>JADPYG010000088.1:0-5388898 GCA_017654735.1 Vishniacozyma victoriae
CCTTCATGTTCTCTGATTTGCTAGCAACAGGTGCCGCCTTCTCTTCCGTAGGCTGAGCGAAACCCCTTGCCGCAGTGGACGAGATCGCCCGGGCGATTGGACGGGCGGAGGTGGATGGTAGGGAGCGTAGGATTGAGGTTGATCGCATCATTGACATTGTGATATTGTATATATGTGATGTGTAAAGTATTAAGTATAACTAAGAGATAGTATATGCTCACGATCGATCATGATATTCATTGTCTATACGGTTAATACCGGTGAAGATTGATTCCGCAAAAATCCGAGCCAATCACTTTGCACCAATTTGTACATAGCATCATCAGACACCGTGATTCACTTGTTGTGCCCGTAACATGCATGCATAAAACTGTGAGAATTCAAAACGCAAGGTGGCAAGTCGTGCACTTCAAGGCTACAATCGAACGATCATAAGAGATCCAGTACTACGCGTGGCGTACCAGCCATATCCACTTCGCCATCCTTCTTCTCCCCGACGTCTTTACTTTTCCTCTGGAACACCGTGCATCGCCTTTCTCGTATAAGCAGCCTGATCCCTCAACCACCTCCTATATGTTGATAGCGAGACGACCTAATTGTAAGCTTCGCTCCGTGCAAAACAGCGAGTCACACGACCAGCAAAATGTACACGCCGACCTTCAAGTAAAGTGGAATTCGATGTGATGTGGACTAGAACTAGGACATACCTTCTCGCCGTAGAAATCTGGGGCTGGATTGTTGACACTCTGGAAAGCAGGTGATGCCCTGTTTGCCTTGATATGATCATAGAACGCCTTGTCCATTACTTCAAGCGGTGAAGGGCTTCCTCGCGCTAATGAAGGGTGGGTCGCAGAGTAGAGGAGGGAACCTATTGTTGGGCCGACTAGGTATCCTAGTGCTGAATGTTAGCTGAGTTCTTGACTGGCCACATCTAAGTCTCTTGAACGAAGGTTATATGGCGATATGATGTGGACGAGACCGAGGTCTGGACTGCGCGAGCCTCGTCCTCGTCCTTCTTCTCCTTCTCCTTCTCGGTCGAGAAAGGAGTTCGAAGCTGATGATCGGGGTGGGAATGCTGAAGGTCTTGACGAATCACTCACCCATACATCCAATTCTGTAGAGGAGTGTCAGCTAATCGTCCAAGGTGCAGAAATGGTCAGCTTACGTCGCACCACCGTAGGCAAATCTGCACGTCAGCTACGGTCTCTCTTAACAGAGCTCCAAGAAGGCTCCAGCCACTCCACACGTCCTTGACTTACATTGGCTCAATACCCATAATTGTCTGAGTAGGATCCGCCTCAATACTAGCAAAGTATCCACCTCCAAGTGTCAATCCAGCAAAAGTAGAGGGTATACTAGTAAGATTAGACCATAGTTTCCTCGATCGCCTCGCCCTCAGATAACCCGGCCAGGTAAGTGGTAGAGGTCCAGTTGATTCATTTGTGAGCCTATCGGACGAAGTAGAGGGGTTGGTTGCAGTCGCCAGAGCTCGGGATGAGGAAGCGAGCACCTGAGTTCGGGCTTGTTGAAGAGCTGTGAAGGGTCGTAGGGCTGATCGTGACATGTTGGATGAGCCTGCTTGCAAGTGCTGTACTGATAGATGCTTGATGAAGATGTGTATAGGTGTGAGGGATGACGTTGAAATCGAAAACTCCGTCAGTTTCCGGAAACACGTGGCATAGTCCGGGGCCTCATTCCGGTGATCTTCAAGAACCGGTTAACTTGCATATATCAACCCATATCCCCCACTCTCCATCACTCTATACCAGGCATATCGATCGTCGAGGCCTTACATTTTCCAAGATGACCAGCAAAGATCAGCTGGTGGCCGCTCTCAAGACAAGATTTGATGTCCCACTCGGGACCGACATCCAATCTGCCTTGCTCTCAAGTGATCCCTTTGTCAAAGTCTCCGGCACTTTCAATGCTCGATACTTGACCTCGCGATTACCTCTCCTCCAAACCGATGAATCAAGTGAATCCTCGATCCGGGAGAATTTAATCTACCGCTCAGGCGCACTTTCACATCTGAGACCCGACGGGATAGAAGCTATCAAAGCATTAGGGATAAAGGAAATCTTTGATCTGAGGTCAGAGAAGGAACGTGATTCGGAGCCGGATCCTAGTATCGATGGAGTAGAAGCGCACTGGTACCCGAATACCAAGGATAATATCACAATCATACCAGATACGGAGATCCAAGCGGATGGGACCGTCAAAGTGAGCTCAATGTCCCCTGGCAGAGTCGAGCTGATGACTCAGTTCGAGGATAATTACCTCGTCCTCCTGATATCTCACAAGGACGTCTATCGGGCTATCCTCCTTCACATACGAGATCATCCAGATAGACCTTTCCTATATCACTGCCTCGGTAAGTACTCGTTTATCTTCCCACATCTGACAGGTAGGCGGAAAAGACCGCACAGGTGTCATATCAGCTTTGATACTCTACATCGCTCAAATACCCCTCGATACGATAAACCTCGATTATATTCTCACCCGAGTCGGTATTGAGCCAGCAAGAGCTGCATTGGCTCAGAAAGCAAAGGAGGCAGGGGCTTTTTTGGACCCGGACAACCCTAGGTTCCAACTATGGGCTCAGTGTCCGTAAGTGACTTGCATTGTGATGGGTTTGGCGCTGATGTCAGTGATGGCGCTATGCCAAAGTTGTTCATAAGGATGGAGAGTCAAGAATACAAGGGGGTAGATGGTTACTTCAAGACAATCTTGGGCTTGTCAGACTCAGACTTGACCCAGATCAGAGAGAACCTCCAGGTAACCCTCAACCCTACACAACCTATGAACAAGCTCTAGGTAGAGATCGGACCTCACGCGAGGCCCTCCAACAACATATAGCCACGGACGCCTCAAATCGCCACATGGCCGCATAGCTGCATGTCCTTTGTACGCTGTATCCTTTTATGATGTACGTGTTTGAAAGGTGAGCCAGCGATTTTTGAGACTCCCCTGTGAATTGTAGTGGCAAATGGGCGAATGTACCCCTTCTCGTCCCCCTCTTTTCCTCAGTATCGTACTTGCTATTCAGCGATAATCACTAGACGTTCCCCGTCATACTGATCTTGAAATAAATAGAAAGGTCTGACTACTATGTCTTCAGCAGATACCCGCCCCCCAATTCACTACAAATGGCCATTCGAAAAAGATGCCGGTTCTGAAATTTCTGTAGATTTGTGGCGAGGTGCTACTCCAGCTCAAGATACTTATGTCGGATATGGTCCACGTCAGTATCCAACAGCGGATCGGAATCATCGATCCGAAGTCTCAGTCAAGCTCAAATCACCAGTATATGGTAGCAGATCCCCTCTGGGATCCGGACTCCACCCAGTGAAGACTTTTTCAGTTGACTTGCCGACGACCCATGGACAGATCGAACCACACACGTTGGAATTCAATTACAATCCGATGGTCGGATCATACTGCCACGACATGCCCACTCGCTCGGTGACAGGTATCGGCAAGAAATTTGGGGATGGAAAGTTGGATGCACCGGTCGGAGCCCCTCTGACCCAGGAATATCACCTGGAGATGGGAGAAAGATTGATATTGGATGACAAGACTGCCGATGACTGTCTAAAGAGGGATGCAGCCAGATCGACGACTGACATTGTAGGTCACATCATATTGTCTGCCGAGTGCTGATCTCAGCGCACCCAGCATACCCGGCTGGGACACTCAGGAAGACTATCCGCGCTATCTGCTACGGCTAATGTGAGTGTATGGGCGTCAAGCCCTGCACTGAGATCCACCATTCATACTGATACCCTCAGGCATTCGTCCCAACCTTCGCAGCGCCCACGGCCGGGTCGTCCCCTGGTTCCTTCCGACACGGGCAACAACTGACTTTGGACCTTGCCCCTCGTTTGGTCTTCAGTCAACACTTACCACCACTATATGGCACTGGACACCTAAGGCGAGAGGGTGAAGAGTTTACTGATGTGGTCTATTCGAGAAAGTCGACAGCGCTGAAGACGGACCCAGTCAATGTTCAGGCCACATTGACCATCGCAGGAGACGTTGTGCAACAGGCTCTTCCACTTCTATACCCCAGCCTTTCTCACCTTTCAAAGGCCAGCGGCTTGAAGATCGATTACACGTGTTCAGAGCCCAGTGCGGTACCACCTCAAGGGGATACCGCCTTGAGTGCGCTTAAATATGATGAAAAACTGGGTTTGTTCGCTCATTCGATGGAGTATGGCACCTGTCGCGCAAGCGCAATGGGCGAGTCCGGTCGTATCCCAATTCAAGCCAAATTAAGGGTGGATTGGACAGTCAATCCTGACGATTACCCTACTCTCCAGATGCAGGCTTCGAGAAACGAACCTCTCACACTGAGTCGCGACGATCTTGGCAGTTAGTATCCCACAGCTGGGGTAATGGAGAGCTGATGTATACCATAGATTTCCAGCGCCTTGGGTGAGACCTTCGGCAAAAGTGCCTGGATGGTAGTGAGAAGCTCCGATAGGGATGAGGGAGATAGTGTCGGAAATATGTGGGCTGTGTTATATGATTGTGTTTGTTGCTTGCCTCTTCAAGATGAGCCTGGAGAGTATGGCTGTCGGTCGGGATCCTCTGGATCAACGAGTGACCATGTGTATGCATATGTGAAATTACAACTCGACTTTCCCACCAAAGTCTCCAAACCACCTTCTGACGACATGTAGCAGACCTCCAAAAGGTCCCTTTTCTAACGCGGCAAAGCCAACATCCAAACATCCCCGACAGTTTCTCCGCAGCGTTTCTAACGCGGACAATATTAGAGCGACGAGGTTTGACCAGGAAAGTTTTGATTGAGCCTCGCGTAACGCATTTGCCGTCTGCTTATTAGCTCTATCTCTGTTCACTGATGCGGTGGACCTACAGCGTTGGCTTCTAATTGTAGCTTGTATTCCAGTTCTGCCGCTTGCGTGTCGGCGTACATTTGCCTGAAATGCTCTACTGCAGCTAGTGATTCACTGGTCCGATGTAATGTGTTGAACAGAGCGACAACTTCGGATCGCTGTAGCAGATCGGGGTTGACCTTGGGACTGGATGTCAGTTGTAGCTCTGCCAACCAGTCATATCACTCACTCTAACGCCTTTTCATCTAGCTCAAACAAGATTTTCAAGGCTGTTCCGAAACCTGATACCTGGAGTTTGCCCCATAGACGGCACTTGTCGCAGCCGACGCAGTCCATGATTCGGGAAACATTCCTGAAATGGGTCTTGAACTGCTCTTTCAGAATCTGATGTGTCAGCCACATCCGTGGATGATGCTTTGTGACGTACAACAGCATCAGGTCCAGCAAAGAAATCTCCCTCATCGAAGCCATTCTCCAATCCTCCCTGCCTGGCAAGATCCAAAACATTCTTGAAATCCTTCTTGGCATTCCGATCCTGCTCTTTCAATTCCAATCCTCTTGCATCGAGATTCTTGCCGGATGGAGCAACTCCAATATCGTACGCCTCGAGGTATGGTGCTGCTCTAGCGACCGCCCGTAGGAGTAGGACAGAATTGAAGTAGACGTTGGATAGTCGTTCTGGGTGGGTTGCTAAACGGTTGATGAAGCATTGTAGATTTGGTGACCAGAGACCTGTCTGCTGGTCGAGGTACTCGTGACAAATGTGTATCGAGATTGAAGCGTGTAGACCTGAGCATCAGCTGGGACCTTACTGCAAGAGTCACGCAACTGACCAGAAATGACACGATAGTAGACCTTCTTCTCCTCGCACATTTCTCCCTCTGGCGTCGATTTGACCATATCCGTACCCCAGCCATGACTCAGTCCAGGTGCACCAGCTGATCCCAAGCCAGACGAGCTAAATCCAGCGGACATTGGTGCCATGCCCAGCTTCTCAGAAACCTGTGACGGATCCAGCGACGCTTCCGATAATCCGAAACAGTTCTCTTCGTATATCGTCTGCCAGACGTGGTGGGCTGAAGGCCCGGCGTACCCAGTGAATCGTTCAGGATTGAGTGAGAGATCGACGTATTGACCGTCTAGTACGTCAGCTTATCCCCAATATGAGACCCATTCAGCTCACCCTGATTGGCATCATCCTCGATGTAACAGAAATCTTGTTCGCGGAAGTAGCAGCTCGATATCTGATCTTGCGGTGACGATACCCTCACTTCCGAAAGAGCTCTCGTCCGCCATTTCTCAGGTATCTCGGACTATCATCAGCTCACCCTAAATATTCCAGATTCAACAGTACTCACCTCATCCGCCGTCTCGACTCCACAATCCCTATTCATACAAAATCCATTCTCGTACCAAAACGGACATTCTCGAAATAGATCGACTTTGTAATGCCGAAAGAATGGATACTTCACCAGATCCTGGACGGCGGGATATAGCTTGGCATTTAACGATTCTACAGTCTCGTATAGACAATGTGTCGATTCTATAGGTCCAGATGGCTGATTGTCAGCTATTTATCGAATAGTGATCGAGTATTAGCTCACAGAGCAGTAGCCCTCTGATTTCCCTTCTAGTACATTTCTTGCGATCTTTGAATCTGGTTTGCTGATTTTGCGTGCGTTTGCTGGAATGAGTGAACTCGAGACCAGCCCGAGAACGGTGATGACTAATGAGGGCAGCATGCCTGCTTGGCGGTGTGCGATTTGATCGATGCGATGGGCGACTTGATGAGTTGATGGAGAGTATCGGATTTGCTATGTATACGTAGTTTATAAGATCATGCTATGCTATATGAAAGACAAAGGAAATAATATCGATGAATAATGGTGAGTGAGTTCCAGCTGGAAGTGGACGTGTCATGACGACGAGTGACGGAATCAAATATGACCGTAACCGTCGGCCAAGCAGCTATAGATAGATAGTACGGCAACGCAATGCATAGGGAGAGACCAAGATATGTGTAGTAAAACAAGGCATCTAGTAGACTTCAAGAACGTATCGCTCATCCTCCTTCAACTCCTCGATAAAGTCCTCGGCCCTCTTCCTCTCTAACCCAGCAACCTCGGTCAAACTGCTGACCAATGCCTCGTAAACATCTGGTACAGGCCATGTAGGTCCACAGAGGTAGAAGTAGGCAGCATCGGGTCCAGTACCCATCAAAGACTTGGACAAGAGTTCCTTGTCGTTCTTCATCTTGTGTTGAATGTACATCTTGTCTTTACCATCTCGAGAGAAGGCGAGACCGGCGTGCGAAATGATACCAGAAGCAATGTAGGCTTCAATCTCTTCTCCGTATAGGTATTCTTGCGAACGGTATCGAGAACCAAAGTAGTAGATGAGGGGACCAACTTCAACACCCTGGGATCGCTGCCATGCTCGGTGTTGCATGAATGCTCGGAAAGGAGCGGCACCTGTACCGAGACCGGCCATGATGATGGGCTGTCGGTCATCTGGAGGAAGCTTCATGACGGAAGGCTTGATCGAGACGGTAACCTCGGCACCGGGGGCAAGAGCAGCGAGGTATCGAGTACATTGACCGTATCGTGGCGAGCCTGAACCTGTTAGTACAAGTCATGAAACAAAGTAAGATTGACTTACCCTTGGCATCGACCCAATCAACGGTAACAATCAAAAGCTCGACCTTGTCACCAACAGCCTTCTGACTGGAGGCGATAGAGTAATGCCTTGGCTTGATCTCGGGGATCAGACCGACCAAGTCTTCGATACTGACTCGAGCGCTCTTGAACCTCTGCAAAACATCGGCGAAGGTGACGGTCTCCTTCTCGGCCATCCTCTTGAATAGCTCAGCACCTTCAGGAGCAGAGATGAACTTGAGGGTCATGGCCTCTGATTTGACCTTGGCAATCTTGGCCAATGATGCGTAGAATGCTTTTCCAGGTTGACCGAATAGGTCGACATTCTGTTGAAGCAACTGGAAGGTAGTTCGAGATTCCATCGTACCGGCCTTGAGAGGGTTGGGGAAGGTGACGACGGCATCGGGCTCGAGACCGTAGGAAGCACAGAAATCGAGGACTTCCTTGGTATCGTTCCATCCGTGAATACCAATAGCTTCTCCAATCTCGTACTTGAGGCCAGTGCCGGAAGAGTCGAGCTCGAGGTGGAAGACGTTTCGGTCGTAAGTCTGGGGAGTGAGTCGTCGGTTTTCAGAGACCTTGACGAGGAAAGTCTCGTCGGCCATACTGGGTCGTAGACCGGCGATACCAGGAAGACCAGAAGACTCGGCATCAACGACCTTGGCTTCGGGAACAGAGAAAGCCTCTCGGAAGAGCAAGTGCCGAGCAGCGAGATCCCAAGCGGAAACGGCAGGTTTTTGCTCCTCGCCAAGGGTAACGATACCGGCCTCACCAGCAAGAGCATCCCATTCCCAAACAGACTTGGTCTTTTCAGTCTTGCCCTCCTCAAGTTCGGGGATGGACCACTCAGATGGAGTGACTTCAATCAGAGCAGCCTGAGCGTCCTCGACAGGTTCACGACCGAGGTTGCCAGAGTGGAAAGCGTCGAGGACCTTCCAAACACCCTGGGGTAGCTTTTGCTTTCCAGTGTAGAGGAGCAAGAATGCGGCCTGTTCTCGTAGGGGGTTGACAGAACACGAGGGGTCGAGGTCAAGCAAGAATACTCGGATGTTGTTTTCCTTGATCTTGATGATTTCAGATCGAGTGAGCTTGACAGGAACCTCCTCCTCGGTCCAAGGAAGCTCGAGGACGAGGATACCATTCTTGTTCAAGTTGGCAAGGACATCGGTAAACTTGTGGACGTTGGCATCGGAGACCCATGCGACATCGGCAGCAGTGTCAACGGCCAATGATCGAGCAGGTGACGAAGCGGGAGCAAGCGACAAGACAGACTTGACACCTCGAGCGGCGGACGAGCCGAATTGAGCGAGCTGAGTCTTGAGTGTGGGCGATGAGAGGAACAAGTGTGCCAAGAGCTCGGGAAGGGGAGAGAGGGGAGCGGTAAAGAACGAGATCGTCTTGGTGTTCTCGACAGGAGTAGGAGCTGAGACGAGATCAGAAGCGGAAGTAGCAATGACGACCTTGAAGGCGGGTAGGACGGCCTTGCTGGAGCTGGAAGCAGAATAGATCGAGGCGAGAACGACGGCCTTCAATGCCTCGGCATCAGACTTGGAGCTAGCGACAATCGACAAGGTCTTTCGCTTCTCGCCAGTAAGAGCGGCGGACAACTTGTCGGCGTTGGGCGATAAGGAAGTGATGGTCAAGAGACCCTTGGAAGCGGGCAGCGAGGCAGCGACAGACGAAGCGACCGATCCGGCGGGGAGGACATAGACCTCCTCGGCGTCCTTGTTGGTGAACTCGAATCCGGCACCTTCGGTAGACTGGGTGGAAGGGAACTTGTAGCTCAAAGTCTCTCGACCCGAGAATGTGGATTCGACAACCTGGATGACTTTACCGGAAGAGCCGTAGATCTTGGAGGCAGATTCGACGATGTCGGATCCAGCGGAGAAGATGACATCCCAATCAGAGGGGAGGTTAGTGAGGGACTTCAAAACACCTGGGACGTAGAGGCTATCGGTGAATTCCAAAGTAGCGCTTGGAGTGGTGGTAGCGAGGTGAATGACGATATCACCCTTGATAGCTTCCAAACTGGGGAGAAGGAAGGGGAGAGTAGCGAGGGTAGCAAAGACACTGATCTTTCCAGACGAAGATGACTTGTTGGAGTATCCAGCCAATTCCAATCCGGCACCATCCCTAGTCTGAAGAGCAAAGACCTTTTCAGCTCCCTGCGCACCTTCCTCTGCCCACTTGAGTGCCCGCCTTCCAAATCCTACTTCGGAAGCGTCATCGTAAATCCATACAGCCTGAGATTGCTGGACAGCAAGAGCTTCAAGTACATCGATCGCCGATCCGAAGATTGTCGATCCGGCCTTGGTGGTGGTGGTAGCGTTTGACGAAGCGAGGAGATTGGTGAAGTATCCGTTGTCTCCTGGTAACGATCGTGAGGAAGCGAGGCTCTCATCAACGAGAGTCTTTTGAGCTTCACCAGATTCCGAGACGGCAGTAGAGGTGGCTGAATAAGGGGTCGAATCACCGGCGCTATCGAGAGCAATACCAGAGTTGGCGACGATACCAGCTTGGTTCTTTTTGGCAGGTGGCCCAGGAGGGGAAGTGAGGTTGGAGGTGAGAGCAACGGGAGCCATGATGTATATGGAGAGATGAGGAG
This sequence comes from Vishniacozyma victoriae, assembly GCA_017654735.1. Lineage (NCBI taxonomy): Eukaryota > Fungi > Basidiomycota > Tremellomycetes > Tremellales > Bulleribasidiaceae > Vishniacozyma > Vishniacozyma victoriae. The sequence continues at coordinate 10,119 of JADPYG010000088.1, forward strand.
GAGTTGAAAAGGATGGATGGGTCTGATGCACGACTTTTCACTCATAATCATGATTCGGATGTGTAATGGCGTGATTTTTGTGTACAACTTGTAAACCCCGGAACTACGGGAGTACGGGTGGCAAATCTAGGTATATCTATGGACTATGAATCCCCCTTGACCACGTAAGGCTCTATCTCTCGATGCCTGACTATGTACCACCAGAACGACTTCCAATGTAATATTGACCCCTGCTGTCAGTATTCTGGTGGTTCAAATCTGATAGAGAAATGACGAACCTTTCTACGGTACATGACCACCAATGTCTGACCCTCTGCTTGTATACTATCATTTGACCTGATCACGAAAGATCCCTCTACCGTCTTTTGTCCGGCGGCCTTCTGAACATACATAATGATCTTGTCGGGCAGGGATTGGACTTTGACTTGATTCTCGCCTAGTTCAGATATCAAAAATTGGTGTAGAAGTTGTGCGGCTTGTTCCGGTACCAGGGCAAGCCAGAATCGAGTCGTTGTACTATTCAGATCACCACCTTGGGTCTATATCTCAGTTGTGACACAGGTTAGAAAGCGAAGGGCATACGACGTTACCGGTCATTCTCATGAATTGCGATTCCTGCTTATTCCATTGACTATTCAATTGACTCTCTGTCATCATCCTTTGTGAACGCCTAGTCGATTGTCAGCTTGTGAAAGTGAGCGATGCAGGTACGTACTCGACGGTATAAGCTTGATGCGAAGGCGTATTGAAGGTAGGATCGGCAACCGACATCATCCCTTTCGACCTCATACCCTGTGTCAATGCCTCTGGAATCTGTTCGCGGCGTAATTGACTTTGTCTGCCTGATCAGTTAAATGTCTGACGAACATGTTCCAACTCACGTCATTGACCATTGATGAGATCTTATACCTTCCATTGTCAATCTTGCGTTTGGGTCAACAGTCAACATTCCTAACAGTATTGCTGCCCGTCAGCATCGGAACGCATCGAAAGGCCGTACATCTAGCTTGTCCTTGTATACGGGTCCAAGGATCGTAGTTCAGCAACTCCCCTGTCAGGTACGCCATGTATTCTGGACTACTGTCTGAAGGCTCATCCCAAGGCGTATCTACCCGTCAGTCTTCATCGTATCATCGTCGAGTACTCACTTCCAACAAGTAACGTATAAAGAACCACCCCCATACCCCAAATATCGACTGGCTCGGCAGCGTAACCCTGTCCCGATGGTCCACCAAGCTACTGGTCAGCTGACTGTTCAACCATTCTTGTCCAGCTAGCTCACTTCTGGAGCCACATATGGCAAACTCCCACATCTCCCACTCAGTAATCTTGATTTGCCTTTGTGTCGGAATACGGCACATAGTCCGAAATCCGATATCTTAAGATTCCCGTTTACCGCCAGTAATAAATTCTCAGGCTTGAGATCACGGTGTGCTATCCCTTTGCCGTGCAAGAAAGCCTAGAATGGGTCAGCAGATCGTCAGGAACTGTGCTTGACTGGACTCACCATTCCCTCGCATATCTGAGCGAAATAGAACTTTGCTAATTCCTCCGGTATTCCAACATCAGGTGCTTTCTCGTCAGCTCGCACCAACTACGACAGGGAGACATACCAATCTTATCAAACAGATCCCCACCAACTGCAAGCTCCAAAATCAAATACAGTCCCGGTATCCACCCCTCCTTTTCCTTTTCCTTATCCAGTATTTCCGAATGTAAGAATTCAAGAATATATTGGTTCTTCAATGATTTATGCACTTGAACTTCTTTTTGGAGTTCTTTGATATTTGGCGTACCGACACCTAAAGAAGGGGAGATGAAGAGGTTGACAACTTTACAAGCTGCTACCCTTGAGTTCGTATCGTCGATAGCTCGGAATACCCTTTTCATCAGCTCAGTGCAGACGTCGAGATGGTAGCTTACTTTGAGAAACCACCTCCACCTATCTCTTCACCTATACGGTAACCATGTACAACGGGGTATTGCAATTGTCGTCCGTCGCCATTTATCGCAGTGTCGGCAAACTGAGTGACGAAAGAGCTTGATACTGCCATTATTGGGATTGATCAGACAACGGTCAGAAAAGCAAAATCACGGTCGGTGATCTCATCTTTCAGACGCGCGTCAGCTATCCCACGGTCACCGTTGACTTTCACCTACTTCAATGGGATGGCTTGACTGCTCATGCATGCGCCCTTCAATGGTCGAGGTCAGGCGTATCGATGCTAGCCTCCTGCCGGCGGTCCGACACGCAGTCCTCTGGCCAAGTGTTGCCATCGGATCACAACTTCAACCATTCGATTCTGCGGAAACGACAATCCATTATGGCGCTTTCATCCCAGAGGACGAGAAACCCATTGGATGCATCACTCTAACGAAGGAGGACTACAAGCAGGGACTGCCGCCCGCCATCGCCGATTTGAATATACAAGGGCAATATCAAGTTCACAAATTCGCGGTATTGCAGGAATATCAAGGCAAAGGGATTGGTTCTCTTCTTTTCCGGCATGTGCTAGAGCATCTGCAAGAGCTCGAAGCAAAGCCAATACTACTACATCTCGATGCAAGGGTGGAGCAAAAGGGGTGGTATGAGCGATTCGGACTGCAAGTGCTAGACGGCGAGGTCTTTAGCAAAAAGGGTCCCACCGGGAACGGACCGCCGGTGGAATATATCAGACTTGGCATTGTATTACATTGAAGCAATCATTACATCGTTATACATGGGGACGTTGTTCTGTCATGCAATATATGCGACTTGCAGGATTATAATGCCAGGATGTCGCTCAGAACTCCATGATCTCCATCGTTGGTTTGCGGACACGTACGACAGGTTCCTCCTCTTCGGAATCACTATTCTCCTGATCATCCCGCTACTCATCAGCATTTATCCCGAAACAATCAAGATGTGATCTCACCTTGACCAAGATTATCCGTTGATCATCTAACAACATTGATCTCTCATGCGCGCTACTTCCGAAATCAAGTACGTTCCTCTCTGTGCACAAATATGGAAACTCGCTCCCAGTCCTGATCTCACTCACGAGCGGTTCTTCCTGCTTGATCACGGTCTCTTTCTGATGAAGATAAATCCCATCCCTCTCCCCGTCTTGTGGCCAATTTTCATCGTATTCGTACAGACGCCCAGGCCGCCATCTACTGGGCCCATCTTCAGAGAGAGGTTCATATATCGCTTCGCGCTGGGGGATCGTAAACGGCTTGATGGAATCTGCTGTACGTCGCTCGTTGATCACCTTTCGAGTTCTGAGTTGGTCGAAGTCATATATACGCCAATATGTTTGAAAGACTTCGTCGATATGCGAAGCGACGTATCGATTCTGGTAGACATAGCAAACCCAGGCTATTATCAGCTCTTGCCCGTCACCTAACGTTCATCAAGCTTACAAGAAGGATCAAGGTCAGGTCCCCACATCCTAACTTTCGGCGCGAGGTCGGCCCATGGAACCGGTACTGCCGGACGAGGAAATGCGGTACGTAGTAAACTACTATCGGGCGAAGGAAGGTAGTTGATCAGAGTCGTCCGTTCCAAGAACATCTGGTAATGAGGCATGCTATGCGGCATCTGGCAGTAAAACTCGACGATGAAGATTCCGCTCTCCGGTAAAGGCTGGAACGGGGCTTGGGCGCCATCAGGATGTGTTGGGGGATTAAGCCTTGGAGGTGGATCGGCCCTGATGGACATTCGTGGAGGGGGTATCATCCTGTTCGGATCCGCTGTGTCCAAATTGGTTAAAAAGCGTGGTAAGTCTAGGGTTTTGATGTGCACGGCGGAGTGAGGCGGTGGGTGTGGTTCACCAAGTGTGACAGTAGTGGAAGAAAGGGGTGGAAAAGCATAAAGGTGTAAATGATGCGTCCAGGAGAGATCGGACGTATCGGCCAGATCGTCCTGAGTGCTTGACGAAGTGTCGAGATGGGTGACGATGGCGGGTACGACCAAAGACCAGGGTGTGAGAAGTTGGAAGCTCTCGAAAGACATCGTTCCAGGTGGTCGAAGGGTCTATAATCAGTACCATGCTTGACCGAATGCTAGATTGACTAACGACTGCGTGCCTGCCAGTAGTCCACTGCCATCCACATAATCGATCCGTACCCTCGAGCTGGTTCCTCTGACTGAGTATGTAGAGCCCATCATCGCAAATTTGGAACGATAACGAAACTTCTTTCTTGGCTAATGCGGTAGGCCATTCTATCGGATTGACAGCCGCTTTAGGGTGAGGCTGGTTTGTCGATAATGAGAGCAAGTGGAAATGCATCGAAAAGTGTCTTCTAGCTCTTGTCCTGATGATCAGCAGGCCGCATTACCATCGAGATGGCGGACATACCTGACTTCCACTACGACCAGCAGATCCTGTCCTGGGTCAACGGCGAAATCTGAGACCCCAAAATCAAAAGCCTTGACCGTCCTAACCGGATCCTCCTCGGCTTGATCATCCCCTTCATTATCAATAACAACTTCCTCTCCTCGTAATCCCACTACACCCCCCTCAGGCCCAGTACCAGGATTGGTTTCCGTCTCTACATCCTCCCATTCATTCAATCTCCTTAAATCATAAACAGCAACATCCTTAGGTAACACCCTGGTAGCAGCAAGTCCACTTCCAGTAGGAGCCACTCCTCTCAATAAAATACCTTCGAGGAACTCGTATAATCTTCCTTCAGGTTCACCAAATGGGATAGTCTGTCGCGATTTGGGTGTGAAATTGTGGAACCTTGTTATCCGTTCTCGAAGGTCGCCTAATAATTTGGCAGGTGCCGGAGGGATAAGGTTGATATTAGATGAAGCGATAAAGACGTTGGGATTGAGGGATAAAGAATGGCATAAGAGAGTGTAGTGGAGTTGTAGATTTGCATTTGTCGTCAAGAGGTCATTTATCGGTTTACATAGCTATCTCATCAGTACTTGTCATTCTTCGAGTGCAGAGGACGTACACGTAGACATTTCGTATAGGTCTGCCTATCGACAAGCTTGAACACCTTCACCAGAACCTCTTCAGGGCAATCCAATAACATACACCTCCCATCGACAGGAGGAGACTCATATCGCGGTCGTTGTGCTGACCTGGCGAAATCGGACATATCAGTCGAACCAGAAGTAGGCACTTCGATATCAGAGTCGGATGAAGAACTAGTCGATGTAGATGATCTCCTACGGCGTGTAAACCGCATTAGAATGCGATGTATGATATGAGAGCTGGAAGTGGGATGTATGACGGTATCAAGGATCCTTTGCAAAAAGCTGCCGGCGGAAATGTGGCGATAAGATAAGTGAAATTCAATGATGCAATCTAACAGCTACAGAAAAGTGTTATGGGTATAGTACAATAATGCAAGTATGGTAGGGCGTGGATCACCACTACTGATCAGTTGCGAATACATGTGGGTTGAAAGGAAGACTTACATAGGTTTCATCCCGATAATCGACGATCGCCGGCAGATTCTTTTCTTTCCGCTTAGCTTTCTCCGCAGACCACTTTTCGAACCATTTCTTCATCTTGGCTCGACTGCTTTGTCAGCTTGATCCATCAGCCTGGCAACAGGAGCTGACCTCTTCTCATTGCCCACATTGACAGTTGCGATCATTCGTAGATCAGGTCCAGGAAGGGACAAGGCAAAACAAGTCAACTCGAAGAAACTAGAGTGCTCAGAGTACGGTACCCCTGTCCATCAGTCTTTGCTATGTGAAGATAAGAAAGTACGTACCGTACATCATGAACTGCCTACAGCTTCCTCTTTGTGGTTGTAAACCGGCGGATGTGAATGTTCGACTCTGATCGCGTTTGATGACAGCATTGACGTCTGGTAACATATCAGTCCCCGCTGGAGGGGAGTAACTCCATCCAGTAGGCCTGAAGCCTAAGACTCTGTCGAAATGGGGATGAAGGCGGAGTAGGTAGTCTTGTAGGCGATCTAGCTGGATGTTTCCTAGTGGTAGAAGGTGGATTTGCGACTAGTCGTTAGCAAAATGTCAATGGAGCGAGGTACAGACTTACGGCGATGGGGTCGGAGCTGATCATCGAGTGCAGTTCGGGATCAGTCTCGCAGAGGAGAATACCCTTTTTTCGAGGATCGCAGTATATCGTGGAGCCCAGGACTCGTGCGACCGCTATGATATCAGCTCAATATCCAATGCCAATCCAGGAGATCTCCGTCGGGCTAACCTTTAACGATCCTCTCCTTCCCAATCGAATAAGTACCCATGACAACCAAAGTTCTCCCTTTCGGCTTAGGCTTCACTTCGACCAATTCTTCCTTAACGTCCCCCTCCACACCGTCCTCAGCCTTAACACCAACAACATCCTCCTTCTTAACTAACCACCCCTCCATCATTTCCTTTGATCGTTCCTGCTCTTCAATCTTGGCAGCATGTAAATCAGGTTTCAGGTCGTCCTTGTTATCCTCCATTGGAGGCGCTGTTTCCGAGATACCTAATACTGTTCTGCGAGCGAGGTTGGCACATGCCTCGATGACTTGGGGTTGAGGTGGGAAACAGTATTTGGGGTTCAGGTAGGTAGTGTCGAGGTAGCAGGTATCGATTTTGGCACGGGCTATAGCGGGATGTAGGACCATCTTGGGGTTTCTGCGGGTCAGCCTGTAATCTCCCGGTATTTGGGAATGGCTCACGCTCGGAAGTCACCGCAATGTAGGTAGCGGAATATCCTCTTGCTACCTACATATGGACTCTTGATGGCGGAATCACCAGCATTGACAGTCTGCCTACCCTCAAATAGGAAGAGCGAGGATCCGGGGCCTAATCTTTAGCACTGATATGAAGAGGCGCTGACTTACAATGATTCGCTGTAAGGGGCGTGACGGTCACTCCACCTGTGTTTGGCATTTCGAAAGGTATATCATCGGGAAGGCCATGCTGTATGTCAGCTCGCACCGAACAGAGTAGGCGTCAAGCTTACAACCCATTTTGGCTCCACGCCCAGCATGTGCACGATCAGATTTGCAGTTGTCTGAGAACAATAAATTGGTCCATGGGTCCATGATTTGCTAAGATTCGTGTAGTGGTCCGAATGAGCGTGACTGGTCGGTCAGCTAATATGATGCCACCCATTGAAAGAAGCTGACGTCAAGAGATAGGCTGTAACCTTCGGTATGGCGCCGTAACGGAAAGCATCCACAGCGACAGGCATACCAGTCATGACCTATTCATCAGCCACAATCAAGTCAAGAAATGGCAGAAATACCTTGTAGAACGGGGCGGGACGTCTTCCGTATGTCCTCTTCCCATCCCTCCTCAAATCGTCTTCGGCAGTCTTCCACTCTGCTTTCTCTTTATGACCGCTCATCAAGACTGAGAAAGCGTTTGGACCTTTCTGGGGCGTTTCCGGCGGAGGTGAGGGCGAGGAAGGAGCCGGTGAAAATGTATGTCCGATAGACGTTATGGGGCGGTTCTTCTTATCTTTACCTGATGAATCTAGGCAAGCGTTGATATGTTGCTCGACGATCTGTACGTCAGCGACCAAGACTGTCTGATGAGGAGGGACGTACATTCTCCTTCTTCCCTTTCATTGATTTCGAACAGACAGGGCACTTGCCAACCTTCCCACCGCTCTTCCCAGGACGCATGGGACGGTCAGGCGGATCATCATAATCATCCGGTTCTTCCATCCCCATTCCCTCGTCATCACCTTCATCCCACTCCATAGTCAAATCAATACTACCTCCCCTCGCATGTCCCAGATTCTCACCTTCTGGTTGTTCAATAGCTGGTACTTCCGCTTCTGGATCAGATCCATCATCCACCAGATCCTCATCAAACATTCCCGGATGTTGACTATCCGCATCGTTATCGCTATTTCCATCGCGAGGTACGCCGTCATCATATTCCTCATCCAGGTCCAGGGCGGTATTGATGGTATTCGGCCATGTTGGCGGAGCTTTAAATTCGGGTACACCTGCAAATGCAGGTCTCGGTTCATCGCCTTTCGGGGGTAGAGCTGGACCAGATATTGGCTGAACAGGAGGTGAACAAGATCCCAACCTCGAAGGACCAGCACCAGGCGACGAATCCAGTATTTCCACCGGAGAGGGGCTTGCCACAGTCTTCTGCCTCTTTGGTCGCGCACAATCCCCTTCCTCATCCGAACTAATCACCACCGGATCTGCAGATGTATCTCCTCCCGGCACCCTCTCTTTCCCCTTTGATTTCGAGCAATTACCATTTGAAGTCTTCGAAATTAGACTTGGTTTGATGTCGTCTGTCGATCCTTTTGACTTCTTCGATTGATCGGATGGCGTTCGGAAGAAGCTTGAGATGTCCGCTGTTTTTGGTTTCGCTCCCCCGTTGACCTTTCTTGGAGTCCCTCGAGCCATTATTGTATTGTTCAGGCTACAATTGTGATCCTTATGTCAATCATCCCTTAGTTCTAGACAGACGATTAATGGTGGTCATAGTCGCGTCAACCTCCACCTTTGACTTTAGAGTAGATTTGATTCCGTCATTGTTCCTTGCCCCAGGTTCCCCCTTCTGTCCCTTGACATACGACATTACATATTCACCCTATATATAACTACGTCAAAGCATACTGTGCAGCAAAGTATACCACAGCCACAGTATACAGTAGTCAAGCAGTCTCACCTACCTGCCCGTACACTTCGCCACCATGTCCTCCAGCAATCCACAAACGCTGGCTTCGGTCGCACGGTCCGAGACGCCGGGCACACAACCACAACCTCCACCACTACCCCACACAACCAGTCAAATGAGAGATACGCCGCCGAATCCAAAGAAACGCAAAGGCTCTGAAGTAGGGTCAATAGGTCCTGGAGCAGATGCATCAATGGACGATGATAATGAATCACTTGGGAAACCATCAATTGGGAAAGACGGGAAGCGAACAAGGGTCCATTTCTCATGTGTCGAGTGTCATCGAAGGAAACAGAAATGCGATAGGAAAGAACCATGTAGTCAATGTGTGGCTAGGAGGGTTCCTCATCTGTGTAGACCGTTCTTGAATGGGGTCGAGGATCCTAATTCGTATGTCCACCTCCTACCGCGAACGTACTACACGTACTGATCTAAAGGTCCGACGTACAAGCTCGCCTGACGTCTATTGAGAGTCTGCTGGGAAGGCTAGTATCGGCGTTACCTCAAGCAATGAGTGCTCCGACAATACCGAATCTATCCAATCTAGCTGGTCCATCTTCGGATCCCGCCTCACCTGACGTATCCTCGTTACAACCATCCGGGGAAGAGATCTTTCACCCTCGCTCCGCACCAATACCAGACCGACAGACAATGCCACATAAACCGCCTCCGTCAGGCTTATTCCCAACGGCTCTGGTACATAACCCAAAACCAGGACGGACGTCATACGGGTGGGGTTTGAGGGAAGGTCGGATGATCTCATTATCGCTGGAAGAGAATCTGGAACTGAGAGAAGTGCTAAATACCCTCAAAGAGAGTGGACTATCAAAAGGTCATTTAGAATGGTTGATTGCTGGTGTACCAGGGCGGAGGATGGCGGACGGCTTAGTAGAGCTGTATTTCAGGGATATTGAGTAAATGATTTGCGCATACTTGGATTATGCTGATAATGTAGCTGGACGAGGTATAAGCTCAATAAACCATCTTTCATGCGGAGGTACGAGACGTTTTTCGACAGCTTGGCCCGGAACCCGTCATCACCACGCATCGATGCAGAGATACTGAAATGGCTACCTTTGATGTTCATTGTTGTAAGCATACCCGCACACGGTTTGGAACAAGCTGACCTATAGCTGGCTATCGCAACACTATCAGCGACTCCGGATTTGGTGGGTGTCGATGAACAGGCGGGCTGGTCAAGGCGGTTTTATGGATCAGCAAGGTCCGGTTTGGAGTACGCAAAGGCATTGCAGCGGGACAATCTAGATGTTCTATTTGCTGGACTCCTAGCTTCCCGATACATGTGAGTAGCCATGAACCGTACACGTTGCCAGGACTGAACAGCAGGCTTCTCACCCGACGTCCAGCAGAAGGGTCAACACCACTCACGACCGCTTTCCAGCTTGGTCTGTACAGGGATGGCACAGTACTCAATTTATCGGATAAGCGGGAGGTGGAGATCCGAAGGCGGGCATGGGCGATGTTGTATCACCTTGATCGGACTATCTCTTTACTAGTCGGCCGGCCAGCTAGTATCTCGGATGCTCATACGGACACGAGACCACCTGCGAATCTGGATGATGAAGAGCTAGAAGGGGACTTCGATCCCGCTGGACATCCTCTGACCAGGCCCACGGTGTATACATACATCATCGTCAGGTCAGTCGCGACGTTCTACGGGAATGTGAGGGAGCTGATGAGTAGGCACAAGTTAGCAGAAATCATGGGTCGGATCGCATATCATACTTTTGCAATCCAGCTTCCCGACTATACAACCGTTTTGAACCTCGACCGGGAACTGTTAGCATGGCGAGACGCTTTACCGCCTTTCTTCACGATGGATAACCCTGATACAAGTCTGGATAAGGATCATCCTTACCTCTTTGTCCAACGGCATTTGCTAGCTTGTGAATGGTACTACACCAGAATTACATTGAACAGGTACATCAAACGATCACTCAAAAGAGTAAAGCTGATAATCAGACCCTATCTGTTAAGGAGGAAGCCTCAGGATGGACGATATGCTTACTCCAAGAATGCTGCTATCGAATCTGCTACTGCGGATCTACTGTATAGGCGGTCGTTCATCATGGAAAAGGGGAATTTGATTGTCAATTCGGGAGGGTATCGAGTGTGAGTCATTCACACCATTACAAGAATGCCCCTGACGTACCAGGCTCAACTCGTACATGGTCCTAGGAGTTACTATTAAGCGTAAGCTCACACATTCTTTGGAATCTCAGTGAAGCTGACCACCAGTCGACCCGGAATCGCCTCAAGCAGATGAATTGCGCCACCTTCTCAACGTCGTCTCGGGCCGAGCACCCGACAAGCAAGGCAAAGTGTCCGAACCACTCGTCAAGGAAGAACTAGCCATTGTCGAATTCCTAACAGCCAAAGCTACCGCTAGTAAATCCAAATCAAAACCATCAGATCAACAAGGCGACCAGACTCCCGTCGACCTGCTTCTCAATTTGGCCAAAACAAGGAGTGGGCGTCGAGCAGCCGAGGAAGAAAAGCGACAACAGCGATTACAGCAGTATCGTGAAGCTGAGGAACAGCGGAGTGCGAGTTCCAAGCAAGGGCAGGGATCAAGGGATGGTATGGCATCACCGTGGGGATATCAAGCTCCGCAAATGCCTGGATTGGATGTTCAGCAACCATTCGCTTTGAATGGGACTCGGAAAGTTCCCAGACCTTTGGCTGCGCCTTCGGCTAAACGAGACAATAATACCAATACCAATAATCAGAACAATCAGAACAACGATCCTTGGAGTCTAGGCTTTAATCTTGATGGTGGACTCTCTCAACCGAACTTCATGGCCCGCCCTTCGAGCGCCAACGACCAAAATCAAAGCTTCCAACAATTGCAAGGCGATATCAGTCAGATGCAATTCCCTTCCGGATCATCGACGAGCTCCTTCGATCAAATGGCCCTTGCAACGTTACATCAACAACACCAGCAACAACAGCAGCAACATCAACAACAAATGCAGATGCAGGATGTATCGCCTGAATCAATGTTCAATGTCAATGGGTCCAACCCAAACTCGGCCCAGGGTCAGGGTCAGATGGATACGATGCAGCTCTTTGGGAATGCTATGATGGATCAATTTGATTTTTCGGATTTGGGCTTGGGGGCGGGAGTACAGAATAATACTGTCGAGTCTTCATTCAATCCATTCGCTCTGGCCCAGGCAACCCAGGCGGAGGACTCGTAAGTTATTTAATCACTTTTATGGTATATGCTAACGAACAGGACGTCAGAGGGAATGTCCCATGATGACGAGACGCAATTCCTTAATTACATCTTGACAAAGATTGCGAATTCACAACCCGAAGTCCAGTAGATTTTGGTTATGCGACTATGCATCTGCATGCTCGTTCCTTCATTAAACTACTTGGTGACCTTATCCAATGCCCTGTTGAATCCACCTCTTCGGTTCATATATTGACGCCATGTCCTCTGCGTGTGGACGTTGGCGGTTGCTCCTTCATACTGTCCAGTTGATTTGTTCTATATATTAGCTTTGCAATGCAATGAGACACAAGAAGCTTACTTTGGTAGTCCCAAATCCTCCAAAACCCATCATAGCAGCCATAGGATCCACTTCCTCTTCTTCCTCCCCTTCTGCCCTTTCTTCCTGCTTGACGTAAACTTCCTCTTCCTCCATTTCAGGCCTCGAACCACCCATAGCACGCGCACGCTCCTCTTCACGTTTACGACGTCCTTCTTCAATAGCCCTTCTATCTAATGGTCGATCAAAGTCTCCTCCTTGTTGTTGTTGATATCCCCCTCTGCCTCCTCCACCGTATCCGCCCCTCCCACCATATGCTCCTCGGCCCTCATGTCCTCCTCGACCCTCATACCCACCTCTACCACCCTCGTGACCGCCCCTGTGGAAACCGCCTCGGCCTCTATCGTTTGTTCCTCCTCGACCTGTTATTGGGACTGCTACCGGTTCCGGACGGTCGGTTCGAGGTCGGTAATCAGGATCATTATTCGGTCCTCTTGCTCTCCTATCCCGGTCATCTCGGTCTACTCATCAGCTCTGCTCGATTGAAGGCGATCAGAAGCTTACCATCATATCTCGAGCTCCCAGGTTCTCGCTTCGGACTTCTACTCCTCGCTCTATCCGTTGGCCTTGCCCTATCACGCTCACGGTCCGCATCACGATCACGTCGTGGTGAACGATAAGTCTCTTCCTCTGGTTCGTATCTTCTCCTCCTATCTTCCCCTCTATCTTTTCTATCTGGTTCTTCACGAGAGTATCGCCCTTCGTCCCTATCTCTATCTTGATACCTCGATGACATGCTCAATGTAATAATATATAGTTGATGATGATCACTCCAGAAAGACACCGAAGTTAACTCACTTTTGATTCCGTCTCCTACCAAGTTAACTGTCTTTGTATTGTCGATAATCAGGTTCATATTCATACTCATATACAATGGCCCTACCCCTCCTCGACGCGCTCTCGGCGCCTTTGGAAGGTATCGCTGGTCCTTCACGCCTCACTTCCGAGGAATTGCCTTCAAAAGTGGGCCAGATATGGGACTCTGCATGGACAGATTACGCGAAAGGGAAGGAGGTGGATGATAAGTCGACTGATGTTGTTAAAGCTGTATTAGAGATCGCAGGGAGGGGATTGACAATCTCTCGAATACAGGATGGAAGTGTAAGCTACCGGGCTCGAGCATCGAGGGTAGAAGCTGACGCGTAGCTGCTTGAGCCAATCACTGAGAGCCCAGAGGAGAGGCTAGCGTTTCAACAGGAACTGCAATACCGCCTTGATATAGCGCTGGTCCTGTTCGAATCTGCATACGCTTCACTCCAGAGTCAGTCATGCCGATTCCATGTCAGAATACGCTGATGCGACAGACAATGCTACAGTGGAACCAGGAGCTATCTTCATACCGATCATTGAGGAAATGGTTGAAATGATTTCGGTGGAATCATGGCGGGAACTATGGGTCTACATCGAAACACGCTCAAAGCGATTTACAAAGGTAAGCTGCCTGATTCGCGTCGAATTGGCCAAGCTGATAGGAAGGACATGCCAGCATCAAGAGGAAAAGCACTACCGCTTTTACGAACTATCAATGCTTTTCTACGATTCTTACCGCGTACACCTGAAGATCTGGTATTCCGGGGTCGAGTTCATCAATTCGCTAGCTCAGTGATCAGTATAGCGGACAAGAGCGCCATCAATCTAAGAGGGGATTACAACGAGATTAAAACAGTCTGGGAAGAGCCGGAAGTAGTAGAGGAGAAGGACGTAAATGGAGATGTGGAAATGGATGAGAAAAAGGAATCAGAGGAACAGAAGGAAGAAGATACGAAACCAGAAGCAGATTTCTATTCGACGTTGTGGTCACTCCAACAATATTTCGCTCATCCACCTTCCCTAGCCCCTTCGCCTCAAGCTCGAAATACAGGTCCAACACCTTTCGCTTTATTTCGACAGAAATCGGAGATTGTCCTTCCAATTTTATTTGAGCAGACTAAGAAACAGAAGGAATTGATGGGACGTGAAGTTGAAGTTGGGAAGAAGAGGAAGAGGGAGGATGGTGGAGATGCAGGAGGATTCTTTCATCCTCGGTATCTCACTGGCAAGAAATTGCTCGAACATGAGGTATGCGACTCTTTACTATAATCAAAGGAGCAGATACTGATGAACAGCTCGCCGACCCTTCATTCCGTCGCCAGATCCTAGTTCAATACTTTATCCTTTTCCAATTCTTACTGCATCTCACTCCTGGTACAGCCTCCAAACAAGCCTTTACGGGCGGTATGCCCAAGACATTTGTAATCGAATCAAGCGACGAGACCTGGGTCCGAGAGACTGTATCATCGATAAGGGAAGAGTTGAGGAGGATGCCACCTGACGGACCGCGATTCGAGAAGACTGTCCTGTCAATCATCACCAGGGAATCACACTACGTAAATCACCTCCCCTTCAATGGCTAGCTACGAGCTGACTAGTAGGCCGCATGGAAGAATGAAGGATGTCCTGAAGGGGTATTCGAGATCCCACCAATGGACAATACCTCTGCAAAAGAACGGGCTGAATTATGGAAAAGGAGATTATCACCTCCACGCCGGTTTAGGTTCGCAGTAGGTACAATGGCTGTATCCGACATGTGGAGAGGGGGGTACGGTAATATCGATCAATTACGCAATTGGAAGCGGTACGTCCTACCCCTTATACATCGCACGTGCTGATTGGAAAGGAAAAGCGATGTTACGAGTCTGTACAAGGAGATTGAAGCTATCGATGCGGATGAGGAGGATGATAAAGCCATGGGAGTTGATATCCCAGCTGAAAAGCTCAACTCCAATCAAGAGGTGAGCACGACCTTTGAGTTTCAGGCGCCAATGGCTGACGGAAAGCAACGGACAAGTCTCACATGGCGAGCCACGCGTTTACAGACCCACTCCGATATCCGTCTATTGGGAAAATTGAAGGGCAAGAGGGATTTGAATATTATATTCAAACCAGAGAAGGAAGAACCGAAAGTCGCCGAGGTCGTTGAACCAGTGACGGAAGTCAAGAAGGAGGACGGGGGCGGCGAGAAGGTTGAAGAGGCTTCAGATGCTTTGGACGCAGATACGGCTGTGCCGGTCTCGGCCACTTCTGAGGTGACGGAGGTAGGAAAGAAGGACAAGGATACCGCGGGAACGGAAGAGAGCGGGAAGATGGAGGTAGACAAGACCGAGACTGAAGGACAATGAGAGTACTCTTACAGCATACCCATATACCCAAACAGGATACATAATCTACATTTACATTATTCTACGATGCACTATGCTTTAATGTTGTTCTCAATAATCTACCTGCCGCGACTAATGCTCCTCCCCCTGTACTCCTCTACATGATCCCTCTCTGTCCACGCTTTATCTTCCTCGACAATACCAAGGGCATTATTACCTCTCCATCCCCTATCTGGGCTATTCCTACTCTGACTCTGACTTGTACTTCGACGACTGATTACGGGTGAGGAGCCAGTACCGCTTGAAGAGGTCGAATCGGCAGAATGACCAAGTCGATCAGCTACTTTATCGCTATACCTTGCCCTACCGCGCGAGTGAGAGCGGGTCGGCGAGTCATCTGGGTATGCAGTAGAAGTTGATAGAGTTGGCGGAAGGGGGGCAGTGTGGGGTACTGTGATCGTATTGATAGGATTGTTCCGAGGGCGTGAGGTGGAGGCGGAGGCTGTACGTGGTGGTTGGGTCATTATGATATCGCGACTTCGACTCCTGTTTCCGCTTTGGCTCTGGTCTCGATTTCGATTGCCGGCACCTTGACTCTGATCCCGATTCTGATTCCATCGCCATGATCCCACAGGCGATTGAGAAGGATTCCCGACCTCCATCTCTCCCTTCTTGGCCATACTTCGCCCTCTGTTTATACTCATATAATCCATCGAAGTCGATAGATCTCGCTGAGGTAACGGTTTTCTTGAACTAGATCTCGAACGACCATTATCATTTCTATTTGAACGAGATCGCGATCCTGACGCCGGATTGTCGAGTTGAATAGCGAATGAATCGTGGGATCCGTGTCCTGGTTGCATGTACGGACTGAGATGTTCTTTGGATTGAGGACTGCGTATCGACATTGGCTGGGTGGACGGGGCTTTACCGAGTGACGAATCTTTTCGACCTCGGAATCGATCACTTGCTGGTGGTCCGCGAGACGTAGAAGGTCCTCTGGACTGATCTCTTGGACCCCTGGACTGGTCTCTAGCTCCACCCCGCATCCGCGATCTTGACCTCGACTTGCTCCTGCCCTTGACTTCTCGCCAGCCTACTACCGCATCCGACTCTCTGACTCGCTTGATATCCCACCTAGTATCCATGTTGGTGTCTAGACATCCACTTAGACATTCAATCCATTCCCTTCCTATCCCTATCGGATGTTCCCAATGACCATTCAATATCTTCATCTGCAATCTCGGGTCGTAAGAGTCGACAAAAGGTAATTTCCCAGTGAGTAGGGCATAGAGGATACAGCCCACTGCCCAGACATCTTGTGAGAGTGAAGGTTCACGACGGGGTGGACGAAGAAGTTCGGGAGAGGCGTATGGCATAGATGCAGAGGGGTATGGAGCGGCCGTGAGAGAAGGATCGGATATTTCAGACTCGGTATGACGGTGAATAGGTCGGTAAGGTGATGATGTCCGAGATTTTCGACCTCGACCAGGGGTGAGAGGAGGCGGGATAGTAGCTGGGCTCGTGTAGAGTGGTTTTCCATCGTCCAATTTCCGGCACATGTAGAAATCACATACGACCACATGTCCATGTAGATCCACCAAGAAATTGTCGAGCTTTAGATCTCCATGAAGTACATGTCCACTCCAATCTTCGAACCCTTCGTGTAGTGCCGAGACTGCAGCGACTACTCCAGGGAACCATTTCCTCGCTGTATTTTCTGATCCATGTTCCCTCTTGAGTACATCCAACAAGGACCCACCTGATAGTAAAGGAGTAAGGAGGAATGTCATCGAACTAGTACGGTGCATTTCAACGAGCGGTAGGAAAGAAGGGTGTCGAGGTAAGGATTGCCATATTTTGATTTCCTCCTCGAACCTCTCCAAAGATCCAGATTGATCCGACAAATCATCTTTCTTGACAATCTTGCACGCTAGTACTTCTCCATTCTCGTGGATAGCTTCCCTGACAGATGAGAATCCTCCTCTCCCGATCAACTTTCCAAGGGTATAGGATAAGACTTTGGCACCGAGGGCATCGGGTGCGATGGTCGTTTGTGGTTTAAGCGAGTTGTTGGATGAGAAATGGGATAAGAATGCAGAAGCGGGTGAGAATCCTCCTGATCGAGTCGACTCGGTAGGTGAGGGGGGTATGACTCCAGGTTCAGAAAGTACAGAAGGCGAGCTAGAACGGGGAAGTCCAATTCCAGGTCGATTGACATGATGTGCGAATAATGCATGTCGAGCTGCAGCCGGAGGTGTATACTCTCCGATAGATGATAGCGCAGGCGACGTAAGGGTAGATCCAGCAGCTCCAAAACTGCTCAAACCAACAGTCTCTGTCCTTGTAGGGAGTAGCCTACTGGTTGAACCCCCATATTGACCGGCGGTTCTTAACAATTTAGCCCTTCGAACATCGACCGTTTGGAATGTCTCGGAGGTAGAAGTGGGAAGTGGGGAAGTCGATTCGTTATCTTCCGAACCGGACTCGACGGGTTTACCGGCTTGTTGATATGATACTGATCTATTGAATAACGCCGCCGACGGGTTCCGGTTAGGTTTAGGGGCATGTGCCATTCTGCCATCAGCTGGTACATGGCCGTTGAACTACTAACTTACGGAGCTCTTCAGAGTCCAAAGGCTGTGCTATTGAATAATGACTGTTATGCTAAGGCTGACTAATTGACATATGTCTATATAAGTTGATGAAAGAGTTGATAAAATAGGATACAAGAGATCTTCCTATCGGAGGGCCGGGCTTATACCCCTGAAGGAACCCGGAGTAGCGTGGGGCACCTATAAGGTTGAGTGGGGTGGCGAATGAAACGTGCGTTGTTAGTCAGAAGGCTGCATCTATGCTCAAAGGGAGTGCATGCATGCATAGGCTCTAGCAATGGTTGTTGATAGATGCATGCGACATGCTTTGAAAGGGAAGGGATGTATACTGCGTGCAAAGTACAGAAATGACAAGTGCCACATCACGCTACTACCACGTGCTATCACGGCGTTATAACACCCCGCCGAAATTCCGCTCACTGTTCAGCTAATTAACGTCTTTGAGTAGTGGTTGACCGTCAATAGAAGCCTTAAATCAGTCAAAATGGCCAAGTCAAAGAACCACACCAAGTAAGTAGTAGTATGCTGCAGTGTAGTAGAGGGGGGACTGACAGGCAGCCACAACCAGAACAAGAAGGCTCACCGAAATGGTATCACAAAGACCAAGACACAGAGGTACAAGAACTTGAACGGTTAGTTTGATGATGTGTTGGTATAGGATAGTAGCTGATATTTAGGTGTTGACCCCAAGGTTAGTCTCGTCTCTATCGTATGAACAGGAAGATGGTGGAACATTGAAAGTATTGGGAGGAACACAGGACTGTGGAAGGAATACAGGAATATGGAAGAAATGATGGACGGACAGACAAGGAGGAATACACGTGAACAACCACTAACCAACAGTTCCGACGTAACGCTCGATGGGCCGCTCAGGGAACCCAGAAGGCTGTCGCCGAGTCCAGGAAGGCTGCCGCTGCTTCGGCATAGAGGGATAGCTGGAGTTAGGCAGACGGGCAGGATGGTTGGATAGCATGTGTATGGAGCATTGACGACCACTTGGCACTGGATCACTGCAACGGACACTCTCGCATGGCTGATGGACGGATGGCTATTTATCGGACGCTAACTGGATGCTCACTGTAACTTGGAACAACATCACCCCCACTCAGATTTGGAGGAAAGACAGAAGCTCAAAAGTGCGAAGTTGGACAGGCTACATCACTTTTCTAGCAACTTGTCCATCTTACTCTTGACCCTCGCGTAGCTTCGCCAATACCTACTCCACTCTTCCCCCTTTACATCCTCTCCATCCGCGCTACTCAGACTCATGGCCCTCTCGAATGACTCGAGAGCAGGTTCTAAAACCTCATTAACACCTTGTTTTTCCAACATGACTCCCTTGATATAATTCGCTTCGGCAGCTACTAAATGTGCATCCCTACTGAGTAGCTTGGCGGCGTGTGATAGATTTGATGGTGGAGTAGTTGGAAGACCGGCGAGAGCAGTTTCTGCTGATGTCGTCGTGGACTGGGCTAGGGCGAATGCGGGCTGACCTAGGGCGTGAGTTACTGATGTCTTGTGTAATTGGAGTAGAGCGGATCGGTGTGATAGCCATAGATCGTGAAGTTCTGCCGAGTCGGATGAGGGAGTCTGGGTAGTTGATTGTGGAATGAGGGATAATGCGAGGTCCTGGTACGCGGCGGCCTGAGTATAGTTTCCAGATTTAGCGAGTGAAGCTTCCATAGAGATGATTGCTGTAATTGTCGCTCGCAAGACGGGTGAACTGAGCTGTGACATAGCTGGGCCAGTCGGCGTAGAAGCGACTGGCATTTGAGGTTGCTTGTTAGAAGTAAACCACCCCTTTGCCTTTTCAGCAACAACCTCCACTGTCGTATGCGGTACTTCCACCCCTGCGTTCCTCAATCCCCAAGTCCACCAACTATCCCCATTTCCTCCTGTCCTAGCTTCCAGATCTCCAATCTTTGTACTTAATCGTATCCGCCTCGCGTCGCCTGAAGCAGCATGGAAAATCTGTTGATAGACTTCTCTAGCTTGTAATAATGATGTATCGGTTGCGATCCGTTCCAAAACTCCAGCTTTGAGTAATAATAGATCGACAGCTGTTGGGTCTACTTCGACTTTACCCACTCCTGAGAATGAAGGGCCAGAGGTCGATGCTGAAGCAGGTAGATTTGGAGGGAATTTCAATCCTTTTTGCTTTGCTTGAGAAATCGCCAGATCGATATATTCCTCTGCTAATTCGTACCCTCGATCAATTTGGTTGACCCTCCCCGCAATGGCTCCCATGGTGGGATGGAGTGTACTACTCCTTCCAATCGATCCTGATCCACTTCCACCAGCTCCTACTTCTTGACATATCCAAGCTGCCCTTAGGGCATGACGGGCTTTCCAACCTAACCGCGAATCCGTTCCACCCTTGACTCCTCCAGTCCAAGATGGAGTCTCTTCCTCCCATCCAAATTCATCTGAAGAGACCCTTGTCGGAGATGCTAGTGAAACATTCTCGATATAGACATGTAATCCTTCAAAGGCGGTAAGAGATATTCCACCGATGGTAAGAATACCGTATAACAAATAACGAATCATCCGGCCAAGGTAAGAGAAAGTGTACATTGCCGGACCGGCATAATCTTCCCTAGGCATATCGTGTGGCATTTGAAGTGGGGCAGGAGCACTACGTTGAGGTGGTTGAGCATGATGACGGGCCGTGGAGGATAGATGGCGTAATGTCGTTATCGGGATGGCAGAAGGGCCAGCAACGGATCTGGAAGAAGGTATCGGTCTGCGCAAGGTCCTGAGACCTAGCGCGAGCTCTCCTGCTCGTCGGGTCGGTATCAGAGCTGATCTCATGGTGAGGAAGTGGGATGACGATTATTAGTCGAAGTTGATCCGAACTTTTCGACCACGGGTGGAGGCGTAGAGGTGGCGGCAAGCTGGCATTTACGAGACATCACATCGTCTCGGGGACTCAGCTTATCTTGGGGTGACTCCAGCAAGGTGGTAATGTATACATGACGAACAGAATGATAATTTATGCAATGCAGTCTAATGCTCTTTCCCTTCTTTAACTCTAATCTTGAATTCTCCTCTCTCTCTAACTCCCAAAACCTGTTCCAGCGCCCAGCTCCTACATTCCTCCAATTCCTCCTGACTCTTCGTCCAGCGATTACGAGCTATTGATCAGTACTTCAAAAAAAAATTCATAGATTGAGGACGTACCAATAATCCCCCACCCCCTCGTACTAGGTATCCTAAGCGGTTCCGTCTCCCACTCCCAACCGCAATTCAATCCAACCCACCCAAGCCACATTAAATACGATTTATACCTACTCTGTCCCTGCTCTAGACCTGCCTCGAAATTCCCTTCGGGCGAGTGGGGATGTGGGGGAGGTTTGTATGTTGCGTGCATGAATTGGGAATCCCATTTATGCAAACAGCAAGGTAGGGAGAGGTGAGGGACGGGAGTGGATGGTAAGAGGGATAGAAGGGGGAGCCAGGGCTACTCATCAGCTTACTCCCTCCGAGAACTGAGTGGGACTTACAGTAAGTTCATCAGCGTGATTACCGATGAGGAAGGTCCCCTCTTGGATCACACAATTCTCCTTCGATGGCCAGGTTCCAGAACTCCACTCCTCAATGGAATCAGGGAACCAGGAAGGTGGATCCAGTGCACCCTCGATAAGTGCCGCCTGTGTCCGTGGAGGATATAGTGGCCATGTCCTCCTTGCTCGTAGTTCATAGCCTTTCCCTGCGTAGCCCTGTTCATCAGCTAACGCGGGAATGTGACGTACCTCTGAAATGAGGATATGAACGAGTAGGCCATTTCCCTATTATCAGCTATCTTCGATGGTGAGAAGAAAAGACTCACACAACCAAGATCGATAAACCCATTCGGTGGTCTACCCCAAGTATCCCATTCCTCGCCCCCAGTATCAGATCTGGGGGGATACATATCCTTCCAAAGTAACATCAGAAAGGCGGCAATAGCAACATCCTGTGAACCCCAATTTGAAATATCATTCAACGAAGGTGTAGAATCGAAAGAAGGGGAAGGAGAAGGTAAGCTTGAATCCAAGATATTCTACCGGTCGGCATAGACTGGTAATTTGACTTACCTTATAAACATGTCTCTTGACATCTTCAATCTTTGTACTCCCCGCTTTGGGAGCTCGGGAATCGAGATGTCTATGACGGTCTTTGAGAATGAGGTAGAGGTCTTGGAAAGGTTCTTTCTTTACTACAGTCTATAATGTCAGCTTCTCTGTGCATGAGGGGGATGGTGGACGTACATCGTGATTGACCCTCTTTTTATAGCCCACCATCTGGCCGAAACCATGTTTGTAGACCCTCTCCAATAATGCCAAACAAGTCCTGTCCAGCCTGGCTTGTGTGACCTTCGGGTCTTCTTTCCCCTTCGGTGATTCAATGGGTGTGGGTTCAGGTCCAGCTAACGGCGATCGTTTCCGAGGTAGACTCGTACGCCTTAGTCCAAGTAGAGGGTTGTCTGTTCGCGGTCCGGCCGATGTGGGTGGTTCAGGGGCTGTCGCCTCAGAGGTCGACGGGAAGGGTTCGTACGAAATTGATATTCGACCATGAACCTCTGGTTCTGTATCGACCGTTGATTCACCACTTGTATTGTCGGCCGTCGAAAGATCCTCCATCCCCCGTACAATATCATTCTCATCCATTCCTTTGATCTGAGTCTCGAAGTAGAACACTAACCTCTTAACGGGCGGGTGAAAGAACGGTATCTCCCCCACATCCCTTACCATAGGTATCATGACCACAATCCCTTTCTCACCCTTCTCCACCCCCTCCTCATGCCGATTCAACTCCTTAGACCGATAGAACAAGACCCTCTGATCTAATTTTCCATCCCGTTTAGGTTGTTTAGGCATCAATCTAACCCTTATCTCCTCTACCAATTCCATCCCTTCCCCTCTAATCCATTCTTCAAACCCTCCATCCTCCTCGATAGTGGACTTAATCTGAGATCGAGTATCCAGAGGAATAGGATCCGCCCTCAATATCAATGATGAATTTCGCTCAGGATGTAGAGTCAGATCTTTAAGGACGTGGAGGAAGGTGGGGAGGGTGAAATGACATGGGGTCGTCCAGGGAAATGTGAGGTTTGGGAGAAGTGGGTGCTGAGGTGCAGTCGGTTTGTAGGGCGGTGTTTTGACCGTTGGGGGTGTTGTCATCTTGGTAGCATTTGCGAGGGTCCACTCTTTGACTATAACTCAGTCTGATGAGGTATAATCGGAGAAGCAGGACGAGTGAGAATGAGGTGCAAGATAGACAACTTTTTAGTCAAAGTAAGTTGAACCACCTCCACCCTTCTTTATCTTCTTGGCACAATACCCTACTACGATGAGACGTATCACACTGCCTTGATGCATTCATCTAATTATCTATAAACATCTACGATTTCACTATAAATACACAGGGGATATTTCCTTCGGCTTTCATGTTGCTTATTTCATTTCGACGGCATTCCTCAATTTGCTGGGTGTTGGATGTAAGGGCTTAGAGAACACCTTTCCAGACTGGTTTTCGGGGAAGTAAGAAACCCATGTGAAGGACGTTGAGGATGAGAACTGCTACTACCATCATAGCTCCATCGAGACCGTTTTGGAGGTCCTCTGAATTGTCAGCTCTACTCATGACAAGGGACAAGATAAGAAAGACTAACCCTGTTTGACGAGTTCTCCATCCCATCCCTGTGATAGTTCGGCCGTTCGGTAGATACCTATCCATCAGCTGATCCCTTGTTGAGAGAGGATGGCTTACCTCGAATGATGATAGCAATACTCGAAATCAACATGCCAAACATGAACACCCACCATCCCTTACTCATTCCTGTCCATGTTTGCCCGTTGACGGGTGTCCCAGCATCATGCCCAGTACCCTTCAAATGAGTCACGCTAGTCCTCCTACTTTCACTATCAAATTCCCGCGTACCCATCTCCATATTGTCAGAGTTGGTAGCACCGAATTTCTTGATTCTAGATCCGTATGGTTTGTCTTTCCAAATTCGCAAACAGAAGTCTAGACCGATGAAGACGAAGATGATCATTACACCTAATTGGAACGCGATACCGGCCAACATCAAGTTGGAAGCTGGATCTGGGGCCGGGGTAACGGATGCTGCCCATCCTCCGCCGATGGCTTGGAGGACTAGAGAGACGATATCGGCAGTGAGAAAGATTGCCACGAACTACATGTCAGCTTATATCGTGTTGCTGAAAAAGGAAAGGACTGACCTTTCGGGAGGTGAGCATGCAGAAAGCAGGGTTGATCCTTTCGACTGCATGGCCTAGCATGGTGTACCTGAAGTCAGTGCGCTATCTTGAATTCGATGTAAACAGAGGGAACTCACAGGAAAGCAGAAAAGAAGACGGGCGAGATGATGAGCCTGTCATCAGCAATGATCGTCCTAGTACTAGGAGGGTATTGACTCACGAAGCAATCTGCATCATGAACGGAGTCTGCAAGTTCAAGTTTTTATGCGACCATAATCGTCCAGACCAGCCGATGACCTCACCTATTCGTCAGCTTTGCCCGAGTTGTCCAGCAAAGGGACCCACCGATGCACCCAGTAACGATAGTGGGGAAGACGATCCAATACTTATATCGGACTCCTTGGGCGATATGGGCTAAACCAAGAACGGAAAAGATAACGATGAAAGCAATAGCAGCCCCTTCATCAGGTCTGTAACCATAGTATGAAGCTTGGGGGTAATCGTCGTAATTGATGATTCTTTCCGAGTCCGACATATTGAGTATAAAGTGAAGTGATAAAGAAGAAGGACCCCGAGATGTGACTGGTTATATATATAATCAAAGGATAGTCCGGGCAAGCGAGCGGTGCAAAAGTAAAAACGTTATTCAACATCTGACTTTCGGGGTAACAAGGGTCGTTTGTAATCTAGGGACCATAGAATCATACAATGGCCGTCGTCGTTCCCCGTTTCAAAGATCGAGATCGCTCAACCTAGACTGATCTGCGGTGCGTCGTTCTCCACTAGATATGGGACTGCGCACCATTACATGTACCAGCAATGAATGACGCTCTTCAATGTCCCCGAAAGATGTTCGGGCATCGAAAACGTTTTCCCGGGCATGGGTTAATTATGCCCGTTCCTTACCTTGGCGTGATTCCCATGCCCGAAACCAGTGTGAATGACCTTCTGATAAGAGAGGGATATCGCGCAATCAAGAAATGCATATCGCGCAATACTATCGATACAGTAACTCCGGTGTCGGAGTTCAAGGAATAATGAGGCCCAAAATGCATACACCACCTCACCTAGTCGAGCCATGGTTTGACCCATTCCGTTTTCTCCCATACATTCGCACTCAACCCATTCGTTTCAGGCCAAGGATGACATCTCACCATCTCGGGTGGATGCGAAGGCCAAGTAATTCCAGTATCATGGGCTGGTGGGGGAACTCCATCATCCCATCCTAGACCTATTTCTGCCTTCTTTAATAATGAATGTGATTGTAATGCTTTGCCTCGCTCATACGCAAACTTACATTAGCGCATTATCCGACACGAGAGGGGACATACCTGGACACTTGGGACGACCTGGACACGACCCCAACCTGCTTTCCAGAAATCAGAACAGACGAGCGTACATTCACTAGCAGCACATTCATTCTTTGCGAGATTCCCACGTCGAAATCGGGTATTGTAGGGTTTCGTAAATGGTGTTGGTGATAGGACTGCCATTCCGTTCCATGTAGAAAATACAGGAAAAGGTTCGAGGTTATCGAATGCTGCTTTTGTCGTTGGAGAATTGGGGAATAGGTTGGAAGATGGGGACCACCACGAATTGTCGATTGGGTAGAATAGGTCACCGTTGTCCACCTGTATATCAGCTGTGCTCCTGAGACAGTCGAGCCTTGGTCAAGCTCCTCGAAGTGAATCTACTTACCGTCCGTCCAACCCATACATCATAGTAATGAGCAGGAGACCGCTCATACCAATCCCATCCGGACGTAATCCCCGTTTCCTGACCACTCTGCTCCTCAGCCTTGACATGCTGATGCAACAACTCTAAAACATCCCTAGCCTTCATGTAGACATCATTGAAGAAGATAACAGCCCCAATATCCCTGCCCACGCCATTCCGATCATCCCATAGTGGTTCCATTGCTTTATTCCTCAGGCCAGCCAAGACTTCTATACGGTTTTGATTACTGAAATCGATTTTCGACTCTCTCGTTTTTATGCGTATTGACGAAGAGGGTACGCCAAGAGATAGTAAGAGAGGTTGTAGGACTTGTTCGAGAATTTCAGGTGTTGAATCGGAAGATGGTCCTTCGAGGATTGAAAATGATAATTTATCGGGACCGAGAAACATGGTCAAGACCAATATCGTATTTAATAAATCGGGTAATTGATCTTGGACCTGCCGGATAGTCGTCGTGAGCATATACCTACTTCCCTTTCTCTTCCGGCTCGGAGCCCGCTTTGCAGCCATATATTCATGCTCATTCCTTCGATTCCCTCCATCGAGATTTTGTAAATGTCGATACCGCTCCTGTTGTGACTTTGTCAACAAGGGCTTTGCATAGATCGGTTCAGGAGCCTCGGGACATATTTCCAACAACTTCCCTCGTAAATCATCGACCTGTTGCTGAAGCAGTAATTCGGTAGTGGAAAGTTGAGCAATTGGGGGTGGAGGTAATTGGAAGGAAGTCGAGAATTGATCGTATTGACCTAATGAAAGGAATAGGGCGAAGAAGATGAGGGCGAGGATTAAGAATGGGAGTGAACGTGGTTTGATTATCCAAGTCAAGAGTGATGGCATGGCAGTGATACCGGATCAGTGCATGTCGGTGAGTAACTGGGGGAGGAATGTGCACCGCCAAGGGATAGACGCGTGAGGTGCCTATATGATCACTTAATTAGGCAAGCCACAGTTCGTCGTGTGAAGCTTGGTGTGATGTCATCGAGAGAGATCTACTTACTTTTACGGGATGTGGTCTCAACGGTGATCCACTATACTATACAATAGCTTACGCTTTACTACAACCCATATAATACCAGTAACTACTTCGGACTTCAGGACCTACATCCAGCTTCAAGCATCAATACTTACGAAACAAACACTTCACAATGGCAACATCCGCTCTTCCCTTTTTCTCAGACAGAACTCCCCGAACCCAGGTCATGGCTCACACCTCACTCAAGATGGCTCAAACAGTCTCTCTTATCGCTCCACCACTCTACATCGCAACTGCTATCCTACGCCGTAATCCTTTGAAGCCATTCAGCATCAAGAGATTATTGAACACCACCATCGGATATACTGGTTTGGGAGCTGCCGCAGGGGCTGGTGTGGGATACGTTAGGTTGATGGATGAATCTGAACCTGCTATTCTGGCCAGGGTTGAGAAGTTGGTACGTCTTCATCTCAATATTATGACGGTGCTGATCCGGTAGAGATTCAGTGAGAGTCAGATCCGAGCAGACGATTATTCCTTCATCGGAGCGGCATTGGCTGGTGTCATTATCCCCGCGCTACTATTAAAACGAGCACCCTTCCCAACATTAGTAGCTGGAGGAGCATGTACCGGTCTAGGTCTAGGAGCTGCATTCCACATGGTCAAATCAGCATCAGAGGGGGAGGATATCAAGCCTACTGGAATCGTATGTCCCCTTTTGACTTGGAGAGAATGAGCTAATGGACAGCCAGGACAAGTCCCAGTGATCGGCGGAAACAAGTAAGGCAGAAAGCGATGTACATGTAATAATGCAGAATTATATTTCTCATGACCGCTAATGTAATGCTAAGTATTCACACAACACACACACTGTGCCTCGAGGTCCGCACAGCCTGAAAAGAAAAGACAAGACGTTTTTTGTCCGATTGTCATGTCATCAGTATATTCTATTTGCCTCACCTCACCGCTATTCACTTTCAGATTGCGATACACTGATCCGCAATAAGCGGCTGAGGTACCCGTTCGAGTCGATTAAGATGCGAGTCCGGAAGCGGGGTGGGGTCTGTCGCCACCGTGTCAAGTATATAATGGGTACACCGAGGTTCTTGATTTCTCTTATCTCATCTTCTCTACTATACATCCTCACTATCGAACGATTGTATAGTCGCTGTCAATCAACATTCATCGCTACTACAATCACCGGCCCCAGCCACCCGTTATACGACCCACGTCAAACAGCCAGATCATACGAGCACAAGCATATAGTCGACTTTTGGGAATCTATCACATCGACCACCACCACCTTCCCTTCCCTTCCTTCCAGGATCGGTTTATATCTCAGAAGTCACTTGTCACCTTTCTGGTAGGTAAGTGTTTACACCCTTGGGCATCGCTCATAACCAGACTACGCTACCTGCCGATACACCCTCACAACCCGCTACCGACGTCAAGGCCTCACCACATCGCGTCCCACCTATCCAATCACCCCCTCAAATACACCTGTCACCATGGCGTTCCCATACAACCTCTGGCAATCGCCCCAACACTACGCCGTCCCCGCCATACTCCCCTCTTCCAACCCATTAATCCAAAACCCAGAAGGCGCCATCCGCGATTTTGTCGAACACTGTACCAACGGAGATCGAACTTCTTTATGCGATGCAAATCAATTAAAATGGTTTGAAGAATGGGCAAAGAACGACGATTATCGTAAAATCATCATGGACGTTCTTAAAACGAGGTTGGATTTAGGATGGCCATACGCATATAAAGCACTGGATATCCTCGCCGTCATGCCAGCTGGAGAATTAGTAGGATTAAATGACAAAATCACAAAACTGAATGAAGGGACCGGGGAGGGAAGTGCGGAAAATAAGAAATTGATTAAACCGATGTTGGAAAAGATCAAGGTGGAAATTGGGAAGCTAGAAGCTGAGGAAATGAAGAAAAAGGAAGAAGCGGTAATGGCAATATGGGGTGGTATGTGGGCTAATAATGGGTTTGTACAACCTCAATTAGCCCAACAAGGTTGGGGAGGTATACCGTATCCGTACTCTGCAGCAGGGATTGTTCCGGGTGTACCACATCCTCAGGTTGAATGGAAAAGTAAAGCTCCAGAGGGTTGGCAACCGTATGTTTATTTCTCAGAGCAGACGGGGGTTGTATCACATCCATATCCTTTTCCTTTCCCCCCTTGCTAGATGTCGTCAAATAAAATGTGAAACCCCGTTGTAGACCCCCATGTATCAGTAATAAGGTAGTCCACAGGCTGACAGATAGAGCAGCCATTACACCTGTTCCCCAAATATACCCATTCTCACGTACGGGATATTACGGTTGGATACCAGAACCAACTCCGCCTCCAGAACCACCAAAACAAGCAGGTCCAGGATGGTGGGTCGGTGTACATATGGGCCCGTGAGTGCTCTTCCATTACTGTGATTGTAGGTGTAGTAAGTAGACTAGTAGACATTTGTCTGAGCTGAGCCATAGGCCGAGTTCGAGGAAATTACCAGTATTGAAGAAACAAGTAGATTCAATAGATATAATGAGGGACGAAGCGGAAAAGGCAAGACTGCGAAGAGGATGGTGAGAGAATGTATGCATCAAGCGTGTGATAGAGCGAGGTCGTGAACTTACTCGAACCCCAGCCCACTCCTCATAGCTTCGGCATGATGAGCTCCTCCACCTTTGAATTCCACCCAGGGTAGTAGAGCCGCAATATCCTCGAATGCAAGGGAAGCGTACATCCCCTGAGGCCCAAGATCGGGAGTTGGGCCTTCAGTCGGTCCGTCCGCAGGTCGATCACGAGCGACTCTAGCCGCGGGGTACAACTGGGCTACCAATCTGTATATCAGCTGCTGACATTCAGTGAAGCTGGGCGACATACATCATAGGCCCAACCCATCTTTCCCGCCTCGCTCGCGCTTGACTCCATTCCACAAGCCTAATATCGTCTTTATGAGTAGGCACTTCATCGGCCCAAGATTGACCTATTGCATTGTCTTCAATCTCGGGGTACAAGTACCGCGTATCACGAATGGGGCCATCATAATCGGATTTAGGCGTGTAATTTGGGTAATTGACGAAACCGAGTGCGGGTAGTGGTTTCCGTAGTATCGGATAGGGTTTCGCATCCATTCCAGTGTTGATCAACTCCGGTTTGTCCTGCTGATCTAGTGCCTGTGGAGGGATATCGGCGTGGATGGAAGGATCTCGCTCTACCACAGATGGCATTGCGGGACCAGGGGACACGGTGCCTTGTTCTGCTGGTACACTTCCCACCGCTAGCGCATTCGAAGTGGACCCAGTCCTATTCCTCCCAAAAGCCCATGATCTTCGCCTCGACTCTTCGGGGACCTCCCGATCTCGACTCCTAACTTGACTCAACAAATTCCTTCCAGTTTCTTCCGTATTCCGCCTCCGACGTCCGGGAATCATACCGGCGAGAGTAGAAGCTAGTGACGGTGATGAAGGACCAGATGATCGAGGGATCATATACCCCTCGCCTAGGCCGTATGATGTCGTCCCTGGTGTCGAGGGGGATAGAGTCCGGACAAGGGGGAAATACGCTTCATTGCTAGATACCATTTCGTTGAATGACACCACCGGGCGTGAGGCGGATGGGGTATACCAATTGGGCGTAGGCGGGGGAGTCTCGATTTGGGTGGTAGTATCGCGTAATAAAGGTGGATGGAGTAGGAGGTGTGCGTTTGGATTGACGAATAATGTTGGTTCGCTTGAGAGGACTCCGACAGCTAGGATTCGGACATCTTGGAGGTGGAGAACTACTCTGACTTGAGTCGGGTGCGAGGCAAAGTTGTTTTGCGATCTGCCATCAGCTTATTCCCCTCCATCAGAATGTCGGAGGTGGCTAATACGTACTTGAGCTCATCGTATATCACATACGGGTCGAAATGACGTGAATAATAACGGTTTATACCGGCTGAGCCATTTCGATGTATCGTCACGAATTTCTGCTTGTCAGCTTGATCACATATCTCCTGAGTACGGAACCTACAGTCCAAGATTCTTCATGCGTACATCCTAGGTTTCTATGCTCCAACCTCCCAAGCATCCTGAAATCAGCTTCACATCCTCAAGGTGATACTCACCTCAGAAAGATAGCTCTCCACGAATCATCGACCCTCTTGAATTCCTTCCAACTAGGTAAGAACCTCCTTTCAAACGCTTCCTTCCATATTTCCTGAGGCCAACGACCCATCTCCATCCTTTCCAATAACCATCTAGGTCTGGCCCTCACCAGGATGTTTAGAAACAATCGTCCATCATCTTGTGGCAAGAATGACCTCAAGGTAGGTAAGACGGTAAGGAAGTGAGGATATGGTGGACCTGCATCTAGGAGGTTGTCTATGAGCCGTGGGAAGGGAGAAAGGTGGGATTGAGTGAGTGAGAGAAGTTTGGGGTGGATGGAGAGGTATGGTAGAAGTTGATTGATTGGGAGATAGCTGACGTATCAGCTCTGGTCGCAGAGGTACGGGTAGCTTACGAAGCGATCTGACTTAGGATCTCGCCCGGTAGATCCAAGAATTGAGCGGATGGTGATATACTCATTCTTCCAGCTGAATCTTGCTGGATGTGAGCTGGTACCACTACACTTAGATCGGAATCTTTGAAATCTCTAGAGTAGTAACGCGATGCATCATCTCCCGGTGACTTTACGATCCGGTGGAGGCATATGAGAGGCACGTATACTCGTACAACGCCGCTGATAGCCGAGCTGAATGTATAAAACGCCGAAAAGGTATTTAGTGATAATCCCGTTGTTCTTTCTTGGACAAATCCATGCAGGCTACTGACTACGTCAATCCCACTGGCTGACCTGTGAAACACAGGACAACAAATAAGAGACTCTGCTATCATGCACCCCTGTCTCACATCTCTGGCCCACTCACTGCTCCACAAGGATCGTCGAAATCACACAGCTGCTTGATCGTCTTGATGGAACGGGAAGTTTCCTCATCGAGATGCAAATGCTCGGGGCGCATAGCCGCAGTACGTCGGTAATAAAGAGAAGCTGGATCCGCCCATGGTCACCGGGGATCACATGTGAGACATTGGGTGTATAGGTGAGTAGAAGTAGGAGGGGGCCACCTGGCGGCCGACTGTATACTCAACTGTCGCTCAGACTCCAGATCACAAAACTCAAAAAGATTGTGAGGCATGTTGGTGAGACATTTCCTCATGATGCCACGCCCCACCATTGATGTCAAGTCCCCATGGATTCACCCATGCAGGCGGACCGATCATGATAAGTCCCCAAAGAACGGTCAACAAAGGATGGTCGAGGTGAGGTGCTGGATTGATACCATCCGGCGAGGCTTTCCGCTTTTTAGCCGGTAGGAAAAACCGTTGGGCCCTTCTCGGATCTCGCTGTGGGACGGATCGGCTCAAAAGCTGGTCCTCTGACAATGCTCAGCGGCTGGTGCGTGTTTGACAGACTGCTAGTAGTTGAGGGACTCCCATATGTACGGTACATCTTCCCACGCCATCATGCTGCCAGTGATAAACGTTGTATGTACATCTCGGAGGCTCGGTAGACTGGATACTCTACGCTATTCCGCTCGCCTTGTCATCTCCTTGCCCGTCCCGCTGTTATATTCATCGTCCCTCAAGGTACAGACTTCAGTCAACCAACGCGTCGACCCGAAACTGCAATACCTCGTCACCGTCGAACAGAGTGTGCTTGTTCTTCTGCCATCTTTCCGCACCAGTGGTCTCTACTTCGCTTGTATACCTTCCAGAGATCTTCACATCCGCATTCACCTTGAGTTTTTGCCGGACCGGGTAGCCAACGACTCTTTCCACCTTCTCTCCCGTCTTGGAAGTCGCCCCAATGACCGTACCTGGCAAGCTCCCGATATTCTTCGACAACGCGCAACCATTCTTTGTGATCGGGAGTCGGATCTTGCCGTCCTGGATTATCTACCCCCCACGTGTGCGAGAAGAGGTCGAGCTCCGCCGTTGTTTCGAGAATTTACCCAGTTTGACAGTGATGCTGTCCAATTTAAGAGGGTGTTGTAATTCTTGCAATCTGGTATTGCCCTTGAACGTCAGACCTGATCCATCTTCAAGGTTATGCGTCGACGTAATGTCAGTTGTGGGCCTGTACGTCGAGAACCGCATATCAGATCGGTCCCCTACTCGACGAAGGGTACCAGAAGTTGCTGATTGGACGAGAACTATCGATCCGAAATATTCCGCCCACATCTTTCTCGACACCTCCATTATGCCCTACATCAAGCCTCTGAGCACTGCCATCAAACAAATAAAGGGAAGAATCGACGTCAGAATCGTTCCGGAAGTAGCGAGGGAGACTTCGGTGGTGGCCGATTTCGAAAAAGTCCGACCAGCAGTTAAAGCTGCCCACGAGCTCCTTGGTGACAACGCCTGGAACACCCCCAGCCCAATCCGACGCGAGTTGAAAGCGCAAGAGACTCTCCTCCAAGCCTGGTAAAGCCGGAAAAACTCAAAAGGTGTCTGTCCGTCATGACGAGATGATCACCCATCAGATCGGAGAGGAAATCAACTTCTTGGGAAAAGACGACAGCGAAAGCCTCATTCATGTATCGATTGTTATCAGTGCGGACAGAGGGCAGAACGAAGAGTTCTATCAAGTCAAGACCGGGACACAGGACGTACGATACCTCAAATGCAGTCCAATGCACAGCGACGGAAGGGTGACTCTTGCTTCCAAGATGTCGGTACCATTTCCGAAGACTGGACCGGCTATTTTTGACGTATTGATTTGCCACGGTTTTGAAGGGTGCTGGACGGAGAATGAATCGTTGGGACAAGATGAACCGCAAAGAAGGAAACAAGAAGATGGGCAAGAGGATGATGGCAGGGAGATGACCAGTGTGAAAAGAGGGAGACAATGAGAGTCTCCAGAGATAAGACGCTGATAGGAACACCGACCTCTCCAACAACGGCGTTGAGGATATCGCGTTGCTGATTGATTGACTGATTGCACGCGCTTAGGTCACCCAAGTCCCCTTGCAAGACTCGGAGGAGAATCAAGATCCGATCAAGAGCGTGAAGGTTACAGTATGCCAAGATCAATTTTGTTAGACCAGGTATGTTGCAGATTGTCCGATAATGTCAAGCCATGAACTCCTTTTGCTGCCGGTAGAACGTTGCCTTGCTGAAACAGTATTTGGTTCTCTTGACAAAGTCCTCAACTTGGTCATCCCCGACCCGTACCCATCAACACAGCTTGTCTGGATCGTCCTCCTCTACCTCGTCATCTTCATCCATCTCCGCCTCTTCCTCCTCCGACAACCCGACTCCAGGTACCGCGTTCAAACCCGCGACCCCCATGACGTACAAGTTGGGCAGCATTGCACGCAATTCCTTCAACTCCATGTTGTCCCTCACCAAGCAATTCACGTTGACAGCTCCAATGCCGCTGGAAGCGCCCAGCTTGGACAGCAGGTGTGGAAAGATTGATCTTTGCCGGAACCAGGGATGTCGTTCTGAAGTAACTTCGACCATGAAATTCAAAATGGCTACGTTGTTGTGATCATCGGCCACACCTGGTAGAGGATGCTGGAGCAACGCAGCCACTTGATCCACAAACTGTTCTTTATGCGGTACTCGGGTGTTGGCAGAAAGTCAAAGAATGAAGAAGACTTGACAGATCGGATGCAGGCCAATATCGATTGACTCTGGGATAACGAGTTCTCGAGAGCGCTTTGACGACTGGCGAGCCTGCGCAAGTCGTTTTGGGAGTCTTGACCGTAGTTGCGCTGTCCACATGTCCTCTGCGACAACGTCTTCTAGACAAACATCATCACGCCGCTCTGGCGCAGGGCCGACCTCGATAGGGGGGTAGACCTTGATTGGATCCGTTGAAAAGTACTTTTGCTTGACGAGATAATTGAGGCGGTGGGCAAGGACCTCTGATTCAACCCCAACAGCAATGATTCATGGTCCTCTCCCTTGTATATGGTGTTGTACAACCAAAGCGTATCCGTCTTGACCGTGATCAAACAACCTCATTCCGACTGGAATCCTGCTGGCCTGGTATAGTCCAGCCCTCCCATTGACACAATCTTGATTCAATCGTACACGGGAGCGAGAGACCATATCGTCCAGTCGCGGGTCTCCTGTCGCAGAGAGAGTCATGGGTCGTGCCGTCCGCTGGCTGGTAGTCGATGGTAGGCTTGGGAGTCGACGTCTGTTTCGGAGCTCGATGTATGATTTGATGTAAGAGGTGTTCGCTGAAATAGGGTACAATGGTCGGATACGCCGCCCGACCCGATGCGTTATATACCTCACCGTGTCGAGCTCCACTTCGCGTGAAAGGACGCGCACTGTAGACCGAAGAGACCACATATGCTGACCGAGCGTTCTCCTCATGCCCTCCATCGATACCGAGTCGGCCGACAAAGGATGTTCAGTAAGACTCCATGGTCCGGCCGGCCAGACTCGCAGCTCCCCAGCCAGCGAGGACGATCGCCGTAGTCTCCCAAGGTCTGGTCGGGAGGATAACCCTCAGCCCAAATCCAGCCGACATGCCTCCGAGCAACTTCGTACCGGCCCAGATTCTATCCGTCCGTCCCCAAACGCGCAGCATTTCTGCGATCGTGTCCTCGATATACTTTGCCAGGTTTTGAGAGATTAGACTGTTGATGAAGGTCGGTACTGCATAGGAATACGTCGATTTGTTGGAGGAACCGTGGGTGTACCATATACTCAGGACGAGCTGGAGTGCGAGGGGTAGTAAAGTCGTGTAAAGCAAGGTGAGGGATATCATGATCGGCCTGGGTATCAGACTTGACCTCAACACGGCCACACGACAGGTCACTCACGCAAAGTAATCTTGACGACCATCGACCCCCTGTTTACCCGACCCAACTTTCGGATACCAGCCTTTCCAGCTCAACGCTGCCATGGCCAACACCGTAGTCACCAGATGCTGCACTCCCAGCTCCATCATCGCCATCCCTACTATACTGATAGTATGACTGCCATCAAGTGTCGCATGCTTTGACCAGGCTTGTAGACGGGCCACTGACTCGGCTATCATCGTTGCCAAGGCAAGAGTCATGAAATCGCTTGTCAACCGCTCGGACCTCTGCTTTTCTCGCTGAACTGCAGATGCCTCCGAATCGGCATCGTAAGGTCTGGATTCTCGATTGAATAGGAGGTGTAGGTAGACCCTTGGTTTGAGTAGGATCAAGTCGAGTAGGAGCAGTAAAGGCGGATGCTCAATGAGCGGGTCGAGGAAATTTCCGCATTTTGCCTAAACGTCAGCTTGTACAATGGTAGAAACACTCACACAAACGCCAAGGCGGATATTCGACTTAGTCTTGTATGTCGTGTAAAGGTATTCGGCTGGATGGGCACAAACTGTACATACTGGCATATTGATGCATACCTATAAGTAACATGTACAAGGTAGAGCACGTCCAACAGCTCCTTTAACTTTCGGGTATCACCGGACGGCCGGAACTGGAACTATTGATCCTCACTCCTTCTACTCAATAACTTGTCTACCATCCTTCCCAATCATAGAACCATAAATCTTGTTTGCTGCAACTACTCTAAAATCAGATTCAATCTCTAGCGGACCAGCTATACACCCTACATTCACCAGCCTTCCAACAGTCGATAATCCCTCAACCGCTCGGCTGCCAAGACATCGCACAAACTGTGTTAAGCTTACCACGTCATTAGCCAATCGACCATGTTACGTCCTTCTATCCGGCCTTCGACATCGTCACCTGGTAATTCAGCATCCGCCGTGCCTATGGCGAAATCGAACTCTACCGATAACGCAAAGGTTCAATTCAGTGAAAGACCATCATTAACTTCCGCAATGTCTTCATCAGGAGTAGGATTCCCAAGGACTACTACCAAGGATAGTACCGATACTGGTAAATATAGGAGGAAGGTTGGATTCGAGGCGTTCGAAGCTGGACCAGAGGCACTGTTTGCGTACACATGTCAGGTGAGTTGGACTTGATCGTGTGCTTGGGTGATAGTGATGATGTCAGGCCAAGAGCGAGGGATATAAACGATCGAGAAATACTCGAGTGTTTGCAGTCGCCGTTTCCGACAATGAAGCAGGAGAGGACGCATTGGAATGGCTCATGTCGGAGCTGGTGGAGGACGGAGATGAGATCGTTGCTATCAGAGTGATTGAGCTGGATGAGGATGGTAAGCGCTTTTCAGTTATGTGTTCTCTCGAACAACGCTGATAAAGCAGAGAGACATAATCCCCAGCAGCAGGACGATTTCCGTGCACAGGCACACGAGCTACTTCAGGACGTCCTAACAAAGAATAATGAGGCGGACGAGCGTAAAGTAAGTTAGGCATCTCCCTTTGTGTGTAACGGAGCTGATCATGTGTAGATCTCGGTCATTGTCGAATTCGTTGCCGGCAAGGTGACTGATATGTTGATGAAGATGATCGCTCTATATCGACCGGACTGTGCGTGTTCATCGCCTACCGAGCGTCCCATGCTGACTCTTAGCTCTCATTGTCGGAACTCGAGGTCGTTCAAAACTGCAGAATTGGGGAATGGCTCTAGGAGGTATGTACACCGTGTCGAGAGATTCGAGGGCGTATCCTGATATTCAGCCCCTGGTATGGGTTCAGTATCAAGGCATGCCGTCTCCCACTCCCCCGTTCCGGTCATCGTCGTCAGGTAAGTCGCCCTACCACCTATTGGATATATACTAATTTGGCAGACCCGAGCGAAAGGTCAAAAAGTCACTCAATAAACGACAAGCCGATCCCAAACGAGGTCAATACGCCGCACTACTTGGCTCAGAGGGTCTATCGCTCAGTCGGTCTAGGTCACGCGGAAGTGTGGGTGGAGGCGATTAGGCAAGACAAAACCTACTTCATCCCCTGCCTCGAATCGATACCAAAAACAGTTGTACACAGCCTTCTCATGTCTTCACTACTCTAGATGGGTATGCATCATTACTCGCTCATTAGGTATCTAAACTCCCATTACTCGATCAAGTGTCCGGTATACGAATATTACGTCAGGGAAAAACAACTGGCATCCTCATCGCCTTTGGACGACTGACTCATGCTGGACTTTGACCGCCCTTCGTCGGTTCTGGAACTGATTATCAGCGGATGCTCAAGCTGATGGCGATGGACTCACCCAGATTTGGACCGATCTGGAAGTCATGCCCAACTTCCTGGAAATTCGGTCTCGCTCCTCAGTAGACGGGTAAGGCGATCTAGCGAAAGCTCTGGTCAAGATCGATAATTGAGAGTAATCGGCTAGGAGTCAGCCACGGTATATCGGTATACTAATATATGCTCACCTCTCTTCCTGGGGGATTTGAGATTGTTGCCGGTCGAGTAGCCCGGCGGAGAGAACGCAAAGGGCGATACTTGGCTGGGAGTCTGAATGGTCAAATGTGGCAGAGAATGTTGTCGTCGATCTCCGAGAACGGGGGGACTGGGCCCTGATGTAGTGGAGAACCTGGGTCGGGGAGCAGCTGAAACAGGTGGTTGTCTAAGTTTCATCTCTTGAATCGGCGAAGCCGAGGACGAGCCACGTCGGTACGACTCGAGGCTTGCCATGGGCACTGCTGTGTGCAATGGAGGTAGGGAGATACTCGATTCTGTTTGTCAGCACTTGACTGGGGAGGGTTAATGGAGGCTTACTCGGTCCAGCCGAGCTGGGTGAACTAGTACTGCTCACCGTAGATTGGGATTGTCCACTGGGAGAGGGAGAAGGCGAGAGGAGTGTGGCCCAGTGTTTCGAGACTGAGGACGTGGGCACGCTCAGATTGGTCGTATTGATTGGGGGAGTATACAGCATGAGGCGGGATGAAAGAATGTGTATGTTTGAAAGAACGTAGAGAAAGCAAACAGGTCAGAAAATAAGCTGGGTGATGACTGAAATGATAATATAGATGAGTTATCTTATGTACATCATATGCTATCGCCTAAGATGAATCTCATTCATTGATCAAAGGAGACTAAAGCTCATCAAGGGGTCATCCCCCAGTCTTAGTCGTGCATCACCTCAAAGTGCTATCTCATGATAGAAAACGGGGTCATCTGGAACGCTTTGTCAGGTTGGAAAGGCTACCGTATTTTCTCACCTTTCATCCCCTAGAACAAAGATTAACGTCCGAGTGCCATTCAAGGATGGTGATCGTCATCCTAGACTAGAGGGATGGAACAAAGGTGATCGACAGCCAGCGGTCTCTTTATGTAGCTGCTACACCTTTAGGACGCCTTTCACGGCTTCATCATTGCAAGCGTGGGACAAAGGAGGTATATTCGGGTGCATTCTTTCCCGGCTTATACGGACCAAGATCGCCATCAACAGTAGTGAAACGGCCGTTCGTCTCCGTCTGGTCATTTAGGTTTCCATACATATCATAGTATTACAGCTTATACAACTCGAGGGTACACAATCGGAACAAAAGAACAACAGGGCATCGCGGGATTGGGCGGGAAATGGGTGGATTACAGGGTGGAAAGCGAGATCGAGTGAACGATGGAACGGAACGAGGTATTAGACCTCGGGTGAGACGGCCACTTGAGGCGGAGGTTATACTCTCATGAGCAAATCCCGTGGAGATTCCGAGATGACCGGTCGGACAGAATAGGAACCACGTTGCTCCGGTCGTTCGATTATCAATTCCCTCTCTAGAATGAATCGTCCTTCCTTGTACTTCTGATCCGGCTCATATGCAAAGTCCTGCCCTGTCAGCTTACGACCAGTTCCAGGTTCCTTGAGTTTACATATTTCCAGCCTAGGATCGTATGGCAGACTTCGCAGAAAACATCTCGGACGGTATGTCTCCCTGTCCTCATACCGCGTTCTTCAGGGTCGCCGGTGTAGATGTTGACTCTAATAATCAGCTACATGTACGACTTATATCATATGTGGTGACTTACGCATGTCGTATGAGGAGAGCCTTCCCGTGTTGACCCGTAAATTGCTGGTAACGTCAGCAGAGCACCAAAGCACGACAACATTGCCACCACACTCTGTCTGCGACGCAGACACTCGGTAGCAAGACGAAAGGCCAGCGAGATGATTCAATTGAGAAGCAGCCACAATGTAACTTAAATCGCTCTGCAGCGTATCACATCCCTCCATGACGGCCATGCTTCCGCCCTTTCCTTTATCCTGTGAACATCCGTCCCGTCGACCTCAATTGCCGCACAAAGCCCGAGCACGAAGAAACACCACACTCACCTTTGACAGAATACTCTCCCCTACGGCCAGGTGATTATTGCAGCTCCGACAGGTGAGCAGCGTCTCGCCTGCGAGGTATGTGCGGAAGCTGTGCCCCATGACGATGTGTGAAGGCTGGATTCGGTATATTGGGTGGCGGGATCAATTGTCGTGTGAGAAGTCCCGGTTTATATGGTTGAATGAGATACTGATTGAGTATGAGATGCGTTGGTATGATGTTACATATGAGGAAGGGTGGTCTAGGTGTGGTGATACTACGAGATATAGTAGTAGCGAGGGCACTTATCCGCGACTTGTTCACTTGACGGGAACTCGGTCATACCCGAAGTTTATCCGAGATTACCAGTAATTGGTTTCCCACGATGTTCAATGACGCATTGAGTGTCACTCGAAACCATAACCACTTACCACCCAATCTACCCCCTTTCGAAGACTACTGAAGCCCTTTGCAAAGACTACTAAACCCTTTCCGACAAGGAGAGATTGATCGTCCTTTCTCACACATCCAAACATGAGAGCGGAATGGCAGGCTATGCTAATCGGCTTCCTTTCAGGAGGTCAACCAATCCGACAAAGGAAATCAAAGAATGACCGCATGGAATGCGTTCGCGTCAGCGACTTCTGAAGACGCCAGCCTTTGAGGGGCTGGAAAGTCCTTAGTCTGGATACAGGATCATCTCTTTGTCTTTCGACTTTGGTATATTGCCCGATAAGACCACTACTAAAATAGTTATAGCTCGTCTCCTTCGAGCCTTGTTTTACGCCTTTTCCCCTTTTCCGATATCGCTTTATTATATTTTCATCAAGCTTGACGCTTGTCCACAGTCCTTTTCCAGCCGCCTGAACAAAGTCAACGACAACACGGCAATACCACATCAATTACCCATCCCTCAAAATGATCAGCCTAATAATTCCCGCACTGCTGCTGGGTTCAACCACACTCGCCCAGTCTCCTGGCACCTTTACCATGAACGTGACGACACATAGCACCGGTGCTTCTGGCTCAGGATGTATCATCCTGGCCCAAATCGCTACCCTCTCTGCACCAAACACCATCACCGCCATGAAACCCATATGTCCACCGACGGCGCCAAACCCCTCTACGCAAGGAGGCGAGGTCATCCCGTGGCCTCTGAGTGCGGACGGGGATGGTGCTGCATCCGACATAGCAATCTACGGGAATCTGCCGGGTGGAGAAGGGGATACTTGGAAACCAGGCTGCGTCATGATGGTCAATCAGAGACAGGTATCATATCTGCTAGGTCGGAATCTCGAGTGGATCTCGGATACTGGTCAGGTATTTGATATGACTGGGGGAGGCTATCTTCTGGACACAGAGAACAATTATGCAAGGATGATATGGTATGTTTGAGTACCTCCTTTGGGATACTCTTAGCTGATGGCGCAGTCAATCTAATCATCCTTACATGGCTGGCGATCTAAACCTACCTAGTCCAAATACATACAAGCCCGACGATTCGAAGTGGTGGACAGCTCTGACTGTCCCCGGACTGGGAGAAGGAGAATGGCCTTCCCCTCCACCTTCTTCGAGCGGTACAACACAGGTTGGCGGGTCTGAAACAAGTTCCGTTTATTCCGAAGGACCCTCTCCGACGACCAGCTTCCGATTCATCGACACTGCAACTGCCGAGACTTCTCCCAGTGAGGCTACCGGCGACCTGACGTCGATCCAAGAGCCATCTTTGATCATCTCGGCGCAACCTTCCGAAATGGCTTCGGGCGCGTCTGAGCTGTCCTCGGACGCTCCCTCGATCACCACCGCCATACTTACAGGTATTGAATCACAGCAATCCGAACTGCCCGAATCTTCGAGTGTATCCTCATCCAATGTGTCTGAAGCGACTACCGAAGCCCTGGCATCTCCGACCAATGTCCCATCCGTATCGAGCATTATCGTCGACTCTAGTGCAATGACTAGCGATCCAGTATCATCCTCAGCCTCCGACGTCGTAGAAGTATCGCCAAACAACACCAATCTCGCACAGCAGACCTCGCCGGCCATCACAACTGACATGCCATCTACGATACCTGTCATCGCTTCGGACGCTCCAGCCCCGGTCACGTCGAATGGGACAAACACGAGCGTGACCACTGAGGAGACTACGATCATCTTCAGCCAAGCTTCCTCCACCCCCATCAATGGTGTGACTACTGGCGAGCCGATTCCGATCATCTCTACCGCAGCTGAGATCACGACGAACGTCGTCGCCAACCCCGCCACCATCATCCCTCCAAGCACCAATCTTGCGCCCACCTCTATTACTGGCGAGTCTAGTCCTGTTGCTTCCGCCGGTGATGACACCACTTTGTCCACCCCAATCTCGGAAGCGGGTCAGACAGAAGTCGCGGCGCCAACCCGACAGGTTCCGAATCAAATCCCCATCTCTGCGGAATCCAGTCTCGCCCCCATCTCTGCGGAATCCAATCTCGCAACGAGCAGTCCATCGTCAAGCAATGTTTCGACCATCCAATCAACGCTCGCTGCCGAAAGTACAGCATCTCCCATCAAGGTTCCCGTAATCGTAACCTCGCCTGTAGTCCAGACCACTACACCGGCCATCGAGTCTCCCGGTTTCACAGCGGTTGTAGGTGAGCCGAGAGTGACAACTTCGACCCCATATCAGGATGGTGGCGCCACCGATGAGACCACGGGTGGAGCCGCATCCCCGTCATCCATTGGTGCCTCGTCTCTCGGAGCCGGATTCACACTATCGACCGTTGGTAAGGCTAAGACCATAGTCGATTCGCCCAAGAGCACGGGATCCCCTGTTGAAAGCACTGGAGCCGTCAGCACTATCGAAACGCCTGACAACTCAACTACGTCCAGTAGTTCCAGTACTGCTGCAACCCGTTCTGAGGACTTGACTACTGCCTTTCCCATCGTAACTAATCACCTACCCCACTCGACTCAGCCGTCAACTCAGGAAATGCAATCTCTGAATGCGACCGAAAACAGCTCAGATCCATCGGTATCGATTCTCGAGTCCACAATCCCTACCAACGAGCCGTCAATGGTACCTGGTGCGACTACAGACCCCATCGTGAGTGTCAGTCCGAGTACTGTGCCTGTTTCAATAGGAGGAGCATCAGCTCTTCCCGATTCAACCCTCGATCCCAGTGCCTCTTTGCCCGAGTCATCACCGATACCCAAACCGACAACCAATCCCATTGCCGATAAAGGAGTCGTCGTCGAGCCTAAGAAGGTTCTGCGACTTACAACTACCATTTACGCAAATCTTACTCATCCAACGACTACCTCCATCAGCTCAGTCAGTCCCATGTGCTACTCCGACATCCTATCCGTCAGCGAGCGTGATTTGACGACTATCACCGTCGTCTCCACCACGACTTGTATTCCTTGCCCGTCAAGTACCGGTATGACGGCACAATCCTCAGCTCAAGTCACAGCTGCTATCGAGACGAGCGCCGCGGGCTCACTCGAGGCTGGGTCGGCACTGGCACACACAGATGAACCGGCTGGTGATGAAGCTAGTGCGATCACTTCCGATGCCTCCGTCGTGGGAACATCCGCCCAGACGGTCCCATCAGGCAATATGAGCACGATCGACTCCGGCACGACTGCTCAACCCGGAGCTACCGATCCAACCGAGAACGCCTCTGACGCTACTCTTGTCCCTTCAAGCTCGTCTCCTACTTCAGATATCGAGAATCGAGCCAATCCAACATCGCCACCTGTTCCAAGCTCACCTGCTGTGGAAACTTCGCCTCCTCCCGCACCCGAAGCTTCCTCTCCGCCAGCAGCTGAAGTATCCCCTGCACCAAAACCCGAAGCGTCGCCCCCCCTTGAACCCGAGGCACAACCTGCGCCAACCGCCACCTTGGATGTACCCGCATTCGACACCACCGATCCATTCCGAGAGCTCGGCTTCTTCCCATTCTCTGTCTCCCTTCGGCTCGAACAGCGGCAAAGAGGGAGAGGTGGTGGAGGTGGTCAAGGTGGTCAAGGTGGTAATTGGGGCGGTGGTGGAGATCATCAAGGAGGATGGACTGGTGGGCAATCTGCTCAACCTACTCCTGCCGATACCGCAGCTGAGGCTGCCAATGTGGAACCAGCGGCCGCTAGTGCCGCATATGTCGCTCCTGCTGCGGCTGCCGCCGTCACAGAACCCGCTGGTGCCAGTGCTGCTGATGTCACTTCGCAGTACACTCAACCAGCTCCGGTATCCGATTACGAGTCGATGTATGCACCGGACCAGGCATCTGTACAAGACGGATCCCCGGCAAACGCTTATGGCTCAATCTGGTCCTCGGTAGTGCCAAAAACAGGAGATGTAGCAAGTGGAAACGGTGCATCAACTATCGACCGCGAGACCTTAGCATCCCCTACCCCTACCATATCGTCTATCACTACATCAGAGAGGATATCGACCACCCCTATTTCATCTGTCGCCCCAACATCTCATATCACATCGTCGTCTGACAGTTCCTCTATCGGATTCTCGAATGCTGCCAATGGGACAGATGAGACTAGTGCAGAGGATGCTGCTGAAGACGGGGAGCCAGACGAGACTAATGGTAACGACGAAGGGGA
The DNA here is from genome assembly GCA_017654735.1 of Vishniacozyma victoriae. NCBI lineage: Eukaryota > Fungi > Basidiomycota > Tremellomycetes > Tremellales > Bulleribasidiaceae > Vishniacozyma > Vishniacozyma victoriae. The sequence continues at coordinate 54,763 of JADPYG010000088.1, forward strand.
AGACATTGGAGAAGACGGAGATCCAACGATCACCATCGACGATAGCAGTCCCGGATCCACTGGTTCAGAGGTGACATCGTTGAGCGACCAAGCGACTTCATTGCTGTCTAGTGTCTTGGCAGGGCCTTCTTCTATTGCGGACTCCTCGAAGGGCTTAACGTCAGGTCAGTCTTCTGGTTCAACCGGGAGTAGTGATGATACGACAATTCAATACTCGCCTACCACCTCACCAGCTTCAACGGCTTCCCGAGCGACATCTAGAATGTCATCATCGAGTGACGTATCAACGTCAGAGGGAGTCAATAGCGCTTTGTCTTCCGTACAGGCGGAATCGCAATTATCTACCTTATCAACTCAGGTCATGAGTCCGGTCGAGCCGACTGGGCATACCAGCTCGTCAGCGACATCAGACTCGAGCTCCTCATCGAGGGAATCACAGTATACGGCTTCTCCAGTATCGATGGCCAATACAGTTCTGGTATCCAGTATTCCACCTACGCCTGTGACAACAAATAGACCATCGACCAGTCCGATCTCTAGTTCGACACCATCCGTCATCTCAACCTTGGAGCGATCAATGTCAAGTCCCTCAAGTCAAATAATCAGCTCTCATTCTACCTTATCGGAGGCGAATACATCGGAGGGAAAGACGTCTGAGGTAAAGACAACAGATGTAAAGACATCGGACATGAAGACAACAGAGGTACAGGTAACGGACACAAAGACATCACAGGAGCCACCACCACCTTCTAATAGCCCCCGGTTGACCGTTGATACGACATCGTCCAAGACCACCTCATCGCAGAGCTCAACTACTCAGCGGCCTGCACCTCCGTCTCCTACTGCGCAATCCTCGGCCCAGCCCACCACTACCCCCTTCATCTCATCTTTCGGGCCGACTATCCAGCAGCCTCCATTGTCAAGTCAGGAACAGTCATCTTTCCAGCCCACGACCACCCCTAGCGTCTCATCTCAGGTGACGATTCAGCAGTCTCCATCGTCGAGTCCAGAACAACCTTCCTTCCAGCCCACTACCTCCCCCATCGTCTCATCTCAGGTGACTACTCCGCGTACCCCATCGTCAAGTCCAGAACAATCGACGGTCGAGCCCAGCTCCACTCCCTCGACCTCTTTCCAGAAGCCAACGACCGAGCAGTCCCCTTCGCCTTCTTCCGAGCAATCAACTGCCGAGCAGACAACCTTCCAGGAACAGATGACCGAGCAACCTTCGCCGACCGAACAGTCTTCTCCAGAATCAACATTTGAACCCTCATCCCAAGAATCTTCATTCGAACCACCCCCTCCCTCGTCGAGCGAAGACGCCCCTCCCGAAAGTCCTACCCCCGCACCTTTCGAGCAATCGTCTTCCAGTCCGGTGTTTACCGATGCAGGAGCTACCATTGGTCAGTTCCTTACTTCATTGCTATCGAATTCGAATGACCCTCCCGCAGATGATGGAAGTGATGGTCGTGATGATGTTACGACTATTGGGCAATTCACGCCTACTGGGGATATACCTGGTTTAGCACAAGCTACTCAGACTTTGGCTTTAGTACAGCGCCGCGGCGAAGCTGAGGAGGCTAGACCGACTCCTGGACCAGTCGCTCCTCACCGTCGTCGAAGTCGCTTGAGACGGAACATAGATCGTGTGTAGGAGTTAGTTGAGAGAGGTGAGAGAGTCGATGGTGAAGGAGATCAGTATCGCGTCTGAGACGGAACATCAGCCTGGGCCGATTCGATGGTAGAGATACTTGACGCGGACATTATATTATTTATTACTTCTATATTGCATGCATATGTCGCTGCAAGCTACTGTTCGACAAAGGCATCAGGGGGTCAAGTGGATCCCAATGATAGCACCCAAGAACACACTCTAATGTATGTCATCCCGAACCTGCGATACCCCTAGCGACCAAGAGAACGGTGAATGGGTTCGACGGCGGACTATGTCTGAGCTGGCTTGGCCACGACCTCCTCCTCTTCGAGGGCCTGCGTGCTCTCGCTGAGCTGTGCCTGCCAGAGACGACTGTACACTCCACCAGTGATAGCCACCAGCTCCTCATGCGTTCCCTCCTCCGCGACTTGACCATCGCGAAGCACGATGATGTGGTCTACAAGTCAGCTATCTCCGTGATCGATGCAGCGCAAACTCACCAGCATCCGAGATCGTTCTCAGCCTATGAGCGATAAAGACACTGGTCTTTGTCCCATCGATCAAGGTCGTATTGATATTCCGCATCAATTCCGTTTCGGTATATACATCAAGCGCACTTGTCGCCTCATCGAAGAAAAGGATAGGCGGATCCTTGAGTAACAAACGAGCAACCGCTAATCTCTGCTTTTCACCTCCGGAAATCATCAGACCCCTCTCGCCGACTTTGGTGTTGTATTTCTCGGGGAGTTTTTGAACGGTATCGTCGACCTGAGCTTTCTTGCAAGCCTGAATGACTTCTTCGTCTGTCGCATCTAGGTTTCCATATCGGACGTTGTGTAGAATATCGGCATGGAAAAGTGGAGTATCTTGAGGGACGACACCGATTGCTTTACGCAGCGTCTCGAGAGAGACGTCCTTGATGTCCTGTCCGTCGATCAGGATGCGACCCGAATCGGAATCGTAGAATCTGAAGAGCAATCGGAAGACCGTCGATTTCCCACAGCCAGATGGGCCTACTATAGCGACCTTCTTTCCAGCGGGTATCGTCATTGACAAGTCCTTGAAGATGGGTCGGTCTGGGTGGTAGCCGAATGAGACGTTCTCGAATTTGATCTGCCCGCCTTTGAGAGACAGAGGTTTGACATTCGCTTTGTCCTGCCATGAGCGTGATCCCATTTTAAGATGTATTTGGACATACCTTGATGGATGAGTCCACGTTGGAAAGGTTGAACATGACCTCCATATCGATCAGACTCTGCCTCAGTTCCCGGTACACCGTTCCGAGGAAGTTGAGAGGCAGTGACAGCTGGAAAACGAGCTGATTGACCATGACCAAGTCACCGACCGTCATTGTTCCTGCGATTGTGAGCTTTGTACCACCTGACAATGAGGCGACTTACCCTTGACGATTCCCTGGGCTGCCAAGAGCATCATCATCGTCAATGCGCTCGAAAAGATCAAATTCTGTCCCGAATTGAGGGCTGCTAGCGAAGTAGCGATCTTGACCGAGGCTTTTTCGTAATTCTTCAAAGTAGAGTCATATTGTGCAACTTCGTACTTTTCATTGTTGAAAGCCTTTACTATGCGCATGAGCCGAGTCTTGCTGCCAAACAGGAAAAGCTCACCTTTACTGCTTCGAAGTTGATCAGTGAGTCTACAGCTAACGTGGCACCTTTGTTGTCGGCTGCGTTTGCGTCTTTACGAAACTTCGTCCTTGACCATCAGCTGCGCTCCAACTCGTAATCCCGCATAGCTTACCTCCATGCGGTGGTCGTGACTGTGAACCAGGAGTAGAGCCCCATTGTGATGACGGTGACGGCTGCGAAATCCCATCCGAATTTCCAAGACTACAGGATAAGCTTGAAGCCTTCAACACGAATATACAGCTTACAAGGATACCGCAGACCATACTGATCTCCAGCGCGGTGGGAATGACATGGAAGACGATAGACGATAATACGAACGATATACCCCTGCAAATGAGCTGAGACCGAGAGGAAAGAGTATCGGAGCTCACTTGGTACCTCTATCAATGGCTCTTGTTAGACCACCAGTTTGCCTTGTCAAGTGGAACTTCATGTCCATTTGCAGCAAGTGCTCGAAAGTCTGCTTGGCGACCTTCCTGATCGCTCCTTGTGCAACCGAGGCGAAGACAGCATTCCGTAGCTCGGCGAAGAGTGTAGTCAATATCCTAGCAATACCATCTAAACAGTCAGCTTGTGCGCAAGAACTCGATAGCTACGTACATCCTGCGATACTAGCTCCAGCCAACACCCAGACGGTGGTACTCTCCGTAATCGGCACGTTCAGACTATCGACAATCTGCTTGAAGAAGAATGGAACCTGGACATTGAGCAGCTTTCCGGCTACAAGCAGTCCTAAAGCTCCAGCGACCCGGATCTTGACGCCCGGGCTATCCTTGGGCCAAACGTTTCGTGCGAGTTGCATAATGATGCGCCAGTCGGCTTTCGCTTGCGACTTTTCGGAGATCTCCTTGGAAGGCCGATCGGTGTCAAGTACTGCTGTCGAGGACTTCGATTTCTCGTCGGGCGTAGGACGAGCTCTACCGGGTACCAAGAGTCTGTGGGAAGATGAGAAGGTCCGCAGCGGTGTGAAGGTGATACCGGTGACTCGGGAAGGTTTCGGAAATATTCGCTGTTGCGAGAGCAGTAGTGGCCTGATAGTCGATCCTGAAGCAGCCAGACAGGATAGACCCCGCCATGGTGTCCTGGCACTCATCCCGCTGAAGGGCTATGATACTGTTGAATTCGATGATTAATGTAGAGTGAGTACCCGTTCAATTGAAGTTACTCTACAGATCGGTTGCGTGATTCTTATACCTAAGCGGGGCTCCTTCGGCTAAATTGCCACACAGCGGTAAACGCCGATCCTAATAGCATTAGGATTTTGTTAATACATACATTTGATCCCGCTAATGGTCCCCGGGCGACTGGTTTCCCGGAAGGTCCACTCAAGTAAACACTATACTAAGTACCCGTACTACACGCATCCACACTATACCTTACTCGGGAAGCTCATACCGCACCCCAAAACGGTCAGAGCAACTTCAAAGATCATCGGGTAGGTAAAGGGAACTTGTCACAACCCAATACCCGTTTATAGTACCGACATGAAACGATCTTGGGAGGCAGGGGGCGCACCACAGGATGGACAGGATGGAACAGGCGGAGAAGGCAGTGGATGGGGAGGAGGCTATGGTGGGCATCCATATGCTACAGGCTACAATACGATGCCGTCCTTTCCTACACTCGAGAGCTCAATGGGAGCCCATCAGGCGGGATTCCAATACCATGATGACAAACGCCAAAGAGGTAATTTAGAGGACGAGAATGGGGATGATGATGACGACGACGAGGATGAGGACGATGATGATGTCGGAGATGATGGTAGAAGTGGCGGGGGGAAAGGGACGCCTGCAAAGGGTAAAGGGCGGGGCCAAGATGGCAAGCCCAAGACCAAGTTGACACGAGGTTCGAGGTTAGTCACCGTCCATCATCAGGTCGAGATTTGCTAACAGCTGTAGAGCATGTATACCATGTCGAAAGATCAAGATGAGATGTATACCGGATGACGCCAATCCGGGCGGACCATGTAAAGTGAGTGTCGCCGTATGAACAATTGTGATGAATGCTGACAATCAGCGATGTAAGAGTGGTGGCCACGAGTGTGTATTTGAAGAGTCAAACAGGGGCAAGCGTAGTACGCGGAAGAATGAAGCTCTCGCAGCGAAGGTCGCCAAGATGGAGGCAGCTTTACGCAGTATCGGTGGTGTGAGTCTGCAGTCATGAATCGAGGCACATACTGATATCGCAGGCACTGAGCAACCTCGATCAAGGCAATTTGAATGGCTTCTCCACAGCTCTACACTCTGCGACCAACGATCCCGACATGATCCACCTGATAACATCCTACACTGCACCTTCCGCTGTACCAACTCTCGCCGTCGCCATGAACCGCTCCCAATACCCCCAAACACATTCGAATGACGCGTATCCCTACGACACCGGAGGCGACGCGGGTCACCATACTCAACCACCATTATCACCTCGACTACATTCACTCCCCGATAACGTCCTCTCGCCACTAGGTCTACTGGCGGAAGCAAGTCTGCATAATTCGGATGCGACGTCGAAACGTCATTTCCCGGGTGTGGGAGCAGGAGGCAAAGTGCACCGACCTTCGCCATTAGGTTTGGACAGCTCTAAACATATGCAGGGAAGGAATGGAGCGCCAATGAGTCGGAGCAGCAGTCAGTCGAGGGTGGCTGTTAGTGATGTTCGAGGAGGGAAACCGGATGGCGAGGACCGCGGAGGTGTCGCTTCTTCGAATTACTTCAAGCCTGGCGCAGTCTCAACACCACCTCCAGGGGGCCTAGATGAACGCGTAAGTTACGGGTCCACTCGAAAGATGAGTTTCAGCTGATCAACAGGTCCCAGAGCTTTTGACAATCGTCAACCGTGAAGAGATCTCGCAGCTGTTCGACATATTCTTCGATCATAGTGAGTATTCTGAAAGTGCGTGGTTGGTGTCAGCTGAAGGTCCAGTGGCTCCTCATGTACCTGTGGTCTATCAGCAATTCCACACTCCCGACCTGGTTTTACAAAGAAGTCAATTCTTATGTACAGTGTACGTCAAGTCCTTCATCACAGCGCACACAAGAGCTCATCAACTAGTATCTGCGCCATAGCCGCTCGATACTACGACAAGCGTGAAGATCTCCACTCGCAGCTATCGGCTTATGCGAAACGCCTGGCATTTGAAGTTCCTTCAAGAGGATATAAAAGCGTCGAAGTCTGTCAAGCGTATTTGCTGCTTTCGGTGTGGACACTAGGGCCAGAAAAGACGTAAGCTACCTCGGACTGAGTAAAGCTGATGCCCAGATTTGAGCAAGATCGGACGTGGTTGATGTTGGGTATGGCGATTCGTATGGCTACAGACCTGAATCTGCATCGGAAGAGTATGGTGTCAGGCCTTGATACGGAGGAAGGAAGAGCGCGTGATCTCGAGGTAGGCCAGTTCACAACCAGCAGAAGACGGACCGCTGATGGCAAGATCATCAACCGAGAACGTACATGGTTATTATGCTTCATTCTCGACCGGTCCATCTCTGCGCAAATGGGTAAACCATATACTCTGCGGGAAGACTATATCATCCGCAACGCCTGTGAAGCTTCCTGGCATCTACAGCGATTCTCCCTACCCACAGACAGGGCTTTGGCAGCATATGCTGTTTTGCAACAGATCATGTCGCGGGCAATCGATTCTATCTATTCTTCAACTCAAACTGTATCTGGCTTGCGTAATGATTGTGACTGTGAGTACTTCTGATTCCTGGATAAAGTGTGTCTGACGAGTAGACATGTTGATTGTGAGATCCGCTCATGAGGAATTACGCCGGTGGCTAGCCGAGGTAAGCATTTTGCCTCCTAAGCCTTTAAAAACGCTGATCAAATAGTGGTATAAGCCAGACTAGTATGTGCCTCTAGGTCAAGAGTCTGAGTCCTGCTGATGCTTTAGCTATCCCGCAAATGGAGACTCTAAAATGGATTATGAAGGCAGAGCTTCTTTCTACTACGCGTACTCGTCTCTCGTCTTGTATTCGTTCGGTCTCGAAAACGCGTTGGAGGTGAGTCGACGACAATACAAAGCTACGTAGCCAAGCTGACTTTGGCAGAGGCAGAAAATGGATATCTCGTTCTTTTTGCTTAATGTGTACGAAGCTGCTACCGTGAGTCTCTCTTCGAACTTCTGATGGTGAGCTAACTATTAGCGTGTTTGTACAGCTGTCAAGGAGGAATTCTCTCCGAAAGCACAATTACCATATCTGCCGGACACGAATTTCGTAATGTGCAGTTATGCTGTGAGTCAACATCGTCAGGAAGCGTGTCGCAGCTGACCGGCTAGCTGTTGTCACTTCTCAAACTCCTAAAGCCCGAGTTGCGGCCTTATCACGATTACGAAGAAACCATCTTCAAGCTTGTCTCGTACGTCACTTTACCCCTTTCAAGACATCTAGCTGACAAGGCAGTGAAGTAGCAGATCTATTGGAAGAGGTAGCCGTCGACCCATCACATCAACCTGGTATCTACGCTGCATTCATCCGAGAGATCGTCAGGAAGACCAAAGAGAGCCGAACGATGCCCAACAGTTCTCGAGCCGGTTCTCCCGCGACCGGAGGCCATCAGACCATCGATTTGATGAATACCACTACTGGGACCCAGTTCAGTCAACAGCAAGCGACTGGGCAGTATGATCCTACCCTTATGGGCGATTGGTCTGGGGAAGCAGTAGATCCTGGACCTCAATTCACGTTTATCCCTCAAGGTGGTGATATGATGTAAGCTCATCATCCCCATTCGGACTGTGGATGCTGACATGCAGGATCCTCCCTTCAGCTGCCGGACCATCTGACTCGATTCAAAACTCGCCATCCTCGCATTTCCAGAATCATTACACGCCTCAAATGTCACACCTTGCCAATCCATTACAACAACAGGTCAACGGCACTCCCCAAACTGCGGGTTGGGCAGAATACCTGCCTACATTCATGAGCAGTGATGGTTTTGACGGATGGGATGGAAGTATGTTATTACCCGGATTTGGGAGAGGGCAAATTACCCTTGGAGGGGGTGTGCTCCATAGTCAATTTGGAAGCGGGATCATGTAAGTCCATTAGGATTGGGATTGTGATGGGATGCTGATGATCAGTACACCCGCACAGCATAGTCCAGCTGTTAGTCGGACACAAAGTCGTGCTCAGACACCCGCCGCTCATCAATGAGGAGATCAGGAGAACGTTTCGCATCCATCACAACAATGTCAATGTGTTCATATGCATTCCAGGCATCACATCGCCCATTAATTGTAGACTGTCTACATGTATCATCTTGCCTACATAGACTTGAAAGCTACTTCTGTCGGTAATCTGAAGGTGAGGCAGTACATTTCCTTATGCGGTGCGACACTTCTGACTAGATATAAGTGGAAACCTGGTACGTCAGGCGTCAATTGATGGCCTAGAGATTCGCTAGCTCGCTACCTTGTCAGCGAGGCCCTGATAGGAATGAGAAGGGCTGACCTGGAGTACATCCTTCTCCGCTGTCTCGTACTCCATCTCTCGAGTGAAGCAGTAGACATGAACCAATGGCATCGGTACATCCTCCAGCGATGGATAGGTGCTTTTGAAAGATTCGTTCGAGAGTAATGGCGTAAAAGATGATGGGAAGGATGATAAGAAAGTAAGAGCCGAATCGGGGAGATTCATGATATAATGTTCTGGCAATCGTGGTTTCAAAGGTCCATCGGGCTCTGTAGGAGCCGGTGTCGGGGGCGCAGGAGGAAACCCCTCAGCTTTCCTCCTCTCTCGTTCTTTTCTCGCTGCCTTATCATTTTGCCGAGTATTTGGCTTAGGCGCATAAGGAGCGAAAGGTTTCGTCCATGCCAATTCGGGTGCAGCCTGGATGAAGGCATGTCCATCGATTTCTGATACCCTCAATTTATCCTCTACCTGTCATGTCAGCTTGAATCACATCGAGAATGCATTACTGACCTTATTCTTGACTCGATTGACTTCCATCCACTTGACACTTTCCGGATTCAGATCGTTTCCAAATACACTACATCCCTTTTTGGCTGCTGGGACCGCAAATGGTCCGACACCGGCCATGACGTCGACAACTACCTCGTCTGGTTTTAGAGAAGCGATTATTCGTTCATGCTCGTGATGAAGCCGGGAATTCCAGTAGACGAGTGAGAAATCGAATGTGAACAGACAGCCTGATTCGGACTGGACGTCAGCTGGAGCTGTAGAGAGGAATATTAGCTTACGACTTGAGTAATGAAGTCTTTGTCCCCAGCCAAGACCTCCATATCGAAATATCGGTACTGAGCGTGGATATTGTTCAGCTTGTTGACGACCGTACGAAGGTTCTTATTTTTCTACCCTTATCAGCTTGTTACATCCAATCCGAAACAATCAGCTCACATCTAGTATGACTTGTCCTATGAGGGATTTGAATGGTAGCCATTCATCTCGCAAATTCATGTGGCCTGAGAAGTCAGCTAAAACTATAATGATGATATTTCTCAACGTACCAATGTGCCCTGTAGAGGTGAAACCAGATGGGACATCCTCAAGTGGGGGTAGGACAGAAGTCAAGATATCGTCTGGATCCTCAGTGACTGATGCAGCACTAAAGAACAGCTGGTGGACTCACGCGTAGTCCAGTGCTCGTAGTCCAGAGCCACGGTATCCTGTTTCAGTCCGCCCGTCTCGCTTTCGATGATCTTCATCACCTCGCCTGGAATATCCTCTAGATCGTCAGATCACAGCTCGCAGAGCTTCGGCATCTGATATTACCTTTCTGATCCATCCTCAGCCTCAGGAGCTTATAATCCGGATCATCCTCTGTCGGCACTACCATCCTCGTCTTCGGGACATCCAGCAGACACCTAAGTGTCAGCTTTGACCACTCCATTTTCCAGGTAGCTTACGTTTTGAAGATCGAATTACTCCTATAACGGTCTATATCTGATGCTTTCACCTTGATACTCAGGATTGGGAGGTCTAGCTTGAAAGCGTTCCGGTCTAATTCTTGCATACCTAGTCGGGAAGGTGGTTTGAGGTTTCGAAGGGATGATGGTCCCGGACCCGCTTGGGAGGAAGTTGACATGATTGTTCTGTATTTCACCTGGGCTATGGTATGGTTTAGGCGTGTTCGGAAAGCTGCTGCCAGTCTGTTCATGGACCTTTAATAGCGACTGGAAAGTTCACCTTGACTTGACTGACTTGAAAGTGATGGCTACGGAGATAGAGGGGATCTCCATTTCACCTCCTTTAACAACCTTACCCCAAATTGAAGTGTGTGATCACCGTTTCAAGTCCTTCAAACCCTTTCATCATCAGCTCATACACAGGGGCGAAGAAAGTCATGTCTATGGATCGCTCTTCACATATACTGACTCTCCAATGCATCTTCTTATCATACTTCATGCCAGTCTCATTAATTTAGCACCACTATCAACAATAGAACAACAGCCAATAAAACCAATACTCGAGCCATGGCTGCGGTGGGTGAAACAGCAGTCGTACAACCCAATGGAGCAGTAGGGGTGCCGGTCATCTCTCCTGCCGCCCCCGCAATCGCTTCAAACAATGTCCCCGCCCCTTCGTCTGTCGCTTATTCATCTCTTGCCCCAGTGGGGCCGGCAGCCTCAGTCCCGGTGCAGGCGCAGGCTGCGCCTGTCGCGCCGAGTCTCCAAAATAATGTCATGGCACCAGCTCTCACTCAACCCGCCGCAGCTGCCGAAACTGCGGTAGTACCAGCAGCGGTGGATCCGGCTATCGTCCCTTCCTCCACCAATATCGTTCCCCCTGCCAGTGCCGCCCCAGCATCAAGTCCACCTGTTCAGCCGCCTGCGAATGAGGGGCCAGCTGCTAGTCCCGTCGTTCCACCAGTATCCTCTCCAGCGCCAGCGTCATCCCCTCCAGTAGCCGCTGAAACCACTGCTCTACCCGCTCCTGCAGTCGAACCACCCCCACCGGCAGTAACCACCGATCCAGTGGTAGTCGCGGTCCCACCTCCCGCTCAGGAGTCCGCTGTTGTGTCATCGTAAGCTGATTCGCCTTTTCACGTGGGCCAGGACTGAAACTATAGGCCAGCATCCTCCGACCCACCGCCTGTCGACCAGGCACCAGCTGCCTCAGCCCAAGCGGGCTCGTCAGCTTCGGCTCTCGGCGATACAAACGTCTTTGCGCCTGCGATCTCGGACACGCCAGTATCTTCGGTGATAGACCCAGCCACTTCCATCCCAGCTCCGAGCTCCATACAATCTACACCACCTGCAGAAGTGTCCGACTCACCAGCCCAGTCGTCCGCTACCAGCTCGCAGACACCGAGCAGCCACATATCAAGTTCTGTCCGGTCCACGGGTGTCACCACCTCCTCTCATCACACTTCAGCAAGCAAGGCGACAGAAGCATCAGACAAGGCCGAGTCATCCAAAGCTACAAGCGATTCAGCTCATCCCTCTGACGGTAAGTCAACGTCCTCGAATAGTCACCACCAGCTAATCATGTAGGCAAGTCGAAAGACCAGAGTACGGCAACTCCCGATCCCTCACCGACTACCGATGCCAATCCTGATACAACCTACATCTCTGGCTCAATCACATACACTGGCGCAGCGGCTGTATCGGCTGCAGAATTTGCAAAAACCGGTGACCACGAAGAGGTTGCCAAGCACGGCGTGAGCTCGTTTGCCATCATTGGTAAGTCTTTGACAAGAGCGTCAAGGGACCAGCTCACCGCCAGGTATCGTGGGTGGTATTCTCGTCTTCTTCATTATCATGTATATCGTGTGGTTTCAATGGGTACGTCATACACTACATATCAATAGCCTAGTACTGACGATATAGCGGAAGCGAAGATCCCGTGACGACGAATCCGATGATGGCGATTATGCAGGCAACGACCACGAGTTCGATCCATACGGTCTAGCAGAAGAAAAACACTCGGGATTCGACTTTATCGACCAACCCCTCTCCTCCCGATTCACAGATCGCCACAAGAGTACAGCAACTGGTGTGACCGCCAATCCATTTGCTGATCCGGGAACACGACGAGATCGGGACCGGGACAGAGATGAAGAATACGTCGAGACTTGGTACTCTGATCCAGGAGAGGCTGGGTTGGGAACAGCCAAATCTCAACAAATGTGGTATGATGATCGACGACCTAGTTATATCGATGGTCCTCAATCGATATATCACGAGACAAACGACCCTTCTGATCCATTCAATCAGAGGCCTGAGGTGAACGATCGACCTAGATCAGTACCTGCCGCACCACCTGTTCCACCCGTTCCTGCGGTCTATCGGAAATCGACAGCTCCATCCCGAGCTCGTACCGACTTCTCCTATGGAGATTTCTACGGCGGATACGATAGTGCCCGTTCCCGACCCGCAACACAATATACGCAGTATACTCATGATCAACCTCCGCAAACACCAAGTGAGGGGATGGCAACTCCAAACACAGCCGCCATGTTACCATGGCTTCACCCCGCCGAATCGCCGCCCCTGCCATCTCCCGCAGATCCCAGAGCAAAGCCGAGTCGGAAAGTCACGAATGGTTTCGGTTCGCAGCCGAAGATGCCGCTCAGGGGACCGGTCGCCGCTGCCATGGCCCAGACGCCCCAGGTACAGGAGGATAGGGGGTTCCAGGGTGTGATTCCGACTTTCAGATGACGGATCGTCGAGAGTATGAATATCGAGAGAGTGGCCAGATGATGGAAAAGCGAACAGATGCGTGTATGAACCGTGTAACCGTATAGTAGAGAATCGGACAATGTATAAGAACCTATGATAGCCATAGTGCCACTCGGGGATGACCGAAGACCGGAACATCTTTGCAATCTAATCTCTGGATTTTGGTTGTTTTGTCTTGCTTTGTGCTTCCCTCTTTCGGCCTTGTCGACGTCGACGACAAAATCAGCTAGTTGTCGTGATCATGGCAGCTACTCGAACGCTGGCTGAGACGATAAATCAGCTCGATGTCGGCGCTATTGAACTTGTCAAGAATGACCAGCCGGATGTAGACGAAGAGGACAGTGCAGATGAGGGACAGGATTTGGTCGAAACAAATACGGGTTCAAAGAAGAAGAAGAAAAAGAAGCCAAAGAAGAAGGTCAGTTCTCTCTCCTGATGGATACGTCCTCATGAGCTGACCAGTCAGAAAGCAGCTAGCAATCCATTACTTGGCTCTGTACCTCCAGAAACCCCTCCTCCTCGCGCAGAGACCGAAGAGGAGAGATCAAAATGGGAGAGCCTACTAGGTCCAGATGCTACCCTATATGAGCCTCCAGTGGTCGGACTAGTGGAAGAGAGGGTCAGTCTTTCCAAGTGAATGACTGATATGACTGAAGAAAATAGAACAGGACAATGGTCGACATATTCTTAACGCCATCTTGTAGATCCCTTGAGCTCCTTACTCCTCGCTTGAAACTTCGACAAGTTGGTTACGGGGATACGACAGGTATAAGGAAGATCAAAATGGAGCCTATAGTACAGAAGACACAATTGTCAGTATACACTCCCTTGTCCGCGAGGAATGCTGATGGTAGATATGGCTCACCATCATTTTCCGATATCAAAGAATCATTCCAAACCCGTTATATACGTTCTTCGATGCCCCGCATCCTCCCTCATGGGCAATGTAGGGAGGAATACGTCTTTGCTATTACTGCCCGTGAAAACCCCTCGACGATCGTAGTGGGTCCACCTGGTCAAATCAAAATTACGAATAGAATAAACAGCACAGAAGGATACCTAGGTGAGTCCCCCTATTCAAGGCTTTTACTGATATCAGGCAACTTCGCTCTCAGCTTGGAAGCGGAGGAAGGTGGTCCATCACTCTTACCTCGCCCTGGCAAGGTGTACAGGCAGCCCACTTTCGCCGAGACGTCTGAAGCTCAAGTAAAGGGGAAAATCTTCTACGAGATACATCCCCAGCTATGGGGTCAGGGGCTCATGTCGGAGGCTTTCACCGAGGTGTTGCGGTTCGCCTTCGAGGAAGTAGGCTGCGTGGCCGTCGAGGTAAGTCGTTCCCATATACAATGACGGGGAATCTGACAAGTAGGCCGACCCTACTAGCGCCAATCCAGCTTCAATAAAAGTCTGCACCAAACATGGCATGAAACATACACGTACAAGTATCAATAACGAATACAAGAAACCACAAGCTTACCACGAGATAACGAGAGAAAAATGGTACAAGCGTAATAGACCCGGGAAGGTACAGGACCAATGGGGTGGGAAGGAGGTTTGTAGATGGTACGTCCCCGTCTTTCAAAATCTGCGAAGTGCTAAAGTTTAGGTGTCTGAACTTTAGGCCTGCTCCTCCTACTTTCCAGTGTTCGGGATGTGAGTGGGCAAAGTACTGTTCTAGGGAATGTCAGCGTGCAGATTGGGTGAGGAAGAGGGGTCATCAGGAGGAGTGCAACAAGGCGTGATTATGTGCTGTGTTCCGGCTTTTTTCAATAACAGATAGGGATAGATCCATGACCCTTGCATACTGCATTATATAATATCATATCGTCTATACGAGCTTGGCAACCACGTCTCGCTACAAGTGTCAGCGTGAAAATCTCGTAGATCCGATTGACTCACCACAAGCGGAGCGACCTGTTTCCTCGTAGCTTTATCATTACCCTGTAACCAAACCTTACCCCACCTCCCTCCGAAACCACTATCAAGCAGCTCCTCACCCTCTTGAGCATTCTTGTTCAATTTCAAAGACTTCTTCTCTCCCCATACTTCCAATTCCAGGACGTCCCCGCTTGCTTCTAATCCCTCAACTAGCTCGTCCCTTACCCTTTTTGCTTCTTCTGAGGTCTTGATTGATCCACCTGACCTGACTAGGATCAAGAGTTCTCGCTTATGTTTCCCCTTTTTATCCGTCTTGAAGGTTGTCAAGACTCCTTCGATATCGAGGTTCTTTTCGTGCATATATCCATCTAGAGCTTTCATATATGATGACCAACCCTCTGATTCTTTTTCAAGTGACTTCTTGAGTGCCATTGGAACAGTCGATAGGCCGACTTGTAAAGATGGGAATGAAGTCGAAGAGGTAGGTAAGATGTATTCCTTGTAATCTCGAAGCAAGAGGTCGTGGGTTGATAGATCCGAAACATCGAATTTCTGCTCGGAAAGCTGGTTTGAGAAATCGGTAAGAGCCTGAGGAACGGGCGAGGCGGATGTTATTGAGATATCTCCATCGTCGGATGTGTCGGGAGTGGAAGCGGGGAAGGTAGATAGGGGATAGAGGAATGAGGCGGATTCGTAATCTGTCCCAACTGCTTTTCCACCAGATTTCAGTCCAGCAGTATCAATCACCATAGCCGATAGTAAGAAGCTAGCGAGTTCAGGTGGGACAGGAGATCCAGATTTTCCAGCTGGACCCGAAGTCGCAGCGGTCCATTGAGACCTAAAGTATTTGGTGACGAGCGAAGCGCAAGATCCAGTAGGAACTTGAATCAACCTCTCTGCATCGGGGTGAACTCCCTCGTCCTCGTGATGATCAATGATTAGATCCACTGTTCCAGCTCCGAAATTGGGCAGGAGACGGTTCATATCGACAAGAGCGAAATGCACACCTTGAGTCGTCAAATCTTTGGTAGTCAAGCCATTGGGCAGGGTCTCGGGGTGGATAAGCACTTCAGAAGGGATATTTGCGTGTTTGAGAGCGAGAATGTTTTCGGGTCGTAGGTGCATTAAGGATTTGGGGGTCATGAACATTGGTACTGTCCTAGTTGCAGTGAGGGTGGAAGAAAGGTAGGCGAGGGCGATGGATGATACCAAGCTGTCCAGGTCTGTTGTCAGCTCAGGCCTCAATAGTTTGGATAGAGACGTACCACCAGCTTCATTCCCCACAGCTACAGTCCATCCTTTTCCTTTCCCATTCTCTAAATCTCCAAAGAACAACTCCTTCTGAGACTGCAAGAATCCAGCCAATCTACTCCCTGCTAAATCCGCTTCGTTCACACTAGTAGACATACTCGAATTATTCTTTCCCAGATTCAAGGATTGACAAGATAAAGTGCGGTGCGCAGTTGTCGATATTCGGTGAATAGAGAATGGGAGACAAGGGCGCATATACTGGTTCGAAGGTGTGATGTACGTGACAACAGAGAGGAGTAGGAGCGATAAAGGACCCGCGAGAATTAAAAGTAAAACGGTCGTTCGCCAGCGAGTGATGATTTGAGGGAGGCGTCGGGCTGGGTGGCTTCTTGGTCTACTTCTGGCAGTGGAATTGGGGTCGGTAGGTACTGATGCGTATTGAATAGTCATGTGCTTATTGTCTACTTTGGCATCCTTTTGTAAAAGAAGACAGAATGAATAGAAATGAATAGATTGCGGTTCTGATGTCATTTCCAAACCGTATCTTTACGACATGGCACGTGCGACGAGAGATATGAAGAGCAGCGGTGTTGTACGAGTACGTGTTATCATGAGCAGCAGAGGATGGTTCCAAGCATATGCATGTAGGCATAGGATATGTGAAGACCAAAGTCCAAAACAGGGACCAGTCTGTCCCTCGAACGTAACCTTCGACAAAGCCAGATCACATGATAACACACCCCGTGTCGTCCTTCTCTAGATCATCAACCAATCCACCGGCATCCCTAGACCGTCCACCTTGGTCTCGACCGTGTAGATCTACGACCAAAACACCAGTGTTATGAGGATCAAGATGTGCCGATAATTGGTACCTATCATTAGCCCCCTACTCCCCTGTTTCGCCATTCATAATTCGGCAGCGCGAAGGCTAGGACTCACTTTTGCATCAACCCCTGTACAGCGGGCTTGATTTTGGCAACATGTCCCTGGCTGTGAATCCCCTTTCCAACAATCACTCTCAGTTCCTCAGCACCTGATCTCTGGGCGTTGGCGATAGCGGTTTCTGTCCTTTCAATGGCTTCTTTGACGTAGAGGCCGTGGAGATCTATCGTTCCCGGTGGGGAATGCTTGTTGTTCTCTACCTCATTAGCTGCCCCAGTGTGTAAGGGGGAGGAGTATACCATTGAAGATCCAATCACTAGCTTGATCATCTAATCTATCTTGTTCTGCTTGATGTTGTTTTCCCTCTACTGAAAGATCATGAGCTTTTCCCCCATCTCCTTGTCTATAATCAGGCAAATCGTTCGAGAAGAGAGGGACGGGACATACTTGTAAGCTTGCTGAGAACCTGCAAAACACCTATGTGCTTCATCTCCTGCTTTCCTAGCTTGATTCCGTAAATTGACATATTGTTCATTGGTAGCGTTGATCTGGTCCGTATTCTACCATCAGTCCTGCTCTCTTTGTAAAAGCTAAAGATGGGGTGAATGTACCTGATGCCCTGGGTGATGCGGTCCTACAACCCCACCCGCTGGAAGATGATTCGAAGGGTACTGTCCATGTTGAGGTTGATAATTCCATTGTCCATGACCACCCTGCTGTTGATGTGGTTGTTGAGGTTGAGTTTGATTCTGATAATAATCCGCTGCAGCTCCACCTCCAGGTGGTTTACCATGTTGTTGTTGTTGTTGACCGTGATGTTGATTATTACCACCAGCAACCTGAGACCAGGAAGGTTGTTGTTGTGGTGGATAACTTTGTTGTTGGTTATTGTACCCTTGTTGCTGGTTATTGTACCCTTGCTGTTGGGGGTATTGCTGTTGTTGTTGTTGTTGATGGCCTTGTTGATTTCCACCACAGAGTAATTTCTGGAGGATCCGGAAGATTTGGTTCATTAACGCCATGCTGGGCGACAGGTCTCAACAGAAGATCTGCGAAGATTCGAGAATTATCACGGCCGGTTGAGGCAGTCCGACCGGGGTGATGGTATGGTGAAGCAAAGGGTAGGAGAGAGGGTCAACACTGAAACGTCCAAGACTACCTTACCTCACTTGCAGATCCCTCACATCCGAGAATTACGGCAATACAAATTCAGCAAAAGATAACTATATTTCGTAGCATCAATGCATTGCTTAACACTGTATCGTACATTGCCATTGACCACTAAACGTCATGGAGGCACAAAAAAGGAAAGACATATAATCTGTCTGTTTCTGAATATATATTGAAGGGAAAAAGGAATAAATGCGGGTCCCGAATAAACCATGACAATAAGATTGATGAGAAATGAATACGTAAATTGACCTGTAGGACCTAGCCCTGCTGCCTTCTTGGTCCTGCTGCTTTCTGATCTGCATGTGCGCCGTACCATAATGCCCCCAGGAGGTCTTTGGCGGTGTTGGCGATGTTGGCTGCTCTGCCCATTATACTACTTCCATCATCGTCACTTTCATCCCCATGTGCACTACGCGAGTGGTGATGACGGTGAAAGTGACTCGACTTGGAGGCATGTGCCGAACCATTGGGTGGTAGAGAATGGTTTGAATGAGCAGATTGAGCAGACTGAGTCCGGTGCAGAGCGTCGCTTGAAGATCCAGAAAGATTGGAAAGGGTAGGAGCAGCATTGGTTCCTACATGAGCGGTCGTTGCGCGGGGTCCATTGCGGCTAATAGTAGGCGAGACCATCCTGGGAGAATCGGCTTGAGGTAATTCGGGAGAGAGTGTTGAAGAGGAATTCGAGGTTGATGGTTTCAATGGCGCTGTGGGTGCTTGGAGTGGAACTTGGGTTGAAGAAACGGGTAGAGAATTGGAATGCAATGGTTGATGATGAGGTAAAGATGCAGGTGAAGTGTCTTTTAATGGACGAAATGCAATCTACTATTCGTCAGTCAGGAGTGACATGGGCAGAGTGGAGAGGAGAGGAGGATTGATGACTCACCTGGGGAGAAGAATGCGGTGTAGGAGTCTCGCTCCTGGCGGGAATGTACTCGTCCGCATCGTCCAATTCCATTGGCGAAGCAACCGCTTCGGGAACGACGCCCAAGCTAGGCTGGGCGGATTTCTGCTTCGTGGCACTGGGAAGCTCGTTGGGCGACCGGGGTGCACCTGGTGACATCGATGATTGCGAGTTGATGGACGATGATCCGCTAGGTGATCTGCCGTATAATGAACTTCGGTCCCTTGATGTTGATCGTCCTCGCTCCTCACCGCCTGCAGCAGTTGGGATGATTGGCGACGTGGGAGATCCCGATGCGTTAGGGATATCGTATGCTCCTGCACTACGCATTCCTCCGATACCAGTAGCAGCTGAAGGGTTGTAGTTGAAGTAGGTGTTCAATGGAGGCGATGGTGGTGTATCGTCCTTGGGTGCGTGCGGAGGCGGACGGACCTTGAGGATGGATCGTCCAGGTACATTGGGCGAGGTTGAGATGGTGTTGGAGGACGAAGCTGAAGATGAAATGGAGGAGGGAGTAGCGTCGCCAGAAGTCTGGCCTGGTGGACGGAGAGTTGCAGCTTGAGGCGTCGTCTTTGGTGATTGGGCTTTTGGCGACTGAGCCTTGACAGGTGCGGGCGTGTTGCCAGAACGAACCACATGGGAAGGTCCGTCATCTTTCTGACCATCATAGTAATCGTAACCGACCGACGAGAAATCGTCCTCGTCATCATCGTCACCGTTCCATGGTTGCTTGGTCTTTTGAGCCTGAGGCGAGGGGAAGTCAAATGTGGTCTGTTCGGCTTGAGGACTTCGGTACTCGGCTGTTGGAGCATAGACCATCGCTGGTAGGTTCGAATGATAGATGCCGTTGGTCTTGAGCATGGTCGGGGCGATCTTGGCGATCGTCAAGTGTTCTCCATTACCAGAACCAGAAGAAGAGTTCCGGCTGAAAGAAGGGCGCGATGAACGGGATGAACGAGATGATGATGATCGCATTTCAAGCATATCGTCGTCGGACGAATCGGACATTTGCTGGTCCTGCGGTTCATCGACTGCAATAACCTGCTCGACAAACGTGTTGAAACTGATGTGCTTCTTGCCGGAGGAAGGGACCTCGTGGATAGGTGAGTGTTTGCCATCCGCGTCACCTGTGCCGATGGAAGGTGCTTCAGAATCGGGAGCGAAATGCCGTAGACCGCCAGTTCGGACTCGGACGATGTTTGTATCTGATTTCGTCTGGACAAGGGCTGTTGGTCGACCGGAATTGTTGTCGTCGTCATCTTCCTCTTGCTTCGTGGCTTCAAGAATGGGAGACGAGGGCTGATGGATCGTGAGCATCTCTGAAAGAGTCCTATGCTTGAGGATAGGCTTCTTGTAGCCGGGGTCGAGACCGTATTTGTCGTCGGTGGAAGATACCTTCATTGGGCGGACGGGTTCGACTTGAGCAGTGTGAAGAGGACCGTATAGCCATGTCACATCCGAGTCTTTGAGCCTGATGTAAGCGACTGACATGGGGAGGAGGACTCACCAGTTGAGGGTCTCTGGAGAGATGGTCTTGAGCTTGTTTCTCTGTTTTTGCCATGTTCTCCAACTAGCATTCTCCAGCCGAACACCATTGGCGATCTCATGCTTGTGTCTTGTCATGGATCGCCAACTTGCCCATACATCCTCTTCTGACCAGTCATGCGAGAGGTAGTCGACACAAATAGAAGGCAACCGATCTTGAATATCTTCTACGGAAGGAGCAGCTGACGAGTCAAGCGGCAGAGATGTCTGCCTGTTAGCCTCACAGGGGAGATAGCATGGTGGTGACATACGATGGAGGGGATTATCTGCGCCATATTGAATGTATATCAGATAGAGAAAGAAAGAGGTAGTTGTTTGTAGATAGATGTAAAGGGGTATAAGGCGAGCTGGTTAAAGGATGCTTGTTGATCAAGACAATAATGTCTCTGGTGGAAAAGGAATGAGCTATTCGATTCGATTTGATTGATCCGGCACTGCCTACAGTCGACAGGTTGTACGGATGGATGGTCGTGGCAGATAGTTTATGACTTGATGATTGATAATATAGAGACGGTGTAGAATTGGAGCTGCGAATACTGCGGGTATTTATCTACTGAGCCCGGTGATACGCTTTGCTCCTCCTCTTTGCCGGATGATGTATATTGGTGTTGAGGGGTTAAGAGTGGTAGTTGACTACTGTAGTATATGGATCATGGAGTTGTTGGGTAGATGAGTATGGAAAAGCGTCGATATGATATGTGTAGTCTCTGTGATGCTACAGGGTGTCTCTTACTTACTATTGCACCACATTCCCTTCTCTCTCTTGCCCTGCTCTCCTCGCCGCTCATTAAGGGTAATTCATGTCGAGGAATTACTACTTTCGGTAATTCATCACACTCTATACACCCCCTCTCTGCCCCCTATTCGGCCTCACTTTACCGGTGTCTGATTCACTGATTCAGCACCTCTATACCCCACATGCTGACCCGAGAGCGGACACTTGCACACAGCCTCTCCAAGAATCATCATGCATCCATCAAAGAACTGATCCTACAACCAGAATGATCCTAAAACCTGCCACAAATGTCCAGTCTCAGGAAACGCTTATCGATCGTCATGAAAACACGTTATCGTATCTCGTAGACCCTCGCTACACCTTCTCAACAAGGTCCCGTGAGAAAGGTTTTCAGGAAGTCTAGATCAGCCATACCTCCAAACGAGGTTATCTGGGCAAAGAGGGCAGACGCCGTTTTATTTTCGTGAGTCATATCCGAATTGACCCGATCAAATACGGAAGTCCGGTTCCGGAGACTCCACGACTCCATCCTATTGCCGCCGGTAGTGTGGCTATGGGTTTATGTTACGATGTCTTTATAGTGATACATGTAGGAATTGTCTAAGAGAGCAGATATACAATGGTTATTGCGATGGGATATGATACAAGCAGTCTGTCTGTCGCTCACATCAATCATTTCGTATGTTTCGTATTCTTTGGCTATTTCATATCGTAATTATCCACGTCGTGAAACTCACTTGCCTTCACCAACTACTATATCCATTACCTCCTCTCCATCTTCCTCCCCATCCACATCGAATTCGTGTTGGGGAGTCTCGACCATACCTGCAGATCCACTCGAGCTGCTACCCCTACTCATCCCCGCCGCCTCATGACCTCGAGCCGACTTGGCACCGCTCACAACCTGATAATTCTCTAGGTTCATACCAGGCCCAGAAGCCGAAGGAGGCATAGCATGGAAGAACTCGGAGATATCGATACTAGCGCTCGGTAGAGGCTGAGGTAAGGAGATCTGGCTTTGATACTGGAACGGCTGGTGTTGATGTTGGTCCTGGTGGTGAGGGTGCTAGGGGACAGGGTAAGAGTAAGTCTGGTAAGGAGTGTTGACAGGTGGGTAGCTCGGCTTTCGAGTATGAGTCTCGGAATATGAGGATGAGGGTCGGTATTCGATCCCGGCATGGGTGGGGGTTTGGTAGTTTGGGATCGAAGCGCTTTGGCCGTGAGTCATGTATGACGGTCGGGGCGTTTGCTCGGATGAGGAATGAGCAGTGTATTGACTATCTTCGTCTTTTCCTCGGACATTGTGAGTCTAGAATCAGCGTCAATCTACGCATCTTCCGTGTCCACTTACCTTCTCATGTCGTCGGAGGTTACTGCTGACGGAGAATCGTCGGCCACAATCTTGGACCTGACAAACGAAGGCTGATTGTCAGTGGTGATTCAGGAGAAACGGTACAACTCACGCTTGGCACCGGTATGCACCGCCATATGGGTAGCGAGTGAGCTCGGTCGGTTGAATCGCTTATCGCAGACGGGACTAACATCAGCGCAGCTCTTCGACCTTGTCAAATAGGCTCACCAGACATGTCGCCTTCGCATCATCTCTGGGTTCATGACCTTTTCATCATTGATCCCAAAGTTCATCTCGGTGTTTTGATCGGTCCCGCCAATCCAGAAATTCTGCTGGGCGTAAGGGTAAGCGCCAATTTGAGTAAGACCCATATCGTCGGTCAAAGAAAGTTGACCGGCAAGAGGTGTACCCAGATGCTCGGGTGGGAGGAGACTTGCGATTCTAGGCCCAGGTCCAGGCCATTCGGACATGTTCTTTTGCATTGGCATGGACGGGACCTGAGCTTGGGGTGGGTGAGCGTCCATGGGGGTCATTCGGGTATTGGACATGGAGTGGGGCATGTATCGAGGTACATTGAGTGGTTGGAGGAGAGGAACCGGATGAGATGCGGTCGCCATGTCGAGGACTGGAAGCGAGTTGGATCGATTCAAGGGTGGGGGGTTGATCGACAACTGGCTGGCGTTAACAAACATTTGATTGATTGCTAGAAGCTAGGTGATGTTCCTGGACACAGTCGAGGGGGACAATGAATCAAGAAGAGCTTTGACAAAGAGGGGAAGATATAGTAGTATACCACTTTTGGGAAAATGCGATAGAAGCGTTTCAAAAAGTGTTTATGTTTCTTGGACTTGGTTTCGTGATGGGGATAAAGGATCAACTTACCTCTCGGGGAATTGATTATAGCTTATTCAAAAGCTATTACAGGTTTGAAAGGCGAACAAGGGAATGAATCGTAAGGAGGTGACTAGGGGAATAAATCAGAGATTGACGATCCTTTGAGAATGATGGAGGGTGAGTGTGAAAGGAGTAAAGGTAGACAGGGATGAAGGGGTGATTGATCAAAGGAGACTGCGACAGTGTCAGCTTTTGTCTGAAGGGTCAAGAGGAGAGATTGGAGGGTGGAAACATGGCGCTTACGAATGGATGATCATCGTAGTCTGGAACATCCAATTATAAATCATTCGTATAATAATTTACTCGAGATGGGCATTGATGAAGAAAGGAGATAGGAAACCACGTACATTTGATGATCCCCGGTCCACTCTACTTGTAGGGCTCACTCTTCCTTTATCCTGCTTAATGTCCACTCGATCGGGATCGCGGCCGTTGTGATCTTGAAGTTGCTAGGGGTAATGATATGTCGCGCCCTTGTAGATATACCCTTTGTTCGGGACGCGTCGAACCGCGTCGGCTGCGCTGGGTGGAGGAAGTCGGTGACGGGGGGCTGTTTGAGTGTAGGTTTTTCGTTTATGTAGGGAACACAGCTTAGGGCGGTTGCTGGTGGGAATAGGAAATAAGATTCGATGTCGCCAATGGATCAAAGTGTGGGAAAGAAAAGGATAGATCCTCGAGGTTCGGCTAATATGTGAATCTGTATTGATGCGTTTGCCGCACCCAAGGCGAAAGTCGTGTATGACAATGTATCGCGGCAGAGCGTTACATCAGAGTTTGCTCAAATAGCGTGTCGGTACCTCGCGCTAGCGATAGATGTTTCTCGCTCCAAGGTCCAAAGGAACAGATCTTTCTTGATCGTGATCGCCCAAAGGATGTCTCAGAACAAAGTGTGTGTCGGATATGGCGGTCGGTGTTCTGTTATTCGTTGGCCTGCAGGTAATAGGGGGTATTGTGAGCGTTAATGCAGAGTGAAGGAGTGAGTGACAGTTAGTCAATACAATGCGCCGCTGAGGGACCGTTACCACCAGTACCCCGTAATGTAGTCGTTGTCCGGACGACCGGGACATGAGGTCCGCACGACATTGTGATCGGAATAGACGAGGGGTGGGATAGTGCCTGATTCAAGCACATCTTTTTGGTGTACGCACACAGTTTTGTGTACACCAAAAATGAATTCGGGTCCTTTTGTCGCGTCCTGTGAGTGGATTCTGACGTCAATAGCAAGCAGATCGGCGTTACCAATGTTTCCGCTGATCTTTGTCACGCCCGTCATGCCTACCTGATCCGATGGGGGACGGGAGCCAGTATAAGTCCAGCTCTGATGAGTGATAGAACAGAACTATAGCTTTAGGGCCATTGTCTCTTGAATGTGGCGTCGTCACTTTGTAATAAGCGCAAGTAAGCCGGTCCTCCGGTTACCGGATATACATTAACAGGAATTGATTCCGCTCGATTCGTTCCTGTACATCATCACCCACTCTACACCACCCAAAACACATCTATATATGTACCGACGATCATGGAGACCTACAACCGACAAGGGTCATCCTCATCCTCTCCCTCGAGTCTGACAGCTATTGTTGATCAGAAACCAGTCAAATCGACTCGAACATGTGACAATTGTCGGAAAAGAAAGGTATGTTCCATAGTCTCGGGGCGTTTACGGGGCTTTGACCCCTTCTCTCCCATCATCATGATTTTTCGAAAGCCAAGGAATGATCCGGATCGCTGATACTACCGGTATAGATTAAATGCATTGAAGACCTAGGTGGTGCTCCTTGTGATGGATGTCGTAAATTGGGTCTAGACTGCAAGCACGACTACGTCAAGAAGAAGCCCGGTCGGAAGAATTCGTGAGTTCTCCGTGGAGTGGATTGTGGAGTCACCATATTGATCGTCAGATTCGCTGTACATGCTATGAAAGCTAGGAGTAGTCAAGGATCCGATTCAATGGGCGAATACTCGAATCCTTATGGCAATGGGCACGCGGGTAATGGACATGGACAGGGGCAGCATGGACATGGACAAGGAGATCACTCGAGGGGTCCACATCGTAATGCCCCATCATACAATCAAACCTACTCGCCATATGCTTTCCCGTCGATCGATCCCTCATTACGTCCACCGTCATCAAACTCGTCAATGCATCCACCGTCAAGCCACCCTCATACACAACGCCATCAGCCTCAGCATATATCACCATCTCTCATGTTTACGAATGTAGCCGATACGACCAATAGCGGTCCCGACTCTGCCTACCCCACCCCATCCGGCTCCAACCTCCCATCAGCTGCGACTCCAGGTCGACCCACTTCCTCATTTGCATTCTCCCCATCCACATTCAAGACACAAGGGGAATTCTCTTGGCTCGACAGTATACTAGAAGGCAACGGCAACAATCTGAATGGAGGAGGCGATTTCCTTGGTGATTCAAGCTCGCTCTTTACGACCCAATACCCTTCGGAACAGGCACATCTGCTATCGTTGGAAAGTCCGGAACATCTGCTGGCATCAGGATCAGGCTTTGGATCAGGTGGGATAGGTCCACCAGGGAGCATGTTGCCGCCTATGAGACGCGAACCGCAATTGGAGGATGTCACCAGCTGGGCCAACATATCGCACTACATTTCGCTGTTCTTACAATACCTCTACCCTTTACTGCCCCTTGTCCATCGTCCGACCTTCGCCGAGCACCTCGCCACAAGAAGAGATCTACGCGATACCGACTTCAGAGCATTGCTGCTCAGCATCGGTAGGTATATCTTCGTCATTCCAGTGTGTGCTGACATACAGTGACTTATGTCATCTCTCAATTACCAACTAGCCGATTGGTGAACGAGCAATTCGATATCGAAGGACTAAAACACCTACAACGCCGCTGTCACCGTACATGCAAAGTGCTCCAGCGGACCTACTATGGCCCCACAAATCTCACCCAGGTCACTACAATCGTCTTGTAAGCTTTCCATCTCCTTATCTAACTCCGCTTACCTGCAGTGATACATTCTACCTACTATCTATCGGTCTTGGTCATACTGCTGCCTCTCGTCTGGGTCAGGCATGCCAGCTTGCTTTTTCGATGGGAATGCACGATGATGCCAAGACCGATTCCCTCGGCTTAGATGCTATCGAAGTGCAATTACGCCGACGAGTCTTCTGGCAATTATACGTCAGTGACAAGTAAGCTTCCACATTCTCTGTGGCGCTCAAGCTGACAAGCAGGACTCGCGCCATTCCAGGCCCACCCATGCTAATCAACGATTTCCAAGGCGTCTGCTCACTGCCCGAACCAGTCGATGACGACTTTATAACGTCCCAGGGAATGTTCCCACAGCCCGCATCACGCGTCTCAGTTTTAGCAGGTTTCGTCGCCATCGCCCGTGAATTCCAAATCATATCAGAATGTTTCTTTCATCATCGATACATAATCAATACTGGCTCAAAAATGATTTCGACATCATGGACGGTCGAGGCTGAAGATAAATTACATCGATTGCTACGCGATCTACCAGCTGCAATTCAGGATCCCATGACGAATAGTACCGAAGCTGCCAAACAGTCGTTTGCGATGCAGAGGGCCAATATCCTGATCACAGCTGCTATTGCTAAATTTGCTTTGGTAAGCTTTTCTCCTCTCGGCTGCTGGAGATAAGCTGATGAGTAAGTATGATCTCCGCTCGTCGCTGGACGTGGAAGAGGACACATTGGCCCGAGAACGCGAAGCGATAGCGAGGGAGATCCACGGGCTTCTAATGAAGTGAGTCATCATATCCCTCAACACGTACACCTCTAACCCGATAGTATCCCAGTAGAGGACCTAGCATCCAACGGCGAATCCGTTCGAGGAAAAGTCTTCCATATAGCATGTGCACTCTGTGTCCAAGCTCCAAACGCAGGCGATACAGACCTAGTCAGGGATTGGTGTAATATGGTAAGTCTCTCTTGATGCCATAAGTGCAGAAATTGAGATCAGTTCTCGACAATATCTTTCCTCCAGATGCCACCCCCACCACCTGAGGCGGCTGTTGATAGTCGCGCAGGGACACCTCCTGGGGAGGTAGGAACGGCTGGATCATTAATGTCGGCTCCTACTAATCGGTCGACTTGATGTCTGGGTCGTCTTGGAGATTTAGATCTGGTGTTGTATGGGAGAAGATACCCCAATTCATGCATAACTGTATCTCATTCTTATCGAGGACGACCTCTTCCTGAGTCGCGTCATGCGATGTGATGCCTTGGAGGCAGTAGGGCTTGGGAAAGGAACCAGAGGAGCCTGCTGGAAGTGTCCCTATCACGTGTGGTCGATGTCGGGTGTGACTGGTGCCACCCACTAAGCATGAGCTGCCCCATATACCGGGTTTCAAGGCTTTGGCTTCGATCTCTACCTTATGAAAAAGATTGATGCATTTGTCTTGGCCCTAAGCTTTGGAGTTCGGTAATCTGCTGAGAGGCATCTCTACTTGTCTTGCCCGCACTGGTCGCGAATCATATTTTCTTCAACTTCTCACATCAGCCCCGCCATGAGCACGCACGGTCATTCACATGACTCAGGTTCACAAAGTATCAAGACTGCTACAAGCAAAGACAGGTTTTGTTTACTCGCCACTCGATTGAGCGCCAAACTCACCTGTGCTCGAGCTCTATTCCAAATGGGCGCATCTGGATCCCGATCGATTCAGAAGCTTCGTGATTACATATCTCCCGAGGCAACTTCTCGCCGGCTTGTAAGCCCTACAACCACATCCCGCACTTAGCTCCGACTCGGCTTCGACCCCTTGAAAGCCATCCGGCTTTATGACTTGGTCCCGGTATTGACGGCCGATACATACGTACTCGGGGCATAGGGGAGTTATCGGTGTCTCCAGCTGAGCCTCTCAAATGACTTTGTACCTCCATTGGAATTCCTTCTACGCGTGTCACTCCCTTGAACCTTGAAAAGGTACAGATTCGATCTGATCCTTGATCGGTAGAATCACGGTTTATATGTCGGGTAAACCCCCGCACAACACATCCGGAGCTTGGTGGCGCTCATCGGGCAAAGAGCCAAGAGGTTGGAGGGTGACTATTTCGGGCCATCCCTCCCTTGGTCTTGTTCCTGTTAATCAATTAAGGTTGCGCCTCTACAATGACCAGAAAACGCAGCGGCGTATTTAGAACAAGGGCTAGGGGGTCAAAGGCGGGTGAAAAGGACCGGAGCTGTTTGGACACACATGTATCACGGGAGAATTCACGGCTTATTCTTCAAATCTGGACTGACTCGACGCTAATGAAATTGACAATCCTTCCGATCCCATCTGCTGACTAGATTTATATATATAGAGCCCTGGGTCCCCGTTGGAGGCGCTCATACCCCAATACCTTCACTTTCACTCTTGCTTACTAGAAAGATACATCGACATGGGTATCTCTGCTGCCGCAAACGCGGGTAATGTCAACCACGATCACCTTCAAGTCGTCCTCGGTGGACGTGACACTCGATGGTACCGAGGTTACCTCCTCAAGCTCAACTTGATCATCGCCGTCCTCACCCTCGCTTCCGCCGGTAATGGTTTCGACGGAAGTATGATGAATGGTCTTCAGTGAGTACTATTCGAGCCGCAAACGCAAGCGCTGACAAGTTAGGGCCCTTGACACCTGGAAAGACTACTTCGGCGACCCACAGGGTGGAACTCTCGGTCTCTTCAACGCCATCCAGACCATCGGTGGTCTCTGTGGTCTACCATTCGCCCCCTACTTCGCCGACAGAATCGGTCGACGATACTCCATCATGATCGGGTGTGTCAGTGAGTCATCTGGTCTGGAACGTCTTTATCTGTTGCTGATGGCTAGTCACAATTATTGGTGTTGCAATCCAGACTGCGTCCCAGAACTTCGGAATGTTCATCGGCTCTCGATTCCTTATTGGATTTGGTGTCGCTATCGCCTCTCTCGCTTGTCCAATTTTGATCACCGAGCTCGCTTTCCCCACTCACCGAGCTGGTGTCACTTCGCTTTACAACTCTTCTTGGTATCTCGGCTCCATCATTGCCGGTTGGTCCACCTACGGAACCTTCCGAATTCTCAGCACCTGGGCATGGCGAATTCCCTCAGTCCTTCAAGCTTTGGCACCGGCCATCCAACTCATTTTCATTTGGTTCATCCCTGAATCACCTCGTTGGTTGGTCGACCGCGGCCGAGACGAGGAAGCCATCCATGTGATCCGAAAGCACCATTGTGGAGGAAACGGTGACGATCCTTTGATCGAGTTTGAGTATCAGGAGATCAAGGAGGCTCTTCGACTCGAGAAGGAGGCGAAGACTTCATCCACCTACCTATCTTTGTTCAAGACTAAGGGTAACCTTAAGCGAATGAGGGTCATCATTGCCCTCGCTTTCTTCTCTCAATGGTCCGGTAACGGTCTCGTCTCCTACTACCTCACCAAAGTCCTCAACGGTATCGGAATCACTGGCCAGGGAGAGCAGCTGCTCATCAACGGTATCCTCCAGATCTACAACTACGCCACTGCCATTGTCGTAGGTCTTATTGTGCAGTATATTTGGTCGAGCTAACATCTTAGGGAGCCCTCGTCGTTGACAAGGCCGGAAGGCGAACTCTATTCCTTGTCTCGACTGCCGGCATGTGTGTATGCTTCTCTATCTGGACGGCCGCAAACGCCACCTACTGGAAGTCGGCCACATTCGATGCCGCAGGAGACCCACAAGGCGGTAACTCTGCCGCTGGTCGAGTTGTTTTGGCCATGATCTTCTTCTACTACGGGTAAGTCAATCTTAATCGCTTTTTGTCTTTCCCGCTGACTAAATAGGTTCTACAACATTGCCCTTTCACCTCATCTCATTTCCTACACTGTCGAGATGTAAGTGAACCATTCTTCCTCTCCGGCTGTCGCTGACAATTTCAGCCTGCCATACCGAATCCGTGCCAAGGGTCTCTTCGTTCTCCAGATCTGTGTCAACATGTCCTTGATCTTCGTAAGTCCACTTGATATCATGATAGAATCCTCTGATCGATAGAACCAATACGTCAACCCCATCGCGATGGACGCACTCAACTGGAAGTACTACATCGTCTACTGTGTCTGGCTCGCATTCGAGTTCGGATACCTCTACTTCACGGTCATCGAGACTCTCGGAAAGAATGGTCCCCTACCCCTCGAAGAGATCTCTGCCTTGTTCGATGGAGCGGAGGGATCCAACAAGATTGCTCGACACGGTGCCGGAGGCGCTCAGGCTGTCGACGATGAAAACAACGATGAGGAGAATGCCGAGAAGAAGGAAGTTGATGTCCAGCAGGAGCGAGCGGCATTTGTATAGGTTACGATGTCAATAGGTTTTAGGTTTGGCTATTTTGATAGCTATAATAATATCGTTCAAGCCATGTATACATTGCTAGGATACGGTGTTTTGCCGCGACCACCATGTCTCATACCGAGATGCCAATGATCCCCAAAGTCTGTCTATTCCTAAGTAAACTAAAGACCGCGAGATGAGAAGAACGCATCTTGCATACATTACTCAGTGAATTGGTGTCATGCTATTTGAGGTTCTCAGTCGCGACCATCGCAGTATTACGGCCGACCTAAGATGTCCGATAATCACCAAGTGACCCGTCGTGGTAGAAGTCGTTTGCTCCAGTCTCCACTTGCGTTTGATCGGTTCCATTTCCGTTTCCATACACATTGCCCTGCGGAACAGTGGTTGTCCAATTAACAGGCTGAGGAGCTTGGAAGTTCATTTCCGGAAAAAATCCATCGCCTGCCCCCCAGCCATTAGCATTCGTGAGGTTGCTGAAAAGGTCGGTCCACTGGGCCGCGCCGGGATCGGCATTGGGCGCAAGGGGGGGCAGATTCGCTGCTTCACCGGGAAAGTATGGAAAATCGACATTGCCGCTATACCCGAGGAGCTGGTCGAGATCCGCCCAACCTGTTCCAGTCATGTCGGCTGGGTCGGCAAGAGGTGCCGGATTATAAATGGTGTTGTTTGGCATAAGGGTCTGTTGGAGTGAGGGAGTTGGGAATACCGTCGAGCCGGCCGTTCGTGGACTTGTGGAAGGTGGACGTCTGTCGGTAGTGTCCTTGGTCAAGCTAGAGTTGTCAGCTGAGGCTCTGATGGGGTCGAATGAGCTCACCATAGCATATTCAAGATCTGGAAGCCATTGTGTTTGGCATATGTCATGATCTCTCCCTTTGGGTTCCCGGCACATCGAAGTGCTATCCGCAGAATATAACTTCTAGCAGGATTATCATGTTCCGATAATTGCAGAACCATGGTACAGGCAAACACCAACGGTGAAGTCGGACGTAGCATGTGTAGCGATTGATCATGTCGCAAAGCGTCCTCAAGCATTTTGATCGAGACTTGCAAGACTTCTTGTCGGATGACATCTGTCCATTGACCCGCTACCGATTGTTTCTTGCCGATCCTCAAGAGACCAACCAGCAGGGATCGATGCGAAGCGTAGAGAAAGTACCATCGTCGTAGTGGATCTGTCTGCGGCGCCACCCATCGCTGTTCCCATTCAGCCATAAACGCTTTAATGAATATTCTCTCGCTGTCGAATCCCGTTGATGTGCGAGAGCCAGTTGGTATCCGATCAATCCTTTCTTTGGACTCGAGCTGTATGATCAGCCAATCCTGTTCGTAAAGGTGCAACTCACCTCAAAGCGATGCAACATGTAATCGGCAGCCATGAGAGCATCCGGCGAGAGTGCATGGATACCTCTTAGCATATCGAATTCAACGTCAGTCAACTCCTCGAACTCAGGGCTGACAGGCCGGCGATCCGCAATGGATTCCCATCTATACTTTCAGCTACATTTTACGAGTGAATACTCACCGACTGTCCAGCAGGATGAAAACCACACGAAGCCGGAACTCGTTCATGGATATCGGATTGTTGGCGATGCTCGACATCGGTTTCTGGCCAGAGTTGCGGAAGAGGCCAATCAATGAAGCCATTCGGCCGACTTGACCCAATCTTGTGGATCTTTGATCGTCTACCATCCTAGGCTTACGAAGAGCCAAACTCTGCAGCAACTATCGGATCAATGATCTTCAGAACACTTTGACTCACGACTTCAGCCTGAATGATCTCGATGGATTTGGCACCTGTAGCACACAATACAAGCTGTAGCTTATCGATATGGGCATGTAGCTTGATAGCCCGACTAGTCTGATCCTTCGTAGCGCCAGGTAAGGTCGCTATTGCCGTAGCGCCCGTCGCCAGGATGATGGTGAACAAGTATGCCGATCTCGCCCGCACGAAAGAGGGAGTGTGAAGCTTTTCGTCCAGTAACGGAAAGTGTGGATGGACGGTCCTGAAATAGCTATATTATCGGTATCAAGCTTAAGCGTACGAAGCAGACTTGCCTTGCAACGAGCTCATCCACCTGATCTTCGCTGATAATTCCACGCTGAACGGCATCCAGACCTGCGCTGACATCCCTCTTGGTCCCATATAATCCATGCTGGAAAAAGGTCTTCTGATCCTGCACCATGCTCTGTATGTCCCCAGCTCTCCATTGATCCAGCAATCTCTGATCCTCCGAAGGTAGTGCACTCGCTGGTAGCGGTATCACAAGCGGTTCGGATCGCTTGGGTTTCGAGTCCCATCCTCGACGTGAACATTCTGCCAAGAACAGCAGTGGATTCTGTAGATCCTTCTGAGGTGACGAGATCTGGCAAGAGAGTGGTTCGTCCTCGTGCGTTTCCGTATCCGTCGGAAATGTCTTTTCCAGCTGGGCTAGGGTATCACGATTGAACCGAGCTTTCTTGCTGGGCCGAGCTGTACCCTCTGCGGGAGACGTTGGACGTGTGAAGAAGGGCTCAAACGGACTGGTCTGGCGCGAGAGGGTATGGCCGGAATGATTTCCATCACTTTGTGGACTAGGGGGAGTATCGGTATTCCATGACGGCTGGCGTCTAGATCCGAAATCTCCAGAATCCCCTTGGTGTGCGAGTTTCTCTAGTGTCTTCTTGCTGGTATCATAAGCCTGGTCCGTTTGCTCAGCTGACTTTGACTCACTTTCTGCTACCCTTGACTCGACCGCGTCGACTCGGCGGATATACACATGGAATTGCGGCACTACGACACCTAGCACATGCTACATTTTCATTGTCGGTACATTTGACCTTGGCCTAGACTGGGTCAGACTTCTATTTGCGAACATCTTCTGTAACTCACTATACGGCATCTAGAAGTTAGCGCCGTACTGGTTACGGTGGTGCAGCTTACGCTTGGCATGCTTTATGGCCCCGCTGGCTATTCGAAGATTCATTCCTCTGGGCCGCCTGATTGCTCGATTCTGCCTGAATGCCGTTGACAAGCTCCATTTTGTTCTTTAATTCCGGTGTTACCAAGCAGACCAGGAGTATGGCGTCAAGGGTAGCAGCCTCTGATTACAAATTAGGCAGTATCTGCAGGTAGATAAGAAATCAAGAGAGATGGGTTCCGCTAAATAGAATAGCTGACAATTCACTTTCAGGGTCACCGGCGAATGTATTTCTAGTGGTGTCTTGCTCTCCTGCATTCATACCGCATCCTCTGAATCACATCAACCTCTAAGTCCACAATCAGCTCGAGTCCCGCTCATACAGACGCTCGTGGCTATGCGTGTGGATGCCTGGACTACTCATATCAAAAAGCCGACTTACGAGTATGGGCGATTCCTATGTGGTCACCGGTGCCTGGTTGAATTTCTGGTTCCCGATTGTTATCCCCCACCCTCTCTGTCATCATCCTTTGTGTTGCAGGCTCAAAGTCTCGTGAAGCCCCCAGACCTAACCGTTCTCGGGTCACTCGGCGGGCCAGGACGCTTTGAATATTCCCGTTTATGATGAAAACACATCCCGATTAGGTGGGAGACACCGGAAGACAGGTGGAAGAACAGAGTGGGAGGATCCAATACTTCTCAAGAAGCAAATTGGTGATCAGGTCTGAGAAGCGACAACGATACGAAGAGAAGGCCCGCAAATGATCAAAGTGTGCAATACATCCCAGGCCAAGAAAACGCACCATACGCTCGAGCTTTCGACTTTTCTGTATAAGGTTCACGAGACCGCTTTCGCGATAAGCGGATGACACAATCACCGAGCGCAAAGGCAGCAGGAGAGGCGCTCCAAGCCAAGCTAGCGTCAATGTCTCAAAGGTGTTTGTGTATCCTTCTACATCATCTTTCGCCTTGGCATCAAAGTGGCCTCCATGGGTCAATTGGCAATTAACCCAATCACTAGCGCCTGCCGAAAAATTCCGCCCCTGGAAGTCAATACCAATACATGCCTTTCAGACGCAATAGAGTTTCAACCCCGTATTACTCGCATGGGACAGAGGGGGCTACAGCAGCAGCGGGATCTCAGTGCGGGTAGGCCCCTCCTTCGAAGTTAGGTTTTGTATGAAAAAATGATTTTCTTGCCATACTGAATCAATACCAATGAAGCAATGTGGGTGCTGACTCGGCGCTGATCCGCCGGTCGGGGGGGTGGGAGAAGACTTCCTTGTTGACTTGGTTCCAGCTAATTTGAAATGACGCGAGCTTGGACGGTAGTAGTCATTCTTGTATAAAGAGGTATACCAAGTTGAGGGGGGCCTGACAACGGAACCCATCGATTCATCATTATCATGGATTCTACCACTGCAGATGCAGATCACCATACAGGCCACAACGCTGGCGACGGTGAGTCACCGATGATTCATCGTGGAGCTGATGTTCAGTCCATCACAATCAGGCTACCACCATGCGACCTACAGAGATGGTTGATCGCGTCGAAGCGCCCGTGACTACTAAAGCATACCTTCTCTGCGTTTTCGGTATGTCTCCCCATGAGTGAATGCAGAGACTGACTCCATCAGCCTCCTTTGGTGGTATCTACTTTGGATACGATACTGGATGGATTGGTGGCGTGCTCGGTTAGTCTGATCAATTTATCGATATAAGTCTGACGATCAGCCATGCCTTATTTCATCAACCAGATTACCGGACTGCCTTTCCCTCCCGAGACACCCACTGAGCTCTTTGTCATCCCAGCTTGGCAGCAATCTCTCATGTCTTCTATCCTTTCGGTCGGTACCTTTTCGGGTGCTATCATAGCTGGTCAGTTGAATTCGTTTCGGGTCGGAACCTCACTGACATGCAGGTGATCTTGCCGACTACTTCGGACGACGAGTCACCATTATCAGCGGTTGCGCCGTCTTTTGCGTCGGAGCTGCTCTGCAGACTGCCTCTACTGGCTTGGGCCTCATGGTGGCTGGACGTCTAGTGGCTGGTTTCGGTGTGGGGTGAGTCACATAATCTCGGAGCTACCAGCTAATCTGCTAGATTCGTCTCCGCTGTCATTATCCTGTACCTCTCCGAGATCGCCCCTCGAAAGGTCCGAGGTGCCATCGTATCCGGCTACCAGTTCTGCATCACCATCGGTATCTTGATTGCCAATTGTGTCATCTACTCCACCCAGAATAGGATGGACACTGGTTCCTACCGAATCCCAGTGGGAATTCAGTTCCTGTGGGCCCTGATCCTCGGTATTGGACTCTTCCTCTTGCCCGAATCTCCTCGATGGTATGTCAAGAAGGGCCGGGTCGATGCTGCTTCAGTGGCCCTTGGAAGGATTCGAGGTCATCCAGCCCACTCTGACTATGTCCAGCATGAGTTGGCCGAGATTGTCGCCAACCACGAATACGAGACTTCGATCATTCCTTCTGATACATACTTCTCCTCATGGGCCGCTTGCTTCTCGGGCTCTATCAAGAACCCAGGGTCGAATCTAAGGCGAACTATTCTCGGTACATCTCTCCAGGTGAGCGGTCTTAGCAGCAATGCCCGTATCACGCTGAAGAGGTAGGCAATGCAGCAGTTGACGGGTATCAACTTCATCTTCTACTTCGGAACGGTCTTCTTCGTAAGTCTCTTCCCAAGCCCGAGGCTGTTGATCTCGCTAAACTGGCAGACCAATCTCCGCACAATCAGCAACCCTTTTCTCATTTCCCTGATCACCACTCTCGTCAACGTCTGCTCGACTCCGCTATCGTTTTGGACCGTTGAGCGATTCGGTCGACGGGCCCTATTGATCTACGGCGCTATTGGTATGCTTGTCTGCGAATTTATTGTCGCCATCATTGGAACAATCAGGCCTGACGATACCAATGTTGTAAAGGTTCAGATTGCCTTCATCTGTATCTACATCTTCTTCTTCGCTTCCACTTGGGGTCCAGGCGCATGGGTGGTTATCGGCGAGATCTTTCCCATCCCAATTCGATCGCGAGCTGTGGGTCTGTCCACATCTTGATGTTGGGTAAGTCTTCGTCCATGAATTGTGCAACTTGACTAGCTGATCTGGTAGCTCTGGAATTGTATTCTGACGGTCATCACTCCATACCTCGTCAGCCCCAATCAAGCCGACCTAAAATCCAAAGTCTTCTTTATTTGGGGTGGAACCTGTGTCGGTTGTGCCGTGTAAGCTTTCCCTCTATCTCTCTAGAGATATTCTGCTAACAACGAAGCTATGCCTACTTCATGGTATGGGAGACCAAGGGTCTGACTCTCGAGCAAGTCGACAGGATGATGGAAGAATTTGGCTCGCCCCGACGATCTGTTGGCTGGAAGCCCCACTCCACCTTCGCTCATGACATGGGGATGGATACCAAGGTACATGGCGGCGAAATCACTCATGGCGAGGACAAGGCGCGGGTCTGATTGTGTGACGAGAGTGAGGAATGGTGTTGAGTTGGAAGATTCTGGTCGCTGCGTTCACGTATCCCTTTTTGATGTCTGTACACGTCGGGCCAATCGTATGTGCATGTATCGCGACTTGGCCTCGACACGATGTCTGGCAAAGATGTACATGGGGTCCAGTACGTGGACTCGTCAGAAGTCGATACGAATTCGAGTGTGCGACATATACTCATCCGGCTGTGAGACCACACTCTCCAATATCCAAGACTGGTCCTTCCTGCCCATATATCGGATCTTGCTTGAACCATTTCAAGGCGCGTATCCTGTCCTCTGCCTCCTTTCCCTCGTTTCCAGTACAATGATCCCAATTATTTGCCCCGGTCGGATAGCTCCCGACCATCGAGAATCCACCTAAATCCTCCTCCATCGCATGCCCGGTGCCAGCCGGTAAGATCATCACATCCCCCTTCGTCACCACCTGCCTCAGGCCTTTTGGATTTCCCTCTCCCCCAAAGAATAGCCTAGCACTCCCATTCGCTACGACCAGGACTTCATGTGTGGTCGAGTGATAGTGATGTTGCTTGTACATCGGGTATACCCATGCTGGCTCCACTACACCGACCGACCGTAGATGGGATTGAATATTAGCTGTCGGAGTTGAAGCGGAAAAGCATTGGTGGTAGATCAGAAGTGGGTAGGGGTTAAGCGATGTATTGGGGAATCCAGCATGGGCAGGGATGAAGTGCTTCGAGATCCGAAGAGTGGAAAGAGGTGTCAGATGGGATGACATGTCGGATTACGTCAAGGCGACCGGTAAATCTGCTTTTCGTCAACTAGACCGCATTGACCATCCACCGTGTACTGTCAGGGTTGCCTCTCGACCAGTTGTGTGCGAGTACTGCAGAAGCGACTCGCAAGAATGAGTAGGAAGTGCAAAAAGACGTTATGAATGGTGGAGGTCAATGCACTAGGCTATACCTTGGCGAAGATACACCGAACTTCCCACACGACATCTTTGGAGCATTCTCTGCTCGTGCCGGGAAGGCTTCGGAAAGGCTTGCTATAATTGACGTCAGGATTCGCTTGGCTCTCCAGAATTATTGCCCTAAATTGATCGAATGTGGGGTTCTGCGGGAGTGGCTTGGAGGCTTTACGGCAGAAAGCCAGGGCGTTGGAAGGAGAGACATGAGCAACCCGCTTTTTTCTACCGCAATATGACGTTCGAGTGGAGGATCCCACAATTGGTATATAAGAGGTCGGGTAAGATGACCGCCCAGTCCCTTCACGACACTTTACAATGCTTGGACAAACGACACTGTTGAGCGTAGCGCTCGTATGGCTACGACTCACACCGAGTGTCATCTCGACTCCGGTATACCAGCTTGGACAGCGAAGTCTCTTGCCAAGGCAGAATGAGACTACCGAAGAAGACGCTCCTGCGACCAGCGAGGAACCTGCAATCGTCCAGATCCCTTCACCCGTGAATCACACCGGCAGCATCGAATCTTGTCAAGGCTACCAGCTCACCAACTCGACTATACTCGAGAACGGTGCCGGTATCGACGGTACCCTGGAGATTATTGGAAACTGTAGCGCCTATGGACCCGACTATGAAACCCTATCATTGACGGTACGATACGAAACCGATGACCGGGTTCGTGTCCGAATCGTCGACTCGGAAGGTCAAGCTCACATTGTTCCCGACGATGTCGCCAAATGGCCTACAGTCGGTACCAGCGGATCCAACAACGAATCTTGTAACCTATCTTTCGAATGGCAGGAGAACCCATTCTCTTTCAGCATCACCCGGAAATCAGATAGCGAGGTGATTTTCGACACCACTGGTCAACCCTTGATCTTTGAGGAGCAATACCTCAGGATCCAATCGTCGCTAGCCAACGGGTCCCACATCCAAGGTCTGGGACAGCACAATGACAACTTTACGTGCGTTCTTTCGTATACTCAGTGGTTTAGGCTGATTTCAGACTTCCCATCGAGGATGAAAGCTATGTTCGAACCCTCTGGACCCGAGATGCATACGGAACCCCCTCGAGAACCAATCTCTACGGGGCTCATCCAATCTTCGTCAACCAAAAGACCGGACAGAACGCTTCGGCCAGTGGTGTCTTCTTCCTAAATTCGAACGGTATGGATGTCAAATTCCCAGGAGGAGGACAGAATGTCGAATACAACATCCTTGGGGGTGTTGTCGATTTGTTCTTCTTGAATGGACCTACTCCTGCCGATGTCGCAAGGCAAGGAACACAGGTCTGGGGTGTACCAGCTGAAGTCCCCTATTGGAGTCTTGGTGTAAGCTACCCAAATCTGTCATTTAGAATTGCTCTGACCATCCAGTTCCACAGCTGCAGATATGGTTACATCGATATTTTCGATGTCGCAGAGACCGTCAGCAACGTGAGTCATTCCTTACATGGTCATGGACCGTTGCTGACTTATAGTACACCAACGCTGGAATCCCAATCCAGACCCAGTGGATGGTGAGTCCTTCATCGGTTTCAATAGATTGAACTGAAAGTCAGGATATCGACTACATGTACGAGCGATGGATCCAGACCCTCGACCCGGACAGGTTCGCCCTCGACAAGGTTCAGTACGTCGTCAACACCCTCAAAGAGTCCGGTCGAGACTTTATCGTCATGGTCGACCCAGCAGTATTCAGCGGAACCCCCAACTCTTCAGTCGAGTCATACGAGACGTACCAAACTGGTGTACAGCAGGACATCTTTATGAAGCTCGATGGTGGAAATATTTACGAAGGAGTCGTCTGGCCTGGACCTACCGCTTTCCCTGACTGGACACATCCCAATGCTCAGCAATGGTGGACCCAGGAGTTTGATCGATTCTTCAACAACGAGACTGGATTCGATGTGTCTGGTATTTGGCTAGACATGAATGAGCCTGCCAATTTCTTACCATACGTGAGTCTCATCTCCCTTCATGGCTGACGACGTAGCTCGAAGCAAACATCTACCGAGTCTCACTTGAACGACCAGTCCCTCCTCCTCGAGAGCTTCCCAGAATCGTGCCAAGGGAGCTAAGCGGCTTCCCAGCTTTCCAATCTGGACTCAACATCTCGGCTGCCTGGAACGAGACCGACGCCGAGACCAACAGCACCATGTCCCAGAGGTCAATCTCGCAGGGCATGTGGAAGAGGCAGGACTCTAATGAGACTACCGCCGACTCTGACTCTTACGGGGGACAAGCTCTTGCTGATTACGTCGACCCATCTTTGGACAATCAGTGGCTATACCCTCCTTAGTAAGTCTTCAAGATCCTAGAGCTGTTCTCAAGCTCATCATCCAGCCGAATCAACGATCGACGAGCTGCTCCTTCCGCCGGTGATGCCTCTGCCAACACTGGCAACAAGAACATTTCCGACTTCTCCGCTCGAACCGACATTGTCCAGGCAAACGGAGCAAGGACATACTCGGAACACAATCTATACGGATCTCGACACGCTATCGTCACTCGGAATGCCTTGATCGACAGACGACCCGGAGAGAAGCCTTTTACCATTGCCCGATCGTCCTTCAGTGGTACACCCAGTGCTTTATGGCTAGGAGACAACATCTCCAATTGGGAGCAGTACATTCAGACTATCCGGCAGATGCTCCAATTCGCCGCTGTTCAGGGTATTGGAATGGTCGGTGCTGATAGTTGTGGTTTCGGTGGTAATTCCACCGAGACCCTTTGTGCTCGATGGGCTTGGTGAGTACGATCTCGTTGTGGCAGATGAAGCTCACAGTTCAGGCTTGGTGCTTTCAACACCTTCTACCGAAACCATAATGAGCTCGGGAACAGAGCCCAAGAGTTCTACCGATGGCCTATTACGACCGAAGCAGCTGTCGCCGCTGGAAAGACTCGACTTCGTCTCATCGATTACATCTACTCTTTCCTCCACCAGCAGCACGTCGACGGCACACCCGCCATGTGGCCTTTATCATGGGTCCATCCCGAAGATGAGAACACTATCAGTATCGAACATCAATTCTACTTCGGTCCGTCTCTTCTTGTTTCTCCAGTTGTTGCCGAGAACTCGACTACCGCTACCTTCTACGTTCCCAATGAGATCTACTACGACTTCTTTACCCTCGCTCCGGTTCAAGGTGAAGGAGCTGAGATCACCGTTGAA
This sequence comes from Vishniacozyma victoriae, assembly GCA_017654735.1. Classification (NCBI taxonomy): domain Eukaryota; kingdom Fungi; phylum Basidiomycota; class Tremellomycetes; order Tremellales; family Bulleribasidiaceae; genus Vishniacozyma; species Vishniacozyma victoriae. Next base: position 96,133 of record JADPYG010000088.1, read on the forward strand.
GATGTTGGATACGATACTATGCCTCTTCATATCCGAGGTGGTTCGGTCGTCCCTCTTCGATATGGCGATGCAAACACCACCGAGCAGAATCGGGACCTTCCCTTCCATCTGGTCATTGCACCCAACTCGACCAACCAGGCTTGGGGATACTTGCGACTCGATGATGGTGTTTCCCTTGACCCGGGAGATGCTACCTCCGATATTTGGATGATCTACGGTAACGATACCCTGGAAGTTTCCGGTTCATACGGTTACGGCCAAGGTAACATGGTTGACGCTATCGTCTTTGCTGGCCAGACCCAAAACAGGACTATCTCGATCAACGGCCAGTCCGCCGCTAACCTCGTCTTCGATTCCGGAAACCAGACCTTGACCGCTTACGGTCTTGCGTTGCCATTCGGCGCGATGAATGTCACTCTCGGTGAGGCGCAGGGCGACGGCGGATCTGGAAACGGCACGATGACCTCCGAAGTTCCGAGTCCCTCCGAGACCGCTTCGAGCGTGATGAGTAGTATCACTGGTAGCGTTACTACCCAGGCAGTTTCGGTAGCCTCGTCGGCCTCTGAGCAGGCTTCGTCCGTTTCTGATATCGCTTCTTCCGCCATTGCATCAGCTGCGGCATCAGTGACAGCGTGAAGGAATGACTTAGTGTCATTCTCGAGAGGAAGCAGAAATAAGGAAGAAAGGAAAGAATACATAGTATAATTTTGATCAATTTTGATAGGTATGCAGAATCTGCAGCGAGTCAGCATGAGGGTGTCTAGATATACCACCTGACGCCCTGACTACTCTCTGGTTCCTATTTTGATAGACATACATTGCGACGGGTCCATGATTGGCGGTGACCTAATCGCACGATGATCCTTGATGCAGCAACATCTTGACGATTGAATGCGGTCCTGCTTGAATATGGTACGTGGAGATTTGTAATGCTGAGTCGGACAAGGTGGATAGTAGTAATTCGATTCGTTTGGATCTTCGTTGTCGAGAGATTTGTAGGGTCATCGACTCGGTAGTCCATTTCTACTATCCCGTATCCTCCCCATCCTGCACCAAACTCCAAACCCTCTCAATCTTCAGATCCTCATTGAATCGATAGAAAACATGTTCCGTCAATTTCTTCCCAGCTACCGTAATCTCCAATCTTGAAGCTACTTGTCGCATATCGGAATCAACCATGAGGTCGGCTACTACGAAATGCGTTTCGTCGGGGATGAGATTTCGGTACCCTTCATGATCTAGTATTTTGCCATTGTGATTCACAGTTTGAGCCAAAAATGTAGGTAATGTATTCCAGTCTCGTGCATTCAAGGTGGATATGTATGCTTGATATCGGTCTCGAAGCGCTTGTGCAGTGATGCTTGGGGCCATTGTCAATAGATAGGTGTACGAAAGCGGAAGAAGTTGTTTACGTCGTCAAAATATGATGCACGTTCGTTGAGTACCCTCCGGTTATCTTTATTTCTTATTCTCTCACTCCAATCACCTTCGAAATGAGCACATAGTCTTGGCATATATACAGGATCAGACAATTACCATTTACACACTCCTTTCATCTGTCCATCATCCAAGAGGCCAGTGCCGATCATGTCCTACCCACCAACCGGCGGCAACTATGACACCCTACCCACCGAGACCGACACATCAACAACTTCCAAACCAAAAAGAATGCTGAAACCTCTTCGTGGACTACTCCGACCTCGAACGCAATCTGCAAGATCATTACTAGACGAGATCATACCGACTCCTACATTAGAGGAGAATCGAAGTGGTAATGGCTCATTGTTCTACCTCGCAAGACGGACTGGATCTGTCGCTGTGATTAGCATCTTTTTGCTCAGTATCATTTTCTTGGCTAGTACCGAGGGACGTCGGAAGGATACGGGGGATAGTCTAAGGCATGTCTTTGGAGGTGATGGGGTGATGAGTAGTAACGTCGCTTGGTCGGCGAGTGATGCGGAACAGGACCTCAGACCACATCCTAAAGATGGTGAGCTTCCTATTCTGACATGATGTAGATAGTAAGCTGATAATTTGCAGATTTCGACAAGTATATCATGCTTCGTACGGTCCAGTCAGCAGACTACGACCTATCGAGAAATCATCGTCTAATTTTCATTGGTGATATCCACGGATCCTTCGACCCTCTCGAGTGCGTAGCTTTCATCCTGGATATCTTGTAGTGAAAACTGACTTGATAGACGACTCATGTCGAAAGTCTCCTATGATCAATCCAAAGACGTACTCATACACGTCGGGGACCTAATAGCTAAGGGAGACAAGAATGAAGAAGTCCTTCAGTGGATGATCAAGCATTCTATCCAGGGTGTCAGAGGTAATCATGACCAGCCTGTACGTTGACTTGTAAACTGGAATGGAAATGCTGATGAATATAGGTCATTCAATGGCGGGCATGGATGCAGTGGGCGGGAGGTGGAGACTGGGAAAGCTACGTGGATAAGCTGGCGGATGATGTTGAAGATGGTGTCATCAAGTCGTTGAGCAGGGATAAGCGATTGTATCCCAAGGACTGGGAATGGAAGGGCGAACATTGGAAGATTGCCAGGTCAGTCTTCTAAGATACCTTCGTGGACATGGCTCACTCTGCAGACATCTGTCTCCATCAAGCTACAAATATCTCCTTGAGCTCCCACTCGTCCTTCACTTCCCATCATTACATACATTCGTCGTCCATGCCGGTCTGCTACCCCACGATCCACTTAAAGCGCTCTCAGATCCGGAACAGCCATTATTCACTGCCGACACCACCCTCATCAACCCACATTCCCGCACTTCAGAGGAACTTTCGATACTACACAACGTCGCTCAAAATACCGTACCCTGGAACTTGATAAATATGCGGTCCGTACGAACAAAGGGGAAACGGAAGGGAGAACCTACAAAGTCGAGCAAGAAAGGTAAACCATGGAGTAAACTCTGGAACAAACAGATGGGTCGATGTCGGGGTCCAGGACTTTGGGATGACCAGGCTGAGCTTGAAGCCGAGACCTGGGAGGAGGTCGATGAGGTGGAGCAGAGGGATGACGACGACGGATCTGAGGATGAGGTCAGCGAGGAGGCACTGAGGTGTTCTCCCGTGACCGTCATCTATGGGCATGCTGCTGGACGAGGCCTTGATATCAAGCCTTTCAGCAAGGGCATCGATACAGGATGTGTGGTGCGTGGAGATCTTCGAGTGGTATAGACGTGAACTGACGACCAGTACGGCAAGAAGCTCACGGCACTCATCTTGGGCGATCACGGTGGAAAGGGCAAGTCCGTCCGAGTTGGCGATGAGCGTGGTGTGCTAGTCAGTGAATCGTGTAAGGAGCATGGATACTAGAGGACGTGGTACTGTAACAACAATGTAGCTTTAGCAAATGCATCACATCATGCGACACCGGCTCAAAATTTCCCTGCTGCCTTGTTCTTTCTTTCCTCCTCCTTCTTTCGCCTAGCTTCCTTCTTTTCTTCCTTCAGCCTCTTCTTTTCCAATTCTGCCTCGCTGACCTTGACTTTCTTTTCCTTCATGATATCGCTCTTTGCCTGCCAATAAATGACATCGGTTGTTTTCGTCGTCTCCCTCTCCCTCCATGTTACTCCATATTCCTGCATCCCCTCCTCAAAGAAACTAATCATCTCCTCCTTTCTAGCTTGGCTGACTTCCGCTGGTGATCCCGATGCTTTCGGAGCAAACACCAAGTTCACTCTATCACCCCTTTCCAAGAACCCTTTAGCGATATCCAGCTTATGCTGTAGATCCCCATCAGCACTAGCCCAGCTAATCTGAACTTCCTTCTCCTCAAATGCAGTCTTTCTATTCATCTTCAACTTGATCTCGAGCAATTTCGCCTTTTCGGCCTCAACGGCTAAATCGACAAGTTTGACAACGGGAGGTGAGTCCGAAACGAGGCGAAGTTCATGGGTTGTCTTGTCATATCGGATAGACTGGAGAGGGGCGGGGTCACGGAGTGAGTTTTTTTCGGGGTCAACAAGCTGTACGATACGATGTGGAATTCTGTTGCCCGTAGCGAAAGTAGGGGGAGGGGGTGCTTGGACGTGTTTGGGATTTGGGCGGACAAGTCGAATTGGGGTCGAAGCTATTGTTCGAGTTGTAGATGGTCCGGCTGCGGCATTGTATACGGTATGTCGGGATAGTCTGCAGGTAGCTGGACCCGCGAAGGGGCGAAGTAGGGTAGGAATGGCTCTTGACATGGCAGTAGTATGTATGAAGTAGAAGAGAGAATAGAATCAGAGTAGATTGAATGAATGGATAGAACACCTTGTTCCTGAGTTAGCTCATGCCTCGTAGTCTAACACCCCTTGTTACAACATACAACATACAATACCCTTATACATCATCAATTACCTTGCTACACCCATCCTACTCGCCCAGAACTACCAGGCAGCTCCTCAGACCGCTGTCATCCGCGCGAAAAATCTCAGCATCTCGAAAGGAACCCTCACTGAGAGTACCTCGTCACACCGCTAAACTCGTGTCAATCAATACTATCCTATATAGACCGGCAACGCTTCTTCGGATCTTCGACATACATTTACCCACCACACTTCGCCCGCTTTATGCGTTGACCTTAAAGTCGCAACCATGGAGTACAATGAAAACGAACGACGTCAAGGCGAGGGGCAGAGTCCAGAGCGTAACGGCTCCGACCAACATACACCATTGAGGGCGTTCTGTGAGTCTCATCGACCATCTCAGACTGATGTAGCTGCTGACGGTCAGCACAAGATAACGGTCAATCTTCTCCACCTTCTCGCCCCGATATGCTACAGACCTCATCCTCAGCCTCTCAGGGCACTAGTGCAAGTCAACAGATGGCGGGTTTGAGCCTACAGAGCAGCAGCGCGTCCAACCACATGACGCAGCCTTACGACCAACGTCCTAGCTTATCTGATGCGAGGCGCGTCTCCTCTGGTATAGGAGGTAGCAACTTTGGACAGGGGAGTTACAGGGAGAAAGAGGATGCTGTACCGGTTGGGTTTGATGAGGGGATACTGAGAGGGTTGTGCGATATGGATGTAAGTCACGAATAGCCCTGTTTGTAGCGGTGAGCTTATGAGCAGGGTTCGATGAATTTGCTGGTGGATAGGATCAAGCAAGGAATCGCGTCATGCAAGGTGAGTCACCTGAATGGACGGAGCTAACGACCAGCAAGTTGCTATTTTCTTTAGGTCGCGGGCCGACATTGAAGAGAAGTATGCGAGATCCATCACCGAGCTCGTACGGACGACAAGCGACGTATATGGCAGAGCGGATTGCAAAGCGGGGTAAGTGCAGCTGGTCGATGACAAGAACAAGGAGCTAACGATCAGGACATTCGTTGCATCCTACCAGCAGTCTTTGAAGATACAGGAGCAGCTCTCTCAGAATCGTATACGCTTCGCCACGAGATTGAATGAGATGTGCGACGAGATGCTAGGTCTAGCGAGGGAGGGCGAGAGGCAGCGAAAGATGGTAGGTCTCAACGATCACAGTCTGCTCCTTAGCTGATCAGTAGCATAAAGAGAACGGCCAGAGATATCAGACCACACTACAGGAGAGTGATGCGATCATGGAGAAGGTAAGTCACGCCAATCGGAATCACATGGCGGTGGCTGACTGGCAGTGTAAAGCCCGATTCGACGGAGCGGCAGAAGAGCTCGAACGACTCCTAGTTTCGAAAGAAGGGGAAAGCTTCAAAGACGCCGGAATGAGGAACGCAGTACACAATGGTTCCTCTGGACCAAATAGTTCTGGAGGTGGAAAGAGGGCACTTGGAAAGGCGATGAAGACGGGTGGAATGCTTTTCAAAGGCAAAGGAGCTGGGTCCATTCAGAAGCAAGAAGACGATATTCGAGCTCGATTGGGGACTGCCAATGATGCTTTCAGGAAGTCGGTACAGGATTATCAGACTTTGAGGCAGGAATACTTCAACTTCCAGCTTCCAAAGATTCTGAGAGTGAGTGGATCAAGATGGAGAAATTCAGGAAGCTGATTGGTAGCTGTTGAAGGAAGTAGCAGATGAGATCGATTTGGGTACCCAATACCATCTGACCAGATTCGCGTTCCTCTACGAGTCGACGGTGGTCAATGACGGTACCACGCTGAATCCCATGGGCGCCCCAGACGAGGGTGAGTCCTCAAAGACTCCCCTGAATGAATCTGACCATATAGGACCAGGCTTGAAGGCCATCTTTGAAGCTATCGACAACCGCACCGATTTCAAATCATACATGCAGAATTATGCCGTAGCTCGTGGATCTTTGAAAGGGCCGAGACGTGATGGACCATATGACGAGGGCTTCGTGAGTTCACCAAAAAAGAATCGTTGTTCCTCGGCTGATATCAGCTACCTCCTCTACCGCCACATGTGCAAAAGTCGATTGATCACTCGGACTCGCAATCTGTCCAATCTGGATCTACCGAGCTCTACACAAACCCTTCGCAAGCTCCTTCGTATGGACAGCCAAGTTCTAATCCCTCGCCGGCAGAAACTCCAGATACGACTTATGCCGTTCTGGGTATTCCCGCTTCTACAGGACATACCTTTGGTGTTGATCTGGGCGCACAGCTCGAGAGGGATAAAGTGGAAGTTCCGAGAGTACTGGAGAAATGCGCAGAGGCTATTGAGAGGTTTGGTACGTCCCAGGAAATCTGTTGGGGGTGTGGACTAATTTCAGGAATTGAGAATACCGGTATCTATCGTTTGTCAGGTACAACGAGTCGAGTACAGGCTCTCAAACATGCTTTGGATTCTAGTACGTCTATTCCCTTGAGTGAGATTTTGAGCTAATGGCAGATGTCGAGGCTGTTGATGTCCAGTCGCCAGAGTGGAGTAGCGATATCAACGTCGTCTCTGGTGCTCTCAAGCTCTGGTTTAGGGAATTGCCAGAACCAGTCCTGACTTTTGGCTTGTACGATGCGTTCATCGAAGCTGCCCGTAAGTCTACCTCACATCACTCAAGTGAACGATGCTAAGATGTAGGCTACGATAATGATCGTCTACGATATATCCGATTGCATGGTCAAGTCAATAATCTCCCTGATCCTAATTACGCCACTCTCAAATACTTCATGGGGCATCTCAACAGGTTCGTCCGCTATATAATACAAGCTGATGATCAGGATTCAGCTACAGTCAGCCACTAATTCAATGTCGATATCTAATTTGTCTATCGTATTCGGTCCAACGTTACTGGGCGCACCACCAGAGATGGGTGGACTGAACTTGGAACACATGAGCTTCCAGTGCAAGGTGCGTATCTATTCCTCAACGATGAGCCCTCGCTGATAAATAGGCGATCGAGACGATATTGAAATACTACGACGAGATCTTTGTAGATGAAGATGATGGATCCGGGGAGCAGGAATCGGACGATGCTGCCAAACAACGGGATGACGCCGTTGCGGGGTACAGTCCCAATGATAATTCAGCTCAAAGTTCAATTGAACCACAGCCTAGTGCTCAGGTCCCAGCATCGTAAAAGTCGTAGTGTATGTAGTGAGTGTTGTCTATGCTGTACCACTAGAGAATGCAAAAGTTCGGCCATCTCACGTGTTATGCCCTCTCTGGGGACCGGCTGAAATGACCGGCTACGTATTGGATAGAACAGCCATCCTGAACTCGTCAGCTCATTCTTCATTACACCTGCTGTCATTACTATCCGACAATATGGTGTCTACAATCGAAGGTGTCATCTATGGTGGATCAGTGCTTCTGTCTACTCTGGCAGGGGCACTTGGGATCCACGTCTTGTCTCGATTGCCGGGCTTGCACGGCTTGACAGACCTTTCGACTACTATTTACGCTTTATACTCTACCCTCACCGGACTCGGGCTCCTCGTCGCTGTCATATTGTATCGATGGCCTTATATGGAGAGTGCCCTTACTTTCGGTCAGATCAAAGGTCAGCTATTCCACATTTACATACTCGGGATGAAGCTAAACTACAGGTCCCGTGCCCGATGACTTCCTTTGGGGATCACTACGAGCCATCATCAATGCTGGTCCACTCGAACTCCACATGAAATGGATCAAGCAGTACGGTCACACTTTCCGATACCGAATCCTAGGTGGTGGATGGCGATTCTTCACGGCCGATCCCGTCGCTCTTTCTTATATCCTAAATCACCCCGATACTTTCCCCAAACCCGAGCTTACTCGACAACAAATGGAACAATTCCTCGGTAACGGTGTACTTATCGCCGAAGGGGCAGATCATAGGCGACAGCGAAAGATTTTGAACCCTTCATTCTCTCAGGCGGCAGTAAGGGAGATGGTACCTATGTTTTTCGATAAAGCCTACGAACTCAAAGATACTTTAATCACTTTGATCAATGATACATCTATCGAAACATCACCTACTCCCGCTGTGAAGGGAGATGTGGTACAGGGAGCGAGGAAGATTGATGTTATGCGATACCTCGCCCAGGCGACTTTGGATGTTATTGGACTTGCTGGATTCAACTACGATTTCAGGTCAATGTCGTTGACTGAAGGACCGAATGAACTGGCAGAAGCTTATAGGAGTATGTTCCAGGCTACTCAGTCAATTGATACGTTTGCCATCGCTCAGGCGTTCATCAAGCCTCTCAGATATTTGGTAAGCCAGTTCTATGGTATTCCGGAGTCGACGGCTGACAATCAGCCATCGAAGAGGACCAGGAAGATTCTGGAGAGTCGAACGGTAACTGAGAAGATTGGTCGAGTGAGTCCTATATCAACACAACACACGTAAGAAAGGCTTTCGCTGACATCTCAGCGCTTGATCAACGAGAAGAAACACGCAATCCAGACTGCGCACTCTGACGGGCTGGAGAAAGCAGACGATATCGGAAAAGATCTTCTCTCAATCCTCAGTATGTCCTGGCATACTCCCGACTGTTCCTTGATCTGACATCCAGTCCGAGCAAACATGGCGACCGATCTTCGAGCCGATCAACGAATGAGCGACGACGAGGTCATGGCCCAAATTACTACCTTCGTAAGTCTCATCTAATGTATAGAGACATGGCGCTGATGAAAGATGTTGGCTGGAAACGAAACTTCATCTACTGCCTTGACTTGGACTCTATATGCTCTAGCTCAGAATCCGGCATCCCAAGATAAACTCCGAGAGGAGCTTATGGCTGTCGAAGATGAACGACCTAGCATGTACGTCCCTCTCTCTCCCCGAGAAGTGGAGGAGGCTGACAAGAAAGGGAAGATCTAGCTGCTCTACCATACCTTGACGCTGTCATTCGAGAAGTCCTCAGATTATGGTCACCCGCACCCAACACTATCCGGAAAGCGAATGAAGCAGTCGTCATCCCCCTCGGATCCCCAATTGAGGGTAGGGATGGAAAGATGGTTGATTCAATTAAACTCAACAAGGGTACTCAACTGTTTATTCGTATGTCCACCATCCCCTTCTTTCCACTACTAACATGCAGCGATCTTGGCAGTAAACCAGTCCCCGGCAATCTGGGGTCCAGATGCCGAGCAATACAACCCCGAACGATATTTCTCAGCCGATATTGAGAAAACAAAGCAAATGCCTGGAATTTGGGGTAATCTCCTCACGTTTCTAGGAGGTACAAGGAATTGTATTGGATACCGATTCGCTCTCGCCGAAATTCGAGCAATCTTGTTTGTCTTGATTAGGAATTTCAAATTTGAGGAATTGGCTAGTAAACCCGAAATTGAAAAGAAGGCCAAGTGGGTAATATCCATCTCCAGTCTGGGATCTAGCTGATGAAGCAGTGTCGTCATGCGACCTAGGGTCAAGACTGAGCAAGAGGCAGGATTGCAGATGCCTCTGCTTGTCGGGCCTTTGGCAGCCTAAGAAGTGGTTCATGGCGTCGATGCCCGTGTAATATGATGTTATGTGACCCAGTATCCGTATGAATGTCATGACGATCGCCTGCGCCTCACACGTGTGCCCGTCCAGTATGGCTTTTTGAGACAGTACTGACCAAAGTGATTGTAAACAGGTTGCATGACTGCCAGAGCCCCAACCTAAGTATGAACACCAAAACAGGGGAAGTAGTGTGTAAAAAGTGTAACAGAAAAGTGAATGAAAAACGACAAAATCCCAGCCTATCAAGCTATCAAAGCCTAGGCAACTTTGAAAATGCGCCTACAATCGGAAAGCAGCTCTTCGGGATCTTCGTCCGACGTGTCCAGCTGGTCTGGTGTGGTGGACCCTATGGCCTTTCCTTCTATTGATCAGCAACGTCTCTGTCAGGAACAGTAAAAGGGAACGTACCGACAAGTCTTTCCTCCTGGTGAAGCTGCGTATCCTGAAGTTGGCAAAGTGGTAACCGTGGAGGTTGCCACTGAGGCTGCAGACTCGGAGTCACCTGATCCAGCTTCAAACTCGACTTCGGTAGACACAGGAGATGCGGCAGGAGAGGGAGCAACGTTGGAGACAGCTGAGTCCGAGGCGGCTGGCGCGGCACCAGCAAGAGAGGCGGAAGGTGCATCGATCGACGGAGCATCACTGGAGACAGCTGCATCGGAAGCGGAGGGCGCGGAACCGGCAGAAGAGGCTGACGGTGGAGCGAGAGCGGATGAAGCTGCGGATGAGGCGGCGGAAATGACAGCTTCAGGCGTCGAGATTGATGGCGAGGCTGATTGCGAAGATGGGGCCTGACTCGGAACGTCCGCACTTGAGGGAGCGGGAGATGCTTGGGCAGAGAGCGAGGAGCCCGAACTAATGGCAGAGGAGGCGACGCTGGGTACAGCTTCGGGCGCATCGTCAATAGGTCCAGCTATTGATCAGCGTTATCCCATACGATGTCAAGGTGAACGTACAATTCTGATCACCACCTCCACCTAGTAACAAATCCTGCACGGTCGAGACCCTTAACTTATCTTGATTAGATCCATCAGTTCCCCAAGGTACAAGGAACGATTGAGATGGATCTCCAATTGAAGGAGCGAAGGTGTGTTTGAGAGTCTCAGCGTCAATTGTCGAGTTCATCCCGGTAAAGACGAGTGGAATGTGACTCCGTTCCTGATTGTCAGCCTCATGTCAAAGGAAGGGTGAGAAGAGCTTACGAGCAGATCAGCAAAGTACACATTTGGATAAACGAATTCAGGTTCGGCGAGAGGGTTTGAACATCCTGGTTTGGTTTCCACACTCTTGGGCCAGGCCGGATTACATCCTGGCAACGAAGCGATTGGTCGAGCAAATCCAACATCCCTAATATCAGTGCTCTTCATGTTTATCAAAACACGCTATTCGAGACTAACTCGTTAGGAATCTTGCCCTCGTATCGACATTCCCGAGACTTTGACGTGTCGACAGTAGGAGCAAGGGGTGCGCACGCTTCGAGATTGTCGCCTGGTCCTTTCCCGTATCCACCACATTGCTTGATAGTCTGCTCCAATGTAGATTGGTCCCACTACTCATCAGCACTAGCTGATTGCATTGGCAAGAGAACTTACACCAGCGTGGAAATCGGCGTGATAAGAAGGTCCCCATTCATCTCCGTTTGACAAGACGTATTTGGTTCCTTCTTCCCACACTTGCCCCCCGGTGGGGTAGTAGTTGGTCTACACGTCAGCTTTGTTCGTCAAGAATTCGGAGGCTCACCTCGTAGAAGATGGTTGGATACTTGATAGGGTGCCTGATTATTAGCAACACTCGAGCGTTGAGTGGAGGACTTACGACGGAGGACACTGGTGGTAATTCACGTCATCGAATGGTAGCGAACCTCCTCCAAGTTGCTTAAGAGGCCATGCCATGTGCGAACTATCGATCAGCTCAGAATTATCACCCCAACTAGCTTACAAGTGGTCATCAGACGAAATAGATCCATCTGCCAATCCACAACTTGGAAAAAAGATGCCCAACGAAATTCCACCACATTTCTTTCCTTGGGGGAGTTCACCAGTCCTCTCTCCTCCATTACAAGAGATCTTGACTCCGAATGCTTTCTTGCTGCTTGAATCCCTGTTGGGATCGCCAGTTACCATGTGGAGTCCTGGTGGGAATGGCTTGACTTCGTCACCTTTCATGAAGTAGTAAATCCTCTGATGTCCGATCATGGGTTGGTAGGTACCGTTGGGGAATTGCCAGTATAGTTGACTACTCGTAAGCCATTGTATATTCAGTAGTATGGGAGACTTGCGGAGCCCAATAGTTCGACTTGTCGTCTCCGATCTCGGCTGAAGAGCATGATGCGCCGACCTGATCAGCGGGACCGGATAGGTTGGCTAATGACGATAATTCATTGTTATGGTATTGATGGTCGAAGGGTGATGGAAAGGGTAATTGATGAGAGATTGGCAGGGGTAGAAAGGAACAGCGGGATAGTTAACGGTATTGATGAAAGAAGGTAATGTCAGCCATGGTACGATAAGACGAGATAGGGGGACTCACGTCCAAATCCAGATCCTCCACAAACGTTATGGACGTGTTTAGCCACTTGACCAGGATTGACGATCGGATCGATTCGAGCGACAGTAAGAGTAGCACATTGACTCATGACGAAGAAATCCTCTCCAGCCAGAGTAGTGCTGAGGGAAGCGAGTTGCGCAATAGCGCCGAGAAGTAGAGAGAATTTCATCGTGATTGTCGTTCGTGATTTGTTCGTGACGTGCTCGTGACTGGACCAGCCAGGTTGTCTAGACGCGTATTCTAAGATGAAAGAAAGAGTGAAGAAGCCGTGCGGGCGTAATGATCACAGGTGCAGGAGAGACACACTGCTTAGGATAGTTTGGTCGAGAGAGAGTAGAGTGGGTAAAGGAATGACTGCAGTGAGTAATTACTGTAATGTATTATTATATATAGCTGTCTGAGGTTGAAAGAGTAACACGTATTAGAAGGGGTCAAACAACATACGACGGGGTTAAAGGGAGGGTCAAAGCGTGGGTGGAATTTGGGAAGGGAGAAAAGGGGGGTAACAAGATTAAAGGGGTATATACACACGTTTCACTTGGGGCAATGCTTTGTCACTCCTTTCATCCGCAGGGATTACTTCCTAACTTACTTTACCAAGCCCATCCCGCGGTAAGGTGTCCACTTGGCTCCGACTAGTAGATTTGGGTTTGACGCGAATCCTGATAGTTGACTTAGTCGCGTCTATAGAGATCAAAGTTAACCCGCTTTGACCCTTTCACCACCAAGGAACAATGATTCCCACACACATGATTCCAGTGTATGCCTCGACCCACCCCCTTATACAAGGTATGCAGTAATCACCTCTAAGTCTCTCCCTTTGAAACGTCTATTCCTATGCACGACTTATTCCAGGCGATGAAGGTTATGATCTCCGGGACCTGAAATTGACTTGTCGGAAATCACACCTTGTCAAGAGTAATGCGTCCTGATGTGTGCATGTATGTCGTGACGGGTTGGTGTAGACTGTGAATATGTAACAAGGGCTTACACTCCAGGTAACGAGAGTTTCAAGAGATACAATTGTGAGGATAGAATTCCTATCAACATCCGACTGCATATGCAGTGAGCCGGACTCAGGGTTGAGCAATCAGTACCTGAGATAACGGAGTCATGTTGGACAGCGTTTGTATGCACATGAGCCTTGGACCAGTCCGTACCATATGCATTCCTTAGAGTATCCCTATATATCTTACATCCTGCTTGTGCCGCTAAATCAATAGGGTCGGGGGCTGATCTGGCACAGTCAGCAAAGATAGCAGTTCTACGGTCTGTCCGCTTACTTTCTATGTCACGTTCTAGAAGCACATATGGTCACGGGTGAGGCATGCTCCATAGAAGTTGTACAAATAACAGTAGTCGTATCACCTCGGTGGACGTTCAGGTCTAACGCACCCACCTCCGTCGGCTCGATCCTGTAGACTACTGATTCGGTGCCGGTTCCTTATCGGCTGATTCCAGTGTATTGGCGGCTTCCATGATTTGATCGGCACGCTGCGAACATTGACCTTCTTCTAATACTGCTGTTTGCAACGATTTGGAATATTGGTCGCTAGCCACAGCTCCTACGATCTCACCGTTCCAGAATGCCCATACGCCATTGTAGCTGTCGAAATCGAAACCTTCTAGCTTTTTCGCGAATTCGATAAGCTCTGCTCGAGAATTGAAAACTTTACCAGCAGATACTGCCGTCTGGATCTGCTCGCTGGTCGGTCGTGAACACATCGCCATAGGTTTCGATGTCAGGATGGGATTGAAGATGCACGATCAATAATGTGAGAACTCGGGCTAATGAGAGTTGGACACATGTCCCCTCAATGACCCCGGACTTACGGCAATCTGGTGCCTAGAGAGGCACTGGCCACAACGCCATCAGCCATGGACAGCATTTACGGATACGATTATGACTTTCGCTCTTCATCAAAGACGGACACCTACGAGCCCTACTAAGGCCTGGCTTAGGCGCAAATGAGGGGCGTGGAATAATCGACAAGTCGCACTTGCTGCTTTGCCTCCACCTCTTATTGATATCTGACGCGAGACCTGAGAAGAGTCGCGCCGATAGTCATGAAGATTCAAGCGGATTGACCCTTGTGCGAGTAAAGGCTTTGATTCCCATACACAGGGTTCCAGTGTACGCCTTGGCCCATCACCGTATCCAACTTATCCGATGCCTTTTGACTTTGGGCCCTTTGAAACCTCTATTCCCATCCACGGCGTGTTCCAGGCCGATCGGCGGGACCTGATTGCCTCACTCTCTGTTGGTTGTGTCTAAAGAAAGAGCGCATGTGTTTACATGGAAAGCGTTCCCCTTGCACCCTCCAAGCTGGGTCCGTTGACACAAGTGCAGGGGCAGTTGTACCAAATTTGATTCCGCTATCCAGGTAACTGGGGTAGATCACGTCCAAGCGCCTGTTCCGTCGTTAATACAGATATATCACAGCACAGACATCATGTACATTACAAGGCATGAGCAGGACTACAACAAGCATCGATCCGCTCTTACACTCTCCATACATCCCACAATGATTCGGGAGGGATGAGACCCTCCAGCGATAGTCTGCAGGGGACCACAAATTGGAAAAGGGTTGATCAAACGGGCATCATCACTCCACCCCGACACCCGATCACTCATCTATCCTTCAACCTTGTTCCAATTCCGCTACATTCCCAACTACAAACTACAACTACTAATTGATTCATTTCAACCCTGACCCTGATGTCTATACATATACAAAACAACGCGTCTCTTTCTTTCTCTTCTCCTCATCCTACTTCATCCTTCTATACATACGTCCTTGTCACCTCACCCCAACTCGAAATCCTTCGTATCCTATCCACACTACTCTGTATCCTGTACATACACCACACACCACCTCAACATGTCATCATACAAGCTTAGGCCTTTTACTGAAGATGAGAAGGAAAAGGCGTTGAAGATATACTCTGAAAAGATTACCTATAGTCCTAGGTACTCTTGTACGTTCACGTCCACCTCTTACACATTTAAACGAGCTGATGAGTAGGCGAAGGTGATCCATATGAGTATAGGTATGTCCCAACTTCAACCTTCAACGCTTCAGCTGACAAGTAGGCACGTTCACGTAAGTCGAATCAATGAATACACCCAAGCGCAACATTCCCACTCTTCGACCTTTATGATCGGTCAACTCAGTATCAACGGTCACTAACGATCAGCTCCCGAAACCAATGGTTCGATTTACTCCGCCTGGCCTACTAGATGAAAACACATGGAGGGGTTTAGGAGTAAGGCAATCCCTAGGGTAGGTCCCCTTTATCCCGCCAAGATGAGCGAGAGCTGATTGGTAGATGGGAGTGTTTCATGAGACATAATCCTGTACGTACCCGAACCATGACATCGAAAAAGCTAACGACCTAGGAGCCTGTATGTCAATGACTTCACCGACTTCTGTCGGCACTATCCCGACTGTAGCTGATCCATAGCACATTCTCCTCTTCCGACGACTCATCCCTAAGACTCAACCTCTTGGTCTAAGCGCCACGCACGTCAATGGCCAACAAGCTCTCGATGAACTTCAGTACGTCATGCTACACTGATATGGACGTTTACTAATAAACAGGAAGAGACTTCTGGTCGTTCAAGCAGCTCAAAAATCGGTTTAGGCGATACAGTCAATTCGGACCCGGCGTCTCGTATCTCGATGGTTTCTATCTATTCTCCTCTCGCCTGCTTTACGACTTATATTCACGTACATTGTTTCATTCCACCATTAATCCAACCTTTTCTCGTTGATCGGGATGGCTCACTTTCTTTTAGCATATTTTTCATAGTTATACTTCATATTTCCATAGCATGGGTTTCATGCAGTGCATTAACCTCTTTATCAAGCAGACATTGACCGGACGATTTCTTACTGATACTGCCATCTCGATTCTCGATCTCTGACAACCTTCTACTCGGCACTAACGCTAAGCCCGGTTGGTGAGGCAGTACTTCCAAATCCACTCGGCCGTCATCTTGACCATCTCAACCGTGACCACATGCCCCAGCCCATCCATCACTTTGACATTCATCACTCCACCACCATCCTCCACCTCGTTCTGAATCCTCTTGATATCTTCCTCACCCTGATCATACGGTACCAACCGATCATCCCCTCCGTGAATCGTTAGAATCCGCTTCTCAACAAATTTCCCATGACTATCCGCTCTGGAGGACTCGAAGAATGGGACCATGGACGGTGGGATTAATGGTGCGGTCCAATCCATCCCTAGCCCATTCGCTCGGGCTTTCAGGTATTTTTCGAACGTTGGGAAAGGAAGACCTATGATCGGGACTGCTGTTTGGATACGGGGTTCTATCATTAGTCATGATAGGTGGTGAGATGGGGCACGTACCAGTTTGGAGTAAACGCCAAGTCACATGTCCTGTTCATCAATTTATTGCCAATGTCCATGCCTGAAGGCATGTTGGCTTACCTCCTAGAGAGATACCGGTAGCTGCGAATTCTTGGATGGTCCTCTCGCCGTTTGGGAATAAGTATGCACCGATGAAATCGATGATTAATGTAGCGTCCTGACATCCGCCCACTGTTCATCAGCTCTATTCTCCATCTCGCCAATTCTCTCGACTCGTGCTCAAATTGCTCGGATGAGGATATAAAGACGTACCGATAATAGCTGCCATGTCGTACCTATCATCAGCTCCTCATTCAAACAAGAGACGTACAAATGGCGTGGATTCTTGTCGAATGATAGATTCCCAGTTTTGTCTTTTAACAATGTACCATGATTTCTTTGGTCCTGCCATTCAGCTACTTCGCTTGTACTCGCCAAAATGACTGACGAGGGTGATGACTATCAGGTCGCGTTCCGTTTCACCCCATAGGGCTCCTACGTGGCCTAGAATACCTGATGCGAAGGGGGCCATGTTTTCCGCTGAACCCAGTCTGCCGTGTGTTGCGATCTATCATCAGCCACTATCGCAGGATGATACGCCATAATGCAGCGTCACATGAGGATGGAGAAGGGACAGGGACTATACGGGAGAAAGAGAGGAAAACGCACCAAGCCAACGATTGGTTTACTACTCCCCTTAATCTCCTCCAAGCCGTATACCTGAACTTCCAAGCCTACTATCGAGATATCCGTTCGAGAGAATGAATGTCCCATATCTAGAGCTGGGTAGTCGGTCTTTTCGATTGGTGGCATCCTTGCTGTCATCTTGATTATCTGGTCAATCTATTATAACGTATATGTTACAGACGTGATTTGATGCATGTAGCATTAAGCGGAATGACGAAAGAAATGGAGACCCCATATCCTCCACCTTCAGGGTAATGTTTAGAGGACGCGCTTTGACATTATTCTATCAATCTTCATATTCTATTCAACTCTGCTTAGACATCTATCTACCATCAGAAAAACAAGATGAGCACAGCTACTGAAGATGGAAATTTGAAAAATGAGATTGAGGGAAGGGATTTGAAAGCAATCATCAAGAATGTCGATAGTAAGTTCCTTCCTTCCCTTTTCCGTCCCTCTCCCTCGTCTTCGAGTTTCATCCTTTCATTTCGTTCATCTCTTCACATTTACAAGACAAGACTAAGGGCTAATGTCAGTGTCTGAGGAAATGCAATCACGAGCGGTCGAAATTACTTCATCAGCATTGACGCAATATAATTTAGAGAGGGATATCGCAATGTTTATCAAGAAGGAATTCGATAGGATTTATGGGACTACTTGGCATTGTGTAGTTGGGAAAAAGTGAGTCCAAGCGAGCGAGCGAGCGATAGCGAGCGTCCACGAACGATGTGAGACGGGTGGTAGTGTGGGCGAGCGAGGATGACTTGCGATTGGGACCAACGAACGACGGAAATCAGGGCGGAATGTGCGAGATTCCTCGAGTAGAGTAAGGATATCTAGGGCGAAGCAATTAGTTTGGCGGCATAGCGAGGGAATAGGATGATGGGAGGACAGCTATCGGAATATGTGACCTGTTGATTGGGACCAATTGGTTGGGATCAATAACATTAAGGCTGCGAGAAGGCGAGAACAAAAGGCGGAGCGAGCGCAATGAGAGGCCGTAGAGTGGGATGAAGAGCTAACGATAGTTTCGGTTCATTCGTAACCCACGGTAAGCTCCTTTTCCCTATCAAGAGGAATGAGTTTGCAGAGATATAGAGACTGGTACTGACGATCAGAAACTAAAAACTTCATTTATTTCTACCTCGGTCCAATCGCAATCTTACTCTGGAAGACTTCATAAATCCTTCAAGTCAGGATGAGAAACAAGGAAGGAGGAAGAGGAGGACGAGGGTACATCATACATCATACAAAAGACAAAATACAACAAACAAATTTACAACAAAAGATCACGCTGTCTATTATACGCTTTTCATGTCCATATCACGAGGGAATTACCATTTATTCAGGGGGAGGAGCTAGGGCAGGATATATCATCCAAGTATGCATGCTTCACTTTCATCTGAGAAATCCGGACATTAGCTTTGTTCTCAGCATCAAAAGGACGGTTTGGAAATACTACCGCATCGCGGACGTTGGCCGTCTGGCGAGTTCTGATCGTGTTGAACGCTTTCACGGTATGGCATGATGAAGTGCGGTTGGCCAATCGCAATGGGCACAGGTGAGTGATGAGACGAAAAGCCCATGACATATCTCATACAAGGGACAACTATTCTGTACCCATTTAACGAACGACTCATCTCATCTACTCTTTCACCCCAAAAACGTATCTCCCATCCATTCCGCTTTCTTCACCACTCCCTCATCACCATGCAAACTAGGACCCATAGCTATCTACTATGTCCTACTCAAGTTCTGATATTGAGTGGTCGTCGTTTCGTACTCTTTCACAAAGACTTTCGATTTCTCTTTAATCATGTACCTTCCCGTCAGCCCCTGTCATGATGACAAGCAGATTCTCGATGGAAACCAACGCCCTACACAGCAGCAAGGAGAGGGTGGGAGCCGGAAGTGAGAGAAATGAAAAAGAGGAAACAAGGCTCACTTCATGATATCATTGATGTACTCTCTCAAGATGTTGAGTGACTCGGGATCGATATTGGTGTAAGCGATAAAGGGGCCAAAGTTGACTACTTGTCAGCTCTCAGATCTCTCATGGAGGGTCCAGCTCTCGCTGGAAGCTATTTAGTTTTCCTCGCGGCTGCTGGACCTCGCCTATCGGCTCGGAACTCGGGACTCACCAAACAACCTCAACAGATGTTCTGCCCCATAAATCTCAGACATTGGTTTATCCGGATTCTCCCTCTTTTGCTCAACATACTGAGCCCTTTCGAACCTATATAGCAAATTGTTGCCTAGGGCTTTATCAAAATATAATGTGATTCCAGCAATGATCTCGCTCAATAATGCCGTTGCACGTCTGACATCAGTGTCGTTCTCTTCTCTTCTCTTCTTTCTTTTTGGCTTTTTGACTTTGATGTTGGGGTGGAAAGGAGAGGAGGGACATACGGTGTACGATCTTGAGATTTTTTGGTAGAGTTGACGTGAATTCTGTAATCTTCTAGTAATTGCCTCACGTTCGGATTACGAGGTAAAGTCACCAGCTAGATTATTAGTCCCCATACACAGCGTTCATGTTCGGATAGACTTGCCTGATTGTTCTTGGTGACATTCTCCCAATCGTCCACGAGTTGTAGTTTTAATACATCGGGAATAACGATTTTTACTTCAGGTTTCTGAATATATTCACTTTCCTGCAGGTCAGCTATCATTGACAAGACAGTGGGATTCGACAAGGCAGTGGAAAGTACAGAGGGAGAATGGATCCTAGACATACAGATTCAATCCCTGAATCCCTTGCTCTCTTTTTCGTCTCTCCACCCTTCTTTCCCTTGCCTTTTTCTTTAATAGCAGGACTAGCTCCTCCTACACCGATCGATCTCGATTTCTGGGTTTGTTGGTCGGCCAGTTGTTTACGTTTATTGAATCCTGCTTCATTCAATTTGAGTAAACGGGCTTCTGGGACCCATTCGTCCCATCTGATCATCAGCTATGCCCCTTGTCGTCCACTCGAATCTTCAGGAGGAGTTGGAGGTGGAAGGAGGAGGATGAGAGAAGAGAGAAGAGGGACAAAAGGCTTACGTCTGTTTCCATCCCTTGTAGTGAATAAAGTAATGTGGTCCAACTGTGCCCAATAACGTGTTCTGCTCAGTCCAGTTCTCAGCCAACAGGATCTGTTCGTCAGCACATTTCCCGACATCCGCGACCGTGGCCTTCCCCCTTGAGGTTCGGCACAGAGTACCGGAGAAGGCAGGTTTGACATGAGAGTAAGACTTACTCGGGCCTCGTACAATAATGGTCCGTGGTACGCCAAAACATACTCATCCGTCATAAATTGGTTCATCGGGGCAGTCATCCTCTTCGTCCCACAGTCAAATTCGGCTGAAGATAAAGAGAGAGGTGTTCTGTTTGTGTTAGCTTATTCTAAAATGAGGAGGGGTAGGGTGGTGCGAGATATTGAGGAGGATAGGTTTGTGTGAAGTAATTGTTAGGGTTTTACTTACGCGATGATAGTGGTGCGTGGACGTCCTCAACCTATCCAAACGACGTTCCTATCTATGAAAGAGGTGGTGACGGTCGTACTTGACGCTCGAATGTGGGTGGTATTGAGATTCGACGCGTAGATTCGGCCCAGTGATGGTTTATAACAACGATCCCCGAATTCGTGTTTCCAGATTTCGAAAGATGGCCCCGGTTTCTAAGAGCTGAGAGCATCAGTACAGATTCGTTCAGTTATTGAATTATTAGTAGACCCTCCTCTTAAAGGACTTACAGTAGTACTAGTCGATGTATCAATGAAGACAAGAGTCAAGCTAATCAACGCGCAGAGAGGGGGCAAGGTAGAAAACAACACCCCCCGCGCCTTGCACTCTCACACGCCTAATTTGCCACTCTCACACTCAACTCTTCTTGTCTCGTTCTAGTCGTTTGTACCTATACCAACCCAAAAGTTATCCAAATACCATAAACCCTCTATTACAATCCCTCGCTTTATACCTCGTCTCACACTACCTACGGGTTAAGAGAGAACATCGTTTTTTTTACGTCACGTTAATCCTCGCTCTTTTCGAGAGAAAGAATCGATTTGAAATATAAACGGTGTGGGGTTTTAGTTGTTGGTTTTTAACAGAAAGGGTTTATAGTGGATATACTTGGTAAGTGTATCTCCTCTGTAAATCAACCGTACAGATTAAGTGCGTGGATGTATGAATAGGATACGATGGTTTGATGGATAGCGGATATAGAGTCGCGACAGTTGCTGACACAGCAGACCTCGTCGTTCGATTAACTTCGTAAAGACAGGTTTATCCCTTCTTCTTTCGTCTCATCCATCCTCCAACGCGTCTGGCTCTTTCAGACACGCAAACTTGGCGAGACTTTCATTAGCGAGATGTTGACCGCCGGACCCAAGATCCCTCCTGTATGCTAATATTAAACCTGACGTGTTTCGCGCTTACAAAATAGCCTAAATTCGGTCAACCCGTCTTACCGAATTTGAATGTGAAACACCTTTGCCCGAATTGTAGGACTGATCCTCCTAATATCGTTGAAGAGTATTCCAAGGGAGATCTTGTATGCTACTTTGATCTTCGAATATGGAATGAGCTGATGAAGAGGTTTGTGGTGACTGTGGGACTATTCTTGGTGATAGGATTGTGGATACTAGGAGTGAATGTGAGTCACCTATACTATCGACGTTTGTTATGCTTACAAGCAGGGAGAGTGAGATGACAGATATCTGCGATTGGGGTTTAGCTAACCATAGACATTCGCTGGTGACGAGAACGGAGATGATCCATCGCGAGTCGGTGATCTGGGAAATGTGCTACTCAAGAACAATTTTGAAACCGCCATCTCCGGAATGGACGGCCGAACAGGAATGTCTGCCAATCTCCAACGAGCCCAGTTCAGGGCCAATGCCCAATCCCACGCAGCCGGTAAAACGTCCAACGCAGTCTTATCGTCAATCTTTGCCAAGATTACCGAAAAATGTGAAGGTCTCCAACTTCCCAAGAATGTAATCACTCGCGCTCAACACGTTTATCAAATCGCAGATGCCCAACGAGCTGTCAAGGGAAAGAAGGAAGCGACAATCATCGCTGCTTGTATCATTTACGCGTCCCGTGATGCGGGGGCTAGCCGAACAATGAGCGAGATTGGACAAGCGTTAAAAGTGACCAAGAAGGAATTGGGACAAGTATTCATTCTCGTCAAGAGTGCTGTTCAGAGGGAGAAAGGTGGGAATGGATCGATGGAAGCTGTTAGTGGACCTTCAACATCGATGGACTCGATTGAAGCTTTGATTGCACGATACTGTAATCTACTCGATATCGACAATACAGTCCAGAACGCCGCTAGACATGTCGCCAATTTAGCCATGTCCAAGGCTCCTATTGATGGTCGTAACCCAGCTTCGATCGCTGCTGCGGTATTATACTTTACGTGTATTCTGTTTGAGCGAAAGACTACCGCAAGGGAAATTTCAGATATCGCAAACATGGGCGAGTCGACCATCAAGTTGTGAGTCCATATGCTCTCCCGGGGTATGAGCTGATGATAGCGTTTGTAAACTGATAACGACCAAACTTGACGAGGTCATCAGGTCTGAATGGGTAAGTGCCCCTCAAAATGATACGCATCCTGCAGGCTAACCAGCAGCGAGAGGGACACGAGAAGGGATACTCTAGCCTGAGCGCTTTAGCAGCCAGTGCAGCAGCTTCTAAAGCTTCTCGAGATGGGACACCTAAAGATGGTACCCCCCAGCCGTAGTCAGAGTGGTTTGTAAATAGTCAGGTCGAGTCGAGTTAGGGTTCTCTTTCACATCATTTCATCCCATGTATGTACCAGTCAAGCGACCGCCAGTACGAGTACAAGTTGTTACTGCTCTCTGCTCTGAGCAGGGACGATTCATGACTCAAGCTACATGTTGAAGTAAACGCCACATATGTGCCTGTGTGTGATCGACCCTGGGCCGTCTGTGCCGGGTTAAGGGTGAGAAGTGTAAAGAGTGCTGGAATTGTGTCACAGGGTATATGTCAGGGTTTTCATAAGGGGCAATAGGGCGGTACCACTGACGTCAGTAAGCAAGTCTGTGTGTGTTACCCTTGTTTTGTATTTCTTTAGGTAGTACCACTCTTGCTGACATTCAATCCTCTCGCCCCTGTATACTCAATTACCTATTCTGTGTTCTATATTCTGTATTATGTACAGCCTATAGCCCTATACAGCCACAGCCCACAGCCACAACCGCACAATGGCAATCAGACGGCGGTAGATCTCACCGTCATACATACCTCACCAAATTCAACCGATACACTTACCCGCCTCATACACACTCTTACTACCCATCTACCCATTCATCCTTCACCATCCATTCACATCTCTCTCGACATCGCATAGTCTCGTCTCATCTCACGGACACATACGGCCGACTATATAATAAAAGGACTGAGCAAAGGGATAAGGTTCAAGGTAGAAACTGGAAACAATCCGTCAGAAACCCTCCTTACGCGTTCGGTAGAACCTTTCATTCGAAACTATCAAAAGAGGACGATACATCAGTTGCGGTACTCCCACCATATAATCACGGTCGACCCATCTCTTTCCCCCTCGACTCTCTCAAACACTCTCCTATCATTCACCACTCCATCATCTCACTTTGATTTCACAACTCTTCTTCGATTAGCGATATATACACGAGACCTAATCTATCATCTGTATCCTATACTCGACTCGACTATTGTAGCCTTCTACTATACTTGATTCTATAATCTGCCTTCACCCGATACTCCCCTCGCCTTCCACTCACCTCGACAACTCGCGTATACCCTCAACATCAGCTGATGTATTGAAGAGATGGCTGGAGATCACAAATGTCCCGTACGTCCCCCTTTTCTCTGCTTCTTGACGCTACGCCTACGCCTACGCGCGCTAACAAACAGATGTGCCCGGCCACATTCACACGCCCTCAACATGTAGGCCGGCACGTAAGATCACATACTGGAGACAGACCGTACGAGTGCAAAGAATGTCCACTTCGCTTCGCAAGAAGGTATGTCCCTCATCACTCTAACACACTTCCCACATCCCCTTCCATTCATGCCATACCCCCCACCTTCCCTCCATTCATATCAATCCCCACTTGACACTCCATTCATCGGCCGGATCAAGGTCAAACAGTAACTAACCTCCTTTTTTTTAGTGATCTTCTCTCTCGACACGTCAACAAAGCTCATCGTGAACAAGAACCAGGAGCAGGACCCAAGAAGGAAGGAAAGAAAGGAAGGAGAAAGTCAATGTCGACTTTGGCTCGTCAGCCTGATAAGCCCATTGGGGCAGTAGGAGAGACTGGTACCAATGGAGATGGACAGGGAGGACAAAGTATGGCGCAAGCTGCTAGGAGGGCTTCGATGGGTCAGCAAGAGCCTTTCCATCAGGATTATCAGCGACATCAGCCATCAATCCAGCAGCAAGAACAGTTCCAGCAGCAACAGCAAGTCCAACAGCAACAACATCAACAGCAGCAGCAACAGCAATCCCAGCTCCAAGCTCAGAGGATGTATCCGAACCACCCGCTCCTCAATTCGACCTCGCCCCATGTTCCTCTTCAACACTGGGTCCCAACTTCGGCGCCAATGACCAACCTGTACGGTTCCCCAATCGATACTTACTCCAACCCCATCCTCTCTGCGCCTCCTGCGGGAGGATTCGATATTGGCAGATCCGGATCTATGCGGGTGTCGCCATCAGATATGGGCGCTAGTTCCTCTTCAATGGGTCGAATGGAGAGCGGATCGTCTGTTGGAAGTTACGATTATGGATACAAGAAGAAGGCTTGTGATCAGTGTAATCACTCGAAAGTGAAATGTGACTTTACATACCCATGTGGTAAGTCTCTCCCCTTTCAGTATATGTAATGCTAACGAACAGATCGATGTGCAGTACGGAACGTCTGCTGCTCGTACCACAAAATCGCCAAGTCGAGGTCGATCGCAGTCACTCCCGTCCAGGGATACGCTGGTATGCCTCCTGTCAATGGATCTTCTTCTGGAATGACATACAACGGCATGCCGTCTGGTTCTGGCTCTTCCCAATCGCCTCTATCCCATTTCTCGTCACCAAACATGACTACGAGTCCGCTCAATCATCAATCATTCGCTGGGCCCCATGTTGCTATGAATGCATCCGCTAGTCCAGTCAATAATATGTCGCTCGGTCTATCGACTCAAGGAAACATGCCATACATCCCGGTCGACACTTGGGCGAACCTCAATACCTATATGGGACCATCTTTCAGCTCGTCGTCGGGTCAGGATCAACCAACCTCTCTTGGAATGTACATGCCCCCAGCATCGGCGAACTCGATACCACCCATCGCGCCACTCAACACGGTCCCCATTGCCAACGGGTACGCAAGCCAGATCCTGAATCGAAGGGAATCTACGAGTCAATCACCCCATGCTCAGCCTTTGCAGACCCCCTCGTTGATCAGCCACGCTACCAGTCCCGATAGCTCGGACGAGTTGGACCGTAAATCGTCCTTGATAGGCAGTGTTTCAAGCATCGGTCAATCTGGCCATATACTTCAAAAAGGTCATTCATTCTCTTCCGATACTTCTAATGGCGGAATCAGGATTTCACCCGATACCAAACCCGTCATGCTCCCTATACAGACCAATGTCGCCAACGACCTATATTCGGCCTCGGGATACGTGTTTGATCCAACGTATCAGATCCGACAACAACCTGTTGCTCATTCGGATGACGAGGCTGATGCCCTCGTCTCGTCGACTACGCCCATATTCAATGAACAGGAAGAGCCAGCCGTTACTGCCCGCCGTCGATCGAGTGTGGGGATTTACGCAAACGCATTCAATCAAATGAGTCTACAAGATGGATCGATCGTTAATGGAATGGTACCCGACCCATATACTGCTGTTCAGTTCGCCCAACAGCTCAGCGCTCAACGACCTTCATTCCCTATGGCTACATTGGAAGAAGGAACTGAACCGAGTAAAATCGCCAGTTCTACCGATTTGAAGGATGCTTGGAAAGCGTATATGCAGGATCCTAATTCAGTCACTCCTGCTCAAGAGAAGGACGTGAATGCCGTATTCGCAACTTCGACTCGACCATCCATCGGACGAACAATGAGTAAATCCAATTCAGCGCCGGACCTCACTTCACCTTCTCTCGCTCATCAATTACCTCCTTACGCGGTTGAAGATGGTCAAGCTTCTATGATGCAACATGGTCAAACGGCTCCTTCGGGTGAAATGACACGAGAGACATGGGACGCTCTTATCGCTCAACGACAAGCTTCATTCAATCTCGGCAAATTTGGTCGCAATCCATCAAGCAACGCTGCCATGTTACCCCCACCATTCAACAGCCGACCATTGGCAAGTATCTTGCAACACACCGGAGCCCTTCAACAGACATTAGGTCCCGAACGAGCACCTTCATTCGGTTCAACACCTAATACCGAGAAACCCAACCCAACCTCGACTTGGTCTAGGACACCTTCCAAACTCGCTCCCAAGACCCCCGCTTCCGCTCGACCAGGGAATAAAAGGATGCCGAGTCAGACTCTGGGTCCAGAAGCGAAGAAACGATCAGCCTCATTCTCAGTATGGGACGAGACGGATGAAGGTGAATTGGGTGATACGGAGGACAATAATTTCGGATGGAACGGATTTCCAAACATGTCTTACCAGCCTCTCCAATCGAATGGTAATGGTCATTCACACGCTCGATCATCGTCAATGTCCCACATGGGCATGGGAATGGGAATGAATGGTTACGACTTATCAATGTTTATCAACCCAAACGCAAATTCTTCTTCATCGGCATCAACAATCCCAATGTCCATGATGCCTCAACCTGGACCTATGTAATAACAGTGTATCATCACTTGTTCAAGTAATTGCATTCTTTCTCTCTCGATTTGGATTCTTTTCATATTATCGTATATATTATCAGACGACTGGGCAGTCCTAGTCTTCATGTAGCTATAGCAGAATTGTGAGACATGAATAAGATGAGCCTTCATTGTGAATAGTGGAGAGGCGTGCAAATATGCATGCGGCGGTATAGTAACCGGGCGAAGTGATGTGCGATGTTGTAGTGCATGCGACGATGCGACCATTAGGTGCAGTGCCGCAAGATGTTCACCTGCATCAACACATGCATGCAGAGCCGCGTCTGTCAGTATATGCATAGAGCGATAGTTAGCGTATACACAGTCGCCGCCATCCGAGTCGCTGAATAAACGACTTTCGTGCCCGATTCGAACCCGTGCGCGTCCAACATCCCTACTCCGCCACACCTCCAGAGAGCAAAAAAACAAGAATTTGTTTTTGTAGTCCAGACGCCCTCGAAAGGACTTCCGGACAGAGCCAATTATTGAGCGAGTGAACCCCCCGAAGGAAGCACAAGATAAGATCTCCCCCTGAAGAACCATTGTGTCGCTGTGCAATGGGCGGAGATCAAACCTGATGGGCTCTAGTGTGAAGAGAGCTAAACCATCCAAGCAAGGTAAGTATGAGAAAAATTCCGCGATTCGCTAAGAACATATAAACCGCTTTCAAGTCTAGCTCGCGACACAGGCCCTCTGTGCACAGTCTGAGACTGACTATGGGTGTGCCATCGCGCGATCTAGATGCCTATCTTTGTTTCAAGAAGCTCAAGTAGGAATTGAGTTTTTCAGTATCCAAGGTCCAAAGATTCGAATGTTGTTCTTTGGTTCTCGACAGCTTCAGCTTTAGCATGAATTGCGCGTGAAACGTGTGACCCTGTCAGAACCCTAAAAGCGAAATGCGCGTCAACGTTGTACGCCAGCCAAAACCTTTGTAACGAATTGCGCGTCAACAACATTGTCCTGTCGAAACAAAAGCTTTGACTCCCGTTCAGACTGCATCAAATGATGGCAGATCTTCCACACTATCTATCCCATCGCACTTCCGCCTCGGCGAGTGCATCGCCGGTCCTAGAGGCAGCGAGATATCCTAAGCGAGGCCCGGAAGTTACTGTGTGGGCGTTTACGTAAGGCACCGAGACACTTCCGGTTGTCTTGGCCTTTCTCCGTCGTATATTATTAATATCCGCCGAGCCCTGGCATGCGGTCATCGGTCCGGTGTAGATGGAAGTTCATCTCTCCGGAAATCTTCTGGTAAATCAGCCTGTTACTCTGACGTCTTGCTTGAGGGTCTCCGTGGAGGCGTACGCTAGTAAATGAACTCGGAATATGTATAAATAGTAGCGCAGATCGCCCACATTTCCGTTCATCATCTTTCCCACTATCACTACTTGCACTATGGAGCGACCAGCTGGCATCTCCAAATACAATGTCGCCAATCGACTTTCGAAACGGTCGTTGTTGATTGCGATCAACTGCATCGCGGGGCTCAGTATCTTCTTCTTTGGTTATGATCAGTACGTCACATGTAACACCTGTCTTGTCAATGTCTGACAGCTGCAGGGGTATGATGGGGGGTGTCAACAATGCCCAAGATTACATCAGCATAATGGGTTTCGGATACACCGAGGATCAGAACGGCTACCCCACTCCGGTCATCACAGATTCGCTCCTACAGGGAGGAATCGTCTCCGTCTACTACCTCGGTACCCTTGTCGGTGCACTCGCAGGTGGTCTACTCGGAGAACGATACGGTCGAATCAAGACAATTGCAATTGGCGCAGTCTGGGGTATCATTGGAGCTTCCTTGCAGACATCAGCCCAGAACCATCAGTGGATGATTTGCGCTCGTCTCATCAACGGATGGGGTACCGGTATCTTGAACTCGATTGTACCCGTCTGGGCGACCGAAACCGCCGAGCACACCTCCCGAGGTCAATTCATTGCCATCGAGTTCACACTCAACATTTTTGGAGTTGTGGTGGCTTACTGGATGGAGTAGTAAGTCTATCATGCATATGAGAAGCCTTCAAGCTAATGTACAGCGGGTTGTCCTATATCGACGGCGGTGCTTCTCCTGTACGATGGCGATTCCCTATCGGCTTCCAGATTATCCCCCTTCTAGTTCTCTTCGCCGCAGTCTGGTTCTTCCCCGAATCGCCCCGATGGTTAGTCAAAGTTGGTCGAGAAGACGAAGCTCGGTATATCTTGGGGCGACTTCGAGGAGAATCTGGAGCCGATGCGCAAAAGGCCGATACCGAGTTGTCCGAGATTCAAGCAGTGTCACGATTGGAGAAAGTTGAAGCACTGCCCACATCATATCTGTCCATGCTCCTTGGTCGAGGAAGCGGCAACCTTCACATTGGCCGACGAGTCCAATTGGTTGTTTGGCTGCAGATCTTCCAAGAGTGGGTCGGTATCGCCGGAGTCACCATCTGTAAGCTTATGATTTGCGTTACGGTACGGCAAGCTGACGAGGTCTAGATGCACCTACTATCTTCCGGCTTTCTGGTTTCAACTCTGACAAAGCCCAGTGGATCAGTGGTCTCAACAATATCTTCTATATGGTGAGCTTCGACGACATGTAGTATAGACGCCCAAGCACTATGCTGACTACTAGTTTTCGACACTCATCTGTGTCTTCACTTTGGACAGAATCGGTCGACGATGGACGCTTTACTGGGGATCCGCCGTTCAGGGGATTGCCATGTTCCTCTGCGGAGGGTTCACTCGATTAGGTCTAAATGCCGACGCTGCCGGAGACACTGCTGCCGCCGGACGATATGGTATCGCCGCTGCGAGCATGATCTTCATCTTCACCTTCACATTCGGTGCGACTTGGCTCACGGTTCCATGGTTGTACCCCGCAGAGATTTTCCCTCTTGCTGTTCGAGCAAAGGGTAATGCATGGGGTGTCGTCGGATGGAGTATTGGTAATGGATGGCTTGTAAGTCTGATCTCGTTTACCTTTGCAAGAGTGCCTGGCTGATACGCTCAGACACTTCTACTACCGGTTTGCTTCGCCAGTATCGGGGAAAAGACCTACTACCTCTTCGGAATCGCAAACGCCATCAGTATCCCCTTCGTATGGGCTCTATATCCCGAAAGCAATCAACGCACGCTAGAAGAGATGAACTTGCTCTTCGCAGCCGATACACCATGGAATTGGGACGCAGAAGCTACCTTCGCTCGACTGAAGAAGGAGATGCCGGAGATAGCTCATGGTGGAAACGGTACCAGTACCGGCAAGGACGTATACGGTGACGAGGAGCGAAAGGACGCTCCGACTCACAAAATGTGATTGGCTTCCCCTCTCGACATATTCTCCGGTGTGGCAAGTGTATCAACAGATGGATTGGGTCGAAGACGAAAGAGCTCGGAAGATATATAGCTTTATCTTGAAATATGGAAGAAAAATTTACTTTTGAGAATGAACCATCAGTATTATCATTACAGACGTGTTTGACGTGGTACAGATCGGATCAGCCCGTAGCATTCTCGTCCCGTGTACAGAGGCAGCTACAGCCCCATGTCGTCGGTACCAAAAGTTTGATTGATCCTGGGAGCAGAAGACCCCAAAGGAGAGCTCATGATCATCAAACAGTCGATCATCCGAGGGTTCGAGACTTTGTGGCGTCACTGAGTATGGAAGTTGACATCAGGAGCTCAGCCTCTGTATTCTCCATTCGAAAATCTGTACAAGATCATATGACACCCAGCGCTGCTTCCATAGTGACGTGAAGACCTTTTATCTGCCTGCACTATCCCGCTCTGATGAATATAAGTCGAATCGAAGACAGCGATCCGATTCAATGGCTACGTCCCACTTGACGCATAATTCGTTGCCCAATCCGAAGTGAAATCCTCCACTACGACCGGATACCCCTGAGACTGCAGAAAAGTAGTATCGGCCAGCCAGTCCGTTTCGAGCGATAGAGGCATGTCGAACCAGGCTGATGATAGGTCGATAGCGTTTGAGCTGGACTGCTGTTGGCCGCTCTGGGCTTCATCGCCCGACTGAGTGAACATCCTCGCATCCGTTGTCGCAACGGTGGAGTCCAGGCTTTCCGTGACCGCTTTGAGATCGATGTCGTCCATGCTGATTCCCGACATCCTTTGCGCCAGTACTTCAGCCACCCAAGCCACGCCCGCCCAGTACCGTGTTTGTCTGATTAGACCCTGGCGCAAGGCAGCGATATTATTTGACGTAACGGATTGCAGCAGTGTTCGGAACATCTCTGCTCTCTCCTCTTTGACTTCAGCCCCATCATGCTCGTTGCCAGCAGAGCCTTCTATCGTGTGTACCTGGTTTGAGGCCGCCCCCGTGTTCTCATTGTCGAATTCAGGATGGACATTGTCGTGCGCGTCTGCTTTGCGCTCTGATTTCCTAAGTTGGGCATCCGCATCTTTGATGTAGCAGCAACCAGCCACAACAAACGGCTGGTTGGAGAAAGGCAAGGCATGATAGACGAAAGGATTGACGATGTCAGAGAGGATAAGGATGTCGCCGATAGTCCGAGCGGAGTTCTGCCATAGTCGAGATGCGGTGGTATTCGAAGGAGTCATGTTGCCTTGAAGGTACGCCTTGCGATCCGGGCGGAGCACATCGGTCCCAATGAGGTAGCCTGATGCCTTGAGATCAGCAGAGGGTCTCAGATGAGATCAGCGTCGCACGCTTGTAAGAGGTCACGTACCAGTATAGTGTGCATCCATAGATGCATCTGGACAAATGTAGATCCTTGATTCGAATGAGAATGAGTTTGAAGACTAGTTTTGTAAGTGAGAGCCCGGGAAAAGAGAGGCAGAGAATCGACTCACTTTAAAGCTGACCATTGCATATCTGGTGGGAGACGGTTATAGACTTCGACGGCCTGTTGAGTGATCTGCTGAGCCTGTGACTCCCATTCAGCTTGGTTGTCCCAAGGGCCATTGACTACATTGACCAAGGGGCCGTATGCGTAAGCTAGTTTAGCCGCATACGCGAAGACATTCCGAGTCATTTCCGTGTTGGAGCTCCCGCTTACGGCGTTCGATTCAGCAAGAGAGCCATCGAAGTCGGCTTCGTCCGGTATCGTCTGAGTGATGGCAGCAAGTCTGAACGCCGTTTCTCGTCCGACACCAAATGACAGCGAGACATCCAGGAAATATACCGACCAGAAAGTGAGGCGGTTCAGTCGACGATCTTCTTCGGACATGACTGAGCTAGGCGGGGGCGTCTGTGATAATAAGCCCTGAGACGTGGCTAGTAGGTGTACGACTGTGGCAGAAAAGGGTCCAGGCCTGTACTTACCAGGTGAAGACCTAGATCGATCGCCATTCTCACTGCCATACCCGCGGCCATCCACTCTTCCGACTCTGAGTCTGCTCCGTCAGCCCTGCCCAGAAATGAGCGCACCTATCCCATGACTGATGCCGGCCAGAAGAGTCAAGGCTATGACTGTCTCTCTACTTGGCACTGCCAGGACATTCCCCAGCATGTTCTTTGCAGTTTTGAGGAAAATGAGGCCGTATGAATGGGGCTCAATGCCCGACAGAGCGATGTCAGGATGTTTGGAGAAGCTGCGATGTAAGCCGCCTCACCGACGGAAATCTGCAAAGAGCGAGCACCCACCGACTTGCCGTACTAGCTATACAATTGAATAGCAAAGTCGATCCAGACCTCTGTTCCAGATCCCGCTCCAGTTGTGATCTACTGAGAGCAGGATACTGACAGCCAAAATGAGTCATGAAGACATCCAGCAGGTGTAGCATCAAGTCATGCCGAGGCATACCGCCCTCATCCACGAGCTTGTCCTGGGATGTCTGGGGACCAGCACCCTGACTGGGAAGTGATGAAGGCACTGACGGATCGATGTTCTCATCCAGGCGGACTTTGAGCGTAATGCGTTTCAGCCCTGAACGTCAGCGGGGACACCTTTGCACCATATGATGAGGTCATCTCACCCGGGGCTATCGCAGATGGACCATGGAATCTCCACCAGACGACTTTCTTTACAGAAGAGGACTGGGCTGAAGTCACCGGCGATGCTGACGACCGGAATGGTTGAAATGGGTAGGTATTACTAGTCTGATGGGGGGGAGATGTATCGAAAAGCCCGCCCCAGGGGTGAGGATCTTGTTCCGGGAATTGTCGGAACGTATTGTCTTCATGCTACTGGTCAAACAATTCAATGTGTGTCTAGATCTATCTCGACTTGCCTGTATATTGGAGAATCCCGGCTCGAAGCTGCGATCCGAGCTGCCCGGGAAAGGTTCCGTCTGCGGCTCGTTGGCATGGACGGCTTGTGAGGCTTGAAACACTCTGGGCCCTGTTTCAGTCATGGGAGGTCCGATACGATGATCACCAGAGCCTGAGACATCAGCCTCACTCTCCAAAAATCCCTTGATGGGATACACTGCTCACCCATAAGTAGATCAAACAAGCCGCCCGAGTAATGCACCCCAGGATCCTCTTGTCCAGTGTTACGAGACTCGGCTCCACTGGAACCCCTTTCGAACCCAGTCGAAAAGTCCATATTTGAATCCAAGCTGGCTCGGCCTTTCTTCCAGCGGGTCTTTCTCCCGTCAATATCAGGTTTCCGACACTCCAGCCCTTCCCTGACGCAGTTCTCGCATTTCTCTATATAGTCCGGCGTACACCGTCTTTTGCGGACTCGGCACTGTAAAGTCAGCCGGACATGCGATTATTGTGGCTCGACGAGTGTGATTGGAACGTGCAAATGTGCATGAACAAGAACCGGAAACGCCGGAAAGGCCAACTAACCTGAAAACAAGAGATAGTGTTTCGTTTACGCTTTTTGGGGTTGTCGTTGGGCTTTTCGGGGCAGCTACGGCTTCCAATAGCTTGGTCGGACATGCCGCGAGGACCCTAGGCGGAACTTAGTATACAAAAGATCACCCAATATCGGTAAAGACAGTGATGAATGCACTCCCAGTAAGTTAATGTGAGTATTTGGTATTTCCGGTGAGGCACAATTACCGGATTTTACTTCTCCGCCGGGCCCCTCGCCGGTAAACAAACCCCTCTTACGGCCGCTCGGTAGCTCGTCGATGTCCATCAGGTGCCAAGTGCCTCTCCAACGGCTGGTCAAGACGCAAAACAACGTAGGGGAGTAGGGATCATCTGTTGCTTGTTGCGCCCAAATCAAGCCGCGGACTTGCATACACTTGCTTCGGGGAGAGTGATCTTCCGGGAGGTCAACCGAGCAGGCAAGCCCGTTCTTCGACTAGGATAGTTTTGTAAATATTCCTTGCGCTTGAGAGCTGCGAGTCCTGCCCCGAGTTCCACGGTGTATCGATGCGACAGGTCGCGCCCGATTCGACTTGACAAGTCGTCCAGACGGCTGATAGAGCGAATCCCTGACAGCACTCAGGTCCGCTCCGGAAACGCCGGGGGTTTTGCGCCGAAGATAAGGAGACTGAGTCACAACTTCGACTCACTTCAGAACATATACCACTCTACATGTCAGAGCCAAACGCTAAGAGACTTCGCACAGAGTCTCTGGGCGTATCGTCCCCTTCGAGCATCAAGATCAGTCAAAGGCCCCCTAAAAGGTACTATAATACCATCGCCTGACGCGCTTCTTATCTGCTTGCAAGTTGCGCTGATCTGTTAGCTGTACCGAGTGCATCAGAAGGAAGACCAGGTGCAACAAGCAGGTACCATGCGAGCCTTGCTTGAAACGAAAGGTTGGGCATTCATGTCGGCTTGAGAGTCAATATGCGGCTGCTAGGTACGGAGCTCAGCTGATATTGGTCACTGATCGGGTCCCAGTGTTGCGCATGCTCCTAACTCAGCATGCTTCACAGCAGGCGGAACATCGACACGTCTCATTCTCGATGAGATCGACTCACTGCGCAAACGTATAAGCGATCTGGAGCGCTCGTCTTCTTCGAGCGGCTTCGTCATCGACTCGAGCCAAGAGGGCCCACGCTCTTCTCACGCCAATACTGCTTTCGGACTCGATCAAGATGGAAATAAGGGGGAAGCTTCAGATGCAGGCGAGTCTCGAGAACGCATGCATGGCTCTGCAGCTGATTTTTAGGCACGACCTTGGAGTATTTGGCACTGGGTATGGACCGTAGATTGGGGGATTCAGATACTCCTGGAGACGGACGCCGCAGTCATCGAGGTGGAGAACTTTCTGTGAGCGGGTGCTTCGGCCTATATAACCGCTACCACCGGCATGGATACTGATGCATAGCCTCGTCTCAAGATGATCAATCCCGATTCCGACTTCACTGTCCCCGAATCGGTCTCAGATGCCTTGTTGCCGCGAAACACGGTAACTTCGATATTGGCGTACGCCGAATCCCATGTGCTTTGGCAGCATTGCTGTGTTCACCCTCCAACCTTTAACAAGGAGGTAGAGGCATTCTGGAATGCTATAGCCGCCCATGGATCCACAAGCGACGGCGTTTCGGCAGGGTGGGCTTCGATCGAACCAACTTGGATCGC
This sequence comes from Vishniacozyma victoriae, assembly GCA_017654735.1. Taxonomy (NCBI): domain Eukaryota; kingdom Fungi; phylum Basidiomycota; class Tremellomycetes; order Tremellales; family Bulleribasidiaceae; genus Vishniacozyma; species Vishniacozyma victoriae. Next base: position 131,922 of record JADPYG010000088.1, read on the forward strand.
CCTGTTATATGTCGTCATGGGGATTGCCGTACATCAGATGGACGAATACCACGCTGCAGGATGCGGGCTCGGTGACGGTCAGTGCTAAAGATGAAAGGGAGAAAGCCTGGCTAATGATTCAGCGGACCGCTTAGTACTTCCCAACGCCTTTGTATCAGCGGCAGAAGACGCCCTATATGCCGGCTCCTTCATGACACGTCCCTCGCTGTGGACTGTCCAAGCTATCGCCATCTTATCGCTGTGCGGTCATAATGTGTGCGATTCCGATCTTCTCTCTAGTCTGCTAGCTGTCGGGATAAAAATGGCTCAGTCACTGGGTTTGCATAGCCTAGGTCGGCGATCTCGCGCGATCGAAACGAAACAGAGTCAAGGTGTAGACCTCTCAGGCCATGTGGATGTGGCTGAAGTCGTTGACGTCGAGATGGGCAAGAGAGTCTGGTGGGCACTGGTGCTGGAGGATTGGTTCGCCATACCATTCCGTGGAGTTTGGGGTAAGTCTGATATGAGCACGTGCGTCTTCTCGCTAATGATTCAGCTATACATCCAGATCAGATGGACACCCCCATGCCGTTCAATTGCCATAGCGAAGATCTGCAGGTCGGCCGCTACGTGTCTCGAGGCGATGGTGTGGTCACCATTGCCCAGTAAGTCCAGACGGAATGATCAAAGGACAAGCTGACCACCAGGAAGCATCGGTTCTCATCACAGGTCGCGTCAATACTTCAGCAAGTCTTTCAAGGGCTTCGTTCATCGAAATCCGAGTGAGTCAAGCTGCAAGATCATCAGCTCATCTGCTAGTCCGCTCCGTATCGTAAGCCTCGCTACAGGGCGTATAGAGCAGCTCCTCGGACACCTTCCGGACTGCTTGAAACCGCTCAGCTTGTCTCATCGCCAAACACATGAGCCAGAGGCACCGCCATACATATCAATAATGCGTCACTACATTCAGATCTCGGCACGACACAAGCTCCTCGTCATCAATCGGGCCTATTTGGCACATGCTGGTCCCAAAGAAGCTCGCGCCAGAGCTCATGAAGCTTGTGTAAAGAACGCGAAGGCGATTTTACAAGAACTCGACCGAGGTCAGCATCAAGATCATGCCCCAATGCAGAGTCTATGGACGATCCCATATCATAGCGTGGCTGCTGCTGTCGTTCTTGCACTCGACATGATCCAACTCGGCAGCGATGGGTCAGGCTCATCCCTGGTGCTACGTGATCGCAGACACGAGATACACAGAGCCACTCTAGCACTACAGCGACTTGCCCCAACCAGCCGAATCGCACGACGGGGTCTTCAGGTACGTGAGACAATCATCTTTCTATCACAGGTCCTGATTTGCACAGGTACTTTCAGGTCTAGTGGGGGAGATCGACGCAGCATCTCAAGATCTGGGACGTAGAAAAGGCGATCAGATGGGAAATATGGTCACCAACATGAAAATGTAAGTGATCCAGCAAGACGAAGATGTGGTAAACTGACGAGACCGTATCAGTCCTTCAAACGATATGATCTTGACTTCTCTCGGAGCAGACGCCGAGTGGTCGTCAGATTTGGCTTCTACTAGTCATGGGGCAAGGCCATATGACACTGGCGTCAGTCAAGGTCTCATCGGCGTTCAGATCGGTTCGGACCCACAACCAACGTCTGAGGCCTTGCATGACGAACCGACTATCCATGATCCACCGGTCGCCATCTCCGGCCCGGCGAGTGATTGGGCTTCAGATCCGATGTTACCTATCAGCCCAGATATCGCGAGCGGACTTGCTCAAGACGGCTCGCAAATCTGGAATCAGGAAGACATTGACAGGATTCTGTTCAGTCTCCAGGAGAGTCTACCAGACGTCGGTCGGCTGTTTGATGGGAGTATCGGTATGTTTTGACCGTGAGTACGATACGGGACAAACTCTATACTTTGCATCTTGATCGCTACCAATACAATGAATATCTGAATCATACAACGACTGCTGCCCTCAAGTGTTCCGGAACGAAATGAACTTCGCTGGCGACTTTGGAGGCATCCAACAAAGCTGCCGCTCGAGCGACTTCGGCTGATTGTAGCCTGTTTTTGGCCATTGCCTCTGCGATGAATTGCCCTCCGGTGATTGGCGGGTACTTCTTCGCTGGGCCTTGAATGATGATGTCGGATCGAGCTTGATTGAAAAATGCGAGCGAGTACCTGGGACCTCTGGATTCACCACCCTCTGGTAGCCGTACCCGATGATAGGTCGACTTGAGTCGGTCATCGGACCACTGCGCTGTCAGCTTTTGCCATACTCATAGCCAGTGCAAACAGCAGTAGACTTACACGCATGAGCTGATCTCCTATATTGCACACGATTCGATCTTGGCGCGCTTGCACAGGTAACCAATTTTGTCCCATACCGAAATCCCCAACGACCTTTCGACCAGGACAGACTTCCAGACCACCTTCGCCATCTTTCTGGAAAAGCTGAAAGCTCGTCAGCGCAACGTTGCGGAGGCTAAAAGACGCTTACCATTGTCAAGACATCGAAGTCTGCATGAGCACCAGCTCGCCAAAAGTTTGGTCCAAACGACTTTCCCTCGGTGGCATGGTAGTGCAATAGTCGCAAAACGGATTGAGAGTCCCCGACCCCAGGATCAACGGTTCCCTCGGTGAAGGTGTTCCTGTCGAGGCCGAGTCCCTCTGCCAGACACTCCATGACTTTCACCGAGAGTCTACGTCTCAGCATCTGATGGATGACGGCAGTATATGACGTACCCTTGTACCTGCTTCATGAAGTACTCAGCTTGACTCTTGAATTCCGGAATGTTCTTCTCATCAGGCCACAATCCCTCCATTCGGGCAAACTGGAGTTGCATCGATTCTTTCTGGTCGGCGGTTCCGGTGGAAGGTCGAATCTGAGCGTTCTTTTCCCAGCCAGCATTTTTGCCGTTGAGTGGAGTTCTTGCCTTGATGTCGTCGTCCAGGGCAAAGAATCGTGCCGAAAGGTCAAAGGCGGCCTTGACGTCTTCTGAGGAGATACCATGGTCGCTCAGGGTGCTGTGGAGTCTGTCAGCACTCGGAAGGTGACATTTGTACTTGACTCACAAGAAGCCGACCTTCATCGACGCATCCAAGAGCTCTTCGATGATCTCGGATCTTCGCTGATCGAAGTCTCGCAGGGAGATTGTTGGTACCTCAGATGGCTTGGACATGGTGATAGTATGAAGTGACAAGAAAGCGATGGGGAATGGGATCGCGCATGGTGGTCTCCAATATAAGCTGAGCACTAGCCTAGCCCATAGAGAGCATCTCCGCCGAAGCCCGATCAGAGGAGACCAATGGAAACCGTTACAGTTAAGTAGATAAGGCGAGATAAGGGGCATGTCGACATAATCCCTTCTAGGGATTCAGGAACACCCATCAGGTTTGAAGTTTCCCGACTTGGGAACAGGACCCTGACTCAAGTCTGATCTTCGGCGGAGTTGGTTTCCTCGCTGCGTGAACGGTGCCTTCTTTCTAAAGGATGTGGCCCATCATTTAATTGTGCGTTAGACTATAGAGAGCTGTCCTACTGCTGTCCCATCGATATCGTCCAAAATGCGATTTCTCACTCTGTACGCACTCATCACACTCGGACTTGGCCAGGTCACTAGCTACAACGTCGACATCCATCCAGAGTATCAAGAGGGCTTGTCCATCAACGATGTACCTGCCGAACGTCGCCTACACTGGATGCGAGTAGCCAATGAGGTGAGTACTGTATATTGGATGTGACTGTGCTCATGCGCGTAGGCAGTGTATGCCAGTGGTCACCCATGCCCACAAGCTCCCTTTGGGTCGGCGATTGTCAACACTACATCTGACGAATTGATTTGCGTCATTGCAAATGCTGTAGGAACGACAGGAGGTAAGCCATACTTGGCCGTGTAGTCTGACAATGCCAGATCCAACAATGCATGGGGAAATCACTGCGATTCGACATTGTACCGATATTCTCCGTCAGCGAGGCTGGTCGCCCCAGAGGATCTTGCAGTCATGGAAAGACTTTTCGCTGTACACCAATGGAGAGCCATGTCCTATGTGTGCTAGTGCTATCAGATGGGCTGGATTCAAGGAAGTGATATACGGAAGCAGCATTCGGACCATCGCAGAGAGTACGCCAAACCACGTTGGGCTGTTGGAAAAGCGCTTACATCGGAGATGGTAGAAATCAAATATATATTCCATCGACGTTGATTTGGGAGAAGAGCTACTCATTGGGTCACGCAACATTGATGTAAGTCAACTATGCGTATACAAAGCTCAAATCAGGCTCGGCAACGTCCTGACCAACGAGACTGACGCTTTCTTTCAACATCAGTATAACGAGTCGGCCGCATGTCGTACGTATCCTGATCATGGGTTTTCGGATGTCGAGGCTGACTATCTAGCTATCGGATGTGAGCGACAAAGCGTCGAGGGGAAGAGGGTGAAGGCGTGCACTCCGCGAGATGACTGGCAGACTGTCTTACATCAAGCCGGGGTGGGCAAGGCTGCAGAGAAGGGTCACATCAGCCATACAGAATTGTAGGGATATCGTGGATGGAGAGGTGATCACCGCACATACCCGTAGCCAATAGCGGCAGTAAATCGATGCATTGATTGCCAACATTTGCATCCTTATCTCAGACCCCCCGACTACCTCTCATTTCCAGGCACAACCTCTCTTGGGCCACTCGGGCTGACGGAACCACGGTAGACACAGGGCGTCCCCATTTGATGGTAAACTTATTCCTGCAAACCGGGAATCACGGATTGGTCATTCGGATTTCGGCGGAGTGGGGCGATCATCCTGAATGGACCCTGAAAGACCAAAGATAAGAACATGCCATATATAGATGAGCAGTCTTCCACGGCTGGAACGATATCTCTCAACCAGCACCGTTTCTCAACCAGTCAGCTCTCCAACGATGGCTCCTCATCCTGATAATATCGAATCAGAGTCCTCCGCCGACAAGTCTGTTGAACCTGTCATGGTCAACACCTTGGAGGCAGACGACCTCGGCCACACTCCACGAACCGGCTTCCGCGCCAAGAGATTTATTAGATCACTGGGTAGCAAAGATGCTTGGTTCGGTGACTATGTGAGTAGTCTGCGTTTCCATAGTCGACTTGCCCACTGATTGCCAGGACTATGGGGCATTATTCATCCCTAACATCCCGTTCATCACCAAGCAACAACGCGAGCTTCCCTTTTACGGTGTTGAAGAGCGTCTACCATACCTACTCGTCTTCATCCTTGGTCTTCAACATGCGCTAGCCATGGTTGGAGGTTTGGTCACGCCACCTTTGCTGTTGGCCGGTCCTGCAGGTGCCGCTCTAGGAACCGAAGCTCAACTATACCTGGTATCGGCATGTCTCATTTGGTGCGGAGTCGGCACTGCCATTCAGGTGTCTCGATTCAAGGTATACAAGACAAAATACTTCATTGGTACCGGCTTGATCTCCGTCGTCGGCACGAGTTTCGCTTTCACCAATGTCGCTCTCTCCTACCTGGCCCAAAGTTACGCCAACGGTACTTGTCCCATGTCTGAAGATGGCAAAACCAAGCTGCCCTGCCCTGCCGAATTTGGAGCGATCCTTGGAACCTCGGTCTTGACTGGTATCTGGGCGATTGGACTTGCATTCGTACCTCCTCGAATCATCCGGAAGCTCTTCCCTCCACTCATTACTGGAACGATGTTGGTCTTCATCGGTGCAGCTCTGGTCAAGAGTGGTGTTACCAACTGGGTAGGCGGTTCCGGAGCATGTGCTTCCGATCACACAGTCAAATGCATGTCTGGCTCGAACCCTCAGCTCTGGGGATCCGCCCAATACATTGGTCTTGGTTTCTCATGCTTCATCACCATCATCCTTTGCGAGATCTTCGGTTCCGCCTTCATGAAATCGGCCTCTGTCTTCATCGGTCTCATCGTCGGACTCGTCATTGCCGCTGCTACCGGCTACTTCAACAGCTCGGTCATCGCTTCTGCCCCTGCCGGAAACTTCATCTGGATGAAGACATGGCCACTCGCCATTCGAGGCCAGCTTGTCTTGCCAATGATAGCGGCATGGACAATCATTGTGGCCGAGACTATCGGAAATGTTACCGCCTCTGCCGATGTTTCGCGAGAACCCATTTCGGGCGACGCTTTCATGAGCCGAGTTCAGGGTGGTATGTTGGCCGACGCCATCACAGCTACTCTCGCTGGTCTCGCTACCGTCCCGCCCCTGACGACCTTCTCGCAGAACTCCGGAGTCATCGCTTTGACGAGAAACGCTTCTCGGAAATCGGGCTACATGTGTGCCGTGATCCTTTTCTTCATGGGCATAATCGGAAAATTCGGCGCCATCTTTGTTGCTGCTCCACCTGCCGTGTAAGTCTGCCCCTTGGCACTACCGACAACGCTGACCTGTAGAATTGGAGGCTTTACTACCTTCTTATTCGGCGCCGTTGCTGTATCTGGTGTCCGTGTTCTGGCCTATGCCGGTAAGTTTGTCAAATGACTTTACTGCCAAGGCTAACATCACCAGAATGGACCCGACGAGATCGATTCATCGCGACATGTGCCTTCGCTCTCGGTTTGGCTTCTCTCTGTGTCCCAACCTGGTTCAACTATATCTTCACCTACAAAGGTGATAACGCCGGTCTCAAGGGTCTTATCGAAGCTGTGATCCTCATCGTCGAAGAGCCATACCTAATCTCCGCACTTCTTGCGGTTTTCCTGAACGCCACACTCCCAGCCGAGTTCGAAGAGGAGACCAAAGAGGCAGCACATCATCACGAATGGAACACCCCTGTTCCTCTCGTCAGCGCTGGAGGATCGGACCAGGCTCAGAAGACTGTTTGAGCAGAGTTAGTGTAGTAGATTTGACCGATGTATTTCCCTATGGTTTCCTTGCTGTCGTGGCTTGCCAAATTGAGCATCATCGGGTGAGTCCAGGATACGAAGGGGTTTAGAGCGGAAAGTGTGAATGAAGTATGCAGAGTAGGGCAGGTAGAGGAGTTGACAGTGTAGGTAGGGAATAGGATAGGCAGAGAAGGTAGAGCATGTAGAGGTAAGGAGATAGGTAGAATGGATGGATTGATGATGGGATTCGGGTTGCTCCCGGAAGAGTGGCGCCATAATGTGAGAGTGTTTGGTTTATAGGTTGAGGTTGGTTTGAGAGATGATTACTACCCATTGAGGTAGCGCCGCAGATCGATCCCGAGGTGGTCAGCGTTTGTTTCAATTCATTTTACCCTAAAGAGGTAGAGCCCGTGAATCACTCCCGAGGCGGGTAGAGTCCGTTGTCGAAAGTCTGATGCATATTTGTGTACAACGTTGTTTATCCTGGACCAATCTAGACAATCAGCATGTCTCATGAAAATAGTAGATGGACCTACTTTTGGCATATCATGATGCTCACTACATGTTCAGCTTGGCTCGAACGTGGTGGGAGAAGTAAACGCACCTCAGCCTCTCCAATTTGGCATTATACTCATTTACACGATCCTTATGACTCTGAGTCGCCGTCTTCTTTGCTCTCTCTTCTCTCTGCCATAGTCAGCCAAGACCGTGACATTCAGCGGATTACTCACGCGTAATCTTTGAACTTCCTCGAACTTCCTCTCTGACTCCGTCATCTTCCTTCCCTCTCCAGGCGCAACGGTCTTGACAACGATCTCATTACTGTCCTCTCTATCCTCTCGAGATTTGCCCTTATCTTTCTTCTCCGACTGTCGAACCTCGGAACCGACTCTGGTTCGTTCAGAAGTGGAATGCGACTTCTTCTTCTTCTTCCTGTATCATCAGTCAAGTCACAGTCGGCGTGTTTGCGGGGCACATACTTTTCGCCTGTACCCTTGAACTTCAATGACCCGCCAGGGACATGAGCGTAGTCGCTCATTGTTGCTGGAAGACCTATGGTTGGTGAGATATGCAGTGATCACTGAAGAGGGAAGTAGACTGGTTTAACGGAATCAAATATTGGTTAAGGGATCTTAGATCTTTGAACTTTCCAAAGAATTCCGGAACACCTTGCCACCTTTACAATCAATACATAATGGCATCACAAGCACAGCTACCACAATTCGACGCAGCTTCAAAGGTTAGTCATCCTGCACGTATGTGAGGATTTCCACTGATGTTCCAGAAAGAGCTCGAGGAGTTTTTGGAGCAGGAGTAAGCCCAGACAGAGCTCGAGATCCACTTTTCCGGCTGATCGTTCAGGCAGCAGAAGGCAAAGCTACAAGCTAGCGTACACGAGTTGACGGACAAATGTGAGTACCCTTACCCGTCCAATTGAGTAGAACTGATGCCTACAGGTTGGAAGAAGTGAGTCTCGGATCGATAGGATGAATGCAGGAACTCGGTGACTGACTTGCAGGTGCATCACTGGTAGCATCAGCACCAAATTCTCTCGGTACGTCTTGTACTTCCAATGAGTTGTTATGCTGACAACTTTAGGGGAGAAGCCTCTTGTCTAGAGAACTGCGTCGATCGTTTCCTAGATAGCAGTCTGTATATCGTCCGACAGATCGAATCGCAGAAACAGCACATATAATTATAGAAAAGTGATCAGGCTCGGCAGGACCGCATACCTTCATCACATTCAGCATGCACACATCTCATCAAGGGTATTGGAGGATTCGCAGGACATGGGAAGACATGAGATTCATGAGCATGATGATATGATATGGTATGATACGAATGAGACAACAAAACAAGCAATGTTACCAGAACAATCGCAAATAGAAAAAGGGGGAAGATCTGGAGGGGGAGTAGACTAATGCCCGGCTCCGTTCTTAATCCCCATACCCTGGCTGAAGCTATTTCGCTTTCCGCCCATAGGCCCCGCAAAGGCGTCCATTCCTTGACCACTGCCGATACGCCTCATGGGTTCGCCTTGACCTGGCAAGCCTAAATTGCTCGCGCGTGGACTGCGAGAACCCATCATGTTGGAAGAACTTCGGGTGGTCGGCGAGACGGGCTGCTGGGGAATATGGGATGTACCGAGGCGAGATGGGGTAGACGGCACGTTGCCTGGATATGCCTTTAAGTTTGGAGGGAAGGTCTGCTTCAAGAATAAGCCTGGAGCAGGGTGAGCGTCGCTAGCGTGATACTGCCAGTCAGTGAGATGTTTACCAAATGATCGTCGGACTTACCTGGAATTCGATGGACATGGCGCTCTGATCGTTGGCATCCAGACCCATGCAATCCATAATCCGTTGACCAAGAGCATTGAGCGAGTCAGCGTCGGCGTCGGCTCGCGATCGAGTCCAGAGTTGGACCCTATCTACCTTGGGCCGACTGGATGCTACGATGCCGCAAACCGCATCGTCCGGATCTAGGGTGTTACCAATCAGACCCATAACGAGATTTGCCCAGGCAAAGTCCATGAGGTGAGGAGCGTTCCTCAATAAGACCACCCATTTACCACCCTGAATGATCAGCAAACATATCGACTGCGACTCTGGCGAAACTTACGTTGGCGTTGGCAGGATCTTCCCACATCTGCATGGTCAGTATAGTAGACACTGGTATGCAAGATCACGCTTACAGGTCGGATACCTTTCTTGAATAAATGGTAATTGGCGCCCTTGGTCAGCCGACTAGGTAGACGTATATTATTGAAATGCTGGCAGAAGCTCTCGACCTGCGAAGTCAGCGCCGCTGGCAGGGGAATGGAAGGGCTTACAGTATCGATATCGCCGACTTTGAGGAGAGATGCCTCCCAGTTGTCTAGTAGAGCCTTACCGCCAGTGTCTTCGGAAGGAGGAGGCTTGTACGTCTTAGAGTCGAAGTACATCGTCCTGTGTCGTCAGCCTAGAACCCTGATCGAAACACTATGGCTTACCAAGTATGAGCGAGAGGATGAGGGCTCTTCTTGGCAGCTCCATCCTTACCGTTCTCGGTTCCGACTCCGCCAATAACGATATCTGGGTTCTTGGCTTCTTCGACTTTGGGCTTGCTTTCTTCCAGCTTGGCTGGTTGGTCGAGCTTGCGAGATTCCACGCCCGGCGTCGTTGTCTCCGCCTTGTTTTCCTTTCCCTGGTCAACACTTGGAGCCTTTTCTTGATGCCGCTTGGTGATCTGTGCTAGACTCGGTACCGCTTTGTATCCAGCGATAAAGTCCTTGCTGGCGCCTCTAGCCATCGGAGGTGGAACCGGTGCAGCGTGGGCGGCAGTCTTGGGGGTCTCGACCGAGTCGGCCATCTGGGTTGGTGAAGCGAATGGGTCGTTGGTGTTGAATACAGTATTGGTGCTCGCACTTTCGGCAAGTGGAGTGGGGAGTGGATTGTTCCCTTGCTGGCTCATCGTTCGTTTCATTGCTGATACCGGCATCTTGAGCCGACCAGATGGCGATGAAGCGAATCCTTGTCCCGATGAAGCGGATGCGGGAATACCTGTAGCGAGAGACAGGCTGGGTCGTCCACCATCTCCGGCATCTACCGTTTGAGTAGATCCAGGGGAGCCACCGGTGGCAGAGTTAGTTGGGGAAGAGCTGATGTGTAGATGGGAGGAGATTTGTTGAAGGGACGGAAGTCGCGTCATTCGCGGTCTGATATGTCAGTCATATCTTCAAGCGACCCAGGTCACTCGAAAGGGTACTCACGGAGTAGGTTGGACGATATTGATAGGCAGGGGTGGCGGAGGCATCTTTGACTTTGGCTTTGCGCCCTCTACTTCAGCCCTGGGATTCTCTTTCCCGGAAGTCGCGACATCTCCTCGGAACTCGTTGGGAGTGATGATATTTGCGGTATCGGGGGTAGTCATGCTTGAAGCAGAGACCAGCTGAGGCTCAATTGGTGATTTGGAACTCGGTTCTTTGGTGGACATCGTAGTGTAATGTCAAATGGAGTATTCCAGCAGGTATAGTAAAGAGCAAGGCAAGTTGAAGATTACAAGCAGCGTGTTCGGCGTCGAGGTCGATTCCCAATGTGCCCAGGAGCGGCTAACACGCGTGTTGTGTAGGAAAGTAGGGTGAGGTAGAAACTGAGACAGAAGGGACACAAAGGGTGTTTTGGGATGTAACGTTTCAAGTGACCGGGGGATCCTTTGATGATCGGGGGCGATCTTGAAGGTAATCAGCGTCGAAGGAAGATTGGCGAGTACAAGTGACAATTAAGAGTATAAGTCAAATACAGGAATAGTAATCAGTGTAATAGAGTATGTGAGCTGCTGCGCGGCTTCGCTTCTTTTGACATCATCACACACTCTACGACTATACTTCCGTCATGAGACAGTACACATTGTCATACATGATACAACACACTGGAAAGCCTCGAAACCATCCCAATGAGTAGCCAGAACAGACCTTGTTAGCATGCATATGCGCTAAAAGATGCATACAAGATGCCCTGCTTACAGAATGAGTCCTCGGGCGCCATTGTTCTGCAGATCTTTACTAATTGTAATTCTAGGCTCACAGCGTTTCCCCTTTTCGGAAACAGGGTACAAGTGATAAGGCGACTCCGCCATACATTGACAGTGTCTGACTACCGATGACCAAGGAGACGCTCTACGAATGGGCCAAGGGATAGTACAAGACTGGATCCACGCCTTCCATAGATGGAACCAGGGCAGTTTACGGAGTGCCAGTGAGGACATACGTGTATGTGTGTTTCGTTGAAAGCGTCCTCGGTGTCAACAAAGGTTCATGTGGACACCGCTTTCCCTTACCTCTGTTCACTCACTCTGATATCATCTCACCACGATACTCTGTCACCAACATGCCCTTCGACGAGAACGCACCACTACTGGAAGGACTGGTGCGACCCGGCGCGCCTAGACGACCCGCGAAATCAAGCAAGCAACGGGGATCAATCTTGTCAAATGTCCACTCAAATCGGATCACCGTATTCGAAGAGCATCAAACTACTAAGGCTGGAGGCCTGGAGACACAGATGGAAGGCGAACAGATCAGGGATGACAGGATCCAAAATCTCGAAACCGCAATCAAAGTTTTGCAAAAGAAAGGTGAGCGTACTGCCATTGATCAAAAGACGTTAAGTGGTAGATGTGAGTCTTCATTCATCGCTTCATTGTAGTATGGATTCTAAACATCTAGTGTCTACGACCGAGGCGAACTTTGTCGAGCTCAAGTGCGAATTGATGCTCTTCTCCAAACCCTCCCCATCAACTCCTGCCAAGTCACGAGTGGCCTACGATCCATCTACCGACTCCCCCATCGTCTGTCCTTCCCTCACCGGAGCTGAAGAGAACACCTCCTTTGCAAGTCCACCAGTACCAGCACTACAGCGCAAATTGCTTCGCATCAGCATGCAGGGCAAAGGACCCTCCGGGCTTAGGAGCGAATTGCAAATCGACGATTTCGAGCATGAGAGTACGATAGCTGGCGACAACTCGATGGAATACTTGACGGAGGATCGATCTCCTGGAGGAGGACATAAAGAGGGAAGCTTGAGCTGGGAAGGTCTTGGTCCTACCAACTTGGGGTCTGTTGTGTTCAATAGGAAATCACGAAATCCAGCCCCGACATTTGATCCGGATGTTTCGCTTGGCGACATATCGATGATTGAGGGGATATATGATGACGCTGCCCGAGCAGGGGCATATCTCGATTCCCAAAAGACTGGCGCAAGCGACATCACCCCGAATGTTCTTTCCGAAGTCAACAGCGACGATCTCGATTCAGAAGACCTCATTTCGTCGGCAACCATTCGAACCAAGTCCTTGGCTCAGCACGACGAAGAAGCGGAAATCGAACCAGTCGAGGCTTCTCCTCCAATGGTCGACGCGAGTATCCAAACCGAGATCGCTAATGAAGTCGCTTGCGACGCTACCGAATCAGCATCTGCTATGATCGACGCTTCTATTCAGACTGAAACCGGAAGCATCGCCACGTCTGATGTAGGAGTGCAGGTCAACCAATTAGGTGAGTCTAGGTCCGGCGTGCGAATCAATACTGATAGTCCTAGCTCCAGCGATGAAGGATGCGGCTATGCAGACCATCTATGAGGATTCGACCGTTGAACGTCGAGTCATCAGTCAGTCCCCTTCGATAAGCATAACTTCTCAGCTGACAACATAGTCGAAGATCTCTCGGCTCGCGTCGAAAACCTCGAGCGTCTGATTGAATTTCAGAGTCAAACTTCGAGCTCTGTGGAGCATGAAGCTCTGGTCGATGCCTACAAGGGATTACTAAGAGTAGAGGCGGAGAAGAGGCTGGACCTCGTCGCTATGATCTCTAACTTTCAGGACGAGCTTGCCGCTTGCAAGAAAAAGCAGTCAGATGAGTCGGTGAGTCGATTGCATTACATCGAATCGCTTTCAGAAGCTGAATGGCAGACGGGCAAAGGGTGGGCCGGGTGCACTCTGATACTTTCTCACCTCGGCGTGGCTGTGGTGGTCTACTCTGTTATTCGTACGATTTCTGGATGTTAAGATCGCACGGTGGAAGGGGTCGTGACCAGTAAGAATCAGCCTAATGCATCATTCTTCAAGGCTTCTGGATATCTTTCCGTCCCATTCAATCCCATATCGAGACGTCGAGTTGCCCCACGTTCGCTAGATTCGCAGATTACGAATCCATCTTTACACAATGTTTTCATCAACGCTAAACACGACCAATAATAAGACGAGAAGCTATTTACAAGGGAGCCAGTGTGACGATTACAAAAACATAGACACTTGTCAGGCCGAAGACTGACTGGACGGCTCGAGCGCCTTACGCTCGATAAGGTCGTTGGCGGCATCGATCACCTCCTGTTCGGCTTTGTCGACAGCATCGATATACTCCTGCTCGCATCGTTCGAGATGGTCTTGATAATCGCGGTCGCACTGCGAGATGTAATCGTCATATGCGTCGAGCTGCTCCTGCTCCCGCCTTTCCATATCGATCCAGTAATCTAGTTCGCATTGATCCAGATAATCTTCGTAGTCTTGTCCACACTGCAAAACGATTTGATCGAACAAGTCTAGCTCCTCTTGCTCTTGTCTCTCGATGTCGTACCAGTGTCTCAACTCGCAGGTGTCAAGGTGGTCCTGATATTCCTGTTCGCACTGCAGGAGATAATCGTGATAGGTATTGTCCTCATTTTGGTTGTTGAGGCTGTCCCTAAACTCCTGCTCGCATTCGTCGAGATAGTCCTGATGATCTTGTTCGCACTGCCAGAGATAATCGTTGTAGGCGTCGCGCTCTTCTTGTGCACAGTCCTCGAGCCAGTCGTCGTGGGCATCTCGGTCTTGAGCGAGATCGTCGAAGTCGGTCTCATCATCCGGCTCGCAATCGTTGAGTTGATCCTGATACTCCTGTTCATCGTAGGCGTCGCGCTCCGCTTGTTCATCGGCATCGATTTGCTCTTGCTCAAGCTGATCGACATACTCCTGTGAGCTGTACCAAGCCTGTTCCCTCTCGTCCTCCTCATCGCGTTCGGCCTGTTTCTCCTCATCGGCATCGATCTGCTCCTGCTCAAGCTGATCGACATACTCCTGTGAGCTGTACCAAGCCTGTTTCCTTTCGTCCTCTTCATCGAGTTCGGCTTGTTTCGCCTCATCGGCATCGATCTGCTCCTGCTCAAGCTGATCGGCATACTCCATAGAGCTGTACCAAGCCTGTTCCCTTTCGTCCTCTTCATCCGCCAACTCTTTGAGGAGCTTAATTTCGGCCTGTTCCTCCCAGAACAAATCCTCTAGGTATCTCGGGTCGTCCCCGTAGAAGTAATCCTCCCAAGTCCGCTTCTTGCCTCGCGACCAATTTGACGTCGGCGCGACCTGGTACGGTTCACCAGATGTTTTATAGCGTACATCCCCAAGGTGGTCGGAGGATAGTATTCCAAGACGATCCAAATTCTCCGCTGCGAAATGCGGTTCCAAGACGGGACCAAGGCTGGGCGTCAGCCTCCAAAGCAAGCAAGAATGCACTCACCTCTGGAAGAACTTGATAGCCGCCTTCAGATTGTCATACCAACAGTAAAAGTTGTAAAGGATGATGCCCCCTTGGTCGTAGGAGGCGAACAAGTGATTTGTGAGCGGACCCAATACTATGAACAGCTCGAAGTCGGGTGCAAGTAGGCATGCGAGCAAAATTTAGCGAAAAGACCTTGCCTAGATCCTGGGCATATCCACCAAATTCGTATACCATGAGCGTCAGCTTTTGAATAGTGCCTGGACCGGAGGTGATGTTGTAGGAAGGGGGCTCGATATCGCCGTCGTTCACATCGACTCCGCCGGACGAGAAAGTCATCGGTAGTCGAAGCTGCACCAAATTAGGGCAATACATCCGCACCATACCGACCACCAAGCTCAAAGCTTTCGGAGAAAGCAGGTTGGAATGAGGTTGAGTGTAGAGGTGAAGCTGGTGCAGATTCTCGCCGGACATCTTCATGAATCGTGACAGGTGGCCATCGTGAAATGGTTCGACGGTCGCGTTGATGCGGGAGATGGGTGCTTTGTTCGGATATCGCGATGCTATAATGGTACTGAGCTCTGACAGAGTGAAGCGCAACCAGCCGGTCTGTAGCTCAGTGACGTGCTTGTCCAGGCGGTCGGTGTCCATGAATACCGCTTTCATATCGTCGTCCCATATTTGAGTGACGCCAATCAGTCTGACGACTCCGAGACCAGCCGTGAGCTCGACATCCCAGCCCTGCCATAGTGAGGGTACGGCAAAAGTCGGTGCACGAACAATCCCCTCGTAGTTCACGGGAACAAGATCAACTTGGTCGTGGAATTGAACAGTGCCAGCGTCTTGATTCTCGTAGATTTCGATCGCGAATCGCTGGCCTGATCTTCCGTTCTGATGTCGTGTAATTCTTCGCAGATTCGGACACTTAAGACGCAAGGCGTTTACAGCGGTCGGCGAGCACGGCTCGGCGTGGTCGGAAAGATGATTGGGTTGGAAATTCGTCCAATACTCGGATCGTCGTGGTGGAAGGTCTGCTTTGATATGGATGACAGCGTCAAGATACTGGCGTTGCCTCCGCTGCATCACGTCAGCTTAGTGTCAGGGTTTCTCGGCGCGAACTCACGGTCTCTCTCGTCATGTCCTTGACCACATCGTATGCCACTTCCTTGTACAACTTCTTCACGCATGAGTCGAAGATCGTGCCGTGTCGCTCTAGTCGCATTAGCTGGACTAGCGATGGCCTATCGCAGTGTCGTGCTAGCACTCGGAAGATGTCATCATTCTGATATACCCTATGTGATGCGGTCATAGCTGTAAAGAAGTGAGTGGTATGGGTGAAGATGATCAGATAGATGTCTTAGAGCCCTTCATGTGCACAGACCATGGAAGCTCCTAGTGCTACGAAAACTTACCCATCTCATCTCCGGATTGACCGGTGAAGGATAATCAAAAGGGATGGGATGTGTGTCGCACACAAAAGGGGCTTGTGTTCCTGACCGGCGTTATATCTCATTCACACACTAATCCCGTTGCTTTGACCTGCAAGAATGATCCGACGTTCCGCCACTGTATCTTGGGCCATGAATGGGTCGGTAGAAGAGAGACACTTCAAGGGCTAATTCATTGGTCATGCATCAAGGTCATCAAAGTCATCATGTATCGTATCTATCTCAAGTCATGTAGTTGGCGCACTGCCAGCCTCTTCTCTCATCCTAGCCATCTTTCTCTCCTCCTGCTGTTTCTTGTCCCGTTCCCACCATCCCGTTATATATCGGACAAATATGATTCTCCTACACATATCCACTTCCATTTTCTCAAATCCCCAAAGCCCGTACTTGAACTCTTGAGGATCCTTCATGGATTTCACCCTACTGTGGAATACATCCCTCGCGTTGAGATATATCTTCTTTGGACAGCCGTAGAGCGAAGCGGGGGTGTGGCGGAGTTTCATGCAATCGGGATCCGAGCCTTTCATGACAGAGCGAAGAAACAGCCACGTTAGTCGGGTATTAAACCCCGTCTCGACCTCTATTGCACGGCTCAATGCCTCGGTGCGTATACTTTGAGTAAGATTACAATGAAACTGGTCGGCAGCATGGAGGCCGGGTTTGGGAATCGAGGTGGGAGGTATGACGCCAGAGTACGTGGAAGAAGAAGCTACTCCTGGTGGGTGATATCTCGGCATGACAACCGTCAGATCCCCCGCCTAGCATGATGCATCAGTAACACCCCTCACCGTCATGTTTAACGAACTCACATCATCGATGAAAACTTGAGTCTGGATAGTGACATATTCCTCGTGCACTTCTCCATACTTCTCGCGCCATTCCCTTCGAGATCGTTCATCAATATAAGCCTTAGTCCTCAATAATTCTTCGTAATCTGGTTGCTTGTAATTCCTTTCGATTGAATGAGGCTTGATATTCGACCACTCGGACTCGGTCATGATGTCGAGATTGAACGCTGAGGTGGGACTCGTGAAGAGCTGATCGGTTTTGCCGCGATATTCAACTCTCTGTATTCATCTAGAGGCCGCGCGGAACGAAGCATGTCGACGAGTCCATGAGGACATCCGAGTGGTGCGGAGTAGAAGGCCAGAAAGGGGTCTATCGAGAAGCGTGAAATCTACATGAGGCTTCGGAGTTGACCGGCGCGACCGGGTTCGATTGTCTTGGCTTTCGCTTTTATCACCATTCTCATTGTACATACTGTATACTGTATATACCACACTCTCCCACCATGCAGGTCCTTCTCTCTGATAGTCAGGTGAGTTCATTCTTCTTAAATCTACCCATGGTCCCCGATCATATTATATTCCTATACACCGTTACGTAGATCAGCTCCATTGTTCTAGGGCAATTTCTATCCCTCATCGGCCGAAGCGGAATTTCACATCCCCTGGGCGCTCTTATCTGATTATCACCTCATCCCGCGCCTCCTCCCATCTTCACTACCTTTCACCTCTCTATCGCGTTCTTTACTGATACTCGCTATCAGGTTACCAATCGACCCAAGATGTCTAAATCCAGAGTGGGTCCCCCACCTCTGTTATCGCGATCTTCGATATCCTCCGATGAGACTCCCTTACAGACTCCTTCCTTCACCCCGAACGCGCCAGCGGAATACATCACCAAGGCGGACCTATCGTTGAAGGAGCTAGAGAAGGATGCGGTGAAGGCTGAGAAGGCTTCCGACCTCGATCTTGATTTACCGATTTCTACCTTGTTGCGAGAAGGCACGAAGCGAGCGCATGTTCAGGCTGAGAACAGTGCTGGTGCAGAGGCACTGGTGAAGGGTGAGCTACCTCTGGAAGAGTATACCAAGTGGTTAGCTGTGCTGTGGAGAGTGTATGAGTGAGTCTGGCCAAAAATACCAAGAGGCTAGAAGCTGATTGTTCAGCGCTTTGGAGCTTGCTTTGTCAACGCATTCTAGCAATCCGGTGCTACAAGGCATATATGATCCTACACTACTCGAACGAGGACCAGCACTAGCTGCCGATATCACTCACCTGCTCACTCTCCTTCCTGCCGAAACAACAAGTACAACAACCGCTCTCGCTCCACGCGAGTCCACACCTCTTCCCCCCTTTCCCCTTCCGACCTTCCTGGCACCAGTATTCTCCGACCCTGCTCCTGCCCTCCAGAACTTCATCCAACATATTCATCACTTATCAACCTCGTCCGGACAGGCTCCTCTGCTCCTCGCTCATGCCTACGTTCGGTACCTAGGAGATCTTTCTGGAGGTCAGATTATCGGAGGAAGGATCAAGAGGGCTTACGGGTTGAAGGAACAGCAAGGAACCGCGTTCTACGATTTCTCAAGTCAAGGGTCAAGAAGTGGGTTTGAGAGCGATCCCAGTGGAGAGGGCGGCAAGAAGAGGTTGATGGATATCAAGGATTGGTATAGACGTGGAATGGATGATGGCGTAGGGGAAGACAAGGATTTGAAGGGTAAGTTCAGTTCTGCCCAGCTGAAACAATCGGCTGATATATGCAGAGCGACTAGTAGCCGAGGCAAACTTGTCTTTCGCCCTCAACACCAGCCTCTTCGCCCTCGTCCCTCCCCCTCCAGCCAAATCATCAGCAGGAACGAAAGGGGCAGTACCGCCCGCTTTCCGGACCGCCGATGAGCTCCGCGGTCAATTAGACGGAAATTTCGGAACGATCCCCATGATGTTCTTCGCTTTCGGTGTCAGCTTGCTCGTCAGCAAGTTCCTCTTGCCTCAGATTTACGATATGATGGGCCTGTAATCGGGTTTGTCTGGAACGAGAGCTCGGAAATTAGATGTCTAGGTCTAGGTTGTATCATCATTGGCTCATTAGAATGCATTGCAATGGACGAACATGAATGGTACTCGTTAAATGGGCATAGCTGATTAGGCCACAGTGGCCTGGTATTCTTCCCACGACTTCTCCAGACTCTGGAAGACTCGCTGCGATTATCAGCTTGTGACAAGGGAATGAAGACGCGACGCACTTTCAGTGACAGTTTGGCACCTGCCGTCAGACTTCCAATGACATCCGAATCCCATCTCGCACTGCCTTCACTTCCATTCGGCACATCGGCTTCTTTCTCCATCAATGCCTTTGCGTGATCGACCACATCCTTCAGATGACCGGTCGTATAATAGTAATGTCGGATTTCATCCTGTAACCCTTCGGGTGGCGACGTGAGGGCTTGTCTGACAAAGCTTCTGGACAGGACATACGCCTTCTCGGAGTATAAGCGCCTGAGGTTCAGCGGTCGAACCCAAATGGTAGAGTTAGCAGTACTCACGAATTGACTGAACCCTCTTTCGTGCCTTCTAGCTTGGCGTAGGCTGGCTCGCAATGATACGGATTGCGCACTAGGACCAAACCTGATATCGAGACAAAGACTTGTAGAAGGGATGAGCGCTCAGCACTAGACTTATCAGCGATGATCGGTATCAGGCTAAATCAGACCACTCACTCCCAGCTCTCTGATGCATCTCCTGACCATGTTCCGAGAATCGACAAGCAGACTTTGCCTTCTTCATACAAATTGGCTGGTCAGGTCAGCGGATCCCATTACCTAAGCGATGGTGACATACGGTTACAACGGCCCTTGCCGTTTGTGTGAGAATGGAAATGGACTACGGGCGGTTCGTATGGATACCTTGGACTGAGGAATACGTCAAAGACGAATGGCGCACCGGCATAGGGTGTACCTGCCGGTCCGATGATGAGCACCCTCATTAAATCCAGTCGGTCCTCGTAAGTTCGTACAACGATATTGTCTGAGATGTCAGCTTGTCCCCACTCAATCTGGCAGGACTGACCAGGCAGAGACGTCCTCAAGGCTTTATGCTCAGCACTGATTTTCTTCATCCTCGCCCTACTGGATGACGCTGGGGCTTCCCCAAAGTATCGGTGGTCGGATGGCGCAGTCTCCAACACTATAAAAGGCTCCCATGCGGGATCTCGCGGTGCTGACGATGGTCCAGCCTGAGAGCTAGGTTCGGGAATCGTTGTTGGAGGTGGCGAAGGGGAGCGGGACTGTCGCATCGGTGGTGAAGACGGGGCCATTTCGATTGACTCGTCCACCCAGTCTGCGTCTTCTGAAGTATCGTCCACGTTCATCGAGTGCGAAACCGCTTCTCTTGTGGATCCATTGAATATGGGATCGTTCGTATCTTCGAAGGACGAAATAGCTTGATGAAATGACATCGATGGGAACGGACTCCTAGCCCGCGAGACATCCTCTTCGCTGTATTCCGTCACCCAGCTCGCATCGGAGGCACCGTCGTTGACTGCGTTGTGCGCTCTTTGTAGTCTAGCGTTCGCCAGGACGATTTCGGCTAGAGAATGTCTTGACCCTTCAAATGTGAAATCCAAAGGCATCGGTTGATCGTAGTTACTTTCGGAGCCGTAGCCTTCGGAGTACATGTCCATATCACCTTCTTCCATAAGCTTGAGCAGTAGTACATTGCGTAGTTCGAGTAAGACGGTTTCGCCATTGGCTAGACGAACTCCAACTCGACCATCCATTTCCAAGGATACGACTTCGCCGACCCAGTCGATATCATTTGGCTCCATTATAGCGCCAGACCACTCGCATGTGCTTGGAATCAGAGAAGATTGCTGTTGGACGGCAATGGAGAGCAGTGCGACAGGATCTGTTTTGGATGCCGGAGCGAGACCTATTGCAGGTACGTGTGGCATTGGCGATCCGCTGTCGTTGCAGATAAAGACGTATTCGCCAAGAGTCGCGCCGTATTCCTCGTGATTCTCGCTGCCGTGTTCCACTTCCAGTACCGACACTGTTTCTATCTGTGCCGTATCGCTAAAGCGAATGTCGACTATCCTCTGTACTGGATCGTAACGCTGCACGACTGCAGGACGTCTCTGATTGGGGTCGTCGGACCAGATGACATGTTGACCGGGCCATGACTCGTGTCTATGAGTCAGCTAGGCCCGTACAGTCTCCAAGCCAAGTGCTGCTTACTCGTCCATGTTTTCGTGCCGCAGCAATGAATTCGCCCAATCCTCGGTAATGTGGCCATCTGGCCATTGTAGTCGAGCCTTTGTCCGAAACTCCACTACACGCAACGGTATAGTCCCTCCTACTGTAGCTCCCCCATATCTGGCAGGAAGGCCATGACCTAGTCATTCAGCTGTGAACAGTATGGAGAGCCTGGAATACAAATTACGCTCGTAATCTGTCTCATCCTTGAAGACATATGATCTGCCTACCTGGCAGAATTTATCCAGCGCTTTGCTGACCCGCACAAGCTGGTGGAGCTCGTCGTGATTGTACCACGATTGAGGTCTCGGATATTTCCATTGTTCAGCAATAGGTATCTGCTGGAATTAGCGGCTGGGACTGTTGTAAGTTGTGTGCAATTACCTTTTGATTGATTGCAAGCCAGGCGACTTCGATACCGTGCGGTGCTGCCGCACAGACTCTATGGAATGGACCATCTCCCATCATCGCCATGTCTATGCCTCTCGCCCGATATAAGTCGATAACATCCTGTAACAACGCATCAGTCTGTGCTCTCAACCTTTGGATAGATGGCACTTACCGCTACTTTATCGCCAACCTGCATGATTGCACACGTATCGTGCAGCATGTAGGATGTCCCATCTGGGAGTTTCACCAGTCCAACCTGCCCGACCACACTGACTGTTCCTAGCCATCCTCCGCTGACTACCTTGTCCCCTTCCCGAAAACGCGCGACGCTCGTCATGCTTTCCATTGGGATCCAGCCTTCAATTCTTAAGCATTCCAGCGCAGTTTCCACTCGCAATTCGGTATACGTCGACAGAACTAAGGCGACTTCAGGCGAAGCGACGGTCCGTTTAACTAGATCCCCTGGCTCGAGACCTCGACTCAGCAATTCCAGGATACTCTCTGGCTCAATCGCTCGATGACCCTGCGTTCCCACCCTAGATGATCAGCTCGTATATATCCACCTGATCGCGAGATATCTCACCTCAAGCCGACCTCACCCAGCAGCAAGGGTCGATCAAGCGGGCCACTGCCCTCGAAATCATCGTCTTCTTCGGTCGACCAGGACCTCTGAAGTGTTCAGCTGAGGCACTGCATCTCGGAATAGTGGAACATACGGCAACAAAAGCTCGCTTCTCCGGATCACTCTTGTAGAACACGATATCACCAATAAAGAACTAAGATGTCAGCTGCTACTCGTACAGCTTTCTGTGTCCTCACCTGGCTAACGTAGTCGTCCCCGAGACCTGGTAGCGCCTTGATGTTGGGCATCTTGGTCCCAGCCAGAGATTATCACTACCGAGGCCGAACAAAAAGGTCCTCCTGGTCTGGGAGGTGAAGTATAAACACAACGACGAATTGATAACGAGAGACAAATTGCGGATATCAATTTAAGCTTTTGTCATGGGATTGCTCATTGATGGCTCTACTATCTATCAAACATGATGGCAAGCGGACGTTGCCAGCGCAACCTCTTCAGTGCTTGGATCATTCTTACTCAGACATTTCATATCATGCATGCATACACCCATGACTTCTCTACTAGGCGAGGGCCAAAAGGGCGTTGATGAGGTTTGATGATCGACGCGTCTTTGGAATTTGTGGATATAAATCTGGTTGATTCCATTACGCGTACATCTTCCTTTCCTAGCATTGTCGTTCGCGCCCTTCCCTCTCCGTTCTATACAACTTGCATACATCAGTCCATCACCGTCTCCTATCGATCTGGAAGCGTGTCACATCTCTAAAGTGTCTCTAGCATCAACACAAAGCGCTATGGACGAATCATCCGACCCCCAATCTAGCGCCTCGGCTCTGCGTAACCCGAAACATCGTCATATCTCTCGCTCAGCAGCCAAACGGGAGTCAGTCCAGCTTTTAGGCTCTATCAAAGATCTTCAAGCCCACTTTGCCCGCGCTGGGTTTGTAGAACATCGACAGGGAGCAGGAGCAGGACTCAAAGGATCGGGACTAAACACCTTGGGCGAGGATGATGAATTGGACGGCGAAAACCGACCACCTCCTGTCCGGGATGAGAGAAGGAGAGAGAGAAAGACATGGAAGGACGTGGATCTACCTCGAGTTGATCCGATTGCGGCGCGAAGGGAAGCAAGGGGGATTGTTGGATCAATGAGGGCGACTTGGGGATTACAGTCGAGCTCGTCTTCTAGTGGATCATCGTCGATGGTCTCCTCACCTACTACGATGTTTTATCCCGACAATCCTGCGAAAGATACGAGAGGAGCTTTCGTCAACACTGCGCGGTCTATCAGAACTATTCGAACCCTAGCACTGGCGATCTCGCATGTCGCCCGCCCAACCGACAGAAGGGTATCTTCATCATCTCAATTACTACCTCGACCTTCGTCCAGACTCCATCAATCATTCTCAACCCCATCACGACCCGCCGGTATGCCTCGAGCTGTATCCCTTGGAGTGCCAGCAAGAAAGTCATCTTTGGGCGTGATGGAGGAAGCACCTCAGGACGACATACAAGCGGATCTGCGTAAAGCTGCTATCGAGGTTTTGGCATGTTTGAGGGCTTTGGAAGAGATTCTGAGATACGATGGAGGATACGATGGAGACGACACCCAACCTTCGAGGCTCACGGAATCTCCAATCGAGTCGACTGGTACTGGCTCAACTACACTGGGTACTGATACGGCACAGACATCACTCCGCCCGCCCTCGACTGAAGCCGAGTTTGACGACTACGGCGACGATGAAGAGGAATACAATCTCAATGCTCTCGCTCTGGCGGACGCCGAGAATGAACAGCATACACGAACGTGGGAAGAAAGAATCATAGCGGAAGGCCGACAATATAGGGGATTCGATAACCTTGGCCCCATCACTGAACGCCAGGTTCATCTAAAAGAGGCTCTTTCAAGGTGGATTGCTGTAGTCGAGCGGATCTTTCAAGTCCCAAAGGAAGGCGCGAATGACGTCGAGGATTGGGCAAAGCAGGAGCTATGGTACGGAAAGCCTCGAGGTAAGCAGCTTCTTCACGCGGAGGGAAGTAAGCTCATCGATAGAACGTATACAAAACTTCTTGAGCTCGTATCTACCCTTGCAGATCCAACTGCTCATGCCATCGACGGCTGATCGCGACTTCTCGTCTACCATCCTACCCAGACTCAGGTAAGGCTATCGATCCAGGTCTGGAATCGCGCTGATGAGCCAGTGATGGATTCGCCCTCATACACGCATACAACTGCGTGGTGCTATCTTCAAGCAAGCCGTGGGGCTTCATACCAGAAGAGGATATACACGACACAGTCTCTCGTAGTGCTGGCTTGACACCAGATAGCGAGGGCGGTCAAGAATGGACATTTAGGAGGATTGGGAACCTCACATCCTGGGCAGCGTAAGTCGCACCCCGAAAAGTCATCTAAGCCATGCTGACATAGTAGGGCATTAAAGCACAGATACAACCTGCCAATATCATTACCCTCCACCGCAACGTCCTCGGCATTCCTGCCCAAAGTGACCGCTCTGCCACCACGAGCACCAGGTCCGAGTCCCGACTTCAATCCCAACAGATCTTTGCTCGGGGTATCAACCAGTACGAGACCATCCCGAGAAGGCCAGCGAATCGATTTCGACCCCGCTCTTATAGCTAAGAAAGGAGCAGACTGGGAGGTTATGTTTGAGTCTCTACTTATGAGATGGGTCGAAGCGGCGAGTGCAGAGGCAGACGTACAACTTCGACACGCTGTCGCTGGCGTATGATGCATATTCATTAGTATCATGCCATGCTGTGTCGCCTATACACGCCTTGACTTGTGCTGCACTCTTCGGCGGCATACAAAAGACTGACCGTCCGACGACCTCGGGACCAGCCACTTTGACGACTCCGATATTTATAGCTTTATCTCATAGATTGTTCTAGAAGTCGTTAGGGGGAAGTACCTAGGGAAATTGCCCTAAAGATTAAGTTACAGGGCATCAGGTCGTCCAGTACTGAAACTGATAATATTGCATTACCAAGCCATTGTCGGATATCATTTCGAGTGGGGTAGGCCAAGATGTGTCAGGAATGATACAGGCTTGGCGTGAGCTATGGGCGCATGATGATGTGTTCGCGACGTCACGAGATACTGAGCGAACAATGACCAGCTATACCTCTTCCTAGGTTCAGCCAGCACTCATTGTACTCCTCGCTCGGTTCCAACTACAATATGCCTCTCCGCTCCGTTCCAGCTACTGGCCTCGACAATGTGCGATCAGGCTTGAGTCCGTGTCTCGGAGTCGCCATCACCGACAGTTTGCCCTATGAACAGGTAATCTACACCAGACATAGTCTACCGGCATTGCATCTCGCTGATGGTAACAGAGCGGAGTACAGTTGAACGAGACTCTGGAAATAGTATTTCTTGGGACTCCCCCTTTCAACCTCACCTCTACGTAAGTGCAAGTAACAACATGACACCTGCTCATTTCACTAACGGGACATGCTTTGCTGAATGACCTAGTATCTGCGACAACAATAGGACATGTTGGGTACGTTCGATTTCACCCCGCCGATCGAGCCAGCAGAATTCCGCTCAAATTTCAGTGCGGTACCCAAAGCCAGAACCTCAGTATGAACACGTTCACGTGGACAGTCGGCGGTGTGAACGTTAAAGACCCCAATACTCGTGATGATTCCCAAATTGAGGTCTTTACTACCCTTGGGCACTCCATGTACGTTTGTCGCCATCGCTACTCCCACACCCATACACACCTTTAACCTTTTTTGCTCATTCAATTGAGCTGACAACGCGCAGAATCTGGGCAGCCGTCGAAGTGAACAATATTTCATTGACGCAGACTCAGTACAGCTACAGCCCCAATTTTTCGCTCTCGTCCAGCTCATCCGATGACCAACCTTCGGGTGCTCCTTCTCCTCGGCTGAATCAAAGTTCACTTGGGTAAGTGATTTGGACACCTGTAAATCCGCTGATGCATTGCAGGCTGGTGACCTTGGGTATACTCTCGCTGGCGATCTTGGGAGTCTTGGCTGGGTTTTAAGCACTCATGGCGCTGTGCAGTCGCGAGCTAGGGGTCTCAGCAGTTTCTAAGAGCACAAGGTGGGGTGGCTTACTTGCAAATGTATCGTTGTGGTGTGCTACAGGGAGGCCTTGCCGCCCAGTAAAGGAGACTCGTTGTTGTCGCCATGAGCTCTCCTCTTTGAGATGGCATTTGGCGCTCAAGCCGTCAAGTATCTCAGCCCCGGCCTCGTCAGCCAGCCCACCCTCTGATATTGTGTGGCGGCGATGAGAATAGTAAGCCTTAGCGAGAAATCCAAGGCAACAAGTACGCTATTTGGTCCAGGTAACGCAACCACTATATCGTATAACCTCAAATTCAAAGAGTTGGTAAGGAAGATTCGCACGTACACGATGTTGCAGATGGATCTACTTGGCGCTGCAGTCTGCAGTACTCTATTGCCATCATGGAAGCAGAGAGCTTGTCATCAACATAGCATTTAGTGTGCATCGTATCGAGCCCTTGGTTCATGGATAGCGGAATCAAATCCGGTAACCGGACATTTAAAATGGATCAACTGACTCTGTACTTATACGCCCTCTTTACTATCTTATTTCATACAACTCAGGTGCCAAACCTGGCTCTCGGTACATCGCCTGGATTGAAGTCTACACATATACTTGGATATCATATCATATCAAGCTCGGAAGATGCTCGACGCAGCAGGAGTCACGACAAAGGTCAAGGAGCTACATGAAGCTAATAACGCAAAGAAGACCGAGGTATGTTCCATGATATGTATCCGGGACCACAGATCTGATGATCTAGGATGTCATCAAGATCCTAAACGTCCTAAAAGCAGAGGTAGAGCCAACAGAGGAATTATTGAAGGTACACAATCTTGTTATTCTCAAGAGGAAGTTGCACTAACACCTTTAGACGTCAAAGGCGGGTGTGGCTATTGGGAAACTCCGAAATTCGACTTCGCCAGGTGTCTCGAACTTAGCAAAGGAGGTGGTCAAGAAATGGAAAGAGGCCATCGAGCAGCAGAAATCCAAAAGGAAACGAGATGATGGGGATGAAGTCAAGAAAGAGGATGGGGGGAAGAAAACCAAAACGGAAGGTAAGCCTCCTTATCATTCAATGGCAACTTGTTCTGATCGCAGCCTCATCAGCTGCAGCTTCTCCTTTACCTGTAACACCGGCGGATTCCAAAAGCGATATCAAGCCAAAGAAGGAGGATGAGACTCCAGGAGCCTCATCTTCAAGACGGACATCACCAAAGGAGGAAGACGGAGTTCTCTCAACAATTGACGATACCCTGACGAAACCCCGTACGGCCGAGACGGATGGTGTAGCAAAAAATATGAGGGTGGAAGGGGGAGACGATACGACAAGAGACAAGTGTGCGATCATGATGTACAACGCATTAAGTATTGATAGTCGAGCAGGTGAGCTATTTTCTACGTTGAACATTTGAGGGTGACTGCCGACGCTGTAGAATCCCGTATATTGAAGGAACGGGCTTTCGCGATTGAGAAAGCTGTGTTTACGAGTCACGAGGGGTCGACTGGAAACGATTACAGAGCCAGTGAGTCACCCCCAATTCAGCTTGGTCAGAGCTAATGTCCAGAAATCAGATCACTATTCTTAAACCTGAAGGACAAAGGCAATCCCGGATTACGAAACCAGATCGTCCTTGGCGATGTGGACGCGGACAAGATTGTATCCATGAGCAAGGAGGTAAGCTATCTTCGCGGTGAACCTGGACATGAAGCTGACAAACAGGACATGGCCTCGGAAAGCGTCAAGGCAATGAATCAGAAGATCACAGAAAACAATCTCTTCAATGCCAAAGCTGTTGGCGAGACCAATGCAGAGACTGACGCATTCAAATGTTCGAGATGTCAACAGAGGAAATGTACCTATTACCAGATGCAGACGAGAAGTGCGGATGAACCGATGACGGTGAGTCTTCCTCATAGGTTCAAGATATGGTTGCTAATCTGTCAGACTTTCGTGACGTGTATCAATTGTGGTAATAGGTGGAAGTTCAGTTAAGCAGTATTAGCATGCATATAGTCGTATGGTCTGCGCGCAGTTTTCTGGGCCTCTGTCCTACATGTTGACGACAAAGACGGCCCAGTGCGCGTGGGTGGGTTCGCATGGCTCGTCCGCATTGTCGGGGACGCCAGGTACGGACTCTGATGTCGTTTGGTTTCCTCAAAGAAAGACTTGGTGAACGGAGTCTCTCCTAGTAACTGGACCGCCTCACTTCGCTCTAGTAGACGAGAATCAATGGGCAATCCACCTTTCCCCAACCGATCATCTGATGCATGTTTCCTTGGCGCCGAGACCTCAAGCCCCGGCCGCCGCTTTGCATCCCGAGACTTTTTCCCCGGCCTCGAGCCACAATGGATGGATCCCAAGTTGTAGTAGGAATCTTAGCTTTGCGATATTGTCGAGTGTTTTACGGGTTTGCAGCTTCTCTATGGACAGCTTCTGGACGATCAGACAGGTCGAATCAGCAACTACGCGATCCGCGATCATGTTATGTAGTATGGCGACATCCCGCAAAATTCCCTGAGCTCGGGCATGAATCGCGCTGTGAGACACCTATTGAGCTCAAACTCGATCGTCGCAACGTTGGAGCTGGAGCTGGGAAGGATTTACCGGCCGACTGCGGATTTTCTGCGCATCCGCAGCTTGCACACGACAGTTCCGTCGGCATGAATACGCCTCGACATGCCATACAACTGATCGACGTGAAGAGTCCGTACTTCTATCATCTCTCTCTGACCCATGAGGTTGTTGACGCCACATGATAAATGGCGGCGTGCGTTGTGGCGTGCTTGGCCTGTCAACGATTAATACGATGGCGGGGTGATCGACCTTCGGCCTTCCTTTGTCCGTTTGGAATCACGCTAAATTGGTCAGGGTCGCCACTGCGGGGAGGGAAGGGTGAGGGGTTTCCCTGATTATCTTTAACCGGCTGTCACGGCTGTTGCGCCTTTTGCCAGCGGGAATCGATTTAAGGGCTTTGACGCGAGCAGTACCACGAGATTTGACCCCGAGCCGGTTCAGGGAAGATTGCCGATCAGCAGGCCAGGGGGAAGATGAGAGGAATAGTAATAGTTTGATAAGCTCCTTTGAGGATGAGATTCAGGGTTTAATTCGGCGCTAGTGGAGCTCTTTGGTCAAGAGTAGATATTTAGTGCGGCACCGTTTAGATCGAATTCGGATGTAGGTATCGACTCCATTACCATTCTTCAATCACCTGTACACTCAACACTACACATATTGCTACCATAACAAGCTACGCCAAAGCTATAGCGGATACACATACACGAGTACCTTGTCTTGGAACGCTAGTCTTGTTCCACCGCCCTTTTGTTGCCGGATCTCTTCGACTCTCGGAGGCTTTACTGGCAAATCTTCTCCGGCTGTTTAGCACAAGCTTGTGTCTGTTGAAGGACAAGATAGGTATCCAGCACTTGCTGTCAGAGTTCCAGTATTGGATTCTGAGCGGTTCACGCCTTTGGCAACACCTGTTGAGGAAATGTATGTGCTTTCTTCTCATATTCCCTCTACATGACAAGAACCATGCACAAGCAACCGTGCCCCAACGCGACCGAGCAAACGACGTTGCTACTTCACCCCCTCCTACCTACTACTTAGATCAGGGCTGACCAAATAGAAAGCACGCACACATTACCGACTTCGATTAAGATCGCTTACTCGTAACGCATTACAAAATCTTCATCCTCCAAATGTCACACACCAACTCCGAAAATAAGCCATACGGCTCATCGATCCCTTTCCAACTGTCCAACGATCAAGACCCTTCCTCGTTCGGTATCTCGCCATCCGATATTAACATGACCTTCTGGTCTAATGGTTCTTCATTCTCATCGTCCGCTTCCGGTTCCGGCGCCGGAGGATCTTTCTCTTCCGTCGACAACCTCCCATCCATCTCACGCGACTTTGTCAGACCAACGAATGATGCGCGTCGGCCAGCCACCGCAGGCGGTGCGCTCCAGCAGCCATCACGGACTATGTTCACCAGTGGGCTTGAAGCTACGATACAGGAGGAGGAAGGGAATGAGAATGATAACTCTGGAGGAAACAGCCGTCGAGCTTCTGTGCCCCATGATACGTGGTTGAACCATGGCAGCTCGATGCCTTCGATTACGCCCTACAACCAGTTCGTCATGACTCAACAACATACACAAGGAAACCCAGCGCGAAATACAAACCAGGTACTAAGACCACAAACGAGCGACGGATTGCCTCATCATACCATGGTCCCCTCTCTACCTTCTCTCAACAGTCATGTGCAATACACCGGCGTCATGGCTCCTCGCACTATACCCAACGCGATCCCAAATATGGGCTACAGCAGTTTCCCAGGCGACCGCACGTTCTCCTTCGCTGGCGTCCAACCTCAATTCGTCAACGGCAATGTCGATGGACCATCAAGTTATCCAGGGATGGACGCAAGAAAGCATACTTTTGTCGCTGCCGATGAGGATCGACCTAAAGCAAAACGACCTAGGCGGAGGGCGGATGAGATCACTAGGAAGTACAAGTGTGGTTGGAATGGATGTGATAAGGGATATGGAACTCTGAACCACCTTAATGCGCATGTCGAAACCTTGAAACATGGTGAGAAACGAACATCTGACGGTAAGTCCCCAGTTTCGTCGGAGGGTTGAGGCAGTGGGCTGATGATGCAGAATTCAAGTGGATCAAGGAAGAAAACAAGACAATCAAGCAGCGGGCAGCGGCAGAAGCAGCTCGAAATAAGTCGTCTGCTCGTACTGGGCCCAGTAGGGGAAGTTTCTCTTCGGAATCGGACTACACCCGACGCGATTCAGCTGTATCAGGCTACTCTTCAGCCGATTTCTCCGGTCGCAGCTCCGCCGCTTCAGGCTACGAGTTCATGTACAGTCGTCCAGGGACCGCAGGATCAATGGCTTCCTTCGATGGAAATGCTTCGGGTGGATATGCCGATCAATTCGCTTTTGGAGGATCAATGAACCGACGTCCATCCGCACCGATGCATATCCCATTACCACCGCCCCGACCCATGAACCAGGATTTCGGTTTACTTGGTGGGAATCAATTTGTCAATGGTGATCATCTTACGCCTACGAATCAATATCCACACTCGCATTTGAATTTGGGAGAGTATCGTCCACCCGCTCAAAATTCGACGATCGCCATGACGAGCGCGCAGCCTCTTGAGAAACCTTTCGAGCAGTTCTCGTTTCAGAGATGAGTAGCTTGGCCTGGTGTCGAGCTTAAAGGAGACTTTGTGGAATCAGCAGGAGTGCAGGAAATGTAAGATAACGAAGAAAAGAATAGATGAGTGAATGTGGAAATAGGAATAGACCGTTGATGGAACCTAACGCGAGTTGCAATGGAGGATCAATGAAGAAGAAGGGATAATTGTAACTTTTGTATATACGCATGTCATCTCGTGTCAATTTTGAAAGCACCATTATAACTAACCGTCTATGCCAGTGGGCACGCTGGGCGGACCATGAAGCGGTCATTGTAGTGCCTGAATCAACTGGCGATCATTTCAAGGAATTACTCCACCCGGGCCTCATGTCAACGATGAAGCAAGAACCGACAGAAAGTCCCTCATCGACAGCCCTAGCTTCTCGTATAGCTCGATACTCATATGAAGCTACGCCGAGTCCGAACGGCAAGCGGAAGGCTACTCCTGTAAAGCGGGAACCTGGACCAAGTGTCAGTCCGCACTTTACTCGTAATCGGGGGTCGGTCATTTCACGAGGAGCAGTCGTTGTGACTTCGCCTCACTTTTCGAAGCCTCCGACGCCAGTGACCTCGGTCAAACATCCGACAATCCTGAATGTGACACGAGCTGTATCCAATGACGGATTAGACAGCGATGATGATTTGGAAAGTATCGATGGTTCCACTTCCGCCAATCATGCAGGGGTCGATTTGAGCGATGATGGAGAACTAGAGGATGAGAGTGATGGTCTAGGAGATCTCGTTTCATCTGATAGTGATGAGGAGGAAATGACTTCACCGAGTCGTCAATCTCAAACTCGTATACGAGCCAGAAGAGCAGGTCGGACGGAACAACATCTAATCCAAGAAGGAGAATCAAGTACAGGCGCCAGGAAGAGGCAAAGAATCAAGAGGGAAGACGATGGCGATGGCGGGACTAGGCCGAAGAAGAAGAAAGCACCTAGAGGTTATGCTGCTCCTGAGATATATCAGCATCTTAGACCATTACCGGATATCCTAGGACCTGGGCTTGATGGTATGTCCCGCTCATTCTCGAGTTGCTAAAGCTGACGACATAGTGGTATTCTGCGGGATCAAGTGTGTTAATAATCAAGATCCTGGTATCGACTGACGATAGCCCTGGAGTGAGGAGTTCAACGACAGGACATCATTTCGGTCATCCGACAAATAAGTTCTGGGTACGTTTCTTCACTCTTTGAAAGCTATTGCTGACGACTCAAGAGATCACTTCATCAGTCTGGTACGATCTAAGGTCCTTTCAATGACTCAGGCCTGACGGACAGGTATGACCTCTAGACTGATCAAGCCCGAGGAAGATCATCTTCTACCTGTAGAGTTCAATTACGGCCTGGTGGGTCCTCTCAAGACCTCCTTCTTCCCGGTATAGGGGCTGATAAGACAGACAGTCCTGGTGGATAGACCAACAGCCGAACAATCCGAATTATCGACTAATGAAATGCGCTTGAACGTCCTTCCTTTCACGGAGAAACTGTCTGGTATCAGACCTGGGATAGTCTGTTTCGTGGGCAAGAAGATTTGGGATGTCTACGAGAGCGTAGTCTCCAAGTCCGCTCGGGTAGTCAGTACGAGTCAGGGGATTGACGTGAAGGAAGAGGAGGACACGACTGCTATACCAAATTCGACACCTGCTGAAGGCG
The DNA here is from genome assembly GCA_017654735.1 of Vishniacozyma victoriae. Lineage (NCBI taxonomy): Eukaryota > Fungi > Basidiomycota > Tremellomycetes > Tremellales > Bulleribasidiaceae > Vishniacozyma > Vishniacozyma victoriae. Next base: position 165,147 of record JADPYG010000088.1, read on the forward strand.
TGGTGAGCGGTGGACAAGGAGAGGATGTAAAACCCGCAATCGTCGACAGGCCAACATCGCAATCAACTCCTCGCCGGAGAGCCCCAGCCAAGGTGAAAGAAAAGTTCGACTGGACAAAACCCCGTCCATTTCGCCTCCCACACCAGACTGATGATGGATTGAAATACACTTATTTCTGGGTTGTACCCAATACCTCAGGTCTCGAACGAACTCCTGTAAGTCCACCTCTGTCTTTTTCCCCATCCGATGAGACTTGCCGGGACATGGCTGATATACAGCTCGCTGAGCAGGTTGTACTCTTTCGGCACCTGAAGACATTCAATGAAGAGGTCAAAGCTGGTCGGGTGGAGGGGGTATATCGGGACATCGATGTCGAGGGCGTCAAGGAGACAGTGGAGACCATGAAGAGGGCTGCAGAGGCTAAGGAAGTAAAGCAAGAATAGGTGAACATGTGTACATCCATGTCTGGTGTAATGTACGTCCAAAATAATGCATGACATGACGAGCAATGCTATGTAATGTAGACAAGACATGAGACATATTACCAGAATCCAGATAATGAGTGTAAATCACTAAACACGGTAGTACTACTACTTCCAATCTGCCTCATCATTTCTTTCTGTCGCTTGATAGGCTGTTCGGCGAATTGAGCAAGGAGGTGACCGTCAAGTACACCCCGAGCAAGGGGTTTGTTTATGATCTCATTTCGAACAGATCTATCATCAGCGAGTCATCTTGTCATGTAAGAGAAAGGAAGAAGGGGACATACCGGAAAGCACGAGGATTCAAACCTGCTATGTGCTGAGCATTCCTGACTAATTGTTCTGAAGCTAATTGTAATCGCTTGAATCGGGCTGGTTTGACAGCTACTAGAGTTGATATCGTTCCATCCGCATGGGCTATTGATCAGTTTTCCTCCTGACAAAGTGAGAATATATGGGCGTACCATAGAGGATCTGGGATTGAGGCGCGACCTCCTCTTCGGACGTTTTGCGACGTGCTATAGTCTTACTTGCCATCACAGGTGCTCCACCGTAGTACTCTGTACGTAGTACTAATCGTTCTCCATTGAATGAATCCGGGTCTGACTGTTAGCTATCTTCTCGGCATTGAAGAAGGGGGAGACATACCGGCTGGATCGAAATCTACTAATCTGAGAACACCTTCTTTGTCGTTTGAGATAAAAGTCATCTGTCCATCGTGGACCAAGAAATCGGCTGTAGACAGGGACACATCCTGAAGATCTTTTCCGATCACTGTGAATTTATATGGCTCGTCCTAAACGTCAGCTTACGTTCGGATCTTAAGAAGCGTAGGGAAGACGAACCTGTAATGAAGCGAACCACATTGATTTGAATGCGTCTCCGAAAAGGATTAGATTCTTGAAGACGCTTATTGAAGTGACAAACAACCCAACATCCGCAAAAGCAAGTGCTAGGAGTCGATCATCGTAATCGAGTCCCTTTATGTATACCTATACGTCAGCCTACAAAACGAGAGATAGACTTACCTTGGGCCCGTTGGAATGTAGGACATATCCATTGATATTATTCAATGCGGAAACTGGATTCCTACATGGATCCTTACATCTCTTCTTCAATCTCCAACCAGGGGTTCCTTCCTTCTCTCCGACAGTCTCTACCACTTCAAACACGTACACCTAAACATCAGCTAGAAGTCCCAATGAGCAGAAGGGAAGGATAGCTTACATTCCCACGACTAGCTCGATCTTCACCGAAATCGAATCCTGTTCCTACTGCTATGAAATCCCTCATTCCTCCTGAAACACTACTAGATTCAAGGGATACACTCTGACAACAAAGGATTACTTCATTTTGATCGAAATCGTATCCGTCAATCACCTTGAAAGGGTCTGAACCCTGAGAGAATAATTCAAGAGTGGATCGTTCATTCGTTGGTGAAGTTAAATTCTCTCCCTCTGGCCCTAGTAGGATTTCACCTTCTTCATCGTATATTTGGAATGGGACTGTTATGGCTGATGCACCGACATAATGAGCTGAAGGGGGGTCAAAGACTATGTGGGTGTATTTTCGGGGCATCTCGTATCGGTCGCAGGGCATCGAGAAGTCCGTCTGCAACGTTGGCGGGAGGTAGCAGATGAAGGACCCCTACAGCATCAGCTTTGAATTCCTACGGTTTGGCAAGCTTACATCTTCAATCTTGATAAAGTACTCTCCAGTTCCACCTAGGTGTGTAGTCTTAGCAAAGGCGAAGGCAGATTGTTTCAACCCATAAGCCTTGAGCGGATGTGCATCGCTCGAAAGAATCCACTGGGGTCGTTCACCAGTAACAAAAGCACCAGTCTGACCTTCAAGGTTCGCGAATGGGATTAGAGTATATGGCAATTTGCTTGTAACGGGAATGGGGAGGTGCTGGTTGTAGACCCTCTTGAACCGTATAGCGAGTGATTTACGAGTTTGAGAGGCCGTATCGAGCGTAAAGCGGGGTAAGGCTTCGTAGATGTTCAACCGGCCTGATGTGTGGAGGACTAGTAGATGTGGTCGGGGAGATGTGGCGCCGACGGGAGTGAAAAGCATTTGCTTGACTGGATCTTGTTCCTCGTCGTCTGCCATTGTGGATTCCTCAGGGATATAGTCATCTGTGAAGGACGTGTCGGAGGCGGTGAGCCCGTCTGACTCTAAAACTAGTGCTAAGTCTGGTAATGAGCGGATCTACCATCAGTATTCTCCACCATCCTCGAAATTAGAGACTCACCTGAAGCAGTCCTCGATCCGTCACTACCGCCAACCAATGACTTCCCTGGGAAGCATTCATGGCATTCTGAATACTTGGTTCCTCGGCCGAGATCGCCGGTTTCTCATTCTGTAACCGCAAGACCTGATCGGGGGTAAGTTGGATCTTCGCCTGACCTTGACGCAGGGCGACTGAACGAGATGTCGAACCATTGACTGCTGAGGTAGGCTGCGATTCGGGTTGGGTCTGCGCTTCGAAAGACCGGTAAATCCCTGTGTTATCGGTGAATACCTCGATTGCCTGCACCTTTGTGGCCTGGCGTCAGTGAGGTCATTGAAGAATCGATGAACGACTTACGATGTCAGGTATGGCCGTCTCTGTGATTGTTCTGGAAACAGTCTCGCCAGCAAAGAAGGAACAGGTTCCATCGGCCCGCCTGAGTGCGATATAAGGGTCGAGTATACTGGCGGAAACAATGGCGGCACCCCCTTCATCAGGTGAGATGGCTTGAATCAACTTCCCATCTATTCGTCAATACCGCCTCAAATTACATGATGGGAGCTTACCCGAATCCAGTAAATTGACCTCAGACGGAGAGACGTGGACGACACAAGACCGCTGAAAGAACGGTGCCGCATTGATAGTGATACCAGCGATACGCCCGATCTGTTCCGGGTTGATCTTGGATGATAGAGCAAAGATCCTAGTTTGAGTACCTTCCGAACTGAAGAGTAAGGTGGAGCGTTCGTTATCGGGTATACCCTTCAGACGTTGGCCTGTATGGCGTTGGATGGGCAGGAACCAAACTGCTTCGGCATTTGATAGCTCATTGAACCGTCTCCTCTTCGTGATCGGCACTCCCCGCTGATTATCAGGATGGGTGACAGAAGCATGTTTGAGTAGTGACGTACTCTGAAAACATTGATGGTGGAAGACCTGCTTCCGCCATTGACCGTGACTAGCTGAGGATTGGTCCTGACCTGTACCGTCAGTGTTTACTCAGTGCTCAGTGGTCGAGCACCTACACCTTGATCGGTAGCTGCTATTCCAAACTCCATATCCATGATCTTACCTATACCGGCCAAGACATCGAAGGGCGTCACTGAAGCCCTACTTGGCCCCGTGTACATTTCCTGTCCAGCTGCATTCTTCTCTCCTCCATCGGCATCCCCATATAAGTCTTCATCGTAATCCACTTCCATATCGCCGTTGGGCTTGTCATCGGCAGCATCATCGACTTTGACCAGATCCCTGACCATATCAACTTTGGCGAGTAGAGAGTCTCCTTCGGCCGAACCGATGAAAACTGCATTTTCGCCTGCAGTGATGGCGCTCGATGGGGGTGGGACCGTAGTACTTTTCTCATCCACTAGGATCCGGCCGACTGATCTACCTTCCATCTCGAATCGAACTTGGTGTACATCCCCATTTGCCAGGATAAGCAACATATCCCTTTCGCTGACGAACACGGCTCGAGACCCTTCCAATGATATTCGCCTTGCTTCACTTGATGTGTCTCCTTTCAAGTTGGTAGTGTATTCCCACCAAGCATTCACGCCCGCTCCAACAACCTTGCCTCCTTGATCGATATGGATGATACCCGTGCTGGTGATGACTGCTACACCTCTCAACTCGGATGGGCAAGCGATCATGTAGAGTGGGTCACTTGGTAGTCCCGGGACAGAAGTGAGGAGAGGGTACGAGCCTGAGGTTGTTAGATCGAACGTTCGAATTTCGAGGCAAGTCGTGTCTCTTGCTGAACCGTATCGACCTGCCCAAGTGTGGATGGGGGTGTAGAGGATCGCCAGTGTCGGGGAATGGAAGCCGGGTAGGAAGAGGAGATCCTGAATATTGCGGATTTGAGGCGAGACGTCGGCTAATGGTAGCACGAAGGAAGGTGAGTATGGTACATCACTGATCGTCAGCCACCACGAGGAACGAGGTGGGCAGACTTACTGAGGTAGACCTTCATAAAAAGGATCCAGTTCCGTCTGTTCCTGCAGTAAAGGCAATATGGCCAGAGCATCCTCCGGTAGCGTCAACACAGCCAGTCTCGAAAGTGGGTCGGTCCGAAGCATCGGGCTATAATTCGCCAAGTCCCCAGTGGACATTTGTAGACATCGTTCGTAGGTGTGTAGTGATACAGTCGCCAAATCTCCTCTGGACCACTCTAGCAGTGCCATCTGACCAGTCAGAAATCATCATCTTGTAATCGTTGCAGGGAGATTGAAGCAGACCTTTGCATCTTTGAAAGAGACTAGTAATCTGTCTAAGCCATCCACGCTTGATTCTATCGTCCGCAGAGCTGCTAGACCAGTGATGGTTCCGTGTAGCTGATGGACAGCTAGGAGATGTAGTCTCTTTTCAGTCTTGTACTTGACAGGTGCGGCCTTTACATCAGCGATGCACCAGCGAGGTAGGAAGCAGAGACTCACTTCGGAATGCCCAATGTCGTAAAAGTCCGCTTCCATCCCTTCTTCTATCTCGCCCTCTTCGTCACTAGCCCCCTCGAGCGTGCCATTTGCGCCATTCGGACGTTTCGAATCAGGAATCAAAGCAATCTGCGATTCCCTAATCTCGAATACCCTCAAATCGTTTCCACCGGCTACAATCAAGTTTCCGACAACCTTAACTTGAGGTGCGTCTGGGTTGTGTGCTTGTGGGAGCGGATAGATTGTCGATGGTGTGAAGTTTGGAAGATATAGAGAGTGATGTATTGCAGAGGGAGGTAGTACCGTCTGGTGTATAGCGTACATGTCTATAGAGGTGCTAGAAGTATAGTCACCTTGTTGAATTAGAGCAGGAGTAGCTTGCAGCTTGAAAGGATAGTTGTATGGTTCCTGGAATTCAGCCCACGCCTATGTTACTAACACCTACTCTGGTGCCTAAACATCTGCTCACCGGTTTCTCACGGTCTTATAAGAACTGTTCCGCCAATCGCGACAGCCACATTTTAACCCCGACACTTTCCGCGCTGGTTGTTACTGCTCGTCTATACACCTATACACCCACTTACTTCATCCTTAATACACATCACCTCAAATGCTATCCCAGGCATCAGCAAGGTTCGCATCCCGGGCCGCACACATCGGAAAGGTTCGTCTCGAATTTCAAGCATCCATTTTAAGCAAGGCGATCTCTAGATCAGAGGGATGGAGATAATATTGGTGGAATACGTGACTGACAATCTAGGCCCGATTCAACTCTTCCGCCTCTACCCCCGCTCAATCCTTCCTCCAGTCCCGATCGGCTCTATTGGCTGCTACCGCTGCATCCGCCGGATCGATCGCATTCTACTCCCACGCATACGGTATCCCATTCCTCCCAGAGGCTTCAGCAAACACTGCCGCCGACGATGGATTGCACCCCGCCAGCTTCCCCTTCGCTCACAAGGGAATTTTTGACACTTTCGATCACTCTTCCATCAGGCGTGGATACCAGGGTGAGTGGGATCGGAGCATGAAAGGATGGGAATTGCCGCTAATCCTACAGTCTACCGTGAGGTTTGTTCCGCGTGTCACTCTCTAGATCGAATCGCATGGCGAAACTTGGTCGGTGTCTCGCACACTGTCGATGAGGTCAAGGCAATGGCCGAGGAGGTTGAATACGAGGACGGACCCAATGATCAGGGAGAGATGTTCCAGAGACCGTTAGTCGGATCGGATCTCGTCTGAATGGACCGGAAGCTGACTGGCATAGAGGAAAGCTCGCCGATTACATGCCCGGACCCTACCCCAACGAGGAGGCTGCTCGAGCCGGTAACGGAGGGTACGTTTATTGCATCGCGGGTAGAGATCGGCATGCTGATAATCTAGTGGTCTGCCCCCAGATCTTTCCCTCATTGTCAAGGCCCGACACGGAAATGCCGTGAGTTTGCCGATCATCTTCACAAGCTCGTTCGCTGATGGATATAGGATTACATCTACTCTCTACTAACCGGTTACGTCGACCCACCCCCAGGAGTTGCCGTCGCCGAGGGCATGAACTACAACCCGTAAGTTCGCGACGACTTTTACAGGACAACCACTGATGATCAGCTACTTCCCCGGAGGTGGTATTGCCATGGCCCGAGTCCTTTACGACGGACTGGTCGAGTACGAGGACGGAACCCCCGCCAACACATCACAGATGGCCAAGGATGTCACCAACTTCCTTGCCTGGACATCCGAGCCCGAGCACGATCAGAGGAAGAAGATGGGAATGCAGGTGAGTACGGATGCATTTGCCCATGGCCTCAGCTGACATATAGGCCGTCATCATTCTCTCCACCATGACCGCCATCTCGCTATATATCAAGCGATTCAAGTGGACCCCCATCAAAAACCGAAAGCTCTTCTACAACCCCCCAAGCACGAAGTCTCACTAGGGCAATTCTCTCGTTTTCCGTGTATCCCAGCAGTCAACAGCATTGTAGTCTGCTTGTCTATGTGTGAGCATGCATCTTTACCAATTCGACTAACGGCATTCGGCGATTCCGGCTATGCAAAGACACGCCAAGGCTTATTTGACCTCAGACTCGACCTCTACGCGTCATGCACGCCGACTTGGTCCATGTCTGCTGGTCTGCGACGTACGAGACTGCAGACTTCTCATGGCGATTGAAAAGTGCTGACCGCACTGATGTCTCACATGTGTTTCGGAGCCGCACTTGTCGCTCTTCTCATTTGCCGGCGGCGACGAAAAGGTGTCTGAAACATTCTAGTCCAGCTATCGGTCTCACGCGCCCTGGCCAAGGATGAGGGCAGCGCATATATCAGTCGAGCATCCTCTACACTTACCTTTCCTCCTCACCCCCTCGTAGCCTTCTCTCCCAATCTTCCAATCTCATCCACCCTCGTTCGATATCCTGGTGATATATTCCTTGCAGTGCAGGCGAACTACCCCAATTTACTTTTACTATCTACTGTTTGACTGGTTCAACAGTTTACTTGTCTTTGTAAATCTCACCGAACTCGCCTGATTGATTCAGAAGAGCCGTACCGCCCCCGACTTCCTTTGCTACATATCAATCCTAAAGATATCAATATGGTCCTACTTAAATCATCTTTCGCCTCGGTCCTGGTCGGTGCTGCCTTGACGGCTTCCGCCTCTGGTGCCGCTCTACCTTCCATGCCCAATGGTGAATTGAATGCTAGAGATGCTCAAGTAAGTTCTCTCACCACATGTTCGAGAAATAGCTGACACCTAGTCCGTTATGATGGTTCCTCATACCCCACTCGCACCGGCTGAGCAGGATATCAAGAACATCGCTAGTATGATGGGCAAGAAGATGAAGAAGAGGGAAGAGCAGTACAAGGGTGATGATGTCGATTTCACCCAGCACCCGGACAAACGTCTTTGGAGGGGACGACTAGGTCGACGAGGACCATTGAGGCAGAGGCAAGAGGACGAGGAAATGGCTCGGCAGGCTCAAGAGGTAGGTGATATGTTATCGCGAGGGTAAGTCTTACTGATGAACAGGTCGAGGAAGCCGAAGAGATGAGAGGCGACAGCCTTCCTGGAGGATCCGAGATGGATTTTGAGGCTCGTGGCTTACCTGCACGACCCAAGCAGCCTCAGGGTGAGACTCAGTACCAAGCTCCCCAGACCGAGGAGTCTCGACCTTCTGAGCCTGAAGTCGAGTCCGAGAATCGACAACAAGACATGCCTACCCAGAGTGGAAAGAAGGAGGATGTAAGTGATCCTATCACAGCGATCGTTCCAGTGCTGATGATTGCAGATGATCAACGTCGACATTGATGGAGTCAAAGGTGATAGCCCAACTCATGGTCGGCTTGTCGACATTGATGCTCGACACTACGAGCGACCTGCTCATTACCATGATGTAAGTTCTACCTCTGATAGACAAGGCCCGAGCTAATTTGTAGTTGATCAACATCGACCTGAATGGTGTTCGAGGTGATAGCCCAGCTCATGGCAGCCTGTTGAACTTGGACGCTCGATCTCCCCGACACGACGATGATCGAGTCGTTGTTGTTGAAGGTGGCCGACACCGATATCATCACGATCACGATCACGACCATGACTATGACCACGATAGGAATGGACACGAGCACATTCACGAGCATATCCACTCTCGAAGCAATGTTGTCGTTGTTGACGAAGGCCGAGATCGAGGACGACACGGACATCACGGACATCATGGTCATCGAAATGGCGATAATGTTGTTGTTGTTAACAAAAGGCGACATGATGACAATGATGAAGTTGTCGTTGTTGATGGAGATCGACACCACCGCCACCATGGCGATCATCATGGCCACCGACACGGAGGTGATGTTGTCGTGATGGACAAGAGGCGTCACAATGACGATGTCGTCTATGTCGATGGCGACTACCGATCCGATGGCGATATAATCTACGTCGATGGAAGCCGACACCACCGACACCATGGTGATGTCGTTTACGTCGATGGAGATAGGCATCACCGATATCATGACCACGGAAATGTCAATGTTCATGAGCACATCCACGAGCATATCCACAAGCGAAGCCACAACGATCACGACGATATTGTTGTAGTCGATGGCGACAGGCATGGACATAGGCACCATGGCCATGGTCATGGACACCACGACCACGACGAGACTGTCATCATCGACAAGAGACGACACAGGGACAATAACCATGGCCACCGAGGTCATCGAGGTCATCACAATCACCGACACTCCAATGTCAAGGTTATCCACAGGCCAGTAAGTGCTCCCCGTCCTGCTCCCGTGCCTGCTCCTGCTCCCCCTGCCCCCGTCCCTGTCCCTGCCCCTGTACCTGCCCCAGCGCCGAAACTTCCTACTCTCCCTCCTCCACCTCCTCCTCCTGCCCCGGAGCCTATTCCAGCCCCAGCCCCTGAGCCTGAGCCCGAGCCCGAGGCTCCTGTCGACGAGGAGCCTGTGGAGGAAGAGCCCGTGGAGGAGCCGGAGCCCGAGGACGAGCCTGAAGACGAGGGCGAGGACGAGGGCGATATGGAGCGGAGGCGACTCGGGCGGCATGGGCACGGGGGGCACAGGCATGGACACAGCAGTGTAAATGCTCTAGCCCCGCTGAAGCACATTTGCTGACGATATAGGAAACTCGAGACGTTCAACAGAGGTCGCATGACCACCATCACGACGAGGTTATTGTGGTTGAAGATGGTCACCGACACCACCGACACCGACCTCTGATCGCTGTCGACAAGCGACAATCGGTCATGGAAAAGGTCAAGTCTTTCTTTACCGCCAGGAGCCATGACGACACTACCATTGTCGAGACTGGACGACACCGACACGATGCCACGGTGGTCAAGACTGGTCGACATGGAGATACTGTGGTCAAGACTGGCCGACACGGTGATACTGTGATTATCGACGGCCACCACAAGCGACACTCTACCAAGATCAATGTTATTGATGATGACCGAGAGTACGCTGATACTGTGATCTACCAAGACGGCCGTCATCACCGACACGGTCGACCCATCTACATCGACTCTGGCCACTCTCGAGATGGAGTCAGAATCATTCCTCGAGATGAGATGGAGGAGGACGAGCTTGCGCCACTCTACAAGCGATCCCATGATCACGATGGACATCACAGTCACGGGCATCATGGAGGTCGACACAGGAATTGCCGAAACGGTGGATGTGATGATGACGATGTTACAATCGTTACCAATAACAAGCGAGACATGGATATGGGTATGGGAGGTGCACCAGGATATATTGACGTCACCAGCCCCATGGCCAATTCGACTACCGCTCAAAAGATCGCCTCGCTCGTCTTGTCTACCTCTAACGGAACCGACTCGAACTCTACCTTTGTCTTCAACGCCTCCAACAATATCCGCACTCAGGTCTACCTTGTTCCTGTCAACACCACCTCTACCGATGCCGGGACCGCCGACAGTACCTCGCCTATTGCCGTCAACTTGAAGTTGCCTATCTTTAATGCTGCTTCGGCCGCGGTCGAGCCATACTGCGCTACCTTTGACCCTTCGCCCGCCTCGCCCGCACCCATGACTGTCATGCCATGTATGGCCGAGAACGATGTCCACCAAAGTCAAACTTTCCTTTACTATTCCGACACTGGAGTTATTCACCCTGATTGGAAACCTGCCGCTACCTCGCAGGATCTCTTGCAGTCGATGTCTGACTCTGTCGACGATAGCGAGTCGATGATGAACATTGATGAAGTCTCTCCATCATCAATGATGGCTTCTTCGTCAATGATGGCCTCTTCGTCAATGATGGCCTCTTCGTCCATGATGGCATCTTCATCCATGATGGCTTCTTCGTCAATGATGACTTCCATGACTTCCATGCCTATCATGACCTCCACGGCTTCGTCTTCGTCTTCTACCGCCTCCTCCCTCAAGACCTCCATCTCTGCTTCCATGCCCGCTGTCACTAGCATGTCGAGCTCTATGTCTTCTATCCCCAACCTCCCCTCCATGGCTGCTCCCACCGCCCCTTCGTTGGGTGCCGCCGCCGTCCCCACCATGGCTTCCGCTTCTTCCTCCGCCCCCAGCTCCATGCCCACTGGTTCCCCCTCAAACGTCACTTTGATCTTTTCCCCCGCCAACCCTTCCATCAAATCTGAGTCTATGTTGACTTCTGACTCGGACATGGCTCAGGCTGCTTTCGACGCTCCTTCCTCCAAGATGGATGCTGAAAAGATGAAATCTACCCCTTCCGCTTCTTCAACTGATTCTACCTCCGCCGCCCCTTCTTCCACTTCTACTTCCGCTGGCCCAAAGCGATACCCCGTCATCCCCCTTCCATCTGCCGATCCCGTTTCCGCCGAGACCTACAACGGCCAAGACGCTAGTGATCAGACTCTATCTGATGATGATTCTATGATGGACACCATGGGTATGGACGATGCCCAGACTGCTCCTATGTCCGGTCAAGACTTTACCGCTCCTTACCAGTAAGTAACCCATACTCAAACAACGGCAAACAAGTCTAACAATCCCACAGGCGCCGCTGATCATTCCAGATGGACATGGACTGCAGTCGACGAGGCTGCTGAAAACACTTCGCCTTCCGCTGTAGCTTAATCCCTTATATTGTCCATATATAATACATGCATTGCATTCTTCTCAATTGCATCGATACAAACAAACATTATGACACCTGTACAACGTGAACAGTAGCAACAGCTTGAGCATTACTTTTTGGCATTAATCGTAAACATCTTCATTCCAGATCTTTTCTTGTTTCCAGTGTCGGCCCCGCCGAAACGCCTTTTCAGTCGACTACTCGCGAAAGCATCCTCCTCCGACCTCGGACTGCTCGATTTGAGGATAAGTGGTTTGATGTCCTGCGAACTCGTGGTCGCCATACGAAATGGATTGAGCGATGGTTTGCTTGGTCTGCGGATCGTGCTCTGAGACTCGAGTGGTGGTGAGGACACGGGCGATGATGACCGGGTAGGACGGAATGGACCTGAATGTTTGACCTTTGTAGCGCCAAAGATATCACCGACGAGGTTGTCTCCTTTAGCCGAGCGAATCTGGGATGCCGATCCGGTAGACTCTTGTGGTTGATGTGCACGCACACTAGTCCCCCAAGTCATTTCCTCCCATCCATCCGGGATCATCCTCACCATCATCAACCTCGGCCCACCCTTGATCTCTACCTTTTTCGCCTTTTTCGCCTTTGAAGGGTCAAAGATCTTCGGTTTCGGTTTCTTTTCCTCTAGCCACGGTTGGCGTACAGATCGGACATTCCCGTCTTTATCCCAATCTGAGGTTATTCGTTTCCTAACGATCCCTTTTTCTTGATCGTCCTTGATCTGCCAAGCTAGAGGAAGATTCTTGACTGCTCGCCGAAGTTCGCTGACGGGATTGGCGATATTTGCCGCGCCTTGTCCGTATACCATTCCAACTCCATCTGCACGATATGTTGGTGCTTGATGTGATGATCTCATAGGAGCTAGGGCGGGATTATCGGGGAAAGGGGTTAAATGGGGCGAGATCTGGGTGGTAGTCGGGACGATGTGGAGAGCGGTGTAATCGGTAATCTTCATCAGGGTCGAGCAGAGGTACGACATGACTTCGGAGGGGGTCTTGTCGGCTGAAAAGAGGTCGAGCAGGCCTTCGGTACAGGGCTGGAACCCGGGATAAGGAAACAAGGTAGCGGATTGACGATTGAAAATATCAATAGCGACGTCCGTACATGATGTCTCGCGAACATCTACCATCAGTCAAGGTTAACAGTTCAGACATGGAGGAAATGTACCGAGCATGACCAGTCCTGGGAATCTGGCAAAATTCTTCATCGACTTGTCGGTGATCCCTCTACATCCGACCAAAGACCAAGCACGTAGCCTGCACATTCCCTTTGAACCAGGTAATTCCAATGCCGAAGTCAATAACGTGATCCCATAGTCTGAAACACTACATCCCTGCATCCACAAAGCAGTCAGATGCGTACACCACCTTAACCCCTGGATAGTCTGATCGTCGATCGGTCCATTTGAATTATTGAGTGATATCGTCGTCAGGAAACGAAATATCGAAGGCGCAGCTAATCCGGTTGGATCCCGGATATCCAGCGTCGGGAGAAGCGTTATTGGATGCCCTTGCATTCGTTGGAGCAGGTGAACACATGGTAGACCTAGCACGTGATCATCCGCTTCGTTTGGTAGGTAGAGAGCTTGTATAGCCCATATTGTTGTCTCATCCGGATGAGTATTGACCCGTCCATACATGTCTTCATCGTAATTCCGGTCAGCTCGTACTCGAGCGATGATGCGCCGGATCAAATGAGGGGGTAGTGAAGCGAATGATTGCAGGGAGAATTGATCGAATTTGACAGAGATCGCGGTGAGGGCACATGATGATAGTGTCTTGACGGCTGATGTTGACTGGGGCTTGTAGTCGGGCCGTAATCGCGAGAATGGCAATGGGGTGAGTAGCCAATTTGGCTTGGATGATGTGGCTCTGTGCGTCAGCATATCAATGAGATCTTTCACGTCACTTTGACTGACCTGAACGACTGATCTGATGCCTCTGACCCTGCTGCTGTTCTTATATAGTCCATAGCTGCCCACCGTACATGAGTGATATGGTACGTGATTTCTATAAAATGAGAAATCAGACGCGTCCCCTCCCCCCTCCACCCTCATATCCCATCGGAAAGATCCGAGAGATAACGGAATCAAACTGGATATATCAATCAATCGTTAATCGTCAACGGATAGAGTATCAGCAGACACACCTAAAGAGCACTCTCCTTTCATCAAATCCACTTCTATCACATAACGAGATCAACGGCAGAGCTCCTAGTGAGCAAGATGTCCACAGCCGACTATATCGCCAAGTATCCCAGGCGCAAAGCACAACGGGATACAGTCGTCCGATATTGGACCGAGGATCCAAGACGTGAGCGGCGTCAAGGCTACCACTCGAAATGTTGGCTGACGAGATAACAGGACCTTCCGGAAGTCTCGATTCGTCTTTAAAGAAACATACGAATCTACTCAATAAGCTCAAGACGAATCTGCTTGCTTCGCCTCCTGATGCACTATTGAAGGATATAGATGGCTTGACATTGACGAAATATCTGGAAGAGATTGTTGCTGCTATTGTCGAGGGGGCAGGAAAGGGGAAAGGAGATCCTGAAGCTGCTATCGAGGTGAGCTGACAGAGAATTCTTGTCTCACAAGCTCACGAGTAGGTGATTGTACAGTTACATACGCGCTTGACGCCCGATTTCTTGCCACATCTTTTACCGCCTTTCTTGGCCGTTCTTGCTCAGCCGCCAGTCCAATCGACTGGCAAAGAGGAGAAAGATAGAGAGAAGGAAGAAAAGGAGAGATTGAGTAGGCAGAGACCTGTGTTGAGGATCGTGGCAGATTTAGCAATGATAGGCGGATGGCAAGCTGGTCCAGCGAAAGGAGGTGCAGAGGTCCAGAAAGTCATCAAAGGTTTGGTACGCTCCCTTCTCATCGGGCTCAATTCAAAGTGGCTGACGTCTAGATGACTGGTGACGCTCAATATGCCAATTTGCCATTACTCTCGACTTTCTTGAAACACTTTAATCGAGCCTACCTTGGATCCCCGGAAAAGTCGGCAGAAGAGAAAGCAAGCGGTCATGGAGCGACTGGACCTTCGCCTGATTTGCCCGATGAAGTGACGGAATTGATCCCTGTCGGACTGCAGAAGGAGTTCAGGGAAATGTTTGTTGCTTATTTCAACACCGCTAGCAAGACCTTGATCAAAGGGCATTTGGTGAGTTACTTGCCTTCCTTGAAGAATCTCGCTGAACCAGACAGAAAGTATTGGATCAGGATAAACGTAATCACGAAGCTTATATCAAATCAGGAGAAATCTTTGAAGACCGCCAGCATGCCTACGAGAAGATGACCAAGGTAGTTGAAAAGCTCACAACCGGTGTACAAGGTCTAGCAGATCTACTCGGCCTTCCATCACCAGTCTTACCTACCGCGGCGAATCTCGCCAAAGGAGGTCTTCAAATCGTCGATTCCGCCTCCTCGTTCCAGGTCCGAGACGATGGACCAGTACCAGGTGGAATATGGGATGATGAAGAAGAGAAGCGATTCTATGAAGAATTGGTGGATCTTAAAGAACATGTCCCTTCTGGTCTACTGGGAATCAAACCTGCTAAATCCAAGGCGGAGGGCGAGGCAGCTGAAAGAGAAGTCAATGGGAATGGACAGGAGAGTGAGGCCGAGGCGAAGGATAAAGCCCAAGCAGAGAATCTAGCGAGGGAGCTGGAAGAGATGTTATTGGCGGAAAGCGATTCCACCACAGAATTAGCCACAACAATGTCGAGGACAGCATCCGCCAACGCCCCAGTTGGAGCCCAGACTCCGTTAGGATCGCCATTAAAAATCCCAGGCGAACTCGAGGAGGATCAACCGCCTGTTGCACCAGTCGCGAACGGAGAAGAGGATGCCATCAATTCCGGTCCTGCTGCGAGGTTATTAGCTCTATTTGCTGCCTTGCCGGAAGCTAGTAATCGAGAAATGGTTGATAAGCTCGCTATTGAATTCGCTTTCTTGAATTCGAAAGCAGCTAGGAGACGGCTTGTTAAAGTACGTTCCGCATTTACTGGATGTACGAATAAGCTGATCGGCAGTTCATCGGAGAAGTACCAAAGAACCGAACAGATCTCTTGCCGCATTACGCCAGGCTGATCGCTACGCTCAACCCATATATGCCTGATGTCGGTTCAGGGGTGATTGAGATCTTGGATGAGGAATTAAGATATCTGCAACGAAAGAAGCTCGTCAAAGAACTTGACTCTGTGAGAATGAAGGTAAGCTTCGCCAAGCAGGAAGTTGGGAGGGAGCTGATAGTCAGAACGTCCGATTCTACGGAGAATTGGCCAAATTCAAAGTTGCCCAGCCATTTACTATCCTACATGTCTTGAAGGTGTTTTTGGACGATTTCAAATCGAATATCGATAATATCTCAAATCTCCTTGAAACTTGCGGAAGGTTCTTGCTGCGATATGAGGGTACTGCGGTGACTGCAAAGAATATGGTGGAGTTGATGAGGCGGAAACAGGGGAATTCACACCTTGACCAAAGGCAGCAAATTGCTCTTGAGAATGCTTTCTACACTGTATGTCCATCCTGCACTCTCATACTACGACTGACAATAGTGTAATCCACCTGAAAGGGTGACTAGGGAGGTTGTGGAATTGTCGCCGATGGAAAGCTGGATCCAGCATTTAATGCACAATGTACTAGTCAAGCGGACTATTGACAAGGTGTTGAAGTACCTCAGGAAGCTACACTGGGAGGATCCAGAGGTCAGTTCAGTGGTTCTTACAGTCAGAGCAAAGCTGAATAAAAGGTTTACAGCTACTTGCTCAAGACATTCTCGAATGTCTGGGAACTGAAGTATGGAAATATCGGATTTGTCGCTGGACTCGTATTTGATTTACAGCGATACCATCCCGAATTCGGGGTCAGCGTGCTCGATCAGACCATGGAGAACATCCGGATTGGAATGGAGGTACGTCACATGTAATATTTGAAGGAAATGCTGATGAATAGGAAAACATCTTCAAGTTCAACCAAAGACGCCTTGCTTGTGTCAAATACCTTGGGGAATTGTACATGTACCGAGCAGTCAGCGCTGCTGTCATCTTTGACACTCTCTGGTCTTTGATCTCTTTTGGACACCGTAAGATATCCATTCCGCCTGATCGCAAAGCTAATATTCAGCTCCCGGTCCACCTGTCCCTGGACGCGATAGCCCTATTGATGCTGTTCATGATTTCTTCAGAGTCAGATTGGTTTGTACGCTACTCGATACATGTGGATCTTGTTTCGATAGGGGATCTTTGAAGAGGAAATTGGATGCTTATCTCATCGTCTTCCAGGTAAGCTTTTCACATTTGGTGGGACGGACTTAGCTGATGAGCAGTTGTATGTGACTTGTAAGGTCGAGATACCGATGGACGTCGAGTTCATGTTGAGTGATACTTTAGAGGTGGGTCGAGAGGAGTGAAAAAAGCGATTGCTGATTAGAAGGCGCTACGACCCAAGACTGCTCGTCTGCGTACATTCGAACAAGCCGCCGCTGCGACCGATGAGCTCTTTGCTCTTGAGCACGATTCGAACGCCGCCGACGACGCAGAATCAGACGAGGAAGGACCATCCAGAGGGAATCAGGCAGAAGCCGACGAACCAGTCGAAGAGCTCGACGAACTCGAACATGAACATCAATCCGACCAAGTCGAAGACGAGGACCAGGATCAAGATCAAGAAGTCGTGCTGATCCGAGATTCGAAGAAGGATGAAATCGATGAAGAAGCCGCTGCGGACTTTGATCGAGAGTTTGCAAAGATGATGGCTGATACCACCGATGCTCGACGTGGGGATTCCAGACGAGCTCCGCCTCCTGTATTCGATACTGCTATCCCGCACGTCAAGAAGCGGGAAGAGAGGGAGGCAGCAGAGGGAAGGATGAGTTTCACATTATTGTCAAAAAGGGGTAATCGGCAACAGGTCAGTCATCTCTCGTTTCTCTCGGTGTACTTGTCGGCTGATGGGAAGATGCGATCACTCGATATCCCTATGGATTCGAACATCGCCGTCAACCTGCAGAACTATCAACAGCAGAGTTTGGCAGAGAGGCAGCAGTTGAAAAGGCTGGTATTGCAGAATGAGGCTAGGCAGGAGCAGTCTGAGGTACAATGTGAGTATCCATGAAATCTTGGAGGCATCGTACTGATATCTAGCCCTGGTGGATAGGAGAGGTGGGATCAAGTGGCGGGTAGCTCCTGGATAGCCGACAAAAGTCATCGTATCCGTTACGGAGCGATATATCTTGGACTCGTCAGAGAGAGCTATTGTCGTCGCTCAGTATGCCGCCGTTGGTGAATTCGCTGCGCGGTATAGATTCACACGAGGCGGTCGAGCTGGGCAGTCGAAGTCGCCCGGATCGTGATAGACTCTGGCGGAATAGGTTCCGGCGATCTACGTAGCTTGCGATTGAAGCAGATGCATCCATTTGCTTGACGATTGCTTATCATCTACAGACCAAGCTTATCTAGTCTCTGTATTCCTCGAGCTCCAGCTAGAGTCCCGACAACAGATCGCCTATCTCCTTTGTCCTCAATCCTGTCCGAATACTTGTATATATCCCTAACGAAAGAATCGGGACAAGTACTAAGTACCCCGACCAACATTCCCTTTCTCACTTCTTCGTCGCCGCCAGCCCATAGGGTAGCAGCAAGATGATGGACAGCTACTCCATACAAGAAAGTTCCTTCTCTCAACCATCCTCTCGAACTTGCCCTGATCATTCCATCTAAAACATTTTGATCACTTTCAAGCGGTTTGTAGAATGCTTCCAACCCTTGTTCCGATTCGAGTGGAACATCTGTACTTTCAAGTCGGATACCACGTAAGATGGAAGTATGTTCACTCCAGAACAATCTCCTATAGTCCACCGGGTACTTCATTGATAGAGGTGGGAAAAGGAGTTGAGTGAATGAATGATCGGAAAATGAGATGGATTCGTATAAAGCCAAGAAATCGGTATACCATTGAAAGAAAGGTGTTTCAGGCCCTAAGAAGGAAATACAAGCTTGCTCCAGATTTGATTTTTCTGATGATGGAGGGAGTGGAGAAAGGGTGAGGGAGATCAAAGATTTCAATGATGTCGAAATAGTAGAGTTCCGGAATAGATCGGTTTCAGAGTGGTTGGTTGGTGTTTGTTGGCCATGCTCCAACATGAATACTTTCATCAAATTCAAGAGTAATTCGGATCGGGTCATTTGATTATCGATCTTGGATCCAAGGTGGATTTGAGCCAGTAATAGAATAGCCTTGACCAGATCGAGTTCTGATGGATCCCAATCGGGTGGCGTCTGGGCTAGAGCATCGGAAGTGGCCGAGTGAAGTAGTTCGTCGAGGGGAGAGAATATCCAAGTTGATGAAAGAGGTAGACCTGGACTTCGCCTTGCATCGGGTGTGGGAGGAGGAGGGGGTCGAAGGGTGGATGTGGCTTTCAGATAATCTGGCCTGGGGGTTGTAGGGCCAACGACGTTCGTGAGATCGGGTAAGACAGTGTAATGGAGTAACGGCCTTAAAATCTCCAATCCTGCGGACGGTAGGTCCATCAACACGTCTTGATGTTGCGGGTACTTGGCACGTAAGATCAAGTCGATGAGGTCGAGGACGAGGGGTTCCGTACCTGGTTGGAATGAGGTGACAAGTTCAAAGGCATTGATATTTGTGGATTTCTGATCTCGAAGAGCGAGCAGGAGGAGGGTATATCGCAGTAATGGGTTCACGAATGATTTCTGTCGTCGCAGTGTATCCAGTTGTTCCTCACTGATAATATCTCCGAGCAGAAGATGAAGAGTGACGAGATGGGCGAGGGCGGGTTCGATGATACTCTCTCCAGTATTTCCCATGACAGCTTCGATCACACCTGACTCCTTCAAGGCGTCCCGGACACTATTCTTCTCCGCTGATCCTTTATCCACTCCATTCACTTCCG
The DNA here is from genome assembly GCA_017654735.1 of Vishniacozyma victoriae. Classification (NCBI taxonomy): domain Eukaryota; kingdom Fungi; phylum Basidiomycota; class Tremellomycetes; order Tremellales; family Bulleribasidiaceae; genus Vishniacozyma; species Vishniacozyma victoriae. Next base: position 184,831 of record JADPYG010000088.1, read on the forward strand.
ACCCCTCTACCCAAGCTACCACAACGCCCAGCCCACTTGATAGCTGCGCCCAATCCTTTTTCTCCGCTATCGCGCCAAGCATACCCATAACATCCTCAACCCATGACATGGCAGCTACCTGCGCCCAAGTCAAATCATGTTCCGGAGTCGTCTTGTGAGGGTCGGTTGAACAGACTATCCAATTCCTAATCAAATCAAAATAGGCTGTTTTTATCCCTGATTCGTGGGTTGTGAGGTATTGTCGTAGCCTATCAAGAGGCTCCGCACCGGATTTGGCTATGGATGTAGCTAGGCCGTAACGAGCTAGGGACGCTATGACCTCCAAACTGAGCTGGGTGAGATCTTGACCGAGGGGTGTATCGTCCCATGTCAAGGTGAGAGGGAACTTGAGGAGGGGTTGGATGATGTTCTGATCTACTAGGGCGACGGCGCATCGTCGAGACGATTGGATGAGGTCACGTAGTAGTGCTAAGACCTCGGTCGAAGGCGGAATTGAAGTCTCCGTTGATGGCCAAGGGCGAAGGAGGACGTGTGTCCGGACCATGACTGGCAGTAGTGGGGTTACGAGCTCACAATGTTCTTCGGTGAATACAGCTAGTCGCCTCAATATCCGAATCATCTGAGTACTCGTCCGAGGCGAGAGCGAGTCGGTGTCGAGCATCTCTCCGAAAGTGGGTACGATATCCTCCCAAGATACTGCCGATAGATCGATGTGGGTTTCTTTGGGTGTGAAGCTGGTGATAGAGTAGTTGTCCATGTATGTCCATTGACTTCCACCTAGGGATTCATAGAACAGATCGATACCCGCTCTAAACACTCCGGCATTTTTCGACATGAGCAGAATAGCTCCCACAGCTAGATTTACAGCTTGTTCACAGACCCTCCTCTCCGTCATGATTCCCTTCACTGCCTCACTAGACTCCCCATTGATGTATGTCGATACGGTACGGGCTAGAACGCCCATCATTGTGATCCGCTGTGAAGGGACGGTAGATTGACATAAATGGACAATTTCATCTATCGTATACCCAGCAAGATCAGGCGAAGCACCATGATGGTGTAGACCGATATTTGAGGGTAGATCTGCCGAATCGCTTTTAGAAAGTTCGTGACCTGACAAATCGAATCGGGGGGCTGTATCGTCCGAGGTAGGAGTGGGTGATTGGAACCATGCCATCTTCTCTGGTTCGCTAGGTAAGTCGGGGAAGTATCTGGCTTTCAGGTCCATTTGAGAGAGATCCTCAGCGGCGGAAGTAGGTGTAAGTGTGGGTGGTTTGGTTTGTCCTACGTCGTCAGAAATGTGTGTTACGCTGGGTGCGACTTACGGGATGGTTGGGAAGTCGGTTTACTAGACTCCTGCTTCCATAATGAAGCAGAGCCCTGCTTCTTCAGAGCCCTCGTCCGCAGGGCATCAAGCGTAGCGGATCCAAACCGTTCTTCCAGCTCTTTCAATTCGGCCTTCCTTTCCTCTTCAGACATTGCCGCTACCCTTCTAGTATTCTCATCGTCTGCAACGCTGGATGCTACAGCCTGGGAAGATACAACAGATATGTCGGGCTGTTTCCCCTCTCTCTTCTCCCGCCTCCGTCGCATTAGATCCTCCAGCCCGGATCCGAACCTTGCTTTCAATTCTCCTACCTCCTCTTCCCTCTCCTCCGCCGTCATGGACGCAACCCTCTGAGTATTCTCATCATCCACCATCCGTCTCACTTTCTCTCCTTCCGGTAAGGATTCGAAGTCATCCTCACCGAAAACAGGCTTGGGCACTGAGGAAGTAGATTTAGATTTCGATGATTCTCCGACTTTCTGAGCATTCGAACCGAATCTCGAAGTAGCCCGTTGTGAACGATGTAGGACCGGGGGGAAAGCGTGGACTGATGATGATGTCGGTGCTCTCGGGGGTGGTGGTGGATTTGAAGAGGTGGAAGAGGGCTTCTCTATGATTTTACCTACTAGCATATTGGTTGATGATATAGGTGTAATTATCAATCTTGATAATTCACTTGTTCCGTCGTGCCTGAGCAGATTTCCGGTAGAGTTAGTGAACAGCAACAGCATGTCACTGGCAAAGGTAACCTGTAACTGGGTGAACAAGGGGAAGGGGCAAGTAGCGTAATGTAATGCATAAACAACACAACAAGTAGACAAATATAAAATAACTAAAAAGAATACAAAAATGTCGACCAAACTGATTAGTCCCCGACCAGTAGAGTAATAAACGGACGAGGACATGCCCAGTTCAGACGCGAAGAAAATTAATCTACGCTTCTGATCTATAGAGATCAAACCTCATCCGTAGCATTAGAAACGAAAAAGTCGTTTCTCGCATGGTGAGGGACTGGAAGCGGGGTGGAATGGGTGGGGGGGGGGGGGGGGTTCAGTCAGGATGACCGTGTCAATCTTGGTTCGATGTCATGCATTCGTGGCCTGATTGTCAGTTACATCTTCATATATTTAGATAGGAAAAGAATGAAAGAGTCAGAAAGTGCGAGGTGAACGCCTTCGATTCCCTAGAATTTCGGTTCCTCTTTCGAGTAATGATTCCTAAAGATCGTAGTCCTGACGTGCAAAAGTCGAGCTAAGCTCATCTTGAAAGGTGGAGTGGGGTAGGAGGATGGTGTTGAGGGTTAGAGGGACTTACCTATTTACCTATACTACATGATAGATGAGAATGTTGAAAATAGAAAGAGAGAGAGAACGAGAGATCCAAAATTACTAGGATGTTCGATAACGGTGGCTCAGATAAAGATCACGTATACGAGTATTCAAGTGGAGTGGCAGAGTGGGGGATCATCTCGAGAGTGTGGAATGCGTAGGGGGCATGGAGAGGTCAAGCAAGCAAGCATACATCAACAAGATCATATCTACAACGGAAAGAGTATACAATGAGACCCTACACAACAAACAATTCTGAAGTGGGCCAGAAAAGAGCTGACACCTACTCGCTCTCAGTAGTCCCTTTTGGCCAGTACCAGACCGGACCACATGGGGATTGCTCCTCTCTCTGCGCATCTGTCCAGATCTATCATCAATCAGTTATCCTCTACATGAAACGCTATCCCGCTGAGATAGAGCTTACACCAAAGAAACCCCTCTTACTTCCTCTTCCGCCCACCTGAACACATTCCAACCTCCACCGATCCTCCCCTCCATATCTTATAACAAGTGTCCACCTGACCTGAGGTGGATTATCCGCCGTCAACTGAACGACACCCCTGACAAAGCTAGAAGGACTTCCATTTCCTTGTAATGCGTGCATACCAGAGTGTTGTTCTGATGATCCGTGAAATTTGATCGGAGGCAGTAGGGAGGAAGTTGGGATATCTGATTTGATCTCTGGTAATTCCTCGACGCGGGGGTCGGATGGTTTATCAATAGAGAGTTTGAGGAGCATGATATCACCTATTGCCTCTGCGTATCGGGAGAGATCGAGAGGGTCGGACGTGCGTCGAAGGATTATCAAGCGGGGTTCATTCAGTGCGATCCAGTCAGAGTAGCTTTTCGTCAGCGGACTCTCCTTGTTTCATACATCTGGTGAAAGGGGAATATTGACGTACTCGAGGAAAGCATATGATCCACACCATTGACCCTCCACACCAGCCCAATCCCAGACTTCATCCTTGCCCAATTCAGGCGGCTGTATGCCATGGAGACCCCAGCCCCTGACAGACTCTAGGCCGTAGGAAAGAGGTTCAAGGGCCAATCGCCAAGCATCCTCGCCCATCGCAAGGACGTCTTTCGCATTCGCCACTATTCATCAGCTTATCCCCTGTGAATGTGGGTAGACATACTCATGACAGATCCAATAGCATCTACCATCCCCCAATCCACAGTTCCTTTTCCTTCCTTATCAAAAGGTCCCCAATCATTCCATTCTCCATAATTACCCCCTGAATAGACCAACTCCCTTAGCCAACCCCTCGTTTTCCGATGTCCAGCATCTTCATGATCCCAATCAGGAGCTAGGAGGACATGTAACCTCATTAAATCCGGATGCACGACCTCTCGCCTCTCTCGAGTATTCATTCGGGAAGATTGTCTAGTGACTGGTGCTTGTGGGTTCTTAGGGATGGATCGGATAGCGTAGGTCTGGTATATATGTTGGAAGGTCTCTGACCTCAAAGCTGATTCGAGGTATGGGACATTTAGAGGCTCATCGGCAGTAGGTAGATCGAGGTACATTTGTAATAACGTCGATATGATCTTAGTCACAAGATCAGGCTAGTATCAGTATCATCCCATCAGGCAGTGAATTGACTGACCAAGTGCTCATACTTTCCCTCGTCCCAATCCCGGAATATCCGAAGTACAAGCTCACGATCTTGTACTTCCCGCTTCCAATCCACTTCTCTAGGTTCCACCATCGCTCCAGCAGCTCGGGGTTCGTCGTATCGATCCAGGAATAGATCTCGCCAGAGTGCTGAATCTGGGTTCTCGTAGATAAAAGTCCGAAGTTCTTTACATGTCTTCGCGCAGCTAGACAAGGCGGGTAGGTGGTCCGAGTAGGCTAGGACTCGATGTAGGATCTGTTCGTCAGCTCAATCTCCTATTACGAAAGGGGTGCTTGACCTCTACAGGGGATTGGAGGAATTTGGATCCATCCTGTGGAGAAGCGGGCGATAAGACCAATGGGGCAGGAGGGGTCTTGAGTACGCTCTCTTCGACAGAGCTTGGATTCGATACATCTTCCATCTCGATCTCTCGTAATGGAGCGCACAAGATAGTAATAGGCATCGGTGTACTCATTGTACCTATTAGCTAAAAGTGCCAGGTAATGCACTTGAGACACACCCTTTTACGGTGATAGGAGTAGATCTAACCTTTAGCTTCGGTCATCAAAAGTGGAGGTAATCCTATTGCGGGTAAGGATTCCCGGATATAGATAGACACTGGCTCACATATGGCATACACTCATTTACATTACACTTGTACGAGTAACAATAGTCAATATTAAATTCTACCGTGACACAACCGCCGCGACAATACGCTATGCAAAAAGAGAAATCAACAAGCCGTTTCCGTGGATGCCCTTGTTTTTGAATTGATTAAACAGCGATGGAGTTGGAAGTTGAAAGTTGGATATATGTCGAGCAATGCGAAATGTGAGAGCCCGCTCGACCTGAAATGAGTTGAAATGGAATCGAAACGGAAATGGATAATGATCTGATGATGGGGAGTCTTGTGATAGTATATGGTTCGTGGTCGTTTTGTCGTCCGTGTCGATCTCGTTCTTGCTTTTAATGATGTGTTTATCCAATCACGGATTGGTCTCTCTCGAGGTTTGCAATCAAGGTCGCCAGACATCGTTTCGTGACTTGATCGCCCTTCAAGATTTGGCCGAATGTACCGTCTCGCAACGAATCCGGTAGACATGCTCGGAGTGCTTCCCGTGCCCTGTACAGTCAGCTTGAGCTCACTACATGGGAACACGGTAGCTTACCTTGGATTATCACTCATTCGGAGATAACACCGTACAACATGCTTCAACAACCTCGTTGCCTGAGTCTCTGCCAACGTTGTAACCATATTCGACAAGACGGTACCAACAGCATAAAACCTTTCGTATGTTTGACAAATGTATTGTAGTCCGAGGTCATCGAGCAAGATTTTCTGAACGATAAAGATGGCTACTGTTTTCGACAATTCGGAACCTGTTTCCATAATTCGTAGACATAATGGGATTATCTCAGTCGACAAGAGGAAATTGATGACGTCTGAATTTTCGTTTTGTTTGACCAATGCTCCGATGACCCCGAGTGATGTGAGTCGGAGGTATTCAAATGGTCGAGTTTTGGAGGTCGTGTTCAAAAAGGGATAAAGGAAGAGTGGTATGTGTGCTGTTTGATCAGCCTCGGTCATTGAAATCTGAGGTTACTTGACCCACCATTCAGGAAGAGTGATCTCGTCTCGTTGTGGCTTGCCACACATTGGAGTAGTGCAAGTGCATTGCATACCCTATTTGAAGCATGCGCAGACAATGATGCGGGCGATAGTGATGGGTAGACGCTGACGATTTCCAATATCAAGGATGCCATGACGCCTGTCTATCAGCACAAAGGTGTCTTGTTTGGTTAAGACTCACCAAATCCTCCCCAGAGAACCAAAGCTAGATCCTCGTATGTCTCCCTCTTCTTGCTCAACTCGAGTAACGCATGCTCTCGCGTCTCTGGGTCGAGCAATTCAGTGACCATGATGAATATCTTTTCCTCCTCACTTCCAGCCGGTGGTTGCTGTCCATTGGGTGCAATGAGCTGTTTCGATGATGTCTGGGGTTGATTTGGTGCGTGATATCCGCCATGCGAAACGGAAGGTGCTGGGGGGTTGTTCAAATGCTGAGTAAGATTGTTTAATATTAATGGTGCGCCCATAGTTCCAGCTGTCGAAGGTTGTTGAGATTGTGGTGTGTGTCCTCGTAATGGTTGACCCTGTGATGCTAGGTTTGGTGGCATCAAGTGCTCGTTTTGATTGATATATTGCTGTTGCTGCTGTTGAGGTTGATATTGTCCTTGTCCTTGTCCTCCTCCTCCTTGACCTCCACCTCCTTGTCCACCATAGCGTGATCGTTCGTACATTGCCATTGCTTGTGCTTGTTGTGCTTGTGCTTGTGTGTGTTGTGGGTATTGATTTGACCAGGCTGCTAATAGGTCGTTGTCTGGTGTTGCCGGTGCTGTTGGGGGCCGATGCCCATACATTGCTTGGAGTGGGTGTGTAGGATGAATAGGGTATTGTATGGTATAGGGTATAGGTAGTAGACAGTAGTAGTAGACAGTAGTAGTAGACAGTAGTAGTAGACAATAGTAGACAGCTGATAGAGGCGGAGTTTGTGTGATAGTGGCATATTTGATTCCGTTGACTTACTCTATCTATTCACCCGGCTATCAGGGAACATACAGAAGGCAAGAGAATAATATTAATAATTAGATTACTCTATCAATCTATCAAATCTATACTATACACATTCAAGCTGTCTATCTCTTTATCAGCAACAAGGGCATTCTCTACCGCAATTCGTAGACCAAGAATACCAAATTCATTCAAGACTTCAATCACACATCGAACACCTATACGTCGTTCAATACATTCTTCAACACCACCTCAAGCGACTCAACGTCAAACTCCAATCCCATTATCAACAGTCAACATAGACAATACTACTACCAATCAATCAACAATGAGTGAAATCACTATCGCAGAACCAAAGGCTGGAGGAGAGAAGAGCAGCAAGAAACATTCTCAGGTCGTCATCATTGGATCTGGACCTGCTGGGCATACTGCCGCTATCTACTTGGCGAGGGCAAACTTGAAGCCTGTCATGTACGAGGTAAGCTAATCAATTTGCTTGCGATGAGGGTCTAGCTGACGCTTCAGGGAATGCTTGCTAATGGGTGAGACAGAATTGCGTGTCACATGATTCGTACTAACTTACAGCTTCGCCCCAGGAGGTCAGCTCACCACCACCACCGATGTAAGCTCACGACCCCGGGCCGAAGGACAGAGCTAATCTCAGGTCGAGAACTTCCCAGGATTCCCAGATGGTGTCACCGGACCCGAGATGATGGACAAATTCCGAGCTCAGAGGTATGTCCGAAACCCCGATAATGACCAATCATTTCGGGCCCGAAATCAGAAAGCTGATGATGTAGTGCACGATTCGGAACCGAGATCATTACCGAGACGGTTGCTCGTGTAGACCTCAAAGCTCGTCCTTTCAAATACTGGGCCGAGGGAGAGGAGGAGGAAGGTGATTTCATGACTGCCGACACGTGAGTTCTCTTAGCTGTCAACTTGAGGTAAGAGCTGATGAGAAGAATCATTCTCGCTACTGGTGCTTCTGCCAAACGATTATTCTTACCTGGAGAAGAAACCTACTGGCAGTCTGGTATTTCCGCTTGTGCAGTTTGTGATGGTGCCGTCCCCATTTTCCGAAACAAGCCATTGGCCGTTATTGGAGGAGGAGACAGTGCAGCCGAGGAGGCTACTTGTAAGCTTTGTCGCTCTCTGAGTCGTCGCAAAGCTGATATCAGACTTGACAAAGTACGCATCGCACGTATACGTACTTGTCCGAAAGGGCGAGTTGAGGGCTAGTAAGATCATGGCCAAGAGATTGGTTCAGCACCCAAAAGTCACCGTCATGTGGAACACTGTCGCTACGGAATGTAAAGGAGATGGTGATTTACTACAATCTTTGGCTCTACAAAACACAAAGACTGGCGAGACTAGTGAATTACAAGTCAATGGTCTGTTCTACGCTATCGGTATGTTCCCTCTTATCCAAACACCCAAACTAATGATCAGGACACGAGCCCGCTACTGCTCTAATCAAATCCCAGGTCGTCCTAGATGCCGATGGATATGTCCGAACTATCCCTGGATCCGCCCAGACTTCCGTCAAGGGTGTATTCGCAGCTGGAGATGTCCAGGATAAGAAGTACCGACAAGCAATCACTTCAGCCGGTTCAGGATGCATGGCCGCCCTAGAAGCCGAGAGGTTGATCGCAGAGGAGGAAGCGGATGACGAGTCTATCCCCGCAGAGGAAGTTCACGTTCCTGCCAACCAGTACATGGGTGCCGATAAGGTATAAGAAGGGAGAGCATATTTTTGTCATGATGTCTCGTACGCATATTTAGAATTGCATGGTATTGAATGCATTTTGTCGGAGATACTTGCAAACTCCCACGAGATGTTATGCTTCGTTTTACAAACTACTTTCTATCACAGCGACTAACCCATGATATCCTTCAAAGCATCCGCGGCGGCATCATCGATACTCTGCGGAGGTGGAGGTGGTGGCGCTGGCTCTTCCTCGGTTTCAGGTTCAAGTTTCATATCTTCCTCGGCACCTTCTGCTGCACCACCCTCGATAGGAGGTGGTGGTGGTGGTTTAGAAGGTCCAACATTGAATTCCTCCTACCAATGTCAGCCGTCTTCAAGCAAAAGTAGAAAGATGACTGACCTCTGCAACACAAGCGACCAAAATAGTCCTACCGGCAAATTGCCTTCCTCCAATAGCCTTCATTGCCTTTGCAGTACTTTCAATTTCCTTGTACAACACATACACTCGTCCAACACCAGCTTCATCATCCTTCTTCCTGTTTGCTTCCTTGACCCTATACATCTCATCCTGTGGCATCCAGATTGTAGGGATTGCGATGGGACGTGGGACTCGGACACCTTCAATTTCACCGTATTTTGAACATTCCTCTTGGATATCTTCGAGGATGTCGGCGTAATCTTGGTCGTCGTATAACTCTTCTGGGGTGACCATGTTGAGTAGAAGCATGACTCGGGATGTAGGTGCGACCTCGGCAGAGCCGTTATCGAAATTGTTGGCTGCATGTCAGTTTCTGCCTATTGGTATGGGGGTGACTTACAGCCAGAGAGGTATCCAATTGATCCGAGGACTTCATCGGGGATACCCGTGGCCTTGCCCACATTCGCTCGTTGAACGACCAAGACCTTGTCACCGAGCTCGAAGTTGTTCAAACCGGCAATAGCAAGATCGGTCGTCTCGGTATCCTCATACTCGGCAAATGCGAATCCCTGTCATTAGCTTACTCGCCTTCTTCATGTCATTTTGACTTACTTTTGATCCACCACCATTTGCAGCAGCCTCCTTGACGAGATTGAAATTCTTCAATTCTCCGAAACTCTTGAGCAACTCCATGACCTGCTCGTCGTTTAGGTATGTGGGGATGGCACCGATAAATAGCTTGTCCGGGGAGTCGGTAACGTTCGTACCGACCATTCCTGGTAATGGTCCAAGCTCGGGATCGATTCCGACAAAGTCCTTAGGTCGTCGAACACGTAATGGTGTTCCTTCCCATACTACACCATCAAGTGCCATGGCAGCAGTAGCTTCTTCTGCATTTCGGAACTATACATGAGCTTTATTCCAGTTTTGGTGAGTAAGGGACCTACTTCGAGGAAAGCAAATGCTTTTTCAGCATTAACGGAAGCTTCGGTGATTGGTTCTCCCTCTTCATCCTTGTTTGCCAATTCCTTCTCCTTCATCAAGTCGTTGAAGAATTTTAATAAATCCTCATCTTTCATTGCTTCGGTGAAACCGCCGATGTAGAGTCGTTTAGCTTGTCGGATGGATGATAATGGTGCAACGCTTGCGCCGGATGGGGGGAATGAGCCGACGATCAATTGTTCGGGGACCATAAGGTGGGCTGGGGGTGGGATCCTGCCGGGACCATATGTGAACATTCCTACCTGTTAGTGCGGTCTTGACGTTAGTCGATATCTTGGACTTACCAGTCATCTTTGCGGCCATGGCACCGATTCCCTCGAATTGCATGGGTCGGATATCCCAGAGTGAATGCTCGACTTTCCTCTCTTCCAATGGAACAACTCCCTCGGGCGTAGGACTTCTAGGAGGAGTTCTTCCCCTTCCACCACCACCTCCTCCTCCTCCATCTCGACCACCATCTCTATAACCTCCACCACCACCTCCACCTCGTCCACCCCTAAATCCACCTGGTGGACCCCTATTATCCCTTGGCGGTCTCCATTCCCCACCAGGTGGTCCTCTATCCCTATCATCTCGTCTTGGAGGAGGCGAGTATCCCCTCATAGGAGCAGCATAAGCATCCTCTTCCCTACGTGGTCTTCTATCCCTATGTCCCATAGGCTCTGCTACACCCTCATCTTCCCTTCGACGACGACGCGAGTGGTCCCCTCTATCATCGTGATCGTAGGATCTTCCACCTCCGCGACTATCGTACCTCTCCCTATCCCTGTGTTCATGTCCACCTCGGTCCCCTCGGTCACGATAATCCCTCTCTCCTCTATCTCTTTCATCTCGTCCATGTCCATGTCGTCTGTCTCCTCGATCACGATCTCCTCCTCGGTCTCTATCTCTTCGTCGGTCTGTATATCAGTATGCAGACGCGAGTTCAATGATTGTTGACATACCTTCATCGGGTCTATCGCCGCCATGCCATGATGGCGCCGCATCTAAAGTATCTGACTGATTAGCTTCTATCACCAGGGTCTCGTCTAGCTACTTACCATATCCTGCGTCCATTGTATGTGCTTTACAGAGCTACTAAACTGATTTAGAGAGACAAGTAAGGTCAAGTCCAGCCAATCAAGACTGCCACACCCGGAAATAGCCGATATATCTCCGGCTTCACCTCCCCCTCCACAGACTCCATACCACCTCCCATCGTGGACCGGGATTTGGCCGCTGGATGCTGCTTGCCCAAGCCTACCACCAGCTTTTGGGCAATTCATGATGAGTGGGACATTGGCTGTAGCTCTGGATCGCAATACATATGGTTGTTTGCGGGGACAGATGGCCAGATGGCCGGCAACATGGGATGGAACATTATCCTATGCTGGTACCGGGGTCTGGGCTGAGGGAAAAGATGGCGGTCGTTGACAAATGCTCTACCGCGATTCCACACCCCTCCGTGAGCGGGCGACAGGGACCATATTTGCAAGATTTACCCATATTTAGAAAGTGCGCTCGATATCTCGCCAATTTGAGCTGCAACATCCCCCTTCCTGGCCATGTCGTGGTCTCATTGAATATTTATATTGAGGGGGGTCGCGGCTGCCACCCATCCACCGACTTAGCTCTGTGAACGTGCGAATACAACTCCTTATACATTTGCTCGTCTCTTCTTCTCTATGAGAGTCAAACGCTCAATTTGTCTTGGCTGCCGTGGCAGAAACCCAGCTTCTCAAGCTTTCCAACCTGAACGCCAACAATCCGCCTGTGAAAGTAACTGTTTGGTAAGCTTGCCCCTAACGCTGGCGACGGTGACGTTGACGTCGTCTCTTGCAGACTCACCACTTTAGATCCACCCCATCTTTGATACTCTTCGTGATCTCGCTCACCACGTCCCTATGATTGGGAGCTCTTTTGTCGTCCCTGATGCGGACCAGCGCCCATTGATCTCTAGCTCGATTCCGAGCGACCTCAACGATCCGTCTATGAGCGCTAGGTTGACCTTTGAACAAGCGGTATATCAGCTCCTGATCCTTTTGCAGTCAATTATGCCGGAGTGCCCCGCAGCTCGCCTCTTGTCCTCAAATAGGTGAGGATTGACGATCAGTCGATCGAAATACTCGTGTCTATCTCCATCACTCCATGTGTACAAGCAGTACTCAACACTCGAGGGTTCTCGTATCTCCTCGACTGGTATTGGGACTCGCTCTTTCCGGACATTGATGGTTATTTCATCTGGGGGCTTCCACTTTATCCTGCAGGATAGGCGACATATCGGTAACGCGATCTAGATACAGACCGGTGACTCACACTCGATTTTGGCCGTCATAAAGTGAGCTATGCATTGAGCGTAATATAAAAACCATCCAGTTGAAGAGTAACGTTTTCGGCTATCTTTCCGATGACTTTCCGGAGGTCATACGATCGTTCCTGAGGTTTGACACATATACTGCCGTTTCAGATCGTGACCCTCGGTTGGAAGCAAAAATGCTCACTTGAAACTGCTCCTCTTCCGTGTTGCTAGGTCGCAAAGCGAAGACGAGCGATGAGGGATCACAACACATCGTTTAAGCCTCTGTGATATAAGCACCTTATTCCTCACATCATATCTTTGGTTGAAGAGTAGCTTGGTCAAGTATTTGCCCTTCAGTGCTAAACAGTCGAATGCGTGGCAAGTCGTCTCTTCCTACGGCGTATGAATATGAATCTTTGGGATTGCCAGTAAGATAGTCACGTTGCCTGTGTGAGGGTGTATGTGTCGTGACGGGTTGTTGTGGACTCTGAATAGGTAGCAAGAAGTTATACTCCAGGTAACAAGAGATACATTCGTGAGGATAGTCCTGTACTATCCGAGCTATATATACGGTGAGCTGGACTCAGTGTCCAGCCATTAGGGTTTAAAGATTGGGCTCATGACAGTATGCTGACGACTAGTTCCCCATCGATCACTGAATCATTCAAATGCTCTTTCGAGCGCTGCTAGTGCGAAAGCGTTTCTGGAGAATTCTCGTCTTGACCTATCCTGGCTGACGGGTGATAAGTAGCTGCCAGTCAGGGTGAGGGATGTTGTTTTGATCTCAGTGACCGGTGCTTCTATGTGGTTTTGCTGAGTGTGCGTCTGGCGTCTGTCTGTTCTGAAGAAAGTTCTTTAGGGTTTGCCGATAGACCAAGGCCCTGAATATTGGGTCTTGGCGTCAGGGGTACACCGTGAATCAGGGCCACGGCGTAACTCGGCTTGTTGTCCGGGCATTGGCCACTAAGTGCGGGTGTAATACGATACCGACTATATATACTGAGCATTACATACTGAGTACATATAAAGAGTATTATATACCGAGTACATATAGACTGCATCCTACTCATATCAGTTCGACAGAGGCTCAAGCTCATCATGGAATATGGTCCTCGAGTCCTCAGGGGGGCTGAAGACGTTTGCAGCCCTACATTTGTTCACCCCATCGTCGGCCAGTATAACGTCCGTACTAAACCGCACGAAAGCACAGCAAGTGTTCTGGCTGATCAAATAGCAATTGGATGCCCCGCTAGGGAGTACGATAAACATCACCTTTGGTGGTACTCCGCCGTACGAAATCAAGCGAGTGTGAGTCATCACTCTCAGCTTTGATATCCGATTCAGGGAGCTCACTGAATAGGGTCTATCGATCAGACCTATTGGGATGGAACGTGAGTCGCCGTTCAGTTTATCGTCTAGTGACATTGGGATCCGCGGTCATGTCTACTCAGAAAAGGAAACACATGTAGCGGTTCATTCTTGATGAAACCTGCTTACTCACTCAGTGCGGACCGACGTACACTACACTCAACGAGACCTCTTTTCAGTGGCTAGTTGGACCTTTCAACGAGGACGGAGATTCACGCGAATTCGGGACTGGAGGTCAAGCCGTGTAAGCATGCATTGACCTCCCGACAGCACGTCCAGACGTCTGGCTGATATCAATAGCATGTTCTTGGCAATCGAGGGGATTGACCGCAATGGCTCCGATGTGACTGAGGTGTACGCGAGCGCCAATTACACCATTATTACTGGAGCCTCTGACTCGTCGTCGGCCGTGACTGCCGGTGGAAATTGTCGGTGAGTAGCATTGCTGCTCATCAGCAAGACAGAGCGGGGTGGTCTTGGCTGACCTGATAGTCCCGTTGTGGCGTGTGTGACAGTAGCGGCGCTTTTGTTGCTGCCGGCGCTTTTTACTCATTGATGCTCAAGAGCTGCGGGTTACTCTCTCGCAGATCACTGTATTACATGATGTACACGTGCTGTGAAGCTCGAATCAGGAGCTGCTTTGCCATACACACGAGTAGATACGCTCCGTTGAGACCAATTCACAGATTGTTGGTGTGACGACCTCTAAAGACGGAGACATTCTGTGAGAAGGTAAAAAGCCATAGACATAGAGTTGATTGCTCCCTTCTCGGGGCATGTACTGTGCAGGCCTACCCGATGTAAGGAAGAAGCGAAAGTGGAAAGCAGCGGAGACGGCTGACCAGGTGGGAGAGGCGACAGCACTCACGCTCCATTGTATCGCTGCCAAAGCAGGTCATCAGGAAAACAGCCTTCAGCATTTCAAGCAGGCTCCACCCAGGCACAACGTCACCATATCGGAAATTCCCATCAAACCGGCCCAAAGGCCATACTGACAACAATGGATATTTCCCCCCGCACCAGTTGTCCAACCGCCCAAGGATGGGGTCAATCCAGAACTTATGTTCTGCTGACAAATTGACCGGATGAAGGCCCGGAATGGATAGGCTCGTATTGATGACCGGATGAGAAGAAAGGATGTCTTTACAGGTGGTGGAGCGTTTTCAAGGCTTATCTGTCCGTGATTGGCCGGGGAAGGCTAGAGGTGGAGCTGGGGAATGGTATAAAACCCAGCCTTGGATCAGCTGGATCAGACCCACTGAATTAGCCATAACAAATTAACCAAGATGTCCTCACGATACGATGATGACAAATATTCCGCAGCTAGTCAAGATGGTGCGGGTATGACTGGCGGTATGGATATCCCATCACGAGCCCCCTCAAAGACTTCTCCAAAGAAGCAACGCCATCACAGGACCAGAGTAGCTGAAGCTCATCAGGAGGATAACGACGATGATCCTGAGGACGATGATGGAAAGTCTCACGTATCGGCCAAATCTGATGTATCTGAACGAACGAGAAACACCCGGAAAATCATCAGGGACGCCTCATTCAGCCCCAAATCAGGTCCTTACAACCCATACGCTGACTTACCAATTCAATCTCCCTCCACCACCCAGGCGCCGACCCCTAGATCGACTACTCGACCTGCGCATCTTGAAGTCGATACGACACACTATCAATCCGATAGACTTCGGCCCCCTCCGGCAGGGCCTAGTAAGGCATACTATGAAGGCCCAGGTCCAGAAACTAGTCGGTCCCCAGGCGGTAGAAGTGTTCATTACGAGGCTGAGGAGCGACCACCTCCGTCCCGTCCAACAAGGTCGAGGGGGTCACGCGACGACACTCCCTCTCGAGATTATGGTCAATCAACTACCAGTCCCGAACAATACTCACCCACGGATATGACTCGTAGTGACAAGTACGGACCAAGATTTCCAAGGGTACAAATGCCACAATTGGAGGACTATATTGTTCCCTCAGCATCAGTAAAGAATACGCCGCAGTACGGAGGAACCTCGCCCCGCGATCAGAGACCCGCTCTTCCATCCGGCTACACCCGACCATCACATCCAAATACCGCTGAGAATTATGCGGACGCTCGAGTCCAATCATCAAGTACACGAGAGCGAGCAGATCCGCGACGAGCTTCTCGTGGATCTTATCTGGGAGGTGATGGTTATCGAGAAGATTGTCGAGCGTCAGCCTCATCAGCCTCGCCGACAAATACTCGACAATCGTACCAAGCAATGAGCCCAGGCGAGGGCACGATGTCTCCGATATCCCCACTCTCCGCTCCTCGTCAGATGTACAGCCAACGCCCTAAAAGCCCGGGTCGACCCGATCCGTACCTTGCACAAGTGGCCAATGCCACCGAGGAGAAGGTATCTAGGAGGGATAGTGGAATGACGAGCCCTCGCTTCATCTCCATGCCAGCTAGACCCAGTCGACTTTCAGTCTCTAGCCAAGGATATGGTAATTCCCCAAATACACCCAGTTCTGTCAAGTCACCCCTCGGCCAGAGGCCAGTCAGAACTTATGGAGATGGTCCCGAAGATCGTAGAGGATCTAATCTCTCGCCGAGTGCCTATGACCAGGAGGGCTACTTTGCCTCGAGAAGCCCAGGATCCCAATTCACTTCACCCAAAGCGCGCCCCAAGGCTGAGTACAAGGATTCTTTCGACGAAACGTTCATTACCCCTCTGGACGGTCCGATCAAGGAGCGAGAACGAGCACCGCGCCTGCCCGCTTCCCCCTCGTCGCTCGCGAATTCAATCACAGATATCCGACCTGGACATTTCCGAAAACCTTCCGGGACATATGGTTCACTCCTATCTCCACGACAGGGCTCGAGCGCGGGTACCCCCCGACCTGGCAGTTCTACAAGTACGAGGGAGGAAGAGCTTGATGAGCAAATCGAAATGCATCTGAAACATGCAGCGATGCGTAAAGCCAGAGAGACCAGTCTGAATGACTGGAGCACCAGAATGACCGACAAGATGCCTAAACAGCGGCAATTGATGCAAGAAGAGCTAAGGACCGCCTTTAAGAACAGCGCCGGTCTGCATCGATGTTTGAAGGATTTCGGGTGGGAAGTTGGAACAGCAGTGAATAGAAACGAAGAACCCATCGCTAATCTCTCCCTCAATTTTACTGATTCCTACAATAAACATGTTGCTGCGATATACGAGAAATACCGTACACAAGACATCGAAGGATTGCCGAGTGAGAATGTTGATTTCGTGACCAGTACCAGAGTCAGGAAGGGCAAGTCGGATTGGAGTGGACTAATCGAAGAACCTGGATGTAGAGTCACTACTGAATTCACACTTACGATTGCTGATGGTAAACATACCGAGCCGGTTACCAGGCAGAGACGACAGGTGTACGATGACCTTCGAGCGACTACACCGCCGCCACCGGAGGATTTCGTTCCGACTATCGGGATCCAAAAGTCGAAAAGATCGGAACCTAGGGACGACTCCGATAATAGAAGTGACAGGAGACAGAATCGGATCACTTACGACTCGAAATACGACGGTGGAGGGAGGAGCAACGAGAGGATCGCATATGACTCGAAAAATCCCGACAGAAGCGAACGCGAAGAAGGGAGCGTGGTTTCATCCCGTGGTCGAGGAAGAAGAGCTTACGAGGAAGTACCTCGACAAGGGACACTACTTCTAGTCCCGGGAGTCCCGCAGAGAAGGGGAAATTCAACGACAACAAAGTATCGCTATGAGACATCCCAGCCCCCGTCTGGTGTAGGGACGAGGGAACCTTCCGAGGAGCCTCCAAGACGGGGATCTAGATTACCATCGGGGGGAGCTCCGCGGGCATCATCCAGACCACATTCAAGGGAGCCGTCGAGACCCCCGACCAGAGCCCCTTCCAAACATAGACAGAAGAGGAAAGAAGGAGGCGGCGAGCCCAGCAGGAACCACAGGTCCAGGACTGAGAGGACTGAATCCGAAGAGAGGGATAGAGATGCGCGTCATAGGAGAAGGAAGGAGAGGAGGCCAAGGGATTGAGGTAACTCTTGTGGATGATAAGTGCAGGTTTAGCCATGTTTACATTGTACACGACTCGGACCAGATGCATGTCAATGTGCTTTGACATTTCTCTGTTAAATGTTGAATTCCTCATGACTGGACAGCTCCACATGTCTTTACAGCTTCGTTCGGCATGGACTCAGCATATTTGTTTACATATGTCATACGAAGTGAAAAGTGAAGATGATACATATACGAGAGGCAAATAAGGTAGTTTGAGGGTCATGGGGGTAAACCATACTTCCTCCTAGCCGACGGCTCCACATACCCCCATCCAAGAGGTGTCCAAGACATGAGTGTAGCCCAGAAATACATATCTGGAAGGTGTAGGACCGATTTAGGCGGAGCTCGTAGAGCCGGAAGGAGCGAGAATGGTAGATATGGGATCAGTGGTGATGGGGATGGGTTTAGGGATAGATGGTGCATTATCGTAGAAACCACTATTGTCAGCTATCATTCAAGAAAGGTGCTTACCATCTTCAGGCTTTAGTAAGAGTTTCTCCCAGTTGTGTCGGATATCTAATTGAGTTTCGTCCACCCCACCTTTCCCGTTCACTGCATGTTTCAGACGGAATCCATTTGCTATCGTCCCCGGTAGTAATGCTATCATTAGCACGCACTGGGATATGCGGGAACCTACAGAAGAACCTAACTCCCGAACCTTCACATTCGACTCTACAAGATTCAACAGCCATGAATGCTGCTGCTTTTGTAGCTGAGTAAATTGCCCTTGTAGGCGCGGCGATGGTAGCTGCTACGGACGATAGGTGGTGTAGGACTGGGGATTTTGATGTAGATGCTAGCAAGGGGAGCTAGCCTTCAGCTTGATCATAAGATAGGGGGAAGAGGGGACCCACGAAGCAAGCTAGAGCTAAGACTGTTCCGACGTAATTTACCTCCCCGCATGCTCTTGCTTCTGCTGCTACTTTCTCCATACCATCTTGACTTGGTCCTACAGCTCCTGATGCATTGTCCGTCGAGAAGATCCTCTTCTGAAGCGGATTCGAGGAATTGGAGGATTGAGGGTCTGATAGTTTGACTTCGGCTATGTCGAGGAGGGTCTGAGTGGATGGTACACCCGCTAGGATGTGGACTGTATCGATTCCTCCCCAGGCTGTCGATTAGCTTGAGCATCGTAAATGTCAGATAGCTTACCACTCTCAACCTTATGGCGTATACTCAACAAGTCGGTGGTACTGGTGACATCCCCTTGACATAGGATGATCTTGCCTTCATCCAATCCTAGATCCATGCATTCTCTCTTGACTTCCTGTAATAGTTTCTCAGTACGAGCTACCAAGCATCTATTCCCTCAGCATAATTCTCGGGCATCTGAGACAACGATACATACATCCTAGCACCCCTCTTTGCATAAGCATGAGCTAGATCCCTACCTACTCCTGAACTTGCGCCTAGTAATAGAACCCTCTCTTCTGACGGTTTGATGATAGTTTCCCTACTTGGCAGTCTCTTACTCTTGAGTAGCCTTAATATGACTGGTATAGCTAAGAGTAACCATAAATTTGTTGCCATTATGTGTGAATTGTATGAATGCTATGCTATGCTATGACGCAGATGAAACACGAACACGGTAAGAGAACAAGTTATTACCCTGAAGCCAAGAAGAGACGATTGGATGGTCAGGCGGTGTTGAAGTAAAGTGATAATAACTGTTCTGTCTATATACACTCTACTATACACTACCTATCTGCTGTGCATCAACTACCAGTCACCCCCTTTCACTTCCAAAGGCTAGAAGCTATTGTACCGAACAACACACACTGCACGCTCGTCCCCGCCCCCATTCCTCTTTTCCAATAATCAAATACCCTCCTTTCGACTTCTTTCCCTAATCGCCTACTTTACCGATACCTTTGAAAGGGTCAAATACAAGGTGAGTGCACTGCTCCGTAACTTCCATGGACCTCCGTTCCTTCCCATCTTCCCCCTCATCCCTCATCTAAAGGTTCTGCATTGACCCCTATGGGAAATGGGGAATATGCTCGGACGACAAACGTAACCCACTTTGACTTTGGCTTTGCGTTACGGGCAATTCAAATGGTTTTGCGTTACCGTTACATCCCTTTAACACCTCCTTTGTACTCATTCATCAACTTCACTCCGGAACAAGCAAGTGTAAACGAGTATAGAGCTTACACAGCAGATCACCTTCACGTCATTGTTACTTTCACTTTCTCTTCCTTATAACAACTCTACACAACATCAAATATGACTACCTCCCATGGCAACGGCACCTCGCCTGATCCCGCTCAGCTATCGAAGCTCCGCCAATTATACGACTATGCTGGTCAAGGTCATGTATTCACATTCTACGATACATTATCACCCCAAGATCAATCTTCCCTTCTCGACCAACTAGCCAATATCGATGTTGAGCGTGTTAACCGAATCTACCGAAATGCCGTTTCAGCATCAACACCACCTGTCGAGACTAAATCACTCGATTCCAGGCTTGGCGTCACGAACCTCATCGGTCGATCACGAACACCTTCCCCATCACCTGATGAAGTCATCCCTCTTCCCGATGAAGCTTGTGCGACTATCCTCAACAACCCTCAAGACGAAGCTCGATGGAGAGAGATTGGTTTGAAAGCGATCTCGGAGAATACAGTTGCTGTGCTCTTGCTTGCTGGTGGACAGGGAACGAGATTAGGGTCAACTTCACCCAAGGGAATGTACGATTTAAAGTTGCCCAGTGGAAGGAGTCTGTTTGATTATCAGGCAAAGAGGATTGGAAAATTGGAGAGGTTGGCTGAAGAGGCTTCCGGTAAAGGAAAAGGAAGTGTGAGGATCAAGTGGTATGTCATGACCAGTGGACCTACTAGGCAGGAGACGGAAAAGTATTTCCAAAGCATGGACTACTTTGGTCTGAGCAAGGACAATGTCATCTTCTTTGAGCAGGGTGAGTCACTCCTCTAGGCTATTGCGCGAGGCAAGTGCTGACCTTCAGGTGTCCTACCCGCACTTTCAGACGACGGTAAACTCCTCCTCAGTACCCCATCATCAGTCTCTGTCGCCCCCGATGGTAATGGAGGTTTATACGCTGCCCTTCGACGTCCTCTCACTCGAGACTCGCCCCGTACAGTCATCTCCGACCTAAAAGCCAACGGTATCAAGTACATCCACGGCTACTGTGTCGACAATTGTCTTGGTAAAGTCGCCGACCCAGTCTTTATCGGTGCATGTATCGAACGTAATGCCCCCCTCGGATCGAAAGTTGTTCGAAAGACCGATCCATCCGAATCAGTCGGTGTCTTGGCTGTTCGAGGCGATAAATTCAGTGTAGTCGAATACTCTGAATTATCTCGAGAGAAATCCGAGATGAGAACTGGAGATGGTCAACTCGCATTTAGAGCCGCAAACATTGTCAATCACTTTTATACTACCGATTTCCTCGAATCAGTCGAAGCAATGGAAAAGAAAATGGCTTTCCACATCGCACGAAAAAAGATCCCTACCGTCGACTTGGAGACTGGAACTGAAATCAAACCCACTACTCCAAACGGTATGAAACTAGAATTGTTCGTATTCGACGTTTTCCCATTCACCAACGTTCTTTGTGTTTTGGAAGTCGATCGAGCTGAAGAGTTTTCACCATTAAAGAATGCTCCTGGAAGCAAAACGGATAGTCCCGAGACTTCAAGAAAGGATTTATTGGCTCAGCAAAAGAGGTGGTTGGTCGCTGCTGGAGCTGAGCTCGCTTGGGGAGTTGAAGTCGAGGTGGTCCCAGAAGCATCGTATGGAGGAGAAGGTCTCGAGTGGGTCAGGGGCGTCAAATTCGGCAAGAGTGGTGTCTTGGCCAGTCCCGACGATATCAACAATTTGGTCAAGTGATCGACTTCCACCCACCCACCCACCCAAACTTCGAATACCCATCTTCGTCGCCTGTCATGTTCTCATCATTTTCCTGTTTCATAGTACCCTCTCATTTCTCAAGGCTAGAATCATGCTGCTAGTCGCATTATACATGATTTACGGACATTTTCCCAGTGATGTAGCCAATCTGTTTATGATCATCTCATTTTCACATAGATTTCATGCATACATCCAATCATCATGGTGAGAAAAGTACTGATCTATGATAGACTGGCACCGATGAATGATTTTGCTTTGCAAACTCCATCCTTGGTTCGGATCTTGTGGACTGATTTCGTCTCTGGGTCGACCCATGCTGCGTCGAGGTTGTCGAGTGTGATGAATCCCTGGTGGTTAGCTCATGATTGGGTGTCAGATACTATGAGCTTACAGGCTGGATAGTCTCGAAGACCTTCTTCTTTGGGTTCAACTGAGCCTCGGGCGTAGCACCTACATTGTCAGCCTTCTCTCATTAACGGGGAAAATGAAACTTACTCTCGTACTTCTCGCCTTCGAAGTAAATCCTCTCTCCTGGTTGCGATCCTGCTGGGGGGAGGACAAACTCTACACCTCCCTCCTTGCCTTCCTTTGACGATGCACAGAGAAGCATAGCGTAGGATTTGACTCCTCGCATGGTTACTGGCTTGAGATTACACTGTGGGTCAGCTTGGCCAGCCAACTTGAGTTGTGAAGCTGAACGTACGATGACGATAATGGTAGCTCCCCTGATCTCGTCCTCGGTCATGTACTTGACCAAACCTGAACATACTGTCCTTGGCTCTTCCTCTCCGATATCGATTGACTCGACGTACAGACTATCTGCCTCGGGGTGTTTCTTGACTATCTGATCAGCTTGAAGTTAGAGATTTCAGGCAGCTGACATACCATCCAAGACTTTTCCAACTCGCATATCAACCATACTAGGCATAGGTCCAGTCTCGACCTTAGCCTCAACCTTTGGTTTCTCCTTCTTCTCCTTCTTTTCCTTTTTATCCTTCCTTCCACCTTCCTTGGGAGTAGCAGCCTCGCCTTCACCAACAACAGCATTCTTGACTGCCTCAGCAGCGGATCCGACGGCAGATCCAGCAGCTGCAACTGCACCAGTTACAGCTCCAACAATTGATCCAGCAGCGGTACCCTCAGCAGCGACGGGTTTCTTGTCTTTCTTCTCCTTCTTTGGTGGGACAATGACTTTTCGCTCGGGGATGGCTAGAGTGGAAACGTCAATATCGAGGGCGGGGTAGGAGTTTGGGTTCTTTGACTGAGCGGATTGAACGGATTGTAGGGTTTGTATTTGGAGGAAGTATCGGAGGATGGAGGGTTGGGATGGGTGCTGGGTAGCTGGGGCAGAAACCTGATTGTCAGCTTGGGCAGGTCACCACCACATTTGACATACTAGTTGAGGGTGGAGGTGACAGTACAACGAGACATCTGCCAAGGTAGGTCGGTTCGAGTACAGGTAAGTCAAAGGAGTGAGCTTCTCGTTCAAAGCCTACTCTGGTTAGCTATTGAGCGAGGCCTAGCGAAAGCTAGCTTACAGGCAGATCCTTGCTCAAGCCCTCAACCTCGCCAGACAACTTTTGGATCTCAGCCTTATCCTTATCCGACTCTCCGACCAAAGTGGGGTCTGCAGCCTTTACGTCGGCAACGAATTGATCGAATGACGACATGTTTCGAATATAATTTCTGAATGGATATATGTATGTTCTTGGTGTGTGTATGAATGTACGCCTTGCTAGGAAGTTGAGCATACACCAAGGGTTGATATAGTATTAGAGTAGATTCGAGTGTAATAGTAATTTAGGTGGAGGCTAAGCTTGGACTCATTTGATGTGATGACGTGGTATTCTTACATGGTTGAAAGTTGAATTGTCAAAGAGGATCCCTCCTGTCTCATGTCTTAAATCCATTCATACTTGTAAACTCACCCACCCTATACAGCCCACAATGTCAGGACAGCAAGGTGGATTCAACCCTGGAGCATACGCTTTCAGACCAGGTGGACAACAACCTTTCGTTCCCCGAGCTCAGCAACAAGGTCAACCCGGTCAGCAACCGCCACAGCAACCCGGCCAACAAGACCCATACGCCGCCTATGGTCAACAGGGATATCCTCAACAAGGATACCCTCAACAACAATACGGTGGATACGGTGGTCAGCAACAATATTACCCTCCTCAGCAACAAGCCTATGTCCCTGGACAACAAACATATGTTCCCCCATCCCAACAACAACCTCAACAAAGGACGTATGAACCCCGTTCAGTGAAAGGATTCACCCCTCCTAGCTTTACACCCGGCCCACCAGTCGGTACTTCATCGCCATCTCTGTCTATCGGTGGAGGAGCCAAGGCGCCTGCGAGCCTCAGTATTGGAGGTGGAGCCAAGGCACCTGCTAGTTTGAGTATTGGGGGAGACAAGCCCAAAGCTGCTGCTAGCTTGAGTATTGGAGGTGGAGTCGCGGGAAAACCAGCTGCTGCTCCTAGTTTGAGTATTGGAAAGAAGGAGGATTCAACTACCGCCACCCCTGCCCCAGCACCCGTCGAGAAGAAATCGACTCCAGCCCCCTCCGTCCCCGCTCCTACACCTGCCGCATCATCCAAGACTGAAGCCGACGATATCGATGAAGAGTTTGCGCCAAAATCGACACCGGCTGCCGCACCTGCCGCTGCCGCCGAATCATCAGCTCCCGCCACTGACGCCGCTGTCAAAGTCGTCGAGGGATCTACCGGTACTTCCACCCCCGCCCAGGCTACCAACTTCTCCAAAGTGTCCGCCAAAAACGATGCCGAAGCCGTCTACAAGGAGCAGGCCGCCGCAGGTGCTGATGCCATGCGTGATTTGTACGGTGACGACGGAATGAAGGATCCCAACATTAAAGGACACATGAACATTATTTTCACAGGTCACGTTGATGCTGGAAAATCGACAATGGGTGGTCAACTCCTCTACCTCACTGGAGCAGTCGACAAGCGAACCATGCAGAAGTATGAGCAGGAAGCAAAAGCCGCTGGAAAAGATACCTGGTATCTGTCATGGGCATTGGATTCAGGAAAGGAAGAGAGGGCACAGGGAAAGACTGTCGAAGTTGGACGAGCATACTTTGAGACTGACAAGAGAAGATACACCATCTTGGATGCTCCTGGCCACAAGACATTTGTGCCCAGTATGATTACCGGCGCTGCTCAGGCAGATATCGCCATGTTGGTCTTGTCGGCAAGAAAGGGTGAATTCGAGACTGGTTTCGACCGAGATGGACAAACTCGAGAACACGCCGTTTTGATCAAGAATAACGGTATCAGCAAATTGGTTGTTCTCATCAACAAGATGGATGACCCCACTGTCAACTGGGCCCAGGAGAGGTGCGTGGACCAACGATTTTGCGAAGTCAACAGAGCTAACAACCAGGTTCGACGAGATCCGAAACAAGATCACCCCCTTCCTCAAATCACTTGGATTCAACCCAAAGACCGATCTCACCTTTATCCCCGTTTCCGCTCAGATGGGTCAGAACATGAAGGAACCCGTCGACAAGGCTATCGGTGGATGGTACGAGTAAGTACATCCTGAGACGTTGGTGAGAATGCGCTAACGACCAGGGGCCCACCTCTTATCGAATTCATGGACAACATGGAGATCTTGGACCGAGATGTCAACGCACCATTCATGTTCCCTGTCTCTGAGAAATACAACGAGATGGGTACGATGGTCATGGGCAAGATTGAGTCTGGACGAGTCAAGAAGGGAGATACTATTTTGGTCATGCCCAACAAGGTGAGCTCACAGGCTTATGATAAGCAGGAAGTAGCTGACTTTTAGACAACCGTCGAAGTCAGTGGTCTCTACACTGAAGATAACGAAGAGATGGAGGCTGCATTCTGTGGAGACAATATCCGAATTCGACTACGTGGTATTTCTGATGAAGATATCCTTCCCGGTTTCGTCTTGACATCCCCTTCCAAGCCCGTCAAGGCTGTTACTACCTTCAAAGCCGATCTCAGTATCCTCGAGACCAAGAGTATCATCTGTGGTGGATACTCTTGTGTTTTACACGCCCACACTCTCGCTGAAGAGGTCACGATAACAGTGGGTCTCCTTTTCCTTGTGATGAAGTAAAGACTGACGAGTAGGCACTACTACACTACTTTGAACGAAAGACGCGTCGTAAGAGTAAGAAACCTCCTCAATTCGCCAAAACCGGTATGATGGTCCAAGCACTCATCGAGACTTCTGCACCAATCTGTATCGAGAGGTTTGAAGATTACAAAATGCTCGGTCGATTCACTTTACGAGATGAAGGAAAGACGATCGCTATTGGAAAAGTAGTGAAATTAGTGGAGAAGACGGAAGATATGCCTGATGTCGCTAAACTATCTGTTGCCTCTTCTTAAGTGTAGTCTTTATAGGGTAGGCTAGTTGTGCATTGAGCATGGATATATATACATGAATTGGACAGGACGCGACGCGTTCTTTAGTAGTAGTGTTCCTGAAAAGATTACCCTGACTCATGTCACTTTATCCAACAACATTAGTAGTATCATTCACTCTTATCCCTTTTCCATACCACTTATACCCCAATAACAATCATGGCAACTACATCAGGTGTACTACCGGTGGCTTCCATCGATGTGAGCTAGCTGCTACTATCTTCATTTGGCCAAGAGCTAATGAGACAGATCAATTACCCAGAAGAATTAAACCGAATTGAAGATTTCCTAACGCGCTTCGTAGCAGACTCTTCAGCCCGTAGACGCCAGCTCCCAGAGGATGATGATCAAGAAGCAGAAGATGAGGATCAGGAGGATGCAGATGCATTAGCAGATGCTGTTGATGATCTGGATGTCAACGGGGAGGAAAGGAGTAAAGCAAAGTACATGAGGGTATTGAGAAAAGTAGCAAATAGGCAATCTGCCGCTGTTGTCATCGATCTCAATGATGTTAAGGAGGTACGTTGTGGTCTTACAAGGACGATAACGAGGAGGGCTGACAAGTAGCACACTCACGACGCGTCGCTTCTTGTCAATATCACGCGAAATACACGACGATATATCCAGCTTTTCGCAGAGGTTATCGACAAGATCATGCCTGAACCTGATCATGAGGTTGATCATACTACCGATGTTTTGGATGTTATTATGGATAGCAGGAGGATGCTCAATGAACAACTTACAAGTGGAGAGAATGGGGATCCCAACATCTTCCCTCCAGAGCTCATGAGGCGATAGTAAGTATTCACTACCTGTTGGGCTAGTGGCTGATGGATAGTAACGTCTACTTTAAACCTCCTCGCCGACATGAGGTCCTTGCTGTTCGAGCTGTACGAGGCGCTCACCTCGGTAAACTCATTACTGTCCGAGGTATCGTTACTCGAGTATCCGAAGTCAAGCCCCTCCTCCTCGTAAACGCCTACACATGCGATTCATGCGGTAATGAAATTTTCCAAGAAATCGCCCAGAAAACCTTCACTCCACTTACTGCCTGCCCATCTCAGCAGTGCCGAACGAACAATATCACTGGTGCGCTACATATGCAAACTCGAGCATCTCGATTTAGGCCATTCCAAGAAGTCAAGATTCAAGAAATGGCCGATCAGGTTCCTGTTGGACATATCCCCAGGTCAATGACTATTCATTTATATGGTACTCTTACTCGAACAGTCAACCCTGGTGATGTCGTCAATATCTCTGGTATCTTCCTCCCAACACCATACACTGGTTTCCGAGCCATCCGAGCTGGGTTATTACAAGATACTTTCCTCGAGGCGACACATGTACATCAATTAAAGAAACAATATCACGCTATGGAGATTACACCCGAGATTCAAGAGAAATGTGAAGAATTGAAGGAAGATCCAAATCTTTATTCCCGAATGGCCAACTCGATCGCACCCGAGATTTACGGTCATGAAGATGTCAAGAAGGCTTTACTTCTACTTTTGATTGGAGGAGTTAGCAAGACTGTTGGAGATGGAATGAAGATTCGAGGAGATATCAATGTTTGCTTGATGGGTGATCCTGGTGTGGCTAAATCCCAATTGCTCAAGTACATGACCAAAGTCGCTCCCCGTGGTGTCTATACAACTGGTCGAGGATCCTCTGGAGTCGGTCTTACCGCTGCAGTCATGCGTGATCCCGTCACTGATGAGATGGTTCTGGGTGAGTTTAGCCACTTCACAAAAGGAGTAGAACTGATGAACAGAGGGAGGAGCTTTGGTTCTTGCCGACAATGGTATCTGCTGTATCGATGAGTTTGACAAGATGGACGAATCGGACCGAACGGCCATTCACGAAGTTATGGAACAGCAAACCATTTCCATCTCGAAAGCTGGAATTACCACAACACTCAATGCCCGAACTTCCATCCTCGCAGCTGCGAACCCTCTGTACGGTCGATACAACCCCAAAATCTCGCCTGTCGAGAACATCAATCTCCCCGCCGCTCTATTATCTCGATTCGACGTCCTCTTCCTAATCCTCGACACACCTTCGCGAGAGGATGACGAGCGACTCGCCCAGCACGTTACCTATGTTCATATGCACAGTACCCACCCCGAACTTGATTTCGAACCTGTCGAACCTACCACCATGCGACATTACATTGCAGCATGTAGGCGTGTCCGACCTATCGTCCCACCTGCCATGTCTGAATACATTGTTTCATCCTACGTCCAACTTCGTAAACAACAAAAACAGGACGAAGCAGATGAAAAGAACTACTCTTATGTCTCTGCTCGAACACTTCTTGCGGTCCTACGTCTATCTCAGGCTTTGGCTCGATTACGACTTGATACAGTAGTCAAGCAAGATGATGTTGATGAGGCTTTACGATTGATGGATGTATCGAAAGCAAGTTTGTATGAACATCAAGCAGGAAGGAATGGAGAGGATCAAACGGATACATCCAAGATTTTCAGGATCGTCAAGGAGATGGCTACTGGCCCAGGACGAAGGGAGAGGAGTACAGATGAAGATAATGCGGATGAGATGGAGGAATTGACGATGACGGAAGTTAGGTCCAGGGTATTGGCTAAAGGGTTCACAGAAACTCAACTTATGGATACCGTTCTCGAGGTATGTTGCCTTTGCAAGATGATGAGGATGAAACTGATGTATAGTACGAGAATATGGGTGTATTGATGAGGACTGCAAATGGACAGAGAGTCCGATTCGTCAATCCTGACGAATACTAGATGTGTCTTGGGATCTTTTTGGGAATGAACTTGTTAGTTGGAGGTATACTTTGTACTGTCTACAATGCGCGATACGAATCTTGCATGAATTTCTGTTATTGCTATCCAGCAGAATTAAGTTTCTCATCTAGTTGATTGGTTCGATGCCAGATGCTTCATGCTGTAGTGCCTGCCTACGTGTGTCTCAATATACAAAATCCGAAACAATACTGTTCAAGTCCCCCTTCCTCGTTCCTCTTTCATCGCCTTTCTTTTTCGTCACTTCTCTCATTCTAACATTCTCGTCTAGCCTTGTAGTCTGGCTGAACCGCCAGACCACTCGACCTGGACCTAGACCGCCAGAACACTCAACCTGGACCCACTGACACATCCAACCCTATCCCCCGTATCGGTGAATGCAAGATTGTTGATCTCCGAACCTCCAGACCATGCTTTGACCGGTAAGATCTCATTGGCAACTGCTGGGCTCGGTGTTCTCGGAATGGCGGGTGTAGTGGGTGGTGAGAGTGTGTACGATTTCGAATTCCTATTCTTCTTTGTTGCATGGGGGTCGATATCGTCTGGTGTGGGAAGGGGGTCGGTCAGGTCGTACATCAACAATTGGCTGTCGTCTCCTGTTTTATCAGTCTCGTGTTCTCAGAGAAGGGACGGATAGGGTAGCGTACCACACGAAGCAATCCATCCTCCTCCTGATATTGATGATCCGTTTCCACCCGAGCCCCACGCTATACCGCTGACGGGTGCGCCGTGGCCTACTAATTCCGCGACTGGTTGTCCGGGACTGCGCATATCGAGTATGAGAACTTTTGATTCATCCATTCCGAAACACGCCAACATGTGTCTGGGAGTCAGCTCCAATCTCTGAGCCGTTCAAACGAGGAAGCCAAAGAAGAGAGAAAGGAAAGGAGGGGGACTCACTGTTCGCGATTACTAAATGATATCCTTGCCAGAGGGGTATCCGCCGCAGATTCATAGAGGATCGTACTATGCTCAAGCGTCCGTAAGTCGAATGCCCTCAATGATCCATCCGCACCGACCGAGACAAAGATATCAGAAGAGTCTGGTAACCATGACCTACTCATCAGCTTTGTACTTTAAAAGAGTAAAGAGGGCCTTACAGGTCATAGACTGCCTTGTCGTGGGCTATTAATTGCGTAACGGCCGTTTGGTTTGTGATATCCCATAATGTTGCTGTGGTATCTATTGAGCATGTCACGACTGAATTTGGCGAGACTGCATTCCAGCTTAATGAGGTGATTGGAGGTAGACTCGTCGCAGGTAGCTTGCTCTAGTCATTAGTCGCATGTCCGATAATCTTTCCCTCGGGCTGCTTATCAACCAGTTGAAAGGTAGACTCACATTCGTCAAGACGGCTCTTGGATTTAAAGAATACCCTCCCCCACCCTGCCCATTTGACCATCCACGACCTACAAATCCCCCTCCTTGCTCATATCCCCCCTCTCCCATTTCCCATAATCGCAGCACATCCCCACTTGTAGCCAACAATTCACCCCTTCCACCACTTCCATCGTGCGGTAGAGAATCACGAGGTTCCCAAGCTACTTTCGTAGCTGGAACGTGGATACTTGATGAGGCTAGTAAATTGTAATCTTCCGATGGGGAGGCTTGGTCGACGATAATGAGTTTATTGGAAGGAGCTGTGGAGTAGGTTGTGAGTGCGACTCGGTTTGGATGAATTGGGGAGTGGGAGAACGCGATCCCGTATAATGGATCTGGTTGTCAGTCTACTAATATGATGATTCATAAGTCTGAGAGGCAAGAGGAAAGGAAGGTGGACATACATTGAGAATCATAATGCTGCACAGGCGGTACCGACATCTTGGCTGTCTCTCACTTGGTCGTCGCGCTTGAAGCTGCCTTATTAGAGGGTATCACAAGGGCTTGGCCCTGTGGTTTGTCCTTGGAGTGATACTGCAAGAGAGAAGGGGGAGTGATTTACTGAAGGAGGAGAAATGAGTCACGTCAAGTGTGCAGTGCAAGTTGCTTTGTGTGGTCAAGGCACCGGTTCGTGGCGGGCTATACCATCTGATTGAGAGGTCTCGTTGACGGGAATTTGAAGGGCTGTGAACTGGAGACGACCAAAGCAGGTGAAGTGCAGATGCTAGAATGAAATGATATCACTGCATGATGACTATAACGATCGCGACTATAGACAACCCATTGTCCTAATTATACTTCTTGCGCCAATTCTACATTCTTCAGACTCAACTCTCCCATCTAACCCATGAAAGAGGGGTTGGCGGTCCAAGCGTCAAAGTTCTTGACGATGAAGGCGGGGCCAGCAACGATGTTGTCGGTGGTGACATCAGCGGCGGAGGAGGCGGTGGAGACGACAACGTAAGAGATACCCTGGAGGGACTCGGGGACCATGGCCATGTGGTTGGCATCGAGCTGAACAGCGGCGGTTCCGACACCGTTGTAGAAGATGGCATACTCGACAGCATCACCCTGGGCAGAGTTGTCGAAGGTGAAGGTGGCGGTCTCTCCTGGGTTTCCGTTGTCAACGGTCAAAGCACCGAAGGCCTTGACGGGAAGAGCGGGGTTGGTGGAGGGGCACGAGGTGATGAATGCGGAAGCAATGGTGTAAACCATGTCGAGACCGAGAGCGGTGTCGTAGGCGGAAGACCAAGGCTGGGCGTTGGAGACGGCAGATGATTGCCATGCCTGGTGTCGGGCCTCGGTGGTGAGGATGGTAGCGGCAATGGTGACGTAGGCGGGGTCAGAGATGTACTGAGCGGCACCGGCGTAGGCGGAGACACCGACGTTCTCGATCAAGGTAGCGAGCGAGATGAAGGACTTGACGTCTGTGTAGGGGCTGAGAGTCAGTTCAAGTCCCGACGGCATGAAAAGGGGCAACTGACAACTTGTACTCGCATGGCTGGGTAGCAGCGTCTCCGAGAGCTCCGGAGAGAAGAGAAACGTGGTCGCTCTCGTGGCCGGCGATCTGAGTGTATCGTCCTCGGACCCATGATGGGTAACCGGCAGCGGCAAAGTCTTCCTCGGAGAACTGGCCAAGAGCGTCGGAGCTGATTATCAGTTTGGGTCCTTGGAAAAAGAGAAGCGGAGACTCACTAGAACTTGTTCTCGAGGTGCTCGAGGGTCAAGGCGTACTGGAGGACAGTGGTGTCATCGATACCAGAGTTACCGGACATAGCTCGGGAGTAGATGGGGTAGGCGGTGGGCATAGCCATGGCACCCATGGCGCCGGCGAGAGTGAATAGAGATGCGGTCAACATTTTGATTTGGTTGGTTGGATTGGTTGGATTGGTTTAATTGATTGAAGTGAGGAGGTGGATGAGTAGAACTATCGACCGAACATGACCCACTTATATACATATGATCCGGTAGTCGGGCAAGTATCGGCGAATTGAATCAGCACCCCACTTCTCATCGTTCCACTTGAGCGCCCCTGACGACGCAGCATCGTACGAGCAATCAACTACCAAGAGAGGATAGTCAATCGGTCAGACTAATCTCGATCATAAGCAATGGGTGCCAGATCAGGAGATTCCAGTGGAAGCGGTGCCAATTTGGGCCAGGCCGATGATGTAGTGATGGCTTGGCCGGACGAGCGGAGGTCGATCACGTCGTTAAACCTCCACCCTAGAAAGGACAACGGCGTCGTCCCACACTCGACCGAGTGTGCCCCTCTCGACCTAGGGCGTTCGGGCCGCATATCGAATTCATCAAAAGAAGCATTTAAGGTGGTGGTCTGAGATCCCGGTGATCTAACTACATTTGATGACGGCATGGAAGCCGGTCAAGAGGCGTCGCCCTTTCCCGTTCTCTGGGTAAGGCGTGATACGAGACACAGGGAATGATCGTATAATGACGACGTTGAGTGGGTCGGAAGGTGAGAAGGGCCCCCATCGAGTAACTTACAGGCATCGCCCAAGAGATCTGTAAAAAGAACAGATTGTAAGGTTAATTAAAAGTGATCGAATTAAACTAATTACTACAAATAGTATTTACCAGAAGCATCGGCGATTGAGTGGTATTCCCTCAATTAACCTCCCCCTTGCCCTGTGGAATTATCGCTCAACTCTCTTTCTACTCATTTCCTACTTCCGGTAGTCCAGACGCCACCTCATGTCCGCCCCACCTTCTTTCCCCACCCTCAAATCATTACCTAGCGCTACAGTCCAGACTATACTACCGAATCAGCTATACATCCTCGATCTCCTACCTGTAGCACAAGCAGAGAAATTACTAGGATGGTGCAAGGCTCAACAGATGCAAGGACCAGTACCTGCCAAAAGGGGTGAAGCAGAACGGACAGCTAGTCAGTTGCACCTTAATCAGCCTCCATTGGACCCTAGAATAACGGGCTGAGACATCATCTAGGACGTTCAGCTCAAGAATCGCCCGAAATCGCTTCGGTTATTTTAAATCTATTGCTACCTCATATCCGATCGCTTGAACCTTGTCCTAAGCAGCCGCTACTCTCGCCTAATATCCGAGTTTACCATTATCCACCTGGCACCTATTTCAGGGGTCATTATGATCAACCTCAATTAGATACCGCTAGTCGCAGATTGAGCTGTTGGACAGTATTGATCTACTTGGGGCAATGTGAAGGTGGAGGGACTTCTTTCTATCCTCATGGTCCTGGGTCAAAGTCGGGAGGGAAGAAGAAGACAAAGGCGAAAGAGGAGAAAGGCGGGCCAGAGAAGATCACAGTTGAGGCTAAAGCTGGGAGAGTACTGTTTCATTGGCATGGGGTAGCTGCGGGTGGTTGTATGCTGCATGAAGGGGACGAGGTGATCAGTGGGGACAAGTGGGTTCTGCGTACCGATGTGCTTTGGTAGTCTGAATGTACATAGCCAAGGATGCACGCGGTTCTCACGTGAAACTAGGCACACCCGCCGTTGACGTTGCGACTCTCAAGTCACTGCATAGAGAACGACCGTTCAGTACAAACCGCATCCAATCGACTGACGCAGCAAGCAGTATGATCCACGCAGTCCTCATCTTCAACAATCATGGCACGTCTACCCACTGTTTATCCTGTCGTGTAATATTAAAGCTAACAAACACAGGCAAACCCCGCTTATCCAAATTCTTTACATTAATCCCACCCCTAATCCAACAATCCCTAATCTCCCAAATCTTCTCTCTAATCTCAGACCGTCCGCAGGGTGTTTGCAATTTCTTAGATGCCCCCGAACTCGTCTTCCCCACGCCTGGAATGAGCAAGGAGAGGGAGGAGGAAGCTTTGAGAGAAAGAAAGTCGAATGGAAAGAGAAAGTTGGTTGGGGGGGATGATGATACTAGGGTTATTTATCGACATTATGCTACGCTCTATTTCGTGTATGTTCTTCAAACATCTTAAGATTGGGGTGAGTGCTGATGTCAGATTTGTGGTAGATGGGGCAGAGTCGGAACTTGGGATTCTGGATCTCATACAGGTACGTCGCGTTCACGTTTTCCCGATACTAAGCTGATATCAGGTATTCGTCGAATCGCTAGACAGGGCGTTCGAGAATGTGTGCGAGCTAGATCTAATCTTCCACTTTGACGAAGTGAGTCAAGCCGGAACGACCTGTCGAGACAAGCTGACCTCAGGTCCACTATGTCCTAGGTGAAATCATCCAAGGAGGTCTAGTCCTCGAAACGAATATCAACGAAATTTCAGCATGTGGTAAGCTCACACATTCATCTGAATGTCTGGAATACAGCTGATGATGTAGTCCAATCATCAAGCCGGAATCGTAAAGCATCAGCAGCATCGGCGAATCCACTTATACCCTCCGCCCTAGCTAATCCAGCTTCATCAGCTGGACGGGTATTTGCCAGAGGAGGCAGTGCGGATGGTCCTAGGAAATGGCTTGCTGCTATGGGCGTGTAAATTGTGGACGTGTCAGTCTGGAGAAGGTTGTACAACAGATGCATATCATCATTAATATCGTGGAGGACTCATTGCTGATGCCGGCTCGGCGGTTGTGCTGTCTCCGAAAAGGTCATCCTCCTTTATCGAGTGTGTGGTTCCATTGGGCTCCTCGTGCGCCTTGGTACCCTCCTGCAGTGGCACCTCTGCCATATCGTCGACGTTCATGGGTATGGTATCAACTGACGTGACGGGATTGGCTCCGACCTGGATTGCCCCATATTCGACGGCGGGCGCTGGCAGCTTTGCGTCGACGCGCGCCGAGGATTCAGGGGCGTTGACCTGATATCTGCGCACGTATGGTTCAGTTGGCGGTGTTTCAGGTTCGGCCTACCGGTCAGTAAGCCCCATCTTGGACCTTGGGCGATGACTTACAGCGACGAAGGAGATCAGAGCCGGATCGATCAGGTCGGCTTTACAATACTCCAAGAAATGCTCCAAGCAGACTTGATATCAGCTCAATTTTCTATACCTAGCTCCAAGACTCACGTTTCACTTCCGCCAGGTCTGGTCCTTTTGCGCCTTCCTTCTCGTCAAATCGTATATCCAGCCCGAACCTTTCTGCTAATTCTGATCCAACAGCTGCAGCTCGTGAAAGCGGTATACGTTCCAATAATGCTATCAGCAGCACCAGGGTACTGAATGCCAATATTGGCGCAGGATGAAGGATGGGGAGAGGTGATGAATATCTGATCATCAGGTTTGCAATACGTGGGACATACGCTTCGTTCAATATTGCCCAACCTAATTCTGCCACCACAGCTTCAGAGAGCTTTTCAATAGATTGTGCCCTTTGCTCTGCTTGTTTACTTGATTCCGCTTGATTCAGGGGTAGGTCGTCTAATCCTCTTAGGGATCTCTGGAGGACTACCCAGGGTTGTTCAATACCCATGTCGAAACATAATGTTTCGAGGACGATCTCTTCGGTGGCTAATATATCTTTTTCCCATTTCTGATATGCCAAGGATGGCGGAGGCTGATTGTCAGCTTTGTTCTTCAAAGATATATATTGAACTTACAGGATTTTCCTGTTGACCTGGATGCCAGCCCTCTCCTGGTGTTTGGTTGAATCGGTCCAAACATGAATTACAGATATACCGAAGCTTCAAAGGTTCCTCCTCAATCTTTGAAGCTAGGAAGAGGATTGTTCCAGCTATCAGCTATTCATCAGCGCCCAACTTCGCGCTCGATATCAGGACTCACCTCCTCTGAGAAATCCTTGAATGACCGGCGCATGTAGAAACGATGTAGTAATGTCGAAGCTACCGTCATGACTCCCCTTGCACCTTTATGATTCGGATCACGAGGGTCATACCTATGACCATGTCAGGTTCCAGTTATCGCATGGAGGAAACTTACAATCCCGCCCCTCGCCCAAGACCTCTGATATGATTGATGGTGATTTTACGTCTTTGAAGCTCTTTCTCGGATAACATTCCACCCAAGACGGAAGGTGTTTTGTGTAAATCTCCCTTGGTGAATAGCCATTGCTTCTCGACTATTGTGAGCTCTCTCATAGCTGCCTAATGTCCTGGTAATGATATATGGTATTACAGGTCTATAAAGTGTAGTTGTCAAGTGGAGGGCGGAATCAAATTGAAGTCACGAAAAGTAAAGTACAACTCTCTCCTTAACTATTCAGTGATTATACGTTTGATGCAGAGGGCACCAATTCGTACACTTTCTTATATACCCAGATTCGCTTCTCATAGAACTATACATACTACTCTACCCAAAATGTCGGCTTCTGCTTCCACCGACAACCCCAGCACACTTGCTGTACCCCTCAATAAGACCGCCCATGCCTTTGATAAAGGACAATTGGACGCTATGTTGTCTAGGCGATTCTTCTATGCTCCAGCGTTCGAGATCTACGGAGGTGAGCTCAAGTCTTCCGGAGATGAAAGTTACAGCTGATAAGAGGTGTCGCTGGATTGTACGACTTTGGACCACCCGGTTCTGCCCTTCTTGCCAATATCGTCGACCAATGGCGAAAACACTATATCATCGAAGAAGACATGTTGGAGCTAGACACAACCATCATGACCTTATCCGATGTCCTCAAGACTTCAGGTCATGTCGATAAATTCGCAGATTGGATGGTCAAGGATGTACAGACTCATGAAATCTTCAGAGCGGATCATTTGGTCGAAGCCGTCTTGGAAGCTAGGTTGAAGGGTGATAAAGAGGCCAGGGGAGTCAAGGAGGAGGTCAAAGAGGACAAGGATGATGATAAAAAGAAAAAGAAGAAGAAGGCAGTCAAGAGTGAGGCTGTCAAGCTCGAAGATGAGGTCGTTGCGGATTACGAGTCAACCCTTGCCCAGGTCAGTCATCTTTGGCGATAATCGTAAATGAAGCTGATTTGTAGATTGACAACTTTGGCGGTCCCCAGCTTGGTGAACTTATCAAGAAGCACAACATCCGAAACCCCACTACCGGCAATGAGTTGACTACCCCTGTCGAGTTCAACCTCATGTTCCAATCTGACATCGGACCCACCGGTCACATCAAGGGGTAAGTCAAGTCACTTGATTCGTCCGGGAACGTACAGCTGACGAGGACAGATACCTTCGACCCGAGACCGCTCAAGGCCATTTCGTCAACTTCGCCCGTCTACTCGAATTCAACAACGGCAAAGTCCCATTCGCTTCCGCCCAAGTTGGTAAATCGTTCCGAAATGAGATCGCCCCCAGGCAAGGTTTACTGCGAGTCCGAGAATTCTTGATGGCTGAAATTGAACATTACGTTGATCCCCTCGACAAAGCTCATCCTCGGTTCCACGAGGTCAAGGATATCAAATTGAGCTTGTTGCCCAAGGAGGTTCAGCTTAGCGGAAAGACTGATTTAACCGAGATGACTATTGGTGATGCTGTTGCCAACGTAAGCTATCGACTATGCGCGGATTTTCAAGCTAATGTGTAGGGGACCGTCGACAACGAGACTCTCGGTTACTTCCTTGCTCGAACTTACCTCTTCTTGACCAAGATCGGAATCGACCCAAAGAGGCTCAGGTGCAGGCAGCACATGGCCAATGAGATGGCTCATTACGCCGCTGTAAGCCCCCTTTCTCAATCAGAAGTGGACTCGCTGACGATCAGGACTGCTGGGATTTCGAGATCCAATCTTCATACGGCTGGATCGAATGTGTCGGATGTGCCGACCGATCAGCCTACGATCTAACAGTCCACGCCACCAAGACCAAACAGCCCCTCCGAGTTCAGGTCAAGTTGGACAAACCCCAAACAGTCGAGAAGTTGGAATGTACTTTCAACGCCAAAGACTTCGGTATCAAGTTCAAGAAGGATGCTACCATGATCAAGGAATCTTTACTTGGTCTAGACAGGGAGAGGTTGCAGTGTGTCAAGGATGAGCTTGATAGTCAGGGGTAGGTCCATCCTGTTCGACGGAGGCTGATGAAAGAACTTCTTCGGTCAAATGTACCGATGGAAAATCTTATGATATCTCTTCGGATCTCCTCAAGATCGCTCAAGTAACCGTTACCGAGCACGGTAAGTTCATCCTGATCGATCAGTATAGAGACTGACCAGTAGTCCGAGAATTCACCCCAAATGTCATCGAGCCATCATTCGGTCTCGGTCGAATCCTCTACTCCCTCCTCGAACACAGCTACTGGGCTCGAGAACAGGACAAGGCCCGAGGAGTCTTATCGTTCCCGCCCATCGTTGCTCCTATCAAGTGTTTGATTGTTACCATCAGTCAAGACCCCAAACTCCGAGAACTCATCCATGATATCTGTAAGCCACTCTTCCTTACTTACAAATGGGAGATACTGATAAACAGCTCGAAGGATGCGTCGGCAGGGTGTTGCTAGCCGTGTAGATGACTCTAGTGCATCTATCGGTAAGAAGTATGCTCGAAATGATGAGCTTGGTACCCCATTCGGATGTACCGTTGATTTTGCCTGTAAGTCTTTTCATATTTGCTGTGACCGCTGCTGATGAATAGCGCTTGCAAACGGTACTATGACTCTACGGTAAGTTCACCTATCGGTCCCAGAATGTCTGTCAGCTGACATGCAGTGAACGAGACTCCACTAACCAACTTATTGGTCCTATCGACACCGTCATTGCCGTTGTTGGCGACCTCGTCAAGGGCGAGATCGACTGGGAAGGAGCTTCGAGCAAGCTCGAGTCATACTCTGGTGTCCAGGATGTCGAGTAGATGTTATACGATACATGCATACAGGAATATGAGCCAACTCAATCTATCTGCAGAATTCATTGCACGCAGAGGGACCTTTGAGGCCTGGCAGTCATGCATCTTGTATGGCCAGGACTATACAATTGTCCCACAAATCTAATCAAATTCCAGATCCGGCGTCCTCTTTTTCAGTTCTGAACGAGCGATATCCCCCCTAGGGACTTTCGGCAGCTCAACAACTTCAACGTAGGTACTGGGGAATATCCCTTCTTTGCCTTTGGTATCCCTCCCTCTCCACCAATCACCCCCTTCTTTACCTACCACAATCACCACTTGACCTTTGGTGAACCCCAAATCCCCAGGTGCGCTGGCTTTGAAATCGAATAACCCGATTGCTCGAGCGTATCCATCTTGTTCATCTAATCCTTCTTTTACTGCCAATTTAGGTCGAGGACTAGTTTGGGCATTGCGTAATGGTGATGAAGATCTATATGGATCACCGACATTGTTTGAAGATATCCTTCTTGTAATTGATCGAGAGGGAGATTGATATGCTGGTTCACTGAAAGGGTCGGCTTTGTTAACTGAAGAGGAAGAGTTTCCAAATTCTTCATCATCGTATTTCTCGGGAACGACATCGAAGGGGGCTGGATTTGAACCTGATCTCGAACGTGATCCGTTTGCAATTGCCATTTTCGCAAAAGATCCAGTAGTATTATTCCATAATTCCTCATCGCCTCCTCTTGAACTACTTCCTGTTCCTGCCCTCGCTCTATTTGGGTTGGTCGAGGATCGGGGTCGTGTTTGTTGCTGCATTGGTCCGTCTGAATCCCATGTGAGTCCGGCATTGTAAGACTCGCTAGATGCTAGAACAGGATTTCGTTTGGGTGTCGTCGAACCACCTGAAAATGGGTTGAAAGATGATGAAGACCTTTTATTTGCCGGACGGTCTTTATCCGCGTTGGGACCAAGTAGACTTCCAGCCCTCCTCCTGCCAGTCTCTAATTTCTCAGCGAGGACATTTGGTGAATTCCTACCACTTCCTATCCCTTCTCCGAAAACGTATCCTTGTCCCACGCTGCTCCCCCTACTCCTTGATCCCTTCTCCTTCCCTGTCGGTGATCCGTACCCATCATCAAACTCGTTCGAGCCATACCCCATCGCCCCTCCCTCTCCCTCTTCATCTTCATCCACCCATTTCTGTCCATATGGTAGGCCCGTACTACTTTCAATCTGATCCACCAACACATTACACCATTCTGGCCTATCGATTTGACCACTCAAGATCTCCTTGACAGATACAGAGCCTCCGTAGGCTATACGGTTCGCATCCTGTCTTTCGATGATTACTGTTCCTTCGACCGAGACTCCGCCGAAGAGACCTTTCGTTTTGGAATAAGAGTACATGGCTGCTACCTTTCGTTTCGAGTTGACCGCTCCGGAACCTTCTGCATTTCGACCCAATGGGCCCACAGCAATCTATCATTAGCTCTCTTCTGCAGTACACACGCGGCAGGTATACTTACCGAGAGGTTCCCGCCGAGAGTCAAACTTCCAGCTGCCATGAAGCTTCTGACGGCAGATCGCGACTCTTGGTCAATACTTGGTCGTCTTATATTAAGGAGGTACTCACGTTCAAGACAATCAAAAAGTCCGTCACCCTAATCATCAGTATTAACGCCTTGTCGGTATAAGCGGAACGTACTCGGCACCCATCTGACCTCCAAACCCGAATCCTCCCAACCCAATAGCACTAGGCGGAGACCAGCCTTTCCATCAGCCCCCTTCTTCACTTGCCAAAAGCGACTCACCGCCATCAGGGAGTCTAGCAATGACGACCCCGCTCCCAGCTCTTGCTGATACCAAGAATCCAGCTTTGACCACGGTGAAAATAGCGAATCCAGCCGCTTTTTCCAGGACGTTGTTGGGAATTACTTTGTCGAGACCATTGTTCTTGGAATCGACGAATGAACGTACTGCCTGTCAGCTTAATTATTGGGGGCAACATACAGATTTTGGCAGCTTTGCGAGATTCATCCTGTAGTCTGACTGATTATTAGCTCTTTCACTCATATGCGCAGATTGAGGGGGCTTACCAGGTAAAGGTGAATTAAGACCCATGTCTGACTGTTTCTGTGCTCTTGATTTATGCTACTGAAGCTGATAGATTGATTTCAGTATCTCTCGGTCAAGGTGTGTCTTTTGTATTCAAAAGAAGGATGATGACGTATCCAGAAGATTGACGGGGATGGCCCGGCCTATTCGGATGCCCGAGTATAATTATTGGTATGCTCTGACCGCTTGGCGAAGATAAGACGAATATGATCTGCTGACGCCCGAATGGTGAGGAATGATAAATGGGTTGAGAAAGAAAAGAGAGAACGGGGAGGATCCACAGGAACCGGGGCAATTTTGTAGATCAGTGGCACGAGAATAGAGTATCTAATTTACTCCGCCGCAGCTAAAATAGATAGCCAAGACAAATCAATACACGACATGGGCTCATGGG
Organism: Vishniacozyma victoriae; assembly: GCA_017654735.1. Classification (NCBI taxonomy): domain Eukaryota; kingdom Fungi; phylum Basidiomycota; class Tremellomycetes; order Tremellales; family Bulleribasidiaceae; genus Vishniacozyma; species Vishniacozyma victoriae. The sequence continues at coordinate 226,143 of JADPYG010000088.1, forward strand.
CATGTGATAGCACAGCAAGATGCATACAACCTAGTTGTACCTATCCTTGCCCTCACATACACTTTGAGATCTGCGGCTACGGCTTTTTATCCTGACCCAACCCTGCGGCGCTGCTGTGTCAGTTACTGCGACTAGACCGGGGATATCCCGATGCCCGGTACGGGGAACTTACTGATTTGAAGCGACTTGAATCGCTCGTGCCATTGTTGATCGCACTCGACCGTCTTCAAGGGTTAGGAGACCTGCTATTGTGCATCCTCCGGGGGCTGTCTGGTCAGCACCAGGCTTCTGTATGTCGAAGACTAGGACTCACTGGTAACACTGTCCTTGAGTTGGGCGGGATGCAGACCGCCTTCCAGAGCTAGCTTTCCAGTACCCAATATTGCTACCTATCAGCTCTCCCTGAGTGATGCAGAGGGCAGACTTACTCTGAGCAGCGAGTTCCAGTGCCTCCGCTCGAGGGAGACCCATCATGACACCTCCATCTGCCATAGCTTCCAATACGAGCGCTACGAACGCAGGTCCAGATCCAGCTAATGCCGTGCAGGTATCAAAGTACTTTTCATCCATGAACCTCGCTCGGCCGCAGGAAGTGAAGATGGCAAGGATGAGCGAACGGTGATGTGCCTCGGATAGGGGGGTTATGACAGTCATTCCTGCTCCCACCTACCATCAGTATGTGCGTGAGGTGTAGCAAGGAATGACTGACCTTTGAAGGGGTATTTGGCATGGCTCGGACGACTATAGTTGATGATGGGACCCATGATTTGAGTTGTGACATTGTAACTCCAGCACAAATTGATATTAGGATTTTACCCTCCAATGCCTCCGACATTCCTTCTTCCGCGAGGATGAGCTTGACCATATTCGGCTTGGAGCTATCATATCAGTCTAGCTTCTCGCCTGATGCGGGTCCAGAGTAAGAGGGCTCACCAGACCAAGACGACATCCGCTTCCTGTACCGCGGGAACATTGACTCCCTGTCCACCCCTTACTTCCACAGCCTCCCCGAGCCTGCCCATAGCTTTAAACACTTTCGTCAATTTCCTAATAGTCTCCTCTCTCCCCACTGTCGTAATGAATTTCGAGGGTAGAACATCATCCGGCGCATCTAAAAATTGAGATGCTGTGGGAGTTGATAAGCCGGAAGGAGGTTCTCTTGTACTCGAATTGGGGTTTAATGGGGTTGATAATCTGGCTTCTAGTGATTTTAGGACTCCAGAGAGAATGGCTACTCCCATCGTACCGCATCCTAGAACTGTGAGGTTGTATCCCATTTTATGTGATTCAAGTGTATGTAAGGTAGAAAGTGAGGTACGGAACTGTAGATCTGATTGATAAAGTCGAGTCGTTGAATCTACTTTTTGTTTTTATCACACAATAAAATGTCGACACCCGAAGCATCATCTTCGAGAGCCCCAGGGGCCGGAATGGCCGAGGTAGGACCTCTCCTGAGTCGTGTATGCGATAGAGCTGACTCATAGCTACCTACAATCACGCCCGGGGCATCACTACTCCTAGCTCATCGAATCAAAGACCGCCCAATTCTCCTCATCGGCGGAGGAGCAGTAGCTTCCTCTCGACTCTACTTTCTCCTAGAATCCGATGCTCATATCACTATCGTATCTCCTAAACTCGATCCAACGATTGCTGCAAGGCTCGAAACGAATGCGCATCAAATCACATGGATCAAGAGGAAATATGTCGGTGTGGAGGAAGAGAATGAAAAGGGCGAGATCGAATTAACGAAATTTCATATGGTCATGACTGCCATCGACGACAACCCACTCTCCAAATCGATATGCCTCGAATGTAGAGCGAAAGGTGTATTGGTCAATATCGCAGATGTCCCTCCGATGTGTGATTTCTATTTCGCAGCTCAATTCCGAAGGGGTCCATTACAAGTCATGTTATCCACTGGAGGTATGGGGCCGAGGATAGGAGCATTGGTCAGGGATAGGGTGGAAAAGTCTTTACCGAATAACTTGGAAGATGCCATTATTGGAGTTGGGGAATTAAGAAAGGACTTGAGAAAGAGGGCACCAGGAGTTGGGGGAGCATTGGGTCAGAAAAGGATGGATTGGATGAAGAGTATCAGTGAGACCTGGACGCTGGAGCAGTTGGAGGGATTGAATCAGGAGGAATTGAGGAGTAAGGTGCTTGATAATGGGTGGGATAAGGAGAAGGCAGTCAAGCCTACGGACGTCGGATTGCGAGCACAATGTCCATTGAGGCAAGGGGATTATTGGTTGGTCCCCAACAATATCTTTTGGGGCTGGACTTGGGGGATGGTCGTCACCGGAGCAGCCTTGGGAGGAATCGCCACGGCCCTCGTCCTGCGCAGGAGGTGATGCAACACATGCCGACAGCACACTTCTCGACCTCATGATCAAGATGCGATACATACAAATACAAATACAACATCCCCCACATCTACATCTAGGCAGTAATCGACTTGACATCACTCTCCTTGTACAGTCTATGATCGTATATATACTGTATGACACTATTTGGCAGCAGGTATCTGGGATCAGCCTCACTGCCTCGCGTGATTGAAATGACTTACTTGATGCTCATGCCTCTTCTGACGAATAAACGGACTTTGGTGGAAGAGATATCGTTGTAGATCAATTGCTTGATTACAATGACGTTCCGACTACTTGTTAGCGCAATCTTGTCTTGATAGCGGGGACGTACCGATGATGATATAAGATATCATGAGAGAGGAGGAAAGCCCAAACATCCGATCCAGCCCTTTCGACAATCAAACATCCAAACCTGCTCAGGATGATATGTAACTACATGTCAGCTTTGAACTCCTCTGATCAATATAGCTTACATCAGGCTCGCTCCAGACTCCGGGTTGACCGAAACTCTCGACCAAATCACCTCCAGCAAGTAACATGACTTTAAACTTCCTCTTTCTTCCGTCACTCATCACAACGCCTCGTCCTTCCGCATTCAACATCTCGTCAAAGTGCTCAAGCACAACTGCAGTTCGCTGGTATTCCGGTTGACCTGCTTCCCATGGATCGACCATTAACCAGGTCGAGGTATGTTCAACTGCTAATTCGCACATTCTTACTCTGTCGAATGCGGGTGCTAATCCCGATTTCTTGTAGTGCGAGGATCTGGTTATTAGCTGATGTACAAGTACAGGTGATGAGCTTACACTGGAGAGTAGTAGCCCGCCATGATCTCGTATGTTTGCGACTCGACGATCTCGTCTTTGGCCATTTCAAACATCCTGAGATGGAGGTATGTAGGTGGGGAGAATGATCCACAGGCGACAATGACTAGTGGGATTTTGGATTCATCTACAGATTAGCCTATTTCTCGCAGAGTTTGGACTTACCCTTCATCGTCGTCCTGAGCCTATGCGTCGGGAAGTGATATTCTCCTGAAGGTCCCTCTACACCCCGAAGGTATGCTTCCGATCCATCTCCTTCTGCCTGAGGTGCACTTTCATCCAGATCGGCTTCACCATCATTCAATCCATTCAATCGATCATATCCCGTCTCTTTATCTCGAACCATGGAATCCTGCCTTGGTTTCTTGCCTTGTATCCGCATTCGTGCCATTCTCTGAATTGCAGTAGTCGAATCATCCTCGTCATCCTGAACAACCGAGACTGGCGGTGAATCAAGCGGTCCACTGTGGTAGGTATCATTCTCCTCTGGAGGGGTTGGGTTTCGAACATGGAACTCTGGTGTGGCATTTGGCGAGAGTGGACGAGAATCAGCTGGAGCTGATCGAGGGTCTCCAAGCAGATAACCAGTAAGAAGGCGTCTGGAGCGTGAGGAAGACATGGTTTCGTCATCTGAATTTGTCTTTACTCGTTGAGCATCTGGTCGAGCTGTTGTTGGTTTCGCCTTTTGACTATCCGGTAGAGAGGATGGTCCAGGAGATCGATTCGAAGCAACGGGATCAGGATAATAATCCCGACTTCTTACTTCTTGGTATGATTGCGATGGTGCCGAAGTCGAAAAGCTACTTTGCTTGGAAAGTCCGGAACGGTTATCGTCAAGTGATAAATGGTCCGGCTCGGACGACGGATGCTCGGCCGCAGCAGATATCGCAAATGGGGGTCTATCATCAGTATACATACGTAGCAGAGATATCATGCAAGCCTACGAGTCATTGTGGAATGAATGCAGACCCATGGCGGGCAGCACTGGTGCTGGTGGTCTGATTGAATTCGACATTTCGGTGTCTGGTAACCTCGGCCGAAATGGTCGCGCGATACTTTGAGTGTCTGAGACTTGGCTCCTCGAGGTCGGAAGTCGTGCTGCTCAAAGTACTATTGTTGGGCTATTGTACAGCCGATTGTCGCCCCTTGTCGGTGTCGATGATGATAGTGTGAGAGTTGACAAGAAGGCCTCCGTTGTTGGTTTCTAAAAGTAAAAGCCCGGTGAATAGTCAATATACCGCCTGGACCTGGAAGTGTACCTTTGATGAAAAGGAGTTACTACTTTGAGTAACTATGACTAAGGAGAATACTCGCAACCGCCAGCTAATCGGAATAATATTGAGATGATACCATATCAGACAAGCGGGCATCGGTCCGACATTCATATAGCCATGCATGTATACTGGAGATTTTCTTAGAGGCTTTAATGTATCTGGTGACATCGATATGCACCCAGTGCTGGGGATGTATGGTCCAAATGAGTGATGGGCGAAGACGTGCCGAGAGAAAGGAAAGTGGAGGTCCTCCACGTTAACCTTCCATTCATCTCGGTTTCATACTCTTTCACTCATCATCAATGCTACACGACCATCATGCCGCTTAACGATCAACAGCGTGAGGCTTTAGAGCAATTGTGGGCAGTCACAGCCAGTACATCAGATGCATCGAGGCAGAGGGACGAGCGCATGCTCACCGAGAATGGATTTGATGTACAGGTCCGTATCCTTCCTCCTTACCTCTGCTCAATGCTGATAGATGTAGAGGACGGTAGAGCAGATCTTTGCGATGGGCGAGGATACAACAGCTGCTGGGTCGAGGTCTGGATCACGAGAGACGTTCGACTTTGAGGATGTCAATGTCGGTAGACCGGCTGGATTGAGGAGGTTGTCCGGAACCACACCTAGACGACAGGGAAGTGGCACTGTCGCTTCGACCGGCTTGAACCTCTGGAGCGCTATCACACTTCCAGTGAGATTGGTGGTTAGCATTCTCTCTGGAACATGGTATTTCCTAAGTAAGTCAAACCCTTTCACTGAATACTGATGGAAGTATCGACATTCATGCCAATTTCCTTCCTGCGATACATGCCCCGATTCCTCCTTCCTCCATCTTCCGCACCGACCCCTAGGCCACCTCGAGATCCTACCACCGTGTCATTGTCTTTCGTCAGGGACCTAGAACACTTCACTGGATGTTCAGCGGCTAGTGGAACGATGCTGGATTTCTGGGTTGGGCCATATAGGGAGTTCTTGTCTGATGTGAGGAAACAGGCAAAGATCGGGATGGTGGTGTTGGTATGTGGGGAGCATGAAAATGATGAAGAGTTCAAAAGGGATGTACTTTGTGATCCGGAGTTGGTGAGGTTCATCAAGGAAAAGGAGATCATGGTCTGGGGAGCGGATATCAGGTCGAAAGAGGGTTATCAGGGTAGGTCGCAGAATCGCAGTATGACCGAGACCTGACGATCTAGCTTCACAGACACTGCTCGCGACTACTTATCCCTCGCTTGCTTTCGTTTCATTCATGCCAGGTGCTGCAGGTGCGGCACCAAAACTATCAGTCATCACCGCCCTTTCCGGTCCTCCATCCACAACAACCTCTACCTCATCCATCATGCAACTCATTACCACGTCAATCATCCCACGAACATCTGCTTTCCTAGCTCGACTTCGACGCGAGCGACTCACACTGGAAGAATCACGACACTTGCGAGCGGAACAGGATAGGGCATTCCGAGAAGCAGCTACTCGAGACAGAGAGAGGATGGACCAGCAAAGGCAGAAAGAGAGGGATGATAGGCACGCGCGAGAAACACTCGAAAGAGCTAGGCAGGAGAAGGAAGATGCGGTTACGAACAGGAAAGTATGGAGAAGATATGCTAGGAAACATTTGCTACCTAAATCGGAAGGTCCCATCCGAGTCGCTCTTCGAGTCCCGGCATCGTCAGAGAGGAACGTAAGGAACTTCACTCCTGGTCCGTCGACACTGCCGCTCTTTGTCTACGCCGAAACACTCCTAATTCCAGCAAGCGAGTCGCCAGATTCAGATCCAGATCAACCTCCTGCTGGTTACACTCCGCCATATGATTTCAGGATCGTTACGAATTATCCCAGGAAAGAAATTGAGCTGGTAGAGACTGGGGGAGAGGCAGTTTGGGATACAATTAAATCAGCTGGGGGTGCATTGTTTGCTGAAAAGAAAGAGAATGGGACATGGGGAGAGGCAGAGAATGGGGATTCTGATGATGAGGAAGATGATGATTAGGTAGAAGTATGTATGTATGCATCGCATGAGCGAAGAATGCGTAGATGCGTCAGTGAGATATGCACACCGTTTAGCACATAGCTAGACCATTATACGAGACTTTGCTGATGAGTAAGCAATATCTACACTAAATCGATGATTGGCTGTATTAGTGAAGTGTCAGGGTCAAGTCGCGGTTCAATCCCCCCACTCCCCACTTTCACCCGTTTCATACCGCCCCCTCTCTTTCTCTTCTTCCTTGCTTTCACCTTCCATCTTCCATCTTTCTATTCCTCAATACATTCACACTTCACCACCACAAACAACACAATGCCAGCAGAATACATCAAAACCAACGATGCTCCCCCTCCTCTCCCCATCGTATGTCCCCCGTCTCCCAACCCTCCTTTTCCTATACTGACGAACAGTACTCCCAAGCAGTCCGAGCTGGAAACTACGTCTACACCTCAGGATCAGTCGGTATGACCAAAGAAGGTCAGATGGTTGAAGGTACCGTAAGTCCATCTTGTGATCATGGATAGAATGAGATCTGATGAGAAAGGTCCAAGATAGGACTCGACAAGTCATCCAGAACTTGGAAGCTGTTCTCAAGGGAGCTAATATGACTTTGAAGAATGTTGTCAAGGCCAACATCTACTTGAGCGATCTTAGCAAGGACTTCAATGCTGTCAACGAGGTAAGTAATAGAGGTTCACTATTTCATTTCTCTTCCCCCACCTCTCGCTCCTTCCCTTACCTCATCCATGCCCTTCCTTGCCGCCTTTTCCCCTCTCTCTCAGTTCCATGAGATCAACAATCACGTGAATACCATCGAACGCAAACCGCTATCTCGCAACGCATAGCTGGACTGCGCTGACATGCAGGTCTACAAGGAATTGATGCCCGACCCCAAGCCCGCTAGGACCTGTGTCGGAGTGGCCCAGCTACCTGCTGGTGGAACTGACGTCGAGATCGAGTTTGTCGCCTACGACGGATAGTCAGTCAAATCAGGAGATGGATAGAGGGTACAGCATATGCATTGAGTATAGCTCTTAAAGCTCTTGCATTTCCTTCGATTGTGTCATCCGCCGTACCATGAGGCTGAAAAGTGACTTTTGCATCTTTCGCCATCTACCAAGTCTGCACCTTGTCTGCAGCATCAGTGATCGCCAGCACAAGACTTCACTTCGTATATGTATACCTACTATCGTACGCCCTTGTATCTCCTATTCACTTCTTCAACACCCGAGCCTACGATTCAGCATGACGTGTAATTACTTTGCTCCACGTGTATTCTTTCAAATTTCGTTATCATTCTGCCAAAAAGTTGGGATAGAACAAGGGGAATAGCGCGTCAATGTGTTCAACTGTACTATAGTCTGTACCCAAGACTATCTTATATATACTCATAAAGTCTCTGGGACATCATCATGGACGTGAGTATATCTATGCACTATCAGATGGCAGAAATCAAATTCCAGAAACTGATTAACAGGCCAACTACGTTCAAACACTTCACCAGCTCCTCGAGGGCACTATTGCCCCAGATACCAACGTTATCAAGGCTGTACGTACTTTGACACTCGCTCCAATAGAGGTACTGATAGTCAGGCCACCACTCAGCTTAACACCCAATTCTACAAGAACTCGCAATGTATTCCCGGTCTGTACCAAATTGCCGTTTCATCAGACAACCAGGCTGTACGTTTGTTTGACACTTGTGATGTAACACGAACCTGACATCTCAGGTCCGACAGCTCGCCGCTGTTGAGTTGCGAAAACGTATAGCATCCAGTGATGGACGTTTATGGCGTAAAGTGAACCAGGATGTTAGGAAGCAGATGAAGGAGGACCTTTTGCGTCGCTTAGTAGTCGAGCAAGTGTAAGTTAATTTCATCATCTCGCAAGGCACTCAGCTAATGTACAGTTCTATCGTCCGACACTCCCTCTCGCGAGCTGTATCTGCTATTGCCGATTTGGAACTCACCCAATCTCCTCCTCTATGGCCCGAGCTCATGCCTGCTCTATACAACCTTTCCCAATCTTCCGACCGAACAAGTCGTGAAAGTGGTATCTACGTCCTTTACTCTACTCTCGACACCGTCTCCGAATCCCTCGAAGTCCACCTCAAAGACCTATTCAAGTTGTTTAGTGTTTCTTTGAACGATCCCGAGTCTTCCGAAGTCAGGATCACTACCCTACGAGGTTTGGCCAAGATTGCCGAAAACATCGAGTCAGATGACAAACATGATGTCAAGGCTTTCCAGGAACTCGTTGTTCCTATGCTCCGAGTCCTTGGTCAGGCAGTCACCGATGGAGATGACGAGGGTGTCAAGTACGGTTACGATGTTTTCGAGACTTTGTTGATTCTCGATACACCACTTGTTTCCAAGCACGTTACCGAGTTGACCCAGTTCTTCTTGGGTGTCGCTTCCAACAAGGAAGTCGAGGATGAGATGAGGTGTGGTGCTTTGAACGTTCTCGCTTGGATCGTCAGATAGTAAGTTACTTGTCTCCTACTTGTCTCCTTGGAGTGATTCAAGCTGACAATTTAGCAAAAAGTCCAGAGTCCAGTCTTTGAACCTTGCCAAGCCAATTGTCGAGGGACTACTACCCATCGGGTGTGAAGATGATCCGGAGGATGCTGAGGAGGACTCGCCATCTAGGGTAAGCTACAAACTCCCAGTCGAGTCCACCAAAGCTGACAACTAGCTCGCATTCCGATGCCTTGATGCCCTCGCTCAGGCCCTTCCCCCTCAGCAAGTCTTCCCCGTCCTCTCGTCCCAGCTCCAAGTCTACATGAGCTCTGCCGACCCCCGAATGCGAAAATCTGCTCTCATGGCTTTCGGTGTTACTGTCGAAGGATGTAGCGAGTACATTCGACCACATGTCGACAGTCTTTGGCCTGCTATTGAGGCTGGTCTCAGCGACCCCGATGTCATTGTCAGGCGGGCGGCTTGTATCGCCTTGGGATGTCTTTGTGAATGGCTCTCGGAAGAGTGTGCCACCCGTCACGAAACCATCGTTCCTGCAAGTCCTCTCCTGTCATTAGTTGAACGCTTGCTGATGTTCAGATCCTATTCAACCTCATTGTTGACGAGTCCACCCAAAAGAACGCTTGCACATGTCTCGACTCTTACCTCGAGATCCTCGGTGACGATATCGTCAACTACCTTACCCTTCTCATGGAACGACTCCTCGTCCTTCTCGAGACTGGATCTACCGCCGTCAAGGTCACCGTCACTGGAGCAATTGGATCCGCTGCCCACGCTGCCAAGGCCCAGTTCAAGCCATACTTTGAACAGACGATACGTCGACTTATCCCTCTCATCACTCTTTCCCAAGACGAAGACCAGAACGATCTCCGAGGTGTCGCTACCGACACTATCGGTACTTTAGCCGATGCTGTCGGTGCCGAGGTTTTCAGGCCATACTTCCAGGATATGATGAAGGCTGCCTTTGAAGCTTTGACCATGGACAACTCTCGATTACGAGAATCTTCATTCATCTTCTTTGGTGTCATGGCTCAGGTATTCGAGGGCAAATTCGCACCATACCTACCTCAATGTGTCCCCGCTTTGATCGGCTCGTTGCAACAAAGCGAAAACGTTGACGAGGAGATCGATGATGAAGGAGGAAACACCTCTTCCAAAATCGCCGAGGCATTCTCTACCGCCACTTCATCCAAGACCACTCTTGATGACGATGATGGATTCGAGGACGAAGAGACCGACATGGACGCTCTAGAAGCCATGTTCAGTAAAGTCAACTCGGCCGTTGCTATCGAAAAGGAGGTGGCTGCCGATACCGTTGGAGAATTGTTTGTCGCTACCAAACATGCTTTCACACCCTACATCCAGGAGACTGTTCCTGTTTTGATCGACCTCATGGACCACTACTATGAAGGTATCAGGAAGTCTGCTATTGGATCCTTGTTTGCTTTCATCAAGACCGTCTACGACTTGTCCAACCCTGTGGACTGGGTTCCAGGTGGAAACATTGTGCGTTACTCTTGAACACCTCCGAAAATATGACTGACGAGACAGAAAGTAGACCTTCACCCCGACGTCAGGGCTTTGGTCGACATGATCCTGCCCAAGATCTTCGAGGCATGGCAGGCCGAGGACGACAAGTGAGTACTAGTCTCACTTTCTTTCCTTCCATTTCCTCCAACCACACTACACAAAGGATGATACAATTACTCAGCTCACTTCGAGCACGCAAAGCGTGCACAGAGACGAACCTGCATTACGCAATATCTGAACCTCTTTCCTTCGCCCCATAATTTAAACACATGTTGGTGATCAATTGCTGATCATAGATCCGTCGTCACATGGCTTTGTTCCGAGCTTGCCGAGACTATGAACAAGTGCGGACCTGCCCTTGTTCACAACCGTCTTGACGAGATCGCTACGTATGCGATCGAGATCTTGGAGAAGAAATCGCTCTGTCAACAGGACCCCGATGTCGAGGATGAGGGAGATGTTGATGCCGATTCTTCTGAATACGAGACTGCCCTCGTTTCGAACGCTGCCGATGTCTTTGGCGCCATGGCTACCATCCTCGGTCCCGACTTTGGCCAGGCTTTCGGTCAGGTCCTACCTTTGATTTCAAAATACTCGGAACCCCAACGTGCCAACTCTGAGCGATCCATGGCTGTTGGATCCCTCGGTGAGATCATTGTCGGTCTCAAGGCTGGTGTCACCGAATTCACCGAACCTTTACTCGAAATCATCTCTCGTGGACTACGTGATTCCGAACCCGACTCGCGATCCAATGCCGCTTTCGCTGCTGGTGTCTTGATCGAGAACTCTCAAATGGATCTTGGATCTCAATACGTCGCCCTCCTACAAGTCTTGGGTTCATACTTTGAAGCACCCGAACGCTCTGCTCCTGCAGTCTACAATGCCCGAGATAACGCCGCCGGTGCCATCTCTCGAATGATTACCAAAAACATGTCTGCCGTCCCACTCGAACAGGCACTACCATTGATCTTCTCTGTCCTACCCCTTCAGTTCGACCCGCTAGAGAACAAGGCAGTTTACTCGGCTATCTTCCGCGTTTACCGAGATCAACAACAAGCCTTGGCACCATATATCGAACAACTCCTAAAAGCTTCGGCTTATGTCCTACTTGACCCCTCGCACGAGGATGACACGACCGACGAGACCAAGGCTGAATTGAAGGCTTTGGTAGATGATTTGAAAAACCATGTTCCTCAGCAGGTCGCTGCTGCTGGATTCCAGTAGAGTGACGTAGCGTTTGTTGTCAGATGGGTAGGGAAGGGAGGTAGAGCATTTTTGTCAAAGGGAGAGTTTCTGTTCTTCATCATTTAATTAGTAGTATCATCACCTTCATGTATATGCCTTTTTACGACCCCCTTACACCGAATGGTAGCCCAATTCTCCACCACGAGTAGATCAGATGCGGTGCACCTGTCTTTCGCGAGAAGCGCGACTCATTCTAAGCTTTCAAGTCCTTAAAGTGACGGGATGTCTACTGGTCTTCGCTTCCTTTCTAGCATCGTTTGTCGCAGGCTTGCGCCATCTCGGTCGGACCGAAATTTTCCCAAATTGAAATTGCAATGGAAATTGAATAGAACTCAGTTCCTGAGATCCAAATTCGCGCAATCTGATCGGGGCAGGCAAGAGCCCTCCCTGTCTTGCTCTTGAGTAGTGAACCGGGCGCCTTTGATCAACGCCTGCAAAAGCTGCAACCGTAACCGCTCGCTAGATCTGAGTTGAATGACGGGGGTTGCGCTATTTACAACCCAATCCTAGGACACAAGCTTGTTGCTGACTGGTTGGAATAAATTCATGCTTGTTCCTCGTAAGCTTATCGTGATGTAAGTTAAGATTTGACCCTGAAATTACCCGGATTATCAGTTCAACTTGCGCGATTTTATCTTCTACTCTCCTTACGCCTGATCAAGCACATGATCAGAGTATTACGCAGAATGCCAGGATGCGAAGACAAGAGACGGCTTCTGAACCTCCGCGAGGAAGATGAACAAGCTCGGGTGTGGATCCTTTGAACCGAAAAGAAGAGAAGCATGGGGATGACGACTATTATCCCCTTCCTTCGAGTTCACGCCTCGCTTTAACTTTGGCGCGGGGTGCGCTCTTTTATTTTATTGATGATGAATATGTGTGTTTACAAATTGACCCAACAAGCATGTTTACAGACAAGTAGTACGCCCCCTCTTGTGGTACCAAGGATTCATAGCTACTTTTAAACTTTGATTTCAACGCCTCTCACTATACCTGTATTCCGATCAAACATATTAGACATATCGCGTCTATATCCATCCTTTCTACCTTTCTTTCACTTGTAATTATCCGGATCAGTACAACTGTCTATATTCGCTGTAATATTCGATACTCTTTGAGAACACGAGACGAGACGATACGCCAATGGACAAGAACTTGAGGAGGATATAATCGCGCATCAGCTACGACAATCGTAATACAATGTCAAAACCATTACCTGGTCAGCAGCCAGCTGCGCTCTGCGCACTAAAGACTCCATCGGACGCGTAAGTAAATGCATCAGCTCGTTGCCTCAAGCTCATGATATAGTGTCCTCATATTAGAAGGAGTCCGACGTAATGTCATGCCGAGAGTAACGCGTAGATTGACAGGACATGAGCGACAGGCAATTAGAGCAGGAACAGTCTGGGCATGGGAGGAAGGTGAGTCCCTTGGCTCATCGATGAATGGTACTGATGGTGCAGGAGAGACATGTATGAAGAGATGGACAGATGGGAAACGTTGGGGGGCATCTCGTGTTGGACAAGGAGGGTTCCTGCTCTATGCCGAGTAGGTCATTCTTTCCTGTGCTAGTTTCAGATGCTGATGAGTAGGTCAACTGAATCGCATTCCCCACCTCCCAACAATCCCGAGTTCGACCAGAGGTACTGGCCACGACCTCAACCGCAGAAACATCAACACCAAAACGGCGAGAGCTTGATCAAGCAGACTTACTCGACCACAATGATTGAAGATGGAAAAGAAAAGAAATGGCATGTTGTCGCTTATGCCAACAAGGTGAGCACTTTCCATCGTGGTATGGATGCGTACTAATGACAGTATAACCCAATGTTTGATGTCATGGGCCCTCTTCCCGGTCCTCAGCAACTCCCTGTACTAGCCAACATTACCATTGAACCCGGACGTTTCCCTGATTGGGAACAGCAATGCTCTACCACCGAGGCGTATGCTAGAAGACCGCCTCCTGGAGTCACGATCTCACCGCCCGGTCCTGATAGCAAATCTCCCATGACGAATACGTTAGACGCTGCGCCATCCATGACATACTCGACACCTCAGGATCCCCATGCTTCTCAGATGGGCCAACCATACGCTTCGCCACCATATCATCCACGAGATCTGGAACGACGTGCACCCATGCAGTACTCGCCTCAACCTCCATATGGACAAGAGAGACATCAGTATTACGATGGTCGACCAGGACAAGCTCGACCTTCCTACCCACCTCCACCCGGCGTATCGTACACACCGAATGGCGGTCCACCGAATCCGAATGACCCATACTACTCTACCGGCAGGAGAGAGAGGTCTCCACCGCGTGATGGACAACCACAATATCTCGCCTCGCCCCCCATGCAGTACCCTCGGGACAGGTATCCCGAGAACCCACCTTCCTACACACCACCCAATTACGCTCACCCCTGGGCTGGACAGGGGCAGTACCGCGCACCACCCGAAATAAGGACTACATTTGACGATTCCACCGAGTCCATCAGTATCGTAGATCACGGGAATGGCAAGGTCGACGATCAGCAACTTAGCGTTAGTCGATTACCACCTACCCCCAACTCTGCCAATCCGGCATCACCATTACCTGGCCCATCACCGAAACTGTCCATCAACAACAATCTCCTCAATCCATCCGAGGAAGCTGGGAGGAATACATTGACACTGCCCCCACTTTCAAGGATGGGAGAAGCTGGTAGTCCGATAAGTTCGAGTGGGAGGAAATCGCCTATTGGTGAAATACTGCCTTCTGAAGATGCTAGGCAGCTAGACGGTCTGGGTAGGAGAGTGTAATAACGCGTAGAGATGTAGATACAAGGGAATCATCTACGCATCATTTGTAATAACGCAATATAGCAACCATCATTAGAGTCCATGTTGTATAATCATGCATTGTCATATCAGAACCAATTCATCAAGGATTACCTCCACTTTCACGTCCACTCTTCTCAATTTCCCACCCCACTTTCTCCTTTGTACCATCACCACTCAGTTTTTGCTAATCAGCTCCCCCAGTAGATTTAGAAGGGCATGCAGTCTCGAGAAATAGGATAGGGACAATGCCATACGATACGGAACGGACACCGCTCCTCACACCAGCTACGGCTGGGTTGACTTCTGAGATTCTCAGTGATGTGAGTTTAACCACTTCAGCTGGCAGAGACCAATGGGGAAGCTCAGCTCATGTATCAGACCAAAGTATATCCCCTTATTCATTTGATAAGATGCGATATAGTAGCTCATATCGGTACGTCCGGGCTCATCTCTTGAGCAGCTACTGAAGCTCAGACGCACCTTTGACATACGATCAGTTGTTAGCTCCGGATTCGACATACACGATTGTCAGGCATGTCAGCTACATAGAGCCTGAAGTCTGAGCTGACATGTAGACCGTTGACGGACAAGTACCTCGAATTAGAGAATCAAGCTACCGGTTAGCTGTTTTCCTAGGCGAGCTTGAGGGCAATAGCTGATAAGTAGTATTCTGCCTACTATTGAATAAAGTCGAATTCGCTCGTGACTCGCAACAACTCTCCATATCGACCCTCTCCTTGACACGATCGACATTATGCGAGATTCTAGCTATTCGAGTCCTTCGTGAGCTTCTGCTCCCGCCTGATGAGGCAAAGCTGAAGAAATAGGCGGATGGTCGGAACGGACATTACCCCTCGCGAACGTCTTACTTACTCCCTGGGCGATGTTTCAGGGCGCAGCGGATGAGGTAGTTGAGCGAGCGAGGGAGGAAGGGGATGATGATTTGTTGACCCAGGGTGGGACTGCTCTTGAGGTATGTTTGAAGTGAGATCTGGCTGATTGTAGATGGCGATTATCAGTGGATCGAAGAGGTTTATTCGGAGTCCTTCTTGTCAGAAAGTCATTGGTGAGATGATATTTCTGCTCATTCGATAGTCTAGCTCATTGTCAGAGGGCATTTGGTCGGGAAGGATCATCTATACCGCTCTGAACGCCAGGGCATTGATCGCGGATGTGAGTTGCCCAAAGTCGAGCGCAATCTCCGACTCATGGTCAGAATTACAAGAATAGGCCGATTCAGGTGTACAATCCCCATAAAGCTCCTATGCTGGACCATTATCGGTGAGCTCCGGGAAGTTTTTCTTGTCTCCAAGCTCATGATTAGACTGAAAGTACCCTCGATCCGAAGCTATATCGAGTATATCAACTTCCTAATCCTCTTCATCCTTTATGTGGTAGCCATTCAAGGCCTGGATGAGAACCATCTCAATATTCGAGAATTGGTCTTTATCATTTACGCCCTTGGTAAGCTTTCTTTCTTGAACTCATACTGAATAAGCTGATATCAGCTTTCTCGCTGGATAAATTAGCTGCGATTCGAGAACATGGATTGAAAGGTACGCCCGACTCCCTACCTGACTGACCATCAGTGTTCAGTAGCTCATTGGTGAACGGCTTTGATCTGGTATTCATGATGATCTATGGCGTTTACCTCGGTGCGAGGACGTATGGATTTCACTACAACAATGCGGACGCTCTCAGTCTCGGTGCTGATTGGCTTGCCATCGGTTCGTGTACTTCCCAAAAGTAGTGACTAAACTAACAGTATAGGCGCAGTGATGATGTTTCCACGATTGGCTTTCGTTACTCTCGCCAATAATCTTATGGTCTTGAGTATCCGGTCGATGTTGACTGAATTCTTCTGTATGCTGGAACACTAACTCGCAGTAGGTGTGAGCTGATAACCAGTCTTGATGGCTGTGGGCGTATTTTGCTTTCTGGGTTAGTCACGTGCTACTGTAAGTGACCAAGCTGATAATTGAGGCTTCGTATACGCTCTTTTCACTCTTGGCCAAGGAAGGTAAGCTGGCCGAACCCTTATAGAAGGCACCACGGCTGACAATAGGTTCGAACTTTCCCAAATCGCTTGGTGGCTATTGGAAGTATACTTCGGTCTCGATGCTTCAGGCTTCGAATCTGCGCGTAAGCTGTGTTGGGTGTAAATTTCAGTAAGAGCTGAGATCAGATATCGTTCATCCTTTCCTGGGACCACTATTAATCATCACATATGCGCTGCTTTCAAACACTTTACTTCTTACGGTCCTTGTCGCCATCCTTGGAAATACGTTCGCTACTATCAATGCGGATGCTGCTGCCGAGGTGAGCTAAGTTTTGTGGAAAATCCACATCAAGCTGAGTGACAGTCGATGTTTCGTAAAGCGGTCTCAACGCTTGAAGGTGTTAAAGCAGGTGAGCGCCCGCTGATTTATGCAAGTCAAAGGAGCTGACTGTGCCAGATGCAGTCTTTAGCTATCAGTTGCCTTTCAACCTTGTGGCCGTTATTTTCATGTGGCCGATGAGCTACATCCTGTCTCCTAGATGGTGAGCTTTCCGACACGTGCCTTTCGTGCTGAGCTGATGAGCAGGTTCCACAAGCTCAATGGTGAGCATTCGACACTTTGATCGAAGCTGATGATAGTGGTCATGATTCGCGCGTCCAATCTTCCCGTACTGCTCTGCATTGCATTGTACGAGAGACAACAGTATCGCGATACCACCCTGGCTGAGCAGCTTGGTGATTTCGCCGAGAAGTATGTTGGCAGTCTACCTCGGAGACTCAAAGCGGCTGGTAAGCTTACAGCTTCCACTTGGACACCGTAGCTGATTCCCAGCTGGGTTTGAGAACTCTCGCCGCGATATCGGGGCTGTATTCGAGATTGAGCGCGAGGTTGGAAGCTTCTACACTGGCTGGGACGATGATGCCGATGCCGATATTGAGGAAGGTGGTGAACCGCAACTTCCCATTCTCGATCTTGACGAACCAGATGACTATGCCGCTACTTCACCTCGACGCGATAGTAAAGGAGAGCCAGTCCATTCTTCATCTGTACCCTACACTGCATCACCTGGTCCAGTCGAGTCAATCAAAAGTAGACGAAGTTCAATGCCTACCTCGCCATCACCTCGTGTTTCACCTACCGGCCCACCTGGTCCTATGGGCCGACCACGCCCTAACCGACCTCGACGTGACTCGTCGATACAAGATCCGAGTCCGCTTGCTCGACTATTCATCTCGCCTTCTCCCGAGTTGCCAAAACGCCTAAGGGATAGAAGGCAGAGTATGCTCCATTCCATGAGCATGTCTTCTTCTGGTTCTCAACCGATATTATCATCACTTGTATCGCCTATTCGTAAACATACTCGAATACCATCTCTCGCGGCGCTTCCCGAAAGGATCAAGCGGGTAGCACATGGTCATAAACCTAGCGTGGGGACGATCGAGGAGGGTAGGAAAGTATCGTTCAAAGCCCAAGAACCGATTCCTTTCCCCATCAGTCCGGTCACTCGGGAAGAAGGCACTCCAAGTCGAAAGACTCCTTCGATAGCACCTGCTCTATCAAAGTCGCCAGAGGTGGCTCATATCAGGGAAGAAACAGTGGAGACCTTGGGCGAGCCGACTCAGTCGACGTCCGCGCCCGCGACTCACATCAGGGAAGCGACTACTGAGACTTCGGTCATCATTGGCAAAGCCTCTGAAGTGGCTGAAGAGATACGGGATAGCTCCAATAAAGAGGATGAATGGCGGGTCAGGCTGGACAAGATTGATGAGAGGCAACAGAGGATTG
The DNA here is from genome assembly GCA_017654735.1 of Vishniacozyma victoriae. NCBI lineage: Eukaryota > Fungi > Basidiomycota > Tremellomycetes > Tremellales > Bulleribasidiaceae > Vishniacozyma > Vishniacozyma victoriae. Next base: position 244,451 of record JADPYG010000088.1, read on the forward strand.
AGAAGCTGTTGGCCAAATTGGTTGGTGGCAAGTATGCGGATGTGTTTAGTGCGGATGAAGGTTCAGGGCGATCTGTGTAATGACGGGATAACATCATGATTGTTTACGATTATACACGCATACAGAGTACGACTTTATACACGCATGTAGAACGGCTTTTACGAATGACAATGTGCCACTAATATTTGATCCCGTTTAGTCATTCTTCGTTCCTGGCCCCACTCGATGAAGGTTTTTTTGCTTCCCTTCCTTTTCCAACCCGCGTTGATATATTGATATCTCGTTAGCAGATATAACTCACTTCCTTCACTCTACCTTTTATCATCAATCTCAAACAACAAAAGTAGTTATTATACTACAGTCATTCAGACACTCTCTTATATACTACCTCTCTCTTTTCATAAACAAATAACAAAAATGGTATGTATATCATGTTGATTGCAAAAACAATCAACTTCCCTTGCCACTCGGCGCAACCCCTAGAAAGGAATACTTTGACATATACTAATTTACAGTCCTACGGCGGTGGATACGGCGGTGGTGGTGGTGGCTACGGTGGTGGTGGAGGAGGAGGCTACGGAGGTGGTGGCGGTGGATACGGAGGAGGAGGAGGAGGTGGGTACGGAGGTGGTGGTGGTGGATTTGGTGGTGCGTAATTTTCAACAACAGTCTTACATTGCTCGTGCCAATGCTTCAGGTTCTGGTGGATACGGTGGACAAGGAGGGTACGGAGGTGGTGGATTCGGAGGCATGTTCCGACGATAACTTGATCGTCGCTTCGTGACACGCTAACATCCAGGTGGTGGCGGTGACCGAATGTCCAACCTTGGTGCTGGTCTCAACAACATTGACTGGAACTCCCAGTCTTTGATCAAGTTCGAGAAGAAGTTGGTTCACTTATTTCTGACGCTAGAGATGTACTGATGATAGCTTTTACGTCGAAGATCCCCGAGTCTCTTCGCGCTCCCAGTCCGAGATCGATGCCTTCCGAGCCGAGAAGGAGATGCAGGTAAGCTATTTTGTGCGGCATACTTGACCTAAGCTGACAACCAGATCACCGGTCAGAACGTCCCCCGACCCATCACTACCTTTGACGAAGCCGGTTTCCCCGAATATGTCATGTCAGAAATCCGAGCTATGGGTTTCACCGCCCCTTCCCCTATTCAATGTCAGGCTTGGCCCATGGCCCTTTCCGGACGAGATCTCGTTGCTGTCGCCGAGACTGGTTCCGGAAAGACCATCTCTTTCGCCCTCCCTGCCATGGTTCACATCAACGCCCAGCCTCTCCTTGAACGAGGAGATGGACCCATTGTCCTCATTCTCGCTCCCACCCGAGAACTTGCTGTCCAGATCCAGCAGGAATGCACCAAGTTCGGAAAGTCCTCCCGAATTAGGAACACTGCCATCTACGGTGGTGCCCCCAAGGGTCCTCAGGTCCGAGATCTCTCCCAAGGTGTCGAGATCTGTGTCGCCACCCCTGGTCGATTGATCGACATGCTGGAGTCTGGCCGAACCAACCTCAAGCGAGTTACCTACCTAGTCATGGATGAGGCCGATCGAATGTTGGACATGGGTTTCGAGCCCCAAATCAGAAAGATTGTCTCTCAAATCCGACCCGACCGACAAACCCTTCTTTTCTCTGCTACCTGGCCCAAGGAGGTTCAGCGACTCGCCCAGGATTTCCAACACGACTTTATCCAGGTCAACGTCGGTTCCCTCGAGTTGACTGCCAACCACAATGTCAAGCAGATCATCGAGGTTGTTTCCGAATACGACAAGCGAGACAGGCTCCTCAAGCACCTCGAGCAGATCTCTAGCGAGAACGCCAAGGTCCTCATTTTCGTTGGTACCAAGCGAGTTGCCGATGACCTCACCAAATACCTTCGAACCGACGGATGGCCAGCACTCGCCATCCACGGTGACAAGTGAGTTGCTATATTAGTCAGAAGACGTTCACTGACAACAGACAACAAGCTGAGCGAGACTGGGTTCTTGCCGAATTCAAATCTGGTCGATCACCAATCATGCTCGCCACCGACGTCGCCTCGCGTGGTCTTGGTATGTGTTCTCGTGGCTACACCTTTTCTCGTCGTTCCAGGCGAATCCTGGGCGGAACCGTCAATCACGTCAGCAAAAAGCAAATGGGTCACTCAGGTCGACACAGGCAATGGGCTGGTCTCTTGAACAACTGCCAGAGTCTACCTCTCCGCCGAGCGGATGGTAGATAGACTCTGATTTCAGCTCGAGAGATCAATCGGTAGCCTGTTTCTGACCTGCAGGGAAACGCGTTGTCATTTAAAAGTGGACCGTTCGAGTGTTCAAAGTCTGCCCTTTTTCCAAAGGCAATCGACTTTGGTCGCTCAAGCAGTCTCGACAACAAAATGACGTTTCTTCGATCCTCGCTCAATAGCTACTGTGACACGACCGCCCGACATCATATCTGTTTGGTTGACCGTGAGCTAACGCTATATCTTCTTTTCTGATCTCTTTCCCTTCTACATTCTACTTGTCTATATGTTAACACTATGTGTATCTAACTTTGACATATAGACGTCAAGGATATCAAGGTAGATACACTTTTACCCTTCACTGTTAAAGAACCCTGCTGACATTCAGTTTGTTATCAACTACGATATGCCCAACAATGCCGAAGATTACGTTCACCGAATTGGTCGAACTGGTCGAGCTGGTACCAAGGGTGAGTACACACAGTTACCCTTCGCAGCCAAGACTAACTCTCAGGTACTTCTTACTCTTTCTTCACCACTGACAACGCTAAGCTCGCTCGTGAACTGTTGAGCTTGCTCAAGGAGTCGTAAGTCTGTCTGCTACTTTTTAGAACGTAACTCACAAGTAGTGACTCGATCATTCCTAAAGAAATCGAGGAAATGGCGAGGTACGGTGGCGGAGGAGGCGGGGGTCGAGGAGGAGGTCGAGGCTTCCGAGGGGGTCGAGGAGGCGGAGGAGGTGGTTTCAGGTCTGGAGCCAACGCCATGGGTGGTGGTGGAGGAGGTGGAGGATACTCCAGCAGATGGTGATCTGTCCCCTTTACTGACCTGTTCCCGTGACTCTTTCCTGTATATGACTCGTAATAGACTATCATTCATCCGGCCATGACCCGCTATGCATGTGTACAACAATGATACTGGACGGGAGCGAGCATCGCGATCGGTAAATGTGCAGATTAAGTTGTGCAAGTGCCATTACGGAAGATGGCCCATTTTAAGACTGCGAAAGGCTTTCGGGAATGTGCGAAGGGAATAATATCATGACGAGAGGATAGGATATGCATAGACGCAGAGACAAATTTCACTAAACTACTTATAATGGGTCTAAAGAAGCTCCAAGTGACACCCGGAATGAAAGATTATCAAGAAAACAAAACTTCTCTACCTCCTCGACCCAAATATCTCGTCGTCATCGGTGGAGCTACCGGAATGACCTATACTCGTGACGAAATCCTCGAAAGGGATGATATCACTATCAGGCCGAGCGGCACTATGTGCCGTCTTTGCACTAATCCCTCCCAAGGATCGATTACGTCCATGCCCACCACCCGATCCATTTTCAGGTTGAAGCTCCTGAAAAGCGGTGGGAGCTGGTACAGTAGGTTTATTCAATTGATCTTCTGGCGATATGGAAGTCTTCGGCTGGACTTTGGTAGAATTTGGGGAACCTTCGTATGGAAGTTCAGAAATTCGAGGAGAGGTAGGTACACCCGGTACTGGTTTTCTACTCAATGTAAACCTAGAAGGAGGTCGGGGCATGGATGGAGGTCGAGATGGGACTGGTAGGCCGATATGAGGTGGAGGGTGTGGGGTGGGTGGGACGGATTGTCTTCCGTCTGATGGGGGTGCGGCAAACATTGAAGTGATCGAGTATGCGCCGCTAGTATGTGTCATTCGTTTTTGTTGAGTAGGAGGTCGAGATGGACCAGCGACGGGTGAAGTGGGTGAGGCGGTATCACTTGGTGTCGCACAGCCTGAATAAGCTAGTTGGAGCTGCAACTTTTCAGAAGCTGCTGAATCGAATGTATTGCCTGGAGTCGTCCTAATGGCGGAAGCGGGTGGAGTTACATTTTCGTCATCGACCGTATAAGCCGGTAGGGTACCTGTTGTTTCTCGCCTTGAAGCTGGATAGACCGAGTTCGGGTATCGAATAGGAGTAGAAGGAGGGAAAGGTAGACCCCTTGTACTCTGAGCATCGGAAGATTCCTCATCACCACCATGATACTGTTCACTACCGATTGCACCTGCCGTTTCTTCGAATATAGAAGCGTTCGGCATAAGTGATCCTCGGATACTTTGCGGTAAGGAGCGTAGTTCCATTGGAGGAGATCGACTCATTCCACTACGTCCACTCCTTGGTGAGAGTGAAGCGATTTCTTCTTCATGATTCCAATTTGAAGGTGGACTCGAAGCGGACTTGTTCCAATGTTCAGACATTCGTTGTCCTTTTGCTTCTTCATAGCTGACAAATACCAGATCTGCCTCACTAGGTTCTGAATGGGTAGAGTATCGAGACGATTTAGGTTCTTCAGACCAATGGGATTCAGAGTTTGGGAATTTGAAATCGGCAGAGGAGGACTGGGAGAATTGGCGATTATGCTCGTTGGCCAGTTTGACTCGTCGGCTTCGGCGGCGGCGTATAAAGAAGAACAGGAATACGGCAAGGAGGGTAAAGATGATGAATGGGAGTAGGAAGAAGAGGACTAATTTTCCAGCTAGAGAGTCGACAAAGGATTGAGGAGGAGCTGGGGCGGGGTTGCTACTTGTCAGCTAAGTTCCGCTAGGCCGTCGCAGTTGTACATACATCATGGCGACCGTATCGGTAGTAGTCGTAAACAAGACGAAATCAAGAGACATCTTGGAATCGGCAATGTTGGTCATGATGACCTCTGTCTTGACCGAAGGGTCCAGCCCTGTTCGAAACCAAAGGAGCTCATACTGCATCGGCCATGATGACTGATATCAGCCATGGTCTTGGGGGGTGCGGATGATATGACGTACAGTAAGGTTGATAGCGGACTCTACGACCTGGTCATTGATCGACAGAGTGGCAGAACCGTAATCGGGTCCGACGTTTCCGTAAAGGTATACCGCGGAGCCTATTCATCAGATCGTAGCCCTGTTCGGAATAAGTGTGGTGATCTTACCTGCTCCGGTGAACCCAACACTGGACCCCTTCTGCTTAGTAACAGCAAGAGTCTTGTTGTAGAAATTATCGAGACCATCCTTTTCAGCCAACTCAGTCTCAGCCCCCGCTCGGACATCCTCCCATCCACCAACATACTCGAGCTTGACTTCACCATCACTCGATTGAGCAAATGTATTATCAATAGTAACATTGACCATTCCAGATGGTTCAGCGGGTCTACTTCCATCCACCCCCCAGAAAATAACTTCAGTATCGGCTGGCATATTTCCTACATCCCAGTAAATCTCGTGGGTGCCCAAAGGAAGCGAATAGAGTGAGAAGGGGATATCGGTAGATGTTTCGGCTGAACGTGTTGCACATGCTGGAATTGGGTTTGAGGAATTGATCGAGATGATGGCGGTACAATTCTCGAAAGAGGGGACGAGGAGAGTAAGGGAAGTGGCTGAAGTGTCAATATCCTGAAATCACAGCCAAAGGATACATGACCGTACCTGCTAGATTGAACGAAACCCTTGATGCCGAAGCGGAAGCCATGTGAAGCGTCTGGTCGTATCCGTTTGGTTGTGCTGCATAGCCAGTAGACCAATCATCGGTGGTATAGGTGAACATGGGCGAGCTAAAGGGGTGGGTTTAGCTTAGTTTAGATAAGGTATAAGATAACTCACTTGTCTGGGACAAAGAACGAGGAAGCAGCCATAGCCCTCTTGACTGACTGATGTTCATCCCTTTTGATACGAGGAGCGACCATGTTGAAGTCGATGTGTAATTGATGAATAAACAGGATGAATGCGAATGAAGTGGGGTGGAGAACTGATGGCGCCTTCATATATAGATGAGAAAGTCACGCCTCGGTCGATACCCCCTTTATCATACACCTGCGCTCCAAGCTCGGTCGGCGGTTTAAGAAGAGCTGATTCTCGGAAGGAGGATGAGTGGTATGTAGATAGATGATGTTGTATGTCACTTGGTTACTGATACTGTGTCGTTCGTCTGTGTGCCGAATAAGCTACAAAAAAGGGTTGAAGGAAAGATGAGTAAGAGATTGTGTATATTGTATAACCCACACGTCCGGGAGGCTGATTATGGTTCCATTCGGTTCTATCCCGATGTCAGCGAGTCAAGTCAGCCAAGAGTTCTTTTAGTCTACCTTTACCGGTGTCAATGGTACCCTTGGGTGATATAGCGCCGAATTGCCCTGGCCATTGAGAGTAAGCCTTTGAAGTCTGTAGAAAGAACCCCAATCGGGAGTAGAAAATGTTTGAAGAAAGGAGGACAAAAGGACATGAGAGTTGTGTGGCGTGTGTGTTGACTCTAGGAGGGAAAGAGGACCGTGCTCAAACACATATACTCAAACCCGAAAGGGACAGGTCCGAACTAAGGTAACGTCAGAGCGCTTACACTAGAAGGGTGAGCGGAATCAAATTCTTGGGGAATGTCGCGTGGCAATTACCCCTTTGTACGAAGTCAGGAACAGCAGGGGTTTAGCCTAATTGATTACTACTTCTGGTAATTTCCAGCCGACAACGGAGACTCCACCTCCACCCCTTGACTTTCTTTGGGGCAACGTCAACGTAGACAAGAGGCGTTAAAGAATGGACCAAGAGTGGGTTGTCACCATCTACATTCCATCTGCACACTACACTCAACATTAAACTGGGCTCCATTTTTCCAACGAACCCCCGCATTATCACGAGCTAATTTCTCGATCACTGCAGCAAAGCACCAAAAGTATACACGAAACTCCAACTACACTGCCCTTTACACAGCCGCACACGACCTCTACCCCATCACTACCACCAACACGAGGCCTCAAGGATTAGATCAAGGGATATCATCATCATCACACCTTAATAGAAGCCCACATCGTCACGAACTTCCTTTCATCAGAAGTGGTACACGCCTGTTTCACGTTGTCCTGCCCCATAGAATTGTTGGACCTTTGGGATATATAATAACGCGATCATTCCCAGATCTATCCATCTTCATCGTTTCATCCAACACCAACATAATGCCAATTTCAACCACTATCCCCATCGTCACCTCGTTCGAGAATATGCCAGAGATGTCGGAGATATCACCCTGTGTCTCCAACACTTCTGCCGAATGTGACGCGTCCAACACCTCGACATCCGAAGACGATCTTACCACCCCACCACAATCACCCACCAAATCTACATCAGTCCCTCCTTCCGAATGGATCACCAAAGACCCCAAAACGGGTTTACCTCGATACAATTTCCCATCATTGACCAAGAAGAAGCCAACGGCACCATCACCCATCCTCAAGCCTACCACCGATTTCACAGCACCTCCAATGTCTAATGATTGGATCAGTCACGACCCATCGTCTGGCAAGATCAGGTACAACTTTCCTTCACTCAATAAACGACCTAAAGCACCTCCACCCCCTGCTCCTAAATTCGACCACGACCAGGACGTTGCGTCTATCCCCTCTCCACCTCAATCGCCAGCCAAGAAGTCAAACAATACCTCTCCCTACACTCGACCTGGCGCTTCGTTGGCACTATCAGAAATGAGGAGTGGTGAACCCCGACAAACCCCTTCGCCTACCCCCCTCACATCTACCTCTACTTCAAACTCAATCTCTCCTCCCAAATCAGATCGACCCCAGGTCCACATGCCAAAATCCCAACCCCTCTCTCGGATGCTGTTCTCCAAACTCAGCGAAAACACCCCAGGAGCACCTCCTTCGATTATGAGGAAACCCGCAAAACCCCAAAAACTGATCGTACCCACCAAATCATTCCAAACCGTCTTTGAACTCCCTTTGACCTCGAGCGAGTTTGCTAGGAGGTTCTGAGGGATTTGAGGAGGGTTGTACACGTACAGAGACTCGCTTTGTACAATTTTCGATGTTGCTGTTCATTAGTCATCATGTTTTATCACCAATTAGCATAGAGAGTAGGTAGTAGCAGTTAGCATACATGCAGTTTATACACTACGTTTTTCGTTCGTAGTTACGTGGGAGATAGTTGGACAGATAGGTGAAGTTGCATAGAGTACATTTTGACATTTCAGTGAGCTGATCCGCAGACGCCTACTGGTTCTCATGCTCTCCAGTCTTCCAATCCTCCCAACCCATCTTGACCCTCTGTGCCAAACTTGCGAAATCATCAAGTGCAGGTCGGACATCCAATATGAAAACAGGGTTTCCTTCCTCATCTTCTGGGGCGGAATAGTAATCAATCACATAACGCGTTGTTGTTGTTGGTGCTGGTGAGTCTTTTGGTGCGTCTGGTACTGGACGAGTCACTATCCAGTCATGTCTATCGAATGGGGGTTCGGCACTAATATCAGCTTTGGTCTTGTGGGCGAGAAGGAAAGCAAGCTTACTTGAACTTTGATGGAAAGATCTTTCCTGCCCATAGATGCATTTGTGCTTTTGGCGAGATTTCTCCTGGTCTACCTTGGAATCTTGCCAACTGAGCGCGGTTTCCACTATACCATTAGCTCAACTCGACGAAAGCGGTGGAGACATACCCAGGCATCTTAGATTCCCACCGCATAACCTCCCTCCATGCCCTCTCGTTCAAGAAATTATGAATATCAACCATCATCTCGACGCTATCTTCTGGCGTTTCCCACCCTTTCCTCACTAGGGCATTGTAAAACTGTTGAGGACTTGGATAATCCCAAGTCGTCCCATCATCTGCATCATTCTGCGGACGGGGGATCGTCGAAATGGTCCGTTCGGTAGGTAGATCTACAGTCTGATTAGGTTGTCTTTTTAGGGATAAATTGGCTGGGATCTGATTGAGGGGGTTGTTGGGATCTTGTTTCGTATGGTCGATCGGGCATTTGGGAGTAGAGTTGGAAGGAACAGCAGGGGGAGCAGGGGCTTTGGGGAGATCGGAATTATGCATTGGGCACTGAGGGGGTGGGCGGCGGGAAGAAGAGGCGATGGGTGGGTGGTCGGATGGTGCGGACGAGGTGGTGAGAGTGTCAGAGACTCGAGGGCCGATTTGGAATCGCATCGTTTACGGTCAAAGTGGTCGAATGAAGTGTAGTGTATAGGTATGGGTGTGAGCTGTTGAGCTGATGAATAGTTGCGTTGATATCAAGTGAAATATGACCAGATCGATTGGATAAGATTATCTTTCAACTTTTTGCCGCCTACAAGAGTAAACGGAACGGCTTCATCCGATACTATACTCGCGCGCCTAATCAAGTCGCGTCGCGTCTTAGAGTAAAGTAAAAGAAGTCAATGTTCATCAGTTAATCATATAACAATGTCAACATCAACATCGGCACTAAAAGCAAGACATTATAATGCCCTAGCGAACTCTCTTCGACAATTACAAAATGGTCTAAGTGGGTCTGAGGAACAGATGGATAGATTGGCAGAACATTTGGGGAGTATGCAGAAATTGGGTACTCATTCCGCTGCCCAGTATGTCCATTTTCTGTCCTTCTCCTCCGCTCTTTTCTCCTGTCCTTCTCCTTTTCCTCTTCTTCAGACTCGTCCTTCTCTTCTCGTATTCTCGTTCTTTTCTTCGGGGTTTACCGCGTGTTTCAGAGTAGTAGCTGACATGAAGATTCATGGCCGTCTCGAGATTGTTGGATAAAGAATTGGTCGACCTGGATGCCCAACATGAGAAAGAAGTGAGGGAAGCAGAGAAAGCTGGGCAGGCGAAGCAATAAGCCGAACAGGATTGAGTAGGCTGGAAGGAGAATTTTGAAATGGACAATGGAGTTGGGACAGCATTTATCGAGGATCAGAAAAGTGGGCTGTTGTACTAAGGGGGACAAAGGTTGTATAATACCGGTGGTGGATATATATGTATAGAGCGGATAATGGGTCACTGGGTACTCCAGAGGGGCTATGTGATATCAAGTGGAACCAATCTGACTTGATGAGTACCACGACAACGAGACTGCATAACATTTCTAAACCTCTTCTACGTCAAATCACTACCACCACCAAGACCAAGACCGGATTCAACTAATGAGTAACCTCAACGACCAAATCGCCCTGTGCAATCGAATCATTCTCGACAACAAGGACTCTCTTGACTTTACCAGAGACTGGTGAAGAGACGACTGATTCCATCTGGATTGTCAGCTTTCTCCTTCTGCTTTAAAATATGGAACATACCTTCATGGCTGACAAGATGCAAAGTGGATCACCAGCTTTGACTTCCTGGCCCTCCTTGACTCGGACGTCGATTACGACACCAGACTAGATGTCAGCTTCCCCAATATCTTCAAGACGTGAATCAGCCTACCATGGGAGATCCAACCGACCCAGGATCAGAAGAAGCCTTCTCCCTTGATACATGCTCAATAGCAGCATTGTTATCGGTAATAATGACTGCACGAGACTATTCATCAGCTCAGTCTCTAGGTAAAGAGATGACTCACCTCTCCATTGAGCTCAAAGAAACATTCTCGAGTACCCTTTTCAGTGTTGAGGGGACCAATGGCTAGCAACTTGATAGTCAAGGTTTTACCCTGTTCGATAGAAATGGTCATCTCCTCGCTAATAGCTGGCTTGGCAAGGAAGTATCGAGTAGGAACGACACTAGACCATCAGCTACCTGAATCGTGTGGCTAGAAGCTGACTCACCTGAGATCACCATACTTGTCGATAAAGCCTTGGAACTCGTCGAAGACCTTGGGGTACATGCAATAACTCGAAACATCGAAATCATTGATATGAGGACCATATTTCTCAGTCAATTCCGCCTTGATCTTCTTGAATTCCAAAGGCTTCATATCAAGTCCAGGTCGACCGTCAACCCTCTCTTTACCTCTGATAATGTTGCTTCGGAGGGGTTCGGGGAATCCACCATAAGGTTGTCCGAGGTAACCCTGGAAGAACTCTACGACAGAAGATGGGAAATCGAGCTTGGTAGCTTGGTCGATCACGTCCTGTTTCGATAGATTGTTGGAAACCATGAACTGGGCGAAATCACCAACGACCTTGGAGGATGGAGTGACTTTGATGATATCTCCACAGAGGGCATTGGCTTCAATGTACTTCTTCTTGATATCGATCCACTGAGTACCGAGACCGAGCTGGGAAGCTTGGAATTGCAAGTTGGTGTATTGTCTACCATCAGCCATGTCCACCTTCACCTAAAAAATACTCACCCTCCGGGCATCTCGTGGTCAAAGACACCAGAGTCGGAAGCTCGAACATTGGCCTCGAAACACTGGTACAATTGTCGGATCTGGGACCAGTAGGTGTTGAGAGCCTGAATGTTTTCGTGCGAGATACCGGCTCCTAGACCAGACTGCTCGAGAGCAGCACAGACAGCACCCATAGCGGGCTGGGAAGTGAGACCGGATAGAACTGTAATCAGCACGCGCAGTAGCCTAAAACGTACCATCAATGGCAACATCGACGACATCAGCGCCAGCCTCGGCACAGGCAAGCATACTTCCTACAGCAATACCGGCGGTATCGTGCGAGTGTACGTGGATAGGCAAGTCGGGGTGAGCCTTTCGAATAGCACCAATCAACCTATCATCAGCCTTTGTTAAAGTGGTTGACGTACATCCTAGCAGCCTCTGGCTTGAGTAAACCGGCCATATCCTTGATACCAAGTACATGAATGCCTTCACCAACAAGTTGATCAGTGAGATCGAGATAGTACTGCAAAGTGTACTTTGTCTTTTTGGGGTTGGCGACATCACCAGAATAACAGATTGTTCCTTCAACAACACCTCCAGCCTTCTTAGCGGCATCGATACCGAGTTTCAAGTTTTCGAAATAATTGAGCGAATCGAATACCCTAAAGATGTCAAGACCGGCCTCGACTGCTTTCTTTGAGAACTCATAAATGGCGTTATCGGGGTATGAAGTGTACCCAACAGCGTTTGCTCCTCGTACCAAAGCCTGAAGAGGGATGTTGGGTACGAGCTTTCGGAGTGTCCTCAATCGCTCCCATGGATCTTCGTACAAGAATCGCATAGCTACATCGAATGTAGCTCCACCCCAACATTCAAGCGAGTAGGCGTTCTGCAAAGCGTGCGAGGTCTCCTTGGCGATGTTGGCCATGTCGACAGTTCGCATTCGCGTAGCAAGCAAAGACTGATGGGCATCTCGCCAAGTAGTATCCATGATCAAACACCCCTTGTATCCTCGGATAGCCTTGGCGAATGCCTCGGGACCCTCGTTGACGATGATATTCCTCCAACCATTCTCGCAAGGTCGAGAAGTATCGACGACCTTGGTAGGATCGGCATTGTCGGTAATGGTAGGGATCAATGCCTCGGTCTTGAGTCCAGGTTCACCCATTTGACCTTTGATAGATGATCCATTGACAGACAAGTCTCCCAAGTACGCAAGTAGTTTCTGAGCTCGGTTCTGCGATTGAACGAGCTTGAACAGCTCGGGGGTATCGTCGATAAAGGTGGTCCAGGTCTTACCCGATTCGAAAACAGGGTGGGTAAGGAGTCGAATAAGGAAAGGAATGTTGGTCTTGACTCCTCGGATTCGGAATTCAACCAAAGCTCGAAGCATCTTTCTTCGGGCGACCTCGTAAGTGGCACCACTGACGGAACATTTGACGAGCAAAGAGTCGTAGTGGGGAGTGATCTGAGCTCCGGCGTATCCGGAACTGGCATCGAGTCGGACACCATTTCCACCTGCTGATCGGTAGACTTCAATTTTACCAGTATCAGGCTGGAACCCTTGAGCAGCATCTTCAGTCGTGATTCGACATTGGATGGCGAAACCTCGTCGGTGGATGTGTTCTTGGGTAAGACCAAGCTGTTCAAGGGTGACACCAGCAGCAATCTGGATCTGGGCAGCAACGATATCGATACCAGTGATTTCCTCGGTGATAGTGTGCTCGACCTGAATTCGGGGATTGATTTCGATAAAGTAATGTCGGCCTTGCTGGTCGACCAAGAATTCGGCAGTACCGGCATTCCGGTATTTGACGGCAGCAGCGAGCTTGAGAGCATCGTCAAGGATAGCCTGTCGGACAGATTCATCAAGGTGAGGAGCGGGTGCGACCTCGACGACCTGTTGTCAGCTCCCACCTCGCCACTTTTGGCTTACCTTCTGGTGTCGTCGCTGGACGGAACAGTCTCGCTCGAAAAGGTGGACACAGTTGCCTTCTCCATCAGCAAGGAGCTGGACCTCGATGTGTCGGGGGTGATCAAGGAATCCTGTCATCAGCTTTCGTATCCCGACCATTTTGATTTGACTCACGCTCGATAAAGACGGTACCATCACCAAAGGCAGACTTGGCTTCACTAACGGCTCGCTCAAAGTTCTCCTTGAAACTCTCCTGATCCCTAACAACTCGCATACCACGTCCACCACCTCCGAAAGCGGCCTTGATGATGACTGGGAAACCGTACTCCTTGATGAATGCATCGGCCAAGTCGAATGAAGCGACAGGTCCTTCGGTACCAGGAACAACAGGTACACCAGTCTTGATAGCTAGTGTCCTGGCTTTGGTCTTGTCTCCGAGAGCATCGATAGTCTCGGGTCGAGGACCGATGAATGCGATTCCTGCGTCTTCGACCTTTTTGGCAAACTCGGCGTTCTCGGAAAGGAATCCGTATCTACCAATAAGCAAGTAAACTTGATGTACAAGAAAGGAACGTACCCTGGGTGAATCATGTCAACACCATGCTCGAGGGCGACTCGGATAATATCGTCCTGAGCTAGATAAGCAGCAACAGGAGTCATGCCTTTTCCAACAAGATAACTCTCGTCACTCTTGTATCGATGGGCGTTCATCCTGTCCTCGTACGAGTAAATGGCAACAGTGGACATGGCGAGTTCGTGGGCGGTTCGGAAAACTCGAATAGCAATTTCACCACGGTTGGCAACTAGGACTTTCTTGAGTGGTCCGGCTGTACCAGCCTGTTTCTTTCTCAAGCCAGAGATCCTGCCTATCAGCACCCTTTGACAATAGTGATAGGATGGACTTACGACTGCATGTTGTGCGAGGGAGTACCGGGGGTAGAAGGGAGGGTATCATCAATGTTGAGGTGGGACTTCCAAGCCTCGTTCTGTTGATGTGAACCAGGAGTGGGGGGACGGGATGTAAAGTTGACATGGGGTCGTAGGCGGATAATCATGGTGGGACAGGAGGGGTTGATGGATGTAGTTGTAGTAGGATGTGTTGAGAGAAAGGCTAGGTCAGCTCAAGCACTTGTATACAGAAGCATACACTCACGGAGGTCGTGTCTGCCATTGTGGGAAGTGTGTCCTTTCCTTTGTGCTTCCTACTTGTCTCTAATCTGCTATGTGCAGTATTGAGCTAGCTGCACGTGGAGTGTAGGTGGGGGGGTTATATGTATGCAGTAGCTAAATAGCAAAGCTAGCTATGCTTTGTTTATGGGGTTTGAATGTAGTAGATGTGAAATTCCCAAAGAATGATGATTATGGCTTGACTAGATCTATTCACTATCTACTCTTGTTCCTCCTGTTCTCTGGTTGGCGGATAACGGACCGGCATACTTAGACTACTTTGACCCGCTAATTACCTGATTGGCTACCCGGCATTTTCACTACTATAGTCATTTCAAGTATCAAGCATATCCCCATTCAATGCATGGGATATCATTCCGCCGTTTACAGCGAATAGCATGCATTCACTCTCCGAAAAGGCCGACGCTTAGACCTACCCTCTATGCATATGAGGAGGTGTCAGCTGCTGATCAAGGGATGGAGAGCGGAGGTCCGGAAAAGGTACCGATACCGAAGCGACCTCCGTCGGCGGCCCGGATTGCCATCACGGACATCACGTCGAGGGATGATGTGATCGACTCGATGTGCTATATGTCATATGATGCCGAGAGCTGAAGGGCCACTTATCAGTGGTGAGATATCATCGGAAGACAGAGCTAGCCCGACGGCAATAGAGAGATGATCATCTGGTCCGGGGAGTCAATTCCGTGTTCTCTGGGCTGTAAACGCGACGAGATAATCTTGAAGTCGATCTTGGTTCGGATACAGCACTCGGACGGAGAGGATACACAGATGCAGATACTCTATTGTAAAGAGACTATGCTAAGGATACAACACTAGCTAAGCCACAGCGCCCAAGGATACAGACGAGTCGCAATATTGGTGATAGGGATCTGACGGTCGTGGTATGCCACACCCGGGGGTCGTCGAGGGGACTGTTACCATTCGCCTCACATCACTAGCTCGTCAGCATTCGACGATTTGATGGTATAGAGGTGACTGACCTGAACAACAGCCCTGCTCGACTGGGGCGTATGGGTCCTCCCCCTTGGATGGTGTACCCCAGATACTAGGTAGCTAAGATGTCAGCAAGCAGTCCATCATTCTTCCTAGACGAGAAGCTGATCGAGGAATCGCACCAGGATGGTCTACAAGGAAAAGTCACGTACCATAGGATCCTTGGTACCAGCAGTATACTGAATAAGGCTATTCATCAGCTCACTTCCAAACGAACAATGCGAGGATGCGTATCAAAACTTCGACTCACTTCAATGCAGATTCACTAACCCTAGCTCTAGGTCTAGCCAAATCCTCCCTCAATCGCGAATTATGCTCAGTCAACCTCCTCAATTTCAGTTCCGCCATAGACTGCTTGTGTGGTCGAGATGCTATCATTTTGGTTGATTTTGGATATGTTTGGGGATGGTGGTGGTGAATGGCAGTTTACAAGATCCTGGGCGCTGACGATACTTTATATAGTGTATAGTTTAAAAGAAGGATGGGTTGATTGAAGAGTGAAGGAGTGATCAACGCTTGACGCTTGACATGAGATACTCCAGGTCCCAGGGATAGGGATAGGGAAAGGGTTGCAGGCACAGAACCTTCTTATCGCATTGTTCGTTTGCCACATGAATATAATGCCGGGTTAGGCTAAAATATCACCGCTGTACAAGAAATGTATGCAACTCCTCTCATCTATCATCGTCCTCTCATATTACCCATATGCTCTCATGACTGGCATGAACCTAGCAGCACGCGTAATCAGCATCAGATCAGCTGGAAAGCTGCTCGCGCCTTTCGACTGACCGTTCTTATCACCATTCACAACCTCCACCCAAACACATCCCTACCAGCCGAGACCAAATCGGTCTCGTGCACTGCCCTTCCTATTCCCATGGAAGAGCGGTAACAGGAAAGGAAAGAATAGCCCATCTACCAATCTTTTACGAACTAGGAGATTGGTTGGATTCATGTTCGCACATGAAAAAGGCCAAACTTTGATATAAGCCGGAGGTCCCCCGTATTCTGATTTCCTGAGTTGGGTTGGGAGAGTTGGGGGACTTTGACTCGGGTTTTGGACATACTATCCCAATGGAGACAGACATAATGAGGTCGAGAGGAGGGAAACTGGGGGTGGGTGCAGATCAGGAGATGAGCGGTTTAGGATGAGGGATATCTGCCGTTGCTGTTTTCAAGCATGCATGCTGTGTTCAGTTCAAGTCAAGGGCGTGATGAGCACGAGCCACCGCATGGCCTTCATGGCTGTCGATTTATCGTGGGCTGGCTCACACAGCATTCAAGACAATATCTATCATAAGCAGAGGTGTTCCTTCCCGTGTTTCAAGCCATGTACCATTTACCCTTCCGTCATGCTGTCGTGCGGTCATGTCCAGATGCATGAATCTTTTATCAAGCAATATTCCCTCCACCTTCAATGCACTGCATCTGGATACGGCGCCCGACCACTTGTGTCGATGGGTGCTAGTATGAGTCAGGCGGCGGGGACTGAGTGGTGGGCGGTGCTATCGAAAGGTACGACAACGCCACTGCTTGGCTGGACTTCAGTGGTACATCACATCCTATCGTCATTGCTGTTACTCTTATTGTATATCATAGCATCAATCACTTGCCTATATATATCTGAAACTAGACCTACACCTTTCATTGACCCTCCTACATCGATTTGTGAAACCAAGCGATAATAATCGTCAGCAATCCGGATAACTCATACCCTATCAACAACCATAACAACAAGATGAATCAAGGTGGCAATGACATGTACCAGGCCAATGATGGCAAGTGGTATCCAAGTGCGTCGCCCTTCCCCACTTCTCTGTGATTGCACTGACAAAACAGAACAAGCGATGCCACAAGGCTGGCAGCAGGGGTCTAATGGTGGATATACAGGACCCAACGGTGCTGGACAACAACAACAACAGTACGGAGGCGCACAGCAGGGGAATTACTGGGGGTATGTCCGAATCGTTCGATGCTGCGAATACAGCTGATGAAATAGCGCAGCTCCGCACATGTACGCTAATCAACCCATGTACATCAAGAATGGGCGTCCGGCCGGTGGAGCTGGTGCTGCCGCTGGAGGTGGTATCCTGGGTGAGCATGTTGGTTGTGATACGAAGATGTTAGCTGATTAACAGCTGGTCTTTGCTGCGGAGCGTTATTGTGCTAGAAGGACGAGGGGGACCAGTACAGGCATCGGAGAGCAATCTACAGGATTGCGTGAACGGCATTATTGATTATATAGTATTGTTGATTGTATTATAGTGAAAGGGATACAAATATCATGCAAATAACATGCAGGCAAGAAAGGAAATACATGCATCAAATAGTAGTATGATGGACTGCACCAGAATAACCCATACTGCGTGGACTTGGCTGTAGGCTGTGCTGAAAGGAACGATGACGCCAGTTCTTGGCCACTTATCCACTGCCACCGTACAACTATATATATACATGTACCTAAAGCGTTGACGGCGATCAGCCATTACGTCCAACCTACCATCTTGTAATCCAAGTGTTATACACCGACAAATCAAGAGCTCAAGCGTCACCAACCCGAATAAGTCGCAAATCAAACAATGAATCAAGGTAGCAACGACATGTACCAAGCCAACGACGGCAAGTGGTACCCAAGTATGTCTCTCTCCTTCTTTGACGACTGTACTGATGAGACAGAACAAGTGATGCCACAAGGCTGGCAGCAAGCTCCTGATGGATCGTACGTCGGGCCAAATGGTCAGACACAATATGGTGGGCAGCAACAACAATATCCCTCAGGCAACTACGGCGGCATGTACTCCCAACAGGCTGCTGGGGGATTCTATGGGTGAGTCTGTGTGTTGATTTAGCGATAGACAATTCTGATGAGCAGCGCACCACCGGCACATTATGGTCAACAACAACCTATGTATATCAAACAGGGCCGTCCAGGTGGTGGAGCAGGAGCCGCAGCTGGAGGTGGTATTTTAGGTGAGCACACTGATACTACTTGACTACAACAACAAATGCTGATTGTCAGCTGGTCTATGTTGTGGAGCGCTATGTTGTGACATGTGTCTATTCTGCTAGATCCATCAAGCTGGGAGAGATGAACGGGCGGCGAAGAGAACGCACAGGCGATGATGTTGTTGGATTTTGGACAAATTATAATTCGAGGAAGACTTGATACATGAGAAGAAGGGGAACACAAGCAATACATAACGTCAGGTATGCATCAGACTGCTCTAAAATTCCTTTGCGATTCTCGCTCGACACGTCATTGCCGATGTATGCATGCTATGACACTATTAAAAACAACAAGTGGAACTGTATCTAGCCCATCAACTGCGAGAGATCATCAGGCGGTCGGACAGTTTGCGAGAACGTCAACAGACTGTACCATCAGCATTGTGGTCATTTAGACCAGGAGGCGAGACTTACCGCTTGACAGCCTGGATCCATTTCCTTGATACCTCATCATTGAGCACATGAGCAACGACACCCTCTGAAATTCCCTGGTCTGCCGACCGCTCGTGAAGACCGATGGACGTTACTCCAATTGGCCAGGCGGAATTACCGATGGACAGTCTGAGATAAGCGTCGTTGGCTCGTTGATATGATCGGATCTGCATGTAGTGGACAATCTCGGCCATTGCTCGTAGAACGTCTTGCGGTGTGTCCTGACTGTCAGCCGCACACTATGAGAGGCCAAAGGATCTTACACGTTGACGGAGTTGCTTGAAGAAAGGCTTGAGGTTTTGGGCGGAGGCTACTACTGTAGCTGTCACCAGCTTGCCTTGTGTTGAACGCTTCACTTCCTCTGTCGGATCAGTATACCGCCTTGAGAAAAGTACTGGAAAGCTCACCGGGCCTGGCCTCGATCCATTCTTCCCATTCTTTCAGAACGCCCTACTCGGTCAGTCCCGACCTTGACAGTGAATCGTGTCGACTCACCTTCAACGCGTAATAAATGATAGGATACAACTTTGGTGGATCATCCTTGATCAACCTCAAATCCAGTACCTCATTCGCGACCTTCCTCCTCTGCTCCTCTCTCTCCCTCTTTGATTCATCCATGGGTGTACTACTACCCGCCTCCCTATCCGCAGCCATCTTATGTATGAGTCTAGCCTTTTTCTCTTCCTCCCTAGCCTCCGCATTCGTCTCCATGTCCTTCATGAGTTTATTGAAATCGTTGAATCCTTGTGAACTTGATCCTGTCGTCTTTTCTTGTAGTTCCAAAGCTCGTAAACGTAATCTACGTTCTTTATCTGATTCACCGAATAGTCTGATAGGTTGACCTTTCGATCGTAAGCGGCGTATGCATTCTTCATTGGAGATGTTGAAGGTTTCGCTGGTGGCTATTGGTTCGGGGACGTCGGCCGTGATTGATGGTGCTTCCAAGCGTTGCAACAAAGATATACGCGCACTCTCCGCCTAGTCATCAGCGATTTCTTCCAGAATTTCATTCATGTGATCGGACGCACGTCTTTGCTCATCTTTGCAGCCCGCTTCTCATCCCGTAAAGCCTTCTCTGCAGCAAGTATCTCGGACTTCTTTCGTCTCTCTTCATCCTCCTTTGCACGCTCAATATCCGCTCTACGCATATACTTTTTCGATGGCTCCCCTCCTCCATCCAGCTCAGTCAGAGCTTTACGCTTCGAGTTGATCTCTTCTAATAGACTGTCCATGGTGTTTGATGTTGAATGGTAATTTAACACGAGAAGTTGTTGCAGAATGTGTGATTAGGATTCGATTGCTAATGATTATCAGTAAGTGCTAATACCATTAGTAAACGGATACTAATACCAATACTAATAGAATCCGATTGTTCCTGGCTGGGTTCAACGTCATGAAGGAAGAGTCCAGACTATCGTTCTCACTATACATCCCATCTATACTACACATTCACACCTGTACTCTTAAGTATACTATCTAGAGGAATCTAGACCATCATATTGTTAGAGAGAAGTATAGACCAACCCATCTATACTCAACGAGGAAGACAGATCCGACAACATGGCGAAAGGTAAGTAGATCCATCTGGTCTCGTGCAACATGGCATGATCGATTTCGGTACATTGGGGCGTCGCCAGTGTCCACCGAAATGCTCAGACTTCCACCTCAGCCTACAAGAACATTCAAGCTGACAATCAGTACCCAGAAGTTTCAGACTTTTGTCCGAGCTCGAACATGGAGAGAAGGGTATCGGAGATGGAAGTTGCAGTTACGGTCTAAGGGTATGTCGCTATCTGATCGGCTTGGGACGGCGCTGACGAGCAGGACTCCGAGGAGCTAGCAATGTACGAGTGGAATGGAACTATCATTGGACCCCCTCATTCCGCCTACGAGAACCGAATCTTCTCATTAAGCATCTACTGCGGTGACAAGTACCCTGGTACGTTTCCCCACATATGAAAAGATGTCTGCTGATACACAGACGTCCCCCCTCTCGTCAAGTTCGAGAGCAGGATCAACCTTCCTTGTGTCGAATCTACTGGTCTCGTACGCTGCCTCGTTCTCATTTACTACTACAATTGATCCTCAGGTCAACTTTGCTCGAATCCCCGTCCTTTCCAACTGGAAGCGAGACTTTACGCTCGAGACTGTGCTTGTAGAGCTCAGGCGGTGAGTCTTCCTTGGTCTATCATGGACAGCCAACTGACAAGTAGTGATATGGCTTCACCGGTCAACCGAAAGAACCCCCAGCCCCAGGAAGGGACCGAATTCCCCCCCATGGACCTTGAGGCTCTTGCCAAGCAGAAGAAGGTCTAGACCTGACGGAAGATGAATCGGATTTCATGTAAAGACCATGCAGTGCCATGACTACACCTCCCACCTGCAGTCATTTGCAGACAACGGAAGCAGCCGAGACCCCTGTTCCTGACATTAGACGCTCAAAGGGATACTCGGTCACGCTTCGACAATCGTCAGGACGACAGTGATCCATTGAAAGGAGCTGTGCACTTCATCATCGCCTTATCAGACTGCCTTTGACCAAGATTTGATACTAAAGGTACCATCAAAGTGAGTTTCCCCTTGTATCACGCATTCCTTTATACATCATTTGTCTCCGTTGGAGATACTCCTTTCATCAGCTAACTGTTGATTGTCGGATGCGGAAGCGTCAAAGCTGAATGGCGAGTAGGATCAGTGTTAGTGAAACAGAGATTGAGCTCTATCTACTTATCGTTCTCATGCTCCCCTCGCTGATCTCGATCGAGTGACTTTCTTTCATCCCCTAAATTTCCCACAATAGACCTAGCTGGACTAGCGTCTTTCGACATATCAACACAGCAACGAGCGATGATCTTTCAATTCCCTTCGACAGTCCAGCGATCCAATTCATCAGAATCCAATCCAGACACGGGTCGGATTTATCATTATAAAAGGAGTTCAACATTACAATCAACATACACCCCTCATCCTCCTCCCCCTCCTCCCTTAAATCGCGATTCCACTTCATCATTTGGATCCGAGACTGCTGAACCTCCTCGAAGACCTAAATCACCTGCACCTCATCCATCATCAAGAGATCTACCTCCCAAATCCCCCAGGCGATTTTGGGCATTCTCCACCCAATCGCCCCCTCCTTTGCCGGCTATGCCGGCGCATGTACGTTCCAGCTCTACAAATTCCATCAGCCTAGGCACAGGAGCCGAGATTGTCCGCCGACCAAGTGAAGCAGCACGTACGATGAAACAGAGAGCGAAGCTTGATAGGCCGAGTAGGAATGTAGGGCCTGGACCGATGGAATTGACGGATATGGAAGTCATGGGCAAGGAGTTTGATACGATGATGATTGAACCAACCACTGCTCCATTACCTTCACTTCCTTATCACCGGGGAGAGGGTACCAGGATATTACCAGCCACAGCCCCACTACGAACCAAAATAAGTCAGACATCGTTCAAATCGGTGAAACCTAAACCTCAGGAAGAGATTGATAAAAGGTCGACAATCAAGCCGGCCCCGAGATCTCAATTGCCTCCTATACCATTCTCGCATCACCTTATTTCCCATACTACTCGACCTGCGCTCGGTGCCGAGTCATCGACAATCATCAGGCTAGACTTTGCGTTCTCGACGTATGAGACCTGTAAGAACGATAGTGTCAAGCTCACTTGGGAAATCCTGAAGCGAGGCGGAGGTCATTTGGCGGAAGTAGTTGAGAAACTACTGGGTGTCAACCCACAAAAGCAAAGAGGAAGTCTGGAGAGTGAAAAAAGTGATCCGGATCTGACGGATGGAGAATCGTCCGAGGATTCAGAGCTGGGTTCTGAATATGGGCTAGAAGCCTTGTTGCGGTGAGTAGATCCCAACTTTAGCTAGACGCTCGCTGATGTGTAGCGACGAATACCTCCAGTCTCTCATGCTGCCCGACTCGCCTGATCTCCTTAAACATTTCCCACCTCCTCCTCCCCACCCAGATAGCTATTCCATCACGATTCCATCATCCAATAAACCTAGAGCTCAAAAACGAAATCAATATGCCCAGCAAGACAAGTTCCCATCCCCCTCTTCTCCATATACCGCTCGATCGCAAATCCTTCCTATCCTACTCGCTCCGGCTGTTCCGAGGAACAACAGACATACGCTCAAAATTTCCACCACCGCAGAGATCAAGACTACCGAAATGAAACCTGTCACAGCTTCAAGCGGGACAATCACCGAGATCAACGTCCTTCTACTGCGTGACTCGATGCCGTACCATATCATTGCTCAACGCCTCATCGCTGGAAGTTTTGTCAATACGAGCTTATCTTCCAATCGAGATCCATCACTCCATAAGAAAGTCGAGGAGGAACTGAGATGGCTAGGGATGTCAAGGTTAGCAGATGAATTGGGTGATAGTCAGCATCGAATGGCTCAAGGACCCCTTCTGAAGCATAAGAAATCAGGTGTCATCACTGGTGGTCGCGGGTACATCTGAATAGCACTCAGATTGACCTCGGCGCCTTGATCCTTACATGTAAATCCATAGACGTAGACACACTAGCATTGCATGCATCTTGCTGGCCAAATCTTGGTGCTGTCGATCCATACGTCATTTCACAATTTAGTAAAATCAGTCGCGAATCGACTTTTGGGCGATCTTCATTCGATTACAGGACGTTATTACATGCGACTCGCTCAAGTAAGTATACTCCGAACATACTCTACTCTCGCTGGAAAGCCTATTCCAATATCCTCAGTACGAACGATGAGCTCGAAAAGTAAGAGGGGAGGTAAGAATGATGCTCCTCCCGCACCGATTCCGGGGAACTCGTATTGCCTTTCCTGTGGTCGATTAATGCCTTCTGGCAATTGTACGCATCAATCTTCGTCACGAGATATCGCTAATGATATAGCTAATCAGACTGAAAATACAACGCCCCGGAAATACTGCTCGGCCTCGTGTAAATCCCGGGCTAAAGACCCCTCACTAAAGGATTACCACCTACAACTTAGTAAAGCGTTTCACGATCGCTTGACCAAAAATCCAGATAGACATGTGGCTATTTGTTCCGAAGTCGAGACTGAGGTACCAATACCAGAGGGGAAGCAGGATGCGAGGGAGGAAGCGAGACGAGCGGCTAGGAGATTGGTGAATTTTGGGTTTCGATCACAAGGCGTAGAAGAGGATAGAGATGTTGAAGCTGTTCAGGATGGGAAAGTCGTCGAGACTAGTTTCGCAAAAGGCGAATGGGGTATACGCTGGGTCAGAGGATGAGAAGAGATGCTATGTGCATGCATAATTGGCACCATTTATCTACATTCTAACTACAAACTATCTACTACTGGTGCGCTAGGCAGCAGTCAAGCATACTCCCCTCTGAGCAACCGCATCCTGTCCAAGCACAGACACCAAGTCTACCGCAAACAAGACATCCGCTCTATCACCATTGAGGTACACAGGCAGATTGACAGTCTGCTTGTCGCTATTGGTAGTATCGGTCTTGCGCCAGCTAAGCTGCGAGGCACCGAGTGCGACTGGCCGACCGTCATTTAGCGTCAAGCCTGATTCACTCCAGTCTGCTCCTTCAAGCTTCAGACCTGCCAAGTCAGCTATTGCATTTGCGATAGATGATTTGGACTCACCCTCGATTGAGAAAGCGTCCGCATCGCCAGTCTGGTTGAGAGCAACCGAGAGAGACAACTGCTCAAGTGACCAGCCATTCTTGTGTGCGACTGTTTGCCTCGTAGCGGTAATGTGTGCCTCGGGCTGGAATAGACCTCCAAGCCAGACGCTCTTTCGATCATCGTTGCCTTTTGCGAGATCCTCGAGTTGTGCGAGCCGAGCTGATAGATCGGCAATGTACTGGGCCAACGAGGTGTTTTTGGCAACCTTGAACTTTAGCCAATGTCGGGGTACAACACCTTGAAGTCAGCATCGTCCTAAAACCTGAGCCGGAAAACGGCCTACCTTGATTCAAGTCAGACATGAGGCTCCTCGTCTCGTTCGTCTGCTTGATCGCTCCACCACACACTTCTACCAGTTCTTCCAGATCCTTCCTGACCCTTGACAGCAATCTGACTCCAGTATGGCATTCTCGAGCAAAGAATCGGGACAAGGGCGAGTCTCGAACTGCCGGCTCGCTCAATGTTGCCGGAAGTGATTTGAGCCATTCCTCGGCGTGAACCTTGAGGGTAGACATCCAGGCTGGTCTGGCTGACTCGGTGGATGTCGAAGGGCCAGCATCACCTTCGTCATCTTCAGTAGTCCTCATCTTACGCAACTTGCTGATAACTGCTTCACCTAAATGGTCAGCTCGATGGATAGTACATGGACAGTGTACTTACCTTCGGCAGCAGCGACCAGACTTTCAGCAGTCTTGGGTAAGCTGAGCCACGAAGGTGGTTCTCTTTCAGGCAGAGCATGGGTCCAGTCGACAAAGTGTGAGATTTGAGTTCCATCGGGAATCGTAAGGGTCTCTTCGCCAGACTCGACAAGGGCAAAGTCGGGATCGTAGGCTTTGGCTGAAAATATCCTGTCCACGAAAGCATCAACGACTCGTTGATCGTAATCCGAATCCACACGACCACCATAAACCGCTTGCTTGATGAGTGTTCGTAGAGCATTCCATGGGATCTGGGCCGGATCGACATTCGCCTTTCCTTTGGCGAGTGCACCAAGCCAGGAGTCGATGGTGCTGACAGCCGTGTCGAAGTCGGAATCGTTGAATTCGTAGCCTTTGCTCCATCCAATTGGCAAGTATCGGAGTCGCTCTTGTACAACGGCATGGAACCACGACAAGAGGAAGTAGAGCCTGGCCTTTTCGGCTGGACCACTCTGTAGACGAGCATGTGATATGCCGCGGAGCGTATCGAGGAGATTGGCTCGGACACCTGGTGGGGGCTCGTTCATGATGATCCTAGACTGACGAAGGATATTGACGGGTATGACTGGATTCGTTTCCATGGTCAAGAACAGCCGGAACCCTGGAGCTGGGGAAAGCGAATGGAGACGCTTCTCGAGATGTGCCAGCCAAGTTGGTGCCAGATGGACGTTCTTGAGCAGGACCCAAACACCAGTTCGAGCGGCATTCGCGATTGCCTGATCGGCCAACGTGAACCCTTCTGCGGATCCCATGGCTATCGAAGTACAGGGTGTACCGGTATCCCGACTAAGGTTGTCGACTCGATAACTTGCGTCGTACCCTGCTACCGAAGCGAGAGCGACGGGGTGCGTAGGTCCCACTTCCTCCTTGACGACACGTTGCAGATCGTAGTCGGACAA
Source organism: Vishniacozyma victoriae (assembly GCA_017654735.1). Classification (NCBI taxonomy): domain Eukaryota; kingdom Fungi; phylum Basidiomycota; class Tremellomycetes; order Tremellales; family Bulleribasidiaceae; genus Vishniacozyma; species Vishniacozyma victoriae. Next base: position 270,502 of record JADPYG010000088.1, read on the forward strand.
AGAGGGCATGTCGACACCAAAGGCAAGATCGGAGAAGATCGCGAGCCCATGCATGATTCGGTCGGATCGGAACATCTTGACAATGGTGACTCGTCGAGCAGCTAGAAGCAGGTCTGCTGTCAGCCATGTCTCTGACTCATGCCTACCTTGTGATGATCCCGATGGCCAGGGCACATCTTTCTCCGGTTCATTTGCGGTCAAGAAGGCCTGCCAGGCAGGACCTTGTTCCGAAAGTTGTGTCTCGAGCTCCTTGACTGTCTCGGGGTCCCACACGCTCATCAAAGATCGACGTTGCTCCACGCTCAATGCTGTGCCGCCTGTAGCCGATGAGCCAGGGACTTCCATGATCGCATCAAGCTCGTCTCGTACAGCTTGTCCAGCTGAGCCGCTGATTCGCAACTTGGCAAGGGTGGTAGCTAGAACGAGGTGATCGCAATGAAGTAAAGATCGGGAAGTTCGTTGATAGGTCGCCAGGAAGAGGTCGTTGAGCAAGATCGACTTTCGAGCCTGAGCGTCCGAGATTGACTTAAGGTTCGGGTTGTGTAGCAAGACATCGTCAAAGATCTCGAGGAAGTAGTCGAGTGAGAACTGGTAAAAGTGGTTGATGGCGGAGAGCTGCTCCAAGACAAAGTAGATGCCTGAACATGCTTGGGCAAGAGGTTGGTATTCGGTGGTCACACCTTCCACCTCCTTCATCACGACATCTGTATCCTCGACTTTGCTCGTGATTTCGGCCGCTTCCTTCTTGAGCACTTCAAGAGTTCCAATCACCTTGTCGTCCTCCAGGATACTACCACTTGAATCATTGAGAGCTTGTAGTAGCGATCTCTCGAGGTGGCGTAGTCTGACGCGGAACTCGCCCTGTAGTCTCACCAAATCTGTTCGTTTCTGATCGACATCGGGTCTCTCTGCTTTGAGTACCTTGTCGAGGGCTTGAGTCTGTAGACTGGATCGGGTCATGGTAAAGTTGACAAAAGTGACTCGACTACAGATATCGGGAGGGAACTCGATAGACGGGTCGCGAGTTGACAAGAACATGGTGAAGGAAGGCGAAAAGTCGATATCCTGATTACCTATTCGGATGAGTACTCGACCTCCAGTTCGTCGGAGTTCGCGATTGAGAACCGAGTTCAAGATCGGGTCCAGGCTTTCTACGTCCTGTACAAGTAGCGGGTTACCAAATCGCAGAGCACTCTCGAGGTTCTTTAGGAAAGCTTCATCGAGGAAACTGGTCACTGTGATCTTGCGGTCGCGGTACTCGTTCTGAATGAAGGAAGCAGCCTGGCCGGTAGGGTCGACAATGAGCGGATATCGATTGTATCGCTTGAGCATGACTGCGTTCTCGATACACAGGTTGTCGACCGGTAGAGCGTTGTCGTGCCATTGTAATCGCTGATCGGCGGTCGAGAGGTACTCGGACAACGAGAGTTGGGTCTTGAAGCCGATGCCAGCAGACAAGAGATGATCGGTCCATTCTCGTCGCATGAGCTCTCGGTAGTGCTGGTCAAAGAAACCACTGTAGGCGAGGAAAGCGGCCGAAATCAAGACATCTCCAACGATGGTAGCCATTTCGGTTTCGAACGTCTTGCTGCCAGTGTCCCAACGTTCCTGTTCTGATGAGAGCGATTGAAGCAAAGTCATACTTCGATCCACCTTGCTTTGAACTCGGTCCATCTCGGTCTTGATTGACTGAGTTTCACTGATGAGAAGGGCGTATTCTTCCTTGTATCTCGCGATACTGGCTTCCAATTCTGCAACAGTCTCCTCGACCACAAGGGCCTGGTGTTTCGTAGTATCGGCCTGTTTCTCGAGGGACGCAACCTCTTGACGAAGGGGCGCAACCTTGTCGAGGATCTCGGAGAATCGCACCTGGGCGATGACCCATTGGACTAGGGGACCACAAGCTCGACTGGCGCGGTTGACTGCTTCGTAGTTGAAAGCAGGCTTGCTGATGTAGTCTCGCATCATCTTGTCGCGGACCGATTTGGGCATCTTTGTCGTGTCAAAGTTCTGAATACTCGAGATAAAGTCGTCTCGCCTGATGAGCGATTGGACGGTCTTCCAGCTATCGATTTGGTGACCGAGAACGGAGCAAGCAGACTCCATGGCGAGTTTGACGGCTTCGGGGGGATTGGCCATCGACCTCACTTCGGCTAGATGTTGTTTCTTGATGTTGCCAACAGCAGCGAGAGCCTCGAGGACAGCAGGCTCGGCCTGGGCCAGATCTTCCCCGACGATAGCCTGACGTTCCTGAATGTACTGGTCCTGCTCTTCCAAAGCTGCTTGGATCTCGATGGAAGCTGCCTTTTTGGCTTCAGCCTCCTGTTGATCACCTACCATTTGACGAAGCTTGAGGTTGGCTTCCGCGTTCTTGGTCTCGAGCTGTGTTCGCTTTGTCGCAAGACTGATTCGTAGTTCCTCGACTTGATCGACGGTATCCTTCAGCTTGTCCAGGCCGACATTCAGATGTCGCTGTTGCTCTTCTAGCTCCTCCTTCTTTTCGTTAAACAGCTTGACATAGTGGCTGATAAAGTCCAGGAAATGTCGTGGGGTAATGTGATTGTATTTCCCTTGACGCTTGGCCAACTTGGTGGTGATCTGGTGCATTGACTGATGGACAAAGACCATGGCATTGACCACGGCTTGTCGATGGGTAGGCGGCATAGGCAAATCACGGTAAGCGATTGGGAATGTGGAGCTTGCGTCGAAGGAGGCAGCATCAAGATCGAGAGACTGGGTGAACTCGTAGCCAACTTGGAAAAGGGCTTGATCCGTCCAATCACCGAACCAGTCGAGGACACACCTATTGAAGAGTGCAGGCGAAGTAGCAGCTCGGGAAGCAAGACCGTTGGCAGGTGGGTTCATCGTGAAGACGACATGGAGATTTCGAGCGACTTGCTGGGTGAACCATCTGTAGAGCTCCTCGTGCGAGTCGAGCATCAGGCCGTCTCGTTGAGATCCCTCTTTACAAGCCGTCATTAGAGCCGCATGCTCATCTCCTTCGAAAAGACCGGGTACTTCGGCGTTGGCAAGGAGGGTGTTCATCCTTTCCAGGAAACCGGAATCGAGTACGTTGGACTCGTCCATGATGAAGCAGATCTTTTCGCCCTTGCATCCGGCCCGTCGTAGGACCGTTCGAAGATCATCGTCAAAGTCGGCGGCAGTGTACTTGTTTGACACCTTGATCTGGAAGACACTCAGACCATTCATCCAAGCCACAAACCGGGACAGGGTAGTCTGTTGGTCAGCTCATTGTCTTCCGGATCGCGAAAACTCACCTTTCCACCACCACTGACACCAATGAGCAGCAGATGACCTTGAATCTGTCGGAACACTCGATCGATCCTGAGGACATGGTCCAGCACATCGTTGAATAGAACAAGCGGTACATCCAATTCCTCTTCATGGAACACCCTCAATCGCGCTTTGGTAAAGTCACGCAACTGGTCTCGATCGACCGGTAGATAGTTTCGCGAGGTCCAGTTGGAGAACAGAATAGGTCGAGCGAGCGCTTCAGAGGTGTTGGCGCCTGGGAAGTGAGCAGCGGCGGTCGAGTCGACAAGCTCGTCCGTCCAGGCCTTTTCCTTCTCTGCCACCAATCGATCTTGGAACAATCGTAGACCTTCATGAGCCCAGACTCGTACAAGACCCTCGAGAGAAAGCGTTTCGAGGGGCTTGATGGCTTCATAGATACCTCGACTCCATCGTGTAAGCTCTCGAGGACTGTAAATGTAGTGTGCCTGAGTATCTGCGGTGAATTGCTGAGACGAAGCCGAGTAGAAGGATACCATGGCATCGGTGAGTGAGTCGGCATGGCCTCGAAGGTTTGGCACAACCTTGAGCAAAGCTCGATTGAATGTCCCGTAAATCTGTTTGAGCGAGATTTCTCCTGGGTAGTCGACCATGATGACGGGCGCATGTCGCATGAATCGATGACTGAGCGGTACTCGTCCCGGATCGGTCGGCGGATTGCAGGCTCCAACGAATTGGATACGTTCCATGGTCACCCAAGATAGATCCGATGTCCTCCAGAAACCATTGCATTCCATGAGCTGTCGGAGGAACGAAATGACGCGTTGAGTACCGTAGTGATCCGTTGCAGGTAAATTGATCTCGTCGCAGAAGACGACGAGCCATCGGCCAATCTGCTGAGGTGCTAGTACAACTCCGTTGGGTGTCTTTCGATATTCACAATACTGCTCGAATGTCTTGAGAATAAGCTCTGGCGTCGTGGCGCTGGAGAAATTGAGCCCGACAACCTCGAGATTAGGTAGTTTCCGTAATGCGCTGAACAAAGTCATGGTTTTACCTGATCCAGGTGGACCGCAGAGGATAAGAGGTTTGTGTTCGGCCAACCAGGAGTAGAGGACCTCCTCATGTCGAACGGTATCGACTGTGGGAATAACCACATCCGCGGCGGTGATGGCGTGGGTCTCGACCTCGATCGTCGGTACGCGTGATTGCCACGAAACCCAAGAAGCAGTGCTGATATCGACGTCGTAGTCGATGAGTGATGCTCCCGGTCCAAGCGGCGGCATCTCGATTCCAGTCTTGACTCGAAGGTGATCGCCGAGATCGGCTCGGAGCTGAAGACGACTGTCACCACAGAATGACCAAATTACGTTCAGGAGCAGCTTTCGTACGACGTAAGATTCGACCTTGTCGGCGGCCAGTGGGAAGTCGGCGTGACGAAGGTTGTAATCGAGCACATTCCGAATGGTGCCTTTGAGCAACGAGAACAGAGTGTTGAGGGCTCGGATGACCGTAAAATCCATGATGTGTTGGACTTGCTTGGCAAAGTCTAGAGCGGACAGTACCAGGCCGTCGGGGGCGAAATGAGGTTCTAGACTGGTAGCAATCTGTCGCTGGACATCCATGCTTGCGCTCTCCGAGGACGAGTAGTCGAGGCTGTCGTCGTCTTCCGAACCAATTGGCGAGGAAGCGAGCAAATCGAGGTTGTGTCGACAAATCATGGAGGTGTCGATGACTTCCTCAGAGAACCAAATCATGCCACATCGACTGACAGTAGCCAGAGTGGCGTATCGTAGGTGCTCGACCTCAAACATGACGCGTACATTAGGAGGGAGGTTGAGACGTTCACCGTTGGGCAAAGTCAATAGCTTGTTATCATCAAGTACACTGCACATCAGCCACGCACACCTCGATGCAGGAAGTTGACTGACCTGTTGAGATTCTCGACCCATTCAGGATCAACGTCTCCATCAAATATGATCCAGTGTCGCTTTGTCGTTTCGCCTCGTACATTGTCCACAATCTTTCGCACGATATGGGTAAAGAGACCATCGTTCCATTCTCGCGTAGTTGGGTCAAGAGTTCCGTAGAGTGATTCTTTGTCGATGGCCTTGGGATCGATGATGTATGGGATGCCCTCAATGCCATCAATCCGCTCGAGAGCGGCAAGCAGAACCTGCCATGCTTGGGTTTTACCGGTACCGGAAGGTCCCACCAACATTAGACCATGCGATATATTTTGGATCTGATAGAGCTGAATGACTTTATCGATCCATTTATCGCCGGCGACCAGGTGCTTCTCCTTGCAGACCTCCTTCATCACGGTGGTCAATTTCTCTAGATCGGCAGAGACGTATTGAATACCAGGAAAGACGTCTTCGAGTAGCCTAGAAGTCAGCTTAACTCTCGCACACATGCAAGGTCACGTACGCTTTCAGGAGAGGGACATCGTCCGCTACCAATTTCGGCACAATTGTCTCGGTGACGCTTTGGATCATGACCTGTTGCTCCAGAATACCGTCGTTCAAATCGCCAGACTCTGCATGTCGATCCCTCTTGATGATACCAGCCGAAGCCAAAACAGCTTTGAGGGCACGAAGACCGAAATCGTAGTGTGGCTGAGGCGAGAGCTGCTCGCCACATAGATTGAAGAATGGAACAATCTTGGACGCCAAAGTTTCGGCGGCTCGGAATCCCTTGGAGAACAACAAGACTTGAGCGATGAGTTCTTGGTCGGGTCGAGTCATTGACATGCTTCGGAATAGCTTCTTTAGATTGTCGGGTAAATTGGATCGACCAGCGTATCCAGGGTTCATGGTGATGAAGATTCCTGTCCTCGTGTTGATCTTGAGCTTCTTCCCGACCAGCTCGACCTCTGCGTTGGGGTCAGAGGCTGCGGCAGCGAGACCTTGTTGGATACTCTGCACCTGTTGCGAGACCGCCGACAGGATTCGCTCCTCGAGCCTATTGAACTCGTCAAAGCATCCCCAAGCCCCAACTTGACATAGACCGATAAAGATTCTGCCCATTGCCTGGAAATCGAAAGTTTCGTCACAACAGAAGACAAGTACGAATCGACCAAGCTGAACACCGAGAGCCTTGACAGACTCGGTCTTTCCTGTACCGGCCGGGCCGAAAGGCGAACCTCCAAGCTGGTGATCCAGAGCCTGGGTGAGGGTGAGGTAACATCGATCGGTGAGAGGTGTTTGGACCAGTCGATCGGGTATACCCAGGTATTCGTACCCGTAAGGGAAGACGGCATCGGCCATTCGGACTTGGAGGCGAAGCAGAGGATCTTCGTTACTGTCGTTCAGGTAGAATCGCATGTGATACAACCATGTAAAATCAGAGGCATTGCGAGTACAGGAGGAAATGAGGGAGCGAATCACATCTCGTTGATGAACCAATTCGGTGATGAGGTGTTCGCACTTTCGCCTCTCTAGAACTGGAATGTCACGGAGGACATTATCGGCAAGCATGTCGAGGTTTCTGATGACCAAAGCGAGGATATCGGCCAGCTTGTTTTCGGGGATTGCGTGCTCGACGAGATCGGTCCAAGCCGTCTGCACTGCCAATACGACAAGTTGAGCGGGATAGGAGCTAATCCAACCGAGAAGTCCATTCAAGGCACCTTCGCCTGCGTCTGGGTTGAACACAGCTTTGAGTTCTGCAACCGCTTTCGAAAGGAGATATGCCAAAGATAAACGCATCTCAGATTCCACCTTGGCCAACCAGTCGTTGATCCTAGGGTAGTCTTTCAGAGCGATTGATGATCTAAACATGACCTCTTCCCCTTCTCTAGATGCGAAACCGAGTAGTTGCGTCTCGTCGTCATCGATGAGCAAGGTCGAAATACCAGCAAACATCTTCTTGAAATGCTTCATAACTCGTCGAATATCTTTGCTGTTACCGATGATCTCAAGTAGATCCTCGTCTCCGACAAAGTAGAATCGAGGGAATGATGATCGCTCTTTTTCGAGGTATTCACCAAGAGCCTTTTGGATCTTGGTAAGTAAGTCGGCGAGTCGCTCGAGGTTCTTTTGGATACCGGTGAGATTGAGCACATCAAGAACGAAAGGCGACTTGTTGACCTTCTTCATGACCGTAAGGAATTCGGAATTGATGTTTTGGAACCTGGCGCTTTCGACTGGAAGAAGGTGTTTGATGTCTGCACTTCCAGAAAAGATCCCTTCGAGGTATACCCATTGTCTCTGAACATCGATCCAGACATCTTGCGAAGTCAGCTGGAACTTTTGACCGCAGAGAAGTACTCACCAAACAGGACGTGGATACGGTTCAACCTGTCCTCCCAGAAAGCGGCATCTTCCTCAAACACTGTAAATGTCAGGTCCGTTCTGCAACTCGCCAAACGGACTCACCTCGGTAGTACGGCGACATCTTCATTGCCGACAACGAATTCAAGTGTTCCCCACATTTGTTGAACAGGTCGTCCCAGCCCCTGATGAGACGACATTTGTTTTGGTAGTTAATAAGATCGAGGGAGTAAGAGGTCCACGTCTCTTTGACCTGCTTGACGAACTCCTCCAAAGCCATCTCTCCTTGGGCTTGTAGTACAACTTCCTTGATCAAGCTCTCGTTACGCTTCAGGTCGAGATCGTAGACTTGGCCAAGTGACATGCTAGACAGTCAGACGGCATATACTCTATGTTGTAAGATCTGCCTACCTCGAAGACTGATATCCAGATGGCATCTTGAGCGCTTTGTATAGCCTCGACCAATGTCTCTCCCGCAAAGCCTCGGACTTGAGCTCTCCTACCAAGACATTGGCTTTCAAGAGCGATTTGAGATTCTCCTGTACAAACTCAAAGGCCGCATACTGTCGCATACGACTTGGCATCTCTCGAGTAGACGCGAGGATAGCATCCAATTCTTGTCTGATTTTTCGAGGCTGTTTGATCAGCACTTATCGAACTCGTTGCAAGTGGTACGTACCAAAACAGCTGACCATAGGGTCTCCCTGAGCTGGTAGAGCCGGGCCCAGATACCGGAGAGAGCCGTCCATACAGCTTTGAGGTCCCTCATTTCCTCGTTGACTGGTTCAAGTCGGTCGTCTTTCGTGTGCTCGAGATTTAGAGCTTCTTTGGCACGACAGACAAGAGTGTAGTCCTCGGTCAATCGGGTCAAGCGACCTTCAAAGACATTGAGGGTGTTGATGGCACTTTCAGCTTTGATACCGCCTTGAAGGGGTCTAAAGTCAGCGTTGTCAACGCGTATGGACTCACTTGCTGGTCTCCCACTCGGAGAGGAAATCGGCAATTCTGCCATCAACGACTTTGTCTTCGGCGACGATCTTGAGCTGAAGGCCAGCTACGCCAGTCAGCAATCTTAAGCAAACAGAGGCAAAACATGGGATACGTACCGACCTGCTCCTTGATCGAATCGTCCTTGCGCTTTAGGATATCCGAGAAAGCGCTCCATTCGCCTTGAATCTGATCCACGTATAACCAGTCTCGCGGGAACGAGTATCGCTGACGTTCCAAGGTCTTTTGCCCTCCAGAGAACTGCTGGATCTCTGGTCCCCACTGCTGGACCTTTCGCTTGAGATCCTGGACAAAGGTGATGAACGAAACAGCTTGCGCAGTAGATCCGCTATCGATGGAGAGTGACTCGAGATCTGTTCTACCCTTGAGAATTGCCGAGTAAACATCTTTCATCGATGTGCCGAGCTTTGTACCGTATCGAGCAAGTAGATCTCGCTGCCACGCGTCGTATTTGGCGTTTACCTTACTTTGGGCATTGGCATAATCAATGATGCAAACACCGAACTCTTTGCGAGTGTCGGTGGTATCGAAGGTAGTCCTCGTTTGTCGGATCTCGGACAAAAGGTTGCCCCAGCTTTCCAAGGAATCACCTAATCGAGCATAGACTGCATCTGCCTCTAGATCCCACAACGCCTGGAATTGCAGCCATTTGTCGACGTATTCGGAGACCTCTTGTACTTTACGCTCAATGAGGGACAGCGGCCGTGATAGAGTACCATCTTCGAACGAAGCGAGCTGTCATGGTCAGCCGACTCATGGTCTGGGAAAGAATCGCTTACGATTCCAACATAAGTCGTCTCTTCTGCCGAATCCTCGTCGACCTGCAGACTGATTTCGTATCTCGAACTGCGGATCCTGGCAAGGTCACAGATGACACTCAGGGAGTCCTGGAACTGAATGAGCCATTCTTGTCGAGCAATCTCCATAGGTGGGTCGAGGAAGATGACCTGATTACGGATCTTGATTTCGTGAACGAGTTGGGGGATCTGCATGGAGGAGTGCTGGAAATGTCAGCTCTGATGGAAGGATGAGACGTGGGTAAGATCTCACCTTCTTGTCAGACGAAGGGGCATAGCTGTCTCCATTCGCCACGCCTTCATCTGCTCGTACAAATTCGACGCACCAAGCTTCAATAGCTTGGACCAATCTCGCCCTCAAGACGGCGTCAATCTTTTCGTTAAGATTGACGACCCATACATCTAGATTGCTGTAATTTTCGAGATTCAAGTGGTCGATGACCTTTTGAATCTGGCTCAACAACTTGGTGAAACTGGCCGAGTCAAAGTCGCAAGTCTGTAATTCGTCTACCGAGCGATTGATTTCGTCCGAGATCTCGATGAGGGCAGTTGCTTTATCCTGAAGGAGGGAGATGACGCTAGCAAATTCTCGTACGAAGAGAAAGTGTCGGTTCTCTCGCCCTTCAGTGACGTTCCCTGGGAGCAGTCGATGTCCCTCGTAGGCGTTGACAAGGTGATCCCACTGCATGTTCATACCCTTGGAAATCATTTGTTGCGCGTGTGATTGATAGCTTGCAAGGAGAATGGCGATTTCGGGATGACTATTGACGAGATCGAGAGTTTGGGTATAGACTCGTACCGATTCCATCAAGCTTACAGCATGAGGATAGACTCTTTTGGCGTCTTTTGCTCGGTGACTGATGGTCAAAGGGACCGGGAAACCGAGCCAAATCAAAGCTCGAACTTCCTTGAATAGCGCAATGACTTGAGGATCGAATTGAACGACTAGCTGCAGATCGCCAAGCTCGTTGGTAGCAGTCGCCCGTCCTCGGATGACATCGAAAAGTCGACCATCGACCGTCAAATTGCCTCGCCTGGTGATCTCTGCGATCCAAGCCTCGTAGAGCGGTTTCGTATCGAGCTTGGCCCTGAATGCGGCACTTTCGACTTGGAGCTTATGACCTTCCGCATAGCTTTCCCAGCCTTTACCGAGTACGTCCTCGACTCTCTGCATGTACGTCAAGAGTTGTCGTTCGATCTGTCGAGCCCAGATGATCGCAGACGAGACCGAAGGGAGATCTCGCATTTGAGACATGTGGAATGCCTGCGAGTTTCGGTAGTTGGCAGTGAACTTCTGGCGAAGCATGCGGATATCCTCCTTGACCGAGTCGATGAGCCGCGTTTGGTATTCTTGAATAGCTCCTCGAATCTTGGGTCGAACAAAGAGGGCGTTGAATTTGGAAAAGACCCGAAACATCTCTTGAGCGTTTCTTGCCGTAGCCAACTTGTCACGTAGTCGAGATATGATTTGGTTCTCGATTCGGGCGACTCGGTCGTTGTAGGCCATTTCGGCCGTATACCAGATCTCGGACCCTTCGTTGGAGACATCAAAGACATCGACATTCTTGACACTCTCGTAGCTGAGTCTGACCTCGTCTTCCATGTCTAGCTCGAACGGGGCATCGTTACCGAGACCGCTAAAGTTTCTTGTCGAGCTAGTCATGACTCTCAATTGCTCATGAGATCGTCGGAATGCGCGCAAATACGTGATACGCTCTTGTAATTTGGAGTGAGCAGGGTTGATCCGGATTGAGATGAATTTTTCGGATCGTTTTCGCGAGACTTCTCGAGCGACGTTGGTGAAATCCTTCATGTTTTCGTCCCAGACGGTGAAGACGCTCGAGGCGACCGACATGACTTCTTCGAATTTACCATAGTCCATGTACATCAAGCGTTGACTGCCCATGACTCGAAGCAGCTGGTCGTTAAAGTCTTGGGATATAGCCTCAATGAGCGGCAAGGTTCGGCGGATGGGATATGGCCTGGAATGATCAGCTCCATATCTCGCTAGCGCTGGGAGAAACCCACGATAACTTGAGTTTCTTGTTGACGTGAGCAAAGATCAGCACCACTGCTTCTTGGATCTTTTCGAGATCGGTAGCAGCCAAAAGCTCGTCAAGCGGAAAGTCCTTCATAAGGATGTTATGCTTGTATACTAGAGATTAGCTCAGATCCGAGGGTTCTGAAGCTCACCAATATCGGTAGCCTCCTTGAGACCAGTATCGGCGATGAAGCTGACTGTAGCATGAAAACGCTTGGCGTGCTTCAAGACGTCCATGGCCAGAGTGACCTCCTCGCCTTTGAGCTGCGCATCGATGCTCTCGAGGGCATTCTCCATACTGAGCCAGAAATTGATCTCCTGAGATGCTGTACCAGACGAGACATCCCTTGAAAGCTTGGTCACTGCTTGGATCTCTTTGATCCACGAGTTGACGTCGGCTTGGAGCTTGTTGAGAAAGAGGGAATCGGCAAGGAGGGATTGTGGTTCGATAGCATCGACAGAGACTCGATTACCGCTTGCATGGCACTGGGTGTCAGCTTGAATATCGACTTGATGCTAAGCACGGACCTGGGCGACTGCCTTTCTGACGGCGGGGTGTACAGATAAGCGGGCCTCTGGAATCTCTACGTTCTGCTTGAGATGCAGGAGGGATAGCTCCAACTCCGCAAACCTCTTCTTCGTGACTGGAATACCTGAACATCAGCCGTCATCCACTGCTTGTGACTTACCCATCTGCGCCTCATTTCCTTTCTTTGCAGGTACTACCTCATTCAGTCCCTGCTTGGAGCTGACATAAGAGTCAAACCAAGGTGCAACACCCCAATGAACAAGATTGTGAAGACCATCGTAAGGCGTGGCCTGAGCGGAAGGGGTCGTTACCACAGTCGAAGCTCCGGATGTCGTGCCATCGTCCTGAACCAATAGTGGAGCAGATGCCGAGGAAGAGAGGAGTACGAAGTGAAGCTGAGAGCCCAAGGGTATTAGAGAGTCAAGGATTGGTGATGTCTTGATGAGGGCGAGGGTGGAGAGGGTGGAAGGGGAATGAGGGGGTGTAGGGGGAAGATGAAGTCGGTAAGTGATTCCAGCGATAGAGTTGCCTGTCGTCAGCTATGCTCCACGATTTTCAGCTTACCATCTTCATCAACATCTATGAATGTCTCTTTGGTGATGTATACGACTTGGCATCCTGAATCCGAGGCGAACCGTGTCACCTTCTCGTCGAAACTGGGGTCTTCGAAAAGACTATCTTCAATATCCTCCAAAGATGCCGACATCACTGCTCATCAGCACACGCATTTCAGAATTGACATATACCGAGCCACAAAACGTACCTGGGAGCAGCAAGGACGAGATGTAGGTCCTGAAGGATCCCACATCAAATGATGATCCGGCGTCGGGTGGGGGAGGACCCGAGCCCTCCATGGCTGTTGATGCCATTTCCACCGGTGTTGAGATGGACTGGTCTTCTGATGTCGAGTATTACAGGCTGTGGGTGGCTGTAAGGGATACCAGAGAGCTAGCAGATGATGTATAATGTATAGTGTATAGTGAGAGAGTGTGTGCAGACGATTATTTAAGCTTTGACCTTGACTTTTGTCGCGTCGCGTCGGAGTCTCCATCTAGTCCAGTTCATGCAGTACATGTATGCATCTAGATTATTTACAATCACGAAGATCGCCCAAGCTCTCCAAGGACCCTCACGAATCCCGTAGGGTTCACTATCTCTGTACTACCATATGTAATCTTCTTGCCCCCTCCTCCACCTTCTCTCTGGCTTCTCGAAGCCCATTCCATCAAATTACCGTATTCTACATAACCTCCACCGCCGACCACAAATACAACTGCTTCCTGGTACTGCTGTCTGCCTTTGCCTGCTTGAGCTGATGGTCGTCCACGAGTTGATTTGGGGTCGAATGTGAGGTAGTCGTCCGTGTCCTGTAGAGCTTGCGTTGCTGCTGACGATGGCTCCATCAATGCTTCTACCAGGCGGGTGACGGGTAGCTCCTTTCGGGCGGGCAAAAAGTTCTTGACGCCAGAGATGATGTTGTCGAGTCCGACACCAGAGATACCACCTTCACGTAAACGGTCCGTAATCTGTCTTGGTCAGCTCCAGTCGCAATTCCGGTTCGACAGATTGGACTCACCCTGCTTCCAAGAGCACTGAATCCCTTTGTCCACTCTCCACCCTGAACAGATGGTGCAGCGGCCACAGCTGGCTGACTAGCCATCATCGTCATCCTGGAAACCTCCCTCGTCTTTTTGACGTATTCCAAAGCAGCAGTGTCGGCGCCGTGCTCCTGTAGGACCGCCGTCATTTCGTCAAGATCTGCTTTGGAAAGAGTGTGATCCATCATGGATAGATAGTAGATAATGACGAGACGGAGCTGATCTTCTGGCGTAGGATTGGCGGTCTGTCCAGGCTCATCCGTTTGCCCCTTGAGAGTATTTATAATGGTGGCTTTGAGTTGTTTGCCAGCGGTCTCTTCTATTTGGAACAAGTTGTCGAGACCTCGCTCTTTGATTGACTGTAGTAAAGCGGTGGCGATGTTCATATGTGTGTCCAGCGTGTTTTTACGGGCAGTAAGTTCGGGTAGTGCAGTGATGGCAGTTTTAAGGTTGGCGGTGTTGGATGAGAAGTCACTATCGCGTAAGCTTGACCGCAGCATGACTCCAGTGCAAAAAGCTCACATCTGCGACACGTCGTTGACATCTGAGATTCCGGTAGATCGAGTGATCTCAGCAGCATCAGTTTTGTATCTGCTAAGCTCCGAGTCGATGTCCTCTGCTACATGAGGGAAAGGGTTCCCAGCATTCTTGGCCCAAAAGAAGTCTTTCGAGTCGATGTCGTATGATTTCTTCTGTAGACGACCGTTTTCTGGCGACTGCAAGATTAGGTGACTTTCACAAAGTGCTTATGTTGGACAGCTTACCTCTACAGTGACCCTGTTCAGCTTCATGTCCAGCACGTCGTGAACTAGCGCCTGGTATGTCCAAGAGTGCGACAGCATCGACGTCAAGTCGACATTCCGGTCAAGGATGACAAGCACTATCGGTGAGCTGACATCGGGCAGATGGGAACAAATAGCTCACGAGGTCGCTGTAGACTACTCAGGCCGTCGCCTCCGTATCCGGCATCTCGGCCTCCCCGCTGTGATGTTGTCGAAGCAACGTGATCACGTAGCTTTGTCTCCAGCCGACGAGCAACCATCTCCGCTGCGTTACCCCTTGGACATCGAATGATAGGGATGAAGCCTTATTGTCAGCTGCAGCTTGGAAGAAAGAGATCAAGTAGCATACCCATGGTGACAATCACACTGAATAGCCCCCTTGCGACTCGGTCAATCTCCTCTTCAATATCCAGCTCATTTGCCTTTGGGTCATTCAGAACCACATAGCTCGCTCGGCCCTCCACTTCCTTCTCCTTGGGAGCAGCGCCCTTCTTTCCTACAACGCCATTGGTCTCTTGCTTCGTTTCTCTCCGAGGTAAGAGCGAGAACAGATTTGGCGAAGGTACCAAGAAATCCAAGAACTGGTCGTGCACCGAAGAGATAAGCTGACCCGTGCTGCCTGTTGGGTCGTTGGCGAGGATCAATGAGGCGAGTTCTTCAAGAAGGGAGCGTGGTAGTGAGGATGTGAACGACAAGTGGTAAGAAGAGTACAGTGGGGGATTTAGGTCCTGGTAGGTCAGTGCGGCTTCTTGAATTACTGACTTTGACTCACTTCAGCTATTCGTCGGATATTGTTGAGTGTAGGAGAGACAAAATAGACAGCAGGAACATCTGCTAGAGGTGGACGCTGAGTATGGAGTTGTCTATATGTCAGCTGCACTCTCTAATCAGAAGTGCACTAAGACCTACAGATGGAGCGTTACTCCTTGCTCTCTCAGATCCTGTACACGTAGACTTGTAGCCAAGACATCCTTGCTCAATTCATCGAGTATAAGAACCTTCCATACGAGTGGTCCGGCTGGTGCCTCTTCGAATGCAGCTGGCGAATGTGGTCGGGGGTACGGGTCGGTGGATGAGCTGGAAGTGGGTGGAGGTTGGTTCAAGTTGAGCAGTGTGAGGAGAGCCTGGGTTTGCGACTGCAGTAGCGCCGGACGCGACATTTCGAGCTGACTCCTTGATTCTTTGGATTAGTCGAGGTCGCAAGGAGAGTGTTATGGATGTCTAATGTATGTGCAGAGGACGTAGGTAGTACTCGCTTGCATGCTATAGTGGACAGGATAGGGTGCATCCCTAAATGGGGGGATAAGATATAAAGGTGAGTCGCGAGTAGAGTAAGAGTAGATATTTCAGTTGACCTTTCTGTTCACAATCCAAAATATAATCACCCTATATAATCCACTTTCGGTACCCAGATAGTACTCGGGATTCAAATTGGTCTAGGTCCAAGGACGCTCTGAACGCCTCTTTCCTGTCGAATCACGCGAAAATCAGATTTTGATCGACTTGACCTATACCTACCTCCACCATGGCGGATTTCTGGGCGCCCGACCAAAATGACAAGAGCTATGTCTCTTCGGACGTACCACGGAGAATGTAGGCTATGTCGCACAGGCAAATTTGGTCTTAGCTGATGAGATAGAAAGCACATTCAATTTCAGCCTTTTACGCCCAAGGACATCGTCCGTATATCCGAAGTCGAAGTCTCGTCGCCGGATCTGTATCATACCAATGAGCAGAATATCAGGAGTACGGCCAAAGAAGGTCCTCTCGATCCTCGAATGGTGAGCTGATGAGTCTTTTGCAAGGTTGGAAGCTGATTCATGTAGGGGCCCAATGAGAAGGGACGTAAATGTGCGACATGTGGTGAAGAGGCGGCGAAATGTGTTGGACATTACGGATACATCAAGCTCACGCTACCTGTCTTTCACATTGGTTATTTTCGGCCAACGATCAATATGCTGTCTTGTATTTGCAAGGTAGGTTGTCTTGGTTTCTGAACCATCAGCTGACTGTTCAGTCCTGTGCTAGATGTCTGCTGCTACCGACCGAACGCGCAGGTTTTCTAAAGCGATTCCGTCGGCCGGGACTCGAAGGTCTTCAACGAAACCACCTCGCCAAATCAGTCTTGTCGTCCTGTAAAAAGCGAAACACATGCCCATGGTGCGAAGCTCCAAATGGAATAGTCAAGCGATCCGGCACCATGAAGATCTCGCACGAACCATACAGAGCGAGCAAGAACGCGACTGCAAAGGAGGAATATCTACAGGGTTTCGGAACGGCGGTAGCGGAGAACAAGGCTCTCGGGATGCACCTGAGCAAAGCTGTGGAGGATATGAACCCTTTGAAGGTCCTGGAACTGTTCAAGCGGGTTTCGGCAGAGGATGCTGAGCTGTTGTCGCTTCATCCCGATATCGGTCGACCGGAAGATTATATTTGGCAGTACATTTCAGTTCCACCACCTTGTATTCGGCCGTCGGTAGCTTCGGAAGCTGGAAAGTGAGCTGCCCCCTAGTATGTTTTGGAGACAAATTGACCCGATAGTAACGAGGACGATCTTACGGCAAAGCTTGCAGAGATAGTGCAGCACAATCGAATACTAGCCTACATTATGGACTCGGGTCACGGAATAGAACAGACTATGGTAAGTAAAACCGTTCATCCCGCTGCAGGCGCTAACAGAACAGAGCAACTGGGAAGTACTCAGTCAGTCAATAGCACTGTATATCAACTCGCAAGCACCTGGAATGTCAGCTCCCGGTACCAAGCCAACGCGAGGTTTCGTTCAGAGATTAAAGGGAAAGCAGGGTCGTTTTAGAGGAAATTTGTCCGGTAAACGAGTAGACTTTTCAGGTCGTACCGTTATTGGACCAGATCCAAATCTGCGGATTGACGAGGTGAGCTGAGAAATTCTTATCGTACTCGAAAGCTGACAGAAAGGTTGCTGTTCCTGAAAAGATGGCTGTCAAGCTGTCATATCCCGAACGAGTCAACAAATATAATATCGAGGCTATGAGGAACGCAATCATCAACGGATCGAAGATGCACCCTGGTGCTAATCTGCTGGAGACCAAGAACGAGTTTGGCCACTCGATCCGTTTGGCACTACATGTGATGAAGCATGAGGAGGCGAGAAAGAGGACTGCGAGGAATCTCAAGATTGGGGATATCGTTCATCGTCATTTGAGGGATGGAGAGTAAGTCACGACCACCATATGGTATCCGTTGCTGACGATCAGTATCGTCTTGTTCAATCGACAACCTAGTTTGCACAAGCTGTCGATCATGTGTCATCGAGCTCGAATCCGTCCATGGCGAACATTGCGTCTAAACGAGTGTGTCTGTAACCCCTACAATGCCGATTTCGACGGAGACGAAATGAATTTGCACGTTCCACAGACGGAAGAAGCAAGGACGGAAGCACTGGAACTCATGTCGGTCAAGAAGAATTTGGTCACTCCACGTAATGGAGAACCGATTATTGCTGCCATTCAGGATTTCATCACTGCCTCTTTCCTCTTGTCACGTCGAGATCGGTTCTTTGATCGTCAACAATTCACTCAGATCGCTTCGTTCCTTGGTGATGCCGAGCTCAAGATTGATATTCCCCCGCCAGCAATCTGGAAACCTGTACGGCTCTGGACTGGAAAACAGATTTTCAATCTCTTGATGCGACCCAACAAGGAATCGAATGTCCTTGTCAATCTCGAGGCCAAGTGCAAAACCTTGGTCGAGCCTGCACCCGAAGACAACTTCCCTCTCGACATGTCGCCAAACGATGGGTTCCTCGTTATTCAAAACAGTGAAATCATGTGTGGTGTATTTGACAAGAATACTGTCGGAGACGGAAAGAAGAAATCAGTGTTTGGAGTCATGTTGCGTGATTATGGACCTGAAGTCGCAGCTGGAGGAATGAACCGACTTGCCAAAGTCGCCGCTCGATGGCTTGCAAACCAAGGATTCTCGCTCGGGATCAACGATGTCATGCCAGGAGATAATCTTCAGCGCAACAAGCAAGATATGGTCGAGACGGCATACGAGAAATGTGAAGATCTAATTGCGACTGCGAAAAAGGGTAAATTGGAGAATTCGGCTGGATGTGATCAGGAAACGACACTGGAACAACTTATCTCTGGAACGCTATCAAAAGTCAGAGGAGCTGTCGGTGATGTCTGTATGCAGGAGCTCAGCCGGCATAATGCTCCGCTGATCATGGCTACATGTGGTTCGAAAGGTATGTTAGCTACAGATTTGAAGTCTGGAAGCTGATCTGCAGGTTCCGTCATTAACGTCGCCCAGATGGTTGCTTGTGTCGGACAACAGATTATTTCAGGAAATCGTATTCCCAACGGTTTCCAAGATCGATCACTTCCTCATTTCCGGAAAAAGTCAAAGAACCCTCCTTCGAAAGGTTTCGTTCGAAACTCTTTCTACTCTGGTCTTACACCTCCTGAATTCCTGTTCCACGCCATTTCTGGTCGAGAAGGTCTGGTCGATACTGCTGTCAAGACTGCTGAAACGGGTTATATGGCTCGTCGTCTGATGAAGGCCTTGGAAGATTTGTGTACCCACTACGATCTCAGTGTTAGGAACTCGGTCGGTGGTATTGTTCAATTCCAATATGGTGATGATACCCTTGATCCTGTTTGTTTGGAGGGTGACGCCACACCGCTAGAGTACAATCGATCATGGACACACGCTTGCGTAAGTCGAACCCTCGTCGTTCATGAGCACGCTAATCTATTAGCGAACGGCGTCGAGGAAAGGACGGGCACTATACCCTTACGAAGTCAAGCGTCTGGCCCAAGCCATTTTCCCGGAATCGGTGCCCATCGTCGAAGTCGACACTAAACCAGTCGTCACCAAAGGCCGCAAGAAGCCAGTCAAGGTCGCTCCCGCATCGCCCCCCCAGCCGCCTATCGAGATGCTAGAAGGTTGGGCGGCTCTTCACAGCAAGTTCAGGGAAGACACCTACAATTTCATCGAGACCAAGATTGTGAAAGCCATGGCTGATCAGCGATTACGGCGAGGTCTGCCGCCTGCTGAAGATGCCCAGGATGCTGAAAACTACTCTCTGGACGCTTCTGATCGTATGTCCCTGACAGATCACGTACTGCCGCCGCTGACTTCCAGCTGCTGTCCAACAGGTCATCGAGAACGCAAACAAGGTAACGGAAGACCAGATCCACACTTTCCTTGAAATCTGCCGAATCCGATACCTCCGATCCGTCATCGAGCCAGGATCAACAGTAGGGGCCGTCGGTGCCCAATCGATCGGTGAACCCGGTACCCAAATGACGTTGAAGACTTTCCATTTCGCCGGTGTCGCATCGATGAACGTCACGCTTGGTGTGCCCCGTATCAAGGAGATTATCAATGCTGCCAAGACTATTTCTACGCCTATTATCACAGCTGAATTGGTCAATCCGACTAGTGAACATGCTGCTAGAATTGTCAAGGGTCGTATTGAAAAGACTGTCCTTGGTGATGTAAGCGGAGTCTAAGTCCATTTGAGCCGAGCTGACATTCAGATCGCCTCGATCATTGAAGAGTCTTGGGACAAGGAGGCAGCTTGGATCGAGATCCACGTCGATATGCGGGCTGTCCGTAAACTCCAGCTAGAAATCACTTTGGACAGCATCAAGCGAGGGCTCGTTGTTGCCAAGCTCAAGATCCAAGAAGGCGTAAGTCACCACTCTGCGAACAGATGTACACTGATTTGTAGGCTATCACGACGAATGAAAAGACATCGCGAGTAAGGATTTACATTGACGAACCTACTCTCAAAGATCTCGACAAGACCGATGGAACGTACGAGAGGTTGAAGAATCTCAAACGAGCAATCGCGAATGTTCAGGTCAAGGGTCTGCCCCAAGTCGACCGAGGTGTCATTACGAAAGACGAGAAGGATAGTAGTATCAATCGTTTGCTGGTTACTGGTTATGGTCTTTCAGAAGTCATGGGCACAGATGGTACGTCCTCCCGTTTGCCCATGCGACATGCTGATTTGCAGGTGTCAACGGTCTCAAGACCCGAACCAATCACGTCATGGAAACATGTGAGGTCCTTGGTATTGAAGCAGCTCGTCAAACGATTTATAACGAGATTCAACATACCATGACATCCCACGGAATGTCGATTGATCCCCGTCACGTCATGTTGTTGGGAGACGTCATGACGTACAAGGGTGAAGTCCTTGGTATCACTCGATTCGGTGTACAAAAGATGAAGGATTCGGTCCTCATGTTGGCTAGTTTCGAAAAGACCACTGATCATTTGGTGAGTCTTTCTGTCAACCGGATTGGAAATTTGCTGACTCCCAGTTCGACGCCTCGTTGTTCTCCAAGAAGGATGAGATTCAAGGTGTGTCCGAATGTATCATCATGGGTACGCCCGCACCAGGATGTGGTACCTCTTTGTACGTTCCTTCTCTGTTTCAATGAGTCAATGTGCTGACTAGCCAGGGCATCAATCGTCACTCCCGCCCCACTCCTTCCACCCAAAAAGGCCTTGCTATTCGAGAAAGCATTCAAAGCTGGTCAAGATCGGATCAAATCGTACAGTGACCAGCTCATGGATGTCGAGCAGTAGATGTCAGTCATTACCAGTTTCAGATATTTTTGTATGTTTTAATAGCCTCATTCACATCACGATATGCATCCTTGCCACGTCCATTTCTACATTCTCGGCCTAGATGGTGGTGGAAGAGGTATGGGCAGCGGTGGCGCTGTCCAAGGGGATGTGGCCCAATCCGGAATGCGAAGCGCTGGGCAGTCGTGGGTTGATAGCGGCTCGGACATTTTGGTAAACCACTTCGACGGATGGGGACGAGTCGACCTGGGTCATTAGCTGGAATCGACTTGAAGGTTAAATTCATCACCTCAACGACCTTGCCGTGCTGTCGGTAGTAGTCGACAACAGGCATGGAAGTCTCGACAAAGGTTCCTGTCTTCTTCAGTCCAGCCCAACAGTATATGTAGGAGCGACTTACGGAATCTCTTCTTGATAGATTCGACATTATCATCATCCCTTCCACTAGTCTTGCCCCTCTCCATCAATCTCTCAAGCATGACCTCCTCGGTCGTCGAGATGAAAAGAACGAAAGCAGATGCGCAGACCTATACATCAGATCTCCTCCAGTATAATTGAAGTGACTGACAGAGGTATCAAACTTGATTGCCTGATCCATCTTCCTTGGGAATCCGTCGATCAAGAATCGTCCTCTTCCACCTTGCCAGTTTGCGCCGAGCGCTGAGTCAGCGGGGAAAGTAGGAGGGCTCTTGAGTGTATCTCGCATAGCGTTTTCGAGTAGCTGTATATTTAGCATTTGCAGTATTGTCAGTTGAGAGGCTGACCTTGACGGTGACTTCCATGGGGACAATCTTGCCTTCGGTGATGTATTCCTTGATCATTGCTCCGTAGGTAGATTCAGGCCTCTGCTGCTCTGCTCGAAGCAGGTCTCCAGCTGAATCCGTCAGCACCAAACTATAATTAGAGGAGTAGAGCACTCACCAGAGAGGTGCTTGAATCCATAATCTCGAACAAGGTGTTCGCACTGAGTACCTTTACCTACATATTCAGCTTCATATCTCAACCGTCAAGAGAGACTGACCAGCTCCGGGACCACCAAGTACGAAAACGACAGTAACGAGGTTATGGTCAAAAGCGGGGTGCTCGGGTGTTGAAAGGTCCGAAGGAGGT
Organism: Vishniacozyma victoriae; assembly: GCA_017654735.1. Lineage (NCBI taxonomy): Eukaryota > Fungi > Basidiomycota > Tremellomycetes > Tremellales > Bulleribasidiaceae > Vishniacozyma > Vishniacozyma victoriae. The sequence continues at coordinate 292,481 of JADPYG010000088.1, forward strand.
GGATCAGTTGCCAAGCCAGTCTCCTTGGGTGCGGCCGAGTGAGCGCTTTCGTCCTTGTGGAAGACTCCTTTGATCTTGTCGATAACTGGTGCCATGTTGTATGAAGGGATGTGTTGGGTGGAATGTAGAGAGAGGAGTGAGGTGAGTGAAGCGCGTCATTTCATTCTCAGTGATTTTGGGCTGATTTTGGGTACAAGGTCGCTCGGACCATTGCTGCTTTCTCTTTTTGGGAGCCATTGCGATCCATGATGATGTCTGATGTACAGTTTGCTATGATTTCTATCTGCTGCTATGCTCTCTGAAGTTGTCTGGAAACATGATCTCAGTCATCCTGACCTCCAGCTCCGCCCTTGTCTTCAGAGTCCAAAGCTCGTTTCGCCATCTGTTTCAAGATTTCAGGGCGGTCTCCATATTCTACCAATCTCAATCGGATAGCGTAGCAGACTAGGATCAGCAATCTGTAGACATTGTACAAGATAGAACATACCCCTTTCAATCTTTTCAAGTGATCTGGTGGTTTCTTCCTGTTTCTTGGAGAGCTTGTATAACATCCAGCTGGGCACAGAATCAAAGTCTGGCAGGTCAGTCCAGGTTCAGGGATATTAGAGGGGACTTGCGAGTCTTTACGACCCGGACAAACTCGCAGACCGCTAATGGCGTTTCGTGATCGCCCGTACTCAATGCTGATCGTCAGCTCCTGGTCAACCTTGGTGCACTGAGGAACGTACCGTTGGTTGCATATCTCATGAGCTCTCCAGTAAGATCCGACATTCCCAAAAGCCAATCTTCGGGTGTCACGACAACAAGCTACATCTTCAGTCTGGGGAACGCAGTAAATTTCCGAGACTCACACTCTCCCCGGTCTCTTTCTCGCTCAAAGTCTCCTGAACTTCCTTCAATGATATCAGAGTCCCATGCTCAAGGTAGTGCAAGAAAGATAATCCCTCAATGTACTCTTCCAGACCAGCGGATCTACATGTTAGCTTGGAATTGGATCGCACTAAAAGCTAAACTCACACCTGCCGATTCCATTTCCAAAAAGCCTGTATTTCATCTGCTGCCCCCCTCAATTCCTCCTTAATCTTTACGAAATTGGCATAAATTTCCCTTTCCTTCTCTCTTCCTTGTGATAATGTCTTTGCTTTCGCAGCTGGACTCGAAGTGGCTCCTCGGTGGCAGTGGAAAATGAGTTTTTTGGATTGTTGAGTGATCAATCGGGAGGTAATGATCAGCCTTTCTCTTCTCTCATTCTTTTTGTCAGCTACGGATTGTACTGAGTGCCGGGAACTTACATCGGCATCGAGCCCTGCTCTGTATGCTTCGAATGTGTTGGCGAGGTGCTGTCTTCGGGATAAGGAGGCAGATGAGGATTCTGCCATCATAACGTCTGCCATCTTTTATCGTGTATCGTTTCCTTTTCCGTCTGTTGTCGTATTATCGGTGTGCAAGACTGAGAACTACTCAAGATCGAAGCCGTTCGAGAAATATATGAGTGATTGATGATGCATAGCCTTGCTCATTACCTTGAATTACTTTACCATCGTTTTGAATTGATCCCGGGTATGACCGAGCGTCATCAACAGCAGCCCAAGCACTGATAGTGTACCTTCAACCCACCATAACCGCAAAGATGGCATCCCTACGTCGGCCCTCGGTATACATGCCGTCCACGGCGCCAACTCCTAGTCCGCAGAAGCCAGCACGTCGCGATGAACATGGCTCGACAAGCAAGACCAGCAAGTTGAGCGCTAGAAAGAGTAGGGTTAGGGATGCTATCAAGAAACGGCTAAGCATGAGGTAGGTTTTTGGACGACCTGTAGTCCCAAAGCTGATAATCAGGTATGCAGGAGGAGACGAAGTCATGGCTGCCCCACCTCCTATGCCAGGGCAACCAAGCGCTTTCCTCAATTCCGACCCATACACTACTCGGTCTAACCGAATCAGTATGGACGAAGACGATCAACCTGGCGCTTCCAGGTTTCATCAGTTCTCTTCGCCTGAATTTGCTCAAAGTGGATTCGACAATACAGATGGACAAGACGAACAGATCCGTAGGCGGAGCGGGGCAGACGCTACAAGAGAGGAAGAATGGGATTTAGAGGAACTGGGAAAAGATCAATTCGACCTAAACGATTTCATGAGACGGACATTGACTGGAGCGGATGATCAGGAGATCAGGAGGTTCAAGGCTGCTTTGATGAGGCAGAAGGACAGGAATGCGAAGGATATGCAGAGAAATGTATTCAAGCAGTAAGTCCAGCCCGCCAAACTAATCTAACGGCTAGCTACGCCGAATTTGTTACCATATCGAAAGAGATTTCGACGCTTGAAAATGACATGATTGAGCTAAAGGAGCTACTGGGCCAATGGAAAGATCTACCTCAGTTGATGGGAATGGAAGATACGCTTGCACCACGCCTGGACAAGGAGGGGAACCGTGAGTCCCCTGAGAGATGATCATGCTGATGGAGTAGTTGAGCGTCGCCGTACACAGAGGAACTCGGTAGCCGACCTTCAGACCATGTACAAACAACAACTCACCAATTTATGGTCCACAGTCGAAGGATCACAGAAGTACCTTCCGGTCGTACCAGGCCGTCACCTCGTCTTTGAGACCCACGAATACGTCGAGCTCAACGCGGCGACTTACCGAGCCAAGCAGAGCGTCTCGATGTTTCTGCTGAATGATCTCCTCCTGATAGCCGGGCGGAGGAGAGTCAAGACTGCGCAGGGCGATGATAAGGAGAGGGCAAGGGGTAGAATGGTAGCGGAGAGATGCTGGGTGCTCGCAGATCTAGTGGTGGTGGACGTCAAGGATTCTGGAGATTTGACGAATGCTTTGAAGATCAGACGTGGAAAGGAGGTCTGTGTCTATAGGACAAGTCGACCTGAAGATAAGAAGGCTTTGTTGGCGGCATTCAGGCAGGTTTCGCAGGAGCTAGGAGAAAAGAAGAGGAAGGAGAGTGAGAAGGAGCAAGTCCGACGAAAGACCATGTGGCTAGGTGATGTGAGTCAAGACCTAAGGTGGCGATCGAGGCTGATGTCAGGGCATGAATGTCGGGCCTGACTCGTCTCCAGGGGCCGGCAACGGGCGTCCAATGTCGATTATCGGGACGTCACTGGCTGATTCGAAAGATCTAAGATGGATCGACGAGTACGGGGACGACTTGACCATGGCGATTGCGATGCGTGATTGGGACGAGTCGCTTAAGCTGGTTGAGCGAGGTCAGTCACATGTTTAGCGTATATTCTCGCTGATTTGCAGGCAACGATCTCATCAAGACCGTGTCATCGAATCCATCCGCGAAATCAATGCTCAGTACTCGACTGGATCAACTTCAACCGGATCTAGTCCATCAACTATCGCACGACCTCGCCTCTCCAGAACTCCGCAAGACAAGTGCATGTCGCTTGATCTCGATCTTGGTTCGTCTTGATCGGCCTGAATTGGCACGAGATACCTTTCTCAAGGCTCGAAGGGACGTCATGCTCAAGCGAGTTCGAGCTATCAAGGCCGAAGGCGATATCAGTATTTATATCTCGGAATTGGCTATTGTTTGCTTTACGGTCATTCGACATACCAGTGATTGGTACATGAGTGCTTTCAAGGAGAATCGGATGGCTTCAGGTCAGCTCCCATTTCGTGCTTGAGCGGCTGCTGATGAGCAGGCTTCGTGACATGGGCAAAGGAGCAGGTCGAGACGTTTGCAGATATGTTTAGGCGCCAGGTCTACCCTCCTACCATCGCACCTAGCGTTGCGGAAGAGTGTATCAAGGTCGCAGCATCGCATAATCGAAAGGTAAGCTTCTGCAGTCGGAGGAGTTCAAGCTGACCTGCTAGCTTCTAAGAGACGTCGGCCTGGATTTCACTTTCCTCCTCTCGACCCTCCTCCAACCCGATCCAACTGCAGCACAGCCCCACCCAATATTTCAGTCCTCTCAAGCCCGAACTCCAGGGCCGGGCTATCACATTGAGCCTTCACCCTATCCATCACGATTCGATACACCCGCAGTCGATCCATTCGATACACTTCCAACAAGGACTGCGCCCTTGGCGTTCAAGGGACGACGTAGACCGAGTGAGGGGACTGGTATGCGGCCCAGCGCTAGTCGGGATGGAACGCCTAGGACGGGCACGCCGGATCAAGGTCGTCCCCCACCTCCACCTAGGAGTGCGATGAGAAAGGATAGTGGAGCCAGTTCGAGGTTTGCAGAAGATGATCTGCGCTAAATGTCGCCGGACGCTGCGGGACAGCACCGCGCGATGGATGATGATGAGATTACGATAGAGACGATGCATTGTATATCTCTGATCTATGCAAACATCTTGGCATAAGCCCTCTTTTCCTTTTCTTTCCTCTCCTTTCTCCTAGTCTCGACATCCTTCAATGCCTTGAGGACACCTGCATCTCCGGGAACATTCTCCAAAGACTCTTTCAAATCCTTCTCGGCACCCTCGTCGTCCTTGGTGAGGATCTTTCCCTGGGCTCTCCGGTATAGCGCTTTACCCTTTTCGGCAGCTGAAAGAGGGGTGACGTTGAGTGCTCGGGAGGACAGGGACACGGCGAGACTGCCAGCGGGTGGGCTACATTTGAGGGCGGCTAGGGAAGCGTTAGTGAGGAGGGGGAGTCGTCTGTTGTCAGCTCCAGTCCCGAATGAGGAGGACTTACGTTGCTCTGAAAGCTTCAACTTGCTCGGCTGGGGCGTCATCGTGTAGAACGGGGTGTAGGTCGAGGTATCGAAGTGCTTTCTGGTATTTATCGAGTGCGACAGCAAAGTTTCCAGCTTTGAATTCTCTGTCTTGTCAGCGGTGATCCATATGAGAAGAAAGGACTGACTTGGTTCCAATCTCCTTGAGCTTGCCAGCTACTGTCAACGCCTCTTCTGGCTTCTCTGCGTCAACGCCTTCCTCATCTGCGGGGTAGTCCTACCCAGTCAGCTTGTTCAATGTCGTTGAGGATAGACCTACCTCCCAGATATCTTCACCAGCTGAAGCTTCTTGAGCTTGTTTTCTCTCCTCATCTGCTTTCTTGATGTCCTCCTCGGAAAGCACACCAGCGGCGGCGATGACGACAGGGTCATTTGGCTTATCGCTGACGGTGGGCAGACTTTCAATTCGTCGGACTAGTCCTTTGTTGGATCGAACTTGACCGAATACGACGTGTTTGCCGTCTAGGTGGGGGGTGGGGACGCTTCCTGTCAGCTGCCGGAACAAGACTATGATAGCTTACGTAGTGATGAAAAATTGAGAGCCGTTCGTGTTGGGTCCTGGAACATCAGAAACTGCCTGAGAAGTCGACATGGAACTCACCAGCATTGGCCATGGACAGCATCATTGGCTTCTCGTGCTTGAGGGTGAATGCCTCGTCCTCGAACTTTTCTCCGTATATAGACTCTCCTCCAGTCCCATCTCCTCTGGTAAAGTCTCCTCCCTGAAGCATGAATCCTTTGATACATCGGTGGAATTGTGAACCGGCATAGGCGAGCTTTACACCAGATTTACTAGTCTTGTCACCAATACATAATTGCTTGAAGTTCTCGGCTGTCTTTGGGACGACATCGTCAAAGAGGTCGAATGTGAGTCGGCCTGCCGGCTCGCCTCCGATAGTAATGTCAAAGTATGCGACTGTGTTTGGCATAGTGGTAGGTATGAAAGCAACGTTGAATTCCTTCTGCCAAGTTGATTCGGCTAATGCAAAGTGGGGTATTCTGGAATCTTCCAACAACGCACACTACCAGCAATGAAGATGATACGTGCATACAGTGGCCATGAACAATAAGGTAGTCCCATCCCGGACTCGTGATACAAGACAATGCTTGTCCACCCAACAACTCTTCCACACCCAGAAATCAAAAGAAACCCGCTCTAAGCCTCGGACTCTCTCTTCTTCTTCTTTTTCTTCTTCTCTCCATCTGCCACAGGTGTGCCTTCGGCAGCACCATCCAGCTCGGATGCTGATCGCTTCTTGGACTTTTCTTTTGGTGTATCTGGAGCAGACTCGCCCTTCTTGGCAGCTTTGGCCTGGTTGTCAGTGTAGTTCCGAATACAGAGGAGAAGACTTACAGCCTTCTTGGCCTCCTTCCTTGCACGACGTTCCTCCTTGGTCTCTCCAGCGACCATTGAAGCATCACCATCCACATCCATAGAGACATCGGCCGCAGCCTCGGACTTGCGCTTCTTCTTGTCCTTTTTCTCCTTTTTACCATTCTCCTCGGCGTGCCTCTCTTCTCGCTTCTCCTCCTTGACTTCCAAGATGGCCTCGACTGCACGCTGCTCAGCAGCATTCGAGCTGGCACCTGGCTGAGTAGACAAGAACTGGGGTTTCGTCTCGACAGCGTCGGTGGCAGTGTTGTATTGACCTCCTGATCCAGTCATTTCGAATTTAGGCTGTTGACGTCCGTTGGCGCCGACAGTGACTCGTCGTGTTGACTGGATACCAGCAGCGTGTTCGAGAGCTCGCAGACGGGACTCTAGCTTGACTCGGTTGGTGATACCGACCTCGGCGGCTTGAGGGTCGGAACGGGACTCGGCATCGGAGAGAGCGTCTACACGGATAGATAGAGATGCCTTGGTGGCGACCATACGGGCCATCTTTCCCTTGAGCTTCTGGGGTGCTTGACCGATCAGGGATGCCTATTTGTCAGCAGGGTCTGAAGATAAGGACCTACGTGGTAGATGAGACCGTATTTAGGAGTATCGTGCTTGGTCTTGAGAGCTCGGAAGAGTGCCTTTTCGGCACCGAGAATCTGGACAGTGGAAGCGGGGTGCTTGGCGAGGTTCATTAAACTTCCGGCGTGACTGATGAGTCGGGCTCCGACCAACTCACCAACAAGAGCAGTGAGATTGGGTGCGATGGCCTGCATCCTATTTCTGAGGTACTCGGAAAGCTGAGTTCGGTATTCGGTGATGGAGATGACCTGGTCACAAAGAGAGTGAATGTGGGACATGTCGGAATCGGCAATCTCGGTACCCATCGACAACTCGGCGGCGGCCTTGAGTGTAGCCTCGAGGTCCTCGGGAAGGATCATCTCGAAAGAGGTAGTGACGGCGTTGGTTCGCATACCCATGGCCTTGACGACCTTGGCGTAGGCGAGATTGTCGACAATGATCTTGCCCATCTCGGGGAAATGCCATCCATACCATTCCTTGACCCTCATCGAGTAAATGTTGATCTCCTTGTCAAGATCGTCCAATAGAGCGATAGCCTGGATGACCATGGTGTCGACCTTGTCGGTTGAAAATTTGAGCTTGAATCGAGACATGGAGTGACCGAGACCAAGAGACATGGTGTTGAGATCCTTGGTGTCGACACCGCCGAGTAGGGAAGCGAGTTGTTGACGGATACCTCGGTAAAGGTCCTGGGTGGAAGAGTCGGAGATGACGGGGATGGAAAGTTGCTTGTTGATGGTGGATGCTGCTGTCAGCCCACGAAGGTGAGGGGTGACGTACCAAGCTTGGCCTCGGCGACAATCAAGGTCTCTTCAAGCTTCTTCTTCTTTTTCTTTTCTCCATCGCTGGCTCCTCCGGTAGCCTCTGTCAAGAATTTGGCGAAAGCATCCGTCAATCTACCCTCCTGAACAGCGGTAAGATCCTCGACAGCAGTAGCCGTTGATGTGAATCGCTGGATGGCCTCGACCTTGAGGCTATTCATCAGCTTCTTGTATAGACACCAAAGCATTAGACGCACGCCTTGTTGGCTCCCTCGGGTGTCTCGAACTCCTTCCATAAATCTTTGTTGTCGAGCTTAGCGTCGCTGCTAAGCTTGAAGACGACGAAACCGATTGCGGTCTCGGCAAGGACTAGCATCGTGCTGGTCTAGTTTTGAAAAGGCGTATGGCGAGTGTGATGTATGATTCGCCTTTGTCCTGCCTGTGTGTAGTCTAGGCGGGTATGATATATGTGTATAGCACTTGTAGACGGTTGACTGCTTCTGCTAGGATGCCAGAAATTCCTCCGCCCTGCGTTATCACCGAAAACTTGTTTCATACAAATGCCACGTCATAAAAGGGCCTCCACATTACGTCCTTGATTCTTGGGAACTAAGACCCTACTTCTGGCTTCTGGCGCGACGGGGTCAAGCACACATATCTCTCGTCTCCATCATGACATGCCCTCGATAGCACTGCATACCTTCAACGGCTCAGGGCTCGGATCAACATCAACAGATGGGCTTCCCCTCTCCAGCTTGTTCGATTTGTCGAAACTCTACCTTTTCGGTTCTGATCGCACTTTTGATCCAGATTAACTTCTGATCCTTTCATTGGCATTGCCTATCGCATCGAGAACTACCAACCTATACCAGGTCATGAGCTCGACGCTAGTCCTCATGCTTCATATATAAACAACATTCATGAAAGGGTACAACTTGTTTCTCCGCGAAGCTCCTCATACTTGCCGGGACACATGATACGGTGCTCTACTCTGGTCTTTATACTGATACTACCCTTACACCTTCCCTGAGAATTCTCCACCTGTCTGTCTTCCCCGCTGATCAGCTCCCTTTAGTCCTCCTCATCTGATTCCTCAATAGATTCGCTGTCCTCGTTATCCATTGCAGCCTCTGCCTTCAGCGCCTCTATGTATCTCCCGGCCTCCTCCAGGTTGATCGAGGGAGGCATATCTGACCTGACATCTGGATATCGGAAGACCGCCTCGTACTTCAAACTAACATGCTGAAAGCCGTCTAAAGCGCGATGGTAGAGCCATTCGGATATATCGAGGCCATCTTTGTAGACAGACGGGATTGGATGTTGATCGTACAAATAGAGTCGCTGAATGAATCGGTCCCAGCCCTTGGCGCCTGTTTCGACCTCGATGACATCGAGGTCTGGCAAGGGGACTCGGACGTTTGTCTGTATCGTCAGCATCAATCGTCGCCTGTGAACACTGACCTTGGGATACCCTACGATTGAATCTGACGGACGGGTCACATTGTCCAGACCCACGTCGTCAACCCCATCTCCCGAGTTCTCAGAACCAATATATTCAAAGAGAGGCATGGACTCTGGATCATGTTCAGCCTCGAGATTAAGCTTCCTACTGCCGATAAAACATCTGTCCATATCAGCACATGTACCACCAAAAACAGGTGACTCACCCCTCGCCCTTGGCGTAAGCGGCCTTCAGACACTCTCGGCCGAGTGTAACATAGTGTTGCTCGATATCTGTGGCGCATGGCTTCCCCTCGGCATTGATCTGGATTGGTGCTTTCTTATTAATCAGATGGTCGTGCCAGTAACCTATGCAGTAGAAGTAAGGTCGAATTCCCGGCAACCTAGATGGCATCAGCGAGTCTCAATACCAGAAAGATATTGGACCTACCTTTCCATGGATTCATTATTGTACTCGATGACAAAATTGTCGGCGGCGGTCCCAGCAGACTGCCCCTCGGTATCACTCTGGTAACCTGGGCAGGTGTAATTGCGTGGGTTGTAAGGATCACTCAAAGCCTCTGCCCATCGATCGCGGACCGAAGCAACATTTTGTGCCTCGAGAGAGGACATTGATGCAGGAAGTGAGATAGGATGTAGTGTGGTCGTAATGGAAAGTTATGATAGTAGGGTGGACGTGAGAGGTGGAGGTGCAGTGTGGGGTAAATGGGGTAACCTTAGTACTAGACGGAATCGAAATGACAACCACAGACAGTGTTAAGGACAATTGTCATTCACTGCAACCATTCAACCCTTCCCTTCCCTATATCGTCAATCACCTGGGTCAAGGTAAACTAGTACAAAGGATATCTCAAATACCCTGACGATCAAATCGTTGATCAATCACCCTTTAGCCAGGACATAGGACCTCAACTCTTATGACGATTACGCGGCGCACGACAAAGCCTCCACGACCGAAGCACACCCACATCCGTAAGCGTCTTTTCTGACCTAGGGAGATATAAGAGACGGCTTTCTGACCAGACTACACCCTTCGTTTCATTTACGTATGCGAGCTAATATACCAGCCACAGCTCCCCCACTCGATAAACCAGTCTTTGTCACTAGGCCCTTCTTTGGTATCGACAACGATAGTCCCCTGAACGAAGAAGAAGATTACTACTCGGACGAGGAGGACGAAGATCTCCAAGAAGCTCTAGAGCAACAGGAATACGACAGCGGTGAGTCTGCCTCGACTTTCTCAAACACACACACTGATCCGCGCTCCTTCTTTTCCTTCATATCTCGTCACTCTATATCCTATCCAACGCTGGACTTTAGCACTTGCTCTTCTATATCTCAATGCCACCTGTCCAATTACGAAACATCAAACCCTCGCCTAAATCACGACCCAAAATTAAACGCCGCTATCGACATACAGGCTCTGACGACGAATACTGGGGACATCCAAGCAGCGGTATGACGGAAGCGTGGCCATCAAGCGTTCCCAACAAGCTGGGCAATGCGTCTTCTTCTTCGGACAACGTGAGTTATCAATCAACTTTCCCAACGTTGGAATGCAGCTTACCATATATCACCATTCGGGTACTCTTCAACCTCCACTTTCTACGTCCACCCTCACCTCTCGGTTCCTTCATCTCGTCACCACTGACCCTCCGATAAATACCTCTGCTCTCTTCCGCACATCTCATCGTATTGCATCTGCTTGCTTATCCTATCCGTACCCCCCATATCAATCTGATCCGTCTCCCCCAAATCAATCAACTGCTACCACGACCCACATCAACCGTCTACCTTAACGCCATGTCCTACTGGATGTACCCTTCCCCCATGTCTTCCCTCGGAAAGTCTGACGATTATCGATCATCATGCCTCGGCCTCCCGCTTTCGCTGCCATACGAAGTAGAGACGTTGGAAGAAATGGATGATCGTCTGGAATACATTTGCTGCAAGTTGGCCGAGTGTGTCAAAGCCAGAGACTGGCAAACAGGGTTCAAGCACTGGGACTCGTCACTCAGCATGTGAGTCAACTTCTGTCAGACACAACTGACGACAGGTGGCAGAGTATGGGATACCAGATGAAGAAAGAGATGAAGATCAAGTTGACGTTCATCTACTGGGAGATCATCTGTACGTCTACACCAAAGTATCAGCTGACCTTAGTCGTTCCCGGTCTCTCGTCGACTTTCCTCGAAGATGCAGGGAATTCATTCATCTCCTTCATTACCGACCGCGCGTTGAGCATCTCCGATTTCCGTATCCAATGGCGACCATTACTGGATGCGCTGTACGATGAAATGTTTCCCCACCCACTCAAGCCATCCCGACACAGCAGCAGTCTGGCACCACTGTACCTCAACATCGCCGAGTCGGCTCAACGATTCTTCCATCCTGGGGACGTCGACGAGATGCTAGAAGCTATTTTGCCAAGGGCAACCTCGAGTATGGACTCGATCATTGCTACCCAGACTATGCTTGTGCACTTTCTGCCCATATCGCACTGTGAAAAGTGGCTTCCCCTGGGTATGTCATCTCCTAATGGCAAAGACACTGATGACAGTCTTCCGCCTATGGCATGGTTTCAACAGTGGAATGTGGGATGACCAAGCATCGGACCTCGTCGGACAACTCTCAATTGCCCATCTTGACCCTGCTCGATCCGACCCATCAATGATTGCCAAGATCCCAAGAGGAATCTTCAATACGCCCGAAGAAGAAGCTGCCAACCCCTCCCATGCAAAAGCCCTTCGAGCACACAAAGCACGACTCTTTGACGTTGCTGGCGAGATTCAAGAAGACGATGATGGTCTCAATTATTGGATCAAGTCCGAGGTCCTACCTCAACTTGCATCACAGGCGGATCCAAGTTGGCAAGGAATCAGGAAAGATGTCGGTATCTTTACAGATCAAGAGTTCGAGTTCATCATGTCCAAGTGTCTCCGATCACTCAGTACGTCCCCCTATCCCGAGTCCCGCTGATAGTAGATGTACCCGTTGGTGGTGCTGTGGCCTCATCCAGTGCCATGTCGCTTACTCACTCCGATGCTCGGGTCAGCAAAAAGATGGTCGAGGCCAAGAAACCTATCGATCGAGTCCAGAGTCTTGCTGAAGCAATCGTCAACAGCATGTCTAACGATGCCCCGGCTGCCCCTACCGAGTCGCTCGCTCCCACACCTGGTAACTTGACTCCAAAACCTCAGGCAGGAGTCAAGATGCCCAATGGAAAGAAGCTCGGCGATAGTCTGGCGGCTGCCGGTAGCAAGGTCGACGCGGACAAAAAGTACCTGGGAGGAAGTAAAGCATTGGATCATCTGTCCAGGCTACTTACGAGTTGTGAAACAGTGTGTCCACCGAGTCGACTGGGCTGATATCAGTTCTTCCATCCAAGTAATTCCGGTCACTGGAGTCAGTTCCTCACTGTCTTCCTGACCCACCTCACCATCAACTTTGTCGACCGATGGAAGTCGGAGGAGGAACCTGATTGCAAGACGCCGCTTGCCTGGAGATTGACTCCTGAAATCAAGCGCGAGTTTGTGCTCTGCATCCGCCCACTTGCCTTGACCGCGGTCTTTATCAAGGTGCGTCAGACAATCGAACAGCGCTGATGTCAGGGAATGGAAGCCATGACGGGTGCTATCGGAGCTTTGAAATGCCTTGCTCAGCTGGAACCTGATCTCATTATGCCTGCTGCTCTTGAGCGAGCTATCCCCTCGCTACAGGGCCTGGAAGAGGTTCGTCTGCAATTTTGGCCTGGCGCTGACTGCAGACCGCTCGAACTCCTGCCGTCACGTACATGCTCGCGACTCTGGCTGAACCACTCTCCGCTCGTCGTATCTGGAAGTTTGGAGGAATCTACGTCCCCGACATTTTCAACTTGCTACTACCCGGAATCGATCTCAATGATCCAAGCAAGACGGGTCTATCGTGCATGGCAATCTCCAACATGGTCGATCTCATTCACTTGAGCGACATTTCCGATATCGACGAGACCGACACTTCGGCCCCTGGTGCTCGAGCACTCCGAAAGGTGCCTCGTGTCCCTGTCAAAGACGACGACAACGAGCCAGTCCAGCTCGATGTCACCGATTTGACGCCCGAGGAAGTCAATAGCAGAATTCGACTCGCTACTTCCAGTTTCCGCGATTGGGTTCCGGAATTCATTGGTCGAATCATTCTGTTGTTTGCCAATCTACCCGAGGAGGGCGGCAAGTCGGGCAAGGCAGGAGGCAAGACCGAGCAGCTCACTCTGATGAGTGTTTTGGTATGTTCACCCTGTAGGTGCGTTTTGCTGACTTTAGCACACTTCGGGTGCAGTATTCTCTGCTTTGGACGACAAGCTGTTTGATGGGGTATTGGAGCAAATCTACGAATACGTGACTACCACTGCTCGCGGTAACGCCGTCGATGCCGTCGGAGAGCTCGTACGAAACATGTCTGCCGCCAACAGCGACAAAGTCTTTGCTAGGCTCTTCCCTATTGCCAAGCAGCGAATTCTGGCAGAATTGAAGGCCGGCGCCTCTTCGACACGGACTACTACCACCTCGATCCCGCTTGCATCAGATGCTGCGCTTCATTGGTGGCAGTCGATCCTGTATGGAATGCTCGTTCCAGGTCGATTGAGTGTACGTCTTGTCAGGTGAAATGTGAGCTTACGAGTAGCTGTCCAAATCCAAGCACCGGGAATCATACATCGAGCTACTCCAAGTGATGGTCGATTCCACCTACTCTGAGCGAGGATATGTCTGGACCGGCAAGATCTTGGAGAAATCAATGACGTGTCTTGTGGCTTTGTATTTCACGGAAATGTCCATGATCCCAGAAGCCACTAGAAAGACCGAAGGTACGTCCCCCATTTGACCCAGTGCTGACTTCAGACTTCAAGAACAACCATACGGCCTACTGGGGTAAACTTTACCGAGCGGCCGAGCTCAAGCCCGAGTGGCGCGTCCCTACCGCCGAAGATGTCAACATGGCTTTCGAGGTTATCGCTATTGCCGACAAGTCGGCCATCAAAGTCGGAAAGTTGATCGAGAACAAGGCCTTCGGCGACAAGGTCTGGACCAACGAGTTCTGCAGGGCTGTGCACATGATCAATCAGGTTCTCAAGGGATCATACAACTTGATCTTGGAATCGCAAGCTTCCAAGACTGGCGGAGTCAAGGCGGAAAGGCAAGTCCCTCACAAGACTGAACTGACGACCAGCTACCTTCCCGACGAGATCCTCGAGCTCCCGAAGCCATTCAAATCTAGCATGATTTTGACCGACCCCAACGACCCTCGACATCAGCATATTCAGTCGTTCCTCCAGCGAGTTGGCGAAACGTTACACCAAGCGGCCTCGGCTACTCGAGATGTTGGCGAATCCGACAACTCGGTCGAATGTGTCAAGAGTCTGGTCACCACTATCGGGACATACTTGACCTCCTATGGTCTCAGGTCCAAGCAATTTGGTAGTGCACAGACTGCCTATGCCGGTATGCAGGGTACCAAGAGGATGTACGATGGTCAGCGAAAGCATCACCGATCCATCTTCATGGGCGCCGTTACCATCCATCATCAGAACCGATTGTCAAGCATGAACTACTATCGAGTACGATCCGGTTTGGATGACCGACTTATCCTCAACATGCTCGATTTCTGTCTTTCGCCATTCACCAGAATCCGACGAAGTGCACAGGCCTATCTCGAGGCTGCTGCGCGTATCTACCGCGGTACCTGGATATTGTGCTTCCCTACACTATTCGATGCGCTCAAGCAGGGAACCGATCCTGATCGAATGAAGGGTGCACTCTACGTCTTGCGATACAATCCGATCGGAATCACTCGTATCGGCCGCACACTCAACTGGTACCAGGGTCAACTCGTCACGCTTGTCGAAAGCCTATTGAACGCTCATCACGAGAACAAGGCATCAGTGCAAGCTCTAGTCACCAAGGCCATCGAGGAACTACTGGGATCTATCCGTGAACCCACCTCTGCCATTGTCGAGTACCGGGTCGAGAATGTTGATAAAGCTGTCGACTCGATGGTCGAGATATTACGATACAAACCGAATCCCGAACTGATTCAGAGGTTCAACAACAGTATCCGACAAGTCAAGGCTGCTCAGGATGAACAGTGGGATATCTTGGTCGACAAGGTCATTTCCATTGCATCAGACCCTCAACTCAATTGGCGATACGTCCTTTCGGCCAGTCGAATACTCTTGCAGGTTCAAAGGCGAGATAGGCCAACCGATGTCAGGATGGCTAAATTCCATTCCGAGGCCATGTTGAATGCCCACCCCAGGCTCCGCGATTATGCCATTGCGTAAGTCCACCAATAGTACCTCTGCTAATATGTAGAACGGTAACCAAGATGCTCTACACCGTCGTCATGCGCCACCTATGTCTTACCGCCGACAAGCCTGAAGAGCGATTGTTCTTGCAAGAACCATTCGACCCATTTACAACGGAAATCGAATTGAAAGATACCTCCGAGGCGTTTGTGCAGCAATACTTCCAGTCTTTCAGGGAGCCGCCGCCCGAAGATGGATCACAGGCGTTGATGCAGGATCGATCTGATACCGGATGGCTTGTATGGGGCAAGACTATGGAACTTGGACGAATGACGGGTCCGGACGAAGACGCCTATTGCATGGATGAAACTTCGCAAGAGGGTGTGGCCATTATCAAGAACGTCATGACTGGCCCAAACTTCTGGCAGACTGTGCGTACTCAAGGTCTAGGACTCGACTGATGGCAGGTGGCCGATTACTGGGCACAAGAGGATACTCGATCACACCCATCTGCTGGAAACATTGATGCAGTCATTGCTTCCTCTCAGCTCTTTGGTCCAGTGATCTTTGAACTGATCAAACCCATCGTTGATGGATATCTCGCCGAGATGGATTCGACAAAGGTGTACGATCGACACAAGACCCGAGCCATGTGGGAATTCATCTGTGGTCTGATTCGAGGTGCAGAGGAATGGTCAGGCAACAACAGGAAGCTGGTCTGGGACTGGTTGACTCCCAAACTCCCCGAGCTGTTTGGTAATATCCGACACGATACAGTCAAATGCTGGTCTATTTCAATCGAGTTCTTGATCAATGGCAGGGATCCACGAAGATACCCCGCTCTATTCCATTTCCTGATTCAGACTGGATTGGATGCCGACTTTGCCAATGGATCGTCCTTTGATTGTACGTATTTGTTGCTGGTGGTGGCTGACTGGCAGTGACGCAGCGAGTTCAGAACATCCGATCGTTGATTGCTAGACTCGATTGGCGATTCTCTGCTTGGGCCGACGAGTTTACCGAGCTTTACTTTAAAGCTCTCAGCTGTCCATATGCCGAGGTTCGAGCTCTTGTTTCGACCATTCTCAACTCGCTCGATCAGCTCAGGGTATGTACATCTCCATTCAAGTGTCTGACGAATAGTTCCATCCCTCGTATCCTTCAGCCAAGGCTTTGACGGATGATATCCTGAATGACCCTACCGACAAAAAGGATATCATGCAAATCAGGACTGCACCTTTCAAGCCGCAGATGGAGGAAATCATGAAGACTCTGCCTGCCTTGAAGAAGGATAGACCACATGGGCCCAAGGCTGTTCAGTCCGCCCACGATCTTACTGCCAACTCTAGTAAGCTGATTCTATGCAATGGTATCTGAAGCTGATCATAGTCCTCACTTGGTTGATTGTTGAATGCTCGGATGTGCGAGCTGTTGCCGCTTTCACCTATATCATTCCCTTCTTGTGAGTCCACGTCTCCAGACTAAGCTAATTCCAGACCCGAGATATTCGCATTACGAGATATGAACGACAACCAGGACCTTCAACGTATATCGGGTCGTCTCCTCGCCATGATCACTTCGATCACACCTTCCCTGGAACTAATTGAACCTCTGATGGACGCACTCATGTCTATCCTCCAAAGTGCCGAGGTAAGCTAGCACCACCTGTCCGGTTCCAAGCTGATCATCCAGTCGTGGAGAACGAAAGTCCACTGCATGCCAGTATTAAGTCTGGTTTACTACCGAAACTTGTCGCTCCTCTCGGAGAGCTGTAAAGCTAGGGCACTTGATGTGGTGGCCCTTTGTCTGCGAGATCCTAATCAGGAGGTCCGAGAGATCGCTTCTGCGTACGTATCTATCGCTATTTTGCCCAACCATGCTGACTAGTCAGGACATTGAGTGGATTCCTCCGATGCTCTCAGAGGCCTATGGTGGACGTTCTGAGGGTAAGCACTCTCAAATTGCTTACCCGGCTTTACTAACTAGTCAGCATCGATTCACTCACGAGATCCTATCGACCAATCTCCCAAAGAGGCGAGACGCACCTGGTCAAGTCAATCCAGAGTATCAGGCCAAGGTCGTAGAGCTTCATGGTGCTATCCTCGGTGCTACCGCATTGGTCGAGGCCTTCCCATACACTGTACCCAAATTCCTTCGTAAGCTCATCTTCTCCCGTGGTGGTTCATTGCTGACCGACCAGCCAAGCTCCTCGCCGATGTCCTTGCTCCCAAGGTTTCAGAGCCCGCTCCTATCTCTACAACCATCAGGAACACTGTAGCAGTGAGTAGTCAGCTAGTCGAGCCTCGGTCGAGCTGATCAGATAGTCATTCAAGCGAACACACGAGAAATACCAAGACAAGTTTACGGAAGATGAGCTTTCGGCCATGAATTATGCTCAGGCCGGAAATTCATACTGTAAGTCCGCATTCTTCAGTGCCCGACCTAGCTGACGGTTAGATGCATAAGGAGTATGCGTAGGTAGTAGATATGTAGACAAGACCAGAGGTGTGGGGTGATCTGTACAAGCATGCACATTATGTAAAGTATCCCGAGCAAATGCTAATGATCATTAGGAATGTTAAATAATTATTCCTAATGGGATTAGGAAATAATACTAATGAACTGCGGATTCACGTAAACACGAGGCATGATGCCAATGTTGCCAACCTCACTTCTACCTCTGAAACACTTTATTCTGCTTTATATACACCTGCTTGCTACCGGCCTATATCATACACCCACCCTGTCAGAACTACGTCAGATGAAGTGATCCATACTCGTAGCATACATTCACTCGAAAGCAACCGCTAGAACACACATCGCTCAATGCCCCCAGCTATCCCGACAGAAACCACCCACTATGCTCTGGTGATAGACGCGGGATCATCCGGTTCCCGACTCCAAGTCTACTCATGGCGCGATCCGGATCTTGAAAGAGCAGAGATAGTCCAAGAAGTCCGAGATGCCCTAGCACCCAATACAGCTAGTCCAAGTGCAAGTGGGAGTAGCAAAAAGTGGTGGTGGCCTACAGGGAGTCGGAAGGGAAAGGGGAAAGCTAGGGAGGATGAGGTCGAGCGTAAAGCTCTGAGGAGATTGGTAAGAGTGGGCAAGGGTGTAGAGGGAGATGACTGGGTTAAAAGGGTTGAACCTGGTATGTCCCTTGACCAGAAGAAATACGCATAACTGACAGCTAGGTATATCTTCGCAAACACCCAATGATATACCCAACTACCTTGCACCCCTACTATCACATGCTTTACAACAGATACCGCCTTCTCAACATGCTTCCACTCCTATCTACCTCTATGCGACAGCTGGTATGAGGATGTTACCCGAAAACGAGCAGACTGCTATTTTGGATGCTACCTGCTCGACTATACGGCAGAACTACCCTTTCTCGGTGGGCGAATCATCTTCGGCGGGACCATGTGGAGAGAATATACGGATAATCTCAGGGGAGGAGGAGGGTATGTGGGGCTGGGTCGCTGTGAATTATCTCATGGACGGGTTTGGGCATTCATCACATTCCAAGACCACGAGCTCAGAGGGGACTTTGTTACCATTGGAACCACTTGCGGATCCACCACCCGACTCGTCTCAAGATAGCGTCACGCCTGTTGATGTCAACCACCACTTGCCTACCTTCGGCTTCCTGGATATGGGAGGAGCATCGACCCAGCTGGCGTTCTCACCTACCCCCGCAGAGTTATCAAAATCGGCCTACCCAGAGGAGGAACTGGGGCATGTGAAGCTGAGACTGCTAAGTGGGGAAGATGTGGAATGGCCAGTATTTGTCGCATCCTGGTTGGGATATGGGACAAACCGCGCTAGAGAACGTTATATTGACCAGCTCGTCGTCAAGTGGCGGGAATCACATAATCGAGATACAGCCCTCGACCTTACTCGACCCATCGAGGATCCATGTCTGCCCAAAGATCTACGCCTTCCTTCAAGTGATCCATCCCGACATCCAGACTTGATGGGCTCGGGCCAATTTTCCAAATGCCTCCTAGAGTTGACACCGCTACTCGAACACTCGACACCTTGTCCATCTAGCCATTGCTTGTTTGCCGGTCGACCTACGCCGTATATCGATTTCGAACGTCAGGATCAGAGAGGATTCATTGGAGTTAGTGAATACTGGTATACTGCTCAGCAGGTCCTTGGGCTGGGTGGGATCTGGGATTGGGGAGAATGGGAGCAGGGCATGGGAGATTTCTGTCAGCGAGATTGGACCAGTATCGAGGAGCAGGTCGAGAAGGAAAAGGGCTGGTTAGGCGCCAAGGTGAGCCAAACATTCTCGTTGCGAAATCAAGCTGACATTCAGGTCGAGCTGTCGAGACTCCAGATGCAGTGCTTCAAAGGCGCTTGGATCTCAAACGTCCTCCACGAGGGTATCGGTATCCCTCGGCTAGTCGATGCTGGTGGTAACGACACCTTGACTGGCGGAGACCTCGGCGATACAAATACCGAAGCCGAACGACGAGCAAGGGAGAAAGGTTTGCTGGAAACCAAGAAGAAACACCATTTCCAATCAATGGACGAGGTCGACCAGACCGCCATCAGTTGGACACTCGGTAAAATGGTCATTGAAGCTAGCAAAGCCGTTCAACCGCGCTCGTCGGCCGTCGAAGGAGCATGGCTCGATCGCCTGCATCTGAATGATGTCGAACACCACCTCAAACACTTGGGCATTCAGACAATATGGGTGTATGGATTCTTCGCTTTCGCATTCGCCCTCTGTCTCCTCACCCAGATTCGGCGCAGGTATAGATTGTTTGGGTATAATTCCCATCATCGCCGCGGGAGGAAACCGTCCATATCGCAAGGAGCTCCCATCTCGCCAACGTCTACCGGGTGGTGCTGGCCTCTGAGCAATGCTAGTGATTCTTCATCCTCCGGCTACTCGAGTCTTGAAGAAGGTGTCGACATCACTCCGGTCAAAATCTCTCGACCAAAAATGGGCAGAATACGAATATGGACCAGGCGCCTCTCGGCGTACCTTCGACGCCAAGGCCCTTCATTACCTTTTTCAGCTTCTCGAAAAAGTAATCGACACGTCTCGATGCCATTGACAAATTCGTATCCGTACAGATCATCGAATGAAGGATACCCGTCACAACCTGCATCACCTACAAGACCCAGCTCCTTCTTCACTCCCGCATCGACTTCGCAGAATATAGTCGCATCTTCTAATCGCCCGCCAACCCGTCCATCATCGACTACACCCGACAACGGCCGGCCATCCTCTAGTACTTCAATGTCAGGCTTGACTTCCCCACCTAGGTCAAAGGCTGTCCGACCATTCCCAACTCGACAAATGTCAACCGCCCACATTGGTGCAGGAGGAAGCGGCGGGGACGCGGGATGGAACGATCCCCCTAGTGCCTTGTTTCAGCAGTCTTTTAGTGATGTGGGATCTTCCGGAAGCGGGAATCTAGGACCAAATGGCAGTGCCCACGGATCGGGAAGCGGACTTGGATCTTCAATCAGCAGGAAATCAAGTCGCGTCAACCTCAGTGAAATGGGTCTGGCGCAACGGAGTAGTCGAGCGGGTACTCCATTCGAGTGAATGTAGGACAATGTACTCGACATATATAATGCATATTATAATCATCTGTCTGCTTCGTGTATGATATACTGAGACACTCCCCATGGTATTCATTCCCGGTATCACATTCTTCTCATTCCCAACGTTCGGTCATACGTCAAAGACATGATCAGCCGAATCGAGATCCACCACCAATCGCCCAGTCTGTTTCTTGTGCTGCAACCTCTTTATCTCTCCCCACACAAGCTCTCTCATCTTCTCAAAATCAGTCGGTCTTTCAGGTCGGTAACCCCTTTCCGTCAGCTGATTTCATGTTTGGGATGGGATGACATACAGGAGAAGATTCCTAGTCATATTCGCAGCGACCAGCGAGTTGTTGCCACGACTATCGGGCGAAGTCTGAATGTGCTCGAATCGGACCTGCAGGCCAGCATCATACGGATCCGGGATCTTGCATTGTGGCCAAGCGAGCCTGATTGCGTACCACCCTATCGGTCAGCTAGAGCCTGGTAAGGGACAGGTGGTCTTTACACATGAATGGTCGACCGTCTTTGAGGTTTTGCTCATCGTGGGAAACACCATAGCTGGTCAGGTGGTGACTGGTTAGATCGAATCGATGAGCAGTCCAGAGATCATTCTGGAGTGTCAGTCGACCGCCGTAAGTCTCAGAGACGGCTCACCTCATTTCGATGTTTGGCAAGAGAAATGATCACGCGAGGTGGCTCATCAGAAAGCTGGAAAGCTGTATGTCAGCGAAGATCTGTGATTGCAAGACAAGCATACAATCCCACAAGTCCAACAGAAGTGTAGCAGCATTTTCAAACTGTTTCTGAATGATCAGCCGGAACTCTGAAGGAAAGTTGCGCTTACATTATGGACTGCGGCGTTGATGCTTGCGGCGTACACAGGAGGGACAAACAGCTTGTCGCATGATCGCTGAGGAATCGAAGTCAGATTGTGACGTATCAATCTACCTCATCAGCTCATGATGCAGTACGCTCTAGCTTACCGCTTGTAGGTCATCATCATGAAAGCCGTCAAGGGAATTTCATCAACTTGATACCCCAACGAGATCCTTTCTTGAGCTCTTTGATAGTCTTCATCCGGCCAAGCCAAGGCCCAAGAGTACAGCTTCTGAGTGACGAGGTTCCAAGGCTGAGCTTTCTCGTCGGTATGCATACTGTCGATAACATGAATCCTGTCTCGGCTGGGGGTACCATGCTGGCTTCCTCGAGGAGGCGTCATGTACGTTCGGGACGCTTGCAAGATCGACTTGGGTAGCGCATCGGGTGCGGTTTCGAAAGCAGTAGATCGCGGTACACCGTTCGGACTGTGACCTTGGGATAGTCCACGAGCGTGGGTGCCAGGCGTTCCTGCGGGACTGTGGGTCAAGGCAGGCATACTATCCGGCTGAGGAACAGGTGATTGTCGCTGAGATAGCATGCTCTCAGATGGCGCTGCTGGCAGATCTCGCTCGTCGTGAACGACCCCACCAGGAGCTTCAAATACCATATCCCGTCCTTTCGGCATTCCAGGAGGGATTCGAGGAGTGGCAGCAGAATACGTTGGTCCGCTAGGATTTCTGTAGCTGGATTTACCAATATTGCTCTCGGTAGGCGGCTGGATGTTGATTGTAGGTCCACCAGGTCGAGGGGGAGAGATGTTTTCGCCAGGGGCTGGTAGTTCGACCTCTGAGCCCCAAATCAGATCGCCATTCCCAGAAGCAGCTCGATGAGTCCCATGTCCACCAGACGCAGCTAGCTTGGTACCCTGTGAGGGAGTCCCGGAGACATATGTCTGGAGAGAGGGCATGAAACGGACTGCCGGATCGTGGGAGGGGTCGTAGCCATACTGAGCGGCAGCGGAAGAGTATTGACCTCGAGGCTGTGAAGTGACGTTCGATCCGATAGCGGGGAAGACTCCAGTGTGAGGACCGTGTTGAAGGCCAAGCATCTCGCCAAACTCGGGACCGAGTTCGTTAAAGATGATGTTGTCCAACAGATCACCCATCATGTTTTGGTCAGGCGGGACTTCTTCTCCGTATGGCTCAAACAAGCCTTGATTATGTTTTTGCTTTTCGAGTTCTGAAAATCGAGCATCGAACGCTTCCAGGCGTGACATGATCTATTTATTAGCATATCTCGTGAGCTCGATCTTTGAGATTGGACCTACGTCGCTGACCCATGGTGGTGCGGCCTGATCACGATCCCCATGCTCAGATCGTCTACTCTCACTCTTTCTCCCATGTTTATCCTTTGATCCCTTCCTCTTGTGTCTCTTCAGATTGGCCGAGTCCAGTACTTCGTGGGAATGCTCTTGAGCTTTGATATCCTTGAGCTCGACCACCCTCGCTCTCGCCGCCCTGTTCAACGCCTTCTTTGCCTCTCCCCCAATCAAGTTCAACCTAGCTGCGTCCAAGAGCTGGCAGAGGGTTTCGTCGTGGAATCGAGAATCGGCAACAATCTTCTTGACATTGCTGACGGTAGTCGGAGCGACCGAGTGGGCTACAGAGACAGCGTCTTCGGAAGCTCGGGGCTGGTGGTGGGAAGGCGAGTGTGAGGGTCGAGTTTGAGCTCGGACGGTCCTGTCGGACATGCCCGAATCAATTCGCTCCTCCTGGTTCTCATACGTATGCGCATGTTGTGCATGATCGGGGGCCCTCGCAGTTCGAGAGGAGGTTTGATGTGAGGCTTGTGCAGGTGGTCGACTGTCATGTCGAGAAGGTGACGGTACGGTGGCTGAACGGGCTTGTTTGGTGGGAGTCTGATTGGTACCAGTTGGAGCTTGTTCCTGCTCGTCAGCTCATGCAATCATCTTCTGGACAAATGACTTACGTCTTCAATCGTCTCGACATATGCACTCCTGGCATCCTTGGCCCTTTCAGCATGACTGCCCATACCCTGCCCTGGACCGCCGAAAGCAAGACCTGATCCTTGTAATCCTTGTCCTCCCAAGCCCACACCCATACCCACTCCGGCACTGTTGCGCATGACAAACAGAGGTCGCTGAATCGAAGCACCCATCGGAACGCCAAATGGAATACGCATGAATGGCTGTGAACCACCAATATCCCTCGCCATAGGAACCGACTGAGCGTGGCCGGGAGGTAGAGGTGGTCCAGAAAGCCTCATAGGTCTACCGTCTTGATGGAGGATATGACCGAATGAAGGACCACTAGTGGATGTCTCGTAGGTGCGCCTTGGGCCTTTAGGTCCACCAGACGGTTTGGCTTGTGCAGCTGGATTCTGGAGCTGGGCAAGTGCTTGAGCTCGAGCTTCTTCCATTGCTTCTTGCTGTTTCTGAGCGGCTTCGAAATGCGAAAAGGGATAGTCGTGATGAGGTGGGTGGATGTGAGGTTGTTTGGGTGGAAAGGCTTGTTCGTGTTGTCCTTGAGTGTCGACTGGGACAGGTACTCGTTTGATTTGGGAAGTAACTGATTTAGCGATTGGGCTAGGAGGAAGAGAATGATTCGGTGGGTTTCCATAAGCAGGTCCTTTGTCTGGCGACCTGTTCCTTTGATTCTGAGATTCAGCTCTATCTCAGCTTACTAGGCGGGATCTGCACTGACGACATCTGGGTTCTGCTTTCCAGAATCCTGACCGAATGTACCCATCCCCACGCTACCAGTCTGATCTGGATTGGTATCTTGTCCAATCACAGGTCCTAGGGTTGGCGGTCGACCCAAGCCAGCCCCTCGGCTCATGACTTCGCTCTCTCGTGTAGGTAGACGTCCCCCTGATCCTTTCTGAGCCACTCTTGCGTGATGCTGATCATTTGATAAAGCGGCGAAAGGTAGAGTTTGACTAGCGTCATATGCAAACGGATGGGTGGGTCGGCCCTGAGAAGGTGGAACACCGCTATCATGAACCGTATGAGGTCGGGTGGGAGGTTCTAATATCTCAGTATTGATCGCGACACGAGGCTTACGAGAATCATATGGTCCAAACATTCCTTCCGGTGGCTGATAGCCTTCTACTTGCACGTCTGCGACCCAGGGAAGGACTGTTGGTCAGTCTCATATATTTGCTGGTAGATGTTCGCAATACCTTTCAAATGGGGACTATCTCGTCAGCTTGCACTGCACTAAGGGGTATCGCAAAGCTCACGGTGGGGTCTTGTTGAAGTCACTTGGCTGAGTGTCTGGAGGAGTTGATCTTTTTCCTTGTGATTTCCCTCGTAATACTTGAGCGTGCGGTGATGATTCTGTACGCAGATCAACCGCATGTATATAATCGTAAGAAGGTGGTTGACGGGTAGAAGGTGGGTCGTAGGTTTCAATAGTAAATGGACGAGATAGCGTCAGCGACATGCTCTGCCTCGAGATGGACGATGGCAGAGATGAATTGGGAAGGAGCCAGAAGATTGCATGTGGATTTGTTGTTTGGCTGGAAAGAGTCAAAGGAGATTAAGAAAGAGCATTGGGGAAGGAGGTATGCTCGACAGCGAAAGGTGTCCTGTCAACCAGATCAACAGAGACGAGTAGTGTGTTATGAGGTTTTCTCGAAGGATGGAACGTGTGTGATATTGGAGCTAGAGGAATATGTAGACGCACCTTTTTGTGGCATGTATAGAGGCTGACCATTCGTATTGGTGCCATGACCTCTATCGCCCTCGATAACTGCTTTCGCTCGTTGCAGAATAGTCGGCATGCTTGACTTGATGGTTGATAGGATACTAATGGAACGAGATATAAGAAACAGACAACAAGACAAGTAAAGGATAGAATGAGGAAATACAAGAGTGAAAACGATGATGAGTGTGTGATTGTGTAGTGTCGACAGATTAGGGGTACAATAGAAAATCACTCAACCTCGTTCCTGTCGAGTTGTTGAGCAAAATGATGGGTTGTAAAGTGAGAACGATAAGATCAGTCATATAGTGAGCTCGCCACCAGTGTTCTAGCTGATCTTCCGCTTCCATCAGTGATGTGGGATCGGAAGGCGTTTCGAATTGTATCCTAGCCACGCTGAAAAGCGCAATATGCCTCGAATAAAGAGTCCTTTAGCATCAGATCCGGTACACTCCTTTGACCCTCGGAATTTCGCGGAATCGTCGCCGAGGGCGATGAGTACCTGTTTGAGGTTCAGAGATGGCAGCATCAAGAGCTGTGTCTGCTGACTGGACAGACGATAGATATGAGTTAGGTTAGTCACCCAGCAGATTGAGAGGTGACGTAGAGGAACTAAATGCTCAAAGCAGTAATTTTTGCCTGACGGGACATTCATTATTGAGGGTGTGCGCGCAGCTGATTTGCAAGTCAATACAACGGGAATATCGTTTTATTATCGGCTATAACCCCGGGCATAAGCTGGGGGAGTGTTTAAGAGACACCAAAAAGTTAAGAAGACAAGTGGAGGCAGTCCAGCCCCGTACAACCTGAACGACTAATTACTTGACAGCAAAATCCAGAATGCAAGCAGTAAGTTCCCACTGCCATTCACTTCAGCTGAGGGAGATGAGACTGATGAAGAGGTATACATACCACCAGAAGAACAGGACCCGCAGGACCTGGCATGGATGAGAGAAGCTCTTGTCATGGTGAGCTACTAACCGCGATTTGACTGCTCGTCTTACCAAATTAGGCAGAGCAAGCTCTAGAAGCAGAGGAAGTGCCGGTTGGATGCGTCTTCGTGAAGGATGGCCAAGCTATAGCTCGGGCAAGAAATCGGACGAATGAGTGGCACAACGTAAGTTCTACATTATCTGCGGTCTGACAACTGGACTGACAAGCAGGCTACGCTACATGCTGAGCTCGAAGCTATCGATCATCTCCTACCGACGAATCCAGCACCTCTATCAGCTATAACACTATATGTCACTGTCGAGCCTTGTGTCATGTGTGCCTCGGCCTTGAGACAGATTGGGATAGGACGAGTCGTCTACGGCTGTGGAAATGATAGATTCGGAGGATGCGGTAGTGTGATCTGCATCAACTCGTCGTAAGTCAAGCCATACACACTCTGCTACCTCGCAGCTGACCGCATAGGCCCACCCTCAATTCACATCCGCCCTTCACGGCTGTTGGCGGATATTACCGAGAAGAAGCAATCATGCTACTACGCCGATTTTACATGTCTGAGAATTCAAACGGTACATGGATTGCATTCATTATATGGTGGACTGAAAGCTGATTGTACAGCGCCAAATCCCAAGAAAAAGACTACAAGGGTTCTCAAGACCGATATACCCCCTCCACCAACGGCATCATTACCAGTGTCCAAAACGCCTAGTCAGGTCGATGTGAGAGCGGGTGCCGAACCTCCTGTCCTCGGCGAGCCATTGCCAACAAGCCACACTACGACCGGTGCGTTGTAGTGCACCTCGCGAAGCGACCCCTGCCGGCCTTCAAACGCGACTTATGGGTGAATAAACGTTATAATCTGTACCATCAGCCAATATTGTTGTAAGCATGCAATACCACCTACATCTTCTTTATACAGTTCCAGCAGGTGATCGAGCTCTCGGCGTGGTAGTCCGGTACGGTAGACGACTTCTTCAAAGGTAGAAATGCCGTCCAAGTATTGTACACACCTGTCTCATTCAGTCCGGCTCATGGATCGACAAGCTACTCACAGGTCAAATTTGCTAGCCCAAACCTCATCCCTCCGTTCACCAGTAACACTGACTCCCTGTTCTCGAATCACCCTCAACCATCTAGCCTCATCTCTCTGAGCTCTTCCAGGCTTGAAAATGAAGCTACCGGTAAAACTCGGGATATCCTCTGGCTCAGTCACATCCTCGGTAAACGTCATATCGCCATAGGTCTGCGGTCCATCACCATCCCCTCCATCTGAATCAAGCTCCAACTCCGGGTCGTAGTCCATATAGGACTGCTCCATCGTCATTGGGCCATGCTGTTGAGGAGCGGGAACAGTTGGGATCGATTCCAGTGGGTTCAAGGTCTTGACGGCTCGAGGGGTGATCTGGTCCGAGGTGAAAGAGCGGGATAGAGATGGTCTGGAATCGGTCGAGATGAGACTATCTCCGCCTGGTGAGCGGGGTGACTTGATTCTATCGGATTTTGTCGAAGTGTTTGAGAGTGATGCCCTCCTCTGTCGAGCGGCTAACCACCGAGTCCGCCGACGGTGCCACAATTTCAGCCAAGCTTCACGCTTGATCTCTGGACGAGCATATATTCTAGCCCTTATATGAACTTGAATAACGAGATCGTGCTTCATTAGCCAGATCAATGCCTCGAAGTACACGAGTCGTTCACCGGCCTTCTGGTTAGGTTGATTCTGGACATCTTTCGGTAGACAATATCGGTAATGAGTAGGGTGTTCCGAGATTGAAGCAAGGAATGAGCCAAGTTTGGGCAGTGACCTGAACCGAGTGGAAAAGCGGTCAGAGTGGTCTTGCCATGATGTTCTGCCAGTCAGTGCTGCTTGCTCTAGTAGAAAGTCAACTGACGATTGTCCAGCAAGACTGGTGGGCATCACGATCGTCCGCAGTCTGTTGTTGATCGGGTCAATCAAGATGGCTTTCTTGTTCTGAACGAGCTCCCTCGCTAACGGTATCACGATACCCTCCAAGTCGAAACGCAGCAGATGTGCGATATTAGCTAGACTATACCATCAGCTGATCCCTCATCAGGGGCAAAGGTGACATACGTTCTCGAGACATCGCAAGCCTCAATGAGCGTCTTGAGCAATTCCCCCTCATCTCCCTCCGCACTCGTATCTTTCGAATCCCTCCTGGACTCGGTGGCCGAAGTGAGACCCGACGATTGCCTAGAGGTCGACCCAGATACCACTACTCCAAGCCCATACAATCCTTGTGCGATCTCGTCCGACTTCTCGGCAGCTCTATCATCAAGCAACAAGAGCGTCTGCCAAGGCTCTACCTTGAAATCGGGGGTCTTACTGCTAATTCCACCCGGCGGTAATTGAACCAGAGCATCATGCCAATCCTCATCATCGGAAAGGGACGAAAGCGATTCGTGATCGTCGACTTCTCCCCAGTGAGCCCATGCCTCGTCTGTTTCGGCGCTCTTTGGCGAGAGGATGATTGGGAAGGTAATGTCGGCTAAAGAAGCGCTGATTGTAGTCGGTAGGTTGGCGTATAAGGGGTTTGCTGCTCGATTCTGAAGTTGATAGATCTCGGCATACAGTTGGTTGAGCGAACGATCAAGCGAACACTTGTCGTAGACTATCTTGTTACATTGTCGGATTGGCATGGCTTTCATTAGCTCCAAACCTCCAGAACACTGGTGTACTCACCCTCGGCCATGCACTTGTCCTTGATCTTTGCCATTTCATGTGCCTCCCTGGCAATATAATTATCCCTCACCTGCAGCTCAAAAGCCGCAGCCGTCCATTTGAACGCAATCTCCTTGTAAACCTCATCAAACAAATTCATGGGCGAAACCGATTCGATGGTACTTCCAATTTTCGGATCCGGCTTGTCGAGAATGATGACCAGATTAAACATGTTGAGTTCGGGGGGAGTATCGTCACTTCCGTCCGTCCTCGGTCTGGAGGTCGAGTCATCGTTATCGCGATTGACAAAGGAAGAAGGTTTAGAGGGATCTGATGAAGATGGGTCTGGGTCTGGGGATGATTCTCCATGTTCAACAACTGTTCCCAAGTGACTGGGCCCATGTGATCGTGGGCGCCTCCCACGGGCAGTGGATCGAACATCTCCTTCTTCTTCTTCGGTTGATGGGTATGCCCATTTCCCATCGGGTCCACTCGTGACTGGGTGACCAACGAACACGAGCTCGTCGACACAAATCTCGAATTTCCGATTACAAGCCGTTCGCGAAGGTGCCAGCATGTCAGATAGGAAATCAAGCGAGTAATTGAGCGAGTTGTGGTATTGAGTTTCGTCAAAGCCGTCTTTCTTGTCCTCCTCTTGGGCCTTTCCATCTCTTGAGCGAGACGCTCGCCGACGTTTGGAAGATGAAGAACGCCTAGCCTTGGCTGCGAATGTCACGGTACCCTCATCCTTGTTCGCACCCTCGCTCGAGGGCATGAGATCCTTGCCTGCGGCCATCCTTGATATCCTAGAATCCCCAGGCGAGGTACTGGTGTCGTTGACCTCATCATCCGAATCCTGGCTGACTTGACTGTCTGAATCGCTAGCTTCCCCATTCTCCCCTCTCTTGCCCAGCTCCAGCTCGGCCAATCGCTGGAGCTCCTTTGTCTTATCCTTCATAGACCCAAGTGGGCTCTTGATCGATGGAGATCTTCTATCTCTGTATGAATCATAAGGCGGGGCCAAACTACCATTACTCTTCTTGCTCCTATTTGTGAATCCACTCGATGAGGGATCATCCCAGCCGCCAAACCCACTTCGGTTCCGTAGTAGGTACTTCGGCGTCGGGTCGGGTGTGGATATATAGTCAGCGGTAAAGAGGTCGACAGGGTAGATGGGCTGAGACAGTCGGGCGAGTGGGGAAGTTGGGTCGGGGGGATATCGAAACACGTTCCGACCTCGACTAGAGGATGTGACCAGCAAAAGGCCGAGGATGTTGTCGCTCATGATGGTGCTTTTATCGTCATAGATACTGTATACGAAGCATTGCGTAGTCTATGTACACTTGATCCAAAGTGCAAGTGGTAAACACGGTTCAAATGAATCAACTTTCGCGTCTGATTTCTCCCTCACACACCATCTTTCACTCATCTTTGGTCTCGCCAGCACATCGGTCTGCCTAGGTACAATGTCTACGGCCACCCCAAATCTACCAGCCCTCAACCCCTCAACATCCTACTCATTCTACCCCTATCCCATAAGATCGACTCCAACAACCTCACTGCGCGGTCTAGCTCCCCCCACCCAAAACCAAGCTCAAGCGGGCCCGTCAACAAATCGCCGAGCTGAGATCACAAGAGCCACACGCATACAAGAGAGGTCAGAGAGGAGGGCTTTGGTTGGATTAAGGCCTGCTGGGTTTGCTATTGGGAGGGAGAGCGAGGATCTAGATTTAGAGGAAATGACCTTGGAAGATGAGCGAGTGAGTCAGCTCTTTTTGGGTATACGCGTTGTTAATATGGTTCTAATGGAATAGCAACATATCAACATGTTCGGACATAGATTCCTTCTACCGATAGGCAGAAGACAAACTCAGATGGAGTTGGACGCAGCACCTGTAAGCCTTGCCCATTTAACGCGGCTGACATTCAGTCCCCAACACCATCTGAACCAGATATAGAGCGCCGCCAGGAAGACATGAATATAAGCTCCCCATCTTCACCACCACCAATAGAGAATGGTGACGCCGGAGACGGCCAAGACGAAGATATGGTAGATCTCGATGGAGATATGGAGGACATGGATGATGATAGTGATGGTGCGGCCGATGGTGATGGTGACGGTGATGAAGGGGAACAGGATCAGGGAGAGGAGGATTCAGACGAGGCTTAAGGCTAGATATGGACATAATGACATGACATGACAGAAGAACCACTATGTACATTAACGTAATTTCATTATACTACGCAAACCAGAAATCAGTACTCTTAGGGGCTGCTCATCAGCAATAGATCTATAATGAAGACTCACCCTGCCCTATAGATATCTTCTCTGGTATCTCAATCCCATCGCCCGTAATATCCAATAATCGTACTTTGAGAGCAACATCCGCAAGGATCTAGAGGTAAGTCGTTGTCCATGTACCCGAAGCAAATCACCTTGATCTTGTCCAAAGACTCTTTGTGCGCCATAGCAGCTCGACCTCCCTTCCCAAGAGCCCTAATCCCATCTGCCCATTCCGCGAATTGGTACACGTGGATGGCGTCAAGATCGAGAACACTCAATTCACCAGATAAGATTGATAAGCTGTATTTGGAAACAAGATTGGGTGAGCGGGAATTGACCGCACACGAGGTCTCGCCTCGAACAGAAGTGATAATACCGATATCAACTGCTAGTGAGCTTTGCTTTGTTGGAGTCCTGGGAAGCTCACTCTTCTCACGAAGACTCTCAACGGCTGGAATGTGGTTGGTTCGCGCTGAAAAGTCGTCCCAAGCCAGGGTCTTACGATTGGTCGACTGCGAATGTTAGCTTGGCAGATGTCTCCCGGGAAAGAATAGCTTACCAGGCGGACAAAGCGGAATGGCTGTTGAGGAGAGGGCCGATGAGATGGTGTCAAGCCACCGGCGATCAGATTCGCGGCATTGAACCAAGCTCCTTGTAACATGCTTCCAATTCTGCACAACGTCAGCGTTTTACAAGCTAATGTGAGGGGACATACCGCTGCTCCATCATCACATCCTGAGCCTCAGCATTCAGCTTCTCCCTCAACAGCTTAACCGCATTCCTATTCATAGTTCCATCCTCCTTCTCTAGCACCTCCATCTGTCGCTCCCTGATAGTAGCATAAGGCGTTTCAAGGAAATCACGTTCCAGATGTAACCACGTCTTGCTAGATTCGTCGGCCAAGGATAAGCGGATCTGTGAGCGAACGAGAAACGTCACGCGGCCTAGATCGTCGACTTTAGAGCCTGATTCGTGCCACATTCGAAGGAAGAATCGTAGAACTAGTTGATGAAGGCGAGAGAAGTTGAGGAGGAAAAGCTGGAATGTGGTCGGGACGGAGTGCCCGTTTTGAGATATCTTGTAGTGCTCGCATAGGATCTTGACGCATTCGGCGCTGATAGAGTCAGCTTGACGAATTCCTTCAATGATATCACTAACCTAGCACGACCTAGTGGACAGCGCCTGGCAGGCTCGCGAGCTTGCTGTTCCATGATAAGCTATCTGTCAGCTAAGTTCTCGCCCCAAATAACATAGCATACCGCATGGAAATTGTCTTCATGCATTGCGAACCAATGCTATATTGTCAGCGTACCATGGATCGAGATCCAAAAAGCGTACCAGGCACTCGAGTCCCAGCTCCCCAACATCACGAAACAAGTCCACTTCCAAAAGATATGCCGGCTCATCAACATCCCCGTCATCAATATCATCAATAAGCCCCAATCTCCTCCACCCAAGCCAGTCTCTCCCAGCGATCATACTCGTCGAGTGTTCTGCATAGTTTCCACCGTTTGTGATGGTTTCGAGACCGAGCTGGCGGGACTCTTCGCCCAAGCGACCGACATGCCAGATCTCATTCAACATCTTCTCCTGGACCGCATCTTGGGCTGGTCGGACATGCTTTGTCCGGCGCTGATTTAGGATGGCAGCGTAGCGAGCTTGGAAGGTGAGAATTTGAGGTGATACAGTGTTGTTCTGACATGATGGCATGAGGCGCTAAGAGGTAAGCACTTTAGTACAGAAATGATTTTGGTACTCACTGAGACGTAACGGCGGATATGCAGATTCTCCAATATCGTCACAAGGTCCTTGTATAGTCGGCTCTCTTCACGTTCTCCAAAGCGTAGGCAGATATGCACTAATCCGAGACTGGTCATCAGCTTCCGATCAACCATTGAAGCTTACCTCTGAGCGACAAGCTCCAAGTCACCAGTACCTTCCAATCGTTTGATGATGATTCGAAAGAACCTCTCGCCGCCACTTCCTTCCTCTCCATCAAGCGTATCTCCAACGAGGCACATTCTCATGAAGATCCTCTCGAATCCATAGTAATTAATTGGCTGCTCCTGGCCGGGAACAGGGCTCATCACCAGAGAATGTGTGGTCGCCGGAGTACCCTTGTCGCTAACTTTTTCCTTTTCCTTGCCTTTGCTTTTGCGCCTGATCTTTGGTCCTGGACTTTTTGGATTATGAATATCACCAGAGAAGTGAGGCGAGGAGATGACCAATTTTCTGACGATTGCAGTTGCGGGCCTGATGACATTTGGTTGACCAGCCGAGACGAGTAGATGGAGAACTCGGTCGACAAACGCTTCTGTTATATCTGCCCAGCTGGACTCGAACTCGAGGACTCCGCGAACTCCTTGCAGGGCGTACTGATATCAGCAGGATTACATGTGATTGACATACGGCTAGACTATTTCCAGTGAGTCCACCTGAAGACCTCTCCAGTAAAGCCATGAGCAACTTCAATCCGCCCTTGAGCATGAACTCCACAACAAATTCCCCTTCCTTGATGTACTTTTGGAGGTTGAACAGTGCCATTTTGAGCGGCAGGATCTTTCTATCGGTGTTGGACATCAAGGTCGTATTGAGGGTGAGAGATGATTCGTTCGTCAGAGTTGGAAGTTGGGATGCTGCCCGGAGCGAATCGACAACGGCGAGGGCTTCGGTCATTGGTGATGAGCATAGCCTGTCATCAGCTTGGGGCTCTATGGCTTCACGTTTGACAGCTTACTTGAGCTCCGACTTGCCGGTGACTCGGTGCTTGAGGTTGTTGGTGGTCACGAGACGGTCACTCTCGTCTCGTAGGCATAATGTGATGTGATGTTCTTTTGTTTCGAACGCTGTAGCCATCATTTCCACCACCACCGATATTCGCTGCCTGTCAGATGTTTATACGCTTTCACAGTCTTGGTAGACTTACAGCATCCGGATCGATCCTAGCCTCTCTGGAGCGTCCTGCTAATTCAGCTCATGTTGAAAACCCCCACTCACCATTGTACCAAATCTTATTCGTCGGTATTGCTGTTTTACTCGTCACAGGGAGGTTCCTAGGCACTCCGGGCGACACTCTAGATTGATCTGCTTCTTCCATATGTGTATAATTACCTCATGTATAACACATCAACGCGAATTTCAACCTCCCTTTACTCATCTACAAGTCCGAGCTTTAATCTCAGGCACAACGGATCTTATCATTACCGTCAATAACCTTGTGCTACTGTCTATCGTACCCAATCTTTCACCTTCATATTCTCATTGTGAGAAGCACTAGAGATCTCCACAGGTCCTTCAAGGAAGCACTCAATACCTTGTCCGAATTTGAATGGACTCGGTACCACTCCGACCGCTCAAGACATCGATGAGTAGAGATTCAGACGAGACCACAAGGCTGGTGGAGGGACACCGTCAGGCGCACGGACGAGTGTCTGGCAGTGTGGATGATGACGAGGACATCGGAGAGGAGATAGACGATTTCATGAAGGGTAGGTTGGTGGGCTGTTCCTACAGGCAGCTGATGATCAGTGCACGAGCCTGATAGCAAGACAGCCCAGAATGCACGATACCGGCTCTTTATCGCTTTTGCCATCTTTGGTCTACTGAATAATGGTACAGCTAAAGAGCTTTTCCATGGATCAAGCTGATCAGCAGTCTTATATGTGATCATTCTCTCGGCTGCTATGGACCTGGTCCCCGCCACAACCCCAAAAGGGCTGGTGGCTTTCTTCAATATCTTTCCCGCTCTGATCGTATGTATCATGCATACGGCGAACTTTAGCTGACAATTGCAGACAAAAGTGGCTTGGCCTCTGATATCAAGGGGAAAGATCCAGTACGCTCGTCGAGTCGGATTCTGCACATGTGTCAGCTGGCTTGGGATAGTTGTGCGTATTCAGCTGTCTGTTTCAATTGCGCCTCCAGCTCACAGTATAGACAATTGCCTTTTCCTCTTCTCTATACCCTCGACTCTTCGGTATCGCCCTTGCATCCCTCTCATCAGGTTTGGGAGAGTTGACATTCCTGCAAAAGACCACAACCCTTCCGAGCTTGGAGACATCGCGTACTGCTCTGGGAGCCTGGTCATCAGGGACCGGATTCGCAGGGATCGCAGGAGCTGGATTATGGTGGCTTCTTCGAGGACTGGGTGTGAAAGGCGGTCTAGGCATTTCGAGTGTGAGTGTTGGCTGATTTGACATCCCTTCAATAGACGACCACGCCCCCAAGCTCAGAGACATCGCGTATTGCTCTCGTTCATCAGGGACCGGATTCGCTGGGACTGCAGAAGCTGGATTATAATGGTTTCTCGAGATTTGGGTGTGAAAGGCCAATCGCAGGCGGGATGGTATCAAGGAGGAGTGCTGATGAAATAGGTCCTTCCCCTCTTCTTTCCGGTCACATATCGATTCATCCTACCTCACTTCTCGTCCCTTGGCTCCACACAATCGTATCAAGCTTTGGCAAGTGGCCCAGATGCCGAGGTGCTTGAAGATAGTCCGATGCTTCGCCCTGTACCAACGGG
This sequence comes from Vishniacozyma victoriae, assembly GCA_017654735.1. Taxonomy (NCBI): domain Eukaryota; kingdom Fungi; phylum Basidiomycota; class Tremellomycetes; order Tremellales; family Bulleribasidiaceae; genus Vishniacozyma; species Vishniacozyma victoriae. The sequence continues at coordinate 328,205 of JADPYG010000088.1, forward strand.
CAAAGCAACATACTTGACCACCGGTGAGAAGCTGGCGCTGATGCGACCTCTGGTATTACGATACATGTTGCCGCTCTGTGCTGTATATATTGAGGAGTACATCATCAACTCTGTCAGTCTTGTGATCTTGCTTCGGGGAGGAAGCTGACTTCTCAGGGTGTAGCGCCTACTCTGGTATTTCCGATCCCCACTGACGGACCCTGGTCTGTCTTGTTTAAATCGCCTAGGGATTACTATCCATTCTGGTCTCTTACCTGTACGTTCCCGGCCCTGACATCGCTAATCTCAGACCAATCATTCGTCTTCCTATCCCGCTCCTCCCTTTCGCTAGGCCTACCGCCCATACCCAAACGCCTGTTACCCGTACCAACAATAATCCAATTTTTCGTCCTACTACTCCTCTCACTCCAAGCTTCGCGCTTCATATTCGCCTCTTCGGTATTTACGCCACCTAACCAACCACCTTCGCAGGGTGTCGATCGGAGTATCACTGTCGTCTTCCTACTTATGTGCCTCGAGGGTATGTGCGGAGGGAGCGCTTATGTCAATACCTTCTACTGGGTAGGGAGGGAAGGTGAAGATGGGGAGGATGAGGGTGAAGAGGGAGCTAAGCGGAAGATGGAGAAGGAGTTTAGGATAGGTGCGACAGGAGCTTCGGACTCGCTTGGTAAGTTTATTCGCTTGGATTGTGTCAATCAAGCTGATCATCCAGGGATCCTGTTTGCATCGCTCATATCCATGCCATTCGAGATCGCTCTATGTAATGCACAAGTGGAGCAAGGACGGACCACTTGCCGAGACCTGTGAAACGGGCCCGAGCCTTTGTAGAAGTATGCATACATGCTAGATTTATCAAGTCTATATCTCGCTCACCCATCACTCGTAGATAGGCTTGGACTCGAACATATTGACGTTGGTGGGAGTGGGAACAGCCTCGCCACCGCTAAATCATGAGCGACTGTGACGTTTCTTATCGAGCTACTCACTAGAGTGTGGCAGACTCAAACATGTTGGACTTGATTGGAATCTCAAAGCCCGATGTTCCCTCGGACAAGTATGTCTTCATGCCATCGGTCGAGGCATTCTGGGCCTTGGCCTTGGGAGCACCTTTACCCCAACTTCCCTTAGTTGCTCCTGGAGTCTTAGTCTGGACGGCCGCAGGCTGAGCTTTGAGCTCGACAGTTGCGAGTCGTCCACTGATCGGTCAGCTTATGACTGTAGGAGAATTGTAGCTGGACATACTCGGGGATGAAACCGAACTCCATTCGACCTTCTGCGTCCTTGGACCCTTGACAGATATAGAAACCCTTCCTCTCGAACTGGATGATATCCCACTTCTTGAGGTTCTCGACTTCTTTACTGGCAAGTGCCTTGGTTCGGTACTCAGTCTTGGTGTTTGTGACTTGATCAAAGTCATCATCCTCCTCCAACTTCTTCTTGGTGATGAGGTAATCGTAATCGATGAGGGTGACGGGGATCAAGGGGTTCTCGGAGGTAGATTGGGACAACCAAGTAACCTTCTTGGAGGTCTTCTTGAAATCGCCCTCGAGGTGAAGCTCGAGAACGAGGCTGGAAACTTTGCCGGCGGAATCGGTAGTCTTGGACCTAACAAAGGCATTTCCCCAGTCCATGGCGGTGATCTGGAGTCAGTCACGCCCTACACACGAGACACGAAAACTTACCTCCTCGTTGTCACCGAAAGAAGCGGCGTCTTCCTGCTCCATGATGAGGTTTGACGAGTAGACGAGCTGCTTGTTTCCAATAGCAGCATCCTTCTTGTGCAAAGGCTTGGTCTGGACATCGACGCCCTCGGTCTCTCGACCCTTGACTTCAACGGTGACCCTGACTATCAGCTGCTGCACCGACTGGCGACTGCGAAGCTCACATGTCATCCTGGGCAATAGCCCAGTATCGAGGTGCAATAGGATCAATGACCTTCTTGTTGGTAGTCCAGATACTATCCCACTCTAGAGCTAATTGCATCTGGGAAGCACCTTGACCAATGATGTAATCCTTCAATCCCTTGACAGTCATTCCCCTAGACCTGATACCTCGAACAGTAGGGAATCGAGGATCGTCCCAACCGTTGACGACACCCTTTTCGACCAGGTACTTGAGCTTTCGCTTGGACAAGACGGTGTAGACGAAATCGATTCGACTGAAATCAAAGATTTCGATCTTTGGGAAGCCGAATCGTTCAATGAACCATTGGTATTGCTCATGTCGGGCCCAGTACTCGTTGGCTCGAAGAGCGTGGGTGACACCATCAATGTGGTCGATCAAAGGACAGGCAAGATCGTACATGGGGTACGCCTTGTACTTGTCACTGATTATTAGCGTTTTATTTGTACTCGTGAGGATGCGACGTACCCGGTGATATGATGGGTTGCATCGACAGATCGGTAAATGACTGGATCTCGCATGGTACCGTTCTTGTGCGCATAGTCGATCTTGGCTCGGAGCGACCATTTCCGGCCCTCTGCAGAGCCGGAACACATCTCCTTGAACCTAGCCATGTTCTCCTCGATAGAAGCATCTCGCCTCTGAGAGGGTTCGAGTGCTCGTCGCTGCAAGCTGATCTGTTCCGTCAGTATTGGGATTTCAAATCCCCGAATCCACTCACAGTCTCTCCATCGGTATCGTCCATGTAAGCATCTCCTTGCTGGATGAGCTGCTCGGTGTATTTCAAGATCTTGTCAAAGTGGTCCGAAGAGTGGACAACCTTGTCGTAGGAAATCTCAATCATGGCCAAATCCTCCTTGATACTCTGCTCAAAGAGCTCCTGCTTCATCAGCTGTAGCTCTCGCTTCAAGCTCCAGAGGTACGCACGTCCTCCTTCAAAGGGTTGGTATCGTCGAACCGCAAGATGAATTGACCCTGGTACTGGTCGGCCAAGAATCTGTTGAGGATAGCAGCCTTCAAGTGACCGATGTGTAGGTATCCAGAAGGCTCAGGAGCTATCATGTCAGAATTGTCTTTACACATCAACTTGTAGGCCTACCGAACCTGACGACAACCTTTCCTGGAACAGCGTTGGGTAGAACGACGTCAACGCTCTCTGTCCTCTTTGCCTTTTTGCCCCTCTCCATATCGCTCTTTGCTTTGGTAAATGACTCGAGAGCGGCTCGGGGAACAGGAAGAGTTTCAACATGGTTGTACCACCGAGCGAGGTGGGGTCGTCCTGGCTTCTTCATGGATCCAACAGCAGCGACGTTACCTCGGATAGTACCCCAGATGAGAGCATCTCCGAAACCGAATTGAGCACCTGCAAAGTACGTTCTAGATCTCGTCAGCATGATCTTGTATTGCGGTGGAGAGGAAATTTACCGGTAGGCAAGGTAGTCGTCAAAAGCATCAAGAACCTTCTGGACCTCAGGGAAAGGCGTGTTGCTCTCAAACATAGTGGGCATAGGAGGGAGGGGGATCTACTCATCAGTTCCTTATCACACGTAAATGGATGAGTGCACATACCTCCTTTCCTGGAAGACCCTTCTCGAGTTCGGCTCGAACAGCCTCGACTCCCTTGACATCGCCATAAGTAGGCTCAGAGAGCTCACTAGCCTCCTGCCATTGTACTTGCGAGTTCTTGAAGAGCGCAAGTGACAGAAGGGCGTAAGAGGGAGTATGAGAAAGAGGTAGTTGTAATGTAGTCATTTTGGTAAATGTACAGTGTACAGTGAACAGCAGAGGGGCAAGGTGGAGTAAAGTAACGACTCGTCCGAAATTCTGGTTCCGCCTGGTAAGGTAACTGTATGCACGTGACATTTCTACAAGACTATGGGCTTATATACACAATGAGAACCCGAGCAGGGTAGACTAGACGGGAAGGAAGGAGCTGGAGATCTTAAAAATGAGACATGAAATTATTACAGACTAGATTTTTTTAGTATGAATCAATGTCCTTGTTGACAAGATCATGATTTCTTCTGAGTGACGGATTTGATCATGTTTGTCATCGAGTTCAATGGCGATGTATGCTTGAAGAACTCGCACTGGATGTCAGCTGAATACTAGGGGGGGAACGATTGACATACGGTAAGGAGTTGAGCAGCAGTAGGCCGCTGTTCTGGGTCCACCGTCAAACATCTGGCGAGATACTCTTTGATGATGGGCGATAAGCGGTCCATATCCTTGATTTTGGGTGTACCGTTCGTGGCGATGAGGTACAAAGCTCGCAGAGGGTTCTCTGTCAGATATGGGGGTTCACCTTCGAGCATTTCTGATTGTCAATCTCTGTAGCAGGGACATGGGTAAGGAACATACCGATAGCCATGATACCCAATGACCAGATGTCGACCTTGGGACCGTATTCTTTTCTAGATACGACTTCGGGAGCCATCCAGTATGGAGTACCGACCATTGTAGTTCTCTTTGCCATGTTCGGATCCGCTATACGAGCACAGAAACCGAAATCGGCTAAATGGATCAGCCAGGCTCTTCTGAAGATGTTAAGGAACGACATACTCAATTTGACTTCGCCATTCATCGATAGAAGAATGTTGTCACTTTTGATATCTCGATGAATAACTCCATGCGAGTGGAGATGGCGTAGACCTTCGCAGACTTCTCGACTGACTGCAGCGATCTGACCTTCACTCATGAAATGGCCGGTGCAGACATCCGTCAAACTACCTCCCTCCATGTACTCCATGACGACCCAGAGGTCGCCTTTCCATAGATACGAGTCTTTGTAGTTGACAATATTTGGGTGAGATGATTCTCGCATGACTAGGATTTCGTTGATGATGAGATCCTGTTTGGGCTGTTTCTCGAGGTTCATCTGTTTGATAGCGACTGGGTTGCCGATTTTGTCTCGTGCAGAGTACACTCCTCCCGAAGCACTATACATCAGCCCAGACCTATTGGAATACGCAGCTGACATACCCTTGACCGATTTTGGTGAGACTCCTGTAGATTTGATTCGGATCACCACTTGAGCAAATGGCTCGTAATTGTCGAATGACCTCTTCATTCTCTTTGCCCTTGTCCCTCCTGCGTGGGATAGCATCGTTCTGGGCCTTACCGCCAGTAGGCTGTCGACCAAGAGATGTAGATGGTCCTGGTGGGGGTCCTCCTTGACCTGACTTGGACTTGCCCATTGGCACAGCTTGGGGTGGGGATGGCTTAGCAGGTGCTCGGGTGGTGTTTGCTCGGTCGAGAAGTTTCGACTTTGATTGACCAGATGGGACTCGGTGGGATGCTGATCTGTCGAGAACAGAAGGCATGTTGGGTCCACCTGGTCCGAGTCTTGGCGGAACAGTAGGTTCGACCTGTCTCGAGGGAGGCAGAGGTGCAGATCGTTCAGACTGGAACCTTGCTGCTGCGCTCATCTTGTTGGGAGGTACAGGAGCAGCACGCTGAATTGTGAGTTGAGATAGGACAAGGTATAGAGATTGCTCACAGGGTTCGCAAAGTGGTCAACTCGACCTGGTGCGTCATGACTGGGTTCCCTCGACATTTCGCCAGACCCGATAGGCGGTGATGCAGCACTCATATGAATCGATGGTCCAGCGCCGGCCATCTTCTGCCAGATCTCTTCTTCTGCGTTGTCGGGTGCATCTCTATTCTGGAAGTACTGCACAACTGCGAGAACCTGCACAGTCAGCTTCGAGCGGTGACAAGAGCAGCTCAGCTTACCTGGTCTGGATTCTGCTCCTGCTCAGCTCGTGTGATACCATTATCATCTAGCAGCTTTTGCCATTCCTGAGGCATGCCTGTATCTGTTTTGATCAGCACTGCGTTTGTATTTGCAGGTGAAAGACCTACATTGCCCAGTATTGTAGTCGAAGCCGACGTGTGTGAGATGAATTGGATCATACGGTGTCGAGATGACAGGAGTCTTTTCCTTTCCGAGCAGATCTGGACATCAGCGCGTTCGCGACATGGGAACAAAGGACCTACCGCTGAAGGACAATCCGAATATACTTTTCCCCTTTTGACTCTTGCCTGTTCCGCTTCGACTCCTCGTAGCGGCATTGGGTGCATTAGGCAGCTCCTTTTCCTTGGTTGGCTCGACTACATTCATGGGCATACCCATTCCCTGACCTAATTTGGTGTCTTCGATTCCCTTTTCGATACCCTGTACCGAGTATGGGTTATTGGGTGACGAGTATGGTTGATGATGTAGAGGAGGGGGAGCAGGCTGAGAGAGGAAGTTTGATCCTGGTGCGGGGGATAGGGCAGATGGATTACCCCGAGCGAGCTGTTGGGTGGCGGACATGGGTTGCAAGCCGTTCTGCCCAGCATCCGCATATGGCATGGTGCCAGCTCGAGTGGGTCTCGGAGGTGGGATACCGTTCGGGTTCGTGCCGTTGGACATGGGGGGCAAGGGGGTGGAAGAAGCGCCAGCCGAGTATCTGTTGGGATTGGGTGAATTCGAAGTCGATTTAGTATAAGGCCTAGAAGGTCCTGCACCAAGTGTTTGTTGGGGAGTAGGGGTTGTAGCTTGACTGGAATCACGCCTGAACAAGCCTGGAGGGGCCGGAGCAGCACGTGAAGGAAGCATATGCGAGCTGGTATCGAATGAATTGGGTGTTTGGATTGGAGGGGATCTAAAGGATGTAGGTGCACCGCCGCCCACCTGGGGTAAACGTGGCGATGATGTTGCAGAAACCATTCCTAGTGACATGTCTGTACCGGGTGTGTATTGGGCTGAATTTCGGGTAGGGCGATGATATTCGACTGTACGCGATACGGGTGGTGGATGAGCGTCTCCGTTTGAAGATGTGGGAATAGCGCCAGTGTCTGTGAATATGCAAGTATTATATACGTTGTTTTGGAAAGGGAGTAACAATGTTTAGCTTTAAACTCTAGTGCAGGGTATGTGAATTTGACTCACAAGCATGAGGATGCCTGATTTGCCTCTTGGGGCTGGTATTGACTCCACCCGACATGACAATAGTCTCTGTGGTGTAAATCTAGTTTATCTATCGGCTCTGATGGTCCTCCTTTCTTCTCTTAATCGATTCCGCAAACACGACAATTGTCGATTGAGCACCGGGTAAGACTGTCGTAGTATGGGAATCGAATGACGAGGACTCGAATGACGAGTTATTTGGTCCAAGCTTAGTATGCGAAAAAGAAGGGCAAAAGTCGGAATATGAAACGCTTGTTGCTGCACGCTTTGACGCTTCTCCTTGTCCTAATAATCTTCCCTGGCGCCAATGACCACGCGTCCAGCGATACTTCGATGAGCGATCCAGCAAATACAGCGATGCACCGATCTTTTTCGGTTGTCGAGGCGCGATGGAGTGAATGTAGAGTGTCCGATTTCAAGACAATAGCTTGACGACGTCTTGACGTGACGCGCCGAGTTGGGATTGAGGCGTTGTTGTTTTCGTGGTGGCTGCGGGTAGCTGCGCGGTCTTAGCTTCTAGGTGGTCTTTCGGATACCTGCGCAGATGTATGAGATGCTGGACCCTTGTATTGACTGTTGTTAGAAGCAGTAAAGTAGAGTGTAGTGGATGCATAAGACAACAGAGTCCCCAGTCATTATGTCTCTGGTGTTTGCTTATCTACTCCCTCCCTTTAAATCACTGCAATCCAACAATTTTCAGGGTCCTTTTAATGAGAGCGGGATCAATTACGGCATTTAGGCCGAACCACCGATTCGTAGTCAGCAGCAGGAACTATCTGATTATTGTACCGGCGGCCTATAGGTCTATACATCATGCATAGCTACAACAAACAGCCTAATAAAAGGCATAAGATACAACGGGAGACTAGCGTACATCATTGATAAGTCGTCTTATCACGATGTTTTCAGCTACAAGCTTTTTAGCAGGTTGCTGGTAAGCAGATTTAGAAGACATGGGAGAAGATCGAGATCGCGAAGCTGGTCCAGCAGTACGAGCTCGTTGGATGGCTACCCTCGGTCGTGGCTCAGACTGCGGTACTGGTGCGAGTCTGTACTCTGGGACTGGCGGTGGACGCATGAGACCCTGACCTGATGAAGGCGGTACTGAGCGAGATGCAGTTGGCGGAGTGGAAAGCGAGCTGCGGTGACTCATAAGGGTCCGAGGTGCCTGTGGCGGGGTATTATTAGAGCCAGAAGCATTTCCGAAAACCGGAGGCGGGCGATCAAGTGGTCGAGCATATGCTGCTAGCGTTGAAGAAGAAAGCCGACCGGCCTGAGGTGATTCTGCGAATCGTGCCTTTGCACCAAGAGGGCTGGAACTGCCGTTACGGCGTGACGACGGTGGGGCGGAACGTCGTGATGCAGACGAAGGATCGACCAGGAGTAATATATCGTCCGATGAATCACTATCGCAATTCGAATCCTGAGATTCCTCATCAGGTGAAGGTGATCGTACCAAGGAAAATGAGACTCGAGCACGTTTTTGAGGTCCATCGCCGGCTTCCGATGATTGTCGGAGGATACCTCTGAGGGGCATCGGCGTCTCGCTGAAAGCAGACGATGATCGATTATGCTGGATCAAAGAAGCCAGTGGAGAAGACCGATGACCCGACGGCATGTACCGGATAGGTTCAGGACTCTGCGAGGGCGAAAGCGAGGTTGGGGGCGATGACGGAGGGAGTGAGTCAAGCTCTCGGACGCCAACATTCGAATCAAGCCGGTGAGGAAGACTATGCTCGGTAATGTGGCTATTGCGCATGGCGCTGACCGGCAAGATCGGGCCATGGAAATGTCGGTCTCGCCTGACTGCACTATCGAGGGTAAGTGACGGCACAGGAGTGGTTGAGCGAGAGGCAGGAACAACGACGTCGAATGTACGTGATCGCTTCCTTCTAAGAGCAGGGCGAGGCGCATCCATCGAACGGCGGGACTCCCATCCTGGCCATACGTTTGGCGTCCTGGCAGGTATGTTGAGCTCTTGATCTTGAACCATATCGATATCGGCATCGTCCCCTGCGTCCGCATCCGTGTGATGAATTTCGGGTCTAGCGGGCTTTCGCTTTGTTATCTGATCATCATGTCTCGAGGACACATCGGGGCCGGATAGTCTGGGACCTCGCTTCCGCTTCTTCTCGCCAGCGAGACTGGTATACGTCTCTTCAAGGGGCACAGTCTTCGGTCGGCTGAACTTGAGTTTGAGTTTGATCGGCTCAGACTGTGGGGTCGGCGCCGGCCGAGTTTCGAGAGGTGAGGTTTTCCTAGGACGCCCAGGTTTTCGTTTGATCGGCTCGGACGCTGGTACCGGCACCTGTTCAAATTCGAGTAGTGAAGTCTTTCTGGGACGCCCTGGTTTCCGTTTGACCGGCTCCGTTTGCGAAATTTGCTCGGTGTCGAGTCTCATCGAGTTCGATATTGGTGTCGTCTGGACCTTATTCCCAGATACTGCAGGTTCGGTAGGATTCGAGATTGGAATATCTGATTTCCTTGGTCTTCCTCGTTTCCGAGGAGGATTTGCTTCAGCGTATTCGTGAGCGCCATGTTTCCCTTGGTTCGAAGCAGGTGTAGAGTCATTCCTCTCTTTTGTGGGATCGGATTTTATCGTTTCCACATTCCGGCTACTCGGAGCAGTCTTGACCTTGGAGCCTGCAGTCGAGTGTCGACCAGGTTGACGATGTCCGGTATTATCTCCGTTCCAATATCCGCAAGCCTTGAATGATATTCTTCCTCTACACCAGTAGCTCAAACGTCGTCTTTCGTGATCATCAGATCGAGCGCAATCGGGACAAAATCGGTATCCATTCTGCAATTGACTCTGAATGAGGGAAGTGTAATATAGCTTAATGTCGAGTTTCGTCTCGTCAACCGTCAAGTCAGGCCCTGAGGTAGTGATTGTCGGTGTCTTGGGAGTTGAAGTATGTTCTATCGGTGTCTTCGGTGTTGCAGTACGTTCAATTGGCGGATTGATTGGTTGCGAAGGGGTGACTTCTTCTTTGGGCTGTCTTTTCTTAGACGATTTTCGTAAATTACCCTTGTATCCATCAAAGGTACAGTCTTTGGACTCAATTCTCCCTCTGCAATACGCCGAACTTTCGACTCGACTAGCATTGTCCGAAGCGCGGCAGTATGGGCAGCTTCGGTCTGTCTGCTTGTCTGGCCTCTTGACGAGGTTTTCGAAATATCGCCATCTCTCCAGACCCATCGAAGTCAGACCTGATCGTCTCCCTGTCGCTGGAGTTGCAGCTTCTATCGGAGCCTCAACGGGCACTGGATCAGGTCGCTTTTCCTTCCAGAATCTATTACGAGTCGTCGATGTAGTCTTGTCGGCATCGGTATCAGCGTCCACGTCGCGTTTGAGAGTTTGGGGAGGGTACTCGAATGTACAGAGTTTGGAATGATTGGCTCCTCGGCAGTACTCCGCCAGCTTAACTCGAGCAGGTTCGGCATATCGGCAGTATCGACAAGCTTTGTAGGCCATGCTGGCTTTCTGGCGGTAGCGGCTACGACGATATCGCCGGCGATCAAGATTGCTGGTATCGATAGTCTCTGCAGGACCGAATACGTCGTCCAAGACGGTCGGATCCGTTGGACGCTCGCCAGCCATACGGCTTTTGCCTTTCTCGTCCTTGCTCTTCCTCTTTATCGGTTGGTCTTGAGGTAAATCGCCGATCTTGATCTCTGTCCCCGGTCTTGCAGCCTTTTGAGCGGGTGGGGCAATTGCGGCGACCTGTGGTTGCGTATTTGATGCTCTTGCTGTTCGCTGCTTCGGCCGAAGGGATGTCGGTATGACTGGCGAAACTGGCCTGACACGTTCGGCTATAATCTCTGGTTCAGGAGAAGTATCCGGAGATAGGGGAAATGTCATGGCTCGGGACGCGGATGCGCTTTCTAACCATGTGGATCTGACTTGTCGGGCGCGAGCGAGAATAGAAGCGCTCTGAGACTGCAGCTCATCCTACACATTAGTCTCAGTCGCCAAGCGGAAGCGAAGACTCACCTCTGAAGCTGATCCTTCCGGACTGGATTGATCGTTGCCAAGTTCCACATCTGACGAAGGTAGGGCCAGCTCATCCTCGCTGCTTTCATCGTCCGAAAAAAGATCTTCTATCTTGCCCGCAACAACGGTCGTGAAACTTGAAGGAGATCGGTACTCCAATGGGGGTGACTCCGCCCTCGACTCTTCAGATTCCTCCGACTCCTCCGACTCCGAAAGCTTGTCGGTATGACATCGTGAATCCCTTCCTTCCGCCCTCGCTGACATCCTCCTAGCCCTGGCCTCCTCCTCATCACGGAGAAACTCTTCCATCTCCTCGTCGGAAGTCTGTTCCGGTCGAGATCGTAGCGATGCGAGCAAAAGAGCGGCTTTCCTGTGATCGAGCTGCGCTTTCATCTCTTCCTCTTGATCAATCCATGAGCCCAATTCGTCTTCCTCATCTTCACTTTCGACCTCTTCGGTATCTTCAATATCGTCGTGGCTATCGCTATCCGAGTCGGTTTCATCGTCTGTGTCCTCTGAGCGTTGTTTGATTATGCGTCGCTGGCTCGGACCCGCCTCGGGTGAACCATCCTCATCTCTCGCCCAATCCGGTGGACTCTGCCCTTCATCCGGACACCATGGTGCTATCGATCCATCAGACTTGTGGACCGTCTCTGTTTCGAGATCGACTTCGTCGTCGTCTTCCAACCAAACTTCTTTGGTCTTCCTCGCGACCTCGTCCCAGGTCTCGAATAATTTCCCTACCGATGCTACCCTCTGTCGGTGATTTGCGATAGCAGCGACATCATCTCTTGCAACGGAATGTGACCTGTTGGTTGAAGGAGTAACTTGTCGGTTGAAAAAGCTCTTGGATCCTCTACTGGATCCCGGTGTTTCGCTTCGACTGATATCTCGAGAGTGGACCGGTACCGAGTAACTTGATCGATATCGGGGTATTTCCGGCGTAGCTCGATAGACTGGCGAGCTCGCCATGGTGTTTGCGTTGCTTTAAAGCTAATGCACCACCGTCTGTCCTTCCCAAGCCGTCAAGACGTCTGTGTGAAAGAAGGAAAGGAAACGCGTCTCTTAATCTCCATGTTACCCGCAACTTGTCAATTGTCAAAGTTAGCTTGGCAATTTGCTTCCGTCCACAACTTGGCTACTATGAGCAAGCCAAGTGTCATACCATCCTCCTATACACTCCCATGTAATGGTGTATGCCCCTCAGCGCCGCCATGCGGTCTCCTCAGTATGTGTCAAACCTTTTCATCTGGTATCCAGCTTATAGCATCAGTTCACGCTCGTCAACAGTACTCTTGTCTTTGTTCAATACCTATATTCGCCAAACTTCTTGATCCTAGTCGCACGAATCCTTATCCAAAGCCAGATCGTTAATTCGCATGTAACACATCCCGGCCGGTCTTTGTTTGGCCTGGGGGCTATGCTCACTTTCATGAATATCATGGCGGCCGGGCTACACAGTATCGACTTCATGACTGGCATGAATGGAGGCAGAGGGGTGATACTGGATTTCGTTGGTCAATGTAGGTCACTACCTACACGATATGTAAATTATATAGCTGACAGTCTAGCAACACCGGCTTCGCTTACACGGATCGTCGTACTCGATCTGCTCATCTGGCTATGCCAGCTAGTCTCACTGGAGGTCACATTCATCACCGCACACGCCGGCAATATCCCTCATTCCACGTCATTCCCTTACCCCGACTACCTACTTCCGCCAAGCTACACTTCAGCTCCGAAGATCGAGTCAGGATTGGATGATGAGGAAGATGATAAAGCCGATGACGATGTCGAGAGCGGACTGAAAAGGAGAAGACGGAAAGGCTTTGAGAGTGCGTTTGAGGAATTGGATGGGGAAATGGACACGCTATGGTTGAATGAAGACGATGGTCCAGGTGGTCGACCGAGGGGTGGGCAACCTCCTCTATCCGATATCAATGAGCTGACCAGCAGCATCTTCGTCGAGCCGCTTGCTGCCCGATGGTCCAGATACACGAATACGTGAACCCCCTCTCATCTTTTCCCTTTCCTTCATCCACATGATCTTCCTCATGTTCGCACTGCCATCACCAAATCCTCCACCTGCAGCCTTCGCCGGCGGTACACCTAACCCCACACCACCAGTCACACCGGGTATAGAAACAACATCACCTCAGATACAACCTAGGACACTGGCGAGGGTCGTCGAGGCGGATATCGATAGTTCTCGTCTACAGCGCGAATTGGATGAAGGAGATGCAGACGACAGGCGGACACGGACGATGCCTGGCGATTTCAGGAATTTAGACGAGCCTCGGAGTGGGTGAGATATAGATATTGTTTGACATGTATTACATTGTAGCAGTACTACTTTCGATTACTCATACAACACCACTCTTGATCTTATGCCCAGGCATAGAACAGATTTCCAGATGTCTCCCTGGCGACCTCGACTCTCGCCTTGCCTCCGGCCGGTATCGTGTGTATAGATCCATCAGCACAGACAAGATGGCTTGGAGAGTGGTCTCCGTCCTTCGAAGTCAGCTCAGGTAGACTGAGGTACAGGGAACTTACAGTCGGGACCCATTCGAAGCCCCCAGCCCTAAATGTCTCCACCACCACATCTCCTTCTCCCCCGGATCTGGTCTCTCCCCCGTCCTCCGGGTATAGTAGATCGACATGTCCGCCTCTCTTGTACGCATGCCCGATGACTTCCATCGCTCTTTTCTTCCAGCGCTCCTGCTGTTCGTCGGGAGTGGTAGCAGAGCGTACGTCAGGATCGCGGAGGGGACGAAGTATAATGATATCCATTGTCGGTGTATCGGAACTTGGCGGTAAAGACTTTAAGGTTGTATTGATGACGAAAGTAGGCTCTAGCCTTTCACAGGTAGTTGTAGATAAAAGGTAGGTGAAAGGTCCATCAAGAGTATCATCTTTGGCGGTGTAAGGAGCAGTGAAGGTCTTTGTTTCCGGGTCATACTGTTGTACCGTCCCATTCGGAGGAGCAAGAAATTTGACTTGCGCTTGGAAGAAGACCCCGAGATTACGTTGTGCTGCGACTTTGAATCGCTCTAGTCCCGGGTACTCGGTCCGTAGCTCCTCAGAGGTATGTAGGAGAGCAGCGTGAAGAGAGGTGGAAAGGACGATGTGGGATGGTATCGGGCTGTCTGGGGTGGGCTTGCCGTCCGAGTCGGTGAGGGCGGTCAAAGTGATCGGTAAGGGTGATGGCTGGGATGATGGGGATAAGGATGATATCAACGACGAGAGGGTTCCCCTAGCCTCTTGGTCCGAGGGTAGAGCGGCCTGGACGTCAGGCGGGAGGTCACCGGACGTCTCGGATGATAGTGAGGCATGTAACGCGTTTGCCTTATCATCAGCTAATAGTCTGTCTGGTCCCGACTCACTGTCCCCAGAGGTAGAATGATGAGTTGCCAGGTTCTGTTGCTGCCCGAGTGCCCGGGCAGGCTTACAATCCCCTCTATCAGCTCATGAGCCGTCCCATCTCCTCCCGCAACAATCACTCTGATTGGCTCCCCTTGGCTTCTGTTCTCGTTGGCTATCTCTTGACCGATTCGACCGGCATCTTTAGGACCGCTAGTAGTGTAGGAGGTGTGTTTCAATCCGAGTCTGTCCAAAAGCGGAATGACGTTCTTCTCAACGACTATTCGTCAGCTTACGCTCCTGCTTGAATTTACTTACATTCCGGGGCTTTCCCATGTCCAGCAGCTGGGTTGACGACTACGTGGTACATATTTGACCTTCTCGACGCCTTCCAAGAGGTAACTATGGAGTGGAAAAGGCTTTGTGATATTCCATGGTCATGGCGTAATAGTTAGTACTGGAGACCCCAGTGGGGCACCATTCCATCCTGACGCGCGTGTTTTCATGAAATCACAAATCACAGTAGAGGAACCGCGTTGATCTCATCTTGACACTTCTTTCAATCTGCTACAACGCTTACAATACCTGACACCTGCTCCGGATCAGCTAGGTTGTCCTTGACCTACAAATCAACGTGATGGGCCGCCTTCGTGCCGACAATGCTGCTTGTGCGATCTGTATGGACTCGTTGTTCACCAAGTTGGATGACTTGGATCAGCTAGTGCCAGCTTGTGCACCTGACTGTGGTATGTGCGATACCCTACCTGACCCATATAGAGCCATAGACTGATCCATAAGGACATGTCTTCCATGAGGAATGTCTTCAAGATTGGTTCCGAGCCCAATCCACGCAATACCTGGCGCAAGCCAGAGAACATCGTCTCGACAGAGATCCATCCCCGACCTTATCAGACGCTCCGGCTCTCTGTCCCACTTGCCGGACCGAGGTCTATGCCGATCCGGAAAGCGGTGAACCCGTCTTGCATCGGCTTTATATCAACTACGGAGACGAAGGCGCAGCAAGTAGTGATGTTGGATCCAGTCCAGTAAGGCCGACACAGAGTAGGAAAAGGGATAACGAGATTATGGGACTTGCTAGGAGGGCCAAAGGGATTAGTGAGGACGTGAAGCACTTGAATGAGCAATCATCGCAGCAGGCTGTTGATGGTTTATTGTCAAGGGCGGAAGGGTTGAGGGATGATGCGGTCTCTGCAAAGGCTATCCAGGGCGTCAAGGTCAGTAGCTCTATCGTCTCCAAGGCATGTCACTGAACGAATACAGACCTATATTGGAGGTCTCACCACAGCCATCAACAATCTTCGCTCAAGCCTCGCTCAAAGTCCACTACCAATAACGCTTCAAGCAAGGATCGACACCCTCGAGGACCAACTAAACACGATGGCTCGCGAATCGAATGCGGTATTGCAAACTCGCCTACCAGCAGCTATCAAAGCAGCGAAAGCAGAAGAACGGAAACTATGTGAGAAGGCTACTGATAAGGTGAAGGGGGATCTGGTGCTTGTGACTAGGGCCTTTGAGAAGGAAAAAGTCCACAGGCGGGAACAGCGAAAGGCAGCTGAGGAGAGGGAGCTACAATTCTCGAAGCAAATTGAGGAATTGAAAAAGTGAGTCATCTCACTCGGGGCTTGAGCTGACATTGGCAGGCAGCTCAAACGAGAAGAGGATGATAGGGAGGCATTACAGGAGACTCTAAGGGAACGTACCAAGCAGCTGAGAGGATACCAGGCCAAGGTTAGTATATACCGATCAGATCAAAAGTTTCGAGCTGACGTCAGCAGAGTGAGAATCGAAAGGAGTTGAAGGATCAGAACCAGCAACTGGAGCAGGAAATCCAGTCGCTACGAGAAAAGCTGGCGACGTCGCGTCAGGAGACTACCAATCGGTCGGCAAGTCCAAATTCAGAGGGATCATCAAGTCGACACCGTTCTGTACTACGGACCGAAAGTGCTCCGGAACCACTTCCTAGATTCCGCCGCATGCTCAATTCCCCCGAAGATGACTCGCTCGAGATCGAACTTCCCTCTTTTGCCGATGATCCGAGTCGTCGTCACCTATCACCACGCAAGTCTGCGCGAGCTAGTCCAGCTACCAAAGCACCTAGGGCGCACCCTACCGCTAGGACCTTCCAATTCGACGGCGATGACTCCATCTCGGCGATCTCGCGTAAACGAAAGCCAAATCAGTCAAAGTACTTCCAATCGGATGATATATCCGAGCACGACTCAGAGCCTCCAACCGATATTGATGATTCCGACATTCTCATCCAGGCGTCATCGCCGGCAAGGACCTCTCCCACTAAACGCAGTCGCACCAACCCATTCACTACGACCAAACAAGCTCATACCGCCAAGACGACCTTGAAACCAAAGAAGAAGGAGGTTGAGGTTATTGATTTGGCTTCCTCCAGCCCGGGCACACCATTCAAGTCGTCGTCTATGAACATTCCACGCACCGAGACTGGCGAACGAATGAAACAGAAGAGCTCTTTGGCTGGTATATTTACGGATGCGAATGGAAGACCTAAGAAGGGATTGGTGACTGGCGCGAAGGTGAAGCGCCGCGTTTGAGAACTATCGACGTATATATGGGGAAGACCAGATGACGGACGGGTGGGATTTACGGAGGCAACGAGACGACATGACGATCACCTTGACGACCGATTTATTTGACGTTGTAATTGGGTAAATATGCATTTGTACCTTGTTCAGCTGACTATGCACTGACAAGTGATCGGTCACTCTCGACTAATCTTTGATCTTGGTGAGTCCCATGAATTAAGAAGAGCGAAGATGTTACTTGTGAGAGTCCTCGTCCATCAGCAATGAGGGGTCGATCACGGACGGGCGTCCTGCGCCCTATGAGTCACGGAGGTAAACCCCAAAAAGGACTGACCGATACCAATACCCATGATCGTTCCTGGGTCAGGGATCTTTCGAGGGGGCCTATCAGGCGTGTCCCGGTATCAAGCTTCCTTCACGCGATGTGCGATCCGGAGCAGGTTATCAGGAAGCCCGGGCGACATCCAATTGAACAAGGGTTGCCAAGGAGCTTGTGAAATTTGAAAGCTGCCCTTGCTCTTAGCATTGTGGACTGGCCCGACTTGTCAGAAGCACCTCTTGTATCTCTTGCCAAGAATTTCGGCGATCTCTGATCCAGGCCATAAAGCTTCTCACGGACCATGAGCTGCACGCGTCGTCTTCACCGGTCGGCCGAAACAAATCAACGGTAACTGCCAAGCCCAAGCTACTTTATATCCGATATCTGATTGTGAATTTCGAAAACCCCTCGGATGGTTCGGAGTAGAGGTGATAAACCATGATAAGAGACAGAGTCGCCCGCAATCTTGTGCTTCTTACTTGCTTGTCACGGTGCAACAAACATGCAGCGCCCACTACCCCTACCGGTTCTTCCGAAATTCGAACAATCAGCTACGAACGGGGATGATGGTCCGAAAGATCTCAAAGAGCTGGAAGAAGAAGGTCTGATCGATATTGATGCTAGAGAGATTGGCCATGCTGATCCCTAGACGAGCCAAAGGTACAAGCATGCGATGCACCGATCCACATCAAGTGCATCAGTCTGGCAGCCATCATGCTTTTACCACTAGGCAAGTCATACTTCTGAGTAACATGCTAAGCGTTTAGGGGTCAATTGGGCATCGGCCAGTCTGGGACCACTCAAAAACACTCTTCGAAAAGAGATGGGTATTAACAACGAGCAATTTGGGGTGATAAGTTCTGCAGATGCCGTGGTGAATTCGTGAGTGATCATTGTAGCTATGTGCTTGACGTGACAGGATATGGCCTCTCGTTGGAGGGATTGCCCTAGACTGGCTTGGAGTGCAGACCATCGCCCCACTTTGCACCGTGACGATACTTCTCGGATCTATCGTTAGTGCTGTTGGTGTCAACATCACCAACTGGCGTTTACTCGCCGGAGGATATATCATCCAAGGGTTTGGGACGGCACTCCTCGACTCGTGTCAGCACGTCTTCTTTCACGCATACGGTGGGCGACGCGGACTTGCATTCGCATTCGCTCTGGAGAACGCTTTTGCCAATGCCACTGGGGCCTCGGCAAGAGCTGCTGCGATTCCCATACAAAGGGCGCTTGGCACGCAATGGGTCTTTTGGTGGGTGTCAAGCTTCAGTTCGTAGCTGAGATCAGGATTCCCGTGATATTCTGTGGTTTATCTTGTGGAGTCAATGGATTGTATCTGTGGTACGCCCGATCGATAATGCCATCCAAGTATCGCCTCACTTCCCGCAAGGATCAGAATCCCGATCTTGGGAAACGGCGTACTTTCGTACTGCTAATTAGCGCCATTTGGATGCTACCGTGGTGTTTCTGGATGCTTCCCATGTCCCAAATTCTTCAGTCGGGAACCGTGGGGGGCATGCAATCTAGCTTCAATGACATCATTCGAATGTAGGTCTTTTGCGTCAGCGTGACTTATCCTCAGGAAGGGTTACACCGAGTCGGTCGCTGGTTTTCTTCAAGCAGGAAGCCAAGTTCTCAAGGTGAGTCCTGACCACCGACAAATGCTAAGGTTCAGTGTCTGCTGGGTCCGTGTCTTGGATATGCTATCGACAGATGGGGCCACCGCTTCCACTATGTAGCGGTTGGCCCGGTGTTTTGGGTAACATGTCAAGCTTTATTCAACTACTCGAGCGTTCATCCGATGGTGCCTTTGGTAATCTCAGCCCTGGCGCAAGTTCTGTCTGCAGGACCTCTCCGTAGGTCAATAATCTTTGCCTTCCGCTGAATGTGATAGAGATGGCGCTGCACCTACTCGTTGCCGACCATCATCTGATTGGCACCGCATTCGGGGGTAAGTCTGTCGTCCCCTATCTCGATAGTGCTCATACAAGTCTGGCGTGCATATTCGAACGCCGGAAGTACAGTCATGGTGAGTGTAGTGCAAAAACGTCCTCAATGACCGTGTAGGAGGTCGTGTTCGGAAAGATACAAGACAACACACCAGGAGGAGGCTACTTCCGCGTTTTGAATCTAGCAATGGGTCTCAAAGCACTTGCCTTTTTCATCGCCCTGGGATACATCTTTGTCGACTACCGGTACCTCGGCAAAGGCCTGACGATGACCCGAAAGAAACGGGATGTGATCGAGGAGCAAGTACTTGCAGAGAAGCGCGAGGCCAGTGATCCGTTGACGAAGCGCATCTCTGTGCGAGCAGTCACCAATAGTGGCATTGTGCTTCTTGCGGGGCTTCTAGTAGCTGCCTGGGTATTGTTCTTCATGGGACTTGCTGGATGATGGGTGTGTGCGACGTTCGGACTCTTTGTTGCATCGCTATAAACCATCCGTGGATCTAAATTGTAGGCGTCGTTTCGGGTGTGAATGTGCGGTATGCAACAATTGTCAAGGTAGCAATGCGCTGTCTAGTCAAATTCAATTAATTTGGGACGTCTTGAGCGCGGGTTATCTGTAGTCTTCATCTTCATCAGACAAGTGCATTATTGAAAACGCTATATGCCAATAAGCCAGGCTCCTCAGACTCGAGCCGCACATTCTCCGTCTCTCTCCCCCACAGCCTTAGCCAGCCTTCTAGCTTCGTTCCCCCTACTTCTATTTCCAGATCTGCAACGTCGTCCATGGCATGCGGCGGTAGTGATAGCAGGGGCGGCGGGGGCGGGTGCAACAACGGACGAAGCGATTGGAGCGGAAGCGACCACGGCCGGGCTCGAGATGGGGGCCGCGCTGGATACAGCCGGTACAGGAGGGTCGGCGGGAGCAGGACTTTCTACAGCTCCAGAACTGACTGTGGCAGCTACCTTTGTAGACGATCCTCCAGCCGCAGCCCTTGTTCCTACTGTCGTACCAGCTCCTACAGCTGCACCTGTCCCAGCAGCTGTCCCCGCTACGGTCCCTGCACCTGGGATAGCTCCTGTCAAAGCTGTTTCGGCCGAATTCTGTTCTGAAGTCCCTGCGTTCCCTGAAGAAGCGGTACTTCCATCACAAGCCTCCCCAGCTCCAGCTGGTAATCCAGCAAAGGACCCACCGCCATCGCTGTTGGTTCCTGTGGCTCCACCACCTACGATCAGTCCGCCTGGACCAGCGCACTGGTTGACTGGGGCGTTGCCGGATGGATTTGCTCCGATACCTTTGCCTCCAGGGCAAAATTCAATCAAGTACTAGTTTTGTTAGTTTTGCTTGTGACAGACTGAAAGTACTCACTTCGGGTCCTTTGCATTCGTGATTCATCTCAGTCCTGGTCGTATCAGCGGAAACAGACTGCGGGTATGGCGTTTGACTCACTCAGGGGGATAGACAAAACCATCATTACAGGCTGCTTTCATGGTATCGTAAAAAGCTATTTGTCAGATCGGGACCTTGTCTGGTAAAGTTGTTCACTTACGGACATCGGTATCGGTCTTGCATGTCGCCTTGCTGTTATCAGGACAACAGGACTTGGCAGTCTTGAAATTGAATGGTGTTTCGGAACCAGTTTCTTGAATATATCAGTGAGGTCTCGAAGCATGCGAAAGAAGAAAAAATACTATACTGAACTCCGGCGGTACAAGGATTGAAGCAAGACCCTACCGGGTCAGCTTGTAGAACCCAGGCTCGGGCAGGGAGGCTTACAGACGGTATCAGATCCGAATGGGAATGCTAGAGCCGGGTCGCATTTGGTCAATAGATCGGTCGTAGCTCCGCACGTGACTTTGGTGCATTTGGCGCCCGTCCCACCGGTCGGAGTGATGGCAATGGGGACATTGAAACCTGCATGTTAGTGGTACTACTGAGTGGAATTGATCCGTGAGATGTACCATCGGTAATCGAGACTAGTGTTGTCAGTCATTCGCCTATCCCACCGAAAGAACTGCTTACTATCAAAAGTCTCCGTACCCGGGAGAGTGAATTCTGCAAGCTGGTCTGTTGAGCGCATTCCAGCTCATCCCTATAGGTATACTTACAGTTGCACCACTCTGGCCAATCTGGGTCCCGTCACTGGTGGTCAGATTCTGCGTCACACTTCCTGCTACCCAGAGCAGCTATAATCACGTACCATTTGCCATTAGGACATCCCCCAATCTTGCAACCCGTACCTTGAGCATTACAGCCAGTAGCCGCCCAGAATTTTCCAGCCGAGACTGTGAGGCATGAGTACAGTCATAGCCTCCGATGTAGGAAAATACTCACATTCCTCCGGGACATCCAGCTCATCTTTCTGACCAGCGGCCTGCATCCACATTCCCGTCCCAGCTTTACCGTTGACGGTGATTCCATTTGCACCGCTTACAGCAGTGTATGCTGCCCAGACTGGGGCTTTGCATTGATTGGAGATTACGAATTTCCGGGCATCACTTAGCTGACCAGCAGCTAGTATGACCAAGATGAGTAACAGGCTGCACATCGCGATATCTTGAGTACACAGGTATAAGGTGAGCTACAAAGTAGAGCAGAGTAAGTCCAGACCGGCTGGTATGTAGGTAAAATGAGTGTAAGGGTTAAGTCGATCAGATACAGATAGCACCCAATCAAGTCGATCAGATCACCTCATTTCTACCCACCATCTCAAACCCGGTCCCCGTGCAATCATCTTACCTCCCCTTGCGATCAACGGAACGTCCGCACAAAGGTCGCCTAATCCAACCTTTGTAAGTCACGTCCGAGGTGAGTATGTCACCGTTCCAAGTTACTACACCTTTGATAGGTATATAGATTGAGACCTTTGATGCGATTCAATTCCTTTGATCGAGATGGTCGGGTCAAAGGTTGATCAGCGGGGAAGATCGGTGGGAACGGGGTTTGGGCAATCTATTCTGATTTGGACCGAGATAGCGACGATCCCCCCAATTGGACCATTGAAATAGATTCCGTTGTCCGCAAAGCGTCGAAGGATGAAGTGACTGCGAGAATAAGGGGCACATCGCTTGATGCCCTTGTGACTGTGAAACTGTGTCTTTCACAGCTGACCTGCTACATCTGGTCTATCTTTTTCAAGCATGTGCGAGATATGACACCAAAAATCCGGCCCAATTTATCCACGACCATAGAATCTAGAAAATTCCGCATCCCGTCCGATCTGCGCAGACAACCTGGATATCGCCCAGTTAGTAGCAAGGTGGGGGACCACTTGCGAATCCTGTTAGGTGTTGTGGTTAATTACTTTTTGGTTTTTTCAGCAGGAATGAACTATGTTGTGAGGCGGAGTTGGTTAGATTGTGTGTGTGTGTGGGTCTCAGTCTTTAGCAGAGCGCGTCGTGACATTTTTTGAGCCCCGAGTGCGACTATGTACCAAATTTGCCAAATCGCTCTTATCCCGTTCATCGTCCTTTTCGCCTTTTCGTACCACAATCCTTCTCCAGCTATGCATAGTCAGGGATGCACCCCGGTCACAGCAGTTAATAGCGCGTAGAACATTCCTGCTCAGACCCAGAGAACAATGATTCGAAATCCGGTCAATCACTGCGCAATCCTGATAGCTTTGTGGCTCTATGCAGACGCGAAACGAGGGAGAACAGCGTAATCACATGAAGATCGTAAAGTAACTAGAAAGAGGGTTTCAGAAGTATGGCTAACGTGAAAAACGAGGGCCACAACTGACAAAGTATATGAGCGCACTACTTGCCCAAACCGAATCGCTTCTTTTGCTATCCCATCAGCATCGTACTCTTAATCGAAATAATATACAACTCACGGTACCCTTCTCCGGGGTCAATGGTCGACCAGATTCAATTCTCCTCTTTTTATCTTCCAATTCCAACCTCTGTTTCTCCAAAGCTTCCTTCATTTCTCGATGTCGAGCATACAACTCTTCTTCCGATTGTTTAAGTTTGGATTCTTTTTCTTGAACTTTTTGTTGGAAAACCATCTTCATCTCTGCTTCCATCTTTGCCAATTTCGCCTGATTGTTAGCTTTGCTTCAAGTGTACGGGTGATTCAGCTGACCTCATGCATTGACCTCTCCTCTGCTTGCTTGACGGCGGGGCTACTTGTCAGCTTGGTTCAAAAGAAGAAAGAGAAAGCTCACTTGGTCTCCCTGAAAACACTCTCATCCTGCTCAACACCCATCGTCCTGAGTTTTTCCGATCGATAGTTCTCATACAAGATATCATTGGTATGTTCCCTCAATTCCTCCATATGAGTCCTGACAAGCATCTGACGGAGCTTGACGAAATCACAATGTGATTCATTGTCAACTTCAATGACTCCCCAGGGGTAGGCTCGCCCTCGGACTTGTCGTCCGTCAGTGGTGGGTACCACTGAGTCGGAACCGACCACAGCGAATGGGACTTTGCTCTGTGGATCAGCTATGTCTACAGCAGAAGGAACCGTAGCTTACGATGATCTCTTCATTCTCCTGAATAGTCTCCTCGTCCTCGTTCTCGTAAGCAGGAGGCTCAAAGATTCGGATACCGTGATGGTGAATATCAGCGAGGATCTGCCATCAGCACCATATCATGGGACCACCGGGGAAGACTCACTCTTTGCTTGAATAAGCTAACCTCCTCCTCGGTCAGGGTATCGGCCTTGGCAATGACGGGAATCAAGTTGACCTTCTGGTGAAGTCTCCTCATGAATTCGATGTCGATTGGTTTGAGCCTTTCTTTCAGCTACGCCTCTACATAGTACAAAGAAGCTTACGAATGACCGGTGGGTTGGATAAAGTAGATACAAGCGTGAACACGGTTATCAACCAGTTTGAGCCTGTTGACCCTATTTTCCTGCTCGAGGTAAGCGTCGAATCGAGCATCGATATTGTCCACAATTGGTTTCCAGCTGCTTATCAGCTTAATTCACCACAAAACAGGACAGCCAACCTTTCATCGTTGTTTACGAAATCACCGAATCCGGGGGTATCGACCACAGTCAATTTCAGCCTGACACCAGCTTCCTCAATATCTCTTCATCAGCCCAATTTCAGACCAGAAGGGTATGACTTACCGGCAGAGATACTCTCGATATTGACGGTCCTTCCCCTATCCACACCTGGGGCTGGGACCGCTTTAGGCTGGTATAGCTTGGTCTCGAATAGGGTGTTGATGAGAGTCGATTTCCCAAGACCCGACTCGCCTGTCTGTCAGCTTGTTTCTCAATTGATGGGTACGTCGAGACGAGATTGAGATGAAGCTAAAGGACGGGATGCCAAAGGACCGAGCTCGACTTACCTACTACCATAGCGACGAATTGGAAACCACGCCTTAGAGTCAGCTTTGACGTCTTGCAAAGAGCTGACGAGGCTTTTGCCTCTGTTACTCACCTGACACTCCTCCTGTGAACCTGATTAGGGAGATTTGAAAATCCAACCCAGCTCGTCAAAGCCTTCTTTACGCTCTGCTTGACTGCCGACGACCCTCCACCAGCTCCATATTCATTCTTGACAGGAGTGACTCCAGGTTCAGTCTTGATAGGTGTACCATTATGTCCATTCCCATATTGCCCATTTGTTTCTGAAGATTGACGTCCGTGCGCCGACTGATCATATTGTTGCTGTTGGTTGGCGTTGTTGTTGTATGACTGATCACCATTTGAATTGACACTGTTTCTCATTGAATCGTGTGATTCTCTTGGATGAGACGCGTTCTCATAGTACGAGTCTGCCATTATGATGTATGTATAAGAAGATGGTGAATAGTGAATGAAGGTAATAGAGGTACTCTGCTACTTCTACGCGTTGAATGAGTCTAAGCGTTCCTGAGAGAGAGGGTGGAGGGGAATATGGGTGCCACAATGACGGATATAGCGGAGATATACTAAATGGCTGGTGAGTTGATCGTCTGTATTCAACTGCTTAATTGTTATCATATACATACAGACTATACACTAATTCAAAAGACCATACAACAGGTCAGAATAGAGAGAGGATAAGAGGAAATAGAGGAAAGAATATCCAGAAATGCGTTTGACTCCTGATGTAAGCTCAACCTCATCTAAACTTGACTCAAGCTGACAACTTAGTATGTATCCAAAGCCCAATCCGTTAGTTCAACAGGATACTCTATAGACTCAAGCTCAACAATCAGCACCTGAATCCATTAAAGGAGAGGGAACTGGAGCTACGAGGTGGGTCAGCTGCGATGACAGGGAATTCGAGCTGAAGGCTAGGACTACAAATACCAGCAATTGAGAACTTGGCTTCCCATCAGGGAACATATGATACTCTCAACCTTACGGATAATTCGATAACGACTCTGGGGAATATACCTTTGTGTACGTTCAGCTAACTGACCCTGTGGACAAGCTGACCGAGTAGCACCGCGTATACATTCCTTACATCTTGCGCAGAATCAGATTTCATCCATCAGCCCTTCATTACCTCCTAATGTAAGCTGTTGCGCCTCTTTGGAGGAACCCAGCTGACGTGTAGATCCCCAACCTAGTTACCCTTGGTCAGTTCACTGAAAGAGGAGTAGACA
Source organism: Vishniacozyma victoriae (assembly GCA_017654735.1). NCBI lineage: Eukaryota > Fungi > Basidiomycota > Tremellomycetes > Tremellales > Bulleribasidiaceae > Vishniacozyma > Vishniacozyma victoriae. The sequence continues at coordinate 353,820 of JADPYG010000088.1, forward strand.
CGCGGCTGACAAGCAGTCCTCACAGATAACCTAATCTCCTCCCTCGCAGCCCTCCTACCCCTCGAAACCCTAACGCATCTACGCCATCTATCACTAAAAGGCAATCCAGTCACAGAACACGAGCACTATGAATCATTCGTGGTCTGGAAGGTAAGCTCCCCACCCCGATCCCGACTGATCAACAGGTCGCAAAAGGAAACCTCCACACCCTCGATTTCACACGCGTCAAGGACGCAACACGTACTTCGGCTCGTCAACTCCTAACAGACTCCGAGACGGGATTACCAAATGCCCTAGCGCAGGAATTATCAATACCATCCACCTCGATCTCGGGAGCAACATTATCAGCATCAACAAAAGCTGCTGCTTCCGGAAACGGACCAGTGGGCAAGGCAGGAAAAGGAAGATTGATGACACCCGAGGAAAAGAAGAGGGTGGTAGAGGCTTTAATGAGTGCATCGACAACGGAAGAGGTGAGGAAGCTGGAGCGGATGCTGGCAGAGGGTCTTGTGCCAGAGGGAGGAATCAATGCCTAGGCCGGTTTTGGGATTGGAGTGGATTGTCAGTACAGAAAAGACGAATAGAGGTCATATGGACGAGGCAAGTCCAAGATGACAATGTAATGTATATCTCCGTCATGCCATACTGCCTCAGTATACTCTTGCTCTCACGTCAGGTCATACATTCTCCTTACGCCCGTTACACTTGAGATAGGATCAAGGAGCCACAGCCCGTTTCAGCCACTCTACCAAATCCTTCAATTCTTCAGAACCAACAGCATGTTCTTCGCCATCACCACCGTAATACTTGAACACCACCCCATCCTTGATATAATCCGAGTCTTCGAACGTGTAGACATTCATTCCGAATTCCTTTACGAGTTCGAGGGATCGGTTGGTGACTGCAATCAGCAGCAATACCTCTTATCGCAGTGGGAGCCAGACTTGTAGGAGTCACTACATCATCTTCTTTCCCCGCAGCCCAAAATACCGGGATGGCTTCATACCCATCTTTCAATATCTACCATCAGCTCCACATATACATACCGTAGTCTCCACCTGAGCTTGACCCAAGAACTGACATACCTGACGAATAATCTCGTTCCTCGCCACCCACCCCTTAACAACTGCTAATCCATCAACAACCACCCCACCAGTCAAAGCTGTGAACAAAGCAATAGTACCCCCCTGACTATATCCCCCAATAAACACTTTCTCAACTCCTTCCCCATACTCACACTGAATGAGGGAGATGAGGTAGTTTATTGCTTGGTCTTGGTGGTAGATATCATCTTGGGGGGATAAGAAGTTGAGGGTGGGTGTATCGAACCATGCTGGAAATAGGGTTCCTGGATGTCAGCTCTTGCTACTGCGGACAGGCGCAGAGCGTCTAATGGAATGACTGAGGCATACCGTTATTGTAGGTCGAAGAAATGAGTGGGGCTTGGGGGAGTATCCACTTTACACCTGGTACACTCGTAGAGAGGGGTAAGAGGACAGGCATCCAACTGGAATCTAGCATCAATGACTTGAGACATCAGTATGGGAGTGACGAACCGACAGATTCACCGAATCCCTATCCGTTAGCTTGGTACGAATAAGACGCAGGGACATACATGTGAGAAAACCATGGTTGCCTTATGATCTCCACTTGGAGGGATGATTGACGTTCCGTTTGGAAATGATCCTTCAGCGCTGGACATCGCGGCGTGCGATGGGATAATGAGGATTAAGCTTATGAGTAGTGTTACCAGGATCATATTGAATTCTGAAAAGATGTACTCGTCAACATAGGAGATAGCCTGTGCGTGCTCGAGAGTGAGGGGACTGTTGCTTCTTGACGCTCGGTGATCCGGTCAATGCCACGACCTTGAGTCATCTCTTGCCACGCCCCTCAAGTATCCAGCCATGATTGAGTGCGTCATGCAGCGACCACTGGTTCGTGTCAAGGAATCAAGGAATGCAAAACATTGTCCAAAAGCAAATGAATCTATACGTGATATTAATCATACTATAACGTAACCACGTATAAAGAAAGGGAAAATAGTTAAAAGTCATAACATATAAAAAGCCTGAATCTCTCAGAGAAACAGCTATCCAACTATAGGTGCGTTCTTAGAAAAGGAGAGAGATGGCACCGGCAACGAAAGCGGAACCAGCAATGATGGATCCAATTCCGCTACTTCCAGAGAGAGAGAGGGCACCGCTGGAAGAGTTGAATGAGGCGGCGGCAATTCCAACTTCGGAAGTGATGGCCTTGACGTATGTAGGACCACAGGTTGCGTTGATGGCATTCCATAATTCGGATTGACCACCTAGGATGGGAGATTGGGATAGACCGAGAGCGTAAGGGAAAGCAGTCTCCCACTTGATGTAGGAAACCATAACCTCCCTAGTGCATGGTGTGCAGAGGGTAGATTGCTTCATGGTAGGCTGGAGGAAGAGGAATGGGAGGTTGGTGTTTCGGTAAGTAGTCATGTTGGGGGTAATGATGGATGCGAATACTTGCTGGTCGGCTTGCTCCTGTCGGGAAAACATGTTGACGACTCGTTTAGTCATGTCGGATGCGGCGACTGGGACGGAAATGTAGAGGTTGTTGGCGGCTACCTGGATTGGGTTCCAGGTGGCGGCGAATGAACTGAGCATGACTGATCCAGAGGCGGCAGCGGATCCAGAAGCAGAGGCGGCGGAGCCAGAGGCAGATCCAGAGGCGGAAGCGGATGCGGAAGAGGTAGAGTTCTTGGCACCGCTAACGATCGACTTGACACAGAAATCCTGGTTTCCAGAATCGATTGAACAGACTGCCTTTCGTAGAGGGTTGACGACGTACAAGACATCATACAATTCTCGTACTTGAGCATTGTATTCTGTTGATGAAGTCAACTCGGCAGAACAGTTGGAATAGAATCCAGAAAGCCATCCTCGGATAGCACTGTCTGCACATCCATTGGACTTGCACAAAGTGGTCAAGGTGTCCTGGATATCGGTGGAGGAAGCGTTGGATCCGGCAGTAGGGGTGTAGGCGGCGGTAGCGTTAATGAGGGGAGTAACACAGTCCTGGATCGATGTATCGGCGTTGAGGGTGGTGAGGAAGGAGGAACATGAAGCGGTGATGTTGGATGGGATCAATGCCGAGTCGGTCTGGATGTTAGCGGGGTCTATCACAACGGGTGTAGGTGGTGTCAATGCGGAGGTCTTGACTCCTTCCTTTGATTATCCCTGGACAAAGACTTACCTGGGCAGAAACCAAAGCAGCACCAGCGAGTAGTAGGACAGTTCGTAGCATTGTTGATGATCGATTACGCTTTGTTGAACGGTCGAAGGAGTATAGAGGTATATCGATAGTATTCGATATAATCAGTCTATTGCTTTGTGAGACTAGACTGTTTCGAATTGATTATTGTGATGGTGATGATCTGCAGTCGGTGAAAGGACCGTGATTGTGTGGATCCTGATGTCTTGGTGTGTTGTTGTTGTAATGAGCGTGTAGGTGTGCTTAATGTAGATTGCTTAGATACAAAGTAGTGCTGAAGATAGAGTTAGAGGCTACACTGTTCACACTGCACGGACCCCCTTGCCCCCGTTGTTGTTTTTAACGGAAGTATTTCTTATTGTCTTTCCGTTGACTTTTAGGGTCCAACCCCCGTTTCACCCTGAGGTTCCTGAAGGCTGAGAGGCGGAGTTTTAGTTAGGCCTGCCGTGGTCACGTGGCGTATCTCTAGGCGCAAGGTGTGATGACGCAAGAAGGTAACCCGGTCAAGTTATATTTCCAGCTACGAGTACCAGGCAGGTTACATACGCATACATACTTACTATATACTCACGGATATCAAGATGGTCAAGAGACGAATGCCAAGAGTATACCTAGTCAGGCATGGTGCGTAACCCTCGAGCGAGAGAGAATTGGAGCTGATGGACAGGCGAGACTGAATGGTCCATTAATGGTAGACATGTATGTCCATCCATCTCTCTCCAGTGACCCTACCCTTCCGATCACTTGGGGCGGAGTCGGACAAGCGAGACCACACTGATGCTTAGACCGGTGTTAGTGATATCCCACTAACAGCAAACGGAGAAAGGATGGTCAAAGAGATGGCTCCCCGAATGGTCGGCGAGAAAAGTACGCACCCCCCACTTCCATCAAAGAATGAGCTAATACCAGACCTAATTCACCCCGACCAAATCCGACATATCCTAGTATCTCCCCGACAACGAGCTCAGAAGACTGCCGCTCTAGTATGTCCATTTTAAATCCAAAGCGTGAATACTGATATCAGTTATTCGGTGATAACAAACCACCTAAATCGTCTTTTACAACTGATGAGGAAGTTGGGGAATGGAAATATGGCGCTTATGAGGGGATGTTGACTAAGGATATCAGGCAGAAGCAGCCAGGATGGGATATCTGGAGAGACGGGTGCGTCAATCCACATCATCTCTCGAATTCCACTTTTCTCCTTCCGCGTTTCTCACCTGTTCCCTTTGCTGATACTGATTGATAGGTGTCCAGACGGCGAGGTTCCTGGAGAGTCCCCACAGGAAATGTCCGACAGGGTCGACCGAACAATCGCCAAAATCAGAAAAACCCATCAGGAGGTAAATATTTTCCTTATTCCACTTCTCCGTTGTCAATACGATACTAACAGGTAGGCCGAGGACGCTGCATCCTGTCCAGAGGACGCAGAGTCATGTGACTATATGATCTTCAGTCACGGACACTACACTAGAGTTTTCATTGCGAGGTGGTGTAACTTCCCAATTGACGCTGGATACCACTTCTCGGCGGACCCAGGATGTGTAAGCCAAATTCAGAATTTTCGAAATTCGCATTTTCGCATTTTCGCCGCTGACCTGTAGCTTGCTGTTCTTGGTTACCAGCACAATACTCTCAAGGAGCCATGTAAGTCATCTGAATACTGTCCGGAGGGGGCTGATGAATAGCGTTACTTGGATTGAATTGGTATACCGAAGAAGCTATGCAGCACAAGTAATCTCGTGTCCCCACGAGCCGTACTTTTCGTCATACTATCATGTATATACTGCCATCCCATCCTATAACTCGACCTACTGTCCGCAGCCGTGTCGGTATGAGTCCATCATAAGTTACTCGTATCCATATCTGCGATCCATGAAAATGCATTCTTATCCCCCAAATTTAACCGAAATCATCTATATATTTCTATTCTACTCCTTCTTCTGGAACAAATACCTTCCAATCCCCCAAGTATCTCCACCATCCAAAGCAAAGAACTCTGAACAAGCAATAAAGAATACTCTAAACCTATACCAAGTTTTCCTACCCTCTTCCTCACCCATAGCATCCGTCAAAATCTTCAACCCCTCCTTCCCATGTTTATCTTGTAATTTCAACCAAGCTTCCAAAGTCTTGCTATAATGTACCCCATTCAAATAGCTTGAATGAAGTAACGTGAGATCCTGTTGGAAATAGGTGAATAAATCGAGAGAAGGCATAGTTCCACCAGAGAAGAAGGTTTGGGCCATCCATCCGTCATTCTCTTCGAAATGGTAGGGTGTATCTTTATGGCAGAAGATATGGATAAACACCAATCCTTTGGGGGCTAGCCATGATGAGACCTTTTTAAAGAGGATGGGGTAGGCTTTCATATGTTCAAACATCTCGATTGACATGATGTGTGTGAATCTATTATCAGCTCTGCCCACACCTAAGATACAGGATGACTTACTTGCCCTTCTCCTCAAAGTCGTAGACGTTTACATCCCCAGTGATGACTGTTACATTCTTGAATCCCTTTTCGGCGGCTGTAGAGTCGATATGGAGTTTCTGGGTTTTCGAGTTTGACAACATGGTAATCTCAGCGAGAGGGTAGTGCTACACGTCAGCCAGGCCACCAAACCTTCGATACATGAGTATCGTAAAAAGAAATTAACACGGCCTAGCGGCCTGAGCACGTACCTCGGCCAAAAACAACCCGAGACTTCCCCATCCACATCCCAAATCCAATATCCTCAGCCCCTCCCCTTCTTTCCCAGCTTCAACCTCACCCTCTCCAACACCTCTTAACCCTTTACCCAATTTAGCCTCCTTACAATAGCTAGCAAGGATAGTATCTTCCGCATCACCCAAACTAGATTCCTCAGAAGGCCAAAGGCACGAGGAGTATTTCATTCGTGGACCTAGACAGAGTTTGAGGAATGAAGTGGGTACTTCGTAGTGTTGTTCATTTGCTTTTTCTTGTGCGATGGCTATAGGTCGGGAATGGAGGTCGGCGATGAATTTCATTTTAGCTGCGTGGTTTGCGGTGAGGGATCCTGCTCATCAGCTCTTGACTTCCGCTATTAGTTGTTGTGACGCACCGTGATCAATCTCTCGAAGTCGTTTACGACATAATTGACGGATAACAGGACGAAGAGCTACATCCGGGATGATACCCTTGTCTAATGCTGCGTAGGCGTAGTCCATTGTATTAAGTAGAGCAAGCTGTAGTAGGGAGAGTTACTTGAGAGACAGACGCAATTACCCGCCCTTAACACCCCTCGGTGATGACACGCCGATGCCCGATCGCAAGTTACGATCGAATAGTCTCAGGCACACTGCACACATTCGTGTATATGTGGTCAAGATATAATATCATGCAATCTAGCAAGTATACAACAGTGAACGAGCAGGCTACTCGGAGTCAGAACCAATCATAGCCTCAGACAATCCCCCATTTCTACTCCGAGGCTCATCTTCATCCTCATCAGAATCAAGAACAGACCTCGAACGAGGTAATCTTGATTTCTTTCTCCGTGGCGAGTCTTCTTCACTCTCACTCGCACTATCCTCTGACCCCCTTCCGAGACCTGTGATCTCCTCCTCCTCTTCACTCTCGTTCGCCTTCTGCTTCCCTTTCCCCTTCTTCGCTTTCGGAGCCTTGGCAGCAGCTTGCATCTCTGCCATAACCTGCCCCGCCCGTTCCTCTGCCATCCTAACCATATCCTCCCTCAACATACGTTCCTTCTCAAAGAATGCTCGATCAGCATCCTCATCCTCATCATCACTATCATCAATAAACGCCGCAGATTTATAATTTTGCACTTCGACCACTTTCTTCGTTCGTTGTCGCCTAGGAGCTTCTTCATCCCCTTCATCATCTGAGTCGCGGCGTGCCAAGCGGGCACGTCGTTTCCTCTTCTTTTGGATTAATGTTTTCGGGTCTTCGGCCAAGGAAGGTGGAGAGAGGAGGTATTGGCGTAGAGCACCTATTGAAGTGTTGATGTGGGAAGGGAGGATTTTAGCTGGCATTGACCAGTTCTCGTTCTCAGCTAGGGAGTCAGCTTGACACAGTTTTGAAATCAGGAGACGTACCCATCTCATCGAATGTCCGCTCAAAAGAGACCAAAGTGAGCATCAAGCGAAGATGTGGGTCTGTGGCAATAGCAATTCGGTGCTCCTCACTATCGGGCGACAGGTCTACCATCAGTCACCTCTCCCACCATGAAGTAGATGCAGCATACCGAAGGGGACAAACTTGTCCATGGCTTCCTTACTAGGCATAGGCCTAGCACCCCTCTCCATCATCTCCTCTTCTTCCCCATCACGAGGTTCACGTATCCCGTCAGTGGCAATCACCACTTCTTCCCTCGAGGCAAGGGCAATCTCAAGTACCTGACAATTAGCATTCCTCAACAAAACGGTAAAATTGACATACGCTAATAACCCATTCAATCCAAGCTTGATGCTCAGCCTGAAGAAGAACAGTAATGACAACTTCCATCTGTTGACTCCAACTCAATTTCTTATTCTTCTTGAATTCGAGTTCAGCGGGTCCCATCTATCATTAGCCTCTCCTTCCACCTCATTCAAATACCAAGACATACCTTTTCTTGGATCCTAGCGCGCTGACCACCCATTCCATCATCTTCCTCTTCATCACTCTTGTATGACGACAAATCTTTCCACTTGTTCCTACTCTTCGGACCTAGAGTTTCGACAATCACGAATGGATCTTCTGCTACTTTTTTGAAGAACTTTCGGAGGATGTAATTGATTATCTGGACTAGGTCGTTTGAAGAGTCGGCTTTAGGTAGGGATTGACGTTCATCCAGGATCTTCTGGAAGAGGTGAAGGGAGCCGATCTGGTATTAGAGCCTACTCCCGATGAATGAGTAGGGGACATACCCGGAAGTAAAGGCCCTCAGCTTTCGCCCGGACGACTTGACGGTGCATGAGTCCAACTACCCGTTTCATCTGATCTGGATCTTCAAACTCCTGGAATCGAGTCAAGTAGGTAAGGAGGGTATTGACCACATTCTCCTGAGCGAAGCGCTATCATCAGCTCTGTTTCTTCATCATGTAAAGTGGACTCACACGCTCAAAAGCAGTAAACGTAAAAGCATGTTCCGCATAACTAGGCATATCTTTCTCAGCCTGTAAATCCTCTTCATGCTCCACATCCTCATCAGGAACAGGTAAAGTTCCATCAGGATTTTCCGCTTGTTCCTTCCTCTTTTTTCTTGCGGCTTTTCGTTTACGAACATACATGAATGATTTGGTTTTGGAATATCGTTCGAGCATCCGTAAGAGGACGTAGGCGAAGTTGATCACTGAGTCTAGGTACCTGGTTGTCAGCTTGAGAGATGTAGAAGGGGGAGGACTGACGCGACTGATTGATCTTTGTACTTTGACACTACTTCCAGCGACGAATCGAGGACATCACCATTGTAATATAGTTGATGCTGCAAGATCTCGGCAACTTCATTGTCTTCCTCCTGGTCCGAAACAGCCATAGCGTCGATGAGAAGTAGCTATCATTAGTATCTCCCCCCATAGTCTGGTAGAACAGACTTACAATCTGAGTAAAACAGTCGATACTAGCTTGAAGTTCAGTCCAAGCGGGTGGCTACCATCAGCTCCATCACTCCGTAAGAAACATACCCGTTCATCCATACTAAACTTCATCCGCATAACAACCCATCTAACAGAATCCATCTCTGCCATTTCTCCAACTAAACCAAGGGGCATCATCCGCTTGGCGGCCGTTTCTGGGTCATCGACGATACCCTTTTCTTTACGTTTCGTAGCGGCTTCAGATTCCTGCCGTCGTGTGCGGAGTAGGTATTCCATGAAGAATCGGGCGAGGTAGAAGGTTCGGATATTATCGGATGGTCGGATCTTTGTCCTTTCCATTCGGATATCTTTGAGGATCGTCGCGAAGAATGCTAACTGTCAGCCATTGGGGGGAGATGATACGTACTATTGAAGCAAGATTTAAGGAAATCTTTCGAGAACTTTTGCAAGATCTTCATAGCTTCTGGATCTAGAACCGACAGCTGGGTCAGCTCGTCCTACTTGTCAGCCACCACTCATTCAAGGAGGAGCAAATGTACCATCTGCTTGACTCGAACTGCTCGTTTCTTCTTGTTCTCATCAAGGATCTTTCCAGGGTCGACATGTATGGCATTCTGCTTATGCAGAATCAACTTCTGATCTCCCTGTTTCGTCAGCTCCTCGGTCCAAACTTCTGGGTGTGCGAGCTTACAGCCTGAACCTTGATTGTTGTTCCGAAACGGGAATGTCGCGTTGACAGATTCTTTGATCCGAGAGCTTTCGACTTTCGCTCGCCTTCCAACAGCGATGCTAGCTGATCCATAGGTCCCTGCTTATCAGCTCCGAAGTCATAAGCTTCAGGCTGGAACTTACCCTAGCCTGATCTCTCACTAGATCCTTCGGCCTTACTCCCCGGTACACCAAGTGGAGGATATCGAGGATTAGAACATTGTACTGATTGATCTGCGTTTGTTCCGCCAACGAAGCGAGAGTAAGGAAGAGTTGGAAGTAAGTCAATTTATGTAATTGAGATATCAGGTTCGACTGCCCATCAGCTCTTTCCTCACCCAGGGAGACGTAAGCTTACCTGCATCCTCGACATCTCCTCTTTCTGACCCGTGGTAGTATCGGAAGCAACGGCATCTTTGACCGATAAGAGATTTCGAATGATATGTAGTCCTAATGAGATTACTCGTTCATCCTTCTCCTCTTTCCTCGTTTTGGCTAGGCAGGGGAGCATTAGAGCTAGTAGGGATCGCAATGGTCCATTCGTTTGGATCAGCATCGCCTGTCATCAGCTCACTTGCCGAGGGCTTGACGCTGGTAAATACCTTGTACTCCTGCTGTGCTCTCAGTAAACTGGCGTAGTCCGTCACGACTGCTGGGCCATCTTGCATCTCCTTTAATTCCTGAGCCACATCAATCGGCCAAGTCAATGCCGCTATCAGATCGCCTATCGTCAGCTCTACCCATCTGGGCGGTGACTCACAAGCGACAAGAGCGACCTTCTTCCCCCAATCACCCCTTTCCGTCATACCTACCAAAATCGATATCAACTCCTTCATCAACCCACTTCGGTACATACACCGAGCAACCGTCCTCTCATCGTCACTATCATCCTTTCTCCATAATTTCTTTAAATCCTTAAGAACCGCCAAAATGGAATCACCAGGTCGATAAACCGTTTCATAGATCCCACTACCGGGGGTAGTTTCTTGTTCTTCATACCCTCCTAGAGCATTTGTGAGAGATTGAACAGCTGGGTAGAAGATTTCAGATCGTTGTTGAGGATCGTCTAGGTCTATATCGGGTATTGCTGAGACGACTGAATCGTATGAACTTGCTCTATGGCGTGAGGATGCCATTGAGCCTGAAAGGGTGAGAGTATGGTGAATTAATCAATTGAATTCATCTCATGTCCATATCTTGACGCGTAAAAGCAAGCGCGTAGATTTGATTCCGGGTGGGGTAAAGTATGGGGTATAGCTGAGGATATGGACATGTGAATAGGAAGAGTAGCTATGCATCATGGTAATATACAATATGTGCAGCAAAGAATCATGCAGTATTCGTAACACCCTCAACACCCATCTTGACACGCTTAGCATCAGGGGTATTTCCCGGGCTCCTCTCCCTCACTCCATTCCGTTCTTTCTCCTCATCCATCATTTTCTGAGCTGCTTTCCTCTCGGACCGTTTTTGAGCTTTCTTCGATACTTCTCCCTCTGTTGATCCTCCGCCAGTGGGCTTGTTTTGTTTGGCATTATTACTATTCTTGGATTTACCATTGGGCGTATCGACAGTTGGGTTGATATCCCCCTCGACCGCTCCTGTCGTGTCATCCCCATCTTCCGGTTCTGCCTCGTCAAACAGAAGGGAGAGGGCATTCATGTAATAAGCCATCTTCCACATCTCCCCGACTTTGATGGACATGAAGTCGAAGGATATGGAGATATCAGCTTGTTTCGAGCCGGTGCCGTCATCTGCGGGTAGGTTGAGTTTAGGTAATTTGGGGTATCGCTGTGAGAAGTGATTAAGAAGGATATGGGATGCTTTCATCCTGAACGTTAGCTTTTGCTCATGATCGGGTGTGGATCAACTCACCGTTGTCCGACGTCGATAGCTTGGGAGAAGGTACTGTGTCCCTTTTGAGCTGCTATCTCTGGTTTATCGTCTTCCAATGTCGCTTCGTGGATGAGAAGCGTGGCGTCCTGGCCTACTTCGACAAGGTTGTTACATGGTTTGGTATCCCCCGAGTACCTTGTTGTTAGTCATCGGCTGACGCTGTGCTGTTGAAGGGACTTACACAATCTTCCAACCGGACTGATGTTCCAGTACCAATCCAAATGCTCGGCCTCGATGTTCCACAATTGGCGCCAACATCGTCGTTAAGCCCAATGATTCCTTGAGTAATCTACTCGATTCCTCATGGCGTGCCACACTGATCGTTAGTCGGATTAACCTGAGGGATGGTAGACATACGCTTCTTCGCCCGTGGCAAAGATATCAACAACAGGCCACCCGCTTTCCGGCAGTACGTTGCGACGCTTCAACCTCGGACTCGAGGGTGACGCTGGCTGAGTCCAGGTGGGCGGTGTGAATCGTATACTATCCAAGAAAATGACCGAGTCGAGCACTTCCTGTTGGATTGAGTGTTGCCATGCTTTTGATTCTGACATTGACATTCCGATAGACATTGGGCCTACTACAAAGAATGGGCCATTTGTTCCCACCTACCCATCAGCATGCGAATAATGTAACCGATTAAGTTGGGGACTCACCTTGACCTTTTCTCGTAGAATAGAGTTCAAGCCTAGATGATGATCCGCGTGCATATGACTGATGTAGATCATCCTCAATTCCTCCAATACCCTCCTTGTTCCCTCTGGTCCAAATCGCCTCCTGAGCTGACCGAGTGATCCTTCTCCACAGTCCAAAAGCACACCGCCTACACCGGGAATGTCAAGATGCGTAGCGGAAACGTTCCTATACTTCGACGGGATCGCACTACCAGTCCCTAGGGTGGTGACGGTAATATCATCCCCTGGCTTCGTTTCTGTCACAGTAGATCTGGGATCATTGGCGACGTTCCGACGGGCTTCTTCACATGCTAGAGCGTAGTCCTGCGACTCTCGAGATAAGACCTCTCGAGCCCATTCAACTTCAGATGGGTTGGTCGGGAACGGTCGATCTTTGGCGTGGGGAGGTAATACAGCAGGTGCGGCTGGGGGATGCATCCGGACTTCGAGGTTCGCGACGAGAGCCTGGCAGTTTGTAGGCATCTGAGGAGGAGTGGGAGCAGGTGCCGAGTGTGGAATGGGGAAAATTGAAGGATCGGATAAAGAGAGTTGAGTGGCGTTCCATGCAGCGGATCGGAAGAAGGTCTCTTCGGAGCCATTATCTGCGTCTGCGAACAAGTGCTAGGTAATCAGCCTTCTACGAAAGGAGAAGCATGAATCTTACATGTGTATCTGGTCCATACGCCTTGACCCAAGCTTGGTATCGCTCATCTTGCCAGACTGAGAGCGGAACTCGATGAACCACAACGTGGACTTTGGCATCGGGTGTATGCTCTGACTGATATCGCTTGAAATGCTTCACTGCCAACAATCGATCCAGGTGTCGTTCGGAACAATTGACGATGATCAATACCTATTTGTCAGCCACCATACCAGTGTACCTTCAAGGAACGTACAGCACCAGGTCCACCTCCCACCAAGCAATCTTCAGGTTTGATGATCCTCTTCCCGCCCTCCACTTTTGGATCATCGACCTCAATATCCATCCCTTTCACCAACATTCCCCTCGAAGGTCCATTGGGTACTCCTAAAGCCATTGCTTTCTTGACGTCAAACTTCCCCCTTACATCCGGTGCTTGACAGATATATACCATTTCCGTCTCTACATCCTCATCTTTGACCGGAGGGAGAGTATAGCGCGTATCAGGTCTTGCGAATCTAACAGTTCCATCGGCCGTCATGAGAGGATGTGAGCGTGGGGGAGTTGTGGATATTTCAGAAGCTCGGGTACGTTTCCCAAACATATCGCCTACTATCGTATCTGTCCATTGCCGCAAATGCGGAGGTGACAGAGATGAAGGTCGGAAGGAGCGTGCGAGTGGATCGAAAGGGAGCTTGGAGCCTTCGGGGATGGTACTCGATGTTTCAAGGTAATCGGGGGAAGTCGAGGTGGAGGATTGGGGATCTGAACGGAGTGCGATCGCGTGCACTGTCATGTATGGGCTCTCGAACATCTTTTGTGCCTCATCACCGGGAGTCTCCAGAGGGAAGGAGATAGGATTGATACTGATCAAATCCCTGTTTGTCAGCCACAGGAACAAATTGTCGCTCGCGAGCTTACCTCTGAACAGCAGTCCGCAAAGTAGCCAAGAAATGAGAAGTATCAGGTGGTCCCACAATACTCAACTCCTTGATCCCGGCATCAGCAGCAGTCATGATCGTGCCTATCATCAGCTCCCTTCAATCAAGTCCTAGTCAGACGTACCAGCAACACCACCCCTCCCCTCCTCTGTCCCTCCAGGCAAGAACACAGCTCCCAGACCCCTCATACTCAACCTCTTCTGCACGAAGGCCCGTTGTGATCCCTGCCCACAGCCAAACAAGAATCTAGCCTTCTCGAATGATACGTAGATTGATAGATCCGTATCGGGCCCTGGGGTGGATATACATCGAATCGACCAATTCGAGTGGGGGACTTCACCCTTCATCGTGCTTGTGCTCGTGAAGTTGCGATATAGTCTGAAGAATGGGGATGAGGGAATAGCGCCTCTAAGCGCTTTCAAGATCGGTCTCAGCTTGTTTGAGGAGTATAGGTTGGTCGTTCAAGGGTTCATGGGTATAGTCTCGCCTCCTATAGACTGACTCGTTACAGTCGATCTATGTTGAAATATCGATGGAGATACATCCACTCTCCGTACGTTTGCTTCCGTCCATCACCCACTACCCAAATTCCTATCCTTCTCTTTCTTCTTCTCTACGGCCGCTCCTTTAGGTATGTCCCCTTCTCATTTACACTGGAGACAGTAGCTGACAAAAACAGAGTCGCTTGATTCTTGATAACTCTTCCACGAGAATCAGGTGCTCGGAGCGTCTTATATTTGCCGAGAGCGAGTTCCGCCTCCCTCCTTTCGAGGACGGAGGTTCGTCTAGTAGTCTTCCAGGGTTCAGTCACGCGTTGTACCTTGTATCCGAGAGGATGTGGTATAGCTGGAAGGGTGGACGTCACATCTTTGTTCATTGTTCATTATAGTCTTGGTTGTATATGCATCTATTCAATTTCACATTACCTGTGATGTGGGCCCATGCGGCTTTCGGTCAAATCCGATGAATCATGTTGACGACCTGATAAGCCGGAATTGTGAGCTATTTCAGTAGTGCACTCTTGTATATACAACATGGTAGGTATCGCAGGTCTCTCGGCCCTTCTCCTCGCTATCTCTGGCGTAATCGCCGACCAGGTCGAGCTCGACTCTGCACTACATTCGCAGCTCCTCCTACAAGGTCGACCACAGGTTCCTCTGTACCGTGCTCTCCTCCGAGATGCTCAGAAGCAGCAGCAGGCTACTATCCAATCGTGTGTTATCAGATCATACATTAAGTAGACCTTGCTAATCTTAGGAGCTCGCAGCAGATACTAGTAGCTAAAGATCGGTATGAAGCTCACTGCTTCCCCCAGAAGATCTCCCATTTCGACTCATCTGTGAATGGGACTTTCTGCCAGAGATACTGGATCGATGCTAGCGCTTATGAAGCTGGTGGACCAATCTACCTACTAGATGGAGGAGAGACCAGTGGAAAGAATAGGTGAGCTACACAACCCTCATAGCACTTGGGCTGAATGGTAGACTTCAATTCTTGGATAATGGGATTCTACAGATTCTGTCTAATGCGACTAATGGTTTATCGATCGTGTTGGAACATCGGTAAGCCCCCTCCTTGGGAATGTAGCTGATATTCAGATACTATGGAAAATCAGTACCTGTTGAATCCCTTTCCACTGATGATCTGCGATTCCTGAACAACGCCGAGGCTTTAGAGGATTCAGCCTATGTACGTCTCTAGGTCAATCGCCGAGCAAGTACTGATGGGATAGTTCATCGAGAACTTCAAAGCCCCAAAGGGTCTCTTACCACTAGTCGAGGCCGATACTCTACACCCCTCAAAGTCCCCCTGGTTCTACTATGGAGGATCATATGCCGGAGCTCGAGCAGCTCATATGCGATCTCAATACCCCCACCTAGTCTGGGGAGCTATCGCTTCTTCCGGTACGTCCCTCCCTGTAAATCGTCCTGAACTTCGACTGACGAATAGCTGTGACCCACGCTCAAGTAAACTTCCCTCAGTACCACGATCCAATCATTAAATATGGTCCTGAGAAATGTATCGATACCCTCCTCCAGGCTGTTGAGAGTATTGATAAACTTTTGGATCTACCTGAACCAATGCCCTCACTAGTCAAAGGGCTGTTTGGCCTAGGAGGATTGAGCGATAATGCGGATTTCGGAGAGGTCATTTCGAGTCCACTCGGTCTATGGCAAGCTAAGAATTGGGATCCTGCTGGTGAGCCCCTCTCGTCTCCCGAAGGCCGAAGGAGATCATCGAGGAAGAACACTAAAACAACCAGTCGGATCTGAAGGGTTCTACGACTTCTGCGATGCTTTAACTGCCGGAGGGGCGGATAGTCAGATCGGCCTGATCAAGATGTGAGTCCCCCATCATTTTCAAGACTGACAGAAGCCCCGCGGAGATTATGAACTACGGAAACTACATTAAGAAGGTGCGTTTCAAATCGCTTCTCTAGTCTAGCGCTGATCAACCAGAACATGGTCGAGCGATGCCCAATTGGAGAAGATGGGAAACGGGATGTGGAAGAGGTACGTACTACTCACGTATATAGCTGACTGTAGTGTTTCGGATCTGGGGATGATGAGAAGTTCCAGGACACCGATCTTTCCCAGGTCTGGCGATTATGGCTTTTCCAGGGTGAGCTATCATTCCACCTCGTAGTCATGTACTAATGATAGTCTGCACTCAATGGGGTTACTTTATGCCAGCACCTCTCGATGGACCTACCATCGTTTCAAAGCAGTGAGTCCAGCAACCTTCCCACTGAGACAAAGTGTTAAGTATCAGTGTGACCCTCGAACACTCTTCAAAGATCTGTAGACAGGCTTACCCACCCGGGAAACACTTTACTGTACCTCAATGGCCGGACGTTGAAGAAGTCAACCGCCGAGGGGATTTCGCACTTGAATACAGTCGATTGGCATATATCGATGGTGATCGTGATCCATGGCGATACTGCGTGAGTCACCTTTCCCTGTCAATTTCATATACTGATGAATAGACTCCACAGAGTGATATTGCCCCAAGGAGGGGATCTACCGTTGACAAGCCTATGCACCTTATCTTTGGTCAGTCCCCCAACACTTGTGTGGAATGCCGAGCTGATGATAGATGGTGTTCATCACTATGATGAGAATGGGTTGACTGATCATTCCAAGGAACCTTCCAGGATTAGGGATGTTCATGCGTTTGAGATTAGCTTTATCACCGAGTGGATTGATCAGTTTAAGGAGGCAAAGGGGAAGTGAAAAGGGTAGCGAGTTTGTAGCCGAGGCAAAAGGAGCCAAAAGGAAGAACGTGGCTTGAGTAGTAGAATGAGCGAACTATGCATGGTCCTAAACCAGGATGAGATGAGCGATGCATACCCCGATCGCCTACGATAACGAGATGGTAGCTCCTAGATCCGTCAAGGTCTTTTGCAATTTCTCTGCTTCCTCCTTTGGCAAATTCTCCTTCAAGGTTTGAGGTACAGACTCGACAAACTTCTTTGCCTGTTTTGTCAGTCATGGCTCATCGAAATATCCAAAGACAGGGAAGATAGACCCACCTCGACAAGGTTCATGTTTGGCATAATAGCTTTAACCTCCCTAATGATCTTTGCCTTTGCCCCAGCATCAAACTTCTCCAACTTGACCGTAAAGATAGTCTTCTCCTTTGGTTTCTCAACTTCCTCAGCAGCCTCAGCGGGAGCAGCAGCAGCAGCAGGTCCAGCAGATGGCATGGCAACTTCCGTAATATTCAATTTCGTCTTTAATGCCGTTACTAGTTCTGAGACTTCTAGGAGGGAAAGGGTTGAAATTTGTTCGACTAGTGGGGCGATTTTAGATGATGTTTCGGATGATTCGGCGAAATGACGGGAGGTGGATGCGAAAGATCGGTAGATGGGTGTAGGCTGTATTCTGCCTTGTTAGATTTCATCTTTAGTTTGGATAGGTATACATACCTAGATACAGAGGCGGTGCGCTCGGCAGCTCGCAGGAGAGTTCTAGTACATCGCTATGGATCAGCTACATGGTCGTATACAACCATGACGGGCCCTGTACTCACAGACATGATGAATATATGTATATATGGTATAATCACTTGACTATCTTACATGAAATCTCATCGAGGAATTCTCGAAATCCAACTACTCCCTTACTTAATCCACCCATTTAAGATATCACGCGTTCACGTCCCATTCAACCATGTCCCACATGTCCTCATGCATAATGTCTGAATCAGAACAACCCATCCCAAATGGGAGAGAAAGCCTCTCACCAGCTCCCACCTCAGCGGTCATTCCACCAGAAATCGAATCGACTTTATCGAGATTATCAGCTTATAGAGCTGTTAAAGGGGTCATGATACTTTCCCGTACCTCCACTTCCACCGAAGCTGGACCTGATGGAGGGATTGTACAGTGTACGGGGAGCATATTTGATGGAGAAGGTGGACAGAAGTATGCAAAGTTGGTCGAGGGGCTTGTTAGTGGTGCTACAAGGGGCGTTGGAGAATGTGATGAGGGAGTGAGTCCTCTTTTCCTCATTGTCTCGGGCCAATGTCAGTAAGCGCTGATATCAGGATGAATTGAGGTTGATGCGTATACGAACCAAGCGACATGAATTGATCATTACACCTGGTATGCCCGACTCACACAGGCAGGACATAGCTGATGTCTAGACGAGAGATACATTCTGGTCGTTCTGCAAGATCCTGGACAATAGTCGGCAATTGGTTGAATGATAGGATGAAGAAGGGAATATCCCGAGAAGCACGAGGTCAGATATTACGATAATGATAATGATGAGACGGCAGCTGGATATGCCATAAAGTAATGAATGTAGAAACACAGGGAGTGAATGAATTTGGATGCATCCTTTTCACGCCATGTTTTCTTTGAGCCCATGTCTGAGTAGTCCCGACCTCCCATGCAGCAGATATGTATGCGTACAGTGCCGCTCTAATCCCTATGCATAGCACATTGTAGTCAATGGATGAGGTTAGGTGGGGGTCCGCCAAGAAGCCACGTGCATATCGCGTGCACTTAGGCACATCTCCGCCACACTCCCCGGGGTTGTAACTCCGTCAAATTCCGTTACTGTTTCGCCCTTTGGTCTTTCGACGTGAATTCTTGAACTCGTCCATCAATACATTCAGCCAAAATGGTAAGTATCACCCACGCCTCCATCAGTAGAACTAGACTGACATGACAGCCCCCAAAGAAGGTCAGAACCGAAAACGCTACCGCCGTCTCCCTTGGACCTCAGATCCAGGAGGGTGAGCTTGTCTTTGGTGTTGCCCACATCTTTGCCTCGTACGTGAAACCACAATTTGGATAAGGATAGGACACTGATAGTCAGGTTCAACGACACTTTCGTTCACATTACCGATCTTTCTGG
Source organism: Vishniacozyma victoriae (assembly GCA_017654735.1). Classification (NCBI taxonomy): domain Eukaryota; kingdom Fungi; phylum Basidiomycota; class Tremellomycetes; order Tremellales; family Bulleribasidiaceae; genus Vishniacozyma; species Vishniacozyma victoriae. The sequence continues at coordinate 372,856 of JADPYG010000088.1, forward strand.
AAAGGAGACCATCTCCCGAGTTACCGGTGGTATGAAGGTCAAGGCCGACCGAGACGAGTCTTCTGTAAGTTTTACATACGCGCTATTCCAAATCAAAGCTAATATTTAGCCCTACGCCGCCATGTTGGCCGCTCAGGATGTCGCTGGAAAGTGCAAGGAAGTCGGAATCACCGCTCTCCACGTCAAGCTTAGGGCTACCGGTGGTACCCGAACCAAGCAGCCCGGTCCAGGAGGACAGGCCGCTCTCCGAGCCCTCGCCCGTGCCGGTATGAGGATCGGTCGAATTGAGGACGTTACCCCTACCCCATCCGACTCCACCAGGAGAAAGGGTGGTCGACGAGGACGAAGGCTCTAGTTTCTTTTCTCGACATCAATCGATTGTTGGGATTTGGAGACTGGGGGTTGGAGTTTTTGTTGAAAATATTGGAATCAGGTCTTTTAGGAATAGGAGTCTGTATGTGCCAATGGTCGTTACACATCGTCGATCGCTAGCACGCGTTGTGGTCATACCTTTCTAGTCTTTAGTGATGATAAAGTGATGATACTTCCCGTGGCTACCTGCTTGATCGCGTCTTGCATAATCCTTCTCTTGTGCTTGTCTACTGGCTGACTATCCTTTCATTGGCTGACTATCCTTCGCTTGCCATATTGCTACTGTGCTTCGAGACTTGTGGCTAGTTATCGTGGTGTTGTTGAGCAGAAGATGGGATCGTACATTCACAACAACAATCAAGTCAATTAATTACCAGGATCTCAAAACTCATGAGTCTAGTGTACAACCAAGTTCCCAAACCATCTACTCATCGTATTCAGCATAATCAGCCCCAACTTCCCCACCCATCTCATACCCAGCTCCACCATAATCATATCCACCTACAATCAGCTCTCCACCTCCTCACATGTCAAGAAATACTCACCTCGCTCATCATATTTCTCATTATCATCCTCCTTTTCATTCTCATCATCATCCTTTTCATCCATAACCTGTAATCCATCAAATCCACCACCTGGTCCATCTCCTGGATCAAGACCTAATTCTTTCATCGCTGCAAGATTTAGTCTGGAGGAGAAATTCTTTTGGGTCATTAGACCTTCCATTGCTTCTCGGGGGGTGTTGTAAGGTTGACTTCGTTTTTGTGGTCTTTGTTTTCTCTTTTGTTTCTGCTTGTCAGCTATGTTCAACTGGTGTGGCTACTTGACATACTCTACGTTGAATCTTGTCGGCATTGTTCAACTCGTACTGTTCTCTTTGCCATTGCTTTTCTGGATTGTTAGCTCGTGATTGACGTCCAGGAACGCGACAGCCTACCCTTACTATCCTCCAACCACTTTCCATTATGACTCAACCACATCCTAGCTCTTGTCCTCTGTTCATTCTCTTCCATCTGCCAAATCCCATCAATCTCATCATCATCCACATCATCAAATTCCGACACAGGATCGGCTTTTGCTCCCTTATCCCTAGCCCTCAATGCCCTATTGACAACTTCAAACTCATACATGACATCCAGCGGATCTCTCGCTCCTAACCAAAGGGAAAGACGGTCTTCCATGTGTTTGTCTGTTAGAGCGGATTCGTGTCGGATTTTCGGCATGTACTTCTCTTCAATCTGTTTACGGACTGCTTCGGGGTCGTCAAAGTTTTCGAACTTGACCACTCGAAGTCGAGGATCTTCCACATCATCTGCGCCTTTCTCTTCCTTATCCTGATCATCTTCTCCTTCATCATCCTCTTCTCCTTCCTCATCGTCCTCCTTCTCCCCTTCTCCCTCTACCAACTCATCCAGCTCCTCTTCATCCAAGTCCAAATCGTCATCACCAGTCGAAGCGACTTTATTATATCGCTTAAACTTCTTGATCGCCTTCAACCGCTCATTCTGGGCAATCTCGGGATTGTCACCAGCAGCATCGAGGTCTCGAACATATTGGTCAGGTACAGGTGGGGCTAAATCCGTTTCCTCTTCATCCTCTTCTTCCAGACCATCCAATTGCGCGACAGCAGCTTCGATGGCGGTCTGCATTTGACTTTGTTTCAGCTGACTTTGTCGAGTCCTCTCTTCTTCTTTCCGTCCTTCCTCCTCCTGTTCCTCTTGCGTTGGAACAGCTTCAGAAGGTGATCGGCGCGTAGACAGTGACCGACTCCGACTGGTGCTCGATTTCGATAATTTCGTGATTCCATCATTGAATTTCCGTCGTTTAGCATCCCGTTGTTCCTGCTGCTTGACGACTGGGGGTTGCATTTCCCCAGGTGCCTTCAAATCATCATCCGTCATATTCTTCCATTGCTCCACTGTCTTGTCTGCCATTCCCGTCTGGGCGAATTCGAGTAATCTCCTCTTGATTGTCGTAGGCGATACTTTAACGATTTGAGCAATTTCCTCAGGTGTTCGATGATGCCCATTCATCCTAGCTGCTACTAAGAGGCAGGCTCCACAGACTCCCGCTGGACGTCTTCCTTCAGACATCCAATCTGCTTGAAATCGCTTGACGAGTCGACTAGCGTCCGTAGCTACTTTATGCCTGTCGTTTCCGAGATCTAATCGGTTGGCGAACCGAAGACTGTACACTGCTGGGTCGGTCATTGGCATGGGATCTGTTAAATGAAGTATCGACCGGAGTTTCAAATACGTCCCACCAAGCTCAAACACGTTGATCTGATATCAGCTTTCGATCATGCAAGGTCGGACAAGCTTACCTGAAGACGCTCTGAGAAGTCGATAAGCATATGAGGTTCCTTCCTCAGCCTGCTTTGGAGGTATAAACAACTAGCCACCACATAATCCTTTCTCCTGCCCTTGTGGAAATTCGAGTCGACCGCAAGAGCAAATAATCGTTGAGCACCTTGACGAACTGCATGTCCTAATGCCATATGTCCAGCGACTAGACTGATTCGGATTTGGCCTACCATCAGCTCTAGGCGACGATGTCATAGCAGCTGACATACCTTGAGCTTTGATATTCTCGGTGGATTGGACACTATTCCGACCTCGTAGTCCACCTATACCAGCTGCTCATCAGCCCCATCCTGAAAGACGAAGGTGGACATACTAGACCCATGCGATACGAAGGCTCCTTGGACATGTACACGTCCACCAGCACCTTCAGCAAACCCGACTTCGCTGACGAGGATATTCTCCTCTGCAATATAACCACATTCCTGACACCTGGAAATCAGCAAAAAGCGCTTAATTTCATGATGGTACAGGAATGACTAACTCGACACGACCTGAAGTATAGTCTGTCGCGAGGTTTGTACCTCTACAATTCGGACAGAATGTCTATTGCTATCAGTCTACATTCTTGAGAGAGATGAAAGCATAAAGTCATACAGCAGGCATGGTGGGAATCGATCTGGCGACCGAACAATGGGATTTTTGATAAGATAGAAAGAGCCGTGTTGTTGTTTCAGGATGGCCAGTCCAGCAAGAAGGCAGGGATATGCGAGGTCGAGGTGTTTAACACGTATACAATACGAAAAGCGAGGATGAATGACAAATGAAGGTATACACTGTATGTGTGCATTGACTCATTGCATTGAGACGTGAATGATTTGATTCCGTCACCCACTCAACTCAATCACTACTCTCGTTACCTTAATTTCCCTTCTCCCTCTCTATACCTCTTTCATACCTGCATAACAACCTCGCAGGTTCATTCAAAATGGCACGATCAACATCAGTACAAGCTCTGCTAGGGGCTGATACCTTCGAAAAGGTCAAAAACACTAAAATACTAGTAGTAGGAGCTGGAGGGATTGGTTGTGAGCTACGTGAGTCCTCCACTCTGGCTGACGAGAGGTACTGATGAGATAGTCAAGAACCTCGTTCTGGTCGGATTTGCTAATATTGAAATTGTTAAATGCCTTCTTCAGAGCCCGAAGACGGAATAGCTAATATCCAGATCGACCTGGATACTATCGATTTATCTAATCTAAATCGACAATTCCTATTCCGTAAACCTGATATCTCAAAATCCAAAGCTCTAGTAGCAGCGGTAACGGCCCGTCATTTCAACCCATCATCCGGTATAAACATTCACGCAAGGCATGGGGATGTGAAAGAGGGAATAAACGATGTAGAGTGGATCAAAGGATTTGGGCTGGTTATGAACGCCCTTGATAATGCCGGTGGGTTCAGCTGAATGGGTCGCGCCTAGGAGAGCTGATAGAAGACGCCCGACGACATGTTAACAAATTATGTCAAGCTGCCAATACACCCCTCATTGAATCGGGTACAGCAGGGTATATGGGTCAAGCCGTGCCACATCTCAAGGTCAGCTTCGTGGTTCATGTAAAGAGCTAAGCTGACGAGGTAGGATAAAACCGAATGTTATGATTGTGTAACCAAGGCTACCCCAAAATCATATCCGGTCTGCACGATTCGAGCAACACCCAGTGAACCGATTCATTGTATCGTCTGGGCGAAGGCTTATTTGTTCGGGTAAGCTGGCTGTCTGTTTGGATCGCAGAGCTGACGTGATAGAAAGCTATTCGGCGAGGACGATGAAGCTGGCGAAGAGGGAGAGCTGGACAAGGCAAAGGCTGAAGGCGAGAATGGTAAGCTAGCTTCCTCTCTGCCGAGCTGACTATCAGCGGAGGAGATTGAGAACCTAAAGAAGGAAGCTGCTGCTTTCCGAGAAGTCAGATCGAATCTCGGCGAGGAGGATGGACCCCAGAGGGTATTTCAAAAGGTCAGCTACCCCGCACAGACTACAGAGTGTATCGAGCTAAACACCCAGGTGTTCAACGAAGATATCAATCGTCTACTTAAAATGGACGAAATGTGGAAAGTCCACGGTCGAGTCAAGCCTGTTGCACTAGATGTGGAGAGTATCAACGACGGATCATTCGTTATCCCTCCTCTCAGGAGACCTCCCGCAGCTCCCGTAAATGGTGCCGGCCCATCAAAACCTACGCCTGTCAACCAGTCTACATTGAAGGATCAACAGGAATTGAGCGTCAAGGATAATCTGGATTTGTTTGTTGACAGGTAAGCTGTGCGAGCTGCAAGGGCGGACCAGCTGACATTCAGCTGTAAACGATTATCCGCACGCGCTATTGCTCAGCCAAATGTCGTGCTTGCATTCGACAAGGATGATGACGATACCCTCGACTTTGTGGTTGCTACTTCCAACCTGCGAGCTATCGCTTATGGTATACCCAAAAAGACTCGTTTCGAGGTCAAAGGTGAGCTAGCGAGTGCTCAGAGCCGGACCAAGCTGACGAACAGAAATGGCAGGAAACATCATCCCCGCTATCGCAACTACCAACGCGGTAGTAGCCGGCTTAATCGTCATGCAAGCTATTCAACTTCTCGCCAATCCAGACTCGATACCTAAAAAGGCTGTCTTAGGTCAAGCCCCAAAACGTCCACTTGGTGGTTATCCTCCCCCCAAACCCGAAGAATCATGTCCAATCTGCCGAGACGCTTATATCCCTTTCAAAGTCGATTCTACGAAATGTACCCTTGGTGAATTCGTCAAGGAAGTAGCTGGCAGTTGGTTGAATGGTGGACTGGAGGATGCGGAGGAGGAATTTGAATTTAGTGTTTTGGAGGGAGGGAGGATCTTGGCTGATCCTGATGATGAGGATAATCATCCTAGGACATTGGGTGATATGGGTGTGGATCAGGGCAAGATCCTGACTATTATGGATGAAGAGGAAAAGTACCGTCCGATTCATTTCTGTTTATGTGCACCGTAAGCTGCGTCACGCATGACAGAAAGGTTAAGCTGATGAGCAGGGAACCAAACGCCTCAAAATCATATACCCTCCCATCCCAACCACCCAAGATCCCCCTCCGCCCAAAGAAGGCAGAGATCAGGGCTCCATCACCTGATGAAGGTTTCTCAATTCTCGACTCACAAGCGCCCGTCCCATCAGCAGAGCCAACTGGTACTAAACGTTCAGCATCTGATATGGAGGATGTACCAATTGTCAAGAAACAGAAAGTAGCAGTCGTTGATGACGATGATGACGATTTCGAGATTCTATAGTTTCTAGTATAGAGTATGTAGATAAATATAGTACAGCTACGAGACTTCTAGGTATGAAATACTGTAAATAATGACGCACTGTTAAGTTACCGGGTACACCGGTGATCACTCTATGACGTGCCTGAATTGCTCCACCATAAGTCATAAGTGGGGGATGTACCATCTACAGTCTCCTTTCATTCACCTTATATCAATCAACAACTCTCCTATAACTCATATCAATACATAAACCATGGGCCTCTTTAAAGGATCTGCACCCCAGCAACTTCTCCCCGTCAACCCACCTATCGGCGTCTACCCCAACTTCATAGCCAAAGTACCAACAGTCTTGACCCTCAAAGAGTCGTTATTCTCCCTTAGCGGAGTGAGTCATTTCTTCATTATATCCAGGGTTCACCTATCAAAGTGCCATACTCATATGTAGGATGACTTTACGATCAAGGATGGCAATGGGTACCCAGTGATTAGGTGCAAAGGAAAAACACTTTCATTCAGGGATCGTAAAGGTGAATCCTCACCCCCTCGTGCCACGCTGGCGTATCGCTGACTAGTAGTGATCACTGATCCCAATGGACTGCATTTGTTCGAGATCTCAAACAAATTACTATCTATCAAGACAACATATGAGGCCGAGGATGCAAATGGTAATCATGTCTTTACTGTAAAAAAGAAGTTCGGTAGTAAGTAGTCTCTTCCTCAACCTGATTATTGGCGCTAATGGATAGTCTCGACAAAGATGGAAGCTACATTCAAGAACCACGGTACAGTGCAAGAAATGGAGATTGACTTGAACGGTGATTTCTGGGGTGGATCAGCGGACTTATCAGTACACGGTGGTCCAGTCATCGCTCAAATCACTCGACAAGTATTCGGCGCAAGGGAGATGTTTTCGGATTCCAACTCTGTACGTCTCCTACCTTTATCCTGCCAACAAAGCAGACAATAAAGGAGATGACTGACTGGATAGTACTTTGTTACTGTTGCGCCTGGTGTTGATTTGGCTTTGGTAGCTGCTATCTGTATCTGCTTTGACGAGGCCAAGAACGACAAAAAGGATTAAGCTAAGCAAGGAGATGGGCGAAGATATATACACGGCTGTTGTAGCGATAGTGATGAGATCATCCTGTGTTCTTTTTATGTGTTTCTCCGTTATTGGCATACTTTCTCTCGTATCTCAAGAGACCACTCGTGTATCTATCTGCCTGTCGACTTGAACGCCTCCAGTCTGTTGACTGACGTGACTCCAGGATAGCGGTGTACCCTGATAGATTGCATCATGATATGATGTATTGCTGTGTTTGCCGAGAAGCCGTGAAACCGAACTATTCCTCGGTCTTCCGGCTTGGCAACAAAGTGCCTGGCGTCTGTCCCAGAGTATGTTCCGAAGGATCCGCTCCACCGGCTGAGGGTATATAGCCTTGGTTTGTCTATTCTACTTGTACTTCTACTCTTTCAATATCCAGTGAACAAGCAGCACCATGGGCCTCTTTTCAAATTACTCCCCTCAGCAGGAATTACATCCTGTCAATCCACCTCTTGGGATCTATCCCAATTTCACCGCTAAACAGCCGACGATGTTGACTCTTCGAGAGCATGCTTTCTCTTTCAGCGGGGTATGTCATCTCTCAGTTCCCCCCCAGAAACCTGCCATGGTGTATATTGAGAGATAAGCTGACTCTCAGGATGATTTCACGGTCAAGGACAATAACGGATACCCAGTGATCAGATGTGAAGGCCAGGCATTCTCATTTAGAGGTCGGAAAGGTATGTCCACACGCCATAACCCATCTGATTATAGTCATCACCGACCCAAATGGACAACTCTTATTCCAATTAACCAACAAAATGTTTTCATTCCAACCAACATACGAAGCAGAAGATGCAAATGGTCAACCATTATTTATGGTCCGGAAACGATTCGGATGTATGTCCCCCCCGCTTCATTTTATACTGATGATAGTTTCAACTAAAATGGAAGCAACTTTTAGAAATCATTCTACAGGACAAGAGACGATTATTGATTTAAATGGAGATTTTTGGGGAGGAGCTGCTGATTTATCGATTCAGGGTGGACCTGTTATTGCCCAGATTACTAGGGATGCGTTTAGTGCTAGAGAGATCTTTTCGAACTCTCAACAGGTATGTCCACTTGACATTGACAGACAAGGGTCCAGCTGAGTGGTAGTACTTTGTGACTGTTGCTCCCGGGGTGGATTTAGCGCTGGTCGCTGCTATCTGTATCTGCTTTGACGAGGCCAAGAATGACAGGAAGAAGTAAGTACTCAGAAGCCGTGAGGAATTTCAAGTATTCCAGGAAGAAGATGCATTTGGATTGCACTGTAGCACCAAGAATGATTGTTACTGCTTGAATTTGTTGATTTCTATCGATACATTTCATTCTGCTGGTCATCTACTATATTCTAGCGTGTCGTTATATTGACTCGTTTCTCGACTCGTTACCGACTACCCATTACCTCCCCGTCGACCAGTGTAGCCCCTCTATGCGGCTCGTGAAATCCCTCATGACTCCCATGACATCCAATGCGACCGGTTCATTACGTGATGGCTGACTAGGGATAGGTCGAGATGGTTCAAGCTGGACGAGGAATGGTTCGGATGACAAGCCCGGTCCTGGCGGTAGAGTGTTCGGATCTTGATGTATACGAGTGACAGTCAGGTTGAGGATGATGAGAGGTGTTGGGAGGTGAAAGACGAGTCCAGAGCGTGTGTAGCTGTGTGAACGCCTACCCGTTAGCTCGACAACCCTCTTATGAGGTCGGTAACTCACTTGAAGTCCATTGCATCTAGAAAAGATTCAATGGCGAGCCTTGACTTTGGATCCGCAATTCCCGCCCCAACATACGACCTAACCTCCATATCCCTATACTCCGACGCATTGATTAATCCAGATACGTAGCTCATTTCATACCCCCACATTTCATCTTCATGCACTACAACTTCCTTCTCTTTTCCTTTAGCTGATGGTGCAGGTGTGGATCTCCTTTGAGCCCGGAGCCGTAAAGTACGTTGTTGCGGAAGTACGGTGTTTGTTGGGTTGTAGATATCGTCTCGGACCATATACGGACTGACGTGGACAGCTAGTAGGGAAAGCCGGGAAATGAAGCGTGTGTAGTTTGAAGGAGGTAGAAGAGCGTAGATGGTCGGTACGACTAGCTGTTGATGCTGCTGCTGTGCTGGAGGTTGAGGTTGAGCCATTGTGAATGATATAAAGAGTGAATTGATGGGGCGATTTAGACAGAATAGGTGTTCATCAGAAAGTAACTTGATATCGGAAACATCCGAAAGGAATCTTACGTCACGGAATAGGAATAGCACCGAAAATGTCACCTCTCCTGCTACGACTGTACGACATCAACCACTATGCTAGCACTCCGCTCAGTACAAGCATCTTCCTCCCGGCTTGCGATCCCAACAAGGACGGCAGTCAGATGTATCTCAGCTACTCCGAGGAGATTCGATATCGAAGCTGAAATCGATAAAAGGATAAATCCAAGAGAAGTCATTGAGAAGAAACGTAAAGAATTCGAAGACAAGTATGGGCACAAGCTCAAGAAAAAGGTCGAGGCGTGAGCTTTTCAGCCAAAATCTCCGGTATGAGCTGATAAATAGTGAGGGCGTGAGAGATTTGGAAGAGCTGAAACGAAAAGTCGTTACTCCCTCGGTGGCTGCTGCTTTGAAAGCTAAGCGGAGGGCTGAGGAATATAGGTTGGAAGAACAGGCGAAAGCTTCTAGGGAATTGGCCGAGGAGCAGGAAGCGAGAACTGCTGGACCAAAAGCTGCGGCTCCGAGGAAAGAGAGGGTAAAGCAATCGGAGGGAGACCGTGCTGGTATCAAGGTCAGTCAGCTGCATGGCCGTCGCGACTTCAGCTGATGATCAGCCCCTAGGATCCATCATTAACCTCCCCTTGATCCACCTTACACCGCATGACGACGCTGCTATTGCCAAGATCTGGACAACATACCACAGTACCCACCCTACCCTTTCCAATTCTTTCCTGTCCGCCTCAGTGCCCTCCAAGACATACGACACAATGATCTCACTCGCTAAAGCCAATCCTTTCTTTGTCATTCCCCTTCCTCGCTCCGCTGGCCAGAGCAAGTCCGACGTGGTCAAGACAGACGAATATGAGATGTTTGTCTTACAATGGTTATTCCACCCTACTCCCGAATCGAGTCCTTCCGGTACTCCCCTCCCCTCCACCGCTTCAGCGATCTTCACCCCATTAGAGGAATTCAAGAAACAAGGAGAATGGGCACAACCGTACCTCGTCCTCACCCATTACCCGGATTTATCGCATTCACACGGGACTGTCCTAATGCGAGGTGAAATATCAGGAGCATCAGCAGGAGGACCAGATGGATCAGATTTGAACCCTGGTTACCTACTTTCACAACAGCAAGCACAGTTACTTGCTCTTGCATTACAGAGGTTTTATTGTGCCGGTATTGAAGTAAAAGGAGAGGGAGCAGCCGGTACACAAGAGAGATTGAAGCGTATAGAAGCGTTGACAGGGTTCAGGGAGAGGCCAGAACAGTGGGATTGGACAGGGTTGGTCAACATGGCCTATGGTGGTTTGGTCTAGGTGCCTCGTGTACAATGCATGTTGTGTAGCATGTTCCAATGCATGCTCCGAACCATGCTCCAAAGCATGTTTTCCCTTGACTTCTTGAATGCATGCAAACATGCTTTGATGCATGCCTCGTCCATCCCGTATTTAAGAAGGCTTCCCGTCAACATCAATTGCCGTTATCTTGTTCCTGAAACTACATTTCTACCTTTACGACCTATATTTCACTATTTTTCCGTATATTACAATTGAACGACCCGCATCCAGCATCCGATCTCAATTATAGCTGATCGCCCTCTTCTGTCAAATCGATAAGCTGGGCGAAGTACCGAAAGCGATCCGTAGAGAAGCTTCAGAGCTAGAAAGCCTCAACGAAGGGATGTGTTGATCATATTGCATGTTGGATCGTCCACCAATCAACCTAGACTACCTCCTCATACACCAGGCAAACACTCGGCCAATAAGAGAAGATGCCCCGCCATCCGGCATCAGCAGCTATCGAGCTCAGCAGGGTTAAATTTGGAGGAACGCCTATTGTGGTCAAGGAAGAGGATGACTGGTCTTCAGCTAGTGAGACCGAGAGCGACGTCACTGAGCCAGATGAGGATGCTTCGGAACCAGAGTATTTTCCTGGTAGGTCCTATCCCGTTTCTATATGATGTAAAAGACGAAGTTGGCTGACGAGAGAGATGCAATCAAATGGGCTCGATATCGTGATTCTCGCAAAGACAGGCCTGATGGATGTAAGGGATGGGTGAGTCAACTGCTCAACAAGCTAGACGGACGATGCTGATGATCTAGCATTATGGCGTTATGGTACACCTCCTCTTGAATTGGAGGAAAGGAAAGTGGCTGACAATATAGTGGACAGGATACCTCAAGTCTCCCTCTGATACCGAAGAGTTCTTTGGGTGTTTCGAACTGGACGAGAATGGACATAATCAAATGCTTTCAGAGTACGTCTGATTTGCGTACCTAATGATAAAGCTGATAAGACAGCTTCTGGAATGCTGTGGGCCGACCACTACGTAAAGGCAAGAAGGGAGAGACCCTAGAGCCAAGAGGTGTCATTGGTGAAATCATTGATCCCCCAAAAGACCTCATCAGTACGTGTGAGCCCATATTGACCATCTATTGCGCTGATCTCCAGAACGATGGATCAAGGAAGCTCGCCCTAGACGTAGCTACAAGCTATTCAAAGTCAGGATCGAAAAGGAATGGAGTATCCCTCGACAAAAGATCCTTAAACGTGATTCCGATTACTATTACCACAGACGACTGGTCGAACGAGCAGAGAGGGAACGAGTAGCGGAAAGTGCCCTAGTCAGCTCGACCCCGAGTACACAGCAAGTTGAAGCTGGACCTTCGACACTAGCTGCTCGAGCTGCTATACAGGACGGTCCGGTCAAATCAAACTTGTCTGGCAAAGCTGTGGTAAAAGGCAAGGAGAAAGTCAAGGAGGAAGTGAATCCGGAACTGGCAACTCTCTTCGAGGATGATGAGATTGTAGCTGTCCCATCTCCCGAGAGTACAAAGAAGAAGACAAAGAAAAACAAGAAGAACAAGGATGCGGAAGGCAATGCTCAAACAGGAAATATGGAACCGCCCACCAAACCCGAACCTAGTGCAGGTAAAGGCAAGGAGAAGGAGAAAGAGAAAGAGAAAGAAAAGAAACGTAAACGCGACTCCGGTCTTCCTACCCAAACTCCTAGTTCGGGCCCAAGTACTAGACGTACAAGTCCCGAAAAGAAAGCCAGAACCACCTCTCCCAAGAAACCTATACCTCCAACTCCAAAAGTCATTCCTCCAACTCCATCGAATCCAGTATCTCATAATGCCTCCCCTGGCCCATCGCGATCCGCACCTTCTCCTACCCCGCCCACCAATCCTAGACGAGCAGGACAGGAACCTCTCTTCCTGGACTCAGCACCAAGTCCACATGATACTTTCGGAGAACCAATGCCTGGGTTCTTCGATAGTAGACCTGGCTCCGGGGTTTCTTCCGCCTCAGCGACGCAATCACAGTCGGATCCAAGAAGCAGAGTCAAGATGGAGAATCTCGATCTAGAAACACCAAGACCAGGAAGTGCGGGCCCGTCAGAGGTAGATCATGATGTGGAAATGGAAGAAGAGACCGTCAATAATGCTCTCAACATCCTGGAAGATTCGCCGAGGTCGAGATCATCATCACCTGAACCGCTCTCGATCGCACCACTCATTTCACCCACTCTCGTGGCCGACGTTACTGGGACTAGTACCTCGCTTGTCGCAGCTGCTCTCGCTGCTGCAAATGGACGGTCATCGGTCCCAAACTCACAAAGAACTGTCGCTCCGGTCGCTCCAACGACAAACGATAAAGCGAAAAGCAAGTCTACTGTTCCCGCTGCCGAGCCCAGTAAACCGAGCAGATCACCTGTTCCTGCTCCCGAATCTGTGGTCCAACCTGTTGCTCGAGTGACTCATATACCAACCGCACCCGTAAAAGATGCACAATCGAAAACCGCGACCAAGGATGATCAGTCGGCAGCTTTACCCACTCCGCCAAGCAAAGGGCCAGCGGTCAAGGAGGCTACATCGGCAGCCGCTCCGCCGAAGGAACAGCATATCCAGTCAATGGGCCCACTTGCCCATACCAATAAGCCTCCTACAACGTCTGATTCAACGTCCGGAGCAGCAGCACCCGCTTCCACTACGGCTGGACCGGTCATAGCGGTGTCCAGCGAGACCGCTGCTTCGAAATCTATCGAGTCCACCGCCCCGGAGTCTACCGTCACCACTCGAGCGTCTCCCAGCCCAGTACATTCGCCTCCGATGGAAGAGCCTGTACCTACCTTCCTCAGCCCCAGGAAAGTCTCGCGATCCCCTTCGTTGCCGATGGATATCAGTTCTTCACCCATTATCCCCGCGGAAGAGCTCTCCAACCCCGAACCCGATCAGGCAATCAGTCCACCCCGTTATATACTCAATTCGCCTGTCAAGCAGACTCAACCCCTGCCGGTCGATGCACCCAAGCCGCCTTCTCCTATCAGGATCAAGATGCCGATATCGGAACGACCGAAATATGTCCAACCATCCCGGATCCAATACCTCAGCGATATTGTCGATCCAGAAGCCGCTGCTCGACAAGCCAAGAAAGCAGCAAAGGTCCTACCTCCACCGCCTCCGCATGCGCACCCCTCACTCCCAGATCGACCTCCCCCTGCCGTTCATCCCAGTCGTCTTCCCCTAGTCGACACCGGGAGCCGAACGCCTATGCATGCTCCTGTACAACCTAGGGGATTTGGGGCTACTCCATCTGGTCCTTCAGGTCATGGATCTAGGCAGAGTGGGCCACTCGCCGATCAGAAAGATTCCTATAGATCAAAGCCGCCTTGGGAGAAGAGGAAACATTCTGCTGATCCACTAGGTGGGCAGTCGCCCATGCGGTAAGTCCCAACTATGTGTGCTCTGATGAAAGCTGACATGATAGGAACGTACCACCAGCACCGTTAGCTATTCGGACTGATCAATGGTCAGTTCTGTTGATATTGATACATTCGCAGGGCTTACATTCAGGCGGCCAGCCCCCCACGTTCAATCATCTTATGCAGTCCCTCTACACGTTCAATCTCCATACAATGCTTATGGTGGACAGTCGCCCGCTTGGTGAGTTTACATGAACCGCGGACATGTAGACTGGGCTGACAATCTAGGACGCCAAATATACAGACGCCAGGTCTTCCTTATGGCGCAATGCCGCCCGTGATGCCCGGAAGGTCAGTCCTCTGCATTCCGCTTCTATGAGGTTACTGACGTGCAGATCACCTATGTACGGAGTTCAGCCGACTGCACCGATGTCTGTAGATCCTCGAAGTGGCGGGTGAGTCAGGAGCATCCATGCAATGTCCCAGCTGACATGTAGCGCATCTCCTGCACTCTCACTCAAATCGCCAAATCCCTCCGTCTTCGCTCAAGCTCAAGCTCAAGCTTATCCTCAGGCGATCGATCCCCGCCGAAGAGGGTCCGACCAGCCCGGTCAATCACCTCTACACACTCCAATGTCACCAGTTGCCGATTCAGGTTCTACCGGGCCCCGTCGTATCCCCCAGCTGGGACGAATCACTGCATACTTGATGTCGCCTCATATCGAGGGCGACGACAACAAGCAAATATGCCTCAATATCATGCAGGGCGCTTTTCCTGGTCAAATGCCTGCTGGTGATCGTGTATTGAGTATGGTTCTCAACAACAAGGGAAAGACCAATGCGGTTGATATGCCAATGGATGAAGTCGATGCGACCTTGATAGGATGGCAGATGAAGTATGGGGCTAGGATGGTACAGTGGGCCAAAGTTGGTCCTGCCGGTGGATCATCAGGGGAATGGGAGCAGTTCAAGATGAAAGCTGTTCAGAGAGAACGAGTAAGTGGTATCTTGTTCGAAACAAGCGACGACGGACTGACTTTAGGCATGGGCGACGTTCACGGAAAATCCAGCGGCGGACAACACGGTGGTCGAACATTTCGCAATCATCATGGCTCCTGCTAAATTCGTTGAAGCGTCTATCCTCGGTCTCGGCTTGGGCCCGTGGTCAAGCGTCTCGGAAATTGGTATAGCCCTTCTAGTGATGGCTATACCCCTCGAATCATTCCCGCCGCCTATGGTACCCAACCCAGTCATGCCTGAACTTGATATGGAAGAAGATAAACCCAAGCCGGATCTTTCCATCACACGACCGCATGTGTTTGCAAGTTACGGTTTGACTCCTGAATATTTCCGCTCTCTCCGCCAAACTCGCGCTGTCCGGTACCCAGGCCAGGAAGGGCATTATGATGTCCTCCATTTCCTTATCGAGTACGAATTTAGCGTCAATGAAGTCATCCCGTATGATGAATTTCACGCCCCAGAGAACGTCCTGTTTATGAACAACAAGTTCACCAGGGCAGTCAAATCTTCGACACTTGACAAGACTGTAAATAGGAGGACGAGGTACTTCTCCGCTGGACCGGCTCTACACCTCTTACCGTCCCAGTGGAAATTGAGGGAGATATGGGCTACTGGGGGACTGGTGACTTTTTCGCCTACTTTTATGTTGAGACACCCAGAGAAGGTAGCGGATATCATGAGCATGGTCAGAATCGCACCGAATTGGGCTGCGTATGTTATTCCTCAATTGGTCCAATGGGTCGATGCTTCGTGGAAGATGCCTGCGTAGGTTCCTCTTCGCCCCGTCAAGCGAGGTGCTGATATTCAGGCGATGCCCAAATCCTACTCAGGCGTACCAAACCTTCACTCAAAGCCTCTTCCTCGATCGACATCTCCTTCAATTATCCGGATCGGCAGCAGCTGCAGGTGGTGGATTAGCGATTTCAACCTGCCCACCGCCAACGTCGCGTACTGAAAGATGTGCCAGGTGGTTGGATTGGTTACAGCAAGTCTCGACTTCGACCGACTATCACACCCTAGTCAAGATGTGTCACGATTTCGTCGTCTCCCGGGGTAGTAGTAAAGCGGTAGAGATAGATGAGATGGATTTAGAATTGGTCGATATTGAGAAGAAACAAATTGAGGATTTGACGAATATGCGTAAATCACCGCATTTACTGCCATATCGACGATACATATATATTGGCGAAGTGAGCCTACAGAAGGAAAAGAAGGAGAGGTTTGGTGCAGGGGTAAGTTCCTCCTTGATCCGTGATAACCCTCGCTGATGTTCAGATTGAATATGTAGACCCTGATAGCTTTGCTGCTATTTTCAGCGGGGTAGGTCTGAAGTCTAGAACATGCGAAACATCAGCTGACTTTTAGGCTATCTAGACTTGCCTGCCAGATGTCCAGATCCAGGAAGGTGGGAATGCTAGTCTGGAACTAGGATGGAAGAAATGTTGTACATGTAGTATAGACCATTGTATCGGCCTCGATGTGCTGTATGGAGCTGTCACCTATGTACTGGTACTTTACTCGACAAATACTCATGTGCTGGTGGACCGGACAAACCCGGCGGCTACTTGTTATGACGTTGCACTGTGTGGTGACGAATGTCTCAATCTCTTACCATATTTCACTTTAGTCTTATACATCTCATACATCCCATTGTTTGGGTCACTAGTCACACGTCTCGGTCCAGACACTGGTGTCAATAGTCTTGTCAATTTGTACAAGTTCCTACGATACAACGACGAACCCAGGCGACGTTGGACGACACGTATCTTGTCTTGTTCACACTAGTCAAAACGCGATGTCACGTAGCAACTCCGACAACTTTGGGGATATCGCTGCAGAACTTCCAAGACCGAACAAAGTCCCAACCGAGGATGAACAGCTCGAAAAGAGGGATCTCAATACAACCGGCTTACCGGAGGGAGTACGCGATGATGAGAGGGAGATAGAAAAGGAAGCTACTAGTGGACACCATGATACTATCGCTTCTACCACTAGGAAGCGTAGGAGTAAGGGCACTGAGACGCCTGAACATTTGGGGGATGGGGAGGATGAGAAAATGAAATCGTTATCATTTAGGGATAGACTGAGGAGTCCGTTGGGGAGCGGGTTGAAGCTTGATGAGTTGAGGGAGACTATCTCGAACGGTGTTGAGATCCAGTACGTCCTCCTTGCTGTTTCCTCGAGGGAAGAATACAGAAGGGATGAATACTGATAGCTAGATTCGCACCACTGAAAATCCCCCGTCATCGTCGACTCCAGACAGCGGCCGTAGCTCTCTGGGCACTCCTACTCCCAATTTGCTTGTTCGTATTCTTGATGATCTGCTCCTTCCCTCGAATGTGGTTCTTGATCGTACCCTATGTCACTTGGGTCATATTTGATAAAGCCCACTTGAGGGGCGGAAGGCCAAAACAATGGGCTAGGAGACATCCCATTTGGAAGTACTTTGCTCGTATGTCTCCAGTCTGCCTCGTTGACATCACTGATATTCAGAGTATTACCCTTGTAGTATCGTTAAGGTAGGCTTGGACGGGTAGCAGCGATCAAAGCTGAACAATAGGAAGCGGATTTACCGCCTGATAGGCCTTATCTGTTCGGTTACCATCCGCATGGGATCATTGGAATGTAAGCTGGATACTCCAGTTCGTACATGTGCTCAAGCCGACAAACAGGGGGGCTTTCGCAACTTTCGCAACCGAAGGAACCGGTTTCTCAGACTACTTCCCCGGTATCCTACCACATCTTCTCACCCTTGGTAAGCTACCCCCCATGGAATTAGCTCAAAGCTAATGTCCAGATTCGAACTTCAAAATCCCATTCTACAGAGACCTAATGATGCTTCACGGCGTAGCCTCCGTATCAAAGGGATCATGCCATAATATCCTCTCCCAAGGTCCTGGAAACGCTATCACGATCGTAGTAGGCGGGGCTGCTGAAAGTCTGTCGGCGCATCCGGGAACGGCGGATCTGACTCTGAAAAAGAGGTTTGGGTTTATCAAGATGGCAATTAGGGCTGGAGCGGATTTGGTACCCGTCTTTTCATTCGGCGAGAATGATGTGAGTTTTTCTCACCCATCTTTTGGACTGCACTTACGAGTAGATTTGGGGTCAATTGTTCGTTTGGAGCTCTGTGGTACTGAGGGAAGCTGACGGGCAGGGCAAATGAAAAGGGATCTCTGGTTTACAAAATCCAGAAGAACTTCCAGAACGTTTTCGGTTTCACACTACCTCTATTCTATGGTCGAGGGTAAGCTCCCTCTAACAAATTTGTGAACACAGCTGACGCCCAGCTTGTTCAATTGTACGTCTTTTGCTAGCTGATTGAGGATACGAGCACTTACAGGCTCTCTAGACAGTTATGGGTTTATGGTAAGCTGACTCAGTTCTTCCCATGCTGGGCTGACGATCCAGCCATTCCGACATCCAATCGTTTCTGTCGGTACGTACCCAATCTCGCTCGCGGGCTAAGTCTGACCAACAGTTGGCCGACCGATCCACGTCAGGAAAGACTCCAACCCCTCAGACGAGCACGTCCAGGAACTACAGTCCCTATATATCGAAGAGCTCATGAGGTAAGATGAGTTCCACATTCGCTGGTCAAGCTGATAAAGCAGGATTTGGGATCGGTACAAGGATTTGTACGCTCAGAACCGTACTAAGGAATTGACCCTCGTCGAATAGATTTCCAATAGGACAATGTCAAGTGTTGTACCCTTTCGGCTTATGCATAGACGTCTCATATATATACAACAGCAACATAATCTCATAGTTCCGGAAATCGAGTTCCCCTCGTCTTGATATTGGACCATTCAATAGCCTCCTCCTTTCCTCTTTTGGCTCTGACCCTCAGGAGGACCGGAACCGGCACTGCAAGCATGATGAGGAGAAAGATGAATCCGTTTCGGATATTTCCAGTCATGTCGGAAATGAGACCGACGATGGCTGGTCCCACGAATGAAGCTGATTTATCGGTCAGGGCGAATAATGAGAAGAATGATGATTCGTGGTTCTGGGCATCAGTTACTGGTGATTCACAATGAAACGAAGGCATACAGGTGGGATGAGTTCAGCATATACAGCTCGACTATAACTCTGGAATGGACCGTATAGCTAGACATAAGCTCATGCCTATTGACCTGTTGGAGAAGCTTACCATTCCAAACCAGGTCGCCGCAACATACATCTCCCCCTCAGTCCTTAATCCTCCAAAAGGTAGGACCAGGCCGATACAGGCATATATCGGGATGACCTCTGCGAGCAGTATGACCCATAACAATAATTTCTGATTCGAGATTGCTAATCTCTTTTGGACTTTTGGAGCGAGGATGGAAGAGATGACTGCTGCTAGTTGAACTAGAACGCCGATGATGATGATTTTCGATGGACTCATTTTGAGGGTTGAGGAAGCGTAGAGAATCGCTGTATATGTCGTCGTGTGGAATCCTGATATAAGCTATCATACGTCGTCTACCCAAGGACCTAATGGATTGTCATCTGGTGAAGAGATGACATACCGTCCGAGAGGAAGATCCAAGCTAAGAGAAAGGTGAACAGATTAGGTAATTGCCTAATCTCACTAGGCTTTATCATTCCCCCAACCCTCTTCCAGCCTTGACCTAATCCAATACTACTCCGGCCATGGTCAGACGATTTAGTTTTCGAGCCACCTGGTAGACCTCGCCATGCTGGAATTGTGAATACCGCCCACCAGATGGCACTAACGCCAACGGCTAACCTCAACGAGGATGTGGTCCCGCCCATCAAAGTCACTGGGATAATGAGGAGTGCTAGGACCGATACACCCGACAAGAACCCCAGGGCAGTGGCTATTGATGATATCCTAGAAGTAGTGATAGATAGTAGAGCGTGGTAATGCGCATGAGCCGTATCCGTATTAGGTGATATGGGAGTATCGGCGAGTTCGGCAGTCGAGATAGCTGATATGACAGAGGCAGCTACTTCTGGGATTGGAGAGGGTAATAATCGTCTACCCTCATCTTGTTCGATATCGAGGCTCGTTCTAGAGATCACTAATTCGAGATCGGATCCGTCCTCCGCTTCCGGGAGGGCGAGGAACGCAGCTTGAACAGCTGGATCTTCCCTTGCTAAGCCTGGTAGAAAGGCGTTTGCACATACGATACTGGTTCCGTACGCTGCATTTCCGATGATTGTAATGAGAGCGGTAAGGATGGGGCTGAAGGGATGTGGGGAAGAGGGAACGATTAAGATGAGGGAACAGGTTATTGATCCGGTGTATGCCGCAATGACCAGGAGACGTTTACGCCAGTGTGCTGTCTGTCAACTAATTTTGTTTCAAGTATGGAAGAATGGCTTACAAGAGTCCGCCAGTGGGCCGAGAGAGACAATACAGAGTACTTGTGCAAGCACAGCAATGGATTTGACATACATGCTATCCTTCGTCAGCTCTTCAGTCTGAAGCGGTAGTGAGCCAATAGCTCACCTGAAGGAAGCAGTATCCACCCATATACCCAAGATCCGAGCTTCACATCTCCCTCCATCCATCTGTTCATCGCCTACATCCTCGCATCGCATCGAGTGATCAGGCGAGAAATACCCGATATCCCTAGCCATTTCTACCTATCAGCTCAAGGACCGCCAAGATCGATCTAGCTTACTCTCGAGGGTGATCGGTAGAAAGATAGCCTAGCATCAGCTGGTGAACATTTGTAGTCCAGGTCAGCTTACGATACCAACTGCCGAAAACACCTCTGCAGCGAAAGCGTAAGAGTACCAAGCCCTCACATGGGACTTTGAGTGCGCCATAGCCTCACTCATCTTGCTTCCAAGTATTCTGCGAATGTCCCAAAATATCGAAGCATGATTGACAGTATTTCCTGACTCTACCTTCTGGCCGTGACTTCCATTCCCGATAGTAAGCAAGTGGATGGGTGAAGTATGAAGAAACGGAGGATGGTGGATCAATTGACCGGCTTACCGGCTTCCGCTTGGACCACCTCCACCTTACATCTCCCCCTGTTGTACCCCTTCCTCCGTCGCTACACAACGACTCAGAACCCCAGCAGAGCATCGATCTCGTAAAGATGAGCATGCTCACTCTCGATAAATTGCCTTCTGGGGCAGCATGCCCCGATGTATGTCTATCTTGCCGGTCAAGCTGATTGTAGGGGTATGACGTTCCGACACTGGTCTTGTCACTTGGACTATGTGCGGGTCTCATTATTAGCTATCTCCCACAGGTGAGCTGAGACTGAATCGGGGTGATACCTCATCTTCGTCCGGACCGTAGTCAACTGACTGGACAGCACCTTCGTATCATTCGAGCTGGCACATCAGAAGGCTTCTCTCCGGTAAGCTACTGACATACGACGCCAGTCACCAGCTGATGATCAGTGGTACCTCCTCTTAGGCGCAACGTCGTCTGCTTCTGGTATGCTCAATCTCCTAATCTTCACATGGCCAGCAATGAGGTGCTGTCGGGACGTCGTAAGTCATCCGAACATGCTCAGCTGACGTGTAGTCTGGCATGAGCTGTTTTGCTCGACTACTAGGTTTCGTCCAAGTCACTCTCCAATGGCTTCTCTTCTCTATCATGTAGGTCAAACCCTGCGACATTTGCTCATGTCCAGTCTGGTGCTATACATGGTCTACTTCCCGAAACACCTCAAATATCAGAGGGTCTTGCCTCTTGGGACGCCGCCGACGGGATATGGAGCTCTAGCAGCTGAGCATCAACACTCTGATCCGGCGGATACGAGGAGTATCGTGGAAGAAAGGATCAACGGGTATCGCCGAGAAGTTCAGACTAGTATCGGTACCACTCCCGAGTGGAGGCTTGCAGTCACTCTTGCTTGGGTTGTCGCTATCCACCTGTACGTCCGCGTCTAAGTCTATCGTGGGCCGGAGCTAATCCCACAGATCCCTCCTATCACTTCTAGTCCTCAGTTCACTGGTCCAGCAGACACCATCGGTCGTATCCCTCCAACAACTCGCTATATTCCTCGGTGTATCCGGAACTATCCTTGCTATCCTCCAATACGCTCCTCAGATATACAAGACATACCATGCTGGTCTTGTCGGAGCTCTCAGCCTGGGCACAATGGCAATTCAAGTACCTGGAAGTGTCTTGTTCGTGATCAGTATCGCTATCCGGCCGGGAACAAATTGGACTAGCTGGATCCCATACGCAGTCACTGGAGCTATGCAGGGCGGGCTCCTGGTATGTGACGACCTCCTAGACGATCGGGACGCGCTGATGTCCAGGTGATCTGTATAGCCTGGAAAAGACGGCAGAAGCAACTGGGAGTAGACGATTTTGGTAATCCACTTTCGACTCAAAATGGGGAGTCAGAACCGCTCTTGACCAACGGGCAATGAGTCATAACGTGTACCTGATTACGTTCTGTAAAGCGTCTCAATAGATGGACATGTATATTATTCTCTGACCACCCCCGAACCTGTTCTTCTGTACCTTCACCTCGACACCATGTACCTTTTAATTGTCGTGAAGAATACACTCCAGTATAATAACGCGTCGACGCGTCTAATGTAATGGTAAATCGAGTACCCTCTTTTAATAAGTACCCTAACCCGGTTCCTGACTTAGTCAAAGTTAGAGTTGTTGCTCGTACTCTTTTCGACTGCGGTTATAGTGGGTACCTAGGCAAGTATATGCACAGGCGAGAGAGATGGAGCTTATTAGTAATGGAGGTATTGATTATACTTTACATACACTGACCACTATTCAACAATTAGTAGGAACTCCACTGGACGGGAACGACGGAACGTAGTGACGAGGTGAAACCGAAGATACAAGACTCAAAGTCGCATCGACCAGGGCAGGATCCCGGTCGGCCTAATTGTTAGAATTGAGGTGGAGTCATCAGTAGGGATTGGTATATGAACCAAGCTCGCAGTCAACACTTCGATACTCTTGGTACCATTCTCCCTCTTTAACGCTCTTCACGCTTTCCACTACTACATCTCCATATCCGAATCATGATGAACGCTCAAGCTGGTCCTTCGCGTCCCCTACCCTCCCGTACTATCGACCTCGCGAGCATACCACTCGACAGATCGCGCATGACCAATTCCCTCTCATCGTCGTCTATCGCACCCTCGCTCTGCACCCACCGTTCATCCACCCAATCGACAGAAGGATGGGGAGGACTGCATACACCTCGCTCGGAGCGGATGTCATTGTGTATCAGTGAATGTAGTATCACCGAGGAGGATGTGGTGGTAATCGGACCAGGGAAGGATCAGGTGAACACGCCTGTCGACTCAGTCATACTTGAAGATGCCCAGATTGTGGGTTTATGGCTCGATTTGGTGAGTCCACCTACTCTAAGATACGGACAGCTTGGCTGACGCGATCTAGGATAAGACTCCAAAACCAAGTGATCCTATATTCCATGCCCCCAAATTCCCTTCACGAGCCTCATCACTCCCGAAACAACGACCATTTCATATTCCACCACAACGGAGGTCAATACGATTTGGGGTTCCACCTGAACAACGATTGAAACCGCTGCCGAATCCAACCCTAGCACGACTAGACAAACCGCTACCACTGCTCATTTCATCTCCAATACATACGGATAAAGCATTACCGCCAGCACCAACACTATATGAGATAGACGAACCACCTCCCGCTTTACCTGATGACTCACCTCTCATACCCTCTTGTATGCTAGAACGCTACGTCTCTCCATTGAACTTGATACCGCCATTCGACCCAGATGCGGCACGGAAGAGACTCGCGATGGCAACGACGATAGAGCGGTCGGCCATGATCCCTGCACCCCATCCCATCAATTTTGGCGAACTTCGGCATCAGCCGACCGAGGTGGTGGTTGCTCCTGGTCCACCTCCACCTATACCTCCACGCCGGTCTTCTCGGAAAGAACGTAGTGGGCAAACAATACCCACCGACCAGAAAATGGTCTCGTCCACATCGCTGGTCTCACTAGGAGGGTCCACAGATAGGATGGCATCGTCGTCATCATCTGAATCACTAGAACCCGCCGCAGACATACAAGCAACATCGTCAACATCCCTGATATCACTGGGACAAGCGCCCCCATTACCTCCTCCACGTGCATCATCACTTCGTTCAGCCTCAGCACGAGCCGCCATCGCCGCAACGGACTCCAAGGCCGTCATTGTGATTCCCGGCCCAGCTGAAGTCATCAGACCTAGAATCGAACCACTTCAATCCCCTCTCTCTCGCCGACCGAGGGTCAGATCCCGCTCGGCACAATTACCACCACCAACTACGATGCCGGCTACCACGAGGGATCGCCAGCATTCTAGCTCCCATATATCGTTGAGTTCGATATTGGAAGATGAGGGATTACCTGATATGGAGGCGACACCGGAAGGGAGCTGGTCATTACGTCGAAATAGATTGAGATTGGCTCGAGCGAGATCTCAACCTAGACTGCGAACGAGGGATGAGTGTGGACCATGGAGGACTATGAGAGACATGGGAAGTCACGGCGTCAGCTTGGAGCTGGTTTAAGCAGACTACTTAGATGGTGAGAAGGGACTAGATTGTGAAATGTCAGGCTCGCTGGATCGGGTTTGGCTGATGTTATGTTATCTATGGGTTTCCTCTCTTTACACGTTGGTCTACGATATAGTGCACACTCATTTGAGTGAACACTCGGAGCCTATGCGATGCTGAGCGCTGCCACACACCATCTTTTGCTAAGCATAGCCTCTTGAATCTTATTAATCTCTCGCCATCATTTCCGACCAAACTGTAATTCCGTGCCTTGTTTGCCACCATGTATATTTACCGTAATCGGATAACAGCGCATAGAATGGAATTAGCATCAACCTGCATAGCATATAGCATACAACTGCACACCTTCTCTTGACAACGACACGACTGCCGCTTGACGCGGTCTAAAGATATCCTTGATTACACGATACACCAGAGGCGTCGATTGACACGACACGAGTTGAAACTCGACAACGGCCCTTTCTACTTGGACTCCGCCTTGGCAAAGGACCGAACGAACATTAGATTGAATACGATTAGAAATCACCCTTTACTTCTTTCATACATTATACACCTCACCTACTTGATCCATTATGTCTCTCTCGGTACCATCATCGCCTTTACGCTCTTCGCATCAGCGAACTCCATCATCTTCTGGACTGCTTAGCAATCTAGTCGCTCATAGTCCTTTATCATCCTTATTCTCGCCCAAGATCAATTATCTACCGGTACCAGAGGATTCGGGGTATAATGGAGAAAGCAGTAAATCAGTCCATGGAGAGTCCAACATACGGAGAGTAGAGCTCAAAGTGGGAGGAATGACCGTAAGCTACACTTGATGGATGAGGGATTTAGCTAATACTAGTGCGGAGCATGTGTAGCTGCTATCGAAGGGCAGCTTACCAAGATGCCTGGTATCTCTTCTGTTCAGATTTCGTTACTTGCCGAACGGGGAGTTGTGGAGTATGATGGAGATTATGTGAATGAGTATGGGGAGCACTGGACGGATAAAAAGATAGCGGATGAGGTCGAGGATGTGGGATTTGATGCGGAGATAGTCGAGAAGAGCGAGGTGGCTCATATAGAGCTTAGGGTATATGGGTACGTCTGTTTCAATAGGGACGAGATCAGGTGCTGATGCTCAGGCTGGAGAATGCGGACTTTGTCGACTCTGTCATCATGTCGCTCGAGTCCTTACCGGGAGTCATTGGAGTTACATTCGCATATCCCCACTCGCATCTACTATTTAGTCACACTCCGACCCTCACATCACTGCGGACAATAGTCGATACCCTCGCAACAGCATATCCGCATCTCACATTCCTCCCGACCTCGACACACAACAATTCGCAAGTATCTTCACTACAAAAGCACAAAGAGACACAACGATGGAAGAGGACTTTCTTAGCCTCGCTATGCTTTGCGCTACCGAACTTCTTTGTGGGGATGATGTCGATGTATCTACCGCATTGGCTGATGGGGTGGACAATGTGGAAATTGTTTACTGGGATATACCTTGGTGATCTCGTTTGTCTGGCTTTGACAATACCGGTGCAGACGTGGCTTGCGAGACGATTCTATGAGAATGCCTACAAGTCTCTGAAACATGGTGCTGCTACCATGTGAGTCATTCATGCTCAGAACGACAATAGCTGACAAAGTAGGGATGTACTGGTTGTTCTCGGTACTTCCTCCGCGTTCACCTATTCGGTAGCTGCCATGTTCTTTGCAATGTTCTCTTCCGACCCAGATTACAACCCTCAAACATTCTTCGATACGTCAACAATGCTCATCACTTTCGTTTCTCTCGGACGATATATCGAAAACTTGGCCAAGGGCAAAACCTCGGCGGCCCTGACCGATCTCATGGCCCTCACTCCATCTTCCGCTACGATATACATCGACCCCAGCTCCGAAGATGGTAAAGTCGATCTAAGCGGTCCTACGCGAAAGATCCCGACTGAATTAGTCCAAGTTGGCGATATCGTACTCCTAGTCCCTGGAGAAAAGATTTCGGCCGACGGAGAAGTTATTTCAGGTTCCACCTCGGTAGACGAATCAATGGTCACTGGTGAAGCTGTCCCATTACCCAAATCTGTCGGATCACAGGTAATCGGCGGAACAGTCAACGGTCTGGGTAGTATTACATTCCGAGTCACTCGTGCTGGATCTGATACGGCTTTATCGCAGATTGTCAAATTGGTCGAAGATGCTCAAACTTCAAAAGCACCCATTCAAGCATTCGCAGATCGAGTCGCTGGGGTATTTGTACCCGTCGTAATCGCCCTCGCCCTCTTGACATTCTCGGGATGGATGATCATTGCTCTACTCAATTCTACTGGAAACCTACCCGACGTGTTCAAAATGAAAGGCGCATCGAAATTCGGTGTATGTCTGAAATTGTGTATATCGGTTGTCGTGGTCGCTTGCCCTTGTGCTCTGGGATTGAGTACACCAACAGCAGTCATGGTCGGTACAGGTGTCGGCGCGAACAACGGTATTCTCATCAAGGGCGGGAAAGCTTTGGAAGCATGTAAAGATGTCAGGAGGGTCGTCTTGGACAAGACTGGAACTGTTACTGAAGGGAAGATGAAGGTCACTGCTGTTGCCTGGGCACCCTCGGCAAGTCTCGGTCCCACCCAGCATACGACTACGGACACCGCCCAGACCCTCTCGCTCACCACATCCGCGCCTCCACTTCAACGACATACGGTGTTGGCGATGTTATCTCTAGCCGAAGCTAGATCGGAGCACCCACTCGCAGTTGCTGTCGCTTCTCATGGTCGCGAAACACTTGCGGATGCTCGACTGTCTCCACCCAATGGCGAAGTGGTCGAATTCGATAGTATCACCGGACAAGGAATTGAGGCAAAAGTCCGCTTGGCCAATGGACGAGGAGAAGAGGTTATTCGAGTTGGGAAATCCGATCATATCTTGGCATCCGATACCAAGTCATCTGAAGCATTTGGCGAAACCAGCTTACCGGCGACATTACGCGATTTCGAAGCTGAACAAATGAAAGCTGCCCGAACAGTCATTTTCGTTTCGATTGTACGCGACAACGTCCCAATACCAATGTTGGCATTAGCTCTTTCCGACTCGCCGAAACCTTCTTCAGCTCAAGCTATTCAAGCATTTAGGAACATGGGCATTGCAGTCACGATGCTTACTGGTGATGCTATGGTTACTGCCCTGGCAATCGCCAAGGAAGTTGGAATAGAAGAAGAGGACGTCTACGCTGGAGTTAGCCCTAAAGGAAAAGCGAAGATTGTCAATGACCTCATGGCCCGTGATGGGGGTGGTGTCGCAATGGTTGGAGACGGGATCAACGATTCACCAGCTCTAGTAGCTGCCTCGCTTGGTATCGCATTATCATCAGGAACGTCGGTTGCGATCGAAGCTGCCGATGTAGTCCTCATGCGATCGGATTTACTCGATGTTGTCGCTGCCCTCGATCTTGGTCGGACGATATTTATGAAAATCAAAGCAAACCTACTTTGGGCATGTTGTTATAATATCCTCATGATCCCTCTTGCTATGGGATTCTTCTTACCGTGGAATATCCACTTACATCCAATGATGGCAGCTCTCGCCATGGCTTTTTCCAGTGTCTCCGTCGTCCTCAGCTCTTTGACTCTAAAGGTAAGCTTCTACTTTTTCTAGATAGACTGAGCTGACAAGTAGTGGTGGCGTCGACCAAAATCATCAGTAATGCCAGGCGAAGCATATCAAGTAGGAGGCTTGAGACAGGGTATCCCAAGTCTCCTTGCTTCTTCAAGGGAATTCGTCTCGGAAAGTTTGAACTCGGTAGTACGCCTCGGTCATGCTATTGAGAGGAGAGGGTCGACAATGCCTTTACTCCGTCGATTGAGTGTACGAGTCCGAGCACCGAGTTTACCGAACGAGTATGAGGCTATACCACTACATCGGCCTGATAGTGCGCGTCCGACTGGTGTCTAGCTGTTTTAATGTTTCAAACGGGTTGGACATGATATTGTAAAAGTAAGAAAGTGTCCAGTAGAGTACAGTCGAGTGAAATTTCTTGTACTCGTACAATGTGATCAATGCATGCAGGTCGTGCTATCATCATATACTATCACGCTATCCAGAAATACATCGTGTGTCAATCATCAAGCTCGTGTCCTCGTGAGAACAGATACAGTATTCGAGTCAATCTAGTGTCCTTATGTTCCCCGCACAGTTCCTCCTCGACCCCATTTCTCATCCAAAAACTCAGTCATCATTTCGTACAATTCCCGATAAGCACCTCTGATATCCATAGAATGGTGACTACCATTAGCCCGGATCCCACTCTTCTTCGACCGAAGAGAGAAAAGAAAACTTACCTATCGGTAAACATCCTAAACCTGAACCCCCTAACTTTCTCCTGGGTGAATTTATCCAATAAACTCGCACTATTCATATAATGAACATTATCATCCCCAGATCCATGAGCCAAGAGGAAATTGACATTGTTGAATGCCGTAACATTTAGGACTGAGGCGGTATTGTATCCGTCGACGTTTAGGGATGGGGTGTTCATATATCGTTCAGTGTAGATTGAATCGTAGAATAACCAGTTTGTGACTGGTGCTACCGCCACTTATTGTCAGTATCTCCTTCTCGCGACGAAAGGAGGAACGTATGACTTACTGCCGAGCGAGAACACTCCAGAATCAGCTTCAACAGTTTTACAAGTCATAAACCCTCCATAACTCTACGTCATCAGCTCTTACCCAACTCGATTAAAAACAAACGTACCCAACCCCAAATCCCAATTCTGGCTCGATCGACATATCGACGCTTAGCAACTTCCCTAGCAGCCGCAACTTGATCCAGAACCTCGACACGACCTAGATTATCCTTGATTGGATTTCTAAATTCCCTACCCCTATACCCAGTCCCACGACCATCAATGATGATGGTAATATACTTCTTCTCGCAGGCTAGGTAGGATTGCCAATCACGTTCGTAGCGGTTTGAAACAAGTTGAGAACCTGGACCACCGTATCTGACCATTAGCCTTAACCTTGGCGGGCTTGAAGAGACTAACACTCTGAAGAGGACTGGGTATTTCTTTCGACCTGAGGTATCGATTCCTGGGGGTAGGATCTCGAGCATGTTCATTTCTGGATGTCAGCCATGTCTGGGTAGTGTGCAGGATGACTGACCAATACCATCATGTTCAAAAGTCGACCTCGTGACGAGCGGAGCCATGAACTCGGCCAGAGTATCGTTCAATTTCTGATTCCCTTCTAGTAAGAAATCGATGCCACTTCCCTCAATATCGGTAGCTTCGACCATTCTCTGCCATGGGACCTTTGGTCCGCGGTAGGAAAGGACATAGTATCGCGCTCCAGGGGAGAATGAAACTTCAAAATATCCCGGGTTGGCAGAGTCGGTGATTGCTATTGGGTTCGGCTTGAAGTCCGCCAAGTTCTCGGAAGAAGGAAGGGTCTCAGCGTAGACATGTCTGTCGATACTTGGGTAGGCTGCTGTGTAGTACCTATCCATCAGCTCAGTGACAGCCCAAGGAGGAATGTGGCCTACACAGTCTTGGTCTCGACGTTGTACCCGTCGACACTTGCTACTTCCCATTCCCCAGCAGTAAGCCATATAGGCTCAGTAGCATCCAAGGGAGTGAAGAACGCAACGTGCATATATCCCTCATTAGGGATCAAATCAAGGTACCCAGCGACATCCCCTCGAACGGGAATGATATCTTGTCCCTATCCCATCAGCGCCATTTCAAGGGGATCGAATGACATACATGATCAATCCACCCATCATCTCCTTCTTCTCCATCTTTGCCGAGCTTGCGGACGACTTTACCGACGCTCTCGCTGTTGGTGAAAAGAACGACTGAACCTATCCTCGCTGCCCTGTCTACTTCTTTGACGATCAAAGCATCATCTGCTACCCAGCCTACCTCCATTAAGACTCGTGTCTCTTGTGACATTTCTCCTGGCCATGTTAGAGCGTTCTTTGCCAAGCCGAGGGAACGTGTCGATAGGAAGGTGGCGAGGGAGAAGGTGTGCAAGTCGACCAAAGGGTTCGGGTTTCCAGGTTTTGGATACCTGTTATCAGCAATATCCCACGCTAGTCGATAAGAGGGTTTGGCTTACTTCATATCGACCTCGGTGGGGAATTGGTGGATCTCAAAAGCGTCATTTCCAGGGTTGTAGTATTGAAGCTTATAATCCGGTACCTTCTCCTCGTCGAATCTGAGATACGCAACAGTCTGCCCATCCGGACTCCACCATAATGCGGAATCACTACTAAACACTTCCTCCTCATATACCCAATCCGGAACACCATTGAAAATGACTGGAGACCCATCATCCGTCACTCTAATCACTTCCGGATCATCCCCTCGCAATTGATCTCCATCGATCACATACAAATCATTATGATCAACAAAAGCGATCGAATGACCCACAGGTGCCCAAGTGACGTGTGAGATTGAAGGTATATTCTTAGGTTGGCGAAGGGGGAAAGTGGTGAGGTCGGATCGACGATGAATCCAGTAATTCCCGAATGAGGAATGTCGCCATTGCTTGACGTGGTCGGTTTTGAATAGGACATATTCCATATCGGCGGAGAGGGTCCACGCTTGCCAGTTCAGCCTCTGACCTTCGGGGCCGCGGACCCGTTCAGAGTCGACTAGGATAGTACCGTTCTCGGGAGATTGTGGGGTGTTGAGGACGATATTCCCTTTCTCATCTACATGCGAGTATGTACCATCTGGAGCTGTGGTACTATCAGCATACGGTCTATGATCTGAGCAAAGTGGTGCTTACCCTCTTTCACCCAATCTATACGCTTCGTGACAGGACTAAATGTCCCATTGAAAATATGATCCATTGTCATATGTTTATTCCCCTGTATCACCGAGTAGGACGGTCCAGCATATGTGAAAGCAGATAATGCCCCAATGACAGCGGCGAAGAGCAGTATCCCAACTAAGACCGCCAACGTCTTCTTGGACCGTTTACGAGGTCGCAGCTAGACTATCAGCGCCACCCATTCCCAGCTCGTATATAAGGAGACGTACCCTTCGAGACCCAAGAAATCTCGATCCCTCATCTCCATCCTCCAAAGCAGGTTCATCCTGGAACCTCGAATCCGACCCAGATTTCTTCTCATTAAAAGGCTCCACATCAAGTGGGTCATTATATGAAATATCACTCCCAGATCCAATAGATGATATTGAAAGTGACCGTTTCCTCTCGCCCATCGTGTCGTTCATAGAGACAGTCTCTGGGATAGAGCTGTATTGCTGGCTCATTGTGTTGAATGTGGGAGTTGGCCGTGCACTTGGCTACAGCATAAAGGAGAGGTCTTAAAATGATGATCTACGCGGTCGAAGTCACACGCGGTAACAGTCAGGCACGGTCAATTAAACGATAGAGGGGCAGGGGGGGAGTAGGTGAAGGTGACGTTCATGTGCATTCAATATCATACCTACCCCGCACTATATATATACGGATATCATAGCTAGAACGAGAACGACGACGCACGGACTCGATTGCTCATAACAACGCACAGGGGACAAGTGCAGCACGGACCTCTCGAAACGGATAGACGCGGATCCCATTCTACTTCTTTCCTTCCTATCCTTTCAGAATGATCAAATTCATTCTAGTCCAGGTAGGCTTGCTCGGCCAAGTGTTTCGGCGTTAGCTGACAGCATAAGAATCGTCAAGGAAAGACACGTCTGTCGAAGTGGTATGTCCCATATGAGGATGATGAAAAGGTATGCTTCACATCCCTTTTGAATCCACCATCCACAATACTTTGAGCAGGCTCGCGCGGTCATTTCAGCTGAATAGACCATGATGCAGTCAGCTGATATATAGGTCCGTCTACGAGGAGAAGTCCACCGCCTGATCGCACCCCGTGACCAAAAGTATCAATCAAACTTTGTAGAGGTAAGCTCATCGGTCCAACTCGTCAATAGAGCTAACAATCAGTTCCGAAGCGACAAAATCGTCTACAGACGTTATGCAGGTCTATTCTTCTGTTGCTGCGTCGACTCGAATGACAATGAACTAGCGTACTTGGAGGCTATTCATCTATTTGTGGAAGTTCTCGGTAAGTCATCTCACCCATTATGCAGACCATGAGCTGAAAGGTAGATGCATTCTTCCAGAATGTCTGTGAGCTGGATCTAGTGTTTTCATTCTACAAAGTATGCAGCTTACTTTGACTATGATGAAAGCTGATGAATAGGTATATGCGATACTGGATGAAGTATTCTTAGCTGGAGAAATTGAGGAAACGAGTAAACAGGTCGTACTGGATAGACTGGATTATTTGGAGAAATTGGAATAGAGATTTGAGAGGATGTTGTACATATAGAACTAATGTATAAACATATGTCGATGAGATGAGATTGCATAATATGATACAACACGAGTATGGATATTGCTAGGTGCAATTAAGCTGGCGAAGAACTACTACTCCTTGCCGTTCATCCTATCCTGGCGACGCTGCTCGATCTGGTGGTCAGCAATTGACCATACCACTATGATGAAATTCATACCCATTTCTTCTTACAATCCCTGTATGTCTGGAAGTAGTCCATACACTACTCAATCAGCTCACGTAGTCGCACGACTAACGTCGGACAACGACGTACCTCCTGCCTGTTGTAATGTGTCCTCTCTAGACAGTCATATGATGCCTGAGCAGCAGCTTGGCATGGGTCTGCATACTATCTATTAGCTCCAGCGTTCCAAATGGATTTCAATTCGTACTTTACTGATAGCAGCTCGTCCCTGCAGGTCAGCTGATGTCCATAATTCGGTTCAGCTGGGTGAACATACTTTGAAAGTATTCTTATAATCATCCGGCGTCTCCAAATCAGCCGAGGGAGGGAGTGGCCTATCAGCATAAGGTGTTGGCTTGGTATTTGGTTTGACTTGAGATGCCATTTTGATGTAATCGATGTGATCAACGCTGTCCCCTGACAATGGATAGGGGAGATCGGATCTTTGGCGTAAATCGGAAAGATCCGAAGGATAAAGGCAAGGTGGGGAAGTGGTGAGAGAGGCTTGGATAGGTTGTTACAGTCAGGCAAGTGAGTATGGGTTCTGCTATCTCTACCTTAGCTGGTATAGGGATGGCTATAGGGTGTGTTTATATCATCACCATAGATCAGAAAAGTGCTGATGGCTTCACAGCCCTCCGCTGATATATGTCGACCAGGTCCGTGGTTTGACTTCACTTGGGCATCACTCATGATATAGGCATATAGTATCGTCAAGAAGAAGTAAGCTCTTCTAGCCTCCAGGTCTGACTGAGCTGATTATCAGGGACTCTTCTGGATTCTCATGGGGTCAGTGGTATACTACTCTACCACATGTACGTATACTGACGACTAGATGTATGCGGTGTACTGCTTATTGCGAATATCATCCGTATCTTCTTCTGGCTAGGTGAACGATTCGAGCTCCGTAAGCTTGCCTCTGCGGGACAGGTCTAAGCTGATATTCAGCCCTTCTGTGCCAATCAATCCTCCTAATAATATCGCAACTCCTCCTACTCTCTCTTTGTCTACATTACGCCCCCCACCTCCAAATCTCAAATTACGCCCCCCTCTCCCCGTTGGATACTACACATCCTCAAACGGGGGAAGAGGAAGGAGATTACATGAATCACCCAGGGGAACGGGAGATAGAAGGTGGACAATGGCAGGATCGTAAGACTAGGCCATTTGGGTTCTGGCAGTGGGAGGGATTGGGGAGTTATTTGGAATTTCTTGCTGGACTTATATTGGTTTTGGGGATCTTGCAGGTCGTACTCGGGAGATGGGATTGGTGAGTCAGCTGCGACATCTGGACGGCAGTAGAGCTGATGTGGTAGGTATATTGATGCGTAAGCTTATGGCCCCTCATCTCCAACGGGCATAAGGCTGACGATGTAGACTTGGATTCGTGGCTTTGACAATAGGTGTGTAGTGTCCACTGAATACCAGCGAGATTAGACTATACTCATGTCCAGAATCCACCCTGCCAATACCGCAGTTCATCTCGAACTATCAGCGTAAATCGACATATGGCCTGAGAGCATCAACATTAGCAGGATGGCTGTTTGGTGATTTATTCAAGTAGGTCTACCAGCTGTGGACACAGGAGATGACCTGAAAGACAGGACCGCATATTTCTTTCTCCGGGGTAATCCAATACAATTCAAGATCACAGCCATCATCACCGTCTGTTGGGATCTCGGTATGTCCCTTGCTCCAAGACTCGCTGACAATTAGCGGTAGTAAGTCAGCGATTCATGTACGGCACAGCCACTCCTAGGGGCACACCAGTAGAAGGAGAGAACGACCATGATGAAGGTGGAATATCAGATACAGGGCCATTACGAGTAGGCGATGATCGATAGACATGTTTAACGATTTAACGATATGCGAAAAAATGGGTGCATCCTCCTCCTACTCCTACACATGAACAAGCTCAAGGCTCCTACTTCCTCTTCTCAACAGTGACGTTGTCCCACATCTCCCTCTCCTTGTCCTCCTTGGCGACCTGCTCGACGATTGGTGCGAGGTATCGACCATCCTACGTTATCAGCTTACACACGACATTCTGGCGGAGTTAGCTTACCTGCTCCGATGTGGTCCATTGCTTCTTTGGTAGTTCTCGGTGTAGAACTGATTGCTGGAATGCCGTTCGCATACGGAATGCACGGTCGTATGACTCTTTTGGGGATAGTCGGCCAATTGCCTGATTGTCAGTTTCCGTCGAGCATGATATCCGGCCATTGAGTCGTCTTGTCCAATCTTCCGTCCTGGTACTGTTCCATGAAAGGCGATCACCCTATCGATCACGCCGCATCATCCAGACTTGTTCGAGATCCTGTCCTCCGGAATGTTGTGCTTATTGCGAGACTCACCTTCTGTACATCCTCCCTCTCCTCAATTAGGATATCATCGTACCTCAATCCAATCTGTCTGTATCCAGAAGCATTGGCGAAGGCATTGGCGAGAGGCTTGAGTGCCTTGTAAAAGCCGGAGAAAGATGACTTGAGCTGAGGAGCGAGGCTGTTTATTGTAATTTATCGATAATGTATAATTGTAGATGGAATAGAATTTAAAGATCGATCGCACGAAAAGGACCTAGGTCAGCTGGGCACCCTGTGTAATGGGAAAGGGAGCATACGATAGACCGAGGGGACCACCTAGTAAGACCATTGTTGAAGTATGTATATATGTATAAGTCGAGTATAGTATGTGAATGCTGTTAACCCAATCACGATTGCTGCAATCGATATCCTCTACTGAGTACGGAAACACGCGAGAGACTACAACTGCCACTCGGAAAATACCGGCGTTAATCTATTGAAAGTGGCACATCTATTGGCTGTAAGACTGTGCTCTTCTGTCTGTCAACCTCCTCAAGTATGCATGCTGAACGATATATACACAATGTGGCTCTAATCGGGTATGGATCGGATGTATGGATCTCGATTATTTCTCCTACTTCGATACCGAGGGTCCTGATGGAGGGCGTTTGTTACTCTTTTGAGCACTCCTTCTCGCTGCCTCCTCCTGCTCTGGGGTCATGGTGTCGTCGTCGTCGTTATCATCATCGTCGCCAGCTCGAGCAGAGTAACTGGTTCCTGCAGCGGTGATGGCACCCGTGTTCTTGAACGTTCTCCACTCGTCAGCACTGACATTGTAAGCAGAAGGGTTCTGACTTCCGGCGGTGGGGGGCTTCTTGCTCTTGGCTGTGTTGGTGTTGGTGTTGGTGTTGGTGTTGGTGTTGGTGTTGGTGGTTTTGGAGGTGTCCATGCTGTGGTCGATCTATGGTACTGTTGATATGTGGTGGTGCAGATGGATATGTGGGTGGTGTGAGAGGTCTCGAGTGAAGATTTGGATCTCAGGCTGGCTTTTTGCGGTATATATAGGCCACCCCACTTATGACGATGTTCCCATTGTTCCTCATCACCGGCCTACTACACCCTTCTTCACATGAATCCCAGCTGAGATGGTCTGATCAAGAGGGCACCAGCACTTTCGGTGACTGGTACGGTCCGGGAGCCTTCTCTACCTACCTGTTGCTGACGCACAGCTTCTCCACACGAATGCAAGGAAGGATTTCGCCACGGGAGCGAAGCAGAAGACTCGCTGACGATTCCCCCGCCGATCGAGCACAGTTCTTCACATGGTTTGCTGGAATGCAGAGTAGAGGGACATGGCAGGAATCGCAATTCGGTCAACTTATGCTGGGAATCAGATACAATGGCTCTGGTCCTGCACAGTCTGCAGATCAAAGGAATTGAAAGGGCATGAGACGTCGACTCGGTGAACCTTCCGCAGTAGACTCTAGGGTTTTCTACGCCCCCTAGGAATACATGAAAGGGCGAGAAAGGACGACATGGGTATTCACTTGGCCCTTCCTTCAAGTTCGTCATGTGCTCCGGACTTGTAGGACTGAGCCGATCGTCAGACGATGGTGGAGATGGAAGAATGGGATGCTGTAAGGCATCCCTCCTTGGTATAGTCTGATCTTGACCATTGTGACTGATGATACCATGTTCATTAGTATCATCGTAGCTGTTTAGCACACGACCACATTGCCCCTTCTTCTCGTTCGGTCAAGCCCTCCTTTCAGGTCCCTCGTGAGGAATTTCCCAAGCTGAGTTTGAGTGACTTCAAAGCCAGTAGATGGCAAAGGTAAGCTCAAACAGGGGCCTGTAGGTATTGCATAAGAGAGAATATAAGCCCATTGGCACGATCAATCAAAAGCCCGCAACAAACCTCTTTCACACTCTTTGCTATTGCAGTCCAGACACATTATGTCTGGCTCTCCTCCGACAGGCTCAAACGAGACGTCTACTACGCGGTCGAATTCTGAGCACAATCCTGGACTGACGACGGGCACCACTGTCACCAATGACACCGAGGTCCCATCCACCCCAGGTCATCATGACCCAGCTGCGAGCCGATATGATGACCAAAGCGCGATGAACAGTTCTCCGCCATCCTTCAACCAAGACGAGCCAAGGGATTTGCTCTTGGATAATCGACAGGTTGCAGAGGACGCTCATGACCCCTTCTGGGATGGGGGGCAGCCCGGACACGCCCACACCGTCCGCGTCGGATACTCATCCGGACCATATCTATGCCCTGGGCTTACTCGACGCAGGAGGGCATCATCAGCAAGAGTCTGAGATGGACTTTGGGGAACGAGACGATGTGAACAGTAGTCAGGAAGAAGAAGACGATTCGGGGCAGTCTAGGACTTGAGTCAATATATTGTGCTATTATTCTCCCCAAGATGAATTGGCGAAATTCCTTTTTATGCATGTGGTATACTTTGACTTTGAGGCTCAAGATTACCTGATATGATGGAGATGGAACAATAAGCCTACATTCAGGACTCTAGCCGGCTGATCTCAGGGGCCACATCGAATACCTTCGCTTCTGCGATGAGCCGGGTGGCGAATGTCAGCAGGATCAGTTTACAGCGACGGCATTCCCCCGTTCCCAGTGTCTCTGTTCACCGAGCGTGATTCAATCCTTGTATGGCGTGATGGCTCCAGGCATACATTCTTGACGACGTCATGGGAAATGAAGAGCAGTTCATTGTCCGATTATGGGAAAATTGGTGAGGCAGAATGAATGGAATAGTCAACTCGTGGGAAAATTGGAGTTTATGAGCGAAGCCCTTCGCCAAAGGATCGGTGCAGACATTCACATGCTTACTCATCGAAAGCCATAGAAGGCGAAAGGTCATGACCTAGTCCGTGATCGTGTAAGGAAGTCCCGGTCGTTTAGCTGCCACTTTTCACATGTACGATCTCTGCCCAAGACATGGAGGTAGGCATGATACGCAGGCGGGGCTTGGACAGACCTGATCCCCAAAGGCGGTGCAGCAATCCTTTCAAGCGACGTGTGGTTCTGAGCTGACCAGCCACTCGAATTGCAAATACTGTGAGAAAGAGAAGGCTTAAATGTGAAATCTGAATATCTCCTGTCCTTCAGAGCCTCCTTCTCTTGTGCATTGCGATGCAAGTCGCAGGCAAGATCAATCCGACTAGAAAGGTATATAAGCTTCAGCCAAGTACAAAAAGGAAAGGGGAGTCTCTACTAAACCATCCCGCTCATACTTCCACTCCTCACTACACCTCACACTTTACAACACGACACAATGAGTCAGAGCACGAATGGATCATGGATGCCTAGAGGCGACGGCTCCGAGGTCTTCATAAGCATAAGAGACGGAACGGACGTCGGTGTTCCTGGCTCTATCCGAGTGCCTCGAAGCTCGACCCAGCCTACCTCGCCTGGGCCTGCAACGCCTTCGTCGGGGCAAGACCGACTTCCTCTAGACATCCCCCGTAGCGGCGGTGGTGTTCGGGAGACACGGGCCATTCGCGAGATGGGCAGTCGATGGTCTTCCTCCTCGGACGGTCGGCCTGACAGGCCTTATCAAGTGGACCACCGCCGCGCTTATGGCGATTTCAGACCGGGACAGCCAGGACCAGGATTTGGGTCTTCGCCACCGTTACCCCAAGATTTGGGCGACGTCCCGAGCAGCCCCACATGGCACCGCATGGGGGGCAACTCTCGACCATCAACTGCGGGCAGCGAACGACCCTACACCCCAACTCCGACTCGCGAGGATGCGATCCGTACGCGAATCAGCCGGGCCGGGGTGCTGAACGCCACCGAGTTATCGCAAGTCAGGGACCCAAATGCCACCTTTGATTACCTTACAAGGATGGAGACCGAGGTCAGCAACAGGCTTTCGATCCGCGCACGATCCCGAAGGGAGCACGAAGAGGCCCGTCAACCGGCTCAGGGGCCCTCGGCCCGACGACACTCACGACGATGAGCCGCTACCGGGAGACAATGCGCACACAGCAGATGAGATGAGGACTGCCGAACTGAAGATACACGAGTGAGAGCGTTCGAGATTAGCATGAGATGCATTTGTGAAGTAGTCGGAAGTGTTGGCGCGTTCGGTCATGTACCTCATCAGTCCAGTCATCGGCGTGTAGAACGACCACACGTGACGGGATTCCTGTGGCCGAAGCAGTCATGGCGAGGTACATGGATGTACGCCACGAACATCCCTTTCACGCGCGACATGGAACACTGACACCCGGCTGGTGGACTGCCCGTTTGAATGGGCGACCTCGCGTTTGGCATCGTTCCTTAGGGGTGCTAATCTGGTCAGCACGACTTTGGCGCATGATCAGTCATATCTCAGTGGTGAGGTCTAAGGTGAGTACAGCTCCTCCGCAAGAAAGGGCATATGGAGTGTCTGACTGGAAGTCCACAGCGCCGAAGTATCCATGCGATACAAAATGCTACTAGAACGGAATGGATGGACGAGCCTGCGATTTGGCATCTGCTTGTGACTGACCCCATCAGCAAAGTACTCAGCACAGAGTGAGAGACAACTCACAGATCTCCAATCGTTGATCCTCTTCTCCATACCACTCATCCTCTCCTTGGTCTCCCTCTCCCTCTCGGGCCTCTCTCGCTCGTGCTTATGTCCCTTGAACATCCTCCTTCTCGATCCATATAGAGTCTTGTTCTGCTCCTCTCCGACTTCTCCGGACCAAGTCACCGTGACTTCCTCCTCCCCATTGACCCATCGTATCGAGGGTGTCTCAGGTAATCGATTCAGGTCCGAGGGCGGTAAGACGAAGCCAGAGTAATGGTCTAGTAATTGCTTCTCGCGACGACGGGAGATAGCTCGAGGTGAGTGTTGTGGGACTGATGTTGATGTTGATGCGTCGGAAGATGGTTTGTGCATTAAGAATGGGTTTGGAATGGTATATGTGCTTGCTGGAGGTGACATGGCGATATGACGTGCGATGATAGTGTAGATTGTTGGTGGTAGATCTATCGCTGAGAGCTGTGCTGGTGTTTCTGGAGTTGCGAATCCATTGCACCGACGTGTTGTTGTACTGAATAGTCTTCTAGCTATGCTCATTGTGTATGTATATGATATACGGTTGTTCTCATTGTAGGTCTAATCGAAATAGTTGAACCCAGTGAACCACAGTAATAAGTGCCACACTCATCCCCTTCAATAAACTCCGAAGAAATTCCCGACCCTGTTAGCCTCTCCGTCTCCCTCCGACCCATTCCTCCCCCTTCCTCTCACCTACACTCCCCCCCTTCTACCCCTTCTCTTTACTTTAGAAAAGTCTATACGACATGACTCTAGTCACACGTTCAGCCGTACGTCTATCAAGGCGGGGAAACCAGGCCATCAAATCAGCTAGGGCAAATGCCGCCTTTTTCAACACGGCAGCTACCCAGGGCTCCAACTTGCTCCCCAAGGCAAGGGCCGAGTCTAGCAGGATGAGGATGCCTACCACTTCCGGTGAGTCTTTCATTATCATCTAGCAGTACACCAGAAGGGATGGCGGTAATAGAAGAGTACTGTGAAGGGAGAAAGGGAAAGATGAGGAAAGAACGTGGAAGTTTGGGGATCATGGAAAAAGTCAGATCGGGCACCTACTAACTCTTTTCAGTCCCCTCCATGCGAACTTACGCTACCCCCGCCGCTCACCAGGTCGGTGCCGTCAAGACCGTCATTGGTGCCGTTGTCGATGTCCACTTCGACACCGAGAACCTTCCCGCTATCCTCAACGCCCTTGAGGTTC
The DNA here is from genome assembly GCA_017654735.1 of Vishniacozyma victoriae. NCBI lineage: Eukaryota > Fungi > Basidiomycota > Tremellomycetes > Tremellales > Bulleribasidiaceae > Vishniacozyma > Vishniacozyma victoriae. The sequence goes on from JADPYG010000088.1 coordinate 413,991, forward strand.
AGTTCGAGGGAGGCCGAGCCGAGGGACCCCTTATCCTCGAGGTCGCCCAGCACTTGGGTGAGAACACTGTCCGATGTATTGCCATGGATGGTACCGCCGGTCTCGTCCGAGGACAGAAGGTCGTCGACTCTGGAGCACCCATCCAGATTCCCGTCGGACCCGCTACTCTAGGGTACGTCTTATTAATCCGGTACGAGTGTTTTGCTGACTTTCTAGTCGAATCATGAACGTCATTGGTAACCCCATTGATGAGCGTGGTCCTATCAAGGGTGTCAAGATGGCCCCCATCCACGCCGATGCCCCCGCTTTCGTTGACCAGTCCACCCAGGCTGAGGTCCTCGAGACCGGTATCAAGGTCGTCGACTTGCTCGCTCCTTACGCCCGAGGAGGAAAGATTGGACTTTTCGGTGGTGCCGGTGTCGGAAAGACTGTGCTCATTCAGGAGCTCATCAACAACATCGCCAAGGCCCACGGAGGTTACTCTGTCTTCACCGGTGTCGGTGAGCGAACCCGAGAGGGTAACGATTTGTACCACGAGATGAGGGAGACTGGTGTCATCAACCTCGAGGGTGACTCCAAGGTCGCTTTAGGTAAGTTCTAACAACTATTGCATCGGCCTGTACTGATGTCAGTCTTCGGTCAGATGAACGAGCCCCCAGGAGCCCGAGCCCGAGTCGCTCTTACTGGTCTTACCATCGCCGAGTACTTCCGAGACGAGGAGGGACAGGATGTGTTGCTCTTCATTGACAACATTTTCCGATTCACCCAAGCCGGTTCCGAGGTATCTGCCTTGCTAGGTCGAATTCCTTCCGCTGTCGGTTACCAGCCCACTCTTTCCACCGATATGGGTGGTATGCAAGAGCGAATTACCACCACCAAGAAGGGTTCCATCACTTCCGTCCAGGCCGTCTACGTCCCTGCCGATGATTTGACCGATCCCGCACCTGCCACCACCTTCGCCCATTTGGATGCCACCACTGTCTTGTCCCGAGGTATCGCTGAGTTGGGTATCTACCCCGCTGTCGACCCTCTTGACTCCAACTCCCGAATGCTTGACCCCCGAATTGTCGGTGAGCGACACTACAACCTCGCCCTCAAGACGCAACAGATCCTCCAGGCCTACAAGTCTCTCCAGGATATCATTGCCATTCTTGGTATGGACGAGTTGTCTGAGGAGGACAAGTTGACTGTCGAGCGAGCACGAAAGATCCAGGTTAGTCTTTTCCACACGTACTCGGATCGAGCTGACGTTTAGCGATTCATGTCGCAGCCCTTCGCCGTCGCCCAGGTCTTCACTGGTATCGAGGGACGTTTGGTTCCCCTCAAGGACGTGAGTCTACCTTACTCTATCTGACATGGACGCAGCTGATTTCAGACCCTCAACGCCTTCGAGGAAATCCTTGACGGTAAGCACGACTCCATCCCCGAGTCTGCTTTCTACATGGTCGGTGGTATCGAGGATGTCAAGGCCAAGCACGAGAAGTCTGTCAAGGAGACTGGTCAATAGGTCTAGATTTGCCTTATAGCTCGAAATGAAAACAATGGCATGACATGATGCAGCATCGGCAGACGATGACGTTCCTCATTTGCTCGATTACTCACTCACATACTGAAGTGGTGTCAACCATAACAAGGCGCAAGGTAATATATGCATGCTATTTTCTACGAAATAAATCTAATGCCTAATCCATCCGTATGTTCGATGATACGTCGCTCAGCAACGATGTCAACCAAAGTACGGATTCAATGGCACAGCGGCCTGGGCTTCCATCTTTGGATCAGCCATGGGTGTGACTTCAGTCGACTTGGTCTCCTTTGGGGTAACAATCTCGAGGGCCGAGACTTTACGAGGAGGTGAAAGTGGACCTCTGGCATACCGATCGATGATCCTACCCGAAGACCTCCTTCTCAAATTACCCAACCCAACGACTTCGTCGGGATTGGCACAGGCAGCTAAATTCCTGTAAGGATCACTAGGTAGTCCATTTGGGAATGGATCACCTAATGATCGGGGGTTGGCGATGAGCGAAGGCGGAGTTGAGATAGCTCCGAGATTGGATTGAGGAAAGTGAGGTGATTCGGGGAGTCGAGGAGAAGAGCCAAGAAGAGGTGAGAAGGTACGTTGGGGCGTGGTGGGGGAGAGAGTGGATATGTTTGGTAAAGATTGTCTTTGGATTTGAGCCTGATTAGGGAAGAAACGTCGATTTGCATTAACGTCGACAGAAGCTCGGGGGAGGAGTGATTTAGGAGTGAAGGGTTGCTTATCCTCGACGGGGGCTGGGATGGGAGTGATATTGTCATCGACCAAAGCCACGGCCATGGAAGATAAAGAAGCAGTCATGGGGCATCCATCGATTTTGATTCTGATACTGCCGTTTGAAGATTTGGATCGAGATGAAGAGGTGGAGCACCTCATTGACCCTGATCCTAGACCCAATAATGATCCTCTAGCGGGAGAATCGAGGGACGGAAGCTCGAGGGGAGAACATGGGGCTGAACCTAGGACTGGGAGGAGGAGGGGAGTAAGGTGGACTCGGGGGGAGAAGATTGATAGATTGATCTCCTCTTGAGGGGTGTCGGTGACAGTCTCTTTGGCCATGGTCTCGGTGGCTGGAGGGGTTGTCGTTCGAGGTTCAGTGGATGGCTTATTTGAAGCATCACCTAGGTCTATGGTCTCTGAAGCCGATACCTTCGGGGTGATCATGGCGTCACTGACTAAGGTGGCTTCCGATGATCGAGTAGTCAAAGCGGGGACAGCGAGTGGAGTCTGGAATAAACCAACAAGAGACCTCGGTCCCTCCTCGTCATCGGCAGTGGCAGTCGGGAATCCAACGGGGAAGACGGGTGATAAGCCAGTTGGGGGAGTATGGAACATCTCGACCGGGGAGAGAGGTTGAACGATAGATGGAGACCCAACGATGGTGGGGAGGGGATTGTATCGGCTGAACCCATGTCTGCCTAGAACGAATGAAGGGGTGGGGATACGAGGTTGAGTATCTTGGATAGCGGTCAACAGTTCAGTTTGGAGGGTTGTGATGGTGGACAAGTCGATAGTGAGGGAAGGTCTTCGAGCAATTTCGGCTGCTGTCCTTGGATTGGCCTCGGGTTCTTGTCCATCACTACTCCCACTTCCACCTGATGCCATCTCCCCATCGGCAGAGAACAACCTCGATAATTTGTATCCACCACTCTTGAGTTTACTCATCAATTTCGATCCCTTCTTTCCACTCGTATTCCACCAATTGTCCAACTTCAATGTACCCTTTGACTTGACGGGGCCGGTGGTCATGTACTTTCTCGACACCGGTTTCCCCACGAGACTATCCCTATTAGGCATCCTTCTAGGATATTCTGCTTCATCCTCGTCATCTCCTGACCCTGAGCCGGACTGGCTTCGTCTGGAAAGAGCAGCGACGGAAGGGAAGTGTCTCATCGATGGTCGAGAATTGGAGGTGCGAATGGATACCTCGTTGTCGGTGGTATTATCTGTTTCGGTCTCGATAGGAGGAGATTCAAGGTCATCGGTACCAGAGGACGAGGCGGAGGTGTTGAAAGCCAGAGAGAGTGATTGACTATTGGAGTCGGAGGACGGTCTATCGTTGCCATTTCTTCCCCTACTCAAAAGTCGGCTTTGGGTAGGAGGGGGAACAGCAGTAGAATTCCGCCCAATAGGACGAGGCCGAGGTCGGGAACTAGGCGAAGGACCGGGCTTGATATGGTTCCGAGCAGTAATCGAGTAAGCGGGTGGAGGGGATCTCATCTCCTGACCCTGCGAAGTATTTGTAGGTGATACCTCCGTAGTTTGATAGGCATTAGTACCATAGTGTCCAAGTACCGAAGACCACTGACTCGCGTGGATCGACATTGTTGTATGGTGATGGTGATGAACGGGTAAAGGGATATCTAGCCAGTAGATAGTCTCGTGATCAACAGCGAGTAAAAGAGAGGTGGGAGGAGGGATGGGTGCAGCACATGAGGAGGGGGTCGTGACTATATGCAGAAGATTAGATGAGTGGGAATCAGTATGCGGTGAAACATCGCCGGTCTCAGCTTTCTTTTCAAGACAGCCGCCTTCGTTGGACTTCATTAGAAAGGTTACATGCCGGTACCGGTATGTATCTCGACTCGTTAGATTGATCGAACGACCACCTGCCAGATGCCGGACTTCGAGATTGGTAGAGTCGACAAGAGGATGGTGTCTCGGAAAGCAAAATGGCAAAGCCGATGCCCATTGCGGCCTCACCAAAAAACCTATGACCAATTAGGATATACCCAGCTTACGGCCTGGAGTCATTCCCTGCCGAATCCGAGCTGGTGATTAATCAGCCATGTGCTTCGTAGAGGGAGTAGGTCACTGCAGAAGGATGCTCTGACAAGGGTCCAATGCGAATAATGGTGGCTGCCACGCGATGTGGAGTCTCCACTCCAGCTCTTGGTGGAGGTTGACCAATTGTCAAAAGTGTCACGGACCACTCAATCAACTTTATTCACGGACCATCTATCTGATTATATAGACCCAAGAGGTCACAAGCATACAGGAAAATGCCGGCAACGGTCCGTATGGCAATTCATATCACTTAATGCTATGGGGCCAGCTGACCTTCCAGACCTCTCGCACCGGTTTACCAGGACCTCGCAGCGAAATAAGCTTCAGGTGAGCATCAATCGCCGCCCTTCTTGCTGATGACCCCAGATGGACTCCAAAAGCCATCATACAGCTCTTGAAACTCATCAAAGACAAGCCGGAATGTCGAGTCACCTTCTTTCCGACTGGTCTGATCCAACACTATACTAAATCTGGACTAGCTCGAGGCTTGTTGCTGGAGATGCTGAAGAAGGAACCTGAATACCTGGCTTGGTTGAAGTCGGAGGGTATGATCAAGAAGGATGAGGAGGTTAAATGGATTCCTCGAGATAGTTGGACCTCGACATCTATCACCAATCCCGTCATCACACAAATGGCTTGGTGAGTTTTATCCTCTCAGTGACTCGGTACGGGCCAGGCTGATGATAGCTTGAAGCGTAAATTTGATGCGGCTCGGAAGGAGAATAAGATTCAGCCGGAGTGGAATGACTTCGATGATCTGCCTCTTCGTATCAGAGGTACGGTCTCCCGACATCCTATCCAGGTTGCAGCTGACGAAACAGGTGACTTCAAGATGAACTACCCTTGGTACTTTCAATACAAAGAGCTTGCCTCGCCAAGTCAATCATTCGAGCGACCACCCATCAGAGCTAGGGCTGACCGGCCTCATCCGGTCAGGCATTCGACCACACCTGCCCCAGCTCCTCCTGCAGCACGATCCCGACAACGACTACCACCGTCGCCATCACCATCTGACCGTTCTTCATCTGCCTCATCGTCGTCGTCTTCACCCTCACCATCGCCTTCACCGGTACCTTCACCATCACCACCTCATGTGGCTTCGTTGCTGCGACCGTCTCTTACCCCGAGACCGTACCTTGACACACAAAGATCATCATCATCAGCCTCGGTCGCGCTAAGCGGTCCCCGACCACATATTCGCCAAAATGCTGTCGTATCGTCTAGTCGAATACCTATCAAGGTCGAATCGTCACCATCGCCAAGCTCAGCTTCATCAGCATCGGATATACACATGTGGGGCGAGTTGGGCCCTGATACGGGTGCAAAGTCCGAGTCGGAACACGAGATCGACATCGACACGGCGACCTTAAGAGGTTCCGTTATGCCCTCTCGAGTCCCTACACCCGCTCCAGTCGCTCTTGGCAAGCGAATGCGCTCGAAGGAAGCCTCGCCGGGAGAGAAATCGTACAAGCGACATTGTGAACCGGGGATGCCCGAGAAAAGGGCCAGAGTTATCATACCATCTTCGGACCAGACACTGCCTTCGCCGCTCAACACCGATCGTGCTGATCCGCTACAGACTTGATCTTGCAGTATCTCCGAGTCTTCCTACGGCCAGTCATCGTTCACGAGTCCTTCAAAGGCAGAGTCCGATGGCGAAGACGATGGCGAGGACCTTCCCGATGTGTATGACGCAGGAGAGACGATCTCAGAGGCGAGAGACAGGTTGATGCGTCAATTGCACAATTCGGTCCGTCCCCAGACTCTCGAGTCCGGGATCGACGTAATCTTGCCCCGTTTCTCGAAAGTACGAACCCGCTTCCAGGAAGCTCAATCGATCGACGAGAGACTTCAGATCATCCGCGACCACCGATCGTGGCTGTCTGCCACGTCAATACATCAACTGATGAAGCATGGGTATGTCGTCAAGTTGGGTCCGCGACACGATGCTCACCATTAGTTTGCTACCCCAATGTCTTGCGGACTGTCAGTTGTGGATAGACCCTGTGAAGTGGGGCATTTTCAAATATTGGCGAAGCAATGCCAGGGCAGCTGGAATGTGAGTCTACGCGTATACGCTTATTGACCCGACATAACACTGAGCTGCATAGCACGACTATCTATAACGAGGCCGAGCTGCTTGGAGGCTCCGCATCGACGCAACGGATCCATGTTCGTGGAGACCTGAGCGGCTTCGAGACTCTCGAGAACACCAAGGTGAATCACGACCACGGGAATAAGCGCGAATCGGTTGTGATCCAACAATACAGCTTCATGGCCTTCGCTCGATTCTACTACAACCGGATCTGCTCCACCATCGACGGCGACTATGAGAAGATCCCTATGTCAATCGAAAGTGCGCTGCCTCCAGTTGCCGCCGCGAACAGTCTTCAACCGGCTATGATCGGAGAGACTGGGTCAGCTGCAGGGCAGGCCCGTAACGACAGAATCCAGATCGATCTAGAAGACGAGCAGTCTTCACACGCGGAGACAGACGCGGAAGCGAGACTGAAGTTGATGGCTCTTTTCCGCGTTGCGATCACGCCTCACCATCTGACACCAGCCATTCCGGAGGTCTTCGCTTACGCCACCAAAAGCCTCCCCGCCTATGTTGAGGCCGCCGATCCGGAAACCAAAGACTGCATTCTGGAACGGACGCAGATACGAACTGTTATGTTCGCTCTACTTGGCTTACGGAAGTATGGGTAGGTCCCTGACCCGTAGAGCTCACTGACGGCACAGGATGCTGACGGATTGCCTCAAAGGTTATCAGGTGCGGGCAGAGAGTGTTGAGCACGCGAATGTTTACGCGACCCTGCGACGGCACTGTAGACGTGCAGGAGCGTGAGTGATGACTTGCAAATTGAGTGGCAAGATCCTGACATCACAGTGTCGTTGGTGTTGGCGAAGAAGCATTAATCACAGGCGATCCCGACATGATCCGGTGTCATGTCGACGGGACTAAGGCAGGATTTAGAGTCAAGCGAAAACGGGTCGGTGAACGGAAGGCCATTCGGATGCGACGTTACAGCTTTCTTGCATTCGCCAGATTATTCTACGTACGTATCAGAGACTATGAGAGGGAGTTGTGACACCGGCACTCAAACATAATGTGACCTCGGGACTATCACGATTATCTCAACCGGCACGTGAAGATCACTATGTATAACGAATCCCGTCATGAACAGCACCAGACATTCCAGATCGCGATGCTCGATTGTACTGCTGATTGCGATGACATCTCCTTTCCCTGTGCCTCCGACTGCCGCATTGACAGGCCAGTAATGATTGGTGCGAAGCCGCCTCCAATCTTTCGGGGTTCCGGCTTTATTCCTGGCGAACTCGAATGTGAGTGACTCTTGCTCCCGATCCTGCCTGTACATCAGGTAGCGTACAGTTGACTAACGCGCCCGAGGCAAGACCTGATGCCCACCGAAAGACGGTCACGATCGCCCAATGTCCAACTCGTTCTTTCTCTATCTCGGACCGAAGTCTCCATCAAGTAAGTCCTCTCAACCCCAAACGGACCACATCGCTCATCACATCATAGATGGTCGACCGAGAATATCGAGCGGCTATCACACCTCATAGATAGCAAGGACAAATACCGACTCGTATTCTTTCCCCGAGGACTAGTCAAACACAAAGTCTGCGATGTGGCTCGAGAACTCTGTATAGAACTCCAGGAAGATGATCCGAAACATATGGAGATGTTGGAACGAAGGAAGCAGGTAGTTAGGAAAGGCGGGAAGTGGGTACCGACGAAGACTTGGACTTCGAGCTACAACAATCCTGTAGTCACTAAATACCACGAGTGAGTAGTCTTGCAGAACACTTTGATTGATGATGGAAGTTTTGGCTGACCTGTAGTCTGAAAAAAAGGTATACTGATGCTACGGTCAAACACTGCGTCCAATCTCACTGGACATCTTTCAAAAATGTTCCACGACCGCTTCGAGGTACGTCACGGATATCGTGTACTCATGCATGACGAGGCTGACGATGTAGAGGAGTTCCAGAAATCGTGCGCCTGGTACTTCGCGTTCAGGAAATTGGATACTGGACCTCGATCACCTCCGCCCCAAACTCATACTTTACGAGAACTAACGACTTCTGGACGGAACATGGTATCAAGGAGAGAAGACACCATAGAACGGCCGGCCGATCCTATATCTGCAGAAATTTCAGCTAAAGTCGTAAACCCATTCCTCAACTTGCGACCAATGCCGCAAAGGCCGAACTTTCTTGTATCACCACCGCCAGTGATACCTCCTCTATCCCTCAGAGCAGCAGGACACTCCAGGCAGGCCCCTATCGAGATCGATTCGGACTTGGATTCCTCATCCATCGCTGAGATCATCGATCTTCCTATCGCCAAAACGCAGAGGTTGAGCAAGAAGACGACACTGGACGTGGAAGCGGCGATTCCAGCGGATTGTAGATACAGATTCCTAAACACCTCCGACGCCGACAAGGTCGTTCTCAAGAGACTGAAGCGTCAATTGGGAGTTGCTACCCATCTACACTCCGAAGACAGGACGACAGAACCGAAGATCTTCAAATACATCCCCACCGAGCGTGATCGGTATCTCAAGGCAGATACAGAGCGCCGAAATCAGATTCTCAGGCGGGCTAGGACGCATCTCCTCTTCCGGGTTCTACAAGATCTGGAGACTTTGTGAGTCTACCCTCAAGCTAGGAACTTCGCTAATGAGCAGTATGCTGCCTCAGTGTCTTGCTGATTGTGGGGTCTTCATCGATCCTGTGCTCCAGAAGAACTATTCGGCACGAGCAGATCAGATACGACGTATTGTCGAGTCAGCTGGAGGGTGAGTCACCTCTTCCAACATCAGCTTAATGCTGACAGGCAGAAAATTATTCGGTAGCGAGAAGAGATTGAGCGATACAGAGAGGGTAGTACGAATCTATCTCCTTGACGACGGACCAGGGACGGAAGGTATAACGAGACCGAAGGACGCTAGTGATGAAGATCAGGACCTGGAAGATCGCACATACAACATCCTAGACTTCGGTCGCTTCTTGCGACGACGCATCTTCCACGACAGAATCTGAAACAACGACTCATGACCGACACGAGCAACGACAACCGACAATGAGAGCAACAAATAACGAACAACGAAAGACAAGAAATATACATTCTATACAAATATGCATGATACTTAGCATGACCCAATTCAAAATTCCTTCAATTTTACTACTTTGCACTATATTCCCCACTAAGCTGTATGATACGCTGAACTTCTTCTGTACAATAATACCTCTCTGTTGGTGTCCGACAAGTCCAACTCTTTTGTGATTTCAATACAATTGCCTTTACGTCAGCTTTTCACCATTGCAGGAGGAGGAAGAAGCTTACCTGCTGAGCCGCGTAATTCCTATGATCCCTTTCAAATAATTCTTTATGTTCCTCCAGACCATCTAATAACATGTCCACATCCCCTAGCGTGTTGGTCAATCCCTCAACAACCATCATAGTCTGTACCTCCCTCTTTGACCTCGCGTGGCCGGATGGATGCAGATTCCCTCTCATTCCATCTGCCATGGTTTCCACAATCTTTTTGGTTTCTGCCAATATCCTAGCTGCATGGGAGAAGTTCTTGCGGGAAGCAATGAGGAGTGCTCGAGTGATCATGTCGCTTGTGAGGAGTTCCATTCGGCGCCTGACGAGCGTTGGATCAGGTTGCGTGGACGATGGAGGCGAGTTTGGGGGAAGGAGAGCGAGGGTGAGGAGAACGGGATGAGCGAGTCGAGCAACTGATCGACCTGCTGATGGATCGGTGAATGAACAATCAACTTCAGTCACTGGGACCTCGTCAATGAGAGCATCTTCGTAGAGAGCATTCGAGTCGTTGATTGAAAGCATATCCAGTCCAAGCCCATTGGCATTCCCACTTCCCCTTGTCGAGAATGAAGGAGCCCGATGCGAGCCGTTCCGACCATTAGGGACCGATAATCGATTGTCCCCCTCACTAGATCCACTCGAATATTGCTGATCCCCACCTTCTCCGGCACTACCATTCCCATTTCCGAGCTCCATCTCCACCAGGATCTCCCTCGTTTCCCCGTGCCTCAATTCTCCCAGCTCGATATCGACGTGTTTACCATCATGCGAGACGATTGCTGATACTGTACCGGATACTTTGGTGATTTTGAATTCGTTTTCGGCCGAATTGAGATGCAATTTCATATTGGTTAAAGCGATAGACATCAAACCACCAACAACTCCAGCAAGCGTGTCTCGTAGATCGTACCATTCCTTGACAAATGTGTAGGTACCATGAGTATGATTCGAGAGCATCCATAAAGGTGATGGATCATGAGACTTCCCATATCCAAGACAGTGGACAGGGACGTTGGCAGCGTCAAGTCGAGCAGTGACCAATTCCATCTGAGCCCGCTTGATGATATCGGAAGTATCGGATAGGAGGATCATGCCAGTCAACGGGTTCTTTGATTTACGCTGAAGAACAACGTCCAAAGCGACATTGACGGCAGTAACGACATCTTGCCTCTCGTTGGGTCCTACCGCAACCTCGAATTCGTCCTCGCCGACCTTGGCGCTACCAATAGATTCCACAAATGCCTCGAGTCGTCGACGACTTTCGAATCGGGTAGTATTGAGGAAGGGGGTCTTGCGGACGATACCTGCGTGGCCCATCTCGCAAGCGACGAGCGAAATTCGATCTTTCGGTCCCATCAATGCGAGGGTAAAGGCGAGTGATTGGCGCATGAGCCTAACTTTGAGAGGCAGGTTCGTACCAGCAGCCATTAAAGGGGAGGGGAGTGATAGACAAATGACCATATCGATAGGCGTGTGGACTGGTGCCAAAGGTTGAATGAAAGCCAGATTACCAGCTGCTGTCTCTTGTGGTGAAAAGCCAGCGGTAGCAGGGGTATTGAAAGAGTGAATAGTCGAAGGCGATGCGAGATCCCCAAAGCTACTCATTCCCGCTGCGGAATGACCTTGATGCGAGACGCTGGACGTAGGTGTGAACGTCTTTGACGAAGCCGACTTAGGTAGAGGTACACCCGTTCCCATCATCTTGGCGACTTTCGAAGCGCTGTTTGCAGTCAATGGCGCAATTCCTTTCGTCTCCTCAATCAACCGATTCAAGTTCGTTTTCCAAGTTTCATGACTCCCCCTATCCTTGAATGTCAGGATGAAACTATCCATATCCTCATCCACCATTGTGATCGTCAAGCTAAGTTCGTTTGGCCTTGAAGAATCGAGAATCTTGTGTACATGCTTGACATATATTCGTCCTTTGAGCCTAAGAATTCCTCGACCTGTTGCTGGACTTGAACCGCTATCTCCTGATCGGATTGATGACGCCGAAGAAAACATGCCTCGTAATCCCGTACGCTTTTCTTCCGAGATACATATAAGCGCTTCTTGGAAAAGGTAGACGTGGAATTCGCGGACGAGGTCGCCTTTGCGTACCGACAAGAGATCGAATAGGCGTAATCGACCTAGAGTGTCCAGTCCAGACGTCTTGTAGTCGACTACTCGATTCTTGAGATCGGCAACGACATGTGCGAAAGTATTTGGAGTGGAAGGGGTGACGCCAATAGCGCTTCTTGAAGAGGATGGATACTCGAGAGAAGGCGAAGTGTTCGACATGGGTGATGGAGGGAGTTGTGGTGATTGTATATTTGGACTGTTTGGGCCAGTAGGTCGATGTCGTGCCGGGTACAAACCTCGCGACCCTGCTGATGGGACTTGGACCGTAACCATTGCCGTCACGAGCTGCTTGCCACCTTTACGAGATCGAGCGATACTGGGGTATTCCGAGCGGACCGAGATGGCAGGTATGACGACTTTAGGTGGTTGAGGCATGGCGTCGTTTCCAAGTGATCGGGACGAATTGGAAGCGTTGACTCCAAGTGCCGATTCAAGCGGATCGTCTGCGAGTGGATCTGAAGTGTTCTGACCAGAAACAACAGAATGACCGCTAACGGATCGAATGGATGGTGCGGCAAACTTGGAGTTGGCTCCTTGATCACCAGAAGGCTGACCCATTAACATGGCTAGTTCTGCGGAGTATCAGCGAGATGGTTCTACGATGTACCATGATGACAAAGGAAGTGACTTACTGCTCTTGTTGCCCCCTTTACGATCACCACCGCCTCCCCCTCCAAGTTTCATCTGCTGACGACATACACCACACACGCCAAGGTGTCTTCTTGAACCTTCCGGGGGTACATCTCCGTAGACCGTGACGAAGCATTCCTAGGTATCAGCTTCCAATTCCTGATACCTCAAGGGATCATGTGGCTTACCTCGTGTAACGAATGTCCACACTCTGGTACGATATGTGGTTTCTCTCCCGGTAGCCTGTATGTGAAGCTGAGACTCTCGCAGCATACAGGACAATTGTCTCCTTCTTCCCTTGCATCCTCCTCTGAGACAAGCTTAACCTGGTGTGGCTGATGCATGGTATTGGACTCTTTGAACCTCTCTGCCAGATTCGGCTGAGATCGAGAGAACGGTAGACCACCTCTTGCAGAATTGGGTGCGGATAGTTTCGACGACGAAGGGGGCGAAGGCACGGGTGATGTTGGTCGTACGGCAGCACTGGCGAATGGGTGATTTGATTTAGACGACTTGGCACTGTTGGAAGTAACGGACGAAATGGTTTCCTGACGAGGCCTTCGAATGGGGACAATAGGAGGAGGAAGAGTGTGTGAAGCAAGCGATGGCGCTGATGACGATTGGGACAATTGAGCTTGATGATGGCGAGTGTGTGTGTTGACACCCCTCGAACTTCCTGCGTATGATTTTGGGTCCTTTCGTTCCCTCTCCCTCTCCCTCTCCCTATCACTATCCGTCCTTTGAGATTCTGATTCTTCGTCCAGCGATGGATCTTCTTCTTCAAACACGGTAGAGATATCTGGTCTTTCCGCAGTAGGGTAGACACCCTTTTCGTGTCGTATACTGGATGTTTCCGACGAGTAGCTTGATGCGTTACTTGATCCAGAAAACTTGGAAACACGACGTAGATTGTTGCCTGTAAAATGCGTGTAGGAGGGTGGGGGTGACGCTAAGCCCGAATCGGGCGTTACGATATTCTCGGAGCGTGGAGTAAACCCGTTACGCGAAGATGGAGTTTTGCTCAAATACGGATGAATTGAAGCTGGAGTCGGGTTGAATGAATCTATACATCAGTCAACATTCAATCAACATATCACGTATCACGCGTCAAAGGATATATATTTACTCACCTTGTTGATCCCAGTCCTGATGAGACCGGTTGAGGGTGAGCGGCATTGAAGCAGGAGAAGACGAGGTTGAATGCTGAGAATAGATCGAAATAGGAGAAGCAAGTATAGGTACAGTAGTCTCTATTGTTGATCCCGACACGAGTAATGAGCCTGAATCTATTGTACTAGCTCCAATACCTTTGGCGCGCGTCGAAGGATGGTATTGATTGCCGTTTGAAGGGGAACTTGGTCTGGCGATCTCGGCAAGGGGAAGATTGCGGGTGGAAGGCAAGCTTTTTGTCTCTTCTAAACAAGGTTTCGTTCGAGCGGGGTACGTTTCGCTTTCTTTATTCCCTTGTTCCCCCTCGTGGGTCGGTTTGGTAGAAGCAGAAAGGGACTCCTTGTGGTTACCGATCACTGATTGTGTTGGGTCACAATCACTTCCGGCAGAGATTGTGTTTATCGCAGATGTCGTCTGGAGGTTAGAGATTGTCTGTGTGATACTAGACAAAGAGATGATAGGACTAATATCGGGAGTAGATGGGATAGGGGGAAGTGTTTTGAGTGATAAAGAAAGAGGTAGCGGAGCCGGTCGGGCTCTATTACGAGGCGGTAAAGGTCGTGGTCGATGTAAGATACCGACGGCAGATTCTATATCAGGGCGAAGTTGTATGATAGGGATAGTAGGTGATATATCGCCTTTAATTCCTGATATATCTTCGTGGTCGTGATCATCCACTGAGAAGGAACAAGAGGAGTAATTGATATCACTAAAACCTGATAGGACTCTACCTGGAGGTAGTATATCCTGTTGACGAGTGTATGAAGTGAAATTTGAATTAGGTGAGCTCGGACCTGATGGTAGTGAAGGCCATAGCGGGATGTGAGTGGTGGTGTCTGTTGGTATAACCGTCGAAAGAACCCCTTTTGGTAGTGATGGTGATGATAAGGGCGCGCTAAATTCACTCTCTTCTTGTACCTTGTCCTCCTTTTCAATGAAATCATACACACACGCCCGAGCGCCATCTAGCTCCTTTCCGAGCCACCCCTGATTTTTCGGGTCAGACGAGTTGCTGACACCTTCCCTCTTCTTTTGCCATTCACCGACTCGTGCCCCCTCCTGCTCTCCTCTTGAGCAGTCACCGTCAACCTTACCACCTATTAAGCGCACACTGCTAAGACTGGTACTCCCGATCGATGATCTCCGCTTTTGAGGAAACCCGACCCGAACCACCCGTTCCTGAATCCCATTTCCATTCACATTTCCACTAGTCCCAATTGTAGATGGCGCTACTACAATATCAAAGGACATTGTGAATCTCCTTTGCTCGATTAGAGCCTCTCTTGAGCTCGAGCCGGTAGGTTCGGAATATCGGCGACGAAGACCGTCGCTAACGTGTCGATGACGATGTCTGTGCGTTGGATTATGGTTTGAAGTTGAAGTTTGGTAACGATGTTCAGGGGAAGAAGGGCGGGAACGAAGTGGTCCAAGCTCGTTATAAGACTTAGGGGGTGAAGGGAATATATCCAATGGGAAATTGGCTGTAGAAGCTGTTGTTGGGGGTAATATCGATAGGATTGCCGTATGAACTGTGGAAGGTGTATGGATACTACCACCACTTCCACTTCCGCTACTATCGTGTATATCTAGGTCGTGGCTATAATGTCGGTGTATGTCTAGCATAACCTCGGAATCACTGAGGAATAAGTTAAAGTATAACAGATGAGGGAACAAGATGAAACGAGGGTGAGGTAAAGTGACTCACTTGTGTTCTGCTCCATCAGGGCTGTGTTCGTGTGAATCCTTGGAATCACGGCAAGTGACATCCATCGTAAAGTCCAGACCTTCTTCCTCCTCATCCTCTGTATCTGTATCAAACGATATTTCCCATCCTTTCCCTTCTGTTCCATCGATATCCATCATTGACGCCACAGCAAGAGGGGAAAGTGTAAGGGGTCGAATAGAAGGGGATGGGGATTGAGGTAGATCGGTCCTAGCCAAAGGCGAGAGGCACGCCATAGTAGTACAAGGTCTGGTAAACAATAATAAATGTGTATCAAGATGAAACGAAATCAAAATCAATTCTTACATTTCATCATTGTTCTCCACCCTCACTAGCTCTGACTAAAGCGCTAGTGGTAGTCTACCAGCCCAAGCCTGGCTTCAATTAGGATTTAGACGCTCACCTCTTGCCCACTTGAGACACGCCAGCACCCGACATTTCTCTACTCGGTCATTACGGTCGGTCGATCGGCGCCGCCCCCTTTTCAACATTTGACCCGAAATGGTATCATATGGCGCAGTCCGGAACTCGGTCCAGCCCTGGATACCGTAATATATTATCTGGTGCATGAGGGATATCGACAGAGGGGGATGAACAACGTTACATTGGTTCAGGGTGAGTCACCAAAAGAACAAAAAGAATTGTTGATTAAGGCACGACGAAGTGATTCAGAAGGTAATAGAGGAGAGAACTTGGATATTCGGTTCGGGAAATCTTATGTGGGAAGGGCGCTTGATTACCATAGAATGGGCCCTGGTAGGTCAAGAGGGAGAGAGACAGTTTATGCATTAAATGATCCAAAATATGTATTTGTGTGTTTACTAGTCTACCCGATTTTCTCGGACAACGTATTGGCCGACAACTGTCTAGATTCGATCAAGGGGGATACCATCGAGTTCATCGTAGCCAAGAGCAAGGTTGAGGTTCTATATCGTCAGTGGCGCCTTCTTCTGACTTCGTATTTCACATCAAGACTCACTTGCATACACTGAGTAGCGGCTCCCTTCAATAGATTGTCCAAGGCGCCCTATCACGTCAAATCCAATCCATTACGAGAAAGACGACTTACGGTGACAACGACCCTCTTTCCACCACTGTGGACTTGGACTCCACCAACCCTCCATCCATGCTTACCCTCAGCATCACGTACATCAACAACACCTTTCTGAACGATACATAGTCGTTCATTCTCGTATTTCTCGGCGTATAGCTCACTGATCTCTGATGCTCGGAATTCCTTGGTCAAAGGAGCGTTCAAGACGGAAATGATACCAGAGAACCAAGGGGCGACGTTGGGGATGAAAGACAATTGGAATGGGTCAGGGGACGAGGGGAGAGTAGAGAGGTGAAGGGAAGATTCTCGTTCGTGAATGTGGTCGGTCAAGGCGTATGGTCGGATACTCATTCCCAAGTCATCGGGGCCCTGATCATCAGACTTTTCACAATCTTAGCACATGATAGACATACGATCTTGGCAACAGTCTTGGGTCGACCTTCAGCATCCTTCTCACCCGACTTGGTTCCTGCTCCCGAGTAACCGGAAACACCAAAGATGGTTGGCATTTGGGTCTTGTCGAGGTATGGCATCAACGGAGCGAGGAGGAGTTGGGTGTTGGAAGCATAACATCCTGGGTTTGAGACTCGTTTCGATGACCTAGTCTTGTCTCGACCGTATAATTCTGTTGGAGGAATCGAGTAATGGCGATAAAACGGCGATATTTGAATGATTTGATAGGTGGAGAATTGGTTTAAAAAAAGCATGCATAAGTTGATATTCTCTTTCACTGTCTAGACCCTTTGCTCACCCGGCAATCCATATGTCCAATCCTTTTCGAATCGGTAATCCGCACTCAAATCCACAATTACTCCATTCCCCTTGGCGCTATCAACAGCATCGACAAAAGGCTTGCAAACGCCATTTGGCAAAGCCATGATCCAAGCATCAACTTCTCCATCCTCTTCCATCTTCTTGACATCTTCGACAGACAAGTTGGAATACTTGACCGAAGACTTTGTGTATTCCTTCAATGGCAAACCTGCGAGTTCTCGGGAAGAGACGTGGGTGAGGTCGAGGTGGGGATGGTCGTTGATGAGGGAGATGAGGTTCTGGCCAGTGTATCCTCGTGCTCCGATCAGAGCAACTCGTTTACGGGGTACCTCGGTTGCTGTTGCGTATCCTCGGGTGTTGTTTGACTTGGAAGAGATGGAAGGTCGAGCAGAAGTAGAGAATGCTCGAGTGGAAGAAGGTTGTCGGTGAGGTGGAACTCCTGGTCCGACAGGTAAGAATACCCTTTCGATCCTTCCGTTCGATTCGAACTTCTCGATAATCTTTTCAACCTCTTTGACATCAGGTACACCGTACCAGAACAAACTCCGTCCAGCCCTGGTGAATGATCCATCGGCCCGTTCAAAGTGCCACGCTCGGTTCTCGTCATCGGCCTTGGCAGTCCAGAATAATCGTTTATGATCCTTCTTGATGGCGTCGAAAACGTTGTCAACAATCTTGTTGAGGGTACCGTTCCTGGAAGCGAGGAATTTAGTCATGACTGGAGTCTCACCTTCAGGGTGAGAGACAACACCGACAACGTCGAATGGCTCGTCTCCGTAGATAGTGTGAGGAGATTGCTTGAGCTCAGAGAACAACTCGGCGACAGATTTTCGACCAGAGATGACTTCGGGGTCTCGTTCGGTAAAGACTTGTCGAAGTTGAGTGGATCCAACAGCATCAACATCGGTATGCTTGTACAACTTGTATCCTCTTCGAATCAAGGTTCCAGCTCCTTCATCGGTGAACAACTCCTTTTGAAGCATGTCGGTGGAAATGATGGCAACGGAAGAAGTTCGGGGGAGGGTATCGAGGAGTTCCTTGATTTCACGTAGCTTGAGCTTGGTACCGAATTTAACCCATGATTCACGCATGAGCGCATCGTACTCTTCATCAAGGTTGATGGTAGAGATCTTCTTGCCAGTGACACCGTGGAAAAGACCACCCTTTTCGTTGAGGTAGACGATCTTCATTGGCTATTTTGTCAGCTTAGCCTGAGACCATTCAGACAGGAAAGCTCACCTCCAAGACCTTGGCAAGCTCTCCAGCAGCAACATCGGCATTGACATTCAAGATCTGACCCTCGGCGTTCTCGGCCAAACTGGTCAAGATGGGCAGACATCCAGCCTTGATAGCAGCTTCAATAGGAGCCTTGTCGACTCTAGTGATCTTTCCAACGAGACCGTACTTGGCTTGGTCGAGGTACTCGGCAGTGAAAACACCGGTAGGGATGGGTCGGGCGCGTGTACCGAGTCGTTCGAGGGCGGTAGTGAGTTTGAGGTTCTCTTGTAGGAATACTCGCTATTCAATCAGCTTGATCTTGCAGCGGAGGGGAAGCATGAGCTTACTCGAGCGATTTGAAGGGTCTTGGCGTCGGTGATTCGGATACCATCCTCGTAGTCTGGTACAACACCCTCAGCTTCTAGGATCTCATTCCTGATCATCAGCTTATATTCCGAGGCAAAAAACCAAAAGCTTACAACTGAGGTCCAGCCCCGTGTAGGACAACAGGGTAAAGACCGAGCCTGTTCAAGAAAGACAAGGAGAGAGCAAGGTCGTCAAGCTCGTTGGTCAAGATAGCACCTCCAATCCTGTTCATCAGCTCTTATCCAATGTATACAAGTTAGAACTGACTTGAGGACAGCGAATTTGGCCTCTGGGAGAACACCTCCGGAAGAAGACTTGGAAGAAGAAGTAAAGATTCGAAGGTATCGCTCGACTTCATGCCTTGACCCAAGAGAGTAAAGGAGTCGGATGATAGTGTCCTGCCTATCAGCTCATTCCTTTCTCCGGGATGTGATAGCTTACTCGGTCCATACCACCATCACGACCTTGTACAGCTGCGCTCAATCCTCGCTTCCTAATCTCATTTCCGACAGCCTTTGTATCTAGTTCGAGAACGACATTGGAAGTGGACAAGTTGTTGGAAGCGGCAGTAGCTGCTGATGGTTTGGTGAAGTTCCTAGTAGATTGTTTGGGTAGAGTAGTTGCTGCTCGCCTTAGAGCTGGTAGGCGACGAAACATGTTGATATGTTATG
Organism: Vishniacozyma victoriae; assembly: GCA_017654735.1. Classification (NCBI taxonomy): domain Eukaryota; kingdom Fungi; phylum Basidiomycota; class Tremellomycetes; order Tremellales; family Bulleribasidiaceae; genus Vishniacozyma; species Vishniacozyma victoriae. Next base: position 433,407 of record JADPYG010000088.1, read on the forward strand.
CAGTGGACAGTATAGACTAAGGGTCTCTCTCGACTCGTATCAATCTGCTCTGCTCATTGATTGATTGGTGATAAGCGAGATTGTAGATAGTGTATCAACTAGTAAAATACCACGTCATACAACTCTTGTGCCTATGTCTGTCATGGCGGCCAAGGAGCTTCTGTTATCAATGCTTATCCTCATCTATTCAGAATGCCCGCCAGTTTCATTGATCCGAGAAGCCTTTGCTCACAGTGCCAGCGACATACCTACAACTACTACCAATGAAGCGTTTAGAGGGTCTATGCCGCTTCTTCCACAGTGATAGCCCCTTCCTGTTAGCGATAACACCTGGACATGTGGCCAATGAGATATGAGAAGGATGGCATGTTCCACATAGCTTGTTTAGAAAATCATCTTCCGATAGAGATCTGCTTCCAAGCTATGTTTATGCTCTTTCATTACCGAAGCCTTTCATCTACCGCTTCTACAGTAATCCATGAGCCACCTTTACACACCTTCTGGGTTGTCGTACTGACATGACTTGTGCTCCCTTTTCGTCCACTTTGATCACTGTTGAGCCTTCGAAACTGATTTCAATTCAGTCGAAAATCATCGATGCCGTGGATGTGACAGACACTGTGACGAGAGGTCAGTAACAACAGCTTACGTGAAGCGCGCTGGCTGTAGTATTCGATGGCAAAGTTGGACGAGATTGCGAGTTTGAGGTCCTCTCGGGCTTGGCTCAGTGTAGCCCTGACCACTCATTGCTTCAGATTGTCATTCTCGACTTCGATCGCAGTGAGGAGCCTGCTTTCATACGTGGATATAGTGGTTATACAGGTTATGGTAGAGAGCATGGATTGCGGCTTTGTACAGCTGGCGGATTCGGATGGTCTCGCAAATCATGATTTCGGAGACTGATGATCACTCATGCCTGCCAGGGCTGACAAGCAGCCGCTGTTACTGGTCCACTTTAAACCTGCAGACGATCGCCAGAAGTATACAAAGCGCATGATCTAATTGTTGCATACATAGCAGTTGGATCCCAAGCCTCTCTCCCTCAATCAGATAGCTCAAACCATTGCCCATCAGCCCTGATGGTGAGTTCGGTGGCATCATCGTTGGCCTTCGGGATCAACTTGCAATTCAAGCCACCGACCAACCAGTTACGTGTGGGTCGTAAGCTCAATGATACCACATCTTCCTGCGGCAGCGGGTGTTTATGCTGCATCCCTCCTCCACCGCCTTGAAATCGCTCAAGCTCGGCTTTGGTCACAACTCCGGCTGAACTGCATTGGTTAAATTACGTTGTGGCGACAGCGATAATTTCGTTGGCGGTCAGAACATCAATCATCGGCGGGACTCGTTCGGTACCCTTCTCAGCAAGGCGCCGAATGGCAAGGTCTATTTTCGCTCATCGTCGGTCCCATCATTGAGGTGCACCAAATCGGGCACGGAAGCAGGCTACACTCCAAATACAGATCGGAGCTAGACCGGAGGGGGGGTGATTCGTGTACTCAGTAGCCCAGCCTGGAGCACCGAAGGGTCACTGGGATACGCTGAAATGGCGCATGATTTCCACCGCTCCGAGGCCTTGACAAAACCGACAGCTGATACCCAGTCGTGATAGATCTAATTCAATACGCCGAAAATTGCGCGCCAATCCCTTTCCGCCCCGATCTTTGTCGAACTCACAGACACCGGTTTCAGTGTGACGTAGACGTTCGACGCACTCATGTCCTGCATCACATGTATAGGACCGATGAGGGGTCTATCCTTAGGCCGGACCGATGGCATGTCTAAAAACAGCCCATCCAGCTCCTCCACCGCGAACATGTCTGGCTTGGCATTGGTCCGGGTCGGCGAAAGTGCCAGGGTGAGATTCCACTAATTACTCATATGATCCCGTCTGCCGACCCCCGGACGAATCCCCGCAGGCGCCATCAGGCACCCCCCGATTCCGGATTCCGTCGTGGAATCGCATATAACGCGCTAGCCCGGGATGCCGCTGACATCTCCCCACTCTCTAATCAGCACGCTCAAAGTCTGGAGCGTTCTTCAAGGATTTGAAACATACTACTTGACCAGGCATTTCCGCAGGTATGGATACCGAAGCTGCAGTTGCCCGGCTCCGGGCCTCCTTGGTAGGCAAACAAGGTCTACAAGGTTTATGGGCGAACAAACGCCTGATGTGGATTGCCGTCGTAATAGCGTAAGTCACTCCGTCACTATATGATGTACATCCACTGACTGATGGCAGTTTGGCTGGTATTAACTGTAGGCTCGTTGGTTCAACCTAAGCCCTCTGCTCACGAACTTTCAGACGGTTATGAACAAGGCTCATACGCTCAAGTCCTCGTCATGCGAAGCTTTTCCAATTCGGCTGCTTTCGGTACTTCTAGACCATCGATTACGCAGACGAGCCATTGCTGACGCGATAGGCCAAATCTCATCTGATCCCAGTCTTAAAGGATGGACAGTCAGCATCTTGCCCCTGGGCGTGAGTGACGGTTACGGAAGGGCGAATCGTCAGCTGACGCGCTGATAGGGCTGGCTAGGTGCTTTGCTTAACGGATACGCCATTAACAGATTGGGCCGGCGAGGGGCTATCTTCGCTGGCGGTTTCTTCTGCTTAGTGGGCGGAGTAATGCAAGTCAGGCTTCACCGGTCAGAGGATGACAGCTGATGCCCGAACAGTACTACAGCCGCAATGGGACCCGACTTTATATTTGCTGGTGAGCTCCCCGTGACGTGCGCCTCATGACGGAATACTCACGCTTCTCTAGGCCGGTTTTTCATCGGATTCTCTGTCGGGATCCTATCGGCGGCAGCGCCCACTTATCTTTCCGAAATTGCTCCTCCGGAAATCAGGGGGACCGTTGTCGGCCTTTTCCAGCTGGCCACGACTGTTGGTATCCTTGTTTCATATTGGATCGGGTACGGCACGAATTACATCAGCGCAACATCGTCCGTCTCGTGGCGGATCGTACGTGTACTTCATAAGGAGGATATGTCAGCCCGCTTACAGAGACTCAGCCTTTTGCAGTGCAGATCCTCTCGGCACTCGGCCTGATGATTGGGGTATATCTTTGCCCGGAAACCCCGAGACATCTCATGAATATCGGCAAAGCAGAGAAAGCCCTAGAAGTCGTCGCTTACGTTCGAAAGCGAGACATCAACGATGAGCTGGTACAGATCGAATACCTGGAGATCAAAGCCGAGGCTATGTTTGATACTGAGATTCTTGCGCGAAGATATCCTCAATTGGTAGGACGAGGTGGAATATCGGGGATCAAGATCGAGCTTTATCAGATGAGCACTCTGGTATCCGACTGGTCTATCTTCAAGAGGACTGCGGCTGGGTGTCTGACAATGTTCTTCCAGCAATGGACTGGTATCGATGCAGTCGTCAATTACGCACCGTGAGTCTAGCTCGTTGTAACGAATGAGCTGATGGTTAGCACAATTTTCTCAAGTATTGGTCTGAACGAGAATACAACTTCCCTCTTAGCCACAGGGGTCTTAGGCGGTGCGTTGTCGTTTTTTTACACTTGACTGATGTCCAGTTATCAATGTGATCTTCACGATGCCCGCACTGCAGTGGATCGACTCTCTGGGACGGCGGTCGCTTCTGCTAATCGGATCGTCTGTCATGATGACTTGCATGATCCTCCTCGCAGCTTTGAGCGCTTCCTTCGGGCATGATTGGGACACACATGTGGCTGCGTCGTGGGTGGCAGGTGAGTCGACAACTGGTCTTCAGATTTGATCGAGCGTGCTGAACTCCTGTAGTGGCCTGTATATGGACTTACATTGCCGGCTTCGCGGTGTCTTGGGGACCTTGCAGTTTCTGCTTGATCTCAGAGGTCTTCCCGCTGTCCGTTCGTGGACCGGGAGCCGCATTAAGTGCTTCGACTAACTGGTCAGTGGAGCTTCGCGAAACCATGATACCTCTAAGCTAAAGTGAAACAGGATGAACAACTTTGCTATCGCGCTCTTCGTCCCGACTGCTTTGGAGAACAGTGCGTCTCGCTATACGAGAGGCGGACCTTGCTGACACCATGTCTTAGTTGAATGGAAGACGTATATCATCTTCATTGCGACTCTCGCTCTAGGCGGTTTGTGGGTTATCTTTATCCTACCCGAAACACGCAACAAGGTATGTTCCAATCCTCTACCGATGTCATAGTCTCTGCTAACATCGACTTGCAGACCCTCGAAGAAATGGAGTGAGTACACTTCTGCTATTCGCTTCATATTGATCTTTGCTAACTCGGTCAGCCTGGCATTTGGATCGCGTACCGGTGCAGAAGACTCTGCAAGAATGGCGGAGATACAAGAGCAAATTGGTCTCACAGCAAGATTATCAGGTATGTCGAGTCAAATCGACCTTTATGGTAAAGGAGAAGTCGAGCATCAAGATCAAGGAAAGACCATGGCTTGAGAGCCGAGCGAATAACTGGTCGAGGAAGGTTTCGAGGTGCAAGAAGAATGTAGTGAAATGGTTCTTCCGGGTTTCCATAGTAGAATTGTAATGAGCATAACTTTGGTAGTGTCGACGGTAGAACAATTGTCAAGAATGAAAAGTTGGGCATCACAGAAATTGAACAAGGATGCGACTTTTTGGGCGCCGGCTGATAGTTCTCACTTCTTGTTTCACCTTATAGGTCAACTACTGTATAGGCGGGACGGTGTCATAGTCACACTCTGTAAAGCAGCGATTTTAGATGTAAGTAGGTTCAAGTATGTTAAAAAGCGAGCTCAATGAGAGGGCTGGCTTTAACTGTGCATAGCCAATACCCGTAAGTAAATGGCTAGTACACTGAAATCAGCCCACTATCTTGCAGCAAGTACCTGTATCTCTTCGTGCATAGAGTTCACAAAGACAACGTATGTCCCGGCAGCGCCTATGGCAGCTATATAAGCGTGCTGTCCCCGTAAAATGGACCTCCCATCCACCCCGCAATTCAAACCGGAGCGATGTGAACATCCGGAGTTGTGGACCGGAACGATACTCGAGGTTGAGATCTCACTCAAATGGGCTGAATTGACCTATGGTTTTCCTACCATAACCTCATTGATAGTCGCTGCTGTCATTCCCAGCCGCGTTCGCGTGATCATGACTATCCTACATGCCTACGTCTCAGCATACACGAAAGACTATACTCTACAAACCCCTCCGTCATGTGCGCTCCAATTCCATGCTGCCCACGCGGGGGAGATCAGGTGCTCCATCGTGAAGTCTATCCCCATATCGGCAAGTTCAGCCCGAAGCACGGTGTGCCGGAATCATAATTTCCCTGCATCTTTGTGCCGGATATCGTCCCGCCCGACACTGCCCCGAATTGATGTACTGTTTCTTTTGTAGGCTCACAGTATGCAATGACTTGCAGAAGAAAGCACACTCGATCTACCGAAGCCATTCCCGTAAAGTGGTAACATCACACTCCTCGAATGTCTCCCGTGATCTGTGTGACGGGAGCAGCAGGCCAAGTCGGTCAGCTCGTCACACGAGCAGCCCTCGCTAGAGGGTACGATGTCCTAGGTCTGGACCTACCCGCCCAGTCAGGTATCAAGACATCATCATCCTACTCGTATGTCCAAAGCGATGTGGGTAATGTCGACAGTCTATACGATCTCGTCAAGTCTCATAAGTGCCAAGGAATGATTCATCTGGCTGCGGTCCTGAATAACCCAAACCGGACAACTCCAGGTCGGAGCTACTCCGAACATGTACGTTGATGATATGTAATGGGTGCTTATCTTGATAGGAGATCTACAAAATCAACTCCATGATGTCTTACAATATTCTGACCGTGTCAGCTCGTTTAGCTATCAACGAGGTGGTGCAGGCTTCAAGCGTGAACGCCATTGGAATGCGTGAGTATATATAGAACAGTCTCATGACAAACATATATGGGCGGGCTGATACGTGTCTTTACAGTCGGATCTTTATCCCCCTCGTTCGACTACCTGCCACTCGATGAACAACACCCTTGTCGGCCGCAGGCGGCTTACGATCTTAGCAAACAGTACGCTCGTCCAAGCAGATTTGACTGTCAAGCACTGATGGTCTAGGATCTGTGAAATTCAGGCTGATTCATTTGCGAGTAGGAACCCCCAAATGCGAATCGCTTCATTGAGGTATCATTGGGTCGTCGAGCCAGCTCTACTGTCAGCGGAAGCACTCGACAGGAGAAAAGGCGACAAGAAGGACCTTTGGGGTTATATCTCGGAATCCGATACCGCTGCGGCTACTCTTTTAGCATTGGATGCGCCCCGGACTACTTTTCCGGACGGGCACGAGGCTTTCTTCATCGTATCGCCGACGCAACATCAACGCAGCAGGACTGAGCTTCTATTGGATGAATTCTACCCCAAAGCCGAGAGAAGGCGGGCATGGAAGGGCAATGAGGGTCTGTATGATTGCAGTAAGGCGGAGCGGATGTTGGGTTGGAAAGCTCAAGAGTTCTTCCCGTGGTATCCTGCTGCATGAATGCGTGTCATTGCCATCCTACGATCCGTGGTCAGACTGAATCTACGTTACTTGGTGATGACGACATGGCTCAGTACAAAGCCGAGAAGCTTGCTCCCTTCGGTGTTGCGATGTCCGTTCACAGGGGCAACGCAAAACTAGCCGAGATCGCTGTCATTGCCGCCCAAGACCGGTGCAGCCCGATAGATCGCATGTGTTATACGGTTCCTGCTCGCCTTAGAGCTGGTGGGCGACGAGACATACTGAATGTACAGCATACTGAATACAGTGCTGGCCGTCAAGTCAGTGAATTGAGCGAGTGTAAATAACACGTCATACCAAAGTAACGGAATCAAAATGTACGCGACTGTCTTTGTGTCTAGTTGAATGATAAACAACTAATTGAAAGCAAGGTAATATAGTCCATAAGCATCATACAGTACATCAATGTCGGAAGGTCAAGAGAATCAAGTATGTAGCTCATATAATCTACGATTCTATAGCTGACAAGATAGCACCTCTCTGCATCCCGCTTACCCCGCCTGGCATCATCACCAGCAATGAAATCATCAATCCCAAAACCCCTTTCAACAGGAATCAACGCAAATAAACGTAAAACACCCTCATCACCAGCCGTTCCAGCAAAGCGAGTCGTATCCAACCCTTTAGCTCAATCAACAGCAGGTCCAAGGAAACCAACTGGATTCGTACCCACTACTAGGAAAGCTAGTGCGACATTAGGGTCAGCTACCACGATAAGTCGACCGACATCTTCATTAGCTGCTTCTACGAGAAGGACTGCTAGTTCAGCTGCTGGACCTTCGAATTTGGGAAGAGCTGGACCTTCGGCTGTGGGTGGGAGGGCAGTGCCGGCAGCTGCGAGAAGACCACCCGCGGCCAGTACGACTAGGCCTGCTGTAGGGAGGGCGGGTAGTAGGGGTGTGAGCCCAGGTATGGGTGCGAGCGGAATGGCTCAGAACAATGTCAGCTTTCTTAAACGGTGTGCACAAAGGATTAGCTAACAGGTAGAACCAAGATGGCCGTTTGGACAATGTGGAGAAGATGATGGGTGGTTTCCAGGATTTACTGGAGCGAGAGTGAGCTTTTTTGATCGGCTCGTTGATTCAAGCTGACATCCAGACAAGCTCGGAGTAAGCTACCGCTGTCTTGTTGGTGACAAGCTAACAAGTAGTAAATTCCCTTCAACTCTCCCAAACCGACCTTCAGCAACTCCTCCAAAACACCCAGAATACCGAACGAGAAGCCCGTAAAGATCTCACCAACGCCTCTGAGGAATTGGCTGTTCTTCGCGCGACTCACGCTAGGGAGATTGATGAGCTTGAACGGACCGTTGCGAGGAAAGATCGGGAAAAGAGAAATATCGAGGAAGAGCTTAAAGATCGGGCAGAGGAAGCTACCAGGGACCGTGAAGCTATTAGGGAACTCAAGGTCAGTCATTTCAATGACCATGGAGATGGGCTGATGAGTAGCAATCCCTAGCAACACAATCAACACAACACATGACTCTCTCTGCTCAACTTACAGCGGCACAAACGCAAAATACAATCTTACAAGCTGAAATTGAAAGGGCCACATTATCGATATCAGCTATGAAAGCTGAAGTTGAAGTATCCAGGCAGAAGAACAAAGAAGCAGATGAAATGGCTGCTATCAAAGTGAAAGCTGCGGAGGATGAACGTGATAGACGGATTGCAGAGATTGAAGATGAGTTGAGGGCAGCAGAGACTATTAGGAGGAAACTACATAATCAGGTTCAGGAGCTGAAAGGTGAATACCTCTCTCTGACATCGGGATCTCTCGGAACGTGAGCAATTGCTTATGATCAGGCAATATTAGGGTGTTTGCACGAGTCAGACCTGCGCTAGAGCACGAATCTCCATCACCAGATGCCCTCGCGGACATCTCATACGGGGATGAACGACTAGCGGCAGAAACGGGTCAGGGACAAATGATCATCTCCAGCAAGACCGAGTCTGCTACTGGAAAGGAGAGGGAGAGTGTCAATACTTTCGCTTTCGACAAGGTCAGTCATCATCCGCATCAGGAGACGGAACTGATGCATAGATCTTCCAACCAGTTGCTGGGCAGAAAGAGGTATTCGAGGAGATCTCTATGCTTGCTCAGAGTGTTCTCGATGGTTACAATGTACGTTCAATTTGGATCACGAGTCTGGGCGCAGAAGAGAGCTAATGGAAGGTATGTATATTCGCATATGGTCAAACTGGATCTGGTAAATCATGGACCATGGAAGGTGGTCAGGTAAGCTACTTTCGACGCTGATTCGACAAAGCTGACGATCAGACGGACGAGACGGCCGGTTTGATTCCCCGAGCGATCGATATGATCTTTACAGTCAGTTCACAATTACGCGACCGCGGATGGAAGTATCAGATGGAAGGACAGTTCTTGGAAGTTTATAATGAAGTTGTAAGCTCTCCCGGTATTCAGAGTGAGATGAGCTGACGGGTAGATCAACGATCTACTTGGAAATGGTCAGTTCGATACCAAGAAACACGAGATCAAGATCGATAAAGAGGGCAAGATGACTGTTACCGATGTCGTTAGCAGTATGTCCTCTCCTTCATGGCGAGACTGAATCGAGCTGACATCCAGTCCCACTGAGCAGTCCTCGATCAGTCGCTACCCTGCTCGAGCGAGCTTCTTCCAGACGAGCAGTGGCCGCTACGCTTATGAATGAACGTTCTTCCCGATCCCATTCCGTCTTTACTCTCAAAGTAAAGGGTGTGAACCCATTAACAGACGAACGATGTGAAGCGATGCTCAACCTCGGTATGTCTCCCTTCTCATATCTACATTCAGTAGAAGGAAGCTGATGGTGTAGTCGATTTAGCAGGATCTGAACGACTCGCTTCATCCGGCGCTGGGGAGAATAAAGATCGACTGAAGGAGACGATTAATATTAATAAATCGTTATCTGCGCTTGCGGATGTTATTGGTGCTCTTGGGCAAGGGCAGCAGGGTGGTCATGTCCCTTATAGGAATTCGACATTGACTAGGTTGTTGCAGACTAGTTTATCAGGTATGTCCCTATCTCCTCCATCTGTCCCTCTTGTCTTGACACGGCCCTTGATGGAAAGCGAAGAGAACAGAATATCGTGAGAATTGAAGAAAAGAGCTGATGATCAGGATCAAGCAAAACACTTATGATGTGTAATCTCTCTCCCCTCGCTGCTCATCTTGGAGAATCACTCTGTAGTCTGAGATTCGCTACTAAAGTCAATAGTACTGTGGTGGGTAGTGCCAAGAAACAGGTCGTCAAGTAGGGGTGTATTGCTTTCTTGTTAATGATTATCTGTATGTTTATGTTTAATTGTACTTTACATCTTGGTCGTATGGACTATTGCGGTGCATATTATTAGATTGCGTGAGATGAGGTCGATGGTATCAACGATATGTCCAATGACTGAGAATTGATATGTCCAATGATTGACGAATGGACGGAAAATGGACTTCGTGAAAGCAGACTCTTGTCCCGATATGTGTGATCATGGTGAAGATGCATGTCTCTTCCCATCGAGACCAGCTACGTGTCCTATGCTATGCTATATCAAGCCCTACGCCGATGCCTCTCCGTGCCCCTCGCCTAGATGGATATCCCCAACCCTCAACCTCGTCCATCCCTGCTTATGCTGAATAGTCTTCCTGTACCCCTTTCTCCTCTTTGTCTTGACAATCTTCTCAAGTGGACTCTTTGTATGTTCCAAAATAGTCAATTTACACCTAACGACCCAATCAGGTAACGCCTCGATAGTCCCATCCAATCCCCTTGGCATTGTCTTTCTTAATTCCCGTCCTTCAGCTGCTGGTGATCTGATCGAGTACTCTCTTGAGCCAACTTCTAATATACGAGTTAGGTCTAGTGTGGTTCCTGGTGGTTGAAGTGGTTTTAATGTGGGTAGAGTTAGGATGTCACGAGGATGTAGGAGGTATGTACGTGAATGAAGTCGGGCGGTAATGTATCGACCTGTTGAAGGGGTTGATTGGGATTTGATTAAGTCGATGCCTGAATCTGGGTTTGTTGGTAATGATGTTGAAGCGGGTAGGAGTGGAGGTAGTTTTGATGAGGTTCTTGATGGACCCGGAGTTGATGATGATGAGGCATTGGTGAGATCGACTGCTGGGATGGGGGTTGCTGGTGGGACTAGAGGTGAGGTTGTTTGGAGTGCCCTAGCCACTGGGCGTGTGAAGACTGGTTGATTAGTTGATTGAAATTGATTACTGTGTAGTACACGTACAGCTTGAGAAAGGTATAGATGGTCTAGGTGCCATTGTATGTGATGTCTATGCTATACTATACGCTATTCAATACTCAATACTCAGTAGTAGACAGTAGGATGATCCAAAAATGTGCCACATCGTTAAACGCCTACCCTATTAAATGAAACTCCGATTACCCTGAGATACTCCCCTCACTCCCCTACTAACTCACTCCGACTGCTTCCGTTTCCACCAAACCACCAAATCCCTCTACTCTACTCCTCCTTCTCTTCCTCTATACCCCTTACAAAACACTGTACATCACTCAAGATGCACTCTGCTATCAGATCAATGAGGTCAGCTACTAGGAGTGCTGTCGCTCAATCAGTACGTCTTTTCTTTACTCTTGGAACAAGCGAGGGAGAGTTGGATTGGGGGGAAAGGGAAAATGGGGGAACGTGGTTATTATTTGACGGGCCGCGTAGCTGTCACCAAGCTTCAAAGCACCATGGAAGGAGGGCGATAGGGACAGGCGAAATACACATCAATCATGAACACCACTAACCACCAGACCCGAGCACGATTCGCACCCGTCGCTGCCAGGACCTACGCTACCGCTAAGCCTGGTCAGTCATTTCTTCAACCCATATATGACCTGTCGCTAACTATGCAGCCGCTTCCGAGGTCTCTTCCATCCTCGAGGGCCGAATCGCCGGTACCTCTACCGGTGGTGATGTCCAGGAAACCGGTCGAGTCTTGAGTACGTCACCTTTTACTTCAACCCTTTTTTTATTTTACATTTTACTGATGTTCAGCCATTGGTGATGGTATCGCCCGTGTTTACGGTCTCCGAAACGTGCAGGCCGAGGAGATGGTTGAATTCTCTTCCGGTCTACGAGGCATGTGTCTTAACTTGGAAGCCGACAATGTCGGTGTCACCATTTTCGGTAACGATCGATTGATCAAGGAAGGAGACACTGTCAAGCGAACTGGTCAGATTGTGGATGTTCCCGTCGGACCAGGACTTTTGGGCCGAGTCGTTGACGCTCTCGGAAACCCCATTGACGGAAAGGGAGAGATTGACTCTGTCGGTCGATCTCAGGCTCAGTTGAAGGCTCCCGGTATTTTGCCCCGACGATCCGTCCACGAGCCCATGCAGACCGGTCTCAAGTCTGTCGACTCCTTGGTCCCCGTGAGTCCCCCGGCTATGACACTCATAGTGACGGCACTGACGTTTAGATCGGTCGAGGACAGCGAGAGCTCATCATTGGTGATCGACAAACTGGTAAATCCGCCGTCGCCATCGATGCCATCCTCAACCAAAAGAAGTGGAACGATGGAGCCGACGAGAAGAAGAAGCTTTACTGTGTCTACGTCGCCGTCGGTCTTAAGCGATCTACCGTCGCTCAGCTCGTCAAGACCCTCGAGGAGAACGATGCCTTGAAGTACACCATTGTCGTTGCCGCTACCGCTTCCGATGCCGCTCCCCTACAGTACCTCGCTCCTTTCTCTGGATGTGCCATGGGTGAATGGTTCCGAGACAACGGCAAGCACGCCTTGATCATCTACGACGATTTGTCCAAGCAGGCCGTTGCCTACCGACAAATGTCTCTATTGCTTCGACGACCTCCTGGACGAGAGGCCTACCCCGGAGATGTCTTCTACCTCCACTCTCGTCTACTCGAGCGAGCCGCCAAGATGAACGAGTCTCACGGTGCCGGTTCCCTCACTGCCCTCCCCATCATCGAGACCCAGGGTGGTGATGTCTCTGCCTACATTCCTACCAACGTCATCTCCATTACCGACGGACAAATCTTCTTGGAGGCCGAGCTCTTCTTCAAGGGTATCCGACCAGCAATCAACGTCGGTCTTTCCGTCTCTCGAGTCGGTTCCGCCGCCCAGACCAAACTCATGAAGTCTGTTGCCGGTTCCTTGAAGCTTTACCTCGCCCAGTACCGAGAGGTCGCCGCCTTCGCCCAATTCGGTTCCGATTTGGATGCTTCCACCCGATACCTCCTCAACCGAGGTGCCCGTCTCACTGAGCTCCTCAAGCAGCCCCAGTACTCTCCGTATGTCCCCTTTCTCACTGTTCATCGAATACATGCTGACCCTGTAGTATGCCTACCGAGATCATGGCCCCATTGGTCTACGCCGGTGTCAACGGTCTCCTCGACAAAGTCGAGACCACCCAGATCACCGCTTGGGAGAAGTCCTTGTAAGCTAGCCATACCTTTGCCTTCGATCAAGCTAACATCCAGCGTTGAGCAGCTCAAGTCCCAGCACCAGGGTCTCCTCGAGAAGCTCGGTGGAGGTGTCTTGACCAAGGAGATCGAGACCGAGATGAAGTCCGTCATCGAGGCCCACGTCGCCGAGTTCACTGCTTAGGTCTTGAACCATCTTATATCATAGCGTAGAAAAGAGTTCACGAGGGGAACAAAATCATGAACTAGAATTGCCATCATTTTTCTCTCTTTTATCTCTCCTTTTTGCCTTTGATGTTTGAAATGAAAAGGAAAATGCATTGAAATCGAAACTGAAACTCGACATTATATACATTTGATCATTATTGACGTTGACATTATCTTTGAATTCTTTATTTACAATAGTGCCGTACATGCCCCCCCCCCAGCTTCCATCCAACTCCATGTCGTCTCAAGTCCTCCCTCAACACGACATAGTTACTCCGCATAGTTGACTTTCCTAGCCAAACGCTCACTCCCACCAAACGATATGTACCACCTTCCAGTCGCCTCCAATTCCCTCTCTCTCTCCTCACGAGTCTTCGGTCTCTTAAATAACCCCATAGCCTCCTGAGCTGTATAAAGGGGAATCTCCCACGTATCAGCCTGACAACCACGCTTCTTTAAGCGCTTGATGGCTTTTTGGTATTGGACAATCTCGGATTCGGCTTGTGATGATGGATCTTGACCATATAAGAGGATTTCGAGTTGAATGAGCGTTTCGGGAATTAAGATGGAGAGGATGAATTCTGATTTCTTTCCATCTGGAAGATCTTCGAACAGGTCCGAGCCAGTCGGCCGAGGTGATTGATCGGGCTGAGAGTTATTGATGCCCATGCTGCAGAGAAGATAGGGAGAGGAAGGGCTTACGATGACATCGGCCATAGGCCTCAATAACCACCGACGTATCTCCGGTTCAAAGAGGTTCGATAATTCAGCCTCGGGATAATCGCCAGTGAGCCTCTCGAGCTGTTCTTCCCGGTGGAATGCATCGATTCGAGCTAGGGCGGGGGTATATTCATCCTTGATGACTCTGTCGAGATGTGGTCTGAGGAGATATATCTGTTCCTGACGAGATCGATTGGCGAATGCGGTCTTGGTATTTTGGTGGGTCGGAGGAGGAGTGGCGGCTCGAACAAAGGCGGTGGATCGGTACTGATCGGGATCAACAACTCCTTGTTTGAAACCACCGACCTGATATTAGCTAGATATAAGGGTACAGGAGGGTACATACCCCTTTCATAGTCTTGACCTTTTCATCCGTCAAGAAACAAACGTTGGCTCGCTTTGTGATTCTAACACCAAGGTCCCTGACGTTGAGGGTATATCGATCACTATCGAGTGTAAGGCCCGGTTCGAATTTCAAAAGTATAGCTAGCCAGTGTGACGATCTATACTCAAAGAGGCATGTATCGCCGATCTTGACTCTGTTCTATCAGTTCTGTTCTGGGCCTCGATCGCTTACCCTTGAGGTAATTTCGTGGGTTTTCTGACTGGTGCGACTGCTTTTGGTTCCAATGGTGTCTCCTCTTTTACGTGGACTTCGGGTACATCCTCAAGATTCGCATATAAATTCTCCCAGGTGTCTTTCATTGGTAGGCCAATGTCAGGAATGTCAGAACCTGACAATTCATCGGGATGCGAGATGGTCGATATACTTGAGGAGGGGCAGCGAAAACGTCCCATCTTCTTCTTCGGCTTCGAACTCTGAGCCGTGGTATTATTGGTGAGATTGGGTAGCTCCTTTATGCTAGTCCCCTTGACTCGTTTTCGTGTTCTCTCGACCGGTGCGAGTTTCGGGGGTGGGGATAATGGACTGCTAGGGCGGATGGATTCTTCAGGAGGCGGTGTAGATAGTCGACTACTCTGGCTAGATTCTCCGACTTTATCGTCAACTTGTCGCTGAACATTGCTGGGACTTTGACCGACGCGTCGAGGAGAGTCCAGTGGTGGTGGTGGTGAGGACAATCGACTACTTTCACTTGAAACGCCTTGATCATCAGCTCCTTGTGTATTAAGCGGTGCTGAATGACGCGTACCGTGATTCAATGCCGAAGGCATACTGGGTGTTTCGTTCGGAGGAAGACACGTCGCGCTAACAACTTCCTTTCCTTTTCCTTTCCCTTTCGCGTTAGTCAAGCTTGACAAGCCAGCTGAAAGAGGGGCAGTGATAGGAAACTGATAGCCAATTTCTCCATACAATGACTCCGAGCCAGTCGCACTGAGTGGTGAAGAAGGAGGAAGTCGCGTCTTAGTGTTGTGTTGAAATTGTGATTTAGTAGGTGATTTCGACAGCCTGCGTCGAGCAGAACGTCGGCGAGGTGGAGTGTTGGGACATTGATCCAACAGCCCATTCTTCCGTGTCATCGTGAATTGAAGGTGGAATGTAGGAAGAAAGGAAGGGAAGGTATTGGGGGTGGATGTAGTAGTAGTTAGCGCACGACAATGTAAGTAAGGACGGAGTCCCCATGCGGAAAGGGTCACGTGACCTATTTTTGATCTGGTGTGTCCTTGCACATTGATCCACGATAAGGATCTCATGACAGAGGAGCACGACGTTGGTGAGCAAGTACTGGTGAGCTGATATTGGGCAGGATGCAGGATCGCGGATGGGCTGTGGAGGAATGATGGGAGTACAGCGTCCGCTTGGAGTTGACGTGGGCAGCCTGTCCTGACTGTGACTTGGCACACGTTCACTCAAGTATGACCGACCATCTTTGTATATGCTGAAACACTCGTAGCCCGCATGGCCGGTATGGCAGAAGCATCTTTCAAACATATCAAAGGTTCACGGTCAACGGTCACTTGGCAACACACCCACTCTTGACCCATGATTCTTGGCTGTCATTTGTCATTACTATTAGTAATTGTCTGGTTACATTACCGGCATATTCAGGGTGTAGATTAAAGCCCATTCCTCATCCACCACTTAGTCAAGCCACTTGGCAGATCCCTATACATATACAAGCGAGCTCTTATAACTTTTGAAGAAAGAGAGAGAGATTAACAGGACGGCCATGTCGACGAGTGCCCGAGTGATGGGGAATGACCGCTTACGGAGGAGTGGATTACCGATTGTAAGTGATGTCGTTGATGCTGAAAATTGTTGGGTGGTATAATTGTGTTTGAGCTGAACATATCTTTTCTCCTTGATCACCTCGACCCCTATCATATCTACTCTGTCATTCGAACAATCTGGACAATGACCGAATTCATTCAACAGCTACCAAGTGCTATCTCGGCCATCGGGCGAAATATCGTCAAATCCTTGACCGACTCTTCGACACCTCTTCTCGCGTTCATCCCCAAGCCAAGTATGTCTACTGAGCTGCGTCAAGTACATCACTGACTTGATAGTAAAGATCATCCTCTTCCTCCTATTCCTAATCAACTCATCATCATGGCCATTCATGTGGCATATCCGAGTATGGTATTACCCCCTCAAAGCATATTATGACGTCTACACGAAAGGGCAAAAGAAGTATCTACTGGATTGGAAGAAGAAAGTCGATGATGCAGGGGGAATAAGGGATTTAACAGTCAAGACGAAACGAATCGCAAGTGTCGATGATTGTGATTACAATATGCACCTCTCAAACTCGTACGTCCCTCTTCCAGCTCGAGTGTGAAAGAGGAGTAAGCTGATAAGAAGATGTTATGCCAAGAATGGAGATGCTGCCAGGATGGACCTAGCTCTACAGGCTTTTTCACCAATCTTCACCCCTGGAACATATATGGCAATGGGCGCATCGCATTATGTATTCTTCAAAGAGATCCCAATCGGCTCAGAATACACCATGGAAGCAAAGATAGGAGGATGGGGCGATAAATGGTACGTGCCCACTCAACGCATGAGATGGTGCTAATCAGAAGGATATACGTCGTCACTGAATATGTCATCTACCCCAAGAAATCTTCCAGGACTAAATCCGCACCTACCCCATCCCCACCATCTGGAAAGATTATCCCTACCATCACATCAGAACCCACACCATCACGAACCGATACCCCCGAGCCCTCTTCTACAGCAAAAGAAGGATCAGCAGATTTACTGAAGAAAGCAACCTACCGAGCTCGTCAACCTCGTTCAGATGGTGGTGTAGTTTGTTGTCTAGCGGTGAATGAGTATTGTTTCAAGATTGGTAGAGTTACCGTCCCTCCGGTAAGTCTCTTCATTACCTTCAATACAATTAGGCTGATGAAATAGCGTATCGGAATGTGGTTCTGTATGTTATCACCCGACGAATCCGAGCAAAAGAGAGCGATGGAGACATTAATGAAATCAAAGGACAAGGGAAAATCATTCCTAAGAGGAGGCTGGAAGGAAGATAGTAAAGCAGAAGAATTAGGAAAAGACGTAGCTATGGAAAGGACGATAGAAGGTGAAGGGGTATGGTACGAGAATGGAAGAGCTGCTATGGAGAAGGTTGTTGAGGGGCTCAGTGCTTTTTGATAGCTTGGCTGGAATAGATGTTCATGCTGTTTTGACTTTAGATGCATTATAGTAATTGGATGCTACGTACTCTTTGGATCCAGCGATATCAATGATCGACGCTTCTTGTGCCTGAGTACCGATATTTCGGGGTCATGGGTTTTATTTGGGCATCTATCTCCATTCACACATCAATCTCACGAGGGTGTGATATAACAGGGCTGATACTGCTCGAGTATCTTCGCAGGATCAACATCAGCGGGACTAAAGTCTACTACTCAGGCTCCGATTACTCAAGCTGCACAGTCCCGCAAAGAAGTCATGGTCCGATAGTTAGCCTTCATAGCTTGATCCGATAGTTAGCCTTCATAGCTTGATCCGCCCCTCAAAATGTCAAGCTCCACTCAAGCTGGACCAAGCTCTAAGGGTCTTGCAGAGCATCAGTAAGCATCCAAGTTCTTCTTCAGATGGGAGCTGATCAAGAGATGGACCTCTGAAGAAACCTACAACCTCCTAGACCATATCCTCTTCAATCCGAAATATATCCGAAATTTCTTTCCTACACCCGGCCATGCTCCCGCCCCAGGCATTCTTCAGCGTTACGGAAGGACGATATGTATGATCTTATTGAAGGATACAGCCTGGATGGAGGGTATGAAAGAGCATTTTGAAGGTGGGAGATTGAAATTCGGGAGGAAGTGGGTGGGGGATAATCCTGTCACAATTAGGCTGAAGGAGTGAGTCGTATCACACACTCAGGGATCGGCTGACATTAGGCTTTCGAAGATGGCTGGGCATTACGAAGAGAGGTTAGGGGGCAATACGCGGTATGAAGATATTCCACCCAAACCCGAATATGCGAAGAGATGGAGTAAGTCCCCTCGGTTGGGGGGGACTGATGAGATAGGAAAATACGAACGATGTCCAGAACGGAGATGGGTATTGAAGTACTTCGCACTCAAGCAGATCCAATCGGGTAATTCGATGGTGGCGGGGCCTGACTCCCTGTCGCAAGCCGGACCAAGTACCAGTACGCGAGCGCCGGCGAGAAAGAAACATGCTGAAGTGGGAGATCAGGCCTCAGCCCAAAGCAATGGGAGTGGATCGAAGAAACGCCCCTCCATTCGACCTGAATCATCATCTCCGTCGAAACGAAGGAGACCAACTCATAATGGATCGTCAACCATCCAGAGACCCATCGTTCAGTCTGGCGATCCAGAAAAGCAGAAGGAAGTGATCTACGTCCTCGATTCCGATGATGATGAGCCAGTCCCCATCCCATCCAAGACTCGACAGACGGGACAATTGCCCTCTCCGACATTCGTTGATTCCGATTCCGACTCCGTATCTGAAGATGAGATAAGATCAGTCTCTCCTCCTATCATCACCCTCCCCTCTCGCTCCTTCGCTCTTCCCCCGCCCGACTCGCCTTTTAGAGGTACCGTTCCCAGTGCTGTACGATTAGCATACCAGAAACCGATAGACGATACGCCCACAGATAGTGAAAGTGAAGATGAGGAAATCAATCCTCCCCGTACGGGTATGGGTATGGGTATGGGTATGGGTGTGTTCTCGACGATTAGCCTTACTGCCCATGAAGATTTAGTGGGAATGTTTACGGATCCTAAATTAAGACCTCAACAGGCTTGGAGACATGGACTACCGACTCCGCCTGATAGTCGGGGGTCGGGGAGTAGTAGTCCTATCAAATCTGCTAGTCGGACTTGGGATAGTGCGTTGACCCCCGAGCCTGAGATGGGAGGGCAGGCGGGGTCTGGGGAGGATATGGATATGGAGACCAGCCTCGACAATGATGGCTCTGAGGGACTGGATACGGTTCGACCAATGACACCACCTCTTCCATTTGCGACTCTGGCTTCCGAGTCAAGTCTCCTCACTGGCGGAGCACAACTCAGTGCCCCCTCCCATCAGGCTTTGGTAAACGCTCCCCTGATCACTCCACCTCCACCCATGAATTCGTTTGAGCCCGTCCCGCCTCGACCAGAACCAGACATCATCGAGATCGAGGACACATATCACAATCCCACCGAGGCTGAAAGAGAGATCGCCGCTCGTCTACTCAGAACCCTCACTGGCGATAAACAAGCTCAGGGAGGCATCACTGCTATGTCGATCGAGCAATACCCCGGACTACCAGCTCACCACGGAACGAGTACTGGGGCCTTATCCAATTGGATTGCATCGCATGCCGGGTCGCCCGTCACTACTCAGGGTAGTTCAGCTGTTAAAATTGGCCGGGAGAGGAGACCATTATTGGATAGGATGACACCTGGTATATTTAAGGGGAAATGCAAACAGGTCGAACCTCCGACGTACGAAGGAGTTCAAGTCCACGATACCAATATCGAGGGCACCTCGTATTCAGCGGGTACCGTCAAGACCAGTTCTACCTCAACAATTCAACCAAAATCAACAGCACCACCCAGCGCACCCCCGATGGACGCAACGCCCATCCATAAAGCGACATCACAGGTGGCTTCCTCAATTCTCGATATCCTAATCGCCCAAACCCATCTTACATCATCCCACCACCTTCCGGGCTATGCAATAGCATTCACGCCTGGTCATATCCCATTCAAGGCCAAACTATCCGAATTCATCATTGCTCTTGGTGGTGTTGTACTGGAGGAACATCAAGTCAGGGAAATGAGAGGTAGGAGGTATATCGTTCATCCTATCGGAGACGGCGGCGGGGCGATGGTGGATGGTCTGGAGGAAGTGGGTGTGTCGGGTTTCTTGGAGATTGTCGGGAACAAGATTGCAAGTTTTGCTTGAGAAGCAAGGGCGACCTCTAGGCTTTGTCTCGACCGTCTTTGTCTCCTCTCTCCTTCAATTCGACAATATTCCCTGATAAGCTCAAGATATATCGCGGTTTCACTCCTCAAATTCCATGAAATTGCATACGACCACAAAGATGCGAGTCACGACTACATGTTCCATGCATCCCTTGATCATACAGCAGTTTGCCACTTAGCATCGCTTCCAATCATCAACACCATCATGCACCAATATCACGAACCACTATCACAAACGCATTACGACACAAACGAACAGACCTACACTCATCGATCTCAACAGAAGGCTCAACACCACATTGTTCGATCCCCCGCTCGCGTTGACCACAAGTCATGCGTTGTGAAATCTTCATCGTACCAACGAAATTGTGATATGCGACTTATCTCACCATGGCGCCTCTACCCCCTGATGCGCATCTCAGAGCTCGATGACAGGGCATACAGATGAAGCAGTACCACTATGATCGACGCGACTGAGTGTGCTGTTACCCAAAGCGGTAATTAAGACGATCGCTTGGCCCATTCTCTCACTGCGATACTGTTAAGGATTCTGACAATGATTAGTGGGTCGGCGACGATGCACACGTACCTAATCCATGAGATGTCTTGTATAGATACGTCCATTCCGTATTGATCACACAATATCGTCATTCACTTTACGATCAGATGCATATACAATATACATGAGTACCAGCTATTGAAACAGGACTACGCGAAGCTATAGAATATGGACCCTAAGTAGAGGGTTGAGTCCTACCAAGGAATTCGTCGACCGTATGACCGCTCCATTCTAGAATACCTGGACCTTGGAAAGAATCTTCGCCCCGTCTCCAAGGTCGTTGGAGGTTTGGCCAGTCTCGGCGCATGACTGGCTCTGCTATGGACCAGAGGCAAGGCTCTTGGGGCGATCCGTATCCGCGCGTACAGCTACACATTATACTGAGGATCATCCGGTCCCAGTCATCTTCTTCTCCTCCCATTTGAGTGAGAACAAAAGCTGGATGTTCGTTCATCATGTAGATGATCCCGATCGATTTGTCCCACCCGACTGTCCCCGGGACGACTCCTGGTCGATAGCTTTCTGCCCAGAGTATTGGAACTCGGATATTCGTCTATCAAGTCAATCATCTTGAGATTCAAATCACATTCTGCTGGGTTTCACTCACCAACAGCAGACCGGTCTGCTCCATGAAGCCATTCTCAAATTTCGAGCCGTCGCCATCTTCGAACTGTAGGCACTCCGCTCCATCATAATGAAAACCGTCGCCCTCCATGACATCTCCGTCATGGTTAAAGTAATCGTTGATGACCCCGATAGTGGGCAGGCGGTAATAATCGTGCCCCGGCACATTCTTGGCCAATATATCGTGGTGAGATGATAGCCAGTATCTGATTGTTCAGCTCCATCTTGCTCCGAAAGAAAAAAGGGAAAGAACGAACCCCGCGCCTAGAGGTCTACAGTACTTGAGGTACTCTCTACCTGCTCTCACTACTCTAGCATCGTGTTTGATCCGACCTTCATGGTCTTTGGGTCGCTCAATCCCAGCGAGGTCATCAAATACCTCTCCAATCAGGTAGAAGTACACCCGCACGTCCGGGCAGGTCTCCATTGAGGGAGTGTCGATATCGATGAGGTGATCGTGCGGGTCCGTGGATGTACCGTCAAACAAGGGCTGATTGAAGTCCGCGCCGGTGATGCCTTGCTCGAGTAGAGCTGGATGCGTTTGCTCTTTTTTGTGTGAAGAGCCGAATATCTTGGTCACCAAAGACGATTTGGGTTTAGAAGATGAGGGGTTGGCAGGTAGGAAGGTTTCAGGAGTCTTGATTTGAATTTCAGCAGGAGTGTCCACCTGCTCAGATGGAATGGTCTGATCAGGTGGTGTGGTGTTGGGGTCATCGGCATTGGCGGCACTATTGTGTCAATTCGACTTTCGCATATCTGACTGAGATGCTGTACATACCTTGGTGGGGTGATGTCCCTTCCTGCGGGTTCTTCTTCTTGCCTCGCTGACGGTAGTCGCATGCGTGATGTGATCCTTTTGATCGTGTTCTTCATGGCGATAGTATCGAGTTTGTGGGTATGAGCAGTGAGTAGATGTGATGATGAGCTGTCGTGATTTGAGCAGTAGAGTATAATGCGAAGTATAAGAGGTGAATAAGCTCGGACTGGAGATCCTTTTATACGCCAGGGTCGTGTTTGTTCGTGTTTTGTCTCCTCGAGTCGTTACAAGGTGCCTAATTTTGAGACAAGGTGTCTAGGTCCTCCTGGTGGTCTGGGCACAGCGTCAAAGAGCTGGTCAAGCTACTTCCGACGGGATCACTATTGTCTAGCTCCGACCGAGTGGGTAAGCTGTGCAAGAAGCATGACAAAGCAAGAGTCAAAGGAGGGCGAAACTAGGTAAAAGGATGAACAAAAGGGTTATGGCGCGAGCAACATTCTCGACGGGCAGGAGGAGTGGCATAAGGAGCGTGGCACTCGTCGCCACCTATACCACACACAGACAGCACACAGTTACAGCTTCCATCCTCAGGGGTCTGGGGCGTGCTATTGTCCTTTGAGAAGTCATAGCGCAGTGCTAGAATAGGTATGGTCAGGTTGCAGAAGGTTGTCCTGGCAGTATACATCATCCAAGGCACTCCTCGTCTTTACATCTCTCCCGACCGCTCACCTTGCTCGAACGTGATGAATCCCAACACCCCTAGTATCCCAGTGAGCCTGGGTCCCCTGCCGCAGAGACTTGCTGGAATCGATTTTTCAGATCCCGCCGTCGCCCACCCCTCCATCATCTTCTGCGATTCCGCCATGCTCATTTCAGAATTGCACCACGTTCTGGGCAGCAATATGGATAGCAGCGGTTATTCAGTGTGCGAAGCTCTGTCCCCGAAGCATGGTCAGACACCACTCCTCTTCGGGACCACTTGGATAGAAAGCCAAATTATCGATCACCACAAAAACGTCTCCGGTAAAACGAAAGGTCCAGACCTTTCTGCGTGGTCTAGAGGACTGGAGGGTCGGAGTCTGGTTAGCCAGTATGACGATAATCGAGCATGCTCCTATTTGTTCCAGACCTTCGTCGTTGAGGAGGTACGCCTGGATTCGTCCCGATGTCGTTATACTTGGCTGACTGTATAGAGAAGCGTTTTCAATTATGAAGCGCAGAGCGAGCCCACCGATGTGTATCCGACTCCCATGCAACATAAGAAGCACGAGCCGGTAGGGTGCCACAAGAACGATCAACGACGCAACGACTTCCGGATCCAAGGGTTCTTGGATCATGCGACGGCTTTCCTGCAGATTTATCCCAGGGGTAACTTGTACTTTTATCTGCGATCAGATGCGCTTGTTGGAAGAATGAAGGATTTGAGAAAAGCGGCTGGGGGCCAGTCAGCGCTAGATCGCATTGGAACGGTTACGATGGGGACCGATTCGAGATCGCTACGTGCCCATTTGCGAACATATCTCAATATCAGCAAACCTCCTCCCACTGTCGATCAGCCCAAGCCTCATCCCTATCTGAGCTCACCCCCGATCTTTGAATGGTCGATACTAGATGATAAGAAGGCCGCCGGCTACTGGCGAGTCCAACGCGACTGTCGAATCCTTGCAACCTTGTCGGCTCGTACAGCTCCGAAGCTCAATCATGTCATCAGGGTGGTACCCGACACCAACGTCCATTCTCATCGACACTACGAGCTACGAAGTGCCGTAACCGACCTATTCGCCGGCAACATTATGGTCGCAGCACTGCCCGAGATAGTTCGAGAGCTCCACGCCGGAGAGGATGGACCACGAAGGGGAGCGAACTTCCGACGTTTGATGAGCCTCGGTCCGTCCACCGAGTACTCGACCCTCGGTTATTACCCCCGCCCGCTAGTCTTCCGAAGCCATGCGTCGCCTCATTACTCGAAGACTTCACCATTGAAGGATCTCAGGATTCGAGGCGAGTTGGTTCGTCTTGCCAAGGAGCTGGAGAGGAACCATCCTGGAGAGGTAGTGGTGCTGGTGTTTTTGACTATCGATTATGGAGCGCAGCTATTAGTGGAATCGATACCTGTAGGAGGAGTCATCTTTATCTGCATTAGAGTCGGAGACAAGGAGAAAGGGACCACCTTTCATGATATCATTCGTGGTGTCCTAGCGCCATTCGTGCAGTAGTTTGAATTGTAGGAGAACAAGTAGAAATTGACCTTGTATGTGATCAGAATCCATCGCGAATTGAAATCAACGTCGAATCCGAGTGATCAGTTGAATCTCAACATAACTGTAATCCGGGTTCTTCCTCATGCATCATTTCCAGGATCATCACCTATCCAAGACTATTCCGTCTAGTCCGCCTGTTCGTTGGCAGACATTTCGTTGGATTGTAGATATGTATTATGATGCAAACTGTTATAAGTGGTACAGACCGAAAGATAAGATGAAACTTCGGAGGGAATCAACCGATCAACCTGCTATTGAACTCATACTTAATTCGTACATTGTACACTGCCAATGAACCCTCACGATGGCAGATGGCACCCAAGTCACAGAGGATATCTCTCAACTGATATCTGCGACCACTAGTAAGCTTACATTCATCATCTCGAGATAGCAGGCAAGCTGATATTCAGATCTGAATAGACCGGAGTTGAGTCATGTTGCCAAATGGACCCTCTCTTCTCACAAGTATGGGTTTGGTGTAGAGAACCTGAGGGACGATAATGAGAATACTTTCTGGCAGTATGTTCCCTCCTCTATCGTATCAGTGAGGTACTGATGTCAGGTCGGAAGGAGCTCAACCACATACTATCGATTTAAGGTTTCCTAAACGTGTTTTCATATCTGTACGTCTTCACCTATGATTGGGAAGGCAGCTGATGATAGGCTGTAGCTATACGTACAAGTCATCCCCGAGACGATTCATATACCCCCTCAAAAGTATCTGTACGAGCTGGAAACTCTGTACATGATTTACAAGAAGTACAGCTTAAAGAATTCCATAAACCGGATGGATGGATTCATATTCCTCTCAGACCTATGAATGCAGATTCAGGCGATGGAGCGGAGGTTGAAGAGGGGTATGTTGTCATCTCACTGCTTGGATATAGAAGGGATGGGGCTGATGAAAGACCACCAATTCCATGCTATCACCTGCAAATCTTGATCGTTGCGAACCATATCAATGGAAAAGATACACATGTGAGGGGACTAAAAGTATTTGGACCGCTCGATTCATCGGATCTGTGAGTTCCAAGATTTGCGCATATTGGGACTGATAAGTAGACCGACGACAGGTGCGAATGCAGCTGCAGAACAGACTGGGGTGAAAGTAAATAAAGGGAAGAAACTATTAATGACTGGACATGATGGGCTTAGTGGATTTACGAGTGTCGCATTCAAGATGCACGAGGGGATTAGATGAGCTAAACTCTGACCGGAACAAGGTGGGGATCAAGATGTTGTATGTATGCATTATTATAATGACAATTGCTCTATGCTCTATACCCAATGCTATGCTGATAATGTCTACACTGGTTCTCTATCTTGAAATCCGCTAGAAACGTCTCTTGCCGAACCCTCCTCCTAGAATTCTATCCTCAAGAGCCTTGATGGCTTCTTTCTCCGCCTCGCTACCTTCGAATCGAGCCTGCTCTTCGACTTTACTTGTGTCTGAGCGGGCGCTCGCAGACGATTCATCGTCGTCCATTGGCTTGACTGACTCGGCAAGTTCATCGAGGTGAGCCAACATGTCTTCGTTGGCCTTTGAGTCCACGGGTGATGGGGCTAATTTCCGCTCAGTCCTCTTTCCAGCTTTCTGCGCCTTGACCAAAATAGGATCGGACACGTCTTCCTCAGGCGAGTCCTGTAATTGACGCCGCTTTGAAGACAAGCCCTGCCTTCGTCGCGTTCTGTCCCTGGCCGTTTCCCGCTCATATTCTTTTTGCAGCTTGACCTCTTCAAACATCAATCGTCGGCTTTGTGAATCCCTGACACGATCGTCGATATCCATTTTCCTCCTCGTCAGCCTTGCACGTGTTCCGAGGCTCGTGTCTTTCCGCAACCCAGTGACTTCGGTGGTGAACTTGACCATTTCCCTCAGCATCTTGTGGTGTGGGGCTGGAATGTTTTGTCGTTCGGCAAGTTGGATGAGGTAACCGTTGATATGATCTATCTCGGTCATTCGGGCGTTCTTGGTATCTGCCGCCATTGAAGAGGTGTTTCCTGAAGTAGCGCGGCATAGGGCGAGGGTACGTTGAATGAGTGCTTCACGTGTATATAAGCGGAGAGCATCTGGTGGAGGTGGGTTGGGTGCGTATAGGTTTTCAAGGTAAGCGACGATGATTGAGCTGGTTTCGTTACTGAGCATTCGGATCAAGCGGTGGGATGGCGATGAACCGATCAAAGCCCCGTTGGGAAGGGATCCAGCGCCAATGATCGCTGTCAGCGGGTTGATGGTGGCGTTGAGTGCGACTTTGAGGAGGAGAGTGTGGTGCATGTGGGGCATCGGGAGTAATGTCGAATTGAGGCTGGTGAGGGACAATAAAGCGGACAAGGTCTTGTACATGGGCTCGAGGTCGGTCGAGCTAGCTGGCGGTAGGGGTAGAGGGAGTGCCGGCGTTTCTGGCGGAGAGAGGATCGAGGTGTTGGGCAACTTGCCTTCGTAAGCCCACGATTCGAGGTCGACTGCGTTACGCGGATCGGGTACCAGTCCCCATTTGATATCCCCCTCTCCGACATTCGACATGTGAATGACCTCCCCTCTCCTTTCAGTCGCAGTGACTCCGTGCGTCGTCGTTCCGAGTATGAAGAAAGGTCTCGTAGCTGGTTCAGGCCATATTTGAGCGCACAATTCATCATAAACCCCCATTCCATTCTGTAGTAACGCAATAACCGAGTCCGAGCCAATACGGTGCTTAAGCTGAGACAATGCTTGCACTGTCGACGTGGTCTTGAGGCAGACGACGAGTGATTTGATCGGTCCATAAGGTCCATCGGGATCATCGGTAGGTGGGGGGATCGAGGTTTTTGTATCGTAGATCTCTTGATCGAGTGCTGTACTCGTCGACGTTTGACCGTTCCGAGTGACTGATAAGCTGATGGCTTGATCGAGGAACTTGCCTCTTGGGTATTTACGGGTCGAAGGGAATTTACCGGCATTCCTGACGATGAGTGAGATGGGAGCGTTTGGGTTGGTTTGTCGAAGGTGGTGAGAGATGAGTGTCCCGATTGAGCCGATACCGAGCTGGCGGTTAGATCAAGGTCCCTTTTGATCACTTGTCGGTATGACTTACGACGTGAAATCTCATCTCCTATGAGCCATATACCATGGATTAGACTGTGTACATAGGATATTATGCACTTGAATCACTCCTATGACACTCACCAGTGTATCACGTGTAAATACTCCCGTTTCCCCTTGTATGCTGCTCGCCCGAGCTAATGGCCAAATTACAATCATTCAACTGCAGTGATCCATTGTACCCTATCCTTCTATATACAACTCATTCAATACAGCAACTATATACAACAACACAATCCATACAGTAGTAAACTGTAAAGATATCAACTCGCAAACAACCACAATTCAAACCAAGGTATGTACCCAATCTACCATTCTCGAATGACAACGCTGGAAATTCCATCCAGCAGTGTTCAATCAATAATAGACGCTGATCATTCAGAATGTCTATGCATTTTGCACCTCAATGGGTGAAACCCATCAAGCCTACCGGAAGCTCTGCCACCACGCCCAATTCAACAGAGATCCAGCCAAGTGCACTCAACCCGCACCCTGTCAAACAGACTCAAGCGCAGCCTCAAGTCCCCTTTCCAGCGCTCACTCCGTCAAACCAACCTCCACCCCTATCGGCAACTACTGGGGGTGGCATGGGACACATGTCGTACTCTAGAGCTACACATACTCCTGCTTCGCCTAGTTTCCCAACGGACGGATCGTACTTCCCCACAGACGACAATGGAGCATCGCTCAACCCTCATCCATTCAGGTATAGCCGAGAACAAATTCTCGGTCTCTACGATGATGAAAAGTTCAAGTCTACCCCTATTGAACTTGTGGAACTGCTCGAGCAAGGATCGGTACTCGTCTCGCCACACATCAATCGACCTATCGCTATGCGAGAGTTGACCGATGCCGAGAAGAAGGCAAGTGATATATTTCACCATGCAAGAAGAGTGTGCTGACAACCCAGATCTTTTCCACTTCTGTCCATCCCGTCGTGCAACCTCGACGAACTCAACAGGCTCCAGCTACGCCAGGCGCAGAGCAGGGAAATAACACTCCAGCCCGACGAGCAGGTCAAGCCGGTGTAACTCGAGATCCCACCCAGCCCAATGGTCGTGGCTTCGGCAACTTTGGTCGAGGTGATGGCGGTATTCTGAGCGCTGGAGGGATCAAGTCGGGAGTCATTGGTGGAGGAGCGGTTGCATCTCCGGCTGGTGATGGCAAGGCACCTGGAGTTTTGGGAGGTGGTTTCGGAGGGGTCGGAAAACGATTGGCTAGAGGCAGGAATGAAAATTCCGATTCTCCCTCTGGTGCGTTTCTACTATTCCAACTGAGACTTGCGCTGACTCTTGGTAGGACCCTGGCGCTCTTCTCGAACCGCTTCTGGCAACTTTGAGGGTGTCCTCGGATTCGGCGGAAACCAGAACAATGCTCCCTCCCAACCCCCAGTCAATGAAGCAGACGAGTCGATGTCGTCCGCCGACATTCCCCAGACCGCTCCTATCGTTGGTGGATGGCGAGACAGGTTGGCCGCTAAGCAAGCTCAGAAGAAGGAAAACGAAGAGACTGCTCAACCGGCCACTGCAGCTTCTGCTGGCTGGGGAAGTACCCAAAGCAAATGGCGAGCTCCTTCTGGCACGAGCGTCCAAAGCTCCATCGATGCACCTCACCAGAATGGTCTGTCGGCTTCCGTCATCGCGACTCCTTCCGCCACCCCTGTCCCCGATCGAGATGCTACCGTTGAAACCGCGGATGAGCCCGAGAACAAGGAAGAGCCAGTCCAGCAGCAGCAACAACCCCAGCCTACCGAAGAGGACTTGAACGCTGTCAAGTGGTTTTACCGAGATCCCCAAGGCCAAGAACAGGGTACGTTCGACCAAGTCTAGTCTTGTGTACTGCTAATGTCCAGGACCTTACCTCGGATCCCAGATGCACGATTGGTTCTCTCACTCGTACTTCACCGATGACCTTCCTGTGAAGCGAGAATCCGAACCCGGCTTCCATACCCTTGCTCAACTCAAGGAGGCTACCGGAAACTTGGTCCAGCCATTCATCTCTGCCATCCGACCTCGACAGCCTCCACCCAACTTGCCAATGCCCAACATGTTGCCGCCTCACTTGATGCCAATTGGCGACTCGTTCCGAAATCTTGCCATTCACCCTGGATACCCTTCCGACCCCCGAATGGCTCCAGGTCAACCAGGTGCTATGCCTCCATTTGCCCCACCATTTAGGAATGACGCACCATTTTCGCCTGGTCACTATGGCCCTCAACAGGGATTCCTGCCCAACCCTCTTCAATCACCCGGATACCTTGGTAATCCCGGTCAGACCTGGGGTGGAATGCAACCTGGGGGAAACCGATTCAATGCCGGCTTTGGCGCTCCTGTTGGTCCTGGAATTGGTCAACTCCCCGGTCCATTCCCTCAACAGGGTGCTTTCTCGCCTGCTATTGGTGGACCCATTGGACGAGCTCCCGACTTCTTTTCGCCTTCTATCGGAGCCGGTGCTCCTGGCTCAATCCCTACCTCGCCATGGGCCCAGCAACAACAGCCCCAGCTTCACCAGATGTATCCTCCTCAACAGCAGCAGCAACAACAACAGGACCAATACCAGCAACAACAACCAATGGACCAGCAATGGCAGCAGCAACAGCAACAACAACAGCAGCAGCCACAACAACAGTCTGAAGCGTCTGGTCAGCAGCCCCAACCCTCCTACTTCCCCCAGGTCGAAGAGGAGCAAACTCCAGCCCAACCCCCTTCGGAACACCAGTTCGAGCTAGAACCTGCACTAGAGGATGCTCCACAGGAGAAAGCCGAGCCCCAGGTCCCTGCTGAGGAAGCATCCGAGTCTGACGATACTATCGAGGAGCCTGCTCCCGCTCCTACCGCCCCTCCCGCTTCCGCCTGGGGAGCTGTTCCTGCTTCCCGTCGATCATCGCTTGCCAACGAGCAGACTCCATCGACACCCGCTGCTTCCAAGCCATCCGCCCCTCCATCTACCAAGGCTGCATCTTCTCGAAAGCCATCCATCGCCGAAGCTCCTGTCCTCGCATCCGCCGTCGCTACCCCCGAACGATCTTCTAACACTCCCAAACCCGCTCCATGGGCCCCCAAGGACGACAAGGAAGTCAAGACTCCCTCTGGACCTTCCCTGCGAGAGATCCAAGAGGCAGAAGCCAAGGCTGCTGAAGCTCGAAACAAGGCGATTGCCGAACTACGAGCCAATAATGCGGTCCCATCTCCTGCACCTTCCTCCAACGAGGACATCATCACTTCCATGTCCTGGGGTCTTCCTACTCAAAACTCGAAGGCTCCTCAGGTATCTTCGCCATCCGTCAACTCGCCCTCTGCACCCGCCTGGGGAGCTGGTGATTCCGCTGGACCCAAGAAGACAATGAAGCAGATCCAGGAGGAAGAGGAGAAACGAAAGGCTAAACTCGCTCAGGCCAAGGCTCAAGCACAAGCACAAGCTACTTCTTCGAACCCTGGTGCCGCACCTTCTGCCAACACCAAGCGAGGTTACGCCGATCTTGCTGCCACTTCTACTCCCTCGTCTGGTAGTGGATGGCAGACTGTTGGAGCCAAGGCCGTCCCTGGTTCCGCCGCACCTACTCCAGCTGCTCGACCTGCTGCTCCAGCCACGCCCGCTGTTGTGGCTCCTTCCAAGCCTGCCGCACTCAGTCCTGCCGCCAGGACCGTCAAGGCAAATGGTGGATCGTCGGACGATTCTACACCTTCGGTCGAATTTGTTCGATGGGCCAAGCAATCTTTGAATGGTTTGAATGTCAATAGTGAGCTTTAATGACCTCATTTTAGGGGGAGAAGCTAATATGTAGTCGACGAGTTCATCCAGATGTTGCTCTCCTTCCCTATCGACCCTCCTCAATCTGAACGAGCTGGTCAATTGGAAATCATCTCTGATTCGGTTTACGCCAATTCCTCCACCCTCGATGGTCGTCGATTCGCCCAGGAGTTCTACACTCGTCGTAAGGCGGACTCTAAGCGATCTGCCCCCGTCGCAAACGGCTCGACACCTTCCAAACCCACTTCACTCGCTGATGTGCTCAAAGCTCAGCCCAAGCCACAGAGTGCTGATCTTGGATTCAAGATCGTCAAGGCAAAGGGGAAGAAGAAGAACTAAGGTGCTCAGTGATTTGGTAGCGTAGATTGTATAAGTCTCATGAGATGCATTCTGCTATATGCGTGCTTCGTACAATGTGGAAGGAGCAAGCGAAGTCTGATTGTAGGGGGCCGGGGATTACAGACTATCGGAATCCACCCAATCTTCCAGGTCGTCATCCCAACCTAGCAAAGCTGGATCTACCGACATTTTGAGCATCATTGTGCCCATGTTCCATTCCCTTGACTCTGTTTGGACTGGTCTACTGATGGTCAGCACCATAGTACATCAATGATGAGTAAGAGCTTACCTCCTGCCGGTACTATCGTGCTCGTACCTCGGATGATACCCCTCTTTCTCGCCCCTCCTTGGTTTACTAGCTTCTTCCATTAAATTCCTCAAATCGTTCGGTTGAGGTCCCTGTATCAGAGGATTCCCCTCATCATCAATAGGTTCCCCATTTTCATTCTTATCACAATTCTCCAACCATTTCTCCTGCTCATCCGTCAATTCCATCATATCATCCCTACCACCAGTCATCCACGGATTCCTAGCTTGTTTGACCTCATCATTCTCGGAAGGTTTGGGGATACGGTCAAAGATCTGTTCAACGACATCACGACCTGCTGTACGCCATTGGTTTATCAGGTGTTGAAGACGTTCATCCTCTTCTAATTCATTTTTATATTTCACCGCTTGCCTTAATGTTCGAGCTTCTTTTTCGAGGATAGCTAATCGACCAGTGATAGACATGTTGGAGTTGGAAAATCCGGGATGGGAAGTCCCGTAATTGATCGATGTAGATGGTTGATTCGGATCCTTCGGTTTGAGCGTTATTCCACCTCCTGCGAGGGGGGATTTGAATGGTTTCTGCTTGACTGTCGCTACCTTCTTTCTACTTTTGAGAGAAGCAAAGAATTCGACAGGACCTTGATCGATGACAACATCCTTGTGCGGCGCTGTGTTCGTAGAGGAGGCAGTAGCGGATGGTCGATTGGGAGCTGAGTTCCACGGTTCTCGTGGTTTCATACCTAACGTAGTATTTCTCGGTCGGGCGGGTGATGATTTTGGTGAAGAGGGGATTGGTGATTTGGGTTTAGGGAGCGCTTTGGGTAGGATGATTTTAGGAGCTGTTTTTCGGACCTTCTTTCGGATTGGACTGGGTGTTGAATGCTGAGACTGCATGATTAGCTGTTGCCAAATATTGAGATGTTGTCAGCTTACCTCCTCGGCTGATCTTTTTCGAGATCCAGTATCAATAATCGCTCGTGGCGACGGATGCTGGTTTGACTCGATGGGTGGAAGAGTGGAAGGTGGTTCTACCGCCATCTGCGATTCGGGAAGCGATTGCGACTCTTGGATATCGGCAGGATGTACGGGCGACTGTGATCGTGTGTCGATTTCAAACTGCTCCATGGCTTCATCGGATGGGGTTTGAGAGGTGTGGACCGGTGCATGACCCAACCAGTCGGCACCTGGATCAACGACTGTGAGAGTGTCACTTGGCCATTGAACTGCTTCCATCGTAGACTCTGGGTCGGATCCATCGCTGTGTTGTTGTTGGGAAGTGTTGTCGCTGTATAGCTGGTGAAGGCGGCTGTTTATACTATGCTCGACCCTGTCTTCTTGAACATCGTCGGTTCGCAGTTCACCTTGATAGGTGTTATCTTGGGTTGGGTGCTGGTCGGCGTTGCTGGTATCTCGATCGATGTCTTCGCCTCTGGAGAAAGTGCTTTGCACCTCCCCATGGTCCGGAGTATCGGCAGTAAGACTATCGCCCTGCCATTCCTCTCCAACTTCCATCGAGGTAGGCACGGTCAATCCACCATATATCAAGTGTTGACGAGCAGGTTTTTCGTCACACTCGTCCTCGGAAGACGAGAGAAATCCGAACCTCCCTCGTTTGAATCCCGACTGAGTAGAAGGTCCAGCAGTACCTTCCCCGTTACTCTCGTATTCTTCCTCAGCATCATCGTATTTGCGTTTCGACCCAATCCCGTTGTTTGAGTCTAGCGACGATTCGAAACCCTCACTGTACGAGCCCATTGACTCGTCTGGATTTTGATCGAATTCCCCCTGATAGAGGGATTTGGGTTTGGACAGGAATCGAGAGGGATAAAGAGGAGGATAAGATGAGTGGCCAGGGAAATCTGGGCGATGTGTAGGTGGAAAGCTATGTAGGACGTTGGGAGTATCGAGATCGACGAGTTGTTCGAATTCGACCGATCTATCTGGACTTCTCTCCTCCACATTTCCTCCTTCTTCTCCATTTTGGCTTTGAGTACCTTCCTCCATATCTTCGGAACCTCGTGAAGTGCTGGATACAGCAGCAAAACACGCATCACCTTCTGGATCATTATTCTCCCAACCCGAAAAATCAAGTTCGCCCACTAAAGGATAACCAGTCGCCAGACCATCGGTCGAGTATTGGCGTGCAGTCGAAGTAGACGATTGACCAGGATTCAATTGACCTGGAATATCGCGATGATATAAATCATTATAAGAAGGTAGAGTATCTCCTCTAAATCGACGAATATCATCCCTAATTCGACCAGTAGGTGTAGAAATATCATCGATGACTTGAGTATCGGGTGATCGATCGCGTTGTGAACAGTCAAAGAACCAAGATGGGAACATCTTGACATTGATCTGCCGAGGGAAGGAATCTTGATCGTTTGAAGAGGAAGAGGAGGAGTAGGTGGGGGTATCTTCTCTTCTCTTCGGTTTGATGGGTGGATAGTTCAGTGAGAGTGACTGATCATCAGCTTAGTCCCAGTGGCGTGGGCGGCAAAGCTCACTTGTAGATCGAGAGAATCTACGATTGATGAATCGTATATCTCGGAATTCGGATTTGAGCTTGAATCCCTGTATTGATCGGTTTCTTCCCTCATAGAATCGTGATTCTCGATTTGAGCTGGATGAGTCTTGATGAGGAAGAGGATGATAATATTGAAGAGTTGATAGAGAGTGTAAGGAAAGAATGGTCAGATAAGAGAGGAGGCGGAGGAGGAAAGAGTGAAGGAAGAGAAATGAAATTTCTTGAGTACTAAATCAGTCCTTTTTGGGAATATTATATACCGTCAAGTTCACTTGGAGCTGTGATTTACACCAAGCAGATCAAAGCGGTTGAAATTATAGACTGAAGATGAAGAGGAAGGTGTATCGTATTATGGTGATACTTGTGGATTGGAGAGATAAGAGAGAGAGAGAGAGAAAGTCGCGGTAAGAGGAAGAGTTGATGGTGACTTCCAATTTGTACTCAGGCACGGTGATATGACCTATCTTAGTCGGTCAACTTGAACCGTTCATACTACCATCTACCTATATCACACCACTTGCTCTTGCTCTTACCAAGTAGAGCTCCTGTCAACTACTATCTCATCAGCTAGAAAGGTGTGGATCTGTCAAAGTAAGTCAGCGGAAGGGATATGGCTGGAGTGGCGAGGAGGCAATGTCCCAAGGAGTCTGCGAGTGGAGGTGCCAGCATTCTGAGTATCACTATGGTATCCTCGTCGAATCCGCTCTTTGAGCTACCGGGATAGGAAGCAATCCTCAGTGAAGAAGAACCGGCGGATCTTTCATTGATGCCACGTCCATTGACGGGGGGCGGTCCTCCTTTGAGTCATATCGCTAACTTGTCGTTTAGGCTCTACCACATATCTCGCTTCCAACTTCGTACAAGAGCACCACTACTTCCCGTGTTGGGATCTATCGAGGCATTTAGGTGCAAAGACTCCAGAGTCGAGGTGGATAGAGATAGTCGCTAGCCGGCAGCTCTTACCAAGGCTACATACTGGAAACGGATACGTACACCGTAAGTCCCGTCCGGACCATCCTCCCATCCCCTCCACACCACCATCATCATCCTCATCGCCCGGTTGAAGCGGATCGACAATGAACGTGCCATATCTCCTCGTGCGACACTTTCCTCCTGGGTCCACGTATCACTTCTTCATTTGTCAGAGATGTCCATCCTGAAACACGACCCCGTTTGTCCGCCGATGAAGTCGGGATTATGACCGGTCTCCGGCCTATCAGTCCGGGCATATCACTACATGAGATCACCCATCTCATTCAACTCATCCACCCTCGCTACCATGACTAATAAGCAGTCCCCTAGGTTCTTCGTCGTTCAATATCACCCCTACCACACAACTTTACCGCATAAACAGGAAACCAAATCTCGCTCTACATTTCCCAACATCACATCCATCGCTAAGATGGAGGACGTCAATATCCCTTCCGACGATGTTCCAGCAGAGCTTAAAGCATGCGAACAGATCCTGAAACGAGCAAAGGAATTAAAAAAGGCAGAACCGGTTGTAGCTTATTGGTGTAGGCTTCAGTTGATCCCCCTTCGAATCATGGGTGCTGACAAATAGGTTGTTTCTCCGCAGCTCAAAAGGCTATCAAGGCCCAGAACAGGTCAGCAGAAGGAACAAGGTTTCTCATGACTTTACTTGATACCCTAGAAAGCGTATGTCATCTCATGATCTTCGTGAGATAAGCTAATGGGAAGATGAAAGCTGTCCTATCGGAAAATGAGGCTGTCAATAATGAAGCTGCTGGAGCTGGATATGTTGAGAATTTCGCCCTGAAGGTGTTCATGTCGGCCGATAATGACGATCGAAATGGGATAACTGGAAAGTGAGCTATATTTGCCCACGGCAGCGGCGATTAGCTAACGACTAGGGGGACGATCCGCAAGTTTGTTGTCGCTGGACAGTTCATCGAGGTTTTGAGGTGTTTCGAGAATGGTATGACAGAGGAGGTAAGCTGGCTTATCCCAAAGGTCCCAAGAGCTGATTGTCAGATGGAGCAGAAATTACAGTATGCTAGATGGAAAGCTGCCGACGGAGCCAAAGCACTTCGTGAAGGCAGAGAACCTGTCTCTGGTCCTCGTGAGCTACCGCCATCGTGTTGAAGGATGAAGCTAACGTTACAGCAATGCCTGAGACCGAGATCAACCCCTTCCCTGAACTCCCAGTTGGTTCGCCTGGGGTTGCTTCCACACAACTTCAAAGCTCCCCAGGCATGACTCGCGGATCATTCTCCTCGACAGCACGCCCGATCATATCTCCCCCACCCAACAATGGTTCTCCAGCCGGCTCTACACCTCTCGTCTCACCAAGACCTTCCCCAGCTCATCACTCTCGCTCCAATCTCCCAAATCTCGATACGTCCTCTCGCGAAAATATCACCAATACTACACCAAGTCGAAGCGACAGTTTCGCAAGTGGTGCATGGAGTACGGTCGCTACTCCAGGTGTAGCGGACGAAGAAGGTCGAGAGAAACGTTTCGATCTCAGTAAAGGATCTCCATTACCTTCTGCTCCTCCTCTCTCACCAAAGTCACCTAATGGTGATCGTGATCGCAAAAATGTCAGATTCGCAGGTCCAGACGGTGCTCCCCTATCACCTGCTCAGACGCATATCACTGTCGATTCTTACGATACCCCCGATGCTCCTCCACCTACTACTGCCACTTCATCACCTACCACCCCGATGCCTCCTGCCAACTACCAAATCCCAGGCAGTTCATCTTCTTCCGATCCATCCAGTCGAGCAAGGGGGGATAGTACTTCCTCTTCCTCTCGGCCAAGTAATGGAAGCGGTAATGGGCAAGGAGTAACCTTCCCCTCGGCCCCACCACCATCACTAGCAACAGCTCCATCCGCTCCTCCAGTCGTACCCCAACCTCACGGGCTTGGGCTTTCATCCCCGCCTCCTTCGGCCCCTCCTATGCCTGCTCTGACTTCCGCACCACCTACTCGGAAGCAGGTCGAGCAGACGCAGAAGCACGCTAGGTGGGCTATATCTGCGTTAGAATTCGATGATATCGAAACTGCGAGGTCAGAGCTGAGAAAGGCTTTGGCTACTATCGGAGGATGACGTGTTTCAGTGAAGCATAGTCAGAAGGTTCATGTCGAAGTCAATACCGAAGACTGTAGTTCTCGTACAACATAGTCTGTCATGCATTGTATATACACTAAATGCGACAAGAACTGTACCATCACAACACCTATTCTTCTCCGTCCACCGCCATACCAGCAATAGCTTGCCTGTAGATCATCAGTATCGACCCACTGGCAATCAATGAAAAAGGTAGACTGACCTATATCCCTCCTTGACAAGAGGCCCCTGCTTGCTCTTTCCAGCTTTGGTCGACTTACCCTTCTCTTTAAGAGCCAGGTACATCTGATCAATCTCTATCTTCATCAGCCCCATGTCACGAATAGTAGTCGGACGAACCATTATCTTCACCAAGCATATCGAGTTTATTCTCAGGGATCCATCCATACGTGTTGTGCTTGTCGAAGAAATTGACGAGATAGATCTTTGTTCCTTTTGCCGAAGCTCTCACACGAGCTTCTTCCTTGAAGACAGAAGGCGAGAGCTGTTCCTGTTCTTCCTCCGCGTCCACGACTTCAGCTGGGAAATATGGGTATCCTTGTTCTGTCCTGTCAGCTCGAGTCACCTGATCCATTGCGGGCAGCTTACGTTTAGCCCATACTGGATAGTCAGCTCATGAATTTGCTCAAGAGGGGAGGAAAACGTACCCAATGTTCCAGGAGTGAATCGTTCCTCCTCATCTCCATCCTGAGGCACTTTCGCCCCGCTGTCAGTAGCAGGAGCAGCTTTGCCTCGCCCAGCAGACTTGCTTTGAGAAGCAGGAGCTACGGACTCTACCTGCCCAACATCCTCGCCAGGTACCGGCGTGAGATCCTCACTGTCCAACCCCTCGATCAATCCTTCTACTGCAGTCTCATCATCCCCGGCCAAGAAAGCATCAACTTCCATCTTTGCAGACTGCCTGCTTTGTCGACTTGTAGGAGCTGGCCTAGCGACCTTACTCGGCCGTACTGTGTCTGGAGTATCGGCGGACAAGCGACGCTTTCGACTGGGTCGCGAGAAAGCGGGACTATCGCGACTCGTGGATTGATGAAGAGGGCTCGGGGCAGCTATGCCTCTTCTTGGGTACGGTCGGACTGGACTAGGCATATCGGACGAGACGGGTGAGAGGGACGATTCGGGAGCTGTGACCCCTGATAATGGGCTTGATGGAGGTTCGAGTTCAGGCAGACTGGAAGGCCCAGCTT
Source organism: Vishniacozyma victoriae (assembly GCA_017654735.1). Taxonomy (NCBI): domain Eukaryota; kingdom Fungi; phylum Basidiomycota; class Tremellomycetes; order Tremellales; family Bulleribasidiaceae; genus Vishniacozyma; species Vishniacozyma victoriae. Next base: position 472,039 of record JADPYG010000088.1, read on the forward strand.
CGACTTCTTCTGGAACGACTTTCGCTAGACGATCAGCTTCTACTGACCGAGATTTGGGGAGCTTACGTTTCCTGACCCTAGGCTTGAGCGGTACAGCAGGGGAATCATTAGGTTTCCTTCGACTCGATCCCTCCGGTAAGATCCAGCCAGTATTGAACCTCGTAAACTGATCCGAATTATCCACAGCCTCAATCTCCAAATTCAATCCCTGTTCCCTTGCCCTCCTCTCTTTATCAGACAATCGTTCTATGATCTCACGACCAGCGACCCCAACCTGTGATCGTACCGGTCTAGAAGCAGAATTCGAGCTCGATGGATCCAGAGTTTTCGAGACTTCAGAAGAACTATTACCCATACTGTGACGGGTCCGGCGAGTGGAAGGTCCAGCCTCAGCTTGTGGAGCTGCCGGCAGAGGCGGTAGAAGACCAGCCTCATGCTGAAAGGCTTCTTCTTTCGCTTGGCCTGCTCGGGTAGATCGACCTGACTCCAGACGCTCGAGATGTCTAGCTTCTTTCTCTTCCCATTTCCGCTTTCTGTCGGCATAGTTCTCCCGTTTCTTTACTGCAACAGGTGGAGGTGGAGGCGGTGTCGGCTCTTTGGGCGGTTCGAGGTCAAATGCAAACAAGCTGGCCAACCTGTCTCGGTGGTGGGAATCCTCACTTTGCGAGATCAGGACCTCCAGGAAGTGACGGGATGGTTCGAGATCTCCAATCTCCTCCTGCTCACTATCGCCATTCACCAGATTCATCGAAAGTCCTGGCATGGCGAGCTGATCAAGCTCAGCGAGCAGCTCCCTTGAGTTGGCCTGAATCCGCTTGGCGATACGATGATATGTCGAGTCCGGAGCGTTATACTTCAATGCGTTTTCAAGCACAAGATTGATATCGTGCTAATTTGTCAGTCATGTTCCCATGACTTAGATCTACCTTGAAATCCTCAATGCGACGGTACTCGTTCTGCTCAATCTTCTCGTCGATCAACGTCCAGCACATAGGCTCCTTGATGACTTCGTAGTAATCGGGAACCTCGGCTCTACTGACGAAATGGAGAAACAAGTCCTGGCGATCCATCCTGTGAAGTTAGCTTCTGAAACCGGCGGGTGAAGAAGGATGACTGACGCAGAGATCTTTTGTAGAGTAAGACGCAGCTTGCCATATGCGGGAAAGATGAAGCTGTCGACTATATCTTTGATGACCTGCGCTTGCTTGAGTTTTTCTTTCTCTCGCTTTCGAGTCAATTCTGCTAGCATCCTGACTTTATCCAGGTCGTTACGCAGCATAGTCAGGAACTGCCGTCAGCCCATTTTTATAGCATTGGAGGAGATGGTGGTACGCACTTTCAGCTTGACAGCTTTCTCTTCCTCACTCTGATCTTTCGAAGTCGACGAAGCCGTCCACGGCTAGCATATCAGCTTCACACCGGCACATTTCGACATGACCTACCTCAAGATGCAGCCGCTTCAGCAAAGGTGCTCCCCTCCTAGCCTCCCTTTTCAGACTCCAATAACGGCAAAGCCTCTCCACAAATGGGTGTTTCTTCCTCATCGCTACCTTTGCCACATATTCCAGCAGATTATTGACGACTATGCGGGGAACGATTGGTGGTCCAGGTCGATAAGCTTTAGCATGTGCCCGAGCTGTCTTTGTGGTTACTGCTGTTTTACGTGTTCCCGAATGCCGACGGGGCTGTTTATTGAAATTGGGAGCATCTTCGAATTCTGATTCAGAGTCGGAATCGAGGGCATGCCTCATGTCTGCCTGTATATATCAGCCCGGAATTTGGGCAGATACAATCTGGACAGCTTACTGGGAGATGCTTGTCGCAGTATGCTTTGAGCACTCCTTCTGTCCCTAGAGTCTTCATAGTCATCAACTGCCCAGCCTGTCTGGCGCAAGTGACGTGAAAGGCAGTGAAACACTGCTTATTCTCGCACTGTATACAAGCCCCGACTCGCTCATGGCATAACGAGCACACCTAAATATCAGCTTTTACTCGTGACAAAGTGTATATACGCACCAGCTTCCACCTGCTTTTTGGCAGTAACTCCACATCCTGAACTGGCTCCATGTATATCGCATTGCCCACGGTCAATTCTGGAATCCAAATGGCGCAGAGAAGGTGCGCCCAATGGCCAGTTGTTGTCTTCTTGAATGCTCCTCCTTCATTTGGGCAAAAGATACACGACTGCTGGTCAGCGAGACTCGGCGATATCATCTAGCAGGACTTACGACTGGGTTCTCCGGCGAGACTGTACATTTTCGGCATAGCCACTGACCCTCGGGGATGTATGGTACACCATAGCAGTCTGCAAGTCAGCTCCGAGCACTTGTGGGACCCTACCTTGATGAACAGCCAGATTGCACCCATCACAGAAGACTATAGCATTCGAGTTCTCTCCTTCTCCATCATCGCAGATGGAACACCTTGAGTCCTCCACAGGCAAATGAGAAGCAGGTTGAGGTATGCGTTTGATCTGCTCCATCAGCCTCGGTATCAGGCACTCTAAGAATGAGGACGCACCAGATTGAACCATTCCTTCTCCAATTTATCCATAATGATCTCAAAGACCTCATATGATATAGGTCCAGACTGCTCCTTTTGCCTTTCAGCATTGACACTATCAAGCCATTCTTGATCTACTGATCAGCTGATTACTGGCACTCCTGAACAACGTGACTCACCTTGCTCATCCATGTCATATTCAACCTGGACTGCTAGCTCCGACTCGATAGGTTCTGACATATCAGTCATATTCCAAGGAGTTGGACTTGACTTACCGATATACCGGATGTAATGTTCCGGTCGCTCGAATTCCGAAAAATCATTGACTGGATGTTAGATTGATGATTGCTGATTGGGTACACAGTGGGACTTACAGCCATAAGATCTGCTTTGTTCCTGGCGAAGTCAGCTCATATACTGTTTGGATCAATCATAGAAGCTTACCGACTTGACACCAGTCTGCGAAATTGAAGCTTGTCCATCATCTACAACCCGGAAAGAGACTTTCGGAAGCTGTAGCATGTAACTGGTATCGGCTTTCGTCTCGAGCTTCGGCATTCTGCCAGGGGAGCAATTCGGTATAAATCCTCTCTCCCGCGATGCACTTCTGAAGGCCGGCTCGAGCTTGAGGATGGGTACTTTGAGGTATGAATCTGAATTAAGCATTCATTCACTTGGACGCGACAGATCAACACTCTCATTATGCTTATGTAATGGATCCACGTGCACCGGAGAGATATCGGTATAAAGCGGCCCGGGTCACTTCCGACCACCGATATGACAGGTAAGCAAAAGAGTTCGAGTGGGGTGGAGCTTTCTTTACTTTGATATTACTTCTGCAAACCACACTCACAATGACCAAGATTCCTACTTTTGACGCAGAGCACTTCTTCCCCGCCCAGAATATACTTGGTGAAGGTGAGTCCTGCAGCCGGCGGCTCCTATGTCATAGCTGACGAAGTAGGTGTTCTCTGGGATCCCAGAACTCAGCTACTTCACTGGGTCGATATCGACAAGGCAGAGGTTCACACGTAAGTGCTGCCAGCATTAGTCTCAATGCTCAGCTGACGAGATAGTCTCGACCCCGAGACCAAGAAACACTCTGTTGATGTCTATCCCGAGACCTCCCACATCGGCACCATCGCTATGCGAGAGGGCGAAGGGGTAAGCTAACCTATCCAGTATTGTGGACTGCAGCTGATCTAACAGCTCCTAGCTTCTTTCCGACACTCTCTAGTCGTAATCCCTACTCCAACCACCCCCACCGAAGTTGGCCCAGCCAAGCAGACCAACTCTAGGAAATCCATCAAGACCCTCTCAGAACCCCTGCCAAAGGACCAATACGATATTACCCGATTCAACGATGGTAATGCCGATCCTCACGGACGAATGTTCCATGGAAGTATGACCATGCCAGATATGAAGGATGGAAAGAAGAGGGGTCAGTTCTGGCGATATGATCCCGATGGAAAGGAGGTCAAGATTTTGGACGCTGTTGGGACTTCCAACGGTCTCGGCTGGTCTCCTGATTACAAGACCATGTGTGAGCTTACGTTGTCCGATGATCCAACAGAAGAGCTAACATCCAGACTACGTTGATTCCGGCGAGGGCAACATTGTTTCCTACGACTTTGACGAAGACTCGAATCTTTCCAACATGAAGATATTCGCGGAGAAACCCGAGGCGATGGATGACCAGCCCACAAACGGAGTATTCGACGGTCTAGCAATGGACGGAGTCGGAAACCTCTGGATCGCACGATTCAAAGACCGACGAGTTATCGGCTACAACCCAAAAGGCGAGGTCATCTGTTATATTCACACTCCCAAGTCGAAGAACCCTACCATCCCATGTTTCGGAGGAAAGAACTTGGATCAGATGTACATCGTTGGAGCTCATTCGAAATTGGCAAGCGAGGGAGAGATCCAGGATCAGTATCCTCACTCTGGAGATATTTTGAAGGTCGACTTTGGACCTGGGACCGAGATCAGGAAGTTGTTGGGAGAGAACTGGAAAGGGGCCGAGAGATTCCGATTCAAGGGATAGGTACTTGTTTCCAAGTAGACAATGCAGAGATGTGATGCAATGCACTGATGCAGACTGCTCGTGTTCTTTCCCGAACCGGACTCGGGCGGACAAAATCTGGCCCTCCCTCCTAACCAGCTCCGCACAGGTTATTCGCCCCAGCATCGGAGCAAAAATACGCGCTCATGACCTGTAGCAAACGTTCATGCAACGGCACACATACTTGTTACATAGGCTTACAACGTACACCGAATCCCCAAACTACCTAGCGACCTCTGCTGTAGGCGTTCCCAAAGACTGCTCCTCCACCGGAGCGGTATCTACAAAGTCCGGCAAAGCCATTGAATCCTGTAGATAGCTCGGTGTTTCGCCTTCTCCAATGGGATCATCGTCTAGTCCAAGAGCGTCGAGTTCAGCTTGAAGGTCCATCTCGTCGACTTCGTCGGGTACGCCGTAGCTCCTTCCTAGTGATTCTTGAATTTCGTTGGCTTGCTCGATCATATCTTCCATATCGTAGTGAATACTCTATCACATTAGCTTTCATCTCGAAGAGGGGGAGCAGAGCCTACTTCGATCTTGTCGATATCAATTCCTTTGTACTGCTTCTTCATCTCCTTGTTGGCCACCCGCATAGCGTCGACCGTTGCCATCTAATAGATGAGCTGGAGATCGAAAAGGATGCACTATAGCTTACGGTGTTCTTGAGATTCTCTGTGGTCATGGACGCCTGTTCCATGTTCCAAGTCTGTTGTTGAAGTTGCATCAATTGACCTTCGTACATTCTTTTCTGCTTCAATGTTCGAAGTGCCCGCTGTTGGATTGCAGTCTATGTATATCAGTACTGGCCTGAACGGTGACGACATGACGGTTGAAGGTATCTCAGATGAGTCCTTGTTGCCAGACTACCAAGGAAGCAGCGAGACAACAGGACAACCGATAAAGCCTCCCTGACAATGCGCCAGATCTGATATGCCGCGTGATCACGAGGGTAAATAGAATAGTCTCACCTTCCCAGGTCCATCTCTTAGCTTTGCCATCTGAGCTTTGAATGCTCCTAGCTCCGCATCTAGCTTCTTGATCTTGACCTCTATCGTCCCTATACGTGTGTCGGTCTGTATATCAGTGATTGGATCTCGGTGGTTGACGGGGAGACTTACGGATGATATAGCGTCATTTAGACTGGGCTTGGGTTTGGATTTGTTTGATCCGAATATCTATATATCAGTCAAGACCTGTATGATGGGACGTGACTCACTCTGTTCATGATTGCGTATTATACCGGAGGGGGCGGGAATCGTGGTTTTCCAAAGTCAAAGACCAAAAGACAAGGTTATCGAGAGAAAGTCAGTGGGAGCGGCGTTGAAGAACGAGGACGATTAGGCGGTGTTGATTGACTGGATATAGATACAAAGGTGAATAGTGACTAGAAGTGAATACACGAGGCTATACACGCTTCAACAGCACACAGCTACGGCAACCATGGACTACTCACACCGTGGGAAGGTTCGGGAGATCTTCGGATATACCTCCTCCCAAATCAAGTTGAGCAGTATCAATTGTCAACTATCGCAATGTCATGCTAGACATCTTAGTGCCGACCTTGCTGCTCATAGCGATAGGAGCAGCCATCAACTCGGTAGTCAGACAATCTTCAGCTCTTGGAAGGCTGAAATCGGAACTACCGATACATCGTCGATCATTATCTAGCGCTTCCGCCTCGAGACCATGGACTATCGAACGATCCGGCTTGTCCTTATCGATATCGACAACGGGTCTGAACAACATACCGGGTCAGATTCTGAGCGGAAGCAGAGATGGTCTGAAGAGGGGATTGCTGCTGTTGTACAATATCGGGACTGTCTGTGGAGTTGTTGGGGGAGTAGCGGCAATCGCCTCGACGACCTGGCAATTGGTCGAAGTCTGGGCCACTGTCTGGCTGGAGATTTCCGCTCATGCCGCCCAGAAAGGTGAGGTAGGGAAGATAGTCAAGAGAGCGTTTGAGGATGTCTCTAGCGTACCGGTCGGAACAACAGTAGCGCCGTCCATGACGGGCCTTCAACCACTTGTAAGTTCCATGATCGCCTGAGACCTTCGCTCAAGTCACGCGCTGATAACCAGATTCCAGGAGTGACACTCCCATTGAGACACCTGCCGACATTGGTGCTTGCTCTAGTGGTCAATCAGCTCATCCATGAACTCGGTCACGCGCTCAGTGCCGCTCTGTGAGTACTGCCTAATCGTGCAAAGCTGACGCGCAGTGAAGATATCCCTCTCTCGAGCTTCAGCTTGAACCTTCACTTCCTTCTCCCGAGCATGGCCGTACACCTCCCTCCTTCGATCGACTATCTACCAGCGTGAGCTTGATGGTTCGCAATTCGGCCTACAACTGATTCCAGTCGATCGAAGATGAGACTCGCCTCTTCTGGACCGTTGCATAACCTCATCACATATGGATGGCTTTTGCTCCTGACATTCAGCGGGGCCGGCTCTTTCCTGTGGAAGGACATGGGTGATGCCGGAAGAGTGGTACAGGCAGTGTCTAGTGTACGTATCTCGATCAGAACACTCGGAGATGCTTCAACTGAAACTCAGACTTCTCCTTTATATCGCCACATCTCCCCTGGACGCACAATCACATATCTCGACGAAGTATCAATGGGAGGAGATGGTGACTCGTGGTCGCAGTATCTACAGGGTGAAATCAGTGATGATGTCACTCGCGGTTGGTGTATCGATCAGAGCACCTTTGCCGGTACGTGAGGCGATGTACCTTCCAGATTGGGCTGATGTAATAGCAATGCCTGATTCGCCCTGTCTCTCCCAATTTGGCAAAGTAGCATTCAGTGTCAAATCAGAACTCAACGCCAAATGCTTGGACCCGAACCCCATCTTATACACCACATCTGTCGCCTGCCCATGCCCAGGTGCCGATCAGGTCTGTGTTCGACCACTACCATCTGAACGCATACTACGAATACGGCTTGATGACGGTAGTACCGAAAATGGAGAGGTTGTTCTCTGGCAAGGTGATCGCCCACTGGTCATGCGAGATGTCAAGGTTGGACGGGAAGGTGCCCGACTCTTGGGACCGGTGGTGAGGTGGGGAACGATCTTTATCGAGTAAGCTGTCTCCCTTTAATCCAAACGTCAGCTAATGTAAAGGTATCTGACAACGATCGCACTATCGTTATTCCTATTCAATCTTCTCCCACTGCCCCATACGGACGGCTCACAGCTTCTACAATCTCTCCTGAGCCTCTCGAAATCACCATCATCGACATTCTCCCTTCGCTCCTCCCGTTCTCATCCCCTCACTCGCTCACGGTCACGCCCAAGGAATAGTCCAATGATCAATATCAGGTATACTGCCGCTCAACAGTACGACTTAGGATCTGATTCTGATGATGGGCATTCGTACGATACAGAGGATAGATCAGGTAGAGGAGGTCGGGAGGAGGCTTGGAAAAAGAGATTAAGACGTGGAATTGAGCTTGGTTGTGTAGGACTGGCTGTTGGTTGGGTCGCTGGTTGGGCAATGTTGGCTTTACTTAGATCGAGCTAGACTGTATCCATACGACCAATCGCATTGACCATATAATCATTTGCATATCTTGTCTTGAGCATTGGCCAACATCGGCTACTGCGGGCTACCGGAAAATGCCCGGAGCAAGAGTGTCTGGCGGAGGTGGAGGTCGTCCAACGTCATTCACCGCACTACTATTTCCCCACTCTACGTTACCCAACTCATATAACCAAGATGTCTACAGAGATCCCAAAGAAGATGAAAGCCCTCCGAGTCAACTCGGGCAATCAGCAAGTCCCCCTCTCGAGTTGCGCTGATATGCCAGAAAGTATTACTCACTCGAGGAAATCGATGTCCCTACCCCCAAAGGTCATGAAGCTCTCCTCAAGATTCACGCTGCTGGAATGTGTCACACGGATCTACTAGTCATGGATGATTTCCCACTTGCCAAATACCCCTTGACGGGATCTCATGAACCTGCTGGAGAAATTGTTGCTCTGGGAGATGAGGCTGAGGGAGGGAAGGTAAAAGTCGGGGATAGGGTTGCTGGGTTGTTTCACCGGGAGATTTGCTGTATGTCTGCCCTTGCAGTGTTTCTCTGAGGAATGGCTGATGATAGACAAATGCCCTGACTGTACTCAGTTTTCTCCCAAGTAGGTCGAAGCACATCAGGTAGAGCTGAGACTTGACTGACCGATATAGGTTCTGCCCTAACTCGAACTACGGTGGAATCATGTCAGATGGGTTCTTTGCTGAATACGCTATCGTTGATGCTCGTCTCTGCGCAAAGCTATCCGACAAGATGACTTTTCAGCAGGTACGCTCGTCCGGTTACAATGAACAGGGTCGTGCTGAACCTATAGGCGGCACCGCTCACATGTGCCGGCACGACTATCTATGGGTCTATCAAGACTGCCAATCTCAAGCAAGGGGAGATTATCGGTATCAGTGGACTAGGTGCCCTTGGGCATCTGGGCGCTCAACTTGCTAAAGCAATGGTAAGTCCCCTCCTCAGATGTCTACAGTTCTGATCATCAAGGGCTACAAAGTAGTTGGTATCGATGCTCGACAACAACCGATTGATCTAGTCAAGGGAAGCAATGTCCCTCCTGACCTCGTCCTTGATGCTAGCAAGACATCCGTCGAGGAAGCTCAGAAGGAGATTGCAAAGCTACGACCAGCAGATTACGTCGGATGGCCAGGTGTTGATGGTACGTTCCCTCGTATCTTCAATATACAATCAGAAAACTGATAAAGCAGCCATGATCCTCACTGCCGATCCCGTCCAGTCCCACAGATACGGTATAGATCTAGTCAGGAGACACGGTAAAGTCGTCATAGTCGCTCAACCACCTAAATTCGATTTCAACTGGAACGATTTCATTTTCCGTGATCTCACTTTTATTGGTCATTTACATGGAAATGGAAGTGATTTACAGGAAGTTGTTGATATTGTAGCGGACAAGGGGATTAGTGTTAGTGTTACTGAATTTAGGATTGAGGATCATGAGAAGATGGTAGATAGTCTTGGGGATGAGAGTAGGAAGGGAAAGAGTGTTTTGGTTTTCTAGGTCAAGAACGCTGCAAAAAATGATAAGCAGAGTAGGGAGCTGAGGAGGTCAATCGGTAAAGTATAGCAAGTATGCAAGCCAATCAACGCTCTGAGAGCCCCAACGCCCAAAAGGATGTATGATCCCATCGAGAAGCATAAGAAGCAAAGACAGTGTATTTCACCTCCCCTCAGCCTATCCGCCTTCTTTGTACCGCCTCAAACCCCTTGAGTAGACTCGACCGCACGCTCTTCCAAGCAAGCAAAAAGGAAGTATGATCTACCAGTCCCATCCGTAATTGGACGAGAGCCCTGAGGGCGATTAGCAGATCACGCAAAGATACTGACAAAAGGGTTTATATACCTCAAGAATAGACGACCGAACAATCTGTAAGCCTCTGAGAAGCGAAAAGATTAGACACAGTGTATGATATCTCCCCTCGGCTCGCGCTCCCTTGTAGTGGTGCTGCAAGCTCGATGAGTAGGCTCAAACTCTCGCCTTACATGATGGCAAAAAGTTTGGCATTCGTACCATCAAGCCTAAATGATCAATCATGATCATAAAGACAAGGTCAACGAACGGACCCCCGGGGAGTCAGAGGTGTCACTGGGAAAGGGTCTTTATACCTAGCATCTAGAACATAACATTGATGCATGGTCGGCTTGCAATCCGCCGAAGGGTTCTAGTCAGTACAGACGTCCATTGCTGCGCCACAAGGAGAAGATCAGTGTGTGGGGCCTGCCCATGGGCAAAGGGCATGCATCATCAGCATTCAGATTCGTCGTCAAGGCATGCATTTCCGCATCTTTTGAAGGACTACCAAAGACCAAGGAATATCTAGAGCTCGTCCTTGTTGGCATCGGGCTAATTGTCAGCAGCACTCTTGCAATGGGCCTTGAGAAACTCACTCGTAGACCTCGGACGGTCTTTCCGGCCCTCCAGATCTCCTGGTTGTCAATCTCGTCAAGCTCCTTCTGTAGATCCTGTCGGTAGGTCTTTCGGGAGTTGAATTCTAGAGATCGTCGGGTCTCGGATCCGTCCTTGACGGACTTGTAAAGAGCCTCGAAGACGGGAAGGTTAGCCCTGGATATTAGTCATGTTTCGAGACGAGAATGAGATTTCGACCTACTCCTTGAACTTGGGGGCCCAGTCGAGAGCACCTCGTCGAGCGGTGGTGGAACAAGCGTTGTACATGTAGTCCATACCGTATTTACCGATCAAGGGGAAGAGGGACTGGGTAGCCTCCTCAACGGTCTCGTTGAAAGCCTCGGAGGGAGAGTGGCCGTTCTTTCGGAGAACCTCGTACTGGGCGAGGAACATTCCCTGGATACCACCCATGAGCTACTTGTCAGCTTAATTCTAAGTGATTGAGGAAGCATGACTTACGACACCTCGCTCACCGTAAAGGTCAGAGAAAACCTCTTTCTCAAACGTGGTTTCGTACAAGTAACCGGAACCGACGGCGATACCGAGGGCAATAGCCTTCTCCTTGGCCTGACCAGTAACATCCTGGAAGACGGCAATGGAAGAGTTGATACCTCGTCCCTCGAGGAAAAGGGTTCGGACAGTTCGTCCAGATCCCTTGGGGGCGACGAGGATAACGTCAACGTCCTTGGGGGGGATGACCTTGGTCTAGGCTATCAGCCGTGTTTCTCACACGAGACAAGTTGATAAACTTACGTCCTCCTTGTAAACAACGGAGAAACCGTGGGCGAAGTAGAGGGTCTTTCCCTTGGTGATCAAGGGAGCGATCTCGGGCCAGGTGGAAGACTGGGCGGCATCAGAAAGCAAGTTCATGATGATGGTTCCCTTCTCGATAGCCTCGGGGATATCGAAAAGAGTCTCTCCGGGGACCCAACCGTCCTCCTGAGCCTGCTTCCAGGACTCTCCACCCTTTCGGACACCGACAATGACCTTGACACCTTGGTCTCGGGCGTTGAGGGATTGACCGTGACCTTGAGATCCGTAACCGATCATGGCAAGGGTGTCGTTCTTGAAGAAGCTGATTTTATTAGCGGAATTCTCGGAACCCCGCTTAGAGGGGGATGAGACAGGGAAAACTCACTCCTGGAGTTTGTCGAGGGGCCAGTCGGCTCGCTCGTAAACGACCTCCTTGGATCCGGCAAAGTCGAGGGTCTTGACACCTCGAGTAGCCTTGACATTAGCATTTCTTGTAAAAAGAGCACGGTCCGACTCACTCCGAGTCGGGAAGCCATCATGGCAGCAGGAGCCTGCCTAGAGAGGAGAGAGTAACTCCTCTGTGCGACCTGCTTTGAAGCCTTTGGGGCAACAGCCTTTACGGCCTGCCTAAGAGTCTGTTGAGATGCTCTTGAGAAGGACATTATGTGTAAAGAGTAAAGAAGGATATGGGGTGTCGAATGGAATTTGGTCTATTTGGCCTTTTTCCCTTAGATCTCCCTGTGCTACAACGACTCAGTATTATAACTGCCACGGCCGAAATTCACCCGATCAGTTTCGGGGGTTTGTTTAAACAGAGGGCGTATTTAAAGCTAGACTTGGCATGACTCATGCATCATCCAACTCTGGTATAGACACAGCTGGAACAACCACAATCCATAGACATGTCCGACCCAACAATCAAAGGATTAGGAGCTGCTCCTACCAAATACGATGGATCACCACTTCGAATAGCAATCATTCACGCAAGATGGAACGATGTCATCATCAACGCACTCGTCGATGGATGTATCAATAAGCTAAAGGAGCAAGGTGTCAAGTCAGAGAACATTGTCGTCAAGAGTGTCCCAGGGAGCTACGAGCTCCCATTCGCTTGCAAGCAGTAAGTCAGTTATTCCCTAGTTTTGGAGGAGCTGACCATTAGATTGATCTCTGGTGGTCAGACTCAATCTGCCAACAATGCTCCATCTATGCTACCATCCACCACCAACCTCCTTTCCTTGATTGATACCGACAGCAAGCCCAAGACCCCAACACCTGAATCTCAATCTACCAAAACCGCTTCGACCTCAGCCTTTGACGCCGTCATCGCCATTGGATGTCTGCTAAAGGGATCAACAATGCACTTTGAGTACATTTGTGATACAGTCTCGCACGGCTTGATGAGGGTTCAGTTGGATACCGGAACTCCAGTCATTTTCGGTGTCTTGACCTGCTTGACGGAAGATCAGGCATTGGAGAGGGCCGGTGTTGGAAGGAAGGGTGATAAGGGACATAGTGAGTGTTACATGTGCTTGATGACAAGACGGGCCGCTAATGACAGACCACGGAGAAGACTGGGCATCCGCCGCTGTCGAGCTAGCATCGCAGTGTAAGGATTGGTCGCAGGGAAAGATCTAGAAAGCAGGAAAAGCATGCATAGACATAGCAGACATCATACATATCCCCATGATGGCTTCTTATTCCCAAACTGGCTGGAAACAGTGATCTTATCCTCACGTTGGACCTACTGGGGTCGGGCTCGAGTATCTCGCCTGGTTTTCATGTTGGCGTCTGGTCAGATCTTTCGAATCGGTCACGAGCGAACGTGGTGACTGGCTGTCCTGCTACACATAGCTGTAACATTGCGTTGCTGACGTCTTATCCAACTGGCTCCAGCACAAGTCTCAGCGATGCGATTGCGTGAGGTCAGACATCGTCCAGAAGGGGACAAGGGGAAAAGGCACAGTCTCAAAGTTAAACAGACCCGACTGCGCTGCACTCGTGAAAACCGGGGATGTACGAGGGAGGCCCTAGAATGAAATGTATGTGCTATAGTCGTGGTACTGCAAAACCTCCTCATGACTCACCCTCCAGCCAGGCTGTAATTCCCTCATGATCCATCCTGCAGCCCCACATACTTGTGTCGCCAATACAACGTCGGCTCCCCTCCGTCCTTCTCCCCGTCCTCGACCGATAAAACCCGACAAATGAAAAGTTCACTGCCCGGATGACTCCCATCCACACCACCATCCTCCTCACATCCTCCACATACATCCCTAAGAGGAATTGAGGTGACGACTTCACATCTCAGTCTCCCTATGCTACCCACTAAAGCAGGGGGAGATGTCTCGTCCCAAGTGTTCTCCATCGCGAAAGTAGCCGATTGATCCGCTTGAGCAGTTGATAATGCTTTCGCGATCTTCTCGTTGGATTTGGCAAGTAATGATACTGTTAATTCTGGGCCTGGGGTGGATGGTGTTGGTGCCGTCAAGCGGGATATTGAGGCGAGTAAATCGAGAGCGGGACGGGGTATTGGAATTGGTAATGATGATTTCGATAAGTCTGGTATAGACGATGCGATCTGTTGTAACGCGGAAGGAAGCTGTGATGATTTCGGAAGCGGACGGAGGTAATCTGCCATTCTTGATGGTAGCCTCACTGAAAAGGCTACGAGAGGGTGGGGGTGGAGGGTGAGGGATGTGAATGAGGATAAAGTTGTTCCGTGATACCGAGATCGAGAGTGTGTATCTTCGGGTACTCGAGTCACAGCTACTGCTACAGGCTGATTATTAGCTATGTGAATCACTATCGAGCGTCGAACCGCTTACCTGGGGGACATTGCGCATGACTTGACGAAGTTGATTCGATACATCTTTATCCGCTTCTCTCGACCCTGAAGACAGTGCCCGTCGAGTTTCAAATCGGTAAGGAGCGGTGCTTGACTCTCCTAGCTTAATGAGCTGATGTCGTGCATGGCGGAGTGAGCTCATCTGAAACTCCGAGTAGGGCGTCGAGGGAGACAGTAAATCAAAGATGGTACAGTTAGGCGAAAACAAGTCATGTCCTAGTTTGGCCGAGATTTAGCCGACCTAGATGATGCTTGACGCTGGACGCTATGCCAGACTCACATTATCAGCAATGCGTAAAGGGGCAGGTATCTCTGGTTTATCCCGGCACACGGCCGCTACATCATCTTATGCTTCCCTATCCACCTCCATTTCCGCCTCTCAACTTACTTCACTCGAAACTTCCCTGGCCTCATTCAGAGAAGCCCTCCTTACATTCTCACGACAACATCGGGATGACATTCGAGCCGATCCGGCCTTTAGGCATCAATTTACGAAAATGTGTTCTGTCCTTGGTGTTGATCCTTTATCTGGACCGACTGGGAGAGGTGCAGGAGGATTCTGGGGTGGATTAGGGTTAGGGGAATGGAGTTATGAGCTCTGTGTTCAGGTTGTTGATGTTTGCGTATCGACAAGAGCGGGGAATGGGGGCATGATCGAGATGAACGACTTGATCAGGAGGGTGGGGAAGATGAGGGGCCTAGACAACGGGCCCAATACCGATTTTGGGAAGGGAAAAGGAGAGGTGATATCAAGGGAAGACGTCACTCGGGCTATTGGGTTACTGAAACCCCTAGCTGGATATAGCGTAGTACCTATAGGCGGTATCGATTTCGTCCGCTCAGTACCACGAGAACTCGATACGGATCAAAGTGCACTACTAGTCATCGCCGCCACGACCGGAGGGCGATTGACTGAATCGCGTATAAGAAGGGAACTGGGCTGGAACGATGTGAGAGCGAGGCAAGCGCTGGAGGATAGTGTGATGCGGGAGGGGCTTGGGTGGGTGGACGAACAGGATTCAGAGAGGAGTGTATGGTTGATTGCATCTGTGGAATTTGAGGGACAGGGATTAGGTGGGTTGTAGGCTGTGGTCATTGTGTCACGTTGTATTCAGTCCAAGTTGTAGAACAATAATACATTGCATTCATAGTCATAATCGTACACTCCACTACTAATCTCCTCGAAGTTTCTGGACTCGCTTGAGTACGGAATCCTTTGCGGGGTCTGATCGTCAGAAATGGTCCTCAAGCTATGTGAAATAGGATATACCGTATGGATGCTCCTTACTAGGAATCTCCAATAGAGCAGGGAAAGCAGCTTGATATCTATCCACTGCTGGTCGGATCTTCTCTGCGATCTAGACTATCAGCTTCCTCCAAGCAAGCAAGGAGTGATGACTGACATGCTGGTTGATCAGGAGGATGGCGATATCCTTTCGTTCAGTGTAATCCTGGAAAGCCGATTCAATCACGTTCGTCTGTGTCTCTACTTCATCAGACCTCATATTCAGATAGATCGAGTGAGACATACTAGAATCAACAATCAAGAAGTTCTTCTTTTGCTGATTATCGACATGTCCAATACCAGCTAGTAACAATCCCGTCACCGAGTCCTAGCTCATCAGATCTGGTTCAAATCCGTATAAGGAGATACACACCTCGTCTCCGATCACTGCTATTAGATTCCTGCCCTTTGGATTACTTGTTTGTGCCATTGTATAGATGTAAGATGATGTACAAAGGATGAAAGGGGTGGTGGTTGAACCGGTCCCAATTGACTCATGTGGAGCACCATCATCCCATTCAAGCGGATCAACTCTGGTTACCACACTCACCACATCACGTCCATCACTACACCTTAGACGAATAGGGAAGTGGGTCAAGATGGTCAATGAGAGCATGAGTATGGGGGAGCTTACTGGGAGAGCTTACGCTCGTGGACTGCCAGCTGCGAAAGTACGTTGCCCGTTATCTCATGGGGTCGGATTCAGCTAATCTCCAGTGGGCCAAGTTGGTCGAGCAACTTGATACGGGTAGCACAGAGGATGACGGTAGACAGGGAGATATAAGCAGTGAGTCTAGCGTCTGGATAAACCGAATCTGAGCTGATGAGCAGGGGTACTGTTTAGCTACCTGCCCGAACCACCAGCTATCATCCTCAAATACCTATCCCACAGTCTCGCCCATAATCTGATTTCACCCCGCACAGCAGTCATTCAACTTCTACTACACCCAAAACTCGGATCCATACCCCCAACAACCCTCTCAACCATATCTCAGGCAATCCTCCTCGACTCTACAGGATTCAATGTGTCCAATCCAATTCCATCACACCTCGAATCACCTCTACCAGATATCGGACCTTCATCACCATCATCAACGACGTGGACTATCTCTTTACTCCTCCCACTACTTCGGTCATGTCTCAACAACGCACCTCAGGCTGTGATACAGCTCATCAGTCGGATACTTTCGATAGTGGAACCATATCCTGCTCCTCCATTTGATGTCGGCCTGGAAGCTAGTCAATTGATGGGCTCATTACCCGATTCTATCTCGATGCCACTAAGGCAGAGTCTGAGTGGGTTGATGACCGATCTGGCTATCTCGGAAGGGTCTGCTCAACCAGTCTCAGCTCAAGGATTGGCGGCTGCAACGGTACAATCACGCCCACAAGCTATAGATGCGGGATTATCGACTGGGCCGGAGATCAGTTCCATCAAGCTTTCCGATGCTTCTAGCAATGTCATCCCGCAAACGATAGCGTTGCTTTTGGCATCCTACCGCGAACGGTCTGAGTACGAAGCAAACGCAAAGTACGCTGGGAACCCACCTGTCCCCTCTGAAGGTCTGCAGAGGTTGATGAAGCTTTGCCAGGCTCTTGGAGGTACTGGAGAAGTCATCATGGAACAGCTTCTGACGACTATGCTACATCAGATCGTACCTGATGCAAACGGTCTGAAAGCGCACAATGTTGACGCTTGTATGCTTTTACTGGAGGGATTACCTGTTGTCCTCAGGTGGTGGAAGGACCAGTCGGATGGATTGGCATACCCAGTATGTCTCCCAAAGTCTTCTGTCATGTGCTGATGAAAATAGGCCAATCTCGCTAAGTGTCTGAAGGCTGCTCTCATAAATCATAAAGAAGCGCTTGATGCCCATGCGACCTGGCAACAATCGATATGGGAGAGCACCCTCGCAGCGCTCGATGGGGACTCGGAAGATGGTTCCTTCAACCCTCCGGAAGGATGGTATGTCTATCCCACCTTGGTGGAATAGTACTGACAAACAGGTCATGGGTGACGATACGTGAAGGACTAGTGAGGAGATTGGCCGATCTTGGGCTACTGTCAGAGCAGGAGGCTAGAGACCTACTGCCTGATTTGAGTATCTCCGAGCCTTGGATAGGTAACGGGGAGTCTTTGATGGTGAGCTCTCCATTATGTTGGCAAACCTCAGCTTACAGTCAGTACCGCCTAGCGTCAACGCCAAAGTCGCATCTTGAAGCATTTGCATTTACGATAACCTACTCGCCCGGTGCTGTACGGTCTTTCGCTTCAGAAATCATTCAGGTAAGCTTTTGAAGACAAACCGAGCTGATTATAGACAATACAAGCCTGCCCAACATCACAACCACCCGAAAATCTATTCACCAACCTCGCCTCTTCTCCCGCTTTGCTAGCTTGCATAGCATCTTACTGCCCTTCTACGACCTTCCTGGATATTGCTACATCTTGCTTGATTGACAAGAGTGATGACACCGGTACCAGATCCGAGGATCCACAGGGTAGTATGACGAGATTCGGAGAGGGTGTTGTATTAGTCGAGACTTTTGCGGCGCAGTATCAGGTGCGTGGAAAGTAGATATTATCAGCGATATGCTAACGTGATAGGTCACTTTGCCGGTATTGCTACAGGAGGCTCGGACAGCACTTGCATGGAGTGAGCTGAGTGTGGAGGAGAAGGGGATGGTGAATGGCTGGGCCAAAGCTCTCGTAAGCCATTTGCAGCGGACTGCTGTCCCGGCTGACGACTCAGTTCGGCTCTGATGGGATTGACGACGAGACCTTGCTGTGAGTAGCGATCTGTATGGGCATGGGCCTTGAGCTGAGGCAAATAGATCGACTACGCCACAGAACTTCTGCCGCCTTGGATGTAGTCTCTTCCAGCAAGCTATAGCAGCCACTGCTATCGGTCAAATCGATCTTGACACACTCCACTCGGGCCTCTCATACTTCTCCCAACCACTCCTGAGCTGGTCATTAGGAGGTATCGTTACATGGCTGTGCAAAGAAGCTCATCGACTGGGGTACGTAAACCCTCGATGGAACGAGGGTGATGCTGATGGGTAGACCTTTGTCGGCGTTACACCTCGATGTACTACAAAATCTGCTTATTTCTTCTGCTATCCCAGATGGACTACTACGTGCTACCGGATCGGATATTGCTAGTCTACTTGCGCCTCATGCTGGTCTGGGACCCGTGTTTGTGAGCTCCGGCTTCGACGCTGAGGCTGTCAAGACGAAATTGGAAGCAATTGGGGTTGTGGTCGATACGCGTGAGTATCTTTGTAATGCGTCATACTGAGATACAGCATTACTTCCCACCAATACTCTCGTCACACTCCGATCCGATCTACAGATGCTTCGACGCCTCGAGCTTGCACCTCCGTCCTGGTCAGCGTCTGTCATGAGGTTTTTACGCTCTGCCACGCTTTACGAAGATACGATATCCTGTCTCGAGATTCTCGTTTCAGAGGTAATCAGTCCTCCACTCGATTTACAATACGAAGACCCTTTACTTGCATACTCGCCTCTTCTTCTTATCCTGCCTTGTGGCGCCGATGATACGATTCTGCTCGAGCCATTCATCAAGCGCTACCTACCCGCTTTGATCGATGAGCCGAAATTCGCCTTGCGGGCGGATCAATCCCGTTCCATCGCTCGAGTAGTTCGGGTTGCACTACTACTACTGGATCACATCGATTCGCAATGCGCAAAAAGCTTGGTCACGGACATGGTCCACGAGATCAAGTATCAGAGATCGAGGGGCGCTGAAGCTGCGGAAGGCAAACATTCGCCCAAGAAGAGGAGGATTAATGGAGCTCGACCACTGTCTACTGCCGCTGGAATTCTTGTGGACTTGCTAGGACATGCGTTTGATGATGAAGAGTCCAAGTCGCGTTGGGAGGCACTTGCAACATTGTAGACTGGAATTTGCTGTAAATTATAGACAATGCATTGCAAAGCATACTACTTGACCTGCTGAACTGACTGCCCACCTCACATTCTCTCAATCTTAGCTTGGAAGTCACTGACTCCAACAGGCGCCTCTGCTTTCTCATCATAATCATCCCACCTCCCCTCATCTTCTCCATCATTCTCATCTAGATCAAATTCAAAAGCAGTCCCACTTTCTTCACCTTTACATTTCCATTTCCCCCTGAAATGATATTTCGTGAATTCAAGTCCTCGGCAGTCGATAGCGATGAATGGTGAGAAAGTTGAGGTGTCGCGGGAATTGGCAGGGCGTGATTGGGGGTATGGGAGGGGGGATAATGCTTTTGTGGAGGAGGAAGGGGGTATTATGGATGCTGAATGTTCTTTCTGGTTAATCAGCTGACCTTCTTGGTTGATCTAATTCAGGTGAAGGAACGTACCTTGCAATTCTGACATCTCCAGACGAAGTGCGCACTTCCTCTTGAGCCTGAAATCTCGACGTCATCCTTACGTTTAGCTTCGATCACATTTCCAAGGCCGGTTGATGCTGTCGCTTACATTGTGATTGAAGGAAACGATCTTTGGGTGTTCTTCTCTACAACTCGTACATAGAACCTGGACTGTCAGACTAAACCCATGGCTCCAGAGGCTCTACTGACGGTGAAATAGTGCTGGAAATCCTCGTCGAATGGTTGAACCTCTGTCACGCCTTCTAGCTCCATTGAGATCACGACCTTTAGTTTCTGAGCATCAGTACTACTCCCTCATACGTCCTCAGAGCATGTTGGATACTCACCACCATTGTGCGTGTAGTAATAAGTTACGAGAATATGTTATAGTAAAAACAGAGTCATGACATGGTAGGCGTTTGCTGCAATTGCTATATAGCTGATCTCTATATAATTTACCCTGAATTCAGTGCCCCTCTTAGCTTAGACCTCGTTTTCACTAAGTCACTACACCACCCCTTCGCCCTTGTACTCGCCTAGCTACTGCATATCCATATACATTATACATACACGTGAATTACTCTACCCCTACATCGTATACTTGCTCTACCGCGATAGAGCCGTGCGGTCAGCAGTAACAAGAAGAGAAAAGGAGGGAAACGCCTCCAAGCCGGGGAGAAGAGAACGCACGCGTTTAACTAAAGAGGAGAAAGGACCCCGTTTCCCCCTTACTCAACACCTATATCCCTTCTACAACGCCTCGACCCTACAGCATACATTAGTTAACGAATCACCCCGCATTAGCATACGACCATGTCGTCGCCGGGACATGGACACAAGTACTCTGTACCTCCACCCCGTTCGGAATCACCAGCACAAGGACAGTCGGGACACGACAATAATAATGTACTTGGATCCCCTAGGGATCATTCAGGTCCATCATCATCCCGTCATACCTCTCAATCATCTTCGATACATCAACAACAATACGCGCGTTCGAATCAGGATAGTCAGGCGCACGGTCAATCACATGCTTGGAAAGCTGGTGACGCGAATGGATCTCAACAAGTGCGACTACCTAGAATTACGACTGTGAATGTGGATGCTGGAACAAGTGGACCCATGAGTGCACCACTACAACCTCAACCTCGGAATCTACTGCCGACAGGATCAGCGGGCGCAAACGGGCCATTGCGTTCATCTACTTCTCCGGATCCACGACATAACCACTCGCCTCGGGCTTCACCCTCCAATTCACCTATTGAAACCAGACCTAATCCAGTGCTCGGACCCTCATCTAGAGGTCCAAGCCCGGCCGGATCTTCAAGAAGTACTATACCAACCATCTCCGTTCCACCACGGAAATCAAGTCAAATGGATGGAGGCATGTCGTCCCATTCGTCACAGCATTCGTTGGGGGATCAGGATAATTACACGCCAACAAACGTCACACCCTTGACATTCCCCGTACCGCAGACAAGGACGACTCGCAGAGGAGAACCAACGTACTGTGGACAGTGTGGACAAGTCGTGCATGGGCAGTTTGTCAGGGCAATGGGGCATGTCTATCACTTGAATTGCTTCAGGTGTAAAGTGGGTCCTTTCCTGCTTACTATGTCTTCCAGGCTAACGAACAGGATTGTAACAAGGTCGTAGCGCAAAAATTCTTTCCGGTCGAGGAGGGAGAAAACATGTACCCTCTGTGCGAGACGGATTATTTTGCAAGACTTGACCTCATCTGTGCGCAATGCAAACAGGCGCTACGGTCAAGCTATATAACGGCATGCGGTGAGTCAAGTGCTGTGTAGTTAGTATTCAGAAGCTAACTTCTAGGCGAGAAGTACCACGTAGAGCATTTCACTTGCTCGGAATGTGATACCCTCTTTGGCCCTAACGACTCTTACTACGAACATAGCGGCAAAGTCTGTAAGTGAACTCTCAAAGCAGCGCACATCCCAAAACTCATGATAGATTGTCATTTCCACTATTCTACCAAATTCGCAGTCAAGTGTGTGGGATGCGAGACGGCGATCTTGAAGCAGTTTGTGGAAATGAACAGGAATGGAAGGGATGAATGTTGGCATCCGGAATGCTACATGATCTCAAAGGTACGTGTAAATACTCGAGTAAACCTGACAATCAGTTCTGGAACGTCCGACTAGCATCAAAGAATTTCAACACACCCTCCAACTCTGCCGTCAACTCTACAGTCTCGCTCCTCGAGATCACTCCCGCAAATGCCGAAAGCCGCTTTCCATCAACGAGCGATTTCGAAATCACGCCAGCAGAATTGAAGGACAGGCAGGAAAAGATGGAGATCAAAGTCCAGCAGATCTGGCATGTTCTTTCCGGATATGAAGAGAGCTCGGCGGCATTGATTGGAGAGATGCTCAGGGCGGTGAATGGACAGCAATTGTTGGAGATTATCCTCTTGGCCGAAAAGTTCATTCTTCACGTCGAGGTTCTCTTTGCCGTCATTGATGATCTTGAGGCTCAATTTGCCATGGCTGGTGTCAAAGGTGAGCCATGTCTTGTGACTGTACTGATAGCAGGAATGTCACACGCCCGAGAAGCCAAGCAATTGTGTCGGAAACTCGTCAACTTATTCTCGATGATGTCGCAAATCGCCCCTGGCACCGAAACGACACTCAACAACACCGACCTATTCACCTTGATCACCCAGCTAGCACACTACCTCAAAATCCTCATTCGAATCACATTGACCGGTTCAATCAAGCTAGAACGAGATTGTGGAAACCTCACGGCCATGCCTAATGCCCTCGCACGACTCAATCTGCTGGCCATGGATAATTCCGATCCTTCCACCAAGAAGCGCGGGGAACATGCTGGAGAGCCTGCTTTGAAGCCTATCCAGGCAAATATTGAGCATGCGTCTGGTGGAACTGGGGATGAAGAGCAGTTGCGGAGGAATATCGATGCGTTGACTCGGACACCGAAGGGATATATCGCCAGTACTCGGGAAGTAGCTTATGGGTACCGCAGTCTGGCCGTGAGTCTCAAACATGAGCGACCTTAGACCCGCACTGACTCGCAGTCTGAGATCACCGGAGAGACGACCTTGCGTGGCCCACTGGATGAGTCATACATGCCACCCGAAGGCTGTGCTCATTGCCAGCTGGCAGTTGAAGAAGATTGTATACGATACGGCATGTTCAACCGCTGGCATTCCGGCTGTGTCATCTGTATAGTCTGTGGCGACCGAGCTCTAGTCCCATATGAAGAAGAAGAAAAGGCTCCATCAGAAGAAGGATCGCTAGTACCCGTCAAAGTAACTCGTCGGCATCCACCACGCGTCGGCGAATTCTGCTTCGAACCTCCTCAACCTGCTGGTAAACCACCCAGTACTGTTTATTGTGTTCCACACCGGACGGCTGCTTGCGTCAAGTCCTTCGAGTCGGTTTCGAGATTGGAACAATATGCTTTCTTGCTACATATTGCTTTGAGGCGGCTGTACATATATTACAGAACTCATCATCAATTACCGAGTGGTAAGTTCACCCTTCGGAGTAAGGCTGACAATGTAGTACGAGGTCGACATATTGAAGATCCACCCGAGGTCAAGCGTATGAAGTCGGTCACGCTAGACCGAAAGCTATCGTCCACCGCCAGATTACCTCAGCGCTCAATGGTCCTTGAATCTCCAGCGGGTAGGATCGCCAATGAAGATGGTCAAATATCAGCTCGAAACAACTCATTCCTCTCACCAAGAGCCATCCCTTCACCATCCCCCGATATCCGCTCTGAATCGGAAGAAGCATCGGTCGATGTCATTCGTCCGCCTTTCGCCAGAAACAATACTTCGGTGATGATCATCAAAGAAGGCACGCCGACCGCAGAAGAGGCGTCCGAGCAGCTCGCAAACACCTCTCTCGGGCCAGAGGACGACGCGATCACTCTGGGCGACATTCCGCATTTGGCAGACCAGGCGATTCGCGTTCAATCTGCCCGAGATGGTCGAACGACATTATCGTCGCTCAATCCATTACAATCCCTCATTATCCGTCATTTCGCTCTCATCCAACTACAAAAGACTGGTCTAGGTCAATCCATTGAATTGGATGAAGTTCTTGAATTACTCGATTCGAGAAAGAATCAGTGGTGGAACAAGATCTTCAAGGGGAATGCAAAGAAGGATAAAGG
This sequence comes from Vishniacozyma victoriae, assembly GCA_017654735.1. Lineage (NCBI taxonomy): Eukaryota > Fungi > Basidiomycota > Tremellomycetes > Tremellales > Bulleribasidiaceae > Vishniacozyma > Vishniacozyma victoriae. Next base: position 495,997 of record JADPYG010000088.1, read on the forward strand.
CAAGAAGGGTAAGTCTTGGCTTGTTTATTGATTGCAGAAGTACTGAGATCTAGGAGTGTTTGGAGTCCCTCTCGAGATTCTGGTCGAGCGGACTGGATCAGATTCGCAGCAGGGCTGGACTTCAAACTCGCAGCTTCGTGTTCCAGAGATTATCGAGGATATCATCTCTACCATGCGACAAATGGGTGAGCTCTTTGACACGTAAAATGTGACCAAAGCTGACAGATAGATATGGCCGTGGAAGGTATTTTCCGAAAGAATGGAAATATCCGTCGACTCCAGCAGATCTCTGAAGCGCTCGACAAGGATACCACAAACGTCAATCTCTCCGACGAGAACCCTGTTCAGCTGGCTGCGCTACTTAAGCGATTCTTGCGAGAGATGCCTGATCCCCTCCTCACTTTTAGGCTACATAAGCTGTTCTGTGCTGCTGCTTGTAAGCTGGCAACATCCTCTTGTAAGATGAAAGCTGACCAATAGCATTAAAAAATCCAGAAGAGCGCCGCCGCTGCTTACATCTCCTTGTGGTCATGCTGCCCCGGGTCAACAGGGATACTACCGAAGTACTATTCGTTTTCCTCAAATGGGTCGCTTCATTCTCGTACCGCGACGAAGAGACTGGTTCACGAATGGACATGGCGAATCTCGCTACGGTCATTACACCTTCGATCTTGTATGCCAAAGGAGCCAATGCCGCTCGAGATGAGAGTTTCATTGGTATTCAAGCAGTTCAAGAACTGCTAGAAGCGCAGGACGAATTCTATGTCGTTCCCGACGAACTTGCTTTCGTGATTAATGAAAACATCTTCAACATCTTCGCCAAGGACCTCGATCTGCCTCCAAAGGAGATTCATCGACATTGTTCGAAATATATGCAGGCTCGTGGTGCTCAGCGTATCCCCCCTTCGACATCTGCGAACCAAGTTCGTGATCGATCCGATACAGGTACACGCCTAAGTGTCCAACGATCAGAGGGGAACCTGAGTAACGACGCCACTACGACACCTTTCCGAGTACCCGCACCACCCGGTTCAAATGGATCGAGCCGCCCCACGAGCTGGATCCAGAATCAACATCATTTCAATTCCCATTCATCTCAACAATCGTTGAATCAACAAGCTCAAGCTGGAGTGACTTCACCATCAAATACCCCCTGGAGGGGAGGTGGGCCTTTCCAAGGTCACGCCAATGGATCTAGGCAATCAAGTAGGGGTTCTGCACCTAGTAGTCCTGGACCTGAGCAGGAAGGGGTACCTAGGAGATCATTCAATATGGATAGAGAGAGGTCGAGGACGCCTGTTCAGGTTGAACACCGGTAGTGCTAGGGAGCGAGAGAGAGTAATCATGAAGGAACGAGAGCAGTGTAATTGAGAACTTGTCTACGATTACGTTTAGTCAGAGTCGGTAGAGAGTAAGGCAGGGTACAAGGACAATTTCATATCTTACCCTACTTTACATTACGTTTGCTAGTATAGTCTTGACGATAGTTATACTGCTGTATGAGGATCACATGTATGTCATCCAATCATAGTTGGGGCTCGGGTCGAAGTCATGACTTCATCAGTGGATGTGTTGCCCGCCGGATAGCTGTAGCACTGGTGATACATGGGGTACAAGTACAGTTGCCTCCTAGGCTGTTTTTACCTCCTTTGATGATAACCCTAAGCCTGCTCCAATTGCCTAACCTCCTCTTTCAACTCATCTTCCTTCCTCCTCAATCCAACCAATTCACCCTCCATGGCTAAAATAGCCATCTCAAGCTGTACATTCTCCCCAACCAAATCACCCCATCTCCCTTCCAATCTCGAAAGGTGTTTTCCTTTATCTTCCTGATATACTCTCCTCTGTCTATTGACTTCTGTTACTTTCTCTTTTAGGTTTGACAGTGTAGATTGAAGTTCGGTGAGTTGGGAATTTAATTGATAATTGCGGACTAGCCACGCGTTTGGGCCGTAAGATGATAGGATATTTGTGTTTTCGAGTCTACCATCAGTCCAACTAAATCTCGTCTTCATGAGAGAAGGAGAAGGGAGCATACCGTAGAGACATGTGGCCTTCACTTATACGTGCCCTTTTCTCAGCTTCGATAAGAGCATCCACATCCGCATCCTCAGCCACCTCGACGTTATACAGACTGGGGTCGATTCCACGTATTGGCTCGGTATTGTAATTCTTCAGTAGCTCAGCGAGGTTTGCTGATTTCTGAACATCAGCCACGCCATATTCCGGGAAAAGAGAGCTTACAGGGAAGACATCGAGGTCGGGGGGTATACGCGGATCAGAATCGTTCTTTTGGAATTTACGCAATTCAGCGTCTATTAAAGCTGTTGCAGCTTTCTTTGCGGCTACCAGTCAGCTTTACTCTTCAGCTAGACTTGCGCAACTTACCTGGATCATCGACTTGATTGTCGTAATATGGTAGAGCGTCTATGTTAGAGGATGACATTGTGGTTGTATAGTTGCAACAACTACTCGTGCAGGAGACTTGAAAGACGATACACTACTAATCTTGCGCCTAACAAAGTATATCAAATAGGCACGTCTACCCCGCATTCCATCTCGTGACTGTTCTTGTACCAAAACATATATTGTCTGAATATCACTCACTATAGACCTCATATACCCCTCCCACGGTCTAGACCCATGGAAATCATAACATAGAACTACACGAACATCCTCAAAATGTCGCTCCGCTCACGCCGCCCCGGAACAGACAAACTCAACTTATCTACCCTAGCTCCCCCATCCGAGAATGCATTATTCCAACATTCCCCCACTCCAGGAGCTTCAATCCGTAAAGAATGGGAACCAGGATGTCAACCTGCCGAAATCTACGCTAGGGAATTATCGCTCTGGAGAAATGAGCTGAGATTATGGTTAATGAGGTATTTGGAGTGGGAGAAGGGGTTTATGCCGGATTGGCAGAAGCGGGTTAGGACTGAGGGGAGGGATAAGTTTTTCTACTGGACTGCTGTTTTTGGGAGTGAGTCTATAATTCACACCTTCTTGGAGTGGGAGGGGGAGCTTATGGGTAGCACATACGTTCTTCATGACGTTTCTGCCTATGTTGTTTTGGCTTGGGTATCTCCCGAGGGCCAGAGGGTCAGTCAATTGTTCCATGTGCTTGGTTTGACAAGCTGATATATAGTCTCCTACATGTCACAGGACTGGGGATCTGGCTGTCATCTTTCGTAAAAGATCTCGCATGTGCTCCTAGACCATTCTCACCGCCCATGGTCAGGCTCACCATGAGCACACACGCCCATGAATATGGCAAGTGACTTCATTCTTCGTCGTGCAGTGGCTGATGGCGCAGGCTTCCCATCATCACATTCCACCAACTCTGTAAGCATAGCGCTATACTTTGCCCAATGGATGATCGAGGAACGGGAGGCAATGGGACCAACAGCTCTCATTGGAGGTCTAGCTTGTATGTCCGGTCTGCGCTCTACTTGAGGCTTTGCTGACCCCAGTCCTTGCCTTGTATATCTTCAGTGTCGTAGGTGGAAGGGTCTACACAGGGATGCACTCGCTTGGTATGTCTTCCCATTGACCCAGGAGAAGGACTAATAGTCAGTCGATATTACTGGTGGATCCTTGCTGGGCATAGGATGCTGGGGGCTATGGTACGCCCTCGAGACCCCAGTCTTCGCCTGGGTCGACTCAGGCTCCTGGACCGGTACGCGACCTATACTTCAGGAGTACCCAAGCTAATGTTCAGTCCCATATATCATGCTCCCCTTCACACTCGCTGCTGTGCATTACCACCCCCAACCAGTGGACGATTGCCCATGCTTCGAAGATGCTATCGCCGTCCTAGCTGTCGTTCTGGGAACCTTTACAGGTCATTGGTATTGGGCTCGACAACCTTTCCCGGCGCTTTGTTTTCAGAGACTGTACGGAGAGGAGAGTATTGTTAAAGCTATCTTCGTCGGCTTCCTCAGGGTTGTAGTCGGTAAGCTCATGTCCTATTTTCAATTTCCTATCCTCCCGGCAGACTCTCGTCTTCCTATCAACATCTCTCCCTCCGACCAAATTATCATCCCTCCGACAGAGTCTCACCTTCCGATTCGAGCCTCATCACCCGACCAGAGTCTCACATCCTCCTACCAGAGCCTGAGCTGATATTCAGGCATCGCTATGATCTTCCCTTGGCGACTCATCGCCAAAAACATTCTCATCCGAGCCCTGCCACCAATATTCAGAGCTACTTCCGTCATTTTCGACGTCGAGCTCCCAGCTCGTAAACATTATCAACAAGCTACATCCGATTACTCTGGTGTCCCCCCAACTCCAATTCGATCAATGCCTTCATTCATAGATTTACATTCTGGTACACCACCTGAACTTGCCTCGGGGGATAACACACCTACTGAATCCCGATCTACTTCACCACATGACTTGGTGCGGAGGGGATCTGGTACGGATTCATTCGTTAGTGATGGGAAGAATGGGGTTGTACCGTCAGTCGGAGCTGGTAGGGGAAAAAGGCGAACGAGGGTGGATAGAGCAAAGTACGATGCGGAAGGTAAGCTCAAAATGCCCAGCACGTATCCAGAGCTAATCAGGTAGTCCTGACGAAAGTGGGCGTATATGCTGGAATTGGATTCTTGGTGACTTGGGCATCACCTCTTGTTTTCGAGATTGTCGAGCGGACTTTAGGTTTATAATATGTATATATTACCATATTGCCAATTAGTAAAAATGTCAGTATATCATTAGGTACAAGTATGCACTGTACTGCTTTACCAATATATACATCTCGTTCCGTGCTCGTATCATGCTGAAAGTCTGACAATCCCTTATCTCAACAACACCTCATCTCAACAATCCCTCATCTCGGCAATGTGTCATGGCCCGCTTCTATGACCCCGTCCCATTGAGTCGATATCGTAGTCAGCCCAAACCATACCTAAGCCCATTGAGACCTCTCCCAAGATGGGTCTGAGTATCAGCTACACCGTAAATTAAGTACAAGCTGGACTCACCCTGTAGGAAAGCGCAGAGCACTTTACTTCCCGTCTGCAATAAGGGATGTCCAGCTACAATCTCCATAAACCTCTGCAAGCCATCTCTACGCTGCTCGATCACTTCATCCGTGAACCTATTCGTGAATATCTGTTATCAGCTTTCTCCCAGGCCGAAAAAGGGAGCTTGAGCTGACCTTTCCAGGTAGAGGAGGGATATTAACCCTCGTACTTTCCCTCTCTAAGATATCCCTAAAAGCTTCGAAATCAGAATACCGCCTTCTAACTACTGAATGGCGTAATTTGAATGCTGGGATATTCGTCTACTTGTCAGTATACCGTTTAAGAGGTCGCGTGAGTGGGACATGGGACATACCATACAGACAATCTCGTAGTCTGTGTACATCTTCCTCCCAGCTCCGTGGGTCATTGGGTTCCTAATTTCGATCTCTAAGAATGATTCTGGTACAGCGTACATCTCGTCAAACTATTCCATTAGCTTATCATTTGGAGTGGAAAAGGGAGCTTACGGTTTGTGGACGACCGGCTAATCTTGCCATATCATTGAATGAGATATGTTGCGATGAGTCGGATCGAGCGAAGGGGGAGTGAGTGACCTCAACTACATTGTCAGCTTGATCATACTACAAGGGAGTTAGCTTACTGGGTGGACTGGTTGGGCCGGGGGTATAGTAATCTATTGTCCGTCAGTGGCGCCTCTCATTGATTTGTAGGGAACGTACCTCCTCCAGGCCTTGGTTGCTGTTGAGCATTCTGCCCGGGGTACTGTCCAGGGTAATTGGGTGATTCCATGTTGCTCTCTGATTGATACTATTCTAATAAAGAGGTGTTGAAAGGGAGCATCATGATCTCATTGTAGAAGCCAAGCTACTGTGTCTACTCCTCTGCCCTACTCTAATTTGATTCCGTGTGGGGCACCCTTTAAGCTATGACTATGACCACATCGTTGCAACCACGCATTATACTGCCTCTATACTTCATTGCATCGCCTCAGATATCTCAGACGGATATCTCAGACAGATATCTCTTGCCACTTTCATATATCCATCGAGATGTGCGAGCATATCACTCAAGCTGCTAGCTCTCTGAAGCCTCCAAGTACAGCTCAGCAGGTCCACCGGTAAGCTAACAGACTCTTGATCTGAGCTGACATATCAGAGAGGAATGTACACTTTGCTTTGACGGTCAGGTAAGCTTTGTGGTCTTAATGCTCTGGAGTAGAAGCTGATATATAGGATGATCCAGACGGAGTATTAGTCTGCCTACACTGCTTTAACGGAGGGTGCTTTGGTGAAGGGCGAAGACACGCCTACCTCCACTACGAGAAGACTCAACACCCCCTTGGAGTCGTAGTTAAGCGAACAAGGAAGGAGCAGAAGAAGAGAGTAAGCTCCGTTGATCTCGCAGTAGGCTATCAAGCTGATCAATCAGGACTCTCTCGAACCGCCTTCTAAGAAATTGGCTATTTCAGCACCTAGTGATGAGGAGCTTTACAACTATAGCACTTCACTCAGGTGCTTTGGATGTTCGAGTGTAGGAGAGGTGATCCAATCGGATGATCCAGCCGTAAGTTTCTGTACCCCTTGTGGAGTGAAGACAGCTGATGTAGTAGATCACAAAGACGGTAGAAGGAGTCATGAAAGCTCTCTCGTCGTCCCAGCAATCAGAGGTCAAAGCCTGGGAAGAGGAGATTCTACCTTGTGAACATACCCTCACCCTTGCTCAAGAACCCCTCATATCCCCTGGTGATGGTCAGTTAGCTATCGCCCACACGCGCGATGTAGCTGACAAGCAGTTCCAGCGCAATGCTCATCATGCGATTTGACTGGTAATTTGTGGTTGTGCTTGACTTGCGGATTTGCCAATTGCGGTAGGCAGCAATTTGGGGGTATTGGTGGTAATGGACATGCGTTGGACCATTTCAAGGAAACGGGTCATATGCTAGGAGTCAAGCTAGGGACAATCACACCGGAAGGTGCAGGAGGTAAGTTATCGGACTTTACTCAGCTGATAGTCAGATGTCTACTGTTACGCATGTGATGATGCTAAGATTGACCCGGAATTGGCACTTCATTTGACGACCTTTGGAATCGAGGCCACTGGTCAGCAAAAGACTGAAAAGTCAATGACGGAATTACAGCTTGAACATAATTTACGATTCGACTTTTCCATGACTGGAGACGATGGTCAGGAGCTTCAGCCTGTCTTTGGACAAGGCCTCACTGGGTTAAAGAACCTCGGAAATAGGTGAGCTCGGTGCTCCATAGACTAACATGAGCTGATCTGATAGTTGCTACATGGCATCCGTCATGCAGACTCTATTCTCTTTACCTCCCTTCCGAGAACGATACCTCTCCGAAACTGCTCTTGCCCATCATCAAACATGCGACAATCCGTTGCCCGCCTCATGCCTCGAATGCCAAATGCTCAAACTCGGTGACGGACTTGTATCGGGTCGATATTCCGTCAAAGCCAAAGCACCACCCGCCTCTCTTACCGAATACGATACCGATCAAGAACCACCCAAATTCCAAGAAGGTGTTAAACCAAGTCAATTCAAGGCTCTTATCGGAAAAGGCCACGAAGAATTCTCGACAATGCGACAACAAGATTCAGAAGAGTTTCTCCAGCATCTCGTCGATCGACTTCGATCCGAAGCGAAAAGGCAGGGAAGGAGTGAAGATACCGAACCGACAAAACACCTCAAGTTTGGGATGGAACAGAGATTAAAGTGTCAGGAATGTAGAAGGGTGGGGTACAAGGTTGATGGAGCCGATCTGGCAAGTTTACCAGTTGAAGCTGTTGAACAGGGGGTCAATGAGGATGGCAAGAAATTGTTCAAGCAGGTCAGGCTGGAGGCATGTCTGGATTCATTCTGTGCGACCGAGACTTTGAGTGATTATTCATGTTCGAATTGTCAAAAGAGGGTGACTGCGGAAAAGTGAGCTAGCTCTAACCCTTCAGAACACAAGCTGACAAGTCAGGTCGACGCAATTCAAGACGTATCCTGATTTACTTGTACTTCATATGCGAAAATTCCAGCTTGTCAACTGGATGCCTACCAAGCTTGGTACGTTCAGCTGAGTCAGGTTTCAGATCCAATGCTGATTCCAAGATATCCCCGTCACTGTGCCCGATATGCTCAATCTCGACAAATACCTCGGTAAAGGTCGACAAGCAGGAGAAGAGGATCTCGATCTCGATGCTGCTCCTGGTCAGTCGTCTAGCTCGGTCGCGAGTAAATCTGATGTACAGCATCCACCGGACCCGAATTCAATGTCGCTGCCATGTCTCAGCTTGAAGCTATGGGTTTCCCTACTATTCGATGTCAGAAAGCTTTGTTGGCTACTGGAAACAGCGATGCGGATACCGCAATGACCTGGTTGTTTGAGCATATGGAAGATCCTGGTAAGCTGCCTCAATCGAAGACTCTCCCAGAAGCTGATGTATAGATATTGATGCGCCAATCCCCGCTCCCGGTGCGAGTAATTCACAGCCTGCTGGGGCTTCGGACGACCAAATTGCCATGATTGCTGATATGGGCTTTACTCCTGCTCAAGCTAGGAAAGCGCTTCGTGAATCGGTCAGTCAGCTATGAGGTATCTAGAAGCTTTAGCTGATCAAAAGGGTGGTAACCCTGATCTTGCTATTGGGTGGCTATTCGATAATCCTGGAGATGCCGGCGAGGAAGAGCAAGTAGCTGCAGCCACTGCACCAGCCGTCTCGACAGATGTCGGCGGGTCCGCCTCTACACCTGCAAACTACCGCTTGAAAGCGTTCATCTCGCACAAAGGTCCTTCTGTCCACTCTGGTCATTATGTGGCTACGATCCGACAACCCCAGCGAGGCCTTGCGGAAGAAAGCGAGGACGAGTGGGTCTTATTCAATGATGAGAAGGTCGCGAAAGCTCCTCCTGGGGGTGGTGAGGAGATGCGTTCATTAGCTTATTTGTATGTTTATGAGCGTGTGTAGATGTAGTACGATAGCAGTAGAGTACGAGTACAGTCCAGTTTTATCAATGCAGATGATCTACAGCATACACCATGGTCTGGCCCTTAGATGCGGGAGAGTGATTCAGGTTCAAGGGTACCCCGGATAAATCATGTGGAGTAACTAGTAGGAGTACGGAGAAATGATTCAGGGTCTCAAAGGGAAAGGAGGGTGATCACTTGGCTCTCTTATTAGCAGTAGCAGATTCCGCAGTCATGTACAGGAGTGGATTGGATAGTGCAAGGAGGGTCTGTATCATCTACTATCTACCACTGATACCATTATACTATATTGCTGCTACTACTAGCACCTATTACCCTCAGAATATGAGTGGTAGCTATATCCATACCCACATCCACAGTCAAACACAGCCACACAGCAACAATACCCTACCCTTACCATCCTTGGCGACCGCGACTGCGGCAGGTCAACGCGATCTCGAAACCCGCAATCAAGTCCTGATTGATTTATCCCGTAGTCCCGTAGATTCATCGATTCGTCAATCACTATCTCAATCACCAAAGCATAACATAACTATACCAACACGCGAAATGAGGAATGAACGTGATCATGATCGATCACCTATCCCCCAATCTACTCTGAGAAATTCAATGACTCTGCAACGACCTTCGTTTAATCATACAAATACCGAGTTTCATACATATCATCAATCGTCTTCTTCTACTAGCCTCGGATACGGACATGGACATGGTGCTAGTGGAAGTATCAGCAGCACCAATACACCCTATCGCGATCATCCTCTAACAAAAGAAGAATATCCATTACCCAAACAGCAACAACAACAATCGTTCCCTCCTCGTCATTCACGTCGGAGTGGTCCTATACCACGTCCGATTATACCGAGTAATGCGAATGGAACGGGGAATGTATGGGATTCGACGAGATGTAGGTTATTGGATTTCAAATGCCGAATGTGTTCTAGGGAAGGAGCTATCGGGAGGGGATTGATGATTGGTTGGGTATTGACGACATTGGGTTTCTTGACCGCATGTGCATTCTGGAAGGGAGAGCTGTTTACTGGTAAGTCATCTACCTTCTCGACTGACTAAGACGGTCATGCTAATAGTATAGCGCTGGATGAATTATCACAAGAACTCTATAAACTTGGATATCAAGGCCAAATCATTTTTGGACTCCTCATATTCCTAACGACCATCCCGCCGTTACCGCTCTATTCGACTCTGATGGTGTTATGTGGATATACATTCGGAGTGTGGGAAGGATTTGTGGTTTCTTACATCGCAAGTCTCACGGGGGCGATTGTGGTTTTCATTGTTTCTCGTACACTCCTCCGGGACGTCATTACCAAGAGGTACGTCCTAGCCATCTATCGAGACAAGTAGAAGGAAACTGATGAAAAGTCTGCAAAACTCCCCCATGGCAATCTCGCTACTCCATATTATCCCGTCCAACCCCCATCTACTACTTTTAATTCGAATAGCGCCATACCCCTACAACCTCCTCAACGTTATTCTCGCTTCATCACCCGCCCTCACATTACGCACATACACAGCTTGTACAGCTCTATCACTCTGTAAACTCGTCCTACATACATGGATAGGAGCAGGTCTACACAGTCTAAGCGAATTACACGGGGCTTCAGAATCGGACGAGCCATTATCAGAAGAGGATCAACAAAGGCAGGATATCAGGTGGTATTCGACTTGTTTTGGAGTTGTTCTTTGTATCTCGTTGTTCTTTTACCTCACGCATCTGGCAAAGAGGGCATTGGCTAGGGCACAGGTGGAACATGAAGCTAGGGAGATTAGGTGTCCAGGACAAGGACATGTATTCTTGAGGGAGGAAGAGGCGTGAGACGGGATATGGAGGGGATGAGTTGTATTTGTGCACATAGTATCATCATCATGCATCTTGCATTGCTATTTCTGAACCACTCGTGTATCCCAGCCTTACTGTCTACCTTCGTGTACTGAAGCAGCGACTTGTGTTTGTGTATAATGCGTGGTATCAAGTGTGAGAATGATGAAAAGGCCTGCTCCGAGGCCTGACTTGCGGTCGTTGTGTGTGGTCTGCGACCTTTTCGTGAATATCGTGTCTTCGTGTCTGTCGTAACATGTCGTGTGTATACTAGTCCAATTGGTGCTCTCCTCCTTAATCGACAGTCCCTCCTCATATCTCCATCGTCCACTAGAGCTCATCCGACCGAACAAGCCACCCAATGTGAATCTGCCAAAAGACCCAAGCTTGCGTCAAAAGCAACAATGCCCCAACTTTCCACCCTACTTCCCTCGCTACAGCTCCCCAATCCCATCTCCGCTTATAATTCAATCGTTCCCACCAAGTTAAATGAGGGGGTGGTTCGGGGGGAGCAATGAGTGGTGCTTCTCCCCAGACTGGAAAGACGGGTGCTTTGGGTTTGTACCTATATCGATTCTTTGATGGGCTACCCCGGGGTGATCTTGAACTTGATCTAGAAGAGTTGGACCGATCATCATCCGGATCAGGGAGGACATTTGATGCGAGCCACATGATTATTGCGTAAGTGATTCCTGTCGAGACGCCAATGACTGCCCATGCGAATAATGGTTGTGAAGGGCCGAGGTAGGATAGTGTGGTATATGTCGCTGGCCAACAGAGGGCTTGGAGAGCTAGGAGTCGAACTAGAACGGGGAGGAGGTCGTAATATGACCGCCAGCGGTATGTTAGGCCTGTTGTGAATCTGAAACAGAAATGTCCAGTCAGGATTGCCTAGTCGTCAGCTCAAGTCGCCTTGGTGATTGAAGCACGTACCCAAGCAATAGCCAAGAGAAGGTCACCTCTTACAGCACTTTTCCAAACCCCAACTTCCAAATGTGTCCCATGACTACGTCTATACATTGCTTCAGCGGAGAAATCCGCTCCCCAAGGCCAAACATCATGCCATACCCCACCAGCGATTACTCCGTGACCTAAAACAAGCGTCCCCCAGCATGCAGGGACAATTGCCAAGATCCGCAAGTAAAGGAGAGAGGAAGACCGGTACATCCTCTCCAGCGCTTCGGGAATGAGTTCATCAACTTTAGTTTGATCGCTGTTGCTATTTTCTGAGCCCAATGAGAGGCCGAGACCGTTCACAGGCCCAATAGCAGGCGCACTACTCGTACTACCGGCTCGACGATGTCGAAGGATAGGTCCATTCCGTCGCTTGGTATGGAATTGGACTGAAGAATCGTCCGTCAAGGAATCATTTTCGACATCCGCATCGCTTCCGCCTGATTTGCCCATTCCAGGAATAACACGATTCGCGGGTGATAGAGTGATATTTGAGCTTGAAGTCATTGGTGTCAAAGGACCGAGGTTGTGAGCACTATGTCGAGGTGATGTTGTAGGTGACCGGCCGAGTGGGAGGCTAGGGTGTCGAGGTGATTGGGTTGGTGATTTCCGCATGGAGCTTAGAGAAGTAGATGATCTTGATTTTGGTGATTTACCGGGACTGATGGGTGTAGAGGCGAACGAAGCGGTATTAGAGTGGATAGGTAATGGCCTGTGGTCGGATTTGGGTGATAATCGCCTACCATGACGGGGTAGAGTTATAGTCTCTGTATCTCGAATTTTGGCATTGGCAGGTATATTGACAGGTGACGTAGTGCTGGTGACAGGATTGACAGCCTCTGTTTTACTGACCATCCGAGTTTTGAGCGCAGGGAGATCCGTTTGACTATACGAAGCCTTCCCCGCTCGCCTATGGTCTAGGACAGTTACATCCGAATCTGATCCTCCTTTTTCCGTCTCGGACCCAGATCCAGAGTCACTCATTACAGCAGCGACTCGCGAGCGTGATTTTGATCGGGCCCGAGTGGATTTATCAAACGAAGCGAGGTTGGTGGATGATAGAGGGGCTTGACGAGGCGTGGGATTTACACGACCGACCATGGGAAAGAATGCTGGAATCCCCTGTTGCTGCCTTGCGACTTGCTGTGGAGGTGGCATTGATCCAGTCGCACTGACACTCCTTGCCCCACCATTGACTTGTCCTTGCCGCGTCGAGTGACTTGGTCCAGGAAGGTCAAGAGGTGTGATAAGGCCTAATGAAGAGTATCCAGCCTGTGGTCGACCAAGTGGGGATGTAGGAGCTGATAATGCGTATTGCTGCTGTCCAGAAGAATTTGTAGATGATCGAGGTCGAGTGTTGAGATAGGGTAAATCTGGTAACACTGCGAAATGGGATTGAGGAGAGATAGCGAGGACATCGTGACGTGCGCTTGGCGGGTGTTGGAGTGTCATTGTTGTTTGTTTGGGCTGTATGGTATTCAACGGCAGGAGAGGGATACCATTGTGATAGTATAATAGAGTTGATACGGTAGTGGAGTATATACAATAGGTAAGTAGAAAGGACAAGATACAACCGATAGAGGATAGTCTGTATCATATACCAAAAGGTTACAACAGTAGATGGTACCTGAAACTTAAAGCATCCATTCAGGGTGATAATTACTGCACGTGCACAGGGTAAGGACAAGGGATACAAATGCATTCAAGGTGATTGGGAACAGCCATTACCAATGGTGAATGTTACATCGCTGGAACGTATGTGATAGAGAAGTGCATCAATGCAGATCGAGAGACGGACATATTATCTTGTTCCGACAGATATGGTGGGGTGTATGAACGATGCCAAATTGTCAGTCAAGATTAGTTGTCGCGCACTCGCCAGTGCGTTTATTTCATGTAGTGCCCGACAACATGATCCAATACACTGTGTCTGCTTCTTTTGCTTCTCAAGGGTTGTTGGAACGAGGCTACCTCAGCGGGAGTCCGGATACAACGTCATTATGCATGGCCTCTGGACCTATAATCCACACTATCAACTAGCCGCCCATAATAAGGGAGAAACCACCAAGACCTAGCTGCTTATCGTCCTCACACCATTAACGAGCATCTTTCCTCCCTTGACCAGTAAGAAATCCCCACCTTTACCAGGGATACTATGGAATAGGACTCTCGCTAGAACCTCTCCCTGATCTGTCAGCTTTGATGTGACAAGGGACGAAGGACGTACAGCTTCAACGAGACAGGCGGCTACAATGAGCCAGATAACGATCCAAGTTAATCGATGAGCTGCTTGTTCTTCTAGGTATTCGTGCATTATCTCCACCTTGATTGTCAGTTCTGCTTCCTGTTTGATGAAGGGGGACATACAAGATCTCCCACCACAGCGAGCCTATCATTGAGGACTTGTACTCGAGGTCCTATTTCTAGGTACTCTCGAATAGCCTCGTATAATGGGTACAGCGATGCTTCGGACCAGAACAGTTCGGGTGTATCGAGGATACCGCCAATCAAATTGACGTCCATTCGGAGAGTGAATAGTCGGCCTGTCATTTTCAAAGCTTCTCTTCGGGTCATTTTCAGATGACCGGTAATTGACAACTCTTTCGGGAAAGAAGATGTGAGTGCAAGGGATTCTTGCATTGTCGCTTCGTAGATTGACAATTTTGTTGATTGGGCAATAGCGTGAGCTAAGGATAATTTGAACAAGTGGTTCTGGGATTTGAACGCTGCTGATGAGCCACTGTGAAAAGGTCTGGTAAACACGGCTTACTAAACATGTCGTTGAAGATACGGGGGACTTCAGCATCTCGGTCGTACTGCGGATCAGCTACGTCCCAATGAATGAACGAGGAACTTACCACATAATGACATTCCTCTACCTCCCAATCATCCTCGAGCTGAGGCCTCGACCAAGCTCCAGCATTCAAACAATCCTCCATAATATCCTTCTCCTGACTCTCGGTGAACCCAAAGAATACACTGACACCGTAAGAGTAAAATACCGCTTCCGCAACGGCATTACTACTGCTATGTGATTTTGCCCTTTGACGCTGTTTGTACATTTGTGATTGACCGGTGAAAGCCCTCTGGTGTGCTTCTGCTTCTTCCCTGTTGATTTGCATAGGTTCCGATTTATGTTCTGGGTGAAGCTGATCAGGACTCAGAGCTTGTGATGGGACATGTTCGAGGTATCCTGGATGTTCAGGCGACATGTGTGTTCCGGTTTCTATCAAGTTGTGTTCACGATCGGCAGGTGCCAAGATTGGTTCTTCATCTTCTTCGAATGATTCCGTGATATCTGGCGTCTCGGCGGTCGTGATTGATGGATCACTAAGGCGGTCCTCCGGTGATTGAGGCGCGTGCTCGTTTGCCTGTTCAGAGTCCCGCAGTTCCGAACTTAGATGACGAGGTGGTGAAGTTGACGACAAGAGTAGATCACGAGGCGAGACGGGTGGAGAGTGAGCGAGAATGTATTCATTAGGATCTGTTCCGTAATGCTGTTCCTCTTCGTTATTCGAGGGGAAGTAGGAATCGTTGTAGCCCATGTCTTCAGCCATGGTCATTCGCTCCAACATCGATACTCCGCCAGGCGACTTGACAGCGGGTGATGATCGAACCACTGTACTTGCTCCATAGCCAGGTAGAAGGGGTAGGTTGTAGACCTGGTCGATCAGCTCTCGATCTTTGCACGCCGCAAGTATGACTTACAGCGTAGATACAATCATCATAGACTCGCACAACCCCAACCCCGTGCTCCCTCTTCAAGAAAGCTTGGAGCAGCTTCAATCGATATCCCTCTGCAGTTGCATATGCGGTGAACCTCGCCAATCCATTCTCCTCCCTCTCCCTCTTTGTCATCTTTTCAGCATCAGACCTCTCATCGTAGCCATAGGGTCCAGCGATAGCTTGTATTCTCGATGGACCGGGTTCTTTACGTGGTGGAGCTGAAAGGTCCGCCTGGGATCCACCGGGTGATTGGGGTATGGGTGCAAGTTGAGGATCTTCCGGTAAGAGGATATGACGCTCGGTCGTTTTTGATGTTCGAACAGGTAGAGATTGCTTGACTCCCCTTGCTGGTGTTCCTTTACCTAACGGGGAGGGTATACGCGGAGCTGATAGATTCCTTAGATGGGCAGGAACGGATCCAAGAGAATTGACCGGTGGTTGACCTTGTCGAAGTGTTGATGCTGTCCGTGCGATACCTGATTTTGTTAGCTTACTATGCCAAGACTTGAAGTTGATGACCCACCTGGGACAACACCCGCACTACGTCTTGGACCGGGAGCAGCTGATCCTGAGCCTGCTTTACTGCTTGACGAGGACCCTTTTCCAGAGGTACCTAGTCTGCTTGGGGCAGCAGGTCCAGTAGCTGGTGTAGCTGGTGTGGCAGTAGGTCGCGACATGGTTCCAGGCAGTCGATATGGTTTGTCGCTGATCTTGAGTTTCGAGATCTAATGAGGGAGTATCGTAAACTTTATGTTGTGATCAAGTGCGACAGGTGTCCAGCTTACTAGTACTACAAGTGTTTGAGGTATGGTATGGTGTATAAGGTATTGTCTTGGCTTGTAGTAAGATCTGCTTCTGTATTCTCTGATAACGGAATCAAATATATCCTATAGAGAGTATTGAGAGTGAGACCCTGAGAGTCATGCGTCAGAGGAGGTTAAGGTAGGAGGTATCCGGGGTATCTCACTCTTGTTATCCCTCCTACTATACTCTATACTATACATCGTCTAGCTGCTTGATCGATTGCTCGGATAGACTACACAGAGGAACACAGAAGACACTGCTATAGATTGACGCATTCACAAATAGACCCTCTCGACCACAGATACACAACCGCCCACTATGGCTTACGTCGCTGTCGTCAAAGCGCTATTTGACTATGCCGCTCAAGACCCAGAGACAGAGCTGTCTTTCAGTGAAGATCAGATACTATACGTAGTAGAGAAAGAGGATGATGAGTGAGTGTTCCTCCTGTACATAATTGGGATGTAGCTGACCACGTCCTTTCCGCCTTCTCTCGTTCCATCTATCCAATCTCATCACTCTATTTATACTCATAGTTGGTGGAAAGCCAAAATCAAGGATGAATCGGATGAGGATGCCCCTGTCGGTCTTATCCCCGCTACATATGTTGAAGAGGTATGTCTTGTCCTCCTGGACACCATATTGACCCCAGATCCCGCCTATCAGCACATGTCGAGCTCTATACGCCTATGAATCCACTTCACCAGAAGAGCTTTCCATGGACGAGGACCAACAGCTCTATGTGTTCTCAGCTGAGGAGGATTGGCTCCTAGTACGAGTGGAGGGTGGGGCCGAGACACTCGGTTTCGTTCCCCGAAACTACTGTGAAGCCGTCGACGAGTCTACCGGAGTTGTCGTGGAAGATGCAGCAGAGGGGGCTGCCGAGGTCGAAGCATCTAGAGCTGCAGATGCTGAAGCTGCCCAGCAGAGGGAACTGCAGAGGCAGCTCAAGCTAAAGGATAAGGTCGAGACTTGGAGTATATCGGAAATGGACGGGAGAAAGAAGAAGAAGGGTACTTTGGGTGTTGGCAATGGAGCAGTCTTTTTCGCTTCTGAAAGCGATAAGGTATGTCCAGTTGCGAGATCTTGTACTGATGATAGATGACTCCTGTCAAGCAATACTCGATCAACGAGCTTTCAGCTGTCTCGCAACCATCCTCCAAGAACCTGGAACTTTCCTTCTCGAATCTAGCCGAACCATTACTCTTCCACTGTGGAAGCTCCGATACAACCAAAGCGATCATCGCCAAACTTGAAACCAGCAAAGCAGCCGCTGGAGAAGCACTCGAACTGGTCGAAGCATCTCGACAAGTCCATTCCGATGGAGAGGACGACTACGATACCCCACCCGCCGAGCCCAAAGCAGTTCGGTGGGCCGATCCAACTCCCGCTCCTGCTGCCGCCGCATCTGGTGAGAAGGGCAAAGTCATGTACGATTTTGAAGCTCAAGGGGACGATGAATTGACGGTGAATGAGAATGATGTCGTCACGGTGGTCGACAAGGAGAATGACGAATGGTGGCTCGTTCGAAACAGTGCCGGTCAGGAAGGTGTGGTTCCAGCTCAATATATCGAGATCGGCGATGCTGCTTCTTCTTCGGCGGCAGGTGGCTACGACAGCGACGACGAGCGACAGAGGCAAGAAGATGAAGCTGCTGCAGGAGCCACTCTGGAGGCAGAGAGGCAGAGGGAACAACAACGTAAAGTCGAACAGAGGCGGGCGATCGAGAAAGCAGCAAGGGAGAAGCAGGCTCAGGAAGACCATGATAGGAGATTGGCAGAGGCTATTGAGGCTGAGGAGGCCGAGAAAAGGGCCATGTCTGCTGCTCGACGAGATGAGCAGGTCAGGAAGGAGAGAGAAAGCAAGGCTGAACAGAGGTAAGCTAATAATAGCTTGAAATGCTGCAAGAGCTAATTGGATAGACGAGAAGCGGCGAGACGCATGGAGCCGCCAAAGATCAGTAAACGGCCTTCTGCCCAGAACGTCGCTGCTGCAGCTGCCAACTTGCCCACTCGAGGACATGCTGCCCCAGCCCGGCCACCAGACAATGACCGTCCCAGTGAGTTTCCTCGTACGGTTGACATATCAAACTGACCCAAGAACCCAACCCTGCCCGTACACGAGTCTGGAGCGACAAGAGTGGTCAGTTCAAGGTTGAAGCCGAATATCTTGGTGTCAAAGACAAAAAGATCCGCCTACATAAACTCAACGGTGTCATTATCGAGGTACCCATCGAGAAGATGTCGGAAGAAGACGTCCAGCTTGTCCGTCGTCATGAAAGCCGAAAGAGTCGGGCCGTCTCGATCCAAGACGACGATGATGTACCCCTTGGCCGATCTCCACGACGCCAAGCTTCCGGTCAACCTCGTTCTACCGAGACTCTAGCTCGTGAATCACCCGCACCTACTCCTCAGCCTCAACAACGACGAAAGAGGGCCTATGACTGGTTTGCATTCTTCCTAGATGCTGGTGTCGATATTGACGACTGTACCCGATACGCCGCTCGATTTGATCGGGATAGTCTTGACGAAACCCTCATTCCCGAGTTGGACGCCAGTACGCTACGATCATTGGGTTTGAAGGAAGGTGATATCCTCCGAGTCAAGCGGGTTGTCGAGTCCAAATACGCGAAAAAGACACCCGAGCAGGAAGCGCAGATCAAGGCCGATGAGGATTACGCCAAACAACTCCAGGAACATGAAAATAGTGGTAGTAAAGGTCCACCACCTCAGGCTCCACCTGGATTGTTCACTGGTCCAGGAGGTAAATTGGCCAACAATACCCGTCGAGGACGACCTGAAAAGAAATCGACTGGACCCGACTCCGTGGACGACAGTGCTCTTGCCGACGCTGCCGATGCCCTTTCGAGAGCAACATTAGCCCCGACTCCACCTCCAGCACCACCTGTTGTCGTCTCGCCCGCTCCAGAGGCCAAGAAGGAGCCTGTAAATTTGTTGTCTGGATTCGATGATGATGCCTGGACAATCAAGCCTAGTAACTCCAAACCCGCCTCTCCTGGTCCTGGTACTTCCGCCTCTGTCAACACTTCGCCTTCAGCACAGAACGGCACCGATTCACTCCTCGCTCAAATCCAAGCTCTTCGACCTGCCAATATTGGTGTTGCCTCCCAGAGTACAGGAAGCGATTTCGATAATCTATCCCAAATGGTTGGTCAACCTCGTCAAATCCAGCCTACCCAGACTGGATCTTCATCAGGTTTCCCAAGTCAGTACGGACTCGGTGTCCAAGGAAGTAATCTACCCATGGGTCAGATTCAACAACAATCGTCTGGAAACTCAAATGGTGCTCGAGGACCTGTTGCGCCTGTTCCATCGAATCAGGGATTGTTGAGCCCAATGCAACCAAACATGACGGGCATGTTTGTTCCCACCCGAGGATCACCTGTTTCGCAACAACAAATGCAAGCTCAGCCGACTGGGTTCATGCAGCAGCAATACACTGGATTCGCTCAGCAGCCAATGATGATGCAACCGACAGGTTATGCTCAAGGGTTCCAGCAGGGTTACGGTGGACCTCAAATGCAGCCAAGTAAGCTTTCGGGCTCGGATACAGACAGGCCAAAGCTGACAATCAGATATGACCGGATACAACCCCGGGTTCCAGCAACAAAACTCTGCTTTCAACCAAATTGCAAACATGCCACAACAACAACCTCAACAACCTCCAGCACCTGCTCCTGATAAGTTTGCCCCATCAAACATCTTTGCCGCTATGAAGAAGAATGATTTCGGGAAACCAGAAGAACAGCAGCCTCAGGGTTCGGGCAAGTATGATGCGTTAAGGCCTCTTGCTACTGGTACGTCCTCCTCCATCTACTGTTATAGAGCTGATGAATAGGATATAATGGTGGGCCAGGTATGCAACCTCAGCAATCTGGTATGCAGCCTCAGCCAACTGGTTATGGGATGATGCCCCAGATGACTGGTTACAATCCTCAGATGGGTTATATGCCTCAGCAAGGCCAGCCGGGTCAGCAGAATCCTTATGGATATAGATAGGTGGACGTCGAAAGTGAGAGTGGAAGTGAAAGTGTCTGAAAATAGGTCGAGTTGTAGTAGATATACATAGGAACATTCGTGATCGTGGTAATTGGGATGCATGCTTCGTGATTGCAGTATCTGAGTGATGGGATGACGCCAAGAATGGTAAAGTGGAGGTTGTCCTAATTATGTTTGATGTTCTTATTGTTCTCTCAAACCGGTATATCACAATCAACCTACTCCCTTGTCCACCCTAGAACCTATCTGTCGCCATAGTATATTATCATAATCATTACCTGTCGATACATACCTGTCATACGCTACCTTGTACACCATAAACCGCCATCAAGATGACACTCGCACCATCAATATTCTCCCTCCCCCACCTCTCTCATCCTACCAACTCCCACCTCACCGCAACACTGGACGAACAATTCGAGACCGAAGCACTTATCTCTGAGGTCCTCAAACTCATCGATACATCAGATACATCCGACGATCCAGATACAAGCACAAATGCTGAACCAACCGAGCTTGGACCATTAAGAAAAGGTGATCATGTGAAATATATCTGTTCGACAATGAATTACCTCCCTGCACCATACGTCTCGCTTGATGCAAGTCGGCCTTGGCTTTTATTTTGGACAATGCACAGTCTTGA
Organism: Vishniacozyma victoriae; assembly: GCA_017654735.1. Lineage (NCBI taxonomy): Eukaryota > Fungi > Basidiomycota > Tremellomycetes > Tremellales > Bulleribasidiaceae > Vishniacozyma > Vishniacozyma victoriae. The sequence continues at coordinate 516,960 of JADPYG010000088.1, forward strand.
TCTACTAGGTTGTGCCCTAGATGATGAGACTAAGAAGAGGTACGTCTACAGAGTGAGGCAGGGCTGATGATAGAGCGGTTTCTACTATATTACATTTCCAATCGCCGTCAGGAGGGTTCGCAGGTGGACCAGCGAATACTCAGATTTCTCATCTATTACCGACTTATGGATCTACTTGTACGCTTGCTATGGTTGGTAAACCTGGTCCTGGGGGCGGATGGGAGGAATTGGCGGGAAGGAGGCAGGAGATGTATGATTTCTTTATGAGGTGTAAGCGGCCTGATGGGGGTTTTGTGGTCTGTGAAGGTGGTGAGCTTGATGTTAGGCGAGTCCCCTATTTGATACCTTCGAATATCACCATATCTGATTAGACGCTGATATTCAGGGGGACATACTGCCTGCTGGTAGTCGCTACTCTACTCGACATCATCACACCGGAACTTATCAACAATGTCGATAAATTCATCGCAGCCTGTCAAACCTACGAAGGCGGATTCGCATGTTCCTCTTTCCCCTTCGCCGACGGAGGTCGAGCAGCACAAGCAGAAGCCCATGGTGGATATACCTCATGCGCCTTGAACTCTTATTTCCTCTTAACAACCATGATCCCCTCTGGTACCTCGACTTCACTTGGGAAGTTCCCCGTGGTGGTCGATGTGGATGCTGCGTTGAGGTGGTCTGTGATGCAGCAAGGTGAAGCTATTGAGGCTGGGGGGTTTAGGGGGAGGTCAAATAAGCTTGTGGATGGATGTTATTCGTGGTGGGTCGGAGGAGGGGTTCCTGTTGTTGAAGCTCTGGCAGCGAGGGCCAAGGGGGAAGAGGATGAGGAAGGTAAGCTGCTGACTGAATGCAGGACGATTGAGCTGATTCGTAGCCAAACCGCCTCTTTTCAATCCTGGTCAGTTTATCACACTCTATGGAGTCTCCAAACTGACTTTTAGTCGCTCTGCAAGAGTTCATTCTACTAGCTGCCCAGAAAGAGACAGGAGGCGGTCTACGTGACAAACCCGGAAAGTGAGCCTCGTCGAGAGGTTACAACTGACGAAAGGCGCCCAGATCTATATCATACATGTAACAATCTCTCAGGTCTATCAATAGCTCAACACCCCCAGGCCCATTCTCGAGCGACAGTAGAATCCAACAGATCCTCATTTGATATAACAAAAGGTCTGCCTGCTATCAAACCAACCACTCCAGGCGGAGGTTGGAAGGATGAACAAGAACGTCAAGCAGTCAGGAAAGAGATATGGGCAAATGCCTTGGGGTGGATAGATAATGGTCCAGAAATCGTTCTTGGTGGGAAAGCTTCTAGGCTGGTATGTCCCCTTTTCCCCGAGGTGAATGGTGGCTGATGATAGAATACAACCACGCCTGTGTTTAATATACTCGGATTAAGGTTGAAGCCATTTATCAATTATTTCTATGGTCAGTAGTCGGTAGAGTGAGTGTCTCTGGGGTGTTTGTACTGTCATCTTGTCTACTTTCAATGGGTCTCGGTGCATAATCTATGTATTGCTTGCTACTCGTGCGAAATCAGGCACGTCGACGAATAATCTTGATCAGCTGAAAGTTGTCATCTGGCTTTTGTCTTTTGTCTTTCCTCACTATACATCAGAGCAGGATGGATATCGATACAAAAGCCCCAGACTCTGATATCTTGCAAGAAGCGACAGATCTCGAGTCCAAGTATGTCCACCCTATCCCTGCCCTGCTCTCCATTTTCCCTGTCATGGCGTAGACGCTTGAGACAGCATGAATAGTTGCTAATACCAGTTTCTTCCAACAAGGGTATCAAGATGGCCATGCGCATGGTCAATTACATGGTCTATTCGAGGGAAGGGAATTGGGAAAAGAAAAAGCTTTCGAGATATGGGAAGAATTAGGATATTACGAAGGCTGGGCAACACTATTTCTAAAGAACCTAAAACAAACAGGCAAAGAGGGACGGTTCGTCATCTCACCACTCCTGCAAATGCGTGAATGTGGACTGATAGAGCAGAGCATTAAATCACGCAAAAGTGTTGATCGACCTAATCAATCAATTCCCAACTCAAAATACCCCCGAAGCTGGTGAAATCGACCTGACAACCTTAGTCTCAAATATAAGAGCTCGATATCGGTTACTTTGTGCTTCTCTCGGCGTGAAGCCGAGGCTAGCTGCTGCGCCTAGCACATCCTCGAATGGAGATGGGGAAGGAGGAGGGAATATGGTGGAAGGTGTTGAAGGACCTATCAAGGGGTTTGATACTTCGAAATTGAAATTTTGAGCAATTGGCCAATTAATCGAGATTCACCGCAGAGGACCGTACGAGAAGGGTCAGGAGAATGGCATATGCTGGAAAGGGATTATGATATCGACCCCGGCGGCCAGTTGGATCTTCCGACTCAATGGCCTCCGCTCTCGCCTACACCTCTCGAACCGGGATCAGCAGCGACTCTATTCTATATCCCTCGGCCCACACTCCCACGACATCATCAAAAAGGGAGATCAATACGTAGTGGGAAGATAGGACAGGGTTTAGTAGTATCTCTATGACATGGGACGTGTTTGCGTATCTATGCATATCTCTACATAAGACCTGCGTCATGTCTAATCACGGAATACTGGAGGCCATCTGTTTGTAAGCTAACGTGACCCGAATTGCAGCAGGACTCACCCATTGGCTATAGGCTGAACCATCTCCTCTGCCCATTTACCCCAAGCAGTCCCATTCGTACCAACCAGCTCCTTGCTTCTAGCAGCAACTTCCCACCCGATAAATTTTTCAACCCATCCACTCATTTCATACCCATCCAAGCCATTCACTACACCCTTCTCCAAGCTCATGTCCACGATCTTGCGGACCTCCGGGGTATCAAGTGTAAATAAACATGGGTAGGTCGAGTAGAATAATCGGAGCGCTGCATTTGATTGGGGGTCGCTAGTGGAGTGAGAGAGGAAGAGAGGAGTATTGAGCGGAAGTAAGGATGATTTGGAATGTAGTAATCGAGGACATGGGATGGTTGATTCTGTCGATGTGGATTGCTTGGGTCTTTGTGATCTAGCATCTAGTAGTGTCTGATCGATTAATCGCTCTGGGGGCTCTTTGTATGGTCCATACGAGTTTCCCGAAACAATTACTCTCCAAGCTGGTGATCTTGACCAAACCTCCCTTTCGGCATGTTCTAGATCCATATCATCAATCCCCTGTCTTCTGCCAAGCTCCCACCATGCTGATCGCATATTCGTCCCTGCAAGATCCTTGAACTGTCCATCAAGTCGAGCATCTAGTGCGAGGTATCCGCCATTATATCCCCCGATCAATTGAGATATCTTTTTCGCTGGTTCAATAATGAGTCGATTTGAAATGACAACTGAACTCCTTATCTCGTTCCTCGCCCATCGAGATTTATCCGAGTTGAGAAGTAGCCGATTCGTTCCGGACAAGGTATCGAAGTGGAGGAGTTGGTTTGGTAGATCCTTGATATCCCCCAGGTAAAGCTGTTCGGTATATGGTCGATGTGGATGACGTTCCGGTTCCGACTCTGTGATCTGGTTATGGAACTCGGTATCCTGGTGAAAGGTGTATATATCACCTTCTCCCAGTCCGAGGCCACCTTCATCTATCGAGCGATAGAGCCATTTGTCCCTAAAATCCCATCGATCTATCCATTCCACATCCGTCATTTCCAGATCCACAAGCCAGCTCCAGCTGACCTGAGACCATTGATCGTATCCTTCACATCCGGCCGAGGCGGTGAAGTTGCCTTGACAGTGCCCAAGGGACGCCTTTGAAGTATTTCCTAACGCGTGTTGGAGGACGGGGGAAGGATACCAGGGGACTTGACGTCCGATCCAGAGGGGCGGTAGTAGTAGTGTACGATCTAGGAGTCGACATAGAGTTAGGGCGTTCTCAAGAGCTACTCGCTGAGTATGGAATCCTCCGTGGGGGTAGTATGCGAGGTACTTGACTTCATTCGAAATAGGATGTCGATGACGGGGGTTGGTATCGATTTGTTCGGGTTTGGCAGTATACCTCACGATGGTCTGTTCACGTAGTGCCGGATGAGCGACACGTAGCCAGTGTCGAAGCAATACAAATCCTGCGCCGATAGCTAAGATGATGAAGCCATAGACTCGAGTACGAAAGGAACGACGACGTGACTTCAGTCTCTCGTCAAGGTGATTATCCTAGTTTCAGCGAGGTCATTACTCAAACTCACAGTCAAGATCCGTCGGCGTTCAGGAGAAACTCTCCGTCTCGCTTTCGCGCTGACCAACATGGTTGAAATTGTATTGAGTTCAACATGATTGCTAGCTTTGTGATGTTGATGGACCAAAGGGTTAAAGGAGGGGTTGAAACGTTGTCAAAAAGGTCAAAGCGTGTGTGCTTGCTTACTTGTCACCTTACCGCATTTCATCATAATTTACCCGCTAATCTAAATGGATATATCCGCTCTTATCTACATTATTCCACACATTACAAGGTAAAGAGGAGAGGGGGAAGATGCAGCCATCGAAAGAGTACATGGGTCTAGCAACTACTTTACTCGATGCAATAGGCGACGAGAAGGATGGTGAGCACTTTACAGGGCTCTTAACATGACCTGCTGATACGATTAGCATCCGATACGGTCCTTCTACAACTCCAAGCCCTCTTTGGACCAATGTTGACCTCTGCTCTACACCTCGTTGATAAACGTGATGGTTAGCTTACACCACCATAAATTGAGGAAAGAGCTGATTTATAGTGGTCCGAGTTTCCCTTCCTCACGGTCGATATGTTTATCAGGTAACCCTCCTCCTTGACTCTGCACTTGAGGATTGGGCTGATTGTAGATCACTGCATCAACTGGCAAGCCTTATACTCTACATCTCGATCTACCCGAACCACCACCTGTACAAGTGACACCAAAAGCCCCAACTCCACCTCCTGATGGACCGTCCGATTCTCCCACGTTGGACGCGAGAAACGCATTCGACGTCTCTATAGAAAGAGACTCTCCAGAGCAAGTAGAGGTCGACAAAGAGCGCACGACCCGCCTAGCCAAGAAGCGCCGATTGGGTGAAGAAAGAAAGACGATAGAAGGGATGTACTGCCCCTGTCCAGGCTTTGCATATAACTCTCTAGCAGGAGAGGGGAATGTTCTGGTCAGCTTCTAGAGGCACTGCATCGTCAGGATGAGCTGACGTATAGTGCAAGCATCTACTGGCCGCTCTGATTGGGTGGAAGACGGGTAGGGAGATCAAGACTGAGGTGGCATTACATGGAGTCGTTCCTCTGTTAGGATTGCAGGAGGGAGCATTGGACAAGGGTGTGGATACGAGTGTGCAGGTCAAGACTGAAGATGGAGGCTAGCAGATGTGCATGACTGAGCATGTATGCATCCATTGCATCCATCCCTTCTCCTACTCGAATACTCTTCTTGGCTATGCTCGTCACTGGACTAGGTAGGTGGAGGTGAGCGGAACCAATTCCCACCTGACGGTACCTTTTGTTGAATATTTCCCCTTTTGTGCAAAAATCAAACACAACAACAACAAGCTTGTCTCAAGGTCTGTAACCTGTTACTACTCACACCTCACACCGTAGATTCACTCACCCCATCATTCAATTGCCTAGACTTGATTCAGTATCCTGTCATATCCATCACATCACATCGTCATACTAGGTTTCATCACGCGTCACATCCATTACTCCACCACCACGTCATATACCCCTTCGAATTAGCTTGTTTATTCTGTCTTCTATTCGACCATCCGTCTTGGCCTTCCATTCATACAACCCCACCTAACCATCGCTTCGACACTCGGATCTTGATCTTCAAAACAACACGCTACTCCACCTTCGATACATTCATACATATCCCAATGTTTTAATCACCTCTCACACTTCTATAACCTCTTTCATCATTCATCATGGTCAATCAAGAGGAACTAGACCTTGGTGGTCTACGTCTCACGGACGCATCATCAACTACGATCATCACCGAGAACCCTCCTCCTTCCGACCCCCTTCCTCCCGTCGATACCTCCCTCAAGACCGCGCTACCCCACCTTATCAATCGACTTATCCACCCTCTATCCTCTCAACTTCCACCTGCTCAACTCTTACAACTCAAGCTATCCCTAACCGAACGTTTATTCGCCAAGTACACCGCGACATGGGACGAGAAACGGCCTCTGAACGGTTCTGGATCCCGATCTTTGATTTGCACGCTCCACACTGGACTTCCTGTAGAGCTTCGCGAAGTAGCAAAGGAGGTCGGTATTGATCTAGAGATGTGGCTAAAGGTATTGGCTTTAGTCAAGGTTCAAGATGGAAAGGAAGTCTCTGTCAAGACTGAATGGGAAGCTTGGTGTGATCCTGGATCAGTATCGTGGAGATATGGCGGGTGGCAATGGGAGGATGTTGGATTTGATGTTCGACGTACATCCAGAGGTGAGTCACCAGTTTTTTACCAAATGAAAATGGACTTACCGGTAGACTCTATCAAGATTATTTGGCAAGCACCTCGTCCCGAGCAGGTCATTGCAAAAGGTGAATCGATCGCCGCATTCACTCCTGCTCGTCCATCCGCAGCCATCCCTATCCGAGCTCCTATCGTCTACGCCATCCCTCCTACCCCTACTGCCAACCTTGGCCGAACCGAATCTTCCTCCCTCTTACCTGCTGCCAGCATTGACCACGTTCGATCGCATACGACTTCCGGCGCGTTTGGCCAGTTCTATTCCCCCGAATCCGATGAAGAGCCAAGGAAACACGAGCGAGCTCATACGTCAGGAGGCTACGATAGTCACGATCCTCCTCCAAGACTCGAGTTCAGGCGAGAAGACCGAAGTAGGAGACGTGCAGCTCACGCGGGCTCCGACTCGACTAGCTCTGTCGACAGCAACATCTCGGATACCAACTCTGGTCTATCTCAGCTCTTGACTCCTGGATCTCGACCTGGATCTGCCGATGTCTTTCAGTCCGACATGGCCAAGGTCGCCGAACGAGGTCGAACTCCTTCCCCCAACACTCCGCATGGTAGGGAGCGAACAAACAAGACCCCAGCTACCGTTACTGGTGCTACCCCTGCTCCATCCACTACTCCTACCATCACCCCGTATGATGGTGGTAATGTGACTGTCCTCGGAGGTGGTGTCAAGCTAGGTGGCGGCTCGCGACCTTCGAGCGTCATGTCGGGCCATCGAACCCCCATGGATCGAGATCGATCACCTTCCATCTCTCTTGCCTCTCGAGCACTTGGCAATGCCATCGGCCCACAGTCGACTGGCGGTATGCGAAAGCCACGAACCCGAAGACGAATCATGCCAACCTACCTCGGATCCATCCATCAACCAGGTGTAGGTGGACCCATTAACGGTGTCTTTTCGCAATTCGTTCGACAGCCCAACCAGGCTTATGGCGGTCCAAACGGTCCCAACGGTCCCAACGTCTGGGCAGGTCAGCAACAACAGCAGAGCGTCGGTGTCGGTATGGCTCCAATGGTCGCACCTAGGTCTGTTTCGTAGACAGCCTCTTTTTTTCTCTATTTGGAAATACGTTTCTTTGCGTTTCGTGTTCTCCAGTTTATATTCGAGTTTGATCATTCATAGTTTATCACGAGTCAGTCCATAGCCTCCATCTTGGCGACATGCATATTCATAACGACGCTATTAAACAGAATTGTGGTAATGTACGATATCGTGGGAAAGCGGAGCTGTTAAACTGAACTTTCGACTCCTTCGGGTCTGCCGAATCCCTCCAGAGATAAGATTCTACAAGTTTCATACTTACCTTTCACTCTCTATCTACCCCTCTATATATCGACTCGAGTCGAATCAAACATATATAATAACCTGCGAAAAGGTGCATGCTGTTCGACCGTTTCTTGCCACGAATCACCACTTCACTTAGATCATCCAAAACTACACCACCTATTATACGAGTATACGCGACAATGGCCGCCAACTCTGCCCCTACCGTCCCTACGACACCCGCTGCCGCTTGGCCCGAGCCACAAAATTGGTCTGCCGAGAAGGTCAGGAAGACATATATCGAATACTTCCAAAATCAGCCTGGGTACGAGCACACTTTCTGGCCATCTAGTGGAGTTATCCCTTTTGATGATGATACACTCCTCTTTGCCAATGCTGTAAGTCAGCTAATTATCCGTCGAGATTGAGCTGATGTGTAGGGTATGAATCAGTACAAGCCTTTGTTCCTTGGTACCGCCGACCCAAAGTCTGATCTATCCAAACTAGTCCGAGCAGTCAACAGTCAGAAATGTATCCGAGCCGGAGGAAAGCATAATGGTGAGCATCACTCAGAGAGCTAGGACTCAGCTGACTGGTAGACTTGGATGATGTTGGAAAGGACACTTATCACCACACTTTCTTCGAGATGTTGGGAAATTGGTCTTTTGGCAATTACTTCAAGAAGGGCGCTTTGACAATGGCCTGGGATCTCCTCACCAGGGTTTATGGTCTACCGCCAGATCGTCTTTACGTTACGTACTTTGAGGGAGACGCAAAGCAGGGCCTTGAACCGGATCTCGAGGCCAAGTGAGTCAACCACTCATATACAAACCGAGCGCTGATGGAGTAGGGAGATCTGGCAATCTCTTGGAGTTGCTGATGATCATATCCTGACTGGTAACGCCAAGGACAATTTCTGGGGTATGTCACATCCGAAACCGCGTGAGCTGGACTGATAAACAGAGATGGGAGCTACTGGACCCTGTGGACCATGTTCCGAGATCCACTTTGACCGAATTGGAGGTCGAAACGCTGCACACCTCGTCAATGAGGACGACCCAAACGTCCTCGAAATCTGGAACAACGTTTTCATCCAATACAACCGAGAGACTTCAGGCGACCTTCGACCTCTGCCCAATAAGCACGTTGATACCGGTATGGGTTTCGAGCGATTGGTCTCAGTCCTCCAAAATCATCCTTCAAATTACGATACCGATGTCTTTACCCCCATCTTCAAGAAGATTCAGGAATTGACTGGCGCTAGGGAGTACGCTGGTAAACTCGGAGATGAGGACAAGGATGGTGTCGATACCGCTTACCGTGTTGTTGCCGATCACATCAGGACTTTGACAATCGCCATCTCCGATGGAGGTGTACCGGACAAGGACGGACGAGGATATGTCCTCCGACGAATCCTACGACGAGGTGTGCGATACGCCAACAACAAGCTCGGCGTTAAGATGGGCAGTTTTTTCTCTTCCCTCATTCCTGTCACTGTCGACACTCTGTCCCCCATCTTCCCAGAAGTCACCAAGAAAGTCAAGGACCTCAAGGAGATCCTAGACGAGGAGGAAGCTTCATTTGCTCGGACTCTTGCTCGAGGAGAAGCCTTGTTCAGCAAGTACGCCGCCCAGGCCGAAGAGGAGAAGCGAACGACATTGGCCGGAAAGGACGTTTGGCGACTATACGATACATACGGTTTCCCTGTCGATCTAACCCAGATCATGGCAGAGGAGCGAGGACTCAAGATCGATGATGCTGGATTTGAAAAGGCTCGATTGGAGAGCTTGGAGGCTAGTAAGGGAGGTGGAAAGAACAAGGATGCTGCTGGTGTCAAGCTCGATGTTCATGATATTGGAGCTTTGGAGCAGAATGACGCTATCCCAAAGACTGATGACTCGTTCAAGTTCGGTACGTCTTGTGTCAAAGAACTTGATTACGGTATGCTAATCTTCCAGGCCTCGAGGACGTCAAGGCAACCGTCAAGGGTCTCTACCAGTCTTCGAAATTCGTCTCTTCCTCCTCCGAGCTTTCTGCCGATGCTCCATTCGGTGTCATACTCGACAAGACCAACTTCTACGCCGAGCAGGGTGGTCAAGAGAACGATACTGGTGTCATCGCCATCGATGGTAAAACGGAATTCAAGGTCGAGGATGTCCAAGTATTCAACGGTTACGTCCTGCATATTGGTCGACTTGAAGACGGAGAGCTCAAAGTCGGAGATGAGGTCGTCAGCACTTATGACGAACTCCGCCGCTGGCCCATTCGAAATAACCATACAGGAACTCATATCCTCAACTACGCATTACGTGAGGTTCTAGGTGATCATATCGATCAGAAAGGATCTCTTGTCGCTCCTTCTAAACTACGATTCGATTTCTCGCACAACAAGTCCATCGATGCCGCTCAGCTTACCAAGATTGAGGATATCTCGAATGACTGGATTAAGAAGGCTACTCCTGTTTACTCGAAGGAGATGTCGCTTGCCGAAGCACAAAAGATCCCAGGATTACGAGCGGTATTTGGTGAAGCCTACCCTGACCCTGTCCGAGTTGTCTCGATCGGCGCCCCGCTAGAGGAGATCCAAAAGAACTTGGAGGATACCAAGTGGAGGGGTGCCAGTATTGAGTTCTGTGGTGGAACGTGAGTATGCCCCGGAGTACTTTGGGCTCTGTGCTGAACTCGTAGACACGTCGCTACCACTGATGTCATCAAGGAGCTAGTCATCACCGAGGAAGGATCAGTCGCCAAGGGTATCCGACGAGTCGTTGCTGTCACTGGCCACGATGCCTACGAGGTTCAGCGAAAGGGTAAAGAGTTTGATGCCAAGCTTGAGACCATCAGGGGTTTGCAGGGCAAAGACAAGGAGGCTGCCATGAAGCCTTTCCTTACCGTATGTTCCACTCTCACATCAGTCGATATATGCTAACCATGCAGGAGCTCGGTCAGAGCAACATCTCATTGGTCAAGAAGAACCAACTCAAGGAGGCTTTCGAAAAGATCCTCGGCGAATTGCAGGCTGTTACAAAGGCCAAGACTGCTGCTGACCAGAAGATGGTGAGTCTTCATTCTGGTCGTAAGGATCAGAGCTGACGTCCAGATCACCGATGAGATCAAGCAGTACTTTGACGCCAACCCCAACGAGAATGTCTTTGTCGGCGTCTTTGGTATCGGTGGTAACGCAAAGGTAAGCTCATCATCCCCTATGATGAACGACAGAATGGCTAATCCGCAGATCCTCAGCGCCGCCTCCGCGATCGGCAAAACCCTTTCGAAAGCAGTCTACGTCTTTTCTCCCGATGAAGAGACCGGTAAAGTCGCACATCTGAACTACCTACCCAAAGAGGTTCTCAGCAGCAAAAAGCTAGACGCAAAGATTTGGCTTGGCGAAGTGAGCAAAGTGATCGGCGGAAAGGTACGTCTCCTATTCCAAAAATCCGAAAATCGCAAGTGGCTGATGGCTGCAGGGTGGTGGAAGGGATGACAGTGCTACTGGTGTTGGTAGCGAGGGAGACAAGATCAAAGAGGCAGTTGCAGAGGCTTTGCGAGTGTACAAGGAGAAGGTCGAGGCTTAGTCTAGAGATCGGAGATGCATACCAAATTTATCAGGAATCGACGTCTCAGCCACTCTTTCGTGATCGAGGCGTTCCCTCGTACTTGTTTAGCACATGATAGGAAGACCCATACTTGGCTCAGGATCACTCGACGCCCAAAGATGATCACGAAGCGTACGAGTCCATAATAACGGCTTAACCAACCGAAACCGGCTCGGATGCCGGCATTGAAACCGGTTGGCGTTTTCCTATTTGGATCATTCTACCTGATAAATTCTGTTCCTGACAATGTCCAGACAAAATGGACTTCTAGAATTGTCTCACCCGGTGTCGATCTCTTTCATTAATTGCTATTGGATTCATTTACTCCGAGCGCCTCCCGATGCTCTTCCCTGGCTATTCCTGTACTGACTGCATAGACATTCCATGAACCTCCCTGTATTACGGTAGCAGGGTACTGATAAGTCAACATGACTTTCTCCGATGTGTCAAAGTCCGGACGCCACTTGATGATTGATGAGACCACGCTAGGAAACATATTGGATGATCTACCTTGATCTGCTAACGGTAGTAAAGACACATATGGTGGAGATGCAAAGGAGATTAGTCTCTTTTATCAACGTCGACCCAACTACTCACACTCTTTCCCAGCTTTGATAGCTGACCTAGTCGATATATCAACACGATGGTTCGACTTATCGCATACACAGCGACTGTCGCTCTCTTGTTTACCCCTTCTCTCGCATTAGTACTACCGGAGCAGGCTCCTCCCACACCCGAACAATTAGCAGTCATCGAGGCAATTGGTGTACATTTCAAGGATGTCGTTCCCCTCCACGCTCCCTCATATGAGGCCTCGGGTAATGCTTCCACACTTGGTGTCGGGCAATCTGGTCATCGATTGGGGAAACGACAGTATGCCAGCGGATCCGAGACTCCACTTTGGTACACTGGAAAGACCGATCCTTGGGCCAACTTTAAATCTTTCAATTGGAACACTTGGGTCAATTGGGGTTGGTCAGATCATACCCTAGGTTATGTGAAGGAGTGGTACATCGATGAGTAAGTGGGGTACTGGATTGTGTGTTTGCAAACGGGAGTGAAGGGATGTCAAGATATCGGAAATCGAGGGCATTGGGATGTCTCGCGTTCTGCCTCTACTCATCCATTCCCTCGATGTCGAACGTGATAGCTGATTGACAGGTATGGTCTCAATCTACCCCCTGGAGTCGGATCATGGCAAGGACTTTCCTACTATGTGACCTATTTCGGAACCAAGACACCAAGTTCCAAACCATTCGTCACTGTTTTCGGAAGCCCAAACACCGAGGATCCATGGGTCATCCCATCCAAACAAACTACCACCACCGCAAAGCCAGTCACCACTACTACTACTACTACCTCCTCCACTAGCAGCTCTAAAGCAACCACTACTAGCTCGAGCTCGACCAGCGCAAGCCCAAGTCCTTCCGCTACTACGACGCCATCTGCTACTTCTTCCAGCAAATCATCGGCTTCCAGTTCTAGCTCAAGCTCGAGCTCTACTCCCGCTCCAACCGTGGCGCCAAGCTCATCTTCGTCCTCCTCGTCGTCCAAGCCCAGCTCTTCCTCATCTTCTGCCCCGTCGAGCAGCAGCTCTAGCTCTAGCTCCCCCTCTCCCATTGCCGCTAGCAGTTCCTCCTCATCCAGTCCGACACCCGCTGCTACCCCCAGCTCCAGCTCGTCCTCCGCTGCCTCTTCGACTTCCTCGTCCATCTCCTCTTCGTCCTCGTCTTCCTCGTCCGCCACCTCGTCGAGTTCGACATCATCTGCACCAGCCACCTCCACTTCCTCCTCATCGAGTTCTTCCTCCTCTTCGTCCTCTTCGTCCACATCCTCTACGTCGAGCTCAGTCACCACCTCTATGACCACCTCGACGACCTCTTTGGCGGATACCACAACCACCTCGTCCACATCCAGCGCTGCACCATCCCCAACATTACCTCCCGCACCATCAGGCTGGGCACAAGCATCCACTCCCTGTATCGCCGAGGGCACAAATGGTCGAGCCCTTGTCGGTGTCTACATCAACGACCCTACTGGTCAGACTGTTCCCCAATGTCTGGCCGAATGTGATCGTCGTGGCTACCCCATCGGGGGTCTTGAGTGTACGTCCCATACTCCAGGTGAGATCACAGAGCTGACAATCAGACGGTCGCGAATGTTGGTGCTCAAACTTCCTGACCAACTCGGCTACTCTGCAAAAGACTGGTAAATGCAACATGCCATGCCCTGGCGACAGTACTTCCCTTTGCGGTGGGGCGTTCTCACTCCAATTATACGTGTCTACCAAATTCAACTCGGTCGGACTATCACCCGATCTGACTCAAGCTGCTGTCCCCCTGCCAAACGGATGGCAACCTGCTCAAGTCGACAACACCACCGTCTCTACCGCTCCTACCTGTATCAGGGAAGTAGCTGGTCGAGCCCTCACTGGCGCTTACATGGCTAGCGGATCGATGACGATTCAAACGTGTCTGGACTTTTGTGGAAGCAAGGGATACCAGTACAGTGCTGTCCAGTACGGCAAGGAGTGTCGATGCGGGAACGAATTGAGAAATGGAGCCAGCTTGTCCGATACCAGTAAAGCCTGTGGTATGAGCTGTGGAGGTGATCCGACTCAATCTTGCGGAGGTACGTCTCTCTCGTGACCATCCATACGACATGCTGACGGGCCAGGAAACTACGTTATGAACATCTACAGCAATCCCGCCTACTCGTACTCAAACACAATCGTCAACGGCTACGTCAAGACTGCCTGTATTCAAGAAGTGGTCGGTCGATCACTCCAAGGCGCGGGATTCCAGAACACAGCCATGACCGTCGAAATGTGTACATCATACTGCTCCAACAAAGGATTCGCAATCAGCGGTGTCGAATACGGAGTCGAGTGTTATTGCAGCAATCAATTCAATGGCGAGGCGTCCCTCAATTTGATCTCTGATCAATGTTACATGCCATGCGGAGGTAACCCGGATCAGAATTGCGGTGGTCCCAACGCCATCTTTGTTTATATCAATCCCAGTCCACCTGCTGTGTCTAGTGGTCTACCCTCTGGTTGGTCATCGAAAGGATGTTTCGCCGAGCCGAACGGTGGTCGAGCCCTCGCATTCGACGCTACTTCTCAAATTCCACTTGCCGACTTGACAAATGAACTTTGTGCCCAGACATGTATGCAACTTGGGTACTCCATCTCCGGCGCCGAATACGGATCTCAGTGTATGTCTCATTTCCCTGCTTCTTGGATCTAGCTGACTGGACAGGCTTCTGTGGAAATCAGCTAGATAATGGAGCCTCGGCCAATGGTGTCAATAGCAATCAGTGCAATTACCCATGCCCTGGAAATCAGTTTACATCATGCGGAGGATCATACAGGCTGAGCCTGACATCGGCTGGGCCATGAATGCGGGACAATCGTAGATAGAAATTATAATACACACATTTTGGGTTCATGCAAAACTGCCACATTCCTGGTCGACGCCCTACGTACTGTCCACCTGTGTTGATGCGCATTTCGATGTTCTCACCAGCATGTCATTTACGCTATCCACACGTCTCTGAGCCTGCAGAGCTCGCTACGCGCCTGCGACTCTCATCGGACCGCTGAAATAGAGGGAATTTATGCCGGTTATCCGGAAAATCAACTCTCCGAAAGATCCCCGACCGGATAACCAAGACCGAAGTCTTACCAGTAGTGCTAAGATACCTCTTCCTGCTCGAGTAACAACCACATCCACCATCAATCAGCTATCAAGATGTCCACACCACTCGCACTAAACGCTACAGAGCTCGGGTTCATGGGAAGGAACTACAAATCGCCATTCCCAACCACACCAAACCATCCCCCCACCTTGACCCCCACCCAGCTTGTCCTCTCGCCTTCAAACTTGATCAATCCTGGTGGAGAGCCAGTGAACAAGCTCATCTATGCTGGGTTCCTTGAGCACCTTGGTCGGTGTATTTACGGTGGTATTGTCGATGATCCCAAGGAACCTAGCGACAAGAAGCTATTGATCGAGCAAGGGAATGGGAAACTGGGAGTGAGGAAAGATGTCGTCGAAGTCCTTGGTGCCGAAGGAGAGCTAGCTGTACCTATGCTCAGATGGCCTGGTGGTATGTCAATTTCTTGAGCCGGAGATCTGAGCTGAGATGTGAGGAAACTTCGTATCCAACTATCACTGGCAAGACGCGATTGGACCAGTTGAAAATCGACCCAAGCGTATCGAGCTTGCCTGGTTGTCAGACGAGTCAAACATGTACGTGACCCTCCCATCAATTCTCCAAAATCAGGCTGATATCTAGGTTCGGTACAGACGAGTTCATCGATTACTGCCGTTTGACCAAATGCGAGCCATACATCTGTCTAAACAGTTCGTGTCTTCTGCTTATATCCGGGTTTGGGAGCTGACGCTCATAGTGGGCACTGGAACATACGAGGAGGCGCTTGCTTGGGTCGAGTACTGCAATGGAACTGGGAATACCCAGTAAGCTACCGATAGATCGCGCCTGACAATGCTGACGAGTGTAGCTGGGCGAGCCTGCGAAGGAAACACACCGGTCGGGACGAACCTCATAACGTCAAGTACTGGGGTCTCGGTAATGAAGGTATGTCACCTGTCATCATGTAGATGTACTAGCTGACGACCAGTCTGGGGACCATGGCAGGTCGGAAACATGAAGGCTGCCGATTATGCGGAAAAGGCCAGACAATGGGCTCACGGTCTGAAGCTCGTTGACCCTACCATCAAGCTTGTCTCTTGTGGACATGAGGTATGTCCCGCTAGTCTTCGAACATGGCGGTGTCTGATGATCAGGGCAATGGAGAATGGGATTCAAAGGTCCTCCGGACTCTTGCCGGATGGGTCGACCTCCACTCGATCCACTTGTACACCACTCTCGGTCAGGAGGCGGTACCTGAGGTCAAAGGGCTGGAGTATGAGAATAACGTGTTTGGACCTGCTGTAAGCCGTTCTACTGAGCCTCGATGTGGAGTTATCGCTGATATCCAGGCCGCTGAAAGGAATATTGAAATCTGTAAATCGCTCATTGACCTCGCACAGATCAATCGAGTCAATTTCGGTCTACCTGCAAGACCTATCAAGATCGCCTTCGACGAATGGAATGTATGGGATGAGCTCAAGGGCCATGCTGAGAATGGTTTGGCTCAGGTCTATGACTATAGTGACATGCTTGGATTCGTCGCTTGGTTGAACGTGTTGGTCAGGAAGCACGATGATCTGGGATTGGCATGTCTCGCCCAGTCTGTCAATGTCGTGAGTTCAAGTTTGAACCATAAGAGTTAAGCTGATCTAACAGATCTCGCCATTGACGACTAGCCCAAATGGAATCCTAAGACAGACCATCTTCCATCCGTGAGTGGCCCACCATGGCTCTGAGTGGTCCTGACACCCAGTCTCAAACTATTCTCCAACTTCATGCGAGACGGACATTTGCTCAGCCTTCCCAGTACTCCCGATCGATAGTAGGTCGGGCGTTCCAGAACGTGATCCCATACTGAAACCACAGCGTCGGACCAACTTACCCGGTCTGGATCCAAAAGGCAGAATTGAAGCCAGCATACATCGATACAGTCGCCATGATCACCGCAGACAAGAAGAGTATTCGACTCAGTATCCTAAATCGACATCCCTCTGCCGATTTCGATCTCGACCTCCGATTTGATGGGTTCGAAGTCAGTTCAGTCGAGGTGCACGAGATGTACTCTGACGACCTGGCTGCAGTTGTGAGTCTACTCTCGTCTCCTTGAATCGAGTGGACATCGCTGATACCCAGAACTCATTCGACAAGCCGGATACTGTGGTTCCAAAGGTTAGAAAGCTGGGTAAGGAGGATTTGGTAAAAGGCAAGACGACCGTCAAGAAGCATTCTTGGTCGTTCTTTATCATTGAAGGAACGAAGGCATAGCCTCCGAAGAGGAGGAATAGATATGAAGTAAACGTGTGCAGGAAAAGA
Organism: Vishniacozyma victoriae; assembly: GCA_017654735.1. Taxonomy (NCBI): domain Eukaryota; kingdom Fungi; phylum Basidiomycota; class Tremellomycetes; order Tremellales; family Bulleribasidiaceae; genus Vishniacozyma; species Vishniacozyma victoriae. The sequence goes on from JADPYG010000088.1 coordinate 534,249, forward strand.
TGGCAGGGGGTTTGCATACAGGTGAACAGAATCGGCAATAGTCGCTTTTCAGTTCATCCCCAGAAAAGCGGCCTGCTGATGAGCACTATCCATACTGATCGCACCTCCAACTGACCTTTCGAAATCTCAACAAACTCCCTTGCACCCCTTTGTCTGCTCCTGATTGTACTCAAAGTACCCCATATCCCCACCTTCCCAGAAAAGCGGAACTCGACATCCACCAGCAGTAACGGTACAAGCCCAATCAGGCAAGGCGGCGTCATCGAACGATTGGTTTTCTTTGTTATCGCATTCTCGGGAGAAGGAATGAGAGACTCGATGGGAAGGGTTAACGAGAGTATAGGAATCTTCTGATCTGCTATCGTCGGCATCGGCATCGTCGAAGACGGTAAACTGATCCGGGGAGGCCTCGACACTCGGCTCGTAATATGGTTCGGGTTTGGTTTGATGATCGCCAGCAGCAGGTATACTCTGGTATAGGTTCAGTGCTTGTTGTCGGATCGAGTTCAAACCTTCGGATAGAGAAGCCTTCTCGGCCTCAGATTGGGATAGGGAATGGAGACCATTGATGTGGTTCTGGAGGATTTGGAAAGCAGTGTCAACGTTCCTTGGAAGAGCCGGGAGGGTAGAGCTCTGCTCATTTTCGATAGCGGGCGAATGTCCGCTGGTCTGTTGTTTTGTTCCTTGATCGGGTTTGTATTGCGGAGCCTCTGCGAGGTTCGTCGATAACAGGCTGTCGGTAGCGACGTTCTCGAGAGATACTGGTGAGGACTGATAGGTCATGAGAGTAGAGTTTATCTTGGAAGATGAAGACGACGAGGGAGATAGAGAGGGACGACTCCAATATAAATACACCCAGCGTATCCAAGGGGTCTAGTGTCCGGCTTGTACCTTAGCTCCACAGTCAACAAACGGGCATCGTTTCCTGAAAAGGTTTGGTAGAGTGAGTGCTTCTGACGCCACCATCAAATCCAACAAAGCTCAGCCACCAAAGGCACAAAGAAGAAATGATACAAGGATGACAGAAAAGAAGCAAATAAACAAAAGGACCCCCTCGAAACACGTCAAGGAAAAGGGTTGTGTGTGGTCAGAAGAGGTCAATTGTATAGATTGACCTTATCATTTGTATTAGATGAAGATTTCTACAAATAACAATCAGTACCAATGTGAAATATCTCCGGGAGTCGTGTTTTCGAAGCTAAACACTAAAGTTGCATCAAAACTGATCTGCAGGTCCAACTTCCACTAGTGTACAAGGGGGAGTCTGTGCAATAGGTACCGCAGTCACTCTATATCGCCGAAAGGACCCCTAGACCTTTCCATTCGTTGATCGCCGGACGCGTCAACTCAAGACTTTTGCTTGGGTCGCCTCCGAAACCCATTCCCCCTGATTCAATGACGCCAGAGAGAATGACGTCGCGATCGCGCCACGCCTCTACGATCGATGTGGATAGGTCCGAGCGCATGTCGTTGACCAGCTTTTGTAGCTCAATGGCAAGTTGTCGGTGCTCTGACGAGGCCGTGAAGAGGTGACGAAGGAGTGTGAGAGCCTCCGCTGAGTCGTCAGTATTCTGATCACCGGGCTCATGTGAAATGCTTACCACTCTTCTCATCCACACGTATGACGAGTCGACCAATACTAGCAATCAGGTAATCATATTCGTCAACTGTGCCTTTACGTCCCGCAGCTCGCTTCCGCGATTTCTTGTGCTTCGACTTGTTGGTTTGGCTGACTGTCAGCTGCTGACCATGTGAATCTCGGAGCAGACTTACCCGGTCATCTTGGTAGACTGCGTGAAAGCGGTAGTGGGTGCTGCGGTGTACCTAGTGAAGGCCGTGGCCACGGTAGTAGCGTTGGTAGCGACATCCACGCCCTCCAAAGCTGGTTCTGTATCGACAATATAGAAGGTGTCTGAATGTCAGCAGAAAACAATGTAGACAGGCATAACTCACCCGGATCCTCCTCCAAAACCTTCCTCAATTCCGCTATACGTTTCATCTCCTTATCCAGCTGACCCCGCATCTCCTCAAAGACCTCGGTCAATTCCTCATTCGCATCTTCGAGTCCAGGGTAAATCGTCGATTCGACGAGATCCGATCGATCATGTAAAGCAGTCTACGGGTCAGACATGGTGAATGAGACAGTAGATGACATACCAGACGTTGCGCCTCGGCAAACTCCAGACCCTTAGATAGGACCTGCACTGCACTATCCACGTCATTCGCGTAATCCATGAACACCTGTGCGGCGTCAAGGTTCTTGCCTCGACTGGACAGATGATCTGGAACGTCAGCGTACCGCTCATACTAGTCGATATGGCGCTTACCTGTGACACGCTCTACCATGGCCGCAATGGCGTCCTCATCGAGCTTTTGCTCGTTGGCCAAAGTGAATAGCTCTCTCCAAGCATGAGCCTTCTCGTATGCTTTCATTGCCTTAGCGGGGTATCCAGCCATTGTATAGGCTATTGTCAGCTAAGTCTGGTAAGTTCAGACATACAAATGGCAGCATGGTGGAATTCCCTTCTATCATATAGGTAATCACCATACAAATCATGTACGACCTGCTCGTCAGCTTCGAGGTTGTATGAAGGAATAGCACATACCAGTAACGATTCTGGCTTGTCGGCGTACAACTTGAATGCCTCGTCGTACAACTCGTATCGCGAGAAGTAGGATGTCGCATCGTCGAACCTCTCGTCTCCACCAGCGACCAGGTTGCGCAATGCACTCTCCCGCCTACCGAGGTGATCGTCGATTCTAAATCGCTGCTCGTGTTGATCAAGTGCTCGGAGCTCCCTCAAGAATGGCAAATACTCTTTAGGGTCCTGTTTGTCAGTATCAGGCCCTTGTCATCAAATGTGCGTACCTTCTGAGAGTATTGGGCGACCATGAGGACGAGTTGGAAATTGTACATTCCCAAAGCGACATCGTATAGCTTATTGACGTCGGACAGGAAGATAATGTATTTGACGGCGTCTTCAACAATTTCGGCATGGTCGGCTACATGATCAGCTCAAATCGAAAGTCACGTAAGCTGGATCTCACCTTGCAGCTGGAGCAGGAGTCTCAACGCAGACTCGTAATCTGCGGGTTGTTTGCACGCATGAGTAGTCAAGATGGTTTCGACGTATTTGACTAAATCTTGCGATTCGAGCAATGCTCGAAGAGCATCGCAGATCGAGTTGACCTTGTTGGACCTAATCTGTCAGGTTCCAACTTCGAGTGGGGAGTACTGAGTACGTACGATGAAGAGCTAGCTTTGTTAAGATCCCGGAATATTTCTGCCGCTGAGTCCTTCTCCCTGGAATGGTCAGCCGCGAGCATAATCAGACAGTGGTCGGGAGACTTACTCAAGAGACGAAACAAAGAGATTGAGGTAGTCGACCTCTGGTACCTGCTTGACAAATTCGGGCAGGCTTTTCATGAACTGCTCGGGATCCAGGTCGTACAGCATATTCAAGTCCAATCTGTGTTTTCGACAATGGACAAATGCGGATCTGTATCGTCCCCTGATCTACGTCAGCTTCACCACAAAAAGAGAGGTGGGTTGAGCTTACGCAAGGACGTCACGCCTAATAACAGCGAGGACTAGTGGTCTGGGGTAGACAGTCTCGAGATTACCCCTCGGCATTTGAAGCACCAAGCTCATACTACTAGGGCAAGCAGCCACTGCCAATGCTCCTCGCTCAATCCTTCTTGTCTCCCATTCCTGCTCCGCTGGAGACACGTCCTCGCCGAGTGCAAGGCGTCGCAGTACACTCATTGGTGCGTAGTGCGAGTTTTGGGCTGTTGTGGTGTAGATCAAGAATTCTGGGGTGAGGGTGAATGACGTGACTGCAGAGGCCAAGGGCGTGGCGTCGATCAGGTCGGGGAGCGATAGTGGGGCAAACAATAGTTTACCGTTTGAAGAGAGGGCGAAAATGAGTTCCGACCCTTGCGAGATAGAGACCGACTGGGCGTTTGGGCAAAGCTGAGCTTCGGATTCCGGTTCATTGGCTATGATATGAGCTAGGTCCAATGACCGGGGTGAGTACGCACATATTCGGAAAGCCCCAGCTTTGTTGAGGGAAAGCAGTCTCCCATCCGAGCTGAAGAGCACCCTCTCGACATCGGCATCTGCCTCCTGAATAGCGTTCTCTTGTCCGTTCGCCAAGTTGAAGATCTGAGTCTTGCCAGCTCCACTAGCCAGCACCGCAACCTGCCCTTCCTGTCCTATTGCCAGGCTCATTCCGACTAGACCATCCATCTGAGCGGTCTGTTCCCAGGCGAGTTTCGGTTCGGCTACCTTTCCACCTCCTCTCAACTTCGAGCCCTTTCGATCTGGGACTCGGGTATTCAGATCCCACACTTGTACTGATCCGCTGCGATATAGGATGGCTAGCGAATCGGCGGTATCTGACATGGCTACGTGGATCGGAGTTGCTGGTAGTGCGATGGTGTAAGATGCCATAGGCGGTGGGGTGTTTTGAGTTCGGAAAGGGGTGATCAGGAGGTTCTTGCCGTCGACAACAGCTACTGACGCGGTATCATTGGGCATAGGTAGATGAGCAGCGTAGGTGTCCCAAACAAATTGTCGGACCTGGATGCAGCCTAGAATGTCAGCTCGTCTCGCTGGGCGTGACTTACCTTGCTCGACGAGGTAGAGGGTCATAGGCTGTTCCGGATGCCAGCTGACATTGCTGAAACGACCAGAAGTGGTCGAGAACAGCTCCTGTTTGAGATAGTAGTGATAATTCTTCATCGACCATAATTGGACTGCAGGATCAGCAGAAATCTCATCAAGAGCTTCAAGGCCGACTTACCAACATCCTCATCAGCCCTGCCGATCCAAATGGCCAGTATCTCTGAATCCGAATTCCAACGTAATCCCTTGATGTTCCCATCCTTCCAATTTGCCATATCTTCCCTCAACTCGAATCCACCATGCCTTAATCCATTCCTCTCTAGCATCGCGACCTCCCACCGGCCCTGCTTTCCAGGGGCTCCACCTTCATATCCATACCTCACCAATCCGGAAATGAGATTTCCACTCGGTCTCCAATCGACCGCTCCCTCTAGACCCGGTAGGTTTTCGGAAGTAGCTGATAATTTGGGTATGAAGCCTGAACTGGCTTCCCGGGAGTAGATACGGACTTGGCGCCTCGCGTCTGGTGAAGAGGGATAGTAGTCAAGCGACGATACGGCGAAATATGATGCGTCGCCTCGAAAGGTTATTGTTGGTAGACCGTCGTCGGTTGGGTGGGAGTGGTGTACTGTTGGAGCTGAGATTTCCCGAGAGGCTTTCCCCGCTTGTCCGTGAAATTGAGTGGATTTGGACCCCCACCCGACGTTGATGAATTTGTCTATAAGTCAGTCTTCGATGATATAAGGTATACACAAGAAGGCATACCCTCTCCGAAATCCTCCGTCCTCAGCGGTTCCTCGTGCAGTGTATCAAGCTGTCTTGTCATGCAGACTACCATGTCCTCGCCTGCAGATCAGTTTCCGAACGTCGCTGAAGACAAGAATCATACCAGTAACCAAGATAAGATGTTCCTCGTCAGGAGACCAAGCAGCAGCCTTGATCCCACTGTCAATACTACCAATTACCTCAATCTGCCGGTCAGCTTAACCTCTTGGGCTTCCATGAAGCTAGAGACATACGGGTCCTACACCTCCGTCGGGCCCTTCCAGCTGTACAGTCGCGATATCTCCTCCGTAGAGCAGGATGACCAGACTCCGGTCGTCGGAAAAGTAATGGATATCTACCACTTGGCCTAGGTGCTCTGGTAGGGGAAAAGGGCTGGTCACAGGTGATGAGAATACACCGAGCTCCTGCATTCATCAGCTGTGGCTCGTTGAAGAGAAGGTGAAAGCTCACCTCGGTCTGAACACCTTTAGGAATGATTTCGTATTTCACCAATCCGACCTCGACACCATCTTCCATCTTCTCAATAGTAGCATACACATCGTTCGTTTCCGGGTCGACAGCACATTTAGTGATCCTCCCCTCCTCTTTTCCGTTCCGTGCGAGTACAGATAGAGCAGTCGGTGTCAGACTCCTCATTGTATTGATATGAGTGGTATAAAGTGACGATTTGAGCCAAAATTATGGCTACAAGTGGAGGGTTAATTCAAAGCGGCGTACTCCGCCTCCGCCAATGTGTTATAGCTGGAACCCGTTCTATGGTTCACTAGGTAACGTCAAGAGCAATATAATATGGGAGTCAAAGCAGCGTAAGTCGATACTAGGCTAAAGTGTGCATCACGCTGATAAGTGTAGGCAGGATCTCTACCTGGATCCGTCCATCCGGGTCAGCTTATAGAATCCGTGCATTGTGAACAACAGCTGACAAGATAGGACTGGGTCTTGATTCCAATCACGATGATCATGGTACGTACAAGCTCAACTATTCATCAGTCTAGCAACTCATGTCCAGATACTGGTCGGTCTGCTACGGCACTACGTTACAGTTCTACTCAACTCCGCACCAAAGAAACAGCCCTCCGCAGCCGTCCGGGAACAGTCAGTCTACGCTTCGGTACTATTGTACACAGCTCACTGGCAGACGCGCAATGCAGCGAGCAATGATCCTACGGTCTTCTGCTCCTCTATCTCCACTCCCTCCTTCCACCTACCTCGCTTTCTCAAACCAATTCGCTCAGAATCTGGATTCAGGAGATTACCTCAAGCCTAAACCTGAGTCACAAGAAGGTGCACCACCAAATCCATTCGAGGGTGGACAGATGGATGGTATGATGGATGGAATGAAGAAGCAGGCCGTCATGATGTGAGTGGATACTTGTTCTCGAGAGGAATGAGCTGATGTACAGGGTGCCCAATATGGTATTGATGCAGTACATTTCTGCTTTCTTTTCCGGTTTCATCCTGAGTACAGCTTTCTTTCGCGGTCAAGAGTTCAGCTGACAACCAGTCCGACTTCCGTTCCCTCTCACACTCGGCTTCAAGTCACTACTGGCTCGTGATCTCGCCATGCCCGATCTAGATGTCAGATGGGTGTCGTACGTCCCGTCCCGATGTCCACCACTGATCCCGTAACTAATCTGCAGTGCTCTCTCTTGGTACTTCCTCAACCTCTTTGGTCTAAACGGAGTATTCAAGCTCATCCTTGGCGCTGATAACGGTACGTACCCCCTTTAAACATCAATCACCCAATCAAGCTAATTAATGTAGCGGCAGTGGACACCCGAGATGCAAGTTCCACAGCCATGCTTTCCGGGGCGGGAATGAACCCCATGGGCCCACAGCAAGATATGGTCAAGCCGTTCAAGGCGGAAGTCGAGAACTTGGCGTTGGCAGAAGGACTATACAGATGGGCGGGAGAAGGCGTAGAAGACCGTGTTTTGGCTCGATGGGGTAAGGTCCAGACTGCCAAGTAGATCATGATTATTATTGGAGCTGTTGATCATTACATTGCACATGTATCAATGAGTTCCGAAATTGGCAGAATCCAGGCTCTCTGATTGGCCAATAGATGATGCACGGGGGTGCATGGGCAATTTGAGGCAAGGGCCGGGGTGTCCACTCAGCTCCCGTCCCAGCCGATCAGTTTACGAATTGTCTGTTTCACAGCATGTACCGCCCTTCCGATCTGACGGACTAACTACCAGCTAAGCCTACCGTCGATATAATTGCCAAGACCTGATCTAAGGTAGCGGCCTGTACTACAATTGCCTAACTAAACGAGAGCACTGACAGGTACCATCCAAACAAAGCTAAAGCGGACTAATTGACACATGAAACGAGCGAAACGCTGATTTACCAATTTAGGTCACCGATCAATTCGCTCCGTAGGATCGCATCAACTCCTTTGGTACGGGTTAGCCAGTAACTTAGGCTGTATCACCTGTGTTCGAGACTAACGACCAGCTCCGCCCTCAAGTTGTCAATGTCTCCCGTCGTCATCGTCGCTCGAACGACCGAGCGCCATGATGAGACCCAACTAGCCCGTGACTAGCCTCTGACATCTATAAGAACCCCTTCATCTAGCCGTATTTTCTTCTCCATCAACTCACACTTCATTCATTCATCACCTGACTTCTAAAACTCTCACCAAACCACCAACCAACCAACCAACCAACCAACCAACCAACAAAACATCCAATACAATGCGATTCACTTCCATCCTACTAGCCCTTCCCTTTGTCGCTTCGGTCTTCGCTGCTCCCGTTGCCAACTCCGACCTCGAGGTCAAGACTGTTGGAACTTTCCCAACCCACCCTACCAATGTTATCAGCATTGTGACTGAGCTCCAGACTTCTATCGTGAGTTGAACTCCTTCCCTTCCACCCTTCTTCTCCCTATTTCCGTCTTCTATTCATGATAGTCCACGGCTGACAAACAGCACGCGGTCAAGAAAGTCACCCCCACTTCCACCCAAGTCGAAGTCGAGGCCTGCCTCAACGCTGTAGTTGGCGCCTTTGACAAGTGCGGTAAAGATTTAGGTATCGATATCGGACTCGACCTCAACCTCGATCTCCACATTCTGTCCCTCCCTTGGTACGTCCTCATCATTCAAGTGTGGATCAAGACTCACAAACAGCTCTCAAGCCGACAAAGACCTTGCCGCTAAGATTCTCGTCGATGTCGTCAAGTCTGTCCACGTCATCGTTGGCAGTGTTCCCACGAAGCTCTGCAAGCTCAACGTCATTGTATGTACTGGGCCTCAAACCCAATGATCTGAGCTAACGTCCAGTCTAACCTCCTCAAGAAAGTTGACCATGCCGTTCACGCTGTGCTCAAGGTTGTCGACTGCCTCCTCGTCGGTGTCTACGCCCTCGTCAAGGGCCTATGCCTCCCTCTCGGCATCAAGCTCGACAATCTCCTCGGCTGTCTCCTTGGTGGTAAGTTCCCTCATTATACACGTGAGCATCGCTGACTCTCAGGTCTCCTTGGCTCGTGGTGTTAAGCTTCTTGCTCTCTCCCTTACGTGGTGTTAAACTTCTACTCCTCTCCTTTACTTTCCCTTATATTTGGTATTCAGCTGGTTAGATAATCGTAGCCTGGCCTGGTCGTAGCTCCCTTTTCATGAATCTCATAATGCGTCTCCACGAATACAATCCTCCACTGGGTCTGTCTGACGGTCGAATCAGTTTGCATCTCGGTGGATCTTGTTAGTCGAGGACAAGCTACTAACCTGTCTTCCTTTTTCAACGCATGGTCAGCTCACCCAGCCTGCGCTCACCGGCTCGGATACGAAGCGAAGCGATTCCTGACGCCATAGATCGTGCCGAGCCGAGATCAGAGCAGTTCTGTGTGTTTGTCATCACGGTGGACCAGCCAAGACTCGAGGCCTCTGTGGTATCGCAGTCAAGGTCGTTATTGATTCATGCGCTGGCATATTATTATAAAATGATCATGTACTTTACTATAGAATTGTATGATTTTTCGAGTTCGATCCGCAAATGACACTTCCGCAACTAGTCGGCGTATAGGGTAGACTTCCTGACGCCGTAACCTCCTCGAGCGACGAAAGCGATGAAAGTGAGGAAGACTAAACCAATGAAGATGAAGATTCTGCAGGTCAGCACAGCTCAAGACGGATCGAGCAAGGGTGACCTACGTGTCGATCCAACTGATGATAACCAGTCCTTTCACAATGTTACATCTCGAGAAAGCGTCTCCGGCGTTGGAACAGGTGATAGGTCGGGTCAATGCCGTCAAAGAAGCTGATCCAATGAGGAAGAGGATGAAGGCGATAGCGACAGGTACGAGGTGGGCTAGGAGACCGAAAGCGACGTGGTGACCCATGAAGAAAAATCCTGGTAGGAGGATTACTGCTTGTCAGCTCAGTCCCTGGCAGTGACGGATTCGACTCACAGGTGAAGACAGTTGACCATACGGCGGCAACTAGCAGAATCCTGATTCGGTCTCGGTATCTGGACAGTCAGTAGTGTCGAGCGTACGAGGAGAGGGAGGTATGACTCACGCTGCAGTGTGTGCTGGTGGGTAACCCTCGTCATTGTAGTGCTTGACTAATGAAGCTGAGATGGCGAGTGAGACCACAGAGGCAAGGAAGACCAAGGTGAAGATAGCGACATGACCCCATCGTACTACTCGTTCTGAGATTGAGACCATTGTTGTAGATGTGTGTGATAGTTGTGACTGATGTGTCGATTAGAAAGTGAATGTCTCAATGAGTGATTGTCACCAGAAGTTGATTTTTGTTGTTGATTATATAGCCTTTATCGGATTCTTATATAACCTAATGACAATTTGCGATAATGACGAGCAGACAAGAAGACAACAATTTAAACTAGTGGCAAATCCCGTAGCGGAATCAAATTAAAGGACAAAAGAAGTAAATTTATGGGGTACATTGACGTCATTTTAACGGGAAGGCGGTCGATCACTTGGCTTGAAACGGTTGGAGATCTTTCGAGCAATAAGGAGGCGCGACTCCACTGACCGGCCGAGCCAAGCAGATCTGCCGGTGAGTCTGGACTCCACTAACTTTGTTGGAGCTGGGATCCGGCGATCATGATGGGGCTGTGTTTTGACGTTTGCATCCGAAAGAGTCAAGATGCATCAAGACGGCCGTACAATAATGCCTCGGCTTGAGGGTCAGGTACAACCCCCAGAGCAGTATCCACCACCTCCAATCCCACATCCCCAACAACTGATAGCTCCATGACCAGAACTGGTAAGGGCCAGAGTGACGATACTGACTACTCCCTCCCCAAGTACAAACCCGCTCGCTATGACTATAGCGAATAATGGAGTTTCGCCTGTTGGGGAGTTCCGAGCGGTTCGATATGCAATGTATCCACCTATCAACCTTGCTAAGGAGAATGAAGGTGAGTTTAGGAAACCGACGGCGAATGCGATTCCGGATGGGAGGTGAGTGATGTATTTGCCTATTGGTGAAGTAGGCGAGAAGCGAGATGGAAATGCTTTGAGACCTGATATGAGGGCAAAGAAAGCTCCAAAGGTGACCATGAAGGGTACGACATGGGATGGGAGTGTACCCGTGTTCAGAAGACGGGCCAGATTGAGCCTGATATCAGCTATGCGTCTCGGAGATCCGAGCAGCTTACCAGACACCAGCTGATGGGACGGCGAATTGAGGTCCAGGAATCTGGTACACAGAGGTGTAGAACTTGTACCCAGCAGCAGAAACGAAAACGCTCGCAAGACTACCAATGATCTGACCGTAGAATTGAGACCTGGGCGATGCTCGCAGTAAATGACCAGTCTTGAGATCCTGCATCAGGTCACCAGCCCTGTATCGTCAGCGATCGTCTCTGCGCCATACATCGTACTTACTGCTGAGCACCCGCCTCGGCTACACCACCAGCTATAATATTCGCTACCACATTCCCAGGTTGGAGAATAGCAAAGATCAATTGCGAGATCTTTCCAATACCCGAAACCTATTCCATCAGCTTTGTTTCGAGGCATCGAGTTGGACGTACTGGATTGATATCAGTCTCTCCCAATGCCCTCACTCCGATCAAACTGAGTACACTGGCAAGCACCAATCCAACAGCAGTCGCCCAAGGATGGATCCCATCAACCCCGAAGACCAGCCAGACAAGCACAATACAGAGGACAGCACTGACTCCCAGCCCTATCTGGATCCAGGGCATCGGCACGAGACGCTCGGCAGGCTCATGTTCCGGATCTTCATCTTCATCTGCGGGCTCATAATAATCGTCATCCGTCAAATTTGAGTTTCGGGGTGAATTGGATGTGAAGACTTTGGGGCCTGACGAACGTTGTTGATGGTGCCGATAGGCGGTCGATATGGAAGAATAAGTGATGGGGACGAGGGAGATTATAGATTCGGCAATCATGATTGCTAGTGCTACCCATAGCTGCAAATCAGTGCGTCGTTCAGTTCCGAAGACTTACGATCCATCCTCTTGCTCCGTCTGTACTGGACGAGACGGGCCCTGGAGCCCATCCAAGGTGTTTGGACAAAGGCGATAGTATCCCCCAACCGACAAACATCCCTGCGGTCATCGATAAAGTGACAGGGAAGCCCATGATTACACCTAAAGATCAGTCTCCTGATCACTGAAAAAGGTTAGGACTCACCCTGGCCCACATATGATAGAGATGGGGTGAACCTGCCAATTAGCCATGTCCTTTGTACACGAGACATTACTCACCACCACATCCAGCTTGAAGCTAGGCTTACTCCGAAAGGGTATCCAAGAACGTCAAATACCGGAATAGCAAATATGACGGGGAACCAGAAACTCGCCAACTACATCATCAGTCCCTTCACATATTGGTCAAATGAGCATACCGTCATGAAACCACTACAGGCGAAACTCCATCCCAAAGCCCGCCATCCTCCACCGCCCATCATCTCACTTTGCTCGTAATCCGGTAAAGTCCCTGTGGTAGGGTGGTCTTCTGAGGATCGTCCGCCCTCAGCGGAACGAGCAATACGACGGTAAGCACCTTTCTGGCCCTGGGTCGTGGGTTCAGTAGGAGGCGGTATTTGATGCAGGAGTGCAATAAGCTGAGCGGTGGCCGCTTTCTGTCAGCCTTTTACGAAGGGCATATAATCTGAGGAGAACGTACTACCAGATGGAAAGACCAGCTTTTCTTTCACGATGACCTGTCTGCGCAGTGGCGCGGCTAGGAATACCCTGCTCATTCAGCTGATATCACCTCAATGTATGTAATCACGAACCCGAAGAAAGCGACTGCTAGTCAGCATATAACATGACCAGTTCAACGGAAGAGACTCACCAGCCAGACACCACAAGACCAAACTCCAATAACCCAACGTAATCCCCTCCCGCCCATCAAGTTCAAGAGTCATCATCTCCAAAGCAGGTATGATCCCCACCAATCCGGCAGCTAGAGGCATAGTTCCCGTAGCTACAGCCACCGTTTGAAGGATGACATTTTCTTGGGGTGTGAATGGTTTCTTCATAGGTAGCAATTTTGGGATCGCTGCGGGGAGGGTTTTGAGGAGTCCAAAGCCTACTAGCGCGGATTGGAGGGACATCATTGATACCCAGCCTGATGTCAGCCTTACCATGACCGAGCTGGTTAGGGGCGAGTATATGTACCTGTCTGTAGACCAAAGTAGGTGTTTGTCATACACAACAAAACTCTTTGAATGTCAGCACATGATTCTTTGTGCAGCTGGTGGGAGGTGACATACCCGACCAGTAAACCAACAGAAACAGCTCGGAACGTAAAGTCATTCTCCAAAACCTCTTCATTCTGAGCGATCCATTCATCTAATCCATCGTCGACGTCCTCGAACGAGCGCCGCGGGTGGGGGATGGGGGCAGAGGCGCTACATGTCAGCTATGGTTTGATACTGTTGAAAGGGCTTACGATGGGTTCATACTTGACAATTCCACTTCAGCTAGGGCTAAGTCGAGTGATACGTCTGACTAGATCCTCGAGAGTGGGCTCTTGCTGCTTTGGGGTGCAAAGAGTAGATGACAATGGTCAGTAGATAGGAGTCAAGTATAGGTAGATTCGCGATTTCGGCTAAAGCCGGCGGAGTGGAGGTGGTAACTCGAGGGCCGTGAAAACGGGCTTATTCCCGACCCAAGCTCTCGGGCAAGAAGGGAATCCTGAGCGCACCATTATTAGTCAACCTCACAGAAAAGGGCCCTGACTACCGAACGGTGATCTATAGATACATTGGCAGCTCTGCTCAAATGATGACAAATGGTAGTGAATCCCCTCAAATGTCCAGCATCAAAGTCTCTCCTAAAGCTACCTATCGATCCCCAGCCCGATCCTGACTCTGCCACTGAGGATCATACATCGGTGGAAGATGTTCTGTATCCTCTTCCCTCCCTCCTCCGAGACTTCCCGCATCCTGTTCTCTTACGAATCCACCACTTGGCGCTGCTAAAGGTGGAAGTCGGCCCTCAGACCCTAGATTGTTGTCTAGGCGATGATCGTCCCTATCTGGATTTGTTGGTGCGAAGGAGGAAGCCAATTGTGCTTTCGACATACTGCTCAAGCTATTATTGTTGATTGGCCTAGACCCAGATGCTGAATGTGGGAAGTAACCGGGTCCGACCAGTGGTGAAGATGGAGAATGCATTGATCCTGTATCTGGTAGTTCCGGTGTTGAGCCGAGTGAATTGTTTCGAGTATGTGGGACTAATGGTGGACCAAGGTCGACGTCGAGGGTATATTGGGATTGTGAAACACGATTTCCATCCCAGAACGGCGAGATTGAACTTTGCGCGTATCCGCCCCCACTACTCTCTCTGGTGGTAGCGGTGTTGAGAGCGGTGTAGTTGGAACCGGAATGGGTATGACGAGCGCCTGATCTAGTTTCGTCCAGGATTACATCGTTCGGATCGCCAAGCTGGGAGACTAGATCCACATCACCTCCTCTTTTGACTTCTCGTCCGCGCATTTGTTTTCGATGGGATACAAGAGCGAGTAATTGTCGACGACAGCAGAACCAGATAAGGATGGCTTGTAGGATGAGAACCACTACGACCACACCAGCGACGATGCCGGCGATAGCTGCACCGCTCAGTCTACACGTCAGCTTTGAAACCTCACCCCGTTCTCCCCAGCTGACTCACCCGGCCGCCCCTTTGGGTTGAGCAGTCGCAATAGCCGTCACAGTCTTTATCCCTCCTCCAGTCCTGGTCGGTCCGCTAGTGGTGGTCCCAGTCCCAGTTTGCACAGGTGCAGCAGGCGTAGAAGAAGGAGATGAATCATCCAAACATCCAGAATTAGAAGATGAGCCAACAGTCATCAACGCTGATGAACCTCCATTTCCAAAGGGTCCAGAATTGAATGCGGCAAGGATAAACGAGGTACCAGCAGCGATATTTGTGTTCCAGGCTGTTTCGTCAGTTCCTCTCCTGCCGGTTGGGACTTACTCATCGAAGTAGCTGCGCCGATAGAGGAGAATTCGAAGATTTGACCTTGAGGAATGACACCTATGACACGAACTGGCGAGACGGCCGTGGCATCCCAGTAGACCTCGACGGGGTTACATTGACTGACGGACGTTTCGTTCAGGTAGAACCTTTATATCAGCACGTGCTTGATGGCATGACAGTGAACGTACATGAAATCAGTCTGAGTGGACCGTAGAGTACAGTCCGTGTTCCCCGAGCCGACTCGAAAGACATCAGACACTCCACCAGACTGTGCATCAGCTTCAGAACGACATGCCTCGACAGCTGACTTGCTCCGGATCCAGTGGCATCTCCCATCATCAGCACAAATTGGACACCCTCGGGATCTGTACGTCAATTTTCGACCCATACAAGCTGAGGAAGAACATACAGTTGACCTGCCATCGAATTGAACGGACCCCATCGACCAAATCAGTATCAGGTAAGGTCAGATTCGTAGGATAATCAAAAGCGGGCTAACATTTAGCCCTCCGTCACCATCTGATACGTGGAATGGACATACGATGATGGTCAAGAAGTACGGAGCGGTTCCTCCACTCCAAACTATATTCATAGATCCACATTCCGTCAAGTCAGAGTTTTCAACCTCGAAACTGAATCCGAAGGCAGCTGGGAGAATCGCCAGAACGAGTGAAGATAATAACAGCATTGTTGATGTGACGCGAGCAGAGTCAACGGTAATGTCGAGTGCTTCACTGTATGAAGAGCTGTGTATCGAAACTTCTTTCGCCGTAAGGCCGTACGGCGGGGAAGGAAAGGTGTGTGTGGAATTGAGCTTTGACCTCGAATCCCGAGACGCGGAAAATGCCGTTTACTCCGACGCGATATTGAAAGGACTGGTCGAATGGGTTGATATTCGGAGAGGCGAGCGTCGAGTGTTGAACGAGCGTTATACAAGTTCGTGCGAGTGGTGACTGTGATGCACTACAATACACAAGCTGCGAGCTAACGAACCCCTTTGCTTATTAACAAGGTAGCTTGTTTCATCCTGTGAAAACACTACTACCAACAGGGTCAATTTAAGTTGCTCAGGCACAAGGATAAGGATCAACCCCGAAAATAAGTAAGTCGCGTCGCAGTCAGTCACCGATCTGATCTCTGACCATGCATACATGATAATGCTCGAGTCTATAATAGCGGGCAGACAATCGGCCAGATGGCGAGCGTGCTAGAGTGCAAGAGTCGTGCGGACTGAGTTGTCACTGCTGATGGCACATCTTCTTATCAACCTATCGATGATCCTTTCTTTCCCAGCGACGCGCTAGCCAGAGAAGGAATATCGGCTTGCTGCGACATATCAACTCGTTTCACAATCCATCGTTCGACCATCACTGGCGTTTCACTTCCCAAGCTTCGAGACGCGATATTCAGCGTCCAGGTATGGACCAAGGCAATCTGGTGCTTCATTGTGCATCTCGTTCTGTGGCTAGATGACTATACACCTGCCTTTTTCAAAGCTTCATCTACCTTCTTCTCCAGCTCAATTCCGATCAGAGTATCGAGCAACCTGACGAGCTTCTTGCTATCTTTTCCAACTTTTTCTGCCAACTCCTCCGCGCCCTCTTTTTCGGTGATCAACCCAAACGTCCTTGCTGCCTTCAACCCTTTATCATCGGCATAAGGGTATACTTCCTCCCAATCCCCTTGGATTCGACGCAGGAAAAGAGAAGCGACTCCTGGTCCGATCCCTTTGATCGTAGTCAGTTTCTTGACTAAAGCCTCCTGAACCTCTGTTGCCGATTTCAAATCTTTGATCTGATCCCTTAATCCCTCTAGGTGATCTAGCTCTTTATCGTCGTCCTTCTCCCCGCATAGTTCCCTGATGCCATCTATCACATCGCCCAATTGAGCAGCAGTCTTCTCCTTATGCTGAGTCCGAGCTTCCCACATCACCTTCCTTCGTCCCTCATATCCAGCTTCATCTAGATCTTTCAATGTCCTCAAACCAAAAGGTGGGTTGAGGAGAGTTTGGATAGTCCTCATGCCCAACTTGTGCGATAGCGGCTTTGAAAGAATACATGCTGAAACGAGGTTCTGGAATGGAGTGAGGTCGGAATGGGGGTATCGAAGGATCTTGTCGTCCGATCTTGCATGCTTGCCCGCATCTTCAGGAGGTGGAGTTTTGGCCCCTTCTCCAGGTTTCCAATCTGCCTCGCCGTGCCCAGCTTCTACTTGCGGGTTGGCGAGATTGAATGCTTCATCAGACAGAAGCCAATCCAGAGGTGAGGAGGTCTTGCGGGCTTTGGTAGGGGGTTCTGAGTATCAGCTGAGCGTGCATTCCGGAATCGATCGGCCTACCTTCTTCCTTCACCTCGTCTTGAGGATCCTCTTCCACGTCATCACCCTCAGCTTCATCCTGTTTTGCTTCGTCCATGTCCTCTTTGGCCTCATCATTCGTCTCTTCGTGATCGGCGGTTTCGGTCTTCGATTCCTCTTTCACCTTGTCCTCCCGCTTCCTCTTTCCTTCGGCTGATGATCGAGTCTTGGGCGCCATGTCCTTAGCTGTCTGTCCAGATGGGCTCGACTGATGGTTGATCCGACAGTCAATGGACAATTTACAACATGACCGGGTGACGTCACGGGATCTCAGTGCCGCCCGGGGCATCGGGAAACGTGTTTCGGGGGTCTACGAGCCATGCAGCAAAGGCTATCATGCTATCATGGACTCATGTTGAAATTTGCTGCGTAACGAATGCATCTATCTACCCGACAGTCCCTGTCCACCAGCCGGAGCATAAATCCCAGCTTTACTAGTCCTGACCCCCATCCGCACCGCACCCCCGCAGAGCTCAACTGCACATCTAACAGGATCCAGAACCGTGATTCCAGGTGTACAAGCATCCCTGATGACCTCCTCCAAGCCGACCATCCCAGCACATCCAAGTATAATAACATCACAACCCCGTCTCTCATCGAGCTCCACTCTAGCAACGTCACTCAGGCGCCGGATCACCTGATCACGTGGTAGATTTTCCAGGTCAAGGACTGAAAGACCTGATGAAACTACTCCGCAGGAATTTAAGGATGAGAGGTGTAGTGAATGGACGTCGTGTGTTAGGAGAGGGACCCAGCGTGGTGAGGTTGTCAAGATACCGATTGCTGCGCCTAGGGTCGAGGCGAAGAGGAGTGGGGCTTCTAGGATACCGTGTACTGGGGCTGACGTCAATTCGCGTAGGGCGTTCACTAATGGGTGCGCCGAGAAGCATGCCACCACAAACTGTCAATCAGCCTCTTCTTTCATGTTATGTCCCCGCGAGCACCACCTGAAGACCGAAAACTCACCCCATCCCACCGACCGAGCTGTGCCTTGAGCTGACTCAGACAAGCTGTAGCTGAGATCAGACTATCGAAGGTCCCCTCGATACTCAGAGGACTGACAGATGTCGGTGCGGTGAAAAAGTCTAGCTCGTAATCCGAAGAGGTCGGTAGCGAGGAAGCCATGGCTTTCGTGAATGACTACCACTATCAGCAAGCCGGCTGACTAATGGACAAATATGCGCGGTACGAACTTCTGTTGCATTTGGATTGATAACGAGTATCCGTGGCCGTCTGTTGGGGTTCGTGGATAGGATGAACGGCATGCTGCAAACTAGATGAATGAAATAGATGTAGGAGGACGCGAAGAAACATGTGATCTAGATCTGCCCGAAGATAACGGCCGAAGTGCCTCCGATGAGATCTGGGGCATGGATACATTCGTTACTGAGAATCTGGGAACCAACACTATTTACATATCTACCACTACTTCTCATCTAAGCATCCATCTCAAAGACAAGTACTTCCCCATCTACTCCACCAACATTCTCGACTTTTAACTCATCACCCTCCTTTCCACCTTGGATGAAGACACCATCTCCTTCTCCCAAAATTGCCTTGCCTCCATTTCCGCTAACTCGGAATACAGCGGTCTTGCCCATGGTCTCTCTTGATGCGGATCGCTCGTTGTAGCCTGAGCACTGTACTAGCTGGACGTAGACCAGTTTGCCGTTAGGTGCGGGATTACTTTCGGCAAATCGGATTGAGGAGGGCCATCGCTGGGCGCTGAGTCGGGGTTTGAGCGAGTAAGGAAGCGACTTTGAGGGAGATAGGACGGATGCATGGACGTGGAGAGGAGAGTGTACCTGTTTGTCAGCTGGATTCTGAGCGGTCAGAGATGGCGACTTACAGGAGTAGGTCCATCTCCTTCTCGAGCATCGACCACATTGAAACCCTCGGCACTGACGGGCGCCACGATATGGGCCCACTTGTTCGCCTTGTCGGCATCGGTGTAGTGTCTGAGGTCAGCACAAGCTCGAGGCCGCTACGATAGACTTACCGAGTGAAGTATTGAGGCTTAAGGCGGGGTTGGTTTGGTAGAGCCCAGATTTGTAAGAAGTGGACAGGGACCCTGGCATATCAGCATCTCATCACATGGCGGACAAAGTTCACATACTTCTTGTTGGCGTTGAATTCAGAGTGACTGATTCCAGTACCTCCCGAAGTCATCTGGACATCCCCTCTCTTCATAGTCTCGACATTGCCCATGCTGTCTTTATGACTCAGCTCGCCGGAGACGATGTACGAGAAGATCTCGGCCTCTCGGTGAGGATGTGTGGGGAAGCCTTCGCTTGGCTATTTGTCAGCTTCTCGCCAGGAGATCCTGAGAAAGACTTACGTCTACCCTATCCTCGTTGATGACTCGTAGACACCCATATGCTTCGTACTCTCTATCCTGCCATGAAGCGAATGAGAAAGTGTGGAAAGTCTACTGATCAGTATTGGACGAAGACTTGAGATCGGCTACTCACCTTTAACCATCCATGATCGGCATTACCACGAGTCTCGGAAGGTCTGAACTTGAATTGGAGAGTCGACATTGATTTGATGGATTGATGTGTGGTTGATGAAAATCGTGAAGAGATCTGCTTGGCAAGAGAGCTGATTGCTGGCCTCTGAAAGATGGATATGATGGATATGATGAAAGCTGTAGCGAGGAGTAGAAGTGCTTTGTTCGAAGACGTTGCTTCGCGCTTGATGATTTTGGGTGGAATGGTGGGTTTATTTTATTGATGAAAGAGACAACTGAGTCTTCAGAAGCCCTTGTTATATATGTGTGAAGCTGTGTGCAAGGTTGATAAGCAATGCGACCCTCCTTACCAAAAGAGCGGGCCAACGAGAAGCCTCATGAATCATCATACGCTTAAACGGTTAATCTACAAGTAAATTACCCAAAGTGGTATTTCAGAAGGAGGAGGATGACTGATAACGATAAATCAGCTTATACTACTGGTATACTCCGAGACTGTCGCAAGAATGTAGACCATGCTAGAGGCTGC
This sequence comes from Vishniacozyma victoriae, assembly GCA_017654735.1. Lineage (NCBI taxonomy): Eukaryota > Fungi > Basidiomycota > Tremellomycetes > Tremellales > Bulleribasidiaceae > Vishniacozyma > Vishniacozyma victoriae. Next base: position 554,441 of record JADPYG010000088.1, read on the forward strand.
CAGCTGGGAAGCCAAAGGCTGTACCGGCTGAGACCTCAAGCCATAGAGGCTCAACGCTCGGCATGCTGGCTTGGTGGAAGAAGGGAACTGGAACTAGGCACAATGCCACAGGCACGTTGACCGTCGCTTGTTTAACGCCTAGACGCGTCGAGATTAGATGTCAACAATCCGAAATTGGTCAGGAGGCGGAGATCTACTGCAGGCAACGCCAAAATGGTGTCAGTGGTTGAAAAGGTGGAAGACTGCATTTTACTTCGTTTCAAACTACGTATAGACTGAAGACCTTTCATCTGCGCTACAACAACTTATCCCACAGCATTTAGATCGCGTCCCAGATCCCACATACACACACACACACTTGGACAGCATGTTCTTGAACGACCGAAATAGCAGCTTTTCATCTTCGAGGCCGTCGACTTCACGCTCTTATTCCAGTGCGACTTCGGTATCGGACTCTTTCTTCCCACCCCCATTACCCACGCACAAGATGGCCAGCTCTCCTCAGAGTGCTACGCGAAGCTTCTCGACCAGCGAGGAACATAATAATCTTGGATACATCTACTCTCTCCGCGTCGCGTAAGCAAGTCCTTCATATATGTGAACGGTCCTGATGCTATAGAGTTCTGCACACCCATTTACAGAATTCTCCTACACCCCGGATCGGATCACCAATATCTCCCGGTCTATCCTCTCCTCAAGTTTCGGGCTCGTCGCGATTAGGGTTCCTCAATAAATCGCCTACCCCCGACTCGCCCTCTTCACCTCACACTATCCGTCGAAAGTCTTCTTTTGGAATTTCGCTCAAGAGCAACAAATCTGATGATACAAAATTACCACGGGAGTTCCTGCTTGACTTCTGGGGCGCTCTGGCAAATGAAGATGGAGATGCTGGGTGGAAATCCGGAGTCATCAGCTTCCTTAGCATGATCAAGAAGGGAACCAAGACCGAGGCAGGGATGAACTTGAGGGAGATCTCTACGTTGCTCGAAGGTATGTGACCTATCTGGATATCAACCTGATCATCAGTCTTCTCCTCCAACCTCCCACCTCATGGAAGTCAGTCTGCACCGGCACACGTGCATCACATGCACTTCCTAGAATTCTTGTATCACTCGCTACCCCGTCTACCCTACTTCAACGCAAACGCCCGACCTCAAAGCGAGAAGGATAGAGACCAGCTCTTCCGCCTCCGAGCCGAGGTCCAATCCTACATGGGTCGTCAAGGCGGCGCGCACCAAGACCACCAGGCTAGTCCACGATCTATCAGCATGTCTCTCGAGAGGAGCCGATCACGGGATTCAAGAGGTCGAAAATCGGTATCAGGCGACTCTCTGGGAGATCTCGTCGAAAGTGTCGGTCAGATCTGGAATGTACCCCATGACACTCTCAAGCGAGATGCGAGCTCCCTCCGCGCTCATCCTCTCGAGCGATTGTACCTCAACGATCTCAAGCGAGCATTGACGGCCATATCGCTATCGCGCAATGCGGCTCAGAAAACAAGACAAGCCGACCTGAACAGGCGACTGACTCGCCTAATCACGGATTTCCCCGAGCTGGCCATGCCTACTTCACCAAATGATCCCCGACGACCAGAAGATTACTTCTTCACTCCACCTAGGAAGTCCGAGACTTTTGCCAGTCTCTCCAGAGCTGCCGGGGGATGTGACCTCGTTGCTCGTTGCAGGGAGATTTGGGGAGTTGGTGACGAAAGGGAGAGGGATGCCGAGATCGAAGGTCTCGTTCACAAGTGGGGCGAATCGATTGGGGCGCAAGATGAAATGACTTGGGCATCTCCGCTTGTAGATGCTATTGCCGACCTCCCAGTCACCTCGGATATCAGCCCGGTCCTCCAGCATCTCGTCTCGACACTTCACTCGCTACTCATCCCAGCCATGTCGTCGATATTCCCTCTTCATCAGATGGAAGCTCCATATCCTTCGCTTGTACCGCTTCTATCGCTCAAGCAGATCAACACTCTACCACAGATATTGAAGGCATTCGATGGACTTGGTGACGAGCTGAAGGGACATGCTATTACAGAGTATGTCACTACAATTGGAGAGATGGCTAGTACGGGCACTACCGCTGGATTTGAGCGAGCAGCAGAATGGATAGAGAGGGAGATCAGTGATATCAAGCGATGTTGGGGACCGTGCTCGCAGCTGTACGTACCATACTTGCTAGGCCTTTTGTCGTTGCTGATCCCAGACCCATCAATCCTGCAGCGGTCGTTCTCTCAAAGCAGCTACCGTTGTTCTTGGCGGAGCTATACGCTCTTGACAAGCCGACCGGAAGCGACTCCGGCGAGATCTTCACCCTATATGAATCAACAGGACGACTCTTGGATATGTGGGAAGAGCTATGTCCCAAGTAGGTCTTCTTCTCCAATCACGCTGAACTTGGCTGACCATCTCAGGCAAGAGCATGGCTTCGAGCTAGATGCATTTTTCGAGCCCCATGTCCTAGCTTGGTTGAAAGATACCGAGGGTAGTCAGACTCAAGAATGGGTCTCTCGAGCCGTCGGTATGGACTCTGTGAGTCACATGACGTTATGGTATCGTTTAAGCTGACCAATTAGTGGGTCCCTGAGGGTGTCAACAAACATTCCCAATCAGTCATTGATTTGTTTGACTTCATCCGAGGCTCAGCCAAGGTCATCCTCCATGATCTCCCTCTTGGCGAGTACAAACGAGCAGTATATCTGATCGACCTGTCAAAGGCAAGCGACGCCATTTGGTGCTCACCAGGATTCGCTGACAAGTAGACGGTCTCGATCGCTGTCACCCAGTACTCCACCACCGTATTCGCCCTCTTCACCGCCGACTTGGCTCCAAAAGTGTCCACGCCGACCGCGGATATCCAGAATCAGATCCAGTCACGATTCGGCAGTAAAGCTGGAAATTGGCTTGCTAAGGGACAACAAGCCGTCAAGAGCTTACAAGCCACCAAAGTGGATGCGTTCATGATTCCGCCGACTGTAAGTCTTGATTGCCGATCAGAATTTGTACAGCTGACATATAGGCATGTGTCAAGCTTACCGATATGGGAGCTGCTCAGATCTCACTTGATGATCTGGTCTACGCCATGGAAGCTGAGGAGACTGCTCGTATAGTCAAACCATCCACTTCCGCGAAACAGCGATATGTCTTCTCCGTGACCGTCATGAGGGGTGAGAACTTGTTGGGCAAGTCGAAAGCAGCCGATGCCTTTGTTTGCGTTACGACTCGGAACGGCAGTGAGCGTCTGCTCAAGTCTCGAACTGTGATTGGGGCCGAGGATCCTCGATGGTAAGCCAACTAGTCTCTCTGCTTTGACGAAATGCTAATCAAAAGGGAGGAGACTTTCGAGACAACCGTCGATACGGTCAAGCACCTAGAGCTTACTTGCTATGACCGATCACTTGTCGGCAAGCACGACCCGATAGGATCAGCGACCTTCAAGCTCGACCCACGCCTATTCTCCGATCAATCAACACGCGACGTCGTCCTGCCCCTCAGCCCTCGTGGTTTAGTCCACGTTCGAATCAGGATGGAAGGTGGTGAAAAGCATGATGTACAGTATCACCTGTCATCTGCTATCCGAGCTCTGGAAAGGGCAGAGAGGGATATGACTCGAGAGATTGTGGAGCGTATGGGCGAGTATATCAAGAGTATACTTTCATCTGCTGCTATTGGTAATATTGTCAAGGAGAAGAAAAAGGCGAAACAACTCATAGATGAGCGGGATATCGAGTACAGTCTAGGACCACTGTTCGAATACCTGAACTCAAATGTAAGTCACTGTTTCTTGATCATATAACACTCAAGCTAACGTGCAGTTCTCGACCTTCTCAGTGACTCTCACTGCAGAGACCCGTCTACGGGTGATGGTAGCCCTATGGCGATTCATCGTATCAACCCTCACCTCGATTCTCATCCCACCTCTCTCAGATCGACCAGTCCCCAAACCTTCACCATACCCTCCATCCCCTCAGGAAGTCGATATCGTATTCAAGTACCTACAAATGCTCAAATCATTCTTCAATGCCAAAGAAGGTGATATGGAACATGGAATACCACTTGCTCAATTACAACAGGGTCCATATAAGGATTTAGTCATGGTCGGGCAGTACCTTGATTTACCTACTCCTGCCCTGCGTGAGAGGGTGGGTGGAGCAGTCAAGGGTTCGGTGGGCAAGAGTAGTGCGATTGCGAGTCAGATGGGAAGGATGAGTGTTGATGATACGTACGCGAATGAGACCGAGAGGATGGCCGAGGTATTGCTGAGGATTGCAAGGACGAGGTGAGGCCCCCGGCTCGATCACACTATCAATTGAGCTGAATCCGTCTAGGCCTGACTTGAATGACTTTGTCAAGGAGCAAATGGGGAGCCTGACCAGATCGAGGATGGAGAAACAGCAGGGACTGTTGTAGGAAATCTATCCCGGATACACAGACGCACAAGTGATATGCACATGTAAACCTTTGAGCCCCAGCTGAGTCATTCTATTCACAACTATGTGCATCATCAAACTTCAACTACGGCTCCGCATCATCGGTTACCTCCCTGATCATCAACGAGACGCGCTCGACTCTGCCGGTTGCACTGTTATAATCGATGCAGTATCGCTGGCAGCTGCGGGCTTAGCATAGTCAACACACTGGACTCACGATCTTCTGGGGCCTCGGTGAGACTGCCCAGGCTGGATCCTGCATGTAGCTCGAACGCGGTGAGGGAAGCAGCTTCAGGCTGGGCTGCGGGCTTAGCAGACACAACGCGGCTAACTCACGCTGCATAGCCGCTGTGAAAGGGGCATTCGACCGGTTGCCTATTCGGTGCTGTACTCGCGTGTCCCGCCACAGCTTCAGGGTATCATTCATTGATTTTTTCGTTCCGTGTTCATATACTTGTGCGATTGGTCTTCGTGCCTCTTGAAATCCACCAATCATTGTCTGACGATCCCCAAATGACACTTCATGTTGCAAAGCCGCCTGGTCCTGACGATACCCAAATGACGATTCCTCTCTCTTCTTCGAAGCCGCCTGGGTCTGACGATCTCCAGATGACAGTTCTTTTTTCGCAGCCGGCTTGAAAGGTGCTTGGTCCTTGAGGAACTTCCAGGCCGCCTTGCTGACTGCTTCGTCTGGGGACGCCAAGGAAGCCTCGGCGAGGTTGAGAATCTCGGTTCCTGTAACGAGTAGCTGGGAGTTGTACGAATGCTTTGACGCCTTCTTTAGCAGAGCGCAATAGTAGTCAGCCACCGAGCCGCATGATTTCGAGTCTGGGAACCATGTCTTGTTTGTGCCGGGGGCTACATGAGCTGCCTCGAGTTCACCTATGAAATCGTCAGCAGCTTGATTGCCGGGTGAACCTACGTATCATGATCTCCCCAGCCACGATCTGGCGTTCCATCAAGTCCGATTGAGCTGAGGGTCTGCTGTTGACAGAGTAGTCTGTATTTCGATGCTCCGCATCGAGCCCGCTTTTTCTGATCGAACGAGTCAGCTCAAGTGCTGCTTTGAAGATTGCGACGTTTTTGTTGCAAGCGCCAAGAAGATCGTCAACAGTGCTGTTGAACCTGCCTTCCATGCCGGCTCGCCATTCTTCAGCGGTGAGCGGAGCATTGGTATCGTCCAGCCCCAATTTTCTTCGGAAGCCTGGTATGTCCATGAAGGGATTGACAGAGTCGGTCAAGACTTTGGGCTGTCTTTGCGATTGGCCTGAGGAGGACGACATTGATTGCTTGGGGTGTATGAGTGGGAATGGTGGTTTGTAAAGTGGCGAGTGGACCTCATCATGAGACACACTCACACGTCAATGTGTTCCACGATTAGAAAGGACCGATATGTACGAAAGGAGTGTGTCAAAGGGGCGTCAGAGCTGACTCCGCTGGTGGCACCAAGAGACACTGCCATCGCAGAAGTGTGGCATATTCTTGAGGCTGGCGTCGACCATGTGCGACAGGCCCAATATTTCTCCATCCGATCCAGCTTGCCATTACTTGCCGATCGTACTGATGATATCGATCCCACTGCCGAGAAGGTGAACTCCTGCAATAGTTTCTGTCCGACAACCAGGCGCAGTGCAGTATCAGAGTATCTCAAAGTCCTCTGAGCTTCATCAGCTTCGTCAGTGCCGCATCAAATCCTGGGTCATTTAAATCGTTATGTCATCGACCCAAACACCACTCATGATCCCGCCTTTCCGCCATCATCGACCGCCGGTTGTTTGTCGAGTGCCGCCTCATCATCCCTCAGCTTCTGAAGCCTGACCACATTCCTCTTTTTCACTAACACCCGTACCGTACGTTCTTGTTCGAATTTGGTAAGCTCGTGCCAGTTTTGTATGCGTGATAATGTCTATAAGTCGTCAGTAGAGAGCTCAAGTCTCGATCAGGAATTGCCTACTCCATCGGTGTTGATAATCATCGGCCCTAGCGCATCTAGCTTGACCACGTCCCCCTGTCCCAAGTCCAGCTTCTGCATCGTTTCGTCGGGTGTCGAGGCGTCAACTGCGGTTTGTGTGGCTTCGCCATATTCGATAGCTAGGGGCTGTGGTGGTTGATCGATAGCGGTCTGGTCTTTAACCTCAATGCTGTTCTGCTCAGCTGGTGTGGGCTGTTCTGGTTGGTCTAGGGGTGAAGGCATGGTGAATTGTACGATTCCAGAGTTGATTCTAGGTGCACGTCATATAGCCTGAGACTGAACTGCTTATGTAAGCAGATCCAGACACGCGTTTCTGTAAGTGATGAAATATCTACGCGACGCGACTTTGTTCATGCTCATGTCTGTAACATTACATAGTTTAGACAATTATGAGTAGTAAAGATAGACTGGCAGCACTCCGGCAGGCCCGAGAGAAAGGTGGAAGGCTCCAGCAATGGAAGGTATGTTCTCTCGAGCTAGGCTGCCAGAACAGAGCTGACGATCGTAGCCAGAAGAGGGAGACGTGTATGACGAAGTGACGCAGGAGCAATACAAATCGATCGTCGGCTCGAGGGAGGAAGAGTTTGACTTCATTGAGGATGATGATGGAAGTGGATACGTCGACAAGGGACAGGGCGACTTTGATGAGGAAGACGAGGAAGACGAGAGCGAGGATGATGACGATTTCGAGGGCGAAGACGAGGAGCTACGTCAAGGTATGTCAAGCTCTTTCAGCAGTCAGGCGATGTGCTGATGGAGTTCAGCCAGGAAGATTAAGCGAGCCAAGGCAAAAGCCAAAGCTGCGAAGCTGTCAGCCTCGAGCGGGAACGGCAAATCTGCAAACGGAGTCAAGGGGAGATCAACCTTTTCCGACTACTCTCGCCCACAAGCCAGTACTTCCACGTATCGACCTGCTCCAAACGCTATCGCCGAAGACGACTTCATGGCTTCCTTGCTATCTACCGTTGCCGAGCCCAGCGCCGAGTCTTCCCGAAAACGCAAGTCATCGCCCGACATGCCAACATCCGAATCTATAGAACCCAGTTCCGATTCCAGCTACTTTTCGAACAATCGGAAACGTTATGGTATGGAGGACGACGAGGATGACCGCGAAATATGGGACGCAAAGAAGGGAGTCATGGGTAAGAAGCCAAGAGTCTCGGAAATGACCATTGTACCCGATAGGGACTCGGATAATGACTTTTCGATGGACACGGATGACATGCCTATCATCAAGCCGGAACCTCAAGATGATGACGAGGACGCTGAGATTCAAATCCGCCCTACTCGACCTGCGATTTCTGCATCGACCAAAATCAATGGGACAGCAGTACCTCGACAGCGCAAAGTCGTCAATTCTACCTCTGTCAAACATGTTGTCAAACCGGAGCCTGTATCGGCCGATCTTAAAGCGGAGAAGGCGAAACCAACAGTATCACGAGGTGCCGCCAATGGTAAACCTGTACCTGCTGGCTCCGAACATTGGTCCGCTGTCCAGGAATCGCTCCTGCCAACCAAGTCTAGTGATATCGCAGAAGTCAAGGCATACGTTGGATCGGTCAAGGCAGAGAATGTGCTTGAGCAGGATGGCAGTCTGCGTATCTTCTGGCTCGACCACATGGAACAGGATGGAGCTATTCATCTGGTAGGAAAGGCTCTGGACCGGGCGACAGGGAAATATGTCAGTACCTGTGTGACTGTCAATGGCATTCAGAGAAATCTCTTTGTGAAGCCTAGAGCGAAGCGGTTCTGTAAGTGAACATACACTTCTCCAGAGGCGATCAGCTGACAAAGCAGCTGGTGACCACGAGACAGACCTTGAGGTGACTCGCACCGATGTATTCCAGGAACTAGAGAGCTTGCGCCAGAAGCACGGTATCGAAGGGTGGAAGGCCAAGTTCGTCCAGCGGAAGTATGCTTTCGAGGAACAGGACGTCCAGAAGGGCGACAGCGAGTGGATGAAAGTGGTCTATGGCTTCGATCGTGAGTGTTCAGCCCTAGATCTATGATACCATGTTGATCATCGAGAACCTGAGATATCTACGACCAAAGGATCTACTTTTAGTCATATCTTTGGCGCCAACACCACGCCGTTCGAGCTGCTGGTGATCAAGCGAAAGATCATGGGTCCCTGCTGGCTCGAAATCAAAGATGCCGCGCTCAGCACTAAATCTGTGAGTGCCATCGTGCTTCTCGTTGAGCCTTGCTGACTACTCAGGCATCTTGGTGTAAGGTCGAGTTCGCAGTAGAAAATCCCAAGAACGTCAATCCAATGTCCGAGTCAGACCCTACCGCTCCGAGGGATACGCCGCCCATGACAATAATGAGTATCGCCCTACGTACTATCGTCAATCACCGGGAGAACAAGACCGAGATCCTGTGTGCCACGACAAGAACATGGGAAGGCTGTAAGTCATGAAGATCAGGGGTCAGGCGCACGCTCATCGTTGCAGGCAGTATTGATGACCCAACATCACCAGACAGACAAGCCAGCAGTGTCAACACCATCGTTCGACCAATCGAGAAGTTCCCGCCAAATCTTGAGACCCGGGCCAAGGCTGAGAAATCGCCTTTCCAGACCGTCAAGGCAGAACGAGCTCTACTCAATTCCCTTCTTGCTACGATCCAGCGAAACGATCCAGATGTTATTGTTGGTCATTCGTTCTTGGGCAACACCTTCGAAGCGTTACTCTATCGACTGAAAGAGCTCAAGGCGGATCAATGGTCTCGTATCGGACGATTCAGACGTAAAGGCTTTACCATTAGTAAGGCCGGTAGTAATGTACGACTTCTCGCTGGACGACTGGTGGCCGATCTATCTAGTGATGCTGCCAAGGTATGTACTTTGTCCTATACTCCGGACTAGTACTGATTGACAGGGAATGATCTCGTCAACGACCTGGTCTTTGACCGAGATGTGCGGAACCCACCTGAAGGTTCAGCGAGAGGACGTTGATCCCGAAGACACGCATAGCTACTTCGACCATTCCCTCCAGACTCCAGATCGACTCATCAAATTTGTCCGGCTATGCGAGATCGATGCCTACTTCCAGATGGCGATTGCGTCCCGAGTACAGATGTTGCCGCTGACAAAGCAACTGACCAATTTGGCGGGTAATTCTTGGTGAGTCATTCTTCCCCTGAATAGGCTCGCCATGCTCATAATCAGGAATCTCACTCTCAATGGTGGTCGTGCGGTTCGAAACGAATTTATCCTGCTCCATGAATTCCATCGTCTGAAGTATGTCTGTCCCGACAAGACTTTCCAGCAAAAGAAGACCAGGACAGTCGTAAATGAAGAAAACGAGGAGGTCACAGTCGCCAAGACGACCCGTGGAAAAGCGCAATACGCTGGTGGTCTCGTTTTTGAGCCTAAAAGGGGTCTATGGGACACATATATCATGGTCATGGATTTCAACTCGCTTTACCCGTCTATCATCCAGGAATACAATATCGATTTCACAACCGTGGAGCGAGACCAGACTGAGGAGGAGGTGGAAGAAGGAAAGATCCCTGATGTTCCTGGAGGAGAAGCTGCGCAAGGTGTTTTGCCTAGGATCATTGCTACGCTCGTTGGACGTCGTAAACAGGTCAAGGCGTTGATGAAGGACAAGTCAGCTACAGCGGCCAAGCTGCAGCAGGTATGTCTTCTCAGACCTGTCGTTGAACTAAGCTGATGAGTAGTACGACATCAAGCAACAGGCTTTGAAGCTCACTGCCAACTCGATGTACGGATGTCTTGGTTTTGCTGGTTCTCGATTCTCATCTCGACCTTTGGCAGCCTTGACCACTTTCAAGGGTCGAGAGATCTTGACACATACGAGAGAACTTGCCGAATCATTATCACTCGACGTGAGTCCACTCCGCGTTGCATAGACCGAGCTCATTTCCAGGTCGTATACGGAGATACCGATTCCGTGTTTGTCAATTCGAATGTCACCACCTATCCTGAAGCCCTGAAGATCGCCAACGAGTTCAAGAAGTTGGTCAATGAGCGATACAAGCTCCTTGAAATCGATCTTGATGCTGTATTCGAGCGAATTCTGCTTTTGAACAAGAAGAAGTATGCTGCCGTCAAGATTGACGAGGCTGGCGAGAAGACAACCGAAGTCAAAGGTCTCGATATGAAGAGACGAGAGTTCTCGAAGATCTCGAAAGACACATCCAGGTAAGTTCTTCACATTACAGGTACTGAAGGCAACTGACGTGTACAGTGCGGTACTGAAGGAGATCCTATCCGGTGAAGCGACGGAATATGTGGTCAGCAACATTCACAACTACCTCACGACACTCGGCGAGACTGTTCGAACTGGGTCAATGCCAATCGACGAGTTCATCATCTTCAAGGTATGTCATTACACAGGAACAGATGAGCTGCGTATGCTGACCAACAGCGATTGGGAAAGAATCCAGAAGACTACCCAGACAAAAAGTCCCAGCCACACGTCCAGGTTGCTTTGAGGATGAAGGCCAAGGGTACAGCAGTCCGGGCTCACGATGTCATCCCGTACATCATGTGTCTCGGAGCCGATGGCAAATCGGCCAAGAGCGCTCAGGCGGACAAGGCTTTCCACCCAGATGATCTGCGACGACAAGGCTCCGAGCTACGTATAGGTCAGTGTAACGTCTCGTTGGTCTAGTGTGACGCTGATGATCAGATTACGAGTTCTACCTAGACGGACAGATTTTACAACCTATCTTGAGGCTTTGCGAGAACATCGAAGGTACAGATCGAGCGCGATTGGCGGAATGTCTAGGTCCGTTTTCTCGATCCTCGAGAGTTCCACAACTGACACGCTAGGACTTGACCCAGCACGCTATGCTACAAACACCGGTCAAGCGGCGGAGAAGCAGTTCTTCACCTTTGAATCACAGATCTCGGATAAGGAGCGATTTAAGGATGTAGATCCTCTATCTCTTCGATGTCCTTCTTGCCAAGGATCTTTCGCTTTCGAGGGTCTGCTTGACGATACAGTGAGTCAAGCTTGAAGTACCGATATTGGATCTAGCTGATAGCATAGGCAAATGTAGTACAACCTACCGGTATTATATGTCCAGCATGTACTACGCACATCCCAACGCCATCACTCGCAGTTCAGCTCGATCTCAAGATACGCGCCCATATTGCCAAGTACTATCTCGCATGGACGGTTTGTGACGATGAGGCGTGTGGGGCCAGGACAAGGATGATGGGTGTGTACGGTAAACGATGTTTGGGCTTGGTCAAGGAGGGGTGTAAAGGTAGCGTCCGTCTTGAGGTGAGTTCATTCATGCCCATGTTGGCGGTCTAGCTGACGGCCAGTACTCGGATCTGCAACTATACAACCAGCTGCTCTTCTACCGGCATCTATTTGATGGCGAGAAAGCCCTATCTGAAGTCCGCGGCTCAGCTAGATATGGTGAGTCACCGCCCCTTCTATTACGTTCCAGCTGACATCCCTTAGAGGAGATTGCTTCTCTGACTATCGGCAACCAGGCCACGCTATCCACATTGGTCACTGCTGTGGACAAGTACCTCGACCGTAATGGAAGGAGATTCGTCGATATGAAGGGTTTGTTCGGGTTCATGGACAAGTTGAGATTGTAGACGTTTGATCGCTGTATAATAGATTGTTCATTTCTGGCTACTGGATTTGCATGCATACTGCTACTCGGTACCGCCAACTACAACTCAAGATCCTCAACTCCTATTCCGTCTCATTGTTCTGAATGTCCGCTCTACGTCTTCTTCCTAGCTATGGGCGAGCGTTAGCGACTGCCCATGATACCACCTGGACCATGCTCCTGATGGTCAACACTCAGGATCCAAGAAGGCTTGGACGTGACATACCTTGGCATAGCAGTTCTTGCAGTAAGGTGTCCCTTCCCTGTCCGAGACCTTGGATGGGTCCAGCGTAGTCTTGCATGACGTACATCGTAGACACGCCCTATGCCACCTGGATCGTTAGCCCCCTGAACGTCCTCGATGAAATGCAAGCCTACTTGTGATTTATCGCAAAGACCTATATATCATCAGCTTATCTCACTTCGTCGAAAGGGCCACTGACCTGCTCTGCGGCATAGACCCTCTTCCCACATCCTTGACATTGATCGTCTCCTCCTCCAAACTTCTCACCAACTTTACTCCTCGGACTAGCACCCCTCGTCAACATCCCTCTATCATCCAAAGCCTTCGCACCGCCAGCATACGGTATACTAATTGGTCTCTCTGCCCTGAAGTTCGGCCGCGTAAACTCCACATCCTCCATCCCATGTGATTCGCGTCTCACTGATAGTGGTGTTGGTGTAGAGACCGATGGAAGGTCACTTGTCCGGCTTGGTGGGGTGTAGAAGTCTGTTGTCGGTGGTGGACGTGGGCGAGGTGAAAGCGGTGTAGCATTGGATGGAGGTTGAGGTGGACGGACAGGTGTTCTTGTAGGTGTTGAAGCAGAGGATGAAGGGAGCACGTTGGCTGATCTGAGATCTACGAGTCAGTCACCATATCCAATTGGGAGACTCACCTTTGGTACCAAATAGCTGAGAATGACAGCGAGAGCAATATGGCTGGATTATCAGCGCAGTCCACTATCTCATGACAAATGGTGCACCTCCGAATCATGTTCTACCAATCCTCCAGGATCAACCCGTTTACCACAGTTCAGACACTTTAAGCATAGCTTGTGATACACCTATATCTGTCAGCTTTGACCCAAATGCATATGCAGACCACAAACCTTTCGAGCTGGACCCATAGCTTGCTCAGCATGATAAACGGCTTGTCCACATTGTGTGCACCTCGGTGCTCCTCCCCAAGACATGCTGCCCTTGACCGGTTGATTAGAGCGTGCTAGATTGGCTGCGAAGGTTTCTGGTGAGCCTCTTTCGGACTGACGAACAAAGGGACTGAATAGAGTGACTTGGACAGTCTGCTCATATGACGCGTCTGTTGATGTTCCGTACAAGGTCGAGTGTGGCAGTGGCAAAGGGCAGTGTTGTACACCGTCGAGTGTCGCTCTGTTACGGCCTACTATCCAGCTACAGTGACTCTTGAGGACGTCGACGTCCAGATTCTGCAGGCTTCTAGTTTCAGCGCGTCTTGTGTGTGAGCAAGAAACTGACCCTTGTTTTGGTTATCCATGGAGGCGGCGCGAGTGAAACCAAGGGGTCCTTTATCCGTAGCAATATGTAGCCCCAACACGGAGACACGTCAAAGGGTTACTCCCTTGTTGAGGCACTCCACTGATGTGATGACTCGTAAGAGCAACTTACGGTTCCTTTCTACGTCGACCAGACTCTGTGCGTAGGGCGTTCTCAACCGCTACCCGCGAAGCTTCGGGATCCGTATTACTAACCGGGATCGAGGCTTGCCAGGAAACAAGCAGAACGTGCGGGTGCCCTGGGGCAGAGCCACTGAACTACACGATCACAGTCATCGGAACGCGTGCACGGCGGCGACTTGCAGCATGGCGGCACTAGCAGCATGGCGGCACTAGCAGATGCGGTGGCAAAGCAAAGGGCGTGATGTGCCGGCAATGTACATATATCCAGTTTCAAGTCGGCTTTGTGAAGATGCAGAAAATGACCCAGTCGTTGATTCGGTGCCGACATAATGTCTCGGGGGCAGAGCAAGAACAAATTCCCACTACTGTACTTTGATATCGTGCTCATTTCTATACTTGGTGCGTTCACGCTCTGCCATCTTCTCTCACACGTCTGGTCTCTTACACTTCATCCTCACCGTACGCAATAAGACCTTCCCCGGTTTCTGTACCCGGATCGTACGCAAGCACGACCGGGATCACTACTCTGCAGAGCTGAGTATCTGCATGACCAATGCTGCCAGGCTACCAGCGTTGGCCTCGTAGCCATCGGGCGACGAGACCGGCCAACGACCGGAGTAAGAGCTCCGATGCTGGATGCTCGATAGCAGACCTACGTCTATAATCTGAAGGGCACCGGGATCCGGGTCTGATCGGTTTGTCATGTTCGCGGCTCTGTAGTTGGGCAGTTAGATGAAGGCCACAGTGATCACTAGAAGCATATATTGCATCGATTATTCCCATTAAACACTGTATCTACATAAGTCTTACACTCTTGGAGGTTCAGGTGGACCTCCCAACATATCCGGTGCCCTCAATCCCTCATCCTCTCCAACACCAGCTTTACTTCCCGTTCGCTCCATCCCCCCCGCCTCTCCGTTTCTACGAGAATCATTCGTCCCATCTCCATTACCCGATCTTGTCCTTCCTAATTGACTTCCTTCACCTTCACCCTCTGAAGCAGTCTCGTGAGTTCCACGACGGTTCCATTCCCTTTCTCTCATTTCTGCTTTGAGTTGAGACTTGGTCGGTGTCTCGGGTATTGAGGTGTCGGGCTTCTTTCTGGAAAAGACTGATCCGGCTCGTTCTCGTATACGCGAGATACCGAATGGAGTGGATAGTGATTGGGATAATGATCCTTTTCGGTCGTTCTTGGATACAGGAGATAGGACGGGTAAGAATCGTTTGCTTCGGTGACCTTGGGCTGACCGTTCAGAGAGACGTGATTGCATTCGTTGAATCTGGTAATCAGTATGGTGTCAAAGTGATGACAAGGGGAGACTTACAGCCACACCACCTTCCTCAATGTTGAAGTCGAACCCTCGAGATGGCTCACGAGCTAGACCACCGGTGGACACTGGATGTCAGTTCAAAGACGCCACTGCGTACAGTTCAACTCACTGTCAAGCTGAGAACCCCTGGCACTGGAATTGGCGCCGAATCGAGCACTCGACATGGATGTCCTGGGTGCACCAAAACTTGGCCGAGCCTGAACAGATCTCGAAGACTTGGCCGAAGCCTTTGATTTGACCTTCTTGAGGTTGTCCATTGGGATCTCTCCTTCCGTACCATTCTCCCCATTAGCCGGTGTATCCGGGTTGAACATGGGATGCGTAGCAAAGTCGATCTCGGGATGATATTTACGGACCAGTCGTAGCTCGTCGATCTTGTCTGGGAAGTAGATGAGTTTGATGTGCAAGAATAGGTATCGGGGGAGAAGGGCAATGACGAATACGTAAATCCAACCGAACCAGTATGCGGCAGATCGGAATAGGAAGACGTCATTACCGTATACTCCTGTTGCGAATGATGATGGTGGAATGATGGAGAAAATGGCAGTATAGACCCATACGAGGAATGGACCAAGTGCGATGGCGAAATATGTCCAGCCGGTCCAAGCTCGAATATTGATTGCATGGAAAGCGTTTGCGACCATTACGGCGGCAATGGCCATCGTGGTGGACATTTCGTAGATGTAGACATCGTATCCATCTGTTCGGGTTGTAGTCGTATCGTAGGTGTAGATGATGAAGAAAAAGACGACGGCGGATTCGAAAACACCTTCCAACATGTAGTATAAGAATATCTTGAGACCGAAGTAACTTCCCTTCCGACCGTATGAGTATAGTTCTGGAACAGCCATGAGAATATCGGCATCGGCGTTTCGATCAAACAGACCAATAGCGAGTACAGGCGTGAGCGTCCAGAAGACGTTCCAGAATAGAAGGTAGGTGTACGATAAGACATAGGTAGTCGACCAACCACAGTAGATCATGTACCAGAATAGAACTCCGATACCGATGATATTCTTGTAGAAGAAGTTGAGAATCATGCTCGAGTTTCGGTAGTATGACCAGTGACCGTGGAAGAACAATAGTCGTTTCAAATATCGGAACTGAGCGATAGCGTAGTCGGACGAGTTGACGGCTTGAAGACCTTCTTCACCAGAAATACCCACTCCGACGTCGGCAGCTTGAATCATGGAAACATCATTGGCTCCATCTCCAATAGCAAGACACATGACACCAAGATTATCCTTGATCAAGTGAACGATTTGGGCTTTCTGGAGAGGTGACACTCGGCAGCAAATAACGGTGTTGCAACGGGTCGAGAGGTCCAAAAGCAGATCTTCAGTCTCTTCATCGTTGAATGCGTGAGTGAGAGCATGACCTTCGATGACAAGAGAATATCCACCTGGTCGAGTACCGTTATCCCGACCGACAAGCGAGGTGACGCCAGTGTTGAGTCGAGCAGGTCGAGGTCTTCGAAGAGATGTTCGGGACGCTTGACGAGAGAGCGGTTCTTGGTCAAAGAAAGTTTCGAGAGCTTCACGGATTTGATCGGCGACCGAGTATTGTCCTTCTCGAATGATGATCAGATTCGTGTCCGAAGTCAAGAGGTTGGTAGTGTATCCGATAGCAACCGCAGTTTCGAGTTTATCACCAGTAGCGACCCAGACCTTAATCCCAGCCCTCTTCAAATCCCTAATGGTCTCTGGTACACCATCCTGCAATTTGTCCTCGATAGCAGTAGCACCAAGCAGAATGAGATCGGTCTCGATAGATTCAGAAACCTCTTCCATCTTTTCCTCTCGACCTTGTAAAGCGACTGAAGCATCGTGATATTTCTTGGCCCATTTCTCGTAATCAATCGAATCGATGACTTTGTAGGCAAGACATAGAGTTCGTAGACCTTCACTGGCGAAATGCTGTAGATCACTATCGGTCTTTTGCTTGAGTTCTTCTTGTCCACTGTTTTTGTCGAGTCGCTCGAAAATGACATTATCGGCACCTTTGCAAAGCAAGAAAATTCGTCCATCATCATCAAGTTTTCGGATAATGACCGACATTCGCTTCCTGGTAGAGTTGAATTCGAGAACATGTAGTAGCTCATACTCGTCTGGTTCTTCGGTGAATGGAGTCGACATCTTCAAGATATTGTGATCACGACCTCGGAAAACGAACCCGACGTCGGCGGCAGATTGGACAAGAGCAGCTTCATCGGGTGATTGAGCCTTGTATTCGATAACTCCGGGTTCGGGTTCTGCGGCGAGGACGGTATGACAAAGACCTAGAACAGAGAAGAAACCATGCAGGATTCGCGATTGCTCCGAGTCGTGATCGGCCAAGTCTCGGTTGATGTTGGCATCGTGGAATGGTAGGAGGACTTCTTTGGGCAGAGCGACCTTGACGCCACTAGCCTTGGTTTGATCAGAGGGACCATCAGATTGAGATTGAGAATCGGCAGATGAATCACTCGAACTTGTCTTGCCAGCTGTTGGGGAAGCGACCGTATCCTCTGGTGGGTGTTCGTCCCCAATATAGATTTTACCACCGACAGAACATTGCCTAAAGATCATGGCATTCTGAGTGAGAGTACCAGTCTTGTCGGAGAAAATGTATTCGATTTGTCCAAGATCATCCGATAAATTCCAACTCCTAGCCTTGGTCCTGGTAGTGACACCATTCTTGACGTATTTGGTTGCGTGATCCCAGTAAATGAACAATGCTTGAGCGGTTCGTACAAACTCGATGGAAATGTAGAGCGAGATCGGTACGATATTCTGGAAAGTAATGAACGCGTTGGCGAACGTTACTAGACCGTTGATATTGGGGTTATCGCCTGATGTATCGGCGTACAATTCCCAATATGCTTGCTGCTCGTGCCACCTGAGCTCATTGTAGTGATCGACAAGAGCACAGACAACGGCAATAACGGCGAGGAGGGTCAAGTTGAAGAGGACCTGGGGGTTCATTTGTCGCTCGACTTTGGATCGTTTACTGGGGGTACCACCGGAATTCTGAACAATTTTGGTATCTGATCCAGTAAACATGACGATTCCAATAACCCAAGCGGTGTTTCTTAAGACACATCCTCGGAGCAAGGCGGTTTCGAGGGTGACGGGATGGATCTTGGTTTCGGGATGACCGACCTCCTTGAGTTTGATGGCAGCACCGTTGAGCTTGAACATGTTGACTTCGGGTGCTTCTAGATCAATTCGGACGGGTGTAGTGGAACAGATTTCTGCGGTTCGTAGATCGGTCATACCAGTGACGGCGTTCCTCGACTTCAAGTTGGTCTCTCCATCCAAATTCTTGGTCTCGATATATGCGACATCCTCCTCTTCCGAAGTGGCGCAAATCATGATATCTGACATCAGCTCCGTCATAAAAGAGTCAAGGGGTGCTCACCTGCTGGGAATTGCTCATTATCGTAAATCTTGACAAAGTCTCCAACATTGATATCCTCCCATTTTGTTCTATGCCATCCAAGCTCCTCTGGGGCATCTCCAGCTTCGGGATCATCGTGCCATGTGGAAACCTGACTCTGCATGCGGCGTAGAGCTTCCTGATTCTGTCCATGTGGGGATGCTTCGGTAGATGCTGCTCCGACAGCATTCTCTGCAATTGCCTTGTCCTCCTCCTCCTTGCTTCTGGCCTTCTTGCTCTTGAACCGCGGGAGTGGGATTCCGGGCACGAAAGTCTTGCTCTTGGTTCCCATGGCATTGTTGTTGACATAATCCTTTCCCTTCAATACGTGTACGATACCGTGGTTGACCTTTCGATCTGCTTGATGTCGTTTCACGTCCTCGTATCCATCCTTGAGAGCGGTAATGGCGAGAACGGCGAGTAGAGGTAAAATGACAAGTCCGGGTGAAATGGTCGAAAATTTAGGGAAGAATTGCAAGATGGCAATAGCCAAGAAGAAGATGTTTGCGATACGTCTAAATTGTTCCAACAAATTTCGAGGCAAGAAGGTCAAGATTGTGTATTTGGAAGTAACGACTTGATTTGTTGCGTAGACGTGTTCCTTCTTGACTTTTCCCTTTTTATCAATGTAATCCGAGGGGAGTGCATCGTTGACATAGACTGATCGTGGTCCTGATGGCTTTCGCTTGTGAATGAACAAGGCTGCTGGTGATAGATTGGCGATTGGGCCCAACATGCGCTGAAACCAATTTTGACGTCGACGCGGCGGCCGACGGACTAGTGGTTTCGTCGACGAGACAGATTTTCCCATGATGAACCAAGCCCAATGGGCGATGGTTTAGGTAGAGTAAAAGGCAGTAATGGACCAAGTGATATGGTCGACTTGACGCGAGTAGTGGAGGGAAAAGAGGTGAAGAACAGAAGCCGAAGTGGAGAAGGAATTCGATGGCCGACGTAGATCGGTTGTTTTCGGTCACGTTTCGGAATCTGACTAATTATTGACTCAGATGTATTTGCCCGGATTCATGCCTTGGGGTGTTGAAGGCGAGTGGCAAGATGGGTATCTGTGTAGTATTAAGGATAGAGAGGGGAGAGATAGTATGCAGGAATATAAAGAGAGTATAGTAGTATAAGGTGAATTGAATGGGAATATGGTGATCGTTTGTCATGAAGTTTACGCAGCCCCTTGATTACTAGTACAAACACGGAACGCGGCAATTCTCACTCTCTCTCGGTCATCAAGCCCGAACTATATTCATTCCAACACCGAACTCGGTCATCGACTCAGTCACATTCTCATGCATACCGCGTCCGCTACTCAGAGTGTTCATTCCATGCATCTATATCATAGAAATCCCTCATGCACCCCCAATCCACCAGTGGCCGTATACAAGTCAACAACACACAACAATCTGGACCTGCCAAGCACGGCCGAGCACGCTTGTCACCTCCGGCGCGTCGTAGATCAGATCCCGAGCCAATAGCTGCAGGCCTTGGCCCCGACGAGCACCTACAGTGGGCACCCTATAGATCCATCACAGAGTGCTTCATAACCATACCTTAACAGAATGCACTGCTTTGACGATCACTGATGCGCCGCTGATGCATATGCCCGAGGAAGACGCGACGCGGCGGCCTCGCATCTCTCGCGCTGTCTCGGCCGATTCCAGTAAAGAATGCTGGGCACGATTTCGACGACTCAAGTCTCCTTCGATCTTGCGCAGAGTTGGGCGAGATATTTTGTATAGCTTTCGATTGTCACTCCAGCCGCTTCGGTCTAACTTGACGTCGGAGGATCCGAGAACTCGCCCAACGTTGCACTACCATCGCTTCTGTGGCTTATACTGAGGCCGCAAAGCTGATCACATTACGCTTCTCAGTATGTGTAGTCACCCCATCTGACCTGCTACTTGAGCTCGTATTTGAGCTCGGAGTTCTTAAGCGATGTATTGATGACCTGCAAAATGGGCAAGGTCATGCGCATTCTCGATACATGTGCATATTCATAAAGATACAATTCCACTCTAAGCCTTCTTGGGCTTCTTGGCTGATTCATTAGCTAGTGAACGAGACAGATAGCTATGGTGACTCACCTCCATACTTCGATCTCGACTTTGTTCTTCCAGCTACACCACTGAAATCAAGCGCACCCCTAACGACCTTGTACTTCTTATCAGCTACTGATTCCTACACACACCCTATCTCTCTTTTGCAAGAGGAGGGAAAGATAGACTCACCCTGATACCAGGCAAATCCTTGGTTCGTCCACCCCTAATCATGACAACACTATGTTCCTGCAAATTATGCCCTTCTCCAGGAATATAAGCAATCGTACTCTTCCCCGTTGACAACTTTACACGACAGACTTTTCGAACTGCCGAATTGGGTTTCTTGGGTTTGGTAGTATATATCTTTGAGCAAACTGCTTTACGTTGAGGAGCAGCTTCGAGAAGTGGTGAATCGACCTGAGGTTTGGGGAAGGTGTGACCTGCTTGCTTTCTACGGCATCCTCGGATCACTGAATGTCAGTCATTGCTTAAATGCTAGTCCAATCTGACTGACCCTGCCTCATGGTTGCGCTCTGAGATGGGGTGGAGGAGAAAGGTCGAAATGTGGATTGAAGAGTTAATCGGGAGGTTGAAGCGATCGGAGAAGCGTAGGCGGGTATCGAAGCTGTTGGGCGCATCGCCAAGCGGCTAAAGCTCGATGTGAGTGCCATCAATGATCGAGTTGAAGCCATGTCGACTTATGTATACGGAGTTAATGATACCTATAGCATGTAGGCAAGAGGAGGAAGGGAAATGTCAAGATTCCTTATCACTCGTGACGTGTCAACTTGTAGTACACCGTGCCTGGCAGAGATTTCAGAATTCAACGTCCACTTTATACCCAGTCTACTAGTCATCATCAATCACATATAGCAACAATGGCAGAAGACGATTTCATAGCTCTAGACCCTTCGTCATCCACAACAAAAGTCAAGAAACCAAGAGCAGAACGAGTCAAGTAAGCTCTGTTCACTCCTTAAATGAATATGAGCTAACGAGCAGCACGACCGTATTCGTATCATCCCTACCTTACAATGCTACTACGACAGATATCATCACCCATTTCTCATTCATCGGTCCTGTTCGACATGGATTTATTGCGACTGATAAGGAGAGTGGGACTTCTAAAGGAGTAGGATACGTCACATATGCTCAGAAAGAGGATGCCGAGAGGGCAATTGAGGAGTTGGACGGAGGAGCATTCGGTGCAAAGGGAAGGAAGATCAGAGTCACACTAGCGGACAAGAGGGTAAGCTTGGCCTCTCGTATGAGCAAGTGAAGCTGACAAGATAGCCCGACCCGAGGGATGAGGTCGTCCCAAGGCCCAAAAAGGAGGCCAAGGTGGCTCAACCAGCCGCTGCTGGATCTACGGATCCCAATGCTATCAAGACTCTTGTAGTCACCGGTCTACCGAAAGAATTGACCAAGAACGTACTCTGGAAGAGAGTCAGGAAAGTCAGCGATAAGATCGAATTGGTCTTCCCAGTGGAAGGTTCAGAAGATACTGGTTCGTCCATTCACCCTTGAAAATGAAAGATGCTGATTCGTAGCCCACCTCATCTTCCCTACGCATAATGAGGCCCAACAATCTATCTCCAAGCTACATGGACATACTTACAAGGGAGCCGTTATCTCTTGTGTACTCAAGAAGAGGCTCGAGAAGCTTGCTTCCGCCGCATCTCACGCTGGTCGACTCATTGTCCGAAATCTATCGTGGGATGTAAGTTTCTTGCAGACTTAGTGTGAACGTAGCTGACGTGTAGACCACCGAAACCGACCTTCGAGCCACCTTCCTCCCGTTCGGTCCTATCCACTCTATCGATCTCCCAACCCTCCCCACCAAGCTCCCGGCATCAGCTGACCCATCTAAACCACCCCCACCACCCCGTGCCAGAGGGTTCGCCTTCGTCTGGTTCCTCGTCCGTAAAGATGCCGAGGCTGCTATGGAGAAGATCAACGGAACCGTCATCAAGACCTCTGGTGCCAAGGAGGGTAAGGAGGGTAGACCAGTCGCTGTTGATTGGGCTTTGAGCAAAGATAAATGGGAGGAAACTCAAAAGGGCAAGGAGGGAGAGGTGAAAGATGTCAAGCCGGATGTCAAGGCTGAAGATGGGTCTGATGATTCTGATTCCGACTCTGACTCTGACGAGGACGAGGATGAGGAGGATGAGGAAGATAAGCCAGATGTCGATATGGAGGAGGAAGAGCCAGTCAAGCCAAAACTCCCAACTGTCGATGTTGGAAGTACTTTGTTCATCCGAAATCTTCCTTTCGAGACTACCGAACAAGAATTGGGAGAGCTCTTCAGGACATTCGGACCCCTTCGATACGCTAGGATCACTATCGACAAATTCACCGGACGATCTCGAGGATCCGGATTCGTTTGTTTCTGGAACGTCGAGCATGCCGATAGGGCAATCGAGGAGGCTGAGAAGGTTGCTGCCGAGACTGGAGCTAATGCCATGCCTGTACGTCTACCCTAACTTCGTCGTGTGACAGATCGCTGATAAAGTAGCTCGGTGGATCCAACCCCTTCGCTCTACCTACTGTACTTACTGCCGACCCCTCTTCTTCGCTAGTTAGCAAGTTGGTTCTTCATGGCAGAACACTTGATGTCGCACGTGCCGTCACTCGAGAACAGGCCGGTCAGATGAGGGAGGACGGTGAAAAAGCAAGGAATGCTGGCGATAAGCGAAACACCTACCTCATGAGGGAAGGAGGTGAGCTATTGCAATCTTGCATCATGCTCTGAGCTGACGATGCAGTCGTCTTCCCCAACTCGCCTGCGGCTGGTACCATGCCCGAAGCTGAGATCGCTAAACGACAAGATGCCTTTACTGCCCGAAAGACACTCTTGAAATCGAATCCATCGCTCTACATTTCCAAAACCCGTCTTTCTATCCGACAACTACCCCTTTTCGTGACTGATCGAACACTGAAGCGACTAGCGATTCACGCTATCCGTACATTTGACGCTGAAGTTGAAGCAAAGACCCGAGAACCACTAGACAGGTCAGAGGAGAATGACGATACTGTCTCACCGGCTGTTGTTGCTCGAGACGGAAAGAAGAAGAGGGGAGAGAGGGAAACTGCCGTCATCCAGTCGAAAGTTGTCCGACAATCTGAGAAGACCGATCCGATTACTGGTCAGGGTAAATCTAAGGGTTACGCCTTCTTGGAGATGAGGACTCATAAAGATGCCTTGAAGGTACTGAGGTTCGCCAACAATAACCCCGAAGTTGGAAAATTGGTGTTGGAATGGTACAAGATTGAATTAGGCGAGATGCTGGAGAAAGCAAAGAAGGATTTAAAGGCCAAGAGGGAGAACAAATCTAAAGCTGCTGAACCTGTGGCGGTGGATAGTGATAAAGAGGAGGCCGAGAAGCCTGTTGAGGTCAAGCCAAAGGCTGATGCTGTTACCGAGGAAGATCTAGAAGCTAGGGTGCGAAAGATCGAATCGGGTCTACAAGAGAAACAAGATGGGATGAGGGGTGGACGAACGTTGCTCGTAGAGTTCAGTATTGAGAATGTCCAGGTGAGCTTCCTTCCGCGCTCCGCAAAATGGCGCAAGCTAACATGACTAGGTTGTGAAGAGGAGAGGTGAAAAGATGGTAGCCACTCGAGAAGGCACCGATCCTCGTCCCTCGACCAACAAACGTAAAGACCGAGACGACGATGAGGAGGAGGCTGGATATAAGAAGGATGGAGACCATGAGAAGAGTACAAAGCGGGGTAAAGAGCGTAGGGACAGGTCCAAGGGCAAGGCATTGAGAGAGGAAGCTGCCAAGTCTGCCCCTGCCCCTGTGGAGAGTAAGACTGAAGAGAAGGAGAAGAGGGGTATCGAAAAGGATCAATCTATTGGGAGCTTGATCGGCAGGAAGAGGCGTAGAAAGGCTGGCAAGTAGACTATCGCCTTGTTTAGTTTCTGCTTGAGAAAGGTGTATATGTATATGTATATCGTGTATAATCTGAGATTACAACCCAGTCTATCTAGTACTAGAGCTCCCAAACCCAGTAGCCCTCCTCATTTCCCCACCTCCACCGCCTCTAGAAGGTCCAGCACCTCTATCATCCCTTGGCCAATCATTACTATCCTCCCAGTCAACCCTAGGTCCCCTCCTCTCTCTAAGTCCAGGACCGGTATTATCATCCCTCCTATCCCTATTTAAGAAATAAGTAGCAGCTCCACCAGCTGCTAGACCAGTCCAGAAACCTCCTAATCCACCTTGTGCTTGGGCCGGAGGGACAGCTCCAGGTGGATATGAGGGTGTTGGGGTATCAGATTTTGAATAGGGAGGTGGAGGAGGTGCACCTCCCCCTCCTCCTCCGCCATTAAATCCAGGTCCACCACCTCCACCACCACTTCCTCCTCCACCCCCGGGAGTTTGAGGGTGGGAAGACCCAAAGTATTTCCTCCATAAAGTCCCTCCAATCCCTTTGAATAGGTTATATAATACCCATACAGTCGTCAAGAACGCAATCATCTGCGTTACGCTCGATAATAAATCGTTTCCGGAAATCGAAGATCGAGATGGATAATCGTATTCCCCCCTTTCTAATCCTTTATCAATGGTGATTAAATCATAAGATAATCCACATGATCCTGCTATCAGCACATAGCTTACCAAGTGGGGAGGGAGATACCTTGTAAGACATTCGTATCACCAGCTCTTGTCCATCCTTCACATGAAACATCTATTTTCCCAAATCTCATTCCTTCTGGTAAATCCGCATCACACTTATATCAGCTATCCCCCTGACAAAAGACACGGCAGGACTGACCTTCCACTGGACAGACCCGGAACCATCATCACCTGTATTCTGACATTGAACGACTGAAGGCTGAAACCGCCGACATGCTTTCCCGTGACATTGAAGTTGTGCTTTCTGTCAATCTGGTGAAGAAGTAGGCTAGATGGAACACATACGAATAGGATCTGTCCTTCTTCCTACCGTTTCCTGGCCTTGATGGAATGTTAGACTTTTTATACTCTTTAGTGCTACTCTCTTTGGTGTCATTGCGTATAAAGATGATGATGAAGACGGAGTAAAATCAGCCCAAGAAGTCAGCAACAAGTTCCACGTCAAAAGTGGACCACCTCCACCTTCCACGTCACGCCACCTCAATGCAGTAAAGAGGTGATTTTCATTATTCAACTACTCCACTCTATCTCAAGTAAAGTATATTCAATACTAAGAGTATTCTCCCTTCTCCTTCTCCTTTTCATCACCCTTAAAAGAGGAATGCTATGTACATCATTCATCCACTACTCCACTCTTACTGCTGCCATTGAGAGTTGTAACCACCGTTCCTGCTACCTCCATATTGCTGCTGCTGCTGGCCGTATGGACTCCAATCCTGACCTTGAGCTTGGTATCCACCGTAAGGGTATCCAGCTCCAGCTCCACCAGCTCCGAAACCTTGAGGACCCCTGAGTCCTTGAGCCTGACCTGCGACTTGTTGACCTTGGGCAGGTACGGCAGCACCTACACTAGCACTGCTCTGGGGAGTAGCAGACTTGAATCCTTCATCGGGAGTTGCAGATTGCTGACGAGCGGCGGTCTGCTGACCAACACCGAGGAAGTTGTGTGCGTATTGGTTCTGGTTCGACTGACCGGGTGGCTTGGAATCACCGAATCGACCTCCGACACCGGCGGATCCGAAGGAAGTTTGGTCATCGTAACCGGCAGATGGGTACTGGGGTGCACCGTATGGGGATTGAGTCTGAGCTGGCTTGACCTGGGGGATTGGTGCGGGCGCAGCGGGTGGCGTGGGCTGGCTGTAGAGGGTTCGGGCGGCCATGGGGTAGTAGCTTTGGAAACCCTGTTGAGGAGCTTGGCCATCTGGATGTCAGTTTTGAATCAATTGATTTAGGAAGGACGAACACTGGGAGTGGTAATAAGGGTTGTATGGAGCATTCTGATAGAAGCCCATACCTCCACCGAGTTGCGAGTAATACTGGTTCTGCTGGTGGAGACCTTGTTGGGGCTGCTGGACAGGGGCGGTAGGGGTGTGGGTGGGTGCGGGAACAGCTGGCTTTTGCTCATCGCTAGGTCGAGGGTATCCACTAGCAGCGTACGAGTCGTAAGGCTGTCGAGCTCCAGAGTAGGCATCGCTGGCCTGGCTGGGCTGTTGCTGTTGATGCTGCTGTTGCTGTTGCTGACCCTGGCCGTATAGCTGAGACTGCTGACCGAATCCACCGAAGGAAGAGTCGTAGGCAGCAACACCAGCGGGCTGCTGGCCTTGCTGTTGCTGTTGCTGCGACTGCTGAGCGGCAGGTTCCTGAGATTGAGATCCGTAAAAGTCGTTTCCACCTTGTCGGTAGAATGGTTGTTGAGCGTTCTGAGATTGAGGAGCGGCATCCTGCGATTGCTGTTGAGGCTGCTGCTGCTGTTGACCGTATTGGTTGAACGAAGTAGCTTGCTGCTGGAGTGTGACGTGAGGAGGAACCTGTTGAGCATGCTGGGGTTGTTGAGGTTGCTGAGGCTGTGCGGATGATTGGTTTTGGAGGGAAGCTTCGTGTTCTCGTAAGAATTGTCGGTACTGTGAGTTGCCGCCATTGTCTCCAGGAGGGTAGGAGTACTTTGGAGATGGCATACTGTGATCGAGGGTATCTCGGGGAGCGGGTGCTTGCTGCTTGACAGGCGAGAGAGGAGCCTCGCTCTTGGCGGGAGTTGGCTGTTCGGGAGCAAGGGGTGCATCGGCACCATCACCGTTCAAACCACCAAAGCTGAGGGAACCGAATTGCATCTCGACATTTCCGAGGCTCGAGTTGGCGGCAGAGGGTAGAACAACACCTTGTCCATCGGCATTCTTGAAACGCTGAGCGGCACGCGAGTTGGATCGGGGCTGAACAGGAGGAGCTTGAGCTTGAACTTGGGCGACGGGACCCTTGGTGGCGGTAGGCGAGTTGAAACCAGGTGGACCAGTGTAGGTGGTAATTGGCTCGGGCTCGGCCTTGGGGGCTTCTTGGGTATCCTTGGTCCACTCGGGCTGGTTTCCAGTTCCTCCAGATCCAGCAATTGCTGGGTCCTGGTACTCCTCTTCTTGAGTCTCTTCGGCCAACAGGTCATCGCTCTGGGGAGCGGTAGTCTCGGGCTCGGCGGCAGTCTCTGGTAGAGCAGCGGCTTGTTCCTCGATCTCTGATGCGGCTGGTGCGTCACCGAATGATTCAATTGGCTCGGCAGCTGCCTCCTCTTCTTGCTCGGGCTCGGGTGCGGGGGTCTCTTCTGATGCGGTCGGCTCTTCGACCTTCTCGGCGACAGGTGCGGGTGCGGGCTTGGGTTTGTCGGCAGGCCTGCAGGTTAGCGGTCTTCTAGCTTCACACCTTTCAAAGTAGACTTACTTGGCGATCTGGGCCCAGGTCAACTTTGGTGGTCCAGTAGGAGCAGCTACAGGAGCAGGAGCTGCTGTATTGATTTGCGACACTGCCTGTTTTCCTTTTCCAGCCCATCCCGCATTTCCAGACTTGGCAGCCTTCTGGATTTCCTTTGCAGAAGGTGCATCTCCCCATCCTCCAGCAGCTGCGAAATCGTCTCCCTTTCCAGCGGCGGCAGCTTGAGTTGAAGACTCGGCTTCTTGGCCTTCTTGTCCATTCTGTCCAGAAGTAGCTTCTTCAACTTGAGCAGCCCAGCCATCGGTGGTTGTATCCGTAGTCTCGGTAGTGTGAGCGGCACCGTTGGAACCGGTAAATCCACCTCGTCCACCTCGAATACCTCCTCGTCCACCACGACCTCCTCGAACGGGTTCTGGAAATTAGCTCATTGTACCTTGCATCGCCGGTGGGACCTACCTCCACCACGTCCGCCTCGGCCACCACGTCCACCTCGGGCACCACCTCGACCTCCTCGTCCGGCAAATCCTTCTCCACCAGAGTTCTCCCATCCACCGGTATCGGCATTACGGTTCGAGTGTTTCGAAGTGGTGTCCTTGCTTGGCGCTTTTGAGGCCTTCTTTTTTGTGGTTGCTTCGGTGAATTGGGTTGCTCGGCCTGCGTTAACGAAGTGTAGAGTCGAATGCGATTTGGGCAGCGAGAGAATAAACGAAAAGAACTGGTAAGCTTGATCGCGTGCATTGACTATTTGACTTACCTTCTGTGATCATCATGGCTGCTTCGTCGACATTTCCCTTGACATCCTGTAGCGTAAAAGCCAAATCTCCTTCATCCCATGTAGGGAAGATTGCTTTCAGCTGTCGAAGCTGTGGACCATATCTGGAAGATAAATCCGTCATGGCGAGGAAGGGAAAGAGTAGTGAAGGTGTGGATTGGAATTGAGGTTGAAATGTGTGTTGGATCCGGGGTGTTTGATGCGTCCGTTCCTTGTCTTGAAGATGAAATGAAGATGTGAATGTGCTGTCTATCCTTCTTGTTGCTTATTGATATGAGAAGAAAGACAAGAGGCAAGAGTGAATCGAGTGTGGTATATAGTGAATAGAGGACTCTAGCACATCATTCTCCACCTCATTCAATGCCCTGCCTCTCACTCTGCCTCCGCGTCTCCGCTTAATCCCACCAGCTTAAAATTCTGCCACTCCTTTAATAATCCCGTTAATCCCGTTCA
The DNA here is from genome assembly GCA_017654735.1 of Vishniacozyma victoriae. Lineage (NCBI taxonomy): Eukaryota > Fungi > Basidiomycota > Tremellomycetes > Tremellales > Bulleribasidiaceae > Vishniacozyma > Vishniacozyma victoriae. The sequence goes on from JADPYG010000088.1 coordinate 583,462, forward strand.
CACGTGGCGACACATCTTGATGGTTTAATCCACGTCACACTCCCTCCACCTATTCTTATCACACTCCTTTAGATTTTCAGAACTAAGCACGACCACTTGGTACCAACACGTCTGATAGACTCATACTCAGACCATTATCATCTTATACAGGTCTACTACAATCCGCCAATACAGTCTAGACATAATAGGTCATAACAGAGAACCTACACCTACACCGCCGCTCTTTTAATCCATCAATCTATCCACGTAATGGCTTCAGTAGCTGGTCTCCAGGCCATCGCGCCTGTCCCAACCGCGGCAGAATTCATCGATGCCGTCCTTAACGCTACCATGCGAAAGACTCCTACTGGTGAGTAACTTATGCGGGCTGCTGCGTTTATGGAAGCTGACCTGTAGTTATTCACAAGAATGTGCGTAATAGCTCAAAAATTTATAGGATTCAGCTGACTTCTAGTTCAAAATCTCTCGTATCAGGAATTGTGAGCTTCTTGGGCCTATCGCCATTGGCTAGAAGCTAATGAACAGTCTACATGAGAAAGGTCAAGTTCACCCAGGACACTTTTGACGAGAAAATTGGTCGAATCGTTTCCGAATTCCCCATCCTCGACGTAAGTCACCTCAGTCACTACGCGCCGAGGGTCGAGCTGATCCCCAGAATCTCCACCCTTTCTTGAGCAATCTACTCAACGTTCTATACGACAAGAACCATTACAAGCTCGCTCTTGGTCAACTCAACACTGCTCGCCACCTCATTTCCCAGGTTGCCAAGGATTACGTTCGACTGCTCAAATTCGGTGATTCGCTCTACCGATGTAAGCAGCTCAAGAGGGCCGCTCTTGGTCGAATGGCTACTATCATGAAGAGGCAGAAGGACCCTTTGCAATACTTGGAGCAGGTCAGGCAGCATATCTCTCGATTACCTGCTATCGACCCCAACACCAGAACACTTCTTATCTGTGGTTACCCAAATGTCGGAAAGAGTAGTTTCGTCAACAAGGTCACTAGGGCCGATGTCGATGTTCAGCCCGTCAGTTCTTCATTCAGAAGTTGAGTTCAGAGCTAATTTCCAGTACGCCTTCACCACCAAGTCTCTCTTCGTCGGACACATGGACTACAAGTACCTACGATGGCAGGTCATCGACACTCCTGGAGTCTTGGACCACCCCTTGGAGGAGATGAACACTATCGAAATGCAGTCCATCACTGCTCTCGCCCACATCCGAGCTGCCATCCTCTACTTTATGGATCTCTCCGAGCAGTGTGGTTACACAATCGAGGCTCAGTGCAAGCTCTTCAACTCAATCAAGCCATTGTTCCAGAACCGACCCGTTATTCTCGTCATCAACAAGATTGATATCGTCCGACTATCCGAGCTATCCCCCGAAAACCGAGCTTACGTCGACACCATCATCTCCGACAAGTCAGTCACTGTAGTCGAGACCTCCACCTACTCTGAAGAAGGAGTCATGGATGTCCGAAATGTCTCTTGTGATGCTCTCCTCGCCCACCGAGTCGAGCAGAAACTCAAGGGTTCCCGAATCGACATGGTCGCCAACAAGATTCACGTCGCCATGCCACAAAAGCGGGATGATGTTGATCGAGCACCATTCATTCCTGATGCTGTCAAATCCAAGGTCAAGTACGACAAAAACGACCCTACCCGAGCAAGGTTGGAGCGAGACGACGAGCAGGATTTGGCCCACGGTGCTGGTGTCTACTCTATTGATACCAAGAGTGAGTCTTGAGTTGCCTTTCTGTGAAGCCAAGCTAACTTTCAGAACACTACATCCTTGCCGATGATTCTTGGAAATACGATGTCATTCCCGAGATCTACAACGGAAAGAATGTTGCCGATTTCATCGACCCCGATATCGAGGCCAAGCTCGAGGCTTTGGAGCGAGAGGAAGATGCATTGGCCGAACAGGGCTTCTACGCTTCCGACGACGAGGAGATTGTAAGCTCAATGAGACCCGGCATCACCACCAAGCTGACCTTCAGGTCGATTCCGAGGAGGAAGAGTTCCGAGATGCCGCTTCCCAGATCAACAAGCGTAAATCTGAGATCAAGAAGATCTCCCAAGAAAAGAACAAGCTACAGAACCGACCTGTCATTCCCCGAAAGAAGAAGTCCCTTACATTATCTGGTCTTACCGAGGGTATGCGTGATGCTGGCCACAACCCTGCCGTTATCGAAAAGCGTGCCGCACGACTCATGGCTCAAAAGAAGGCCGAATGGGAAGCTGCCAACGAACGGGACAAGGCTGCTCACGAGGCTGCCGAGGCTGCTGGAGATATGGATGTCGACATGGACGATGGAGTTTCCACTGCCGCATCAACTCGAACTACAAAGGGCAAACGAGGAGGTGCTATCGACCGTACACCCCGATCCAATCGACAACTTATTGGTATGGCTACAAGGGAACAGGATCTTACTGCCGTCAAACTTCGAAAACTCGCTCAGCGAGAACCAAACAGGTTGGCAAAGGCTTCAGAGTCAGATCGACATGTACCCATCACGAGACCGAAATGGATGTTGGCTGGAAAGAGAAAGGGTGGAAAGACGGACCGAAGATAGTTTGGTCAATGGGGATTTCATATCTTCTTTTTGGTGTATTCTCGGCTCATTTACGACGTGTATGGCTTGTATGTATACTCTGCGCTTTGCTATAGATCAGGACGCGCTCTACGTATATCACTGAGAGTATCGCCCCTCATGTTCATTCGATATATACAGCACAAGACGTATGGCCAATGTGATCTATGTATCGTGTGCGCGACTTGATCCCACCTGAACACTTTCCACAGTACTCATGGGGTATGCAACTGGTAGTCCCGGATGACATGTAGTCCCGAATGACATATGGAGACGAGACGCGCGGAATCAGTTACTCTTAGTGTACTAACGCTCCTTGAACTATGGATTACCATCAATTGGAATTCTGAATTCTCGCGGGGTGGTCTGCGCACAGCACCAAGAGCTTCTGCACACGTCCAAACGCAGCACCGCATTTCGGCCGTTAAGTCCTCACCGGTCATAGTATCCGGTAGGCAAATATAACAGGCAGACGTATCTAACTAAAGCTCAGAAGCTTCTTTTCCCTTTGCTTACTTCACGAGATGTTTCGGATCTGGAGGCGTTCGAATATGATGTTATTGATCTGTGACTGAACTATATGTTATGACACAGGTGCTTCACGTCATCGCGCGCCTGTCTCATGGGCAGCTTGCGACTCTGTAGTGCTGCGCTAGTTGGGCACCATTACGTGTTGCGCTGCGTCGGATCAAGAGGATACCGGCCTCTGTCTGCGCCTAGTCTCGTAGTATTAGCTGAGATGCTTGGTCAATCAGCATACGTCGAGTTCATACAGCCAATCATCTGGATCACGGAGTTGTTCCGAGATCCCCGACCATGGAAGTTTTCGATCGGAGTACGGTGTCATATCCCGCCGAAATCTCACTTATTTAGACCGGCGTATGCGTTACCAAAGATAAGGTTAGATCCTTCTGTGAAGGCGCTGTTTTTCCTTGCCGGACCCAAATTCCTCTTCCCGCACAAAACCAAGCTAGCATGCGACATGCCGCACGCAGCCTCATGGGTTGGCGCAGGCTCGAAGCAAATACCTCATGTGTAACGTAAATTGGATTATCCTGAAGTATGGTACCGCTGAATATGAGATCCGGTTCGAACTTTATCTACCCTTCTTTTCGATTCCACTACTAAGTGGCGCCCTAACGATCGTTTATGAGCTACCCATAGATGTATTTACAGTCACGCTACCAAGATAAAGTTTGCTCGCACCCTACTATCGTGTGTTATGCACTGATTAACACCAGACTTGATATAGCATTCGGACCGGTATGACAGCATTTGGCGTATTTTTCCGGGTGACCCGTTCTCGGAATCACTCCCAAGTGCGCATGCGTTTGAACCTCGGTAGCGTAGCTGGATGATCTGTCGATGCCTGATTCGGCTCCGAAGGTATGACGGGGTCTTTCTCAACGAAGGCCGGGCGGGGATCATAGACTGGATGATGCAGAGGGATCTTGGAGTAGAGGAGATTGCCGGGATAGTCGATAAATAGAAGAGTGTAAACCTGACAGAACATTTACACCCATTATTCTAGTCCTCAACCATCGACTCGAGCCACCAGATTAATATCAGATGGGTAAGTCCAAAGTCTCCTACCCCTTCCATCACCCTAGTCCCTGGTTTCTCCACGCCAAGCCTGAGTCGGATCAAAAACACGCGACTTCCGTCCATTTTCCGGTTCATTACCATTCTTATACATCTCTTCTTTAAACTATCCCGTCACAACGTCCGTCCGGGGACTGCACATTCAAGGCGTGTAGACCTCATATCTCGGCAAATCATGCGCGAAGGGAGGTTCCCGAACACAAGTTGACTTGTGTTTGGGCGTCATCCGTGGTACCCTTCTTCTATATTAGTGTATCACTTCCGAATTTCCGAGCAAACCTACAAACAGCAAAACCCCAACTACACTTTCTACAAGTACCACGCAGTTCGCCACTGGGTTACACGTCGTGGTGGCGTTGTGTCAATGCGATCAATGCGGTGGGGTATATTTGGCGAGAGCTGCGGGAGCCCTAATTGCCTATCGCGTACCCTCCGCCTTTCCCCTTTCACATGTCAGAGACACGGGATGAGATCACTTCAGTGTTCAGACTATTGGATACTGTTGGATGAGACATGTTTAGCTTCGTGTCGAATCGGCGACGGGATCCGAAATTATGGTTGAGTTATAAACTCGACTTGTTTGGTGTTCTTTTTTAATCGTTGTGACTCGATTGTTCGTTGATGACTTGGGGTTGAGTGAAAAAATTAAAGATATATAAGGCAACCCATCTTGACCCAATCCTTCCTCTCACCATATCTTTGATAACATCTTTCGTATATTGACAACTACCAGTGACAACAACATATACATAGCGTCCAAGGTACGATACCAATCAACACACACACCAACCACACACACAAGTTTATCGCGTAAGTCGTTTCAAGACCTGTCGAGGTGGCGTCGGGTTGCGTTGTTGCTGGGTGTGGTGGGTGATGAGGTCGTTGGAAAGTAGGTGAGGGGGAGAGGGTCGTCAAGGATGCGGCGGCGGCGTATACACGATATAGGTCAGATGCTAACACGTAGCAGTCAATCAACCCCCCTTGGATCTCGGCTTTTACCTGAAGGTGAGTAAACTCCTAATATACCCGGTGTTTCATCATCTCCTTTGACGCCCTCCCGAACCATATTACCGTTCATCCCTCTTGAACTTTGTTCCCTTTCGCACTCTAAATGTCCAAACCCGTGTTTCGAACTCAATGATGGCGCCTAGACCCTGGGGTGAAGGCGTTCATCCGTTCAGAATAATGGAGAGATCGGCAGTGATGGACGGGTCTTCAACCTTACCAATCTACAAAGGGATGTGTGAATTGGGGGTCGTGGAGTGTTGGGAAAGACTTCAAGGTTGAGGGTGGTCATGGCGATTCTTAGGTTCTGGGATAAGGATCTGGCAGCGCATTGACGCATGTAACAAGAGCTGAGCTTACACTTCAGGTCGACTATCTTTACAACCAACCATTCGCCTGTTTATTAGACATTACTTTGGCATATCGTATTAAGTGTGAGTTCATCTCCTGTACGAAAACCAGAACCTGCTGACCAGACAGATGAACGATCAAGGCCCCACATCATCCCCCTCTCAGGAGGCTTGTTGCAGCAAGTCTGCCTCTCGCGATCTCATCTATCGGCCGGGCTTTCATCCGAAGCCACAGAGTCAATCTTTCGATACTGCTACCAACAAGAACCTTAAACGCCTACCATCCCAATCACTTCAACCGAGCGGTGACATCCTCAAAAAGTTTCGCAGGGCAAGCCGATCTCAACTCATATTTCAACCACTTTCCCCGGGCTGCCTCGACACTCTCTTAAGATCTCGCTCTGCCTCTCCCGACTACAACCCTACCATCGCAACCCACTCGACTTCATCCTCAACAGATCCATCTTTGAAAGAAGAATGCGCTGCCTGGCTCGCGTGTCGCACCTCCTCTCCTGCCCATAACAACTCGACTCTTTCTCACTCGACACCAACCCCAGGCGAGCATGATACTTCTGGCAGTCCCACACCTGGTCACACCTCTTCTATCGGCATATCGAATCCATCTTCCTTCACTTCTCCTCAAGCACCATATCCTGCCGAAGATCATCCGTTTTGCGTTCCAACATCTGATTACTCTACTGCTGTCGACATCGACTCGGACCTAGAGGATTGGAGCTTGGGTCAAGCACCGCAGTCATTCGACCAATCACTATCCGGCTTCTCTACACCTTCCTCCTCCGCGTCGACTTCTTCAACCGATACGACTGCCTCCCTGGCTTCCGTCACAACAATCCTCAGTATACACCTCAATCAAGAACATTTCGCTTCGTCCACACCACGATCATCCTCTTCATCTGGGACCGACAATTCATCATCCTCTGCTGGCAGCTCTGACGACTCCTCCTCTCCCCTGTCGACCGCAGCTACATCTCCTACACTTAGTCCGCGTCCATCTATCAAGTATCTACTTGATCTCTTTGGGCCTATCGACATTGATCTTGAGCAAGAGGAGCTCGAGATCAGCTCACCCTTCTCTTCTGGCCGCTCTGAGCCCGAGTCGAGTCATCGATCAACCGCATCCACATCCCCAACACTCAGTCCGGCATCATCTATCAAGGATATACACGACACCGTCGACCACTTCGTAACTGACCCTGTTCGTCGCGAGCTTGAGGTATCATTCAAGGAAACAATAAACCAGGCGAAGTACAGCGTCACCCGTGAACGTCCACCGAGCTTTATCGCTTCCCCCACCAACGCAATGGCGCCTACCCAAAAACAAGCGCTCCAGCTAGGACGCAAGCTTCCCCATCTCCGGCAAACCATACATCAGCGATTCGATATGTTGGTGGAGTTGGAAGGCGCTCGTCGAGGCCAGAGCGATAAGGAAAACTACAACGTGAGACCTCTGAAGCGGGCCTGGACCACCGATAACGACTTCAAGATCCGGAAGAAGGGAAGATTCATCAAATTCGCTTTGCGTCGCAAAGACTTGAAGCAGCGCCGTAGAAGAGCCCAAACGCCACCCGTCCAGTCAACCGAAGGCCATGCCCAATCGACTACTGGTCCGACACCCGTTCCGCCGGTCAGAGGCCAACACCCATTGACTACTGGTCCGACACCTGTTCCGCCGGTCAGAGGCCAAACCCCGATCAGAGGCCAAACCCCGGTCAGAGGCCAAACCCCATTGACTACTCGTCCGTCTCGCTTTCAATTCAACGTTGGATCGGTCGTCGAGACCCAGCAACGTATGTCATTGGAAGGATCGAGGCCCAGAATTGATCGGGCCGATGTCTCGCCGTATGCCTCGACCCCTGTTCCGGCTCCGGTACTCATTCCCCCCATCGCAAAGGCGTATATCGACGCTCTAAATCGTCGTGCTCAGTACCTTCGTACAGACAACGAATTGGACGAAGGCTACACTCGCGTGAACCCCTTGATCAGGCCGGCTATCGGTAGATTACACCTGGAGAACATCGGTTGGAACTTTCTTTTCAGAGACTCTCGTGTTCGGCACGACCTAATTACAAATCAGCTCGTTCCGTTGACCTTGACGAATGCTGTCAGCTCACTAGGGCTCGCCAAGTTTGGTCTAACGACGGATCAAGTTGGCTGTGCGCAAACCCCGGACCATGTGGCCGCATGTAGAATGGCACTCGCGGAGCTGCATATTCGCTCGGAAATATACTTTCACGCCCTCGAAACGGAATTGACGACTGGTTGTCGATGTGTACAATACATCCATTGCCCTGACGGTAGATACATACTTCGGGGTCCTGGTCAAGCACCCGACGGGACAAGTCCGAACTTTTGTCATTGTGGTCAATGGCTTTCAGGATTCGCAGCGATCGTCTGGCAGGAAGCCTCAGATTCGGGAATATATCCTTCACGTATCAAGCCGATGATTATTGGTGAGTGAAGAAATACTTGCTTCAGAACTTCAGAACTGACACGCTAGAACTTCAATCCATGATCAAATTTGTTATGCCATTGGGGCTGAAACCAAAGGTCGTTCCTTCGGTCCCTTCTGATGACGACGAGCCTCCCCCACCAGTCGTCAACACCGAAGTATTCTACTCCTCCGATATGCTCTTCGAAGAAATCGACCCCGACTTTCTCACTAGTCGAATCAGGGATAGCAATCTGGACTACAACATTTTCCGCAGACTTGCAAACTCCATGAAGTCGTATTGCGCTCCTGAAAGAGACGCTGACGTGGACAAGATGGCAGCCTACGGTGACGTCGGCAATGGTATAGAAGCCATCAAGACGTGTTTCGATATTCTTCTGCAGATGAGGATCGTACGTTTTGAGATCATCTTCATAGCTGTGCTGACTTTGTAGGATCAAATCAACTCCGATCTCCGTAGTAAAGTGCAGCCTTGGCTGAAAGACACTGCTATCCACCACGAACTCGCTTCATTTGAACGAGCGTTGGTTTACGAAGAATCACATCTCCAAGACTCGGACACTCGCAATTGGATATTTTCCGCTTCCCAAAAGGTCTTGGCCGAAGCAGATTTGGAGGAAACAACACATCTCCTGGGCGAGTGTCACTGCAAGAATCGAACCGAGCTAGTCATTCGATCCATGGTTGAGGGCGTCTGCTTGTTGATTTTTGCCAACTGGTCTGAACCAGACAAGTGTGATTGGAAAGTACTGAGCGGTGTGCCGCCAAGGCGGCATGAAGAAGGCCCGAACTGCTTCATGCCCGAATCAATGCGCAAGGATACCAACAGACTCTACTACTTTTCGTACGTCACATACATCGATGTTGATGGCTTCGCTGAACGACAGGCGCGAAGCGCGCATCATTGCCGCGGAGGCAACGATACTCCCCACCTTTCGGGAAATACTATCTCGACATCGGCCGGACCTATATCGACACGAAGTAGCCCAGGCTACCCACGCATGCGCGACAGTCATGGAAAGGCATCGAAAGCTCGATGCGACTTACTACAGGAAGTTGACGGCGGCTCCGGGCGAGGACCCATTGGCGTTTCTCGACGACATCAACGGCTCTGGAAGAGATCTGGCCGAGTCGAGCACACCCTCTGGACTGCAACCCTCCGCATTTGTTATCGAGCTGGCCATCTCCCTTTGCTTTCCGAACAGGCTTAGGGTCTACAACAAACCCGGCGCATACTTTTACACCCCTGCTCAGAAGACCGAATTAATTGCTGTCGCCCACGAACTCGTATCACGATTAGAGGTCAACATGAAATCCGATTCCCCTGTCTTCGCAAAATGTCTAGATGACCTCAAGACGCTGCTTACGAAAAGATTCTCATCTGCTCTTTCGGCAATGAGACTCAAAGAGTTTCGGACCATGTTTCCCGCTCCGGGTTCGGATTGTTTTCTGGCGACCCTTCCGCTACTCAAGGAAATCGATGTTCAACCTACCATGCTCACAATTGGGAAGTTCGCATTCGAGCGTATAGCTGCCAATCACACCAGATATATAAGCCAAGCCCATCTCGAGCGGTGGTCGATAGCATGGATCCATCACAATAATACCGAAGACAAAAAGCTGGCCGAGAAGCTCGATTTGACTCCATTGGATGGCCGATTGCTGGATTTCTCTCGGCAGATCCTTCAGATGCTTGATCTTCATTTGCGCGTGTATAGGGATATCTATCTTGGCAAGGGGATGTTGACGGGGTCGGGAAGGCTTTCGCTGTTTGAGAAGAAACAAGGGGAGAGAAGGAGAAAGGCGGCGAATCTCGTGAATGAGCGTCGCGTCGAACATCTACCGACGAGACTGATGGAATTGACGGCACCGACGGCACCGACGGGACAGACGAGACCTCCTTCGGCGAACTCTAATATCCAATAGGGGTCGGGACAGGAGTACTGGACTATGTCAATCGGATTGGATGCTGGAACCGATGGAATTGACAGCACCGACGGCCCCGACGAGAGCGACGAAATCAACGGAATCTCCTTCGGCGAACTGTAACATCGAATAGGGGTCGGGACAAGAGGACTTAGCTGTGTATAATCGGATTGTATGATGGAGAGTGTGGGGGTTCAAGGTTGGTACTTTGTTGTACGACAAATCATTTAGACATTTACATCAATAGCATTTTTTTTAGTGTGGTCGTGAGCATGGCGTGTGTAATTAGTATATATAATTAGTATATTGTCCATTATTTAATCTATGTAGCATTTTCATCATCATCATCTACACCATCATGTGGGCATACTTCCAAATACCGATCGCCCGTCTATAGTAGGAAGGAGTATAGCCTTCACCACCACATCTTGTACATCCCCCTCGTCGGAAAAGTACAGCTTCCATTACGATTTCAATGTAAAGTACCCATCATGACCGTCATGTGGACACACTTCCAAATACCAATTGCCCGTCCAGGAGTGTAGCTTTCACCATCACATCCAACATCTCCCCCTGATCGACAGTCATGAGATCATCATCCCAGATGACCGCATCGAATCGTTTGCCGGGTGTTAATGATCCGGTCGTATTCGAATATCCAGCATATGCGGCTGTTTGTAAGCTTTTGCATTCGATATGAGATATCACTCACCATCAACAGTCAATCCTCTCAGTGACTCCTCTCGAGTCAATTTCATATTAGCATACCAGCCTTCTGGACCATGTGGGGATGTCCCCGATTCCGATAAACGAGTGACAGCGGCGTAAAAGCCTTTCAGGGGATTTATCGATTCCACTGGGAAATCGGATCCTAGCGCTATACGACCGCCGTTGCTGATATCAGCCAAATCTGGGGTTGGCCAGTTAGACTCACTCTAAGAACGTCCTCGCTGCATATGCACCTTTTAAGCGGTCTTCGCCCTAATCGTTAGTCCGGCTTACTCATGGCAGCAATAGCTTACTAGACGATCAATGGCATACCACATCTACCCATTAGCTTTTTGACCCCTAAGTACGAAGGGAGTGCAAGCTTACATCAGAAGTAGCGTGAGTAGGCTGATAACTTCCTATAGCCCCTAGATCCGTTGCCCTCTTCACATCTTCCACACGCATGATTTGGGCGTGTTCAAGTCTGAAATGAGGTTCTGATTTCGCTTGGGCGTCGGAGCCGATTATCGATTCTATGGCATCTAGGATGATCTTGTTGGCTCGGTCTCCTATCCCGTGGATGTTCTACTTGTTAGCTGTCGACGACTTGGGCGACCTAGCTAACCTACCACTTGCCAGCCCTGCTATCAGCTTTTGTTTCAAGTTCTGGCAAGGACTTACGTTCTCATAGTACTGACGAATCAGTGGTTCCCAGTCCTCCTCTGGTCTAATCAAGAATCCCCTCGAGCCGGGTTTGTCGGAATAATCGTCAATGAGAGCCGCTCCGCGTGAGCCCAGAGCGCCATCACCAAAAAGCTTGGCTGAGCGGAATGTATATCGCCCATCTACTTTTTAGCTCCTAGATCGTCCTGACCAAACGAGCTTACCTTGGGCATTGTAAACCTTTTCTACCTCGTTACCGCAATATGGGGCTGTGTCTCCACAATGAAGCTAAGCATAAGCAACGTCATGACGAGGACTAATGTGCTAACCATAGCATATATATGCAATCCAAGCTTCCCCTCATCCGCCATACTACCTCGTCAGCTCAACATACGTATCATGTAGGGCTTACGCCTTGTAGAATGCCAGATCAGCCTTAGGGGCACGAGCATCATGTATTCCCACCAAGCCTTTACTGACTGCATCGGCAGTTGCTATTCCCAAAAAAGCTTCTCGCTGGATATCCGTCCATGGCGGTCGGATAGCGTCGATTAATCCAATTGCATTATCGACCTACCATCAGCACTGCGAGTGATTTGGACGTACAAAGACACCAGTGGGCTTTCCGGATGCATCACGGACGATCTCACCTCCATCTATAGTATCTGGTAATTCCCCCAGGAGGGTCAAAATAGCAGGTGACACCCATTCAGCATGGATATCGATTCTAGCGAGAGAAATTGGTAAGCCTTTGAGGAGGGGTGATGCATCCAGATCAGCCTGATTCATCAGCTACGCCCTCAGATCTGTGTTGGAGTAGCTGATAGACTTACGGCTGTTGGGTATTCCTTTACGTTCCAGATATTCTGGTCCCATCCCATACCCTCTACCCAGGCTCCGGTGGGGAGTGAGCTGTAATTGGCAGAGACGAATTGCTCGACTCGGCTGACAACTTCTTGGACCGACTTTGAACCTGCGAGAGGTAGTTGCGAGTAGTAGCCGTATAATAGAGGATGGCCGTGAGCATCTATCAGTCCCTGTGATTCAGCTTGATACGCGTGGACGTCATGTAGCTTACGGGAGTCATGGTGTGTCCTGGCGGTAGGTAGATGATCTGTAGACCGCCTGCTTTACGGACTGCTTCGGGCGAGCCATCAACGGCCCCAATGGTAGCTTTGTCTCCCCATTTCCTCCGTATTCGAGCTACCATTAGCTCTTTCTCTACCGATACGTACCAAGACTGCCTGTATCCACCACCTCCTTCCTGCCTACTACGACACATTCTACTGCCCCGACACCTCCCTCCTCCGGCACGGTATACACCTTCTTGCCCTCATTCGAGCATATGGCGTACCATTCTGGAAGATCCCCTTTGCCCACTTGGTAGATTGTAGCCTTGGAGCTATGTCGCTGATTATTGGCATAGAGGATGAAACATGCCAAAATAAGGAGCGTGATTGAGATATGTATATGCCTGGTCGGACGGCTTGGAGGTGGTCTTGGAGTCTTTTGATATTTACTAGGCTGGTTTTGAGGCTTGTCTATACCCGATACTTGCCTCTGTCTTAGCTCTGCCATGGTGGGGGTCGTATGGGCAATTAGGAGGATATCTAGTGAACCACCTCCACCCTAGATTAATAGTTTAGATTTCCCACGGTCAATGGTGTTTGTATTGTAAAATGATTCCGCTCTCTCCTTTCTCCCTTGACCGCCTCTCTTGCCCTCACTCTACCTATTATCTACTCTATACTCTATATACTCTACCTATTACATATCACACCAACTCAGTTAGCTAACATGTCAGTCAAGCAAGAAGAATATCACGATGATCTATACGGTGGTAAGTCTCTCCGACCGCGAGGGTGGCCATCACGAGGTCATATCACAAAGAGGCACCACGCCGCGCCTTCTCACACACACAACACCCTTGCTGACCATCAGATCTCGACCTAGAGGATATCGATGCCACTCAGCTAGACCAGGAGCTCAACGAGCCTCCTGAGCCCGAAGCGCCAATCCCAACGCCAGTACCTGCTGCGCAACAGAATGTTTCACACAGTTACGGCCAATCAGCCCCACAGGGCGATAACGGTAACGGTAGTGGGAATGGCAACTATGGACAAAACCAGAACCAGGGTCAAAACCAAAACCAAGGTCAAGGACAATACAACTTTGGCTCAACTGGTCAGAATGCAGGATGGAGTGATGCTGGACAAGGAGGTGGGATGAAATCAGGTGATGTTCCTGATGAGGGGTTAGTTGTTTTTTTCCTTTATTCCTGAGTCGTCTCTATTCTCGTCATAATCTACAATCGTTATCAAGTCGTCGTATCAAGAGGTAAAAGTAGACTTTACCCGTATAACCACACGCCCAATGGCGGTGGGCAGAGATAGCTCTACGATAGTCGATATCTACCTACCTACCTATCTACCTACCTACCATATTTCTTCATTCATATCGTGGTAGGCCGTACAAAAGAACTGTAACTGATGCGATGTACCTTTTTGTTCAACACCAACCCATTATTTCATATACATACGATACACCACACCTATACTCTCTGACGTATGACCTTTCCTATCAAACAGAAAAATGTTCATTGGAGGTCTTAACTGGGAGACGACGGATGGTAGGTCACTAATGATCGATTGTCTTCTCTATGTTGACAAGCCAGAGGGCCTGAAAGCCTACATGGGTCAATTCGGAGAGATCGATTCGGCTACCATCATGCGAGATCCTTCTGGTCGATCTAGAGGATTCGCCTTCTTGACTTACTCGAATGTATCGAGTGTCAACAAGGTCATGGAGCAAGTTCACCATCTCGACGGCAAGCAGGTGAGTCTCTAGCAGTAAACATGTCGAGCACATCCCCTGATTCCAGATTGACCCCAAGCGAGCAATCCCCCGAGCTGAGCACGAGAAGACGGCCAAGGTGTTCGTTGGTGGTCTAGCAGCTGGTGTTACTTCTGAATCACTCAAGATCTTCTTGTCCCAATTTGGAGAAGTTCACGATGCTACCGTCATGTACGACCGTGAGACGAACCGAAGTAAAGGGTTCGCATTCGCAACATTTGCCGATGAGGAAAGTGTCCCTATCGCCATGGCTGCTAGTGGTATTGAACTCGAAGGAAAAGCTGTCAGTTCCCTTCTTTGGAATACTGAGGTGTGCTTATGTCTAGATTGAAATCAAGAAAGCTCAACCAAGAGGATCAGGTAACTTGGTAAAGAACTTTAATGGCCCACAAGGAGGTGGAGGTGGTGGAAATAGGTTCAACGGTAATGCAGGAAATAACATGGGAGGAGGCATGATGGGTATGGGCGGTGGAGGTGGGGGTGGATTCGATCCTAATGCCATGGCAATGATGTATCAGAACATGATGAAGGGCCAAGGAGGGGGAATGGGTGGTGGAATGGGAATGGGTTTCGATCCCAGTGCAATGGCCATGATGTATCAGAACATGATGAAGAGTGAGTCACGTCTCAAATTCCCATTTGAAAGGTGCCAAGAACTGATGAAAGACATGGCGGGAATGAACGCACCAGCAATCAACCCAAATATGGCCATGCGAAATGGTGGAATGGGAATGATGGGCAATATGGGTGGAATGGGAATGGGAGGTATGGGTATGGGAGGAATGGGCAACATGGGAATGATGGGTAACATGGGTATGATGGGAAATAACATGGGCGCAGGCGGATCCATGGGTCGTGTACGTTCCCTCTCTTACTTGATGGACAAGAACTAATCAAATAGCCACAGGGAGGAATGGGACGTGGGAATATCCCAAATGCACCAAGAGGTCCAGCCGCCATGCGAGGTGGAGATACAACACCGGGTGGAAGTAGTACTGGAGGAGGAGGTGGAGCTGGAGCTCAGCGATACTCAACACAGGGTAATGCTAGGGCTAAACCATATTAGTCATGGTAGTGTAGATAAGAACATAAACTCTCGGGCTCGACCACATTTGCATGTATATTATTTCAATGGGCAATGCGCATGTTCATGATGCTGTGATGGTATTGATGATGGTATTTTTTCTGAGGTGCCTATTGTATAGCTAGACAGCGCCCATTCTCGACATCTTCTTATCATGCCCTCTTGTCCTCGCGGCATTCGAGTGTCCCCTCGATCCTTTATTTCCACCTCTCCCTCTACCTCCTCCACCTCTTCCCCCTCTACTACCCTCCCCTCCCTCACTGCCGCCACCGCCGCCGCCACCTCCCTCACCACCCCTACCGCCCCCGCCACCTCCACGTCCTCCACTCCCTCCCCCTCTTCCGCTCGATCCACTCGAACTAGCAGGTGGATCACCGCGCACGCTCACAGTGACTCCATCTCCGTTACTTGAACCACCTTTACTACCTCCACTTCTACCTTTCCCGCCCTTGGGGAGGTAGACGTGGTAATCCTGTGGAATCACTTGATGACGACCGAGAATTGCATCTTTATGTGGCTACCTGTCAGTCCCATTTCTTTCAAAACCTAAACACAATGAGAGAGGATTGAGCGAATTTGGCAGGAAGGGTAGAAAAGGGAGGAAGGCTGAAAACGTACATTACGCTCAAGCATAACCCTCCATCCCTCCAATTGCCCATCATCCATTCCAGTCCTGTCTCTCAATTTGATCCGACCCTCTGATCTCCTCGTTGCCGAGTCTCGGTCGAAAATAGCAGGATTTGTGAGGTACGATAATTCAAGTTTGATCTGTAAATCCGGATCGTAAGTTTGTTCTTTACTCGGTCTTCTCGTTTTCTGGAATCAGCTCTGTTCCTCTTTTGAAATGAAGAACAGAGGTGGGGACTTACATCAACGATTTTATCTGAATCACCTTCAATATCTTCATCACCACTTGCATCTCCCTCTCCTACAACCCTCACCCGACTGACATCTTCCTCATCATGATCGTGATCATCATATTGTCGCCTACTTCTTGATGGTTCACCTCTCGCCTCGGCTAGAGCTCGTTCTTGCTCTTCAGCCTCGATAGCTTGGTTTTCTACTAATCTAAAGATCGAGTCTCTTAGGTGATTTGGTATTCCAGCTCCACCGAGAGTAGCGATCGCTTCGTCGCTGAACATTAGCCCACACCCTAAGAGAACCTAGATTGTGATGGACGTACGAATGATCTTTAATTTTCAATCTCGAGAAATCAATCTTTTCATCTTGCCATATATTTCTCCTCTCCACCTTCCTGGTATTTCCATTCGCCTTGGTACCAGATCCCTCGGCCTGATCACCCAATCCAGAATGATCCATTACCAACGCCCTCAATTCTCTGAGTTCCGAGGGGAGATTGAATCCGCCCGCTAAGATAGCTTCTACCAATGGTTGTGGTGATCCGGCGTATGTCGGGTGATTTAGAGCTTGAGATAGAAGGTCGGAAGAGATATATGGGAATAATGAAACCATGTTTTGGACCGCCTATCATTAGCCCCGTGTCCCCTCATCGAAGGAGAAAAAGACTTACTCCAATACTAGCTCGTTCATTCTGGAACCTCTCCAATAACCTTAGTACATCCTCTGATAATTCCCCACCTTCAAACACAGTCTCGTAATCCTGTCTGATCGGGGCGTCCACAAATGCCCTCCCTGTCTCTGCCCCCAACCTCGAAGTGATAGGACCAAGAAATATCTTTATAGTATCCTCATTCCCCGCTGAGGCGTTCATGATTCGATGAACGATCAACATGATCTCTTCTTTCAATCTGATCCCATCGTCACCTCGTAGTCTTGGGTAGAGGTCCTTGAAGGCGGTTATTATTGATTTAGCTTCAATGACCGCTAGAGTCAGGATATCTTCATGAGACCTGATCAATCCCGCTAGAGCTTTTATTGTCGGACCCACTTCCTTCACTGATTGAGTCGATAGTCGTGAGACGAGCGAATTGAGGATAGTCCCGAAGCCCTCGAGTAAATCGCCTTGAGCATCGATCCTCCTGGTCAAAATGGTCGAAATGGCATTCCCATGATTTGGGTATGCCCATACTAAATCACAGAGTAATGAACAATCAAGTTCGTGGGTGGTTGATAAGCGTAAAGCGGTTGATAATGGTTTTGTAGGTGATGAATGGGATTTGGTATGAAGAGATTGATATGCTAGGATATGAAGGGTTGTGCGTAGTATCGAGATATTTGGGAGGTGGAGCTGTGGGATGAGAGCTGATAGGATTCGATCGTGTAGTTCAGGAGGGGGTAGCGAGGAGGGTAGAGGGAGTGTCATCGTGATACAGAAAGAGGTGTGTGAGTAAATGAGGTTAGGGCGTAAATTCAAGTCATTCCGACATTTCGAGTGGTGGAGGTGGATCTCGGATCCGAGTATTCTGCACATGTGATCAGTGATCCGACCGGTCATCTGCACGGGTGACGAAGATTGCATCTCCCGATGGAAGGAAGACTGCGCATCGGACAAAGAGTTGATCGTGACTTCTGCATGCAATGACAACTATGGGTATCCCTAAATTCGAGAATATGCTATATGCGCCTATGTACAAATATGATGTTTCCCCTCACTATACTTAATCCTCCCGTATCTGACCCAAGAAATCCTTTTTGATCGTACCGATCGCAAAGATTTCATTCTGCTCCATCCTGCATCCTACCAGTTGTATACGGACTTTGGTATCTTTCTGGATAATTTCATCGTTTGATCGATAACATTGTGGAGATGCGTTTGGGTCGAATTTCATATCTGCGTGTACGAGCTATCTATCAGCTTCTCTTCCATGAAATGGATATGAAAGGGGAGAGGCGAAGGTGGTATCAGAAAAAATTAGATCAATTACTACAAGATCTCCCAGCATCTTTCAACATGTAGTTTATGTTGTCCCTATGCTATAGCTCATCATGATATGGGGAAGTGTGTGGTATGTGTTGGAGAGGAGGAAGGACGCTTACATGTGACGAGACAAAGACTTGAAGAGGACCGACCATTGCGAAGAAGCCCATCTATCTGTCAGCTCTAGAACGAGGGTTAGATGCGAAGGAGCATACCTTATTCACGTTTGTGACTCGCCCATCCATGACTTCACCTTTAAAAGGCTTGAATACAACGGCAGTGTATGAAGTTTTGAACCTCGCCTGACCAGTTGAAGGGAGTACTTTACCCTCCCCAATCGAATTGATGCTAATCACCGAAACGATATATCTTACTGTCAGCGCAAGCAACAATGAGGCGTAGGAAAAGACATACCCGTGTTTACCACTACATGTACCTTCGACATCTTCATATAGCTTTTGCTTGAGATAATCTTCTAGTTGAGCTCCGAAATATGAAGGATGAAGGAGGATGGTATGTGTGAGTTGCCTCTGTAGTCCATACGTTCGAGTATCGTAATATCATAGAGGAAAGAGGATAGATCAAGAAGAAACCAACGTCAGCTCGCGATAAAAACCTCGCGAGGAGTTGACCTCACGAGAAAGAACATTGTTTTTCCTTGTCTCTTCTCTTATTCTAATAGGGTTGTAATTTCTCTGCCTCCCCTTATTCGACTAGATATTCGTTCGTTCGAGCCAGCGAGCGAAAAGAGGAGTTGAAACAGAGTAGAGAGCCGTGTGATTATCTCATGAGAGTGAGCAGTGTGGATGTACTGCTGAGGGTGGGTGTGATGGGATATAGGATGGATAGGATGAATGGGATAAACAGAATACGATAGAAGGACGTGACTAGGGTTGTTTGGTTTGTTTCGCTATAGGGGACAAGTGATAAGGGATAATTGTATATACCACGTCATACCCCTGTGCCTGCAGTGACTTGTTTCAAGTTCAAGTCGACAACTCAGCAAACATTCAACGCGTCGCTATCATCAACTACTCCTTACCGTCTAAAGGCTACATTAGTCTTCCCAAGCAATCCGGAAATTGTCGAACACGCGTAGCTCACTGCTACGAATCACTAGACCGACTTGCTCGAACCCCACTTCATCATCATGGACACCATGAACGAGAAGTCACACTCGACGCCAAAGGAGGAACGTCGTCAATCGACCTCTCGACATTTGAACCTGACGAGGCTTCCAACACTGCAGGAAACTCTCGATAGGCGTACTAGGCCCCCTCTCGATCTGTTCTGTTTCTACGTATGTCATTCGCCCCCAAAATGGATTCTTTGTAATTTGGGGTCAGTGCGCTAATGGTAGATTTTCTTACAGAGGGAATCAGCAGAGGATGCACTTGATTTCTGGTTGGATGTGCAGCAGCACGAGAACATGTGCAAGGCTTATTTCAAGGTGAGCTTACAGGTGCTATAAGAGAGGCATGAACTGATGGTCAGGACCTTCGAAGATCAGGACGTACAGTTGAAGAAGAATGGCCTTCTTTCGCAGAACACGTTCGAGTGAACGGATCCCATTTCTCCCCCTTACTCGACCTACCATCCCGACCACCCAGTCCTTCCTTCTCCCAATCATCCCCAAATCCAAATGGCAACAATAGTACATTCACAACCCCCGATTTCGGGATGCACCGCACCCCCTCTCAAAGGCGTGATACCGAATCTCACGGTCCAAATCCTAATCGAGGAGGAGCGACCACCCCCGCTGGTGAGCCTAGACAATCGTGGATTGGAGGTGCTGGGAGTAGATTGAGTATGGCTAGGAAGGGACGGAAGAGTTTGGCACCTACCATCATTGCTAGGGATCGGGCTATTGAGAAGCAGGGTTTGGTGGATAGTGCAGAGAGGCTGTACCTCAGGTATCTGCTTCCAGGGGCAGAGAGGGAGATCTATCTACCGTAAGCTATCTCATTCACCCCATCAGCCGAAAGACTCATGATCAGGCCATCACTACGAATTCACGAATTCCCACAATCCCCCGATGGAGATGCCTCACCATTCATACCCGATATATTCCATGCTCAAAAAGTATGGATCTACAAAACCCTCGAACAAGATGCGTTCCCCCGGTTCTTGAGGTCAAAAGCATTCGGAAATTTGACTCCGATGGGGTCCTTCGTCAGGCTGGTCCTTGGCCTACTTGTTCTTTGGGGAGGGTTTGTTCTAGCGTTCAGCCTGATTTTCCTGGATTGGAAACCGAGATTGACCAGGTTATGGGTAAGCTCACAACTCTCGCTGATCGAGATGAGCTAATCAGTAGTTGATCTTACCGTTCCTAGTCGCAATGAACCTCCTCCTCTCGGCCTATTACTCCTTATCGCCACTCCTCGCTTTATTCCGACAATCCGAAACTACCCCTTTCCACTTCATTCGAATAAAGGAGAAATATATAAACAAGTTGATTGGGATGAGGGCATTATGGATCGAGGGATTATGTGTTTTGCTCACTGCTGTGCTGGTTGTGGTGTTTACTGTCGTTCCGGGGCATCGCCTCTAGTCGGATCTAGGGCTACGAGGGGATTTTAATGGGATTTCTATTATTATTATACGATGTTAACGAGTTTACGATTTTATATTGATCATACATGCTATGCATGACGACTGGCTGTGTTAAAATATGTGATGCGGTGGGTTGTGTGTCTAGGTATACATGATCAACAACAGGACAAGGTCTATACTACTTGTATCAATTAGGTCTATTCTTCAAACAATCTATCCATAACAACATATTATCCAGCACAATTTCCGGCCTACTGATTAATCCACCTCATCCCCGATCCGTACCCATGTCCCAACCCCAGACCTACTGTCCCACCAGCTACTTCACCTATAAACTGCCTATATCCAGCTTCATCCTCGCTCTCCAGTATAGCAGAATGAATGATATTGATACTGATATCATCTTGCTTCTCCACCTTCTGGTAATCGGAATTATCTGAACAAGGTAGAACTGGGGAGTAATGACCTGACTGAGTATTGAGGTCTGCTAGGAAAGGATGTTTTCGACCTAAGTCGAGACGTGGCAAGTCATCTGGTTGATTGTCGGGAGTGAGGAGCCGAGGAGAGGTGGATTCGTGTAGTCTCGAGGAAGTTGAATCGAGACTCGACGGACCTGAACTTGTAGAGTCAGGCGAGGAGGATAAGCGGGGTAGTGCATCGGGCGTCCTGGGTGGATTGGAAATAGCATTGAGGTTAGGCGTTCGGGGTTCACCCCATACCCTCACCTCCGATTCTATCCCGGGTGATGATATTTGCCGTTGAGACTCCCAATGAAATTTCAATCGTCGAATATCGAGGCGCGTGAGATGATCGATGCCAACCACCTTGATCTCTCTCAAGCTGCTATTGGCGTTCATGCCCTTCAAAGCCTCGTAGCTTGTTTGTTCCAGTCTTGAAATATCCAGAGTCTCCAGAGTCACGGGTAGGGCGGCGAGAAAGGTGTATATAGAGGAGGGCGAGAGGGAGGTACATGATGCCAATGAGAAGGTCCTTAGGTTCCGGAATGGTGAGACTACCATTGAGGCTGGGTTGTCGATCTCGGGGCTCGAGGTAGGCGTGGAAAGAGGTAAAGAAGGGAGGTCGGTGATATTCGTGAACCCCACATCCAATTCTTTGAGCCCTTTACCATACTTTCCTACATTCCCTATCCAATCTAACCACCCTTTGCCAGCTAGGCCACTTCCCCTCAAATCGAGCTTTTCCAGTTTCCCGCCTATCCTACTTATCACCTTTCCCAGCTCTGCTCCTGACAGATAAGGTGCGGAGAACGGTAGAGAGAGCGACAATAGTTGATCTGGGGCAATTGAGTCGAGGAGGGCAGATATCGTCTTTGTCGCAGACGAGGATGTCGAGGGGTACGGGAGTAAATGGAGATGAAGGTGTTTGATATTCGGTAGGATTCTCACCAGTGACCCGGGGAGAGGGAATGGAGGAAGAGTAGTAAGTGTTAAATGATGATTCAAACTCCCACTCTGAGCTAGGGTGTTGAATCGTAAACAGACCAGCTGGAGGGGTAAGAGCTGTTTCCAATCCAGATACTTGAATACCTCCAGGACCAATTCATCGGGTAATTCAGAGAACGGACTAGAGCCATCATAAGGTGGTGCGGGCTCGTAGTTGATTACTCGAGGGTGTCGAAATGTATAGCCTGTAGGAGGGCATAGCCGTGGGAGAGCCGATGGGAGAAGGGGTAAAGGGTGATAGATTTGGTGAGAGTGGTTTGAGAGGATATTTGAGGGTGGGAGCATGGTGATGTCCATCTCGAAGTTGAAAGAGGTGAGCCGATATTCCTACGGGAACCTAACGTAGAGTATATGTACTCTTTGTCGTATACTCTACTTGTATACTGGTCTTGTACCCAGACTGAATGCTGTTTACGACTACGACGTCATGCAGACTTCCTAAACCGGCCATCTCCGCCACTTGACCTACCGTGGGAAATCTGTGATGATGCCCTGAACGTGATGCGATGTGACGGCAGATAAGGATCGTAATTCAAGGTAAAATCCCAACAACACGCCGTTACACAGCACAGCACCGTCCCCTATTACAGCCTGCATCGTTATTCCGTTGTAGCTTAGACGGCACCGACAATACATCAAATCATAACGTCAATCACGAACACACCTACAATACTCATTATAATTACAAGAAAATTGAATTACGGAGTCTCACGTACTCTTTCGCCTATTTTAAATCAACCGACCGTTTGACGATCACGTACCACGACGTACCGCATCGTCCGACTATCTTCAGTCCTTGATACCTTATCAACCTAAATTTCGCCTTGGACCTTTGTTAGAACAGACTCTAGGCCTGGCATAAATCGGGACCTTAGCATAGTAAGTCACCGCCCCGCTCCATTTGAATCCCGGATCGCCGAGTCGTCCTTTGTGCGTGGTTGAGCGTCCTCTTTCACACAATGAAGGCGCCTTAGCTGTTCACATCCTCGACCACTTGACTCGGCATTACTTCGTGTATCACGCGTGTTCAAGCTGACTCTTTAGCACGATCCTGAATATACGCCGACTTTGTATCAATCGGTCATCGCCTTCAAGCTCGCCAAGACTATAGATTTATTACAAAGAGGAAGGGAACATGTCAACAGACGCAAACTCTAGAGCCGTATGTCTCCACCTGTACAGTTGAGGAGGGAGCTAATGGGTAGATTCGCCGGAAGTTGGTCATTGTAGGAGATGGAGCTGCTGGGAAAACCAGTTTATTGAATGTCTTTGCTGTTGGGCATTTCCCAGAGAGCTACGTGAGTCTTCTTTCCACATGTCTGAATTCTGCCCCGTCAATTGCGTGGTTCTCAATTCGTACCACGACTCTTACTCGACGTCTGCTGATCCACAAGGAGCCGACGGTCTTCGATAATTATGTCACGGAGATTGAATTAGATGGAAAGCCCGTGCAGTTGGCATTATGGGATACCGCGTGAGCCAACTTCCTACCACTGTCGTTTCCTGTGATGCTGATGATGTAGGGGACAAGAGGAATATGAGCGTTTACGACCTTTATCCTATTCCAAAGCCCATGTCATCTTGATCGCGTTTTCAGTCGACACGCCCGACTCGCTAGACAATGTTACTCAGAAGGTATGCTCCCCCACTCGCGCCAGGAATTGAGCTGATCAATTCAGTGGATCGAAGAAGTCCGTCAGATCTGTGGGAAGGCGATCCCAGTGATATTGGTAGCCTGCAAGGCCGACCTCAGAGACCGAGCGATTGCGAGCGGGTCTTTCACCCCCGACAAGTTTATCGACACCACCACCGTGAGCTCCACCTGTCATACAGTCGCATGTCAACCAGCTGACAACAAGGGACAAAGAGTCGCCAACTCAATAGGAGCAAGGGGTTACTACGAAACCTCCTCCCTCCTTAATCAAGGCGTGGATAGCGTATTCGAAGCAGCAACGCGCGCGGCTGTATTAGTACGGGACCAAGGGCACGGGGGTGTTGGGAACGCTTATGATAAAGATGGGAATAGGGAGAGTTATAGAGGAACAAAGAGGGATGAGGAGAAGGGTGGGGCTTGTCGGGCTTGTGTTATTATGTAGGGCTGGCTGAAGGTCACCGAGGCTGTATGACTGGGATTTGGACTGTATTGCTGGTTGAGACTCTTTATTACGACTTTATAGACACGCTACGTTATGCACAGGGAGACTGATTACGGATGCCTAATGATTGCATGGAATGTGGCACACCTAACGATCCTAGCTTAAGTCCGACGTGACCTTAAATGCAGAGTGCCACACTGACTCAACCCTATGCGCGTGAGTAATTACCGATATTCCCGCTCTCATTCCTCGTGTCCTGACCCCCCTCTAACCAAAATCTCCCTTGGCCAGCCATCAAGTATCGACACTCACTTACACCACCTACATACATATCATCGACAATGGCTGAAGGTACTCGAGGTGGATTCGGACGAGGACGAGGAGATAGGGGACGACGAGGTCCCCGACGAGGACCCAAGAAGGACGAGGAGAAGGAGTGGTGCGTTGACATTTAAAGTGTTTATATGGAAAGTACTAAAGTGAACTAGGGTTCCCGTTACCAAGCTCGGACGACTTGTGAAGGATGGAAAAGTCAAGTCAATGGAGGAGATCTACCTTTTCTCCCTACCTGTTAGAGAGTTCCAGATCATCGACATCTTCCTCCCCGCTTTGAAGGATGAGGTCATGTCTATCAAGCCTGTCCAGAAGCAGACCTCCGCCGGTCAGAGGACTAGGTTCCAGGCTTTCGTTGCCGTCGGTGACTCTGATGGGTGAGTCCTAGCGCGAGTGCGAGCGAGGATTGGCAGGACCACAAGCGATGCGTCATTGGAAACGATGATGGGAAACATCGCCTGGCTTTACCTGTCCTCGTTCCGCCTATCGGCGAAATTAGTACAGCGCTGATTCCAGACACGTCGGACTCGGAATGAAGTGTTCCAAGGAAGTCGCCGGTGCCATCCGAGGTGCTATCATCAACGCCAAGCTCTCCATCATTCCCGTTCGACGAGGTTACTGGGGTTCTCATATCGCCGAGCCCCACACTGTCCCCATGAAGGTTTCCGGAAAGGCCGGTTCCGTCATGTGTCGACTTATCCCTGCTCGTACGTCAACTCTGCCGCTAGGCAGATCATTCTAGAGTGACAATATACTAATATACAGCCCGAGGTACCGGTATCGTTGCCGCCCCCGCTTCCAAAAAGATGTTGCAGATGGCTGGTATCCAGGATTGTTACAGTATGTCCCCTTCTTTGCTTCTAGTATCAATACTGATATATAGCCCAATCCAAGGGATCGACCGCTACCCAGGGTAACTTCTTGAAGGCTACCATGTCTGCCCTCTCCAAGACCTACCAGTTCCAGTCCCCCGACCTTTGGTCCGTCATCCCCGCCGGTCTCTCGCCTTACGACGAGCACGCATCCCACTTGCAGATCGCTGCCAGGAAGGCTGCTGCTTACTAGGTGTTTGTTTTTGTAGGAGATGGATCATATGCCGCACTGTCTGAGGGCTTCTTTGCACTAGAGTGTCTCGGAGATCGATACTGATTGAACTAAACGCTGCATCTGGATATCGAAAAGTTGGCAATATCATGCATCAGCCCATACTGGTGCTGCAGCTGAAGTTTGAGAAGCTGGCAATATAATGCATTAACATACTGGTACAGGAGGAAGAAAGCAAATTCGAATCGCAGGCGCACATCATGTCCGACACATCAAGCCGCACGCCCAGCCTCAGGATCCTACTAGTCAGCGCACGCCAGTCTCGATCAGAGAATATTCACCTTATAAACTCTCAGAGCCTGTAATTCACCAACAACCCTATCCCTCCTCTCCCCCTCGCCCATCTTCTTGCTCTTGCCCTTGCGCTTGTATGTCTCATGCTCAACCTCAACATCCTCCGCTTCACCCAGACAACCCACATCCAAATCTTCCTGGCCATCAAATCGAGCTGTCTCTATACTCAACCCCTCTTCGTTTGCGAGATGGAGGAGACAGATGAAACAGAATGATGTGGAGATCTCAGACATCTTTTCACGTGGATAAGATTGGCGTAGAGACTGAATGACTGCGTCGAACTGTTTAGGTTCTCCAATAGGCGTTATTGGTGCTGCCTCCTTTTCATCAGCCTCGCCCACGAAGAGAGAATAGGAACGTACCTCTTCGCTTGATTCATCATGAGGTTCTGGAACAAGAGTCTTGAGTCCGGACCAAATATCATCCTTTAATCGCTTTACATCGACCCTCTTGGCCTTCTTCGCGAAATGAACATTCTCAGGACGGACTTTACGGACTTGCTGTCCCTCCATACCTGCCCAGAGATCTTCATCTTCCTCTTGGAATGGAACGTTGCCGGCTGGACTATCGAAATCGCCACCGTCGTCTCCGTCGTCATGGAAGAATTGCGTTTCGAATGGTATTGGTTCACCGCCATCTGTCTGTCAGCCAGGCCTCGTCAGTGAAGTATAGGCACGTACCTTGATCGAGGTCCTGGTCACCTGCAGCGCGATTTGCTGCTGCGCTAGCCCAAAAGTTCTCGTCAATCTCCTCATTGTTATCAAGGACAGGATCGCGTTGCTGGCCACGTCTCATACGTAGCTAATCATCAGCTTGGCTCCAGAAATTTGAGGGGGGACGTACAGAGTACTTTGGCTTGAGGAACAGTCTCAGCAGTTCACGACTGCTAAAGTGCATATCGTCCGGTAAGAGATATTCCTCTCTCTTTTGACGTTTTCCATTCTTATCCTTTTGACCCTTTGGTTTCGATAATGTTATTGATGCTTTCGACGAAGAAGCGAATAATGTCTTTGTTGATGGGCCTGGGCCGGAGAAATCAATCGTAAATGGGGCCTTGACGGCTTTAGGTACTTTGGGAGCTGTCGGTGCCGTCGTATCTGACATCAGCATCCGCTTATCATGAGTTCAGAGACTCGGACTCACCTTTACGTGTAACCTTACGCAGTTTCCAATGTTCAGCACCTGCCCAATTCTGCGAGAAGCCTTTATCAAAGTAATCAAACATCCCTTCACCATCTTCACCGCCAGCAAGCGCCATAACCAGTTCCCCACCCTGTCTTCGACCGTCAAAGGGAACATGTTCCCCGGGGCCCGCGGCACCAATACCCCCATACGCCGATGACGGGCCGGCGAAACCATCCTGATCATCTGCAGGATTTGACATGCCGTCATTATCGAAACCACCAGGCATGGGGGCACCTGTATCGTAATCCTCTCCTCCGAAGAAGTCTTCTTCCTCCTGAATCATTGATAGGCCTTCTGGGGCTGGAGTGGCTGAATCGTCGAATGTATCTTTCGAACCCATCAGGGTGGTGAAATCGGGCATGTCGTTCGGGTCTGAGGAAAACTTGAATGATGCGAGGGAATCGGAGATATTGAGTCCTTGGAGTTTTCTCGTCGGTGGGATGTAGTCTGATCGTCAGCTCGATGTCTCATCGTGTATGACGAGTTGACGTACGCATCAAACCGGCGAGATCAACCATCTCTTCATCTCGTGGATCAATCTCTTCCTCATCATCACCGACGGTAGCATCTCCAGCATCAAATACTAATCTCCCTTTTCCATCTACTCCAAGGTGATTCAGCAAAAGACCCATAGCGCCTCCTTCATCGAAATCCTCCTTAGTTTTCTTGAATAGCGGATCCACCGAGAATTCAAGATCAAACTTCTTGATTTTGAGAGTATCGAATGATTTGGCAAGGGTAGCTTCTGAGCGATGTGTCTATCTGGTCAGCCTTGTCCTTCCTACACAGGATGGGACTGACTTTACGCGTCGTCCTAGTCTCTCCGCCCTCTTCCTCCTCGCCTTCGACATCGTCTCCTCTGTCCTCGGAATCTGCCATCAGCACTCGCCTTCATTCAAAAGACGTACCTCCGCCCGAAAGCCCACTGAGCAATTTCCCGGTTTCCGTAGCGACACTATCAACTCTTGATGTCCAGATCTTGACACATCCGTCTAACGTGCAGGATGCTTTTTGGAAATTGATACCTGATGGTCAGCTCATGCCCATACCCGGAGAAGCTGTAAGCTGACTCTGATCATCGTCGTTCCTCAGTAGAGTCAAATCCGCAAAGTAATCGATTAAAGCAAAGTTCCATGTATTTGTAGCGGTGATTTTCTATCCGTCAGCCCCTTCGTCTCTCCCTCTGTGGATGACCTACATTATCCGTAGCCAGCTTCATCCATTCCTCGAATTTCGTACTGTTCACTTCCAATGCCACAGGAGGAGGCAACCCAACAGCACTCAATCTCTTCCTAACCTTATCCCTGGTCAGGCTGTTATTCAGACTATTCTGACCAGACATTGCCCCACTGGCCACTCTCTTTCCTTTATCCTTCTCCTTCTCCCCATCATCCTTCTCTTTCCTTCCCACACCTAGATCTCCAAAGTGTGCTGATTTCCTCCTCGAAGATTTCTCAGCAGCATCATCATTAATGATATTGCCTAAACGGGATGATTGTAATGGAGATGCCTGTGCTGATGATGATGATCCAGCATCGGTTTCGCGGGCTGACAACGAATGATGGAGTGATACCCGTTTCCGACGTTGCTGTGGTGGTGGTGAGGACGGGATTGTAGGCATGACTATAGGCTTGAGAATGTACACTGAGGTGGTGGACTTGATTGATTTGTTGACAGTTATTTACGACGCGTCGAGGAATACACCGTGGGAAATCGAAGTGAGCTGCACCCAAATCCCTAGTTCGGGCCATCCATACCTCAGAGTACGTCTACCTCAAATATCACGCAATAGCTATGCACGCTCTATTCGTACAACGATCAATCAGAAGATCTCGTCATCAAATAAGACCATTGGTTGACCACAAGCCAGATCTCACTTGTCGACTGAGCTGAAACGGCCCCACTCGAAGCCTTCCAACAGAGCACGACTGTCGGTCCTCCGGATCATGTCCCATCTGCAGACCCTCCATTCTCACCCTCTCGTGAGTATCGTAACACTCAGAATGAGTCTCGAAACGTGACAAGATCCGTCCGCCACCCCGCCCCCCCCCCCCCCCGAACGCTCCAGCTGTTTCTAGACATGAATGGACCCATTTATCGATGAAAGGATCAACCTCACCCTCCGACATTTGTGCACAAGGGGCAAGGGGCTGAGGGATAAGAGTCTTGTGCTTTAGACTATTTGAATCCATACACTCCCCACTCTCTTTCAGAAGGCTAACCACTCACGCACCACAATACTCCACCCTCTCTCGTCGCCCTTGCATCTTTTATTTCCAATACTCACCTTACTTACACTACACCACAATACACAGACTCCTCATGTCGGAAGAGGAGCTTGGGATGTTGCCGCCGGGCGAAGAGGCTTGCTCAGGAAGGGACGGAAATGGGAACGGAACTGGCCCGGGACTCTTTGTCGGGACTAGTGGCAAGCAGCCGAACTTTCTACAGAAGCTATACGAGTGAGTCACCCCGATTGATCGCCGGTATGAGCTGACTAGTAGATTCATGGCTCTTGATCCACATCCCTGTCCTGAGATCATTTACTGGGCTGCAGACTCGAAGCAACTTGTGATCGCACAGCCAGACAGGGTATGTCTTGTCAAGTGGATAATTGCTGATAGTATAGCTGGCAAAAGAGATCCTACCCCGACTGTTCAAGCATGATAAGCTCTCTTCCTTTGGGAGGCAGCTGAACGTGAGTCAGGTCGAAGCTTCTGGTCACATGTCGGGCTGATAGACAGATATATGGCTTTTCGCGAATGTTTCCTGGTCGACAATTCAAAGACGCAGAGGGCCATGTTTCCGATGCTTCAGTCTGGAGTCGTGAGTCCAAAGTTGTCAGGCAGAAACAGAGCTGATGATAGACCCCACACTGACTCGCATGTCGACACCCGTCGAGATCCTGAACATCAAGCGTCGGGCTGCACCTAAACTATTCCGTACTCGTCGACTCGCAAATGGTCAAGTAGTTCGTACTCGAGCTGGTCCAGGGGTAGAAGCAAAGTTCCGAGAAGTCAGGGATGAAATGGCCGAAAGTAGGCGAACAAGGGGATTGACAAGTGCTGAAGACGATTACCTCCAAAGTTCAGGAAGGAGTTATGCCTTCACCCAAGATGATCCAGAAATGGTCCAACATCAACATCAAAGCCACCGAAGTCGATCTACCGTATCTCCCGGTTCACCTGGTATGAGTCCAATTCAATCTACTTCTTTACCCCATTCTATCGCCGCTCCTGCTCTGGCTGTACGACACGAAGCTCTTCAGCAAAGTCCGAAACATTTCTGGGATAGGGGTAGGGATTGCCACAACAGCCACTTGGAATCTATCAATGAAGATGCTCCCTCGAGTTGGGAGGTCGGATTCAGCGGTTTCGTGGAGTCGGCACCTGTCACCGCTACTTCTGCTCAGGTATTTGCGACAGCCCACGATTCGAGTTATCGACACGCAACTTCTTTTCTCAACGACAACTCGCCCGCATTTGCGCCACAGCAAGCATCGCCATTATTCCAACGCTCCCCACAGGACAACCTTGTCCCTTCGAATCACTTGCAAGGGTTGAATGCTTTATCAATAGCCGTCCAATCCTGTCCTGCTTCCATTCATACCTCGCCAGTCCTTCGTGCTCGAGATGCTCCCCAACTGCCAGCTTTCCTCCAGCCCCGAATGTCTTGGAATGGTGAAATATCCCCGGCTCCATTCTTCAACCACAATATCTCACAACGAAGTCCGTCCCACGCTATACACGCCCTCCAAGAACTTCAGACTCAACAACAAGCAAACTCGTCGACCACTCGAATCGCCCAGCCAGCAGCTCCGAACCCATTCAGCCTCAGCGTGTCCCCCACCTCCTCTGGGTCAGACTCGTTCGGCCATGATAGTCGATTCGCCTCGACTATGGCTGCTATGTCTGCTGCATCTTCCTCGTCAAGCTATGAAAGTGTTTCGCCAATTCATTCTGCTCGACCGAGTATGATTTGGGAACAGAATGGGATTGATCCGAGATTAATCAGTCCTGCTGAATCTGCTTTTCCTACTCCTGCTATTACGCCTAGGTCGGGATCGCCAATCAGCAAACCCCCGTCTTTCAGCCATTATCACATGGGTGGGCAGTACTGATTGCGCTGATACTGCTCGAATCAACACTGAATGACTTGGGGCGGACGAAATGGTAATGTGTATTTGTACCTGTACAGTAGACATGTAGAGATGATTCGGTCCAATGTAGCATACATGTAATATATAGCAAGAATACAACTTCTATGTTCTAGCGATCACTTGTCATCTTCATCTCCATCTCGCCGCTGCCCAAGTCGGAGCTCAATCGTTAAGTCCTGTAACCTCTCCAGCTTGATGGGATCATACTCAAAGTAATGGCCCGAGGAGCGATTCAGACTTCGAATCAGCGCCCACTTCTATAGTA
Source organism: Vishniacozyma victoriae (assembly GCA_017654735.1). Taxonomy (NCBI): domain Eukaryota; kingdom Fungi; phylum Basidiomycota; class Tremellomycetes; order Tremellales; family Bulleribasidiaceae; genus Vishniacozyma; species Vishniacozyma victoriae. Next base: position 615,006 of record JADPYG010000088.1, read on the forward strand.
TCCCAAGATACAGTTCTAGTACTTACCGATCGTGTGAGGCTGCGAGAGGCCACAAGCAAGTGATATACCTATTCATCCCCTTCCGGCCTGACCCCATCAATACCTTCCGTATATTCCGACGCCATCCCAGATCGTAGACATTTAGCGAAGAAGCTTCCTCTCGTAACCTGATTCTCTCAGGACGTGTAAGGAGGTGATCACCCCTCCAGCCCGATTCTTGTTCGGGGTTGTGAGGTTGATCTTCGATAAGCGCAGATGGATATGTATGTGTGATATCTTCCAGTGTCGTTTTGTTATTCCTGTTCCTCAGTTGTGCATAAGCAAAGTTGATAGCGAGCTTACCAAACCAAGTACCAGTGATATCCCGCCAGACCCCCTATGGTCATGGTGAAGAATGCCCCGATGAAGGTCAAGAGCATGAAGGAGACAGGCGTCAATTCGCTGACGTCCATACCGGAAGGCGAATCTGAAGTATAATCCTCGGAATGGGTGAGGTAGTGGATCATACTTGAGACGCTTCCGATAAAGATCGATAGCGATAGGAAGGTACCATAGCTGACGAACAACAGGAATGGCTTGTCTGATAGTCAGTATGGTGACAGCTAGGTGGACACTCACAGTTATGATAGCCAACGCAGGTACCGATCCAAATACAGTGATGATCCACTATCCTATCAGCCATACTCACCTTGAAAAGCTGGACTTACTCTTCAGGGTACACCGCTTACAGAAACGGCAATGATGACATCTATCAGGTTTCCAGCCATCGCATTTACTACACCATCGATGTCCGCCTGAACTGTTCTTTGCGAACAGGCTTTTTCGACTTCGGGATAACGTATCGTCCTGGGAAAGAGGCAGTAGCCGTTCTCCATCACCTCCATCATCATCTCTCTCTTCTGAGACATCGAATGGCCCTTCAACCTCGGTACCCGAATCTTCTCCTTCGTCTTCCTTGTCCTCCCCGGCATCGGTAGCTGTAGTCGGTACGAATGGGCTAGCAGTAAGGGGGAAAGGCGATATCTCTGGCGAGTACCCCGACGACCCAGAGCCAGGAACCTCTCCGTCCTCTTTATATCCTTCATGTCTTTCCCGATTCGGGTTGAGACTCAAATCCTGTCGGCGCCCTTTCCGCAATTTTGCTAATGGTATATCATCGTCCTCCCAATCTTTCCGCTCTTGAGCTTCTCTCGCTCCTTCCGGAGTGAGGTCTGGATCAGGCTGACCGGGAGATCGTGTTGATGCTATCAAGAGCGATATAACAGTCAGGCCAAAGAGTGTCCCGGAAATTGAGAACCTGTTTCGTCAGCTTTGTTACAGAGCTCGGACGTACAGGATAATCGCCCTGATCGGGTCATGTCGATGTATCAAAGCGTCTTTGATGATTATGAAGCACGCAAAGCCAATCCAAGAGAATATGACGACACAGTATGTGACTTATGATCAGCCGAAACCCCCTTCGTTTAGATATACCTACAGAATAAGGGGAGGGTATCCTGCGTTCTGGTCGTCCGAGACCGTCGTTTTGAGCCATCATGTCGAGATCGTTCCTCGTGCGACATTGTCATCTCCTTCGTATATTATATTCAAGAGTACAGCTGCCCATGTTGATAGCTCGAATGCCCTTGATTTGCAGTGACTGAAAGGACAAGATCGACGCAGCTGTGCAACTTGACAGACTAACGTCTCCCGTGGGGCCAAAGTGGGGTAGATTGGATCCAACGTCATAGATTTCAGTGATGCTTCTTGCAGTCACCTTTACTTAGTCTTGCAACCAAATCGGAAGCTGCAATAAACCATGTCGGTCAGATATATTGGTCAGAAACTCGCTCAGCAGGTCAGCAACGCCGACTCTCGTAGATGGGGAGTAACTGATCGACAGATCGATGAGGAGCTTATGTCAGCTTCAGGCGCATTCTCCCTTGATCAGGTTTGTCAACCTATTTTGCAGATGGGCTCGAATACTGATACTACAGCTGATGGAACTGGCCGGTCTAGCATGTGCTCAAGCATTTCATAAAACCTTCCCCCCAACGACTCACCGCAAGGTGATGATCTGCTGCGGTCCAGGAAATCAAGGTGGAGATGGACTAGTAGCAGCCCGACACCTCCATCATTTCAAATACGAGCCTACTATCTACCTACCTAAACCTGGATCTAAGGATATATACAAGAGGTTGCTTAGGCAATGTGAGAATTTGAAGATTCCTGTGATCAATGAGACTGGGAAGTTTGAGGAGGAACTGAAAGAGAGTGATGCTATTCTGGATGCTGTTTTCGGTATGTCCTCTACACACTGGAATATGCTGACCTGAAGGTTTCTCATTTGCTCCACCGATACGCAAACCGTTCGATTCGGTCCTGAGGGCAATGAAGGATTGTGGTTTACCGATCCTATCGGTAGATATCCCCTCAGGATGGCACGTAGAAGACGGACCTCAAGTGGGTGCCCAACTAACTCCATCACATCAGCTCATCCGTAGCCTCTATACACTCGGGAAGATGACCAGGGGAAGAGTGAGACTATCGAGACGTTCACTCCTGAAGCACTGATCAGCTTGACGGTCCCAAAGTTAGGGGTGAGGGAGTTCAAAGGTCAACATTGGTTAGGCGGACGATTTGTCCCGGAGTGGGTCATTTCCTCGAGACGCATGAGCATGGCTGATGTGTTAGTGAGCTCGAGAAGAAGTTCGAGTTGAACATCCCAGAATACCCCGGTACGGACGGTGTGGTCCAATTACCGCCATACAAGGAGTAGGGAATCAGTATGAGGCGAGAATCGTTTCAAAATTGCGTTAGCAGATAATGCATTCCTTCCCGGTAGGGTACCCAAGAGTGTGATGAGATGTTATATACAACGATTCAGTTATCTAGACACGACAAACGATCCAGCAAATAATAAGCCTAAGCTAGACATATACCATCTACTCATCACCAATTTCTTTTCCGCTCTTCTTCCTCTTGTGCGATTTAGGAGTAGTAACAGTCGTCTCTACCTCTCCCTTCTTCTCTAAAGCTTCCTCCATCTTTTTCATCCTCACCTTCAGATCTTCAAACTCTTGCCTCTCGTCTGATGAAAGACCACCTGATCCGCCAGCCTTGGGCGTGGCTCGACTGATTTCGTATCGAACCATATCTTTTAGACTATCGGTACTCTGTTGTAGGTTGTTGAGAAGTGTCGAAGCGGCGTGAGTAGTAGCTTTGAAATCACCAATCTCCTTGACCTTGCTTGCTAATACTGATTCGTATCGATGATGGAGATCGTTAAGGACAAACTTGGTCTGCTCAGTCGAGGCGAGTACTTCATACAATCGCTCGAAGGGAGCGAGGAATTCTCGTCGAGCGGCAGAAGGCGACATTGGTTCAGGTCGTCCGTGGCCGTTGAGATGGGGAGAAGGACCTGGTCCAGCTGGACCGGTAAATGATCTTCGCTCGGCCGGAGCAGGTCGGGCAGTATGTGGCATGACCTCGTATCGACCACTGGACGGTCGGAAGTATTGAGGTCGATCACCAATTTCGGCCGAGTGGCCGAGCGGGGCGGCTCGTGGATCGACTTGGGGAGCAAGGTGACCGTTACGAGTCTGGACAGGTGGCATCATGCCAGGTCGACCACCTGATTGCTGAGCAGCAAGTGATCCCATGGGAGCAGACTGCTTGATCAGCCTTGCGGTAGCATCTTTGATGAGACTTAGACATACCCTTGAAGCTGCAATGATATCGTCATTCCGAGCAGTATTGACCGATAGATGAGCAGCAGACTGCTTGCCCTGAGCCATACTTCTAGGCTTGTCGATAGGAGGTTGCCAGTCTTTGAAAGTGATTCCCTTGGCCTCTTGTTGTTGGTCTTGAGTAGCGTCTCGCCTTCGCTGAGCAATCAGAGCTTCTTGTTGCTCTTTGATAGACAAGGTGGCACGGACCTGGAGAGCTTCAGCTTGATTTCTTGTATTTGCAGGAGGAGGTGGTGGCATGTTGCGCCTGGCGGCTGGGGTAGGGGGAATGGTAAAGGGGGGGAAGGGCATTGAGGATGGTTGAGTATGTCTTCTGGTTTGTAGACTGACTGTTTTGAGTTGTTCTGCGTCTACGTTCTTGTAGTCAAATCCCATGACAACTGGACTTGGAATCTCGCCGTACCCGCCGGATTGTCGTCGATGTTCTCGACTAGCAGCGAAACCAATGGGCTTGATGGGCGGGGGTCGAAATCGATCAGCTGCTGGTGCGGCACTGGGGTTTCCTGGTGAAGTATCGGGACCGGTGGTCGCGGAATTCAATGAGCCTCGAGTCGTAATACGTCGTCGTTTATCTCCTCCTGATTGATGCGGGGATTGCGAAGCCCTGTAGTGGTTGACGGGTGGTTGCGTAGGAAATTGACCAGAATTGGTGTTGGGAGTATATGGCGTAGGCGAGGGATTCAGTTGACGAAGGGTCCGATGATGGGGAGAAGGATTTCGAGTAGGTGGAACAGTAGGAGGAGGAGTATGTAGAGTATGTTGTGAAGGGAATTGCATCAGCGAAATGATTCGAAGGGGTGTGATGGTTAAACAGGAGAGTGGGGTATGTGACGGTGTGAAGGCCGGGGTGTATAATGGTAGGAATGTAGTGAGAGCGAGACGAAAGTGGATCCGGTTGCAGTTCCTCTGCTGGATCCCAAAACGAGATAGAGGGATGTCGGTTTGAAGGAGCAGACAGATCAAAGGATGAAACAGGCAGATGATGGTGAGAGTTTGGGCGATATGAATGGATATAGCCCTAGCGCACGGCCAGAAGGCGTCACAGTGATGGAGTGATGAATGAATGGGAGTGGTCAATGCGACACTTATTCAATCTGAAAGACGGCCATGGGTAAAGGAGGGATTACGGACGTAACTGGTGAAACCCTGTTCGCTCCTTTGACAGCGCTTTGTGCTTGTCCCTGACTGCACGCCCCTCCAAATAACCAACACACACAGTATCCGCAGGGGGAAAAGGGATAGAAGGAACTCACCTCGCTTTGCCCTTTCTCTTGCCCACACTGGGCGCTGAAGTCTGGTGCGCTAGAAAATCATCATCCTGGTCCTCCTCAAGCTCATCCTCCTCATGACTCAGTGGTCCACTAGAGCCTGACCCGTTCCATTCCTCTTTGTACTCTTGTCGTGGAGTGCTTGAGAACCTGTTGTTGGTAGTTGGTACGGGTGTGACGTGTGATGAAGTGAGATGAGCGATTGAAGCGACAGAAACGGAGCGTTGGTGTGGATTCGAATGAAAGAATGGTGGTCCAGTCGCAATGGGCGGTAGAGGTTGCATATAGGCGGTCGGTTGATGAGAGAGTAGCATGATAATGATTAAGAAATGAAGGGGATGGAATAGTGATTCCCGAGTGGTCGTCAAGTAAGATATATGATTGGTGATTGATGACGGCGTGGTCCCAATCAAGGTTGGTCGTAAAGCCAAAGTGAGTGTTTCGGGATGCGGAGTGAATCAAGCCGAAAAGAGAAGGGGGGAGCGTTATCGACGAGGGGCGTAAAGGGATAGGACCGAGCGTGAGATGGTGGCGATTGACGTGTGTTAAAGGACGATTTAGTGAGTCAAGGAGATAAAGTGTCAGCGAGCGATCTATAAATCACTTGTATGCAGTGTGTGTGGATCCCCCCTCACTAATCCATCCATCTACCAATCTTCCAATCCTTGATCATTTGCATTCTTGCCCCTCCCGTTGACTCGATTGCTGACATTTGGATGACAACCCTTGTTCAAGAACAAAAGGATTATGAACAATAAGGTCCGGAATTAAGGTTACCCTTAGACACAAACAAAAGGCTTTCTTTGTTTGTTTGGCAGGGGATAGAAGAAGCCACCGAGAATCTCCATACCTTCCTTTCCATCTTCTTCGCAGAAGTATACCATGGGAAAGGCACTTACGAAGATGATCCAGATGGGGCAGTCGCGGCCATCGGGCACACTCGTCGGATTATGTTTTGGTTATGGATATCCGTGACCGGCGGCTTTGTGCTGAGTCTATCGTTGATTTCTCAGCTTGCGGACTGGGTATGAGGGGTAATTAAGCCTTGATAGGTAGAGTCCGAGTCACCGAAAGTAAGGTATACAGTGACAAGAGGTGAAGCAGAGCTTAGTTGAACATATTTTGAACCTAATCTAATGGAATGTTTCACCTTGTCCTCGCGTCGCCTTTTGTGACGTAAGACCGTCGATCAATGAGGCTTCTTCGGCATGACTCAATGCAGGCGACTGGAGGGGAGCGCATTGGAAAGCATACATATGGCATATGATGCGTGACCATTTGATACATGGCCATCAGAAACATGAGCATTATAAAGCACTGATCTACTGGACACTACGGAACTACGAAGCACGCTTCTCATCCGAACCTGTCTCGACCGCAGCTTGGGGTACAGGTCCAACAGCACTGAGAGCTACCGCTTCTTCCTCCTCCCTCTCGACTCTGGCAGAGTCATGTATATGCCCCTCCTGCTTTTCGACATCTCCAGCGATGGCGGTACCATCCTCGATAGCAGCTTCTTCCCTTGCCTTCCGAATCGCTTCCTCCTCTTCGGCCTTGGTCTGCATCTTGCTGTTCTTGATGAAGAGGGCACCAACGAAAGCGAGGATAGCGCAGGGTACGCCAATGATGTATACGGCTCGGAGGGTCTCAGTATAGGCTCGAAGACAGTTTTCTCGATACATCTCCAATATCAGCGGGGTCCTCTCGTAATTGATGGATAAAGCTTACCTCAGGTACGATATCCCAGACGGCTGCGGGGGAATTGATGACTGCCTCAAGGTACTGGGGGGGCAGATCCGATGCGAATTTGCGGAGGTTCACTTGGAGCATGTTACCGAATACCGATCCTGCCATGGAGATACCAATGATTCGACCTGCAAAACCAACTACCGGTCAGCTCTACTCTTCGCGATTGAGGTGAACATACGGAACACAGCTATACCAACCCCCGCGGATATAAGGAAGGGCTGGGATTTTAGTTCGAACTGGACGGCCAGCATAGAATTTTGCATGGAGAGACCGATTCCGATACCGAGGAATACTTGGAAGCCGTACAAATGCTGGACTGGGGTCCCATACTTCACGGTGTATAGTAGGCCGGATCCGATAGCGATAAAGACAGGACCAGCCGCGATGATGTACTTGAATCGACCGATGAATGGGATGACCCGAGAGGAGGTGATGAGGATGATGATCTGGGTGAGGATGAATGGAAGGAGTCGAACTCCCGCATCGGTAGCGGAAAGGTTGTAGGCGGCTTGCATCCCGATAGAGAGGTAGTAGACCTCGAACATGAACGTCGCGAATAGGAAGAATAGGACCACTGATGCTCCCCTATCTGTCAGCAGTGTGGGCAGCGAGGATATCATAGACTTACGCGATAGTCCGTCGACGGATCAAGGCTAGCTTGAACATGGCATTATCACCAAGGTAATATTCCCAACCGAAGAAGATGAAGGGGATGACAAATGTCATGACAGCACAAGCAATGACACTGCCGTCTTTCCATGATTTGGTAACTCCTCCCCATTGGGTAAAGAGGATGACACAACATCCCCATGCCATGGCAATAGCAACACCGAGCCAATCGCATTTAGCGAGAGCGTGGAGCATGTCCCAGTTGTAGCCTTTGTATGTCTTGGCTCGGCCGAGAGGAGGGGTGGTGGGTTGGAACAAGCAAAGACAGGCGAGGGCGATACCTCCGAATCTGTTGATAAGCTTGAGTTTCAGTCAAGGTGCTGTCGAGCTTACGGTAGGTTGATGTAGAAACACCATCGCCATGAGACGTGGTCGGAAAAGGCACCTCCGATGAGGGGACCAATGATGGAAGCGAGAGCTGTCGTCTGTATAGGTCCAATGTCATAGTAGGGTTGACATACCAAAGACAACCCCAAACAAGCCCATATACTGAGCCCTCTCATGCAGAGCAGTAATCTCGGCCTAACGTCAGCATTGCTCCCGGAAATGAATGAAGCGACTTACAATGATCAACATGCCCCCACTGAAGATCCCAGCACCTCCAACACCACAGACCGCTCGTCCAAAGATCAGGACCCGCATATTGGGGGCTACACCACTAATGAGCGATCCAAGCTCAAAGATGAAAACGGCAAAGATGATGACATGTTTCGAAGGGAAGATTTGGAGCCATTGAGAGTAGACGAGATTGAAGCCGAGTAGAGTCAGGCTATATCGTCAGAAACTGCAAGATTGTAAATGTGAGGACATACAAGAAACCAGAAGCGAGCCATGACAATTCGGTAAGGGAGTTGAAGGCTTCGGTGATTTTGGGAATAGCCGTGGCGAGGATAAGTTGGTCTACAAGTGAGTATACCATCTACTGATAAGGTCGAGGACATGCCAAGAGCAAAGAGGAAGATGGAAATCATCAACGAAATAAAGATGGCCCAGAATCGCCATCTGGAAAGTTGTAACGGCGCAACCATACCCTGCTGGGGTGTACCTGGCTTAACGACCTTCTCGGGGTGTATACTACTTCCATCTGATGACCGACGAGCATGAGAGTCGGATGATGGGTCAGGTTTGGCTTTAAAGACTGTATCTGAATGATCGGAGACCATCGTAGGTGTTCGGGATAATGTTTTCGGGATTGACATTTTGGTCAATCGATGATTTCTAAGTCAGATAAGAATTGGACAAGAGTTCCATGGGCACAGTATATATATGCCGACTGCCCGTAACTCGGCAGGGGCTTGATCATGGTATAAAGTCGGCCGGGGTTGACGCTGATCCTTCGCCTCGGCGCCGAGGTGGACAAAGGGGAGTCACGTCCATATTTAGATTGACGATAACGCTCTATCACGTGGTCTAAACTATTTACTGGTGCGGAGCACCACAGGTGCAGTTTAGCTTGGATAATTTTTCCCGTACTATCAGCATCATCACCCGGGCTCTGGCTATACATCGCACTACTCAGTATGCTCTTGACATCCAGATAATCCGTCATCACGAGGATTCACGCAAGACAGCTCTGCTCGACGCGACTGCCCTGTGTATGTGTGTGTCCTTTTCAAAGACCAGCGGACAAACAGTCCTAATCCTCCTTGGATTTCTAGAATCTCCGAAAGCGGTAAATATCATTCAGGGGTCTGTTCCTGGGCAACCTTCTATTCTTTTACGATATTCCCAACGGAACCCAAGCTCGGTCACCGAGGGCCGTCCACATTTTACACTGTGCATAGGTCCTACTGCTTGACGCTCGCGACCGGCACTACAGGCTCATCCTTGTATACGGATCTGTACCATCTACGTCTACGTGTAACCTTTCGTTGTGGACCCATTGGGAGCTCGGTCTCTACTACAGGTTGAACCGACGGGTTCTGCCATGAATCATCGGTATATACCCATCCTTCTGTTTTCAAGTCAGCGAGACATTAGGTGGTATGACAAGGACTCACCTGGGTCCGAGCCTGATACATTCCACAGTCCACAAGTATCCACTCTCCAGCCTTCCGAAGGTAAGAATGCCCAACCGCTCTCGAGTGCCAGAACGACCTCACTACCGTCCTCTCCCTTGTGTTCTAACGGCATAGCGGACACACCTTGTCCAAGAGGTTTCCACTTGGATGTATCTCCATACACCTTTACCCAAGGTGCTCTTTCGCCGGATCTGAGGAACCTACTTCCCCAAACCGCAGGCGTTGTGAGCGGTTTGACAGCTACCGATGGGTCTAGACGTTCATTCTCCCATACTTCCACTTGACTGATTTCTTTCCTTCCCATCGTATCATCTAGGCTGTCTATGATTACTAGCTGTTCGAGCTTGGCACGCAGTCGAAGAAGTGTCGGATGGCGAGGGAGGGCGAGCACGGCAGGGGTTAGGTTTGGGTGAAAAAAGAGGGGTGGGGCGAGTCCGATGAAAAGGATGAGGTAGGAGATCGCCCATCCTGGTAGAAGTGGGAGGAGTAGGGAAGGGGGTAGTAAAGCGAGGACGAGGTGGGTGGTGGTGATTGGGAATGTGGTCGACGAGGACGTAGGTTTGTTGAGTACCGTCAATTTAGGGGCTAGGTAGTCGTACGCATCAGATCTGAACGTCAGCCAACGAGATCAACCAAGCAAGGGTATCAACTTACACGATGCCCATAAGATTCTGGATAGCCTGGACGTTCAGGTAGTAATCCACCCCACTCTCCGCCTCTTTAGGCGGTACGACCGGTACAGCCACTCCGCCCTCCTTATCAACCTGAGATGCAGTAAATGCACCTCCTTCCTGTCCAGAGCCAGGTGTGACTCTGACCGTTCCAGCTGCTGGAGCAGGGTCGACAACGCCAATAAGCGATGGAAGGGGTTTGTTGCGTTCGTGATTGTACAGTATGATGAGGAGGAGGGTTACGCTGGGTAAGAGGAGTAAAAGTCTTGGATTGAATGCTGCTTGTCAACTTTGATCGAGGTGAGATGAGTTATGGCTTACATATGAAACCCCATGCTAGCATGTAGGCATATGTCCATATTGGTTTCCGCCAGAAAAGGACCTCTTCTAGACGGTCCTGCATCCAGAATACCGGTCCGACCTGATCTCATCAGCTCATAGCTCTGACAGTCTAGTACACCATATTCAGTTCGGTCAAGAGACCTACCTTGGTGACGAATCGCCTGAAATTATTCGAAACCAGCGGTAAACTAAGCGCCTCCCTCTGTGTACTCAGCTCCCTGACCCTCCCATCTCCAGCCCTATTGACAGAAGCCGGCAGCTTCGGCAGATTCGGCGGTAGAAGTGAAGATAGGAGTAGATCAGATACATTGGTGGAGAGTGCAGAAGTGGGGACATTAAATTTCCGAGGAGCAGGTTGTTGGGTATTGGAAGCTGCTGGAGGGAATGATGGGCGAGCAGAGACCGGTGGTCGAGATTTGCTTGGTGGTTGCAGGTCTTTGGGTTCGGTTATGACCTGCCCCGAGGGCGGGAATGGAATGTAGGATGGTATTGGGTTCGTCATGTCATTGTGCAGTGTGAAAGTCGGAATGTAATGAGCGGACATGGAGAAACGTCATCGGTCAAAGTAGCCGGATTGTAACGAAAGTTCACCACCATAGCTGATCATACAGAATGGCATTGCATATAACATTCAGCTTTGAACGGAACCTTGTACATGTAGCTACCTCTTATCACTCGGCATGCATTCGGGACTTGCCTGTGCCCATTAGATCAGAGCTACATGATTGACGCCTATACTCCTTCTTGACTTGAACCAACGCGTGATTAAGTAGTGTAGAATTGCTTCCGTTCCTCGAGCACGACCCATTAAACTAGTATCAATTCAAAGTCATTCACCACCACCATCTCAACCACCGCGACACCTCAAATACCCTCATATCCAAGATGGGACAAGCAGAATCATCCATATACAATGATCTCGAGAAGTCGTCAAATTGTACGTCGCTTTCACCAAGCACAGCACAGAGGCTAATCCTTTGTAGTCTCTGGAGCCGAATTACTCAGACTGAAGAAACGATTCATGAAGCTCGACAAGGATGGGTCGGGATCTATTGATCGGGATGAATTCCTGCAGATTCCTCAGATTGCGAATAATCCATTGGCACATCGGATGATTGCTATCTTTGATGAAGAGTAAGTCTACTTTCACATCTCTGGCTCGAAGGATTCGACTGCTGTCGACTTGAGGATACAAGAACGAGTCATTGGATTGTAAGATAGGAGCTGATAATACAGTGGGAGTGGGACGGTCGATTTTCAGGAGTTCGTAGCTGCTCTGAGCGCATTCAGTAGTAAAGGCGGTCGCGAAGAGAAGATGCGATGTGAGTCCTGTCGGAGATCAGCTCTTTAGGTTGATTGAGCTGACTCGTAGTCGCATTCAAGGTGTACGACATGGATAGAGACGGATTCATCTCGAATGGAGAGCTGTATCTGGTGTTGAAGCAGATGGTGGGGAACAACTTGAAGGTGTGTCTAGCTGCTTCCTCTACGGAGCAAGCGCTGATGAACAGGACCAGCAGCTGCAGCAGATTGTCGACAAGACGATCATGGAGGCTGATAAGGATGGGTAAGCTACATCCCTCGTGGCGTAGTAATGAGCTGATGACCAGGGATGGGAAATTGAATTTCCAGGAGTTCGCAGCAATGGTCGAGAACACCGATATCGTCAAGTAAGTCTTGCATCACAGATACAAATGAAACTGACATGTAGACAAATGACACTAGAGGATTTATTCTAATTGACGCATCCATCACAATGGACGATTACGAGTTCATACAGCATCGTAACTTGTATAATACCACAATGTACGACCGTAACGACCCATTGAGACTTCCGAGTCGTAAGATGTATACATCTCGAGGGTAAGGGTGCAATGCTAAATGTCCGTGACTACATATGAAATGTCCTCCTGACTATCCTACTACTCATCCACAGGCCTGTTGAGTGCTTTGGGTCGAGCATCTGAATGAGAGTTGTCGGTCATGACTACGCCTAGTACGACACCTGCGATCACCATCGCGATCTGTTGGTCAGCTGGTGACCCCGAAGGGAGACCATCTACTCACAATGACTACACCAATGATGGCGTAGATCTTGATCCGACGCTTCCGAGCTTGTTCTGCCGCTAACCAATCACTATCATTAGCACCGTCAACGCTTCACGTATGAAACTCACCTGTCCTTGCCATAATCCTCCATCTTTGCCATGACGCTGAACCGCTTCCAAAACTCTCCACCCGGTTGACCAAATACAGTCTGCCTAAACTGCATCGTCAAGGTCTTCCGAGCACCTGCTCCCTTCTTGACTGGTCTTCTAGGATTCATGGGCATGAACACTTCTTCATCCCCTCCCCTCATGAGCGTATGTTTCTCCTTCATCGCGTCGAAACCGGTGATTGAATCTGTGGTGGATGCCATGGATGATCTGGACGTGTTGCTGCCAAAGGCGGATTTAGGAGGAGCCAGGGTACCGGAGAAGGTAGTAGATGCTGCTGACCAGGGGGTAGCGAGGGCGGGGGAGATGGGTGTTTTGGGTTGAGGAAGTGGATGAGGGGACATGGATCGTTGACCTGGGATAGTCAAGCTTGGTTGAGGTCGATTGGTTTCAGGAGCACGTAAGCCTGGGTGGGTTGGATTGGGGTATGAAGGTCCATTTGAATACATTTGAGCTTGGCCTTGACCTCCAATCTGGGGTCCAGGGAAATGTACGATACTCTTGGGTCGCTCTTGTACGACGACCTTGTGAGATTTGATACTAGCAGCGCCTTGACCTTGGAATTGATGTCGAACATCACCTTGTCTCGGTTGTTGATTCTGAGACCCATGATATGCTTGAGGATGACGAATACTCCGACCATCTTCATCGTCCGAATCGTAGGGTTGGGAAAGGAGGGCACCGATTGATGAGAAAGGAGCGTTGGAAGATGCTACCGAAGCTCGTTCAGCAACTGCGGGCCGGTAGGAACGGGGTGTACCTGGATAGTTTGATTCAGGCGATTCGTGGTATGCAGCCATCTGAGGGCGGTGCTGATTTGACATTGCGTCGAGTTGGTGTTTGTGAGGATTGGAGGTTCGAGCGTCCTATGTTTGACAATAATAAAGAGGTAGGAGGGGCTAGGTGGGGAGCACAAGATAGAGACAAAGAGCGTGGTTGTAAAGAGTGACTGGTGGTGACGAGACTGGGATACTAGACAGGCGATGTATGATGATTGATAGAGATGGAATAGCAAGGGGCGATGTGTTATGTATTAGAGTTGTAAGGAGGTCATTGCTCAAGGATGAAACGGCTATGCCGTAGTTTACGCATTGTTGTTTGTATGTGTATGTATAGAATACAATCTGAATCAGTGCGTCACCCCAACCCATAGTATTCCTTCAACATACGCTAAATTCCCCTTTTCACACACTCACACTCACTTTACAAAGGGGGTCAATACAAACTCCTTCAGGGGGTGTCCAAGCTCCTTGAAGCATACTGATCGCCGTCGAGTGAGCGTAGGGTAGTGCCAGAATGCTGGGTACTTTGCATCGTACACAATGGAAGAAATGGAACACTTGGACAATAAGAAAGAATGGGTCTGGGTTGGGTGGCTTGATTCGGTCCCTGGTCAGGCACTTTGGATCAGGGGGTCCTTTGGGAAGCTCTGGCCCTGGCCGCAAGTGCTGAGGATCGCATGCACGACCGGGTCGGGTTTGCTTGCTTTCGGGAAGGCTGAAATGCAGTACGACTCTATCAACGTCGTCAGCCACTGAGATCTGGCTGATTAAACGGGTCAAGATTCATTGATCTGGCTAAGTTACTGGTAATATGCGACTGGGGCACAATAAGCTGCCTCGCGCATGAGTGAGATATGAGCTATGGAATGAGGCTGGGCGGAGATGCAAAGAACCGACTTGTCTGCCTTGTCTCATCTGCGCAGAGACCAAGTGCTGGTAGACCGTCCACCTTCCAGCGCGTCTACATTACAGCGCCAAGCCCACTCGCCAGACGTTACAACAAGTACTTAGGAGAGAATAAGTCTCCGGAAAGTTGGTCATGCAACTATCCCAGTGTCTGATTTGGGGGTGTATCATGTCGTTAAGTACCGAGCCCTAGTCAAGGTCGAAATGACACCGACCCCCAATTGAAAGTCCGCGATTCGCTAATGCTAGTGTAAAAAGGCATGTTCTAGGGACCCGCAGTCTCATCCCTGACGTACGGGGCGCGGGATTTCACTTTGAAAGGGTAGACGCGTCGAGATGGTAGTCAGATTGTAATCCGAGCATATAATTGTATAGGTCGTCAAGCATCGAGAAAAGGACTAGATACCGTAGCCAGATACTGAGTGACTCTCGCCATGCATGTACCACTTGGATACATACTCTCTCCTATGCATTGCTAAATGCCGTAAAGATCGTCGCGTTAAATTGGCTTGCGGTATAAGTTACGCCACGAAAATAGAACAATGCACTTGGCGATATTTAAAGTTGTAACTTGATTCTGTACTCCCTTTCAAACACTCCCCGTTTCAGTTCGGCACACTTTATAACATCCCTATCAACCGTCTCCCCCTTCTCCTTTAACTCGTCATCCAGACCCAATCGATCGTCTTACCCCTAAATTCTTGGCCCATCCTTATTTCGACATAGCTTTTTTAACGATTGCCCTTTATGCCTTCCACAACTCGTCAACCTTTACTTTCCTCTGCACAGGCTCCGGGCATGTCACGTCGCCTATCGGAAACTTCGTTCACATCACTAGACCCCAATAATCATCGAGCGGGCAGTAGTATGTCGCAACGCATGGGCCCTTCTGCCAGTGGAAACTCGTTTTCGTCCTCGGCGCGTCTTGGTCCTACCGCCAATCTACTATCCAACAAGAATGTAGTACCAAATTCGGATGGGAAGGAATTTGTACAGGTCGGACATGACGACGATGATGAGGATATGGATGATCAGCTGCACACGTTCACTGCTGCGGAACGAAAGGACCTTTCAAGTCCATTCGACATCACATCATGGAGAGGTTGGGCAAACGCAATCACGCTTCTTGTCCTACTCGGCGCCATTATTGGAATCTTTGGGCTATACCCTCTCATTTCATTCTACTACACGGACGGATCGGCATCGGGCAAAAACACGTCGGGATATAATTTGGGTGGTGTGAATGCTACGGGGCAATTCCCCGTTATTCCCGGACTCCCCAGTCTCATCGATCCCGATACACCTCCAGACTTGTATACACGAACCGGATTCGATGGCAACGAGTGGACATTGGTGTTCTCGGACGAGTTCAATGTGGATGGAAGGACGTTTTATCCTGGAGGTGAGTTTTCCTTGATTGCTTGGCGACGGGGTGCTGACGAATAGATGACCCGTGAGTCATGATCGTCTGAAAGGCCTCTTATACTAACGTTCAGCTTCTGGACCGCAATGGACCTCAACTACTGGCCTACCAAGTGAGCGTCCCGCGAACCACACGTGTGTTAAGACTGACAAATAGCGATTTCGAATGGCACGACCCTTCCGTACCAACCACCAAAGACGGTCATCTAGTCATCACCATGACCCAAGAAGAAATTCACGACCTCAACTTGAAATCTGGTATGCTTCAGTCCTGGAATCAGCTCTGCTTCAACAAGAATGCGATCTTCGAGGTTTCAGCGAGTTTGCCCGGTACCAGTGGTATTGGTGGATTCTGGCCTGGTATTTGGACAATGGGTAATCTTGGACGAGCCGCCTATGGTGGAACCACAGAGGGTGAGTCACTTGTCTGGCGTATGAGCTTGAGCTGACAAACAGGGACATGGCCGTACGACCTGCATCTCAAGCAAGGCAAGAAAGTCGCTGACATGCAGATACACTTATACCTCGTGTGATGTCGGAACACTCGCCAACCAGACCTGGCCTAATGGAACATCCCCCGAGGCGGCTCTCAACACTGGAGCCGAGGGCGATGTCTTGTCATACCTCCCTGGTCAACGACTTTCCGCTTGCACCTGTCCTGGTGAAGACCACCCCGGACCCGACGTTAGTGTCGGTCGAGCTGCACCCGAAATCGATTTGGTCGAAGCGCAGATTAAAATCACGCTGCAACATGGTGAAGTCTCGCAATCCTTCCAAGTCGCTCCATTCGACGATTACTACCAATCCGACAACACGACCGGTAAAGCTGCGCTTTACGATGAAGATATGACTCAATACAACTCCTATCTTGGTGGCCATTATCAACAAGCCGTCTCTGGCTTGACTTTACTCCCTGACAGGATCTACTACGACCAGCAAGTCGGTGGACGAAGTAAAGAGTTTGCCACCTTTTCTTTCGAGTACAGTGCATTCCCAGAAGAGAGGGAGAAGGGATATATCCATTGGGTCACCGATGGCAAACCCGCCTGGACCATGTACGCTGACGCTGTTGGACCCAACCCCCGAACTGAGATTGGAAGGCGAATCGTACCAGAGGAGCCCATGTACATGGTACGTCTTGTCCTCTTGCTACTGTAGTATCTGCTGACGCATAGATCCTCAATCTCCACGCTGTAAGCCAATCACCTGATTACTCGACGACATACTAATCACTAGTCTAACAATTTCCAAATGGTCGACTGGGCCAACATGGAATTCCCCAACTACCTCCGAATCGATTTCGTCCGTGTATACCAGCGAAGCGATGGGTCCGGTACCCTCGGCTGCGATCCCCCAGATATGCCCACCAAAGATTACATTGAACGTCATATTGAAGTCTACAGCGATCCCAACATTACTACCTGGGCACCTGGTAAGCTGTCATGCACGCCATCCGGACATAGCTGACGAGTCTAGCCAATGCTTGGCCAAAGAATCGATTGATTGATACTTGTTGATCGATATGGTGGACTGCTTGGACGGTGGGAGGAGACCCATGGAGTGGGATTTCCTGGGCGATATAGATTTCTGCTGCATACCTCATACCTCGACGTACATAGTATCGAGTGTTTATTGTATCGAATAATCCATTTGCATTTGATACATTTGCCCAAGTGTGGTCAATAGTGGACAAGGAATCGGCTATTTCCGCCATCCATGATATGACGCGGTTGAGCTTGAGCTGCAACTAACTTTACTACGTGTCTACTATACATTCATCTTTACCTTACATCCTTCAGCTTATTTGTATTGCCACTCAAGGCGATCTCAGAGCCGATAAGATGGATTGGGCTATACCTGTTCAATTATGGATGGACGACAATGGCGGCAATAGGACACTCCCACCTGGAACTGGACCTACTCGTGAGTCGCCTTTTACTACTCTTGTGACCCGCTGACTTCGAACAGAGAGATTTGAAGGTATGCCCACCCGCAATTCTCTGGAGCTGGAGCTAGTCATTGATCTACAGGACCATGGTTCTCTACTCAAATGACTCTATCACTCTCGATCGGAATAACCAGTTTCCTACTCTTTTGTTTCCTTCGGACGAAATGGGAGGTCGTCTATATGGGCAGGACCAAGCTCAAAGGTACGTCCCTCTTGAGTAATTTTCAAGGTGATGGACGTGATTGATAAATAGACTTCTCACCTACACCTGCTCATTCACCTGATGTCTACGCTGGAAATCGATTCTTTGGTTGGATCATGCCTACGTTGAGGACTAGCGAATTTACGGTTCTTCAGACTGTTGGGTTGGATGCTGCCGTTGTAAGCTGTTTCGGTCCACCTTCTGGGGCATAGCTGACAAGACAGTTGTTGAACTTCTTCAGGATGTCATTCATGTTGTTTGCGTTGTCCGCTATACTGGCGACGGTGGTCCTCATGCCGCTTAATTACCTCGTGAGTGCGCTTTGTGAATCTGACTGATGATAGCGCCATGGTAGTACAGATGCCCCTCAGGATATCCCCGGTAACTCGACTCATGGCGATCCAGACTCGGACGACTTTATGTTCCTACAGAGGAACCATACACGAGCAGGATCCCTTACCGATCTCCTATCGGATCCGCAGACTTCATCGACCATCAACCTGATCTTCACCTACCTATTCACCGGCCTCACTTTATCATTCCTACACCGCAACTTCCATCGATTCGTCCAATCACGCCAATCCTTCTCCCTTCACCTGATTCACTCGATCTCATCCCGAACGGTCCTCGTCACTGAGGTCCCAAAGCACTTGAGAGGCGACAAAGCATTAGCGGACTACTTTGAGAACTGTGGATGGAGCGTTGAAAGTGTCTCGGTGGTTAGGGAGGTGGACCCTCTGAAACGGGTCTTGGAAAAGAGGACAAATGCTCTTTTACAGCTCGAAGGAGCTTGGACCCAGTGGGTTGGAAACCCAGCAAAAGGCGTATCGGGCTATGACCCAAAGGTCTACAAGGACAAGAGCAAGCGATCAAGACCTCAAGGAGAAGATGAAGATGATGCCCTCATTCCTGGTATTAATGGTGACGCCGAGGAACAATTCGCTTCAGGAGATGTGGAAAATCAACAATGTCATTCACATGTACATACCACAAGACCTCGACCGAGTTTCCGACCCAAACCATTCGAAGCCAAAGTCGACTCTATCGAGCATTGGGAAAAGAAATACGAATATGCGGATGAAGAGACGAGGTCAATGAGACAGAAAGGGATTTATGAAGCTACTCATGCTGCATTTGTCACATTTGAAGATATCAAATCTGCGGTAAGTCACTCCGCAAATTGAATGTCAAGTACTGATGTGGTAGCAAATGGCATGTCAGGTCGTCCACTACCCCCAACACTCACAGGTTATTACCCAACAAGCCCCCGAACCAAGGGACGTAGTCTGGTCAAAAGTAGCTATCCCATTACGAGAAAAACATATTCGAAACTTTGTTGTTGCTGGCTTGTTCATCTTATTGGCGCTATTCTGGACTGGTAAGTCATTCCAGCAAGACGACAGCTGATGGTAGTACCTGTTGGAGCGGTCGCTTCTTTACTTTCGTATGACGAGATCAAGAATAAATTGCCTTGGTTACCCCGTTTGATTGATCGATCACCGAGGTTGGAAGCTCTGATCCAGACTACTCTCCCGACTTTGGCGGTGGTTACTTTCAATGGTCTTTCCCCTTTCCTACTTGAATGTACGTACACCAACTTAATCGGGACATAGCTGATGATCAGGGCTATCATATCAGCAAGCCTACACCTCGAGGTCAGCTACAGAGTACTCTCTACTCAGAAAGTAAGTGAATTCTGACGTTTCTTTAACAGAGCTGATCGTAGGTACTACCTCTTACTCCTCCTCAACGTGTTCTTTGTGTTCCTGTTCGCGAGCTCTTACTGGGTCCTCGTCAGCGACGCCCCTATGAGAGTGAGCTGCCCCTCTCGTGTCAGTTCTTGTCACAGCTAATCGTAGATCCCCGAGAAGCTGGCAACTGCATTACAAGCCAGGAATGCCAGAGCCTTCTTTGTCTCATATGTGATGCTTCAAGGTATGTTCACTCGCACCTACACAAATTGACATTAGCTCTCGGTCTGATGTTCCTCCAACTTCTGAATCTGGGGCCTTTGTTCTCCCTCGGATGGGCCAGGATCTTTGCCAGGACTCCTAGAGGTATGTTTCCTGACCCCGACGTAGCTGATATAAGATCACGCCGAGGCGAACGCGCCACCTATGCTGAACTATGGATGGGTATACCCCCAAGCGCTGTTGATTTTCACCATCACGCTTGTGTACAGTGTAGTCTCGCCTTTGATTCTGGTATTTGGTGCAATCTATTTTGGTGTTTCTTGTGAGTTCCGAGATTGTATCTATCGCTTGGCTAATCATAGACTTGGTATTCAAGTACAAGCTCCTTTTCAGTATGTCGACCTCGCACCGACTGGTCAAATCAGAGCTGACAGGCAGTCTACTTCAAGCCATACGAATCCAATGGTGAAGCATGGCGAATCACGTTCCATCGACTCCTATGGGCTTTGATCATTTTCCAACTCTTCATGACCGGTATATTCTCACTTCAGCAACAACAAGAACGTCATCTATGGTTACCGCTCGCCATGCTTCCTTTGCTCACATACACTTTATGGTGGGCTTGGACAATGTTTCACAACTTTGGACCTCTTAGCAATTATGTTGCTTTAAGCTCTGTGTGTGATGTCCAGAGGGGAGAAGAGGCGGATACGGTTGCTGGGCTGGCTGCTGAGGGTATTGCTAGCAAGAACCAAACGTATGTTCAGCTTGTTGAGCTTCATACTGATGAAAGTGGGCTCAACCATCGACGATATGCTGTCAATGACGAGACTTTATACGTTGCTCCCTCGGACAAGAGGACCGATTACTCCCAACCACCCATGAACAGTTTCTACCATGGTGTACTGAATACTGGTCGAAGGCGGTACGCCCACCCAGCTTTATCTGGTTCGCTACCTCAACCATGGCTCTCAGCTGTCGACCGCCCAAGAGCATTCGGAGATGGAGCCAAGGAACGTCGAGGTGTCGTTCTCAGCTTGAGGAGGAAGAAGGGTAAAATGCTTCGAAGGAGTCAGGCGGAATTACTCGATCCAGTAGACGACGCCGAGGAAGGAGGTGAAATGCCAGAAGGTTGGTCAACTGGTGATATCCTACAAGATGGGAGTGTGAAGCCTATCGATGCTATTGGTACTCCTGAAGATTCGGATTCTGCTCGACAGTCGAGATCGACATCCACTTTATCGGGTATGAACCCATGGGGTGAACCTAGTCCTGGACCTAGTAAGGTATTCGGACAGACTCCTACGCCTAGGAAGAAGGTACCAGGTAGTAATGAGTATAATGAGGTGGCTGATGAGGGGAACGTATGGGATGATAGTCCCAGTGAGGGTGAGGAAGCGCCAAGCGAGTCTCCTGTGAGTGGTGTCAGTCTTGACTTGGGTATATGCTAATGAATAGGTGACATATTTCCACCATCCCGAGAGGAGAAGGACGATATCAGGTAGTGGGGATGCACCAAAACTCCCCACAGCTGGATTACCAGAGTAGCATACATACATGGCATATAGAGAGGGGAATGCATTAATTGTTGTTGAAAGTTGGCCAAGTGCCACATTCGCGTGATTTGCCACGTTTGACTATATTTCCGGGATTCCTGCTCCTTCCGAGTTATACTGAGTGATCATTAGCAGCAGCATATACACCACCTTATACCACTCAATCTCATACATCATGTCGTCCACCTGGAGGGAATTCATGTCGTACGTCTAATCAGGTATCTCGAAAGATGAAGAAAAGCTGACCGTGTCTTTTCCTTCTCCGACTATACCGCTATTTACAATCATTAAAACTGTTCAACCAATCTCCACGAATCAATCCCGCTTTACATCTATAACCTATGATTGGAACGAGCAGTTGGAACAAGTACACTCAGATCGCTTCGAGGGCTTTGAGGCAGGCTTTGGGAGAGACGGATCGAGTTGCTGCCGAGAGGCGAGCACAGATTGGTGTGTAAGTTGGATATTCATTTTCGGATATTTGGAAGGGAAGGGAAGGTACTGCTGGGGATATCCTGAACGGTTCGCGGGGACAATCACGGACAGGATGAAGGAGCGATCGAAAGGACGAAGAAGCGACCTGGACGACCATGTGGACGTAGGAAAGAATGATACTTGCAAATTCGACGAGACTGGCACGAGAAGAAAGACGCTGATTTTACAGCAAGTTCCAGCGATGGCAAGACGGACAGGCCGGCGAGCAGGTATGTCTCCTCCCATTATTTTCCTATGAGAGACGAGAGGACATGAAGTAGGGAAGGAACTGATTATTCAGAACTTCGTGGTCCCACCCCCAGCAGATAAGAAGCAGGGGCTACCACCCGTCTAGATTGACTTTTGAGGGAACGAGGAAGGGGGAACCTAGAAGGATTCATGGAATGCATAGCATTGGATGATGGCTTTTGACAGGGGACTCGTTACGATCTAGCAACATTTGCTCGAATCTGGCGAGGAGTCAATACGATCTTGCGGTGTCAGCTTCAAAGATGGCGAGAGCATTCTGTTTTCTGGGACATGTGTCTGTTTTCCTTGCTTCTGGAGGATAAGCTGGCAGATGCTGAGAGCGGGCTTCTGGGGTGTTCGTGGTGCTCGGCCGATTTCGGTTGAAATAGCCCAAGCTGGTCCCTCGCCTGGAGGCTTTCTTGTTCCCAAAGACGGTGATAATTCCCGTGACTCTGCGCGTGAAAGGCTCAATAGCTCGAGTCTTACATTCGCGTCTCACGCATTGTCTCTGTAACATTGACTCGGGTCATCCGCTCGTCGCTGAGTTCACCATGTAAAATAGGTTCATGTCCCTTCTGGCTGGTATTTGCGTGATTTGGTTGATTCTCTATCCATGTTCTGTGTCTGTGACCGCTCAGCTACGCGCCGGAGCCGTTTGACCTACCATCTGGTTGCATCGTGCGGAATTGACCGCACGGACCACCTAGTGACTAAATGAGTGCAGTCATCTCATGAAACAATTTTGACGAAGCAACACAGCGACCGACATACACTTTTGCTTGGCACCCACGCGTACTCGCACACTGGTTCTGCTTCTGGCGCAGCACAGACCTTGCGCTACGCACAGACGCTCAACCCGCCTCGCTTGCCCCTTCATACAGGGCCTCCGACCTACCCCAAGGCCGAGAGACCCGAAGGGGATGACGAATTGGTTGCGTTGTACCTGAGTGATTCGAAATTAACATCCGACAACTCATTTTCGAATCTAGTAAAACGTTTGACCTTTTCGCCTTTTGGGCCAATTTGGTAAGGATAGATTGGCCCAGGTCAAGCCACTTTGGGTTACGATCGGGGAATATGGCCTGATGCGCTTCATCATGAGCCCTATGCATCTGAGCATCACTCTACTGTAGACAGTAGGAAACAGGCTCTAGAATGACACCAGCCATGCTTCTAGCTTCTAGATGGTAAATGATGTTGTGGCCCCAAAGATTTCCCCATTTGCAGTGCTTTAACGGCAGTGCCGTTCCTCTTGCGTTCCTCTGTATTGTTCTTTATTTCGAAGTTGGGGTAATTCAGGGACAGATGGCGCACGGTATTTTGGTGGAATTAACCGAGGGCGGAGCGGAGCATCAGAGGATTCTGACGACATGGACAAGTAATGAAGTTCGAAATCATTAGATAGGATTGCCCATTTTCATACTATATACTCGAATTTATCATACACTCACCCCGAACAACATAATACTTATATCCACAGAGGTCCCCTGGGGTAGTATTACATCTTACGAATCAACCTACACACTCTTCAATCTTCTACCTTCGACGCGCTGTACTATCACTGGCAATTAGCCTGTACATATACCTGGTGAGTACTTGTCTTCCTTCCTATCTAGTATCAGAAGCGGTAGGCGGTGTTCGGAACCTCGTTTGTCTATCTTGCGTTATCACCCTCCTTTCACTCGTTATCTCGCGTCATTCAACGCTACACCTTTTTTGGTTCATCTCCGCCTATCTTTGCATAGGCGGGAAACTATTTAGGCCCAGAGACATGTTTATCCCATCCACCATCCTATCACCTCTGCTCGTTGCACCGCCGCAGCTCATCACATCCCACTCCCGTCACTTGCCCCTTGATCAGGTTTCAACCCCACACTCCAAGACTCCTTTCCTTATCACCAAACGCCTTTAAATTGAGTCAAACCCCTCTGCGGGTACGGTACTGCCGGTGTTGATCTGTTTGTTGCTTTGGAGATATAATAGCTGATCTCTTTGTTCTAGTCTTGAACTCTTCCCATTCACCTTTAATCAATACGTCTTCATCTACAATGTCGACACCAGAATCACATACCCCTGCCCTTGGCAACGTGAGTTTTCTACCTCGTCGTGACGCTTTGATTGAAGGCTGATAGGCAGATTGCGCCAGCAATCCACACTGCCGTGTCCAACATCATGAACGGCTCCATCACCCCTAAGCAATCTCTATCCAGGAATGGATCAGAACACAGAATCCGAAAGGACACAATGTATGTCCCTCTGCACTTCCAGCAAAATCTCAGCTGATCCAGATAGTGGCTACAAATCATCACCCTTCCCCCTCAAGGCCGACCAGCAGGCCGAGGTCACCAAGATCCTCTCCGAGACTGGATTCATGCCCGCAGATCTCGTCACTGGAGAAGTAGACTGGTTCTATGGACACCTCGGTCTATCCAACGAGTTCTTGTGAGCTAGCCGCATCTCTCTTAAGCTTTAAAGCTGACAGTCCAGCCTCTACGAAGGTCCCGAGACTGTTGCCGACCACATTCTCGCTTTGTACTCTGCCAAACTCCTCGCCTACACCAAGCACGACCCAGAGAAGCTCGTCATTGATCTCGAGAAGATCACTCCAGAAGGACAGACTGGAAAGGAAGGAGCCATCTTTATCCACACCAGTAAAGCCGGAGAGAGTGTTACAGTCGGACCAGGAGCTACCGTCGAAAAGAGGTCAGTGGTGCAGATCAACTGAATTTGCTTCTAGCTGACTCTCAGGATCGACCAGCTCTACCTCGACAACAGTACCGTTGAGAAGGCTTTCCGACTGGAAACCTACCGATCTACCGGTGCCATCTCATCCACCGTCTCTCAGCAGCTCCGATGTTACTTTGTCGCTCGATGTGTCTTCCCCCCAGCCGGACCCACTAAGAACGCCGAGGGATTGACAGATATCCGAAGTGTCTCTGATGCTGCTTTCCTCGACAAGGCTTCGGACCACACTATCGACATCTACCAGGAAGTCATGAATGAGGTCGAGAGGAGAAGTGGACCTGTTATCGAGATGTTCGAGGTTGAAGAGAGCAGGGAGAGGAGGATCGTTATTGGTTTCAAGTAAGTTTTCAGCTGAGACTCGACATCGGCCTCTGCTGATCAAATAGGATGGGAGGAACTCACAAGTTCTTCTCTGCCATGTCAGATTTGTACCATTTCTACGGTCTTTAGTGAGTGTCCTCATTGTGTCACAAAAGGTGTGCTGACAGCTAGCTCCGCCAGGAAGTACGTCGAGCAGTTCTCGAACGGCGTTACCATATTCTGTACGTTTCTATCCTCAATCATAAACGCTTATCTGACTTTTAGCTCTCTACCTCAACCCTGTGCCCAACACCCGAGCACCACCTATCGAGCACTCGATCCACCAGGTCGTCAGAGAAGCATCTTTGCTTTACTGTCTCCCCGATAACCCTTTCGTACGTACTTCATTGACCACAAAATATCTCTGCTGACCCTCAGTTCACCGTCGTTCAAGGCGAAGACACTGCCCACGCCGTCCAGGAGGCCACATACGCCTACGTCGGATGGATCTTTGCCCAGCACTTCTGTAATCGATTGGGTTCCGCCTACTTGGCTCTCAAGAATGGTTCGTGGTCTCATCCCGTTTGTCCCACCTGGCGCTGATATCAGTCCTCGACGAGACCAAGCCCGGTCACGAGCAGGTCTTGAACAAGATCAAGACTCGATTCAGGGAGGAGACTTTCACTCGAGAGAGTATCCGGGAAGTCATCCAGGCTCACCCCGAGCTCGTGCGAATGCTCTACATCAACTTCGCCATGACTCACTGTAAGCTCACAGTTTCTGTACCTCATAGACTCAAGCTAATCATTCAGATCCCGCTGCCGACGAAGCATCCCAGCTCACTCCCACTCTTTCGTTCCAGCGATTGAAGACGGAACAGCCTTTGTCTGATGAGGATCTCTACCATAAGATCAGGAAGGAATCTGCCAACCAGCACGCTTTCCAAATCCTCGAAGCTCTGCTCGTCTTCAACAAGCATGTCTTGAAGTGCAACTTCTACCAGCCTACCAGTAAGTCACAGCAGATCTCCAGTCGGAGCTCAACTGACTTCTTACAGAGGTCGCCCTTTCTTTCCGATTGGACCCATCTTTCTTGCCAGAGGTCGAGTACCCCAAGAAGCCTTTCGGCATGTTCTTCGTTGTCGGAGCAGACTTCCGAGGTTTCCACGTCCGATTCAGGGATGTCGCTCGAGGTGGTATCCGAATTATCCGATCTCGAGGAAAGGAGTAAGCTGCTCGAGTCATGTGTTGGCACAAGCTGATCCCTAGGAACTACAACTCCAACGTCCGAACCTTGTTCGACGAGAACTACGCTCTTGCCGCTACTCAGAATCTGAGTATGTAGCTCTTTCACGTATAAGGACTCACGGCTGACCCTCACAGAGAACAAGGATATCCCAGAAGGAGGTGCTAAGGGAACAATCTTGCCCCAAGTTGGCGCCAACTTCAAGCAGTCTTTCGAGCGATATGTCGACGTAAGTCGAACCCCTACTTTTGGCTCAAGTGTATACTGACATCGCCAGTCTATCATCGATCTACTCATCCCTGGTCAATCGCCAGGTATCAAGGGTCCCATTGTGGATGTCTCTGGTCGAAAAGACCCCGAAATCCTCTTCTTTGGTCCCGATGAGAACTCTGCCGACCTCATGGATTGGGCCGCAGAGCATGCTCGAGCCCGAAACGCTCCTTGGTGGAAGTCTTTCACTACCGGAAAGAGCGCTGCCAAGCTCGGTGGTATCCCTCACGACACCTGTGAGTTGCACTCTAAATGAGTCCGACAAAGCTGATGACGCTAGACGGTATGACCTCATTGTCGGTCAGGCAATACATTCTTGGTGTCATGAAGGCCCATGGTCTCAGCGAAAGGGACGTCACCAAGTTCCAGACTGGTGGTCCCGATGGTGATCTTGGATCTAGTGAGTTTCATTGGTGCTAAGTCTATCACGTGAAGCTAACCATATAGACGAGATCCTTCTCAGCAAAGACAAGACTGTCGCCATCATTGACGGTTCTGGTGTCTTGTACGACCCAGCAGGATTGGACCGAGCCGAGCTTGTTCGATTGGCCAAGGCCCGAAGCCCCATCAACTTCTTTGCCAAGGAGAAGCTTGGTCCCGAAGGGTACCAGATCCTTGTCGACCAGAAGGATATTCAGCTTCCTTGTAAGCTACATTTTCCACTTTGGTAGAAGTAGCTGACCTTTAGCCGGCGAGATCATTCCCGATGGAACTGATTTCCGAAACAACTTCCATTTCCGGGTCAAGGCTGATCTCTTTGTGCCCTGTGGTGGTCGACCCGAGGCAGTTAACATCTCGAACGTCTCGAACCTTATCGATGCCGAGGGCAAGCCTAACTTCAAGTACGTCGTTGAAGGCGCCAACTTGTTCTTCACCCAGCAAGCGAGGTTGTTCCTTGAGAAGAAGGGCGTTGTCCTCTTCAAGGACTCGAGTACCAACAAGGTAAGTTACCACTCATTGTGCTGCGGAACGAGATCTGATATCGTAGGGAGGTGTCACTTCCAGTTCATTGGAGGTTCTCGCTGGTCTCAGCTTGACCGACGAGGAGTACAAGGAGGAGATGATGTTCAAGGATGGCAAGCCTTCTGCTTTCTGTACGTCCACGTCTATCCCGATCCCCCGTGTTTCAGGACTGACTCTCTAGACCACAGCTACGTCAAGGACATTCAGCAGAAGATCTGCGAGAACGCCGCTGCTGAGTACTCTTGGTAAGTTGACCTGTACTGAAGATATGGGCGACTGCTGAACTGTAGTATCACCAAGGAGTACCACCGAAACAAGTCTGCCAAGCCCCGAACGATCATCTCGGACGAGCTTTCTTCCACCCTCAACCAGCTGCAACATGATCTCGAGGTCTCTGATCTTTACGAGAACATGTCGTCGCGAAAGAATGTCCTTTCCCGAGCGTTCCCACGGACCTTGATCGACAAGGTCGGTCTTGATGTCTTGATGCAGCGATTACCAGAACAGGTGAGTACTTTGTAGCTAATGATGGAGCAATGACTGATTGTGTAGTACCAACGAGCTGTTTGGTCTGCTTGGGTCTCGTCAAATTATATTTACGAGAGCTCAATGGCTGCTGGAAATGTCGACTTCTTCCACTTCTTCTCCAAGCTCTCTCAGTAGTTTGGACCATGGTTCCGGTTTCGAAAGGCGATGGAAAGGAAGGTCTCTTAATTCAAAACATTGTTTATATATGCATCACATTGGTTTCTACATCTACTGTTTCTTTTCTTCTTGAGCTCGGTGTACATCTTCTTCGGGATCGCGCAAGTCGTCTGCGTCCTGCCTAACATTTTCAATGTTTTTGTCCTTGTCGCCTAATTCTTTGTCTCGGTGTAGGCCGAATGGCTCGATGAGTTGTTGTAATTTGGGCCATAGCTGATCAACGGCATTTTTGGCATTATCGTTATCATCCATTTCGAGGTCGGGGATATATGTCATTGTGGGTGTGGAGATACGTGGTGATACATGGGAAGTGGGAGATGGTGAAGAGGAGGCATGACCTTGAGCTTTATGTCCAGACGAAGAAGAGGGAGATTGGTGTACCTCGTCTGATGTGGATCCGGTTAAAGAAAATAGCGAATCGGGATAATGATCCGAAAAGTACTGATAATCAGCTAAACCTGGGTCTCGGATTCTGGAGGTTACCTTTAACAATGGTGCAGTCGATTCGTAGTACGCTTTCAGCCTCTTTGTGAACGTTTCCTAGCTATTTAGCGTGATTCGCACTTGAGCGAGAAGACGTACGGGCGTATCATCAGGTCTTTTACTCAACGGTTCACCTGTAACGTCGTCTATGCCCGGTACTTTGGGAGCAGAGTAGGTAGTATTATACACTCTGCCCGAGGGGAGATGGACCCATCGAGCTAGAGCGTAAATAGGGGTACATGACTGGTACGAGGTGCTCACCAGCGATTCTAGCCATGATGACCGAGTCGGGGACGTTTAAGTGAACAATCATGTTCAATGGCCGGTCCTGTCATGTCAGCTATGATTCTCAAAATATTCGACATAAGCTACCTCGGCCTCGAGAACTTGGTCCAGTAGTTCTCCCTGATGCAGCGTACGGGGGAATCCGTCAATGATCCAGCTCTGGCTATCAGCTCTGAGCGACTGCGCGACGAACAAAGCTCACCTTGCCCTTCAGCCTATCGAGCTCGGCCTTGACGACGTCAAGCATTAGCTCGTCTGGAACTAAGCCTGACCTGTCAGCCTCTTCCACTATATGGTCAAATTATGACTGGACCCACCTCCGCTGGCGACCACCTCCTCGGCTCGTTTGCCGACTTCAGACTTGGCCATAATCTCTTTCCGCAGTACATCACCTGTAGACACGAAAGCAATGTCATAGTCTTTGACAAGTCTTAATATCAGCAACGGCATACTGATCCCTTCGCGGAAGCTCACCTCGCGCTCAATGTACCCTAGCCAGTCAGCTTAGTGTTTGTTGGAGCTGGACAAGACGTACCTTCCCACTACCTGGTTTACCAAACACCAGCATCCGCAGTCCCTTTTCTGTAGGACCTTTGTACTCCTCGCTATGCGATTGCTGGACGGCCTGCTTGAACTTGGATGCTAATGACTCGATAGTCTCGGCTACTGTGGGGCGGCATGGTGAAGATGAGAATGACCGATAACTCGGTCTAAGCGTTTGGACGAGAGGGCGAGCAAGCATGGTGGGCAATGTGACTGTAGTAGTGTAGATGTCGGCGCCGTATATAGTAGTCTAATCCCTAGTCTGCTAAGAGCTGGCTATAGCATAGCCCCTCTAAAGAGTGATATGAGCAACGTCAACATTCGTCAGGACCTTGACGCGACTTTCGGCTCCTTTCTCGACACAAAGTCTTCTTTCATCCACAATCATGGTCAACGAATCAGATGGGATTCCATACCTACAATACTCGGCTAGGGAGCTCCCAGTAAGTTTTGATTGTCAAACCTTGCTGACCGCAGGTCCCGCGGTTTGGAAGGGCCCAAGAGGTCAGAGGGGGAAATACCAAATCTGTTCGCAGTATCGCATTTTCATGCGATGGTAAGAAGGTAGCAACGGGGACGGAATACAAAGGGCTACGTATATGGAATGCTACACAGCCTGTAGGTCTTGCTTGGCAGACCAAAATGGGGAGCTGACGATGTAGGTAGAGCTTAGTGGGAGCTACTCCTTACCGAAGAACTCAGATTCCAGTCCACACAATGGTCATGTCGGTATGTCCACTCCTTCTCCGCAAAGCCTCGCTAATATACCAGCTGCTCTAGCTTTCTCCCCAGTGGATTCAAACCTACTGGTCTCGGGCTGCAGAAGTGCTTCAAGCGGACAAGTTGTGGTGATCTGGGATATATCCAGTACGCCCGAATTCCCCCTGCTAGGTCAAGCTGATCTTCAGAACCTTCAGCAGCTATCGCATCTTTCAAACTTCCAGGAGATATCCTCCACATCGACTTCCACCCCAGCGGAGCGCACTTCGCAGTGACCTGTACGAGAACACTGAGGGATGAGGCGGTCTTTTTCCGCCGGTCAGAAGTTACGGGGGAATGGGCACAGAGGCACGATATAGGATTAGGAGGATCGTTAGGAAACGTCGAATCGGAAGAGGTGAGTATTGTAGCGAGTCGTACAACGATCACGCTGAGGAGTAGATAAATTCGCTACGCTTCTCCAAGTCTGGCAAATTACTCTGCGCAGTATCGAACGATGGGAGCGCCAATGCCTGGGCATACCCTCTGGCAGAAGTTTCCCGAGCACCATCACCATCCGAAGGTGCCCAAGTAGTAGACGCAGCAAAGATGGATGAAGCGGCCGAGGGCGAAGGGAGAGACGAGGACGAACGCAAAAGCAGAGCATCGACGCCAAGGGAAGGCACACCGGTCGAGGAGGAAGGGAAACCTGCCGACGATGATAGTGCCGGAGAAGCATCTACAAAGGAGCCAGCTGCTGGGGACGAGTCACCACAAATTATCGAGACTAGTACGGCGCAAGCGGACACGACCGATGTGGAGATGACGGACGTATCAAAGACGGTCGGAGGTATTCCCGCGGAGGAGGAGACAGAAACCGATATCGAGATGCCAGTCGCATCTAGCAGTCAAGCAGTCAAGTCGGGAACGATCGCAAGCCCACCTTCGAGATCGAGTGCGCCATCTCGCGTACCCACACCTCCACCCGCTACAGCATCCACGACGATACAGGCGAAAGTGGTCCCGCTCAAATGCCTGCGGCATACGATCTGCCATTCTGCTTCTCTGCTCAGCTTGAGCTTTGATCCCAGTGGAAAGTACGTATGGTCAATGATGATTGCTTTATCTACTGACCTCTAGGTTCATGGCGATAGGTGGTCAAGATGCCATGCTGAGCCTGTTTGACACTCAAGATTGGATCTGTCAGCGGACATTCGACATGTGCACGTAGGTCATTAGGAAGGAAGCAAGTCGTAAGCTGACATGTAGTGCGGCAATCCGTCATTCAGCATTCTCATCAGATGGCGAGCTAATAGCAATCGCCGGAGACGACTCCTTCATCTTTATTGTACGTTGTCTGATACCCACCAAAATCAGCTGACGATTAGGTATCGACCTACTCGAAGGAATTGGTCGGGAAGATACCTGTTGTTGGGGCTGTCTTGTCGATTGTTTGGCATCCGAAGAAGAATTGGCTGGCTTACTGTACGAGCAGGGGAGGCTTGATTTGGTATACGGTATATCAAGAATGAAAGCTCATAATGGTCCGGTCGCCAGCGGCCCTTCCACAACAGCTGGCCCGTCGTTCCTGACCTGCAGAGGACCTCACCGATGCTCAATTGACTGGCTATACGAGATCGCTCGTTCGCGATAAACATAGCTCGCGCCAATGGTGAGACAAGCTTGTTGGGCAGCTATCATGTATTGATGGCATACATCATAGTCTCTCACGTTCGCCAAGTACGATTCTCCACCTAGAGAATCTGCGGATTCCCTCGTCCGATCCTATATCTGGCGTGCTCAGGTGTTAGCTCCGACACTCGACGACTCATTGGTGACCTCTCTTCTGCTGCCAGTTCCTGGAATTGCTCGACTACCGGAGCTCTGAAGATCGGACTCGACAACATACAAGACCCCATGCTGGACAGTGGTCAGCAAGCGAGATAACTGAGCCGGTGACGCACCGAGCCGTCTTTTTCATCATTGTACTCGAAATCCCACCATACTTGATAAGTGTCCCTGATAAGTCCGTCCTCCTCGACGACTACTGTCCCACAACTCACCTCCGGCACCCTCACACGGAACTTACATTCTTCCGGCTCCCACCACATTTTCTGCTATGATTTCAGGATTCAGCTCGGGTACTCAATGCTCACCCATTGACCCGGTTTTCCAACAGTCTTGACATGTTTGAAAGATTCGGCGAACCAGCTTAGTTTGAGTCCTGGATAATCCTGCTGTGCCTGCAGAACTGTCTCGTCTCTTGCGGCCGTGGAGACCAGCTCAACTCGTCAACGAGAAGTCCATGTATAGAGGTTGACGTACATTCGGAGCCTCGGACTCTCTGTAATGGACATTGCAGATCTTCTCCCATATCCTCTTTCGACAGGTATCTTGGTCCTCTTTGGTGGCCCCGAGTATGGTAAGGGCACTTCGGGTATCGGTGGGAGCTCTGCAATGATCAGCTTTGTTCTACCCCCCCCCCCCCCCCCCGCCTTATCTTACTCACCCTGACATTGAGGACAGATTGGCCGAGTATATGTGACTTTAGACACCGGTATTAGGCTGTAGGAAGGATGAAGTCGTTGAATGAGCTGATAAAGCGGACATCCATGGACAGCAACAGAAGACTTGCCCCTTGTTACTCGCCTGTTACTCCGGCGGTGAAGACCAGCAGAGGGGTCCTGCTACAAGGGATCAACATGGATTCAAAGGAAGCAAGACTTGACCCCGATACTGCCACAAGCCCCTCACGGCAGCCGTGAAGGAGTGGCAGCGTGGAGCTGTCTCAGCACAGCTTTACGTTCGAGTCAATGGTGGGTCCTAGCCCAGTCTCTGGATCACAAGGGATTGCACATAGCTTAAGGACTCTGCCATACGACTCCACGCTGCTCACTAGGCCATTTTCAAAGGATTGCTGGTCGCCAAGATATCCTTTGGGCACCTGCACCTGATCGAAACTGCTAGTGCCCCGTTTCTTGTTTTGATGGCGGCGAGGCCTTGACTAGCCGCTTGCAGTACATAAGTAGCTTATCAGAGTGGATCGAGAGCACAAAAGAGGATATAGTACATATTGTGAGGCCTCTGACGCCCGGCGCGGCCCCCCGCCCTCACTTTGCGGACACATATGGGCTTATTTCGCCACCGGACTCTACGGAGCTGAACTCGATCGGATGTCCAGTATAGCTTCCCCTGATGACCAGATGGACGCATTGTGCAGACTCAGAAGTGGCTGTCATCATATACATGTGGGGAGGTCCGAGGACAGACCTCGTGAGCGCCCAAAATCTTCTTCACTTCTTCTACATGTGACGATCGTCTGCTCCAATATCTCCGTCGGCTTACCCTTGGATCGATGAAAACGCGGCCATGCTCTTGAAAAGTCGCTCTACACGTCAGCAGCTCGTCTACAAGTCTGTCTCAGGATTAGAAAACTTGCCGGCGAAGGACACGCGGGGAGGTTCATAGCGCACGGGGAAAGCCTGAATGATCAGCCGCAATATCACCGAATAGGCTCACGGCCGACTCTGGCGTAGTCAGATCTTTGAACCAGACATCAAACTAGAGTGGATCAGCAGTAGTCCCTGGATGCAGTTCACTCACAGTTCCATCAACAGTGTCTTTGGGGTTGCAGCTCTTGCTGCTCACCCTCAACACATCTCTTGTGTCACCATGGGCGGTCTCGTACTGTACCCACAGAGTCCCGTCCTCTGTTTCTCCGCGAGTCTGCTTGCCATGCTTGACCGTGTTGGGTACGTACTGTCCGATCAATCATATTTTCAGACTCAGCCCCGAGATACCCAACCTACCTGGCTGTGGGGTTCCATAGTCAGCTATGAGTGTAAGCAATCGCGCAACTGAAATTAGATTCGAGGCAAGACTCACTCGATCCAGTAAGGTTTTTCTCGCCGTCTCGGGTATCTCTTCCTCCGGAAAGAAATCCTGAAACACATGTGGCGCTCTGCTCAATTTGGAGCGGTATGTGGGTGACAGTGTCTGGTCCTCAGCAGTAGGGGCGGCCACCGGCGCCAAGTCCTTCCACTCAGCTGGGGGCGTCCAGGTGCTGCTCATTGCAAAGCATGTCGATGTGTACCGCTTCTGTTGGGGAGTCGATGTGTGATCTGGAGACCTAACAGGTGATGGGAAAGTGATGTGTGATGATCAATCACTTCACTCCACCTTCGAAGTCCATGCTCCACCCAAGCTTCATTTGGGATCCATGAAAGGACGTTGCAAACGTCAAACGTCAACTATCTCGCCACAGCGCGGGGGACAAGCAGCGGCTTTCTAGTAGAAGAGATCAGCGTTATCAAAGGAAGCCTGCTGCCTGGACCCTA
Source organism: Vishniacozyma victoriae (assembly GCA_017654735.1). NCBI lineage: Eukaryota > Fungi > Basidiomycota > Tremellomycetes > Tremellales > Bulleribasidiaceae > Vishniacozyma > Vishniacozyma victoriae. The sequence goes on from JADPYG010000088.1 coordinate 649,697, forward strand.
CTACTACCATGATGGCCTGGCCGTAGCCATTCCAGATGTGCTAGTGGGGTGCAACGACTCTGGACTCGTACGTGCTTGAGGACGGGGTCATCTGCTGAGACGGATGTTCTCTTTGTCGCACAACTCGCAAGTTTCCGTCGACCGGAAAGGCATAAGTCTCTTATTGTTCGCAAAGCTATGTACTTCTTCGTGCCAAAATACTACGGCCTTTCACTCACTCCTTTTGTAGAGGGGTGACGTTGACATTTTCAGGACCCAAGTACCACGCCCCCTGATAAAGCACACTCATCAAGTCTTGGCTAATCAGTGTCTCATTGATTGCAGCCATAGCTTGTTGTCGAGCATCCCAAACGGTTCAGTCACGGAGTGACTTGCTGCCATGTGCAAAGCTCTCTCCGGTAGTACGTTGTACACATTAGCACCACCGACTGCCTCACCGAACGTCATGGCTAGGTCTGACCTTCCAGAGTGACGGATCGTGTGAATGGCATTCGCACCCCCTTTCCCGGATCTAGTTTAAGCCTTGGCTTCGGCAGCTATTGAAGGTTGCGAGAGACACCTGATCGCTGCGCGAAATACTTCTCTCCAGATACCTCGTCACCTCGATCGAGCAATCGCTACCAGGTATTCGAATGTTACGAGATGTCATAAATGCCAGGTGTGACATCGGAGTTCCTCTATGATTATACCTGCTGGCCGCTCTCTCCGGCTCATTTACCTATCTTCCAGCCTCCTTCTACGTCAGAACTACTCTCAATCTCATCGAACTCATGATGACTCTCACTATCCAACCCCAGGGGATTTTCATTTTCGGAATCGGAATCGGACGGAATATCTTTTTCTTCGTCTATCGGTTTCTTGGCTTTCTTCTTTGGAGCCGCTTTTGCTTTCTTCGATGTCATAGCCTTCTTTGGTTTTCCGCTGTTGTCGTAGTCATCCTCGTTCTCATCGTCGACTTCGGCTTTTTTCTTCCCCTTCTTCACTTTCGGGGCTGGGAATGTACATTCGACTGGCTCGGCAACTGACCCCACTTCGATGTCGGCTTGAGACATGCGAAGTAGTCTTGCTGCTTTCGGACCCAGAATGAGGTACACGTTGACGCTGTCTGGGTTGTCAGCTGGATTGTAGTACCCTGTCGACCGGGATTGTTACATACATGATGTAGGGTGATATGCTACATCGTCAGCCAATGCCAATACCAAGCGATAAAACACTCACAATCCTTCAAGTATCCCAGCAGAGTGAGATGGGTGAGCAAAGCTTCCGTGTCCTAGTCATCAGTGTCCGCCGTTGATTGAGGCCTACTTCTTTGTTGAGAGTAATCTTCCCACCGGCCACCGAGGCCGTGTCCATCGAGACCTTCTCCGGGTCTGCCTTTCTCTTCTTCTGGTTCCCGCCCGACGATATGCCTGTGTAGCTTGCACTACCGAGACCTCTGGCAAGATCAGAGACGTTCGACAGCGTTGCCCTCCCGCTATTTCGTTCCACCTCCCTGACGACCTTGAGGATCCTCCAGGTCTCCAAAGTGATATCCTTGGTGATGATCGAACTCGGATCTCGAAGGCAATTATCACAACTGCCACAGGAGGCGACGCTACCAGAACTGTTGCCGGAAAGCGTGTCCCCATGGTCCCAAGCGTTGGTCGAGAGTTGGGCGCTTGTGGAGAAGTACTGCTCATCAGCTCAAACACCGGGTGTTGACTTACTCTAGCAAACGCGATCTTACGGCAGGTCTTCAAGTCCTGAGCAAACTTGAGCATTTCGTGCACTGGCGTCAGACATCGCCATGAGCTGTGACTTACGCTTCGAAGGGCCCTCTGCATCGGCATATATCAAGGATGATAGCCTTGAAGCGTCTTGACCACGATAAAACAGGATACAGTCACTGTTCTTGCCATCACGGCCTGCTCGTCCCGTCTCTTGGTAGTATCCGTCAAGCGATTTTGACATCTAGGTATGAGCTTTGCGAGACTGACGACCCTTACCGAGTTGTCTGATGATCAGTATCTGGATCGTTACAATGCGGAGAATCACTTACGAATGACGTATCGTACATCTCCCTTGTCGATACCGAGACCGAACGCGATGGTGGCGCAGATGCAACTTGGCGTGTGAGCTTCCGATCTCGGTGGTCATGATTCACTCACTTGACCTTTCCTTCTCTCCATTTGACGTGAATCCTCTCTTTCTCGGTCTCGGAGATACCGGCGTGGTATACCCCAGTCTATCGTCAGCAAAACAGTGTGAAATTGAGACCTCACCTTGATGGACCCGCCAGACCATTCGGCCAGCTCGTCGGCTACTTGTTCTGCATCCTTCTTGCTCAGGCAGTAAATGATGCCACTATCGCCCCTGGCGGTCAGTGTCACTGCGTCGAAGTACAAACTCACTGATGCTTCTCCTTGATCCAGGTACCTATCTTTTCGATGGCAGCCTTGCTGCCTTGTGGTTTCGTCTGGACCGAGTAATGCAGATTCGGACGATAAAGGGGTGATGTGAAAAACACAGTGCCCTTTTTATTGGCGGCTAGAGTTCAGCTCGGACATCCACGGCAGCTCACCTCCTCCATCACAGATCGGGGGGAGTCGAAGGATTTTCAGCAAGTCTGGCAGTGTTTTGGTGCTCAAGGTTGCGGTCTAGACAAGCATTAGCATTGAGCCGAGGTCATGGTTGTTGACTCACGACAGCCTGAATGGGGACATTTGGGAATAACGTCTTCAGAGAACCTAGTTTCTTGTAGTCGGGTCTGAAATCTGCAGGGTTCAGTAGTGAAGCAGCAATAGATGGCAGACAGACATACCATGACCCAACTGGCTGCAACAATGCGCTTCGTCTGCAGGTCAGACAAGCGAGCGACAAAAGCTCACCGATCACGAAACGTGCTATGACATCAGCCATCACTGTCCATGCCTAAATTACAACCACTCACTCAATCTCCCCCGAGTGTTCACCTTCTCCAGGATAGACATGAAGCGCTTTGACTTCGCGATTTTCTCTGGCTACACGTCGTCAGGCCCGAGCTGGAAGAATGAGTTCCTGGGACTTGCAGTTACATAGCATAGCTCAATGATCAGCTTAGTCTACCAGATGACGCAGTGTTGCTCACTCTAATCTCTCTTCCACCAGAGCCTCCTCCCTGCTCCAATCGCTTGAGGGCGATATTCTGTTCTTCGGTGCTGGTGCTTCCGGTCAACATCTATCATCAGCTCCCCTCATTCGCAGCCACTCACCACACACTCCACTCCCAAAGCCTTCAAGGCTCTGACTTGATCCCAAATCAAGGCCAGAAGCGGACTGATCACCACTGTCAAGCCTACCTTGCCTACTATGGCTGGCAGTTGATAGGTCAAGCTCTTTCCCCCTCCCGTTGGCATTACACAAACGATATCCCGAACGTCCAGTGCTGCATTTATGACTCCTTCTTGACATAATCGGAAATTGTCGAGGCCGAATTGCTTCTTGAGGAGTGCGCGGATTGCACCAGACCACTCGAATTTGTCGGCTTGATAGTTGATGACTGGCTGGCCAGAGCTGGGCCGAGTCAACGAAGAGGAGGTAGAGCGATTCACAGTAGTCTTCGAGCGAGAGGAAGCATCCAATTGAGCCTGTAGCTCGTCGCACTCTGCTCGCACTTCCTTTCGAAGACTCTGGTAGCTCGCGATTTGGTCTACAAGACTCCTCTCCTAATGAGTCAGCTCCTTCTATAGACACACACACACACCTCTGCTTTCAGTTTCTCGATTTTCCCACGAAGACGCTGCTTTTCGTCGAACTCGTCTCCGAGATTGTATGAATCATCCATGCTGGTCGACTTGATTTCCCGCTTCCTCGAAGAACCGGCTGTCGGCATAGCTTCGAGAACTTCGATATCGTCGGGTATTGGTATTGATTCATACTCATCTTCGAAGTCATCATCTGCAAGGTCTATCACCTCTACGTGAGACGGCATTTAGGTTCATGAATGTTGTTGATGTAAGGATATGTATAATTATAGTGGAATGTCATGTAATCTCATGTTCACAAAAGTCAGGCGCGTTATCGATATATGCTGACGTAAACTTATGGTAACCGCTTAAATTTCCAGATCTACGGTTGTTGATGCACAATACCATACTTGATAGCTCATATACATAATAGCAGCATGGGTCAAAGAGGAAAAGGAAAGGTAAGTAGCGGATGGAAGACCCGTAGTCTGAAGACAGAGCGCTGACAGAACGAAGAGGGGCGGAGCCACACGCGACAATCAGAAGGGATGGACCAATTTCGACATGGCTACGGCCACTAACCAGGCTTTCATGGACTACTACAAGGTACGTCTCATGCTTGGGACGAACAACAGAGGAGACGTTCTGACATATTAGGAGCAGAACATTCTGCCCGAAGGCGAGTGGGACGCATTCATAGCCTCGCTTAGGACTGAGCTACCTTTGACTTTCCGAGTAACGGGGTCTAGAGCGTGAGTGGACACTACAAGGCCGAGACTAATGACAGCGATGCCGAGACGATCAACGATATCATCAAATCCACATATGTTCCGGAGATGCAGGATGTGGAGGTAGATGGTCTGAGGATTGAGCCTCCGATGCAGCTTCCATGGTATCCCGGAGGTCTAGCTTGGCAAGTCGACGCACCCAAACGAGTCGTGAGGAAGTCGCTCCCTTTCAAGACGTTCCAACGATTCTTGGTTGGAGAGACTGAGGTTGTACGTCATTCCCCGCATATGAATCGGTACATGGCTGATCAATAGGGAAATCTGAGTCGTCAAGAGGCTGTTTCCATGATCCCTCCACTCTTCCTCAAGGTAGAGCCTCACCACCGAGTTAGTACTTTTAGAATGAGCTCTTGACGGGACTAACGATCTAGTGTCTCGATATGTGTGCTGCCCCGGGATCAAAGGTAAGCATGAGAACTCTTGATTTGCAACTTCAGAGCTGACCAAGGTAGACCGCCCAGATCATCGAAGCCCTTAACCCTCATCACACCGAGTCCTCAGGACTGCTCATCGCCAATGACTCGGACTACAAGAGGACACACATGTTGGTCCATCAGACCGGTAGAATGCCCAGCAAAGGGTTGATGGTGACGAATTGTGACGCATGTGAGTAGAGGATCGGGGTGGGAGAAATCGAGCTGATTCTTATTAGCTTTACTACCTAATATCAGTCTGGGAGGTGGAAAAACCCTTCTGTTCGACCGGATCTTGGCCGATGTTCCGTGAGTCCTCGAGCTGTTGTTGACAGAGTGAACGCGATTGCTGACTTTCGCAGATGCAGTGGAGATGGTACCATGAGGAAGAATGTCGAGATCTGGATGAAGTGGACCGCCGCCGATGGAAACAGTCTTCACAGGTGAGTAAACTCGATTGAGCCTTTAAGTGTAAAAGCTGATGGAAGTCTCCAACTCCGTATTCTTGAGCGAGCTATGCAGCTACTTGCGCCCGGTGGACGATTGGTTTACTCGACATGTTCTTTCAACCCTGCCGAAGACGAGGCCGTTATCGCTGCCGCCATCAACAACCACCCTGGTCAATACACAATCGTAGACGTGTCCGCAGACTTCCCCGAACTCTCAAGACGACCCGGTATGACTAGCTGGAAGGTTGCAACTCAGCCACAAGGCAAAGACACGGGATTAGTATGGCACGAGACCTTTGAGGACTACAGGAAACGAGCTTCGGCTGGAGAGGAGCGAGAGAAGGATAAGGCCAAGGGCATCCCTGAGACTGTATGGGCGCCCAAGAACATTGGTGAACTCGGCATGGAGAAGGCGTAAGTCATCTTCATCCCTTCTTGATCTGGCTGACCTATAGAATGCGACTGTTCCCACAAGACCAAAACACCGGTGGATTCTTTGTCTGTGTTCTCGAGAAGGCCGGTTCGGTTAAAGTCCAAGCAGAGACCACAGAACCAGTCCCATCACCGCCAGCTCCCGAGGAAATCCCCGTCATCGAGGATGCTGTTGTTGCCGATGAGACCGGAACATCAACTCTCAAACGAGCAGTTTCACCCTCTGCAGAGGTCGGCCCTGAAGCAGTGAAGAAGACTAAGCAGGAGGAGAAGAAGGAGGCAAAGAAGGAGGACAAGCGAAAGAAGCGTGATCCAGCATGGAGAGAGGACCCCTTCTCATATGTTGATGTCAGCCACAAGGAGGTTGGATTGATTGTGTATGTTAACCGTAGGGATATTGGATGACGCTGACCTCATAGGGACTGGTTCAAGTTAAAGGACACTTTCCGTACAGATCACTTCTTGGTTAGGAACGACCACGGTGATCCTCTCCGTACGATATACCTGTCAAATGCTATCATCAAGGTATGTCAAAATCGCACCAAATGGGAGGCTGGAGCTAACAGGACAGTCAGTCTTAACCAACAACGACCCTTCTCGTCTGCGTATAGTCTCTGCAGGTGTTAAAGGTTTCGTTCGACAGGACTCCCAGGCGAGAACAGATATCGCATGTAAATGGCGAGTACCCAATGAGGGCATGTTGGAAGTTCTACCACATGTCTCAGAGGGCGTCGTAAAGGAAGTCACACTACGCGAATTGAAGGTGTTTGTCGGCGAGAACTATCCTACGGTATGCCATAGTCGCTGATTTGAGCTGACTGGCAGATCGATATGTTCCACGAGGATGTCCAAGGCTGGATGGAGGAGTCGCCTATTGGTAATTTACTGATCAAAGTCAAAGCCGGCGAGTCGGATGGTGGAAAGTGAGTCATTGATTTTATGGTCTTGATTTCAGTGCTGATAAGCAGGCTACCTCTCCCAATATTCGTCCCCATCTGGCGAGCAAAGACCTCGATGTCTCTTTTGATCGACAAACGGGAAAAGACGTAAGCCTGATCACTACATTTCATGCTGACGTTTCAGTATGCTGTCTCTCCGAGTGTTTGGCGAGGATATCACCAAACCACACCTGGCAAATCTCAAGGGCAAGAAACCCGAGACGACGAACGAGCAGGATGAGGATGCTATTGACAACGCTGTCGAGCACGGTGCTGATGAGATGAGCGAGGCGGGTGATGTGAAGCCCAAGGGTGAAGTAGATGAGGAGGCGGCACTCAACGCATAGTAACTGCATGCATACACGTAATCTTGGGCGCCTCAGATGCTCGACTATAGACTCGCTAGGCCGCAGCGAGGTCAGATATCGAGAGCTGGTGGCTACCTTCATGTACAAAGGGCTAGGGCTCAAAGGACTGACAGGAGCTGACACGTTGATCTCTGGCTATCCTTTGATTGTGACGCCTCAGCATAGACAGTCTGCCTTCAACCGCAACTCAACTCTTCACAACTCAAATCGTACACCTGCCTTTTGCTCGACCTCACAATACCATAACACCATGAGCAACACTTCATCCCGTGACACCGCAGTTGAGGGAGCCGGCCCAGACGCATCGCCGTATGAGGATCCCACGCCTTATGAGATTGCGGTCAGAACAGAGCTCAGAAAACTTTACGACAAAGCCTTCAACGCATGCCCGCCTAATCTGATGGCCTGCGTCATGCTCGATTCCGAACAAATGACCTTGGCTCCGAAGTGCCGCTTGATCGAGGAGGCGGCTCGGATCTTGAAAGTCTCCTGTCGCGACTCGGTTCAGACAGCCATACAATGCGGCAGACACCGCCAAGAGATCTTCGCCTCCGCAAAGAAGATCTTCGAAGGCCATGATTTCGGGACACCTGCCGAGATTAAAGCGAGTATCGAATGGTTGACCAAACACAATAAAATATTTGCAAAGCAAGCCGAGATACAAGGGTGGCTGTCCAAAAGGGAACCTTTCATGACAGCGGGCCGCTTTGACGACAATCTTGCCTACCTCCCAGACACTTCACAAACCGCTAAACAAACCGCTAAACAATTCGCCTCGGACGTTGTCGACAAATGATCGGCTGCCGCCAATATTGCTCGCGCCGGTGGCCCACCGCTGCCTGGACACATGGTCAACGACGAAGACAAGAACACCTACCTGCTACAGGCTCTGTCTGGAAGAGAGAGCTGGACCTGTGGCAAGATGCAAAAAGCATTTCAGGAGTTCCACCCCGCCTTCGATCGAGCCACAAATAGTGACTGGTCGATCTTGGACCGATTTGCGTCCCTTGGTCAGAGCATCGATGAAGCCGCGAAGGCACTGAAGGTGGACGATGTCGAACTCGACCTTACCAAATCGTCGGAGGCCTATTTAGCGTCCTTTGTCCCAGTGGTGCGGGATGAAAGTCAATACGCTCCTCCGACTGTTCTGGACCAGTGTTCCAACATCGTGACTTCCAAAGCGAGATATCGGACAAATGATCCACATTCATTGACGACGTTCGAACGTGAAGACCTTATGAACGCCATCGATACCACTCCAGAGCCGTTCATGAGTCTTGAGTGTTACGAGGAATGGCTCCGCACGATTGGTAAAAAATGCACTGAGGCGGCGAAAGTCCGCGAGGGGTCGACTCAACGCGACCCAGGGGTTGATAGTGTCGAACAGCATATCGACGGAGAGGTAGCTAGTGCATGAGTCGACTATGATAGGTGTGGACGAGGCCAAGGTCGAAGGCGAGAGCCGTTCGCGGCCGTGAGTTGTGGGAGTAAGTTCCAGTTCTTGTATGATTCCTGCACTCGAATAATGTACGAGTAAATGAGTAGCATATTGGGCTATATATCTAGCATGTCGCCCCAATTATCATCATCCGCACCGTCTCTTGACTGAGGATCGTTGATGAGATCATCATCCGAATCTTCGATGATAGCAGCGCTCTTGACGGCCTTCCTTTTCTGAAGTCTTGAGGGTACCCTGAATCCAGTCGAGGGGAAAAGACTCGAGCGTCTCTTGATTGAATGACGATGTCTCCGAGCATGTCCAACAGAGGCCAATAGCTCGCGATATGCTGATATCAGCCGAGTACTTTGAATATGAGGATACTCACCTATTCGAGAAGCGATGATATCATCAGGCTCCAATTCGGGTAAAGAGAGCTCTTCCGCTGCTTGCCAGAGAGCTAATTCCGCTGCGCTGTCCAGCTTCTCATCGAGGTCGGTCGCTGCTTGGTCTAGTGCATGATCTTCTTCGTCAGTGAAGCCTGGCTCATCGTCGGCGATTATGTCGTCTTCTGAAGTCGCGGTGTCGTGTGGATAGAGTGACACTCGGGCTGGACCTATATGGGAATCGTCCAATACGGTGATAGCGTATTCGACATGTTTCGTCTTTACTTCTGGTCCATCGTCGTCGGTGGCTTGAAGAGCATTGACTTCGGCCACTAGGATCGCGTGGAGCATAAGTTCCCGTAAATATGTTTTCACGGTACCAAGTATGTCGTCAAGAATCGGAAGCGAGATATCCGGACCAGCGTACTGGGAAGCCAAAGCCGCGAAATTGATGGTGTCGAGGTTCTCCGAAACAAGATAGGCATCGAGCCCCATGTCCCGTAGATCCTGCAGAGCGGCATTGTCTTCCGAGACAGTCGAAGCATCCATCGGCGTACCTTGACGGCTTATCGATGCCAGTCGAGTCCGCTTAGATGGCAAAGACGGCTCGACCTTCATTACGACAGGGTGTCCGATTGGCGTTTCGGCGTCGACATCCTTGCCGATACTCTTCAGGTACGCTTTATTTATTCCACCTTCCTGTTTGATCTCATCCTCCGTCTTTCCTCCTTGCAGTAAACTCTGTAGTCGTGTATTTTCACGATTCCGCTTTCGATTGAGAAGTTTCGTCAGGTCGGCTCGCTGTTGCTTGGATCGTGACTTTTTGTCAATGGCGAGTAGAGCTTCGAGTGCCGCATTGTCCATGGCGATTTTGTGGTGTTTGCCCAGAGGTTGCGAGATTACTGGACTCGAAGGCGAATCCGGGGGGTCAGGTTTAATCGCTGTTGGCGTATCGAGTCGGCGGACACGATCAGAATACCACTCGGACCAACTTGGTCGGGTCAGCTTGTCGAGTTGTCCGAGCTTCTCCCAACCTATTGCCCGTCCCCAGTCCTCCCTAGCCCAGCGAGATTGTAGTTCGGCATCCCCTTGAGCCCTGAGTTTTCGTCTGTCCGCCTTGTCCTCTGCTTCCTCCCTGACTTTGACCTTCATCGCATTACGCTCAATCCTCCTCCTCTTGGTAGTTTGAACTTCCTCTTCGACTCTCTCTGTTTCCCTTTCAGCTTGTATGATTTGACTAGCGAGCGTTTCCTCCTCCTGTATCCAGGAATCCGTCATCTCCCTAGCCGACTTGGCTTTACCCTCCCTCCGCCCCATTCTACGCTTCCCATCTTGATCCGACTGATCATTTTCTACCACCCCAACAAGCCCTCTATCAAGTGCGTCGAGATACAGAAGGACCTCTGATTCGGGTTTACCGCAATCGTATGCCACCAAGTCGGATCGTAATCGCGAATGACGAGAAAGTGCAGCGAAAAAGGAGGATTGATCGCGAGGCGTCCAGTTGAGCCATGTCGACGTATCATGTAGTGGTCGGCCATATCCATAAGCGAGTCCTTCTCTGTGACGTATGGCGTCGCGTGTATGACTCTCTACAAGCTCGGTGTACCATTGCAAGACTTTGTCGGACGCTACATATCAGCCTAGCCGGATCTCGTACTTACGCCTTGATTTGTCTTGTACACCAAGGCGTTCCCCTTCAAATCCGTTCAGAGCCCTATCAGCTCTGATGACTCTTGAAGGTCCAGCACCTTCAGTCTGGGTCTGCATGACATTGCCAGGCTACCTTAAGCTATGGTGTAGTTCTTGCCTCGTCAAAATCAAGCACGTCCAACTTTTGGTACTGTGCCTGAAATCACGTGGACTCAGTTGTCACTGAAGCTGTCTAGTGATCGGCGCTATGATGCATATGATGCATGCATTCTTGAATAGATAGCTTCGAGATAGGCCATGTAGCTCACTTAATTTCAGCCCTCGGGGCTTGGTGCGAGTTGGATATGCAAGAGTTCTGATTAAGACTCACTGGACGATGACGCCACGATTACCTCCACTTAAAAGTCCACTGCTCGTCGTGTGTGTCGATCATTCCCGCTATCACACTACCTTCCTCTTCACAAGAACTATACGGCAATGCTATCTCGCCATGTGCCCAGTCTGGGTACAAGAATGGCCCTATATTCGCTGCCGACTATGCGACAAGCTTCTACCTCTACGCCAACACTGCCTGCTCGATCACGATCGGTCAAATGGTTACGCCGCGGAGGGATCGTCGCTGGTTTTGGATTGACTGTTTATGTCGTCGATAAGCAATTTAATGCTAGTGCGATTACTAGAAGTCTGCGGACAGCTTACATAGGGTATGCTACTTCTTGATGATACAAGCTGACGAGTAGTATACTGTGTACAATAGATTGTAGGTCATTCAGTGGCCAGCAACCTGGATCTGACAGATAGATAAACTAAATTTCGCACCTAACAAGGCGGACAAGATAGAGCATCTGCATGAGCGGGTAGCATCGCGTCTGAGATGGGTTATCGATACGAATCAAGGATTGTATCTCAAGCTCGGGCAGGCGTTAGGTGAGCCTTATCTCAAGAACGAGAGTAATGTGTACTGACCATCAGGTCTGCAAGCAACGCTCCTCCCAAAGCCATATAGAGAAGCATTTGGACATGTCTTCGATCGCGCACCATCAGTTCCATACAGTGAGGTCGTTAAAGTGAGGATCCCCATTCAGCCTCAGAGGCAAAGCTGACTAAAGGTCTTTCAATCCGATCTAGGAATGTCACCGACCGATGTCTTTGCCGAATTCTCAGAAGAGCCATTAGCTTCAGCTTCAATAGCTCAGGTCCATCGAGCAAGGTTGAAGCCTGGTCCAGGGGAGACTGAGGGAAGAATCGTTGCTGTAAAAGTACAGAAGCCGGCTATCAAGAAACAGATGGAGCTGGATCTGTTCTCATACCGGTACGTCAATCTACCTGTGAGATAAGGCAAAAGAGCTGAGAGCCAGATCACTGATGTGGCTCGCCGAGAAACTCTTTGATATGCCCAGTAAGTCAATCCATCCAAGCGGATGAAAGACAGCTGACCTTAGTGTATTTTGTGTAAGTCGATCACTCAACGGCAGGTCTGACAACAGGGCAAATTACGTATCTGAACAAATGAGACTCGAAACTTCTTTCAAGCATGAGGCAGACAACGCTAGGAAATGTGCTGCACTTCTGGCTCAAACTCCCGAATTAAGGGACGACGTATATGTTCCAAGGGTATTCGGCAAGGCTGAGGGATGTGCCGAGAGCGATAGAATCATGGTCATGGAATGGGTTGACGGTGTCAGGTTAGTCCAGCTATCGCATGACCCCGACGCATGATCTGACAACGCAGGCTAAATGATAAGGACAAGATGGCGGAAATGGGAATCAAGCCCAAGGATGCCATGGATCTAGCAATCTCCTCTGTGTCCGCCATGACCTTCTCTTGGGGGTATGCTACTTGAGTCATGCGATACATGAGCTGACTATTAGATTCGTACACTGCGACCCTCATCCAGGGAATTTACTCGTCCGAAAGCACCCTACCAAGAAAGGCAAACCTGAACTTGTGAGGACCATACATCTCAGGCAGGCTCAGACTGATCCTCAGGTACTAATCGATCACGGACTATACATCAACCTCTCTAAATCATTCCGGGAAGATTACTGCTCGCTGTGGCGATCCCTCTTCGTCCTCGACATCAAGACTATCGAGACAATAGCCCATAGGTGGGGTATCGCCGTCGACGCAAATATGTAAGATATCCCACCCTTGCCGATTCAAGCTGATGAAAAGGTTCGCATCGGCAATCTTACTACGCCCGTTCCAGGTCAACAAGAACAAACGCGCAAAAGCCGAGGAAAAGCCAAAGACAGAATACGAACAGCAGGTCGAGCTAAAGCAGAGGTTGAAGTCGATGTTGGAGAATGAACAGCTTATCCCGAGGGTACGTCACTATATTCAAACAAGAGCTAATGGTAGGAATTGATCTTCTTGACGAGATGTCAGAGGATGATGCAGGCCAATAATCAGACTCTTGGATCGCCTTCTGCAAGAGTCAACCTCACTGCCAAGGTACGTCGCACTGCTCCAACACTCTACAATATTCAAGGCTGACAATGATAGTGGGCGGCAATAGGCTACTCTCGATCCATCGCTTCCCCTCGTACCCTACGCGCAGTCGGCCTAAAAGAATACACCCGAGACCGCCTTAACTCTGTCCTATTCAGAATCACCCTCGGCTTCGTCGACCTCGCATTCTACTGGAACCAGCTAATTGGCTATTTCAAACCAGCCCAAAAAGGATGGGAGGATCGTTTACAAAAACAATTCGAGCAGATGGCAAAAGAGGAATTCGGAATAGAGATTGATGATACCGTCTTCCTTGGCTAGTCATAGAGGTGATAGATATACAGTATAATATATGCATTACGCCATGTCATGTTGTACTACCGACTAGAGCGTGATCAAATCGCCCTCGCATGCAGGACAGCAAAACATGATTTCGTCTCCAAACTGTTTCCTCCCTATCAAGCCCAGATCCTCTTCAACACTCTCCATAGGTCCTAATCCGGAAACAGTCCTAGTTGGTCCCATACGTGCTTTCAAGCCAGCAAGGGATGCTTGACGTTTATGACGTACTGAGGCAGGTAACATGAGGTCGACAGTTGGTACTCGTTGAACTGGAGGAATTTTAGCTTCGAGGAACAGGTTCTGCGAGGGCGAAGGAGGTGGGACAGCTGAGAGTTGTTTGGTGAGGGAATGGACGCGGGATGTGGCGGCGTGTAGAGCTGCTTCAAGTTCCCGGATCTTGGCCGCCTGCTGCGAGATTTCAAGGGCCCGCTCGTCCGAAATGGAAGTATCGCGCAATGTCAATATCGTCGTTTCGTGTTGCTCAATCTGTGTTTTCGCAGCTTCCAGATCCTTTGCGTCGTTCTTGGACCGTGTTTCGAGTGTCTGGATTCTGCCCGCCAATTCCGCTTTCTCCTCCATGACTTCCACCACCCTCCCTCTGACCTCTTCGAGCTGTTTGACAAGTTCATCGTTTTCGGTTTGTAAGGCCTCTTTGCGCTTTTCAGCAGTTTCCGCTCGTTTCGTCATGTTTCCAAGATTGCTTTTGGATGTCGACAACTCGGTCTGAACGTTCTTGAGATTATTCTCGAGTTCCGAGATTGATGATGAAGAAGTAGCGTGCGTCGTCTGGAGGGTATCATGTTCATCACGGAGGGAATCGAGTGTTGATTGTAGGTTCGTATGCTCCTCCTGGAGTGAGGCATGTGTCGTCGTGAGCTGTTCGTGATTGGCGCGAAGGTCCTCTACTTCTCTGCTAGATGACGACGAGGTCTCACGTGCGGTTTCTAGCTCAGAGCTCAGCTTGGCAGCCTTTGCTTCGAGATCACTGCTCGTCTGTACATCAGCATGGCTTCTCTTCTTGAGTGGTGACATACACTCCTCAGCCTGACAACTTCTGCCTCGAGTCCACCTTCCCTCTCCCTAGCTCTATCTAAGCTCTTCTCCAACCCATCCGCCTGCTCCTTCACGGCCCTCAGCTCTTTCTCTCGCTCCTCCTCTTTCTCCTCAGCCACCCGCTGCAACTCATTCCTCTCACTCCGCAACGCCTCGACATCCTTCCTTAATCTCTCAATCTCTCCCTCTAGCGTATCCGCCTTCGAAGCACGTCCCTCAACTCCTGCAAGCTTTGTTTCCAGATCCGTCTTCTCTCCTTCTAATTTGGTGATTAACGCTCGACCTTCTTCTAGGAGTTTAGAGTCTGATTCCGCTGATTTCAAGGATAATTGTAGTTTGGAGATTTGATCTTGAAGGTCAGATCGTTCGGCTAGGAGGTTCGATATAGTTTCTTGGAGTTTGGCTGTTCCTTCGTCCGCTTTCTTGTTCTCCTTCTTCTGCATAACTTTGGCTTCGCTTGATGGCACTTCGGTTTCCGCTTGCACTGATGCTGCTGGCGGCTCTCCTATCGTTTCTGGGGCTGCTGGTGTTGCCTTGGTCTCCACCTCTGGCTCTTTGGTAGTGGCAGGAGGCTCTGTGGGCGTGTGATCCTCTGTTGATACCTTCTTCTCCGCCGTTGATGGCTCCTCTGCAGGGTTCTCCACCTCCTTCTCCACTACCGCTTCCGCAGCTACCGGCTCATTTACCTCCTCCCCATCCTTCATTCCGTTGCCCGTTGTCGTCGACTCCGATGCGTTCTTTCCACCCTCGACACCATCTGCCAAAGGCGACTTGACATGCCCCTCAGTCTCCGGCCTGGTCTCGTCCAAACTTGTCCTCGTTGATGACGAAGCCTCATTGGCGGTCAAGGCGGGAGACGAGGGCGCGACTGATGGAGCTGGAGTAGCTGCTTTCTTCTTGTCGTTCTCTTTACGTTTCTTTGCTAGCTAGTAGGTCAGCTCTATTCAACCTGCCAAAGTAGATGTTCGAGAGGAGACGTGAGGAATGTGGTGCGGTGGAGGTTGGCTTGACTTACCAGTGCTTTGGCCCTTGCTGCTTTCGCTTTCCTCTCCACCTCAGGATCCGACATGATTGTGTATTCCTGTACTGATGATCCGAAAGAGTGGTAGACCGTCATTCAACGCTCAAAGACGCGTCCAAGTCATCAAATCTCAAATGTGGCAGAAGTGGCAGATCACATGGGGTAGAGTACCTAATCGCACTCAGGAAGCTCAATATATATGCATACAATGCTCTCAATCTCTATTAGCTATACTCAATCAAGGTAGATGCCTGATCTACTTGGGCCCACGAGCTCCGAGACCTGCAAAAGGTAGTCTCATTGACCTGGCAACGACATTTGGGACACTATTCTCAGCTTGATCCCAGAGGTTTTAGGGGGGCGACTCACAAGGTAACGGGGAAGTAACTGCAGAACATTGATGGTCCTTCAAATCCGTTTGTAATATTGAATGTCAATTGATCGAAACGCTACACTGTCAGCGACGTCGCCTGCATGTTGGAGGAGCGCGACTTACATCGTTGAGAGTGACGAATTCGTAGGTGTACTGGTTGGTCACATTTGCTGGGATTGGGCAGTCGGTGTATGCACATGCGTCCTGCTTGTGAGCAACATATCGTATGTACTACGGTGGAAACGTACGAAGCTCTGGCCGGAGTATGGGAAGTCTTCGCTGCCCGGACCGTTCGACATACTTCGGTCCCTTGCGACGAGGTTCGACCGTGGGTGGACTGAGTCGAGGGGTGTCACATAGCTCAGCTCGATAGTGTAGTTCCTGTAGATCAGCGCTAGTCGCACGTGTGATCGATGGGGTGACTTACGATCCAGCATGGAAGTGACACGGGTCCAAGATGGTCCCCTTACCTCCCTCACAAGGCGTAACCTTGATCTGTGAAACAGTACCAGTCGAAGGGCACTGCTTATACCGAATCTTCTTCCCCTTCTCTGTCTCCTTGGGTCCGGCAACCGAAGTGCTCGAAGCGGGAACCTCATCGCTGGCATCGGCAGCAGCATCGACCACCGCTTCACTGGTCATGGATGGCTTGACCTCTGAAATTGTCTTGGAAGCCATCATGGACGTCATGGTCGATGTCGAAATGGCGGTAGTGGTCGAGAATGTAGAAGTCGGCATTGGCATCTCGGTTTCAGAGTCTGACTCAGCCATCGGTGTGGGCTCGAGGGTTGGGGTGGGCCCGACGGTAGACATGAATGTCTCGGAGGGAGTAGTGAAGTCGGAAGTCATCGATGGAGTCGAGGTGGGCATATCAAAGTCCGCTTCCGAGCACACAGTAGGCGATCCTGCCTGACTCCATGACCCCTCTGAATCACTATACCAAGCCCCTTCGTCAGAGTGACGTCGGTGATGCTGAGCAGGTCGTCCAGGGTGGTGAGGGTGGAGATGAACTTCAGCAAGGTGATTGGTAGGAGTCGATCGAGGGGCGTGTTCCAAGTGAGGAGCAGCAGAGACAGTCACTAGGACTGGGAGAAGAGCGAGTAGAGCAGAGAGTTGCATATTGGCGATACCGGATCGTGGAGCGTTGAGTCTGAGTTTGAGCTTGGGTATAAGATTGATGCGATCGATTGAGATTGGGGTGCCAGCACCTGTAAGTCTATGGAGTCAGTGAGTCGAGTGTAAGAGGACTGAGGTTTGACATGTCATATCGTGAGCTTATATGGATCAGCCTTGCTAGTAGCGATATCAACTAGCTAGACGGAGCTGAGATTCCAAGACACAACGGACATGAACGCTCAACGCTTCCGTACCATGACGGGAACGGGATAGGACGCGACGGGCATATTTGAATTACAATCATACAACGAATACTAAAAGCATCAGTCACGGACCCTAGGTGAGACAAATGCTGACTCACTTAGACAACACCGCTCCCAGCTATCCTACATACATCCCGGTCTCCCTCTTCTAGAACGGAATAGGTCCATACGCCTCGCACTTGTTATGACACTCTCGGAACTCTCGATTACAGTCCCACGTGTTGCCTTCTTCGTCGCATTGATTACATCGAATACCCTTGTTACAGAATGCTGTCGATCAGTTTAATGGCCAAGCATCAAGCGAGGTCAGAAGCCAAGGATAACATACGCCGCTTTCCGAGATAGCCTATGGGATGCATCCAGTCCTTGTCGGCGACACATCGTACCGAAAGTTGAGGACAGATGTTGAAGGCTCCTTGACCGGGATGATCATCTGCCGACTCGTGACTCGGGATAATTGGTGAAGCTACTGCCAGTGTAAGTGCGAGGCAGGCTGTGAGTATGCGTAGTAACATTGCGATGAATATTGTTGGGTGTCCAATGATCTCTGTATATCCATGCTAGCACTACATTGCCTGGATCGTACTATGTCGATCTGGGATAAATAGCACATAAACCCCATCAGATATATTACATTGCCGGAGTTGCCGGAACTAAGATGTGCCGATCAAAAGTGGAGGTTTCCCCTTTACGCTGGACTCTCGGCTCTCGGGTGTGGGACCTCCCGGACCAATAGCCAACTCTGCCGGGGCTTTAACCTGAACCCCTATAAGCTAGTAGTCAGCAGCCCCCCCGGTCTCTTTCTTTTCCATCTGTACACATATCCCACTTGCCACCTTTTATCAATATCAAAAGCATATCAAAAATGGCACCCACTTTCACTCACGAATTCAACCACGCCGGTTTCAAGGGCAAAGTTGAAGTCCCCACTGGACTCTTCATCAACAACGAGTGGTCAGAGTCCAAGGACTCCAACGCAAAGACTATCGAGTGAGTACCTCGGCTACTTCAAAACCATCGTTCGCTGATCCCCAGCGTCTACAACCCCACCACTGGTGAAGTCCTCGTCAAGATCCCCGAGGGTCTCGCTGCCGACGTCGAGGTCGCTCTTGATGCCGCCCACAATGCCTTCAACACCACCTGGGGACTCAACGTTCCAGGTTTCGAGCGAGGCAAGTTGCTCATGAAGATCGCTACCTTGATGGAGCGAGATATCGATATCCTCGCTTCCCTTGAATCCCTCGACAACGGAAAGACTTTTGCCGTTGCCAAGGGTTTCGATGTCGCTGAAGCCGCTGCTGTCTTCCGATACTACGGTGG
The DNA here is from genome assembly GCA_017654735.1 of Vishniacozyma victoriae. Classification (NCBI taxonomy): domain Eukaryota; kingdom Fungi; phylum Basidiomycota; class Tremellomycetes; order Tremellales; family Bulleribasidiaceae; genus Vishniacozyma; species Vishniacozyma victoriae. The sequence goes on from JADPYG010000088.1 coordinate 668,206, forward strand.
ATGGGCCGACAAAATTCACGGTAAGACCATCGAGACCAGCAAGGACAAGTTTGCCTTCACCCGACACGAACCCGTTGGTGTCTGTGGTCAGATCATCCCCTGGAACTTCGTAAGTCCCTGTCGCTTGGGCTTGGCTTGGCGTTGAGCTGACGCTCCAGCCCCTTTACATGTTCTCTTGGAAGATCGCTCCCGCACTCGCCTCCGGATGTACCGTCGTCATGAAGCCTTCCGAGTTGACCCCCCTCACCGCCATGTACATGTCCAAGCTCATCAAGGAGGCTGGTGTCCCCGCTGGTGTCGTCAACATCATTGTCGGTTACGGTCCTACCGTCGGTCAGGCCCTTGCTTCCTCTCCACGAGTCGACAAGGTCGCCTTTACTGGTTCGACCGCTGTCGGAAAGAAGATCCTCGAAGAGGCCGCACACGGTAACTTGAAGAAGGTCTCTCTTGAGCTCGGTGGAAAGGGTTCCAACATCATCTTTGATGATGCCGATATCGACAATGCCGTCGCATACGCCTGCCAGGGTATCTTGTAAGTGTTATATGATCCGCCTCGCATTCACTGCTGATGACAGCTTCAACCACGGTCAGACTTGTTGTGCTGGTTCCAGGATTTACGTCCAGAGCGGTGTTTACGACCAGTTCGCAGAGAAGTTTAAGGCTGCAACTGCCAAGCTCCAGGTCGGGTAAGCTTTTCGAGTTTACGATTGCAAACACAGCTGACAAGCAGTGACCCATTCTCTGAGACCACCTACCAGGGTCCTCAGGTCTCGCAGACCCAGTACGACCGAATCATGAACTACGTCGAGTGCGGTGTTCAGGAGGGTGCTACCATCATCACTGGTGGTAAGCGACACGGCAAGGCCGGTTACTTCATCGAGCCAGTAAGCCACATGTCTCTTACAATGGCGACAAAGCTGACCAGTAGACAATTTTCGGTGATGTCACTGCCAACATGAAGATTGTCAAGGAAGAGATCTTCGGTCCCGTTGTCGTCATGACCAAGTTCGATACCGAGGAGGAAGTCATTGCCGCAGCAAACAACTCTATCTACGGTCTCGCTTCCGCAGTCTTTTCTCAAAACATCTCTCGAGGTCACCGAGTCGCTCAGGCTCTCAAGAGCGGAACAGTCTGGGTCAACTGTTATAACGAGCTACACCCCAACGTTCCCTTCGGTGGTTTCAAGCAGTCTGGTGTCGGTCGAGAGCTTGGTGAATACGCTATCGAGAACTACACCCAGATCAAGGCTGTTCACATCAACATTGGTGGACAGGCTGCTATTGCTCCTTTCCTTGGTCTCCAGTAGTTTAGCAGTTTGACGACTGGAGATTGGAGATTGAAAGAGAAGTTGGAAGTTGCTAGCTGTACGAGTGAATTGAATATGCAATTGATATGAAGCACTTTCTGGTTGCTCTCGACATACGATGTACTGTAGCGCGACATCAGTTCACCCAACACCATCTACTCCGCGGCTGATCTCGGTGCATGCTACACATCGGGACTTGTTGAGGCTCAACCTCGCCTCCCTGTCCTTCTGACTCTCGTGACAACGACCGTGATCTCGATATCGGAGCACTATCAAGCCCAATTCGCACCGTCAAGCTCAGTAGCTCCTGAGGGGTGTCATGTGAGGATGAGCGAACGCCACCACGGTCAGTTCAAGAGTGAGAGGTGGAGATCTTCAAAAGTCTACATGCAGCGATACGATGCTACTAATCTACAATGTCTACGTGGTACAAATGTCCATCTCTTCTATCTCCGTCTTTCCGTTTCACGTTTTGTTTAGTCTACCAATCAAGTTCCTCAGGGAAGTACTTGTTGATCAAGGTCATGTAGTATGGCTTCAACTCCGAGACTTTGGGTGGTGCGTCCGACTTGGAGTATAGGTCGTATGCTATATATATCAGCAATGAATTGGCATTGGAAAGGGGATACTTACGGTTGAAAGCCTTGACAGCGCGTAATTGGTCCTCGTCACCTGGACCCATTAGGTGTCGGTAGGCTCCTTCTCGGTGCCAGGGGTAGAATGAGTGGTATCGGATCATGGATAGTGCTTCTTTTGGTACTGCAGCTGTCAGTAGGGCCAATGACGGCGGTTGAAGGAAGCTTACGAGAAGACTGAGTCTTGACGACGTGATATAGGTACTCGTCGTGACCCCAGGATAGAAGGACATTGTCAAGACCACATCCAGCCTCGTAGATACCGTTCTCGGTCTGTAGCTTTGGGTCGTTGATATCGGGGTTCTCCTTGAATGTTTCGGGGTAAATGATCTTGTCGGAGAACTTGCATCCGACGACAAAAGTATCACCAACAACATCCCATTGACCGTCTGCGCCAAAGAAGCATAGTAATTTGCCCAGGTCATGGATGAGACCAGTGACCTGCATCCAATCGGGTTTACCGTCTCGCCTCATAGCTTCGGCAGTTTGGAGGAGGTGTTCAATTTGACCGACGGATGTGTCGGGGTCGGATTCGTCGACGAGGGTGTTGAGCATTTCCATTGCTTGCCAGATACTCATTCGAGCCCTTGTCTTTTCGGTATACTCCTTTCGCATAGCCAAGTTGTAGGCCAAAGTTTGCTTTCGGTGTTGCTCCTACCAGGTCAGTACGGATACCGCCACATTTAAGCAATAGACATACAGCGTAAAAGTTCTTGACTCGGTCACAAGCATCTTCGTATTGCCTGAACCCAGCTTTATCCTTGGCGGCATCGAACTCGGACTGCTCCTCGTAAGTCTTCTTGCCCTTGAGAACATTGACCTCGTCAATATCGTCCGAAACAGCATCCATCTTGGTGGCAGACTGCTTAATGTAGTCGGTGACTTCGGGTGCGTGAACCATTTTGTTTATCGTCTTAATACAAGTTAATTGGTAGTGTTTCAATCCGTCGGGGGCGTTCTCTTGCCATGATGGATGCATGCCCAGCTATATACCTCTTTGCTTTGGCTTCTTTGCTCCAACAGTTTTCCGACCGACTGTCATGAAACTTACCGAGGATTGCTCTTTTGGGAAATCAAATCACCGAACTTATACACCGGTTCGGACCGGCGGCGAGATCTCCTCTGAGCGTGGTTTCCACGTGGCTTGGGTGCCACATTGGAATCGTCATCTGCTGCTACCATGAATTGAATTGTCTGTACAAGTATTTCTGCAAGTAACGATATGGATCAAGTAAGTATGACTCAAGAAGCCTGAGCTGACGGGCAGAACGCATTCAGAAATCTCCTTTCAGCTCCTAGGACTGATGCAGGTCCATCAAAGGGTCATCAAAAGGGGAATTTTGGAGGTGCACCGGCTAAAAGGGGCTGGGGTCTAAAGCAGACTAAGGAGTATGTCAATTACGCCTAGGAACTGTATGGAGCTGATCAAGCAGGCACAAAGACCCATATCCGGATGGATCAGAGAAGAAGGAAAAGGTCGAGCATATAGCTCCTCGCCATGCGCAAAAGAAGACTACAGAGGGTGATTATAAGGACAGAGCAGCATTGAGGCGGGCGGGTAAAGATGACGAGTACAAGGATGTGAGCTTCAAGGATCTGTTGATGGAAACGAGCTGATGACAATAGGTCGAACAAATGCTGGCGGACTTTGAGAAAAAGAAAGCTGAAGCCGAAGATGGGGATGATGTAAGCTATCATGCCTTTTCCATGCGTGGACTTGTAATTGACGATCTAGGTCGAGAAGACGAGACAATTCCTAGGAGGAGATGCGACCCACTCGGTCCTGGTCAAAGGTCTCGATTTCTCCCTTCTAGCTCAAAGAAAAGCAGAGCTTGAACGAGAACAGGAGGTAGGACGGGACGAAGAGCTAGAAGCGATGATGGAGGATATCGGAACAAAACCTGGTCCTTCTGTTCCTATCAAGGCAAAGTCAAACGAAGCGGGAGCCGAGAAGCTTGGAACAGGTGTGAGTGAGATATTCTCTTCCAAGACTAGGCTGATTGTCAGTTCAAGACGATAGTCAAGGGTGACGGGGAGAAGAAGAAGAAAAAGAAAAAGAAGGCCGAAGTCGCCCCTCCAATCAAGGTTGAAGAAGATATCAAGGCTGAACCAGCGCCTACGAGACCAGTGGCGTCCACTTCCAAGCCTTTCGCACCACCACCCCCGCCCGAGGATGAAGATGATATCTTCGCTGATGCGGGAGTATATGATCTAGGAGGGGGCGCTCTGAGTGAGGATGACTCAGATGAAGATTTGGGCGATGTCAAGCAAGAATCACCACGGGGTCGCTCGAGATCACGCGATGATGAAAGACATCGCTCGGGAAGTCGGTCTAGATCGAGGTCAAGGGAGAGAGGTGAGGTCAGGGACAGTGATCGTCGCCGCCACTCCAGAGAGAGGTCAAGAGAGAGATACGACCGCCGAGATTCTCGAGATCGACAAAGGGACTACTCGCGCTCTCGAAGTCGCTCACGAGATATTTCACGCCAGAGATACCACTCTCCTTCACCACGCCGTTATCGTTCGCCCTCACCTCGTCGGCATCGAAATCGATCACGTTCACGCTCTCGTACGCCTCCGCGTCGTTACCGCTCCCGCTCCAGATCACCGTATAACGATAAGCGCAGACGAGTTGATTCCCGCTCTCCCGCCCCTCGTCGTCGTTCACCATCTCCATACCGCCGACATTCCCCTACTCCTCCTCCTGTTAAACCTACTCGACGCCCCACCCGCTCACCTAGTCCGTTCACATTCGAAGGTCCACCCATGTCCCGTTCACCATCCATGTCTCGGTCTCCCTCACCCGTCTTTGGTGGGAAACTCCAACCACTCCAAGGATCTGCTATTTCCGATTTATCCGGTTTCTTGGCTGCTGAATCTGCCAATTCTAAAGCGGACGAAAAGAAGCTCAAAAAGGCTCAATGGAGATCGAGGCAGGGTCTCGGTGTTCAAGAGGGTGTTGATCCTGAATCGCTCAAGAGGGAGATGAACGATAAACAGAAATCGAATAGGGAGTATATATTACTCATGAACAAGCTCAAGAAGGATGAAGCTGCTGAAGGGAAGTAGGGATGCAGAGTCTTAGAAAACCGATGCATGTTGTTTAATCATATTGAAATTGTTTGTACAATTAATAAATCTACAAAGAATACAGGTATACTACATTCGTCTACCACTACCAGAAGGAACACCAACCTAAGAATGCTACACAAAGATTCTCGGTCTTGGTCGCTTCTTCTACCAATTTCTCAACTTGTAATTTGACATCAAGTACTTGGTCGCTCTTGAAATCACGTCCTGGCCATCAGCATAATTCCTACGCGCTCGAGAGGAAAACGTACCCGTCAATTTTCTCCTGACCCTATCAACTACCTCCAACGCCTTGTCATTCTTGACTTCAGGCCTATTATTCGGACCAAGAATCTCCGTTTCACTAGCTTTATTCTTCCTTGTCCTACCTCCTTGCTCATCCATCTCATCCTCGACTCTTCCTCCAGGCTGCTTGGTAGCTCCAGCAGTCAATCTCCACGCGATAAGTGGGTCGTACACAAATGCCTCCAAGACAGCCATGAGTGATTCTCGATTTTTACGCGCGACCTCCATAGACACTTCACATGATTTTGAGAATGTTCCTTGAATACCACATACTTCCATTGCGTGGACGAGCATTCGAGTGAGTCGGAATGGAACCTTTTCAGGGTACTTGTCTCGTTGCTGTGCGACTTCGAAACAATCTCCGAAATCGATATGAACGACTTTACCAGTGATTTGATCCAGCAACAAATTGGATGGATGTCGATCACCGAGACCGAGAATGTATCCGATCATTGAATTGACACCAAGTGAACGGGTGTAGGTGACTCGTCGTTCCAACCATGCCTCTGAATTTCGACTGCGGAGCCAGAGTATACGGTACAGGTCCTGACCAGTCGTGTTATCGAGTGCGTAATTGAACACTTCCACCTTATGCAATAATGGTAAAGAGTCATAGTTTTCGTCCGCCATCTACATTGTCAGCTGTCTGACAAACATGAGTGATGTCGCTTACCTGCTGCATGAGTCGATGCTCGATGTCGACGAGGATCTTCCTGGACTCTCGATATCCCTTGATCAACATGTGAAGGGTATCACTATTCTGGACCCATCCTAGCAGACCCGCACCAGGTGAAAGCGGTGTGACGGAGTAAGCCTGAATGCTCAAGTGTCTCTTCGCGGCCTCCTGGTCGGATGCAAGCAAAGTGTTGACAAGCCCAAAGAGTTGCATGACTCGTTCGTCCTGTCGCAGATCTTCATGGCCTGATCATCAGTACGGTCACATATGGATGATGGATGACTTACCCTTGAGACAGTAAGTGTACTCCTTCCCATCTGTGCCCTTAAGACTGAACTTCCTAGGACGCTGCTTGGAAGTAATGACGTTGAAAGTGGGCAGGACCATCTGAATACCGACAATAGGTTTCCCACTCTGGTATGTTCCAGGAACAGCAATGACGAGGTCTCGCACATTCATCAGTCTGGGCGAAACATATTGAAGCTCGATAACTGTAAGCAGCTTGAGTTGTTTGCCAAGACGCTGGAATACCTGTCTATCAGCTTGACCTATTCGAGGCGAATAATAGCTTACAGCATAGTAAATATCCCACGCCTGTTGAATCTCGGTATTATCGTTATGTAGCGTGTACTTGGCGAGATGTTCCCGGGCAATACGCAGATCATGTCCGAAGCTCTGAACGAACGAAGTCTCTCGCAATGTCTCGGGTCCCTACTCGTCAGAAGAATAACCATGAGATGTATGACAGACTTACAGCCTCAACCATCTCGTGCAATGGTTCCAAGACCTCAAACATGCCCGGGATATTCCCATCGGCAAAGTAGTATTTCGAAGCCTCCTCCAATCCATCATACCACATTTCATGCCACAGAATAGCAGCCCGAATCAATTCGGTACTGACCATCTGAGCTTGTTCGACGATTTTACTGGAATGTTCCTTCATTTTGTTCATGACCAAAAGTGCCAATCGTTTTCGTTCGGGGACATTGGATTTGCTGGCTACAGTGAGCGGGTAGATCAGAGCTTGGGGGTGTGCTTTTCCAATCTCGTGTAGTAGGCGAACGATGAGGCCAGAAACATTTGCGCGGGGTGATTGAACTCGAGCAATGATCTGTCTGTCAGCTTGGCTCACTATGCAGCAAAGTGGGACATACCTGAGGGATGACTTCTAGCCATACGTCAATGCTGACAGTAGGCAGTCCCCGAGAGATCGCATCAGAGACCACATCGTCTTGTCCGTAGTCGAACCAAAGCGTGAGCAATCGTAGTGTGTCTTGCAAGACACTTCCAGGCGAAAGAGCGATTGATCGCCAGAAACCTTCGACAGCGGGTACGACATATGTCGAGTAATGCCTAGACGAGAATGCGACTTGTGCCGTTTCGAGCTGGGTGATGACTTCAAAGTTGGACAACGCCCAAACGTGCCAAGCCTTGTACCATGTAGGATTGAGGGTCGTGGCGATTTGGTAGTTGTGGATCAACTCTGTTGGGTCCCACTAGCCATGTCAGCGAGATGTTTCATAATAACGGGGTGCACTTACTGGCTCATCCTCAGATCTCATGCTTGCCTGCCAATCACCAAGCTCGACATGACATTGAGCCAACAAGTCGGTGTATTCCCCATAGACCTGCTGATCGGGGATGAGAAGATTACCACCCGAGTCAGTGGCGCCCATGCCAATATCGTTTCCGAGATCGATGGCAAAGTCGCGCAAATATCCAATGTTGGTCAAACTCGACTCGAACTTTGATTCCTCGTCTGACAACTTCGAGCCCTGTGCCCACTGGAGTCGCAGGTAAGCAAAAATGACTTCTGGAGGTGCTCGGCTTCGCGCCTATCGTCAGCTTGTGCCAATTATATCTCGACATACATCTGGGTCCAAGGTATCGCTGCCCACCAAGGCTGTGAGCGTCTTGTCTGCCAAGGCTAGTCTGTCGGATGTTCGACATAAATCAGCGAATTGGAGCCATGTCTTCATGTCGTCTTTGGGTGTTAGGACCATTGATCGGATCTGCAGTATCCGTTGCCATGTATCGACTTCGCGCTCGCATCCATCCAACCTGATGATCAGTGACGCTCGATGTGATATAAACATACCTCTTTTGCCACGTAAGTCGTTGTGTCGCTTGACGTTCTGGATCGTCCATGCGGTCTTTGTATACAATGACTTCCTCCAATTCCGCAAGCATCTGAACACGCACAATGACGCTATCAATCAGCTTTGCTCGGACCACTTGACTTACTCGTAAGCACGAGAATAAGACTCTGTACTCATACTTGTCAACTCTGCATCCAGCTTCTCTCGGGCTTTCGAGACATGTCGCTGAGCTTGACTGTACTGATTTCGATGTACCAGCAGGATCGCCTTGAAGAAACTTCGATCCGCCCCATCTGACTTCATAGCCGAGATGTAGTCGTCCATGAGATCCCACTGGTTCAAGGACCAACTGGCCGTAGCGGCAAGTGGTGCCATTTTTAGCCTATCTTCCTGAGTGGACGTCGGCCATCGTATTTGTATAAGGTCGGATAGATCTTCCCATTCTCCAAGTTGATGCAGTGACTGGATCATGCCGAAATCTATTTGCGCTTTGGTGTATGGAGAGTGATCTTCCGCCTTGCTCAGATCGTTCCACGCGGTGAAGGCTTGATCCCATCGATCAAGCTTTTCAAACCATCGGACGTCGGCAGTCAATCCCATGCTGTTGGTGGCGAATTCGAGGGTTCCGTATGCAGCATCGTGCTGCTGCAGTCTCTGGTTGATGCTGATAAGATCTTCCACTACGGCGTCCGAGGTCTCGATAAAGAACTCTTGTTCCTTGTAGTGAAGGGCTTTGGCGTATGCGTGGAAGACATTTGCCTGTCGTCAGCACTTTGTCTCCTGATCTGAAAATCTGAAACTCACAAAATCTCCAAGCGTAGCTGCGTCAATTGCTAGTGCCTTTTCATCATGCTCCATGAATTCTGCTAGACTAAGGATGATATTGACGACATCGGGTGGTACGAAGTTGTTGGATAATGCCGCTTGCAGGTTCTTGGTTAGATCTTCCTTGTAATCGCCGAAAAGATCGGTCCAACACGAGACGAAAGCGACGTTAAACATTTCCTTGGCGAATGGGGGATGAACTTCTGCCAAACTCCTTGATGCTCGAATGGCTTGACAAGGAGATTCTCGCATGAGATCAAAGCCGAGTTTCTTGATCCAATCGATCCATTCGCTCTTTGTGTTGACTTGGGAACAGTCCCACGATGGTTTAAGCTGCTGCTGATTGATTGCGAGGCGGGTCTGTTCTGCCGAGACTGATGCTTCTTGAATCGGGTCACTCGAGAAGCTGGCGTTAGCTTCGACACGAGACGTACGACTTACTGTTCTACAGGACCAAGATCTGGAGGTAGCCTCTCACGCTTGAGCAATTTGGTGACCAGCGCTTCATATTGGGGGTGAACGATGCCATGAGTGGTGATCGCCTTGTGAACCATCGATACAAAGATGGCATAGTCCGGACCGAACTGAAGAACAAGTACGCATAGAGTATCCATGGCGATGTTTCGGAGCTCGCGTCCTCCATTGCCCAGGGTGCGGACCAACGGATGAATGATTTGCGAAGCGTGGTCGCTAAAGTTGACTTTTCGACAGAGCTGACCGGTAGTCCTCAATGCAGCCCTTCGAAGTTCCTCTGGCGATGCCGGGTTCTCGAAACTCTTAACAACCACCGGCAGGACCAAGTGTAGATAGTCTTCGATATTGGATCCAAAGACGTAGAATGCTCGAAGGATATGTAACAGCGTCTGTAGTCGACGGTCGCTGACCTGCTTGGCCGATAGATCGCCATCGAAAGATCGTAAGATCTGTTGAAGTAATCGAGGCAAGTATGCCTTGAATTCTCCCTCAACTGCCCGAGCTACCGACTCGACGAGCTGGATGATGGTAATTTGCAGCTTTGAATCCGGGTTCCAGAAATCGTGAATCAATTCAAAGACTTCTTCGAGGTAATTTCGCACATGCTGCTTGACGATGGAAACCAAGTTGGCGAGTTGTTTCAAGTAGACTTCTTGCCTCGTTACCGATGCAATTCGGATGACATTGAGGAAAGCGGGTAGGATCTATCATCAGCTTTGCACTTCATGAACCAAACATACCTGTGGGAGGAACGAGACTGAGCGAAGTTGCTGAGCTCTGAAAATCAACATGACTGCCTGAATAGCCTCATAGTGGAGTTCCTTCATCGTCGAGTCGTTTAAAACGCCAACAAGTGAATGGATCACGACAGTCTGGTAATACTCGTCATTTGACGGAGTGCTGATGTTCATCAATAGCGTAATGTCGGTCACCCTAGGTCCGGAGGTATCGGCATTTGGATCGTCCATTCCACCTTGAAGCACTTTATGTTTGAAAGGATCGAGGGCTCCGAGCATACCGATCGTCCTGATGAGTTCCAGCCTAGTAGGCTGGTTCGTCTCGGTTCGAAGCATTCGGAAGAGAATGACCATTAGCTGAGGATGGTCGGTGTATGGCTTGATGACGGCGCCACAGTTGGAAGCTAATTGACCGAGCGTCTTGAGAGAGGCATTTCGTTTCATGGCGGATGTCTGATCGCTGAGCATCGAGATGAGGAGAGTGACCAGAGTGTCGATCTCGGGGACCAGCTCTTCGCCAGCTGCACGTGCCAATTCTCCAATACCGGTGACACAATGAGCGACGACCGGCGTTGGTGTCTCGGGGTGCGAAGCGATACGTAGAAGCACCGTCAATATCGTAGGGGCGTAGCTCTTGACCAGTGATGCTGCAGCTCCGATCAACAGGCAGAGTAGTTGTGCACTCTCTTCCTTTTGTTTCCTATTATCAGACCATGTCCAGCTTGGGGAGACTCACGTTGCTGTCGAATACTCCAACTCGGTAATCAAATTGATCAACGATTTTCGAAGTGAAGGCATGACATGAGCAGGATTGTGCGTTGCTAATCTTCCAATAGTGGCAATGGCAAGTGTTCGATTGTGGAAGACTTCATCGTTGAGAGCAATGAATAGACATCGGATATCCTCCGCCTGGGACAGATGTCGATCAAACTTGGAATCCAAATGCTCAAGGACCGCTTGACGAATGGTAGGAGCTGAGATGAGCTTACTGCCTAGACTGGAAATGAGGACTCACAAGCATCGGTGATACCAACAGTCAACAGTTTGCCCAAGACATCGCTAACGATCTCGACTGAATGTACGCTAGTCTGACTACAGATCGGGTCGTTTACCAACAACTGAGTCGAGGCCATCACCGCCTCTTTTCGGACTTCTGGACTATCATCCTCGAGATAAGGCATCGCTGCTTCTCGGACAAACTCGTTCAGGATATGGCCTGGGATTAGATTGAAGCCTCGCAAATAGATGAGAGAGACATACCGGTGAAATCGAATGCACCGAGGATTCTGAGGGCTAGTGCAATAACCTCGCTGGGTTGAGGGGTCATCTATTGTCAGCGTATACGATTGTGAAGACGTACAGATGCTACACTGCTGCCATGCCCTCTTGGTGGTGGCGCTCCTAACGGTCTGAATGGTGTGCCGAGAAGGACCATCGATAAGCTATCGAGTAGGCGTTCTAGATCTCAGCTAAGTCCCATGACAGATACAGAGGACTGACTCTGAATGGTAGGAAGTAGAGGTGGAATGTGATTCGCAATAGTCGTGAGAGCGTGATACAGGGCATCGCTGATACCCCATGGGAACATGATATCGAGGACCTCGTGCATCGAGCTGGTCAGCATCGGCCCAACCGCTGTTGTGAGCATAGCCAGACATTGAAAGATCGGTCCTTCAAGGGGTGCGTTCTTTCTGCCTCTTTGCCGCAAATGGTCTTTGATGGTTTTAACGATGTCGTCCAGGTAAGGTCTCATTCGACCAGTAAGTTGCATCGCCATATGCCCCAAGGCGACGTAGGCTGTTTATTAGTCTTGCAACAACTGTGCAGACGTACCTATATCCCTGTCGGTTGGTTTGTGGAGAGACTGCAGGATGTATGACATGCAGTTCTTGAGGTAGAGTTCCTCAAAGCGGTCCGGGTCAAAGGTGGCCATATTTGGTATCAAAGTGATGACTGCTTTCCTAATGACGACTTCTTTACTGTCTCGGTATTTCAGTGTAGCATCGCAGATTGGTTGAAAGAAGTCGGCCATTGCCTGGAATCAGCCATAACCAGTTCGAGTCACGTACGGGATGTGTATTCTGAAGCATCGCGCCAAAAGCCAACATGGATCCCAAGATCGCATCTGTAGATCCACCCTTCCTCATCGTCGAGCTTGCCTCATCGAAAATGAGCCTGAAATTGGGTGTCGGGTCCGGATCCCTGGCCTTGCAGATATCGAGCGCTTCGCGCAAGAGTAACGATGCTCGCTCTCTGACCATTGCCTGTCATCAGATCTGTTGCTGGTAAAGGTGTCAAGACTTACTCTTGGATCTCGTAATGGATACCAGATAGCTGGTAAAGCGTCTTCCATGTGCGGATAAAAGAAGGGAGGGGCGAAAGAAGCGAACTGGTGCAGGATAAGTACACCAGCGAAACGTCCAACTTCCATTCGAGAATCTATCATCAGCCATGTTCGGAACATCATGACATACCTTCCAGCAGCTGGATGGCTTGTCCAATTTCCTTGACAAAGAATGATTCTCCAAGCGTAGCTCCAGCTATACTAATCATATTCCCGACCACCTTGGCCGCGGCCAGCATGACCACTGTTTCATTACATGTGAGAAGTGGGCGGAGATCTAGCTTTAGCAAAGCCTACAGACTTGAACATACATTCATATAGCCTTAGATCCTTCTGTAACGCCCTGTCCGGAGTATCGTCATTGGAAGTCTCGAGCATCGCATCTGTCCGTTAGCTCGGGGTCTACCTTGAATACACGTACCGATAGCTGCAGCAGCTCCTAACCTATCATAGGTATTATTACTTCTTGTCAAGTCGAATGTCCTCGGGAACACAGCTCCCCAGATACCCTTGCTTCCATCATGTGTAGAGTAATCTTGTCCATAAGAATTGACCTAGGTATTAGAGAGGTCGCAGTATGTCAGAGGATAGGCGTACCAGTGCTCTAAGCTCGCCAGCGGCTTGGAGGCGGGTGTATTCATCCCTAGTCTGATGAGCTTGAACCATACAATTTCAATGTGACCAGACCTACTTGTTTACGAGACGGGCATAGATGCTATCTAGCTCATCATGAGGAGTGGCCATATTGGGCAATCTGCCCTTCTACCTGGATAGAATGAATGGCGAATAATATGAGATCGTTGCCGATATGTATAGTAATGATTACGATTGAGCCGACTATGCCATATCTATATAGGGTACTTTATGACTACTGATTACTTGGTGTATACGGGTAGAGTACCACTACTCACTTGATTCACTTAGCAGGCCATATCCGGTTACTAACTATAACAATATTAACACGTCATACTCATTCAATTAACACTGACTTCAAAACCTTGTCTAGAATCTCGCGTCTTTTATTGTCAGCAAGCCATAGTGCAATACTAGCCAATATTCGCACATAGCATATAGTACAAAGGCCTGGGGAGGGACCTAAACAACTCCACCATGGTCAACCTTACCAGCAAAGATCAACAGATCTATAACAAGATCTTAGGCACTAAATCAAAAGTGTGTTTCCATCTCCTGTCTAGTACCACGATTACTGATTTTCAGATGATGTCTGCCGATGCTTTGTATGCAGAGTTTGCTGGTATACCAAAAACATCAGTAATGGCTTCTTGTGAACAATTGTTGAAGCTGGTACGTCACATCACCCTCAACAGGTACATAGCTAAGTATTTGCAGCAACTTTTGCAGACCGTCAAGCCCGCCGATGGATCACCTCCACTATTCAAGGCGAAGTCATTGGAGGAAGCCAAGCGGTGAGTACCTGGAATTTGCGCCTGGAAAAATGCTGATAATCAGGACGGGCTCAGCAACATGGACGAACGAGCAGAAATTGGTTCATAGCGTGATCAAGGAGGCTCAGCGCAATGGTAGGTTTTTGCTCATAACAAGGCTGATGAGCAGGTATCAGTTTATCGGGAATCAAAAGAAAAGTCGCGGTCGTCAGTATGAACCCGGTGATCCTGCGGAAAGCCCTCGAGGGGTTGATCAAATTAAACATCATCAAGACATTCAAGCCGATCAATGTAAGTCGGTCGCGTCAAGAGAGCGTTAAGCTGATGATAGTCTCCTACGATGTCCATGTACATTCTCGCTGGATTGAGTCCACCTGAAGAAGTTACTGGTGGTGTTTGGTACAATGCCAATCAGGGATACGATACTGCTCTTGTCCAAGCCATCTGTCAAGTCTTGTTGAAGCGGACCCATGATCTCGTAAGCTCCTTGAATCATTTAGCACCTCAGCTAACGATCAGACATTTCCAAGAATCAGCGACAAGGATGAAGAAGCCGGCAAAGCGCCAATCTACGCCTTTGCCAAAGCACGTCTACCTTCCCCCCACACGCTACTGAGTTTCATCAAAGACAAACGACTCACCACTGCTCCGCTATCCGTCAAGAACGTAATGGAATGTATGCGAGCATTAGAACTAGATGGAAAAGTCGAGACTATCAAGCCAATGTCAATGGGTCACTTCGATGGAGGAGACGATGAACCTGGACCTAGCAAGAGGCGGAAAGTAGATGATGGCGATAGTTCTTCCGAGGATGATTCTAGGAAGGAAAAGGAGAAACAAAAGGCAAAAGAAAAGGCCAAGGAGAAGAAACGGCGGGCTAGAGAGAAGGAGAAGAAGGAGAAAGAGAAAAAGGAAAAAGAGAAGAAGAAGCGGAAAAAGGAAAAGGAGAAGGAAAAGGAGAAGGAGAAGAAGAAAAAGAAAAAGAAGGAAAAGGAGAAGGCAAAGGTATGTTCAATGATCTTTGCGGAAGAGTGGAGCTGACTTGTTTAGAAAAGGGCAGACTCGGACGACGATGCCGCGAGTGACAACTCTGATTTGCGGGCGATTGATGACGATGAGGAACCCGTCAAGAAACGTAAACGATCCCCATCCGTCTCATCTGTATCCTCCTCCTCATCTAGTTCCTCCGACAGCGACTCCGGTGATTCCGATTCCGACTCGGACGATGTCTCGTCAGTCGCATCAGACGAGATTGATGATGGATACGTTGCTTTCAAACCCGAATCTTCAGGTCTACCCCTAATCATGTCGAACCCATTCGATCTATCCGATACTCAAATCGTCTACCGCGCCACACGGCGGCTTGACAATTCGGTAATGCTCGGTCAAATGCATACACCATGTGGCCGTTGTCCACAATTTACATTCTGTGAAGAATCTGGACCGGTAAACGCGGCCGGATGTGAATATTACGATGGATGGCTAGGGGATCGTGAAAATGCAGGTGGATGGGAGAGGGGTACTGCATTACATAAAATGAGACCAGAGCTTAAAGCTGAAGAGGACGAGGAGGCGGCACAGGCAGAAGCTCAGAATGGAGCGATCAATGGGAATGCTAATGGGCATGGGGATGATCTGGAGATGGAAGTGGATGGTGAGGTAGATTATGACGCAGGCGAGCATCTAGAGGAGGAACAGGCTTTGGCCGTTGACGATTGAACGACATTTCTTTGATAACACAGAATTCAGCATAGTATTTACCACATCATGTATGTATTGCATTTACCACAACAGGCTACCACAAACCCCCAACGCGACACGTTCGGTAGATGCGGATGACAACGGAACGGCGATGTGAGTGCTGAGCGGTACTATGAGGTGGTCGGTCACTCAGTAACAGCGCAAGCAAGACTGCTGAATTGAATGACCTTGTCGAAATATCAAAATCCATCATACAAGGAGTGGATCTTCCAATCAGGTGAGGTTCCGTGTTGCATGATCACCAAAACAAGATGAGGGCACATATGAAATCCCAATACGACACGGTCTATTCCTCACTTCACCCATTCTTTCCTTCTTTTCCTCCACCTTCAAGTCTAAGCCATGGGCTCGTTCTTGAGCCACCTTGTGAACATGGTCAATGCTCCAACGGGATCATCATGGGGTACCTGATACGTCAGCTTAGGTACAGCGACTGGTTTAAAAAAGGTAAACTTACCATGTGTCCAGCATTGTGGAATGAGACAAACGAGACTCGACCATGCTTATCGGCAGTCTCCTTGAACCAACCTACGTAATCTCCCTCTGAATCTGTGAAGTTTGTGATCTTGGCTTTGTTGTAATCGTCAGTGTAAGCGGTAGGCAAGTGAGCCAAGACTGATTCAACACCAATGGAGTTGACGACTTGTCGTCAGCGTGATTCACAATGCAGGCGTGGGGGCACTTACGCATATCGGCTTCACCTGCGTAGAGGAGGAGTCGGATGCCATTGTTGACCAACTCCGGGAGGAGTGCACCGGCATTGTGCATACCGTCACCCTGGAGTAGGAAAGCCTGGTTAATCTGCATGTTGCAAGATTGGAAGGTGATGTCGGCAGGAGCTCCGAGTTGTTTCTTGACCTCAGGCTTGTTCATGTAGGATTCCATCCATCCCATCTCTTTGTAGCATAGAGGTCCGTCTTTGTCTTCGGCCTTGTCACATTTCTTCCTGACGTCGTACATGTTCAAACCGAGTTCCTGGAGTCCACCAAAGACACCGCTGAAGCAGTACAAGTTGGCGGGGACACAAGCGAATCGAGATCCAGACTTGTAACATCCAGCAACAAGGTTCTGACATCGAGCAGCCTTGGCCTTGAGTGAGGTACATTCTGGGCCTTGGGGATCATCGTAGACCGCATAGTCGGATTCACATGCCCATCTGACTCGTCAGTTTATTTTCGTGTTTCCAAAAGGTAGGCTTACTCGGGGACAGTACCGAATTGGTTGTATGGGTCAGTGAGACCATCTCCGATCATGAGTGACTTGAGGTTGATCTTGGGTACAGATGGGACTGGTGCAAAGTCAAGGGCAGTATTGTGCTGGTAGATCGTCTGATCGTGAGTGGAGCTCAAGGAGTAAGACGTACGTTGGCGATGTTGGGGATATAAGTTCCAGCGTACGATTCTCCGGCGATATGGAAATCTTGCTTGCTGTACTTCTCGAACTGATTGTCAGCTGATGATACACAATCAGCGGGTTTGCGAGTTTAAGCTCACTTGAGAGATAAAGAGGATCAAGAAAGCATAAACATCCTCAGCAGCGGCTGGGGAGTTGTTGACAGACTCATTGTCAGAGTACGAGTATCCAACGCCGACGGGTTCTACAGATCAGCTGCAGATCTGGATGCACAGGCGGTAGCTCACGATCAAGGAAGAGAACATTGGCGACAGAGTTCCAGGAGAAGTCGTTGTATGTGACATTCTCGCCTTTGTCTGCGATGTTGCAGCCTCCGAGCTCTGTTTTGTTAGCTTTGATCGAGGGACTTTTGGGGAGCTCACCAAAGAGGAGACCAGTGGTGGATGAGCATCCTGGGCCACCTATCTGTCAGCGAGTTCCCACGAATGCAGAGAATGCGAGGTACCGTTGAGCCTGGATGTGAGCGATTGTACAGACCGAGGAGGCGAAACACTCACCAGAGGACAAGAGGATCATCCTTGGGCTTGTGCCTACTCTCTTCGAACCAGAAGAAGAGGTGTTTAGTCTCCGAGATATCGAGGTATCCAGAGTACTGCTTTACATTGGGATCGCAGAGTGTAGGTTCAACGACTCGTAATCGATGCAAAGGGAACTCGGGGTGGGTCAAGGCCATGTCTACCATCAGCTTCCACCTCGTCAGTCATGAGCGGCTACTCACATTCAATACCATTCTCAATGACCATCTCAGAGTGAACCTTGGACTCGACACCAGACTCGATCTGATCCCACTTGACTTTCGCCTCCGAGATCGCACCGTGGATCCATGATTGGGCGGTATCGAATGCGGAGGTAGCAAGGTCGGTAGCGGAAGTAG
Organism: Vishniacozyma victoriae; assembly: GCA_017654735.1. Lineage (NCBI taxonomy): Eukaryota > Fungi > Basidiomycota > Tremellomycetes > Tremellales > Bulleribasidiaceae > Vishniacozyma > Vishniacozyma victoriae. The sequence goes on from JADPYG010000088.1 coordinate 686,131, forward strand.
GGAGTCGCAAGTAGTTGGGAGCAGCTACTGCTGGAAGAGCGATGAGGGGTAGGACCTGTATCAAGTTCTTTAGTGCTACCATGATGAAGTAAATGGTATGTACAGTTAGAAGATGAGTACCCCCTTGGTTAATGTAGCACATGAGGAGGTTACCGGCTAGTTGCCACTTTCGGACATACCCGACACCTCAAAGGGGTAAAATGACTGCGAGGTAAGCATGCTTGTCCACCAGCCATGTCCAAATGAATCAATCAACAATATCAACGAGCTCTATACACATATGAGATTCACGGACGAGACTCATGAAGTAGCCGAAATTAATGGCCCGAGGCATAAACAGAACGCTATGACCTTCTCGATCATCTACCATCCTTTAACTCCATCTCGTATTCGGCTCATCGATAGTGACCGCCCAAGTAGTCAATGAAGGGCTGACATAATCTTCAAATGACCCAAGCTTAGCGACAGGTACCAAGCGGAGCGGCGATCAATAGTGTTTGACACGGTCCTGGCCAGGGGGTTGTGTGTGGGAGAAGGGGACCGGTGAATGAAAAGGTCCCATCAAGTAAAGGAGGGTCGTGTAAGTGAGGTGAGGTTTCCATGGAGATGTCAAGCCACTGATTGCGAGTCACTGGACCAACGGTATGGCGTATTCGGAACCGGAGGATCGGACAATCGGGTCGAAATCTCAATTGCTGATCTTTAAACTCAAGCACAGACTTGGGAGTGGCACGGTCAAACATCGGGTACGTTACTTGACGACCGATCGCTGTGGACGTCCTTTCGATTTGGAACTGAATTAATTTATCTGAGACATATTGAGGTACGGGTATTTCGGGTCCTGTAACATTGTGTTTTCTCACACAGGGCGATTCTGAAACACAGCCCCGCACGAGATCGGTTCTTGGACGTTGTCTGATTACTCAACACGTTGTTCAAACAATGGGCTAGGTGCTCCATACAGTCACGGTGAACACCTCGAGGCTTGCTGTGTGACATCCATACAATGGAATTGTATGAAACACTCATCGTACCTCACTAAGCGGTCGCTGAACCCACTCCTTTGAGGTATGAGGACATAAGAATCATCATTAATCTGCACGGACCTGAAGATGTTGAAAGGTAGACACAGACACTCAAAGGTAATACCTTTGACACATTTCAATCCATCTGACGTGAGCTGGTTTGTGTATTACTGATCGATCTCTCTATCCCCATTTAACTACTCTATCCACACAACAGAGGCATTTTATATGAATACGCAGGGCGAAAGAGGAGAGGAAAAGATATTGCCGAGGTAAGGTATGTTATGTGTAGTGGCGTTGGATTCCAGTTGGCATATGTATTTGTATATATACTGTCAATACCCGAAGGAAGATACATCAACCCCGATAATTCATTATTCCCTTCCTTCTCTCTTTCATCTATCTTTTCACCACTCTATCTTCATACATCGTTCTATTCTATACTGTCACTCTGTCTTGTCGACACTGGCAGTTAGTCAAGACACCCCGTCCTATCCTTGTCTCTTCATCAACGCACAGGCCATCCTCCAACTCAGTCAGCTCCGCCCCCCCCTCGACTACTCATTTCTTTTCCTCCATCAAATATTCGATAACACCTTGGTAAGTCCTCTACCGCCACTCACGATGATGCTGACGAGATAGGTTCTTGGGGAATCACCCAATACAATGTCTCAGGACTCGACGCCCTCTGTCTATCGAAGACATTCATTCAAACCCAAACCTAACGCCCGACCCAGATTTCCTTCATCATATACTCCCACCTCGATCGAGCCATTCGTCCCTGCTCCATCGAAGAAGATCCCAATCATCGATCCCGATACTGAAATTGATATTACACTCTCTTCTCCTCCAATGATCAAGCCTGCTCAACGAAGAGAGGTAGTCGAGGTGAATGTCCCTGCTTCTCGATGGCGATCTCGACATCGTGAGTCCTCTACATCTGTCGATCAGCTAGTGACTGATTGGTAGACGGACAGAAGGAAGTGACTACAGCCAAAGAGGCCGAAGTATCAGATAGCTCAGAGGAGGTAGTAGACGATAGCGGTCGTAAGTCATTCCAAATCTCAATGCACGGGGCTGACGGGTAGGACCAGAAGTTGGATCATGGCGAGCAAGGCCTACCCTTGCCAAATCACGGCCCGTATCTCTCCAGTCGATTCATCGACGTGTCGAAAACAACGATACTACCTCTGTCTCGCCAATTACCAAGAACCGAGCGTCTTCAATCAGCAGCGATCTCACTCCACGAGCTACTCCCGCTAGTAAGTCACAAAATATCCCGTAGTATTCTGAGCTGACTTTTAGCCGAGAGTAAACACTCCACAGCTCGACGGGCCTCTGTACCTATCGCTCTGGCTTCCTTTCCCCATGCGTCCGTACCCTCCATCCCATACACCCAGATGCCCGATCTCAACCGTATCCGACCCATTGCCCCTTATCGAGTCGCCGAACAACTCCTCTTGACCGAACCTTGCCAATTACCACGAACGAAAGAATTCGCCCTCGCCCCGCCTCCATACTCTGATACCGATATCCCACCTCCTGAATCTTACAACGAAGCCTACCCCCACCCTCTCACTTCTTATGCTTCACCCGGAGTCAATCCCAATTCAGTCTTGCTATCCGGCTACGATCTTGATTTGGCGAAATTGATGGAGACGGACCGAGCAAAAGCTCTGGGAACAATTCTTGCGACTTGTGATCGACCTGGAATTACTGCTCCGACCCTTGCTAAACATTTACGATCTTATATTCCCGATGGGAACGGTATTCCTGGCTTCGATAATGAAGGTGCTGCTCGTGCCGCCCTTGGCCCTGTGGGAGCGGCAATGTGTAGGGGAGACGAGAGGTTGAGTGAATTGACTGGAGGAGGTGGAAGTGGGATTCAACCGGTGTTCACACCTGCTATCAGTCATGTCCCGCCCAGGCATGCTGCTCAAGTCCAAGCGAGGATGGAAACGAGAATGAGGGAACCGAAGATATTGTCCATCACTAGGCCGATGGCGACTCGAGGATCGAGCTACGAATACGATCCAATGACTCCACCTCTATCACCAGGATACGAGAGGAGGTCAAGCGTCGCTTCTCAGCCAAGTGACTACTTTACCATCCCGCCTCATCCAGCTGTCATTCGAAGGGCATCAACTGTTTCCGCCTTTTCCGATGCGGAACGTCAGTACTCGACTCTCAACCCCATTTACTCTCCTGTTCCCAAAACCTACAATACTACTCTTGCTACTTCACCTTGGTACAAAACCGAGTTGTGTCCTGCTCATCAAGAGTCTGGGCAGTGCAGGTATGGTGTCGGATGTCAGGTAAGCCCGTTCCCACCTCTGGACGTACCAGAGCTGATGATAGTTTGCCCATGGCTTGCAGGAACTACGACTAGGTCTTGGTCGAATGCCGTATCCCGAAATGCAAGACGCACAAATCAACCCAATCACTGAACCGACCCCATCAGGCCCCATCCCTAAGATCGATATTCGGAGAGCTTCGGCTCCGCATAGCCAGCTCCCGACCGTTGCCGAAGTAGACGACGATCATTATTATCTCAACTCCAACCTTCACAGCTCCGGCAGAAGGCGATCTTCGGAAGCTACAGAAGTCCCCCATTCAGCCTACGAGCGATTCATTAGATCCGACTCTATCGCTCGACTCTCGATTCCTCGAGATTCATCTTCCAGGGATCTCTCTTCCTCAATGTCGAGCGAAATGCCATGGACCCCGACCCAGCTCCTATCGAGCCAATCAACCTCGACTCGAAACGCTTATGGCCAACACCTCCATACCAGAGCTTCAGACTCTTCTTTATCATTCACCTCCTCCGCCGCCTACTCGCCAAAAGCAGATGTGGAAGATGATAGTACTCCAACTGGACAATATGCTTCCTACCCCCTCGCTGTCAGACGACCACCTTCATCTCCCTCTAGTAATGACCGAGAGGCCGCTTCTGGGTCTGGATCGAGTTGGGGATCCAGGTCTCCTGGTCAAGCTGTAGCTGGGAATACGACTAGTGCTACGGTCGATTTCTCGGCTGGTCGATCTATCTGGTGCTAGACCTCGAATGCTTATAACGATCAACGATCAACAACGATAACGCCCATACGATCTATTATACGCAAAATCTGAATCAAAGACATACAAATACCTTATCACCCAACATCAACATCAACGAAGAAGTCCTGTGCATAGGTTCGAAATGAGATATATACGAATCGCCATCATCAAATACGAACATAGATTTCCGGACCGGAGCAACGAAAAAAGAAAAACGAAGCGGCATTCTACCCCGCTCAAACCAAAACCCTGTCCCCACTCGCTGTCTATATCACTCTTCGCCTGCTGTCTATCTGTTTCTCAACAGTGTGAATGTTCTCGCTTTCAATTCAGTCATCATCGTCTATCAATCGATCAGTCAGTCAATCAGTCGGTATCAATTGGGATGCCTAAAATGTCTATATAGGAAAGAGAATGGTAGATATTTCAGTTAGTAGTGATGTTTATGCAATCTTTCATCAGCCCTCTTTCGCGCGGCTTGCTCTCGGCTATTGTGAATCAGTCCTCGACAGCGATAAGGCAGAAGCTTTGACTATGAAAATCTGATGTGGAAGGAGATGGGATAGTAAATGCATGTGTACGAGAAAAAAAGTATAAGAGAAAAAATGCGATGCGATGGGACGTTGCGGTGATGGAAGTTGAATGCGGAATTAGGTTGTAATCGAAAACTGAAATGGTATAATATGTGGTGTGATGGTGGTACGTAAAAGAGAAAAGGAAATCATAAACATGAATGTGTCGTTGTCGTTATCGATCGAATCGAATATCGCGGTGTAGTGCCAGTCGCACCTAACGGTGCAGACCTAGAATTGAGGAAGCATATCAGAAGGTCTGACAATCTTCAAATTGACGTCTTCTGGGACGACTACCTCGGCAAACCTTCCACCCTCTCGTTCGAGGTATTCAGTTTCCATGCGTGCTTGCTTCTCGTAGTCGAACCACCAATTGGCTTTCTTGATGTATGGAAGCAACAAGGTTTGGAGAGTTGGTTGAAGTGCTTTAGCCCTGTTTGCGAGAATCTACTCATCAGCCTCTTTCTCTTCTCGATGTGAATGTGGACTGACCTCTCGTTTGATCTCACGCCATACTTCTGGTTTATCACTAATGACACTCTTCACTCCCCACCTGGCACAGTTTCTCATTTCCTCCCGACCATTGACGGTCCAACAACAAAGTCCTTTTCCAGCTGCGGCGCATTCCTTTCGGAATCGATCACCTTCAGCAGAAGCTAGGTATTCGTATCGAACGGAAAATCCGTGGACGTGCTTGAAGAAATAAGTTCGAGCTTCGGGGATCGACATTGTGATTGCGTATCGGGGGAGGAAGGGGAGGATTGTAGAAGCTGGAGCGATGAATTTGGGCTGGAAGTCAGTATATCACATCATATAACCTGATGCATCAATGACTTACGTGCCATATACCGAGAATGATCCTTGGTGCTAGGACAGTCTCCCAGTTGGGGTACTGCTCAATGACGGCTTTCATGAGTGAGAACAACTTAGTAGGTTCATTCTCGACTTTGCAGTCGATCTTGACATTAGCTCGATCGTTCAGCAGAAGCTGGAAATAGCTCACGTTCAGCTTGACGTTCTCATGACCTGGAGCGACGAGTAGGTCAAGTACCTCGGTAAACTTGGGGATAGGTTGAATGGGTTGCTGCTTTGTCCTTACGTGTCTACACGTTTAGCTGCCACCAAATTGTCATCGTTCGACTTACTCGAGTTCACCGGCCCAAGGTTGTTCATGGATCTTTCCAGATCCAGTAGTAGTCCTTCCCAACTCTGGATCATGGAATAGAACGAGAACATTGTCTTTGGCGATGTGGATATCTGATAACGAGTAAGCAGGATGCACGTGTGAATTAGAGTGTGGCTGAAGATGATCTTCGTGGCACTTGACTCACCAGTCTCGATACCATCTGCTCCGGCTTTGCAAGCTTCAATGAAGGATGCTTTGGTGTTTTCGGCTGCACGTGTGAAGGTGGGGATAGGATTAAGGAAAAGGAAGATATGGTAGATGAAAGGACGTATTATCGAATGAAAGGGAGAGATCGTCAGCTACATTACTTGACATGATGTGAAGAAACTCACGAAAAGCAGCAGAAGCCTGTATCGTTGAAAAACCAAAATGGAAACCTCGGTCAGTCGAGCCCATATGGAGCAGCGAAGTAGGTATAGGGGTAGGTGGATGATATGGGGATAGGGAAAGGGATTAGGTAATGTGGGAGGAACGTACACCGCGATGACCCCAACATTCTGGTAGTGGTTGTTCTTCCTTGACTTGTTGTTTGGCGTGTCCTTCTCCTTCTCCCAACACAAGTTGGCCCGGTTGAAGATCAGGAGACTTGAGGAAAGAGGTAGGCGAATCTTCGCGTGAGGAAGTAGCTGATAAAGCTGGGGTGTTGGCTGCCGACGCGAAGTTGGAGGCGGAACTGTAGTTTGGTGCTAGGTTCGACATTGTTGTATAGACAATAGTATGTATGAAGTATGAATGATGGATGGCGAGGTGGATAGGTCTGATATTATATAACAACCAAGGAGACCAAGTAAATGGATGTTGTTGTTGTCGATATATCGATGAGACAAAGGACGAAACACGTTTAATATTGGCAAACGTGCGTCGAATCTTTACTTATGTATAGGAATGTAATGGGTTGTTCGATAGATTGAAAGGAGGGAATAACTAGTTGGGACAAGATGGATTCGGTTTGTGATATAGTAAAGATGTCTCGAAAGGTGGCGAGATGATGTATCGGCTTTGCCGTTATAATCCGGTCGGGCGGTGTAGATGGGGATCTGTGTGGTGTGTGGCGAGTCCGTTGCGCGGGTAAATTGAGTTACACTTTCGACGCGTTCAACACGGAGTATGGGGTGAGATGGGATCCGGTGATTGAATGATGGAGTGAATGGGTACAATGATGTACCCCCTGGGTGTGGTGTAGTAGATGGTATTTGTGGTGCGATAAGGTCTAGAAACAGAATCTAAAGTGGACCGTGGCGGTGGAGGTGATTTTCTAGATAAGCTCCAAAGTGAGATCTGAGTTTATATCGTCCGCAGTCGAGTACTCGGTCGTTGACGCCCAGATGGAGAGATGTGATAGTGAGAACAAGTAGATGAATGACGAGCTCCACCTTATGCATGCAGAATTTCGCTTTTGAAGGACCCAATACTACCCTCTACTACTACCTACCAAACCAAGCAATCTATCAAAGTCTGATAAGGGTTTCTACAAATTGAACCCTGAATCACTTATCGGGCCATGGCAGAATGAATCGCTTGTAAGTGCATGGTAATGACTCATAGAGGGTTATAAGACGGGTTTGGGTATCAGCTGAGGGATACTCGTATGCATGCCTGCAACATGTCATCTGTCTGCCTAGATGAGAATGTCGATATGCTGATGAAGACATCACAGAGCTTGGACTGCAAATCGACGCCGAGCAAAGGTACATCATGCCTTTGGGGCGGGGCGGGGCGGGGGCAATGCATTGGCCCATCCCTTCCTCGCAAGCATCAGATCTCAATGACGACGTTCGGTCAGTGCAGGATCATGCATCAAGCGCAGGACCATGTCTCTCGCGCGAATCAGCCATACGGTGACCGAGGCAGGGCTCAGTGTATGGAGGTGTTTACACGTACTTCGAAAAGGCCTGTACATCCCGACTGCAGATGATCTGTCAGTGTGGTGGGTCAGAGGCGTATGAGTCAAGATTTGCAAGCATGGTAAGATGCTTTTGTAGAACCACCTGAGTCTGCTCCTAGTGCCCAGCAGCCATCCCGTAGTCACGATCATAGAATGTGCATGGACTACGTCGTACAAAGAACTCCCAAACCCTTCGATCCTGTTTACTTGAGGGGAACGCTGTTTGTCAGCAGTCATCAAGACATTAAGGGATAAGACTAACAATCGAGAGTCCTTCATGTTGGCACCTCGACCGTGACCGACAGGCTTGTAGGTGATGGAGAATTCACCGAGGTAGTGACCGGTCATCTCTGGCTTAACCTCGACGGTGGTGAAGGACTTTCCGTTCTGATTATCAGCACCGATCAACACATTGGGACACTAGGGGTGACATACGTAAACACCACAGACGGATCCAATCATCTCGGGAACAATGATCATGTCTCGCAAGTGAGTCTTGACCATGGCGGGCTTCTCGTTAGGTCCGGCGTTCTTCTTGGCGAGTCGGAGCTTCTTGATTAAACCCATGGGCTTTCGCTTAAGTCCTCGCTGGAACCTTCTTCGGGCTCGTGCGTGAACGAGCTGTTGGGTGAAGGAAAGTGGTATTGGGCGAATTGGGCAATGTAGGAGGTAGGTTACAAAGAGGATTTGATTGAATTTGATGGGCGTTGTGGGAGTAGCAAGAAGAAATAGGTAAGCGCAGTCCTTCCCACTGGACAAAACACTCACGTCGATGAACTTCTCATTGCTGAGGTCCAATAGCTGATCAAGCTCGACACCTCGGTACTGGTACTTCTTGAAAGATCGGGATGCCTTCTTGGCCGCAGCCTCCTCTCCGGTTGTGTATTGGTCCGCCTGGAAGTCAGTGCTGTCCTCCATGGCAGTTCCCCGTGGTGTGGTATGGCAGATGTGGGTTCTCTTCTATCCTCCTTTTCCATCTTGCCAAATCGTCCTCATCCATATCCTTTCTACGCCTGGCAATGTCCTGATAGCCTTCCTTGCCCATAGTCCACTACCCACATCGCCATACCACGCCAGAAGGTGTTGATTCCAAAAGACCCACCATTTTCTAAATATCGGAAATCCAAGTAATATCGAGTAGAGACAAGTATGTTATATTCCAGCGATGAAGATCAAGTAATGTAATAATGGCGAGGTCGTAGTCGATGAGAGAGAGACTAGATCAGCTGACGTCCCCTGCGTATACTATGTTATGAACGTACGAGTATGAGTAAAGAAGAGAAATATACCAGCTATTCAATCAAGCACAGAGCAGCGGGGGGAGAGGTACACGAGGAGTAGTAGGAGTGACAGTTTTCGCCACATCACATTCGGAGTTTGGCGGGGTTTCCTCATCTACCATGTCTAACGTGTGTATTATATGTTCGCATTTATTACATTTAATCCCAGAACGCGCCTGTCTTCTGCGAATGGTACATGGATCTATCTCTTTAATCCCGATGCACTGATTTGCAGTGCTCATCTAATTCTTATTTAGAGGATTAGGAGAAACGGAGCGGGAGGAGATTTAGCAGGGAGTCTAGCCTTAGATCTTCGGGTCGAAGGCATTTGGGGCCGGTGGACCAATTCACTGGGTTTACCGGGTTGACGACTTTCGACATCTATCTATTCGGTGCATGTCTACATGTATTTTGTCTATTGCTACAACAGTGTCGTTCTTGATCCGATGTGACATGCCCATGATTACTCTGAAGAGACTGACGTTTCTACTCATCGAGGGAGAGAGCACTTCGCTCACTCCTACCCGTACTAGGATAATACATCCCCCACTCGAACTCTCCTCCTCCACCAACAAACCTACCCGGATTGAACACATGGCACCCCTCGTACGTGAGCTCGTAGCGCTCGTACTTGTCCGCGAGGATCACAGCGGTTGGCATGGGGTATAAGCGCAAGGCGTGGTCGTATTCCCATAATGTCGGGCGAGTGGTGAGCGGCAAAGGGGATAAGTGGACTTGATCCAGTATCGTCTGGACAAGCTGCAAGTCAGCTCTCCTCAATTGCCTTATCTTCAGACAAGGGTTTACAGTACTCACATAACGCTTCATATCCGCACCTTTACCCTCATCTTTGACCGTAACCAAATTCCTAACCATCTTACCCATAATATCCTCTCTACAAACAACAACCTCCAAACCAAAATACTTGATTCGACATGGATTCGAAACGAATCTAGCTTTAGGTATACGGGCAGTTAATCTTGATGTTATTGCTGAAGGGATTGCGGGGCGGGGTAGAGTTTGGGAAGACCATGGGTCGAGTGGGCCGGGGACGAACACGAAATGGGAAGAGAGGACGAGAGGGAATGTGAGGAGGAGGTCTGTTAGGGCGTTGAAGCCGGCTAGACATTAGTATTATACATGGTACGAGAGATAGTGGGCGTACTGGTATACCGCTTTAGGCCACCTTCACCCTCCCATCCCTTTTGACAGAAATTACCACATAGGATAAATGCCATAGGCTTGTACTCTACCGCTTGGGCGTACCCCTCGAACAATTTCCGGAGAGCGGGGATGGTACGTGGGTTATCCAGCCACACGTCGGAAAGGACTACGAATGAGACTTGGGAATTTGCTAGGACGGTGGGTGTGTATTTTTGCTAGTCTGTCAGCAAGCGCTAAATTCGTTGACTTACCTCCTCCTTGAGCGAGACTGCTCCAGTCCCGAGGAAATCGACGTGACCATGTAATGATCTTCAATTAGATCCGTTCCTTATAATGACCGAAGACTCACCTGGCGATATCCCGCTTTTCACTCGGAGGATGACCCATTGCTAAAACTCGGACCGTTTCTTCAATAGTATATTCCCCTTCTATCAACACCATACATCCCTCCGTAAACATTCCCTCTCCAGGAACCTATCATTAGTCTCGGTCCCTCCATCTGCCGAGATGGACTCACGGCATCTTCCATATCTAGTGGTACTCTCCCTTCTCCATCTTCCAGACACAATTTCCCCTCTGGATTCCGGGATAACATCCCAAATAACAAGAACAACTGCCCAGCTCGACCAAGTAGGTTTCTTGTAGATGTGAGTTTGAGGTATGCTGATCGATCATGGCCCCCTATTGCTGGTGGTGTGAAGTTCTCGTTCCTCAATATGATCTAGAGGTCAGCCTGGTATATACAAGCACAGGGACTGCTTACCTCTTTGATTATCCCCCACCTCTCTCTGAGATATGCAGCCCGACTAGAAGCTTGCCCAGCAATACTCCCCTTCCCTTTACTAGTAGTGAATCCCCCTCGTATCGGATCAAAGTGTACAGGTGGCATATCGAATGAATCGACAATTGCGAAATGGGATTCAATATTGATTTCAGAAGGATCAGGAGCTTGTGTATCGTCATTGGCCTATCATCAGTCTTTCTCCAATGTATATGAAAAGACATGGAGGCTTACACCAAGTTGCAAGATCTCGTATGCCCTCTTTAGCCCTGTCAACGAGACTAGTGATGATGAATCTACAATCAGCCCCGTTCACCAAATGATGAACTCACCTTCGCCTTTGAGATACTCTTTAGCCCAAAACTCGAGCCCCGTGTCCCACTCATCATCCGGTATCTCATTCTGCTATCAGCCCAATCATGAAAGTGACATACTTCAGTGAGGACCTGTTCGATGTAACTCAAAGCAGTAGCCGGTAGAGTCAAGGAGTACTTTGTTGAGAACACCTGATATAAGCTTATTTCTATCGTCCCGAGACTGAGCCTACCTTGACAATAGCAGCTCTCATTGGCCTGACCATCTTGCTAGTCTACCTATGGTCGATGAATTATCAATTATCAGTCGCGTCAAACTAAGTAATGCACCTCCACCGACGTGCAGCCCACAAGTTAGGCTTGCGGGTAATAGCGGAAGTAAAAGTAGTAGAAATAGGCGTGAGTGATTCCCGGACGATTAACTTAGCCCGAGCTTGAATGAATGAATGGTAACCATTGTCTAAGCTGATATCACTCGTATACATCAATAGCCAAAGATGGCACAACGTAAACTGCAAGGTATGTCCATACCTCATCTAGAGTACTCATGAGCTGACCAAGCTCTTTTCACCCCTCGACCAAATGCCCCATTGTCGCTCATCATCACCTTTGCCTCGACACGTCCACCTTAACCCAAACAGCCGAGATCGACCGAACGCTGAAAGCGGTCACAACAGGGGTAGAGACTTTCGAATCTACATTCGATAAACTTGGAATGTCTTCGAATGCGACACAGAAAGATAAGCTGGAAACAGATCTCAAGACTCAGATTAAGAAATTACAGAGAATGAGGGATACTATCAAAGCTTGGATTGGAAGTTCGGATATTAAAGATAAATCTGCATTGACGGATTCTAGGAAATTGATCGAGGCCGTGAGTTTCTTGTGCGCGACCGTCAGGTCGACAACCGCACCGCAGGGTTACTGCAGGATATGTGCTGATGGGATAGCAAATGGAACGGTTCAAGGCACTTGAGAAAGAAATGAAGATGAAGGCATTCTCGAAAGAAGGATTAATAGCCCAAGCTAAACTCGATCCAGCCGAACGAGCCAAGAAAGAAATTGTCGATTGGATAGGAACGACAGTAGACGAATTATCTCGTCAAATCGAACAGACTGAAGCGGAGATGGAAGCTGTCCAAGGCGGGTCTAAGAAGAAAAAGGCAATGGGAGAGAAAATGAGTGAATTGGAGGAACTGAATGAGAGGAGGGTATGGCATAATTCGAAGTTAGAGATTGTTCAGAGAATGTTGGAGAATGGGCAATTGCAGGTTGATCAGGTTGAGGTTATTCAGGAGGATGTCAAGTACTTTGTGGAAGCGAATGCTGTAAGCTCCGTCCTTCTCATAGCGTGGATATGAACTGATTAATTAGGAGGAAGACTTTGATTTCGATGATGGGCTATACGAAGATCTCAACCTACAGGAAGAGGACGAATACCTACAGGACATCTCACACAATGACGACTTGTCCAACCTCGATTCATCATCAGCAGTCGACTATACCGAATCAACAACACCACCCGTAACAGCAACAGTACCAAAGACACCAGCAAAAGAACGAACTCCTTCAATCTCACTTCCATCATCAACTGCCAAACCAGTTCCTGCCACCGAAGAACCCCCAAGTCCGGTAATGGCAAAGAAACAACCATCTAGAAAATCGACACTTGATAGTACGAAAGTCGAATTGCCTACTAAATCGAAAGTTGAATCTGTTCCTGTTCCTACAGCAAAGACTAGTATGCCACCGATCAGGTATGCTGCTGCAGTTGCTGGACCTACTACTGCTACCGCCCCTGCCCCTGCTCCTGGCGCCTCGTTATCTGGTCAAGAGGTCTCTGCTTCGCCAGTGGACAACAAATCGGAGTTGCCTGAATTGACACCTGCCATCTCGGAGCCACCAAGGGAGGAGAAGGAATTGGCGTTACCTGCTCAGAGTCCCGCTCCTGTTCCCGAGCCCGCACCCCGTACAGCCTCCACCAACGTATGCTTATCTCCCCTCTTCAAGACAAAAGCTGACGATCAGGGACACTTGCCACCCCCACCACCAGGTCTAGCCGCTACCTCACCCGCAATATCCAACCAGCAGCCCCAAACTCAACAACCTCAACAAGCATATCCCGCCGCATCACAATCTCCTGCTCCAACAATGCCACCAGGCTATGCCCAACCCCAAGCTCAAGCTCAACGATCTCAACAACCACAGCAGCAGCAGCAGCAAGGCGAGAGCTCAAGGGCTGGTGCGTACTCTACGAGTACGAGCCCAAGGGGTCCTCCTGGTGTTTTGAGCGGTTTGATGCAGACTTTCGAAACTGCAAAGGGTCTCTGTATGTTTATCCTCCAATTTCAATCAATGGAGTGAATGAGTAGCTGATAATATAGCGGAACAGCGATCTGGTGATCTCAACGAACTCCACAATGCCCTAGATGGAAGTTTCAATAACGCCCCATCTCAACTTGATGGTGAACCGTATGTCCCCTTCTTTCTTCTTCTTCTCTTGTCCACACGTTGGAGATGGGGATAAGGAAATATCAGCTAATGACAGACCAAGATATTACCACCCCAAGAACCGAGTCAAGACACCTTCATATTACCCCCAAACTCGATTACGACATTTAACGGATCGAGCTCTGATATCCCGTTTGGACTTGGATCAATTGTTTTATATCTTCTACTACCGCGAGGGGACTTATGAGCAGTATGTCCTCTTCCTTTCCTCTTTCTCATCTTTGCCTCTTCCTCCACTTTCGTTGATGATTCGAGAGCGTGAAAGAGATGAATCAACACTGACAACAGGTGGTGCGCTGCAGAAGAATTAAAGAAACAAGCATGGCGATTCCATAAACAATACCTAACTTGGTTCCAACGTGCAGCATCCCCAACGGCCGTAACGGACGATTATGAGCAAGGACCATATACGTATTTCGACTGGGAGAATGTTTGGTGTCAGAGGAGAAAGACGGATTTCAGGTTTGAGGTGAGTCAAGCGACAGCGTCAGCCAGAGCAGTAGCTGCAGCTCTGGCATATCGCCGCGACTTTCGATATTGAGCAATTGCTGATGATTCAGTACCGTTATTTAAGTGAATACTGATCTGTCTATTAGACATTCGGTGAATCGAATAGGACGTGGATATAGTCATTGATGCACGATAGATCATGCATGTACATGTACTTCTGCCCACATAACACTGAATCTGTCTACTTGTATACTACAGAATCTGAGCACTCGTATAGCTACATACCACCTCACCCGTACAAAAGTCGTTCAGACCGAAATCTAGTGACCGTTGACACTTCCGTTGCCATTGCCAGTGCCATTACTGTGGCCATTGGTATGACCGTTGATACCATTTTCGTGGGTCCTATTGGACTTGACATACGCCAAAGACCTCTTGACGTAGAAGAGCATATAAGCCTTTTGAGCCCTTACAGCAGAGAAAGTAGTAGGCGTCACTATTCATCAGCTCTTCTTCTCACTTCATTTCATCCTTAGATATCTCAATCCTCGGAACTCGGATTGACTTACCTTTATCGTCATCACAATGCCACCATTCCCCTGAACTTAGTACATCCGCCCAATAATGCCCATTGTCCAATTTCCCTTCGTGCGTCACGACAGCGAAAAGGTCATAACGGAAAACAGAATCTGGCAGATCTGGTGATTTCACCTCTGTATATGGGCGCATATCGAGGACGGAGGGGAATAAGACGGGTGCTTCGATTTTAGTTGATGTGGCATCATGGGCGAATCGCTATTCGTCAGCCCAATTTGCCATGACAAGAGTAACATACCTTGAGCTGGAAAGAGAGGACATTTGGGAGTTTCTTGACTTTCAATTGTTTAGTAGCAGTCTACAATTAGCTTTCTCCCTAGACGTCGATCGTGAACTTACAGCTCCGGGACCCCCACCACAACTTGAACAAGCATACCCCTTCCCCTGATCTCCTACTCGTTCATCCGCACAGAATCGCTTCAGCAGGCTGGCGAGGGTAATTGATTGATCGGCAGTGGCGTTCCTTGGGAAGTCGAGTTGGATATCCATTATGGGATCAACGGTGACTGAGGGGGTCTTGCATGCTGAGCAAGTCACCGTGGAGGTGAGGGCTCCTGCGAATGTTTGGTCTTGGTCGTCAGCTTGCGGCATATTGGCTCAGGCCATGAAGCTTACGAGCGATACAATTACAGCTCGACATCTGACCTTTTGCAGTAGCGTGCATCTGATCAAGCGCGGCCAGGAAGAAGGAATGCGCATCTGCCTATCAGCTCCTTTTACATCTTGAGACTGGGGGAAGCAGAGATTCGTACCCTGCTGACCGTATCCTTCGAGCTCTGCACTAGCGTGCCACATGGTATACAACATCGTAATAGGTCCCCAAGGAGATCTGTCCTCACTATGGAACTTTTTATCAGCTAGTGACATCGTGACAGAAGTAGCATACCTCTTCAAAAGCCCGATCCATCTCACAGCACATACATCCCCTCTCCCTATCAGGCCCAACTGTACCATTACTTGCGAATTCACTCCCCAATTTTGGTCGGCCGACTGCTAGACCGGGAGAATTGGCACATAGGTGACGATTATGTTTATCGTTAAGGAAAAATGCTTTCAACATGGGGTTCGCGATTAGGGATTGTAGAATCGCGGATAAGAAGCAAGTTTGGGATAAGTTCAATAATGGTCGTACACCTTTCTATCAGCTTTGGATCTATTCCAGGAAAAAGGGGGCATACCGCGACAAGAAGCTTTTGTGAAATTCTCGACTAACCCCCTACGTTCTTCTTCTGTAGGTGACCAAGCTCTCCATCTTCCCCTCTGCCGACCTTTCAGATCCAAACTATAATCCTCATCTTCCTCTGCTTCTACCAAGAATCCGTGCTTCAGTTCCTCGAATGTATCAGAGATGATGGGGTCATTATCGCAATCACGACAATATATTCCTCCTGATTTAGAGTCGAGTGCTGTTCGTTAGTATCTTCTCCTTGTCTCTCGAGATGGTTGGGGGAACATACCGAAAGAACATTTCCCGTCGGATTCCGCCCAGTGCTTTTGAAAACAAGTCTTGCCGTGAGGAGCGGGTAAGGGGCAACATCCGATAAAATCACATGTCAAGCACGCATGTAGTCTCGTGAGGACCGCATCGCAACTACCGCATTTAGGCGCCGCTACCTAGCAAGTCAGCTACTTATTCTGCCAAGCTACTGGCTAGAGCACAGAGCTGTGATGGACTGACCCGTCGCCGCTTGGGTCCATGAGTCCCCTCAGTAGCACCCCACTTGACAACCTCACCGAACCTCTTTACTATTTCTGCTGATCAGCTTGAAATCATGGAAGTAGGAGGAAGCTTACCAGAAGATTTAAGCTGTTGCCTGTATTTCGATTGATTCTGATCTTTCGAAGGGAGCTTTGCGGTGATATGGGGGCAAGAGTTGACTTCGTGTCGGCAGAGTGGAGGTGGTTTTGAGGATGAAGATGAAGCTCTGTCGCCGAGCATTGATTTGTCTGACATTCTGATTGCCTGGTTCTTTAGGAAGATGGGAGATTTATGATGTAGTGATTGATGATATGATTGTTTGAATGTCGTCTACCTACTTGTAAATCCGAGACATCACCTTGTGCTATATGGTGAGTTAAATCATCTCATCATTTAACAGATGACGCTCGGACCGGATTCACGTGCGACTAGGCGATCGGATACATCCGAGCTATAAGGTAAGGTACTACGCGTCCAAAGATGTCGAGTCGCGTCCTATTTCACTCAACATTACATCCAACAAGCAACAATGGCACAACCACCTCACAACCCACTACTACACCCACCGTTCTTCGAGATACCAGGTATAAATCCTTCATCGCCATTATCGACTCAGATGGAACAGATTGATCAATTGAATACATTGTTGTTACAGGAGATTGATGCCAATTTTGCCAAATTTCATCAGATTGTTACGGCTAAAATCTTGCCTGAAATCAAGAGGTTTGCAATTGCTGGAGAACCCACTAGGGAAGCAGCTCATGTAAGCTATCTAACACCTTCGTGAGCATCATAGCTAATGTCAGTTTTGGAAAACATTCTACGAAGCAGCGGCTGGAGTACGAAGTACAGTCGAAGGCCCCTCTACCATTCACGACGAAAATGAATCGCAGACCACATATGAAGACCATGAACAGGACATTCCACGCGATCAGGACCAATCATTCTCTTCAGCCCACGAAGAAGGATCATTCATGTTTGGCAAAGGGGCTACCGCATCAACTCCACTAGGCAAGAAACAATTTACCGGAAATGAAAGTTGGGAAAGTAGTATGGAATCACCATTCGACAAGAACGATCGGCAATTGAGGGAATTGAGAATTGGGGATGGTTATGATGATGAGAGTGATATGCCCACTCCTAGTTTACCTAGTGGATACGGGATGCCAAGAGACGACAGTTCAATGTCGAGTTCACCTTCAATCCGACCTCCAGGTGATCGCTCAAATTCATCTCGACCGCTCTCTTCTACACCCAAAGCAGCCCGTAAAACATATATCACCGATTTGAGAAATACACCATTGAATGCTAGATTCCCGAAACTCAAACCTAAATCCGGACTTCGTTCACATACTTTACCCGCCGACGACTCTGATGACGACCTCCTAGGCGGCATGTCTCCACCTCGAACTATGAACTTTGGTGCCCTCCCTCCAAGGGTTCAAGCAATCAATGCCGCGGTTCAAAACAAAACTCCTCGAAAAGCAACCGAAGCCAATGCTATTCTGAACGATGTCATGTCGGAAATTTCAAGAGGGATGTATGCAGATTCACCAGATGTCCCTGTACCCGATTTCGTTAGGCGATATACGATCGATCCCAGAGCTTCAACTTCTGCTCTCGACAATGTCAATTCTAGTCCTCTGGCTTCGTACAGAGATACCGGTAGGGAAACCCGTAAATCTATGGCAAACACTTCATTCGGATCCGATATCGTCAGTAGGCCCATGGGTGAGGGAGAGGATGATTCAGACGATTCAGATGATTCAGATGATTCCGGTACTGTCCCACCTCCACAGGGAGATTATCGATCAGATATCTCATATACCACGAATACGCCAGGCGCTACAGGCAGATATGGGAATGTAGGGGACTTTTCGACGATACATCCGGGTGGAAGTAGGGCGGCAGGGGACGACAATGAGGTGTTTGGAGTACCGGCCCCGATCCAGAGTGGGGAGAGGAGCAAGGAGAAACCGGCTTTTGGATTAAAGACACAGGAAGAAATGCGTACATACTTCGGCGGGAGATTGGAGGATGCACAAGGGACCGATACGCCGGCAAAGATTAATGGCAAGGCGGAGGTGCTGAGTGGAAAGAGATGAATGAACGAGACTAGACTAGACCATTGAATGTAGATCGTGAAGGGAAAGTGGGTTTGCATGTACACTATGTAATTGTCCGTGATTGTTCGTGCGTGTATGGAGTATATTTACAGTTGATAATCATCTTGCCCAAGCTGAAACTCCCAAGCTATACCATCAAAGAGACAGCTCCAGCTACAACCAGCATCAATGCAGAGGCAGAATGAAAGGCAGACGCCCCGTTGCCCTGACTATTCGCCGACGTTGAGTTGCCAGAGTCGCCGCCTACACTGGAGGTGGAGTTGGCTACTGCAGATCCCACACCACTCTGATCCTCTGTCTTGCCTCCTTGTCCTTCCCTTGTTACCATGACCCTTTGTGTGGTCCCGACTACTTGATCTCCATTCAATCCCTCTGCCCAGATAGACATCTCCTCGACACCTTGCGGCCAATCTAGTTGGAACTCGTACATCGTCTCGAAACCCATCTTGTCGAACGTCATACCTTCTCCCGTCTCATTCTGAGAAGCGTAGACTCGCCATTGGCTTACTCGAGAATCCCCGTTCCATGACATGTATGTTTGAGCGGTATTGTTATCGGCCGAGGTGGAGATATAGATCGATGGTCCGGTACGTGGGATTCCTGTCCAATTTGCTCTTACCATCCTATATGCTTGGACACTTTCGGGATAATGGGCCGCCCAGAGGAGATCGCCCGCTGCATTGTACTCTGACGCCCATGGCTGAGCTCCGAATCTATCATCAGAGCCATTCCCAAAGATCAGACTTACCCAGCGAGAACATCACCGTTTGGTTGCTGTCGAGTTGAGCCCTGGCTTTCGGATGTTTGGTTCGCATAAGGGAGATAATCTTGTTCGAGAGTACAAGTCATAGCCGCCATGTCAAGGACCAAGATCATTCCTCTAGCCATTGGTGCCGATTGCGTCCAGCCTGTAGCAGCGTTATCAAATAGACTGTCGTCAGCATACCTCAATGCTAGGCCATTCCAGTGGACTCACCTGAGCCTGATACCCTCCTCGAGCCATCTGGCATCATGCTGCCAGTAAAAGTCAGTGCCTTCGCCCATTTGGAAACTCGAGTTTCGCCCTCCTAATTGCCAGAGGATATCGCCCGCTGGAGAGATGTAATAGACAGTATGGAAATGTCGGGAAGAGACCATATAGTTGCCCTGCGAGTCTTTCTCGATCGAATTGAAGTGCTACCGGTCAGACAAGTATGCGATCACCATCGACATTGACGTACAAGGAAGTCCCAGGCGGCCACCTGACTGACACCTGTATCTCCTGGTTCGGCGTATCCCTGGGTGGGGTCGAGATGGTCAAGCGCACTCCAGCTGAAAAGCGCTTCCCCTAGCTATCAGCATCGCTCGCACGATCTACGGGAGGGTACTAACCAGTCTCGATATCGATTTCTTGGACGTAGTTGTCGAATATCCAGCCGCTGGTTCCATCTTCAGTTTGCACGTTGTATTGAGACAAGTCTCGCTGCTTGGCGGTATAGACAAAGAACATGGCTGTATTGTTGTCGGTCAACTTGAACTATATCATCAGTATCATCCTGAACAAGTGACTATAATCACTTACCTCATGGAAATCATTGCCTCGCCCTTCGATCGTCGATGATCTGATGATTAGCAAAATCTCATCGACAGACTTACACATTGGCAACAATATCATAGCTTCCGTTCAAAATCAATCCGAATCCATTCCCATAGCCCCCACCAAAGAACTGTCCTTGCCATAAAGCAAGCACTTCTTCCCCTTTATACATCCCTGGCTCAAATGCCATCGCCTGACCAAAGTTGTATGGCGGGGCGGACCCATCCCAGATCAATTGACCATCGTTGGCAACGATCAGCGGACCGGGTGTGAAGGTAGGATCGGTGGGTAGTCGGGGACAGAAGAATAATGAGCCTTGGGTCAATGACTCTGGGTTTGAGGGAGAGACTGTGAAGTTGAGTTGGACTCTAATATCGTCAGCGAGGGTGGCGCAGGTGTATGGGACTTACGGAGTAGAGTTGAATGATCGGAAAGGCTGTTCAGCGGCAGTTGCATTCTCGCTCTGACCATAGGTCAAGAGAGGTAGTACACTCAGTAATAGACACTGAATCAGACCCATCATTGTCGATGAGTTAGTAACTGCAAGATCGTATGAATGGTGGGGCTAAGATTAATAATATACATGATCCACAAAACATCGGAAGATATGGTAAGTTCGGCATGTGTAGAGGGGAAAAAAGGGAGTTGTATATGTCCTTGGTCGAAACAGGGGTGATAGCCCGATGACGGGAGTTAAGCGATTTGGGAGGAACCGTTCCTTCTGAAGTCTAATTGCGTCTAATTGCGGGGTCCTTGGAGCTTGCGTGGATGACTGCGATGTCAGGGCTCATGAGTGCTGGGAGTCATAGACAAAGTCATTTTGACCGAAGAAGGGAAGATCAATGGGATCTAGGAAGGATCTTGGAAGGTCGTGTGATATGACTGTTAGCCGAAATCGGGAAACAATGCTGGCGTAACTCTACTCCTGGCGATCAGGCTCGGGGACTACAGGAATCATAGACTACCTTATTGCCAACCCTCTCCAAGCCTCCGTGAAACGAAGTGGTTCCGCTGAGCTCTATTTCCTTGTCATTCGCCCTTGTACGCATGAGACAAGTCATTGATCGATTCCAGCAAAATGGAGACATGGTCCCTGACCCAGGGCTAGCTAACGACCCAAAACACCTTGAGACCGCCCGTCGGACGCTGCGGAGAATGCAAATAGTCATGCAAGCATATCACTGCTAGAGTACAACACGCTATCCATGCATGTCTTGATACTCTTGACTTTCCATGCATGCAGATATCAACACCGTTATCTAAGTACTGCTCGTCGTCGTCATAAGCGAATACAATCAGGTTCCTCGTGACAGGGATCATCCAGTATTTTCGAATATTCAAAATCTAAAATTCGAAAATACCTTCCCACCCAACCATTTTCATTCAACCCGTAATCTTCCGGTCTTGATCCAAGTATTCCAAGTATCATAGAGGGTTAGTATATACTCTTGCTTTATCATCTACAATTACCCAAGACTTGCTTGGTATACATACATACCGTCAACCATGAGGTGAGTGTCAAAGCGGTAGGCGGTAGAGGACGCGCTTTCGGTCATGTCCGGCCACTACCGCACCAGCGTTTTGAGCACATATTGATGAGCAGACTCCCCAATATCGCTTCGAGCTCAATGAGGCGTCCTACACCTATTGCTAGGAGTGCTGTGCAGAGACTTCCCACTACCTCAAGTAGGGGAGTTGCTAGTACTGTCATTACTGCCGAGGACAAGAACTTGGTCCCAATCAAGTGAGTTTTGGAATTCATGTGAGGACTGTGCTGACTTGTAGAACGAATCTTAGAGGTGAGATCTGCTTCCACAGAACTGGGAGTACAAGGAGGTATACTGATCGTGCTAGGTTCATCTCTGCTAAACACACCAAGAGTGAGTGAACCATCTCCAAGAAATGGCGTAGCTGATCGATCTAGCTCAACAAGGTACATCCACCGCAACGAAACCTCTGAGCTAGAACGTCGGACTGACCAGTAGGGAGCAGGATTCACCCGAGAAGAGCGATCTATCTTTGGACTAGAAGGTTTCCTACCGTACGATGTGCACAGTCTGGAGAAGCAATGTCTACGTGCATGGAATCAGCTTCTCAAGGTATGTCCCTCTATCCTCTATCCTCAGCCTGAAACTGGACGACAGAGGAATAGACTGACAAATAGCAACCCTCTGTTATCCTTAAACACGCTTTCCTCGCCTCTCTACGTGACCAGAACCAGGTCCTCTTTTACCGACTCATGCAGGATCACCTCAAGGAGCTCTTGGGTATTCTGTACACTCCTGGTACGTTCACCTTCAGGAACAGCGAGCTCCACGCTGACGAGAAGGTGCCGCTGAGGCCGTTGCAAACTACTCGAACCTCTTCCGACGTCCTGTAAGTCATTTTAGCGTGATTGGGATTCTAGCTGACACTTTGTGCAGATTGGTTGTTTCATCGTGAGCTATATCATTGGACCTTCAAGACGTAGCTGACCTATAGTCCTTCCCCAACCAAGATGGTATGGGTGCACAGCTCGAGTCTCATTTGCGTGATATCAACCGAACGGCCGATGTTCACTTTGAGCCCGGAAAGCCAAATGACGCTATTGATCTAGTGGTCGTCACTGATGCTGAGGCTATTCTTGGTATTGGAGGTGAGTCACTTGAATTTGCGAGGCAAAGGGTGCTGATATCTCAGATCAGGGAGTTGGAGGAATCACCATCTCAACCTCGAAAGCTGCCCTATATACCCTCGGAGCCGGTATCAACCCCAACCGAATCCTACCCGTTGTCCTAGATGTCGGAACCGATAACCACGCTCTCTTCTCTGATCCACTATACATGGGTTGGAAACGAACAAGGCTAAGGGGAAAGAACTACGATCAATTCATCGAGAAATTTATCAGGCAATGTCGAGAACTTTTCCCTAATGCCGTTATTCATTTCGAGGACTTTGGAATGACCAACGCACATAGGTTTATGGAGAAGTACAAGGATATCCCCATGTTTAACGATGATATTCAAGGAACTGGAGCTGTCGCCTTGGCCGCCTTGATTGCGTATGTCTTCCCCTTCACTCGGCGAGATGACGCTAATGAAGCAGCGCTATTAAGGTATCAGGAAAAAGCTTGAAGGACCAGAGGATCGTAATCTACGGAGCAGGCTCAGCGGGAATGGGTATCGCCGACCAGATCCGAGATGGTCTCATGATCTTGGAAGGATTGTCAAAGGAGGAAGCATCAAAGAGGTTCTACTGTGTCGACCGAAACGGTCTGCTAGTCGAGTCGATGGGTAATGGACTCCGACACGCTCAGATGGCATACGCAAGGGACGACGAGGAGGTCGCTCATTGGGAGCGATCTAACCCTGAGCAGAGGGCTTTGAGGCTCAAGGATGGTACGTTGAGGCATTGAAATAGGGGAATGGCGCTGATCTGCAGTCGTCAAGGCTGTCAAGCCTACTGTCTTGATTGGAACGAGTACACACTCGAGGGCATTCGACGAGGAGATCATCAGGGAGATGGCATCTCACGTCGACAGGCCAATCATCTTCCCCATGTCCAACCCTACCGCTTTGTGTGAGGTTGACCCAGGTAAGCACTCATGTCGAGACGTAATACACCGCTGACGTGAGTAGAGGACGCTTTGGCATGGACAGACGGTCGTGCACTTGTCGCTACTGGATCTCCATTCCAGCCGGTCGACCTTCCCAACGGAAAGCTATGTAAGTCCAATCAACCGACTATCTGATATCTCGACTGACAATCTAGACGAAGTCGCACAAACAAACAACGCCTTAATCTACCCTGCTCTAGGTCTCGGAGCCATCCTAGCCCGTTCACGCACAATCTCCCCCTCGATGCTCATGGCCGGTGTACACGCCTTGGCATCCCTCTCTCCCGCACTACATAACCCCGAAGCATCCCTTCTCCCCGATTTGGCCGATGTGAGGAAAGTCAGTGTAGAGGTCGCTGCTGCCGTTGTCAGGCAGGCTGTCGAGGATGGAAATGCTACTGATCAGGAGACAATAGATGTCGTTGAGGGCAAGGGTGAACTTGGACTTGAGGCTTACATCAAGGTGAATAACCGGATCCTCTTTGTGGGCGTCGCTGATGTAACAGAGCCGTATGTGGGATGCCGTCTACCGACCACTACAGTTGGTCGATTAGATGTTCTTGGGATTAGACTTGACTTGGATATTTATTGGCATGTATCATTGATTTTACACAATTGCAGTCCGACAGCCTAATCCATACAAATGCCGAATTACAAGAGAATTATACAGTTCCAAAATCCCTTTCCCTCCTCTCATCGTCTACTTCATCTTCATCTCTAACGACTTCTTCATCTATAGACTCGCTATACTCATATGGTCCCTGTCCATGTCCGTGACTACTATTACTCCCAGCTCTCACTTTACCGTGTATCCCCGCACTATCGCCTGATGAACCTGCTCTGACGATCCCAGGGTGGCGCCGAGGGATACTTTGAGCTGTTGCCGATATTGAAAAGTTCGCCGTCGAGGCAGAATTTGGAGGTGGGGTACGTGAAGTAGATGATGGGGATGGTAGCCAGCCGTTCCCCGCTCCTGACATTGCTGCGTTGTAATCGAACTGCAGGGGTGCTGCACCATTCAGTGAAGACAACAACATGGCGATCTCGTCGTCTAGTGTCTTCCGAGCGAATTGATCGCCTTCTTTCAGTAGAAGGTTGAATTGTTTCTAATTATCAGCTCGCCGTCAGCATTTCGCAGATGGAACTCACCTTTAATTTCGCATCAACCTTGACAAAAGTCTCGATGATCTGCGGTGTGACCTGCTGACCATCTCCTATCAGGCAGTGTGAAGAGGGCAGATCCCCATTCACAAACGCCTCGAAAGCATCGTGCTGCACAGGTCCATTTTCTGGTGCCAACCCAGCAGCAGATTCTCCAAATGGCGTCTGCCTCCCATTCCTGGGCCCTGGACTTTCCATCGAGTAATGATATGCCGTAGGCGTTGAATATGCGGATCCGTGTCCACTATGTCCATTATACATTGATTCCTGTGAACTGAATTGGGACACTGAATTTGATAATTGTGGATTTGCCCTTAGTACAGCGTCGGTAGGAGCGGAGAAAATGAATGTAGAAGGGTGAAGAAGGGATTGACTGGGTATCGTATCGTTGAAGTCGGGTAATGGTTTCGGGGGTGGGGCGGTACCGATGGGTAGGGGAGCGTGAGTGTTGGGTAGGAGCATTCCCATGATTTTCTTGTAAATGTCCCGGATGACTGAGCAGGTAGTGGCATGAACAGCAAAGAAGTCGGGTGTGAATGGCTATCGGCTCAGCTGTGCATCCAGGATCATAGGGGGGTGGTAGCTTACCAGGTTCAAGAAGACAAGGTAGGATTCCGCTTCAAGGGTATCACTCTTGCTCTTGCCTTTTTGGCCTTTGAATAGCCCTTTCTGTCGCCGTCAGTCATGGTGCAGACTCCATTGTGCGAGAGGCTCACCATAGTCTTCCCGCCCTTCTCGCAGTAGTATTCCCATTCTTCCAGTAGACGAGTCAGAGCTCTAAGAAAGTCGCTTGCGACGGTAATGTCGAACAACATAGCCAGACTTGTTCCTAGGATGAAGTAATTGCGGGCTCGAAGGTCCAGCTTTCCCGGTCCCAGCTCCTTCTCCACCAGTTCACGTCTGACTTTGACCGTATTCAGCCAATGCGTATCCCTGTCATGTCAGTCATTAGCCTACGAGGCAACAAGAAGGACTCACCCGCCATACCACTGCATGAGATAACTCCAATTCAGTAACCGATCCTTCGCCAGTCCAATCACATCCTCCAACTTCTTCACCTCCCTCACAGATCCAGATCCCCCAGTGTAAGTAGATGCCCCAGAGGTAGTAGCTCCACTAACACTCCGACCTCCTTTCGCCGTGCTGGCACTAATACTAGCGGCCCTCGAGGCAGTAGGATTATAAGAGTAGGCTGAATAACCATCGTCAGGTGTGTATTGGCCGTACGATTCATCTGAATGGGAATTTGAAGAGTGCGAGGTGGGCGTTTGGGAGGGATGGGGCATGGGGATGGCCGAGACTCGCGATGCTGTTGATTTGGTCGTTGTCGATTTACCCAGAGCCTGCAGGAGGGACTGTATGTTAGCTCCTATACTCGACCTGGGTACTTCGTATGCATACATTGGATTGCTGGATGGTCAATACTCTCTCAGTATCACAATAATGATAAACATACCTTCCTCCTCATGCTGGACTTGGACCCTACACCAAAACTAGCGAAGTCCATTGTGAATTGACAATTGTCGATTGGTTCAACGATAGTCCAGCGTTGGTATTAGCATCGTCGAAGCTTGCTTGATACTCGCGTTCCTCTCAGTAACGAAGTCAAAATTCGCTGGCCTTAGTCGGATGCGCGCTTTGAGGATGTGTAAATTGAGATGAAGTAATGTGGACAATAGTGAGATCACGACGCGTTTTGGACTGATGATATTTCGGACATGACATGACAATGATCTACAAATGTCTATTTATCTATACAATGAATGGTCTTTGACACTAATTCGTCCTATGTCCTCCTGATCGTTATTGATGGTATATTACTCTGCCTGCTTATCACTGCTCTACGATCCCTATTTCGCGAGACCCATCTGCAACAGGACCTTGTACGCTGCGATGGTCTTGCCCGGCTGTTTTCCACTTTGGACAGTCTCTGCGCTCCTGGGTTCATAAGCTCTTGTCATCTCGAGGATCTTGCAGCACTTACACTTCCTCTCCACCAGGGAGCGTTGCCGTACATTTAGTCCTCCACAACATGCCTTCGGTCGACTCGTGTTCGTATACTGGCAACCCAGTGCCGAGTACCCCGATACAGTGCTGGTTCAACATTGCCGAAGCACCAGTAGCTTGTTTGATATCGACTTCCTGTTCCTCTCCTTGATCTGCGCTCGACGCCGAAAGTCGATGTTGCTCATCATATAGTGATTGCTGAATGATTGCTGAATGAACCTAGCGATGGGGTCGAAGAGAGGTACGAGCCATTCAGCGACGTGATCGTATGCCTGCCCTTCGGTCCTCATGAGAGGTTTCACATCTGCTGACCCGCTCGGATCCGAAGTCGTTCCTTGGAGATATGATTGAAATACACCAGCGATGTAGCTCTCGAATACATTTGCCTTACTCTTTTCACCGGCTTTGACGACCATTGCTGAATGCGATGGTAGTTGTAGTTTGTCGATCAATTGATATCGATTCGATACTTGAGCAAGGGTTGAATTGGATACCAGGTGAGACATTATTGTCTGTCACGTCAGCTTGGTCACAATCGCAAGATAAGAGTGGCTTACTGTAGTAGGGCCCTCTCTCATATTAGGCCAGATTCTATGGAGCAATGTGGTACAGGTCATTTCTATCTCGTCAGCCACGAATTTCCACTGCGACAAGCAATCACACACTTAGAATACCATCTCCAATCCACTCTAGCTTCTCATTGTCGACGAGATCATGATCCTCCTCCTCAAACTTCAACCCAGACTTTGCATTTGGAAACAAGCTCGAATGACTGAAGACCCTTTTCTCGATATCCCCATTTTCGATTGGAGGAAGAGGAGGAAGGTAAAGGTCCTGGGGGAGTTCACCGATTGAGATAACCTTGTAGGTGTTAGGATTCATCCTTTTTGATCGTGAGTCCATGCTGTCGACGGAGCGTTTCTGCTTGAGCGAGCCAGAGCGGGACGAGTCTGGAGTAGAATGTCCGGGTATCATTTTGACTTTGATTTTGATTTTGGATCTCGCGATCTCAGGGTGATGATGCTTACAAGTCTGCTGCTATTCTTCGACTTTGTCGACTTTGGTGATCGATAGAACACTGCTTGATGAGGCAAAGGTGAGGGAGGATGACGGGAATGTGACTGAGAGAAGAGGAGGAGGATAAGTCCGATATTTCTATACTTTTCAATCCACACAAAGAGGTCTGTGCGTTTCCAAAGGAAATGGCCGAGATAGCCGAGACATATCGACCGATAAGATACATGTATACATTATGCTATATGATATGCGATTACCAAGACAAGACAGGACCTTAATCAGTCTATATGCTCCTCTACCCTCTCTCCTTCTAGTGCACTAGCAACTCTACTTCTAGCTCGTAATGTCCGTCCGTACTTCAATATGAGAAGCGGCGCTAGCTGCAAGGCCATTGCAACGCAGGCGACTAGAGTGGAAGCTTTCGCATAGCCCAGTCGTTCGTACTGCTTGTCAGAATGGAAACCGAGGACTAAAGGGGAAGAGCAAGATAACTCACCATCTGATTCGCAAATAGTGGAATGACTGCAGCACCGACATTCCGGACGCAGGATTGAGCAGCTTGGGCGCTGGAGCTGTACGTCTCATATGCGTCCGCAAGATAGTTGCTTGAGTATTAGCGGATGCCGGTCACCAAAAAAAAAATTTGCTCACAAGACTCCCACGTACATGTGGTACAGGCCAACATTCTGTATAACCAAGAAAATGGCAGGTACGATCCATCTTCCCATCAGCTTTCTCCGTTCCTACTCAAGGGGACGTACGGAATCTCTGGTCGTCCGGTCCATGCAAATCCAAACAGGCCAATTGGGAATGCCAATCCCACGAAGGCAGCGTAATACAGACGAGCTTCGGGTGGTGCTCGACCTGTAGGTGATTTCCTAGCTTTCTTGGCGTAGATGTGTTCTTGATGGAAGTTCGCTGCGAAGCCGAGAATGGCTCCTACACATAGGCATCTGAGATGTCAGCTCAATTGATCCGACGAGAGGGGTGGCGACATACGCCTGAATAGACCCCAGCTGACCCACGTTCCATCCGTACTGACGGAATACGAGGAGTGTAGACGCGGCTGAGAGGAAGAGGCAGGACCAGGCGAATCCGATCCAGACAGCCAGTGCGGTGACGATAGGTTCGGTAGCGAGGTACACTACGGGTCAGCGACCTATTACGCTGGAGTATGGATGGACGTACCAAAGGGTCGAACGACAGAGACTCTGAGGGTCTTGAAGAAACTTCTATGTTGAAGGTCGGAAGCGCATATATGTTTTTGCCCAGTTTGTTTCGTAAGTTTCTTTGCCCGGCGAGAGAGTAGTACATCCTCCCTCGTTTCGCGTAGGAAACAGATGTTGAGTATGATAGAGCCTGCCCCGAGGATGCCTTGATACTGTTCATCAGCTGGGATTCTCGAAATGAGATGAGGACTTACTCCATAAGCCCACCGTGCTCCTCCTCCCATACCGACCCATCCTGTCACGACGCTTCCAAGGCCCTGTCTATCAGTATAAGCAGACATTGTACAATACGAAACCCACACCGCCGATGAAATTAAGAAGAACAAAGACGTTCATTGCCAAGCCCCTCTGCTTGGCTCGAAAGAGGTCGGCGACCGTGCCTCCCACCATTCCATTCCCTACGGATGAGGACATGCCTTGCTACCTCGTCAGTAGTGATCATAGAGAGGTAGACGAAACTCATACGAAGAATCTCGCCACCAGCAGAGCAGCATACGAGCGAGGTACAGCCTGAGGGAGAAAGAGCAGTGCTGTTCTGCAAGATCAGCTCTGGTCTTAGCTGGTCAGAACTACTCACATGACTGAGGTGACCTGATAGATCGAGTTCCGACCCATCTACTGGTCAGCACATCGCTGTGGACCTAAGATCAGACTTACAGCTTCACTAATTGGCGCCAGGAGCATCGGCGTAAAAGCGATAGTCACCATGAGGACCGTCTGACTGACCAGAAACTGTTCTCGAGAAACACCGAAATAGTCGATCCCCCAATTCGAAATGATAGCGGTAGAAGTACAATTGATTGCAGTGAGAAGGGTAATCAAGCAAGCAGTAAACAGAATGATGGATTTCCGGAGTAATGTATAATTGAATGGGTTCTGTATATCAGCACTGCTCTACCTGAGATGAAGAGCATACTTCTGGATCTCCTTCTGCCCAATCTATCAGAATCACATCCTCGGGTCCATTTCCTAAGTCTGCCACTATCGTCTTTTCTTTACTTCTACTCCGCGGCCCTAAGCCTTGTTCCGCTCCTAACTCTAGCACCGGTATTTCTTTGCCTTCAATATCACCATCGATTGATTCATGCCTTATCTCTCCTTCTTCGCGCACTGTTTGGCGGAGCTGCATCTCCATCTCCGTCGCTTTCGTACTCTCAAGAACATATCTGCTGTTGGATGTAGAGGTCCGTCCGCTATCAAATTGGACCGGCGAAGCTGGACGAGAGCGTGAGGGCCCAGCGTGGGTGTTGTCACTCTGACCCATCTGTTCGAGTACTGAGTGAACAGTTAGTGATTATCCTGACCACAGAGTCTTTAATTGAAGTAGATCGAGACCACCCCTTCCGAGTGCTCGGGATGCAATCAAGTCGCTAGAATGTCCGAAAATCCAGGTGTGTGTGTACCTTTCGGATTCGGGCTTCGATTCGGCTTATTGGGAATAAGGAGTAGGGTTTCGGGCGAGATGGAGCTTGGACTTCAAGTGAATTTTAGGGCCGTCGGGTGTCCGTGATTTACAGACTTGACAATTATTGTACAACTCATTAATCTACACGCCAAGCATTGTAAATCAGCTGAACTTGACTCGAAATATGGAAAAGAGGACTGGACGGAATATCATCGGGATTCATGTCATCAAGCCGGAACGTTGCCGAATGACCGGAGATAAGCGAATGGATTGAAACACTGGTATCATAACAGTACTTTATACCAGCTGTATAGGTCAAAAGTACTACCAACTCCCTGTTAGATGGTGATTATGATCATGAAGGTGCAGGGGTAGGTGTCATAGTATGAAAACCTAGAAAATACAGATGCATACAAGGCTGAAAACTACAGAGCAAGCGGACGCGAGCAATGATTATGTGACCGCGACATTGAGCTTGATACCCATACAAGCCATCTCTGCACATAGGTATCTAAACACATCTATTTATCAGCTTGTGTTCACACAAGAGTGAAAGGTACTTACATGGTACGGCAATGACATCCATGACTCCCTTTCTGTCCTTCTTGCCCTGGACGGTAATACTGACTTTACCATCCTCAATTTTGACGCCGTCCTCCTCCTTGTCACAGACTCGACAATATTCCTTTCCTGTCTCGTCGTTTCCTAAAGACTGATCGAAACCGAGAGTGATGAGTGATCCACAGTTCCTGCATACCCAGGCCGTTGAGTAGTCGGAACAGTTCATTAATCGATCTTGGAGTAGGAACGATGTTCCATGGGCGATGAGGGCATCTCGCTCCATCTCACCGAATCGAATACCACCAGCTCTCTTTCGTCCCTATTCTGTCAGCTTGACCCACCAGATTATCTGTAAAGGAGAGCTTACCTTGACGGGTTGTCGAGTAAGTGGATCAACAGGTCCGGTGGTACGGACTTGGAATTTATCATTAACCATGTGTCGTAATCGCTGGTAGTATACTAGACCAATGTAGATATCTGCCTTGAACTCCTCACCAGTGATACCAGAGTACATCGGCTCATTACCGTGATAATTGTATCCAGCGGCTTTAAGTTGTTCACCAAAGTAATCAACCGGACGATCCGCATCCGAGAATCGGAAAGGGGTAGCATCCTGCGCTAAACCATGTAATGCTCCTGATTTACCGGCGATACTCTCGACAAACATCCCGATAGTCATTCGACTAGGGAAAGCGTGAGGGTTGATAATGACGTCCGGCTGCATACCGGTTTCCGAAAATGGCATGTCGACCATTGGGAATTTTTGGGAAAGAACACCCTTTTGCCCGTGTCGCGATGAGAACTTGTCTCCAATGACGGGTGATCGAGGGATTCGCAATTTGATCTGAACCTTTGATAATGGTGCGTCACCCAAATCCGATCCGAGTACTCGGACTTCATCGACGAAACACGTCTCATCACCCTTGTATTTATGGAACTGGGTCTTTCCAGAAATCGTATCGGCATAAGCGCAAATGGGATCCCCTTGGTGGATCTTGGCTCCAACACGGGGTAGACCATCATCTCCAACCAACTCCTTACTCGAATGTTCCTTGGTCTTCAAGTCCTGAGCGTATCCGAAGTGGAATTGATTGGTCGTACCGCGCTCATCCTTGAGATCGAATATATCGGATTTGTAGACTGTACCGTAACCGAATCCTCGCTCGTGGGCTGATTTGTTCAAGATCATGGCATCTTCCATATCGTATCCAGTGTATGAAATGACAGCGACGATGGCGTTCATACCGTTGGGGAAGTTGTCGAATCCGTAGTGGTTATGTAAGGCGGGACGGACGACTGGTGTTTGACCTGATTGCAATCGGTACTAAGGGTCAGCTAAAGTATCCTCATCCTTGGAGATTGCCACGTACCATCTTGTTGTCTGTACGTTTGCTCAAAGCTGTCGATGGAGTACCCATAGATTGTTTACCCATTTGACACTTTCATCAGCTAAATCGGCATTCACGGACGATGTTAACTCACCTGGTACATGTTACGAGGAGACTGGTTGAAATCAGAGAAAGGTGTCAAATTGGCAATGACCGACAAGATACTAGTAGGATCCAACTCGACATGAGTAGAAACACCAGCTTCAATCTCTTCTTTCGTACAAGCGACATCCATGTAGACCTGCTCGAAAGTTCCCACATGATCCGTCTTTCCATTCTCGAGGTATGTGACGGGTCTCATCATTCTCGATCGACTCGAGAAGAGGTATAGACCAGGGTACTGTCCTCCCTTTGATCGTGGTACGTATCCGATTTCGAGGTCGAGGGGTACTTTGGAGTCATCCTCGGTCTTCATTTTACGCAGAATATTGGCTAGGGTCTTTGATTTCGAGGGGGAGGCATATCCGATGATTCGACCGTCCAGCTGAACGACGACCATTCGGCTTCCATCGATGGAGGAGGCGAATACTTGTGTCATACCGTGCGCAGTCAAGATTCCGGGGATATGCGAAGCGTCGAGGCCGGCAGTGATGATTTTGCAGGTATGCGACAAATGGTTGAGTAGACCACAAGGGGATCCATCGGGGGTATGGACAGGACATAGGAAACCTGCAGGGTCAGCAGGATTCGACTATACTGAAAGACCACTCACCCCATGACTCGGGTCTCAGTTTTCGAACATCGGTAGTCTTGAGCTCGGCAAAGAAAGCTCCTCGATGGATACACCTGAAATGACTGATGTATCGGTAAAAGTTGAGTTTCTCGGCTACAATTGTATATCCAGAAGTCTGTTGCAAATCAAGTCCAGATGGCGAGACGAGATTACCAGTAGCGAGGAAGTATGCGAGTTTGGATCCTACATCCCAGTTGGTCTTGGTCAAGACTGTGTTAAAGTACTTGGCTGCTTGTCAGTCCTTGTCGATAAACAATGCTCACAATCTGTAAAGGGTTTGTCCTTCTTTTGACGCATATCCTGGGTGATCTGGGCCTTGACACCATTGAGACATTCTTCGAATCGTTCCTTGATGATCATACCGTATAGGAAACCGGGGAGAAGGACTTCGTGGTGCTGAGGAGAATCGGGATTGTCGGCGGATGTAGCACCCGAGACCAACGAGTATAGCTTTCGAAGCATGAAGCTAATTGTCAGCTGACAATTACTACAAAACTTGGAAACAGCTTACACGAGCATTCGATACTTGTCCCTGGCGTTTGGCAAGTGTACGAGCACGACCTTGCTGAGGAGGTATCCTCCCACTCTCGTGTTCTCCCAATCTTCCGGTACGTTCAAGACAACCCTAAACTTGCTTCCTAGATAATCCAAACATTGAGCTCCAGTGTACAATCCCCAAGTCTTTTGTCCTCGGAGCAAAAGCTCGACTCGGTCCGTCAAGAAGGTATTATCGTATTCTCCTTGTACTAATCCTTCAAAGACCTCTTTGTCGCTAGCGTCGACTAGTGCCTTGAGAATGAGGACGAGAGGAATCATGTACTCCTGTTTCCTCCATGCGAATCGTAGAGTCGCACCACCATTAGAAAGGTAATGGACGGTATTTGTCAAAGCAGTCTGATCAGGTCGAACACATCGAATCTGACATCCATAAGGAGTGTACGAAACTCCTCGTTTCGTAAAAGATGGTCGGAAGATATTGATGGGATTATGACGACGTGGTAGTACGAGGTATCGGATCAATTTCTCATTTCCATTGACGATAAAGTATCCTCCGAACGATGAAGATTCTTCGCCGTGTTTGACTAAATCTCGGGATGATAGGTTTTGCAAATTACATCGAGAGGAGCGGACCATGACGGGTAAAAGACCGCATTCTTTGATCTCGTTATGTTCGGTGATGTTTCCGTCTGTGGTCTCAAGAGTCCACTTGACGTTGACAGTAAGCCGTGAACGGTAGGAAGTGAGTCGTTCTCGAGCCTGAACGTCAGTAAACACATCTTCCGACATCTGTGTCTATCACCTACCTCAGATGGGAAGATCTTCCTCTCGACGGCATGCTTGACCCTGTCTGGTACCAATGGTCGTCCGAGAGCGACCTCAGTGATGGAGTCTGCGGGTCAGCTACGGAACCGAGATCATTTCAGCTACTTACAGGTAATCTTGTTTCCGAAAGGCTTGCCCTCAGCTGCTCTTCCGTCAAAGACGACTTTCTGCCCAATATCATTGACACCGAGCTGCAAGATACCAGCTCCATCTATCTATCAGCTATTGCCGTACATACGACGAATGTACGTACCGGCATCATCAATCAAGGCATTGAAACTTTCAATGTGTGGTTTGACCAATTCCTCCAGTGCCGCAATGTCTGGTCCGTCCGTCGGGGGGTGTCGGAATGCCCTCTCTCTCGTCAAGGTTCGGAAAGTAGTATGGTCCTTGGATGTTGATGCCAGTGACGGCGACAGTGGGTCGAACGTCATGCTGGGCAATGTATGGGTATAGGGTATAGGTTGTGTGCGAGCAGCTCTACTCGCCTAGCAACTTTTTCCGGCCCAATTTGGATTTCCCACGGTATGTAAATTACCACGTGTAGGTGCAACTTCGGCCCGCCGGATGACCGAACTGCATGCTTTCTTGGGTTGATGCGTTCACCATGGCGTCCAGAGCTCTACTACCCCTCACGATAGATGAGGAGCAGGGTAGGTATCATGACTTAGAATCGAAAAGCGTTGGTATCTTCACTCGAAGCTATCGTCGTATACGCCGTCGGCCAAAATCGTTTTTATTCATTTTCGTCCTCGCCCTTCTGATACTATTCAATGGGACAGCTATTGGTACATTTCGTCGCGACTTGGTCTACCTTATTCGACCACTATGGGATCATCCGGAGCAGCCATTCAACGTGATACCGCATTATCCACCACCAATCACTGGAAAACGAGACTGGTGCAAATTACATGGCTGGACACCTCGACCGATGGCAGCTGAACGACCCATGATTGTGGACGCGGTTCCAATATCTACAGAGCTGGACATGTTGGAAATTAGAATGCGGGAATATGCGCCCTTCGTCAAGATATTCGTAATTGTCGAATCGCCCATGACATTCTCTGGTAAACCGAAGCCATTATTCTTTGCGCAGCAGAGAGACCGATTCGACAAAATAGCAGAAGACGGAGGGGCAAAGATCGTATATGCTGCCGTGGAGGGTATGAATCCGAATCTACCTGTTGGGTCCTTTGAAAATGAAAACAAGCAGCGGATCACGATATCGAATCTCTTGAATTCTCTAAAAGCCAGAGGGGAGATACCAGAAGGTTCCTTGGTGATACAATCCGATATCGATGAAATCATCTCTCGACAGACACTCGACTTGCTCACATCGTGCTCCGACTACCCTGATCAACTCCACCTCAATGTCAAGAATTACCGTTACTCGTTCAACTTCCCATTACTGGATACGGGCTACTGGAGACCGAGGGTGGTCACTGTGAATGCCGGTCAAGATATACCATATCATCATGGAAGAGGATCAGACTGGTTACTGGATGGGGCAGGATGGCACTGCTCGTTCTGTTTCCCCACATTGGACGATATGAGGGCGAAAATGCAGGGATATGCGCACAATGATCGTGTCAGGGATAAGTCGATCATGAATGAGGATATCCTGAGGGGTAGGGTATGTCGAGGAGAGGATCCATTCGGGATGTACCCCGTAAGCTACATATACAACCAATGGATATTGAGCTGACATGGTTCAGGAAGCCTTTACATTCAAAGATCTATTCGCCCAATCAGGCCCTTCGCACCCAACAAATTCGTTCAACACTATTCCCGACTATCTACAAAAGTACCCTCAACGATTCCCTTACCTGATGACTGAAGGCTGTAACCGCCCCAATCACGCAGGCCAGTAATGAGCATACCTATATGAACCTTATGATGCATTGTACCCACAAAAAATGTGCCACAACCACGTGCTATTAGTTGTTGTCGTACTCTCTACGTAACCGGCACTCGCCGTCATTGCGCCTGTGTTATAGAGAGAACAACTTGAACCACTGATCACCTATTTACTCTATAACATTACATAGGCCTGTCGATATCAATAGCAGACCATATCAAATCCGCCACTTAGACGATCAAACATATTTGTTTCACTTTTGAAACTTAATCACGTGAAATCATCATCCCGATAATCGCGCATCTCTATCGCCTTTCATTCGGGTCAATCACTTTTCTGTCAATAACTTATCAAAACCAATAAAATAACATAATCCACGATGTCCGATAAGGAAGTAGGTATGTCTGTCTCTCTAAGCCCCATCTTCGACCCAGCACGCCAGGCGTCGTAGGCGGTCGCACTCCTTTGTCGCCGAGACTATATGATTGGAGCTAACGTCGACAGGATCAGCCGTTCCAGCGGAACAGAAAGCCGGATGGGCTTCTTTCGTTAAATCTCTAGTCCACATGACTGGTGATCTGTCCAGCATGACCGCACCCCCATGTGAGTGTGACCCGACCTGTGGTGTGGCCGATCGAGAGCTGACGTGAAACAGTCATTCTGTCGCCTACTTCGCTCACTGAGTTCCCAGCATACTGGTGTGAACACCCAGACCTATTCGCTGCCATCTCAGAGGGAGCAGATGAGCAGGATAGGATGGAGCGGGTGGTCAAGTGGTTCATTGCTACCCTCAAGGGACAGTACACTGTATGTTTTACCGTTTGTGGTAAATCGCCACCGAGCACATGCTGACAGCCAGACCCGAAACGAAAAGATGGGTTCCGAGAAGAAGGTAAGCCCACGGCCGGAATCGGCGCTATGGGATTGAAGTTGACAAATAGCCCCTCAACCCCATCCTTGGTGAATTATTCTACGGGACTTGGCCCGACCAGAATGGTCGAGGTGAGACCGTTCTCGTAGTCGAGCAGGTCTCGCACCACCCACCGGTTGTACGTCACCAAAGAAGGATATTGAAACTGGGCTGACATTCGCAGACCGCATAGTCAGTACTGCCCCATATGCAACGGACTTAAATACTGATCTCTAGCCATATCGAAAACAAGAAAGCTGGTGTCGCGCTACAGGGTCACTCTGGTCAGAAGACCACTTTCAGCGGAACCTCCATGAGCGGTATGTCTTTCACATGTGTCGCTGGAATACGCTAAACAAACAGTGAAGCAGTCCGGTCACGCGATCTTGACTGTCAAGCCAAAGGCCGGTGGTGCTGAGGAGAAGTACTTGATCACTCTCCGTACGTGATTCATTTTATCTGCTATGGTTGCCGACTGACAAACCAGCCAAACTGCGTATCGACGGTATCATCTGGGGATCCCCTTACATCGAGGTCATTGATAGCAACGCTATCCAGGCCAGCACCGGATTCTCTGCCTTAGTAAGTTCATGTCCTCGTCGAGCCGGTTCAATACTGATAACAGATCGACTACAAGGGTAAAGGATACTTCAGCGGAAAGCCCCACTCGTTCAAGGCCGCATTGTCGAAAAACGGCCACGCTGTTCAATCTTACGAGGGACAATGGACTGGTGTCTCTCACGTTGGCTCGTCCAAGGGACCCGTCTTCCTCGACACTTCCGCACCAAAAGAGGAGGTCACTGTAGCTCCTCTGTCCGAGCAGGGTGAATGGGAGAGTAGGAAACTCTGGGAGTCTGTCGCAAATGGTATCAGAACAGGAAACTACGATGCTGCCGGTAAAGACAAGTCTCGATTAGAGGTAAGCTGCGTGTATCGCTGCGGATGTTCAAGCTGACTATTAGAACGAGCAGCGACAACGTAGGAAGGATGAGCAGGCTGCTGGATCCGAGTGGAAACTTGTCCGTTTCGAGCATACCGAGGAGGATGTCGAGTACCAGCGACTCGCCGAGATGCTACATGACAAATACCAGCCCGCTCACGAGGATGGTTACATCTTCAAGGGTTAGGTCAGGTAGACGTAGTCAGAATTACAAGTAGTAATAAATCTTCTCCCTTTGCATGCTATGGATGAATATGCTATACACTACTACAAGCCCTCTCTTCGCTTAGATGAACCCGTTGGAAAGAATCATGTGAATATCAGGAACGAGAACCTTATCTAGAGCCAACCAAGTGTCATCCTCAACTGAATACACACTATACAAAGCACTAAAGACAAATAGACACAGTATGCATACACCGTCAATACTATCAATCTACCTACCCGTATTATGAATGGGATCAGGAAGAAGGGATTGTTGGACCTTCCCAATGAGGTCTTGGGTTTGATCGCCGAGCAATTATACGACCCGCTTGTCCTTACGCAGCAGGACCGGTTGAGTACATCTCTCCTTCTACACTGTCGCATGCACCGAGAACTGATCATCAGCATGGGGTATATTCTCCACTGTCGACATGTCGCCGACCAGGCAGGCCTCACTGGACTCGTTGATCGAATTCGGCTGGACCTGCCGTCAAGTCCGTAAAGAAGTCAAGGTCGTCTTGTTCAGGTGTATAAGGGTGACATCTGTCGAATCTATCCACAAGGTCGTCGCACATAGAGAGGACTGGGCACCATTTGTCAAGTGAGTCTATCATCTTTGTTCATCCTAGCTGACGGTAGATCAATTATCATCGATTTAAACATGTTTGATCAGCCTGATGATCCTGAACTTACACCTCGGTCTTGTTGGCGTGAATCAGCACTTCTCATCTCATTACTACAATCACTTCCGAACTTGGAACATCTCTCATTCTTTGCCGATCAGAGTGATGATTCGACTTTGGTCCTCGCCTTTGCAACATTGATACCACATCCTAGTTTACATCCGACTCCACCTTCAACCCAAGCCCTAACACGAGCAGAATCATCCATCTCCAGGCGATCATCTCCCTTTGCCCCTATCCACTCCTCTTCGCCTTTGCCATTAGCATCACGGATAAGATCATTCGGTTGGCGACAACGTTCGAGACCTCCGACAGGCTACGACGAATTCTCGACAGCGTCCACATTCGTCTCCACCTTACACTTGATCCGGCACGCTCATAAACTCGAATACCTAGTGCTAGACGCGGATATGGACAAGATCAGGTCTTTGGATATCACCATCCTACTGGCGGAATTAAGGCAGAGGAAAGCACCTGCCGGAGAAGCGCTCAGGCCTTGTGCATTGACTTTATGCGGACCTATCAAGGAATGGGCTCAGGGTGCGAAAGGAGTCTTGGAAGCTCTAGTCAAAGACTCAGGGGGACACGTTGGGGAATTATTCCTCGATAGGCCATTGGCCAAGTCGACAGAAAGACATATAGTGGATCCCGAGACCTTTGTCAGTCCGTCTATTACAATTTGAATCGGTGCTGATGAAGTAGCTCGATATCCTATCGCCCCTCCAAGAACTCCCACTACTCCGATTACTTCAAATCGGATCTTATTGTTTCCCAAAAGAGTCTCAGAGAGATCTGGCCCGCAAGATTGGTCTCATGTTACCGGCACTTCGAGCTCTTGCGGTGAATGGGGATGATAATGATACGACTTGGTGGGGTATTTGGAGACATGATGGTGGTCTTGCTATTTGGCCATTGATGGAAGGGGATCTGAGGAAACTGGAGGGAGAGACGCGGGACTTTGTTCCCACTTAGGAAAAACAAGCTTGGCTGGCTCCAGGCTTTCTGACGTCGTGCAGATCTGGTAAGCATGCTCGTCGGTTGTCAACAGGGATATCGCATACTGCATATTATCAAGACAATGTATATGTTGTACAACAACACACGACCCAAGTGACTAGAAGCACGGGACGTAAAATCCATGTTTCCGCAAGAAAGCTTCCCAATCGTGCAACGCGAGATTATTGAGCAATGCCCAATCGATATTAACGATAAGTTCAAGCAAAGCCTGGTTAAGATGATAATGCCCCTTGAGGCCCTTTAACAATGCTTTTGCTCGAGCTTTGATGACTGGACCATGAGCTACTCCGTCCGCCCATGAGAGGGGTAGGAGGAGACTACAAATTAGTCACGTTCTTTCAAGCAGAGAAGAGACATACCCCGCGTAGTGGCCTCTTGACATCGATTCTTCCGAGATATCCAGGATACCTGTCACCACCGTCTGGACTTCTTGTGATTTGATATCATCCATGATGATTACTGTGCGTAGACACAAGTCCATACACCCCACAATGCCCATCACTCCAACAGTCACTTCTCGAGGTAATGTCCCGAGCTGGATGTCAGTTTAAGTAGAAAAACAATACAAGCAGTCTTACCATGACATTTTGCCTAATCAGGTCTCCTTGGGGTATGAAGTCCTTGACTCGTTTTACTAGTGACATCATGCGAGATTCAATGATTGTTTTCAATTGTCGATATATCGGTTTAGGTTGTGCTTCACGCATAGCATCCACATCCCGAGCTTCACCACATAGGATCATTGTCTACTGGTCAGCGACCTGCTAGAAAAACGCTTCCGACTCACCCTTGCGGAATACAGTGCAGCCTCTCTAGTCCAGCCATAGACGGATTGTATGTGGTCTATCCCTTCACCTTGGATATCAGCATTGTATATGGGTATTCTGTTGACGTACCAGTCTCATGATACCTGAACCATTCGTTATCCCAAGTGAAGATCCTCGGGGACACCCAAATCGTCAAATGGCCTAGATATTCATCAGCTTTTGACCCTATTGCGGCTGGTGGACATACCTATAAGTTCGAGAATGGCCATTTGCTCAACTAGGAACCGCCGGTCCGCTGTTGGGCGGGCATTGATCAAAGCTGCCGGGCCTCCTGCTTCTTCAATGATAGTCTGTCCGATCCGCAGTGGAAGTTCCCAATCTTGACAGCCTGCTAATCGCTAGGCGTCAGCTATTTGTTCTATGAAAGGGATTCACGTACATCCCGGATGTTGAGAGCGACAACAGTAGCAATTCCCAAATCGACATCATTTGGATCCTCCTTAAAGATCCCGGCTACCGAGCACGCTCTGAGTCGTTTGAACGATTCGGACCGTTGTTCATCACTTGTAGCGTACATGGCATTATCGCCCCTAGAAGGTCCGGATTGATCCATCTTGATCCCGAAATCGACAGAGGCGAGGGATAAGAGGGCTAAGCGGAATGCATCATGAGCTATACTTTGGCCGGCTGGTGCTCCGAGGGCTAAGTGGGAGAAATGGCATAAGAATGGGTTGGTGGACTGCGTAGTAGGAACAACGAGGAGTGACTCGGATGTCTTGTGGAAGAAATGGCGGAACTGAATATCAGTTAGGATAATCGTGCAGAAACTCACCTGGTGGCGTTGTTCCAGAGAAGGAAAGAATTGGGCCATTTGATCAGGTTGCTCCAGTACCTGTAATTGGTACAGATATGAAGGATGCTCTGGCCGATCCCGATATTCCGGCTGCACTAATGCAAAAGTCGAATTGAAGGCTGTATCCGAGTTCAGGCTAATTGGTGTCGATTCCGAACTACCCATATCTCGCGATAATCGCTCCTTCTCTTGAAGCGTAGCGAGATCATGTCCATTCCAATTGAATCCATTCGCCCAACGAATATCCGGCGACTTTGGCGGTAATATGTCATTGTAGCTGAAGTCGATTTGAGCACTTGGCATAGGTGGATATGAAGCAGTTTGGCGGAGCGCTTCTTGAAAATCGAAAGTAGGTTGAGGTTGAGGTTGCAATTGAGGTTGCGGCTGGAAGACGTCGACTGCTTGAGGACCGAACAAGGATGTGAGAAGTGAAGATGGGCTTGGGGTGGATGTGACGGGATTCCAGACTGACATGGCATTGTTGATAGGATTCATGTTGAAGGCTGGCTGGGTAGTCTGTAATTGCGCAAAGTAATCGAGGTTCGTAGATGACAGATCGGGTATGGGTACACAGGAAGCCTGCTCAAAGTGGTTTGTTGGTATCGTGGCGCTGAATTGTGTAGAAGTGGTAGGGGATTTTGACCTGGAGGAACGACCTTGATCAGTCGGATAGATGCACTGCCGGTCAGCTAGAATACAGCACTGTCAAGTACGACCTACCATATCCTCGGCTCCCTTCCTCTTACAGCCCCCGCATACTGGCTTTTGCTCATCGCACCTCACTCTCCGAGTCTTGCAGTGTGAACAACCATTCCTCGACCGACGGTGAAACCTCCTCACACGACCATCGGCATATCCATCAGCGGTAGAGTAAGTGCACTGATCGTCAGCTATCTACAGAGCGGATCATTCAAAGTGAGAAGAAGCTCACTGCCTTGTCCCTTTTGCGACAAGTATCGCATGTCGGACGGTGCTGGTCACATTTCAATTTAGATTGCCGACATGAGTCACATGGGTGTTGTGCAGTCGTGTGCGACTGTGACGGGTTCGCAAAATCACTCTCCGGGTTTGCGATCATCGTATCTTGATTCTTAGCATTAGGGCACACAGCGGGTATCAAGGAGGCGACAATGCGGTGAGGTCACATCAACAGATGCTAGACCGTGAACATGATCAGATTATAGATCGGTCGTCTCGGCCGTATAACTCGGGCTCGGCGCACGTGGAAATATCCGGTACCGGGTCACTCACAACCATCAACTCATCGCCATCATTCATGTTGCCCTGCCAGGAGGGTGGATGTGGAGGATGACAGACAGCGAAGCTATGGGAATCTCAGCTACCACCTCAAATCTGGATCTGCATCAAGTACCGGATGATAGAGCAATGTACTCCTGCCAGAAGTGCTCAGAGGTGATTGTATGCCTTCACGCTCATGACTGATATGTCGCTCACGAGCAGGCATTACAAGATGAGCTAGTATCAAAGGCGTTTAATGGGCAGTCTGGAAGAGCTTTGTAAGCTGGCTCACTTATTCTGATGTACTGTTGACCAATATTAACGATAGCCTAATGAATTCTACGATCAATACGAGATTAGGTAAAAGGGAGGAGAGGATGCTGATGTACGTAACCACCATCTGATGGCTAATGAGATTGAGCTTTCAACTGACTCATAGGACCGGCAAGCATGTAGTTGCCAATTTGTATTGCGCGGGATGCAATGCGCTACTGGGGTGGATGTACATCTCGGCACCCAATGGACATGAGAAATACAAAGAAGGTAC
Source organism: Vishniacozyma victoriae (assembly GCA_017654735.1). Classification (NCBI taxonomy): domain Eukaryota; kingdom Fungi; phylum Basidiomycota; class Tremellomycetes; order Tremellales; family Bulleribasidiaceae; genus Vishniacozyma; species Vishniacozyma victoriae. The sequence continues at coordinate 729,791 of JADPYG010000088.1, forward strand.
ATTACTCCCTCTCAATCCAAGCTGATCCCAGGGAGGTATATAGTGGAAGAAGCCAAGGTCATCAAAGAGAACAACTGGTAGTCCCACCTGTATATATGTTGTACTTTTTGTTGTGTCAATTATGCACTACCCCCCTTTAAACTTTGGCCTCGGCGGAGGTTCAACATGACTTGACCGACCTTTGTCCAATTTCAGCCCCTTCTAATTCACTTTGACATGTTATAATCATACATATACAATGGCAGAGGTAGAAGCAAATAACGCACCTCTGGAGGCTCAATTGCCTACTCCCCCGAACGAAATGGAGGAAGAAGGTAGGGAACAATTTATCAGGAGCTCAAGAACGATTACTAATTTATAGATGTCTGTCGAGTCTGTCGAGTCGAGGGCGATGAGGAGATGCCTCTGATATACCCTTGCAAATGTTCTGGATCAGTCCGATATGTCCATCCTGACTGGTAAGCTCTATTGCTCTCTGTGGACAAAGCTTCACAAGCTGATTGTATAGCCTAAAGAGCTGGCTGGCAGCTAGTCAAAAGAAGCATTGTGAGATTTGTGGGTACAAGTACAACTTTACCAAAGGTGAGTCGGGTCATTTTCCGGGGTAGAATCGTCTGACTAGTAGTATACCCCGACTACATACCCCGAACGATACCGCCTACAGTATACATCCGCCAAGGCTTGATGTGGCTCGGTGATCTCGGTCGTCGCATATTCAGGTTGTGGATCGCTACGAATACTTGGCTTATCCTCCTCCCGGCACTGAATATGTCGACTTTAAGGACACTCATGTGGTTCACGGACTTCTTGTCAGTACATTACCGTCCCTCGGTCAAAGAGCTAACACCTTCAGGAGCCCATCGCCCCCATCCATCGATGTGCAAGCTGGCAATTCAACAATGACGACAAACACCACTTCCATTCCTTCGCTACGCTGGGATAACGACACTAAAATAGCAGTGAGCTATATGATCAGTCATCCCGTCAGTGTCGCGGGATTTCTGGCCAAGGATTCGTGGACAAGATGGAACGCAGGAGAACAAGACACGTAAGTGTGCATCCGCATCGTTATCGAGAAGATGAGCTGACGCATCAGTGCTATCGGCTACATTTTTCGAGGTCAAGTGCTGACACTCACTCTTGCCGCCGTCGTCCTCGGTTTGGTCCTCATCCGCGAATGGATGGCACAACATATATTGGGCGATCCACCGAAACCGGCAGACGCACTACCTGAGCCAAGTCAACCAATATACGTCTTGAATGGGATCGTCATGAAGAATCGCCACGACGCATACTTGATGTACGCCATGGATGTGGAAGTACCGCTGCACGTAAACCTCGTAGAGGCCTCCGAATTCCAGAGGGCCAAACGAGCGATCTTGTACACGTCTGTCAGAGACAGGCTCAAGGTTCGTATGAAGGATGTACAAATCTACTTGCGCGGGAATCCCTATATTGGCGAAGCTCCGTTGAACCCCGAAATCGTTGAAAAGATCAAGACGCTCGACATTGAGGAGACGGTAGGCGATCTCAGAGGAAGCTCGGATCCCGAACTGATGGCGATATACCCGACCGTCCACGGCATCATGGAGCGTCTGTTTGATGCAACGAAAGGATGCACTAATCCTGGTCGCGACGCATTCGCCGCCGAAATCCCGACCATGGGAGATGGAAATCTGGAACCGGCAAAGAATCAAGCAGCCAGCGAAGAGTCTCTCGGAAATGGCATCGATTCATTGCAGGCTCCACCGAACCCACTACCACCATCTCTCCCAGGACCGGGCGATCCACACGGCTCTCCTCCCGCAGCCTCACCTACCCAATCGTCGACTCCGCCTCGACCAGTCAATGCCGATGATAGGGGATTTGATGAACACGTCTCATACTCGGCTCCTGAATTACTCTTTGATAGAGAGAGCCTTGGCTTAAAGGAGGGAGAGACAGCGATTGCTGCATTCTCTGCGGCCGGGCCCTCGAGTCATATAAGTGGACCCGATCAATTACGTCAAGCACGACTTGCCCGGTTCGAAAAGCGCCAATCTATGAGAGCGAAAGCGGAAGTGGAGCCTACGGCAGACGGAGAGACCGACGCCCGTTCTACCGAAACTGAGCAACCACCGGCAGTCGGACCTATCCTTGCCGGTTCCGACTCGCCAGTGAAGCTAGGAGAGTCATCTCGGATGGCGGACATGAAGAAAGAGGGCGGAGTCGAAGATGCGGACGGTTGGGAGACCGATAACAGTGATGGACCGACCAATGATCCCGCTCGCCAGATGGTCGACCAAGCATCGCCGTCGTCATCCACAAGCGCTCGTGTAGGCACTGATGGGTCTCGAGAATCATCGGTCGAGGAACGCGTCGAGCGGGGCCCTCCACTCCCCCTGCGAAGACCTACGAAACACACATATCTGTCCGACACTCAAACCCTCTTCGTGGATGCCGAGGGCTCACATCATGCAGTAGACATCAACGATGGATCCCGCCGCCGGCCGCCTAATCCGATCATCAACCCCCCGAATCGGAATGGTAATGACACCGTCTATTTCGTGCGAGATCCTCTCCGCCCCGATCTGCCGGTCATGCCAATGGAAATGGGTCGACCCCCACTTCCCCCTTTCCCTCCCATTCCTACACCCCCCTTGATAGCTACAGAGGACGACGCCGAGGACGATGCCGAGGAGGAAGAAGGTGAGGATGAAGATGAGCAAGAAGATGAACCTGAACAAGATGCCCATGCTCATGATCACGATCACGAGCCTGTGCACGATCCTGAAGAGATGGATGAGCTTGATCGTGAGGACTGGAATGGTGTGCTGGAGGGTGAGTTGACTTTGATCACCGCCGAGGATTTTCTATACTGATCAAATAGTCGTTGGATTGATAGGCCCAATACAGAATCTAGCGCAGAACGTAAGCTACGTTTCCCTCGGTCCGAGCGTATAGCTGATTCGTAAAGGTGTGTTTCGGTTTCGTCATCATTGGTGCTTCCATGTCGATCCTGGTCGGAATTCCTATTTGGATCGGACGAACTTTCCTCTCTATCGACTACTGGCATGCGGCCAAATACTCGGCCGTACTCGTCATCAAGGGTACCCGCCTTATCTTTGATCCAGTCGTTCGTGTGATTTACGACATCCTGGCTCAAGTTGTTGTCATGCCCGCTCTCTCGTCCATCAGGGCACTGGAGAAGATTGTAGCCGACACTGCTGGCCTTGGCGATACTTCTTTACCCAAAGTCAACTGGATACCGTCAATACCGCCCGTGATTCGAGAAAAGGCCGCGACCAGAGCCGGAGACATATTTGCTCTTATTGGAAAGACGACGATAGGGTATGCTACCGAGGCTTATGAGGCACATGGATCTTGGTCAGCCAAGGTTCTGGGCACAAACTCTCTGTCTCACCGTTTGTGGACTATGGGTCACGGATATGCCGTCGTCCTTTCGGTCCTTGGCTTCATCGCACTCGATCCGGCGGGATTCAGGGGCCACCAGCGAGGTCAATTCTCGGGGCACGTGTCCGAGACCTCTCAGTATCTGAAGGTCAGTCCCTATTCTCCAGTTTGGTTCAGAGCTGATAGATCAGCTGGCATTTTTCATGTTTGCTGAGTTGGTCATCTTCCCCACCACTATCGGTGGAGTCATTCAGATTTGCGTGGTTCCTCTCGTTCCCAATTGGTCGGTCGAGAAGTTGTTTGGGTATCTGCATGAGGTTCCTTTCGGAACTTTGTTTGCAACTTGGATCATCGGAACTTCGTGAGCCTATTCACACTGCTATCTAGGCTATGGCTGATAAAGCAGGTTCATGTTCATGTTTGCCGGAATATTACAGACATTGCGAAAAGTATGTCCCAAAAGCATAGCGAGAGCTCAGGCTGACAGCTCAGATGTGTAGGAAAGGTGTCTTGTTCTTCATCCGAGATCCTACCGAGCGATCGTACAACCCCGTCAAGGATATCCTGGAACGACCGACCATGTCACAGATGCGCAAAGTGGGTCTGACCTCTGAAATCTGGGCAGATGCTGACCTCTAGCTTGGCATTTCAGCGATGATGTACACTATCGTGGCGATCTTCCTGTTTGGTGCAACGTGCTGGGGTCTCTCGTCGGCGCCTTTGGCATCGCTTAACCTTCTGCCTTTGCGGACATCGTCTTTGTGAGTCGACCCTGACTGAGTATGGTATTAAAATCTGACAGGAACAGTAATTCGATTACTACAGTCCCATTCGACCTGTTGTTCTTCTCGATCGCTATCGGCCCATCGCTCGCTGCACTACGCTTTGGTAATCGAGGTCGTCGCTGGATGAGACGATGGTGGGATGCCACCGCGTACGCGTTTAACTTGACAGCCATGTTGACGGACCACGATCGTACCACCAAGATCGAGCATCCAGCTGTTCTACACGCTTGGCGAGTATTGGATTTCTTTGCACAAATCGCTTTGGGTAAATACGATACCAACGAAACCTGGGCAAGGGTCCCAGCAGCCGATAGTGTCGTCCTCCTCAAACCAGAGGTCCGAAAGGGTCGAGGAGTATTTGTACGCCTGGACAATCAAGGTCGAACATTAACTCCCGATGGAAGCCTCCTTATGCTTCAGCAGAATCAAGCTGCGACTAAAGCGAATCGGGATCCACACAAAGATTACAAGAGGGTCTGGCTGCCTCGATATTGGAGGACCCGGGTACATGCCGTCGTCTATACCGCTTTGGCTTTGAGTGGGACAGTGGTAGCTACGGCTCTATTTGCCCCTCTGATTGTTGGTCGACTTATCCTCGATCGCGCTTTTGGTCATCCTGTGCATGATGGGTACAATTGGGTATGTCAGATTTCATTTCCGATAGGATGATGCTGATATCATCAGTTGGTCGGAGTGTATATGCTCTGGGCAATGTGTTATTTCGGTCAAGCCGTTCGAAAGCACATTGTTCTATCGCAGTTGGCCGGCAGGTTACGCCGATCCAAGCCATCAACACGGGCCAAACGACTCGTCCTCGGGGCTCTGGAGAGGACATATGTATTGACGACGCTCTACTTCATCATGCCTACCCTAGTTGGAATCGGATGGGAACTCTACATTGCTATGCCATTACGATATGGCTCCAAGTCCTACACTCCAGTTCTACACTTCTGGGAAGCTTGGTATGTATTCAGCTATACTGAGAGGCGTCAGCTGATGATATAGGGCGATGGGTCTGGTTCTTCTGTTGACTTATGTGGCTGTCACCCACGACTCCGATCATGATCCTAGACGTCCAGATCGACCAATGGTATTAGGACAACAAATGAGAGAGGTGAGTACTCCACAGGCCATGGGTAGTCAGCTGACCCTTCAGTGCTATCGAACATCGTTTTCGACTGATTCCAAGACTGTCCTTGGTTCGACTTATCAGTTTATTGGATTCGTGGCTCTCATCGATATTACGCCCTCCCTCTTGACTGTCATTTACGCAACTTTCGAATGGAACGAGAGAGATTCCCGTGATTTGTACGTATACTGTGAGCTCTTTTTCCTCTCCCCCCGGGCTCGGCTGACGTATCAGACCGCCTGAGTCATCCTATCTTACTGCTCTTACTCCTCGTGGGCGTAAGCAGGAAAGAGCTCATGCGGCGTTGGTCTGGATTACGCCAAATCCTCATTGACGCTGAATACGTATTGGAAGAGCGGGTAGAGAACTACGACCCGGACAGGAAGAAGAAAGTAAAGTTTGGAGATGGTGTGAAGACGTTTGACGGATCAAGTGATGACGATGATGGGGAAGTCTGGGAGGATGTCGAAGTTGAGAATGATGATAATGGGGATAATGAGTAATGGTTTTTTGGGGTGGACGCTCAATAGACTCGAGCGAATATGTGTACATGTATGATATTTACAGAAAGTCAACCACGACAGCAACTTGCGTCCATATCTGCTGGGACTGATTGTTAGCAGGTCCCAATATGAGATAAGCAGGATGTACCTATGCCTGACCAAGCTCCGCAACCGCCTATCAGATCCACTCCGTCCTCCCGGTTCATACTCCGTTTATATTTCCATTGAGCATGGTCATCTCCTTTCAGGAAACACGTTGAAAGCGTCTTTGAGTATGACGATCCACTGCAGCCTACTCATCAGCCCTACTTCCGAAAAAAAAGGGGATGTACTAACCGTTCCCATATTTCGAGCATGCCTGAATACAACTCCGCTCTGAATCCGCCGTTGAAGACTCTACTGTCTTGCCTGTATCAATTGACGATCATTAGGCGGTAGATGAGCTTACATCTTCCCCTACGACTTTCCATCCTCTGTAATGTGCCATGCCCGTCCTTCTTCCTGTCCGGATACAACGCGGATAACTTCCTCCACTGCGTGCTGAGACCATTGATAGTCCGAGGAGGGCGAATATGAAGACCAAAAGCGTATGAGAGGTCATTGCTGATCTTCTGGTACTGGGGTCGTGATGATATTATGGTAACTTCAAGGGGGAGTTAGGATTATGAGTCACGACGTGTCCTCGTTATATCATATGCTTGCTGTGGCCAGCCTTGTAGACTGGTAATCAATAAGCTGAACTCTAAACGGACATATGACTTGAGAGCCTGCATTGTGCACCTGACGCCATTCCGGCATAAGAGGTAGGTACAGCTGCCAAGGTCACGATGTCGAATAAGGAGAGAAGGCGTCGATCAAGTTGACGTAAAAAAGGGAATTGTACCGGGGGCGTACGACGTTTTGCTTACCGGATGGGAATATAAAGCCGATCATCCTCCGCATGGGGTACATGCCCCGGACGGATGCTTTGGTTGCGGCCCGGGTCGCGTGAAGCTGACTGCCAGTGCCAGGAGGGCTCGACGCGTAGTTGAGCAGGGCGGTTGCAAATGTCTTTAGTAGAGAGATATGCGACCGTCGGCACTACTGTAATTTGAGCAGACGCCTAGACGGCGGTGGGTTTCCAGTTAGTGGCCGCTGTCAGGAAGGGAAACGCCGTTCTCCTCCGAAAGCATTCGCTAAATCACTGGCATGATTGGCGAGCAAAGCATGTTGGAGGATTGCCAACGAGTAGTAGGTAAGTGCAATACATCTAATACAAGGTTACTACTAAAACGGGGCAAGGGCCATGCGGGCGACGCCCACGAGCCGCCCTCTGGTGAAGCAAGTGGTCGAGCAAGTCAAGCTCGCCACCTCACGCGACAGCAGCTTTGGCAGCTACTGGAGGCGGCATGGCGATCTTGTCCTTTTCGACACTCCTGGACCCGCCAGCAGCAACCTTTGTATCCTTCTTCTCAGCTTCAGCTCCAGCAGCGGCCTTCTTCTTCTTCATCTTCTTGAGCAAACCTGATCATCAGCTCGGCCACATATTGGTTTGGGATAGCTTACCAGCAGAGACGGCAGAGCGGACATTATCGTTAATTTCCCTACTCTCCTCTAGGAACGCGTTGTCGTTGAATTTATGCTTTTTCCTAGCGACCTCCTCGACGTCCAAGTCGGCTAATCGTTTGCTGCCTGATGAAGATGATTCAGCTTCGGAAGAGGTGATACCGAGAGATCGTTCTAGGCCTTCGAGTTTAGCTTTCTCAGCAGCGACAGCTTGAGCTCGAAGTGCGGGTGCGGATTCAAGTAATTCTGCTTGTCTGCCAAGTCAGCTTACGACAAGTTTCAAGTGATTGCCAGCTTACCGTTGCGCCTCTTTGATAGTACTCAGTCTTCTACCCGACAAATCACGACATGAATCGGTATTTTGATTTTTACCAGAAGCCATTCGACCTCCTGCTGCTCGCAACTGAGCTCCGAAACCTCCTTTACCACCTTGAAGTCTCGGACAGAGGTCGAGAGTAATCGGGAAGGATGGGTTCTGAGAATTGCATAGTGCCGAGAGGGGTGTTGAGGGTGAGGGAACAGCGGACGCGGTACGGAGGTAGGTGTTGTCGCGTAGGTGTCCTGGGACTGGGACATCGGTCAGCAGGGTATCGAGTGGTAGCTCGAAGGTGAGGGGATCTAGAGGAGTCGGTAGACGCAGGTATACAGTGTGGTTGGTGACCATGTCGATGATATAGTATTGAAATGATAACAGCAGGAGGAGGAGGATGATTAAAGGTGTATGGTAGTGGCGAGCAATCACTCAATCATTCAATCAACGGGTGTAGATTTCCCAAAGTAGCAATTTATGTGAATCCGGCCCTCGGTCGAACTGAGACGTGGCCTGAGTTATCTATCCTGACTTATCCATCTATCCCATATTGCTACTACGGCATCTGCACCCACCTCAGCAGTCATGGAGGTCAATAGGGAAGAGGCACTAAGATGCCTGTCAATAGCTCAAAAACACCGGAACGGCGCCAATCTCACCTCGGCACTCAAGTTCGCGAAAAAGTCGGTATCTCTCTACAGCACACCAGAGGGTAATGCCATGGTCACTATTGTCGAACGAGAGATATCCACAAGCAGTACAAATGGATCAACGGCGGCATCTTCGGGTGATTCGACACCTCAAACGAAAGCAAAGGCGTCCGGAGTGGAGGAACATGTGACCTCGGCACATCAGCGTCCTGGGCACAAGACAGCTACTGGCGGTGCTAATGCTGAGGCGAGTGGATCTGGGTCGAAGAAGAGGGAATATACAGCGAAGCAGATGGAGGTTGTCAAGAGGGTGAAGAGCTGTCAGCATCACGAATACTACAAGATTCTAGCGGGTAAGTTTACTGAATTGCGCGAGCCCCTTGGGCCACCGGCTGACTGTATAGTGGAAAAGTCTTGCGAGGAAGCGGATGTAAAGAGGGCCTATAAAAAGGTGAGCACGACTGGGACGGGCCTTGGGGAATGAAGGCCACCCGAAGGTCAGTTTTTTGTATTTAGCTAAACAGTCAGCTTGCGTTAGGGCTACATCCGGACAAAAACGGAGCTCCAGGAGCAGATGAGGCCTTCAAGAGTAAGCTCATCTCGGCGCAGGCAGAGACTGACTCTCAGTGGTCTCAAAAGCGTTCCAAGTCTTGTCCGACAAGAACATGAGAGCAGCATTCGATTCAAATCCATCGTATGATCCAACACAACGGAATCCCGGCATGTCATCATCTGGGATGCGGTCACATGCTGGCAGAGGAGGCGGTGGAGGAATGTATGCGGACGAGCTCAATCCTGAAGATCTGTTCAACATGTTCTTTGGTGGAGGTGGACGGGGAGGACAATTTGGAGGTGGTCAATTCGGCAATGCCAATGGTGAGTCATGGTCACTGATCAGCCCACATGGCGCTCATGATCAGTCTTCACATTCGGTGGAGGTAACGGCTTCCGGGCAACAGGCGGTGGAGGCCAACGTCGACCTCGACAAGCTGAAGCAGCGGATGCCAACCCAATCGTCGCACTGTTACCAATCATCATTCTATTCGCATTTGCCCTCATCTCCCTCTTGCCATCCATACTATCGGGCTCGATGGAACCAGATCCAGGATACACCTTCGAGCCAATGGGCAAATACTCGATGGACAGAAGTACATGGCAACGAGGAGTCAAATACTATGTCGACAAACCTGAATGGGAGGCATCGAATATTTGGCAATCTGTTCCCGACGAGAAGAAGGGAAAGAAGGATATGGCAATGTACAGTCAAAAGATTAGGGTATTCGAGACGGGAATAGAGAACGACTACATCAACAGATTACGTCAAGAGGTATGTGCCACCCTACTCTCAAAGTCTGTACTGACCACCAGTGCAACACCTTTGAGATGCGGAAGAGGCAGCAAATTCAGGATGAAACTGGTTTCTTCGGCCTAGGGACGGATTACGACAAGATCCAGGAGATTAGGAAAAAGACTTCACCTAGTTGTGATCAATTGCGAAAATGGGGTTTATCGTACCAGCAACAACAGCAGCCTCGATTATTTTAGACAGGGGTATAGGCAATTTAGCGGAGTCTCCATTAATGGAGCAGATACTTTTACCCATACCATTGTATGCATCACGCATTGCATGATCAGTCTAAGATCATTATCAGTAATGACCCATTCCGTTCGTTAACTACACGTATCATTACCATTATTCCACCTTTCCTACCGTGGGCCCAACTACCTTACTACGTCTCTTTCAAGATTGTCACTCCTTCTACTCTACTTGTGCTCGAGACTATAATCTCGTCCAGGAGACGGTAACAGGTAACGAGCTGCGCAATTGCACCGAGCTAAAAGGTTACTTGGATCTCTGCGCAACATGGCTCTGATATTATAAACGCAACTCCATGAGCGGAATTCATCCACGACCATAGAATCTAGAAAATTCCGCATCCCGTCCGATCTGCGCAGACAACCTGGATATCGCCCAGTTAGTAGCAAGGTGGGGGACCACTTGCGAATCCTGTTAGGTGTTGTGGTTCAATCACCTTTTGGCCTTCGCTTGGGGTGTCATGTGTTAGCGAGGTCAAGCCCTAGCCCCCGCTCACAATCGGATCGTACTTATCAGTCTGGTAACCTACATGTTAGACCCACATGTCCAAGGCCTGCTCTGACTCGCGCTTTGGAGCTGTGAAATGCATGTACCAAGTTCTCGGGTTCGCGCTCGTGCAAGTAAGCGCTGTAGCGATTTTTTTGATCGGAGAATCCCCGGCAGAATGAGGTACACGGTTCCGATCTCGTATAAAGTCTCGTGTGATGATTGATGACTCGTATGGGCGTGTAAGGTGACCACCTTTCATCGTTTATCGTATGCAGTAATGTACTTATAATCTCTTTATCCATGGCTTCTTATCTTACTTACCTATCATTAAATACCTTTAGTGTATGATTACCATGGATCGCCCTACGGTCTTAGAAGAGGGACATCATGTCGATCCTCTCCGCGCGCCATTAGTTCCGCACCGATCAAAGCTACCTAATTACCTGTATATATTCAGTTTCGCCCCGCCAGTCCCACCCATCAGCCGTCCGAAAGAATTTTTCGATCACCCTATCGTCCTCTATGTTATCGGGACAATAGCCGCCGCGGCGTCCGGTGTCGGTCTGCCCGCTTTCGATATCGTTACTGGAATCTGGACGGATGGGATTACAGCAGACAATGCTTCCTATTTAGATATCACTGGAGCTGGATCGCAGGCTGGATGGATCATGACTGTTGTCGGAGTTGCATTCTTTGCGACCTTTGGTATCTTCCTATACTGTTGCAAGTTTCGTCAATGAATGACTGAGAGATCAATGGCTAACTGGCAGTCACTGTTGCTGCTACGAAAATGTCGAACATGCTTCGAGAGCAGTACCTGTCTTCCATTGTTGTTCAAGATCAGGCCTTCTTTGACCGTATCGGTCCCGGAGAAATCGTCACGAGGGCTAGTAAGGATATCGATTCCCTCAGGACAGGTTTGGGAGAAAGGCTAGGATACCTGATTTGGTCTTTCAGTAGTATCGTTGCTGTAAGTGCTTCTACTGTCATATCTGGACCAAGTACTGATGGATCAGGCCTTCGTATCCGCGTTCGTCCACGCTCCCAAACTTGCAGGGGTCTTGTTCGCCCTGATACCCTTCACGATGGTCATGTTCACTGCGCTTGGATACTGGTCCGAATCCGTCGCAGTCACCAAAGGTCCCATGGACGGCAAGACATCCTCTTTCATCGAGCAAATTCTGTCTTCAGTCAGAATCGTCCAGTCGTTCGACATGGCGCCAAAGCTGCTTCGGAAGCTACAGACTGGCATGTTGGGCCCACTGAAAAAGCTGTCGACAAAGACTTCTGCTACGAGGGCACTTGAACAGGCTGCTGCTTATGGTGCTGGCTTCTTAGTCTACTCGCTCAGTTTCTGGTATGGTGGTATCTCGGTTCAAGGGGGATTGTCCGTTGGAAACTTCTTGACTGTGAGTTCCTCTTTGTAGTTGGAGTCATTTGCTAATGTCTCAGACCTTTTACAATTTCGTCAACCTGTTCTTCGTCTTTGCATCAGTGGTCCCTCACTTCATCGCTACCACCACTGCCATCCAGAACCTGGCTGGACTCCGACTTCAGATCGAAAGACAGCCTCCAATCGACATTCGTGACCAATCTGGTCTGCGACTCGCCGACAATGGCGAATGGCAACCTTCATTCGAGCTTGACAACGTCACTTTCGCATACCCTTCCCGACCCGCCCACAAAGCTTTGAATCGAGTATCAGTCCATATCGAACCAGCCAAATTCACCGCATTTGTCGGACCCAGTGGAAGTGGTAAATCAACCCTGGCGGCGCTGCTTATGCGACTATATGACCCATTGACAGCTACCAAGATTTCCGAGACCGATCAAAAGATCATGAAAGCCCTGGAAGAGGGCGAGAAGAAGGAGAAAAAGGGAGGATTCAAGAAGATTGCCGACGAGGAGAAGGACAAGAACTTCGATGAGGTGGTTGATGGGAGTGGGATTGTCCGATTTGCTTCCCAGGATGTTACTTCGCTCAACCTCTCTTGGCTTCGACACCAGGTTGCTGTTGTCCAGCAGAACCCGCAATTGGTATCCGGATCGGTGTTCGATAACGTCGCAATCGGTCTGACCGGAACCGAGCTTGAATACAGGGCCGATATTGAAGGCGCTTCCGACGCGTCTGCCGAAACAAAAGCTCGACTCGACAAAGTCACCACACTGGTCATCGAGGCTCTTAAAAAGGCGCAAGCTTGGGACTTTGTCCAGGAACTACCCGACGGTCTCAAGACCGAAGTGGCAGGTGGAAGGACTGGTGTCTTGTCTGGTGGTCAGGTCCAGCGTGTCGCCTTGGCTCGAGCACTCGTTCGAGAACCTCGTTGTTTACTACTGGATGAGGCGACTTCTGCCGTCTCGGCCGATACCGAACTCAAGATCCAAGAGTCACTCCTGGAAGAGCAGAAGCGTCGAGGAATGACCCTCATTGTCATTGCGCATCGATTGTCCACTATCGTTTCCGCCGACAACATTGTCGTCATGACTAACGGTTCGATTGCGCATAGTGGTACCTACGAGGAACTTCTCGACCCAAGTTGCCCCGATCAGACATTCCGTAACATGGCCTTAGCCATTCCTCAGACGAATCCAGCATCCCGCTCCGCTTCCTCCCTTACGCTCAACCTCGCTGCTCAACAACTACAAACTTCAAACGAAAAAGCAATGGCTCAAGCTGTTGACGATAGCGATATTCCCCCACCCATGAAATCTGTCAAACAAGCATTCAAGAACGTCAAATTCCTGTTGACAGTCGGTATTGTTCTTGGTCTCGGTGTGGGTGCTGCGTTCGTCATTGCCGCTTGGCTTCATGGACGAGCAGTCGCCGCTCTCAACAATCCCGATTTATCGGCGATGCGGACTCAGGTCGATCGATGGGCTCTATGGTTCCTGGTCCTGGCTATCGTGGCCTTTGCCCTGGACTCGATACACGTATTTGGCTTGGAGGCATCAGGAGAATCGATAGTCTCGCAATTCCGGTTCGAGGCAGTTCGCCACCTGGTCAAGCAGGATATCGCTTACTTTGAACAAAAAGCTACTGGATTCGGGAACCTCACTGCGCAAGCCACGTACCATCCCTCCAATATTGGAAACGTCGTGGTGAGTTGAGTCTGCAGACAGGTAGATGGAGATGAGCTGACATCCAGGGTGTTGTCCTCGCTCAATTCATTTCTTCCGGCGCCAATTTAATCGCCACCACCATCATGGCTTTCGTGTTAACTTGGCGATTGGCTGTCATTGTCCTACCAGCACTGTTCATGACGCTCCTACTGGGTTACGCCAACTTCCGATTCCTGACCGTCTTCGAAGACCACTTGACAGCTGAACGGGATAAGCAAGCCAACTTTGTCGCCGAATCGGCGAATTCGATTCAATTGAATGCCTCACTCACCCGAGAGGCAGAGGTGGTCAGGCAGTTCAAGTTGAACTATACATCGCGACCTTTCAAGAGAGGTGTCCTATGCGCCTCCAGTTTCACCCTCGGTGGTACACAGGCAATGGTACAGTTGTTCGGTGCCTTGATCTTCTATTGGGGAGCTCTCAATGTGGCTCGGCGAGCCGTCGTACGTTTTGATCAGTCACTACTTGCGCTTTACTGATGTGATAGGAACTCGCGGACCTGTTCACGATCATTGAATGTGTCGTTATCGCTATCTACATCGGGGCCAAGATTCTCACTTACTCGGGTGACTTTACTCGAATGTTCATGTCGCTCAAAGCAATTCAGGTATGTTAGATGGGTATGACCTTGACAAAGCTGACATTCAGGGCTGGATGGACCGTGTGCCCGAGATCGACTCTTTGATCGAAGAGAAGGGTACAGAGGTTGCAGCGCTTGAAAAGGAATCGGATGGTATTACACTGTATGTTTAAATTTGCGGACGGCTGAATGAAGCTGACATGCAGTCACAACGTCGAGCTCCGATACCCTTCCAGACCCGGTGTCTTGTCCCTCGCAGGTGTCAGTATCCACATGGAACGAGGCAAGTCATATGCCTTTTGCGGAACTAGTGGTGCCGGAAAATCAAGTATCCTCGCAGTCCTTCAACGATTCTACAATATCACCTCGGGAAGTATCACACTTGATGGTAAGGATATCAGAGCGATGGATGTGAAAGAGTACAGGAATATGATGGGCTATGTCAGTCAAGAACCCGTCTTGTTCGAAGAAACCATCAGGTGGAATTTACTGGTATGTCCCAATCTGCACCTGCGAGAAAATCGATGCTGACCGGTCAGGCTGGAGCAATCAACCCCGACACAATCACTCAAGCGGACATGGAATATGCTTGCGAACAGGCGAGGATCCTCGACTTTATCAAGTCCCTTCCTGAAGGGTTCGAGACCGATATCGGGCTAAAAGGAGGCCAGCTCTCCGGCGGTCAGCGTCAACGAATCTGTATCGCTAGAGCATTGCTACGTAAACCTAGGATCTTACTACTTGATGGTAAGTCTACTCCTCTCATGTCCTCGTCCAGTGCTGACGCGTCGCAGAAGCCACCAGTGCTCTTGATGGAGAATCGGAGGCACACGTGCAACAAGCACTCGACAACGCCTCAAAGGGACGGTGTGTCTCGTCTTCTTCTTTCCCAAACACACCGCTGACATCCAGACTGACCATCACCGTCGGACATCGTCTGTCATCCATCAAGGGCGCCGACGTGATTTTCGTAATGGATCAAGGACAGGTCGTCGACCAGGGCAGGCATGAAGAGCTGCTGGAAAGGAAGGGTAAATATTTCGAATTGGTTCAGGCTCAATTGTAATTCTCGGCCACATTTCTCTGGGCTATACATATACACATCTCATAGACTTGTACAATAGACAACAAGACACAGCTCACGATTGCTATGCATGACATCTCAGCAAGTTAGCAACAAAGTGTGTTTTGGAGTCTCCAATTTACCTCCACTTTTGGCTATCATCACCGACCCACTCTGTCAATCAATTGATATCTATCCTTTCGACTTGTAGCACCATGCCGTCCTCCTTACCGCCCTACCTCACCTCTGGGGCTTCTTCAAGGTCGCATCATGCTTTGCTGGTCAAACTCCACGAGGCTAAATCCGATCAGGAGGAGGATGAGATATTGGAAAAGGAGATCATGAGGCAGAAGGAGTTGATGGGTGTCAAGGGACAGAGCACGGTATGCTGTACTTCTCATTCAAAGAGGAAAGTCCACTGAGACTTCAGTCAAGAGTCTCAGAGAGTCTCATAGTTCTGTTACACATAGCGATGTTGCGACATGATACAACAACCGATATCGATTTTGGGTTGGTACATGCTCTTCACCTCGCAGAGAGCGGGCGAACAATACAGGAGAAACGTATAGGTCAGTCTCTTTTATTCAAGATTCTCGCTCTAAGCTTATATCGATAGGATATTTGTTCCTTCAAGAACGCTTGAGGCCAGGACACGAGCTGTCATTGATGCTCATCAACACAATCCGAAAGGTAGCTCAGCTCTCCAACTACCGCTAACTGGCAGGATCTGAGCTCGGCCTCTCCCTCACATATACTTCTAGCGCTCCATACCATCGTGAAGATCCCTTCTGGAGATCTGGCTCCGGCCGTGACCCCTCTCCTTACCTCGAAAGCGTTGCTGAAGCATAAATTGTAAGTTAATCCGACTGGAGCACGAAATGCAACTAAAGCTCAGGCCTGCGATACGACAACGAACCATCCAAGGAATATGTGCTCTGCATATCATTTCGGCAGAAGGTGCATTTCCGCTATCGATGTCCAAACTAGTCAGGATGTCTTCTTCTGAAGAGGATGATTCAGTCTTAGCGGCCATTATAGAGACTATCAAAATGGTATTGGAGGTAAGTCGGGTGTTCATGATCAACACGAATCCCGACTGAGCTTCCAGCGCGGTGTGAGAAACATTGGGAGCAGAGAGGAAGCTTTGTTCCTCTGTGAACATATCATCAACATCGCGAGCGATAGGTTGGAGGAGCGAGGCCAGATGCTCCTGGAATGTATAGGGGTCTTGGGCCAGATTGTCTTATCCCCTCACGGGAGGGACTGGTACGTCCACTGGAATGATCTCACGCTGACAGGTAGTGGACCTCAGGTGTCTGAGTTTATTGGTCTCGCTCTTGTATCAACAAACATAGCTGAGCCCGCTGGAGGCGGTGAGTGGAATTCTTCGTGTCTCATCCTGCTAATGACTAGCGATGTTACTGGAGATCTGTAATCTTCTGGCCGTTTATGGACTGTCCTCAACATTGGCGCCCAGGCTACTCGCAGTCATTAGCCGTGGTCTTCGACCGCCCGAGCAGACGACCTCGAGCTCGCAGATCTCTCAGGTACCCAGGCCCAACACACACGTCCTCATCATCAGATGCTTAACGCTTCTGCCGGGACTCTTGTCAGATGCTCAGCTGGGAGAGGCAGAGATGGGCACTTTGATGGAAGGGCTCAATAGTCCTGATGACACTATCCGTCGATCCGTGAGTGATCTATCCATCAGCACAGAGCTGAGCTGATGTGGCAGACACTTTGCCTCCTGCAGCGTATCTCTCCGGATCTACTAAGGGCGTCTCTAAACAATCACCTGCAAGCTCTAAAGAGCTCGTCCGATCTCTCTCTTCCACTGCGTGTTCCTGCCAATCTCGAGGAGAAGACTATAGCAGGTCGATTGGAAACTTCCGGTCGAGCTCTTGAGGTAGTCGAAGTCATGTACTGCCAAGTGCCCGAGGCTACACACCACGAGATGGACAACGGTGAACAATGTGCTCGATCTTTTGTTGATATCGTCGCCGCTCTGAACGAAGGCGTCATGAATAGTGCCGTCAGAGCGGAAAATAGCGGCGTTTTGGGAAGTAAAGGACAAGTCTGGGAGGAAGGATTGCGAAGAATGTTGGTGATTCTCGATCGAAGTGAGTCATGCCTCGAGGCGGTCAGTTGATCATCCAGGCGCAAGTGATTTTGTCAAAGGCTTCACTTCGGGGATTATCGATACAAGGATCGGGAGCGCGACACTCGCAGTATTGCGCTGTACGATGTTGTGCAAGTCTCCATTAGACTCCCCGACCGCAGACAGGGCAGTCCAAGTACTACTGGAAGATTTGGCGGATTTTGGACGTAAGTACAAAGACCCTCCCCGCTGCATGGTGCCCTCTGACGGTCTCAGCATCTGTTCAAGAGATTGTCCTGGTCACATTGTCTGTCATCCTCTCACAGATAGAGTATGACCAGGATCGAGTCGTCGACGTCATCAGGCAGGTACAGCTTGATGCCGGAAAGTACATCAAGAAGGTAAGCAGAGACTTGGAGGCATACTGACCTTTAGCGATGCGGTCAAGTAGTCGATCTGATACAACAAGATTTATTGGCCCAGGTCATGCAAACAGCTAGCTCTCGCATGGTGAGCTGCCCGATTATGACATGTTTCCTAGCTTACGCACAGATTCCTGCCGTACTTGAGGCTATGACGGCGACCCATAAAAGTTGGTGCAAGTCCCAACGAAAGAACTCGACGACCATGCCCAACACTCCAGCTTCTCCAGGCCGATCAGTCACGAATACACCTTCATCTCTTCGCTACGAGGCATATGAACCTCAATCTAGCTCACTTGCCGATCTATCTATCAGACGACACACTCGCGAGTCCCGATCATCAACTAGAGGACCCCAGAAGCAAATCCCGACTCCAGGCGATCTGGCTCTGTTCGACGCGGATGAAGAGGATGGTCTGATAGATACTCGTCGTGCAGGAGAAGCGAGTAGTCAAGCAAAGCTAGGGGGCATATCTATACCTGAAGGTACTGGAGATGCGCTGGATCCATTCAAGCGGGACGAGGCGAGAACACCGACTATGCGAGAGTCCCGCCAAGTAGGCATCTAGGTAGCGGGTATGAACGTCATGTGATGAATGCCGGTCATTGCCGGATTTTGCGATAACTAGAACTTATTCCACAACTCCCACTTAACCATCCTGGGGAACTTATTCCATAACCCTCACTTAACATGCATAGCCAATCATCGTTGCATAGAGGACCTCACCGGTAGATAGACAGCAAACACCGCTCCCACAAGTACATCGTTCATCACTTTCCATACTTCGTTCTAGCGAATCTTAAGACAAACAACCGATATCGCAAATATGGTAAAAGCAATATGGACCAAGATCAACGGGCCCAATCTACTCAGATCCTCTCATAGTGTATCCGTCATCGATGAGAAAGTCTACATATTCGGAGGGTGAGTCACACTCTTTGCTTCCATCGACACCGCTGATGCAGCAAGCGAGATCTAGCCAAGAGAACCAGTCTCGAATACTGTACACTGCATCGACATCAAGACCGGCGAGTACAACGAGACCAAAGGCACAGGCGATATTCCACAAGCTAGGGTGGGACATACGGCCGCCACTATCGACGGCGAGATCTACGTCTTTGGAGGAGTAAGTCTCCATCATCCAGCCGAGCTGACGATGTAGCGAGGCGGAGCAGCTATGACCCCGCTCGAAGAATCTGGCGCCATTCACATTTTCAATCCCAAGACCTCGACTTGGCGAAAGGTCAATCCTTCATCTACCGACTACCCAGCTGCTAGGTCTTACCACTGTTCCACTGCTACCTCCGATACCATCCTCATTCACGCTGGATGCGGAAACGCCGATGTTGGACGATTGAACGATCTCTGGTCTTTCGACATTTCCACCAAGGCCTGGACTAAACTAGCCGATGCGCCCGGAGATCCTAGGGGAGGCAGTGCTATCACTCTCGATAAGGAATCAAACCGACTTTGGAGGTTTGGAGGATTCAATGGAAAGACTGAAGTAGGGGGTGTAATCGATCACATTGAGCTTGGAAATGGCAATCTCCAAGAAGCTAAATGGACGTCTATCGACTTCGCATCTTCAAACACCAAGGCGGCTTCTCCAGGGGATCGTTCAGTCACTGGGCTGCACGCACTCGCCGATGGTCGATTGATCACTTTTTTTGGAGAAGGCAAGCCCTCGCCCACCGGTGGACACGATGCGGCAGGCAATTTCTGGGGCGATGTCTGGATCTTTGACGATAAATCAAAGACCTGGGTGGAGGTAGAGCAGCAAGGAGAAACTCCAGGAGAAAGAGGATGGTTCGGGAGCGACGCTTATGGCAACGGAGTGGTGGTCTGGGGTGGTATCAATAAAGACAATGATAGGATCCCGGACGGATGGGCCCTAAATCTCGAATGAGGTAGGATAGAATAGGAGTAATGCATCAAGCTTGAGTACCCCATATTTCTATACCTATGCAATCGAATCTAATTGCGGAATCGGAGAAGATACCTGGACCAGCGCAGAGTACTTCGTTATTATATGCTGGACTTGTCGAGGAAGAGTTCTTGTTGAATGTAGAGTCAAGGATCAAACCATAGCTGTTCCCGCTGCTTGTCAGCTAAGTGCTCTCCTCTTTTATAAGTGGATCTCACCCTCCACCAAAAGAGGCGAAGCCAGATTCGCACAAGGCATAATACTGATTACGGCCCGTCCACTTGAAGACTGTTGTCGAGGTGGATTGAGGGGCGACCTTATACATAAACCTATACTGTCAGTGACTGATAGTCCAAGATTGGCGAGACTCACGATTCTCCACTACCGTAATATGTCCCTTCTCGCTTCTGTATACTCTCGTTGAGATATACACCAAAAAGCCGGTCTGAGCCGTCTCGGACGATTAATAGATTGCCGGCTCCGCGATATAGAGCAGCGTATTTGTCGATCAAGCGATACATGGTAGATAGCGAAGCACCGTGCTGATCAAGAGAGACTGGATCCGTTAGCAATTATACTTTATGCTGTCAAGCTAGCTTACAGAGCAGTGTCCAAGTGTTAGATAGCCGCTGGCGAGGCGGCAGGGAATGTCGAAGTGCGTCGGCCAGATGTGGTGTCAGGATTTCGGCTGTTCCTGCCCTTCTCCCAACTAGCTTAGTATCTGGCCATTTCTCCTCTACTATTTGATAGTTTCGAGCCGCCTGTTTCTCGTGAGAGTCGAAAGACGGTGCTCCGGCGGGGGCGATATAGCTTCCGGCAATCTGCTGGGCAGTAGCGAATGGTGTTGTATGCGTGACCTCAATGGGATCGGAATATGACTTGATGGGCGGTTCCAAATCTAATGAAGATGTCGAGTAGCCCCTTGAAGGATGGTTATTTGGGGGATGAAACATCGAAGGATCAAGGACGGTCTTCCATTTCGAAGCTATCTTGGTAGTTGTCGCCAACGTGTGCATAAGCTTTGATTGTGATGGACTGCGTAGAGGAGGGGACGAGGTCTTCGGGGGATGAGTCGCGTCCCTTTTGGGTTGATGCCATTCGGGAGTAGGTCGAAACATGATATCGCCTCCAGCATGCGAGATAAGTGGGGGAGAACTGGGACCAGAGAACGAGAGCCTCTTTTGTGACATACGACGTGGTGGAGTTGGGACGGGTGGGGGAACAAAGTCGGCGGGCATCTCGTCTGGACGTGGTGGTAGGTCGATAGTCATTGGTTTATGAGGTTCTGGAGGTCGAGTGATGGCTTGCTGCGAGAAGAAATCCGTCCATCCTTCATCCGCTAACAGGTCCGCTTCGGCCCGTTGGGGCTCTCTGCTTACAGGTTTCCTCGGAAATGAGTCGCTTTGGTCGTTCTTGATATCTTGCAGGTCCTCGAAGGACCCAAGGAGATCGCCATGCTCGAGCGTAGACGCTTGAGTTGAAGGAGCAGCTGAGAAATCACCAAACTCGAAAGATGGTTCGCGGTGGTGTGGTCCCAATGGCCGCGTTGGCCGAGATGGCCCTGGTTGAGATTGGTGTGAGCGGTCCATCTTGAAATGTGGTGCCCTATGCGAGGCTCTACGCTTTAGTAGCCTGCTCGACTGTAATGTATAATGTATAGTCAAGAGGTTGTGTACTCGTAATCAGTTGGTGTCGAGTCACCAAGATAGCCGACTTGTTCTTTTGGTGCCGTGTAAATATCCCTTTGTACTACACTTTAGACTCTTATGCATATATACCTTGATGGTCAGACACAAGAAGACAAAGAAGAAACCGCTATCTTCAACAGTCGACCCAGCGGCGGTATCTCGAAAAGTCACCCAATCTACAATCTCTCAATTCCACACCTATTTGAAACAAAAAGCAATAATAAAGCGTCAAATCACAGCAACCGGCGACGATGATGAGAACGGACAGAAAGAGTTGTTGGCGCGACTAGTAGATATCGAGGGTAAGCTGGAAGGAATTGGAGGGTTGAAAGCGTATCAGGAAGCGAGTAGGCTAGGGCAGGCGGATGATAGAGGTGGGGATAGCTCGAAGATTTTGGTTGGGTGGTTGAAGGAGGGGGCATTTGCTGGCAAGGGGAAAGAAAGGGAGTCTCATGAGAAGATCAGGTAAGGATATCTCTCGCGCCTGGAATGAAGCTGATGAAGCAGACTGCTGGAGCTCGGGGCGCTGTATCATGACAACTATGCGAGCTGTAGCTCGTGGATTGACAATCACCCAATCGACCTCAAGTCAAATCACCCCCAAGTCCTCGAGCAAGACTTCTTCGAGCGACCACTCCCCCGCGACTCCCTGGACTACTTTGACATTGTCAGCTGCAGTCTGGTGCTCAACTTCGTCAGCGAGCCTACCCAGAGAGGTGAGTAAGCCTGAGAGGCTATACTGACAGGCAGGACGAATGCTGGAATTGATACATAAACAACTACGGCCCGTACCTACAACACTACTCTTCCTGGTACTACCGCTTCCATGTGTGGTCAACTCACGATATCTATCGGTGACACATATGCAAGAGTTGATGGCGGTCGTGGGTTTCGAGATGGTCAAGGAGCGCTGGAAGAATGGCGGGAAAGTTGGATATTGGTTATGGGCTTGGAGGGAACCTAGGACTGGTCCAGTGAGGAAGAGGTTTGAGAGAAAGCAGATACTGGTAGACGGGCCCAAGAAGAACAATTTTAGTATAACATTACCATCATCAGAACCATAGTTGTTGTCATATATAATTTGAGCATGTACACACTGTACCGAAAAGGATACAAGAGCACCTCCACTTTGACTCTCCATCTTTCTGCACCATTGTCAATTGTCACCTGGATGCCTACATGACACCTCCAGCACCCTCCAAGCCGATATGGAGGTGGAAGTCGGCCATTTGGTGCATCATAGGCACATCCCTGACGTTCTTGATCTACCAATGCTTCCTAGAAGACCAGCGACAATCCGGTTCTTACGGTTGCGAAATGAGTTACATGTGGCCGACCTATCATCCTATCAACTGGCCGGATAATCCTTCAAAGAAGTACTTGTTGTATCTGTATCGGGAGCAGGGCTGGGATAGGGATGATAGAGTGAGCTCCCTTGATCTGTAAGGACATGAGCTCATATAGCAGCCAAGCGGTCACCCGGTCATCTTCATTCCAGGCAATGCGGGGTCCTTCAAGCAAGTCAGAAGTATAGCTTCGTCTGCTTCTAGGCAATACTATACCGAGCAAGGAGGCATAGCTGAGGGTATGGAGGATATGACCAGTCTGGACTTCTTTGCAGGTATGTAACGGCACCTCGAAGGGAGTTTGGATTGACAGGCAGTCGACTACAACGAGGACTTTTCCGCTTTTCACGCCCCGACTCTCCGCGACCAAGCCCACTTCCTGGCAAGCAGCGTTCATCACGTCCTAAGGCAATACGATCATCTGCCAGCCTCTCGCCGGCCTAGGAAAGTAACATTACTCGGCCATTCCATGGGCGGGGTTGTAGCTCGACTGGCGATGAATGACCTCCCAGACTTGATCGACATCGTTATGACCATGTCGACCCCACATGCTCTTCCTCCCGTCACACTTTCAAGAGATATGGATACGATATACGACGCACTAGCGGCTCAAGTGTACAACTCATCCGCACCTCTGCTGTTTTCGATATGCGGTGGTACGGCAGACACGCAGATTGCCTCGGATGCCTGCGTGATTCCACCGAGCTCAATCACAAAAGATGACGGATTCACTATCTTCACAACTGGTATGCCGGGAGCTTGGACAGGAGTGGAGCATCAGACGATGGTCTGGTGTCATCAGGTGCGATGGAGAGTGGCCCGAACCCTGTTGGGGTTGACCTTCACTGGAAACCGGCAGGACAAGCTTGCCGTGGCGGAAGAATGGCTACTTGGTAATAAGCCTGTAACAACGACCAAAATGGATGGGGATATCCGGCGTATACCAGTCACTTCGCCCTCAATGTCGATCAGGATTTCGGGGGACTATGATGCAGCCTCTCCTGTACGATGGTGTCGGGACGAAGGAGATTGTCAAATCGTCAAGGCGGATACTACCACCCTACCCGCACCTAACAACCCACAAGCTCCATTTCCACTACCAGGCGAAGGTATCCGACCGGTTGAGAAAGTCGCGGTAATGGTCGTGGAGCTGCCTTCTTCAATTGGCTATCTCGAGGTATATGCTGGCAATCACCAGCAAGTCACATCCGGGGCTTTCCACAAACATCTAGTGACCGGCAACACTTGGAGTGAGGCATGTAGTCGCTCGGTACTGACCTGGTGCTGACCTCAGGGGCCGGTGACAGTGATGTGGTCGGTACTCATTTGAACATCCGTTTCTCAAAAGCCTCAACCTCCTCTTTGGTAGTACATCGCCTTAATCTAGACTTACAAGCTTGCAAAGGTAAGCTCCCAACCTTTAATAGGATCTGATAGATAGGTCAACGTCCCACTATCAGATACCTGGTCAACCCCGTCGACGACCGTCAGACGATCCACGAATCCCGCTTCTACCCAAACGTTCCGGATACGATTTATCTCCACGCCCACTCCGGCACTTCACCTTATCTTCCCCCGACATCCTCAGGATTCGATATCGATATATATCAAGATGCTTCATGTCCCGTCAGCCGTGCTTCGTTGTCCGTCGATTGGAGCTCGAGTCTGGCCAAGGTGGTGACGCGATACCGCATGGCTGCATTATCATGGATCATCGGCTGGGTCGCGCTATTGATCTCAAGGTCTACGACACTGCTGGAGCAGACTGGTAAGTACCCTCTTTCAATTGTGAGCCCGAGCTGAGATGCAGGCTCTATCCCGACCACTGGAGAGCTGATAGAGAAGTCGACATATCCGCTGTTCCTCTTCGTCGCTGCCCAAGTCGTCGCTACATCAGGAGTAGCTACGATAATAGGCTGGCATACCTGGTACCTAGGAATCGATCACCTCTACCTGGTGCCCTTCTCCCTGGTTCTCGCGATCTGGTCTTTTGGAATTGTGACCCTCGTTTCGAAAATGCTCGAGCTCATCTTCTGGATCAGCAGGATACTACCTATTAGCAAACGGACCACGCAGTAAGTCAAGTATGTAGTAGCTCGCCTGATCAAGCAGTGTCCCTACACCAATATCCCTATGGTCAGTCGTGTCGACTGCAGGTCCGCTCTTAGCGGCTGTCCACTTTCTGATACCTCATCAGATGGCTTTCGTCATCCTTCTTCTCGTTTTACTAGCAGCCCTGATTTCCGAAGACCCATCAGTAGGTCCCTCGTATTATTCCCGGTAGCTCGACTAACGTTCCAGACTTCTCGTTACAATCTCATGTCGACCCTCGCACTCCTCTTGGTGGTCCTCATACCCTTCAATGCTCCCGTCCTGGCTGTCTGGGGGCGCAACATATGGGCTGACTGGCGGAACCCGTTCCCAGGAGATTGGGATATTATCAGGATCTTACCCCTGCTTACGCTAGTGTGGTTATGCGTTTCAGGTCGCCCAATTAAACCAAGACCCAAGTAAGTCACCTCCAATAATAATGGTAAATAGCTGACGATACAGCCTGCTCAAAGCGATCAAATGGACTTCGGTGTTCCTCGGTCTAGCGGCATTTGCATTAGGTGGCCGTCGGACATGGATCATCCCACCAATAGTTGATGTCCTGTATATAGAGCTGGCATGCTTGTTCATCTAATTCTTCATGCATCAAGATGCGCCAAGCCAATTTCATGTCCCGGATATTGCGGCGACATTTAGCCGTCGTTAACCTGGTGATGGCGGTGACTGACGTTGATGATAGTGACCCACTCGCTTTCATCTCGAACCAACGACCATGCACGCTTCGTATATGACTCGAAGGCTCGGCAGTCGCCTGCTTGGTACCAAGGGGCGTCCACTCGCTTCAGCTAGGTGCGCCAGCCTGCCAACCCATGATTGCTGAGAGCTGACTGGTAGCCGAATAAGGTTCTCCTCTACATCTGCTGTCCCCGCCCAGGATCCATCGCGCTCATCGCATACACAGCTAGAAGCAAACTCCAGCCAACTATTCATAACATGGCCGAACGGACGTCGGACTGCCTTGTACGTAAATATCCCATTTGATGAGCTCCAGGCTGACAAGAAAGTGACCACCATTTCCTGTACGATCATTGCAGATGCCCAAAATGCTTTCATTCACAAACGAAACAACGTCTGAAGACCTTGACGGACGTTCCTCTTGATATAGCGCCTGAGAGTGTGGAATATAGTGATTCGGGGATCAACATCCGTTGGCCGACGACGGGCGGGCATGAGTCGTTTTTCCCATTTTCATTCTTGGCGAAAGCGGCATATGATCCTCCTGTCGCTGAAGATCGAGTCGAATCTTCGTGAGTCCTGATCAATGACAGCTTACTCTTGGGTGGAAGCTGATGATAAGACGGACAGAGTGGAACTCGAAGATAGCGCAGACACCGCCGACGGTCGAATACAAGGGAATTATGGCGGAAAATGGACAAGGGGAGACTGGCGTTTTGAGTGTGCTTGATAAAGTGGTGAGTGGTGTCTAATCGGCAGGGTGGGTAGCACTAATCACCAGCATGAGTTTGGTTTCTGCTTCATTAGCGGCATACCAGCTACACCGGAGGATACCGAGACTTTAATTCGCCGTATAGCCCCTATCCGTGATACCCATTGTGAGCTATCCAATTTCGTCACAGACATCGGGACTGACTAGGAGATGGCGGATTCTGGGACTTCACATCCAACATGTCCCACGGTGATCTTGCATACTCGACAGAAGGATTACCAGCCCATACCGATACCACCTACTTCACAGACCCAGCCGGTCTCCAGATCTTCCACATGCTCTCCCATCCAGCGCCAGGGACAGGAGGTACCTCTCTCCTAGTCGATGGATTCTACGCTGCGAACCTCCTCCGAGAACTTTCGCCCTCATCCTACGCCACGCTCAGTAGACTGCGCATACCGGCTCATGCATCCGGCACGCCAGGGACGATGTTGAGACCGACAATCAGCCAGCCCGTGTTCAGACATGATGAGAATGGAGAGTTGGCTCAAGTGAGATGGAATAATGAAGATAGAGGTGTCATTGGTCAGGGATGGAGCCCGGAGGATGTTAGAGCTTGGTATAAAGCTGCAAAGGAGTATGAGCGGCTACTCAAGGGTGAAGATGCGGAATACTGGGTTCAGCTTAGTCCTGGTACTATGGTTGGTAAGTTTCATCTCTGCTTTGAGTCATATTGGGTAGTATATCTGATTGGCAGTGATCGACAACTGGCGAGTCATGCATGGAAGATCGCCGTTCACGGGGTCAAGACGGATGTGCGGAGCATATGTTGGTGCGGACGATTGGAGGTCAAGACGGACAGCTATCAGACGGGAGTTGTCGACGGACAAGGGCGATGATTGGAGTGTTGGTTGGTGAGTGGTTCGGGTATATTCCCTTAAAATATGAGGATGCATCGACAGATGATCGTTCTTTCTTACAAAGGAGCGGGTACAAACAGGCAAGACTCACGACTACAAAGAATGTTCCGATCTAAACTCTATTCTACATTCTACTATACTGAAGCCCAAAGAATCTTATGACCTCGAATCAAATTATCTTGCTATCATGCCAACCTCCTACTAGAACCCGTATCCGGCAACTTCGTCCACCCCTGCGTAGGAGACAGATCAGGATCCGCCGGTCTCCTCACTTTTGGTCGATCATCCACAACGACACTAGGAGCCAAGAACAACAAACCCCTCAACTCCTCACTCAACTTATAGGAACTACTGATCGATAGTCTTGCCGATGAATTGACTCGAGCTCTCAATGAAGCTGTACTAGAAGGTGTCTGTCTTCCATCATTATCGCTATCGTTCGCGAGATACTCCTTGAGACTCTGACGGGTCTTGATAGGTGCAAGAGGGGCTTTTGGGGGTCGCGAGACATTGAGGGGTTTAGTCTTGAATGGTGATGGAGGAGCTTGAGAGCGAGCTGATTTTACCTTGGTTAGGGAAGGTAAAGGGGTGATATCGGCATAAAGTCCTAAAGAGGTATATTCGGATGGAGATGAAGTATCGGATGGAGGAGTGATTGGGCCTGGGATGAAACCTTTCTTGAGGTCTGTAGAGTATGGGGATAATCTGGCGTAATCAGTGTGGTAAGAGGGTAATCGAGTTCTCGGCCTGCTTGACTGCGGAAAAAAGTCTTCCGCCAAAGAAGGATTGTTGGTTGTCATTGACTGCATGTCAATTTGATTTAGAGGAAGGAAGAGGTACTCACATCCCTGTTGACCATTAGAGAGTGGATACTGGTCCTGAAAGTTCGATTCGTAGACGTGACGGGCGGAGGGGAGAGTATGCCGCCTGGAGGTGGTCGAAGTTGTCGTGTAGACTTGGGTGCTTCGGGGGATGATAGCGTACCGTTTTCGACCACTGGAGAATACAGGTATTCCTGCCCAGCAGCCCGAGTCAGAGGAGTAATTGTTCCCTATACGTCAGTCCGAGTCAAAACTATCAAAAAATCATGACTGACCTCAGTCCTTGACCAAGGAGAATCAGGTGAAGGCCCGAACCCAAAAGACGATTTGAAACTCGGATGAAAACTCGTTTTCAACGGTTTCACATACCTCGTCCCACTTCCATTTCTTGTGTGGGTATGTCTCGATGAAGATCGATCCGAACCAAGTCTGAGCTGTAAGTGTTCTTGGCGCCTCAGCCGGAGGTACCACGTTAAGACTGCCACCATTGCGATTGAGAGGAGGACGGATAAGGATATGATGGCTGCGTTCGCCGCTCTTTGGGGGTTGCCTGCATTTGTGCTTGCGTGGACGCCTGTGGAAGATTGCCCAGATGCGAGGGCATTTTTGGTTGATGGACTCGTTAGAGACTTTGATGGAGGGGAAATATTGTGGACTGTAAGGGCGCCGTAGCCGGCATCTCCCGAGCCCATTTTTTCAGTGTGTCAACCGAGCTAGCGGACGTGGATTGTTGATGAGGATCCGTTCGAGGATTCGGCAGTATTGATGTACAAGATCATGAATTGTCCTAACATAGGACACCGGTAAGCACAGTAATTAAGTATTGATATAACGTCAAGCCAAGAAACGCCAGACCCAACCAGAAGCAACCAGCCGATCAGGTCTCTAACATAGATCTGATCTTCCCCTGCCCGAACCTCCTGATAGATTGCCACTCACCAGACCCAATCATCCTACTCAAAGGCTTCACCTGTGAACATCTCCCTTGTCAATGATAAATCGATGGGTCATTCAGAGTTTTCCCCTCGGAATAGTCAAAGGGGCATGGGTAGGGGTATTAATGATCGTCGTTAGTTTTCTCACTAGGCCGCTTCTTCCAAAGGATGGCATATACCTCCGAGGAGTTCCGTCTGCGAGTGAGCAAAGACCGACTGCGTGTCACTACTCTATTGAATCTTTTGAACATGCTTCGCGAAGCAGACGGGCTCTTTTGTGATGAGTCGTCAATTTGCTTCTTGTCGCTTTCGACTTGAAATTCTCCTTTCGCATCAAGGTACACCAACACGACACCAACCGTTCCATCCAATGGGGATATATCTGCATGATCTATGCTCTATTGATATCCGAATATCCGTCTATATGTACAGTCGAGCCGTGTAGCGCGATTTCTGCCCGGCAGAAACGCTGCATTTTACTGAGTGGCCGCCATGACTCCCTTGGACAACTCGAATAGCGGAGGCGGACGGTTCGAAGCGGCATGCCCGACATGCTGTGTCTGCTGCTGTTGGTGAGCGGTAGCATCGACCGATGGTCTCCTCTGTCTCGAGTAGGCACCATCCATTGGTGGTCTCGAATTGATCTGCATCGCCGAAGGTGGGAGTGGCATCAAGCGATCATGCGGAGAAGAAGTCGTCGAAGGTGGAGGCGAGGGATAGGGAATGTTGTTGAGTGGGACATCGAATTTACGGATTGCGGATGATTTCGAGACGGGGTTGAATTGATGTGAATATTCAGGTCGGGGAGAGCTGTGGACAAGCTTGATATCAGGTGATCCGTCCAGTGTCCTCTGATCCTCTAGGGAGATAGGCAACATTCCATCCCTGAGTGCTTCTACCTGCCGCATCCTCTTTTCTCCCTTTTCAACATCCCTCTTTGCATTGTTGTACATTAACAATCCTACTCCTGTCAGACAAATCCCTGCAGCCTGGACATAGTGAACAGTCTGCTTGAACCAGACGATAGCGAGGCATATGACTGCTATACGCTTCACGAGCGATGCGATGGAGTATGTGACTGGCGACGTGGAAGATAGAATGGCGAATGCGAGTAGGTTCTGAGCGAAATGGACCGTCCCATTGAGGAAGAGGTATAGCATAATCGAAGGAGCATTGGGAGGTAGGACGTGGTTTATTACGCGCCAAGCATCCGAGTATATCCATAGAGGGATCATGAGGACGAAAGCGGTTCCACTAGAGTAGAAAAGTAAATTGATCTTGTCGAGTTTGGTCGATGTGCTCGATTCGGCATTGGTGGGCATGATCTTTTTGAAGAAAATGTTTTGCGAGACAAAGACGATTGTTGAGCCGAACGCGCAGAAGAGACCAAAGATGTTGGACAGCGAAAAGTCGACAGATGTAGCGAGCATGACACCAAATGTGAGGGGGAAGAGCGAAATGTAGGTGGGCAGAGAGTACGACACACCAAAGAGGAGCGCGTACGCGAGGACGGTAAATAAAGGTGATAGTGCCTAGCTGTCAGCATACCCCACTTGCATTAAAGCTTAGAGACCAGAGTAGCGATGAAAACCCACCTTGATAGTATGTACTGTACTGACTGGCACTCTGCTAATCGCCAATGAACTAAAGATGTGCCCTCCAACCTGAAAAGCCGCCATGGGCAATGTCCCCCTGACGATCGCCTGTGTCGGACTCCTTAGCCTAGTAGCCCATCCAAGTTCAGGCCTGCTGAACACCCAACATAATCCAGCCACGAAAAAGAATTGTACAATGGTCAAAGTAACCGGAAACCTGAAATTGTTGAGGATGACTTTGCCCGTATTCGAGCTCAGCGCAGAGCAAGTGTACCAAAGTATACATAACGCGACAAATCGTATTGTCTGTATTGTCGGGGTCGTAAAACGTGGAATAGCGAATGGGTTGGGTGATGGTGAACGTGATGGGACTGGAGCATGAGCATGAGGCGTGAAATTTGGATTCCCATTTGAATTAGACCGGTGATATGGGTTTGGGGCATTAACAAAATATGGATTCGACAGGTCGTTTGAATCCTTTTTTACCATAGGACGTGATTGAGGATGACGTTGTTGAGGGGCTGTAGGGACGTGTAAACTCGTAGGGACGGCAGATGCTGGATATTCAGTCGGTGAAGTCGGTAAAGGAGGAAACGTTCTTGGTGGGGAAATGATATCTGGTGAAGTAAGGTCGGCAGATGATGAAGTATGGAAGAATGGATTTCGTGCCGCCATGATTACTGATTGAAGGAGCGAGTCTGGGTAAAGTATCCAAGTCTATGTGATGGCCATGAATGATAGAATATGCAATAGTGATAAGAGGTAGTGAAAAGTATAGTAGAGTATCTAAAGTGTTATAGCCATAATAAGAAGTTGCAGATTGTGACAGTCAACTGATTCAGGGCAAGGTACAGCTAAAACAATAAGCTAGATATTATAGGTTAATGGGGAAGAAATTCCGACAGCGCCTAATCAGTGATACTTGCTATGCATCTCATTCATCGTTCATATCGTATATATGTACACACTACGTACTCTTACAACCAGGCTTGCCCCTGTGCATGTGCTCTTAACGATTCCTCATGGATGAAAATCCTGTACCGGGTTTGCCAGATCGCCGGAATCCCGCGTTTCCCTGATCATTACCGCCACCGTCCATGTACAGGACAGTATGCTTGTCGGCATACTGGAAATTAGCAAAGTGTCCTCGTACGCTGGGGAGTCGTAGGCTTACATCATTCAACGCGTCGAGCTGTTTCGTCAAAGTTGTGAGGTAGTTTGTAAGCTGAACATCCGAGTATTCCTAGCGCGTCAGCTAGATCCCCATCGCGTACAAGTCTGAACAAACAGTCATGAGCTCCTGCTGGAACTGAGGAGCGTCCATCGTCGGTAGTCCAGCTACGATCGATGAGATTTGGCGTAAGATTGAATGATCAGGTTTCGCTTGTTCTGCAGATCAGCTTATGTTCACCATAGAAAGAGCGACCAGCTGGACATACTGTTGATGACCCCAATCACGTACTGCAGTAACACAGTGATGCGCTCATGTAGCATCTGAATAGCATTCCTCTGGGTAGTCAAATTTGATACCACTATCACGTCAGCTGTCGGCACCCAGCTGGGATGATTTAGCTTACCAGCTGAATCACTATCCGTCCCCCTCGAGACTCCATCCACTGCTATCCTCTCCGCCTCGCCCGTTTCGATACCATAAGGTACTTCAGCGAATTTATCAATATTATCATCCCCCGCTCGGGCCCCTTCGTACACTTTCAGCGGTAGACCTGATGCTTCATCGGTACCAAAGACGAGCAGTACTGGCGAGTCCACTAAGCTCATGATCTAATCATCAGCGTTTCATGAGTTACGAAGAGGAGATACTAACATGTTTCTGAAGTTGGACATCATCTGATGTTGGCTCTGTACCGACGGTGTACCACCCTACAACCACTAGACTAGGGAAGACCTCTTCAACTGTCTATCAGCTTGGCACAACGAAGATCGCGTAGGGCGAGCTCACATTGTGCCTGTCGAGTCTGGAAGAAGTCTCGATCAATAGGCCATAAGGGGTGTTCATTTTCGGTATCAGGTTCAGAGAGGAGGACGAGCTCGAAGGAATTGACGATTGAGATTTGACGATTTTCCCTGCTTCCCAGTAGAGCTCCAATCACTGCCTATTAGCTTAATAGGAAGTCCGAAATAACTGAGCTTACACTTCTGAGGTTTGCTAGAAGTGAGCCTAGCTCGGGTTTGATGTTCGGATATATTAAGAATCGGAAGTGGATGTCTGATCGTCAGCTTATTCTGGGGTAAAGGAACTGCACATACAGACTGATAGCAAGCCCCGACGATCCAGATGTAGCCTGAGCTACCACCTGAGATCCTTCACTCTCCATGACTGTGGTATTGAATGGTGAGAGGTGTACAAGGTAGAATGACGGTCAGTAGTGAGGTGGGGATGACGAGAGTGGAGGTATCGAATCAACTTTCCTTCTTGTCCCTCTTCCTCTCCTTCTTGACTGCCATGGCTGATGATTTTGACGCGGCGGCCAGCTGGCTTTCTTCCAACCCGTCTGCGGCTAGCCTACCGAATGATACCAAGCTTGAAGTATGTATCATTCGCTCCTGAAGCGGAATAGGTATTGACAGGCAGATTTACGGTTTATTCAAATATGTGACTACAGGCGCAGGACCGTCAGTCCACCCTATTCCCACTATCGACCAGAGCTGATTACCAGGACAAGTTCTAGGCCATCTATATTCTCGATGCAGGCCCGAGCAAAACACGATGCATGGGTCACACAATCCCAAAAACACTCTGAGGTAGAAGGGGCAAAATCACGTTATATCGAGCTAGCAAAAGAAATAGGTTGGGAAGGAGGGAAATCTGGTCAAGGAGGAGCAATGGGTGGTGTCAAAGTCAGTACGATGGCTCAAGATACTTCTGTGAATGAAGAGGGGGAGATATCTGAATTACATGAAGCTGTTATTGATGGCAAGGTGGAGGAGGTCGAACGGTTGGTGAAGGGAGGGAGTGATGTGGATTCTAAGGATGAATATGTAAGTTCCTTAAATATGGTAGCCAGAAGCTGACCTGTAGGGTTTGACACCACTTCATATAGCAGCAGATCGCGGGAATTCAGAGATGGTCAAGCTACTGTTAAAACTGGGAGCAAGGAGGGATATACAGGATGAAGATGATCAAACACCTTTGATGCTAGCCGAAGGAGCAGATAGGCATGACATTGCGAATCTACTTAGGGCATGAATACGACGACTATAATATGTAATTCTATATCTTTGTCTATGCAGGTATGATGCTATTGGACTTGTCTCCCACTTGGCAACCCACATGCCTACCCTGTCCTGAACCCATGACTTCCACGCCCCCCTGACCCAAACTGCCTCCACAGACGATACACTGCAATGAAGCGAGACTCCATCCAGCCTGCCTCTTATCCGACATCTCCTTGACTGAAACAAACAAATCCGCCTCGACCAACCTGACAGTCATGGTCAACATCTCTCCCTCTGATCGATAAGATTCCAGCATCCCAGTCAAGATCACCCTGAAATCCTTATACGCCCTCGACCGTTTCGAAGAAGAATCAACAAGTCGCTTGAATAGTCTAGGGAACGATAATGGCGCAGATACCAAAGCCGAGAGTGATTCGCCGACCAGTAATCGGATAGCTTCGAGAGAAGGAGATGTTTTTTCGGTAGATGGATCTTCGAGTGATCCAATGTCATGAACAAGTTCCGTCAATTCGTGAAGGACTCCAAACCACATATTCTCCACCTTCTCATTTGGACCAGAAGAATGTTCTCGACATAATCGTATAGCCAACCTGGCGACAGAAGTGATAGTCTCGACAGCATAGAAATTGTCGAGATCCCCAGCGAGATTGGCTCCTTGAGTGCGGAACACGTCCCCCACTGCACTAAACGCTGAAGTGGTATTACCCTGCCTATCCAGGGCCCAGATCTGTCCTTCGTGATAACCCTTTTCGGCAAAGTCGGACCGTAGCTGGGACAAGTCGAAGAAATCACCTCCTTTTAAATCTAGATAGGCTAGGACCGAGGAGGATTCGAATTCCACAAGTCGGATTGCGTAGAGATGGCGAAGAGGTACGTCTAGGTGACTGTCGGGTTGGTCAAGTACAGATCGAAGGTATGTCATTTGCTTCAATGGCGCCAGGGAGTCGACTGCTTTCTGGTGCAAAGCAGGTTGATGTCGGTCGATCAGGAGGGCTGTCTCGGGCAATGACAACTTGAGTAGATCAGGTAGAACCGGCTCCAACACCTCCCCAGCTTGAGGTACAATATTGTCGAGAGAGGTGAAGATATCGACTGGATCTCGTACGAGGATCGCGACCAATTTAGACCACTTTTTATCCGCCCAATAAGCGTTCCTCAAAATCCGATAAAATCCAGCCTGCTCAAATAGGTCGTACATGCTATCCGAGTCGTGTGGGGTATAAGCTGAAAGCAGATACTCTGTCGCAAGCTGTCGATCTTCGCTCGTAGTGGCATCAGAATCGGTAGCTAGGGAGGTCATGATCCCATGTAGCGTTGACGGCGATATGAACAGGAATTGAGGGTATTTCGGGAGATTCCGAGCAACGAAGATGTAGAGCAATATTGAATCGAGGGTATCGGTCGCTAGAAGCTGGTTGATGATGGACTGTCGACTAATCTCGCCGTCATTCAGATATGGATCTTCAAAAGCGATATCGAGAGCATGTAGCAAAGCTTCAGTATCGGTAAAGTCGGCTAGGTGGGAGAAGATGAATCCATATACTGAAGCCCTAGCTGGACCAGCTTGAGATTCAGGTAAAGGTTCACCAGTGGGGAAAGCGAGACCAGAGAGGGTATGTTCGATATATGCGTAAATATGATCTGTGCCTAGTAATCGTTCCATTGGCGAGACGTAGTCGAACAAAGCCCGAGTGTAGACGTGTACGAGCGCATCGAGGAGGCCATGCGAATCACACAATGTAATGGCCTGATTGATATCGAGCATCTGAGGGTCGACATGCCAAATGATAGTTTCTGCTTGATCGTACTCGCCAGCATCCGAATGTAGTGATATGAGAGCCTTGACAACTCCAGGAGGGGTATGCTTGAAATCGCCATTGAAGATGTACGGTTCCAGCAATCTTAAGAAAATCCCCTGAATCCCAGCATTCTCGTAGTGTTCGTATGCCTCTGTGAATAAGAAGTCCTCAGAGTCCGTAGCAAGACAAGCTTCAATACAGGACGTAGCTAGCGATTCGAATAATGTCGTCAAGTCTACACCGCGACCATCGGCGGAAAAGTGGGTGTCGTCCGACATACGATCTTCGGAGAATGCCCATTGAAGAGAAGCAATGATGAGCTCCCGTATTCGAGTAGATACTACCTGTCGAAGTTCTGTTGGATTACTGGGGAGACCGATCGTACTGCCTTGTGCTGAGCCTTTGTAGTAGGCAAGAGCGAGGTGGATGGCGCCAAGGAAGTCACCCTGATGGACGAGGGCGAGGACTCGGTCGTTCCAATGTAATAGCGTTCCAACCGAGGTTCCGCCGTTGAGGACAAAGATCTTGTCGCGGTATACTCGGACTGATAGTGGGCTCGTGACAGCGGTATTCTCGACGCGAGTGAGGGTATCAACCTTGAGCAATACCAAGTCGTCGCACACTAGGAGCAGATGCTGTTTGTTAGCCTGGTCAAAGACGTCGAACTCACATTTGAATCGTACCACGACATCGAGGCGATCGCAGAAGGAGCGGTCCATTGCTGGCCAAGCACAAAGTCTGGCACCTGATCTCCAGCCGTGATCCGTAGAAAGCGAAGACTTCGTCCCCACGAGTAAGCTAGGACCGGATCTGATCCTTCGGCAAATTTCCCCGCTCCAAGCCAAGCGACTGCACCGGCATTCAAATGCGTCGCATCCCTCATTTTCCTATACCAAGTCTTTGCCGGCTTCAATCCGACAATGACCAACTTTGAAGGTGTCAATAAAGCCGAGAGCGAGTATGTATCGGTTCCATGAGGTCCAATCGGTAATGGGGCCATGGCGAATAAGCTCGACTGTTTTTGATAACTTCCAAGCATACGGATGACATCGTTTGACTCAACTCCAATAATCCGCCCTAAGGACCACCAGAACGCCCTCCCATGTTCATCACCGGTGACTATCGACGTATGCCTCGCGCCAACAAAACCGATATGTAGGATTTTACTTCCTTCCAAGTGACCTTCTTTACGGCCCGTCATCACTTGCTGCATTGTCACAGGCCGGACTTGTCGAGCTGCCTTCCCAGGTGAAGCAAGATCGTACAGAAAAATCTCCCCAGTAGCGTGTCCTACACCTGCGAATGTCGAGTCTGGGGATATCGAAACGCAAGTGACTGGCGACGAGATACTGCTAAGCACACACCGGACTTCTTGAGCGAACGAGTAGATGACTGTCATTCCTTTTTCGGTTCCGATCGCGATTGTCCCGTTTACATCCATCGCTGTGGGTTTGCCGTAACTTGTAACCATGCGCTTTAGGCGATGAAAGACGATACCAGGTGTATTTGAGGATGCTTGGGCGGAAGCTGCTGAAGTTTCAGAGATGAGAGAGAAATTGCTTGGTGAGCGATAATGGCGAGGGGAAGTGACAGAAGAGGGAGCTCGACCATGGGAACGTAGGCGGGATATTGAGGGATCTACTTGTCAGGTAGGGATTGCGGGCAGATCCAAGATGACTTACGGATATATGATACTTGCCGAGCGGTCTTCTGTGGGGTCGACGGAGGAGAGGAGCTAGGTGAGGATACCCCGAACTCTTCTTCTCCAATGCCTGTCTTTTCAAGAACCCGTTCCACTCCGTTCTCTTGTATCCCTTCCGAGCCATCTGCATCCTCCGCCTGCTCAGGCATATCCACCCTCGAGCAATTCAATACATCCCTCAACCTCTTCTGATACTCCTCCATATCCAAAGACATTGACTCATCAGCCTCGGCGTCCGGAGTCGGAGCGTCTGATTGCTCGTCACGCCAGTTCGGATTCCAACTATCATAAGGTCCCTCCCAAGCCCTCTGCTCCTCCTCCTCGCTATCAGCGTATACCTCAGTACTCGCAGTTCTCCATCCGGGAGGTGGAGGCGGAGGTGATGGTGACCTTCGATAGTAATCACTAGGTCCAGCTTCTGGTTCCCAGCCATTTCCTTCGCCATCTACATCATCGTACCCGTCGGCCGACCTTGATTGGGATGAACTCCTGAACCGAGCAAAGAACCCATTACTCCCTGAATTCTGCCGATTTGTAGGTTTGATAGTGGCTCCACTACTTGCTGAAGATGCTATAGAAGCCTTTCGACGGGGTGTGTGATCACCCATGCTATAGCAATGATAGGGGAGAGAGTGGGGTCAGTGCATTGAGTTGCTTGGCTGTAGAGTAGCGTCATTGACTTGTTGCACGTGGTTGTTGTATTACGTAAAATACTATCTACTGCGCGACTGCTTTTCCTTTCCCTTCCCTTTGGCGTTTATCGCAAACAAATGAGATCATCATTCAACCCTCTTTATTTCACTCTCTTTATCACTCATGTCGACCTATTGTATCGATACTATACTATATACACCTCTATAGGATACCACTACATCCTCCTCGACCCTCCTACTTCTCGTCTTTCCAACATTCAAGCACATCAATAACCACGATGGCATCCCCCTTCCGTTCGCCGTATAGAAACGCAATCTCACCTCCACTACCTCCACCGAAACCAATCGATCTCAACAGCTCAACAAGATCAACAGATCACTCAACAGGCTACAAAGTAACAAGAAGAGCATTCCACTGCGATGTCGTCTTGGAAGCCGAAGGTCCAGGCAAGTCCTCGTCACAATCACCGTAAACAACAGTGCTGATTACCAGAAACCCGAAACCTCCTTTCTCATCTCGGTTCACCCCTTGAGCCGAGCTTATCACCTGAAGTTTCGAAAACGATAGATCTGAGTGGTATTGGGGATGCTTCCAGATTACCAGCTCTGGTCGATGAGTTGATCAAGACTGAAAGGAGCTATATCTCCAGGATCCAAGCTTTGAAGAATGTACGTCAGATCATTCGGGGACTACTGACATGTAGGCATATGCAGATCCTCTGAGAGGATTCGCAAGGCGGCCAGAGTCAATGATTGTCCCTGTATACGAGGCAAAGACCCTCTTTGCAAACATTGATCAGATTGTGACTGCGGCATTTACGTTCATGATGGACCTGGACCGAGCGACTCCCGATACCGTAGCGGAAATCTGCTTGAAGCATGTAAGTGGACCTGCCAGTACAACTACTGATAGCAGCTATCATCTGGGACTCTCGACCCATATAGAACATATCTAGGGAAGCAAGATGAATCCCAAAGGATGTTCCAGGAGGTCGTCAAGAAGTTTCCCTCTTTCGTTAGCTATATCGAGGTACGTTCCCTGTAATGGATCTGACTGATGAAAGTCAACTAAATACTCTACCACCGGCATTGGTAACATAGGATTGAGAGAGCTGTTGATGGAGCCCGTTCAGCGAATTCCGCGTTATACCCTTCTTTGGTCAAGTGGGTGCTCCGGCTCGTACCAGCTGACAATAGCTATGCTGAAATGCTACCCTCCTCACTCTGTTCAGCGATCACAGCTGGCCGAAGCTATTGCTATAGCATCAAAGATCGCCAAGTGCGAGCCTAATGAGCAAACAATCAGGGCTACCGTCATGTATTGTCTAGAGAGGAATGTCGAGGGGTTCCCAGTGAGTTATACGTACCAGGGCGGTGCTAATATCAGGCAAATCTATTCAGCAACAACCGTTCGTACATCGACTCTATCGATGTGGACGAAGCGGATCCTCGACCGAACCACGCATCCACCTCAGCTTCCTTATCTTCCATCTCGACCGCAAGCTCCTCGGCAACCTCGAGTACTGCCAACCTACACTGCTCACTCTTTCTTTTCGACGATAAGCTGATGGTCGTCAAACGCCAATCAGCCTCGATCTCGGGGAGAAGAGTCACTGGATTGGATGATATGGAGAGACTGATCAAGTCTGGTGGGGGAGTTGCGGTGATGGACAAGTCGGGGAATAAGAAGGATAAGTTGAGTTTCAGGGGAACAGTGGACATTTTGGATGTTATTGCGACCGATGTTGGTGGAGGAGGTAAGATTCCCCCGGCCAGAGCGACAGCACTGACGTATAGAATTCAACTTGTTCTTGGAAAAGCCACCAGATCAATCGGAGCGATGGTCCAGACAGCTGAGATGTTTGCATACGGTACATCCACCCCACTCCCAATTGGATCCGGTCACAGTCAAGCGGGACAAGCTCCGGTTCGTCGAGAACCTCTGGGCAGCTCAGGCAAAAGCTAGAAAAGCGAGGGGACTAGTCTCGCAAGAGCTTGATCTCGATGAGCCGTTCCAGCGAGCTAGGTGTTATTGGAGCCTATTCACTAATCCTCCCGCTCATAAGGTGAGTCTCAAGAGTATATTTGAACAATCCCTGACACCACAGGGCAAAGTAGTCATGTACATTGATGAGCACGATACACCATCCGAAAGCTCTTTGGGCGATAGTGTTTTGGTCTTTCATGTTCAGGCTATGCCGGGTGGATTCACTCGGTTCTCATACAGGACTGCCACGGGCGACGAGGATCGTCAAGTGATTGACGTCTCCGAGGTGCTTGAAAAGACCATCTCTACCAGTAAGTCATCTACAGCTCCATTGATCATTGACTGATGGGGTAGTCCACAAATTTGGGATTTTCCGATTCCGAACATCCATCTCTTCGGCTCCCAACACTCCCTCTTCCAGCCATCGACTACGTCCATCCATGCTTCACCTCGACACTATCTCTCGAAACCTCTTTGGTACGGGCAGCGTCAATTCCCGAGATCGAAGTAGTACCCTCGGCTCAAACAGGAGCAAGTCCAGTGACTCCCGCCTGTCTGGCGAGTCGAAGCGTACTTCTGACCAATCACTATCCCCCGGTCCATACAAAATGTTTGCGGATCGAAGCGAGGTCGATCTGAACGAGAGATTGAATTTGGCTAGAAAGAATAGTAATATCGCAGCTTACTCGCCTGCTAAACCACCGCGCTCGCCGTTGAATGGCTTGTTGCCGGTTAATACTGCTATGCCGACTCGGGGTGATGCTACTCCGAAGTCTCCCGGATTCAACTTGAGGCCTTCCCCTCTGGACTCTCCCTCAGAGGATACACCAGTAGCGAGGCGACAAGCTGTCAGCGAGGATCCGACCGAGAGTCTGCGTCAAGCTAGTAAGTCTATCCCTCTCCAGTAAACTCGGTCTAACATTCAGTACGATGCGGATCACCTGTTTCGGTACCCACTGCCCCTCTTCGAATCCGCAACAGGACACCTTCTCCTGTTCGAACCGATGCTCCGCTTTCCCCAAGGCTTAATGGTCCAAGATCGCCTGTTGGACCACGAGGGCCCAGTCTCAGAAATGGCCGATCGCCTTCTCCTGTCCATACCTCGATTCTTCAGCCTCTCATTATTGCGACTCGAGCCACTGCTACGGTCAGCTCATATACTACTGGCCCACTCTCTTCATCTGTACCCATCACTCCTGCCAAGTACCCCGGTCTCGGCTCTAGTCATACCCGCCTACGACTCGTGAGTGGTGGTGGTAGGAAAGTGTCCCCTGGTCGAGAGACTGTACCACTCCGAGGCGACGTCTCACCGCAGCCAAGAAGGGTATCTGCCAAACGCCAGCACTC
This sequence comes from Vishniacozyma victoriae, assembly GCA_017654735.1. Classification (NCBI taxonomy): domain Eukaryota; kingdom Fungi; phylum Basidiomycota; class Tremellomycetes; order Tremellales; family Bulleribasidiaceae; genus Vishniacozyma; species Vishniacozyma victoriae. The sequence continues at coordinate 770,889 of JADPYG010000088.1, forward strand.
GGAAGATCACCTTCAAACACCTAGGAAGCGATCAGATTCTCGAAGTCCCCTTCATCCAGTCGATTTGGGACAAGTCATGGATCCTTCACCCGTTCCCACCCTCGGTCTAAGTATCAAGCGTGGTACCCCTACCAAACTTTCCAATGGGATCACCACTCCTGTCAGGGGTAATTCCCTTCGATCGTCCATCTCGGAGAAGGAGCGGGTCGAGTATACTCATTCGGATGCGGTCTCTGCTATTGAAGCTGCTAAGCAGAAGGTGAGTCTTGGTGGTTGTCAAAGCTAATGATAGATTGCCGAGAGTCGTGTGATTACCAAAAGGCTCAGAACCGATATTAGTCAGGCTAGGAAACAGTCTAATCGAGGATCTATCGGATCAATTACTCGTTCTCCCCAAAGGCGAAATATCACCGTACGTCCCTTGTTGTCCGATGAGTGTAGCTGATCAAGTAGCGATTAGTAGATTCCGATTTTGACCTCCCTATCAGGTCTGATCTGGAGAATGGAATGACGGATGATTCTTCAAGGGGTCTGATGGGTCTTGCTGATAAGCTTGAATCGAGTCTACGATGTGCTGCGTCCGATATTGATCAGTCGTCCGTATTGGTGACTAGGCTCGTCGAGGAGAATACCAAGGTGAGTTCATTGCATCCCAGGAGTACAGCATTAATGATAGGCTCAATCTGAGATACAAAGGTTGCAAGAGCAAGTCAGTAGAGCCAAAGATGTCCAGGACGTGCTACGTGCTCAGCTCTCTGAAGCGACATTAGAGATTGACGTGGTGTACGAGGTATGTCTTGCCGACTGAATGATGCGTGTATACTGACATACAGGCATTCAATACCGAATTGGATGGGATGTACAATGATGCCTGCCTTCCCCAGACCGAAGCATTTGAAGCTATGAAGCAGGATCTTCAAGCTGCTAAATCGAAACGAAACGAGCTGGATCTCGAAAATCAACGATTAAAGCGGGAATTATCTGAATCCAATTTGAAGAGGGAACAATGGGGGAGAATCTTGAAGACGCAGGGCGTTATTCCGTGATAATCATATGACAATGGACAGTTTTGTGTGTATAGGATGTGGTTGTATATAGGACATTATTGATTTGCTTTTATGCCATATATGCTTGTTGATAATCTTGACACCAGCTGCTGGAATATGACGCGTCAACTGATCAGGCACAGGCTTGGAACACTTTTGCCACCTTGTCAACTCTGTGTACCAGTACTAGTACGAGTATACCATATACAGCAATTGATCAATATAGTCACAGCACAGATGGCAGACATCAAGGTAGAGGGAGCTCTCGAGCATGAGACCCTTCCTATGCCTGAGCTGGATTATCGCTGGGTTCATACTGGATCTCAATACCTCGACCTCCTCCCTACTCCTATAACAACAGCCGCAACGATATACAAAGCTTTCTCACCCGACGAATCCCGACGGATCCAAGAAGCATGGGATGCATTCACTCCCGAAGAGAGGCAGAAAGCGATCCATGATTGGGGTCGGAAAGAGGGAGAAGGTTTCGCTACACCTGCTACTAAGAGTAGAGGAGTTGAGAAGGATAAGGATAAGGATAAGGACAAGGAAAGGAGGGGGTCGAATGTCAGTTCGCGTTCTGTTGAAGGAGAGCCTATTAGATCTGGAGAGGAACAACCGAAGGACGATGAGAAAGATGGGGATGGGAAATATAAGGATTTCTTAGCTCAGGCTCAGCAGGAATATGAGAATCTGGAATTGATCGCTGGAGTTCCGGTTTCTCAGGTATGTTGGAAGCCTGAAATAGGGTAGGTGCTGATATCAGGACTCGTTGTTTGAGGTATCACTGAAGAGCTTATCACTCCATCCTGCATTTTGGGCACATGCGGGACCCAGAGTATCGGTGTTGAGGGGATCATGGTTCGTTACAGACGAGACTAAACCGTGTTCATGGGATTTCGCAGAAGAGCTGGAGAAGGGGTATATGTGAGTCGTCTCTCATCAAGACTGAATCCCGAGAAGGAGGGGCATGGCTGATAAATAGGGAGATAGAACCTTGGCAACCTTCTTATAAACATGAACTAGCTACAGCTATTGCCCTCGGGTCAGCCGCTGAGGAAAAGTTGAAATACACTCTACCAGCTCGGTTTGGGAGTTTGGGAGTAATCTTTGAGGATGCAGACAAGGCTAGGCTATTGACGTAAGCTATCTCCCTTGATGTTAGTATGGAAGCTGAAATACAGGACTGGACCGTTAAATTACCTCCCACGTCAATTCTTCTCGTTACGAGGAAGAGGATCCGGAACACTCTTATATAGAGGATACACAGCTGCATCAACCGCCAACCCGAAATCAACTGCACATAGTCGCAGTGGAAGTTCAAGTCACTCTCGCCGACCAAGCGCTGTCGGTCCGAAACCAGATAAACCGGAAGCTCCACCTGGTGGAAGAAATAGGAGTTCTAGTGTATTTGAGGATATAAAGGATGGGGCTGATAAATTGAAAGAAGGAGCTGATAAGCTAAAAGAGGGAGCCGATAGACTGAGGGAAGGGGCGGATAAATTGGGCAAGGATCTAAGTGGGAAGAGTAAGAAGGCGGCTTTGCAGGAAGAGATGTCTCCTTTGGTATGTCCTCCTCTTCGTTGAATGGTGGTGAACTGATGAAATAGGTCGATTCGGAGGAATCAGATGTACCATGTACAGACCTCATTTTGGTGATTCATGGTATCGGACAGCAATTGGCAGCCCAATATGAGGCATACAATTTCGTCTACGCAAGTAATCAGCTTCGTCAATGCCTACGGTGAGTATATCCTTGATCACTATAGGAATAAGCTAAATGGACCAGGACACAATCCGCCAATCCAGCTCTATCATCCATAATACGTGATCGCCGCGTACAGATCTTGCCTGTTCAATGGCGAGCACTGCTCACATTCGAACATGAGCAAAGTGAGGAGGATGCTAAACATGATATGGATAATCGATTTACAATGGCGGATATTACCCTCAACAAGTCAATTCCATATGTTCGTGAATTGACCAATTCTGTGAGTCCTTCCGAATCAGTAGATACACGCATGGGACCTGATGATAGGTCTTACTTGATATCCCATTATTCATGTCGCCTCACCGGCAGAAAATGATTGAAGCAGTTTGTCTTCAGGCAAATAAGCTGTATAGGCTTTGGGTAGCTCGTAATCCAGATTTCGACAAGAATGGCCGCGTCCACATCATTGGTCACTCAGTCAGTCCGTTCCAAGAATCAGTGCTGACATCAGCTCGGTTCAGCACTTGCCGCTCATATCCTATCGAACCAACCGACAAGGATGCCTTCCCTCGACCAGCTGCCAAAACAGGTCATTACCAAAACCCGAGATCGGTTCATCTTCAATACTAGTAATCTCTTCCTTTGTGGAAGTCCACTTGGAATCTTCCTCCATTTAGATCAGGCACAATTGATGCCTCGTAAAGCGAGGGAGAGGACGATGAGTAAGTCACCAAGGATGAAATCGGCTAATATCAGATTCGCCTCAAGATGAGGCTCTTGACCGAGCAGGGAAATTCGGTTGCATGTCTATCGATTCTTTATATAACGTTTTCTACCCCACCGATCCTATTGCCTACATGCTCAATGCGGCTGTTGATTCGAAACTCGCCGCTCAGAGACAACCACTGGCAATTACATCGGTAACTGCCGGATTCTACGCTACGGTCTCGGAGGGCTTTGGGACGATATCGAGATATATCCCGTCCATCCCATATATATCAAGTGGTGGTACGCCGGAAAAGAAAACTCTTCGACCTGGTGCAATTCGTCTACCATCAGGTATAGAGATGTCTGGATCAAAAGGAGAAGAGAGATTAGAAGGATCAAGAGGAGAGAGGCGATTCTCAGCATTAAATCCACATGGGAATATCGATTTCTACCTAACAGCAGCTGGGGTCAATGAGTACCTAGGTATGTCGGCATCCCTTCTCCGACGTGATGAAGATGGGTAGAGGCTGATGATAGATATGATTACGGCGCATGCGTCATATTGGACGGACGCATCTTTTGCCGCTTTTCTCTTGGCGGAAACGTTTTCGACACGCTTGGATTTGGTCCGAACCGGTATGGGACTCGCTCAACAGGTTTTACCTGAAGGCACGACTCTATAGGCCCTTTCGAATGTACGAGATCCAGGGCAAGGGAGAGGATGGTCAAGCGACGCTAGGCGATTGAGCAAGCAAACGATAGATAAGCAGAATGGGAATTTGTGAGCCGAGCCGGAACTTGTAAGATACTCCGAACGAATACCGGCCGGAGCTAGAATGAAGTGTTCATCACCGGAGACCTTGTCCGTTCAAGCATAGAGATGTAGAATGTAGAGTATATAATAACAATGATAGGAGATATGTATGCATTATCCCACTCGATACTCATCTACTCATCAGTTAGACAGACCCCTTTCTGTGTATATCCTCCATACCCTAATCTATCTGTTTACCCACCCCTGTTCCTGTCTTATCAATTTCTTGAAAAACTTTAATTCGAACCTTCGGATCATCAATATGCCTGACATTCAACTCCTTACAGCGAGGGATGGTGTTAAGAATGGAGAATCATCTAGATCTTGGAATATACAAGTCTCTCCTTCTATTGTATGTCCCTCATTTTGCGGTTACAGATTGAACTGACTGGCAGGGCTCGTCTAAAAACCCGATCCGATCAACATTAGCTGGAATCACCTCCACCCCGCCCTCATCCTCCAAGACAATCATTAACCTCGGATTAGGTGATCCTACGCATTACCCCCTTCATCCGCCTCCTGTGGCTGCCACGACTGCTGCATGTACTGCGATACAGACGGAACGACATAATGGCTACATTAACGGAATCGGATCATTACCCGCAAGGCAGGCTATTGCGGATTATCATCAGAAATGGGACGGTGTCAGCTATCATCCCGATAGTGTCGTCCTTACCCATGGAGTCGGGCAGGCTTTAGATTTGGTATTCTCAGTTCTATTCCCTCATCACTCCTACGGCCCCTCGAATATCTTGTTGCCGGCACCTGGATTCTCGCAGTACTCGTCATTACTCGCCAACTTGGGTACAGAGATCCGATACTACGATTGTGTAGAAGAAAAGGATTGGGAGGTGGATACGAAAATGCTCGATTCATTATGTGATGAAAATACTCGAGCTATCCTCATCACCAACCCGTCAAATCCCTGTGGATCAAACTTTTCAAAAGATCATTTGGCCAATATTCTAGCCATTGCCGATAAACACAAGATCCCCATTATCGCTGATGAGATCTACGGTCATATGACTTGGTCTTCACCTTTTATCCCTCTCGCATCAATCTCGGCCACTGTACCGATCATTACCCTCTCTGGACTCTCGAAGAGGTTCCTACTACCAGGATGGCGAGTTGGTTGGATTGCACTACATGATCCACTAGGAGTCGCTGAAGGGATAAGGGAAGGAATCATCGTATGGGGAAACCGATTCTTTGGACCGAGCAGTATCGTTCAAGCTGCCCTTCCTGAAATATTGGCAACTCCATCCGAATACTTTGACGCGGTAACAGCCAAAGTCGAAAAGAACGCTCAAATCGTACATTCCGGAACATCAGCAATTAATGGATTATACACCAACATGCCAGCAGGCGCTTTATATATGTTGATAAGGATCCAACCGGCCGCTTTCGACTTGAATGATGATGTCGAATTCTGTACCGCATTATACAGGGAGGAAGCTGTCTTTGTCTTACCCGGCTTGTGCTTTGGTGCACCTGGTTACTTCAGAGTGGTTTTGGGAGCACCAGCAGAGATAATGACGGATGTCATGGAGAGGTTGAGCGCATTTTGCGATAAACATAGAGTATAGAATTATTACAAATGCATCTTACATTCATCTTGTACAAGGGTCTTAAGCTTGGGTATTGGCTGCAAATTGACCATCTGCTAGGTTGTTGCCCTACCATTAGCTCAGATGATGAGTTCACGCCAGTCACTCACCGCCTCGTAATATCGACAAGTGGCTTGCCAGCTTGTACCATACAAATCACTGTACCTGGTCCCAGGAGCGCAGGTCTGGATATAACATCCAACAGATGTTGTATTCTAGGTCTCAGTTTCGACGTTTCTCGAGGATATACATGTATGGCTCACCTTCCATATGGTTTGAGTGAAATGTGCAGTTTGCTCTAAATATCAGTCATATTTTTCCTGCTTGTGCTGGCGATATACTCACCCTGGAAGACCCCATTGTAGTATTCTGATCGTCAGCGCATGAGTCCGAGGAAATAGTTCGCTTACTAGCATTAGCCATCCAAGCATCAACCGCTTTCTGGGGCGAAAGTTGTATCGTGTTAGTATGGATATTCTCTCCATTCACAGCACTATCTCAATCAGCATCTCTTGAAGTCGACCGACATACGTATGTTCACCCCGACATTGTATCGCATTACCTTTAGCCCCAATCGCAAGAGTTTCATTCCACCGTAACCTCCCCGCTCCATGTTGGCTCCGAGCAATATCATGAACTCGTAACCATTCATTCATTTCTGCCTGTGACACCACCCCTCCGCTTTGAGATTGTGGGGGTTGGTCCGGTTTCTTCTGAATATAATTGACAACATCTGGTTGCTTTTGAACGTAATTCACAGCTTGTACTTGTTGGGCTTTACATCCTGAACCCTTTATGGCGGGTTTGGCAGCTATCGGGATCGCAGTGGGGAGGGGAGTGTAGGCGGGCATCGACATGGTGGAGGGGATATCGTCGAAAGTAAGCCATTGAGCTTCGCTTGGACTTGGTGCATTTCGAGCTTGGATGTTGATAATTTCGCGGTGACCTCGGTTTTGACGATTCGGCCTGGCGCAAGAAGCGGCCAGCAGTGGTAGTATGGCGAGGACATGTACGGTGCGCATATTGAATGACCGGATGAAGGGTCGAATATAGAGGGCCGGGGGGTGAGTGAATGTGTTCAGTGCGATATGTGGTGGATACGTCTCCGAAAAAGAGTGTCGAAAGTTAGTTATATGTATTGAGTAGTGAGTAGTAGACAGTATTTGGAGTATAAAGAGAAAAGGTAATGATCAGCCAATCATTAAAGTAAGTGACGGATTAAGGGGCGGACGGTACATTGAAAGGTAATCGTTCCCCAAACAGATGTCAGGATCGTCGTCCTTTCATCTCGAGGCACCCTTTTCCTGCAGTCTCCATGAAACAATCTTTGAGGTGTTAAGGAAGTATGCATATTCGCACACGTTTTACTTTTGTGATTGGAGTCGAGCATAGTATTCTACTCATCAGCTTTGCGACCAAAGTGCACGGATAGCTTACCTTCAGCCTGCTCTAGACATCTAACATTTGCTCCTAGCTTGTTGATAGTCTCCACATACTCGTCCTCCTCAACACTATCATGCACGATACCTCCACCTACTCATCAGCTAATGACCTCCTTCAGGAAATAGCTGACTCACCAGCTTGGAGATAAACGACACCATCCTTACAGGTCATCGTCCTAATAGCAATACAGGTATCCATCTCGTCCCTGTCGAAATCGAATCGACCAACTGCACCTGCGTAAACTCCCCTCTTCTCTTTCTCAAGACCCGAAATAAGCTGGATAGCTTTAACTTTTGGTGCTCCCGAGACTGTCCCAGCAGGGAAGATGGATCGGAAAGCGTCAAATCTGGTGGTTAGCTTTGATCCCATAATGAGACAGAGAAAGAGAAAGCGTACCTGGACTGGTCATCACGGAGGATACCGCTAACTTGACTTGTCAAGTGGATGACGTGACTGAATTTCTCTACTCGCATCAAGTCGTCAAGGTTGACAGTTTCGGGTTTGCAGACCCTGTTGACGTCGTTCCTGGCAAGGTCGACCAACATGATGTGTTCTGCTCTGTCCTTATCGGACGCGGACAACTCGGCACCTAGTCGGGCATCCTCTGTCTCGTCAGCTCTAATGCATATGTAGAGTATGGACGTACCCTCGGCAGTCTTTCCCCTCTTGACTGTACCTGCAATAGCGTGATTGTAAACCTTCCTCTTCTCAACCTTACAAAGCGTTTCGGGACTGGCACCGACAATTTGAACATCCCCACAATCAAGGTAGAACATGTATGGACTTGGGTTGAGTCGTCGTAAATGTCGATAGATGTTGAAAGGGTGTAATCCCGATTTCCTGGCCAATCGCTGACTTGGGACAGCCTGGATGATATCTCCCTTGACGATATGTTCCTTCAGTTTGGTCACGAAACCTTCATATCCAGCCTTTCCGACATTACTATCTGCCTTTTCTCCAAGAGTAATAGGTCCTTGTTTGGGGAAGACGATTTCGGGTGAAATGAGTTTCTGTCGTAGAGCTTCTATACGTCCTACAGCCTCGTCGTAAAGGGAGGTGATGTTTGATGGGGGCGTTCCGTCGGGGATATGGACGTGCGAGACGATCTTGATAGTTTGGTAAATGTGGTCGAAGATGATGACTGATTGAGCAAGCATGAAGAAGGCCTCTGGTAGTCCGGGAAGGGGGTTGGCAAGGGGTGTAGCGGGTTTGGTGACGGGCTCGAAGTGGTTGATCGAGTCGTAAGTGATGAATCCGACTGCTCCCCCTGGCTATCAGCTCGATCCCGGTGTTACATAAAGGCAGCTCACCTGTAAAGGTTGGGACCTGGTGTAATTTGGCATAACGATATGGCTCGAGCTCCTTTTCCAAAGCCTGTAGAGGATCTCCCTCGACATCAAAGCCCTCTCCCGTACGTATCGTCTTGACGGGATCTGAATGTCAGCTCCAGGTCTCGATCGATACCCATAACAGCTTACCAGCACCGACGAAACTAAATCTCGCCAAGCTCTCTCCTCCAGTCACGCTCTCCAGCAAGAAACTATGCTCACTACCATTGGCAACTTTCAAATAAGCAGCAACAGGAGTCAAGAGATCGGCTGGAATCTCAATAAAGACAGGTACCAAGTTTGGGTTGGTTGGTTTGGGGCTTGACTGAGCATTGGCAGCTGAGGAGGAAGTGGAAGGGTAGACGGGATCTGAAGGGGGTTTGAGAGTGGAGGGCGAGTAGGTAGCTGTGCTGAGAATTGTGATGAGGTCCTGTAGGGTTGGATACGGCTCTGTAGTCTGTAGATATCAGTATACGTCTACCTATAAGGACATGATGACTTACAGAGTGGTCCATTGTGGATATTAGATGTATAGACTGGGATGTTCAAGAAATAGATTACTTGGTCCTTGGTCATGACTCGAGATTTAGAGTCAAAGCGTTTAATTACGTAATCATATCATCACCTCATCCCTTCCTTGTCCTTGTCCCTAAAGGGGCTTGCTTGGCTCTCGATACTATACATACTATAACACCTTATTACCCTCTAGTACCGTCACTATCTCCTACTCAGACGCCTCGGCAGCATCTTTAGCCACTCGCACATTCAGGAGGGGTCGACAACAACCCACATCGCCTACCCGCTTCCACCTCGCGACACACTCTCACTGTTGCTCCAATGAGCGAGCATCGGAATTCGTCACCGTATAGTCAGCGACGAGCTCAGACATATGATACACACGCCGGTGGAAGCTCTGGAGATCCGTATGATGGAGTAGAGGTATCCCAGCCAAATGCAAAGCAGACAATGGCGAACCGAGCTCAAAGTGTTCGGGATTCTAGTAAGTGTTGTCACAGTGCGGTTCGTGAAGTCGAGGTCTTTGTGCCCATAGTCCAACCTCCGTGTCTAGTACCAAAGCTGATGTCAGACCCAACAAATGCTCAGATCATGGACGACACTGATCTGAATGGTCCCCCCCTCCCATCATATGACGCAGTCATTGCGGCCGACAGTCGCGATCTCACCCACTCCCCTTCGTCCTTTGATGATCAGCGACGACAGAGCCAGGGTCAGATCCCTAGCCAACCAGGTCATTCACGGACAGCATCACTTGAACAAGCACCATACGCACCTGTAGATTACGGACAACCATATTATCAAGCACCATACGAGCAACAACGAAATTCACACCCAAATCCGTATCCTACCCAAAATCAAAATCAGCATCGTTTATCAGGAAGCAGCTATCGCTCGACTGATCCGAACGACCCGAACGGACTTGATTTCAGTGCTTTGGCTTTCACACAGGTGGATCCACATGCACGCGGTGGAGCTCCCAGTCCGGTGATGCGACATAATACCACGTACCATCCTCAGCAGAATCGAAATCAGCCTCAACGAAGGGTCACGAGTGGATATGCGGGAGGTGCAGTGGATGGATCAGCTAGTGTGTACAGTCTGGATTCGGGAATGGGGGCATATGGAGGTGGAGGGGGAGGGGGATATGGACAAAACGGTATCCCCCCTTTGCCGTACGGAGGAGGTCCACCACCCCCTAATCCGCAAAGCTTCGCTTCCAATCCATATTACTCGGCGGCCAGCGATCTTCTTGGACCCCCGCCCGGCCAGAATGGACCCATGTACGCCTCTTCATCTTCCCTCGCCCTACCTATGCGTCAAGACTCGACACCATCACTCGTCAGAACCAACACGACCGCCTCTGCCATGTCTTCAATGTCACAAGTTTCGCTTACTCGTAACCCGACAGAAGTAGTTGGAGCAACCTCGACTCGAAGAAGAGGTGTCAACGCAGCCGTCGACCTCAACAAACCACCATATACAAAACAATACGTTGACGATTATCGTAAACGAATGAAGGATGATCCTGATCCAGAAGCTCAGTTCGCTTTCTCAAAATACCTTATCGAGGCTGCCAAGAAGCTGGGCGATGAAATCAGTTCTACCGATCCTAGGCTGGGAAGGAAATATCGAGATCATCTGTTGCAAGAATCGCTTCGAAATATCAAGAAATTGGCGGAAAGTAAACAACCCTACGCAGATGCTCAATTCTTCCTGGCCAACTTGTACGGAACAGGTCAGCTGGGATTACAAGTCGACCACGAAAAGGCATATTACCTCTACTTGATGGCTAGTAAGGGGAACCATCCCGCGGCAACGTATCGATCGGCAGTGTGCAACGAAATTGGTGCGGGTACAAAGAAAGATCCAAACAGGGCTGTACTGTTTTACAGAAAGGCGGCTGCTTTGGGGGATACGGCGGCAATGTACAAACTCGGAATGATCCTTCTTGGTGGTTTACTGCATCAACCACGCAATTTACGAGAATCCGGAGTCTGGCTTCGTCGCGCCGCCGCTCAAGCAGACGAAGATAATCCACACGCTTTACACGAATTGGCTTTGCTCCATGAACGACAGAACAACGGCGGTGTTGTTCCGTACGATCCGAAAATGGCAAGAGAGCTATTCTCACAAGCTGCGCAGCTGGGCTATGCGCCTGCGCAATTCCGTCTTGGAGCTTGTCATGAGTTTGGAAATTTGGGATGCGTCATTGATCCTAGGAGGAGTATTGCTTGGTATACCAAGGCTGCTCAGAAGGGGGATCCAGAAGCGGAACTTGCATTGAGTGGATGGTATTTGACTGGAAGTGGTACGTCACACTGTCACAGATAATATGTAGTAGCTGACCTGTTCAGAGGGTGTCCTGAAGCAATCAGACAACGAGGCTTATCTGTGGGGTCGACGGGCAGCCAACAAGGGCCATGCCAAAGCGGAATATGCTGTTGGGTGTAAGCTGATCGGTGTACAGACTTCGTTCACGAGCTGATATATAGACTACACGGAACTCGGCATAGGAGTCAAACAGGATATGGACATGGCCAAGAAATGGTACATGCGCGCTGCAGGTAAGTCAGTTTATGCCAGCCTAGCTATCAAGCTGATATCAAGCGCAACACCACAAAAGAGCCATGCAGCGTCTGACCGAGCTCAACAGTTCGAAAGGTGGTCGATCAAAAGCCCGACCTACACGAGGAGAGGCTTCGACGGAATGTACAATCATGTAATACTGTGCAATTTAGGTTACATTGGACATAATATATGCTACATGCAATTCCATGATGAGGTGTATTCTATACTTTTCTATGACCAATCCCCTACGTGTGTTGGCTTGTGGGGGTGCATCAAGCTCTCGAACCCTGTTGCAACGTCTTGCTTGAGCTGGTATGTGTCAGTTGGATAATCGCATGAGATGGGTATGGACTTACCTTGGAAGAGATGACATCCTTGTCTGCAAAGTAGGCCATCATGAGCTCTTTAGCCATCCAGCTGTCGTTGACCGATCCAAGTACTGTGCCCTGTCATTATCAGTCGAGATCATTGGAGTCTACGATTGCAGGACGACTCACCTCGTACTCGACAGTAAGCCCTGTAGGTGTCCTGAGCAATACCAAAGCCTTGCCCTTGGGTACACTCTGAGCAGGGAACAGACCTTTGAGCTTTTGCAACGATTCCCCGATCCTCACTTCATCTTCCTCACTCAAGCTCTTGGAGTTTCTAGCAATCTTCTGCCTAGCCTGAACAGCCCTTGTGAAACCATCTCGTAGGTGGGAGAAATCGGTATTTCGGACAGGGACGATTCGGAGGGCGCATCGGACTCCTGTATCTAGGAGGTTGTTGATTAATGCCTCTCCCGTGAGCTGTGGGGTGTCGACGTTACTGTTCGTGGGTGGAGAGAGGAGGAGATTGGAAGTGTAGTTCTGGTCGTTAGCCTTCAGTAGATGGTGGACTGTGTAAGACGTACGGTCCATCCTGCGATATCATGCAGACTCTTGATTGATTCATCCTCGATATAGAATCCAGCCGAGTATACTCGAACACTCAAGAAAGATACAGTCCTCACTCCCAACCCAACGAGAGTCAAGGGTGTAGTAATCGAAGTCAAAGGCAGCCTGACGGGATGTAATGTTGAAGTATCGGGATCCACTATCCATCAGCTCCACCTCCGTACTTTACAGCTAGACTTACATCTCGAGCCCTCCTTTTCATCCCTGGCTGGCTTCTCAGCGACATTAAGCTCTTCAGCTTTCAACAAGAAATTCTCCCTAAACTTCGGTAGTTCAAAAGCGATCGCAAGTCCCGTACCGACAAGCACCGTCCCAACTGCATAGGAACCTGTTCGAGGTGCTCGTACAGTCCTAGCTGCTGTAGAGAGCTGTCTTGCCCCTGTTCGTAGGGTGCTACGAATTCTGAATGACATGGTTTTAAGAATGATAATACATTACAACACATCATATCATCATTACTATCGACGATTGATTACCGAAATATGACGAGGCACGGTTATCGGAAGTGGCTTTAACGAGATTCGAAGCTTCTTCATGTGAAAGTGATTCGTCTGAGATTTCATGCTGATGGAGCGGCTGCTCTGAATGTAGGATGGTACAGAGTATACGTTGCACCTCTCATGATACCTGTCCCGTCCTCATCTAGGGACGACTCCCTCGGATAACCTGCGAGACCACCGTAGTACGGTGGCAGACGAGCTGACCCATTATTTAGCTTAATGGTTTATAATGTTGAACAAACGATCCTGGTATCCACGACCATAGAATCTAGAAAATTCCGCATCCCGTCCGATCTGCGCAGACAACCTGGATATCGCCCAGTTAGTAGCAAGGTGGGGGACCACTTGCGAATCCTGTTAGGTGTTGTGGTTCACATACTTTTTTCTTCGGCCAAGTGCAAGGGCGAGAGTTTCACCAAGCCATGGCGGAATTCATGCTTAAAGGCATGCTTGTGTTTGCTTTGAACGGTATGTGGGAGTGTGTGAGTGGGCCTTTGTGTCCCCTGGCGCGTCTTCGGATTCCGGTCGGAAAGTGCACGGTCACAGCCCTGGTTTCAGCTAAAGCTCGTAGTGAAGTTTCATCTTTCTTTTACTCAAAGGCAGGTCATCGAAGGAGCGAAAAGCGAGGAACGGGATGTTCATTTCTGTCACTGACCTTCCTTTGATACCCTTCGCGCTCTGTGTCCCTTTCGCCCCTTGTTCTGTCACATCAGTGATCTCCGCTTCTCATGTTTCTTTCTCATCTATCATCACTCTTCCTCGTAAACCCACTATCATATAGATCTCCCATTTCACATCACCTCACAATGCTACCACTGCTGCTACTACTACTTTCTCTCTCTCTTGTCCTGTCCTCCCCTATCAACGAACGAGCCGTAGGAACACAAGTTTTGAAAGACACCTACAAACGAATCGCCTTCGGTCAATCCCGACAAAACATCGGCTCATATACCAAAGAGTCCATTCAGTTTCTCCTCCAATCGGTGAATGACAAGAACGGTCGATTTCTCGGTGGGAGCCCTGACTCGCTCGGCCAATTCTTCTTCTGGCAAAGTAATAACGCATGGACCAGTGTCGCGCAGTATGATCTACAACAAGGGACCAGGGAATTCTACGATAAATACGTCAAGGCTCAAAATGCTCTTGCTAAAAACCCTGGTCATGGTTTCGAAACCTGGGGTGTCGAACTCTGCAACGATTTCAACGATGACTGTGGATGGGCTGCTCTCAACAGTTTGGTACGTGCTCCCTTCCGTTGTTGGTGTCCTGTGCTAAAGGTAGACTGCTTATGAGGCATATGGAGATTCAATCTTCCTAAAGGAGGGCCGTTGATGTATGGAATGTAAGCATCCTTTCCCGTAATTCCGTGGCTTTGCACATTTGCCCATCCTTCTGGGTCCTTCCTTATCCTTTCCTGTCGTACCCAGTTCTTTTCGGTCCGTCCTCTCGCTAAGGAGTACTTCATTGACCCAAGTTCATGTCTGCTCATGGATTCATCGACCAAGCGGCTATCAATACAGGATACCTAAAAGGAACCAAGAATCCGGAAATCACCCTATCGTCTCAATGTAATGGCAAGAGCATGCTCGGTGGAGTCTGTGCGTCCTTGAGGCGTCCGTGTGCGAGAGTAGAACTAATCGTAGACTGGAAGAACGGTCCCGAGGATCCCGACGTCAATGCTGTTTCGACCGGCAACTACGGCCTGCTGAGTGTTGAGCTTTGTCGCCTGACCGGGGACATGAAGTATTGTGGTCGAGCATATCAGACTGCCTGGTGGTTGGATAATCATATGATGAAGCCCGATGGGTTGTTGATGGACCATTATAACGCAGTGAACTGTCAGCTCAAGGACTGGACCTTCACCTGTGAGCCAGAAAAGCTCGGATCAAGCTGACGACAGATAATGCGGGTTTGTATATCGCGATTTACGCCGAGCTAGGTCATCTCACCGGAAACTCAACCGCAACAGGACTCGCCGAACGAACCGCCAAGGCTGCCATATCGACCGGGCAATGGAATACCGCTGGTGGTGTTATCAAGGAGGGAGAGGGTACTGCGACCGGCTCGGACGACGTGATGGGTTTCAAATCTATCATGATTCGATATCTCGCCAAAGTACATCCTTGGCTCGCCGACGAGGGGATCAAAGCTGCTATTGTGCAGTACATCAACATCCAATACTGGGCTTTGACGACTCTCGCTTCAAATTCCCCAACTCATCCTGTCCAGTATGGAAGAAATTGGAATGGTCCAGCATACACCGTTTCATCAGTTCACGCTCAGCTGTAAGTTCTTTTTACGATTGCTAGTGCCACTTCATATTATACAATCTGTCCCTTGGTCTTATCAAGTCCCAGAGCTGATGGTAGTGCCGCATTGGACGTCCTCAATGGGATACAGCTCAACCCCGCATCCGCTTTCCCCAAGTCGAATGGCAAGTCGAAACCAGTCGCATCCTCTGCGAATTGAAGAACAGTGAGAACCATCATGCGTATATTCATAAACATCGTGTATATATTTTAAAGACTACAAATGTCAATCGATTGTCCGGCATTACTAGTCTACAAAAAATGAAAGAGTCTCGTGTGTTGGGGGCTATCGTTATTCTCTACTTTCTACTTTCTTATTTTCTTTTTTCTTTTATTTTTCAATAAAGTAGTCCGCTGGCGGACTAGTAACTGAAGATGTATCTTCCTCCTTTCCCAAATGGATATACCACTAACGCCGCTGCGAATAGACCAATGGCGAGACCAATACCAACCTGAATCATACGGATGCTGACCAGTACGGCGGTATTGATTCCCTGTGGATTGTCGGTATCGGAGTCTGCGGAAAGACCACCCGCTGCGGCGATGGCGTTTGGGACTTGGAGTAGGATACCGGCTACCATTGATGGAAAGGCTGAACCGCCACCCAGCCGCGAGTATAAGTTCCCAAGGACACTGCCAATCAACAACGTACTGTGTAGAAGAGAGAATGACTTACCCGACGGTGAAAGCTGCTACAGCCGAGGTGACGTTCGGTTGATCTAATTGGGTATCGAGGAAGAAGCTAACTGCGTACCCAGCACATCCAACAAATACCATGACGACCATATCCCGACTCCTCCAGTCCGCTCTGAACCAGATCCCTAGGGATGCAGCAAAGATAGGGACGAGCAAGAAGAGCCACCAATCGCTGAGATCATTGTACCACCACATGTTGAATTCGGGATTGCGATAACAAGCAACTTGCGTCATGGCCGTAGTCGAACTACCATTCGTGAAAGTGAATGTACCTGATCGTCAGTCGCTTGCCCATGGACATATATAAACAGACTGACCATTACTCATTGCAGAGTTCCAAACGGTGTTGTTCCCAAAGAATGTTCCTGATACCGTGATCGTCTGCGAGCTATCGGCAGTATCGGTGGAATCGAGTCCAGGCTGCTCCGGGCCGAAGGAATCCCAAATCTGGGACCCGATCGAAAGTCCGAAACTGAGAAAGAGGGTGTAGACGATAGCCCAGACTATTCGACTTATCGTCAGCAGAGTCCGTGATGTATGACTTACATTCCACCAGCTAAGATATTTTTTGAGCCCAGCTCAAGTGCTCCGAGGCAGATGTGCCACCCAGGAAGGATTAGGACGATAGAAGCAGAGACCACAGATTGGTAGCAGAAATAACCCGTACTGCCTAGTCCTCGCTATTCCGTTAGCTCAATACTGACTATGGAAGAAGGACATACAGCAAAGAAGGCGAGAATACCAGCCATTCCGATCTCAAAGATGTTACTCAACAAACGATGACGTCCGGCGATGGTGAATTGAACAATAGCAAGTATACTTCCCAAGACTCCAGACATCAGGATATCGACGAATGAACCGGCGAAAGCGACGTGGGCAGCAGTAGCCGAAGCCACCGCCGCCACTAGGATGAGTACCCAGACAGGGTACGGAATCGTCTATCTATCAACCCCGGTCCTCGTGTAATCGAAATAAACTGACCTGTCGCTCAATACGTCGAAGAACTCTACATCCTTGACTAGCGGAAATCTCGTCTCGCACGACCTTTCGATAGACTTGATGAAGGAGTGAAAGCCTGTAAAGCTCTAGACCACCTTGTGATCTGATGAACAAAATATCGGTCGAATGGACATCCGAATCTCGGAACGCAACGATGAGGACGTTTGGAAGGTAGATGAAACTTGCGTCTACCTGGAGTATATCGGCCGTGGAGGAGAGCCATGATTCAACTGCGTGGGCTGGTGCACCGAAACTGCTAGTCAGCCAATCGGCTCCAAAGCAATGAGGAAGTACTCACTTGACCACTGATTTCGCCAACATCTCGATAAACCTGCTCATAAGCCATGTGAGTTGCCCGCCGGAGAAGTGGATTTACAGTTTCCGCTGGACGATACTTGCGATATGTTTCGTCACTGCCATCTCTCTCTGCTTTCTTTTGCCCCTCTTCCTCCCGTTCTTCAGTTTTGTATGTTTCACCCTTCCTTCCTCCATGATCTTTCCGAAATTAGTCGAATCCTCCCCTGGTTCATCGTACATCTCTTCATCTCTTTCCTCGTCCGCCCTCCTCCTATCCACCGTTGCATGAGCATTCTCATAATAACTCAGTTTCCTGCCTCCATTCGACGTTTCAGCGCCCTGTCCTGCGGCTGGAGCTAGATGACTCAGGGCTGGAGTGGCTGGTCCTGCCAAACTTGAAGTGGTGATGACTAGAGCGACTATATTTCGATAATCACCTACACCACCTCTCCTCGGTTGATTGGTAGATGAAGGAGTACCTAGCCAAGTAGCTGGGCCACCATGTTGGCTGAGAAATTCGTATGCCCGTTGGAGGAATGTGACATTTGTCGATGGCGAGATTGGATGTGATGTTTTCGGAGCTGGAATATATGGGTCTTCCAAGTTCTGACTTCGATGTGGGAGCTGTTGATGTCGACGACTACGCCTGACTCGTTTCTTGGGACCACTGTAATCCGAATCACCCCCATCGGAAGATGCGCCGGAGGCTACAGAATTGACACTGCTCCTCCTGCTTTCCACGTCGTATAGTGTCTTGTCACTCCATCGCCTTCGCCTGATTTTATCACCACTGCTGAGTAGAGATTTGACCACTCCTCGATCTTTATCGGTACGGTCCCGCTGATACAGACTCAGTAATTCCGATAAGACCCCCCGTCCCTTTCGGATAGGAATGTCATCATCAGAAGACTGAGTCGAGTAGCCGTTGGATGACCGACGACGATTTGTAGGTTCCGCCTGTCGAGTATTTGTCGATTCCAACGAGACCGCCGACCCAGATGCATTCATATCCTCGTCATCAGAGTTGGGAGGAGGTACAGTAGGTCGACCAGTGTGTTGTCTGACAAGTCTCCTCGCAGTTCGTTTAGCGTCCGGTGTAAGTTTCCGCGATTCTTCATCGTTGTTGACGTTTTTGGCTCTAAGCGAGGATCTCCAATGGACGTTCATACTAGGTCGATGATCACGTCCGCCACGCATCGATGATCTTGTTTGTTTTGAGGATCCATTTCCCTCCTCATCTACCTGATCCGCCTTCTCTTCCTCTCCAGTACTAATTGGCTCCTCCTCGACTTCATGTGGTTGAGCAGAGCTCACATCCCCCGACCTAACATCTCCGACTTTCTGCCTCGGTTCTCCATTTTCATCCCTATCATCATTCTCCCCTGCTTGCGCTTCTCCATCCTCATTCAATTCCACCTTCTCCCCTTCCACTAATCCAGCAAGTCGATCAGAAGGATCATTCCCATTCTTATCCCTTAAATGTGGAACAGGTGAACCTTCTCGAGTAGTGGGCGCACTTTGCTCAGGAGATGATAAATGGGCGAATATTTGATCCTCTGTGAGGTGTTTACCTTTGTCGCTCATCCAGCTCTATACCCAGAAAATTGATAGTAGTATTGACAATGAGTAAGTAAGGGGTTGGAGTGATGACAAAAACAACCCCCGTAATCCGTAGTAAGAGGTCCTTCCCATCCTGTCGCCCTACCGGAATGTGCCTTATCATGAGTCAGGACAACAGAAGAAGAAGATTTCGTCATTTCTGATTCCAGTAAAATGCTGAATTGCTTACACAAATTCTCCGATCTGCGTCACACCAGAGAGATTACAAGCGAGCCGGCGGTAGTGAGGTTGTTGACATTCCAGTGCATGGGTGCCTTGTTGTTCGGTGGCATTCCTGAATCCGCATTCTCCGGCCGTCATAGTGCCTCTAAGTAGCAGAAGCTGTGCCGGGGTCATAAACTCATACATATACAATATAACAATCCAGAGAACGGGGAACCATGACATCGTCAAACGAGAAAGTGTCAATCAAGCCATGTGCTCAACCTTGTAGTTGGAGATAGAATCCCTATCACGATCCATCTTGTCCTTGACTTCCAACTCGATAGGCTTGCCAAGTTCGCCGAGCTGCATACCTGGTCCATCTTCTTCATCGAAGCTGGAAAGCATGATGGGCCCAGTTCGGGGTGTCTCGCCTCGGGTTGGGGTACCAACGGTGTCGGATGGATCGGATGAACCCTGGCTCCTGTTTAATCGGGGTGGTCCAGAGAATTTACGGACACCGCCAGACTGGTCATTAGAACCCGCTTCGGTGGATGGTACCGAGAGATGAACTTACACCTAGGGTAGACGGCAATTTGCCTTCTCGTTGCCAAGTGTGTCGGACGTTGACCATGGCGATACAACCGATGAGGAATACCTTAGGGTGAACGATACTGTATATTAATGACTACATCCTGGATCACCAAAATAAGCATACATGATCCAAGGGATGAATGGCGAGTTGGGGTCGGCAGCGATAAGGAGCATGGCAGCGAAACCGCTGAAGGTGAGCATCCACCACATAGCAGAGAGATTATGAAGGCAACGTACAAGACCGTAGCCGGGACCTGCGACTCGAGTGACATGAATATGATGCGGTCAACCATGACTCGAGTATGGTTTGCTCCTTCTCTAGTCCGGTAAAGACCATACAAGATGGACCCAGTGAGGATGAGATGGGTAGAGGTACAAATAGCAGGCCATACGACCATCATCATCTTGAGTGTCTAGCAATCAGAATGGGAGGCTGTCATGGTGAAAAGGCGTACCTCAGACTTGGTATAGATAGTCTGACCCCGAGTGAGGATCGTGAAGGAAATGGCAGAAGCGGCAGTGAGGATGCTAGATATCAGTCTCGCTCGATAGCGGCAGGGTCAACTTACATAAACCCATAGTTGATGATGGTGATGCAGATGTTTCGGTTATTGATCTTGACTGATCGATCGGCAAAGATGAGTTGAATGGGTACAACAGTCAAGATATCCAGAAGCCCATAGAAACCAAAGTCTGTAAGTCAGTAACGTGAATGGGTTCAGAGCGGGCGAAGGTACATTTCATGTCTGCGAATGCAGCGTATTGACCATAGTTGTCGACGAAGGCTCGCATGTAGATTGCCCAGGTACTGAGCATCAGTAATGCCCTTACACAATGAAAGGAGGAAGCTTACAAGCATGTAGTAGCGATAGCTGCGAGAGCTGCGAATGGCTGAATCTTAGCTACGGTCTTTGTGGTTCAACGCGACATGACTCACTACAGCCAACCTGATGAGCATCATATCGGTCCTGTAGTCGGGAAGCCACCGCAAACACTGGCACAAGACTACACCGCAAAGTAACGCGTCGAAAGTCACACTACCGCGTCAGCTCAACGTCCAACGCGATGAGAGGACTTACGCCATGAACTGCGATCCTAAGGATGCGCCCAAATCCTCATTCATTACCATTTTGGCTTGTCCTTCAGCGTCCATATCGATGGTTGTTGGTTTGATATGTGTATATAGTGAGTGGAATGACTATAAGTAGTTGGAAAGAAGAATGGGGGGCGGGACGACGGGAGGGACGTTGATATGTATTCAGAGAAATGGGGGAGGTTAAGGGTTAAGATATAGGTATGTGAGACGGGAAGGGATTACGAGTTGTTGAGTTAGCATTATGGAGCAGTGATCCGTGATCTCTATATTGTAAAATACGATTTGGGATGAATCAACCAAAAGTTTAAGGTTCATCATCGAACGTCATGATTGATACCGAAAGGAAGGGGCGGTAAGACTAGGTCAAAGCTTTCGGCAACGTGAGAAGTCTCGGCAGGGGTAAAGGGCGTAGGGCGTGGATGATGTGATGCGTACAGAAAGGTTTCTAAAGGACATGGGGTCGGGGGCAATTGTAAACGGGGATGCTGCAATGTCAAGTGGAGTTGTGTTTGATGTAAGTTGAAGTAGGCAACGTGGACCGGCCATCGGATGTGTTGATACAGTTGGTGCTTTATAGAGACGTCCTAGCCTGTGAAGTGTTCCAGTCTGCGCATGGTGTTGCTAGTGAGGTCTATGAGGAGATGATGACGCTCTTGGTCGGATCAAGAACAGCGGATCCAGAGCGACATCTCATCGACTAGATACCCGAGCTGATTGGCACTACCAGCGATTTCTCGACGTTCCACCCGTCTTGCATGGTAGAGAAGGAACCCTACAAGCACAAGACGAGCAGCAAACGAACAGGCAAGAACAATACGTGCGTTACATTGTGAAAATGCTAAATAGATTAATATTATCATCCTCAGGGGATAAGTCTCCACTACCACATTTTCCTCCTAGATCCTCCTGAATGGTAGGATCCATGACCAGTAGGTCCAGTGGGGGTTTCTGCTCCTCCTGCACCTGCTTGGTGATATACACCGTTATGACTCTGGGACTGTCCGTAGTACTGTCCCTGTCCCTCCTGACCACTGTATCCATACTCCTCACCAGACCCATTGGCTTGTGAATGTGCGAAACGACCCGACATGCTCGCTCCTCGTGTCGCGTGGTTGGATGGACCATTGTATCCTGCATATCCATATGTACCATTTGGCGATGCAACCATCCGTTGCTGCTGTTGCTGATGATGCTGCATCTGCTGAGCTTGCTGGGGAGTATACGAGGGTGAGAATGAACCATATGGTGATCGACCATAATGTTGAGGAGAGGTCATTGAGGAATAGGCGTATTGAGCCATATCTTTCGATCCCCCAGCCGAGTTGAAAGCCATGGCTGCTTTCTGATCCAGAGGATTCGGAGCGGGTTTAGAGGCGTATCCATAAGATGGGGATGCCATTGACGAGCCGAATGCGGGAGCAGACCACAAACTTTGCTGGCTCATACCGGTATATCCATTTGCGGGGTATCCATTCACGGCAGACGAGCCATGTTTAGGTGCTGACGAGTAGGAGTCGGTCGATTGATGATTCTGCGACATCATGTGATGGGGAGATCCAGCAGGGTATCGGACCTGGAAGGCGTTCTGAGTTGGGGAGAAGGTTTGGGAGGGATATGGCAGTTGTTGAGGGGTAGTCGTATCATTGACTGAAGGACCATTGGCAGAGGAGTAGGTGGATGCGGGCGTAGAGTCAGAACCGGGTGTGGCGGTCGGTAGTTTAGCCTCGCTTGATGTACCGCTCGATTGCTCCCAAACCTGCTTGAGGTGTTCTCGCTGATTCGTCCAGGGAGGTAGTCCATTTGGAGAAGTTGGGTGTGTACGTGATAATGCACCAGTGGGAATGCCATGTTGTGATGGTGAACGGGGCTTAAAGCGTCAGTTCCCATTCGATCAGATTGACGAGATGACTTACTTCCTGACTGGGGCCATTGACTGCAGCACCACCCTGCGTCTCCTCCACACTATCAAGACTCATCTTGTTGACTTCATCCAGCAGACTATCCCCTTCAAGTTCACTCGAGACCATGAATCGCACACCCGACTTGAGGTCAGGTTCAGCAGAATCATCAGCTCCAATTGACATCCCTTCAAATCGAGCAGGCGTAGTTGATTTCGCTGGACCCTTGGCAGGAGCCTTGGCTTTCGGGGGAGGCGCATCCAATAGGTCTACTGCGTTTTGTGTCACAGCAGGTTCGGGGGCGGATGTACTGGGTGTCTCTTGTA
This sequence comes from Vishniacozyma victoriae, assembly GCA_017654735.1. Taxonomy (NCBI): domain Eukaryota; kingdom Fungi; phylum Basidiomycota; class Tremellomycetes; order Tremellales; family Bulleribasidiaceae; genus Vishniacozyma; species Vishniacozyma victoriae. The sequence continues at coordinate 794,044 of JADPYG010000088.1, forward strand.
TCCTCCATCTATCCGCAAGTCCAGAACGAGAAGGCGCAACATGCTGAGCTGGACGATTTCTCTTGTCTTCTGGTGCATTCGGTGCGTTCTCGGCCTGACGACTTTTGTATGACGATGAACCCGCTTTGGAACCTTTGACAAATGGTACGTAAGAAGTTTGAGGAATACTGACGAGAGGGGTAGGTGCGGGTTGTGCTTTTTGATGCATGTTCGACTTGGCGCCATAAGGAGGGAGGAGGAGATCAGTCACTGATAGTGTGCCCGGATTCAAGTCCAGTGGGGGATTGTACGACATGAGCCATCCTTTTGGCGCCGGGATAGTCCTAGACAGAGCCAATCTTTGCGAGTGTGAAAGTTCGGGAACATCCTTGATTTCTTTGGGTAGCTTGACGGTATACGTTCGCCAAGCGGGTGGAGGAGATCGAGGAACTTCCGCTTCGGTAACATCAAAGAAGGTATCAACAGGTTCAAGAGGGGCGGGTGCCTGGGCGGGTTGAGTTGGTGCTGCCGTCTTGGCAGATTGGCCAGCTTTTGCTTGACGACCGTTGGGTCGACCTTGCGATGAACTCTCTTCTGCCATAGCCTCTTCGGGACGATCACCCATTGCAGCTTTGATACGTGCGAGCATGTCGTTGATCATTTCGTCTTTCTTGACACCGTGATCGTGAGGCGCTTCTCGAGGCATACCCGGTAAATGCACGACCGGAGCGACAGTAGCTGACTCTTCGGCACTCTTTGAGACGGTAGGAGGGGATTGGGCTTGTTGTGATTTCTCGAAATACGCCTCGGCATTTGGTCGAGCGGGTCGATTACGGGCAGGGAACGTGCGCTGTTGCTGATCGTCTCGAGGTAGGACCTGGGGACTGTGACTGGATTTCGATTGTTCTGGTTTATTTCGCCATTGATCATCTTTTGGACGACTCGCTTCTCCAACCGATGGTCTCGACGGCAGATTGGAGGATCCAGTCGGAGCGTTTGCTGGTGGGCCGGTCTGCGAAGTCTCGGGTTGCGCTTTTGGACGTTGAGCAATAGTGTACGATGGAGTGGAAGTGATTGGGGGTTTAGGAGCGGTACTCGGAGTCGTATCTGAAGACTCTGCTTGAGGCTTCGCCGGCTTTGGACCGTATTTAGCTTCCAGCTCCTTCGCCTTTTGCCTGGCTCTATCCGCAGCCGCGCGTCTCTCCTCTTCTTCCGCTTGTCGACGTAGTCGAGCCTTTTCTGCTGCGGTATGCATTTCTGCTGCCTGGGTTTCTCCGATGTCGGTAGGAGGTGCTGAAGCTGGAGCTGGCGCGGATGGGGGATGATTGTCGGAAGGAACACGCTCGCCTGACGGGCGTGCTGGAGGATGAGATGGTCTCTGAAACGTGGAAGATTGATTTGGTGTTCGTGTATCGTCAAATACAGCTGACTGAGGAGGTAATTCCTGTCTGCTGCCATGCGGAGGAGCTTGCCGACCCTGATCTCGACTTGGACCCCATGCTGTACGTCCTGCTTCTTGAGCTGGTTTTTCTGGCACATTGGCCATGTGAGGTGGTAGAGGTCGTCCCTTGTCCGGTACATTGGCGAGATGAGGGGGCAATTGCCTCGCTGGTGGACCTCGTCCGGGTATTGTACGGTCGGTAGACGATGGTTCGGGACGAGACATGAGTTTGGTAGGTTGAGGTTGCTGAGGTGGGGGTGGACGTGATGATTTTGCTTCGAGTCGATTTGAGCTAGCGTTGAACAACACCCGATCACTTTCCCGTTTACGGGGATCGGCGGATGGTAAACGCTCCTCGACAGGTGCTTGTGCTGATCTTGGCCAACTCCTGTCAAAGTCCTCGACGAACCGTTCGGATTTCGTTACTGGCTGATCTGTTGGTGCTGCTGGACGCGGTGCCTCGGGCTGAGTCGACTGCGCAGGTGCTCCGTCTCCAAAATCGATGATATCGTCTTCATCATCCTCGTCCTACTCATCAGTAGAAGCACTTGAAACCATTGAGAATGACCTACATCCCACCGATGAGCTCCAGGTTCGAAATTTGTGAACGCGTTTAAACCTTGCATCAAGGCTTCTGCCTGTGCGGCTTGAGCGTCCGCGTGGGCCTGAGCAGACGATGCAGCTGCTCGTTTACCTATCATGTCAGTTATGCTTCGGGTATCAGAAGAGCAGCTTACCTTCCGCTACCTCGCTCGCAGTTGGGAAATCCCTGTTGACTCCCATCCCCACTCTTCTGCCATCTGCTCCAACCGCTCTCCACGCTGGTTTCGACGCGATGCCTTGACCTGAGCCCATAGGTGCCGTTGATGAGAATGATGTACCTCTTTTGGTATTTGATGATGAAGAGTCTGATGCTGGTAAGACTGGTTTAGCCCATGGTGAGCTTGTCGATGAGGATGAAGGGGGCTGGGGCGATACCGATGGTTTGCTAGTGACCGTTGTCAGGGTCGTGGATAGTAGTCGAGAGGAAGGGGCGGCAATGGGTACTGGGGAGCTAATCGGACGACCTGACGAGTGAGCTTATCCTAATGAATGGGGTCGTTGTCATAACTCACTGGCTAACGGATTGAGCTTCGTTGCGGCACTCGCACCAGCTGGACTGGGACTACCCGTCTTGCTCAAGAATTTCTTGTTGACGTTCATTGCGCTAAATTTCTTGGCAGCAGGTGCGGTCGTGGTAGCTGTCAAAGGTGGTGTGGAAGTTCGGGATGATGGTGAAAGCGGTCTGAGTGCGGCCAGCGAAATAGCAGGGGATGGGTCAGCCGATACATTTGTCGATACAGGTTCGTTGCTCTTTAGCGCCTGCTCTGATTCCGGTTGCTTGACCTCCTGACCGCTGGTAGCATTTGTGTCTCCGCCCTCAACCTTTCCCTCGACTGTCTCTGGTCTTTCATCCTGTCCCTTCTCGACAGTAGTTTCAGCCAGCTTCTCCATTACCACCTCCTCCTTTTGACCGGATTCAGTCTCGGTAGTCTCTGATCTCGTTGGACCATCGACATCCGCCTTCTTTACCTCCGTAACGCTCGGATCCTGCTCGGCGACGGGTATGTTCATTTCCACATCCTGCTTCTTCCCTCCAACCTCCGCCCCCTCCGCCCCCTCCGTGGGCTTGGTCTCTGCTTGCTCTTTCCCTCCACTCTCTTCTAATTTGATGTCGGCTGATTTCTCTTGATCATGTTGTTCGGGCAAGTCGCTCATTCTGTACGCCTACTCTCGTCAGCATCAAATCGGGCGATAGGGTTCAGCTGGTGGTTGTTTATCGACATTCTATCGCTATTGTGATAGAGACTGACATTTGGATGATTGAATCACAAGCTTGACCAGATATTCGATGGTCAGAGGAACACAAAGTCTGTGTGTCCGAAACGATTGGCGTGAGGATCGCTATGAAAGGAGCTCGTGCGATGTTGGATTTGGTTGATGACGCGTGATCTGATCGCTGTTCGATAAAGGTAGATGTGCCTTTAGTTCTGTCGCGATGTGATGAGTGATGATTACTGATGATATAGTCGAGGTATAATGAGTTGATGTATAGATAGGTTGGCCACTACTTTGTTGCATATACACTCCCTCTACACTTGTCGGGATTGATACAGACCAGGCTCAGGAACAGTATACGCTTAAATATAGCTTAAACTATCAACTCACCCAATTCATATTACCGATTACCATACAAATCATTAATCCCGCTTTGTGGCACTCTCACCTTCCCCTCACCCCTTTGCATCACCCCGATCTCTATTCGCTATATCCTATTGAATCAACTCATATCATATTACAATCATGGCATCTCGATCTTCCCTAGTCGCACTCCGTACAGCAGTCCGATCACGTACGGCTGCAGCTGTCCCAGCCGCTCGGTCTCTACGAACTTCGACAGCTCTACGAGCCGGCAATCCTTCAATTCCCGAGGCATCCAAGGCTCCATTCTCGGAACCGGTCGGTCTCAACCCAGCCGATAAGCTCGCTCCTCTCAACTCGCCATTACACGAGTACGGACAGTACCTTACCACTTGTCTACCTAAATACGTCCAGCAATTCTCGGTCTACAAGGATGAATTGACACTATACATTCCTCCTCAGGCGGTTGTACCTGTCCTTACTTTCTTGCGGGATCACACTCAATGTCAATACAAGGCGGTCATGGATATCACTGCTGTCGACTACCCTACCAGGCAGAACCGATTCGAGGTAGGTCAAGCTCATCTTCAGATCCAGGTCAAGCTAACAATCAGGTCGTCTACAACCTCTTATCAGTAGCTCATCAATCGCGAATCAGGGTCAAGACCTACGCCAACGAAGTTAGTGCCGTACCATCGATCACTGGTCTCTTTAACGGTGCAAACTGGTACGAAAGGGAGGTCTGGGATATGTACGGAGTCTTTTTCAGCGGACACCCGGATCTACGTCGTATTTTGACGGATTACGGATTCGAAGGTCACCCCCTGAGAAAGGATTTCCCATTGACCGTGAGTGCCGCTTTGATATCGTGGAGATGTATACTAATAAGAAGGGATACTCGGAAGTGCGATATGATGAAGTAAAGAAGCGTGTAGTCTACGAACCACTACAATTGACACAGGCATACAGGTAAGTCCAGCTTACGTCCCGGAAGGAATAAGCTGACATCTGCAGGAGCTTTGCCGACGCCGCTTCACCATGGGAACAGACTGGAGCTGGAGACCCAAACACTCAACCAGAAGTACATACCTCGACTACATGCGAGAAAGTGTCAGCTGACAAAATAGAACTTCAAGATCCCCCCTCCTCCACCCAAGGAAGAGGATCAGAAGAAGTAGATTTCAGATTATGCATTTCCCTACGACACCGATGCTGTGATTGCGTCCGACCTTCCTTTCACATCAAGGTTGTCGAGTGCGTCAACACAAGAGGCATCCTTTCATGACGATCCGTTCAGGCCGATGTAACGTCCCTGTCCTGCGAATCCTTTGATTCGAGGGGATGTGATGTTTGAGCTGATCATACAAAACGTCGAGTCTAGGTCTAGAAGACTTCATATCATCTTGTATCCTCGTCCTACTAATCACCACCCTTCCAATCCACCACTCTCGACTACTGACACAAACTTTCACAACAGCAATACCTTTTCCCTACTGAATACTTATCTAAATCACTCACATCACCCCCTCAATAATGTATCAAGTCGTACTATTCCTTGCCCTCATCCAGGCCGGTAGTGCCTTTGGCTCTGCTGCTCCACGACAAATCGCAACCTTATCTCAACCCACGCCTACATTCACTTACGTTCACGAAACTCCCCTTCTCGAACCCACCCTCGCCGCCAGAAATCTCCTGCCCCGATGCGACAACCCACCATGTTCATATGGTCCCGGCCCAGCCGAAACCTTACAAGCATCAGTGGTGACCAGTACTATCCTCTCCACAACCTCTGTCCCATGCTACATCACCACCTACGTCACTGAAAGTACTACTACCACTGAAACCATTTACTCTACCGAAACCATCACTTCGACCGTCACTGAGAAAGGCACAGTATACATTATCAAGTATTCGCCTACTCCTGTTATCAAGAGTACTGTCTATGAAAATGTTATTTAAATCACTCAGACTCAGACTGCCATGTGGGTCGAAACTGAGGGAGCGTATAGTGAAGAGACTGTCACTGGCGATACCAGTACTGTCGGCGGTGGAACTGGGGGAGGCTACGATCATGGTGGAGAGGGTGATAAAAGTGGATGGCAAGACGCTGGCGGAAAGAGTGGTTATGCTGCTGTGCCGGCACCGGCTGCTTCCACTGGTGAGTGGAAGGATGCTGGAGGTGGAAATGGATATTCCGCTCCTGCCTCTTCTGTCCCCGCTGCTGCTCCAGCTCCTGCCGCTCAAGCAAATGCATGGACTCATGCCAGTGGGGCTGCCAATGCGGTCGCGACCCCTGTGGCTGGAGTGAATGCTGCCGCTGGAGCTGGAACGGCATGGTCGACAGCAGGGGCGGGCGTGACGATCGCAGGACAGAATATGGCGAATTGGCATAGCGGTGCTTGGCACACGGTCTCGTTCGGTTGGTCAATGGTTTTCCTGACTATTGTCAGCATCTTGGCGGGAGTGATGGTGTTGTAATCATACGTACTTATCTAATTGCACATAGCCCAGTCTAGTCGATACACGATGTATGCCTTGTTCTGTTCTCAATCCGTTGGGAGGTACACAGTCTCGCGAAGCAATGGTTTGGGAGTATCCGAGGCTAGATCCGCCACTGCCCTGAAAGCCGTCATGTCGACCTTGGCTTTGAACACGATAAACACTGGTCATTAGCTGCTGCCATACAATTCAGCGTACCATGTGTATGATCATGTAAAGCAATCTCCTCTGCCTCGTGGCAGATATCGAATCCAGCAGGGCAATGCGCACACCTCAACCACTGGCCCCTAATTTGGTCTGCGTGTATATCGCATAATGTCTCTCGATGCAGAACATGTTTCAAGTACGCAGTCGGATCGTGGGGGTCGAGCTCGACCTCACGTGCTACCTCTCCAACTCGATTCTTGTAGAGGATCGGGAGGAATGGTCGAATCGACATGAGAGGTATATCGACCGGTCGGTCGAGCTTGAAGAACACATGTCGAGGATCGTGGATTTTATATGACCGTATCTCGCATATCGAGCACTATCATATGAGCTTGGGACCAACCGAGATTAGGATGACTTGCGAGATTGAATGATTCAGGCTCTGAAGGACAATTGGCGCACTGATACCTCCTCCCCATAATCCACTCGTTACAGTTATTGCACCGACATCCATGATCGAGAGCATCGCGGGGTGCATTCCTCTGAGGTGGACGAGGAGCAGGTCTAGAGCCGCCACTGCGAATAGTACCTCCTCCGCCCGCATAGATAGTTTCATTGGTAGGTGATTGTGAACTTGACCTTACATCGTTGGCCGTAACGGCACTAGAGTCTTGTTGGAGCCATCGATCTCGCGCACGCCGACTGACTGCTGCGATCTCGCTGTTTGCTAATGGCACCGGGATCTGCCATGAGCTTGACGCGGTGTCGGGAACTTACCTTCATCATGATGTGATCAGCTGTATGGCCAGAGCTGTTGGGGTGGTCGCTCGCACTTCCTTCACATTGATCGCATAGATCCCTGGTTGTCAGATTTGAAGGCTGCATGTTAGAGAGGTGCTTACCATGAGGGACAGACGGCGCAATGAAATCGAGGACCGATGATGTCCTTCAGGCAGCTGACATGTCAGCATACAGTCGAGCAAAGAGGTGAGGTAATTGAAACTTGCTTGTGACAGAAAGCCCCAGGATGGCGCATAGCTACAGCTGTACATCAGCATAGTCTCCTTCCTGGTCACATATAAAACGAGCTTACGGCGCGGAGGAGCGGGACGCCCGTTGCTGAGATGAGCATCAAGCGAAGATCCGATAGGAGGTAGCATGACGTCGGGGAGAGAGAGGAAAGCATGTGAAGGATGGATGTCTTCGACTTTGTTGTGACCTGACCTGTAAGCTTTGCCTGCGTATCAGAGAAGACGTACATGATTTGCAGAGATCGAATTTGGTGCAGGAAACGCATTTGTAGCGATCGTCCAGGACTGTAGCATTACAAATGGTACACTGAGTATCCTCGTTGTATTCTGCACTCTCAGCAAGCTCCAGCCTGGTGAAGGAAAATACTTACCAACATCTTGCCATCCCTGTGGTCCCCAGATCTTTTCACGGAAGGTATGGCGTGACTCGGATATACGCCTTGATGATCCAGCAGGTATAGCAGATGATCTGGCGTGCTCGAGACCATGTACCTCGATACACCCAGGACATAATTCGTAGCCTACAGGTCCGACTTGTCGACCCTTGCCATTCACGCCTCGGAGCGGTTCTCGACTCGTATGCGTTGAAGTAGATTCGCTTCTTGGTCTCGAGCCTTGAGAGGGGACCATAGCAGTCTCGCCAGATCCATCACTATGCCCTGTCTCACTATTTCCATATTGAGCCTTGGTAGTTGAAGGCTCGTTCTCCTTCCACATTTCTGCTTCTCCGCAGTCGAGACATACGTATCGCATGTACACCAGTCTAGTCCCGCAGGCTGAACAATCTGGTGCCAATATCGGTTCTGGGGGGAAGTCTGATATGGGGGTTGCGAGTGAAGAACCTCTCGATGAGGGGCGGTAGGACGTCAGGCCGGATACTTGATCTGGGATGACTTCGGAACGGGTCGCCAGGGATATCGTATCGGCATTCTCGTAAGAGTAGTAGTATCCTACCAATTCAGTACTGATCCATCAAACTAAAGTTGTACTCACGACCTCGAGCATCTTTCACCAGCGCCAGATCCCCCATACTGGATTCATCACTCCCTAAACTCTCTTCATCACTCTCATACCGCCGTACACTTGGTGCTGCCACTTTCCGCCTGACTAGCTTACTCTGTTCCTTCAGCCATCTTGACCCCAGTTCCGAATTGGTGAGTAGTGATGGGGCGGGAGCACTGTCCGGTCCAGTTAATGGCGGTACGGCGCGTGGTCCGGTCCCATTGACAGTAGAAGCTCCAGCTTGTAATGGCTGGTATGTCCCTTGAGAAGATTGTGATCCGGATCTGCTGAATCTTGCTCTCGAAATTGAGCCTGTTCCCGTAGTCCTCGACCCCAGAGTAATGTTCTGCACTCGATCTTCGAAACTCAAATGTGACCGTCGCTGTGAAGTTGGACTATCCCTCCCACTAGGCTCGTAATCCGTCAATCCCTCTCCGCTTCTTATACTATATCGAACACTCCCATCACCCCAACTATCCCCACTTCCACTTCCACTTCCTGATCCTGATCCTGAACTACTCTCAAAAGTAAGGATAGAGCTCGTATCACTCAAACTAGGTCCATCGTAATCTACCACTACATCTAGCCTTATCGAGATCTTTTGAGGTGATAGTGGGATTGACCGTCCGGTGCCATTTGCGGAAATGATTGAATGCGAATCATCGCCCGATATGAAATAGGAGATGGCTTCCGTTAAATCTGCTTCGGACCGTAGGGAAAATACTTCCCCGTCGTCATCGGTATAGGCCAGCGTGAAGGACAGAGCGGACAGGTGAAAGCAATCCTCGACCTATTCTTGTAAGCTCCACCTGATCGCGAGGTCATGAAGGCTTACCCTTAAGCGGACAGAGTCGAGGCGACAAGTGGCTGCAGAGGGGAAATTCACACGACGAGATGAGCCTTCATATCCACATTTGACCACCATGGGCCGATTCGGTCGTCCAGGAATGGTCGCTCGGGACATGGTGGAACAGGATCCGGAAAATCTATTCGCTGGCTATTAATCTGGGGGTCATGACCGAGTCATGTCAACAGGTAAGAGGTGACTACGCATCACACAGAAACATCAACAGCTAGTCTCGGTAAGCGGCTCCGGCACCGGGGTCTCCGCAAAATCAGGGTTTGTGGTTCATATTTCGTGGAAAAAGGCAATTTTCACCAAGCGATCACAGCTATGGTGAAATGGTATCATGCATCCTTGCCATGGATGCGGTAGGAGTTCGATTCTCCTTGGTTGTATCTTTTTGCCGCGGCATGCCCCGGCATCCTCATGCATGTCCCGACCTCTTTGAGCGAGATCAATGCATGTATAGGTAGTGAAAGAGGAGCAAAAGTGCATCAAACGTCGGGGGAGGTGAGTATCTTGCGCGCGCGGATATTTGCTTCCGGCGGTGTTGAAACCGGATTTCGTCATTGCCGCTGAGTCGACCCCCTTTCAGACCATATCTTGCCACAACATATCGACTCTCTATAATACTAGATAACTACTATCGATAGCTTCGGGGATTAATACATGATTTTTACTCGCTGAAGATGCGTTCTCAATCACTGGTACTTTGGCTAGCAACGCTTGTCGTGAGCTCAGCTCGGCAAGTCGCGTTCCAGGACAAACAGGATGTGTACTACACCGAACAAGGTATGTCACTTGCAAATGGTCAGACAGGGGCTGATGGTTCTAGCAAGCTTCAGTGAGACTATAGTATCGACTCTATCGAAGTCAGATAAACATACAACCTTCATTCGCCTACTGCAGCGATCGAAATGTATCCCCCTCCTAGCTCATATCAATACTTCGACAGTGTTTGCCCCGACAGATAAAGCATGGGCAGAATGGGCGGAAACACATCGACCGGAGAAAGAAGGAGAGCTAGTGAATGGTTGGTTGGCTCACACTGGGCTAGAGACATGGTTGGACACGAATGTCAATATGGAGACCGAGGCCTTCGATAATCAGAATTGGGCATTACGACAGCATTTGTTATATCATATGCTCAATTACACACTATCGCCCGAAGATTTGGTAACTGGGAATGGAACAAATATAACTACAGAGACTACATTACTATTCCCAATGGCTGAAGAACCGGAACATACACCTACACCACCACCTGGTCCGCCTTGGTTACCTCGAGGAGGAGAGGGGATGTTATCAGGTCACGGGCAACGATTGCGGATAGCAAGAGGAGGTGGTGAGGCTGGAACAGAGACTGGAAGAATCGGAGTGGATTGGAGGGGAAGAGAAGGTGTTACCATTTGGGATGGCAGTGGATGGAAGGAGGATGGGAATTCTAGCTTGATTGATGTTTGGAGCGAAGGAAAGAAGCGGAAGGGTGACAAGGAAGAGAAGAATCCCGAGGTCATGGTAAAAGGAATGAGGTGGGTAAGGAATGGTCTTGTGATCGGAGTGGATGGTGTCCTGGAGCCACCGCCTTCTATCGGTAAGTCATCCCTGCCGTCTCTCTTGAGGTGACTCTGACGATTACAGACGAGATTATCCGAACTCACCCAATGCTCTCCTACCTATCCAAGCTATTGCCCGAGAACGCCCCAGACCCTCTCCCTTCCAGTTTATCCACCTCGCCTCACTTGACAATCTTTGCGCCTTCGAATGACGCTCTCAAGAACGCATTTGACGAAACGGAGATTCGATATCTCGAGAGTGATTATGGTGTAGAAGCTATCGGGAGAATCCTTGCGGGAGGAGTCGTGACTGGAGTCGGAAAGCGAGAGCAGGTCGGATGGCGTGATACTTGGAGTGAGACTCACCTTGGCCGTGAGTCTTTGCCTTGAAGTTAATGGAGATTAGCTGACTTTTGTAGATAGTATCGCTGGTGAAGAACTTTATGTCGAGGCACCGCCGAATGGCAGCTTGGTGGTCAACAATACCGAAGCTGAGGCTGTCGATATCTTTGCCTCGAACGGTCAGTCTTCCGCCTACTCTTACTCTCAACCAGACTGATCATCAGGTGTCATCCACATTATGCCTAATCTACTTGTACCCGAGAACTTTAGCCTGCTCAATTCAGCCGAGAAAGTTTTACTTTCACTGAACGCCACCCGCTTCGTCAATTTGCTTCGCACCGCAAACCTCTCTTCCACCTACGCGGGTGAGCCAGGTAAAGACGGTAAATCCGAACAACCATGGACGTTCCTAGCGCCAAGTGACGAAATGCTAGACATGCTCGATAAATGGGGCGGACCTCGTGGATCGCCTCCTTTGCCTGTGCACAGGCTCTGGCAAGCCGCCGAGACTGGTATGCTAGCCGAGCCAATGAAGGATGCCTCTCCCCTTCAGGCTTTGCTGCAGTATCATATACTCCCTGGTCGACTTTTACCTGGTGACATCAAGGATGGGATGCTTGTTGAGACAGAGCAGCGAACCAGCTCATTGGCGGGTGGACGGCAACGGATGAGGATTGATGTCGCGGATCAATTGGATGGAGGTCTCATTGACAATGTTGGTCTGGGAGACATACGCTTTGGTGGAGCTACCGCCATGGGTGCACCAAGTAGGTCCTTCCCATACCTTGGTTACTGTCAAGCTGATATCCAGCCAAATTCGGAAAAAGCGCAATCTACATTGTCTCCAACCTCATTTCGCCTCCTGATGATGTCCTACAAGTTGCGGTTTCGGACTTGCAGCTCTCGACTTTTGTCGCTGCTGTCTATGCTGCTGAGCTCGACCACGCATTCAAGAAAACCCCGGGAGTCACCTACTTTGTCCCGCGAAACAGGGCTTTCGGATCCCTCGGTCTGGTCATGAACTACCTACTACTGGGCGAGGGAAAGGACGAACTCCGAAAACTACTCAAATACCATGCCGTCGACGAGGTCATTTATACTGCCGACGCCGAGGTTGGAAAGCAAGTCCACAAAACACTAGAAGGAGGCGAAATAGTCTTCCGCAAAACAAAGGGGAAAAACTCGACGCTTTCACTACACTCGCCTACTCATTGGGAGAATCATGATTCAGGAGACGCTGTACCTTCGAATGGCGAGCTTCGTCCAGCACGAGTTACGCACTTTGACGAGCTTACTTCCACTGGAACGGTTCATACCATCGATTCTGTTGTTATGCCCGCCGATATCAAAATCACAATCGCCAAGCTCATTCGAGGGTCAAAGCAGACGACAATGGCTGAATTGATGAATCGAGCTGGACTATCGTGGGTGTTGGAAGGACGGGAACCATCAAGAGATGAGGTCCATCATGCCCAACTACACGGAGTTGTCAGATCATCTGACGACTTGGCACCAATGCCCGACCTCGACTCGCTAGCTCTACCTAGCTACACCGTCCTATGTCCGACCGACAAGGCATTCTCCCGACTTAATCTCACCCACTACCTCCACAACGAGGAGGATTTGATCGAGTTACTCAAACTCCACATCATCCCTACACAACCATCTACTCCCAAAACTGGTTCAACGAAAGAACCAGCATCTCCGCCTTCCGACGGTCGTCCACTCGCTCTTGAAGATGATCTCATTTACTCTACCTTGCTTAGCGATAAGTCGAAATACGGTGAAGTCGCTTTCCGAGCTACTGGTGATAATTCATTCATCGTCGGTATCAGGAATGCTAGAGCCGGTATTGGTCATGCTTCCGCTCGTATAGGTGTAAGCGGTCGAGCTTCTGTGCGCTGGAAGAAGTCCACTTCGATCACCTCGCGCTCGGTCGCTGGGAAAAGCTCCGAGGATGATTCCCGTCAATTGTGGCGAGGAGGGATGACCCTTGGGGGTGGTGTACTTATGATCGACTCAGTACTGGTACCGTATGAGCCCAGCTGGTTCTCTCGGTCAGTTGTTTACCAATCCTATTCAGGTCAGATCGCTGACATTCAGATGGGCGTGGCTAATATTCACCCTGAGCGGTATTGGAGTCGTTGTCTTGATTGCCGTTGTATCAGTGGGATGGTGGTGGAAAACACGCGATAAGAGGGACAAGTATGAACCGCTAGAAGGGGAGGACGATGATTCGTGATCCAAGTGAGGAGATGTGTAAGCATTGTCATGATCTGTTCGTTGTATTGCATGTAAGCTGTCATGATATATAGTAGTAATCCGAGTACCAAGTCAATCGAATAGCCGACCGCAGTCACGCAATGACACCCCGAGAATCTCAGCTGACTTCACCCCCTACTCATAGGGACTCTCACATCTCGCCATGGTCCTTTGGTCTTCCCTGACTATACTCCTGTGTGTGTGTATTTTACTGTTACCACATATTCAATTGCCGACTTGTTTTGGTAACGCCGGGCAGGGGGTGTTTCAGAAACACAACTTCTCAACGAAGATTTGCTGCTGACCAAACACTACTGCTTCCCAGTATGACTTCAGACGACGCCCAAGAGATCATGCGGCGAGCCCCAGGTCCTGCACCAGGCTCACCGAATCCACAAGTACGTCGAGTCCTGACAACGCCTCACTGCCTGAAGAAGCAAAGCTAGTAGCTGATTTCCAGGCAGAAGCTCAATCGAAGTCTCTCACCAACGATCCAGGGCAATCTTCGACAATGTCCACTCCCATGGTAGGAAGGCATCTACCTCCGGCCGAAAAAAAACAAGCAAGATTCGGGACGAAACGATCAAAAACATACCGGGCATATGAAGTCAAGGAAGGAGGTATCGCGATGCAACGACACCGACTGCGCCATCCAGGCTGCCTTGCAACCGGACCATTCGACGAACGTGGACGACAGTGCCTCGCCGACACAATGCGACAGCACCCTTGATAAACATGACGATCAATGCGACCCGGTAGAAGAAGTCGATCAGGAAGTGAAGGAGCTGGGACCGTAAATTGGAGGCAAAGTTAGCTGAGGATTCGTGAGTCCAGCATCAAGGCTTGTGGAAGCGGGAATGGGCTGAGACATGCTCAGCAAGTTATCCGACGTATTACGACAAGCAATGATCGACAACCTGTGTCATATGTTCTGGAACAGGTGCAACATTGCAGTATGATGTGGACGGAGATGGATAACGACTGGGAAGGAGATAGATCGGGATTGAAAGGAGTCGTCTTATGATGCATTTTTGCGTCTTCCTGAAAACGCGAAAAGAGAGATTGTAAACGACCAAGGAGAATCCAACCCCTACAGCCGAGAATTTTACCGCCTCCCCCTCTGGTATGCTCCACATCATTCGATACCACCTTTCTCCAGACATTGCCATCGCTACTGAGCATACTGTTCTCATCGTTCCCATGCATTCGGTGAAAAATGTGCACAAGCGCCCGGGCTAGGGAATAAAGGGACACAACCCAGGAAAATCAGACTCTATTCACCATCTCCCAAAACTTGCCGCCCGTGCAACAGAGCTCCAAACGCTACATATCACTCAGCATCATCTTTTCTGCCAGTTTGACTCCCCCAGGCTAAGCCTATGGGCCCAAAGCATGCATACATGCATCAAAAAAAGCCAAAAAGGTGCGTATTGGCCGGGGAAAAAAGAATGTACAACCAAGGAGAATCGAACTCCTACCGCATCCATGGCAAGGATGCATGATACCATTTCACCATAGCTGTGATTGCTTGGTAAAAATTGGGCAATCTTATAGTATATAAACGTTTTCTAAAGGCTCGAGGCGCGGGATCGTCCTGTCTGTTGATCACCTCCACTTTCATCGTCCACTGCAACACCTACTTTATTCCGCTATCAATCTCCAGGTCCCTCACAAGGGCATCGCTATGCACAAGCCGTCCCTTCCTAGCTCTCGTCATCTATCAAACAGTCTGATTACTTTGAACCGTCGGAACATGACTTCTACCTCTCCACCCAGCTCGTTCCCATCGACACCGTACACCGCTCGTCATGGTGGTAAATGGCCCTATACTCCAGCCGATTTCGATCGGCAAGACCCATCTCCCGATAATGTCTTCTATCACCCTACCCGACTCGTCACTCATATAGACGACCAAGCGATCTCAAAGTTGACTCAATATTACGCTTTGTCTTTACCGTCCAAAGGCAAGATTCTGGACCTATGTTCGAGTTGGGTTAGCCATTACCCCCCGAAAGTTGGCATGGGAGTAGCGAAGGGTGATATTCAAGTAGTAGGAATGGGGATGAATAAAGCGGAATTGGAGGAGAATTCGATTTTGACTACTCGAGTAGTCAAGGACTTAAACGAGGACCCGACATTACCGACCGAAGCAAAGGAATTGAACGCGGCTACTTGTGTGGTCTCGATCGATTACCTTACCCGACCCGTGGAAGTACTCAAGGAGGTTCATGAACGATTAGTACCCGGAGGAGAAGTCCATTTGGCTATTTCAAACCGATGTTTCCCGACAAAAGCAATTAGGAGGTGGCTTCGGATCGATGAGGAAGAGAGGCTTCAGATGGTTGGTGATTACCTTTGGTTCGCTGGCTTTAGGAAGATTGATATCTTTACGCTTAGTGATGGAGCTGGGAATGGAGGAGGGTGGTTTAGTAGATGTGATCCGCTTTGGGTGGTCAGGGGCCGCAAGGAGGAATGAGATTTGTAGCATATCATCAATCTTCTGCTCTGCATTATAAACTATATATCAAGTATATTACATTAAACCACACCATCATTCTGGTCTTTAAGCTGTTTAAACAGATCCTGAATTCATCAGCTCCTACCCCAAACGTTCAGGCAAAGACTTACATCACCAAGTTCCGCCGCTGACTTTCCTCCTGGATTCTTCATCGCGTACGCCACCATCACCTTCATTTGTTCACGGGAAATCGGCGTTGTACCAGCTGGCAATGCACTCAAGGCTAATCATCAGGTCATCTCCTAACAGGTAAGACGGAAGACGTACAATCTAATCTCGGTTGTAGGAACTCATGTTCCAATAATCGTGGGATGGTGAGTCTGTCGTCTTTACTATACGCAAGACAATGGCGCATGGTATCGATAGCGGATGGCATGACTGTCACTGCCATCTTCGCCGGATCGACAGTTTGACCTTGTTGTGCCGTCGCTCCCCTCGGGATTGCTTGCGAAGGGTATTCGATCCTATGGTTCGCATCGGCGATGTAGTTCATCTTCGTAAGTGGTCCCCCTGGGATATGGGCGAATGGGGCACTGCCGTATATCATTTGATATAATATACAGCCCAACGACCAGACATCACTAGGGTAGGATAACTGCTATCAGCTCAATTCTTCAATACAAGAAGTACTCACTTTGAGAACATTCAAATTGGTCATCTTGCTAATAGCCTCCGGCGACATGTAATTGACAGTCCCAATCTGTTGATCTCTCTGAATATTGACTGTATCATTCGCAACAGCTTTCGCAATTCCGAAATCGATAATCTTCAATCTCCCCTTGACCAGAACGAAATTGGCGGGTTTCAGGTCGGTATGGACGACATTTTCTAGATGAACAGCGTGGACAGCTTGCAGCATCTATTCATCAGTGCAATATTACTCGAGATAAGGGGAGAGGACCTACCTGTTGCCAATACAGACCGACAAAGTTGAAGTTGAGGGGTTTACCACGTTGTTCATCTAGTAGCATAGAGAAATCTATCTCTCCACATTCCATCACCTGCAGATCAGTACTGCCTACGAGGTGGGACGAGGGACTTACCATGAGCAAGACCTTTGGACGATTCTGGGGCGAAAATGTGATTTGATGATCGACGAGCTGAATGATCCGATCATGCCCCCTCAGCCGCTTTAGCAGTTCAATCTCGTTGGTATAGCTCTGGTATGTTTCGTGGTCTGCCCGATCGAGCGTGACCCTCTTCAAAGCCAGTATAGTCCGTTGCGTGGGGCACATGATAGAGTAAACTTTCGAGGAACCGCCTTTACCAAGTAGACTGATTCGGTCGTAGTAGACGCCATTCACCTATTTGTCAGCATTGTTCACAAGGTTGAGGGATGACTCACGATGAACCCGCGCTTGTTATTGTCTAGCTGGGACTGAGCCTGTGGTGGAGCGGGTGCGGTTTGCCTCGATGGTTCGATAGTTGATGGTAGAGGTGCAGTTTGTGTATATGGCCTGACCTCACTCTGTATAGGTACTGGCGCTGGCGCCGGCGGCTGAAAGACCGCACGAGGTGGTGTCGTATGGTATGAAGATATGGGTGGTGCCGAGGGAGGATCAGGCGGACGATGCATCTCCACAGGTCGGGCTTGGGGAATAGACCGCTCAGTCCGACTTTCATACCGAGAGTGTGCCGGGCGAGCAGTTTCCTCTGGCTGGCGTGATGGTACTCTTGATCGATATGGATCTCTCAAGTCGACCGCAGTAGGTGATCCTGCTCTGACTCTACTTCGACTCGTCTCCGGTTCAAGGTGCTCAACCACCTCAGGAAGGGCAGGTTCTTTGCCATGCCGTCTGACCATTGGGGGACTACGACGGTGTACGAAGCGAGGCTCGGGCTCGGGCTCTGGTGATCGCGAGGGTCCAGCTTGGGCTTGAGATTGAGATTGGGCGGGGGGCGTGACTGGTACCACGGCGTGATGGCGGGGTGGAGATGCTGAGATGTCAGTCACTGTATCAAATATAGAGGGGTACTTACGAGTTCGGACCGGCGAATGGGGTTGTTCATCTTCCACCACCTCCTCTCCTGGCTTGACTCTCCTAGCAGGTCCACCGAATTGCGAGAGGTTGACGAATCGTCGAGTCGTCGAGCCCATTGGACCAAGCTTACGATCAGTCATTCCAGGAGTAACGAATGTAGATCTAGCAAGTGGTTTGACCGCATCTCTCTCTTCATTCACTGATGAAGCTGATGTTGTTTTGGTGAGTTTCGGTCGTATCGTTGCTGTTTGGGTATGCGTCGTGTTTCCGGTAGATGTACTCGTCGATAACTATCATCAGCATAAATCATCCGAGCAAACGCACCTCTTCAGTATCTCTCGATTTTTCTTCCCGCGTAGGCCAATGTCGAGCAAGAGGAGCAGAAACATGCCGTGAGAACGTCCTCGCCGAACTACCTCCATAAGTCCTTCCTAATGGCCTATCGCCACTCCCACTGCCACCACTTCCGCCTCCACTTCCATTCGACGATAATGATGACCTCCCAAGATGTCCATAGACACTAGGTGGAGTGGGTTCCATTGATGAATGGGATACGGTCGATGCGTCCGTTAAAGAACCGATCCGAGCTGAAGAAGCGGATGAATGAGTCGAGAATCCAGATCCTGAAACATGGGGTGGTGTATGTGTATCGGAGGCGTCGGAGTATGTACGTTGTAGTCCTCTCGGTCTACCTAATCCTATGCTGGCTGATGGTAGCTTCTCGTAATTGTTATTTTCCTTGTCATCCTTCTCCCTACTCTGACGCCTGTCGTCGTGTTTGATCTCAGTCTCCTGTTTGACATCGGGCTTCAAGTTGGGATCCCCGGCGTAATGGAAATATAGTTGTGGTAGCTCGGGCTCTTCATCCTCTTCATCCTCCCTGATCCCATTGATATTCCACATAGGGTCCGAACTGACTATCCCACTCAATGCAGACATTGGTCGATTGCTTGCAGACGGCGTAGGTAAATTGACTATTTGGGATCTGGTCAGTGGATAGACTGAGCGATTCGTCGCACTAGTCATCCCCGTTTACGCTGGGTTTCGTCGACTGCGTTGTTGGTGTATAATGTAGATGTACAAGTGAAGGTGTAGAGTGAAAACAAGATGTCTATTAGCTTTACCGGAAAGAAACTCAGTCGCGTAACCAGAGAGTCATAGCGGAATCAAATATCACTTGACTTGTTTACGTCCATTTCTTAGTGTAGCTAGTAAGTAAGTAGCAAGCCACCAAAATGCAATCAAATTGATGCTATAGCACTTCATCCTCTTCTTTACTTTTACTCTCTACAGAAAACAGGAAACAATCGAGAAATCATCACTAAACTAGATAAACCAGATAAATGATGAATTGTCGATGTACTAAAGTCCATACCCCTACTATCCCCCTCCTACATTTTGGTAAAATTGTTATTTGTTTCTGTCATCTATATTTAAATTTGGGTTTCTGGAAATTGGGGATGGGATTGAGAATGGATGGAGAAGATCGAGAATGGGGTCGGAGATTGAAGAACAAAAAGAGAAGAAAGGGGCGAAAAGGGTGTATTTCATGTCCACTACTATATGTGAGGATCGGTTGTCGTCGCATGCAATGAATGTCGGGTTGATAGAAGACGGAGGAAGGCGGCTAAAAGAAAGAGGAGAGATGGGTGGTTGAGGTGGAGATGGTCGCTTATTGTAATGTCGAATACAAGAAAAGGTTGTTCGTTGCCGCAATCTGCTTATCAGTACGACGGATCACTACGCCAGACTACTACTCACAGCTATGGTGTTCTCATGAGGATGCCAGCTTGCGTGTAGCTACAAGTTAGCCTGTGGACATCGAAGGTGAAGTGCAGGACTCACAATCTTCTTTGTAAAGTCGATATTGTCCGTCTGCAGACCCTCCTTCTTTCCTGGCACCTTGCCTCGTGCACCTCCAATCTTCTTTGCCTTGAACGCCGACTTGTCCGCTTGTAGCACAATGTCATTGTCGCCCTGAACATCATAGATCCGGAAGTAGTTATGGTAGGATCCAGTCAACACCGAGCTACTCATCAGCACGATCTCCTTGGCAAGTGGAATGAACCTACTCTCCGGTACCGCTGAAAGTACATTCAAACTTGTCAAAGATGCAATCATTCTCGTACAAGTCGCACAACTTCTGACGGAGATGTTCGTGGATATTGATCGTCTTGACTGGTTTGTTCTCCATAGCGACATCCCAAATCTTGAGTGTAAGGTAGTCTCGCGATAAGATGTATTTGCCATCTTTGGAGAATTTGACGTCGGAGATGGACGAGATGATTTCGGAAAAGAATGATTTCTGAGCTGGATCCTCTTCTTCCTCGAATACTGGTTGTTAGCACGGACCCCATGGTAGTCGATGCGGGGTTGCTCACACTTGGCGTGCTGGTCACATAGTGCCCGCTCTCGCATATCTGCTAGCTTGATTGTACCTTTAGAGCTAGAGTACATGAACTGATTACACTGGATAGGGTGGAATTCAGCAGCGGTAATGACCTCTGTAAGTTCCTCCATGTTGACAGGCTTAATATCGACAATGTCTGGCTGTCAGCTTATTATCAGGCGTGGACAACAAAACTGACTGAAGCTCTGATCACTGATATTAAGATTCCACAAGTTGATCCTCAAATCATCGGCAGAGATATAAGTCTCTTGATCGGAATTGACCGATATCGAATTGATATGATATGCGTGAGCATTGGCATATACTTTTCTAGGAACGGCAGCGGTGATTGAATCGTGTACCTGCATCCGAGGTAGACGTAGAGGTGGCTGAGATGGACCGGTGGTGGACTGCTGATACCCGTCGGAATGGTTGTTTTCGGCTACCACCTTGATCTGCTTGTCGAATACCTTCCACAACTTGATCGTCTTGTCTGTTGGTCAGCGACGATACTGAGTGTGATGTGATGACTTACCATTGGTACTAAGTAGGAAATGAGCCGAGTTTTGTCGTTTACACCACTTGATCCTATTGATCTTCTCCTCAATCTCTAGCGATTTTAGGTAATCGAATTCCGGTTCGTGCGATTGAAACTATCATCAGTCAGGCCTTGTGAGGGTATCAGGCAGTACAAACCTCTGTATAGAACTTGTATTCGCATCCCCGTTTCTGTGAAAGATTAGCGTGGGGCCAAGAGAATCAAGGTATTTTTGGCCCATGTGACTTACCTGTTCATTCCGCTCGAACAATACAACACGTCCACCTTTATCACCAGTAGCGAGGTAATCACCCGTATGATCAAACTCTACTGTTGAAATGATATCCGCTGTATCATATCAGTAATGAACACCTTCAAGGGGTAAGAGATGACAAAGGGAGGTTGTGACTTACCTTCTGTAATATCCTCGACATCACCCTTATCACCAAAGCATTGGGCGAAACGCCACGGGTTCTGAGCGTCCGTCTCCATTGCCATCACGTATAGAGATAAAGGAAAGTGTGATTCAAGGTAAGAAGTGGGGCGGGAAGTTCAAGTGAATTACCGCGTGGAGGTAAGTAAGCAATGTTGTATACTCGTACTGTCTCGATCGGTCGGTCGAATATAGTCGGAATGTATGCGATCAATTGGTGGTCGCTATTATCATGAGACTATCCAGCTGGTAGTCTATATAGTGATGATAAGAGTGGTTGATGTAGATTGAATAGACAGGAGTGATAGGTATAGGTGTCACTCTCTCTCCACAAGTCAGTGACCGTAGCCTCGCCAAATCACCATTACTTATTCAACCCCCCTCTTTTAAAGTCACAACCTCCGACCTTCCCCTTCTTTTGCTCAACCCTCATTCGTCCCCCGTCTATAACCTTCATACATACATAACATACATCAGCAATGATCCAGCCCATCGTCGGAAAGGTCAGTAGTCATTGAATATATTCTGCATGGAATCAAGCTGACAATTCAGCTAAGAAAGCGTCTCATCACTGATATCTCTATCGGGTAAATCCTCCGGATATCGAAACATGGCCAATTAATACTAACACACACAGACTCGGTCTAGGTTTCGCCAGTGGATACCTCTTCTGGTAAGCTCTTCTCCCTCAATCACTGCGAGATCTAAGCTGATAGACAGGTACACAGTCCACGTCCCCATGAGTACGTCGGACAACATCGCAAAGATGTACATGTTAGCTGACAATATAGTGAGGAAGCGTGATGACTACTACCTAAAGTACGAGGCAAACAAGCAATAGATCTGGATTCAGGAATGGATTGGATTGGATTGGATTGGATGTAGGACGTTATCGGCTTCATGGAATCTTAGCATGAATTCGGGTAGTCACCATTCTTTCTCCCTTTTGCCATTGGGAGGGATCAAACTTCGGGCAAACGGGAATGATCGGTGAGATCAGCGTTTTTTTATTTGAGGTTTCCTTTCGAGTCATGTCCCTAGTGTGAGGGGATACTCACAAAGGATGGCTGACCTTGATATCTCCTCAACATGTTCGAGACAAGCCACCAACAAAGTAGATTCTCTCATACGACATAGTATTTGACCGCACACTACTTATCACACATTCACACACCCACATGATGAGCCCCGGGTCCAGTAGAACCGCAGCTCAGAAGAGGAGGAGAGTAGCTCAGAAGAAGGCGCAAAAGGGTCAGAAGAAGAAGCAGAAACTACAGGGGCAGGACGATTACGACTCGGCCGAAAAAGGGACTGCTGCAGAACTGAGAGATTTACAAGCAGATGCTATCGAATGCCTTCAGACGGGGCAACTCAATGTATGCCCAACTCTCTTCCTACCGTCTAATCCGGCTTACCTTGGATAGGGTTTGATTGAAACCATGAGCTTGATAGTTGAAGAAAAAGGGAACATTGATCACAAGATCAAATTGAAATGGTCTGATGAATTTTGGCTTGGTTTCCTGTATTATTACACACGATTCATGGAGGGTATGGTACCATTCCCACTTGTGAGTCCTCATCTCTGTAATCGTCCACACGTGCGAGAATCATCGCCCGATCCGCAACGCCAGACGTCACGCTGATACTTGCAGCTTCCACGTAAAGTTGGTTTCACTGCAATCCCAGTCATCGGTAACTCGGTCCAGATGTTTTTCAGCCCAATCATCATGGTCGGTATTCCCAAATGGATCCGATGCCCACCTTCAGTAATGCGCGGTCTATGGTGGCATTGGTTCACATTGACCCTAATTGCGTATGTTCAATACGAGCCATTCGTTAAGAGAGCTTATGAAAAGATACATTCCCTTCTTGGGTACTTGCCGCTATGCGCATCGGGCACCTATCACCAAAGTCAATTCGCGAATTAGTACATATTTGCTCTTGAGGAGGTTGTTGAGTGAAAGTGATCCCATTGATATAGAAAAGAAACGATATGGGAAAAGTCAGCGTGTATACAGGTCCAGACACCTGACTGAGTATTTGGGGCAGGAAGTCACGTACTCTAAAGCCTTGCACAAAAACATCAGTGGGGATTGGACTTCGTGCCGTAGCTGTCTTTGGTAGTGAGCCATCTGAGGTAGTAGTAATGTTGCATGATTATGAAGTTATATCCTAGAACCCGAAAGACCTTACACAAGCAGAATACGCCTATTTTGTAAAGATGCTCACACTGACACGTCAGTCAAGATTAGGATTCACTTGTGATTGTTAACTCACACATCCTCATCATGAACCAAATGTGTCAATCCGACCTTTTGCGGTTGTGGACAGAATTTACTCGATTTACCCCAAACAAGCGCATATCTATCATTAGCTCCATCCATCATGCCTTTTCAGTAGGTGGACATACTTGAAATGTGATGCGAGTGAACGATGAATACCGTGACAGACTGTTTCAATTGTCGCTCCTGGTCTTAGGCAGATTGGATCCGATAAATCAGGTTGATCTCCTCTTTTCTTTGTGTACACCCTGGATGTTAGTCCTCACTAGGTTACCTTCATGGGACATACTTGACTAGACCAAGTTCCTGCTTGATTAGCTTGTTTCTGACGAAAAAATCAGTTCAAAACAGCTTACACGCCAAATACTCTCCAATAACCAATCAATCCCTAGATCCAGCTCACAACTCAACATTACCGTCCTACCGTCTCCTTCCCTCGCCAAAGCATCTAAAGTCTCCATAGACACTCCATCGATCTTGTTGATTGCCGTTAAAGCTGGGATGTACTTTCTCGTACCCAGTAGGACATCTATGAACTCGTCCTCGGTAATCTGTAATCAGCAAAGTGATCTTGGGGTGACATACATCTTCTCTGATCATGACGTCGCAATTGTGTACTGCCCATCAGCTTCATTCCCGGTTTCGGGCCCACGTAAGCTCACTTCGATATGTCTGTAGAATTGATCGGATCGTACGCTCATTCGTATGTGTGAGCTTCACCGTCATCGTTACCTAAACCATCAGAATCTGTCGTGCCAGAAGAAAGCGACATACAGTAATACCCCCGGCCGACTTCTGCCTAAAAACAACATCAGGCGGTGTAGTATTCAGACGAATCCCAACAGCCTCCAACTCAATCTCCAACATTCTCTTTTGCTCTGCAGTCTTCGTCGCGTCGACTATACCATCAGCTTCGCCCGGACCGTACTGCGTGGACAAGCTTACTCATCAAGACAATGAGATCTGCAGTCTTGGCCACTGATACGACTTGTCTACCACGTCCACGACCTATTATCAGCGAGGTTTGACGGTATGACATACCCTTTGCGGCGTCCTGCACAATACCAGGTAAATCAAGCAATTGTATACGAGCTCCCTCATATTCCAATACACCCGGGATAGCCTGATCATCAGCTCAGATCAGGAACAGGCTGCAGGAAGCTCACTGTCAATGTCGTGAACTCGTACGCTCCAACACTAGATTCCGTCTTTGTAGTCTTGGACAACAAGGTCGATTTACCGACCGAAGGGAAACCAATTAAACAAACTCGGGCATCTGTCATTAGGTACACACCTCCTGGCAGAATCCGGTAACATACCTCCAGATTTAAGGACATCAAATCCTTCTCCTTTTGCTGATTTCTTTTCTGGCTCGAGTAGCTGAGCTCGATATTTCGCCAGTTTGGCTTTAAGATTACCTAAATGATATTCGGTTGCTGGGTGTTAGCTGGTGACGCAATCACGGGCGTTGGAGCTTACCTTTACTGATGGCAGGAAGAAGAACATGGTTAGCTAGACTTCAGATGGATCCAGTGAGCTTACTTCTTCTGCGCTGCGTCTGTCAGTTTGATCCATCAAAGGACAATTGTACTCACTCCTCGCCATCTCCTCTAAATGGCGTCAGCTCTGATCATTGAACTTGTGGGTTTGAGCTCACTCTCGATATCCTCAATCTTCTCTAAGACTCCCATATTGACTAGTGATTCTTGCGTAGGGTTGTGAATGTGATTGTTGCTCTACGGCTTGCGATAATGTGTGTAAGGGTGTAGGTTGTACACTTGCTGTGACCGACAATTCAAGTGGAGGTCTATCCTACACCAAGGGGGACAGGAATGCCACGTCACTGTGTGCCTGCCCCTTTGTATTATGCGCTCATCGAGTACCTCACTGCGAAGGCGTGGGAATAAGTCAATGTTCCCTTTGATTCAGAAGTTAAGAACCCATCCCGTTGACCCCTTGGCACTCCGTCATTGCCCCATGACTATACAGTATAACAATTACGACGACAAGCTTATTATTATCTACAACAAGTCTCATCTTTAATATAACTCTCACTTCCCGTCACCCGTAACTCATTCCCTTTTCTCTTTTGTTTAATTCCTTACCAGCCCCCCTCAACGCGTTTGACTGATTCTCTCATCCTCATTCAACACAGTATAGTCTGGTTCAGTCATTCACCACCGCAATGCCTGTATTCAACCCACCACTAGGTCGCGAGACTACCATCCCTCTCTCTTCATCCGACCATGATCGATTCGTCCACCTTTCCTTCACTCTCGCGTTCGAGCTGGGAGAAGACGCGTCGGGATCATGGGAATTATGGACCGATATCCCTGATGTCGACGATGATGGACATTTGGTCAGTGTTCCAGGTGAATGGCGAGCTGTCCCTTTCGCTCCTATCCCATCCACCCCTATCAATGACAGTCAAGCTTCGAACTCTGACGCGTCAAACAAGGATGGCCTCGTGATTACCCTTCCTCCCGCTCTGACTACCCTTCCGCGCCCTATCGACCACACTCTGATCGCTGAGATGGTCGTCCCTGCAAACAATGCTTCGTACTTCTATACCCACCGACGCGTTGTGGGATCTGGCGAAACCCATTGGCTAGGGAATGGAGGGGACAATGGAGTTGTAAGGGTACTAGAGTGTGAAGCAACCTCCAAACACGTCGAGAGGAAGGAATGGAAGGGGATCGGGATCGAGCTACGGGAGAACGAGTGAGTACCACCCAGAACAGTTTGACCAATGTGCTCATAAATCAGATCGCCCATCATCCACCAACTCCCAATTGATGATTCCATCAAAGCATCCATCCTTCTCCTGCAATCCATCCCACAAGTCATTCAACCCATCCATCAATTCCTAGAGTCTCCCAAGAAGAGCGAGACCCATACTCCCGAGTCACTCGTTATCGTCTCGAACGAACTCCAACCCGTATCAATCCAGCGCAATTCCACCAGTCCCGTCGCTGCAGGTCTACAGGAACATCATGATCGACATCGCTCATTCTCGGAGATTCTCTCTGAAGTTTGTAAGGACAAGAAGGTCGAGGTTATCAAGAATACTCCCGAGGGTATCGTGGCTTTCGTTTACCGATCCAGACCTGAGAGGCCCGCTGCATACTTGGTCGCGCATAATACCCTTGGCCGGAGGGGAGAGTTGGCTATTCCTTTGTCGTCTGTTGGAGGAAAGTCAGAGAGACTGCTCGCTATCAAGGAGGTCTCGCCCACTTCTCAAGGTGCTCGATACATCTCCTCCGAGGATCCCCAGCACATCGATATCGACCAATCGTCTGATACCACCTCATCCTCGCTGGTCTTTCAAATCGCCCAATTCATCACTCTCCCAGGCAAAGACTCGTCGTACATGATCGCCGCCGAAGGCGCTCTTTCTCAGTCTATCGCCGAAAAGACTCGACCCGTGGAAAATACCTCAGCGGACAACGCAGCCAAGCAAAATTATGACGTCGATGAGTATCTCAACAACGCCTCCTCCAGTACTCTAGACCCATCGAGTACTCTGGAGAAAGCAGCCACTCTAGCAACCCATCCCACACCCCAGCTCTCTGAACTTCCAGAGTTAATCGCCGATGATGGTGAATCCATCGAAAGTGGATCCGAATCACCCATTTCCGGACCTATCAAGCCAGTCTCATTCTTGTCCTGGCTCAAGCGATTCTTTGTTGGATTCTGGTCTTGGTTATTCGGACCCTCTGGCTTGAAGAAATCGGCTGGACAAGGTGGAGATGATAAACCCGGTTCGGGGACTGTTACGCCCAACGAGAGGACTCATTTGCTTAGCGTAAGCTTATCCACCCGTTATGTGAAGCTGACGAGTAGTCACCCCAGACATCTGCTGCTACTTCCTCCACAGCTGTTAGCCCATTCGGGTCCCCCGAGGTTGGGAAGGTCAAGGCCGAACTCGCTAAGATCGAATACCCCCATTCGACTCGACCTGCGCAACAGACCTTTGCTCCAGCTTTCGATAACGAGACCACCCACGTCTCACACGAAGCATTATTCACATTCGCGAAAGCCCCTTTTCGATTCTTTTTCCCACCCCACACTTACACCCCAAACACCCTTTCGCTCGAATACAAGGGAGGAGCAACTACCTCCTGGGTTAAAGCGGCAATCCCGCAGGGTGTAGAGACCAAGGATACATTCTGTGATGAGGTTACTGTTGAGGTTGGAGATCTGGGAGAGGATGATGACAAAACCCTTTGGGAGGCTAGGTGGTCTGTACTCTAGTTTTTGTATTTATCTTTCTCACGCTTCTTACGATTGGACAACGGATTAATATATACGAGATCTCATGCATAGTTTTACGATTGATGGGTCAAGACCTTCAACAGTCTCAGGATATTGTATGGCAATTCATGATCTACATATTACAAGCTCTCATTCCGGTTTTCTGTTCTCTATCTTACATCTTTCCATTATTACAAATGCACCACTCCTACGCCCAATATCAAACCTGGAGGCTAGTCCACCCTAATGTGTTCTCCCTCAGCGGAGAATGATCGATGGAACGTAGCGCTCTGAGGCTGATGGAACCCATATGTATCCTCAATCTTCGGTGTCCTGCTCTGCGACTTTATAGACCCTCCATCCCTCTCGTACTCGTACCCCTGCTCATAATCGTTCGGGTATAGACCTACAACCTCCTCACTAGGGGCTTGATACGACCACTTCTGATTCGGGTTGTATGGGATTGGCGACTTGATTGAATGACCATCTACGCTTTTCTCATATTCATTCACATAATATTGAGCATAGTCATAGTCGTCATTGCCATCATCGTAAAATGCCGGTGAACCTGGTGCGGCAGGTAATGGGCGAGTATAAAGTGAAGCAGCAGAACCTAAATCACCTTCTTGGATATTCCATGACATTCTCGATGAAGCGGGGAGCGGGGCCATTAAATGTCCATCTGCCGATAAAAGGGGGAAAGCGAATTGTGAACTATGATCACTCATTGGGGATTTATGAGAGTGACCAGATGATGAAGATGAGGAGGAGGAGCCATCATGGTATGATTCGGCTAGAGGTGAGATTGGAGGTCGAGTTGGGGGTTGATATGTGTTTTGAGGTTGTGACATGCTTCCATGGAATGAGAATGTGGAAGGGGCGAATTGGGACATCATGGGTGTTGCCATTGAGTCGGATTGGGATTTTGCTTTTTGACGAGTTCGAAGGCGTTTATAGAGTACGATACAGCCTACTGCTAGGATGATACCTCCGGCTACATGTAAGCTGAGCTGACCTAGAAAGATATGGAAGACTTACAGACTCCGAGTCCTGCTCCGAGATATATCTTTTCGGACGAATTATCGCTTGCACATTGCTACTCGTCAGCAAGCCATCTCGGATAGTCAAAGAGAGCAAAACTCACTCCACCAGGACAGCTAGCATCGCGCTCATGAAGTTGGATAGTAGGTGCCATTTTGCAGTGATTTCTTGTAATAGTAAAATTGAGATGAGATGAGTAGATGGAAAGAGGGCAAAAGAAATCAGTCGCGTTAAACGGTTCATCATACTCACCGGCTTGTCGAACCTCGTAATGTCCAGGGTGAGCGTCATGTTCTCCTACTCGTGGGTTATATCATTTCATGTTTGAGGATTGCCTTTTCTGGTTGGGGGTTGAGTACATCGGATGAGACGTTTTGGGTGGATGAACATGAGTGGCGGAATTCAGCATCCGGTCTATGTAGTCATACGTGGCACCCGAGTCCTAATGAGTCGTTGTCGCAGATGCTAGTACTGGATTGACATGAACTAAAATGCATACTGGTCGCTACAGCAGGGATGAACCTGATTTGTATCTAATCTAATTAAAACCAACCAACACGAAGACATCTGACCCTCACAAGCTGAAGGCCCTGTGTTTATCTACTATACAGAAACTAAATCCTCTTCACCTCATCATGCCGTTCTCTCAACCTCCTAATAGACGATGGTGAATCCAAGAGTACCGTCGGCGTTATGGACGACCTTGACTTGATCCATTGTTTCGACGATGTAGTGAGCACCGTGGGAATCAATCTTGTGCCTTGGGTGGGAGGTACAGACTGCAATGACGGTTGCTCCAGATGCGACACCTGCTTTGATACCGGATGGAGAATCTTCGAAAACAACACATCGCTTGGCGTCGAATCCGAGGTCTTCAGCAGCGAGGAGGAATGGATCAGGGAAAGGCTTTCCCCTCTTGAGTCGGGGGTCGTCGGCAGTTACACAGACTTTAGGGATGGTGATACCGGTTCGGTTCAAACATCCATGACAGTATGTCTTGGCTCCTGAGGTGGCGACTGCGTATTTACCTTCGGGAAGGGAGTTGATGAGTTCCCTCACACCAGGTAAGATCTGTACAGACATGTCGACAATATCGTCATCGTCATCATCGTTAAATGGGTCTTCGTCGACGGCATCCTCATCCTTATCGGCAGTCTTGTCGTTGGTGTACTTTAGCCCTGAGAGAGCAGAGATGGCGGAAGTAGGGGAATTACGTCCAGATCCAGCGGGGGAAGTACCGGTCATGGGTGTGATACCGGCTGGAGTGAATGCTTTGACAGAAGACCGACGTCGAGTATCGGTAATAGCAGTCATGGAGGGTTTACGGGAGACGGATGAATTTCTTCGACTGGATGCTGTTGATCCTGATCGAGATCGAGGTGGAGTGTCGGCGAAAGCCAAGATGGATCGTTCAAATTCTGTATGTCAGCGTGGTCCAGAACATATATGATGATTCATAATGACGGAATGTAGACTCACTGTCGACTTCCTTATTGACGTGCTGGGGTTTCAAGGAAGGGATTAATTCTTGGAGATTGTCGGATGCTCGTCGACCGTGAGTGGCAGCAATGACGTGCTCCGGGTCCATTCCGAGCTCATTAGCCTTGGCCGTCCATGCAGCCTCAACAGCAGCGATGGAGTCGGTAAGCGTGCCGTCCTGATATCAGCACGCCGTCTCTTGGGAACTCTACTGGAGAGGGGAACTCACCATGTCAAAGAGGACACCATCAGCGGTAAAGTAGGCAGAGTTGGTCCATTTCTCAGCGTGATGAGCAGACTTGAGGATTACAGAGTCTTGCTGCTGCTCGTTGGTGGGGATTGTGCCAGCCATTGTAATGATGACGATGTGATGTAAATGGGTTCTAGATGTCTAGGGTATAGATGTACTTGTAAGAATGTCGGTTGTGAAGAAGCGAGATGAAGCTAAATGAAACGTGTATGGAAGGGAAAGAAAGATGCGTTGACAGATATCAGCTATATAGGCGATAGATGTTACATGCATGTCTTGCTTCGGTTTCCCGCCCTAAATTCCCAGGTTCCCACTTTTGCCGATACGATGGGCATGTAGCGGGTACGACGGCACGTCACCACTTAGTCGTTTGTTGCCCCACCAACGACGCCTTGGGCCTGTTTTGGTTCCTTGACCGTTAAAGTCCCTCTCGATTCGGCCGTCTCGGTCTTGGCCCATTCCAAATCCGAATTTTCTACCCGTTACCTGGATCTACCCATGTCTTGGTAATATCCCGCTTTACTCGTGCCAGGGGAACCTAATAATTTATTTTTCCTTGATCGTGATTGACGTGAGTGGCTTCAGATTCCCATGTCTTGGTGATGATGGACCCTGAATCTATAGCCCTGAGTCCCTTTACCGCTGGACTGTACGACGGGACTATACACACGTGCATTGGCCTCACCCATTTCGTCATGACGTGGCTATTTGATTGATATGTCGTATGATAAGAGATACGGTCATTAACCAGTCAGAGTTGATGGGGACTTGGTCAATTCCCAGGCACAGTCAAGGACTCGTATTTCCTGGGAAACGAGATTCAACTATATTCCTTCTCTTTCTTTCTACATCTATCACTTTACTAAACAACAACCAATATTTCAAAATGGTCGTCAAAGTCGGTATCAACGGTTTCGGTATGTCTACTCTTCAATCTCAATTATTCCTATCATTCCTCCACTTGCATTTGCTGGAGGATCATTGCGTCATGATTCGGTCAGCCCTTTGTTGCTGAGGTACTTTTCACTCCAGCGACGCGCTCAGCCCCACCTTCACTATCAGACCAGAGAATATATGCTGATTTCCTCTAGGCCGAATCGGTCGAATTGTCATGAGGTATGCAAATTAGACCAGCTGCCAAGCGCGCACGTTGCTGACCAAGCAGGAATGCCATTGAGCACGGAGACATTGAGGTCACCGCTGTCAACGAGTGAGTCTACCATTATGCCCATCAAGATAATGTGCTGATGTCCAGCCCCTTCATTGACCTCGAGTACATGGTAAGCTGACAACGCACGTTCTGCCCTCCTTTGTGCTGACCACCAGGTCTACATGTTCAAGTACGACTCTGTATGTCATGCCTCATCTCTCCTTTCTCTTTGACCCAGCTGACAATCAGACCCACGGTCGATTCAAGGGATCCTGTGAGGTCAAGGACGGCAAGCTCTACATCAACGACAAGCCCGTCACCGTCTTCAACGAGCGAGACCCCGCCGAGATCAAGTGGTCTTCCGCTGGTGCCGAGTACGTCATTGAGGCTACCGGTGTCTTCACCACCATTGACAAGGCTGGTGCCCACTTGAAGGGTGGTGCCAAGAAGGTCATCATCTCTGCTCCTTCCGCCGATGCCCCCATGTAAGCTATTCTTTGCTCAAGCGAGAGCTCGACTGACAGATAGGTTCGTCTGTGGTGTTAACCTCGAGGCTTACAAGTCCGAGTACCAGGTCATCTCCAACGCCTCGTGTACCACCAACTGTTTGGCTCCCCTCGCCAAGGTCATCAACGACAACGTAAGTTTGATTCAAAGGTCCCTTTGGAACCGAGCTGACAGGCAGTTCACCATTGTTGAGGGTCTCATGACCACCGTCCACGCCACCACCGCCACCCAGAAGACCGTTGACGGTCCTTCCAACAGTGAGTTTACAGCATAGCGTGTCCCTGTGAATCCACTAACAGACAGAGGACTGGCGAGGAGGTCGAGGCGCTGCCGCCAACATCATCCCCTCTTCCACCGGTGCCGCCAAGGCCGTCGGAAAGGTCATTCCCGAGCTCAACGGTAAACTTACCGGTATGGCTTTCCGAGTCCCCACCGCCGATGTTTCCGTTGTCGACTTGACTGTCCGAATCGAGAAGGGTGCTTCTTACGACGAGATCAAGGCCGTCATCAAGAAGGCTTCCGAGTCCAAGGAGCTCAAGGGTATCCTCGGTTACACCGAGGACGAGGTCGTCTCTACCGACTTCATCGGTTCCACCGAGTCCTCCGTCTTTGACGCCAAGGCCGGTATCTCGCTCAACAACAACTTTGTCAAGCTCGTCTCCTGGGTAAGTAGCTAACAGACTCTTTGTTGATTGAGCTAACGGATAGTACGACAACGAGTACGGATACTCTCGACGAGTCTGTGACCTCGTTTCTTACGTCGCTGGCGTTGATGCCAAGTCTGCTTAGGTTTTGATGCCTGGATAGTGGAGTAAAAGACGTTGCGTAAATGCATAATGTCTATAGACTTCCTAACAAGGAGACTGGGCAACGCGAGCGAGGCAGCAACGACTGCATATTCTCAGACTAATCTACAAAGCACGCTTGACCATACTATCGAGACTAATTGCCCTAAACTCGCCGTCTTCTGCCTGGGCAAAGACTGCGCTCTCTCCAACATACACAGTGACTCCTTTCCGCCCATCGACTCCTTTCGACACTTTGAACAGTGGTTTCCCAGTCTTTGAATCTGATTTGCCAAGTGGTAAGAAGATGAGATCGTTCTGAGCTGCGAAATCCTCTGCAAGTGACCTGAAAGTGATATCGGCTTGTTCGGGTTGTTGTCTCGGAACCGGTGTCGATGCTTTTGATTTCGTTTTTGATTTGGTAGTTGATGATGATTTCCTCGGAGGAAGAGGTTGAAACACTGGTTTTCGAAGTCGCTGAGGTGCTTCTGACCCCAATTCTACCGCTTGATTCATAAGATCCAAAGCTTGCTTGAAAGCATGTTGAGTCGAATCGTGATCTCGGACTTGTTCTGGGAATTGTGATTTCCACCATAAGAACCAATTTGCGACTTCATCCGGTTTATACCCTGGGTGAACGAGCCAAAGGTATAAAGTATCGAGCCATTTGGGGAAGAATTCAACATCGAGTAGATGGGCCATCATGGATCCTCTAATCAATTCTGACCATGGCATGACCCATTCGAATGGAGTCATATCTTGATTTGATGGATTGATTTTGAAATCTTCCCTCAAGCATACACCAAGTTTGGGTATGATGTATTGTATAACCAATTTATCCCATTCTGAAGAAGAATAAATATCCTTCTTCCATCGAGAGAGTTCTTTGGGTATACCATCTTTAACGACCCAGTGACGGAGTACTGATCGAATTCGCCTCTTGGAAGCTTCGAGGATTTCATCCATTCGTTCTCCAAGGACAGAGAACCATGGCCAGACGATCTTGTATAATGAAACAGATTGTTTTCGAGTATCCCATTCTTCAACTGCTTTACGGACTTTGGGTAAGACGAGTTGATCGAGGATGTTGTCGCGGATGAAAGCGGGTAAGATCGGTTCCCAAGATTCAATCAAGTGGATAGCAGCTCGGGGGTGAAGAGCGTCCCAATCGTTGTTGATTGTAGATCGGACTTTGGGTAGCCATAGATTCCAGAGGACAGATTCCCAAGCTGTCATTTGTCGGTTGGGGTTCGCTTCGGTAGAGAGATTGTAGGCTCGTTTCCAGGACTTTAAGGATGATAACAGAATATCGGATGATGGGTCAAACGGTTCCCAATCCGAGAATGGACGTCTCATAACTTGAGCGATAGCTCCGACGACGACTTCATCCAATTGCTCTGAAGCGTATTCGGCCGAGTACTCGTCGAGGAGACTATTGAAACTATCGGCGAGCGGGGCGAGTGATGGATGTTCCTGGGCAGACTGTTGCGCAGCGAGAGTCGAGATAGTCATGACGAGTTCTTGAACCTTTGTCAATCGATTGATCCTCTTTTCGGTTTCGTCGATCTTTGCTCGAGCAAGCTGTTCCTCCCTGACCGCCCATTTCCTCCTTTCATTCACACTCTTTCCTTCCCTCGCTAAAGCTTCCACATCACCCTTAGCAATATCTACGATTAAGCGTAAATTATGTCGTAGTTCCGGTAATTGCGTAGCATCGGAAGTAGGGGTCCAGCTCGATAGTGATAGGTTAGACATGGAGTGGACTTCTTTGAGATCTCCACCTCTGGCATCTAGGACCAATCCAACGCCGGGAGCACTATCCGCAGCTTCAGCGACCAATTGCTCGTACGTCTTGTGCTCCACTCGAACTTTGACTTTCTTTTGTTTCTTCCAACTATCCTCTCTTGGTTCCTGCTTCGCCTGACCTGGCTGACCGCCCTTTTTACCCTTCCCACGCCTCCTTGCCTTTTCTTCCTCTTCCTCATCATCAGAGAATTTCTCCCCATTCCGACGAGCTTCACGTTTACTATCCTCCGTCCTTACTCCTTTTCCAATACCCGCTCCTCTCAAATGAACACCCGCGGCGATGGGTACTGCTCGTCCATCTTCCGCTATACCCAATCCTTTTCCAGCTTGCCAACCTTGTTTCGCTAAGAGACGGGCACCGAATGAATTGGAGATAGAGCTGAAATGGGCTTTTTCATGGGCGGTAAGCGGGACTGTTGGCGCTGCTTTCGGTGGTGCTGAGGGGGTGAGGAATGATTGCCGGGGTCGAGTGGATGTGTTGGATGGTTCGGTAAGGGACGAAGGGGGTCGACCGAACGATGTTTTGGGAGCGGACTGAGCGGGCGTGGTCTCCTCCATTGGCGCGGTAGGAGCATCCCGACTGCCGATTCCAGGATGAGGTGAAGATGCGGATGGTGTCGATTCGCCAGATTCGGGAGCTGAAGAAGCAGCGGCGAAAGAAGGCATTCCTGTCCTAGGAGCATTCGAGGAACCTATGCCACCACCACCCCGGCCTGCGGCTCCGATCCCTGCTCTCCCACCCTTCTTTGGTTTGGTCGTTGTTTCTTCTGGTTCGCGGGGTGTGCGTTCGGATGTAGAAGGCTCGTCGTAGTCGTCTTCCCTTACTCGAGGCGAGGGGGGCTTGCTGTCGTCCTCGTCGTCGCTATCTTCATCCTCGTCCTCTTCATCCACAGGAGCCTCTTCATCAACCTGCTTCGAGGTGTTGGACACAAACTTGGGTGCTCTGCATTCATCAGCCTTATCCTTAATCAAAGGATCGACATACTTGGTCCAGTCCGTCCTCCCTCCAGCAGACTTGCCACCCCTCCCACTTTTTGCTCCTAATCCCCTGCCACCGGCTCTACCCTGATCCTCATCCTCCCCAAATATCCCTTCCCACGCTGAATCCTTCCCCCTTCCACCACCCATCTTACGCCTCTTCCGACCGTTATGCTCGAATAAAGCGCGTTCGGCTCGAGAATCCCCATCTTCTTGGGAATTGTAGCCTTCCTCTGAGCCCGAGTTGGAAGCGTTCGAATCATCAGATCCATCGGACAGGAATCCGTTCTTCCGCCTAGCCATCGTGATGAACCCAGCTGGCTTAGGTTTTAGTGAGATAGGTGTATAGTAGATGGCTACTGGTGAAATCTCAGCTTAGTTTAAGTTGAAGGGTGGACGGAATCAAATATGGACTAACTTGAATCGTCATTCTTGCCGGTATGTAGTGTGTGTTGTGCAAAGATGGACGAGAAGGAATCAGGTCCAAGCGATCTACAATGGGTAGGGAGGAGGGAGAAGGTAGTACAGCAAGCTATTGATGATGGAGATCTTGGGAAATTGAGGGAGTTTGCTGCTTTACCTGGGGGCTTTGGGAGTAATGAAATGCGAAAGAGAGTCTGGTGAGCTGGTTTCATTCAACTGAG
Source organism: Vishniacozyma victoriae (assembly GCA_017654735.1). Lineage (NCBI taxonomy): Eukaryota > Fungi > Basidiomycota > Tremellomycetes > Tremellales > Bulleribasidiaceae > Vishniacozyma > Vishniacozyma victoriae. The sequence goes on from JADPYG010000088.1 coordinate 830,364, forward strand.
AGTCGAGCTAAGCTCAGGCCCATATTACTGGGTACAGAACGATACTTCTCCCATCATGATGATGAAAAGGAGAGCGAATTGCCAGTCCACCCAGAGGAGGAACAAGTAGGAAAAGACACAAATAGGTCATTTGTATCGTACCCAAGAGGTCAGCTCCTCCTTTTCGGCCAAGTAGTGGATGGGACTGATGGCAGGTATCCCACAAGAATCAAAAACGGAGATGAAAGCAGATCTACATGACCTCATCGTCTCTGTTCTACGTAAATATCCAGGATTAAGCTACTTCCAGGTTAGTCCATTCTCACGATAGATGAGGGGGAGCTGATGATAGGGATATCATGATATCATGTCTGTTCTTTATCTCACTTACATCCCTCTACAGACGAGGCCGCTTCGGTCAGGCCGAGCCTCGAGACAGGATTCACGTGATGAGATCAAGGAGACAACGACTGAATCTCTGAATGGTATCGAGGGTGCGGACATGGAGATATGCGCTCTCAAGACCGAGGACCAGAGGCAATCAGGAATGGCGAAAGGGAGGGATACCGAGGATTGGCGGACATTAAGGCAATGCGCTCAAGTGCTCAGCCTGTGCAGAGTTAGGGACGCAATGGGAACAGGGATGCAGCCAATGATGGGTTATCTTCGGTCCGTTCCAACCCACCTCACTCAAAGTCTCCCGCTAATTCTCAGCCTTCTGAAACGGGTCCTCCAAGCTGCTGATCCCGAGATTGCTAAATTCTCCGCGACAATCTCCCCAGTCCCCACTCTCCCATTCTTCGCTCTGTCCTGGATCTTGACCCTCTTCTCTCACGATGTCGATACCTTAGAACCGATTCAGCGGATGTTTGATTTCTTGCTTTCTAGGAATCCGATCTCGGCGATTTATTTGGCAGTTGCTATTATCGTTGCTAAGAAATCTCAGATGTTGAGGCTGGTGAAAGAGATGGGGCAGGAGGCTATGGATGATCCTAGTATTCTTCATCCGTTGTTTGCGAGATTACCGCCTCTACTCGCAGATGAACCGGATACTGTCTCGAACACTCCGAACGGCGAGAAGGACGTGAATACGAAACAGGGGAACGAAAACGATGATACCAATCCGTACGACCCTATTCCACTGAGTACGATATTCCGAATAACCGACGATTTACTAGCTCGATACCCCTACGATGGACCTCTTATACGTGGTGAGGAAATCTTAGGCGAAGCAAGCTCAGTAACCACCTTTTCGAGGGAGATGGACGACGACTGGACCCTCAGACTTGCCGAATCGCAAATAAACGGCGAAGTCATCAAACCCGGTGCGGACATGTTAGACGAGGAAGAGGAGGAAGAAGTGCCCAAATCGATCCGGACACCTCGTATCAGAGTACCAAGGAACAAGTTAGGTACGGTGGTTGCTATCAGTGTTGTACTGGTAGGAATGGGTATTGCGGTATACGGTGCGCGGTCGGGGGGACCTCGGTCAAATTGGGCTCGGTGGTGGTCTGTGGTTGTTGGGGATTGGATGTCGAGGTCATATACTGGTGTTGGCAGTGTAAGGGGAATACTGGGGCACTGGACTGCTTCGAGTACTTCGTTCTTGCGTAAATTGATAGACGCTTAATCTTGTCTTTATATACATAATAGTCATGTATACCTGTATCCTTCTAGACACCTAGACGTCCAGACACCTAGACCTTCATGAGATGATTCTACACGATGCATATCACGATGCCGAGTCTAGTGCCTAATGTATGTACCTTAGTTTATATTACGATATATACCCTGAGCGTGGGAAAGGGGTAAAGGGACTCCGCGTTGATTGACCCGGGGAAGAAGAACCATATACCCATTCAACCCTTCTTGACACGTCCCCCCTCCTCTTCCCTAGTCTCTCTCTTCTATTCTTACCATTCTCATCCATCATGCCTGCTTTGACACTGGATAATCTCAACAAGGTGCCAGATAGTAAGTATACCTTCACCTCTCATTGTCTAGCTTTTGCTATTGAAGCACATCCCTGTTTAGATATTGACAGCAGGTACCGACGGTCGGTTCTCAGGCCCGCCCTCTCCTCATCATGTTACTCTCTCTCGACGATCTTCCATGTCCATCGGAGCTCTCAAGGGTCCTGATTATAATGTCGATACTACCCAGATTGGTGTTCCAGTAGTGACCCCCAGAAAGGAACGACCAGGCCACAAGAGGTCTCTTACCGGTATGTCCCTCTCCTCCCTCCCTTCCCAAATAGCTAATATATAGGCTCCTACTTTCCCGCTAAACCTGGATCCCAACCTGAAGAATGGCCCATTGGCGATGAATCTACTTGGAAGGAAGCAATAAAAGCCCAGACTGTCGATGGAGAAGACGCACAGGCCGTGGCCAACAGTATCGTTCGACATACTACCAATACCCTAGGTAGGCAAGCTTTCAACATGGATGATGTGAGTCCCACCTTCCCTTTCTTTGAAGTATGAACTCGAGTTGATGGCAGTTTGCTGCGTACCAAGCTACTGCCCTTTCTGTTCGAGATCAGCTCATTGGCCGATGGAACGAGACTAATGCGTGGGTTCATCGCTGCTTCATTTTGTGCGACAGCTGAGGAGATAGGTACCACACCGAACAAGCTCCCAAGAGGATCTACTACTTCTCAATCGAGTGGCTTATTGGAAGGTCCCTCGACAATGCTGTTCTTAATCTAGGAATAAGGAACACCTACGAAGACGCTACCAGGAAACTTGGTTTCGTAAGCTTATCAACGCTTCTGTCGACAACTGAGCTGATTAGCAGAACTTCGAAGATCTCCTCGATCAAGAACGAGATGCTGGACTTGGAAATGGTGGTCTTGGTCGACTTGCTGCTTGTTATGTAAGCTTTCGAGCCTCGCTCGTCTCAGGGCTAATGTATAGATCGATAGTATGGCTACTATGAGTATCCCTGGATGGGGTTATGGTCTTCGATGTAAGTTGACGATTGCCTAATGCCTAATTATTAAGCACAGCTGACAGCTAGACAACTATGGTATCTTCAAGCAGATGCTTTCGAACTCTGGGGAACAGCTCGAGGCCCCTGATCCATGGCTTGACCGGGAGAACGTGAGTCTACCTTCCCCAATGTCAGGTCGGAAACTAACGATAGCCCTGGGAGATTGCTCGAAACGATGTCGCCTACCCCGTCCGATTCTATGGCCAGGTCGAGAATGTCCCCAATTCCGATAAGGCAATCTGGACCGGGGGCATGGAATGCAATGCCGTTGCATACGATACTCCTATCCCCGGATTCGCAACCAAGAACTGCGCCAATATTCGACTCTGGAAAGCAACTCCCATCTCTGGCTTTGACCTCAACTCATTCAATGCTGGAAACTACGAGGCCAGTGTCCACGCTTCCAGTGAAGTTGGCAACATCACCCAAGTCTTGTACCCCAACGACAACATGTACCAGGGTAAATTACTTCGACTTCAGCAACAGTACCTTTGGACTTCTGCTAGTTTGCAGGATATCTTGAGAAGATTTATCAAGCTCGAGAAGCCTTGGACTGATCTTCCTGATTATGTCTGTATTCAGATGAACGATACACACCCCACCTTGGCTATTCCCGAATTGATGAGGATCTTGCTCGATGAGGAGGACATCCCTTGGGACCAAGCGTGGGGCATTACAACTAAAGTCTTCGCTTACACGAAGTGAGCTTCTTTCTCTCTGAGTTGGAGTGCGAAAGCTGATTCACAGCCACACTGTCCTCCCCGAGGCCCTTGAGAAATGGGAAGTCAGTCTGTTCGAGAAACTCCTCCCTCGACACTTGCAGATCATTTACAAGATCAACTTCGAATTCCTGGGCCAAGTTGCTCAGCGATGGCCTCACGATACTGCCCGTATTGAGCGAATGTCGATTATCCAAGAGGGTAGTCCAAAATATGTTCGAATGGCTTTCCTTGCTATTGTCGGTTCGTTCAAGGTGAACGGTGTGGCGCAGCTGCATAGTCAGCTTCTTCAGGCTACTATCTTCAAGGACTTTGTTGAGTTTAAGGGAAGAGATTTCTTTACGAATGTCACCAATGGTGTCACTCCCAGGAGGTCAGTTTGACCCTAATTTATTTTATGCTGTTAGCTGATAGGCAGATGGGTTCTACAGTGCAACCCCCAGCTCGCGGCACTCATCAGCCATACCCTCGGCAGTGAGCAGTGGTTGCTCAATGCCAAGCTACTCGCCAACTTGCTGCCCATGGCCGACAATGCCGAGTTCCGAAAAGCCTTCCGAGCCATCAAGCAAGACAACAAGAAACGACTTGCCCATGTCCTCGAGACCGAACTTGGTATTTCAATCAACATCAATTCCATCTTTGCATGCCAAATCAAGCGTCTTCACGAGTACAAACGACAAACCCTCAACATCTTCTCCATCATCTACAGGTATCTTCGAATCAAAAAGGCATCCCCGGAAGAGAGGAAGAAGATGCAGCCATGGACCTATATCTTTGCGGGTAAAGCTGCCCCAGGGTATTATATCGCTAAATTGGTCATTCGATTGATTGTCAATGTTGGGAAAGTAGTCAATAACGATCCGGACGTTGGAGATCTGTTACGAGTAGCTTTTATTCCCGATTACAGTGTTTCCATTGCGGAGGTTCTGATCCCCGCTGCTGATTTGAGTGTTCAGATCTCTACCGCTGGGACTGAGGCTTCCGGTACTGTAAGTCATTTTGTGCTTCCAGGATGTGGCTGATGGTGTAGAGTAATATGAAGCTCGCTCTTGGTGGTGCTCTGCTGCTTGGTACAGTCGATGGAGCGAATGTCGGTAGGTATCTTCTTCTTTATCTCGCGTGATGCTGACATCAACAGAAATCGCCGAGGATGCTGGTGAAGAGAACGTGAGTTGGCGACTCTTACCCGAAGACACGGAACTTACAATGTAGTGCTTTTTGTTTGGATATCTCTCGGACCAGGTTGACCAGATCCGATGGGACAACTCTTACAAACCTACCTCTCTTGCTGAAAGGTCACCCGAAGTAAGCTGGCTTGCCCCGGATCACAGACAAGAAAGCTGACTCGCAGCTCGCCGAGGCCTTCAAGGCTATCGAGTCTGGTACTTTCGGAGATGGTCACATCTACGAGGCTCTCCTCAAGACTGTTTATGAACATGATCATTACTTGGTACGTCTCAAACTGCATCAAGCAATTGTGGCTGATACTAGGTATCTAACGACTTTGGATCTTACATCGAAGCTCAAGCTCTCGTCGACGATCTCTGGGGTGGAGATCATAATGAATGGGATAAACGATCCATCAAGACTGCATTCTCCATGGGCGCCTTCAGTTCCGATAGGTCCGTCCAGGATTATGCTGATGGCATCTGGTCTGGTGAGTCTCCTTTGGGTCAACCAGAGTGAATGCTGATATTGTAGTGGAACCATCCCGAGTTCCCGATAACTAGGCTTTGTTTCTTGTGTTCCGGTGTGTTGTTGATAGGCAGAATTGAAATGATACGATATGAATATGCAGATACATGGTTACGATACAACACTTTTCCAATTCTACATCTCACTGCTCAACGTCACGTCGACGCAGAATCGACCTTCTGTTTCTTCTCTCCTTCCTTCTCATCGCCCTCCGCATCTCTCTTCTTTGACTCTGCCCTAGCAGCTAGATCGGCATCGTCCTTCTCCCCTATCGTCATTGGCTTTTTGGCCGACTGAACGGGTTTTGGAGGTGCCGCGGCGGCTGGTTTCTTCTTGACTACCACACCCTTCATTAGGGATTTAACGTCTTTCTTTGCTTTCGAGGGGAATCGTTTTGGGGGTACTACTAAGCTCGGTGAAGCGGTGGTAGTGTCTGGCGGTAGGTATGATTGACGACCTGCCAGTCTCCTAAATGAGTCAGCGACATAGCTCATGAGCAAGATATATAAAGGGAAAAAATGGATAAGAGTGACCCACTCTCTGTACTCTGCAACATCCTGTGCTTCCTGATCCTTCACGATTTTCTCTGCAGCCCTCTTCTCTTCTGCTTTCCCAGATAGATATTCCACTTCTTCAGTCGCTAAGCCACGCCATTGATTTCCCATTTTCATCTTCTCGTCCCATTCTAATGTTTTCTTCTGTTCTGCTAATTGTAGCCTCTACCTCGTCAGTTCGGTCAATGACTGGGAAAGTTGAGGATGGCTTACTTCATAGAGCGTCTTTCCATCATCGACTGGCTCCTCTGGTCTGTCGGGAGGTTTCTGACCTAGACTACATCGTCAGCTTGACGCGCGAAGTGGAAAAGAGGACTGACCGCTCGTAAGCCGCCTTCCAGTCTATATCACGTTGTTCTTTAGCATCATCGATTGATGATTGCGATTCGAATCTATATGCGATAGACTCTTTCGCCAAGGCGTTTGATGAGAGATCCATTATAGCTTATTTAGTGTATTGCGAGTATAAGAGCTTGACTGACAACCCCCTTGCTCAGTTGATTTGGGCCGAGGCGGCGATCGCCGAAGATCAAGTTACACCTCCTCCTTGGTCTGAATAACCTGTATGACTACCCGTACTCACTACAGGCAAGATGACGCATCACCGCAAGATAGACCTGTCAATGTTTAGGGACGATGAAGAAGATGATCTCATCATTGCTCCCAAGGGAAAAGTACCTCATCCTCGATCTACAATTCACAGCAACTGACAATACAGCGCCAAGTCGAATTAACAGATCTCAAAAGTCGGACGTTCAACCATGGGAAGTTAGGGAAGACGAAGAAAGATCTAGAGAAGGAGGCAGAAGAGAAGAAGAGGATTGAAGAGGAAAAGTGTGTCTGTCGTACAACATAGACGGGAATGAGCTGATCTTAAGGGCCCAGGCGCTTGTAATGGCTGAATATGAGGAAGCGTTCGAAAGGCCTCAATATGGGTTCAACGCTGGCAGGGGGTCTGGATTTGTCCGAGCAGGAGGTCAGTCCACTTCAAAGGTGATGGCTGATGAGTAGGTGTACCTGTACAGCCTCAAGGTAGACCGTTCAATCCACCCGCTGGACCTTCAAGGGGACCACCAACAGGTCCAGCAGCCATGACTGGGAATAGAGTACATTCACTCCTTGTGCCATGAGATGGAGCTGAATAGTAGCAAATGCGGAGGGAACCTTCACCGCCTCCCAGTATGCCAAAACCGAGGGGAAAGAGGCAAATGGATTCATTCTTAGAAGAGATCAAGGGGTAGGTCCACATCCATGACGGGATCTGATGATAGGAATCAACAAACAAGAGAACAGAGATTAGGGAAAATAGCAAAGCGTACGTTCCCACCGCACGCATGGAAGGCAAGAACTGATAAGCAGATGAGGGATCATCCGTTACTGCTCTCGCAGGTCTGTCGGATTGGTGGTCATGTCATTCAGCGGTACTGATCGATTTTTTCAGCTTGGGAGAATTCACAAGGTCGTCCACAATTGAGTGATGCACAGTCTACAAATCTCTTTATTGTACGTACCCCCTTGTGACTTATTCTGACCACAGACGAATCTACCTCACACGGTGACCGAAGATTCTCTAGGGAAATTCTTTGCGAAATACGGCCCAATAGGGACTTTGAAGATCATGTGGCGTATGTCCATCTCGTGGGCAATACTGACGATAGCTCGAGGTATCGATTTGGAACATGCGAACAGAAGAGGTCAAACTGGCCTAACGGGTTTTGTGGCTTTTATGAAGAGGCCAGCAGCCGAGAGAGCGGTTAATGAACTTGATAATCTAAATTGGGGAGGGAGTGTCATCAGAGTAGCTTTTGGCAACTCCGTCAGATTACCGGCAAGGCCTATATACGGTATGTCATCCATCCTGGAGGCGGCTGATGTTAGATCTCGGAAACGACCGAAGAAGTAGATCACCGTCACCAAAACGAGGTGCTAGGAGAGACGAAGTCAAGTCTGTGAAAAGATCTCGATCACGCTCATTATCACCCCCAAGACAGTCTGCTGCGAAAGATCGATGGTTAGCGAAGATAGCTCCTGATCAGGAAGATTTCGTGAGATCAGTTGCTCGGACTGTTAAAGATCATGGGGAGAGGTATGAGGAGAATTTGAAGGCGAATCAGAGATCGAATCCGGATTATGCGTTCTTGTTTGATGATAATGTAGGTCTAGCTCCGGGCATGGGTGATGCTGATGGATAGACTCCTGGCCACCACATCTACAAGCTTGCTCTGAACAGACGGCACCGAGTTCCAACTCCCCCACCAGAGGAATTTGATGATGAGGTGCGTCACCCAATTCCATATAGATACTGATCTCAGGGCTACGCCTCCATCTACTCTTCTGACTCGGCTGAAGATTCAGAAAGGGAACGTGTATCTAAAGGCAGGATCGGGAAGATGGCGCGTAAGAGGTTCGAGTCGACTTTACGTTCCATGTCTGGTAAAAGGGTCGAAATAGCTCGTGCTATGGAATTTGCTTTGAAACGAGCAGAAGCCGCTGACGAGGTACGTCCCCGACTCTTTTGTACTGGTGATCTCGAGGAAGGATGAGCTGATATCAGGTGGCGGAACTAGTATGCCAAAGTCTACAACTTGACAATACCCCCGTACCCCGTAAAATCGCCCGACTCCATCTCGTTTCCGATATTCTCCACAACTCAGCCTCGCCTCTTCCAAACGTCTGGAAATACCGCTTGGCATTTGAAAAACGCTTACCGGCCGTCTTTTCACATCTCAATGTAGTTTGTCAATCCCTTGATGCTTATTCTGGGAAAATCAGTGCGGATGTATTTAGGAGTCAGGTACATGCTGTACTTGATGTTTGGGATCGATGGTACGTTTACCTTTTGGGTGAGAACGTAGCTGATATGATAGGATCGTATATACGCAGGATGTAGCGGGTGATTTCAGGGCTAGATTGGACGGTCGAGCTCAGCCGACAGGAGGCGAGCGGGAAGTAGACGAGGAGGGACCAAGGCGCGAGGAGACGGATGAGATGGCGGGGTTCAAGGCTTCTGGATTTAAATCTTCCGGATTTAAGTCGTCCTTCAAGCCCGCTGCTCCTGTACCTACGGAGCTTGAGGATATAGATGGTGAGGAGATTGGGGATGATGTGGATGGTGCGCCTCTGGATGATGTGGATGGTGCACCCTTGGACGATGTCGACGGTGAAGAGCTGGACGTCGATGTTGATGGTGCGCCTTTAGACGATGTGGATGGCGCGCCATTAGACGACTTAGATGGGGAGGAACTGGAGATGGATCTGGACGGTGAATCACTGGAAGAGGTCCCAGTGGGCACTACAGGCCACTTCATGGGAGAAAATGCGGATGATGTTAACGGTGCACCCATGCCTGGATCTGACGAGGAGACCCTCTAGATCTGGTACAACATATCATGCATATACTCTCAACAGATCATATACGCTCCGGCTCTGCCAACTTAGCATCAACGATCCCACTCCACATCTTTTCATTTATCTTGACCGCCCTCTCGAGATTAGCTTTCAATTTCTTATTCTCCGCTTCCAATTCTGCCAACCGATCCGCACTCGAGTCCACCGACGTGTTTGTCGTGACGACTGCCTTTTGGTTCCTGGCTGGCGGACGCAATGCCTCGAGCCTGCTTGATCCACTCTGACCTAGGACTAGGGTACATTCTTGTACTTCCCTTGCTATCCTTCCTGCCCTCATTCGTTCAAGGGCTTTGATCTCCATGATAGGCCATCCATCTTTCTTACCGCCTGTGGTACCGATTAAATCGGGTGGGCGGAGGAGTGTGGAAATATGTGTGATGGGCGATTGGTGGGATGAGAGGGTTCGAAGGTGTTGATGCGAGGGAAGGGAGTAGATGTGGATTTCACCAGAATGTGTTCCGAGTAGTAGGTGTGTAGTAGATTGGGAGAGGGTCATGCTCGTGATTGGTGATCTACAATTAGCTCCATTCGGTCTAGAGAATTGAGCGGCTTACTTGAGTGAGATAACATGACCAGACAGCTTTATGGGTGGAGCACCCTGCCCACCACCTCCTATAGCTTCGACATCACCTCTTGAGCCCAATTCTGCCCGACGCTTGAATAAGGGGACATGATAGACGTCTCCACCTGTTGTCGCGACGTAGAAGAATCGTTCGGAGGGGTCTACTGAAATTGTATTAGGTACGACTGAGGGAGGGAATGTGAATGTTGCTAGTAAGTCGAATGGGGGATGTAGGGCCCACATCTGCTTATGAGCTTCTTGAGGTCTTGACAGATTCGGTTGAATAAGGGATGACATACCTTTACAGTTCCATCATCGGATGTTGTCCAACAACGTCCACCATGACTACCCGCCGTTTTACCTATAGCAACATTCCTGATACCCAGTGTGTGATCCTTCAATGTCCCATAGGGTTTTCCAAGAGCTCCAGCATCATCCTCATCGACCAATCTGGAGACTAGGAAGACATGTACAGAAGCATCTTGAGATGCTGAGAGTAATAACCTCGAGTCCGCTGTAAATGTCAGAGAAGATATTGAGCGGTAGTGTGCCGTGAATGAGGCGTGTAATAGACCTGACGAAAGCTGGTTGTCAGTCATGATCTAATCATATAAAATGCAAGCTTACCTCCCAGAGGTAGACTTGACCATTTGGCGAACCTCCTGCTGCCCATGCACTATTTGGCGAGACGGCGAAACAAGATAATTTCTCAGGTAAATGTAATTTCAAGTGCATTTGATCCTAAACATCAGCTTATCGTTCTGTATATCAAAGAAGCGACTTACTTTCTGCCAGGCCCAGACATTCACAATAGCTTTTCCCTCTTGTACCGCAAAGATCCCTCCTCCAGTCCCATTCTGAGTTCCTACGTGTGCTAGAGCATTCGGGACCGAGGTTGAAGTTTTGAAAGCGTGGACTGTTGCGTTTGAGAGTAAATCGTGGATCTGGATTGAAGGAACGTATGCTCTTCCTAGATTCGATGAGGACGTTGCTTCTGCCGAGCATGCACTCAGGATAAGCTCTTGTGGAGGTGCCATGATATGATGTGAGGTATAGGGTGTAGGTGAACAGGATGGACACGGTTAATTAACAACTTTTGGCCGGAGATTGAGTTGATCTCCGTCGATTACCTACACCATGGACAATGCACAATCCACGACCGACCTCACCTACTCAACCACCTCAACAACGCAACGCCATGGCTCGCGCTCCTTCTTATAGTATGGGGAAGGCCCGGAACGTCCCTTCGCCATATACCAGGGAATCAAGACCATCAGCATTCGATAGGTTTCCGGGTAAAGCTCGTAATGACTGGATAAACGAAATGAGGGCCAAGATTGATGGTACCCTAAATCCACCTTCACCGCCTGGACCATCAAGGTCGCCATCGCCACTGGAAGAAGATGGAATAGAGTTAGGAGTAGCTCAGTCTGAAGAGGATTTGGAGCTGAGTGATGATGGCGAGGAAGATGAATTAGAGGAGGAGGATGAGGGGTATGTCTCTGGAGATCAAGAGGGGGATGGGAGTTACGACGAAGACGACAATCAGGAGGAACTAGAGGATGAGAATCCACTAGGATTGGGGAGTCAGCTGGTAGGCCAACAATCAGAAGATGGGTTCTACGAGGATGAAGAAGAGGATGAGGGGATTGAGGATGAGGATGAAGAAGATTCACTTCAACCACAACTCGTATTCCCTACTCGACAGAACCTGGAAGACGAGGACCCACATGATATCGACCCTCAACTTGTCAATCAGTTCAACGCTGAAGAAGAATTTGGTGAAATTTCCGAAGATCAGGGATCCGAGGAAGACGATGAGATGGAAGGAGAAGATCAAGAAGCAGAGGAGGATGCCGAGAAAGAAAACAGTATAACGTATATTGGTGATACGGAAGAAGATGAAGTAAGCGACAGCGAGGAGGACGAAGAGGATGTCAGAGGAGAAGACGAACATACTGAAGATGAAGAGGATTTAGAAGATGAGGAAATTGATGATGATGGTATGGGTGGACCTGATGCTCTCCCGCTCGAATCAGAAGGATTGGAGAATCAAGGAACCTACGAAGCTGTTGCGCCAATTGGAGTCGAGCATGGACAAGTCATCTACGATTACCGTACGTCCAACGCCGAGTTGGATTATCTACGAGACACTCAAACGGGATTGGAGGTGCCACCGGCATCATATGTGGACCTGGATATAGGGTTTATCAATCCGAATCAACTACCTACTACCGGTATGCCAGAAGCCTCGGGATCAGGGTCGAATCTCTATCCATCATTACCAGACTTCACCACTACACCAGGATTCACACCCGCCTCTCAAATGATCCCACCATGGGAACCATCGCCTCTCGACCCAGCCGCCATTGCAGCCGAAGAAATGGATAACGCCTTAATCGACCCATCACTCCTCCTCGCCGACTTTGCCCAGAGGGTCGAAGCCCAAGTGTCTGGTGATTTGGGTAGTACTACCGAAGCGCAAAACACCGAGGAAATGACAGCTTTGGCAGATGCCGTCATGGGTCAGTATAATGATACCCCAGATCAGATACTGGGTACAGATTCTACTCCACACCTCGAGGATGTTGAGGTCGTTCAGTTTGGAATGGGCGAGGCGGAGAATGAGGGGTATGAGGAAGATGATGGCAGTCGAGCTACGTCTGAAGAGGTTGATGCGCAGGGACCATCTCAAGGTACGTCGAGTCGAGAGATGAGAGATGAGAGCTGACAAACTAGGCTCTGAATTAGCAGACGGAGCAGTATCAAGCGGCGATGAAGAGGAAGATGGCAGTGATGGGGAATCTGGATCTGACTCTCGTGATGGCAAGTCCGATCGCCACTGCTGCTGAATAAAACTGACCCTTCAGAATCTTCATCAGCAGCCGCATCTCCAGCAGTTAACAACACACGCGACGACCCCATTGAAATTCTCAGCTCTGACGAAGAGGAGGTCGATCAACAACAATTCGATGACAAGGAAGATGAGGACGATGAGGAAGAATCGGAAGACGAGGAAGAAGAAGAAGAAGAGGAGGTCGAGCCAGCACGTCCAGCAGGCTTACATACCCACTTCGACCACGACATGAAGGATATCCTTACTCCACCTCGTTCTGCTAGTCGATCTCGATCTGGACGTACCCCCGCGATGAGTCAGCCAGAATCGCCCACTGTCAGGCTGGCTGACCCTGTTGCTGTACCCGAGGTCAATTCTGAAGACGTCGAGCCTGTGGGCAACGAGGAGGCTGAAGAAACACAAGAAAGGATAGAAGAGGACGAGGGAGCTGAGCAGGATCTGCAGGGCGGATATCCATTCTCTCCGATGGCTGCCATTGATTCAGACCTACCAACCACCGGGGAAGATCTCCCCGAACCTCAAGTCCCAGTCGAATCTACAACTCAAGCACCCGAGGAAGTCGTCATGGAAACTACGGAAGAGGTAGAAGTGGAACAGCCATACGAACCCGAGATTGAAGAACCTATATCGCGCGGTCCTTCTGTCCCACTCGTGACTCCCGCTGTGGAATTACCATTGGATACCATCTTCCCCAACATTCCCGAAGCTGGGCTGGAAGCTATCATGCGTGTCTTCGAGCAGCCTGATGTCATTGAGGAGGCCGTCGAGGTGGAAGGGGACGGTATGGAGCTTGAAGGGGATGTTCAGGTCGAAGTAACTGAATTGGAGGACGAGTCCGAGGTCGTGGAGGATGAGCCTGAGGTCATGGAGGATGAGCCTGAGTTCACGGGACCAGAGGAAACGTTCATCGATGTTGTTGCCGAGACTGCCTCTGCAGAATCTAGTACCTCAGAGGTTCAGGGAGAAGTCGAGGGCTCGGAAGCTACTCCATCTCCTCTTGAACAGACACCTATACCAGTTTCCGCGACCGACTACGCTACGATCGAAACCAATACCCAAGCTCTTCCAGACCCACATGACCCACCAGTCGAGACGGACCTGGCGATGCCGGAGGTACCATTCCATCGAAGCCGAACTCCATCTTTGATCGTTGAACCACCCGCAAACCCACCCAATCCCGATATCGTCGTCGTCGCCCCTGTCGAAGAACCTGTACCCGAGTCGGCGAATGATCTGCCCGACCCACAAGATCCTATTCCCGATACTCATATCGTCGCGCCACTCTCACCACATGATATGCGCCCTACACTCGAGAGATCACCTTCTTTATTCGTAAACATTCAAGAGGTTGAGATGATGCTGGACCCAGGGCCAAACGAGACGAGGGCAGAATCGCCAGTAGAGTTCCCTGCTCACGATCAACCTGCCCCACCTACCGATTTGGAAGCGCCAATCGAGCCTGAAGATCTGGAACCAAGGGACGAACCAAGGTCTGTTTCCATGGAGGCCTTGGCTCCTGGTGAGGCACCTTTAGAGGAGATGACTGGTGTTGCAGATGCTCAGGAGGAAGAAGGGGTGTTGTTCCCCGAATCAGGAGATGCGGCGCCCGATACCCTCATTCCCTCTCCTCTTGATGTTCGACGGGATCTACCACTGGAAACGGACGGATCCGAGATTGCACCTTCATTGATTGTTGAACCGCCTAGTGCACCTGCGACTGGTCCACCTTCTTTGACTGGTACAGACGGAGAGACCAATCTCCTAGGTGTCCCAGAGATCATGGTCGACCAAGATGATGAGGAGGATGAGATGGATGTCCCCACTTCATCCAATATCGATATCCCGTCCGCTCCCCTTCGAGCACCTACTCCCACAAATGAAGCTGGTCCATCCAGCTTACGAGCCACTACGCCTTCAAACGAAGCTGGACCGTCTGAAATTCAACATATCCGGTTCGCATCCCCACTCAGGCATCATCACGGTCACGTACCTCGTCATACGTCCGTTCCTCCACCCGCTACACGAGTCACACGACGACATACCCGTCAGTCTTCCGCTGCTATCGATGCTATCTCCCCGCCCGTCACAAGGCAGAATTGCCATTACCGAAAATTGCACATGGCCGAAGGTGATATGTCGGCAACAGTACTCGTACCACAATGTACGTTGACCGACCACGAGAAGCTGCGAGAAGAACATTCCGAAGATCGTGGCGACGCAACACCCGCCGATGAAGCTGAAGCTCGAGATCAACCAATTTGCGAAGCTACTCCTCGATTACAAACTGTCTTGACCGCCAAATTACATCGAATAGTGGGATCAGATATATTCGATGAAGCTTCGAAAACGTATCTCCTCAGCGCGAGTGATGCGGCTCTTCTACCCCATCTCGAGGAGGGCGATGCGAGTGCCAGCACTAGTGCACCTGCTAGTGTATCACCAGTCAAATCAAGGAGGAGGAGTAAACGATTATCAGAAGCGCCCTCTGAGACTTCCATTGCCGAAGCACCGACTCAACATAAGAGGAGTGTTTCCGTTGCCCATACCGCATCTACTGTACAGGAAGAGACGGAAGCCGATACGGAGGAGAGGTACGAATTACGATCAAAAGGCGATGTCCCCGCGCCCAACGACGATGATGAGATTGAAGCAGAAGAGCCTGTCCAGGGCGCCGATGACACCGAAATCAGAACCGACGATGAAACGACTGTCTCGCCCACCTCTACGGCTCAGCCTACTTCGAAACGATACAGTCTTCGATCTCAGCCCGAAATCCAACCTGAGAACGAAACTGCGAGTGACAGTAGAGCTACCACCCCCACTGCCAATGACCTCACTCCAATTCAAACAACGCCAATGACGACCCGCCGACGAGCTCGAGAGTCCATGTCCACAGCACCTCGATCCAGCGGCGGACCATCTATCAAACTCGAAGATGAAGTCGAAGCCAAGGATTTGTCAACCCCACGATCCAAAGGAAAAGGGAAAGGGAAAGGGAAATCAAAGAGTCCCAAGAAAGGAAAACGTGATACCGATCCTAAATACATCTACTCAGGCGATGAGGAAGATACCGATTCTGACGACGAGACGAAGGAGAAGGAAGTGAAAGAAATAGAAACGGATAGGGAAAGTTCAACAGAGATTATACCCTACCCAAACGCCGGTACACCATCATCAGGGACAGGGAGGAAGAAGAGGAAATTGGGATCTTCGTTAGGGAGAATTAATAGTCCCTGGCAACTTGAGCCTGGAACGCAAGATATCGAGTCTGAGGGAACACCAAGTAGGAAATCTAAAAAGAGGGCTGTGGAGAGTAAAGATGATGAGGATGTTCCTACTCCCGTAGATGTCGGCGGTACGGAAGAGGGAGAGAAGGTGGATGGAGGAGAGGAGTTACCACCCCTACCCCAACCTAAAGGGTGGATGAGCTATATCTGGCCTTTCAAGCGATAGTCAATTCATACATGGTGAGATTGAGTAGCATAATAACGAAATGATGGTACGAGTAGTAGTCATAATGTCAACATATGTAGATATATATTCAAATTCCAATGCAGATAGTGCGCGTTCACATTCATTATTAACAAGATATATAATACAAGATCATCCACACCCAATGTCCATGCCCATTCACCCTGCAACTAAACACGACCAGAAATCTTTCTTGCCTGATGATTCGTCAACGCGTCCGACTTCAGCTGAACCTCCTCTCTCCATTGCTTAGCAACGTTCCTACCCATCAGTCTCCCCTTTGACATCGGAGGAACCAACTCACCTAGCTCTAATGATTGAGACAACAGCCAATCCAACACTCTTCAGTGTCCTCTTGGGGCGCTCGATCGCAGGAACAGGATGACCCATACTGGCAATTGCCTTCAATGTAGCATGTTCATTCAAACTCATCCCTCCAATCATCAGGAGGAGATATCGTTTTTGTACACATAGACCATTCCTGAATGTGGATTCCCTTGTGAATTTGGCTTTGAGATATCGGATCTGAGCGGCTAGATCACGGGTTTGAGCTTTGAATCGCATCTTTTGCTCGGCGAGTGCGGTCGATGTATTGTCGCTGTCTGTCAGCCCCGTTTAGATGACATCAGATGGAACGTACTTCTCATGCAAGTGGGCAATTTGCCAATTCCTCAATTCCGTAGCTCGTCTCACTTGAGTCTCCAGCTGATCCTTAGCCTGCTGCAGAGCTTCCTTTGCAGACCGGTAATTCCGCTGTAAAACAGCCATATCCTCCTTCAACCTCGCTGAACCACTCTGATCCGCTTTGAGCAACTTCAATTCCCTTCCGAAAGCTTCACTTTCCACTCGCTGATGTTGTAGATCCGCCTCAAACTCTAGGAGTTCTTTGGTAATACTTGCCCTTTCTCGTTGTAAGGACGTAACAGTCGATTCGGCATGACGCAGTGAGTCGGCTTTTTCTTTCAGAGTAAGTCGTAAATGGTCTGTTGACATGTTTGCGTCTCGTAAAGCGGATTGAAGTGTCGTGACTTTATCGTATTGAGCATCCAATTCTTCTTGGATTTCAACACTGCGAGCTTGTCGATTCGCCTGAGCCGATAGATCATCGTAAGCGTCCATCTGAGCAGCAAGTTCACGTTCAAGTTGTTGTATTCGGCGAGAAGCTTTTGCTTTGTCCTGTTTGTCAGCTACTACACTCATTCACAAGGGTCAGCTTACCTCTGTCAAGACTTCAACCTCGAGTTTCATCGATATCAATTGATCTTTTACAGCTTGAATCTCCTCTTCAGTCTCTTCCTCCAACCTCGCTAATACCGATTTGAAACTCTCAACTTCAGCAGTGCGCTTCAAGTTGATTTCAGATACAAGATCGTGTAATCGACCATTATCCCTCTGTAGTCGACTCCTCTCTGCGGCCAAGTCGGATTTGAGATCTTCCATCTGTTGATTCATCTCTCCAAGAACATTCTCCAGGTGATCCTCGTGGTCACGGCTTGGAGTCAGCTTCCTTCGCTCTTTGCAGTATAGGTGACTCACTTATCCTCATCCCGCTGAGCAGTGACCAAAGCGATAGAAGCTTTATTCCTCGAAGACAAACCACGTAACTCATCTTCAAGATCACTTATCCTCTCGTTTGCTTTTGCCAATTTTTCCGCTAGGGACAAAGCGCCAAAGCCGGCACTTTCCAATCGAGAAAAATTGTTGTCGAGTTGATCATTCGCATTCTTCAGTTCATCCTGTAGGAATTCGAGTTGAGCTTTGAGGATGGGCTCTTGGCTATCGCCAATACTTGATTGCAGCCACGAGAGCTAGATGTCAGTCTTGCCTCATTTCCGAGTCGATTGAGACTTACCTCTCCGAGCGGGCCAGGAGTCTTCGGGGTTTTGAGCGAAGCCAAAGCCTTGTTGACAAATGGCGAGACCTTGAAAGGAGACCCAGCAGCCAACATCGATCCACTGCCCGAATTCTCCCTCGCAGCAAGTCGTTCAGCCAAAGCACCCTTTTCCCTCTCCAGCGCTTTAATCCTAGCATCCCGCATCTCTATCGTTGACTTCCTATGCGGTGTAGAAGCTAGCTCCTGCTTCAATTTCCCAATCTCTCGATGAGCTTCGTCCAATCGATCCTCCATGGCCGCTACGAATGAGTCATTTACCCCAGCTCCATTAGCTGACGAAGTCGATTGTCGAAGAGAATCCATTTCTCCCTTGTTTCGCAAGGCTTCCAGTTCCGACTCTTTAGCAGCGAGAGCTTCATTGATTTCTTCAATCACCTCGTGTAATCGTTGAATCTCTTGTTCATCTTGATAACCGGTATTGTTGTCTTCGAGTTCCTGCATTTTTGCCGACAACAATTCAATCTGTTCGTGTTGCTGGTCGAGCTCGGCTTCCTTGTCGGCGTCGATCTCTCGAAGTTCGTCCAGATCCGCACGGGCTTGAGCTAGTACCTCCTCGACATGCGCTAGATCCTTAGAAACAGCTTCGAGTTCCTGGGCGGCTTGATCGGTAGGTGTTGATTCCAATTCTTCAACACGTTGTCGTAGATCCTCCACTTCTCGGACCAAATCATCTCGTTCCTGCTGAACCTGCTCAGAATGTTTTCGGAGCAGATCAACTTCCGTAGATCTAGCCTCCAATCCCTCCCTCGCTGCTGCCAGCTCACGCTCCAACTCCCCAATCTGCCTTGCCTTCTCCCTCTCCCTCTCATCCACATTATCGGACGAAGACAGCTCCTCCAACTTGGACCTGTCCGCTCGTAATCGTTCGACCTCATTCTGAGCGAATTGTAATTGCCCCTCTAGCGATTTCACCTGTTCCTCGAAACCAGTACAGATTTCGCCGAATCGCTTGGCGTGTTGTTCAGTCTTTCGAGCGAAATCAGCATGCAAGTCTGCTCGCTCGCGTTCAGCTTCGTCGAGCTGATCATGTAATTCGTCAATTTTACGCTGAGCATCGTCGGAGGACTTGTTGGAGGGATCTTGGTCGAGTCGTTGTTGCAGTTCATCGATGATGTTGTCTTTTTCGGCAAGGTTGTCCTCGAGTCCCTCGAGCTTGTCGGCCATTTCTTGTAGGATGGCGGTATGATTATGTTCTCCATCCAGAGGAGCCGACATGGACTTTTCAAGTTGGAGGTGACCAACACTATCATCCCCGGGAGTACTATCTCGCGCTCTCCTCATGTCCAATGATTGGCCCTCGCTCAATTGACTTCGATCCGCCAGCTGAGCAAGGACATCAACCTCTTCCACTTCAATCCCAGCATCTTGCAGTAATCCCTTCATCCTGTTGACTTCGTCCCTCCAAGCCTCTGCTTCTCTTGCTAAATCAGCATTACTTTCCAGTAACTGCTTGTTCATCGCATTGAGGTGTTTATGGATCTTGACACCATCAACCCTCGAGTCGGCGATGCCTCTCAAGGACCCGCCGGGCGAGTTTTGCGAAACGTTTCCTGGAAGAAGGATATTCGGGAAAGAGGTATTACCCCTCATAATGCCAGAGGTGAAGTGCGAAGCCCTTTTGTCCGAGGTCAAATCCGCTGATGATGCAACCGATACGAACGAGTCGTTGATGGAAGCATCGACGCCCAGGTAGGATCGACCAGGAGTAGCCGTTCCCCGTTGCGATCCGGATGTGCCTTCCTCAGCTATAGACTCAGAGGCGGGTGCCATGGAGACACGACGTAAAGGGTGGGGTGTTCCTCTTCCAATCGCCCGTGGCGTCCTAGCGGGAATACCAGTCGAGCTGAGTACGGCAAGGACATGGCTTTTGCGCCTTTCTGCGTCATCGAGTGGAGCACGAGGGGTGGTTAGGTTTTCGTATTTCGAATGCTGGCCCATTGGAGTTGGGGTGAACGGGTGCGAAGGAGCTGTCGAGTGGGTAGTGGTGATATCGTGCGTGCCCGACATGGCTGATGTCTGGCCAAAGAATTTGGGTGTGTTGCTCTGAGTTACTGCATCTCGAGCAACGCCAGGTGTCGAGAATTGGACATGAGATTGGGTGTTTCTTTCAGGCGAGCGATATGTCCCGTTCTCCTCATCCAAACCATTCTGATCCGTAGATTGCTCAGTGTACTGGGCTTGGTAGTCGTAGGTCATGTTGTCGGTATGCTCCTGTTGATCCTGCCCTTCATCATCCGTCACTTCGTAGTCACTTTGCCCATCCTGGCCATGCGGTCGAGGAGTAGCGATAGCAATGCGTCTCGATGGTCCCTCGGGGGTAGTAGCACCGCCACTGGTATCGGGATGCGAGACTTCGCTTCGGGTCAGACTTGGAATCCGATCAGTCTGGACGATAGTTTGGGGTGGTGACGAGGCGGCAGTGGTGGTCGCTGCTTCGGTCGAAGTATCTTGCAGCCCCTCGAATTGAGTGGATCGCCTCTTTGACCTTTCTAGATTGACATGACTGACGGTCAAACGTTTGACAGCAGGGGATTCTGTTCCGGTAAACGCAGATGCCGATCTATTCAGTCGCTACCTATCAGCCAAGTCCACAAAATGGGAACCTACCGCAGAAGCATCATTCAATGGCACAGATCTCTCACTCCCCAAATCCTCATCATCTAGCGGTATCTCTTCACCTGAAAAACTTCGACTCATCTCCCCAGGCGTCTGCCATTTTGCGGAAGATATTCTCGTACTATTGCCCAGCTCGCGAGTCCCACTGCGTGTCATTTCTGTTCTTGAGCGACCTAGAGACCTTGATTTGGAGCCGTAGTTGGGTGTAGATGTCACTGCTGACGATGGTGCGAATGATCCCGGGGTTTGAGAAGCGGAGTGGTCGAGCGGCGGGAAAGGTGATCCGTTCGTGGTAGACTGATCCGACATTGTTTGTGATGTTGATGGCAAGTGAGCTTGGCGTAGGGGATGTGGGGTCGCAAAATCATGCTGGTGATCAGTCAGATCCAAACAAGTCGACGTGAATACGCACAGCTTCACTGTTGTCGGCTTGCTCTACTGAACGCTCATCCTCAGTCTGATCCACTTCACTATCGTAATCCATATCATGCGAGAAACTGGGTAAAGACGGTAGTTCGACATCTTCAAGTTGTTGAACCCTCTTGAGAACTCTCTCTGGTGTCTCTCCAAATGCCATACCGGCAAGAGTTGTCATTGCGATTTGAGGTGTAGGTGGTTGAATGATTATCGGTTGTTGTTGTCAACAAAGTCAGTCGCGTCAATGATAGGCACCAGTAGCGTAGGCTCAGGCACAGTGTGATAGGCGCAAGTAGGATACTGGGAGATAATCAATAAAATGACAGGCGATATATGTCACGTGATTCCTTGATGATCTCTTCCTTTTCGGGCAAGATCGCATTGGATGGTTAATGGTTAAATCAAAGACAACATCCGTCATTACAACTACATATACACCTCGTATCACTATACTATGCTGGATATATACCAGCAATAAACATACATAACAACAGCAACTACATCAATAAACAATAAAACAACAACAGGCGCAATGCAGCCATTCCATTACCCCTCTTCATCTAGACCCGCCACTCCCGATTCACCCCGCTTCGAAAAGGAATCTCATATGGGATCGGATCTAGCAATGAGGCAAATGCGACAGGAGGCCGATGAGGCTGTCAAGGCGTATGAGGAGACTAGGGATAGGTGCGTTCATTCACAAGTATCATGAGAGTCATACTGATTTTTAGACTCGGTGATGGAATTATCAAGACAGAGTATTTGCTCGGAGACATGATTAATCAGAACAAGGAGAACAACCCTTTTAGATATCCTAGCGTTCGCCGATCTATCGAGAAGACAGAGCCGTCTACCTCTTCTTGTGAGTACAGGTTTACCTAGAAAGTGTGCTTGCTGACATTCAGCTTCCCGACCTCTTGCCAAGCGAACCATGACCTATGCCGACGATCCCCATCAGAGCATCCCAGTCACGCTCAACACCGCCCCAGGTCCACGTCAAATGATGAAACGATCATTCACCACTGCGCCCGGACCCCAGGTCACCACCGAGACCGAGTCACAGGAGGACGAAGAGATTTTCTCCACCCTCAAGCTCGATCTTAGTATGGGTGCCGCGAAAAGCGGTAAAGCTATCATCGACAGTCTACAAGAAGGTTCGATCGCCAAGCTACTGAATGGGAAATTCACTACCGCTCTCGATCACCTCGCCGCGTTACAAAAGCGAATCCATGATCCTCAATCTAGGGTGCTCGTAACTGGTGATTTGAATGCTGGAAAATCGACATTGGTCAATGCCCTGCTCCGACGTGACGAGTTTATGCCTACGGATGAACAGCCTTCGACGACTCGATTCGTCGAGGTCATTAGCGCAAAGGAGAATGACGACAAGGAAGAGATCCACATCATTGACAAAGCGGCAAAGTATGACGTATCCGACAAGTCTACCTACACCACCGAGTCAATCAAGAAGCTAGACGAACTCATCAATGACGAGACTGCCGATGCAAACAGTCCCCCACTCCGAGTCTTCCTCAAGAACATGGATAGCGCTTTGGCCCACCCTACCATTCTCCACAATGGTGTCGTCGACATCTCGCTCATTGATGCTCCCGGTCTCAACAGGGATTGCATGAAGACTACCGCCAATTTCGCTCGACAAGAAGAGATTGATGTTATTGTATTTGTCGTCTCTGCCGCCAACCACTTTACGCTATCTGCCAAGGAATTCATCCTCCAGGCCGGACACGAAAAGGCCCACTTGTTCATTGTCGTCAACCGATTCGATCAGATCAAGGATAAGTCGAAATGTCGACGAATTGTCATGGAGCAAATCAAGCAGCTTTCGCCCGAGTCGTACGAGGAAGCCAAAGATTTGGTCCACTTTGTCGATTCCGCCAAAGTCGCCATGGGATGTTCCGAAGGTGACGAAGGAGCAGAAGAGATGGATCAGGCATTCGCCCACCTCGAGCAATCTCTACGATCATTCGTCCTCGTCAACCGATCAAAGTCAAAGCTTGGTCCAGCACAGAACTATGTCACTCGACTACTTGCCGATGTTGAAGTTCTCGCTTCCACCAACTCCATCTGGTCGACTCAGAAGCGAGATGCCGCCAGGGCAGAGATCAACAGGATCAAGCCCGTTCTTGCCGATCTACAGAAATGTAGTCAATCTATCGAGGATACACTCATGACTGTCGAGGAAGACGTTTCGGACAAATCATCATCCCGAAGTCGTCTTATGCTCGAGACTGCTCTGAACCGAGTCGGTCGTGGGGAATTCGCCGTTCCAAATGAAAGCCTCCAGATGCCAGCATACTCTGGTCTACTCGGCGCATTCGACTACGCTAAAGCACTACGAAAAGTCTACTTGACCTCGCTCGATCTCGCTGTCCACCTCGCCGAGCAGGATACACGTGACCTCACTACCGGCGGTGTCGAGCGTATCCTCGCTATTGCCGATCGTGACTTGCCCAAAGACGTCGAGCGATCTACCAGGATATTCAACTCTGGAGCCATGTTTACAGCACGAAATCCAAAACTCGGTCGACGACAGTCCGGTATCCAGGCTGTCGGTCTCTCACTCGCTACCCAGGGTCAACTTGTCGAGGTCAACCTATCCGACATTTTCGATATCCAGCACCACATCTTCCTTGCTCGATCTCACCTCCCTTCTGCTACTCAGGCATCTTCATCCCGTGAACTCATCCCTCGTATGGGAGAGATGACCGGTGTTGGAGCCGCTTCGCTAGCTGTTGGAGCCTTTACATTGGGAGGTAAAGCACTCGGTATCAACGCCCTCATTGACGGTCTTGTCCGAGTTTCCGACCTAGCTACCAACCCCTTGACTCGACGATGGATCGGTCCAGCTATCGGTATCCTAGCCGTTGGAGCAGTAGGATACATCATCTACGATCTCCCTCAGTCCATCCCTCGAAATGTTGGTCGATCAATCCAATCTACCCTCTCGACCACATCAGGCCAAGGTGGTGATAACGAAGCGATCCCATTCACAGATTACCACGCACAGAGAATGGGCAAGGAATCACGTAAAGTCTTGAGGCTCATTGCTTGGGATACACGAGAAAGGTTCAATGGAGCTGTCAACCAGAGGAGGGAATTGGTCAGGGAGAGTGAAAAGGTAGAAAAGGCAGCTAGAGAGGCTCTTGAGTTCTTTGCTGGTGTCGAGACTAGGGTAGAGGAGATTAGGGGGGTTGTAAATGTCAAGGTCTAGACTGCGAGCGAGGCGAGCGATAGTGAGCCTTAGCGAGCTGGACGAAGAGGCGGAACAGGAGCAGAAGATGTAACGAAGAACCCAAAGTATTGTATCCATTTCAGAATCAGAACCAGATTGCCAATTAGTAATACACCGTATCTATGTCTACCGAGCGATTTGATGCTCTCGATGAATTATGTACCTCTCAGTACCAGCCATGTTCAGTCTCTAACAGTAATCGTACAATCAACCAAGAGGAACCAAATCGGATGACGCAAATATCCCCCACCCTCGCACTGCACTACCTTCTCTACCTCTCGATAATTTAACGATGAAGGATCCATTATACAAATTATCCCAAGAACTGAATCCCCCACATCAATCAGATGTTAAAGCTGTAATACCCTTACCTGGTGGTAGAATAGCCACAGCATCAAGAGATCAGAGTGTTGGAATTTGGAAGTTTGGCGAGGTCAGTCCTTACTCCGTCTCCCTGCTTCTCTTTGGGATGTGAGTTCTGGCTTATGATAGTCGTCATATCAACTCGAAGGATTGTTGAGTGGTCATGGAGCATATGTGAACTCCCTAGCTCATATCCCGGCACATAATGGGGATGGTACGCCCCCTTCCCTACTGCCATACGCAAGCTAATTCAGAAGAAGAGTACATAGCATCAGGAGGAAACTCTTCCGTCATCCTCCTCCATTCCCTCAATCCCCGCCAAGGCGAGCATAAACTAGATCCAGAACCCCGACACGCTCTAATCGGTCACTCATTAAATGTATCCACCTTAGAATATTCGATCAAAAGGCAGAGATTAATTAGTGGATCCTGGGATAAGACTGCTAGGATCTGGTCGAGGTCTAACACTGAGGAGAAAGATGGACAGGGATGGGTATGTGAGACCGTATTGGAAGAACATGAAGAAGCTGTCTGGGGGGTTCTTGCGATTGATAGTGGACCGAGTGATGGGTGCTGGTTGACTTCTTCTGGTATGTCCCCGAGAACTATTATTGGTGATACTGATGAGATCAGCGGACCGAGGGATATATCTATGGAACGCAGAGGGAGGTTTATTGAAACGATTCAAAGGTTCCCCGGAACCTGCCCGGGGCTTGTCTCATTTGATTGACGGGACTGGATTCGCGAGTGCTTGTAATGATGGGTAAGTTCACACTTTCCTTCTCCTTCTCCTTCTTTATCACCCAAGATCGAAAATCGCCTCGTTCTTCCCCCACACTTACAGCTGTTGAATGAGGCGTACTTCCAGTGCCATGCTGAACAGCAGGATCGTTAGGAAGTGGGACTGGTCAGGACATGTTGTAGCTGAATTGAGGGGCCATACGGATTACGTCTACTCCGTTGCTATCGGTACTGGCGACAAAGCGAGATTACTATCGTGCGGAGAGGATCACTCAGCTGTACGTCCATCTCATACTATAGAACATTACTGACGGGTCAGAGGATATGGCAAGGTGAGCCCAGCTCGTAAGCAGGACTAATGTCAGACGACGGAAGCTCCGAGATAATGTTGCACCCCTGCCAGACTGTCTGGACGGTCGGTCAGTTGGTAAATGGGGATGTCATTACCGGCGGATCAGATGGGAAAGTAAGGATATGGACGAGGGATGAGGGCCGTTATGCTACCGCAGATGTCCGAGAGGTGAGTACAAGCTTGACCCGGATGAGCTGATGATAGACATACGAGGCGAGAGTAGCGGAGGGCATGAAGAATTACAAACCAAGTATAGGCAGTGCTGCCCAGACGGGTCAAACAGAACCAATTACCATCGACATCGATATCAGGTATGTCTCTCTACCTCGTGATTAGGATGAAGCTAACGAGTAGCGATGATGCCCCTCCTATCCCACTTGTTTTCAATCCCGGAGGTATGTGATCTTATAGCGGTATATCTCCCGCTGACGAATAGATGATGCTCGAGAAGTAGCGCACCGCTTCGGAACAGAACATGGGATGTCGGACAACTACATAAATCAAATCGAGGCTTTCATCCGAGCCCATATCAGTTGATGTACGCAACTATAGATATCTAGACCGCTTGGACACCATGTACTCGCTCACACCAATTGTTTTGATCTATGTATTGTATGCATTTATGAAGATCTAGGCAAGCTAGGCACTATGCCTAGCTCCCTCGGTAGGTTGTATAACTCCATGGACTGACTAATAATGGAATATGGTAATGCTGGGACGGATCCGAGTAATTGAATGTAATCTATCATCAGCCCTCGGTCTTCCCTTCCGAGTTTTACAAGAGCAAAGAAATGACTTACCTCCACGAAAGGGTACAATGTCTTGACGCCCTGCTTTGTAAAGTACTCGCCGGTGTGGAAGTTCAATTTATACACTCCTGTTGATAATTTCATAGATGGATCCAAGAGGGAAGTACATCGTCCATCCTTATCTGTTTGTCTATCCGTCAGCCCTTGTCCCGACTCTGCAGCAGTCTGGCATATTGGATCAAGCCGAGGATCGATCAACCTTGGGGATGATTGATAGGAAACCTGAAGGACCTACCCTGTTGCGAGCGATTTTGGGAAATCCTGAGGCGACGAATCTAATGCATCTAGACTGATGACTTCTATCGTCACAGTAACCCCTTCAGCGGGTTTCCCAATTGAAGAATCCAGTACTGTCTATCAGCAACTGCCCTTCTCTGTTCACTCGAAGTGATTGGACCTACTATGACAAGTAATCGGTGATTTAGACATGATAATGTAAAGACAGATCAATCAGAAAGTAGTGTTAATTAGCGCAATCAACAGCCCCTTAGAATACTACGATGATCGCCCGGTTGATTCGGGATACAAGTACACCTTGTGGAGACTCCACCTCCACTCTTCCCCACGTGCTTTCTAGACTTGGAGCATGTAATTACGCCGGTGAGCATATAGGGTAAAATGACGCCTCCTCTCCCTATCTCATGCTTATGCTCATCATAGTTATGTCCATGTACTTGGTCTGATCATTCTTGTCTACCTGTATTCATCTTGGCGGTCTCTCATTATTCTATTCGGCAACATAGCAAGACCTTGAAGAGCACACACACACACACGGCAGACAACGCCCAATCCCTCACTTCAACCCCTATTCGACATTTTCCGAAATCATGGAGTCAGCTAATCCCGCTGGTACGTAGATTCCGTTCATCCGCTATTCTCATCAGTGTGAATAAAGATTGACGGAACAGTAACATCTCCCACATCCCCAACGTCCCCAAGGGTCAGGTTTACGAATAACCCACCACCCTCGCCTGGCGGTAGTACCCGTACAACTACGGGACCACCAAAATCAGCAATGTCCCAAACACAGTCACAAGCCACTCCGACGGGGATGGTCAAGCCTAGAGCTCCTAGGGTGATTAGAACATTTGAAGAGATTGATAGGATCGTACCGAGAGAGGAGTGGTATGAAGAGTTGGAATGTGGAATGTGAGTAATCCCTTCTCAGTAGAAAGTCGATTGACAGAGCTGACGGTAGATGTTCTCACATATTGTAAGCTGGCGTTTCCATGTCAAAGGCTCATTAGCTGATATATAGGGGTGCACCTCAGGGACTGGTTCCATGCGGGTAAGTCACCCGTAGCTAGCCCAAGAAGGAGCTGACAATCAGCCACTCGTTCTGTGGCCCATGTGCCTGGACATGGATCAAAGTCAACCATGTACAACCCTTACTTTTGTAACGAGTAACACCGGAGCTGATAGTAGCAACTCACATGCCCCGCGTGCCGTGTACCCGTCAACGAGACTATCCCATTGATACCAAATATCGTAGTTGATCAGATTATCGATCGGAAACTCGCTGGACTACCTGATGGGAAAGAGAAAGAGGGGCATGTTTTAGAGCGGGAGACTAAGGCTGCGTATGTCTTTTCCTCCTTCAATTTACAAGCCCTCCTGACCAGTAGTGATTGGAAAGTTCTCCAATCATCCCTTGTTCCACCTAAACCACCACCTGCACGTCGAACTGGCCGAGCTATGGAAGTGCTCAATAACCTTTTCGAACCCATGCCGCACCACCGTCCCCGCCGACCAAATCACGAAAGACGATCTACAATCGATCACCTCAATTCAGTGGAGGCAGAGGCATTACGTCAAGCAGAGGCTGAACTTGAAGTTGTCGATCCTAGACGGAGAAGCGCATATGCCGGAATGAGTCTGGCAGCAGCTACAAGGCGGAATATGGAGGACGAAGCGGCATCAAGACCACAATCAGCAGCTAGGCGATTGGCTACCCAGACCGTGGGCAATCCCTCTGAACAGAGTATGGCGGGGTATGGACAAGGGGTACCTGGACCAAGTAGACCAAGACTTGAAGCTAGGACCTCATCAACTACGACTCTCGAACAGCATCGCATGAGATCGACGACATTGACGAATGATGATAATTATGGAGGTACGAGGGCTAGACCGAGTTTACAAGTTAGGACTGGATCTACATCCGCGATTCCAGCAGAAGGGAGTGGGGTGAGGAGATCGATAACGACTTCGAGGGCGCTTTTGAATAGGCAAGATAGGTATAGAGGGAGTAATAGGGATAATGCGGTTTTGGTTGTTTCTGATAGTGATTGATTGTTGTTGCTGTTGTTGTCTAGTGATTCCTTAAGGTTGTAGAGATGGAGTTTGATCATTTCGAATGTGGGATTGAGCAATACTTAGGCGGTCATGGATAAATACCATTGCACGACAGAGACGCACTGCACGGTATGGGCTGAGATCGACATATCGACACAGATCTCCCGAATGCCTAGTCACTGTTCGCATTGGGAGTGTCTCTCCATTATAGCGGTGGCCTAACAAATATGATACATGTGATAATATACGTATATGCAATGCAATGAATGTCCGTCGTCGTATCGGACCACTATGGCCGTCGTATCCGCGTGCTATACCAGGAACCTGAATGTCCACCTCGTCGCTTTGCCCCACTAGAGCTTGGCACTATTTGATCGAGGGATTCCAGTAGGAGCCGGGTCCTCCATATATCGTACCATCTGATACTCCTTGTGCTTGAATCTGTCTGTCAGCCGGTCGATCCATACTAGTACGCTGGGCGACATACCCGCACTTCTCGTAGAACGCTACCACATTAGCGAGAGGCCCGTGTAGAAGAGATAGGACATACGGATATTATCCTTACTACAGTCCAAAATAATCTTATAACACCCCTGACCCCTCCCTATCGCTTCTAGCGAGTTTATAATCTTCAAACCCAATTTCCGTCCTTGCATAGATTTCGATACGGCGATATCTTCAATATGTCCAATGATCCCTCCTCCTCGAGTAAATTTCCGTTCCATGATTATGGATCCTACTGCTACCAACTTCCCGTCAGCTCATCACAAAGGAGCCACGGTTGAGGTACTGACTTTATCGGTTGGACGGTGGATTATGCATATTGTGAAATATGTTTGAGGGCATGATTTGAGGTAATTGAACGTTTCTATATCTCAGCTCGGACTACCACCAAGGTCTAGTAGCTTACCGCTGAATTTAGATGAGGACATGGTCGGAGCTACAGTCAGGACTGAAAGCAGCTCGAACAAGCCTCTGGAATGATCATCGTTTGCTAGTGGTCGCAGCTGAAGATCAGCTTTACCTATAGCGTATTGATATAGAGGCTTACCTCGAGATCAGATCCGAGGTCCGTGTGACATGATTGAGGGATTGAGGCGGGGTCAAAGATGTATTCGAGAGAGGGCATTCTGCAAGGTGATGGCTTCTGAATTGGTATGAATGGTGGTCTGGTGAGTCGAAGCCGAGTATATATGCTTGAGGATAGGTTGCAAGACTTGAATGAATGCGGTGAAACAACTAGGCTGTCAATAGTCAACTGCCGCAAGTTGATTGTTGCCCCGCCAAGACAGGACAGAATAGGCGCAGGGGATCGAATCGGTGTCCACGTGTCTTTCCGCAGTTAGGCATGCACGGATCAATTAGCCGTCGTTGACTTCCCAAGGTTCTCTCGCCGATCACCGACTCACTCACGACTGTATTCTACATCCATCCTTCCAACTGTATCTATAGAGATACATACCTAGGTACATCCACGGCCATGTGGCCTCAATACCGCAACCCAATATGGGCACTGTTCTTCCTCTTTTCCCTATCTACCAGGGTTGTATCAATAGAAATCGCTCGATTCACCGAATACGGTTGGGTGGAAGCTTTTGATCGAACACCTAGTCAGAACGGGCGACTGGAGGAGAGGGCACTTGGCGGAGGAGCGATGCAAGTACCTATGAATGGGAATAGTAAAGGCTGGTGGGCACGTTGGTTGGCTGTGGGTGGCGAAGGCGATGTGACTGTTCATGTAAGCAAACCTATTGTCAAAGTGAATGACGCTGACGAATCAGTTGTCAGCTGCCAATCTCACACTACCGCATCGACCAGCTGCATTCCCTGCAAGGACGGAACCACCATTCACATTACCCCTATCTGGTCGACTTGTAACATTCGCTTCACTCCCACCACCAAAGGACTTTGATTTCGATCTCGTTGATGCCGACAAGACTCAAGCTTGTGTTCCTGCTTCTGAATTGCGATGGACTCCTCCGTCCGAACCCTACAAGATTGTCTTGGTACAAAGGGGAGGATGTGATTTTGCTACTAAAGTCCGTGCGGCTCAGGAGAGGGGTGCGGCGGGAGTTATTGTTGGTGATATGATTAGTCACCTCGGAGAGACTGAGGAAGAGGGTAGAGAGAGGGAGAGCTTGATTACAATGTTTTCTCCAGGTACGTTTCCGCGCGAATCGCATAGAACAAAGTGCTGACATCAAGCAGAAGACACTGATAACATCTTTATTCCTTCGGTGTTCGTATCGAGAGCTTCATATCTGCTATTGCGAGATATGTTGGCAAGGGGTAATGACTCTGGTCGAGCCGAAGCGGGACTATGGATAGAACTAGGTCGAGGCGAGCAGGATTCTGGGTGAGCCCTCACCTATGCTGACATCCGGTGAAGAGCTAACATTCAAGTGCTCTGAGCAGTCTACTTTCTTTCGCACTTCTCATGCCATCACTCTTTCTCTGTGCGACCATCGCCATTCATCGAATCAGAGTTGCTAGGTGAGCCCGATCATCCGGGTTGTCAATCAAAGCTGACAGGTAGACAAAGAGACGCAGATCGAGCTCCACCTATGGTAGTCCTCTCACTTCCCGAACGGATCTGGACGCCGGATATCGTATGGGAAAAAGACGATTCCTCCTCCGAGCCAGATTCGCCCACCCCTGCCCAGAGTCCCAAAGCGACACGACCAGCATTTATCTCGATGCATTCCTCATTCACAACTACCGGTACTGGCGCAAGTTCGACACTGCCCCCTCCTCCACCTATTTCCGCTAGTGAAGTTGCCGATCCCCCCGCAACCTCCGAGTCATCTACATCTACCTCTAACAAACCTGTCAAAGTAAGGAGGAAGTCTCAGAAATATTACTCTAAAGACGAATGTGCGATTTGTATGGATTCGTTCCATCGTGGAGAGGTAGTCAGGATCTTGCCTTGTGGACATGTCTTCCATAAAGATGAATGTGACGAGTGGTTGATGAAGTGGAGGAAGCTTGTGAGTTTTCATCTTTTTGACATTGCGACAAGAAACTGATGAACAGTGCCCAACATGCAGAGCTGATGTCACGCTTCCTCCTGGCGCCCCTCTCCAGGGGTCTACGCTTACCCCAATCGATCATGTCAATGTCAATGAAGGTGAAAACGATGAAGAAGAAGAACATTGGGCAGCGGAGCCTCTTCGAAACATCAAGGAATCAGTACGAAGACTATTTACCAGATCTCGACCCGCTGAGCGGGACGAAGAAGCGGATGAAACTACGCCCTTGGTACCTACTCCCAGTACTCCTCGACGATCTGACCGGGCTGTCTAGTCTGTGTTCCAACGAATTTGATTATGTTACGATACGAAGCCTCCTCCCCACTTTTTGCCAAGATAGATTCAGTTGTATACATGTATGCTATGATGATATATATAGTTCCGACATATCTATGGGCAATCGACAACATCCCAATCGGTGACGAGGTATTCGTCCAGACCGTCCAGCTGTTCGTTAGCCCATTTCTGGTACCGGTGATAATGTGGACATACCTCCTCCATCTCTTCGCGAGAGAGCTCAAAGTCGAAGACCTCGGAATTACTAATGATCCTCTCTTCCGATACTGATTTTGGGATGACGATATATCCCTGTAGGTCAGCCCAGTCGTCTTCGTGGAAGTGAGGATCAACGTACGTGCTGCAAACCCCACCTGAGGAAGATCTGGGCTTGAGACTTTCCTTGGGCCTTTGCTACTTTCTGGATTGAAGGGTGATCGAATCTCATTGCTCTTGCTAAAGGTCCCCATGCCTTCTATCAGCTCTAACAATCAGACAACCAGAGGAGAGGCTTACCTCAAGGAGAATACCATTATCCTGACAGATCTTTACAATATCCGGATGCCTCATAAAAGGATGTAAATCAATTTGATTAACAACAGGCAATACAGATCCAGCATCCAGTAATTCCTGAATGTGTTTCGTACCCCAATTACTAACTCCAATAGATTTTACCAAACCTTCCTTTTGGGCATCTACACATGCTCTCCAACATTCCCTTCGGACCTCTGGACCTCCAATAGCAGAGTGAAGGAGGTATAGATCGAAATATGGGACTCCTGTTCTCTTAAGGGAGGCACGGAGGTCGGATAGGGTTTTGGAGTAGGATCGTAGTGACTTTAGTTTGGAAGTTAGGAAGATTGTTTCTCGAGGGACTTTGTTTGCCTCTGCCCTAGTCAGAGAGCTCCTTGAAAGATATTCAGCATGATGACATCACATACCGAGGTATTCGTTGATCGCTTTCCCACAAGGAGCTTCATTCTCGTACCTATTCCATCAGGTCCAGACACATATGAGGTAGGAGAACGTACCACTCGGCAGTATCAATATGCTTGTACCCAGCTTGTAGTGCCCATTTCACACTCTCATAAGTCTCTTTCTCACTCATTTCATAAACGCCAAGCCCAAGCTGGGGGATGGAGTTACCATCCGAGAGCTATTTGTCAATTCTTGCCCAGGGGTCCTAATTCATTGCATGAAAGAGATTGGAAGATCTGACTGACCTTGACTCTATCGGTGAGTAGTTTGACTGCTTCTACTGGCATTGTAGTATGTGGTATATGGTATGACAGTAATCAAGTCATATAGCAGGTATTTCCGGCTTCATCAACTCGGTTCCTGACTGGAATTTCAACATAAACCGTACTCTATACCACCTAGCAGATACCTCGACCAACATCCCAGGGATAGTCATGGCAAGCAGCTCGACTACACAGCCAGAGAGGCTGGACGCATTTGTCTCTTTCCCATCGCCTTATACCCAGTCCCTCATCGTTCAAGCCCTAGTCAAGCTCGTGCCCTCTCTATCGCTCTCTCTAATACCACCGCCAGAAGACAAACCACCACGCTTACAATGGTCCGTCCCCTCATTTCTACTCTCCACAAAACTAAGTATATAGGGCGGATTATGATCTCATGACATATGAAATCCCTCACGCCAATCCTACCACATATCAAACCTCTTCATACGTATACCGAAAAGCGCTGATTCGGAAACATCAACTCCATACAACTTTCCTTGAATACCTAGCGAAATCACGGCATAGAGGTAATCGAACGATTCTGGAGGAAGCAGCACCTAAAGGATGGACTGTGGAGATAAGGTTTGCTGATGAATTGGATGAGGCGCTGGTTGATGAATTGGGGGAATTGAGGGTTGGGCTGGACGGTAATGAGGAGCTGGAAGAGGCGGATAGACAGTGAGTTGAGACACGAAGAGCAGGCTGATGAGAAGATGGTATATCTTGAAACCCGGATTCGCAGATCGAGCACAGGGTATTCGACTATTCTCAACAGAAGCGGAACTGTAAGTTCAGTGATCAAGTCAGTCCAGGGCTGATGTGCAGACAAGCGATATTTGAAGAATTCGAAGAGGAATCTTCAGATGAAGAAGAGGAGGACGAGGACGAAGATGAAGATGGATTAATAGCCGAAACAAAAGCTATCGAGCTAGATGACGAGGAAGAAGAAGGGACTGGGGTTTTAACATCCCAATTAAGGCATTTCGTCATTCAAGTATATCCCCTCTTCGCTCCCTATTTCAAAGCTGATGGGATAGGAATATCTCCCTCGTCCGATATTATTTGATATAGCCCAGACGTATGGGACTCCATCAACAGGGCTGGAAGGATCTAAAGTACCGCAATCCCCCACATGGTGGTCGGAGCTGATGTCAGTTCCATCTGAGGGCGTATGTCCTGATCACGGGAGGATACACTGTCCATCTATCTCGGACAATGCTGGCTCTTTTCTCTGGTGCTCCTTATACGCGCCCGAGAAGTTCTTCTGATGCTATGGACTTGGCACCTCATTTGACGAATACTTGTCTTCAGGTAAGTCCTTTCTCCATCTGCCTACATCCCCTATCTATGCATGAGTTTGGAGAGAAGACGGATAAAGACTGATGTCCAGACGGACGCATTCGGTGCGCCAGCTCCACCCGAAGAACTCGTGAAGCTCTTCTGGGAGCTCGAAGGATTAGACGCATTATCAGACACACCAGAGGGCGAGTACATATCAAGAGGGAAAATCGATCGAGCATGGCTAGATCAAACATTCGCAAAAGTCGGAGAGGTAGTTGCGGAGAGTGTAAAAGCAGGAGCGGAATGTGGTTCGTTCGGCTTACAGCTGGTACCGAATGCTTTCGAGGTATGTCTCCCTCCCTAGTGCCTTCATTTGAGATGGCTGATTGTAGGTATTCGGAGTAGATCTACTGCTCAACTTCCCTTCTGATGCCGAGGGATTAACGATACCAAAAGTGACTATACTTGAATATAACGCTTCGCCAGATTTCCATCAATCGGGAGAGAGGTTACGTCCGAACTTGGCAGAAATGTTTCAGGGGATCATTCGGATTTCTATTGCTCCTTTCTTTGAACTCCCCATTGATGATGATAATGAGGAGAAAGAGGAGGGAGATTGGGAGGTTGGTACTGAGAAATGGGGCTGGAGGCTGGTTGGTAAGGGGCAGGTCAGAGGGCCTGGGATTTAGAGTGCACATCCTACTGATGCATTACACTCTACCCACACATGCGTTTTCTTCCCCGTTTGGTCTGCAGCATACTATCATAATATAATGAGAACTAAGAGGAGAGGGAGTGGCATGTGGCAAAGCAGACATGGGGCCGGGGCTTGGTCAAAAGCAGCTTAGAAGGCCTGGGACCTAGCCTGTGCATCCTACCGATACATTACAATCTACCTGCATCCGCTCCCACTCGCATCTTTGAGCCTTTCATCTAAGCCGGCTCTTTAGAGACCTACGATGCCAAGACCTCTCGGATCCTGACCCACGCCTTCTCTGCTTCCGGAGTTGACAACAGCGCATAGACATGGTACAATCCTTCCTCCTAATCTCATTAGCTTCGAGCATGTTACAATATAGGCTACTCACAACGATAGTATCAGAGACAATAACCTTATTATCCATCGCATCGAAAGTCTTCTGC
The DNA here is from genome assembly GCA_017654735.1 of Vishniacozyma victoriae. Taxonomy (NCBI): domain Eukaryota; kingdom Fungi; phylum Basidiomycota; class Tremellomycetes; order Tremellales; family Bulleribasidiaceae; genus Vishniacozyma; species Vishniacozyma victoriae. The sequence continues at coordinate 866,307 of JADPYG010000088.1, forward strand.
ATCCTGAGTACTGGTGCGTGACACATATCGGCGGTTCCGATTGAAGTAGAGAATCTGAATGGACCATGCTCAGGGTGAAGTTTGATGTATGTTTTGAAAATATCGATATTATGGTCCAAGCAGACTTCACCAGCGTATAGAGGATGTTTTTCAAGAGTAGTATATCGATTTTGTACATCGCTTGGCATTGTCTCGAGTAGTTTTGGGTATTCGGCTGGACCATTTACCCAGAGTCGGCTGACGAATGTGAAGAGGTTGAGGGAGAGCCAGTAGTCCTGTCCATTAGTCATTGCTTGAAAAAAGAGAGTCAGACTCACACTTTTGCTAGCTTCAATGAGCTCGTCCGTGGGCTCGGAGTTTATGAAAGGGCTAATCATGATTGCCGTACCCATCCTCATTAACGCTTCATCAACATCTCCCTGTCGATCACTCTTGTCTCCACAAGAGATCTCACACATGGCCTGGAGTAATCGCATCGACATCCATCCACCGGCAGAATCACCCATCATGACGATTTCGTAGTCGGTATATCGAGCGTCCTTTGAGAGTTTTAAGATAAAGTCCAGAGCTACGACGTCCCATTCTCGGGCCGTACTAAGTGGAGCGAGGGTGTAGATAGGTACCACAACGGGGCAATGTGATTCATTCACAACGCGAGCGACAGCATCCCAATGCTTAGGAGATGTCTATATCATCAGCTCATCATCCAAATTTGGCCGAAATTGAACCCTTACACCTCTGATGAAAGCCCCTCCGTGCCAATACACAACCACTTTTTTGGTCTCTTTACCAGTCTTTGGTTTAACATGAAATACCTCCCATCGTTGTTCAGATTCGAGTACCTCTCGTTTGACAGATATTTTGGGGCTCGATGTGATATTGGAAGGTAACACCTGAGCAGCGTTTTCAGTTGCAAAGGTTTTTCGGGTATTGTTTTCGAGTTGTTTGACGGTCGCGCGATTGGCGAGGAAGAAGCGAAAGTAGATGATCCAGTGGGTCAGCCAGCCTGCGAATGAGATTGCCATTATGTACGTGTGGGAGAAAAGTATGGGGAACAACGAAGAGTACTGCACAAAGAGGTCAATGATATACAGTACCGGTGAAGAGTATAACCGGTAAATTAGTCAACGTCAGAGAATAGACCATCCACAAGATCACGTACATACACCTAATGGCCGGGATCCGGCTTGGGTGAGATGCCGAAAGATGACAGACAAGTTGAGAGATCTGGCCTATGTAGAGATGTACAAGTAAACCTCGTTATATCCAAGCTCAAACGAGTGTCAACACGACACGGCGAGGTAGATCGGTCGAGGTCAAGGCAAACCCCACTTTGCCCCGGCTTTACCCCGACGACCGGTCCGGTACCGGCGCATCAACTTCTAACAAAGCTCATAAGTCGTCCTCGAGGACATCACCTCTTGTATACTAACAAAATCGATCAAGGATGTTAAAGAGCATCACCCTACTCCTTGGGGTGCTGACTACCGTTCATGGTCTAGGTCAACAGCAATGTTTGTACTTTCCCGACTCCCAGTCGACCTCCGACAGCCGAACCGATCAGGTCGTCTTTGGGACTGGCCATGCTTCGAAGCAAGAGTTCATTCTAGCCTCATCCGACAAAGATGTAGATAGCCTTTCTATCCTAACGTCGTCAAAGGACAATGTAGCTGTCCACCTAGCCGTGGCGAGCTTCGTGGTGGATATCGAAAAAGTCACAGGTTCAAAGCTGAAGGTGTACAATGATACCCTTCCAGGTCATAGCAAGAAAGCTGTGGTCGTTGGTACGAGTGGAAGTGAGGTTGTGAAAGGACTCAGAGGGTATCAGGGAGTAGTCGATGACCTGGAGGGCAAGTGGGAGTCATTCGACGTCAGAGTCCTGGAAAATCCAACCCATGATCTGAAGGAAGCGATGGTCATCTCCGGTTCTGACAAGGTAAGTCAGCCTACTTGCTCTCGGAATGTATGCTGACACATACAAGAGAGGTACCGTATTTGCACTATACGACCTATCCGAACAATTAGGCGTCTCACCGTGGCATTACTGGTCCGATTCTCCACCTACCAAACACTCTTCCATTGCATTCAACACTTCCAGACACTGCTCCCATGGCGAGCCATCCGTCAAGTACAGAGGTCTATTCATCAATGACGAGCTTCCCGTCCTCTGGAATTGGGCGAGGGAACGATTCGATATCCCTAGTCCTGAACCGCCATTCCAGGTAGGGATGTATGAGAAAGTGTTCGAATTTGTCCTTAGGATGAAGGGAAATTACTTCTGGCCAGCTAGTAAGCGATTGAAGAACTTCTCGTGGTTCAAATCTGATGATCAGTGTGGTCTTCGATGTTTTCGGTAGACGGCATGAATGTCACCTCGGGCTTACCCTCTGAGCCCCTCACCGGCCCTAATCAAATCCTAGCCGACTCAATGGGTATCGTAATGGGTACATCGCACCATGAGCCCATGGGGCGAAACAAGGAAGAATGGGATCAAGGTGGAAAAGGACCTTGGGATTGGACAAATAAGGATGTTATGAAGAAATGGTGGGAGTATGGTGCTGAACGGGCAAAGGGGGTTGAAACTATGTTTACCATGGGAATGAGGGGTGATGGGGATAGTGGCCTCGAGGGGGCTAGTAAGGAGTTGCTTGAGGGTGTGTAGTGACCACATGGGCAGAAGGATTCAGCTGACACTTGCAGAGATCACGGACGCTCAACGAGAAATCCTGAAACATGTGTATGATACCGATGATGTCTCGACCATCTCACAGATGTGGTACGTCCTCGTTGAACACCTGACCAATGCATGCTGAGACTAGGGCAATGTACAAAGAAGTCCAAGGATACTTTGCCGATGGCGTAAGTACTATACTTCCTTGTGGATATGAGATGCTGACTATACAGCTTAAAGTCCCCGATGATGGTATGCTTTATCCATGCTAATAATGACTGACTGACATACAGTGACGATCCTCTTCGCCGACGACAATTACGGTAACCTCATGTCGGTCAAACCATGGGATATGGACCATAAAGGTGGAGCAGGTATCTACTATCACGCAGATTACGTCGGCCATCCAAGGGATTATCGATGGATGAATACCAACTCCTATGCCAAGAGTGTGTGCCGTCCGATCAATGATACTGACGAACAGTGTGGGAACAATTGAATGTAGCTTATTCATTCAATACCACCGAAATCTGGATCCTCAATGTCGGATCAATGAAATTCTTGGAGGTCCCTATTGAGTGGTTCCTTAATATGGCCTGGGATAAGGAGAGGTGGTCTCGAAATACCCATCATGAATTCCTTGCTTTGTTGGCAAAGAGGGAATTTGGCGAAAAGTATGCCGAGGAGATTGGGGATATCCTTGCTCGTTATTCTGTGCGTACTCGACACTCCATTGCGATATCGGTGCTGATTACTAGAAACTTGCCGGATTGATGAAGCATGAGCTACTCAGCCCAACGACTTACTCAGTCATCAACTACCACGAGTAAGTTTCCGCGGCGCCATCAGAGCTGACATACAGACTTGAAAGGAACATCGCCAACTGGACAAGCCTTGAAGAGAGAGCGACCGAGATCTTGCACCATATCCCAAAAGAGAAGAAATCGGCATATATCCAGTTAGTCTGGATGCCAGTATCCCTCGTCACTAATCTCAACAAGCTGCATGCCGCCGGTAGGCCCTCTTCCCCTTTTTCATTGATACGTGAGCTGATTGGTCTAGTCAGGAGGAACAACGTCCATGCCCGCCAGGCCAGGACTTCTGCTAATATCGAGGGAAAGCAGGCGATTGAGCATTTCGAACAGGATTTCAACCTTTCCAGGATATTCAATGAACTTGAGGATGGGAAGTGGGATCAGTAAGTGCTTAATGTCCAATCGTATTCTTCGCTGACCAATGTAGTATGCTGGACATGCCCGTAAGCTCTCCGCTCAGCCACTTCGATGGTGCCGCCAGCTGACCTTCTAGCATATTGGCTACCCAGACGACTTCTGGCACACTCCCCAGCGTAACTCGCTCCCTCCGATCTCGTACATACACGCTGGAGAACCATCTCGACTAGGTAGGGAAGGTATTGCCCGAGGCCAACTTTCCAATCTCCGATTCACCCTCGAAAACTCTTACGGCGCTTTCCCTGGCACCAATCCCGACAGTTGCCCCAAACACTTTGATTGCCCACCAGCTTCCGTCTATCCAATGGACCGATATGGAGCATCTTCAAGATGGGTCGATATTGGATCAGGAGGTCCTGCGGATGTTGAATGGTCGACTCGGTCGAACGTCTCTTGGCTACATATTGAGCCTTCTAAGGGATTGATCAAAGGGGACGGGTCTACCGATACGAGATGTTACCTTACCGTCGACTGGGATAAAGTGCCCCCAGCGGATGGTGATAAACCATTCTACGAGGCAGAGGGGGCTATCATCCTCACCACCTCGGACGGTACGAATGTCAGTGTCTTCGCTCCTGTCATCAATTATCCTTCAATCCCCCATGATTTCTCAGGATTTGTCGAAGGAGACGGATACGTTGTCATGGAAGCAGCACATTTCAAGAATAACGAATCATCAGACGGATACGCCTACCAAGAACTTGTCGATTTCGGACGAGGTCTGAGCGCATTAGAGATGTTCCCAGTGACCAACCATAACTTCACAATCGGAACTGGGCCTAGTCTTCAGTACGACTTCTTCGCACAGGGCCAGACGGCATACGACAACAAATTTGAGATTACCGTCCAAATCGCCCCTTCGTTAAACTTCATCATTGGGAAACAAATCGCATTCGGGCTTCAATTCGATGATCGAGAAGCTGAGATCATCACTCCAGTCCCAACTGAGCGAGTACCGAACCAAGGAGATATTGGAAGTGTACCCATCGATTGGGAGCCCACCGTCATCCAGGATGTTAGGAATGTGACGATGACGGTAGAGCTGGAAGAAGGTAAGATAAGGGGTGAGCATAGTGTGACGATCTGGGGAATGAGTGCTGGAATTGTGTTGGAGAGGATATGGGTAGATATGGGAGGTATTAAGTCTAGGGGATACAGCTTGCTTGGTCCTCCTGAGTCGAAGCGGATCTAGGCTCAGGTAGTCGAATAGGACAATTTGCATATACTTTTACAACGATGGGCGCCCCGACTAATCAGCATCGACCGGGTTCCAGGTGCTGGCGCCTTTGGCGCCTTCGTCTAGACCGTCCAAGGCGGCCATATCATCTTTGTCGAGCTCGAAATCGTAGACCTCGGAATTTGACTTGATCCGGCTGGGAGTCACCGACTTGGGTAAGGGTATGTATCTGTTGACATCAGCTCCCCGCCCCATTAAGTTTCGCCACCTTGCGCTTAAGTTTCGCTACCTTGCGCGAAGCTTGAAATCAGACTCACCCCTTTTGTAAACTCCACCGGACCAAAACTTGTGCCCAGTCCTTGCCATGTTTCTCTCCTATTTCAGCGACGGTCTCATCTTCCATCCTCTCTTTCGTTGCCCTTGATAAAGGTGAATAAGCCTGAAGGACAATGCCATGTTTCTGGCAATACTCGACAATGGGCCGTTGTTGACACCAAGGATGAATCTCAATCTGATTGACAGCCGGTACAGGTTCAGGAAGAGTCTCCAGGTGCTTCACGCCACTTCATATAAGCATGATCAACAACAGTTGACGTACAAATTCGATACTCCAATGTCCTTTATCCACCCTTCCTTCTGCGCTCTAGCTAATGCAGCCCAATTCTCCGTTCTACCCTTCTCGCCTCCAAAGGGAGCATGAATCAACATCAAATCGATATATCCTCCTTCTTCGATTGATTTGCCTTTATTCAATTTAGGTACTGATTTGACTAGGTAGTCGTATACCGCGGATGAGGAGTGTGGTTGATGTGTGGGCATATATTTCGTTGTTAGGTATGTTGATGATCGGTCAGAGACGTTATCGCCCACCACTACTATATCAGCTTGGATCAATAAGTCGATCTGGGGCCTTACACTTTTCATTACGATAAGCTTGGGCGGAATCGATATGTGTGTACCCCACCCTCAAAGCTTCTGCTACTCCCTTCTCGCAATCCTCTCCTCGAGCTTGATAGACACCATAGCCGAGCTGTGGAATTGCTGCCCCAGACCGTAGCTTTACAGTACTTTTGAGTGAGATGGACATGATATATGGCTAACAGAGAGAGAAATGTGACGGCAGCTTCAGTCATCTTGAACCTTGAACCAAGTGGAGGTGGAGGTGGAGGTGGGGCAGACCAACCCCCACTCCACGTAGACTCAGAAGCTAAATGCATACTGTACAATGATATAAACATGATGAACCAACAACATAGACAATGCCCAAATCTCAGAAATCTAGATTTCCCATACTGAACTACCAATCTCGTCGAAGACCTGAATGATCAGTACGGGCCCACTGACCAAAACATCCACCACCAACCTCTCGACCTCCACCAACACCCCCATCACCATGCTCACAGCCTACTCTTCAAGGGCTTACCTATAGGTGGTGCCAAAGTCTTATTCCCAGCCAGACTACCCGGCTCCACCCCGGATGCTATTGATGCTGAACTGGCCGAATTCCTCAACTGCCCAACCTTCGATTGTCTACCCGCCATTGGCTCGAGCTAATCATCAACTCCATTCTGATCATAGCTAGGGACTTACCTTCTTCTTGATATCTCGGAGAGCTTTTGTGGTGGGTTTCCAATGAAGTATGCCTTCCTTTAAATCCCTCAATTCGCCGGGGAATAGATCCTTGACCTCTGGACTATCGACCAAAGCTCGCATAATCCACGGCAATTCGAAATCGTTCCTCCCTTCCCTAGCCGAGAAATGATCAAGGGCAAGCTCAGGAGATGGACCATGAAGTGGAGCAGCATGGAACAGGTAATCGACGGCTAAAGCGAAAGAGGCAGGTTCTTCATATGGTGTCGAGTGACCTACACCTGTCAATGAACCTGCTGTAGCTTCCGAGAGATGTTCGATGAGATGTTGATCGGATATTCCGGCGTTTCGAAGCATGAACGAGAAGCAGAGTAGATTCGTCATGAAGTCGGAAGCGGAGTATGAGGCGCCATCCACGAAGAGGGCTCGAAGGAGTAGAGGATGACTCGCGGCGCTGAATGAGGAACCATAGATTGGGACCTACCCGTCGGCTATCGAATACAAGAAACGACTTGGCTGAACTCACAACTTGATCATTCAACGACGAAAGAAGGACAACTCGAACTCCATTCTCCAGCACCATAGCCAAAGCCCGTTGGTATGCCTGAGAAACCGCACTAGTCGTGTCCTGGAATTCAAACAACTCCCTCGCAGCAGGACTTTCAAACCATTGTAAATAAGGCTGAAGTATTACCGTGCTCGTGCCAATCAGGAAGAATGGTCCTTGATGTACACCACACATGGCCAACATGCACACTTTCTGATAGCCGCCCTCTTCGACGTTGACTGGAACGGTATGCGCCAAGCGGCCTCGTGGTGATTTGGGTTCGGATGGAGGGACGATTGATACGGGTCCAAACGCCCATGAACACTGCTCGTCAACTTTGGCCACGAAAGTGCACAGATGACTTACTCGAGCGACAGCCTCAGCATTCAGCGGGGTCTTGATATGACCTTGGGCGATCAAGCGAGAAATCAAGTGAGTGGTGACGATACACCCTTGGGAGTGTGCGGCAAAGAAGATGGCGTCAGCCCGACGAAGGTCGTTGATCCAAGCTGGGTTGGATAGATAAGATTTGTACAACCTTCAATCAGCGCGATTGTGAGGTCGATAGAAAGAGTACTTACCGGTCGACCCGATGCTCAATGGTCCCTTCACCTTCTAGCGGAATAAGGGTAAGTCGGATGTCATCAATTCCCTTGTCATCAAAGAACTTCTTGACAGCTTGTCCCATCATATTAGCGAATTTGCTCGAAGTCCCAGTCGGCTCCCCAATTACACTAATGGTCAGTCCGAGCTAAGTACCACACGGGCAATACTGACGAATTCACGATTTTAGCTGGGAACCAGCCGTGTACCCCAACAACGACAACTCGCTTGACATTCTTCCATCCATCATCGGGATCCTCTCCACACAAGCCAATTCTTCTGGGCAAATCCATTCCAATCTCTCTTCCCTCCTTCAACCCTCTAGTCTCTTTAGACCCAACATCAACTTTCTCCTCTACCTTCTCCTGCCCCGGGTAGACGTAGCTTCCCACAGCCCCTAACGCTCTCCAAGCTAATCCAGGTTGAGGTGGCGGGGTCGGGATTACTGGTTTCGGTGGTAAGAAAGATCGAGGTGGTCTATCGAATGTCGTACTAAAGGAGGGGATTACGAGATTAGGCTGGGTGGCAGGTACTTGAGGTGGAGGGGGTAATGATGATATTTTGGTACTTGGAGCAGGCGTCGAGGCGGCTGTACCACCCTTGGATTGATTTTGAGGTGAAGGTGGAATAGGTACGACCGAAGTAGCGGATTTGATAGACGAAGTAGACAATCTTTTCTTCTTTTTGTCGGGTAGGCCGGAAGGTGGTGGCATACTGGTCTTTGTATTGGGGTTGGAGACGATGGCGGCTTTGACCGGTTGAATATCAGGTTGGTTATCGGCTGGGAAGTTCGGGTCGTTCGAGAAATCCATCACTTCCTGAGTACTATCAATGGAGGATGCGGGATTTTCGATTTTCTTCTGACTCGCCCGGAATGCAAGGTAATTTAGCCACCCTCCTGTAGTTGAAGCCTGTGAGCTCCTACGTGGTGCCGTAGCTGTAGGTGGCTTCAATTTGGGGTCCTCTACAGGTACAAGTACTTTATTTGGGTCTTCGGTATTCAAATCGTTGATCTCGGCTGTCGGAACGTTGTCGATATGTACAGGAGGTTGTTCGATGGTTGCAGAAGTGGGAATGACCGACCCTGAGGTGTTTGTATTTTCGACAGCTACCGATGATGTTGAACCGACTTGAGGAATGACGATGCCATACAAGAATGATCCCCAAGTTTTCCGAGGTACAGTATGGCTCGTCGAGTCTTCGACTGTATCCATCTCCCCTGCCTTTGATTCCTGCACTTCTACCTCCTGCACCTCTGCCTCATGCTCTTGATTCTGAACAGTCACCTCCACCGGTAGTAGAGGCGCAGCTTCTTCGTTGTGATCGTTCGTAGCAGGATCGGCTTCCGTTTGTGGTACTTGAGGGACATTGGGAATTGGTGGACGGCTTGGCCCCTTCCGACCCCAGGTCAAGTACTCCTTCCACCCACCAGGACTCTCGGTCGGGTTGGTTTGATCGTTGTCAATCGCTGGAGGCTGTTCGGCCTCGCTCGTAGCCTTTGACTGTCGTTCAGGCTCGTCCGTAACGGTCGTAGGGGGTGGGTCACTGATGGCTGGGGCTTCCGGTACGATCTCGATAGCGGTCAGTGGCGGGGCGGGCGGTGGATTCTTGGTGAACCAGCCCTTTGCTTTTGGCCCGGAAGGCGGCGGAACTGTGCCCATTGCACCTTGACGTGCGTTCATTGTATTTTCGGTCGCTTCAGCCGCTTCGTTAGTGGTATCGCTCTCGATTGCGGGCGCTAGGCGGGTGTTGATGGTCGTCGAATCGTCGTCATTATTGTTCGGTGGGACGTTCTCCGCCGCCTCCTGACTCCCCGTTTCCCCATCCACGGGTGTGGAAGCTCTTCTTCCCGGCGTGGTATCCCCAGCTACCTCTTTGCTTTTGCCTTTGCCCTTTGGAAATGATGTGGTTGGCGAATTCCAGCGCAACCAACTATTTGAAGCTTTCGGATTCAGTCTCGCCCGCCTCTCCTCCCCGTGCTTCGTTCCTATCTCCACTACTCCGGCCCCATGATCCCCATGATCCCCCTCTTCCTCTTCGACCTCTGCAATACTCTCTCTGGGACTCTGAGAACCACCTCCCCCACCTCCGTTCACGGTGTTGATAGTCTTCAAAGTCGCTGTTGAGCTCCGCCGACTCCTCAGGCCCATCTGTTTTCCACCAAGATCCCCATCCAGTTGGCGCGATAAGGCCTCCTCGCAGCGGGACCCAGACGATGACGAGGGTAGCGGAGGGAGTAGCGTGGAGCCAGAAGACGCGTATACGAGGGACAAGGTTGGGTTCGACGCTTTACGAGTGGATGACGAGGAGCGGAGTTTGAAAGGGGGACGGCGAGCAGGAGTGGGAGCCGGTGAAGGCGATGGCGATGGCTTGGATGATGACGGGGCCATATTCGATAGGCGAGTCTATCAATATATGCTATGAGGTACTAGCCATCACGGCGGAGTGGATAGTGAGGGAACGTGTCCGAGTGGATTGAAAGAAGTGTAAACGTTGCTGTGGCATGACGCGCTTGTTTCCACTCGGTCTCAGCGGCAACAGATTAAGCGTTCATCAAGTACTCGGTTTCCGAATCAGTATCCATAACACCCTATTGCTCACACATGCATTATTTGGGATGCAATACAGCTGGCGTGGCCGAGATGCTACAGGGTTGGAGCTTGCTGCTGTGCTTTGCTGTGGCTTCAAGCATCCTGTGTGTGTGATGAACAGGACATGCCTGACTTTCCCCAGCCAGGGGTGACCCTGAAATTGGCTTCGAGTGAGATATCATGGTTAAGATTCAATGTACCAATGCATCAATACATATGTAGTTTTTGGCCAATAGAGTATGCAATTTGTGATAATAATGGATTGAGCTACTGCCTGCTACATTTCTGAAGCTGCTAGATGGCTGCATTCATTTACAAGAGATAGGTGGGAAAGGTGTTCTCAGATAACTCAGATACGGAAAGTGACCGAGTCCTTCCCGGACACCTAGTACGTTTTAAGCGTTCCTCAGAGGCGACCTGCGAAGTGCCGGCTAGTACCATGACACGACTCAGATCATATTCCGGACACGGTTTTGTTCACGAGAGAGAAGGAGGATGGGGTTTGGACCGCATTGTTTCATTTGTGCCGTTAGAATCTAAGGGATATGGAGAAGGGCGCACATTGAAGGCTGGCAAGAAAATAGAGCTTCCTTTCCGTATCATGAAATGCTTTCATAGGTGTCTAAATGATGGTACGATGCTCGACTAGAGCAAAAAGGGTGTGACTATGAGCAGCAATTGAAAACCGAATACCAAACGAATGAACCAGTAAAACGGAAAGTGTACGAATCTTGTAATCTAGGGGTCTCTAAATCTAGATCTAGACTCGGTCTCCGGTACCGATAGTAACGACGGTGAAACCGATCTTCTGGAGCTTCTTTCGGTCCAACATCAATCGACCGCTGTTTTTGTTAGTTACTGCCTATTGCTGGGGCACATTGGACTTACTCAAAGACGAAAGCGGGTCTAGGACAGTTGTCGTAGACTGATCATCAGCTTAGTACAGATCTGAATGGGCAGAAGACTCACTCTTCTGCCAGTCTAGGTTTTTGAACTCATCCCACTCGGTACAGATGACGATAGCCTCGGCATCCTTGCAAGCCTCCTCGGCGCTGGTGGCGACCTTGACGTGGGGCTTGATGGGCTCAGATGGGATCGATCCGTAGCTGAACGTCAGTCAGATACCACAGTCGGTGTATAGAAGGTAGACTTACTCGGTCAAGTCGAGCCAGATCTGGGGCTCAGTGACCTGAGGGTCGTAGATGTTGATTCGTGCCTTCTCAGACAAGAAGTGGTTGGCAATGGTGATAGCGGGGGATTCTCGGGCTGGCTGTCAGCGAAGTCTTTGGAATATGACGTACTATCTCCAGTGTCCTTCTTGAAAGCCCAACCGAGCATGGCGATCTTCTTACCGGTGATGCTGACAGTCAGCAACCAAAGACCCTAAGTGATGGGGACCTACGTGTTGAAGAGGGTCTCGACGACCTTTCGCGAGAATCGGTCCTTCTGGTGCTCGTTCATCTCGACAACAGCTCGCCAGTACTTGGCGACCTCGGGCAAATGGAGGGACTCGGAAAGGTAGACCAAGTTGAGGATATCCTTCTGGAAACACGATCCACCGAAACCCTACTGATCAGAGCCACCCAATTGAATCTTTCAGCAACACTTACGACAGAGGCCTTCAAGAACTTGGAACCCATTCGGGAGTCCTTTCCGACGGCGAAAGCGACTTCGTCAATGTTGGCTCCGGTAGCCTCACAGATGGCGGACAAGGCGTTGATGGAAGAGATTCGCTGGGCCAACATGGCGTTGGCAGCGAGCTTGGAAAGCTCGGATGACCAAAGACCGACAGTCAAGATCCTGTCCTCGGGGATCCAGTTGGCGTAGACGTTGGCCAAAGACCTACAGGCACTGAGACCAGACTCGTTCTGTAGGGAACCGATGAGGACACGATCGGGGGCGAACAAGTCATCGATGGCGGTACCCTCGGCGAGGAACTCGGGGTTGGAAAGAATGTCGAATGTGCATCCTGGTCGAGAGTTGGCCTCGAGGATGGTTCGCATAGCACTGGGATTAGCTTAGTCGACATCGGGGTGAAGATGAGCTTACTCGGCAGTCCTGCATGGGACGGTAGACTTCTCGACGACGATCTTGGAAGAGGTAGAGACCTCGGCAATTCGTCGGGTAGCGAGTTGGAGGTAGCTAATCATCAGCGATCGTCGCGTCGCATTTGCCCAGACTTACTTCAAGTCAGCAGCGAAGCCAGCTCCGATACCAGACTTTTTGGTGGGGGTGTTGACGGAAACAAAGATGAGGCTGCACGTCAGCGGATGTCATAAAGGGGCGGAGGAGACTCACTCGGCCTCGGCGATGGCCTTGTCGACATCGGTAGAGAAGAAGAGATTTCGTCCTCGGGCCTCCTTGACGACCTCATCGAGTCCGGGCTCGTAGATGGGGAGTGTGTCAGAGTTCCAAGCGTCGATTCGGGCCTGGTTGAGATCGACGATAGTAACAGTGATATCGGGACTGGAAAATTAGCTCGCGTCTTTGGTGTAGGGCGGACGTGATGGGGACTTACCATTTCTTTGCGCTGAAAGGAAGAGTGGTCAGCTAATGTGTGCTATGAGTCATCCCAATTGTGGTATAGCTTACATACTGAAAAGTCAGCTCGAGTCACGTTTGTGGACGAAGCAGCTTACACTGAACAAGTGGGTCCACCGACGTATCCAGCACCGACTGGATCGATCAGTGATTGTTCTATACGTTGTTCTGGACGTGTACTCACTGCAACAGATCTTCTTTACGACAATGGGGGCCATGATGAGTGAGTGTGATGTATAGTGAGTGTGTAGAGAGTAGGGAGTAAAGAATAGTATATAGAGGGAAGGGAAAAGTATTCTCATTCAGAGGGGGGCGCGGGTCAGGGTTCGGTTGCTCTTCGCGACTGAGATTACCGGATTAAGTAATTTAACTAAATCAATTGACAATGGACCTGGACTACTTTCGTCTTTATCAATCAGCCACACAATTTATGGTAGAGATGATGGTAGTCTGTATGCAGTAAGAGCATGGCTGGCGTACATGGAATATCATGCACAAACGATACATGCCATTGATCTCGAGCCTATGATATTTCCAGAAATTCACTGAGTGTTGTCAAAAAACAAACAAAAAGTGCGGTGTGTAAATCACGTGTCCTGCCCTGAATGCATGTTGAGTGGAGGCGAGATTGACCAAAGACATGAATGCCTCAACTCCACTCATAAAACGCGGTCCAGTGTCTATTAGCTTCATTCCCAGTCCATCTCCGACCCCTACGCCTTCCCGGCATCTTCTCCTGATCCTGAAACACCATGTCAGCATCGCCAGCAAAGGCGAGCGCAGGAGATGGAGATGGCGCTTCCGCATCTGCACCCAATATGACCGAGGTCGAAATGTCAGTCCAGCGTTCATGCATCAACCTTGGAGTGAAGATGAGACTGACGATTATAGGGAGACTGCATTTTTAAGAAGCGTTGTAGATACAAGACCTGGTATGTCCCCTATCTTCACTGGACATCATGAAGAGTCGGTGAAGGGCCGAGCTGACGTTCAGTTGGACCACATAAACACTTCCTCGTCATTCAGCTACAAGCAGACCTGTTCCGCCGTACAGAGACCATGATGCCCATAGAGGAGATATGGCGCAGAATAGAAGACATGTTTGACGTAAGAGCATTAGATAGAATGGTACGTAATTTTGGCGCTTCAACCCTTCAACAGCACTGACCACCAGGCCTCACCAGAATCCATCCCCGACTCGCCGAAATCACTCTCACCCCTGCCCAAATCCAGCCGACATCCCCAACGCGAACGTGCCACTTCCGAATCATCACTGAGTAACCCATCTCGCTCACCGTCTCCTGCCAAACCGTCCAAATCCGCCAAACTCATCAACTCCTCATACTTCGGTACACCCTTCACCCTCCCTTACTTTCGATTAAACCAAAATGAATGGAAGCCAACCGTACCCGCGGGTGAGGCTATGAAAAGGCAAAGAAGTCGTTCCGTCGCTTCCGGCAGTACGCATACTGATACGGAGAAAGGGTTCATGTTGAATGAAGAGGAAGTGGAGATGAATGGTCCAGAACTACAAACTTGGCACGATACGATCTACGATGGACGACCTACTGAAGGAGTTGATCAGGCCGCGGAAGAAGAATTATGGGATGTTGCTCAGAAGCAGATTGCAGAAAGGGATGCAGCTGCTGAACGAGCTGTCGCGAAGGAAGAGAAGGCAAAGCCAAAGAAAAGGGCAGGTAGACCAAGTAAGGCGAGGAAGGAAAAGGAGGATACCAGCGAATTATCAGATGCTGCAGCAGACGCAGCGGCGGATGAGGAGGAGGAAGAAGAAGCGCCAAAGATGACAAGAGGAAGGAGGGCGAATGCAGGCAAGAGGAGGCGAGGTAGTACTGCGAAAGAAGAGAGTGAGGATGAAAAGGAAGTCAAAGATGCCGTGAGTGATACCTACCGCATAGTGATAACCGCTGACAAGCATAAGAAAAACAAACGAAAGCGAAAGTAGCCTGGCGGCCGGTTTGCGAGAGTCCATATATATTGAGAGCCATCGATGGCATCGTAGAGTTGTACATATAATGTAGATGCGAAACGAGCAAGTGCATGACCGACAGGCAAAGTTGTGGTTCGAGGCGTCCTTCGAAATACTGACCAGGTTCTTTGGTCGCTGGTCTCGTTTCGCCACGTCTCGGCGACATCTGCTGATATATAGTGAGGTGTCACCATCCCGATGGTAGATATCAGTGTTTCTTAGCTACATGCACGAGTCAGTATGTCAATGAGCCAATTGTGGATAAAGCTGTGTCTAGTGAGAACTCTCACTGTCATTACCTTGAGGCAATTTGTAGCACATACATGAAGCTCGCAAGGGCAGTATTTGTAACTCAATAACTAATGTAAAAGCAAAAAGGACTACAAGTCTAAAATATATATACACAAAAACATGAGTACGAGGCACCAGGCCATATCTAATTAACGTTGCACTTGGGCGGTACTAGGTCTATCCCGTTTAGGAGGCATAGGCCCAGACGCGAGTGGTGAAGGAACAGGCGATCTTTCCTTCGGATTCCATCGATTCGGCCGGAGATGATTCGGGAGGTGGGAATCGATTATCTCTTGGGGTATCTGCTCGGCCTGAGTCGTACTTGGTCTCTTCCTCAGAATCGGTTTGAGAGGCGGTTTCGCGAGTCGCGAGGAGGAGGCAGAAGTGGGTATAGATCCAGCTGGTTTCTGAATCAGTGAGGAAATCGTGTTTCTCGCTTCCTCCCTATGTTGTTCCATTGCCCTCTTGAAAACTGGATCTTCGACAAGGTAATGAGTCGGCTGAGGATTGAGGTTTGTCCATTCACTCCCTTCGATTCTGCCTTCAATGGGTCGAATGGCGACTGCGAATGGATGGCAGTTCCTCATGTGTGGTGGAACTGTATTCTGCATTAGGACAATACCAGTTGTCGTTGCGGGTTCAGTCATGGAGGATACCGACGAAGAAGAGACGGTAGATCGAATAAGAGCTACTCTGTCCGGTCCATCGGAAGCTCTTTCTGGCCTTTTACCAGCTGCTTTTGATGATAACGGCCGAGGGGTCGAATTCTGCATCGAGCTGATATCGGTTCTCGATCCGGATTGGGCCATAGAAGAAACGGAAGAGGACGAAGCGGTAGACCGAGGAAGAAGAGATCTTGCCAGTCCGCCGGAGGGAGTTGCTGGTATTCTGCTTAGTGGCTCCTGAGACTGGAACGGGTCAGGCCCAATATCTTGAGGGAACAGCGGAGATGGTGTCCCAAGCTTTTGAACAGACTTTGGAAGAGGCGGTAAAGGCGGAGCGATCTCGGCTGGTGGCGAAGGCGTAGTCCTCGCCAACTTGAAGGTCGAGAGCGATCTCGGCCTGGTCAATCTCTGCCAGAGAGAAGGAGTAGAAGTGGGCGGTGCAGGTGTTACAGGAGCAGGTTTTGATGCAGACTCGTTTTCCTTGTTTCGAGCGGCATGAGGAGTGGTCGGGGCTCGGGCTCGGGGACTCTTCGAAACAGGAGATTTGGGAGTGGTCGATGGATTCCACTTGCGGATGTTTGGATCGATAGGCGAAAGTGACTGGATATTTGGGAGAGTCCGATCTGGTCTGAATAGTACATGAGACTCCATCGGTGGTGCCTTGATAGATACAGGAGGAGTGTATGGCCCATCTCTTGCTCGTGCCTTCATTTTCCTCGACCTGGTCCCAGGAGCTTCATGATCCGAATCAGTAGCGGGTCCTGATGTTTCCTCGATCGGGACCAGCTGATTCTCTGTCACAATACGCTGTACAGAGGTATTGATTGCTCGCATCGTCAACGTTTCACCAGCTTTCAATAACCTGTCGAAGGTGTTTTTCCGAGCGAGTGGTTCGGATTGCGCTGCCTGCTCGTCATTCCCGATACTAGGCTTTGTCTTCTGAGGTAAAACTTTCGGTGGCACCAATCCTTTTCGCCTGTTCGACATTTCTACCGCATCTTCGAAAGTCATTTGTTCTTGCGGTTTCTCATCTTGTTTATCAGAACCATGACCGGAGTTGGAGAAATCATCAAGTGTGATAGCCGAGGTCGAAGGGCTGAACCTTCCATCCACATACTCTGCGATGTCTTGAATAGAGAGGCTACTACGATTCAAAGCGATAGATTGCCGTTTCTCGACTTGGTCTTGGACAATCGGCACCTGGATGATGATACTTTGGACTCGAGGTGTGATAGGTCGTAGCGCAGAACTGGACGAGGAAGACGGGCCTTCACCACCGGACAAAGAATTGATCGATTTCGAAGATCCGACATTAGGTATAGCCGAGAACCAGACTGGTAACTCTTTCGAACTGCCTGGACGCGCCGCTTTGGGCTCGGGAATGATCTCTTTTCCTTTTCCTTTCCATTTAGCGGGTCCAATAATCGGCGAAGAAGATATCGAGGCAGCCAACGAGTCGCTTGATCCGAATGTTTGAAATTTAAGTAATTTCTCCAGTACGAATGGCGGGGTTGGAGAGATTTGACTGGTACTCGATTGAGTTCTCGGTATGGGCGGCTTGGTTGACCCCGAAGGCGCTGTGGTATGCTTGATCAGAGATGTCACAGGGTCGTGTTCCCCAAGAGCCGATCCGGCAGCTTCTCTCGCACTAAGTAGTTCTTCGAGATCGAATTCCGGATGGTTGGCAGGAGTGGCCCGTGAGGAGCCAGGACGAGAGGCGGAAGATAATGATCGTACTCTACCCACGAAACCTTTGGGCTTGATCGTTTCCGTTCCATCATTCGACGACTCGACCACAGTGGCGTCCGGCGTAATGGTTGACTCAACAGCAAGAGGTGACTTGGCCCTAGAATTGGGTCTAGCACCAACCGAGAAAGTCCTAATTCTCCCCATGATAGTCTTGGTCGATTCGGCTTTCGACTCGTTACTCTGCCCAGAGTTAGATTCCTCATGTACAAGACCCAAAGGCGATGGCGATATTCGAGCAGGAAACAGAGCAGACGCAGCAGATTTCGATCTCCTTCTACCAAGAGGACCTACAGGCTGGACAGGCTCGAGCGATGTTTCACGATCATACCGAGGAAAGTGGCCATCGCGGGCACTGCCAGACCGTGAAGATGGTCTCAGACCGAGTTTCGAAGTCATCCCCTTGATTGACTTTCCAGATCCGCTCTTGCCCGAGGCAATGGTATCGAATCTACTGAGCTGTAAATCATCTCGAGATCGCAAGGCGAGTGGGGCAGAGTGGCTGGGATGGGCGATGCTGACTATCCCAGTCGAGGTGTCTGGTCGTTTGGAGAGTTTATGTTTGAGCCCAACGAGTAGACCGCCACTTCGGACGGGGGTGTTGCCAGAGGAATCGACTTGTCTGCTGGCAGGCGATGCGGTTCCAGGTCGAGATGAGGTCAAGGGCTTTGGAAGCTTATCGGTCGAAGCGGGTGTATTGGGCCTGGAACGCTTGATACCAATAGCGCCAAACATTCGACCCACGGCACTGGTAGGCGGTCCTTGGGCAGGAGGCGTCGCTCCAGCACGTCGTGCCATTTTGACTTCTTCCAAGTTCCACTTTGGTGGCGAATTGTGAGCTGGCGGTCGCCCAACCCGAGCTACTGGCATCTTTTCACTTTCGTAGACCGGCTGGAAGGTTTTCGAGAATGGAAAGAGAACTTGACCTCGACTTGGATCCAAAAAGGCAGGAATGGCGAAGAAGGTCATTGGATATACGTCCTGCAAATCAGCTTTGGATCTCAATGCAGGGGATTAGTACTTACCCTAACACGTCTCTGCCTTCGAGACTTGGCTTTCTCCCGCTTGGTGACCAGATATTCAAACATCCATTCCACCTGACCAGTCTCATCATATCCGCATGCTGAATATACTCCTTCAACCTCGATATTGAGCTTGATCTTACCCCGTGTATGATCCTTGCCGGTACCATCGTTGATCATGACTCCCTTGAGCGTAGGCGTAGACTTGTTGGAATGAAAGAATGTCCATTTGGTCCGTTTCTTTGGCGGTTGACCAAAATGGACTGCACCAGTCTGTTGGAACGGTTGTGGTTTAGGTGGAGGATCGTGCCATCGGATGGCTTTGGCAAGCGCTTGATCTTCCTTCTTTTGCCAGTATTCGGGTCGACTAACTCGCCTAATTGGTAATGTGCACCAAACTGGGAGACCGGAATCTTGATTGACAATGAGTTCGAGTTTGGTAGATCTGTCCACCTTGGCCAAGTCCTCTGGCAGTGGTTTCGGTTCGAGTTCTTCGGGTAGTTCGTCCTCGTCTTCGGCCTCAGATTCGGCGACCGGATCCACGTCCGGGTCTTCCAGCTCGTCAAGGAGCCTCGAGATATCGAGTTTTTTCTGTTCCTCAGAGCCGGGTGCTGAAGGTCCTGCCTCCCCGCTTTCTACCACCTTTGTCGAGGGTTCAGCCTTCCCGTCTTCCACCACTTGTTTCGACGTTTCAGTCTCCTCATCTTCCATGTCCATCGCTGGTGGCGGAAGCTTGAGCAGATGTTTCGGAAGAGACGGTACAGGAGGTGTAGTGCGATCTTCAAGATCTCGACTCGGTCGACCAGGAGTTCCACCAGCATGCTCGATGGCTCTCTCGTGGTCTACATCGATAGATCGACGACCGGTAGTATCAAGCTGAAGTCCGTCGGACGTATGGTTCCTAGGGGTGGGAGCGATAAGCTTAGGTCGCTTGAGGATGGTGATAGCAGCGGGGCCAAGGACGTTGGGAGATCGTTCGACGGGGGCAGTCGAAGGCCTGAATGATGATTTGGCAGGTAGGAATCGTCGATCGACATGCACGCCGTCCGATACCTCGTGAAGTCGAGGGACACCTTGCTCACTGATTCCGCGTGGCGGGAGAGGAAGAGGTACATCATGATGGGCAGGGGTGATGAGCTCGGTATTGAAAGACTCGGGGGATGTCTTTTCGGTTTCGTCCAAAGAGGGAGCTTCGGCTTGAGGTAGTGCGTCGGGCAGATGAGACGCTGCGAGTGGATCCGCGGTCGACGTGACGCCTGGAGTCGAATCGTCATCTTCGGCCTCTTCGTCGATAACGGTTTCTCGGACGTTATCGTTGTTCGCGTATTCGCTTTCATCGGTCCATCGACGTTCAGGGACATACCAGGACGAAGAGGTACTAGCTTTCCTATCCGAAATTTCATCGTCATCATATCGTGACTCCGGCGAATCAGGTTCAAGAGGTCCATTGTCCTTTTCATCCTCATCGTTTGCCTCGCCAGGGGCCGGTGCGCCGAAAACATTCGTATTAAAGCGGACCATGACTTGAGGTTTGTAATGTGCTCGATAGAATTCCTCAGGGGTCATGGTATCGTCTTCACTCCGAGCTGTTGGGGTGACGGTGAGAAACTCTGCATCTTGCATCTCCTCCGGAACCGCCTGCGATACGACGCTTCTGTCGATATTCCTTTCAATCGCAAGCTCGCTAGCTCGAGTGCCGTTGTCGAGGATGGTTGGGACTTCGATATCATCCTCGCCGTCCGATTGATTTCCTTCCGTATGACTATTGGAAAACCTCATGTAGGATTGAACGATTGAATTAACATTATCGTCATCATCGTCACAGACTGATGATGCTCGCTCTTGTTGGCGTAGGTTGAATGACAAAGCTTGCGCGACCGATGGTCTTGGTCGTCGTCGGGGAGGAGTGCGATTGGTACGACTTGGCGATGGAGGAGAGTATCGAAGTTTCGACCTTGGAACGACTAGTATAGGTGAGGGAGCGACGCGTCGTAGTCGTTCACATGAAGAAGGAGTGGACGGGAGGGTATGGCCGTTCACTCTGGGAGGAGTTCGGTGTTTGTTGGTCACAGCCGAACAATAAGGACTGATCATGCCTGTCGAATTTTGGGCCTCAACGCCTGCAAGGCAGGATTGAGAGGTGGTTTGCATTGTAGATTGATAGAAGGGGAGAGGGAACAAGCACTATTGTGCAAGCTTGCGATTAGAGAGAAAGAAGAGGGATCGCGACGCGTTAAATCACGTACAGAGGGCGAGGATGATAGATCACAGTGCTAGCATGTCACGGTTGACAAGCTAGTGGATGGTGAAGAGGGATAAAAGAGTGCAAACAAGCACAGTAAGAGTAAGGTAGATATATGAAAGAGAGAGTGAGAGAAAGAAAAAGAGAACGACGAGATGGAAGGGTTGAGTGAGTTTGGAGGGCATACACGTTGGATGAAACAAACTCTTGCATAGCTCAAAGATCGAGCCTGGCCAACGATCGTGATTGTGAAACCAGACCCGTTCTCACATTAATGCAATTAAACCTAGTTCACTGTCCATTAGCAATTGAACACTGCAACGAAACGGAGGAATGCAATATGTAATGAGAGACATCCAACATACCGCTTAACCTGATCACCAACGAGCATATCTCCATAATCTTTCTGCGGACCGAAACGGGATTCTGCTTGTTCACGTAATGGCGGAATAGGGGAAAGAAGGTAATCGGGCGACAAATGCCAGAACTATAGATCCGATCAATAAACGGACTTCGGGAAGGAAATAAGGTAAACTTACAAATGTCGATGAAATCCGGATCGATGGACGGGAAGGGAATTCAGCTTTTCGCGCTGCTAATCGCTAACTTGTCAGCGCGTCCACGCCAAGACGTCAGGGGAATACAAACCTCCAGTGTTTGGGCATTGCATATAACTTCGTGGAATCCAGCTGAATCGTCAACTTTGTAAGTGTGGGAGACATACCTTTGATCAAGCCACCGGACGCCCATTCCAGCTGTTTGCCCGCCTGTACAAGTAGACATCCAGGGGGTATACGGACCGCCATCCGCTTTCCAGAGTTCCTAGCCCAAATGTTTACTATATCCTCAGCTTCGACACCGTGTGGTGGACTAAAATGACTCACAACCGGGATATCGAGATTGACCATGTATCGTCAGGAAGTTCAGATCCGAGTGGAACCCAGCAAAGATCCTACCCATCAGCTCTTCCTTCACATGACCAGGGCGACATACGTATCAGGTTTTCCGAATCGGTCCAGATCCGTAGCAGTAGGTGCAAGTAAATGAGACCCATATTTCCCAGCATCTACGAAATAATCCTGCTCAAGTCCCAACCCAACAGCCAGCATCTGGGATACACCTTCAACCCTACCTATCAGCATTGTCTCATCGGAGGGGACATACGCATTCTTCATATGACCTCCCCATTCTGCTACATTCTTTTCCCATGTTTCACCAAAGTTGGCTGGGGTGACATTTGGGATCTCGGAATGAGGGAAAGCGGACTTGTATGGCGGGTCGGTTGTCATTTTGTGGAAGAACCTACAGATAAGCTGGACCTGAAGTGGATCTCGGTAAACGTACCTGCACTTGGGGTCGGCTCCGTTACCAGAGATATCAAGTGGTCTTTCTGATTCATCCAGCCCGGATATGATCTTGAGGCACTCATCATCCTTTCCACATTTTGGTTTCTCGGTGTTCTCTAATGTCACTCCCTACTAATCAGCTGAACCGCCAAAGCCATGAAAGGGATAGCATACAACCTGATAGCCCCACTCGGGCCTTTCATCTTTCTGCAACACCTCCCTATCTTGCGCAAAGTAATCCTCAAACAAATCAATGAATCTATCATTCGATTCTTTAGGTGCTCTCGAGTCTTTGACGATAAGCGCCCCTGTCAAAATCAAGGACTCGGCTGCTTTTCGAGCTTCTTCCAACCCTTCTTTGGATGTTGGATCCGCGATGAATGCGTCTAGGGATACTGTTGTCAAGTCCATTGTTGGTGTAGAGTAGTTGCTACTATTTCATCCCTGCTCAGCATCTTGGCAGCACATGAGTTTATCTTACGGTAGCACGCGGTACCGGTACATTTAAGCGATTACTTTCTCACGGTATTCTAAAGAGAATGGATCAACTGTTCTTCCATAGACAGATAGACAGTGAGCAAAGACCTTTTGATAACGATCAAGCACCATGTCAAATCTATCAGATGATACACTGAGGAAGGTCAGTCAGCTGTCGAGCTCAACCCACTTGTAGGAGCGTTGAAGCTGATACCTAGATCCTGGAGCAAATACAGGGACAAGTGAGCTATGATCTGCGCTCCGAGCCTGTAGCTAATGATTCCAGGCAGTCGCATCCCAGCGAGCACTATCCCTCGTTCGAGCCCAGATACAATCAAAAGAGAAAGAGCGAAAGATCCTGAATCTTACAATGAGAGAGATCAACGCTATACCAAAAGACGACTCGGAAGTGAAGTTATATAAAGGTGTCGGAAAGATGTATGTCTATTCCCTTTCAGTAGGATGTAGACTGACAAGCAGGTTCATGATGAGAGAGAGAGATACACTAGATAGTGATAATGTCAAGATGGAAAAGACGATAGCGGATGATTTGGAACAGTTGGGCAAAAAGGCAAAATACCTGGAAAAGCAGTTTAACGAGGCAAACTCGCAGTTGAGGGATATCGTGAGTTTGACGACTACAGGTTTGCATAGGTATGGTGCTGATGAGTAGTTCCACAGTCAGGCAAGAGCCCAGGAGGCATAGTATAGACGATCGGAGGAAGAGGAGCATCATTGTACCATATCTCATGCACGCTATGACATTCGACAACACGAGCACGACCTGGTCCGAGAAGGCTTGTGATCCGATTGTAATCGCTTAGGGTGAATGGATTGGTGTTGACCCTATCAAGATCATGCTCGACTGCTCAACTTCCATGTGTCGCTGCACCTGTAACTACATCTGCACCATCCCACTCGTGATCCACCCCTGGATCGCTCGACACTTGCAACGAGCAGACTATGCATTATGCTAAGAAACCATCTAATCTAGTATCTAGGCAAACTCGGTAAACTTGCCCTCTGGCAAAGTCTTGGCCTTGTTGACAAGCTCAGCCTTGGCTCCTTGTCCAGCACCAGCCTTCTCGACCTTCTCCTTCAAATCCCGAACATCCTCTGGGTCAAGGGACTCAACGAGGAGATCAAGCTCGGCGAGCTGCTTCTCGATGACGGAGGGGGAGGGAGAGGTACCTTCAGCTTGGAAGTAGTTGGATGCGACGATGACAGTGGAGATGGCCTATTTGTCAGTATGTATCACAAAAGAGAAAAGACAGGGCGTACCTTCTTCCACTTCTTCAAGTTCTTCCTAGCGGCTTCCTTTGCCTTCTTGGCGGCCTCTCGGTCACCCTTGCTAGCTTCCAAAGCCTTCTTTTCAGCCTCCTTCTTCTCGGCTTCCTCCTTCTTCTTCTGGTCCTCTGCCTTCTTCTTCTCGGCAGCGCTCAATGGCTTAGCAGCAGCAGAGGCACCTCCCTTCTTGGCGGCTCGAGCGGCCTTCTCATCGGCCTTGATCCTCTTGATTCGGGGATCGTTGGCGAGAACATCATCAACAAGTTGTCGAAGTCGGGTAGAATCATCCTTCTTTCTCCTTGCTCGTTCAGACTTGTTCTTTTTCTCGGCGAATCGCTTCTCGTCTCGACTGTCATATCAGCTCACGTCCACTATGAACATAGAAAGGGGGGACATACGAATCAGATCCCTCGTTGGCCTCTTTGTCGTGCCATTCGAAAGACCTCCAACTGTCAAAGTTGTACCAAGCATCGTAGAATCCTTCGACTTCCTTCTTAGAAGCATCGTTTCCACCAAAAGCAGGCATAGGCTGGGTCTTGGAGAACCTGGCCTCTCGAGCAAAGATGGGTGCGATGGTCTCGCAGTATTTCTCGGCGGGGATGGACTTGAGGTCGGGAACCTCGTCTTCAATGTTCCAGTCGACGGAATCGAATTGACGTCTTCGCTCGGCGTTGGTCAATGTCTCGTTGGCTGACTGTCAGCCACAGTCATAATGAGCTAACAACGAGACCCACCCTTCTGGATACACTTGAAGAAACCATCATCACTGGTTCCACCACCACCAGCAGCCTTCTTGTCGGGGTGGTGTCGAAGAACCTTCCTTCGGTCTACTATCAGCTATGCCGGACAAGTATTGAACCAGATAGCTTACGAGCAACCCGGATATGATCCTCAGTAGCCTTGTACCTCAAGTTTCCAAGTCCAAGAACAGCATAATGATCCTGCTTCTTCCACTCCTTGGGGTCACTTGCCAACAAGTCCTTCTCCTCTTCCTCTTCTCCTAGACCAGGGTATAGGTCTCCCTCTCCAGCAACATTGTTTGCAGCAGCGTAAGCCTCTCGGGAAGCAGTAACTTCGGCGTCATCCTGCTCGAAACTCCTCTGGAGAATCTGTCGTCGGGCGGAACCGATGAAAGATGGTCCAGCGGGGTAGACTGGTAGTTGGACGGGGGAAGAGAGCTTCTTGGGAGAAGGCTTCGAGTAGCCCGATGGGGCGGTTGTGAGTGTGAGTGGGATTGTACCGATGGATGCCATTTTGTATGGTATGTGGGTGTAGTAGGTGGTTCAGAGGGGCAGTAATTTTCGGGACAAGGGTGAAATATATTTCATCCTCCCTTTTAGTGTATTTCACAACCGCCACCTCTGTCCGTTCACTTGATATCTGTCTGACCACCTATACATCACCTTCTTAGCTGTATCTCACTACTCAAGGGCATCACAAGCTCACACATACATTGGATATTCATCGAAATCATTGTACCACCCAGCGAAAATCACCCGGAAACGTTCGAGACCAGCTACACCACCACCTACCCAACACCCGCAATATAATCGAAGATGCAGCGTCCGCAAGACCCTATAGCTCAGAGGACATTATTGTAAGGTTCCATGGGGCCTAAGAATGCACACCAAGCTGACCAGATAGCGTCAAGAACTTGTAAGTCTGACCCCACCCACAAAGTTCATCATCCGCCATTCTCCAGCTCGCTTCGTGCTACTTCTTCTCGGCCATCAGGAGGTGACAACGACTAACAAGCAGGGACTGGAATATCAAGGGAGAAGATATTTACGAGCTATTCGGTAGATATGGAGGTATCAGACAGGTCCGTATAGGTACAGACCAGAAATTAGGGACGAAAGGAACAGCGTATATTGTCAGTCACCCCTCAGCTGGCTTGGTCCTGGACGGTCAAAGCTGATGAACAGGTATATGAGAGCCCGGATGATGCCAAGGAGGCAATCACGCATTTGAACGGTTTCAATTTCTCCGGACGTTATATTGTTGGTAAGTCAACTCCCACCATGCCCTGAGGTTCATCTCCTTTCTACTGGCTGGCTGCTCCTGATTTATAGGAAAAAGCTAATGTACAGTCCTATACCACCATCCATCAAAAGCACAGGCTTCGGCGGTTGCAAAAGCAGAAATCAGAGCTAGAGAACAGGCATTGGCAGATGAGAAACGTAGATTGGGATTGCATGATGAGGTCTAGTGCGAGGTTTTGGTCTGGAAGTGGTTTGACGACATGTATGTATCAAAATAGTATCCAAACACGAGCATTTCCTCGGTTGCCCTCCCTGATGACGAGCGATCAGCAGAGGTGGTTGCACACTATGGCATCAGTAGTAGTACTCTCCAAAGGGGCTTGAGCCGGTCTGAGCAATTTCCCGAGCTGTGCTACTATTTATGGTGTTGATTACATATTCCCGCAATAGGATTGTGATCAAAGCAGGAACTATGTGTGCATAACGAGGCCTTATTATAAGCACCGTAGAGGCATTATCTCAAAGTACAATAAAGGCTTTTGGCAGCATCTAGGCGTCAGAGCTGTCAAGCGGTCATCCGGCGATGCCCGCCCGGTCATCATTTCCCCTCGCTTCCCATCGCTACCCATTGCCCGCTCAACAAAGGATATCTATATATCTATATGCATGGGACCTCAACTGAGCATAACTCTCTCACCACAACAATATAATGGCATGCTTAATATTCGGTGCCATACATCACACGATCAAAGGTGTTCAATCCGGTATAGAAGCTCATAAAGATTTCAAATCACCCCACCAAATCATCGATGCCGACCCGGATTCTAGGGCGCCAGTAGATAGATTCGGACATGCGAAAGAACATCATCCGGTTTATGGGTGGGTTATGAAGGCTGAACATAAGTTCAATAAAGGCAAGGGGAGGGCTGCGATCAAAGAGAGGGAGGAAAAGGGGATGGATCAGGAGCAGTATGAGGACCAGAGATATGAGGCTCCGATGGGTGCATCTCCAGTAAGTCAGATGAGTCTAGGAGGATTGAACTGATGGTAGGCTGCCCCACCGACTTATGAAGCCGCTGTTTCGGGTGCATCCATGCCTCCCGATCACAGACAAGGCTCTGCAGCGGAGTACTATCAGACTACATTCCATACCGACGAGAAGCGCTCGAATGATGTACCCCAGTCAAAGGAAGCTCCCCGTGGCTTCGGAGCTCAACATCGAGACTCGTCTTCTTCCTCGTCCGATTCCGACTTAGAATCAGACAAGGATCAATTAGTGAAGCCCATAACCTGCTGATGAGGACGAGCTGATTGATATAGGCCAGTAGCCCATCAAATCGGCAGATTAGGAAGAAAGAGCGACGAGTTCGTAGAGCTGAACGGAAACTTCGTCGAGCATCCGCGAAAGCCAAGAGGAAGGGAGATGGGGAGAAAGTGAGACGGGCGGAGGAGAGATTACTCAACGCTCAGAAGAAATTGGAAGCTACTAAAGCCAGCGCGTCTTGATAACTACTTTCAAGATAGTTGTAAATAGTTCCCATCATTTTGTAGATTTGCTACCTTTTCAAATATGTCGATACACCTATGCGCTGCTCTTTTCTGCCCGTTGACCATGCTTGTTCATTCGACATGTGCTCTACATGCATAACTTGAATTCGTACTTCTGTTGATAAGAGATCGCTTGGCACCATCAAATTACCTGACGTCACGCGTCAGCATTTCTCCACAAATCAAGAATCAAGAATTTTGACTATTCTGCCTTTGATTAGTCTGACTTTCACCTTTCGTCTTCTACATCACCAATACATCTACACTCAAGATGTCTCGCCTAGGTCAATTCGTGAAATTCTACAATGCAAACTTCGAACGACGCCCAATCCCAACATTAATGATAACAAATTCGACATTAAATACCCTAGCAGATATTTTAGCTCAATCATCGACCATCTACGTACGCCCATGTTCTCAAACTGAACTGACATTAGTTCTCCGATGCAGATGCTAAGCCCACATACGATCCTGAGAGGACATTACGATTCGCAGTATTCGGAGCTGCAATGGGACCATTTATTGGGAAATGGCTGAGATTACTGGAGAGACATATCCCAATGGTTAAAGCTGGAGGGGCTGGTAGTACGGGTATACAACTTGCTAAGCGTGTATTGGCGGATCAGGTGGTTATGTACGTCCCCCCTTCCTCTTGGTCCATATATTTAAGGCTGACAGGGCAGGGCACCAATTGGTTTAACGATGTTTGTTGGGAGTATGGGTTTGATGGAAGGTAAATCAGGAGGTGAACTATCAGAAAAATTCGGTCATATGTTCTGGCGTGAGTGAGCATTTCTACTCTTCTCTCTCACGCTCTCATGTTGCCCCTCCGATAGACGTCTAGCGACGGTTCCTACCCTAAGTCGGTAGACTTGGTAGGAGACCTGAAACAGGTGATGACAGCTCAGAGCTGCTCGGACCACATCTGCCTGTCGGTCTACCGGCTGGACAGTGGGCACTCAGACCTGTCGACGGAACAAATCCGCTCTTCGATCTTTCTTCTTCCTCTCCGTCCTCTCGCCTGACGCAATTTTGGAAATCGGATGAAACTAACGATCAGCTGCAATGGTAGCAAATTGGAAAGTATGGCCAATTATCCAAGCTGTCAACTTCAGTATCATCCCTTTTCAATATCGATTACCGTTCCAATCAACATGTTCGATTGGATGGAATTTATTCTTGTCCCTCTTGAACGCTGAGTGAGTATCGTAGCTGGTCGTAACATGTCCAAGCTAATAGATAGGCAACATAAGCCACCTCCATCAGAGACTTCAGAGATCGCTCTCTGAAAATTTCACCTTGTTTTGCCATTACTACTATAATGCTAGCCTTTGCGGTATGTATCATTTTACAGCGAGACATGTTTACGGCAAATCACAGAACAGGGCGACAACTTGATCATCACTGATTATGAATTAGGCAAACCGAACCCCCTTTCTCATGCTTCCAGTACTTTTCAGGAAGCTGAAGCAGGTTGTCGATCGATCTAGGCAACGCAAATGCCATGGTTGTTTGCTGTGTGTGGGACCTGCCATCCAGAGTGAAAGATATCCGTCATACATCACATGACAGGGCAACAATGCGATCATCATCATCATTGATTATCAACTAGGCGCACCGCACTCGACCCCCATTCATCCACATGCTCCCATTACTCCTTTTGGAGCTGAAGCAAGTTCTCAATCTTATCCTAGGCGTCAGCTCTGTGAGACTTCAAGGCCGCGCTAGCTTACATCACCCTCATCCTTGGTCGACACCTTCTTTGGAGTTGGAGAAGTCTCGGCAACCTCTCCGCTCTCAGATTCGGTCGCGGGAAGCTTTTGGTTGAAAGTGCTAGCATTGGGAGTGTCCATATCGTCAAATGAAACTCCCTCTTCGAATCCACCATAAGCTGCCTCGTGGACTGGGAGAGGGATACTAGCGGGAAGCTGAACGGCAGCTTCTCCTTGGAGGTTCTATCATCAGCTCCTTTTCTATGATCTGAGGAGAATACCAACCTGGCCAGCTGGCGAATCCAAAGATAGCTGACGAGCAGGTAAGCCCATAGCAATCCTGACCGCCAACCTTCGCCTCTCCTCTGGTTGTTCGGGAGTAGTACCAGGACTGGGAAGGGCGTTGTTGTGTTGTCCATCATCCGAGAGACTGGATGGGTAATGGGAATTATCGGTATCCTTGCTGGCCTCGGAGTCCGATCCGCCGGATTCATCGTCGATGTCCTTGGTCGCTCGGGTATCACCAGTTCCAGTGAGGGTGGAGCTCTGTTCAGCTCGAGCGGTAATGTAACTCGAGTTCGCACTTTCATCAGTGACGCCATCGAGAGGACTCACGTCTCGGCTTCGGAATCCTGCTCCGATCCCAAATCCCAACTAGTGGGACCCGACAAGGCAATGGAAGAAGCAGCAGAGTGTCTCCCCTTCTTGGCGGTCTTCGACTCAGGCTCGACCTTGGGCATAGTCTTGGTTTCGATTGTCCACTGCTCCATTCGTTTTCGAACCGCCTAAAATGAGTACCTTTCAGACGATCCGAGAAGAAGGACTAACCTGGAGCTCCTCGCTCAGGCTCTTACCGACAGTCCTCTCGATCTGTCATCAGCAATGCCTACGACGTGACTCACCTCCAACTCGGCCTTGGCGGTCTCCACATCCCTTCGAGCTCGGTCGCTCATTGCATCATGCTCAAGACGCATAGCCTCCAATTTCTCCCGTGTCTCCTGCAGATGAGTACCCTTCAACTAATTTGGGCAGGACTTACCTGAAGGTCCTCAGACAAGGTCTTACCGGAAGTCCTCTCGATCTACCATGAGTGCTGTTCAGAACCAAACTCACCTCTAGCTCCGCTTTCACAGTGTCGACCTCTTTCCTAGCTCGCTCTCCTGTAGCATCATGCTCAAGACGCATACCTTCCAACTTCTCTTCGGCATCCTTGGTATGAGAATCAAGGGCGGCAATATGGTCTTCCTTGATCGATTCTAGCATGGTAGCGAAATGGGATTTGTTCATTTCGGCCATCTGGAGATTAGCTTAGATACGATACGACAGGGGGGAATTTACAGTCTTGGTCCCCTCCAACTCATCTTGCAACTCGCCAATCTTCCTTATCGCCTCTTTCAACTTCTCCTCTGAAGCAGATCCACCTTCAGCATTGATCGTAGCTTCTTCCAGTTTCGCCATCAATTCTCGATTTTCCTCCTCGGCCTTGTCGAGAGTATGCTGTGTCGAGAGTACCACTTGCCTTAGCGCGTCAAGATCCTCCTCTGTCTTTGCAGCTACTTTGGCAGCCAAGTCTTGGAGTCCATCAATGGAATTTTGGTGAGCTTCTTGCTGTATCTTGGTGTTTTCGGAGATGTTTATCTTCATCAATTCGATCTCGGTTTTATGGGCAGTGACGAGCTGGGTATGGGTAGCGGCAAGTTCTTCTCGTAACAAGATGAGGTCCTGGGAATGCTCTTCGACAGCGAGGTTCTTACGAGTCAGCTCAAATTACCATTGAAAGTAGTAATCACAGCTTACCCTAGCCTCTTCAAATGCGCTGGCAAATTTGTCCTCGTGCTCACGCCTCTGATCTATCAATTCGGCATGCAGCTTCTCCACTTCCTGACATCAGTAACACCTTTTCAGCGACTCACCTCCTCCAACTCCTTGACCCTGGCGGAAGCCTCGGCTTCTTGAACCATTAATCGCTCTCGAATCTCTTCCGATCCCGAGGCTTGTTCTCGCTCCTGTTCAAGCTCGGCAACAGCTTCATTCTTGAGTGAGGTAGCATGTTGGAGCTGTTCGGACAACTCTGAGATCCTCGCGTCGGACATCTGGGCAGCTTCGAGGAGTAGACCATCGTGTTTCTCTTGGGCGGCTGCGAGTTCGGTCCCGAGCTCTTCGGATTTCTTCTTGTAAGTTACGTTCTCCTCTTTGAGAATAGCGATCTTCGCTTCAAATTGCTAAGCATCAGCTACCTAGTACTATGAACAGCTTACCTCAAGCTCAGCTTGATGCTTGGCCTTCACCACTTCATCAGTTCCACTAGAATGCTCTCGGAGGGTAGCAAGCTCTTGCTGATGCTCCGCTCGACCCTTCTCAATCTCCTCTTCTCGAGCTCGAAGTGTCTCTTCGATTTGGGCAGTGGCTTGGAGATCCGCCATCGCCTGGGAGAGGAGCTGCTCCTTTTGGGCTAATTCTTCCTTGACCTGGACCAGGACAGAATCATCGGCGATTTTGGCAGCTCGCATCTCGGTCAGAGCATCGGTAGCTTTGGCATGAGCATCTTTGGCTTCCTCCATTCCTCGTTGATGAGATTCGAGAGATGCTTGAATGCGGTCCAGATCTTCCTGGAGTTGTGCGTGGGCGATAGTCATCCTATGGGTGAGCTATATCACCCTCGGTAAGGGGATTATGTGACTTACTCGTCAAACTTGGCCTTCATGCTATCAAGAGCTCCTTTTCGATCCTCCCTGGCCTCCGCTAGTTCTCGCTCGTGTGTGGACTTCAGTTCGACAAGCTGGTCATAAGCTTACTACTAATGAAAACATGTCAGACCTACCTGAACCTCCAAGTCATTCTTCGCTTTCTCCTCGCTTTCTTGAATCTTCGACTGAATCGCTTCGACTTCTTTGGCTTGTCTGTATATCAGCATTTAAAGGGATCTAGACATACCGATCCTGCATCTCCACCTTGTCCTTCTCGACAGCCGCAAGCTTCTCCTCGTGCTCTTTGGCCTTATCAGCAAGCTGTTTCTCAAGATCGGTAATCTTCGCCTGACCGTCAGTTTTGTTCAAGTGGAGGTCTCGCTGGCTCGCTCGTCTATCAAAGTTTCACCTAGCTAGTTCTTTCTCTTATGCAACTATCTATTACAACAACTTTGATATCAGTTCAATAACTCACCTTCAAATCTTCAGTGACTTTGTTTTGAGCGATAAACGACCCAGGACCGACAGATCCTCGAGCAGGTACAGATCGAGTACTAGCAGTAGCTGGGGGTCCCATGGTACCCCTAGCAGCTGGTTTGGTAGTAGCAGGTAACGATGTTCGAGGTTTGACCGGTGACTTGATTGCGCTGCTTGCTAGGGTACTGCGGACAGAGGCGGTACTGGCATTACTTTCCCGTCGCGCCTTAGCGATGGTAGACTTCTGACCATCAGAGGTTACCCTTGAGGTGGGGATAGAGCCGGGTCTGGTAGCAGGAACGGCGGTAGCTCGGGGGCTGATGCTAGTTCGTGGCTTGACGGTAGTGGCAGTGGTAGATGGACGGATGGTGGTCGAGCTGACCGAAGAGGCGAGCGCGAGCGGCTTTGGACCACCTACAGTCTCGGTCGTCTTGGTGGTAGAGCTAGCCAGGGGTTTCGCTGCAATAGTGCTAGGCCTGGGAGCTCGAGGGAGTGGCGCGGTGACGGGCTTAGTGGTCTTGGTAGCGGGGGTCGTAGTCGTACTGGAGGAGAGTTTGGATGCGACTGGTCGAGCAGAAGGTACAGGGGGCTTTGTGCTAGTCCTGAATGTTCTGCCTGTAGTAGAAGCTCCAACAGCTGCAGGAGCAGATTTAGGACTGGAACCTAAATGTCAGCTCTGGATTTCATAGCGGTTGACTCAGCTCACCAAATACACCAGATTTCAAGACCTTTTTGACCCCATCAATCTTCTGCCCAATCTTCCCATCCTTGCCGAAAGTACTATTGTTACTCTTCTCCCTCTCCCTCACCTTTCCTTTGATACTGGTGTCGATGTTGCTATTGACAACATCCTTCGATGGTGAGTGAGATGGTGACGCATTGACCACTTCCCAGTCATGTTTCTCCTCTCCTTCTGCTACTTCTGGGAGAGGCTGCTCCCCTTTCGCGGGGGTCACTGGGACTTCTGGCTTGTTAAGATCGGATGTGGTGGATGTGGTAGGATCAGATTTTGTAGGTTTGGATAAGGTAGGCTCAGGAATGGGGATGTCCTCTTTGTCGATCTGGGTCTGAGTCTGAGCGTCGGGTTGAGTGATTTCGGGGTCGGTCTCGATATTATTGGGTGAGGATAGTTCGTTGGAAATAGGTGCAGGTAGAGGTACTGAGGTAGATGCCATGGCTGCTATATGTATATATGGTACGTGATATAGATGCAAAGTACGAATGAAAAAGAGAAAATAGAAGTCTAGTTGATTGATTAGAACGCGAAAGGGACGTGTTGAGTGATCACAGTGGTCCGTGCATTTTAAGGGTTAGTCTGGTATATGTTTCGTAATGTGATACATCCTTTAAGCTAGTAGATATCAGCTCTCAGAAACCAAGAGAAGCAAAGCTGTTCAAGAATCGATATTGATGCTTGATGCTTAGAGGTAGGCTGGAGCATATAGGACGCGTTTGTTCTATGATCGACATAAGAATACAGTTTGTGCCTGAACAATTTAGAATTCTTGGCACAATTTGTCAAACTAATTAACGTTGGCTGCTGTCGTGAGGGGCTATTTGGGACTTCCATACAAGCCATAGTCCAGATACATTCCTAGGTATAATCAGCATACTAACTACTCATGTTTCAGCACGGCAAGCTGATCTCCGAGTCCTGCCCTGAGAGGCTTAAATCGTCTTCAAGACAGAAACGTGACATGCATAAGGACATGACAGTAATGCATAAGCTGCTTAGCTACCTCAGGAGAGTGCCCCCCTCAACGAACCAGCGTACTTTCATTGCGTGTGTGGCATGGCCAGATCTGCATAGCCACACCTTCGCACAGCGAGAGGAGCCCAGCCACGTGTGGAGTCTAATGATGCTGGCTAACTGCCTTCAGGTATGTCTTGCCTGATGCACTTACCATCAGCTCTAAACACACAAGTGTGCAAGCTGGACTTACGTTAATTGACCATTTGAGAAAGCTGGCCATACCTCCCCCAGTCCAAGGCCATTCGAGTATGCGTACGCGTAAACTCGTGAATCCCCCTCAAACAGCTTGACGATATCATTGATGTACTTATCAATCACAGCCTGATCGGTACAAGGCTTCCAATTCTCATCATCAACACATGCGAACTGAATGTTAGCCTGAACTATCACATACAATAAGCAGAACATACCTCAGTAACCCAGATGGGTTTCTTGTATGTATCCCAATAATGATTCAAATCCTTCTTCACCCCTTCCATATCCAATTTATTGATATGCAAATTGGTTACGTCCCATTCAGTCTTGATCTGCGCTTTGAATGGAGTCAAGAATTCCTCGTCGGCCTGTTTACACATCGAAGGAGAGATCAACAATGAGCCCTGACTACCATGAGGTGCAATGAGCTTGGTCCAGGTGGTGGCGGCTGATCATCAGTTTCAGTGTTATGTCGAGAAAGTTACCATTTTCTACGGTCATTGATGATGAGCCTTCGGTCGAGCAGTCTGGTTCCTCAAAACCAATGATGTACTTGGGCGAGGTGGTAATTGCCTTGAACGCCGCAAGTCTAGTAGCATCCTGCTTATCTTTACTCGATCCACCTCCCCATAACATTGGGACCCCAGCCATACCAGACGGCGGAGAAGGTGCAGGGGACCAGTCTGAGCGTGAGCCTTATGTGTATCTCTCGTTGAGGGTGGACATACCATAGCACCAGCCAAGTTTGCCTGTAAATTTTTCCAGACCGGTGCAGAGCGTCATACCTGCCTTGATACCGTTAGGCGTCAAAGCAGCTCTCCCGCCAGTAGCAGCATCATTGTTTGACGGTGTTCTAGATGAAGCGGCAGAGGAAGCGGCGGACGATACTGCTACAGGAGTGGTAGGAGCGACCGTAGATACAGGTCTGGCGACAGACGCTGTAGATGCAGACTGCATCTCCGCAGAGGTGGGGGAAGTGGACGAAGATTCCGCTTTATGAGCTGAAGCTCGACTTCCATCTCGGCCCGCTCGATTACATAGTCCAGATCGCCTGAGTCCATGTCTTCGACCAGCGAGAGAGACAGATTGATTAGGTTCGGCGAGGGTGGGCAGAAGAGCCGAGAGTAGGGCGCAAAGCGTAGCGAGATCGGTATACATCTTGAGATAAGGAGTGTATAGTCTAGACTGTTATTGCGATATGCCTGTATGTATCCAGAAAGTACTCACCAGTGTTTATAGCAGTCCGAGCCGGTCGAACGACTATCTATGACTAAGTAATGTAAAGAGCGTAATAATGGTGAGTGAGGCAGAAAGGGATCTCCATCCAGAATCACATTCGCACATGAGTAGATTGCTGGCCACACTTGAGAAGTAATGTATCCAACTTCCTCCTTTTTCCGTCGCCGATCATCAGGGTGAATTTGGTACTGAAACAGCGCTGATCTCTATTTCTGGCTTACCAGACTCCTTCAGCATGATCGTGTGCAGCAGTCATGCAATCCGGGGTCGCATAAGGGGGTATAAAAAGTGATAGAGTCGCAAAGTTGATCGCGTCGCGTGAAGGCATACGAAACGGCTTTGAAACCTCCTATAGAAAAGGCGGTGGAGGGTGGATTGTGTTGACGAGTTGAGCGTGTGTGTGATTACCCTAAATGCAAGCATCTAGTAAATAGTAAGCTGGACCCCATAAAACGTATACAGTTAGATAGCAAGAGAAGTGCCCTCACCAATGTATCTCTTCCTTATCTGCACTTTAGTTTCTCAATATACCTCAAGTAGTATGATAGGTATGCTAGACGCGTCCGGATCCCTCGGAGTGATTCCGTTAGAGTAGGTGTGTGTATGATATCCTTCCCAAACCTTCTTTCTCGCCGAGAACAACCCCCTTCATACACAGATACCCGGACCGAGCGTATCGCTTCATAGTTTGATAGAAGCTGTACATGTACTACTTGTTGTGATGAAGCAAACATCAAAGAAGGAGGCGTTTCCAGTAAAGCCCTTTGTTTACGTGATTACCTGATTAGAGTACATAAGCGTCGCCACCGGAAGCTAGAAGCCCAGACATCCGAGCACCTCATCGGCAGTGCTTATCTCCTAATCTGGGATCATACGCAGTACATATAGTCACCAGTCACCGCGTGTCCGTCATCCATCATATCACTCTATCATTCTATCGTAGTTTAGGCTGCTACTAGGTAGTGGTACTTGAGGCCGTAGTGCATAGCTACCCGTCACACCTACTATACTGTCTCACCTGCCGCCGATCACTTCCAGACTTCCCGAGTCGGCCGACGATCGGGTCACTACCTCATCTTGGACCCCGTACTCAATCCGTTCATGTCTCTACATACGACTTCATTAGCCAGTTCGACTCAAAGTAATCCGTCGACAGTATCATAGTCTATTCCGCAGCTCTCCCGGTTGCTCGGAAACCTTCGGCTACTACACTGCGACCTACCTTTCATGACACATGTAGAAAGGAGTCCCGCTTGGTAATCGCACCCCATCATCTACACAAACTCGACATTCAGTTCCGCGCCCGTCGGCGCCATCATCAACGTTACAGTCGCTACACGGCCAAGAGGGCCTCAACGGCCATTCCGGCCATACTCACTTCATTGCAACGCCAAACGCTTCTTGGCTTCCGTTTGCCGCTTCTCTTTTCCCACGCTTGGACCTTAGCATCGTCACTCAACGTCACCCTAGGATCAAAGGCAATAAAGGGCCCCACGTATCGTCAGCCACGACTTTATAAGACGCTCCCTTCTTTCCATCCTTTCGTCTTACTCTTATACTTGATCACCTTGGTGATCTCGTATCAATATCAATATGCCGCCGGATATGGGTACTCAACCTGGACAGGCTAGGGAGAGGGAGAGATCAGATAAGGATAGGGATAGGGAAAAGAGCTCAAAGTCTGATCAAGCGCAAGCTTCGGGCAGTGGCTCGAGCTCACAAAGAGTTGGTAACTACCGTTTGGATGCCGAGATTGGGAGGGGAAGCTTTGCGACGGTCTATTTAGGATACAAGTCGGTAAGTCGGCTTCAAAGTCATAGAGATAGATAGCTGACCTCCTCTTCTCTCTTCTCAACTACACCTCTACATCATTGTTACATTATACCTTCGTCCCTTCAAACAGAAATCAACAACTCCTATCGCAGTCAAGGCGGTGTCCCGCCAAAAGCTTACCGCCAAACTCCTCGAGAACCTAGAGAGCGAAATCAACATCCTCAAGTCGATTCACCAGCGCAATATAGTAGCATTGCTCGATTGCTTCGTTCGTCCCCCTCTCTTGAGCTACATCGTGTCAAGGCTAACGATATAGAAAAACGACTCCAGTATATATCTGGTGATGGAATACTGCTCTGGTTCGGATCTCTCGATATATATCAAGAAGAGAGGCAAGATACCTTCTCTAGAGTATCTACCTCGGGGATCTGTCGATGGGCAGAAGGTGTTTTGGCCTCATCCAGAATCTGGGGGATTGGATGAGAGGGTCACCAGACACTTTCTGGGGCAGCTTGGTGAGCTGTTTCGGTCTTGTTGAACCCCAGAGCTAACGACAGCCATCGCTCTTCGATTCCTTCGGGGTCAGAACCTGATTCATCGTGATATCAAACCCCAGGTCAGCTCGTCTCACGGCACTCGTTGTAACAAGCTGACAATCAGAACCTCCTGATGCAGCCAGCAACGTCAGCCGAAGTAGCAGACGGCCATCCCCTCGGTATACCCGTGCTCAAGGTCGCCGATTTCGGATTCGCCAGAATCTTACCAGCAGCTGCTATGGCCGAGACGTTGTGTGGTTCACCACTCTACATGGCCCCCGAGATCCTCCGTTATGAAAAGTACGACGCGAAAGCCGATCTCTGGTCCGTCGGGGCAGTTCTATTCGAGATGGTCGCTGGCAGACCACCTTTCCGAGCCAACAATCACGTTGAATTATTGCGCAAGATTGAAAAGGGAGAAGATAGGATCAAGTTTCCCGATGAAACTCCCCCCAAGGAAGGGGAAGCACCGGCGGTACCTGTCTCTGGGGATATCAAGTCCCTCATCCGAGGTCTCCTCAAGCGACAGCCGGTATATCGAATGAACTTTCAAGACTTTTTTGCTTGTGGTGTATGGGATGGGTGGATGGCAGATGAGGCTGAAGGAATGGGTAGTACGAGCTACGAAGCTTCCACCAGTAGTTCCGGTTTGGAGGATAGTGGGCGATTGAGGGAGATGGTCAAGAGTTCCGAAGATCAAGAGAGGATCCAGCCAACCCGAGCACGTCAACCATTATCTGCCGATCCAGCCATGAACCCTCGACCAGCACCTCGACCTGCGGTACAGCGCACACCTTCCGCACCGTCAGTCCATCGAAGTCAACCAAAGTACTATGTCAGCGAAGATTCTCCACCCGAGTCTGCACCGACTACCAAAGTCAGCCCTCGACCCATCTCAACACAGGAAAGGCGAATGTCGTCTCGGGATAAGGATGTCTCGTCAGTCGAGGATCCGCAGCCACTTACTCCTGGTACTGGACCCGGTCCATCTATGATGCAAACTCGACATAGGACTACGGAAGGATCGCCCTTGGCTGCTACACCGCCTCTCATGCCTAGTAGGCCCAAGACTGGGAAAGACGAGAGTGCCTTGGCCGGAAGCGATTCTCTGAACAGAGAGTATGTGGTCGTTGAGAAGGGTGCCGTTGAGGTCAACAAGCTTGCTGATGGTAAGTCTTATAATGTGAGCTGAAGCTGATGGTAGACTTGGAACAGGCTTCCCGTGTACCTGCTGGTCTCGCCCGTCGACCGAGTACGAGAACTTCAATCGTCACTCGACCTGTCTCGTCATTCAGACCCGCTTCAGTTACTGGTACATCACCGACTGCCACGACCAATCAAGCTTTGGTGCCTCTATCCTACTCGCCTCCGTTTGCTCTTTCCTCGACACCGCCATTCGCCATCCCCTCAGCTGCTCGTCGAGCATCAACCTCTTTATCGCGAGCACCGTCGATACCTCAATTGAACGCTTTCCCTCCTTCAAGCGGGTATACGCACGAGTCTTACCGATATGGCTCTTCACCCACTTCATATCAAGCTGGGAGTGCGCTCGCTAGGGCACTGACAAATACGGCCATCCGGATTATTGGGTCGTCAGCCAATTCAGCTGCTACTGCTCTAGTGAGGGCAGCATCCAAGCGTCGCCCCACCATCCACCGAACAACCGAAGTCAATGCTGCCGAGGACGACTTGCTTCGCAAAGTTGAGGATCTCGCTCGAAAAGCATTTGTCCTGTTCGAACTCGCAGACAGTAGGCTAGTCAAATGGCAAGAACTCGGTACTAGCTTACCCACCGGATCGACCCATAACCCGCCATTCGCAAACACTTGGCGACGCAAGTCATCTAGCTCATCGGCCAATTCCGAGATTACCGTTCTTCGTCAACAGGAAGCTGCGTCTGGTGAAGCTGTGCTTCTTTATGCCAAGGCCATGTCGTTCATCACTCTAGGGACACAATGCGTCAAGACGTTTGTGGATGATCACCGAGGTTACTCGGATGGGTTGCTGTCGTTTGATAATGCCGATCCTAGCCCGGAATTGGTCGAGAGTAAGCTCATTAGACCGATGATCTGGCCGTGGAGCTGATGATTAGTTGCAAGCTGGCTCCGACATCGGTTCAATGAATGCTTAGAAAAGATTGAATGGGCTAAAGAACGATGTGCGGACGAGCTCCCATTTGTCGATCGAATCATCCACGACAAGGCCAAAGAATACGTGAGTCTGTCACGGACTTGATGGTCAAAGCTGATAGTAGTCTCGTCATGCAGCATTAGTCGAATTGGAAGGAGGTTACGCAGCCGCTGAAACGGGGTATGAGAATGCCTTGTGGTTGCTTCACGTCCTGCTCGATGATCACTTCTACGACGGCGGGAAGATCAAGGATGAAGATCGGGTTGGAGTTGAGAAATGTAAGCTCCATCGCCTCTCCAGGCTCAAAACTGATACCCAGTGCTGGTTCCCATCCAATTCCGTTTGGACGCCCTGAGGAAGAAGATGGACGCTGGCCCGACGTGATTCACGATGAGTCGTTGGGAGGTAAGCTGGTCCATCAAGGTCGTGTTCAAAGCTGATGTCTAGAGACTAACTCTGAGAAATACTTAAAAACAACATAAAAACACACTGGATATCGATCGCATTAGAATTTCATATCACTATCACCATCACTACCACCACCACCACCACTACCACTACCACTACCACTACCACTACCACTACCACAGACTGTCGTTCCCATCGCTCCAAATCGCACATCACACTGCCCGCTCCTATTTCGTTACTGTATGTTGATTTACCATTACCACTGCCACACTCGAACAACCTCTCACAAGACGTGATTTTCATTTGTTGTTTATAGCTGTATTACTATGCGTACGCAGGAAGTCAAGAAGTATGAAGGAATTTGTAGAGATGCATTTGATCTCTGCGAGCTCAGAGCTGACTGCTTCGGGATCGTCTCTGTACGAGGTTAGACTACTTCTGGTTCCTTAGCGTGAGCTGTCGTCAGCCGATGTACCTCAAAGCCTTCCAGCACACCATATGACGTTTCGCGTCTGGGAAACGCCCCCGACGCGTCGACGCGCCTAGTCAAAATGCGCGATGCTCATGTTCTATCGATCGATTGTTGACTTGATATGATGCCCATTTCAAGGGTACTACCCTATCCTCCCTGGACTACCGGCTTTTTTCGGGCATGCTGACCTTGTAAATGTCATCCGATCGACGCCCACGGGGTAATTATCAGTTCGTACTCTTCGCTGCAAGCCGTGAGGCAATCGGTCTTCTATGGGAATCAAGTCATTACGTTATTTTCGATACAGGTACCGATTCCGGTAAACCACACAACACACTACAATACACCATCGTTGGTACTTGTTGACATCATCCCGCCCCTAGGTAGAGCGTCATTACAACCTGAAATCGACGATCTAGTTATCTTTTGGTACATGATCTTCATATCCGGTCGATCGTCATGGTGTAATGTGAGGTCATAGTCCAGTCAACTAGACGCTAGGTCCATGATGATGTCGTGTGGATACGGTTGACTGGACTGGGAATGAAGGTATATATACTGGTTAATACGAGTACCGTTTCTTCCAACCAACTCCCACTTCACCTTCAACTACCAAACAACAAACAAATCAATCAATATGTCTACCTACAAGCCTTCTGAGGTATGTTCTCCTCATCTTAAGTCCTTTACTAGACGCTGACATACAGCACGATGGACTAAAGCAGGACGGAACTCCCGACAAGCGAGTCTCTTCTGAGCACGGCTTCGGTGGATCGTAAGTCTCCCTTGTCTCCTGTCGAGCTTCGCTGATATTCAGTGATGGACCCGACCCCCATGTTGAGGGTGCCAAGGGCGGAAACACCGGTGGTGAGCAATACAAGCCCTCCGAGCACGGAGGTGTCAAGAAGGATGGATCCGAGGACAAGAGGACCTCTTCCGAGCACGGCTTCGGTGGATCGTGAGTCGCTCCTTCACGACTTGTCTTTGCAGAGCTGACTAGTAGTGACGGACCTGACCCACACGTTGAGGGCCAGAAGGGTGGATCCCAGTAAAGAGCTGGATCACCGTCGACGGAGGAGTACTATAGCAGTATATAACAAAGATGAATGAAGTGAAGTCGTAACACATATCAACTCGGACCATTTCATCTGTTTTAGAGCATACGTTCATGACCGCTGTCTTGCCGTTTTCGTCAGAATAACAAGTATGGCTGTCGTACATGTCTATCGAGCACGCCCATAGAGAAGAAGTCGTCCTTGAGGAAT
Organism: Vishniacozyma victoriae; assembly: GCA_017654735.1. Taxonomy (NCBI): domain Eukaryota; kingdom Fungi; phylum Basidiomycota; class Tremellomycetes; order Tremellales; family Bulleribasidiaceae; genus Vishniacozyma; species Vishniacozyma victoriae. The sequence goes on from JADPYG010000088.1 coordinate 908,499, forward strand.
GATTTGTCGACTCGTACTGAGAAGGACCCATCGGTCAACAGCGCTTTCAGCAAGCCTTGTTATCGATCAGAGGCGGTAGATCCCCGACAGTCCTGCTCTCGAGTGCTTTGCTCAGACATGTACTTGAATTCGAGATGATACGAGTGAGTAGTGCTGACGGGAGAGCATCTCAGTTGTGTACATGGGCAGATGGTATCTCATAAATCTCTAGTCAAACCTATCAATCTCGATAATATCATCATCATCCTCATCATCATCCATCACCTCGTCATCCCAGAACTCCTCCTCTTCCAGCATCGTAGCATCAATAATCTCCTGCTGCTGCTTTGCCTTGACTTTCTCCTCTTCCGTCTTCTCCTTCTCCTTCTTGGCAGCCTTTGCCGATAATGTATTCCCTCCACCGAGTTTGGCCCATGGATCAGCCGCTGCTGGTTTCTCAGTCTCGGCTTGCGTTGCTGTCGTTCCGCTCTTTGCTTGAGACCTTAATGAGGTTCCTTGACCACCGAATGGTTCTGCTGGAGTCGCATCGATTTCTTTCTTGACTACCTTTTCTGGATCAAAGGGGACGTAGGTGTATCCGAAAAAGAATTTGCCTTGAGGTAGATTGAGCGCTGCGGGAACTTTACGATCTTCGTTATATGAATCTGGAGTAATGATCCGTGGGCCACTATTTATCAGCGCTTACTCTAGAAGTGTGACTTACTCGGACCTATTGATCTTGCTACTTGGATCCACAGTTTCGATTGCTTTAGCCAATCCCTTTCCCTTGACTCGTTTCCCACTTAGACTATGTCCATATCCAGTAAACACTTCATTCCCATTATCAGGTGCTGAACTAGCCGCACTGGAAGGTCGGGAAGTACTAGCTGATGCTGAAGTTGTTCCTCCAAGATCGATCTTGAGTTTATCGGCCATAGTAGGAATGGGTGCTGCGGGTTTACGTTCTGGTTCAACGTATCCTACTGGAGTTTCAAAGTCGACTTCGAGATCTGTATCGATAATACTAATACCGGGACCTTCTGGTGTCGTGGTCATGATCAGGAATTCGAAGGTGAGGTCGTTGTAGGTGATTTCGATGATGTCGCCTTTGGTGAGGACAGAGTAGAATCGGAGGGCGGATTCCAGCCTGATGATCAGCGCGCGAAAGCAGATGGATAGTATACTTACACTGCCTTTGGATCTGATACTTGGAGGAACTCGGTGGATTGAGCCTGGATCTTGACCATTTTGCCTTTGGGTAGAGCAGCACCATTTATCCTGATTGGATCTCCCTCATTCAGCCTGAGCGTGTTCATCATCTATAGGTCAGCTTGGGCGGAGAGTTCGAGCCGACGATTGCTGACTAACCCATGCTGGTAAGTGAACGATCCCCTCTTCAGCGATGAATTCCAGTACACCCGCATGGGTAGCTAGCTGTTTTGGGTTCTTGGGATTACGCAGGTGAAACGTCCATGGTCCTTCGATATCGAGAGCAGCTATACGTCAGGACACGACTCATTGTAGCAAAGAAGAGGACATACAGAGCTTAGCTAACGCCGATGGCGGCATCACGACTATCTCGTCAGCCTCATTCCTTTCTCCCCCCCTCATACAAACTTACTCTTGCCACCATACAATAACTCGGGTCTATCTTTCCTGTCCATGACCGCCACCGAGTATGCCTTGAAATAATCATCATAAGCCCTATACCATCAGCCAAGTTCCTCCGATCAGTGCGGACGATGTACTCTGGAGGAGCTGCTCTGTGAAATCCACCAAATCCACCTGCTGCACCCATACCACCCATACCACCCATTATCTGATTGAAGATATTTGAGGGTCCTGCTTGATGTCTTCGAGGTGGGGGTGGATCCATATCCAGGTCGTCTTGATAGTTAGCTTTGCGCTCGAAACGATCTTGCTGGCTCACCGTCATCGTCGTAGCCGTGGTTCATGTTTGCAGTTTGATGTACAATGTATGTTGAGAAGGTTGAAAAGTGGTGTTCAAGGTATCCCTGTGTGATATATATTGTTGTTATTATATGGCGGGAGTGCAAGACAAAGTGAATTCGATACAACACGCAAGCATTCAGTAGTTACCATGGATAGACAGTCATTGACGTAATACATACACGTGGCAATTGACTCTACTTAGAGATTGTGGATTGCTTCAATCCACCCACCACCCTATACTCCCCCCATGTCACTCTGATGTCTAGGCCGTCAACGTCCTCACCAGCGGATACATCAATACAACCAGTAACAAGATCTAGGACTCTCTTCTATCTTTCTATAAGGGATAGTATTACCCCTACCCATAATAGGGGGACGATAAAGACTGGGCAATATGGAGATACACTGGACATTGCGGATAATGAGGAGGAGGAGAGGTTGATAGAGGGGACAGGAAGGGGCAAGGGATTGCCTCCAAAATGGTATGCTATAACATGTGTTTGGGTCACACTAGCTGACAAGTAGGGTCGATATAAGTGACGAAGTCGAGGAAATCCTCGGTCGAGTTAGCAACAAGAGTGAGCTCACGCTGACCAGAGATTGATCCAGAGCTGATCACGTAGTCGCTGCTCTGGATAAGCTACATGCAAAGCACGTGCTACCAGGATTCACGGATCGTACAGCGGAAGAGCGCGAGATAGAGCGTCAAACGCAGGATATCACCCGAGTACGCCCTTTGCGCAATGCTCTCAGCTGCCACTAACAATCCAGGACTTCCGTAAATGTACAACCCTGATCACAGCCATCAGGCCCGCTCCCAGGTCAACGAGGGTGGAGACGACAACAGCCAAGAATGTTCAGCGGGGTCTGGCGCAGAAGGTACAAGATACTTCAGGAATGTTTCGAAAGAAGCAGAGGGTGTATATGCAGAGTGAGCTTACTCATGTCTTCAAAGATTGTGCTTGAAGCTGATGATAAGAGCTACAGGGGCATGCAATCAAGAACAAGGATATCCTAGCTGCTAGCGGGGCTATTCCTATAAAGGGAGCAGAATCATTCGATGAGTTACAAGAAGATGTCCAAGCTGTATGTCCCTTATCGAGGCGACTAGGCTAATGAAAGTCGCAATCACAGTTGCAATCGCAATCACAGATTCAAAGCGGTCCTGGACTCGATATCGAAACGCGTTCTCGCGAGATTACACAGATTGCAACTTCCATATCTGAGCTGGCGGATTTGTTTCGTGATCTAGGGAACCTCGTTGTCGAGCAGGGGACAGTCCTGGATAGCGTGGAATATAATGTCTCTACCACAGCGAGGGAATTGGAAGGAGCAGTAGAGGAGCTCAAGGTTGCTCAAAAGTAGGTCATGAGCTTACGACTGTGACTGACGGTAGATACCAATCAAATGCGGGTAGGAGGAAATGTATCCTATTCCTCATCCTTCTTATCGTGGGGCTTGTGATTGTACTAGTCTACAAACCTCGCTCGAGCAGTGTGACGACGCCAGAACCGCCAGATCAGAATGACGGAATCGTGTTGGATCCATTACCGGAGATACCACCTCGCCCAGGATTAGAAGATGGAAGTGAGACTGAAGACTTTTGGGAAGGAGAAGCAGAGCCAATAGGGGATGATGACCTTAGACGTACATGGCTTGCGGTAGATAGCATATAATGAATGTATTTTTGGGTTTGTGGAAATGGGACCCCAGAGTGGAGGTGGTCCAAGGTCCGTGCGTAAAGATTAACTTACTATAAGTTGCATGTACATATCGATTATCTTTCTCTTCCATCAATATCACTTTCATTTCCCTTCCTCACTCTTTCGTCTGTGTAGTAACTATTCAAGTAAGTATAAGTAATATATAAGTAGTATCAGTAGTACAGAATGGCTGAATCTATTCCTCAAACTGCTGGATTACCTGAGATTAGGTTGTACGGTCTACACTCTACCAGTCAGTACTTCCCAATTGGCATATCCTACAATTTTCTCCTCTTCTCTTCCTTCTATATTATATTGATCCTTATGGCTTCTTACCTGATCGACTAAACTTATATCCTCTCGATCGTATTTTGTGCTAACAGTCAGTTACTTCGGAGCAATTAATCGCATTCTTCTCCTATGGAGGTAAGCTCGTTGTTCCCCTTTGGTTGACTGAGCTAACGATCAGTACTAGTCCAGGCGGCAGCTCTCTTCCCTTCTCCCGATGGATCCCAATGGGCTCGAATTTGGGTCAAAGACGAAAAGGAAATCGGTATCTGTATGGAACGAAAAGCGAAACTCGCCGAGAATGGAATGTAAGCTTTCAAGTCTAGGATGGACGATAGCTGATAATCAGTACCATGATCCGAGCCTCTACCGCTCCAGGATGGATGACCCCCGAATCCGCTCGAAAACCGATTCTCCCCTTATCAACCTTTAAGCTTACTCCCACCCAACCTCCATTCCAAGGGTTGAAGACTAGTCCTCCCGACCTTTCTCCCTCATGGCCTGCTCATGTCAGGTACAGGACTGCCAGCTCTGGTGGTTCGTCATTTGGACCCATTACTTCCCCTCGACTCGATCATGGGGGTTTGGGGTATAGGCATGTTGATCCTAGTGGTCCTTTGCCTAGGAACCTGTATATCATGGGTTTACCTCTCGATCTTACTCAGTATGTTCCTCTGAGTGGCGGTAGCTGATGATAGGGTTCAGTTCAAAGCTTTGTTTACCGAATTTGGGATGGTTGAACATTCCATCCTGTTGTCTCAGCTTGACAGTATGGGAAGAAGGAGGTAAGCTAGCTACCTTGGGCCCTTTGCTCCCGCTAAGCTGACGTATAGGGGATTCGTGTTGATGTCGACTCATCGAGAGGCTGTCCTCGCCATGAACAGTATGAACGGAAAGCAGATCGAGTAAGCTGAACAGGCCGATCCGAGCTGAACCCCAGGGGCCATGGAGTCGACGTCTCGTGGGCACTCAGGCAACGAGAAGCCCAGCAGATTGGTCCTGGTATGTCCCCCTTCCCGATAAAGCTTATGGCTAGGTGTTAGCGGAATGGGCAATAGAGTCCTTCACCCTCCTACCTCTCCCGTCCGAAGGGAGTCGTTCAATGGCTTTCCTGTTGTTGTCGAGAATCTCGTAAGCTTATTCTCCCGCTGAAACCAGAGCTGAGCCCAGGACCCCAACTACTTCCCATCCACCGCGAGGATCCAAGATGTCTTTGTGGTCTTTGGTCCCATTATCAAGGTTGCTGTCCTCTCTGGATCGCCCATCAAGGTCGTTATTCACTTTGAACACGAGATCTCTGCGACTGCCCTCATCAATTCGAGCGGTCACGAAATCGGAGGTCAGCCCGTTCACACTTATGCCTACCAACCTACCATTTCTCATCTCACCATTCCTCCTCCCGCCATTACCGAACGAAGATCCTCTCCAGCCATTACGGAGCGAAGGTCATTCACCTTTGATCCCTTCCGAGAGTCCTCCCCTGCTCCCAAATTCTCACTCGAATCCCAGCTCAATGCGGCCTCGAACCCGTTCGTACCGCCCGCCTCGATCCAACTCCCATTGAGCGATCGAACTGGTTCATCCGGTAAACTCTCTGAGCTTTCTGGTTCGACTGGTAAAAGCAACTCTCACTCCGCCAGCAGGACAGAGTTACAGGCTCTCGAGACCTGGCAATAAACCCGATGCCTGGTGTAGGTGAGTAGTCCGTTCAATTACTGACATTTTAGCAATCTTGGAAAACCCTCACCTTGGTGGACTGACTTGATCTGACCATCGAATCATACTGCCCGCAAGAGATACCTATACCCCTTCATTACCCTTACCCTTCTATCTTCTTCCAACTTATGCGATAACTTACTCCGCCCCCGCCCTACAATGCCTTGAAGATTATCAAGACCATCAAGACTGCAACTCTCAAGACTCACAAATAACAAAAACAAATCGATTCCCTATTTCCATGTTTCTCGCTTTCACCTTCCTCATTCGTCAATTCACGCATTTCTCGCTCATTAGTCGCGCTTTACCTCATTCACTCAACAACCGCAATACCTCATGTTCTAGTTTCGTAGAGTACATGTATGCATCGTTATCATGACCTGTTACATATCTATCTCCCAAACTGTCTGTCAGCATATCCTCAAGTCGGAGTGAGAGGGACTTGCCAGCTTTTCCAGAATCCAATTACCCTTGCCCTCTTCTTCTTCCCATCCATACCCCTCGTCCCGCTTGGCCTGCGTGGCTCCACTGCCAGGAGCCTTGAGCACAGAAGAAGTTTGCATCCTAATAGGAGTTCCAATCTGCCTCTCATTCGTCCTTCTCGCCACCTCATGACTCCTGAAATCAGGAGGAGGCGCAGCTGAAGGAATCCCAACATCCCCAACCCTAACTCCTAGGATATATCGCCCTGCAACCACTTCTCCGTGTTTCCTCAACGCGTAGGCTGCTGAGACTGGATCTTCGTATTCGAGGATATACCATTGACAAGCTTCTGGGCCTGAGCGGAAGGAGCGGATGGGACCGAGGGATTCGAATAGGTTACGAAGTTGATCGATCATTTCTAGGGGTGGGCCAAAGATGAGGAGGGTGGTGTTTTCGGGTGTGTGGGTCAAGGTGGATGGTCGGATTATGCTTCTGGTCAGCTTATGCGAGATACTCTGCTTTGGAAAGCTCACTCTTGAAGAGGTTGTGATGGGACAGCACGGGTGGGAGTATCGGTACTATCCCTCAAACTAGTCGTAGGTGGCATGTCTTCATCAACCATATTGACCTGTCTCATCCTCGAAGCCCGAGGCGAGCTAATATCAGCTCACATCATCCTAGTTTCAACAAACCTAGCATCCCCAAACCGAGTATTAGGGCTCCGTCGGGCAGACATTCCAGGCGGACTAAATCCTCCCGGGCTCCCAGGCCCAGCTCCACTTGAGCTACTCATTCCTAATCCGTTGCCCGGGGTGGCGCTACTTCCTCCAAGGAGTTTACCAGCGGTTGAAGCCGAGAAGGATGGGAGGAATTTCACTCCGTCTGCCATTTTCGCATCTTCATCGTCTAGTGCATCGTTGAATCGATTGTTTTGATTGCTTGATCGACCTAGACTGTTTTGACGGAGAGGTGTGGATGGGCTGGCGGAGTTTCCCCACCAATCGTTGGACATGTTTGAATGATTGTACGGAGCGAGTGCATCCACATCCACTGTGTTACTTGTGCATCTCAACCTTGAATGATAGAAGCTTATGTAAGCAAGTTGGAGGCGTATCGGATAGATCCGACGGCAATATGAATCTGTTTCTCTCTAACCCCGTTGAAGTGAGTAGTCAGTTTAAAAAACAAAGAAAATGGCGAAGGAAAACTATCTCGCGATCAGTTGATTCGATCTGGCCCAAATTCTGACAGAATGGTCTCCGTGAATGCACATGACCAGGGCATAAACAATTAGACTCCTCTGAAATGATTTGACCCTTTTAGACCACTTTGCGTAAATGTACTATATCGCATCAGGACTGGGAGCACTTGGAAGCATCCGAGGATGTGGTACATGACGTGGCATTCGTGACACGAGGGATGAAAACACTATACATTACCCCCTCTTAAGACCCGGGAGCTAGAAACTCCCCTTCCTTCTCCACAAGCATACCCCTATATACATCTGTAATTACATATACATCATGTCTATCGAGAACCTCACCATCAACGATGAAGAGCCATCCGGCACCAACGTCGAGATCTACTCCAAGCCCGAGAAGCGAGCCAGGAAGATGCTCGAAGGACTCGGTATGTCGCTTACACAGAAAGAGGGAGTTCTAAGAACTACACTAACGGTATTCAGGCTTGAAGAAGGTCGCAGGTATCCAGCGAGTTACTATCCGAAGGGCCAAGAACGTCCTTCTCGTCGTCGCCAACCCAGAGGTCTACAAGTCCCCTGGATCCGACACCTACATTGTTTTCGGTGAACCCACTACCGAAGACCCCAACTCGGCTGCTCAGCTCTCTGCCCAGGCCCAGCTCGCTGCTAGCAGCTCAGCCGCCCAGAAGGCCCACGCTGCCGGTGGATTCAAGGACGGTGTCCCCAAGAGTCTCGAGGACTTGATGGAGGGTGGTGATGAGTGAGTATTACGTGATTGGAACGTGAAGTGGAAATTGATTAGTAGCGCACCCGAACTCGAGGGATCCGACGACAAGAAGGCTTCTTCCGGAGGTGATGGAAAGGTTGAGGAGGACGACGTCAAGCTCGTCGTAGCCCAGACTGGATGTACCGAGGAGAAGGCAAGGGAGGCTTTGAAGGAGGAGAAGGGTGACTTGATCAATGCTAGTAAGTGATGTTGCGTTCTGGTATGGTCTTGTACTGATCTTCAGTCATGCGAGTCAATGCTTAAGGTTGCTAGAGTGCCATTTGCCTATGCCTATATTGAAAAGAATGCAGCCATTCCATTCCCTTCCAACTTACTGAAAGCCGAAAGGATTCGGCGTGCTTGGACAAATAGCTCGTGAGCAGTGGAAGAAGATTGTTGGATTATTGTAGAGGTAAGGAGGGATTGAGCGGGCATAAGTCGTGTCTAGAGCTTGCACCGCCCAGTTCGAGGTGCACACGCCTCGTCAATCTGTACTTGAGTGTATCATGGAGCTCAAGCCACCGGCCATCTCAGTGCGGTGGTCTATCCCCTTTCAAGGCTTCTTATCCGCCTCACTGTCCCCACGTAGATGATCTCCGGTCCGGAATCGTGGACTGCACGTTCAAACGGCTCATTTACCCAACTTGGCATTACGTGATTGGTCAAAGGACATATCCCCCACCTCCGATCTGACCGCATCAGAAGGCTAATTCAACCCTTGTACACCCCACAGATCGCCGAATTGCCACACCAATATGCAGATCATTCATCAACGGGCGCTCATCATTCCCATTACCGTGTAAGCATGATGGGTAGAAAGGCAGCAGGAGCAATGTAGCCTAGGGCGGGGGATCACCCCCGAAGCGTCCGGTTGAGATTGGGAATAAAGTTAAATTGCCTGTCACCCATCAATCCCCTTCTCCTTTCCCCTTTCCTCCGTTGATCTTGGTATTTAGCTCCAGCGCCGTATCGTTCGGAAAATATACAGGACCCCAACACAGGTTAGATAACGGTGGCCAATGTGTGACACCCTCCGCTCCGTTCGGAAAAGGTGAGTAAGAGGGTATAGGGAGTACTCCTACTCGTACTAATCAATACCAAGGCAGTGCGTCGTCAAGATATATATACTGATCTAAATCGTCTCTTCTGAACTCACTCACTCACTCGCCTCTCATCTTCACAATCTACTTTACTATTCAACTCAACTTACTCAACTCAATACCAACCACTATCAACAATGTCCCGTCCTACTCTCAAAGCTTTCACTCCTCTCGCTGCTGCCGCTCTCGCTACTCTACCCGTCGAGCGAGCTGTCCAAGGTAGTCGATCATACTCCTTCTCCTCATCTACTTCATCGGCCTACTCTCGAGCCCCAGAGGACTTAGTTGACCGATTGGCTTGTCATCAGGTATGTCTCTTCCTCTCGAGTGGATCTAAATTGATAGTAGGCTTCTACTATCTTCCAATTGTGGTCGGCCGGAAACGTGAGGATCCAGAAGCTCGACCTCACTATCCCATCTGTCGATGCTATCGAGCTAGTCGACGCCCTTCGTATGGACAGTCGAGTAAGTTCTATTGATTACTTGTTGAGTACTACTGACAAGTAGTTTGAGATTACCGACATCACCTACCTCGCCGAGGATGACCGCGATGATTGGAAGGTAAGCCTAACCTCCTCATGTGTAGATATGGACTGATGAGCAGGTCTGTTTCCGAAGGACTGATATCGCTACCCCTCCCATGTCCCCCGCCATGTCCGATTCCGAGTGATCAGATCTTAGAGCCTAATCTCTCGTATGATCTCAGTAGATAGTTTGATCTGTTTCTTTTGGTAACTTGTAGTTTCTCGGTTTCCTTCTGGGTCGTTATAAATGGGTTGTCTTATGCATTACTTCTGTTACTCTGGACAGTGAGATTTTGAGTGGAATAATTCGAGACTAGAATGGATTCTGTTCGTTGTGATGATAAGCTATGTACCTAAAGAAGAAAGTGTCGGGGTGGCTTGAGTGGAGGAAATAGTTGTCATTAACTCATACGAAAGAGTAGGACGGACGACTTAGATCTGTAAGTATGATTCCACCACACTGAGCATGTATTTGGGTTGCGCTGAATGGACGGGGAGCTGTGTTGTGTAAGGTCCCATACATGAGTACATCAATTTCGTACTGAAATTTGCCTGCTTGCGCATACTTTTACAACAAGACTCGTCTCAAGTCACTTCGACTGACTGGTACCCCAGTGATCGGGCACTTTCCCTTACCATCCCCACCCTCTTCCTCCTCATCTCCCTGTATAGCATCCCATCCGCATCGCCAACACACCACCCATCCACTTTCCAAAATAGCAGGGTTCTGCCATTTCCGTCTACACAGCGGACATTTCCCAAAATCCACTTTTCCTATCGTGTAATTCTCCTCATCCTCAGCAGGGACGGGTGGGTAGATATCGGCCCCTGGTAGTATCTGTAGTGGTTTGGGAGGTGGAATGAGGTTATGATTTGTCGTTGAGGTTTGTGGGACGGGCAGCGATCGAGGTGAGGATGGGGAGTACCACCATTGAGATACCTTCAGTAGGAGCAGTAGAGGCGGTAGTAGCGGTGGTAGTCTAGACAAGAATGATGAATTTGATGTCGGCTGAGATTCAGCATTGCCTGGATGAGCACTCACGATATCGTTTGGTCCTTTTCTTTCTATTCTGAGACCAAGCCATGTATGCCATGGTCTGTAGCTATCGGTCTTATCGAATAGGTATGCGATGTCGTAGCTTAGAAGCGAAAGGTCCAGCCCTAGATTGATGTATGGGTATGCACGCTTGTATGTGCGTTGTGTCTGACGTTCAATACTATCCCACTACATTCACAAGTAAACTCACCGTGGTTTCGGGGGATGCGCTGTCATCCTCGTTTCGCAAAGTCTCAAAGTACTGCTGGGCTTTGGTTCGGATATAAGGTAATCCCACCAAGAACACCAGTAATCCCCATTGCTGCTTCCTATTCAGACGGCCATTACGACGAGGCTCAATGGTATTTAGGCGAGGCGTTGGTAAACCACCGGCCTGCACGTGGTGAAGCTGGTAGAAGTGTTCCGACACAGAGGCATCTGATTGTCAGCTGGGAACTGTTTTGAGACCAGTCCACTGACTGTGCTTCTTCAAGTGGTATCGCTCGAGAAGTAGCAAAAGGATGGCATAGACCTCGTTGTGACGGTGGAGGATTTGGATAAGGTGCTGGGGATATCGTTGGGCGAAGTACTGATGAATTAGCATGGACCTCCATCAGAGACCAGTGTCAGAATACTCCATAACACGAGGCCCAAATTCCTACCGCCCGCTGATCACGATCCAGACGCCCCCCCTCCCGCCCTTCCACCTTCTCCCGGCAAGTTTCCCACCCCACCTACTGAAACTGAAAACTGAAGCCTGCAGTTTGACTTACCGAAAGGACGTAGCGGACCACGGGGTGAAAGAGGTCTCGGAGCTGCTCTTCGGCCAGCAATTCGAACAGTGAAGGCCTGTTTGGACTGGGTTGGCCCATTTGAAGAGCTTACAAGGGCCTGAGCCGGGTAATGAGTGCACAAGAGTAACCTAAGACGCGGCTCACCTCCACCCGAATAAGTTGGGCCAAAAGATCGCACATCCTGAAAATAGTGGTTCATATATGCTACACACACTGACAAACATCAAGCCTTCTTAGCACAGTGGTAGTGCGCGACACTAGTAGCTCTAACAAGCACATGTCGAGGTCAGCTGTTCGATCCAGCTAGAAGGCAATCAGATGAGTCATCACCTCTTTTTGGTGATTTTCGAAGGTGCTTCTTCTTTTTCTGTTCCTAACTTTTTTGATCCCGCTTCCGGGTAATATCCTTGGCGCGCCGGTTGATCCGATAATTGGACGGCGACCTGACCGAGACCGAAGGCTCTACCCCTTCTAACTCTAATGGACCATATGCTACCACTCGACCTATATAAGCACCTGGTCGTACAATGGATGTAAGTAACCAGCCACACTCGTCCAAGACAAACTTGACTCATAATGACATTCAAGATCTTTACTCAAGCCGAGCTAGACGAAATCGTCCACAATGTAAGTGACCTGTAAAGTAAGGGGCTGAACAATAGTACCACACTGAAGGATTCGCCATTGTTCCATCCCTCATTCCCGATGACCTATTCGAGCCCCTCAAGGAGGCTGCTGATAGAGCTACCGACAAGTCTCGAGCCGGAGAATGGACCCAAGTAAGGATGGTTGGGAAACAGTTCCCACCCTGGACCGAGGGAGATGATGTATGGGGAGTACAGAATATCATGAGCCCTGAACTCGGGGAAGAGGTGTTCAAGAAATGGTATGGGAGTGAGGCTATGTTGCAAGTCAGCCAGGCTTTGATGGAGTGTCAAAGGGAGGATATGCAGTTTGGTAAGTTTCACAGACGGGGTAGGGCTGATGATAGAACTATTCAATCTACTTGTCAACCCGCTCAAGAAGGATTATGCGTTATCATGGCACCGAGACGATGTCAAAGCGTCTGCCACCCCGGAGGAAGAGGAGGCGGCACTCAAGATCAAACATGATGCTATTCAATGGAATGCTGCGCTATACGACGACGAGTGTCTGTCTGCAGTACCCAGGTCTCACAACCGGATCAGGACCCCTGAAGAGAGGGAAGCCAACATGAACGGAGGACCGATGCCTGGTGCAAAGATCGTAGGATTGAAGGCAGGAGAGACTGTTTTCTACAACAACAACATCTGTAAGTGACGCTTACAAAGTAAAGGCTGAGAGTAGTGCATGTCGGTAAATACAATTTATCTGTCAAACGAAGAACTCTACATGGTAGTTACGGAGCTCCCCGAAATGGAGATACTAGCAGAGCAAGGGTCATTCTACAGCACAAACTAGCTTATACCAAGGATCCCGAGTTTGTTGATAGTCTACCAGAAAGTTTGAAGCCGATGGTTAAGAAGTTGAATAATTTACAAGATGGTGCTGGAGAGGTTGGGTATTCGCAGGATGATTAGGTTGTTGTTTCGTAATGTATTGTCATGTTGTCGTCTCGTTCGTAACATCGTCATTGCTGCCTGAGCTTGTCGGTGATCAGATCATCAAGGACCTCTTCGATGTGTTTGACCAACTCGAAATGGTCCGCATCGTAGGTCTTTAATTCGCAATGAGGCAATCGATCCACAACGTATCGAATTTGATTGAGTGGAGCATTGATATCTTTTGTCCCATGCCAGACTTGTATCTTGTCGTAGGCGATCGTCGAAACGTCGAATCCCCATGATGAGAACAAGATGGCGGCTTCTTGCATTGTCGCTGCGGTACCTTGGTGGAATATCTCCTTGAAGGCTAGGGTGAGTTGTTCTCCTGGTCCAGGTCCGCCGGTTTCGTCCATCTTTGCTCGATCTTCTAACATTTGTCGATCAAACACCATCTGATGCTTATCCACAGCCTTCCCTTCTACCTTCTTCCCCTCCTCGGCCTTCTTTAGTTTCTTTATATCGTCTTGCCTGATGTGGTTGTCGATGTAGGCGATAACCCGATCGCGGCTGAATAACCAACAAATCGTCCCCGACACCATTTTCGTAACCACATTCATCGTTCGAGGAGCATGTTTAACGGCCGAGGCGAAGAATTTGGTCGATGGCCTAATTTCATTCTTCAACCCCTTCCCCATCCCTTCATCCCCCTCAATTTCCCAAGGGCCAGCCGAAGCGAGCAGACCCACTGCCGATAGTCTACCAGGAATATCTTTGGCACAAGCAAGAGCATAAGGTCCACCACCTGATCCACCTAATATTGCGAATCTGTCCAATTCCAAGTGATCTGCTAAAGCTCGGATGTCGGAGGGGTAATGAACAAACTGGCGATTAGGTTGGAAAGTGGATCGTCCAAACCCAGGTCGGTCAGGTGCGATGAGTCGAATACCTTTCCGTTGGGCGATAGGGTCGAGGAACCATGCTTCGAGTCGACAACTCGGGAATCCGTGAAAGAACATCAAAGGGTAGCCGATGGGGTCGCCAAATTCGGCATAACTGAGTGTTCTGCCATCTGGGAGAGTACAGGATTGGGAGAGTGGTGACGGTTTAGGTAGGGACAGCATGGTACGAATGGACTTCATGCTAGTTCAGTAATAGTGAGTTATGCATCGCTGTGTGCAATCAAGGGATAGGGAGGTTTCAGCAGTCTTCGGGCATTGTTCAAACCCGAAGAACTCCAGCTGGATACTAATTTATATAAGTTTACCTATAGGGAATCGCGAGATATGATATTTCATCTTTCTCGAAAAAACTGCATGAAATGCAAAGACTGTAGCACTACAAGTCTGGTACAGGTCTCGGTGGGAACGCCCTTTCACACTCAGCCCTAACGATCAGCCCAGATCGATCTTAACCCACACTTACATCACCTGTAATAGAGTTGCCTCTGCTCCGGGTCGAGCAACGAAGATGACTCCGAACGGCGATCCATCCTTCTTGAACTTGAACGGAGCGGCGCACTGAGCTTCAGCGAGCTGTAAGCCTCGATCACGTACGATCGGAAGGCTCGCAAGTGTAGCCAGGACGGGGGCGTGGCCCGCCCAGGGATACATGATGGCGTCTAGTACCTGCGTATCCATCACATCTTTGAAATTGGATTTGAGCTGAGTGGCTACGGCTTCAGCTTCAGCCAGTTTAGCTGGTGAAGGTGGCCGCAAAGCTTCAACTAGCAACGACTGTCCCGGATGATCGGGATGAAAAGATTCGGACTTGGCTTTAGCAATGGTTCACCTGGGAGGAAAACGCCAATTGTAGGTGCCTACTGGATGTAGCGAGTGCCACTCGACAACGTCTCGGAGAGACCTCATCGGGCCATCAACACCCTTCAAGTACCCGTCCCAGGCATTGACCAATCCCTGATCCATCATTATATTCGCGTAGTCCGCCTCACCGGCCTGCATGTGCAGTGGGACTCGAACATCTTTGGCAGTGATGACCGAAATCAGGCAGTCTTGCGCCTGGCGAAAGAGATCCTCCTCCTCCGAGGTGATGTGACTGAGTCGCTCGCTGCTAACTCCAATTGAAACCTTGGGCTTCTCAGTAGACAGGCTTGACATGAAGCCTCCCTCTGGGATGAGTACATCGAGTAAACAAGCGACATCTCCGACGGTCTTGCCAAAAGGTCCTATGGTATCAAACTGCGGACTGGACATCAGACGACGGCGGGAAACAGCAGGACAGGCGTTCGACAACGTACTTGATAGGTATGACTCCCTTGTTGCTAACTGATCCTGGGGTGGGCTTCATACCCCATATCCCATTGAAATTAGCCGGACACGTCTGTAGCGATCAACAGTGCCCCACGATGGTAGGGAGGAGACACTCACAATACTCCCCATAGTCTCCTCACCAATCGTTGCGGCTGCCATTCCAGCAGCCAAGGCCACTGCACTGCCAGTGCTACTTCCGCCGGGATTCACGCCTACTCCAAATGTCGACACCACCTGCCCACCCAATGGGGACCAGCCGTCTGGGATCCCTGCCTGGTAGTAATTACCTAGAGCCGTCATATTGGTTTTACCGAGGACTACGACATGAGTCCAATGACAGCAACTGAAAGAAACGTACTGATCATTCCTGCGTCCAGCAATCTGTCGACTACCGGTGCGTTCTCGTAGGGGATAGAATCCGCTGCATGTAAGCTATGATCTCGTTGACTCGGCTTACCGAGAGCAGGCGTTCCACCAGTAGTTAGCAAGCCCAAACTCGGCCCAGTTCCAATCGATTCCCTGTCTTTAGCGGGACAATCACCCTTCATGGCGAATGGCACTTACTTTATCAAGACTGGAATGCCGTGCAGTAAGCCTTTTCGGCTCTGCTGCCTGGTGCTGTCTGCAAGTCGCGCCGCTGTTAGACCTGCTAGTCAGACGGGAACTCATACACCAAGACCCCTATACCTCACATTCTTTCTTATTCACCAATTGAGATACTGCTCGGAGACCTTTGCCTTCTATGTTGTTGGCATTGATACGGTCTGCAGACCATCAGCTTGCGTTCATCTTCGAGAGCAAAAGACACTCACTGTGATATTCCTGCACTAGCTGCTCGCTGGTGAAGATTCCAGAGTCTAAAGACGAGACAATTGCCGAGAGGTCTGTCTGGAGGAGGTCGATCGGAAACATTTGCGAAGTCATGGCTGGTAGGTGAGTGTACAGTCGATTAGTACACCCTTAGCTCCAGGTTTTTATATATCGATCGTTGTCCTCGCATTCCTTTGTACTTGTCGTGGTCCTCTTTGTCCTACTGCGCAAGGAAATATCCCTTTGTCTTAGATGCCAAAGGGGGCTCCATGGTTATCTGGTAGACGTGAAGCCGGCCGAATGAGTAGCCGGCGATCACCGATGATGATCAGCATATCTACATCGACTGCTCTCTTCTTGTATCATCAACACATCTACCATGTCAACTCAATATCTTCCCTCGACTCTCGCCCTGCTACCCTTAGCACCGCCTCAGGTTCTCTTTCCATACCTCCGAGTATCGCTCTCACTCAATGCCGCACAGCTCAATGTAGTCCTCAAGTCCATTGCCGACAATGCTCGTGTGCAGAAACTTGACGACAGCGTCAAGTTGCTTGCTGTGGTTCCTGTTGTTGAGATAGAGAGGAGGGTGGGGAGATGGGCTACCGCTGCTAGGGTGGTCAAGATCGATAAATCCAAGACGGACGAAGGGATGTATCGAGTAGTATTGGAAGGACTGGTGAGTCATGCCGGTTCTTCAATCACTCCTCTACCATTTCAGACTGAACCATCGCATTGGGTCTCGGCTTGTCTTCCATGGAGAGAGATGTCGAGTGATAGGGCATGGCTGTGGCAAGACGAGAAAGAGAGCAAAGAAGGCATATAATCGGGACATGTTGTTGTACCAATTGGGCCTCCACGAACAGAACTGACGATCAGGCAAGGATCCGTCTACCTAGATCGCTACCACCAGTACTATCTATACTACCCCAGGTCCCATTACCGATCTCAACATATTCACTACCCTTGAACGATGGCGTAAACGATAACAGACTCTTGCCTTTGGCTCAAACTCTACTTCCGAAACAACTTCATGCCCGTTTGACCGCCCTCACCCCGTCAATGTTATGTGACCTGCTAGTCACCATCCTAGGGTTCGACTGGGAGACGCGAGTAGAAGTCCTGGGTCTGGCCGATATGGAGGAGCGGTCAGCCAAAGTCAAAGAATTGCTAGTAGGCGTCATGGCAAATCGAGGGATTCCTCCGCCTCCCGATATCGAACCTGTCCCTCGGTCTCCCTCACAAGCTCTCATCCGACGTCCTAGACAGACCGAGGCTTCGTCTCAGCCATCACTACCCGAGGACCTGCAACCCCTGTTTGCTCTCTTGACGAAACGATTATCCGAACTCACACCATCTGCCAAATCAACAGTCGTCCGAGAACTCACAAGACTGGCCAAGATCCCTCCTCAGAGCGCAGAGTATGGAGTAGGAAAGACATATATCGAATGGCTGCTCGCATTACCATGGAAAAAGGTCAATGAAACGAGAAAGGAACTAGATCTGGATGAAGCCAAACGAAGACTGGAGGAGGATCACGAGGGACTACACGAAGTCAAGCGACGTGTCATCGAGTACCTGGCGGTATATCGGCTCAAGAAACGACGATTCATTGAACAGATGGAGAAGGCTCAGAAAGAGGAGCCGGCGAGGCAAGGAGCGGGGATGATTGATTCAGCTACTGCGGGTGAATTACTCGATCTTATCCCGTCAAATGAGCGGAAAGCCGCACAGGCGCCATCTCCCGAGACAGATGACAGCCCACCTACCGATGTGTTTAGGGACAAAGGTCCCATTCTGCTTCTAGTAGGACCACCTGGAGTGGGCAAAACGTGAGCACCGATCTTGTCGACTCAAGTCAGGACTAGCTGACCGCCAGATCTATCGCTCGGTCACTCGCAGAAGCCCTTGGTCGAAAGTTTCACCGAATCTCCCTTGGCGGCGTAAGAGATGAAGCTGAAATCAGGGGTCATCGTCGAACGTGAGTGGCAAGAATCCTGACCGGGCTGATATCCAGATATGTGGGTGCTCTACCCGGTATGCTAGTCCAAGGACTCCGCAAAGTTGGCACCTCAAACCCATTGATCCTGCTGGACGAGCTGGACAAAGTCGGTACCTCCAACTTTCATGGCGATCCGTCCGCTGCTTTACTCGAGACTCTTGATCCAGCTCAGAATTGGTCTTTCCATGATCAGTACGTCCCATTTATCTATACCCTCTGAAAATTGCTAATGGCAGCTATCTTGGCGATGTGACCATCGACCTGTCGCAAGTCATGTTTATCGCCACGGCCAATTCGCTCGATACGATCTCGCCTCCCCTACTTGACCGATGCGAGATCATCGAATGCTCAGGCTACGTCACGGATGAAAAGCTCGCTATTGCCAAGAAGTTTTTGCTCCCTCGCCAGATCAAGGAATGTGGTCTGGAGGAAGGCAAGGTGGTCATGCAGGACGATGCGTTGCTACGTGTGATCCTGGACTACACTGGAGAGGTATGTTCTCATGTGCCTTCGTGGCTGACGGTAGGCTGGGGTTCGATCACTTGAACGGGAAATCGGAAAAGTCTGCCGTACAAAGGCTGTCCAATTCTCTACCGATACCTCCAAGTCGTATGACCCTTCAGTATCTCCCGACGATATCGAGGCGATCCTTGGGATGGCCAAGTATGACCAAGAAGTCCGAGAGGAGAAGCTCAGGCCAGGTGTCGTCACGTGAGTACCACCTCGCCGTCGTATACCGGGCTGATCAAGTAGGGGCATGGCATACCGAGGATCTGGAATGGGCGGTATACTACTGCTCGAGACAATGCTCGTCCCAGGCGGCAAGGGCAGACTAGTCTTGACGGGCAGTCTGGGCGATGTAATCAAAGAGAGTGCGGAATTAGGTCTGACTTGGGTCAAGTCACGGGCTGTGGCCTTGGGCATTACTTCGCATAGAAACCAGGATCCGCTCAAGAATGTTGATATTCACGTAAGTGGTTCATTCCCTCTGTGGACAGAGCTGATTTCGCAGTTGCACTTCCCTAGTGGAGCAGTCAAGAAGGACGGACCTTCGGCAGGTACAGCCATCATTCTGGCTTTCGTCAGTCTCCTGACTGGCCGCTCGGTACCGTCTACCTTGGCTGTGACTGGCGAAATAACCCTCAGAGGGGCAGTGTGAGTCTACCCTTCCACAGCGTGATTAGGGCTGATGACAGAACTGCCGTGGGTGGTATCAAAGAGAAAGTCTTAGGAGCTCATCGAGCGGGAATCACCAAGGTCATCCTTCCCGAGCGTAACAGAAAAGATGTTCAAGCGGATCTGCCGGAGTCGATCCGACGCGATATCACCATTGAGCATGTCGCCAGTGTGGAAGCTCTCTTAGAGGCTGTGTGGGGCAGAGAGGTATGGGTGGGAGGTACCGGGAAAGTGGAGGCCCGTTTGTAAGATCGATATCATGTTGTTGCTTCTTGATAATAGTTGTACATACACGGTCATAATGTACGAATGTCCAAGTCATCACTACAGCTCCTGTCGGTCCCTCTCAAGCCTGGACAGCCGTCGTTTCTGAGTTCTGCCTCGACATTGTTTCGATAGCATACTTGAGCTCGACTGACTGAATGGCCCACTGCTTGAAACTCCAGACGTGGGGAACGATCTTCTCACTATTATCGACGTTCATTCGGAACAGTCTATGATGAGCTCTACCCATGATCACTGAGTCTGAACTCACCCCTCGACGTAATTACGGTACTGAGGCCAGAAGACTTCTCCAACGGATTCGCGGTGTTTATCTGAGTAAAACTCTTCCTTGCTCAGGCGTAGAGTATCAATCTCCTTCCCCGTTGCTTTGGACAACATGGTAGCCATTTCGCGTAATGTAGGGGTAGATCCGCAAGCATGGATGTCTTGTCCTGATCATCAGTTTTGAGTAGGTATAAGACTTGACGACTTGCCGACGTATTTCTTTGGGCTTTTGAGTGCGGCTAGAACAAACTCTCCTGTCTGTTCCAAAGCGAAACCGGGCAGAATAGTATTGTCTGGTACAGGTATTGTCAAAAGGAATCGATCTGGGTTGTCGCTTGCTGAATCTTTGGTAAAGTGGTTGAGGTATAGGAAGTCGTTGTAGGCATGGGAGGTATATAACATTGTTGTCGGTAGTTTCGTAGAACGGATATACTCCACCACTACTTGTTAGATCATCTTAATACCATGGACTGGACTTACCCTTTGCTTTAGCGTGGAAATGGGGAACATATTTGTTTTCTGGGAAATTATCCAGTGCCATGTAAATCATCTGCTTTACTCCAGCTGCCTCGCACGCATTCACACATGCAATCTTCTCCTCAAAGTACTGCTGCCCAGCTTGCTCAAAGTCTCCATCTGCCATATCGAGGTAATGCCAGAAATTGGCATCCAAATAAACGACATCGATATCCTTGAGGTAATGGGAATATGACCTCGGATCGGCCAAAGAGCCTTGTAATGTTCTGACTTGTTGTTTCTTTAGAACTATCATTAGTCCATCTTTCTAGACTCGACATACCATCTTGGAACTCGTGATCCATATCCTCAAAGATTGCTGATACGATGTATTTGCCTCCTCTTATCAGAAACTCGGCGACACTCTTGCCTTGTCTGTCGGAAGCGCCAAAGACCAGTACGCGTATCGTAGTAGGTGCAGTTGTCTGGGCTACTTTGTTCGGGTTCAGTGGGCCGAGCAGCCGGTCTAGCGCTGCCATTGCCTGCATACTGGATCGTGTAGATACTTTGTGGGATGTATAAGAGGTAGATGTATAAGCGTGTCAGAAATAGCTTTACGCAACAAGTTGATTTGTTCTAGATGACGTCGACTGAATTACAACCGTGTATAAGCAATTCATTCATATGCATCAACACCTTTCACATTCGTTAAGATAAAGCAGGTCTATAGTCTCCTGTTATATATGCAGTTCGTCTCCCCTCCTAGTCCCTCTTAACATCCAGACTATCTCGAACTTCCTTCAATTCCGAATCGCTGGGCTTGTGGTCGAATACGACATCTCCCTCGGGAGCACCAGCGGCAGTCTTGACAACTGGTACGTCTTCTCTATCAGTCACCGAGAGACCCTCGACTCCATTGCTAAGACTGTCGCCGTTAGTTTGTGCTGGAACCGCGGCAGCTGTGGTGTTGCCATTGGCTGAATGTTAGTATAGCTCTAGACCGCCGCTTGACAACTCACTGGCAGCAATATCCTTCTCCGACTTTGACTTGATACTAGTCTTCCTCGACTCGACTCCTGGAACAGGTTCGCCCTCGTCTGGTCCAGAAATCTTGATCCCTTCTTCAGCATTGGTGGTCACATCGCCTGGGGTGACGGATCCTTTCCTAGGGAAGTAGCCCTGTGCTGCCGCCAGAATACCGTTCCCTGCAGGTGGGTACCATCGTAGTCCATCGTCATCTACTCTCGTTCCGTCCGGGGCCTGTTGATCAGCTTTGTCCACTTTCAAGCAGTCAAGCGTACAATGTGGCAGAATCTGGTTGATCAGCAAGGCCTAGACGCGACTTGACAGGTTTACGTACGTGGTGAGAGTATTCCAATATGTTGAGTGGTCGAATTTGAGCTTGTATTTTCCTCCAAATTCTGAATCGAGGTGTTCTGCTGGTGCGAACTCGGTCAAGTCTGGGTTGAACCGGATCTTGTCCCGGGTAATAGGGTCCATGGCACCGCTGATGACACCAAAGAACGCGTTAATCCACCATCTAGCGCGTCAGCGCAATATTGTGATGTACAGCGAAGCGACATACGGCATGTTGACGACCAGACCTTTGCCCATTCGCTCGACATAGTGGTTTTGTAGGATACTGAGGACCTTTAGACCGGTACCAGTTGATGGCATGGCTCCTGATGTAGCTGATTTGTACTGTCACTGTCAGCTTCGAGCCTAGGACCCGATAAAGGGGGACTCACATCGACGATGATACAGACCTGTTCCTGTCCGGGAGGGCACAAGTCGATAGCTCGTTCCCTACCTATCAGCTCCTATACTAAGCAGAAAGTGTGGCTCGGATGACTCACAGGTGATAGATCATATGCCTGATCTGCCTTGGGCTTGGCTTGGTATTCTCCCTACCAGGTCTGGATATCAGCCGGAAAGTCCCCGAGGGATTCTCATGACCAAACTTACCTCAAATATAAAATGGGTCGAGCATCATTGTCAAATCCAGACAGAATACTGCTCATTAGTATCCTATTCCCATCATGCAATCGTGAAGGACCTACATCTTGCCAGACTCTGCCTCGACGCCAACATCCTCTGGTTCAATCAATTCGGGCTTGAATTCTCTCCTCCACTCCATGGTTTGCTTGATCCTCTTCTTTCCATCTTCAAGCTTCCATTTTGCAGCTCGCATGTATCTGGGGTGGGTACCTGGGTCGGCAAGGAAACGCTGTTCCCAGAAATAATAATCGTCTGTCTCGGGTAGTTGGATGGATTGGGTGTACTAGAAAATTAGGATTTCGTTCACATTCAGTAACGTACCTCTTTGAGTGCTTCAATCTATGCTATCAGCTATGATAGAGCATTATATAGAAATGACTCACCTTCTTGAGCTGCTCCTCGTCGTATTCCCATTTCTTGGTCGGCTTGATACCCTTCAAAGGAGTGGTGTATATTTCGCTGGTCGGAATAAGATTATCCACTACAGGCTCCTCCTTGGGTGTTTTGGATCCAGATCCCCTGCCGAGCGATGAGAAGAATCCCGACATGACTTATCTAATAATGTGATAGTCTGACGCAAGAAAAGGGAACAATAGAAATGAGTCGATAGATAAGGTTAAGTGAGTGGTGCAATATTTCCTCGGCCATGACAGTGATCGCGCCGAGCCTTTTCGCTTGTCTTCCGTCACGTCTTCGTTTACGGAACGCGGCCCCCGTAAGAGATGCCCGCGTATGCTTAATTGCTGATAAAGATCAAAAGAGTCATGCCAGAAACACGGACATAGTGCAGCGAGGATGATGCATACATTGATATCATGGACAGGATCTTCTTATGACAGAGAGCACTACATACTCTAACCTTTTGCACTCATGGCATATCGGGCGAGGGGAGTCGATTTCCGCCTGATGCCACATAGGCTGGGTACTGGTCTCGGCTGAATATCAGCTCATACTTTTGGTCAAAGTCACACTCACACTTGGGGACAGTTCTTTCGGAAGGGACAGTTTCCGCACTTGGAGTCGAGCTCGGCTCGACCAGTTGGTCCCGACATCTTTCGTTCCCCATGCCAGAATTTGAGCATAGAGGCAATGTGAAGTTGGACGAGCTTTCGATCAAACATCACATCGTGGTGATGAAAGAATTGTAATCTTGAGATCGACTCGGGATTCCTTGAGTCGTCTTTTCTTGTTGAGACGATGTCCATTATCAATTCCCTCAACGGCGAAAGGATGACCAATGAAGCCATGTCGCAGACCTGATTGCGCAATGACTGGAGCAGTGCTATAGTCCATTGGAGTATTTCCTCCTCGTCGAGCAACATAGACAATCCTCATGGCTTCTGAAGTTTGTCCTCTTGCTCCAAGTCCTAGCTTGCACACAAGATCTCCCAACACTTTGACCAGGTCTCGGATATTCCTGGCAGTGGTGATGCCTTTGGGGAGCGAGGTGGTCGTATTGGTCGAGGTCTCCTCAAGCTGCTGGAGGTGGGAGAGGTATTTGTTGGAAAATGTTTCATTGGGGTCAAGGGATAGTCGATGGCATATCCACGAGAACAATGTCGGGAATTGAGCGCCATTGGGGAAGTTGGCGTTTGGAGAGAAGGCCAAAAGCATGCCATCGAGTAGGTCTTTGTTGAGTGCAACTTCAAGGACTTTTGCCGAGTGATCGGTACTGGCAGGAAGGGGTTTGCTGCTGGGCTTGCTGTGATTGGCAATGACATAAATGTTGTGCGACCTTTGTGAGGAGTCACTGCCGGACACACTGGTTCTCCTGAGTTCATTCTGTTGGTTAGCACTAGCAACATTCCATATTGGGACACACGATAGATCCAAAGACAATCTCGTTGCCAATGCGGCCAATCACTGGTATCTCCCTGACAACTCCATTATGGATAAGCATATCCAATCGTCGGCACACCTCCACAAGTCTGGGTATCAGTCATGCCCTGACAGAACAATCGGGTGTCATGGATGATGGACGGTACACTTCACAGCCAAATGACCCGACAATTGTACCCGTCATCTATGACACTCAGCCGCGGGCTTACTTACGTGTTGGCGAAAGCTTCTTCTTCCCTGTACGAAGGAATCTTGAACGGAGCGCAGACTTCAAGTTCTAGCTCTTTGCGAATAGACTGATAGCATCAGATATATATAATTGTTTTGTGAACTTACTGCTCCTCTATCAATATGTTCCTTTGACCTTCTTAGGTCCTGCATGATGACCGGGATGACGGAATCTTTGTAGGCCACAATGCAATCGTCATACAGATCTTGATCCTTGGGTATCTGTTCTTGGCTGAGAGAGTCAGTATCTGAAAGATTTGGCCACGCACAAGTAGAACTAGAGGTCAGCGATATCAATCAATGCAGCTCACCTTCTGTTCACAATATTGAGGGTCGATGAAGTCGCTGACATTCAAAGTGCCAGTTCTGAACATGGTGAATGGTGTGTCTGTTTCCTTTGATATCGGCGAGGCCGTGTTTCATAATATTGTCGGTCGCAGGATCAAGCGGAATACTTTCACCATAATCGCTTTTTGTACCGTTTTGAATGATGTTGTCGGTCAAAGAGTCGAGGGGTATACTGTCGCCGTAGTCGCTCTCAGCGGACTCGTTATCGACCTTATGGGATACCATGTTAACCTGTATCGTATATCCGAGTGTAAAAGGATGAGAAGTTAATGATAAGGAATGATTGAAGGAAAGGAAATGAAATAAAACAGGAAGGAAGAGAAACGAGACTGAAGGAAATGAAAGCGAAGGTCCGAGCGCGGCAAGCAGACATAACTTCGATGGCGTTGTCGGTCAGACGCCAGATGAGCATCAGAAGTGCATGTTCCATCACTCTACGAGCTTAGCCCTGATTATGTCCATGACCTTCTTCTCGCAATCTGTGAAAGCCCTAAATGTTAGCGAGCAGCCCTATAGTATACGACATAAACTCACTTGAGCGCATACTCCAGCCTTTGCTTTACACTAGCATCCGCATTGTTGCTGTCGTCAAGCGCCTTCCCGTCGTTGGCGAGCATGTCTACAGCATGTACATCTACCCAAATCAGCGTTCTTTTTACGTTCGAAGGGAAGACTGACCTCGTCCGGCAACCTTCGCCTGGCTGTGCTTTGCATCCACGTCCAAGTCCTCCCCTCTGAAGTCGGCAACGTCCTTGTCGTCTGCGAGTGCTTGTAACACCGAGCCAGAGATGGTGATGTGGTCCACGCCGAGTGTCGATATGGCTAGTGCCTCTTTGGCCGTAACGATACTAACAGATCAGCCCATGAGATACGCAGGGTTTGAGTGAGCTTACCTGGCAGGCATAACGAGCGGCTTCTTGTCCAAGGCGCTGTACAGCTCCACAATGTCCCGGATGACAGGGCACATCGGGTGCTTCTGTGCGGTATCATCCCCATAATCCACCCATGTCTCCGGTTCAAAGTGGACGCTCAACTCATTGAAGTATGGAGCGATATAGTAGCATCCTGCCTGGACGGCCGCTACTGCCTGATCGACCGAGAACAGGGTGGTAGCGAGCGTGTTGATACCCTCCCTCTGAAGCTGCGAGCAAACGACCAATCCTGCTCCGGTAGATGGGATCTTGAGGCATACTCGATTTGGTGGAATGCCGTGTTTGCTGAATAGCTCGATCAGACGGCGGCCATGGGCGAGGGATTCGGGAATAGAGTGTGCGTATCGAGGTGAAAGCTGAGCGTGAACATGGCCGGTAATATATGGGTTCACAGCCTTGGCGAGCAAGACCGCCTGACAGTCAGTTAGATACCTCGAATTGCAATTTGACTCACCAAAAAGTCCAATGCCGCTTCAATACCCTCTTCCCCGACCTTTCCATCCTGCTTCAGACCCTCAACAATACTCGTAACGAGCTTTCCATCCGGATCCGCCGTCACGACTCCCGCAATCAATGCCTGATTAGAAGTCATGTCGCAGAATGGTCCGAGTGCCTCAGCAATGCTCGGCGAGAGCTGATCGATATCGATAGTAGCCCTGCTCTTGACGAGGTCTAATGAGTTCTGATGAGTCGTAGTCATGGTGATGTGTGGTTGCCAAGAGCTCGAAACGTTGTTGAAAGAAGGTGTGTTTTTCGGGAAACCCTCGGTCCGAGCTGTCGGAGATTCGGAAAGCGTGCTTTAGGCGTGTTGCAGTCCCTCTTCTCCATTGCATCAGATCCTACTGGCGATTGCCACGGTCATCGCACCTCTTGTCCCGCCTTGGGCTTCTTCTGCTCCTGCTATGAAGAATGGTAGATAGATGGTAGTGTAAAATATACCCTTGACTCACCCTATAACCCCTTGAAACAAGGTTCGGATGTTTCCGTTGGAAGATTGGATTTTTAGATCCTTTGAGGATGGAATGGGGTAACGGCCACCGCATTGACCTACTAGCTTTCACTACCATACTTCATCTTTCACTCCAAAATGGTACACTCAGTCACCACCAAAACCTATGCCGAACGAGCTAGCTCTCAGGCTAACCCCGCCGCAAAGCGATTGCTAGAATTGATGGACCGAAAACAAACCAATTTATGTGTCTCTGTCGACGTGACCACCACCAAGGAGGTTCTCGAGATTGTCAAAGCGGTCGGACCTAGTGTCTGTATGGTCAAAGTGAGCTATGATGGCCTCGATCTCCTTGCGTCACAAGCTGATGGTAGACTCATTGTGACATCATTGAGGACTTTACTCTCGGCTTTGCAAAGGAGCTCGAGAAGCTCAGCGAGGAGATGGACTTTGTCATTTTCGAAGACAGGAAGTTTGCCGATATCGGTAAGCTCACGATCTCGCTGATCGAACCTCATAGCTGACATCGCAGGAAACACTGTGACGCTACAGTACTCTTCCGGAGTCCACAAGATTGCGTCCTGGTCCCACATCACCAACGCTCACCCCCTTCCCGGTCCAGGCATCATCTCCGGTCTCGCTTCAGTCGGTAAACCTCTCGGACGAGGTCTCCTCCTCCTCGCCGAGATGTCATCAGCCGGAAACCTCGCAACTGGCCAGTACACCGAGACCGCCGTCGAAATGGCTCGAAAGGACCGAGACTTTGTCATTGGTTTCATCTCTATGAGACGATTGGGTAACGATGACGAGGACTTCCTTGTCCTCACCCCTGGAGTTGGGTTGGAGAGTAAAGGAGATGCGATGGGTCAGCAGTACAGGACACCTTCCGAGGTCATCAAGGATAGCGAGTGTGATGTGATCATCGTTGGAAGGGGAATCTACAAGGTCAAGGGAGAGGAGAATGTCAGGAATGAAGCCGAGAAGTACAGGCAACAAGGTTGGCAGGCTTACAAGGAGCGATTGGCATAGACGTAGGCTTAGAGGAATAGCTGAGACAATTTGTACATAATGAATCCCGTTAACGACTTCACCTATCTATAACACCCTTCTAGCTAGTCGCTCAAGGGCCACTCCTCCCACACCGAGCCCTGCAACGACCCAAGTCCACTTGTTTGTGATCTCGGCGACACTGGGCCAGAACGAGTTCTTCTCCTGCTTAGAGTCCTCCAACTCCGCCCATTTCCCGGGTGCTCCAGCCCGATACCTCTCCTCTTGACAAGCCTCATTCTCCTTGTCGCCTCCGACATATCGTAGGAAGAACCAGTTGGTCAATGGCGATAAAATGGCGAGCGGGTTGAACAAGTCGTTGGCATATAGGAACAAAGGGTAAGCGAAATGAAGGAGCTGGTCACCGAGGTAGCTATCTTGTCAGCACAAGTTGAGAGGAATCAGCCAACTTACTTTGGATGTCGTACGATAGACCAGACGCCTCCTCGCAACAGACTCTTATCACCATACTGCTTATGGGTTGCCAATTGCCAATCTGCGAGTACCTCGAGCCCGAATCCTGCCGACCAAAGTCCAATGGCTACTGCATCGAGGAGACCGGCATATTCCCTAGGAGCGCCAATGACAGGTACACCAGTACGGAAAGGTATGGTGACAGCCAAAGTGATCAATGACTGGACAATAGCTTCGGGTACAAAGGTCGTGAAGAATGCTTTGGTCCATCCGGAACGGTCTTGCTTGACGGAGGCGTATCGCGGGTCGTCCATTCCAGAAGCGACAGTTCGCGAGATGACTCGGTACGCCAATCTCGTACCCCACAAAGAGACACCAGCGATAGTGACCCAGCCTGGGCGGGTGATGGATTTCAGAACACGTTCGAGCGGAACACCTTGGACGAGAGCGGGTCGGATGATAGATGCGTAAAGGACATTGGAGATTTGACCGGTAGACCAAAGAACATCTTTCGCAACGAGCCTATCGAGACCTCGACCGATCAAGTATGCTGGAACGGCCAAAGTCGAGTGGAATGCAAGGTTTGGCAGTAGGGTGTCTCGCAAGACCCCTACGTCGACGAGTGAGGCCATAGCGATTGATAGTACAGTTCAAAAGTGAGCGTGTATTATAAAGGTGCGTGTCACAAGCGAGCTGACATCATTTGACGTCATGTCTTGCATTGCCAAGACGCATTGTGATTTCCTATATGCATGTCTGTGAGCTTTGGGTCCCTCTCATAAGCCCATGCATCCAGCGGCGGGCCGATAAAGATTATACAGGGCGGAGATGATGTGCCCGAACAGGCCGTCGCGATAATGAGCGCGTCGACGCGACACGGCACACACACATGATTGCAAGCGTCGGCGTGTTTTAGTAAGCGATACACTTCTAAATTTTGGATCCAAATTCATCCACGACCATAGAATCTAGAAAATTCCGCATCCCGTCCGATCTGCGCAGACAACCTGGATATCGCCCAGTTAGTAGCAAGGTGGGGGACCACTTGCGAATCCTGTTAGGTGTTGTGGTTCCATTCTTTTCGCCTCGATTAACGTTCTTCATGCGTTATTGATGGAGGTCCATATATCAGTCGGCCAATTGTCGGCTCTTGACTACCGTTGGAGGGTGCTTCGAGCACACGCAAGATACACTCCTTCACATGTATTCACCCAGTTTCTTTCTTTCGGGAAGCACGCACCATGAGTTTCATGAGGACCGATTGAGATATGCACCTCCGGCTGAGCTGAATTCGGCATAGATTTACGTAGAATTCAAGACATGTTACGCATGGTCAAAGACGCCCTTGTTATGGACTTGGGCCTTTGTGGTTATGTTGCGCAGGTGGCTGATACGGCGTCTACTCTCGCCGCCTGTGTTGACCTCCCGGGCGTACCAGACTACCAAGGGCGTGACAATAAGGAGTCTCCTAGCTTACGACGCGTAGGTTTCTGTCTGTCGGCGCGCGGAGAGAAACGGACGCGTCGAGCTAGAGTCAACAAGGCCCAAATGGGGTATCAGGTTGTACCTGGTACCTTGGCGTTCTGGAGCAGCTTGTGCTTGTTTAGTTTTCGGGTCCCCCATTTCAAATTCTCTGTTTGCGAGAGCCAGGTCCAAGCCGGATGCTGTTTTGCTTGTCGCGTCGGTGAGAAGCTAGGTACCAAGGAACGAGAAAAACAAAACTCTCGGAATCAAGGTCCGACGCTAACTGATTTGTCTCATCGCTCGGTCACTTGGGTTTGTTGATTGCCCTGTCGGACTAACCACAAGGATCATCCGATTGACTTGTCAGGGTGTTCTACCCCATGCGTGCTTTGTTTACATGGGCCCCGTTTCTCGAAGATATAAGGCCGAGCTCTGGCAAGAAGTAAGAACGTTCTTCTCATCTCCCATTCGACTTCGACAATCCCGACACTCATTACCTCGACACTCATTACCTCGACAATCCCGACACTCATTACCTCGACATGAAATCTTTCGGTATCATTCTTTTCGCTCTCGCCACTGGCGCTGCTGCTCAACCCTTACAATCCAGCAGCCTCTTCTCGCGACAAACAGTAGTCACATGTGCGGTCAACAAAGACTGCCTCGCTACCCAATTCTGTGCCGGCGCGACCTGTGAGACTTTCACAGATTGTCGAAAGACCGTAGACAGTTGCCCCGGTGGAACGTGAGTCCTTCATTCAGGCTGTACACAGCGGCTGATAGTTAGCTGCTCCCCTTCTGACAAACTTGCCGAGGGCGACCGTCAGGACCCCACGCGACAATACGAGTGCATTTTCCCAGACGCCCCATCCTCGTCCGCCGCTTCTTCCTCTGCCGCCTCCTCCGCGGTCTCTTCCGCCGCATCGTCCGCCTCAAGCTCAGCTTCCGCCTCCGCTTCCGAGTCGGCCTCTGTCTCTCTGTCAGCTTCATCCGCTCCCTCTGCCTCTGCCTCCGCCTCCAGCGCGGCAGCATCGAGTGCATCCGCCGCACCTTCCGCTTCTGCCTCCTCTGGTCCCACTCCTGCGCCCGAGCCATCCCAGCCCCAGCCTGCCCCTCAGCCAGAGCCCGAGCAGCCCACCGGAGGTTCCACGCCCGCTCCACCCAGCGACGACTCCAACGACGGCAGTGCCTGGAGAGACGAGTACAGGGATCAGCAGAACGCCCTCAAGAATTGAGACCAGTTCAAGATTGAGGACCTTCTCTATCAGAGAAAGGGGCGAGCTTCAAGGACTCAAGTGGGAGGTGGAGCATTCGAAGCCTGCGTAGTAGTAGGCTAGGTGTTTCTAGCAACTAGTCGGGTCAGGTTTGTAGTTAGTGTTGGACATTTCTTTCCGTTTAGGTCATTGGGAGACACTCTTTTTAGGACAATTGGATAATCGTAGTTGGGTATGGTAATCGCAAGAAGTTGAAGCCATGCAGCCATATTTTCACCGGTCAACCAGCCACTCGATCTATGCAGCTGGGGCCAGCGTGAAGGAAAGCCTCGGGTTGCTCTCGAGGGCAACAGGTTGTTCAACTGATAAACAGTGACGGTGTCTATGACGTGTTATTCATAAGCGGGGAAGCCACGTGACATCGCCGACCAGGCCATGGGCCGAGGTTGCCAAGACAATTTGAAAAAGGGGGCGTTCTATACGATCCAAAGATCGAGACCAGTCATCGAAAAAAATAGATGCCCCAAGCTGGAAAGATGACAAGATGACCCGGTTATCACGGGAAGTTACCCCAGGAACTTGTTCGGATCCCAAGTTTGGAATGACGGTGCCAAGATATTCTGATTTCTTGTCAAAGTTGATGCCCGAGGTAATGGATCAGCTATATATATACACCACTATTCAAGTGAGGCAGTAGCACATGAACTTTGAGGATTATCGTAAACGATGAGCGACAGTGGAATCACGATCAATGGTCCTCGAAACCCCAACGTACCTCCTGGAGATGGCGAAGCTTCGATCACATTATACGGCTATATTCCAGCTCTCGCCCTTGGTATAGTCGGAGTCATCTGTTTCATCCTCGTCACGATCCCCAATATCTGGTTCCTCATCAAATCAAAACGTCGATACTTGACTTTCCACGTGTGTTTGATTATTGGATGTTTGGTTGAAGCTGCTGGATATGCGGCTAGGATTCATAGTCATTATAATCCATTCAGGATTGATAATTTCGTTGCTCAATTCTTGTTGATCATTTTGGTGAGTTATGATCTCATCTTATGATGGCTATCATGAGACTGATCATTAGGCCCCGATCATGTTTACTGCAGGTATCGACTTAACACTCAATATGCTCGTCAAAGGCTTTCCCGGATCGGACGGGATCCTCCTCTTACGTCCCAAGATCGTTCTCATCGGTAAGTCACTTCCTGACATTCAAGCATCTATCTGATATCAGTATTCGTATCATTCGACACCATCTGCAATATAGTCCAAATAGCAGGAGGGACTTTGTTCGGAATCTCGCAATCCGGAGACCCAAGGGAAGGAGGATCCGATATAAACCCATCATTAGGCCAGAATGTCCTGAAGGCAGGGTTGGCACTACAAGTAGCATCTTGGGTCATCTTTATCGCTTTCCTCGGAGTAGCTATTTGGCGAGCGAATCGAACGACGAAGAACCCCCATTTGGCAGAGCGGCGATATGATCCATTGAGATGGTACTTGTGGGTCGTACTTGTCGCTTCTGCCCTCATCCTATGGCGAGCCTGTTTCCGTTTGGCAGAGTCTATTACTGGTAGGCCATTTGTGAAACGGGGTCATTGATAGCTGATGATCAGGCTTCGTGAGTGGGCCCCTCACTCGGGAAGATTACTTTGGGTGTCTCGAATTCCTCCCAATCATTCTTTGCGTTATCATCCTTACTGCCTTGCCGCCTTATTGGTTCATCGAGCATGCCCGAACGAAAGAGTCTGTCCAGAGTGAGAAGAGATATGGGTCGAATGGCGAGTCGGGATTCTCCGACACTCCTAGGCCATCGGCAGTCTAGTCAGTATTGAGAAGAATCACAATGAACCTTTCATATGCATTTCCTCTTCGCGGCGGAACTGGACGCTAGGCCTCTGAGATGGATATCGATACCACTTGGATGATATCCGCAAGCGGTTCCATCGCCCGTCCTATCGCGGCTCCTAAATCAGCCTTGTCAGCGGAAGTCCGATACCTTTGCTTCGTCGAGCCTCTGTCGAGGGGGGCTGGAGATGGACATTGACACCGCTTGCAAGATATCCGCCAGCAGCTCCTTCAACTTTTCTGTCTGACCTCTTAGGCCAGCCTTCTCAACGACTATAAGATCGCTTTCTTCGCCGAAGAAATCAGTCAATGAGCCTGTGAGATGGACATTGGTACCGCTTGCATGATAGTTGCCAGCAAATCCTTCATCGTTCCTATCCCTGCTCCGAGTACACCTTGATCGTCTTGTCCGCACCACCCGTAATAAGCCTCGTACCAGTCTTGTCGAATGCAGAAGTGAATACACCCTATTCATTAGCTCCCGCCAAATCGTATCCAGATAACTTACAGCCTCCGCGTCCAAAGATCCAGGTTGTGGAATATCCTTGAGATGCTGGAATGGTAGACCGGTCTTGTAATCCCACATTGTCAAAGTTCCATTATCTGCTCCTGAGAATAAGACACCTTCGCTGTTTAAGCTTAATGTGTTGATGATGGCTTCGTGACCTGTGAAATTGTTGACAAAGATTCCTTCGGGGCATTTCCACTTTTTTATGCTATAGATCAGCATCTCACTCTCTCTTGGAAATAGGAACTCACTTGTTACCACCAGAACTGGCACTGGCGAAGCTGAATTCCGTAGGGTGGATAGCAAGAGCTCGGACAGACTTCTTGTGATGAGTCAAGGTTGTCATGCATTTTCCAGCGGCCAGATCCCATAATCGGACCGTACTATCCATAGAACCAGAGATGATTTGAGGGTCGGAGTCCTGGCACTTGACATCGGCGACGGTACTAGTATGTCCGGTGAGGGTAAAGATGTTGGCTCGTGTACGCATATCCCATACTCGAACACTGGCATCTCGACCTGCTGTACAGAGGACATCTAGAGTGGGGTGGACGCTGGATGTCAGCTCAGGTCACTATAGTAGGGGTTACCCAGCTTACGATAGAGAATAGACACCAGAGTAATGACCGTGATAATGTCGGATGACCTTGTTGGTTTCCAGATCCCAACATTTGACCATCTTGTCCTCGGCACATGAGAATAGGTATGGGTGACGATCGGATACGGCAAGACCACGGATGGTAGAGATATGTCCAGTCAATGATAGCTTCAACTCTCCTGATGCCAAGTCCCAGATCTATCATCAGCATATATGCTCGATGGCTACAAAGGAGACATACCTTGACCACACGATCTCCGGCTCCAGTAGCGAACCATTGATTTCCAGGATCAACAGCAATAGCCCGCACCCAACCCATATGACCAGAAATGACTCTTGTTAATTTCCCTAAATTGTTAGCTTTCGCAATTGTCCTGTACGAAGCAGCTTACACTGAGCATGATAATCCGGCTTGATCTCCCTCGCTTCCTTCTTCTTCATCAAAGCCTGTGATAGACGTGATGAGGCCTGTCCTCCTTCCGCTGCGAATCCTTCTTGATGTCGATATTTGACAAGCGATCTAGGTTCCGTCGGTCCAACTCCTGTGCTCTTTGGCCCAGCCGTCCTGTTTATCAGCTTACATCTGAGATTCAATAGAGCGACACACGTGAAATCCTCTGGTCCTCCGATCAACTTGACCCCTTGTCCTCCAGTCGCGGGCGCAGCCGGACGTTTTGGTCCAGCAGGACCTGCCTGCTGACCCGCCAATATAGGCGGTAGAGTCTGTACATCCTTATACTCCGCAGCCAGCTTCGATGCTAGCTTAATCTTGTTTCTATCAATCAGCACCTTTAGAATATCAAGGGCGCGGATAATAGACATACGCTTGAGCTAATCCATCATCAATTCCAAATTGTTCATTCCCAAAGATCGCCCTTGTTCGTTTCGTACTCCGTTTAACAAGGTCCGAGAGGGGCGGAAGAGAAGATGAAGGACCTGGGATATCTTCCGAGGGCGCTGTTGATATGGATGTTGCCATCATGTGTGTATAATATGAGTTGTATAGAGTAGTAGTCGAGGGTTCTTTGGAGGAGGTAGAGTGGAAAGGACGGAAGCAAATTGAATGAGAGTAAGTAGGGTTGAACTCTGTCTATAAAGAGGTGTGTTTGTCAATATACAGTTTGTTATTCAATCAATCGAAGCACATGCATCGGAAGAAGCCGATCTGGTATTCATGAGACTCTGTAGATGACATTCGAATCAAGAGTGGAACGAAAATAGTACCGGGTAACCAAGCAGGGCGTGTGAAAAGGACTCACGACAACCTAAGTTAGGTTAAGTTAATCCAACTCAACCTCTTCCGCTCCACGCTCTTCTGAGGTAATGACATCAATCAACTAAACTACAAACTTCTCACGGGACCCGGGGTCGGAATCAAGTCATGCGTTATCCCAGGTCATGGGGTATAAAACGTTGATTCAACCCACCTTGCCCCACTTACCTCTCTACTAAATCCACTTCCTTTTCTCACTTCAATCACAACTCTCATTCAAATACATTCATACAACATGGATTTCAAATCATTCCACTCTTCCAATCTCTTTGACGTCAAGGGCAAAGTAAGTCCGTTTCTGCGCCCAAGCTGATAGCCAGTCCTGCATCGTCACGGGCGGAGGAACAGGTTTAGGCAAAGCATTCGCAACAGCCCTAGCCCTCAACGGGGCAAAGGTACGCTTCCCAAGCTGTGTGGTTCATGAGCTAATCTGATGCTAGGTAATCATCAATGGTCGTCGAGAGGATGTACTCAAATCTACCGCCGAGGAGATCAATACCGCTGCTAAGGAATCACAAATGGGTGGAGAGGTCATTCCCGTTCAAGGAGATGTAGCTACCAAGCAAGGCATCGTAGAGTTCTATGACAAGTGCACCAAGCATCTCGATAAGGTATGTTGATCCCTCTACCAGAGAGCGAGCTGATGGTAAGCTCGACTTCCTAGTCAACAACGCTGGATTCTCTAGTAACTGGAAAGTACAGACTAAGATGGTCAGTCAGCTATCTCTACCTGTATCATAAAGCTGATGATCAGGACGACATCGAGAACCTCGAAGAGAAGCTCTGGTCCATCGATGAGTATGTCATCCAACCTTACGAGCTGATGATAGTGTCGATTTCGCAAACATGACGGCCATCCACGTAGCTGGACCCTACCTCGTCAGCTTCTCCTTATCTCCCGACGATCAGACTTACCAAGCAGTTGGCGGTCAAATGTATCCCCCTATTCAAGAAATCGAGCGATCCCTCCATCGTCAACATTACCTCCCTTGGCGCTTACTTCCTTAATCGATCATGTTGTGAATTCTCCTACGCTCAGTCCAAAGCTGCTGGTACGTCTCCTATCCCCAACCCGTATCTAATATTGATTGGCAGAGGAACACATGACCAGGATGATGTCTGCTGGACTTATGCCTTTCAAGATCCGAGTCAACTCCATTTGTCCAGGTACGCCCCCCTTCTTTTTCTTTTGAGAAACGCTGATGATAGGTCTATTCCATTCAAACTTGACTACCGATGATAAAGGAAATCTCTGGCCACCCATGGAGGAAGCAACCAAGAACATCCCCAGAGGGTATGTCTCCCTGGATGTATATAGCTGACGATAGTCGACCTGGCCTTTGGTCCGAGATTGGAGGTACTTGCCTCATGCTCGCTTCTCCTGCTGGAGGGTACTTTAATGGAGCTACCCTCGTTGTGGATGGTGGATGGCTTTTGACTGCTTCTGCCAAAGATGTTTAGCTCAGGTGGTATGTGTGGAGGGGACGAATGGGGTGACGATTGTATCATGATTTATGCAAAGTATTATCCCAGTCCGTCTGCATTCTGCACTACTCGCCATCTCCTCACGTTTTCAAGGCGACATGAGAAAGCCAGATGAGAGACTGACAACATGCATAGACTGCGGCTACAAGTATTCACACCCCTCAGTCCATCTTTCTCCTCTGCGCATCCCACCACCTTCCAAACTTATTAGCAGTATCCGTAATTTCCCCCTCTCCGTTAAACACTCTAGCATTTTCTAGCATGAGTGCGAAATCATCATCAACCTGTTTATAGGTCGTGTATCGACCTTTATCAAAGTTGGATTTGATCAATGATAAATCTCTAGCATCCTCTTCTGGAATCCTGTTCATTAGCCCTTATTCCGTACATGGCGTGCGACAGGAAATGGAGCAGAAAATGGAGAGGAGAGAAAGAGACGTACACTTCGAAATACGTTGGGATATTCAACGCGACTGGATCTACTGGTTCTCTAAATACGATACCCAATGGTTCCTTCATTGCTCTCGTAATCAAAGAACTCATGGCTCGTTTCTCATCCGGGGTCATACGGGGGTCAATAGCTTTAGGCCATTCTCTTCGATATACCGCTTCGGTCGTATCTGCCAATTCGGATATAGCGCCGGGACCATTGAATTTTCGACAACTTCATTATCAGTATCTGGGACAGACGAAGTGAAGTTTGGAGGGAAGAGGTAGATGGAGCGGGACCTACTTGCTAAATACCAGTTCAATATCTTCACCTAGTTGTTGCATCGTCTGATACTTCTTTCCTTCTTTGCCTTCTACTTTCTTGAGGATTGTCCCGAGATCTCGAGGTTTGGTAATTTCCTTTAGATACCTGATTTTCAGCTTAGTGACAATTTGCCGGATGTGGTAGCTTACGTGGGACAACCATCAGCGATCGGATCAACAGGTCTCAAGAACTATCTCATCAGCCTCGTTCCACTCGAGCGAGCTGTACTTGTACTTACCCAAGCAGCTGAAGGTTCCTTCTGCAACAACGTCACCAGAGCTTTAGCCCTCTTCATCCTAAATGGCATATTACCAGCACTTCTCGAAGCAGGTGGTTCATTCGCGAAGCGATACTGAGGCGCAGAAACGGCGGATGAAGCTGGCGATGGCGTTACTGCAGGTGCAGGTGGAGGTGCCGGGGCGGGAGTATCGGGTGTATCGAGATAAGCGTCCAAATCCAGTTCCTTCTTTTTTGTCTTTATCTTAAGTTGTTGAGATGACTGTTTTTCGGGACTTCGACTTCGCCTAGCTTTCTTTGGGGCCGTAGCGATTTCCGGTGAGATATCTGCCTTACGCGGTTGAGGAGCACTGATGGCATCAACCTCATCAGCTAAGATCGCATCTGAATCCCGAGGTCGTTTCTTGTTGGGAACAGCGATCGAGATTTTGCGTTGGGGAACAGGTGGAGGGGCCATGGGTAGAACTGGCGTTGTTGGTTCTTGTTTGACAACGGGGGCAGGCATCTTGAATTTGATTGATGAACTTCGGGGCTCGGGAGTCTCGGCGGATGGTGCTCTCGGGGCAGGGGCTGGGGCGGGTGAGAATGCCGGTCCTAATGTAGGTGCAGGTGCCCGGGGTTGGGGAGCAGTATCTTGATCTCGCTTCACCAGAGTCGCTTCAGTCTTGGTCCATACTACTTGGTCAGCAACGTATTTATTGAAAGGAAAGGGTGGGGAAGAGGAACTTACATTGATGAAAGACACTCCTGAACCGTTTCGCAGCTCGACCAATATCATTCTGCTCGCCATTGTACATTATACAATTCCGTACGATCTTTTCCATATCATCGAAAAATTCTTGTCGGGATGTATATTGACCACTTGATAATTTCGCTCGAGAAGTCTCCAGGTCCATTGGTTCTTTTACGATAGTAAAGTAGCTAATTCATCAGCTACGCTTTGCCAGGGAGATGGGAGCTTACTCTGGTGCACCATCCCTGAGTGGATCGACAGGTGCCCTAAAGAATTCACTACACACATGCGATGTCTACTTGTAAGTCATACGATCTCGATGGGGAGTAGGGAAAACTAACGAGTTTGTTGAGAGCATTGTTGATAGCTTTCAAATCCGCTTCAGGCAATCCCCTTCTCTGAGCCGGAACTACCTTCTTGCCCGGAATCACAAGTTTCAAAGGTTGATTACCACCAAAGTTTGAGAATCCCTCAGGCACCGTTGAACCGGGTAGACTCAGACGGATCTTTGTTGGGAGTGCTGGTGGGACCTCTGTGACTGGAGTATGGAGTTTGATGATATTTCCTGGTGGTGGTTCGGGGAGACTTTGAGTAGTCATTTCTGCTACTTTGATAAATGCGAGTCGAATCGCATCGTCAAATTGAGTGTAATTGGTCCTGCACATCAGCTTCACTTTCAACTCATTCACCAAGGCAGCTGACTTGAGAATTTCGCCAATCCATCCCATGACCTCTGGTTTCTTTTCATAATCCTGCCTAAGAGCTTTCACGATCGCTTTATCAGTTTCCTTCTGCCTAACAACTTCATCGATAGAAGTATCAATGACTCTAGCAGAGGCATTTATGATATCCCCAAAAGCAAGTGCCATCAATATAGATTCCGACATGGCTCTAGCCACATGACGCCTAACGACCAGAGAGGGGTCTTTGGTGATGATATTGAGGAGGTACTTTGCGAGTGGTTGACTCCGACCGAGGGGTTTACAAAGTAGTAGAGCGTCAAACGCGAGGAGGCGGAGTGATCGGAGATTTCCCTCACTGCTTGTCAGCTCGAATGAGGAGGAGGAGCTTACCGAGTGTAGCCCAAGAAGAGGCGAGGATCATTGGTGATTTGTCCAATCATGATTGACTTCAAGTGTGCCTCGAGACCGGCTTTCGTTACGACATTCCCGAAACTAGGAAGTAATCTATCGAGCGTGATAGCTTTTTCAATAGCAGTAGCAGCTCGATTATCACCAGCTGTGCCCAACATATTCCCAAGTCCGGAAATGAGGGTAGCGGTATACGAGCAGTCGGAGTACTGATCGTCAGCTTGACCCACGCATTTCCGGAGAGACATACTCGGTTATCGGTATTGTCATTATGATCTAGCAATTCGATTATGGCATCCCTGGCACGGCGGAGGGGGACCATCCGCACCGTTTCTCCTGCTTTGGCGGGTTCACGAAGATTGGACACGGCAGATATCACACTCTGACAGTCAGCGTGTACCACACTGGCGACTTGCCTTCAAAACGAAATATTGGGCGATATCTGAAAAATCGTTCTTCCCTTCCGGACCTAGATGATCGAGGAGTTTGAGCAGCAGAAAAGAACCCATATGTTGAGCGTCTGGTGTATCGAGCTGATGTCAGTTGGAACACTTTGAGAGACGTACAAAGACGAGGGCTTTGGCAGCTTCTGTTCTGATTCGGTAGAAGTAGTTCGAGACTAGGACAGTCCTGGCCAATTCACTAGCGACTACAGGGTAGGAGGAGTATGCAGTCAGATTCTGAACAGCCTATTCGTCAGCTAGACTCCCGGAGATTATCAGCTGCTCACCTCAAGTTGAGCAATGACATCCTTATCACCCTGAAGCTGACTGATCCAATACCAAGGTTTCTCCGGGAACTCGAATAACGCCAACCATTCACAATCCGGATCAATCCTAATCCACTCATACCCACTTCCCTCAGTCATCATTGCATCAGCCTGATCCTCGGTCCATTCTGCAACTCTCCAATCTGCTCTTTCACGCTCATTATCCCATGGTGGATAAGCGAATACGTCGGTTCGGTCCGTATCGCGTAAAGCATCCTCGTCCGTTTCATCGGCTTGCATTTGATCTCGGAGGTGATCAAATCGAGCGGCAATACGACCTGATCGTTTGGTCCGTTTGTATTTTGTATTGAAGGGGAGCGTGAAGGTCTTGGAAGAGGATTTGACGTCGACTAGATGTTCGAAAGGGGCACCATCTGCTTCGTGGATACGGATTGTCAAGCTGCCCTGCGTCGTTAGCTCGAGTCAATTTAGTATAGCTTACCTCGAAGAACTGAGTAGGCCGAAGTTTACTTTTGGTAGCAGGTTGAGTCTGCTCAACAGTGAGTTCAACCACAAACTTCTTTCTAATAAAGTTCGTCTGGACCTCCATTTTCGGACATCCACTCCCAAATACCCATTGATCGTGAAAAGCTCCCAAATCCAGTCCAGAAGCCTTCCGACAATATTTGAAAAAGCTCTGGGTAGATATGGTATTACCCGGTAACTCGTCCGACAGGGCGGCGAGGAAAATCTTTGGGATGATTCGTGATAGACCCGATGAAGTTCCAGTTTTGGTGAGGTATCGATCTAGAATGTGCATGACCAGTGGAGCTTTCAAATTGATGAATTCGACATCAATCTCTTGGGCTCCAGGTTGACAGATGGGTGCTTTATCGCCTTGATCCATTCGTGCACATCTATCGATCTCTCTCTTGAGGCGGAATCGATATTCGTTATTTCCTTGTAGATGGCGTAGGAATAGTCCGTAGATGTAGATACATAATCCATTTACCACCCACGTATCGGCAAGTGTTCTCGGGATAATGTTGACACCGAGCCACTGTTGAGCGAGTGCCAACCCCAAAACTTGACGGGTTTCGAACACCTGATCAATGATGTCGGGTGGATGAAGTAGCTCCGAGGAGAACAACGACATGGTAGCACCGACGGCATGATCTGAGCGAGGTTCGGAAACGAAAACCATTTTATAATCCGAGAATGGGTACACCCCAAATTCGGTCGAATAAAAAGTCATGGCTTTCGACATGAATGCCGTTGAATTCTCCATATCCCCTTGATCGCCTGGAAGACAGAATCCAATCATTGCCTTTTTCTCTTCTTGGTGAATGAGCTGCATCTCGAATGGACCGGCTGCGAATAAGATATGCTGGACGGTAGTCGGGCTGGCTTGGAGGTAATAGAAGATTGTCTTGTTTGGGTTGTGAGGGTGGGTTATCTGATATCAGCTTGGCCCAAGAGTCTCCAAGCTTACCTGTTCCATGAGTTCGCCACTGCTGACGACGGTGAACGGGGGTAGGTCGATCCTGTCTGGCAAGGTGTGGGGGACCGTAAATTCCAGTTCCCAAGTACACCTCTCCCACAAGCTATCGACG
This sequence comes from Vishniacozyma victoriae, assembly GCA_017654735.1. Taxonomy (NCBI): domain Eukaryota; kingdom Fungi; phylum Basidiomycota; class Tremellomycetes; order Tremellales; family Bulleribasidiaceae; genus Vishniacozyma; species Vishniacozyma victoriae. The sequence continues at coordinate 950,053 of JADPYG010000088.1, forward strand.
CATGGGGTCCATATTCGCGCAGCAACATGGGACGTCGGCGAGAGGAACATATGTGGGATCTACCCATCAGCTATCATTTGCCCACTTGCGACCATGGTGACTCACCTCATTCTGAGATTCTCGCCTAAACACAATACCCTCTGTAATTTCCCCACCGAGATTGAGAGTATATTCAATCTCAATATGAATAGGAGCGAATTCAACAGTATCGCCTTTCTGAACCAACCGGACCCATCCATTCGATACGAGAACCGCTAATTCCCCCTCATCCTGCTCACCCATTGCAGCCCATGTCTTCCTCTTGATCTCCGGGTGGGATGTAAGTTCCACAGGAGGATCTCGAGCGGGTAAAGGTTGAGCAGGGGCTGTATGTGAGAATGAACCTGGGGTAGGGAGGAAGGCGTCTTCGTCTGTGGGCGATGAGAGGGTTACTGAGCGGATATCGAGTAGGGGGGAGGCGTGGAGGTTCACACATCGTAGTGAGGGGTTGTTTGGGTAGATTATCAGACATGCTGTTCCCTTGTCATCAGCTCTGGAATCTACCTGGACTGTGGAGCTTACTGTAAGACGGCCCTCGAAATCGATATCAAGCGCGACGCGCTGATGAGATGTGCTCAGGTTAGCTTGTTTGTAGGAACAGGAGTGAATATGAACTTATAGTGAGAATCCCCTTGCGAATACAGATTCGTCTGCCATCTTGATATGGGTATATTATGTTATGTGAACATATGTATTATGAGTGAAAGAGAGTAGAGTATGTGTACAGTGTAATAGTAGTAGCAGTAGCAGTCAGTTGTCGCTTGAATGGGGTCTCCAATGACTGTATATGTATAAATGGGATAAATTGAATTAAATGATTGAATTAAATATTTAGTACTCTACTCTAACAGCAACACCACCAACGTATATTCCACCACTTACTCTCTACTCTCTACTCTCTACTACACTCTATAATAACCAACAATGGAGAACCAAGCTACTTTCAAAATGGTCCTATGTGGTGACGGAGGTACCGTGAGTAGTCATATAGCTAGCAATACAGGAACAGAGCTGACTCGCAGGGTATGTATTGATTGTTGTAAACTTCTGTGCTTAGCTTACCACCTTCTTCTCGTTCTATAGGTAAAGTGAGTACAGCTAACGAGCTCGGTTGACTGAGTGAAGCTGATGAATAGACCACCTTCGTCAAGCGACATTTGACTGGTAAGCTCCTCACCCTCCAGTCGTTGGAGCAGAGCTGACCTACAGGTGAATTCGAAAAGAAGTACATTGGTCAGCTTCCTTCCCCCTTCCCTCCCTTACACAACCTGACAATCCAGCCACTCTCGGTGTTGAGGTCCACCCTCTAACTTTCCACACCAACTTTGGTACCATCTGCTTCAACGTCTGGGATACCGCTGGACAAGAGAAATTCGGTGGTCTCCGAGATGGTTACTACATCCAGGGACAATGTGGTATCATCATGTTTGATGTTACTTCCCGAATCACCTACAAGAACGTTCCTAACTGGCACCGAGATTTGGAGCGGGTCTGTGAGAACATCCCTATCGTCCTTTGTGGAAACAAGGTCGACGTCAAGGTTAGTCGCGTCTTGTTGATAGAGGAAAAGAGGCTGATAAAGGTAGGAGCGAAAAGTCAAGACCGGAAACGTCACTTTCCACCGAAAGAGTAAGCTGAAATTTGTCTATACTGGGCGCATAGCTGACAAACAGAGAACCTCCAGTACTTCGAGATCTCTGCCAAGTCCAACGTACGCTTCTCAAGAGAGGGCTGATGCATGATTCTAACCCACAGTACAACTTCGAGAAGCCTTTCCTATGGCTCGCACGAAAGCTCGTCGGGTAAGTTATCCTTTGCCCCAGAGTGTCAAAGCTGACAAGCAGTAACCAAGGCCTCGAGTTTGTTGCCGCCCCCGCCCTCGCTCCCCCAGAGGTCCAGATCGACCAGGCTCTCATTGCCCAGTACGAGGAAGAGCTCAAGCAGGCCGCTGCCGCCCCTCTCCCCGATGAGGTATATCCACCTGGTCACAATGTATTGTGTATGATGCTAACAGTATAGGATGACCCCGATCTCTAGATTACGTACATGTCGAATGTTTACGAAGTGGTTAGAAAAGGATATGGGTGGGACGAATGTTACGAGGTAGTCCATAGATACGTCGGTCACCATGTGCATCAAGTACCTGCATTTCTATCTGGTTTCTATCTGCGTCTGGTTTCACTCTGAGAGGTCTAAGGTGTTTGAAGGGCTCCGTTTTGTCTAAGCGGGCTTTCCGTCATTCCGCTGCAATGTGGAGACATGTCGATGGGGGAACTTCTCCTGTATAAGCTTCATCTGAGCCAACTCCTTCGCTCTTGCTCGATTACACACTTCCCTATTCATCAGCTTGAACACGAGTGGGCGGAACGAGATGCGGGAGGATCGGATGAGACGATTGGGCCGACGAGAATGAGGGGCAAGGTGGGCAGGAATAAGAATGATGGTAAGATGAACATACCACTGAGTGATGGCAATAACGACGAAACCCAACACAGCCCAATTAGCTCCAGCTTTAGGACCTGTCGATCAGCACTTTCCCCCTCCTGCTAGCTCTGATGATTCCAGAGACGCAAGAGCACTCACTTCTTGATCCGATATACCTAACAGCTCCAATTGCCGATCCACCTCCTATACCATATAACAAACTACTCCTAGCACATGGGAAATCCCCAATATGGCTTAAATCATCTTTGACCGATATCCTCTATTCGTCAGCTAAACCCATTATATTTAGAACGTACCTTCAAAGCAGCTTTATAATCCGTCCATTTATCTCCTGTCAATTTATCCCCTTCCACATCGATTACTGTTGGCGAGATTGGAGAGTTTCCAGAAGGTATATTTAATCGACCTTGAGGCTGGGGAGTTGGTGGGATTGGTGTGGTTGTAGCTTGAGTCGATGGGCCTGGAGTGGGGTTCAAGTCTGCAGCTACTGTCTGCGAGGTGCTTGCGGTTGTGGATGAAGTAAATGGCCACATTGTGATTGGTGATTGAGGTGAAATTAAGATGGATAGTGCAGCAATTCTAACTTTTGATTGATTCTGTGGCGATCGATTCTTGCGTCATACTCCGCCTAATCTCATCTACTATTCCACAATGATCTCGTCTTCTGTGCATGGCACAACTCAAGACAATATGCATATCCGATCTACAAGACACAACCACTCCAAGTCCGGCTTATACGCTCAACTCGGCAGCTTGGATATGGCTCAAAGCCTCCTCATAAGGCTTCAAAGCGGGCTCAACCCAATCCCTAACAAATCCATCAACTTGCTGAGGTGCCCTCCCAACGAAAGTCTTGGGATCCATCAACTCATCCAATTGACTCCAAATTGGCTCGAAGTAAGAATCCTTCTGAATCCTCTCAATCAAATCATTCTCTCCTCCCTGTTCCTTGACTACAGCTCCAGCCTGGTGGGAGAGAACACGGATCTTTTCATGACATTCTTGCCTGTCTCCTCCGGATTTGACCATGGCCATGATGATATTTTCGGTAGCCATGAATGGGAGTTCTTGGGAGATACGACGGGCAATGACGGATGGGTAGACTACCATTCCTTCACAGATGTTTTGGAGGGTTGTGAGGAGGATATCGGCAGTGAGGAAAGCTTCGGGTAGGGTTACTCGTCGGTTCGCACTGTATATCAGCCTTTCCTTTGACATCTTTGATGGACGATGTGCTTACCTGTCATCAAGGGTTCGTTCTAACCATTGAACGGAGGCGGTCATGAGTGTGTTCTGGTAGATGACCATTAAATGTCGAGAAAGCGAACAAGCACGCTCGCATCGCATAGGGTTTCGCTACTCGTCAGCCATCTTATCTCTCTCGAAAAAGTGGACTGACCTTGTAGGCCATAGCGGAAGATCCAATCTGATCCTTCTCGAATGGTTCCTCGATCTCCTTCAAGTTTGCAAGAAGACGGACTATTATCAGTAACATACTTGAGCATGTCGTACTTGAGCAGGAGACTTACTGTCGGTAGCCATCTTGTGGACAGTTGCTCCGAAACTCGACAGAGGACCTAGGACGTCTGCGTCGATCTTCCTCGAGTATGTCTGTCCAGTAACGGGGTAGGCGTATGGGAAACCGAACAACTCAGTCACTCGCTTGTCGAGAGCCTCGACCTATCTGTCAGTTTTCTTTCACAACCGTCCGATCTTAATAAAGCGCACCTTGTCGTGATCACCATCGAACAAGGCAAGGAATGATCCCTGGGTACCAGTAGTTCCCTTGACACCCCTGAAACCTAAATCATTCCTTGCCCTCTCCAAATTCCTCAAATCCCAAAGTAACTCCTGAATCCATAGAGTGGCCCTCTTGCCCACGGTAGTAAGTTGGGCAGGTTGGAAATGAGTAAAACCAAGAGTTGGAAGATCTTTGTATTGCTTTGCGAAAGCTGTTAGACGGGAAATGACGGTCGCTAGTTTGGGTAGGAGGATGTCGAGTCCTTCTCGGAGGAAGATTAGGTCGGCGTTACTGCTATCAGCTCTGGCACTTCCGAGTAGGGATAGCTAGCTTACTCGGTAACGTAACATGAAGTGGCTCCGAGACTGGGGATCAGCTGAGTCCACGCTTGGGGTGAGATAGCTTACTGGATGATACCAGCAGCTTCAGGAGCCATAACTCCAAAAGTATGGACATGGGCCATAACATCGTCTATCCATCAGCTTCAGCTTGAGCACAAGCAACAAGAAGCTTACGTCGCCTCTTCTTCTCCTCCTCAGCAGCAATCTTCATCTGCTCCTCATCAAGCTCAAGGTTGGCTTTCATCTGCTCAATAGCCTTATCGGGAATAGGTAAACCGAGTTCCTACCTGTCAGCTAGATCTTCAACCAAATTTATAGCGGGATGTACCTTCTCGGCAATGGCGAGGTTTAACCAGAGCTTTCTCCATGTACCGAATCTGGTCTATACATTAGTACATTAAGCCGGAACGCCGGGGGTTTAGCGTACACCGTTGGAGAATAGCTTGGACATCTCTTTGGATGCATATCGCCTTGATGTCAGCTTAATTGATCGAGAGAATGTCAGCTTACGAGGATAGTGGTGTTTGGTAAGTGTCCATTGTGTGTATAGCTATATGGTCACTATCTCAATAATTTTAGATTGTACTTGTAGATCCCTTATACGGAGCTCGGAACGGAGAGGGGGAAGTGATAAAGAAGTGAATTAAATACACGTCATTATTCTCCGCGCACGGTCTTCGGCTGTCTATCCGGATATCTCCCGACCCCACACTTGTTCTAGACACCTGGATCTCATTCGCCCACTCTCACTCTATTCATCTCTTCACTTAACCTCCTCCCAACCAATTCATAAACAGTAAGCTTAAGCTCTTATTCTTCCACACAGCTAAGCTGACTGCCAGAAAATGGTCAAAGCTGTCGTCTGCGGTGCCGCCGGTACGTCCCCCCACTCCCTGGACCAGTTCCCACACTAACCCTCGATCCAGGTGGAATCGGTCAACCCCTATCCCTCCTCCTCAAGCTCAACCCCTTGATCACAGAGCTATCCCTCTACGATGTCGTCAATGCCGCTGGTGTATGTCTCACTCTTCCTTTGTATGATGCCAGTATTAATGTGATTAGGTCGCTGCGGATTTGTCCCACATTGCCAGCCCTGCTCAGGTTGAGGGCTTCTTGCCCGCTGACAATGGAGCTGAGAGGGCTTTGAAGGATGCTGATATCGTTGTCATTCCCGCTGGTGTCCCCAGGAAGCCTGGTATGACCCGAGATGATCTATTCGTGAGCTCCCCAGGTACTTTTCATTTTGTGCAAAAGCTGACCATTCAGAAAGTGAGAACACACATGATCGCATTGGAACGAACTAATCCCAGATCAACGCTGGTATCTGTGCCACCCTCGCTCAGGCCATCGCCAACGCCTGCCCCAAGGCTTTCATCCTAGTCATCTCCAACCCAGTCAACTCGACCGTCCCAGTCTTCGCCGAGACCCTCAAGAAGGCCGGTGTCTTTGACCCCAAGAAGTGAGCTTTTCATACCTGAGCACTGGTGAAGAAGCTGATTTCAGGTTGTTCGGTGTCACCCACCTCGACATTGTCCGAGCTTCTACTTTCGTTTCTTCCGTTGTTGGAAAGCCTACCGAAGCCGACAAGTACAAGATCCCCGTCGTTGGTGGTCACTCCGGTGTTACCATCCTTCCTTTGTTGACTCAGTCCAAGCCTTCGATCGTAAGCTATTCCGCTCGCACGGTTTAGAGAGGTAGCTGATGCCTAGCCTGAGGAAGTCCTTGGAAACAAGGAGAAGCGGGATGCTTTGATCAACCGAATTCAATTCGGTGGTGATGAGGTCGTCAAGGCCAAGGGTAAGCTAACGGATCTCCTGCAGTTTCAGAGCTGACAATAAGATGGCGCTGGATCCGCTACTCTCTCCATGGCTCAAGGTAAGCTCACTCTTCCGGAGCTGCGTGGTCAAAGCTGACAAAATAGCCGGAGCCGAGTTCGCCGATTTCATTCTCCAGGCCGCTTTCAACGGAAAGTCAAGCACTGTCCAGGCTTACGTCCACCTCTCTGCCGAGTCCGGCGGTGAGGCAATCAAGAAGGAGATCGGAACCGACCTCGACTACTTCTCCGTCAACGTTCAGCTCGGTGTAAGCTCCCTCCTTCTTTCTGTGGAGATGAGCTGATGATTAGAAATCCGGTGTTGAGAAGATCTTGCCCATTGGTCAGATTGATGATGCCGAGAAGGAATTGCTTGCTGCTGCCGTCAAGGAGCTTGGACCTAGCATTGAGAAGGTAAGTTCAGTTCCTCTCGAGACGGGAAGAATGTTGGTTGACATGATAGGGTGCTTCTTTCCAGCCTGCTCCCCCTAAGCTATAGAGCTGTATAGACGAGAGTCACACATGAGAAGATAAAGATGAGAAAAACAATGCATGAATGTGCTGAAGAATCAAGTATCCTGATTTTCAACGGGTAGCTCCAACTTCGTCTCGAGGTGGCACAAGCAGCGTCGCAGGACATGCGTGCCAGGCATGACCTTCAATCGAGCAAGTCTCCACGACATCGTTGCCACGATTATGCTCGCCCGACATAGCCTTGCATAGTCAAACAGAAGCGGAAAGTGCGTCTCGAAGTCGTGGCCGAGAAAGACTTAATACTCAATCAGAAGCTGAGAAGGCAATCCCGTGATTGATGGAGAGGGCGTGTAGACGACGCTATCCATTTCGACACAAGTATATAAGCTACCCGACAATTGCTTTGTCGTCTCTTTATCTCACTTCAACTACATCCACTCATCCACTCGCGACACCACTCCGAAACTAACATCTAATCATTCACAACACACCTCATCATGCCTACTCAAGTATTGAACTCCAAGGCCGAATTTGAAAAGACAGTAAGTTGACCGTACTTGCCGATAGAATTGCTCAAGACTGATGACCTAGGTCAACGGACCTCACGCCGTGGTTCTTGACCTCTCCGACCAGAACTGTCCATACAGGTTTGTCGAATCTATGTTCAGCAAGTTGGCCGATCAACATCACGTTACTGGATACAGGATCGATCCCAAGATCGCTGGCGTGAGCTACTTGAGAGTGTCACCGCTGACATATCAAGATTCCTGGCATGATCAATACCGGTACCTTTGAAGTTTATTATCAGGGCAAAATGATCAAACAAGCCTATGTCAGAGACATTATGAGCGTCGGTGTATGTCCCTTTCCTTGACACCTGGTAGAAGTGATATTTACTTACGATACAGTACCTTGAGCAGTTGTTCAAATTGGCGGACAGCAAGAAATGAGGTTGTAAGGGGAAACGGTAGAGTCTGTCGTAGATTTACAGTAGCACGAGTACTTGAGATGTGAAGCAGTACCTGAAACAACACCTAGTTCGCACGTTGCAATAATATCCTGACCGGTCAGAGAGACCAAGCTGAACACGGCATCAGCAGATGACACTCAATCCAGACTTGTGAATCTCCTTGGATCCCGCTTTCCTCATCTGAAAGACCGCAGCCTAGACACTGATCATTTGCCCCACGTGCATGTCACTACCTCTCGGCATGGAGTGAGTTTGGCCGTGATTTAGACGCCGCAACACACTGCTCGGACGCCGGTTGGGGAGGACGATTTCAAAACGGGCGCAATCAGTCAATCAGGAGTAGAGAAGCCAATCCCAGACAAGATGCGGCGCGGTCACCGTCCCTTCTGGCCGACGGACGCAAACACTCGATCAGAAGTGGAGAAGGCGACCCAGACAAGATTGATGGGGCGTATTGAACGTTCCTTCAGACCGATTGATCTCACTATGTAAGCTTGTGTAGTGAGAGTCGCTTCCTCTTATTCCCATATCACTTCAATCCCAATTCTTCCACCGACAACAGACCTATATCTACACTTACAATTCGTACCATGAGGTTCACTCGAGAACTACACTCGGTTCAGGAGTACCAGGACGCGGTGAGCCCTTGTGTGACCATCGTCACTCCCACTATCATAGCTGACGTTTAGGTTGATTCAGCCAAATACGCTATATTCGATTTTTCCGACAAGAATTGTCCAAACAAGCATGCTCAAGCTACCTTTGACAGATTGACCGCCGAGGAGGGCGTCACTGGGTACAGGGTCAATCCCAAATTGGTCGGCGTGAGTTTCGTTTCGTTCTTTGTCTGTCATTTGACTGATCTGTGGAGGCTCATGCCGTGCTCAACCACGGTTGTTACCATGTGTACATCGATGGCCAGAAGGTTGAAGAATTCCGAACCTGGGACGACGGAGCACTCTTGGTAGGCCACTGATAGCTGAGACCGAGATTAAAACGATCCAATTCCACATTCTCACCATGTCTTCCCACAAATGACTGCTTCGGGGGCAGTTAGAGATGATTTCGTGGTATATGCATCAGTTCGATGTTTACACAGTTGAAAGTGTTCAAACAGTTCGATGTTTACACAGTTGAAAGTCGTTCAAACTGGTCGCGCGCCTAATTGTTTGCAACAGAGAAAGCGGCGATTGCGTGACTTGCGGAGCACAGATTGATAAGCAGCATTAGAAGCACAGTAGACACTCGTACACTCTATACATATCTATTTAACTCAGTTAGTAAGTCATTTGCTGAGTCAGACACACGAGAGGCATGGTATAAAGAGGGAGGGTCCTCTTTCGTCTCTCTTTATCCACAATTCAACTTTCCACCTCAGAATCCTAGACCCATTTCTCGGTTATCAGATCCGTACAGAAACTAAGCCCACAGCTACTCTACACATATCACAATGGTCAAGGCAATCGAATCATACGACGAGTTCAAGGCTCTTGTACGTCAACCTCACCCTTCTGCGTGAATAAGCTAATAGTTAGATCAACGGTGACGAGCCCGTTGTTGTCGACTTCTGGGCAACTTGGTGTGGACCATGCAAAATGATTTCTCCCCACTTTGCCAAGATGGAAGAGAAGTACCCAGGTGTCAAGCTCGTCAAGGTTGACGTCGAGGAGCAGGAGGTATGTCCCTGGCCCCTGTTACCATTAGACTGGAGCTTACGAAGTAGCAAATCGCTCAGGAGCAGGGAATCAAGGCTATGCCTACCTTCATTGCTTACAAGAAGGGAGAGAAGATCGAGACTATCACTGGAGCTGTTCCCGCCAAGATCACTGTAAGCCATCCCTGCTCACGCGTATAATTCAAGCTGATACATTCAGGCTCTTTTGGAGAAGGTCTCGACTGCTTAGGTAGTCTAGTAGGATGGGAAGAAGTATGCATATAGATGAGAAATGGTCTCATGGGCAGCTGGGCATCCGGGCATAGACATATGGGCTGAGATGAGGGTCAAGAGATGAGAGCTTGGACCTCTACACGTGGGTCTACGTCTACTAATAAGGGGTCAAGATACACACACTGCGCTTTGACGATTTCAACATTCCTTGACTCAGTTACCAGTTACCATTTTCACATAAGGGGTATATGTTTGAGGGGGAAGGGGTAATGTGTTGAAACTGTATAAGGTATCACACGGGCGTCGTCATACATGCTTGTTGACGATCCACACAGACGAATCAAGACAGCAGTGATCGCCATTCTTGGGTCATCGAATCGTATTTCGATGAATCGAATATCGATAGACTTGACTCACCACCTAGCCTCCATGCCTCTGACGCCACCACTCGATACACAAACTACGACCGCTATGACCCCCCACTCCAAGCTTCACGCTAGTTCAATCCAGACTTCCAATCAGCTGTTGAAAGCCTCCGAGATCAACATAGTCCAAGCTGAAACCTCCCCCTTTCCCAATCTGGCCCTTGCCAATTATTACGAAACATCGCGACCGGGTCTCTTATCGATACAAACTCCGAAACTAGTCTCTGTAAAGGACCGATTCTCTATACATACAGGCACCGGGCATCCTCTTGTGAGTGAGAAATTAGCCTAGCGTACTTGCGTGCTTTGACTTTCTGACCTCTTATAGGTAAATTAACTTAAATATACAACCATCACGTCCGCCCACTTCGCCCGTCCCTTGGCCCTTGTACCTTGTCTTGACGACTATAAGAGGTATATAAAAGCTTGGTCGATGAAGTGATATCTCGTCATCCTTACTTATCTCTTTTTTTCTTTACACCTTACGCCTCCCATCGACTGGATTGAAGTGGCTGGATTATCGTTGCTGCGCGACTTGATCTACACCACGAATCTCTTGAAGAGGTGAGTACCTCTCTCCTCCCCTTATGGAGCATGACTGATGTTCAGATACCTGTATACCTGTACTCATCGATCGATCAAACCTCCTGTCCAAGCGCATCTCAATAGGTATATACCTTCACTACCCTGCATGTACTCGGCTGATCTCTCAGACCCTTGACTTGAAATTGTCATCATGTCGGATAACCCATTCCCACAAATCGATACATCGTACTCGACTCTCGATGTCCTCGTTAGCGATCCATCAAATCCCTTCGGCAACACTCCCGGAAGTGACCCTTCACCTATCGAATCACAACATTCAAACTGGAATTCAAGCACAGACCTATTCTCGCAAGGACAGCTCCTTGATGGAGCTTGGTCTCAACAGCATCAACAACAACCTCAATCCAGTGCCGATCTCTTCTGGTCCGGGAGTGAGAATACCGTCCCTAGGCCTCAGGGTGATTTCGACATGAACAATCAGTTCAACAATCTGGATATCCAGCAAGCTATGGCGGGTATTGCGGCTGCTGCCCCTCCTTCTCGTGCGTCTTCTCTGATTTCAGTGATGAGCCATGCTGACAAAGCAGTATTTCCGACCACCCAGAATTATCAGCTTCCCATGTCGAGCTCGATCAGCTTCGACATGAACAACCCGCTCTCCCAAAACAACTACAACTATCAGTCGGGCCTATTCGGTACCCAAGGTCAATATGATGGGAATGATCAACTCAACCATGCCCTCAGTCGACAGACTTCGTACTCTTCCTTCGTCTCCCTATCCAATGATGGCTTCACGTCCAACTCGAACGAAGGTCCATACAACATGTCGAGGGTCACGGATTACGCCAATCAGCTTCTCCCTCCTTTCCACCCCACCTCGAGCAGACTCTCGAAACCTACCCTTCCGCCTATCCAGGTCAATGCCTTCTCCCCACCCGGTAAAATGGGTCGACCTAGGAGTACGAGTCGGATCGCACCTTATAATCGTCAGCATCGATCTACTTCGATCTCCACCGTCGCTTCATTCGATAGTATCGCCCCCATGTCAGCTAGTAGCGCATATGCTCCCTTCCAAGCTCCTTCCCTCGCGTCGCCCCAGAGGGGTCTGGCGCAAGGAATGGGCAAGATGTCCTTACATCACCGAAGGACTAGTTCCAAGAATTCGAACTATTCTACCGTCAAGAAACAACCTTCTCGATCGGTCTTGTCAAGGTCAAATCGAAGCGCTTCCATGTCGGTCTTGAGAGCTTGCGACTCGGCTCCATTCGATTTCTCAGACTCCTCCACGGGTCCAAGCAGAGGTGCGAACGCTACCGAAGATCAGATCCAAGCGTCTCTGCACGACAAAGCCAAGAATGTCGGTCGAATCCTCTCGACCACTCAACAAGATAAAGCTCGAACAGCTTGGGTCAGGTACTGGCTTCAAAAGGCCTACACCCCAGCGCCCAATTACTCGGTCTCCCGACAAGGTCTTTATTCTTCATATTGTCTCGCATCGGAAGAGTATGGTTTGAAGCCTATCAATGCTGCTTCATTCGGGAAAGCTGTGAGAGCTGCTTATCCCGGTATCAGGACTAGAAGACTCGGTCATAGGGGTAATTCCAAGTATCATTATGTTTCTCTTCGACCAGCTTTGGCCATTGAGGCGGAGAGGTTGAATGCGTTTCCCGATTCCAACGGGTGAGTCTCCACGGCATCTCTTTCGATCAAAGCTGACTTGCAGCCAATGGTACAGAGACTCTTCTGGATCTTTCGGTTTCCGACATCATGAAAACGCAGGCTCGATGGAATTGTTGGGAGAAGAGGGAGACGACGAAGAGTTTGGTGAGCACGAGGAAGAAGAAGATGATACGCTGTAGTAAGTCATCTCTCATCCAGTCAGGATATCAGCTAATGTACAGCCCGATCAAGAGAAGCGCTTCGACCATGTCATTATCTCAGACTGCGCATCACCGCCAATCAGGCTCGGACGATTATACCTCCCGATCAGGCCTCATCCCACCCAGAATGGGGATGATCAGGCGACATACTACTTCCGCCGCAACGTCACCACCCGCTCCTCCACCTACGACTCGAGTCTCGGACTTACCCAACTTCCCACAATGGGACGAGATCTTGGTCGTTTGTCCCAATCTACGAGAAGGGGATTTGAGGTCATTCTGGCAAGGGTTCGATCAGCATCAACAGGATTTGGTAGAGTATATTGACCGTCTGGCCTTCGATGACCTGGAACGATCGGTATGTTGCTAAGTCTCCTTAGAGTAACGGAGCTGATGCCAGTGTCGAAACTACTGGTTCCCAGGTCAATTTGCCGAGCTTTGTCAAGATGAAGAGCTTTCCGATGTTGTACATCGAGCCTTGGCCGCCACTTATGATGTACGTGGCTCCCTTCCTGCCTTGTTCATATTGACGATGACTGATTACATAGCACATGATTGGAATGCTCCTCAGTTCAGCCGACTCGATTAGCCTTACGGACCTCAAGTGCCTGAGTGACCTCGCTGGATCCTTCGAAGAGACGATGGAAGTTGCCTTCTCCAACTTTGGTGTCGACTTCAAGACCGATAAACTGGTCCTCGCCCGTAATGCAGCTCACTTAATGCGTGAGTACTTGGACCATCCAAAAGATGATTTGCTGATTTGTAGAACGGGTATCAGAAGTCGGACAAGTCATCGCTGCCCTCTCGATGATCACCGATGGACGAGCCTCCAACCTCGCTTCAGCCTGGCACGGTCTCGATCTGGAACATATTGTCGAGCAGTACATGTCTTCAATCTCTTGTGATTCCGATTGGGTCCAGAAAGCTTTGGGGGAGTTTGGAGCATGGTTGGATTTCCTCGAAAATATGCCTGGTCGACAACATCGACAAGCTATTCGAAAGATGGTCTCGTGGCTCGATTCGGTTATCGCTCCTTTCGCTCAGGAAGGTGTACTGGAAAAGTATGTCAACTTCGTCGTTCTTTGACGTGGCGCTGACTCATAGTCTTCCTGCCAAGTGTACATTCATCACCTCACATATCATGAGAGCATTCACTCTTTCCTCCGAACCCCATTTTGGAACGTTCCAACTTATCAAAACCTTGATCGACGATTATATCACCATCGCCGCTTCTCGATATTCCGTCTTCTCCCCCCACGACGTCGATCGCGAAATCGTAAATCCCCTTGAAGGGTACAACGGTGGTTTGAAGGTTGACATTCCACGACTTGGAGATGGAGCCATCGATTCGGATCCTGCTACCGCTGTTCCGGCTTTTAGTCAGCAGCATCAACAACTCTCGGCGATGAATGGCCAGCTCGATCCTTCGTTGTTTGAAGGCCTAGTCTCGACCGACGATAATCGAGCTACCTTCTCTTTGAACGATCAACAAAAGCTTCCCCAGACCGAAGCGATGAAACAGTTCCTCCCAAAACATGACTAAGAGTCGGAAGTAAAAGCGGAAGAAGTACAGGATAAACAAAAATACACGGACAATCAAATTTTTCTCTCTTCTCGGTGTCAAATGTCGACAATTCTCCAGATTTCTCGGTAAACTTAGGACAATGATTATGCTTATGCATCTCGTTTACGATTTCGTTCGTGTGGTTGTGCTAGGACTATAAGTCTTCCCTCCAGCCATATGCTTCCTAGGTTCTCCAGCTGCTTCCCACTTAACCTTCCCGTCATCGTCATATGATATCTTGACAACGCAGACTGTACTGGTTGCCTCTGTTCATTTGTTAGCACTTTCTGGCGTAGATGTGAGAGACGTACGAGGTAGCCATTCGATAGTATGACCTTTTGCTTCTAGTGCTTTTGCTTGTTCCTCCGTATGCCCTGTTGTTGCTCCTTCCTTCGCTCGTTCGAGACATGTCTTTGTAGGTTGGATCTGATCGTGGATTCGATTGGCGGTAACAGCTTCTTGGGCCGTCATGCCGTATTCCTACTTATCAGCTCTGTCCTGTATAAGACCAATTAGCTTACAAGAACGTTCCTCGCGACTTGTATGTTGGAGGTGATGATGGCACTACCACCCGCTGCTCCACCTATCAGAATCGGCCTACCATCCTTCTCGACGATATATGGGCAACTCGAGCTCAATGGTCGTTTTCGTCCTTTCACTAATTGATCAGCCGACTCCAGATCCAGCATCATTGGACATACCCAGATTCGTTGGGGAAGGTTCATACCCGAACCCATTGGGTCTGCCCTCGATCGAGAAATCGTCCATCGAGTCGTTCAAGACTAGTCCCCACTTGGGGACCATTATCCCGGAACCCCAGGGTAGACCGACGGTAGTGGTTACAGAGCAGATTAAACCAGATGAATCGGTAGCGGTGATGTTTGACGTGCCATGATCGGCATTGGCGAATGTAGCGCTACATATAAGTTTGGTCACGACGAGAAACGAGAAGTAGACCTACTCGTCGGACTTGTAATAATCGGGTTCATGTGTCTTGTCGTCCGTAATCATCTTTGCTCTTTCCTTGATTCCCTCGACGCTTGTCCAGACCTTCTGCTTCTCCTTCAATTGAGGCACAAACTCCGGGTCTCCAAGCTCTGTTCGCAGACCAAAAGCGAGCTGTCGTTCAGCTGACTCCTGAGGACAAAACCGCTCAGCTCACCTTCATAGCCTCCGTGGTACGGTGTAGATCAATCGCACTTCCCTCTCCTTCGTGTTCGAATGTCGATAGCAGGCCGAGGGCGGAAATGAACATTGCTCCAGATGCTGGTGCTGGTACACTAAACACCTTTCCACCCTTGTAGTCCGCCTCAATAGCATCCAACCACATGATCTCGTACGCTTCACATCAGGATCCTGTCCAAGTAGAGCAGGGTTGACTCACTCTCCATATCTTTCATATTCAGCAATCCACCTCTCTCCTGGACCACCTTGACGATGTCTTCAGCTATACGTCCCGAGTAAAATGGCTCGTCCCCCTCATCAGCCAGTATTTGGAGCGTATTGGCGTATTCTGGACGTGACCAGTGAGATCCCACGGCTTTCAGGCGTCCATCTTCTTCAAAGAGCCCAGCGTACATTGAATCATTCTCGTAGAATGAACCTTGAATTTTACCGCATCCAGCAGGCTTGGTACATTTATCGGTGTACTAGTCTGTTAGCTACCTGCTCAGGCAGAGGTCAAGAAGGCTCACCTCGTACATATCCCGATGCAATTCGAAACCATCCCTTGCCAAAGCGATTGAAGGCTCGACAACCGCTTTCCAAGATAACGACCCATATCGATCATGTAGTGCTTTCAAGCCCTTGATCTCTCCGGGCACAGCAACAGCACTTCCTCCTGCTTGAGTCGACGCTCCATCCTGGTAAAATTTACTAGTAGCTGCGTCCTGCTCATCAGCTCCTGGTTTCTATAATGACAGGTGGACATACAGGAGCACACCCTCTGAAGCTCAGAGCATGATGTTCCCCATCAGGTGTCCTGACCAATGCGAATCCACTTCCCCCGATGTCTGAGTGATATGGACACAAAGTCCCTACTGCTAGTATAGTCGCGACTACCGCGTCTATCGCGTTTCCACCCTGTTCAAACATGGATATACCAATATCCGTAGCGGTGGTATGCTCCGATACTACGCACCCTTCGAGCTGGTTGCTCGAGGGCTTGGTCGTCATTGTATCGGCTATCATTGAGATAATAGTGATAGGTATAGTATACGGTCAAACTCTCTCCCTCTATTACATATTTGTAACTCAATAGGTTTACTGGAATCGATCGCGTTGGAATCGAAAAGGCACTGATTGAATTATGTCAGGATTCAGGTTCCTGCCAAGTGACATCCCCCTTTTGGCCATCCTGTCATGATGACTTGCATGCTGACTATGGCTATGATGATGGCTTATCGACTCGCTTACTCGTACTAGCTATGCACCCGAGCACATTTGCTCGATCCAATCCCTCTCCCTGCCCACTGTCGTCAGGTTCTCACACTGCCCCTTTCGGACCACAACAACATCCTCAATCCGAACACCCCCAACCTCGCAATACTCTTTCAATTTCTCCTTATCCACAAACTCAGACGTCCAAGCTCCATGCTCCTCCATCAACTGCGGTGGGAAATAGCATCCAGGTTCAACCGTCAAGACCATATTCTCCTCCAATACCTGTCTGATCCTCAAGTATCGGAACAGTTTCTCGGGAGCTGATTTGGTCTCGAGCGAATCGGTTTTGGTGGTGCGAAGATATTGGAGTGAATCATGAACGTCCAGACCTAGTGAATGACCTAGGCCGTGAGGGAAGAAAGAGAGTGTGACACCTGTCTGGAGGATCGCTTCGGGGTCGCCTTTGAATATGCCCAATTTGAGGAATCCGTCAATCAAGACTTTGTGGGCGTGGAGGTGTAAAACATCCCAGTGGATTCCAGGCTTGACCATATCTTCAGTTTCCTTGACGTCAGCTCTGTTTAGGCCACGAGGACCGACTAGCTTACTTTCTGCATCCTCAGAACCAGCTCGTAAATCGCGCCACCCTTCTCGGTGTATCTCCCCCCATTTCCAACGGGTATGGTCCTAGTGATATCCGAAGCATACCCCATCCACTCACATCCAGCATCAATAAGTAGGACCTGGGGTTTGAAAGCTAAATCATGGAGTGAGAGAGAAGAGGTATCCTCGTCCTGGTGATGATCACCGTTTGGCAGGGCTCCGCAGCATCCTCTGCCGATAGGAGTTGGGCGGAATGAGGTGTCTCCTGCAGCTCTTGGTAGGGATGTTGAGGGGAAGAGGCGGTCGTTACAGCTGCCAGGTCAGATTCAGATTAGTACTATGCTGAGGAGATGACGTACACGTAGTGGAGCGTACTCGCTCTGCTACCCGATGCACAGATGGGCAGGTAAGCGGGATTGGCACTATTATCAGCATAACCCCGGACCGATCACTACAATTCGACTTACCCCATCCTTCGACACGTAGCAACAAACAACGCCTCCGCATCCCCTTCACTCTCAACCTCCCACTCCATAATCCCTTCCTTCCCAGTCCTCTCCTTATCTCCTCCACTACCTGAAGCACTGAGTCGCTTCTTGGCATATCGCCCCAATTCCCTCATTAGCACTTCATGTGCTCCGCTCGATATCCTATTTGCTTCCCTGATCAATTCGATTTCGTAATCCGTCTTGACCATCCTAGCTATATGTAAAGCTGTCCTCAATTCATCGTCCTTCTTGTCCTTGAGGGAGGATGATAATGGAGGGAACTCCATAGTAGCAGGGAGGGTGTGGATGGTACCGCTACACTTGGAGATTTGGGCTTCTAACTCGGTAGTATATTGAATATCGTCCGAATCAAATTTCGCCCTAGCTTCCTCCAAAGTAGGAGGAGCAACTGACCACATAGTGACGAGCGGATCAGCAGGTGGAATGAAGAGGTGATGCCGAATATCGGAAGTGGACGTGAAGGTGATGAAGAGCGATGCGTCGGGAACAAGACATCCTGACAGGTAGTTGAAGTTGGCTTCCTGATCTACCTAATTAGCCCTGTACTTGTGCTTAGAGGAGATGCTGACGGAAAGGGAGTTCTCGGTCGGTGTCATCCCGCGTGAGGACGGGAGAACCTTGCAGCAGGATTGCCTGCTCCTGTCGGTCAGATACATCCGAACTGAACATGGTAATGCGCACCTTTACATCACTAGTAGACGCCTTGAGTAGCTCAGCTACTACCTTTTTGGCGTGCTCTCTAGCTGGGAACCTCTGAGCTGTACTTGTCATATTGATATACCCAGTAGCGACCACTATCATTTGTCCAATTTAGCCAGCACTCTTGACTTTATCGGTCGGATCAACTTATTTCCCCTTTAGGCAATTCAACATCCCCCACTCTACTCTGACCCATGTGCTCCCATCATCTGACGAGATGCATTGCATCCGTCTAGACTATTACAGTGTGCATATATATGTATCTTATCTAAGACCCGTTCTCAGCGTGAAAAACTATTTTTCCGCCTCGGCAGCTATGGCCATTTCCTTCAGATTCTTGAATTCAGTCTTGCCAGTCGCTTTACATAACTGCTTTGTCAGCTTGGCATGACATTTACCATATGTACAGACATACCGCATAGAATTTCGATTTGTGGTCCCGCAGTAGTTCAGCTGGACTTGCAAATTCAGCGATGTTGCCCTTATCCATTACTACATGTCAGCTTGTTTCTGAGTGACTACAGCGAGAATGGCAGCTTACCCAGGACTCTGTCGAAGTCGATCTGTGTATCAGCTTTGATGACTAAAAGTGTGTGGCAGGCTTACGATGGTATGTATACGATGAGCGATGGTCAATATTGTCGACTCGCTGAACTCTTCACGAATCGTTTTGGAAACTGCTTATCAGCCTAATCCACGACGATTTCCCCTGTTCTAGCAACTTACTCAAAGCATCAGTCTCGTCTGGCGAGGTCAGCTTATTTCTCTCACGTAGCAACTCATAGCTCACAGTCAATTGAAGCAGTAGCTTCATCCATGACCAACACCTTATTCCTCCTGAGGATAGCTCTAGCCATACTGCCCGTCAGCTTGCCCAGAGATAAAGCGGAAAAGCTCACCAGATCAATTGTTTCTCCCCAGTCGAGAAGTTATCTCCACCCTCTGACACAGGATTCGAGAGATCTTTGAATACATTCAGATTCCTCTCTTCGTCCTCCACCACAGTTCCGGTGGTATCGTCATCCTCCTTCAATAGATGGACTCGCTTCAGGGCTGCGTAGATATCGGCGTCGTCGTATTCGTCAAATACATCTAGTGTCGATCTGATCGTACCCGAGAGAATGGTTGGATCTTGGGGGATGATGGTCACTCGACTTCTTAGATCGGTGAGACCGATGTTAGCAATATCTGATATCAGCCCGGTAAGCTCTGAGCAGAGTAGGGTCGACATACCTAGACCATCGATCACGATCCGCCCATTGTGTGCTTCGACGAAGCGGAAGAAACTAAGAGCGAGAGTACTTTTCCCACATCCGGTCGCACCTACAATCCCAATCTTCTGCTTTGGCGCGACATCGAATGAGATCCCGTGTAGGACATTTGGGAGATCAGGCTGAGTGTCAGCTAAAATCTGAATGAGGGAATGAGGAACATACGGCATAACGAATGGTAAGCTTCTCAACGGATATAGCTCCATCATGAGGCCAGCTAGCAGCTGGTCGAGGCTCAATGAACTCAGGTGCTTCCTTTTCCAATTCGGTGTATCTATCTCGTAAGCTCGTAGTTGGTATATATGACTGGTAGACATACTCGTTGATACGCTCCAAAGCGACCATACTCTGTTCGAGCTGTACGAACCGCCTAACAACAAAGAGGAGACCTTGTTGAATGGAACTTGCGAACGCAAGCGCGAATCCAGCCATGGAAGCATCTACGCCTGGCGAAAGGAGACAGGTGAGGGCAGTGAGACCAACCACGACTGCGGACAAGATATTGAATCGGGCTGTGCGTCAGCTCAATCACTCGCACAAGATCTTCGGCGTACCTGAAAGCCATCTATTTACGGTCCTGCCTTAGTCAGCAATGACCTCGTTGAATCGGTTTGGACTCACCAAGTCCAAGCATAGGCAACGATGTTGGTATCTGCCAAAGCCAACATTTTCCTCAGTTCAACGGTACTAGCTCCAAAAGCCCTGATTACCGAAACACCAGCAACAGTCTCGGCAAATAACGAGTAAAGTGGCGACCGAGTAACAGAGTTGAGCCTTCTCATGTCTCTGGAAGTTTGACCGTAGATGGACCCAGATTTGTAGTAGAGGATCAGTAAGAATCTGGCTGTCATTATTGCTCTTAGATTCCATGGGTGACATACCCTGTTGCGACTACGAATGGCCAACCGCCTATGTAGGCGATGGAGATGAAGGTGACGAGGACATCTCCCCCATAGCTTAGACTTCGGACGACTGAGGCGTAAGCGGAGCCAGGACATAGGGATGGCGAGCTCACAATGATCGGCCATCTCTGAGTCGAGACCCTCAATATCCTTTCCGAATCTATTCAGTAGTCGTCCACGACTGGTAGTATCGTGGAATCGAAGAGGGGCAAACAAGACTGTCTCCAACATACCTGTCTATCAGTATTATCCCTCGAATAGCAAAGACGACGTACTGGCGTGTAGCTTGCTACTAGCCTTCAGGGAACCCCAGTACATGATAGCATAGTGCATTCCGTACACCAAGACGCCGCTGGCACAGATCTACACATCAGCTTGATAATTTGTTAGCAGTATGAGCTTACTATCGCATAACCAACGACAAAGAACATAGCACTGCGGGAGTTGGGATCATCAGGATCGACACTAGTCCAGTATCTGAAAAGTCAGTTGTCATATCTGATGACATGATGAAATGACTGACTTTAGCCAACCTTTCTGGATAGGTGATGCGGCCATGTTGATCAAGAGACCGAATAAGAAAAGGAACCCTATCCATCAGCTCTACTCAATATCTGGTACCAGGACGACAAACACCAGAATTTCCCACCCAAAGCCTACTATCAGCATTATCCACGTCCTCAAGTCAGCTGAACTCACCCGGAAGTAAGTCATCCAAACAGCCGTCGAGATCCGCCCAGTAGCTCTCCTCTCATCCTCCATCAATTTCCTAGGCACTTTCTTGACCTTCAACTCGGGAGTCGAGTTGGCCAATGTCTCATCATCGTCCGGGGCGAGTGAACTGGTTTCTGAATCGGGTTCAATAGCTTTATCCAAGTTGATTAAAGATTTATTGACTGG
Organism: Vishniacozyma victoriae; assembly: GCA_017654735.1. Taxonomy (NCBI): domain Eukaryota; kingdom Fungi; phylum Basidiomycota; class Tremellomycetes; order Tremellales; family Bulleribasidiaceae; genus Vishniacozyma; species Vishniacozyma victoriae. The sequence goes on from JADPYG010000088.1 coordinate 971,445, forward strand.
TTTCATTGCTTTGTCGATTGTCTTCTCCTCGACTGGTGATTCGGGCTCATTCTTGGTCTTTTCGTCAAGTTCGGCCATCAAGCCACCGGCCACGAACTCTTCTTTTGTACCTGAGAACTTGACGTCTCCCTATCTCATCAGCATTTGTCTTCGCGCCTTCACAAAAGACGTACATTTTCAAGAGCGACGATAAACGCAGCTGCTGGAGCTACCAGCGCCGTGTGATGGGAGACAAGTAAGATTGTCCTGCCAGCTGAGATCTTGCCTGTGAGACAATTCTCCATGATTGCATGGGCGGTATGAGCGTCAACAGCACTCAGGACTGAAAGTCAGCCGACATCAACAAGCTAATCCTCACCATCGTCGAGAAGTAGAGTACCGGCTCGACTGTAGACTGCTCGAGCGAGGGATACTGTTGGTCAGCTCCCGTTGTATATCGCGGTTTGCAACTTACCTCGAGCCTTTTGTCCACCAGACAAGTTCAATCCTTTCTCTCCAATCTCACTGGATCGTCAGCCATGCACTTGACAGGAAAAGGGTTGCCTCACGTCTGATCACCGTCCTCCAGGATCTGTAGATCCGAGAGAAGCGAACAGGCTTCCAAGACAGCCTCATATCTCCTTTCATCCCAGGGACTTGAGAAGACGATATTATCCTTGATACTAGCATTCTGCAGCCAAGCTTGCTGAGGCACATAGGCCAACATTCCCGGTACCACCCAATCCTCCTCAGAAATACCTTCCTTTGTTTGCGAAGCCATAGCATTAGGTGATGATCTTGGGCATTCGACGTGGCCCGCCAACAAGTCTGCTTCGCCCAGTAATCCAGCTAGTAGCAGAGATTTCCCGGATCCAAGTCGACCGCAAATGAGAGACAATTGGCCTTTGGGGAAGTGAAGGGATAAGTCCGCCAGGGTGAAGGAATGCTTTGGAGTAGGCGGTGCAGAGGGACCGGAACCCGAGGAACTGTCTTGATCTCGTGGCCAGGTGAACGTGGCATTGGCGAGAATGATGTCGCCCTCTCCGTCGTAGTCGATATTGATATCAACGTCGGGTTGTTGTAGGTATTTCTCGATACGACGGCAAGACACGAAGCCTTGTAGAGCTTGGATGAAGGTCTCGGGAAGCGCACCAAGTGCGAATCGCAATTCATCAAAGACGGCGATCGAGGTGAAAGCGATCGATGGCGAAAGGGTCTTTCCAGCTATCAAGGTGTAGTGCTAATGTATTAGCTATTCCTCAATGTTTGCAAAGGATGTAAGCTTACCAAGAAAGCAACAACCGTCACAAGAATAGGTGTAGTTTCGTAAAGCATATTGAAACCAACCTCAATCTGATAATTCCTAGCTTGCCAGTGAAGCTCGTCCTTCCGGATAACATTAACGCGCTTCTCGAAGGATCGTTCCCAAGCCATAAACCTATCTGTCAGCTCTGACCGAGCGGACCCGATCGAAATAGCTTACTTTAGCATCCTGATACCTTGTAGTATCTCATTCATCAGGCCAGTACGCTTGTCTCGAGCTTTCATGATGTTCTCCTGCGCTCTCACGACGTATTTGGAGGCGAGATGGGTGAGGGGCAGGCATACTATTCATCAGTCCGTATCCTAATTCGGGCTGCAGGGAGACAGCTCACAGATACTAGTCAAGAGACCCCAGATTGCAGATACACCGAGCATATTGTAGAGGAACAAGGTCGCACTAGAGGTGAGCTAGGTTCAAGGGGACAATGAGAGCCGAAGCTTACACAATGATCTCGATAGGCGAGTCCACGATAGTAAAAGCTGGTCTTGTCAGTGGATGTTGCGAGGCTCAAGTATAACTCACCATGGAAAACAAATTCGTTCACCCGGTCGACATCGACAGTGAACAGATTCTAGGCACATCAGTCGTTTCCAACGGCGATGAAAGAATTACGCACCATGATTTGACTCTTGGAGCTAACTCCTTCGTCCTCTTCGTCATCATCGTCCTTCTTCCCGCCCTCTCCCGTCTCGATCTCTTCCTTCTTCTCAGTTCCACCAGCAACGTCCTTTTTCACTAGGGTTTTGGCGAACAGCATAGAATTAAGCTGCATATTGATTTTGCCTTGCAAGTAGGTGGTTGTAATTCCATAATCGACTCCAGTCAAAATAAACACCGATGCGTTGGCAATGAACAAGGCGAAAGCGAGTAGCCACCCCCAAGAGGGATCGGATCGGGTGGGATCGTTTTCGAGGTACAAGATGAACTTTTGCAGGATGTAGTGGGGCAGGTAGTACATGACCGCTGTCACTGCCGCAATGATCAACACTGACGTTTCAGCTCTACTAGTCGACACGCGGGATTCATGAGAACTCACTGGCAGTGAAGAGACCTGCATTGGTCTTGACGAGCATCCACAATAGGTTGTAGCCCTCCCACTTTGGCGTCTTTGGGTCACGGTACGTGCCCTTCATCCACAGGAAGTTGTTCATTGCACCTATACTGTGAGCTCAGGTCGAAGCCATAACCGACAAGCTCACGTAAAGAGATGGGAAGTACAGGTACATCCCACACGTTCATCGATTCCGCTGTTGACCCCTTTTTGATGACCGGAGTGGCATAGCTGAATATCAACCATTCAACAACATTCGCTTCGACCTCTTCTGAAACGTTTCGTTGATTGGGATCGAGAGATTCATGGTCTGCCGGAATGGCTTCGATGATCTTTGGTGGGTAAATGATATCCAGAGGCAGGTGAATTGGCGGTCCTCGCCGGATGTGACAAACGATTATCAGCGGAATGAGCTGTAGGATCGGTAGTAGCTTGTAGAGTATACTATATGCCGACAGGTGAGGGATATTGAACGCGTCTGATTGAACGAAATAGGCATCGATGAAGAGTGCTGATGCCCGTCGGCTAGGTGGTGCGGTAGGAGGCAAGAGGACGAGCATGCCGATGACCAGAAACTGGACCAAAAGGTCAGCGGAGAGATGTATCGTCGTCTGCCAATTTGTCTTGACAGTGTCGTGCGATAGGAACCAGTACATTATCATCAATGTTGGTACGTGTGAAGCGAGTATGAACACGGGTATCGAGATAGCTTTCGTCTTGGCGTCGAGCGTGGGATATTCCGCCAGGGCGGCCATGACTAGTAACGCGATATTACATCCGAATGGAAGTAGCATCGTAGCGAGAAGCCAGGCTTTGCGTTTCCATGTTGACGACCAGAACCTCTCAGGATTGACCGGTATGCCTTCTCTCCGTACTGCCGGGTCGTCTATGTCGAATGGATCTTTCTCCACTTCCTCCCTCTCACCATCGAGTCCTTCATCTTGATGTGTTGGTAGAGCTATACGCTTCTTGGAGAGACTGCGGGTAGGTGATCGAGGGTGTGTCGAGAGGAAAATAGAGAGCGAGATGAAGGAAGTAAGGGGTAGGAGGGCGGTACTGATTATCCCTACAAGCTCTGACAGCGGCTCGTCTTGGGGAATTGAGTGACCGTGGGACATCATCGTACTTTAGCGTAGCGATAAATTGGACGATCTGCTATTCCTACCAAGCTGTTTATGAGATACAGCGCCTACCTGATATGAGTCGGATCAAGAATCTTGAAATCTAATTGTAGCTTATGACTTCGGAGCCGGTTCAGACGGTCATCTCCGATAATACACCGGTTAAATTAACACGTCATTGATAGCCACGTTATACACCCGCTTAGTGATCCCCGGTGACGTAATTGGAGTCCCCATTCTATCCCCTTTGGTCTCCTCATTCCCTCGGAATCTCTCCCTTTCTGTCTCATCTCTCTTTCTATCTCTTACTATACTACAATGTCAACATCTCAAGAAGTACCAAAAGCTATCTTATACTCGTATGTAGCTCAGCACTTCTGTTGCCTAGAGAAAGCTAATCACTCAGGTGGCACACTTCAGTCTGGTCTACCGTACCACGGCTCTGCCTAGTCGAGAAGGGATACTCGCCCGATGAATATGTTGTCAGGAATGTCGATATCACCAGGGGAGAGGTACGTTCTGCTGCAGCTCATTGAAGTCCAGTACTGACATAACAGAACTTCTCCTCATCTTACCTCAAGTACGTCTAAAGGACCCTCTGGTATCTGAGCTGACGTGGTCAGGATCAACATGAATGGTACCGTCCCCACTCTCGTGGTACCTATGCTTGAGACTACTGGCCCAGAGTCAGACAGCAGGTACAGGTCATTGAGGGATACTATCGTACGTCACTCAAAGCCATTGAGCTTGAGCTTGGACTACCAGAGTATCTGCTGACATGTAGACGATCTGTGATTTCCTCGATTCCGCCCGAGGATCGCATACCCAGAACACTACTTCCGAGAGACCTGCCCCTGCTCTCGCACCCGCTACTATCGAAGGCAAGTGAAACCGCTTTTTCCCCTCGCCACCTATTTTCTGAAACATGCTGACAAAATAGGCAAGACGGTTTCCGACAAGATCATCTCTCTGGTCCACCTCCCTACTGTCGACCCCAACTTCCTCAACATGGCCGCCCAAAACCAAGAAGAGCTCAAGCTCAAAGCTGGAGGAACACAGGGAGCAACCCTTAAAGCCCGTTCTGAGGCTTTATCACATTTCCTCAAAGAAGCTCATCAAGCCGCTTCCAGCGCCCCTCAGAGCGATGGATCAAAGGGACCTAGCTACGAGCAGCGACAAGTCCAATTCTTGGAGGACAAGTTGGCGGCCAACAGAATGTTGTTGGAAACGTACCAGGGACAGACTGGGCCAGAGGCTCAGAAAGCATTCTTTGATGCTGCCACCAAGAGCTGGCAGGATGGTGTACCAGATGTTCTGAACAAGTTGGAAGAGGCCATCAAGGGTACATACGTACTCGGTGATCAGGTCGTGAGCTATACTCAGCGCTTAAACGATCGTAGCTGATAATAGTCCCTCGGAGACCTCCACTTGATCTCATGGTTGGCCCGAGTCATCGAAATCGCAGGTGGCGACCGTTCAGTATCAGGTCTCCAAACCCTCGAGCAAAGCCTCACCAACTTTAAATTAGGACCTAAACTCGAGGCGTTCTGGGCAGCTTGGATCGAGAGGGAGAGCTTCAAGATTGTGTAAGTGTGATCAATTCCATGATTGTGGTGAGGTTCTAAGTGTCAGGTATGCCGCAGGTCTACACTAGGGGCCTCATCTGTCGAGATAAGTATATCTGCAAATCCAGTCCGGTTCAAAATACATTTACATAGCATACCAGATTCATGCAATATTGCCTGCCGATCCTTCAAGTAGAATAGGTTTTATCGGGCTCATCCCTTGAAATTGATGGCCTCATTGATGTCCTACTTGTCCTCTTCCTCACCAGATTTACGACCACTAGATTCGTGAGCCTTACTGCCTTGACCCCACTTCCCAGCCTTCCCTCCCCACTCATCAGCAATCCCCCATACGTGCTGTTCCTTGATAATAGGCGGTGAATGCCTAGATGGTCCCTTGATAGGATGATCAATAACCCTCTCATCCGTACTCTTTGGGCTCGCCGCTCGTTTAGGAATGGCTTTTCCAGGGTTCGAACTCGTCCTCTCTTTTGGCGGCTGGGTAAGGCGGCCTGGGCGAGAATAACCAGCTTCAACAGCCAAGTCGTCACTTAGATCTTCTGGTCCTCGGATCTTATCCTGTACTGCCCTCGCACCTGGTGTCGGAAGGGAGGTATTGATCTTTGTCTCCCATGTCCTACCGGTTGGATCAAGAGGTGTCCATTCTTCAGCTTGGTATCCTTGACTAGTAGTCATCTCTACTAATCGAGAAACAGCCCTTTTCTACCCATCAGCTCTTTCCCCCTTATGTCACAAAAAGACGAACATAAGCAAACCTCTCGTCTTCACCTGTAAAGATCCCTAAATTGCCCCAGACACCACCTCTATCCTCGCGATCTCCCGATTCCCGTTTCTCGGTAGAGGTTTCATCGTATAAACTGATATTTGGCCTCACTGGGGCATGGAGTGTTTCTGATAAAGCTTCAGCAGCCATGATAGCTTCATTCGATTCGAAGCCTGTTGGGTATGACGAGGGGGGTACTGAAAGGGCATCGGGGAAAAAGAGGGTTGCGAGTGGAGATTCGGCTCTGATAAAGATCTGGCACCGGGCCTCGTCTGTATGTTAGTGTGACTTCTGGAGTGGGTCGCTTACAGAGGGCGTCAACGAGGTTGATCAGTCGCCTAGCTTCGTTCTTATTCTTGAGCAATAGGACTGGGACCTGGTCAATGAAGATGGTAGAGTACTCGGAAGTGATTGTCAAGTAGTCTGCGGGACCAAGTGGCTACTCATCAGTCACGATATACGTGGACACATGTAAGGGGAGAGACGTACCTGCTCGCAAAGGTCCGAGAAGGTGAACTGACAAGCCCGGCCTTTAGCTTTTGGGATGGTGACGTTTCTCCCATATACTCCCAATCCCTTCTTCTCTACCCAATCAGCGTGTATCAAATTGCCGAACTATCAGACACACCTTCTTTCCCGGGGACCTCAGCCCAGGCAGCATCAAAACCCTCGTCTCCCAACCCGAACCACTTGGCTTGAGGTTCCTCCTCTGATGAACGCCTATAATCTTTCCCTCCGTCTAGGGTTACTAGTTCGCACCTAGACTTTAAAGCCGAGAGGAAAGAATACATTCGATCTCGTTGGACACCGTGGTGATATAGATCGTCTGGGACTCGATTCTATCCTCAGCCAACCTTCGATGACATGTAAGAATTGATGGACTCACTGAGCAGGAGATGATAACTCCTCCGAAACGCCAGTACCACGATAAGACGTCTCGTAGCAATGCCGCCGAACTGGCATCTAGTAATTGCAATTCGTCAAAACTATCATCAGCCCCCTTAATATTCCTCGTATTGATACGGTACTTACTAGAGGATGTGATACTCTAGAATCATCTCCTTGGCAATAGTATAAGCCATCCCCTCCTCAACTTGCCCTTTGTCACCCTCATCCCCTTCCCACCTTCCACCAGCGAAAACAGCTCTCCAGCCTCTCTTTCCTGCGATTTCCATAGCTTGAGTACGGTCGGTATTGGAAATTCCTGATTTCTGTTTTTGCATTTCTTGAAATACTCTACGATAGAGCGAGAGAAGGAAAGGGTGGTAATGTGTCCGTAATTTGTGAGGGGTCGGAAGGAGTTGGAAGAATAGAGATAGGATTAGGGATTTACCAGTTCCTATCAATCAGCTCGTTACCCGTTTCGCTTCTGCCAAGGGCTGTGTACCAGGTGGACCAGTGATCAAAATACCCTACTAGGTCAGCACTGCCCACAATGATAAAAAGCGAAACACACCTTGGGCGTGGTCAATCCTTCCAATTCTTCCTCCCCCGTCAAGACCCTGACCAATTCCCTCCCCTCATCGCCTTTCACAGATTTCAACGCACTCATCCATTCCTTCTCCTTGGCCTTCTCAGACCACCACCTAGCTCTTCTCCTACTCTGGGAGAAAGGTGATGAAGGGAGTTTAGCGAGGAGGTCAAGGGGTGGTTGATAGTCTGCTAATTCCTCTAGTAAATGTCGTAGCTAGCATCAGCATCTACACTAACCCAGAAAAGGCAAGACTTACCTTCATTACTATCCTGACTTGCTCTGGGTCGTAGGCGAGGCGACCTTGAGCTACCATACCCCCATACACCTCTAGCAAGTCCGTACTGGTCGGTAGCCCCGTCAAGTCCGGCCCAGGTGTTCCAGCCTCGACATCTTTCCCTACAGTCTCTTCGACATGGGATGCGGGCTGGTGGGATGTACTTGCACTAGCGGCCGCTTGACTAGTGGATGTCAGACCCCGTCTCGAAATCTCGAAATCTTGCCGATTGTTTCGAGCTCCATTGATCACCACTGGTCGAGTGATTGTGGTTGTTGCGAGGTTTCTTGTTGCTTGATGGGACACTAGACTCCTGTCTATCTTCCTGACTGCCCTTGTTGCCCTCATTTTACGTATGCCTTGTGTTCTGGTGACTATCCTTCTTATATGATCTGTATCTGATTACGATTTACCCGATCTATTCAATTGTGGGCCTCCACATTATTCGATGATCGCCGTGAAACCCGGTTAATGCGTCATTGCTTATGGCTTACACCTAGTCCTAGTCCTAGTAGATATATAAGTATCCACGGCAACTCGACACCTCTCTCCCACACATCCAACAATCAAATACAACAATGTCATTCTTACCAACTCTACGAACATCTTTACCAAGGCTAGCAACCACCTCCCGAGCCCTGTCCACGACTGCGACAAGGTTCACAACAGCAGGTTACGGCGATCCCCAAGATGAAAAGATCGAGAACAAGACTCCAGGAATTAAAGGACAGGGAGGATCAACCGCTCCTGAGATGAAGGAGGCTAAGCAGAGTCATGGAAAAGGAAAGGTTGGAAGTCAAGGTGGAAAGGAGGGAGCCGGAGATAAGGGAAAGGAAGAGGTTAGTGCTAAGGATATTAGAGAAACCAAGAAGATTGGGGAGGAACCTAAGAAAACCGAGGAGGGTGGTGCTGGACCCAAGGGTGGATAGGCGGTTGGTTCAGATGAACAGGTAAGTCGGCCCATCCCAACTGTAAGCTATTACTGATGCAAAGATCGATGACTACATGCATAATGACTTGTGATGGCAGTAGGAGGATATTATTGACAATGGCAAATGAGAAATGTGAATGTAAAGTGTATTGATGGTATCGGCCTCCTTGGGCGCTTTGGTGTCCGTCTCCCTGTCCCGGCAGTTTTCTGTTCGTGATCGTCATCCCTCCTCATGTCTCCTCGTATCCCGATTTTCCCCTCTCCTCTTTGCACTCCTCTTCTTTCGACTAGGATTTCATCGCCTTGATGAAATCACTAAATGTCTTCCTGAAGTCCTTTGCCTGCTGAGTCCTCAAACTCTGAATCAACTCGTTGGCGATATTAGGCGGGCACTGCATCTTCGGCAGGAGGTCATTACTGAGGAAATCAATCGCTTCCTGACCCCTAGCCTGGAGTGTGTTTCGAAGGAGCATGGCAATTTCGAATAATACCTGAAACTGTCAGCTTGAGATGCAGTGCGGATGGAAGGATATACCCTCCAATAAGGATTATTACTAACCTGTTGACTTGATTTGAGAATAAACTTGGGATTGGCTGGAACTTCGAAACAAAGTGGAACGAGAGTTTGATAAATGAAACTCTCGTATCCTGCGAATGCTTGAGCAGCTCGACTACTCCTAGTAATGGCATGTTGATTCGTAGCCACAGCCGTACCGTTGTTGACGGCTTTACTCTGTGCCGACAATGCACTATCGGCAAATACCGAAGGAGCGTTGGCGGCTTCAACAGAAGATCCCCATGCGATGACTGATTTGGAGAAGAATCCGAACGCGAGCCTTTGGGAAGCCTGATCGGAAGAATCGTTGGCGAGTCGGAGTAAGGTCGAAATAACATTTTCGAATTCTGGTTTGTTCCTCTCTGAAATGAATACCCCGTCGAGATTTGCGTTCATGAGGGCAGTGAAGAATTGGAGATAGGCTGATTTGAGGGATTTGTGGATCGTCGCGTCGTCTGTACCAGTCGCTGGAGTCGATAGGACGGAAAATATCCTGGATAAGAGAGGAAGTAGGAGCATATCGATGGTCTCAAACATCTTCTCCGCCTACTTGTCAGCTTCTGTCCGGATAAAGAGACTGGTAGCTTACCTTGAGCCTATGCATAAGGAGACAGAGAAATGTCATGAAATCGGTCAACTCGGTAGGTTCGAATTCGGTGACGACCCGAGAGACGAATTGAGGTACGAGCTCCGCAACGGTTGTTCCGATAGCATTGACGAATTGAGAGAATGAGAATCGGGCCTAATCGTCAGTCTTTCACAACACACCAAGAGGAGGATAGACGTACAGAATCCCTGACGACCCTTTGGGTCTTCATAACGTCTAAAGCCTGCAGTAAAGCCTCGGTCATCTGCTTGAATGGCGGAGTATAAGGAACAGTCTCCAACTGTCTATCCGAAATACTAGGGAATCCTTTTGCGAAATTACCAAGTGCCAATAAATTATGATGAACATCCAATACAGCTTGAAGATCTTGATTGTTCCGTCGATACCTCTCCACTCCATTTCCAATGGCAGCCATGAGTGGTCCGGCGATAGCTTCTAGGAGTTGGAGTTGAGTGTTACCATCTGTCTTGGTTGTGTAGACTAGGATGCCGGCTGTGTCGAATACGTAGAGTTGATCTTGGAAATACGATTTTCCAGATGTTGCTTTTCGGAGAATGTCTGGGATTTCCTCTGGAATGTCGGGTTTGGGAAGTTCCGCAGTGATTGTCATCATGTCCTATTCGTCAGCTTCACTGTATCCATCATCGAGCTTGGCAAGACTCACCATCATGCTCTGGAGGATGGGCGGGACGATCTCCGGATCCAACTCTGGCCTACACTCCTTGACAAATTTCCAGAACAGATAAAAGCACCTCCTCCTAACATGTTCATCCTGATGATGAATTCCCCTCTGATCCAACATAGCTTCAAAGGCAGGTTGTATTGATCCAGTCCTAGCTTTCCAGAATTCGACATACCGAACGCAAATCTCGAAATACTGTAGTGTCACACTCGGATGAGGATAGGAAGACACGCCAGACTCCATACAGAGAGTGAGGAGCTGACCGAGGGTTGTAAGAGGGAATTGCTGATAATTGACTTCAGCCTTGTTGGATGCTGGACCACCGTGCGTGCCCTCGACGGGGGTGTTTCTGCCACTTGACATGGAATCGTCCGCGGATTTACCACTGAAACTGTCTTTACGGGCCCCAGCATTCGGGACGAGGAGTTCAGGTGGTAGTTCAAAGAACGCGGCTCGAGTGTTGTCTGCCATCAGCCCAAATTCTGCTTTGTGAAGCTTACTCTTTGCCATCTCGCCAAAGGTGTAGACGAGGTGTAGAGCGAGTTCAGTCTGTTGCCAGGGAACAGCAGAAGGTCCACTGCTCTGGAGGGTGTTGAGGGTACTACCGACAATATTGGCCACTACCTCCGTGTGCAATGACTTGTCGATACTGGCAATATGCTCGATAGATGATCGGCATGCCTACTTGTCAGTCTAGTCCTCCTGCCCCAGACACAGACTCACAATTCGTAAATTCTGGAACATGGCCATATCATCTCCCGGATCAGGATCTTCTGTCCCAGGAGCTTCCCAGTCCGCATCCTGGGGCCAAGCGAGTTGTCGAACCAGAACGTCGAGGAGGGAAGAGAGGAATTGTCGTTTCGCAGGAGGGAGTGGAATGGGATTAGCAGGAGGGGGCATAGCTCCTGGAGTAGCTTTTGAGCTTCGTGATGTGGGTGCGCAATGATATTTCTTGTACTACCACATCAGCTCTTGCGTTGACCAGATTCTAGAGCTGACTTACAGTTCGTAATAGGTCAGCCACCATGGTGGAGACGGTCAATGGGACTTCGTGATTTCGGTCGCTGAGGAATCGTAGTAGTAATGGGACAGAGACGTTCAATAGACTCTCTGCTTCTTGTCGTACGTTCTGAGGAGCTTCGGCCTGCTTGTCAGCATGTTCTCACCATAATCGAAGAGATAATCGACGCACATTCTCTTCCAATTCTATAAGGGCGGTCGCATAAGCAGCATATATAGCTGCGAGGGCCGCTCGGAATGCCAATAATTCCTGATCATCTCCTACTTCTCTCGTCTGTGCCTCTAGCGGTTCCAATAATTGAACGATGTCGAGGACTTTTAGTTCTTCTAATTTGTCTTGTGGTTCCTTGATTCCTTTTGCGACGAATGAACGGAATATGACTGCTGTTGAAGTTCTGAGTTGTAGTGAGGGGTTTTGGATGAGTCGTCGGTAAAATTCTAGCGTTCTTGGTGTGAGCGAGACAGATAGGTCAATCCATGCTATCATGTCAGCTGCGGTCTGATGGGGAGCGAGAGCTTACGGATCCATGCTCCCAGAGCCTTCAATGCCAGATCTGCCGTTTCGACCCATTTCTGACTTCCATCCCCACCCCTCTCTACAACCCCTAATGAAGTCTCCACCAGTCCAACCAGACCATCAACAGCCAATCTCTCATCCCCGCTCGACCTGATGGAATCACGAATAAATCCATCCCTAGCGTGCCTTCCGTCCGTGAATGATCGTGCCGATTTAATGACACTGTCGTGCACTTCTTGGGCGATTTCAATCAGTAATCGAACGGCGAGCAGGATTGGGTGGAGATTTGGTGATTTTGATGATTGGGGGTCTTGGGATGATAGGAGCTCGAAGAATGGGTGAAGGAAGGTTGGGATGTTGTTGGGGTAGGAGTCGATAAAGAGGTATGCTAGAGTCGAGGATAGCTTGTTTCGAAGGACTGTCATCAGCTTTTCGCTCGTTTGAAGCGCCTTGGCCAGCTCACAAGCTTGATTGTTCTCGCATGGTCCATCAATCCATTCCGTCCTCACAAACTCCATCAGAGCCTGATAAGTCGCTTGCTGAGCTTCCGCAGAAACAACCTCAGCCCTATTCATCAGTATCCCTTCGAGCGACATAAATTCCCCTTCCTTGACTCACTTTTGCGTAAGAACAACATCTACGACCTGCTCGCAATACATCCTCAATTCAATACCCAGCTTCTCCTTCCCATCCCTACCTGATGATGAAGGTCCAGGTGCACCTGCTCCTTGAATGTATAATGCCAGGCAATCCTCCCACATCAGCACAGACCAAATCAGAGGGGAGTGGGACATACCTGCCATGTCTCCTCGCAGAGTTCTCTGACTTTGTTCAGATAGTCGATGGCTTGCTGTTTGAGTCCTGGGTCTGTCGAGGGGTCGGTACTAGCTGCAATACGAACTGCTTCTGGGATATTCGCCAAGTGGGATGACATGGCGAAGGGCAGAAAAAGAATTCGCGGGACAGATGACTAGAGCGAAACGAGACTGCTTGATGACTATCTCTATAGTCTGATGTCTGTCGTGATCGTTATAGTAGAAGGTGAAGTAAAGAAGGAAGAGAAGATGACTCGAATTCTATACCTCGCACGACCACACGCACGACGACATTTCAGCTAACGGGACCAAAATTTCGGGAGACTATTGCTCGTACATTATGCAGACTGACCAAGGCGCATATCGCGTATGAGTGCAGCAAAGGGTAGAACGTAACCTATGCATACAGTTCCCAGCCTGAGCTAAAGGAATTAAGAGAAAACTGGCCCATCCCGCCATCGCAATCCTGCCAGACGGCAACTCTTCGCTCAACACACCAAGTACACGTCCTCCCCTCTACTTCCTGTACCATCGGACACCGGCCCTGTTCCTCCTCATCTTTCGCTGAAGCTGGAGCATACTGAAAAGTCAGCTGCAATCCTCGATATGTCGGCGTCAGCAGACTTACCCGTATAGAAGGGCTTCGGCGGTGGGAGGACTGTCAAAATTAGCATATTACTCTATGTCTGTGTAGCCCAGAGATCAGACTCACCATCCTGGGACGTAGATGTCGACTGGTACGACTCGGTCACATCCTCGGACAACAGAGTAGGAGTAGTGGTAGTATCCACCTCTGCCAATATCAGTTTCTGCCAGCTTGCCTCATTCGGAGACTTACCCGTTGGCACAAGATCCCATCGAGATGACCCATCTTGGCTCGGGCATCTGATCGTAGACTATCCTGTTAGCATACTGCATCTCACCGAGCCAGGTGGTAGCCCAGCCAAATTCAACACACCCTTCCTCAAAGCAGGAGCCATCTTGTTTGTCAAGGTTCCGGCGACAATCATGATATCACTCTGTCGGGGACTGGCTCGGAAGACAACACCCAATCGATCCTGATCGTATCGTGCAGCAGCCATGTGCATCATCTCGACGGCACAACATGCCAAACCGAAAGTCATGGGCCACATCGATCCCTGTCGAGCCCAGTTGACAACCTTGTCTAGTGTCGATAGAACGTATTCTGACAATCAGCTTGAGCCATGACGCAAAACTTGAACAGCTTACCGGCTCCATTACGTGGTGTCTCGAGACTAAGCTGGTTCGATCCTTGCTGAGCGATTCTGGTTACTGGGTTGGTGGTGGAAGGGGTAGAGTCGGCAGTGTTGATGCTGGCCGAAGGGGTGTTGGGTCGAAGAGCGATCGCAGTGTTGGTGATTGGACGGGCTAATAATTAGCCATCACTCGCATATGCTCATATGAAACTGCTTACCGATGGCAAATGAAGGCCTAATCGCAGATGTGGTTGCTCGCAATGAGCCTATTTCATCAGCGAAATCCATGCATCCAAATCGACAATGACCCACCACTTCGGAGCCCTGTAGATAGTACGCTAGCCATTTTGTAAGATGCTCGCTCGAAGTGTCGTAGGGATATACAGGTATAGAGGTAGCGCAAAGCAGATAGTTAACACTGAGCCAATCGCAGAGTCTCCGATGCAACACCCTCTTAACTTGGTGCACAACCGGAAATTTCCGAAAGTGGCACTACTACGTGCTCATTCAAAAAAGTTAGTATCATTACTGCCCTCCACCGACACTGACCACCTTATACAACACTCAAGATGATGTCAAGAACGGTATCAAGAGCATCGGGCTCAGTGAGTCGGTAAGTTTAAGCTCGCAGGAACAATGTTCTGAGCTGAACATGCAGCCGACAACCAATTACCATCGCCAGAAATCTATCATCTTTCCGATCAGGTGTAAGTCGGTCACGCGTTTCGTCAGGCGATATGCTAATCCCCCAGCCATCAAGCATAGCTCTCGGCAAGCGTCCCATGGTATACACAAGTCCCATGGCTGCCTCACCATTCGCGTCCATTTCGTCGCGTAACCTATCCTGGACACCATGGAAACGAACACCCGAAGCACCGGTCTCTGACCCATCGACAGTACCCGAAGTCGCAACTTCCGCATTACCAGAATCGACAACAGCAGCCCTAGCTTCCGATGTTCCATCAGCAGCTGTCTCTGCGGATGCTGGCGTATCATCCGTGGGATCTGGTTCATCACCTACAGCTCAGGCTGCCGAATTATTACCCCAATCACCGGCAAATGCTGCCACTCCTTCGCTAGAGGAGATTATCACGAATGGAACAAATGCTGGAACACCACTTGAGGATATTCTGAACTCGCCCGAGGCTGTTCATGCTGCTATGAAGGTCTCGGATCTAGGTCTTGTTGGACTGGACCATGGCGCTCTTTCGATCTTTGGTTGGACAAGAGACGCATTGGTCGGTATGCACATGGTCACTGGACTACCATGGTATCTCATAGCTACCCAGACCTCAGGAAATGAGAACTGATTATCAGGTGGGCAACAATCGCCGCATTGACAATTTCGATCCGATTATGTCTCTTCCCACTAGTCGTCCGAATGACCAAACACAATATCCGATTTCAATCCGTCAACCCCCAATTCACGGCTCTCATGAAGCGTCTGAACGAAGCAAAACAGACCCGAGACCAAGCACAGATGGCTGTCGTTACTCAGAACTTGCAGGGATTGATGAAGGAACACGATGTCTCGCCATTCCGAGCTTTCACCCTACCTTTGGTCCAGATGCCTTTCTTCTTGTCCATGTTCTACGGACTAAGAAACTTTGCCTACACCCCTCTACCTCAGTTGAAGGAAGGAGGTTTCTCTTGGGTTACGGATTTGACAATGCCTGATCCATTCTGGATTCTTCCTATCACCTCGATGGCTTTGACTAATTTGGTCCTGATTGTACGTCCCCTGTTCCGACCCGAAATTGCAGCTGATGCCCAGACTGGAGCAGATGGTACTTCCGCTGCCCAGAACGGACCTAACGCCAAGCATATCCGAAACTTTGTTCAGATTGCTTCGCTCGTCGCCTTGCCCTTCGTCGCCAAGATGCCAGCTGTAAGTACATTCATGGCCGCTGTAGAAACAAGCTGACAATCAGGCGGTCCTATTCTACTGGACTTTCACTAACGGTTTCTCTCTCCTACAGGCCAATGTCCTCCGACTGCCAGCAGTCAAGTCATTGCTAGGTATCCCAATCCCACCACCAGTTCCTGCACCCCCAGGAAACACCGGTGAACCCGAAAACCCGTCTCATTTCGATACGTTCAAAAAGCTAAAGTCGACCCTCACAGACCGATGGACCCAAGCGACAGATCAGGCAAATATGCTAGCTGAAAAGGCAGAGAAGGAGAAGGGAATCAGGAAAGGTACTTTGGGCATGACAGAGAGGATTAGGGAGACTGGAACACAAGTCAAGGGTGCTGCCGAGGTAGTTGCACCTGCTACCACGGCCGCCGCTTCGCCTACCGGATTTTTGGAGGAAACGACTGCGAAACCCGCTGGAACGAGTTCTTCTTTCTTGGAACAGGGTGTGGAGGCTTCGGAATCAGGTGCGCAGGGATTGTCGAGGGATGAGGTCAAGAGGCAGAGGATCGCTGCTGCTAGGGAGAGGCGCGCACGACAATAGATGCTTGGGATGGAGCTCGACCTAGACCGTACGCGGCACAGCGACTAGCCATTTGCGCCGTCGCTCGCCAGTCATGGCCTATTCGATCCAATACAATTCTGTAATAGGAACATGCATAATTGAACGGATACGTCATTGGGCTGGAGGGTCCATACGGCAAGATGTGATGGTCGAGCGGCGATCTACCAGGTCGGAATCAACGAAGCGAACCGATCTCGTTGACCAGCTGTCGTGAGGTTCATGCCGATCCTTTCTTCGCCCTCCGCTAACAGAGTCGATACTCGTGCTGGCCCCCAAAGGGCGAACAGTAGTCGCACAAGGAAACTCTCGTGCCCCTCCTGGCCGTCTCGTACGAAGTCCATCTCTTCCAGTGCGAGCAGATTTGTCACGAACGTGACTGGGTCTAGCTCCGGATGAGCTGACGCATGTCGTAGGTCGACGTCGACGCTGTCTGCGAATCCCTGAAGCTTGGCTTTGTCGAGGTATCTGGCGAGCTTTGGTCGTACATCGCAGAGCAGGCGGAAACCTTCGCCTTTGATATCGGCAAAGCCGACGAAATCGGCAATAAACTGCCGTCAGCATGGAGTCGGGGTCTCGGAACTTACAGTCTCCAGGCTGTTGGCCTCCTTGGGTCCGTCTTTCGGTCCCTTGCCTTTATCCACTGACGCCGCGGCGTCCTGAGTCGCCTTCTTCCGGCTTGGCCTCTTTTTGGTAGCCTCCTCTCGCTCCATTTCCAGCTTTCGATCCATCGATTTGAGTTGAGCCGTCATGTTCTTGGCTACTTCTCTGACGCCGGCATAGCGCATGACATGTCGCTGATCTTCTAGCAGGCCACGGACTCGAGACTGCGGGTCAGCTGAGACCGAGGTCGTCGAGGACTCACTTGTGATTGTTTGTACCGTTGTCTATAAATCTGATCGCCTGCTGCTCGCTGCGTTGCTTCTTCGTACAATTGCCGTGCGGATGTCATCTGCTTGACGGCCTCCCGGAACTCTTCAATGTGTGCAGCCTGGCTGTCAGCTGGCGTCAAGCGGAGCAGGTCTGAAGCTCACCTGAATCGCGTTGTTTGAAGATTTAATCAATTCAAATGCTTGCCCTTCTCCAAGGACGTATCGCGCTTCCTCCGCCCTGTTTGATCGATGTAGTTTGAAAGCAGTCAAGGTGGACGGGTCAGCGCCATTGACGACCGTTGCTGCTTCGCGTTTGGGAGATGACGAGGGGGGCGTAAGGTTCCCAGCGCGGTTGAAAGCGAAGGCAACGGGCGGATTTGCGTGTAGCAGAACCGATGTTCTGCGGGAAGCTGGGGGTGCCGATTCAGGTCTTGGAATGTGACTCATGGTGATGATACAGCTGCAGTGGGCTACGGAGAGTGTTGGAAAAGAGGTGATTTGACGAAAATGCTGCTGTTGGCGCGATCGATCAGGTGCGGAACACGGTGTAGCAGGATATTTCAACCCGAGACAGGATATTTCAACCCGAGACAGGGGCTGCATGTTGACCGACATATCTAGCTAAGCCTTTCCGTCCTTCTTCAACTTTTCAACCTCAGACTGCCAATCGAACTTAGGATCAAAGCCCAACATCTCCCTAGCCTTCTTGATGCTGATCAAACCCTCCCTAGGATCGTTGGTCTCGGGTGTATAATCGATATTTGGGAAAATCTGATTGACGAGTTCAGCAGTTGGGGAGGTGAAAGCGATATCGGCGTTTGCGATGTTGAATACATGAGTACCCTTGAGGTTGCTCTCTGTTGCTAATCGGAATGCTTGGGCACAGTCTCGTCCGTCGACATAACAGAATCCGCTAATCTGTCAGCTTGATTCGAAATATCAAATTGTCACAATTCTGATACGAGTGGACCAGCTGGGACTCATAGTCTACCAGCCTGGGGCGTTCTAAGAGTTGGACGGTCCGTCCCTACACCCGTATCCGGAATATAGAAAAGGGATAAGGACTCACTTCCAAGCTCGAGAAGCGGGATCGTTCTGGAATTTGGGGAACTTGGCGTAATCGGCGGGTAACATCACATTACTGAGTCGAATGTTGATGACTTTTAAAGTAGGATCCCATCGAGTATACTGTTCTGACATCTTCTCGCCCATAAGCTTGGATAAGGAGTAGCTCGATTCGGGTCGTTCGACTTCTTCAGTAACGGGTAGCTTGGTGGGACTGTGAGGGTAGAGAGGTAAACCGAAGACTGTCTCTGATGAAGCGAGGGCTACGGACTTGATACCGCATACTCGGGCTGCTTCGAGGACGTTGTACGTCTGACGGATGTTTGTGTGGAAAATGACGTGATTGGGCTGTTGTTCAGCTTTGTACTTGTGAGATGGACAGAAGACGTACAGCCTGCTCGGGAGAAGGGATAGCAGCAAGATGAATGACTGCATCGATACCTTTGAAGAGCGAGTCCTGCTCAGTAAACTGGGCAACGACCTGTCCATAGTCGGTCAAATCGGTTCGAACAAATTTGGCAGCGACATCAGCCTCGGAAGCGACAGGGGGCACCTGATCGACTGTTTTAAGTCAGTCACTGCTTCAGCCAAGGACTGAGGGTACGTACGATTGTAGACCTCCCATCCGTGCTCTACCATCTCCCTGACGACACATCGGCCCAGTCTACCGGATCCACCGGTAACTACGACTCTCTTCTTCCTCTCTCGGTTCTTCTCCCTCAACGACCTCTCACTGAGGGTGTGTTCTTTGGTGAATGATGCTACTGCTTCTGACATTGTCTATGCTGTGATGATAGTAATAGGAATAGCTGGAAAAGTCCACGGGCACAGTCACGGTGTATATATACCCCGTTGAACCATGACCTCCACTTTGCCTCCACTTTACTCCATTAACCGGTCCGGATAAGGGCCGAGATCCCACGGAAGATCGGTAACGCCTCCACGGTAATTGGCGTGCATCCCACGTCACGAACAGTTACAAAGATACGATCTCAAGCCTGTCTACATGGCTGTCTGAAGCCTCCACAAGTGCCTGAATAGAGGCAGAAGCCGATAGTATTTCGGGACAACTAGTCTCCCGCAGAATTTGTTATGTCCGCTGCTACCTCTTCTTAGATCGACGAAAGACTAGATCAACTAGTCATCGATCCGTGCCATTGAAGCTGCAGCTGCCCCGGGTCCTCCACCTCTACCTCGCCCTCTGCCACCACCTCGTCCACCTCTTCCTTCCCCAGGTTCCGAGTTTCTCGTCAATATCGAGACGGCCGCGCCTCTTGCTGATCTATCCTTCCCATCGCCTTCTCCGCGATCGGCGCCTCCGCCTCTCTTTGCTCCACGCCCACCACGTCCCCTGCCTCCACCCCTACCTCCACCTCCACTTGCACCTTCAGCTCCGTTTGAATCGTCTCTTCTTGGTCTTCCTTGAGGACGTCCTGCTTCTCCATCTATTCTGGGTTCCCTTCCGACTGGTGGCTGCCCCTCGGTCGTTCGCTCTGGCCGTGGCTTCGATGATCTAGGTGGTCTGGGAGGCAGTGATTGATGAGACGCAGTTGTGTTTTGAGTTTGTGGTGTTGCGGTTCGGGTATTAGGTGCTGTTGCCGGTGTCCCATCGATAGCAGCGGAAGCATTAGGGCCTTTCTCCCTCTTCTTACCTCCCTTCTTCTTTGGGTTCGGAGTCGGAGCAGGTGCAGTAACGCTGTCTACCATGGTCACCTCTCTCCCTTTTCCAGCTACTAATATAGGTCCAGTATCGGCATGCGGTGCTCGTTTGGCTGCTGCGGCAGTGACTGATGCGATTGCTCGTCCTCGTGCATCCGAGGATGATGCTGTTGTCTTCCCTTTCGATCTACCGCCACTTTTGCCGTGAATTCGCAGATGATCGAGTAAGGGTGTGGATGTAGGTTGAGCTACGGGAGCTGTAGATTCAGTACATTTTAGTGGTCACGAGAAGTTCACTTACTGGACACCTCAATCACTGCCTTCTCGGGTGGCATTTTCAGACTCTCCAGGAAGGATTGGTAATCGTGGTCTACTCGTCAGCCAATTCCACAATCTACGGTGACGGCCTTACCTTCCTCAATCGTTCCCTGCCTTCCATCCACCTTGACTTTGGCACTAAGCGGAGTCCTCTGGATTGGTGAGTACTCTACGACAGCTTGATATTCTTCTCCTATGAATCAGATGATTGCTCCATGTGGTCTGTCACCGCGTGGACTAACCTGTCTTTGACCTGAATACATGACCGTCATATGCCTGACGAAATTCCATCACCGCCTCAGGCGTCTTGAACAGCACATAAGCTCTCGAAAATACAGCATGTCCATCATGTCTACCATCAGCCCTCTGTTTACCGTCCCATGATATAGACCTACTCATCTCCAAGTCGTCCAGCAACATATTGTTTCCAAGAAGCAGTATCATCCGAAACCCAAGTTCCTACTGATTTCCAAAAGATCTCCTCCGGCAACGCTGGCGGTAAACGCCTAATGACTATCTTTGTCCTTGCTGCATCTGTCTTACTCGATCCACCTGGTTTATTGAGCTGAGCCAGGGTCGTCATCTGTGATTCGGGTGCTTGAAGTAAGTGTCGACGAGACAATGGAATAGATTGTTGGTTGATTGCTAAATGTAGTATTTGTCATCATGCTTATCACATTTAAACTGGTATTAGCTGTTGGCGGTTATCGGCTGGAACTTGCATTTCAACCGGTATGGATCAAAGGATTCGGACCCATCCAGATCTTCTACTTTGCATACCATCAACCACATCAATAGTATCAGCATGTCCGCCATTAAAGCCTTACGACCATCATTGCGAACCCCATCTCGGTTTATTCAGCCGATCGCTCGCCGTCATGCTTCCAGTGAGTCTGACCTCGCAGATCGGAGCAGTACTGACCGTCGCAGAGTTCGCAGCTTTCGATTGGGAGGTATGAGATTATCTTCAGACCAAGTATGAAAACAATACTGATTCGAACAGGATCCACTCAACATGAAATCACTACTCACCGAAGATGAGATGGCAATCCAGTCAGTACCCTCGTCCTCACAACCGATCTCGCTAATCATCAGGGAGACTGCCAATCAGTACTGCCAATCTAAATTACAGCCACGGGTCCTTGAGGCTTACCGAAATGTATGATAATCAGTGCTGAGGCCCACTGATAAGTGTAGGAGAACTTTGACCCCGAGATCCTGAGGGAGATGGGAGAGCTTGGACTTCTCGGAGCGACTATCGAAGGCTACGGCTGTGCCGGGGTCAGCAGTGTCGCGTACGGTCTCATTGCGAGAGAAGTTGAGAGGTGAGCGCAAGATACGTCTGAGGAGTGTCGTGGCTGATGTCAAGGGTCGATTCTGGATACCGATCGGCAATGAGTGTTCAATCTTCATGTACATATTCCCCGCAGGTCCAGGACGCAGCTGACAATTTTCAGTGGTCATGCACCCAATCAACGAATTCGGAAGTGAAGAACAAAAAGAGAAATACCTTCCGAGGCTAGCAAAGGGTGAACTAATCGGTTGTTTCGTACGTCTCAGCTTAAGTGATCTTGACAAAAGCTGATGACAGGGTCTTACGGAACCCAATCACGGATCCGACCCTTCATCGATGGAGACCACTGCTGTCAAGACCAAGGAAGGATATACCTTGAATGGATCCAAGACTTGGATCTCGAACTCGCCCGTCGCCGGTCTGTTCGTCATCTGGGCAAGGGAAGTAGAGAATGGCGAGAAAGGCAAAGTCAGAGGTTTCCTCGTTGAAAAGGTGAGCACAATCCGGTTTTACGTGGGGTTTAGCTAACTGGTAGGAAACACCTGGTATCTCGGCACCTGCCATCAAGAACAAGCTAGCTCTCCGAGCATCCATCACCGGATCAGTATTCATGGAAGATGTCAAGATTTCCCATGACGCTCTACTACCCAAATCAGGAGGTCTCGGATCTCCATTCTCATGCCTCAACAACGCCAGATATGGTATCTCGTGGGGAGTCATGGGAGCCCTCGAGGACTGTATCGCCAGATCAAGGGAATACGCACTTGAGAGGTGAGTCGCTCTTTGTACCCATTGTGCCGTTAGCTTATTCCAGGCAACAATTCAATCGGCCCCTGGCATCCTTCCAGCTAGTACAGAAGAAGTTCGCAGATGCCTCGGCCTCAGCGACACTTGGTCTTCTAGGTTCCCTCCAGCTCGGAAGGTTGAAGGACAGCGGTCAGTGGTCCCCCGACATGGTCTCTATCATGAAGAGAAACAATTGTGGAGAGGCTTTGAAGCAGTCGAGGATGTTGATGGATATCTTTGGAGGTAATGCTTGTTCGGACGAGTATCCTATTGGTCGTCATGTCCAGAATCTCCAGGTGTAGGTCATTCTTGAGGTTGAGCACGTGACGATGCTGACACATTTTAGGGCAAACACATATGAGGGTACTCATGTAAGTGTTTTCTTTCTCTCTTTTGACACTGCTGACGGCGATAGGATATTCATGGTATGGCGACCGTCTTTCCAGTAGCTAACCGTATGCTGACTCGACAGCTCTCATCATTGGTAAAGCCATCACCGGCGTTCAGGCTTTCTCATAGTCGGATTGAATTCCTTACAGAGTATGCTATGCGATGCATGATGAATGTACTACTGTCACAACAGTGTAATGCCCTCTCTTTCTAGTCTTTCATCCAACCAGAGTCCATCTACAATACTGCATTAACAAATTGCTCACTTGGATTTTCGTTTCATGGTGTAGCGACAACCGCCAGCTCCTGAGAGTATTGGACTACACAGCACAGCTTTACTAACGCCATCATCGGTGTCCAAGCATCATAGTCGGAACTGACACCCAACAACGTATGCTATGCAATGCATGATGATTGTACTGCTGTCACGACAACGTAGCTGTCTTTTTCGCGTCCTCCGGGACTTCTATCTATCCAAAGTCCCATTATGATACTGCCTTTTCAATCTGCTCACTTGGGTTCTCCTTTCCAAAGTTGACTGAGAAATCGTATATTCCCAAAAACACTGCTCCTCCTGTAGCGATAGCCGTAGTTCTGGGTACCCAACCCGCAAACAAAGCTGCGAATCCCTCATTCCTGAAGATCTGGGCCAGACGTGGTCCAAACGATAGTACTGATGGTGAAGGTTGACGAGGCGCGCGTGTGCCGTCTGCGGCTGGCATAGATGTCTGAACAGTCAGTTTCCGCACACCGGGGATACAGCTGACTTACCTTAGCTTCGAGCATGACCCTTGTCTTGACTACATCCAGGGGACAGGTGACTGCTCCTGCGAATCCACCTGCTATCGAACCGCATATTGCCGCTTGCCCAGGTGATGGGCGTTTGCCATCAAGGTATCTTCTTGATAATTGGCCCTTCAACGCTTCGTACAATGGGAATTGTATTGATGTAAATGGCAGCTAGATCATCAGTACAACTTCCAATAATCGGCTGATCACATACCTCTCGTGCGATCGTTATACCGAAACCACGATAGAAACCTCTGATACCCTCGTATCTCATCGTCTGGACTAAAGAATGCCAAGATGATTTACCAGGTCCATATGCTCCCGTTTGCGTACGTGATTTGACGATCTCAGTGGGGACTCTTATCAAGCATGATACCTATTATCAGCTTTGCAAGGTATTTGCTAGATGGGACACACAAATTCACCACCAGTAGCAGCTAGCAGATGTGTCATTGATGAGTTCTGGTTCAACGAGCTCGATAATTTGGGGACCTGTTTCTTTAACGTCTCGTATGTTGTGAAGAATGCAGCGGCTATTCATCAGCCACGCGACGAGCTGCTCGGGATAGAAGACGAACCTCCTGGTGCGCTTCCGAATCCTACACTTCCTACACCTCTATAGACTCCCTTGAATCCTCCTGATTGGATGAATCCCTGACTCGATTGGACTCTGGTTTTGATCGTGTCCAGTGGAAACAAGATGAAATCGACTGCTACTCCCGACACTGCTCCTGCCTGGAATTGTAAGCTTTTGACCAGAAACAATACTCACCAAAAGAGCCCTCTGGAACGTCGGTGGTTGACGCTCATAAGGCATGACATCTGGATCGGACATGGTTGAATTTAGTGACAAGATATCTGATAGCTGAATCTACTCAACGGTTCAATTGATCATGATAGACCGGTGCCTGAATGAATGCCACACTCGGACTTTTCCGGGAGAGGGTTCTCAAGATTTCAGATCGATCACTTGAATAGTCATTGAAAAGTAGTATATAGCCCTATATTCATACTCAATAATGCTCAGGACAAGACTACAGAGCTCGTTGGTCTCGGCAGTAAGGGGTGCAGAGGTCTCAAAGGGTATGTCCATCTCAAAAAATCGATAATTGAATGGCTTTTAGGAGAAAATCACAGCGTCATTTGCTAATCCTCAGTGTCTATGCGACCCTTGGCTGGACCTTCGACTTCAACCTTTAGCCGATCATTATTGACTGGGCCTGCTGGAAGGAATGTCCGAGCGCCACGAGCTGCTATGCTCACTGCCCGACTACCGGCCAGGAGCTACGCTGCCGAGGCCGGAGGTAAATTCAGCAGGAAGAAGCCTCATTTCAAGTACGCCCTTTCTTCACCTATAGTAGGAACTAGCTGATAGTCTAGCATCGGTACTATTGGCGTATGTCAGCTAGAAGGGCCTTGGACGTGAGCTGACGGATAGCACGTTGATCACGGAAAGACTACATTGACTGCCGCTATCACAAAACACTTGGCCGAGAAGAACGGTGGAAAGTTCATGGACTACAGTGCTATTGACAAGGCTCCCGAGGAGAAAGCTCGAGGTATCACCATCTCCACTGCGGTAAGTCCTGCCCTGCTTGTGCTGGATTCAGGCTGATAAGTAGCACGTCGAGTATGAGACTGCCAACCGTCATTACGCCCACATTGATTGTCCCGGTCACGCCGATTGTAAGCTGACACTCCCTTGAAATCCTGATGGCAAAACTGATTGGCAGACATCAAGAACATGATTACAGGTGCTGCTCAACTAGATGGAGCCATTATTGTTGTTTCCGCCACCGACGGTCAGATGCCCCAGACCCGAGAACATCTGCTTCTCGCCCGTCAAGTCGGTATCAAGAAGCTAGTCGTTTTCATCAACAAAGTCGACCAAGTCGATGACGATGAGATGTTGGAATTGGTAGAGATGGAGATGAGGGAGCTACTCGGTACATACGGCTACGACGGAGAGGGAACTCCCATCATCATGGGAACTGCGCTCGCCGCTTTAGAGGGCAAGGACCCCGAGCGAGGAGTCAAGAAGATTGAGGAGTTGATGGAAGCCGCTGATACCTGGTTGGATGTTCCTGCCCGTTCGTCATTAGCTGAAAAGAGGTGGACAGGGCTGATGAACAGGTGACCTCGACAAGCCATTCTTGATGTACGTCGAGGATGTCTTCTCCATCTCTGGTCGAGGAACTGTCGCTACCGGAAAGGTTGAGCGAGGAACCATCACCAAGGGTGCTGAAATTGAGATTGTCGGTATGGGAAACTCCATCAAGACCACTTTGACCGGTATTGGTACGTAACACCCCCGCCCACATCGGAACTCGCTCATAGCCAGAGATGTTCCACAAGGAGCTTGACCGTGGAGAGGCTGGTGATAACATGGGTGCCTTGTTGCGAGGTGTCAAGCGAGAGCAGATCCGACGAGGACAAGTCTTGGTCGCTCCCAATTCTATCAAATCTTACAAGAAGTTCAAGGCTCAGATCTATGTCAGTCCAGCCTCACTCAAGCACATATCGTGAGCTGATCAACAGGTGTTGACGAAAGATGAAGGAGGACGATACACCCCATTCATGGCCAACTACCGACCCCAGCTATTTATCCGAACTACCGATGTCACTGTCGCCCTAAACTTCCCAGAGGGAACCGAGGGT
Organism: Vishniacozyma victoriae; assembly: GCA_017654735.1. NCBI lineage: Eukaryota > Fungi > Basidiomycota > Tremellomycetes > Tremellales > Bulleribasidiaceae > Vishniacozyma > Vishniacozyma victoriae. The sequence continues at coordinate 997,670 of JADPYG010000088.1, forward strand.
GCCCACGAGAAGCTAGTCATGCCCGGAGACAACGTCGAGATGGTCGGAGAGCTAGTTCACGATATCGCTTTGGAGCCAGGATCGAGGTTCACTCTACGTGAAGGTGGAAAGACAATTGGTACCGGTATCGTCTCTGAGGTGTTTGCATAGATACGATTCTCTCACATTCATGATTTGTTATGCATTATAGCCCTACTCAGGATAGTCTCATGGTAATGCACTATTTAGGGATGCGACGGATAATCTACGTTCTTCCCAGCTTGCGGTTTCTTTGTCCAGCCTTTCTAGCCATTTGCTGAGGAATGATGTGAATTGATCGCGCTGAGCCTGGGTTGAAGAACTCGAGATAACGGTGAGACGTGACTGTAATAATGAAATTGTTTTGCGCGAGACATCCCCTAATTCGCGTAGGGAGCTTGAGATCTCGCTTTCGTCCTGCTCGGGGTACATTGTCGAGATAGCGGTATCGAAAGCAGCGACAGTTTGACCAGAAGCATCAACAAGGTCGTGATATGTTGTCTCCTTGGTTGAAGTCGCCAGACAGGGTAGGAAACGAGGTATGGAGGCATGTAGCAATTGATGTAAGCCCAGCAGTGGCTTTGCCTAGGATGTCAGCTTTGTAGGTGAGTGAGGTGTTTGTTTAGCTTACAGCTTCCGCCCTTGCCTTTTCCTCCGCGGACATCTTGCCTCCCGCCATACCCCTCTCGAGTGCTCCCCACTCATCATCCTCATCCTCATCCCCCCCCCCATCTCCGAAATCGTCCTCATCGTCTTCATCATCATCTCCCTCTTGATCCTCTAGGAACTCCTTAAATTCCGTCCAAGCGTCTTTGACAATCTCCTTTTGACCCTCCCATCGCTTGATCACAGCTTCATTCTCTGTCCTTGATAAAACCTTCATTCGATCAATGGCGGCCCAGACCAGTCCAGTGTGAGCCAAATATGGATTCTCATCCACCGTACTGGTCTCGTGTTGATGGTCTTTCAAGATACCCAGTAATCGTTCTATCTCACTCCCGATATTCTCTGCGCCCTCCCTCCATTCATCTACCAAGACACTGTGTGTACCGTGGAAAGCAGCTCCGACAACGCAACTAGTCACTCGAGAGAATTCGTCTGCGGCTTTATCGAGTTGCTGGATTGCAGCTGGAACCGTTACTGGGGGTTTGAATGCTAATGCCAGAGCTGTAGCCGTGTGCCTGATAGTCTGTAGAAGGGCTACGAGGATATCGGCAAGTCCCTCGGGAAGTGATGGGACAGGTTGACGGGATGAGGATGATGAGAGTGGACCGAGGGCTTGGAGGGAAGTCCGGATAGAGGTGATGGATTTGGTGAAACCTGTCAGTCAGTCTGTGCTCGCATGAGCTACTTTGAGAACCCACTTCGTTCGAGAGATGGACCTAAATGTTCAGCTCAACAATATCCTTGGATCATGGAAGCTGAGACTCACCTGCATTGCTGCTCGCCATGATTGCAAAAGGTATGGTGACAAGTGAGCCAAAATGACAAAAAGTTGATTTGTCCACCAGGTTCCAGGAACGGACGATCGACGGAATCAAATTACATGTGTATACAGCAGCGACGCGTTTGACTTTCTTTTCCCTCTCATGTCACTATAGGTAATGCTATAAGTACTATACAATACAATACTGAGAGCATTGAGGAACGGTATGAGTGTTTAGATGACAAGATAGGGGCACTGGGTAGGTGATTGCACCAGGATTGGACAGGGATAGAGTGAGATAGCTGATATTCAGATAACATTAGAAGATTCACGTCGATCAATACACCTCCGATCGTCAGGCTTCGGTGTCGGCTCCTCGACTTCTGTACCGACAACGCCTTCCAATATGATGATGACGGCAAACACTACACCACAAGAGAGTCAGGAGGACTATGGGGACCTGCTACTAGGCCTCGAGGATGGTGATTTGAATGATTTCGATGGATTAGACGATTTCGGGGATGACCTCGATGAAGCTTGCGAGCAGATGCATCGATCACAAAGGGATCAGGCGCATCAAGATGGTAAGCTGTCCCAAGCGCTTCAGGAAGCTGATATCCAGACCATAATGTGCCTTTGCCCGACCCCTTCTTCACTACTAGTGCGCTACCGACAGCCGGCTTCATTTCTGGACACGGCCGACCTGTTGCTCCCCCTTCCAGCGCCGCCCTTGCACGAGTCAAGAAGATGTTTGAGGAGGTCGAGAACCAGTACCTGTCCCCCGAAAACGATACTATCGAGACACCGAACAAGCGCCGCAAAATCGACCAGACCGAGGAAGAAGACGACATACCAGATATCCCAGCGCCCGATTTCGTCATGATGAAAAGTGTAGGTTTCGTCACGGGGAAAGGAAAAGCTGTACCTCCACCCTCCAAAGCTGCTGTTGAAAAGGCAATGAAGATCATCGCCGCGGTCGAGGAAGAGAAGGAGGAATTCCCGGATTCAGCACCGGTCTTACCGAAGATGTCATTTACGACTGGGAATGGGAATGCTGTGGCTGGACCTTCTAGTCAGGCTTTGGCAGCTGCTGAGAAGATGTTCGGGGAGGATGCACCATCTCCGAGTTACGGAGGACACCCGGTTATGGCTACGCCGGTGAAATCTACCGGCTTCACTACCGGGTCCGGCGCACCAGCTCCTATGGCTAGTGAAGCAGCTAGGAAGAGAGCATTGGCAATGTTCGGAGAGGACGAATCGGCTTCCACACAAGAACCGGGACCTTCGATGGCTACGCCAGTCAGATTGACTGGATTTACTACGGGCTCAGGCGCTGCGGCTCCAATGGCTAGTGAAGCCGCAAGGAGGAAGGCGATGGCGATGTTTGGCGAGGATAACACGGGATCGCCAAGTCGACCTACGACTTCGATGCTACCACCGTCCAGCACCCCTTTCCGACCATTGGTACAACCGATATCGACTCCTCAGCGACCCACGAGCACTGCGGAAGCTTCTTCCGAGTTCAGGACCCCGCTCCGGATCACGACCAACATCCCCGTCGCATCTCAAACCTCCACTTTGCCGCGAACAATGCCAATGAAGAAACACCAAGCCATCGAAATCAAGACTCCAGCTCCCCAGCGTCGCGTCGGCTTGGGCCGTACACCTTCATCCACTAAAGGTGGCGCCAAGAACAAGTTCTCGACACCCTTCAAACAACCAAGTAAATCATTGGGGTCACCGCTCAAACCCGCTACGTCTCTTCGGACAAGTAATGCTGTTGCTGGTCCTTCCGGATTGTCGAGAACAGCAACTCCTGCTCCTGCGAAGGAGGCTTCAGTACAGGTCTTTGACCTCATTAGTAAGGTTTCTCGCCCCTGGCTACTTAGCTGACAGACAGAACCAGAAGGCCGAAAGAATATGAAGGACGCTTACCTACATCCTCAGTTCAATCCTATCTCTGAACTGAAGGAATTAGGATTGTGAGTCACGAATCGCAGGTTAAGCTGATGAAAGTCCCGACGAGATCTGGCTGCTCGACCTCACGAACGCCGGAACCTATCAATTTATCGCGGAAGATGGAAGTCCCCTCAATCGACATCACGCATTTACCGTCATACAAAGGGATGGATGTGTTTTGATAAATCAGAAATGGGTCGATAATCACTGGGGTCAGATATTATGGAAGATTGCAGGTCAGGTCCAGGCGAAACCCTCACTCTTTGACGAGAAGTGGAATTGGGGAGAAGTGATCGCTCAGCTCAAATACCGGTATGACATTCGATTTCAAGATGAAATGAGTTCTGCTAACAGCCAGGTACGAGCGAGAATACGGAAATGCTCAGCGACCTATCATCAGGCGTATTCAGGAACACGACTCGTCGCCTAGTCTACCCATGATTCTCCTCGTGGCTGCCATCCATCATCCCGGCCCATCCACCGACCCAGACGAAAAAGATGCTCTTCCTCCTCGACCATACCTAGAATTGAGCGATGGCTGGTACAAGATCCTAGCTGAGATTGACGACTGTCTAGCTCGAGCTATCTCGACTGGCAAAATTCGAGTAGGACGCAAATTGGCTATATCAGGCGCTAAACTCGATTCGGGAAGTGAAGGGGCGGATGTACTGGAAGCCTTCGACAAGTCCCGCTTGATCATTAGTGGGAATTCGACATCTATGGCCAGGTGGCATTCTAGGCTTGGGGTCCAACCTATTCCATTCGTCGCAGGTTTACCGAGCTTGACAAATGATGGTGGATTGATTGTCCTTATGGATGTTATCGTCGAGAAACTATATCCGATAGCGTACATATGGGGTGGATCAGGGCATAAAGAAGCACCTTGGGACGAAAGTGAGGAAAGTATCAGATCTGATGCTTGGAGGGTGAGTCTTGACGCAAGGGAGAAGAGTCTAGACTAATGAATAGGACAAATACCAAACCGAATCGACAAGCTTAAGGGAGAAAATGCGTAAACAACTCGAAAGTATCGAAGATCTAGTTGAAACTCTCTGTTCGGCAGCTCAAGATATCTCCGAACCCGTCGACAGTAAGTTCCGAGGTCATACATGGTACAGCAACTGATGTATAGGCAATCCGCCCGAGACCCTCGATAGGGACTTTAATATACTCGTATCCTCAAATAACGCTTCTGCCAAAATCCGCGGGATGTCCAACAGTAATATCGCTCATTTAGCGACTTATGCTCGGGAGCGATTGCAACAGGAAATGGCAGATGGGGATGCCGAGATCGAGCGGGAATTGCGAGTACGTCTCATGACCACCTTATCCGCGGTGTAGCTGATGATAGACCGTATGCCCAACTAGGGAGATCCGAGATTTCCGAATGGCCAAAATCGTCGATGCTCGCGAAGGAGATAGAGACGCAACACGATACGCAATGCTCAATATCTGGGACGCCAAACAACTAGGCGAAGGATCACTAAGGGAAGGAGCGCGATACCTAGTCTCTGGATTGATGCCTAGTAAAGCTGGTCAATGGGGAATACCCGTTCCGAAAGATGAGACGAGGGAGATTTACCTCAATACTAGGAGGGACACTCGATGGCAGGAGTTCGGAGGCGATGGTGGACGGAATGGTGCGATGCAAAGAGAGGAAGATGGTGGGGATGGGGGATTCAATATGTAGATTTAGATGTAGCTTTAGATTCATGATGACTATAACGACGAATGTGCATGTAATGATGCGATCTAAAAAGGCATGCTGGCATAATCCTTGGCATATCTTTCATGGTGAACAGACTTTCATACCAGACTATGATTGTAACAGTGACTCTTCGCTTATCGCGAGCTTATCGCTGTTTTGCGATCCATTCTTTCGCGTATAAATCATCTTCTGTTTTCGCGTCGTTTTGTACCAGGTTTCATCCTAATCATGTAGGAACCCCCTGATAGCCCCTCCAACATTCATAACATCCAACAGGAAGGTATCATGTCCCCAAACCCCACCCAGTTCATAATACGTAACATTTTTATTTCCAGCCAATTTCAAAGCATCCGCCAATTCCCTCTGCTGTTCCACAGGGAACAATACATCGGATTGTACACCAAGAACAAGTGCCGGGATGTTGGCCAGTCGTTGTAACCCCTGGGCTAGTTCCGGTAAATGAGGTGATTTGGAAGTGGGAATGAATCGTTCATTTCGAACTGGTGGAGCTGGGTGGGTAGGATCAGCGGGGTCGGTAGGGAGTGGGAATGGTGTATCGGGATAGGCGGCATTATGTTTCTCGGCGAGCGAAGTTAATGCTGGACCGGTCATATCGAATAAATCCATAGCCTTCGAGAGGTAAATCATCGAGTTGGCGTCGTATGTCAGGCAAAATCGTTCTCCTTGGTGGTCTAGGTATGTTTCGATTAGGAAGTCCGGTTTGAGTTTCGGGATTCCAGGGTGTCCATCTGGATCACGTTCTTGTTCGGAAAGCATTCTGCGGCCGAATCGTTGTTCCCATTCTGGGCCGGAGCGGTAGGTGATTGTAGCGATTTCTGATTATCAGCTTAGATTATAAAGGAAAGGTAGAGGGGGACTGACGTCGAGCTAGTTTCATACCGTTGTGAGGGGGTACGCCGTCGTAGTAGAATCCTCTGTTCCAATTCGGGTCGGCCATAAGTACTGCCTTGTTAGCCATGGCTTTGGGTAGATGGAGCAAAGGGACTTACCGCTCCTCTGGGCATACCTCATCCCCACACCATTGAGGCCACTTCTACCCGTAGCACTGATACTAGCCACCCGCCCCACCCTCTCCGGAGCAAGGTAAGCCATACTCAAACTACTCATTCCACCCATACTACTCCCAATACAGGCATATAGCTTGTCAATCCCCAAATGATCAAGTAAACCCAACTGAGCCCTCATCATATCATGTACACTCAACAAAGGGAACCTAGTTGCCCATCGTACATTCTCCTCCAAATCACCTCCTGGGTACGGACTAGATGGGCCGGTTGAACCGAAACATCCCCCAAGAACATTTGTACAGATAACATAGAATTTGTTCGTATCGATTGATTTTCCAGGTCCGACGAAATCTTCCCACCAACCTGCTTTTGAGGATGTAGCGGAGGATACCTCATTTCCTTTCGATGCGACGTGGGAAGAAGCTGATAGACCTGTATGGAGGATTATAGCGTTTGATCGGTCTGCGTTAAGGGTACCCCATGTTTCGTAGGCTATTTCGTATTTAGGTAATGGGTTGTTCGAGTATAGTAGAGGGAGTGGGTTTGGACATTGCCAATGTAGTGTAGCTGGTGGGGGCTGGTCATCAGTACTACTCCATAGTATAAATCAAAGAGGTGACATACCACATAACAAGCTTCCGCATCCCCTTCTTTAGCTTCTACATCCTCTACAGCCTTTTGTTTCCCTTTATCATTCTTATACGATCCTCCTAGTCCAAATCCACCAGGATTGTAAATAGGTTGACGCCTAGGAGGTAATTGGGGAGTTTGTGGTGGTTGGAATGATTGCTGGAATGGAGGTGGGACGTCGTGGTGTAAATTAGCTAAATGTGGTTTGGGTGCTTTCCATGTTGGTTTAGCTGATGCTGTAACATGTGAAGGGAGGTGTAGACTGCGTGGTAGTGGTGCTCTGGGAGGCATCTTGTATTGAGTAGTACTGAGTAATGCATACTGATTGACGGGTAAGAGTATATCTTATAGCCAGAATGACGTGAAATCGATGGCGACATCATTTCCGAATTCGCGGCTACTCTCAGATGTACGTTTATGCTTAGTGATACAATCATTCTCGTCATACAAATGCATAAGGAACACTTCTAAATCACACCAATCACTCGTTGATACGTCGGAAAGTCTCTTCAATCTCCTTGGACAAAGTATCAAGTGTGGCCTGGATCTCCTGCTCACTCGAAGTGTTGGGATCTTCAAACTTCATCTGAGATAGCTTGAAGATGATGTCGGAGGTTGCGTCTCGGATCTAGTTTGTCAGTCTTGTTAGTCTGATAGGAGAATTGGACGTACCTTTGAGAAAGTCATATCACTCGTCTCGACAACCCTGGTACATGCGTCGTGGTAGAGCACAAAATTCTTTAACATACCGACGGTCTTGTAGAATGGACACATTCGGTCGTATTGCGAGATACCATTCTGCTGCAAGAAATCGTCCTGTCTATCAGCTTCTGACCTCGGACCACGCGATTCATAAAGCTTACCTTGAGCATCTGAGCAACCTCCAAAGTGATCTTGTCACCCTCTCCCAAAGCACTCTTTCCGACAAGCTGGACAATCTCGGCGAGATCCTGCTCCTTCTGCAAAATCTCCTTGGCTCGCGATCGTAGATCGATGAAACCGGGGTTGACTTTCTCGTAATGAGGGTCGAGAACTTTGAGGTATTTGGAGTATGAGAGACTATATCATCAGTGAAACTCCGACAAGCCAATGGAAGCAGCTTACTTCCAGTCAACAGATGGGAAATCTGGCGGTCAGCTTCGTCCACTACGTCAAATAGGGAAGCTCACGTTTTCGCTGAGCCAATCGCTTCGATAGACCCCAGCTATCTTGTCAGAATCACCCTATCAGCCTGAAAGATACTTACAAGACCTGCACAATACCAAGAGTAGCACTAGTAACAGGGTCCGAGAAATCGCCACCAGGAGGAGAGACACTGTCATCAGCTCTAGGTCACACATTCGCCTTGGCTGACTCACGCTCCGACAATAGAGACTGTACCCTGTCGCTCGGGACTTCCCAAACATGATACTCGACCAGCACGCTCGTAGAAACCAGCAAGCTTGGAACCGAGGTAGGCGGGGTAACCGGAATCAGCGGGCATCTCTGCCAATCGACCGGAAATCTCTCGAAGAGCTTCGGCCCATCGGGAGGTAGAATCGGCCATCATGGAAACGGCCATTCCTTGATCTCGGAAATACTCAGATAAGGTGATACCAGTGTAGATGGATGCCTCTCGGGCTGCGACGGGCATGTTGGAAGTGTTGGCGACAAGGGCGGTACGCTTCATGATTGGCTCTTCTCGGCCATCTCGTTCGAGACTGAGCTCGGGGAACTGGGGTCAGCTACGTGGGAGGCTATGGCTATGAAGCTTACATCTGCCAAGACTTCTGCCATCTCTGCGAGGTCAGCTCAGGTCACGAGATAGACAGGAGAACGCACCGTTTCCTCGTTCTCCACATCCAACGTAGATGATGACATCCGAGTTAGAGAATTTGGACAAAGCTTGACTCTGTCTAATCAGCTAGCGGTTCCATTGTGGAGCGATTCAGCTCACAATAACAGTCTTTCCACTATCATCGTTAGCTAAATCCTTGCAATGACAAACCACACTCACCAGCCGAAAGCACCAGGAATAGCAGTTGTACCACCCTGCACACTGGGGAACAAGGCATCCAAGACTCGCTGACCAGTGAACAAAGGGTGGTTGGCAGTGAGCTTCTCGGCGACAGGTCGAGGAGCTCGGACAGGCCAAAGCTGCATGAGCTTGTGCTCTGTCTTTTTACCCTGGAACTCGGTCTCCATGACGACGTCCTGATCGTCAGCTAGCCCAGAAAAGTGACTGAGGAAAGCTTACGTCGACAGTGTATGAACCCTTTTCGACAATGTTGGTGATTGTTCCCATTGCCCTTGGAGGTAACATGATCTTATGGTTGTCGATGAGGGAGTTTTCGTAGACGGAACCGAAAATGTCACCACCAGAGATATGGTCTCCGACCTTGAACTGAGCTGGGTTGAAGTCCCATGAGATCCCTCGGTCAAGAGCTTGTGTGTTGATACCACCTGCTAGATTAGTTGCATTCTGTGGGTATAGTATGTCGACGTACGGGGGATGTAGATCGACTGAGATGCTTCTTGAATGGACTTCAATGGTCGCTGAATACCACTGTCTTGTCAGCTGCTGTTCGCTCAATGGATCGTATCAGCTCACTCGTAGATGTTGGTCATAAGACCTGTACATTAGCAAGGGCCTTAACCTAAATCGAACGACTCACCAGGTCCAAGCTCCACACTGAGGGGTTTACCAGTTCTCAAAACTGGATCTCCAACAGTCACACCAGTAGTCTCCTCGTAGACTTGGATAGTAGCCCGATCAGCTTCGACTCGAATGACCTCTGATCGTTGTCAGCGACGCTCGATCCGTTCACACAGCATAACTGACCTCCAACTAATTCATCGTGACCGACTCGGACAAGCTCGTACATGGCTACACCTCGTAGGTTCTCTCCGATGATGACTGGTCCAGATACGCTATCTTATGAGCTCACAAACGGGGGCCAAGGGGAGCTCAGACATACGAAAAGACATTTCCAATCATTGCTTCATTCTCGGCATCCCTGATCTACAAAGGAGTCAGTACGATGTCGATGCAGTCGAGCTAGCTACTGCAAGAAGAGTCCAGCAGAAGCAAGTGGACTGACCTTGGGAAGATCCCTCTTTGCATTCTCCATAGCGCCTGCCTAAAGATACTGTCAGCTAACGATCATTATCTAATGAACGTGGACATACCATCTTGGGCCGATCTTATGGTGATTCGAGAAGTAGTACAAGGGGTTCAGATCCGTTGCGATGGGATACTGAGTAGTCTGTATGGTTATATACCCCTAGTATATGAGGTGTATGCGGTATAGATATGGATGTATAGGATGACGACCCGGTCCTCTTGACCGGAATGAGGTGTGGGAGGAGTGACAAGGGGGGAATGACGTGTTATTTGATGCCAATACCCTCCACTCACTCACGTATGCGCGTAAGAGTGTCTGTTGAATACATCATATCCCCTCTGTCAATCATCGATATACAACCAGTAGAACACTGGGACTATAGGATATCACTACAGAACAGCTAATACAGTCTAAACATCATAATGGCACCCAAAGAGTGAGTCGTTTCAGCTCTCGCAACAGTGACACAGCTGACAAACGCAGGGATTGGGAGAAGTGCAAGTACCTCTCTGCCACATTATAATCTCTTGCTAACCGCTCAGACGAGAAGAAGGTGACCGATGAGAAGGAGGAGAAGATCCAGGGTCAGTTGCTCTCAATCTGATTGGAGTGCAAAGACTGATTCTCAGCATTGGATGAGTCAGATATCCAGATCCTCAAGACCTATGTAAGCTAGCTGTGTCTCGTGCCACTAGTGCAAGCTCACCTCCTAGGGTCAAGGACCATACTCTCTAGCGCTCAAGAACATCGAGAATGAGCTCAAGGAAATCCAAAAGCGAGTCAACGAGAAGATGGGCGTCAGAGAATCAGATACTGGATTAGCACCAGCAAACTTGTGGGATCTAGCAGCAGACAAGCAGAGGCAAGGAGAGCATCCATTGCAAGTCGCAAGATGCCAAACTATCATCAAAGCTGGTAAGCTGGCTCGCCCATGGACAGGAGAAAGCTGACAAACCAGTCAACCCACCAACGGATGGACCTTTGAACCCACAGGATGGAGCTGGAGCTGGTAATCCCGATGGAGACCGATATGTGATTTCAATCAAGCAGGTCGCCAAGTTCGTTGTTGGTCTTGGAGATCGAATAGCTCCTACGGATGTTGAGGAGGGTATGCGAGTCGGGTGAGCTCAATATCCAGAACCATATCGGAAATAGCTGACATAAACAGAGTTGACCGGTATGATGATCGCTCGGTTAAGGTGCTTTGACTAATGCGTACAGAACAAACTACAAAATCATGCTTCCCCTGCCTCCCAAGATCGATCCTTCAGTCACGATGATGCAGGTCAGTTAGCGGGAGCCGACAGGAACGCAGGAACTGACAAGCAGGTCGAGGAGAGACCATCAATCACATACGCCGATGTCGGAGGATGTAAGGAGCAGATTGAGAAGTTGAGGGAGGTTGTCGAGCTGCCTTTACTGGAGGTACGTCCAGCTTCCCCGTCCAGCACTTCAGTACGAAGCTGACAAGTCAGCCTGAACGATTCGCCAACCTCGGTATCGAGCCACCTAAGGGTGTCTTGCTATACGGTCCTCCTGGTACTGGTAAAACCCTCTGCGCACGAGCAGTCGCCAATAGAACCGACAGTACTTTCATCCGAGGTAAGCTCTCGCGCATCCCGGTTTTGAGGCATCAAGCTAATTTGCAGTCATCGGATCCGAGCTTGTCCAAAAGTACATTGGTGAAGGTGCTAGAATGGTCCGAGAGCTATTCGAAATGGCCCGATCGAAGAAGGCCTGTATCATCTTCTTTGATGAAGTCGATGCTATTGGTGGTGCCCGATTTGATGATGGTGCTGGAGGTGACAATGAAGTACAGAGGACCATGTTGGAATTGATCAATCAGCTCGATGGTTTCGATGCTAGAGGAAATATCAAGGTTATCATGGCCACGAATAGGTCAGCTTCCAGCGCCCTCATATCGAAGGATAAGCTGACAATCAGGCCTGATACTTTGGATCCTGCTTTGCTTCGTCCTGGTCGATTGGACAGGAAGATTGAATTCAGCTTGCCAGATAATGAGGGAAGGACACATATTCTCAAGATCCACGGAAAGAGGTAAGCTTAGACTTCCGATTTCTATCACAAAAGGACCAAGCTGATCAGTAGTATGAGCGTCGAGCGTGATATCCGATACGAACTCATTGCCCGTCTGTGTCCCAACGCAACCGGTGCAGAGCTCAAATCAGTCGCTACCGAGGTGAGTCAATTCGAGCATGGCGACTGTAGCCGAGCTAACAATCAGGCTGGTATGTTTGCTATTCGATCAAGAAGAAAAGTGGCTACTGAACGAGATTTCTTGGATGCTGTCGAGAAGGTCATTAGGCAGGGAACCAAGTTCTCCAGTACGGCACTTTACGCTCAGTACAATTAGGCGGCATTGGGGCGGTAGTGGTGCAGATACAGTAGCATTTGTGATGATATATGTGACGAACGCTTGTGGCTCTTCGAGGGCTTACCCATCACTAAGCCCTGCCCAGCTTGCAAGAAAGTGAGCTGATTTCAGAGGAACATGACTGATGAGCTCGGCAAGCATAGAGTGATGTTGCATGTATGGATATTATAGACATTATTCATAGACATCGTTAAGCTGACATAAATTGATAAATCACTATATAGACCTAGCTCGTCGTGTATCTTGCAGTCGTGTATTTCACCTCCCTATACCTTCATGTATCGCCTCCCTATTCTGCCCTCACCTCTTCTCAAGCTTGAGTGCAAACTTGGGAGGCCTCAAATTCAACTCCTCCGAACCCTTCAATACCCTCTTTACCATCTCATCCCTCCCCTCACCCTCTTGCGGTACATGGCTCATCCTAAATTCCTTACACATAACCCCAATGACAGTAATCATTTCAATCTCAGCCATTCTCTTTCCAATACAAACCCTAACACCCATTGAAAATCCCGAAAAGTTGTTTACTCCCATATCGGTTTTGGTGATCCATCGCATCGGATTGAATGTCTCTGAGTTGGAATAAGCGAATGGGTTGCGGGAACATGCTGGAGAATCGATTATTAGGTGAGAACCGGCTTTGATTGTTCGTATATGATGTGAGATGATGCCATCGTCAGTCCAGGTTGTATAAGGGATAACGGTATCCTCAGCAAGGAGTTTAGGGAGGGTCATGACGAGATCTCGAAGTCGTAGGGATTCGTATATCACAGCGAGGGTCAATGGGAGGTTTGGCATATCCTGGTATGCTGCTTTATCAGCTTGTAGTCGAGATCAACCAGGAAAAAAGACTTACAAGGCCAGTTGTCTCCGCAGAGATCGGTGATTTCCTTGGCTATTGCATCTTGCCACTCGGGGTATACAGCAAGGAAATCAAGTGTCCAAGCCAAAGTATGGCCGGAGGTCTCGTGTCCAGCGCTATTGATCAGTTTTAGTCGCTAGTACCCGAAAATCGTCCTGGGTGCGAGGTAGACTGACACGATAAATATCCCTGATCATTAGCTATCATATTTGAATACTGGATGGAAACTCACAGATATTAGCTATAATCTCTTGAAAACTCAATCCAACCTTCCTATCCCCCTTTGCTTCATCTTCTGTATCAATCTGCGAACTGACGATAGCTCCAAGTATATCAGATGGTGGAGTTAGTTTTACACCTTGAGCTGAGTGGAGTCGGATAGATTCGATTTCGGATCGTTTGGCGTTTACTACTGAATGGAAATGATGGAGGAGGGATCGTTGGGCTTTTCCTAGGTAACGAACACTACCTTTAGCATCTTCCTACTTGTTTGAGCGACGGGGAATTACCTGGCTAGGGGGAACCATTCTAATATCCACTGATTGTTAGGTGATGAAAATGGAAGGTCACTTACGAGCGGGACTAGGAGTTGTGGGATCAAGCTGTTTTCGACGGTAATGAGGGCTTCTTCGAATGGTACTACTCGTCAGTCCAGTAAATTCCTGTGATGCTTCGCTCGGACGTACAGATCTTGCCATCCGTCTTTGGGATGGTCCAGGGGATATTCATTCCGAAACCAGCTGATCCAATGACGAGTAGTGTGAGCTATTGTCAGCCATGATCAATCCTCAAAGAGAATGGGCATACCTTGATCATCATCTCCCTAGTATCTTCAAACATACCCCCATCCTCCAATCCCTCCTGTTTGATCATAGTACTCAACGCCTCAACCATCCCAGTATAAGCAGTTTCCATAATAGTCTCATTAAAACAACCCTTAACCACATTCTTGTGCCTCCTATGTTCCTCCCCAGTCTGTGTTGAAATGATCTGAGATCCAAAGATATTAATGGCGACGTATCGGAACATTTTCGTTGGTCTCAAGAAGATTGACCCTTTTGAGGATATGGAGGTAGCGAGTGTAGGTGAGGAAGTTACGTAGACTGCATAAGAGGGAGTTGTTAGTTGTGTACATGCGAATAAATCGGATTTGTAGTGTGCGTATTCTGTCGTCAGCCATTCTGTTCGTGGAAGGACCCACTTTGCCAGGGATCATCGATTGTCAATTTGGAGGTAGGGCAGATGAAGGGGATATGAGGTAATTTGGATCGATGACCAGCTTCAAATAATTCAATAGCAGAGTGAATGACTGGGAGACCGGATACTTGCTGTCTGGTCAGCTCTCTTCGTATCGCTCTCGGTGGGAGCGTATCGGTTGGAAGAACACTCACTCGTCGAATAGAGATATATTGCCAGAGGTAATTGAGGCATACCAATGTCAAAACCACCATACCCGCAATCACCCCGTACCTACCAAACAACCCAGATGGGTTGATTGAGCCCTCGATGATAGAATGAATAAAGCTCGACATATTGTATCCTAAGTGTCAATGTGAGTGATCACTTAAGAGAAAGGATTGGTGACCATGAGTGGAGCTTTATATCCCTTTTCACTGCTACGTCTCATGCTGTGTCAGGGATTTCGAAATCAGAGGCACAGAAGAAACGTTCTCAAGATAATGGGTACTTTAGCTTGTTGTCTAGTGACACGCTCGGGCTTGCGATACGTTTCACACCGAGGCGCCCGGAGCAAGGGGCGTTTTCCGAAAGGACCTCCTTGGTTTAGGTTAAGAAGGTAAGACCTATGTTAGCTTAGGGTTTCAATTCGATTTCGATTTCCCGAACGTGCCATCCAATCTCCTATACTTCTTCTGTGTGTACTCTATCCTTAGAATCGGAAATAGCTTCAGAGTCGTTGTATTGACGAAATCAAAGGATACCTCTTTGTACTTTGTCCTTTAGGGCGGAGTAGTGTGTTTACGTAAGTTGATTTTAGCGGGACTAGAATTTTGAATGAATTGCACGTCTATTTCATTCTGAGCTATACAATCAACCTGCCAATATACACTATTCAAGATGCCTGCAGCAATCAACAAACCTAGAAACAAGGGTAAAGCCCGTGCTGAACCATATGATACTTCCAAAGAGACAGCTTCGATGCCTCTTGGAAAACAATTAGCTCATACCGGTAAGCTCCCTATTTCGCTACAAGTAAAGATACTGATGGGTAGATAAGAAAGTCCGTGATAGGGCCATTGGGAATCTCACTGCTTTCCTTTCTCGTGGACAGGAAGGGGAATCATCGAGTCTATATTCACCATTGTCAGATGCGGAAATGGCGAAATTGTGGAAAGGGCTTTTCTACTGTTTGTCCATTATCTCTAAAGATTGATTGTAGCTGATATAAGGCTTTTGGATGTCTGATAAACCATTGGTACAACAGCGATTAGCTGCTGATCTCGCCGAGCTGTTGTTATTGATTCAGCCGGCCGAGGAGGACGCTAGGTTGGAAGCTGCTCTTGGGTTCTTGGCTGGATTTTGGGAATCTATGGTCAGGGAATGGAATGGTGTCGATAGGTTGAGGTCAGTCTATGTTCTATTCACTCTCAGCCTGCTTCCTCAATGAAGACTGGCTCTACAAAAGGATTCAAGAGCTGACAGTATAGACAGGACAAATTCTACATGCTCATGAGACGTTATGTGAATGCTACATTCCGATTACTAGCCCGAGAGGAATGGAGTGAGGAATCAATAGATGCAGTCAACAGGATCTTGACAGATGATAGTGGACCCTTATCGTAAGTTTTCTGTTGCGCGATGGATCGAGTACTAATGTGTAGGTGGGAGAATAAGAGGGTACCTATGTCTCTGTCGACCCATTTGGCGGATATCTACCTCGAGGAGTTGGAGAAAGTGCTCGCCTTAGAGGCCGACTCTGACGTATGTGGTTTGCCACGCCGAGAGGTATAATACTGACAGACAGATCCAATGCCCCCTCGTCTCCCTTCTCCAACCATTCGCTACCCTCCTATGTCGTACGCCCACCCCGACCGTACACACCAAACTCCTTTCATCAGTCTACAAACCAATCATCTCGTCCCTCACCATCGCATTAGCTCCAAACCAAACTACCGACTACCCAAATATCGTCTCCGGATCGTGCGTTGATGATGAGGGATCAGAGCAGACTGCAAGCCCTGGTCAATTGAGGAATGCTTTATTGAAGAGTCTGTTTATCACTGCTGCCGAGACCGAGAGTGTGGAGAGCAATAGGAGAAAGGTATACAATTACTGGCGAGAGGAAGGTGGGGATGATGATGAAGAAGACGAGGAGTAGTGGCGGGAACGACAAAGACGTGAGGGAGTGGATTCAGGAAGATGATGATTTATGTTGTATGCATGAGATGTGTTTGATACAGTCTTTTCCTCTGCTCCTATTATTCGTTATCCTTTGCGCCTATAGCATAGGTCCACCACCTCCAGCTCCACGTTCTCTTGTCACTCGGGCAACATAGGATTTTGAGACCTGGTCAAAAGCAGCCATGTACAGTGTCATGCACTGGGACAAGCAACGCTATCAATCAGTTCCAGTCATACATCATTATTTAAGCTGTACATACCTCATCAGAACCGGTTAAAGATGTCTGAGGCTGCTTGACGCATTTCTCGAAACACTGTCCATTAGTTTAAACCAAATGACTGAGGGTGGTCGTACGTTGTCATTGATCTTGTTGATGAGCTGCTGGGCGTTTGCTACTGCCAACTGGATTGTTAAATCCAATCAATACTCAACCTGGCTTTGTGGCCTGCGGTAATGGCAATCGCTTACCTCCTGAACGATCGATTGCTTCATCTGTTCCTTTCGGGCGGTCATGTCTGTTTCATTAGCTTCTGGGCGACACGAGTGTGGCAGCTGATATACCATTTGACGAGCTTGCTGCTCCTGATCCGAATAGAGAAGACATCTTGTATGCTTGTTACTGGTTCTAGTAAAGTTAAGGATATATAGAAGATTGATATCGAAGTTGTAACTTTTGATCTCTACTCTAGGTTAATCTAGTGGCGATAACGGAATCAAAATTTCTAATTCAATCATGTCCACCTGTTAGTCTACTATACATCATATATACTTGTACATATATCACAAATGGCACCCAAGAAATCAATCTACAGACGCGATGGTGCACAACATTTCCAATTGGTTCATCGATCTCAGAGGGATCCGTTGATCAATGATTCAGAAGCTGGGCAGCAGGTCCTGAAACCTGTTGGAAGACCTAATGACCGCAAGGTGGGTCCATTACCAAGGGAATATCGAGCTGATTTCAAGGCGTACACATTATCCGAACTCGAGCAGTCGATCGACAAAGACCGTATGCGAAAGAATGAGGGTGAAGCAGCACTGTATGGAATCACATACGATGATTCATCTTACGATTACATGTCGCATCTTCGAACTCTTAATGAACCGGGAGGAGGAGAAGTGGTATTACTTCCAGCACCAAAAGGGTCCGGGGTCGCCAAAGGGATGAAACCTGATCGAAAGGGTAAAGGAAAGGCGGACGATATATTTGGATTACCGCAAGATATGTTTGCGAGTAAAGATGAAATGACGATGAAGGAAGTTTACGAGAGTGCTCAGAATATCCCTGATGAGTTGAAGGGATTACAGCCGGATATGGATCCTCATCTTCGTCAAGTCCTAGAAGCGCTAGAGGATGACGCATTCGTAGATGGAGAAGGGGAGGATATATTCGACGAGTTACTAGGTGGAGGTGAGAAAGAGGATGGGGAGGAAGCCGAGGAATTCGATTTTGAAGAATGGGGTGTGGATGAAGGGGAATACGAGGAGGAAGGTGAGGAGAGAGAACAAGGGGAAGAAAGTTGGGAAGATCGATTTAAAGCTTTCAAAGCTCAACAGAAATCTGGAGATGTCGTACCCGCAGACGAATCCGAAGTGGATGTTGCCGACCGATCCGAAATGGCTGATACGATTGGTTCTTTATCGAATATGACGGATCTGATGGTCATTGGTGGAAAGAGGAGGAGAGGAAAGAGGGGACCTAGTGATGCTACTGGAATGAGTATGAGTAGTTCCAGTATGTTTAGGAATCAGGGACTAAGGGATCTGGACGAGAGATTCGATAAGGTAAGCTAAATCATTCCTCCTCAATTGGGTCAAGCTGATGGATAGCTCGAGAAAGAATACGAGATTCAGGACGACGACGAATTCCCAGATGACGATGATGTCTCTCTAGCCCCATCATTCATGTCATCCTCATCAAGAGTCTCACTCATGTCGCACGCATCCTCGATTCCAGAAGTCTCGAGGGAAGATTTCGACAATATCCTGGACGATTTCCTAGAGAAATACGAAGTAGTAGGATCCAAGTACCGCCCCGCACTCGGTGGAACTGGATTGACAGGTGTTGAGAAATTAGCAGTACTCCGAGCGGCTGTTGACGACGAAGTCGAGGGATTGGGTAAGGAGGAGAACACCAGGAGGATCTTGGAGTTTGAAAGGATGGAACGTGGGGTCAAAGCTCCAAAAGAGAAGAGGGAGAGGGTCAAAGATGAAGGTAATGATGAGGAGAAATGGGATGTCGAGTCTATACTCTGTACGTCCCCCTTAAGCACTCGTCAGGTGAAGCTGACGGAAAGCAACGTATACGAATACAGAGAACCACCCTGGAGTCATTAGGACGAAAACAGCGGCAGAAAAGAGAAGACAGATGGAGAGAGCTGCAAAGGCTGAAGCTGCTCAACGGGCACCGGTGGTCGAGGAGGAGGACGATTCCGGCTCAGAGACAGAGAGGGAGGAAGATTACCG
This sequence comes from Vishniacozyma victoriae, assembly GCA_017654735.1. Taxonomy (NCBI): domain Eukaryota; kingdom Fungi; phylum Basidiomycota; class Tremellomycetes; order Tremellales; family Bulleribasidiaceae; genus Vishniacozyma; species Vishniacozyma victoriae. The sequence continues at coordinate 1,016,630 of JADPYG010000088.1, forward strand.
TACGACCGTCAGCCGACCTAAAGGCGAGAGTGCAGAGGATAGGAAGGCGAGGAAAGCGTCCGTCAAAGCTGAGCGATCGGTACGTCTCTCTCCCATATCTAGAGGTACAGGAAGAATGATGCTGATAAACAGGCCCGACGAGCCGAGAAGAAAGCTTCCACCACGACCTTTTCGACAGAGAGGAAGAAACAGCTTGATAGTCACAAGAAGCTTGTCTCGAATGGTCGTGCAGCTGATATGGCTGCTGGTACCCGAGGAGTTATTTCGTTGAGCTAGGTGGTGTGGTAGACAGAGTGTTTACTAAGATCTTTTGGTGTCTCATGACTGTTGTGTAGTATTCTATCTCATGCATTGGCTGCTTCATGCATTGGTCGCTTCATGCATTCTACTTGTAGTCACGGTGGACAAGTGATCGGCTATGACCGACAATAACCGCTCGCGTCGGCGATAATTTCAGTCTACCTATCGGAGTTAAACCGCCACTCTCATTACTCGCACCAACCGGATCTCAATTCAAGTGCCACACCCTCTCTGCACGTTTATATTACCGGTCCCTGAGTGGTTAGCTCTGATTCTTTGCCATTCGCTGTCACGCCACCTATACTGAGATATCCTATATACATACACACTCTACAAACCTCCTACCTACCTCTCATACACTCGATAACCTATTCAATATGGTAAGTCGCACGATTGCTGTGGAACAGGCAGGAAAATATGGCATGGCATGGGATTGAATGGCGGCGACAACTGGCGACTACGAAAGATCGATCGACTGGACAACACAATACGGCTATGGTGGAATTGGATGGGGATATGAGTGTCGGAAGGAGGCGCGGCTGCGAAGTGCGAGCTCGAGGGAATCGAGGTGAATGGAAGAGGTTTAATGAGTTTTGGAACATTGGGGATATCGGCAGAACAGTCAATTCTGGCCTCGCGTGCAAGGGATTTCAAGGCTCCCGATCTAGGCCTCCCCGTTCGAATACCCACACGCCGATTCGTGCGATTCGCCATTTCCACGCAAAACCGACAGCTCAAATCCATCCATGTCATGCCAACCTGCCTGATCACTTGCCATCGCTCCACAGCGTGTATCAACGTACATCAACTAACATACAGGTCCTAGCTGTTGATCTCCTAAACCGACCCGCTGAGGTTGAGGCCCGAACCCACAAGCTCAAGAAGGTTGTGCCCGAGCCCAACTCTTTCTTCATGGATGTCAAGTGCCCAGGATGTTTCCAGATCACGTACGTCAATTCTGCGGGAACCGAAAGATTCTCCCGTGCATAACGCTGCACATGTGCTGATCTTCAGCACCGTCTTCTCCCACGCTTCCACCGTCGTCCAGTGCGGATCCTGCGCTACTGTCCTATGCCAGCCCACCGGTGGTAAGGCTAAGTTGACCGAGGGTGAGTTATAATTTCATCATTCCACCATTCATCGAAGAGTCATCATGTCAATGACGTCCCCGACTTTCGATGCGCCGTCTTATGCATCTACATCCTGTCCAGCGCTAATAAACAGGATGCTCTTTCCGACGAAAGAACTAGGTTTTTACACCCAAAATTAAAATCTGTTCGTTTTCCGGTCCGGTCTTTGCATTATTCTCCATATGTCTCCCAGCAATAGGGCACGACTTTGTACGCTAGGATGAAGGCGATGGATGCATCCATACACACTGCTGTGATTCTGTTGACTGACCTCACGCACCACGACCCACAAATGATATTAACCAGAATCATGGAGTTGGTGCCGTAACTGTGATGCTGCATTCTGTCCTTCCTGCGTCCTTTGCCTACACCGGCTTTCTCACTTTATCTTTCAGCACTCCCTGTGATGTGTATCCTCATCAACTGATTGTTGTGGCCCATAACCTAGTTCGCTATACTTGGCGTCCGGCAAAACGCTGACGAATTGAGCGGCAAGGTTTCTATTTTCTGCCTCCACTTGACAAGACCACCTCGTCATAATCAACTGCATGGTCTATTTCACTATTCTTATACAGTATACACAATGCTAAGGCAGTCGGCGGGGGTACTGCTCAAGCCAATCATAAGGCTGGCTCCCATTGCGTCGAGCTCGCGCTTTATTACTACAACAATACCACTGTTCCGACAAGCGGATCGACGTAAGCCCCACCCCGACCCCATCTGCACAAGCTGAGCGTTAGTTCCACAAGGTCATGTCCGAGCTCGAAGGGTCAGTAGACCAGTCCCAATCCCCAATCATGGGATGGGCGGTCAACTCCCAATAGAAGATGCTGGACCTTACAACCCCGATATAAGGGCCCGAGTACCTGTTCATGTCACGCCCGACTCTAAGGGGGTATTGGACAATGGACATGGAGTTAGGGATTTATTAGCGAATGATAGTCTTGTCATTGTTAGGTGAGTACTGGCTCATTGGTGATGTGATGGTCGCTCATGATAGACAAATGGAGATGCTTAACATCTTTATGGGTGTATGTCTACTCTCGGATGAAGTGAGGTGCGGGGCTGATGGTAGTACGAACAAGCTAATCGCTATGCGATCTATACCCCCGAAGGTCATCTCGTTGGATTGTACGTCCTCTACTCTTTGTGGAGTTGGATGGAAACTGATGTACAGCCTAGCAGAGGAAGATCGGACGCTATTATCAACAATGACGAGACAATTCCTACACACCCACAGACCATTCAAAGCGACAATCATGAACCCCGCTGGGGAACCTATACTCTGGGTAAGTAAACACCTTCTTGTCTCGGTGGCTGGAGCTGACTGGCAGATAAGGAGACCATTCGCTTTTATCAATTCTAGGATATACGTCCATGCCGCAGAGGGCAACGATGCAAGATTAGTAGGGGAAGCACAACAGTAAGCTCTTTCTCATATCGTTATGCAAGGGAGATAGCTGATAGTAGACAATGGCATCCATGGCGAAGACGGTATAACGTCTTTCAATCGTATGCCCTCCTCTTCAACACCGTATAAGAAGCTAATGAGAAGGCGGGGAGAAGAGACATTCTCCCAATTCGCACGTATAGACTCCGGATTTCTAGCTTGGGATTTCTGGTTAAAAGATAAACAAGATCGTGAGCAATCTCCCTCCCTATCCCTTGGAGTAACATCTGATGGGTAGGACTGGTAGCGTCAATAAATCGAAATTTCAGAGGACTAGGACGAGAAATGTTTACGGACACTGGACAGTATGTAATTCGATTCGACTCGGCGGGGACGGAACTTGCTCTACCTCCTGGTTCGGAAGCGAATCTGCAAGGTCAGACACTTGTTCTACCTGATGAAGGTAAAGGGGGTTTGACTTTGGATCAGAGAGCTATGGTTAGTACTCCTCCACATTGATAGATAATATGCTGATGATTAGACATTGGCCACTGCTGTTTCCAGTGAGCTATCTGGTCCTTCTCGTGTCTATTTAAGCTGACCTGTTTAGTCGATTTCGATTACTTCTCGAGACATTCTGGGGCTGGGTAAGCTTTCTGCACTTTGGTCAAACTAAGAGTTAACGATCAGCGGCTTCGGACTCCCATTCATGATGTGGGGAGGAGGAGATGGGTCTTCTGACGCTACCCGCGGTCCTGCCCCATCTAGCGGACCAATGGACTCAATGCCAGGTGGAGCAGGAGCAGCCGGTGCAGTCGGAGCAGCAGGCGCAATGGGCCGAGGCAATCGAGAAGCGAGTGAGACGAACGGCTCTGCTGGGCCCGACATCCCTTTGCCTCCGCCTGGTATGGGACAAGGAGGTGAAGAGGCGGTAAGTGGTGGAGGATATGGTGAAGAGCTCGGACAGGGTGAGAAGGACGGGAATACATTAGACGGAGAGGAGGTCATGGATGATCCATTCGAGGCGGACGCGGAGTCTGATGATGGATTCTTTGGTGATTGGAGTGATTGGGGAGGTGAAGGTGGTGGCGGTGGTGGTGGTGGTGATTGGGGAGGAGATGTTGGTGATTTGTTCTAGTCCAGTCTTCTTTTATTGTAATCATTGCACTTCTCATGCATGCAAGTATAATTTTAGTATCACCTTTCTGCATCTACACCTAATCATTCTACCCTCTATTCTCTACGCCTTTGACTTGGGCTACACGGTCAGCCTCTCCTTTTGATGACACAAACAAGGAAAGGACTTACTTTGCAATCATCCATGACAGTCTCCTTAATCATTAAAGCAACCCTACCCGATTCCTCCCCAACAGGCGGTAGACTGTTATCATGCTCGTTACTAGCTCCAATAGCCAATTTCGATCCATCGGGCGAAAAGGCGAGACACGAGATTGAAGTTGGGAATTTAGGATACTGCTTCATTCGTTTCTTTGTCAAGTGATCCCAGAGCGATACTAGGCCGTCTGAGCCTCCTGAACAGAATGTGTTGTGGCTGTGCGTCAGTCAGCACCATTGCTCGCCAACAGGGAAAGATGAGAGAAAAGCGTACATTGGGTGATAGGCTAGAGCGTTGATTGGGTATACTTGGTCGACACCGTCTACTGCTTGTCTGTGGGCTCTGAATGCGTATTTCGCAGATTGGGCTTCTGGCGATGGGTCAAAGTATTCAACTGCTATCCTACCCTCGATTGATCCAGATGCCCATCCTATCTATCAGCTTGATTCTCTATTTCTAAATTCAGAGCAAGATAGGAGATCGAGGGAGATGTTCGTACCCTTTCCATCAGCCATACAAGCCACACTCCTCGTCAAGAACTTCAAAGCGCTCTCCCTTGAACTTTGTGGTTTAGCATTATCCCCACTTGCACTCAATTCCGGTAGAGAGTAAACATAGACATGTCGATGAGACATTGAAATGAGTAATGTCTGGGTAGCAGAAGCGTAGGAGAGGTTGTAGACTCGTTCTGGCATTGTGTGGGTTGATTTTAGAGGAGTCTCGGCGGATCTACTATTAGTATTGTGATACGAGGGAGAGAGAGGACGTACGGGTCCCAGACTTTGATTGATTGATCCCATGATCCCGTTATTAGGACATCTGTCATAAGTTCCTGATTGAATTGACGCGCTTGGATGAGGGACTCACTGAAATCAGGACACCAAACCATGGCAGATACTGAATCATCATGTTTGCCCAACACTCGACATTGTCCAGTTTCAAAGTTCCACCTATCATCAGTCTCCTCCTTTTACAGTCTGCACATCGACTAAGAGAGAGTTCACACACTGCCTGACACGTTTATCGAGACCACCGGAGAAAGCTACGGTGTTACTTGATCCGAAAGCAGTACAGAGGACTGGTGCGTCGTGTCGGAAACTGTCGTCAGCTTGGTCTCCTTCTCAGATGCAGAACCATATGACTAACATGGATGGAGCTGCTCCTGATTGGCTTAGATCGTGTAATTGGATTGACTATACCATTAGCATAATCTAGATGCGTGATGGAGGGACGTACAGAATCCCAAGAAGATACTAGTAATCTACTAGAATCTGGCGAGAAGCATAATGACGAGATCCCATCAGAAGGGGGCTGTAGAGATAGATCTAACAGTCAGCATCAAGACTATCCAGTACTGAATTTAGAGTAAGGGTACATACCAGTAGACATGATGATAGAATGTTGAAATGACAAGCGTACAAGGTAATTGAATTGTCTTTTGGATTAACTCGACGCGATTATTTTGTTTTCCACTGTCATACATTTTCAACCTCGTTCACCTACTACATATCTCATTGCTGCTCAGGTCTCACGGAGATGTACAGATACGAGCCAAGAGATAAATCTGGACCTATGGAGGTTGATAATCCGGATCCAATGGCTCGATTGGCTCAATACGCCATTCCCCAAGAAGATGGTCCTTCCAGAAAACGTCAGTCTCCCATCATCTGTGTTCCGTAGATAAAGACTGATGAACAGGACTCCATATGGACATAGATACCCCCTCACGCCCATTCTCCACCTCATCAGCCAATACACTACATTTCGGAACAAATACACCATTCATCTTCCATTCCGCCCCTCGACCTACTAGTCCCGCTTATGAACCTTACGATCCTTCCAAGTGGGCTAGTAAGAATTTCAAATTTGGTTTCGGAGGCGGAGGACAAGGTGCTGAAGACGTCGAGATGAGGTTTGGGGATAGTCCTAGGGGTAAGGCGGAACCTGCTGCTGCAGGGGACGTCAATGAGAATGAGAATGGGGATGAGCGTCAGGTCAAGGACCAAGGGAAAGAGAAAGGCAAGAGTGGGAAGGTGTTTGACGTCGGGCAACCGGATGGAGAGGTTGAAGAGAGAAAGATCGCATCGGGAGCCATGACTCGTGTTCGACGTAAACGGCAAAAGGAGAAGCAATTCAGGAATCGGAGAGGAAGCGATAGTGAGCCCGAGGAGGTGAGTCCCCTTGCACCTGCTAGGATATAGGGACTGACTTGAAGCGCCAGATGATTCCAGGAAAATCAGAACATCACTACAATCTACACATGCCGACTCAGGCTCTACAGCATTCCGAAATCCCATCTCTTTTACTTGGATACCTCCAATTCTTCGTAAACGCCTCGATCGTCTTGTTTTGTATTTTCCTAGCGGTTCAATTTGTCTTGACAGTCAAGCGGGACGTTCAAGATCGTATGCGAGAGCATTCAGTCGGTGCGTCCCTTCTCAGTTTCTTGTGGCCAAGCTGATGATGCAGACCTGTTGCAGGAGATTGCGGAATGTACGAATCTATACCTCACGAATCGATGTGATCCTTCGTTGAGGGTGCCTGCTATGGAAGCTGCCTGTAGAGCTTGGGAGCTATGTATGAACCGCGACCCGACTGTTATTGGGCGGATTGATGTGGTGGCAGAGACGTTCGCAGGCGTAATCAACAGCTTCGTCGACCCAATATCTTGGAAGACAATGGTAAGTCATCCATCTTCGCGACTTTGGCTGACACACAGGCATTCACATTGGTAACATTATCATTCTTGACGATCCTTACGAACTCTGCATTATTCAACTTACGATCACGCCATACACATGTACCTCCTCCACCTCCTCCGCAATATCACCAACCACCTCCAGGACAACATTACCTCCCTGGACAGGCTTATCAACATTACCCAAATCCAAATCAGCAGCCTTGGCAACAACCTCATCCTCAGGCTCCAGGGCAATATCCGCCTCAGATCGGTGCTCCTCCACCTGGATGGGAGGATGAGAAGGCGAAGAAGAAAGGGTGGTGGTAGATTCGAGAGAGTTCTGTAATTACGATATGATGATGCATCTTGATATTTCACATGGTGAGTCTATGGGGCGGTGACTGGAAGCGGTTTCTGTATATCTCGAGTGAAGGAAAATAGCGCGTTTGGGCTTGGGGAAGCTTAGACTGTAACATCGACGCGCTAGTGAGAGACCGAGGGTAGGGTCCCGAGTAAGTCGATGGTTTAGCCTGCCGCCTGATCGTAGTCGTCCGGTTGTTCTTGGCTGTTGGTCTCCGTCGAAATCCTGTAACCTATCGATTTACGCCTTGACCTTCGCTCGGCATCGCTTCCTTCACTCATTCGCTTTATCTCTTCGCTCCCTTGCCTATCTGAACAGACCCCCTAGATCTTCACAACATCCCTCTTCCCACCCTTAGCAAACTCCTCAACTAGCCTACAGATATCATCAAACTTCCCATCATCTTCCTTCTCCACCGCGATGCTCATGGACTCTTCGTCGACCTTTGAGAATCCAGCTTCAAGTAATGCTTCGCTTGTGGTCTGCCATTTCCGAGCGGGCATAGCGGGTGTAGTATAGATAAACATCTCGTGTTTATTCTTGTTGAGTATTACGATTCGCATGTTTGATGACCCGGCGATGTAATCTATCATAGGACTGAATATGGGCATGCTACATAATAAGCGAGTGATGGTGTCTGCGAATGTATCGAGTAATGACATTTGAGTCGTTTGGGTGTATATGAAAGAGGATCAATTTACAGTAGACAGGTGACTACCACATGCCATGGGCTTACGCTGGAATCCGCGGGCCGGTGCCTTACATCAAGATGGCCGAGGTTATTGTGTCATCGCCGATCTAATGCTAGTCGACGATGATGCTCATGTAAGAGTATATATGATCAGCAAGTTGAATGACGTCGATTGATTCAACTTGAACTACATAACTGCTCAGTCATTCATCAGTACTCTCAACTGTTATGTCCCAGAACCAAGCTCAAGACCGACGACAAAGTATTGAACCGCTTCTTCCAGCTCCTGCAACTGAATCCAACGACGACTACGATCTACCTGTTAGATTATCAGCACCGCTAGCCAATATGGGTCTTTCTTATTCAACCGCGAAGTACATCGCGCCTCTTTCCTTCTTGTACGTTATTTCACTGCACAAAACAGTCGCGATGTCTATTTTGTCCACTTTTGAGCATCGACACTGCGTCCCGTTTCCTGGCATTTCAGTACCGTCCACTGACTCACAGGGTCGACTTCGCAGCTCAGAACTATGGAATGATGGCGAAACCCAACATGTATTGAACTAGCTCCTTATGAGGGACTCTACTGATGATCCAGGAAGGACCTTCATGACAAATACCCCGCCTCTTTCTCTCCCCAACCCTTTGCCATCCTAGGTTTCTTTGGTCCTCAACAGATCATCCAGCTACTCTGGCTTCGAGAGCTATGGAGAAACGAGAGCCAGGTAGAAAAGGGTACATTGAGATATGTACCTTGGTATGCTCTTGGTAATACCTGTATTGCCGCTTGGATGTTCTTCTGGGTGAGTTCATTTTTGTCCTCGATGAAAAACGATTTGGATGAGAAGCTGATGAGGTAGAACAGCGATAACCTCAAGGGAGCTTTCGTCCCTGTTGCTATTAATACCCTTACCCAGTTATACTACGTATTCGCTCTCCGAAACAGCGCTACGCCCACCTACCAGTCCAAGTTGACCAACATCGTCAACATCACCTTTGCCGGAATGTAAGTCTACCCCGATCTCCCCAGATCAAGCTGACAATTCAGCGGAGTCCTTGATCTGTTCCACAACTACTCGGCCGGTTTCTACCCCGGTGTAGCCCCCAACACCCTCGTCAAAATCTTCACAGCAGTCGCAGCACCTCTCACCGCTCTCGTCTCCCCACTCTTGTTTGGAGGATGTATCGCCTACGACCTCTTTGGGGTTGCTATCGGACAACATCAATTGGCTCAAAAGGCTCTTAATGGACTTGGAGGTGGTGGTGGTGAAGGATGGGCCAAGTTATTGGCTGGTGTTGGATTGGTAACAGCTGGTATCGTTGGTGTTAGGGGTGCTCAGGGTGGAAAGTGGTTGTAGTTTGGCAGGCTGGTGGGTAGACATGAGTGTCATATCAACATGTAAAATGTATCACAATTACTGTCTGCGCTCGACCAACGATGTGCGGTGACCCGCGACCAGATACTCAATGGCTGTGTTACACGCCCCGATAAGAGAGTATCATGTCCGGGGTAGACGGAATCAATTACTACTAACGGCAATGAATGGGATGGCGCCGAGAGATGAGTTGATGACGACAAGCACTATCTACTGCACATATACATGTACTCCCAATACATACATACGTCTATAGATTATCACCATAGCATCCGTCTTCCCCCTCTCTACTATCCTCGGCTTTACTCTTTGATCTCAAGCGAGAAATCACGATGTCACGCCCAATCAAGCGGCACCCGGACCTTCTCGTACGTCAACTGCGTCCGTGCCATACGGGCACTTCTTCACGCTGTTGAAACGCTGATGAATAGTGCTGTAACTTCAACCAAGATTTCTCTTGTATAGCAGTAGGCCATAAGAAGGGGTATACTATACTTAATTGCGATCCCTTTGGCAAAGTTCATGCCAAGAGTAAGCTGCCAGGAGGCCGTTGCACGGAGGTGGACAGCTAATGAGTAGATGACCAAGGAGCTACTGGTATCGTGGAGATGTTGTTCTGTACCTCCCTTGTGGCGCTTGTTGGATCAGCAGAGAATCAAGCTTCGAATTCACCTCGGAAATTGCAGATTGTCAATACAAAGGTCCGTCCATGCTCGTGGTTGAGCGGTCAGAGAAGGGAGCTGACACCTGCAGCGTCAATCAACGATATGTGAACTCATTTTCCCAACTTCTGTCCTGAGCGTCAAGATGAACAGGAAGAGGTTGATTGTTGTGCTGGAAACCGAGATTTATATCTATGATATCTCGAGCATGAAGTTATTGGATACGATAGAAACTGGGCCCAATCCAAATGGTACGTTCGATCCATCTTATCGTGATTAGGCAGAAGCTAAAAGTCTAGCGGTGTGTGCACTATCATCCGACTCTGAACGAGCATACCTAGCGTACCCCTCTCCTGCACCTACATCCTCTTCTTCACCATTATCAGCGATCCCACCTCAAGCCCCGGCACCAACGACAGGCGACGTCCTCTTATTCGATACCAAAGACAATACAGCTTTAAACGTGATTCAAGCACACAAAGCACCTATAGCTGCTTTAGCACTAAACTCGACGGGGACGATGCTAGCAACTGCTTCAGACAAAGGAACGGTGGTTAGAGTATTCTCTGTACCAGGAGCACAGAAATTATGGCAGTTCAGAAGAGGATCTCAATCAGCTAGGATCTTTAGTCTGAATTTCAATCTCGCTTCGAGTTTACTCGCGGTATCGTCCGATTCATCTACGATACATATCTACCGACTAGCTTCGCCAAAAGGGTCAAATCATCAATTCGAACCATCATCACCAGGCTTGGATGATGCCGCTTCAATGGCCCCATCTGAACTATCCGCAGCTTCGCCACCGCCAAATTCGGGTCATCGACCAGAAGGATCTACCGCCTCGACAATAAAGAAGAGGTCGTTTGGCTTTGGAAAGAGTCTAGTGGGTGGAGTTGGGGGATACCTACCAAAGAGCGTTAGTGAAATGTGGGAACCACAGAGGGATTTCGCATATATCAAACTACGTAATCCAGGATCAAGGACTGTGGTAGCTATGAGCCCGTGAGCTAGTTTCCTCTTCTCTTTTCTGGGCATGAGCTGATGGCAAGGACGGTACCGCAGGTAATGGTGATTTCGTCAGAAGGGATGTTCCAGGCGTATAATATCGATCTGGACAATGGGGGTGAATGTTCGCTGATGAAGGAGTTCTCGTAAGTTCCACTACACTATTCCACATTCCGTAGACGGGTGCTAATGATAGACTGATGGGTAATGAGGATTCGGGGTCTTCTTAGGAGCACTGTCGAGGGAGTTGATGTAGGGGGTTAATTGTATATATGCATAACATAGGCAGTCCTGAACCTCGGTCTAGTACATGGCATCTCCGCCTCCTCCGCTTCCCTTGGGACTGATGACCTTGCCCCAATTCTTCTCCAATTTCGACATCAATCCTCCGTAAATGATGAGCATATTCCTCAAATACCCTCGAGCGAGTACATGATCGATTCGATCAGACTACCATTAGTCCTTTTTACCCATACCCCCGAGATTGGAGACTTACGCCAGCGATGATAGCAGGGTAATCCGCCAAATTAGGCATATGTACCCAATTCTTGACAGCAGTGGCACGATCATCATGATGCCTCTTACATCCATTCATGTAGCTTGCTGCTTTACTGAATGCTTTATCGATTTGATCGGATAAATGAGATTGAACATCGGCACCGAATGAATTTCCATCTTCGATAATGGGGGTTTCGAGGGATAACCAAACTCGAAGATCATTTAGGTGGATGATCAAGGTTTCTGCTTCGCTATCATGTCAGCGATCGCTCGCGAGCTTTTTGTACTGTGAAGGGGGTAAAGAACGATCAGATAAAAAGAGAATCACAGGGAAAAGGCGAGATATGGAGACTTACGCTCTGACAACTTTCATTACTTCTTCCTGATTTGCATTCCTCGGGAAGATCTCGAACCAATGAACCCCTACCTTCTGCTTCATATCCACCCCTTGTACTTCGGTGGTAACAACCGAAGTAGGTTGATCCAAATCAACAACCCCATCTCCACTACCCCTAGAAATCAACCCATCTTGCATATCCGCTTGAACCTCTTTTCCAAGTCCTAAATCCCCATCTAAACCAAGTTGAGTCAAACTTCCCTTAATATCATTCGGCCCCACTACTTGTTGAACACTGTCTCCAGGAATAACTTGCCCAGGTTGGTATAGTCTGAGATTATCAGCTAGGTAAAGCCCTTGATCGACTTGTCCGACCCAGAATGGGGAGGATGGGTCTGATTCTTGGGCAATGAGGGCTTGGAGTCGGAGGATGGATGCTGGCATTGATTCTTGTAGGATTGTTCGGGCTTTGAGTCGGGAGGCATTGACAAAGTCCTATATTGTTAGACTGTGACAACAAGGAGGGCTGCTTACTTTCATGACTTCCGGTCGAGGATGGGTTTTGAATACATCGTTCATGGTTTCGGATTGGTCGGAGAACTTGGGCATCGTGAGTTATTTAATCTTGAGCGGATAACTGTGTGAGAATGATGAGGAAGATCGGTGAAGCTATATATGTGACATTTGGACGCTTACCATTTGCGCTCCTTTGTAGACGTTGACATTCCTTTGTGTCGATGGTAGTGGGACGAAATCAGTACTTCCTTTGTCAACTTTGATATGTAGCAGGCTTATCCGACTCATGGGGGCCGAGTAGTGATAGAAGTGATCCATAGCCATACAACCTAGTGTTCCGTACCTATACTGCTCCATTTTAGCATTCTAGCCCCGTAGCTTTGACCATAGGACAATGATGATGAGAATGACCAGTACCGCAATGATAGCTCCTGAGAGGAATTTCTGCTGATACATCCTATATCCATCAGCTACGTCAGCGTCCGCGATGGTGAGCTGAGCTTACTTGAAGATCATCTTCTTCAGTGTCCCAGATGCCCTATCGATGGAAGAATCCGCCTGCGTGAGCTATTTGTCAGCTTTATCGTCGTTGAAAAATATCGGCCGTACAGTGTCTCTAGTGTGCTCAATCTGTTCTCGCTGACCCCTCAAGTTCCGTAGGATATCAGCCCCAACATCTTCTGTCTCTAATGCGATTCGATGGGCGTTATCTAATCTCCTTGATCCATCTTGTAGAGTTTCGGTTCCTTGCAGCAAACGTGCTCTGGAGGAGTATGAAGATGGATCATCTGTATAAGGATCATCGGAGGGATATCCTGGTCCGGAAAGTAATTCGGCTCGTTGACCATCGCTCCTTACGTCCCTCTATATTGTCAGCTGCATGCCCGAGGTGTGAGAGGCAGCTTACCAAGGTCTTTTTGACTTTATCCAGTCCAGTCTTGGAAGCAGCTAATTTGCCCTGATAGTTCTGTCGAATCGATACTGGCATAGACGGTAATTCGACCTCCATCTGAGCCACCTTCCCGTCAGACATGCTGCGCAGCGCCAAGATTAGCACGGGGACATACAATTTCCTCAGCTTCATCAAGCTCATCCGAGACCTTCTTCAGCGCGGACTTTCTCTGTTCTAGTGATCAGCCCCGCTGGACCTAGAGATAAAGAGGACATACCCCCTTTGAGCTGCTTGACATCGCCTTCGAGTTTACCCTTCAAACTCGCAATGAGCTGTTTCAAGTCCTGGTCATAGTTCTCGAACAACGCACTGGAGGTCAGTACGGCCGGCTGAGGTACACGAAAGACTTGCGTAGGTGAATTGTCCATGTTGAGGGATGTTTCAAGGATAGTGAGCAGTGAATAGATTGAACAGCGAGGAGGAGGACAGTGACGAGTGGCGGGGGTTGTTTACGTAATATTGACAATGTACCCTGAAAGTCAATGTCCAAGCGCGTAACCAGCATTCAAAGAAGGTGTCTGAATTCTGAAACACTCAATTCAGTAACGATATCATCATCATCATCAATCAATCAATCAGTCCAATCAGTGATCACATAGTCACTCCAGGTACAAGCAACACACCATCATCGCACAGGAAATATCAAGGCACTCGCTTCCGAATACATAGTCATCAAGTCAATCACCCATCCTATCAACGTCCTTTAGCTCAACTTGGAATTGCTTCTTGGACCTGCTATTCTTTACACCGCCTCCCATCCCCCCTTGATCAGCCAAAATGAATTTCTTTGGCCGCTCGAAAACCAGGTCACCAGCCGAGAACGTCAAGCTCCTTCGTGATCTCATCACCAAGCTCGACCAGTCGAATTCGACAGATACACGTAGACGAGTAAGTCAGCTGACTCCACGGGTGGTCATAGCTGATCTTTAGATAAATGACGATATTTCCAAATCAGTCACCAGTCTCAAGATAGCTCTGGTTGGAGACGCGGAACATGATCCCTCTTCGGACGTCGTTGCTCAAGTAGCCAATGAAGTGTATGGACAGGACCTATTGAGTTTACTGGTTACGCATCTTGGTCAATTCGACTTTGAAGTGAGTCAGCTGTCGGATTCCGTTCCAATTGAGCTGATTTACAGGCACGCAAAGATACCTCAACGATCTACAGTGCGCTCTTGCGTCGAACGATTGGATCTAGGTCACCTACTGTTGAATTTATCGCTGGACGTCCAGATATCATCTTTGATACTCTCAAGGGGTAAGCTCCGTGCTGCATCTCATGCGCATGACTCAAGCTGACGTATAGGTATCGAGATGCAGACGTTGCACTGAATACTGGTAATATCCTGAAGGAGATGCTCAAGTATGAGCCACTTGCTAGGATATTGCTCTACTCGGACGAGTAAGTGAGCTGGAACCTTCGGTTGAAATCAGCTTATGGGCAGATTCTACACGTTCCCCAAATATATCGAGGATTCCACATTTGGTATCTCCTGTGATGCATTCGCCAACATGAAGGTAAGCTAGTACGCATGGTCTCGCGCCTGAGCTGACAGCCAGGAATGTCTAACACGCCATAAACCGATGGTAGCTCAATACCTCGAAGCCAACTTCGACCGCATGTTTACAATGTACAACTCTCTAATCCTATCCAACAACTACGTAACGAAACGACAATCCCTCAAACTATTGGGAGAAATCCTACTCGACCGAGCAAATTACGCAGTCATGACACAATACATCTCTCACGAGAGTAATCTGAAGATGATGATGAACTTTTTGAGGGACAAGAGCCGTAATGTCCAATTTGAAGCGTTTCATGTTTTCAAGGTCAGTCAGCTACCCGGTCTTTGAGTACCTGAGCTAATCAGCAGGTGTTTGTGGCAAACCCTAATAAGCCTCCTCAGATTGCTACTATTTTACGACGTAACAAGGATAAACTACTGGCGTTCTTGAAGGATTTCCATAATGACAAAGATGGTGAGCTCTCCTGTACTCTCTTGCGACTGATAGAAGCTGATGAACAGACGAGCAATTCAACGTACGTCGCCACCGTAGTGCGATTCATAAAGCTAACCTTCTAGGACGAGAAGCAATTCCTCATTGGACAAAGTAAGTCCCTTTTCTATTGCTTCCGAGTTAGAGGACAGTCAGCTGACCCCCAGTCCAAGCCTTATAATAGCTCTTTTCTTTCGTTCTCGTCCGGTTCGTCCGGCCGCACCGCTGTGATATATGTTGTAGGGTTGTGTATCTGTGCCCACATGACAATATGTACTGTGCTCGGGTACTCGTAGTCCAATATTCGTACTCGTATCTCCAGTGCTAGATCTCGGCTTAGCATTGGGTCGGATTACTCCGCTTTACTCTGTTGTTGCCCCCTTTACGTGTTCCTGAAGAATAGTCTAAATGACCCCTGAGACACCCTGCTGCCCCTCCCTGGAATGACTGGGACACCTCAAATCCCGCTATTTATACAGGTTGGCTGCGTGATTCTCTGAAACTGCATTATTATTCATTCACTGGAGAGACGTAGAGAGGATGTCGGTCTCGATGCCCATACGACCACGCGCAAGCTCCTATCTCAACGATCCACCCGCTGAACCGAGCGACGTCCCCTTCGGCTCAATCCTGCTCAATGGGTCAAATACAAGTGGCGCCCGAGATTATTCCCCTGGACCACCTTCGGTGACGTCGTCAGAACACAGTCACGAATCAGTAGCTACTCGGACATCCCAGCAGAGCGTTTCGTTCGCACCTCTTCCCGTCATTCCACCTGAATTGAAGAGACGAAATAGTATCACATTAGGTGTGGCGGCTAGGAAGAATCTATTGAGTAGCGGTCCGGATAATATGTATCCTAATCCTGGAAAGAGACCGGATCCGAGTGGGATTCAGAAGGTTTATATGAACGATGCGGACTGGGAGGAGTACAAGAGGAAACATGACGAGAAGAACGGGTTAGTCACACCTCACCACCGGGATATTGAGACGAGCCGAGGCTGATATGCAGTAATGATGTTCCGGATTTAGGGGATTTGGTAAAGGATGGAGCCAAGAACCTATGGCGTAAGGTCAGATCTTCACCTCGTTCCGAAAATCTAGGAGCGAGTCCAACACCGTCTACTTCCAGTATCAATTCGGCCGCTACGAATAGTAGTAACAACAACAGTAAAATCGGTTCCAGCCCCAGTGCAGGCAACAGTCTCTTATCAAACCTGACTTCGCCTAGGGTCGCCATGCGCCGGCGTGGGGGTTCTGATCCGTCCCAACTTCCTACCGTTTCAAATACCATGACGAAACAACCTGATTTACCTGATGTAGAAGAAGAGGCGCTTAGTCGGATGCAATCAGCCGAAGCACCAATTCACCAGCACTCCACCTCGCCTGGGCTAAGTCGTCAAATATTGAGTTGGCATAAGCAACAGACGGATCAGGAGACGGTGGAAGGGAAACATCATCCTCCATCTCCACCACCTCGGGTCGAAGACGTTGTTCCTTCCATGGACGAAGTTCAAGATTCCCCAGGTGACGGTGTTCAGGAGACTATTGTGGAGGAGATGGAGATGGAAGATGATCTTGAAGGGGGTGGGGCGCTTGGACTGGAGAAGGTCGATATAAGGTCTGAAGCTGGGGATGTACCTGAATGGAAACAGGATTGGACGAGCTCGACGACAAATACGAAAACGAGAAGAGATCCGGATGTGTTGGGTTTCGACACGAGGAGGTTTGAGGCTGGTAATTAGTTGATGATAAGCCACATAGAGAGGCTGGGAGATTCAAGGGATCGTCTGTTGTACATTAGAGTGTCATTGTTAGATTCGCCCAAATATCGTACATCATATGCATCACCTTGTACGAATGCATATACAAGCATAAAAGGTGCCCCACTTGACATGAAATGAACGACTTCGCGACGTGCCTCCAGACGACTTTATTGCTTCTGTTACCTCACTACATCATGTCATAGCCTTACACGTATCTATCCTCAGCATAGTCACCATGCCCACAGGCCAATTGCCGATATGTCATTACCCGCAAGGAGGCATCGCAAAATCAGCAGGAGGTAGAGGGATCTTTCGCGATGCCGCCGGAGAACCCATAAGGATATGGGTCGACTATATGCTCAAATCCGCTAGATCCATGATAAAAGCAGCTCAAGTATGTCCCGCTGCTCTTCTCATAACCTAGTTGACGACAGCATGAGGATGAAATAGATAGCGATACCTCAATAGCATCGGCATATCATTACGAGCCCGAAACGCAATTATTGATACTTCATCCCTCGAGTCATCATATCTTTGATGCGTATTGTCATCCCGATTGGCTCACGGCTAGGAGTAGGAAGAGATATGACAAGTATAGGGAGGTACATGGCGACGAGGAGGAAGAATGGACTAGGAAAGTATTATTGAAAGAGTCTTGGGTTTGGAGGTGCATTGCGGCTGGAAGGTTCTTGGTATGTCCGGTCCTAGTACCTGTCCGAATACTAACGAATTAGGGGGAAACTGATGATTGGGGAGGATGTAGAGTCGGAGGGTGAGTGCTTTCATATTACCTGAAGAGATATGCTGAGCCTAGACCACCGAAAGGACAGGTGGTGGATGTTCAAACAGACGTAGATATGGCCACACTCAACGACGGTGTTGAACGGAAAGTATCGGGCGATGATATCGACGTAGACATGGATGTCAACATGGAGCTCGACGAGCTGGAAGAAGAGATGGAGAAAGATATCAAGCCATCCCTTCACCTCGAGGCCGTCGATATTCCGGATTCGATGGATATTCAAATCGAGTTACACACTCCGTCTCAGCCTCTCAACGATGCTCCACCTTATGATATTCCGCCGGTGGAAGAAAAGCAAGATATGGATCCAGTGGCTGAGGAGAAGGAAATATCGCCTCCTTCCGTAAGGAGGTCCAGTCGGAGATCACGCTCTACGACCCAACTCGTACAAGTGAAGAACGAGCTGGAATCAAGCGACGAAGAACCGTTGTCTTCCAAACCTCAACCTACAAAGGGCGCAAGGAACGATCAACCATCAGAATCGACCCCGAACGCCCACGGCAAGATTAGCTCCGCCGCTTCACTAGCAGAAGAGGAAGTTTTCGATATATCAATGCTGGATAGTGGACCGTCCTCTCAATTCCAGTCGCCTCCGCCTAGACCTCCGGTGGTGGAAGGCAAGATATTTAGTGGACTAGTCTTCTGGGTTGATCTAGGTATGAAGAACCGGGGGGACTTGCTGAAGGAGATTAAGGTAAGCTGGCATTTCTCCTCGCATGTGATACAGCTGACATCTAGACTGCTGGTGGGAAAATTGTGGCGGATCATGAGGATGCGACTCATGTTTTGATATACAAATTCGCTCAACAAGCTGCCCAGTGGAAGGAGACGATTACGAGATTGGCATATAGGGGAGTTTGGTTTCTCTCTCCTGAATGGGCAAAAAAGAGTGCGGCCGAGAAGAAGAGGCTACCAGAGATGGACTTTGTGCTGCCTGGAGGTCACATCGCTGGTGATGCACTCGCAAGTGAGTCATTTCTCTTGCCCGTCCTCAACAGCCGCCGGCCTCGCTGACGGTAGATGACGATATGGCGATCGACATCTTTGACGCAGATATCCGAGAAGCGCATGATCTCGCCATGAAACACGACTGGCCGATCGAAGACGTCGCGCACCGGCTCGTCGCCAAGGTATGTCAACCGATATATGAGTAGCCTTGCTGATGTATAGCACCCAAAATTACCTTTCGGGCAATGGAGGACCCTTTATGATGCCTGGAAACTCCGTGGTAGCTCTCTGCCTGTAAAACCAAAACCGAAATCCAAGCCCAAAGCCTCGGCTTTCGCGCCTCTCCAGGAGAGTGTTCTGCAGGTGAAGACTGAGGTGGCGAACGCCTCGCCGACCAGTAATCAGCT
The DNA here is from genome assembly GCA_017654735.1 of Vishniacozyma victoriae. Taxonomy (NCBI): domain Eukaryota; kingdom Fungi; phylum Basidiomycota; class Tremellomycetes; order Tremellales; family Bulleribasidiaceae; genus Vishniacozyma; species Vishniacozyma victoriae. The sequence goes on from JADPYG010000088.1 coordinate 1,035,785, forward strand.
TCGCCGTCGCCTCAACACGCAGGAACTCGAAGCCATCTTTGCCGAGGAGTCATGGATGTACTACAAGGTCTGTGCCAGCAACATGGGCGATTTTGCAAAATTTCTAGTTGGCAAGGTGGGTCATGCTTTTCTTAGAGTCTGATCTCCGACTGACGAAGCAGTACAAGAACTACACCACTGGATCTTGGGGCGTTTATTACGGAGAATGGCTCGGCGGACGCGGTAGATGGGCGACAGCACCTCGGACTTTTCAGGGTGCGATTTTGACACCGGAGGAACTTCAGGAAGGGCCAATCAAACAAGTCCCAACGCCACGCAGAAATACAGTCCAACTGCCGGATCAAAGTATCAGGCTTCCCAAATCTGAGACGGCGACAGCTTTCAGTACTTATTTTGGGCATGCTGAGGACCGCATCGTCATCAATGCGTCTTTAGGGGAGCACATGGAAGCTTTAGTGAGTCTCGATGACTCTTTCCATTCCGATCGCTGATGGGAAGTATCCCGCGTATACCGCCAGAGCATGGGAGAAACTGGCTCGGGAGTGGAAAGATGGCGTTGACACATTTGCCGAGTTTGGTGCTCGTTGGGACGGCAAACCTGACCCAGAGCATGAAATGCTGGAAGGAGCAGAAGATGCGCCAGTCACACCGGTCACCGGAGCGTTGCCATATACAGAAGACGAGGAATTGGCAATGGGTCAATTCGTTCTACATCAGGAGAGTGAGGGGAAACACGTCACTGGTGGCTCTTGGTCTATATTCGCCGAGGTTGTGAGTACCTTTTCTGCTCACATGGATCGAGCTGACGGGCAGTATCCCCAACGCTCTAAATCAGCTTTGGCGGAGCATTACCGCAGGTACAAATCGAGGATCATGGATACCGTACACCGTTATAACGAGAACATAGAAGCGAACACAGAGGACCTCGAGGATCCCGATCCGTCGTACTCGGACCGCTCGCCATCGCCGGTCGCTTCTGGCTCACAGCCGAAACCGAAGAAGCAGAAGGTAGCGGTCAGCAAGAAAGATTATGAAGATCTAGCAAAGTTCATCGTGGATAATATCGCGGAGGGAGACGTTCCTGATAGCAAAGACTTTGCAGCGTTTAGTAAAGATGTGAGTCAACAGTCCGCGGGAATGGAGAGAGAGCTGATGGAAGCACCCCGAAAGGTCCGGTTCGAGCTGGTATACAATCTGGCATAGAGATAAATACCGTTCTACGCTCTTACCACTCATCGACGAATTGCGCCGCGCGGCTACTCCTCGGTCACAGTCATCGCAGGTTCGAGCTGCAAGAGCTGGATCCCGACCACATCCGAACGCGTACACTGATGAGGAAGAAACGCAAATGGCAGAGTTCATCGTTCGGCATGTCCCGTCCGACAGACCGCCAAAGGTAGCGGATTGGAATAAGTTCCAGCGAAGCGTACGTCCTATACCATTGCCTTCTAACGTCGAGCTTATGATAGCATACAAAACGTACAGCGCCATCCTGGATGGAACATTACAGAGTCTACAAACCACGAATTGATGGGCTAGTAGAAGAGATAAAGGCTACGAATCCATCAATAGCAAGACATCCTTCTGGGACTGTGCAGGATGCTATTGAATTAGGATCGGAGGAGGAGGAAGAAGAGGAAGTGGAGGAGATTGTACCGATTCGACCGCCCAGAAGCCGGAGTCGGAGATCGGATGTCATTATAATTGAAGATTAGGAGTGTGTCTTGGCTCTTGGTTGTATCAATGCTGGATAATGCAAGATCGTTTGTATTCTCATAAGCACTGCGCTCGCAGACCCAGCTTTGACACTAATCTCCAATAGGTCTAGGGATACGCATGACGTGTATATCACTGAAGTCAGACTTCAAGGCTGTCAAATTCGACCCGTCAGAGCTAAGTGAATGTCAATAAACGATTGAACAACGCCGGTATATTTGCAGACGTATGTTGGTTGTGTCTTGCAAGCAATTATACATACTCTCTGAGCTAAATCTATACCCATCCAGGGCTGAGTCAAGTGTCCGGCTTCCCTTTCCCCCCTAATTTTCCATCATCTAGAACGCATGAGGCGAGTTCTCAAGTGCAAACTGTGGACTCTTGAGCCTGTCAACTACCCTGCAATTGTCAGCATCTACTACCGGAAAAGATGCGAAGAGACTTACTCGACAATGACTCTACCCACGACTCGCTCTTGAGCTGGCTCGTAGCCGAATTGACTAGGATCCGACCTCCTCTTGTCCCTTGGCAAGATCTCCACGATCTTCAACGTAGTGACGTCTCCAGCGTTCGCGAGTGCTGGAACACCCCACAACTCTAGCTCCCTCGCATCAAAGTGAAGCCAGGTAGGTAGACTTCCACCACCTTCTACTTCTGCTCGGTACGATGAAGGGGGATTCGAAGACCAAGTGGCGGCTGATAATGCGATCCTAGGTGGTGGGCTGATTGTTGGGTGCATCGAGAATGTCTCGTTGGCACATGCAATCACTCGTCCGTCGGAAGTCATTGATTTGGGTCGATGCATCATGTGTGGTTGTGGTCGAGTGATTTCACGAGCAAAAGATCCAACTTGGGGCAAAGGTGGTGACATGGCGATTTCGTGTTCTGGAATTGCTCGGATAGTAGATGCTCTAGGGTCGTATGAGTTCCTGGGATTGGATGAGATCATCGATACGCCCCGTGTAGCATCTGATCCGGGTGAACCAAAGATTGATGAGGCTGGGTATCCTAATCCATGAACTTCGGTTGTATCGGCATCGTCGAATGCGGAATCCGCGACACTCTGTCGATATCCCCCTTGACCTATGGCTGGACCCAATGCAGCGAAGTTTGTGTGACTCAATCGATGCGTGGCATGTTCTGCCGGTCGAGGGTTGCGTGTCTCGAGTGACTGCCTTTCTGCCATGGAAACGATAGCTGGGCCTTCAGCATCGGTATCACCACTTTCATCTTCTTCATCAATACTCCTGAATCCACCTGTACTGTCGAATCGGTTGGCCCCAGTGTATCCAGAAGAGGGCCCAGAAGAGCCGCTACTTGATGCAAGAGTGTGGGATAGAGAGTCGTCGTTTGAACTACCGTGGAATTCAGAGAATTCGGGCGAGTTGAGGGTATGTTGACTGGCCAAATTGGCTAGTCGCGAAGGCGAGTTGTTTCGAGGATACCGAGGAACGAAATTCTCTCGTGGTCGGGGAATTGATGCGGTAGTTGATAATCGATTATTGGGCCCTTCATTGCTCTGATCATTCTCGACCGAAGACCACTGGAACGATTCTCTTGATTCCCAACTAGCTCTTGAAGAACCGGACGAAGAACCGAATGTCTGATCGAAAGATGAAGCCGATTGAGAAGGTCGATCCATAGGATCCCTAATTGAGATAACATCGCCTTGACCAAAGAAACTGCCATGAGACGAATTGGGTGGTGGAACCTCTTCGACTTTCTTGATATTCGCTTGTTCTCCCCAGCCAAAGATCCCACGAAGACCGTCTAATCGATGTGGTTTCTCCTGCATCTCCGGCGATCGAGGTCCATCGGCCGAAGGCGAGCGGATATGGAACCCAGAGAATTTGGCAAATTCACCAAGCAAGTTACGGGGTGGGTCGGCATTGTGAGACTTTCGGAATGGATCTTGACCTGGTGATCCGACTACGAATGAATCCCCATCATCCATCGCTTTCTCATCTGCTTCCTTGTTCTTTCTCCTCCTTCGGCAGCAGAACCATAGAAGCAAGAGTAGCAAGATCAAGCCAAGAACTCCAAAAACGACCCCAATAGCGATCCTTGCTCCCATTGAAAGACCACCACCGCCTCCTGACGATTCCTTGCCGGTGGTCGAGGGCAACACAGTGGTTCCGCCAGTAGGCGGTGAGTTTGTGATTCCCTCCATGGCGATAGTCAAGGTCGAAGTGGCAACATTGCCAGTCTGACCAGCAGTAAATTCGACCTCGACATGATCGTACCCTGGGCTCTGAGGAGCATTGCCTTCCAAGGTAAGATTGCCTTCGTGGAAAGTAAGCCACTGAGCGGCTTCGGTGGGGAAAACGGTCGTGTTGATTGACGCGGTCGCCGCTAGAACAGTCATGTTGAGTGGAGTAGTGGTTTCCTGGACGTACGGCGAGAGATCGAATTGAAACTCTGACCCTGGTTTGGCGGTGACATTCGGAAACTCGAGGGTTGTGAACGGGTATGGGAGAATGTCGAGACCAATGTATGCAACGAGTTCGAGGGTGTTCGACGCGTTTGTCGACGCGACTGTGAGGGGTACAGCTAGAGGGGTGACTGTGCCGTTGATAAACTCGTCGGGTGTCTTGCCAGTGATTCGGCCGGAACTATCATCAGCATTTTACTCGATATAAAAACTTACTTGTCGATAGACAACCACGAGAACTCGGGGCTATCCAAGCTAAGGGTGACCTGATCTGCGGTAGCAGCTTGTCCCCCAATCAGGATATCCGAGATGTCGACCTGATAGTCCACATCCTGCCTGACCTTGGTGACAATATCGGAAAAGTTCGACGTCTTATCCACCTCGATGCCCTCACCAGTACCGACTTCAATGATGAAACTAGTCTGAGCTCCGGTATATCCCCAGAAGTCGGATCCAGTCGCGACAATCGTAAAAGTTCCTTCGGCGGGCGCGACTCCGTTAAAAGTCATGGTGTTGTTGTTGAATGTTAGCCAGGAGGGTAAAGTGGTTGTACCCCTTTCTCGTGCCGAGAAGAATAGGTCACCGTTGACGGGATCTGTACGCGATAGTCGGAATGTCTCGTATAAGAATCCAAGGGAGAAAGACCAGTATGGAGGGACAGTGATTCCACCTCCTCCTGATAATCGCTGGACTGATGCAAGCTCGCCCACAGTGTCGTTTGAGATCTGAGTGTTGAATCCCTGGTGTACAGCGGGTGCAGTGTATTCGGTGACGATCAGGTCGAATGTCGAGTCGGTTGTTCCCTCATTATCCCTAGCCGTGATAGTGATGGTCTGCTGGCCCTCGTCAGAAGCTGTAGGTGTCCCGTACAAAGCGGCCGAGCCAGAGTTGAATTGAAGCCACGATGGCAGATCGCTGGTAGTATACGAGATGGTACCGGCAGTGGTGTTGAATGTTCCAGGTAGTAGCGTAAAGACAAAAGTCTGACCGATACGCGCCACGGGTGGTTGCTGGTCCATAAGTGGGTAGTTTAGGTTCGGTGCCGCCTGGACACCGGAAAGAAGGACCGCTAGGGTCAGGAGGGCGTTCATGGCAAGAGCCATGTTAGATCGTGGTCGGCGCGATAGATGGTGTTCGGCCGATCGAGTCGAGTATATGAAACCTTATCAAAAGGTGCTTGCGAGTGTGTTGTAAATGAAAGTTGATAGTCGAAAAAGCGAATGAATGTTCCTAATGAATGTCCTCTTTGATATATCCTGTTGTTTCTAATCCTTATTGACAGTGTCCTAAAATCCTCTGATCCAGTCGTGTTCGTCCTTCTTCGTCAAGAAAAAGTCGTAAAGTAGCCGTCGTTCAACGTGGCAATATAATGAATGGGTAGATGATGAGTGGGTTGGCGAAAGAGAGGGTAATCGATACCCAGATGCAGTAAACGGAAACAAGAAGTAAAGTAAAGCAAACCAACAAAGACGACCAAATTGTCAGTATAGGGTCACGTTAGCATACTCAGCAAGACGAGGCTAGGTACAGCCAATTGTGAGCTCAGTGTGCCAGGTATAGAGAGTCACGCGTTACAATTGACCTAGGGTAATCTCTTGAAATGACACCGAAAATCAAACGCGTCGCGTACACTTTATTTCCACTTGCAGTATATTTCAATTTGATTTTCAGGGGTTTGGCTGTAAATCTCAGAACGCGCAAAAGGGTGCATATCCTCGGTTGGCTACAAGTCACGAACGCCGCTGCACATTTGTCCGGGTTCCTAGGTCGGGGAAGACACTTACATATATCACAGCTAGTTACGCCATGGCGTTCATCGTCATTTATATTATACATGTCATCACCACACTAAGTCACTCTATGAACAATCGATCTCACATGATAGGCTATGTCACGCCGCCTGCCTGCCTTTCACACTTCCCGCGAGCTCGTGTTCGTGAAGACTCTCTTCTGGTCGCTTGTTCCTATGATCGTACGGTACGAAGAGGTGTTTCGGCATGGTCACCAGCCAAACGGCTCGAAGGAGGAGTGCGAGCGTCACAGCTTCAGTCATGACGCTCATGATATATTCAGCTACCAACTCCTTCTGCCTCAATCCATTTCGACCATACTGCGGATCAGCTCACGCCTGAGTTGTGTAAGGGACTAACGTTGGTAGGGAGGTAGTAGCTATACTGCCAGTCGGCTGAACTAAGTATCCCATAGATCCCTCTCAGAATCAAGAATGGAGCGGTAGAAGCGATCCACCAAAGGGCTTCCTTCGGTTTATTGAGTCTTTGGGCTTTTCGGAATATAATTCCCACCATGACGAACGCCGCGAAAATGGCGACAAAGAAGATACATTGGCCGACGATTCGGAGGTGTTGGCCGGTCTGGACTCTCGGGATGGATCCTGGATCGGCGAGTTCAGCGGGAGTAGCTCGGGATAAGCCTCCGGTGATCATTGAGCCTGACATCAGCGAGAACAAAGATGTGGTATGCGAGTACTCACTACCGACAATAAGGAGGACGTTTGCGGGAATAAGGCCTGTGGTGTGAGTAACTTGCCTCACTTCATCGTACTCACTCCATTCGAACCAGAAGGCGACATGGGTGAATCGGTGGAGACACTTGTTTCGACCTTCAGGAATGTCGGGATAGAGCATAGAAGTACCAAAGGTCTCTTTCTCGTATCCGACAATGATGAATCTATCGTCAGAACAGTCGCCAAACTGCATGATATCCTTACAGGATGCCGAGAACGAGGGCGAAATATCCTGATTGTCAGCTTTGAATCTCGTATTACCAACAACACTCACCCTCAGTGCCGAGAATAAGAGAAGCGATAAGCCAATCGAAATTATCATACAAATGAACAGCCCATCCGAGACTGGCGATATTCGCTCCAATTCGAATAAGGTTGAATATAAATACCGAAAAGATGTGTCGTTTCGCTCGTCGAGTAAACAAGCAAAAGAGGGTGAAAGCGAATGCGAAGAGGTAGAAAATGAGGAAGACAATGGCTGCTGCTCCTTGTCTTGGGTCTTTCATTGTATGTCTCTTTGATTTATGTTGTTGAAGTTGTCTGATAGTAGAAAAACAGTGCACCTTTTGGCTCTCGCTTTCGGTCGGTTCCCATCTCGGACAAAGGACGTTGCGCTTCGACGTTGCGCAGATCTTACGTCAGATTTTCAGGGTAAATTCTTCGGGCAACCGGGCAGCACGTGGCGCCGCGTGAGTAGGGCAAGCTTTCCTTCCCAGGTAACTTATATCCCTGGCACTATCCTATATCCCGCTTTTATCCTATATCCCGCATACATCCCACCGTGCTTGGCAGCTCTTGTCTTGGCCTCCTTGTTCCCCTGCCGAGATGCAACCCTGGAAATACCCAAGACGGTAAAAGACCCAAGAGACCTATGGGAATGGGGATGACGACTGACTTTCAAGACATGACTGCCCGCTCACACGGCGGTACTTTTGTTCGATATATCCGTTCACACTGATTGTTCGGTTTCCCGAGAGGCGGCCCCACGGGCCGGAATGATCTTGTGAGGGACTTTGGGCATATATAACGTGATTCTCGAGGTGGTCAGCTGATCTCACTGACAAGAGTCTCCTATCTCATAAACAATGGCAGCAATCGACAAACACGATATTTATCACGTCGAAGACCCGGAGCGGAAAGACGAGATCGAACAGATCAAGACGGGTAACAACGTTGCTGATAATGATGCTCGAGGCTATGTTGATCCGAACTTGGTCATCACCGAAGAGGAGAACAAGGCGATGAGGAAGAGAATCCATAAACGGTAGGCTCTACGTCCCATTTGATGATCCACGTCGTGTGTTGATGATTAGCGTTCTGCCTCTCATGTGTCTTGTGTACATCGTCCAGGCTCTTGACAAAGGTACCCTCGGTCCCGCCTCGTAAGCCGGGTCCATCAGTCACAACCCAGTTCTGACGAATAGGATCATGGGATGGATCGACGACGTCGGAGCCAAGGGGCAAGACTATGCTCTTACCGGCACATTTCTTTGGATCGGAATCATGGCTGGTGAACCTATCGCACGTCGCCAACCCCCACAAAGTGTCAGAGCTGACTCGTAGGCCAACCAGCTTGCCCGTAGGATGCCGCTTGCCAAGCTGCTCGCAGGCTGTATGTTCATCTGGACAGGGGTAAGTACGCAGTTACATGCAGTCTCAGGTCTCACGGTCTAGCTATGCTTTGGTCTCGCTTTCTCACTTTCCACTCCTCCTGTGTTCGCCATCAGGGTAATGCTTGGTTTCTTCGAGTCGGTTTTTGGTCCTTGTCTGTGAGTCCAATCCTTTAGCTGAGCTTTGAAAACACCGACGGTGGCTGACGGACAGACTTTCGAGTGCGTAACATGCATGTTGTCTGGGGTTCTCCTCGTCGCTGATCCACAAGTCACTGTACAGTGGTACTTGAAGGAGGAACAGCCGTTTGCATCGGCAACTTGGCAAATGATGCTGGGAGCAGCCTCCTCAATCATGGCACTCTTCGGTGTAAGTCCTACGTATCATTATGAACCCAGTGTTGACGGGCAGTACGCCTTCTACCACGTCCCCTACACCTCTGGCCTCCGGGGCTGGCAATGGATGATGATCACTGTCGGTCTCATCAGTTTCACAGCATCCATAATCACTTGGTTCTTCCTCCCCGACTCTCCCACCCGAGCCCGTTTCTTGACCGAAGACGAAAAGAGGAAATACGTTGAACGAGTCAGAAGGAACGATCAGGGTCTCAAGAATTTGACATTCAAGAAGGCTCAAGCGATGGAAGCTATACGGGATCCATTCTCGTGGATGTTGTTTATGCTCGCCATCAATCAAACGCTGGTTGTTGGAGGTATCAACACCTTCAATGCTTTATTGATCAACAAAGCTTTCAACTTCAGTGTCACCGATTCACAACTTTTATCCATCCCTCTTGGTGCAATGGTCATCATCACTTACCAGCTCATGGCGTGAGTGGATCATCCAATACATACATGCTATAGAGGCTGATCATAAAGATGGGCTGTGGGAAAGACAAAGCAGACATTGCTGTGCATGATTGCCTTTGTTCTTCCGAACCTGATCGGCACCATCGTACTTATTTGCGTCGCCCCAGGACCAAATAATCAGGGTGGTCTAATCTTTGCATTCTACATGATGCAATGCTTCCAGGCGGTAAGCTTTGACTAGGCAGAGCTGCCAGAGTACTAAAAAGCAGTGTAATCCCAGTATCTTCCTGATGCTGAGTCGAAACTGTGCTGGGCAGTCGAAACGAAGTATCACTTACGCGATGACCTACATTGGCTGGGCAGGTGGAAACGCCATAGCACCTCAGATCTTTCAATCGAAATGGGCCCCTCGATACGTCAACTCTCTCTACATCCATATTGCCCTATGTACGTTTATCACTCGTGTCAAGGGTCGGTACTGACGAACCAGATGGATGCTTCATTGCTACATGCTTGATCTGCAGATATACCCTGATCCAAAGGAACAAGCGAAAGGACGCCGCCCAAATGGTCGACGGAGTCGTGGTAAACAGGAATGAACATGCTTTTGAGGATATGACCGATCTGGAGAATCCAGATTTCAGGTATTCGATCTAGGCTGTGTGTTGATTATAAAGGCGGTGTTGTTAGCAGTATGAAGAAGGCTTCCTTTGACGCTATTCGCTTCCCGGATTCCCTCAGATGGTTGTGTCCGGTCATCCGGGCTGATTGATTGACGACAGGCACCAGATTGATTGATTGTGTTCGAGTTAACCGTCAGGCGTATCTCACAGGCGGAGCTCAAACTCTTGTGTTGATTAATAACAAATAGATCTCAAGATACCCTACTTCGGAGCGGTGCTTCAACCTTCTCCAGGTATTCAAGCCTCGACCTAATTAACCTAGTTTACGAGCTAAATACCACTAGCCTCCTGAATACACACCATTCAGGACCCGAAAGGAATTGACATTCAACCTCGATGCTATGCCACGCCCCCTCTCCCCCTCCGGCCCCGGGACGTGTAATCAGGTATATAAGTCTTAAGAAATGCCTCACTCTCTTCAGGCCGTTCTATTCCCCATTAATCCGCCAAGATGTTCACCCTATTGACGGGAGTCCTATCTTTACTATCAGTCGTACACGCCTGGGAGCCCGACTATATCCTCCGAGTAGGTGAAGAAACGATTTATACCGATTGTTCACCTCGAAATTCTGTTGTCGTTAATGGTACGTTCCCTCCCCCCTGTGTGGCTGACGACAGGTACATCCCCCGGACCACTATTGAGGTTCACTGAAGGGGAACATTATTGGGTTCGAGTCTATAATGATCTCCCTCATGAGAATACTACCATGCACTGGCATGGGTTCACTCAATTCCTTTCGCCCTTTAGTGATGGTACGCCTCAAGTTTCTGGATGGCCTATTCCTCCTGGACATTTCTACGATTACGAATTCCAACTTCAAATGGGACATTATGGGACTTATTGGTGAGTCACTGGCAAAAGTTGAAGATACTGGTGCTAATGGTAGGTATCACTCTCATGTCGGCTTTCAACTCTCCACTTCTCAAGGACCTATCATTGTCGATCAGAAGAACTGGGTTTCACCTGTCGAGTACGATGAAGACCTCGTAGTGATGGTACAAGAGTATTGGCATGCATGTCTCCTTGTCCACATCCCATACCAATCGCTGATGCCCAGGCAAATGACTCAACGATGGTAGCCGGTATCCTCAACAGTACCCAATTCAAATGGATCCTCGACCCACAAGCCGTCGCTATCAACGGTATCGCCCCTAACAAGTGCAACGCCTCAGCCCTCTCAGCTGGACAAGAATGTCATACCGAATGCGGAGCGTATCAGCAGATGGTCAAACCAAACACGAGATACAGGGTCAGGATCATCAATAGTGGTGTTTTGAGTTATTACTCGATGGCTCTTGAGGGTCATAAGATGACGCTCTTTGAGGCTGATGTGAGTTACTCTACCCATACCATCGTGAGGAATGCTGATGATTAGGGGACATACCTTGAACCAATGGAGATTGATAGTCTGGAAATGGGATTGGGTCAACGATACTCTGTCCTGATCGAGACCAAGGCAGAGCCTGAGAAGGAGAAGTAAATCACTTTATCATCATTCGATGCTGAGCTGATGATAGCTTCTGGTGGAGATATGAATCCCGATGGCGACCTACACGAGTCAAGGGCGCGTCAGTCTGGACGTATGCCAAAGACTCCCCTACCGCAGGCCACCCGTTCGCAGCCAGGCAATTCACCGTCGATCCCGTCCCTCTCGATCTCAACAAGACCGTCATTCTCGCCAACGAGACTTTCGACTGGATCAATTCAGATATTTCTCCATGGAACAAGACCGAGACAGAGTACCCTCCTACCGACGATGAAGTCACTCGAACTATCATCCTCGACGGTGTTCAACTAGCTACCGGTCCTTCGAAACTCGGATGGCGATGGTCCGTGAACGATGTCATTGATCGAGAAGATTTCTACGCTACCCCTTACCTCGTTGGTCTTTACTCCAAACCCGAAAACATGCGTGGTTACGATTACGATGCAATCAACGCTAATGGCGGATACGACAATATTACCAACAGCTACGTAGCTCAGAAAGGTGAAGTACTCGATATCGTCATTCAAAACCGAGCGGGGGAGACTACAGGTGTAGCTGAGGCTCATCCTTGGCATTCACATGGGAACAAGTACTGGGATATGGGACAAGGTAGGGATGAGTTCGAGTACGACAAGATTAGGGCGTATAGGGAGGCAGCGAAGGGGAAACCATTCTTGAGGGATACTTCGGTCGCCTATCCAGCTCCCGGGGCGAGCTACCTCGAGGACAAGTTACCTATTTTCGACCACGCAGGATGGAGGCTGTTCAGGATCAGGGTCGAGAACCCAGGTGTATGGCTCATTCATTGTCATATCCTGCCTCATGCGGTCATGGTAAGTACCCATCCCAAAATCCTAGGTCTGTAGCTCATAATGTAGGGTATGCAGACAGTTTTAATGTACGCTCCCGAAGATTTGCCACCAATTCCCGACGACTTGTATCAAGAATACGCTACTTTTGGAGGTGGAGCCAGTGCTTCACAAACCCACAATCCCGATTACGTTCCTCAGAGTTACTGGGCGGCAATGCAAGCTAGGGCTAACAAGTACGTCAAGCGTGCCTCTGTCGAAGCCAAGAGGCGATTGGCAAGGCAGTATCTAGGATGAGGGGGATGTGATCTGGACATCGGGCGGGTTGGAAACCGGTAATCTGGGTAAATCTTAATATGAATGAACGTGATATAAGAGATACATAGACTATCGCTACAAGTTATTAAGCTTCTGCTGTGTCTTTACTAAACTTTGCCCTCTTCTTAGGTGGTGCTTTGGCTTTAACCTCTGGCTCGACCTGATCAGCAGCGCCATTGACAGCTTCCCCTACTTCCGGCTTAACATCCACCGTCTCAGCAACGACTGGCTCCTCCTCAGCTTTCACAGCCTTGCCCTTTGGCTTCACCGCCCGTTTCCTCTTGGGCGTCGGAACCTCTTTCAATTCCTCTTTGATCTCCCGGTTTGGTGATTGGATTCGACCCTCCAGCGTGCCCTCATCGCCTATTCCGCCATCTCCTTCCTTTTCAACATCCGATAATTGAATCGGATTTCCATCTTCATCTACTTCGCCCGTTTCTTTGACTTTCCTGCCAATCAGTCTCGATTAAGATGGTGGACTTACTTCTTGGTGGAACTCTTTCGGCCTTTAGTGTGCATTGAAGGCGCTGGATCAGGTGGTCGGAGATTATCATGAATGACGGGATGTAGGTCGCTATTGATCAATATCTAAAATATAGGAGAAGGGGTTGGAGACTCACTACATCCGGTAGAGCTCAAACACCGCCTGTTCCTTATCTTTGGCTTCAATCATCAAATCGCAATCAACCGGTAAATCAGGTGGTAGAGTCTGACATCTATCCGCATGTGCTCTACGCTCCATGACGCTTTCTGCCCCTGGCCGCGGCTCTGAAAGATGCTGCTTCATCTTGATACCCCGCTTCTTCCATGTTTCAGCGATTTTAGGTATCAGAACGGAAGGTGGTTCGGAAGAGGGATTGATCCAGTCGTGATGGTAGTCGAAGATACTGATCATCAGCTACGCCACGAAGAGGGGTGGGAAGCTTACATTGGGATATCCAGTTCGTTGCAGACTGGCAAGAGGTCATCGACGTTGTAACAGATCTCGTCGTTTTCCAGTACAAGTCTCGCCTTGACTTTATCCGTCAAGCGCGTTGTGAAGTTCTCCTTGAATCGAGCCAACGTGGTAGGTTTATCGCCGTAGATACCGCCCATGTGTATACTTGGTCATCAGCTGCGACCCACGGAAGAGCGAGGGCACTTACATCATCACTCCATCTTGATTGATGCCCATCCGATCTAGGATGTCGCATTGGTAGTCCAGCTCTCGTACAGATGCAGTAACGACATTAGGTTTTGGCGAGCCAAGCTGCGTAAACTATGGGTCAGCGCTGTATTTTCAGGGGTCTTGGATAGCTTACTTGACCCGGATGCATCGTTATACGATGACCGTACTTGTTGGCAAGATCACCCGCTGCTTTCAACCCTTCATCAGCAAAGGAGAGGTCGTAGCCGTATTTGGCGTGGGATGCGAAGGGGAACATCTCGGATGACAAGCGCAGGAAGCGGATACTACTCGTCAGTTGCAACAGTGGGATTCAACGGCTCAACGCACTTGTTCTGCTCGTTCCACTAAATTTGTCAGCATCATACTTGGACGATGCGTTGGACTTACCTCAATCATCGTTAGGAGATCCTTGACATTCATCAAAGCCAGACCTTTCGGCAGTTCCATCCCTTCTTCCTCTATACTAGCAATCCTACATGTCCTCGAGCAGAAGATACTATCCGGTTTCTGTGACCGTAATACAGTATTCAAACATGCGTATCCGAGTCGACCTGTAGAATCAGCCACACCTCCCTCGCAGACAAGGATTAGGGCTCACCTTTGAAATTTGTGGTTTTTTTCGGTACATCTGGAATAACATATTCAACCTTAGCATAAACTTTCGGTTTCCGCTTCTTCTTGACAGCTTCATTTCCATCCTCATCAAACTCAGGCTCATCGTTCATGATAGCCAATCTCGATTTCTTGGGTGTTGGCTTCCTAGGTTTCTTCTCTTTTGGCGTCTTGTCCTCGCCCTCTCCATCCTCCTCGTCCTCTTTGGTAGGTTTCGCAGCTTTCTTCTTTCCTCCCTTCTTAGGTGTTGTAGGTGCCGGCTCATCCTCTACTGGTTCGGTCTCTTGTTCTGGCTCGTATTCGTCCTTAACCTTTTTGGGCGTTTGCTTCCCCTTCTTAGCCGGGCGGGTCTCCAGCTCCTCCTCTACTTCTTCCTCATCTGGAGCTGCGTCTTTGTATGAGACTCTCGCTTTCCGTCTCTTGCCTTGAATCTCCTCGGTAATCTCCTCTACCGCCTTATGCTCTATCTCTATCCTCTTGGATGCTAATTTTTCCGAGTCTAGGGCATCATCCTCTACCGGTTCCGCTTGTGCTTCTCCTTTACTCTGGACTTTACCCTTTCGTTTCGACGGTACAGCCTTGACGGGGCTCAATTCAGGGGGAGGAGTCAAATCATCGTCCTCCTCAGCGTGAGGTAATGCTGGACCAGGAGGTGCGGGCGGTATATGTGCAAGAGCATGTAGCATCGAAGTGGGATGGGAGCCATTTATCTCTGCTGTATTGGATGTGGCCTGTAGGTGGCCATTGGGTTTAGCTCTTGTCGAGCGTTTTGGCGGCATGAGTAAAGTTGTTGACAGTGATCTAATCGCGGGTGTTGGAAGTTGTATGAACCTTAGAGAGTATTGGACCGAAAATATTGCTCGCCGTAGAAGCATCCAATGTATACCGATGCTTGTATCTGTGGCCTTGCTGGTTCTGTTATAGCCTTGAATAAGATTTGTGACAAAATCAACCAATTTATAGTCGATCGAACAGAGGATGATCCCATGACGCAATGTTGAGATTCACTGGAACCGGAAGTATATTCACGTGTTAAAGCAGTTTAGCAGATTAGCCGTGCCATCCATTGGGTATTCAACTGAGTGTCACTGCTCATTCGTCTACTTTATTCCCAGGTGTACACCATGAGATCAGCTATCCAGTCTATAGCAGGCACAGTCCGCTTGCGAAGATCAACCAGATGTCTTCCTTCATCTCCGCCCCGCTCGACCCTGCCATCAAGTCTCTACCGCCCAATCACTATCCAAGCAAAACCCCAATCCCACGACGAAAGGAACGACCCACCCGATTTCGAAATAGTAGACGATCCACCTCCACCCCCCAACTTCGCTTCATCATCCCAGCACCCTTTTTCCAATATCTCCCTTGACGAGCCTTCTTCTAGTACATCAGTAATCGCCCCTAGACCACCGGCTTCGACATTACCACAACCTGAATTAAGTGCTTCGAAATGGACGAGAGTACAGCATCCATTCGATACGCATGCTTTTGTCAGTTATTTGGAGAAGGCGGGGCTGGAGACTGGGACTAGTACGGCTTTAATGGAGGCTGTGAGGAAAATGATTGTTAAGAGGAGTGACAAGACTAGAGAGTCAATGATGGCAAAGGAGGATATGGAGAATGTGAGTATTTGTTCCGGTGATCTCTGATCATCTGGAATATGAGACGCATAGACTGACTAATAACAGGCGGCTTACCTCTTCCGAGCGGCGCTATCAGAACTCCGTACAGAACTAAGCGTGAAAGCAAGAAACGACGGAACGAACCTCCGGACAATGGCAGCAACAGTTCGTAGAGAAGTCGACACACTAGAACAAAAGATTAAAGAAGATATCCAAACTCTCAAACATGAGTATGTAGTCTCCCTCCCTGTGATCAAGACCTGACAGGTAGTATCGAGATGGATATGAATAATCGGAATGCAGAGAATCGATCCGAATTAAAGGAATTTGATTTATCTATCGAGGAGATTAATAACAAATTTACGATCTCGTTAGGTGATCTGAGGACAGAGATTGAAAGTGCGAAATGGGATGCTACACGTCGAGCAATCTGTATGTCAAACCACCCACCTCAGGAATATCTACTGAACATACAGCAATCATCGTAATGGTCGTAATCATCGGAGTTGGAGTAACGCTCTTCACGACAGATACTCCACCACCCGCCGCACCACCTACTATCTCCTTGACTCCACCAGCCGCAATGCGCGATATGGGTGTCGGAACGGAAGAGGAAGCTTTCGACCCAGATGCGGCATTGAGTGAGGAGAAATTGGAAAAGATCCTCAAGGAATCTGGCCTGATTGGGCGAGAGCGGACGACAAAGAAGGAGAAGAAGAGCAAGGATAGTGGAATACATATTGATCGTATATGATGCACCTCTTGCTGTTGACGCCACAGAGTACTTTTACACTCGCTACAGGGATACAACTATGGGGACTGTAATCGAGTCTTCAGCCTCGCAAAACGCTTTTCCAATCCCTGCCCATCAGCTCTCAGCTCGTGATCAACAAGAGGAAACTTACAGTCAACCCATCCTCAAGCTTGACTTGTCGCGCTACAAGTGCTTCCACACCTCCCACTTCGTTCTGCTTACTATCCCGCTCCATCAAAACCGGCCTCGGCTTTGGTGTCGGAGTCCAGGCTTCTTTTCCTACACTGCCCAGCTGTGAGGGGAATCTAGGCTTGACGGAAGATGCCCTCTTTCTAGCGCTATGCTGGACACATTGGACCAATTCCGCCATTGCTCTCTTATCTGATATCGGGCGTGAGCGGACCTTTGATCGCGGAGTAGTCATTGGCATAGCGATAGACGCGTGGGTTCGAGCAGGAGTGACGGGCGGTACCTGTCGCGGTAATGGTCGCATGGGTCGATTAGTTGTGGTCGGAGAGGATGGTTGGCTGAAAGCATGGGCCGGTGGAATCCAGGTCCATCCGCACCATCTATCAGGGGCAGTTTGCTCCATCGTTCTGGTGGTCTGATCAGTTGAGCAGGAAGATGTGAGTGTGGTGCTCATGCCGACGGAAGATTGGAAATGGTGGTCGAAGGTGCCTTCTGTGTCGGTTTGGTCGACTCTATCTCCAAGCTCGATAAGCGGTAGTGAGAGAACAGATTGTGGAGGCTCATCTACCAGTCAGCTCAAATCTTCAGGTATGTCGTACTTTCATGCTGGGCTCGGGCGAAAAAGGGATGGGCGTTAACAGCTCGTGTGGGATCGGTCCCCAGGCGGATATCGCTTGACGTCAAGAGTCTAAACGTCAGTCTCGCAGAGGATATGTTGGCTTACGATAACAGAAGCGATCTCAGGTCAGGCGACATTCCAGCCGTCGCTGGCTGATATGCGCCTTCCTGATCATCAGCCTTTATCATTTTCAAGGGTAGAGAGGGACCTACACCACATTTCATGATCAACTCATAAGTCTCCCTCACAGTCCTAGCGTAAAAAGGAGCTTCCCCTGCGCTCATCTCGTAAATAGTAGCTCCAAGACTCCACCAATCTACATCTGCCCCATATCCTCTCGGTTCCAAACCTCCTGGTCGTATTGTCTTGTCCGGATCTATATCGCTTGAATCGAATTCATCTATCATAGCGTCTTCTGCCATCTTCAAGATTTCGGGGGCTATGTAGTCTGGAGTACCGACTGGCATTAGGCAGTTTTGTTTCTTCACATATGGACGTTGGTCTTCCGCGTCTGGAGCTGGATATATCAGAGATGCAGCTGATCCAAAGTCGGTGAGGGTGAGTCGAGTGGGAGAATGGATTAGGAAGTTGTGTGGCTTGATATCCCTATCATCAGCGACGTAGAGGCGGAGGACATACCGATGAACAAATCCTTGGCCATGTAACCATTCAATAGCACCAACCACCTGACGTGCCCACCACCGAATCTCATCCTCGGCCATTCTACCCGCTTGACTCGTCTCCCCACCCCCTTCGCCCAAACGACACATTCTATCCCAAAGTGATCCGTGGGCTGCATATGTCGTCATCAAATGCAAAGTCGAGTCTGTCTGGAAAGCAGCTACAATCTCTGGCGCTTGACCGTGCTCGGTGGCTAGGATATGTATATATCGTTCGAGAGGGAGATTCATTTGCTTTTCATTAGCGTTGATCATGTGTTGAACTCACGGATCCAGCTCTCATAGCGGTGAATTTCTTGATTGTCTTCATGGCGTATACTTGGCCATCCAGATTACATCGTACGGCAGATACCTGTCTTCAGCTTTGGATGAGGATGTATAGCTTACCGAGCCAAATTGGCCATCTCCAATCTGACCCAGATTCTCGAAATCCTGTTCCGACAGTCTAAGTTGTTCGACTGGGGCTATGTATGTCAGCTTATCCCGATGCAGGGTGATTCTTAGCTTACCATATTTGTCGACTTCTTTGCCCTTCCTTGATCTGTTGGTTGATATGAAATAGTCCAACTTGTATGACCGAGTGTTGCTCCCACTAGCCACGCCGAGCTGAAATCGATTACCCTCATCGCCATGGGGCGAGGGGAGGTCATCGATGATTTCGCACAACGCGTGATGCCTATCGGAATACGAGGCCATCCTTAAAATGCTACAAGTAGCTATGTCCGATGAGACATTGAGCTCACGGTTAAAATGGAGTTGATTGACAGAGTTGACTCAACTAACTAACGCGACGCGTCAAGGAAAGTCAAAATCAAAATCAAATATCGTCTTTCTCTTTCTCAAGCCCACCCTCTGGATCAAAATGGAAGCAAGTAAAGCACTACAATCACTTAAAGTCCCACAATTAAAGGCGAGATGTAGAGAGGTAAGTATGCCCCCTTTTCGAATTTTTTCTACTAATGAATAGCTGAAAATACCGAATTTCTCGAAATTGTCAAAAGCTGACCTGATCGCTAAAATCCTTGAATCTACAGCTACAGCTGGGAAAAGTACTGACACGACGACGATCACTCATCCGACTGCTCAGGCAACACCTACCACTTCAGATGAGCCGAATGGCGCGAAGAAAGCTATAGGGGAGCAAGTAGGGCCGAAGATGAAGGAAGGGAATGTCAAGAAACGAAAAGCGACGGATCAAGCTGGACCGTCGAGCAAGCCTTCCGGCGAAGGAGCGGCCAAAGAAGTGGGTAAAGCTACTGAAATCCCTCGATCTCACGAAGCACCTCCCGATCCGAGTCCTGCTTCCCTTCTCAACGATTCAGCAGAATCTGCCGATGCCCCAGCTCCCCCCAAGACAAAGATCATCAAGACAAAAGAACCTGCATCGATCAAGCCAAAAGCCATCAAGAAGACCCCTGTCCCCAATACAGCGAGCAGCAAACCGCAAGCCAAAACCAAGCCTCAAGTCATTCCCAAGCCCCGATCGAACCCCAAGCCTCCGCTGGTCCTCAAGTCTCAAGATATCGTTCAATCTCAAACCGATCCCAAGGCTCCCACTTTCTGGAAGACCCCGACCACGACCATCAAGTCCAAGGCCCGACCTTCTATACTGATCGCACAAGTCGCTCGTCCCCGATTCACTGGTCTTGTATCGACCAAGCCTATCGAAGTATCTACTCCAGCTGCCCGTCCCCAAGATATCGAGATTGACCTGAGCACCTCCGAACTCAGGATCAAGTTTATCGAATCTCATTTCCTCAATACCCTCTTTACTCTTCTCCATCAATATCGAGCTAAACCCATCACTTCGTCGTACCCCTGCCCACCCTCATTCAAGAATTCACCGAAATACAAACATACCTCCCATCTGGCTTTTCAAGGTTTCCACCCCGATGTCTACAATACCAAAGACGGCTTTCAGGTGGCTATACGATTCTGGATTGCGAGGATGCATTCCTATATGCAGCTTGGATCTGGTGAGGCGTGGAGCGGGAGGGCAGGAGGAATGGGAATGTTGAGACCTGATATGGCTACTTGGCCCGCTGTGGTTGATGTGGAGAAGGTGACGGAGGAAGTATGGGCAGTGGTGACTGAAGAAGACAGTGGGGAGGTCAGGTACTTGGTAATGGGTGAGATTGGGGAGGTGGTAGCTACTTCAAAGGGCATCACTGGGGATGAGGTTTTGGTTAGTGGATGTGTGGTTAGGAGTGATTGGGCAAAATACTTGGGATCGAGGGATAGGAAAAGCTTGGATTCGATGGTCAAGACTAAGGAATCTTATTACTTTCCAAACGGGGTGGCTAAGGGGTGGGCTGCTAGACAGTCGCAGGGGATGGTGAAAATTGCGAATAGGGCTGTACTGGCCAGCTGCGCCTTGAACAGGTGAGTGAGCTCGATTCGATTTGGCTTACTGAGAACAGCTTTTCAGGCGAAAAGATGTCGTCCACCGTCATGGACGCGGCGCATATCGGTCGACCGGCTCAGGGCGTCGCTTCGAATGACCTGGACTTCTATCTTCCAGAGTAAGCTAATGTGAAAATGTGTAAGCTGACATCAGGAACTCGCAAATCCTCTCTGTCCATCGACCAGCCAACCTGCATCCCGACCTCGCGATCGTCCATCGAGGGTCTGGATTCTCCGAGTTCGTCCTCGTTGAAACTGGCCAGATGGTGGGATTAGAGGATGAGGGAGTAGTCAGTCTATGGCAGGGATTACTGAGCTGTAATGCGAAAGGAGAGCCTGATGAGTCGGGACAGAGAGCGTTCTGGAAACAATGGGAGAGTAGGATGAAGTTTATTTGAGGCGGAGAGGAGAAGTATGCATGTTGTCTACTTCTTCTTGATCTCCTTGAGCTTGATTGTCTCGTCGCCCACAAAGATACCCTGTAATCGTCAGTGATCGACAGATACATATGAAGAGGGTGACTGACTTTTCCTCGATATGGTTCTGGTTTTCTCCATCTCCTGATCTTTGCGGCAAATAGCCCCAACTTCTGCTTATCCGTTCCACTAAGCACAATCTTTGTCGGAGCAGGTGTCGTAACGGTGATCCCAGCTGGTATATCAATCAACACAGGATGCGCGTATCCCAATTTCATGTTCAACCTCTCGGTCGGCAATGGCGGTAGTACATATGGAGGTGCGCCCGGTTTCGATGGTCGAGCGATTCTAGGCATTTGTGATTGTAGATCCAAGAATACTTTTGGTATAGGTTCCACTGCTCCCCTGTACCCTACTCCCACTAACCTCAGATCGACTTTATATCCCTCTGAAACGCCCTTGATTGCATTATTGATCAAACTCCTCGTCAAACCCCATAAACTCCTCTGTGATTTTTCTTCGGAATCGTGTACACTGACCGACAGACCTTGACCGTTATTGGAGAGGATGATGGGTGGTAAGATCGGTAATGTCTGTGTACCAAGTGGTCCGGTGACGGTAACGAGTCGCTGAGCGAGGGGTGATGATGGAGGGAGAGTTGGTGAGATTGATGTGGGTGGTAATGAGAGGGTTACTGATTGAGGTAATGTGATGGGTAATGAACCGATATGGGAGCGACGAGATGTTGATGCGTGGAATGATCGTTTGATTATGGGCATGAACGCCGTCGTTGTACGTGAGCTCGACATGATGGGTGTGGTATATGGTCTGTCTACTGTCCATCTACTACCTACTACCCAACTTTGAGCATCAGCTGTAATCTCGGGATCAATTGAATTAATATAATTATAAATAAACTAAAGTACCATTCCTATAACCATTAGACTCTCGACTGTCTGTCTGTCTCTACTACTCTATATACATACATCACTCGACGATGGGAAAGAAGAAGAGCAAGACTCAGGTGTTTGTGCTGAAACCATGGTGTTGGTACTGTGAGAGAGAATTCGAGGACGAGAAGGGTAAGCTGCTGGCTCCGTGGTGAGGTACGAAGCTGACATGCAGTACTGCTACAACACCAAAAGTCGAAGCATTTCAAGTGTCAGCTATGTCCTAGAAAGCTGAATGTGAGTATCAGCTCACCAGTGCTTGTAACACCAGCTGATTCATAGACGGCTGGTGGTCTTATGGTCCACAGTCAACAGGTCCACAAATGTGATCCTGAACCGTAAGTTCCCTACAACGTCTTATGGAAGTAATACTCATGTCAGTCTGACAAATACCCTACCAGGACGAGACGGCTACGATATTGAGATCTTCGGAATGGAAGGAGTCCCAACCAACGCCCTGGCAGAATGGAAAGCACGTAAAGAAGCAGAAGCAGGAACAGCTTTATCAGGTGGACCAGCCACACAGAACCGACCTCGACACTCATATAATGTCATTCCAGAGGCGGATCTACATATGGCATTAATACAGCATAAAGCGTTGATGGCTGCGAGAGATCAGAATCCAGGAGCGAGACCTTTCCAACCTCCTCCACCGGGCATGCCTGGGTTCCCACCTATGGGAATGCCTCCTCCTTTCCCTGGGTACGTTCCCTATCCCCGCAGGGTCTCTTTGCTGATCGATAGATTCCCACCACCTGGAATGGGAATGCCTCCTCCAACGTTACCTCCTGGAGGCCCACCACCTGGCTTCCCGTATGTCACATACTTTGACAAAGCTGATTGATAGACCACCTGGATTCAGACCACCTTTCTTCCCTCCTACCGGCCTATCCCCTCTACCAGGATCAGCATCCCCCGCAACACCCCTACCACCTACTTTCATCCCTCAATCAGGCTCAACACCCCAACCACCTTCCGCTTCCTCCCTACCTGTATCACTGCCGCCCGTGCATGGCGTTAGTGTCCAGCCAGCCAAGGATGGAGTCATGTGGCCAGATATGGACGCATCGCCGGTATGTCTGCTTTTAGATACCTTTTTCAGGTGCAGATTAGCTGACAGATAGGCCGAGAAGAGAGCACAGCAACCACGTTATCGATATGTTTCGCCAGGACTAGATGGAGACGAGTCAAATACGAAAAAGCGCAAAGCCGCCGAAGATTTCCTGTAGAATGTAGAGTACAGTTCGAGTGTCCTGGACGGATAGGGACAAGGACGATGGTAAAAATGCATTATTGTCATCTATTTCATATCTTCATTGGTCCACTCGTCGACAGTCTCGTATAGCTCCTTGACTAATCGTCGCTGGATCTGCTCTGTGCTCTCGGTCTTTTGTCAGCTTTTGACATACGTGATGACTTACTTCTGAAGGGGGCAGGGCTCTGATACATGTGAATCGACGATTTAGGAGGTATTCGCCAATAGGCTGGTCCTTCTCGAAAGCTTCTTTTCCACCGGTGAAGAATCCACCTGTTTCTCTTAATATGATAGCGCCCGCCTGTCGTCAGTGTACGATTCGGAGGTGATACATACGCAGACGTCCCATGACCAGCATCCTGCATCCCTGTCTATCAGCTGATGGCCACGCAGTACCAGAGATAGCTTACCAGTAAATATCCAGCTGACCAGCGCAGACGGCCGCTAAATTACAAGCTGAACTTCCGGTTGCTGATCGTCAGTCGTCGATCATCGTGAACCCAAATCGACCTACTTCGGAGGGCATGTGCCATCCGTCCGCCTGGTACACCTTTACTAGGATCTCCAGCAAGCTTGACGAAGGAGTTGCTCTTGTGCTTGACAGTGTCAATTGACCTATCTGAACCCCCTTTACATTAGCTTGTATCGCAGGGCGGGACATACATTCAGCACTGATTATACAGTCTGAGAGATCCGTCAGTGGTTGAGGGACACCGCCTGTCAAAGGTAGGGGTGTTGTGCGGTTCATGAATGCTCCACCACCTTCATAGGCTGAGTACTGGATATCAATTACTCCTTCATAACACGTTGTAATGAGACGACGTACGATCTGATTCAGGAATGGCAGGGCGATGACACCAACAACAGGACGGGACTGATGAGCAACACCGATAGAACATGCTACAGAGGGGCTATAATCAGCCTCAATGACGGTGTGAAAGGAGAGGACATACTGAGAATGAACAAAGCTATACCGTCAGAACGTGCGTTCTTCTATAAGCTTGACTCACTTCATCGTTCCCTAGTCATCAGTCCCTGCCCTTCATCGAAAGTTTGAGGGCACGTACATCAATAGGATCTACAATCCAAGTGAACTCATCCGTCAATTCTTCTTTCTCTCCAGCAGCTACTGATTCCTCTCCGATACTATTATCAGCTCCATCTTCCGACCTGATTTGATGTGGACCAACAATTTATGGGATGGATAACGCTTAGCGATAGAAGTCTTGATCATCTCCTCTACAGCCTGATCCGTCTCAGTTACAAGCTACATGTCAGCTCAATCCAAAATAGAATATAACAGCTCACATCGACCGAATTCTTCTTAGCTTCGGCATTATTAGAATTAGCCCATCTAGCAGCTGATCCCTCCAAGATGATCTTGGTAGCCTACCTTGTAAGCTTCGTACTATATTTAAACATACCCTCTCAGCTAGTTCGTATGCGAAATCTTTGATCTCTTCGTAGCTTGTACTCATTGTTGTAGGTGAAAGTGAAAGATAAAGTTGAATCTTGACTTTCGGAAATCAACTGGAACTTCGGCGAGATTCAGGATTGCTCTTTTGTCAATCATACCTTCCATACTCGACGATGCTCATGACCATGCATCAGAGTCACCAGATCAGACAGCTCTTGATGCGCTGACGAGCATAATTCCTGACGCTTCAAGCTCACGCTAGAATTTGCATGGAGTAATGATACGCTCGCCTGCCCTATGGCGTCTCCTTCGCGTTCACATCAAGGTATATCTCTACACTGCCTTTCGGGCGGGCTCTAGACCGTGACATGGGCATCGGACATGGTCCAAGCAGGGTAGCACACTCGGCCTGTCGGACGACCCGGACTTTTGCGAATCGCTTCTCGACAGGTATCATTTGGACATGGCCTGTACCTAGGCAAACGCTATTACAATCCCGGTCGAACCGCAAATGGTCGACTTACAACGCGATGAAGCATTTCTCCATCATATGCGACCCTAGAGTCGAGGACAAGGTACACCAATGGCGTTTGTACATCGATGCGCTGTCTTGGATTTCCTCATTTTCGTCGTGCTAGGGCCTCTCGTGTCCAGGTCAAAAGTGAGGCGGACTGCGGGTTTGTTACCTATACCACGGTACAAACTGAGAACGTGAGAACGAATGGTACTGGCCATTGGCGACGGTCAAATCATCCTCGATTGGAGCGAGGACTCCGGTGAAGTTGACATACAGGTGCGATGAGGACTCCACACACATGGGAAAACTTGATCACCACGATCTAATAGGGTGGGTCGACTCGATGGCAAGACCTGAGGCATACCAATACGTTTCACGGCTAAACCCATGCGAGCGGTGTCGCTCACGAGGTCTTTACACGGTGACGAGGAAATATTGTTCATATATATGTGAAGATCCACCCGCACTGAGTCTAAGTCTCATTGGGAGCTGTCGGTGCCGTGCAACTCACATCGACAAGAGAAACGTGCGGGAGCTGATGGCGCGAGCAGACCTTTGGGGTATTTTGCCGAACCTCAGGACGTTGAGTATTAGTACGCATACGAAAATGAGCTCGGGTCCGAGCTGCGGGCACTGTGCATCTTCGAGCGTTGCGGAGCCATCGATACTTCGTGCTCTCGCCCCATCGAGCTCTTACTCATCTCATCTCATCAGGAAAGCAAATAGGGGAATTCTCAACCTTCATCCGACAGCAGTGAGGCGGATGAGTTGGACGAATTGTAATTAAGCGAGAAGAGAGACCGTCAAGCTGGTGTCTCGGACAGTATGACATTGGCGGACCCTGTGACCGTTTCGAGCAGAGCAGTGTCAGGGCATGCATGTGGTGTCGTGGATTTGTCAGACCAAAGGTTGCGCCTATCTAATTGAGCGCATCTTGTGTGCCTAACTTTCACCCGGCCCGTCATTGCACTCACTCGCACTGGTATTCGCGTTCATCTATACATCACTTATCAACATGGTCAGTACCCATCTATGCTGTGTGATAGGTCGGTGTATGCTCATGATGTAGGCTGCCAACTCTCAAGGTATTCAAACGCTACTCGAGGCAGAGAAGGAGGCTGCAAAGGTCGTCCAGAAGGCTAGACAATGTAAGTCCCTTCGTCACACTTCGACTTCATCGGACCATCATGCAGCCATTGCCTCAGCCGCTTTGGGGCTCAGCATATCGTTTGGGATCATAGAGGAAGACCTGATGTTATAGACCGAGTCCAGAAGCTCAAGGACGCTAGGAGTGAGGCTGCAAAGGAGATTGAGGAGTACAAAGCCAAGAAGGAGGCCGAATACAAGAAGTTTGAGAGCGAGGTATGTCATCTCCGTCCTGCTCAGGAGTGATCACGGTGTCAGACAGCAGTGTGCTGGGGGATATGTGCCAGGGATGGGTGTTGGGACCGACTCAATAGTGATCCAACTTGCTGACCATATCCTTCAACCTTTGTTCCACCGCTCCCAAATATACCTATCTCGCCCATCATCATCATCGATCATCCCATCCATACGATTAAAACAAACAGAACTCGTCCCAAACCAGCAGCTCCCAATCCACAATCGACGATTCAACAAAGAAACAACTCGCCGAAATCGAAAGCTCCATCAAGCAGAACCGAGAGAAGACGATCAAGAAGGTTGTTGATAGGGTCTTGCAATGTGATCCTCAGCTACATCCTAATCTCAAGAAGGTTCAGGCTTAGGTTGAAGGGTTATGATTAGGAACGGACAGGAGGAGATTGTGGTGGGACGAATTCGTTGATTGTATGCAACCACTAGAATGACATCCGGGGGCGGTATATGCGGTTCCGTACCATTCTGAAACGTTCTCGATCATACTATGCGGCCCTTGATACACTGATGTCGTCGGAGGTGGAGGAAGCGTCAGGCGGCGGGGTAGGGGAGAGCGTAGTGTGATTGTGATGGCCAGATCTCGAATTCTGGAACGAGTGGACCGGGTCTACCTACATATGCTTCTTGCTCATATTCACCGGACGACGATCTTTCCTTTCTGTTCTCATTCCGTGGTCTGGGGATCACTGCGTCCTTATCGGAGACAGATAATCTGAGGGTACTTCCGGTGAGGCAAGGGCAGTTCACAACCGCCCATCTACCTTGCTGCAGCTCTTTCTTCCCGGTTTAATCACCGAGACGTGATTCCTCACCAAGCGGGACAAGCACATTATCTCATGGTCTCCTCGACTGACTGCTGAATTGAGACCGTAGATGTTGAATACCACACATGCATGCATTATCCCTTTACTTGCTACTCTAAGCCTCACTGCATCATCTCCTATTATATTTGCTTCCGCTGTCCTCTGAAAGTCAATCCGCCAACTGAGTGATACAACTAGCCTTCCTATACCACCCTTACACTTTAACCTTACCCTTGTCCTCACCGCTCCCGTCGACATGTCGCTATACGCCGACGAAGACTTAGCGGTCGTACAAGATACCGGTGCCGGTCCCTCCACCTCGTCCACGGCACCCACGGATCCAGTGACAGCTCTCTCAAACGCCCTTACCTGTACCCCCGAATCTATCGCTCAAGCCGAAGCCTTCCTAGTCGCAAGTCAAAGGTATGAGGAAAATCCGGAGAGGCTACCGGATCTATGTAGTCACTTACTACCGATGATTGTGGATGGAGGGGAGAGTCTGCTGAGGGCATGGACACTTGATATGGTTGCTTTGACTGTAGGCCGGAGTGGCTTGAACGTTAGCATCAAGGAGGACGGTGAGTGTTTCTCGGACTGATGATGTTCTGATATTGTGACTGATCTGTAGTTGCTGAGCGGTCTTTGGATGCATTGACAAAGCTGTTGATGGGTAATTCAGTCAAGACAATTCGAGCAGTTATACCAATCTTCTCGACCATATATCCCGTCATCTTTAAACTACTGTACATCCCTGTTCCCCTCAGTATAAAGCACGGCTAATATCTAGGGCTACCTCCAGACCGGCGGAACAGATCTATTCAAACTTCATGAGTGCACGAGAGAGGATTATCGCATTTGTGATCAACCCATCTGCTCAGCCTCAGAATGTAGGAATCAAAGCTGCTGCCTGGAAGTTCGTTCAGAAGGTCCTAGTGGCCGGTACTAGGGGCGCCAGTGCGGATCCGAGGGTGAGTCACGACGCACGACAATTACAGTTAAGTAATGCATGCTGACAATATAGCTTCAAGCGAAAGGAAAGGCGGTGGACCCGAATATCAATATGATCTCGTCAAGCAGTCCTCTGAGCTTCAACCAGCTGGACGAGGAGGCAAACATGCTACGTACACAGCTGGTCACTCAATTATATTCCGCAGAGTGAGTTGCAAGCACCTTCCTATGAGGTTCAATACTGATAGTCAGTGACCCCGCTATCCTTCACGCTATCATCAACATCCTCCCTGCCCTGTGTAAAGCTCGACCAACCATCGCGCCGCTCATTGTCTCGTCGATGACTTCCTGGACCCCAGCTGCCATGCAAAGTGCTGGGAGACCAGCGATGCAGATTAGAGCAGTCGACAAGACTCTAAGATCAGTCATGGTGCATTTGCATAAGTGAGTCCAAAACTGCAAACATCGGACATAACTGATTGAAGGCACCCCGCACTGGCCGCATACAACGCTCAAATGAAGGAAGCCCTGACGAAGCAGAAAGAGAGGATGGATACAGCCTTCGCGACAGAGCAAGCAGAAAGAAGGGCGAGGCGAGAAGGACGCGGTGGTGGGGTATTGGGAAAGCATCCCGCCGATGCCGAATCATCGCTGGACGCCATGAAACGGGCAAAGATCGAACCAGTCGAGGCAATGAACGTCGCTTTCCCAGGACCACCAATCGTCGCTACTGGACGAGAGATCGACATCTCACCTCTACCAGAGCGATTTGTCATTGACGCCGTCATAAGAGGCCTGCAGGCTATATCAGCAGAGGCTCTGACACGGATCTTGGAAGTGAGTGGGTCATAGCGAACTATACTGATACTTAGACGAATCGTGCGGCTCTTCAGCAAGGAAGACCGGATGCTATACCACTGCTGCGCCAGGCGCTTTTGCCTGAAGGCGCAATGGATCAAGCGAAAGAGGAGATAAAGGATGAAGATGACGAAATCCTCAATCCGCTCGATATGGATGTGGAAGATGATGAGGATCTACTGGTAGGTCTATCGTTTCGGATCAGAAGGCGCTAACAGGTAGCAATTGAATGCTCCAGCCGAAGAGGAGAATGAAAAAGTTGTATTTGCAGATTTCAAGTTACCCCCACCTGAACCACTGGAAGACGCGGAAAAGAGTGGATTGGTCGATACTGCCGTCGCGCGTATATGGACCTCGGCCAGAGATTTGGCAGGATTACCTGATTTACCGATTTCAGATGGTGTCAAGCTTGCTGTGCAGCCGAAGGAGATGTGGATGTTACTACTTGCTAGGCTGGCGACTAGGGGTGGGGAATTGGATCGGAAAGTGCTCAGTGCTTTCATTGCGGAAGACTTTGCCGTCAGGTAAGCTGATCTACATGACGTCGATTACATTTGCTGATTGTGAGATCAAAGTTCGCATCGGTATGGCTTAATGAAGAATGGTATAATGGCAAACTCGGCCGACCGGCTCAATACGCCGCCAACCTAGACGCTGTCATTGCGTCGTACCTACCGAAAGTCGACGCTAGAGACAAGGCACTCGGCGCCTTTTTAACATCACTCCCCGAAATACCACAATCGGTCATCAGCGTACTGGAGTCACTCTGCCTCGATATCGAGAGGAGTATCGTCGGTTTCCTCGCTCTGCGAGAACTCGTCGAGACTCGACCACCTGTTCGAGCTCAGACCCTCAATATCCTGCTCCAATTATGTACACATCCCGATCTCAAGCTGAGGGTTATGGCTATCAGTACCGTCAAACGATGGGTTCCTGGATCACCCATGTCTGCAGAAGTTATTGGATACGGTCTGCAAGTCCTTAAAAGGCTTACATCTGCTGGAACCGCAGCCAAAGTCGAGGGTCAGGGCGAAGGAGAAGATGCAGATGTCAAGATGGAAGATGTACAAGAGGAGACCAAGGAGGAAGTCCCATCACGATACCTTGGCGAAGTCACGCCAGATACTGTTCGACAACATGTTGAACTCATTTTCGCGCTCTCGAGACGACAGCAAGATTTGCTCGAACACATTTTCCAAGCTTACATCGGTATGCAGCCCGACGTCCAGGATGCTCTCGAATCACTACTTACCCCCCTCATTCAGTCTCTTGGTCCAACTAGGGAATTACTGGATCAACTGGCTAGATTCCCACCTGGAGCTGAGAAATTGGCTTTGAAGGTCCTGTATATCCTGAGTGGGGCTGGAAGTAGTCCTGTCCTCGTTAATGTCGTCAAGACTTTGATGGCGGAACGGGACTTGAACCCTAAATTCGTTATTCCGATTATTGGTCAGCTGGACAAGGTGAGCATCCATTGTAGCTTAGTTGGGAGATGCTGATGATAGGCCGAGATCGAAAAGCAGATCCCAAAGATTGTATCCCTATTGGGCGAAGGGGATTCTCGAGAGCTTGTCAGGACGACCTTCGCTTCGATTCTGCAGAAGATGACTCCTGCCGAGCTCATGGTGGCTTTACATACCGAAGAAACCAGTCTAAAACCAACCATCGAGGGTAAGCTCTCGGTCTCATGGTGAATCCACTAGCTGACAACGTAGCAATCGGCATGTGTTTCTCGATGACTACTGTCTTCCGATCCGACGTCCTTGCCAACGCTATGCAACGTATAGCCGACTTACCGGCCCTACCCATGATTTTCATGCGAACCATCATTCAGGCGGTCACGACATACAAATCCCTCGGTCCCTTCGTCGCCAACTACGTTCTTCCTAAATTGATAGCTAAAAAGATCTGGACGAATCCACAGCTCTGGGATGGGTTCATTAGATTAGCAAGGAGGATTGCACCTGCTTCTTTTGGAGCACTTGTACAATTGCCAAAAGAGTGGTTGAGGGATGTAGTCGAGAAGCAGCCTGCACTCAAGCAGGGCTTGAAAGGTTTCCTTGCTGGGAAACCGGGGACGAAAGAGGTCCTTGTCGAGGTGAGTCACTTATGCTCGATTTGAGTCATGTGCTGATGTACTAGATCTTTGGAGATGACGCATGAGCCTAATGAGGGATTATCGAGAGTATCTTATCTCAGTTCACATATCATTTGTACCAGTATAGCAATACATCACTAGCCATGCATGAATACACTTTCGCGCCCATGCGGTCGATGATTCAGAATGAATTGCGGTCAACGATGCCCGTAACCCCCATCTTGGCATGAAAACAATGTACCGGTGCCTGTATTCCAGCAATCAACGTTCTATGGATATTGCCAATTGTCGCTTGCTTTATCGCTTCCAACAAGGTCTCAACGTTCATATGACCGCTTTCTATGCATGGATGATATCATGTTGCATGCAGATCGACGGCATGGAGCACCAATTCGAGAGCAGCTATCAGGTATATAAAGGAACCACTTTCCGGCCCTTCCTTGACCAGCTCACATAACCCTTCTCATCTCATCGCTGAATATTGACTGGATTTACTTTCGTAATGTCGCATTCACACTTTGATTACCATGGACCTCGTAAGGAGGACCCTGGTGCAAACGAGGTCGGAATTATAGTGTATGGATACCTTCCCTCGGCAACCCTTCCGATCATAGCCATCATCACTTTCGCCCTCACTCTAGTTGCTCAGGTATACTACTCTGCCCGTAAACCTAGATTATACAGGACTTTCCATATCCTCATGGCTATTGGTTCGGTACACCTGTTATCCATGATTGAAGAGAGTACAGCTGATGGGCAGTTGACGGAGATTGGAGGATATGCGACGAGACTGTTTTCGCATTATCGCCCATTCAATTTGGCTGCTTTTATCGCTTCTTTCTCAATGATTGTCATGGTCAGTCTTTCCACTTTGTATTGATCATGACTGATGAATAGGCACCGGTGATTTACACTGCCGCAGTTGACTTTACCCTCAACATGCTCGTCGAGGGGTTCGGCCCAGAGACGAGGGGTATACTCCTCTTACCCCCTCGATGGGTCATCATCATCTTCATCAGTACCGATGTCCTCAGTGGTCAGTCCCTACCGTCTAATGTTCATGAGAGTGGCTGACCCAGTAGTTCTGGTCCAGACGGTCGGAGCTGGTCTAGTCGGCGCATCAACTTCTGCATTTTTCGAGGATGAAGCTGTAGCCGTGTCATATGAACAAGCTGGTAATATCATGATAGCAGGTCTAGCTCTTCAGGTCAGTGCCCATATGAAGTCACTTAGCCGCGGCTGATGCCCAGATCTTCGCTTGGGTCGTCTTCATCTCGTTCCTCATCATCGCCATGATTCGGGCTTATCGATTCCCAAACCTAAAATCAAGGCGATACGATCCAATGCGATGGATGCTCTGGGCCACCCTTTTCAGTGCGCTGATGTTGATCTGGCGAGCAGCTTTCAGATGCGCAGAATCCGCTACAGGTGAGTCGACTCCTACCAGTGACCGCGTAGAGGATATACTGACGCGACAGGCTACCTGAATGGACCTGCTACCAATGAACCGATGTTTGCGTGTTTCGAGTACCTACCCGTCATTCTCGCTGTCGGGCTCTGGTCGATCGTCCCTCCAAGTCGATTTATCGAGGACAGGCTCCCAGGCTCGGAAGCGAGGGCTAGTAGAAATGGACTAGAAGTAGAACCAAAGTTAGAAGCTGTGAGATCCGAAGAGACAGAGGTATCGTCTAGAGTGTGATGTCTCCGAGGGGATCGAGTCATTGTAGTGTTACTTTTTAGGTAGCGATGGGTAGTCCGGATAACTCCTGTAAAGTAATGTGACGTGACGTATGCAAATGAACAGAATAATGGAAAATGACCTCTTCCCGAACCTTTCCTCCTGCGAGTCCCTCACCCCCCCCCGCATGACTACCTTGTGTCAAGCGCACGCTATTTACTTCTTAGCCTAAAATGTCAGTCGAGACCAAAAGCTGAATTTGGAGGAACTTACTGTTGGCCGCCTGAAGAGGACTTTTCTTTGTCAGCTACAGCCCAACCCTTGTCATGGTGGCAACTTACGAATATGAGGCTCAGGAGCTATCAAGATCAGCACATATCTCGCGCTAGTTCGGGAAAGACTTACCGTGGACTTCGAAATGTTCCCATCCTAATGATTGTGTGATACCGATTCCTCTCCATTCGTTCTCTTCTAGAATACGTAGTAGGCCGGAATCTTCCTGCGAGAAATATCTGCACGGCGCAAGTCAGGTATCCAGTCGACGATGATGGTAGCAGGACAATGTGTTGGTGATTAGAGGAGAAGGAGACCACGGTCAGCGCGTGGTAAACGGATAGTGTTTTCACGTACGACTTTGGGATAAGCTTGAGCATCTGCTTGGGCAGAATAACATGTCTGTACTCGAAACGATCATCCGAGTCTTATCAATCAGCCTTGTCCATCCAGCAAATGTTTGATCTCGACCTACATCGATCAGAGTATATAATCCTGCATCATTAGTGAGGTCGTGTGCGGTAAACAACAAGACCTGCCTCTCTGATAATTCTTCTAGCGTGTTTCCACCTTTTGGAGCCATCTTGTCCTAGTATTTGTGGTTGTTGTGACTGATTGTGCGTCTGCTGAGTTGATGGGGATTGTAGTAGTGTAGCAATAAGTTACTGCAGTAGATAGTGTAGAGTGGTGGGAGACGCAACCAGTCGCGTCTATGACTTTTCTGGGCGCGACGAGGTCCTTACGTAATATCAGAAATGGGCTGGGCTTGGGTGAATAGACTAAGGTCCAGTGTAGATACATCACTTAATACAATGACGGACGACGATATGCTAGGAGAGTCTTCTAAAGAAGGGGCAAGAAGGATGAGACAGCTCAGTCAAGCTACACTTTCATGTGGACCGTCTCCGACCGCTTTCATCGACCCCACGACCGCGTCACTGGCTTATCTCGCTCCGGCTTCATCCCAGTACCGAGGTCATCTAGTAACGACACTAGCCTCGACAATACCGCCTAGACAACTGCCAGTGGGACAACCTGGTTTTCTAGGGAGGGAGACGAGTGTATCGCCAGATGGGAGATGGGTGACGGTATTTCATCCTCATTCGGGACAACCTGGAGGGATTCTGGCAATGTACAACTCGTCAATCCTGTCGCCTGTGTCGATCACTGGGAAAGTTGTACCCACCGCTACGTTCAATTTATCGAATACTCCCCTAGCGACCATCCACAACCACTCGCCACGGCTACATACAGCTCAAGGGAGAGGCCCAGCAGTAGGGCCGAGACGGTGGGACAATTACGAGGATCACGGACCTTCCATCACGGTAATCTGTGCAGACGGGATATACTTGTTTCATCCATTTCAACTCGTCGACAACTCTCTTATCAGTGGGGCAGTTGACAACAGCCAGTCAGTGTGGAGGATGCAGATGCTGAAATGTCCATTTCACACTCGGTTCAGAGCGGTCATGGGCGGGCAATTGGCGGAAGATACGGGGCTGAGGGCCAAGAGGGCATGGATAGGGGCTGTGGGATCTAGTGAAGCTGTTTGGGTCGGTATCGAGGTGGAAAGGGAAGTGAGATTGATTAGAGTCGAGTATGAGCTGGATGACACGGGGCGATTCAGTGAGTTTAGCAAAAGGTAAAAGGGGGGGTGCTAACGTGATAGGCATGACCACAGTTCCTCTACCGGCACTGTCTTCTCGTCCACCTAATCCAGGCCAGGAATCTTCTGACCAGAAGACGGAATTGCAGGGACTGGTCTTTGTCTCGCTTAGCAACGAGTCCTCTTCAGAAGTAATGGAAGGCGAGGACCAGGAAACTAAACCCCACTCGTTCTCAGATGAGCGCGTAGGGGCGATACAGATCTTCCGTGATACTCGTAAGTCTCAATACCCGACATGGCAGCCTCGCTGACGCGGATAGCGAGACTCGGGGACGAGGAGAATTGTCGTACTCGTCTGGAAGCTTGCAGAATTGAGAACCGGGAATTTGAGCTAGCAGAGGGCTTCAAGGAGTTGGGCAATGATCACGCGGAGAGTACAAAGACCTGGGACTGGGTAAGCTTTACATTTCGTGCTCTGCGCATGATATTGACTCGTAGGTCACATTATCTCGCTTACCAGCCGTATCCATCTCTCCAGAGGGCTGGACGATACTAGCGCTCCATCCGCTTCCCTCTCTCCGCCCGCCAAGCCTCGCCTTAGCCCTTTTAAGCACACCCAATGGGATCATCTTATCGCATATCGACCTTATGGACAGCTCTGATACGTCCTCTGGTGACACCTGGTCTGCCCTTCGTGGCTCACCAGTCCATATCCGCGATGATGTCGGATTGACAGATTTGAGTCTCTGTCTCTCTCAGGGTGTATCGAGAGGAGAGTTGGGCTTGGTCGCGATTGTCAGCAAGGAGTTTGGAGCGATATTGACCGTTGGGCCGAGACTTGATTGTGAGTTGCCTCCGTATGTTAAGCTAGTAAGCTAATGTGTTAGCGACAAAGATGGAGTTGGATGATGTACAATCAAACGACAGTCGAGCAACGGACTCGGCTAGATCTATCGTCTTGGCAATGGAGCAGGGTTACGATTGGACAGACGCGGTACGAGTCAGTCTCGCTTCCGTCTCTCAGAGCGAGAGGACTGGTGAGTCCCAGTCTCCTGGCGGCGATCTTAGCTGATGGCAGAAATGGGAGAGCAGATTGTACGCCAATCTCATGACCAACTGCATGACAACATCACCCTAGATGAGCTCAGGGAATTGCTCGAGCTCCAAACGGCGATATACGCGTATGTTACGTATTTCCTTTCTGACAATACCTGACATCCAGGTCACTTCACGATGATCGTCATACTACCGCATCTGAGCTCGTACGACTACTAGAGGCAAGCTACCTTTTCACGCGATGTGCTATCAAAGGTCCTGGAAAGATGATCGCCTTTGACCTAGGTATGTTTGCGCTCAGAGAGAAGTACGTAGCTGATTAAATAGCTTCCATATGGCCTTTGATCACGGTTGCGGATTGGGTGGGAGGAGTATTGGCAGAGATGATGCGTTCTGTGGTCTTTGCTA
Source organism: Vishniacozyma victoriae (assembly GCA_017654735.1). NCBI lineage: Eukaryota > Fungi > Basidiomycota > Tremellomycetes > Tremellales > Bulleribasidiaceae > Vishniacozyma > Vishniacozyma victoriae. The sequence continues at coordinate 1,071,901 of JADPYG010000088.1, forward strand.
AAGGGCAACTTGAGTGGTCGAATGGGGAACTACCCGAAGACAGTGAGTTCCCATGGTACATGGTATGAAGGAGCAGCATTAACAGTCAGGCATCCCGATACGCCTCCTCTACCTCGTCCATCCAACACTTAGGTCTTTGATCATTCGTCTACATTCGCAGCTTCATGCCTTCACGCACTTTGTGCTATCTATTGATAGACCTATCGCCCATCCTGGGGCCGATGTGTCCCTTGGGGGCATGACGGACCCGAGGGCGACCATGCTCGCCAAAGCAAATGTGGTCGACGTGCTAGGGAAAGAAGGCGTGGATCTTAGTCAGTGGGGCAAAGCGATCGAAAGTCTACCACTATGTAAGCTGCTGTCTAATCTCGGCATGCCCAAGCTGACGGACAGCCATCACTGCTGAACTTGAGATGACAAGAGCTCTACTCAAGCTTTCCTGCAAACCCCTGAAGGGCAGTATACCCGACATCCTACAAAGCTTGCCAACACCGTCCGCCTTACTACGCTCAACATCCCGTTTCGCCGAGCATGAGTACGATGCGATCACATATGAGCCGCTTGCGCATGACGCAACGAGATTGGCGCGATGTGATCGATGTGGATGGAAGACTTGTGCGATTGGGGATCAGGGATGGGTGGGTTTGGGAGTATGGGGAAGTTGGAGGAAGGAACAGGAGATACTCTGCGTCTGCGGCGGGGCTTGGATAAGGGAGTCGAAGCGAGCCCCGTAGGCCCTGACGCATCCATCGTTGTAATCAGATTCTCAACCATGCAGCAGTAGCCCGGCTTTATTGTCGCACGTGGCAATATTCGCCACCCGACGTCAGAGTCTGGGCAGATCAACCGTCCTTCCTTTATGAACTGCTATTCATTCCATACATATCATCAACATGTCAGGTAAACCTACGTACGCTGCCGTTGCATCAAACGATCAATCATCAAAGGGCGGAAAGAACGATCCACCGGCAGAAGCACCTCCACCATGTAAGTCCATCTCGTGTGACAATGAGGGATATAAACTGACGCAACAGATTCTGGTCCTTCTGGCTCACAACCCCCTCCCCCGCAACCTTTAGCTCTCCCACATGCTGGTCAGCATCATGTCGAGGCTGGACATGGTCAAGTGACGACTGGCTGGTCACCTCCTCCTACACCACAAGTGGCTAAGGCCCGAGCTATCAGACGGTTTTGGGTATCATTCATGTGGGCCTGGTTAATATGGATCGCCTTTGGGTATGTCCCTTTCATTCGTTCATGTTATGGCCGCTTATGATAGATTCATCGTTGGAGGCGGAGTCGCGGATGTTGGAAATGAACCTGTTGGAAGGCATGGGCATTGGGATAAACATGGAGAATGGAGGGGAGATGCTGTTGGGTATTCATGGTTTGGATACGGTGGAGGAGAAGCTTCTAGCTAGGAGATTCATTAGTGTGAGTCGAAACCAGTCGGCTCAGTGAGCTCTTTGTATTATATGCCGCAGTTACTCTACGATAATTACCTCTGTGTTGATATACGAATTACATATGCAAAGCAATGATGATGGAACACTCGCCGATTTGGCTACACTTCTGAAACAATGTCAGATCAGATGAGCTCATCTGGACCATCCAACATATTCTCATCCACACCCATGGCCCAAGCTGCCTTCCACCTCATGAACCTCTGCTTCAATCCGCCTAACTCTCCTTTGAACCTGAGCCACAGCCTAAACCACACTTCCTGCCAGCCTTCACGATTCATATACCTCTTTTCCCTTATCCACCTCTTTCTCCAAGTTTCGTTCTTTCGTTTCCTAGCTTCTGCCCTATCTTGTGGATTGACTTCTAGGATCTGCGTTTCGACATATTTGAGTAGGCGATGAGTGAGCCTTTCTACAGTGTGATAAACTGAGAATAGGGTTTTGATTGATCCGATAAGGACGATGGCTATCATCATGAGTTGTCCAACGCCAACGCCTGTTCCCTCATTTCTCCCTCTTCGAGCCCATTTCCCGAATATTCCACTACTGCGGAGTCCATTTGCGACCTGCATGTGGCCGAAAAAAGGCAGCGAAAAGAGTAATGTGAGGAACGAAAAGGATCCCAGGACCGACATTCCCAGTAGGAACCTGACTCCCAGCCACTGAACAAAAACCGGAACGTGTGTAAGTAACCCTGTCCTCGAATTTGACATTTTATCAGCCACGCTGGCGAAAGTCCGTATAGCTCCAATCAGGACATCCCACATGAGTGTTCCCCCTGACGAAACATACACCATAGTATCTTCGAGTTCGTACCATCCGTAGTCGTCTCCTAGAAACACCTGTCTTGAGGTCGCTGGTGCGAGGATACGGTCATGAAGAGCAGGAATCGCCAGCAGGAAGCTGAGAATTTGACCAGCGAAGATGGCTAGGACGAAAAAGAGGATGATGGCGGAAATGAGGAGGATTGGACGAGATGTTGCGAGACCGGATATGAGGGTACGGCGGAAGTGATAGTGGTAGTGACATTGTTGACATTCTGCTTGTCAGCTTGAACGAATCTCTGGTTTTCGGTAGCTGACCGATGAAGGCTTTCTGTCGATCAGCAGTCAAATACAGTGAACAAGATTTGTTGCTTACCCTATTGGCTCCAGCACCCCTCCAAGCATTTATACAGTCCACTGACTATCAGCGATATGACCAGAGGGGATGGTGAACATACCGTGCACATACTGCTTGATCAGCTCTGGTACAAGGATATCGTCAAAACCGACTCACTCGAACACTCCCTGTACACAGACATGGACTGATCAGTCTACCCAGTGTCTCCTCTTCCTCTCTCCCGCTGAAGCATATCCGACACTGCCTTTCATCTTCCGGCGCCCCCTCATCTGAATCCGCATCAATCTCCCTCAAAGGTGTGCTCTTGATATCCTCGTCATTCTCGATTCCTGTCTTGACATCTGGCTTCACATCCAGATCTTCATCATCGTCGTCAGGAAGGGGCGGAAGCGATGAAGTAGTCCGCAACTGACTCGGTCCACCTTCAAACGGATTCTGGAAGGTCCGGTCGAGAGGCGACGAGGGCAATGACCGGTCCACCCAATCTTCATCCTCCTCATCCTGTTCTCGGTGTACCACCTTCCCTGTACGCCATACTGACCCCTCAGTCTTGAAGAGCGGGTTACTCATGACTGCGAAGTCATGTGTATAGTATATTGACACAGCAATGAATGTTCCAGCACGACGCCAAGGAATGATGACCGTCGGCTATAAACGGCCCGAGCTTAACACCTCATTTCGTCATGAATCAAGTGGATCCACCCTCTACCTTATCATTCATCATATTACGATGTCAAGAGCACCATCCAACCCATTCTATGCTGGCGAGCCAACCCCACCACCATCTGCAGGATCCTCAGGACCACCAGCCTACCGAGCTTCGAATCGACCTGTACCTCCAACTCCAGCAGAGCCAGTCTCGTACACCTCTCTGTCCGATTTGACCAAGGGCAAACAGCAGAAAACGGGTACGAACACTTTCTCGTATCAACCGTCGAGTCAGAGAGCAGGATATAGAGATGGAGGACCTGTACAGCCCGAGCCAATTAGTCAGGGATCGAGGAGACTGCCACCCGATCCACAAGCGCATAGGGACAGAAGTCTGTTACCACCCCAAAGAAATGTCGCAGGTCAGTACTCCTCGTCCTTCAATTCCAGCAAGACTGATGGAAAGGTACTACACCACCTCCTCAAACAGCACCCGTAGCCGGCAACCAATCTTATTGGCAAAAAGCACAAGGATATGTTCCAAATTCAGTTTCCGCAACAGCAATGAGTGCAGGAGATAGGGTGAAAAGCGGTGTAGACAGTGTACTCACTCAGCAGAACAGGGATGCGGTAGGCGAATATCAATCTATATGTGGATTGGGAACTGACGAGGTAGGCCATGGGAGGACTGGCGAAAGCTGCTGGTGGAGCTGCGAAACTTGCAGCTCAGGGAGCTTGGAAACTTGGGAAATTCGCTAGCTCCGGTGGGAAGTCAACTTGATTCAAGTGCGCATGGGAAGGGGCAGTGGTTATAGGCTCGTACGTCCTTTGAGCTAGAATGAAGGCTTGGCTAAAGTCTCAGGTGATTTGTGAAATATTGTAATAGGCTCAAAAGCAAAGATAGGTATATGCTCGTATAAGCGCTATGTCGTCATACATGAATGTGTGTAAGAAGGCGGGAGGAGCTTCTCCTTTCTTCAAAAGACGACCATCGGCATGTCCAGAAGCCTTCTCGCCGACCCCTGTGAACCTGATATGAACCTAGTGGATCACTTACACCTGTCGCTTCCTCGTTCACTTGCTATCCTTACAAATAGGTTTATACCGATATGAACTCAGAAACAGACGAGTCAGCAGTAGATCGTCTACGGCATAATGCCATCGTAGTCGAGAGAACCCTATCGAATCGCTCACCCGAAACTATAATTTCATCTCGGAACTTGAGCCGCGAATTCAATCAAGAAGCACGACAAATGATACCCCGATGTATTGATCAGGACGAATGTCAACCTCGCCTTCGCGACCGGCTTGGTCCTAGTGCGGATTACAACGCGGTCGTGAAATACTACGATACCTCTCGCCCGCCTACTAATCGCGACCTCAATGTTTTCGCTATATCCATTGATCCAGACCAGCCGTCTTACACACTGCCTCAAACATTGATGGTCTATCCCAACGCCGAGACTTTCTACGCAGATGGCGCTACCGTTGATCGCATCACGGATCGATTGTGGATCATTCGCTCCGAAATGAGGGACTCGGCAGCTCGAACTGCCTTGATTGACAAGTTGACCGCTGGCTTCTTCAGCGATTACGCGCTTTCACACTGCCCAAAGGTCGAGCAAGGCTCGACGCTTGCACTTCGCAACAGTCACAGACTGGAGAGGCTCAAGAAGAAAGACGATATGACAGAATCTCGATATTACCGATGTACAATCGTGGAACCTGTATATGGCCCACGTAATCTTCTCGGGGAAGATAGTGCATCAGTATACTGCATTGGGGCCTTCGGTCGTTTGATCGACGCGCACGCTTCGCATGCATGGGAGCCGGCCCATTCCATCGAAACTATCGAGTATGCTCCTCGTACCCATAATCGACTCAGCCTCTATCGGCGCCTGGCCCTGCCACAGCTCCCTGTGTCCTGTCACGGTAATACCACCATTATCCTCTCATCCCCGGACAATGCTCCGAACTACTTCGACCTCATTTCCAACCCTACTTTTCCGGGTGATCTCAGGAATACGAAGCACTTGGTAATCGATGCCTCGCTAGGACCGACTCCCCAGATCGTTCCGAACATCTCGCAGGCTTACTCGTCACCTCACCTTGAGAGCGTGACTTTCCGACTTCAAGACCGGCTCATAGGTGAGTCGGTCTCAGACAGGGCCGCGGGAGGCACAGCTGGATCGGACGAAGAGAAAGAGAGAGGACATCAGCCCGGACCTGAGGATCTGGCCCGGCCTCTCCGTGGGTCAACTGCAAGGGTCATGTACACCCCAGGACCGGGGTCGAATCATCTTGCTGATCTCTGCAACCAAGCCACATTGGGAGCTGCTTACACCTGATTGGGCAGGGGTGCGAATAGAGCAGGCAGCGTACAGCTCAATTGATTTGAGTACTAAAAGGTTTGATATTGATAGCGCGAGTATAGACTGATGCATCCCACTATTGCTTGTGTACCTTGTGCGCCTACCACTCGGTGCTCAGTGCTCTGTCTCTCATCGGTACTCACCTTGTACAGTCCTCTCCATGAAGGTAAACTCCCGACACGAACCAGTGAGCTGGCCGCTCCGGATCCATGCCGATAGTTCCTCCACCCATCGTGTCGATCTGACCCTCTCCCAGCATCATCGCGATAGAACAAATGGGCTCTTCCTTCAGCGTCCCTTTGGGATCAGCGATATCTCAGAGGAAGAGCCTCCTGCTTTCTCGGACCGACTCCACTGTCTGAGGGTCCGGCGAGCGGAGCTCAAAGACGCGATCCACCCCCAACCCCCGCCCCCCCCTTCCCTACCAGCAACGATATGTCGATTCATACCTCTGATTACTACAATATATCGATGACCTGGCTACATACCTTCCGCCACATCGTGTATCATCATACGATGCCGTCCTTTGATTACTCATACTCGTCACCATCCTTTTACCTCTCAACCTTTGTGGCTGGCTTCCGAGGATGTTTGATGTAGGTGAGCTGGTGCTATAAAATCTCGTCGATGTCTCAATACATTACCTCTCATACCATGTCTTCCGACTCCCAGCAACAAATGTCCCCGCAACAAATCATCCCTTATTCCACTACGTCGGACGCCCCCTGGAATCAGCCGCCACTTGACTTCAAATCAACTATATTCGGGAAATTACCTGCCGAACTGCAGACTGAGCTCATCACTTGGTTTCCAAAGAAGGACCGTCTAAGCGTCCGTCTGACCTGCAAGTCGCTTCAGAAGCTCGCTGAGCCCTACATCCCTCACCTGATCACTCAAGCTGAAGCGGAGGACAATCTCCAGAAAACTTCACGTGCACCAGTATGTGTCATGCAGGCGAACTCCTAGCCAAACGAGCTGACAGTGATGTAGGCACCCGGAACTCCGAGCGATTGTGTACGCGGTCTGGTGATGACCTCATTAGGAGGCCTGTCCTATTCACGGAAGCGATGGGCTCAAGCATATCCCAACATGAGCTTTGTCATTTCTCAAGGCTCTATCGCCTTCAAGGTGTGCCCAAGAAGGCTGATAGTCTACACTCCATCCTTGCCTACGGAGCACAGTCCGCCATCAGCCTACACCCAGCGGCAGCTCTGTTCCATTTCTGAAGCTCGCGATGAGCCTATAACTCCTGCTCCCCAACAACTTTCGGATATCTTTGGAAATTACCAGTTGGGCGCCTTGAGGGCACCGAGTGACGCCGAGCGAAGAGAACGAATCGAATGGGTCAAGAAGCTTACACCCAGATGCACCTACCTCTGCCTTTCCCAGATCACACCGGACGATCCGGGAGATGATGACGATGATAATGGCTTCGGTCATGCTTGGACCGCTCAGGACATATTGTTGTCTCATAATCAGCGTCACGGCGAGCTGGTCGAGACCGCCTGCGTACGATTTCAGAATCCGAAGATAGACAATTTTGCGAGGGTCGTCAATACCGGGCACCTTGGACCCGTTGCGAAGAATCTCCACATGGAATCGATCAACCGACCAGCCGTCTCATTGGCTAGCCAGTCCGCTCAACACAGGAGCTTGTTGGACGTCCTCGGGACTGTTCCTGGAAGAGGTTCAATGCAAATCAGCGTCGGCAATGAATCCCTTCCGGACGATTGGTTCAAAAGCGTCTGCGCTCGATCTGTCGAGTTCCGGGTCACCGGTTTCGAACCTGGCACCACACTGATGATCGTGCTCCCCGAATCGATATCAGGAATATCAAGAGACACTCAGGTACGATCCACTCCCGACGTCGAGGTGAAAGGCCCTTCACAGTTGTCGGATTTCTGCCGAGCGATGAATGAACGAATACAGGAGATACAGACTCGCGTGTCGAGACAGCTATTGCAGACCTCCAATTGAGATCACCGCTCATGTTATTTCTACTGTATATATATGCGCATGCACTTGCGAAAGTACTTTTCTTGGTGAGTAGCTCGTTCTGCTGGTCGCATGACCTTGCGACTGGCAACAATTGCACTTCGCTTCGAATCTAGCGAATCACACGCGAGGTGTAAGCTTAAGAAATACATGAACTCGAACAACATCCGAAAAATTACCTGATTATATAGATTTACAAAAAGAATAGACCCGTCTAAACCTCACCCCTCTCCTCTGCCGCACTGATTAGAGCAGCAATCCCTAGTGGACTTCTCTCTGCCTTGTGGTCCCTCCACCAACTATTACTTCTACCTCGATTCCCACTGATCGAGCTCAATGAGGGTAACGTCAGGCCCTTTTCTCGCTCGCCCAACTTGAGCCCTAAACCTGGTCCAATATCCGTATCTGGCGATCGTGGAGGGTACGCAGAGTTGATAGCCTGAGTTGACACGCTGGAATGGGATCGAGGTCGAACGGCAATGAACGAAGCCATGTCGGGGTATTTGAAGCTCGAAGTAGGGGTAGGTAGAGTCAAGGTAGTTGTGGATGATGCTGATTCGGGAATCGGCATCTGTAGTGGGGAGTTGTTCTTGAATGAAGAATGGAGTTCGAGCCCCAGTCCGTTTGATATTCTGACAGAAGGTGGACTAAATCGAGATGGCATAGAGGGCTTGGCGAGAGAACAAGAATTTGAGCGCCCTGTCATTGGTGCCGAGAAGGCTGAGGTATGCTCAAATTCTCGGATCCCAGATTTGACTGATTCAGCCTTCTCCGTGTCGAGTCGGAATGGAGACTGGACACCCCACTGGTGCTTGGCTTCAGTCCACCACTTTGTCAAGCGACCGTGTAGACGCGAGGCATCGTCGGCGGGAAAATCGCCTGGCCCTGATTGGAGCGAGTGATACCATTCAGTGAGGATTGAGAGTGGGTAAAGAACTGAAATCAGCACTCGTGACGACATGAAGGGGACGGCACTTACTGAGATAAGACTCTCGTCCTCGTGTGCCGAGATGTTCGAGAAGAATCGAGATGTTTTCCATCGTCCTCAACATCGTAGCCGAAGAGGTAGCTTCCATGCCCGTCACCTGCGCTTTGGCAGCTTGGACGTAGAGCATACCACATTCGGCGATCATGTGCATGTAAGTATAGAGGAACCCAGATAAGGATATCTCTGGCACAGATGATGATAGTCGAGAGACTGCCATTTGCAAGCGGTTTTGATCAAAGTGCAGAATGGGTGGAAGCGATGTGGACCATGCCTACGAGTCAGAAAAGTACCAGGGGAGAGGAGGAGTACTTACCCATAGGGTTGCTTCGTGGTTGGCAGTCGAGTGATTCTTGTTAGAGTGCCTGGAACCGGTAGCGCTAACGATATCGTGGAAGACCAGTAGCTAAGGGTCAGCTGACGACTCAACAGGTAGACTTACGACTCGGATGACGTGTCCGATTTCTCCAACAAGACCTTCTTCGCCTTCCCAGTTGCCGGTACCGACGGCGATGCCATCACGGCGGCCTCGATCTTCGCCGGTTCTGCTCTCTGCACCGTATCTTAGCCAATGAGCCTCGTCACCAGGTAAGGGGATGTTGTAAATCTCGTGGTCCTGAAGTCGTCTGGGACGGTTCCTGGCAGCGGTCGAAGTCAAGTCGTGAAGCAATACCATCCAGAAGGTTCGATGTCGAACCTCGGTGAGGGTGAGGTACTCGGAGGGAGACATTGGAATTCGGCTATGTGGTGGATTGACTGTAGCCGAAGAAGATGGGTGGAGGATACCGACGGCCTGGTCGAAGAAGTAGTCGGCCAATGCGGGATGGTCTAGTGCCGAGTAGTGGATAGAGAGCAGGTAAAGAGCTTGAACGAATTCGGTTTCTTCGTATGTCCCCTTGTCAAAATCACGCTGAGCTCGACTCCATGCCGATCGCATGTGAAGGTATTGCTTAGCTGCCAAGTTGGCTCGTTCAGCAAAGGCTTCTCCTCGAAGGGAAGCCGGCTTTGAGGCTGGCATACTTGTCAACAACGCCGGCTGGGTACAGTGTCGAGCTGCCATGGCGTAGATCATGTCGAGTAGGACTGGAGAGACTTGTCGTGTGTACAAGCGGTTGAGGAAGGTTGGTCGGTGGAGCATCGAGCCGTAAGGTTGGACATGATGAAAGAAGACTGAGGTCAGCACAAGATCGACAAACATGACTTACGATCGATGAGCTCGACAGATAAGGCTGCATCACGCTCGACAATCTCAAGGGGTGTGTTGTATGATCGATCGAAGCTGGCCTTTCGTCCTTCGGCCCCGTTCTGCCAGTCTCCGTCGCTGCCGCGCTTGGGACGGACGATTCGCCCTTGCTCGTCACGTCGTTGTGGCGTTGTGGATGCTTCTCTTGTTCGAGGAGCGGGAATACGTTGACCTTGAGCATTGAGGTACATGCACTCTTTGGAAGAGAATTCGCAGTTGGAGCAAGGATCGAAGCCGTCGCATCTTCGCTTGTTTTTCTGACATCAGCACTGGTTGGTAAGGACAGGACTTACATGACAAGCACTGCATGCCTTGGCTAGCCTCTTTCTTTTCCTTCCCTTGGTAGTGAGCTCGTCACTGTTGTCTTCGGCAGTAAAAATGACATTGCTTGCCATGCCACCGACATTATATGACGAGTGAGACGCACGAGCAAATTCGGGGCGGTGAGGGGGCGAAGGATTGAATGATTCGCTCCTTGGCATCTTTGGTTTGAGAGGAACACTGCGTTGCAGGTTCACGGTAGCCGAGTCGGGTGAGAGCTTGGGCTGTTGTTGTTGATTTGGTGTGAGAAGAAAGGGGGATTGGGATGTGGACGCGTTGTTCTTATCGAGGGATGGAGGATATCCGGACATTGCGTATGTATGGTGTAAAAGGGGCGATGTAGGGCGGGGATGCTTCTTCCTAAACGGCTGTAACAGTGACGATCAGTGTATCAATTACACTCCTTTGAGAGATCCGGTGCCGATTGCCCACTCGGACACGCTTTGAAAGGGTACCGGTCGAGTGTGAAGGGTGATGGTTGGTCAGGCTGTGGAGCGTCCAGTGGAGTGAATGAAAGGTGGAAGAAGGATCCGGTCGTTCGGTATAAGTATAGAAGGCGATGATGCTATGCGGTTTTGGTGAAGCCTGATAATGGTGTGAAGGGGGTGGCTTAATTGCGGCTGATAAAAATCGAAACCGAAGTGTGTGCTATACTTTAATTACCTGATTGTCAATGCGTTCAAGGGGTAATCAATCTATGATAGGGGTAGGGGAGAGGGAGCCAAAGAATGGGGAGAATGAAGCGTACCTTTGCAAAGGAGGGTTGTTCGGATTTGAGATATCGGACAGTGCGTTGTCGACGGCAGTTATCCGTGACGGTCGGAGGTGGGATGCCAAAGGGACAGCCAAAACCGCTTTGGACTTTACGTAGTGCAATGTCGTCCTTTAGATGTCAGCTCGGTATCTGACAGGCGCCGGGCGGAACAAGCAAAGGATTGCAGAAGTGGGGTGAATGGCGGACGTGAAGAGTGTACTTACCGCGTCTTTGTTTGAGTTTCGATATCCGCCGGGCTGAAGTTGACTGAAACACGGGTTGTCGATCTGTATAATAAACAGGAATGGACAATTATAAAATGTGGAGCGTAAGTGAACAAATGAGGATGCTTGCCCACTTGGTGTCTATGGATCGCTGGGTAGCATCTCACCGGCGGAATGCAACCACCGAACCGATGGCTTGAACCCTTTGATTTGGGAAATTGACCGCTACCGTACCGCCGGCTCTTTGAAGTTTGGAAAACAGCAAAGTTACCCGCAACCCACAATTGTCAAGCGGGGCAGAGGACAGGCAGGAGGGGCTAAGGGTTAAGCGAGGGGGGCAAGAGAGATGACGACGTCAAGTGCCTTGGGGTCGGACCTTGTCGGGTCAATTGCGGCACACTGTTTTTTTCGGGCTCTTACGCCGAGACTGCCTATGGACCCAGATTCCAAAATGTGCCAACGGAAGTACCATGCACACAGTCAGCAGCAAGTGGGCGTCTTGAGTTTTGTAAGCTTCAAACGACATGTAACGCACCCCTAATTGTAAGGACGGGAAAGGGCGGTAGGAGGTGGTAGGGTAGAAGCGGAGAAGCGGACTCGCGGGGCTCAGAAAGGTTTCATTCAGGGCTGTTTAGTCCGGTCCGATAACTGCCGCCTCGTCTTCTCGGCGAAGCTTGCGCATCGTAAGTTTCTAAGATGGCTTTGATATGTATATGCAGCTTTGTCACAAGAAGCAGTTTGTGAAGCTAGTCTGGCTCTGAATCGCAGCAGGAATTGCTTCACGATCATCGGCGAGGTCGCGTTTCGAGCCATGTGCTCCACGGTCAAAAGGCGGAGCTTAACGCGCGGAAACGCCGGCGCCGGTCTGGACTTTGGTCATGCTGGCAAAAGGGCCGATCGACAACGAGGTACCATTACATCCGAATACCCAGCGGCAGAAACGGCTAATACTTACACTCCAACTCTATTTGATACAACTGCGTGGTGAAGCGTAGAGCGAAGTGCGGTTGTGGTCTCGAACGAAGCTTACTTGACCGTCTAGCGGCTTTCGAGTCTCCAGTTCCTGGTCTAGCGAAGTTACCGTTCTATTCCGTCACCGTTCAAACCCGATCGGACGGAATGACTCCGGCCCCCGGGCAAGGGCCAAGACCGCTGCATCATGTATCATTATGACCCTTGTCCAGCTTTGTCGCCTCGATAAGGATGACAAGCGAAACGTTTTCTCGAGGCTTGGAAGCTGTCATACGTCAGGGTCATGCGGTGAGATACACGTCATTTGCTCCCAGCTTGTCGGAACATGGTCAAGCTAGAAGTTGTTGATGGTGATATTTACGGTATGGCCTGTCCACCGAGTTGAACTTAGGTCCTCCATGGCGATTTTGCATGTGATCGGAATGACTATATGGAGTTCAATACAGGTGTGGCCCGCGGGCGGTGCTGCTGGCACAGCAAATGATCTCATGGTCCTCTTGTCGCCTGATTTGTGCCCGACATTCACTAAAACAGGTGCTCAATCTCAGTGTTCAGAACGCCATACAGGTCACAAGGCGGTGGTCAGGAGGTCATAAAGCGGTGGGGAGAGGCGGCGAAGCGGACTCTACGAGCGACCGCCAGGGTCCTGTCGCAAGATATATAAAACGATTAAAACCCGGATAGCATGAGCTCAACTCTTCGCGTACACGACTTCAAACACTTGGCCCAGAACAAATCCAACAATACACCCACGAAATGCAATACCTTTTCGCCCTCCTTCCCTTACTGGCTTCCGCTGCCCTCTCCTCGCCCATCGTCAAGCGAGCAAACAACCAGCTCATCCAATCAACCACTAGCGGTCTATGCCTCTCCCCGACTTCCGGTGCTGCAGGTGTCGCCAGTGGTGCACTCGGAGACAACACCAATGTCGTCGTTCTAGACTGTAATGAGGCTGCAACTTGGGACATCAGTCCCGGTAGTGGCAGTATTATCCTTTCCGGCACCAACTATGCCTTGGACGCTGGAGAGAAACCTGGAGCCATAGGAGGAGTCAAGGTGAGTTGATATGCGTTTAGACATATATGCGTTTAGAAAGAGACTGACGTCAGCTTTACCAGTCGTACCCCGGTCTAGAGCAGCAGACTTGGTATTATACCGACGACCACCACATTGCCATCACTGGCGGAACCCAGTGTCTCACCCAAAACCCCAGTGGACCGAACTACACCCAGTGCGGAGGCAAGGACCAGGGTAAGTTGACTATTAGCTTCACTGAACAAGGCTGATCTTCAGAATGGCGGATCTTTGAGAAAGGATCCATGCCCCACTCTAGCTGTCAAGCTAGTGCCTAGACCGCTCTGAATGTGTACACCTATCTGTAGCCATAGGAAGACGATGTAAGACAATTTATTGAGAGTCGAACACATCCGGCGAATCTTCTCCAGCTTTCCTCTTACGCTTCTCATCTTTACTTATTAGCCTTTGAGCGCACCTAGCCAATCTATACCCGCCTTAAGACCATGGTTAACCGGTATAGGGGATTGGATTTGGGCCTCTCCCACTTTATCCCTACCCCGCTCGACAGCGCAGCGATCGAAGGTGGCTGCCACGGCCCGAGGTCTCGAGTCAAGCATACCCTACTTGTGTGCGAAAGAATGGGATACACTGGTAAATCCAGACTATACTGATAAGCAGACCAACGTCTCAATGTAGTCATGGAATCCAAGTCAGGGAAGCATTCATCCTGCAACTCCATCACAAGTGCAGATGCGTCCTCTGACCTCCGGAAAATGGTCGATTTTTCTTCTGAAGGTTTCTGAGCCCAGTTCCTCGGGTGTCCAGTGAGAGTCTACACATCTGTGAATATAATCTGAAACATGTAGGTCAGTTGATTGAACTTAGAATTTGTTATACACACACCACACACTTCACGCCGCTCGGGCCTGCCCTGACGAGTGATTTCCCTTCCTTCTCTTCTCTTTCATCATTTTCTTCTATCCAGCTCCGTTTCATCTCCAGCATCAGCGACATGAACGAGCCTGCGGCAGCCGCTCGAGTATGGGGGACGCCCGAGCTTCGAAGTCTCATCGTCAACGAAATGGAAATCGATGAGGTCCGTAAATCACTCTGTCTTTCTAAAACCACCTTCCCCGACATGGTGAGAGTACTTTACCGTCAATTTCACTACAAGAACTATGCAGGGCTGTACAAGCTATCGGTGCCGGTGAGTAGGCACGATTTTGGGAAGTTGGGGAGCTAATTGATAGTACCTCCGTCGTAAACTGTATATCGAATCCATACGATCACTCCAGATCGAAGGACAAGTGTCCGAAATCAAGAATATCACCCACCACAACGGCTTGTCGCAACTGCTCGATACATTTCCTCTCGCAATCGAGATCATCGTCGGCGATGGAACCCACCGACTTGTGACACCGCCCCGACTCCTCGTCGACGCTTCGCATCCCCAACCGTCCGCCGAATTACATGTCAAAGTCCTCCTGAAGTGGGGCCCTGCCGATTTACCGCTCCTCATTCGAGTGTATTCCAAGCTTCGAGCTTTCGACTGTGTAGTGATCTACACAATAACCATCGGGAGCGATTGTCAGATAGATTGGGACTTGTCTATGTGGGGTCGCATGGTCATTCCTGGCAAGACCACGCTTGCATCCTGGCCTCCCAAGGATGGCACCACACCAGCACAATCGACTGTCATCATCCCATTTTGTGTGATCCATGATCGAGAAATTCACTCCATGACCATCAAACAATCAATTGACTTGGAAACGCTGTCGAAACACCTCGAGCAGCGGCGACAGATGGGCTGGGGAGATATCAAGAGATGGAACGTTCGCGTGACGAGCTTCTCGGCTCTGCCCCAATTTATTTCCATGAATCGCCAAGTTACGGAACTCACGATAATGAGGAGTGGAGCACTCCCTATCAATATTGCCGGGTTCCTCACTCTCGACTGGTCGCCCCTAAGGCGGACTATCCAAACCCCTCATCATGGTCTGAAGGTTCTGAAGATACGCCTCGATTTCAGTAGAGCATGCGTCGGCAACATCGGTGATCGAATCCGAACCATCATGGAATCTGGAAACCCTTCCCCTGTTTTTGGCTTGAAGACGCTCGTCCTTCTCATCGAGACCGGCACCGTCGCAAAGAAAGCCATAGCGTCCCCCCCCCTATTCGCAGATTGCCAAGCTTTTCGTTCGCATCTATGGTCATCACTTCGAGCTGAAGATTGAAATGGCTGAGGTCGGCGCGGTCGAAGGTCCATTCATCGAATGCCTAAGGTCTCAGTTAGTGAAGGAGGTCGAGATCCAACAACAGAAGGAAAGGAGAAAGTTGGAACTGGCGTAGGTCTGCCAGTGTTCGCGTATATTGGAAGCCGCGGGGGACGTTGTGGTTCAATCCAAAACAGGTGCAGACGTCTGCAGACGTGCTCCATAGAGCAAGATAGGAGTTGTTTGTGTAGTAGATGAGACATTGTATAGTCCCCCCACTTAATTAGGTGCACAGGGATAATAGCTCACTTGTCTCGCTGTATACCTACCTATACCTGACCCCATTATACACTATATATCACTGTATCAACTGTAGCATAGCTCATCGGCATAGAGCATAGGAGTGATACATATATACCACACAGCTTCGAGAAACGTGCTCGGACCAAGCACTGAAGTGTAAATTCAACCGAACACCGCCCAGACAAGCTCGGGCTTTGTGTCACTCACACCTTTCGGTCTCGCACACACACTACGCATCTTTGATCCCTTTCGACCTCGATGTCTTTGTGAATCGCCTTTATCACAGTATCACATTCGACCACGCCCACGAAGAGTCACGACTACCTCCAAGAAACGACTGCACGCGAGGATTCGGGTTGTCACCATAGCGGTGAAGACTAAAGGGACACCTTTTCACACGACTTCAATATGTCGAATGAAGTCTCGGACCAGGAGATAGAGAGGGAGCTGCAGACCCTGAGGTACGTTCTCACTTTCAAAGCTTCGCTGACGACAGAAATCTACGTCGGCGTTCAGCATCTTCACCAGGTCCGGGCGCACTCGCAGTTGACCCCGATTTACCACCCCCTTCACCCGGTTCACAATCATCTACTTCACCCACCTACACCTCTAACGACGACATTACACTCTCGACTCCCGATGGTCTTGATGACGGAGGAATGTTCTGGGTGCCAGCCCATCTACATCCCGAGCTTGCACCTGGCGAATTCCGAAATTTCTTGAAACAGCATACCCATTCCGACCCAGAAAACGCCAGTGCCGAAGATGCCGGAGAAGCTGCTGGGCTACAGAGGAGCAGCTCATGGTTAGCCCGAAGCAACAGTCGGAATCAGAATCTGGGGAGGAAAAGGAGTATGCTGTCGAAGCAATACCACCCTCGAGCTGGCGATAATGTTGAACAGGACGCGCCTCCCATGCCTGTCCGACCCAGGTCGAGCATCTATGGCGGTAGATCGGGAGACAAGGGCTTGACATTGAATGACTTGCAGGAGCTCGAGGCAATTGTGGATCAGGCGGATGAGGAGGGCAATCCTGATGCCGCTCGAGCGATGCTTCGGAGAACTCTCAGTACCAACAGGTCCCCTGACTGTGAGTTAACACCTCGGCTCTTTGCTAATGGCAGTCCTCCACGGCGATGAGTCATCTTCACTCACACGCCCATCATCCATTATTCGACGATCTGCTCGAACCCGAATCAGAAAAGCGAATCTACCCGGAGACGGAGGTGGCCATCGATTCGGTAGCTCGAGAAAAGGTCGTCGTACCACTGCCGCTCCCGACATCGACATCCCTGAAGACGACTGGGATGGTCGAAAACATACCGGCAATAGCGACGAAAGTGTTGACTACGACAGTCAAGACCACGCTCCCGTCTTGGTAGATGAAGATGGAAACCGATTCTATGACGCTCCTCAGCATTTGGAAGAACGACGAGGCAGTGACTCCACTGACGACATGGCTATCTTTGATGCATACCGCCAATCTCGGTCCAGCTCTGCATCATCCGAGAATTCGTACGAAGATGCGCCCAGTAACGAAAGCTCGCCGCCCAAAGAGAGTATGGGTCTGCCCCAAATACCCATCACTCGACCTGACGCCTCGGACTGGTTTACGGAAGAAGGTGAAAAGACGCCCACTCAGGAACGCATAGCAGATCCATTCGGTGGGTTGAGACGGACGGAATCTGGACCTGGACTATCGCTTCAGCTACCAGCGGAACAACAGACTCCCATGGCCAAATCTCCAACTTCACCTACAACACCTCAACAACGACCCGCCAACCTACCTAACACTCTCCTCCCTCCCGGGATGGCTGCGCCTCGACAATCGCTCAAAACCCAAGGCTCCAAAGAAGACTTGGGCATGACACCTGTGCAACTCGAGACTCCTCGTCCTGCTTTGGCTCGTGTTGAGAGCCGAGCCAATCAAGAAAAGGAAAAGGAGAAGGAAAAGGAACGTCAAAAAGAGAAGGAGAAGAAGGGTGGATTCTTCAGCAAAAAAGACAAGGGAAAAGAGAAGGACAAGTCTAAGAAGGAAAAAGACGGTTTCTTAGGCTCGTTGTTCGGTGGGAAAAAGAAGCAAGAAGAGGTACCGACTGTTACAAACTTTTCGTCCACGGATGGACGTGCTGCTGCCGCCGCCCTACTTGGTACTTCCAAGTCTGCCAAATCGCTTGGTCTTCACGGTCTACCCACTCCCGGCGTGTCACCCACCTCGCCAGGCTTCCCAAATAATTACGCCCGATACCCCATTCACGTCGAACGAGCTATTTATCGACTTAGTCACATTAAGCTCGCCAATGCTCGTCGACCTTTGTTTGAACAAGTCCTCATCTCGAATCTCATGTTCTGGTACTTGGGCATCATCGGTCGGAATGTCGCCGAGGAAAAGAAACCTGCGTCGGTCAATGGTAAAGAGGGCAAGGAGGGAGGTGAAGACAAGGAGCAGAAATTAGTTGCCAAGGGCACACCCATAAAGCCGGCCGATTCTGGATCTGCTGGAACGCCTTTACCTCGCCCACCACCTCAGCAGTCCAACAAGAAGATGGGATTGAGTAAGCCAGGTCGAAGCAGGAACGGACGAGATCATGAAGCGCCAATCAAGGCTCCTTCTTATGGCTCACAGAACGCTCAGGTCGATCATGAAGTCAGGACCGCTACCGCTCAGGTTCAGGGCATGTCGATAAAGTCGAGGCCTACGCAGAATGCCCCTCCGCCACGAGACTATCACCCTCCTCCTCAACAATACCAGCAACAGCCCCCGCAGCAACAATACCAACAACCTCAGCAGCCTCCCCAGCAGCAATACCAGCCAAATCAGCTGGCTCCTCCACCCATCAACCAGCATTCTGTAAGCTCTTCCTTCTGCTATGATTGACTTTGCTCATGTATCAGCCTCCACAGATGCAGGGCGCTCCCCAGCAGCACCGCTCGGCGTCTCAGCCTGGCCCTCAAAGGGCTCTATCGCCACCTGCCCCTGGACAGAGCCGACCTACGTCCGAAAGCTACCCTGCAAACCCGCAGCAACCTTCCACTTCGCCAACAATGTTCCAAGCTCCTCCTCGTGGGGTACCGCAATCGTCATTCGGCCCACCTCCACCTGTAGCCAACGGTCACGGACCTGGTCCTGCTCCACCCTTTGATGACCGTCGTCAACGGACAATGTCACAACCTGGTCACCCACCCCCACAGCAGGGCCCACCTTCAGCCAATATGCGCCGAGTTGTCACGGACGGCCGTCCACCACCCCACAATCCCTATGCAGATGGTGCTCGAGTGCAAGAACATCGTCTACCTCAGCATGGTGGTCCCCAGCCTGCTCAACCGCCTCAGCATGGTGGACCTCAGCCTGGTCAGCTATTCCAGTACCCCGGCGGCGGCTCGACATCACCTCCTCCGCATGGAGGTCCACCTCCCCCTGGGTCACCATTCACACAACGACCAGGGCAATCATATTCGCCTCAACCGGGTCAAGTCTTTCAGCATCAGCAACAAGCCCCGCCAGCACACTACTCTCCTCATCAGCGACCTCCAGAAGGTGGCCCACCTGCGGGCTGGCAGCGACTTCCACCTGGTGCTCAACAACCGCAGTTTGCTCATCCTGATGCTCATTTGCAACGACAACTCTCGCATCCACCTCCAAATCGACCTCCACAACCATACCCGCCACAACAGCAGCCATACCCTCAGCAACGACCTCCACCACAGGGATACTACCAACAATCACCAGGACAAATGCAACAGCGTCCACCTCAACCTCAGCCAGGACAGCAATACTCGCCTCAAGCCGGTTATGGACCACCTCCGCCGGATGGAATGAGAAGAGCGCCAGCGCCAGTGTATAATCCACATCATCGCTGAATGTCATGAAGTTGTTTGTCGGGCTTTGTAGTGGACTTTGACTTTTGTACGAGTGTCGAGTGTATATGACCAGTAACGGATAACGTCTAGATGCAAGATAGAAACGAGTGTAGGGCTAGTCTGTTAGTGCTGCACATGCATAGCGTCTGTTATGATCTATCTAGACGAATGATTTTTATACAGAATCGATGCCAAGAGCGTCAGCAACTGCAGACGCGACGAAAGTCAAAACAAGGCGTGACTGACTTTGTACCTCCTATCACACTGCGCTATGGATATCATGTCCACATCGGCTACTGGACCTGTCAGCTCTGGCAAGCCTCTTGCAGCAGGTAGCAGTCGTAGAGCGACACCGGCGGAGCTCACGCGAAAAGTCAATCCATCGACAACCCGACGTATCTTGACGACTATCGCTTTTCCGCTGCTCATCCTCCTCGCGGTCCCATATTGGTGGCATGTCACCTCGATTGTTCGCCTGCCACTCCCAATAGCACGTATAGAAGCTCTAGAGTCATCTACAGTAAGTTCAATCAGCTAGACACGAGCTGATAGCCAGCCACCACTGGCGAGGACAAAGGTCCTATTCACGGCAGATGGGGATTCATATCCCCAACCGCAATATGAGGAGATCAGGATCGATCATACGGAAGTCCTAGAGAATTTGAAGCATGCAGCGGAAAAGAGTATCGATTCATTGATGCAGCAAAAGAGGCCGAGGGGGAATAGATTATGGGATTTAGATCCATGGACAAAGAAGGCTGGTGAGTGATTTCAGCTATTGATTGAACGCAGCTGATACCTCAGCGGGAAGGCATCATTTGAAGATGCATCTCAAGACTAGTGAGAGGGCGAATGAAGAGTTTCCACTTGAACCATATATCCAAACTCCAGACAAGGGGTTCATGACAAGTGGTATCGAAGCGGGCACTTTGGTCATCCCCGTTAATCCTAAGCAAGTCGGGATTCCTTGGCTACGAGGTGAGTCAGCTGAAAGACAGCGCTACCGAGCTGACGTGCAGACCACTACAAGCTCGCAATGACCCATTCGATGCTCGCTTTGTTCCCCTCCACACCGCCCGACATCCCATTGAGAGCGATTAAATACCAGCCAAATGTCACTCTCAGCTTTGTGCTCCTAAACGAGGACAGTGCAGAGGGAGGCTATGTTCGATCATGGGATATTCGAGAAGCTATTGCAGGTAAGTTGCGTCTCTGACTTGTAGGACGCCGCTGACCTGGAAGAACACATTCAGCCTCACCTCGACCCTCTAAAGGATATCTTCAATTTCACAATCGAGTCCCAAGTCCTCTACCATGCCCCCCTAGCTTTCGAGCCCACCCAAGGACATTCATCTGGATTTTCAAAAGGCTCAGAAGATCAAAAGAGGCTAGACCAAGCTCTGGACGAAGCAAGCCAGGGTCAGGCGGAAGCGGAAGAAGTTGCCAAGGCTTTGATAGAGGAGGAAAAGGGTGAAGAAGGGTGGCAGGTCGATGAGGAGATGATGAAGGTGTTTGTCAATACTGAGAGCTGGAGTTTGGGTGAGTGGACAGATCTTGCAACAAGCAAACAGGGCTAATCTACAGATTCTGGAAGCACAAACAATCCAGTCTTGCGATTCCTTTTGTTTGTACCATCTGTGCATCATCGACCCATGCACCTCGCTGTCGAAGGTATGTCGTCACAAGGGGTGGAACTGATAAGCAGACTCCGCCGATTCATTCCTTCTACCCCAATACGGTTCTGTCGCCCTTCTCAACCCACCCACCAATGACGCAAAGGACACATATCACCTCTCACTCGAAAACCTAAACCCATCGTTCCACCTATTCACACAGCACCTCTATTCCCTACTGGCCCTACCTCACCTACCTGAGTCCGAATATCTACACCCATGTCCTTCTGCCTCACCGCTGAATCCACCTTCTGATCTCGTTCCGCCTCTGTCATCATGGCAGGTCGACCAGGTGCTTAGACAGCGGGCCAAGGAGAATAGCGAAGAAGCTAGAAAGACCCTTGCGGGGATTGTGAGGCTAGTGGGCAAGATCAAGGAGATGAAATTGGAGGAGGGAGTCAGGGACACGGTACTCGGAGCAGTTGAGAGATTAGAGAAGGCAAGTTTCTCAGCTATGACTAGCTGTGACTGGAGTTGACAGACAGATGGACAAGTCCAAAGACCCTAGAGAGCAGTTCATCCTCTCAAGAGATGCAGTCGGATTGGCAAACAAAGCATTCTTCGATCCCTCGATGATGGGTTTACTATACTTCGTGAGCACCTCTCGCCGATTACGAGTATGAGCTAACTCTATAGCCTGACGAACATAAATTCGCTGTTTACACACCCCTCTTCGCACCTGTCGCTGTACCTATCGTCTTGGGTTTGATCAAAGAGATTCTCGGCTGGAGACGTCGAAGGAGGGCTAGAAAGGCTGCTGAGGCTGCGGGACCTGTCGTCGAGGTCGATGTTGCTGATGTGAAGGTGAAGAAGGAGACCGCTTCGGATTCGGACAAAGAGGGACGCGTAGCTGAAACGCACGAGGCTGTGATCAGAGATAGTCCTCCAGCTAGATCGCTGAGATCTAGGAAGAAGATCATAGAGTAGACCCTAGACTAGCCCCGTCCTGCGAAAGTCTGCATGTATCCTTAGCTTCATAATCTCCGAGCATGGCGCAATATTATGTGTAGCGGATGAACTGCCAAGATAAGCAATTAGATGACGTCAATTACCAAACATCCTCGATTCCAGTAAACTCACTCTCTTTGTACATTATCCTACTACACTGAACAATGTCACTATCAGGATCAGCAGCTGAAGGTATGCAGCCGTGATCATGATTGAATGCTGATACTAGGCTACGGAAAGACTGGAGATGGGATGTTGAGGCATAACGATGGTGTTCCACCTGCTCCTACACCGTATGTTCATCTATGACGTTGCGTACCTAGCTGACAGTGTAGTGAGAATCCCGCAGGAGTAAGCTAATACCAAGCTGAGCTTGAGCCAGAGAGCTGACTAGTAGGTCGCCCCTCAAGTCAGCAGTACCTCTGCTCCTACTGGCTCCATTCCTGGAACCGGGACCGCCGACGATGGTGATTTACGACATGTCTTTGGAAACGTAAGTCTTTAGTGCTGAGTAACGCTTGAGATTGCTGATATCAAGCCCATGTTATTCAACGATACATTTGGCCAGCTGTCCACCGCTTTCACTTCAACACTAGCAGTGGTCGAAGGTGAACTACCTTCCGGACTCGGTTCCAAGGCGAAGGACCTTATTGAGAGGCTGAAGGCTATGCGCGCCGAGATCGATGGCTGGAGAGAAGGCAAGCCTCTCGAAGGAGGTGCAAAGAAGGAAGAGACCAATGATGTCTCGCGTGAGAGTGGGGAACAGGCTGGAGGATTGTACGCCGATTAGGCCGTTTTGTCTCGGTGATTACAATTCCCCAAAGACATAGGTATGTTACTTCCGGACCATGCTGTTATCTTATCTGACACTATCAGATGTATTGTAATCTAAGACATCGATTCATCTATTGAAGAAAGCGAGACCGTGATGTTTGGTTCATCGGATAGACAGTGTCTGGGACAAGTTGTCCAGATGTTTCACATGGTACCAGAGCCCCGGTCAATTCGGATCTGAAATGGAACATCCCGGAGTACTCATCTATGTTGATCGAGGACCTAGGCTTACTGACCTTAAGTAGGGGACTGATGCTTAGCTTACCTGAACTGTTCCTGTTGACAAATTATAAAAGTAAAGGTCATTATACACGAGCCTATATCGACATAGCATACGATGCTATCGAGCACCTATGCTCATCGAGGCCGTAAAAGGGCGTTCTATCGTATGTCCTGTCACCATCACATGGCAACCTGTACTGACGTCCAGGCCTCCCTCTCGCTACCCTTGTGCTCTTTGCATCATCTGTACTCGGTCAAGTCACACCTACCACCATATCACTAGCGTCCCAGCTCGGTCGACCCGCCCGAGCCAATCAAGATTTTTCATTCACCTTTTCCCCTTCCACGTTTTCCACTAATACATCTTCGACCTCTACCATCATCTATACTGCTACTCCCCTCCCCACATGGCTCAGCTTCGACTCGACCGCTCGTACCTTCTCTGGCAGACCTGAACCACAAGATCAGGGTACTACCACCGTCGGCGTCACTGCGAGTAGCGTCCAAGGCGGAACCATTGGACGGGATACATTCGGTTTGATGGTTACCAACAAACCTGGCAATATCTCCCTATCCCTTCCTATCGAGCAGCAACTCACCTCCAACGACTCGGCAATCACCTCGGCATACCCCTACGATGTCGATTCGGTCTACTATCCCGGTGTCCGAGTCCCACCTAATTGGTCATTCTCACTCGGCTTCCAGTCTTATACCTTTGCCAACCCTAACGGTGCCAAGGTGTACTACTCTGCCAACATGATCGATGGATCCCCTCTCCCCAACTGGCTTTACTTCAACAATGCGTCAGTCACTTTCGATGGTGTCGCACCAAACCTCGGCAAGACTCAAGTATTCCAAGTGGTACTCGCTGGTGCGGATGTAGTTGGGTTCCAGGATATCCGAGAGAGCTTCAACATCACCATTTCCCCCCGGAACTTCACCGCTGTACCTGGAGCTCGATCTGCTTTGAATGTCACTGCCGATGGTCGACCACTGAACGCATCCGTCAATGTTGCCGATATGCACGATTGGCTTGTCGATGGCAAGCCCCTCGAACAAGGTGAAATCGCCTCGTTCAATCTCGACCTGTCTACTACCAAGGTCGATGGCCTGGCATTCGACAGTTCCAACTCGAGCCTCACTGGATCGGTATCAAGCGATATGGCGGGCAAGAAAGTCACTGTTCCGATTGGCCTCGTCCACAAGTCTGGTGATATACTCAATAGTACTCTTGACATTGCTTTTCTATCATCCATCTGGAAGCACGACCAGCTCTCCCCCTCGATCCTGACGCCGGGACAGGACTACAAAATCGACCTTCGAGATCAGCTCAACAAGCATGACGAGGCAGTCGATATTACCTACAAGGTTGATCCGGATCGAGCTGCCTCCCATGTTCAGGTCGACAAGGACCATGTGATTAGTGGAAACTTCCCCACCGATGTCGATTACAATTCGGTCATTGTCCACCTCACTGCTCTACACCGGGATACTCGAGCAGTATCTACGGCCGACATCACCTTGTCTCTGACTGGACATGGTACTGAGCCCGCTACCCTAGCCGCCAAGAAAGGTCTACCAAAGACTGCCGTCATCGCCATCGCTACCATCTCTGCTCTTGCCGGTCTCATTATCCTCCTTGGCTTGATCCTCTTTTGTCGTCGACGATCTAGGCGGGTTCATACCGAAAAGAACGGAATTGCTCATTATGCCGGGTCAAGCGAGGTTGAATTAGATGATCCCGAAAAGGCAGAGTACATGAAATCAAGTCCAGCCGCTCAGTATGCCAGGAAAATGTCGTCAAACGTCTCGATGGCTGGTACTCAAGGGTCCATCTCTACTGCCGCTGCCCCCGTCGTTTTGCCCCACCTATCATCCGGCATCCCCCAACAAAGCCCCAAGCCTAGTATTCTGGAAAGGATGAACCCATTTGCTAAAGGCCGACCAAAGTCCCGAGTCAAGATTTCTAGGCCCATCATCACGCCCTCTCTCAACAATGCTGCTTTCCAAGCTCAGCTTGCTCATGCGGTCGACCAAGCTGGCATTGTGCGACGTGATGAACCTACCGATTCTGATTTCACCGAGTCTATCCATAGTACAGTTCGATCCGAGTCTCAAGCTAGCCAACATGATGAAGAGGATTCGGTCCACTCCGAGGAGACTAGGGTAGTTGGTCGAACACAGCGAGAAACCTGGGCATCAAGCGAGTCTTACCACTGGACCGATCCCGATAGGCTCGCTCGAGAAGTCCACCCAGAAGACACCACCGATGGATGTAGTAATCGAACAAGTGGACTTAGCGCATGGAACGATAATCAGTATGAACCTGATGTCAATGAGGAGTACGATGAATCGCAGTTCGCTTCGACTCGTCCCCCAACCGAAATGGATCATCAGCAATATACGGAAGAGGAACACGAGCACCAACAGACTGAAGCCGAGGGAGCTGTCATCTCGATCGATAATATTTACTTCCCTACCGAGTCGGATCTAGCTTCCACCAGTTTGACATCGTCCGATTCAGATAGGATCGAGACGGCAGTGATCCAGACTGCCTCTCGATACGATGCTCGACGCACTCTCGAAAGTCCTATCACTACCATCGGTAGTCCTGCCAGCGACCAGACTGCCCGTGGTATGGCGACTCCCGTGATTGCATATTCTCGATTAGTCAACTTTGGTGGACAAAAGGCAGTAGTCGTTCCCGAACAATACGTCCACCGGAATATCAGTCACATGGCGACTATCCATAATTCGCAATCCGACCAATCGAGCGTCGTAGCTCCTGGAGCATCTTCGACTCCTTACGATGGTCGAGAATCTCGTTTGTCAGTCCACGAGACCAGGTCTTCTACTCCGAGTGATGATTCCGAACCCACCCCTCGACAGCATACTGTTCACGACTCGGTCCTCTCCTCGCCCGCTAGTCCTCTTCCATCATTGCCTGTAGCTCCTGTTGAACCTCGAGCCTCGCGACAGTTGACTCAGCGGATCCTACTAGGTGTGGAAGAGCCATTCCATTTCTACCCTCCCTTGAATCAAATGTCTTCCGGATCCAACACGACCTCTACCAAACCCATTACTAAAGCAGGAGCTACGTACTCTGCTCATCTCGAATCACAGGGACCGACACAGATTCAGCTCAGTGCTCTTCCCGTATGGTTGAGGTTCGAGGATATGGAGGTTTGGGGATTGCCTACTGAGAAGGATCGAGGGACTTGGCAGATTAGAATTGTGGAGAAGCTTCATGGAGCCGAGAGGGTCGTGGGCCGATTCGTGCTTGAGGTAAGTCGAGTCAGACGCGCGTCTTGGTCAGTCAGCTGATAGCTCAGGTCGAAGGTGATCGAACCAGACGAGTCAACTAGGCTAGTCACCTCTGAGTGACCGTTGTTCACCAAATTTATCTATGTTAGCAGACATTTATTTTCGAATTTTCGCTCAACTCCTTCCGACCTTGTTTTAACGGAAGTGATATTTATTTCTTGTCCTATGCATTCCATGCTACATATCTATCTGCAAAGGGAAAGGGATATACGACAACCCCTCCCGCCAGCACTCCAATTTCCCTAAGAAGGGGAGAGTTTCGGAATTGAAGAGGATTGACTTGTCCCGAAGGACTATTGATGTTGGCTCTATTTGTTGTCCTCCCAAAGTGAATGGCTTTGGGTAGACATGAGTTGAGCCTGGAAGGAAGGGGATATTGTTAGTAGCTGAAGTTAAGCAACATCAATCCACATATCCGCCTGCAACAATTGAACAAGCAATACATAGGAATATAACGGACAACATAAATATGTCCACTCTTCACTCCGTCCACTACCCGCGAAGCTAAGGTCGCAGACATGTGATGGAGATCTGAGCAGCCTTGTACTAGACAAGGTTGATATAGGCCCATTCAGGAATCCCTTTTCGCGTTGGTGCTACGAGTGAGAGCAGATGGAGCCATTTGTGTGTGGTGGGGGAGGGTGATTTATCGATGGTTCATTAGCGGAGATAAATGCGGTCAGTGCGTGGGGTTGAACGAGTCGAGGAGGGCGAGCTTGACATATTGAGTATATGATACGAAAGTAACCTATTGCAAGAAGGTGAGGGAAATTTGGGAATGTAGATGAGTTACTTGGGAGGAAATGGGATTAATTCTGTTGAAATACCCAAGAAACAAACAACCGGAGATAGCCGAAGATGCCGAATGGATAGATGGTGTAGGATGTCGTGCTTGCTATCGTCCACATATGCTCGGCTCTTGGTAGTCATGCAGCCCTTGGACGGTTCGGGGTAGTAGATCTCGATTACCGTATGGGTCAAGCCAACGTGCCAACGATCTATCCTTCAGATTCGTGTGTGACTTGTGCAAGAGCCAAAACTGAATGACGGGTTTCTCAAATATGAGCATCCTTCGCGAATCACGCAGTCTGCTTTCTCCTTCT
Source organism: Vishniacozyma victoriae (assembly GCA_017654735.1). NCBI lineage: Eukaryota > Fungi > Basidiomycota > Tremellomycetes > Tremellales > Bulleribasidiaceae > Vishniacozyma > Vishniacozyma victoriae. Next base: position 1,099,497 of record JADPYG010000088.1, read on the forward strand.
CTGCATTCGCATAGTTCTGAAACCTGTTGCAAAGCCCAAACACAAATTGTGTGCTTACATTGGGCCAAGTGGCCGATTACGAATTCGGCGTGGCGTTATCAGGAGATCTTCAGGGGGTCAACTTTGGGGCACAATTCGTAGTTATGGTGCAATAATTGCGGGTAGAGGTAGCGTGATGTGATGCATTGAAAGCCACTAAGCTTCAGTACTTATATACTTATCAGCTGATCAAGCAACGTTGTCCTTCGCCATCATCTTCCGTTGTATACCATTGTACATATTATCAATCAAGCTGTGTATACCATCTATCCCTTTTCCAACGGATCTGCCACTCAGATACTCTACTCGCGCCACCAACAATCCTTCTGCTCCCTCTATTCTACCTCATTATCTTGTGATACACCTCACACACCTATCTTCTTGGATCTTGTAGCGAGACCTATCGCGGAACATGAACGGACATTCAAGCGGGTCAGCTGGACCTTCAAGAGGTCGATCTATACATACCAATCATCCTCTATCAGCGCCTCCAACAACTGGATCTTACGCATTCGACGACGAGGAAGATGAACAAACCTTAGATGTTATTCCTACTAGGGCGGGAAGGAAATTATGCGTCAGGCATAAGCAAATGGCGAATCAGAACATCAATGCAAAATTGCAAAAGGTAGGTCTATCAAGCATGAATAAGCAGGACCTTCAACTAACGCAACTAGTCTCTTGATAATCTACCTACATCTGAGAGGCAGGATATCACACATCTTTGGGCGACTTTTTCAAATGCTCCTCATGCGAAGAGAAAGTTGATCTTGGAAGGAGTCTTGACAATGTGTTGCTTGTGAGTATTTTGTCCAAGTCCAATTCCTCGCTAATATCAGCTCGCAACTCTCCCATCTTTCAGACCAGCTCAACGAAATCATCCGAATCGACCCATTCTCCCTACTCCCTCGAGAAGTCAATCTGCGAATCCTCGGCTACCTCGACGCCATCTCACTCGGACGAGCAGCCCAAGTCTCTCAACGATGGAAAGCGTTAGCAGACGATGATCTCCTCTGGCGAAGAATGTGTGGACAGCATATCGATAGGAAGTGTGAAAAGTGCGGATGGGGATTACCATTATTAGAAAGACGGAGGTTGAAGGTGGAATTGAAGGATTTCTCACCTAACGCCGCTGTGGGAATTGGAAACCATGATCACGAACACGACCACGACCACCATCATGGACATTCGCACGGGCATGGGGTCAGTCAATTGATGACGAGGACGGAAGCTCTGGGCGAGATGGACAAGGGGAAATCAACGGCACACAAGACTTGTGATCCAATCGCCGTCGTGCACAGCTCGTCTTCGACCTCGGCAGCCGGTCCTTCAACGCAAGGGATCAAGAGGGCAGCGGATCATGCTATCTCAGAGGCGGTCACGAAGAAGATCCGAGCGGGTGGATCCTTCAGCGACTCTGACGAGGAGAAGAAATTGGCCAGAGCGACCAAGCCTGGTCCAGGTGCTTTGACCCGGGAGATCAGGCTCACGCGGCCATGGAAGACAGTCTACTGCGAGAGGCTGCTGGTTGAGCGTAATTGGCGGAAAGGTCGTTGTACCACCAAGACCCTCAAGGTGAGTCATATGGAAGCATGACCCATGAAGCAAGCTGACGCAGCAGGGCCACACCAACGGGGTCATGTGCCTGCAATACCACACTGCTCTATCAAATCCTTCCTACCCAGTCCTCATCACTGGCTCATACGACCGTACCGTACGAATCTGGAATCTCGACACCGGCACCGAGGTACGGACTCTTCGAGGACACACCCGGGCCATTCGGGCACTACAATTCGACCAAATGCTCCTCTTTACAGGTGCAATGGACGGAACAGTCCGCATGTGGAACTGGCGTGCTGGAGAATGTCTCCGTGTACTCGAGGGTCATACCGACGGTGTCGTCTCACTCAACTACAATGGATACCTACTCGCTAGCGGAAGTGCCGACTCAACCATCCAAGTCTGGAATCTCAGGTCAGGGACAAAGTTCGTTCTACGTGGTCATACCAACTGGGTCAATTCTGTGGTTCTCTGGGACGGCAAGACCTCACCATCCGAAATGGACCCGGCTGCTATTCCTTCGTTCTCGAAGTCAATGGGTAAAGCTCGATCCACATCGCCGAATCACGAGACTACTACTTCGAAATCAGCGATTGAACCCGGAGCCATGCTCTTTTCGGCCTCCGACGACGAGACTATCAAGTTGTGGGATCTTAACACACAAACTTGCGTTCGAACTTTCACGGGACACAAGGCTCAAATTCAATCGCTCAAGGTACTCATGGTCGACATGAGCGAGGAAGAAATCCGACAAGCTCAATACCGGTCTTCTCGGAACTTTAGCCCGTCTGCTCTTCAGACTGGATCTCAATCGCCCCCGCAGTCTTTCGCTTCGCTACATACCGGTCCAATGTCGCCTCACGTCTCAGCTGCTCCTCCAGGCTACGATCCCAACTCATTCCGCCTACGACCTAGGAGTGAGAATGTCGAACCGAAAGTCTTTGTTCATTCTGAAAATACCCACAAGCCTGAGGATCATGATGCTGGAGAAAGGCAGAAGAAGGCATTGTTGATTACTGGAAGTCTCGATGGGACGATCAAGTTGTGGGATGTGGATACCGGAGTGGAGAAGGCTACTTTGTTCGGGTAAGTAATCTCCCGTCTGGAATTCGGATTGAGCTAATCTTTTAGTCATATCGAAGGTGTTTGGGGTGTTGATATCGATGCGCTGAGAATCGCTTCGGCTTCTCATGATCGTACCGTCAAAGTATGGGATAGAGAGTCTGGTAATTGTGTCCAGACGCTCGTCGGACATCGAGGAGCAGTCACTTCGTTGCAGCTTTCGGATGATATGATCGTCTCTGGATCAGGTGAGTCTCTCCTTCCACATCCCACACCTGATGACGATGGACTAACATTCAGACGATGGAGATGTGATGGTCTGGAACTTTGCGCCTCCGCCTTCTGTTTTGGCTAATCTCCCGGCGAGCCCTATGCCTTTGATCAAGTAATTTTAGTTTTAGATTAGGAATACCTGTTAATGCAGTATCATGTTGTTACATCTATCACTCTAATGTCTAACGGTACATATGGCTAGCTACCAGGTACGCAATGCTCGGTATCAATTCTTGAGTTGCCCCACCAATTTGGCCCATCCCAGCTGGTCAGTAAGCCAAACAGGAGGTATATCGTTAGCGCGGTGATGGACGTCCCTGCATCCAGTCCCGAGCTTGTTGTCAGCTGGTCGCCTGTGTTCGTTGCGGAGCAGCTTACCTGATCACGTAAATGTACTGGCTATGCACTTTGGGATATCGTTTGGCAATGTACGAGTTTGCCAATACCGCCGTCATAGCTCCAGTCAAGATGATATTGGTGGGACTGCCCATCAGCTTAACTTGATGGCAGCGAGATGGGAACATACTACTGCGGAACCATCGTAGCTCCACTACATACTATGGGAAAGACGAATTTATTGATCTTTCTCCCAGGCCATTTCTTATGTGCCCAATACCCCACCAATGGGACAATCGCTCCCAGTATGAAACCCATGTATAGCCATGTGTACTTGCCGCTGAAGAATCTAGCTGGTGCGACCGCTCCCCAGATGATTGAGGCTGAATAAAAGATTGAAGGGGATCGGCCGGTCCATTGGCCCGTTGGGTCGGGGGTTGTTCCGTCTAGGAAAGGTCGTTTTGAGGAGATGACCGATACCAGGGTTATATCTGCACATCAGTGTTGGACGTCTGGAGAGCGAGAGTATGTACAGTTGGTAAGAGCGCCGATCACGGCTCCAAGGACCTGACAAGCGAACATTTGTCGAGGAGGGATGGAGGTGTACCATCCTAGTTTCAGGTCGGAGGTGAGTTCGAGAGCTTGCGACATGGCCATGTCTGATCGTGTGAGCTTTTGTTCTCAGACATAGGAGCAGCGCTTACAACCATAGCACTTGAATGTAACACTGATATGTCAGCTAGGTGATGGGTTCATGGCTTCGTGGCTTACTTTCCGATCGGCTTCCCGGGCATGAGAACACCAGCCACGCTATATTATCAGTCTTTCGCTCGCCATTTTGGGGATACTCACAATTCAGTGAGGACATTCTGCACTAGTCAGCTATACTGTCCCGAAGTCATGGGGGGCTCACAAGTCCAATCGTCGTATTACTGACTGCGGTGATGATACCGCACGGTACCAAGAAGACCTGCCAGATAAGCCATACTCCCGGACCGCTCCAGCTGGCTTACAGCTGCTATCGCTATCGATAGAATCAGGGCCCAGACCGGCATTTGCAGCGGTGTTGTGGTGACTAGCAAGACTGGCCTTCAGCGTAGATCCAAGCTGATGAACTTACTTGCTGCGAGGAAGTTGATGCCCAACATGCCTAGATACCATGACGAAGGAACGGGAAGGTAAGACCGCATCAGGGTACTGCGAAATCAGCTTAGGTTCGCATGAACATGCCAAACCAAGCTTACTTGTGGATATCATCAAGCTTCCGGCGGCTCGACAAAGCTTGACAGGTTTAGCACGCATCCTTTTCGGGGTACATGAATGGCATACCTTCCTTAATCTCTTCCCAGTGCCAGAGATAGACGTGTACGAGGATACTTGAGAGTGCAGCGAACGAAAGAGCATAAGATATAGCAAAATAGGGCGTAAGTAACATAGGTCCAGCTGTCTCCCATGCTTCTTCGTTGAGCGAGAGGTCGGCGTTAAGTACTGAAGTCACGTCGAATCTAGGGATCAGTCTAAGCTGAAGGAGGCAACGTACTTCTCGAAAGCAGTAGAGTATAGACCTGAAGACATTGGCCTCGGGAAAGAGCGAGCGTCCCTACGATTCAGCTACGTTGACATGTGCCCGCAGTCAATCTACCAGAAATTCGTCATAAACATTATGGGGGCAATCTCCAGATCAGCTGAAATCGAAGAGATGGGTCGATCTGCTCACAATCCAGCAAATGGCAATCAGACCTCCGAAATAGTTTCCCAGTGCCCAATACGGCGTATAGAGCGGACCACTAGCTCCAATACTACTCCAATCCAGACTAAAGTTGAACATCCCAGCACCATTATACCCACTCCCCATCGTCCGCATCCACCAAGACTGATTATTGATCAAGCACAGTGTTGCGATACTCGTCAATGTCGGGAAGAGGAGCATCGGGAAGAACTGGTAGACGAATGTAGCGATGAATACTAGGAGGAAGACTCGGAATCGTTTCGTTACTATTTGGCGTTGTGCAGTCGAGCGTCCAGAGGAAGTTTCGGGAGTTGGGTAGAGGGTTGTAAATAGCTGGACGGTCACTAGGACCGAGGGCCAGTACATGCTCGGCACAGAGACTAATAGGTTCTGTAGCATACCTGCTGTCAGATGCGACCTTCCATCAAGCTCGTATAGCTCTCACCGGCAAGCCCGAAGCCGACACACTGTGTCGTTAGAAGCAAGATAATAGACGGCACAGTCGAGAGAGGCATCTTGAAGTATAGGTCCATGATCGCCAGGATATCAGTCGCGTACGCCGAGCTCGATCCAGATGTAAAGATCACGCTGTCTATCAGCGAGAGCTCCCATACCGACAGGGCATCGTAGCTCACCTGACAAGTATGGCCTCCTTGATACTGAATTTCCCGGGATTCAGCTCGAAGCCCATGAACCTCGTGCCTCGCTTTACTACCCGCTCATTTGCGAGCAGATGGCCGAGAGGGTATGTGACTAGGATCACAAAGTAGGACGAGAATGAAGGCGCATTCGACTTGAAGTAGAATACTTGAGAGGCCGAGGCGCCCATGATACAGAACATTGAGCCGAGGAGGAGGACTCGTAGAGTCAGAGTTGGTAGAGTGGTATCATCTGTCGCAGGCACAGTCTAGCTAGTCAGTAACATATACCCGAGGGAGGAATATGCATACCCTAGCTATCAGATCATCTATCTTGGTCCCCTTGCCAATCTGTTCCGTATCCTCTCCATCTAATTTCTCCTCGCTAGTCCGTGAGTCTAGTAATCGCTCCATTTCGACATCCTCACTATCCTGAAGGACAGATCCCGAACTCTCATTGATTTCTGGTAGTTCATACTCCTCTGCATGCTTTGGGTTGACTGGCATGACTGTGAGGAGTAGGGTAGAGAGGTGAGTTGTATAGTAGACTTAGAGGTGGACTACAGAGTGGAGGTAGATTATCTTAAAGGGGTGGAGTATTTAAATGGTAGTGATGCGCTTTCGCGTCTCGGTCAGTACTAGTAGACACTTGCATCATATCTCATATACATTCACCTATACCTTCATCTTATACACTCTTTGAATAGAGACAATTAGGATATACAAGCTTTTAGTAATAGGTATTCAAAATGGTGAGCACAGTCCCGGGCATCAACAGAGATCACAAGCTGAGCAGATTCAGGCAAGACGTTATGACAGTATGTGACACCCAACTCGGACATCAGGTACAAAGCTGATCATACAGGTCGTACGACGATATTCTCTCCAGAAGGTCAGTGATCTCGTGACCCACTTCTTGCACGAAGCTGACAATCAGGGCGACTCTTTCAAGGTTGGTCAACGCTCCTTTAGCTCCAGTGTTCCTCAGAGGAACTATGTCAGTGTAGGATGAATACTGACTAGTCTAGTCGAATATGCAATGGAGGCAATCTCGCACGCCGGTACCGTGCTAGCAGTCGCTTCGAAAGAGGGTATCGCCATGGCCGCAGAGAAGGTCAGTCAGCTGTTCCTTTCCAGATGGATACAAGCTGAACTCAATAGAAAGTCACCGGAAAGCTCCTTGATCTATCATTAGCACCTGGAGGAGAGGGAATGGGAGGAGAAGGTGCTGAGGCATGGATGGGCGGTGGTGGTGAGAAGATCTTCCTTCTCAACAAGTAAGCTTTCCACTACCTGTACATTGCGAAGCTGACAGAAAGCAACATTCTCGCTGGTCTTGCTGGTATCACTTCCGATGCCAACTCTCTCGTCAACTTTGCACGAAATGCCGCCCAACAGCACCTCTTCACTTATGATGAGGATATCCCCGTCGAGATGCTCGTTCAGCGATTGTGTGACATGAAGCAAGGCTACACGCAATACGGAGGTGAGTCACATTATTGAAGTCGAGGTCCAGGACTGATGCCAGGTCTTCGTCCATTCGGTGTATCATTACTTTACATGGGCTGGGACCCTCTATACGGATTCCAGCTATACCACTCCGACCCCTCTGGAAATTACTCTGGGTGGAAGGCGACCTGTGTCGGAGCAAACCATTCTTCGGCAACAAGTCTTTTGAAGCAGGATTACAAGGATGATCTGAGTTTGGAGGATGCCCAGGCATTGTGCTTGAAGGTGATGAGCAAGACTATGGACTCTACCAAACTCGGTAGTGAGAAGCGTGAGTCTTGCGATCCACAGTCTTGTAACGCGTAGCTGATCCGTAGTCGAGTTCGCTACAATGACCCTTCATCCCGAGACCAAGCAGCCTTTGGCCAAGATCTACCGACCATCAGAGTTGGATGAACTGCTAAGGAAGCTCGAGCTAGGAGGTAAACAGGAAGACAAGGTTGAAGCTGGAGAAGGTACTGGAGGTGGCGGTGGAGGTGAAGGAAACGTCGCTATGAGTACGTAACGAGATCAAGAAGCTAGATCATGCATTGTATGTTTAGAGCTATCCTTAGAGCGGTGTCAGATTCAATTTGAGTTCTGGAGACGGGACTGTCGTAACATACATCATTATCGTCTGCACTATAATCTACCAAGTCCTGATCTATAATGCCTGAACCTCGAACTCCTCTCCCTCGACCTCGTCCGCGATTACATGTTCTGGTGGTGGTCCTTCTGACTGGAAACCCAACATGGACCCACTCAAAGAGGGTCGTCCGCCTTTTAACGTTCCGACATCTCCCCCTGCCGCGACCACGCCCACATCTCGCACCTCTTCTGGAGTGTCGGTCGGCGGATCCGTCAACATTTCGACTTGCTCGCCAGGCCCTCCTACTGATGCCATCGACCGCGAATCAATGCCCAACTCGCGCGATAACATGTTTTTCCTTGCAACCTCATCCGCCTCCCTAGCTGCATCCGCCTCTAAATCCTCAACCGCTATGCTCCCCTTCCGACTCCCCATGATTGGTGATTTATCCTCAGAATCAATTATAGGATCTGGTATTTCGATATCCTCCACTGGTATTTCATTGGCGATAGACAACATTTCTCGTAATGATGCATTCTCCTCTTCCAGGCGTAAGATTTCCATTTCTCGTTCCAAGGCCCAATCGGCATGACCTTCTGTGCCAATATACCCGCCTGATGAACCTGGTAGTGAACCGGGGAAGGCGTTGGGTTTACGAGGTGGTTTCGTAAATATTCGGCCTGTCGTTCCGTTCATTGTAGATGGGCGGAGGGATGAGGGGCCAGCTTCTGCTTGTTCATTTTTGATCTGAGGATGATTCTCGATTCCATTGACGAGTTCCGATAGTTCTCCTTCTAATGAACCGTCTACTTCTTCTCCGCCTAACGATCGTAATGTCGTCCGTAGTAGAGTGGATAGTCTGGAGAGAAGTAGTGAGAGAGACGTATCATCGTGGAGTTTACTTGAGGAATGTGCGGTTTGGAGTGATTGGAGCAAGGTCGTATAGTAGGAATGAAGCGACAAGTCGTGTTGTTGCGATGCGTGCTATACTGTCAATCCCTTTCACAGGTTATGCTTCCCGGAGACTCACAGCAACACCCCGGAACTTGCTCATAACATTCTCCAGCGTACTTTCATACTCTTTTAGTAATCCACCAAGCTGTTTATTCTCATGCTGCAGCGACTGATTCTCCAGAACCAAATGCGACGCGAACTTCTCAAGCTCAGAGCTGAATTCCTCTAGATCATCAGCTCATGCTACCTGCGAGGCGATAGTAGCTGACCATCCGCTATATCCAAGTTGAAACGCCGTAATGGGAATCCAGTTCCAACATGCATTGCTTGTCCCTTGACATTATCACTCCGGGTTTTGAGGTCCTTGATGATAGCTCGGTTCGCTGTCAGCTGGGCTGTCTTTGTCAGTTTGGTCTCTTCTGTTGTCAAGCACCACATACCTGATAGCTCTCCTACCAGATGATAGATTCGCCCTAGTTCGTCTTCCATATCGCCCATATTGTATATTCTATATTGTCGAGGACAAAGTGAGCGAGACAATAGTGACCGGTGACGCTCAGATAACTCGGCATTGATTACGTAATTAAGGATAGCCTCATGTTCGGGTCAGTTTTGCGTCAAGGGTTGGATCAATATATGCATGCATGCACAGGACAACAACATTGATGCAGGAATACAGAGCCATGTACAAGCCGTATACAGGGACAAACAGTCAGACGATAGACCAGGGAGGATGGAAGGAATGAATCACAGCCAAGGCTGCCATCCTGCTCGATTAGCCACGTCAAGTGTCAATATGCTGGCACTCACCAACAAAGATCTTTGCCAGATTGTCCGGATCCCTAGCCTCCTGAATCAACTGATTGACAGTATATTCCACACTCAAATCAGGCCTCAGCTTCTGCCTGATTTTGCCGAGAACACGGTCGGCTTTCTCGATTGCGCCTGAGGATTGACCTTCGACTCGACCGCCTCCTTGGGCTCGTTTCAGCTTTTCCGTATCGGCCGCCCTGTGGCGTCAGCTGACTTCCTCGGGATGAGATCTGACTTACCATGCGTAGAGCGGATCGTGCTTGAACACCTCCAGGACTGTCAGGATGAGATCTGAGCTAGTTCGCAGTACTCGGAGGGTGTGCTCGCAACATTGTCTGAAGGTTCCGTCTACATCTGTGAGACCTAGGCCGTCGACAATATCGTTGGTGAGTCGGAAGGGGACCTTTTCCGGAATCCTCAGTCGTCGCCCCTATCACATCAGCAATTTATCTTCTCCCAGACTGGTCCACTTACGTCCTCGAAAACAATTCCGAAATCAATATGAACCAGCTCTCCAGTCAGTTTATCAATCAGGATATTGGAACAATGTCGATCTCCAATACCCAGTATATGTCCAACAATACTAGTCACAGCTACACTCCTCGTATAATTCAACCTCATAGAGAACCAAGCCATGGGTTCGCGATGCTTTTCGGTAAAGTAATGCCGCATGACTGGTTTGAACTTCTTCATAAGTTCCACATATCGTTTAGTGAGCTCGGGGGAGGTGTGATCCTTTTGTTGAAGTTCTTCCAATCGCTTTCGGAGGTGATCAGGTGGGTGGTCGACTTCTGCTCTATACCTGATTTGTTAGTATTGACTGATAATGGCTGGAGGGGACTGACTTGGTATGTGCCGGCTTGAGGTACTCTCCTATAGCCATACTATCTCCCACAAACTCCATTACACCAGATCGATTTGGCAGAGGGATGACTGTATACCGCCTAAACCTCAAATCTCGGGCTTTCGTCTTCCGATCCCGACTCAGAATACGGTTCGTCATTTCGAACACCTGCTCCATTACTGCATCCTGTCGTAGCTCGTCATCTCCCTTGAACTATTTGTTAGCGATACTCACACATTGAGACACGTGAAATCTACCAGTTCGAAATGTTCCTGACCCAGAGAGTCAACGCAGATCATCCGTTTTGGCCGATGTAGTCCTCCCAGTACCTTGAATCGGGATCGATATCGATGTATGGTAGCGATATGATTGTATTTCTTGGTAAAATCGACAGGTAGTACCACACTCGGCGGAGGAATCCTGAGGTTTGCGAGTGCCAACAACGGTGTGCCCTTGCTCATCACATGATCGACCTTTGTGGAAGCTTTCTTGTCCATCTCGTATCGGCACCACGGGACAGCAGCAGTTGTGAAGACCATCATCCTATCCACCGCTTCTCGGGCCAGTGGCCTCTCTTTGTCACTATGCAGAATAGCAAGTAGCTCTGAAGCAGCTGGAACTCGTCCCTCGGTAGAGTTGACATCGGATGTACGGCGAGATTTGGATGTCGACTTTTCTTGTGGTCCATCGGCTCCTTGAGCGACCGTGATGACTTGATAGAGAACGTGGAAGGGATGATCCCTCGCCATTCGTATTAACAGGCCGTTGAGAGCGGAATTGAAACATGTAGGTGCTTTGGGTTTGTACAGTCTAGCAGCGAGTTGAGGTCCAAGGAAGATGAACTTGTGAGATGGGATTGCCGAGACCGGTCCGGAGAAAGTCCGATTAACATCTTCGCTATCATCATGTTCCAACCACATGGAACATAGCCGAGTGATTGAATCGTCAAACTCGTCCGAATAGATCAAAGACGAAGCGTACATCTTCATTGCCGTTTTGGCGAATACCGTCAATTCATTTTCGAGATCCTGTAATGCCCGCTCGTCTTCTATGAAATCTTGGCGACGAGACTCGCCAGTTTTGGCAGATGGTGTTTTGGATTTGGACGATTTTGACAGGGTATCGATATGCTCGAACTCGCTATGTGCGCGTTCTCGGTTCTGTCTTAGGCGATCTAGTTCTGGGGATTTGGACAAAGCTTGGAGGTGGGCGTCGGCAAAGAGGGCGTACTCGTGACAGACTCGAGCTTGTTCGATAGCGCCGAGTTTCGAGGCCTTAGTCATATTGTACGCTCGGTCGAAAGTTGCTTTGATCTCTTGCGGGGCTCGCATTTTGGCAACTGATGTCCAGTGTGCCTACATATCAGTATAATCCTGAACAAATACAGCAAGACTTACATTTCTTGCCAATAAGACTGCAAGCCTTCCATTCGATTTGGTGGTCGATTCAACCAACTTAGTCATCTGCTCGACATGCTGTATAGCAAGCGCATGCTCCTTTTGATCCCAAAGTACATGTCCAAACTCGTCGTTCGCCTCATCAGACCCTTCGGCACCTCCTTCGATGTGTTGAACGGCGGTGATGGAATTGACGGCAGCTTGCAGCTTACCATCTTTACGAGCAAGGCGCCCTAGTTGCAGGTAGACGGACTTTTGCAGGGCGACGATCGTCTCTGTTTGGGGTGTCGTCAGATCTCCAATCAGAAACTTTGACTCTCTCGAATAGGCCGCTCGGAGTAGCGATAGACGTGTAGCAGAGACCCGCTCGGCAACAAGGAAGCTACTTGTCAGTCTTGCCAAATTAAGGGAGGCTTACTCCATGGTTTCACTCAACGACTTCAATCTTCGCAATGCCTCGTTGTCGCCTTCTCCTTCCGATAATGCCTTTTGGGTATCTTCTCCCAACCATAATGAGATCTCGCGCAGACATACCAAGTTGGCAGTACTATCCTTGATCTGAGCCATTCGTTCCAGACCAAGATCTCCCAATCGACCGATTTCGGAGCGGATCGCCACGTCCACTAGGCCCCGAGCAGCTTGCTGATCTCGTTGTCGATGTACAGCTCGTAGACAGCTATAGAAGCTCCCATGAGGTGTCTGGGCGGCTTCAGACGAGACTGGTAGATCCCAATCCCCCGTCCTCCAAGCTAGCTCCAACAGTAGAGGGTCATCGGCAGTTTCACCCTGTTGATACGAGCTTGTGGCTTTGTATAGTCCGGAAGAAAGATGATCGAATCCCATATCGTGTAGGTTGCTCATCATTGACAATGCGGAGGATCCGCTGGATCGGTGATTGGACCCGGTTTCAAAGGCAGCGCCATTCAGTCCGAAAGCCCGCCACGATTGCTTCTCGTGTTGCAGTCGGCGTAGCAACGCACTCTTGACATCATGCGTCTGAATCCCGTAGAATCCGTCAGGATCTTCGACGTTGCTGTATATCTCGTACATGATCTATTCATCAGCTGCAGTGTCGCATCTAGACTCACATTTTGCACTCGAGGATCCAAAAGGTCCAGCCTCTGAGCATCATCATCATGCTTCATCTCCAAAAACATCAGAGCCGAAGCGAAAGCACCACATTTAATGGCAGCTTCGCTGAGAAGAACCGGATCGATTTCGAGCCAGTGATCGAAGGACAATACCCCAGCCCGGAAGGCAGGTGCAAAGCCGCGTAAATGGAGGACGATCCGAATGATGATTTCCACAGCTCCTACCGAAGCTTGACTCCACTGGATGATTTGCGTAAAGTAGCGCGAAAGAAGTGATGATCTTGATTCGGCGACCAGCTTGCTCTTGGCCGATCCGCAGGTGAGCAGCGATTGGACCAGCCAGGGAAGCATTGTTGAAGCACATCCTGCCTGGGGCTCAAGTAAAGGGATGAAGCACGAGTAGAATACGTCGTCGGTCGAGAGGACGTTGCAGAGCAGGATGGCCAGGTGAGAAGCCCATGTATCGGGGTTGAGCGACCTCTTGACCCACGTTTCATCGGTTTGAAGCGCTTCGAGAGTGGCAGTCGATGGAGCATTGGGCGTATCTAGCGGTACAAGGAGTTCGAGTAATGGTTTCGGTGGAAGGGAAGATTTGGCCGTCGCGGTATCGGTGCCGAATACAGTCTTTCTCGCCAGGAGGTCATTGATGGTCTGATACGATTTCCGCAATACTTCCATGGCGACAGATCGGATTCGGTAGTCGTTGTGATGCGTCAATTCGGCTACTTTGGTGACGAGTACCACTCGAAGTAAAGTCGCAGGTTCCCTAGCGAGTCGATCGCTGAAACGTTGCAAGATCCGATCTTGTGATAGAGCGACGACTGTCTCCAAGCTTGGCGCATGGATGTCGCCATCCACCTGATCCAATAGATCCAATAGTCCAGATACACCGTCTGATGTAGAGCCAGCTTTCGATAAAGTCGCCCGGAGATGCCAAAAGGTCTTTTTGACGAATTCATCCCGATCACCGGTTTTAATCCCTTTTGCGAGTCCAGAGCAAAGTGTCATGGAACTGAAAGATTTTGCGGCGGGCGTTTCAGCGACAGAGCTGAGGTCGATGAAACTCGGTTCTGTCCAGCCATGGAAGAAAGCAGTGATTTCCTTGGGCCAGAATGCAAGTGCGAAATCAAGTGTCTTTTGGAACCCTTCTTGTGATGTCCATTGCTGGACTTGAGTTGCGAGCCAGGTATCGACAGCAAGACAGGTGGCAGCTGCTATTTTACCTTTCGTTCCGATCCGTTGACGAACTTCACCTAATTGGACCATGATTGCTGGTAAGTCGTGTAATTGATCGTCTCCTGGTTGAACTTGCTGAAATCCCCATCTAAGCATTCTGACTACTATCTCGGGGTAATCAGTCTTGTCGAGTAGAGTGATGATCTCTCGGAGGAACGTTTGCAGAATTGTCGGTTCTCGGACAGTCTTGGGAAAGAGAGCAACAACGAGAGCAAGACATCGTAGGTACCGCTTTTCTTCGGCCGCAAGGAACGTATCATGGAGTAGTCGAAAGAGCATATCGAATGCTAGGAATACGATTTTGGCGGGATTGGCCGATGGATATTGCGATAAAAGGTGCGAGTGGGTCAGAAGAATGGCCGAGCTCGGGTGGCAGGGATTGAGGGCCACGATAGCGTCTCCGCTACCTTCTTCTTCTATGGGGATCAATGTGCAGAACGTTTCTGGATCGGAACCGGCTGTATTGACTGTATGGATTTGGAGTCGAACCACATCAGAGGTAGATTCGAGGTCCATCAGCACGAGGAGCTGTGCGAACACAGAGTCGATTCGCTGAGTGATCATGCTGGGAATATCGTCGTCGACAAGGGTGCGAGCTTTGGAGACCATCGATATGACATGTGTTTCGATCTCGGGTGAGGCTCCTCCCCTACCAACAGCCTCGATGTATGCCAGAGCGGCAGCAGCCGGGAGGTGTTGCTTGAAAGCCCATGTGATTGATGTCGATGAAGCTTCGCACGCATCCTTGAACATGACGAATCCATTGCTTTCGATAAGAGCGCTGGGTCCGACCATGTTTAACAATGCAGATCCAAAGGCAGCCTTGGTTGGAAATCCATATAGACGGAAAGGCTGCATAATTGTCTTTTGGCCTGACTCCAGTTGACTCAAGCAGATGATACTTGCATACGGCTTGAAGAGATCGGATATCGATGTCAAATGGAGCCGTTTAGCAACAGCATGAACACCATGTTGAAAGTGTTGATGGATCGTCGGGGTCGTAGGTGGTATTTCGTAGAGATGAAACATGACGGTGGCACGTATTGTGACGCTGGCAATACAGCAATTTAATTTCCAGACGAGGTGATTCATGAACGAATCCCAATGATCTCTTTGGCCTGGTTGTCGGCTCAAGGCCTCAAAGTAGAACTCCGGATGTTTTTGAGCGGGAAAGTCTTCGAGTAAAAATACGGCAGCAGAGGATGTTGCAGCTCGGACCCGGACTCGTGCGTCGATATCGACAAGAGCGCTCTGCATGTATGCGAAGGGAGTGATGTCGTTGTCTTCCATATCCATCTCGTCGTCTTCTTTGAATTTCGACCATAGTGAGGTGGCGGCGTCATCGTAGTCGAGGAATTCGTCGAGAAAGAGTATCATTGCCAGTCTTACTCGCCATGAAGCGATTTGTCCCCTCTCGGTCTTTCGCAGCAGGAACCTAGCAAGAATAATTGCTCTTTCGGGAATGTCAGTACTGCTGGCTTCAGGCGATACCCAGACCCATGCCGAATGTCCAAGGAAGGCGAGGGCGATTTCGAGCAGACCTTCGTTCCTTGAATACCCATACGATCCGACCATTTCCTCCAGTGTTTCCAGGACTGCATCGACAGCACTCATGTTGAGCCGCAATAGGCCATCCTGCAGTGCATCACAGATGACCAGACCAAGTTGAATAAATCGAGGACCTTCAGCGGCGAGCCATGCATTGATGACGGTCAGATCTCGGCCGGGGTGTCCGTTGGGAGATGTGAACATGGAACCACATAGTCTGTAGCGTACCAGCTGGGACATGAGTGATGAGGTCGTTCGTCGACATTCGATTGCTTCGCGGGATAGAGGCATCGTTTCGGACTCGGCAATTTTGATTTCGCCAAAATCGTCTTCAGTGACCTGGTGTGGCTGAAATGACGATGTGCCCATTGCACTTGATCCGGTGAAACCCGTTAATGCCGATTCGGTCAGAGGGAGCAATTCTTTCAGCGCTGCTCCAAGCTGTAGTCTCAGTATGGACCCAGAAGGGTGGGCTAAAGGATACTGACTGTTGGCTCGCCCCAGACAAGTTTCTGCAAATAATCGACGGAGTCCGATCCTGCTTCCATGTCTATATCTCCACCTTGATCAGACAGGACTCTGCGTATTCCCGATAGCTCAGGGGACGCATTAAGCAGTATAGGCCAGGTAGCAGGTCTATGCGAAGAAGCGGTTGAAAAAGGCTTGAAAGCAGTCCACATGAGATGCTGTCCAGGTATCGTGTGTGACGATGAAGCGAGCGAGGGTCTGATCTTGCCGATAAGATGAATAATGGCCTGAATACAACTCGGCTCGACATGTGTACCGGACGCTTGGAGCGTGACGAGATACGCTGAGGCAGCTATCACTATGTCTAGGGCTTTTCGGACCCTCTCGGGCGGGGAGAGGGCAGTGTCTTCTGCTGTTGGCCAATCTGTACTGAGGGCTTCGATGGAGCGAGTGAGGAATGATAGTGCAAGGCCAGGGCGTCCTTGTACCCCTTCTAGGCTATGCTGTGTTCCGGCCAGAAGCATCGATGGTGCCGATATCGAGGTAGCTGGGCTGGTGGTCTTTTCCACCTTATCGGGAAACTCGGCATGTATGATGAGTCGGCGAAGTGGTCTCGTATTGTGTTCCTCTATCAGACGATCCACAATAGCGCAATCTGGCAGTACATCGCTCGCTTCGAGGTCGCTCATGTGGAGCGGCGAAATTCCAGAGACTTCGCATACCAGTCGATAAATATCGGCAGCAGAGTACTGATCCATTCGAGCTCTCCCTTTCGCCCCATCAACAACAGACCACTTCATCAACCATCCCATCACGCGATCCTCTAACTTTTGCTGATATAGCGTAGCATCGTTCCGAGCGATCGTGACAGCCGCACATAGGAAGGCGCAGACTGAATCGTATGGATACGGTGGTCCCTGTATTTCGATATTCGCCAAGACTGTGCGGATGTCGGAAATGTGTTTTGGTGTATTTGCCAGACCACAACTGAGTAAGCAGGTCGCTGTATGACAGGCCGCGCGGGATAGAGCTGCAGTGGCGATCTTTCGAGTAGCATGGGCCCATACTCGATTCCAAGGAGTGTCTCCTCTTCTCGCGACCAAGCCCGACAGACCATCTGTTGACGTGGGAGCGGAATCGATCGATTGGTCCCCGACAATGGCGAGATGACTAAACGCGATCATGGCCCACGATTGGAGATTCGCATCTTCCTCGTCCAATAGATCGATCAGAACACGTCGTATGTCCCGTTGAGCCTCGGAGTGGAGTCGATCCTGATATCGATCGATAAAGAAGGTCAGTATTTGGACATGAAGGATCCGAGAGGCCGTGCTTCCAGCATCGATATTCGCGACGAGGGTTGAGATGGCATTATCGATCCGGCGACGCTTGGCGCTAGCTTGTGTCGAAGGTGTTAGGTTCTGGGTCGCGTGTGTCGTGTCGTAGAGCTACGAGTCAGCTTGTGGCAGACATCAGAAGATGCAGCTTACGTAGTAGCAGATATCAGCGTAGAGTTCCTCGATGACCCATGATAGGGCGCTCTCGTGGGAGAAATCAAAGCCAGCCTGTCGGTGAGTCTAGGCAATTTTTGTATTAAGGAAAGCTGACCTTCACGGCAGATGTCTCGAACGGATTATGAGTCTCCTTCTCTTTTCCCTTTCTCGATCTCACCTTTAATCGGACGACCGAGAGATCGAGAGGCTCCACTCCCCATCTCAGCTGTCCTTCTTTCGGAAGGTGATCCATGATCTTTGCCAAAGTCTCTCTGACTGATCCAATCTTGTCAAACTCTCCCGCAACCTTGTGCGTGACGAATGGCAACATTGTACGCAGAGCAATGACGACCTGTTCCCTCGTGTCTTTCTTTCGTGTTGACCACAGCGCTCCGATTTGAGGCAGTAGTTTCAAGCTGGCTGATATCGTTTCGTTACGGGCATTGAGTTCCATTTCGGCGAGAATGAGGTTGAGGGTGCGGAGTACGGGAAGATGCGCGTTATTGTCGTTAGGGTATTGCTGGAAGAAACGGTGGATCTTGAGGAGCATGTTCGTTCCTGTTGATGGTTCCGGGATATATATCGTATCCTTCTCCGGCAAGGGCGAGAGCAAAGGGGCGGCAGGAGCGGAAAAGAGAATTGGTAAAAGACCGGCGATCTCGCCATTGATATTGGATAACGTCTTCTGCCTAGTGTGGGCGCTGTGCGATTGAGTCATATCTGGTTTCCTATCCACATCCATATCACTCTCATCCTCCAGTTCGTCCTCTTCGTCATTCTCGCTCAACCTGACTGGATCGCCCAGGATTGATGCCCAGCATACTCCAACGACGATTCTCCAATTCATCGAATCGAGACACTCAAGGTGGGGAGGGTATGAAAGGATAGTCTTGAGTGCTTTGATATAATCGATCGCGGCTGGTGGGAATATTTGACCTCCGTGAACGAGGAGAGTGACCATATGGGTGAAGAGCGCCATGAACGGTTTCTTTGATAACAGCTGATGCGTTTTCTCGGCAATCTTCCTCACTAGGCCAATGGCATCAGAGAGTCTCTTGTCCGCTACCAATCAGCTCCTAGAGACATCACAGACGTACCTTGAGCCGAAGCAGCTTTCTTCAACACAGCCTTCTTCTCCATCACGACAACCTGAAATAGGCATTGAAAGAAAGCCACCCATCGCGCTCCCCCTTCCTTGGACGCGGTCTCCTGGAATCGAGAGACATTGTCTCTACTGTCGAATATATCTCTGATCTGTTCTAGACCTTGTGATCTCTCTTTTAGCTTTTCAGAAGTGTAGGAGCGGATAGCGGTCGACAAGCCTGGGATGGAACTGTTCATGGCGTGTGATCATTTCCTGGCGAATGGAAATCGATGGATCGCTCTTGAAATTCGTGAATGCAGGTGAAGATATCTAAAAGCCCACCATTGAATCTGTCTGAGTACCGTCTGATGCCCCGCTGCCGTGATATAAATGTGAGAGAAGGAGGAATTGATGTAATCAGAAAGTTAGACCCAGTTGACTATACTCATCGGGGTGCCCCGCATACTCAGGCACAGAGTCACGTGGTTTACCTTTACAACTTTGATTTCTAGCAAAATTCGTCATTTCATCAACATATATATATATAATGACAAGGACAAAACAAGCAGCACGTAGAGGTAGAGGTGGACGTAAATCAGATGGGGCAAATACAAGGCCAAAGGGCGATGGAGTCGCACCAACCTCAGCGAGCTTGATTGGTGAGTTGCTTGCTTTTCAGGGGTGCTGGAGCTGATATTGTAGACAAGGCACATACTTTACTTGCTCAATCTAATTTCGAGCTTGCTGCCCAATTCTTAGACCGAGCTTTGGAGCTTGAGCCAACGAATCTGGAAGCTAGGGAGCTACTTGGTGTTGCTCATTTGGAAGCTGGAGATCCTGAAATTGGGCGTACTGTACGTGACCTAGTGCGAGTAATGACATAGCTGATCGGGATAGCACCTACTTCAACTCCTCCCTCCCCATACCACAGAAGCACCTTCATCACCCTCGATCTATCTCTACTTGGCGCAATCGGCAAATGCCCCGCAAGAAGCTTTGGGATACTACACCACCGCAGTCGCTATCCTGGAAAAGACGCTAAAAGAGCGTGATGCCAAGGGTAAAGGCAAAGCATCCGAAGGTGGAGACGGGGACGAAGCGGAGGAGAGGGAAATGGCAGTCACTGCTTTGGTTGCCATGATTGAGATTTGGATGTCTGATCTCTGGTACGTTTCATCAATGGTTCTAGGTTCAAGGCTTATGTGTTAGTATGGAGGAGGCTGCCGAGGCAAATTGCGATGCTTTGATTGCTAGAGCCTTGTCGATCGCTCCTGATAATCCCGAGGCCCGACTGTCTTTGGCATCTATCAGAATGTCCCAACAGCGATTCGACGAGGCCAAAGAGGTCATTGTCAAGCTATATCAGGATATTGAAGGTCTCGACTCGTGTACGTCCCTTTCCAAGCTGAGAGACACATGGCTGACATCAAGTCGATGAGGGATTGCCCGCTCTCCCCGCCCGACTCCTGCTTGCGCGACTGTTGCTCGAGCACACACTCCATATTCCCGCCCTCGAGATCCTCACGACGGTCCGTGAAGAGGACTCCCTCAACGTCGAGGGTGCCTACCTCGAAGGATGGGCTTTCGACCTACGAGCCGAAGCACTTCGTGAGAACCCAGAGGAACTGAAGAGTGAGGAAGAAGGATTCGAAAGGTTGACAGCGGACGAATGCTTGTCCGAGTCAATGAGGAGTTTGTTGGAATGTGCAAACTTGTTTACGGAACAGGATTACGAGGATGAAGGAATCGGAAAACATGTCGCGGAACTACTTGATGAATTGAAGAAGAAGGGTGTTGAGCCTGCCGAGCCCGAGGAGGAGGATGAAGAAGAAGAAGGGGAATGGGAGGCAGAGGAAGATGGAGAAGGAGATGTCAAGATGGCCTAGAAGGATATCGGTGAGGGTTGCATGATAAATTGTTTGATATTATACTTTGAATTGATGAATTTGATGCGATCTTTCCTTCTTACTGCTTCATGTTCCTCCGTGCCCTGGGAGAGTATGGCCCCACTGAGCTTCATCTTTGTCACTATCCCCTCGTTCCCTCACATCCTTTTCTCCTGATTTCATCCCTTGCAATGCCTCCGCATGACTAGTCGGCCTGTTGGTATTCACACGATTGACTTCGTCCTGCCACCATTGCTGCATCTCTTCCGAGACTGATATACGCTGCACACTGGGCTCTGATAACATCTCTAGCGTTTTTGACATTCGTCTCAGCTGAACATGAGCGGAGGTCGCTTGATGATGAGATCGGTGACTCACCTGGTGTTCGATCGCGGTGTAATCTCGTTGCTTTAGTTGTGGATTACGGAAGTTGTATCGAACATGCAGCAGGAAAGCTGGTCGGACTGCCTGACTCATCAATCTTGTGACCTACTCTCCACGAAAAGTGGACGCACCTCTGGCTTCGATAGGGCTGTACGCAGAGCTCTGGGACGTCAGCTTTGAGTCATGGAGCCGATCTCTGAGCTTACTGCCTGTAAAGCTTGATAACATCTGTCTGTAGACCTGATCTGACCATTGTTATACTGTGATCTAGAAATATGTACACTTGGTGCTGTCCAGATCATTGATACCCGAACATGACGCAAGAGATCGACAGCTGAGACTTTGTATAATCCCTTCATTTTACACAAGGCTCGCGCGTCGGGTTCATTCAGCCTCTGTCTAGTCCACTTTACTCACCTTATATCAACGAACAATGAACGAGATCCTACACAAACTACGCCCACAGGATGCATACGGGGGAGAAGATGGGGATGGAATCAACAGTGCAGATGTAGCTGGTTGGGGAAGTCATGCAGGTCACGGCAACCTTTCTCGATCAGGTGGTATTGCCTCCATGGACGTTCCTCGAGTTCATGATGTAAGCTCCGTTTCACTTGACGAAGGCAAGATAGCTGACATCGTAGCCATCAGCTTTTCTAAACACCTACACCGATTCCATGTCTTCCAATCCTCAGGCAAAGATCAAGCTCGCTCACGGAACGACAACGCTTGCGTTCAGGTTCAAAGGTGGTATCATTGTTGCTGTTGATTCGAGAGCTACCGCGGGTAGTTATGTCGGTAAGTCTATCTACATATTTTTGAAGGGAGTAAGCTGACTATGAAGCTTCCGGAACGGTGAAGAAAGTCATCGAGATCAATCCTTATCTTCTTGGTACCATGGCTGGAGGTGCTGCTGATTGTCAATACTGGTAAGCTTCTGCGCCCCGCATGTCTGGTACAAGCTGACGTACCAGGGAGACATATCTCGGTATGAACTGTCGATTGCACGAGCTCCGAAACAAGGAGAGGATCAGTGTCGCGGCTGCTTCCAAGATTCTCTCGAATATCGTTTCTGGGTACAAGGGAATGGGATTGAGCATGGTGAGCTCCGTGTTGCCTTGTACCAACGACAGTAGCTGATTGACAGGGTACTATGATCTGTGGCTGGGACAAGACTGTAAGCTGCCCGACTCTGCGGAAGTGAACGGTAGAAGCTGACGAAGTAGGGTCCAGCACTATTCTACGTTGATGACTCTGGACAGAGATTGAAGGGTGATTTGTTCTCGGTTGGTTCGGGTAGTACATTCGCCTACGGTGTTCTAGATCAGGTAAGCTGTCTGACAATTCGACCGATACCTCAAGCTAATGATCAGGGCTACAGCTACGACCTATCAGACGAAGAGGCACAAGAGCTAGGACGTCGCTCAATCGTCGCTGCAGGTCACCGAGATGCATTCAGTGGAAACACCTGTAATCTCTACCACGTCAGGGAGAACGGATGGGAGTTCATCGGTACGTCTGCCATCAATCAAGCCTTGAGTCAGCTAACAAGTAGACAACTACGATATCAGCGAGCTGTGGTATCAGTATGAAGAAAAGAAGAAGGCTGACCGAGAGGCTGCTCAGGGTCGAGGGGAACCTATCAATGTTGAAGGATAGGAGATGTAGATTGGCAGATAGATATGCACTTTTATGACATGTTCCGGGTTTTATCCCATGCCATCAGATAATCAATACAGTGTGACTCGTATGTACCCCGCTGGGATAGAGGATAGTACGGTCCAAAGCGAATTGTAGGCGCGCCACGGAGATCACCCGTACTCATACTCTGCTTGCGTCAAGTAATCTCTGTTCTCACCTACCACCATACAGTTAACATCATGAGCGGCCCAACTCCCCTCTCTGAAGGTAAATCATCACTAACTAGACGCCAGCGAGTCACACTAACAATGACAGATAGCATGATTCGATACCGCCTGATACACCCGGACAAAGAGACGCGACCATTCGCAAAGAGACTACACCGATACGCCGCAGCCTCATCCCTAGCATCCAGCTCGACCTCGGAATCCGATGCAGAGGATGGACTGTCCCATGAAAGGGATATGATTAGGCTCGAGATGCTGAGATGGAAGTTGAGCGTAGAGAGAATGTTGGGCAGTGCAAGGAATTTAGAAAAGCAGAGGGAGACTTATGTCAAGCGGGCTGAAAAGACTGGTGGGTCCTTGTTTGTCTGTGATAGGCAGATAGGAGGCTGACTTGTAGTGAGCAAGACAGACGAGCTGAGGCAAACGCTAGAGGAGGAGAAGATACTGCTAGCGACGCGAAGGAGGGAACGTGATAGAATGATCAAATGTGATGAAGTCGCTGCGAAGGTTACAGCTCGGGGAAAGAGTAGGCAGGAATTAGACGAGTGAGTTCAAAGAGGGAAGTCGTGGGCGTGAGGCTAATGGTAGACGTATCGCTACCCTGCAACAAACACTGGAAGAACACAAAGCGGCACTGAAGTTGTATCAAGAAACGGCAGAAGGGAGGGTTCAGATCTTTAACCAAATCACCGATCTGCTCAAGGATTGTCGTGAACTCAAACTACCCATTGATCCAAATGCTACGATTCCCATCGAGGAGGAGAGTGAAAAGATGGAAATCGACGAAAAAGCATCAACCACAGCAGCGGGATCATCGGCGACAATGACATCTTCCACTTCATCGAACACGAATACAGGACCCAAACTATCATCTATGGCCCTTCCATTCCAACCACAACCCCGGACAAACTCGTCAACGAATATCCCAAGAGGCGCAAAATCACGATCAAATACACCCCCTGCTTCAGCTTCGTTACCGGCGAGACCACCTGCCGGGCCATCTTCCTCAAGAGCAGGTCCACCTGCCAGAGGAAACGCCAATCTTCCTTCCAGACCTAGTCAATTGAGGAGCTCGACGATGGGTGGAGGGAGTCTAGAAGAGGGGGAAGTAGGAGGTGAAGATGGGGAAGTTCAGGAGAGGGGGACAAAGAGAGCTGCCGAGGCGGATCGCAGTAGGAGTACCAGGAGTAGGAAGTAGGCTTGGGCTTTGCTTGTGACTTTTGCATTTCGGCATGACATGTATGTAGAGTAAATGTGTCTAGGCTGCCACCGAGAGGCTGCCACGAATGTGCTATACCGCAACCCGCCGGGCGGACATTGGTTGCTCTGCACCGTTTATTAGCCGACACCCCCACTCTCTGTCAGGCCTGACAGAAGTGCCCTTCGCCCAGACTCCTCTCTCCCACTCTGAAAGATGCCTACACGATGAAAGCCCTACGCCTACATCCACCTATAACCGTTAATGCAGCGCGGATAGACCGAGTGATTGGGAAAGGTGTGAACGGAGTGACGGTGAATTTTCGGACATGGTGTAACAAATATACCGAATGAGCCGATCTACCGATAACTTCATCCCGATCCACCGTGTCTGAACCCTAAAGTGGGTGAACGGGCCGGTCTAGTATGCATGCTTGATTCTCCCATCTTTTGTTTCTCTAACAAACGCATTGTATAGCAAAGATGAAGTTTACAGATGGACTGTAAGTTGTAACACTGAAGTCGTGGCTGATCAACAGTTGGAGACGACCTCAGGGAGTTGATTTCTTGGGTGGGGTAGAAGTTGTAGAGATCATTAAAGCTACCAATGACGAGCTGGAGTACATCGTTGCTCCTAAGCACGTTGCTACTCGTGGAGATACCCTCAATTGTATGTTACCCTTGTGCGAAGCTGCTGATCGACAGCGGCACTGTTGACGGTCAACATCACCTCGCCCATGGACGATGTCCTAAAAGTCACCTTGGAACACCATCGAGGACAGGTCGACAACGGACCCAACTTTGAGCTATTCCCCAATGGCGCACCTACAAAGGCAAAGAGTACATACGACAACTCGAACCCCGAATTAGTCTCTTTTAGCTCTGGCTCCCTGTCCGTAGCTGTCGATACTACCGAATACTCTTACGGTCTCGAGTTTACAGATAAAGCCAACCCGAACCCTTTCCTATGTAAAGTCCAGCCCAAAGGTCAGGCTGTAGTCGACCTTCCATACCACTATACCCTCGGCTCTACCTCCGAGGCATCTTGCATGTCGACCATCCACTCGGCTATGCCAGTCCATGATCACGCTACCGCGGGCCAAAGGACTTCAGGTGGATGGGTCAGATTCATGCTCAATGAAATGTCGTTGAGTGTCAATGAGAACATCTACGGTCTAGGAGAGAGGTTTGGACCATTCATCAAGAACGGTCAAAATGTGGGCATGTGGAATGCAGATGGTGGAACTAGTAGTGAACAGGCATACAAGAATGTTCCGTTCTACTTGTCTTCGAGGGGTTATGGTGTTTTCGTGAATCACCCAGAAGAAGTCGAGTTTGAGGTCGGAAGGGAAAAGTGCTCAAGGTTGGGTATCAGTGTCAGGGGTGAGAAGCTCGAGTACTTTGTCTTTGGTGGTGGATCCATGAAGGCGGTAAGTTCTCCCGTCATAGTTGAGTTCGGTGACTGATAAGACAGGCACTCAAGAACTATGTCAAGATGACTGGTATGCCAGCTCTCCCTCCAGCTTGGTCATTCGGTCTCTACCTCTCTACCTCCTTCACCACTTCCTACGATCAAGAGACCGTATCGTCTTTCCTCAAGGGTATGCGAGACAGGGAATGTCATGTCCGAGTCTTTCATCTTGATTGCTTGTGAGTCCGCTTCAGTGTCCATATGACAAGCTAATAAGAAGCTGGATGAAGCGGTACGATTGGTGTTCCTTCTCCTGGGATCCCGAGGCCTTCCCAAACCCCAAGAAATACTTGACGGAACTCAAGAAGGAATACAACGTAAAAGTCTGCGCTTGGATCAACCCATACATTGCCCAGCGAGCCGATATCTTCAAGGACGGAGTCAAGAATGGATACTTCCTCAAGCGACCCAACGGTAGTGTCTGGCAGTGGTGAGTTATCAATTGTATACTAGAAGGGGGCTAATGGCAGGGACGAATGGCAGCCTGGGATGGCTATTGTCGATTTCACCAACCCTGAAGCTTGCAAGTGGTATGTTGGCTTGATCCATACTTTGATGGACACCGGTGTCGACACTATCAAGACCGACTTTGGAGAGAGAATTCCTCATCTAGATGTCGTCTATCACGATGGTAGTGACCCAAGGTGAGTCTCATTCACGGTCCACGGGCACCTGCTGACAACGACAGAAAGATGCACAAGTGAGTATATCACCTACAGGACCTACTGACCTTAGCTACTACGCACACATTTACAACAAGGTAGTGTTCGACGCCATCAAGGCTAAGACCGGCCCCGACTCTGCCGCGCTATTCGCACGATCCGCCACGGCAGGAGGCCAGCAGTTCCCAGTGCACTGGGGAGGTGATTGCGAGAGTACATTCGAAGCCATGGCCGAGACTATTCGAGGTGGTCTCAGCTTGACAAGTTCTGGATTCGCATTCTGGTCCCATGATATTGGAGGTTTCGAGGGTCTTCCAAGGGAGTCTCTTTACTGTCGATGGGTCGCTCTTGGTCTTTGGTCCTCTCATGTGCGTGATCCACCTGTAGTATTGGGAATGGGACTGATGACTAGTCACGACTCCATGGTTCCAGCTCTTATCGGGTTCCTTGGAAATACGGCGATGATGCCGTCGCGACGACCGCCAAGATGATCAAGGCCAAGTTGAGGTTGATGCCCTACATCTTTGCTCAGGTGAGTGACAGACCGGGAAGTCGGCTGATTATCAGGCAATCAAGGCTACAGAGACTGGTCTTCCAGTCATGCGATCTATGGTACTCGAGTTCCCAGAAGACCCAACCTGTGCTTTGCTCGATAAGCAATAGTGAGTCGACCATTTATCCAGAGACTGACGACCAGCATGTTTGGAGACAATATCCTAGTCGCTCCAGTCCTGCACGAGTCCCGAGCTCAATTCTACCTCCCCGCGGGAACATGGACATGTTTCTGGACTAACGAGACTGAGACCGGTCCAAAGTGGATCACAAAGGACGACTACCCTCTCTCGTCGATCCCAGTCTACGTTCGAGAAGGAACTGTACTGCTCCTAGGTCCCGAGGACGTTGATGTGCCCGATTACAAGTATGGGGAGGTTCAGCTTGAGGCTAGGTCTTATCAGGTCAAGGAGGAGGTCACGGTTGATATCCCGGTTGGAGAGGGTAATGGGTGGGCTGGAAAAGTCAAGTTTGGGCCTAATGGGATTGTAGATGCTGCTGGATTCAAGATCACCGTCAAGTAGTGTAGGCCAGGCTGTAGTTGTAGAGGCACTAGCTTTGCATGTATGTGATCAAGCAGCGGCGGGAGTTCTCGGAGTGAGTGTCGGTAGAACGGTGGTTGACTACGAAGTCTAGTCTTGGGCAAGGTGTGCGTTTGACCGAGCCGAGGCTTGAGATGGCTTTGATGGCGTTGGCAACGCACAGTTCCGAGATCATAGTGTCAATGGGCTCGCGGACTGTAGTTGTATTTATAATGCATGAATATGTAATGCTAATATGCCTCGTGTTGTCGTTATTCCTTCTCGTCTCCATTTACGCTTAGTGCAGACATTGCCCTGCACCTACTCGGCTTGCTCAAAGGTCCTCCAGACCAATTTCCTTAACCACCCCAAAACACCCTCACTACCCGTCTCCTCATCCCCCAGTAAAGTCATCAAATCCCCTACCAACTCTTTCAAATTCCCACCATTACCAAGAGACGTTCCCCGGTTCTTTTCTTCACCCATCTTGATATCCATATCATCCTGACTCTCTTGCGGTTCTATCGCATGTCGAGTGAAGATCTGGGCAGTCGAGAGCATCGCGCTGAGCTCGTAGATTGTGTAGAGGATTGGCCGGACCGAGGTAGTGGCTGGAGAACGGTCTAGGAGGGATGACATCGTGTTGCCAAGATCGTTAAGGATAGCAATAGGGTCGGTATGCATCGAGACTGTCTCGTCCTGAGTGTTAGCAAGCACGATATCATGCGGATAGTCTAAGCTTACCTCGGACTGTAGGATCGTTTGCTCGAGCCTCTCACCATCCTTAAGCGCAGGCCAGACTCGGGTGAGATTGACCAAAGTCATTAACGCAGTCATCGTGGCTCTTAGCAGCCGCTCCACACGGGCGGCTATAACAGGTACCTTGGTCTGATCGAGCAAAGCGACCAGATCGATACCAGCCTGTCTGTTCGCCAGTGTATCGAGCTCTTCACTGAGGGAATGATGTTCCTCTTCTGAAGAAGGTACTATCGTCTGAGAGAGCTCGAGGGGATGTTCGAATGCCTCTCTCATGCCACGTAGTAGTTCGACCAAAGGTGTGCCGATCGAGCTCAAGATACCGTCAGGTCCTCCGGTGACTGCTTGCGAGATACCGTAGAAGATGTCGAGTGTGACTTGCATTTCGTCCAGCGCTGAGGTTGTCATGGGACCCTCGCCAGTCCAGGTAAGCGCTTTGAGCATTTGTTCGACCCCAACTCGGATGAAAGGGGTAACTTCGGATCTCACAAATGAGTGCGTGTCTTGTAGCGAGGACAGTAAAGCCTTGACGACGAGTAACATCGAGTACCATGATCCGTGTATGGTGTACGGGGCGGTCTCGATAGGCGGGACGATTTGAGCATTCTCGGCAGCAAGGGCAATCCCATTGTCTGAGTACGCAGAAAGTACTCCAGAGACAGCGAGTTTCTCGGCAGAGAGCGGATTGGCAGCCAACGCAAGGTGAAGTAAGAGGACCAGCGGGATTTGAGAGGGAACAAACGATAATTGACCATTAGGTCCCGGTGTAGTCGATCCAAACACTTTTGTCCTCGTGATGATCTCGAGACTTCGGCCGATAAGATTGGTTTCCGACATCTTGTCGAGCCAAACGTGGGTGGAGACAACCTTGATCATTCCGCACAATGATCCAATGACCAGGCCAAGATCGCCAGCGCAATCTTGCCCGCGCAGTACATTGTCGAGGATGGTATCAGCGGCTTCCATGACGAATACGATGGCATCTTCGAGTAAAATGTCGACTCCCAGGTCAGGCTTGGGATGAGCTGCCAAGGATTGGAAGATAAGGAAGAGTATCCTCAATATCGGTCGATGAATGGCGGGAATATCGGCATGTCGAAGCGAGCTGATCGGTGGGAAAGCAGAGCTTTCGACAATCCTCTTCAAGCCTTCGAGTAGTTCACGAAGTAGCGGCGTCTCGGTCTGATCATTCTCCGTGTCGAGCGCCGTTTCGAGTAGTGCAGATAGCAAGCTGAGCCTTTCAGCCTGAATGGCGAGCATCACATCTCCCCCTCGATCTTCAGTAGCGAGCAGCTCAGCGACAGTGATCGAGGCTTTCAAGCAAGCTGTGGCTGCAAGACCATCTCCTTGCGTCCAGTATGATATACGCTCGATTAGCGAATGGAAGGATTTGGTGAGGGCGATATCGGCGTCCAGCATCGACCAGTTGAGATTAAACATATCAATCGCGAGGTTCGCAGTCGATTGTTTCCTAGGATCAAAGGGTACGTTCGGCGTAGAATCTGGCACATCAGCGACAGTCTTCAGGCAGGTCGAGATACTCACCATATAAATATGTACTACCATACTCCCTCTCCGCAGGTAAAGCAATAGTCTTCAAGCCCTTCAGACTCAAACCGCATTCTTGTAAATTGTGTAATTGCTCCTCATGCAAAAGAGGATCACAGCTGGAATGACTAGCAAGAGCAGCAGCTTCCGTCAGATTCGAGGCGTTTCTGAACAAGCTCAAAACGACGCTTTGTGCCTTTGTTTCCGGTCCTTCATCCTCGACACTCAGACCCAGCTCGGTAGCAAGAAGTGTGGTAGCGTTCGCCTTGGCCTGAATGGAGTAAGCGTATTGCCAGATCCGAGCCGCGAAGTCATCGGCGTGCATAGATAGTTGGAATGTCGGTGGTGAAGGGACGAGTCGGTGCGAGATCTCGTAGACAGCTTCCCACAGATTGGGATGTTTGCGAATGATCGAGATGGGTAGTGAGAGACTGGGACAATCTAGTACCGCTTGGGCAAAGGACAACACAGCAGCCATGACGTGAGGAGCCTCGATAAAAGAAGCTTGTTTGGTGAGAATGTAGTCGATGGCCGATTTGAGAACACCAGTAGCTTCACCTCCATCCTCGCATTTAACCACAGCAGTAGCGCTGCCTGTTTGAGTCACGAGGACAGTCGAAAGAAGTTGCCAAGCCGCAGCCTGAAGTTCGAGTGACTCGCTCTCGGCCGCAAGCTTGGACAATCGCTGGAAAGATTGCGATGGATCTCGCAGTAATCCAGCAACAGAAGGTCGTTTCGGGTCATGAGCAATACTCTCGAGATAGCTTCGTACAGTCTGGAGTGACAGCAGTGTCGTCATCGGTTGTGTTGAGGGCAGGTTCGTTAGATCCAGTAGGTAATCGAGCAGTTGCGTCTTTTGTGAAAGAGGTGAAACAACAGTCACGCCCATGATCGCATATGGCAGAGATGTCGTAGGGATTTGAAGAGAGGAGGCGACTCGGAACAAACTTTGTAGCATGACCAAAGCCTTGTCGGCACTTTCGACGATCCACCTAGCTTCGCCCTCTCGATGTCGAGCGACCATTCCGCGTAATGTCGACGGTGCTTGGGTGATGATATCGACAATAGGGCGGTATGTCAATGGCGAAGCCTCAGAGATGAAGAGGTTGATGACACTCTGAGCGGTACTTGTGATATTATCGCTCCGTCTTGACAGAGGGTGGCGTAGTATCGTGAGATAGGTCTCAAAGACCAACGAGGCGATCTCGAATTTAGTACCGATATGCTCGTATCGCCATCCGGGGAACAATGACCAGATATCGGTAAATACTATATGAAGAGCCGATGGGAGTACGAGATCCTCCTCCGAGTAGCTCGAGGAAGTCTCGACGAGCGAGACTACAAGACGTAAAAAGGCGACGGTGATAGAATGATCGCCTTTCTGGCTTGCATGCAAAAGGTTCGCAGCAGGTGACCTTTTTCGACCATATCCGCCAAAGAACGCCGAGGTCTTGAGGGCCTGCCAGGCGTTCGTCTCGGGCGCGACGACTAGGTTGGACAATAACTTGAGAGCATGCACCGCCAGACTGGGATCGTAGCTAAGGTCGAAGCTAGTGAGGACACTCAGAGCGATCTCGACGAGGGGATGTACGCTGTACCCGGCTGGAGCAAGCACTCGTAGCAGCTCGATGGTGAGTGATGAAGAAGGTCGCAAAGCAGCTGCGAGGAACAGGAAGCCAGAAGACAAAACGTCGGTTGAAGAGGGTGGCTGTGTTCCGCTGTATAGATCGGCGACACT
Organism: Vishniacozyma victoriae; assembly: GCA_017654735.1. Taxonomy (NCBI): domain Eukaryota; kingdom Fungi; phylum Basidiomycota; class Tremellomycetes; order Tremellales; family Bulleribasidiaceae; genus Vishniacozyma; species Vishniacozyma victoriae. The sequence continues at coordinate 1,130,722 of JADPYG010000088.1, forward strand.
GAGCTGTATCGTGCCTTCTGATGGCGCGGCTGTAGGGGATGGAGGAAGTCCCGAAGCGGCCCGCATGGACTCCACAAGCAGCTTCCAGCCAGGCATCGTAACATTCCAAGTGATGACTGGTGGTAGATCATCGCCGGTCAGACGAATACCGGTAGTACCCCGAGGAATATCGAGTCCACCCGGCAAGGAGATCGGCTGTGTGGACCGGACCATCTTCCTGCCCGTCTGGTCGACACCGATCAATGTGTAGGCGGAAGAGGGAGTAACGAAAGTAGCGTTGGAAAAGCTGTTGAGATAATCGCAAGCATGATGTATGGGATCGAGGCCAAAGAGAGATTCAGCGACCATATCGTTGATGTCTGGTACGGCCAGAGCTCGAAGGACATCGAGGAGTCCGCTTGGTTGGAAGGGGTATCGGGATTGATCGAGGACCGCTCGACGGATTTCAACTGGATAGTCGACTTGCCAAAAGTCGGAACATAGCATGAGTTGAGTTCCAGGAGAGCCCTGCAAATCAGCACGACGGTATGGGTCCAAGCTGACTTGACTCACCTGACCAAAGGTGAGCTCCCATGCTCGGTGCAGACCAGCCTGATCTGGGATATTTTCCACATTCAGTAGCTCTGTCATGCCGACAAGCATATCTGAAAGTCAGCAATGAGATGATGTCCGTGTACGTACCTTTGAAGAGCCGTCTCCGATTGGTGGCTTTCCGATTGGGAACGCTATTGATGTCCTCGTCTTCGGAAGAAGTGAACAGAGGTCCAGTCAAGATCCTCTCTATCCAGCCGAACAACGCAAGCCTGCCGTCGAACGCTCGAGAAGCGATCTCTTGATACGGTGTGGCATCTTCCCCTTGGGAGAAGGAAGGAGCAAGGTTGGCCGGTAAACAACGCAAGGTGATTGACCAGGCGAGGCAGAGAAGCGAGATGGGCGAGCTTTCATCGTGATGTACGACTTTCGTGTCCTCGTCATATTCTCCCTCGGACGCGTCAATGATTAGTTGATGGACGAATTCGATGTGTGCTTTCGACCCTAGTAGAGATCCTTCCTCCGGGTCCGAGGGCGAGAGGGCGCTAGAGACCGACATGGCTTCGATGGCGATGAGAATGAGATTGTCTCGTATACGGTCCTGAAGAACATCGCATTCAGAGTCGGCTTCCCAATATTGTCGTGTGGCCTGCATGGTCCCGAAAGATGATAGCAGTGTTCCACGAATCAGGGCGTGGGATGTAGCGGCTTTGCGGTCGGGTGTTTGGACGAGGACGATAAATAGGAGTTGAAGGATGACGACCTGAAGCTGGAGGTAGTGTTTGGCCCTATTCATCAGCTCAGAGGGCACATGACGGGTTGATTTACCAGAACAATGGGTACTCTGCCCTTCGCTGTCCTTCCAAAGATTTCTGCGCTAGACCGCTGAAGGCTTTAAAGAGACTTTCAATCATCTGTTCCGAGTCTTCCATAATCCTGTCCCTCAGACCGCCGGACATCTCACTCCAATCCTGCTCCCCGACTCCTGTACTCAAAAGTAAGATGTTGACTGTGATCTCGGCAACAGCCAGTGTCTCCTCCGACCACCATGCCAAAACCCTCACCAACCGACCATCGTCCGCAGAAGCTCTATCATCGTCCAATGAATGCAGTTCGTATGATTTGCAGATGATAAGCGCATCGTTCAGACTGATGTCGGCTTTCTGAGCTAGTTTCTCGGCTAGTGTACTAAGAGCATCGTCGACTTCGAATGTAGTTGATGTTCCTGGGATAGTGATACTGCCAGCTCCGGACCGCGTGTTCTTGGAAGCACCATAGGGTTTGAATGGTTGCCATGGACTCCGTAGTCGTTCCAGATGTGTGCTCGAGAGGAGCTTGTCTAGTTTGGCAGTAGAGATGATTGATTCGTTTTCAGGTTGGAGGAGGGTGTTTCGTATAGTCGTGAGGGGACTATTGGTGAGGTCAGTATTCTCCAGAAGATACAAGAGCTTACATGAGGTAGTCATTGGGCGTAAGATCCGAGCCTGATGCTACGGGCTGTACCATTATGAGTATAGGCTATCTACAGACTACAGGTCAACAATTCCAGGTTGTAATGTACCAAAGACAGTCACCTTAGCTTGAATCCAGGCACGATTAGTCTTTTGATTATTTCATCAGTTAATTAAATTAGTATTTACTCCCAGAAAGTCAATAGGAACGGTTAATAGCAAGAAGAAGGAGATCGCCCAATGACGTTGACGACGTTTAACTACACATATAAAGTGATCGCCTCTACTACTCTAGATACATTCACGGAACATCACACGCGACTAGACCAAGCACATCAATCACGATGAGCTCAGCATTAACACGGACCGCTAGGTCAGCAGTCGCTTCGACTTCTCGAGCGACATTACGCCGATCGATGGCTACAGTGACTAGCGGCGTAGGATCTGCCCCTACCAAGGCGTGAGTCAATCTCCAGTGGGCAAGGGTGATGTGGCTGATCAGCAGACCTACAGGAGTGGTCATGATGAACATGGGAGGTCCATCAACAGTATGTATTTTGCCGCGAGCTCTTGAGCCGCAAAGCTGACGAGCAGATCCCAGAAGTCCATGATTTCCTATCTCGACTATTCCACGATCACGACCTGATCCCTCTACCTTTCCAATCAATCTTGGCACCTTACATTGCCCGCCGCCGGACGCCTAAGATCGAAAAGCAATACACCGCAATCGGAGGCGGATCGCCGATTTTGAAATGGACAAAGTTGCAAGGAAAAGAAATGTGTGAACTCTTGGACGAGCTTAATCCTGAATCGGCACCTCATAAACCCTATGTCGCTTTCCGATATGCCAAGCCTCTTACTGAAGATATGTTGGCGGAGATGAAGAAGGATGGAGTCAAGAGGGCTGTCGCGTTCTCGCAGTACCCCCAGTACAGTTGTTCGACTACTGGAAGTAGTTTGAACGAGTTGTATGCTCAGAGCGCCAAGGAAGGAGGTATCGAGTGGAGTGTCTTGGACAGGTGGCCTACACACCCTGGACTCGTTGATGTAAGTCATGAACTGTAACGGTTGAGTTTCGCTGATATTAGGCCGTCGCCCACAACATCAGGAAGGCGTTGGAGAAATACCCAGTTGAGACACGAGACAAGGTCATCTTGCTCTTCTCGGCTCACTCTCTACCGATGGAGATTGTCAAGTACGTTTGCCATCTCATGTCGTGATCAGAACTGACAGCTTAGCCGAGGTGACCCATACACACCAGAAGTCGCCGCCACTGTCCATGCAGTCATGACCAAGTTGGGCTTTTCGAACCCATACCGTCTATCTTGGCAATCTCAGGTCGGACCCAAAGCATGGCAGGGACCTCAGACTTCTGACTCTGTCGAGGGACTCGCCAAGAGGGGACATAAGGATGTCTGCCTGATCCCAATTGCATTCACCTCGGACCACATTGAGACTCTATACGAGCTGGATATCGAGATTCAAGAGGAGGCTGAAAAGGTACGTTCATCCATTGCTTTGGGAATGCGGTACTGATGGGATAGCTTGGCATGACTCTTACTAGGGCAGAGAGCATGAACGATAGTCCAATCTTTATCCGCGCAATTGCGGATCTCGTCTCGAACCACTTGAAGGACTATGAATCAGGAAACATTGGCGCAACATCAAGGCAACTCGGACTCCGATGTCCTCAGTGCACAAACCCCAAGTGTGGAAAGACGAAGGAGTGGCTCAGTACCGGAGGTCAGGCTTTACAGGTATAGATCTGTAGCATGATATTGAAGCATATGCATTATGATAATCGCATTGATAGTTTTGTAGTTTACAACAATAGGTGATCACGTGATGGCTCCTCCAATTCCGATCCCTCTTCACCCAGCTCCGCCTGCAATCTCTCCACTTCTTTCCGCAGCTCATCCTCGATTCCAAGCCAATCCTGTCGTTCAAGCTGCCGCAGTGCAGCAAGATAGAACAAAACTTTCTTCCCCGCCGGACCTACTTTCGCTCGAGAGAAGAGATGATACAGATCAGACAAGACGAGATGTATGCGAGGCGGATCCGTCGTTATTGGGGGATGTACGAGCGGTGATAAGCTATCAAGCAGTCTAATAAGGATCTCCGTGCTCGGTGTAGACTCCTGAGAGTCAGCGCCTTTTATAAGGATTAGTAGTGGAGACGTACCTGGCCTTCTCCTATACGCTCCCATATACTGGAGTAGGCTTCTCTGGTGGTCGTATACCGAATTGTCGATTTCTGGTCTACCAGAAATGGGACCAGCCTCGAGAGTTCAGCCTTGAGTTCCGCAGTCTCGACACCTGAGTCTTTGAGGTAATGATCGTCGAGCGATGGAAGGCGGAATGAGAGTAAAGTATGCAGATAGGCCACACTGGTTGTCAGTCTTGTTGAATATAGAGCAATGGGCCATGAACATACCAAATTGCCAGTGCATTGTAGACCAGTTTCCTACCCACTCCTTCTGGCGGTGTAATGCCCATCATGATCTGCTCCGACACTGACTCCGGCTCTTCGGCGTACTCCAGCTCGTCCTCCTCTTCATCTAGTTCATCTTTGATCTCTGAGTTCTCCCACCAAGGAAGTACCGCTGGCAGTATCGCTCCAGCTTCCTCATTCTCCTTGGCGAATTCCAGCAATTCCCTCCCTGCCTCCGAATCCGGATCTCGAATGGCAGCTATAAAAGCATCCCGGTGTTCTTGCGGCAGCAAATGAAATAGCTTATTAGAATCGATGTTCTCTATTTGTAAGCTTCCCTTGTCATAGACAACATACCTAGATCAATATCTCTTAACCGCCTTTCTAGCTCATCTTCCTCATCGTCTTCATTGTCAAGCCCTAGACTCTCCTCAGGACCACCCTCACCTGCTTGACCTTCGAACCGGCGGAGCATCTCCATCATTGCTTTCTTATCGTCCATACCCGCTTGTGGATCCGAGGCGATTTGCTCCATCACTGTAGTCTTGTAGAATGATTCTGAGCATTGTGTGTGGTTCTATTCATCAGAAACTCTACCGGTGATAGACATACTTTATCTCGGAAACATTCAAGGGAACAGTATACTAAATTACATCTTGGACAAGTATATTTCCCCTCTGCCCTACGACACCTGGGTTATCAGCTCTATCGAAGCTGGTTGAACAATCTGAGAAGCTTACACACCACATGTCCTTGCCTGACCTTTCGTCCTACCAGGCTTTGGGACTGAGAAAGGCAATCTAATCTGCCTTGGTTTTGGTTGATTCATAATATACTCACTCGACTGAAATTACTGCCCAGCCAACAGTAGGAGTCATGTCGCCGTGCCTTAATTCATCATCTGAAATCTTGGGATTGGAACCTCCCTGTTAAGGTATTCATACTCATACTCGAAACGCACACGTATCATGTCTACCCCGACGGCTTACGCCACTCTCTCCAATGCCATTCCAGGCAAACCATACATCCTTTCTATTACTCCCCTACCCTCTTCATCCCACTTGATTCTCCGTCACCCATCTTCCGACCTTACAATCGTCGACAACCAGACTCTACAGGCTGTCGATAAATTCGCAGGCGGTCATGATGGGAATGTAATGGATGTGAAAGCTGATGGAGCTGTATGGAGTGGTGCAAAAGATGCTGCTGTCATCAGATGGGATGAGAGGAGTCGAAGACCTGCTACCAAGCTCAAGGGTACGTGCGTTGACATGACTCAAGCTGATGGAAAGCGTTTGTGAGGAAACCATTACCTGTGCTTTCAATTGCTTCGAGTGAGAGGGATCATTTGATCATGGCTGGTACAGAGCTGTTATCGTCTGAAGCACATATTATCTTCTGGTAAGCTACTCCTGAGTACAGTGCAAGCTGATATGAAGGGATACACGTTCAACGAAAGAACCGGTTTACATCCACTCCTCCACCCATTCAGACGATATCACCCACCTCTCCCTTCTTCCATCTACATCTACATACCTCCCTCGCTCAGCTGATCGTCCATTACCCGACCAACTCCTTCTCTCAGCTTCAACAGATGGGTTAGTAGCCTTAAGTGACCTAAAAGAATCAGATGAGGATGAAGCTGTTCAAAGTGCAGAGAACTTTGGGCAGAGCATAGCCCAAGCTGGATTTTATGAACATAAAAGAAAGATGAGAGCTTGGGGCAGGAGTGATATGGATGCAGTTGGTATTTGGGGTATTGGGAAGGGCGAGGAGGATGATATCGAGGTAAGCCCCTATACTATAGGACATACCATATGAAACGTGATCAAAGCTGACTTTTCAGCTGCAGGATCTTGTTGCCTATGACACGGAGAAGTTTAGATCAAGAGAGTTTGCCCTGCCAAAGACTGGCGCTTCGACGACCCGTACAGCACAAGAAGAGAGGGATGGGAAGAATGCAAAGCTCAAGTCCGACTACCTCATCAACGTCATCCCCTCCCTAGGTATCAGCTCAGACAGTCAGCCCATGGCAGCCGTCGGCACGAATGAGTAAGTACCTCGATTACTGGGGGAGATGTCAAAACTAATGAGCAGGGGAGATATCGTCCTAATGCATGGTTCCACCGATACATACCATCCCTCAGCATACTTCCTTACCAACCCAAACCCAAGTGTCGGGCACAAAGACGTAGTCCGAGCCCTATACCACGACGTACAAAATCAAGCACTCTACACAGGTTCCGAAGATGGCGTAATTTCAGGCTGGTCCCTCGCCAGTCTTCCCGAGAGGTTGCGGGTGGGAGACAAAGATCTGGACGATGCGGAAGACATGGATGACGACGATTCCGACGACGGAACGGAAGAAAGTGAAATAGAGTCGGAACAAAGTGACGGGATGGATGTCGATGAAGATGAGCAGGAGCGAGGGCCTAGGGACGGACCTATCATTGGAGGTGGGCAGGGTCCGGACCGTAGGGAGAGGAACAAGGGGCGTACGAGGCCTTACTAGCTCCCTGAACCCAAGAGATCTGGTAAGATATACATGCTATAATGCGATATGAATGCTCTCTACTTTGGTTTCTAGCTCGTGATTACGGATGAGAGTGAGATCAAGACGGAGAAGGCAGCAAGCTGTAGATGAAGATGCGGAGAGGGGACCGAGCGATGCGCTCGCCAGAGTGCGGATCATCGAGAAGACTCCGAGGGGCATATGAGGCCATACTAGCCGCACAACAATCAAGAAATTGACAAGATGTACATGCTATAATGCTATATGAGTAATACCTACTTCGATGTCTAGGCGGAGAATACATAGTGTATATGACATGGTCTAACACGTATCAATAAGTCTATTCTTTGGTATCGTAAAGTCCGGGATCTGCGCCTCGGTCGTCTGTACGCATCAGCTTACTCCATCTCGCTCATCAAGGGACTGACAATATTGTTGTCGGAGTATGTTGTAGGATGCCTTTCTGATCAGTATTCACAAGGACTGCCCAGAGTGAAGCACTGACCTAGCAATATAATTTGAAGTAGGCATAGTTGGTGGATCACATCCAATGTTTCTAGCATTTGGATCTTCTACACGATATCAGCTCTGTTACCTTTCCTGCAGGGTGACATACGGTAAACACGAATATAATCAATATCCATACTACTCATCAGCGTCATATCACAAGCAAGGGGGGTTAAACATACTGAACAGGCCATAGTTCTTCTAAACCATCGTAGCTGTTTAATTAGCGCTGTGATCCGAGGATGGACTTACTCAACAGCACCAAAGTTCTCTGAAATACCAAGATTGATGATTATATACATTGGTTCCTCTGAGATTAATCGTTGACCAACCATCGCCTGGGCATTTGGACCCATTGCTATTTATCAACACTGATTACCGACCGCATAGCGGGACTTACCAGGTGCACGCATTGTCCATGCTTCCGCACCGTCATTTACCCATGTTATATATCCACTTATACTGCCTCGTCAGCTTATTGGTGACCTAATCTGTTTGGGAACGTACTCTCTAGCAGGCTTATATTCGAAGCCGTAGATTGAATAACAACCTGTCATGCCAGTACTATTCGTCAGCCCGTCTCAGAGATAACGGATGTACGTACTAGCAATCCTGATCAGTGATCGACAGACCAGATACCGCCTGTTGATACACTCCACCAGCGTAATCGTTGATATGAGTGATGGACTTGTTTACGATATTGTAATTTGCTGAAATGTTTGCAAACTACCATCAGACTTGCTCGTGAAGCATAAGTAGACTTACACCATAATGAGGATTAAAAGGAGCCCATTGCCCAGTTTGAGAGACATCTCCTATTCTCGTATCCTGGTCCACCTGTATGTCAGTGGTAGATCCAGGATGGATCAAGGGACATACGGCAGCTTCAAACATATCGATCTCTGGTGCTCCTCGACCCACGAATGAACCATTCTCATGTTTTGGTCCTGGGTGATCGGGGTCGTCTGGGCATGTACATGCTGATAATCGCTGGCCGGGGAGGTATGACAAGTGGCCAAAATTTCTAGAATCTCCATCTTCGTAAGGGATCTCTGGTTTGCCTATACATCAGCTCGAGCGTCCACAGACCCGCACCACAGGCTGGGTGATGCCACTTACCATTCAAAGATTGATTCTTCAAAGTCCCAACGTCACACGAATCATAAGTATAAGGCCACATTCCATCCAAACTACCTCCATACCCCGCCCTACCAAGATTACCCATTGTCCAAACAGCGGGCCACAGACCATAGACATTGGATCGACCAGGTAATGAGACGGAAGCCTCAATGTAGCCACCTGTAAAGCAAAACCTGTTCCAGGTTTGCATCATCCCTCCCTCGTAGTCTAAGCCGTGGGATGGGAATTTATCTAGTGTGACTCGGAGGTGGCCGTCGACGGTAGTTAGGCGACGGGGTTCGTACCATTCCAAGTTGTTTGTTTGCCAGTAATGTAAGTCGACCGCCTGGGTGTTAGTCAATTTCAATTACTACGAAGGGGTAGGCGTACCTCCCAATATGGATCATCTGGATGTCAGCAAATAGTCACAGATTCAGACAAAAGAACACTTGCCACCAGGCCAAAACGTCCTTCCAGGAGTATTGAACTCGTCTGAAAACACCAGATCCCAAGTCTCTCCCGTCTCAAATGATGTATGCGTATAAGCCGATTCGGGGGTATCGCGATCAATAAGCTGGAATGGTCCTATATCCGGTAGTTGTCCCGTAGCACTGGTAGTCAGTCATACGCTAGACCTAGATGCAGAAAACCTACTTGATTCCACCTAGGTTGTATCCTCCCAAGTTCTTATTCGAGTGTTCCATCAAAGCTGCTATCAGGGGATACGCGCCACTAATCATCAGCTCATTCGTGACGAGTGATTGCATTCACTCACAACAGGGAGATGATGACCAGAACGAGAAAGACGAGACATCCAATATTCGCCGCTCCTCGTACGGTGAATAGAGACCGCCATACGTTTTTCTGCCATCAGCTCTCGTCGCATCGCCTCGAGCTTGGGTGCTCACCTGCTTATGGGACTTTACGTCTGGATCGTGGAAATCGTCGTCATCCTCTGGGCCTTGATATGACCAAGAAGCAGGATCAGGCGGTAATGAAAACTAGTATTAGCTCCGTCCAGGACTGGAGGTGGGGTTGCTCACCATTTCTCCCATACGCCTTTTCCCACCTTTACTACTGACACTAAACGCCCCATAACTATCCTGCATAGAATCGAATTTCCGGAAATGCGTCATACTATCCTCACTCCTCATACTCGCCAATGAAACCTTTGAATCGCCATATAGACTCGGCAAAGGACCTTGATGATTGCCCGTCCCTTGGCCGTAAGGGTTACTTGATCCGAATCCAGGTGGATTTGGGTCGTATGGATCCCGGCTAGATTCTGATAGGGAGTATGACGTTGGTGGATAAATTGATGCTCCTGCTACTGATTTCCCTTGTCCTTCTGCAAAATATGTTGACGGGCGATCTGGCGTAGAAGTCATGTATTCTCGAGAGTACATGTCTTCATCCAGCCCGGCGCCGGCTGTTGATATCGAGACCATGGATCCTCTTGATATTGAACGAAGTGGGATCGAGTCGGATGGTTCACCGTTCTTATTTGGGTATCCTCTCGAGTCGAAGCGAGGGACCGCCATCTGACTCCCTCCAACAGCTAAATCCTTTTGTGGCGAGTCTCCTGACAATTCCATCCATCTCCCTTGTCCATTACCACTAGCACTCCGTTTTGTCGATTTGCCCTTTATCAACTGAGCAGCAGGTGATGGGTACAGTGATTGGTCACTTTGGAATGTCGTCGGGCCAGTATCTGGATGACGGGGCGAGTTTCTTGATCGAAGCTTTTGGGGAGATACGACTGATAAATTTGCCGGTGATCGTCCAGAGGCAGAGACGACTCCACCCATCTCTGCTTGATTCGAGGCATGGTAATTACTCGGACCAGCTTCATTCGCTTCCACCGTCGAGGTAGAAGCCTTGCTACGTGTAAGGAAACGAGGAGCCATACCGGACAGTCGCTATACAGACAACACCAAGACTGCTCAGCAGTGAATTATAAATATGTAGAGTGAGTGTAACGGGATATCACAAATAGCCAAGCATTAGTGAATCTGGTCAAGAAATATCTCTACGCCTCATGTCGTAGATTAACTATTCTATGGGCCTCCCCTTAATCGGCTGTCATCCCGGCTCGGGGAAATGCATTCTTACCTGACCGATCACCTGATTGCCTGATTGCCAGGTATGGACTTATGAATCCCGCCTTGGCTGCCTAGTCTAGACTCAGAGTGACTTTTTTATATTCTATATTCAGGGAAGATATTTCAGGAAGATCACACGTCGCGTCGCGTCACATTTACACATACCGTGGGAATACCTATATGCCACATTTACAAGGCACAGTCGGTGATATCGGAGTTTGGCTCAGACTGCATAGAGGAAAGTTGTCGATGCTTAGAGCTCTCTTTCGTTAACATAGCCGAAGGTATGTATAGGACCCCATAAACAGTAAAGCAAACATCTAACATCACAGTCAGCGGCCTTTCAAGCATCACCACAGATCAGATTACTCGCTTTCAAACTTTCGAAATCGAATCAAATCAACCAAAATGATCATCACCAAGGCCAACCGACGAGTCGTGAGTTTAGTTCTTCTGATGAGACGAGTCGCATGCGAGACGGATGATCACGAGGGAGAACAAATACTCATATCTAGATCTACGAGAACCTCTTCAAGGAGGGTGTCCTCGTTGCCCCCAAGGACTTCAACCGACCCGAGCACCCTGACATGCCCGTCCGAAACCTCGAGGTCATCAAGGCCATGCAGTCCCTTACCTCCAAGGGATTCGTCAAGACCCAATTCTCTTGGCAATGGTACTACTACTCCCTCACCGATGAGGGACTCGCCTACCTCCGAGAATACCTCAACATTCCTTCCGAGATTGTTCCCCAGACCCACATGAAGCCCGCACGACCTGCTGGCCGACCTTCCGGATACGGAGGTGGTGGTGAGCGACGAGAGGGTGGTGCCTACAAGGCCCCCCGAGGTGGAGACCGAGAGTACCGAAGGAGGGATGACGCTGGAGACAAGGAGGGTGCCTCTGGTGAATTCCGACCTGTAAGTGGAATCGAGTCAAATGACAGGGTGTATACTGACGTTATCAGAAGTTCGGTGGTGTCGGCCGAGGTGCCGGTGCTCCCCCTTCTTAGGAGGATCATTTCGAGTTGGAGTTGGGCAATCTGGCCTTTGGAAAAATTGGTGTAGGATGGAATGCCATGCCTCTGGTATAGGAGAACATGCATACATTCGCGCTTGCTTTGCCTATCATATGGGGAGATGGCTCATTTCTTGGCCTGCTCTCAGGGGTCCAGCTGACTACCGGATTTGTCTGCTCTCGCGAAGACAGGCCGATACTGATGCGAGATCGTTCAGTCATAAGAAGCGAGGGGTACGATCGTGTAGAGTGTCTCGTCAACTTGATCTTGAACGCTGTGGTACTCTGAACAGCCTGTATTGTGGAGTTCTGATGAGCCTGGCGTTTGCCGCGGTTGGTACAGAGATTTCAGTAGTCGTATCGAGGTGTGACCGAAAGGCCGGATTCTCAGGGGCAATGCAAGCCATGAAAACGTGACCACCTACCTTACAACCTGTCGTTCAGAATTAGCACAAAACCAAACCACACGTCGTAATTCATCATACACGCTCATCCTCTTTTCGTTGCCCCCCTCTTTCCCGCTCAGTAGTGTACTCATACCCTCCGACATCTCCAGTTCGAATCGAGACCCGATGTCCAAAGCATCAGGATATTCCTCCCCTAAAGCCATGTCTCGACCTGGATCACCTGGCCCATCTCTAGGCGCGGGGTATGATAAGAATGAAGATAGGGAAGCATTAATGATGGGCCCTGTGGGCGAGAGGAGGAGTATCGATAAGATTGACAAGGCGATGGACCAGGCTGCTCCTGCTGCAAAGGATCAGAGTGAGTGTTTCAATCACCGTCTCCAAGAGGATTGGGCTGATGATAGTTCCCCCTATTCTTAGTTACTGCCTTGCATCGATCATGATGACTGTCGTTAATAAAGTATGTCCTCCTCCACTGTATTATGGAGCTGATGAATAGTACGTGGTATCGGGAGCCAACTTTACAATGACCTTCTTATTGCTTGCTATTCAGAGTACCGTCTGTGTACTAGCTGTATGGTCTGTGAAACGTATGGGAGTCATCACCTGTATGTTACCCTACTTATCGCTGGTCAAGTGCTGATTCCAGTCCGTGATTTCGACAAGAACGATGCAAAAGCCTGGTGGCCTGTTTCTGCTTTACTCGTAGCAGTCATCTACACTGGATCCAAATCTCTAGTGAGCACCTTGCTGGCGCAACTGGGCGTTGCTGATATATAGCAATTCCTCCGGATCCCAGTCTACACAATCTTTAAGAATCTCACCATCATCCTAATCGTGAATCCCTCCGTATAACAGTCGCGAGTCAGAAACTGATATCAGGCCTACGGAGAAGTCATCATGTTCAACGGTACAGTTACCGGCCTCACCATGTGCTCTTTCGCATTGATGGTTGGTTCTTCCATCATTGCTGCCTGGGCCGACATCTCGGCTGCTTGGGCTGTCGCTCTTGATCCTACGACTGGAAGGGAGATTTTGAACCCTAGCACTGGGGGTTATTTCGGGTCCATCAATGTTGGATATATCTGGATGGGACTCAACTGTCTTGTTTCCGCCGCATACGTGAGTCACCGCTTAGGACGCAGTCGAACTGAATGCTGATCATCTAGGTTCTGTTCATGAGGAAACGAATCAAGGTCACCGGATTCAAAGATTGGGATTCAATGTACTACAACAATCTCCTCTCTATTCCTATTCTCGTTATCGCCTCGGTTTTAATCGAAGATTGGGGATCGGAATCTTTATCCCTCAATTTCCCAGCATCCAACCGAGCCATCCTCCTCTCCGCTATCGCCTTCTCGGGCGCAGCAGCCGTATTTATCTCGTATTCTACAGCATGGTGTGTCCGAGTCTGTGGATCTACCACCTACTCGATGGTCGGTGCCCTCAACAAGCTCCCAGTAGCCGCTAGTGGAATGCTGTTTTTCGGTGATCCTGCTTCTTTTGGAAACGTCACTGCTATTGCAGTTGGTGGGGTGGCTGGTGTTGTTTATGCCGTTGCCAAGCTCAACCAGAGCAGGATCGATGCTGCCAACAAGTTGCGTGCCGCTGGCGGACGTCCTGCTTAGGTGGGGCAGATGGCGCGGGAGTGTAGGTAGATGGGACATAATTACATGACTAGACTAGACTATGCGATGAACGCGTTATACTAGACAGACTATAATGGGGAGATATCGATAATGACTGAATGCGAATGAGGTTTCAACAATGGGCTAGAGGTACAACATATAGAGTGAGCTCCAAGAACAAGCTTGACCTTAATCACCCCTATTCCTCCTTCCTCGACCAGTCGTACCCTGCATCCTAGCCCAATCACTATCAATCTCCAATTGACTAGCACTAGTCATCTTGCTCAGATCCGCAAGACTCTTGCCCAAAACCCACTGCCCTTGAGCTCCAGCTCCACGACTGGTTTTAGGTTGTACAGGAGCTTGTTGACCACTTGCGATGGCGAGTGCGGTGAGGGTGCCAGGAGCAGCTGAAACCTCCTTGTCGCCATTTGCGTCGACGTGTTTCCCTCTTGGTCCTCTCTTTCCTGGGGCGGGCTGGTAGATCTGTGTATTGGGAGCCGGGGTGATGATGAGCGAAGTGGAATTAGGGGCGAGGATATCGTCCACTGCGACTGTAGCTAGCGCAGGAGCAAGGAGGTTGTGGAGGAGGAGATCGTTCGTCTTGGGCCCGTTTGTATTCTCGTCAGGTGTGACCGAAGTGAGACCTCGAGAAGGACCAGTCAAAGGTGTTCCTATTCGCGTTGAACTTTGGGGGGTTCGATAGTTGAACAACTTCCTCTTCTTTGCTTTCGGTTTCGTCGCAGCTTCAATCAGCCCTTCTGAGATATCAGCACACGTTTTACTAGTTGTGAGGCTGACTGACCAGAGATGATCTCGCCACCTTCCTTCTCCTCTCTCAATTTCCTCCTTCTTTCCTCCATGGAAGCGAGTAGTCTCTGAACAACCTGTTCCTTGGCTTCATTGTACTGAGCCTCGATAGATGCTCGTTCGTCTTTATACTCGTCATATGCCCTATTGACCCTACTATCAGTCTCGTCTCTTGAAAATAAGGGAGAAAGTGACGCACTTGTAATCCCACATTGTCTCTTGTTCTTGGAGGAGGGCATCACGTTCGAGGGAGTTTGGGTACATTCGCAAAAGGTAATTTGCGGAAGTAGGGGGTTGAGAGTTTATAGCCTTGTTTTCGGCATGGTACTCTTTCCATAACGCCTGGAATTTCCTGCATGTCAGCAATCTCCCTATTTCAACCACAGAATTCAGTCTGAGCAATGGAAAAGACAGACGGCGCGACTTACTCTTCCCTATTTCTCCAACTCTCATCATGCAGAACTTCAATCTTGTTGATTGTCTCTCTTCTCTTTCTGTCGCGTTTGGATTCGGTGACGGATGGAGGAGGGATGATAGTCGGTATAGACGCTGAGGACGGGCCTGGTAAGCGTGACATTGTTGTTTGATTGTGTAGCTCTTTGTTGTTGTTGTTATGAATGGTAGATACAGTGAATCCCGTACTCAGTGTGATCTGCTACTCTGTCTGGTCCAATTCCGCCGGACAACTCCGGCCATAAGCGGGTGATAAGACATAGTATACAACGTGGATTGCCACGTCATTCCCCACCCACTCAAGACGAGTATGGATCAACTGACTGTACATCCATGCTCACTCATTCTGCATTACATACCCCCCTACAATGTCCAACAATCAACAGTCATTCAGATCACAATTATCATCATTCAGATGGGCAAATTCAGTTCAAGACGATTCAACACCCCCGCCACAAGCAAACAACGTATTCAGTAGGACATGGACAGGTCTGTCTGGGTATATACCATTAAGGAATGAAGGGAGGTCGCAGGAGGAGGAAGCGTATTTTGCTTTATCGGTACGTATCAGCTGACTGAATCTGGCATGTAATAGCTGATTGGATAGAGGTGGGAGAGGTTCCTTGGGTTCTTGGCTTGTTGTGCCGGGGGAGTTGCTTGTTTTGGAGTAGCATTCCTTTTCCTGCCAATACGTGAGTCAGGCTTGGCTCTGTTCTACACGCCTTTCGATATCTTTTGGGAGGCTCGATTGGAAGAAGCGAACTGGACAGGAGTGAACGCGATGAAGAACGTCAGCTAACGACTAGTCGCTATAAAACCCCGTAAATTCGCACTAGCATTCACCCTAGGATCCTGCCTCTTCATGCTGGGTTTCGCAATCCTACACGGCCCTCTGAATCGTCTGTCCCTCTTGTTCCGCTTTCTTGGAGACTTCTGACAGGCAGACCTAAAACATATTTGCTCAGCAGAGAGAATCCCATTCTCATTAGCCTACTTCGGATCACTAGGTCTAACATTATTCTTCGCCGTCGGTGTACGCTTTCTCCTCCTGTATGAACTGAGCTGAGCTGATAAACAGGTCCGATCGACGCTTGGAACATTGGTAGCTGCGATCGTACAGGTTGTGGCACTACTGTCGTATTTGGCAGCTTACTTCCCTGGGGGTATTACTACTCTGCGGTTTGGTGGGCAGATGCTCATGCGTGGAGCTGGGAATGTCTTGCCTATATAGTGTACACGATCATCATGTATGTGTTATCTTGTCAGAACGCCTCGGCGGGTTGCGATTCTGACTGCAGCGTTATTGGGACTCGTCGCTGGTGGCCCATTGGTTTTGAATGAGGCATGCACAAGCCATCAGTTTACACGCGACAGGATCAAGGCATAATGTCCATAGGTGTCAAACGTACTAACGAACTGCCGACATACATAATCTAGCAAGCAAGACGCATTGATGGGATCACAGATCTGGAGAACGAACACCAAAAAAGTCGTGAAAACGCTCCATCCCTCCATCTCTACCATACTGCCTAGCCTTTGACATTTCGCACTTTGCCCTACTGCTCAAAGCTAAATCGCCTATGCGATAATAGCCATTCCACCGAGAACGGCACCGACTGCAACGAGTGCTGGAACAATGTTGAGACCGGAAGCGAGATTCGAAGCCGAGTTTCCAGTTGATGAAGGGGCTGATCCACCGCTTGCTGCCGATCCAGATGCACCGGATCCAGAAGCTGCGTCTCGGGTAGTGCTGACTCCAGATGGAGCAACTGGGGAACCAGTAGCAGATCCAACAGCGGGCTGGAATACTGTCGACTGGGCCGAAGTGATGTGGGTAGCGGTGTTGTTGGATGAAGTCTCGACGTAGGCTTCAGAGTTGGGGAGACCGAGACAGTCGATGATGGACTTCAATTGGTATTTACCGGAAGCGATAGCCATGGGTAGGATGTATCCAACAGCTAGATCGACAGTCTGCTGGTAGATATCGTGTTGCAGGACGATGAATCCAGAGTTGAGCATGGGGACGTAGTCGTTCAAGATGGTCTCGAACTTGGACAAGGCGGATGGACCGGTAGCTCGGTTTCCGGGGATGTTCCAATCGGTAGTATCAAAGTACTGGACAGTGTTGTTGGTGGGTACACCAGTCCACATGATGGGGGTCTGCCTCATCTGAGCTGCAATGTACCTGACTCGATCATCGATATCTCCGTAAGGAGGTCGGAAAGTGTTTGGGGTAACACCAATAACATCCCTGATAACCTTGGCGGTCCATCCTAGTTCGGCAACAATCTCTTCGTTGGAGAGAGTGGTGAGAGGAGCGTGGGACCAGGTGTGGATGGAAATTTGGTGA
Organism: Vishniacozyma victoriae; assembly: GCA_017654735.1. Classification (NCBI taxonomy): domain Eukaryota; kingdom Fungi; phylum Basidiomycota; class Tremellomycetes; order Tremellales; family Bulleribasidiaceae; genus Vishniacozyma; species Vishniacozyma victoriae. The sequence continues at coordinate 1,148,036 of JADPYG010000088.1, forward strand.
CCGGACATGTACTCTGACAAGAGCATTTCGGGTCGAGATAGGACTCGGGATCCAACGACAAAGAAGGTAGTCTTGAGGTCGTTCTTGTTTAGGTAATCGAGGAGGAGAGGGGTGTAAGGGGATGGTCCGTCATCGTATGATGTTCCCCAGGTGAGCTCATCTGGGCAGTCGACGATATCGGTTTCACGGGCTAAATGTCAGTGCGCATTTCTTGGCATTGAACAGAGAACTTACTGCATCCACCACAAGTCCACCAACATCGACCGTCAGTGATAGCTCCAGGGTCGGTGGAACACTATACTATCAGCATCTCGCCTTGGCGAATGGTAAACTTCGACTTACGTCACCGGTGGAAGGGGAGTAGGTGGGAACACCACTTAGATCGATTTCGGAGAGCCACTGCTGGACCTCAGGAGAGTCGACAGGTGGGGTCCGGTCGAGTGCGGGGTAGTTGGCAATGGTAAGCATACCCGTTGGGGTTGCTGGTGCGCCGGACACATCGGTAGGTGTAGCACCTTGAGTGTAGGTGGAGTCGAGAGCCGCGGTGGCGCCTGAGGGAGCACCAGAGGTAAGTTCCTGTAGTAGGCTAATAGATTAGTAGGCGTTTCGAAGTGGCACTGGGCTACTCACGGGATGGTGATACCTCCTGGAAGGTTGGAGGCGAGAGCAGCGGAAGGTAGTCCAGGTGCGACACTGATACTGGACGATGCGACCTGTGCCGATCCACCGGCGCCACTGACAACGGGGATAGCAGCACTAGCAGCTGAAGATGCAGCCTGGCTCTGGGCGTATGTACCAGACAGCGCAGCAAAGACTAGAGATGCTTTGTAGAAAGACATGATGATTGAATGGGGTCGTAGAAGGGACGTGCGAGAGACGCGTAATTTGATTGATATGAGGTATGTGGGACGAGATCGTGACTCGTAAGCGTGGGTAATTATTTGTCGATAGATGGAAAGATCGTTAAGCTAAGTGTAGACTGGATTTGAATTGTACACAGTCGAGTGGTATAGAGAGAGAAGGAGTATGTATGGGATAGTAGTAGTATATGGTGGATCGACAAAAGAAAGAGAATCCAAGGTGAGACCATCTAAAAACAACACAGCCCCCCTTGGTTTTCAGGGTATCATTACAACAAGTCAAAGCGCGAATCTAAAGGGAATCAGGGGAATCAGCAGAGTAATCAAAGGGTAAGATTTGTTATTCAGGAGTAAGAGGGGGATACAACCAAGGGTTCATCCGGGGATATGGACTGCTCGACTGCGAATGCTTGGCTTGGCATTTAGCGTGACTTTATCAAGGGGAAATCACCTCCACTCTGGTGCTAGCTCTGGTAGGTGCGTAGCAGATAGCGGACAATATACGTATATGCATCGCTCAAACTCTCGCTGAAGCAAACTGAGATGGACGGGTGTCTGGTTGGGTCGGATATGATGGCAGTGAAGATATGAGATATGGCTATCGATAGAGCTAGGTAAATTGGAAACAAGGGGGTTGCCCAGTGACGGTGCGCTAAGTGCTTGCGCTTGGACCAGACGCGTAAAATAAATGCATGCAGAAAAGCAGGGACCTATTCTATGGCCACTTGACTCGTATACATCGGGGATAAGAATCGATAGGATATATCCGAGGAGCAAGTGCCACACCCATTCTCGCGTCTGCCTAGTGGCGGCTTTCGCCGAATGTCCGATGTCTGCCCCCTCCCCTGACTGATTGATTGATAGGAGTGACAGTGAGCTTTAACCATCAACTTTGAACGAGGTAGACACAATGGCCGCAACTAGGTAAGTAATGATGAGCAAGACAGGAGTGATTATGGACATATAGCTGACCTAGTCTTTCTCCTTCTCCGACACTTCTCGCTCTCTACCGTCATTCCAATAAATCAAATACAATCAATATAGACTATACTGCAAAGGTCGAATCCTAGGACACAAGCGAGGAAAGAGGAACTCTCGACCTAACCAGTCTTTGGTCCAGATTGAGGGTGTTGACACAGCGGAGAACGCCAGGGCATACCTCGGAAAGGTGAGCTACTTTGTTGGATGGTGGTGGTGATGGTCTGGTCGGTTTGGTCTATACAGGAGGAATTTGGGCGAACCATATGGAGCTGGATCTTGCAAGGAGCATTCATGTCACGGAACAAGTAGAGCAGGGATACTAGTGGGATGAGGAATCAGGAGGGACATCAGGACACGGATGGGAAAAGGACACAGACCAGACCTGACCAAATTACCACCCACCCACATGATCAGAACCATACTAACATCCAGCGAATCGCCTACGTCTACAAGGCCAAGCGTGAGATCAACGGAAGCCGAGTCCGAGTCATCTGGGGCCGAATCTCTCGACCTCACGGAAACAACGGTGCCGTCAAGTCAAAATTCACCTCCAACCTCCCAGCAAAGACCTTCGGTGCTTCGTGCCGAATCGTACGTCTATCTCACGTTGATACAAGGCAGTGACTGACAAAACAGATGCTCTTCCCCTCCAACATCTAAATTCGACCACCCTGCATATCTCATGGATTTCCATAACACCCGATTTGATACGACTGTGATGTAACATTTCGGGATCTGCTTTATGCTTGGACGCGGTTGCAGCTGGAGTGTGGATGTGGACACTGATACACTGATTTGTGTCGGATTACCAGTGGCTACACTGGAATACCTCGACATCATGACTGTCCTTACTGATGATGAGGATAATTGTAGCGGGGACCACTTGGATGACCGGTGTTGATGAAGGGCTGAGAAGTGTGTGGATACTGATGCGTCTTGATTAGACAGTGGCTAGTCTGGGATCCCTCGACAAGATGTGCCCACTTGCTGTTCGGGAGAGATGAAGCGGGAACGATCAGGGCGGTGTCGACGAAGCCGTGAAATGCAACGCTACTAATGCCTATTGATTCGCCAGAGCATTGTCTGATATCATCGATGTTGTCCAGAGCAGACTACGCGTCAGCTGGAGCGGAGATCGTTGGGCCTAGGTGTTCCGAGGTGGTAGTCCACTTGTTCAGATTGGGGAAAGTCTGGGCGGTCCTGAGAGCGACCTACTGGCGCGAGGTCTTCCTTGAGGCCACGGGCACAACTCCGCAGAGCATCGACCTGGACCCGACTAGCTACACTTAATTGTACATGATTGTCATACATACACGAAATCGTCACCGGAGCTGTGAGTACGCGAATGGACGTATACATTCAGATGTAGACACAATAATGCATTCCATAAAAGTCGTGATAGTCGTTACTAGCTCTCACCCTCTGTGCACACAAGATCTACTCGGCAGACTTCCTAGCTTTCTTCCTAGCATTCTTCTCCTTTTTCCTCTGTGCTTTCAAAGCAGCTTCTCTATCATCAATCGCAGTCGACTGCGAGGCTTGTGTAGCTTGGGTCGGATAATCATTAATCATTGTTGGACTACTTAATTTTGGTTTCTTATCCGATGTCGATGTCGTTCCTGTGGTATTTATATTGAATTTGGATGTTGAAGGAGTTGATTGACTTGGTTTACGTTTCTTGCTCTTTTGATCTCCATTTGATCTCGGTGTGGAGGTTGATGGGGGTGGGGATGAGGGTTCTGTCTTGACTCGTGTTGACGATTCTTCCCCTGTTCGACTCTTCGAGTGAGTCGATTTGGATGGCGTCCTGCCGTTACTCTCCTCTTTCCGACTATCCCTCTCCTTGCCCCCGTGCTTTGATCCATTCGGTAGCAAAGACCCTTGCCCTCGCCCATTCCTCTCGGGAGACCGACTCCGACTCCTTGGCCTCATAAGTCCCTTCTCATTCATCATAGGTCTAGGTTTCTTATATTCCCTCTTGCCCTTCTCCCTCTCTTTCTCCTTCTTGACATTAATCACTACATCCTCTTCTTCCTCCCCTTCGTCGTCTCCTTCTTCTTTCTCAAGATCTTCCTGTTCAGGCTCTTTGTATCCAAATACCATCCTTCCTCCTCCGCCTTTACTAGGCCCTGCCTCCGGACTTTCATCCCGGGTTTGATCGATAAAAGGTAGATATGACGTCTCGAACTTGACCCCTGAAGATGGTTGAGCAGGTTTCGTAGATCGTGCGAGTGACCATCGATATGGCTCTTCCGAAGCTACAAGTGTAGGTTCCTCGATACTAGGAGTTTCAGGCGCAGGGGCGACAGGTCCTGAAGATTCGATTCGAGGTGTAGAACTACCTGAAGGTTTGGGAATAGGGGTAGAAGGTGTTGAAGGTGTTCGAGCAGCACCACGCTGCATGAACTTGAGATTCAAGGTCGAAGATGATAGCCCTGGCATGATGGCGACAAGGGGGCCTAAGTATGATAATGAAGCAGATGGGACAAGATAATATGGTTACTGGTAGGTTGTGCAGGAATTCAACTTTTGCTTCGTTGTGTGTGCTTACGTCATCATTGAATGTATTCTTGAAATAGAGTGACTAAGGTTATACCGACTTTGTACTGTTTACACCACCACTTGTATCCATTCATCACAGGGAGTAAGGTAGCTAGACTAGTATCGCCAGTCAATCCATTCGACAGCTACCTGAAAATGTGGTCAATCCGCTTGATACCACATACAACATGCTTAATCTTGTTGATTTCCCTTGCGGATATAGCCTTGTTAGTAACCATGGTTATTTCCTTTGCATCCGAGAAAATAACATGGGGGATGGCATGTTGGATAGCGTGAGTCCTATGTATATCATATAAGCACGTAGCTAAGTGGATAGGGAGACATTCTGGAATTATATGCAAAGACATTGGGAGAGGACATTACATGCTGAGGAATGTTTGACTATTTCCGGGGATGATGTTCCGGTAGGAGAGTCGGCTGTCGTCATATCCGTACGTCCCCTCACCAACACGAGGAAGAGAATACTGAATGAATCAGAATCACCTGGCTTATTCGGACTACTACCTCGTTCAGGCCCTAGCGACTCGAAAAAGAATGTTGGGTAGATGTAGATATTTCGTAAAGAAGGAAATTGTGAAATTACCCTTTTTCGGTTGGGCCTTCTGGGTATGTCCTTCTCTCACTCGTTCCCTTGAGAGAATGGAAGAGAAAGGCTGACGGATAGGCAATTGGTATGATCCTGGTATCAAGGGATTGGACGAGTGACGCGACCAAAATAGAGTGAGTCTGTCGCCTTGCCTGATGTTGCCAGATATTGATAATAGGGACGCATTCTCGAGGGTGAAGGAGAACAAGCATTCATGTTGGATAGTTCTGTATCCAGAAGGTACACGCCGGTCGCCTGGGAAGGTCGCTAGGGTAAGCAGTCCCATCTTATATTGTTCCGAGTACTCACAGTCAGGCACAAGAGTTCGCCAAGGCGAATAACAATAAACCATTCCGTCATCTCTTATATCCCCGCACCAAAGGATTCATCAGTACCGTCAAATGTGAGTCATATCAGCGATTCATAAGTCCTTCAAGGCTGACGGCTAGCCCTCCAAAATTCCCACATGCAATACCTCTACGATCTCACTTTCCTCTATTCCTCGCCCGGCTCAGAGACGTATAGGGCCCCGTCGCTGGACGAACAGCTTTCCTGCCGAAACCTCGCCAAGGCAGGATACAAGTTCCGCATACATGTCAGACGATTCGCTCTGGTCGACTTGCCCAGTGACGACGAGGAGTTGAAGAGGTGGTGTGAGCAGAGGTGGAGTGAGAAGGACGATTGGTTAGATAAGGAGATGAAGGTCGATGAAAAGGGGGAATATTAATTGCCAAAAGGCGGACGAATTTGGGCGTATATGATGCATTATAATCTTGCAGTGGTGATTTGACTGGACTGTCATTGAGGGCACGTCCCATATACTGGATGATCCGGCGTTCGGGAAGCCACTGTATTGAAGACTTGGCGGTCGAGATGCGTGATATACTGTCTACTTCATCATCCTCATGTAGGCGAGCTATTCATCAGCGCAACCCAGGCGACTTCACGCAGGACTCACGATCAAAGCACCAGAACCCGTCAAGATACCAATCAGATTCGTCAGAATGTTTCCTTTTGCCTATCTCATTAGCTCTTTGCAATTTCTCACATGTGTCGGACACTGACCTGCTCAATCTGAGTCCTCAAACCCGCAATCTCACTTTCGATCCTCGTATCGACCTCTTTGATTTTCAACTCCTGCTGACTGCTTTCATCCCTTATTCTCCCTTTTTCCAAATTCAAATCCAATCTAACTCCTGCTAAGACCCTTGTTGATTCCTCTCTTAACCGTTGTTTGAGTTTCTCGACATCCGATTGTAAGCGTTCATTCTCGGATTTCATAAGTGTTAGATCGTTCTTCTCGTGTAGTTGGAGTTCGGATTTGAGTTGAGCGAAATCGACTTTTTGGGTATACCTTTGCTGAAAATGTCAGCTGAGGCCTCGGTGGTGTGGTGAACCGGGTAGCTGACGTACCTTCTCCTGCTCTGCCTTGCTAACCATGGTAGTTTCCATACCATTAATACTCTCCTCCACGACCTCCGCTAAAACAGTCATGATTCCCTCAGCCTGCTCCTTGTTCAACCCATTTGCTTTTAGACGCTCAACAAAAAGGTGAGTATCGAAGTGGCTTGCGCGTGTGGGTCTGGTAGTGGAGAATGGGCGTGGGCGATTAAAGGGGATGGTGTGCTGAGTTGCTAGAGCTGTAATTTCAGCTGATGACACCTGTGACACAGTGGAGCTCTTAGCTGACCTCGAGATAGTAGGAATCCTGTACGACTTGTACATGGTTGCGATAGAGATGCTAATGACATTATGAGTGAATGATATCTGACAGTGTAATTAACTCGTAGTCAGAGGTGAAACGCAACAATGACGCGAAACATTAAACGGGAGGATCATATATTCACGCCGAAGATCATCAAGCAACGCCGCCGGTAATCTCGGAATTGTACCTGTACTTGCAAAAGTCTTCATTGGACCTGACCAGATCTGGTCCGCCGAGGTGCAGCAGTCCCAATCCCTCCGGACCGATCGTTATGGTACAAGTCGTGGTGAAGTCTAGCGTCTACACAAGGCGAGCGCCCGGCTGAGATATATACTGACCATAATCGGCTGACCAGATCTGGTTTCATGGTATAAGTGGAGTGAGCTAATCCTGTCTAACCATCTTCCCCTCTTTTCGGATCCCTCTTATATATATGACACACACAAAGGACTTATTGATCTCGTTTCTATATTACAATATAAGGTGAGTTCGACAACCTCCTCATATTATCTGATGTTGAATATCAGAACAAGATGTCTGGAAATGTGACCTCCTCCGACGCAAGTAGGATCCAGTCTGAAGAAGCTACATCAGGAGACGGAGGCGTCAGTGGAGATGGTTTCGCAGCTAGGGCTCAATCTGCCGCTGCTGGGCATGAGAATGAGGCTGCTGCTGCGGGTGCTGCTGGAGGAGAAGGTCAAGGTGAACAAGGGGTTGGGCAGTCTAGAGGAGATAGTGGGAAGAAGTGAATCGTCCTAGACACTGAAGGAAGTGCTAGCTTAAGCTATGTACAAGAGGTTGAAGTCGAGGCGACCGTTAGTTTTCACACGCTCGCCACGACCACCGGGGATACTGACCACCACAATGCATCGCCACTCGTCCGCTCTCAGGGGAGGAAAGGGGCCGGAAAGGAGTTGTCGTGGCACAAGCTCGAAATTATGTGGACGGGCCGCTTATCGTCACAGCTGACACTAGGTTTACCCCCGCAAAAAGTCGCTGATGGTCTTCCATTAAGCCACCATCGCCAGATCTGAATCTCTTGTGGTCGGAAAGGAACAGTCGGGGCCCGAAACTAAGCCCGAAAGCCTAAGCCACACGCTCACATACCCTCATATGTTATTTCCGCCAAGCCACCACACAGTCGGAACGGAAGCCTTAGGTCGGTCTATCGACGGGAGGGTACAGTCGAGGCCGGGAAACGACTTGTTGCCTGGATACAACGTCGGTGTACCGGTCATCTCATGTGAACATTCCCATGCCATGGCTGACTAGACTAAGTTGACACGGGTATTAATACAGCGAGGCTGAGCTTGACCTTCTCTCACCAAATCTTAGGTCCACCATCACTCGCACTCGGAACAGCCAAACCAAGCTCAACTTTCATAACTAAATAACAAGTCAGTCCATTTTGGGAGTCTAGCTCATACCCCAATGAAATCTCGTACTGATGCAACAGACAACCAACCTTACAACATGTCAAACAACCAAACATCCCAATCCGACGCTAGTCGAATTCAGTCCGCCGAAGCTCGATCCGGTAATGGAGGGGCAAGCAGTGGCGGCTTTGCCTCGAGGGCTCAATCAGCTGCGGCCGGTCACTCCAACAATGTTAGTGGTGGTCATGGAGGTGGTGGTAAGGGTAGTGGAGGAGGCGGTGGAGGCGGAGGGCACGGTGGTGGCGGACAGTCTGGCGGAGGCGGTGGCAAGGGATCCGGAGGAGGAGGCAATGGCAAGAAGTGATCCACACTCCTGATAGGATGGCGGGGAAAACGAGGAACGATACGAGGGGGGCCCGTATTATACACGGGATGATCTAGAGTTGAATGCATACAGTACATGCTACCTTGTCCCTTCTGATGCGCATACCACTTTCATGATGATGTATACCCCCACTCTCATAGGGCACGGGATATACTCTGGGATAAAATACAAAGAATTCATGTTAAATAAATAAATTTCCGTGTTAAACGCGAGTAATGGTCTTCTGCTCGTTGATTCTGAAGATTATACACAAACCTATATACTCTCATTCATCATGCAGGTAGGTATCCCTTGCTCAATAGCCCATGGGTAACTAACAATACAGTCCGACGAGGTCATTTGGTCCGTCATCAATAATCAGTAAGCCGAGCGTCGCCCGCTACCGAGACAAGCTAACAACCAGGTTCTGTTCCTACAAAGTCAAGTAAGCTATCCGGAGCTGTCTGTTTCGAAGCAAGCTGATGAAAAGGACGGCAACGCAGAATTTCTGTAGGAACGAATACAATCTAACAGGTTTCTGTTCGAGGCAATCATGTCCTCTCGCAAATTCACGATATGCGACCGTTCGAGAACATGAAGGTGAGCCGTCCTTTGGAGTTAGCCTTGGGGACCAGCTGATATCTAGGTGTGCTTTACCTATACATGAAGACTATTGAGCGAGCGCACACACCGGCAAACATGTGGGAGAAAGTCAAGTTGTCAAACAACTATGCTAAGGCTCTTGAGCAGGTAAGCTGAATTGACCTACAGGAACCTACGGCAGGCAAGCTGATGATCAGATCGACAAGGAACTCATCTACTGGCCCAACTTCATGACTCACAAATGCAAGCAGCGTATAACAAAGATCACCCAGTACCTCATCAAAATGCGTCGCCTGAGTTTGACCGCACAGTAAGCTTCCATTTCCGTGCACCTCACGGGCAAAGCTGACAATAGACCCACGATGGTAGGAGTTAAAAAGAAGTTGGAACGACGTGAAAAGACTCGAGAACGTAAAGCCCTCGCTGCTGCTCATATTGAAAAGACCATCGAGAAGGAATTGCTTGACCGACTAAGGTCAAAAGCATACGGTGATGCCCCATTGAACGTCAATGAGGATGTATGGAGGCAGGTCTTGGAAATGGATAGGAAGGGTAAAGAGAAGGAATTGGATATGGATGAAATGATGGATGATGAGAGTGATTTGGACGAGGAAGAAGAGGAATATGAAGGTGGAGAGAGGGAGTACGTGGAAGCGGACGATTCAGATGATGATATGGAGGATTTCTCAGGAGTGAGCTTGCTCATTCTCGTGATTGTGACTGAGCTGATGATAGTCTGACGAAGACGATTCAGGAGAAGAGTTCCCATCAGATCTGGAAGTCACCGATGAAGACGAGGACGATGAAGATGAGGACGATGACGAAGAAAATGGAGATGCAGGAGACGCAGCACCAAAGAGTAATGGAAAAGGCAAAGCCCCCGCCCCCGCTCCTCAGGCTGGATCAAAGAGAAAGGCACCAGCACCCAAGAAAGGGCCAACTGCCAAGAGACGTGAGTTTCCTTTCCCCCATTCACTCAGATCGCGCTGATCAAATAGGACCCACGGTCAATGTCGAGTACGAGCAGGAGACCGAGCCTTTGTCGAGAGAGATGCTCAAGAATTGGTAGTCGCCTTGGTTCCTTGTTCCCTTTTGTCTTGCTCTTTAGGTCTTCTTTACATAGTCATTCATATCTTCACGTCATGTATCATAACGACATAGTTCACATTATCTGCAGCCTTCTGTTTGCTTTGCAGATCCCACCTCGTAGTCATCGAAATCATCTAGCCAGCCTAATCGTCGTCTGAATCGGAATTGAGGTCCAGCGTGAAAACAGCATCTGGATCGTACTTCCTCCCAACCTCTTCGCGATGAACCTGCGCAGGGATCGGTTCAGCCATGACCACATCTTCCTCTTGACCCTCTGCTCTCATTAGCTATGTATCTGTATAAGTGTGGGAGAGACATACCATCACCGACCTGACCTGTTTGCCCTACTCCAGACATACTTCCCTCCATTTGGAACAATAGACCTTGTCGCATTGCATTCTCCGTTGGCCATGGTTGGTATTGCTGTCTATCTATAGGTGTGAGAAGGCTCGATATAGGCGCTGAAGAATGTTTGGCGAGGGCGTGAGCGTGCGCCAGGAGTTTGGGCACATGTATTGGATCTACCATCAGCATCCACTCTGTGCTTCCGTGCTGGACTCTAGAGACATACTTTTCTGGACCTTGTCTACACTCTCCATAATCTCCCTACCTTCTTTCACCATCACACCTAACTCCTCGGACTCGACTTTCAAAGCCCTCATCAGAACCCTGCTCCTCTTTTCTAAATCAACGACCTCCTTCTTCTTTTTCTCAATCCGTGCCCATACTTCTTGATGCGCAGCCACATCTTTCCGTAGAGCGAGTAGGTCATCTGTCGTTTCCTGTAAGAGAGTGTAGAGATTTGGTAGGGATGATGCGTTTGTAGGCGTTGGGTTTGTGAGAGTGGAGAAGAATTGGTCGAGGAGTTGGGATTGGGTCGAGAGGTTGAGTAGGAGGCGGGTGCGTGGTGGGAGAGGATTGGTGGAGGCGGAGAGGTCGGCAGTCATGATACGTTCGCCTTAATAGGCTTGACAAGGGCTGGCTAGAGATGTATAGTGGTGAGGGTGTTGGTAAAGTGGACCGAAGGAGTCACCACATTTCAGTGACGCGAGTTATTTCGCCAAGTCAGCTAACCAAGTCCGCAATCTAGATCTCATCCTTGGTATCGAGTCGAATTCCAATTCTTCTACAGGACCGACTTGGGCAAGTATGATTACAGCTAGCTTATGCATTTTACTAACACTAAAGAAAAAAAGACAGCCCCGTCACAAGCACCTGACTCTAACGCCTACCCCCTCCTCCTCCTCCTCCTCCATAACCACCTCCACCTCCCCCGTACCCACCATATCCTCCACCTCCATTACCACCGCCATAACCCCCGCCATTCCTTGGTGGAGGATAAGGATTCGGTGGAGGAGCACCATACGCTCCATTTCCATTACGCGGTAATGTCGGTGGTGGGGGTGGTGCGTATCCTCCGTATGCTGCTGAAGGCGCTCCGTACGCGTTTCCAGCATATGGATTTGGCGGTGGTGGTGCGCCTCTAGCGTATGGGTTTGGCGGTAATCCTGGATTGCCGTATCCGCCTGCACCGCCGTATGCAGCTTGCGGTGGAGGCGCGTATGAGCCGTAGGCTGCTGGGGGTGGTGGCCCTGATCGAGCGCCATACGATCCGTAATCTCCTCCTCCATTCCGGGGTGGTCGAGGGGCATGATTACCCATACCGGGACCACCCGAGTATCGAGGTCCACCACCTCCACCTCCTCTTCCGCCCCTTCCTCCTCCTGGTCCACCACCTCTTCTGACCCAATCTTTGTCACCCTCGCTCAATTGCGCTGGGATAGGCTTGTAGCCTGGTAAAATGACAGAGTGGTGAGGATGAGCTTGGCGGGGGAAATAGTACCGAACAGACAAAGAATTGTTGGTCGGAATGTCGGGACATTCTTCAATGTTTGGAAGTGGCGTCTCGAGTCTAGAGTGTGGGACACAGTTGGGGTCGGCAAGTACGGAACCGGAAGTACCGAGTGAAAGCTGAGTATCGATTAATACAGGCTATATTGTCAGCTTTGATGCAAATGAGGCAGCTAGCTGCGCAACATACCTTAGTGGCTGGTTGCAGGGTATACAAACCACAGAATGGCTCATACAACGCATTGTGATCCCCGATAAACATGACGTTATCGCCCCACCTATTTCTCCGTTTCTCAACGTCCGTCAATTCCGGTTCTTTACTCTTGAGAGCTTTTAGTAATCGCTTCTCGTCGATAAACGGCAGTAAAGCCACACCCTGCCAAACCATCTTCTTTCCATTCATATCAATTTCGAAGTCGTCGGGATAGAAATCGATAATGGGTGAGTCGTCTTCCGTCATCAAGCCTTGAAGAGGCATTGGCAAGTGTATACGTCTATCTCGTCAATTTTGATCAAACGGAAAGTGCGGTAGCTTACGAAGCGGCAGGGAAGACACCGAGCAATTGTCCATAAGGCGTGAATGGAGCTGAGTCTTTGAATTGGATATCCAGACTGCCAACATCTTGGAAGTCTTGGGCGAAAGGAGCATAGTGGTAGGGGTAATACCAATCCCAAGCTGGTACTCCTTGGTAGTAGTATTCCAGCACCCAACACAATCCCTCCATGTAATGCATGGTGATCTTGTCGATTGTCGACCTATCGGCGAGCGTGGTTCCGAACTTTCGCTCATAGTATCGCTCTCTGTATCCAGGTTCCCAGAGTCTGTCCTATCAGCTGATGGAACGTATCGAGGCATCGGTAGCTCACCTGACATCATCCTCGTACCCATCGACCGTCCCGTCCGCATTGAACTTCAGCTTCTTTTTCGATGCCGGTTGATCACTCTCGACATCAGGAGGAGCATCCAATCCATCGTCCCCGACGATCAAATCATCCCCCTCATCCTCAGCTTCGACCTCTTCCACTTTCCGCTTGTGTCCATGAGGCTTTTCTTCGGTGCCCTCCTGATCGTCGAGTGTCTGCTGGCCTTCGAGTGGTACTGCAGCTTCGCCCTCATCCTCGTCAGTCGCAAGAGTGGGCTCTGCGACCTCGCCATCCGCTCCTTCGTCCTCCGCTTGACTCTCTAGCGCAGCTTTAGCCTGCTCTGGATCAAGTTCTTCCTTCTCCTCCTCATCGTTGTTCTCCAATTTGACAGTATCATCTCCCTCGTCATCCCCATCGACAGTCTCGCCGTTCATCTCGGCTCGTAGCCGATCAGCAGCCGACATGTTTGCCATCCTGATCGCGCGGCGATTTCGGACGACATCTACGCTAGATTCCGCGTCCATGTTGGCAACTCCTCGCTTCATGTTTTCTGCTTCCTTTTCACGTTTCTGAGCGGGATTGAGCTTCTTTTCGGCGGCTTCCTCTTTTGGGACGATATCGAAAGCGGGTCGAGTCGGTAATGAGGGATGTAAATTGCCACCTCGTGCTGTCTTCGAGGGGTCGACAGCAACGTATTCTTGGCCGTTGAGCTGCATCCCTGATCCATTCTGAGCATCCTTTCTGAGCTGAGCTGCATCCTGTCGAGCGTGTTCGTCGATTCGTTGACGTTTCTGGCGGGAGTCCTGTCTCTCCTCATCTGAACGTCAGCTATGCCTCGCAAGAATACAGACGAGCTTACCTTCACGTCTCTTCTGGAAAATGGAATCCTCGTTCTTTGCCAACCCCTCCAAGATGACCTGAGCACGAGCAAGATCAACTTTCCCATGATTGGTCAAATACCCTCCCATTCTCGGTAATTCCGTTTTCCAAATCTTGAGTAGCGCATCAATGGCTCCTTCCCTAATTTCCAAACTTGGTAGGTGAGGCAAGAAATCATTTCCAACAAAGAAAATCATGAAAATCCAATCATCGATCGCTAATTCCTGGTCGAATGGGAATGGGACTGTTGGGACTCGGAGTTCTACCGCTAGGTATTCTCGGAGGACGGACACGTCGAGGAAAATGAATGGTTTCGGGTCGACTGGTTTGGCTTTCTCAACGACATTGGGGTCTTTTGGTGGTGCTTGGCCTGAGAAATCAGTTGATGCAACAGAGTGGAAGGGGTCGACATACCTTTACAGTTGGCTACTACGTGGCCTTCAACACCACATTTCTTGCAGACTCGAGGTCCAGTGGATCCTTGGGCAAAGACATCCTCTCGCAAGACTCTAAAGTTCGGCTCGTGAGTCGCCAGTGCCAGCATGATCAGATCTGCGTCCTGACTGTCAGCTTTGGATCCATCCAAACAAGAAAAACACAGCTTACCAAACCGTAGATAACATGACTGGTGTTGGCATCCCACCCAGGATCCGTCCTCTGTCTCCTGATCCAATCGACAATCTTGTGCTCTCCTTCTCCAGGTACACTACTATCTGACAAGATGACCTTGACATCCTTCCATCCGGGATCGTTCGTGAGCTTCCAAGATATCCAGTACTTGAGCGATTTTGAAAGTAAATCCATGAAAGGTGTTCCGGGGGTGATGGCATTGGTATCCCATGATTTCTTGTTCATAGCTTCATCTGAAACAGGGTGTCCCATTGCTTCAAATAGCTTGATGGATTCCCTCCTCTCCTCCTCCTTGTCGGCTGCTTCCTGAGCGGCTCGGAAACGACGCGATCGCTGTTGATTCATTTTGGCACGAGGCGCGACTCCATCTATCGATCAGTCCCACTCTACTTGCCTTCGATGAACGTACCAATAGCCATCATGAGGACCTTTCTTGGTCTGGCCATGTTGACGACTCTCTCAGTATACTTGAACACCTCGGCCATCATTTCCTCTTCTGTCTCTGGTGCCGGCTTTCCCTCGGGATGAGTACAAGGATGTACGATACCGTTCATATCCACTGATTCTGTCAGCGATCTATTCCATCTAACGCGATCGACGCGACGCGACGGAAACACGTACAGTAGAGATTGTCCACTTCGAAACCATTTGGGTTCTTGGACTCGTATCGGACTGGGACCTCGACGATTTCACCATCTTGATTCCTAACTTTTGTTGGTGTCTCTTCTGCGACTTTATTAACGATCTTTGGGTATTTCTTCGATAACCATCGGAACAATGCTGGGACACCCTGTTGTGGTTAGTCGGAATACTGTGCAGGGTGGATGTTGTAGCTCACCATGACTACCTCTTAGCTCCTCGCTTTTATAAACCCCTTTGTATATGGGGTAATGTATGATACTACTACCTACGTTAAACCCAGAACCCATCCTCTTGATTCACTCTTGCCACTATCGGTTAACGCCGGAAACTTTTGATTCCGCTTCGAGGGCCCCACATTCGTAGATGACGCGCAGCAAGTGGAGTATCAGATACAAGGTGGTATCTCTGTATATACCATCGCCAGCGGCATATAACCAAGATTCCCTCTAGATACAGGATGCCAAGGCTGGAAGGCTCACCAACGCCCAGGGGAAGGGAAACGACGTTTATTCAGAAAGCAAGAGCCTTTCCTGGACAAGTATTGAGGCGGTACGATGCACTCTCGCCAAGACGGAAGGTAAGTGTCTGAATCGCGTTCGATTGTACAGGACAGGTAGCGGAAGCCTACGCTTCTGGTCAAAGCTTCTATGATTATGATCAGAATGCTATCAGGAGCTGCGAGAAGGAAAGTGTAATCAAGAGGGAGCGCACAGACGGACGATCTAGCTTGAAACGTTTATATATTGACAGTCCAGTTCTTCATCTGGGGTGTAGCAACCGTCCAGGTCATCGCCATAATCGCCCTCCTCATCATAACGCCAACAAGAATCATGCAAGTCTTCAACGACTTTGGTCTTAAAATACGCGGGATGGGGGTTAAAGGATGGTTCCTGTGTATCCTACTAGTCGGTATGTCCCCTTGAGATCTGCCTTGTCTTTGCTGAACCATAGTCCTCGCCTCGCATCCTCCATTATTTGGCTTCGCTGGATCAATGTCCCTTATTGGATTCACGTATGGTATCTGGCCTGGATTCTTGATTGCTTCGTTTGCCTCGATGCTCGGGGCAGCAATCGCCTTCTTGTCCGTCAGAGTAAGTGCCTGTCCTCAAATCCAATGTGACGACACTGACAAATAGACGTTCTTCCCAAAAGTCAAGATGGGGACAAAATGGGATGCATTCGGGAATGTCATGAAGCACAAAGGCTTGCCTCTAATCATCATGATTCGGTACTCGCCCATTCCGTGGGCTATTGGCAATGGTCTGTTCGCCGTGAGTTAGGGTTTGAGCATGCTGCGCTAAGCTGACCCGTAGTCGGTTGAAAGTGTCAAGTTTTACCAATTCATGATCGCCAACCTGTGTGCCAAATCCTATCTCGTGTAGTCCACATGCTAATAGCAGCGCACTCCAACCCCGCCTGTTCATCCCCGTATTCATCGGTTCCCGACTCACATCCCTCATCGAAACTCCAGACGAACCACACCACGATCCCCTGAAATTCTGGCTTAATCTCGGATCCATAGGTCTCTCAATGATCATTTCGACAGGAACTGGTATTTGGATCTACAGGCTCACGCTGGAGCAAATGCGCCAACTTGAAGAAGGGGAACTTGCAGCTAGAGTGCTGGAAGAGGGAGTACCAACTGAAGATATGTATAGGGATGAGATGGAGATGGAACTGGATGAGGATGAGCTGGAAGATGAGCCTTTGACTTCGAGGCAGGGGTTGAGGCCTGCTAGGCCGGAGAGGGGTGCTTCGAGGAGGACGAGTGGTTCTGGAGACGATTATTAGTTTATCACTGTACAATATCAATCAAAAGTTTATAACGTGTAGAGCATGCACCTTTTATTTTTCACTCTTTCGCTCATCGCAGTGCCAATTCGTTTACGGCTAGCACTGATCATATGCATCAATTAGCATACCAGTCCAAGAATAATAATGCTAAACTAGCCCCTATCAAGAAAATAAGTAAAAACATTCTTCCCTCCTCTCCCCTCTTTTTAGCCTGGACCAATTGTTGTCCAGCCTTCTTCATCTCCCCAACACTCCCAACAGCCTCTTCATACAATCTATCCGTAATCTCCGTCTGCTGGACAAGATTCTTCACCAGCTCAGTCTGTAAACTTGATATCTCCAGTAACGATCTTTCGGCGGATAATACAGATGAGAGGGTTGATTCCATGTTTTCTAGTAATGCCGAGTTTTCTGATTCAAGAGCTTGTAGCTGGACTGGCGATAGTTGAGATTCGATAGATGGTTCATCAGACGGTATGATCGGTTTCGACATTTCATTCCCATTTTGTCCAGTGAGGCCGGACGTGATTCCTTCGAACCAGGATGTTTCCTTCCCCACCCCTAGCTTGGCAGCTTCCTTGGCCGCCTGTCCACCCAGACTCTTGTTTCTTTCTTCTCTCCTTCGACTTCTCTCTTCCTGCAAGTCTGTCAGGTTGGCAGACGTCTTTGCAAGTCTATCATTTAGAGTCCAAAGAACTGATGATCGATGTGCTTTGATTAAAGGTTCGAATGGATCAGACGAGGGTGCGAGAGATGGTAATAGGGTTTGAAGTCTTGATAGTGGGGCTTTCTGGACTTGCCGAGCTATATGTCAGCCTCTCTTTGTCCAAAGCTCACGAGAAGGTGACTGACCCTTTTCAGAACGCTCTAAATCATATAACCTTTCCTTGCATCTCCTCAAAATCATCCTTCCCCGCAGATCAATTTCATCCCTCTCTCGATCACTCAGATAAGTGCTTCCCTTCCATCTACTTAAATCATCATCTGCTTGACTACCACTTGCCTGAGGGCGTTGACGGCGGGATATAGGTGGTTCCGTTATTGATAGGTAGGGTTTTCGAATTGTCTGAAGGAGTGCTGTCAGGGATTCGAGGTGGACATGCTGCCTATCAGCATACGATGCCCACAGATTATTTGGTATATGCAGAGGCTCTCACTATCCGGTATGCTTCTTGTAGAAAGACTTCATCTCCCTCTTTGCCCTTTCCCTTGTCTCTAGCCCGACTGGTATCTCTTGCTCGTGTAGGTGAAGTCGCGCGAGATGAGCCTTGCACGATGAGGTCCTTGAATGTAGCGGTATTATCACTGTAGACCATACTGAGCCAGTGCAAGAGCTAGAGGCAGGAGACGTAGTGTAGTATAGTGAGTGCGTGCTAAACGACGGTCTATGACGAGACGCAACTTGATTCATTGTGCCTGAGATTGGCTGTGGCATCGCAACAATTACTCTACACTACATGAGAATGACCATTCATCACAAGCTCTGCATACAAGTGTCCAACTCTCAGCTCGTCCCAGATCCAGATCCGGATGCAGAAGGAGCATCACTCGTCCCCGCTGAGCTGCCGTTGGCACTGGCATTCGCCTTTCGTGGATCCGGAATTTTCAGAATCTTGCTCAATGCGACCAACTGGACAGGGCTGAATTTTCTCAAATCACTAGTATATCAGTCTTTTCCTGATGAGAATGGATGATACTCACAGAGAGACCAAAGCGTAATTTGGATCATCGTGCTGTACCCCAATATGTGCAGGTGGCTTGACAGCTGGATTCGCCTCTCTGCTGAGTATACCCGCTTTTAAGAGGTCTGGAATCGATGTTCTGAGAAATCAGATATGCGACAAGGGAGTAAGAGAGACGTACATTGGGAAAGAGATGTTGACGGGCCCTTTCAGCATCTCACCTCCTAGTACATTTGCGGGGTCTTCCCCTTGTATGGATCTGGGCTTGGAACTCCCGCTAGCTGCGGGGCTGGGTGCCGGCGAGCCCGCTGGAGATGGCGCGGAAGATGTCTGAGCGGCCGAGGCAGAAGCCGCTGCCGGAGATGCTGGACCAGGGCTTGGACTTGCTGTTGCTGATATCGGGCTTTGTCTCGAAGTGGAAGGGGTGGCAGTTTTGGATTGAGCTACATGCGTCATAGCTTGTTCCCGAAGTCCACCTCCTCCTCTTGGTCTCCCCCTACCCCTTGTTGGTGTCGGTGTTGAATGATGAGGTGATGCAGCGGTAGAAGGAGATTGTGATTTAGGAGTAGCTTTAGCAGGAGTTTTCGATGTGACAGCAGGTGATGCTTTAGCAGCAGCTTGTCTTGCTTGTGCTTCTTTGGCCGCGGCAGCTTCTTTGGCTTGTTGTACTCTTGCTCTTTCTGCGTTGTTCCTGCTAATCGCTTCTATGCCACGTTGATAGGCTGCTTGCTCCTCTCTTTTCTTTGCGGCTATTTCGATAGTGTCCCTTTCTGCGTTTAAACGTCGATAGTCTCGTTGGATGTTTGATACTTCGTCTCGAAGGACAGAGGTGGATTCTCGGATGAATGAAATGAGGTCTACGGTAGGTGATGGTTTCTGTTCATGAGCGTGACATGCAGTTTAAGAGGAGGGACTTACGGATCCATCACGGAGACGACCCCTCATCAGGTGATTTTGGATATTCCTCATTCTCGAGACAATGGCTTGAGCTGCTTTCTCTTCTTTCTCGTCAGCATTCTTTTCTCTTCCTCCAAGTAGACATAGTAGAGTAGGATTAGGGAGAACATACCTTCTTCTTCCCTCTGTCTCCTCTCGGCCTCAGTCTCATCCCCCTGCCCATCCAATTCCTCATCACAAACTTGCCAAATATGATACGGCACCAATTTCTCCACTACATCCTCGTACGATTTAAATGCTGTAGGTTTCTCAGGAAAGAGTGTCGAGACCTGATCAGAAGCGAGGGCGAGGTGGAAACCCATTGTCGTACGTTCCATGACTGCTTGCTCGGGTTCGTTGAAACCCATTGTTGTCCATTTTCGTTTTCGATTAATACTCCCTCTTTCGATCCATGATTGCGGAGCTGATGCGTTCCCACCGACACTCCCACTTCCACTTCCACTGGCGACTGCATTGCCATTGCCATTGGTATAGGTGTGACCGTTGGGACGAGTCAAAGGGGGTTTACTGGTAGGAATGGAAGAAGGGGTGTTTGCGATTCCGTTGATAGGTTGATGTGTGTTGTTTACATTATTAACAGATGAGGTATGAGGAGTAGAATGACTAGACATGCTCTATTGATGGCGGAGCAGGCTGTTGTCGTTGTCGTGGGATTTCCTCCACCGGTATTGATGGCTCGAATTTACAAGGGAGCAGAGCACGGGATCAGCTAATTAATTATATTGAACGGAATCAATTTATTGGGCTTGTGCAATAGCAGTAGTCACTCTTTGGCATAAGGTTATGTGCAAGGAGAAACCTGAAATCATGCATGCGTACTGAAACAAGCATTTGTAAGTATCTACAGAGAATGATCCACCCTAATAATGTTTGTTGTATATACTTGATTCTTTTCTGATTGGAGTTGAAGCGATGGATTGGCCGATTCTGGGATGTATGTTGAGGATTCACTATGTTTACACAGGGCCAGCTATCAAAGCTGTAGAGGTGGAGGAGCAACATTCGTGCTGCTCATACTCATACGAGCAGTCCTTCTCTTCTCCTTTCTAGACATTGGTCTACTCTCGTCTCCTTCCCTCACAGGAGCAAGGACGGGCGACAGGACTAAACCCCTTCCGGAAATTGGTCCTGCGAGTGTATCGGTCATTCCGTATCCTCTCCCGACTGGCGAAGAGAATGGTTGGCGCATACGGAATGATGAAGCGAAGGCCGGATCGATCTCCATGCCATCGTGCAAAGCTCGATCGCGTCCAGCAGAAGAAAGGATATTCCGTCGCATGTAGGTCGATACGGGTACTCGATCGAATCGCATCGAGTGATGATGCATTTGTTCATCGTTGGCGCTTTCGTATTCCAAGACTGAAGATTCAATCATGTCTTCAAGAGACATCATGACTTCCCCCTCGGATTCGGAAGTAGTTTTTTCGCCATCTTCCAATGCCTCGGCTCGTTTCGCCTTGACATACCTCGGATGACCGGGGATGGAAGAGTACCTTGCCTGTTTGTGCAGCTTGTCGAGGTGCGCGTTTGTCTGTACGCGAGGTGAAAACAGGTCCATCGATGGTTTGCGTTTACGTTCGGGCAGAGAGGATCGAGACGAGGCAACGGATCCTTTTCGATCTCGGGCAGTTCGTCGTTTGTGGGTGAATGGTGATTTTGTAGCCGACTTGGAGCCATCGATCACGGCGCATTGTGCTGGATCGTCAATGACTGGATGGAATGTTCCCATTGTAGGTAAGGCTACAGCTGGGGTTGCCGAGCCAGGCGTAAGGGGTACGGTCGGAGCAGCAGCGGCGGCAGCAGGGGCATTGGTGCTGCTCGAACTTGTCGATAGGGCAGGAGTATCCGGATCAAGTGGGAGCGAAGTGTCGGTGACTATTATCGAAGGTCCAAGCTGTTCTACAGGAGATGGAGCATCGTGCATTCCAATTTGAGTGTCCATGAGCTGTTGCAAGGCCGGACTGTCGAGCATGGGCATATCATCTTCGTCCATCGAGTCGGTCGTATTCCCGCCTTCATCTTCATCACTTAGACCAGACCAGCTTGAAGCATCGCTATCCTCATCCGGATCGATTCGTAGTTCCGGTTCATTACTGACGACGGTACTATCACCGACTGAACCGGCTGTACGGGATTGTGATCCACGTTCTTTGCGTGTTTTTGATCGTGCAGGTCGAGTATGAACCAGTTCAAGTTCACCTTTCCAATTCTGCATGACGATGAATGGTCGATCACTGCTTTCCATTGGGGCGATAGGATCCGCTGGGTGGGTAGAGACTCCAAAGGCGTCAAATTGTTCTTCGTCGGAAGAGGAAGAGTATTCTTCATCGTCCGACATCATTGCGTCAGAATCATGCGAGGTCGAGACGGATTCCCTTCCGGCCTCGGATCCGGACAAGTGGTCAATGTAGATCTGGCATCAGTACCCGAACAAAATAGCAGTAACGTGAACCTACACCCTCCTCGTCCTCCTCGGTCTCGTCGTCGGAATCTCCCCACCAGTCGATGCCGAGGGTGTGGGCTTCTAGCTCGAATTCGGGCCCGGCGCCGTAGGCTAGATCTTCGATCCCTTGACCGGCCAACGAGTCGGGCAGGCCAAGCATCATATCGTCCTGGTCGGCTTGGTGAGCAAGTGGGTTTCGACCATGGTCGGACTCATCGTCGCCAAAGGAGGAAGCGTCGTCGAGGTCTGTCGTCTTGTACAGTGGACGGGAGGATGACTGCAGAGTAAGCACTAGTGCAACGGAAGAGACTCACAGATGCGAGATTGCTGTCGTCAAATTTTGCGTCACGAGCGCGTCTTCGCTCGACCTCTTCCATCTTCGTGTTTCTCTTTCTCTCCCTCCCTCGAGGGCCAGTCTCCTTGTACTTGGCAGGCTCATCCGCCTTTCCCTTTCCCTTTCTATCATGGCTCTTTGGCGTAGGGTCATTCTTTTTCGTTCGTTTAGGTGTAAGGTCCTGTTCTATCTGCATAGAATCGTCATCCTCTTCATTATCGGATGATTGAGGGGTGAGGTCCGAATCCGAGTCGGTCATGGACATGGGGTGTCTTGTTCGGTCTTGTGTAGGTTGTTTACGTGTTGGTTTTGTGGGGGTGGGGCGCATTGATGTGGGTTTGGTAGGTTTGGCTCGTGGGCTTGCGGTCGGCTTTGTTTTGTGGGAATTGGGAGTGGGTTTATTGGGGGAGGAGGCTAAATGTTAGCGCCGGCTTGACAACGGGTGTAGGTGAGACGAGGAATGTGTACGGTAGTGTTGGATAGGAGTGTTTGGATCTTCTAACGGTATAGCCGCGACTGAGACAGTTTGCAGACTCTAATTCCCAGGAAAACATGGCACACGACAACGACAAGGAGGGGATGCACTCACTCTTTCTCCTCCCCGTTGCCCCAAGCATCGAGCTGTTACTAGAGACCATGTCTCTCAGCGTCTAGTAGGTATGAAATTGTTGTTTTCTTCTCTGTTCTTGTAATTGTCGAATGGTCGTGTGAAGTGGGGGACTAGTGAAAATTTACTACAAGGGCTAGGTGTTGTTGTTGTTGATGTTGTGTGAGGTTGTAGATACATCTAAGCTTGGGTGGGTCGAGGGGTGTGCTGAAAGGTGTCCAATATTGTCCCAGGCTTGTGTAGTAGTATAGTATAGTATGTATGGTGCAATACTGAGCTGGTAGTGGGTGATGGTAGACAGAATGATGAATTGAGCTAACGAGGAAATAATTGCAAACCCACGAGGGATATTCAGGGTTTAAGGGTTTTAGGGTATAACAATGGAATCAGGGTAAACACTAATCAAAGGATGGTGTTCCTGATCTATCGATAATGGTCTTAGAAGGGGGTGGTATTGACAGACAGTCAGTGTAGTACAGCGCTGGTTGGTGTCGGCAGGATGGAGCAATGGGCGGTCAGAGAGTGGTGACGGGCCTCGAGCTCGAGGTATGTGGCATAGGACTGATCTTCAGTGTGAATACTTGTCCACGGACTGTGCTCACGCCCGGCCCTTCGGCCTCCCTTCGGTCGCACTCACGACCAGGATAAAGCATCAGTGTTCATGTCCACAAAATTACCACGGCTACAACTTGTCATAATGTTGAACACTACACTTGTCAAACCAATACTGCTACTGTCATTCCTATACTCGCAAAACAGGCAGCAACCCAGTACTGCTGGATACGTCCCGACGCCGCGGGATCCCAAGTCGTCAACTTGACAGTCTACATCTCCAGATAACAGACTTGGGGCAAGCATGCAAATGTGACCAGTAACTAAATCGACAGAGAACAGAATCGCGGCTGCACGCTCTTGGTCAAGGCCTGTTTGACCCAATGTATTACGACGTGCTCCTTCATTTACGAGGAATGCTATCCTGTCTGAACGGAGCTGGAATTGGTTCAACCACCAATATGCAACCATCCCACTCCACCAATGTGAGACCCGCTTCGAACTGTACGTAGGCGCTGCCGCCCGCATCACATACCGATTCCCTCCCCTCAATCCGCAAGATCCTCATTCCGGTCAATGTGGACAAAAAGAAAAGACTGCGCCATCAAGCAATTGAACAAATTGCTGCAATTTAGAGACTCACTCCATTGGGAGTAGCATCGCATCGCCCCAACGCCCAGACGTTGTCCATTGAATTGGTCTAGTTACCAGTGTTCACCGGGTCAGAAGCAATTAACTCTCATGGGACCGCCTCTGTTGACAAAACATGGTGGACTGCAAGGGCATGGCTGTGTGTCTCTGGCAAGTGCATCGCCAATAATGAGATAGTATATACATGATGAGATATCTCTTGGTTTATGTATATCTGTTGGAATATTCCATTGCCGGCACCTCTGCTCTCCTCTGGTAGCGCACACGCTGTCCCTTTAGTGTCCCTTTAGTTCATCTTCGCACCGATCCATGATCGTCAAGACGTTATTGAAATGATCCATGTCTCCAGCTCTGGCCCAAACCAATTAAACGGTCCTAGCCTATCTGTTCCCCTCTCAATGTGATCCTCGATCATTGGCCCCATATTTTGACTGTCCCATCTAGTGAATCAGTCATACAAGTTCATTTCGTCGGAGAAGACTTACCGGCACTGGCCGTGACCATCTCTTTCCCATTCGGGTGCATCTCCAACACCGTGATCGCCTTTCTATGATGCGCCCACCCCTCAGACTCTACCAGCTTGGCATCGAGCACATCCCACGCCCAGACTTTCCCATCTTCATCTCCAGCTATCACTGACTCCTCGCCATATCCCCAGATTGCTTTACATCTCCCCTCCTTCTGTCCAGAGAAAGTCTGCAGCACAGAACCGTTTGCTGCGTCGAACAAGCGTAGTTTCCCTTCTTGTGATGAAACCAATAATGAATCTCCCAGCTTTGAAGGTCTGACTGAATTGACGGGATGACCAACGAGGTCGTCCATGATTTTACCCATTCGGAGATCGTACGTGCGGACATGACCGTCTAGCGAGGAAACGTATAATGATGCTCCGAGGATCGAGAGGGATGTTATGGATGATGTCGCTTCCTTGAGAGTTTGGACTGGCTCCCAAGTATTGGCCCTCATATCCCATAACATCACTTTAGCGTCGAATCCGGCTGATCATTAGTATTCAGCTGCATTCGTTATGGTGAACATACCGCTAGCTAGGATTTGAGCATCGGTGTTGAATGCTAGAGCATTGATCTTTCCAAAATGACCAGACAGTCGACGAAGGATCTTTCCAGAAGGGACATCCCAGATTAAAACGACCTTATCACCACCACATGAAGCGAACTTGGCATTATCATGTGTTCTGCTCATTAGCTGATTCCGCTGCCCTGCATGCGTCAACTTACACGTCGAGCGCGAGAATCTCATGTGCGTGTCCTTGATATACTTTGATCTCTTTCCCTAAAGCTGCATTCCATAGTCGAATACTCCTATCTGAGCTACCGGTGAGGATGTACTTTGCGCCGTGATTGTACCGGACAACATTGACGGAAGCTGTGTGTTTGTCGAGCCTAGTGAATCAGCGAGAATCAGGCATCGAGAGAACTCTTGACTGACGTATGTAGAAGCTTGCTAGGTATTGTTGGGGTCTCACCGCGTGATGGCGCCATGGCTGTCAACGGACAGTCTTGAGATACACCAGGATCAGCTTCTTTGAAGTTGATTCAACACCGCTTTCCCACGGTCTCATCCTCGCCTCCACTTTGTGCCTGGGTAGTCCAGTCTACATGAAACGTCAATCAATCCCCTGGTTAGCTATTGTTCACGGCTCACCTCCTCCTTTAGATTCCCCTTTACAAAGACAAGGATATGCTCTCTATACATACCCAATCCATTTGATCTGCGACCGAAAATCTAGTCCGACTCTTAGCCCAGAAGGCTATTCGCCAAAATGAAGGTTCGACATCGTTCGGCTGGTTCACCAGCATTCACCTTACGATCAACACCGACAGGGCGAAATAGGACCGAGAGCGAGCCAGTCGCGTCGGACCCTTCCAGAAAAGATTCTATGGCCGAATCCGACTCTGGATCAGCTCGACCGGGAGAGAATATGGGAGAAAGCAAAATCATCAATGGATTAGTTGGAAGGATTGTATCGAAAGTAAGTGGTGCATGGATGAAGTCAGGCTGATGGATAGCTTCCATGCAATTCGGGCATGAGGCTCGAAACTATGACTACGGATGTCACAATCACGACAAGTGTTCAGTCATTACGCCAATTGGCTACATTACGTCTATCAACGGTTGTCAACTGCTTGGCAGCCGCTCTTGAGAGCCTGGCAAAGGTATGTCATGCTGTACTGTAATCATACGAGAAAAGCTGACGGGCAGTACTCTGTCTCGAGACCTCAAGTGGACGTCTCTCTGGAAGTCCATCAATCACAGGCGTACCTCCTTCACCTCCTCGATTCCTGCCTGACGGCCACATGGCGACCAAGAGCCGAAACGACGACATCACAATCTTCCGAGATTCCTCGATTCTGGTCCGACCCCACGCCACTCGATGATACATCCGCTCGCACGCTCCTCGGTGTGCTTACCACATATCTTCGATTCGTTTCGAACGAGACGAGTCCACAGTCCGGGAATGCAAGCCCTGCACCAAGCAACCATGGTCGTGGACAATCCACCGCAATGATCTCCTGGGGTCATGACGGTTCGCTTCATCCTGGATCCTCGACTTTACCCACTACATTCCTGCAAAGTCACTTTCAATCGAGTCATCAACGCGGAATCAACTCTCGCGAGGTCGACCAATTCGACTGCACAGATATGTCCAATATCGTAGATTCCGTCTCGCAATCGACCCGCTATCTCGGTCAAATCATCTTCTACCTATCTTCATCAAATTGGAATCTCGTCTTTTCTCGTATACGATCTCGATTAGCATACTTGACGACGACTATTGAGGATATGCCGGACCTTATTGAACTTCGTCTACTTCAGTGGTCAAATCTCAATCGCGCCCGCTTGTGTCAGCTGATGCAGGAGACATCCAACGTCTTTCTTCACATCAAGCGACCGTCTCAGATCGCTTTCGCCTCCGTCATGCATTCGGCGATATGGAATTGGATAGATGCCAATCCAGAGGAATTCGATGTACTGGTCGGATCGGATAGGAGGATTGACGGAAACCCAGAAGCATTATTCGACATGCTATATTCAATGTCGGATTTCTCTTCATCAAACGCAAAACGTACAGCAGTATTTTACCCTCTATTGGCTATGATACTGGTCATTTGCCCAGATCTATTCAAGAAGGTGGTCGTGGGTGAGCCTGGAGGGAAATCATCGTGTCTGAGCAAGAAATATAGCTTCATGGAATCCTTGAAGAAGGGGTTGTCAGGCAGTAAAGGATTTGAACCCAGTGCGGCATGTTATGTGGACTTCATCAAAGCCGCCATGCGTATATCACCACGTCACACCAACTGTGGTCTCCGCAATCTCCTACCCGAGGTCTTGCATGATCTCAAGGTAAGTCGACTATTTGCGGACCAAGCTGATACCTAGAATGCTCTCTTCTTTGGATCCCACTCGAACGAACTGATGGATTCTGGACTCCCGGTCGATGGACTGGTTGCCATGTACTGCGCAGATCCCTCTCATATCGGATCAACAGTTTTCAATAGGCTCTGGCTCGATTCCGATATCAGCCGCGCGACAGCCGTCAAAGCTTGTACGAGGATCGTAGCCGAGGCTAGCTGTCTACCGTGGCTTCCGAACGCCGGTCTGCTACGTCAAGAGGTGGCAGGCAGTATCAGACAAGTCTTCAAGGTGAGTCATTTAATGCGGGTCGTGGCTGATGATGAGGCCGCAGTCGGCAATTACTCTGCCGATAGAGGGGCTGCGAAGAGACTACGCATGAGTTCCGAGGCTTCCCCATCTCTTCTTGATCTCCTTATGGACATTCTGACATTGTACGAGCAGGTCCCCATATTCGCTCTCACATCGACCACTGGAGGAAGTACGAAAGTCGGAGATAACATCGATCAGGTCGTACCGTTGATCTCAATACTACTGGTTGGGTCAGGGTCAGACGCTTTGAAACTCCATGCCAAGTCTGCGCTACTTGCTGTTCTTGACCAGGTCAGGTCCGATCTTGGTGTCGAAGCTATACCAGAAGTCCATACTAGCAATATGCGGCCTGCCATGTGCGTCTCCCCTGACTCTACCCATGATATCCGCTAACAATATAGCTGGCACGCTTTGACCGACTCGGCAAGACAGGTCCTTTTCGCCTTCGATTCTGGTGATTCTGAAGATCTCGTTCTCGCTTGCAACAACCTAAGGCAGATAATACCGTCCATCTCGCGGCTCGCAAAAGCGGCCAAGCTATCCTCGACCACCCAGAGTGTAGCGGAATCGTCGGTACTGGTGGCTGCGGTCGCTATGCTTATATCCCTGGCTGGATCAGGCGTGGACCAGCAATCGCTAGCCTCACCTGCACTTGCGGCTCTGAGTAGCCTAGTTCAAACAGTATACGAAGTCCCTCCGCAATCTCCGGATGGAGCTATGGACGAGTCTCGGGTTCAGGCTGGGCGTTCTTTGGCAGTATTACTTGACCAACTGGCCAAACTTCCAAATGCGACCGGTAAGTCCCCGTTGTCGGATGAGAACGCGGCTCATCAAGCAGGACGACAGCAGCAACAGCGTCAAATCAGGCGTGTACTTCGTACTCATGCTCAGCCATCGATCGTCATGTCGGCGGTATGGATTGGTTTGAACCACCGACTCCGAAGCTTAATGGGCAAAATGGGTCGTTTCTCACCCGACGATTCGTTTGTCGATCTGGGAGCCTCGAGTCGAAGTTTAGACACTTCTACGCTCGCAGATGTGAGTGGTCTTACTCTCGGGTAGACTTGAACTGACGTATCCAGGAGGAGAGCAGGGAATGGCAAAACCTGAATGCCCTCTTGGCCTCCATTGCTTCTTGTGCGATCGACACAACAAAGAAGACCAGTCTCGGTGATCTGGTAGGGGCCGGCCAGCTTCCGCGAATATACGATGAAGCGCTCGACGTGTCCGAGGTGGTGAACACTTTTATCAGCAATTCCGTCAATATGCTCTTCAGCGGATCCGTCTTGATTCGAGAATCAGTGAAAGATGCTTTGGGCAACGAGCTACCCCTGTCCCTGGGGAGGACCTTGGTGGCATCAATTATGAGGTGAGCTTGCGCCACTAGCTTCCATGACTAGACTGACAAAACCAGCCTGCTCTTTCGCTGCGTCGGACCTAACGGTATAAACGTATCCGATCCCTTCACAGTACTAGTCGAGCAAAGTATAACTGTACTGCGACTTACGATGGATCGAGTCCAGCCTGGAAATCGACTCGATCTATCGGAAATCATGTTTTATTTCGCTCGGTATCTCAGTCGACTGGGGCGGGACGAAGCAGCCCTGAGGATCAAGATGCGATTCTGTCATCTCGCCGAGCTCGTTCTCTCAAAAGAGGAGACAGCTTCCACTGGTCATGATGTTGTTCTACGGAACGCGTTATTAGACTGGCTAACCGAATGGTCCGTCGAGTCCATGAAGGTCAGCTTCTTCACTTTGGGAAGAGGTGTAGCTAATGACGCAGGATGTGGACGCCTACCCCGCGATTCATGGCGAACGAGGTAGGACTCAAAAAGACCTCGACCACGCTTGCCTACGTACTTTGATCGTCATCACCAACGGACTGGTACTGAGGTCGACGACCGAAACAGCGGAAGCGACTCCGATCGTGGTTCGAGCTCGATTGTTTCAGAAGTACCTTGCTTTGTTGATCAGAGCATTGGAAAGGGGTAACACTGTCACCGATGTACATCTCTCTACTTCAGGCTCGGTCTGTGCTGACCTACCAGGACACTTCGGTACGAAAGAGAACCACAACAGCCGATTCACAGATGGGCACCTTGGCTACCGAGACTCCATCATCTCTTGCAATCGCCGCGCTATCCAATCTCCTGAGCGCCAATATGGATGTCGGTCTCAAGCACTGCCTCACGCTCGGCTATCACGAAGATCCACTACTCCGAAGCGCTTTCCTTCAACTCACATCAAGCATATTACGAACGGCAACCCCATTCGGCGGTCTCGATAGTCAGCTAGCACAGAACAATCAACCGAAACCATTCCTTGATGCTTTGACTTCCGACAATCTCGCATTTGCAGTGGCTATATGTGAAGTCTGCCCATTACCGGAAGTTGACGAGATGCTAGCTTTGCTGTTTAGGAGCATGGAGGCGAAAGGGACCTTGATGAATTTGGTCAAAGTCATGATTGAGAAGGAAGTGGCGCAGACTCGTAAGTCTTGTGTTACGGTGCTGGACAATGCTGATCTATAGAACACGAGTCGGAGTTGTTCCGAGCCAATTCGATGACGACCAAGATGTTGACGGTCTTTGGAAAGAGCTTCGGCTAGTAAGCTGTTCAATTGTGTTGAGGCTGGACCTAGCTGATACTATTAGCAATTACGTCCGAGCAACTTTGAATCCTCTTATTCATAATATGGTGGAGAAACCTGCAGCCTGTTCCTTCGAGCTGGATCCATCGAAAGCTGGGCCCCATGAAGATATCGAAAAGAATGCCGACCACCTTCGATTGATGTGCCAAGCGCTGCTGGACATGATCTGCACTTCCGCTACGCGGGTTCCAGTGTAGGTCTTCTCATTATTAGTATCACCCCAAAGCTGATGTCTAGCATGTTCCGGGCGTTATGTCACCAGATCTGGGAGATTGTCGAAGACCGTTTCCCGGAAGCTCGACATTCTGCAATTGGATCATTCATCTTCCTCCGATTCTTCTGCCCCGCCATCGTGTCGCCCGAAGGTGTCGATCTCGACATCCCCTCTGAATCAAGAGAGATCAGACGAGCTTTACTGCTCATCACCAAGGTCATTCAGAATTTGGCCAATAATGTGAAATTCAAGGAAACGCATATGCAGATCCTCAATTCGTTCCTTGCCGAGAACATCAAGCAGGTCACTAGGTTCCTGAGTGATATCGCCGTAAGCTCCCCCCTGATGCTGTGAATGTAAGCTGATGAGTAGATGCGACCTAGGAGCTGGGAACTGGCACAGGCGGTGAAGCAGTACTCGGATGAAACGGAGAAATCACAAGATAGGGATGTTGATAACGAGATTCTGTAAGTCATACCACGTTTCCGTCCAGTAGTTGCTGACGATCAGTCATTGCTTCGTGTACAAGCATTACTCGAAACTCCAACCCGTCCTGGAAAACATGCCGCCATCCTATCGACGATCTATAACCCCTCGTTCAGCTCGTGCGGATATCGATGGCTCGGCGGCGTTGAAGGTCATCATCGATTTGATGAGGACTACTGGCGAGCCGATTGAAGCTGTTGCTCTGAATCCTACGGCGAGAGTTGGGGCGTATGACGAGTGAGCTTATCGAGCTATTCGGTGACGTCAGCTAACACGTAGTCTCATGCGACAGAATGCGGGGAGAGATACTAGTAGTGTCAAGTCTGTATTCTGTGAAGGGCCGTTGAGTCAGGTAAGCTTATCTAGTCGGAAGCTCATGGATACGCTGACATCGATAGAACGGAAGAAGGATTTTTTATTTCATCTTCAGTGCACTCAACCTGGTGGATTATGATCTTCTGGCCTACCATATCTACTCGGTCAGTCCCTGTCTACAAGACTCTGACATCCACTGACGACACAGACCATGGAGGAGGTCACGGAATCCTTCGACTTCGTCTTTGATTTCACGGGATACTCCCCAGCGGTGGATCTACCCAAATACTGGATTCAGAGAATCGCTCAGCTATGCCCACCTCGTCTATTACAGATGGTCAACGTAAGTCTTCGGTCCTTTTCAATGGGTTATCGCTGATGGGCAGGTCCTCGCACTGTATAATGTCAATACCTATGCTACAAAACGCATAAGGCGCATTGTCGGGGTTCTCTTACCAATCTGTTCGTCATCGACTCCATGCTTTGCGAGTGGGTACTGACTACCAGGTGGTCCAGTGGGCAAGTCGGTCATTACTGCTTGTAGTCCATCCGAATTGGGCGAGACGGTCCCATTCACTAATCTCAACCTACCGGACTTCACCATGAACTTGGCTTTCGAGGCTGATCATGTCTTTACCAACCTCCTCAAGGTATCGACTCATGAAGCTCAGATGCCGGTGATAGTCAAGCTCGGTATCACTTGCTTGCAGATCGCTTCGGTGGGTCCCCCAATCTTATTCGGGCACACATTTGCTGATGTCTAGTGGGGCAAATTCCCTTTGACATCGAGCTTGAAAGCCTATGTGGTCGATACTATCAAGCTACACGAGATCGATGATCTAGTCACTGGCTCGGGCGAGACAGAGGATCACCTCACCGTTACGTACCGCCAAACCCACACGGTCACTTTCGTTTCCAAAAGTAAGTCTTCAACTAAAGGTCCCGCTGACTTGTACAGAAAGGAACGAGATGGCGCACCTCATCCGTACCGCCCGATCCAGGCTTCGCGATACGCCTTCAGAAGAGCGGGCTCTTCGACCACGAGACGTGCCGGGGACATTACTCAATATCGCACTCCTCAACTTGTCTGCTTCAGATGAGATCCTTCGTACTGGGGCTTATAACCTCTTCAACGATCTTGGCAAGTTTTACGATTACGACATGTTTCAAGGAGTTCGCAAAGTCACTGGTATGTCCATGCCTCGTGGGAAAGACTGATGTTCAGCTGGCATGACGTTGCCTGCCAACTCTCTTGCCTTTGTTCATAACCTCAGTGAAACATTGGCTAAGAACGCGCCATACCTCACCCTCGAGTTCCTCAAGGAGTGGACCATTGGATTTGGAAGAGCGGATGTAGCGCAGAAAACTGCTTGTTTACAGTATGTCGGTCCGTGGATTTCGAACTTGGAAGCGTTCGCTTCGCCATCCAGGGACGATGCGGAAGAGTCGACCAAGCAGGTTGCAGAGATTATCAGGTCCTTGATCTCCATTACTGGTACTGAGCGAAAGGTGGGTGACCAAGAGTGATGTGAGCTGATGAAAAGCGATTACAGCCTGTCATTCAGGAACATATCTGGTCAAGACTTGCTGAGAAGAATGAACATCTTACTGACGTCGTTCTTGCCGAATTGATGGATGCGGCGATGGGTGGTGGTATGGGTTCCGAGAGGGCAGAATGCGTTGCGGAGATCTTGCATGCGATCTCGACCACTGCTATCAGGGGACAACTCATTGCTCGACTTCGAAAGGTAAGCAGATGAGGAGGAATATACATGTGCTAATGTACAGACTATTGCTCAAACATACCTCAAACCTTCTGCTATGCTGGATCAGAACCCTGCCTGGAACGAAATTTGCGTTCTCGCTCGAATCAACTTGATGTTATCATTCACTCCCGCCAATCCGCTCGGAGCACAACTCTTCCTTCCGGAGTTGATTCACATCATCACCCTCCTGGTCGGTATCGGACCAACTCTTGTCCGACAAACGATTTATGGAATTTTCATCAACCTCCTCCAGTCCATGGCTTCTTCGAAAGCGACGGATGAAATGAACGCTACTACTCTCCAACAAGCTCTTGATAAAGCTCAAAAGCCGGTGATCATGAGATGCTTTGGGTTGGTACAGCTTGGTAGCGGATTGGAGAGTCTTGATGAGGGAACTAGTAAAGAAGACGTGGAGAATAGTCGATTGGATAGGGTCGAGACGCTTGCTAAATTTATGGGGGAGATACTTGTTGCTGCGGCACCCAGTCCAGGTAAGTCAAGCGGAACTTGCCGAGGTGTAGAGCTGATGCCAGATTGTGCAAACGCATGGCGAGCGAGGTGGATGGGTCTGGTAGTTGGCACTTGCTTCCAGCATAATCCCGCTACCCAACCTCAAGCATTTACGATTCTCGGGTACCTCGCTTCTGATGAGGTCGACGACGACTTGGTCTATCAAGTCCTTGTTGCAATGTCTACGACCCTATCTCACCTGTCCGACACCGATACTGTTCTCCTTACTTCGATGCTACGATGTCTATCCAGAATCATTCCTGGCCTCTTACCGGATAGTCGATACGCCACAAGCCTGTTTTGGCTCGCATTCGCCGTTGCTGAAATGGGATATATCCCCCTATTCGGCACTGCCCTCGAGCTCATGCATACCGCATTGAAAGCTCTTGATGGGGACGAACGAGTCGATAGGGTCATGGATCACCTTCTCGAATTCCGACATTCCATGGGCGAACCCGCTCGCAAGATCGACCAAATTGCCGGTATTTCCTTCGAGCAGGAACCATCCTTTGGAATCATTGGGATCTTGTTCAAGGGATTCAGGCATCCGTCGACCCGTAAAGCCGCTATTGATGTTGCACTCGAATTGCTCAGATTGACGACCCATAATACCGGACCTGTACCGGAGGACGAAGCGGCGCTTATCCCCAAGAGCAGTGTCGCGTACTTTGTGGCGCTGTTACCGGTACTTGCTGGTGATGTCGATGAATTGAAGAATTTGTTCATTGCTGCTGGGCTTGAAGTCAAGGATGAGTCGTTGTTGGATCTCGGTACTCTTTCTGTATTGAGTGTTCTCTCCATCCCGTAAGTATCTTCACGTCCTGATTGTACCGTTGCTGATGTACAGCGACAACTCCTCGGCCATATTTGTGGTGACCATCATTGTCACTATTCTCAATTCCGCACCATCCGATGCCGAACGACTCATCCTATATCGACTTCTCGCCGATGCCTCCTCCGAAATGCCGGAAGTCCTGTCGATGGCATACGACAGCTTGATCCCACGCCTCTCGACTACAATCAACACCTCCTCACACCCTGCCCTTATCCATAATGCCACTATCGTCCTATCCCGAGCATTGGCCGATACGGCATATACATTCCCGTCGAATAGCTCTCATGCGAATGATAGTCAGACCAGCCTACAGCAGAGTTTCAAGGGAAGTATCAGTAGTCTCAATGGAGGTGGAGGTGGGGGCGCCATGATTGCTGTGTTGGATGATTTGGGGATGAAGGGGCTTAGTGAAGGTGGATTTGCGCCAGTAAAGATGGACAGGTAAGTTTCAGCTCTGTTTGGAAATGGCCAGGAGCTGATGATAGACTTGCAATGTTGGCGAAATGGGTGGCTGCTTTGATCGATTCCTTTACGCTTTAATAACGATTCATACCTTACAAAATGTTGTGTTTATAGGTTTCTTGCATATATATCTAGATGATTACATGATTTTCGGGGATTAGTGGATGTGATAATGAGTGATCACGGATGAAATCTATGCGATTCGAAAGACGTAGGGCCATGACATTGTACGGTCGTCATTCATTAGGGTCATCAACGCCTACAACACGCTACACCTCCTCTGCTAACATTCACCTATCTATCCCTCGAGGATACCCATGTCCCGCCACTTGTCTGCCAATAGCACTACACCTTCTCCCATCCCTTGTTGAGTCATTAAATCCTTCATGACCAACAAATCAAATTCTTTTCCAAAAGCCAAGAAATGGGCGAAAAGGGAATTGAAATGAGCCTCGATACTGAGGTGTAGAACCTGTTCAAAGTGTGCGTGATAGAGATGCGCAAAGATCCTGAATAGATGTTTGTAAATATGTTTGGCGGTGTATGCGAATGATGATGGGAAATCACGTCCTGATTTGGTAGGGAAGACTTGTTCGTCCTCCATCAACTTTTGGAGCCAGGACATTACGAAATCGATATATGTCGGGGCTGCTAGGGATACCATACGTTGAGTCTGGTCTGGCCATAGGAAGTTGAGTCTAGGCGTTAGCTTGGTCTAGATGATATTTTAGATAGCTTACGTTGGACCTGCCGACATGGTAGGACAGTTTTGAAGAGTACAGAACTCGGTCAATGCGCCATAGAAGTGGTTCAAGTTATGGTAGAAGTCGAACACTGCGGCTTGAGCTTCCCATATCGCAAGATAAGTGTAAGCTTACAGTTGACAGCGACCCATTCATTGACATCAACGTATTTAGGCGGGGCAACGATAGTCTTGAAACTTCCTTTGACAAGGGCGGCCTTTACGAACGGCTGACATAGATATAATGGTTTCTTTCCCGGATTGGATTGACCAGAAGGGGAAGTAGTCTCAACACCAGGAGATGGGAGAGGGTCGAAGTAATTCTGAGTGGGCGTCGCGCCAGGCGAGCGCTTAGGGGCACGTAGACGGCTGACGATGTCAGCTGTGACATGGGAGTTGAGGTACATAGCTTACCCAATGGAGTTTAAAAATCCAGACATGTTTGTTGTTCGTTATTCAGCACAGCTGATTGGGGCGTAGAGTTTCGAGATGTGTATGTGGATGTGTCTAGCACTAACAGGATGGTGAATGCAAGTGGGGTGAGTGAGTGAGAGTGAGATCGACAGTCAAGTCGCGTCGCGTGATTGGATTGACACGTCATAATGGGCACTCTACGAGTATATGCTTCGATTGTCCTGCATGCATTGGAATCAAGAATTACTTGTACTAGGACTACGGAGGAAGCGCTACGGGCTCACATAACCACGCAATCAGGCTGACGAGCTTTGATGTCCGCCGCTTCCCTACCCGATCAGTCATTAACGAGTATTTCGTGGATCCCTCCCACTCGTGCGAAGTGCGCGTTTCTAGATCTTGAAATGTCCTGATTCTCCCATGATGCTGAACACAATGCTCATCGCATACTTCTCTAGAAGGTCTGGGGATTGGAAGGGCTTCGGTGATCTTCATGGCTACGAATGGGCCGCAAAAGAACAGCAAGGCTGACCCCGGGATCTTGGCGTTATGCGACATGCTTAATGTGTCCTGCCGGGGATCTCCAATACTCGTGTCCAAATTGTTTTCCTTGTAGCGTTGTTGCGCTGAACGTTCGAGTGAGAGATCATGCATGCCCATAGTTCCCATTGTTTAGCTGTTGCTTATTGTTCTCTAGCCCTAACCTTAAGCCTCTATCTACTCTCTCAACCTGAAAGGATCACGCGAGTTATTCGATCCTACCTTTAATTGGAGATTCAACTTGGATACTCTAGATGCTGGATGAATGACAGCAAGCACGCACATCTACCCATACGCAATCAGCAATGGGCTACATAAAAAGCTGGACAGACTACGAGACGGTAAGTAGATTCATCAGAGCACAAGGCATTTTCAAAGCTAACGTTCAGGCTGCAACGCAGCTGTATGCCAAATCCCCAAATCAAGTTAGTAGACCGTCTAAACTATCCTCAATTTGCTAATGATCAGGTGCGCTATTGCGTCAAGTTCAAACCCAAAACAGGTCAACTAGTCTTACGTTTAACGGACGACACAACAGTGAGCAGACCACATACCCATGTAATAAGTATTAACAAACAGTGTATAATGTACAAGACCTTTTCAGCAATCATCTTGAACCGATTCGAAATGCTAAATACCCGCCTATTATCACAAGTCGCAAACGTCAAGCCAAAACCAAGAGAAGTACTAGCTGTACCAACAACAGAGGCTAGAGCAGGAACACCAGCAGGAGAAGGAGCAGCGGGTGGGGATGATCCTATGAATGGCACTGGAGCTGCGACGACGGCAGAGGGCAAGAAGGACGAGAAGAAAGCTGGTGGAGGAAAGAAGAAGAAGAAGGGAAAGAAGTAGGAGCCAGGTGGGACTACGTTGTACAACACTCTTGGATGGAAGGCATTGGGACATGAACACATTAATGCATAATTTCTTCGCGTAAAGCTCGCTATTTATTCTGGGTGAGGTATCCGGCAAGCGTGCAGACCAGGGACTACCTGAGCCTTAAGGTCTGATAACGCCCGAACTCGCGTCATAGGCAACTTTCCATCACTTTCTCTGCCGCAACCTGTAACGTCCTGCCTTGCCGAAAGCTGTTGTCGAGCCGAGTTCTACTTGAGAGGATTTGGTGGGCTGAGTCGACTTGCGATTTTCCCAGACATTGCCGATCTATTCATCAGCGCCATGTCACTCAGGCTTTGAGCAAGACGTACGGCTAGATGATGAGCCACATCACACCTTGACCTCCGTCAACGCCTCTGATATCCCCTCCGCTTTCCCCCTAATAGCATCCAGCTTATTACCTAGCTCCTCATTGGCTCCTCCATCTATTCCCAGGACTTCATTCCGCATTGATTTGATGTATGCCTTTGTGAGAGGCTGTGTTTCGTCGGGGGTACTGGTGTTGATAGAGACAGTCTCGAGAGCTTCAACGGCACCTTTGGTTGTAGTTGGATTTGTGTTGTTTAGAGAGAGGTTGTTGAGTTTGGCTGGTGGCATGGACCGCATTAGATCGATGTCTTTCGACAGTCCTGCGCGTGTGACCGTTGGGGCTTTGGTAGACATGATAGCAAATAGGGACAGGCGGTACTGAGCAATGACAGACAGAGGTAGGGTAGGTGCACATCCATCAGAAAGGGGAGGAGTGGAGGGATATTGAATGAGCTTACGTAATTACCCGGTGACTTGGGGATCTATCCGAACACCCCTCTCCCCCAGACTTTCGGTACAGAGTATAGATACACTATTCTCTCTTTCTCTACCTACCTCATCCTTGTCTTTGTCTTTCCATTCTTATCATATAAATCAGGAGGGGTGAACACTACACTACTCCTCTGATTATTCAAAGCCATCCTCTGGTCAATACAGAACACGGCTTTTCTCACGACCTCACGACACTCGATCGCGGCTCACCTCCACCGCGTAGTTATCCCCTTCGAAACCGTCGCGTAAAACACATCTTTCGCGATGGCTACGGCTACTGCTAGTGGGACCTCGGGTCTTTATGGTCCTCCCGACCAGTATCATCACTCCAAGGTCGCTCAATTTATCGGTACGTCTTTGTGTTGCTCTCTTACTTCCCCCACTCTCTAGCCTGTGCAGAACATACTCCTTTTGAACAAACAACACTCGGCAGAAACCCATGGAATCTTTCGTGCCATAGTCTCGAGTCCTTTCCCATGCTGACTTGCAGGTGCCAACTCTTTGGAGAAGGCTTCCGCAGGCAGAGTCACGGACTTTGTCAAGGCTAACGGTGGTCACTCCGTCATCACCAAAGTGAGTCCACCCTCCTATTGTCATTCACAGCGATCTGTCACTAATGACCAGATCCTGATCGCAAACAACGGTATCGCCGCCGTCAAGGAGATTCGATCTATCCGAAAATGGTCCTACGAGACTTTCGGTGCCGAACGTGCAGTCGAATTCACCGTCATGGCCACGCCCGAGGATTTGCGAATTAACGCCGAATACATCAGGATGGCTGATAGATATGTTGAAGTTCCCGGTGGATCCAACAACAACAATTATGCCAATGTCGACTTTATTGTCGATGTTGCTCAGCGTGCAGGCGTCCACGCCGTTTGGGCTGGATGGTCAGTCTTGCATTCCAAATAGAGAGTGTGTGCTGATATTAGGGGTCACGCTTCCGAGAACCCACGTCTACCCGAGACACTTGCTGAATCCCAAATCATCTTTATCGGTCCCCCAGGTTCGGCGATGCGATCATTAGGAGACAAGATCTCTTCCACTATTGTCGCCCAACACGCCGAAGTGCCATGTATGCCCTGGTCAGGTACCGGAATCGCCGACACTGTCCTCTCTCCCCAAGGTTACGTTACCGTTCCCGACAAGGCTTACCAAGAGGCTTGTATTCACTCTTGGGAAGAGGGATTAGCCAAGGCAGAGCAAATTGGATGGCCCGTCATGATCAAGGCTAGTGAAGGTGGTGGAGGAAAGGGTATTAGAAAGGTTGACGATGGAGAAAAGTTCAAGACGGCTTTCCAGGCCGTTGCCGGTGAAGTTCCAGGTAAGTCAAAGCTGACCTGGCTTGGATAAATCTGATGGACAGGTTCCCCCATCTTCGTCATGAAGCTAGCTGGATCTGCTCGACATCTCGAAGTCCAACTCATTGCCGATCAGTACGGAAACGCCATCTCGCTCTTTGGACGAGATTGTTCCGTTCAGCGACGTCATCAGAAGATCATTGAAGAGGCTCCCGTCACTATTGCTCGACCCGAAAAGTTCGAAGAAATGGAAAAGGCAGCTGTCCGACTAGCCAAGCTCGTCGGATACGTCTCGGCAGGAACAGTCGAGTACCTCTATTCGCACTCGGACGACTCTTTCTACTTCCTCGAGCTCAACCCTCGTCTACAAGTCGAGCACCCTACCACCGAGATGGTTTCCGGATGTAACATTCCCGCTATCCAGCTTCAAATCGCAATGGGTGTACCCCTCCACCGAATCCGAGATATCCGAACTCTGTACGGCATGGACCCCCACGGTGTTACCGAGATTGACTTCTACGGAACCAACCCCGAATCAGTCAACACTCAGCGAAAACCCCAGCCAAAGGGTCACGTTGTCGCTTGCCGAATCACTGGTGAGAACCCCGATGCGGGATTCAAGCCTTCTTCCGGAAACTTGACCGAACTCAACTTCCGATCCAACTCGAATGTCTGGGGTTATTTCTCGGTTTCCTCCGCTGGTGGTCTTCACGAATACGCTGATTCGCAATTCGGTCATATCTTTGCCTACGGTATGGAGAGGTCCGAAGCTAGGAAGTCAATGGTCGTCGCACTCAAGGAACTCTCTATTCGAGGAGAATTCCGTACGACAGTCGAATACCTCATCAAGTTGCTTGAAAAGCCTGAGTTCGAGAACAACACTCTTACGACACAATGGCTCGACAGTCTTATCGCCGAGGGAATGACCTCTGAGCGACCCGATCCCGTCATCTCTGTCGTATGCGGTGCCGTCGTCAAGGCTCACGTTGCCCACGAGGCCTCCATGAGTCGATACAAGTCGATTCTCGACAAGGGTCAGGTCCCAGCCAAGGACACGCTCCAGACCTTCTTCAAGACCGAGTTCATCTACGAAAGTGTTCGATACTCTTTCGCCATGGCCAAGGCTTCCTTACACTCTTACACGCTATACCTCAACGGTGGTCGAGTCTTTGTCGGATGCCGAATCCTCAGTGACGGTGGTCTCTTGATTTCTCTTGAAGGCGCTTCGCATACCGTCTATTGGAGAGAGGAAGTTGGAGGAATGATTATTTCCATCGATTCCAAGACCACCATGATTGAGGATGAACAGGATCCTACCCAGCTCCGAAGTCCAAGTCCCGGTAAACTCGTCCGATACCTCATCGACTCCGGTGATCACGTCGACGCTGGAGAGGCATACGCCGAGATTGAAGTCATGAAGATGATCATGCCCGTCACTGCCAGCGAGAGCGGTATTGCTCAATTTATGAAGCAGCCCGGTCAGACCCTCGCTCCAGGAGAATTACTTGGTATCCTCACTCTCGACGATCCTACCAAGGTCAAATTCGCCAAGCCATTCGAGGGCATGCTCCCCAGCTTTGAGCTCAAGAACGGTCGATATGGTACCAAGCCCCATCAGCGACTACGAGAACACCTCGAAGTCTTGTACGACAACTTGGAAGGTTTCGACAACAGTGCCGCTGTCCCCGCATCATTGCGAATTGTCCAGGCCGCTCTTCAAGATGTCGATCTACCATTCTCGAATGCTCAGGATGTCTTGTCTACCCTCAGTGGACGAATCCCCGCCAAATTGGAAGAGGAAGTCAGGGCTATTGTCGACTCTGCTCGAGCTCGAAAGACCGAGTTCCCAAGTCTCCGACTCCGAGCCACCATCAACACCTTCATTACCAACAATGTCATTCCCAAGGAACGACCTCAGGTTGTTGCGG
The DNA here is from genome assembly GCA_017654735.1 of Vishniacozyma victoriae. Lineage (NCBI taxonomy): Eukaryota > Fungi > Basidiomycota > Tremellomycetes > Tremellales > Bulleribasidiaceae > Vishniacozyma > Vishniacozyma victoriae. The sequence continues at coordinate 1,189,598 of JADPYG010000088.1, forward strand.
CAATCAGTCCCTTGACTGCCGTTATCGACAGCTTTGCCTACGGTCTCAAGGTATTCGAGTGGCAGACATGGGCTGCACTATTGGATTACTTTGCCGATATCGAAGAGCCATTTGCTGAACAGCACATGACTCAGGAGAGCATCATTCTCCGACTCCGAGAAGAGAACAAGGAACTCGACACTGTGGTCCGATCCGTCCTTTCGCACAGCAAGATTGCCCTCAAGACCAAGTTGATCTTGATGCTTCTCGACTTGATCAAGGCCGATTGTCCACGAGCTTCGACTACCCCCGAGAGCGGTGTTCACAACTCTCTTGCTCGACTCGCCGAGCTCGACAGCCGACCTACCGCCAAGGTCGCTCTTAAAGCCAAGGAGGTTATGATTGTTGGATCCCTCCCATCTTACGAGGAACGACACAACCAGCTCGAGCAGATTCTCAAGGCCGCCACTACTACCAGCTACTATGGCGAATCTGGCAAGGGACACCGATTCCCTTCATCCGATATGCTCAAGGAAGTCACCGACTCTCGATACACTGTGTACGATGTCTTGACTACCTTCTTTGATCATCCCGATAACTGGATCGTTCTCGCTGCTTTGGAGGTCTACGTTCGACGAGCATACCGAGTCTACAACATCATGGCTCTCGAGTACGATGTTGCCGAACACCCCGGACAGCAGAACGTTGTTACTTGGCGATTCAAGCTTGGCAAGCCTTCTTCCGAGGCTAGCACTCCCCGAGTCGACTCTTCGCGAGACTTTACCCGAATCGCCAGTATGAGCGACCTCAGCTACATTGTCCAGAGCAAGATCGAGCCTGTACGATTCGGTTTGATGACTTCGTACAACGACTTGGCCGAGCTCGAGCAAGACTACAGCCGACTCTTGGACATGTACCCCGTCTTTGATCACAAGGAACATCTCGACCGATTCGGCGCCGACGCTCGAAACCCCAACGTCATGAATGTCGCTTTGCGTCAGTACGAGGAGGGAGGCCTTACCGATGACGAACTCAACCAGCGATTCCAGTCACTTGTCAACCAGTGGGGCGCCAAGGTCAACGACAAGGGTATCCGACGAGTCACTTTCCTAGTCTGCCGAAAGGACGAGTACCCATCCTACTTTACCGTCCGAGAGTCTGGTGATGGATCTTGGCGAGAGGAAGAGTCAATTAGGAACATCGAACCTGCTTTGGCTTACCAGCTCGAATTGAACCGATTGTCCAACTTCAAGATCACTCCTCTACCTTCATCCAACAGGCAGATTCACGTCTACCAGGCTGTCGGTCGAGAAGTCACTTCCGACACTCGATTCTTCGTTCGAGCTCTACTCCGACCTGGTCGATTTATCGGCAACATGAAGCAGACCGAGTACTTGATCTCCGAGACCGACAGGCTTGTTGGTGATATCCTCGACACCCTCGAGGTCGTCAGCTCTCAGCATCGACAGGCTGATTGTAACCACATCATGGTCAACTGCGTCTACAGTCTCAATGTTACTTTCGATGATGTTCAAGCTGCTCTTGCTGGTTTCATCGAGCGACACGGAAAACGACTATGGCGACTACGAGTCACTCAGGCCGAGATCCGAGTTGTCATCGAGGATGACGAGGGTCACCACTTGCCCATCCGAGCCTTTATCGAGAATGTTTCCGGTTTCGTCGTCAAGTTTGATGCCTACCAGGAAATCACCGACAGCAAGGGTAAAGCCACTCTCAAGACTATCGGCGAACAGGGTCAATTCCATCTCCAACCCGTCAACTTCCCCTACGCTACCAAGGAGTCTTTGCAACCTCGACGATACCAGGCTCACATCATCGGTACCACCTACGTTTACGATTTCCCTGATCTCTTCCGACAAGCCGTCGAGAGAGTTTGGAAATCCCAGAAATCGGCTGGGCCCAAACCCAAGACTCCTTCCGATGTTCTCGTCGCTACCGAACTTGTTTTGGACGAACATGGAGAGATGATTGAAGTCAGCCGACCTCCTGGACTGAACACTTGTGGTATGGTCGCTTGGGTATACACCATGAAGACTCCCGAGTACCCCCAGGGTCGACGTGTCGTTGCCATCTCGAACGATATCACTTACCAGATCGGTTCATTCGGTCCTATCGAAGACGAATACTTCTACAAGGCAACCTTGTACGCACGAAAGTTCGGAATTCCCCGAATCTACTTGTCTGCCAACTCGGGTGCTCGAATCGGTCTCGCCGACGAAGTCATGGCTCTCTTTGATGTTGCTTGGAAGGCACCTTCTCGACCTGAGAAGGGTTTCGAATATCTCTATCTCACTCCCCAGAACCTCGACAAGCTCAACGAGCTCGGTGAGGGAAGTGTCATTACCAACGAGATCCAGGTCGATGGCGAGTCTCGACATCAATTGGTTTCCGTCATTGGTCTCAAGGATGGTCTCGGTGTCGAATGTCTACGTGGATCTGGTTTGATTGCTGGTGAAACCTCGAGGGCTTACGACGATATCTTTACCATTTCCATGGTCACTGCTCGATCTGTCGGTATTGGTGCTTATCTCGTTCGATTGGGTCAACGTGTTGTCCAGGTCGAGGGTCAGCCCATTATCCTCACTGGTGCTCCTGCCATCAACAAGGTCCTTGGTAAAGAGGTCTACACAAGTAACATCCAGCTCGGTGGTCCCCAGGTAAGTTATGATCATATCACTAAACATGACCAAAACTGACATGCCAGATCATGTACAAGAACGGTATCTCTCACATCACTACCGCCAGCGATCTCGATGGTGCATTGGCAATCATCAACTACCTCAGCTTCATCCCCGACCACAAGCTCGGAGGTATCCCTGTCTTGTCTTCGGGCGATACTTGGGACCGAACCGTCGACTGGAAGCCTACCAAGGCTGCTTACGATCCTCGAAACTTCCTTGCTGGTGTCAATGAGGATGTCGAAGGTGTTTCCACCTACAAGTCTGGTATCCTTGATCAGGGTTCTTTCTTCGAGACCATGGGTATGTTTCCCCCCTGTTCTCTGTAACCGCATGCTAATGATTAGGTGGATGGGCTCAGACTATCGTTTCTGGTCGAGGTCGAGTTGGAGGTATCCCCGTCGCCGTCATTGCTGCCGAGACTCGATCCATCGAGCGAATCGACCCTGCCGACCCCGCCAACGAGAACTCTACCGAGAACCGAGTTTCTCTCGCTGGAACAGTCTGGTTCCCCGACAGTTCGCGTAAAACAGCAACCGCCATCGAGGATGCCAACCGAGAAGGACTACCTCTGCTCATCTTTGCCAACTTCCGAGGATTCTCGGGAGGTATGTCAGACATGTTGCAGTCGATCCTCAAGGAGGGAGCCAAGATTGTCGATGGTCTAAGTAGTTATAGGCATCCCGTCATTGTCTACTTGGTACCCAATGGTGAATTACGTGGTGGTGCTTGGGTCGTTTTGGACCCAAGTATCAACCCCGAGCAAATGACCATGTACGTCGACAACGAGTCTCGAGGTGGTGTCTTGGAGCCCGAGGGTATTGTCGAGGGTGAGTAGTCTTTTGTCACTAGTCAAGAAACAAGCTTATGATCTAGTCAAGTACCGAAAGCCAAAGGTCCAAGCTACCATGGCCCGACTAGACGAAGAGTACCGATCCCTCAAAGCTGCCGCCGAGGACACGAGCAAGACACCCGAGGAAAAGACTGCTGCTACCGCCAAGCTTGAAGCAAGGGAGAAGCACTTGTGGCCTGCGTACCAATCTGTCGCACTCGAGTTTGCCGATCTCCACGATAGGTCTGGTCGAATGAAGGCTAAGGCCGATTGTATCCCTTGTGATTGGGATAACTCGAGGAGAACGATATACTGGGCTCTCAGGAAGAAGGTCCAGGAGAACGTAAGCTACATTCTGCCCGTCGTAATGAGAATAAGCTGACGAGTAGCGATTCATGAAGAAGCTCGCTTTGGCCAACCCAGAGTTGACATTCCCCGAACGTAAAGAGCACATGGAGAAGTTCTTGCCTGATCACATCCGATCTGAATCAGAGATTGCCGAGTACTTTGAGAATGGAGAGGATGTCATTGCGGCATACATCCAGCAGGTCAAGGACCAGGCATGTGCCAACCAGATCTACCGATGGGCGTAAGTCTTCTTCCACTCTCACTTGTACATCAAGCTGATGAATCTAGCGAGACCAACCAAGCTGGTGTCTTCCAGGGATTCCAAAAGATCCTCGATACCCTATCCGGAGAAGAGAAACGTGCACTACTCCAGTCTCTCACTGCTGGAGGTGAGGAGGACGAGGCATGAGTAAAGGGAGTCGTAGCATAATGATCATGTGTATAATTAGTTTCTATCCCTTCTTTCCACTTTCTCCTCTTCCGTTTCATTTCTCAATACAGTAGACGTCTCTCTTTATACACTACATACATACAAGATTGGATATATCCCTTTTCTATGCAGTGTTGACACGTACATTTGCGGAGAGATTGGTGAATAGACTGATTCTGACGGGTGGCGGTGATCCTTTGTCAGTGATCGGCACTTTCCATTGTCCCCCATCACAGCATCACAATATCACGAGTGTGGATATAGTCTGACAGATGCAGTCATCCACATCGTACCCATCAACTGAACATGGGCATCGCAAGCAAGATATCTCTCCCTTCACCAGGTTGGTGGAAATTAAACGCAATCTACCTATTCAACCTAATCCTAATCCTCCTCTTCCTAATCCTCCCAGCAATCACCGGCCCAGCAACGAGTCTATGGTGGATGACAATCACCTACTCTACGCCTGGCGTGAAAGGTGAAGCTGGGGGAAGTAGTTGGAGAATGGGTGGATTGGGGGTATGTAAGTCCGGAGAGGAATGTACGGGGGCGGGAAGTTCGATGGCGCCTGCTATTTCGGGGCAAATCAAGTCGGTGTTGATGTATCATTTCGCTGGTATGTCCCTTCCAGTTCGTGTTTGGTATGTTTAGGAGAAAGAAGCTCACGAGTAGTGTTTGCGATGGTGTTCCTCATTGCGGTAGCGCAACTTATCCTTATCCCCCGACAAAAGGCATCAGCATGGAAAGGATGGACGACTTTCTTCTTACCTATCTTTGCCACCCTCCTTGTTATCTCAGTGATGGGAGTCGACTTGATTGTCCGCGCTCATCTGTCGAAAGATAAGAGTATCGGGCAGGTACAGACTGAAGGGGTGTTTTGGTTGCAAGCCCCATGACAGTTGGTGATACTATAGTTGATAAGTAGGTCAGTATCAGCTGCGATCTCTTCTCTCTTTTGGTCATACTCCGCTCTACGATTTAGACAAGTCAAATATAATGAGACGGGCGAGGAATTTAAAGCCAAAAAGGTCAGGGAGGCGGAAAAGCAAAGTGGGAGGAAGGCAAACGAGGATGATCCCGAGAAGCAGACTTTGTTTCAATGGCTTTCGCCGTGGAAATGGTAGTACGCGATTGTATTGATATTTCAGACAGACGTAATGTGACATGACATTGCTTGCTTACTTGTACAACTTTTATTGTCCCTATCGGCATTATCGTAATGGCTCAATACCAAGCCCTTCGACCGCTGATCTAATCTCCATCTCCCAAAACAACCCTAGGTCAAAGCCACCTCCTCTGACTTTCCCTTCTTTATCCTCCTTGATCGCCCACACACCTTCTCTTCCATCCACATAATCTTCCTTGAGGTTATACCAATTCGCCCATGTCGCAGTAGTAGGATCATCATATGGGAAAGCGACGTATGGACCATTGTAATCTGCTGATAATGGATCGGGGTGGTCTTCTTCCGTTGCTGGCATTAAATTCGTGAGAGACGCGGGGACGGCTCGAGCGAGCGCTTCTGCCCTGGCTGCTTTCTCTCGATCTGCCCGCTCTCGTATTTCCTTCGCTCGAATTTGATCACCGCGCATCTGTCATCAGCTCCGCAATATGACAACGACATGGCTGGACATGGACATACAAGAGCTTCTCCAATCTGCCCCCTTGCCCGCTCTTCCTGTTCTCGATCCATGCGCTCGGCATTAGCGACCATTTCCATCCTCTCTTCCCTCGCTCTTTTTTCAAGCTCATCCCGCTCCTGTTGACCCAGCGCTTCTATTATTGCATTCTGCTTGTTTGACGCTATGATTCCTGCATTTTGTTTTTGGAATTGAGCTATACGAGCTTCTGTTTTGGGGATGTCGATATCGTTGAGTAGGTTGAATGCTGGATATCAGCTTGACATACCACGGAATGTCGACTGCTTACTTAAATCCTCCACTTCTTCCAGGTAATCGTCATGTTCTCTATCACTTTTGAAGTCCGCACGGCGTTTATTGAAACTGGAGGATGAGCTTGGTACACACCAAGAGCGGAGGACAGCTCACAAATCAGCCATCCGCCGACGAACCGAAACCTCCTTCTCGACCTTTAAATCCTCAAATGTCTGATGGGCGAAGTTGACTTTACGCAATACACGTCCACATTGGGGACAAGGTTCTGGACCCAGAGTGAATAGACGATCTATGCATGATTCACACCTGTCTTGTCAGTCTTGCATGCACTGGGGAGGTAGGAGACGTACATCTTGTGATAACATGGCGAGACTAGTAATCTTAGGTTCTTGTTGAATTGTCTATCCGTATGACAAACGGGACAAACGTCATTTTCTGCCTATTGCATCAGTATGGCCTGAAGATGGTATGGTGGAGACATACCCTGAACTCTGACACTCGCTGACTGGCATCCCTTACCCCCGCGACGTAAAGATACCCCTCATCCGCCGGTCTTGCATTCGTACCAGCTCGAGAGCCAGCCACTGGTTTCCTAACAGCATTTGAGCTCCCTGCGATAGGTCTCCTAGGACCAGCGATAGGTCTACGTATTGGTTTCGACATGTATACTATAGTATTTAGTTGTATGAACGATATAGAGAGACAGAAAGTAAAGTCAACTGAAATGTCATTTTGATGAGTCATCAATCGTCATGATCGTCAACTACTCTTCATTCACTTGTACCATGGACGAACCACAAAGACCCCCAGTACCGGGGTTCCAGCCGGCTTCAGCGCTGCCTAGGACACAGCATCTGCCATCTGCTTCATCACATCGGAATGCTACCAATGCACTACCTCCCGTTCCGGCACCGGCTCCGGTAGAAACAGAAAAGGAGAAGGAGAAAGATGAGCCTGTTGCTGGACCTAGTAAACCGGTTCAGAGATCTACAGCTAGGAAGAATGCTATCATATTCAATGCTGTGCAGGTCTGTACTCTTAGTTATGGACTTGCACTTGACTGATGAACAAGAGACGTAATCCTGTTCGAGCAGCTATTAAAGGCGTATCATCTGAAATTGGGGATATCCCAGCCGATTTCCAAGTTGGAACACATAATGGAGTGCTCTTCCTCAGGTAAGCTATCTTGAGAAGAGAAAGAGCTGAAGATAGCTTGAAATATCATCGACTACATCCTGAATATATTCATCAACGTATTGAAAAAATGAAGAATATGTACAAGTTGAGAATCATCTTGGTCTTTTGTGATATCGTAAGCTCTCCACCAAGGCTCTTGTAGATCCTACTGATGGGCAGAACGAACATCAGCAATCATTACGGGAAATCATGAAGATCGCCATCATCAACGAGTTCACCGTCTTTGTCGCTTGGTCGTGAGTCCCACTTTCGTTCTTTGCGTCACTCACAAACAGGAATGAGGAGGTAGCCCAATACCTGGTCTCGTTCAAACAGCAAGAAACCTCATCAGCACACATTTTGAAGGAGAAGATTCACCAGTCGTACCACAACCAGTTCTCACACGCTTTGACAAGTGGGAAAAAGGTCAATAAGACGGACGCTGATAACTTGGCTTCTCAATTCGGAGTAAGTCTCCCTCTTGAACAGAGATGTGATACTGATCAGTCAAGTCATTCCACAATCTCGTCAAACAGCCTTCGAAAGTCCTTTCTGGGGTGAAAGGTCTAGGAGCTACGAAAGTCAATTCGTTAGTTGACGCATTCAATAAACCGTTCATGGTGGGTGGACTTAAGCGAGCGGATGGGACAGTCAGGCCTGCATCCGATTTGACAGCCTCAAAAGAAGTTTCAACAAGCGATCGCGTGGATCAGCAGGGAGCGGAAGCGGGTCCTAGTACAAGCGGGAGTGGGAATGGGAACGGGAATGAGAATGGACAAGCAGATGCCGACGAGGTGGTAGGTAGTCCGAACTGGCCGTCGGATGTGGAGGAGAACGAAGAAGCAGAGAGACCAGTAGGGAGAGGGAGAGAAGCTGTTCCAAGTCGTTCACCGCCACCTGTAGCGAATGAGGATGTGGTATGGCATGATCCGCTAGACGAAAACGAAGACGATGAAGACGGCGATGTGGCCGATGGACCTCCGGCGAAGCGTCGGCGCGATTCATGAATGACACATGCATTTATGGTACATGCTGTCATGGAGTCATTAACCGATAAGGATAGCTTAGTTGTAACTTACAAGCTTCCAGGAATCGGCCACTAGTCTCGAGCCGCCCTGTCCCGTACGGGAAGGAGAAGGTTCGAGGGCGGTGGTTCGAATGGTGATTAATGACCGAGGAAATACCCGATAACCGAGGTTTGAGTTTGAGCTTAATGAAATGGGGAAATGGGATTGACGAGGTAGTGAAGTCTTACGACCGTGCGCATCAGATTCACCAATAGATATTGCGTCCGGGCCATGACGAAGAGCTGTGCTGTTGGGTCAATCCCATGGCGGAGGTATCATGAGATGAAACCCAATCTCGACCCCATTTCCCCCGCTTCAATAATGATCCGGGCCTTTGGTCCTCTACAAAAGCACACTATACACCATCCTCAGAAGACAATCGTGCGTTCTTTGTCATTTCTCCGGATCGGCGATGAATCCATCCGCCACGCCCAGCTGTTTGTCCTTATCTCAGTCTGTATGACGAGATCAACGACACACAGGTCTTTCTTTATTCCCAGAAGGGGAAGTGGGTTAGTGAACGAACGTTCAGACCGAGATGATTGCTGTGCTTCTATCTCGTTTCAGAACTGGATTGAGGTACCGGAACATGAGGTCTTGTTAGATCTAATTTGAACTATCGTAAGACCGGATAGGAGGTGTTGAAACGTCAAAGAACTGTCCGAGCGCCTGTAATCCGCAACTCTGATAGCACCGTTTGAAAGTCAAATGGGAACAGGTACCAGTAAAGGACCGCAGAGTAGTGCCTAGTAGCATGCATACATGAGTAGATGGTATGCATTGGTATTTGAAACGCCGATTGATTAGGACCCCAGAAAGATTATCACGAATAGAAGGAACGAAAGAGGAATGACGCGCCTAAACACGTTGTTGTTTTATTGTACCCACCACCTTCTTTTGTCTACCTTTCCTCTTACCTCTCAGCTGACATTGTTACCATATTACATAACGCCGACTATGCCGTAGGGCGTGTATAGAACAACGAACATGCTTCTTGTCGCTACATAGGCTTCGGCTTCGGACTACAATCAATGTAAACAGGGGATACTGGTCCAAGCTCATCCAGGGACGATTGATAGATGACCGAGGAGGGCGTTGATCAAGGTGTGTATATCGTTGTCAAACAGTACACAGAGTAACACAGACAACTTCACGGGGTAATCAAGTTTAAGAATGCCTCGCCTCCTCCTGACGCTATGGCTTACTACGCCCCTACTCCCTCTCTTCTCCTACCTCTAACCCTAATTATCAAACACTTCACCAGCTGATCAAGACTACCTTTCGATGTCAACAACGCCCCCAATGACTTAAAAAACTTCACTTTGAATCACTGTTTGTCTGTTGTGTTTCTTACTCTTATACACTGACTATCAAAGAGGACACATTGTTTTCTTGTTCTTTTTACAATCGTCGATACACTACACAATAGTATACAATACGACTCCCCAACTCTACTAGTTACTCCTTTCCGAGACACCACACATCCTCTCACACAATCTACTATCCGGAGTTCTATCTATTGTCAACCCTCTCTCGAGATACCTGGATACCGGCACCGAGTCCCGATCGAAGCATCCATCATCACGCACTGGCGTCAAGATCACACAATCTGGTTTTCCCTTGATATCTCATATAAACCGTCACCACACATCAATCATCCCCACCATCTCCCCAAACTCCTCGAGCACACGAACGGAAGTCATCAGCTGTGCACCTACACTTGTTCTCTTCTTTCCCCACCCACCCAACCAAGCTCTTTTCGATAAACAGCTTTCTTCACTGCCTCCCCCTTCGCTCCACACATCCTCCTCTACCCAGCCTTTATCGCCTGCCTTCCCGGTACTTGTATAGACATACAACCCGACCTTACGATCAACATCTACCTTTCACTTAGACGCAATCTAGCTTTGAAACGTGTCCTCGTAAGCTCCTATCTACACAGAAGAAGCGATGTCGAGTTTGTTTAGCGTTCCCACCACTCCATCGAGCCAAGTTAGGTCATCTCGCTCGAGGTATAATAGTGATACTGGATCGACACATTCCCACTCTTATCCTTCCAACATTGATACCAATCACACTCAAACTCCCACTCCTACCCATACTCAACCGCGACACCACACCAACTCTGTCTCGTCTGCTCGTTCTCAAAAGACTCCAAAGGGTATCATCGACTACGGACACCATCAAAACAACAATCTTACTGGTTCGCCATTGTCTGCTTCGCCCATTCACGACAGTCGTACTCCTTTCGTTCAACCAGCTCTACCTCCTTCTCCTCGACAATCTCCTACACAGATGCCTGCCTACCATCCTTCCCCATCTCCTACGGCTACGTACGGGATCAACGGAGGTCTTATTGTTAGTGGTAACGCGTCAACAATGTAAGTCCTTTGGTCTTTTGTCTCTTCCATATCATCTCCAACTCGATCGTTTCATCATCTATTGTTCACCTCCACTCTCTGTTGTCCAAACAAAAAGATCGGCGCTGATCCCCTAGATCTTCCGGAAATGGTCCAGAATGCCAACCCCTCCTTCCGAATCAACCGGATGTCTTTATGAATGGCAAGACAGGTCGACCTGTTCTTCGACCTACTCTTTCCCACAACACTGTCCTCACTCCTACCAGTGTCAACTGGAATCGACGTTCAGGTGCAGAAGATACCAACTCTGGTCATCGACCCAGTACTACCGAGTCGGGGTTAGTCTACAACACGACTCAATCAGGTACCAATCATCATCAACACGAGGCGTCCGCACCTTATACACAGCACTCGGTCGCCACTCACTCGTCATACCCGCCCGCTCCTCCTCCTCCTCCTTCTTCCCATCCTCACTCATCCTCCCACACTCAGTCTATGTCAATCAACTCTGGTAATCCATACTCTGATCCAGAGGTATCTTATCAGAACGCTTCATACTCTGGTTCATACGATTCATCTTTCGGTTCCCAATCACCTTGGACCGCTTCACGACAACTCGAAGGTTCCTACTCGCAGTCTTATTACTCTCAGATGCCTGTCGGTCGAGTCGATGAGCCTATCTTGGCTCCTGGAGAAGTCCCCGCTCCTCGACCACCAGTGTCGTATGCGGCATTGATCGGAGAGGCATTGCTACTAGCTCCTCCTCCTCATCAATTGTATGTTTCGGAGATCTCGGAGTCCATCAAGAGGCGATATGTCTGTGAGTACCTCACACACACACGTACTTTCGATTACTAATCAACAGATTACCGACAGAACCCTACCAAGGTCTACAATGGTGTTCGACATCAAACATCAATGTGTAAAGCATTCGTCAAGCTATCTCGACCTTTCGGTGATCAATCAGGTGGTGCTCGAAAATGGGCAATCCGAGCCGGTTGCGAAACATGGTTTGCCAATGGTGGATGTCGACAACCTACTGCTTCCGATAAACGAATGTCAATCTCTCCACCTCCAGGTAACAAGGCAGGTAAAGCCAAAGCTACTGCTCGAGCTAAACAACTCGCTATCGGTACTGGTGGGTATCATCAACGATCGCCAAAAATGCACAAGGTCAAGCAGGAACCGTATACCAGTCTTGCTGGTGGTCCTTCTGTCGGTCCCGCTTTCGATGGCACGAGCCGACCAACCTACGCTCCTCAGTATCACTACGGGTACCCTAGTCAACAACATCAGTCTTACCCACCTGGATATCACTACTTCCCAATCCAACACAATGCTCCCCATTCCCATCCCCAATCTCATCCAATGATGCAGTCGTACCCTTATCAACAGAATGGCGGATATCAAGTTCAACCTCCTTTGGGATCTCCTTCCGAGGACGCTTCGCCTCTCATGACTCCTGCTCATTCGGCTCATTCGTACCCTCAATACCCTTATTCCCAACCAGGTCCTCAACAGTATTGGAACGCTCCTCCTGGTGATCACAACAAGCCTTCTTATGCTAGTATGCCCCCTCCACCCGCTCACGCCTACAATCAAAGCGACGAAAGGAATAGTCAACCCGATCATCACAGTCCGAGAAGTTACGATAATCGACATAGTCCAGATGGTACAAGGGGACGAGATGAGGATCATTCTCTCTCCCCACAGCAGTAGTCGGAGTAAAGAGGGAGGTGGGGAGGTGGATATACTGGGTGACTTATCTTGGATGTGACATGTTGTTATCTGGTTATTGGACTTCGTGAGTATTATTTTCAGCAGGTCTGAAGTTTTATCTTACATCTATAATCAAATCGTCTTGTAACATCACCTCTCGTAGTGGAATTCATTGTCTATAGATGATTATTACTCTTTCTTGATCTTGGTAGTGGTGGTGTTAGTGAAACATTAGATATCAATAGGCTTATACGTATGAATTGGGATTTTGGTTATTTGTCGCAGCGTCTGAGTTGGATCTATACCTCCTTTTCCATGCTTTTCCAGGGTCGCTCTTGGGTTTTGTTTAGTAAGATCAACTTCCATGCATGCCCCCGGACCGCCATGCAATACTCTATACTATTCTATTTCGTCAAACTCGTTATTTAGAATCGTAGATAACAGACAGCCCTATTCATCAGCTCCTGTTTTCGAAGTATATTGCGATGTTCGGAAGCGAGAATAGGAAACTCACAAGAAAGGGAAACCCATCATCAACCCAATCCAGAAAAACAGATTCCCAACGGTCTTATTCCGCCTCATCACAGGCATCCGTCCAACAGCAATCATAGGTAGTTGAACCATCTATTGTCAGCTCTTACCAGCCGTGTGCGGATTGACCAGCTTACCTGCATCAAGAAAAGATATGGCCTGATCTTCTTAGATACCACCGCCATCACCAATTCATGACAACATGCAGAAAGGAGGAACGTGACGAAAGTAGCTGATGTCCTGGAAAGTTGGAGACCGTCCATGGTGGAAGCGTAGACATGTCGAAGGAGGAAAGTCTGGATGTCAGCGTGAGTTCTCTGTCGTCCTAGAAGGAGTTGCTGACGTGAACTGGTTTATTCCATTTTCGGGAGAATTGGTCCCATGATGTCGAGTTCCACCAATCCTGGTAGAATTCTCGATCGGCGAAGCTAAATGTTAGCTTGATTGATTGGAAGGCTCTGTAAGCTCACTAGGATAACTCTGCGAAACCAGTGCAGACACATTCAAAGATGATACTGATTGTCAGCTGTCATCCGGAGGATCGCGTCAGGTACATACTAGAAAATCCTGTAACATCAGCTACAGCTCCACTTTGCAAGGAAACAAGCCAGCTTACAGTAGATAATTAACCATCATTGGCAGCGCGAGGTTGAAGAAACTGATCAAGATTGATTCTCCAGGCTTAGGCGTATATGGCATAATGTAGTGCTCGGTGATTGTGTAGATAAGGGAGAACGTTCCGAAAGTAGCGGCAATCTTCTCCAATACCACCAAAGGTCTCCTCCTAGATTATCAGTCACGAATCAGGAGAAGAGAGATCACTTACGTTTCCGTCCTTGGGTATTCAAGCTGATAGACCAAAGTAGGGAAAAACATGTAATCAAAGTAATTCCTATACGTTACATTCTGTGGCCAAACCAATCCGTTAGATCCATTACTCCTAAGCTCATCTTCCATCATATCGATATTCCTAGCTAGGACCGCAATTTTCTCATCGGAAGAGTAGGACAAAACATTTGGTTCCCTGGGTGAATGAGGCATGGAGTTGTGTGATGGTTCGAGTGATGTACCATGTGGGAGATCTGGGTCGGGTTGGGGCATACCGCTTCCCTTTCTCTTTGGAGTGGAGGAAGTAGCGGCTTTCATGATTGATCGTCGTCTCAATCCCTGGGATCGCTCGGGTGAGGAATCTTTACTGGCGGACGATCCACTATCACTGTTGCCGCTCTCCTTTTTAGTTTTCACAGGCTCGATGTAACCAGCGGCCCCATCGCCGGGAGTGACGAAGTTGACAGTTTGAGTCTGAGTAGCGGGCGTTCCAATAGGTGTTCCGGGTCCGGGTGTTCCAACTGGAGTGTTGTTGTCTGCGTATACTGCTCTTCGGGAGGTCGCTTCCTCCATGACGGCCTCGCGTCCACCTGGAGCGTTCGATAGAGCTTGTTCGAGGTCTACTTTCTCTCGCTTGAGTCGGAAGTAGACTGTGGCCAGCATACCATTATGGGCCATGTACGAGTGCATCTGTCTGTCAGCCTCCCATTTCGTGGGACGGGTGGTGTATTTACCTTCATCATGTTCGATAGACAATCTGACGAGTCAGTTAAGAACGAGGTACCAAGATTAGACAGCTTACGAAGAACCAAGAATCCAGCCTGGACCCAATACCACTGCCGATGTACTCCAATCCAGATCGCTACACCCAAATAAAGGGTCTGGTAGGTATGTTGGATCACAAGTCCAACCCAATAATACTTATATCCCCTCCCAATCAACCCTTTAACAAAAGGTACACAAAAGAATTGTCCAATCGTCATGAGTCCGTCCGCGAGTGCCAAGACTAGTGCGTCACCCGTAATGAGTTTTCCAAATTTCCAACTTAATGGTGTCCTATTTGCTTCCCATGACCTCAAGGAAGTTTGGATGAATAATAATCCAAGGCCTGTCATCAGCGACGACACATGGGAGAGGACGAAGGGACGTACCGATCCAGAAAAGAACAAAGAATCCCCTAAATTCATCACTTTGAGATTTGACATTATGCCTGTCCAAACTCGATACCCTAGGTGTGAAGCTCAAAACAGCTTTCAACTGGGCATTGGAAGATGACCTATAAGGGCGAACTTTGACTTGACCAGAGGGTGTATCGATAATATTTTCCTTGGTTCGGGAGAGTTCGGTAGTGGTATCGCCCATATTATCAGAGAGGCGGATGACTGCAGGCTCGGTCTCGGTCTTGCTTTCAGCGGGTGGGGGAGGAGTCTCGACCGCTCGGGACATTGATCTGAGGCTTAGCTTCCGTTCTTTCAAGTCATTGCTTGAGCTCACCTTCTTGTGGAGACCATTCTGTTTATTCGAATAACTATATAGATGAGATATGTAGTCCAAGTCGAAGCGACGTCGCTTGTCTTCCGCGGAAGTCCCGATGGATGTCGGGGGGAGCGGTTTTGTGTGGCTGAAGCTGTGTCGCGAGCTTTTGCGCTAGTCTGCTCGTGTGCTAAGTGATATTAAGCAGTACCGGAGTCGAGGTATGCTATGTAGAATGCAGTATATACAGCTGTGTAATAATGGTGTTTCAGTCGCGCTAGTTAATTCCACCACTCACTCACTGACTTTTGACCGAAGGGATGACGTGGTGATTTTGATTCCGGGATTTAAGCATTTGAGCATTCTTGATTTGAAGGGAGAAGAGTAGATTCACTGACTCATTCGCCATCAACCCCATCAAATCAAAGATCAAAGATGCCACCCAAAGTGTTCCTACTATCAAGAACCCTAGACCCACTCCTAGGCGTATTCACAGGACTCCTAGCGTTCCATCTACACGAGACAAACCCCCGATCAGCACCTCCACCGGGACATACACTTTCCGAATTGGTTCAGTGGAAATGGAGTACTGCCAAGGCTCAGAGGGCGATAGCGGAGGCCGGAGAGGGGGATCTGGCCTGGGAGAGTGTTCAGAAAGAGTTGATGGCTGCCAGTGAGGGGAAGAAGGCTTAGACTGGAGATGGAAGCGATTGAAGACTCAGCTATGGGTATGTTCCGCTCACATTTCATCTCAAGGTGTGGAAAATGCTGATGTACAGTCTAAGATCGCAACAAAAGCATAATCATGTGCATTGTACTATAGAACATATCAACGAACTCGAACACCCTGTTGTACTTTTGGACCCCATCTATATATCGAAAAGGCGATTATGGGAGTAGGATAGACAAGATGGAACGGGGCGGGAATGGAAATGAATACGAGCACGAGAAAATCATGATCAGCATGAATTCTTCTGTACTTCGCAAATGGGCTCACCCTCTGAACTTCTTTGCTGGTTTTGCAGGCTCGATGAAATCCGATGGTGAATCACCTTGCGAGAATCGGGAAAGTGCCCATAAGACATATCTGGATGTCAGCTTACTATCCGGTACCCCGCTTCCCCAGTCTGCCAAGCAAGCTACACCAGAGGCAAGAGATCAAATTACATACCTTCGATCCTTGACGCCCAACCCAGAATCCTTGATCCCAGCCCGTCCCCTGACCCACATAGCATTCAACGCATCCCAACTTTCAGCCTGAGGAGCTAGTCTCTTTTCAGCTCCTCTTCCAATGATATTGAACAGATCTGTAGGTGTAGGGATATCCTCTATACCAGTCAGCTCTACAATCCTCTCTCTCGGGTGTAGGGGTTCACATACTAGTCGGACGGAGTGGTGCTTTTGCAAGTGCTCTCGGTGTCGATGAGAATGAACGAGTAGCTGTGTACACTAGCCTTGACGATGATGCTTGTAAGTTGAGTAGCATTGTGTCGGTATCTGTGTAGGTGTGGATATGAGTGTGGTATAGGAGACAGATGATAGAATGAGGATATCCATAAAATACTGCCACTAACGGATATTTCCGAATACACAATAACATAAATACATCCGTCGTTATCTCACTTTGACGCGACTGTCTTTTGATGTCAAGGGCGTAAACAACTATACAATACTGTATATATCAGATTCTATAATACAATGGCAGGAGCAGTAAAGGGAAAGAAGGTAAGCTAAGAAGTACAGATCCTTTGAGTGTAGCTGATGTGTAGATCGGCAAGGAGAATGCACCACCTAAATCTAAAGTCACAGAAGAGGACGCAGACACTTCGATAGGAGGTAGCTCCTTTATGCCGGTTTGGGTCCCACAAGCTAAATGATCAGATATGTCATTAGTCGAAGAGACAACGCTGGTCAAATCTAGTGAAAAAGCCGCGGGCAAAGCCACCAAGAGCAAGAAGGACGCAGGAGACGAGGAAGACGAACGTCCAGTCGAGAAGAAATCAAGCTCGGACCCTTCGAAGAAGATCGCATTTGTATGCCCAGCTACCTCCTGCATGAAAGAAGCTGATGAATAGTTGACATCCGAAAACGACCGTTTGAGGAAACAGAGGGATACATACTCCAAGCAATTCGATGAACTCTCAAGAATACGAAATACGGATTCGGAAAAGCTTTTCGACAAGTACAAACAAAATGTCGAGGTACAGACCAAAGGTCAGCTCCTGCCTTTCGCTTTGCCTTGGAGCGCCAGCTGATGCTGTAGCTCAAAATGAGGTAATCGAGACAATGACGAAATTGAATGAAAAGCAATCTACCCGAATCGCAGCTCTTGAGAAATCGTTGGCGGCAGCTCAGAAAGCTGCCGAGGCCGCTGCTTCCGCTCCTGCCTCGTTGGCCAAGCCTGAGACTGCTCCTGTTGCATCAACCTCGACTCTTGGAAAATCGGATTCGAAGGATCTGAAAGCTCTACGAGAGGAAGTCGCTGGTTTACGCAAAGGAGTCAAGGAGAAGGATCAGAAGAGTAAGCCAATTGAGCCGCTGAAGTCTGTCAAGGAGAAAGCTAATATCCAGTCACGCAATTAGAGAAAGAGTACAAGGCCGAAGTGGAGCAATCACGCACATTACAAGCTTCCACGCGCGGTGCTCCCAATCTAGCAGCTTCGACTTCGATCCCGCCTCTCACAGAGGAAGCAGAGAAAGACGCAGTCTGCCTCTCATTATACGAAGATATGACGGAACTTCAAATCATCAATGTGAAACTAAGGCGAGACCCCAAGATCGGCAAGGAAGCTATCCTCAACTGCCTACATACGAGCCATGAACAGAAACGGTGTAAGCTGCCCCTCACCATGCATTCGTCGGAGCTGACATCCAGCTCTACACTTTAAACTACGTACATTCCAAGAACTATCGCAAGAACTGGTGGCCCAAAAGGCAGAGAATCCATGGGTTCGAATGATCCACTACCAACCCGAAAACCTAGCTATGGAGACCGACAAGGAATTCGTCAGTCGGCTAGAAGCGTTCGGGGGTGAATTTACCATCGAAAGGAAACAGCTTGGGGGAATGTGGGAGGAATTACGGGCTAAAGTTGCTGGTGATGAAGATGAGGATGAGGAGTAGGTTGTTTGTTAATCCTGGATCTTGAGGCGTGTTGCTGGATGGACATTGTTGTGGGTTTTGGATTTTATTGTGTATAATGCTCTACAACTGTATGAATCGTATCTCTGGCCAGCAGATCCGATATAATTCAATCTCTGCGTCAATACAAGACAACAGCAGAGCCCAGTGCGTATGGCCAGTCCCCCATCCATCGGCGTCGGTGCACCTGTCCCCTTCTACTTTGTCACTACCTGACTCGGCACCATGCCCTATGTCGACTACACTACCCAATCTCCTCCTGCCTAACAAACTCGGTAAATACCCTCTCATCATCATCTTCATCCACCTCTTCTTCATCCACAACTCCAGAATTCTGTCCAACAACCAGTCCGGTCCCTGTCCCAGGTGGCGGCGGTACCCCTGACCCCGTCGCTGAACCCGATCCATCGTCTCGTGGTATTATATCGATTAAAAAATCAAACATGTCGGAAGCTGCTATTGCATTGGCTACATCTGCTTTTTGGAGTGTACGTCGTTTATTGATTTCGGCGATTAACCATGCTCGGCATGTTAGTTCGGATATGAAGACTGTTGGTGATAATAGGGCGTTTGATGGAGTGTAGATGATAGTTTAATTGTTTGTGAGAGTTTGAGACGGAGGAGAGGAGATATGATCAGCTTTATCATCTCTCGATATCGGGTGTAGACGTACTCTCGCATGCTTTCGAGAACATTATAGGCACTATATGAATCAGCTCCACTACTCATACACGGATGGCCACATGGATCATTGACCGAAGAGACTAGCGTACCTTCAGCAGAAATCATCTGTCCATTAGCACGATCCCGACTTTTCGTATCAACGAATCATTCGCTCCGCGAACGATTCTATTTGGACCCACCTTAACGTCCTCATCACTCTTCATAACCTTCTTAATCCTAGCAAGAGGTAATGGATAAGTTTTAAAATCCGGATTATCCCTTTCAACAACAGCCATCTGTCTAGTCCAAAAAGTCTCCAAGAACGAATCCAGATCCTGATGAGGTTCAACTAATGGAGCTGAATTATCCAATTCGATCTCTCCTATTTGATCATCTTCCTCTACATTCGTATTGTTATTGCCATTATTATTATTATTATTGTTGTTGTTGTTGTTATTATTATTGTAGTGGAGGTCGAGATCTGTCATCATGGGGTATGAAGGGAATTGGGGGGATTGAGTTGATGGGGTTGTTGATGATCCGGATTGATTCGAATATTGATTAGGATCGTATGGCCGTGAAGAAGGGCCAGGGATTGTATTGTAGTAATCCATACTTGCTGTAGTTGGAGTGTATGATGAGTTGAGTGTAATAATCAACAGAATTGATGATTGATAGTTAAGGTGATCGGGGTTATTTCGACCGAAACCTTAATTTGAAGATCTTCTGCATTTACATATGTATACAATCTTGCCATCGTAAAAAGCAAGTCTACATAACGACAATCGATTCCCCTACTGACCATGCACACGCATCCCACCCATCTGCTGTGTCACACTATCAACCGACCCTTGCTGCTGGGGCACATTTCCATGTCCATAACTACTAGATCTCTGACCTTGTTGCTGTTGAGGTGGGTAGGGCGAAGTACCATATTCAGTCGGGTACTCAGCTTGCCCTTGTTGAGGGGCCTGATGCCCTTGTTCAGCTTGTTGTCGATAATAAGCTTCCCAAGCTGCTGATTGATCTCCAGCACCCATGCCCGCTGCTCCAGGTTCGGTAGTCTGTCGATGGGGTTCATTAGGTGGGTAACTAGGTGCTCCGGATGGGATTCGGTCGATACCTGGACGCGAGACGTTCTGGTGTTGAGCATAGAACGGTTGACCGGGTGCGTTCTCAGCAGGGTGATGGGGTGCATGAGCAGGGTTTGCTTGAGGGAATGGGGTGGCTTGGTATTCGGGTGCGGCGGGGCCCGGTTGCTGGCCTTGGTATGGATCCTGTGCGGGGTACGCCTGCTGAGGGACCTGTCCCTGGGAGTGATGCTGTTGCGCTTGGGGTGGGTGTTGCTGGGTGTACTGCTGATCGTACCCTGGCGCAGACGCTGGTGGGACATATCCATCTGATAGTCAGCTTGGAACCTGATTGTCCGTTGTAAAGCTTACATTGCTGAGGCATCTGCGGGGGAGCTGTACGCATCTCTTCATACTGCCTCATCGCTCTGTTGAAATTGGCATTCATATGTTCCAGCTCGGCTACAGGTCAGCTAAGTGGACAAACTGACTGCGATAGCTCACCCTTTTGATCCGAATACTTCTTAATCAGAGCGTTAATCTGCCCTTGTAGCTTGACACTATCTTGGTACATGGCCTTTCTGTCAGCTTTTGCAAGAGGCCATGCGCTATAGCTCACCTCGACTTCTGGCTTATCGTCCAGTCTATCTCCCCTCGCTGGGTCGATCTCCTTCAAGGTTTGTAGCAGCTGGTCCACCAGGCCTGAGAGTCAGCTTGGGAGCTTTCATTCATGTATCACAGCGTACCAAGAGAAGCAAAGACCTGAGCCTCCTCCTGAGCCTCCCTCTGCAATTCGGCAGTAGTAGGCTCAGGTAATGGCTCGACATACGTAACAGGGAAGATCTACCATCAGCCTCCGATCCCATATTTGAAGAGGTAACTTACTCCAATCTTGCCATTGCAAGCTCCCCTCCACCATTCCTGGAAACCCCTATCAAGCACCTTGATCATATCGCCCCTCTCGAAATTCAATTCCCCAACTTCATTACTTGAGAACGTATATAAAGCCCGAACACGAGTAGCGGTATTAATATCCAATGGAGCTGGTTCGGGTTCAGGAGGAGCGTATTGTTGTGGTTTAGGTAACGAGCGTTGAGGTTGTGGCTGAGACTGGGATAAGGGTTGAGCTTGAGCAACAGGCTTCGCGGAGGATGCGGATGATCCACCTCCGAATCCTGGTTGATTTCGACCTCCTCGATCTTGTTTTGATAATTCCAGTACGCGCTGCAGTTCATCATCCTCGGCTTCTTGACGCGTGCGGGCCTTCTATTAGCAGCCACACATTGTTACCACACTAAAAACATACTCGGTCCTCAGGCACAGGCTCAGGCTCATCAAAGGTATGATCTAACAGTCAGCTTGGACCCCTGATGGCTAGTTAGGCGAGCTCACTCTTGGATCGTAATTGATCATACAATTCACCCATTAATCCAAGATTACTATCCCCAGTCTCTTCAAATTGTTTAGCCCAAGCTTTGATATACCCAAGAGCCTTCTTCTTCACTGGTGCACTAGTCGCCTACTCATCAGCTTCGACACGGATCAGGTACGACAAGCTTACACGATCATTAACGAGACGATCTAGCGCTTGGGTCCAATTCCGAGATGCTAATTCTTCCATCATTGGTTTCCCGCAGTTCTGGGCTAGGGTGTTTGCTAGCTTATTCATCAGCTTCTCCTTGTGGTGAGATCGAATTAGCTTACCTCTAGAGCGTACAGCTGGACATTCGGATTCCTGTGGCTTAATCTCTTCTGGAGTGATGCGACTGCGTTCCTCGCACTATCCTTTAGCTTTGCGCACGCCCTTGGCAGATTTAGCCTACCCATTCGACCCATCGCCAGTGACCTTATCGCATACTTCGATATTCAGAGCCCAGTCCTCACTCGCCAAGTTCTCATCCGTCGCTTTGACTGTTTTGTCAGCTTGGGCCTTCTAGGGTCTGTAAGGTTGAGACTAACCGATTATATCATCATATGGGTTTGCTGCGCCTCCAAACATTGTATGTGCAGTATGTTCTTTGGCTATGCTATAGGATATCTATGTATATGAACACAGTATACAGACAGATAGTGGTATATAGTGTACAGAGTGGAGACGATGACGGAGGGATAAGGGACGGAATCAAATTCAAGGTGGGTAAGTGGAGTGGCAAGATGCAAGATGCGGTGTATTTATCGACTGTGCATTCTTTGCACTTGGGCTCTAAAGAGTCCTTTTTTTCTATGGCATATCTATCTCGTGCCTCTCTCCTCTCTTGCCTGGCGGCTACTTGCGTTTGAGCAAGCAGTACTCTCCATATACCCTTCCCTTATCTAGCAATCCCTGAGGGAGCCAGGGGATCCAGACTAGCCTAGCCCACCATTTCGAACTGGCACCGTCTAGGAAGGTTGTACAGTATTCCTTTTCGAATGATGGGTCGTGGATGTAGTCTTGCTCGATATCGGTATGTGGCTGAGAAGGTAGGTTGAGCGAGACTAGGTAGTTGCACTGTTCTACCGGTACCTTCTTATTAGCTGGAACCAAGCTATGAAAGGACCATACTTACGAAAGTACCAGGCTCGACAGAAGCCTTGTTCATTCCATTGAATCGACCATCACGGACGACCCTAGTCTCTGGCCTAGGCCATGCACCAGTAGTATTACTGACAGCACTACTCTCCCATCGCCTAGGCATCATTCCATCGAAATCAGTCTTGACCCATCGAACATCAATTCCCTCGGGAATCATATAACTACTAGGGTATCGATGCCATTCGCTAGCGTAACATAGTGAGATAGGAGGGTCGAGTGTCATCAATGGTGTATAATCCCATTCTGGGACAATCACTTCATCTGGGGTGTATGGGCTGTAGTTCTTTGGTGCTGGTTTGGGACCGTGTCCGAGTGAAGTGAGGATATGTGGGATAGTAGTGTATTGGAAGTGATAGGCGATATCGAGTGGGGCGTGGTAGAATTTGAAGATGGCCACGATCCTGAAAATCGAAATGAATGCCGGGATCATGATACAGGCCAGAGTAAAGTTGGAGAACATGGGGGTCTTGCTTGCCTGACCATCAATGTTGAGTTCAGATGTATTATGCAAAGACTTACTAGCCAAGGGGACTTGGTGACCTTGATGTACCCGGCCTCGAACCACCCTTTTGCCAAAAAGACAGTAACAGCAGCATTAAAGCATAATAGCGGATAAGCAGGGAAGAAGAACCTCTCTTCCTTATGTGCCTGTGCACTCAAGATGCCCAACCAGATATAGAATGGCGCCATTCGGGCAACCATGAGGGTATAAGGACTAGTCTGTCCAGGAACAGGTTTCTGTTGAGATTTACCCAATCGCTTGTAATCGAAAACGTAGGTGATTGCGAGTGCTGGTAGGGAGATGAGTGCCATGGGAAGGAGGAAGTTGAAGTTGAGGAATAGATTCTGGAGGTAGTATGTTGCTGGAGAGGTACCGTATAATTCTGGACCACCTAGCGGGGATAGGAGGTTGTACCAGAGGATGTTGAGGGTTGGGAATGTGTTTCGGCCGTATACCCATGAATCAATGAGGTAGACGGGGATCTGCCATCAGCTCACTCTTGACAATTTAAAAGATCACTCACAGAGATACTGGCCCCGATAGCAATAGCTTTCAACATAGTATCCCATCTCTTTATCGTCAAACTCTGCTTTTCTTGCCCAGTAGCAATCTCTCCCCCAGTCGTGAACAGTTGTTCAATCACAAATGGAATAGCGAGAGCAGCACTAAATGGCCAACCGACAATGGCACCAAGAGCGAATAGGATAGTAGCCTTGTAAGCTCGTGCGGTACCGGTAGGGGTCGAAGTGGCAGGGTGGAACCAAAAGGCATTGGCGAGTAGGGTAGTGTACATTGTGAATGACGATGGGAGGAATGCTGCCAATCAGTCCTCGAACCACATCTTGACAGAGCACGTACCGACACTAGCAGAAGACATTCCCGCACTGAAGATCATGCTGAATAGCATATACCTACCGACCCTCTCATTGACAGCATCAACGACAGCTCGGTAAAATTTGGCTTCGCACAAAGTCGAGACGAAGCCCAACAACATTCGAAGAGCAAAGAATTGTTGTCGCTACTCTATCAGCTTGCCCCAGGTTTCGTCAAATATAGCTGACCTTGCCGAGACTTAGGAGTCTAGGAATAGCAGCTGCCAAAGGCCAATGAAGGAGGACGTAGGACCATGACCGGATTGCGAATTGAGGTGATAGTTCCCAAGTCTGGAATCCCTCGCCATGCTGGAAGTAATGTAGTGGCTCGAAAAAGTTGAAAACTGCCTAGTCAGCAGCGGTCTTTTCAAAAAGAGGAGGAATTTAGTTTCTACTAACCTTCGTCGCAGTCGGAAATAATATTGTACATTGCCCCAGCAGCTCGAATGAGGAGTAATATCCTCACAGCAACCGAGAAACTAGGTACCATAGGTCCAGCCGACTGTCTAAGATCATTAGCTACTATCACATCCTCGACAAAGCTACTATCACATCCTCGACAAAACACAACTTACCGTCCAACTAAATCCTGGAGGATACCCTGATGTCTCCTCTTCCATCCTTGAGGTGCCATGGACCCAAACTCATCTTTCTTGATTTCCTTAGGCTTCACAGCATTCGGGCCAGTGGTAGGCCGCCTGAAACGGACTTGCTCAGTCCCTGGTATAGTTGCCATTGTATATATAATGGCAATTGACCTTTAATAAGTCAGGTGTTGTTGGGTTGTCACCCCTTTGTTACCTCGGTTCGGGCATCTTCCTTTTCGGATATACCCGAGAGACGCGTTTCGACTTTTTGGCTGTCACTCTACATCTCTTTCGGTCTCTCTCAAAGTAGTGATTATGAGGTGGAATATTTTGGGTACACCCAACGCAGAAGCTGGTCCATCGACTTCGAGAGTAGGAGCTGGGGGAGAGAAGATAGTCGTACCAACTGTAAATCGATATGAGGGGATGTTGAAGGATGAAGAGAAGTATCAAGCGGCACAGTATCAAACGACGGAAGAAGTACCAGGATGTATGACTTTATTGTAAGCCCCCATCTACGGTCTGAACTGAAGGAGCGAGCTGATAAGATAGTGATGATTTCATGATGTGCTATGGTAGATCGTCACATCCTGCCGAGGGTTAACACTGACTCTCCAGCACTCGTACCACAACTCCGATCATTCTACCGCCATGGGGAATTTAGGGATTGTACCTGGAAATTCCAAGATTTTAAGTACTGTTTATCCCTAAAATCAGAAGATCCAGAGGTCAAGAGGCAACTCTGGGTAAAGAGGAAGGCGGAATGGTGGGCTGCGAGGAGGGTCAGTGGGAGTAGTGAGGATGTTTGGGATGTCAGGACGTAAGTCTGTTTCCTCTCCGGGATGAGTGAGAGGGAACTAATGGTAGGGAACCTCTTGAGAATTTCCCGCCTTTACATCAGGAGGAGATTCCGATCGAAGAGACTGCCACGTAGTACCATGCAATCCATAACTACTCTCATCACACTCGAGTACATCATTCACTGTCCACTTCACAGTATACAGTCGCAAGCTATGAGAGCTAGACAACTCAGTTCTTTGTCTCTCCCTCTCCTCCCACGATTTGGGCCGCTTCTTCATTGCTGCCCCTGGACCCCTTGTTCTTCTTGTTCGCGCCCTTCTTCCCAGTGTTCTTGGCCTCGGCAGCAAGCCTGTTCCTCTCTTTTCTCTCCCTCTCCGCCCTCTGTTTATTTGTTTCTCTTGGGGTTTCGCCCTTATCGTCAGCTTCATTGGTTATCATGAGACACTGTATATATGACTCGGAGCTAGGACTCACGTGATCTTTGCCCATTATGTGTGATTGTAAGAGGTAAATTTAACCTTGTAGTAGTGAATTGGTTGGTAAAGGGGGAAGTGGTAGGTTATCGAGTTGTAAAGATGAGAGTTGGAAGGTGGATGGGAAGGTAGAGAGACCGATTTATCAGCATACTTATATCTTATCGCTCCAGGGGCCGAGACACATAAGCCGCCGGGCAACAACAAAGGGCCCTCTCCTACCCCTAGCCCCTCCTTTCATTAGGTGGAACCATCCATCCAGCTGGACTCCTGATGTCACGTCATTCATTGTCTCGTGGAGTCATTTGTGAATGGGTCAATAGGGCTTCTCACACCTTCCAGCGTGGGTCAATGGGCAGATCAGGAGTCGAGACAGTTCGCAGCACAGCATCCATATTTCCTTTCATTCCAACGTAGTTTCTAGCATTTTCGCCCCCGTCAGCCCTATTTCTTAGGCTGCTGCTCCACGAGACAGACACTCAAGCCTACTTCTTGGTAACGTTCCAGATGACGAGTTTACCATCTCGGCCGGCGGTCGAGACCTTGGCTACCTCTCCGTTACTTCCCCACTCGTAGGCGTCAATCCAGGTGATACTGTTCTGGTGAACAGTCAACAACAAGCCATCAGCTCCAACAGCAGCCATGCCAGCGGAGGAAGGGGTGTTGCCTCCAGACGAAGGTCGGGATACACCCCTGGTATCAGCTTGCTTGAAGAGGTTGAAGGCGTCATTGTTGAGTCGACCGGGACCGGCGGAAGGAGCTCGGCTACCGGTAGCGGTCGGGGTGAGACCCTTGGAGGCAGCGTTGGATGGGTCGTCGAGCGAGTGAGAGAAAGACCAGCCGGAAGATGATCCAGTAAAGATTACGGGTTGACAGTCGTGACCTGCGGCAACGATTGTGGACTCGGAAGCGAAAGTCAAAACGAGGTATGGGAGCGATGGGCATCGGACTGAGATGTGGGCTGCAGGAGGTTCGCCGGGTCCGGCGGGATATACGACACTGATGGCAGAGTCGTGACCTATTCATCAGCATGATGTTGCTATCCTGTGGTCTGAATGTACTCACTGACATAGGCGAGCGAGTCACCGGAAGGCGAGAATGCGACATCATGTACCCATCCTCCATTGGGAGTTCCAAAGTCTCCACAGATGGTACCGAAAGGTAGCCTATCTCCCCAGACATTAGGCTCGGGTCTGCTAGTCAGCTTCGGCGTATTCAGATACGTAAGCTGACCTACTTTTGATCGATACCCTTGATGAACGCCGAGAAGACATATGCTTTAGCGTCTGCAGTTCCTGCAGCGAGCAAAATGTTGTTGGGGTGCCAGTCGATGGACAACACAGTCGACCTAATAGGCTTCTTGACGTGCTTGGACACCCACCAGTTGTTCTCTTCGTCGAAAGAGCAGACAGCAATGGTCCTGAACTGATAAGCTGGTTTCCATCATTCGAGCTGAAGGCGCAGCTCACCTGGCACCACTTCCAACAGCAAACTTGTCCTCCTTGGGACTCCATTTTACACAGGTTGCGGCTCTGTTGATCCTGAGCAAGACTAGTGCTGGCTTCCATCCGTTCTCGGTAGGTGTCCAGACGTATGCGTTCCTATCCTGAGAGCAGGTGACGATTCGGTTGGTCTGGGGAGCCCACGAGATGGCGGTAATGAGCTTGTCGTGCTGCTTATCAGCTCCATGCCTGAGCAAGTAGATCAGTACACACCTCGGCCAATGCTTGGACGAAACTCCACCCGTCATTGCTCTTGCTATAGATGTGCGCTTCAGCGTTGTTGGGCGAAACGGCGACCTCTGTAGAATGTCAGCAGGGTCAACGGACAAAGTGGACAGATTGGACATACGGGTACGGTCAGGACCGAACGCAACTCCAGTGAGTGGTCCGAGGGAGAGTTGATGGGCTTCTGGCTGGGACATGATGTATGTTATGAGATAGGGCAGGTAGAGAGGACTCTAGCAGTCTACTACTCTGTGTTATAGTTAGATGATAGGTAGTATAGAGAGCAGGGATGTGACAGAGTGGGTGAACGGTGACGTTGTGATAGACCCTGAATCGTGGCGGTCTGGCTAATTCATGTTATATGGGCATGCTGTGATGCATACAACAATCTATGATTCTATCTATGCAAGACGTATACTCCCCATAAAATCCTTCTCCACTACAGTCCATTCATCGGTATTCCATTTTTCAGCTTGATCGACCCACTGTCGCTTCAAAGCCCGTTCCCACAGCTTCCAAGGCTCACGACCTTCAACGAATGTGGCGCCTAGCAAACCCATGATCCGCTCTTCGGCCACATCCGCGAAGTAGGCCAGGCATACAACGATCATAATCCTGAGCTGATCGGCGCGGGAGGAAGATGTGATGAAGTGCTTCTTGTCGAAAGGGAATAGATCCGGCGTGGCGGGCAGAGCGGAATGGGCCATGAAGAAGAGGAAGAATCGCTCCCGGGTCGTCGAGGTCATGCGCTCGACCGTAAATAGATCGGGTACAGAATTCGTAGATGATTCCATCAGATGGACAAACGATTCCGGATCTTCGATGGTGGTTAGCCGCTCCGGAGTCAGGATCGCAAAGTGACGAGGCGAAGGGGAGATTAGGAGGTGGGAGAAGAATTTGGGATCTGCCGTCTTGATTGGGCATACTTGTTTCTCGCTAGACGAGCTCTGCGCCGACAAGACGAGGTTTTCTCTCTGATCCAGGAATTCGATATGCAGGCTGATACCAGTCTGAGCGACTCGGGACCGACAAAATGTCTCGACGATCCTCCTCGCGGTTCTCTCGCTCCATCCTGGTGATTGCCAGGCGATCGGTAATCCCACTCCCTCCACGTCATCCTGAGGTGCATTCCAAGCGTCTTTGGCTGCTTCACTACTAGGCTCCGGACGAGGATAGACAGCAAGTCGTTTTTCGTAGTGTAGTCGATAGGCCTGATACATGATTCGTGGTGTCGTGAGGAGGAGTGAAAGGGGGTATCGGAGTAGTGTTCCAAGTATTTCAAAAGAGCGGCTCGGATCTAGGTCGATACTGGGTCGAGAGGGGCTGGAAGCGAGGAGAGCTTGTAATTTGCATTCTTTCGATGGTGTAAGTAAGCGTAAGAATACTTTGATTTCCGGGACGGCACCTGAAGAAGGGGATACGAATGGATCGATAATGTCGAGACGGTAGTAACCGTTTCGAGAATTGAATGGTGAAACGTGGAATGACCGAGGGAATGTCCAGGAATGGTGATACCCCTCGGCAGTCTCAACGAGATGTTGCGAGTCACGTTTGAGTACATATGCGTGTCTGTTCGTCAGTACATCTCTTATCCAGGCTCCATGAACTCACTTTTCACCAAAAGTGTTATGCACTTCCAGGATGACGCAAGTCAATTCACGCTTCTCCGAGTAGATATACCAGACCGAGAGAGGATTGATGCCCTCGAAACCTATGAAGCTAGGCATCGTGACCAGCCACATATGAGCCATATCCGCCTCTCCTAACCCTTGCTCCGTCAACAGACGCTCCGCCTTCTCTCGTAAGCTCTCCAGCCCAGGCCGGAGGTAACCGTCCGTCCTTAGTCCTAAGCATTTTGTCCACGGTCTTCCGCCGTATCTTAGTATCCTGCCTGGTAGATCCAGTTGTCCGTTTTCCAGAGCATCAACATCTACACCGAGGTATAAGAGCGGGTAGGAGAATGCGTGCCGGGAAGGTTTGGGTAGGTGTCTGGCGTGGGAGGTATAAGCTGGTATGATGATCGATCGAAGTCCATTCGAGGGTGTTTTTCGTTTCTTGCCTGTTGAGAGTGATATGAACCAGGTCCCGACTATCGTGAGGGCTCCTACTAGGAGCGGAATGGTTACTGTCATCTTCTCATGTTACGACGATATAAGTTGCAGTTGACAAGAGTTGGTTCGTCATTTCCAGGCACTCAGCACCAAAAGTTAGTCCAGTCTACCAAAACACCTCCGACTTTCTAAACGATCATGGCCCCGCCAGCAACGCATACGTATCTCCCACTGCCTCCCAGAGGGTTGAGAGAACCTCCACCAGTATATCGCAAACCTATCCTAGTCTCGACGTACTCACATCAACCAGACAGGTCAATCAGGCATGATGATAGTTCCATGATGTATTACCGGGAAGCCCCGGTCGGTGTCGACCTGAATTACCGATTTGATGAGCGTACTGAGCGCGGAGAAGATGAGGATGAGCATTTAGATGGGATCTGTGAGGCATTGCAGAATGTGCTGGAAAAGGGAGAACAGGGAGAGAGGAAAGGGGGTATAATCACCTGGAGAGGGATGATCACCAGGTGTGTCTCCTTGCCTTTGGATGTATCAAGCTGATGGGCAGAATAATGACAGCTCCATTCGAACATAGAGACGAAGAGAAATGGGAAATGACAGCCATAGCCCTAGACGGATCAGTATATGTGGAACTACACGACCCTCCCGACGTCCGGAAAGAGAGGAGAAATAGGCAATCTGCCCATGCGATTCAATCCTACATGGGATACTCTTACGAGTCTTTCTCGACAGTGGCAGCTCCTGATAAAGTGGAAGAGAAGTTTGAGGGACAACATGAAAGCTGGTCGGGGGACGTAAATACGAATGTTCAAGTATGTCCATCTATTTCTTGTTATGGTCAAAGCTGATTGCCAAGTGGTGCAAGTACGTTCGACATTGCCTCATTTGCTGATCGAAGTCTAGTACGGTCTGCCATAGGAGACGTGCCCTTGTTCCTTGGCGGTGAAGTGGACTGCGTAGAGGGTACGGATCCCTTATTTGATTGAGGTGTACAAATTTGACGTCTAGCTGAGCCGGGAGCACCACACCCTGGTTTGGAGGGTTGTGTTGAGCTCAAGACGAATATGCTGATACGAAATGACAGGCATCAGAAGACGTTCGAGAGGTAAAGAGATTCATCCTGAAGACATCATATTGCTAATCGAATAGGAAATTGCTCAAACATTGGGCGCAATCTTGGTTATTGGGAGTACCAGTGAGTCTGGTCATTTCATATACCAGTGCGTATGCTGATATCCTAGACGGTGGAAGTCGGCTTCAGAGATGAGGAGGGAATTGTGCATACACATCAAAAGTTCAGAACGGAAGACATACCGCCAATGTGAGTGCTTGATGCCTCTAAGGCGATGCTCATCTACAGGATCGCAACACTCCCAAACCCACCCTGGAATCCAGCACACAGTCTACACTTCCTACACGGAGTCCTATCACTCGTCCTCTCGCATGTCCTACCCTCAGACCCGACCCCCGAAGGTGGTCTCTCGCCAGATCAACCCCTACCTCCGGCAAAAGTATGGCGATTCAGCTTCATCCCACGCAGAGGATGTGAACTTTGGTTTGTCGGTGATATTGGATCGGAAGATGGGCGATGGGGAGGTGTCTTGAAGGATGAGTATGTTAGATGGCGGATGTCTCGACCATGAGAAACACGGGGATTTGATTCCCTGTTCATGCATCGTCATGAGACGGTTATGAAACCAGTTGAATGCGCTGTGGGAGCAAAGGAGGGATCAAGGGTACTCACAAAGGTACCGCAGGGGTGACGATCCTACTCCCTGGTCTCTCTGACTCACTCAAGAACTGCTAGTCAGACATAAGTCTGACATATTTCTCTTGCTCCCAAATAACCACTATCACGATAAAAGACCAAGAGGTGAGTCGTAATGGGTAGTATCATCGCTGACATCAGTCCATATAAAACAATAATTTCGAACGAAAACATCGTATCTCGACAACCAGCA
This sequence comes from Vishniacozyma victoriae, assembly GCA_017654735.1. Classification (NCBI taxonomy): domain Eukaryota; kingdom Fungi; phylum Basidiomycota; class Tremellomycetes; order Tremellales; family Bulleribasidiaceae; genus Vishniacozyma; species Vishniacozyma victoriae. The sequence goes on from JADPYG010000088.1 coordinate 1,221,376, forward strand.
GACCAGATGGCCGACTTATCCCTATCCCCAGCTCCAAGTGCCGCAGCTCCGGCAGCCGCACCAGCACCAGTAGCCTCACGACCAGCACCCGAACCACTCAAAGCCGAGACAGCCGATCCCGCCGAAGCTAAAGATGAAGCCGAAACCCCTACACGAGTAGCTCCCGCCGTCCCCAAAGCGACAGTAGCCGGTGCAGCCTCGTCTAATGAAGGTCTTGGAGGCTTGATTCCAGACATGTTTTCCGACGGCACAGATGAAGCGTCTTCTGCCGTCTCGACAGGTCGTGCGCTCCAACCGCAATCGACGTTGTCAAAAGCTGGACCAGTGCAGACAGATACAGAATCACCACTTTTCCAAGGCGTTACGGACGTAGGTGAAAACTGCCCCTCTACCGATACGAGCTGTGAGAAAGCCTTCAACAAGACTGTGCCCATTGCTTTAAGTACCATCAGTAAGTCCTTCATTCTCTGTGGTAGACTTCGACTGAGATCAGTCGGTGGAGGGGTACTCCTCGCTGTGATTTTGTTATTGTTGAGAAGGCGACGCCGACGCCGACAGTCGGACGAGTGAGAAGGAAAGGCTCTTGTTTAGCTATATTTGTGTAATAGTCCACATGTACCAGCAAAGACAGTACAACCCATACGACTTTTAGTACTTGCACTACCACTTCTACTCACCAGCCTCGTAGCAGCAGTGGTGTCTCAAATGGGAAGAGGTGTTGATTGCGTACGATCGATGGGTGAAGCAGCAACGCTAACTATGCATTATGGTGCTTTCGTGCAGACGATATACAACCCCTCCAGCTGCTGAAACTCATTGATGGTGCTATCAGCATCTAATCCCCAATCTGCCCAGGTGTACCAGTCTAGTCGAGGAACTTTGGGATCGTGGTTCAAGCGAACCGTACACTAATATCAGCCGGTGATCCCAATGTGTGCAACTGTGATAGTGCACCTTTATCCCTGAATCTTTATCTTTCTCCTTGTCGTGGAGCCACAGGGTCCTCTCTTTATCTGATGGACGGGACCAAGCCATGTAGTTCACTCGCCAATTGCCCTGCCCCTCCGGCGTTTTCGTCCCCAACGCCCAATCCTTGTTCTCCTTGTCCTCGTGCTTTCCTGGCCAGAACACACCGTCCTCGCCTTCGACGGTGGCCATATCCCGATCAGGGAAGCCAACTATGATCATCAATCGAAATTCGGTCTCGAACAGGGTATCGTCCTCCTTGGCGAGTGTCTGACGAGCTTGTAGAAGAAAGTTGAGGGCTAAAATGCCAAAAGAGTGTTTGAAAAACAACATGATAGATGTCGATTGAGTGCTTGCTAATGGATACAATGGATGGATACGAGTCTGGGCCTGCCTACATAAATCACCGATGATCTCGGTGATCATCTTCCCTTCCTTTGCTGATCTGTTACGCCGCAAAATCGATAAGGGATGTCACCTCCTGTAGCTCCTTTCGGCCTTGCCCCTGTTCAAGAGGGATTGAGGGGACAATAGGCGATATCCCTGCTTCAACTGCAGGGGCAAGACATCAAAGGAGCTCGGGCGTGGCGGCCTCCTTGATCTGGGTGGCTCTATTTAGCTGAGGGGTGCTGCATGCTTTCCCAGTAGAGATGGCCACAGCTGCTAAGCCTGATGTGACGATGACCTTGGAAGAAACCGAATCTTGCCGTGCTTCCGGTAATTGAGCTACCTCTCATGCTTTTCACTCATGTACTAATCTCTATTCCATACCCGCAACAGGTACCTCAACAAGTCTGTATCACTACAGTCAAGCCAGTTGGGATCTTTGACTATCTGCCCTTCCCACATTGAAGTCCCTCCCTTCGAAGCTAAAAATAGCAAGAGCTCTGAATCGACTTCCAGGCTGGTTTTAGAGGTGAATGTTGCCGTACACTACAAAGCACATCAGCATTTTTCGACTACGCAGGATGAAGACTACTGACACTGGTCATCCCCCTAGTTGGACTATCTTTATCCCCTTGCCTGATCCAGAATCGCACCGCTTTGGGCAAGACATCGTCAAAAGCCAAGAATCCCGCCTGAGAGAAATCGGTTTCTAGACGATTCTCCTTAACGTAATCCCATTTATCTTCGATCTTGACTCTGTAATCTTTCGCATTGGTGTGAGGGAGTGTCCAATCTTCTCGAAGGACAGTAAGTGTCATTATATTGTCGTCTGTGGGAGTTGGCAGCCAGATTGATACTTGTGATGCAAAAGCGGACAGGCCGAGATATAAGATAGACAGCGAGGTGAAGGTGGTAGAAGTTCGCATTGTGCTGATTGATGATTGAGTGGGTCAGCAGTGAGCTGAATCTACAAAGTGTTAGAATAATGGGGTGCTTTGAGAGGCACGAAACATCTGAGCGACAGGATCCATTCATCTCCCAAAATTCCCACCTGAAACAAGTTTTGGATTGTTTGCCACTCATTCCTTTGATTTGCCCAACGTCAATCTGTAGAACAATTTCATACCGTTTTGCTGAGTAAACGTTCTTGGTTGCCCGGTGCATCGATGATCAGCATCCAAGAGAGTAAGATACAGAGTCGGCAGTCGTGTCATGATAAGAATGCGATGTAAATTGATACGACGCGATTCATAAAACTAAGACCAAGTATCGTCTGGTTTTGCAAAAAACATATCGTCCCAATCCCCATTTCCGCCCGCACAGTGAAGCCAGTTCCTCTCCGGCATATCGTCCTTATCTTTCCACGTCCAAGACGGGTCCTCTTCGTTATCCATGTGTGATAAGAAGACCCAGACATCCTTCTTCAGCAATTTGAGAGATTTGACGGTACACTGCAATAGTCAGCAGGCCATCACTACTATCACTGGTCCATTGAGCTACTCACTTTATGCCACTGCCTAATTATTCCATCCTTCAGGTAGGGCTCCTCTGCATCGCTCACCCAAAAGGCACGTTTCCCATCGGACCAATCACTGTCCCACTTCATGACTCCTGAAACCTCAAACATCGTGTCTTTTCCCCCCGGTATTTTCATTGGCTCGAATCCATAGTCATTTAGGTATTGCTGCTTGGTTGTTTTGTCGAGCGTCCAGTCTGATCTGAGAGTGATCATGGTAAGAGGGGTCTCGGCTTTTACCTCGGTATAGGTGATGAGCTTGGCGGCCGCAACCCCAAGTTCAAGGAATGAGGTCATGGCCACAATCAAGTGAAATGGTCTCATTGTGACTGGTATATCTGGTTGTGATAATTGAGAAGGATTTGAGCACTGCAAATAGAATTCGAATTGAAGTTCATATCTACTGGGCGGTAGCTAACCTGATTTCCCCCCTAGCTTCCCTTTCACCCCGCCGATCTGACCGCGCTTGACCATCCCTTCCCCTAAGTGGCAAAGGAGCGCGAAGGATTGATGAGGTGTATGGGATTGTCACCCTTACAGAAGACTGGGGAGAGGACAGGAAGAGAGCTAAGTAGAGTGCATGGATCAAGCTACGTGATTCACAATAACCTAAGTGCTGCCGTCTGGCATCTTAAAGTAATCCCCAATTCTCTTTCCCTTTGGGGGATAGCACTTCAGCCAGTGATCATCCAGATGCTCTTTCTTCGCCGTGTCTGCCCACGAAACCTCCCCGGGCATGTTTTCTGGAACCAGATACACGTAGACATCTTTTTTTAAGCGTTGTGTAGAACGGACGGTACACTAATCGAAATCAGTACCGAAACACTTGCCACCATGAATAGTGGACATGGCGTACCTTGAGCCAGTCTCTGACAACACCCTGAGAGGGCGAGTAGGGATCGGCTTTGAAGGGATCGCCTACAAAGTCCGCAGTGGTAACCCAAAAAGCCCTTTTCTCACTAAAGTTCTCAGTCTTCCACTCCATCAACCCCGTGACTGCGAAAAAGTTGTCGCCGCCACCAGGTTGTTGTATATGTCCGAAAGCTGTGTCCGGATTGCGGAGGAAATCGTTTTTGGTCCTCCTGTCGAATGTCCATTCTGCTGTTAAGGTGACAATCGTCAGATTCCGTTGGACAGGTGTGTAGATCCTAAAAGCGACAGCGGAGACATGGAGTCCGAGGGTCGCCATCATCCCAATGATCATGTATATTCCTCGCATCTTGTGTTGACGAACTACTTCTGATGTTTGCTTCGAAGTTGTATAGCATACAGTCCAGGGCCAAGGTATGATACAGTAGGTCTGAAGGCTTCCTTTCTTGACGTCGATCGGATCGGCACTAGCCTCCGTTGCCCCACGACTGCAAAGGAGCGAGTGGGCAGAGGTTTCACTGGATCCCAAGGTCCTGCACCCAGCCAGGTATGGCAGATCCCTAGTCTGGTGGATGCCCTTCGAATTACGAATCATAGTCGATCCATGCCACGACTCCGGGGTCAACATGGAAGAGACGGTCGGTCTATGTAGACTAGCCGGTGGATCTGGCGACCTTTCGCATGCTGCGTTGATGCACCAAACGGTCTACAAAGGTCTTCTATGGATGCGTTCAGCCTTGATCGATCGTATAGGTCATCTACGGCGAACAAATTGTCAACGGATCATCGTCACCTTCCCTATACCCCACCCCATCACTCAGATCCATATCATCTGGCTTGACAAAGTACTTGTCGTTCCAGCCACCTCCTTCTCGTAGACACCTCAGCCATCCCGCCTGTAGTGAGTCTGCATAGGTTTTATAAGTGTATGACCATTTCCCTCCGAGGAAAAGCCAAATGTCACCACTCTGCCAGGATCGAGGAGAAACAGTACACTGATAGCATCAGTTCTGATCCAGCATTTGGAATCTCTTCCCCTCCAAGGACTGACCTTTAGTAACCCTCGCGTTTCTACGTTCGGATCTCCCTTGCCCACCCAAAACGCCCTTTTCCTGACAGGTGTTATGTCCGACAAGGGCTCAGTCCAGTTGAGCTGTCCGCCAACTGCATACTTCGCTTCTGGATGATACGGGATTCCTCTCTCCGCATCATTCAAGAAACTGAAATAGCTTTTGTCGTGACTATCGATTGTCCAGTCCTCGGCGAGAGTCTTAATATGAAAGTCGTCATCGACCGGTGTGTAGATTCTTAGACTAAAGGGTTTGTCATCGGCAGCGAAAGCGCTCAGGGCATGTACGATAAGGGATGCTGATAGATATTGCTTGGCTCGCATGTTGCCAAGTGATGTGGTTGCTGGTTGAAACCGCTATATCGCAGTAATCTTGGCGTTTAGACGGGGTTATCCGTGATCTGCATCACCAAGGGAGGTTCGAAATATTTCTACTCCCTCCCTTTCATCCCCCAGCGCCGGTCCTCCCCATCTAGCTCGGTCTCCTATTGTGTCAGACTATCAGTATAGCTTTCACATGAATGGGAGGTCAGATTCAAAACGTGGATCGTCAGTTTCAAAACACAGATTACATATAATATACAAGGTTTATGAAGACAACAGATTTACCAGACAGCAATTCAATACAAAGGACATTAAAGACGTGAAACAACAAATCCCAACCTACTTTCCAGATTCAAGGACCAGGAAACTGGCAGCCGCCGGCGACCCACCACCGAGCATCATGGCGGTTCCCACATCCCCGACCGTTTTCCTGAGTTCGGCACCGACGCTGGGATCCCTACCCTTTTCTGCCAAGATGGTAGCAATTTCATTCTCGTGATTGACGACCGCACCCTTCCTTCCACGCCCAGCGACGATGAGCATGGATCGCCAGACTTGAGTCGGATTGGCGTTCATGGACTGACACGCTGCTTCGGCATAGTGATGAGCTTGAGTGAGGGGTGAGGCGGACTTAGTGGTTCCAAACGTGATTCGATGCAAAGCGGCGGTGGTGAGGGCACTACGAGGAGGCGAGACATTGGATGATGTAAAGTGGGCCCAGGCAATATCGTCTGCTGAATCGAAGTTGAATCGACCTGGGTTCTCCTTGTTCTGTGGATCAGTAAAGGTACAAAGTAGGGATTGATAATGACTCACGGCTGCAGACGATGGTCCCATGCTGAGTTGGTTCGAATGTAAAGCCGCCTGATGAGCTTGGACCGACTCGCTTAAGACCTCCTTTTCGGTAGTCGACTCGTTGTCGGAAGTCTGAATCTGGTGGTAGACGATAGTAGCAGTGACATTGGGATGGTGACACAATTGTACCACGAATCGAAGTGCAAGTCGATCATCTCGACCACCAAAGAAGGGCAAGAAGATATGCTGGTTGACACCTGGAGTAAAGGTGGAACCGAATCCTCGATCGACAAACAAGGCGGTATCAATCTTGGCTTCATTGAAGACTCTTCGGACAAAGTGGGTGTAGATAGGCGAACCAGCTTGAGATGCGAAAATGTTGTCGAATGGAGTGACTCCCTCGGCTTGAATCTCGGCATCCTCGATATGGGAGGGGACAGTCCAAGGGATGAGAACGAGTTCAGAGCCAAGTTCAGAAGAGTACTGCGATACGGATTCGGGATACTGGACTTCCTCAACAACAGCGATATGTGGCGTAACTTCAAGACCTCGGAGTCGACCGAATTGCTTGAAGAGCTGTAAAGTATCGTCGGTTCGGAGGATCTCTTCCTTTTCGGCAGACTGCATGACAGAGTGCATACGACCAGTCAGCTCGAGCAGCTTGAGGGCATCGATATGGACGGGTAGCGATTCAGAACCGGCGTCATGCTGAGCGTGGTACTGGGAGGGGACATTGCTGGGTACAGTCTTGAGAGATTCATCCGAAATATCGCCGTCATCCGTTTTCTTGTTCTTGATGACTGATCGAAGAGTGTCGACAGGTGGTTTGGCCTGATGAGTGGGGAGGGGTTCAAGCATTTGCGCGAGGAGCATGACGGGAGCGAGGTGTTCAATCTTTTGCAAGATGACCAAGATGCGGGAAGTGTGTTCTCGGCCACCTGATCCACCCATAGTTGGAGGACCGGAAGTCTCGACATCTCGAGCACCATCAGTGTCCTTGACACGGAATCGTTCCGGGTAGAATAGGAGGGTGAATGGTGTAGTTATGAACGTCAAGACGAGGGCGACCACGACAAAGGCAGAGAACAGCTCTTCGTTGATGATACCGGCGGAGAGACCGACATTGAGGACAATGATTTCGACAAGACTGATATCAGCACACTTCTCTGAGATAGGCTTACCCTTTGCACGACATCAACATTCCAATGGCACCACTTTCTCTCCATGAGTAACCGAGCCAGTAGGCGACTCCACCACATCCAATGAATTTTCCAGCCCAACCGACGACAATAAGGAGAATGGTGTATCCCCAGATCACGCCCGTGTTGAGAAGACCCATGTTGGTGTTGAGTCCGGAAAGCACAAAGTACTGTAGATCAGCCAGGACTTGAACAGGGGTGTGAGCGACTTACAACGGGCAAAAACAAAAAGGTGACGATATCGTCAATCTTTTCGACAAGCGATATAGCGAAACCACCTTGATGAGGGACAACTAGACCGGCAAGGAATCCACCAAAGATAGGGTGTACACCTGTGAGTCAGTGATGAATGGCAGTATGTGGCTGCAGAAACTCACCGATGATACCGGTAAAGAAGGCTGAAGAGAAGATCATGACAAAGGTAGCCACCATCATGAGCGGACTAGGCCCATTATGACTACCAGTCTTGTTGACCAACCACCTGAATCCCATTTTGACGGGCCACAACATGAAGATCGACCAGCCGACAGCGGCGAGAAGAATGTAAACTGCCGAAGCGCCGGATTTGGAGTTGACGAGAGCAAGGGTAAGAGCGAGCAAGACCCATCCGACGACGTCGTTCCCTACACCGGCTGCGAGGACAATGACTCCCACTCGATTCTCGAGAAGCTTGGTGGCGGTGAGGATTCGACACAAGACTGGGAAAGCGGTAATGGCCATGGCGACACCGACAAAGAGTAGGAAATGGCCGAACGAGGTAGTCTCATGGTCGACGTATCGGTTGTAGAGGGGTACTGCGACTGCTGTTCCAAGTCCAAAAGGCAAGATCATTCCAATCACGGAGATCAGGGCTGCATTTCGACCATTCTTCTTCATCGTCTTGGGGTCGACTTCGACACCAATGAGGAATAGAAACAGGATGAGACCGATATTGGCGACGAGACTGAGGTTGGCCATGGATGGTTTGGGAAATATCGAGGCGGAGAAGTTGGGTATGCGTCCCATGACAGTTGGACCGAGGATGACACCACCGACGACCTCTGCAATGACCTTGGGTTGTCTTGCGAACGAAAAGAGATATCCCAATCCTTGAGTAAAGAGCAGGATGATGACGATTTGAATGATGAATACGGTGATGGGCTGGCATCAGTAGATGATCACAGGATGGTGACTCACGTTGGTGGCATCATATTCAACGGGATTGAGACCAGTAATTACACTTTCGTTGACTCCTGCTCGTTTGGCGAGAGCACTGACCGAATCTGCCGCTCTATTGAGTAGCGCGTACATGGTGGCGAGAGGTGGAGAAAAGAGACAAAGGGTATATGGTCTAAAGATGATCAGCACCGGTATATATAATGCTAGAGCTCGGACTTACTTGTTATGTAATGATGGAGATGAGACGTGTGTAATCAGGAGTCGATCACGGAGAAGTGTCTGAAGATCAGCCCGACGTTCTAGACTCGATTGGATGGTGCCGAGCGATTGAATAATGGTGACGAGATGACTTACAAGCACAACGGAATGAAGAAGAAAGCGAGATGATCCTCCAAGATGGACCGCTTAAGTATCTGTATTCCAAACGTTGAATCCTTTGTTCACGGCTTCCAGGCCGATCGGGTCAGTTTAAACACGGGGGTGGTGTGTACAAGTCTTGGCGTCCGAGGAGAGGTTTGAAAGGTTTAAAAGAGTCCCGCGCTATCTAAGTTGAAGGGATGAGGATTCGCGTAGCGGTTGTATCGGAAGTTGAGGGACTAGATGGTGGCGTGTTTGTTATCGGCCTGGGAATTCGAAAGAACGTGTGTAGGTTTGGGTGCGGGAGTTCCGACAATTATTATTGTAAGAGGATAGGTGGGGGATCGAAGACGGAGATGGAATGTATACTTCTCATGATCTAGTTAATGGACGACAAAGCAAGATGTAGGACCCAGCTCCTTTTTAGATTGCGTATGCATGCTGTGAATCTACAATTTACATCTAGAATGAATAACCCTGAATAAGAGATCGACAATTCTTGGCATCACTCCCATGACATCTTGAATTACTATTACACTCTGAAAATGGCTACAAATCTCCAGTAAGAGGCCCTCCCGCTGCTTTCACTATATCTCCTTTGATTCTATTCGCTTTCTGAGCACGTTCGTCTCGTCTAGCTCGCCTCCTCTCTACTGCTCTTCGATCACGTGGATGCTCATCTTCATCATCATCGTCGTCGTCCGCTTCACCGGCCAACCTGTTGGGGTCAGCATGCCCTCAGATCTTTTAACAAGACTTACAATCGAGTCATCCATTCCTGAACCGCTTTCTCAGAGTACTCTGCCTCTCGACTGCCCCATCTCCATTCAAATTGAGCCGCTTCCCCATTCCCTACTTGACTAACCACCTTGACCTTTTCGAGGTATTGCTGCTTGTAGAGTAGGTCGAGGTACTTGTCCAGAGTTATGGTCACGTCTTTGCCGTCAGGCGAGGTGTATGGGAGGATGGTATCTCGATACAGGTGAAGTCGCTTGAGCAGAGAGTGAAGGTGGTCTGCGGATCAGCAACAAAATGAGGGGATAGACTCACCATCTGCAATGACTCTGCCCATACACATGACCAGCGAGAGGATGACGGTCCTGATACCAAGAAGCTGTATACTACCTGAAGGAGTTCCATCGGCCTTGTCGAGAGGTAGTAACGCCCCCGAATCTACATAGTCGTCGTCCTTGTCGCCCCTTTCATCGGCTGGTGTATTGAGGGGATAAGGTGTCGTCATCATCTCTCTGATTTCGGGAGATAGAACTGATCTGACGATATATGTCTTTGAACCAGGTTCTGACCATCAGCTTTGGTTGCTCCGATATATAGAAACTCACGCTTGACGACTGTAGCTGCTTGTGGCTCCTCTGCCTCTTCTTCTTCATCCTCTTCCTCCTCCTCTTCCTCAATGACATCCAGTCGACTTGGCCTTGGCTGTTTCTTCTTTTGCTTCTGCGGCTGTGTCTGAGCTTGTGTTTGCGTTTCCACCCCATCAGGTCCCACTGCACCAGCACCTTTCCCTCTCGCTCTCAACTCGTACAGCTCCATTCCGAAGTTTTGCCTGAGTATAGTTTGAGCACGAGCAAAGATGATGTTGAATGCGCTCTTGGAGTTTGGAGGGATCACTTTCTGTTAGCTACCCTCTACGACGACAGGCTTACCTTTTTGAAAGATCAAATCTCGTCTGATGACTTTTCGTTGGTACTCGTGAAAGAGAGCCAGCCTGACTAGCTGAGAGGCGCATTGTTTGATTTGCTGGACGATCAGCAGTGGGACAAATTATGTGACCTACGCTCCCACTCAGACCCCCTCGACCACCTCCATCACCTTGAGAACCTGGCATTACTGCCTCGTCGCCTGCAGCCGATTCCTCCGACTCGCTCGATGGCTCTCTTCTCCTTCTCGAAGGTCCACTGCTTGATCCTACCGAGTTTCTCTGCGAAGGCATTGCTATTACTTGCAAATATACTTGAGGGAGGAAGAGAAATCTCATATCGCGTCGCGTCAGCTCATGTATATACTTTCTCACGGTATTTAGATCGCTTGACGCAATTTCAGCTCTTACATCAACCATCATTGAAATCATTATCCACCAATACCAATATGGCCATCTCAGTACTATCCCCAGCAGAACGAGACTTTGTGGTCACAGGACTAGCTCAAACACCTCCAAGCCGACTCGACGGTCGAGATTTATTGACACCACGCCCGATCTCGATTAGTTATGCCGAAGCACCTCAAGCGTCAGGTAGTTCTCGAGTTCTGATCGGTGGGACACAGGTCGTTGCTGGTATCCGATTGGAAGTTGGGGATGTGGATCCTTCCGCACCAAAAGGCAAGGAGGGCTGGAGGGGTAAAGTCGAAGTTGATGTGTATGTCCAGTCTACAGTGATATGATTCGTGCTGATGATCAGAACACCTCAAGCCTATCCAGCCATGAGCTCTTCGAACTTGTCGACTCTATCTACGCAACTGGCAAATGCTATCGCGGAACACTTTATGCCTTCTGTACCCGCGATACCCATCCTAGCGCCCACAAAGTGCGTCTCGCCTTCTCAGTAGAAGACAAATGCTGATTAGTAGATACTTCATTCCCAATCTCCACCTAACTCTTCTCTCCAGTTCCGGATCGCCTTTGACCGCACTCGTTCTAGCTGCCCGTGCGGCATTCATGGATCTGCGAATACCATCCACAAAACGTATAGGATGGGAAGAAAGCGAGACCATCTCCTACGACGGGATGAAGGATAGTGACTTGAGCGGAATCAAGTCGGCAGTGAAAGCTGGAAGAATAGGTGGAAAGGGCAAAGGCAAAGCTGCTGTCAAGGGGGATGAATGGGATTTGGACTTGACTACTGCCGGAGGAAGGGGAGTCGAGTGGATGGTAGGGAGGGAGAATCTGCCAGTATTGGTTACTCTTCACCTTGTACGTCTTACCATTACTCGCAGATCGTACTAACCTGCGCAGGTCCCAAAGAGTCAAGTCGTATTCCTCGATGCAGTCAGTCAAGAGGAATCAGCCTGTCCAGATCGAGTACACTGTTTCTTCACCGGCGAAGGGAAATTATGCGGAATGAGGATGGAGGGGGGAGAGGGTATTGATTCTGCCCGAATCAAGCCTTTGTTCTTGGTACGTCCTGTCCACTATGGAATGGCTCGTGGCTGATGTCTTCAGGAGGGAAAGAGGATAGCGATTGAATTGATCCAATCTCTAAATAGCGAGATTCCTCAGCAGTTGTGATGCATGGCGACCAGCCTTTGCCTCGCACTATGGTAATCTATAGGAACCAATTTGATCATGTCTGAAGCCAGAAATCGTCGCTCTCATCTGACCGTTCTGATCTGGCCCATCCCCACATCTTCATGGCCATCACTCTTATCGTACACCTGAAATGATCCCCACCTGAGGAGAATGCTCATCAGCCTGGCCTCGAGGCACATCCTCGCACAGGTAAGGGGGATTCTACCACGTCCATGACTTGCCCAAGGTCTTCACCGGGGTCACCGGAATGTATTTGGGGTCAACCCAGAGATCGGTAGGACATCACCATGCGACAGATGTAGATTCCCTCAGATCACCATGATCGAAGGCCTTAGTTTCCACTGATGGTAGGCTCGTATTCGCCTGCCCAAAAGATGGAAGGCTCGACAGAGTCGGATATCCGTAAGGTATCATTCGGCTTTTCAGGCGATGATCATCTTCAGGTATGGGTGGTGCATTTTTTACAGCGCGTATACGAAGACAACCTCGACCGTTGTCATGGGGATCTCGTTGTCTTCCGGCGGGTAGATCCGCATAGCAGATGGGCGCAACCTCATGCTCGACTAGCGTTCTCCAGCTTAGTGAAATCAACTGCCGCACAAAGCATCCGAGTGGGGAGATCTGTAGGAGGCCCTGTGAGCTGTGATCGGAATTTGAGGCGGAATTCAGGGTTCGGGGACATTGTAATCTCAGGAAATAAATAAGCTGTGGCTTCTATCGGCATAAGCATGCATTTGGGTAAAATGAAGATATCGGGGTGGGATAAGGAACGGGCTGGTCCGCCGACAACGTATCCCGTGCTTGAAAGACATGATTCCGAGGGCTGCCGTGCCCTGAGTAGCAACTGTGGGGTTCTCGTTACCATGTCTGTGAGATGGAGATGTGGTCAGCATGTACTCGCTCAGATGGCGGTGTGCAGTGCATAGAAACGGTTCAGGCAGGTGTCTAGTTTGGGCAGTGTAAGCAGTGCATGTATCCCCCTCTCTTCTGGCCGCTTGACCGAGTCCATAGACTAGGGCCAAGTATCTCGCAATAATAGCATGACATGAGGATATTAAAGATGTACGTCATCCGTATTTGCGAAACATTTCAGCCACACAAAGTTCGGTCTAATATAGGCAGCATCTTGAATCCATCTTTACACCTTTTGACTACGCTTTACTGCGCCCGTAGTTCTGCCATCAACAGTCTAGACTACGGTTACTGCCTCCCAGAAAGAAGGCAATCAACAGGGATCAGTCATCTACCATCATTCGAGAAGCTACACAGCCAAGCCGAAACAGTCCTTTAAGGTCACATGCCAAGCCAAAGGGGTTTCACGCGACATCACCGAGATATCACTGGACGATTCTAAACGGTCATTCGAAGGAGAATCATCATCTAGATTGTCTAAAGGACGGTGCCGGTCTTTGACAGACTTCTCGGAAAGAACGACTTTCTAAAGATGGTAACACATGACACGCACACCCTCGGTCATGCGGTCGATAACCAAGTTCACTATCCTACACAACGTGTATCTCAACGGCGCTCATCCTCTTCTTCCTCCGGTAGTCAGACTGGACAGACGATGGCTCCGCTCCGGCCACATGCGCCTAGTCACCCACCCGTCAGCTTTTACAGCGTAACGAACGGAACGACAGAGATGCCCGCCCCTCAACTCCACCAGAACAACGTGCCCATATCTTCAGTCTTGAAGGGCAAACAGAAAGAGTCTGCTCCCATGGATAGACCGGCTAGTTTCCATACAGGGGAGGGAGGGAAGAGAGAGCTCCGGTCGACGTGGATAGTTGATGAGGAAAGCAGCATGACCGGAGCGGACGCTTGGGTAGAAAGGGATCGAGTTGTGCTTGTGCTAGGACGTGAGTTGCACGTCCACCTCGAGACCCCCTTACTGATGATACAGGTCCTACAGCCGACTCTTTGAGTCCTTTGCTGTATAATCCTCAATACGCTTCAACCCTCATCCTTATCGCCTTGTCTTCCCCCTCTGCCGCCTTTACTCAACTCGCCGCACAGACCACATCAGAAAGGACCACATACCCGATTGTACAACTGGTCGACCTCAAATCCATAGCTGCCAGTAATCCCGCTCATCCACTACCGTCCCTACTCGAAAAGGCCGCCAAGATTGCTACGCAATGGCGAGCATCGCTAAGCGGACCCTCAACTCCTAGGATGTCCTGGATGGGTGCTGGGTCCAGGACGAGCTCGGCCGAGTCGATCTCTTCGGGTCGATATATACCACCACCGAGCAGTAATCGATCAAGCATGGCACCTCCATCTGCATACCGTCGGTCAAGCGAGATCAGCACCGAGTCAACATACGACAGCCGACGCATGTCTGCCCCTGTTTCAAGAAGTCGACCTGAACCTTCAAGTCGTAAATCGTCCTTCTTTGGCCTAGGCAAGACTTCGGAAACCAAAGCTCCACCTCCAGCTTCCCCCTTTGACGCCGTCTTGCATTTCATTCCTCCAGCTTCCGAGTTTTCGCCAAATCGAGCTCTGCAAGAAATGCTGCAACGAAGTATACTGCTTACCTCGACTGTCATCCCAACTCTTGCCAAGCGGGACATGTCGAGCTCGAAGGATGTCGCTGTCGATTCGATTCCTGTATCGCTAGTCCATATCTTACCTGCCAACCCTCCCGCTGCTTTACCGGCCGTCATCGAAAATTTTGTTTTATCGCTCCTATCAGGTTTCCAGTCGCAATCCGAACGACCCCTCACGAGTGTGGTCATAAACGAAGCGGCATGGCTACATCCCGCCGAGAGGGATATCATGAGTGGGAGCGATCTCGTATTGTTCGGGGGAGCCAAAGTCCGCCCAACAGAGCTTCCGGATGGTACCACTCGAATCAAATCTCGAGCATTTATTCCCTTTTGGCCACATCAAGGTCCGCCTATGGCTGTTGCGCCAAACCCAGATTTCACCCGACCCGATTACTCTACCCTCGTACCTGTTCCCCCGACGGCTGACAAACCAATCTCCCCTCGCCGTGTCCAGCGGTCTCCACCCTCATCTCGTCCAGGTACGAGGCACCATCGGTCAGGCTTGTCGCAAGTCCTGCTTCCCTCGGATCTGGAGGACATCTCCACACTAGATGCGCCTGAACTTGACCATGCGCCAAGCTCTGCTTCTAGCCAATCACATGAAGCGACGACACCAATGACATCGACTTATGGGAGTGAATTGGGAGCTCCATCTTTGAATGAAGCAGTTGGAATTAAAGTAGATACCGGTAGAAAGAGCGGATTCGGGTCTTTTGTAAGGAGGTTTGGAAAGAAGAAGTAAGCGTTACAGGAGGCGTACATATAATTGCTTGAATTGCAGGACACGGACATTGTAGCTACAAATCTAATTTACATGCACACAAAGTAATCACTTCGGAGCCTATTTACTCGGTACCGAGCAAACACCTCAGGATATCAGAAGCTCGAAGATAGGGATAAGAATGCGTGGCGGAGCGAAGCGCGTTGCATCTCAGGGGTAGGTGGTTGGCAGAAGATCTCTTTCAGCGGGGCCGTGCCAACGGGCGAGGTTTGGGGTTCCTTCGGATCGGTAGGTGAAGTGGGGGAGGAGGCGGCTGTGCGTTGAGCTTCTCTGACCCAGATGGGGCCGAACTGGAGGCCGGTGCTCGGGAGAGGAGCAGCCTGTGGTTTGGTGGGGACGGTGTCTAGGGAGATGGGTTTGATGCTCTCCGCTGGGTCGGTAAGTTGTGGGGTGGAAGTGTTGATGGCGAGTCTCATGAGGGTATTGGCGTTTGCGAGATTGAGCATGTATGATGATGGGGAGATGAGTTAGTGGTGGGGTTTAAAGCTGTCTTTGTAAGAACCATGAGAACCTGGCTTTGCGAATGAAAGGATTCTTAGGGACTAGTGGATAAATGCTGAAAGGATGGACGTTGAGCGTTGTCAGATAATTTAGCAAGCATCCGGCCAGCTCATCCGCTTTACTCGGGCCCTCCGTAGCAAACACGGACTTGTCAGGTTTCGGATTGCATTTCCCTTGTCCAGGGTCAAAAAACGACTTCGTCTGGCAGAGACATTCATTCGTCAAATTCGTCAAACAATGTTTCCCTGAGTCCATGATATACCTCCCGAAGTACCGCAATAGGTGGTCGAATATGCTAGACAGTCAGAACGGACTGCTTGATCCTTTGGAAGACCTACTGAAAAGCCAACGCTGATTCCTGATCCAGAACGTTTGATGATCGCAAGGTAATATTCCACCCTCCACCGTCTTAGTCCCTCGTGTATGACGATAGTAGAAATCTGGTCTAGCGGTATAAAGGCTTTAGACGTTGAAAGTGGGATTTGTATGCGGTGGGTGTCTGAGGAGCCTATGAAGGGGAGTGAGAGGGAAATGCCTCGAGTCGTTTCGAGTTGTACACCGAGTTTTGGGGTTGCAATCATGGATTCTACATGTCAGCTCTTGATCATGATCTTGACATCGATTCATAGCTTACCGTGCAGCACAGTCCGTGTCTTTCGTGACAGGAAGAAGACGAGAAGTATGACCCATAGGAAGAGAGGCGCCTGTGTTGTAAGCACTACATTCTTGAGCTTTGACCTCACGCACCGAGAGGCTTTTTTCCAGTAGCATTGTACGAGCCTGCAGGCTCAAACCAAAGATCCACCAGTACAGTTCTAGACTGATTACCCAAGACAGGTCGAACCAGCTGAATCCATCTCCCCTCACAATCGTCCCATTCCTCTGCCGCTTGTAATTATAGACTCGGTATTCGACGACCGAATCTTTGGTTTCGGCAGAGAGCTGCGAGCGAATTATCTCCAGCTGAGGATGTCCCTGTAGAGGTCGTACATGACCTCGCATGCCATGTAAGCCTATGAGCGAATGCTGACCAGGGTATATGATATGACGTTCAAAAGAAGTGGCCGTGGATTTCTCGGGGATCAACTTTGGATTTATCCGGAGCATCTACATGGCCGTATTTTGTCATTGTTATTCTCACCCTCAGCTACGAGTACCACAAGACACGGAATGCCGATATAGGACGGAGTAGCACGACAGCTCGAACTACGATGAACGTCAATTCAATGAATCGTCAGGCTGGAAGCTCAGCTCAAAGGACG
Source organism: Vishniacozyma victoriae (assembly GCA_017654735.1). Classification (NCBI taxonomy): domain Eukaryota; kingdom Fungi; phylum Basidiomycota; class Tremellomycetes; order Tremellales; family Bulleribasidiaceae; genus Vishniacozyma; species Vishniacozyma victoriae. The sequence continues at coordinate 1,238,375 of JADPYG010000088.1, forward strand.
GGCGAACCCCAAGTCTGGCCAAATATGTATTTGCCGAATGGTCAACAGCTTCAGCCACAGGGAGTCGAGCAACAACGGGTCGCGCAGCCATACGCCAACCAGATGGACACCAGCTCGGGCTGGGGAAGCGGCGCTTCGGGATCATATCCCAATCCAACATCGAATCAGACCAGCATCCCACACAATAACACTGCGAGTGCCCAAGCGAACGATTCGGTCTCAGGCTTCATGCAGACGATGCCGACCAAGAATGAAGATTCAAGCCAGCATGCGCTATGGACTGAGCTGGTGCGAATGAAGACACGAACTCTTGAATTACAGATCGCCCAAGCAAGGGCAAAGGAGAGGGAGGCAGAGGCGGAATTGCTCAAGCTCAGGCGGATGTATAGTCAAAAAGGTGGAGTGGAAGACCTTAGCAATACAACAGGAAGTGCAGGACAGGATGTTTTTGGAAGTCTGCCAATGAGTGCGAGTGGAAGTGGGCAGTATGGACAAGATTCCGGAATTGGCGTGTATGGACAACACAACCGGAACGGTTCAACGAGTTTTGGCGAAGTCGACAGTTTCGCTGGTATCAATACAGGAGTTACTCCTGCGCCCTCGGACCCTCAGCAAGCCATGACGACTTTCGACCTGGAAGCAATGATGCAGCACAACAATCTCGATAATCTCTTTTCGTGGCTACCCGACTTTGGAGAAACACCCCAGGCGAATCGCGTCCAGCCTCCGGGCCAGATACAGGGTGTCGACCCAAATGATCTCTTTGGCCTAGGCAATACGCAGTCGAACGTAGTCTTTCAACCATCTGTGACCGACACGCCAAGATCTGTCAAGCCAAACATCACATCCCCAATCAATCGTCGATCTCATACGCCTGATGAGGACGAGCCTGCCAACAAGAAAGCCAAGCGACCAGAGAAGAAGATTGTCGTGGAACAAAATTCGGAATGTATCGTCTGCTCCAAACCTTTGGCCAAGATCATGGTACGGGCGCCGAAATCCAACATTCCAGATCAAATCGTCGCTCAATTCGCTTGCCCAGACTGTAGGCCTGTGGCCCCACCTCCCAGTCTCTCTGATATGTACGGTAGTAGCAGTGGTCACGGGATTGGAACGGTAGATACTCGAAAACGACTACGAACCGCGATGGAAGCGGAAGACGAGGACAAGGAGACCGACTGTAGAAGAGTGTTTTGTGATGTGTGTCAGAGGGTCTTTGGGTCGGGAATGGTCTATGGCGGGCATGCCAGGGAGAACATGGCTGCTATATCCGAATTTGTCTGTACCGGTTGTGAGAGCAAGTATTCAAGGTAAGTCCCCTTGACACTTCGTTTCACTTGCTGACGAATAGATGTACAGATGTAAGTCACATGTGTGTATACGAGGAAGTGCTGACCTACAGTGCGGTGGCGGAGGTGGTGGCCGAGTCGGAATTGGTAAATGGCGAATGAAGCAAGTGTTCCAACCTGGACGCAAGACATGCAGTCTCTCGCATACTAGGTGAGTCCAGTCTGGCAAATATAGCTGACAACAGACTCGGAGATAGACCTAGGGAGATTGGTGTCCATGTGACACCTACGGACTTTACAACTGAAGAGCTCAAGGAGGTCTTGGCGAGGTGCAAGCAACTGTGGAATGAAAAGACTCTGGCGCGACTGGCTGTTCCGGAAATGCTAGAGTAAGTCTACCTGCCTGACGAATCTGACAATCCAGAATCGATCTGCCATCCCAAATGACCAACCCCATTCGGAACTATGCCGATGTGGAAGATATCGTCACCCAGAATTGGCCAAACCGGGAAAGCATGATTCGAGCGGAAGGAGCCGACCCTAATCGATTCAAGCGGCTCTTGGGACTTGTTGTCAGTCGCTATTTGATCTGAAGGATTGAGCTGACGTGTAGTGGGCACACTCTAAATCCAGGAGAGGAACTCGGACTGTCGACATTGAGGAGGAATGGCAGAAAAAGGGCGATGGTGAGGTGGACGATATGAGTACTGTATTGGAGAATGTCAAGCGGAGTAAGTCATTCTGTTTCCTCCTGAGCTGACGTTCAGCCAATTTAGCGATTCCAGGTGGATCAGAGCTAATTGGGATGTGGGGAGGCGAGTGGGACATGAAGCGTAGGTTTCATCGAATTCTACGACTGACAGATAGATGGGTCTCTACTGGTCTCCACATTCATACCATTCGAGGGAACCGATGGAGAAGATTCGACAGCCCTATCTGTCGGCGAGATGATCACAAAGGTCCAGATGATGCGGCAATCGATGAATCAAGAGAGGAGGGAGATAGCAGCCAAGCAGGGAATAGAGCCTGATCTGGTACCGCAATGCGAGCACCTTTGGGTCGTTTCAGGCGTAGGTCCCTTTTGTTGGCTGAGCTGATACCAGGGTGCTATGCCGTTGGTCAGAGAACGCATTGCCGATATTCTTGTTCGCAAACGATCATTCGTGCATGTCGACGAATACCTCACTCGTCATCCCGACTTTGCAAATGCCCTGAGCGCCAGGCCAGGTGAGTAATCTCGCTGTTATCAGCTGACATGGTAGTCGGCCTTCATCCAGATGTATTGCGACCATCGCCATCCTCTTCCGAATCGAAACCACCTCCCCTCATCCTGGTCAGATGGCTCGGAAAGGATTTCGATGCCCAAAAGATCTTGGAAATCAAGCAGGCCGAATTTGGGGGCAAGAGCAAATTGAAAAAGAAGATCAAAAAGTGATGCGACTCCTGTCCAACCCGTAATCAGAAATGTATGATGTAGTGCATGTAATGTCGTCCCAACTACCAGATGATCTCTGCCCGTACCAAGAACTTCTCCCCAAAGTAGTTCTTGTTCCAATATTGCTTGTTCAATTTGCGCACAAGTCGACAAGCGTTGTTGACAGAGTCGGTCGTTACGACCCATGTGGATGTGAAACTTCCAGCCGAGCTGAAATGTCAACCATGTTCACAGCACTGGACTCACCTAGGCAATCGCTTGACATCTTCCTTCTCTTCAATCTGCGTAGGCTCGACTCCATAGTCCGCGCCCGCCTGTCTTATACGAAACTCGGGAGTCATTCCCGGCAATCCCCTCAGCAGCACCCTTCGCCCTTTATTTCGGATATCCATACACCACTCGACTGAAGGAATCTCGATCGGCCTTGATGTTGCATCGGTCTTCCATCCACCTTCGGGTCGGTCGGAGGACCTCGAAGAATCGACTCCAGTGCGCTCAAGACTACGTAGTTGACCATCAACCCACTTGTACGCAGTAAATCGACTTGGATAGGCGGGGAGATTGGGTCTCATACCTAGATTCGAAGCTGGTCGAGGTCCTTGGATCCACGATGAAGTTTCGGGGAATAATGGTCTACCCACTACGGCTTTGATAGCATGATGTGCCTGCTCGTAATCGACATCTTCTAATGTGAGGTGGACGTTTTTCGTCTGCATAGGTCCGCGTGGGCAAGATGGTGGGGGCATAGTGACTGGAGATGAGCACAAGATTTGTCATATACCTACGATTTGAAACTGGGAAATCCTTTTTGACGATATTATTCTGCTTCAGAGCACGAAGCACATCCTGCGAAGTGGCCGATTTGGGAATCTCGGCGAGTACAATATGGTGGGTACGCTCATTACGACCACTCTTGGAAGCTGGAGTATAAGTATACCAAATTATTTCGGTACTTACATTCCGCTCCAGGTCTGTTCACAAGGGGGTTTAGCGAAAAGCGAGGTCCTCTTGGCGTTGTTGAAGATGATGCTCCGGACGTCGCGCTGCGTAGGGCAGTTCTGGCTTGGGACATGGTGGGTATGGAGTGAAATGAGGCAGCAAGAGTAGATAGACCTGGAAGACGCCGTGAAATGTTGGTCAGGCACGGATGTCCACGTTCCGCTACATCTGCGCTCTTCTCTTTGGCACCTGATAGACAGAAACCCTCGCCTTACAGACCGACGTCAGCGTTCGTATATAGCTGCAACGACAAAGGGAAAGAGAGAGCAGCAGTCTACGTCAAGCAGACGTCTCACTATTGTATGATCACTGCGCTACGAGCCTCGGCTGTGTACTTTAGGGGGCAGAGCTCGCTTCACCTCTTCCTGAGCTGACACATTAGTCGTCTAGCGCACATGGGCTTCGCATTCTGAAGGACACAGACCAAGTCGGAAGGTGTCAGGCGCAAGAGGAGAGGACAGAAGGTGCGAGTATGCAAAAACATCCCAAAAAGAAAGAACGGAGCCGGCAGGGTTCGAACCTGCGCGTCTTGCGACAACAGATAGTGAACAAAAGGTTAGCTATTCAAGTCTGTCGGATTAGACCACTCTCCCACGACTCCAGGTCATGCAGGAGCCTTGTTAGAATAATATAAATCGGAACTTCAGAATGGACTCGCACAATTACTGTTTTCCAGCTTGTTCCTGTGTGCTTTCATCATTTCTGTCATTGTGTAGAGCGCTGGCGGTGGGCAACCACGAAGAAATCAGCTTATTACCTATCTTGGACCTCAAAGGACCGGTACCCTGGAACGAAGATTGCCTCGACGCTAACACCGCCACTCAAAGGATGCTGGGATTGATTGCTGACATCTTGTCTTCCGTTGTCTTTTGTATCACTCATCCCCCCATACTTAGTGCCTCCATCAGTCTGTCATGTCGGACTATAGAGCTGAAAGAAAACCGCAGGAAGAGTCTCCAGCTCGACTATTCAGAGTGTTCAAGGACTTGGTGAAACATGTCGATTTCGAAGATGCTTTGTTTCATCGAGAAGGAGAAGATCTACCACAAGTCACGATTCGCATCGGGGACAAGCTTGTATTTATCGCTCAGAGGGGTAAGCTGTACCTTCTGATGAAGGACCTTCGATGGACCGACTATGGCAAGACCGAGGGACCGTCCTTGTTATTCCACCCCGCCAGCGATCCCCCGATGCAGTATGAGGATGGCACTGCTGAAGTCGGAACTGGTATGTGGATGAGGGACCGAGTCATGTTGACTTCAATTCACATGACATTCATTTGGGGATTGTCCCCACGAACGAAATACCTTCTCGACCTCGAGAAAAATCATTGCCGAACATGGGTATCTCCATCATCCTCGCCAGGTTCGTTCTTTACCACGAGTACAAAGTAGCATTACTGACTTCGCCAGACTTCCAAATATCAAACACGCTAGGACTGCCAGCGAGAACAATGAGCTCAATACACATGACGCTCCGGATGTATTCATCGATTTCTACCTAGTGATCCGAACCACTGGACAGGCCATGGTACCGTACTGTACCGACTGCCGATTTCGATGTCAAGAGAGCTCCTGTCCCATTTCCGGACTCGTGATCGATCCTCTTGAAGTCTACAAACCCGGACGCGAGGACTTGCGCAACCGAGCACACTTCCCAGGCGAGGACAGCGCGTATCAAGGTGATCTTCGAAACTTGCTCATCCACCCCGATTTGAGCGCTGAGAGGCACCGATACTTCCATCATCCCCAGAAGACCTGGATGCCGGCCAATTCGGTTCAAAGACCTGCGAACTGGAGCGCTAGGTATCCGACGGTGAGTATATCCACATGAAGCCCATTTGATAGACACTAAGCATTCGTAGCGTCATTATGATCCCTCTGCTACCCTGGTTTACCCTGGTTTGAACAATGTAACATCAAACCCTTCACAGAGCCATGAATGATGGTCTCACAACAGGAGCTTCGTCTGCTCCTCTTGTGTACCTCAGTCAGCTATGGACGACAAATTATCTCGTTCTGGAACGTCCACCTGATATAAAACGATGAACGGCAAAAAAGACTAGATTATGGCGAGGAGGAATTTCGGATATATCCGACGTACACGTTGTTCGGCCAATTCCAAGATCGCATCTGCTCTCTGCTCATTTAGGTTCGAATAACAAGCAAGGTTCGAGTCTGATTCAATCTAAATCCAGGAGTGGTCTTTATGCTCACTGCCCGACTCAAGCTTCAATCTGCTTCTCAACCTTAGCGAAACCAATCTAGCTTGACATATTTCGCTTCGTATAAGACTTCGGATCACCGATGACCCATTTCGACTTGGTCTCGGTCAGTACCGCCGAACCATACCATTTGCTCGATCTCCCTATGTAGGTGAGAGCCATACTTCGAATGGCGGCTCCCTGAAAAACTGTATCTAGACAGGACAAGTGGGTGTCTTGGAGTCAAACGCCTTTTCGGATAACCCTATCGACATAATCTCTCACCCACCAAGCCCAGGCGTTACAGCATGACCACTTGATATTGACGGAAGCGAAGGAGTGGAGCAGTCACAAAGGATGAGGAGAAGCGCGAAGGAGGAGACCGTGTGTCTAAGGGCGGCTGCGCCCATTCAGAAGTTCAAACGAATTCCTTCCCTTCTCTTGTTTATGTCCTGAAAGCAAAAAGAAAAAGAAAAAGGAAACGAGGCTGACGAGACCGATTCAACAGGGGTACCTTGCGGGTCCTCTTCTTCTCATCAACTACTTCACTCTCATCACTCACTTCACTCTCATCACTCACTTCACTCTCATCGCTCTCATCACCCACATCACTCTCATCACTCATTTCACTCTCATCTTTCAATTCTTTTTAATATACCGATACCAATATTCAACAAATGGCGGAACGTCGATCAGCCCTCGAGCTGGTTCACGGTCCGAAAGTAAGTATTCCACACTTGCTCGCTATCTATGCTGACGACAGCCTGTCGGATCCTTTGTCGCCAGATTCATCGGATCCTTTGTCGCCAGATTCACCTACCAAGATTCTCGACAAGCTTTCGTAATCTCATATTTTGAGGTCAAGGGGCAGCTCTTGAAGCAATAGAAGATCATACCCATCACACTGGCCGACGGAATCTCGATGCTCTTCTCTGATATCTCATGGGAACGAGATTTCATGACCTGGTTTTGGGAGATCATCAAGTTATATGCCGATTCCAATCACCCGACAGACATGATTCCCCACCCCACCAAGCCTGGTAAACGGATTTTCGATCCAAAATCAACATACCCAAAGAGTTATCAGAAGGGTCCTGTCCCTATCCACTTCTGTACCGAACAGGTACCATATACTGGAGTAGTCGCCGATAACCACTACGTTGATAATGATGATGAATACACTTGGACTTTTATCGATATCGTCCTTGCCATTCTTGCCTTACGAGCCGTAAGTTTCCTGCCTCTCTCTCTCTGATCACAGCTGACCTTCAGATCGATGCCCTCCCTCAATGGCATCACAACGCAAACAAGAGGTCGGAACATGCTTGGGTCGCCAAGACCCGAATGAAGATCCTCTTGGGGAGTATGCTGCCTTCGATCATCTTCGGCAACCTCAAGAATGCCCAGCCTTGGGACGACCACAGCCAAGGTTGTGGTGGATGTGATGGATTCATCGGGTCACGTCTCTTCATATTTCTATCCGCTAAGGCTGACGAGAAAGGCGATCACCTACGCCTGCATGGCCGAGCAGTTGGCTTCGGATAAAGGCGGTATATACAAGCATACGATCGAGTTCGGCCACATCACCGGCAACATTGACGCGATGATATACCGAAGGTTCCCCATCGAGGACTTTTGGCGACTCATCGCCAGGCCCGCCTCCCAGACTTTGGTAGGATGTCGGGATACTGCCAACTTCTACGGTATGCAGAAGCTGGCGAAGGTTGACCAGGCTCCGGCTAGGGCCTTGCATTACAATGGGGTCAAACTGAACGTCATCAACGCTTCGATCAGTAAGTTAGGTGATGGCAATTGAAACCCGAGCTGATGTCTAGATAATTGGAACGTGCAGCACGCCGCCTTGATTCATGATTACAAGCATGGTCCTAACGCCGGGTATTCTCCCCCCCCCCTGCTGCTCCTCCTGGAGGCTGGCCGGGTAACGATCCTCTGCCACCTGCTCCGGCATTCCCCCCTCTCCCCCCTGGTGGTCCCTCCTCTTCCTGGGGGCGGTGGAAACGGCAATCAACCTCCCCCTCCTCCCGGTGGTAATGGTGGTGACCCCGCCAACAACCAGCCTCCCCATCCTTACGGTGGTAACGGTGGTGGTCCCGCCAATGATCAACAAGCTCCACATCCTCATGGTGGTGATGGTGGCGGTAACATTGGTCCTTCTCATCCATATGGTAACGTTCGAAATCGAACTTCCAGCAATGCCAGCTTTGCATCCATCGCTAGCGCTCCTTCGACTCAAGGCAGTACTGGGAACCGCAGGGATTCTGAACCAGCGGATGCTCAAGGTAGCTGCTCGGAGGCAATGGTACGTCTTCCACCTTCTTCATCGTACTTGAACTGATCAACAGGAAGTCGTCGGTGTATATGGAAACTGGTCACGACCAAGTTCTTCCAAGGTACTTCGGCACAGGCACTCAGCTGGAAGATTTAACCCAATGGATCTATCTAATAGGAATCGATAGTCGGCTTTTGGAATGTGTCTTACTAGGATGGATCGAGCTCTTCGTCCACTTTGTTTAGAATGATCTGTCTCCTATACTATCAGACCGACAATAACCCGAAGCGAGGGAGCCTAGTCATCAAGCCACTTTTGAAAGGGGTTTGTGTCAACATCATCAACCCATCACTAGATCGCACCGAATCCCGACAGCTTGCCTCCTTTATCAACTCTACAGGTGCGCATCCCGCCCTCGGTCTGCTACTTCTCGTCAATAAGGCTGCTTTGGATCTCAAATTCAAGAAACTGGGACCAAGGGATTTTCTGGAGTGGTTTGATGCCATTGTTGTTGCGCAAATCGGACAGGATGAAGAGTCAGACTGGGCTATCTTGATACCCAATGTGAGTCAATCCCGCCGATGAATTTCAATACTGATTATCAGTACCATGCAGGGTCAGTCAAGTATGACTCTACTATCGAGATCGATAATTCAAGAGTCATCATGGTTGTGTGCAGGATAGACGTGGTTGCCGAGGAAGTCGAGACGGAGAAGGTGGAGAGTGGGGGTCGTCCAAGCGGGGAAGGATATCGAGATTGGCTACTTAGCCTAAGAAGAGCCATCGTGCCCCGTCTCAACGCAGAAGAGCTAGATGTCAAGCTGCCTGAAGCCAAGATAGCCCTTCGAAGGCAGATTGGATTCTACAATCAAGTCCGCAAAGTCAGCTCGACCCCACCCAGAAGGCTCACAAAAGAGGTAAGTGATGTTTATCAGGCAGCGCTGACGAATTCAGGAGTCAGAAGTTATTTCGCTGCAAGCTCGGCTTTCGAGACAAAAAGGCAACCTTCGACACGTAAAAGCCGAAGGCCCAAAACAATCCCGACAACGCCTTCGCCATTTCTTTGCCGAAAAACGGAAGGAGGCAACGTCGAGAGAAATTAGAATCACCACAGTCATGCAAGCTGGCATGCCCCGACGCTCATGCGACAATACCGAGGAGCATCACGAGAAGTGGTGGATGGAGCAGTGGGAAGGGCTGGACCTGGTCTGGGCAGTCCACTCGTACGAGATGAAGAAGTGGATGCGAGCGGCAACATCGTCCACCAAACAAGAACGATATGAAAAGCACCTCAAAGCGTACACCGAAGCGAAGGTTGTCGAGATTGTGGGTATGAAAACCCCTCTCCAAATGCTTGAAACACTCGCTACCGAATCAAATCATGCTTTCTATCGCCTATCGAAAAAGCTCAACCAGTGGCTGCTCTGCGCCCACTGCGGAGGCTATGGATTCGCAAGTCCGCAGGACAATCATACGTGCGAGGGAGTAGAAGAAGATAGGGATCGACTCGGCCTCAGCAACGAGAGGAAGAGGTACGAGGTCAGGGGAGGCAGTGAGGAAGGGGACTTTCGGTCAAAAGCTCCTAGGTCACTCAAGAGGATCAAGCGTACCCGTGATCCGAAGTTTGGGGTGTTCAACACCAAAGTCATTCATGCTCACGAGGCCTGGGGAGCGTCTGGCAAGAATGATCGTCGATACCGAGGAACTCTCCGCAGGCATGGCCAGTCATCAGATCGTCTGGAAGAATCCAAAGGCCGATATGGGGCAAATTTCGCCCATCTAACCGGTCATTGCGGCGATCCTGCCCCGGGAGGTCAGTCCGATTCTTGTACATTCCGATAGTACCTCCGACTTTATCGTCACTGTTGGAGTATACCGATTACCGAGTCCCTTACCACACCGATGACCGACTGGGATAATACACCTACTCGACCGGCAACTTCAGATTGGAGGGTTTTGAAATCAATCATTTCCGCTATCAGTCCCGGCTCGCGATCACACGACGAGCCACTGCTATTCGCTTCATGTGGTAGACCGGCATGCGACTACATGTCCCTCAAACGCGACTTTTACCAGCACGTGTATGCTGACGGTACAAAGCCAAAATATCGCCTTTCCGTAAAACAAGTCGCCCGAAATTTTGTCGAACTACCCGTATGCGTCCAGCTTCGCCTATGGACCGGCCATAGGGGACAAATTCGATCTGCTGCGGACGATAAACAGCCGAAGCAGCATTCACATCACATTCTTCCTCGTGGTCATGAAGCAATCTCAGGCCGCTCAGCACATGATCTATCCTACTTGTCATCATTCCATCTTTCCTCATGTGCTCCTACTCCACTACTGAATCTTACATCTGTCCTACCCATCATGCCGCTGGACATTCCAATCAAGGTAAGATCAACACCAAACCGAATGATTTTCTTTTGACAATCAGCGTCGTCACCGGTAGCTCTCGCCACGTCCTTCGGCGCTTGCCCCTCCCCCGCCTGAGAAATGTTGTCCTGGCAGACTCCTCAAGACCCTCTCAAACATCGTACGTATCACCCCTGCCATCGCTCTGCATCTCGGCAAAGTGCGTTTTGCAAAATTACTCGCTCTCAACGTCGACACGAACAGCGAGGCGACTAAAGCTATATCCGCTCGACAAATCTTCCACCTAGCTGCCGCGGGTCGTTTCCACCCTGCCCTTCGGCCGAAGCTATACACAATCGCTTGGAGCGCCACGTACTCGCCTGATTTCGATCATCGAACATCCATCCAGAGGCCGCTAAGAAGGTCATCCATCACTCAGCTCATATCATACGACTTTCATCAAGGTCGAATCCCGACTCCTCAAGTGTCTTCGGATATCACTCTGGAAGAACTGGAGTACCGGGGTCACGCCCTAGAGTATACCGATATCCATGCTGGACCAGGTCCAAGCTTCTCCTGCCGGTCAAGGATGAGAGCGTTGGGGATGGATGATAGATCGGTGGAAGCGGCATATCACCAAGGCAGGGTGTCGGAGTTTGTAGGGGCTTCAACGGATGTCTTTCCGATCACACGACCCCATGATTGGCTGTGGCTCAACGTCCTCGAGCTCATCCGACTCATTCGGATTGCTAAACCGACGATCATCAGAGCAGAAGGGGGAGAGGCCTCGAGGATCTTGATGGGGGCCATCGCCAGCGACATTGTTTCCGACTGTCTGATGCCAACTCATAGGTGTCTTTTGGACAAGTTCCTCGACCTCGAGTCTCAGGGCTCAGCTCTCGACCTCGGTCAACTGGTGAAACGTGCTTCGACAACTTTTCGTTTCGAAATACTCTCGCCATCCGACTTTCTCTCGTGGATCGGTCTTGTTGTCGTTGCTCAAGTAGGGCCAAGCCCGGTATATGATGTGTCCATCGTGTTTGCAAATGTGAGTCATCTGGTGTGCTGCCCGACGACAACTAATAGTAGTATCACGGTGGATGTTTGAAATACGTCCCCGAACTCGAGATCGAAAGGGCCCGGGTGAATGATCTGGTCAATTGCATCTTGGCGATAGCCGAGGAAATGGAAGAGAACGAGGTTTCGAAACTAGGACAACGACCCGAGCGCGACGTACGATACCTTCATTGGCTAGAGCGACTCCGAGAAACAATAGTAGCGGAGCTTGATAACCGGGGGCTCTCGACGCAGCTGATTGAAGCCAAAGCCAACCTGGCAACGAAGAATACCAGAAATCGGGTGATGGGGAGAGTGAATACAAAAGCCACCTGGTGAGGATATCACTATCTCGCCTGATGTATGCTGAAACGTAGGACCCACAGGTACGATCAGCCATCGCGAGCGCCTAATGGATCGAGAGCAATCTCCGACATGTCAAGGCTATCGGGCCTCCTCGGTCTGAGGCAAGACGGTCCCAATTTGACACCGAAACCGCTTCCGTCGAAGATCTACGAACGAGGGGCTTTTGTGATGCCATGATTGTGGGCCCGCCCAGACGATAGATCGACGATACCGAGGAGAAGCATCTCGATTGGTGGCTGGATCAGGTCGAGCGCCTAGACCTCGTCTACGCAGTCACTTCATTCGAGGCCAAGCGATGGACCCGAATCGCAAACAAAGATATCAGACAAGGTATTTACGATCATCACCTTCGAGCCTATACGGAGGGGAAGGTGGTCGCGATACTCAATCGAAAGCCGGTCATAACGACGCTAGAGATCTTCGGTAATGCGGCCATGAGCCAATTCTACAAGCTACCGAAAAAGCTACATCAGGTCCTCTACTGTGTCCACTGCGGTGCTAGCGACCTTACTTGTTAACTTTATACCGGAAGAGATACATGTACTCGCTACAAGACTAGCTATCTATGTATCATCTGATTCTACTACTGCCAAGGTTACTAGCCGATAACCACCATGTGGGCTGATTTAAGGGTAGTAACCTAGTGCTTACTAGTGATAACCTTAATACGCCAATGTCTCATATTGGTCGTATGGGTTCTGGCTATGCAAGCCAAACCTCTCATAGAGCGTGTCTTTTAACATTACTGGCCCGCAGGGGTCAGTTACATGCGAGGGATTCAAGGAATCGATGGAGGAGGCAGGACGGTCAGCGGAGAGGGTGCGGTACGAGATAGATGAAGACGATGATTTGGATCAGAAGGCGCCGAGGGCATTGAAGAAGATGAAGAGGTCCAGGGATCCTAAGCTGGGTATCCTGAACTTTAAGCTGGTCTTTGCCCACCAACTCTTTGGCTACACCGAGCTCCTCGACATGTCGGGCATCGACACGGCAGCCCTCGATAGCCACGGTCTTACATGGCTCGATCCTACAGTCTACCTGGAAGCTGCGGCGGAAGAAGGTTCCTGGCCCGGTCTTCTCAGAGCTCCGATAAACGTCCCCAAGATACTCGTTCTCAAGAACAGCGACCCGGAGTACATCATCATTGTTGGCGGTTTTAGATACATACAATCCCTAGAAACGTCCATGACCGACTTCGATTCGAGGTCAAGATGTCCAGTCGAATGCGCCGCATCGCTCCTCACTTTGGTCATCAAGCCCCTTGGCCAGACACGGAGCCAAGAGCCGATCAGACTCGAAGCGACAGTGCTCCAAGCTACCAAAACAAGTTCACCGAATCCTCTTCTGTGTTCTTTGTGGTTCCAGTGATATCACCGGTCCCCAAGGTAGTCACACGTGTGACGGGGCGAAGGGCCCGATGGAACTGCTCGGGATCTCGACTGAACGGGACAGGTGAGAGGAGTAGGAGGAGGGAGATGCGGAGGAGAAAGCGAGGAGGGTGTTACAAAGGATGAAGAGGTCACGAGACTCGAAGCTCGGCATCTTGAGCTTCAAGCTAGTCCACCGATTATCCAAATTTGTCATATCAAAGACAAGGAGTATATTCCACTCATCAAAACCGATCGCTATACCCCCACCGGTTGTATCTCCTCGGCACATCTCTCCAATGACGACACAAAGTATTAATTTTCTAGACACGAGCTGGCAGTGTTGATCCTAATGCTTCGATGCGTATGTTCGTTCTTACGAGTCGTTCTCATACTGATTTCCAGGTCATGAGTAGAAACGTCGCCCGCGACAAAGTCGATGGAAGAAAGAGCACCCAAGGTCATATACATGGTCACGGCTGCAAAGCTCGACTCAGTCCAGACATGAGGGACATTCTCCCTGGGCTCTGGGCAGATGATGCTGAAGCAGTCGTCTACCTGTTCGGGTGTCCAGGATGCGACTCATTAATAGCCGTAAGCTAAACAAACGACGTGTACTGATTAACAGATCTTTCGAGCTATAGTCTTTATGCATTCCGACTTGATACCGCCCAAGATCAGTCCTACATCGACAGCAAGGATGGTTGACGTCTCAATTCCCGACATCATCCGCAAGCGACTCACTTTCCCGGATATCATTCGAATCATTTGCTCGTACAACTATGGTCTCCATCAAGCTCGATCGAACCTCGGAATAACGTGACTGACGCCTGGCTCCCAAAGAACAGTCAGGAGCAGGCCAGTGAGATCAAGAGCCTCAAGCAATGTCGCGTCGCCCAGCGCAAGACCGACCAAGATCGAATCGACCAAATGACCTCGACCTTCAGGTTGAGGGAGCTCGAACTCGCTGTTGCCAAGGGGTCTGCTGACGCTCTCATTCCTTGCTGTAGAAAGGCCGAGGAGCGTCTCGAACATGCCTTTGACCTGGTCAATGATGCCATCCAGGCTGTACAAGGTTTGGGGGGTGATTGGTATCGATACGAAGACGATTCAAACCCGAACTATACAGCTGTACCTCCTGGTCCAAGCACCCCCTCAGACTTCCTGCGTGGAGCCATTTCATTTTACGAAACTAATCACCAACAGACGCTACGAGACTGGTCACCAACAAACACCACGAAATCGACCACCCACAAACACCTTTCCGGCTGACTAGTCGAATCAGCTCAATTAATATCGAAAATAAACTACTCACCATTTCTCACAGAGATTCAGGTGTTAATCCAAGTTCGAAAGGCGGGCGACGTCCCCGAGCTTTTCCTCTCCATGGAAAGGAGCGAAAGCGATGCTGCTTCGTGGAAGCTTGACATCCTTGGATTCCTCGAAGAGTGCGATCATGGCTGGCGGCCAGGCAGAGGGGGGTTTGGTGGAGAAGGCCACCCAAGCTGGTTCGGTCGAGGGACCGTCGCCGACTGTATCCGGAGGTGATTGTCGGGCTTCGAAATAGTTCCCTTCTACCATGTTCATCCACTTGTCGAGCTCCATGCCTCGGTAAGCGGATTCTGGTGGTAGAGTCTTTTGAAGTGGGGTGATATTGGCCCTAGCGCGCATTGCTTTCTCATCCAATTTGGTAATGTGTTGGCGAGAGTTGAATCAATAACAATAGTGCTCGTATTTGCCTTCTCGAGGTGTGACGAGGAACTGATCAGGGGCTCGACACGGCTGATCATCAGCACCACCCAGTGTCGAGACTTACGAATCGGCTCGTCTTGTAATCCGAGGCGGTGGGAACTGGATCGCCCACAAAAGCCAGCTCCCAAGTCTCTCGTGGGTGGAAGAGAATGTCCCTCATCCTTTGGTCCATGCCGCTGTCGAACAGCAATGCTCGTACCAGCTTCTGGTGGGCGGTTTCATCTCCAGGAACGTGAGTCCTGAGGACCATCTCCTTCCTGCCCGGGTTCATGGCGTCCATAGCATCCACCACCATGCCTGCAATCGGGCACTGCCTCTCACGTCCTTGTAGTCGGCACTCGACGCAACACGGTATGAGCGCCTGACCGGTGGCTCGAATGACGTGAAGGTAATCAATGGCTACGTCGGGTGCGTTCTCGGAGGCGAGTCGTCGATTCCCGTCGTTTGTGTTGTAGTAGTGATATGATGTACCATTGTATCAGAGACTTCCTCGGTCATCAAGCTCAGGCAAAAGGCGTCCATGAACATATTTTCCACGACGCCGATGGCAACACCAACCGTGTATGAGATCGCACCGGACCGACAATGTTTGCTCCCATACAGAGCTCGACCGCTCTTAGCATCCAAGGTTCCTTACGGCAATGAAGGAGCAGGTGCACGTAACATGAGATAGTAGGGTGGGGATCTGTATTGACCAGATTGCATTTGGTGATCTCGGACGATTTGCATAGGTGATTCATCGAGTAAATCGATTTGAAATCATCATGAAAACCTGTGCGCTTCCCCTAAGAAATCTGTTAGATGCATTTCCATAGCTGCTGAGTGTTGTAAACGCACTGGGGCAGTAGGAACAAACCCGAAGATTCAGGAAAGTGGTAAAAGTGGTCATTTGCAAATGAGGTTGAAGGAGCGAGGAGTAATGCGACTTTGCTTGCGACCCGTCCGACTGATATAAACTGCATTCCAGGCTTCTTCGACCGGATTGCCGGAGGTCAACATAGGTGTTGAAAGTTGTTGACGCTCGAGATGTAAGCAGGTCGATAGAGCATTCTCGCGCAGAACAGAGCTATAACCGAGCACGCGTAGAAGGAGAAAAAGGAGATGAGACGCGAAAAAGCTACCCCTCATCAGCTGTGCAGAACCCCTTCAGACTACAAATGATGGAGATCGAAACGAGTGTGGTCACGAGCCAAGACATTGCTCATTGCTCATAGCTCATACATTCAACACAACTGTACAGGGCACTACGATTTCGAACAGATGTCGTGGATGATGGGATCCAACTTGTAGGCGAGGAAGTAGAGCCAGACTAAGTCCGCTACCTCCGGCACGCTATCAGTACATCGAACATCCTCAATTAATCTACGCTGACCGTCCCAGTCCATGTAAGAACCATTGATACAGGACATCTTCGTGAGGCCTGCCATCACTTCCGGGTCGAACTCCACTCCCATGATATTCGCTCTCTTGATAACGTCGAGATGAATGAAAAAGGCATTGAATCGCTGGCCTTCGCTGTAAGACTCGTATAGGTCGGACAATTGCTGACCCGACTGACGTTAGCTAGGCTTCTCTCATAGGCGATTGCTTACCAAGGCAGCTGGTCTAGCTCTTGAAGTGTTCTTCCTTATTTCTTTCGCCGCTTCATCGGTTGGAGCTGGCGACGAGGACTTGATGTAAGCATGGCATGTAATGTGCAAAGAGAGACTTACTGAGGAGGATCTGGATCGTTCCCTCGAAGGGGTGGTGAGTACAATCGAAGGGGTAGTATCCTGCAGTCATGAGACCAGAGTCCGACCGGGCGGTGAGGGGGGTGAGGACTTACGACAGCTTCTACATCGACATGGGAGGTCTTCTGTTGGGACACGTTGTCTTGGCCGTTGTTCTATATCCTCAGTGTTGATCTCCTGATATAGGGGATATACCCACAAAAGTGATGGTAACAGCAACGGGTACCTTGGACTTCTTCGCCTTAAATTTAATTGTCACTTCCACCTCTTCGCTCGCAGCCCTCTTTCGAGATATAAGTACCTCCTCCGTGGACATTGTGGGTATGGAGGAAGGTGGGAAAGGTGAAAAAGTGTGAAGGAAGGGAAACGATGTGAAGTAAAAGAAAGAGAACTTTAGATTCAGAAACGTTGATTTATATCATTTGAGCTCGGACCCTCTACCCGCAGATATTTGTGTGCTGCTTCCTTTTCCCCTAAGATCTCGCATTGCAATGCTGCATAGGCTGATACAACTCACATACACATCTAATGCACAGACTCACGCCTGGACTTGACCTCCAATCGACTCCTGTCCCCTCTGCCCAGCAGTTGCCAAACACCCCTCAACAACAGCCAGTAAATGTTGATTCTCCAAAGCAGCTCGTACTCTCTCCTTGTCATTCAGTTGCTTGTTGACGGCATGTTCGGACTGGTGGGTTCCAGCTTTGATTCGAAGATCGATCCGGTAGCGGGGTGGAAGGGATCGCATGAGTCGGACTCGTAGGGATAGGCCTGTATGTCAGCATCGGTAGAGCAAATAGAAGAGAAAAGGTGAGAGCTGAGGAGAAGAGGAAGAGTGGGACATACCGATTAAAGTAGACATTGAGCAATGTGGAATGGTCGGTGTGAGATAGACCAGGACTCGATTTCCAGCAACGTGAATGTCCTCCGGGGTGACTACTCGAAGCTGCTCCAGCGATACAGGGTGCTCTGGGTCGGTGATGGATCTCAGCAGGTCTAACATCAGCCCAGATCCAACTTTGCCCATGGTGACATACCAAAGACCTCATCCGCGTCGATATCCTCCCTCTCCTCGCCGCTGGAGTTGTCGGAATATGCATATTCCTCCGCTTCCTCACTCCATAATAATGCTTTGGGAGCCTTCTGCCTCCTCGATCCCGATGCTGTAGGTGCAAAGATGGTTGGGTTTGCGTTATCTAATTCTCTATCCATTGTATAGGGTATAGATGGTACAGTTGATAGATGACTAACGCCACTAATATGAACCAATTGAAATAATCCCGAGCCTCCCCGATCTTCAATCAAGGTAGATTCATCTATACCATACATAGCATCAACACATATACATACAATGTCTGAGGAAAAGTGAGTAATAAGGTATATACATGGGTAGAGCTGACTGTATAGGACCTACGTCGTGAGTTGCCCAATAAATCTCGAGGATTAGACTGATGTGAAAAGCTACAAACCGCCGGCTTCGAGTGAGTCCATCCCAGCATTTCAGAGTCTGGCTAACATCGTAGTGCCCGTTTTCCCAACACCAACCAGACCAAGCACTGGTAAGTCATACGCAGAAAGGTATAGAAAATAAGCTAAACATGACCCTTCTTACGTCAAACAGCTGGGTAAGTCAGAATCGACAAATACCCGGATCGTAGCTGACCACTAGCAAAACTATGTCGACTACCACAAGTGCGTAAACGCAAAGGGAGAGGAGTTTGCCCCTTGTCAACAGTTCAAGCGTGCCTACCGATCACTATGTCCTAGTAAGTTACCTTGAATCTGAGGGACTCCAAAGCTGACAATGTAGATGAATGGGTACGATATACGATGCTTCGCAGGGCCAAACTGACAAGTAGGCCGCCAAGTGGGACGAGCAGGTCGAGAACAACACCTTCCCAGCATCGCTCAAGCCTTAGGTTGGGAATGAGGGATGGATGGATTGGGATTCCTATTGCTCAATGTAGAACAGTTGGGATGTTATTCTGTCGCTGCCTGTTGGAAGACTGCGCGAGGAGGTGGCAAGGTCAGAGGGAATTTTACTGATCGACTGTCTCACTGAAACGCCGAACCGGAAGGATCCACCCTGCCATTCCACCCTGCCATTCCACCCTGCCTCACGGCCATTGGGCGAATCACGAAGAACAATGATACGGGTCTTGTCAGCAGGACGTTCGGTGCAGAAGATCGAGCAAGGAGACGCCCAAGGCCTTAAGAGCAGATTTGACCGATTGGCTGATCTTAAGTGTTTCGTCGAACCGGAAGGATCTCATCCTGCCTCACGACCTGTTGGCCAATCACGAGCAACAACAACACGGTTTTTTTCCAGCCGATCTGCTCGGTGCGACACTCAAGCATGCCGTCTTGGCAAACACTCGCTGCGCCCCTCATTCGCCTTCGCCTACTCCGATGCCTGACGGGTGCTCCCTCCCCGACCAGTACCACTGACCAGCCTTGTTAATAACATACTGAGTTGCGAATCACACTGGATCTCTTGCCTTTGCGAACATGGTCCCTAGATTCGAAGACGACGGACGGTTCCACGAGGCTGTACAAAACTCCTTAAATGCAAGAAAACTGATGCATTATATCTACAGCTACAGACTGCCCATGGGCTTACGAGTCTATCAATTCTACATTAACGACCTAGAATACACCGGCGAGGACAGATCCCGCGAGGGCAAGGGCGATACCAGCAATACCAGCAGCCACTCCACGTCCAGCTCCACTGTTGGAGCCGGATCCACTATCGTTGCCGTTGATCGTGCCGCCACCGGTCGTAGGAGTATTTGTGCCGTTGGAGACGGTGGAAGACTGGCCAGAGAGGGCAGCGAATCCAATAGCGGTAGGTTCATATCGGTAAACAGAGTATACGTTCTTTAGGAAAGAAGCTCCAACAATCCATGAGATGGGTGATTGGGAAGACATGTCCATTTGGAAGAATGCTCCGGTACACAAGTCGGATTGAGTACTAAATCGACCTAGGTTCATGTCGGCAGTAGAGATCTGGTAGCTTAGACCACCGTATTGCATGGAAACGTCGAGGTTGGTGTCGCATGGGAATGACCAGAGACCTTGGTTCTGGGATCCCGACATGGGTTGAGCGTTGGGGATGGCGCCGTAGATGGCATCGATGGCGGCTCCAGGTGCGGCGATCAAAGTTGTTCCAGTGTCGATAGCAGTAGAGGGTTGACTTCCGGATTCCTACATGTCAGATGCGACTTCAGTACCACAGGAGGTACTCACAGTGACGTCGATGTTGTTGCCCTGGACCATTAAACCTTGAAGAGGGATTCGCCAGTAGTCTCTTTGACTATCGGGAATATCGATAAAGTTGATCTCACCCGTGTAGAGCGACGAGTCTGTACCACTTCAAGTCAGCAAGAGACCAACGAACCAAGAGTGAACATACCCGAGGGTCAATGAACCACCATCCGTCTCGACTTCTGATGGGTTGACGGCATTTCGATATCGCTTCATGTACACAGACATCTCTTGCGTTGTCCATGTTCCCGACTGAGCCAAAGCCTCCCAGAATGGCGTAGCGTCAGTCTGTGCAATACTCTCCCATGCAAGTCCCATTAATCCAGAAATGGGGGACGAGACTAGTCCAGCAGTAGTCTGATTGACAATGGCGAAAACTTGGTTTTGGATCGTGAATCCACCCATGGTGACTGTATCTCGGGTGATGAGACCGGCGGCATCACCAGATCCGTAGCTGATACGGAATGGTGTGCTGGAGGCTTGGTAGGTGGATGAATCGGCGGTGTTGAATCGGGTCAACTCAGAGCACGTATTAGTTGTGCAGTCGGAATCGGCGACCCATAGATCGGCCGATCCAGTGTCGAGAATGAGGAGGAAGTTCTGGGCTGGTGTACTGATCATCAGCAGAGCCGTGAACAAGAAACAGAGACATACCCTATGCTGACTTGACCGGCATATGATGCATCGATACCGACGTCGACCATTCTATCATCAGCCAAGCCCAATGACCCCCAACGACAGACTCACTGAACAGTCCCCGTTGCCCTCTTTCTCATCTCTGCCTGCTTGGCAATCTCATTCCGCTTCATGATCTGCTTCTCATTCTCGTGTAGATGCCTCTCAAACTTGCGCCTGATACCCCTGACCTGACCCTCTAACCATTCCTGTCGGACCTCTAGTTCGGGGTGGTATTGACGCTTACCAGCATCGGTATGGACGACTGGGACATGGAAGGGAAGGTATGGATCTCGCTTCTCGACTGTCGCATCGGCCTGTTCGTGTACTGGGTTGTGAAAAGGGAGGTATCGTTTATCGTGCTTGTCATCACCGGCAACAGCCAAGATGAACGGGAGCAGGGGTAGTAAGGCGATGAGGTGAGTGAACATCTTGAGGAGAAGAGTGTGGAGGGATAGTGTATGAAGGGGTATATGTGTGATGTAAAACCGGGTGGTGTCTCGGAAGATCAGGCAGGTGGCCAAGACAATGCTTGTTACGGAATGGTCAATGGAAGTGGCTGCGCTTTGTCCCCTTTGGTCTTGGCGTGTGTGGATGGATGGGGATTAAGTTTAAGGTATCAACTGGTGATGGGGTAATTTGAGCGACAGGAGACAAGGTTTGAAGGGGGTTGTCTATTGTCTATTGTAGTGTATATAAAGGTTATATGAGATGGATCATCTTTCTTTTATCGATGATGATGACTTTTGTGGATATATGGCATTTGGGTCGACTGTGCCCGATTCCCTGAATTGAAGGCGGGGTAAGGGGAGACACGAGAGGTATATAACCCTGAATATCGTCACCGGATCCAATTGTATACAGGTGACACAGGAATCCGTAGTTATGCCAACGTCGTCCGATCCTTAGAGTAGGAGAGAGTAACTATAGCAACACACACAAACGCAGCATGTACTAGCCGTAACACACAAAAGGAGTGAATCTCAAAGGATCGACGATCGTCTCAAAGGCCCTCCAGATCTTGACAGTCGCCTTTGCGGCATTGGATGTTGGTACAAAGTGCACCTCATGCCGCCGCGGCCGGCGCAGTCGTACTCGTACATGGGCTAACATTTCCTATCTATACCTCTACGTCTCTCTTCTTCTCGGTACTCAAACATGACTTGAATAGCTATATACAAGCATCCACAGGCAAAGACTAGGAACGTCCAGCCGGCATATGATGTAGTCAACTCAGTAAGGAGATGTCGTACGCCGTCGACCCCTAGGACAAATCCGACTAGATTGGCTGTCATGAGGAGAAAGAGGTTTGCGACTCCTCCTATACCGGCCAGAGGGCGATACCAGCGCTCATGGCCATACTGACTGTCAGTGATGTCTTGCACTTGACTTGCCTTTTCATATGGTATGGTAGCTCGAGCGGCAATCTCGGGGAGTAGGAACAAGCTCACGAGCCATCCCCAGGCAAGCAGCTTGAATGACAGGTCGTGCCATAAGGCGACGAACGTAAAGACCAGTAGAGTCGCAGCGGCCACGTTCTTGGATCCTCCCACAGGGATGTACAAGTACCTGTCATCAGCCCTTTCAAACTCGGCTGACCCACCTGACGACCCAGAGATTATAGCTCCTATGCCAAGACCTCCAAAATCCAAGAATCGAGTAGTTGTTGAGAACACAGCGGATCATGTTCTCGGGCGGATCCATTCCATCCAGCAGCGCCCATAGTCGGAAGTACCGCCAAGGTATGAGTAGCTATGAGTCAGCTCGCTCTTCACTTAAACGTGATAGCTCCGGCGCAACGGACATACCTTCATCCAGACTACCACCAAGTTCCACAACCCGATCATACTTAGCTCGGCTGGGCTATCCCCATCCCATGCCGAAGTATCCTTGATGGCGACCACGTACATTGAATGCAGCATTGTCTCCATCGTCAACAGACAGAATAAGAAGCGAAGGGCATCAGAGAGTTGTTCCCGACGAGTGATTGTCGTCGGATTTCGGATCTGAGTCTCAGTACCTCTCAATGTATCAGACGCACCTGCCAGATGAAGTCATTGAACGTTATTATTGGTCCAGCGATATACAGAGGTGGGTATAGGCAATAGGCGACAAAGTTCAGAAGCGAGTATTCGTTTTCGGGCAGAGATGTCGAGACCCTTTTACGGTAATCTTCCGGCTGAATATTAGCCTAAGGCGATGATGGTCGACACTCTGGCTTACAGTCTGCGCATCGTTTGCTTGTTTCCAATGATAATCCAGAGCAAAAGAGACGATCCTAAGCATGGTGATATTGAAATTGATATGCCAGCGAGGCAGCAATCCCTCCATTCGGTCCTATCATCAGTTCGTCATAGCCTTCGAAGGCGAATAACTCACAACAACTTCGAAAGCACCATGTAGATGCGCAAACCGATATCCGTCATTCCGCTCATTCAAGAACAGAATCAGCATATTCCCCACAATCACCATTCCCGGCCAGAACCGATCTATCACCCCAGACTTGTTCATCTTCGCCAGCTTGTAATTGAGTGCTAAGATCGCCAAGACCTTGATAGTGGAAGAACCATGTAGGATTAGGAGCATGATGATGGAAAAGGCAGCGATGAATGTGGTTCGTGAGCGGGTTGGCGATGTTACGAGTTTGGAGTGGAGTGTAGAGCAAGCAAGATATGATGAACCCAGGAGGAGGAGGGCAGATAGATTAGACCGGAAAGAACGGTATTGGGGATCACTGTTGTCCTATCTAATCAGCTTCTCCCGTGATGTCTATCCGCATGGCGGTCAAATCACTCACCACTTTCCAACCGAACATCCAGCCATCAGAGAGTCGTCCTGCATAAATCCAATAGTTTGGATGATGTACTATATATCAGCCCACCCTACCATATAGAAGAGAGGACATACCAGAACTCAGCCGGATAGGTATCCAAATCATGACAGGAATAACCAGCGCAAAAGCGATATAATACCCCATGAATTCCCTTGTACGCCATCTTGACGGTCCAGCCTCTTGGCCATTCACAGACCGGTTCGAATTTGGTATACGTATAGTAAAGTCCGTAACTTGGAACTTGTGTCCTTGAGCTTGTGTAACGGGTGTAGGCGGTTGCATCTTTTTATGATTTTCGGTCGATTTCTGATTGATTAGTGAAATGAGTCATAATAGGACAGTACAAAGGAGAAGCGACTGACTCTTTGCCTGATACCTTTGATCTGATGATGGTCAGACATGTAGCTGAGTAACCTTTGGTCGAGATCAGCGCATGGCGGGTGGTACAAGGGATAATCTACAGGTGAATCTTGTAGCAAAGAAGTCGCGTCGGTCAGCTCCGCCTGCTATACCTAGTCCACACATATAGAGGCAAGACGACTTTCCGAGCTGACAGGCTGGAGACCAAGCATCTGCTCGTCTGATGATCGTGCTGAGGCGACCGATTGGTAGAGACCGCAAGAGTTTCTGTGTCTTCGGGGCGACGTATGGCCGCTGTTGCAAGCAAGCCGTCGCTATTCAAGAGCCAGTTTATTTGCGCGTCTTTGGGCAACTACAACAGCGTAGAAAGTACGAGAGGCAATGATCCATCCCAATAATTTCTGCGCAAGTGATATCGCCTCTCTGATATAGCAGGATCTGCATGTTCGCGCCCGGAGAAACTCAATCAGTCTATAACGATAGTCCGCCCAACAGGCTCTACGCTAAACATGCTCTCTGGAACAGCTAGCTTCTCCCGAGCAATCGCCAAATCCTTTGGTGGCTGATTATCTGCTCGTCAGTCCGAGACCTGGTATTGCAACTCACAAAGCTCATCGCTCATGATCCACGTTCCCCAGTGTACCCCTACGCTCTTCTTAACATTCATGAATTTAGCCATGTTGACTGCGCCCTCGGGATCGGTGTGCTGGAGATGCATATGCCATCTTGGCTCGTATGATCCGATGGGGATTGCTGCCAGGTCGATATTACCGAAAACACGTCCGACGGCGTGGTACAGCGTTGGCGAGTATCTTTTGATCAGCCCGGTGGCCTCGCGTTGAGGCGTTGTACTTACCCGGTATCACCCAGATGAATGAACGATCTGGGCTTCTCCGTATCTGATTTGACGTGGAATGCAGACCAGAGCGTGGCGTTTGTGTCAAGGGGAGAACGGGCAGACCAGTGCTATCCGTCAGCCCAGTACGCACATCTTCGAAGTTGGTCGACTCACCATATTGGGAACGGCCGTTATCGTAAACGTTTGGTCCTTTTGTCCAGGTCGACTCAATGTGTGCTTGGCCTCCTGCCACCAGCTATATAATCAGCTAGGTCTGAAGCGAGACGAGCAGCTTACTCTAGCTCAGTCACTCTAGTAACTCCATGCTCTCGGATGAAAGGTCCAACCCCGATCGGTACTATCCATTCACAACTATCCCCAAGTTCGTGAATCGCTTCCGGATCCAGGTGATCAAAGTGGCTGACGATCAGCAGATGTTCAATCTGTGGGAACGTACTTGTGTGAGACTAGAACCAAATCCACTCTCCGCAGTTCATCCAGTCGGCATGGGGGCGGGCGTAATCGTTCTGGAGCAACTCGAGAGGGTAATGTACGATGTGATAAAGCAGGATCGGTGAGAATGGCAAGTTTGTCAAGTGTAACGTAGGATGTGGATTGGCCGAGCTGAAAAAATCAGTAAAGGCAAACAGAAGCGAGTGTCTACTCACCCAGGTCATGGTCAACTTATCCGTAACTTCGATATCTTCGCCTCCTCTTGTTGTCCGTTTCCTCGCTATACTCGAGCCTCCCTCATGCATAGGCTCTATCGTCTTTGACATCTCTGCTGCGCGTTCTGGGCCATATAACAGCGCAAAGTCCGGTCTTTCAATTGGTAGATCCTTGATTGGCCGTTCATCCGGTACACCCCTTCCCATCAGTTCACCCCTCAAAGTTCACTTACACATTCGAGAAGATCTTTCCAGTGACTGTAGAGATAACGATTTTCCATAGTGCCCATTCCCATGCTCCCTGCTCTCTCCATTCGATATACGGATTCCAATATCGACCAGCAAATCTCAAGCTCGAGAATCTGTATCTTCAGCTCTGATCTGATTTAGGCAAACGATGACAGACCTTCGTTTGAGAGCTTCCCGTTCTGTCTCTGTCGCTAGCGCATGCTCGTCCGGTTGACCTCCTGGTAAGATCTGTAATGTCGCTTGAAGGCTCTTGTGCCGTTCACGAATGTACGATCGTCGAAGCGTGTCGGTATAGGCTACCTGTCAGCTCTGACTTTTGTTTAGATGTCTAATTTACCATAATATGTGAGCCATACCCCTGTCCAGGCTACGGGCAATACTATGACCGCCCTTCTTAGCCCCGGGTAGATCATCCTTACCTATCTTATGGTCTATCAACAGCCATCGGAATTTTGGCCGATGCGTCATAAGGCGAGACGCGACTTTTGCTTACGTATTCACAACCACGCGAGACTCGCATGGTGTCACGGGCGGCTATCGATCCGGCGCCTCGGCCGAGCGCCTTTCGTGAGACTTATCAGATAAAAGACCATCTTGTGAAAGTGAGAGTGTATATCCCCTCTTCTCCCTCTTGTCCTCATCTCCTAATTCTTGTGTATAGTGTGTATATAATGGCTGTGGTGAATGCTACTAGAGCCTCTACCAAGACTGTCGTAGTACTTGGGGCTGCTTATGCTGGAAGGCGATGTGCTCAGATATTGAGCTCGACTCTTCCGCCTGACTGGCGATTAGTGGTCATTGACCGCAATACCCATTTCAACCGTAGGTCCCTCATTCTCATCGCCGGATTGGTGCTGATGGATAGACGTTTATGTCTTCCCTCGATTCACGGTGATCCCATCTCACGCCAACAAGGCTTTCGTACCGTATACCCATGCCTTCGAGCCTCGACCAGGAGATCCCGTCTTTGGTCTTCTCACTCCACCAACCACCCCAACATCCGAGACTGTAGAGCTAAAATCAAAGAACAGGGTCTGGATCCACGGTAACGTATCCTCTCTCGCCTCTCACTCCGTTACGTTCACCCGACTTTCAAGCGAGAATCCCGACAACACCGTTGGCGAGGCTGAGACCATCGAATTCGACTACCTTGTCTACGCGCTCGGAGCCAGCCTTCCTTCTCCAGTCGATGTCTGGGGCGAAGAGTCGAGTAGCCAGCAACTTCCGGGGGTACCTATGGGCTGCAAAAAGAGGGGTGTGGGGTACATGCATCAGAGAGCAGAGACCATGAAGAGAACGAAGAGCGTTCTGGTAGTCGGTGGAGGAGCCTTGGGTATTCGTGAGTACCACAACATGCATAGAGCCTGTGTGATCTGATCTACAGAACTCGCAACGGACCTGAAGGATGTATATCCTGAGAAAGAAGTGACCTTGATTCACTCGCGTCAGCAGCTCATGCCTATTTATCCCATCGAAATGCACAATGGCAGTAAGTGCATCTGCCCACTGAGATATAAGTACTAATCATCAGTCATGGAGAGCCTCAAGCAGCTTGGAGTCCAGACAATACTAGGTGAACGGATCATGACCTGGCCTGAACACCCCGAGATCGTCGATGGCAAAGTCAAGACTCTTGTCACCTCCACAGGCCGGGTGCTCACAGCGGAGATGGTATTGCCATGTACAGGCCAGAAACCCCATGTAGCGCTCATGGCCGCCTTCCGCCCTGAAATAATTTCAATGACGACCGGCCGGATCCGGATTCACCCGACTCTTCAGGTCGACAACTCCTCTTCCAATGAGCACGAAGCCGAGGACGTGTCGCACATTTTCGCCTGTGGTGATTGCGCCGAGAGTGGAGCTATACAAGCTGGTCATACTGCGTACTGGCAAGGGCAGCAGGCTGCCCAGAATATTGTAAAAATGATTGCGAACAAGGAAGTCCTGCTGGCAGGACCGCTTGGAGAGTATAAACCCACTCATCCCGCCATCAAAGTTACTCTTGGTCGTGTGAGTAGTCCTGTATATCGTCAATTAATGGCTGACCGTCCAAGCATAACGGCATCATCTCCAATGTTGACGGTACCCGTGTCACCGGAGAGGGGATCGAGGATCTTTCAGTGCCTGTTATGTGGTAAGTACAATCGTACCGTAGCATGAAAGCCGCTAAATATCAGGGAGTCACATATGGTCGCTGACATGCCTTATGACGCCTAGGATCTTGTACTGGCATGCCCGTATCGTATATTTGAATGCATATCATACCCAGATACGATCCGACCGGGGCTTGGCGAAAATGCGGAGCCGATTTTTCCTGAAATCCTTGGTCAGGAACCAAAAAGATAAGGTGGTGACTACCCATTGGCCTTTGCGGGGGTGTGATTTCCTAGCTTATCTGGAATCGGCAAAAGCTCTCGTGAGCACCTGACTGGATATGGAGCTAGCGTATATATCGCCGGGTGCAATTATGGATGGTCCGTTCATCATCTACGAAATCTCAACAAAATGGCAACTATCGATGTTCAGCCTGGAGCTCATGATGGCATGTCTGTGTCATCCCCGTATCATGAACCCGGACTCAAGAATGCGATTAAGAGACTCGGGACCAGGTGAGTCAGACTAAGAATAGTAGCGGGGAATTGCTGACGCGTCAAGAGAAGGGTGGTTGGGAGACTACGACTTCAAATACCTGTGCATGCCGACTATGCCATTCGGTAAAGGCAAAGGCAGGAGAAAGCCACCTCCATTTTACAGTCTGAACGCGGATCTGCCTATGTTGCTGGCTCTTGTTTGCGGTGAGTCACCTGATCTTCTGGTTATACTCAGGCTGATAGATCAGGCTTCCAGCACAGTCTTGCTATGATCGCGGGAGTCATCACAGTGAGTCCACCCACCCACCGACTCTATGTCGACACTACTGACACCTCAGCCCCCCATCATCATGGCGAGCCAGCTGGCGCTACCACCCGACACTCAAGCATACATGATATCAGCATCCTTGATTGCCTCCGGTATTCTCTCCATGGTCCAGATCGCCAGGTTTAAGATTCCCAAGACAAACTACTACATCGGAACTGGATTGATCACGGTCGTTGGAACTTCATTCGCCAGTCTCTCAACCGCATCAGCAGTATTCAACGCACTCTACGCCGACGGAACATGCCCTTCTATCCAGAATGCGGATGGTACAACCACTCGCCAAGCTTGTCCCGAGTACGTCAACTTGTGTTGTCCTGTAGTAGACTAACGTTTAGCGCATACGGCAAGCTGATTGGTACATTCCTAGTCTGCTCATTCTTGGAAATGGGCATGTCATTTATCCCCGCCAAGAAGCTCCGAAAGATCTTCCCACCACTCGTCACGGGATTGACTGTCGTCTTGATCGGCGCCTCACTAGTCGGTAAATCTGGTTTCCTCAACTGGGGAGGCGGAACCAATGATTGTCAATTACGACCTGCTGCACCTAGTATCTTCCGCTTGTGTCCAACTATCAATGCCCCCAATGCCTTGCCGTAAGTGTCAACACTTATTCGTGTTGAGCGTAGCTGATAGCGCAGATGGGGATCAGCAGAATATATCGGTCTTGGTTTCCTCAGTTTCATCACCATCGTCATCGTTGAAATGTTTGGCTCTCCCTTCATGCGAAACGCAAGTATCATCATCGGTCTGGTTGTTGGTATGATCGTAGCTGGCGCTACTGGATACGTCGATTCGTCCAGTATCGACACGGCACCGGCAATCACGTTCCTCTGGGTCAAGCGATTCAAGCTGGGAGTTTACGGCCCTGCTGTCTTGCCAAGTCTGGCTGTTTATGTTGTACTCGCAATGGAAGCTATCGGAGATATCACTGCATCGGCAGATTTGTCAAGAGTGACCGTCGATGGGGTGAGTCGTTTTTAAAGTCAGGTAGAATCTAGCTCATCTCGAAGCCCGAATTCGATAGCCGAATCCAAGGTGGTATCCTCGCCGATGGAATGGCTGGATTCTTCTCCGCCTTGTTCACCGTCACTCCCATGAGGTACGCCTAATTCACCATTGTAAGGCTGACTATCAGCATCTTTGCCCAGAACAACGGCGTAATTGCCCTTACCCGATGCGCAAACCGAAAAGCAGGTTTCGTCTGCGCGTCCTTCCTCATTCTCTACGGGGTCCTTGGCAAGCTTTCTGGTGTCTTTCTGTCCATACCCAATGCCGTTTTGGGGGGTGTAACTACATTTTTGGTTCGTTTCGCCTTGCTCCTGCTTGTCCTGCGAGTCGCTGATCGATGCTAGTTCGGCTCGGTGATCGCTGCCGGTATCAAGGTGTTGTCGTATATGAAATTCACGCGAAAAGATCGATTTGTTCTCGCCGCCGCGGCTTCTTTCGGTTTTGGAAATATGTTAGTCCCCAAGTGGGCTACTTACTTGTTTGAACGTGTCGAGTCGCCTGGATCAGGCTTACAGGGTCTATTCAATAGTATCATCATTGTCCTCTCCACTCCATGTAAGTCCTGGTCATCCTTCTCAGAATCCGCAGCTGACGAGCAGATTTGATCGGTGGTCTTGTGGCGGCTATTTTGAACTTGATTATACCCGAAGACGCGCCCGAAGGAGACGATATTGAGATCAATCCATCTTTCCAAGATTCGCAGCTTGAGACTGGTATGCCCAGTTTAGGTAAGGACGCCGAGAAAGGCCGCGAAGTAGATGCGGATGCAGAGTACAAAGCTAGAGTCGAGCCTGCTCCGGAGAGTAGTCGGGGTTATTAGCGGTAGTCATTTCCCTGAATTGTAGGACGGTACAAAGTTATGCCATGTCGTCGCACTTGTCCTTGTCTGCGGTATATAGCCTGCCCCACTCTGGCCCCAATGTCTATGTACATCCACCATGTCGTGCGAGATCTCAAAGGTCACGGTTGAGAGGTATGCCTCGACGCTCGGTATACAGCATGCGACACCGCGGATCAGCTGGAGGTTCAAGGGCGACGCCCACGATTGGAAACAACTGTCATATGATATAAAGATCGAGAGGAACGGGAGGGAGGAGAAATATCATGTGGACACATCGCAATCCACATATGTGCCTTGGCCATCTAAAGGGCTTCAGTCCAGGTGAGATTTAGCGTCACTCCCGGCTGACGACAGGGAGAGAGTCAAGCTCTCTGTCCAGGTCACTTCTACCGACAACGTGACTACCGCGTGGAAGTCCATTGATATCGAAGCCAGCCTACTCAACGATAACGACTGGGTAGCTGATGTGACTTTGGGCGAAAAACAAGATCCAGATCAGCCAAAACGACCGTTCCTAGTCGAGAAAACCTTTGCTGCCCCGTCAGGTGTCGCTCGACTATACGCATCCGCCCTCGGTGTCTACGAAATCAGTATCAACGGCAAGCGAGTCGGCAACCACATCCTCGCACCAGGGTGGCAGAGCTACAAGCACCGTCAGCACTATCAAGTCTACGAACTCGATCTGAAGGAGGGCGAAAACACTATCTCCGCTTGGGTCGGAGAGGGGTGGTGGGCTGGGAGATTAGGTTTCGGGGGAGGATGGCGAAACAACTATGGGGACGATATCGGCTTGATCGTCCAGATCGAGGTGAATGGGAAAACCGTACTTCAGACTGGAGGCGAGGGGTGGACTTGGAGGTATGGTAAATTGTCGGCCTCCGAGATCTATGACGGAGAGAACTACGATTTTACGGCTGAGGATCAATCACCTCAGCCTGCCCGATCTGTGGCGAGACCGAAGACGAAATGGATCTCACCCGAAGCGCCTCCAGTCCGGAAGCAGGAAGTACTGCAGGCCGTCAAATTCATCACAACGCCGAGTGGGAAGAAGGTTCTCGACTTTGGTCAGAACTTGGTCGGTTTCGCCAGGATTATCAAGCCACCTCCATTGGATGTTACTCTCACACTCAAACACGCCGAAGTGATGGAACACGAGGAGCTAGGAACGCGACCTCTTCGTGTCTGTAAAGCTACGGACGTGCTGAAGATTGGCAATGGATCCGATGCCGTCGGTCATGAGCCTAAATTTACATTCCACGGATTCCGATACATGCAAGTTGAAGGATGGGATAACGTGTCGGCCGATTGTTTCGAGGCGGTGGTCATCTACTCTGATTTGGAAAGTACTGGAGATTTCGAATGCTCTCATACCGGCATGACACAATACCATCGAAACACCCTCTGGGGATTACGCGGGAACTTTGTGTCTGTTCCTACCGATTGTCCGCAGCGGGATGAACGACTCGGCTGGACCGGTGATCTCCAAGCTTTCTGCTCGACTGCGAGCTACCTCTACGATACCATGGGTCTCCTTGGAGAGTGGCTAGAGGATGTGGCAGTCGAACAGTTGACGAGCGACAACAAGGAGAAAGGTGTTCCACCCATCACTGTCCCCAATGTTCTCCCTTTCGGTATTATCAGAATGGCAATCTGGGGCGATGTCACTTCTCATGCTCCCAACGACTTATATGCAGCATTCGGTGATCGACGAGTTCTCGAGGATCAATGGGCGAGCATGACTGCTTGGGTGGATCATGGTGTCCTTCGAGCAGAATCTGGATTATGGTCAGACGATCAATGGCAATTTGGAGATTGGCTCGATCCAACTGCTCCCGACGATGCTCCGGGCGATACTCACAGTGATGGTACTCTTGTTGCCAATTGTTTTTTGCTCAAGACGATCGAAATACTCGCTTATATAGGTTCCGTTCTGGGCAAAGACGACACCAAACGATACCAGAGTGAATACACCAAGCTCCTTAAAGCGTTCAGAGACGAATACATTACTCCTAATGGACTCATCACTTCAGACACTCAGACGACGTTGGCTCTTGCTTTACATTTCAAGCTTGTACCGGAGAAGAATCGAAAACACATGGCCGACCGACTTGTTCTGTTGATTCGCAAGAAATTGTTCAAGATCAGTACCGGTTTTGCGGGTACACCCGTGATCCTCCTCGCTTTGGCCGAGACAGGTCACCTCAATATCGCCTACCGGATGTTCCAGGAAAAACAGTGCCCCTCGCTCCTATACCCAATATCGATGGGGGCGACAACGATCTGGGAACGATGGAATTCAATGTTGCCTGACGGATCCATCAATCCAGGCGAAATGACCAGCTTCAATCATTACGCTCTAGGTTCCGTTTCTAGGTTTTTGTACGAAAAAACAGGAGGTTTGTCTATCCTCGAACCTGGATGGAAGAAAGCTTTGATCGCTCCTCGACCAGGAGGCACAGTCACTCATGCTACCGTCAGCCATGTAAGCGCTTATGGTCTACATGAATGTAAATGGCGCATCGAGGATAAGAAATTGAAGGTAGACATTAAGGTTCCTCCTAATACTATTGCTCGCGTGCAGCTATCTGGTGTAGATGAGGAGGTTGGGAGTGGATCCAAGAGCTATACGGTGGACTGGGAAGCGGATCCGTCTTGGCCTCCAAAGATTTGGCATTTCCCCAATGGGCAACCGACCCCTCTTGACGAGATTGTAGAGTAAAGAGTATGCAGGATACGAAATGCGACCGACCTCTTCTTACTGGCCAGATAATTAGCTAATACTATTAAAAGGGTGACTAGCGGCTTGATCCGACCGGAAAGACCTGAAATTGCCAAGAGTGGTTAGCTATCTAGGATCTGACCTGGGACCTGAAATCGCATCATTCGACTTTATCGCCCTCTGTGCTCATGTGCTGGGGTTTTAGGAGGGACTGATAAAAGGTAGCGCCAGAGGCTGATGCATCTTTACGCTATCACTATCACAATGCTACTCAAGACTTCTATCCTTGCGATATTGGCTGCTTCAGCTGTGGAAGCGGCACCGGCTCTTCATCGGTTGACAAAACGTCATTCGGATTGTTGGGGGTCTAATCTGCAGGGATGCAGCTACTCCACAGAGGGATACAGTGGAGCTGCTGTATCTGTAAGTCTATCAGATAGAGATTGAGAGCTGACGATCAGGAAGTCGGAACATGCTCTTCTATCGGTGTCGATATCCTAGCTCAGGGCGGTAATGCCGCGGATGGTACGTCTTGAATGTAGTTGGTCGCTGATAAGCAGCTATGATAGCTTCGTCCCTATGTGTGGGGACTATCAGTGCTTATCATTCTGGAATTGGAGGTGTGAGTCAAGACTCTGGGCGTGGCTGATACGTAGGGAGGGTTCATGCTGGTCCGCTTCAACAATGAGGATGGCAGTCACGGATACGAAATGATCGACTTCAGGGAGACTA
Source organism: Vishniacozyma victoriae (assembly GCA_017654735.1). Lineage (NCBI taxonomy): Eukaryota > Fungi > Basidiomycota > Tremellomycetes > Tremellales > Bulleribasidiaceae > Vishniacozyma > Vishniacozyma victoriae. Next base: position 1,272,323 of record JADPYG010000088.1, read on the forward strand.
TGCCAGCTGCTGGTAATGAAACTGTACGTATTCAGAAGTAATATATACCACAGCTGACGTAGTAGATGTACTCGCAGTACGGAATGAACCAGACCAAGTCGACCGTAGGCGGTCTGGCAGTGGGAGTACCGGGAGAAATGAGGGGTGGGTCCCAATGTTATCCCTCGGGTTCGACTGATGTCAGGCTGGAAGGCTCTTCACGACCGTCATGGACTCCTTCCCTGGGCACAACTATTCGCACCAGCCATCGACCTCGCCCGGAACGGTTTCCCCGTCAACCCCGACCTAGCGGATGCCCTAAAAGACCGACCATTCATCACCGAAGACCCCCTATTTGCTGAGGTCTACGCTCCGAACGGCACCATTCTAGGCCTCGGAGATAGATGCTATCGAAAGAAATTCGCCTATACTCTCGAGGCATTGGCCAATGAGGGTCCGGATGTGTTTTATGGAAATTCATCAATCGCTGCTAATATCGTCAAAGCTGTCCAGGAGAGTGGGGGGATCATGACGGAGGATGATCTAGCTGGGTATGAGACTATTATCCGAGAGCCATCTATGATCGAGTATAGGTAAGTCATCTGTCATTTGTCGTGCTGATGAAAAGGGACAAGAAGATCTATTCAATGGTTGCTCCAAGCTCGGGATCTGTCGTTCTTTCCGCTTTGAAGATATTTGGCGGGTTCGACGGAAGTGCCCAGGATGATGATCCTGCAATCAACCTCACGACCCATAGGTGTAAGTGTTCTACGATGTTTTCGAGCGCAAATGCTGATGGTAGTGATCGAAGCCACGAAATTCGCTTACGGGCAACGAGCAACCCTCGGAGATCCAGCATTCACCAGTAACGTCTCAAGTCTCGAACAAACATACATCACCGAAGATGTCGCTTCGTTGGCAAGGGCAAAGATCTCGGACAATCAGACCCATCCTTCGGCTTATTACACTCCATCTGGATATATCCCTACCCAAGAATTCGGCACGAGCTACCTCACTACTGTCGATGGGAATGGTATGGCAGTCAGTTTGACAACTACCGTCAATCTGTACTGGGGTTCTCGAGTCAGTACGTACTGCCAGCAATCGTGCCTCGCTTTATATGTTCTGACATTCAGTGACCCATGACGGTATCATCTTGAACAACGAAATGGATGACTTTGGCTCACCAGGTCAAACCAACGCATTCGGGTTCGCATCAAGTCCAACAAACTTCATCAGACCCGGCAAACGCCCATTATCTTCAATCTCCAGTTCCATAGTTGAAGATAGCGAAACAGGTAAATTCGTAATGGCAACAGGAAGCGCAGGTGGTAGTCAGATCATCACTGCAACAATTCAACAGCTACACCATTTCATCGATCAAGGTCTGAATGCTACTGAATCTACAAGGCAGTATGTCACTCCCACGAGAATGGTCTGAGCTGATAAATAGTCCTCGATGGCATGATCAGCTTGGAGGCAAGACTAATGTTGAATTGATTATGCCTAATCCTTATGGTCTTGATATACCCGGATACGATAACAGTACCGTCGCTTTCTTGAGGGAGTTAGGGCATAACATCACATATGTCAACCCAGGTGGCTCGACTTCTTCGGCCATCGGGACATTGCTCGATGGAAGGTTCTTGGCAGGTGCCGAGACCAGAAGGCCAGCAGCTTACGGTGCGGCGTTCTGATGCGCTCCAGAAGCATGGGAATAGGGTCGGAAAGCAGGATATAGTATAAAATAAAGATAGAACAAGAATAGCTCAGATCCAAAGATGCATGTCAGATTGGCATGCATAGACAGATAGGCAACCAGATACACATGGACTACGTTACCACGACCAGGCAAGGAGAACAAGGACGAATGAAGTGAACGAGCGACTACCGATAAATCCTACACAACCCAACAGAGTCCGGAAGAGACGTCCGCCTCACAAGTCTAGGCATTAGGGGCCTTCACCTTCATCTTGCGCCAACCAGGTGGTGGCGCCTTCTTGGGAGCGACCGATCCATGTTCCCATTCCCACATAAAGGCATAGGTCGTTATAGATTTGACTGATCTTCGAAATGTATCCCACATCGGCCGTAGATCCGCAGCATTGAAGAGCTTTGACCTTTCTGGGTCGGAATACTGCTCAGATTCCGGAATGACGGCGTTGTAGTACTCGGCGGACGGCGATAGGAGAGATCGAAAGAATGCGCCATAAATGTACCTGAATATAAACTTCCATAAATCGACCGGTCCGGTCGAAGGCAGTGCACCACAGATCGTGAGTGAAACGAGGTTGAGCCGTTCGTTCTTCATGAACGCAGACAAGCCCTTCGGTCCTTTTCCTGCCATTGGCATTGGTTCATTTTCGTGTCGCAATGAAAGCGAAACATTCTCGAACTTGCCCAAGAGTCGCCATAAGGAGGGTCCGGCCTTGACGAAATCCTGAGTCGACGCTGTGCCTTTGTCTCTGAAATCGGTGTCGATCACCAAGTTGCAGATGGTCAAGTGACTTGCCTGTAGCAGTTCCAGCATCATTCGGAGTTCGCTGATGGTGATCCGCCAAACACGCAAGCGGACGTGACCCCAAGTGAATCCCCGAGGACACCGACGCTTTTCGACGCATCGTTTAACCTGCTCGTATGCAAAAGAGAATAAAGTGGGTTTGAGCATCGTTATGGCCGATATGTGATCACCCAGGGGACTGGAGTCGTTGATTCTGCCGTCTGGAATGGTCGAGTACAAATGAGGGATATCTGCAAGAAACTCGTAGCGGTTGATAATCTGATAATCGGGGGTGATGTCGATTGGAGGCGGTGGATGAGGCCAGGATCGTAAGACACTGATATCCCGACTTTGGAAATGACAGATGATGATTGTTCTTCTCCCATACCGGCTGATACGTGGCTGTCTGTGTAGCGTCGTGTGGACCTCCACATTGCCTTCCGGTTTGCGCGCGAGAAACACGATCGTATGGAGATTGGGGCACACTTCGCTGAATTCGCTCCAGGTGAGAATCCCTTGGCCGGGTTGTATGGTCAGCTGTCTGACCGCCCAACAAGCCAGTTGGGGCCGCCACTAGCTCATCAGCACGCGTGCAGAATGGTTTGAAAGTGTCATGAGGTAGACACTCACGTTGCCGGGCTCTATAGGCATAAGTTTTATTGTTTTCACAAAGTTGCGGAAGTCCATATGGCCCATAGCAAAAGGTATAGCTTGCATGTACATCCGCTCATTCACCCGACACATTGTCGCTGCGGTTGCAAGATCCATGTGGGACATGATTCGTTTTCGGATCTTACGATGTCGCCAAACCTGTTGAGCCAGTGACATGAGCGGCTCGCCTGGGAGTGGGACCGAAGGGTGGGCCGGGGTCTCGATATTCGTCGACATTGATACATTGGTGACGCGACTCTGCTCGCGTTGTAGAGGAGGCGACTGATCGTCAGGGGTCGAGACTTCTGACGGGATCGGTTGGTCCGATGGCAGTAGGCCATTGTTGATGGTCTGCCTGGGCCGGGGACAAGATGATACACCGGTGATGCCCAGTATTCCCGATGGAGTTGCATGTGCTGATGGCTGTGGGCTAGAGTTTCCACTCTGTTGGGGTGGGGTAGGAGGTCCAACGTCGAGATCCGATGGGTCCGGTAGCGTAGAGACGAGTGAGGCTATCGAAACGCAGTCGGCGAGCCTCATTGGGTTGGCTCCAGGAGACCGGTCCCATGATGTCGAGCTTTCCGATCGTCCATCTTGAATTTCTTCATCTGGTTCATAATATCCCAACATCTGTTCAGTGGGCCCAGGACCTTCACGATGTGCAGCAACTCTTTCCCATCCTGGCGAACCGCTCATCGAGGAGACTTGACCCTCGTCACTCAGCGGACTCTCGTCGTTATCGGTAACATTGTCGGTAAGGATATCACTTCCAGTATCGTATCCGGCTTCCTGCTCGGATTCCGGACGGGTGAATTGAGGTGGACGGAGTGGGGTGCGGATACAATGAGGATGGGGACTGTCGGGTCGGTAGTGCCTTCGCCAAGGCCCAAGAGGTCGGGGTGGGACGTCGGCAGGGCTTGATCCCGTGGCACCGGCAGCAACGTTGGGTGAGAGGGGTGAAGCAGATGTCGGAATTAGTCGATATCTGGAGGGACCGGCTTGAGGTTGAGAGTCATTGTCGGCGTTCGGCATGTTGGGTGATGAGATGTTTCGGAGGGATATGTACTTTCGTGTGGAGGAGAGTTGAGGTGGCAGATAGGATATGTACGATTGCGTTTGGTGATGAGGCAAGCAGTGAGGCCAAGGGGGATGTACAGGTTGACAGTGTTACGAGGATGAGGGACAAAGAGTAGATAGATCGGGAGATGTGACAAGGATATGGCCCGCGCCGACAACCCAAGGTTGATTCAACCTCGTCCAGTGCGTGTCATACTACCTGAGCCAATCGTCCCTCAACGACCAGAACCGATTTAGAGCCTCCACTTCGGTTGTCAACCAGCTCTGATCAATACTCAACCCCAGAGCAGCGTTGGCACATGGAATCCCTTTTCGCCCGACCAACTTCTCAACGTGCAATGGCGGTAGAGGGATGCAGCGCCTCGTGCGGAAAGTCATTTCACACTTTTCATCGTGCTTGTCGTCGGTATCGATGGTGATCTTGCCCCGGAGCGGAGAGTATACGAGTTTGATGGCTGTGATTGACTTGCTTTTGCTTGTCATTCGCTTCGAACTCGGGGGAAATTGAGACACGGTGAAAGCGATGATGACATCGGGAGGTGAAGAGCAGGTAATGGTGATCAAAGCGGATGGGTGATATATCTTCATCTGCCAATCAGCACAGCTTGTCGTTAATACTATCCACTCACTCGAGTTGTTTTCCGCTTGACCTGCTCGACGAGATCCCGTACCATCTCCCACTGCTTGCGTTCTGTGCTGGACCAGTTCCGGTATTCCTTCCGACATATCGTCCTCTGTTCACCCTTCATCCCTATCTGCAATATGTCGCCACCTCTGAGTACTGAGATACGCTGCTTGCCAATGCGGACTTTGACTTCGAGAGGGCTGGAAGGGTGGGGAATCGATAGAGAGCCACCTTGACCCAATGGGGTACTGCTGAGCGTAGGTGCGAGGGGGTGCGACAGTATCGATGCTGGTACATTGCCTCTGTCGGTATCCTTACACTGAGTATGTCCCTGAAACGCTGAAGAGGTCTGTGGAGGAGTCGGAGGACCAGTAGTTGGTTTGGCAGACACCATAACTTCCGGAGTTGTTCGCATGACCGCAGGGTATCCTGCTTGATGTCCTACTTTCAGTCCCTTCTCCGGCACAGCACTTGTCTGGACAGGCTGTACCCTCTTGGTGATCTCTTTCCTGCGTTCCCTCCATCCCTGCTCTGCTGCTCGTAGTTTAGATGGTGTTTGCTCGAATGCTATGCGTATCTGCTTGACGGTGGGTGATTCGGTATGTGTGATATCTTGATTTGTCATCTGTATCATTTGTCAAGTATCTTCTTCTGCCCTTTAGTGGTGATGCAATACCCATGCATCATAGCCCGATGCTATAACAGGGTTGAATGATCTACATTGCAGCTGGACGTTGAAAGAAGTCGCGACTCTTACCCCTTAGTGCCACATCACGTGTTTTGTAACACCGTAATCCCGCCCATACTAGTACCAAGCGGCGATATCCGCCAAACTGCTCTGTGTGGTGGAGGGAACAGACTGTATCGAAATTAAGAGCAAGAGCCAGTCCCTTCCTTCTACTTATTCAACGTATTCCCGCTGCATAGCTTAAATTGGTTTACGATACAAAGTAAGTCATTCAGTAGTAGGGCAGCAGTGTTCGAGAGTAAAGGAGAGTAAGGAGTAAACGCAGAGAGAAAGAAAAGGATGAAGCGGGTCTTTGGTCACTGCTGGACTACTTGAACCAGATTCAAGCAACTCAACTAACAATCAGATGAAACACATCGCTGCATACCTACTCCTCCAGACCGGTGGTAACGCCTCCCCCTCCGCTGCCGACATCAAGACTCTCCTCGAGACTGTCGGTATCGAGGCTGACCAGGCCCAGCTCGACAAGCTCATCTCTGAGCTAGACGGCAAGGACATCAACCAGGTACGTTCATTGTTGGTCTGGTCTCGCAGATTTTCATCAGTCTCGCATGACCAGACCTGGTTTACGAGTCGTATGAGTAGTCACTGACCCACAGCTCATCTCTGAGGGATCCCAGAAGCTCGCTTCTGTCCCATCCGGAGGTGGAGGTGGTGGCTCTGCCCCCGCTGCCGCTGCCGGTGGTGCCGCTCCCGCTGAGGAGAAGGCTGAGGAGAAGAAGGAGGAGGCTAAGGAGGAGTCCGACGACGACATGGTATGTCTCCACGATTTTGTGATAAGGCGCGAAACTGACGGAACAGGGCTTCGGTCTATTCGACTAATCGCATCGCGGTGGAACGTAGATCTTATGGGTGATTCTTGGCCTGTAGAAATACGATGCATCATATGCCCCTCTACTCTCTAGCGCTGGCGTCTCATGGCGCGGCATGATTTGGTTCGATTGTGTGACTTTAACTGATCAGTGGATGAAGCCCGTGCGAATTCTGGCTATGGCCTCGTCATTTGTCACACACGCATCATTTGCACGAGGCCATGTCCTAGAGTGGTCTGCACCTGCCTTTCTCCTTGAGCAGCATCAGATCAGAACAAAGTAGATGCTGCACCCAAAGAGATGAAATTGCTTCCGCCCGATATGTGCATCAACCTACTATCCGAAAAAGTTAGACATCTACCTGTATCCATCTACCCCCTCTATAGCATAATGACAGCCCTACTCAAACCCCTATCCAACCTCTCCCTCCGCTCTACAACTCCAGCTCTCCCGATCCTAGTTCGTCACGCATCGACATCAACAACACCCTCCTCTTCATCATCCCTATCAGCCTTACCACCTCTTACACCCCATAATTCAATTCCCCGCCGGCAAGATTACCCATCAACCCACCCCGGTCCGTTACATAAAAACATCAATCAGCCGCAATGGATGGCAACTCCTCCAGAGAGTCAGTTCCCAGATCGGATCGGGGAGAATGAAGAGGGTAGAAGGGAGGATGTGAGTCAGGCTATCACTGGAATGACGAGGGATGAATTGAGGGGTTTGAGGAAATACACGGTTGTCATGAATCGGGTTGTCAAGATGACCAAGAAGGGAAAGATGTACGTCCACCTCCCTTGTCTATCACGCGAGAAAGACTGATGAGATAGGCCAAGTTGGATGACGATGGTGGTAGTCGGATCACCAGAAAGGGGATTAGTAGGAATCGGTCGAGGGCGAGGTGTAACAACAGTCAGCGCAATGGATGCAGGGTATCATAAGGGTCAGTGCTATTCCTCATATCTCAAGGATGAGCTGACGAACAGCGGTACAATCGATGGATTTCGTAAACAAATACGAAGGTAGGACATTATGGTCTTCCTCCGGATCAGACCTCGTATCGAAATTCGGAGCCACCACTATCATCTTACGTGCTAGACCAGCTGGTACGCCTCATCTTTGTGTCTATCACATGCATCTACTAATCTTCAGGTTTCGGTCTAATGGTCCCTCCAATCATCCACCGAGTCCTCACCTCAGCAGGCATCAAAGACTGTTCAGCAACAATTGAAGGATCGAGGAATCCAATGCAAGTCCTAAAAGCGACTATTCAATTACTTCACTCTGGTGTAAGTTCTGTCTTTTTCAATGCGGAATGCAATAGGCTGACGTATAGACGAACCCACCTGGTTTCGGAAGTGGAACTGGAAGTAGGGGTCGAAGGGAAGACAAGGGACAGGGTTTGAGGACCAAGGATGATATCGAGAGGGAGAGGGGGAGGTATGGTATTGATATCGGTCGAAGGCTCTAGCTTGTGAACCCCACTTGTCACGCATAATGCAATCATGATATGATACAACAATTCATGGATAGGATACAGGTAATCAAGTCCGACCCGCATATATCGATAAACGACCCAAAACAGCCAAAACAGCCACGACAACCACTAATCTCCAACTTAACCATCCACTCCCTCCTGCCAATGGTGCTGGTTGGATATTATTGCGTATCGTTTCGGTTTCGGCCGCTTTAGGTTCGATGACAGGTACTGGTGGGTCCTCGGTTTGGGGATCAAGTGTAGTCTCACAGGAATGAGTTCAGCGAGCGAAATTTGATTTGGAATTACTTACCTTGGATGCGGGGGTGGAGGAGGATTCTTTAGGTTGAGGGCCATGTCCCATGTCGGGTAGATCTGTCATTTCAGGAGTCGCATACTGCTCGTCAGCTCATTTGGTCATCTGACACTCGTCAGACGACATACAGCTGGGAAAATATCCTGTTCATCAGCTTTGCTTGTATCACGGGAGAGTAAGCTTACTCTGAATTTCTTGTTCTTGAGATTGAAAGCATGACTCTCCTTTGCGTACGCCTTCTTCTGCGCTTCGGTCGTTCGGACAGCTCCAGCCGTAATGCTACTTGTTAGCTCGGACGAGTGGACTGCAAAATGGCATACTCATCACCGTTCATGAAACTCAATAATCCAGTGAGAATAGTAGCGACAGACCAAGCTGCATTCCAGCTATATAGTCAGTTTCGAACCTTGTCAACTGGCTCCAAGTAACTGACGAGGATGGATGACTGGGTGTTAGTTTGATGCACCATTGTACGCAGATTCGACAGCTTACTATGAAGTCATGCTCATACAGATCTTGGCTCCTACCTCGAACCTCCCTGATGGAGTAAACATCTTGACATCAGGAGGCTTGAATGCTGGTCATTAGCTCACATTACCCAGGGAATCGGGAAGGCGTACGGTAGTCACTAGGGAACCAGATTAATCCATGGTATTCCCCTCCGTCGTATGGTGTATCAGGTGGTCCACGCTCATCGTCAGCTTGTGCACGAGTCTACTGATCTGCGACAGTAAGCTTACGACTATAAAATGCCCTGATTATCAGCTTGGACCTCGCACCAGGTAGCTTACAGTTCAAGATATTGTTCTCCTCTGGACATGCCCAGATGAACGGAGGTGGTGATTTCTGCATCGCGAGGTACTCCTAAAAGATGTCAGCTTGGTCCAGCAGGCAGCAGAATCGGCAGCTGACCTTCTGGAGCTATATCGTCAGCTTCGTTGATACGTTCGGTAGAAAGGAGGATATCGAGTGGGGGGCGACTTACCCTCTTTTGCGCTACCTTCGTCGCCATCTCGGAAATGCTTTAGTTCGTTATCCTATCCGATACAAACGAATGTCCTGTCAGGTCTGATATCGATGAATAAGGGTGTTCAAGATGTGCGAGTGGAAAGAGTGGTTGATGATGGACTGTGCTGGATGATAACGAGTCATGCCATCATCCCGCGGAATCAATTTAGAGACGTGTTTCAACTATCATTATACTTCAAGTAACAGAGATGGCAGGTCCACCAGAAGAGCGTCAGAAGCAGCTTATATACGAGAGAGAGAGGGCGCGGGAAGCGGTATGTACTATATATTGGAAAGAGCTGAGGAAAGATAGGCAGAGCACCAACGACAACGTGAAGCTATTTTGAAAGTATGTCCCCTCTTGGGCTCAAGTGGAGGAGGGCTGATGAGTAGGAAGGACAAAGGGATCATACGGCCGACAGATTCGTTGGAGTGGTGGAGAGTATTGATGATCGATTAAAGAAACAGACGGTGGGATTGGTGACTCTGGAAGATTTCCAGAAAACAAGGAATGAATTGGAAGAGGAACAGAGGCAGGTGGCTGCTAAATCTTCTGGCGGGTGAGTCCCTCCGAGAAGCGTACATGAGAAAGACCTGATGGAGTAGACCAAGTACGTCTGGTGTAAAGGTGAAGAAGGCGAAGAAAAAGGAGAAACCGAAATTATCATTCGAGGAGGACGAGGAGGAGGATGTGCCGAGCGGTTCAAAGAGGTCAAGATCACCCAGTACCGGTACGCCCCCTTACATCTCAAGTGGAAAAGAAGCTGAGATTCAGAATCAGGACCCAAGAAACGATTTACCAAAAACCCAAATGTCGATACTTCATTCCTACCCGACCGAGAGCGAGAGGAAGAAGAACGTATAGAACGTGAATTACTCCGTAAACAATGGTTACAAGAACAAGAACGAATCAAGAATGAGACTATCGAAATTACGTATAGTTTCTGGGATGGGAGTGGGCATAGGAAAGTCGTAGAGGTTAAAAAAGGGGATGATATTGCTGGGTTTCTGGGGAAATGTAAAGCTCAATTCCCGGAATTGAGGGCTACTAGTGTGGAGAATTTGATGTATATCAAGGTGAGTCTTGAGTTGTCGATTGGTATAATGGGCTGATGTAGTAGGAGGATTTAATCATACCTCATGCTAGTCCTCGAGTCTCAAGAAATGAGACTCTCCAACTGATGAAACAGCATTACACATTCTACGATTTCATAATTAACAAAGCAAGAGGGAAATCAGGCCCACTGTTCAATTTCGACGTACACGACGATATCCGGATGTTATCAGATGCGACGAGAGAAAAGGATGAGGTCAGTCCACTCCCTGGTGAATAAACAGGGCTGACGACTAGTCACATGCTGGAAAAGTTGTGGAGAGATCATGGTATAACCGATTCAAACATGTCAGTCCAACTCCTATTGGAACGATAGAGACAGGGACTGACGGGCAGATATTCCCAGCGTCAAGATGGGAGATTTACGATCCTGATGCTGATTATGGGTCTTACGTGAGTTTATCTTTTCAGACTGTGCTAACATATAGAAAATTGCATAAAATAGACTGCTTCTACTAAGCCCGTTAAGCTTGCTAAATCACGATGTGAGGTTCAGAGCTGTTCACCATGTTGTACTATATATCATTTGCTGTCCAATGCATTAATTCATATTCTGATAGCCGAGATCGCCGGCAACTTTGATTATCGTCCATCTCCTCACCTGCAGTCCAATCACACAAAAACAACAAATGGCTTCCCCGTCTACATCAGCACCAATGGCATCACCATCAAAGAACATAACGGTCACCTACGCCCTCCATCCACCTACATCAATAAATCCCCCAACGGACCAAAACAATAAGCCAATCCCAACATCCCAAACTATCTCTCACCCACTACACCCAACAACAGGTGGATCGGAATCGGAGACGTCGAATCATTACGCGGCCCTTGGGCCTGCATTGAGGGAAAGTCAGAGAGTGTTAATGGAAAGCCTGAGTGGATGGAAAGATGTTATTGGAGATTCTGAGAAGGGCAAAGAAGATCCTGGGACGCCTGGATTTGGGAGGGGAAAAGCTGCGTTGATGTCTGAGGGTGTTATGGATGTAGAGGAGGAAAGCGAGGATGAAGATGAAGATGAGCAGGCGGAGCAGTAGGGGAGTAGATGGGGGGGGAGATGGGCAGGCATATCATGAGCCTTGAAATATATCTTTAAAGGCGTTTGGACGAAGTGGACAATTTTGTACAGTATCATCATTATCAATACATAGGCTTTCCAGGTTGCTAAGATCTCTATCCACCGGAATCAGCCTCTAACCCAACAGAGGTGGCTTAGCTGTCCTATGCATACTCGGGGTCAAGTTCACATAGACGAGCTTTGTGCCAGTTAGGCGCCCGTGTTCCCGTGCAGGCGCCTGGCTCGCCACTCGCTCACCCTCCACTCCGGGACTCACCATCCACCACCATCATCATTATCACTCAAGATGGGAGCACTATTATCCATACCTATCCTAGCGGGCGGTCTGGGGTCACTTGGAAGTACCCTCTGTACAGGATGTACTGTCTTCATGGGTCAGTCTTCCTTCCGTCTCATCCGATTGAGGAGGGGTTTCGTACTGATATACAGGCGGTACAGCAGCTTCGGCCATGTGCAAATCATGTAATTGCAATTCATCAATAGCGACCAGAGTCGGTTTCGGGGTAAGCTCATACTCTCGAATCACAGGTGGCAAGCTGATAGATAGCTTATATTCGCTACCTCATCCATGCTGGCATATGCTGCGCGGACTGATATCGCTATTCGGCAACTTGAGAAACTGAGTTGGGACTGGATAAAGATGGATTGTTCGGGTGGGAAATGTTATGGTCTCTTAGCTGTGATTATCCTTGTCTACGAGACCATGACGGAGCTAATGATAGGTTCACCGATTCTGCTTTGCACTTGCTTTGTTCCATTTATTGCTCTCTGTTCTACTCATTGGGGTTCGAACTACCAAGACGAAACGTGCCGCTATCCAGAATGGGTAAGTCCATATCCTCATGTCCCCTGGGATGCCGAACGAACTGACGTACAGATGGTGGGGACCTAAAGTCCTAGCCTACCTTGTCCTTTGTTTCCTATGTTTCCTCATCCCCAACGAATTCTTTATGGCCTACGGATCTTATGTCGCTCCAATCGGAGCTTGTTCATTCATCATCATCGGTCTTGTCTTGCTTGTCGATTTCGCACATACATGGTCGGAAACATGCCTCGATAATTGGGAAAGGACAAATTCGAATTTATGGCAATTCATCCTTGTCGGATCTACCCTTGGAATGTTTATCGCTTCCCTCGCCGTCACTATCTTACTATACGTCTTCTTCGCTGGATCAGGATGTGGGACCAATACATTCTTCATTACTATCAATTTGATCTTGACGATTGTTGTTACGGTTTTGGCGATTGCTCCTCCGGTACAGGAAGCTAATCCGAAATCGGGTTTAACTCAAGCGGCAATGGTAGCTGCCTACTGTGCCTACCTCACCACATCAGCTGTCATCAACCACAACGACGATGGGACCGGTAAATGTAACCCACTCCACGGAAGTGGGGCCACAAAGACTTCAACAGTAGTCATCGGCGCTCTTTTCACCTTCCTCGCAATCGCATTTTCAACGAGCAGAGCTGCCACCCAGTCAAAAGCCTTGGTTGGAAAGGGACATCGAGCAGGAAGTGGTGCGATTCAATTACCTGATCAAGCGGATGAAGCTGGAGAGGTCAGGTTGGTTACTAATCAACCTAAAGGAAGGAGGGATGAGATGAGGTATCAGGCTATCGTCGCTGCTGTCAATGCTGGATCGCTTCCTGCTTCCGTATTGGATGAACCAGAGGATGATGATGATGAGATCGAAGCTACGATCGGTGAGGAGAGGGATGATGAGCGTGGTGGAACAAAGTATAACGTGAGCTTCCCTCCGAGTGATATCTGGTCGAAAACCTGACGGATAGTACTCCTGGTTCCACATCATCTTCGTCATGGCGGCCATGTACGTAGCCGGGCTATTGACAGACTGGTAAGTCCTCATCAATACCTCACTCAGAACCTCGCGCTAATACGCAGGGCGATCATTTCAACCACACCCCTTGCCCACCCGACTGATCCCTTGCCCATTGGCTTCGTCTCGGACGAGATGGACGTCTACATTGGTCGATCAGAGACTACAATGTGGATGAGGGTGATCAGTAGTTGGCTCTGCTACGTCCTCTACGCTTGGAGTCTGTAAGTCACCACGAGCCGTCTGGTACTGTAACTGATGTATAGGTTGGCACCTGTCTTACTTCCTGATAGGTTCGGCCATGACTAGAGGATTGAAGAGGATGAGGGTGGGTAAAAGTGTAACAATGAGGCATGTATGTTGTCGTGTAACAAGCGCGCCTGTGGCTTCAGTACTGTATCACCTTAAACTACTCAAGCTACTGATTTTCTGGTTCCCATCGGTTGTATCGGCCGAGTGTATCCATCCTTTGTCAATCGGGTAAGCCGTAGATCATACTCGCATACTCGAACCCTGTCACCTATCCTTTCAATGACTAGGAGATGGAGGGGCTGATGAAAGGAATTATGCGGGATGATCGCTGCTTACGGGTGAGATAGGGCTTAGGTGGGGTTCTGTCGCCTCTTTCCTCTCTTCTAACTGTCACTATCACTATCACTGTCATTCTACCAATTCCCAAAAATTCAAGGTCTTCGATTGTATAGACATTCATTTTACTTATCACTGAAAATATATCACATACAATGGCATCACTGACTCGACCTCCCCCACCACTTCTCCGACCATCAGAGGTCAATGGAACCAATAAACCCAAAACTTCTCAACTATCCCCACTTGGTCCAAACCAAACCCAGGGGCAGATTCATACAATCAACAAAGATAAAGATTGTTTCCCTCGTACCACTGCGAAAAATCGAGAAACAGGTGATACGCCCATGAACACCCCCGCATTCAAAACTATCGCTCCGAGATTGAATCTCGGCGGACGGCCTATTGGGGGTGGTCTTGGATTTGGGAAGGTGGCTCATGCTGCTACTCCTGGAAATACACCTAGTAGTCTCGAGACGATGGGTAAGAGGATTGCGGGGAGGTTGTCTGGTTCTGGACCTGTCAGCCCTGTTGAGAGCACGGAGACCGGGGCGAGTGCTATTGCCGGTGGTGCTAGGATTGCGCCTAGCTACGAGTGAGTCTATCGAGTCGAGAAAGGACCAGAACTGATTGGACAGGAGACGATTCACTACAGGGTTGCATGATGTTACGTGAGTCCTTCCTCGCCTTTTGAGTGCTGATTGACAATCAGTCACCGATTAACCACACACAAGGAAAAGTAGGTTACATCCTTTCATCCCCGCCCGCCGGGCATGAACGTGTATGAATTCATCTAGAGAGCTAACAAATCAGTGCGGTCGACTCACCCCCTGAAAGTGTGATGCAACAACTTCAACTCGCTTCACCATCCGGTCCAGAGAGTAAGAAAGGTGATGGAGAAGGTGATTGGCCAATGGCATACGATACTAGTACCGCTGGTGGTAGTGTTCCTACTCCTACTGGTCGTGAGTCCCTGTTCCAAGAGGAAATGAACGTTGCTGATATATAAGAAGATCAGGGGGTGAATCAGAAACAGTTTCATGAGTGTCAGTCGTAGGGAGTGATAGTGGTGAGGTTTTGTGAAAAGGATGAGCTGGCGGATATCCAGAAACACGAGATACACGAGATTTGAGGATTCTGTAAGAGTAATTTGAGATGTCGGATATGCATTTGTACCATTACAAGCGAGTCCAAGAGAGCCCTAGATGGCTGGTGGCGTTTAATCACGGTCTCGCTCTTGCAAGGGGTCAAAGTGGTACGGATCCTGGAGAGTCAGCCCGCAGACCGGGAGCCGTTAAGTTACGAGGTCGTTTCTCGTTGGGGAGTTCCCGATCGACTGTAGATCTGTGGGCCATCGTTCGAGTCATCTATATTGCTCAGATGGGTCGGTTGTCCTGCTGACTGGAAGCGGGATATGACGCCGGTGGAGGCGGTATATACGGATGCGACTCGGTCTGAGCGTTGGCATTGGCATAAGGTCGATACGCCCTCTGACCTGCTGGAGGTCCCAGATACGGCTGGGAACCTGACTGAGGGTACGGTCTATTTTCACGGTCGTTGTTCCATGTTCGTCCCTCCTGTCTGGGTCCATCCCCACGACCATACCCATATCCACCCCGACCCCGATATCCATGACTATCCCCTCGTCCACCTCTTCCACCATATCCCGCCCGACTTGGATCAAATCCTCGACCTCGTCCTGAATTCATCGCTGGCCTGGCTTCGATGACCCGCCTTGGGCCAGCCTCCGCATCTCCTTCAGCTTCGATGAGGGCTAAAACCCGCTCGATATCTTCTTCCTTCCATATTCCGCCTTGAGGCTGTAATGACTCATCCAGAGTGTAGATTTTATCGAACCCCTCGCATGCTTCTGAAGTAGGTACGCGGAGTTGTCGAGTCATATCCCTCAGTACTATCATTGCTAATTTCGGATCTGACAGTGTCGGATGAACGGTACGGAGCGATAATCTCTCCTCAAGACTTGGGACTGATACGGAAAGGTATAACGCATATATGCGAGGTCGGGGTGAGTGTTGGTATGCGATATTGATGAAATGACTTCTCTGCCTACACATCAGTCTCTGCGCACTGATTGATGTTGGACATACGTTGCATCAAACCCAACTCGGTCGACTATGACGTTAAATCCATCTCGTAAACCGTTTCGAGTCACAGCCTCGCATTCCTGCCTCCGTCTTGATGGGGCATCATCTTGTGATGCTCGGATCCATTTCCTCTTTCTTCGATTGGAATCGCTGTCTTGAATCAGGGCTTCGGCAAAAGTCGTTTTGCCAGAACCTGGGAGTCCGACGAGAATTAGGAGGATCTGAGGTTCACTTTGGGCTTCCTGGCTCTATCAGCTCGTGCTTTCAGAGTTAAGGTCTCCTAGCTCACCTGTACACTTGCCTCCCCTGCTCTATGGCCTAGACCATGTACCTCTACCTCCCTCATGTACTGTATATTTCAGTGCAGGGTGCAGGTGACAGGTATCTGGTACAGATCCCCATATAATTATTACCCAAAGCGGAATAA
Organism: Vishniacozyma victoriae; assembly: GCA_017654735.1. Lineage (NCBI taxonomy): Eukaryota > Fungi > Basidiomycota > Tremellomycetes > Tremellales > Bulleribasidiaceae > Vishniacozyma > Vishniacozyma victoriae. The sequence continues at coordinate 1,288,669 of JADPYG010000088.1, forward strand.
ATACAGTTGATCGGGCCCCAGGATCTGGACAAGTGAGTGAATGATGCAACGACTACAATGTCCTATTTGCTATTCTCTAATCTATTCATTATCCTGTATCCTGTATCCTGTCTATTGCATTACCTAGTCCACTGTCACACCAGTCACTTGTCCTCCGCCGCTTCAGTGAGACTAAGCTATCTCAAACGAATTTCACTCAGCAGTCGACCCAACACATACGTCAATCTGAGCCTCGTCAACTATCAACCTACAAATCATGATTATTCGCCAATGTCATCGCACCATCCTCAAGATCAAGGATCGCCCTCCATGGTTTCTCCCCCGCTACTAGCACCGCTGTTTACAAGCCCGCTATTACCTACATCATCACCTGAAGCTATGCACGATACCGATACCATCCCTTCCGCTTCTTTACCATTGTCTACCGCCTCTACACCTATGCCTGCTTCTTCCGATACATCCCTACCGTCCGTTATCAATGATAGGCAGAATAGCTCAATATCGCTGGCCGACCGCCTACGGCGTCCTTCTGCTTCGTCGATACGGTCACACCCCTCTATACTTCGTCATAATGATACACCACCTCGACCGCCAGTATCGAATGGTCCAAGCTCGCCAAATCCCTACTCTCCTTCCGTCTTTGCGCCCTCGCCGAAATTATCAAGCACTCATAGATTATCGTACAAGACCCCCGCTAGCCCTGAACAACAAAGGCGGAATTCACAAGATAGGAGGGTTCGCTCGGAAGGGACCAGTCTAGGTCAAAGCGCACACCGTCCTTCTTTCATCGGGACCAAGAATCCATCAGTCCTCACGGGCGGATATGATACTTCCGACTCGGACTCTCAGAGTGCTAAAGATCATGATGCTCGAAACCCACCCCCTACCTTTCCCCTTACCGCATCAGCCTCGTTCCACGGTGTCAATCCCGCCCATTTGGTCGTTCAAGAACGAAGACGGCGGGCTCAGTCATTGATGTCGCCGCTTCAGGATGAATACAGTCTTAGTGGAGATGGGAGTGGAAGCGGGAAGTCGTCGATCAAGGACAGGCGGACTGGTGGTCGGAATTTGAGGTTGGATATCATTCCCGGATCAGCGATGAGACGGGATAGGTCCGGCTCGAGGTCTAGTAGACTAAGCGAATCAGTCACCGCTCCCCAGTCTAATCGGCGGAACTCTCTCATGAATCAGACCTCGAACCAGGCCGCATTATACCCCAATCGAACACGTCCCGTCGCGCATTCCCCGCTGGCATCCGCTATGCAGTCACGTACACCTTCGACATATTTCCGAGAAACACATGCAGAGTCAAGTCGGCATGCTTCATTCGCCAAGGATCTTCCGCAGGGACATAGTGTAGAAGGATCAGCAGGGAACGCACACGATTTACCCGCTCGGAATCGTGAGGTTGAGCGTCTCAGGAGGGAAGAGGGTGTCATCACCCCCTCGCCTGAACCAAGCAAGAAAGGAAAGGAGAAGGCTCGCGAGATACCCAGATCGAATGGGCTCGCATCGACTCTGGGACTGGCGCGCGGAAAGGATAGCCAACCAATCATGAATGCTGGTGAGTCGATCCTCTTCTTACGGGGTATCAAGCTAATTATATAGCTCAGATCAATGCGATGTTGATCAATTCGGATGTTGGTGCGGCTATACTCCAACTGCAAGAGGGAAACAGACCATCTGCTTTGCTTGCTGGTACCAGTCCGGCCGCTCGCCGAAAATCCATATCACAACCTTCCCCCGAACGCACGAAATCGAATGGGATGTTTATGCCCACTGCTCCTGCCCCTCTTATAAAAGACGATAGTCCCCACCGAGATCGGACTGTCAGTATCAGCAGTAGCATCGGTCCGACACGCTCTCGACCAACACACAAATCTAGCTGGGATGATGAAGCCGATACAGCCCGGCGTCGGCGTGAAGCCAGGCGACGCAGTTCGACCCTGGGCGATCCCGAGGGTGGCCATGTGCCATTCACCCACCATGTCCCTATTCGAGTCAATGAAGCTGAAGGATCGAGTGGGGACGAGTCAGCAGATAACGATAATGGTACGATCGAAGATCGACTTCCGTCATCGATGCTCGTTTCCGATAATACCCATTTGAAGCCACCTAGCGAGACGTCGAAGGAGGACGGCAAGAAAAGGAAGAAAGGCCGTTTCAGTGGGTTATTTCATCGGCGCAAGAAGAGTACCGAAAGTCTCTCGAGGGAATTTACGACGCCCGGTGGACCTGTGGCATCTCCTGCTTCGCATACCGCAAGTGATCATGCGCAGTCACGAGAATTGTATCTCAAAGACCTGGAAATTCGAACGATCGAGCGCGAACGACGAGAGGAGGAGGATCGGGAAGGTGTGTCCAAATATGAATGGTAATTGAGGCAAGACTGACGGATAGAACGGTTGTACCAAGCCCGACTTCTCGTACAGGCTCATCCGGCCTCCTCCCGGCGCACTGATCGGATGGTCTCGCATTTCCATGCATATTATCGTCAAGTGTATGATAGTATCGAGAACCCGCCCCGACTAAATCCGCCAAGTATTCTTCGTTGGAAGAAAGCGACTATCGAACAGAACGAGAATCGAGAAAAGTGGAAGGCTGAACAGGCTGAAAGACACAAGGACCCGACATCTTTCCCGAGCGCTTGGACACAAGTGTACAATAGCCCAAATAGTATTGGGTCTGCTGCTCACCTCCGACCGACCGTTTCTCGCGATAGCCAGCCGATGTCGCTTAGTACCTCTGGTACCGCCGCTAATCTTCGTGCATCGATCTCGACACATGGAGGCAACCGTTCGGACGGTAGACATCGACCTGGATCTGGGTGGTTCTACACGGTCGATGATATAGTTGCGTACAAAGAGGCAAAGGGCAAGGTGGATTACTTTATGCCGCCTGTACAACCTCCGACTATCTTGTCTGCGTCCATGAACAAGAGCCAGACTTCGCAGAGTAACAAGCTGGATGATTTCCGGCCAGAATTGGAGAATCGAGAAGTAGACTTGAACAGCTCCCTGGGGAGTAACGGTCGGCGGGGAGGACCCACACCTCGTATCACATCTGCTTCCATGGTCTCTATTGCCGGAACGGCTAGCCCCAGCAGTAGTCATGCCCATCTGGCGCGGACTACTTCCAACGAGACATCCTCTAAAGTAGCCATGAGCCCTATTGTAAGTCCACCTACACGTTCTGTGCTGACGGGACAGCGAGGATCTCGAAAGCTCGGTCATCGTCCGCATCAAAGTATGAGCGCAGTGCATGGCTCTACGACAAATCTCGCGAATATGGTCAAAGCTCCTTTCCATCGACTCAAGGAGGCCAAGAGGCAATTGACGACTCCCTACATGTCTGGATCATTACTCAATGGGAGTGAATCTGCAATTGAGGAATCGCCGTCAATCAAAAACGTCCGACCTCGAACGTCCGCTAATACACCCATGAACCGTACGCCCATCGAGCTGCAGCGATCGCATTGGCCAGCTAGGCGCGGTACCCCCAACCTTACGGATGATGAACGTACAGATGGTCCGGATCATCATGGCCGAACTTTCTTGGCTATCAAAGGCGCTTTGAACAATATCCCGCATTTATCTGGTTGGCATCGGAAACACGACGAAGTAGATTCTGGACCGCAGAGCGCCAAGAGTCGGACGGAAGAGGTTGAAGCTTGGACTGAAATTGCGGACAGGGAGAAACGGATGGAAATTGCTCATCAGAGGAGACGACCTACGATGCTGGGTATGACGGCTGAAGATCATTTGGCACAGTATGCCGCTGAGGAATATGGCGAGCGATCAAGGTGAGTCCCTTCTTGTATACCATGTGATTTTGGCTGATTTTAGATTCATCTCCGCGGCTCGTGGACGTGCCGATATCTTGTCGTCTGCCCTGGAAGAGGCGGATCACTGGATGATGACTTTCGTACAAGATATTGCTCAAATCGAAAATACATCCAAGATCCGAACCGAGATTGATCTTGATTTCCCAGGTCTCGAGGAATTGCGGGTACGATACAACCCAATTACCCGCCGGCATGACGATGGACAACTCACCCCACCTAATATCCGATCTCCAACGTCATCCCGCCGAGGTTCAAGGCGATTTACTACACTCAATCCACCCACTTCACCTGCCTTGTATATAGGTACCAAGTTTCCTCGGCGTTCTGTTCTTGACGCTCACGGAAATCGGGTTGATCCGATTCGACAAGTTGAACTTGCTCTTGATGGAGCTAGGGAGAAGGAGGCTGAATTGGCGAATGATCGACATGAAGCTATCGTCAGGTTGAAGGGTATGGCCAGGAAGCTGGAGGACATGGTCAGGCAAAAGAACAATGTCCGTGATTGGCTGGATCGGAGTAATCAAGTGGTGCGTTCTTGCTAACATTGATGGCTACCCAAGCTAATAGTAGATCCGAAAGAAACAAGATCAAGTGGCCAATATGGAACGGCAATTAACGGCCGGATTTGCCTGGACAGACCTCCTAGGACCGTATGGTGATAAAGTTGCAGATTTTGCACTTCGATACCCAGGTCGATTTACGGTAGCTGCAATTGGATATCCATTTAGGGTACTAGTGTACTTGCCTGGTTTGTGGTGGGAGGCTGGCATTGTGGGTAAGGTGTTTGGAGGGATTGTTTCTGTTTTAGTTCTCGTCATTGGCATTAGTTGGGCTAGTTAGATATTTAGATTCGTTTTTGTTTGTAAGGAATATGTCATGATTTGTATGCTCAAGATCGGATATGATACATCGTCCATCTCATACACTGTGACTGTAACTGTAACTGGACCCGCCAAGCTACGAACCCAATTGCCCGCCAATAATACCCTATCCAGTCAGCTTGATCATGAACACAAATGACATCGCCTACCTCGATCTGGCTAGACGAGATTGGACATTCGAAGCTCGCACTACCACTGAAAGTAGGTTTCACTGAAACACCCAAGACTTTAAGATGAAGATCGAGTTTGTAGTTGATCTTGATATCTGATCCACCACTTCCGCATTTTTCTACAACATCAGATGTGTACTTCAGGGGGGAGAGTTGACGTACGAGCTAGGTCATTGATGATGACTCGATTAGGGTCGGATGCTAGTGTATAACTACTGATCAGCTCTGAACAAGGGGCGAGGGATGGACTTACTTGAAAGATAAGGGGAAATCAAATGTTGATTGAGTATATCCTTCGAAGTTTACATTATTCAATTGGCCTCCTCCTAGATCACTTGAATCTACGCCTGGGTAGGATACAGATGCTTTGATAGTTTGGAAATTCACACTGAACCAGTTTGGGTTTGCGACACTGGTCCGTCAGCTTCCAATCTTTCCATATGAGCTGAATTGATGAGACAGAATGACTGACCTTAGACTGACTCCGAAAGCTATACTTAATCCTGTACCTGTGAGGGCGACTGCATTATTGCCCACGTCGATATTGTTGAGTGTTACGTTTGGTGGGCGGACGTACTGTCCGTCAGCTTTCGTTCACCGATGAGGATATCCGAATAGCTTACGAGAGCGATAGTAAGGATGATACTTAGTACAATGGTAATCCCCAGTGTCAAGCAACAGCATGTCATTCTCACACACGTCCTCATTCCTCCTCCCTTCTCATAAGCTAAAATCCTCATAGAGAAAAGAGGATACATACCCTGGTCCACTGCTTACCCCTCTCATCCTTCCTCCACATTCTCAAAATCCCCGTACTCCTAGGCGGCGGTCCATTCGCCCAACTCTTCTCAGCTCCCCCACCTATATTCTGACGTCCTTTCCTCTCTCTCTCAACCACAGGTGGAGCATACGCCTCTTCGTTGACATTGATCTTATCTGTCGAAGGGTAATATTCGGGTTGTTGGTGGGCACTATATGTATCATCGTGTTGAGGGTTCGAGGGGTATGTGTCGGAAGGGTAGGATTGGTCGTATGATGCGTATTGCCCTTGACCTTGGCCTGGGTGTTGTTGGTATGGATCTGCGTATCTGTCATTACTGTATGCCATCTTGGTAGTTGTATGAGTGACAGAGTATGGTTTACACTATTACTACTGTCAATATCACTGCTATACCTGTACTACACCGCATCACGCGCAGCATCACAAAGAGACGCGTTTAAAGGAATCAACGGAATCAAATTGTAGATCATCAAGAGGGGAGCCCCACTTGGACGAATCAACTGGTACAGTGGTCAAGTTAGACATTTATTACAGCTTTAGAAGGGCAAGATGGAGGGAGAGATGGAGGATATTACCTCATGGATCAAGGGAGCTGTATCTGGTAAGCTTTGAGTGACAGAACTGGTGCTGAATAAAGGTTTGCCTGTAGGAGAGATGATCAAGAAATCGGACCTACCCCTCGTGGACGCTATGAACTCTATCGAGCTATTCAATCCAAAGATGGATACCGGCATGGCCGGTCCTTCATTCTCCTCTACCTCGCAAGCCTCAGTATCGAGTCAGGAGGGCCGCTCGAAGCTCTTCGACCCGCACCATTGCTTCACTCCCGAGGAGATCCTGTGGATCATGGATGAAATGTTGTCTGCAGAGGTGAGTCCCTGGCAACTGATACGACTAACAAACAGATAGCATGGTACCGAGGAGTCAATCTCGCACAATCAGTCTTCAGATGTCTATACTATTTCCATCCCGATAAATTAAACTACGCCGAAAACGACTTTATGCGAATCATATTTCGAACTTGGTTAGTGGCCTACTGTAAATCCATCGATTTGGCCTATGTGGAATTTTCAAAAGGTCATGTGAATGATGTAGAGGATATTTGGATGGATCATTTTGGAATAGCAGTTCATTTGGATGATACGGTCCAAGAGGTTGATTCGCAATTGGATCAAGCTATAATGTGGATACACGAATGGGGTCGTGAGATTATTTGTTAGCGTGAGAATTCCATTGCTGAAACTTCAGAACCTGACAATGACTTTGTGGAACCGGCAGACTCCGAGTGGAGGAGGGGAATTGTCGGTGCGGTCTTGGAAAGGTTGGAAGGGCGGCAGAAATGGTTACACCGTTTACACGGTATACCTTCATCTGAAGATTTAACCAACGGACTTCCACCTTATCCAGTGAACACCGTGCAAACACGTAAACCTGACCCTTTGGTGTTTGACGATATGACGCCATACCTCCGCCAACACATGCCTCCATTCACAATCTCTATACCTACGCATGAGGAGGCAGCCGAGCAACAACGTCGGAATATCGAAGCCATTGAGAATCTAGAAGCACTAGGGAATGATCTCTTATCGTGGCAGGTCGCATCAAAGGGTAGGACGTGGGCGAAGCGGGACGCATCCATCGTCAGGTCATTATATAAAGTAAGTTTTCAATGCGGGAAATGCTGATTATAGTCATACTTTGACGAGTGTATCCAGAATATCGCTGGGAGATATATCTCACTCCTAACTGGATTACCAGATGATATCATGGGCAAATTAAAACCAGCAGATGATGGTTTCACCCAGCAATTCGCAATATGGCGAGATATCGTCGGTGGAGTAAGTCCACTTCCTAGTCGCTATACTGACAGACAGCTAAGTATAACAACCCTCTCAACACCAACAATGAACAGAGCTCGTCAACGCCGATCATACCAATCTCTTTCTTTTTCATGGCGCGAACGAACAGCTATGGCCGAAAGATTAGGTCTTGAGGAAGTAGTAAATGCCTTACACGCTATTCGTCTAGATTGTCTCCTGGAAGGAGCATTAGCAGCATTCGATTGTGATTTGATTGCAAGCTACGAAGAGAGGCAGGCATGGTGGTGGATCGGAGCCGTGGCGAGACATAGGGTGGCTCTGGGAATGGTAGACTGGGGCCATACTTGGTGTAATATGTGGTGTTCAATATCGGAAATGATGTTTACCGTTAGTCTCTCTCTCTCATCACGAGATCGTGCTGATAGAAGTCACTCGCTTCCGAAAATCGAAAGGGGCCTGATACGAAGGAGAGGTTTGAATTACGACATAAATGGGCCATAAAGGTTCCTACGATGTGGGACGGGCGCAAATGGGAGACGGGCCTGACGCCTAAGTACGAGGAGTGGTGCAAGGATAGGGATGAGGCTGTGCTCGTGAGTCGTCGATGATCTGCGTCGCGCACGACGCTGACTTGACAGGATACAGAGGAAACGATACGCCGGTCTGGGAACGCTGCGCTGGCGGCGATGCGGGATCTGCAGGGCCTCGACCTGGGTCGCGATTCAAGGGATCTAAAGGCATGACTTGCGTCGTGCGAACGTGAATCAGCTGACGATTAGCTTATCCTATCGGAACTGCAAGAAGGCGTCGGTCACAATATGGAGTCTGCAGCTTCTCCTCGGAAATGGGGCACACGCCGCAGATGGATCCCATTACTGGAAATATGATGCATCACAATCAAGCAGTAATACCACCACCGACGCGCTCTAGCGGAGCCGACTCTGTAGGGATATTACCAGTCTCGGCCTGCCCTACGCCAACCTGGAATCCATCAACCTGAGCCTCTTCCTCCATCCCCTCACTCTCTTCAGGCTCATCTAGGACCTCTCCTGCATCCTCCTTCTCCTTCCTCTCTTCAAATACATCCTTCTCCTCCGCATCCGCCTGTCTCTCTTTAATCTTCTTCTCTACTTCACTCATGACCTCCTTCGCCTTGCTTAAATCAACTTTAAGAATCGCAGCTAATTCTTCAATCGATTTAGCTTTATTAATGATTTCCTGATGTTCCTTCTTTTGAGCTTTTGGCATTGTCGAAATAGGAGGTGGGGATGGTTTGAATTGATTCAAGAGAAATTTAGTGTTTCCCCATGGATTCTGAGTGTATTGGGCGATATGAAGAAGTTTGGGTACGATTTCAGTGACGTTACACCTTGGTCCAGCGGGTAGGAAGACGGATGGATTCTTTTCAGCTGCACGGGCTAGCATCACCGAGTCGGCATCTTTCATCAGCTCCACCGACCACATCCTGAGGAGCCGACTTACTAGTCTCAGATCTGATCCTCTCCCAATTTGTCCACCCATCTCCATCACCATTACAAGTAACCGGCACCCCCCTCCTCCTTCCGAGCTCAACAATATCACCCAACCTCTCCCACATAGCCCTCTCTCCAGGCCGCATATTCCTCGTTCGACAGTGGACCGTCAAATTCCTGATCCCCGTTCTGAGAATACGTGAAACGAGGACTAAAGTGGATGGTTGGGTGGGGAGCATTCGTATTTTACAAGAAATGGGTAAAGGGATATTATCGAGGAGTTTACGTAGGATATTGAGAAGTAGGTCGGGGGTTGAAAGGAGCGCTGCGCCCATTCCTGAGTGTGTACTATGGGTCAGCTCTGTCTGGCGAATGTGAGTATGGGCGTACGAGAATGGTTTTGGGCATCCGCAATTGAGATCACTATATATCAGCATTGTACATATCATGATGAGGAGGTGGAACGTACATCCCAGCAACATCCTGCTGTACGATCTTGGCAGCTTGTAAAGCCAGTTCAGGATCGGAGCTGCCAATTTGGAAAATCACTTGACGGTCAGTCACGTCGACTTCTCTCTGGGAAGGGAGAACGCACAGTAAGGTTTCTCAACGGGATGTGTCGAGAAGATGGGCCCTTGACCCTTTGTATATGTGATGACACCCGTCTCGGCTATTTGATCAGCGAGATCCGTGGTTCGAACGGGTTGATTTACGGTCGACCACACGCTCTGATCCAATGATTGCTCGGTCGACTACTTCCGGTGACCAGACGAGACCAGCACCATAATACAATGACAAGAGACGCTATCATCAGTCCGAATCTATAGCGGAAATAAAGGATGAACCATACCATAGGCACTATCATCAGCTCTCACCCCCACTGCCAGAAGGTAGATGTTGACTCACAGCTCCCAGTCCTGACCATGGGCGCAAGCACCAACTTGTTCCGATAATCAATCTCATTCTCATACTTCTTTTCAAATTCAAAGGGAAGTCCCATTTCCCTCTCTACCAATTCTGCCTCTGAGATATCTCCCTCTGTGACCTCCTGTGCGGCATGATCAGCCGGCGTCCCGGTCGCCACTTCTTGATGATCATGATCGAGTTTCTGGCGTTTCATAGCCCTTGGGGAGCTTGGTTGAATTGGGCTTCCTGACATTGTGGATAGTTGGAGTGGTTTGAGTGAATTTGTGAATCCTATTTGAAGATTCTTGAGTCTTGCCAGCATATGATATAGTATAATTAAATGTTAAATAAAGACTCAAGTCGATTCAAGGTGTTTAACGGAATCAAATATTCAAAATTCCTTACTGCTGTAGTAGATGGTCTGTCCTTCTATTACTGTACATTATACTTAAGCCTAAATAGGCATAGCTATCGTAAGTGACCATCCAACGTCATCATACATCCAACACCACCCACTACTTTCACCGCCGAAATGATGTTGTCAATACGATATGTTAGACTTCTGCAGCGGGAAACCGCACAGTAGACACCCTTTTAAAACGACTCTGATCCTCTTCTCCACTCTTTGTCCATCTTGACCTGAACTATCGACAGGAATAGTACTAACAATACAGTCGCAATGGCGCCTGTAGCTGTACCCACCACTGGTGTGGATGAGTTGAAGATTGATGAGTTTAAAGTAGAGAAGAAAGTAGATGTAAACGAAGAAGAAGATGATGAGGAGGATGAGGCAGAGGGAGAAGGGGGTGAGACGGGTGCTACTGGAGGTACGCCTTCTGATATTATTATGCAATCAATATTGATATTTCAGACGCAAAGAAGAAGAAGAAAAAGAAGAAGTGTATGCCCGCATCGAACAATGTGGGGGTGAAGCTGACCAGTAGCCAAGAAGAAGAAGGCTGCTGCTGCTCAATCTGAACCTCCTCGTGTTGGATTGTCAAAGATCTTCCGTAATGGAAACTACCCAGTCGGCGAGGAGGTCGAATATATTGGAGAGTATGTCAACTTCTCTCAAAACACAGCTGGCTGAGGCTGACTTGCAGAAACTCTTCCAGGATGTCATCGGCAGAAGCAAAGGAGCGAGAGAGACTAGCAATGGAAGACCCAATGGTGACATACAACAACATCCGTCGAGCGGGAGAAGTCCACCGACAAGTCCGTTCATATGCCCGTCAAAATATCAAACCCGGGATGAGCATGACTGAGATCGCCAATATGATTGAAGATGGTACCAGGGCTCTTGTAGAGGAGGACGGTCTAGAGTCAGGAATCGGGTTCCCTACTGGGTTGAGCGTTAATGAGGTTGCTGCTCATTATACTCCTAATGCTGGAGATACCAAGAGTGAGTACTTATCCATATCGAGTTGAGGATACAATTGACGGGTAGTCCTGAAAGGAGGTGATGTGCTCAAAGTTGATTTCGGAGTACATGTCAAGGGGACAATTGTCGATTCGGCATTCACGATGAACTTTGAACCTACCTGGGACAGACTACTGGAAGCAGTCAAGGATGCCACCAATACTGGTGTCAGGGTATGTCCATGTCCCTCTTGCACGAGGTACTACACCGCTGACGAAAAGGCTGCTGGATTAGATGTCCGAATGTGCGATATCGGAGAAGCGATCCAGGAAGTGATGGAGAGTTACGAAGTAGAAGTAGGAGGAAAGACCCATCAAGGTAAGTCCCCATATCACTTGCGAATGGTTGTTGACAAGTAGTCAAATCAATAGCAAACCTAAGTGGACACTCGATAGGTCGATACAATATCCACGGTGGTAAAACAGTTCCAATCGTGAAACTCCACGGTTCAGATAGGGACGAAACGAAAATGGAAGAAGGCGATTACTTTGCCATCGAGACATTCGGAAGTACAGGTCGAGGAAGGGTTATTGAGGAAGGTGCTTGCTCGCATTATGCCCTGTCACAGGATAGGCCAGAGAGGTATTCTTTACCGTGCGTCCCTTTACCGAAACGTTGAAACAGCTTATGATAGACATCAATCTGCTAAATCGCTTTTGAAGACTATCGAGTCTAGGTTCGGGACATTACCTTTCTGTCGTCGTTACCTAGATCACATTGGCGAAAAGAGTTATCTGCTTGCGGTACGTCCTCCATCATCAGCTTCGAAAAAAAGCTGACGATCAGCTAAACACGCTGGTACGAGAAGGACTCGTGACGGACTACCCTCCCTTGGTAGACCCCGAGGCAGGAGCAATGACTGCTCAATACGTACGTCGAACTCTACCTGTGAATTATTTCGCTGACTGCTTAGGAACACACAATCCTAATTCGACCCACTTGTAAAGAGATTGTCTCGAGGGGAGACGACTATTAGTAGGTTGAGAGCAGATCCCTGCGAGACTACGCTTTTGTATGCCATCATTATGTATATCATAACCATCTGCTTGCGGTCTGGGTCTGAATCCCCGTTGCGTCACATCATCAGCGTCTACAACAAACAGAGATCGTGCAGCCAGATACTAGCCGCCCGCCCCTCATGCGATAGAGTGCTAAATTCATACAAGTTCGTCATAACAACTATTCCAAATTGGGTCTAGAACCCAAACATATATCCCAATAACAGAATGACACAACCCCCAACAACGACTCCCAAAATAATAGTATCCCTCCTCCTCCTAGTCCTAATCATGGTGATCAAACTATTTATCCCAGGCATCTGACTTAATACACCCCCCATACGCGAATCAATCCTAGCGAGCATTGAGCGTTGTTGAGCGAAATCTTCTCTTGTTGCATATGCTTGACTACTTGTCAGCTCCTATCGTTTTAAGAAAGAACGCTTGAAGAAGGAAGGGAAGGCTTACTTTAAGGTATCATCTATCATTCGATGAGATGAATCAATATGACCTCTATCTGAAAGTAACGCGTCGGTCTGGGAGGACGGTTGGGCTGCTTTGTAGTCACTGACTGTCAGATTCCTGCGCTTAATAAAGGACTGGAGAGATCACTTGATATCCTTCCTCACTGATCCGAGGAGGTTCGACCTCGCTATAGCCTGCTCTACGTTATTCTGGATATCAGCTCATTGCACAAAGCGCCAGGTAGCCTGTCCAGCAGCCTGATTGGTCAAACCATCGGCCTGAAGGCCTAGGTAGACTCACTCTTGTCCTCAAGAAATCCCTCCTGTAGTCATCCAAATTATCCCTATGCCTACTAGCAGCATGTTGCATACTACTACTAGGAGGTTGTGATGGTGAGTTAATTAGACCCATGAGATCATCAATAGCCTGTTCCAACTGAAAATCAGTCTGCATTCATCAGTCACTATGGGAGCGTACCTTGCTGATCAACTCTTCAATCTCCTCTTCGACTAGCTTGTAGCCTCCTTCTCCATCCTCTGAATCTTCTGGTTTTGATGAACTACTCCCAGCCCTCGTTATGGTGGATGCGATTTTCGAGTATGTTGATAATTTAGCATCTAATGCCGTTTCTAATGCTCTTGCATGACGCCTTGCGTTATCCCATGAAGTTGACATTATAAGTGTATGTATATATATCTAGTACGCAGCATAGTTCGTCACTTGACAAGTCACTTGATCGTTATCTAAAGGGAGGATTAAATAAAGGAATGGGTGACAATGGATCAACCTTCCTTGTCTGTGAGTAGTGACTTGTATACTATGACAATGACGATCTTACGCTCACTACGCTATACACTTATAGCTACACTCCTCACATCCCATCTGGTATTGGGGACAGCTTTGACAGCTATCTTGAATGCCCATGAGAGATCATGTTATTACGCGGACGTAGATGGAGTAGGCGAGAAGATAGGTACGTCCCCACCCTTGTCACTCGCCAGGCCTGAGTAGGGGAAGAGCTGATGGCAGGCTTCTACTTTGCCGTTCAATCAGGAGGTGATTTCGAAGTAGATTATACAGTCATGGATCCAGATGATAAAGTGCTATTAGAGGGTGTGAATGAGAGACAGGGGGATTATATCTTTACAGCCAACAAGGTAAGTTCTCGCGCCAGCGGGTCAGCTATTCCAGGGTGGAGCAAAGTGTAGGGTGAAGAGAGGGTTGCTGATGTAAGATTGGAGAATACAGTTTCTGCTTCGAGAATGAAGCTTCCATTTCCGATAAATTATTAGATTTCGAGTAAGTCCCCCACTCTCACATATCTCCATTATATCGCTCCTCACATTGATCATCATTGATCATCATTAGAACACAATAAACTGACAGATTAGCATCATGGTAGAATCTGAACCACGTCGAATATTATCAGGAACCCAACAACCTCTTAAAGAACATACATCAGCTCTTGAGGAGAGTACATATAAAATCAGCGGGTTGTTGAGTAGTATCACCAGGACTCAGAAATAGTATGTGTATTTTCCATATTCTTCGTGCTCTCTCTCCCTTTTTTGCTTTCATCCGATGTCCTTTCAAAGAAAACCAAGAGCTGATATCAGTTTCCATACTCGACATCATAGGAATTACTCTACCGTCTTATCTACCCAAAGTAGGATCTTCTGGTTTACAGTCTTGGAAGCTGTCGTCGTCGTTGGCATGTCCTTGTAAGCTTCCCATCGCTTGCAGAATAGTGAAGCTGACGGGTAGATTACAAATCTGGATTCTCAAGACTTTCTTCTCCAAGGGCGGAAGGTGAGTCCCTCATGTCTTCGAGGCGAGTATAGCTGATAATACAGTCGGCGGTTCAAGGTCTAGAGTTGAGCAACTGGGGACAATTACGAACATGATGCATTACGCTTTACCGATCTGTACTCTACAAACAGTCTCCAGCTCTATAGCTGAGCCAGATCCACTGACGATGTCTTTCACCGACGCGCGCTCGCTGATCCCAGATATCCCTAGTATGACAGCGCACTCGCGTGCGCGCGCTAGCGCTGGTGCAACCCCTTCCTCTCGGCCTCCATCCTAGCAGCCTCATGAATCACCACAGCCTCATCAACCCAAGGAAGATTGAACAAATCACTCCTCCTCAAATCCTCTTCACGAACACTACCGCCATTCGTACCGATTGTACCGACTTGGTAACCTAGCATTTGATCCAGATCCCTAGCTTGGGCAGCTAACCAATTTTGGATAAACACCTGCGGGCTTGCACTATTTATATCAGCTCTGTGTCTGCGACCGAGATGAGAAATGGGCATACGCGAACGATTCCAAGAAATCCCTCTTCTGCTTGAGTTCCCTTGCGAAATATGCCAATTCCGCAACTTTCTCTTCCATCTGTACCACCTGACTCCCCTCTACCCCTTCGAACGAGCTGACGATTTGCGACATTTTAGACTTTTGAGGATCCTCC
This sequence comes from Vishniacozyma victoriae, assembly GCA_017654735.1. Taxonomy (NCBI): domain Eukaryota; kingdom Fungi; phylum Basidiomycota; class Tremellomycetes; order Tremellales; family Bulleribasidiaceae; genus Vishniacozyma; species Vishniacozyma victoriae. The sequence continues at coordinate 1,303,899 of JADPYG010000088.1, forward strand.
ATTTCAATTGGGATATCAAAACATTTCGAATGGAAGTTGTAATCCTGATCTACTCGTATTGTGTATGGGATAATGATTGGGTCGGGGTGACCTAGGAATCGAGTGACGATCTCGGGTAATTGATGGAATGGGATAGTATCTGATCCAGGGGGTGCGAGCTACTTGTCAGCCTCCTTTCCCTTTGAGTGTACTAAATAACCTTTTCGAGTCCGCCTGTTGGTCTCAAAATGGATCCATCATCTTTATCCTGTGATCCGGTGAATTTCACGAGTTTCCAGATGGAAGCCATGACTTCAGCCCTGGTCCCTTCCTTCATTCCAACCAGACTCGAAAGGGGTTCTAGGACCTTGAACCTCTGTGGGAAATGATCGATATGAAGGACTATACGGCATTCAACATTCTTGTCCCCTCTGCGTAAGATCTCGAATCCGTCTAGGTGATTTGTCAGGTTCTGGGGATGCCACTGTCTATCAGTCCCCGTGACTAGTGACTAAAGAGGTGACGTACCTCGACGATATTTCCCTCTGGATAAGTTGGTGCTTCCCTATCCCCAAAATCGACAACAGCAGATTTGATGAATGAAGTGAATTTCCGTTTCACCTTGTCCAGTCTCGCGTTCCCAGACTAATATCAGTATCCAAACAATGAGAGACTCGCCGGCGCGTGGCTTACATCAATCAAACGCCCTTCTACCCTCAATACCCAGCCAGGGATTCCTTTTCCTTGATTGATATCCACAGGTTTCTCTTCTGGTTTCACGCCTGTTTCCGCCTCTTGTGCTTCTGCAGCAGCCGCTTTCTCCTTGAGATCATGTTCTTTCTGCCATGATTGATCGTGTGCTGTGTTAGATAAGAAGACTCGCAATGTCCTTTTGACCTAGTCGTCAGTATACAGCTCAGTCAATCTGTTTGATGGCGGAAGTAGCGTACCCTAACAGGACGACCCAGTGTATCATTAATCTCTGCTTTCTTCCTCAATAATGTCCAATCCAATTTCTGTTCCGCTTTAATCAGATCAACAAAAGCAGGCGAGTCGGGTACTAGAGTCTGAAGAACATGGGGGGGTGGCAGAGGGGGTTTAGCGTATTTACTAGTCATCAGCTTCCAGACATCATGATATTTTAATAACCCACGCTCTTCTGGTATCATCAGATTCTTGACGACGTTTTTGATCGTATGGTGCTTGACCTGGAGCAGGTGATGGATGTGGTAGATGTGATGGACCTGCTATTGGTGTTGACATTGTGTATACTAGAGAATAGAGTACATTGACAGTCGCGTTGATAGTCAACATAGGTTAATTCCTTATTTTCCGGTATTTATTTCAATTTATCCGATGACTGGAATTAAGTTGATCTGTCCTCCTATATGATAGTATAGACACTCAAATCGCAAGGGCAATGGGCAGGAACGCAAAGGCAAGTAGCTCAAAGCTACCCACGAGACCATCCAAGGAGGGAAGGGCAATTCAAAAAGCCCCTGTACCTCGAGAACCCGAATCCGAAGCCGAATCAGCAGGTGACGACGAAGAAGTCGATGAGGATGATTTACTTGAAGAAGTGGAGGAAGAAGAGGGGATAGCGCAGTACGCGCCTGATGAGTGGGATGGGGAAGATGATGGAGCTAGTGGAAGTGAGAGTGGATCTGGAAGTGAGGAAGAAGACGCTTCAGCCGAAAGCGAGGATGATGGCAAGGAGGATCTGGTATGTCCCTTGTCACCCCTCATAGTTAAATATTGACAAATAGCGTAAACTACAAGAGAACCTTCGCTCCATGCCCCTCCAGACCTTGATGAAAGCTCAACGCTCTCTCCAAACCCCACCCGAGGGGGACGCAGGACCAAGTTCAGTGAAGGCAAAACGATTAGCAGAAGCCAAGAAACAATTAGCAGAAATGCAGAGGCGTAAAGGGAAAGCTACTGCTATTGTGGATGATTTAGAAGATGAAGATGGATCGGAGGATGAGTTTGAAGATCTTCGTCGGTCCAAGGGCCGAGGTGGAGATGGGGAGGGGAGAAAGGAGAAGGTAAAGAGGGATAATAAGCATGCGTAAGTTACCCTCCATGCCCATTATTGTATCCTGTGCTTATATCAGACCTACGGCAATAAGCTCCAAGAAACAGGTATCCAGGAACCGGGTAGTCGTAGAGGGTATGCCCAAGAATGTAAGTCCCCTTCGCCCTCTTGACCGAGTGTGCTAATCGGCAGGACCGCCGCGACCCTCGATTCGACACAATGTCCTCAACCGCAATAGACCCATCCAAACAATCACAATCATATTCCTTCCTCCCCAAAATCCTCAAAGACGACTTAGCAGCTCTCCGCACAGCAGTTCAACTCGCATCCAAAGCTGAGAAAACATGTCCACTCGCTCAGAAACCCGCTAGAGTAGCCGAGAGGGAGATGTTGGAATTGGAATTAGGAAAACTGAGGACCAAGATTGAACGTGGAGAAAGGGAAGCTAAAGAGAGGGAAGTGATGGCTGGGCATAAGAAGGAGGAGAATGCGAAAAGGAAGGAAGGAAAGGGGGCTTGGTATCTCAAAAAGAGTGAGTTGTTGACTTCGTCTCGAATGGGGACAATACTGACTGTCAGACGACCAGAAAGAGTTGCTGCTCAAAGCTCGATTCGAGCATCTCAACGAACAAGGTGGTCAGCGAGCTGTCAAGAAAGCAATCGAAAAGAAGAGGAAGAAGACTGCGAGCAAGGAGAAGAAGTCGAGGCCTTTTGCAAGGGGTCAAGGGGGACCGGGAGCTCCTGCTGGAGGAGGTGGTGGTGGTGGAGGGGGCGAGGGGTTCAAGAGACGTCGTGTTGCTTGATCTGCACTCTGATATTTGTTCTGCAGCCTCTTTGTTCATATGCACACTTGCACGCGTAACATGTCTGTACTGGTGTGGTGGTTTCCAAGTCGCGGCCCCGTCCACCGCCCGCGGGTCTGGAGCAAATTGATAGCTCTCAATGTGTCAGTAAATCTTTCCCGACTGGACCAGTCTAGCCTCCTATCACCAGCAACAGCGACTCCACACTAAGCTGAGATAAGAACATAGATCCCTCGAACCGAAAGCATTCCGCTCCATCGTGCCGGCAGTGATACATGCAGTCCCAAACTACCACAAGCGAATCGGTCCATTTCTGTCCGTTTCCACTTATCGTCCACCCTTTCCAGCTCCGGCACCAGCACCACCCTTCATGGCCTGCTTGGAGACCTTGGGGGCAGTAGATCCACCCTGAGCCTTTGCGGTTGACTTCTTGGTCTCCTTGTCCCTCTTTTCAGTCTTGGCTTTGGTGATGGCGGCAGCTCGAGCGGCGGCTCGGACTTCAGGCTTGGCAGTTCGCTTGGCCATGATGGTGGCTAGATCGGCACCCTGGATTCCTCGCTGTATGTTAGTTGGTTCTATGTCGGGGAGAGGAGATGGCAGCGGAGTGGAACCATGGCGTGTTGACGATGGTGAGGCCAAGGTTGCACCTAGTGGTCCACCATCATCGCAATCCACCGTTCCAATTCCACCACCATTCCTCCAGCAGAATAACCCACCTGAACCTTAACGTTCTTCCTGCTCCTCTTCTTGGCGACCTCCTCAGTGATACCCTTCTTGTGCATCCTATTGATTCAATCCGAGCGAGACGAGTACAAGTGCGAGTAGGTAAAAGGTAGAGAGATAGATGTCGATATCGAGAGAAAAGGCATAAGTCAGCTATAATCCTTTCCCCTTGATCCGAATAACGCACCTCCTGTAAACCTGAGTCCATGCGATCTTTCGGGGGTTCTTCCTCTGTAGGAAGAGGGATTCGGACTTGTGGTTGACGAATCGGAAAGTCTGCGAGGTTAGTTCCCTTCTTGTTGATAAGTCTCCATTCTCGATCCTCGTCCTTCCCGTCGTCCTGGCTTTTCACATCCGTTACTATCCTCCACTACATCCCACCATCCTCGAATAACCATCATTCCATATTCGTGTCCTCGATCCATGTCGACCTCAGACTCCGAGATGTTGGACCGAAACACACCTTTGAGTCACCTCGGACATAGGTCCTTCCCTTGGAGGGGTAGATCCTGTATCCGGAAAAGTCACACCTTTCAACACGCATCTATACAGTCAGTCTCTCTGTCGTTGTCGTTATAGGTGTCGTTGCTACGTACATTGGCTGAGTTTGTCGATTGATGGATAAGCTCAAGAGGGTCCTGGTCTACTTAGTAGGATTCAATCACTCGCGCCGGTGAGAGTTGTAAAGTGCCACATCGAGTGAAATGAGTATTTCCGACAAGGGTATGAGTGGTCGGGGTTAAGGTAAAAGCTTATATCCGACAGACGCGGCTGTGGTTCTGGATGTGCCTTGTTTTGCACTATGCATCATTCATGCTTGATGCTTCCATACTGTACAACAACGCTGATACAACTATGACAATGATACTATGGACAAGACAATATCTCTCTCCACTCAGTGGCCCAGCTCATTTTCAATACCCTTCAAGAAATCCTCAGCTTCCCTCCCGTTCCTATCCTCCTCCAATCTACTCAGTTCCACTTGTCTCTCCCGATCCAATCTCTCAACCTCCTCCCTACCCATCACTTGAATCCTCTTGGCTTGTATCAACTCTCTCCTAGCATCCAATTTCCTCTTTCGATCTTCCATAGCTTTATTGAACCCTTTACTTGTTTCCTCTCGTGCTTTCATCGTCTTCTCGCGTTCTGAAGCCAATGCAGCCATTTGTTCCGCACGTTTATCTTCATCTAGGGAGAATTGATATTGACCTGCTCCTTTCACTCGGACTTAGGGTTAGCCTTGGTCCGTGTAGAATGTCGGGTCATTCATGCCCGGGGACCACACTCACCCTCCTTGGTGGAATCGTAATGATGTGCTCGAGCTTCTTCTTCGGCTTCACGCCATTTCTTCCTCAAAGCATCCGCATCAGGTTCATAGACAGGAAAGAAGTTCTGGTCACCATCTACCATTAGCCCATCTTCAATCATACCGCGCTATGAACCTACGGATGACTTTCGAGTTCCTAGGAGTCCGTCAGCTTAATCTAATTGAGACATGGAAGAGAGGACGCACATAACCTCAGCATATGATGATTGATCCTGCGCCTCTGTAGCTGGTACTTTCTCATCTTTCCGGCGTTGAGCCTCGGATTCCCTAGCTTCGCGCTTTGTACCCGTTCTCGTTCGGCCTAGTTCATCTTCATATTCAATAATATCGTGGTCGTCTTCACGCCATTCCTGATATCAGTCCTGCTCCCAGATCTAAACATTCGGAAAGCTCACATTATCCCGTTTACCACTACCACTAGCAATCGCCCTGGCAGGTCGCGCAGATTCATCTTCGTCCGAACTATGTTCCGACCATTCGTCACTGTCCGATTTCCTGTCAAACTATCATTAGCCCTTTCCCTAGATTGTCAGTAAGGGATAGACATACATCAATAACAGATTCCATCCTCTCCTTTTCCGTCATTCCTGAGAAATCACCCCTCTTCAACGCCTCATATTTCCTAGCTTTCATCTCCATTATGTCCCTCCTCTGTTCCGCACTTGGTCCTTCGCCTTCATCTTGGAATACGCGTCTCTTCGAATCATGTCGAGCTTCTGCTGCTAGTCTCTTGACTAAACCTGGTGATGGTTTGGCGAAAGGATCTTTGACCTACTTGTCAGTTCCGCTTCAGCGTCCAATGGAGGTCAGGTCGGAATCACCTTTGTTAATGGTTTATTACGTTGTCCCCGGACCGCTGATCTACCTTCTTTCTCAAATCGATCAACATGTTCCGCAGCTATAGCTTTCAGATCCAGTAGAGAACCTGAAGATATGGACGATTGTCCAGCTGGCATCGTTGAATCGTTATCGATAAGAAATGGGTAGTTGATAGAGGATCGTCATTACGCGCCTAGGCGGCGATGGCCGCTTGCGTCAAGTTAACCCCTTGTGACGCCTTGGCAACGATCCGTGCGGAGAGTGTAATACGAGTGTATCCAATCCAAGCATACTATACATAGCGAGATTGTCATTGATACTCGTCAATGTTAGCCTGAGTAAGGATGGACGAAGGAACAGAGTTATTGGATGTATATGGTCAGCTCCCCTTTCTGAGTCCGAAAGTAAATGAAGCTAAACCGTCAGACTACCTATTCAAGTTTATCGTCATAGGTCAGTCCCCGTGAGGACCTCTATATGTCGTGAAGCTAATGAGCAGGCGAGGCAGGAACAGGGAAATCATGTTTACTCTACCACTGCATCAATGAGGCTTGTATGTCAATCTCCAGATGGCATAGGTATGACGCGCTAATCCGCAGTCAAGGAGAATTCGGCACATACGATAGGAGTAGAATTCTCAAGTCGCACATTGCGAATAGGAGATCGTAATATTAAATTACAGGTGAGCTCGCTTTATCCCTTCGTAATGCCAAGTGAAAGCTGAAGTGTAGTTATGGGATACAGCAGGACAGGAGAGGTTTAGATCAGTGACTAGGTCTTACTACCGTGAGCGACTCCCGACCTTTATGAGATTGGGCTGATGAAATAGGAGGAGCAGCTGGTGCTATCCTAGTATACGACATTACTTCGTGAGTCTTCAGCTCAGAAGGAGGTGTGTGTAATAGCTGAACAAAAGGCGACAATCATTCGCGGACCTATCACGCTGGTTAACCGATTGTCGGGCCCTCGCTTCTCCACATCTGGTCACGGTCCTGGTCGGTAACAAGCTGGATAAAGAGGAAGATAGAGAGGTGGAATACCTAGAAGGATCCCGGTGGGCTCAGGAGAATGGTCAGTCATCCTTACTGCCCATCGCCCCCAGGCCTCTGGACAGACTTGGAAGAGCAAGAGCTGACATACAGGCCTACTATTCGTAGAAGTCTCGTCATTAACAGGAGAAAACGTCTCGACACCTTTCCTACTCTGCGCCCGTACTATCCTTTCCTCCCTCGATAGTGGAGCTATAGATCCAGATCAACCTGGTACGGGTGTATCATACGGTGAGAGGCAATTGAGGGCAGTAGGTAGTGTAGGGAGATTATCTAATTGGGGCGGGGGGACTAGTAAGAAAAGAAGGAGTAGAGCGGATAGTGTAAGTCTAAGAGAAATGGTAGGTGGTGGAGGAAGGTGTAGTTGTTAGGATTCCCCTTACATTCTGTTCTGTTCTGTTCTGGTCTGGTACTATTATAATGCGGCGTTTGTATCTGTATGTAATCCCCTAATGATGATATCCTAAATACAAAGGAGACCGATTAAAGCCGTGTTGGAATTACTTAATTAGGAAAGATTCTAGTGTAGATCACCGGTTATCAAGGTTGACCGGTGTTTCCACCTTGTCTCAAGGTAGATCTAGTGAACGGTCAACGTATATTTGACTCGGGAGTGTATATACATATGCATTAACTGATTGACATAGCTCAACGTAGTCCCACTTAGCACTTTAATCAGACGCTTTCATCGTCGTCTCACAGAACTCGAGCCCATTCAACGAATTTGGGATACACCCTCATAGTCTAACGCCGCTAGTCATCTACTCCAGTACAACCCGTCGCCAATTCGTCTTTACCATAGCCTATCAGGCAATCAACTATCATGTCAATCAAATCAGCACTCGATGGCAAACCAGCCAGACCAAATCCTACGACCCCAGCGCCAAAGGAGAAGATTCCACTAAGTACCCACCTGATAGCAGGGGGTGTAGCAGGTCTAGCAGAGGCTCTAGCATGGTATGTCTTCTCACCCTTCATCTTTGCTCTGGGTTAGGGCTAATGATAGTCATCCGCTCGATACTATCAAAGTCAGAATGCAATTATCCCGTTCACGTAAAATGCGAGGAGTGAGTCGCCATACCCATCTCTACTCACAGGTGAATGATGGGACTGACGATAGCTCAAACCATTAGGATTTTTCGCAACGGGAAAACAAATCGCCGCTAGAGAGACACCTCTTGGGTTATATAAAGGTCTAGGAGCAGTTGTATCAGGAATCGTCCCAAAGATGGCAATCAGATTTGCGAGTTTTGAACGTACGCTCTCACCCATTACCTTGGATGTTTTGCTGATTTGGTAGAATACAAGGAGTTGATGACAGGGACCGATGGGAAGATTAGTTCAGGAGGAACGTTCATCGGTATGTCCTTACTATTGATGGTCATAGAGATTGCGCTGATAAGATAGCGGGTTTGGGAGCAGGAGCAACAGAAGCTGTTTTGGTTGTCAGCCCTATGGAAGTGATCAAGATCAGGCTACAAGCTCAACAACGTATGTCACTCTTCTTTCTGTTCTTTCTTTCCTAGCGCTCTAATCGGATGGGCTGACGATCAGACTCTCTGGCGGATCCACTAGACGTCCCCAGATATAGAAATGCTGCTCATGCTGCGTTCACGATCATTCGGGAGGAGGGATTATCGACACTATACAGAGGAGTGACATTAACGGCACTACGTCAAGCAACCAATCAAGGTCAGTCGACTCCTCCATCTTGCTCTCGCCCCAAGTCAAAAACCTCTCGCTTTGCTAGGGTACTAACGATCAGGTGTAAATTTCACCGCGTACCAACAATTTAAGAAATGGGCAATGGACGCTCAACCTGCATACGCCGAGTCGGGGAATCTGCCAAGTTGGCAAACTTTGATTATGGGTTTGATCTCCGGTGCAATGGGTCCGTTCTCGAATGCTCCCATCGATACTATCAAAACGTGAGTGCCTGGGGCCCAGTGATCTTCTAGCCAGTCAATGAAAAGACGAACGGAGGATCGTTGAAGAAGAAGAAGAAGAAGCTGACAAGCAGACGTATCCAGAAAGCATCGAAATTAGAAGGAGAAACCGCATTCTCCCGTCTTGTGACAGTGACGACCGACCTGTTCAAGAATGAAGGTCCAGCAGCGTTATATAAGGGTATTACACCCCGTGTACTGAGGGTAGCGCCAGGTCAGGCTATTGTCTTCACTGTAAGTCCTCTTTCCGATGAGGGTCACAAGCTGACGGGCAGGTCTATGAGAGAGTGAAGAAATGGATTGATCATACCAAAGAACAGTATCACGATGGGTACGATCAATAATCATCGGAATGAGAAGCAACCATGATCAATAGCAGTTGTCCTAATGATGCAATGCACGTGCATGTTGAACTACCACTCACGGACCTCCTCGAATCTCCTACTTTTCCCTTTCCTCCTCCAGTCTCCCTCCCCACTACCCTCTTCAACAGGTACTTCAGCCCCTTTAGCCCCTAGACCACGTTTCTCAACTCTCATCTTCACTTCCACAGCCTCACTCCTGCCATCTCTATCTTTACCCAGTCCTGAACCTGGAGCCCAGCCCTGTGCAGCCATCATATTTTGTGCGAAACTCGATACTGGCTCTGGTCTCGGAGCGGTTCTTGCAGGTTGTTCGACTGCGTGGGCTTTTGTGGCGCGTGGTGGGGATTTAGGATGTAGTCGACGCCTTATTGCTGATCTATCGAGATATTCTCTCTTTCCCTCATCCTTTTCAGTCGGATGTCGATTCAACAAAGAATCTTTCAGAGCGGCCATCTCCCTCTTTCGTTTAACTTCTTTATTCTCCCTCTTTTCTGAACTGTTCATGGCGTACCCGTTGCTTTCCTGTGCTGGTGCTTGAGTTGCGGTAACAGGGGGATCACCGGTATCAATGGGAATCTCATTGGAGCGACCTAGTTGACATTCGTCACATGGCCATTGTTCGTGATTGTGGATTTCGAATGTCGTCTGGCCTAAGGATAAAGTTGAGAGGTGTGTGAGTGGAAAAGGCAGGGATGAGGTCTTCGGAGTGGATAGGCGATGCCTTGATCCTGTTCTCGGTTCACCCGGTTTCCCTACGAATGTACCATGTGTCGATCCTTCTTGTCAGCATTCGAATTTTGTGTCGTAGGCTTGTACATACCGAGATCAACGACCCACCATCCCTCCTCCCCATCCCCACCTGATCCCCAGTAAATGACAGCATGCGATTTACTAACTTCCATCTCCTTGACCCTCACCCGTGGGTGACCGCCCTTTTCACATCTATCCCTACCCAGCTGAATCCCTCCTTCGCGGGTATCGATAATCGCCACATGACCCTCCGTGAGGGATGGGGATGAAAGGACTACTAATCGTAGTAAATGATTTGGAGTTTCGGCTGGTGGAGAAGGTGACGCCGTAGGGTATGGGTTTGCGTATGCTGGATGTTTATCTGTGAATTCGGCTCTTGAACTTGGATTTGAACATGATGAAACCTTTCCCTTGGGTTTGGATTTCGACTTGAGAGCTCGATCCAATTCTTCAGGCTCCATCAACCCACCCCATCCTACATCATCTTCAATCTCTCCATCTTCCTTATCCCCTCCCTCAGCTGCTGTGGGTGCGGTGGTGGTGCTAGAGCTAGCAAGAGACGAGGCGGGGAGGTAATGCCATCCACCCTCAGCGTCTGTGTAGGCACAAGACCCGAGTTCGGGCGAATAGTATAGAGAATGGGTTGGATCCCACATCCATGTTGGTATTTGGGCTGACATTTCTGGTGGAAAGACTGTGGTGGTCAGACATTGTTGCTGATGATGTGGGTACGAACGACGATTCGACTTGAGGCTGAGGGTGAAGTACAAAAGAGAGAGAAGGGACTTGATTTCAGCCGAGATGAGGCTGAGGCGCGATTACTCCATTCATGTCAGAAATATCAAGACACAGCGTTGACAACCGTCGGCAGGTTCATTGACAGCCCCAAGCTCTACACATTGATCATAGAGCTATATGCATTATACCAGCTCTGCATAGAATGGACGCATGGTTCACTCTTGAATAGGCTCGCGAGTAGTGGTTACGTAGCTACGCGGGGTACCCTCAAATTACCCCGAACCCATATAAAGTTTAAGGGTAGACTCATGCTGCTCTCTCGCCCCCTTACTGATATTTGTGTATATTCAGGTCCGGTCGGATAAAGGGACCATCAATCCCCCTTGACCCTGAACCCACACATTCAAGGTGGATGTTCAGTAGGTATCCACTGCTTACCATCTTGACTTACCCCACCATACTCGTACTCGTATTCCTGCTTGCTGCTCATATAAGTAGCAGCTAAATTCTGCGACTACCCGCACACGAATCATTGCAAGAAGCACTGGTTAGTCAGCATTGAAAGCAGCCATAAATACTCCGAAATTCAATCACCACATCGGCCCGGACGATCCGCGCGGCCTACTACCCCAACCTTCACCTTTCGATCGACCTTGCCTCTGTATCTGATCTACCCCGCATCCATCCCCATTTAGGATGTCACGACTACGCCGAGCATTCACTTCTGAAAAGAAACCAACAGTACCCGAAACGCCTTACAAACCGCCTCTTACTGCCGCGCAGCAAGCCAACGCATCATACTGGGACGCCGTTGAGGAGGAACATGCCATCGGCACCGATTCAGTGATCAAGGGGAAAGGACGTGAGATTGAGAGATTATGGGGATTAGAGAATTTCGGAAATACATGTTATTGTAATTCGGTCCTACAGGCTTTATACGCTTGTGAACCGTTTAAGCATTTCATTCAGAGTTATCCGAGTATTCCACCACCCGTATCGCCTCTTGGACCGAATGCTGGATCGGAATTGTTCAAGCCTCTCCCGGCAGAGAAACAGGTTTCGATGACCAATTTCAGTAATTCTTTGGGGAACGGTCCATCGAGTCCAGTCGCTGTCAAGGGGAACCCATTTGATAATCCTCAATTGACTTCACCATCCTCAAAACAACCCCCGACACCTGGAGGTAAAGAAAAGAGAGGATGGGGTGGATTGGGGAGAAGGCAATCGAACTCTCAAGGCCATGGAATGTCGAGCTCGCCTTCGCAGCTGGAAATCCCACCTACTCCATCGGTCTCCGCTCCTTCACCTAGTGCAGCTGCTAAACTCGATATACCCATCATCGTGCCCGACCCAAACCAGCCTGCTCCGACCGTCTTCGAGACCATCCAAACCTTGTTCCATCACTTGACGACATCCCCTCCTCACCAACCTATTTCCGTCAAGAAACCGCAAGACGCAAACTCGGGGTCTGCCCAGACCGCATCATTGCTGCCAGTGGACGGCGCCAACGGAATTCCAACTCCATCACTAGGTCCCAGTCCAAATGGCGGTGCACCTCAGGGTCCACCACTCTTAGCCTCGCTTCCACCTCCATCGGCCCCAAGGGCAGGAGGACCATATGCCGCTGGATCCCTTGGACGTGGTGTTGTCAGGCCCGAAGATCTGCTCAAGACAGTCAAGAAAGAGAATGAGATGTTTAGGGGTATGAGTCAGCAGGACGCCCACGAGTTCCTTGGTTGGTTGTTGAATAGGGTGGCTGAGGAGGTCGAGTTGCTTGATAAAGGTCTCAGGGCAAATGGAAAGGAAGTGACGGAAGCCAAGGGGAATGGAAAGACCTTTGTCCAGAACCTCTTCGAGGGTGTCTTGACCAACGAGACTCGATGCTTGAGTTGCGAAACTGTAAGTCTTTCACCGACTGACTCGGTCTGAGATGAGCTGACAGCAGACATCATCTCGAGACGAGCTTTTCTTGGATCTGTCGATCGATATCGAACAACATACATCAGTCACATCTTGTCTCCGACAATTCTCTGCGAGCGAAATGTTGTGCCAGAAGAACAAATTCTTCTGCGATTCATGCTGTGGTCTCCAAGAGGCCGAAAAGAGGTCAGTCCCTTTAGCCTGTCTGTAACGAAGCTGATGATCAGGATGAAAATCAAGCGACTACCCAACGTCCTCGCCCTTCACTTGAAGAGGTTCAAGTATCAGGAGAACCTTGGGAGGTATACTAAATTGTTCTACCGGGTTCCATTCCCTACTCAGCTCAAACTTCCGAACACCAGCGACGACGTCGAGAACCCCGATAGGCTTTACGAGCTTTTCGCAGTAGTGGTTCATATTGGAAAGTACGTCATGATCCGCTCTATTCTACATTCAAGCTGACAAGTAGTGGCCCTCATCACGGACATTACGTCGCTATGGTCCGATCAGCAGGTCGATGGGTCATGTGCGACGACGAGAACATTGAGCCGATCGACGAAAAAGACATTTTCAGATACTTCGGTGATTACCCCTCTGGAGCGGGTTATGTCTTGTTTTACCAAGCTGTTGATCTCGATCTGCGGGATTTGGGAATGAAGAATCCGCCAACCCCCACTTCGTCTGCTGCTCCAACGGCTACTGCCATGCCTGCGGCTGCTCCTACTACTACGACAGAGCCAGCTGTGGCGGCACCAATCGCCTTAGCACCTGTCGTTTCGAATGGTGTGCCGAATCTGATGGACGTGGAGGAAGAACACGAACACGAGGATACACCCATGCAATCCCCTACGAGGCAGGTCGATAATCCAATCTCACCCACTACCAAGCCGATGTCGACTCCGATAGCAGCAGTCGCGCGACCAGATGTGATCACGCCTACCCCTGCGGTCAATGGCTCTGGATCAAGGTCCGCTTCTGTCGACCGGAGCGTGGATCGTCAAATCGGATTTGCACCTTCTACGCCATCTGCCCCTTCGCCAAAGATCGAGGTACCCAAATCCACCCCTATCGATGCTCAGAAACCTAAAAAGATCCCTCCACCCCCTCCTAGATCTCGTTCGGCATCGCAGAACTTCCTGACTTCGCCTACTTCGCCTAAACCACCTCCTCCTGCTCCTTCGACTAATGCTGCCAGGGCAACTCCTCCCCCCGCCCCTGCACCCGCTCCAACCTCTGTCCCAACGATCAATACCCCAGCACCGGCACCAGTTACTGCCAACGCGACTGCACCCACACCACCACGAGTGATTTCCAATTCCACCATCAATCCCTCACCGAACGTCATGGCCTCATCCATGATATCCAACTACTCTCAGTCGTCATCCAACTCGTCCGCCCCACCACCTTCCAACGCTAGCGCAGGCGCTCCTACCTCATACACCACCCAATCATCTCTAGGTAGGAAACCATCTACCTCTGGTCGGGACCGAAATGTGTCTACCTCATCCAACACTTCTGGTAACGGTGGTAAATTGAGTAGGAGATTGAGTGGAATGAGTTTCAAGATGGGTTTCGGAAAGAAGAAGGATAAAGAGAATGGAATCGAGGAAGAGGATAATAAGAAGACAGAGAGGAAGGGTCTATTGGGTTAGGTTCGTGTTGTGTTCTAAGTCTTGCTTTGTATTGTTTCAAGGAAAGTTGTCTTGGTTGTGATTTGACAAGGTCGGTGGTCATAAAAAAGTAATAGGATATGATACGATATATGCACTAGTCATACTCTCTAAATGTCGACTGTACTACAATGCCAAGAAAAAGAAATCAACCGCCACTTCTACAGAACGCGTCCGAGCTCAGTTAGTTACATGACGTTGATCACTCCCTTCCTTGTACCTGTTTGAACACTCTACTCGGTACACTGCTTCTCTACCTCTTATACTCATTGTTACAGTAGTGGTAGGTCTAGTCAGTGGTTCGATAATCGCGACTACTGCTCCCCTTGTTACCCCATTATACGACGCAGAACGACACTTGACGACTCGACGACTTGACGACTCGGTGTCAACGACACATCAACGACAGCACGGACACGGGAACGCTATTCATAATGGTACGTACTGAGTCCGAGGTGGTCACCAGTAGCTGACCGATATAGTCTGGACCACGAACTGAGAAGACCTCAAGTAGCAACAACAGGCGCTCGGCCCAGAAGGACCCAGAATTGCTATATGTCAAACAGAATAAGATTGGTAAGTCGCCTGTTACCTCGTCCTCAAGCGGATTTCACCTGACATTTAGGGCATGGAAGTTTCGGAGAAGTTTACCATGGGTAACGCTGATTATTCTCGAGCAGGGGTAGGAGATACTGATGATCAGGTATGAAATCGCCTCGGGCCGTCCGGTCGCTATCAAGATAGTCGACCTCGAAGCTGCGGACGATGAGATTGATGATATCCAACAGGAGATTATGATCCTTGCTCAAATGGAGAGTCCATATGTAACCAAGTCAGCTGAGTTGATCCCATATGAGACAACGAGCTGATGATAGGTATTATGGTTCATACTTGAAGGGAACGGATTTATGGATTGTCATGGAATTCTGTTCGGGTGGATCTGTCGCTGATTTGGTAAGCTCCCAGACACAGAGCGCAGAGCTGATGAGTAGATGAAAGCTGGTGTATTTGGGGAAGACTATATCGCTATCTTCATCCGAGAACTCTTGAAGGGGTTGGAATATCTACACGAGCAGGGGAAATTACATCGTGATATCAAAGGTGATTCAGCTTGCTTCCGTGAGGTGAAGAGCTGATGAGAAGCCGCGAATATCCTCTTGACTGCTAAGGGCGATGTCAAGCTAGCGGACTTCGGTGTTTCAAGTCAATTGACAGCGACCATGACCAAGAAGGTATGACCATCGTTCAAGCTGTGGCTGATGATAGAATACATTTGTTGGGACACCATACTGGATGAGTCCAGAAGTGATCAAGCAATCTGGATATGGGTATGAAGCGGATATTTGGAGTCTTGGTCAGCTGCCTTACGATGCTCGTCTTCAGCACTAGCTGACTCTCAGGTATCACGGCTATCGAGCTTGCTATGGGTGAACCACCCTATGCTGATCTGCATCCTATGAAAGTAAGGCAGCTCTATCGAGCCGTTCTAAGCAAGATCCAGAGCTGACTCTCAGGTCCTGTTCATCATTCCCAAAAACCCACCCCCTCAGCTTGACGATACCAAGTTCTCCCGAGCATTCCAAGATTTCGTCCGACAATGTGTCCAGCGGGATCCAAGAGCTGTAAGCTTTCCACGTCCGAGTCGAGCTAACGGATAGCGACCAACGGCAAAAGATTTGTTGAAACATAAATTCATACGTTCCGCTAAGAAGGCTACGTATTTGACGGAGTTGATCGAGAAATATGAGAGATATCGCGAGTTGCATCCTAAAGAGGAGGATAAGCCAAAGGGAGATACTACTGTCGGGTAAGCTCACCCCGTCTCGACTGCTGGGTCAAGCTGATCGGCAGATATGGCGATGATGGCGAGAATACCTGGGACTGTAAGTCAGCTGTCGAGTGCGGTATGAGAGGAGGGATCAGCTGATATGTAGTCGGAACCATCAAGAATGCCGTGCCCGCTTCTGGCACTACTCGATCCCGACCTCTTCCCACTCCCTCCATGAGCCAGAGACCTGCACCTCCTCCCCCTACTTCCCAACCACCACAAGCGCAAGCGCAGCAATACCGACAGCCACCATCACAGCAGCAGCCTCAGCAGCAGCAATATCAGCAACATCAACCTCAACAGCACTTGCATCATGAACAACCGGCTCCGCCTCATCAACAACGCAGGGATCCAAACTACGCTTCTCACCCATATACTGGATCCAACCCTTCACGACCGCCACAACCTGTCCAGCCTAGTAGACCTCAACAATCTCAAACTCAGCCACCTGCCGGTCCACCTGCGCAGACCCAGGTACCCGATAGGGGGACAGTCAAACTCGCCCCGCATGCTGAAAAGGATGTGAAACCGCAGCAACCTGCTGCTTACTATGATTTGAATGATCCTCAACGCACTGTGCATGTGTGGAATAGTGTCAGGAAATTACCCAAAGAATTGCAGCAGCTTCAACAGCAACAACAACATCAGCCGAGGCAGGAGCCGATGCAGCAGGTCGATATGGAGCCGGATGTGGAGGGGAACGCTATGCTTGAAGGAGTGATCCTTCCTGCATTTGACAATGTGAGTCCTTCATACCAATTCGCCATGGATCTACCGAAATATGACCCAAAGCTAATCCACAGGTCGGATCGCGAATACCTGACGCAGTCGCCAGACGAGTTCTTGAGCGATGTCGAGAGGCATTCATCGAGGCCGAACGGCTTATTCCAGGTGTATCCTCTGCGTTCGTCCTTGAAATTGTAGAGAATGTCGAGCAGGTTGACGAGCATGATTAGGGTAGGTGTGCATAGGTGATGGCATGTTGATAAGTATGTATGTCTGTATGTTCGGGTGTGACAGAGAGAGGCAAATCACGGTCCGAAGTTGGCTTGATATATCCGCGATGGAAAATAAGCGAGTCCTAACTGGTCGACTCGTATTGCTTCCTTTATCTTATCACACTACACCCAAATATGTCAAGTATAGCATCCTCCTCTCGATCGGTCCTCCGATCTCTACCTAGGAGTACGGGAATATGTGCTCGACAAGCATACCGGCCGGTCACACTACCGCTCCGCACTTCGATCCCTTTATCATTATCCCAAACCCGATCATTCTTCTCTTTAAATGATATCACCAAATTGGCTAGTAGTCTCACTGGATCCGATAATGGAGATGGAACGGAAAGTAGGGGTGTAGAATCAGATGGCGAATTCCAAAAGTTCCACGCAAGGAAGATCTTACCGTATGTCCCCCTCTTCATTTTATGAGTTAAGTGCTCATTAAATAGATATTCCCAATCACAATTATATTCACTAGTATCCGACGTACCATCTTATTCATCTTTTATCCCATTCTGCCAATCATCAAGGGTATTAGCTGGAAAATCAGGTGATAAAGATAAAAATGGAGAGAGGAGAAGTATAGATTGGAGTCCGGATGATAAACCTTTTGATTTGGAGGCTGAGTTGATGGTTGGTTTTGGAGGGTTGGAGGAGGTTTATACTTCCAGAGTTATCGGCAAGCCTTTTGAGAGTGTTACCGTAAGCTTATACCTTGTATGACAAAAGGATGAGCCAGCTGATTACATAGGCTACGGCAGCTAAACAATCTCCTCTGTTCAAATCACTCAAAACTACTTGTATGTCATCCACCCCCTTGCCCTGCCCATAGGAGTGGAGCTGATAAACAGGGTCATTTTCCCCAGCGTCGCCCCTCTCTCCTCACGCCTCCGCTTCTCTACCTCCTTCAGAAGATACACCTCGCCAGCCAAATCTAGTAGACGAAGCCTCACCCAAAGAAGGTCCTACCCTCCTAACGATCGATTTAGCGTTTTCATTCGCAAACCCCCTACATCGGATTGCGTCGCAGGCGGTGTTGCCAAAGGTTGCCGATAAGATGGTCGAGGCTTTTGAACAGAGGTGTGTAGAGGTTTATGGACGTGGGAGTGCTTAGTCTGTCGGAGGCCGGGCCGAGGATGATGTGATGCTTCCTCTGGGGCGAAGTGGACCGGATGGCTGGTTTTGAATACCTATTCGGTTTCTGTCTGGATGCAACCATTCATGATGTACTGCTCCGGAGGATGCTCCCTCACTGCTATTGAACGTGAGGTGCAGGTCGTCACTTGCTAATTGGAGGCTGCGACAATGGTTCTGTCGTCTGACCTTTCATCGCTTTGGACACACGCTGCATCACATCTGATTTGAACCACAGATGCATTCAGAGTAGGCGAGGTTTATGGAACAACATATATTCGAGCTAAAAGACCAAGAACATTGAATCCCACTAAAGCGACTTCTCAACCTTCATAAGCTTCAAAACCGCCTCATCCTTCTCCAAAGCAGCTCCCTTCTCCGCCGAGAAATCCAACAATGGCCTCCTGACTCGTCCATTGGTATATCCCTCGTGTTTGTTCAACCACCATTTCGTGCCCGAAATACCGGCTTTAGCAAACGAGTCGTCTGCGCCAGCTACCAAGTCCTGTAGCTCGATAGCCTTTCTTAGATCGGCGAATGATTCCGTCTCCTTTGCTCTCAAGCTCAATTCGAGTAGGTGGACTAGGGATTTAGGGTAAATGTTACCCAAACCCATGATTGCTCCATGTGCCCTTCCGCCAGCTACGGTAGGAGCGAGGAAATCGGCGAAACCACCTAGAGTAACAAACTCGGGGGCGACCTTTGATTTTCGTGGGTATTGCTTGAATTCTTCGGTGGCTGTAGCAGCGGTAATCCGAGTGAGTTTACCAACAGCTCCACAAGTGAGTTTAACACCGCAGATGTTGTCTGATTCTCGTGCGAGCTCAGAGATGGTCTGGGAGTCGAGGTCGATACCACCTGATGCAGCTGGGAAGTTGTAGATCATGATAGGGATAGGGGAGGCGGAAGCGACATCGAGGAAGAATTGCTTGAGTGCTGGTTTGGGGAGACCGAAGGAATAGTATCCGGGGGCAATGACAATGGCAACGTCGGCTCCTGATTCGGCAGCTTTCTTGCAGAGAGTAATGGTATCTCGTGTGTTGTTTGCTCCGCTACCTGTCAGCTCTTCTCTGATCAGATGAGAAGGTAGACTTACGTTCCGGCAATGATGACAGTCTCGGAGAGACCAGCTTCATCAAGCGCTTCTCGAGCAGCTTTGAAAAGGACAACTCGTTCTTGATGGGTCAAGTGGAAAGCTTCTCCCATTGATCCACAGACTACAGGCTGCATACCAATCTTGGCTAGCTTGACCACATGTTCCTGGAATGTCTTGACATCTTTACATCAGCGCGACTCATGACATAAGAGGAGAGCAACATACCGAGTTCCTCGGAATCATCAAAGAAGGTAGGAATAGGAGCCCAGACCCCAGCTTTGAGGACTCTGCCAGAAGTACCGTTGGTGCCGTTTACAGTCATTTTGTTGAGATGGATTTGGGACGTAAGATAGAGTGTTGGGATATGCAAGAGAGGTGGATAGGGAGGATTACGAGGGAAATAGATATACTCGGGGGAAAAGACTAGGTTCGCGATTCTTCCGGGCCGGGCTCGGTCCGTCGGCCGGCCGGTCCTTTTACGCGGGGCCTTAGAAGCCACCGGCGCGTCGTGCGCCGTATGTATCGCATGGTCTGGTCTGGATCTTGGTGCAGAAGTCCAAGTCGGAGACTGAGTAGTATACATGTGAGAAATACAATCAAACGACTAATGGAATGAGAACCTAGAAATACCTGACACCTGAACCATGCTCCATTCTCTTCCTAGTAATCACCTCTGCTAGCGCAGCTGATGCTCCACCGACATTAACCCGATTTGCACTACCCACCACAGGTCCCGCTGCAAAGTACTCAACAGAGGAACTCGCAGGTGAAGCAATAGGCAATCGTCTTTCTTCGTTCCTATCGTCGTATGGATCCTCCTGGTCCCAATCAAGGTAATCGACTGAATCGCGTTCGTACACGTGTGACTTTGTAGGGAGCGGGGGATGGACGGTGGTCCGTGGTAATTGACCTCCTTCATTCAAAGTAGGTGCTCGAGATAATGGCCTTGGGTAGATCGGATGAGAAGCTGGATGAGGCGGATATTCGCGTGCTGAATGATTCTGATCATCGAATGGATTTGTGAATCGTCCTTGAGGTTGAGAGTAGTTCACTGTCCACTGCCCATTCTTTGGCCAGTCGCCTTGGGGAGTAGTAGCACTAGGAACTTGGCTAGCTCCGAATGACTGGTCTGTCTTCTGACTTCCATTCCTGTCGAGGGCAGCACCGTGTTTCTGCCCTCTTGTCGGGAAGAGTGATTTCAAACCACCATAGAACCTGTTTACCCAGAATGGAGGTGGACTTTCGAGATTATCGTCAAGTTGTCGCTTTTCGTTGTGATTACTAAGATCGGTGTAATTCTCGGATGTCTCGCCCTTTTCGACTAGGCGATCATGACCATCGTTTGAAGCGCCTCGACCTGTCATTTTGAGGAAAGCTTGACCGGGAGCTACTAAGGACGTGATACTTCCTCCAAAAGTACCTTTACGGGGTCCGAATGGTCTCCTAGTATCGCCAGACGAGTTTCGGGCGTAATCGAAGAACGAGGTGGAAGTACGATTCCCTCGAGGTGATTTGCCGGGAGTATGTTCAGGTTCGATGATCTGAGGTACTTCGCCTGTTGGAGTGATACCTCTAAATTCTTTCTCGGCGTAATTGTCGTATATCGGATGTTCATCGTTTCCCCATGGCCATTTCCTTCCTTTCCCATCGTCGTCTTCAGGCGTGGTTCCTCTCCATGAATGATAGCGATCTTTTCCTCCCGAATGCCATAATACCACCAACAGACCGATGAGGGCGACTCCCAACCAGACTCCCAACATGATGGCATAAAAGTTCCTCTCCCATACTAGTGCTTGTTCAAAGTGAGAGATGAGTTTGCCAACAACCCCTTGATCGTCATCTGTATCGGACGTTCCTACAGCGGCTGCAGCTATGGGTGTTGCCATTTCAGCCATTGATTCGTCTGATAGCATCAGGATATTGGTCGGGACGGTGGGGAGGGTGACTCGGGCGTGGATTGATAGCCAGTTGAGAGCTGCTTGGAGATTATCGACTTTGGAACCGAGGATACAGTACAGGAAAGTATTCATTGGGTTGAAAAGGATGGTACCGCCGAAAGTCATGTTGAGTGCTATACATCAGCACCACCCAAGTGACAGGAAGGATATACGTACCACTTTCCACACCGTCATAGAATTCACCAACAGTCTCGTTCAGAGTAATTGCAGTAGTATTGATCCACTTGCCAAATAATTCATCGTCGATCCTCTGTTGATGCCTTGCAATAGCTGCGTTGAAATCTCGAGCGTAATCTGCACTAGTATCTGCAGCCATGGCGTTCATCTTGGCTGCCAAGCTGGAACTGGTTGCTGCGACTGTTGAATTTGCGTTGGCTCTGGCGTGGTCTTTGATAGCGTTAAGGGCGATTATTTGGAATTGTAACATCAAGAAACCGAGGAGGGCGACGAATAGTAAAGCCAGGCAAGTCGGGTGAGAAAGATAAGCCACTGGTCATCAGCTCTAGTGTATACAATTAAGAGGTAGTGACTCACTATACCACCTCAGATTCATCCTTGTTCTAGGCTTGGGTGCAACTCGCTGCAGGACCATACTTCCATACCTTTCGAGCACTGGGTTCTCGACGATCGCAACCATTTGATAAACATCTACATTCTTCTCCCTTTCCCATTCCCGTTCAATCTCCTCGGCAGCAAGTCTCATAGTCCTATATCGCCTCCACTCCCAAATACACAATACAGCCCAACAAATGAATAAAGCCAAAAACATCAATCCGATTGCTACGCTTGACATGTGATGGAGGGCTTTAGCAGTATCGTCGATAATACTAGTATCGAGGTCTGAGCAGAGTTCATTTGTCATGTCGTCGGCATATTGTGCGGATAATGATGAGAGGGAGGGAGTGGGGAGGATGGAAGCGTTCAAGCTGGCTGCTAATTCGAGACGGGTTTCGTTAATTTCAAGCTTGAGTTTGTCAAAGGGGATAGCGAGGACTTGGGCCATTTTGTCCTTGAGCTCCGTGAGGGATGGGATGGTTTGATTCAGTCGGACTAGAGAGTCTTCGAAGTTTGTTGGGATTTGAACGTTTTCGAGGGCGGATAGGGAGAAGATTGTGATTTCGGGAATGGAGAAGTCGGAGTTGAATAGGTTCTGACTGTCAGTGATCGAGGCATGTGATAGTCGGGTGGGACTTACGTTGACTCGCTCCACGGTCGACCGGATGAATCGATTGCTGGATGCTATATCGGTTTGGATACTATCTCGAATAGCACTGAGTGAAGTAGTGACTCCATCAGTGATCTATACGTCAGCGAGATACAGCATACAAGGTTGGCCTGACATACCGTTCTAACAGCCTCAATCACGACTTCCAACGTCCCCCTAACAGCAAGCTCGATCGTACAAAGCAGTAGACTTCTATAGGTATCAATCATAAACTCCACCACCACATTGATGATAGTGATAATATCCATCAATCCAGCTCCAACAGCTAAAATCATAGCCTGACTAGTCCTCAACATTTGTTCATTCGTCTTGATAGCGATATATCTCGGCATCATCTGTAAACTTGCCGCACCTTTTGCTAAACCCGCACAAGCGGATATTAACGAGTCACGGAGTGTATCGGCCATTGAAGCTGTTGAAGATCTGTTTTGAAGCAGGTGAGCGATCGTCAAGATTAGAGGTAGTAATGCAGGGGATAGCGTGGCGAGGAGTAGTCGAGGGGCGAGAGTGAGGTATGGGCGGAGTGGTGTTGACGAGGCATGAGTCTTGGATCGCGTGGGTGATGCCAGCCCCGGGAGATTGTTTGGCGGTGGGAACGGAGTATGGGGTGTTGGAGGAAGAGTTGAGGTCGAGTGGTAGTGTTGAAAAGGTGGGCGAATAGCGGGTGATAGTGGGATCATATGATCTGGATTGACGGATCCGACCGGCGGAGGCGCCAGGTAATCTTGTCCTGGCATTGCAAGTAGTCTAGCGTATATGATCTGGGGTGAGTAGACGTGTTAATGAAAGATGTAGTATGTCAAGGAAGATACGCAGGTGGCTTGCCACTATATCATTGCAGCACAAAGAGCGCCTTGCCAACGTCTCTGCTCGTCTCATGTATTCCATAGCGTATTGTATACCCTCTGATGTTTTGAGATGTATGAACAATAGGCTATACAGGTGAACAATGATAGAGTTGATCCCATCTGAAACGCTATACAAGGTGCCACACTGACGGATATTCGGAGATATCCGATACTCCGAGGGTGACGCGTTGAGTCTCCATGTCCACTCTATACACTTGAAGCTATAGCTATATATTATACACTATATACATCATGGCAATGTTTGATAGACCACCAACAACCTTGGAGGAACCAACATCAGCTCCATTACAACAGTATGTTAGCTGTCACCCGCGTCTGAATGATCGCTTGAGCTGACAACACAGCCGATTCGACCCATATGATGATAATGGAGGAACTATCTTAGCTATTGCTGGAAAGGATTTCACAGTTATTGCGGGAGACACGAGGCAGGCTCAGGGATATAGTATCCAAACGAGATATGCTAGGAAGGTGTTCCAGTTGTACGTCAGCTGATTGACATTCAGCCACGAGCTGACGTTAAGGACGGACAAAGCTGTCTTGGCCACGAATGGATTTGCGGCGGATGGAAATAACTTCGTCAAGCGTGTGCGACAGCGTCTAGAGGTATGTGCTACGAGGTACCGCTCCTTCCAAAGCTCATCTGTAGTGGTACGAGCACGCACATAATAAGCCTATGGGATTGAAGGCTATCGCAAGGATGATCCAGACTATGCTTTACGCAAAGCGATTCTTCCCTTACTACGTTTACAATATCCTAGGTGGTATTGAGGAGGATGGTGAGCTATCGCGAGCACATCGGATTCGAAAGCTGACGTGCAGGAACTGGAGCCGTGTACTCGTATGATCCCGTTGGAAGTTACGAGCGAGAAGCATGTAGAGCTGCCGGTGCCGCCCAATCCCTCCTCCAACCTTTCCTCGACAACCAGGTAGGTACTTCGGCCCTGAGTTGAGCCATGACCTGACAGACAGATCTACTTCCGAAACCAGACCACCGCTCCTGGTGCCGAGAAGCCAATCCCAGGAAACCTACCCCTCGCAACTGTCCTTTCCATCGCTACAGACGCATTCACATCCGCAACAGAACGAGAAATCCGAGTCGGAGATGAACTTGAAATGTTCATCGTCATGAACGCTGAAAGGACGACGGACGATTTATTGGGAGAAGGCAAATTACCTACTGGTATGACCGTTGATGAATTGACGCCGTTGGGTGAAGGTGGTGGAGAGAGGACCTTCCTCGTCAAGAGGGCTTTGAAGAGGGATTAAACGATTTTATTGTAACGTGTGTAGTATCATGCATTCATGACTGTACTGCTGCTAGACTCATTGGACTGCTTGTCTCTTGACGAGACTGATGTCTGAGCACTCAGGTCTATTGGATGTACTGCGGTAGGGCAGTGATGGCATCGACCTATTGTCAGCGAATATCTGCGAGAGAGCACATACAATAAGCTGATGATCCTCGAGTTGCGCTAGACCAGAAACGATGATAGCTCCAATAGGTCCAGCCTCAACTCCCTTGATCCAAATTGGGAATCCTACATCTTAGCCTCCCCTCAAAGCGAAAGGATAAGCAGGACGCACCACCACCATGACAAGCATACTCTGGGAAATTTAGACCTTGATCTTCTGGTTTCCCACCTTTCTCGGCGATTCTGATATCAGCATCTCCCTCACTCGGTTGGGGGGAACATACTCTCGTCCAACACGTAGACTTGACTTTGAGAATCTTTTTACTGTGTTAAATTTCCCTTGGACCCAGTATCTATCTTCAGCAACCTATTCCCCCAAACAGTTGGAGAGGGGGACACACAAGTTGGCAGGAGCAGTAACAGGTCCATCCCCCACAACACATTCCAACAACCTCAATCCATTAAACAACTCCACCCTAATAACCAGACCGAGACCTTTACTCTGTCCATCAGGGTATCGTTCAGAAAACAACGATCGAATTTTAGATCCAAGATCCCATGCTACTTGGGCATTAAATTGGTTGAACCGGATTGAAGATTCTTGAGTGGAGATGGTCTCGATCATGGATTTGAAAGATGTTTTGGGATCTTTCATGGGTGTCGAGAGATCTACTGAGGGGATTTGGGAGGACATCTTGTGTTGGGAAGTGTGTAATTCAGTGGTATAGTGCAGAGGAAGATGTAGAAAGTGAGCAGGTGGTTTGATGACGGCAGTGAACGGTCTTTGGTGGTGCCTGACCGAATCTTCGGAAGTAGGTGAATCACGTACGAGCGAGTTGTGCAACCAAGTCAAATGCTCATGCACGGCTCCTCAACACCTCCACGACATATGAATCCAACTTCATGGTTCATGTGTTGATTTAAGGCTTCGATTCAGGGGATTAAGGCAGTGGTATCTCCGAAGATGGCTCAAACGTTCAGAGAAGAGTTCATCTTACCTGTTGACAGAGGACAGAGTTGACAGCTCGCTCACGCCTCTGTCCGTCTGATGGCCGTGCATATCATGTAAATAAAAGGTGAATGGAATCATTTTGGAAACGTATGAATGTACATTTGTTGTTAGTTGAGTAAGTTGTCGCCCCGACGTCGATGTTGATGTTGACCAGGGGCGATATGGTTGTCGATGAGGAGGATGATACAGAGGGATCTAGTACCAGTCTAGCATATGACCACCTATAAGTGTATATAGCCCACTCCCAGTTCTATACCACGTACTAACCCA
Source organism: Vishniacozyma victoriae (assembly GCA_017654735.1). Classification (NCBI taxonomy): domain Eukaryota; kingdom Fungi; phylum Basidiomycota; class Tremellomycetes; order Tremellales; family Bulleribasidiaceae; genus Vishniacozyma; species Vishniacozyma victoriae. Next base: position 1,329,830 of record JADPYG010000088.1, read on the forward strand.
GCTAATATAGCAAAGTCGTCTAATGTACACTAATCACTCGCAGATCCCCACTTCCCCCTCCATAGATTTGTAGTGCCCGCATGCATTTTTTGGCTGCCGGTAGTTCGATCCGGAATCACTGGTTGAGTGATGAGGCTGGCAAAAAGGGCCGAGGTAGGGTAAGAGGTTGAGTAGGCGTTGAGCAACGGGGACCAGAGTTCATTTTTCCAAGTGTCGGCTTTGATACTCATCAATCGCTGTGTTCCCGCAATGACAATCGACTCGTGCCTTGCAATCTTTCTGCTCTGCTGTGGGTCGAGCTGCTTGAAGATATGCATACAGAATTGATAGAGGTGGAATAGTGGTCGTAGTTGATCTTGAACAGTTGGTGATCTACCTCCACTTAGATTTGATTCCGTTAACCACCCGCCAGAATTTTGCAATCATGTTCAGCAACCACCACCACCAACAATACACTCACCCAAAATGTCGATGCTAAGAACGATGTACGTCCCGGCCACACCCTCAGGGAACGAGGAGATGTAAGTGCTGACAGTCAGAAAACCAAAGAACGCCCGAGTCAAGCGTGCCCTCGAAAAGCGTGAACCTCAGGTTATCGAGAATGAAAAGACTGCAATCTTTGTTAGGGGTCAAAATACCTCTGAAAAAGTTAGGATCGCAATGAAGGATCTAGTAAGTTTTCTTGACCTGCTGATATATAGTGAAAGTTGGCTGATGAGTAGTACGCATTGAAACGACCTGAAGCAATCAATTTCTCACGTAAAAATGCTATTCATCCATTTGAAGATGCCTCTTCATTGGAATTTTTCGCTGGAAAGAACGATGCTTCATTATTCGTTACTGGATTACATTCTAAAAAGAGACCTGATGATCTTGTTTTCACTAGGATCTTTGATGGGAGAGTATTGGATATGATTGAATTGGGGATTGATGAGATCAAGGATATGGCTTCTTTCAAGGTATGTCCCTCGTTGAAGCGAAGCATGATATCTACTGATGACCAGTCGGACAAAGCATCTCTAGGCGCACGGCCTATGATGGTCTTCCACTCTGATCTATTCGACACACACCCAACATACCAACTCCTGAAATCCCAACTCCTAGATTTCTACAATGGTCACCCCCTCCCCGAAATCCCATTAACAGCTCTCGAACACGTCATCTCTATCACAGCCGGTCCAATCTCCCCAGACGCAGAAGCTCCCCTACCCAAAGTTCATTTCAGAGTATACACAATCTCCCTACTCGCTTCCGGATCAAAAGTCCCACGTATATCCCTATCTGAAATGGGCCCTTCTATCGACTTTACAATTAGGCGAGTCCAAACGGCTGACGAGGATATGATGAAGATGGCATTGAAGAAACCAAAGATTGCGAAGAAGGATGTCGAGAGTGGATTGGGGAAAAAGAGGAAGAATATCGAAACGGATGGAATGGGAGACAAGGTTGGAAGAATTCATTTGGGCAAGCAGGATCTCAACAAATTGCAGTCGAGAAAGGTCAAGGCGTTGGGAAGGAGCTTTGGAGAGAACAAGACCAAGGAGAAGAAGACTACAGAGACCACCGAGGATTAGGTCTGATAAGTTGGTTGGTAGGAGGGGAATTGGGTTTTATTCTACTTCGTATTCTCATGTGTGTATATATGTATTTTCATTCACTCGGTTTCCTCTGAAGCTTCCATTTAACACGTTACTCCGCTTCCACACCACGCACTGTAGCAAGGTACACTGGTATATATGTCATCTCTCGAGTAATCGAAAAGGTCTCGCTCCATACTGGATCAAATAAAAGGAAATGTTCAAATCAAGCCTGCCTGCTTCTTATCCTACACCATCTTGCTCGAGCTCCTGCCGAGCTCCTGCCCAGCTCCTACTCTGCAATCTCGAGTCCTCCGAACGTGTTCTCCGAGGCGTACAGAACGTATAGGAAGCCTGCGTGTCAGCTTGTTATCAGTTTTACGAGTCGAGTGAGCCGTACCATCCTCGTCCCTGTGATGTCAGCAGGTCGTCCAAGACACCCGAACGCAATAGCTCACTTGTGTTCGTCGTAGATTGAGCTCATGAGTGCAGCGGTGGGGGGAAGGATATCATCCACGAAAATAAAGATAGCCTTCTCGGGTGCGAGCTTGATACGTTTTCTGCCCATCAGCTCTTTTCCACCCTGTGACTCGAGAAGCTTACCTGATGACATAGACGAATTGTCCAACAGTCAAATCCTACTCGTCAGCCATGGATCGCAGTCATAGCTCAAGTGACATACAGCTGGAACGAGGTATTTCTTCTTATCGATAGTTGGGATATCACTCTTCTCGGCCTTCTCACAGATGACCTATTTGTTAGCTACACCACGAGTATCGGAGGGACGGAGCTTACGGGGATCCTGTCGGGGTATTTCTGACGGATTCGCTCGGCTTCTGCCTTACGCTTGTCTGTTGATTGAAGGGCGGGGTGGAGGTAGATAAGGGTAATATTATCCATACGGAGGGCAGATCGAGAAATGAGACGATGAGAGGAGAGCCGACATTGACGTGTAGTAGATGCGATGAAATGAAGAACTTGATCAGCTAAGCCCAACTGAAGAGTCGGGGACATACCAAAGGGATGCTCATCCTTGAACTTGGACCTTGTCATTGTGGATGATGTAGATTGTATGAGGCCGCTGTACTATCAGTCAGCTCATTCCCTGCTAATACAAGGTGATAAGAGCGGACTCACGTCTAGTAGTAGACTCTGAGGTGTAATGACGCGTCGAACGATAGGATAGCGTAATGATAGGTGGGTGGCAACGCGTTCAAGTCGTTTAGAGTCGAGGGTAGTAGTAGAAGAAATAAGGTCAGTAATAGTCCAAGCTTGGAGGTAGGCGGTGTAGACTTACTAGGGGTTACTCTTATGTGGATGATGTATAGTAAGATGAAACGGATCAACAACGCAGCAAGGGGGGTTAGGGAGGGGGAGGGGGGGAGAGTGGGAGCGTGGCAGATAACCGGGTTGGTATTTGATTCCGCTAAGATAATCTAGAAGGAGTGGGGAAATGTGGGGTCATGTATTACGTAAATACTCTCGCGGTTAATTGGATTTTCTGGACTGTATATCCACCACATATTGACAGCTATGGCTATCATGAAGAGTAAACCTAGGTGAGTGACTCGTGTCCTTACGGGATCATAAGCTGATTCATCAGTGCTCTAAAGTCAAAGGGTAAAGCTCCGATGCCCAAAGTCACCAACAGAAATCCACCCAGTGATTCCGCATCCTCGTCCGGCTCTGAGGAAAGTGAAGATGACGATAAATCAGCAATGCTAGCAGCCCTCCAAGCCCACAGTAGAGCAATGTTCGGATTAAATGGACCAGATGAGGCTGAAAGTAGCTCCCAGGCTCAACGACGATTATCTCCTCAGTCAGGGGACGCGGACGAGGATGAAGAGGATGAATTCCAATCGGATGATGGATGGGGAGCTGAGGATGGTTTCGTGTCTGATAGCGAAGATGGATTAGAGTCTGAATCAGAGTCTCTTACTCAGCTGGAGATGAGCAAGAAGGTAGAACCACCACGCAAGGTCGTCGAGGTTGTTGACTCGTCGATTGGGAGGGGCGGGACGTCGGACGTGTTGTCCAAGGCTGAGAAGCGGGCTTTCTTGGTATATTCATCTTTCATCCTTTACAATGTATGAGTTCGAGGCTGATGGGATTATAGACTGGTAACTCGGCAAAGATGATGGGTATCAAGCGAGAAGCAGAGTACATCCCTGCCAGAGAGCAGAAACGTCTACGTACCGAAGCAGGAGGCGAAGATGATGATGATCAGTATGTCCACTAGCATCGATTTGATCAGTACTGATTCCCAGCAACAAGCTTCAGCTAGACAAGACACTACATGACATGCTCCTCAACAACCTTCTCCCCTCAGCAGAAGCCGACGCAGCCCAGCGACCGGTAGATAAACGGAACGCCCTCCAAGGTAGAATTATGGAACTAGCTTCCTATGTAATCCCAGGTGAAGGATCAAAATCAGCACACGAATCAAATTCCCGCCTTTCCTCCCATCCAGCAAAGATCCGAACGGGGATCATCCACGCTCAAGCGAAACGAGAAGCGGCAGCTAGGGAAGAAGCTAGAGCAGCTGGAAATAAGGGATTAGGCGAAAATAAAAAGAGGAGTGAGGGTAGGGGTGATCGAGCTGTCATGGGGGCTGAGGTTGGAAAGAAGAAGGGAATGGATGGAAGAACTAAAGGTGATGCTGCTAGGGATCGGGGATTGACTATGGGTGTTGGGAGGTTTAGTAACGGTGCTTTGAGATTGAGTGAGGCTGAGGTCGCACGGGGTAGTGAGCCAAGGGATGGAGGTAGAGGTAGAGGTGGAAAGGGTGGACGAGGTGGACGTGGTGGTCGAGGCGGTGGTCGCGGTGGGGGCGGAAGGGGAGGGAGAGGGGGAAGTAGAGGTAAACGATAATTGGCTTTGCCTTGCTTCCCTTGTACAACACTGCAGCCCTATATTTATGCACATACACATCTACCACGAGAACCACCTATTGAGACTTCTTACTACCCCGACTCTTCTCAACGACCTCGGACTCAATAAAGACCTTCCCACTCTTCCTCAATCGCTCAATGAGAACCTGACCCATACCAGTGGCAGGCGTCAATACACCTCCAATACCAGCTAACGCAGGTAGTGAAGTACCCTCAGGTGGGGGTAGGACCAACGCAAGAGCCGATTCCGCCAACATGACTATCGGTTAGCTGAAGAAAATGTTGGATGAGTGAGGACTTACAGCACGTGTTGAGGTATCCTGGGTCACCTGTTCCTTTGACCTTTGTGATGACTTGGATGTTTGGGTTTGTGGTCTCAGAGACGTTTTCAATTCTGTACCATCCTTTCTCGAGTTTCCTGACTTGTCAGCTTTCGTCATAATTGTTTTTGGCTCAGGTGCGACTTACTCTCTAGTAGCGCCCTCTCCTGGCTGGGGAATAAAGCTATTCAGTGCCCATCGGAACTGATCATCAGCCGAATACCATGTCTTCAGGAGATAGACTTACGAGCCTAGAAGTAAAGAAGAACGCAAAGAATGCGAAACAAGAAAAACTGAACGCCCAAGCCGCTATCTTATTAGGCATAACGATAGCTTCTTCATATTTGAATCCATCACCGTGGACAGGTTCAAATCCTGAACTCTGCCCTTGTGTGGAGCTTCGACCTTTACCCTTGTTCCGTAATGGGTATCGTTCATCATCCGAGTGTTTGTAGAGAGACGAATCGATTGTTGAGAGGTACCATGATCGACGAACGATCAAGCGGTTGTAAGGGTACATGAAGAAGAATCCTCCATATCGGGTCGTTCCGTCTATGATCATGCTATAGACGGTCTTGGGTCGAGGAGATGGTTGAGCTGCTCGTCAGCTACATCCAAAGACACACGATCTACGCACGATAAGCGGAAACCATTGCCCATTCATCAGTCCTTCGTTCTGACCGCGGGATCTCGCGCAGGGTGTGCATGGTAGCGATTGTCCCACCGGAGATGGTCCCTGCCATTTCGAAGAACGATTGCGATTTGGTGATGGTAAGGTCGGGGTGGGATTGCTGGAGAGTTCGCAGTGCTGAATATACCGTCAAGTCGCTGAATATCAGTGATCATTGCCCAAGACAGTGAGTGGACGTACGAGGGGACAGAGTCGAAGCCGCAACTTGGCACTATACATGCTCCAGTCGTTGAACCGAGGTAGTCGTATCCCGGTATAATTGTCTGGCCGACCCAGTGTCCTTCTCCAGTCAAGTCGACATAGTGTTTACCGGTCTCTGCGCATACTCTTCCCATAAGCTCTTGGTGTCAAGTATGAAGTAATGTCCTCACCGAATGATAGCTTCGGCATTGTGCTTGGCGTAAGGTCCTTTTCATTAGCTCATCTTCTTAACTCCGGTTGACTTGTGCTAGCTTACCAGCAACGTTGATTATCACATCCGACTTATCGACCAAAGCCCTCAATCCCTCCTCATCACTCAAGTGCAAAGCGACAATCTCGACTTTCTTGCTCAACTTCGCTTGAATCCTATCCAATTTCTCCAAGTTCCTTCCCGATAGAATCAACTTGAACTGCCCAGAGTCCGGATGATTGTCGAGGTACTCGATTACTGGACCTGCTGTGAAGGCTGTAGCTCCGTATACTGTTACTGTCTTGCTCATTGTCGTAGATATGCTGAACAAAGGATACTCGTAGGAACAATGCTGACTTTGAGAGACGACTGAAAATGATACGTCATTTCCGGTTATTTCAGGAACATAACCAAGAGATAGACACCTCACTGATACTCATTACCATATACATTATTTAACGGATAGCAGGATCGAATGAGACTATCCTTTCGATCTAATGAGCTCCTCGATCTACGCTCCTCGATCTACGGGGATGGTAATTGACTCGAAACGTCCCAGGCCCTACTCCTGTCCTGGACAACGTTAAACCGAAACAAGTCATGATCCCCGTGACATCCTTTCGACTCCTAGACGGCCACGCACTGACCATCCTTTGACACGTTGAGAGGTAAGAGTGGGTCATGTTCACACAGCATGACACAGCCAAGACTGCTGCCGAGACGACGCTTCCGATATGACCAAGAAGCACTGCACAAAAGCGTGGTCGGAAGAAAGTAGAAGGCTAAGAACCCCGACATACCACTCAAGTCGACAGATATACTTCTTAAGGTCGAGGTCTGTGCGAACGGAGATGGTAACCTGCAATCACCGCTAAAACATCAAAGGAGGGCACAGATCCCTAGAATATATTCGGGACGGGGATACGTACGGTTCAAAGGAGGGTATGTTGAGTTTCAATTTATCGGACACGAATAACCTCGCGATTGTCAATTTGATGGGCACGGACTTGCTGTGTGACATGTTATCGGGGACTGATTAATCGGTCTAGACTTTGACGTATGAAAGGTATCATGATCGGGCTGTGTGTAGATTTCAACATTGATTAATTACTCTATCTCTAAAAGGTATAAATTTACTTCTTACCCTCACCCGCCTTGTGACCATCAACTATCTTTTCATCATTCCCACATTTCATCACAAACAAAACACGTAATACTCGCCCCCACTCTTACTCGCTCCCAATATACCAAGTACTACGCCCTTCATCGCCCCGATCACTTGCCGACTCTAGTAATCAATCAACATGATCCGCGGGTTTGCAACTTCGAGCGATACCCTAAATTCACCTTCAACCCCAACTTCATCCAACATGTTTACATTTGGTCATTCATTCTCTTCTTTTCCATATACAATGTCATTATTCTCGGAAGCGTTATTGGCTTTCCTCAATACTGGGACCGTCAGTGATGAGGATGCGACTAGTGTTCTTGAGGAGTATGCTTGGTCTAGTATCGTTTCTGGGAAAAGGGTTAGGGAGTACTGCGAAGACTTGACTGAGATTATTTCAAAAGTGAGCAATCCCCTTCCAAAAGATAATTAGCTAATGATCAGCTCAACAAGCCAAGTGCTGTGCAGAGGCTACTTTATACTGGTGTCCTCGCTACCCTCTTTCCCTTTATTCGAGTCACATCAACTTACCTCCCATCACCACCTCCACTACCCGCTCCCATCGTTACTCCCAGCCACCTACCCAGCATTACCCGAAAACAGTTGATCGACGCCCTATCAAAATTTTCAACATCATCACTTCAATCACTCTATACCGAAGGCTTAATCTTCGAGGTCATCGTCGAGTACATTGGCAAGAGATGGAGGTCTGGAGAGTCTGACATAGTGGAAAATATCGCTAGGAAGTTGACAGAGGTCGAGTTCGAGGTACGTCCCCTTTTCAAGAATGGAGCTGATGATAGATCCAAGTCCAGGGTGACCTGTCGACCGTCAAGACTACTATCCAACCCGCACTTCAGAAAGCTCGATACCTACTCGGTTTTCTATCCGTTACTCAGCTCGTCGTCCGACTCAACGCCATGTCGGGTACTTCCCTTCCCAAATCCGATCGAGTTCGACCCCATCCAGACCGTCTCATCAGGTCATACATCATTCGAAGATTGGCGGCTGGTAATGATCCCACTCTTGTCATCTACGATTTAGTAGCAGCTCAAGACAAGATCAATTCGGCAAGTCATAAAGACATCCTCATCTCCACTATCGCTTCATTCGGTCTCAAAGCCGAATCACCAACCCCCAACGATTTCGGTCGTGGATCTACCGATACTCTCATAGCTCCTACTTCACCTACCACCTCATTCGGTCCTACCATCTCTCCTCGCCGAGCTACCTTCTCGAAGCTAGCGAGTAAACTTACTACAAAACGACATATCCCACCAGCTCCAAAATGGTTATCCCACCGAAAAGCCAGTATGTCGGTCTCGAGGCTTCACCTACCCGACTTCAATACCGATCGAAGACCATCACTACCCACTTTACCCTGCGTTCAAGCTAGCCCGACATTCAAACCTGTAAAATCACCTCTCGCCATGGCATCCATGTCGTCGGTCCATACCATTCGACGAATCATTCCAGAAGAAAGTCCAGAGTGGCAGGGACCAGATGACTTGACCGTCCGGATCTTATCAATGCGATACAGGGTGACAAGGGATGGAGGATGGTTCCTTGGTCCAGGGAAAGAATCAGCTCGAAGATTGTTGAGATCTTCTCTGCACTACTCCGAGGATGTCCAGGCTGTACACGACATTTCCGCTCTATTCGACATCATCCTTTTCCCTACACCTCCGCCTGTTCCTCGACCCGTCACTTCACCCGGCGAAGGCGTCATTGGTGGTCGAAGGGGATCAAGTCCAGTCAATTGGCTACCTCTCGCACCATGCTTGGTCCCTCTATCACTTGGACACGACCCCGATCCAATGTCACCACTATCCATCGCTTCCTTTGATCTCGACGAGTATTACGCTCGAATGAGTTCTGGTCGATCATCTCATGCGGCCAAGTTGTCAATGGGTACCATGACTACGGATCTTGATTTCATGTCGTCCGATCCGCATGCTCAAGATACTTCGCCTGATGCTAAAAGTCGAAAGAGGCGTAGTGCGGGTCTGGAATCGCTCATGACCATGAACACTGGGTTCACTGGTTATACATATGGACGAGCATCTCGACTAAGCAACTACTCGATCCGGGAAGCTACCACAGAATGGACATCCACCGCTATGGCTACTACGATCAGTATGCCTCATCTACCTAAATCCACCTTGGGCGAGGGCGAGATCGACCTAGACCCACCATCAGATGATGATGATAAGGATCCGAGACCGACTCATCGACACTCCCGCTCCCGATCCGAGACGGATTTGCTGGCGATGATCAGGCCTGACCCATCGTCCCCACCTCTCACGAATCGATTCATATCACTTCGAAGGACGAGGCGAATTGATTCTCGAGCCGTACTTCCTCTATCCGCTTGGGACCTGGGTCTAGGTCACCTCGTGCCCACCTCCCCTACCCCTCTTCCACGATTCAATCATCAACCTCCATCCGATGACATGCATTATAGTATGACTGATCGATCGCTCCTTGTCGGCATGCCCCCGCCCTCGCCTCCAGTCTCGCCAACCTCCTTGAATTTCAACACTCCTCGAGCTGGCGCTTTCCCGCTACCTCCCGATGATCTACCATATAGCCCAGGCCGCGATGAGGATGGAACGTACATACCCAAACCACACGCTCATCGACAATATACTATTATCAACGGAGAAGTTTCGCCATCGAGGTGTAGTGAGGATAGTCAGGATTACTTTGGCATTCCTCCCATCGTACCCGATGGAAACTCCTTACGGCCTGTCTCAACCGGTCGTCCAGATTTCACCCGCCCAATGTCATCGATACACCCACACCGAGAAAAGGCACTCCCGATCCCGCCCCGCACTTCTTCCTTACATAGGGGTAGAACATCTCACTCCGCTCGCCCTCTGTCTTCCGGTCCGGAATCACCACTCTCCCTAGCGTTCTCACTTTTCACTTTTGGCCGAGCCCCTCCACCGCCCGAAGCTCCTGCTGGGCACCCGGGGTATGAAATTGTGGCTGCTCGGGCTGATTTGACGGTCGATGAGATCAATGTGGTACTGGATGGTATAGTTGTTTCTGAGAAGGCGAGGATCAAATCGAGGGGTAAGAACTGGGACGATGCTGCGAGGTGTAGGATTGGGTGGTTGATGGATCAAGTTGGGGACATGGTGAGCTAGCGTCTTCTGTTCAGGGCGGTCGTAGCTGATGTTTAGTTGAACGACTCCCGCTTCGCTCCCATTATCGATGTTCGCCTTGATCGCCTCGCCCCACCCTCACTCAGGACTGGAATGCTCAACCCACCCAGTCCGATGGGCTCGTCGCCGGGTTCCATGAGATCGTCCAGTTCCACCCAATCTAGAGATCACCTGTACCCCTCATCGCCTCTAACGAATCTCCACGGTCATTCCACTCTTTCTCTGCCTTCCGACGAACCACCTGTTAAAGCTCAAACAAGCTCGAGGCCGCCACTTAGGAAACTTGCCCCTCCTATGCCGATTTCGGAGGAGTCGAGAGTGAACGAAGCGAAGGTGATACCGCTTACACCTACCCGGGAAGCACCTCAACGACCATTGCCCAGGGCGCCTAGGAGGGATATGGGGAGTCAGGATAGTACCGATTCTATGTTGACGGCCAAGTTGTCTATTGGGACTTTTGGGCATTGAACTTGGAGTGGATGGGCGTACGATGCTGGGATATACGATATACGATACGATACACGATACACAATATACGATACACGATACCTCAATACAAGATAGATTCACGACGGAGACTGGACACGGTACACGGCCATAGGACATTGTATACAGCTTTAATAAATCGTTGACAGGCAGGATTCGCCACGTACATACATTTACATACATCAAACCTTCATTATCATGCATCGACTTGTACGCCCAATCTGATGGGAGGTTTGCAAGAGGGTATGCAGCTGAAACACTAAGCTAACAACTCGATACCTGTGAGTCATGGTGAGCAATATGCGCCTTTTTTACCGAGCCTCACACATATACCGAGGATCTAAGTTGTCGAAACCACCGCAAGACAAGCTAAGCCCGAATACAGACATCCTTAGAAGGCTCGATATCGTACTCACACACAGCTATTTGTGATTATCATAAGGTCGGGACATGCCCAGAGTCACCAGTGCAGCCGAAATCTCCCACTTATATGACGCACACGACACTGCCATTCATCTCAATCACGACAATCAAGCTAATACAGTACCTACCTTCTGATCTACATCAAGACACCACTTACTCCTTGCCCGCAAAGTTTTCCTGTGCCATTGCCAAATTCACGCCAGGGATTTGCTCGGGCTTCTGCTTAAAGCCAAACTCATTCTCTGATCCTTCTTTCTTGCCGACAACGACATCCTGGTGCATGACCGTGGGATCATCACCAGCGCCAGTGAGGAGCATATAGATCTAGTAATCAGCAGATATACAGTATCTATGGAAATCAAAAGGTGAGATGACTCACGTCAACAGACCATTTGTCATTGTCAATGTGGAAACTCTGATTCATATTCAAGTCGGTGTAGACAAAGCTTCCAATGACACTGTGGATGGTGTTGTCGTAGACGTGTCTGATGGCTGCGTCATTGAATGAGATGGGGGCTTGATCGGGGATGTCACGCTTGACCACGGACATTGATGGATCTTGGGTAACAAGATTGATTGTGAAGTTCTTGTTGAGGCTCTGGGCCGAAACAAAGCTTGCGGAGAAGAGGGCTAGAAGGGAGAGGTACTTCATGTTGATAGTCTTGGTTGTATATTGCTAGAAGGCAACTTTTTTGGTGTTCTTCCTTGTTGGCTGATCTTGTTTATATTCGGGATAAGAGTAACAGACGTGCATCCTTATATATGCTAGACCCAGCCATGGGAGATCGCCAAGAGTATCAGTGGAGTGTGTCTACCGTTCATTAGATCAGCATTGTTAACGGAGTGATTACAGTAATGGCAATGATTTGCACAGGATCAGCCAGTGTAGGCAACCAGATTGTGAAGGATATCAAGCGCCAATCCGTCTTCCTTTGGGGCGATATGCACGCCCAGCCGGTGATCATTGGGAACAAAGTATCTGGTGGCGATCATGAATTAGTTAACTCGGTATTGGGCACAGATTGAACAAGGGGAAAATAGCATGATTTAGAGGATCGACGCTGAGGTGCGTGGATAGCGTCTTGTTTCCTGTTGAATTCGCAGATTGGCGTAGATCAAACAGGGACAGACTGACGAAAGCCGGAAATGACGGATAATCTATAACGATGAATGGACGTACAAGGGGAGTGTGCTTTCTGGATTAGCTGTATAAATGACGAAGTGTTGCGTTTGGAGATTCCAAGAGCAACTTCAGATCTACATGACACGCACCATACCGTCATTCATTTCAATCAACCCACTCAAGCTAATACTGCACTCTATCTATCTCCTAATCGTCCTATAGCTAATACTACTGTACAATAAGAACGCATTTACTTAGGCGTCTTATCTACTCTGTTATCCTGGGGCATGACTAAGTTCACGCCAGGGATCTGCGACGGCATCTGACCAAAGGCGAACTCAGTTGGTGTCTTTTTGTCCTTTCCAACAACAACATCCTGTGACATCACAGTATTGTCGTCACCAGCTTTGGCAAGGGACATGTTGATCTGATGGTCAGTAGGTGCTACGTCCACAGCAGCAGTCTTGGGAGGACTCACATCAACAGACCATAGATCATTGTCGATGTGGAAAGTCTGACCGATGTTCAACTCGGTAAAGTTGAAGGATCCAACGATGCTGTAGGTGACACCATCGTAGTCGGTTCTACCAATTGGGTCATTGTAACTGATAGGGGCTTGGTCTTCCGACGGAGGGAGTTTTGCGATTGACGTGTACTGGTCGTCGGTGAGGAGATTGATGGTGAAGTTCTTGTTGAGGCTCTGGGCCAAAGCAACAGATGCCAAGGCGAGGGCTAGAACGGAGAAGTACTTCATATTGGCGGTTTTGGGTAGTTTGTTTTAGAGCAGTAAGCTGGTAACTTGGCTGGTATGCTTTCTTGTAGGCTGGATTTGTTTGATTGGAATAAGAGTGAGCAATGTGCTTGCTTATATATGCCAATACGGGGATGGGCTATCGGCAACAGCATCAGTGAAGCGTGACTACCCTCAATCAGATCAGCATTGTCAATATATTGATTGCGGTAGATGGAGCCACTTGCATTGAATCGGCGGTTATATCTGACCAGATTGTGATTGATTTTAGGCGTCGATCCCATCGACTGGCAACAGCCGATGGCCTTCCTTTGTGCTTGACTCAGATTGAACAAAGGGAAATGGCAGGATCTTCAAGATCGACGGCAATGACTGTGGATCATCCCCATCGGTTTCGGTGTCGAGTTTTGTGCTTTTGATCAGACTTGCGGATTGATGTATATCAAATAGAGATGGAGTCATGAACGACAAAAATGACTGATGAATGCCGAAATGATGGGCTCAGATTGGAATCGTGAACATCATAGGGTGTCTCAGAACTACTTCCGTATACAGGAAGTGCCATCCATCTAGCGAGCCGGGACAGGAGGATATCTGTGCAAGGCTTGAGATTCGCATGGCCTAACACGTTACAAGTGGCCAATGACCCGGGCGTTCAGTGTACACATGCTCCTTCCAATCGCGAAACGCTTCTTGCCCGTTACATCATCAAGGTAGCTCACATAGTCGATACATCTGCACTCGCAACTTGTACATCTGATCTGACTTTAAGATCTGCTACTCCACATAGGCCGCTCCCTCGACTTTCTTGCTCATCGGGTTCCCCGCGGTACTAGTGACATTGACCCCAACAAGGTCTGCGCTCACCATATCAAATCTCAAAAACCCTCCGTCGGTGTGGTTGGCGGCAATGGTCAAATCAAGATGTTTCACGTCCCCAATGCTCTGGACGCTACAAGTGACCTGCCTGTAAGCATTTTGACTGGACACTTCCACTATCAGGGAGCCGAACTTACTTCGGAAGCCCATCGATCGGAATCGAGATGGTAAGTCTGGTTCTTGTCGGTCTCGGTGAAAGTCAAGCTTCCAATGACACTATAGAGAGAATTGTCGTTTCCATAAACATGTTTGATAGCGGCGTTGTTGAAATGAATGGGCATCTGGTAGGGGAGGACATCAGGGAATGAGATGGAATAGTCTTCAACTTTGGTGAGGAGGTTGACTGTGAAGTTTCGACCGAGGTCTGCGGCTGATACAGCCGAAGCAAAGATTACTGCGAGGAAGGATGCTGAGTACTTCATCTTGTTGGATATTGTAATGAACGTGGGTAACTTATAGTAAAGTGGCAAATTGATTGATATTGTTTGTTGTATTCTTATTGGGGATAGAGGCCCGGATTGTGCATGCTTATATACCCTTACCATGTCACCAGATACTGGTCGGATCAGCACTGCTGTGTAACTACCTTTCTACAGACAGCCGTTACAATCACTGACCTGGCGGGGAGATTGATCAATCTGCAATGGATCTGCGGTTACCACCTTTGACCAGATCCGAGATCACCTCACCAGCAGATCGTGACTCCATTAAACGAAGACTCCTGATGCGGGCATGCCAGTTAGGGTCAGACCAATCCTTAACAGTTTGTAACAGCATCCCTTGATACTGGGCACAGATTGATGAGGGGGGATAGGGAGATTGCCCTTGGGACTGGCCACATCCATTTGGTGCGATTCGCCGGGATCTTATCCTCCTTTTGATCCAGTCTCCTGTTTCGCCAATATCAGTGAGGGGTAGACCAATGATTGCGACAGACGAATGTCGGATACTAGGATGGCGGCAATCATCTTAATCTCCCCTGTCTCCTGTCAGGGGTCTCTGAGTCACGACAGATATTGTCGATTTGCAGAAACTGTCCGAAATGATGGTCGATGGAAAGGGTCGCAAATGCTGAGGTATTCGTCCCTTCTCAAGCCTCCATAGAGTTCACACCTGGCTCAAAACGCTACAATACATACGTCAAGACTATCAATCTACGAAATCATTAGGCTATAACTATCAAGGCTTGGGAGTGATCTCTGTTGGGACATTGGACACATCCACACCGTCAAAGTTTGGGGTGAGGTAATCGAACCTCATGCCTGCTCCATGGGGTTCCTCCTTGGAGACAGCAATGTCAACATGTGATAGCTGCCCCCGTTCACGGAGCTCCATCGAGATCTTTTTGTCAGCGGAAGTTCAGACACCATGTTAAGGTGAGAGGGAAACTCACATTAGCGCTCCATTGGTTGTTGTCAATGAGGTACCATTGAGGTACTCGCTCTTCCTGAAAGGTTGCACTTCCAATGACACTCCAAGTCACGTTTGTCTCGTAGATTTGGTGCTCGGTAGCATTTGTGCAGGAAATTGGGATTGTGCCGCCGGGGGAGATAATGGACATATCTTCTACTTTGGTGAGGAGATTGACGGTGAACGGAGGAGCAGGTTCAGGAGCTTGTGGTGACATGGCTCGGCTGACCGACAAGAGGGTGAGTATTGCGGCGAAGTAGTTCATCTTATGTATATCTTCCCTGAGAGCGGAATTACGAGGCAGTAGTCAATGTAAAACAAGGTTGCTTGTTGGAAAAGAGTCGAGACGCATTGGTCTGTGATATGGTACGGGCGGATCCATTCTTGTACTTCGGTCGGATTCGCGTTGATCATCGATCTTCCTTTCATGGATCATCGTGTACAATGGATCACCTTACCAAGCAGGGGTTCTGACGCAGGGGTGAAAAGTGATCGCCGTGGCTTGGCGATCATTCTGATATTCCGGTGGCGATGTAGGCTTTCCTTTGTGCTCAGATGGAGGCAGGCGATGCATAGTCCCTTCTGTTCCTCAATTTGCAGTCCAGAGCATTACGGGGCAGAAGAGACTGAGGATAGTCATGATGATGGTGTGCTCGCTGTACTACGGTACTGCATGAAGCATTCCCAGAAGCTGCGGCCAATGGCTGCAGTGTTGGACTCATTCGATTGGCGGTTGTGTATTCAGCTACTGCACGAGGTACATGCCGGGTCACATTAACATTACTGAACCTGCACATCCACCATATTGACCTCCAAGGCAAAATCATTCGGTAGCCCGACTTTTGTCCAACCCATGATCAACTCCAAATCGTTCAATTTAGCCGCCGGCTCCTTGTATGTGATCCCCACGTCTGCCTCCCTTACCCAATCGCTCAAAATAAACCCACTCCCTGCACTCCTGACCATTACCGCGTTACTGAATTATCCCTCGTGATACGCTGGATCTGACCAGGGACGAAACACCACTGTGACCGGCGCGTCGAACTCAGCCGGGACCTCGGTCGCCCATTGAGCGAGGATATAGGTCTGATCATTCGGCTGATTCTCCGCCAAGAAAACAATCTCTGCGTCCGCTTCCCTAACTCCAGCAGGATCTTTGACTTCGATGATCATCTGTATCCCATCAGCGTATGTCTCACTATTATGTATAGTACGTACATCACTGAAGATACCCCCGAACCTGACCTTTCGACTTTGAGGAATATCGGTCTCGCTGAAAGTCATTTGGGCGACCACACTAAGCGTTTCATTGTGATGGTCGTGCTTCTCAAAAGCGGTACTGTAACTGATGTTTGTGCCGTCAGGGGGGGTCATCGACAGGTCTTTGATGGAAGTGATGAGATTGACCTTGAAGTCGTAGCCAATAGGCTCCGCTACAATAGCTGGAAAGAGAGCAGCGAGTAGGGTAAGGTAAATCATGGTAGATGATGCTTGTGGAGTATATTGACGTTGACTGATGATGTGAGAGCTCTTTATACCTCCAGTACATTGCTCAAAGCTGTGCAAAGGGATCTGAGGCCGAAGGGGCCAAAGGAGAGCTAAGTTGCACACTCAACGATTGGCCCCACCTTGTTTCATCTTTGTCTCGTTTCACACTAGTAAGCAAAGGCCATCCCTGCGCGAAGATGTGTACCGGAGCTCGTAAAGAAGGGGTAATTCCCATACTCTGCTCTGCCTTGGCAGTCCCGGTGACCGTTCACAAGCCAAAGCCAAAGTCGGAGTGACATCATCATGTCGAGAACTGCGATGTCTAGATCCCTTTCACGTTTCAAAGGAGGCCATTGAAGGTCTAGTAACTCAACATTGACCACGATGATCCATAAGAGCATCGTCAATAACGGCAGATCAGAGGATAGCTACGTTCATGACTCTGCTGACTATGGATACCGTGGCGAGAACGAGTCGACTTCATAGTACACGCTAGACAGCTTCCACCATTTCCCTTCCATCTGGTCCTTATAGGATGCGGGGTGTCAAGTCGATCGGTACCAAGAAGTTGGGCGGAACATCAGTGGCCCAGCCGAACTGTACCGTCGTGTTGCCGACGTTTATGTATTGGATCGCGGCGTCCGCCTCCTTTAATCCTGCGGTATCTATGACCTCCAGATTGACCTACAGCTCATCAGCAAGCTTTCTTCCGCTCCAGACAGGAATCACGTACATCATAGGTATTCTTGCCAAATTCGACTTTGTATGTTTGCGGAACACCGGTTTCGGTGAATATCATGAATCCCACGACGTTGAGGGTTTCTGTCTCGTGCTCATGAATGTCCAATGGGAAGTCATGGGTGATGGTCGTGCCGCTGGGGGTAGTCATGGCCAAAACGGAGATTGAGGTTATAAGGTTGACTCCGGAAGTTGTAACCTATGGGTGTGGCGAGGACTGTGGGTAGAAGAGCCACGAGGAGGGTGAGGTACTTCATTTGGTCAAACTTTTCGAGAGTAGGGTGTCGATGACCGGTTCTGACTTGTGGAAAATTGCTTTTGACCTTGTTTCCTGGTAGAGCTTATGTACTTTAAGGACAAGCGTTCGAAAGGGAAAGTTTGGGGAGATGCCACTTTCAATGATCGTCTCTATCTAATTCCATGTCCAGCTGTAAGCAGCGATCTCTTGATCCCTCCTGTAAGGTATACCGTACAGTTAGGATGATCAAAGGAGTAAAGTCTTGGCACCTCACCTTGGGACCTTTGCCCCGTGAATCTTCCCTGTCTCCGCTCCGGGCGTCCTTGCATTGTTTCCCACAGAGATTGGTAGCCTTTCGCAATTGGAAGGAGGCCGTTGATCGGCGTCCTCCTGAGCTCGGTGTCTGAGTATCTTTGTCTACATCAGAGGACCAATGTGGGGCGAGGCGATAAAGTTTTGCATGACGAAATCCCCACTTCGCCCGAGATATCCACCATCACACCCCCTAGTACATTCCCCGTCCCTACCATTCCCAGCCACCAATTTAACCGAATCGACAATCGATAGTGACAGCCTTCGAGTCAACTTGAGCGTTCTTGTTGACAGCCCTCAGCTCGCCGACGATAGACTTGGGGGTAGGTCCATCTCGAAGAACGAGATTTGCGGCGTCGACTTTGGCGTCCTTGACAAGGTTGACGGTACACTAGTAATCAGTCTTTCCTTCTGGTGTACTCAAGTGAAGAGTTCAAACTTACCCAGGCGGTCGCTTGACCATTGTTCAACGCAATCATAGTCTCCCCAGGCTGAGCGAGAGTCAATGATCCATACACTTTCAAATCCCCCTTATCGTCGGACAACTTGACTCCTGCGACGCTGTTGTCGTCGGCAAAGTTGATGAAGTAACCAGTCTCATGCGATGATACGTAGAGAGTCAAGGTCTTGGCGAGGGTGAGGGGAGCGAGGGCGAGAGCTAGCAAGGAAGGGGTCTTCATTCTGAGTGATGTTTGTTGGAAGTCGATGTTTCGAGATGATCGATTCGACAGGATATATAGATTACCAGATCGAACGTTCCATCATTGAACCACCCCTTGATGAGTGGGTTAGTACTCCTTCAAGGGACAACTAGTCAAGTGAAACATTCCTTCGGTGCCTATGACCGAGCTGTTTGAAGGGATTTTGATATCGCTAATTCGGTGTCCTCGGCGGTCACTCCATGATCATATCCCTGAGCTTCAGCGATCCGCGTCCCTTCGGACATCGTCTCTCGCCTCTCGGCCGGAAGTCTCAAAGGTAGTTTGGCTGTAAAGGCAGCAGGGAGGGCCGTGTGGAGGATAGAAGTGAATGTGGGTGAAGCAGGAGTACCTTCTGTAAGCCTGAGGCCTCATCGAACAAACCATCCGCTAATTCTCATCTACACGACTCCCGAGTCTGCTAAGCCGATAGGTCGAATCAGTTCCAGGTCGGCTTCAATGTCTTCATCACTGATAACTTGGACAAGCAGACAAGCATGCATCCTCACCCACCTGTTTGCGCCAAATACCCACTCCCTAAAAAACCACGTGACCTATTTTCCTTATCAGGTTCCGCCCGCTTTTAACCGATTAAATGAGTCAAGATCCCATCTTTGATCTTTTAACTCGACGTGATCATCGCTCATATCTACTCATATACCTCATATCACTTGTTCACAGCGCCCCCTGTCGATCAACTTATATCCTATATTCGCCATCTCAAACAAATTTGGTGCGACAAACACACAAACGCATCCATAAAGCCACGGTCACTAGTGAAATCTGGAATTGATCGTCGCCGTGTCAACTGGATAGCTCAAGTCCCGACCGCCGCCTTCATTCTACATATTCGACTCTTCAAATCTCAGATCTATCCCTCGCGTCGATAGGAACAATGACTGTCACCAACGGAAACGGAAATGGAAACGGGGAAAGCTATGTCAGACCCAACTTTTTGAGTGACGCCGTTCGAGGTCGTGAGATCGATGGTAGTGAGTCCTCCTCCAACCTGTAGGGAGGTATGGCTGATGCTAGTTCGTGGATTAATGAAGTTCGAAGGACCGGGAATGATCTCCTTCGTGAGTACACCTTACAAGCCGATTTGGCAGGTCACTGATGTACCAGCTGTGAGCTACGTCTTGCTTGAGCGCCAAGTGAAAGCTCATGACCAGCGCCGGAAAACCTAACCCAGATACATTCCCCTTTGAATCCATAACCCTAAACCTCAAGCCCCCTCTCGACCCCCACTCGAAAATGACGAACCGACAATTAACGATCGAAGGAAAAGATCTATCCGATGCACTCCAATACGGCCCAACACCCGGTCTGACCAACTTTAGGGAATTCTTAACAGAGCTGCAGGAGACTGTTCATAAGCGTCCTAGAGGTGCGGACTGGAGTGTGGCTGTCGGAACTGGGAGTCAGGATTGTATGGTCCGAGTAAGTAACTTCTCATGGAGATGCACAGAAGGGGGCTGACAGGTAGTGCTTCCGATCGGTGTTGAACCCTGGAGATCCTGTTCTACTTGAGGCTCCACTCTATGCGGGTGTCCTGCCTTATTTGCAGGTCATCAATGCCGAGATGGTCGGTACGTGACTTGCTAGGTGGTCAGGCAGTCGAGCTGACGAGCAGAGGTGGGAGTCGATAGTCTTGGAATGTCGTCCAAGCTCCTTGAGCAGGTATTGGAGAACTGGCCAGCAGACAAGCAACGGCCAAGAGTCATGTAGTATGTCCAACTCCCGCCCACAGATTCAAAGCTAATGATTTAGCTGTAACCCTGTCGGATGCAATCCCTCCGGATGCTCCGCCACTAGGGAACGAAAGTTGGAGATTTTGAAGATTGCTAAGAAGTATGGAATTTTGATCCTGGAAGGTGAGCCCATTCCACCGAGGTTGGTTGTATTCAAGCTGATTTCCAGATGATCCTTATTGTAAGCTAATGATACCGGTTTACATCAGAGCTAATCATAGACTACCTTGCTACTGAGCGAATCCCATCCTACTTCGAGCTTGAGACTGAGGTCTTCCCCGAAGGAGGTCATGTCTGCCGATTCGATTCGGTGTCAAAGCTCCTCTCAGCTGGAATCCGACTGGTATGCCCATCACTCTTTTTGCGTTGATTGTATCTGACCAGCAGGGTTTCGTAACTGGACCTGCCGATATTCTCAACTCCATGGACGTCACCACAGCCAGTAAGCTCGCTCGTCCCGATCAGAATCGGAAGCTGACAATAAGTGAACTCCCTCCACCCAAGTTCCATCTCTCAGGTAGTAGCGTACAAGCTCCTCAAGAACTGGGGAGTAGATGGCTTCCTATCCCACTCGGACGCCGTAGCTGCCTTCTACGCCGAGCGTCGCGAAAAGTTCGAGTTCTTCGCTAGGAAGCATTTGGATGGATTGGCAGATTGGGTTAGCCCCGTTGCTGGGATGTTCCTCTGGATCGACTTGTCAAGGTCAGGTATCGAGGATAGTTTCGAGTTGATTCGAGAGAAAGCTATGGCTAAAGGTGTACTGGCAGTTCCCGGCAAGGCGTAAGTAATCTTGACACGACAGAGGGATTGAGCTGATGGACAGATTCTACCCCAACCCCAGGATCAGTCCTCACGTGAGAGCTTCGTTCTCTATTGTCGACCTGGAGGAGGATGCGGATATTGGGTTCCAGAAGCTAGCAGAAGCTATTAGGGAGAAGAGGGCAGAGTTGGGCTTGGAGGATTCGGCAATTGAGAAGGAGAAAGCTCAAGCGGGCCAGTGAGCCTCCTATCATTTGACTCACCCTATGTGTCATCGTCACCGGGGTTGTGCCTGCATATGCATACCATCGTACCACCATATTGATTTGCACAGCAGGATCTACTGAAACGCCAGGTCCGTCTTGTATAGCATATATACATCAATACGTCACTCCCGTGTGTGTGTCTCAGTGTCTCGGATGATTAACTTTGTCCGTTTTGCGGAATTTGCTTCTTTCCTTTTCCTTCATCTAATCATTGTATTGAGTATCATTGTACGGCACATATATCAATAACAAGAGAAGGTGGGGATGTATCACCTCGATAAACCAGGTGGTCCTTCTCGACCTCGTCACCTTCAACCAGATATCAGTCGAGCAGACTGGGGTCAGCCAAGTGACGCGTCAAGTTCAAGTCGCGTCGAGGGATGTTCATGTTCGGGTAGGTCCTTTTGGCGAGTCTTCAATGTCCACTACTGACGAGTAGGTGATGGCAGTGAAGGAGGACGGTCGTGGGGCTTGCAGACTATGTATGATGTAGGGCTTTATGGGTCTGCACTTGGGATGTAGGTCATTCCGTCTTTTGTCTCCGGGTCCGAGGCTGATCAACCAGTGCATATCGCCTCTTGCGTACGCCACCCCAAACTACAAAGGCAGATCCAATACTCAAGGCTCCGGACCGACCTCGTCCCAGTCGAAATGGCACAGCAAGAGGACGACGCCCAATACTACAAGCGGGAGAAGAGGAATTACAAGCTGCCCTCGGCGAGGTGAGTCAGATCCACTCAAAGGACGTGATCGACTCTGACGAATAGGCTCTCACATCTTCAATAACACCGTCGCTTGATCATGAAGAAGAAGAAGAAAACATAGAAGCTCTCGAACCTGAAACACCCATACGTCCATTGGCACAATGGTCGCAGAACAACCCAAATTCACGGCGTCGGCGGAATGACCCCTCCCGCCTTTCTAGGGTGTCTTATGTCTCGACCATGTCGACTCAATCTTCGACCTTTTCAAGTATCGATTCTGAATGGGATGGACATATGGATAGGGGTTGTGAGAGTACGCCAGAGAGTCTGTACATCCTTACGCCACCTGCGCCATACGTCGGTCTCCCTCTCCACGGACGCAATACGAAATTCCCTGAGCCGAAGACACCATCGAGGATGATCGGGCTTGGGCTTAGTCTGGGGGAAGAGGATGAGGAAGAAGAGGGGAACGAGACGGTGGAGAGGCTGGATGCCCTGTTGGCGAAGGTGCAAGAACTTACGAAAGATGGAATGAAGGCATTGGAATTGGGACCTACGCGTATACATGCTGGGCTGCCTGGGAAAGTGTCGGCATCGAGGAGGAAGTTACATACCTCTCTGGACTGAAGGTCGAGTTGTACATGTCGGCGGACCATGGGAGATGTTGTTGTATCTGGGATCACGTTGTTATAGGTTTTTATGTAACGAGTAATGTCATTCATGCGGTATATGCGATGCGGGCTCTTGATACATGGTACAACGTAATACAATGAGACTGTGGATATGGAAGCTGAATCTATAGGTCTGACGATTAGCTTCATCTCCTCGCAGGCATGGGGAGACTGACAGTAATCTGGTTTTCTAACATTCACACCATGTTCCCCGAGAGCCAGACTTAGGTCATCCATCGTCAAAGTCACCTTATTGCGGTCCTGCACCGTTAGCTAGGGCTGACGACATGTTTGGAATAGCTCACGGCAGCAGCAGGCCGACCACGGGCGGATGTGCCGTTCACCCGTAACTTGGCGAAATGGAAGGCATCTCTCGAGAGGTCAGAGACGAACTTTTGGGCAGAGAGAGATAGTAATCGTTTCCTGATAATCAGCTTTGATCTACAGCGGTCTAAGAGTCTCAGATTACAGCCGAGGATCGGAACAATCGAATCCTGAGCGTTGTAGATAGTACTCAGTCACCTCCTCGGGAATCTGAGAGTTAGCGAATCCGCTCCGGCAAGTAAAGGCATACCAAAGGCTTGTATCCATCCAACATGACCAGAAACTCTGCCAGAGTCCTATCTCTCCGAGCCATGTCTTCCTCCCGCTTAGCGGTGAATAGCTTGGTCAACTCGATGTCGGATTGATCCTGAGCTTCTTTGTTCTCGTCGTTTGTCGCGTTGTTATTACCATTCTGTGCTGGGGCTGTACCGTTGACTTTCGTGGCATCCGATGCTGTCGATGAAGATGCCAATGGCTGCTCTTTTGGCGCGATAGCAGGTGGTTGAGTTGATGATTCCCCCGACATGATTATGAGTATAGTTGAGTGTGAATGAGCACCTAGATGGGTTGGCTTGGCTTAGTGGGTTGAATATACCGTGAGAGAGTAAGGTCAAATTACGGAATCAAAAGTGTAACTACGTCAGGATTCAAATGGGGGTTACTCTGATGGGTCAATCAGTCAGTCAGATGGTACATATATCATACACCGTATATATTTAATCAATCAAACAACAACAATCACACATGCCAGACTGGCCATAACATATCACTACCATCACTACGACAATGAGCGTCACCCCACCAAAAAGTAAAATGTCACCGACCAATCCAACAGAGCCTGAATCAGCGACATCCTCGCGCACCAATTCAGCTCCCGATACGCGTTCTTCCTCCCCCTCCAAGCGCCAAACCACAAACGTCCTTGGTCTCGGTCTACCTGAATTGGCCACTCCCTCCAAGCCCATGACCATCTTGACCGAATACCCACATCTTGGTCATTACGTATATGGCCTCATAGCCAATGCCCATAATAGTCCGCCACGAACCAACGGGCTCGGTGCGAATGGATCGGGATTACAACATCCTTTGAGTGTCTCTTCTTCCGGCGAGAGTGATGATGAGGACGAAGATGATGATGGTCAAGCCAAGAAGGATTTAACAAAGAAGAAAGAAGATTCTGGAGATCAGGTCGACAGGGATTTTGTAGTCAAGCGAATCGTTGAATTGTTGGATAATGATGAGGAAGAGGAGATTAAGGAATTGCTCAAGCCATACATGGGCGATCTCGCCAAGGTAAGTCACTTGACCCATTCGTCCTGCACAAAAACTGATCGATAGGACGATGTCTTGATGGACCAAGTATGCTTGGACTGTATGCACAAACGACGAGGTATGTCGACCCCTTCCATCTCACCAGCACATCCAATACCCTGGTCTCATCACATTCCGCATTGACTAATCCTCAGACGATATCGAGGGTGCACCTTACGCTCCCCACCTCACCCCTGCACGTGCCCGGGCATCTCCGTCGCTCAATGCTGGTTTCCCACTACGACCATATACCCCGACCAGAGTCCCCTCTTTCCGAGCTAGAACCCCTCTCGGACGACCTCAGTCCCCCATCATGCCACCTCCCGGATCTGGAGCTACTACGCCCATCATGCAGCGTACGATGTCTAGCTTGGGCAGGGAAGCTCTATCGATGCCTTTGTCGTCTACCGATACTGGTGCTTCCACTGCTACTTCGCCCCCCAAGAGTCTCAGTGCGAAAGCAAATACGTTCAATCCTGCTGCCATGAGCAAAACCGCTTCGATAGCGTCTTCTGCAGCTAGCGATCCTTGGAAGGATGTTCCGTCCGACCCGATCTCACGTTCCGCTTCACCTTTCGGCGCCATCGGAGCGCATGGCATGATCAGGACGAGCTCTAATCTTGCCATTTCCAGCATCATCGATAAATCAAGTCCGTTCCATTCACCTCTTGGTACCCCTAATCGAGTCCCTATCAAGATGCCCGATGTCTTCAATTCGCCAAGCGAAGGGTCAACGTTCCATCGCAAAAGTATCGTACCCGACGACGATGACGATGATGACTTTTCACCATTTGCAAGTGGACTTCCCAAGCTACATCATCATGAACAGACTGGGATGAACTCCGGCGCGAAACCATTCGAGCCGTCACTTGGATCTGCAGAGTCTGCCACTTCATATGGATCACACTCTCAAGACTCTGACGCTGATGGGGCCGACGAGATCGATTTCGGTAGCGGTATGACTCCACTTGATGTTCTCTCGTCAGTCTTCTCAACCGTACCACGTCCCGAGCTTGAAGATGCGCTTCATCGTGCCAACTACGACTTCGAATCCGCAATGGCAATTCTCGTATCATCGTTCAACCTCCCTCGATCAGGCGCCTCCACCCCTGGTCGGATCAGTTCTCCAAGACCCACATTACTTGGTGTTGGGACGCGAGGTGGAGTCTCTAGTGGGCACTTTGCGCCTAGTCAGGGGTACTTTAACCAAGGCGGAAGGTCTTTCAGTGGACACCACAGTCCTGGTCTAGGTACTAGGAGTCCGGGTGGACAGGGAACCAGGATGTGTCGGTACTTCCTGGCTGGCGAGTGTAGGCGAGCGGATTGTCGCTTTAGGTAAGCTCATCTCAATTCTCCAGTGTAGTACAATCTGACATGCAGTCACGATCTAGACCGAGCATTGTGTCGATTCTGGCTAAGAGGACATTGTGCTAAGGGACCGAACTGCGAGTGAGTAAATGGTCATCTTCAGTTGAACGGAACACTGATGCTAGATTCATGCACCACTTCCCCAACAATGTCGATCCGCATGCTTTGTCCAACGCGATGGCTCGAGTCGAGCTCTCCTCTGACGGTCGAGCTACCTCATCTGGCTTTCCAAGTCCCGCCGAAGAGTTCCCTGATCTCATGGGCAACCGTCTCGGTCGAGTCTCTCGCTTCGATCCGTCCCGTAACAGGTTCGCCAATGCTCTCAAGCGACCCACGCCAATGGTCAATCCTTCACTCCAGATTACTGGAGCTCGTCTTGGTGCTCTACCGCAAAGCATACCTGCATCAGCTACAGAGCCAAGGGGACCCGTCTCGGCTGTACCCCGACCATCTACGCGTATCAAGCTGCGACCTCCTACTCTACTCCCAACACTTCAAACCGGTTCTTCGGCAAATGAGCAGTACATGACGACAAGAGCTACTGCGATTCGACTCGGTCATGCTCGAAACGCCTGTCTTGCTCGTGCGTCCGACGCCTGGCGTCGTGGAGATGGTGCTGCTGCCAAGCGATTCTCTCGAGAAGCGCGTTCGCTCAATGAGCGGATGTTGACCGATAACCTCGAGGCTGCTCAGCTACTGGTCCGAGAGAGGCGAAAGGCAGCTCAACAAGCGGTTCGAGAACGTGATCCGAACTGGTCGGATGATACTCGAGATAGAGCGGAGAGGGGTAAAGAATGTGCAGGGGGTTTCGGAGTCGTCATGGGTGTTGCTTCCGCCAGAGCCGTTCCCGGTGGAGATCGCTTGTCAGCGGACGAACGAACCGAAATCTTGTTGGATCTACATACTTTACACGGCACTGAAGGATCCGAGATCGTCAGCCAGTTCTTGACTGAATTGGAGAGGGAACGATTCAGGGGTCTAGCGTTTGTTGTGGTTGGAGAAGAGAAACATGTTGGCACGCAGGATGCGGGTCGGGGAGCGAGTAAAGTCAGATTGGGTTCGAGTGTCAAGCAGTGGTTGGCTGAATGGGGATATGCTTGGAGTGAGACTGGAGGTGTTATCTGTGTGGATCCTGCTAGATAGGTATGTCCACTCATCAAGGTACGAGGATGAAGCTGATTTACAGGATGGTCGTCTTTCTTCATTGTCTCAAGAGTGTATTCTACAAATCCTACATATCCATCATCATCATCTTATTGCCATCGACCTACCACCTTTACCATCATTCTAGAGCATACCATGTCATACGATTTCATTCATATACGAGTTTTCAAAAGTAGTTAACAAAGGGGAATGCAGAGTTTAGCAGTCATTTGCACGTTCTGCATATCATACATACTACGGGTACTATTTACATTCGTTATATCATTATCATTTGAGCATCAGTATCTACATCAGGTGCACCTCGCCTCAGTAACGATCCCTCCAGATTTCAAAGCCTTTATTTCCCCCGTCCCCGAAGAACCCCTCTTCCACCCACCTCACATTCCCCTTCTCTCCAATATCCCCTACTGGCCCCATATCCTCCTCCTCCTCCTCCTCCTCCTCTTGATCTTCAACAATGGTCGATAACGCTTTCCCACCCCTCACATTCCTCTCCGGTAAATCACTAAGGATCTGTGACCACGATTCCTCAATATCCTCATTCATCCAATTTTCCATCTCATCATCAGGATTTTCGATTTGCGAAATCTGACTCTGAGTCTGGCTCGACTTGATGTTATCATCGTTAACTTCGTTCCTTGAGTGCCTTTGCTTTTGATCCTTGTTCTTGTTGTGATGTGAGAATCGAGATTTATTATAAGCTTGTAAGAATGGTACGTGAGTTTGTTTGGAAATTGGGAGTTTATCTTGCGGAATATCATATTTCGCCCAAGCGCCTTCAGTGACTTTGATCCTCTTTGCTTCGGGTCCTTCAGGACTGATAGATCGGGACTGGGAGTAATTGTATTCGAGTTCTTCTTCTTCTTCGGGTCGGGATGGGCGATAAAATTCGTCAGAGAGATCATCGTCGTGAGGGATTTGGAGGTCTGTCAGACGGTGTCGATGATGAGGGGTTCTAGGGGCAGGAGCTGGAGATGAGCGAGGTTTATTTCCTTGGGATCCTCGGACTTGATGATGTTCTTGCTGAATTTGACTACCGGAGAATTCGAACGATCGAGCTTGAGAGGAGTTACGATTCGCATGAGGATCTTGCGAATCTTGATCAGGTGAGTTAGGATATTGATCAACTTCTTGGTCCTGATCCTCAACTTCTTGAGATCGGGTCCCTCTTTCCTTTAGATCTTGCCCTCCTTCGAACTCTTCCTCATCTTCATCATCCCTCCATTCCTGACGTCCTCTCTTCTTCCCACCAAACACCGAAGGGCGATCTTGACTGACCTCCCTGTTTGATGATTGACTACCCATATCTTGGGATGCCATTGATTCATTCTGTGAGAAAGCCATTTGTGGTCTTTGACTCTCTCGCCAGTTTTGGGATGGGGGAGGTAATCGACCATTGATTGAGATGTTCCGGGATTGGGATTGGGCTCGAGGGGTTTGATAGTAATGTTGCGATTGGATCTATCTCATCAGCCAGCGGCTAGTGACCGAATCATCTGCTTACTTGTTTATCCCCTTCGGCTGGACTGGGCGTCCTAGTCCGCCTAGTTGGCAGTGATGGTATCGGTATCTGGACCTCTATCCTATGCAGAGATCGAGGTGTCGGTCGACTAAGACCGGGGTCTTGTAGACGTGGCGTATCGAATTCGAAGCACTGGGGAGGTGGCTGGCGATTCTCAGGGATCTCAGTCTGGACATCAGCTGGTCCAAGGAGCTGATAGTTTACCTCATCGTGTTTCCTCCTTCGATCACCGATCCTACGCTGTCGAATAATTCTACCAGCCGAGACCGGCTGCTCCCTCGCCATCCCACCGTGGTCGGGAAAAGGTGACCTGACTTCGGTCGAGACCTGTCGCCGAGGGGTCGTAGCGTGATGAAGAAGGGTATTTTGCGCCGGTGAATCATACTGAGGCTGCTTGTCAGCTCAAGCTCAAATATCATCGAGCTCACCTGTTCGTTCATCTCCACCTGTATCTCGGCCAGACTTTCAAGGTTCCTCACTAAATCCCTTCCTGACCTCTTACCACTAGCTTTAGCTCCCGCTGGTGCACCATGACCGGAGAGCAACTGTTGATGAATCGAAGCTAACATTGCTGGAATTTCATCAATGTTCTGTCCTCGCCCGCGAATTGGGGATGTATGATCTTCTGGAATGTCCCAATCCGGTACATCGTGGGTATCGTTCTCATTCCCTTCCTCGGGATAGTATCCCATTTGAGATGTCCAACCTCCTTCCTCCTCCTGGGGAGCAAAATGTGGGATCGCCTTGGTCTTGCGTAGCTTCCATTGTGGCGGTGAACAGAAACCTTGTTCTCGAATCTCTTCAGCTTCATGCGCGAACTTCTCGGGATAGGCGTAATCGGGTGTTTCTCGGAATTTGACAAACCGACCGTGACCTGAAGCTTCGGAGCTACTGTCGCGGAGTATCCCTTTGGGGTAGGACTGTGTTTGCGCTGGTGTCTGGTAGGTCGGAACACTACGACTGTCATCAAAGTACTCCGGTGCGCCGGGATGCGACTTAGGTTGCTGTCGAGGGCTGATGTACCGATTGCCAGTCGATGGGACATGAGAAGGATACCTTCTTTGTGCGTGAGGATGGTAATCGTCGTGGACTACTCTTCTGTCGTAAGGCTGTGGCTCTCTGGGATCCAAGCCTTCCGGTCCAGCGGGATGCGAGTGATCGTGTTGTCGGGGGATCATGATATGGGCCGGACGATCATTCCTACGTTGCCTGAGCGGACTTGAACTGCCCTCTGAGCACGAGGGGTCATCGGAGTAAGGCGACGGATAAGCCAGGTGAGCTTGATAGCTTGGTGCGTTGGGGGGCGGAGGTGGTACGGGGAAATATCCATGATGCGGAGTAGGATATGATTGAGTGGGAGGAATGAAAATCCAGCCATTCGCTAGGGTGTATACCCAGCCTGGGGGAATAGGTCCACCTACATGAAAAGGAGGAGGAGGAGGAAGAGGAAGGGGATAAGATTGTGTCTGTGGTGGGGCTTCGTATCGATTGTCGATTTGGGGTGTTTGAGGATGGACCGCTTGCATTCTCTGACCTACGCGAGATCCTGTTGGGTAGTAGTGCTGCTCGCTGTAGAGTTGGATTGGTGGTGGCGTAGGAGGCAGAGGGGCAGGAGGTAGAGGGGAGGGGTATAGGATCTTTCGGAGCTTCTCATCTAATTCGACCGGAGGAGTATTCTGTTATATCAGCTCAAATACAGATTCACCGATGAAGTGACGAACACCATGGGGAGGAGGGATGTTTCCCAACCTATACCTCTCCAATCTATCCATCACACCCATCCCCGTATCCATCTCCCTACTTCCCTTAGCTGGCATTTTAATCCCCAACTTCCTATATATCTCTGCATTATCCCTCTGGACCTTCTCTTTCTTTTCCTCACCACTTAATCTGAATTGGGATCCTACTTCCGCTAGGATCTTTCTTGATCCTTTACCTGTCCTGATTGATTGGGTGCTTCCTAGCATTCGATCGTATTTAGCATTGAGGGATTGTGTTCGGGTCAATGATTTTGGTAGACCCATGGTCCCGGTAGATGTCCTGCTCTTATAAGCCCCATGCTTCTCGCGGAAGAAGGAGGTACATACCTTCTCTGAAGACCATCATTGAAGGCCAGTAGACCTGTCATCCTGAATGAATGGAAAAGAATAGGTAAAGAGAAAGATGAAGAGGAAGGAAGAGAAAGTGAATCCAGTCTACACAATGATTACGATTGATATTCAGGCACGTACCAAATTACCTTTGTCTTGGCATTTATTTCAGATTCAATCATCACTCTACTTAGTCTACATCTTGAAAGGGTGAAACAATCCCCTTATCCTATATTTTGTAAATCTAGTCCTTTGACCCTTTTCCTAATCCCTCAAACTAGATATATAATGACACCATGTCACCCTCCTCACTCTCACTTGATCACTCACAATCATGTCTTTTACGCCAAAAACACCTAAAGACGATCATTTCGTATCGAATCCAGACCTCGATATACTCAGTCATCGACCTCATAAAGCCGCTGCTTTGTTGTACAATGCAATGACTGCTACTGCTGTTTTCACCATCTGGCCTCATTTGCTGTTCTTTGCTGGATGGTCTGCTATGGTCTGTTGTGTGAATCGGTTTACAGCCGCGGAGCTCGTGGTGCCGAATACGCTGCTTACTGCGCTCGGTGAGCTTTCTTGAAGATCAACAAAGGGACGTGCTAATCTTTCAGGTGTGTTGCTGGGTTTGACACTTAGCTACAGGTGACTTTGAAATCATCTCACGCGAACCACGGCTAATCGATAGAACCTCATCCGCGTACGATCGATATTGGGAGGGAAGGAGGATGTGGTCTCAAATCATCCAAACCTCCAGGAATTGGGCACGATTAGTCCGGACACATTGTAGGCTTAATTATATCGTTCTCTCGACCACACAAGCTGATGGGCAGGTCCCGACTCGCTATCTGCTACTCCCCCCGAAGACCCCGAGGAGAGAGCGCTTGATAGAGTCAAAGCTGAGGTTGAGAAAGCTACGATCGTTCGAATGGCTGCTGCTTTTGCTATTGCTGTCAAGCACTATTTGAGAGGGGAAGAGTGCATGTACGTATACTCTCAATTGGGATGAGGAGGCTTCACTGACTCCTAGCCTTTATGACGATCTGTACGATCTCGTCAGGTTCATCCCTTCCCTCAACCTCCCTTCTGGGATCCCCGAGGCGTCCGACGCGAATAACGCCTCAGGCATCCCTCATTCCATGTACCACCGACGTAATCATAGCCACAGTCACAGTCACCCTGATAATTCACAAGACTCACTCGGCAGCAAATCCCCAGCACCCCCTGGCGATCGTCGACCACACCTCCATCCCGCTCGTGATCCACCTCGATTCCGATGGTCTGAATGTTTCCCCATTTCCCACCTTGTTAGTAGGCATCAGAGACTTAAAGCGGAAAGTAGAAAACCTAGAAAAGAGAGGATCAGGGCGGACAAGCAGGGTGGTGGAGTGGGTGCGAATGTTCCGCTGGAAATTACTATGTTCATGTCCTCTTGGCTTGCTGCTGTTCAGAGGAGAAAGACTATTGATGTACCTACCACCAACTCCCTTTTGTTATCAGTTCAACAAATGGGAGAGGCGTTGAGTGCTTTGGAAAGGATCTTGACTACCCCTATTCCCTGGAGCTACAATGCTCATATATGGGCTGTGAGTCCCTCTTGATCCCGAGAGTGAAGCTGATGGTGAGGTAACATTGATCTACTGCTTATTCCTCCCGTTCCAGCTCTATAGCGGATTCGGATGGCTCACTATCCCTGCCGTCGTCGTACGTTGTTTACCCTCTCAGCGCTGATGGGTAGATAACATCATTCATTGTAATCGGTTTCGCAGCTATAGGAGCCGAAATCGAGAATCCATTCGGATACGACAAGAACGACCTCAATCTCGATTTCTTCTGTAACGAAATTATCTGCCAGGAATTAGCAGCTATCACAGCTAGACCTTTCCCACCTCCCGAAGAATGGGTATTTAGTGCTCAAAATCAGACGTTGGGTGTTTCTGGTGTAGGGGCGGATAGGGTTGTTGCGGAGGGTATGCAGATGTTGAGGATGGGGTTGAAGGGTCTTGGAGGGGGCGCACAGGCTGTGGGTAAGAGTAGGGCTAGTAGTGGAGTTGCTTGAGCCTAATGTTACGATCCATTCTGTACCTAATGTTCATCGTGTGATATTTTTCAAAGTCGGACTGATCAGACCAGTCGGAGCCCGACTGGCATAATGGTCGACATATCGAAATCATGACATGAACAAGTAATCTACATCCTTGCTGCTATATTAAGTACCGACTATCGATTTTCCACTCATCTTATCTTATGCGATTCTATGTGGATAAGTGCACACTCTCAATATGATACACCTGAAGCGTAGGAAGCATGATGCATATTCACATTGTCTGACGTTATAATCGTAATCGTAATAATCATATATACACTAAATTGTGTAAAGTACCAGAGGGGTCTATCTGATATTCATGATAGACCCCACGGTATCATTCTTTGGCGTCCCAATCTTCTTGCCTCTCTCCAATTCAAACGCATTCCAGAACCTCAACGTCTCATCCCCAGCACCAGTGACGATAGTCTGACCATCGGGACTCATGGCGAGGTAGAGGACCCGGAAAGTGTGTCCTGCGAGTGTGGCTACTTGGGTCATGGAAGGGTATTTCCATACGTGGATTTGATTCTGGACGGGTCCGGCAGAGAATCCATGTGTTGATACGATCTCGTTGGAATTTCGGGCCCACATTAGGTTACACACCTGATATTAGTTTTACTCTCCAAGTGGAAGAAGAGCTTACTTGAGAACCAGTATCGTATTCACTAACTAGACCTCCGGTCAAACTATTCCAGAATCGAATCTTCTTATCGGCAGTACCACCTCCACTAGCAAGTAGACCCCTCTGGTGCGGACTCCAAGCAATAGCTTTAACAGCAGCTCGATGTTCGCCAAACCTCCAAGTAGGTCTGGAATCGGTTCCACCCCAAATGAAGAGCTTGTTATCGTTACCCCCACTCGCAAGTTGGAAAGTATCGGCATTCCATTTCAGACCACAGACTTCTTGTTTATGGTGACCTGATAGTTTCCTGAAGTAATGTTCTGGAACTCGGGTATCGCGATGGAGGATGGTTCGATCTCGTGAACCGGAAGAGAGGATGTGGTTGTTCCAGGCTAAGGTACCGACTCGGCCGGTATGGCCAGACATGGTTCGGATCTTGCGACAATATTCTGCGTCCCAGATCTCGACTGATCCACGATTTGTACCTAGTGCGATGGTCGAGCCCTATAAGTCAGTCCTCCTCTCACACATCACATAGATGGGTGTAACTCACCTTGTTGGTCCACTCGAGACCAGTGACCTCGCCTTCGTCCGGTCCCATGTCACACAGCTTGTCGACTCTGGAAGTCTGTGCACTCCAGAGGTAGACGCTATTGCTAAGTCCGACACCGAGGACGTTTGAGGATGACCAGGAAACTAAATTGAGGTAGAAATCATCCTGTCTGTCAGCTGGCGCGACCCATAGGGGCACAAAAGCTTACCGCCAATTCCGGAGCATCCAGAACCTTGAAAGGTGATCTTGCAATCTGCCTAATCCCCTTCCTCGGACTCAAAAGAACCCTCTGACTCTCATTGCCAACCGGACTAAGATTATATTTCTCATGTCTCATATCGTCCAGATCCCCAACTCCCATAGCTCCATTCAGACCATTTGACAATGCTGATATGCGAACAGCTGAAGGTGAAGTGAAATTCAATATCCGTTTCTTGGATGGTGTAGATGGTGAAGGAACTCCGTCCGATGGAGGTGGTGAGAAAGCCGATTTCCTCCCTGCGGAATTAGGTGGTGTGATCCGCCTACTCTGACCTGACGTCAAGGCGACTTGTGATTGATGCGCTCGATAATGCGATGACGAGGGTCCAGCACCTGGAGCTCGACCATGTCCGGATATAGGTGTTGTGGGTGCATGCATAGGTAAAAGGGGTAAGCTGGCGGCAGGTGATAGTTGGGCATCTTCCCTTCCTCGTTCGGCGGAACTGGCCATGGCTGGAGGTGGGTAGTGATGGAGTGGTGTATGGCCTGCGGATGATACTGGGTGATTACCGGCTGGGAGGGGGATGTTGGTAGTATGAAATGTCATTGGCTTGCGGAGCTGCGCGTGGCGAGATGGGGATGGCTGAGGTCGATGAGCCGAGGTAGGTGGGCGCGGACTTGTTCTTGCTGTGGGGAACATCTCTTCTCGAAGGACAGATGTGAAGATCTGGTTCACTTCCTCTGTGACTGTTTAGCGTAGATCTACAGTACTAGACGGTCACTCACCTCGCCTGACGTCGACATCGGTGCCCTGGCCATGATTGATCTTCCGTCCAGGAGTCATGCCTCCATTCCGCTCACCCTGCTCAGGCATCAGCTGGAACGCTGCATGTGCCGAGTTCCCGCGCGTGGGTATGAATCTACCTGTCAGCTACAGCGCAACGAGGGACATCCAGCTGACTGACCTATCGCCATAATCCCTTGCCTTCTTGCTCCGGGTCGTTGGACTGGCTGTACGCGTAGGCATACTGATATCTCCAAATACGTCTTCCCCTTGCTTCGGAGTAGTCGGATGGCGTGGTGTGGATGTCGATGTCGAAGTAGAAGCACCCGGTGTCGTAGGATACAATAGTGTCGATGTATTGTTGTGTTGTTGTGAAGTAGAAGACTTGGCACGACGACTGAATTCAGTCTCGTATAATGCCATCTTGAACTAAGCCACTAGGGGTAGAACGGGATTCGGGAAGGGAGGGTCGTGTTGTGACCGGATAAGGACAGTACTTGTGAAACAGGCGAGATTGATTGATCGAGCTTATTGTCCCGTTCGTCTCGTGTGTAATTCCTTTCGTTTCGGGTATAATGTTGTTTTGTTTGATTTGATTCTGATATTGATTGAAAGAGACTGAAATTTGATTATACGGGGAGAATGTACATGGATTTACAAGGCAAATAGATAGAGAGAGTGTGGGGGGTAAATGGATGGTGGTATACAATGAAATGAATAAGGGAAGGGAAGTGTGCGACATAGTCTTTAGGATGACTGTTGACTCTTGACAGATGACGGAATCAAATTCAATTCCAGCTCACGGAAGGGCCAGCTCCTCCTTTACTCTCTCTCACCATCTATCTACCGTAACTTGTTTTCTACTATACTCATTCAAGCAAATTACTTCAATATGGATCTCGATAAACCCCTAGACGAAATGATCTCTTCCAAGAAGACTCAGAGACCCAACAATGGCGGCAACAACAACGCTGGCTCCAAACCACGTCAATCCAGGGAAAGACGCGATGCTCCATACGCTGTATGTCCATCTTACCTCTCATCCGGAAGCATTCTCATATGCAGCGCCCTTCACCAAAATCAACAGAAGATAAGTGGGTACATGATGCTTTCCCAGGACAGGGTAGGAGGGGAGGTGCCGCTCCAACTGGTCCTGCAAGACATATCGCAGATGTCGCTGGGACTGGTGCTGCTTTTACTGGTGTCTCGCCAAGGATCGAAGTTGTCGGATTACATTATGAGGTTACACCTCAGGATTTGAAGGTGTGCTTTCTCTCTCAGTGAGATAGCATTGGTGGCTGACCAACGAGACAATCTTCTCTCAGGCTGGAACACTAGTTCAAGGCCCAACTATCCGTGTAAGCGTCTAATTCAAGATCACTCCCTTTCGATTCGATTCGCCTGTCTCTACATGGTCAGAATAGTTTGATTACCTGGGTGATGATCCCTTTTGGTCGTTGGCTTGACAGCCAAGGGGATATGACGAGACAGACTGAAAGAGGGAATGAATAAAGCTCATGCTGATGCTTTTCTTTCCCCTTCACCTAGTAAGCATATCTCGCCCTGGAGTCATCACGAGCTGACCACTTAGCCATATCTTCCACTCTACAGTACGATTTCTCCGGTAGATCAAAAGGTGAAGCTACAATGGAATTCGCTTCCTACCAGCAAGCAAAGATTGCAATCAATCAATTCGACGGTGCTATGACCAAAGGTACGCTTACCCTACCAGTTGCAAAGTAGCAGAGCTGATGAATAGGTCAAACAATCTCTATTCGACTACTTCCCCCCGTCATCCAGAGGGGCCCGGCTGGACGGCCTGGACCTCAAGGTGCAGGACAAGGTCCTTCAGGAAACTTGTTGGCTAGGATCTCGGGTGGGGTACCTACTACAAACGCTCCAAGAGGTGCATTCCGTGGTGGACGTGGTGGTCCACGTGGAGCGTGAGTCTATCATGAGTGATCAAGTGAAGCCGAGCTAACTGTCAGACCTCGAGGAAGAGGCGCTGCTGGTCCCGCTAGGGGAGGTAGGAGACCACCTGCCAGTGCTGGCGACCTCGACTCGGAATTGGACTCGTTCATGAAGCCCGATGCTGTAAGTCTCATAACTGCTGGGGTTACTTGTGCTAACATTTGATAGAAGAGTGGAGACGTTGAGATGGCTTAAAAGTATTGTGCGATGAATCATGGGTGTACGGGAGAGAACGGAGAAGAGGATGGAGAATTTCTTGTCTTTGCCTACTGCTTCGGAATTCAATGCACTAAATGCTGAAGAGGACCATCTATATCATAGCATAGCCTACCAACAAAGAATTAGCCAACGCTCATCCCACTGCATACCTTGATCTATATTACCGTTGATTTTGAACGTGACGTGCCTGACTTCGCGTCGCTCATGTTGAAAGTCAATTCAGTAATAGTGGTTGGTCTCTCATTCTGTACACTTGTTCGAGATATCTCCCGCGTCTCTTTCCTTCCCCTCAATCCCTTCCAACTCTCTAGACCATGGTCACCCGAACGGCAGATCCCGGCGACTCGCCAGACCCACTCCTCCTCACCGACGAAGCCGAACACATATCAACCCCAAACGAGATCATCGCCGAACGTCCACCTCAACCATCTCCTCCAACAAAGAGACCACGAGCCAATACACGCACAGCACATCAATCGCCAGCATCGTCCCCCAGCCGTCCGACCCTTACACCCGCTAAGCCACACGCGCCATCAAGGATCCGTACCCCGTTATCGAGAGCGCCTGTTAATAAACCTACTCCTGGTCGAGGTGATCGAACACCTGGTAAAGCTGAGGTGGTCAGTACCCTTGGATCAAGCATCAAGACCACCCTCCCCACGCCCTCTCGATCACGTGCTGCATCTACCGCTAAACCTCTTGCTTCCGCCAGGGGGAAGGGGAAAGAGAAAGAGGTACCCATCCGGACACCAACGAAACGAAAGGTCGAGGATGTCTTTGATGATTCTCCCATCAATAGTCCCAACATCACTAGGGATGCTTTCTTAGCCAACGAGGCGCTGAAGAGGCAGAGAGAAGCTAGGAACTTCAAGTACAAAGGCGATGCGCATGCGCCCAGGCAGACTCGAAGTGGAAGGGTGGTGGGGGGAAGTAAGGATGAAGATGGAGATGCGGATGTGGAGTATGGAGGAGGTCTCGAAACTCCAGACGCTGGCGTTGAGACTGCAGAGGATGAAGTAGTGGAAGAGGAAGAAGAGTTGGAGGATGATGGTCGTTATGGTCCTGTGTCCCTTGAAGAGACTACAACGCTTCACCCACTATCAGACATTGCTCGACAACACCTTACGGCAATCCTTTCGACCATCACTTCTCAACAGGTATCATCTGATCCACCACCATTCCAGGACGAAGATAAGAATGAAGCATTACAGGGTTTACTCAAATTACTCCAAGGAACGGTGGATCGGGGAGAGGGGAATAGTGCATTGGTCACTGGTCCAAGAGGGGTTGGGAAGACTAGGGTAGGCTCCACCCTTCTCCATTTCGATCAGAGCTGACCAGAAAGACCGTGGCTCGAGCTATCAAGCTACTTTCGACAGAGAGTGCAAAGACGGCACCTGTCGTCGTCAAGCTATCGGGTCATGTTCAGACAAACGACCGTCTAGCGATTCGGGAGATGGGCCGGCAGATCGCAGTGGCGGAGGGCGTCAAGCCAGTCGAGGAGGAGGGCAATGAGGAGGAAGCAGCAGAAGGTGATGCAGAGGTAAGCTAGCGAAAGAGATGTCACTCGAAGCTGACACCAAAGGAATACGCACCTACGACACTGCCGTCTCATCTACTGGCTCTCCTGACTGCTCCATCACCCCGGGCTATCGTAATCATCATTGAGGAATTCGATCTATTCACAGAACACGCTCGGCAGGCCCTGCTATACTGCCTACGTAAGTAATTTATCTGCTTCACCGAGGTAGCTGACAACCAGTCGATGTAGTTCAGAGTATCAAGACTGGTCCAGTAGAGACTACCGGCAGAGGAGTCGCTGTCATTGGAGTTACCTCCAGAGTCGTAAGCCGATCCCGTTATGTATGATGACAGCTGATCAGATAGGACACCCTGCTCTTACTCGAAAAGCGAGTCAAATCCCGATTCTCACATCGACAATGGCGAATCACCTCTCCCCTCTCCCCTGAGTCGATCGGTTGGGCAGCTCTACTTCGTCAAGCGCTCATGCCCTGGTCGACCACGAAAGGAGGCAAGGATA
Organism: Vishniacozyma victoriae; assembly: GCA_017654735.1. Taxonomy (NCBI): domain Eukaryota; kingdom Fungi; phylum Basidiomycota; class Tremellomycetes; order Tremellales; family Bulleribasidiaceae; genus Vishniacozyma; species Vishniacozyma victoriae. The sequence continues at coordinate 1,369,000 of JADPYG010000088.1, forward strand.
GTAAAGAGGAGAAAAAGTGGAAGGGGGATTGGGAGTATGCCGTCGATGTCAGTCCACCAGTACATCCTAATCAAAGGCTGATGAGTAGACCTTGCTGGACCATCCGAAAATCAAGAAGGCGCTCGATAGGCTTAGTGGTCTTACTACTGATGTTCGGAATCTCTATAAACCATTTGTAAGTTTTGTCGACCTGAGTTGGGGGGAAAGCTGAAGACAGGTCGTACCCCTCAGCGAAGTGCTTGGGCAGAAATTGGATTTCATGTCGATTCCCCAGTTGGCCGATAATGTTCTCGTCCAGATTGAAATGGCAGGATGGGGAACCAATTCTGCTAAACTGAAAGGTATGTTATCTCCTGATGGATGGGACTGACTGATAGGTCTACCGCACCCTGCTCTTGGTATCCTTATCATTGCCAAACACCTCTACTATGCCGGGAGGGAAGAGTTCAATTTCGCTCAAGTTGAGGAAGAGTATCTTCGTTTCGCACGTACCAAGCTCGTTGGGATCGGAAAGACCCGCTGGCCACTAGGTCTGCTCAGAATGGTATGCTACTTCCGTTTATGCTTGGGCATGAGCTGATCAACAGTCATTCGATCACCTGATCCGGGTATCGCTCTTGACCTCCGCGTCCAACTCGACTGTCCAGCCTCGATTTGCTAAAGTCAGATGTACCCTCTCCCCGCACGAGATCGTAGCTTGGTTCAAGGGTGAAGGTGGTAATATGCTAGGTCCGGAGTTGACTACCTGGGGAAGGATTATGGGTGGACATGCCTGATTCACCCTATTCTTGAGTTGCTTGTTGTATCCTTGCATCACTTGTAATCTATTCATTGCATTGCATCATCTGTCGCATATATGTCTCATCATGCAGTGACCTACACGATCCCGTACTGCTCCCTGTAAACCTTCATAGCCTCGAGCTCTTTACCCATATCCCCCTGTCCCTCCATCCAAGTCATGATATCCCTCATCCTCAATACAGCCTCTACAGGAACATTAAACTCCTCCTCGACTTCTTGAACGGTACTTTTCCCACTTTCTCCCTGACCCCTCTCCTCCCTGTCTACTAGTTGGACTATACCGACTAATTCTGCTTCGGGGTGTTGATGGATTATAGAGATTGCTTCTCGGATTGCTGTTCCCCTGGTCAAGACGTCGTCTAGAATGACGACTCGACCTTTCAAGGGTGCTCCAACCATTGATCCTCCTTCACCGTGCTTTCATTAGCTCCCCGCTCTCCTCGTTCTAGGTGAAAGAGAACGTACATCCTTCTTCTCCTTCCTGTTGTAGCAGTACCCCATCTCAATCCCCTGTTCTCCAAGAGCCATACAAGTAATAGCAGCCAATGAAATCCCTTTATAAGCAGGTCCAAAGATTACATCGAATTTAGGAATTCGGGATGATGTTAGGATTTTGGAGAATGCCTTGGAAGAAGTAAGGAGTAGGGAGGAAGTGTATAGTAGACCTGCATTGAAGAAATATGGTGATAGTCTATCATCAGCTATAAATGTCTACTTCATTATGAAGATGAGAAAGGGAGAGAGGAACTTACCGACCGGATTTCAAGGTGAATTCACCAAAGAGTAAAACACCATTTTTCAATGCTGCTTCGATGAATGCGACTTTCTCAGCATCGACTGCGGTGGTTGAGGATTTAGCTACGCTCATTGTTTGTTTATGATTTATGCATTAGAGGGAAAAGAAGAAGAAGAAGAAGAAGAAGAGAGAGTTGGATGAAAGTTGATTTTGAGGCACCTGACGGACATGTCCGCGTAGTACCGAGTCTATGCTCAAGCGGCTCTTGTCCAGTCCTAACCAAATGCTTGGACATCAAGTCGCCTTAATGTTATCAAGATAGGATCTAGCAAAGACGGCTTCGATATCTGCCACCGAGATCCAAATCTCAACCAAATAATCCCAGTTGACAAAGGATGCCTTGAACGAGGGACACTCTCTACCGCTGAGAGAACAAAGGATGATAGATCTGATCGTATTTACAGTTGATGCATAAATTGACAAAGCACCACTCTCCATCAAACCGTACTGACCCCCTACATACAACAACATCGATGAACCTACCTAACGACCTAATCCCCTCACTGCCCCTGGCGGGCGGGTTAATGTCCCATTCAGACCTGATGGGTCGTCCTCGACTTATCCCCTCTGGTTCTCGCCCTCCCATATCTCAAGCACAACCACAATCTAGTTCATCCAATCAACGTAATACATCCACGTCTCTGGATGGCCACGGCCAATCGACTCAAAGCAGTATCGGATCTTCCAACTCCCTATCTAATCGACTTCGACCCCGGCCAAGGCCCGGGCTAGGGTTGAGGAGGGTATCCTCCTTTTCGGGTTCACCGGCGAATCAAGCTGGGGTCGGAGCTACTGGAAATCATCTGCCTGCACATTCATTACCAGCTCGAACTCAGGGGAGACGGGGTAGTATTCTAGGTCCGGAACGACCTCCGGTTATAAGGCGTACTTCAAGTTATGGGTCATCTGGTGTCGATTGGAACAAGGGTCGGATTTTACATTCTGGTTCTGGTCCAAGTATCGCGGATGTGAGAGTAGGAGGGTCAGGCAGGGGTCATCAGAGGACAGCATCGGAATCGACGGGTAGTACAATCAAGCGACCTAGTTACACGATACCGAAGGATGGACATGATGCCCCAGCGATACCTGGGAAAGATGCCGTACCGAAGTCAGATGGGACTATTCGACTGGGTCGACCAGACCAGGTTCCGGAGATTAGTCGATTGATCACTACCCTCCATTCTCTCACTCCGCCTGCTCGATCCCGGATCCACCCAACTCCGAATTCATCTTCCCTAAACCCCTCACTCCTCTTGATACCACTAGCCATAGTCCTAGAATCACTAGTGGTCGAACGTCAAATCCTGACTTCCCCCGATCAACCCCCAGACCTGCCCATTCTAAAGACAGGTCAGTCACTCCAATTGGACGAAGGCGAAGGAGAGATCGATTGGACGGTATTGAGGACATATACAAGGTGTATAGGTAGTACAATAGATCAGATATTACCTTTCATCCAAAATAGTCAGGATAGATTAGCGGTAGAAGATATGATTAGGAGTGTTAGGATGTTTGTTGGTAAGATCAAGAAAGTGTTTGCAGAGGTTGTACAAGGTTATGGAGATGGATATGGGTTTTTGAAGGGATGGTGGGATGATGGTGATATGAAGGGATGTGCTGGTGAGATAGGTAGATGGTGTGACCTCTTTGATGTATGATTGCAATGCCATGCTTCAGATAAATGAGGGCTGATGCATGGACAGAACTACCGACGCGCGATACGGTATCATCGGCCATAAAATCGGACTTTGTGTTATACCCGATGGTGAGAAGTGCCACTCGCCCTCTGTCGGTGTTTTACCTCATTTCTCCGGTCTGGCTGTGGGTGTGTCAAGGTAATGCGCGCAGACTATCTATTTCGTTAACCGTCAACAAGTAAGTCAATCCATAAAGCATAGGCAACCCATATCAGCATCAGTCTAGAGTGATAAGGAGCATAGGATAGAAGTATAAGGACAACAAGGACTTCAAGCAGCGGAGGAGGATCACATTAAAGGAGGCAACAGGAGGATAGACTGGTGCTGGACGGACTTGCCTTGCTACTACCATACACACCTAGTGCAACCACTGATAACCTAGAATGGGTATCGCAAGAGATTCGCGCCACAAGCGCTCCGCCTCGGGCGCTCGACGAGCACACTACCGAAAGAAGAGAAAGTTTGAGTTGGGTCGACAACCCGCCATGACCAAGCTCGCTCCCAAGAGGATTCACGAGGTCCGAACTCGAGGTGGAAACACCAAATACCGAGCTCTTCGACTCGACAGTGGAAACTTCGCCTGGGGTTCCGAGCACGTTACCAGGAAGACTAGGTTGTTACAGGTCGTACGTTTGGGATTTATGATGGAAATTTATGGAACTTTGAAAAACTGACATTATAGCGATACAACGCCTCCAACAACGAGCTTCTCCGAACTCAGACCCTTGTCAAGTCATGTATTGTTGACGTTGACGCTACCCCCTTCCGACAATGGTACGAGGCTCACGTAAGTCAAACCCTTTTTTTGACACATCGACACCGCTAACAAGTCAGTACGCCCAGCCCGTTACCCGAGGACTAAAGTCTACCGGTGACGAAGCCGCTGCCGACGTCAAGCAGTCCAGCCACGTCAAGCGAATCCTAGAAGAGCGAAAGAAGGACGCCAAGGTTGACCCCCTCCTTGAGCAGCAGTTCAAGGCCGGTCGATTGTTGGCTGCCATCACCTCCCGACCAGGACAGAGTGGACGAGCGGACGGACACATCCTCGAGGGCAAGGAGTTGGACGTGAGTATTTCTGCTTCCTCGTCATGGGTCATGCTGACTCCTAGTTCTACCTCAGGAAGCTCCAGATCAAGAAGGCCAAGCACGCCGCTTAGGTTGGATAGATACTTGTACCATGAGATGGATCCTTTATGATGCAGGCATTTTCCCGGATACCTTTGTGCTTGGACTGAATGATGTGGATACTACAACGACTTCTGCCGCACGGCTAATTTGTGTCGCTCACAACGAGGGGATGAGGATGCTTCTACGGGACTTAGGCTGGACATTAAGAGTGTCTGGTGATGCACACCACATGGGCACTGGTGTGCCCGCCATTGTGCTTGACGCCTGCGCCCAGGTGTATCTCCCCAGTTCATGTCATGTTGGCGACGGGCAAGCTCTAAGTCGTCGACGAGGCCTCAGTCCCAGTCATGACTCCTCGTCTCGCTCAGATATCTGCCCTCACTCATGCTTAAGGTCAGCATATCGTGAAAAGCATATTCATGACCATTATAAACAGGCTACCAAAGGGAATTAAACTGTCCGTAAATCGTTGCGCGCAGGAGAGGCGAGAAAGGGCCCGGTGAAGTTGTGAACTACATGATCAAGCCGACACCCGCCATAGCAGCAGCAAGTACTACACCAGCCTGGGCCACTGGTCCAAGGGAGATCCCAGCAGTGACGTGTCCAGCGTTGGGAGCAGAGGAGGATGCCGACGGGAATGCACTGATTGTCAGCTCAGTGCCCGAAGATTCGAAAGGCGTAGCTTACCGAGCAGAAGTAGAGGAAGCGGCATTAGGTACCCCAGCCGCGGAGGTACTAGACATTGAAGAAGATGCTGAAGTCATGTTTCGCGCTACACGTCAGCTAAGTACTCATGGAGGTGGAAATAGGCATACTTTCTCCTTGTTCGATAGTGAATGAAGGGGTGGTAGCGAATACTTGCTGTTCATTTGAGGTGTTTACGAAGTTGACAATGTACCCATCCCTAGTTGTCAGTTGATAGTCCCTTACATGAAGCCGCCAACTCACCCAGCATTGATTCGAGGAAGAAGGATCCTGACATAAGTAGCTGTAGCGTTTGCTTCTCATCAGCTTGGACCTTGCGGATCACCGAGCTGACTTACTAGAATCAGCAATTGACGTGTTTCCAGCCAACAAGCTTTGATCCTCGTTCGAAAGGTAGGTTCGGAAGAGGTATGTATCGGTCGTTGGGTCTGATAAGGTCCAGTTGAGGGAGACTGTATCGTTGGCGTACCAGATCGTGTTGGCTGTGGGGTTTATGATGGAGATCGCAGCTGGATGTAAGCTTGTGCATAAGGCGAAAAAGGCAGCTTACCAGTGACGGCCGGAATACAGGGCAGAAGAGCAAGGAGAGTGTTGAGAAGCATTGTGAGAAGTGTAGAATCTAGGTAATTGAGTTGAGGAGAGTAGAGTCGTAGGTGTTGATGAAGATGAGGATGAAGTATTGATGATAGAGAGTTCAAGGAAAGGCCAGACTTTGTTGAAACCTAATCCCTTTGAACCAACGCACGGACCAAGCCGTAAGCAGTGCATGATTGAGCCGGAGTACGATTTGCAAAATGACGAGATCGTATCATTGCATACTGACCATCATGCTCATTCCGGCCTGCATGGGTAGACACTATTTTATCCAGCCCGGTTACGAGCCATGACTATAGCTAGGCAGAGACATGTTGTGTCAATCAACGTGAAGGAGGCGGAGGAGTACCTTAATGCCCCGCGTTTGGCCTCGTGCCTGTCTAAATGTCCCATGTGAACCCATTCGGGTTAGGAGACGAGAGGACTTCTGGTAGAGAAGTTCAATTGACTTCCAGTATTCTTCCCAATAACACCCAGTGTCTCTCAAATCGCTGGATATCACGTCTTTGTCAGCCTGGGCTCCCAACGCCGACGGTCATCAACCGATTACAAGGCTATCTTAGCCAATGCTGGCGTGATCATGTTTAATGTCCGTTATTCATGGTCAGGTACGGAACTATACCGCAGATCCCACGGAGTTTGGCCAGTATCTCCGTCCGGGGACTGCTGTAGCCGTCGGGCTTGTTAATCGCTACTTGTCGAGCCACATCTTCTGACAAACGTCTTGACCATGGACCCCAACTATAAGAACTGCTCACGGTGTCAAGTCATGCATACTCAACACATAAATCATCAAAGCCGTCCAATCACACAGATTCGGACAACTCCGCTCAACAATGCCCAACAATCAATCTGAAGAACGACATCGAGTAGCTCTCGTCACCGGTTGCTCCGAACCGGACTCTCTTGGTGTCGCTACAGTCCAGCACCTCCACAAAGGAGGTTGGCGAGTTATTGCCACTGCCAGAAGAATAGAAACTATGAAAGCTCTCAAGGCATCAGGTATTGAAGTGATTTCATCGCAGGGGTCGTGTTTTGGCGTGGTCGGAACTGATGACAGACGCTAGCGCTGGATGTCACGTCACAGTCCTCGATTGACGAGGCAGTCAAAGCGCTCGAGGAGCTCACTGGTGGTCGTCTGGATCTACTGATCAATAATGTAAGGAGTTTCATGTCGATATATGCGAAGCTGGTCAACGAGACTGATGTTCAGGCGGGAGTCAACGGCTCTGCAGCAGCGCTTGACACAGACCCAGCACAACTCGCGGCGATGTTTGATGTTAATGTCGTCGGACCGCTCAGAATGGTTCAAGCTTTCGCACCTGCTTTGGCCAAGACTACAAGTACATCGGCCAAACGTTCCAAGATCGTCAACATCGGTACAGTCATGTCAGGAGGAGCGCCTTGGCACACCGGATACGCGTCCACAAAGGTTAGCGCTCATCCAATCCGGTGAACTGGGACGAGACAACTGAAACTAATAACCAGGCAGCACTGCAATCTATGAGTGATGTGATGAGGCGGGAATTCGTAGCAGTCGGCATCGATGTCATCACTCTCGAGCTCGGTAAGTCTCAAATCTAGGCATGTTTGAGATGTACTGATGCACAGGACTCGTGAAAACAGCCATGTCGGCACAAACGAAGGACTTTGACCTAGAGTTTGATCAAGACTCGCCACGTTGATCTGCACTGTTCACCAACTTTCCAGCGATCAGCGATACAGTCCGCCGAGAGTTCAAACAGGCCACCATGAAAGCCCCTACTGCCCAAGAGACCGCGGTCAAGATAGTCGAGGCTGTCGAGAAGGCTTCATCGCCCAGGAAGATCTGGTTGGGACAAAGCAACTTTTTGTTCAAGTGGATCATACCTTATCTTCCGGTATCAGCCGTGGACGGACTATGGGCCAAGGTCATGAGGATGGATCTCATGACCAAGTAAAGCTCGGCGAGTCGTTGGGGTATCGAAAGCATGGTATCAGTCAGTTCCGTGGGCGATCACGTAGCGTCAATATGTATCAGATGATTCTTGCTTGGGGGTGGTCAATAGAGCACAAAGTCGAGTACTGTCATTCAACAAGCTTGACCTTTTCGGGATATCAAATCAAGCGGCCCGGGATAGTGCAGCGATTCTGAACGAAGCCGACCGAGACCAGCCAGATCTTGTATGTCAGGGGGTAAGGTGGACACTTAGCTTGTATGTGCAGCATGCACAACCTTCACCATGCATGACTTCCTAAACCTGTTGATTCACCCGAGGCTTGAGACATACTCCACAAACATAACCTCGAGGGCACCGTGAATCCGCCACTACTGCTGCCCTGAGCCTCCACCCAACCTCCCATTATACCATCTACCCACTTCACCGATATACAACCACACCAAGCATGCCTCTCTCTCTGCGTGAGGCATCACCAGTACCTACATTCTCGATCGCCCAATTCTCTGCAGCTGGTCGGAATGAAGCTTCCACCCCTGTTGGTCAAGGGACCAATCCGGCCGAGTATATACTTGAAAAGGACCAGAACCTGTTTGGAGCTCAATTGCTTGTAATGGAACCTGGAAAGGCTTTATTAAGGTGTACCAAGTGCTCTAAAGTCGTTTCAGAAGCTGCGGGGGCTGAACATATCCGTACGTCTGCTCTGGCTCTTTGGGACGGAGTTGATGTTAGGCATATGTAACCATCTCCTCAATGGTACACCACTTTCCAACAAAAAGACAGTCAAGAAGACTGAATCAGTCAAGAGGAGAGCTAGTGAAGGTATGTCCACGATCAAGTGGATGGATGTACCAGAAGTTGACACGTTGAAGGATCCGAGGAAACGGATTCACCAAAGAATAAACGTCAGAAACTACCTGATGATCTCGCTCAGATCCCACCTCTCCCATCTTTCAAGAACATGAAGAAGTCGGAGATTAAAAAGGTCAAGAAAGAGCGAGAGAGGTTGGAGAAGAAGGTAGCAAAGATTCAAGCTAAGAATGACGCTCAAGAGCGGAAGAGGATGAGAGGTGAGTCACTCACTTCTGTACCAGTACGTGCTGATGGGTAGCGAGCGAACCGATCGACTTGGACAGACAATGTGGGGTGATCAATGACAAAGGTCTACCGTGCTCTCGATCCCTCACTTGTAAAACCCATACAGTCGGAGCGAAACGGTCAGTAGAAGGCCGTTCAAAAGCCTACGATTCACTCTACCTCGAATGGCAACGAGCCAACAATCCCAACTTTAAAGAACCTCAGAAAGGGATTCGGAAGGACAAGACGGATACAGAGAAAAAGAAACCTGGACGCAAGAAATGGGAGTTTAGTATGTCCAACATGGTTGGGGGGGATCATGAGGGTATAGGAGAGGGTGAAGAGGGTCAGAGGGAATTCGAGGAAATGATAATGTTTGCCAAGATTGGTGGTGATCGATGTCGAGTGGCTATACAAGGATTTGGGAGTGGGTGGGATACAATGCCAGGTGGTCAAGTTCGAGCTGCAAAGCAAAAGAAGGCCAATGGGACCGCGCCGGCGACCACAAAGCTCGCAAATGGAACTGGACCCGCGATCGCCCCAGTCGCAGCAGGTGCCAATCCAGCACTAGTCTCGACACCAGTAAATAAAGGCACAATCCCATTCTCGGTCGACGCGATCTTCAAAACGGCATTGACGGAATTTAATGGAGTTGGTGACACAATGACGAAAGCATTAGCTACTCGAGCGGTAGATGGACATGCGGCGATGAAGGCGGGTGGGAGCAGGGGTATACCGCCTACAATGACTGCTGGAGTGGGTATGCGGCCAAGTGAGACTAAACAGTCTTCTATCTCGTTTACTGTAGCTACCTGATATGTCTGAGGGTGTTGGAGTTGGTTGTAGCATTCGCATATTCTCCTCGTAGTCTTGTATCGCATTGTCCGTAGCATGTATCCGAGTCCGTCTATCCCGTTGCTGATCTGTGCTGATGGTCCTATGAGTTGGGGGTGGTGTGACATGTATTCATACAACGGGAGTCTAATTTTGGTCCATCTGCTCATCTTCGGCGGTAATGGCCTCTTCTGGTGGTGCCTCTCCACTCTGCTCGACGGCTCCTCTAGCTTCCTCCACTTCCGGTCCCGCATCACTAGCAGCAACACTCCGTCTCGATCTCGTAGATAGACCCTGGGCTGTGGTCTAATTGTCAGCTCCAATCCACATCGGTAGGCATGATTTAGCTTACAGGTCCGTTCTTTCCTACATACGGTTTCGGTGGCGCTGCAGGTACCGAGGAGACAGCGGCAGCCTTCTTAGCCTCCTTCTCCTCGGCTGGGGCTTTGGGAGCTTTGGTCGTGTACTTCGCATTTGTTGGTGGTTTCTTGACTATTGCATTTGGAAATAAGGGGTTTGTAGAGTGTGCTAGAGGTGGGAGAATATCGGATCCTGTCATATCGAGTGGACCAGTCTCTTCGTCGTCCTCCAATGGATTTTCGTCATGTGCCTCTACCTGATCAGCTCTCTCACTATGATATATTGGTGAAGACGCACGTTTCGCCGCTCTAGCTCTTAGAGCTTCCGACATGGGTATCGGCAGTGGAATGACATCTATCATTAGCTTCCTTCCTCTTGCAGACGTCGAAGGGAGAAGGATAAATAGGCTCAGGGAGAAGATTAAGCATCTTGTGGTGCAAGCACCTCAGAGCATAAGGATGATACATTTTAGGTTTTTCATCATCGCCTTTGTGGGTTGTGAAGGGGGTGGGGATGGGGTGGTACGTACCTCTTAAAAACTCGAATTCCTCTGAACGAGCTACCACGTTTGCTAATTTATCAGCTCTCTTCGCAACGGACGATTTGAGGTAGCTTACCCATATCCTTATAAGTGACCAATTTACGTTTATCTAATCTAGCTTTCGTGCATCCCTCCTCCATGAAATGTTTGATGAAATATTCCTTCCAGGTCAGCTTCTTTATAACCAATTGCAGGATTGGGCCTACAGTAGCAACGGAGACCATGAATGTAGCTTCACTAGTCAAGATATCTAGATCTTTATCGGCTTTACAGATCTTTTTGATCCTCGATATTGGGAATATGGTAGTTCCAGTCTGCTTTTCAGAGAGTGATTGACGTTGTTTGATCACTCGTTTCGGCTTCGTTTTAGCTCCTGGATCTGTTGATGCCTCGGCCGCGTCTGCCATCATCAGCATGAGATATGCTGAGCCAACTTACCTATCTGTTCTTCCTCCTCTTCTTCCTCTTCCTCCTCCTCGGGCTCATCGTCTTGATCCTGATCCTCATCATCCGATCCACCATCTTCCGCCTGAGCCTGAGCCTGAGCTCCCAGTAGTTCCGACGTAGAGAATGTCGCTGGCGTCTCTTCGTATTCGACCTGCATGCTGATGATGATGTGCACAGAGAGGGATGATGATACTGAAATTCCAGCACATGACTATACATTGGACGCGTCGCGATATTTGATTCCGGGCCACACTAATGCTTATGTAATATACTATCCAGGTACAGGGTGTTGTTTCAAGATGGTTCAACTACTTTATTGTTATCATATTAATCCCTTTTGCCCTGTACTCCGTAACATGCATACCTTATTGTACATACGACATCACCTGCTATAGCATGGGAAAAGGGGGCGGTATCTCCTTGAAATCTAGATTTGGCTAGTTTGGTAGGCGAGGGTCGTTGTTGTTGGAGAATGCCGTATTGTTTCTTGCTCATGACGATTTTGACTTGATCTACTATATCTTCTAATCCATATAGGTCATCTACCACCACTACACTCAACATCTAGCAGCTTTATCAACCTCGACTGATTCCAGTAAATCAATCACCAAATCAAGATCGTCATCAGGAAAGGGATTGTTTCTAGTTGACTCATCTTCTACGCCTCCTCCGAATTCACATCACGGATAGCGGAGTCATATACTCGACCACTCTCACGATATCTACGCCATGCCCGACGAACGAGCATCCACTCAATTCGGGTTTAAATCCCGATTCTCCCTCCTCTCCCTCCTCCCAGCAAGACATCCGCCTATTATCATATCCCACCCCGCCCCCGCCTTACCCACTCAAACAGTCCATCACGCTCGACCAGTCTTGCGATCGAGCGACAGGATCGAATCAAGCTATGGTCTCACCGACGATCCTTTTGATCAGGATTACAAGTCCTCCACAAGCGCTGGTGGAGTAAAGAAGAGAGAGAGGGATAGATCGTATAGCCTAAATGGAGGAAAGTTGGCCACTCCGAAAATCTTGAATCCTCGAAGACGACCTCCACCCCTCAATCTTGCTCGCACTAAAGCTGCTTTCCCGACCGTCAAGGGTGTCACGCTTGTCCGAGAGGACTCGCCTCGATCCTCCATCTCCCGCAGCCCGCCTGCGAAGACTATTCCGAAGAGGAATGAATCATTACCTGTAGTGAGAGGGACTGGGGATTTGATGAAAGCTGCAAGTAAAGCTGGGAGGATGTTCAAATCCTCTTCACCGAAGATGGAAAAGAAGGAGCGTCCTCGACCCAAAGTTGCGCCACACGAGTCGTATGATTTCGTCACTTTGGAAGCGGAACATCGATATCCAAGTTGGAAAGGTGGGAAAGTCGATATTCGTCCTGGAGAACATATCCTTGCCGATCTCGTTCCTACCCTCGCCAGGAGTAAGAGTAGGAGCGCCAACCACCTCGCACCTAAACCTATGTTGGCTCGACAAGCGAGCTCGACCTACTCCCCATTGGACGATCAGTATGATAGTGTGCTACATAATGTACTTCTTACCCCGACCTACTTTGCTCCTTCGACTGCTCATCGATCAACTACCGACTTGCTTGGTTCGAGGAACGACGCAAAGAGGAGGACATTGATGGACAGGGCCAAGGATGCTTTGAGAACTGTACCTACTGTCTCGGGTCGACAAAGACAACCAGAAGAGAAGGAAATGACTCGTTTCCCAGCTCTCAAAGTCGGTCGATCCGATACAATCACTCGACCAACCCCCAACTTTCGATCGACATCCGAGGAGAAGAGACAGAGGACGATCTCATCAGGTTCAGCTTCCGGATCATCCCTGTCCACCCCCTCGCCAGCGATTAGATGTGTGGTTGGAACACCATACAAGAGGTCACCAGCATGGACGAACTCGAGAGACAGGGAGGAATCGGTGGGTTTCGAAAGGTCTAGTCCGACTGCTGCGAAGGGGAATGGAAAGAGACCGCTAGTAGGGGTCAATGTGAGCTGGAAAGCTGGGGATGTAGATGGAAAGAGGAGTGTTAGTGTCAGTGAAGCGTGGAGGGAGAAGAAGCAGAAGGAACAGGCTATCAAGCGAAAGAGGATGATGTGGCGAGTGAGTCCATCTCGTCCTACAAGTGATCAAAGCTAATGAACAGTGTGGACTAGCTCTACTCTTCATAATCCTAGCATCAGTCGCTATTGGTGTCCTGGTATCCCAGCTCACCGGCAAGAAAGCAGCTGCCTCAGCTACCTCCTCGACGTCCGACTCCGAGTCCAGCCCATCGACCGAATCAACCACACCAAGCGCAACAGACCCCACCCTCCCTGCTCCCACAGCTACAGACGCTCCAGCAAATCTTAAATTCTGTCTTGAACAGTATTCCACGACCACGTCCAATCCCACTTCCTACCCTTGTTCCGAATGTGTCCCACTCCTAGTCTCGACTATCAATGATTTCGAGACGCCACTGGTCGGAGGAAATTCGACCAATGTCGGTGCTGCGCTGCAGTTTTGTGCTTTGATGGACATCTATCGAGCTGCGCCTGCTTTAGATGCTCAAGGATGGGCGAAGGAAGGTGGAGTTTGTGGCTGGAACGGAATTAAGTGTGATCAGAGGGGGAGGGTGACGGATGTGTGAGTCTCTCGTCGCAATTTATGTCTGCTGCGCTGATGGACAGGGTCTTGGAATATCCCAATGTACCTTCCACACTATCTGATAGTCTAGGAAACATTGTCTCACTCTCAACGATCAAAGTTCTAGGCAATCACTCTATCCCAAGTAAGCCTCACCACAGATACAAGATCCAAAGCTGATATACAGGCGGAGAGATCCCAGGAAGATTATTCCAACTTCAAAACCTCACCGAACTCGATCTCGAATATACAGCCTTGACTGGTCCTCTGCCCGATAGATTCGATGGAATGCCAGCTTTAGAGTCATTGACGCTGGTGAATAATCAACAGTTGGGACCTAGTATTCCCGATCTAAGCTCTAATCGGGCTTTGGCTACTTTGCAAGCTATTTCTCCCCAGACGAGAATTGAAACTGATGTGTAGGGTCGTTACTGGACAAGGATTGAAAGGGACTGATTTCGATACTCCCCCTTCCAGCTTGACTTATATGTGAGTTTACTCTCACCTCTGATTGGCTCAGTGCTGATATCAGTGATCTATCATTCAACAACCTCGAAGGACCAGTCCCATCCCTCATCCAGCTTACCTCCCTTGGTACACTGTAAGTCTTTCTTTCCCATCTTACGAGACGATGACTGATCAGAAGATACATGACAAACAACAACTTCGCCTCACCCCCAAACTCTCTCCCAGTCTCCTTATCGACCTTATCCCTCACTTCCAACCCGGCCCTCAAAGGATCAATGCCATCGACCACTTGCTCAAACACCAATCTCCGATCTTGCGATTTGAGAAATACGGATCTTGCTGGCGCGGGCCTTATCTCGATTTCTAGCACGAGCGCCAGTGTTATTAGTGCTGTTGGCGGAGGAGCGGGGAGGGTCTGTGGTTCTTGTCGATTTACTTAGTTCTCAGTCCATCAGGCGAGGGGATGTATTGCTGCTACTTTACGATTAGATACGATATGTGAATATGTATGGACACTACTTGAATTCTCCTCATAATCTCGCGGGTGGTGACTTGTCAATCCATAGTGATGACACTTCGAGGTACAAATCAATAGGACTTAACCCCAATCAGTGCTTCAGAATATGTCTTGTACTTTGATCACAGCGACGATTGCATGTGAACAGGTAAGGTGCGGCTAAGGTACATTGATCACCATCTATCAGGCCTGAGCACTAGTATAACAACTTTATTTAGTCCAGATCCTACTGTCCCCAAGCTTCCTGAACTAGCTCTTTGACAGTCTGAGGCCTGATTCCGGGGTATTTCTCGTTAAGAGATTTCGCGGGGTCCGACCTCAAGTCGAAATCTCCTCGGGCAAAGAGAAGCCCGAAAGACGAAAATAACCCCTGCATCGCTTCCTTAGGGAAGAAGGGGTAGGTGTGGGGATGTGAAGGTAATTCGGTAATTTTTCCTAGTTTGAGGGTATCGATTGAATCATAAGTGACCTCGAACTTCGTTCCTCTGACATCCTCGGCAATCTTGACGAATTCGTTCCATGTGATCTTGTCCCCTGCAATGACCGAAATTTGCGTCCATGGTTTCGAATCGAGCACGAGCTCAGCTACGTACTTCGAGACGTCGGACGTGTGGGTGAAGACTATCGGTTCATTTCCAGTCCCGGGAATACCAGCTGCGTTCCCTTGAATATCGATAACGAGAGGTAGAGGGGTAAGATATGATTTAACTTTAGGTGCGACGTAGAAATCGGTAAATAGACCATTTTGGATACCGGTCCATTCGAGGTTTGTTTGCGAGATAGCATCAACAATCTGGACTTTGGTCTTGGCAACGGAGAAGATATCGAATTGTCTACATATCAGTCATCTTTCTCATGGACAAATAGACGGACTTACTCTTTGGTATATTCAATACCCCATAGACAGGGGATATATCGTTTGGTCACTGATGATTTCTCTGCGGCTTGAATTAAAGCAAGCTCAGGTTCCGGACCAGCATTGGAATCGACAGTGGAGATCAATGTATCAATCTTATGGCTCTCGAGGACGTTGACGACATTCTCCACGCTGGAGTAATCAACAGCGACAATTGGGACTCCAATCTCCTTTTCCTTCTCTGGGTTTTCCTACATGATCAGCTTAGCTAGACCAAACAAGCGAGGACTCACCTTCCTAGCGAGGATGATAATCTCAGATCCTCCTTTCGCTTTGAGAGCATCTACAAGTGCCCGTCCGAGGTTTCCGGATCCACCAGCTATAGCTACTACGACCATGGTTGATATTGATAGAATATGTTGATTACGAGTTTTGTCAATTGGAGTCAGTGATGGTTGAGAGATGGGATATCCGGACGACATATATGTACTAGTCGCTCATACTCGGCTTGCTCAGCCACTAGCCGTCCACTGACGCCAGCTTGATCAGCCATGACACCATCGACTGACGCTTGATAAGCAAACGCGCGACTTGACGGTCGAATTACCAATTTCAACATCTCCGCCGGAAAAATCCGTCAGAAATGATCCAACGGAAACCTGGTGATCTGGTGAGATATACACCTTAACCTTCAGCGAGCGTAATGACGTCGACTGTATGAAGTGCCATGCGCCTTCACCCCCAGGGTACGGCATCGACATGCGCGCAGCAGTTTTATTTATACATGTTGTACTGCTGATGGTGGTGATGGCGTCTACGTCAAACGGACTTGATGGTATATGATTCCTCTTACTCCTCCTTTCTCCCGGTTCCTGGTCGCCGGAACTTATGGCTCATTAGGCTTGGCCTTCATGGCAGCCTTGAGAGCCTGCTTGTCAGCTTTGCGCGATAGCACGAGGTATATAGCTTACAATCTCCAATTGCTCCAAATCAGTCTGTCGAGTAGCATTGATTCTCCTCATGGGTTTCTCGAGGGTATCAGCGATATACTGAACATCCTCCATAGACCTCTGATCATGAGCGAAAATGACTGAACATCCTTTTCGTCCAAATCGACCAGTTCGACCTAGTCATTAGCTTTTCCTCACGGCTCGAAGGTAAGGGAAGCTGACCAATTCGGTGGATATAAGTCTCGATATCAGGTTTGTAATCCCCACTGGGTCCGAGGTCGGGTACATCGTAGTTTACGACCATATTGACCTGCTGAATATCGATACCTCGAGCGACGACATTGGTAGTGATGAGGACTTTGGTTTTGCCGTCCCTGAAAGCATCGAGAATCCCATCTCGCTCGTTGGTCATCTTGTCTCCGTGGAGTGAGGCTACCGAGTGTCCTTCCTCAGTCAATCTCTGGGCGATCCTGTCGGCAGTGTCTTTTCGCTGGTGATCAGCTATCACTCAGACGCGGAAGGATTAGCTGACCTTGCAGAAGACGATACTCTGTCCGATAGACATGATGTCGTACAATGCAGAAAGAGCGTTGTACTTTTGTTCCTCTCCATCACATTCCAAGTAGAGCTGCTTGATAGCTTCAACGGTGACTTCCTCTTTCTTGAGGAAAATTTGATTGGCTTCGGGAGCGAAATCATTGGCGAACTCCTTGACGTGATCGGGGAAAGTGGCCGAAAAGAGAACGTTCTGCACTCCAGGAGGAAGCATTCTACAAATCAGCTGGTCCTGTCCCACCGCAAGAGGCAGCTTACCTCTGGATCCTCTTGGATTGATCACCCAGACCTTGGAGAGCAATCATCTCGTCGGCCTCATCAAGGACAAAGACTCGAATATGAGCCGGATCAAAGATCGTTCCTCGCCTCGAGAGCATATCGACAAGGGTACCGGGAGTACCGATGAGGATGTGCTTGTCAATTTTTTGGTTTCGTGACCATGAACCTGGAACGGCAAGACAACTCTTGATTTGAGTGAATTGACCAATCTTGTCGATGACCTCTTGGATCTGTCGAGCGAGTTCTCGAGACGGGGCGAGGCAGATAGCCTAGGGGTCAGCTGAAACCCAGAAGTTGTGTGCGAGTCGACCAGCTTACTTGAGGGGTCATGATACTAGGATCGACTCGAGAGAGCATGTTGAGAGTGAAGGCAGCGGTCTTTCCAGTACCAGACTGACTCTGACCGATGAGATTTCGGGGACTGGGTATTAGCATCAATATATGGAAATGATGTTAGGTCTTACGGGTTGTTGAGAAGCATGGGTAGAGCTTTCTCTTGAATCTTGGAAGGTCGCTTGAACTTGGCGGCGTAAATACCCTTGAGGAGATCGGGATGGCTGATCGATCAGTTGATGTGTCTCGCGGGGGAATGTCAACTCACATGGGCAGCTTATCAAAGTCCTTGATCGAGTACAAGGGCGAGTTGGGATCGGCCTGCTGATCGGCGAGTTTAACCTATCTGTCAGCATCAAGGATCACGATCTATCGACATTATGGGCTTACCTCAACTTGGAACTCATTGGAAATCAAACCAGTACCCTCAGACATCCTCTCGTCGAGCATACCCTTTCCTTGAGGGGCATCACCCATGTTGTTCCCATCGGTCTGTTGTTCGCCACCACTGTTGCCCCACTCATCAGTTCCACCATTGTTCTTGATCGGAGCATCATTGGTCTGAGTTGAATTTCCCCATCCTGTCAAAGTCAGCTTGTCTCTGGCGTGGGATTGGCAGCTCACCATCATCATTATCCATCAAATTAGGGTTCGTCATTTCTTCTTTCTTTTCTTCTTTCGTTTCCGTCTTTATAGGCGTAGAGGTGGCTGTCGCTTGTGTTGATGTGCTTGTACTAGTACTAGCAGCAGGTCTATCCGATTTAGCACCTGCTAAAGCTCTTCCGAAAAGGTTGTTTCCTCCAGCGTTGAACTTCGGTCGTGTCTCACTACCTTTAACTTCTGGGGCGGGGAGCTGAGGAGTATCTGATGATGAAGAGGGTTCGGTGGATGATGAAGTTGTTAAGCCAGATATCCGGGAGGCGAGGGATGCTACGGGTTCTGTATCACTCTGAGTATTTGAAGTGGGATGGGGAACTGGAATGTAAGTGTTGATAAGAAGAAGTGAAGAGAGAGAAGAGAGAGTAAACAAGAGAGAAGGGAATTTGAAATATGGGAAAATTGGGGCGTGGTAAGAGGACCGTGCGTAAAAGTATATAATTGATGGTAAGGGAAAGAAGCAAGGCATAACATCAACACATACCTTTGGCTTCTTCTGTACTCGTGCTTGCACTTGTACTTTTACTCTCATCCTTGGGATCTAATGCAGCAAAGTCTTTAGATATATCTCCGTCATCTCCATCATCGTCGTCGGCCCAGGATTTGGATGGTTGAAAAGGTCGGGCGGTGGGTTTGAGGCCGGACATGTTTACAGACTACCTCCGGAGGGTGCGGGTGTGTGTTTCGTTGACAATGGGTTGTTACTTATAGCAAGCGATCGACAAGATAAACAAGGCGAGTAGGTATGGACTACGATATGAGAGTGAACAGTAGGGACAAAGTGAATAATGTAGAGTGGGGTGGATTGAAAGCTTGTGGTAGATGGATCAACAATTCTCCTGACGTAGATCACTGAACGTGGCATTTTCTGCATTCTGTAGCATTCTTAGCATCTAAAGCCAACTGATATCCAGTGTTTCAAGATGCAAAACTAGCTAGGCGAGTCTATAGTATTCTTATCTGCTTATTCAAACGTATCCCACTTCCGTATTACCAGTTGACTTTTGGCAGATTACTCCTCAGTGTACTCCTCCGCATACTCTTCTCCACCGCCCTCTTCCTGGACTTCATAGACCTCATCGTCAAGCTCGGCATTGGCGTACTGGTGGTACTCGTCCACCAAATCTAAATATGAGCATGTGTATCTGAATTGAGGAATGGGACTTACCGGCCAAATTGGATTCTGCCTCTGTGAATTCCATTTCGTCCCTATTTGATCAGCTTCTCGGCCGGCTTGGTAAGTACGCTAGCTTACATTCCCTCTCCAGTGTACCAATGGATGAATGCCTTTCTTCGGAATAGTTTCTGGAACTGTTCGTGCGATCGTAGGAAGACCTCTGCACTAGTCAGCGGATGATCATCACACAGAAGAAGAGACGTACCGCTGATCGCGGTGGTGTTGGCAACGAGGGTAGCGGAAGTACCACCACCAAGAGGTGGGACAGTACATAGTGTCGTGAGAGACGAGTTGGGGATCTAGATGTCAGCCCTGAAACCCTTGAGTCCTGACAGCTGACTTACCCAAGGAACAAAGTGAGCAGAGTTCTTGTTTTGGAAGTCGTAGACTGCATTCTCGATATCACGCATACTCATTGATTTTCCACGGTATGCGACAGACACCGTTAAGTATTTCCCAAGAGCGGGGTCGATAGCGGCTAGAAGTGATTTTCGCTGGAAGAGAGCGGCTGTCAATGCTGGAACGCCTCCTGACTAGACACATTAGATTCTCTCAATCGGCAAAATCAGGGGGACGTACACTGAAGTTCTTGGAGTCGGCATGGATCAAGGGAGCGTAACCGGCAGTGAAGAAATGGAGCCGGGGGAAGGGTACTGATAATCAGCTTGATATAAGAGGAATGGGGAAATCCTAGCTGACCCATGTTGACAGCAAGCTTCCTCAAGTCGGAGTTGAGAACACCGGGGCTGTTTGTTAGTTGCGCCCTCTCACAGTGGATCCAGCTAGTACATACAATCGTAGAGTAGCTAAATCGTCAGCTCTGCCAACTCATCACAAGCTCAAGACTTACTTGTGAATCCAGACATCACCTTTGCGATCAATGCGTTCAAGTCCTTGTGCGAAGGAGACTTGTTCTTCAACTGTGTCGTACAGATGTCATATAACGCTTCGTTCTTATATATCAGCTCAATGTCCACTACCGGCAAGAAAGAGCTCACATCGATACAGCAGGTGATATCACTGTTCTCCACCAAGTTGTTGGTCGACAAGACGGCGTTGTATGGTTCAATAACTGTTTCGGATACTTTGGGCGAGGGGAATACGGAGAATGTAGCGAGCATTCGATCTGGATATTCCTCCCTAATCTTTGCTAGAAGTAGGGATCCAAGACCAGATCCAGTTCCTCCTCCAATAGCTACTCGTCAGCAGAACTCGACTCTTATCACCCGTGACATACAATGTAGCAACTGGAAACCCTGGAGGGAATCAGTGTTCTCTGCCTGAGCCCGGATAACATCCATCACGCTCTCTACCAATTCCGCTCCTTCAGTGTAATATCCTTTAGCCCATATATTTCCAGCTCCACTCTCTCCGTGAACGAATGTATCCGGTCGGTAGAGGTTGGCGAGGGGTCCGGACCTAATCAAGTCGACTACTCCGGGTTCCAAATCGACCTGAACGGATCGAGGGACGTATTTGTTATTGGATGCTTCAGAGAAGTAGACGTCGACTAACAGTCAGTTCATTCTAGCAAGACATTAGGAAAGGATGTACCCTTGTCGATCTGTTGCTGATCATTTCCGACATATTTTCCACTCCCTGTTGATCAGCAAGATAAGCCGTACGAATCGTCTTGACTGACTGTCTAAACCATGTTCCTATCCTGTCAGCTTGCATCCAAATGACGGAGAGAGTCAGCTTACAAGTAAGATGTTCTCCCAGAAAGCAGTACCAATTTGATTACCAGCTAAAGAATAGTCAACAACCGTGCAGAAAGAACGACCTTGATATTTCGGAAAACATACCCTGTCCGGCTAGATTGTATCAGCATTTGTCACATTATACTACAGCATCCAGAACGTACCCGATACTGAGATGATCTCTCTACCCATTATAAGTTGTGATGGGATGGTGGAGTAGGATATACAGAGTGTTAACAGAAGGACCTTTATTGTTGCAGGCTGTCCTGTTACTACTTTGAGCGTTCTTACCGCGACGCGACTAAGTGGAGAACATATAAGAGTTATATTGGGGGAGCAAAGCGCCGTTCAAGCATTCAGGCTTATTCCTTCTGAGTATTGCTTTGAAGACGGATCAATCTTGCAAAGGCGATGCATGTGTTATGGAGCGCAATGGAATCGATCATAACTGGCAGTACGAAGGCACCTCAACCAGGACTTTTCTGACGCGTCTTGCTCATGTTGGGCACGTTTCTTTGACATACTTTGTGTCAATCCAAGGCTCATGGATACATTGTCGTCCGCATGCCTCCTTACTTGCATCAAGGTGCCATAGACTTCAAGTCAATGGCGAAACCAAT
Source organism: Vishniacozyma victoriae (assembly GCA_017654735.1). Taxonomy (NCBI): domain Eukaryota; kingdom Fungi; phylum Basidiomycota; class Tremellomycetes; order Tremellales; family Bulleribasidiaceae; genus Vishniacozyma; species Vishniacozyma victoriae. The sequence continues at coordinate 1,390,666 of JADPYG010000088.1, forward strand.
CCTTTGGTAGAATACGTAAGAGATCGTAGAACATGAGATCCCATGATCATACGCGCCAAGAAACACGCAAGCAATCGACTTTGTTGAAATCTCTTGGTGTTTCTTTCTCATCTCATCGCATTCGCCCCTTTCTTCCACTCGTCTCTGACTGTAGACTGTAGCATATTCAGCGCACTACATTCCTTTGTTTACTCCTGTCTACCTCCGACGTCAAAGCCATACACATCCTTTGTAGCCCCTACCCCTGGCTTGTATACCTCGAAACCTCTTGGCAAAAAAAGGACACGGACCTCGACCTTGAAACACGAAGGAGCCCTTGTCTCGTTTCCATCCTATCTATTACGACCTTGTCTCTTACTATATTTTGCGATGCTTCTCGCTACTGTCTTGACGCTTTGCGCTGCCCTTGTGAGTGCACGTGAATTATCGCCAGAGGAACTTCAAACTGTCTACGACCTTGCTATCGCTGATAGCTCTTTGTCGTAAGTCGCGTCGATCGCGGTTCGAGCAAGGACTGATGTTGTAGATGGGAGAACGGAACTCTTGCGCAATGTATCATCGAACGAGAATACCCATCCCTCTCGGTGTTCTCATCTGTCAATCCATTCCCACTGCCCGATCCTCTAGCATCAGACTCGATACCCCGTATCATATCCCTCGCACAGGCCACCCTCGAAAACAGACCGACTGCGAATGGGACTTCTGTGACTGCTGCTGGGTCTCTGTTGGAAGACGGATCCGCTGCCGATCCTTGCAGTTTACTGCCGGCTGTCATGTTGGCGGATAGGAGTGTTGGGAACGATCAGAAGATTCGAGGAGTTGGATACGCCGATGCTGCAGTTGCTCAGATCAGGTACACGCTGGAAGATGTCCCAAGAGTAAGTCTCTAGCAATTCATTACATCGATCCAACTAATGAGCAGACACCTGAAGGTGCCATATCTCATCGAGCAGAGCAAGCACAACTCTGGTCAGACAGGTACGTACTCCCTGCCCCGTCAACACACACTGACGAATAGCGTATTCATGGTCCCCCCATCGCTCGCCTTCGCAGGTGTCCTCCTCAACAATCAAACCCTAGTGACCATCGCTCACGAGCAATGTCAACTCTACCGACAAGCTATGCGAAACGAATCAGCAGGTCTATGGGCACATATCCTCTTGGGCACGGGTATCGAGGATAGGAATAGGTGGTTGACTGGAAATGCATGGGCTGCTTATGGAATGATGAGGGTTCTTGCTACTATCCAGAGAAGTCCTTGGGCTGGAGAGATGGGGGGTGAGATCTCGGATCTGCAGAATTGGGTCACGGAAATCTTGTCGACCAGTCAAAATTACCTTGTGAGTTGATCTCCTCTATTTAGAGGGTATAAGCTGATAACAGACCGGTAAAAACTTACTGAGGAACTATGTCGACGACGAATCTTCCTTCGAGGATGCAGCTGGAACCGCCTTGTTGGCAGCAGCAGCCTTGTAAGTTCAACCTCTCTTCCCAAATGAGCAAAACTGACATCCCAGCCGAATGTCAAACCAAAACCTTACAAACGACTACGTTCCAATGGGACTCAAAATGCTCGCTGCCGTATCACGTTCAGTCAATTCCACAGGCCACCTCACCCAAGTCACCGACCCATACTCGTTCTCCGTCCAAGGCGATTACTCGCCAGAAGGTCAATCATTTGTCGCAATGGCTTATGCGGCTTATCAAGACTGGGAAGCTCAAGGTAGCGAGGGAGCTAATGGCGAGACCTTGGAGGCTGGGGATAAGGAGAATGGGGCAGGCAGGTTGGCGCTTGGTGGATTGGGTGTTGTTGTGATTGCGGTAGTGGGTGGATTGGTGGCTTTATAAATTATAGATTTCTAGAATGTCTAGATACTGTTTCGAGATTGTTTTTCACTGTATATATCTGTGTCGCTCATGAATGTCACGACTTGATTGCTTCAGAGCTGTATTGGAGAGGTCGAGATCTTTTCTCCATTCACCCAATCCAAGTCCCCCGGTCAAGTCCGGATCGTGGATCGGATTATCTGCCTCCACTTTGTGAATCAACTGCCGCCCTATCTCTGGTCATCATACTCAGCTACTACAATCTGACCTCAAGCAAAGCAAATACAAGCATGTCATCTCTAGATCAACCAGCCCCGTAAACTACCAGCTCCTCATCATCTGAATGGCATTCAGCTGACCACTAGACTTCGGATACCCGCTATCCTCCAGAACCCAGTGAACAAGACTCAGAAACAAGTTGAAGCTCACAATGCCCAACAACGAGAGAAGGTAGAAGCTAAGCGGGAACGCGAAAGGGTCTCAAAAGTGGATGTACATGGGAAAGGAGATCGAAGAGGGAAGAGAGTTATTCGACGTGTGGATAATGGTACGTTGCACATGCGTTATTGAGCTGATGGATAGCGGCATTCAGCTCGAATCCACATATCGTCCGACCTTCCAAATCCGACTGGTACCCTTCCTACCCACTAAATCCTCGGCCTTCATTACCGATGAAAACTCTACCTCGCTCAAGTACTATTCCAGGAGTGGAATTACCAGCAAAAGACCCATTTTCGAACGATTCTGTCAATGGCACGTTTTCAACTTCGCTCAAGGGAATCAGGCAGGCATTGAGGAAAAAGGGAAGGAGGACCGAAGTGGTGGTTCAGAGGGTTGAAGATGAGATCAGGGGTTGGCTAGGGGGTAAAGGTGTTTTGGAAGCAGAGGCAGCAGCTGCCGACTCGGATAATGAGGAGGGATCTTGTGGACGGTGGAGAATCGTCGACGAGACTCTGATCGAGTGCTCTTTCAAGACCAAGGATCAAGTGGAAGATGATGCAGATAGTGGGCTTGTGGGTGGAAGTAGGAGGATGCCTGCTCGACATCGGCTACGTGGGGATTTACCGCCTTTACCGATCACCGACGGAACACTACCTGCCATCTTGGAACTGTCGAGATCGGTGGGACATCTTACTTGGCTCGCGGTAGAAGGTTTCGAGCGATTGGTAATACACCTAGTCTGTCGTTACTACGAGCTTGTATCATGGAGTAAGTTGATCTTGCTTTGCCCTACAATTTGGCTGACCAACAGGCGAGGACCACACGACGAGTACAGGCGAGCAAATCCGCCTGACCCACATCATACGACCTGCAATCGCCAAGCCACGGCCTACTCCCACTGGTATCATGTTCACTCCAGAGAATAGTGATCTCTCCGCCCCTTCCTCTTCAGATCTCTCATCAGCAAACAACACCGATAACGAAACCTCCACTCCCGCCCACTCCGATACAGAAGGTGATAGTGATGGTACCGAAATGGGCGAATCGATAGATGATGAGCCTGTTGGGTACTCGCTTGATGCTGGTCCCGACGGATTTGAAGATCTGAATATACGTTCACCTACCCTCGAATCTGCAATGGGCGAATTACAGGTTACATCATTATCCCTAGGTCTGGGACGAACGTATTCGAATTCATCATCACAATATGCCGAGTCTGAGGGAACAGCAGGATCAGAATATGGGATGGCAGATAGTCTGGGATCATTACCGCCTCCTCCGCCTGGTGGATGGGCGGGACTGGGCACGTTTGAGGAAAAGCCTTTGAATGTGGGGACTGGTGGACCGGGTTTGACTCCGCGTAGAGCAGGACTGGCCACGGGTCAAAGGGCTACGTGGGAGGATAAGCCCTCTTTCTTCGAGTACTTGTATGGTGCATGAGCAAGGGGGAAATTGTATCAAGCATATATCAATACACTACATCATTATGCATCAACAACAAGGTCTAGAGATAATTCGCGGAAGGGTAGCTGAGTCCTGAGATGACCGTATGGGCGGCTGTTGCAAGCTGTCGATGACTACAGTCGGGTGATGGCCTTGCTATCGAGTGGTGTACCTAATTATCAGCTGATAGTCCCCCATGTGACAAGGGTAGCTTACCATCGGGGGCAATGCCGTTTTTGGCCAATATCCTATTATGTCGAATCAACCTAGCCCGATCGAAATTACATCTTTCAATCGCCCTATTTTTGTCAATCCTATCACACAGAGACAGAGTGTAAACTTACATGATCCTCCTAACCTCCTCAACTCCAGCCTCATCCAATCCCATCCTCGAGTCCGAGCTCCCACTCGCTAAATTATCCCTCTCCACATCGAAATTCCCACTACTCAACCCAGCAGCTACTTGATCACTAAATGAGAAAGTCGATAATGGGGTATAATGTGCCAAGCGAGAGGTGAGGGATGAAGGTAAGATAGGGGCTAGGAGAGGTAAGAGCCGATGTCGGTTGTATGCCAGCACTGGGTTCGTTAGCATGGTTTCGTTGTGATGTATGGGACGTACGAAAGAGGATGACTAGGAATATGGATGCTGCTGAGAGGTGGAATAGCATGCTGTCTGATGGTTGGATTGAAAGGGGTTGATGATTAATGGATATTGGCTTGGCTTGGCCTTTGTTCCGGCTGGGACTAAGGTTCAAAGGAAGGGGAAACTCGGGTATTGCTGTGCGATTGGTTCCCAAGTCGATGAACGTCTGTCTTCCAGTCTTTGCTACCGATTCCTGATTTCCCTGGCGGAGTTGTTGTCTGTGATGACAATTATAAAAGTTGTAGAGGACACGTTGATGATATGCTGCCATGAATTGCCTGTTGCAGACGCGTAAGGTTAGAGTAAGTTATCTGCGGCGTGCTCCTGTGCCTGAGAACAAAAGAAGGCTGAATGAGCGCAGTTAGCTGTGTCAATTTACTCACTCTTTTATCTACACAGATCATCAGAAGCAATTTAGAGATACAAAGATGGATCAATTACAGAGAGTACAGGATGCGTTTAGAAATCTGAGGGTCAGCTCTCTCCTGCTATTCTCGTCGGGGTAAGCTGATGGATGTAGGAGAACAGGATATCTTCCAATCTGAAATCTCCTCAGGAATTCGTATGTCGCCACGCTGCCTTGCGACTTGCTAACAAACCAGTTTGACCACCGACAACTATCTCGGCCGGCTAACTTGAATGAAGCTACTTCCGTACGTTCACCCTTGCGCACCTCTGATCCGGATGCTGACCGGAGCAGAGAATCACCCACAATACCCGAACTTTCTCAGGAAATTACCTACTTGTCATTGCCCTCCTAGCCGTCTATGCTCTGTAGGCTGCATTGCATCACGGGCAAGATGGAAGCTAATCAGATAGAATCACCAACCCTACACTACTCATTGCTATTGCATTCCTAGCGGGTGGATTTGCCGCTATCAACAAGTTCGCTCCTGAACCCGTTCAATTCGGTGATCGGACAATCACCCAGAAGCACCTCTACATCGGTCTATTTGTTATCGGTAAGTGGTCATAGACAGGAGTTATTGTGCCCAGGGCTGACTAACAGGTCTACCGTTGCTATGGCTCGCATCGCCTGTGTCGACCTTCTTCTGGCTGGTCGGATCTTCTGCTATTCTCATCCTCGGTCATGCTTGTCTCATGGAACCAGGAGTCGAGTCAGAGTACACTGGAGTCGAGGGTGTTTAGTCATCGCCAAAAGAGAACATGCAATAATACATCGTGTCTATATTCGTGTATAACGTCTACAATCGTACATGCCCTAGTCCATGGGCTCCATGACAGGATCCTCTCGTACAGGTATTTCACCCCCAGCACCGACTGGGATACATTCCTCCCTACCCATCCTTCTCGTCTTTCTGACTTTCCCAGTCTTCACCTCAGTAGTGCGAGCAGAGATCTCCTCCTCACTGACGCCCTTTCCAAACCACCTCTTTCGGTCCGACTTGACTTTATTCAGTGGGGGAATGAACTCTGGGATATCGGGCATTAACAAGATATGATATCGTGATCCTCGCGATTGTTCGTCCAGGAGCCATTTCTCAAGGATATCGAGGTTTTTCAAATTCGACTTGAACCAGACATCCAAGGCATCTCCTATTATGGGTACTATGCCGACGAGAACGTCGATGATTACGTTCAAGAACTGAGTATGAGCTTGTTTCCAGGAATCACAGATGAATTAGCTCACCATGTACGCAAGGATGTCGAGGGGTACACCAAAGACAAAAGACAACCAAACTTGGTACAGTTGCAGTATACCTGATAGGATGTCACCATAGATAGGCACCAGACCAATGATATCGTCCAATCCGACCTAATTAATCAGCCAAGCACAGGCTGTTATTAAGAGATACCTACTCGGAAAGGAAGCCCCAAGTCGGCAAGCAGAGGCGCAGCATCAAGCCAGAATGCCACTGTCCTGATGTGGTTATACAGTCTCGACCATTAGCTCATCTTCTTTGGCAGATATAGTATGAGAGGGAAGGTATTTTTATCAGTCTCGTTTGAGTGTACGATTGTCCGCATAGCCTTTTGGCTGCAGAGCGATTCTGAAGCATCCTGTCGGAGTGGGGTTGTTGGGTATGAAGAGAACGGAGGGAGCAGACTGTGACTTACTGTTGAGCCTGTTGATCGTTTCTCGGTCTTTTCACGCCCCATCCACCTCCCTTTGGCAGGTAGACAGCTTGGAAACGCCCATACTGGAATGATTGGGGTTGACGGCCCCTGTTCGTCAGCTTTGATCTGACAGACTCAGGGAGAACGGCTGACTTTCTATCCTTTGTCGAGCTAGGATCGTATGCTCTCCATATCTTCCATATTGGTGCTATGTACGACATTATGAAAGATAGTTGAGAGAAACAGGATAGGGTCCGACTGATTCGCTCGTCATAGGCGTCAGTCATTTCAGGAAATGCGGGGATGCGGGGAATTGAAGAACAATCGTGGGAAACCTGAAATTTCAATTCAGTAGTTAACCGTGTTGGTCGAGTAATTGTCAAAATCTACCACCATTCGACCAACATATAATGTCACGCCCAACTCTAGCTCAACAGCTCAAGCAGCTAGAATCAGAAGACACAGCTCCCAGTGTCGACATTGAGTCAGCATACTCGAACCTTGATGGTCTAGTCATCCCCGAGAGGAAGGGTAATGAGGGGAGAGAACATTATCTCGATGTCGGGCCTTCGAGGTTACGAGGTCAATTTGGGGATATGGGAGATAAGTATGGAGGAGAAGTGAGGGGAAGGCAGAAGATTTTCGATGATGATGAAGATGAGGAAGAAGATGAAGAGGAGGATGGTGAGGGCGGAAGTGAGGAGGATGGCGAAGATGATGATGATGAAGAGGAGGACGATGAGGAAGAGGATGATGGGGAGGGGGACGAGGATGAAGAAGAGGAGGATGATGAGGAAGAAGAGGAAGAGGACGACCTACCGCCACCACCGCCCAAGGCGGCCTCTTCCTCTCGCCTTGATCCCGTTGCAGCACTCCGCGATTCCCGAATGAAGGATATAGAGAAAGGGCAAGCCATCAAAAGGCAGAAGGTAAGTTAACCCGTATCATTATAGGACAAGCTGACTCTCAGGCCATATTCGACGCGATAGTCACACTTCGAATCACCTTTCAAAAAGCCCTGACAGCATCTACATCACTCCCCACCAACCTACCTACCGACGCCGCTGGCGAGGTATCCACAGCAAAGGATGCGGCTCTCCAATCCCTTGGAGATCTGAATGAGAGGTTATTCGCGCTGAGAGAGGGTATCAGGCTACCGGGGACCGAGCAGACTGGGTCAAAGAGGAAGCGAGAGGACCAGAATGCGCTCAATGAGGAATACTGGCTTCAGAGCGCGAGGGATTCTTTCGCGTTGACCGATGCGTAAGTCCCATATCTCCAAGATAAACTCAAACTGATGATCAGTGGCCATCCCAACATGTTGCCTATTCTGGAGAAATGGTCTAGCAAGATCCAAGCTGCGACGACGCAAGTCGCTGCCAAGGGTTCAAAGTTTCTTCAATCTACCAAGACGGGCCAGGACGGCATCATGGAAGCTATCTCAGCGGGTCTAGAGAATCGAGTAAGTCTCACGCTCCGTCTCACGAGATACCAGGAATTGACAAAAGCAGAAAGAAAACGCCAAACCCCTTATCGAATCCGAAGAAACAGCATACCGATCTCTACTCCGCGAAGTCATAGAATCCAGATCAGGCCAAGCACCCTCCGACCTCTCACACCTCCGTCGCGAAAAGAAGAAAAAGAGGGAAGCAGAGCGAGGAGGTTCAAAAGGTCGAAAGTTGCGATATACCGTTCAGGAGAAGGCTCAAAATTTCGTGGTACCCATTCCACTTAGGAAGGCCTGGCATGATGAGCAGGTTGATGAGCTGTTTGGAAGTTTGTTTGGGGGTGCTGGGATGAGTGGGGCCAAAAGTGAGGGTGGAGCTGTTAATGGTATTGTGAATGCTGAAGAGGGCTTGGCTGAGCTTGGGGGTCTGAGAGTATTCTAGTTTTTGTGATTCGATGTTCTCTTGCGTCGCCCGCTTTGCTGCCACATGCATCTGCATACTGCGCATATCTGAAGCTGTCGGCGACGCTCATGGGGATGGTCCCGTGTCGTAGGTTAGGCAAGGTGAAGCATCAGATTAAAATAGGTCACGTGACTATCGACATTTCGGATCCGGTCAAGGCGGATCGACTGAAAGTGAGCATCATATTTCTGGCACAGACCATCTACCCTCTGTCACATTATCACAGCTCATATAACGGAGCTATCAAGAAGGCTAGTATGTCTCTCCAGCAGCATATTGATGAGCTTTTGAGCACTGCCCCTTCAAGTAAAGGGGACAGTCAACAAGAATGGCTTGCCCTCCTGAATCAGTGGGAGGAGGATCAGAAAGCGTAAGCCGCCCCGACCTAATTTAGGGTATTGCTAAGCTCTAGCAACGGTACACACGAGGAGGATCTTGATAGTGGTGATCAAGCTCTACTGGCGCAGACATCCCCTTGGCCAAATCTACTGGACTACTATTCCAGACCACCTAATGCTGGCCAGTCATCTCGTCAGACGAAATCGAAGAGTAAAGAGACTTCGCCTTCTCCCTCGACGCCGCCAGCGCTTTCGAGGTCCAGTGTCGACGTAGGAAAGCTCAAAGGTCGATTACAGCTGTACGTTCTACCCCATAAAGAGGTGACCATCAAGCTGATTGAATAGGCAACTCCCTGCGCCCTCGCAATTTCTTTCGCTGACCACTTTGATGAGCTCTGATAGGTCGAATGATGATATCCAATCTGAGCTAGTAGAGATACTTGGATTTGAAGGTGACGGGCTTGCTCTGGTGGAAGAGCTCTTGAGGCCCGGCGTGAGGGAAGCGTTAATGAGCGATATGCGAGGAAGTGGACCAAGGGTGCGTCACCCAGGCATGGTTACTTGATAAATAGCTGACAATCGTAGTCAAATGCTCGCGAGCCATCGCATACTATATATGCTAGACCAGGCGGAGGGAGGCAGAAGAAGAAGGATAGGAGGATCAATGTGACAGACATGATCGGGACTGATGAGGATATCGAACGTCGATTACAAGAACAGCTCGAAGGTCCCAAAGAGATGTTCTCAGCTGAAGAAAGGGTACGTCCGACCACTTGTTGGCGTGAGATTCCGATTCTGACTTGTTAGTGGATACCTGAGCAGGAGCAATTACCACATGTCTTCACGGCAACATCAAACGTCCCCGGCATGGCCGCCACGCAGGGAGGGAAATTCGCTTTACCAATGGGGACAACAAGGGAGATCAACGATGTGAATACATCCTTTCGAGGAATGGATGAAGACTGATATCAGACATACGAAGAAGTCGTTATTCCCCATGGCCGACCTATCCCGCCTAGAGCGACGGAGAAACCAGTCAAGATATCTGATTTATCACCAATGGCCAAGGGTTGTTTCCCTGTACGACAAATTTTTACAATCTGAAAGCAGCTACTGATCTCGCAGAACTATGTCGCGCTCAACAGAATGCAGAGTGTCGTACATCCCATTGCGATGAACACTAATGAGAACATGCTTGTTTGTGGTATGTCATTCTGTCCTCTCCTGCTCAAACGCTGACATGCAGCACCAACCGGAGCTGTACGTCAGATCGACCAGATACTAGAATGGCGAGCTGACAATTAGGGTAAAACAGATGTAGCCCTGATGGCAATTATCCGAGTCCTTACCCTTCACCTCAAACCCGGCCACGCGACCCACCCCTCGGGATTCAACATCGACAGAGACGCATTCAAGGTCATCTACGTCGCTCCCATGAAAGCCCTCGCTGCTGAAATTACTCGTAAATTCGGCAAAAAACTAGCATGGCTAGGGATCAAAGTTAGGGAATTGACTGGAGATATGCAGTTGACAAGGCAAGAAATTGCGGAAACCCAGATTATCGTAACCACACCTGAGAAATGGGATGTTGTTACTAGGAAACCTACTGGAGAGGGGGAACTTGCTTCGGTACGACTTCTTACCACGGTAGACCTGAGAGCTGATATATCAGAAAGTCAAGCTTTTGATCATCGATGAGGTCCATCTGCTCAATGAAGAGCGAGGAGCTGTCATTGAGACTATCGTCGCCAGGACCTTGCGACAGGTCAGTCTCATTATCAGTATCATAAGCGGTATGCTGACTTGACAGGTCGAGTCGAGCCAGTCCTTGATCCGAATCGTGGGTCTCAGTGCTACCCTACCGAATTACATCGATGTCAGCGACTTCTTACGGTAAGTCGATGGCATCCTGAAATCCCAGGCTTATAGCTAATCCGTAGCGTCAATCGATACCAAGGTCTCTTCTTCTTTGACGCCTCTTTCAGACCTGTACCACTCGAACAGCACTTCATCGGAGTCGCTGGAAAGCCCAGGAGTCAACAGTCTATACGGAACATGGACCAGGTTGTTTTCGACAAGGTCTGCTGATAGCTTCAAGCAATATTTGGCACCAGCTGATTGTCAGGTGTCTGAACTCGTCCAAGAAGGCCATCAGGTCATGGTCTTTGTTCACGCTCGTAAAGAAACGGTCAACGCAGCCAAGAAACTCAAAGAACAAGCAATAGAAGAAGGAATGTCTACATTCTTTGACCCCTCCGACCATCCCAAATGTGGTATCTACAGGAGGGACATCAGTACGAGTCGAAATAAGGAGATGAAAGAATTGTTTGATGCTGGATTTGGTATTCATCATGCTGGTATGCTTAGGAGTGATAGGAACATGATGGAGAGGATGTTTGAGGATCAGGCTATTAAGGTGTGTTTTACGCAATGATTCAATGATGAAGGCTGATGACAGGTTCTTTGCTGTACTTCGACTCTGGCTTGGGGTGTCAATCTGCCCGCTCATGCCGTTGTCATCAAGGGTACTCAAGTGTACGATAGCTCAAAAGGTGCTTTCGTCGATTTGTCGGTACTCGATGTTCTTCAAGTGAGTCAAGTCCAGCTCATGGCGGTCGACAACTGATTCCCAGATCTTCGGTCGAGCCGGTCGACCAGGCTACGAGACTAGTGGAGAGGGTTATATCTGTACAACACAAGAGAAGCTGGACCACTACCTTCAATCAATCATGTCACAACATCCGATCGAGTCCAAGTGAGTCCCATCAACCCTGACTTGAACGATGACTGATGAATAGATTCATTCCCGGTATGGTCGATTCGTTAAATGCCGAGATCGCCTTGGGGACGATAACGAGTGTCCAAGATGCGATCCAATGGCTCGGTTATACCTACCTCTTCGTCAGGATGCGTCGCGAGCCATTCATCTACGGTATGGACCTCCCCGCTACAGATGACGGCTCGCTGATAGACAGGAATGCCTCATGATGAGCTCAAAGATGATCCTCAGCTGGGCAACAAGCGAAATGAATTGATCACCCAATCTGCCAGGCATCTCGCTACGGCAAAGATGGCTCGGTATGATGAACATACTAATGCATTCGTCATCTCCGATTTAGGTCGAATAGCTGCGAAGTACTACCTAAAACATCAAACCATTGATGTCTTCAGTACGTCCCCCTATTCCCATTGAGACAAGCTAATGAGAAGATGAGCTGTTTCACGCAAAGATGCGGAACGCCGATTTATTCGATATGCTCTCAAGAGCTACTGAAGTAAGTCCAGCGAGTACGATTGAGCTAACGATCAGTTTGAGCAGATTCAGTTGAGAGAGACGGAGGTTCCAGAACTTACTGCTATCATGGAAACCGAAGAGTATTGCCCTCTTGAAGTCAAGGGTGGTGTGAGTACCAAGCAGGGCAAGGTCAATATTCTGTAAGTCACATCATATCAGCCTCGAATCATGCTGATAGTTCAGGCTGCAAGCGCATATCTCGAAAGTGTTCTTGGAAGACTTTGCTCTTGTCTCTGATTCCGCATATGTCGCTCAGGTATGCTGCCATTGTCACTTTTCCGAGAACCAGCTGACCAGAAAGAATGCAGCACGTATCATCCGAGCTCTTCTCGAGATTGCACTCAGTCGAAATTGGGCTAACAACGCACAACTCCTCATCGATCTCAGTAAAGCCATCGAGAAACGGATGTGGCCCTACGACCACCCTCTGAACCAGGTCCCCACACTACAGAAGGATACACTCTACAATCTCCGTCGACATGCCGACGAGGTCGAGATACCCGTATTGCGAGAGATGGAACCCAAGGAAATAGGAGAGATAATTCACATGAACGAATCTCATGGATCGGCAGTCAAAAATGCTGCTCAGTCATTGCCAATGATTGATGTCACGCATGCCCTACGACCACTCAGTAACGACGTTCTCGAGGTACGGATCAAGATTACTCCGACGTTCAAGTGGAATGCAAAAGTCTCGACTTCGGCTGAACCTTTCTATATCTGGATTCAAGAAGAGACGGGCATCGATATCCTCCAATGGCGTTCCGTCCTCTTACGCCAAACAACCACAACTATCGAACTTGACTTTGTCCTCTCATTCGAAGAGGAATTACCGCAATTCCTCAAGATCGTTTCAGCGTCCGATAGATGGCTTGGATCTGGCGAGGAGAAGCTCGTACCCTTGGAAGGCGTTCGAATGCCAGAGCACGCCCCTCCTCATACTCATGTGTTGGATATCCCATTCCTCAATATCCGATGTTTGGATGATCCACCCCTGGAGCAAATGTACAGGGGGTACGTCAACACATTGAATGGAATTCAGACGCAGGCGTTCTGGACACTTTATCATACGAATATGAACGTTCTCGTCTCGGCACCTGTGGCTAGTGGCAAGACCTTTTTGGGAGAGATGGCCATTTGGTATGTCCTGATTCTACCTCGACCAGTTTTAGCTGATATACAGGCATGTACTGCGACATAACGCAAACGCGACAGCATTGGTCATCCTGCCTTCCAAATCAGCAGCACAGGAAGCTGCCGCTCGAATCCAGAGTGTCTGTCCGAAATCGAAACCTGTCAAAGTCCACGCCCTATTCTCCGTGACCGACTTTGAGCGGGCAGCCAGTGGATCAGGTACAATCGCCGTCACCTGCCCTTCTGCCCTCCTAGCCCTCGAACCTGACTTTGCCACTTCTTTCTTCCGACACCTATCTCTCGCAGTGTTCGACGACCTTCATCTCCTTAATGAAGAGTATGAACTTGCCGCTGCTCGATTACTGGCGATTGCTAAGCCCAATCGAGCTCGTCTTGTGGGGTTGACTTCATCACTTAACGATCCCACCGATTTAGCTACCTGGCTCGGAGTCGAAGAAGTCGCTCGATTCAATTTCGTACCCACCGACCGCGGTCATCCGATCATTACCTCTGTTCGACCATTCTCATTACCTCACTCGGCAACTTTGATGAAAGTAATGGTGAAACCCACGTACGATATCCTCAAATCGTGTCAAGCGGGCGCTATCGTGTTCGTTCCTTCACGAGCAGCATGTCGAACTGTCGCAGCTGACTTGGTCACTCAATCGGGTAATGCTATGGACCTCAGTGGATTCCTCAAAGTACCACGAGCGGATGTTGAACCTTTACTGCAACGAGTCAGGGATGAAGAGTTGTACGAACCTTTACTACATGGTATCGGGTACATTACAGCCAACATGGCTCCTTCCGACATGTCACTCGTCCTCGAATTATTCGCAAGTGGTATCGTCCGAGCCCTGATCGCCCCAAGGGAAGCATGTTGGAGTCTCCCTGTTCGATCCGAAACAGTCATCGTAATGGCCGCCCAATATATCCAAATGCACGATGGAGAACGCAGAGTGGTAAACTACTCTCGAACGGAATTGGTCAAGATGCAATCTTTCGCCATTACCTCCGCATTACCCCTCAACGCTTCATCCCAGGGAAGTAGGATGTATGTGTTATGTCAAGGTGAACAGAAGGATACAATCTCTCGAGCACTTAATCGGGGCTTACCCCTCGAATCGAATTTACCAGCTTTACTATCACGCCAATCAACCCAATCGACCCAAGGAGCTCTAGACAGAATGTTGAAGTCTCGACCACCACCTCCCAAACCTCAGCTCCATCGACCCAGAGCCGCAGATCTAAGGAAGAGGGATATGATGGATCTCCTCAGCTGGACATATCTCGCTTTGAGAGTGAAGTCAAATCCGACATACTACGATTTATACCCCGGCCACGAAGAGGAGGGGGTGAGTAGGATGATTGATGAGTGGTTTGTTGGAAATGAATTTGGATTGCCCATGGGGTTGGATAAATTGAATTCGAATGGTGGAAGTGGTGGAAAAGTTAGCAGTGTTGGTCGGACGCCTGAAGTTGGGGTCGAGGTGGTCGCTGAGGAGAAGGTTGGTGAAGCGGATGGCGAGACGATGGATCCGGCGAAGTAGGGGATGTAGTATCCAATTTACCGATACATCTTCCATATGCATTGCCACGGGTTGTCGAATGTATGCCCATGGAAGCACGTCACCATTCCTTTTCAGTCTGTCGAGTTCTGCTAGCAGCGAAATAAGACGTAGGGAAAACACGGCTAAGACCGATCAATGCTGCATATATCACAGGATAGTATAGACTGGTATGATATGGTACAAGTCAGGGTAAAGCGATACAAGATACAAGGATAGCGCAAAAGGAATCGAGAGTCTGCTCCAGGCAATTTCCTCCTACCCATCACTTCCCTCCCCATCACCTGTCATTGTAAATATCGCCTACAAGCATCTCTGACAATTTTCTGACGCTCTCGGTGACAGTCCTGCAATTCGACTTCTTAGCATTCACCGATTTTGCAATCAACTTGGCTGTCCGTCAGCGAGTGTCATAGCCGTAGACACACCATGGAAGGCTGGTAAGGAGGTCGACCAGTTTTGAGCAAGAAGGGAGACGATGGTGACTGCATCGTTCTTGGTGAGATCCTTTAGCAATCCGGATAATCCTGGAAGGGTTGCTCGGTACTTGCTGTACCATAGAGACTGTCGAGCAACTTTAGATTTGGACTTTGTCCCGTCGGTAACATAATCCTTCATGAGGGTTGACAAGATGTCGGAGATGCTCGATTTCAGTATATCAATCAAGCGATCAATCAGCCTGGCACTGATGACAACCTCCTCCTCGGCTAGATCGTCAGCGGCATTCAATGTCGGACGACTAGATTGTATTTACCTAGCTCCAGTGAGAATCGCTGTGACATCCCAGCTTCATCGAAGAGCTGCGCGAGCACAACAGCCAAACAGTCCTGCTTGAAATCTTCCTTGTCTTTGCTTCCAATGTCTTCCTCAGCATCGACATCCTGCACGTAGAGGTCTGCGATTATGTCGACAATAATAGCTGTCGACTCGGAGATGACGTTCGGAAGGGTCGGTAGAGAAGCTACCGCGACTGGTGCGTTGACCGAAGTCTCTCGAGATTCCCTCGGTCGGACATTTCGACCTCGTCGGTCGTAGTCCGCGGTGTCGGCTCTTCCCACTCTCGAGCCAGTGTCCGAGTCAGCAAGCGAAAAGTTGGACAGAGATCGTGCAGAGGAAGCTCTTCGCGATCGTTGGACCGAAGGAGTTTCGGATGGGAATCGATGTCGCGAGGAGGAAGGAAATCGGGCTCTTGGAATGGAGGGAGTTGGAGAAGCGAATCGGTTCTCCGAGTACTAAATCTCGTCAGCCTATTCTAAAATTGTGAACTTACTGCTGGGGATATATGTCGGAGCATGTCGAGAGACCTTTTCCTTGATAGAGAGGGAGTCGATGTCGATGCTCGAGGACGATATGGCACCATGGCCCTGCTTGCAGGAGACATCGGAGGGAGGGTACTCGGCGCTCGGGCCATTCTGGGTGATGGAGACTGACATCAGCCAAATCCTTAAACGTCATATGAACTTACGGGCGGATCCATAGGCTCAGCCTTCACTTGGAAAGGGGTCTGAGACCTTCCACGACCTCCTGATGACTCCCCAGTCCCAGGGGTACGACTAACTGATCTTGGAGTCGCCAACGCGGGAGTCAACGGTGTTAGCGAAGATGGGGGACCCATCGAGGATACTCGCTTGATGGGAGTAATCTGTCATCAGCTCACCACTACCATGACTACATACAGGTGACATTGTTGGCCGAATTATGAATCAGTAATTAGATTGGTAAGGTGAAGTAGAGAAGATGAATAACGAGAGATGAGCACGGTCTTATACCATCTCGGTAGTCCACGAACCCCGAAAAATATCGTAGGTCCTTTAGTATCCAGGTACAGCTCCGCCTTGTGTGTGTATGCTCATAACCGAGAGACCGTTGTCAACCAACGCCCCAGAGGGGAATATATCGTTACATGCACAACAGTAGTCAAGTAAAAGAAGACAACGAGGCGAGAATGATGTCTCGAGCTTAAAGCTTCGCTTTGGCACTCTGTTCATCAGTTCCGCCCATGAGGACAATCTCGGGCGACGTACCTTTAATACTCCGTCTAGCTTTGTCTGTTGTGTCAGCCTTGTCTCCGGCTGTGTTATGGCTCATTCTCGACCTCATCACGTTGGATGTATATGGTGCAGAAAAGTAGAAGGGAAGAAGGGCTTTAGAACTTACAGCTAGCATGACGTTCCCTTTAACCTTCAGTGCGCCAGTCATAAACGCCTTCTGGCCATTCAATTTCCCATCAGCCAGCTGGATGAACGTATCTGCTCATAAGCTCTTCCTCTTCCCACACTATACACGCGTAGAAGTGATGAGACATACCATCAGAAAGGTTCATAGTGACATCTATCAATCAGTCCCATTCTCTGTCCTAGAATGGGGGACTTACCAGCCTTCTTTGCTGATCCCTTAGAGACTTTCCCTTCATTCTTCAAGTCGATACTATCTGATCAGCCCCCCGTCTGACGAACAGCAAGAAAAGACATACACCCAAACCCCTTCCTTACCCTCTTTGTTCTTGACGTTCAACTGGAAGATACCGTTCGTCTTTCCATTAGCCCAACTCCCTTAGCCAGGCCATCCGTGAACACGCGTCGTCCACGCACCTTCTTGATAGTATCCTTCTTTGTTTTGTCGTCCATCTTCTCGAAGACATCTGCGAGAGTCTATCATTAGTGTGGGTAGGGCGGAGTGGACGCGACTCACAGCTAAGACTTCGCTTGTCTGATCATTAGCCCTGATGCCTCTAGTCTCATGCATCCCAGTCAGCTTACCTTGAATCCATCTTCTTTGACGTCTGACATTGCTTCTTGATTGAACGAAGGGGATGTGTGATAAGTATGCGTTGCAATAAAGAGAAATTGACACCTGCCCTATCTATGTGAACGCAGACACCCGGTTATCTCTCAATACCGGATCCAGTCTTCTCTATCATTTGCTTGGCTTCTTTGCTTCTCTGTTGCCCCCGGGACTTGTGTTCCAATGTCGCACGCAAATGTGAAGTATTATAATAGCATAGAGCATACAAATACAGGTTCGACATGCACTTCTATTTAATTATATAGAACGGCCTGAAAACCATCCACACTATCCTCTTCCGCGTGTATAAGCTACTACTCTCCCCCTCTCCCCCGCCATTTAGTTAGGACTATACTATGATCGCAAAGCCCAGTTGAAGTAGAAAGAATTATGATGATTTGTATTTCGGTTAATTAAAGATTTCGAGGAAGGGAGGAGGGTTTTTTTGGCGAGTAGTTTAGTACTGGATTATTAGAATGAGATCTTTTCCAATAGGGAGATTAACGTACCTTCTCTCCGGCAGCACGTCCGCTGGCGAATCGACCGCATGCTCCACAGAATGAAGTGCACATCGATAGGAAGAAAGCGACGACGGCACCGACAGTGAGCCAGTTGGCGTTTCCCTTTTTCCATCAGCACGGACCTTTTCCTTAGATAAACAAAGACTTACGAGCATGGCATCACCTCCGGCACCTCGAACTCGGTTTCGGAGAATGTTGAAAACGACCATGTCAAAGACAAAGACGACCAAAGTGACAAGAGCACCTAGAGCGGCGGCCATGGACATCATGATGGTTGCGAACCTGGATGCAGCTGCGATACCGATGATACCGAATACAACAGCGATGAATCCAAGAGCAGCTCCGATAGGGTGGAGAATGAATCCGTAAGTGAGTCGGTGTAGGACAGCAGGGAGGTTGTTGACCATGCTGATCATCAGTACCATTCTTCACCTTTCCTTAAACAGTATTAAACAGTAACTCACTCGTCGGCTCCTGGGACAGCTAGATCGTAACCGATGGAGGCCTTCCCATTATCACATCCCTGCCCAATGGTACATTGAGCAAAGACACCGTAGATAGTCTCCTGACCTCCAATGGTAGCGTCTAGGAAGTTGACGTTCACCCAAACAGGTGGGGAGACTGATACAAAGATCAGAAGAGCCATGGCCGCAAAGGCGAAAAAGAGTCCTGGGAATGCTGGAGAGAGGCCCATTGCTGTTGCGGATTAGCTTTGTGCGGCGCTATGGGAGGATAGGGCTTACTTATTTACAGTGAGGATGTAGGGATATGAAAAGAGTTGATGGTAGTTGATGAAGAAGTTTGACGGTGAATGTTTTGAGATGAATGGATAGGACAGGGAGGTGGTGGTCATGAAGTAATGTTCACTTGCCCATACGACGGACCGGGAAACTCAGTCTCAGGGTAATTGGTTTAGGGGTCAAGAGGGGTAATCTCCCGGTACTCCCTCATCACCCTACGTCACAAATGTTTCCCTGATAATTGCCCTAAACGGTAGTTCGCTGCCTCGAATTGTCCAGATCCCGGTTTTGCTAATAGATTACGCTTGAGTTCATCTCGACGTCATGGGATGAATGTGGTAGTAAAGTCTCGTCTTCGGTAACCGTCGACGACAGCCAGTCAAATTAGGCAACGATGCATGAGAAGATCAAAAGAGGCAACAGGGTGACGGTAACGACCAAATAATTAACATAAAGGGAATACTGTAGTGAACGAGGCGTAAATGTAAAACCAATCGAATCGAATAATAGTGGAGCTAGTACATATACTATGGGCCCTTGCCCTTGACGTTTTGAGACAACCATTGGAGACCCTCGAATAGACCTTCTCCGGTGGTTGCGCAACTGATCATTAGCTTCACTCGAGTAACAAATGGATGTACTTACCTTGGGTGTACATACCATGACCGTTCTTTCATCTTGTGCAGGCCTAGCTTCTCTGTCACCTCGGCGGGAGACATTGCTGATCGTCAGCTTGACCGTTGTAGGGACTGATCCGGCCAACGACTATTGACCCTCGCACGACCCCATGGGGGATCATCATTGGCCTCATCCATCGCATTCTGCCCCTGCCATCTCCCTCCTTCTCCAAGGAAATTGTCTTGTCCTCTCCTTTTTGCTCTCACGCCACACCTACTCAGGAAATGATGTCGTTTAGAGAAGCTAGTCCGCCCGGACGCCCACAGCTCTCAAATGAAAAACTCACATCCAGGTAAATCCTGCTTGTTTGCGAAGACCATCAACAAACAATCCCTCATTTCCCTATCTGCCAGAATCCTGTCCAATTCCAACCTGGCCTCATCAATCCTATCTCTATCTCCAGAATCGATTACAAAGATCAATCCCTACTATCAGCTTCGTCCCTTTGCTTGGCCCTCTTCAAATAAGAGAGGAAAGCCCATAGGGAGACGGTCGGCGTACCTGTGTACCAGTGTAATAATGTCTCCACAAAGGTCGAATCTTGTCTTGTCCCCCAACATCCTATTGATCAGTTCTCGTTCTCGTCAAACTTAGACAGACAGAGCTCAAAGAGGGGGGGGGGGAGCGGGAGGGGCGGAGACGGTCAAATAAGATAGAAGAGGAAGAGGGTACATACCCAAACATTGAATTTAACATTTTTATACGTTACTGTTTCGACGTTGAACCCGACTGTTGGGATTGTAGTCACCGACTGATTGAGTTTGAGTTTATACAATATCGCTGAGCGTCAGTTTTGTTCTTTTTAAAACAGCAAGAGATAGGAGAGGGGAGAGGGATGGGTGGGTGGACAAATTGAAGAAGTGGGGTCGATGTTGATTGGTATAGCCCCTCTCGAAACCTGCTCGACTTCCATGCGCGTCCATCCCTTACATCTGCCCATCTGCGTATACTCCATGTGTAATCCCTTATAGCCAGGCCACCGCAATAGTAGTCCCGGGCAAGCATGGGACAAGAATGGAACTCACTAGTCTTCCCCGCAGCATCCAAACCCAACATCAATATCCTCATCTCCTTATTCCCAAACAATTTCCCTCATCCGTCAGTCAATGCTCATATAGGATAGAGCAACATACCTAGAGCTTTACTTAATTGACCTCCCATTTTTGAGAGATTTGATTAGATGTTGAGGGCGCTCTGACCTCCTTTCGCGTTACGTTGGGGGTTTTCTGTAGATGATCAAGCCTCGATGATTGTCTTGGGGGACTTCAAGGACTGGAGACTAGGATATGTTGGATGCGTGCGGGTTGAGGGGTTGAAGATGAAGTTGAAGTACTCTGTATCAAGAATTCACGTCGTAGTCCGAGCGCGCAAGATTCAATTGAACTCGATGTTTTGACCTCGTGATATTTCCTCGTGATAGTGATACTACCAGTGTGCTCCAGTAGGAGACCTATTTGATCGGGAGCTTGGTTGAAAGAGCGTAAAGAGACTGTTGACTGTCTGGATGTAAGGAGTACGAGTAAAGTAAGAGATCTGCGTCCTACTCCTACCCGCACAAAGCGAACGCGCTTGGACCTCTCAGGAACGGGTTTCAAAGGTACAGTGTACTGGGACACTTACGTAAATGGGTTTTTGGTGGGTATAGTCTCATTGAATCACGCACTGATGACCATACATTAGACGATGAACAGATTGAATATGGCCTGTAAGCTATATCTGCCGGAGGTTCTGCCAGAAGCTGACGAGTAGCAATACTTTCCCCAGTGGTCATTTCCGTAGTGGCCTTTGCATTAGGTTATCAAGCTCGGACATATTTCACCTCCTCCCCACAAGCTGCCAAATCTATCCCTTCCTCGAGTACGAGCGGAACAGTAGACTTAACCGATAAACCCAAATCAAAGAACATCCCCACTTCAGGATCCGGCTCCGACTCCGACTCTGAATCAGAATTAGATACAGATTCCGAAGCTGAAGATCTCGCTCTTGCACTCTCCTCAAACCCCCAATCTCTCAAACCAACTTCATTCGATGAAGTCAAATTAGTGTTGATCGTTAATGAGAGTCTTAAAATGACGAAAGGAAAGATTGCTGCTCAGGCTGGACATGCTACTTTATCTTGTGCTTTGATGATGAAGGATGTAAATCCTAGGATGTATAAGCATTGGGAGAGGCATGGGTGAGTCTTTCTCTTCATCTTCGCTTGAAGAAGTCAAGGGTGGGGCTAATGATAGACAACCCAAGATTGCATTGAAATGTAAGGATACAGAGGAATTGGAGATATTAGCGGCAAAAGCACGAAGCCTGAACTTGTGCGCGAGGACGATACAGGATGCGTAAGTTGATCTCCACCAATATAGGGGGTCAGCTGATAGATAGCGGTCGAACACAGGTTGCTCCTGGCTCAAAGACGATATTGGGTATTGGGCCGTAAGTCATTAGCGTGAGAGGGGGGCTGATAGAGTAGAGGACCTGCTAAATTGATCAATCAAGTTACAGGCAAGCTCAAGCTTTTGTAGGCCGCGGATGGACTTTGGGGATAACTGACGCGCGTTCCGAGATGTTACTGTAATGTAGAGTACACTAAACAGGTCGGACGAAGCACAATGTCCGGAATGACGTGATGTTCAACGTACAATGCATCATTACCCCTACTTTACTTCGTCAAACTAATTATTCCTAGTCCAGCCTAATGGTCTGACGGGCTGACGGCCTGGCCTATCTAGAACTCATCCTCTCCCCCGCTTCCAAACCAACCAGAGTAAACCAATATAGTCCCATAGACCAATCCACCTCCTGCGATAGACATATAACATGCTGCAGGTTCAATTAAAGCGGAATGAGCAAGGAGGACGGGTAGTGCTAGGCCAGTCACCTGATTATTAGCTTATTTTCCCTTTAATTATATTCTCCTCTTGAAATGGTATTGGATAGAAGGGACTTACAACAAACATTCCAGTTAGGAATCGACCGAAATCGATATAAGCTGAATTCGTTTCCGAGTAATCGCCCGCATTCCCACATCTTGAGCAGATGGAATTAGGTAGAGGTGCCATGACGAATGTGAGGGCTATTCATCAGCGCCCCCTCTTGTTCAGTCTCATCCTTGTCCTCCTTCACCCGATCCTGCTCTTCTGTCCTGTCCTCATAGCGTAGAGAGGTTCAAGTCGAGTAATGACATTAAGAAGAGAGAAGACGTACCGACTAGAAGTGGGAGCCAATTATTCCATAATGCGCAAGAGAGGATTACTAGCAAGAATCCAGCAGCCAGTACGAAAGCTAATAGGATGACAGCTGCAGGGTGAGTACGAGGATCAAATAGTGGCATAATGTTGATGTATGATTTAAGCAGTTGGTGGTCCGGGATAGACATGTACCCAAGGATTTGAAGGATAGACAAAGGAGGGTCGTGCGATGTTTGCGGGGCTTGGCTGGGCTGAGTGGGACTTACTCTTGAGTCCGAATGCCATGGTGGCTGATATTGATGTGTTGCTTATAAGTGTATAGAGTGCACTGAGTGAGGGTTACGAGTATTGGGAGAGTGGAGGACGGTCAAGGGGATGAGTAGTTACTTCTTTGGGTAATTCCAACCCAGTCTACCAAGTCTCAAACCAAAATCTCGAAATCGTCTACTTCCTACACTAGACCTATATCTATATACCACACATATCTAAACCACTACGCCTTACGACATAAGGAGGATTACTGGAATCACGATGTCTGGATCGTCTGTATATAAGAGTCTTGCTGGTGTTATTGCTCGCCCGGGAAGATCGGCTGTTGCTTCGTCTTCAAGACATGCTTCGTGAGTCTCTTTCCGATCATGGACTTATGTCCCGCTACTCGCCAAGCTAGAGATGCGCTGTTTCTGAGCCTAGAAGCAACGGATACTAGACGTCTGCCAGTCACTTACAGACCTATCCGCTGCAATTGTCATCTATGCCCGCTAGAAGACTAGCTAACAACCAGGTCATCAACGCCCCGAGCCGCATCACCCGCTCAATCCCTACCTACCACGCCTACCCCCTCAACACTCTCATTCCCACCCATCACACCCCTCCCCCACACTTCCAACCACGTAGCAACCCTCACACTCCACGCGCACCACCCATACGCCTTAGACTTATATACGAATTTCGCCCATCATACCGCTCAATCCCTCAAGATCCCAACATCCAACTCAGCTTTCCTACCTACCTCCAAATCGCTGTATACGGTGTTGAAAGGTCCTTTCGTACATAAAAAGGCTCAAGAGAATTTCGAGAGGAGAACACATAAGAGGGCTATCAAGGTCTTTGATACCAATAAAGAAGTGTTGGACTTGTGGTTGAGGTATTTAAAGAGAAACAGTATTGGTGGTGTGGGGATGAAGGCTACTGTTTGGGAGGATGTGGAATTTGGGTATTCGAGTAAAGAGGGAGAGATGATTAGTGAGAAATTGTCTGCGAGTGGGGATGATATTGAGAAAGCTGCCCAGAAGCTTGTAAAGGAGTTGACCGAGGGGGAAGCCAAGTCAGAGGCTGTCAAGGCGGCTGAGGCATAGATCGAGTATGTAGAGATGCACACGATATTCATGCGGCAACGAGACCTAAGGAAGGATTGGGGCTATTCACACGCTCTCAAAAGTGGAATGGCGACACTCAAATACGCGATCATGGGCCAGACGAGTGTGCTTGTTCAGAGCGCAATATCACAGGATCACAGTGACGTCCTCACAGCGATAGTCAGGCCAGACCACGCCATGACGTCCAGCCTCGATACTCGCAACACGTAGAGATACATTCGAACCCACAAATCTCCATCTATGTCAATCCCCCCTCATCCTCCTCCAAAGCCTTCTTTATCCTCAAAAGAACTCCCGTCTTCCAATTATCCAACTTGGTAACCTGATCATATTGATAGATCTGAGCGGTATATCTCTCTACATCAGCCTCTTCGCATGCTTGCATGAGTTCATGGGCGAATTTAGCTTCGCGAGTCGAGGGGAAAGTGACGTCTTTCTGGGCGAAGGTCTGGAGTAGTCGGTTTGTCGTTACTAGGTCCTGGCTATCAGCATTATTCCAACGACACTAACGGTGGAAGAGGAGAAAAGGCGGGTCGAGGGGTGGAGAGAAGGAGTGACTTACGCCCATTGCCATTGAACATAGAGCGGCACGGAGCCAGTATTCTTTAACAGAGTATTTCGTAAGTGCCGACGTAAGAGACCAATCGGCAACAGTCTGATACAGTTCCATCGCACGGTGATATTCTCCAAGATCCCCAGAAAGCTCCGCTGCTTGTTGATAACATTGGTTTGCGGTACTATCCGTCAGCTTTCAGCTCCATGTCCGGGTTGGAAACATACGCATTGGCATCTTCTTGCTTATACCAATCTCCTGCTCTAACGAACGAATCTCGAGCTTTGCCAACATCTAGTCCGTCTTGTGCGTAGATTCCAGCAATCTGAAATTAGCCCAGTTGAAAGTGGAAGCAAGGGACATACCTCCTTCTCCCTATCTGCTGCCTGCCTAAAGTTACCAGCGTTGATCAAAAGCTTGATAGCTTGATGTAATGCTGATACAGCCGCTAATCATCAGCTCAGATCCCATACACGGGGACAGAAGCTGACCCTCGGGGTTGGTCTTCTTGTATGACTTTGCGGCATTGTGGAAAGCGTTCATGGCGTCATTCTGCTCGTTTCCATGCGTACGGCATGCTGCCTCCCTAGATATCAGCTTTATTCATACTAGAACAGCTAATGCTGACCTTTCAAAAGCCTGTCCGGACTCATTCCACCTCTGCTCGACCTTGTATGCATTAGCAGCCTACTATCAGTTCTACTCTTGGCATTCCGTGAGTCAGCTTGCCTGCTGAAACAAATCCCCCGCTTCCTCCCATTTCGTGGAAGATGATCCGAACCATCCTACAGATGATGATCCCTTCTTCTCTGCTTTCGCCAATAGTTCGTCTCCTCTTGAAGGCATTGTGTATGGTGTCCAGCTAGGTAACGCTGGAGCAGTGTAGGTGGTGACGCACTGAGAGGTGGCGATTTGGAGACCCCAGATGCTTCGGGAATATTCTAAGTCCGCTGACTAAGATTGGAGGTGGCGGCTCGACTGATCAAGTGGGTGTGTACTCTACACTATATACTGTAGCTAGCTATACCTTGTTGATCTATCATATACTGATATACATTCATTATGGCATCGCATTTAGCACACATCTTGTGAGTTATCCGTACAATCCTTGAGAGATCCAACTAACAAATCAGCGGTACAGAACAAGATAGAGTAAACTGCTCGTTCTACCTCAAAATAGGAGCATGTCGACATGGAGATAGATGCTCAAGGTATGTCAGCTTCTCCATACAGTACAAGGATATAGCTGACGAATAGAAAACATATCAAACCACAATACTCTCAAACAGTCCTTTTCCCCAACGTATACAACAATCCAGCACATACACCCGCAGGAGCACGCATGTCCCCAGCTCAACTTCAAGCAAACTTTGATGCATTCTACGAGGATTTCTTCATGTAAGTCTTCCTCTCTTCTCCTTGCCAGTCTCAGATGAAACAGATAGCTAACAAAAAAGTGAGCTGTGTAAATATGGAAATCTACAAGAAATGCACGTTTGCGATAATGTAGGAGATCACCTCATGGGGAACGTTTACGCTCGATACGAATATGAAGCGGAATCAGCGAAATGTTTAGAAAACTTGAATGATAGGTGGTATGCTATGCGACCACTTTTAGCGGAATTGAGTCCAGTCAGCGATTTTAGGGAAAGTTGTTGTAGGCAGAATGAAATGGGGGAATGTAAACGTGAAGGGTGAGTCTATATTCCTTTTCTTCCTTTCTCTACACGTCTTCCTGACTCTCCGCCTCCTTCTGACCTCTTCCCTTTCATTTTCCTCAGATCGCAATAACAGTCACTTCATTGGCAACAGTGGACAGAGCTGACAGACAGATTCTGCAACTTCATGCACCTCTGCCACCCAACACCATCCCTCGTAAAATCACTCCAAGCATCTCAGCGCTTATCGAGAAGAAACGCAGCAGCAGAAGCAGCAGCGGAAGGAGCTTCAAAAGGAGGTGAATTGGGATGGACACCGGGTGGAGCAAAAGGTGGTGCGGGAGCTAGTTGGCAGCCTAGGAATGGGGGTGGTGGGGGTGGGGACGCATGGGAACCTAGAAGAAGATAGAGAATTGAAAGATACGATACGTCGTTCTGAGCATTGTAGATATTATAGCATGTATGTCATTCATAGTTCCGCTTTTGAGGTGTGATTGCAGCATGCCGTCGGCCTGATCTTGATTCATTACTGTCGTCCGTGTTGGACAATTGGGCTATGCGATGCATGCGACTCGACGACTGTCGTGATATTGAAAGTACAGACAACAATGAAGTGATAACTAATTACATGACGATCCCCAGCACCTCATCCTCATCCTCATCGCTAGCCTCTTCCTCCACTTCTATGGGGGTAGGTGAAGACTGACGAGAGAGCTTACCGGTACCATCACTCTTCTCATCGCCATCATCAGACACCTCCGACCCCTCATGCTCACTATCCTCTTCACGCTCGCTATCCGACTCTGGATCCGCAGGCGTCCCATGATCAAATTCAATGAAGGCACTCTGCTCTTCGAATCCTCCTTCCACTGGAACATCCCCTTGGGTATCCGTGACGAACTCCTGATCAGCCTCCAACCCTTCCTTCTTGGCTTCCTTTTCATTCTCTGCTCGAAGGATATGTTGAAGACCACATGTGATTCCCTTGGAACAAACACCCTTGGACCGCCACTCCCCACATTCCCATACGTGCATCTCTGGACATGTTCCAGCTTCACGATCACACCATCCTCCCCTAGCAAACCGCTCACAGACGGGTGCATTGTCTGCGACTTTGACATGTGGGTAGATACAGGCATCGCCGTTCCGGCAAGATGCTGTAGATTGGAAATGGATACAGCTTGGGGTGTTGTGGGGTGAGGTGATGTGGGAGAGGGGACAGCTTGAAGCTGTATTTGGGCAGGTGGCGCGGAGGAATCTGGGGCAAATGGCGACTCGGGCTGGGTCGTGGGAGAATGGGCATGTCAGCGCTCGGTTGCAGCGGCCTGTTAGTATGGTAGTCAGTGTTCATGTGAGCCCCGATGGTGGCAGTAGTGGAATGTTGTTGGAAGTCGGAGTCGGTTGAAGGTCGAGATGGGAAGAAGCAACGCGTCAGTGACCCTTGCTTCCAACGCGGTGAACGCACCCGTCTTCGTAAAGTACCGACAAGGCAGCTTCGTTGAAGCCCTACGAATGAGCTCTTGAGTCCGACCCATTAGAACTAGCTCACCGTCGATCCGAGGAGACCAAATTGCCTTTACTAGTCCGCCTATATTTCTGACCGGCGTACGCAACTGATTTCCTCGTTGGCGTCCCTGTGGGTGATGTCGTGGGTGCAAGTTCTGGAGAATCAGCTTAAGCGGAGACCGAGACACAACCAGCTTACCCCCTATCCTGGTGAGTTTGGATCCTCCTTCTTCGAATTGGAAGATGACGCCGTCGATTACTACGCGATTTGAACCTGAAGGGCCGGATGTTGAGTTGAGGACTTGGATTTGAGGTGGGACCTTTGGTTGGCGAGGAAGGCGGGGCTTAGATGCAAGGTCATTGCTGATCATCAGTGTCGCCTTGAAAACCGTTATGAGGGATAAAGTACCTTTTCTGAACAGTCATCAAACTCATATTTCCTCCTTTACTAGTTTTCTTGACCCAGCTCTCCTTTTCGGGAGACACCTCTCTTCCTTTCCCCTTGATCGCCCCACTTCCCTCAGCTTCAGATTCCTCAGGCGAGACTTCCCCCTCTTCCCTGCCTGTTTCCTTGATAACAGGAGTGGCGGCTTTGACAACAGAAGGGGAGAGCTTGCTTTGTCTTAGATCCAATGCGTATCCACCTCTCCCTCTCCCCCTGGATCTACCTCTAGGTGCCCCTCTTGATGCATATGGATGAGGTCTTGCTGTCGGGTAGGAAGAGGGGCGTGATGGTCCGCTTTGTCCGTGTCGAGAGATTGCTCCTGGTTGATCAGCTCTTGATGTCCTAGCTTGATTGATCAGGACCGGCGAGCTTACCTGATAATTTTGCTATCTCTTGTTGTATCAACCTCTTCTGTTTGTCTGCTGCGCTCTCCATGATGCTGATAGGTGATGGACGCAAGATGGTGATGATATAAAGTAGAGTATATCAGCTGGAATCAACCTTTGTTACCTCAATATAAGCTGTTAAACCCTTGTGTCATTTAAGCGAATATTGCGGTGGAGGTGGTCCACTCTTAAAAAGGTCAAAGCGCGCTCATTTCCAGTTAAATTAGGAGCCATCAAAAAAGGATTCTCATGCATTCTCTTTCTGATTTCTTTTCCTTCTCTATCATCACTCTCAATATCATTATAGAGGACATACGCCCTACAATGTTCTTCTCAGAAGATCTACTGAGTAGTAAGAAAGGCTCGTACGTTATTCTCCCATCAAAACAAGGAAGGGCGTGGTCGCTGATCTCATTTCCCTTCCTTCCGTATTTTTAGTTTCGGTATCATCTGGTATGTCAGCTATCAAGATCCCTTCTTAGGTATGAGCTGATGACAGGCTTGCCGCTACACTGGGACCCAAGACCAAGAGGATCACTCGAAAACAACTTACTGGAGTTGATTTAACCAAGACTTGCGAATTGATCGCTGAACCCCCTGAACCACTCGCATTGAGGTTAAGCGGATGTCTACTTGTTGGAGTAGCTAGGTCAGCTGTTGAGGCCATTCGAGATGCCACGAGCTAATGATCAGGGTATATAATCAGAATTATGATCTCTTTTATACCGTACGCCCCTTCCACCTTTGGTGGCAAGACTGATGTGTGTAGGATGTGACCAAATTCCATTCCGACCTCCGAAGGATGGTCCTTACCGACTTTGGAGCACCAATTGGTCCAGGAGGTCAACCAGTCGGTCTCGACTTAGCGGGTGATGGGAAAGCAAGGTGAGCTCCCTCGTCCGAGTCAGACCTGGGGGATTGCAGCTGATAAGCAGGATCGATCAGATCACTTTCGGGGGCGAAGATGCTTCGTGGCTCACCAACCTCAATTCTGATTTCATCAATATGGTCAGTATCCCGCTACGCTCTGAATGTGCTGATGAGTAGAGGTGGAATCATCCAGGTTTCGTTTCCAGAGATCGACAAGCTTCCACCCAGCTCTCCTCAATAGGTTCGCGAAATACTCAAGAAACCGATTCAGACGTATCGGATAGCGAGGAAGATGATGATAGTAGTGTAGACGATGCTGAAAGACCTCGACGAAAGCGAAAGAGTAGTAAGAACTGTAAGTTTCCTCCCTCGAATTAAGGAGGAAAGCTGATATAAGTCCCTTCTTCCCCTGGTGGGAAAAGAATGAGGCCTTCTTCTATCCCATTCCCGAGTAGTCAGGATGATATCCCTATTGATATAGGCCCTGAGGGGTTATTCGGCGACATCTTCCCTGATCCCGACTTTCCCTCTAGTAGTCCTATTGGTCACCTCGCATCCGATATTCCAGGTCCGGACGTTGATATGCCGTACGTTTACCCGATAAACCGGAGCTGACCATAGTGATATCGAAGGACAGACTACTCCACGACCCCAGTCCATGGAGCCCAATGGCGAGAATGGCGACAAAGTCCCGCCGCATGGGAGTTTAGCTTCACTTGAAGAAGTTGATGGTTTGATCGAACCAGAAAAGAAGAAGAAAAAGGCCAAAAAGGCTAAGAAGATTAAAGTTGATGAAGTAAGCTGCCGGTCCTTCAAGGTCAAGCTGACGAGCAGAACCTTGAGATTGGATATGACGCTCTCAAGGACGTCAGCTACGCCGAGAGAATGAGTGAAGAGCGAGCCAAGATGAGGAGTAAAGAACGAAGTAACGTGGTTGATGATCGAGCTACTGCGTTGGTGGATGGCGGAGGGAACTGGATCAATTGTCAGCTTTTATGTCTACCGCCTGAAAGGAGCAAGAGCTGACATACAGTTTTCAATTCCGAGATGGAAGAGCTCTTTGCGACTTGTAGTCGACCTGGGAAATTCAAATGGGAGTCGGATCAGCAAATCAATGGCGGAACAAAGTATCATGAACAGAAACATGATGAGGTGATTGTCGAGCCTGAGAATCAAGATCCATTCGGGCCGGATGTGACTGGTCCTGGTCAAGATACGGTAAGTCCCCAAATGTGTTGAGTTGTAAATAGCTGAACATTAGACATACGTCGATGTGAGTGCTCTGCTATGAGTAGTGTCGTTTCTGATATTCAGCAATGGCATGATATCGAGATACCTATCCAACCTGAAGATCCCCCAGAGATGGCTCGAAGGGATGATGATACTCAGAGAGCTCCACTGGAACCACCTCTCCCGGCAAGCCATGTCCCTTGTACAAGAACGCCATACTGATCAGACAGTGGGCAAACGAAGCATTCGACGACAGCAGCGATGGTGCCGGTACGTCCCCCTGCCAACTCTCACTGATTTCAGGACCCGATCTGGGAGGATTCACCCCAGGATCCAGGTTGAGTAACATGACTCCCTTGGAACGAAAAATTCGAAACAGCAGCGGCAGGCATTCCCTCGCTACCGGTGGACGAATCGGTCGAGAGAGGTCCGAATCCGTCCTTGGAGATAGGATTACCGAACCGGTTCAACTGGTCTCGGATGAGAATGCCGACGATTACGATCGTATGTTCCCTGATCTCGATGTGACTGATAAACAGTCGAGGGCGAAGGGTTTAATCCTGGAAATTTACCTGCTAGTCAGATGCGAGGGGAGTTGCCCGAAGCTTTTCAACCTCATATGTTGGCTTCGTTGGAGATTCAATGTCGTGATTTCATGGCGTAAGCTATGGTGTCACTTGCTGCGGTACAAGCTGACGAGTAGATTCACCGAACGAAAGATGCTCCAAGAAGGAAAGTCTGAATTGACTTTTGACAAGATCGTCGAGGTCGACTCGACCAAGAAAGTCGCTGCACTTGCTTTTGTGAGTCGTACACCACTTTAAGTAGGCTGAGCTGAACATCAGTATAATTGCCTAAGTACGATTAGCTGTCGGGTAAAGTCCAAGCAATAGCTGACTCACAGCTCTCGCTACCAAGAAGATCCTTTCCGTCTCCCAACCAACTCCATGGGAATCCATCACCCTCAAATTCAGCGTCGAAGTGTGAACAGCGTCCGATAAAATCATCAAGTCAAGTCGTGTTGTATGTGGTACCATCATCATCATTCAGATTCCTGCTTTCAGTTGTGATTAGTTTTCTCCACATTCCATCCATTTCACTTCATCGCAATTGCTCGCCGCATCGCATCATCCCATGCTTCTTAATTTCATCATTACATGCAGCCTGATGGCTTACTTTATGTATGTATGTGTACAACCTAAAATCAGCACCGCCTCGCCCCGAGATAAGTGCTTACAGATTACTCTATTCTCTATGTTGGCCTGACAGCTGGACTCGGGATAGTCACCCTTGGACTTAGTGGTTTTCGAATTACGTCTCCAAAGAGATCATCCTCTCTGGGCCGAGCTTGGATCTTTGCCATCCTCGCGCTTTCTGCTTGACGATCCGTTTCCTGTTTTCGCTTAATATACCTGTCATCAGCTCCAATCAGTCCATTCTGAAAAAGACCCACAAAGCAGACCCAGGGACTTTCTCAGGATTAGTACACCCCTTCAATCTCTTATCCACTTCCTTCACTTTCTTCATATCCATCTCCCCAACCGCCTCAATAATCCCAGCAACCTCCTTGATGATTTCCAGAGTCCTATCCCTAGTTGACCCAAAGGGTGATTCTCCATTATCTTCTTCCATTGGCTCATCATCTCCATATTTCCAATCTAGGTATGAACCCACTAAATCGCGCGAGGAGAGGTACCAGCACGCCATGGAGATTTGTGAGGGGGAGTGTGTGAATTCAAGATCTGTTAATCGGGATTTGTGCAGGTATTCAAGGGCTTGTGGAAGGGAGGATTGAATCAAGTCGGTATTTGCGTTTGGAGGTGACTGACATTAGTGCACGTCCAAATATCAACATGGAGAGCGAACTTGATATTCCAGACCCCAACCTCTTAATGCCTTCTCAGGACCTCTTATCCAGAATTCAAATCCAAGTGATTGGGCCAGTAAGAATTCCGTATCGAGGATATCCGCCTGTGTTAATCCTTTAAATTTAGGAGTAAACACATCGAGTGGGACCGGGAAATTCGTAGTCTTCGCGGCCAAAAACAAACAGGTTGGCCTAAAAGTCAGCTTTACAACGTTAGAGATGAGAAGGGACTCACATCATAGTCTTCGGATGCCATTCCATTACATTATTCTTAAGGTAGAATCGCTTCATATATCCAATAGCAGTTGATTCCACTACTTCTGGTAATCCGAATCCTTTCCTACAGATAGCAGAGATTTGGGTAGTATAAAAATGAAGTAGGAGTAATTCATCTTCGACCGAGAGGTAAGTCGTTGCTGGGGGAGGTTGAAATTCGTGTCCCATCTCTTTTTGCGCTGCCTATGGGATTAGCTTTCGGCCCCAGAAAACTTGAGCAGAGGGACGAATATACCTTCTCAAGTTCGGAATTCCTGGTAAAGACCTCTACTGATTTCGCGTTCAATTCAGCTCGAATTGCAGAAAGCTGAGTAGGGGAGTATCGCCAATTCCTATATTGAGAAGTTTGATGATACGGTGTAGGTCCTGGAGCGAGGCTTGATGGCCCTGCCTGAGGGGAATCGCCCATGCTCATGGTTGTGTGATAGAGGGAGGTAGATGGACAATGAATAAATGCAATTAAAGTCAACCGGAAATGACCGCATCAACTGTAACCCCACCCTCTATCTCTTCTACCTTCTACCATTACTACGCATCAACAATTAGGACAAGCTGCAGCATGCGCTCAACGATACTAGCCATCTCACTCGCACTTGCTTTACCTGCAAGGGCATTCGACTGCGCCCTCACCGTTTCCGGGATTCAATATGACCTAAAACCCTTAGGTGGACTTCGTACAGCTACCCATACTTCCTCTACACCACCTACCTCGAACGAAGCTAGAGTCTTGATGAATCTATGTGGGGATATTGGATCTGAAGATGGAGTATCTGATGAGGACAAGGTTAGTCAGCCTTCCGGTCCGAAGATGCATTGCTGAGATTAGTGCCCGTCGGATTCACATGTCTGCTTGAAGATTCTGAATCATAAATCCTCCTCATCAGATCCGGATAGGGTTACTGCTGTGATACCTGTATGGCCTGGTTCTCTGGGGGATGATAAGATCTGGACAACCCCTATTGGGTCAAATGGAGAAGGGGGATTGAAGGTTTACGTGGAAGGGAATGAGTATGCCGGGTAGGTCTTCTTCCTGTTCAGTACCTCTCGATCATTCCGTACTTCCCTACTATCCTCAGGCTCTCGACAATGATGTCAAGAAGTATAAGCTGATACCCAGTCTGAAACAACACTTGAACATGACCCTAATTTGCTCCAAGGAAACAGAAGAACCACGAATGAACACCTACACCCCTGGAACACTATCAATGGAATGGGCCCACTCCGCCGCATGTCCAACAGACGGAAAGGGACCAAGCGATGATGGTGGATCTTCATCAGGAGGTGAGAATCGAAGTGGAGGAGGTGGATGGGGGTTCTGGGGATTCATCAAATTCATATTTTGGTGTAGCGTCCTAGGTCTTATCCTATACTTTGGAATCGGTACGTCTATCATCTTAGTTATCATGAGGTACAAATAGGAGAGAGGGGCTGACATCCAGGAATGTTTTACAACCACCAACAATATTCTGCTAGAGGATGGGATTTGGTTCCTCATCGTGATTTCTGGAGGGAATTACCTACTCTAGGTTCAGACCTCGTTCATCACGTATCAACGAATGTTCGCGGGGGAGGATCAAGAGGGGGTTATAACAGTCTAGGCTAGAGAAGAGAATCATTAGATCATGCATGACATCGTTAAGCAGTTTGCAATTTAAATCATAGAAGTTCTATACCTAGACCCACTGGCCTGGGGTAATTCAACAGTACCTAGTCCACCACCTTGATCCCTTGATGCTGTTAGACCTTGTACAGTCTTCTGCATATCTGCCCATTCGTTGTCTCTTGGTTGAACGAGTTTGTCGGCTACGTCGTAGATGTAGAGTTTACCGTCTGATGATCCTAGACCGACTTTTCGAGAGACTGGATTACGGTCCCAGGCGAGCTTGTTTATTGCCCGTTGACATACCTGGGTCGATACGATCGGTACCTATGGCAATCAGTTTTATTCCTCTAGAATACGTGAGATGGATACTCACTTCGACATCCTGATTCAGATTCCATAGGTCAAACTTCCCATTCCCATCCACAGAACCGAATACAGCAGGATGATTAGGATGCCACTTGACATCAAAGACATAATCGTCCGCCTCCTCAAACGAATGAATAGGAGCAGTATTCCCCTGAGCCTTTGTACTCGTAGAAGGAGCTCCACTCGTAGGTTTCCCAGTCTTGGCTCTCCATAGCTTGACCGTCCAGTCGACCGAAGAAGTGATGAAGAGATCCGAGAAATCGATAGATCCGGAAGAAGGATGGAAATGAAGTCCAGTAACAGGCCCGGCGTGTCCGCGATAGATATCTTCCGTGTTGAGACCAGCTTTGGAGGATGCTCGGTCGTATCGATTTGCTTGGTAGACTGAGCCTTCTTCTGTTCCGATCCAGAATGTTGATGGCTCGCTATCGGGGAAATCGAGGCATGTGATTGAAACCTCGTCAGTCTTATTGTGTGGGCCTGCACTCATACGCAGAGCTTCCTGTGGAGTGAGCACTCGAGACTCGTCTTTGGACAGACAAGATATAAGACGTACCTGAGGCTGCGCGAGAACATCAGATAACCAACTACATACCAACCCATCCGTACTCCCCGTGATAAGATTATTAGCGTTCTGAGTACCAACCATCTTCATCCCATAAATAGGATAAGTATGTCCAGTAGCTGATAAGGGCGTTTTGAGGACTGGGAGGTGTTTTGCTCTTGTATCCCATAAGAGCACTTGGCCCGAGTATGAACCGCCGAATATCAGAGTTGGGTGATACGGTGAAAAAGATACTGATAGAATGTCGGACTGTGGCGTCAGTAGGGATATGTATAGAAGCGAGTGAGGAGGACGTACTGGGGCGTGAAAGACGAATTCAGGTCGTTCGAGAAGATGGAGATTCCAAACAGCCACTATCCCATCTGGATCATTGGGAGCACCAGGATTCTTGTTGTACGAAGCAACCACCAGTTCGGGGAACTGGCATCAGATTTTGCCAATCTATTGTCGTCGTAACGTTGAGGGACACACCTTTGGGGACCAATCTAAATCCGTGACAGATCTCCCTTGAGTCCAGCGCTCATCCGAGAAAGCGCAGAACAATTTCACTTTCTGACCTTCTCCATCGTCGCTGGATATCAGCTGGGTACCGGACATGGAGCTGGTAGCTTACAAAGCACTATCAATACCTATGGTGTAATCCCTGATATAATCGTATCCATCGCTCAGAGCTCGCTGGACGATCTTTGTTGACTCCTCTATGAATGCCGAGAAGTCAGGAGCGGCGTAGATAGCTTGTCGTTGATCCTCCGACAGTTCTAAACAATCAGTAATGCCCCTCACCTCGTTGACGCTTGACTTACGTTCAACCTTGACGTCTTCTGCCTTTTCCTTCAACTCCCTCAATTCCTGCTCTAAAGCTTTCCTCTCCACCTCCAATTCCTCCAATATCCTCTTACGCATATCATCTTCCGTCTCCCGTCCATTTCCTCCATCTCGGATCCTGCGCCTCGAGGGTCCTGCGGAATTCTCATCGTCTGATTCGAGGTCTGATGTGGATGTTGACATTGATGTGGAGGAGGTTTGGATTCCTTTGGAGTATGTCACCATTGGGGGTTTCACCTAGACTCAGTATTTTTCATATTTGCGATTGGAGAAATTTACCTTGGCCGGTAGTTCGTATAGCTCAGCGGAGTGATCCACATAATCCACATTCGAAAATGACGGTGAGGCCCTTCCATCCCTTTCAGTCAGACCTCCATATCTAGCTCAGAAAGTGGAGACGTACAAATCAAAAGCTTGCCCTAAGGAACTTTGTCCCCTAGGAGGCGGTGCAGTTCCATTATCGCTCATCCGACTCGTCCTTCCGGCTGGTGTACCAGGTATTGACCCCGGCGGTGTCGGCCCTGTTCCAGCTCGGACCCCAGTCGCTGGAGGTGCATGTTGACCTTGACGTGAAGAGAGTGCACGTGGAGTCGAGGGCCTTGGAGCATTGATTAGAGAGTCGACTAGATCATTGACGTCTTTTCTAGAAGAGGAGATTGGCTATCATCAGCTCCCTCTTAACGTGGGGAAGTCGGGAGAGATTTACTTCTGAAGTCCCCTTCTCCGCCTGAGCTAGTAACGCTTTCCGCTCGTCCCTTGCGCGTCGAAGTTCAACTAGTTTCGCTCTCTTCTCTTCTAGCTCCTTCTTGACTCTATCTGCCATATCTATCTGTATCTGAATTATATATGAAGTCGTGGATTGAGGACAGAGTTCTACGCGTCTTTCTTTGATGCTTCG
Source organism: Vishniacozyma victoriae (assembly GCA_017654735.1). Taxonomy (NCBI): domain Eukaryota; kingdom Fungi; phylum Basidiomycota; class Tremellomycetes; order Tremellales; family Bulleribasidiaceae; genus Vishniacozyma; species Vishniacozyma victoriae. Next base: position 1,427,679 of record JADPYG010000088.1, read on the forward strand.
GAATATCTTCGGTTAAATAAAGTACAATCAACTGGGACAGTGTTGATGGCATGTCACCCACTCAATATATACAATATGGAACCATGACAAGCAGAGCCACGGCTGGCGGAAACTCAAGGAAGCAGGAGGCGGTAATTCCAAAGGGAGCAGGCGAGCTGGATTGGCTGGAGGAGACAGAAGAGGAGGCTAGGGAATATGATCAGCGAATCAAGGATGAGATCAGGTGGAAATTGGATCCCGTCAAGCCTCATGATGACCAACCTATCCCAGCAACATCCAGCCCGGAGCCAGAGGGAGGGAAATCTATATCCAATCCCATGGCTGGACCATCTACAGAACCGACACTCCAAGATTCCTCCGAGCCTTTGGACGACATTGACCGAGATGAGGTCGGCTTCGAGCTGGAAGACGAGGGCGAAGGATTAAAAGCTCGACAAGCCGACCAGACGATGATAGAATTCTCGATGCCTTCTTTCCGATCATCCAATATAGCTCACTCGACGCCGAAACCTACTTCAGCTTCTGCGTTGCCCCATGCCCCGACTCCGACTCCAAAACTACCCTCACTCAACAGAGTAGTTGCTGAACCGAGCAAGACCCCTCGCATTTCGGCTGGTACCCTTGTGAACGAGACTCCAGCGCACATTGAACCTCAGGTCGGGCACGCGGACCAGTCGATAATGGACTTATCGATGCCTTCTTTCCGCCCGTCCAATCTAGCTCGCTCGACGCCGAAACCCACTTCAGGTTCTGTATTGCCTCATATTCCGACTCTGACTCCAAATCTGCCCTCACCCGACAAGGTAATTGCTGGATTGAGTAAGACCCCTCGCGTTTCGGCTGGTACCCTTGTGAACGAGACTCCAGCGCACATGGGGCTTCAAGCCGGAGAAGGCGATCAGACCATGATGGACTTTCCGATGCCCTCTTTCCGACCATCCAATATCGCGCACTCGATACCCAAACCGATCTCGACATCTACATTCCCCCATATCCCGACTCCAACATTTACCTCTACTCCAAATCTCCCTTCACCCAACACAGTAACTCCAGGACCCAGCAAAATCTCTCGTCATCCTCCGACCACCCTTGTGAACGAAACCCCAATGCACATTGATTCACCAATCGATACACCCACAGGAGAAGGTCGAGGGCGTAGGGATGACCCGGCGACACCAGTGCCGCTGGGAGTTGAGAAATTCAATTTACTCAAGGGTAAAAAGGATTTCCAGACACTCACGAAACACTTTGAGGTGTTTACGAAACAATCGGAACGACAGAAGAAATTGGCTGCTGAGCCAATCACAAGGAAGGGCAAGATGGCTGTACAAGGGAAAGGCAGTGAGGTGTTGGGTGGGAAAGTGTTTGAGGGGTTGAGGATATGCTTCCCACCTGAATTGGGGATTACTTCGAAGCAGAAGACTCATTGGGATATTGTACGTCACTTCTTTATGGATCGCAACGGCTGATGGTAGATATCAAAACGAGGTGGTCAAGTCACTTTGCAACCAGACACAGCGGTCACACACGTAATCCACGATTCCGGTCGTTCAGCCCAGATCCTAGCTCGACAGCTTGGTCTTCAAACTCTATCAGAATTACCAGAAGGAACAGTCTGTGTACGATACGACTGGGTCGTCCATTGTCTGCGAGCGGTACGTTCACTTCAGGGAAGAAGCTGATGTACAGGGCAAGCTGGTCGATACGGGGCCATACCTCAGTTTTCCAAAGAACGTATTTACCAGAGGTGGTACTTCTACATTACCTGGTCGAGGTAACTCTCGAATGACGGATATCACCGATATCCTCAAGGGGAAAAGCAGTATATCCAGGTAAGCGGCTTCGTGCACAGCACCCAGCGCCCAGCTGATTACCAGAAAACGAATGCCGACAGCTTCTGACTCTGATACCGAATCCCCAGCCAAAATCAAGCGTCTTCCCGTCGCTATACATGCGGAATTGTCTCGCATCCCAGGCATCAAGAAACAGAAATCCGACTGGACAAACTCAGCAAATACAGTACATACGGAACATGACGCCTCTGGAGGACCTGGATGGGTGGATGTCGCTGCTGAATATCGAGATGGGTTGGATGATATGATTACAGGTCTCAAGAACGGTTCAGTCCCAGAAGAGGAGCAGGAACAAGCTGTAAGCTCCCAGTTCGCAGTCCTGTCTGATGGGATAGGAGGAAGATGACGAGCTTCCAACGAGGCCATCTTCCGCTTTAGGCGATGTTCCAGAGGGCAATCCCTGCCGCGTGGCCGACAGGTTCAAATGCGGTCAAGCCCATGATGGATCAGCTACGACTGGTCCGAATGACTGGCTAGCCAAGAAGTTTGACGAGATGCATGATATGTATCAGGGTGCTCAACATAAGAATGACTTTCAGGTCAGAGGGTACCAGAAGGGTATGTCCCTGTTTCTCATGCACGTATCCGAGTAGTACTGATAGTAGCGGCCGGGGTGATGAGACGCACGAAATGGCCGATTGCGAGTGGGAAAGACGCCCTGAAAATCAAGGGTATAGGCCAGGGGATGGCTGATCGAGTATGTCAATCGGATACATATGGATTGAGCTGATGGCAGATCGATGAGTGGATCAATGGAGGTATCGGGCGACAGTATTACGAGAACAATGAGCAGGTCCAGACTGTTCAGTTGTTCAAGGACGTATATGGTGTTGGTACGTCTGACCTTTTCTCTATATATTGGAGACTGACCAAAAGGCCGAACTCGCGCAAATGAGTTCTATCAGAAAGGAGCGAGAAGTATTGAAGATCTCAAATCTGGTCGATTTGAACTTACGGAAGGCCAACGGGTGTGTCCTCCATATTTCACCATTACTCTCCTCAATCGCTCTATCCCAGCTCGATACTCTCGAGCTGACAATCAGATCGGTCTAGCACTCTACGAAGACCTCAAGCAACGTATCCCCAGAGAAGAATGTAAACAGATATACGACCTCGTCAAGCGTGAAGCCCTTGCCATAGACCCCAAGATCGATATCGAGATCATGGGTTCTTACCGCCGAGGAGCCGAGAATTCAGGTGATGTCGATTTCCTAATCACCAGGAATGATGGGGATGGGTTGGATCATTCTGGGGTCATTGAGAAATTGGTTAGGAAATTGATGTTTATGGGCGTGATCACTCATGAAGTGAGTCCTTTTGCACCGTCTTACACGCTCGAGCTGGTCATATCGGAGAAGTGCTGATCATACAGCTGAGTGCACCTCATGATTGGAGGGCTTTGGAAGCTAAATGGATGGGTGTCGGGCGTTTGAATCATAACTCCCTTCATCGCCGGATAGGTAAATCGGTCACCTAGGTCGAGGGGATGGCTAATGGCAGATATACTTTGTATACCATTCGAACAATGGGGAGCAGCACTCCTTTACTTTACCGGAAACGACATCGTACGTACCCTCCTGGACTAGACTGACGATAGTTCAATCGTTCCCTTCGTCTATACGCAAGAAAGAAGGGGTACAGCCTTAATCAGAGGGGTTTGTATAAAGGCGTCATTCGGGGTAAAGATGGGTTGAAATTGACAGAGGGGACTATCATTGCTTCGAGGACTGAACAGGAGATATTTGATGTGTTGGGAGTAAGGTGGCGGTGAGCTTGTTTGTCTGTGCCCGAGTTAGAGCTGATCGGTAGTGCGCCCCAACATCGACGACCGTAGTGGCCTTCTCGGACAGACAAGGGAATCAGAGCGAGATAGTGTGTGTAGTATTAGCCATTCAATCATTGTACACTCAATCATTGAACACTCAATCATGTACATCAACCTTGCCGCATCATCACATCATGAGTACTTCAATGCATGCCACATAATGTATTTGACCTTCTTCATTCCTTCATCCATCTACGCAACGGTAGCGAGCTCCTGCTTAGTGATGGTCCTGATAGATCCGGGCGAGGCAGTGTTACCAGTGACAGTAGCGGCAACAACCTCTCCAAGAACGCCGAGAGCAGATCGCTCCTGGTGGTAATGCCTGATCTCATCGGGGATGACTTCAATGACTGCCATCCTTGGGTCCTCGGGTCCACCAGTGTGGACTCCATCTCCCTTGTCTCCGAACCATGCCTTGATGGAAGGGTTGTATAGCTTTGCGACGAGGCCGTTGTCGGTTACGATCCTGATTGTCAGCTATGCCTGGAAATTAGAGGTATCAGAACTGACTTGGCTTTACCGGCGATTGAAACCCAACCGTCATTCTTCTCACTAGCGTCGACTGCGACGTTGACGTGTGCGCTGCTTATTAGCGAACTGCCCGCACAAAAGAGGTAGAACTCACTCGTTGTCAATCTCGGTCTCCTTGTAAGAGTCCCGGTCGTAAATAAACCTAACCCTCATATCCTTTGTCTTGTCGGCGATAGCCATGGTCCTAGCATGCAAAGATCCATCGGGTGCTCGACTGGTGAGGAGGACAAACTTGTGCTTATCGAGGAAACCGTTCAAGGCGGTCAATTTCTCCTCGAAGGAAGGGGAAGATTCTTGAGCTTTGGTAGATGCCATTTTGTTTGTATTCTGTAAGATTCGGCAGGTGGTGAATTGTCGTGGTCGCACAGCAGGTAGATAATGAGGAGTTGGACGGGCAAGAGTGAGGGATCGAGGTAGTGCGTTACGAATAGTTGCCATGATTAGCGATTGTGAGCTGTTGGTGGTCGAGACGGGCTTACGAAGTGATTTGAATTGGTAGATGTATGTATAGTTGATGATGACTTGACTTAGTTAGACACTCGATGCTTCTCCATAACTCATCCATCTTGTAGCCGAGTGACGTCACATGCAATCACGTGTATCTGTTTCCGTTAACTCACTCTGGGAGATGAATGATATTCTGTACATTGAGCTGCTTCTAATAGAGCTATATGGTATCTGGTGCATGTCGGTATACTCGGGGCAGACACCCAAGCAGCTCTACAGGTCTTTCTACAGATACATACGACATATACCAGATCCACATGTCTGGTCAATCCTGCAACCAAGAGTCAGGAGTTTACTAGAAAGGTCATTGCGCAATGGTCCTGAGAGTACGGCTCAAGCACATTTGAGAGCGCTAAGGGCGAGACGGAGGGCAGAGGACGAGATTAGGAAGCTACATATGGCCGTTGGTTGTTATCCGCATGGTTTGCGAAGGGTGTTGGGGGACTGCTATGGACAGACTGGAAGTGTCAGGTGGGCTTTGATCAATGTAAGCCCGCTTCGCGATTTACATACAACAGCACTGATGAATAGAATATCATGACGTCCCATTCCCCTGCGCGGTCTATGATCGGTCGACCATCCGTTCCGCCCGTGCTCTTCCCCCTCACGCCAGCACCTATAAACCCACCACCTCTCAAGCAGAGGGCGCGATCAATAGTGCCCGATACAGCCATCCGCAAAGCAGCAGCAAGATCTTGGGCAAGACAATGGACAGGTCTCCACGTACCTCTCATCATCCCTGGGACTGGAACTCCAAAGACTGGATGGGAAGGAACTCCAATTATCGGAAATCTCAGAATACTAGCTGGCTTGCCTCAAACTGCGAAGACTCGAGAGCTCAATCTCGATGATTTGCCTGCGCATATACGGAGAATATATCCGATGAAGCTGAAACCGACACCTGTCGAGCAATATCAACCACCTCCGCCCCGCGCTACGAGACAGAATCCAAGAACGTGGTCGGATCCTCATCGACTCACGCGAAGGCTTATAAAGAGGGCCTACGCAAGGCTTTGGGAGAGCCTAGTCTGGGTCAGGCCGAGGAGAGACTCGGATCTATGGGAGAAATGCACTTTTACCGAGTTGGACGAAGTTCCTCAGGTAGAGTCTGAGAAGAAGAGTCGGAAGGAAAAAAAGAAGCAGGCTGTGTCTAGAGTAGGGGAGCTGTCCCAGGGCAAGACCATGGACATGCAGTGGCTGTAAATGCCCATGCATGACTCTTCATGATTTATCTGGGCTTCGTCTTGGAGAACGTCCACATCTTGCATACCTGTACCGCGTAGTTAATTTGGTTCCGCTACTATGTAGTGTTGCACTTCCTCGCGTCCTCTTGAAATAGACAGATTCACACATAATGATCCGCTCAAATCCAACCGCCATACCACTACGAGCATCAGACCTCAAACATCTCCAAGCTACTATAGAAGAACGACAGAAAGCAGCAGATGCAACCGCCAATCCCGCCGCTGCTGGAGCTACCACAAATGCGTCGGCTACTCAGGACGGACGAGGACAGGGCAGCGCCTCCACTCAGCCACAGAGTGCGGCGGAGCAGAGGAAGAAGGATCGAGCGGCCATGAGTGTGAATGAGAGGATTGGGCTGTAGATATGGAAGTGAAGAGATGGTCATGAATAGTAAGTGGACAATCGAGATTTTCAGTTCGCTCTAACATACACAGCTCGAGCGAGTGGATTTGAGAACAATGACAATGCAGAGCAGGGGAAGCCAGAAAGCGATCGGATGTTGTAGATATGACGATAGATAGTGTACCACGAATAGTCAGTCAAAATCGTCCGTTCCGAAATTTGCGCTGATGTGAAGTTGTAACGAAACATACGAAAGTCATCATAATGTACAAACATGGATTATAAAGCAGCATACCCAGCATCAATACCCTCGCCGCAATCTCTCAATCTCCAAGCGCTGTCGCTCATTCGTCTCGCGACTATCCCTCAATTCGTCTACCAAAGGCTTGATAGCATTCCGAATCTCGTTCTACACCATCAGTAACGCGCATGTATCTGCTACCGCCGGGACATACCTTTAGACCTCGGGCCATCCTCAACATATCTAGCTGGAGGTTGCTGATCTCCCTTCTTAGCTCTTCGGCACTGTTGACGTCCAAGCTGGGTTGCGGGGTGGTTAGGGTTGCAGGACCCGCTCGTAATGCCCAAGTCAGGTCTAAGCTCTGTTCCCCAATGTGCTGTGTTCCCTTAGAGGCAGCAGGTATATCTTCCTCCTCCTCTTCGTCTTGGATCGCGGGAAGGTGGGCCATACTGGAAGATGGTCGAGGTTGTCGAGCAATAGGCTGAGATGTTGAGCGAGATGAAAGAGGTCGGGGTGCAGGTGACTGTTGCGAGCGAGAAGGAGCGGATACGACGCGGACCGCCTTTGTGGATTCGGATGATGCTTTGCCCTTGCCCTTGAGGTCGCCGCCGCTCTGAGATGGAGGAAGACTTTGGTTGTTGGCAGCGTTGCGGGATTCCCCCAGGATCGAAGCACTGGCGGACCTACGTACCCCGGATGTGTGTGTAGGCGGCATGGCCGGTGCGGCGAGTACATGGACTCCAGTGATATGTTGCTCGGTCGGCATTGATATCGTCGCATTCGAAGAATGATCAATGTTTTGCAAGTAGACCTTGCCGTTGGCGGTCCGACCGATAATCTGATTGTGGTTGATGGATGAGATATCAATGAGTTCCTGCGAACAAGTGACCATTCTCGCGACCCTGCGGTGTCAGCTCAAACTCCCAAGGGAGTCATGTCAGAAGACGTACCCATCAGGTGTATTTAGACCGCAGATGCTGATCCGCCCTCCGTCCCGTAGAATGGCACAAGCGGCTGAACCACCCGGTCCAGTAGGTATGGTGCATATCGCCAAGATATGTCCCTCTTCGTTTCCAGTGCTGATCTCCTTGATCTCTCGTTTGCCTTGCGAGAGTGAGATCTTCAAGACCGCATAGGCTGATGCGACCAGAATGCACTTGCTGGCGGGCGAGGCAAATGCCAGAGCGACAGCAGGCTAACAAGTCAGTGCTCGTCTGCTACACTGCAGAAAGAGATGTACCTCTCGATACAAGTCTTTGCCCAGGAAAATAGACTCTCTTGAGCCGGATCTCATGTCGTACATCAACAATTCCTCTGCTCCCAAAGCTGCCAAGTGGCCAAAGTCCGAGTCGGCGGCTAGTGCTACCAGATCTCGAGGGGCCTTCTATCAGTACAGCTTCATATCAGATGCTTCCCCGAGACACTCACGTCTAGATGCTTGACCGACTCCCATTTTCCAGTTGATGCCTTTGACCAAAGCCCCAATCCCTGAGCCGACTCCACGACCGCCATCTCCTTTCCATCCACTCTCCCTGCTGCCAAAACTCTCTTGATAGGTCCAGTCTTGACTACAATCTCGCCGACCCTCTTGCCCCTATTATCATATTCCCAGACCACATTGACTTCGCCACACCATAGGTAGATATGACCGGAAGGTGAGACAGCTGTTTGAGGAGTGGAGGTCGAACGGAATCTGGATGGTATGGGAAGTGGGGTCGATGAGGTCGATTTATTCGAGGGGTCCAGTGTATTTATCGTAGCCCCTTTTGGATGAGTGAGCAATATAGCAGGCATGGTTGGTTGTAGTATTGTTGATACAAGAGACAGTAGTTGTTGTTGTTGATCAATGTTTTGACTGTTTTACCAAAGGAAGTCAGTCGCGTTAAACACATACACATTTCATTTATCCGGAGTTTAGCCGTGATTTCTGACTGGCGCTGGCGACAAGGCCAATAAGGTCGGTGAGTACAGCACAACGGATACTGAGTACATACAAGCCGGCATTGTAGACGATACACGATAGGCGGTGGGCTGAGAACAAGTTGAATGAATAGTCCTTGCATATGCTGGCAACTCCGACAGGGCTAAAAGAGATGGGTGAAAGTGAACCTCGACTGACTAATGGCTAGACCTCGATTGAAACGTGAATTAGGGGCATGGTTGTTATGAGGGAACGACCGAACCTCGCTTGATGAGTGATCCTTGATGATATCAATTGACCGATTGCATATACCGGCAACTACAAATATGGTAGACAAATATGCTAAATTCTGATCCGAAAACGGAACTCCTATTGGGAGACGCCTCCGGCCGCAGCCTTCTCCTCTCCAATGTATTTTGGTTGATGTAGACCTGCCTGTCGATCTCTGTTGGCGAAATCCTGCATTGGGATATTCAAGTGCTTGAAGTAAGTTGGGAAGACCCAAGCGACACAGAAAGTGATGACGGCCATAGCGGTCCAAGGCCATACGAGCCATGGGTCTCGGATAACACCGGCAAGAGCAAGAGCGACAGCGGCAGAGATGGCCTGATTGAAAAGGGTGAATGAGTAGACGAAACCCTTCATTCGAGCGGGAGATCGAGTGTAGGCAAGCTCGTATGCGGTGACGTTGACGAAGAGCTCTCCAATGGCAGGGGGTGTAACGATCAAAACTGGTATGTCAGGACAGGGACATGTGACATTGGGCAAGTAGACGTACTCTGGTACCAAAGAGAAACGGGCGAGACATCGGCACATTCGGTGGTGGCTTGCCATCCACACGGTGAGGTCTGGTAGATTCGCCATTGGATAAGAGCTCCGGCAATGTTGGAGACACTGGCGAGCAAGAAACCGATACAGAGTCGAGTCATAGGTCGTAATGGCCATCCGACTCGAGTCATGAAAGGGTAAAGACCAAAGTTGAGGATAGGAGTAGCGATAACGATTGCAAGGGCATTGAAGTCTGGATATCAGCATCGAGCCTTGTGCAGGTTACGATGAACTTACTAGAGATCAAATCATTGGGAGCACCGTTGAGAGTCATGGCGGTAGACATCGAGTTGAGGGAGTTTCCTATACCACCGTTACCCAAGTTGAAGATGGGAATGATGAAGAAGACGGCACAAGCGTGGACAGACTGCTTGAGCTCATCGACGAACTTGTCGTCCCAGAAGACCTTGGTGATATCGAGGTGACCGTGATTCTGAGCGGCGATCCAACTTGGCTTGGCTCTGTTCCAGAAATCGTCTCCACCTTTCCACATACGCTTCAAACCTCCCCCAGAAAGGAGAGTCTTGAAAACTTTGATAGCCTCGACGAGGACTGATCCCTGAGGGGGTGCCTTGTAGAGTCGCTTGTTGATGAAGATGAGAACCAAGGGCATGATCATGTAGAGTAGACCTGGAATCAAGAAGGCGAGCCAGAATCCAATGAATCGAGCCGAGTAAGAAGTAGCGATAGCAGTGAAGGCTCCGATGTTGATGGACCAGTAGAAAAGTAGGAGCCATCGTTCAACGGTAACTCCAGGGTCGATGATGACTCGCTCGCCCTTTTTGGTGACGGAAAGAGTGGGCTGCTTGACGGGGATTTGATCACAGAGTAGGGGACCGAGCGATGGCTTGATGTAACCGGCAGCTCCGGCAAGGGTGACGATGGAAATGATGAAGGTACCGAGGGATGCTTTGGGAACAGCAATGACCTGGGGAATAGCTGGGATGACGAGCATGATGTGGGCTAGAGCACCGACAGCGGTACCGATAGCGATGGCCTTGAATCGACCGATTTGGGTGTCGGCACTGATGGCACCCCAGAATGGGATAACGTATGCCTACTAATCAGCACATGGAGAAGATTAAATGATGATGGCTTACCAAGAATGTGAACATCTGGACGATACCGGTAGCGGCTACACTTCCCATCCCGAGAGCACCAGCAGACTGGTTGAGACCAGCTGCGCCGGGTGCGACAGCTCCAGCACCATTGCCCCCATCAGGCAAAGGTCGGTTGATGAAATTGTTGAAAGGTCCAATGGAACCATAGTAGGATGCTCGTTCGGCGAATTCAATCAGACACATAGACCAAGCTGCGAGACTGAGCGTCAGCTATGGCACAAAAGACTGGAGCGGAAGGACTTACGACATGGGTGCGGGGACCTTTCTCAACGTCAACAAGTCTTCCTCGGTGGGGATTAGGTCATCCGAGATCTGATCCTGGGCGGCTGTGACTGTGACATCCTCGCCAGCAGGGTTGTACAAGGCCTTCTCATCCTTCTCGTCCGTTATACCCTGATGGGAGAGCTCAGCGGTTGGCTGGCCTTTGGAAGACACGGGAGCAGTGTAGAAATCTACAATGGGGTTTTGTTGTATGCCTATCGTATCAGCCAGCCCGCTATGATATAGATCAGAGGTACTTACTCATCTTGAAGCGTTGTACAACCACAAACAACCGGGTGTACAGATGAGTATTGGGGGAAACGAAAGTACAAGATTATCTGGCCACTTGGCTCTTCAGACCCTTTGCATTTAAACGATCTACCAAGCACACAATCTTGTCACCATAACGCCCCACTCTTGCTCCTTATCACGTCGCCATGTGATACCTATCTTGTCGCTTGTCGTTAGACCGGATCTTTATGGAGCTAAAGCCAAAGAATTCGGTAAAATGGCCAGGTCCACTTATCATGCCAAGACACTCTAAATCTATGTTCAGCATGGGTCAGTTTGAGAAGTGGAGGTCAGCCTGTAATCAGTAGTTTCTTAGGCTACGTAGGTGAGATGAGGGTGATTGCGTGAAATGATGAGATAGGCAAGAGGTCATCTCGCGTGACACACTTTTCTTGGCAGGGCCGATCTATCAATGTGGCGAAAACTCAGTCTTACTTCTCCCCTACTTATGCCGCAGCTGATAGTCTTGGCATTAGGATTACGGTGACTGGAATCCAAGATCCTCCTATGGAATTATTCGCTGAATGGCTTCATTTCGGGAAAGGAATGACCGAAAGCTGGAAGGAAGCTTGTCAGAATGAAAAGATCACGCGGAGCAGACATGATATGACTTGGCTCGGTAGTGCCGCTCAATATATTGGCCATGGAAGCTTATCAGGAATGGGACCCCTATGGGTGATATACCTTGGCGATGGGTTGGATTGGCTGCAGAATGTCCTTGGCCTCAATCGTCCCCGGTATCGCGTGGTACTCCAAGGTGGTCGCATGCCTTGACGCCTGTCCTTGTACAATCCCTATTCGACGATTGGCCGCTCGGGCGGCTATGTTCTCCGCAATATGCGACCAGACAATATCTGGCCCGTGATTGGTTCCCTCGTGGTGTGGGTGATGGACATTGAATTCCCTCTTCGACTTATCCTCTATATCTGAATGTCGGTCGGCCAAGTCTGCTCGATCTCCTGGGCGCCCGCCCCTTCATCCATGAGTAATCAGTCATATTGGGTCATTGGTCTGTAGTTCATTGTAGCCCGAGCGCGTTAGCGATCGCGACGCTTTTGCATAACTGATAAGTAGACACTTTCGCGAAAAGCACATTGTCAATGTGTCACTCACTGCGCAAATAATGAACGGACTGGCGGATAGCGGGTGCTAGAATCAGAATGCATAGTTACCGAATTGGGTACAAGCGGGTGAACTACACGTCGCTTGCGACCTTTTGACCTGCCAGACGCTTGGCCTTGACAGCTTCCCTCCTCTTTTGAACACCTTCTCGTAGGTTATCGAGCAATGGTAGAGTTTGCTCGATCGAGATACAACCATCGGTGACCGAGACACCGTATTTTAGACCGGAAGGTCCCTCTGGTGGGACGGACTGTTTGCCCTCGTTGAGGTTGGATTCGATCATGACACCCATGATATTGGGGCCGGTTGCGCCAGATCCGAGCTGCTCAGCCTGATCATCAGTTGTGCCCTCGAGAAGGCTGGGGTCGGCTCACGATATCCTGACCGACGACAATTTGTCGCTGGAATTGCTTGGACGAATTTCCGTGCGAGCAATCAATCTGTCCTATCAGCAACGCTCGATGAATCCAAAACCGACGTACCATGATTTTGGGGATCAATCCTGCCTTCTTCAATTTCTCCGAACATGCCTCGACGTGTTCTGCCTCGTAATTTGGTCCCTTGGAAGAACCTCTCAAGATGACATGTGTAGAGTTGTTGCCGGATGTCTCGACGATGGCGGATAGACCCTGCTTGGTGACTGACAAGAAAGTGTGACCAGATCCAGCGGCCTTGATGGCGTCGACAGCGATATCGATGGATCCGTCCTGATCATTAGCGTCATCTCTGCGACCAAGAACATATGACGTACGGTTCCGTTCTTGAATCCGACACTCATAGAAAGGGCAGAAGCCAATTCTCGGTGGACCTGCGATTCGGTAGTCCTGGCTCCAATAGCTCCCCAAGAGTTGAGGTCGGCGAGGTACTGGGGGGAAATGACATCTAGGAATTCTCCAGCAGCGGGCATACCCATCTCGGCAATCTCGAGTAGGAGTTTACGAGCGATCTTGAGACCTCGGTTGATGTGGTAAGAGCCGTTCATCTCGGGGTCTGGATCTTTAGCTCCTTCCTTGGTGTTGGATCGTGTCCAGCTCACCGTTGATGAGACCCTTCCAGCCGACTGTTGTTCGGGGCCTGTGTGTCAGCAGTCATCCAAGGCGGAAGACTCGTGACGTACTTCTCGAAGTAAACTCGCATGACGATCAAAAGATCATCCTCGGCCTGTTGAGCGTATTTCAATAGCTCTTTGCAGTAAGCCAATGCCTGTTCTGGGTCGTGGACGGAACATGGGCTGTCGGTCAGCTTGGAAGCTCTTGGTAATGGTAGCACTTACCCAACGACAACCAAAAGTCTGTCGTCATCGCCCTTGACAACTGCCTCGACCTGTTTTCGAGCATCAAGTACGGTCTGAGCACCACGGAGGGAAAGGGGTAGTCTGTAGAATGTCAGACACTCATCCGAAAGAGCCACCGCCATCTACTCACTCTTCTAGAAGGATCTGAGGGCTGACAAGTCAGCTCATACCTCGTCAATGCGACATGGACACGTACGGAATAAGCGGCCTAACCGACTTTACTCTTCTATCATCTAGTAACTCCATTGCCTGGATATATCAGTACCACCATAACAGTTCTCTGACAGTCTACTCACTTCTCTAACTGATGTAGTTGATCTTGACCCGTACATTAGATATATACTATATGCTATAAAAGCGAGATGACTGGTTGGAATGACTCAAAATATCCCATGGAATATGGAATATTGAATAGCGGAATCTAATTTCGGTATATAGATTCATACAATTTGTATTCTAGAGTTAAAGATCTTCATGCGTCATTGATAGGAAATACGCTGGATCAAACATTAATGATAAATTCTGCCAACCCATATCTGATTGGTCGCCCTGCTCCTCCACAGCATTGGTGATTGGCTCTGTCGACAGTCCTGTCGCAGTATCGGTAGAGCTGTCAGGGTAATGAAGACCTGTTCTGAATAAGCGGAGAGAGCCTCAAAGAGGATATCTACTCACCTAGCACGACAGCTGCCTGAGCGTATGTTGCTTTGATACTGGCTACGATAGGCCATAAAGCCGCGTGACCATCCAGAAGCTCGACCAGTATCTTTAACAGATGACTACACTCAAGTTTACTCATCTCGCCCCATGCGCAGAGTAGTAAGAGCAACTGACCGCAGACAGTAATCCTCCTGAGCTGGGGCCAGGAGGGATTTAGGTACCCGCAAGAAGCGAGGGAGGAGTAGGTGTGGAGTATCTGGGTCACAGATCTGGCGACCACTACACTGCTAAGTGGATATCCCATGGAAATTCTCGGATAGTGTAGTAGGATCCGCATCCTGGACATCAGCTCTACCGAGAAGTCTACACTGACCAGTGATATCGAATGGTCGCCCATCCAGCTTTCGCTTTCGGAATTCCATGTGCTTTTTCCTGACGGAGATCACTCAATGCACTACCCCACTGTGTCTCGCATCCTGCAACGAAGTGATCCGAGGTCGTATCCGTTCCAGGATCAGAGGTAGCTACCATAAATGCCATTGCATCGCGAGATGCCTGACATAGATTGGCAGGAACGAAGGTTTGAGGCGGTGATGCCTCGACTTCAATATCGGCCAAAGGGACGAAGGTTTGCAAATCGGTGATACTAGCACGAAGACTGGTCGGTCAGAGGCCATAGGTCCCGCCGCTGATGTAAAAACTTACATATCCATGTAAAAGTAGGCAGAGAACATGACTTGTACCATATCTTCAGGGGCGTACCATTGGGCAGAGGTAATCCGATGCAATCCCAACTGCTGAACTTGCCATCCCATTTGAGACAGTAGGTCCGTACTTTCCGCTGGGCCTCCTAACGCAGTCGAGTATGGCACAAGGCAAAACAACGCCCCTATCAGTCAATACCATCATCGCATGTTCCTCAGCTTACTCACAGACAGAATATATCGACGGTCGCCCCCAAGCTCTGAGTAAATCATAAGCCATCCGATAATAAGTCACATCCTCTCTGCTTGGCGAATCGCGCTCCACACTCCCATCTTGCCTGTCCGCCTGACTGATCTGTGTATGGCGAGCAAGACATAATGAAGCATATATCAATGCCCTCTGATCTTCGGTCAATGAATCAGGCACAGCCCTATACCGTCCGTACAAGCTAAGAAGCCTTGGGCGATCGATCGTTCGGAGTTCCCGACCGTGTTGCTCGAACTCCATCGAAGTGATCAAATGGGACATCAGGGCATCTTCAAATGCGGCCAATATAGGAGGTTGAGGAAGTGGAGTGGCTGGTAAAGTGCTGATTCGGCTGTGGTCCTTGAATATGAGGGGTGTCGATTCGATCCCTGCCAAATCAGCATTTGAGTTATGAGGCACACGAAAAGATATGGTACTTGCCGTTGTTGTTGCACCACACCGTCAGATCCTCCTGTATTTGAGCCAGGGCGTGTGGTCGATCATTTATCGAGACGAGATTTGTAGATGGAGTCGTATCAAACAGAAAAGCGATATCATTTGTCGAGCCGTACTCGACGCCAACAGGAGTATCGCCCACAAACGGACCACAGACTTTGAATGCAACTTCATCATAAGTCCGACCAACAGAATGTCTGGATGATAGATGTCTGGCTTCAGCATTGAATTGACAAATAGACTGACCTCTGAGGTCGAGCTTTGATCCTGACCTGACATTGATCTTCTAATGAAGCTTTTTTGCAGCCATCACACGGAATTCCGCCAGTACATTTAGTCCGTCTTTTCCGGCAGTTTTCACATGCTTTACTCGTATGTTTTCTAGCACTCACACTAGATCTGGCAGGGCTAGACGGAGCTTTCGAGATTGCCCGATCCTCTCTTGCTGTTCGATGTGGACTCATGATGTTGTATGCAGTGAGTGGGGTCCGGAAATACCGTTTAGAACCACGCCGGCTAATCCCGGCCCGGCCTCCTCCCCGGATTGTACATCTGGTATTATGGCTTCTATGCTGGTTCATGGTATAGTACCATCATCACTGATACACCTTTGTTCAATTTCGTAGATGCTCTTGCCAGCGATTAGTCTTGTGTTTCCCATCCCAAGAATTGTCATTTCGCATTCATGCAGATGGTTTCACGTTGATTACTTCCCGACACCTTTCATCGACACGCTTATGACACTCGTCCCTTTATCCTGTCTTCCTTCTGAGCCAGCTTACTGCGCCCCACTAGTCTTAGCTTGTAGGATCTCGATAATAGCCCTAGCTTGTCCAACGTGTTGAGCGGCCACTTCGCCTCCGTATCGCGACATGAGGTTCTGGATGGTAGCTTCGAGGGTTCCAATAACGCTTGGCATGATCCTTGGGACGTGGGTCTTGATTACCGGGTCCTGGATTATCAGCTACTGAGCGAGAGTAGGGATGTTATCTTACGTTTACATTGAGGTGCATAGCAGCTCTTCGGTCCCATGAGATCAGTCGGACGAGATTGGGGTCGTTAGGTGCTAGTTCCACAGCGCTGGCGGCGAGCTAGATGTCAGCTCTTTTACAAGGATGTAAACATGAAAGCTCACCCTATGCAGAAGCGTAACAATCACGGCCTGCGAGACAGGCGGTTTACGATCAGGAGTCATTGGTATCAAGTACGCCCCAATCCCCCAAAAGTCATTTACGAGTTGGAAGATGGCCCCCGGACCCGGGATACTAAGTGCCTGCGTAAAGACATCTTCTAGATCGAATCCAAGAGGGTTCGTTACCGCAACCGGGGCCTGGACAGGCGGTGCAGGCGGCGCGGCCTTGGCAAGTGAGAGCTGTTCGACTTTCTTCTGTAAACCCGAGATCGCCTCTACTAAAGTCTGGATGACTCTGCTATTATCGATAGCAGGAGCTGGAGGTTGAAAGTCTTTTCGAACCTGGACCATTTCGGATTTGAAGTCGTTACTGATTTGATCGGCTAGTCGTTCGCTTGTACTTGCCAAAGCGGGTAATACTAGCTGTTGAAGTCTGTCTTGGAGCATACGCTCGAGGGCCGGCTGGACGGTATTAGAGACGATCCTTGGCATGTTGGCAGTCAAGGATTTTTCGAGATCCTTCGAAATGATCGACAATGACTGCGATAAAGCGCTCTGGATGGCTTTAGGAGCGACTGATCGGATCTCATCTTGGATGCTTGAGGTTGCGGCGGGTACAAGTCTGGAATCAGCGATTTCGCTTGACCAGGATGTGGGGGCACTCACGACTTCTGTAACTCCTGCTGAAGAGCTTCCGAGACTGCAGCTTTAATCTGCGAGCCGAGCTTAGCGGAGACCTCAGCTGCAACAGCAGCGCCATTCACTTGTTCACCCTTGGGGGCGCTGGAGATCTGGGTTTCCATGGTTTGCTTGATTCGATTGGCTAGTCTGTCCTCGGTCTGATATATAAGCATGTATAATGACTTTGAAAGGAAGACATACCTGTTTGAGCAATACTGACATGTCTGCACCGGCCGGAGCAGAGGCCTTGGGTACTTCGACGTGATTGGTCTCTGCGGGAGCAGCTGTCTCCCTGATGTCGGATTTCTCCTCCACTTCGGGTGCCGGAGCCATTGGTGCAGCTGGAGCTGGAGCTGGAGCTTGAGGAGTAGGCGCTGGCGCTGCGGGAGTAGACTTATTCATCGCCTTTGGCTTCTGTGCTTTATTCTCCTTCTTCTCCGCATTCCCGTTGGCCACCTTAGCATGCGCTTGCTGGGGGACGACGGCCGGAGTTTGGATTGGAGTAGAAGCCTTGGATTTGATAGGAGCGAAATCGTCGAATATCTTTTCATTGATTGATACTTTCGAATACCCATCGGAAGTAGCATAAAAGACAACGAGACCATCGCTTCTTGGTTTGATGATAAACGAGACCATTGGGTCCATTGGGATTTCAATGACCTTGTCGAAACCCACGATACTTCCTTTCTTGGGTGGTTCCTTGCCATTGACGATGGGTTTGGAATTCTGTAGCGTATATCGGAATCCTAGTAAACTTCCTCGAGCGTGGGCCGCAACCCAAAAGATACCATGTATAGGATCATACAGGGCGTGCGAGTAATGTTGTTCGACTGGTGAAGGTTCTGGGGCAATGAGTTCAATAGTGGAGAGAACACCGTAGCCTGATCCCAATTGTACGAGCTCAAAGATGGTGTCGCGATTTCGACCAATGATGACGTTGATTTCGCAGAATTGAATGGAGCTTGGAACAAGGGATGGATAGTCGGTAGCGATAGGTTTGGCCCAAACACATGTTCGAGATTTGGGATTCCAGAGACTAATCTGGCTTTCAGTCAAGAGCGCCAAGGCGGACTTGGTATGATTGATGGCAAAGGCGAGCAGGTTCTACGAATCAGTATCGTTCTCGAATCAAATGGACTTGACTTACGCCTTCTTCAATTGCGAGAATGTCATTCTTGGGTACTCGGTCCAGAGAGGAAGCTCCAGGACAATCGACTAACGCGACTCCGTTGGACCCTGCAACAGCCAAAGTCGCTCGACCTTCGCTCTGCTCGAAAATCTCGATTCGGGAGATGGGGCCGGATAGTCCGCTATTGCCCTGTTGTCTGCCTCCACTAGAAAGGGGGATGTGAGCAAGGACATTCGATCGAGAGTCGTCACCGTGCCATGAGGAGGGGACTTCGAATACCGTGATTGAGAAATCTCCGGCGAGGACGGCAATCATAGTAGCTGTCGCTGCGATATCGAGGAAGGTGGTATCGGTGACTGATTGTGGTAGTTGCAGTAGTAGTCTGCCAGCTGTTGCTACGTCGATCAAGCGAATTCGACCTGACTCGTCAGCTACTATTGTTACTCAAGTAAAGGAACTGACCTCGCGACATGCCATACGCGACCCAGCTGCCTGCCATAGCGACGATTCGACCAGGGGTATAAGTCGTCTTTCCCTCCTTCATCCTGGTGACGGGTACAGTCGAGATCAAACCATCGAGATTGATTGATGCCTGACCGGCCAATTTGGAGTAATCGATCTTCGCATGCGAAGGAAGTGATTTGGGCCTGATATCAGTTGTGTCGCCTGATCATGTGAAGATAGCTTACCCTTGGCTCTGGATACCCCTTGATCCTTTACTTGCTAGCCATGGAAGCTGAGCCGATTTGGGGTCTCTGGGACCACCAGACTGGGATGTCGGAGTGCCTTCGGCAGAAGTTCGAGCGGGGTTCTTGGGTTCAATCTCGGCGATGGGGGATTCGGTCGATGCCTCGGCGTCTCCGGGGTGAATGACGGTCCCATTGATCCTAGCTGGAGGTACTGCGAATGCGTTCCCACTCTGCGCCATTTGAGGCGAAGCGACTTGAGGTTTAGGGGAGGGGACAGCCTTTGGCGCAGGCGAAACTCGAGCCTTAGTAGGGGCAGGAGCTGCTGCGGTTTTAGGGGAAGGTTTCTCGAATACGTCAAATGGTGATACGAAGTCGAAGGGGGATTTACTGAATGCGACATTCTTTGGAGCTGGGCTTGCGCTTGCTTCTGGCATTTGGGTGACTTTGGGTGAATTCGATCCGACCGCATGAGGAGGTGGGCTAGGGTCTACGTTCCTGTCCATCGAAGGTACCGGTAACTTGGCTGGCTGGGCGGGAGCCTGGTTGTTGAGCTCGGGTGGCGGTGGACTGGGATCAGCGACCATCGAAAGGCTGACGAGATATGACATACCTCTTGAACAAGCTCAATAAATTGATAGCTTGATTCGAACCCAATGGCGATTGAGCTCCGGCAGGAGGCGAGAATGCTCCACCACCAGCTTGTGGTTCACTGACTTTACCCAACATACCTAATAACTTGTTCTGATGAACATCACCACCTTGACCTTGACCCTGCATCATAGCTGGATTCATCTCGTTACTTCCCCCTTGTTGTTGTGGAGGAGGTGGGGAACCAAGGTTCCTAAAAAGATGATCGAGGGATACAGACTGTAAAGAAGGAGGTGGCGGGAGTGGTGATGGGTTCCTAATTCCTCCACTTGGTGGACTAAGACTCGATCCTGGACCAGTGGGTGGTTGTTGTGGATATTGGGAGGGTGAACTAGGTGCGCCGTTGGAAGAAGCGGCAGCTGGTTGATTGAGCATCGCCAAGAGGCGATTTTGACTTTGACTACTCATATTGAGCGGTGTTGAAGAGTCGCGATAGAAGAGCGGTATGTAAGAGGACCACTAGAAGCGAGGAAAGGAAGCGAAAAGGTCGTGGCCTGTGTGCGAATGCTGATTGACCGGCGGATTTCCCTTTCTCTTTCTTGATTCTATCGGCTTTTATCGTTTGAATAGGTCCTGGACAGAGCTTGAAGAGTACTATTGATCGAATCGACGAGTAGTAAAAGAGAGAAGGAAGAGGACTGGTAGTCAAAGCATGGTCATCATTTCGATTGAATTCTACCTCCACATTCAATCAATTCAATTCACCTTTTACACTACTATACTTCACACAACATAAAATGGTACCAGCACCTACCGATAAAGATAAAGGAAAGGGGCCAGAGGTCGCTACTACATATTCGACAGCTGGGACTGTGTCATCACCTTTAGATTTGGATAATGTCAAGGGCGAGCATCAGAGTGTCAATGTCAGTGGGGGAAGGCGAAAGGTGGTTTCGCCAAAAGTCAAGGTCACATTGACCAGTTTGACCGTCAACAACGTGAGTCTCTCTACAAGGGCGGATTATTAGAGGGCAATGGAATGACCAAGCAAGAGCTGACTGGTAGTCTGGAACACTGAGGAGGATCAACTCGGTCGTCATTCCAATTGTCTATTCCGACAAATTCTATAAAGATGTCCTCTCGCCAGATATGGACGACATCAACAAGCTCAGTAAGTCGTCCATGCCTGAAAAGATTGAGCGTCCCAACTGACAATCACAGTCTACTACGGTGATATCCCCGTCGGAGCCCTTTGTGGACGTATAGAATCTAAAGACGTACCCAGTCCCACCCTCGTCATTCTCACTCTAGCGTAAGTTCCAATCCAATTCACAGATGATGGAGCTAATGAAAAGCATTCTCGCGCCATACCGATCCCTAGGCCTCGGAGGAGCCCTTGTCAAGAACGCCTTACAATGCGCAATCAACCCTACCATTCCACCTCCCCCCATCCCCTCAAAAGACAAGACGAATACAAGGGGATCATTGACTGTTGCCCCACCTAGGAAAACTGTGAATAGGGCAATGGCACATGTTCAAGTTGGGAATGATGCTGCTAAAGCTTTCTACGAGGCATTAGGGTTCAAGGAAGATAAAGTGTGAGTGCTCCTCATGATAAAGGGTTATGGCTGATAGTGAAGGGTCGAGAACTACTACTCAAAGATGGAACCTCGAGGAGCTGTCTTGATGGTCTTGGAGGACATTACTGCGTCTTTGGGGGAGAAGAGTAATGGGACTGCTTAGTGCTGGATAACACAAAAGGGACAAGAGAGACTAGAGACGGCTTTCTTCCCACCTAATGCTTGCCTACATAACATACCATCATCATCAAATGCACGACATCTTTTGCCGTCATCCCTCTTTGACCGAGATCACAATCACCTCTGACCCTGCGAGAGCCTTTCTGCATGTATCAAAGTCGCATTCGTTTACATGCGATATCCCAAGGTGACAAGACAAATTTCTTTATATTCAACGTTTCTATTTCTTCACTTCATACCCCTTATGTCGAGGTTTCGTTTTCAATTTCTATTATGCCCATCATCCATTCTGCCTCCTCCGCTGAACGATCGTCCTCAAATACATCCGCCTCAACTGATCCTTCTTGATAGCCAGATAGGTATCAGCGGCAGCTATATTATTTTCAAATTCAGCCAAAACCTCTACCATATCTTCATCCCTCATTTCTAATTCTTGCTGTAATTGCAATATAGCCTGTGTTCGGCGTTGAGAATCGGATAAACCGGCGTATTGGACTTCAGCCGCAAGTGAGGGTGTGGGGCCGGGAGAATTCATATATGTGTCGGGACCGTTTACGGGAGTGTGAGGATTGGAGGGGAGAGTCTGAGATGGTGTAGGCATTTGTTGTTGTTGATGATGAGGAGGTGGGTGGTGAGGGTGAGAATTGTGATTTTGCGAATGCATGTTCTGATGCTGCATTGAATTGGACGTGGCGTTTGTGGGGCGATGCATCTGCTGAGATTGCGCGGGTGTCATGTTTGGTATCGTATTCGAATTGGGTGTGACGATACCATTATTGTTGTTGTTTGAGCTCGCCGAATTCGGATCAGAGACAGTTTGAGGGGTATGCGTCTGGTTGACCAACAAATGAGGCGGTGGACCATCGGGAGCATGCGGAGGTGGGTGCGTGATATGAATCGGATGCGGTAATTGATGGTGTTGAGATCGTTGCTGTGGGTGACTCGGCGTAAGGACAGCAGGATCCAATAAAGTCTGTTGAGGTCCAGTATTGTATGTCGGTGAACGGGGCATTGTCATTGCGTACAACTGGGTGTGTTGAGCATGTAGTTGAGTTGGTGGGCGGGTACTTGCTAAACGAGGTTTCTTGGGCGGTGAAGCTTGATTACCCTGGACATTTTGCTGGACGATTGAATGACCGGATTGAGAGTTCATGATAGATTGATCGAATGGCATTCGTTTCTGACTCATGAACGAGTGGTTCTACCTATCAGCATCTTCTCATTGGACCGTAGAAGGAGTGACCTACACCGTCCTGGATCGCAAAAGACTCATACTCCCCTTCCCCATCTTCATCGCCAGTAGGCTCCCACATCATCCCCCCGCCCATCTGACCCTGTATCTCACCCATGGGTAAAGTCCCATTATGATGTGCCTGATAATTCTGCTGCGGAAGATCGTCCAGGTGACTACTTCCGGTAACAGATAGGGAGATCATACTACTTGTATCGGACGTTCCATGAGATGATCGTCCTTTTGCCCGCTGCCTTGAGCGAATTGGTTCGTCGGGGCACAAGATAGCTAGGGAGTCGTAGCATGTCAAATGGATTCGGGAATACTTGTACGGGGCCAATTGCTGTCCATCAGTACCGAGCTCTTTTAATTCAAGCAGACGTACAGCCTCAGCAGCCTTCCAAGCCTCTTGACTGGCGATCAATCTCCCCTCTTGTCTATCCCAACGAAATCCAGGCATTTCCTCAATTTCTTTCGCTGCCCGAAAATCACGTTGTATCTACTCGTCAGTTTCATCACCCGATTAAAATAGAGACTCACACGTTGCCACCGACTCTTGCAAGCCTCCGGAGTCTTTGGTCCTCCAATAAAAGTAGACCTCTCAAGAACCAGACTGGCTTCTTTCCATACTTCTGGCCGAAATCCATTATCGGGCGTACGCCCACTATCCTTGTATCTCAACAACACATTCACCAGTGATTCTGTATCATTATCGGTCCAATGAGCAGATTTCTTTCGATCCCTAGCGGGCGAACTAGGCCCAGAGACCATTGACATTTCGAAGGAGAGGCCTGCTTTTAGCTGTACCCCCTGATTGCAGGGAGGTATAGACATACCAGGCTGAATCTATTATTACTTTGACATCATGGTGACTAGTGATTTGACATAGGAGATTCGATAGTGCCTGTTGAGGTAAGTGCGAAGCTCATGACCCGATAAGGTGGAATTCGGCATATGCCAAAATGTCCATCGGGACTTACCCGCTTTTCTGTCGTATCCTTCGCTTCGAGTGTCGTTTGGTAAGGCTGAACCAGCAGTCGTCGAGAGTCTTCCTTGATAGCTGCTAGTCCACTGTCTGAACCTAGTAGGTGTATATAGGAACCGAGCTACTTTGCTAAATTTCGGTCTAACTTACCCCTCCTTAAAGTGTGTCTGTCGGATAAGGAGAAGCAAGAGAGTTAAGAGTACGTGCCTGAATAAATGTTGCCCCGCATTCTACACTTTTGGTACTCTAGGCCATACTCATAGAGAGAAGGGAGTGACGTGTATTTCTATATCTACTCTTAGTACACCTCCACTCGTGCTGTCTACTCTACTCTACTTACTGCCCATTCAACACCAAGCGGACAATGGGAGACGATGACTACGACCCCAATCAAGATGACGATGTAGCATCAGATCATCTCGATGATGAGGCACCAGGACCTTCCAAGAGGAAAGTGACAGCTGCAGGAGGGAAAAAGGGCGATGTCAGTCCTACCTATCACCATGACGGCGAGAGATGCTAAAGATCTAGGCAGGGAGAGCAGCATGGGAAGGAGCATATAAAGCAACATGGGATATGGTTCAAGAAGATGAAGAAGGTGGGATCCAACATTCAGTAGATTCATTCATGGCTAGGGCAAGGCGTAAGCGGTATGTCCCCCTCTAATAATTGGAGGGAGCTTATGGTTAGGGCAATGATGGATGAAGCGCCTTTGCGGCGGTCGATTATTAGGCACATGTTCTTGATCATCGATTTATCAGATTCGATGCGAGATAGGGATTTCAGACCGACCAGGTATGTCACCATCCCTAAGAGGTGTATTGAAATGTTGATGTCAGATTCGAGTTAACGCTACAATACGTCCGTACCTACGTCTTAGAATGGTTCGATCAGAACCCTCTAGGTCAAGTAGGAGTGATTATCCTACGTGATCGATTATCGGAAACGTTGATACCAATGGGAGGGAATCCGCAGGAGATCTTGGCTGCCTTGAGCGACAAGCGGAGACTTGAGCCATCGGGAGAGCCGTCATTGCAGAACGGCCTAACCATGGCCAAAGGCGGAATGGCGTATGTTTCCTTTTTCCATTCAACTTGCTGTATTCCTGACGAGTAGTCATCTACCCTCGACATCATCTTTAGAAACGTTGATCCTGTTCTCTGCGATATCGACCGCAGACCCAGATGGACCTGTATCAATTCACGATACCCTAAACATGCTAGTCCGAGATCGAGTCCGAACGACCATCATTTCCCTAGCTGGAGAGATCAAAATCTGTCGTCAAATCTGTGAGCGTACAGGCGGTAAATTCGGGGTCGCAATGGACGAAGAACATTACAGAGAGCTATTATGGGAAACGATCCCACCACCAGCTCAAACTATGTCTGCACCCGTCACAGTCGGTGTACGAAGTGCATTAGCATCAGGAGGAGCAAAGAATGGTGAAAAGGGAAGACCGCCACCTGCTGGTGATCTTATGGTCATGGGTTTCCCGGTGAGGTTGGCAGCTGGTGGACAGGCTTTGTGTGCTTGTCATGGATTAATGAAGAAAGGGGGATATCTGTGTCCGAGATGTGGGAGTAAATTGTGTGATGTACCGACAGATTGCGAGGTTTGTAACCTCATGGTCGTTAGTAGTCCGCATTTAGCGAGGAGGTCAGTTGGCAACGCTCGTTGGTAGGGTTTTAGCTGACGATCCAGTTTCTGGTTACTTTTCCCAGTTGCCAAATTCGGGGTAGTCACCGAGGATGATCTCGACGACTCGCCAGACGCTGTACCAGAATGTTTCGGGTGCGATATAGAGATGGTACCAGAAGCCAGGCAGCCTGTACCGGATGGGGTCAGTCCTACTGGACGTTATCGGTGAGTCGGTCTATGCGGTTCAAGAGGTACGGGCAGAGCTGATGACAGATGCGCTAAATGCCTACATGATTTCTGCGGGAATTGCGATTTGTACATTCATGATACCCTTCATACATGTCCAGGGTGTTCCCAATAGATGGCTCGGAATGAGGGGTTCGTTAGAGGAGTAAATTGTCAATATGTTGTGTCACCCATTAGACGCGTATAAATGCATAGTACAAACAATTAAGATACACATGTGATGCTGAGAGACCATGGTGGGGGCGAGTTATCGATGAAATAAAGGAGATACTGGAACGGTATTCGGGAAATGAGCGATGAAGTCTAATACTTGTGGCGTGTCGAGTAATCTGAATCGTCAGCTCGAGAACTTGCCGGAGTGCATACCTTTTGGCGCAACGACCAAACCACGTCCTTTTGATGCTCCCCTATAGACAGTCTCGATAACGTCAATCATCTAATCGTCAGCTTCTAGCACAAGGAACGCGACTGTTTAAGCTTACCTCCTGCTTATCTGCCATTGCCCAATTACTACTCATCAGCAAACTCATCACACGGGATGAGACGTACATTTTGTTATTATTACCAGTTCCTAAATCTATCATGATGTGTTTGTTTCTGATATCAGCTTCTGTCATGAGAGCTTCAAGGGCAGCTTACCGGTAAAAGAACATGAGAGTACAGGGGTCGTATAATTCGTACATCTACATCATCAGCGAATGTTCTCACCTTTTTCTTCCTGACATGGAAATACCTTGTTGAAATCTGGCACTTCCGTTATGTCCACTATATCGTCAGCTTCAACGCTAGTACCATCAAAGAAACGGGTGACTTACCGAGGTAGATGACGGCGAAATTCTGTACCATCTCACTAACATTATACAGCGTCTCATCCATGACCATACAATCCGAATCGTGAGCGTGTCCGAATCGAATACAAACCACTCGGTCTTCCTCCACTAGTATTGCCTATTATCAGTTCCATCCCGACGCGTTGTAATAGAGACGTACTTGGTCGACATGCCAGCCGCTGTGCAAACTGAATGTCAGCTCTCATTCGGGTTGGGTTGAGCTGAACTTACTGGGTCATAAAGTACGACATTGTTGCTGATGTCCTATAGGTATTGGTAGATGATAGAGTACAGGTATATAGAGTAGTAACAACAGAGGTTCAGCGGCAAAAGTAGGTTCAAGTTGATTCATTCAGTATGAGCTAGATTTGCTTCCGTCCTCTATCCTGAGGTCATGAGTATGGTGCAGCTTGGTATTTTGCTTAGTCTTTTGAGTTGCATCTAGCAGGGTATATGGACATCTTCATTGCATGCATCCTTCAGTCTCTCTTTCATTCTGCAAGTCTCCTTTCATTCTTAGCTAAATCTACTGGGCAGCCTGCAATCGCTTCTCGGCCTCCTCGAAGTTGACGACATCCCAGATAGCCTTGAGGTACTAGAACCCGTCAGCTATTGTCCAATATAGATACCGAGAGGTGTGGAGCTTACATCAGGCTTGACGTTCTTGTACTGGAGGTAGAAAGCGTGTTCCCAAATATCAATACCAATGATGGGTACGTGGGCTATCACAGCGTCAGCTTGTATTCACTCGGCAGTCGAATTGACGCACTAAGGAGAGGATCCTGATTGGCAGTAGTAACGACCTCCAAAGTCTTCTTGGCTTTGTTGTATCCCAACCATCCCCATCCAGATCCCTGGACAGCGGCAGTCTTGGTGTTGACCTCGTTCTTTAGGTTTTCGAATGATCCGAAATCCTTCTCAACCTGGGACTTGAAGGTGGAGTAGGAATCAAACTTGGTCTGTTCAGATCCGGAGGGGGCTAGGTTCTTCCAGAATAGCTGAATGTCAGCTCGGACTCCTGTCTACTGAATAAGGCGTACAGAGTGGTTACTATAATATCAGCTTGAACGGAAACTCGTAGAAGAAAGCTTACATGTGTCCACCACCGTTGAACTTGAGAGCTGCCTGTAGACCAATAGCTCCCTTGACATCATTGTCACTGGTGAATTTGGCAAGAGACTCCTCGGCAGCATTCAAACCATTAACGTAAGTCTGATGATGCTTGGTGTGGTGGAGGGTCATGATCTCCTTCGAGATCGATGGCTCGAGAGCCTATCTATCAGCCATACACATATCCAATACCTAGGCTTGCTTACATCATATCCATAGGATAGCTCTGGGAGAGTGTGCTTTGCTCGAACGCTCGACATGTTTGCGATACCTGCTCGGAGGGGTGCGATGACTCGAGTGGAACGTAGAAATGCGGTAGTGACCATCTTGATTGATTCAATTGACTCTGTTTACTGTGCGTTTCTAGGGTAGGTAGATTGAGTACCTTTGCGTCTTTTGTTTACTATGGTTGTAATAGAAGCAGTAGAATGAGCCCTTTTAAAGAGAGGACTCGGAGGTCGAAGCGAATCTTGAGAATGGCTGGGATGATGTAATAGGTTTCTCACGGTACATTAATCTTAATACTGTGGAACCTATGTATATAGAATGCATCTGGATCATAACACTTCTAGCTCATCTAACATATCTTCTAAAGACGAGAAGCCACGCTCAGACTCCCTCTTCCATTCCTTCAGCCAATCATACCCTGGTACAGAATCTGACGGTACTCCAAAGACCCGACTTGCCATCCAAGTTATACCAGCTTCTACCGTTCCCTGAAGTGTAGGAAGCACTGTCCTCGCACACATTAGGTTGGAATTGCTATCGACGTCTAAAATTACACCAACACTGGAGCCATAGAGATTTATCATTCCGGATACACCGCCGTCCGAGTGAACGAATGCTCGAGACCCGTCTGCAAGGCGACCATGTGCTGGTCCGGCGTGTGGGAGGCTTGGAAGAGGTGTAGGTCTTGATTTGAAGTTGGTGGATGATGAGATCGCAAAACCGCCTTCACATGTCGAGAGGACTCGACCGGTACTGATCCGATGGACCCGAGTATGATATGGTGTAGATGTCGTTTTCGGTGGCACGAGCCAAGTCGTGACCATTACACCACCTGCTTGTCAGCTGATGATCACTGACGTTCAAGACTCACTCCACGGTCTCCAAGTGGACCTAATGACTCCATTTTGATTGATTCTGACGTCCTCACATATTCTCCTCACCTTCCAGCTCAACTTGTCCCGGTCATCCGAAAGGACGAGTGTACTATCTGGACAGATCTGTTCCAAGCCGTATGATCCTGTTGGGACAGAAAATCCAAATGAGCTGGAATAAGCAAACTTGGCGTATTTTGCCGCATCATTTCTCTGGGGTCGATTTGGAAGGCTACAGATTAGTCATAGTAATGAATGATTGAGGTCGACTCACAGGCCGGAAGTCAAGAAAAAGGTATGGCCAGCTGCATGCGAGCAGACCTTTGACCATGGCTCTACCGTCAGGTGTGGCTGGATGAGGAGCGATGTTGGGTATGGTTCTTCTTTTGCGAGCCAGAATGGGTGAGAATCAGGTAAGGCGAGTACCAAGAATGATTTGAGGGCCCAGTAGGGCGATTGGGGAGAGTTGTAATTCTGACTTGATCAGCTCTACCCATCCGGTCCGACGTGAGCCTTACCTCAGACATGTAAAGTGTCGGGTAAGTCCAGCCTATACCCATCGTTCCATCGGCCATGAAAACCTCTTTTCTTCGAGTGAATGACCGAATATTCCGGAGAAGTAGTCCTTTAATCACACCAAGACTTAAGGGGGAAGGAAGCTATTGTCAGCTCGCAATTCAGAGTGAGTCACACTTTAACACCATCAAATGCACACGCAGCCCAGAAAGCGGAGGTCGCGAATCGATAAGTCATACTCCTTCCAAAGGGTATAGCATGGCCATTCGGGGCGAATAGATTCACGATCGCCAGTGAGCTATTGGCTGCTCTATCCCTAAATCGTCCAGCGATATCGGGACTGTCTTTTTCGAGCGAGCTTGCTAAGAGAAGGGAGTAGTAATGAATGGCAAATGAAGCGTAGTAGTCGAACGCTTTGCTGTCTGGCTGTAATCCGTCCGAGGGCATGCCCTGCTATCAGCAAGAAAGCTCAATTGATTACTGGGCACTCACATGAGCACCCACAAAACCCTCTACAAAGTCCAGTTCCCTCTCGATGGTAGTTTGATCATATCGACCCCCAACGAGCTTCATCGCGACGTTGTTGATGATACGGAAGACTAGCAATGAGCTTGGGAAGCAGGTAGCTTACTCACATCGCCAATTGCTCTCCGGGTACTCTCGAGAGTTGCCCTGTATCAACCAATCGTTCACTCGATTCCTCTCCCCCTTGGAAAGTGGATGCCAGAACACTCCAGGAGCTAACGCAATAGCTACCGACTACTATCAATTCACTTTCATACACCGCGACGTACGATAGCAGCCTGCTCGACCAATCTCTGGTCTCGATCCCCACAGTCTCCCCAGTACTCCTCATAATCCGGATCTGTGCCATTTACCAGACCTTTTACCCAAGCTGCCCTCATAGACCTGAATCGGGCATGATCAGGCTGAGAAGCAAGTAATGGACCAAGTCCCCATAAAGCTCTGGCGTATCCTTCCAACTCTGCAGCGACGGAGTCAAAGCCCGCCCCAGATTGGCCCAGAATGATCCTGGCCCCACCTTCTGATTGTCCGATCTCCAAAGGAACTAGAAGGTCGAATAGGAGCTCGACCATGTCATCTCGTGATCTGAGGGGATTTGTATTGATTCGGGTCACGATACTGGACGCGCTGACAGCTCGAGATGCGGTTTCCGGTATGGCGAGAATCGGCTTGCTACCGCCATTGTGGGTGGTGGCGAAATGGTCGTTCAGCAACATCATTGATGAGAGTGATTCGAAGGTGTCAGTGATTACAGTCTACCTATCTCGTCCAGTCCAGACCTATCCAGCGGCCCGAAGTATTACCATGTATCAACTTAGTAGCTAGACGACGCATTTCCGAAAAGACCTCGGAAATAGCTGCGAACCACAATTAACTAAACCCCTTTCCTTGGAACCTTCCATTTCGACCCTTCGCTCCACAAATGCTCTACATAGCGATCATCTTGGGGGAAGAGCAGCAGGTGAAACGGCATGAAGCTAGCCGGGGCGGTCGAGAAGGTTTGTTCGGGTCATATTTACGCCGGCTTGGCGAGATCAAGAATACCTCTTTGGAGGTAATTCCGGCGGGCCGCCAGGGCCGAACTCCTCTCCACGACTGGTTCTTTGGGTGTCCATCGTTTTCACCTTGGAGGTTCTTCACTCATCGACTAAAGCTTTTCTCGAGCATCACACATGCGCTAACGAGCGGGCCGATAGTCTTCGGAATTACCATTTCCATTTCCATCTTCATAATCCCTTCCCCGCAGATGCACATTACATCTATATAAGATCCGTATGAGGACCCATGGGACTCTCCACATCAACTCACAATGGCACTCAGTCAAACAAGACGAGAATCGATCGAACAAATTGAACCGACTGCTGTCCTTCATGGGACCGAGTCGAAATCGAACATCAATCACTATGAGGATATTGAAACTGGTGTTGATGAGAAGACGAGGGATCTCAGCAATGTCCAAGATTCCGATGCTCAGGGATATGTCGACCCCGACTTGATCATTGACGAGGAAGAGAACAAACGTCTCCGAAAGATCATCAATTGGAGGTATGTATCTCTTGCCAAGTCATACAGTATACGGCTGAGGTTGAAGGGTACTACCGGTCATGTGTATGGTATACATGACTCAGGCTCTTGACAAAGGCGCTCTTGGTCCTGTTAGTATCATGGGCTGGCAAGAGGATGTCGGGGCCAAAGGCCAAGACTTTGCCATGACTAGTACAGTTATGTGGATCGGGATTATCGCGGGAGAGCCCCTAGTGAATGATGATTTCCATCATGAGAGGTCCCGCTGATATCAAAGGCAAATCAATTGGTTAGACGATTCCCCACTGCCAAAATCCTGTCCATCTCAATGTTCATTTGGACAGCTGTAAGTCACACTGTCACCACATGGCTCGTGCTGACAACATAGCTGCTTTTTGGCCTTGCTTTCACCCATTCTATCCCACCCATTCTGGGAAATCGATTCGTCCTGGGTTTCACCGAAGCCACTTTCGGACCATGCCTCTTGGCTATAACGGTCCAGTGGTACAAGCGCTCCGAGCAGCCATTTGTGACAGCCATTTGGCAGTCGATGTCGGCACTCGCTACCTCTGTTGCATCGCTTTACGGTTGGGGATTTTACCAAGTTCCCGAAGCTTCTGGTCTCAAAGGTTGGCAGTGGGTTATCCTGGCCCTCGCCATCGGTTCTCTTATCTCCTCCAGTATGTTAGATCAACACCATCTTCGTACCATCATCACACTCATATCTAGCACTTACTTTCTTCCTTTTGCCTGACTCCCCGACCAAGGTCCAATGGGCAAACGACGAGACCAAGACCAAGTTCGTCGAGCGTGTTCGAGAAAATTCGCAAGGTATCAAATCCACCAAATGGCGTTCCGAACAAGCTTGGGAAGTGGTAAAAGATCCATACACCTATTGTCTTTTCTTCCTCGCCTTGTTCCAAACCATGATAGTCGGTGGGATCGGAAAATTCAATAGTCTTCTCATCAATCGAGCATTCGGATTCGATGTCTTGACAAGTCAACTTTTAAAAATTCCTCTTTCATTCATTGGTGTAGCATTTTACATGGCTATGGCGTGAGTTTCTTGACCGATCCCAAGAATGTGTAGACGCTTATTCCAGTTTCATCATCACCAAATGGAATCAGACCCTCTTCGCCATGATCGGTTTCACTATAATCAATATGGCCGGTACGATTGTCTTGATCACTGTCCAACCAAGTGGTTCCACCCGAGTTGGCTTGTTTATCGCTTTCAACCTTATGCAAGCTTTCGCTGCCGTCAACCCAGCCATATTCTTGATGTTGTCTCGAAATTCCGCTGGATCAACCAAGAAATCATTCACCTACGCTCTGACCTGTACGCCATCTTCCCTCTCTGTGATGCAGAGCTGATAGATAGTCATGGGATGGGCAAGCGGTAACGCCATAGCACCCCAACTGTTCTGGGAACCATGGGCACCTCGATATATCAACTCGCTTTACATCCACTTGGGCCTCTACTCGTGCTTTATCGCTATCATCTTTGGGACCAGGGTATTGTTGATCAGGAGGAACAAGAGAAAAATCGCCGCCCAGACTCAGGCGGATGGGACTGTACTCAACAACAACTCGCATGCGTTTGACGATTTGACCGATATCCAGAATCCAGATTTCAGGTATTCCCTCTGAGCTGTCTTTTGTCGTGAGGAAGACATGTCTAGCTTTAGGTGTATCATACTGTACAAATGAATAAGAATGGATATTTGCTTCTGCCTCAATTGATGTTTCAGCAATACGTGACCAGATGGCAAGGACTTGCATTGTCGTGATTATAAATAGTATTATTTCTTCTTTTTCCCACCCGCACTACTAGCAGGAGGAGGTGGAGCATCTTGGACCGGGACAGGTTCCTCTCCTTCGTAAAATACAGCCGTGACTACAACCTTACTTCTCTTGAGATCAATCTTTGGTCGAGCAGATTCATTGATATTTCCATTCTTGTCGAGATCCACCTGCACATTAGCAGGAGCGCAAGATAGTAGGTCAGACATACCTTTGCTGACTGCCTGACGCAGCCTTTTGGTGGGTCTTCCAAATCTGGAGGGGGTTTGACCTCACTCCCGTCGTCATGGATAATCACTAATCCTCTATCCCATTTAACATTCTTCTCCTCTCTTTTAGCTTTCTTAGAAGGTCGAGCAGGAGTTTTCCAATCTTCATCGTCCCCGGGACCCCGAGTTTGCTCAATACGCTGTATGATCGGTTGCTCTGGGGATCCTGCGTCGGTGGAAGCGCCAGATTCACGAGCGCCACGACGTTTAGCACGATGTTCCCTTGACTTCTTTTTATTGTCCTCGTCCCTGTCGGCGGTGGTGCGGATCTTGGAAGTTGGACTTGGAGGTCTTGGTCCTGGAATGTGGACGATTTGTCGGTCGATGGCGCAGAAATAGACTTGATTTCGCATCGTATTCCGCTCGGTTGTCGTCTTGAGCTCTTTGCCAGATATATAAGGGGCGACAGGCGGTGCCAGTGTTCGAGGTTTGACTGCACGTTTGGGTCGTCCTGCGTCGATCTCGTCCTGGACGATCTTGGACTTGTCGGATTTGGCAGATCGCTTGTCGGGGAGAGGAGATTCTGGAGAAGACTCCTTTTCTGCTGGTGGGGAAGATGAAGGAGGTTGTGGCAACATCATAGAGACATCCTCGTAGTCGGCACTTGAGCCTCTGTTGGCGTCGTCTGCTGATCCTTTGACTTCGTTGCTCCCGCCTGCTTGACGAGTAGCTTTCGCTGGTGAACCTGATGATTTGGATGGCGAGACGGCGGAGACGTCTTGACTTGGCTGGTCGGCTGGCTGGGATAGCATCTGGAATGATGGTTTGGCACGGATCGCACGAGGAGTACCTTCAGCTCTTGAAGGTGTTCCCAGCTACCTGTCAGCTGAAACGTCCAAAAGAAACCAAGCTACTTACTCGTGCGGTCTTTTGACCCATTGGCGTGCCAGCTACACGTTGAGCTGGTTGGCGGAGTGGCGATCGCAATGCAGCTCTGGAACTCATATCCACCGGCCCCAGTCCGATATGAAACATGGGTGCTCCTCTAGGATGGTTTGGATCTCTTACAAGACGCGACGGTAACCCAAGAGCGGGTCTGAAACCATTGCCTCCAACAGCGACAGTCTGTCGAGCTATCGAAGGCGGCATTGATGTTGATTGTGAGAGAGGGCGTTTGAGGGGGTTGACTTGTGGAGGAGGTCCAGATATGGCGATGGCTCGGCTGAGCGATACCGGAGGTGGCATGGGTGGGCGTTGGACCTTGACTTCCATGTTTCTCGATTGGGCTTGTTTTGGTGGATGCGTGACAAGTGATCGAGGAGCGAGAGCTGACCTAGCGACTGGAGCCGAGGGTGGTGGTCGACAGGACGAGCTGCTGGCTGCTGTTTTCGCACGACCAAAGATGGAATTGGACATGGCAGATTTGGCAGGCGCTGGCACGGATCTAGATAAGCTAGATCCGGGTCGAGGCAGATTGGCGACGGGTTTCGAGCTGGAAGGCTTTGCGAGTACCTTTGAAATTGATTGCGTGCCGGTTCGACTAGGTGGTCGGGCATTTTCGTTGGTCGAAGATGAGGCCGAACTGGATGCGGATAATGGTCGTTGAGGTGGACCCATCGTACTGACCTTTTTACTGAACATTGAATCGAGCTGGCCCCGGACAGCTATCGTCCTACTCTTTTCTTTTGGAGGAGGAGCCGGTTCAACGGTGGAGGGTCCAGCTTGACGTGGCTTGAGGACTTTGCTACTGCGCTCGGCGAGTGGTGCGAGATTCCCACGGATCTGACTTGGAGTAGCGGTGGTGGGGAGAGGTCCCAATTGACGAGGTGTTCGGGGGACCGCAGGTGTCCCTTTCGGAGTCGTAGACGCGGGAGTTGGACTTGTGGGATCTGCGGTGGCGAGATTTCCAGGTTCTAGGCTCGTGGCCAATGGTGATTGGTACGGGAATGGTGCGGGTTCCCCTAGTGAGAGAGAACGGACAGGAGAATCTGAGGTCCGTAAGGGACTGAACAGAACGGATTGTAGGATACCGACTGCAGCGCGGTCCATCGGAATATCGTCCAGCATAGAGTCCTCCTCGTCAGATAGGATACCAAGTGCTTCCTTCGGGCTACCGGTCTGTTTCAGAGGTGACAGGGGAGACGAGGGACCTGTAATGGGCTGCTCGTCCAGTCGAGGTGGCGATTCGAGACACTTTCCTATCTCGCGTGATCCTGAGCGAGGCAGAGGTGCCAGATGAATGGTAGGCGAGTCGAGAGGTCCAGCTTCGTCTTCGCTTGACTCGTACGATATAGTTCGGTCCCGTGATTCCTCATCATCCGCTTCATCCTGATCTGCGAAATCTGACAACTTCATTCCTCCTAGATCAAGAGTGATATCTGCTATCAGCTTAATTTATATTCGCGTGAACTCACCTGTAGCGATATCAAAGTCCACTGCCGAATCCCTCATTCCTCGGGTAACGTCCATTCCTGAAGAATCTAGGAAATCCTCCGCTGCCAATTCTCCGTTCTCTGATCCAGGTGGAACCTCAACATTCTCCTTGTCGCTATCGGAATGTCCGCTTTCCGACGATACTTCTGACTCGGTAGTACCGCTCTCCGAAACCTCATCCGGCTGTTTGAACCTAGGTGAAGGGGCAATGTGCATACTTGCAAACGCATTCAATAACGGGTTTCGGGAAGGGCCAGGTGATGTTTGGAAGTCACTTGTGAAAGCAGAGGGCGAGATTTGAAGAAGAGAAACCTCTCTCTGATATCTCTCTTGAATTCTGTCGTCCGATGATCTTTCCTTCTCTTCCTCCTCCTCTCCTAGTACAGGGAATACCATCGTTTTGCGACGATTGAATTCCGTCGAGTCTCTTCGGATCATGCTGACGAGCCGGGATTGACGACGTCTATGAGGTGGAGTTGATGGTCGACCTGATGACGATTCGGCCGATAGCTTGGCGAGAAACAGAGACTCGGCGTCGGTGTGTTTGCCGAAGAAGATACCTCCTTCTTCTTCATCCGACGAGGACTCGGACAAATCACCGAGATCTAGAGTACTATCACCATCTTCCTCCATCTTGTTCGCGATCGACGATGTAGAGGATGAGGAAGAAGAAGAAGAAGAGGAAGAGGCGGTTTGATGGTCGAGATGCATATCCGTAGCAGGTGATCTAACGGCGAGCATCGTTCCAACCTGGTATTTTCGTAGAGCGAACAAGGCACTGACCAAGGGCGCAACGGTGGTGATGAATTGATTGCCCTATTGAAAAAGAGTGACTATAAGTGAGTAGGTAACGTGAATAATGATTGAATCAAGAAATCAAAGTCATTCGCGGTCTTGGTTGTTTACTGTTTAACCGCTCGAGCCCCGTCTAATATGTCATGACGTGGCATTTAGTACAGTGCAGTCCAGGATGGCTTATAGATTCACTGCTGAATGTAAACTGTTGTTGTATGCATGGTTGAATATGTCTGGCAATGTATGCATGGCCGTAGCTCATCCCTCGGCTACCTCATTGATGCATATGCAGATGCTGTAGCTGATATGAGCTACTCTACTGCCAGCATGGTTGAATCTGATACTAGTACTCGTGCCCCGCGTTGCCGAGAGAAGCCTACTCACAGAGACTGAGCACAGCTAGCATTTACCGAGTGTACCCATATAGTAGATAGCAACTCCCTCCCCCTACTGTCTCCTCACTCTACCCTCGGACGATTCTCTCAACCCGTTCAGACGATCGATCTCCGCTGCCATCTACTCTACTCCACCTTTGAGGGTGCTTGGACCATCGCGTTTCGCATCTGCATGTCCTTTAAAATCACTCCACGAGCAAACATTTCATCAATTCTCATATCATCTGTATAATCACTACCTTTCGCATCGGCAAGAAGCATAACATATCGGTTTTGTGGACATTTTTGCCGTCCATGCTATCCTTGTTGCAGTAGGTAGCATATCTTGAGCAGATAATCATTTGGACAGGAGCAACGTGACACGAGGGCGGTAAGTAGTATTTCTCTTTCCTTCAGCTGTCATCTACTTATGCCAATACAGCAATGAGCTCTCATATGCCCAAGAACGAACAACCACATACATATCATATCCACCCTAATTACTTTGGCGGCTCCAACGCAAACATCAATGCCCAACCAGGTCCATCGATTTCGCGTCGCCGATCATCGCTATTACCGACTGGTGCTGGAGAGACAAGAAGTCCACTATCGGAAGCAGAAAAGTTTAAGGATGCAGAAGAGGAAGATGTAAGGCATAGTGGAGACTATGATATGGGCAAGGATCTGCTTGGATTTCATCCTCCTCCACCCAGAAACCACGGCTACGATCCGCTCAGCTCGCCATATCGACCTTCTGATTACACCTCTTCTCCCACTCGTCCAGCTTTGTCAAACGGTATGAGTAGCTCTGGTTATTCTGCCTCCAGTCCAGGTAGAGAGAGGATGCCCAGCTCCAATTCCATCACGTCGATGAGCTCAAATACTGGTGGACGAAGAGCGCCTGCACCGGCTGCACTGGAATTGAGTCCACGGAAGGAAAGGCCTTATACGCGGAACCCGTACGAAGGATTGGGACATGGGGTGCCGGCAAGTGAGACTAGGCGGGTTGCTACAGAGCCGATATTGGACCGTGTAAGTCTACTCTACCGCGGCATTGTGATTTGGCTGATGTGCAGATGCCCTCTGGAAGAGATGTGAGACCATTGCCGCAACCTCCCCTTCCACCAGGTGCCGGTGCCACAAACCTCGACCAGCCATACGAGTCGAGACTTCCTGACGTTCCAAGTCGGTCCTACCTCAGGCAATCGACCCAACCATCGGGCTTGTCAGATCCATCCCGCGCTCGAACGACTTCTACTTCTGCTATGCCTCTCAGTGTCCCTCTTTCGGCAGTCGGGGAACGTCACAGGATTACAAGCAGCTCGAGTGGTCAGGATCTGCAGCCAGCTCAGCAGTCTAGCGGGCCTTCGTGAGTCTTTAAACATTAGCGCATACTGATGACAGTATCGACTCCTATTACTCTCCCACACCACCTTACACTCCTGGGGATATGTCGCTTCTCCAGCCACAAGCTCCGATGTCAGCAGCTCAGACTTCATCTCCTGCCTCGCCGTACTTTGTCGATCCATCCAATATCGACCGAAGGGGCTTGATTGGAGTCGGAGAATTGGCTACTCCTCGTTGGAACTCGTCAGGCCTGGAGCACAGTCGAACACCGTCACTACCGCACAACGCGATCAGCCCTCCCATGCCTGCTCCGGTGGATCGAATGCAAGTAGGCTCCGCGCCTCGAGATTGGGGACAACGTGAAGCCGGTCTAGGTCTTGGAGTGGGGCAAATGGGTAGGGTTGCGGAAGAAAGCCCTGCTAAGGATGTACAAAGGGCAAGACATCAGTCCATGTCGATTTCGCCGCCTCGACCTGCTCCATCCTCACGAGTGTCGCAGACTCAACCGAATACTGCTCAAGACGATCTCGAATTCGCCAACCTGATGGGCTCTTTCGACGATTTCGAGTTTGACGCCAGCATGTCGGCGGCTCTTGCTCTTTCTTTGGCAATCCCGGATGAAAAGTCACCCAGTGGACCTCTGGCTTCCGCAGTCACTTCGCCTGTTACTTCGCCGACCACTGTGAATGCTCCCAAACCTCCTGGACCTGTCCAGACTGCCAGCTTTACATCGCAGCCAGATACCGGCTCACCCGGTAGTGCACGATCTCGAATCTACGCTCGAAGGGCCGAAAGGGAAAAGGAGAGGGACAGAGTCTCGCAAAGCTACTACACCACCACCCTATCCTCCAACCTCTCGCCTCCACATTCTGCCGACTCTTCGACATTCCGACGCGACTCGCGTAAAACACCGCCAGTCAAAGAAAAGGAAAACCGGTACCATCAATCACCCAGTCATGATATTTTAAAGCATTTTGCGCCAAAGGACTTTTCGCATCTCCCACCCAGCCCTTCTTCGGCCTCGATCAATCAATTCCTACGAGGCTCGGCATCCAACAACAATTTCGGCGCTGTAGGTACAGGCAACACACCACCTGGCCTAAGCCCCTCTGCGTCCTACTTTACTCAACCGACTCGCGATAATCGAGGATCATATATGCCTGCTGCCGATTCACAAAAGACCTTGAATGCAGGTAGTTGGTCAAGAGAGGTTGATGCCGACACTGCAGAGGCATTGAGGAAGTTGGACGGATTAGGAAGTACACCAGGAAAGACCAAGGGCAAACAAAAATTATCGACTGGAGCTAGTTCCATTACCAGCAGGTCTGGTACGCCACCGAAAAAGACGGGGAGTGATCGGAAACTCAATACGAAAGCTAGCTATGGGAGTGTAAAGGCGGACGGAGATAACCAATCACCATTAAACAATTGGTTGGATCTGGGAGAGGATGTGCCCGTTATTCCCGCTGGTTTGGCACGCAGACCAGCCGAAAATCGGGATTCGACATCATCAAACAGTCATACTGGAACGCCCAACTCCCGAGACTCTCTTCCGACATCGTCAACTACGCCTGCTTCCACTCCTGGTAAAGTTCCGGGTCGTAGGGGAAGTGATGGATCGCTCGGATCACAAGATAATGTCGCTGGTGCCGAAAAGGCTGTCCCACCTGTTCCACCTCTACCAAAAGGGTACATGTCGATGCGACAAGGACTTGCCGCCGCGTCCTATGTCCCCATGCAGGATGCCCCTGCCGGACCATCGACAGATTCACCAGGGGACAGACCGAAACCGATGAGCAAGAAATGGTCATTCTCCTCGGCTCTCAACTTGAAACTTGGCAAAGAATCACCATCATCCGCACATTCGCCCGGTATCGCCGATATCAGTGATGATGCTCGATCTCCTGATGGTCCTTGGTCTGAAATACAGAAATCAGAACTACCCTCTCCATTCGATAGACGACCATCTACCCAGTCGACTCAGGGACTCGCCGAGACCAGGTCAAATCTCAGTGTTACGCCTGTTGGTCCTGGCCAGCAGATTCCGCTCAGCAAGACTACCAGCGCTACAAAACGACTGGGAAATTCTTCCATCCCTTTCTTCAGACGTACATCTTCGTCGTCATCCAATCAAAAAGGCCCTGCTCCTCCAGAACCTCTCAAGTCTGCCGGTTTGCAATCTGCATCGACTCCATCGATCCCACAAACCCCTACCACACGGAAATCGGTATTGGGAATGCATCTTCCATCGATGCTCAGGGGCAGTTCCTCGAAACGTGGACTGTCTCAGCAATTGGCGACACCGGTCGAGACCGCCGAGCCAAGGCAGACTAGTAGCACAGGCTGGACAGGACGACAGAGGGGCAAGACGCTGTCAATGACTGCGGATCAGGCTCAGGCAATCATGAGACCTCCACCTATCAATACCATCAAGCACAAGGACTCTGTCGAGAGTAATCTCAGCAACCAAGATTCAGCTGGTACTGTTCGACAAAAGCC
This sequence comes from Vishniacozyma victoriae, assembly GCA_017654735.1. NCBI lineage: Eukaryota > Fungi > Basidiomycota > Tremellomycetes > Tremellales > Bulleribasidiaceae > Vishniacozyma > Vishniacozyma victoriae. The sequence continues at coordinate 1,468,272 of JADPYG010000088.1, forward strand.
CACATTACCTCCTATCCAAGGCTCACCGGCTATCAAAACGGCTCCTTCCAGTGGATCGCTTAGGACAGACGCTCGACAACACCCTTCGGCCACACCCACCAAGATCCCTCGAATTGTCAGTCGACCAGTCGAACCTTCAGGCAGTATGCCTCCTCCTGCCATGGCGGCTAGCGCTTCATCCAGAGGTCCTGCCAAGTGGGCTTCCCAATCCATGGCGAATGCTGCTAGCATGAACGAACTTGCTCGAGCTAGCATCTCCGAGTTTGGAGCCGTCAGCAGTCGGCAACAATCGTCTGGATCACACCGAGCCCATCTACTCCAACCCATGTCGACCAGGGATACTCGTGTCAAGGTCCAAAGACCATCGGATCCACCGGCTAGACGGGCTGATGGAGGGATCCTTCCACCTTCGCGACGTACTTTGCCCAACCCACCGGCTGCGGCTGCAGCTACTATCTCCTCAAGCGCCAAGAGATCATCGCGCGAATTCCGACCTGCAGGGAGCAGGCGCGAGTCGAAGGAGAATAGTGGATCTGAAATCGGTTCAAGAAATACCTCACCCATCAAGCCTTCCAAGTCAATGCACTCGAAACTCAGCATTCCTGCTACCAGTGGTGTCCCAAGTCGAATTTCGCCTTCATCATCGGTCGGCGCGCCCGGTATGGGATTCCGAAAATCATCGCTCGTCGCTGAGTCGCCCTCGTCCTCGCCTGCTGAGGATGAGGAGGCGCTTGCTGATGCCGAGATGCAGGCATATGTGAAACGACGTCGCGCTCGTGCTCAGACTAGCAAAAAGGACGATATGGCTGATGTCATCGAGTTCCCGTCCGATATCGAGCCAGCCGAGGGTGTGCCTCAGAGGGCATTCATCAAAAACAGGTTATCGAGAATGACCGATTTCGAGCGTAAAGAGGTCCTCGATTACGAAAAGATCTATTTCTCGCCCTCGAAGGAGATTATCCGAAAACCAGATTCAAAAGGTGTATCATATAATCATGGATATGATGATGAGAGAGGGGATTATCTCGTTGTGGAAGGCGATCACATGTGTTATCGATACGAGGTTGGGCATATACTCGGGAAAGGGTCTTTCGGACAGGTCGTACAAGCTCGTGATCATGTCACTGGTCAGTCGGTTGCTATCAAGATTATCAGAAACAAGAAGCGATTCCACGCGCAGGCGCTAGTAGAGGTCAAGATTTTGGGACAGCTTTGCGAATGGGTAAGTCGGATTCTCCAAGCGTAGCTGACAAATAGGATCCAGAGGATAAACATTACATGGTTCGAATGACGGATCATTTCTACTTCAGAGGTCATCTGTGTATCGTAACCGAACTGCTCAGTATCAATCTGTACGAGTTGATCAAGGCGAACAACTTTAGTGGATTCTCGACCACGCTGGTCAGGCGATTCACTGTGCAGATGCTCTCTTCGTTACAGCTCATGAGGTCACATCGGATTGTGCATTGTGACTTGAAGCCAGAGGTACGTATTCAATGTTGGATTTCGCTGATGATCAGAATATCCTATTGTGTCACCCTGTTCGGAGCGGTATCAAAGTTATCGATTTCGGATCGTCCTGTCTCGAGACCGAGAAGGGTATGTCTCTGACTGATCTGTGGATCTCAACTGAACCCTAGTTTACACATATATCCAATCTCGATTCTACCGAAGTCCGGAAGTCATCCTCGGCATGAACTACGCTATGGCGATCGATATGTGGTCAGTGGGTTGTATCCTAGCTGAACTATACACCGGAGTACCGATCTTCCCTGGTGAAAATGAGCACGAACAACTGGCTTGTATCATGGAAGTCATCGGTCTGCCGGATGCCAGTATCGTCAACAGGTCATCTAGGCGGAAATTGTTCTTTGGTGCGTTCTCCTGAGTTGACCAAGTGTCAGAGCTGACGTCTAGACGCGACAGGCGCGCCCCGACCATTCGTCAATGCGAAAGGCAAACGACGTCGACCTAACTCGAAAACACTTGCCCAGGTGCTCAAATGCAATGATGAGCTGTTTATCGATTTCATCAGTAAATGCCTAACTTGGGATCCGGACCGTCGAATGAAGCCTGGTCCAGCCATGCGACATCCATGGATCGTAGCCGGTCGAAGACGTGCGCCGCCAGTCGCTACAATTCCCGATAGACGAACCAGCAGTTCTGCGTCCAACTCGGTCGCTAGGAGTATGATTCCGAGCACGAATGGTACCTCGTACAAACCGAGTGCGAAACAACTTGTCATTTCCCCTCCTGCGCCTCTTGTAGCCAAGGTCCCACCTTCGGCTAGTCGTGTAGGCCATTCAATGTCTTCGAGCAAATTGTCCCAGCCCATGAGTCGCACTTCGTCTTTCAAAGCTTGTACGTTTACTTATCTCGAGTTTGTGAGTGAGTGCTAAAGAACAGAATATTATGACCGCAACGATATACACGACCTAGTCTTATTCTTCATTTCTACTGTTTCCCTATTCCTACGACAGGCCCCTCGGGTCATGTATATATCATCAGGCTTCTGGCAAGTCGGAGTCAAAAGTCTAGAAATATGCATCACTGTCTCTCTCGATCGCTCCCGGATGGCTGAAATCAGCCCTGAACGCCCACGATCCTCGTGCCGGGTGCAGCATCGGCATGCTGTTAATATGGTTCTTCACGAGCGAGAAGTTACCCAGCCAAACTCCGAATCCCTATCGGTCTGCTCTCGTAGAAGCTGATGCTGCTGACCGGAATACCAGTTGTCTTCTTCTATGATTCCGCTGCAGTCGTTGTCCATGCTTACATCAGCAGGGACGTCTGCTGACATCTCACCTAGATTGCTGGTACCGGAATTATCACGACGCGTCGTGATTCATGTTCGGGGAATAGACGCGTAAAAGGGGACTTACTCACCCTCGTGGTCGGCTTCTCGTAACAATCAAGGCGTCACCATCTTGGTAAAGGGGACAAGCGCCGTCCCGGGTCAGACATCAGGGTAGTCGGCAATTCACAAATTAGTCAGAAACGCCACTGAATCATTTTCTGGAGAAGCATATATTGCTCCTTGGGGAACAGAGGTGTAATCGATATTAAAAAGAAGGGTGGCGAGAGAGATGGACTCAACGGCATTGACGAGAGGGGCTTGGATGACCTTTGAAGTACTTTTCATGAGGTCTCGGAATATCTGTATCTCATATACCGTCTCTTGAATAACCAGAGCGCGTCTTCATCGTCTGTACCACCACTTTTGTAGTTCACTTATCGCACTCCTGCGGATACATCTATCTCTGCTGGTCAGAAGACGCCGACTTTGCCGCAAACCATACACACAGCGCAAATTAGCACATACACACCTGTCATCCAGTCGCGTCAACCGGCATTAAAAGACGACAAACGATAATCGCGTCGACTTGCATACAACGCCCATCTCTTAACAACAGTCTTTGTAATACGATGTCACCCCGCCGTAAGCTAGATATGCGCATAGCGCTTCCTCCTCGAATGGCTATGAACTTGTAAGCAATGATTCCTACACTAATCGAAACCTCATACTTGGGAACGGTACTGAATCCATCTAGTCACGGTCCCAATTCACCCATGTCTACTTGTTCATCTACCCCTCATACGCCTATGCCACATGACTTTGTGAGTCTCCTCTTAAGTCTTTTGTGAGGACCTCGCTGATAGTAGGTCACTACGCCTGATATTATGACGCAGCAGTATAGGGAAATGCATTTCGATGATCTGGAATCAATCAGCTCGACTGGATCGAAGCGTGGAAGGGAAGAGGAGGAAGAGGATGCTTCATGGACCGAGTCCGACTTGACAGCTATGCAGAACGTAAGTCACATCAACACTTACATGTGTACGGCAACTGACAAATAGGTCCTAGCTCATCCCTTCCGCCCTGTATCAACACCATACCCTCCTGGAGAACTCCCACCTCCCGACACCCTTGACGAACTCACACATCAACTCCTCAAATACGCTTACCGCCTTTCACCAGGCAAGAGACGATCTCGCGCCAAGACACCCCCAACTCGAGAGAACGAAGATGGATGGACACATACTTGGGAAGCGACACGGCGAAAGCTATTCAGATTCGCTCTAGCCGAAAGCCAAATCGCTCACGGTGCACTCGAGGACCGTAAAGCGCCAAGACATGAGAGAGTGCAGCGGCCAGGGATGAAGAGGATGGATTCGATGGATTTCATGGACCAGGATGAAGAGGATGTTTCGGAGTCCGACAAGATTGGACGGGCATTGAGGCTTTCGACAAGCCTTCAAAATAGCTCCAAGCAGTGTCCGCTCGGTGCCCTTACGCGATCAAACTCGGACGACGTCACGACCACCCTCTCTAGCGCTAGTTCCACCACAAGCTTGGCATCTTCTGCTTCGATCCCTTCTGCGATTACCATCACTCCATCTTCTCCTGTCGCTCCTCCGCCTCCCAGCCGCCGCAGCTCTGGCGGACCGTCTCGCTTGTCAGAGCGTCGCACAAGTCGACCAAGTCTATTACAAAGAGGACGAAGTTTCACCGCCAGCGACCTCGAGGCTGACAGTAATATCCTGGCAAGTCCCGGCGTTGCCAGCAAAGTCGACTCGCCCACTGAATTGGATAATACCTCGTGCGACCCCATGGAAATCATTCCATCTGAGGAACTACCTAAACGACGACAATCCGGGAAGCTTCTCACTATCCCGGCTTACATTTCGAGTGGACCTCGATTAACGCGATCCCAATCGACTGAACAGAATCTAAACGCCCACGCCGCGCAAAAATCATTCATCGCAACCAGACAACCCTCAACCACCGAGCGAGCGGCACTTGCCCTTCCATTCGATTCTGCCCCTAGCAAATCTACCCAAAAGACAAGTAATGGATGGAGTGATAGCGAGGACGAGAACGCTTCGACGGCTCTGCGACACGTCAAGAAGAGCCGACCCGCTCGAGCCTCGCGTCCAAAGATGCCGATGCCTATGTCCTTTCAGCCTCTCATTCAATCAGACGTGTTGGCTGGATCCGGGTTAAGGAGTCCATTTGAGGAGAAGTCCGGAATGGGTTTCTAGGTCGCAACCTTGGGTTGTAATACGACAGTGTTGAATCTCTGTTCAAGCTAGTGTCAATATATTGTAGATATCATATCAATCTGAGCTGTCATTTCTTGTAGTCATATCCGTACATACACATAATAGTATAGCTTGTCCCATAGCTTCTGTAGCCAACATATATGCAGGCATTTTCTGTTCTAGTTCTGGAGTAACATCAAGTTTCCCGGTCCGGATAACCGGTGTATTGCTGACCATGTGTTGTCTTTCGTTTTCATCACCGTCAATAACCGTTCATCAACTCCTCCTTCAACCGCGTTTGTCACCTCTGATCCCTCGCTTCGAGCCCCACAGACTACACAATGTCGTCCGATTCTCCGCCTGGGAATAAGGATAAAGATAAGTCAAAGAGGGGATATAGAGCTTGGTCAGTGATTTTGAAATAGTGGCTTTTGGGTAAACTAAAGATGTAGTCTTCATTGCCGAAGCCGTAAAGCAAAGTGTGATCTTGTATGTTGTTGCATGTGACTAATAGAGTGGAGCTGACATACTAGGGTGATATCGACGCTCCTTCCGAGCCGCCATGTACTAGATGTAAACGAGAGTCTCGAGAGTGTGTATTTGCACCATCAAAACGAGGTGGTAACAACACCAAACGGAGACTCAAGGACGAATCAACACCTCCACCATCCGAGATGGACGGTCGGCGAGCGATGGGCTCCATGTCTAGCATATATGACCAGAACCAGGGGGCATATCAAGGGATGGGAGGGATGGGCCGACCAGACCAACCTCATCATCAGCAGCCACATCAACAACAAAACAATTACCCCCAATCCCGTCCATCAAATCCGTACCCATTACCGCAGTACCCACCAAATTCGGAACCCGTCAGGCATACATTCTCCATTCAAGATCTACTACAACCTTCTCCTGGATCACATGGACAACACTCGAACAACTACTTTGGAATCCCGACTTCTTCTACCCAATTCTCCCCAGCGGATCACTCGACACCATCACAACCTTCCCACACACCGCTTGGGTCGTCGATCCCGATGCAGCCCGCTCCTCGTGCTACACCATCACCAAAGAGGCGGAGACTCCATTTACATCCACCCGTCCCAGCTGGTGATCCGAGCAGTATAGTCGTGGCGGATATGCAGAATGAGAGTGATGCTCTACACATTCTCGCTTTGGCCAGTCAACATGGAGAAACGAAGAACGGGGATGACGAACGGGGAAACAAGCCTCAAATCAACAGTAGGCCAGATAGGACGGATAAGGGCAAAGGAAGAGTCGAGGATACGGCCGACTTGGGAAACTTTGCTCTCATCAAGCTGGGTATAGCGACGAAAGAGCAGGTCATCAAATTGACAGACGTCTTCTTCAGGTGTCACCATCATTTACTGGTCAGTCTGTAGTTGCCCATGGGGTCCGACCAAAGCTGATGATATAGCCGATGGTCCCTTCGTACTTGATTCCAAGGACGCCCGACCAGCTTGCAGCTTTCGCTCAAAGTGAGAGATATCTCCTCACTACCATGGTGATCATCGCAAGTAGGCATGATACCAGCAAACCCATGAGGCAGGTCCACGATCAATCATGGTCTGTTATGCGGGTAAGTCTTTTGCACTCATATAGACATTGGACCTAACGCGCATCAGGGCTGGCTAGCAGATATCCAATGCTTAGGTGCACCTCCTACCGTCGGTCTCGTTGAGTCTTTACTCTTGCTCGCCGAAAATCTACCCCGAGATCCGGTCAGGACAGGTCAACAACGGATCGAGCAGGATGATACCCGCGCTCTCGGCTTTGGAGAGGAATTTCACTCGGCAGAAAATAGACAAGCGTGGATGCTGATCGGAACGGCTATCAGGAGTGCCTATGGGCTTGGGATTGATAAGGTAGGGTTGTGAAGATGATTGAAGGCTGACTTGTAGTTGGCGTATATGCTTGTTCCCGATGCTGAACGGAATCAAGAGTTGGAGCGAGCTAGACTGGCTTTCACGTATTGCTACATTTTCGATCGACAGTATGTCCCACCGTGGTCGACAAGTGCTGATCGTAGTGTCTCTCTTCGACTAGGCAAAGCCTTCTGGTCTCGAGGACCTGCAATCTGTTTCCAAGGATTCTCGTCATCCGCACAAACAGGTCCAGCCGCCGCACCAGGGAACTTCCCTTACCTCCGCGAAGTGAAACCTGGAGAAGGCGACTACCCGCAAGACGACTTTGCTAGTCTGATTCAAGCATACATCGAACTCACGCAAATGATGTCGAGTGCCCATGACACATTGTATCCCAACGCAGCTCGGACGCGGTCCTTAGTGGTATATGGAGAGTACTTCAAATATCTTGATGAGCTTGCGAGGAGTCTAGACGGATTCAAGATTCTTTGGAGGCAGAAAAAGTAGGTCATAGCGGAGTGTGAGGGCTGACGTGCAGGTGGACGTTATTCCCCTTGACTGATGCTGTGTGGGCAATGTTCTACTATACTCAGCTGTATATCTGCGCGTTCAGCTTTGTGAGTGGAGTGATCTGGTATGAGCTGATGAATAGCAAGCACACGTTGAACGAGCAGCTATGCGAGCAGATGAAGAGTACAAGATTCTAGAGGAACAGCATAAAGCCAGCGGATCAACTTCCGACCTACCACGTCCACCCCTCAGTCTATTCCCCCGAGGTGCCGCTGCCAGTCCCGATGCTCGATATATCGTCCAGTGCAACGATGCTGCTCGGGCCTTACTACGGATCTGCGTCGATAGTCTTTTCCCAGGTGGTGCTTTGCCATATCTACCTTCGAGGTACCTCCTGTGGTTCACTTATGCTGCCATCGTACTGTTGAAGGCATTGTATTCTGGTGCCATGCTGCGCGCAGACCATGCTGAGTGAGTCGTGTTGTTATGAGGGAATCGAACTGATGATCAGGACGTTACGTCTGATTGATCGCCTGTGTGTTTGCTTTGCTCAGACGTCTAATGATGAAGATAATCCTGCGGCTCGGTATAGTCGTCAGATCAAGGCTCTACAGCAGAAGCTCTCTTCTCTCGCCACAAATGTGAGTGTACTTCATTGGCTTTAAGCAGTTCACTAATCGACAGACGGCGCCAAGCAGCCCAACTGGTGGACATCAAGTCCCATTACCACCCATGAGTGCTCGTCCGGACGCTCAGGCTGCCGGAAACGGAATGTCCGTATCCGAGTCATTATCCTGGCTACCTGGCTTCGATACACCAGGGAAAAACAATGGTGCAATGTCGCCATCAACCTGGCAATTACCGATTCAGAACCAAGTCTCCGACATTGTTTCATTCCCGTACCCGAATGCCCCGACAGTGGCTCCTCCGCATCAGCAACCCCTTTCCGAGGTCAACAATCTCAACCCGCTAGATTTCGCAAATATGAATAATGGAAATTCGCTGAATCTTGGATTCGCAACTGTAGATGATTGGTTTGGAACCTCTACTGCCAATCAGGGTGAACAGCAGGAAGACTCGAATAATCCATTTGGAGGTTTGGATTTACAGGATTTCTGGATGAAGGTCGGTCCTGGGGAAGCGCAAGGTGGATTCCCGTTCCGATAAATCATCGATTATTGCAAATAACATAAATGCCTACAATAGAAGTATAATGCACCCTCTCTCTAATTCTTCTTTGGCCTCTCACCAAAGATCTTTGTTCCGACGCGCACACTGCTACTTCCCTCCTTGATTGCCTGAGCGAAGTCGGCGCTCATTCCCATACTCAACTCCAGTTCTCCAATCTCCACTCCCTTCTCCTTTAGCAACCTTGTAAGATGTTCACGGGTAGTCGTGAGGCTCGAGAAATCAGGGTTGGGTTTCGAAGTATCGTGGGACGCATCCCATGATCCAATGGTCATGATACCCAGTAATTTCAAGCCCTCACATTCCTTGATCACGTGGAGAGCTAGGTCGAGGAGCTCGCCTGAAGTGGAGGATGAGTCGAGAGGAGGTAGACCTGATTTGGCGTCTTCTCCAGAGGTGTTGACTTGTAGGTAAACGTTCAAGGGGGATTCTCGTTCGGGAGAGAGATTCTTCTGGAGGAGATCGGCTACCTTGATGGAGGAGAGTGTCTCTAGGACGAACAGGTTTGGAATTGCTGCTTGTCAGCTTTTGATCTCGAGTGGATGAATGACATACACGCTGCGATCTTGGACTTGTTGCTCTGGAGGTTTCCCACGAAGTGCCATTCAATATCTTTTGGCAGCTATCCATCAGCCGAGACTCCCTTCGATGACGATAGCTTACGACTTCAGCTTTATCCGCTAACTCCTGAATATAGTTCTCTCCAAAGTGCCTATACCCAGCATCATACAAAGCTTGAATATCAGAAGCAGGCTTCAGCTTCGAAATAGGTACAAGCCTTGCTTTCGATGAGGAAGAGACCGATTCGATCTCGGAAAGGACGGATCCCATATTGCCCTTGAGCTCCGCCTGTCGATCTTGGGTATATTCTAGTGACATTGACATTTTGTGTACTGTTCTTGGTCTTACGATGCGGGTTATTGAAGGTGAGAGAGGTCTGTATAAGTTCTTTAACATAGATGTATCAATGGTAGAGAGTTGGCAGGTACTAAGGAACAAATTGGGAAACGTCATGGTGGATATATGTCGGAAAGATCCGATTGCCCAGATGGGGGTCTCCACAAGCAGAGCGTCCAAGTTCAAAGCGCAATACTCGGACTCTGTCTTGCATTGTCCTCTTGAACCATGGCCGATTATGGAGTATCACGCTTGGAGGAGCTCACAATAAAGCAGTACAGCTCCAATTCTACTCCAATAAGTGCTAGACTGGACGAGATAGTCGATTGCCTCTCCAAACTCGCAGGACACCTTCGGGAAGGTGAGCCTCTCCCGAAATCACGACTGATGTATAGATCCCGTACGATTCCAGCTGCAGGGTTCCGCCGTCCCCCAAATACTCGTGGACTTACTGCATCAAGATGTGAAGGAGGACCGATCCAGATTGTTTCTGGAAGTGGGACGTGTCGCAGCTAATTTTGGCGCCAATAGTGGTGAGTCTTTGGGAGTTTCAGACCCTTTGGCTTACAATCAGACGAGAATCTAGACGCTCTGTTGCATGCTAGATACCCCCAGACTGGCCTCCAGACCCTTTCCGATAGGACGAAGCCCCTCTCATTTCCGGCAAATCGAGCTCTGATCGCCGGTATCCTCAATACTGTCAGGCACCCTCATGGTATGTTCACAGTTCGTGTGCAGACTGACACACTCAGAAGCCACTCATGAAGTGGTCTCACAGCCGGATACCTTTAGACTCCTACTTTCTCTGGTTCCGCTCTATTCTGCTTTCGACGGCCCTCCCGATGGAGCGATGGATGCAGCGGGATGGTTGTGGTCCATCATTGAGGCTATAGCTATATATTGTGAGTTCTGACTGCCAAGCTGGACTTATAACAGCTCCTGCAAACTTTTCACAAGCCTTGGACAACGACAACATGAAGGATCTCCTTTATCCACTCAAAGTTTTCACCCCCCCTCATCAGGGCGTCAGTCCGGACTGTTGGCCCAGTGTACATTCGATTCTTCAATACTTGACTGGGTGCATCGTACCTCTGGCGGACCTCGAAACATCACCCAACACACCAGTTCTACCACACGTGGCAGCCTGTAGCGACTCTCGAGTCGTCTCGGTATTACTAGATTTCGCGGAATATGGCGACTTGCCCTCGGATTACGATTGGTGTTCGCATGTAGATTCGGACGAAGAGGACGAAGTTGTAGGGGAGCCTCGTCCGACATTCAGGCAGAAGGGTGTTAATAGAGCAAAGGCGAGCGTGATATCGCTATTGACCTCGCTTTGCTGGGAGATACCATATGATCCTGCTTTACCAATATGGAGCCGAATGCGAAGCTGGCTCGCCAAAGGAACCGAGGATCGAGAGGATCTGATGAACGCTGCCTTGATGTGTTTCGCCAATGGCGTTAGAAGTGGTGAGTGCCTCATGAAAGGAGTCGAGCTGATGATAGCCGATACCGGGCTAGAGCTACTACGTGGCGAACACTCGCTTCTGCCGGTCATTATACCTCTTCTCTCGACGGATACGAAAGTCACCACCCAACATGCATTAGTTGGACTGCTGAAAAACCTCGCGCATCCGCCAGAAAACAAGGTCGTTTTGGGTGACGCAGGCGTTATTGGCCGATTACTGGAGATGGAAGTGTTTAGCGATAAGAGGGATGTGGTGGGGACTGTACAGGGTGGATCCGCTGGACTGATCAAGCTCTTATGTCTAGATAACGGTAGGTTTGCCATCATTTCTCCGTGCTGATGACCTAGCAAAGAACTCGTCAGAGTTCCTTCGTCATCCAGATGCATTGGACCAGGTACTCGCCCTCATCAAGCGGACCGACGACCCCAATATCGCATATGAAGCTACTCGGATCTTCATCAGTGTCATCAAGAGTGTGTCGAAGACCAAGAGCGAGTCGTCTGTGGATCCAGCTCGATTATGTCAGCGGGATGTCAGCACCTGCCTTGTCGACTTGCTGAGAAGAACATGGAAATGGCCAATCCTCATCAACGACTCTATCATCAGCTTGACGCTGCTTACGATATCTGGGCCAGAGGGTACTGGTAAGTCTCTAAGCTATCTCATGAAGGGGCGGGACACTAAACGATAGCTGCTGTAATCATGGAGGAGCTGGAACTCGAGCATCCGGCAAAGGAGGAAGAGGAGGGATCGGGCGCGAAGGTGATCCAGAAAATCATCTCGTCGGGCGAGCTTGATCAGGGGATCAAGTCGAATGCTGAGACTCTAATGATGCAGCTCAAAGAGCGTGCAGGAGGACGTACTATAAGTGAGATTCCTGCATAGACCACCTTTGAAGATGTATATAATCAATCTTGTACGGACGATCAACCTCCACTTTGCAATTCCCCCACCTGAAATCTCAGTGTAACTACCTTTGTAATAACCTCACGCCATGTCGACTACGCCAAATCTCCAGGCCCTGATAGCGCATTACCTAGCCTCCAATTACCCGAGTGTTCTACCCGCTTTCCTGGAAGCAACACACGTCCCAGAGCCCGACCTCGATAATCCACCTCGACCGGATTTACCTTCCTTAGTAACCGAATTCTTTGCCATTCAAGCTTCCATCGACCTTTCAAACGTCAAGATTGACGATCATGAGATTTCTCACGATGGAAGCTGGAAAGGATGGACAGCGAGCCAGATCATGAAAGTCGAGCTACCGGCTGAAGTGAAGTTGGGAGGAGTTAGGAGGACATTGGAAGGAATCAGTGCTGCGAATTTATTGACTGTTGGAGTAGAAAAGGTGCCCAAGAGGATGTTTGATACTTCCATTGCTGGGTGAGAACTACGGTAATCTGTTCTGATGATAGGTATCGATCGACGTATCCGCTCAGTATCATTACTACGTCTGTGGACAAGACTTTGAGGATCATCGATTATACGACAGGAGAAGTTGAATCCGTTATTGAACCTCACAAAGCGGCTATACTATGCTTTGCATTCCATCCCGAGAATGCTAGGTATCTCTTAACAGGATCGATGGATGGAACGTAAGTCAAACGTTGGGGTCCGAGCTCGAGCTTATGATCAGAACGATACTCACTGATCTTATCACCTCTCAACAACTGCAGGCTTTCAAGTCGGGCAAATTTGTGGTTCGAACGGCTTTCTCCCCTGATGGAAAGTATATGGCTACAGCTTCCTACGACCATACAGTCGTTATCTATAACACTACCACACCATTGGTGGTCAACGACGAAGACGATGTGTTAGACGATACCGATGATCCGGCCCTAGCTGGCGAGCCCTCACTTCGATATACTGAAGTACACCGAGTCAAGGTCGATTCTAATCCCGAAGCCATCCTCTTCCACCCGACATCACCTACACTGCTATACACCCTCCGAAACTCACATCTCCTATACTACCTCGATCTCGAAACTTGGGAGACTAGAACGAAAAGTTTCAATCCCCACCCGATGGATACACACGTCAGCTTTTCGGTGCTCAACATGGTCATTCACCCCTCAGGGAAAATCATCGCTTTCCAGACCGGAGACAACAGAGGAACAGCAGGAGAGAGAATCCTCTTTTACGGGACCGAGGTCGAGGAGACAGATAGGCTTGGATGTATCTGGACTGGAGCAGAGGGTGATGACTTTGTAATGCCAAGAATGGATTGGCTACCTGATGGTACTGGCCTCATGTGAGTCTTCCCTCTACATCAAATCATCACTTATGTGTCAGTACGACGACGCCTACTGGACATATGAAACTGATCTCGATCGGGGACGGGACGAGAAACACTGTCAAAATTCACGGTGCTATTGATCTAGGACAGGCTTCAAGCGAGGTCGTACGAGATTGTGCAGTGGTCAAGCAGGGCGATTACTGGGAGGTTGTGAGTGTCGGATATGATCGTAGAGTCCGTATATCGAGATAGGCCAGAGAGTGATCATAAGGGTAAGATGCTGGTATATGCATACAACTTTGTATATTGCTACAATGATGTCAATGAGTCTAGGTTCTAATCATCTATTCTTTCGATCATCATCGGGGTCAGGTGAACCTTCCACCTCGAACCACGATGGCCCTGTGTCTTCCCAATCCCACTCTCCAGCTTCATATTGTGCTGTGAACGGTGACATCCAGCCCCGCGGTTTGTTCAGGTCCAGAGGAGGCATGTCCACCAGACTAATCCGTCAGCAAGCGAACCTCAACTATAGCTTGAAACTTGCCTGATACCCTCTGATCGCATGTCGCCTACCATATCCAGAACCCTATGTTTCTTGGGTTCAAGGACTGGGCTCTTGGCAGTCTTCATACTATCCCTCTCAATCTTCCTACTCTCCCTCCTCTTCAAAGCTATCGAGCGCCAATCCGGGCTCTTGGCTTCTTCGGGCGACTTGGGCACATCTTCAACTTCATAATCAGAAGCCAGCAGATCCCTCAACCAAGTATCCAGCGCCTCATAGATGACAGCAGATTCTTCAGCCATCCAAGGGAAAATCATGAAATCATGCGGCGAGTCGGGCCCTTCAATCAGGTGATCTGGCTGAGAAGGGTTTTCGAGTTTTCGAGCGAGTTGGAGTCTAGCCCAGAAGATTTTGATTGATATTGCTAATCTCTCGGCCCCGCCGTAGACTACGAAAGTGGGTGGGAAATTGGCGAGAGAGTCGGGACCCGTTGCTTGGGCTGGGATGAGGAGGGACGCGGGGGATAGATAGCTCGATGTGTGCATCATTGAAGCTGGAAGTGCGCGGAGTAGGAGAGATGTAGCGAATGGGCCAAAGGTGTCGTCAATCTGCTTGTCAGCCAACCAAGATCAGACAAATTCTCAAAGCAGACTTACCGTATCACAATCAGCGTTATAGTGCAGCCCATCGCCCCAGGCGTTGGTGAATCCCACATCACACCACGGGCTCATCACCACGAGTCCTCTAGGACCTTTCAGTCCCAGTGCAGACCCCTCATCCCGGATCCACCTAGTCAGCGCAATCGCTAGATGCCCTCCCGCCGAATCGCCAACAAGCACAATATCCTTCTCATCCACCATCTCTTCATGTACTAAATGATGATAGGCCGAAATAGCATCCAGAAGCGGTAGAGGCCACGGAGCTTTTGGAGCCAAGCGATAGTCGACAGATAGTACGTGATGGATCGGTGAATGGATCACCAAGTGTTTTGGTATACCAGAGGTCAAATCGGTCTCTGCAGCTGTCCCGCATAGATAGCCTCCTCCGTGGAAATGCAACATGACTGCCTGACCTGGTTGGCGATTCCGACGTGTTGAGGTGGGATCCACTTTCTTGCCATCGAACCAAAACGCTTTGACGGGTGCGAAACCATATTCCTCAGTCGTGTCGGTCCATTGACCCCATACGCCAGGACGTGTGCGATCAGAACGATAAAGGAGGTGGGCATCCCATTTTCCTCGTGAGGCGAGTAGAGTATTCAGAGTCTCCTTGACATGTCCTCTCAGCCATGATATAGGTGCAGGAGGAATGGTGACAGGATGCGAGTGGGTGAGTTTCTCTGGTTCCTGCAATACATTAGCTCGAGTCATATGCCTGCGGTGTCCACTCACAAAATCCATATTCAGATCCCGACCCAGGTAATCAATCTCACATCTAGCCACAAGGGCGCAGAGCCGCCTGGACCATCGTACCCTCAGACACCGCTGCAGTGTCCAAGAATGCCTAGGACGGTTCTGCCGAGGTATATACAGAATTGTCCAAGCCGGCAATAAGACGAGTAAGCTGACTAGTACGAAGAAGATGAGGTACAGTCTTCGAAAGTGTGGATGTCGTAGCAGAGCGTTTCGAGGTGCTGAGGCGAGCTACATCATCAGTATTGCCAGTGGATAGCAACTATCTACTTACAGCTCCAGCAATGATTGCCTCGGACGTCATCTCGACATCGGAAGAGGCGTCCATTTTGACGAACGTGTGTCCGCGACTACTGGTATCCGCATGCGCATGTGCTCTGTATTGCCATACGCTGAGAAGTAGGAGACCTTCTAGCTGAATCCGGCTAGTCAAAGGATCCGAAGGAGTTTCCGAAGGTGAGGACAACTGGCGAAAGTTGAAGATAGAAAAGACAAAATCAAAATCCTAGGTCGCGTGACTGCAGTGACGTCGTCGATGGGTGCAAACGATCATTATGTGATTACAACGATATATCAACAGCTTTTACAACTAGACGGAGTATACAAACTATGCAGACCCACATTCCCCCTAGTCCAGCTCCATAGGCTCTTCCATATCTATTTCCATTCCACCAGTATCCTCCTGTCCACCCATTGCTGTATTCTCGTCATCGTCCAATTCCTCGAATCTACTCGAATCATCTTGGCCGGGCCATTGTTGCACTATATCGGGTGCAGGAGGTATTCCTAGGGGTTTATAGAGTATCAAACCCTTTTCCTGATGGGGCGTGGGAGCGAAGTGGCTGCGCTGGGAACTGAGGAGGTGTGTGAGCAGTGATGGTGATAATGTGAATCCCTGCGCTCCTGGTTGATTGAGGTCGCTGCGTTTGCTTGAGGATATAGACTCAGTTGACGAGTCTTCGGACTCGGTATCGGACAATGAAGTTACAACCACACCTGCAAGATCAGTATGCTTGGCTTGGCGCGTTGGGGGTGACTTACGATCTTTCTCGGGTTCGTATGAAGTAGTGTTCCTTCGCCATTTGGAGTGATCTCGTTTACTCTCATCGTCCATCTCCATGTCCAAGTCCATATCCTCTCTGCGCCGCTTATGCCTCCTGTTTGATCCAGTCTCGTCCCGTCTCTTAACTCCCCTTGGTTCTGTGACGTCCTGGATTGACAGATCATCGGGTATGTCATCGAGGGGTGTTGGTTGCTCGACAATATCCGATTGTTGACTTTGTAAGGTTCGGTTCCGATGGCGTCTCGTAGTGAATGTGTATGGATCTTCGGAAGTACGAGACTCTTCACCAGACGACTCGGATGAAGACGTCGCAGCGAACGGAAAAGGGCGACGCGCGCGACGAGGGGTGTTGGGGAGCACCTCGACTTGTAGATCGTCGACTAGACGCGGATTCGTCTCGAATAAATCGTCCTCATCTACTTCATTCCGAGTCTCCTGTGATTCGGAGTAGGAAGGTAGCGGTTCAGGTCCTCGGCCGGGTTTGGGTGTGAGGGAAAGACCCCTCAGCCCGTTGGCCAAATTGGGGCGCCTGCGTTTGTCTCGATGAGGTGTAGGTTCTGTGGGTACTTCGGGAATACTATTGCTTGGCCCCATCCAGTTGAGGTGTACTGTACCGAAAGGTGGCTGATCTGTCGGTGGAGGTGTTGCAGCTCGTCGTTTACGATTGGGAGTGTAATTGAGTTCTGGCGATATACGTAGTGGATTACCACTTTGACTATTCGCCGTCATACTCATCTTACACAGATAATTATAGTATTGTGGTAACTAATGTACAATGGCAATGCTTTGGAGCATGGTAGGAGATAGCGAGACATTAGAGGTGTATGCATAGGGACTAGACTATTCTGGAAACAGGGCGGAGTTACCCGAAACAAGCTTAAATGATTCGCTTAAATTGACACGTGGTTGCAACGGTACAGCGGGTATCCGGTCAATGGAGAATCCTCGGAGAAATACACAAATGAACCATATGGCCTCTTGGTGCAGTTTGGACTCATTTAGATCCAGTGTTTTTGACCTAGCATTGTCAAGCATGCCATCCCCATTAGTACTCTCGAATCAGGTAGCTAGCTCCTCTACTCAGCCTGCTGAAAGATCCGGGTCCATATTGAGCAAGATCCCACCGACAGCTGGTGTCGAGCTCGTACCGGATGGAAAGCGGCCGTTGAAGCGGTCTCGGACAGGATGCTTGACTTGGTGAGTCCATACGAGCCACCATCCTTGTCTGGATACTAATGTTCCAGTCGTAAACGAAGTAAGTCAGCGCTGACGCACGGTTGCAAGATTCCATACTGACAGACTTAGAAAAGAAATGTCCAGAGGAGGTATGTCATGTATCGGTCAATTCCAGATGGACGCTGACGTTCTCAGTATGAAGGAGGAGCTTGCGTCAGATGTAAGACAGGTGGATGGAGATGTATACGAACAAGAGCGGATGTGGAGTGCAAGCGTACACCATCAGCAAACGGCTTCGGGCTCATGGAGACGATGGAGGAGGAAGACGACGACTCGCCTGCGCCAATGCCTCGCACCAACTCTCACAATTCCTTCTCTTTCAGCAACAACAACGATATCTTCAACTTCAACTCTGGCTCTTCATCCACACCTACAGGATTAATTGGTGGGCCGCAAGGGGATGGAGACGCATTGATGAACGATGATGCGTGGCTCTCGATGGATCTGGATTCGCTTCTTGCTCAGTCACTACCGCCCATCGATATGTCTCTTTATCAGTCCATGGGAGACTTAGCACCTATACATTCTGATACGGTACCCTATGGACAGGATGACTTCTCGTCCTATCTGTATCCGAATATTGCGATGAATGCCGGGACCTCAGGTGCGATGGTGCAATCCACCTCGACGACACGGAATGGGTCGATATCACTTGGCGATACAATCTCAACTCCCATAACTCCTCAGGTTCGGACCGTGCTCAGCGGATTCTGTGAGTCCTCTTGCCATCGTTCGCTCTCCCGCTTTGTTTCCTCTCCCTCCTCTCCTTGTTCTGATCAATCTGTTCTTCGGCGTGGCCGGCAGAAACCTGGTCTCCTCAGCGACGGTGCTCAAGTTAGGTCCGAGGGCAATTTTTGACTAAATATCGAGCACCAACTTGTGTGGACTCGACTTGGAAACCCCACCTCCGGTCTCGGGAACAGCTCGCTTCTCCTTTCTCAGCTTTACTCAACGCAGCTTGGCCCGAGGACTGATGATAGATGACCGCTTCCTAGGTCCAGCTTGGGCCGTCACGTACCCTCCTGGAACCCGGGAAGTCATGCTGGGTAGACACAGGCACGTGTCGTCCAGCCATGCACTGAATCAGAGGTGCAAAGAAGCAGCAGCTGCCATGTGTGAGTGAATCTGTCCTTCTGAGTGAAGAAGCTGACGAGTTCAGATATCAAGGTATTGAAGCAATGGCACCACACTCGATCACCTATACAAGGCATAGCCAATTCAGATGATATGATACCGTACATGGAGCTCAACGTGGATGCAGAGGCGATTGCTCATGAGGCGACCTGCCTGGCCCGTAGTCCTAAGGAGTACGTATCTCGTCGGCGAGCCGCGATACTGAAGCTAATCAACCAGCCCCAGTTTGACGGTCGAGGCTCACTTATGGGCACTGTCAGATTTGCATGTAGGTCATCCGATCTGAATCACACTGATGTTAGCTGAGCCTATTTGCCTTGTTCGAGGGATCAAGGGCATACGCAATCATGGATCAGGTCGAGCAGCTTCTATCGCACACTTACGGTCCTCGACCTGATATCGACTTTGATTGCCGGGTCGGAGTCAGTGCGTTCTGTCTTAGAGCTTTCGCAATGATCGACTGGAACCGAAGTCTAAGTCAGCGTCGAGAGACATTCTTCAACTTTGATTTCGTACCAGCAAATGGGTCTCCTAGTAATTACGCCAACGATGGATCGCACGATAACGTAAGGCTCCACATTTGACATAGACTGACGATAGTGGTTTGGCCTACCTTCGAGTCTCGCGGTCATATTGGCGAGGGTTTTCAACCTGATCGCAAAAGTACAGAAGAACCCCGCCGCAGGCGCTACCAATCAAATGTCTATATCCGTCACTGCTGTCCGGAATGCTCTATCGACATACGTCCCCGGCTTCACCGTCTTTGACAAAGGCAAACCCCGCCATCCAACCACCATGGCAGCCGAGCTGGCAGTCGAGCAAGAGATATGGCGTAGTCTCGGACTGATCCTCGTGGACCGACACCTTCTCAAGAATTCAACATACGACCCAACTATGCGAGACAATATTGCTCTAATGCTCTCTCTCTTGCGTTCTCTGCCTACACTATCGGCCATGCGGAAATTGAAAGATGGACTGGTAATGGATTGGTGGTCCAGCTTCTATTCTACACCCGCTTTCATAGTGGGGAGCTTAGTAACTGAGCTAGCTGATCGCAACTTCATCAGACGGTTTTTGAGGGAACAAGGACCGGAGAAAGCACTAGAGGATATGCTTGTCATCTTGGAATGCACCTGGGGCGAGACGGATCGGACCGGCGTGGTGGCGGATTGGCATTCTGAGATGACGCGATTGGGACTCTCTGTGATCTTCTTCTAAGATTCAATGATGATCGATGCATCTCGGACCCCATACATGGCCAATCCACTCAACCTCTTGCGCGCAATCTGGCCCGCACTCGACCGTTATAATGCATTGATTAACCAATTCGGCTAAATGAGCGCGTTGTACAGTATATTTCAAGCGTCCCTCGGATACTCGCAGCGCTTGGCGCCGAGCCGCGAGTCCGCCTAAACTGATTTATACATCTCGTTGTTCGCTCTTACTCATGATGCATCAACAGATGTCGGCCCTTCGCTTCAGCGGAAGGCGAAAGGCAGGGATAGCATAGCATAAGAGGGATGCCTCAGCAAAGCCTTACTGATTCTTCCAGCTAACTTTTTCCTCT
This sequence comes from Vishniacozyma victoriae, assembly GCA_017654735.1. Lineage (NCBI taxonomy): Eukaryota > Fungi > Basidiomycota > Tremellomycetes > Tremellales > Bulleribasidiaceae > Vishniacozyma > Vishniacozyma victoriae. Next base: position 1,488,418 of record JADPYG010000088.1, read on the forward strand.
TCACGATGCTCAGCATCTCCACCAAATTACTTCAAGCGCCAGTCCTCCTTTCATCAACATGCCCAAACATCTCAATACGTCAGATGATACCTTTGGTCGGGCACGTCACGGTCAAAAACAGTGGCTTCAAAGAAATCGGAGGTATCAAAGTTGTTTGGGAAGCTAAGGTACAGCGACGCAAGAGAACGAGGAATGGGAAATACTGCTGGAGCGTGGGAGATACGTTTGAGAGGTTTGAGGTGGATGTGATAAGAGGTCCGATGATTCTAGCAGCAGGCCAAAGCACGTAAGTACCTCGTCGAGCCTTTGCAATTGGCTGACGAAGCTCAGATTCGAATTCGTCGTTGAAGTTCCCGTTACCCTGGTTTCCACCCGGACTACGCATTTCGACAAGATCTCCCATCAACTACATGCGGCTATACTCGACACTACACCATGCTACGACCAGCTTCTCGAAGGCTCGGCATCATCTACTCTGTCATGGTTTCTCGGCCGATTACGTCCCAAGCAAACCATTTCCTCAGTCTTCGGCCCGACACCTGCGCTCGCCCGCGCTACCGAGCCAATTAACGTCTTCTCTTTTGGTACAGAATATGGAGATACGATATACAGCTGGCGATACGGGTCTGAGATGGACGGACTCGGTCACCTTGCAGTCGCCCTGGAGAGCCAACAATACACGCTAGGTGGATCTGTCGATCTCTCCCTCGATCTCACCGCCCTGTCGCCCTCCACTACTATCCATTCGATCACCGCAAGTCTTGTGCAGACTACCACAAGACCCGCCTGTCCTTTGAAATGCTCTGCGGCAAGGGGTAGTCCTGTCAACGTCGCGGAGGGAAGTGCTGAGTTGTTGGACAAGTACCAACTTTACTCCCACGGGACTTCCTGGTCAAGGATCCCTGGCCGTCCAAGGCCATTCCACGGGTCTTATATCTGGCGTGGAGCGGAAGGTGTGCAGTATGTCAGGGATAGTATGGGCGATAAAGATCTCCTCGTTGACCGATCACACCCCGATGGCTTTGGCTTGTCCACTATTTTATCACTGCCTTCACCTATAATTGGTGCACATCCAACGACCGTCGACGCTAATCCAGCTTTCTCGACTATCGCGCATCACCTGGAGCTCCGAATCGAGTATTCTGTCCTGAAACAAGACATCCGCGGCGATCCCATCTCCAGTAGCGACTCCGAGCCGATGGAAGGATCAGTGAGGACTTGGACACTGGAGAAATCGCTTCGAATTCATTCTGACCTATCTTCTGCGACCTCGACTGCTGCTCCGCCGTACTCGCCCTCACCGACTCTATCACGCTGCCATACTTCCGACTTTAAGCCTTCGATGGAGCTGAAATCAAACACCGCCTTGCGGTACATCTCGCTTGGAATGACGAAAGCTACTTTGATGAGGCCTGTGGCGGTTACCCAAATTGACTTGCAGAAGGCTACGAAGAGGCACTGGGAGGAGACTGCTGGGATGTGCGCTTGTTTTGAGAGGATAGTCATCTGTGGCTGTGTGACTGTAGGGGACATGTGCTGTGCTCAAGACGAGCCGACATGCTAGGCGAGCAAGGTTTGAGGATTGTTCCAGAAAAACATTGTGCAGCCATGAATACCAGTGGACTCCGTGGAAGGTATGTGTGCAGTCCGTCCTCCGATTGATTGCCACAGGGCCACAGCCTCTTCTTCGGATGCTGCATACTGCGTGATACCAATGCCTAGCCATTTCCCTTAAGCTCGCCTCCTCACTGGCTACCCGCCCTCTTTTGCCCGATCAGCATGGGTGACACTGGCTGGGCTTGGCACCGGGGGCGTCTTGAAAGGGTGAATGTGAAAGCGGTGCATTACATCTCCTTCAGACCGCTGGCAGCTCTTTCACAGCCTTTCGTAACCTACAACCGTTCAGGCATTGAATGGAGGTTAGCCAGGCGAAACACTGCCACCCCATGTAATCTTCCGTGAACAGCAAAGACCACCTTTCACATATCAGGTCCTTCATTTTAATCACCAAAAAAAGCTGATCAAGGGTTGAAAGGGTCTGCAGATCACATTTGCCGAAGCATATATGTACACGTATATATGCGAGGGAATGGTCACTCAAGCTCTTTATATCTAGCATTTTAGCAATACACCCCTATCAATATCAGATATACATTCAAAATAACTTATCAACGCACACCAACATGAAATCAGTCTACCTTTTCATCTCGCTCGCGTTCGTCGCCACCGCAGCTCGAGCTCTGGTGACGTCTTTCACTTTCTATGAAGGCAGGTCATGGTTCCACAGTTCGCCGGGACTCTGACTGATGACTGACACGTTCAGATATAAATCTGGAGGGGGGGGGTTGTGGAACCAGGGTCATTAGTACCTGGTTGGTTGTCGCAGAGGACACAATGCGTGGACAGAAAAGACGGCATCAATTCCGTGAAAGTAAACGAGGCCTGGAGCCTCGGAGAGTCGCTGTATTGTATCAAGGGTTACAAGGAAACTGATTGCGACGGAAAAGATATCGCGTTCACCTCTCCCTGGGATTCCGCTCAGCGAGGTCGGTGTTTTCTTCCTTTGATTTGCTTTGAAAGAGAACGCTCACTTACCATATCAGGAGATGGAAATTACACATTCCCGGTGACCGTCGGGGCAGCAGGAGTTGTGACTATCGATCGAGTACGTCATTGAACTAAAAGGCTTGATTAGAAGGCTGATGAATCAGGACAACGCGGACAGCTGTCCAGAGTGGAACTTTGCTCAAAATGTGATATGAAGTGACCTCTGCCCCTTCGCCTTACTTTGTGCCCGACACTTTACAGCCATCGTCATGTACCAGTTTGTTGAGACGATGTGTGGGAGATGTTTGAAACTGATTCCTCGGAGCATTTCTTATCCTCGCGTTCAGTAGATCGGCGAGTGCTACCGGTGCTAGTAGTGTCCATTGTTGATAAAGCCATCGAGCCGAGACCAGGGTCGAGTATAAGGTTCAGGTCGGTTGAAGAGAATCAATCATATTGGGGGTGTACATGTTCTGGTAGTCCAGTAGGCCGCAGTCAATCTGTTTATCAGCAATTACGACATTAGACTCAGGTGATCTACTATTAAGGCACATCCACTTGCGTACTCTTATTCCCTCTCTTTTTACCCCCTTCGGTAAATGCAAAGTGAAGCTCCGACCTGATTATCGCAAGCGAGCATTTAGAGCATCAGAGGACGATAGCAACCGGGTCTGATAGGATAACGGGACCTCAATTGATTACAACTACTACTGACGGTACGGAGCATATCGCTCATTGCTATCTCTCGCTGTACTTTCTGTATTCTTACTTCACTTCGACATACAATGACCGAAAAAATGGACAAGGATGTCATGGCAGCGACAGCTGCTGTGGAGAAGGGCGGATCTTCGGACGATACCACAACGGCAGCATTGAAGGAGATGGGATACAAGCAGGAACTAAAGAGGAATCTGGGAATGGTATCAGTCTTAGGGCTTAGTTTCGCAATCATGGCAGTTCCATATGGTTCTAGTACGACTTTAAATATCGCTCTGACGGACGGTGGACCAGTGACAATCCTCTGGGGTGTAAGTCGTATCTGATTTCAATGTCGTAATGGAAGCTAACGCTTATCAGTGGGTCTTTGTATCCTGTGTGTCCATGTGTATCGCATCCAGTCTGGCAGAAATGTGAGTCCGCGTACCACCCCGCTGTTTAAGCTGGCTGGCTGACGAGATAGCTGCTCGGTCTATCCCACCTCTGGGGGTGTTTACTGTGAGTCGTGTGATCAGTGTACTGGATAACGGAAGCTGATAAGCAGATTGGGCTGCCATGCTTTCCACGCCAAAATACAGTGCCTTCTCTAGTTACCTCACAGGATGGCTCGGAACAGTCGGCAACTGGACGTGAGCACCTCCTATCATATTATCGGGTCGAGCTGATCAGCAGCGTCACCGTATCGATTGCCTTTGGTGGGAGTCAGCTTATTCTGGCTTGTGCGACACTTTACCACGAAGACTATGTCCCTACAGCATGGCAGACACTGCTTGTATACTGGGCATCACTACTCGGATCCATGCTCATCAACCTGTTCTTTGCAGCGTGAGTTTGTCCACTTCGAGCTGGCGTGACGTTCCTGACAGCAGTCACCTCGATAAGTTGAACAACCTCTGCCTCTACTGGACAGGTGGTTCCGTCATCATGTATGTGTCTCACAACCTCATGGATCCAGCTGACAGGACAGTGTATGTGCATTATCCTTGCCCCCCCATTGGGTACTGACACCCGCAGATCATCGTCACCCTGCTCGCCATGGCCGATACGAGGAACTCTGCGGAATTCGCGTTCACCCACTTCGACGCTTCCCCATCCGGCTGGCCAGCTGCCTGGGCATGGTTCGTTGGATTACTTCAAGGTGCCTACGTCTTGACTGGGTATGGTATGGTCGCATCTCTTTGCGAGGAGGTCAAACAGCCCGAGAAGAGTGTACCGAAAGCTATGGGTCAGTCACCTTCTTTCCTGAAAGTGAAGCGAGACTGATAGACAGTCCTCTCTGTCCTCGCAGCTGCCATTACCGGTATCGCATATTTAGTAAGCTCGATCTCTCTTGGGGAGCCTGAACTCACAACCTAGCTGCCCATCAACTTTGTCCTACCCGACATCCAGCCACTACTCCAAGTAGCATCCTTGCAACCAATGCCACTACTCTACAAGACAGTCACCAAATCCTCGGGCGCAGCCCTCGGTCTCACCTTCCTCAGTACGTCATTGCCTATCTTACTCTGAACTTCAGGCTGATGAACAGTCCTCGGTATCTGGTTCTTCGCGACCGTTGGATCTTTGACCGCAGCATCGAGATGTACATGGGCTTTCTCCCGTGATGGTGGTATCCCAGGATATCAATGGTGGAAAGTCGTCAACCCTCGGTTTGGCGTCCCCGTCAATTCACTCTTGTTGTCTACGGCAGTATGCGCATTGTTGGGGTTAATCTACCTTGGATCCTCTGCTGCATTCAACGCTTTCACCGGTGGTCAGTTAAATCATCTCATGATCTATCAGATCGCTGATCATCAGTGGCTACCATCTGTCTTGGATGCTCTTATGCCTATCCTGTTTTGTGTTCCCTTATCAGAGGCAGGAGAGATGTCCGAAATGCTCCTTTCTCTCTTGGCAAATTCGGTTACCTCATTGTGGGTCTCTCTCATCTTCTCGTAATACCAGCAACTGACATGTAGAACGGAATCACGGTAGTCTGGATTTCATTCTCCATCATCCTGTTCTGCATGCGTATGTCCTCCCGTTCGGCATGGGGCTTTGACTGACAATACAGCGACTGCCATCCCCGTCACCCCAACGTCGATGAACTACGCAAGTGTCGTTTTTGCAGGATTCTCGTCGATCGCTATCCTCTGGTACGCAGTCTACGCCAGGAAGCATTACAAGGGTCCAATTCAGTCAGCTGTGGGTGCAAGAGAGGGATCGCCCATTCCAGAACAGACAGTCGAGGTGAAGCATGATTAACAACTATGAGGTTGAGGGGTTACTCTGGGTCAGCGTAAAGGCTGGGATTTGTATTCGACGGGATCATCGTCCCGGTTGTCTGATGAATAAAATATTATACTTGCATAAGAGCTACTGATAAACACGGATCTAGACAACCGTGATACTACACATGTACTGAGACTGATCTCGAAATTTAGAAATGGCTAGTTCGCTTCTTGCTGAGCCACTTGCCGTGTGCCAGCATGAGGTAAAGGTTCATGCACAACCTGGCGAAATCATTCTCGTACAACTCGGTAGGGTAGTCGGCTCCGAGCTTATAGGCAGCGGCCTTTCCAGAGATAGCAGCGACCTCGTGAGCGTTGACGAGAGTCCAGGCGGCAGCGTAAGTGGTGTGCTTGGAGTTTCGATTCAAAGCCCAGATGAAAGGTACGACAAAGGCGTAATGTGTCCAGCCGTGACATAGCTGATGCCACCAATCCTCTCGAACTGGTATCAGCGACGCTTCAACAGCCTAACTCACTGATGCATTCCTTTTTTATCTCGTCCTTTTGCCATGTGTGCTCGTCCTTCTTGTTGAGGAAGATGGTCTGGAAGATGTGGTCCTTGTAAGGCTTGGTCTTGTCAAGCTGGTATTGGAAAGCGGAGCAGTCGAAACACATTTCCTGAGGGTATAAGCAAAGAGCTATATATGTGACAGGAGATACTTACCAATAGCTTGGGATCCGCTGGGACTTGCTTGATCATGTACATTGGCTGGAACTCCTTCTCGCCCTTGGAGTACCTGGCAGAGTCGTCACGACCGCCCACGGTGGTGACGGCCTGAGATTCATCGAACTCGATGGTGTAGTACTTCTTGATGTAGTCGATATCCTGACTGTCAGCATACTGGCTTTGAAAAGCAGTGCGGACTTACAGTGTGGGTGACGGTAACGTCATCACTCCATTTGGTGTTGCCCAAAACCCATTTCTCAATGCCCCTGGCCTTCTTGCCTAGGATCCGCTTGGCAGTATCCGCAAGAACACAGAACACAATTTCGTCGAATTCCTCTTCGTTCTGGGGCATGTCTTGATCGGCGTCGTTGGGGTTATGGAGGTCCTCCTGCTGTCTTCGGCCTCGCAACAGTACCTTGACAGTAGGCGTTCTGCTGAGAACGACATCTAATTCGGTGTTGAGTCGGACGTTTACGCCCTTGGACTCGAGGTCCTTTTGCCATTTAGTGTAGAACTCGGTGGTCTCGGGGAAGACGACCATAGGTGGTAAGTTACTGGACAGACTCTTTTCGTCGATCGAGTACCACATTCCATAAGTTGGCGAGGTGTAGAGTCGTTCCATGACAGCAGAAGGGAGGTGAGGTGTAGCGTTACCAGTCCCAAGGAAGAGGGCAAGACTGGAGAATTAGTCACCACTCGACCATTAAATAGCAGGCGTACCTTGGGTAAACCATGTAATTGATGAACTCTTCGCTCAAACCCCACATCTTCAAACTGATCCTGATCGGGATCAGAGCGAAGAGAACCTCAAGCCTCCTCATCCACCTGATGGCAGTAGCGAATCGCTTGATATCCTTCTGATGCTCCGCCACGAGCTTGGTAGGGAAAAGGTTGGTCCAGAACTGAATGTCAGCTTGGCCACACGTGATCTGAGCCTACTGACCTTGTCTCCTTTCCCGAATGATACCTGTAGATCGACAGGCTTGGCTTCGTATCCTTGCTTCTGGAACTGATGGAAGGTATGCCTGTCGTCAGATCTGTATGGTGATAGTGACCTACTGGTAGATATAACTTCCTCCCTGTACACCTTGATTCATCCATGATGATCCGTGTCGCTCCTTGTCAACGGGGATGGAGAATGCCTGACCACCACAGTAGCCCTGTGCATCTGTGGATCAGCTGAGAGTCTGTGGCTGAGTATGATGTGGCGTACCGATCAAGGTAGTCTCGAATTTATCTGGATGGTTCGCGAGGGCGTCTGCGCATGACATGCCCGCTGACCCTGCTCCTACTACTAATACCCTCTTCTTTGCTGTCTTGTTTGCCATGATGAATGGATATGTGAGTATATGGTATGATGTACAATGTATACATACCCTCAACCCATCTCTTCCTATATCATCTTCTCACGATCATCTATGACGTTTACGTGATCGACGTCGACAATCAGATGTCATTCTCTCGTGAAATTCGAATCGATCATCGGATATCCCCGATCGATCATTTATTCATCATTTAGTGTTGAATGTCTCTATACATTATTGCATCAAATAACTACTATATATCCTATGGCATCGCATCACGTCATCTACTAATACATCAATCCATATCCTTATCCAATCATGCCTTGCCAAATCCACCAGTCTCGTAAATGGCAAACATGAGCTTTTCTCGAAGCTGCTCATACGACTCGTACTGCGGCAAGAGCAACAGATTGAAACATGTGCTCGCTTGAGGTAAACTGCCTTTCTTCGAGTATAGCTATCAGTCAGCAATGTCCTTCGGGTAAACACTGATCAAGACTCACCTTCTGAAGCTGGAATGGTTGGATACCAGAAGCTCCTTGGAGTTGCATGAAACCACCAAGAGGTACTCGAGACGAGGAAGTCACAAACATCAAGAATCGAGCTCGTTCCTCTTGCGAGAATGATCGTAGAGCTCGCCAGAACCACGAGATCTCCGGGTCACCTTGTTTCCAACCCGACATCTGGGTAGCGTTCTTGAGCTCGTCAACATCGACCGAGGTAATACCGGAAATAAGCACTGGTCGTCAGTCTTGTCCATACGTCAACCCTCGACCGACTCACATTCAAGCTGATCAGCCTCAAAGATCTGAACCAATTTTCGAGGAATGACCTCGTAGAATCCTTGTAGGAAGCTCTTGATTTGATCCTTGATAGAGTTCTCGACTCGGTAGCCAACGACCAATCGGACGTACTCCTCCTTGTTCTCTTCAGTCACACTGATCTCGGCACCACCTTCCTTGAGCTCGACGACCTTTTTCTCACCGAACTGATCATCTTCAATAGTGAATTCCTGATCAATGACGTCGGTGATATCGTTGTCGAGCATCCACTGGAGAGATTTGTGATACTCGGGATCGATTGACTCGAGGTCTCGCATGTCGACAGTCTTGCCGAGGATTTGCTTATAGAACGCTCGACTGAAGTATGCGTCGAGAAGCCGGCCACTATTGATCAGCTTCAGTGTCACAGGCAATGTGAGATCACGTACTCAAAGACAGCTTTTCCAATGACTCGACCAACAAACTTGAAGTAAGCCAAATGATCACCGTTGATCCCCGAAGCCTTGTTGGGCTGATAAGTCTGAGCATCGGCCGCACAAGGCTCGAATAGAGCTACAAGTCAGCTCATCCCGAACTCCGTGTGGGAAGACTTACCAAAGTTGGGATCAAAGATCTGCTGAGCTAGGACACTGTACCACTCCCTCGTGACTCCACCAGCGTCGATACCGTCTTCATTGTAGAATTTGACGCTCAACTTTCCATACTTGACTTCATTACCTGTTCGTCGCTCGAGAGCTCTGAACGAGTCCTCAAACACGTATTGACGACGAATGTTGAGGTGTAGTACAGGCGAGTGGGCAGGTTGATCCCTCTTCCTCTTTAGCTTCTGCAAGAACCAATTTCGCTTGTTATCGAATTCAAGTACTCGCGGGTTTCGGACGAGAAGCGAGAACGAACCACTTAGTAAACCAGGGTTGGTCCGAACGATAGCATTGAGGACCTTTCGATGAGTGGTGGTGAAAGTGACAAACAAGCTGTCTGTCTCGTCGATGGTACTGGGTGGTAGAGAAGGTGATCGAGTCTCCCTAGCTTCAGGTCGACGGTATTTGCAAATCACCATCAAAGCCTCAACCAGCGGTAGGAGGACAGCGGAAATCTGATCGGTACTACCTCGAGCATCGACAGTCGACAAGCACTCGCTGAGCTGCTTCCACATGGCATCAAACTCGAAGGAATCGAAAGTCTGAGCGATCGCCTTTTCTTGTTCCGTCAATGTCTCTCCTGGTGGATCCGAGTCGACCTTTTCGGAATGCAAGTAATCGATGGTCTTGAGTAGTCGGAGTAGCTGGGCTTGACTGGAAGAGGCGGGCGAGAATTTTGCGAGAGAAGCGGTACTGAGCTCGGTCGATTGATCTAGTAAAGTAGTATGTAGCTCCTGTAGCTCTCCAAGAATATCTTGACCAAGTTGCTGGGCTCGATCGCGTAATTCGTTCAAGATGGTTGTCTTGGCTCCAGCGACTGTCGATAGATTCTGCATGATCGATAGAGCATAGCTGAAAGTTCGACTTGGACATTCACCGACGGTCAAGCAGTTGACGACCAATCGAAGTACCGAATCGGGAATGACGGGTGCTCGAGTCAGAGTCGACGAAGAAGCAGGAGCGGTAGAGCTTTCTCCGACCTTGTCCTTGGCTGGCGTTGCGACTGATGCCGGTAGAGGCGTATGCATGGCGGAAACCGGGGGACCCAACAACGCCGGTGTGGCTTCTGGAGCAGTCGAAGTACCTTCCTTGGTGTCCTCCTTGGGTTCGGTAGGCTTCAAAGTGGCAAGCGGCTTGGTGATGGAAGACAGGAGAAGAGTGAACGACTCCATCATACCAGGTGCCTTGAGCAAGACAGCTCGATCGAGGAATCCAAGCAAGACGACAATCGGGAACTTGGTCTGCGGAATCAACTTTTCCTTGCCCTTGCCCTTTTTCGTTAGCGGTTTCCGTAATCCAACAGGCTGTTCGTGTTCGGTCAAGAAGTAGTTGACAGCCATCGAGTTGTGTGTGACAATATAAGTCAAGGCCTCGAAACATCGTTGAGCGATAAATGTCGGAATATGATCAGCTTGCAGCTTGGCAAACAGATTCGACGGAGATGGCTGAGCCATGGCGATAGGTGTATCGGGCATCTTGGGCGTTTTGGGTGTCGACTTGGGAGTGACTCCAGGTTTAAGCGACATCTGTGAAAAGCTCTTGTCGACGAGCAACAAATCGCCAGTTCCATCCTGAACCACCGAAATCAAGAGATTGAGCAGCTCGCTTCGAGTCGACGAGTTTTCGCAGAGATTGATCAAGACTCGGAAGAGGTAATCCCGCTTGAAGGCCTCGGGGAAGAAGAGCAATTTGACCAACGATGCGACTCCAGGCTTATCGAGAAGTTGTACAGCATCTCGCTTGTGTCGTTTGTGAGGTGGCTCGCCCGTTGGCGCAGGTCGTGGACGGCCAAAGTCCATAGGAGGTCGGAATGTAGACGCACCAACGTCACCTTGTCTACCGAGCATTTGCGTGAGTTCGGCAGTTCTGTGTTGGAATTGTTGGTCGAATAATGCGAGCATATCTTCGGGTGTTGGCCTTCCGCCTCGCGCAGCCCCAGGTCCACCTAGGACACTTTCGACATCTTCGCGTAATCGGCGACGAATGTCGGCTATGCCAGGTGGTAGCTGCACAGCGGGTGGCTGAGCAGGGGCAGCAGGAGCCGCTTGAGATTCAGCCTGATTTCGTGCATTCCTAGCCCTCTCCATCCTCTCCTGCAACATGATTTCAGAGCGGATCTCGTCAGGTAAGGCTTCGAGGAATTCGGGACTGATTTGAGAAGACAAGCTCGAGTCGGCGACGGGATCTCGGTTTCGATTATGCTCTCGCATGTGCTGGTCGACAACATCGGCTCGCATCTCGTCGGGCAGAGCTTGCAGGAATTCGAGATCAATTCCAGTACCGGTAATGTCGACATCTTGACCATGAATGTTGATAAACACTCGGGCCAGAGATGGCTCTTCGGCGGCTGGCTCCGTGGCTGGCGCTTCGGTACTTGATCCAGCTTCGTTTTCGGTAGCAGCGGTCTGGGGAGCAGGTGGTTCACTAGCCGAGGTCTCGGCGCGTGTTTCCATCTCGACGTCCTGCAGTGGGGTAGGAATTCGGGAGGCAGGAAGCGCAACTTCTGCCGCGGCCGCAGCATCGGCTTGACGTGCCTCCTCTTCTGCCTTGGATTTGATGTTTTCCAATTCGCGCGCTGCTTCCTGGTCCTTCTCGTCCTGCTCCTTGGCTTCTTGCTCGGCCTTCTTTGTCTTTTCGGCTTCGGCGGCAGCGACGATCTTGGCCTCAGGCAAGAGACGATTGATGATGTGATTGACAAGCTTGACACTATCATCACCACAAACAGCCATCTCGTCGTGCCATCGCTGTAGAGTTGGCTTGGGGATGAATTCGGATGAGATGTCGAGGTCGGCAGCTGCGGCAGCTTCGGTTCGAGTCTGTTGAGACGGAGCAGGGAACCTGTATCGTCTTCCACCAATTTCAATTTGGATGCCGCCGTCAGGAGTCGAAGCCATGCCGATACTCAAGGCTGTGCGCCCTGCGTCTCGGTGACGCATCAAGATGTTTTCGACTAGTCGTGCCGCATCAGGTCCCATGGTCTCAGCCATGCTGCCAGTACCCGGGGGTGCTCCGCTGGGAATTGTAGCCATGGCCGATTGCATGTCGCGATCGATTGACTCGGCGAATGCGGGATTGGTCAAAAGAGGATGCTGAACCAAACTCTGGCTTGATGGTCGTGTAGGGCCAAACAATGCCGCCATAGGGTCGCTGCTATCTGCATGTCAGCCGAGTCCTTGAATGTAAGCTTACCCATCATCAGACGAGAGCGAGGTCGATCTGGTCGGCCAGCTCGGGGGTCGGTAGCCCAACCCCAATGGCCGGCAGTAGCCGATGGAGGATGGATCGTAATTTCCGCATCTCCAGCTTCCTCCATTTCATCAAGCAACAACCTGCCATTAGCGAAATCGTTGCGGCAACTCACTCTTCATCTTCATCCTCTAACTCAAAGTCCTCTGGTCCATCAATCCCATCCAAGACATCTTGCAAGTCCTCGTCATCTTCTCCATCCTCGAGCATGCCGGCCATGTACTCTTCTAAGCCCTCAGGCATTCCTGGTGGGAGATCACCGTCATGTTCGGGGAAGGGGACGTCTCCTCCATCCTCCTCATCCTCATCGTCTAGTTCCTCCACGTCATCGCCCCAGACCATATCGGGCCCATCGGTACCAATGACAACCTCTCGTTCTTCCTCCTCGGCATCTTCGTCAGTCCATTCGTCCGGATCTTCCGAATCCATATCCTCATCGTCGTCGTCCATATCATCGTCATCCGATGGCTCAGTGTCGGCCTCGTCATCATCCTCCATATCTATGTCGTCCTCATACATCTCCATCATGTCATCCTCCTCGTCGTCATCTTCATCACCGCTCTCGTCCTCAACTTCTCCACCGATGATGCCCAATGCAGAGTTTCGGTATAGATCAGGAGCGTCTTCGTCGATACCATCCATGTCCATGTCCATCTCAGAGTCACTTCCAGAAGAAGACGATGAGGGCGATCCTTCTCGGTTGCCCGAGGGTCCAGCAGCACTGGCCTTTTCAACCTTGTTCCACTTGATGGATATTTTGGATCTAAGCATTAGTTGAGTTTATCGCGTAATATTAGGTGCAAGAGTACTCACAGGTGATCAAGGGCCTTGAGTAAGGAGAGAAGAGGAACCTTGATATTTGGGAAATTGAGGTCCACACCACCCATGGCGTCCGTAATCAAACCAACAAAGTTCTTCTCTACCATAGCCTTGGCGAGCAGCAGAGAAGAATCATCGTGTCGAGGTGCAATAGCCGATTTGGCAGTCAGGAGCCGGTAAACTAATTCTCCTACTGACCAGAGCTTGCCATATCGGACATTGGCATCTTGTGTCGAGCTGTCCTTCAGTACCTTGATGATGGCGTCGAGGACCGTCTTTCGAATGGTGGTCAAGTCTTCTGGTACAGTCTTGGCGTCGCTGACGGTAGTAATGTCGGAACACAGAGCGACCAACATCGAAGTGGCCCAGCCGGAGACGACCATTCGTCGAGTCGGCTTGACCCCCTTTTGTCCATCTGAAGCGAGATCTCGACCCAGTTCGACACATCCAACGAGGTCGTTGACGATCTGTGAGATTTCGTTTCGCGATTTAGGTCCATTCAGTCCGGTACCACGAAGAGCCTCCACGAAAGCCTTTTTGGCAGAATTGTACGAACCAACGACCTCGGTGATGAGCGAAAAGATGAGACCGGCGTATGCTTCGGGTGTTCCTTCCTCGCTCAAAGTCGCCTTTGTAGCAGCCCCGAGTTCTTTGACCAGAAGTTCCATGGCAGGATGACTGACGGGTCCAGAGGCAGAGAATGGGTCGGAGGTGACAGCCTTCTTTTCGTTCAACTTTGATCGAATGTGATAAACGCCTGCCACCGGTTTGGGGTCGACAAGTGTACACTCTTTTTCAATGGCATCGACAAATGAATCGGAATGTCGAGAAGTGGCTTGTCGGAGCTGCTTGACGAAATGTGAAACCTCGGTGACCTTGTCTCGATTGAAGAAAGTTCGGATCTCGCTTTGCATGACTTCATCAAGTGTCGCTCGATCTTCGAAGCCATGACGAAGAATCATGGCGAGAAGCTGGTGACATGTCGAGAGTCGCTTATCGAGCTTTGCCTTGAAGGGTTCAAGGCAATCGGCGAAATCGATTGTAGAGTTGTATTTGGAGATGACAACCATACATCGATAGGCAGTGACCATGTCTGCCTGTGTTGCTTCTTCGGCCAGGATACCACGGCATGCTGCGAGTAGTCGGTCTTGTTCCTCGATTCGAGCGATTTCAGTGATGGCTTCTGGCTCATCTCCAATCTTGACAGTCTTGACATTGATCGACAGAACCATAACGGTCTCGGCAAAGCATAACAAGGATGTGACCCATTTAGGTCGAGGCGTGGTCTCGATTGGTAACGACTTGACGACCGAATAAGCCAGCGTAGTGTTATCTTCGTTGAGCTCGGGAATCTCGTGAGCGACAGCGAGGATCGAAAAGAGTCGGAGCTTGTTAGAAATGAGGTTTTCGGCATCGGCTGCACTGATGCTCTTGAGCAATAGGGTCAAGGCAGACTCGTCACTCGGGAAAGCGGGGATCAAGTCAAACATCAAAGCCTCCTCGCCAGCCAGCAATGCCATGGCTCGAGTCGGTAGTTCAGGCCTGGCCTGCTCGCGCATTTCATCGAGTGCCTTCTTGACCTCTTCAGGACTTTCCGTTGGGGGAGGTGTTGGCGACTTGTCGACTTCCATACTTTCGTCTGCAGTAGTAGCTGGTGCTGTTTCGGTGGTGGTCCCGTCGCTTGGCCCTGCTGCGTCTGGTTCGAGCACCAATTCCTCCTGCGTAGTGATCGGTTCGGCTGGTACTGGAGCGGCGGGAGCAGCTGCAGCTGCATTTTCAAAGACATGAGGCATACTGAGCAGCATCTCCGTAGCGGCAGCAACATTATTTCGACCTCGGATCATGGCCTGTTCGGCTGAGCCTCGTGCGAAGCCCATGTCGACCAATTGATCTACACCAGCAGGATCGGCAGTCAGTGGAGCTCGGACAACTGGCACGATTGGTTGAGCAGCCGGGATCATTCCGAATACTCGAGTCGCCGGAGCAGGAGTTGGCGCAAGTGGTTTCTCGTCTTTGCCTTCCATGATGGCGAGGAATGCCTTGACCCCCTTCTGGGCTACTTTTGCTGGAGCATTCTGTAGCCATTCCGACTCCCAAACGCGCTTAGCGTAGGGGAAGATATCCCGTCGAATCCGTATGAACATTTCGGTAGGCGAAAATTTGATCTCGGTACGCTGCTGTAGAACGTGTGTTTGCGGATTCGCCATGATTGCTTTGGGTCGAACTAGTGCACTCAAGGTTTCCAGGGCGACAGTGACTCCACCAGCAGCTCGGACCTTGTCGGCTCCTTCGAGATCCTTTTGCTCAGCATTGTCGAGGAGCGAAGTCACCAATTCGAGCAATCGAGCCAAACCACCCTTCTTTTCGAATGTGATGAACAAGACCATGTGCAAATGACCGTCGGGACCGCGATCGTCAAAGAGCTGTAGCAGGCAGGCCCCAAGTGCGATGGTGTTGTAGCACGTTCCAACTGGCCCGTCGACACTCCCGCTATATTCGCAATGACCGATAAGGATCCGTGTGATCGTCAAGGCCAGATTCTCGGCTTGAGTTCGATGTGCGGGTTCCGGAGCTCGCTTGAAGAAAAGTAGACGGACAAAAGCTTTCATTAGCACAGTCCAGGGCTAACTGGGGGAAACCCACATTTGAACATCTTGGTGAGACCTGAGTACAAGCGTGTAGAGAGGTATTTGCCAGCGGAGCCCTTGGTCTCTTCGAGAGTACCTTCTTTCTCGGGCACCTCATGAACCCTGAAATTGGCGACTGCCAACATGGTCCTTCGATGGAGCAGTCCAACATCTTCGACGAATGATTCGCTGTCGCTCAAAGACTTCAGTAGCGGCGTAGCTGATTTCGAAGGTCCAGTCGAAACGCTCGCAAAGAAATTACTCAAATACGCTAGACGAATGACCAAGCCACGGAGGATCGGTAGTTTGTCGCCCAGCGCGTCCCATGAGCTGTCCTCTTGCCACATGGTAGGAACCTTGTCCATGGTAGTTCTGACGGATTCTACCAAAGCTTTCGCGATACGTCCTTGATCATGTTCTCCGAGTGTGGAAAAGACTGTGATTGTCGCGACCGAGATACCTGATGGAGCATGCCCTGCCTGCATGGGTATACAAGGCAGATCGGCGATATCGAGTAATCGATCAAGACCTCCGCCGTCGATGAATTCCTTCGCGAGTGTACTGTTTCGTAAAACACCTTGCAAGACCTGATATCAGCTGAGTTGGTGGAGCGGGACCTACGTTCAGGATCATGACGAGCTTCTTCAATGGCTCATTCTCGGCTGGTAGATCCAGACTGCCAACGATATCGGTCTCGGCGAGGAGGTACTTTTTGCGCTCCTCCTCATTGGCGGGTGCAAATGCCGCTCCTTCATCGCAGGCAGCCTGCAGACTTCTCAAAAGACCGGCCAAAACCAAAGATCGGAGAGGAGGATGATGTCGGACGAGCTCGTCGAGACTTTGACCAAGGTTATGGGCGTTGTCGCTCACCGCAGACAATGTGACGAGTTTCTCGATGACCGTTGGATGGGCAAGGGTGAGATCGATACCGGTCTGGTTGAGACAGATAGCACCGATAGCATGGGGGATGGCGCTGACGATCTAGAGTCAGTGGATGATCAGAGGTGGAGGACTTACATCGTGTGTTGAAGGGTTTTCCTTCTCCAACTGTGTGTATAACGCTTGCGGCAGACCGAGTTCTTGTAAAACAGTCAGAGACGTCGGCTCGTTGTGCACAAAAGAAGCCATGGTGTTCATAGCTATCGTCAGCTTCGTTTCTCGAGAAAGACTCACCCAGCGAGAAGACTCGGGGACCAAAACGGGGCGCATCGATGAAGATCTGCTTGAGCAACTTTGGCAGATCCGAGTCCACCAGATTTCGCATGCCATCTGCACTTCCCGACATTTGCATCATTCGCTGGATACTTCTCAGTGTCGATCTGATTGGAATAGTGTAGTAGCTCTGGATGGTTTCTGTCATCAGCTCAGTCAATGGGGCGGGACATACCTTCAGAAAGTGCGTAATTTGGCTCGGGCAGAGTGCTGGTCAATAGAGTCTCGATCTCGGTCTATCATCAGCCTGGTACAAAGGTGAAAACTCACCTTGACGGTCTTGACGAGTGTGTTGATGCCGTCGGCGTTGCCGAACGCTGTCAATCCTTGAGGTGCGCTATATATGACCGCATCAATGAGACCCATGGTACGTGCGACATACTAAGGGTCAGCACAATCCCCAATCTGCGACCTACGTTGACACGCTTCTCCACAGTTGTCTTGGGAATGTCCAAAAGAAGTGGTATGATCCCGGCACCAATGATTTGATTGCTGTGTGGTGGAGATGTTGCGACGTATGCGATCAGCCCCATCAAAGCATCGACGACTTCGTATAGCACATCCTCATTTGCAGTCAGACGGCGAACTGTGTCCCGGAAAAGACCAATGAGGATTCCGTGGTTGACGTTTGCTCCGATTGCCGCGACGACCTCTGACAGTTTGCTCCTATGATGTGCACAAGCGTCGACGGCATATATAGCCGCGCTTGTAACAGTGTCGGCGACCCCACGTCCGGGCACGAGAAGTGCAGCCATGTCGGTAATCAGGGAGGTCTCGTAGAGGAATATGGAGGATTGTGAGGTGTCGTCAGGCGTGTAATAAACTGACGTCAGTGCTGAGCTCGGACGGGAACATACCGTAATTTGCTACAGCGAGCAGTCGGATAGCATATAGCTTCTCGCGGGCTTCTTTGCTGGCAGTGAGGATTCGAGCCTTGTTGAGGAGGTTGAGCTGATCGTCGACTGCAATCTTGTGTTGTTCGGCAACCTCGGCGATCTGATCGGGCGTCTGGAGTTGAGAGACATCCAGATCTAATGTCGTTATGCTGGAACTAGAACCCTCCTGTGGGTAGAACTGAAGGACGATTTTGGTACTGATGGGCTCCACCTTGTCGAGGGTAGCGATTTGGACCGTATCGAAGCCAGCATCGTGAAACTGCTCCCATCCTTTCGTCAACGTGAGCAGTCGGTCGGCGACCTTGTTCATCACTGCTGGCTCCATAGGTGTTCCAGAACCATACTGCTGTCCTGGGCGAAGGAGCAAAAGAAGAGTTGAATGTAGAACGTCGATATCCGTCGTGAACAAAAGGTCTGCTAGACGCTATATATCAGCTCTGTTTCAAAGTCCTTTACCTACCTCGTATGAAGCATAAAGTTTCCGACTCGTACAGTTCTCCAGCATCATTCGCGTCATACGAAGTATGCCCAGCAGAAGCTCTTTGGTCTTTGGCGTAAAATCGTTTGTTTGGAGTTTACCGAGGTCGTAGCTTTGAACAATGTTGGCGAGAACATCGTCGAATCGGTCAAGGGCCGGAACCCAAGCGTGTAAGTCGCCCCTCTGATATCTCCATACTGTGAGGTCGTTGATGACGGGTACTATATCGTCATCGTTGGTTGAATTGGCGATCTTGTCGACGACAGCGGCCACATCGCTTGGCTATTCCGTCAGCTTTGTTCACCCGTCTTGATAAGTTCCCTCTACAACAGATAAGGTGCATTGGAGGAGGACGAGCAATGAATAGTATAGCTTGCGCAGAATTCCTCTGCAGATCCTCACCAACATGTATGCCGCCAACTGAATGAACCCCTTTGGAGAACTAGACTTACAGGCGTCGCCACTCTCTTGACTGATTTCTTTATTTTCATGACTCTGAATACCTCGCCATAAGTCCTAGACTCTGTCTGCTCGAGATACTAAGAGGCCGAGATATACTCGTATGTGTTGAAATGAAAGAGAAGCGAAGCGAAGGTACAGAGTGTGTGTCATTGTTCAGCCAAAGTTGAAGTTGAAAGGGTGTAAGCGTGAGTATACCGTGGGAAAGTGAAACCCGTCATTGTGTACCTATCCGGGGATGGGCTCTGTGTCAATCACTCGTCATTCACACTTCTATAGCTTTCCTATACACATCATAGACAGCTTCATATATCCATCTAGACAGAGCTCTATCACCTACTACGACGGAACCTGCGAGCAACTCTTTGATAACACATACCGCACCACAAGCACATCTGGAACACCGCTCTTATCCGGCGTCCCTCCTTTCACCGTCACACGACCTTATCCGGATGGTCCTAACCCCCGTGGCCCGAGCGACGGAGATGTCAAACGTCGCTTCTCCTTTACTTCTGCCCGTCAACAGAAGAGGCTCGGCTTCATCTATTCACTCCGACTCGCCCACATGGAATGCCTCCTACCCGCCACCTCTGCGCAAGAATTCGACTGGTAGTTTCTCGAAACTCTCGGATTTCCGCCTTGACCCCGAGGAGGACACCGAGGAAGAGGGTAATGGTGTCGACGGAGTACGTCATGTGATGCTAAGCGTGGATGCTCAGTGAGTCATGCCAAGACAAAGGAACGTTGTTGACGATAGTGAATGGCGTCACCCGGTATTCAAGACCAAAGTCTTGTCAATTCTACGTCAACTGGTGCGTAGCGATCCACTGGCTGTGCTGATGTCTAGAAAGTACCCAAATGGTCATCTTCACGCCTGACACCCTCGTCCATCCACCTCCAACGAGTATCTGGCGCTCTAACAAACGCCGTGTTTTTCTTATCTTACAATCCGGCACCAAAACCCACGTCCCCAACCATGTCACCCTTGTTGACTCCGACTATGCCTCCATCCGATCCCGGTCATCCAGTCCCATTTCAAGCTGGCGAGTACCCCCCAACTCTGCTATTCCGAGTCTATGGCCCAAGCTCCGACGCCCTCATTTCGAGAAATGAAGAACTTCGTATACTTCATATTCTTAGCACTCAATATGGGTTAGGACCGAGGATCTACGGTACTTTTGAGAATGGTCGAGTTGAACAGTTCTTCCCGTCGCGCGCATTGAAGGCGGAAGAGCTTAGGGATCCGGATGTTTCGCGAGCTATAGGAAGGCGAATGAGGGAACTTCATTCAGTGGACCTTAAGGCGCTTGGATACGAAGAGGGCAAAGCTGCCGAGCCTGTGGTCTGGAGATGTCTGAGGGAATGGGTGGCTCTGGCAGAGGCTGTGCTCGCTCCTCTCCGTGAGCACGGAGGCAGATGGGAGGTGTACGTCGAGGCTTTCGGTCTGCACAGGCTAGCAGTCGAGATAGAAAAGTACAGGAAGTTCATTGGCGAGGCCGACCGAGTTGTCTTTGCCCGTGAGTACTATGACGTGGGATGAATGATAAGCTGATGACATAGACAATGATACGCAGTACGGCAATCTTCTCAAGCTGGATAATCCACCTCCAGGGCGACCCCCGCATCATAGCTACATTGTTATCGACTTCGAGTACGCAGCGCCAAACGCCCGCGGCTACGATATTGCCAACCACTTCCACGAGTGGCGAGCAAACTACCACCACCCAACCCACTCGCATTCACTAGTCCACTTCCCGTACCCCGACCAAGCACAGAAAGAGAACTTTTACCGAGCGTACCTATCTGTCGAGATGGACCACATGAGCGGTGCCGAAGTCATCAAGAGCCGTAGTGATGTCAAGCAGGATAAAGTCGAGAAGCTAGACTTTGAAGTTAAAGTTTGGAGTCCCGCTTGTAGTGTCTTTTGGGCATTGTGGGGAATTATACAAGCTGGAGAACAGGTCGAGAATATCTTGACTGGTGACGGGGCTGGGGTCGAGTTTGATTACTTGTCTTATGCTATTGAGAAATTAGAATCGTTCAGAAAGGATATCAAAGAATTAGGCGTAGAGATCTAGTTGTACACCTGTCAAATCATTATATATGGCTGCCTACTTGAATGCATACCTAGATATGAGGCACATGACTAAAGGTGAGATCTGGTCCGGCTATCAGATCTTTGTGATCTGCAACTTCATCATTCGACATTCAATCCGATACATCATGAGTCTGAAGCGGAAAGTCGTATTAGTCGGGATCGGGTTAGTCATTAGTTAGTATAATCAGCTGCATACTGACGGTCAGGGGTGCTAGCTGCTCAGGCAAGACGCTACTAGCGAAACACATCCGAAATGTCCTCCCAGACGGGGCGACAATCCTCCACCAAGACGATTTTGCCCCAGTGAGTCCTCTGGCCTGGTCCTGGGCCGCCACATTGATAGATAGCCAATAGATCAAGTACCTTACTCGCCGAAATACCCAGATCTGCAAGATTGGGATGATCCACCTACCTGTATATTATGGCCAGAATTTCGCGATACAATAAGGACAATCAAGAAAGACGGGAGACTTCCCACCCAACATCAATCACATGATCATCTGAATAAACAGGTTGAAGTCGATGTCGATCCTGAAGTACTGCAGAGAGCTAAGGAAGGATTCAAGCGGATAGAAGAAGAGCAGAGAATGAAAGGGTTTGAATTGGTCTGGTTCCTCGTAGATGGATTTGTACTGTACTGGGATCACGTATGTTCTTTATACTTTCAAAAGCTGACATGTAGGAAGTAGTCGATATGCTAGATATCAAGCTGTTCCTACGAGTCCCTAGCAATATATTGAAGTCCAGGAGGGAAGAACGTCAAACCTATGTTCTACAGAGTAAGTCCCTACTCTCACGCAGTCCCACTCAAGGCAGATCCCAATGATGCGGCAGCTGGAGGCGTATGGACTGATCCTCCAAACTATTTTGAACAGATCGTCTACCCGGCATACGTCAAGGCACATGAACATATCTTTGAGAATGGAGATGTGGAGAAAGGGCAGGTCAAGTCAGAGGGATTGCATGTCCTGCAACCTCTGGAAGGGAGGGATGAGATGACAAAGTGCTTCAAGGAGAGTTGTGAGGTTATTCAGCGTGCTCTCGAGTGAGAAGGAGCGGATGAAATACGAGTAAGGATATCATGAATCATGCATAACGACAGTAGTGGACCAACGCCCACAGTACACAGATTTGATCCGCTTGACCATCCCTTCATCAAAGTAGAGTAACTTTACAAACTCTTCCTGAGCTTCTCCCTCCATACCCAGCTGAGAGAACTTGTCTAGCCATCAGCACAAACATTTCAAAAGACGTACTTTCACCCCGCACCCAGACATTATCCTCGGTGACCACTATTTCATGTTTCGAGCCCACTCCCACGAACCTCACTGCCGATTCATCCTCTAGTTCCAACAGCTCCGGGACCACACTCCTATTGGGGATTAGATACGCATCTCCAGCCTCCGTGATGACTGCTATTCTGTTGGCGGAGCCTGGAATCACAGTTTCCACACCTAGACCCTCGAGGTCTTCGACGAGCTTGACCGAGTCTTTTGAGTCGATCTCTAGTAGATGTACCAATGGACCGGCTGATAGAGCAAAGACTCTCGAATCCGCGGCGTGGAAGGAGAATACCGTGTTCAGGAGGGGATGTGTGATAGGTATTGAATTCGCATTGACCATGAAGTCATCGAACGTTTTAAAGTAGCTGACGCGGGCAGTCGATTTGGTGTCGGCGGTGATAGCATAGACAGATCCTGAGTCAATGAGAGTAACGTCTTTCCATGATGAAGAGCTTTTTGTCTCGTCGTCAGGTAGTTTGCGGACAAGACCATCTTTGTCGAGATAGGCAGTCGCTTCATCCGCTCCCAGGAATTTGGCCGGTCGGGACACGAACGACAGTTTTGCTGGTGCTTGAATGGGATCCCCAGGGATTCTAGATCCCCAAGTATAGTAATCATCCCCCACTGAACCATTAGTCAATCTCGTTCTAAACCAAGTCAGGGAGGGGACATACCTCGACCAATTGTGCTCGCCCAACTACTCCATACTATCTCTTCCACGCACAGATCTTCGAGGATACGTCTCGGACTCGATATGATAGGTTCGCTCAAGGCCGGATCAAGGTTCCCAGTAAGGTTGTTTCCCCATGCCAAGAGGTACGGCATGACTTGATGTGACACCGACAACTAATCCCTCCTGGGTCAAACCTCGGAAGAAGGGTATATCCGGTCTACTGCGTATACCCATCGTACATCAAACAACCTCTTCATCACCTACAATCCAATCGATGTCGGGCCCCTCACCGGACCCTATCGCTCTGGGATCGCCCGCTGGTAGCACACCCCGAAAACGCACTTCGAAAGCATGTGAGAATTGCCGATTGAGAAGAGTAAAATGTACAGGGGATATACCCTGTAGAGCATGTTTAGAAAGCTCAATTACCGAATCTTGTCACGTAAGGGTGAAAGCTAGGCCGAAGAGGTATGTCTACGGATATAGTAGTTCTGATAATAGGCTACTCTCGGCCAGAGTCAAGAAAGATACTCCAGAGGGGAGACAAGGTCGATTCGAAGATTCTTTAGCTTTTCTCGACCATGTAATGCCGCTTGAACTTAATCGAGCTGGACCTTCAAGGCGTATACCGACTCATCCACTCAGTCAGCTAGAGGAAGACTTGGCAGTATGGTGTAATCAGCACGGTAAGCCCTCACGGCGAGTCATGCAGAGTTTCGCTGACTGGCAGATATCCCACTTCGACCCTTGCTATTCCAGGATGAACCTCGCCTGGCTCGATTACCAGCCACACCCCTTCCCCCTCACTCTATGATTGTCGACTTCGAAAATAACCTCATGTCGCATCTACTTACCGCGCCCGACCTGGATCGCCTCGATACGATAGATCGGCCAAGATTGTTGAATCTCTATAATCGGTACCGAGCCCTGCCTACATCCCTGACGGACGACCAAAAGGCTCTTGTTTATGCTGCGCTGTGCATCGCGAGGCATAGTCAGATGAGAGATGGACCTGCTACTGCCATGTTTGATCCGGCCACGCTGTCAAGGGAGGATGTGACCTACTATCACATGTCCAAAGATGCTGTTCAAGCTTGGAACCGGCCCAGCGTTGATGCTTTGTGTAAGCTTCTTGAAGTGAGTAGATCTGATATCAGGGGCACTCTTCTGTCTATCTTCGTACGTTACTCCACACGGTGGTATGCAGGATATGAGGGACATACTCGGACAGATGGCATGGCAAGTCAAAGAACTTGGGCTACATCGAATAGCTACTTCCAAACTGTATCCACCCCAGGATATGGTCCAGCATCTCACCGCCGCTTTCGTATATACAGATACGTAAGTTTGGTCAAATTTTCCGTACTGAAAACAGTTTTCGAGCAAGCCTGACCGACTTGGAACCATGTATACCTCTGGACGATATCGAGGTCAATGTCGACTCGTCAGATGTCTTCACTCTCTCCTGCCTTGCCCGAGCATCTCAATATGCAGGTCAGTTTGTAAGGGACTATCATGATCCAGAGATCGACGTCACATCCGATCAATACGTTCAATCCAAACAGGAAGAATGGAGTGCAGTACTAGCTTTCCTTCGGTCTCAACAGACATCAGGCATGACCAGGGTCAAGCACGGTTGGGCAGAGCTACGGTATCACTGGTACGCTTGCATCTTCTCGTATAAGTAAAGCTGATGATAGGCTGAGGATATTACTCTACTACCCCCGCCTCGGTCGATCTGCAGGAGCAGCGGCCGAAGCTAGTGTCTTTCTACTTCGATCATGTTCAAATATCATCCACATTCATACCGAACTTTCACACATGGGTAAACTCGATCCATCATGGCCACAATTGAAACGCATCATCACGTGTGGCCAAGTGTTGATCATGTGCTGTGCGAGAGGGGAAATTCACGCTTTGGAGTCGGCTGGGATCTTTAGTCGGCTGATTGATCTGCTTGATAGTCATGCGACTTTGTGGCCTAGTGCCGCCGATGCAGCTACGGCTTACAAGAGGGCTGCCAAAGTGCTCGGTATGTCTTGTGACTCCCTGGAATTGCGGAGAGCTAATAGTAGGGGTCTACATACCTGGTGATCACCCCTCGACCTCCTCGATACCGCTCGATCCTGCGACCATGTACCCCTTGGTCGACATGGGTGAAGAGCCCAATTGGCCTGGTTTGTTTACAGATTTCGACTTCAACTCATTCTTTAATATGCCAACTGAAGGCTTTGGATAATGATGACAACATGCATATCATACCCTCGCGCTATAATTCGCATCACATGACCTCCTCAAACTCTTCTTCATCATCATCATCATCCCAACCTAGATCAGGTTTCTGATCTTCCTCCTCCTCTGTCTCACCAGCTGGTGCTTCTTCCTTATCCAATTTCCAGCTTTCTTTCAATTTCCACATGTTCGCATACGGTCCTTCTTTGATCTGATCCGCTACCTTTTTCAGGACTTCACGTAACCAGAAATCAGGTTGTTGGAGTAGTGCTTTAAGTGCCGGTACACCCCAATATGGTTTCTCATTGAAGCATTGGAATAAGCGGCCAGTGAGTTGCACTTCGTCCATACGTTCATGGCGTTCTGTGGAGGCTTTATCTGTTGCGGCCTGTTGTTAGTGATTGCCATGACGGGAGGCTTACGATAAAGCCTTTTCCGAATCGACTGCTGTTGTTGGTATAACCACTCGCGAGGCGGTTCATTTCGCTCTTGCCGAGTCCCGTACTTTCTAGCTGGATGATTGGTCTGGATAATTAGCCTTTGTCACAGCCCCCCTGACTAGCGACCTACCTTCTGGTCTGCTCGCTTTCCAGTCGCCGTTGCTCCAGAATCTTCCTATACTTCTCGTTGTTCTTTGGCTTGATCGCCCCTTCATGTGCAACAGCAGCGAGCAATTTCGGGTTGGCTACCGTCAACAACAGCCTCGGAGGTCCAACCTACCTCTTATATTTTTACGCGTCTTTCCATCCTGTCCTAACGTCCAATCCCGTTTCGTCTCTTGAAACACGAATGTATTCTTTGCTCGATCATTGGGAACTTGAACTTCGTACTCGTCCGGAATACCTCGTGTATCGTACTTTCTCCTCTTGGGGGGACGTGATGGTCCTGCTTGATTCTCAGGTTCTGGTGGATCTTCCGCCGAGGCTTCTGCCGGTAGGCGTAGGTGGATCGTAGGGGGATTTGTCCTGCTAGATCAGCTTGATGAAAGGGTGCGAGTAAGCTGGTGTACGAGCTATCAACGACTAGTGTTCCTAATTCCACTCCTGCTTCTGGTACACGCTCCCACCTCTCCAGCAGGAATCGAGGTAATTTAAGTGCCCAGACATTTTTGACGCTCTTCCCTTGGTCTATAGCGAGTTGTTCTTGGATTTCCACAGGGAATGGCCAAGTCGTCTGCTCGCCTACTGCCGGCTTCACGTCCGTTGGCTTGATATCCATGGTGGTAATGTATAAAGAGAGAGTTGAGAGTGATGAAGGGATAGGCTTGAACTAAGAATGATGTAACCGGTAATAGGCGTGTCATTCTTAAACACTCACTGTCCTCTTGTCAAGTGTCACATTCATTCCCTTTCATATACAACAACACCTAGCCATCATGGATTACATAGAGAGTGAGTAGAGAGGGACATAGGCCAAGTGGTACCTATCTAATGATATAGAACTCGCCCAACAGGCGTCACAAATGACAATGTACGACGTCAAGACGTACTACAATCAAGCCAAGAACGCGGTCCTTAACGTCTCGGAGACTGAGGCCAAGGTCCGAGAGGCCACCAATGATGATCCTTGGTAGGTATCGCGTCTATATGTAGGAGCCTCATCTGATGAACAGGGGAGCTAGCTCGACTTTGATGCAGGAGATTGCGGATGGGTAGGTCACACCCACATCATCACTTGTTGACAGTACTAACAATACAGAACACAGAACTTGTGAGACCACCCATAATATTGCTGCTGCGTATTGCTAATGACAGCGCACAATTCAACGAGATCATGCCAACCATCTACGCTAGATTCATGGAGAAGGAAGCTCGTGAATGGAGGCAGATCTATAAAGTAAGCCACATCCCCTCGACGCGACTGACACAAGGCCTTGACCCTTCTCGAATTCCTCGTCAAGAATGGATCCGAGCGAGTCGTAGATGATGCAAGAGCACATGTATCGACTATCAAGATGCTGAGGTCCTTCCACTACATTGATGAAAAGGGCAAAGATCAGGGAATCAATGGTGAGTGTACTGGTCATTGCTGTGCTGACGATTGTAGTCCGAAACCGAGCTTCGGAAATCGCTACTCTACTTGGGGATCTTGAAAAGATTCGACAAGAAAGACGTAAAGCAAAAGCCAACAAAGCCAAATATGGTGGAGTAGGAAGTGATGGTGGAATGAGTTTCACCCAACCTGGCGGAGGTCGTTTTGGCGGGTTCGGAAGTGAAAGTGTCAACAGTGGAGGTGGTGGTGGTGGGAGTGGTAGTGCCAGCTACAGAGGTGGTGGTGGATACGATTCAGGAGGAGATGGTGAGTTGTCCTTTACAGAGCAAGGCGGTGCTGATACTCAGATTATCGACGAAGAGCCTCACCTCAAGCTGCGGCCGAATTTGACGAGTACGAAGGAGCAGATGATTTCGCAGATACTCGCCGGACCGGGTCTTCTACTAGTCAACGTACAGCTCGACCTCAGCCACCTCCAAAGGGCACTCCGCGAGCACCTAAAGTTGTGGAGAAGCCAAAGGAGGTTAATCTATTCGACTTTGGAGATGATGAGCCTGCGCCTGCTGCAGCTGTAGCTCCAGCCTCGGCCAAGCAGGAAGACTTGTTCGGTGGTGATGGTGGGTCCGAGCCGCCGCAACACAAAGCTGATAGTGTAGACGACTTTGACGATTTCCAATCGGCACCAGCTGCTCCCGCACCTGCCCCAGCTGCCCAACCAGCGCCAGCTGCAGCCATCAACAACCTATTCGACCTTCTCAACCAAGGCGCATCCAAGCCTGCCAGTCAGGCTCCCGCCTACTCTGGTCCTTCCCCTGGGCTATCGATGCCGTCTCTAGCCCCTACTCCCGTCTCCCGACCATCTTATACATCTCCCGCCCCAGCTCCTGCACCCGCCGCGAAACCCGCTCCATCAAAATCTACCTTCGATGACCTTTTCAATACCTCATTGACTTCAATGGGCGGACAGGCAAATGGCGGTCAGAAGGCTGGACAAAAGAGTATGAAGGATTTGGAGAAAGAGAAATCAATGAATGCTCTTTGGGCCCCGGCCGGTCAGAGCTCGCAATCTGGACAGGGACAGAATAACAAGTCTAGCGGAGGTGCATTTGATGACCTTTTGATGTAGGAGTTGTTGTAGTGTCTACAGTAGAGATATCATGATGTGATTTATTTATAGCCGGTTTGAGTGTTCTTTGGAAGTCGGTTTTGCGGCCTCGAGGCGTTCGACTTTAGATTGCGGTCACCTGTAACCATGACCGCTGGTAGTGCGTTTCATCAACTGATCAATGACCGCAAGACCGATGCATATATACTGATTCTCATTCGCTGGAGCAGAAGCGTCTCTTCATTCATATCCACTACATTCCTCAAGCACAGATACACCACTCATAGCAAATACCAATAAACTGTATCGAACCAAACCAAGCCACTATGTTACACGTCTTCCTTCGAGACTCACTATCCATTTCAACCTGGCTCATCCTAGGTGCTTCAATCCAATCCATCCTCCTCCTCGTCATACCCCAACGATATATCATCGCCCCTACCATCTTCACTCTACTATATATCATCACTCGAACCGCACTCCAATCCCTCAAATGGGTCTCCTACAAATCCTCCCCATCCCCAATCATGGGCCGATATTCCGCCATGCCGCCTCTCGCCTTGGCCGAAGGTGAACCTCAGTCTATGGTAGTATTCATCCTCGGCTTCGATTCACATCATCCCCTCGGCAAACTCGGGCCTGGGTTGAAAGAGTTTGGTCAGCTTTTTACCGATATCATCGAAGAGGCAGAAGCGAATCGGTCAACTTCTGGATATTTGGGGTCTTCGGGACCTATGTTGACGATGGATGGAGTCAATCATAATGCATTGGTGACGATCACCTATTGGAGGTCTTATGAGGAATTGGAGGCTTTCAATAAACAGGGAGCTCATTTGAGGAGTATTCAATGGTGGAATGCGAACACTAAGAGGTATCCTCATATCGGTGAGTTTCCGAATACCTCGATAGAAAAGAGCTGATGATAGGTATCATGCACGAGATGTATAATGTTCCAGCTGGTCAACATGAGAATATATCGATGAACTATCGACCGTTTGGAATAGGCAATACCTCTTTCGTTGTCGATGGAGAGTTGGGTGAGAAAGAATTGGTCAAGGCTGAGATAGTTCGAGATGGACAGGGCTTAGATAGTATGCAAGCTAGGATGAAGAGGGGTATCAAGGGGGAGAAGGAGTGAGGGACGAGTAGGATGATTCTTGTATATACAGTAGCGCCAATGGTCATGATACTTAATGAAGTCCGACATCAATCATAGTACAGAGATATCCATTGGGCCACACAGTAGACTGACTCATTGTCCGATACATATCATAATGGCATGTCACAGTGCAATATCTACATCCACCTCCTCCTCCTTCCCCTCTTGGCATTATCAACTACGACCTCACTATCAGGCATACTTCTCTTATAGGTGTTATCTACGATCGGACCGTCAGCCGCATCAGGTTGACTCCTGATCGTCAGCAAGAGATATGATCAGTAACATTCGACTCACCCAGCGTTAGCTGCGGGGGAGTAGCCTGTGGGAACAGCGAGGCTTCCAGTAATGGCGCTGGTGTTCAGCTGAGGAATTCGCAGCACCGTGGAGACTCACAATGATGAACCATCGATTACGCCAGAGACGGCTCCGGCTAGCCCATTTGATCCATTCGTTGCAGCTGCTGCAGGGGTAGAATTAGGGTCGTCCGCTCCGCCCGCCCACATGGTCGTCAGTGAACCGTACGCATTGGTGGTAGGGGGTGCCGCAACTACGATGGCGCCTCCTGAGGTCGATGTCTCACCTCCGGTGATTGAGACTTCTGAAGAAGGACCACCTACACCAGTCTGAGCTGCGTCGGTTCCCGAGCAGGTCCCAGTGATGGTGGTCGTGCTGGTCACGGTGGTGGGAGCGGCGCTGGGATTGTCGGTAACAGCTCCAGTGGGCTCGGTACGTTTCTTCAATTCTCCATCGGGGATAAAGCTGGGAGGAGGTGGATCATAAAGCCTCTTCTCGATGGGATGAGCGATAGAGTATTCGAGAGGCAGGAATCGCTTGGCAGGAGTTTCGTTGTCGGTGACTTCACTGTCGGCCATCGCGCCGACATTGGCAGCGGGCACGTAGTCTTCGCAATCTTCGGTCGACTCGGCTCCGGATGCGGAAGAGGCAGGAGAAGCAGAAGAGTATGCTACTCCACCAGTATCGGATGTCTCGGCAACAGGTACGGGGCATGGGCAGGTGTACTGGACATCAGTCCTCTCGACAAGTCGTCGATCGAGACCAGTCAAATCGTCACCCGGTCCTGGCTTGTCACCTATCTTTTAGCTGAGACCTGAGAAGGTACAGGGAGGGACTTACCGACATTCTGGGCGGGTGTCAGGGAGGAATAAGACTCGCCGTGAGTGTCGCTAGTCTCGCCGGGAGGAGGGGCAGAGCTAGCACCATCGGCAGGACAAGCGCAAGTGTTGGCAGGAGCTGCCGCTGATGACGGACCAGAGGACGCCACTTCAGGAGAAGACGGAGGGTAGGTGGGCTGGGCTGGAGGAGTAGTAGGTTCAGCTGGAGGGTAGAAAGGTTCAGCTGGGGGAGTGGAAGCTGCCGCGGATGTGACGACAGGTGGTGCGCAATCGGGACTGGCAGTCTCGGTGACCCAAGTGGTGATGGCAGATGCGGCAGAGTTGTAACTCTGACCAGCTGTATCAGCGGTTTCGGCCGCACTGGTAATTGCCGGAGCGGCGTATGCTGGGGTGTAGCCAGTCGGTGCCGCCATGCCGGTACTATCGGTGGTAGCGAGAGAGGTATGTGGGCAGGTAGCAATGGACTTGGACGCCGCAATCACCGCGCAAGTAGCTGGGACAGGGCTACCCTTGGGTTGTGGGAGACAACAATCTTGATAGTTGGCGGTACCTTGCGTCATATCGCCCGAGTCACACTATATGTCAGCTTGTCCTTTGCGTTGTAGTCTAGACTTACCCCGACCTGACATCGTCGGTGCGCCAAATCTTCTCCCGGTTCATTCACGTATCTTGGATATACGCAAGCATTTGCTACCCCTGTATACAGGAGGAAAGAGAGGGTATAGGTATTGATGCCCCGCATCGTTGATAAATGCCTGCTGTCGAGCTTGAGTGAGAGGCTAGTAACAATAAAGAGTGTTTGTCTTGAAGAATTCGAAAGAAAGAGAAAAGCAGTGTCATCAGTATAGTTCTACTCGTTCTAGTTATATGAATACAGGCAATCATTCAGGCTGAGGGGAAAGAACCTTTCAGATTGATGATCTAACATCTAAGGGGTTGCTGATCAGGTATTTCGGATGAAAGGATGACGGGATTTCCATTCTTTATTGACCCCTTCGAGGGGTGTAAGGGATGATTGAGCATCTCTGATACTTGATGAGCAGCGCTTTTGCGTTAGAGGTTCGATTGGAACCTTGATAGCTTCGGTTGACGACGGATGGCTCATTAATAGTAGATTCAATCCTTTGACCTGTGTACCAGAGGGGGGTTGGAGAAGGAACGAACGGGATCAAATTGTTATTCTTGCCGATAATAGCCGATGGGGGGATGATAACCGGCTGAATGATAACAACGATGAGCGAGCTACCCCCTACCCCAAGAGTGAATCTTATACCTTGCACTTGTAAATAGAGGGATATTCCCGCTGTATTGACTATCAATGTTTCACCTTTCAAGCACGATACCACTTCAATCCAAGACATAGATGCCTAAAATCATCATCCCTGAATCACTGTCTCAAAAGCTCCAATCATAGAAGGCGGGATACGCCGCCACATTTACCACGTTAATTAGATGCACTAGTTGTAAGAATCAGGTCAACTGAAAACTGATACATTCCATTACACGGTCCATATGTCTATACAGCCAAATCAAAAGCGCAAAGCGTGGCTCTCAGCATCACCGGCGCCTAGCAATGGGTCGTCAGCGATGCAAGGGAAACCAAATATGGATGCAAAGAGACCAAGAATGGGTATGCATCACCATGACAAATGTCCACCTCCTTTAGAGCGCGAGACTGATGGGTAGACATCAAGCCTATACCAGAAAGAGTTGATAGCATGCGCAATGATCCCCGTACTGCCGCTCTGGAGATGCAGCAGCAGCTCAAGGTGAGTTTCACCCCAGATATAGCTGATTTCAGACAGTGGGAACTATGAATTACCACGATGCCTACATCCATATACAGGAAGCTTCGCCTTTGGTAGATGCAAGCAAGGTGCTCCAAATCCTGAAGCAGCAGCCTAGGATAGAGTTCAATCAGATCAACGAAGTGTTTACCTATGTCGTAAGTGCTGTTGTTTGGGTGAATTAAGCTCGCGTTGACGTTGCAGCCCGAATTGACATTCACCAATATCGCCGCGCTACGCACATATATACGTACAAACTCAACACCACTCACCGGCGTTGACGTCAAGGTCCTGAAAGAAGCACTGCCGGCTGGAGGACCGATATCCATGTCTGCGATAGAAGAGCTGGAAGCAAAGGGCGACTTGATGATCATGCGGGGATTGACAGGACAAGAGTTTAAGGATGTCGCGTTACCTGCTTTAGGTCAGAAGAACGCCTTCGGAGTGGGCATCACTGAAGGACGTACCGAAAGATGGAAGACTGTATGGTGGGACGACCTTAAAGAGCGGGGCCGAGCTGGGAAACGTCAATCCCAAGGTGAGTAAACAATAATAACTCGACTGATGTTTAGACATGATCACACTATGGGACAAGGTCAAGATCGGCGAAACCGATGATATCTCCAAACTCCTCGCTGGGCGTGAGTACTTCATTGGGGAATAGTGCTGATGAACAGAGGAACTGAGCTCGAATGCCGTACCGGAAAAGCAACTAACCGCGCCCCCTCCCAAGAAGAAGAAACGAGCAACAAGGGCGCTGAAGATCACAAACACGCATATGAAGGATCAAGTGGGTAAAGTCGTCATTCCCGAGCTGATGGGTAGGGTATCGATTTTTCGAAAGACTACGAGCGTTAGTTACATTGGTGTTCATGGTTTAGCTCTACACGTTTGGCATGCGTTCGTTGTACATTGGTTCGGTAGCATTGTTGTATTCATCGTGTCTCAAGTTGTATGAATTAGCTAGTTCCAGACTCATTCTTCCCGTCTATCATCTGGTCTTTGCAATCATCTCATCCATTCTGTTATTCGAATCCCAGCTTATCCCATAATCAGTCAGCCCAGTGACGATATCTTGACCGAACCCTGAACTGCAACATCATTTCGAGATTTCATTGTTCACTTTGTCGTTGACTCACTTCTACCCGTCTACACCACACTTGTACCTTGTTCACATAGCCTTTATCAATATCACATAGCCCGTGTCCTGTCAATAGAGATATCTCGATACACCATACGTTCGATCGAATTGCGCCAGGCGATCAGCTAGTCCAAACGAGCTACGAAAGCCGTTGACTTGTTTCAAACCTTGACCTCGTCACATACCCCAAACTCTACTGCGACATGCGCCGTTCACAAACCCGGGTAGACCCACTGGCGGAGCTTCAGACGGAGGGGGCTGGACCCTCAACATCGCCATTGGACGGTGAAACACTCGTAAGTTTACCATTTGTAAAGGGGATTAGCTCTGGTCGGGCGTCATGGCTCTCTTTATTTGACTCGATATCCTCCTTCCCGCTATTTATGTCAATATGTTTCCCGTCGATACCGCTCGTTAGCTATGATCAATGCCCCTCCCCAGCTATCAGCTATCAGGTATATATACCTTGACTTCTTTGTCCCAATCCTCATCAACTCATCATCCCTCCAACTACCTTTACACCCATTTCAATACTTTCACCTTCGTCGTACGTCTCGTCCTCTCCATTGGTGATTACACCTACATGTCGTCTCTATGTCTTGTCATCACGCTCACACCCACCTTCCACCACCACCTTCTCCTCGTCGTGTCTTCAAGACCGTACCCCCACCCACTTGCTCACCCCTTCTCTTTGCCGTCGTCGCGGTCCGCTGTTACTTACCACCACTTCCACCTTGTTTGGGACTTTGCTGACGCGTAGCTCGATACCAATTTCGAAGACGACAACGACAAGATGCTCAGGAAACTTGACAATCCACGAAGGATCAGTCCACTTGTGAGTACACGAATCGATTGTTTCAATTAGTCACTGATCCTATAGGCTACCAACTCGTCAATCGTAGCAGTGAGTATTCTCGCTACCTATCACTGCTTAGAGCTTACAATTCAGCGTCTTTCACCACGATCACCCCTGCAGGAGTCTCGACAAGCCAATCGAAACCCCTTCCCAACTCCCGTGTCCAACTCGCCCACCTCGCGATACTCGAGCGCATACCCCCCTCCCCCTGCCTTTGCTGATTCTCACTATCAACGATATACCAGGGAGACATTGGCAGAGAGGTCCACCATGTCTCTCGAGACTTTGAAGGAAGCCGCCGTCTATGTTGACAGCTTGAGCCTCCGCACCGCCCTTCACTCGCCCCTCTCGCAGAGTGGCCTCTCCACCGACGGCAGTGGTAAATCCTACAGTCCCGTGTCCTCGGCCTCATCCAGTCTTACCTTCGATGAATTCGCTTCGATTGTGGCTCAGTCCAAGAGGTCGCCAGTCCTTGGTAAGCTAGTCTTACCACAGACCGAGAACGACTCGCCCGTGTCAGACGAGACCTCCCGAGAAGCCGCTGCCATCTTGATGTCGGTAGCCGAGGACTCCGAGTCGCTCGCCCCTCGACGAACCCAAAGGACCTCCCGGCCCACCGGCAAGGCCGCCTCGCCCCCACCCAAGGCCTCCAGGTCGGAGGGCAAGAAGGCCAAGACTGCAGGTACGCCCTCGGCGAAGGTTCAAGGTGACCCTGCTCCCAAGAAGCAGAGGAAACCCTCGCTCCGGCTCAAAGACCCAGTCGAGGGGGCAATCGACGGTGTCGGTATGGCGCCCCAAGGTCTCACGTACAAGGCGATGATCGTCGCCACCATCAGGGAGCATGGCGGTCCTATGCGAGTATCCCAGATCTTTGAAGCTTGGCAGAGAAAGTGGCCTTTCTACGCGAATATGACCCGGGAGGACCACCTCGAGTCTCTAGACAATTCTATCAGACACACTTTGAGTTTGAAGCAGTCTAAGTGAGTCATCCATGTCTTACCTTGTTTCGTCCCATGAGCCGCTAATGATTAGGTCGCTCTTCCAACTTCACCCAGACGAGCAGTATCCAGACCTCCTCGCAGCTGAAAAGGCGATGGGTATCAACAACACCGGCGGATGGTGGTCAATCATCCCCGGTCGAACCATCGAGAACCACTCCAAGCTTGCGGCCCAGGAACGAAAGCCTAAGGTGACCAAGAAGCAGGACTAGATTGTCATCTATATCTAGCTGCTCGCTTCATATGGCTTGAGGCTTGTGTTTGTTGTACAATGTTTGTTAGGTTGTAGATTGTACTGCATTGCATTAGCGCTTCATTATGTATTGCATGGTCTCTGTTTGCTGTGTATGTGATTCCCTTCCGTTGGTCGGGTTTACAAATGCGAGCTCTCCAATAACTGCCAGATGGGATATAAATCAAACGCGAGCAATGTTAAAACCATTCGGCATGATATCATAGCAACGGATGCATGACGCATGGGCTCAAACTAGATCTTTCTGCATTAGCCATTGCCCAATCCCGTATCATCATCCGCAGGTAGTCACAGTG
This sequence comes from Vishniacozyma victoriae, assembly GCA_017654735.1. Taxonomy (NCBI): domain Eukaryota; kingdom Fungi; phylum Basidiomycota; class Tremellomycetes; order Tremellales; family Bulleribasidiaceae; genus Vishniacozyma; species Vishniacozyma victoriae. The sequence continues at coordinate 1,524,092 of JADPYG010000088.1, forward strand.
ATCGATAATACTCCCGTCCTACCCCACTCATTGTCTCGATTTGACTGCTGATCTCATGAGAATGATGCATTGGCTCTAACTAGATCTTTCTGCCGTAACCATTGCCCCATCCTGTATCATCATCTGCAAGTGGTCCAAGTGGTCCATAACGGTCCCGTCCAGCTCCACCACTCCTTTTCTTTGCATGTCCACCTCCAGCTCTTGACTCTATAGATGAAGAGACCGAGTTACCCGAGTCCGGCATGGGCACGTTCTGATCTGGTACATATGGTCGTACAGGTGCACGATTTAATGGTGATGATACATATTGATGACCATTTGGTAGAGATGGTGGATGTGGATTTGGATGTGAACGGAATGCAGCTGGTGGTGCGTCGAATCCAGAGTCGAGGATCGCGGCCATTTCATCCATCCCTAATGTCTTGCCTCCTGCCGTTTGGGGTGGCAAGGCGATAGGCGGAGGAGGGAATGACGGGTTATGTTCATTGTACTTGATATTAGCTTGTTCTCGAGAATATACTGGCAAGCTTACCCCTCCGATCTCTGCACCCCAAATATCTTCTTCACCACTAAACACACTTCCAGCATCACTCTCGTATTCACTCCGAATCCGGTTTTGTTGATATCCAGGCGTAAGTCCATATTGACCATGACCACCATCACTACTATTCGAATCATGGAATCCACCATTACCGAATTGTCTTTCGAAATCCCTTCTACGCCTTTCTTCTCGTTTATGTTTTCGTAACCTTGATTTCTCCCAATCTTCCCATCGACGAAGTGGGATGGTAGTTCCATCAAATACGGCGGTCTTGTCATCATGTCCCTTGGATCGGAGTTCTCCTTCGACTCGTCTATTCATCAGTGTGTTGTCCTCTGCCAGTCAGGGGTGACATACCTCGTTTCTCCCCATGAGAAATCATCAAAGTGCCAGAATGAATACACTGGTAGGACGAAATTCCAAATAGGTAAAGCGAGAAGATAGACCAACATCCAAGCGACATAGATCACTTTTCTCGTGGTGATGAGAATCAAAACAGCCGGTAAACCAAGAACGGCAGCGAGAAGCATAAGAGGGATAGCCTCCTGGAAAGAGGTAGGCGGTGTGATGATAGAATTGACGATCAACGCTCCCGTCAAACAAATGGCGACTGGCAAGACCACCGTTCCGACTAGGTCCATAAAGACAACAAACTGCATCGAAAAGCAGAATGTTCCACAGAGATTCCGGACCCGAACCAATTCCATCAAGTTGTGTACTGTCGAGTTGATCCATCGACGACGCTGTGAGAGGAGGACTGAGAACGTATCGGGAGCGACGGTCCTACATCTAGCTTGGGGTAGGAAGATGTTCTTTCGTCGAGGGAAAGTCCGCAGTAGGATAGTCGACAAGAATCGATCTTCACCTAGTAAGAGCAAATTCTTTTGATGTAACGTCGAGACCTCCGACTGCGAGTATTCCCTAACGATCTCCGGCTTGACCAGGATAGGTACCCAATCCGTCTCGGCATCTTTCCTAGCTTTGATCCTGTACATGGAGAAACAACCAGGTAGACATGTAACACCACCAAATACTGATTCGAAAGCTTTGACGAGATGATGCGATATAAAGTATTCGTAGACTTGGATCATCGTTACCCAAGATTGACGTTTATTGGCGATTCGAGTCTCTCCACATACGCCCATGATGGCATTGTCGGCGTGCATACAGTTGACGAGATGTTTGAGCGAATCGGGGTAGATCTTTGTATCGGCGTCGACCTGCCATCAGCGCCTCTCGCAATCACGAGATAGTGGGACTTACCATGAGACAAACCTCAAAGTAGTCCGGGGTGACGCCCATCAAGGTCTGGATCTTTCTAAAGATATCGAAATCCAAAGGCGACATCCGGTCATTATACGTGACTCGAGAAAAGAAGTTCATGAGGATCAATTGCGAATCCCTCTTTCCCCTGTTTCCAGGTTTCTTATCCTTTGCCTCCCCTGGCATACCGCACTTGACAACGATGATGGTAGGTGTTCGATGACCGTTTTTGGTAACTATCATCAGCTCGATCCTTGACCACAAGGTGGTAGTGACATACCCATGTGACCAGCGTAAATCATTGCCCTGTTTTCCCTCTTGGCTCCACTACCCACAGCGATGTAGCCCATGGGCATTGGGTTCCCATATCTCGGATCGGCTTCTAGCATCGAAACACAAACATCCGGTGTACTCTGCTTCTCTCCATGACCAGTGATCATTCCATCACAAACGATCCAAATCAATTTCCTAGCATCCGAGTAATTTGTCGAGGCAATTGATTCTACTGTTCCTCTGATGGAGTCCTCGCCTTCGGAATAACAAGTCACTAGGCAGACGGCAAACAACTCTGCGCCAATTCGGGTGAGATTGATGAGTGGGTCGGAAGATTGAGCCATGGTCGTATCGAGATTCTTGCCGTTGGGGCGATTTTGCTTGAGTTTCTTGGGTCCTGCCCATGGTGCTGTTCCGGTTCGGTTGTTGACGGATACATTGGCACCTTCTGGCATGACTGCTGGCGAGATTGCGTTCCTTCCTAAATCACGAGGTGGCCGGACCAGCCTAGCCGAAATGAACCAATTGAAGATACAAGCCATTGCGAATCGGACAAAGACGACACCAAGAATGACGGTCAAGGAGACATACAAAAACAGCGAAGCGACGAAACATCCAGGTGCGATCTTGTCGATTCGTCCAGCTAGGTATCGAGTTTGTAGACAAGGAATGGCTTGCTTGGTAATGTCGTTATGGTGAAATAACATGGTAGCGTCTTTGCCTGATGTCGATTGATTCCTTAGGACTTGACGAATAGCGAAATCAACCTCGTCGTTGGGTATAACATCGGGATTGGCGGTCATGTAGGGGGATAAATTGATGACTAGTCCATCAAGGACTAGATATCCAGGCATCTTGGCCACTTGTTCCCAACTATATCCAATCTCTAGATCCGTCGTCTGTATCCGTAGAGCTCCAAATGTAGCATCATTCAATTGCGGTAGCTCACAGGCTTGCAATTGACCCTTTTCTGAAGCCGGCTGGGTGGTGCCCGTGCGACATAATGGTGTGGTTGCGTATCGTTTGTCAGAGGTACATTTTGGGTAGTCTGATGCTTGTCGTTTGAATAGATTTGTGATATCCTGTCCGGGCATTTGCTTGGATATGGCGTAAAAGTCGACATGTTCCTGCGTGAGTGACGATGAAACGTTGACGACCTTGCCAGCGACACCGAGGGTCATGGCATCCGTTCCTAATCTCCTGAACTGATTATCCGTCTCTCCTTCTGGACACAATGCCCTCTGTAACCCCATGGTCGCGAATCCAACAACAGCTCCGAGCAATATAGCAATCCAGCATAGTGTAATTTTCTCTCTCCAAGCCTGCCGACTTTGTTTCTCCTTGATTCCAAACATTTTCAATAATGCAGGTGGTGCCCACCATGTCGTTGCATACGACCAGATCACCCACCAATTCCATTCCCCTCCGCAACATCCTTGGTTACCAGGTGATCCGGGTCCATCTCCATCGGAAAAGTGGGTAGGGGGAGGAGCGATAAGTGGTGCAGGTGCGATATGACGTTCCGGACGTGTAAGAGTCTTTGAGCGTTTCAAAGTAGGTGCTCGTTGAGGTAAAGGCTTAGCGGAAGAGTATGGGAGTGGTACATCTTCAAATCGAGTTCCACCCATCGGTGCGGCGAGCCAGAGCGTATAGACAATTGAGGCCGACGGCTAGGGAAAAGTCGCGTCTAAGGAGCGTGCTGGAATGAATGTAGTAGTGTGTCGGGCGTAATGAATTGCGTATACGTATGCGATATGAATCGATGAAGAGTTCGAAATGACTCAAGTATGTGAAACAGCAAGTAGACAAGCAAAGCAAAAGTAAAGGGAGGTAACAAGCTTGGACCTGGAACTAGTAGTCTCGTAGCCCTGCCACGAGGTATTTTAGGTATGAAAATCGACCAGAGTCCGGCTGGTTCGAGATTCTAAGATGATGTATCGTCACTGTCGTTCACAATGTATTTCGTGGTAGTCGTATTCGGTATAGTCGTTGATAAGAGAGAGAAGTATGGGAGTATGGATATAGATGGTGAATGAACAAGAGCCAGTTTAACGTATATGGGAGGGACAAGCGAAACCTAATTCCCTACGTTATACAGTAATTTACCCTGAATATAGTGGAAACAAGAGACGCGTCTTTTAATCAAGGATCAACGAGGGAGGGAAAGAAAGCAAGGGTGTCGATCCTTTTAATTCAGGTTTCAATAAGGTCAAAGCAGAATAGCTCAAGAGTGATGAGGGGCAGGGTGATGACCCATGGATACCATGGTAATCAATAAGCCACCCAGGGGGTGAAGGATCGACATGCAACGCCACTGGCCAATTGGCCATGGTCTATATTCTATTTCTACCATTCTAGCATTTCTAGATAATTTCACCTTGACCCTCCTTGAGATCATCCCCCATGACCATCTTCCATACGTTGTCTCCGTCTCCAGTCTCGAACCCATACTGCTCACCAACTCCTTCAAGTGGAGTCTTGAGGACCTGTGTCGCAAGATACATCCATTTAGTTGCATTACCCACCGTCCAAAAGTCTTCGCTTGTCGATCCTAAGCCTCCGTTGATCTGGGGTACAGGCTCATCGTACTTTTCGACCCACTCATCAGCTGCAGTGTTCGGGTGTATCTTATGCGAGTCGCCAGTCAAGGACTTCTTGCCGGTATGGAAGTCGAACAACAGGTTGGCTACAGCATCGATATCATCGGTAGGAACGATCCAGCCATTATGCCCGTCTTTCACCTGCAATGGGATTCCTCCAGCATCATAGACGATGACAGGCACGCCTTTGTTGATGATCTGCGGATTCAGCTCTGAGCGTATGTATCAAACTTACCTCGGTGACCTTGACTTCGAATCCTTCTCTGGTCGAAAGCTGAGTCCCGACCCAAGCGCCCTGCATGATTGCACCCAATAGACCGTCACTCTGCTCATCAGCTTGAGCTACATGCCAGCACTCACAGGAGGAGCCCTGACGATCGCTACGTCTTCTTGGATGTCTCTGAATTTGTCCAACATCTACGTAATCAGTTTCGCTTGCGTGAATGCTCACTTCTTCAAGTCTCTCACTATACTTGTCAGCTTGATAACTGGGGGAGCATGGGGACTTACACGATCATAGCTCCATCGGGATCATCCACACTCCCATGACCCATCAGGATTAATTGCGGGCCCAACTCCTCGCCTGACTCTTTCAACTTCTCTCGGAATTGTCGGTATGCTTCGAGCAGCTGATCATACCCCTTTGACGGATCAAATCGAGCCACCTGGCAAATATATCCCCTATCCCAATCGATCGTGTTTCCACATTGCTTCTTCGATAGCGAGTTGAAGACCTGTCGATAGTACTGGACACTAGAAGATCCAAAGGGTTTGTTCAATCCGTCAAGGGGACTACCCATTAGCTGAGAGATCAGGATCGACGTACTCGGTCGATGGAGCCATGTAGAGGACCGGTAATGTCTCCCTGACATTCTTGGGCACAAAGAACTTGACGGGATGCTATTCTTCAGCTGAATCACTCGGTATGCCTTACTGCTAAGAACAAGTCGACGTGTTGGATGAAATTGAATAGGTAATTCCAAGTTCGAGATTGAGGTGTCGAGGGATCATCAGTCAAGCTTGACTGGACTATCTGTCAGCTCCAGCGGCGATGGACCACTTACTTTGGATATGAGATCGGAATATGATCTTGGCGTCTGGCCTCTTCTTCTTGATGATGGGTATGAGGGGTGCCACTGCCGATCAGCCCTCTCCTGATTCTCAACCTTACGCTGCGGATCATCAATGACGATCAAGTCTGAATCAATAGCTCCATTTGTCCAGAAGTTCTCATCTATCATCAGCACAATGCCTTTTGAGGTAACGTACAATTCTGCTCGGTCCAGATTTCAAAGTTCCTCTTATCCTCATCAGTCATCTCTACCTCTTCCTCAGCCACACCTTGCAGGACGTTGTGGATCTTTCGCTTGGTGATATCGAATATAGCTGGGTGACCTTCTGGCACGAACCACTTGACGTTCAGGCCTGATAACTTCCAGAGCCTGATGAAAGCGTGTCTCATTAATGCTACACCACCCCCTGAAAATCAATGGTTGATTGCTTGGGTGACATACCCTGGGGAGTTGCTGAGAAGTAGTGAATCGAGGTCTTCTTTTCTCGGAGATGTCGGACTAGTTTGTTGTATCTAGCCCAAAGCTATTATCAGCGTCCGGTGAAGCAAAGGCTTACTTCTGGACTGGTACTCTGCTCATACTGGGTAATTGAGCATAGCTTGACCTCCCCGCCTGAATCTACTAGCACCTGATGGTCTCTTGGATCAACACCGACTGCGGTGGCTGTATGAGTTGCCTATCCATCAGTCCAGTCGTGTAAAAGGAGGACACTAGACTGACGGGATGAAGGTTCTTGATACCAGCACTTATGGCTGAAGAGGCGCTCGCTTCCGGTGAAGGGATAGGTAGTCTATCAAAGATGGCTGTGGCGGGAGTCGTCACCAGACTAGGAGTCAGCTGGTCCTTTGCGTCTACTCACGGAATAGCATCCAAGTGGAGCCAGATGGTAGCAAAAGTCTCGATCCCATCGTGGTCAATCAGCTCTTCGGGGAACGGCTCAGCCATAGCAATCATGCAGACCTACCATCAGCATTAAGCTTGCCAAACTGGACTCACTTTGACATGTCGCTCTTTCTCATACTGCCTCACTTTCCCTAGAACCTCCTTGCTGACCCGCTTGACCTCCTCCTTTAAGCCATTCTGGTCATTACCAGCAGTAGTGACAAGGGTAGTAAATGTTTCACTCTCTACTACACCCGTCCCATCGTGTACGACCATTGCATATTCCAATTCCCTCTTTGCATCTTTATCGTCTGGCTGTGGACGTAACTTGAATGCCAAGCCTAGAAAGGATTCTTCAATCTCTCGAGTGACGAATGAGTTCCGAGTGGACCTCCTCGATAGCTGACGGAGCGGTGACATGCTTGATCACTCTGTTTGACAGCAGAATAGAAGGAGAGAGTTTGAACTCGACCTTCGTCGTCCCCTTTGTTCTGTTCAATACCCTCCTTATCCTCCCCTATCTCAGTAATCCCTCAGGCTTCGGTGGATAGGGAGGGGGTCAGCACTTGAGTTGCATGTGGGGTAATTGCGGGGTGAACGGCGTCATCGATGATCCATGCCCGGGCCGAAAGGAAGTTACACCTTATTCCCACCCCCATTTAAGTCAACCTCATTACCCCACTGTGCATCGTCATCACTCGAGTTACTCACTCTATACACCACAGCATATGCTCAGTTTTGCTAAACTTACTTTAATCGGACTACTATCAATAACAACTGTAGTCATGGCATCAGGAAACAAGGACGGTATGTCATCCATCCCTTCCAATATGAGGAAACAAGTGTGGAGGGTGGCAAGCTAAAGCTCAGTAATCGTTTCATTCCAGAAATCCACTTCTGAAGAGGATAGGAATAATGCAGTCAAGGAATTAGAATCCAAGGGCGCAAAGATTGTCAAGGACAACAACAAGCATTCCAACAGTAAGTCCTTTTCTCCAGCAGGATACAGTATCGGGCTGATAAGGCAGTCATGCCATTTGTCGTTGTCAATGTTGGCGAGCAGCAGGTACAGGAACTCCAGTCTTCATTCGCTGGCCATAATGTTGTCAAGCATGTGGGTGAGTGTATCCTTGCCTTTAGATTGAACCCAGCTGACTCTGTAGAGGAGGACAAGCAGATGCATACACAGTAGATAGGTCGTGTCGTGTTTTTGAGAATGTATGGTTGTATGCGATTCTAAGCTCAGAGTCTGCAAAAGGACAACCATAGACAGTGCCTCGGGCTGCTGAATACTTCGATGTCTAAGCGTTGTACAGGGCGATATACTGCCTTGTATCTGAGGACGGCATGGGGTGATGAATGATACCGCTGCCGCTTCCTTTGTATAAAGCGCAGCTCATAGCTCATGACCGGACCTTCTGTATTCTTGCATATAACAACCGAGACTAGACAGCACTACCAAAGACCGAGAAACGCCTAACGAGCGAGGGACCGTACTCCTCGTAATCCGACTTGCTGTGGGAGACATTGTAGAATTCGGGCTGTCAATCAGCATTTCGAATGTAAACCAGCAATGGATACTCACAGTAGAAGCCATCAAGGAACCACCGTACCAAACGGCATACCTCTGTCGCTTGTGCGAGATGACATTTACTTCCACACCACTCGACTTCATATGACTTCCACTCTTTTGCTCGCTTCCTGCAATTCTTCCATCTACAATCGCTTTAACATCCCTCTGCAACCTCTTTCCGAAATCTTTAAACATGGTCGAACCACCAGACAAGACAATGTTCTTGTACAATCCTCTCCTGACATCAATGGGCGAGGTCTGGATGACGGTATCGACGACTTCGGGGAGGGGAGTTAGGAAATCGGAAGAGTAGATTTCGGGGTTGAAGAAGATTTCAGGGGCCAGGAAACGTTCGTATCCGATATCTAAATCGTACTTGCGGCCTGTTACGCTGTGTTCCCCAGCGAATCGGGCAAAGTACTTGTATGGGTCGGTGTCGTACTTCTTGAACTCCTTGACGATATCTTGGCAGACGTAGGTGTAGTCCTCCTTGATTTTCTCCGCACTATCATCAGTGTCGTCCAAAGAGTCAAGACCTACACTCTGAGCTGGTCCTCTGGGGGGATCTGAGCAGTCTCTCCACGGTCTCGCAAGAGCTGCTGCACGAAGCTGGTGATATCTCGTCCAGCGATAGGGACGTGCTTGATAGAGGATCCAATAACGTATCCCTCGGCCTGCATAATTAGCAACGGTCATGCCATGCAACTCAAGAACATACAACGGGAATCGTGTCTATTCATCAGCTTTGAATTGGTAGCGGGAATGATAGCTTACGGGTAACACCATCTCCAGAATCAATGACAACACCAGTCAACGTCCTCTCGTTGACCTTTGATGAAGTCCACGAAGCGGCAAGAGCAAGAACGGCCTGCACAGCGATGTACCTGCTTATAAGCTTCGCGCACGATTGATTTTGTGGAAGCTTACAATCCCTGAACATTGAAACTCTCAAACATGATCTCGGCAGTGTTCTCCCTGTTCTCGGGTGGATTGAGAGGTGGTTCGGTCTGCGAGTCAGGTTTGCCCCATCAGGAAATTGCAGTTGAACGTACGAGGAGAACGTAATGATCCTCTGGCTCGGCACGTAGGTACTTGAAGATACTCTGTTCCCAGAACCTCTCCATATGATCCCAATTCTCAATCTGACCATGTTTAATAGGGTAATGAAGACCGTATGTTCTATCGTCAGCTGATTTCCCAGTACATTGGGCGAAGGACTAGCTTACTTGGAGTTGGCGACAGCTTCGTCACCGATAAAGAAGTCCAGATCCTCGATACCCCTCTTACTAGCCAAATGACCTGGTTTACCAGCTACTGGTGGTGGAGCTCTTCCACCTCCTGATCCTGATCCTGAGGATGCTTGTGTGTTGGATTGGCGGGTTGCGATGACGGTGGGGAAGACGAAGGAGGGTTCCGAGTTACCGGCGAATCTGGGTGTCAGCATCTATCCCCAAGAGCTGGATTGTACGGTCATGGATCATCCTGCTAGTCATGTATCCGTTTATGGTATACAAGCAAGCAAGCATATGATGTAGAGTGGACGATCGTAGGAGTGTGTATAGGGTCAAGGGACTTACCCCATCTTGGTATAACCCGTACCATTATCAATAACAAGCGGTGCGTGGCGTGACATCTTTACTGAATGTAGCCTCTCTGGCTGATTGGTCGAACTAGCTGCTGGCGAGTGGTAGTGAGTGCAGCTACTACACCTATGCTATGTAGTAGAGGGTGGGTGAATAGATAGGGTGGGTGAACAGACGGGGCATCCAGTATCCAGTGACGCAGCACATGGATAACCCTGAATATAGGGGAATTGTCAGCCTCACTTCCGTCAGCCTATAAGTCACAGCTTGGACGTTCACTGTCATCGTATGATGCATCTTTCACGCATACATGTACATACATCATCGGCTGTACTACATGACACGATGTCAGAGGTGGCTATGAGTATACAGGCTTGACTCGGCTCGACCAGAAAGGAAGTTGTCGATCCCATGATGAGCCACAAGCTGATCAATACTCACCTTTGTTCATGGCCTTCAAGCTCCACACCTCTTTACGGCCATGAACATGATGACCCTAAGGACTACACTATTGACTCACTACTGATCACGATTCTAGATGGTCTTCAAAGTCGGTATCATCGGGGGAGGAGTGTAAGTGACGAATCTCTGCGGATCACGTTGCTGATCATCAAGAGGAGGGCTTGCTCTCGCTCATGCCCTAGGGAGAGCTATATCTGAAGGACGAGCAAAGGACTTGGAAGTGGTAGTATACGAGCAAAGAGAGCGTATGTCCACCCCTTCACGACGGAGGTGTAGCTGACGGAACAGTCGAAGATGGAATGCAGCGATACCCACTACATCTGGATCCGGTATGTCCCTGGAACTGATTTTTAAATATGCTAATATGACAGGACGGAAGAGAAGCACTTCAAGGTATCTTGAGACCAGAGGAATACACCTCAATGGTTCAGCGATCAGCTCAAGGAACGGAACACGGTGGAATCTCGATCTTTTCACCCCAATTCAGGCGATTATTCCATATGCGACAATACGAAGGCCAGCAACCCCAGTTCATCAATCGTTGGTTATTGAGGGAGATCTTGATTCAAGGCGTGACTGTTCAACGAGGTAAGAGAGTATCCAGGGTGGAAAACTCGGGGGAGGGGAGGGCAGAGGTAATCCTTGATGACGGCTCGAAAGACTCTGCGGATCTCGTAGTGGGTATGTCAACAGAGCTCTACATAATGGCGCATGCTGATCAAAAGGGGCTGATGGAGTTGGATCACTTCTGAGAGGCAAGCTATACCCCACTCATGCACGATTCGAACGACTCCCCTATCTCAATATTCAAATGAAATTATCCACCTCCCCCTCCCAACTCCCCAAATCACTCGATACACACGGTATAAATTTGATAACAGGATCCAGAAACTACTCTCTCCTCCTCGTCCCGTTTCACCCCCAAACAGTCCCAGCGAAAGATTACTCACTCGCCATTGTCCCTTCTCCTACTCAAACGATTTCGCCTGGAATCCCTTCCCCTCTATTTTCGGAGGAACCTGGTTTCTTATTTGCTATCCTCACTATCAATACTTTCGAAGGATGGCAAGAAACAACTCAATGGGGTTGGAAAAATAAGGTTGTTGAGCTCCTTGAAGCGGATCAAGCGGATGATCAGGTGATCAGGGCTATCAAGCAGGATATCATACCTGGGACTATCGGCTCGCCTTGGCAGGTGGTTCGATGTGATCCGGATCGACCTGTACCGTACGATGGGGGAAAGATTGTACTGATTGGAGATGCTGCCCACGCAATGCCGCCTCAGGCGTATGTTCTCTTGACGATGATCGTTCAAGCTGACAACTCAGTGGGGCGGGAGCTAGTACAGCTTTACTTGATGCTCACCAACTCGCTGAAGTGATCTTGTCGTCCAAAGAGCTCGGAGGAGATGGTAAGTCATCATGTCTACGATATAGCTTGACCTAACGACCAGCTGGACCAATCTTAGCCCTCCTGCCCACTTTCCATGAAGTTATGATGAAACGTGCCAATCTACATGTCAAGGATGCGACCAGGCGACTGTATTTGTCAAACAGATCAGGATGGGGAGTAACGTCGCAGCGAGCGACTTTGAGGTTGATGGGGGTGTTATGGCCCGTCATCAACTTGGTAAGTGATGTCTGTCTTCAAGCGGGTCGGGCTGACATGACTAGTTTGGATCGAAGTGACGAAGGATTGTTTTCTTTGTTAACTTTCTGATGATGACGACAATGCATATGATTTGATGTGGTACGTAATACAGATTGACACAGGCTCAATGAAATCTCTAAGCGGAACTCTGATCCCTAGTCTCTTTCCCAGAATCTAATCTATCGAGCTCTATATCGTCCCATGCCTTTCCATCTTGTTGAGTATGTGGCGTCACCAATTCCGAGCTTCCGCCTCCATTAGCTACACTTTCCCCTGTGCGAACCACACCATTGTCCTGATAGTCCAAAGATGGCACCCCGAGCCTTACACCAAAGGGTGTACTTCCCTGATATCCCTCCACTTGCCTATCTAACTCAGTCATTCCGATTGTCACGCCCACCAGGTTCCCTCTTCCTCCACTGTTGACTTCATATAGATCGTCGCTAGCCGGCTTCCTTGCGTTTATCGTAAACAATATACTAAGCGCATAGAGCTCGGTAATGATCTCCAGCAAGATCCAGAATAAAGGATGTTGAGTTCGACGAGCAGGCGGAGAGGCGAGGAAGATGATACACATACTAGCCCCTACTATGTGGGTGAGTAATACCGTCTCGAGTGTCAAGGCGATTAAACGTGATATCGTAGATGGTGATGAGGTTGTCGGGGATTTCGATTGGACGAAGCGAGTGACGAGTAGGAGTGTGAGAACACCGTCCGTGAATGCTGACATTCCCATCCAGAGGATGGCGACGACTTGTGAAGGGATTGATATTGGTCTATCGTGAAGTTGATCTCCAGGGACGAATGGGTCTGGTGATTAGCTCCTCTCCAATGTCCTGCAAGAGACATACCATTACTCCATATACGTGCTGTTATGGCGAGTCTGAAATGAGCTTTGCGGGCTTCCAAGTAGCCGATAGAACTCACGCAAGTCCGCACATCATAGTAATGGTCGGTACGACAATAAAAAACCATTTGATCCACCTATTCTTATTCCATAACAACCAAGCTCGATGTCCAAAGTAGAATTGAGCCGTCATGGCCATTAGCGGTATTCTATCATCAGCCTCCATCCCATACTAAGGACAGGGTACTCACAGACCATCCTGGACAGATAACGGATCCCAGAATTCTCCCCAAATCTTTCCGCCATCTCGCGTCCCTCCTACAAAGTACTTCCATCCCGCAGAAAAGATGATGGTGACTTGAAAGGTCGATAATAAAAAGACCCAGAGTACCAGCAGTCGGCGACGTAGCGGGTCGTACGAGTATCGCGTGAAGTACGAATGAAGTTGAGTGAGGTGGAGACCGTATAGGGTGAGGGCGAGATATGAACCGATTAAGAATCCGGTCGGTTCGACTGGGAACGGATTCGAGCTCTTCATTGCGGCCCACTATCTCGTCCAAATGGTGAGTGTCTTCGTGAACATGTAGGATGTTGATTCGCTCCCAGGTCCAAATGCATTTGTGCGTACTCTCTGGTCCCCAGTGGATGACAGGTCATCAACCTGGACATATGGGCTGGAATTCTAGTGCCTGAGCCGCGTAATTATCCCGGTCCCTGACAAGGTGCAGGATCAGTGTGCACATCCTTCGGCTCCGGCAACGCCTCCTTCCCAACATGTGAACTGGCATTGCATTGCATTAAATGTCCTTCAGTAGGCTCTCGAGTGGCTACATATCATCAGATCTATAAAGTGGCAGAAAGTGCGAGGATCGCAGCCCCGAAAAGAGTCACTATTCCAACAGCGGTCTTTTCTCCAGCACCAGTCTTGCTCTGACTGGGACTAGCAGCTCCGACACCAGCACTTGTCGAAGACTTGGCGGAAGATGCTGAACCGGAAACTGAAGATGCGGCAGATCCGGAGCTGGCGGAACCGGAAGCAGAGGCTGAGGCGGAGGCAGAGGAGCCGGATCCAAGAGAAGCATCGAGTTGAGAAGGCATGTCGGCGTTGGAAGCGTTGACTTGACCGGCAATGTATTGCTCAAAGTTGGGGTAAGTGATGTCCTGTTCCTCGTATGGGTGAGTCTCGTTCATGGCGACCGCGATGGGTAGAACGTATTTGAAGGCGGCCTTGATCTGGGGTAGGAACTTGACGGCTTCAGACATTGTGTAGTTGTCTACAGGTCAGCTAGCGAACGTGAGCCTGAGGGAAGAGTACCTACTGAGCTCGTGGGTAAGAACAACAGGTCCGTGGGAAGAGTACGATCCGTTCTTTTGAGCATCAATGACCTTTTGGTAGTTGGCGTCGACCTGTTCAGGGGTAATGGCGTTGGCTGCGGCACCGGCTTTCCAGTCGGCACTGTCGTCACTCCAAACAATGTTGGTCATGTTCATTCCCTCGGCGATGACTCGAATTCGGTTGTCGACATCACCGAAAGGAGGTCGCCAGCATTTAGGTGTAACGCCCAAGATGTCCTTGATGATCTTTCGAGTGTAGTATAATTCGGCGAAAGCGACTTCATTCGAGAACGATGTCATGTACTGATGACTCCAAGTATGGACACAGATCTGGTGACCGTCCTTGATACCCCTCAAAGCCTGTAATGGCCAGTCGGCGACATTGGATCCGATAAAGAACATGGTTGCCTTTTGGTTTTGCTCATTCAAATAGTCGTAGAAAGCGTTATGACTACAGTTTGGTCCGTCGTCGAACCCGTAGCCCCATGATTCGGGGACGGGTAGAGTAGTGATATCGGGTTGGATGTTGAGGTCGGCGGCAGGTGTTGAACATCCGCCAAATGTCCACCAACAGGTTTCAGGCGAATTGAGGCCGGTCTGGTTGACGCCCGACCAGTCTCCGTTGGCTGTACCTCGAGGTTGGACATTGGGAACTTTTTGGTTGACGGTAGCGTTGATTGTTGCGAATAGGTCTGTTGCCTCCTGGTCGCCTTGGACAATGCCCGCTGTCTCCCAAATGGTTGGGTACTTGGCCCGGAGGTCGGTCCATGGTGCGTACGAGTATGCCATGCATGACTGATCTCCGCCTTTGATTAATTATAGATCGTACTGTCATAGAGTGTCACTCACTTAGAGCAGCTTCAGACTGCCATGTCCCATCATCCCGCGTGACCAAAGCGCCACCGGGGTTCCGCCTCATAATCTCCCCTCCGCCACATCCCTTGTGTGCCTCTACCGATGTCGATCCTATTAAAGCCAAGAGTGCTACACCAAGCATGATTAATACAGTCGTTTCGGAAGGTTGAATGGAAGGTGTAAAGTACAATGAGTAAGCTGGTCTTAAATGGTCTGAATCAATTGTTGACACAGAATTGACTTTTACGAGACCCCCAACCCATGGTTTACCGAGGAGAGTTGTGTTCTATTTCCGTCAATTTACTAGGGTTATGCGGTGTTGTTTTGTTGCTATTATCAGTCCACGTATCCTATGCCGTATAGACCGAGCATGGAGCATGGAAGACCGGCACTCGGGAGGCGAGTTCCTATATGAAGCTACATGAAGCGATAAGCGTATTTTAAAGCAGGGGCGGATGTCCTGGTTTCTATTGTTGATTCATGATTCCCCGTCGTCGGTAATAGCCGCGGGTGTTGGATTCTTCTCTTAGACCAGGTCACACCGCTTGATGACACCGCATCATCGATAGCTCGTCTCTCGCAAAGTGTATCTCGGTATGATCGGCATCACCTGTCCGCTTCTGACTCATGCATGTGATCGAGGTCCTGAAGTGAATGCAGACCTGCCGACGGTCACTCCGATAACCACCATACGCAAAGGCTGAGCGGAAGCAAATACCACGTTCACCTCCACTCTGCACGTCCTCCAACTCACTGACGTACAGTCAGTCACTCATTTGATCACTCTAGACACTATATCTACCATCATCATGGAGGTCGAGTCAGATATCAAAGAGAAGCTAGTGGCTATCGCTACCATCTCGTAAGCCGGCGAGAGCTGTGTGGCACTGATTGAGCTGACAGAGCAGGAACCAAAAAGCACGTACCGATGCCTACCTCGACCTTCTCCAAACGATCCTGGCGCCAACCCCATCATCCTCCAGCTTGATAGCCTTCGGTCGTCATTTTGTATCCTCATCATCAGTGGCGATGGTAGTAGGCCGAAGAGTACTAGGTGATTTCGTCAGTGCCTTATGTGGAGGATCAGAATTAGCGAAGAAGCAATCAGGTGATGAGGAGGAACAAAAGTGGGCAGTAACCGGTAAAGAGGTGTTCGACACCGATGAAGGGAATTTGATCAGACAGGAGGTTGTGGAAGGTGTTCTGACCCCGGGAGGACTGGCGGGATGGTGTGAAGAACAGGTACGTCATGCAACGGGAGAAGGGAAAGTGGCTGATGAGATAGACTACTGTTTTGAGGCACTTACAAGCGGAGTTGCTGGAAGCGGAGGAAGATTGGTTGGGAGCTGCTCGAGCGTATGCTCAGATTCCTCTGGAGGGTGGATCAAGGTGAGACGAGAATTTCGGGCCTCAGACTAAGCTGACGTGTCAGGACAATACCGGATGAAGAGAAATTGGCAATCTACATCAAGATCGTTCGTCTGATGCTGGAGGTATGTGCTATCTTATCTCTGAAGCTAGGGTGCTGACTAGGATCAGTGCGGTGAAAATGGTCAAGCACAAACATATCACTCGCGAGCCTCATTGATTAAGAACAACAACTCGCCAAAAGAGACTCGTCTACAATTCGATCTCTGCCAGGTACGCGCCCCTCTTCTCGCATGATATCGTATCTGATGTCAGGCCCGTTTATACGACTACGACTGCCGATTCTTCGAAGCAGCTCAAGCCTACCACACACTCAGCTTCGAAACCTTGGTGACCGAATCTGATAGGTTACAGATGCTGTAAGCCTCCCATTTCTTCCATAAACCCGGCTAACGATACAGGAAATCAGCAGTAATCACCTGTATCCTAGCTCCAGCTGGACCCAATCGTACCCGAGTCCTAGCTGCTCTGAACAAGGACGATAGAGTCCAATCATCCCTTCCGCCATTCATGTCGACAATGTTGACCAAGATGTTCCTCGAGTATATTGTACGACCGGCGGAATTGGAGGAGTTTGAGGCGAGTTTGGAACAGCATCAGCGAGCTACTGGAGCTTCGGGGGATTCGATATTACAGCGTGCAGTCAGGGATCATAATGTCGGAGCCTGTGGCAAGGTGAGTTTTCCAGACTGCAGTGTGATGTCGCTGACGTTCAGGTGTATGACAACATCGGCTTTGAGGCTCTTGGTGCTCTGTTAGACCTGGATGCCGAGGCGGCCGAGGCGACTGCTTGCAAGTGAGTCGACAAGTCGTCATTTCCGTGTTTTGAGCTGACAACCTAGAATGATCGGACAAGGACGGTCAGTTGAACATTTCGCAATCGTGCTTGAACTGACGGACAGACTTCGAGCATGGGTAGATCAGCCAACGCGCTGCTTATATTTCGAGAGTCACGCCAATACCGATCAAGCGGAAGCGAAAGGTTCTGCTGGTGGATTACATATCGAGGAGAAGGAGATTGACATTGAGCCGATTACATGGACTGAGCGATGGGATAATCGTATCAGGTATACCAGTTTGCAGGTAAGCTCCAATGTCAACGTGATATTGCGTAAGCTGATGCGCCAGGTCGAGTCGGTATCAGCTGCTATTCAAGCTCGAAACCTATTGCCAACCCAAGCATGAGATACGTGAGACTGTTGTAACACAAAGAGATTGTACATCAAACGAGATGCATAGATTCACGACAAACAAACACCCCACTATAAGTGAGGAGAAAAGATAAATACGAACTGACTACCTAAATTAAGGAAGCCAGGGAGATAAATCGAAAAGATTCAAGATTTTCAAGATGGTAATGTTACAACAGCGTGATTGACGCTTTTCAAAGCAAGCCAGCAGCGAGGTGCTTGTTGTCAGCTTGGCAGCATGGCGGAGAGGGTGAGACTTACGATCTCGTTAGCGTCTTCTCCCCAGAATCCTCGGAAAGCATCGACATCGGCAGTCATACAGATGAGGTGGGGGCAAGCACCACCCGTAACGAATTGGGTAGGAATAACCTCTGATTCATGTCAGTCATTTGCCCCTTGCATACGGGCGAGAGACTTACCTCCATTGGAGTTGATGTATCGAGCAAAGAGCCTCCTGGAAGTAGGTTCGAATGTCCAAATGGCGCTCTGAGGGGATCCAACCGAGTTGATGGAACCAGGGTTGGACAGCAATTGCTTGGTAGGTCCAACAGCGAGATCAACAAGCGACATGTCACCGAGCAAACCATCCAATAGACCAAGGTCAAGACCTCCAGGCATGTTCAAGCCATCGGTTGCGCCATCGAGGGGTTTACCGCCGGTGACTCCCAACAATTTTGATGCGCCGAGAAACTTGGATGGAAGCTCGAGGTCCAAAGGGAGGTTCAAGCCCAAAAGACCATCCGGTCCTTCGTAGGCCATACCGATGTTTGCGAAATTTGGAGATCCCCTGGCCAAATCGGCAGGTTGTCCTCGACCAATAGCAGCGAGCATACCACCTCGTCGGCCGAATGTGTCCTCACTGTCGGCCTATATCGTCAGATCTGAGACCCAGAGACAAAAGAGTGGACGTACGGGGCTGATTTGAAAGTTCTGGCCTTGTTGGGACCCAGGTCCGAAAGCGAACTTTCGGGATCGGTCACCGTTGGGGTTGAAGGCGGCACTGATCTGTCAGTAGGGAGAAGTGGTGAGGAGAGTGACCTACGTGTCATCATCGGCGTTACCGTCACTTCCTGCTCCTGGCATGGAGATGGTGCCCATGTCTGATCCGTCGGCGGGATTGATGACTCGAACTAGGTATCTCCTTCTACTCGATCAGCGCTATTTAGGAAGACAGAGAAGGGACGTACCGAGCAGTCGAGTTCTCATCATTGGGGAAGGAAGATCTCTTGACCCTGGTAGCTAAATTGTCAGTTTGAGTACATGTGGTGATTGTGGAGAGACATACCGGTAGATCGTTTGGTAGGGGGCAAAGGGGACATGCCCTGTGCGATCCTTTCGGCATTGGTACCGATAGAGAGCTTGGCCGAAGACATGCCACTGTCGATAGCAACAGGTTTGGAGCTGACAGCCAAGGTAGAAACGGCGAGAACGAGTAAAGTAGATAGTTGAACCATTTTGATTATTGTCTTGTGGGTCGGGTTGGGGGTTTGAATGTGTTGGTTGGATGGATGGATGGATGGAGTGAATGAGTTGGTTGATGGATTTGAACGAGGAATATGAGCATGACTATATACTATCATCCAGCCTCGCCGGTAGCTGGAGATAGGCTTCTAAACGAGACATGGTCTGCTGTTCCACCTTGCGAGATATTGATCTAGATAGTCCATGAAACAGGTATCAGGGTTATTAGTGTGGTTCCTGTTTCAGTGATTAGATTATCTTAGCTTTCCGTTGGATATGAGGCACTAATGACCCTGATACCTGTTTCATCGACTATCTTAGCTTTTCGTTGGGTATTAGGTATCACTGTTCATGTGATCCGAGACATGGTATGGATACCGACAGGTGAGACAAAACATCAAGGTCGGCTATTGTAATGGGGAGGCTTTGATCAGATAAGCGCTGGTCCACGTGCGTGTGGGGCCCTTATCAGTTCTGGAAAGTTCGGCGCCTGTTCTGATCAAGTCTCTATGATCTACTTATGTCGTCTTTCCACCAACTAAAGGCAAAGCGTGACAGAAGACACCCTGTCCAGCATGTTCAAGCTTCAGAAAGTACAGAGAAAGCTAGTGGAAGCTCCCCTTCAACTCAGGAAAAGACCGAGCAGCCAAGTTTAGGTGTGTTGCCAGATGGTGTTGCGGTCAGGACGGATGAGAAGCGAGGGAGGGGACTGTATGCTACTAAAGCTTTCACAGCTGGTACGTCTGTTTGTAGCTGCTGCGATCAATATTGAATAGCTAGGCAAGAGTATATTGTCGACGAAACCTCTGCAGGCTGTTTTGAGCGTCCCGAATCTATCATCTGCTTGTTCTGGATGTCTCCTCACCCCAAGAGAGATAGCTATCAAGACTGGACGTACTCGCTCACTATCTCCTTGTGGGGGATGCTATGTGCTATACTACTGCTCCGATGTGAGTGATTTCATTCAAGTAGTGAGCTAAGGACTGACGGACAGGAATGCAGAGCTCTAGATTTAGAAGATCACGAAGCGGAATGCAAGATCCTTCAAGCTATCAACAAGACCGCCAGCCAGTCCTCTTCCTCACCCGATATACCAACCGAAGCAGTTCGTGCGTTAGGGAGGATATGTTTGCATCGCAAGAAGGCTAGGAGCGCAAAGGGCAAGGAACCAGAATGGGTACGCTTTATCCTGGGAGAATGGACATTGGCTAACTTCCTAGTGGGCTTCAGTCGCGTCACTTGAGAACCGTAGGTCCGCTATACTAGTTGCTACTGACTTGAAGACCTATCTCAATTGTCTGAATCGGGAGGCTTCGAACAGCTAGCTGGCCTGGCGAGGCAGCTTGGACGATACCTGTCCTACTCTATGGATGGGGAGGTATCGAGAGAGGATCTCTTCACATCTTTCGGATTCAATTCCACCGGAGAGCTGTTGGAGCTTTGCTCTGCAGTACGTGCTGGTTTATCACAGTTTGATCGATCCCGCTGACAGACGTAGTTCCAGGTCAACTCTTTTACTTTGTCATTGCCAGACGTCTCACCTATTGGAGTAGCGATCTCGCCAGTAGTCGCCATGGCCAATCACTCGTGCGACCCAAGTGCGGTTGTCGTCTTCCCAAACGGGGGCCGAAGCATGGAGCTCATAGCCATTCGCGACATCGAGCCAAATGAAGAGGTGAGCCATGGTAGGGGATTGACTGACAAACAGATCCTCACTTCCTATATCGATGTATCGCTACCAGTTGAGAAACGTCGTTCAGAACTCGAGGCGACTTATCGATTCAAGTGCGAGTGTCCACTATGTATGCGAGGTGGTGAAATCAGAAGTTCAGACTATGAGGGTGGGGAGGTGGATCTGAGGGCCGCGGTTTGGCATCGGGATTGTAAGCGTAAAGTCAAAGGGAAAGGCAGTCTTCCGATCGGATGGGAGAATCAAGGTGAGCATCTCAAAAGATCTTTGAGGGTGGTGGCTGACTTCAACAGAGACGAATCGCATACGATGCGTGAAATGCAAGGAGCATTTCGATCTCAACACTTCAGAATTGCTAGCACCATACCAACGAGCAACAGCTTTGCTAGAAGCAGACGCAAAGGGTCGTGACGGTCAGTCAACGCGTGTGCGATCCGCTAAATACTGACGTTCCAGATCTCACCCAGACTTCGTCACTCTTCCAGCTCATTCCAGCCCTTCACGCCATCCTCACCCCTTCATCCTTTCCCCTGTTATCCCTCCTTCGCCTCCAACTCCTGCGAGTCAGACCTAGTACATCAAACGAGCTTGCTCATCTTGATCGCCTGTACTCAATTGTCATTTCCTCATCGCTATTGGTGTACCCAGCAAATCATCCAGTCTTAGCGATCCTTCATGCCGAGTGGGGTCAGATACTCACTCAGACATTCGATGGTGAGGGCCAGGACCTGGTCTCGGGAAGGATGGTCAAGAGCGTCGAGCTTCTGAGGAAAGCATATGAATTATGCCAGAAATCGTTTGGCAAAGATGGGGGAGTAGAAGGTAGACGTGTAGCAGAGGTCCTTCGGGGGTTGGAGACCGAGATACAAATGGCTAGAAGTTCGCGATAATTATATGCATGCAAGTTACGCTACCTACTTCTCCTACCTACTTCTCCTTCTTCTCTCTACTTTCGTCCGCCGACATTGCCTTGTCGATCACTTCGTCCAGTGAAGTCTTCTCATCGATGGGCGAAACAATCACTCCATCGTCTACTATTGCTCCTTTCCTCGCTGCGTTCTCGTCTGCTTCTTGGATGGACGAAAGGCGGCGATTGGCCGAGTAGGCCTGAGTCCGGGGGGCGGATACGAAAGGTGATTGAGGAGTCAATGCCAAGAGGGATGATGCCAGTAGACCGAAAGCTAATTGTCAGCTCAGCCTCTGATGCTGGAAGAAAGACATACCCAATCCCGCAAGCTTTTCCTTGGGATCATGGAAATAAGCTCCAGTCATTCCCAACATCCATACCCATAGCTGAATCAAGAATGTCCCAAACAGTGCCGCTGCAGAGTTTCCAACTCCCCACCATCCTCTATCCGAATTGTAATTGATACTCAATCCAGCATTGGGAGACATGCCCGCCCAGTATCTCCATGTAGGAGCTATCTCGTGTGTCAACAAAATAGCCGACAAGGGCATGAGGAAAGAGTGTCCGGAGATATCAAATCCTCTTCTCCATTTGGGTACTAGCGAGGATAAGGGTTGACTTGCGGCGCCGAGGGATTTGAATAGATCCGGATGTGAAAGCGGTGTAAGTGGTTTTCGCATGGCGCAGAATGTATTTGGCAATTGTAATAGCTGTCCCTCTGTCGATTCGACAACTTTAGCTCCAGGGAATGAGGTGGTGGAGAAGTCCAATCCGTCGGGTAAGATCAATCCACATGATCCACCACTCATTTCAATGACCCTATCTCCTAGACCTCTACCGAAAAAGAATCCGGTGAATCCAATCCACATGGCGGTGGCTAATACGTACATTGCCAGTCGCCTGAATTTATTTTGTCGAGACGAAGAAGTGTATAGATGTGATAGGTAAACGATGGAAGTATGAAGCCATGTGAGCTTGACGAAATACTGGTTGATTGGGTTATGACGGTTTGCGAAATACGAGGTGGAGATTGGGAGTGAGGCGGTCGAGGTGGATAAAGCAGTCCCAGAGATCAGCGAATAGAGCGTTCCAGTCCTATTGTTCAGTTCAAGTTTCTACAGAGAGCCAGACAGGGACATACAGTAAGGACCAAGCGCAAAGGCCGGCAACGACCCATTCAGCATATCTCAAACTCCTAGCTACCATACCCTCTCCTCTATCCGTGACATCCTGAGGAGTGGAGGACATAGACATCCTCCTAGCAGTAGGCGAGCTGGTCACGATCTCTTTGAGTTCAATAGATCGTTGACGAATATGAGTCGCCGAATGAGTGGGGCGAGTTCGGCTAGCTGTTTGAGGCGATGCAGCTGAAAGTTTAGGTTGGTCGGAGGGTGATGTTCTGGAGATATTGTCGTTGATTGATGGTGAAGGCTTTGACGCTGCTGATGTCGAAGACATAATGGGCTCTCTGATGCTGGCGGCAACGATAGTCCCCGAATTGAGCAAGAGTAAACGTAATAAGGCCAATGACGACAAATGCCTTGTTGTCAGTTGGACATCTGTCCAGGCACGGGCTTAGCCTGGTTTCTCGGCTTCTTCCCATTCCGGCCTCGTTGTAATGTAAGTCTAGTGTTATCATTGACTGGCATCAAACATGTTTACAGATTCTGCTGATGGATATATGAGATGCGCGAAGAGTGAGGGATGCGGTGGTGAATATTACCATGCACGACGCCTCATCATCACAATTGCACAGCAGGTAGTACGCCGTGCCGAGGTGATTTCGGGATATCCCCGAAATCCGGGAGGTTGTTCAGGATCGCCGTCCGCTATCTTCTCGGGCATGAGAATGGTATTTAGGCAGGTTTGACCTTCCCATCCTTCTATTTGGCTGTTTGGACAAAGCAGATATACACGCTATCTGTTCAAAGCCATTTGAGCTGAGCAAGATGTCAGCCAGTCCCTCGAGAATGGAGAAGCCACTACCACCTCTACCGCCCCGCCAAGACTCGGGACCCGATGAATATGATGAAGATACCACAGACAGACTAGGAGCGACTATCAAATCTGATCGTATGTCATCTGATCGTCGCTGCTAATGTCACAGGCCCCAACCAGATCTCGACATCAGGTCCAGGTTTGGACACACGTGCCGAGCTCGATGAAGGGGGTCGTATCGATTTGTGGATGGACTTGAAGCATAAGCTGGCTAAAGGAGCTGCTGACTTGCCGGAAGATTATGCCGTTCATATCGAGGAGTATGCTGTGGATAAGAATGCAAGGGATTGTCCGCCTTTGAATATCGTTATTTTCCTGGTCGGATCGCGAGGTGAGTCACCTACTTGACGAAGAAGCTCAGCTGATTATAAGGTGATATTCAGCCGTACATCGCTTTGGCACTCAAGATGATTGAGCATCATTCACATCGAGTCAGAATAGCTACCCATGGCGAATTCAAGAACTTTGTACTTAACGCCAACAAACAACTAGTGGGTAAAGTGGGCAAAGGAGGAATCAAGCTAGAAGGTCGTCTTCTATTCTTTGATGTCGGAGGAGATCCAAGAGATCTTATGAACTATATGGTGAAGAGTAAGTGTCAACACTGAAAATACTGTAGCTGACTTGAGACCCTGGTCTGATGCCTGGATGGGATTCGTTGACGAATGGGGATGTACGGAAAAAGAAGAAGATGACTGGGGCCATGCTGAAGGGATTTTATCGATCTACGTACTTCGCAAATCCTGTTTCGGGGGAACAGTTCGCGGCGGACGCTATCATTTCGAATCCGCCTACTTTTGCTCATGTTCATGTAGCCGAGGCTTTGGGGTTGCCGCTTCTCATGTCTTTCAGTGAGTCGATAAAGGACCTCAGAAGCTGATCTGTAGCAATGCCCTGGACTCCAACCACCGCCTACGGTCACCCGCTGGTAAATATCCGAGCATCAAATGCTGAGCCAGGCCTAACAAACTACCTGGGTTACGCCATAGCCGATCAAATGTGAGCTTCGCCATGGTCAATGAGGGCTGACGAGTCAGGATGTGGCAAGGACTCGGACCAGTCATCAATTCCTTCCGGAAAAATATGCTAGGTTTGGAATCCTTGACAAGCTCGCAGGGTGCAGGAGTACTGGATATGTTGAAAATCCCTTGGACTTATTGTTGGAGTGACAGTCTCCTGCCGATGCCTAAAGATTGGAAAGAACATATTGGTACGTACCCGATGTTCAGCGAATCTGATGAAGCAGATATCTCTGGGTTCTACTTTTTCCAGGATGCTGGATCATACACACCACCTGAGGATTTGGCAGACTTTTTGAAATCCGGGAAACCTCCGGTGTACATCGGGTGAGTCTTTGCGTTTCGAGCCATGATCAAGCTCAATGACAGATTCGGTTCAGTTCCAGTCGAGAACCCAGAGATTGTTACCGGTATGTTCACGGGCCAGAGGACTTAAACAGCTAAATCTCAGAAACGATATACGAAGCCATGCGAGCTACGGGAAACAGAGCGATTGTCTCAGCAGGATGGGCAGGGTTGGGGAAGGATGGTGTACCTAAGGATTTGGAGGGATCAGTCTACATCCTTACCAGTCAGTCCTGATCCGCAATCAGCGTGCTGAAGCTAATGAGTAGAGGACTGTCCACATGACTGGTTGTTTGCCGAGGGACGCTTGGCAGCGGTATGTCATCACGGAGGTAAGTCATATTGAAGAGATGGGGCTTCGCTCATACTAGGTGCCGGAACAACTGCTATTGGTCTTCGCAATGGTTTACCGTCGATTATCGTCCCATTCTTCGGAGATCAGAAGTGAGCTCTAGATCTGAGGTGAGGATCAAGCTAACATGCCAGATTCTGGGGAGACTCCATCCACCGAGCTGGAGCAGGTCCAGCCCCAGTCCCACCTAAGAAACTGAACGCCGAGACTTTGGCTGAAGCGATCAGAACCGCCCTAGATCCAAAGGTGAAAGAAATGGCGGAAAAGATAGGCGAGAATATCAGGTCAGAGAATGGGGAGTTGAAGGGTGTTGAGAGTTTCCATAGGCATTTGCCATTACTCAACATGAGGTATGTGGCCATGAAACGCGGCGCTGATGTATAGATGCGATGTCGATCCCTCGAGAGTCGCTTTGTGGTGGGATCCGAAGATATTGATCAAGTTATCTGGGGCTGCTGCCTACCATCTCGCGAGCTGTGGGCGACTGGACATGAACGTTCTGATACCTCATCGTAAGTTCCAAAGTGTCAGGACGGATGGCCGCTCATACCATAGGTGCTCGAGAGTATGAGACTGTCCAGTCGAACTCCGATCCTATCCTTGGAGGTAGTCAGGCCGTTCTGGAATTCGTCACATTCTCCGCGATCTCATTTACTCAATTGTTCACGAAGCCGGTAAGTTCCTTGCATGTCGATTTAGCACCGATGACTGATCAGCGCAGAAAAAGGGGATTATCAACACCTTCTATGGCATACCCAAAGGCGCAATGGGCTTAATGGGGGATCTCTACGATGGTTTCGAACATGCCCCGAAGATGATTGGCTCGACTGTCCGGGAACCTGGGAAGGTGGATGGAGTACTAAGTGGGACGTATCAGGGTGTCAAGGGTCTCTTCACCGGTATCTATGATGGAGTGACGGGCCTGGTGACCGAGCCCATGGAAGGTCACAAGAAGGAGGTGAGCCCTTGACTCGAGTTCTCGATGAGCGGTACTTACGCCAGGGTGCAATTGGAGCTGTCAAAGGGTCTTTACGTTCTCGTGAGTGGTCATCATCATCTTCAGGTACACTCGCTAATTCGATAGTGGTCAACGTAATCATGCACCCATACAGAGGTTTGTTGCCTGGATACATATCAAGACCTACACTGATAACCCAGGGCTATTCGGCTTCTTCGTCCTCCCGTCGCGAGGTGCTGCTCGATCGCTGCGCAAACTCCTCAACGACTCCGACCACGTCCTGCGGGCACCTAGATTAGCCGCCTCGGAGATCGACGCTCAAGCAATGAGCCCCGAGGAAAAGGCGGAAATGACACGGACATACGATGACCTCATTCGCTCCGGCGCCCATGCTCGAAAGAAGACGTTCCAGCGACGAATGAGGAAATGGTTCCTTGGTGACGAGAGGGCGTTTGCAGTCGGCCTGGACGATATGAAAGATGATGGAAGTAGTGAAGCGAGTTTATCGAGGCGGAACTCGGATGTCGATCTGGCCCAACACCACCCTCACAAAACTAATTCATACCCCATCTCGCCATTGTCGAGGGACGATCCGCCACCTCGCTTCTCGGCGGACGATATGATGACGATGCCTCCACGGACTATGAGTGGAAGTAGTGGATCCTCCAGGGGAGCGATGGGATACCAGACACGCCGGCTGGAAAGGCATGCCGAGAGAGCATCAATGTCGCGTCCAGCATCGCCGGAATATGAACGCCAAGATACAGCTTCACCCCCTGCATTTCAGTCTCGGCCCCCATCCTTCCGAAAATCAGGCTCGTCAGTAGCTGGCAATACCGATACGGAGACTGCAGATTCGGAAGTCATGAGGGATTTGAAAGATATGTTTATAGCGGAGCGAGTAAGGCAGGAAGAGCAATAATAATTGTATTTAGGTAGATGTTATGCCACAAGTTGTAATCTATCTGGAGCCTCAATTCAGGGAATATGTGATATGGCGTCCATGCATCCACAGAGGAGAGAGATACACACACTGCTATATACTCTCTGTCTTGTTCATCCATAGTCTGGCACCATCTAGAGCAAGCACGACCTGGTCTACCTCCGTCTCAATAGCACTTCGCCCACCTATAGCTTTGAGCGATAGAAGTGACCTGCAAGACCACAGACTCTGGTCATTGTGTAAACACCGGTCGACGTCATTGGAGGTCTATCTGGACGAGCGACAGTACCATACCTCGAACCCGGAACGGAACAATAACAAGGACCAAGAGATCGACAGGACTCCTTTGGGAACGCATATCCGGTCGTTCAATATCCCGAATAGCGGTTCACACTAATCACCTGTCAATATGTCGAGCCAGAATATCGACAAGGTAGTGAAGCTGGCATGTAAGCCAAAGAATGCTCCTCCCAAGCCAAAGGTAAGTCACGTTGTGCGCATAATGAGGGAGACTGACAAAGCAGTATGTGGATGTACTAGTAGCAGCGACTTATTCGGATGATGGGTCGCTTGGTACTGCCTGTTCATCTCTGGCCATGCGTCTGAGGGAACAGAATGGAGTGGTGAGTTCCCTTAATCAGTATCTTTGGCTGCGCTCACGTCTAGGTCGTATTCAAGGCTCTCTTGACGCTCCATCAGATGATTCGGTCCGGATCCACAGACCAGCTACTAGATCACCTGGTCAAGTCGCAGTCGCTGAGGCTACAGAATCTAGGGGACCAGCATTTTGAAGGTCAGTGTTGATATCCGAGTCGAGTGGGGAGGCGCTGATGGACAGGATATCGCCCACCGACCAGCATGGCTGCTTATGGAGAGTACATCGATGTGCGGATTCGGGCTTTCAAGGATTTGAAGCACGATTTGGTGAGGGTTCAGACGGAATCCAACAGGCGGAGTGATGGGCTCGGTGCTGGATGTAAGCTGAATATGTCCATCGCTTTGACGTAGCTGACGAATCAGCTAAAGCGAGGCGTCTCCGACATCTAGCCGTTGACAAGGGTCTATTGAGAGAGGTCAAGGCTGTTCAGCGTATATTGGATTCCCTCATTCGATGTCGCGTGAGTCGCATTTCAGGTGAGGACGTTACAGGGCTGATGGTAGTTCTACGACGACGATCTGAAGGATGAGAATACGATCTTGGCATTCAGGATGTTAATCAAGGATTTACTGGTCCTCTTCCAGGCTGGTAACGAGGGAGTGTGCAATATCTTAGGTGGGTCTACCCAAGTGTCCTACAACTGGTCAGCTGACTTGTAGAACACTATTTCGAAATGTCCAAACCGGACGCAACAGAGGCTTTCGACATTTACAAATCCTTCATCAAGCAGACTGATAAAATCGTCGATTACCTCGGTATCGCCAGGAAGTTACAGAATGTCGTCAATGTCCCCGTACCCAACCTCAAGCACGCACCAACTGGACTAGTCAAGGCGTTGGAGGAGTACCTGAATGATCCAAACTTCGAAGACAACAGGAGAGAATATAGGAAGAGTCTTGGTGTTGTTGAAGGTCGAGGTTCGGCCAGAACTCCTTCGCCTGCTCCACCTGGTAAATCAGCTTCGGGCAGATCCCCTTGGTAACAAGCTGACTTGTATAGCCGCTACCCAATCGCAGACTCCTAAAGCTGCTGCTCCCACTTCTAGTACTTCCGCGCCTACACAGGCGAGCTCTTCGGCACCTGCTCCACCGGCAGGTTCATCCCAGAAGATTCAGGATTTCTTTGATTCTATTCAGGCGGACTCGCAGCCTACCATGTTTGGAGGTCCACCACAGCAGTACGTATCTCTCGGTAGGACTCAAGTCGTGCTAATGGACAGGATGAACTATCAGCAGTTGCAGCAGCCTGCTTTCAACCCATTCCGACAATCAATGATGATGCCTCAGCAAACTGGCTTTATGCCACCGCAAATGACCGGCTTCCCTGGCGGTATGCAACAGCAACAATTCCTGCAACCCCAGCAGACTGGCGCCATGGCTTTCGGAAACCAGCAGCCCATGTTCCAACAACCGCAACAACAAACCCAGCCTTTCCAGCCCACACCACAACAGCCTTTCATGCAACCCACCCAGACTGGTTTCCAACCCAATCAAACGGGCATGCAACCTCAACAAACTGGTCTCTTGCAACCTCAAGCTACTGGCCCCAACCCATTCCGGCAATCGGTGATGGTCAACACCAACAACCTAGGAGGCGCCTTTTCGCAGCCCACCTCGCCCTTTGGTCAATCATCTTCGCCTTCTCTACCTTCCCAAATTCAGAGACCAGGTTCGACGCCCGCCAATCCACTCGTCAGCCAACCTACGGGCTCCAAGAACCCTTTCGCACCTGCACCCGGAAAAGCCGCTACAGTCTCGTCGAGGGGACCAACTATGAACGAGCTAGCAATGGGCTTTGGGCGCGATCAGGGACAACAACAGTCCCAGGCGCAGAACCAAGCTCAATCGCCTTGGGCAACAATGAACGGCAAGCCTTCAAATGGAACTGGGATCGCTGATGTCGCATCCTCTTTCGTGTTCAACGACACCTCCAACAACAAGAGTAACAACAACAACAATGATGACTTTATGGCTCAATTCGGTAGTCTGTCCGTCAACACTTCATCTACAGGTCCATCCTCGTCGACCAACAACTCTCAATCCTCCCCTTTCGGACAATTCAACCCTTCGAGCGCTTTCGGTGGAAGTGGATCTCAGAATCAGTCGAGCACCGAGTTCCTACAGCCTCAACAGACTGGGTATGGCGGATCAACAGTCAAGCCATTCAAGCCGACTTCGTCATTTGGTTCTCAGCTCGTTGATGGGCTAGGACCAGTCGCCTCACCCGCCCACAGTCCTGGAGGTGCGGCTTCCCCACAAGCGCCTTCGGGTGGCATCCAATCCCAGATGACGGGGTTCCCGGGAATGGGTCAGCAATCTACCGGAGCAAATGCAGGAGCAGGAGCAGGGTCGGGAGGAATGGGTCAATTCGGCGCATTCGGAGGAAACAATACTGGTGGAGGAATGATGAGTCAAAATACAGGAATGGCAAATCCATTCAGGGCAAACACAATGCCAACAGGAGGAGGTGGAGGAGGGATGGGTAATCTGCCATTTGGTCAAGCCCAGAATCCCGGTGCTTTCGGTGCCAATTCGCCTTTCGCTGGTCAAAATCAGCAGGGACAAGGACAGGGGCAAGGGCAGGGACAGAATTTCGGACAAGGATTTGGAGGTCAGGGGGGCGGTTCATTGATTTGATAGTCAAATGAAGTGTCTCGGGGTTTCTGTAGATGAAAAGAGAGTTTATTCGTTTGTAGAATCGTTATATCTAGGTGCTGATTTGCAAGGATGCATGAATTGATGGTAATGTAGTGAGTGGTAACTAAGCAGTGTTAAAGCCAGTCGCGTCGCGTCGAACTCCAAGGGGGAAAAGGGAATCCTTATTTGTTGTGTGAGTCCTTTGGCAGGGATATATTGGGGGAAGAGAAGCAATGCTCATGTACATTGACATCAACAACTCACTTCATATACTGATCAATACACTGCATCTCGAAAGAGACCATACAGCAGCTGGAATGAGCGGTACCGTCTTCGAAGGTATACACTACTACATCCAATCAAGAGGTATCGACCTTCTCGAGGACTTCCGAACGAACCTCAATGTCAGTGCTCCTTCTCCATACTTGATCATACTGATGGAAAGCTCAATGGTGGTATACATTGCGACGATCCCTGCAGTAGTCAATGTCAGCTGATCTTTGTCGAAACACCTACTGGAGAGACGAAATTTATCTACAACGCTTGCGACAAACCCGATAATTACGAAGAAACGAAACACACAGGTGATTGGAACTTTGATTCTTTATGTACACACTTCTCAAGGAGGGGGACTGGGATATCCGACGTGCATAAGGAAAGAAGGAAGAAAGTTGTAGGGGTGGGTTGGATCATGGAGTGTCTGAGCCAGGAGAAGCTATTGGCGGAGAATAGGTATGGTCTATGGGAAGTTATGTGAGTACCGTAGCAATAATCTCTCGCTTTGAGTACTGATGAGCAGCGCCGAAGAGAGCAAACCTCGTCAAGCGCCCACTGGACGCCCTCTCATCCCCGGCCAGAATGCTCCCAGCACCCTGTCTCGACCTTCATGCGACAAACAACCGGCACACCGAGGCGGGCAGCCGCCGCTCGGAAGTGATCCGAGATCCATGAGACCGATCGACCTTCAGTCCAACAAAGCCCCCAGCCTTGCAGCCCAGGAGATGACTCCAACTCCCACTTTCCTCAGTTCGACACCGACACCTATCGATTGGGCGAAGATGCCCCCTAGCCCACCCCTCACTGCAGCTAGCACGATGTCAACAGCCGTGATGGACCACTGGTCTATACCAAAGTTCTTCAGTCCTTTCACCCAGGACGTAATCAGCCCAAGAACCTTTTTCGTCGCTTGTCAAAACAGTAAGGAAGTGGAGGAGTCCATCAAGGTACGTCAAGAACCCTCGCCAAATTAAGATCCAAGCTGATAATAGATACACGGGGGCATGCTCGATACACAAGGAGAGGCCACTTTCATCATCATCGATGCGCCTCTTTACGGCTGCGCTGTCCCTCAAGCAAATTTGGAACTTCTTGGCAACTTGCGTCGCTCGCAAAAGGCTGTGTCCCCACTATGGATAGACAGATGTGTTCAACATGGTACCATCGTCGATCTCGAGCAATACATCATCAGAACTTCCCAATCTGCGCCTCCAACATTGGGCCAGACGGTAGCAGCCCCAATCGACACTCCAGGACCGTACAAAAGAGTAGTGAAACCGACCGAAATTGAGGTCCCGTACAAAGAGGCCTTACTTGCTTGGAAAGACACGAGTGATTTCGAAAGGAAACGAAGGTTATCACAATCAGAGGTCCACCTGGCGGATGACGTAGTAAGACCGAGCGGGATGATACGAAAAGCGGTCGATCCTCGAGTGAGACCACGACCTAGTGCTGAGAGACAAGCAACCAATTTGGAAACTTCAATGACGCCGGCCGTGTCAGTATCACGATCAGTTCCCACGACCCACTCTCCCGATACCTTCGGCGAGAAAAGACGATTATCTCGGTCCTCGATCTATGATCGACCGGACGCTACGACTCTGGATCTTCCTCCGACGCGAACTGGTCCGACCCCGATCAAAGATGACCTTTACAAGGTGGCAAACTGTTCAGACCAGGTCCCATTTCGAGGCGGGAACATGATCTCGCACCCTGTGCGATCCATCAAGGCCTCGATTCCAAATGCTGCTGTAACAAGATCACCGTCACTCCAGCCAACAAGAGCTTATCGACCGGATACCCCACCACTCCCTTCAAAGCGCTCAACAAGTCCGGAGGATCTCCCCTCTCACGACATAACGCGAAAATCAGTAGACAGACCCGACAACATTATCCGCAGGACAGGGTTGTCTGGAGTCTCGACCTCTTCGGCCAAGGTAAATCTAGATACGGACCGGCCACAGCGTCTTGCCTCGGCAATACACCCAAGCCGATCGACAATGACCACTTCACCATCTGAGACTTCCGATCATGACGGTCACATTTATGCAGCGTCATCGACCTCGTCCTTTGAGTCATCAGACTACGTGCCCTCATCGGACGACGAAGCTACGTCTCACACTCGACTCGGCGGTCCTAGCGCTTCATCTGGAACATCGGCGGTAGTCCAATCCATGCGAATATTATCGCCGGACTCTCAGACCAGACTTGGCGAATTGATTGATTGTCTTGACGAGTGGTTAAATACAGAGCCGACCAACGCTCGGTCCCAATTTTTGCGCACTTTAGACGTCCAGGTCGGTCGCTCACGAAAATTAGTGGGAAGACTGCTGACATTCTCAGAAACCAGGATATTGCTGGGGAAATTATTATTACAGAATGCGACAGACGATCAGAAGCCGATTACTTGCTAGGGGCCATAGCGCGATGACACTGGATGAGCGTGGAATACATGACGCACCAGACACATGTCGACTATACGAGGCTACCGATATTGTCGCGCTCAATCGAAATGGGCACTACCATCCCGGAATGGCAGGATGCGAGAGACGATTGAAGAGGCTTATCGCTCATCTTGAAAAGTGGCTTCAAGATGGGTTCCAGAGCACAAGGTCCACAGCCATCGAAGATTTGAAGGCCATTGTAAGTCGGATCCTTGATTATCGCAGGAAAAGGCTTACTACAGTCACCGGAGGTTAACTGGACGCGCCTGTATTGCGACAAAGCGCTCACTATCAGGACTCGGCTACTCGCCATGGGTTGGCTGGAAGTCGTTCTAAACGAGGCGGATATCATTGGCAAGTCCGATAGGGTGAGAGGGCCCAGATGAGGTGGACAGCGTCAGTAGATTCGATATGATGAGAAGTGAGTATATAAGGTATATAGAAGACCAGCCAGTCGAGCTGAATATATGACATTGTACATGAACGACCGTCGATCTCACTGATTCCCGCGGGCAAGGCCCAACCGAACCCTCATACAGGAGTCAGCCAGTCGACGCCAAGCCATTTGGGGAACAATAAGGAAATCTGATTCCGTCACTGTTGCTGATGTCTTTGATATCTCCTACGCCCCTTGACGCGTTTCTCAATCATGTGTGTGTGTATGTGGAGTAGAGCTTGAAGGGGTAAGCACAAGTATGGATAAATTATACTCAATGTTTATCACTCACTTCACATACTGATCATATCCATATTACATCAATAAAGCAGAAATGAGTGACCCGCTGTTCAAAGGTGTCCACTATTACGCTCAGATATGGGGCGCAAATCGTGAAGCGATCCAGCAATGTCGCAAGGATTTGGACGTGAGTTTTCTCTCATGTGTTCAATTCGATTGTGTCGCTGATTACCAGTCAAATGGCGCTGTCTACTGCGGTAGCCCCGGTGATCCTCGCTGCAACCTAGTCATTGTTGCTTCACCAGGGAAATCAAAAGGACACAACTTCGCAACTCCCGGCAAAGCTGGTACTCTCGAGGCACACCAGAAGGAAGGGACTTGGACTTTTGACGCCCTCTGTACCCACTTTGCAAGGCGAGCAACTGTGGACCGGGATAAACTCGCTGTACAGAGGAAGAATGTGGTGGTTGTTGAATGGGTGAAGAAGTGCCTCGAGCAAAAGAAGGTCTTGACGGATGGACGATATGCTCTTTATGAGATTATGTGAGCTTTTGATTGCTTGTCTATGTGATTGGCTACTGACGGATTTAGAGCCGAGGACAAACCTCATGGAACACCAAACTTCCGGCCTAAGGCTACGAAATCAGCCAGAGGGTCAAGTGCCCAAGTCCAAACCCACGACAGTCACTCCAGACTTGCAGAGACAGAGGCAGCCTTGACTGCCAAACCCCTCCTCCCATTGGCCATGATGCAAATGGACGACCCCATCGATTTCCCTCAAATGCCACCAAGTCCCCCGCTCACCGCTACCAGCTCAATGTCAAGAGCTGGGTCTTTTGTTCCAAGAGTTTTCGACAGTCTGACTCAAGACCAATGGGGCTCGCGGACGTTCTTTGTTGCTTGTCAGGGTAGCGGGGCGATTGAGTACTATATCAAGGTACGTAAACCTGTCCCTCTACAACGACAAACTAACGGTAGGCAAATGGTGGGATGCTGGATGAGCAGAAAGAAGCCACTTTCATCATTGTCGACGCACCAATCGAGGGTGTCTTGTCTTCAATGACTCGCAAGATACTAGGAGAATTACGTCGTTCACAAAAGGCTATACACCCGGGTTGGATCGACGAGTGCGTCCGACAGAATGGTATTGCCGATATCGAGCCTTTCATTGTTACTATACCCTTTGACACGATTCCATCGACAAATCCTCTCAAGCAGAACGAAACTGTGTCACAGCCTGTACGCGACAAACGAGCGCCGTCCGCCGAATCACTCTCACTGAAGGGGAAACGAAGGCAGTCGCAGATGGAACTCGACGGATACTCGCCTGATGTCAACTCAAGCTCTCAAGCGATCTCGCAGACCTGCGCTGGTGCCATACGTAAAGCGACGGATCCTCGAGTGAGACCTCGTCTCAGTAGCGAGGTCACCCCAACTCCTCCGTCCTGGTACCGGCCCACTCCTACTCAGCTGTCCACACCATCTGTGACAAGTCACTGCGGAACGCCGGTCCACAAATTTCCTCCGAGAGAGCCGAGCCTGAAGAAGACAGACGACGACGCTCAAAAGGTAGCGAGACCTTCTCACCCGAGCCCACGTCCTAGCACATCAGTCACCTCAGATGGTCGAACTTCTATCAAGACTCCACTCTCTCTCAAGCCCCTCGAAGGATTGAGACCATTCTCCATTCCGTCCGATAGCAGACCCCCTTCTTTCACTTTCCCCCTTCCGGCACCATCGAGCTCGGGGACTATGATGGAATTGGACACGATAAAGACTGAACTACCAGATCCGACACCGTCATCATGGCCATCTCAAGATGAACCGGTTTCACGATCTGCAAGGTCCAGCTCCTCCTTCAAAACTGTCAAGGCGAGAACGGCACCTGATGCTTTATTCCATGGGCTTTCTCCTTCCAGCCATTTGGCGGCTCGTCCGAGAGTAGTCACCCCAGAGTTACAGCAGTGTGGGGCACCAAGGACATGCGAGCCTCGGGTGAAGGCAGAGGATATCGATGATCATGTCGAGGCGAAGGCGGAGATAATGGACACTCGTGTTCAGTCGCCATCTTTCAGCTCTACCCTCGTGTCTGGCTTGGGTCATGCCAAGCTCGGTCGACAGTCACCAGAACCGGCAATGTCTTCCGACTCAACAACTGTGGATATGTTGCCCCTATCGTCCAATGACTCTCCGATGGAGCGATTTACTCCAAACGACCCGATAGGCGCCTTGATTGTGGGCGGCTCCACCGATGTGCCCGACAGCAGTAACAGTTTACCACTGGATCTGGATGGTTCTACGCCACCCGAGACGACACGCAGGCAGGCCGCACCGCCCCCACCTAGAACTGGGTCACCCCTATCTCTACTACCACCGGTTTCCGAGGATGATGATCCATTTTCAGACACGCTCTCAACTACATCATCCGAGGTATCGGCAATGTCCGACACTACCTGTCCTTCGGACGATGGGTCGCCGCCCTCCATAGCAGTGGACGGGGACACGGCTTGCTCCCCCTCAGCCGAGAAGCAGACACCTACAATCGTCGAGCCTCAACCCCAGCCTTTACTGGTGACCTCAGGTCAAGCTGAAGGTCGTTCTCCACCCGGAGAAGCCAAAAGGCCGCCTACACTCGTCGAGGCTGCGCGACTGAACGAATTGATAAAAATTTTGGACAAGTGGCTACAAGCGCCAACCACTGGTACTGCAGCTACTGGTACTGCAGCTCAGCTCGTGAAAGACATGGAGAAGAAGGTAGACTTGTCATTTACGGTAGCGAGGTCATACTGACAGACAGAAGACGAAATTCGGCTGGACAGCCATGTTTGAGCGTAAAAAAGCGATCATCAGGGGCCGATTGCTGCTTAAAGGTCATAGAGCGGCGCTTCTCGACTCGCTGGGGATATCTGATGAGATCGAGATCGAAGATGCACCTGGGCCGTCAGAACAAGCCTTGAGACCACCATCAGATCTCCAAACGGGCGGATCACAATCCCTTCGTAGGCGATTTGCGAGAGATGCGAAGCTAAATGGACTTGTCGGCGAGCTACACGACTGGCTTGACAACCATCCCACTGGGGTGCGGAAGGATTTTATCAAGAGCCTGAAAAAGAAGGTCAGATCCTCCTCCCACCAGGCATAGATCAAGGGTACCTATCAGAAACCAGAATATGATTGGCGTCAGCTTTACCTCCGGAAGTCTGGATCTATACGCAGTGCCCTACTTGCCTTGGGTCACGAAGCGGGAAACCTGGATGCGGTCGACATTATCGACGATCCCGACCGCCAGAAAGGCCAAAAACTTGCAAGATTGAACAACAATATCGCGGCATCTCGACAAAGAGTCGAAGAGTTAGTGAAATCCCTCGACATCTGGCTGCATCAGGGAGCAGCAGAAAGGCCCAAAAGGACTCAGTTCCTTCGTGATTTGGAAGCCGAGGTTGGTGGCAATATAATAGCGAGATGGACGCTAACGATGATAGATACCTGGGCCCATATGGACCTACCTTTATCGTCGAAAGCGCCACTCGATCTTCAGAGCTCTGCTCGCCATGGGTCATAATGCAGACGCACTACACAAGGCAGACATCCACGATATACCCGACGTTGTTTGGCCGTCAAAACCCAAGAAGAAATCAAAGTAGCAACGCCGGTTCCTTCGCCGTAGCCATCTGAAATTACCATAGTCTCCATGCACATCTGCAAATATGATGTGCGGTCTCGTAGATAATGCAGTCATTAGCCGCTTAACGAAGTCGCAGCCGCGAGCTGGCGACGGAGATCTCATAGTCATGGCATATTCAACGATCAGAACGTCCTCATACAACAGACTCCGGATCTGATCGGCATGTAATGCATACTACTCCTGTACAGTAGAACCAGATACGACCCTCCCCTTACCCGTAGAATTCGTATGCGCACTAGGCGTCAAGCTCATAGGTCTCAATCCCCTCTTTTCTACCGGCGTAGCAACAGCCGGTGTAGTAGGCGTCGAATTCGAAGTAGTCGCTGCAGCAGGCGTATTCGTCCCCCTAAAACTAGCCACTCTACTCCCAAAGAAACTTCCTATCCCACTTCCTATTCCTCCTAATGTAGCTCTGATGTCGGGAGGTGGACTTGTGGCGGTCGCAGGAGATATGATTGGAGGTTCTGATGCCAGCTTTTCTTTTCGTATACGTTCTGCTTCTTCTCTTTCTTTGAGCTTTGAGGCGATGTTTGTGCGGGCTCCGTCGAAAGCTTTGAAGAGTGAGGATGAACCCGTTGCGAAGGCTGATGATCCTGCTGCGAAAGCGTTATTTAGGACTTCGCGGGTGGGCGCTAGGGATTGATCGATCTTGAGGTCGTGGATTCCCTCTGGCCTGTTAGCTAGCTCCTGAGACGAGGTTTACTTAGCTCACCTGCTAAACGTGATCCGAGATCTGAGACCACACTAGCTTTTCCATCGCATGGATGTCTGATCGTCAGCTCGTAGTCGACAAAGGAGCGGGCAAGCTCACCGAGGCTCGCATAGATCAAACAGCACAGGATCAGTGACTGAATCCCAAACGGTATAAGCCTTCGTCTCCTTAAAAGCACCAAGCCAATGTTCTCCGAATGGGACCAGCGGATTTCCAGATTCTGCGCCTAACACATCAGTAGATGATCATCATCAGACCGAGATCGAGGACGACATACCGACGCCGACAATGGAAATATCGCCTGCTTTGCCTTTGGCCAAGAAATCGGAGTACTTGACCGTAGACAATGCGGCGCAGATATACTCTTCGAATCTGGCTCGTAAATCGTCATCACTTCCTCGGAATCTGGGATCAGCAACATTCGAGGCCTCAGGTAAGGAGCTCACGTCGTTCGTTGTCCATCGGGCTATATATCAGCTTGAGTCGTCAAAAGAGGCAGGAAACTTACACTATCATAAGTCTCCTCGACGGTATGAACA
Source organism: Vishniacozyma victoriae (assembly GCA_017654735.1). NCBI lineage: Eukaryota > Fungi > Basidiomycota > Tremellomycetes > Tremellales > Bulleribasidiaceae > Vishniacozyma > Vishniacozyma victoriae. The sequence continues at coordinate 1,562,946 of JADPYG010000088.1, forward strand.
ATATCATCCATCCACCTCCGATCAGCCGGTGTCAGACTGACCATCCTCTCCGTCTTGGGATCTGCGAAATCGAAAGAAACATTCTCAATCTACCATTAGCTAACTCCTTGACTGTTCCGGGGTAGGACAGCTCACATTGACCAAAACATCGTACGCGCAGTCCCGCTGCTGAGTGACGATTTGGTTGGTTGTACCGATTAACCAAGATGGGGCGCGTAAAGAATCGACCTGTTGCAGTGGTAGGTAAGGTTGAAAGAATGAGTCTTTGCCGAACAGGTGTAATGCTAGGCAAGTCAGCTCTGACCTCACATCGCGGATCTGACAGCTTACGTAGACCCATATAACGCAGTAGACTGGCTCTGTCACTTGTACGCAGAGATGTTGGTCTTGTTCTTGTGCTCAGGTAATCTAGATCTGCTGAACCACATTCTTTCAGGTTCATGAGCAGTCCTACTGTTCAGCAAGTCTCAAGTGATGCTAGAGTGGTGCTCACCAGGTATTAGGGAAACAAGGGAGTACTGATATGTGCAAAGCATCTCCACTGGATAGCCGAAGAGCATGATCTATTGTTCAGTACGATTCTCCAAGCGAAGATGCGGTACTGACCTTCTTTTGGAGCATGAGCATTTTAACAAGAATAAGCGTCTTATGTCGGAATTTATGCACGAGTTCCCGTAGACTTGTTCCTTCCCATCAGCTACACCATACGTCCTGTCACAGGCCGACATACCCATGTAAATGGCTCCTTCTCCCACTTTGCCTTCCAATGTACTTTCGAGACTCGCGTAGAAATCGTCTAGGATCTGAGTCTGGGTAAAGTCTCTGTTATGTCAGCTCAATCGGTGGATTCGGTCAGTCGAGCTGACCTCTGGGCAAAGTATGCTCTCGTTACGACTCCAAGCTGATCACTATCTGTAAGCTCTTCCCTCCGTTCTGAAAGCTTGAGCATACCGAATTGGACCCTGTACATCAGCATGGTCCCATTTCAGGAGGGGAGACATACAAAGATAGGTTGTGATGCTATGACGACAACTGCTTTCTGGACCATACTTCTCGTCACGTCACTTGGACGGACTAGGAGCTCTGAAGATGATAATTGTCGATTACACGAGATACCGAATAATGTTGTATTTGCCGGTACTTCTGTATCTACGTTTATATCTTCTGGATGGTAGGCGCAGTGCTATACTGTCAGCTTGAAGCTGTTGCGTTCATGAGAGCTTACAAAGTACGAGTAATCCTCTTCCGACTGTTCATCAGCTTGATGGTTGGAAAGGTGGTGAACCAGGTACCCACCAAGTGAGCACCATCAGGCAATGCCAAGAAAGGCAGTAATCGATTCAAATCCTCATCATTCGCTATAGCAGCCTGCAACGAAGCTGGATAAGCATACTCTACTGTCGGACCAATCTAGGCATCAGCTCGTGGCTTCTTCTCAGCCTATCCAGCTTACGAGGTGATTAAAGTCAACGACCGCAATACCTAGTATCGCCGCCCCACTCGGGCCAGACATTGATGAAGCCCTCGATGTCCTCTCCAGGGTCGGTGGGCTCGTCAATCCCGCCGTAGAGCTCGAGAAACGAGACGCAGATGATGAGGAAGGTATAGAAGACCGCCAAGGATCTTCATCTCGACTAGTAGGGGAAGTATATTGATTCGAGGATGAGAATGAGTTTGAAGGTGATGCTTTGGTGTGGGTTGGTTGTTGCTTGATAGTTGGTGTTAATGGTTCGTCGTCTAGATCTAGTTCTTCATATGCTTCTTCTTGTGTTGATATGGGTGTAGGACTCGCCATGGTCGGTGTCGGTAAATGAGTATATATTGACGGAATATATTGATAGTTATCATTCATTCATCGTCATTTCAAAGACGCGTTGAACCGGAACCAGAATTTAAGAAATCAATCATGTCTATGGGCAAGGCTGGGGAAGACGGAGATCAAGGAGAGAATCGCAGACGAGTAGAGTATAGCTATAAGGCGAGTAGTGCAATGCATATGATGTATGTCCAGAATCCCTCTTGAATGTACGTCCCATTTCCCCCTTAGACCGAAGAAAGAATACTATGTACTCGTTCCTCCAGGTGCTCCAGTCCCCGTACCAGGTGCAGCAGCAGCAGCAGCAGCTTCCCCACCTACACCTCCCTCTCCCGCCGTCGGTGGTGGAGGTGCTCCCGACTCCCTCTCGGCCTTTATACGTTCCAACGCCCTGTAGACTTTTGACTGAAGATAATGTGAATATTGAGGTTGTTTTGATTTCCGCGTTTCGCGTGTTGTAGGCGTTTGTTTTGATCCCGATGCGACTGGTTTGGCGGGAGTTGCAGGTTCTGCAGGTGGTCCATTTGCTTTGAATATCGTCTCGAAGTTCTGGAGATCAGTACTTCTCCCCTGCGTGAAAAATGGCAAGTGGCCTCGATGGACGCACCCTCTCGATAATCTCCATTGGGTCTTCCTTCTTTGCATTCAAAATAAGATGTGCCTCGTCTAGACTCATTTGCATCTGATTCGTGATTTGTGATTTCGAAGATCCAGTTCCAACAGGTCCAGATGAAGGTGCTCCATCTGGTTTATGCTTGAAATCTGGGCATCAGCTCATGTCCTGATAGACACTCGAGAGTTCAGCTTACTACGGACGGCTTGTGTTCCTGCTGCTGAAGTCGCTTTTCCAAAGATCTTGATGCTGGTGATGAGCAAATCGATAATGACTTTAGGGGCCGACTGGAACGTCAGTTCTTTACCTGGATGATGTCTTTGGAACAGTATCTCACCATTTTGCTGATGTTGGTCGTTCAATGAGATATGGAGGGATGCTGCAGTCGTCGGCCGGATTATGTGTATGAGATCTGTTCGTCGTCGCTGCTGGTATCGTTGATGATGGTTGATGCTCGACGGCGGCTTGGATAAAATGGGATAAATACAATAGAATTGTAATAAAATAAATAAAAGATCGACGAGTATCATATCATTACCGGTTGTATTATAAACCGGTAGAGTACAAGAAGGTTCATTCAACCCTCTGTCTGGACTTTATCATCTGTTGTTATCTAAGCTTTATATTACAATGAACGGAGAGGGTAAAGGGGCTACTTCAGTCCTTAGGAATGTAGCTGGTAGGGTCGATATCGATAGGTCATTACATCAGGTAAGTTGTCTCCATGACAGCTGGGATGACGCTGACGGGAACAGGACCGATATATCCCAGCTTCGGGCGTAGCTGGGCCTTCGAGATATGTAGGTGATTCAGCTATCGGTCTTGGGAATACAGCTGAGATACAGGCTCCTCATCAAAAGAATGCCCAAGCTCCCGCTCGGACCGCCAACAATGCATTCGACCTAGGCTCCCTTCGCGATCACCTTGCCCCCGTTCGTCCAGTCCAACATGAGAATTGGGCAAATACCTTCGTACCCCCATCCCACCAACCCGCAAGGCAACAGGCCATGGAACAACGATCTTCAAGCCCTTGGCAGCAGGATTTCATACAGCATAATCAGGCCAGGCAGGATATTCGTCCCACACACCAACCGGAAATTGCGCCTTGGCAAGTCCCGAATCAGTACCGGCCTCAATTCATGCCTGCTCGACCTCAGTACTTTCAACCTCCTCCGCCACCACCTCAACAGTATATGCACTCCATGCATTCGAATCAGGAGTATGCGCCTGAATCGTTCGAATACCCAACACAAACCGAAGCGCCGCCCAGATCAGCAGAGGAAACACGACCCGCAGAACCTCTTTCGGAACCACAGGAACTCCTTGCCCGCACAGCACGGGATCTGGTGAATGATCTAGACGCGTCATCAGAGATACTAAGAGATAACCCGAAACTGGCCCAGAGCCAATTCATGCAGCTCCTGCGAGGTCTAGGAAATGAGGAGGTCGTAGTCGAGGACGGAAAAGCGACGGTAAATGGAGAAGAGATTGGAGAAGGAGCGAAATTTGTCAGTCGAGGGGGAGATTGGGCGAGTGCATTTGTGGAAGAGAGGCCTGCGCAACGAGACGGAGAGGTGCATATGGCAAGCACGTTACCTGCATTGAACGGCGAGCCGGTCTTTGACGAACGAATGCGATATGCCGATAGAGCTCTTTATCCCGATCAGAACGCAATCATCCAACCTACCGAGACGAGTCAACGACCGGAGAATCAACGTCGCAAATCGGTCCATTTCGACGATAACGAGGCATATGAATCGCTAGGTTCTGGGGTACCAAACAATTTGGAAGAGGCAATGCGGGCATCAACATCGATACCGGGGATGTCATCAGCATGGCAAGATGATGGATTGGATCTTGACGATTTTGATGAAACTTCATTCATGAATTTTAGTGGACAATTACGACAGGGTACGGGTGCAACGGTGGGTGCAGGTCAGAGGGAAAACTGGGGTGGGTTACAGGAGGATTGGGAAAAATTTCAGCAGGCGGATCCGAGAATCAAGGCTATGGGGCAGACGGACCGGTATCTGTTCCAGAGTCGGAATCCTTATGGTACCATGGGCGATGATGCGGATATGGGAAGAGAGTCTCCTACTATGAAGGTAAGCTTGCGTTCTCCTTGCAGAGTTAGGTAGCTGATATCAGGGTGTATTGGAGCTGGAAGCGGCTGTCCAGCACGACCCATCAGACCACGAGGCATGGTACGCCCTCGGTCTCAAACAACAAGAAAATGAACGAGAAGACCAAGCAATCCGGGCTCTAGCAAAAGTAATCGACCTCGATCCAGATTATCGACCTGCCTACCTCGCTCTCGCAGTCAGTTATACGAATGAAGCTGCATACGAGAAGGCAAGAGTGATGCTTGGGAAATGGATTGATATGGCCCATGGATCTGGAATGTCGGAGTCGGAATCGGAGAATGTACAGGCTCATGAGGGGTTGGTGGAGAGATTGATTGATATGGCTAGGAGGAGTCCTGAGGAGGTTGATCCGGATGTTCAGATTGCTCTTGGGGTACTGTTCAATTCTAGCGAGGTAAGCTGTCGCCCACACTTGATAGGTGTAAGCTGACTTGGGTAGGAGTACGCCAAAGCAGAAGATTGCTTCCTTGCTGCTTTGTCTGTCAGGCCTGATGTGAGCTATAGTGTCCAAGATATATCCAAAGCTAACAAGCAGGACTGGCTACTCTACAACCGCCTGGGAGCGACTCTCGCAAACAGTGGCCGCTCCAACGAAGCGATCTCATATTACCACAAAGCCCTTTCCTTACACCCGAGTTTCGTCCGAGCCCTCTTCAATCTCGGTATTTCATACATAAACCTCGCCCAATATCCTCTCGCAGCCCAACATATAATCTCGGCGATTAGGTTGCAACATACCGATGCTACTGAGGCTTACATTAGTGGAACTGTGGGAACGAGTGCAAAGGGAGTTACTAGTGATGCTCTATGGAATTCGTTAAGGACTGCTTGTTTACAGTAAGCCGTTTTTCTTTTTGATATTGGACGAGCTAACAGAGTAGCATGGGCAGACATGATTTGGTGGAGCTAGCGGCGAGGAAGGACGTCTCAGGTACGTGTTCTGATACTTCCTTAGTACACAACGCTAATATTCTAGCGTTCCCTGATACATTCGATTCTCCAGTTGTCAAGGACAAGAGTCCACCATTCAATCTTCTACCTTACGAGTCTGGTGATATTTGATTACTGCTATGCATGCTCAATACTAGGATACCAGGAACAGAGGGGAAAAAGGGTTGAGCGGCAACTTAAGTTGTTTCAACCTAGTTGTGTGTGTGTGGACCGCTTCCTTTTTTCGGGAAATCGTGTTTACCTCTTTCCAATTCTCCTAACACTTTTAACACAACTGTATTGTATTAACAGTATCATATAAACAAAGAGAGAGATAGAAACAATGTGGAAATCATCTATACAACGAACTTGTGAGTGTACCCTGCGAGATACCGAGTGGAATTTGACTGAACGGTAGTTACCCCTGCTCCCATCAAATCCGCCCCTGATGCCGCTCCACCTACTACCGCCTTTCATCCTCGCCCTCTCGCTCGGCCTACCGTCTCTCACCGACTTGACCAGGTGGATGTTCGAGCACCTCCGCCCATTCCTCCCCCTTCCCGCTCTCGCCCTTCAGACCGCGATGTGACTGGCACTTCTCACAACGCTCGCTCTCTCAGTGCCACGATTCGCCCTTATACTCGGCGGTTCAGACTTCAAGGCCTTGTCATCTATGTCGAATGGGGAAGACGCCAGACGAATCAGGAGTTTTTCGCTTTTCTCGGTCGCATCAGAGTACGTCCCTCTAGAACTGAGAATGATGGATGAAGACTGATCCAAAGGAACATGGAGGACTCACCACAAACTCACCCACCGATTCAAGTATCACTCATTTCCTCCTTAGCGGTTCCTCGGAAGAGATGAAACAGGCCTATACGTATAAACAGGTGAATGGGAGAAGTCAGTATAAATTTAAACAGGTTGTGAGGAATCATTCAAAATGGCTTCTCCCCGGTAGTAGAGACTTGAACGAAGAGCGAAATAAAGAAGAGAGAAGGACGAGGATGGTAGTTTGGAGAGGGTGGTTGTGGGATGTATTAGATGGGAGATTGGGGGTGAAAGAAGAAGGGGAATGGGGGATATAGTACGTTGTTCATTTCCTCAGCAAAGTTTTGACGGATGTGGTTCTGATATTTAGTTTGAAACCAGACATTGATGAGCGACGTGGTCGAGGATTAAACCTGAATCCTTATGAGAGGGAACGACCGTCGAGAAACAGGCAGGAAGTAGAATCAGCCACGAGCTCAAGGATCCGATTCAACGAATCCCATCATAATCAAAACGATTCGACGAGCTCGGGCTACTTTGCCACCCCCTCTCCGACTGCTGCTGCTCTCCTTCACGCAGAACTCGGACCAACAATCATCAGGGGTCTGAGTAGCCCGACATACCAAGAACAATCATTCAAAGACCCATGGATCCCCTCTTCAGCATATATCGTCACCCCTCCTTCCGCGACCATTGCCCTTCCCGATCCCCACCTCGCCACTACGCCAAGGAAGTCGACTTTGCTGCCAATCCGCCAGATCGAATTCGGCCCTCCCCAAAGTCATCGAAAGTACACCTCCCCCCCAATTCATTCCAATGTCCAATCGACAGGCCTGTTCACCCCACCACCATCAGCCTCGCCACCGCCTGTAATGAGATCGCCCGAATATATCATGATCCCCAAATCACAATCCGCTAGCGAAGCTTATGTCTGGCGACCGCCTTCCGAGCAAGAAGTGGTTGATACTCCAAAATATGAAGACTCGCCTTCCCCTGTGAATGAGGATATAGGAAGTCCTTCATATTCCCCCATTCCGACACTGTCCGATCCCGGAACACCTCTCCCTCTGCAATTGGAGGTCACGGTCGAAACTTCAACCAAAGAGAGCGATAAGCCGATATTGCAAGGAGAGGTGACCTTAAACGAGCTCAATACCGCTTCTATCCCACCACAAGCAAGTCGACAAGTGTCTTTCGGGATCAAACGACCTCGACCCCAATCACCTGTTGGAGTTTTGAATGATGACAGACCAATGGCTAAACGACAGTCATTGCCTTGTATGCGATCGAGGTCCGCATCAAGGTCAGACAGCCCGTTGAGTCCACTGCCCGATGAGGATATGATGGAAGAGGACGAGGTAGAGGAGAATGAGCATTTCGAGGATGGGGCGTACGGAAAGCAGGGGGAGATGAATACCCAAAAAGAGGACGAAGAACGACTCCCAAGTCCTGGTCCCTCGCCCTCGCCCTCCATCCCCGATAACCAAGACTCAGATTTCGATTCGGAAACGGGATGCGAACCAGCCGAATTCGATGATGAGTCGATCGACGAATTTGACCTAAGCACATTCGACTTGGGTAGATTGGTTGTTGATTGTGATATTACGGATCAATTGGCCGGGCTGTTGGAAGCTTGGATCTGAGGTGGAGTCTGAATCCTGGAATTATGGGTATTTTTTAACTTGAGTCTAGTGGCCAGCTTGCGGTACGTTGTAACCGCTCGATATTATCAATAGCTCGATATCTTTAATGAGTCAGGAAGTGGTTATAGAGTGATATGTATATAGATCCAGTACAGTGTAGTCGGTTGTAGTGATGCCAATGCCAATGCATATATGTATCCTAATGCACTGCATGTATACCCTCTGCCTATACCCTCTGCCCCAAGACTGACAGGAACGATTCCAGAACACGAGGATGATGATCGACGCGTAAAGTATTCAATGAATCAAGTGGGTATATTTCACGTCACTCTCTACTCTACCTCACCTCTTCTACCAGCCTCCTCCTCTCATTGCTAAGCAGAAACACGGCAAGAGTGCTATGGACTAGAGTATATCATGGCAGGAACAACACTCACGCTCCAACAACCTACGAAAAGGAAGAGGGATCATGATCTCACAGAAGCGATAGATGTAGAGAGGGATACAAGACATCAAACTTGTTTGGAATGTACACTTTCCTGGCCATGGGTTATATTCCATAGGAATGAAGATGGATCTAGGAATGTATGTCCCCTTTCCTGCCTCATCAAGTTTATCGTCTACGTACAAATTGAATGGGCTGATGGTAGTTGGATCAGAGGAAATGTTTTACTTGCTTAGGTATAAATGACTCACAGTGGGAATTGAATGTTATTCGAATGGTACCTCCCCTTGGCATGGTCATTCGGAGTAATGTTGATGATAGAATGAAAGTATTTCCAAAGCAAGGAAGAGACTGCTCAGGATCGATCCTACTGCACATACCTCGTCGACGTCAACACCTGTGTCAACTACGCCGAATCAAGGACATACACCGAGTCAAATTACTACAGACCAAGCACTGGCCATCACTCTCAATTCCAATCCCAATCCCAATGGGCATGGGCAAGGTCTCCAATATCATCCAAACCCACCGATGCCCTATCAACCTCAACCTCAATATCAAGCTCAACCTCCGCCCCAACCCCACTTCCACCCAGATCATCATATGTATGGCGTGCAGATGATCGCACCTCAATACCAAGATCAATTTGGTCAACCGTTGTTTAATCCTGCTCAGGCGTATGGAATCAATCTTTATAATCCACCAATACAACCACAGCAACAAGGACAACAAGGGACGATACATCATCTACCACAACCGCAGTCTGCGAATCTATACCAACCACAACATCGACTACAACCACAAGTTGCAGATCAATACCAACAACAACGACAACCACTACCACAACTACAACTACAGCCACAACAACCACAGCCGCAGCCACAGATTCTACCACCAGCTCAATCCCACGGTATTTGGACTCAACTCTTCAAACAGACTGAACCAACGAGGGCGATGAATTGGTATGTTCCTCTCCTCTCCCTTTCTGCTTCTGCTTCTCGACCATATCTTCCTGCTTTCCATCGTCGATCCTCCTCCTCATACCAAGGGAAAAGCTAACTCCCAGGGTAATGATGAACTACCACCCAGCGAACGGAGCACCTCCAATCCCCCAAATGGAACTTTACAAACATTACGCATCTACAATCCCAAGACAAGGTTACCCACCTTTATTACAGGGTAAAGATTTTATCCTAGGCGTTGCTAAGCATTATGGGGGGATGGGAGTTAGACTGGATAAAGGGACTTTTACGATTGAGGGATTGTGGAAGAGGAATCAACCTGTTGCTACGTTGCGCTAGACCTAAACCGAGCGCCGTGAGGTGCGAGGTGAAGGCTGGGAAGGCAGCCGGGAAGGAATGAGGGATAAAAGATGAGAGCGAGGGACAGCGTAATGGCCATGAATAAGGAAGAAGAGATACGATGTTATGTGCTGTGCCGAAACGAACCGTTGTACAATATACGCCATGCCTAATAGTACGACCCATGAATATGACATGTCAACGAATACAATCACCGAACCAGCGTCGTGCTACAGCTGCATTGATACTGTGTATATTGATAAATGATACAAACAATCAATCATCTAGATTAAAAAGAATACTTCACATCCCAAGATCGCCTTCACCTAAAGGCGTATTGACAACATTCCCTCCCCTCTCACGATCATGTGCCATCAAACGTTACTCTTACATCCCCATAAGCTCCAAGAACCATCAATTGACTATCCTGTCCTTCTTGTGATGATTGGATCTTGACCGGTGGAATGGGTGATATTGGCCATAATGAACTACTAGCTGCTGAAAGTTGTGCTGAATCGTATATCGTTCCCCAGGATGGTTGATAATTCTTGTGTTTCTGAGGATATCCTCCTGAATCATCTCCATCATCGGTATCATCCGTTTGAGTGGTATATGATGTTGTAGTAGTCTCGGTGGCGTTCACTTCGTAATACCAATAAGCCGCTCCTGTTATGGTCGTACCGGAATAAGGTAGGTTAGTGGTATTCACTCCGCCCTCTGCGAAAAGCGAGTTGATGGGAACGTCGATTGGACCTAATGACATTCCCCTAATTCGACCTGAATCGAGTGGATCGACCATTTCATGATTATCGAATTGAGGTAATCGGACTTCACCCCATACATTCCTTACGGCAAATGGACCAACGTAGGAAGGGTGCATATTGACATTCAGCCCGCCCTCGGCGGAAACTATCAGAGAGGTCAGGGCGGTCCGAGGTGGGTGGGTTAGGTAGGTGATGGAGATGGAACCGGAGGTGGTTTGGAAAGTGGTATTGATGGACGCTATCGGTGTCGAGTTGACGGAAGCGTTGAACAAGACTTCATCGAGGGTGTTGATGGACGGAACAGCCAGCATGGATCGTCGAGCTGGAGTACTTGATTCGGAAGCAGCATCAGAGGTCGATGAAGACTCGCTGTAGGTCGAGCTAGGGTAGATCACACCGCTCGTATCGAGGTTCTCGACAATTTCGTTCAATCGAGACTCGGCGTCATTGTGGAGGAAGACATGAGCCGTGATGGATCCACTACACTGTCAGCTGACTTCTGGTTTAATGGATGGGATGACCTACTCTGAGACATTGACAAGGAGGCTTTCCGAGATATTGAATGTCCCAGCCACATCATTATAAGCCGACAACACCGTCGCCTTCTGAGCACTCAGGTGGCCAGCATTGAATGATCCTCGGCGAGTGTTGAAGATAAAAGTACCCATCTCCAATACCCCCTCGAGATCGCCCCAGATAATGTTCATTCTGTCGACATCGATATTGAGCGAGTTGAGCCATATTGGACCAGAAGTCTTTTTGGCGATAGCGGCAGGGGGAAGTCGGACAACAATTTGGAAACTTGGTAAAGCGGTTGGATCGAGCATGTAGACATTTGTCACCTTTCCATCTGTTTCTGTTGGAGTCTGATTGTCAGCTTCAATTCTCAAAACCGAAGGGCGGGGGTGGAGACGCACAAAGATCCCGATACCTGAACTACCATCGTCCCTATCCAATTTGCAGACGTGGACTGTATCCATGACATTTTGGTCACCGCCATAACGAAGCACGACGTCCACCCTGATATCATTATCTTCACCACCTTGAACGATGGGTCCAGGGTAATCAGAACCGACAAATTCAATGGTTCCACTTGATCCGAGTCCTTTGGCGGTGATGAATAAATCGTCGATGTAAGACGCGTTATTTGAAGAATTGGATAGAGGGAAAGTGAATGTCGATACGTATAATGTCGAGGCGGGATATGGGATTGAAAGGTATGAAAAGTCGGTAGTATTGACCAGTGTAAAGTCGTTGATCTGAGACTGGTTGCCTTCTGCAGGGCTGGGTCCATCCTGGAAATTAGCACACGTGCGTTTGGTTCAGATCCCAAAAACTTACCCTGCTCTCCGTGTAAGTGAGATTCAACGATCCATCAGGTGCCCACTGCGTATTTGTCTTCTTTCCATCGATATCATGCCACGGGCTGAGACTGTTGGCAGGACCGACGTCTTGCTTATCGACTCCGACCTGAAGACCGACAAGGAGACCTGTCATTATCCCAAGTCCAACTAGAATAGTAATGACGATCGAGATGACCCATTTCCGGTACTTTGACCACCAATCGCGTATCTCGGGAGCGGGGGTGAAGGCTTCTTTGATTTTATTCCGCTTCCCCTCTTTCGTGGGTGATGTAGATGACTCCCATAACTTTGAAGTCGAGGCATTCGCATTCAGTGTCGTAGCTGGCGAAGGCAGTGATTGCGTCGAAGTAGATGCGATAGGTAAAGACGTCTCGAGTGGATTCAAAGCTCGAGTATCCCGCAATGTGTCGACGGCGATATGTGATCTCGGTCTTGGCATTACACTCCTTTCACTCATCTCCTGCCTATCGGAAAAGACATCTCCTTCCCTTGATGCCCTCTTGCCTTCGTATGGCGGTAATTGCTCCCCAGACCATTCTCCATATGCGTATCCATAAGCCTGTCTCGAGTGTGGATGAGCAGGATCGGGCGCGCGTATATCGCCGTCGAGTGTGGGTAGGAGGAGTGAGGGTGTCGAGTCGGCAGGCGTGAATAAGTTGGGATCCTTTTCTGGGTCGGGTGGGATGATCATTTTGATTTATTATATTGATATAAGGGGTAGGATGTTGTAGCGAAACAGATTTTAAAGGGCGAATTGTTATAACGAAGACAAGGTCATGGGCATGATTTAAAGTGGCGGTCTCTCGATATTTCCCTTAATTCTTCCAAGCAGAAAAGTACAAGTCGGTGTATGAGATGATACAGGTAGTCGTAATAGTTGGTAGAATTGAGATGGCGGGTGTTGATATAGGTGAGTAACGAGTATAAAGGATTGAATGAGTTGTAGGTTGTAGTCTTGAGTGTGACGAAGCTGTACTTGCTCCCTCTTCTCTTCCCCCTTCCACTTCCATCAATTATTCTTTCTTCTTTAAGTAATTTCGGGGGAATTGACCATCTATGCTGGATTGGATTACGCCTATTAATTAGGTAGGGCATGTTTTGGTGCATAGTATGGATTTTGATCTAACGCTGTATGAGCTGATCTATGCATATGTAGGTCACTGGCAGGAGTGATCAAGGGATGTATGCATTGCTTTTACGATTGCTTTTCAACGAGTGTAAAGAAGGATTGGATTGTGTGTCTGTCCTACTCCTCTACCACCAACCGCAATAAGTTACGTAAGCCCAAAAAGTTCAATTCAATTGTAGACATCTCTGAAGAGACGACTACACTCTATACATTTAGCAATATGGTCAGATCATATATGAGGCATGGCCCAACACAGGTGAGCAATTCACTCAGTGATGCAGCTAAATGATAGGCTTTTGGTGTAATCTGCTCTCCCACCGCCAACTCCGCATACGATGGTCGACTCGCCTATGTTCCAGCATGGGAGGATGTTCTGGTCTGGGACGTCAAGACCGGCCAACAGCTTGCAATGTGGCATTCACAAGGCTTGACCTCACCTGTGGCATATATATCCCCTGCCCCTCTACCCGCCTCTTCATCTTCTGCTTCGGCGCAAACTTTCGCTGTGGCTTATAACGACGGTTCTATCCGATTATGGTCTTTTAACCCTTCCACACCCGAGGTTGAAGCTGGGGAGATTGTCACTTTCAATGGACATAAGAAATCACCCACGACTCTATCCTGGGATTTGGAGGGAACGAGGTTGGCTAGTGGTGGTACAGAGGGAGAAATTGTTGTTTGGGACACCGTCGCTGAAGTCGGACTATTCAGATTGAGGGGACACAGAGGACCCGTCACTTCCATCCGATTCATCCCACACCCTACATTGGAAGTAACAAGCCACCCCGGATACCTGGTATCTAGTTCGAAAGATACATACCTCAAGCTATGGGATCTGTCGACACAACATTGTATCCAGACGGTGGTGGTAGGAAGGGGAGAGGTGACGAGCTGTGATGCTATGGAAGAGGCTGGAGAAGATGAGGAAGGAGGAGATGGAAGGTGGATCGTGATCACAGGAAGTGGGGATGGTGAAGCGAAAGTCTGGTCAATCGAGCGAGCAGCTTTGATTGCTGGACTTGAGAAAGACGCCTCTGGCGAGGTGAGCAGATCTCCATTCCTGCGCACAATCAAGCTGACAGGTAGCTCCCAACACTTATCAAGCCGGTCTGCAATCTACCCATCACCGCATCCACCCAAGCCATTACTCAAATCCAATTCCACCCTCATCAACCGCTCATCATGCTCCAAACTTCAGACCGCAATACAACCATCATTCGTCTGAGGACAGAAGAAGAAGTAGCAGCAAAACGAGCAAGGAGGAAGAAGAGGGATAAGGAGAAGGGCAAGAAGAAGGGTGAAGCCGAGGGTGAAGCAGTAGAGGAAGAGGACTCGGCGATCAAATACGAAGAAAGGGTAGTGGAATGGTGTACCATCCGCGCCAACGCTAAAGTTCGATCATTCGCCATTTCCCCAGAAGATCTTGGATCTGGTAAAGGTGGAATCTCAATCCTAGTCGCTCAGGGAAACAACGCTATCAAAGTATACTCTTGCCCATCGCCTATTGGAAAGAAATCCAAAGAGACCATCGAACCTACTGAACTTCACACCATCGATTTACCAGGTCATCGACAAGATATTCGATCATTGTGTGTCTCGTCAGACGATCAGGTCGTATGCAGTGCTTCGAACGGAAGTGTCAAGATCTGGAATCTAAAGACTGGGGTCTGTCTCAGGACGATCGAGGGAGGATATGCTGTGTGCTCTACCTTCTTGCCCGGCGATCGTCATGTGAGTTCCTCAGTATCTTTCGACAATCAGCAACTGACAGACAGGTGGTGGTCGGTACCAAATCGGGTGAATTGATAGTCTACGATATCGCCGCCTCTGCAATTCTATCGACATACTCTGCCCATACTGGAGCCGTCTGGGGCGTGCACGTTCGACCCGACGGTAGAGGTCTAGTCAGCGCGAGTGCGGATAAAGATGTGAAATTCTGGGATTTCGAAATGAAGGAAACAGATTCCGGAGAAAGGATCATGAATCGATTAGGACAAGAAACTGTCGTACGTCCCCCCACTTTCAGTGAGGAGTGCTAATGTATAGATCAAGACGAGACAACTTACGCTTGTGCATGTCCGAACTTTGAAATTGACGGATCAAGTCATGGCTGTGAAATACAGTCCTGATGGAAGGTTCTTGGCAGTCGCGTTACTCGATATGACAGTCAAGATCTTCTTTGTCGATACACTCAAGCTTTTCATCCAGCTCTACGGTCATCGAGTAAGTCTAATCTTCTGATACTTGGAGTGTTGCTGACGACCAGCTCCCTGTCCTTTCACTCGATATCTCGTCAGACTCGAAATTGATCATTACTGGATCAAGTGACAAGAACGTCAAGATCTGGGGAATGGATTTCGGAGATTGTCATCGATCTATTTACGCCCATGATGATTCGGTCATGCAGGTTGCATTTGAGAAAGATAGTCATTACTTCTGGTCTGTCGGTAAAGATCAGACTGTAAAGTACTGGGATGGGGATAAAGTAAGCTTACCGTCTTGCGTCACCTCCTCGGACCATAGCTGATGGTAGTTTGAATTGATCCAGAAATTCGACGGACATCACGCCGAGGTTTGGGCTTTGGCTACTTCCAACCGAGGCGACTTTGTGGTCACCGGTTCCCACGATAAATCCCTTCGAGTATGGGAGAAGACAGACGAACCATTATTCCTTGAAGAAGAACGTGAACGCGAAATGGAACAGCTCTACGATAATAACCTCGCCAACGAACTTCAAACATCAGCCGAGGGCGAAGATGGTGAGGAAGTAGAAGCCGTCACGAAAACTACTTCGGAATCCATGATGGCCGGAGAGAGGATTATGGAAGCTATTGAACTTGCCGATGCTGATTTGGCTGCTACCAAGGCATATGAAGAGGAGAAAGTCAAAATGGGAGAAATGGGAGGTAGTTTACCTAAACCTACTCGACATCCTGAATTGGCTACTAAAGGGGATATCACCCCTGTTGCTTTTGTCATGGGAGTTTTAAGGAAGATTCCAGCGGCGAGTATGGAAGATGCTCTACTAGTCTTGCCTTTCCGACAGGTCGTCTCATTACTTGGATACCTGGATGAATGGGCTCTAGCCGTAAGTCCCCTCGCTCCTCCTTCCCACCTTCAGAAAGTCCCTAATATCCAGAACCGAGATATAATTCTAGTTTCTCGATTACTATATTTCCTACTCCGCACACACGCCTCTCAAATCAGTTCATCACGTACCCTCCGACCTCGACTTATTCAATTACGTCAACACCTCCGCACAGCTCTCGATAAAGAGAGGCAGACTATGGGATTCAACCTCGCTGCTATGAAATACCTAAAGTCGAGGTGGGAGAGTGATAAGGTTATTAGTATTGAGGATGTTGATGATGTCAAGGGTAGGATGGGTAAGGATGTAAAGAAGAGGAAGAGGATTGATATCAAAGCGTAGGAGCGGTGCAGAGCTGGAGGTTTAGTTTATGGGTTTCATTATTACATCACGCATATAGCGACATGCATCTTGTCTTGCTACCCCAAGGGAAACGGTGCTGATGCGTCCTGACTGACAACAACTGACCAGGTTTCACGGCGAAACAGGTGATGATCACCGCCATACATATATCCCGATTATCTACAACAGAACCCCATCTCGATTGTATTTCTCCCAGTCCTTCATCATTCATCTACAGGAATGTCCTTTTTCCCTATTTTCAACTCAACCCAATTCTCAAGACTTCAAGGCTCTTCTCCGAATGCCCTGCTTCATCCCTCACGCATTTTGAGGTGTCGTCCAGGATCTGTCATCGAACGCGAACGGGAGTGGGACATCATATGGACTCGCGTTTGGTTCGCTGCCGAGCCCATCGAAGTCAATTTGCGAGATAGCCGGTGTGATCTTGATAGGGATGGACAAATGCGAGGAGGAAGCAGGAGCAGCTTCGAAGACCGGTTGGGCAAGGGGAAGCTTCGCCTGTGATGATCCAGAGGGCCTGGTTGCTCGAGCACGAGGCCTGTATGCCTCTTCATCCTCGTCGTGTGTGCCCCTCCAGGTGAAGGTCCTACCCTTTACCCATCCATTCCCATAGGCCTTGGAACCTCTACTGACATCGATGTTCCTTTCCTCTAAAGCTTGAAGAATGTAATCTCTGTTTCGCTTAAAGAGCGCAGCACGGTCAAAGCCAGGCTGGAGATATGTCAGTCCCAGTGCTTTCCCAGGCGTCGCAAGATAGCAAAGCTTACCTTGGAGATAGTCATACTTTGAAAGAAAGCGGTTCGCGACTCCGATGATACCCCTTCACACCATACTTGTAGCTCATTGATGATTTGCGCCAGGTTGCTCTCTTTCTTGATAGTCTGAGGAGTGGATATTGTGGGCGCTCTCTTTCGTCGAGCTGCAGGGATCGACAGATTGCCCCCGGTTGTGGCGACAACCGATGTGATAGTGCTCCTAGTCAAAAAAGTCGGATCGTTCCGAGAAAAGATCAATTGGGAAGGTTGAGCAAAAGATTCGTTCGTAGTAATTCGTGAGGCCGCAGGAGCTTTGGATGCGGAGGTCGATGTCGGTTGCGGAAGGACTGTCTCCCTCCCATCTCGCCTGTTGTACACAAATTTATGTGGCCCTTTGCGAGGTTCTCCGTAGATCTTGCTACCCTCATGGACTTGACGGCCTCTCTTCCCCAACATCCCCAAGATCGCGTTCTTGTTGTCTTTGAAGAACCCGTTGCGGTCGAATTTGAGCTGTATTGTCAATGCAACTTTGGGGGTTATGCAGGCATCACCTACCTCACTTGAGGCGTTCATCTTGACCAAGAAGCCATATCGCGATCCCTGTGACCCTTTGTCACACCATTGATCCAGCTCATCAACAATGTATGCGATAAGAAGCCCGTGTCTTTCCTTTTTCGCAGCGACGTCTTGCGATCCAAGCCTTCGTATCTCGCCGGAAGGGTGGAAGAAGGACCGCAAATCTGCAGGGATTGCGGGTGCTGCCGCGTCCCCAACCGAGGATGTATGGGCGTCCGAGGCGGATACGATCGCCTTAGCGACGAGGACAGAGTCTCGTTTCATCTCCGAGGTAGCGGATGGTGGTGGAGCTCTCGAAGTGGATGGTCCAGACTGGATAGGTCGGCTCGTCGCGGATGACTTGGATTCCACCGCATTTGCCTTCCCACTTCGTCTTGCCCCTTCACACAGTTCGGATCCTAAACCGACATCACGCCCCTTTTGTGACAGACCCCTCAAGATGGCTTTTCTATTGTAAGAGAAGAACGCCACTCTGTCAAATTCAGGCTGTACTATTAGCCATACTCACTGATACTCAGCAAGACTTACGTTAATCTCCCTCCTTTGACTGATGAGAAAGGCCGTTCGAGTCCCTGCAAACTGGTTGCCACACCACTGATCTAGCTCATTCACCACATGATCAACATAGTACTTTCGACTCGCTTTTTGTGCGGGTGTGTCGTCCTCCGAAGCGATTTGGAACAAGCCGGAAAGAGAGTATGTGGTAGTAGTTGCCTTGTCTGTATAGTTGGGCACTAAGGCAGAGGCTCTGATGGTACCAGTGAGGGAAGTTTTGGTCGCTTTTGGAGTCCCGGGTCGCTTCATCTTTGCCACTGGTTCAGGAGCAGAAAGAGTTGCACCTCGTTTCCGACTTGTAGTCGACGATTGGGTTTGACTCGGAGTTGATGGCCCAGGGGTGACCTGAGGTTTATTGTCCACAATCGAAGAAGTAGGAATCTTGCCAGGAATGATGATATACTCTCTGATCTTTTGAGCAGATCCAATATCTAGCGAATGATCGATCCAAATTGCGTCGATAATTCCTTGTGTGCTTTCAAGAGGTGGCACTTGATGGGCAGAGTCCCGATTGACGATGATGTAATCTGCGAGCTTGATGTCGTCGACGACTTGACCTCCGTGATCCTGTTCTGTCAGCCTCAATGAGGCGGAATGGGAATATGAGACTTACTTTAATGGAAGCTACCAATTTTGCCGAACCTCTATGAGGACAGACGTGAAACGATTCTGATCGTTCGGTGAATGATGTAAAGATTCCCGATCGCTGGCTGAAGAGTCTATCAGCGACCGCAACCTGATTCCTTTGAGTGATGGCGCCTGCGTCAGACTTGTCGGCCTAATCGACTGTGTCGTCTTGTCGCTGAGCAGTCTCCAATGCAGGAGTCCCAGTCGATTGGCGAGTGGCGGGTGAATCAACAGGGGTCGACATCAAGCTCGCGGGAGTAAGGGGCGAGGCGGATTGTATCGAGGTAGAAATAGCGGGGAGACTAGTCCAGTCTTGCTTCTTGACCCTGATCGTCAGCCGGATACATGGGCAATAACATAAGTGAAAGTAAAAGATCACTGTAGAGTACTGACAATATTTCTTTCCCTGACCATCGCTCCCTCTGAACCATTACTCCCTTTTGGATACATACATCTACCCAGCTCGAATCAACCACAAACCCCTGTTGCTTTTCCTTATCACCCTGTCTCCTGCCAAAATGGGTACAGAGGTCATGAAAAGTCCATGTCTTCTCGTTTAGGCATGTTTCGAGGGGCCTTGCCTTGCCCCTACCTTTGATTATGTAAGGTTGGACGCTGGAGGCGAATACGAATATCGCTTTACATAGAGGATGATTGGGTTGATCAACTTCAATACCACCTCTTGACTAATTGATCAGCTACCTGACTTCAGGGATGAATCGCGAGGATGAGGCCTACTTTTAATTTGTGAACCAATTCCACTCTCTTGGGATGATTGTACGCTCGAACATAAAATCTCATAACCTTGAAGATCTTTGGGATGTCATCGCGGTTCATGGTTGCTCGTTGAGTGTTTGGAGGAGTATCGGTCGATAATTGAAAGAAGAGGAATAGAAAGAGAAAGTAGGGGCGGACAGGGCGTGTTTCTCATGAAAAGTTGAAGGATGATATTGTGTGTATGTGTGTGTAATCAAACATCACCCTGACATT
This sequence comes from Vishniacozyma victoriae, assembly GCA_017654735.1. Taxonomy (NCBI): domain Eukaryota; kingdom Fungi; phylum Basidiomycota; class Tremellomycetes; order Tremellales; family Bulleribasidiaceae; genus Vishniacozyma; species Vishniacozyma victoriae. Next base: position 1,582,817 of record JADPYG010000088.1, read on the forward strand.
TCGAGTCGACGTCTTCTTGCAGCTATACTAAGTCTTCGACGTTCACGATACGACCTCATCCGTCAGGCCCCGGCTCATACATGCCCCACGACCAGGCCGCACTAGCATCGCAGACAACACTAACCGCCACCGCCACAAACTCTGCCACCTCAACTCCCCCACTCTCCCCACAATGCATCAAGAAACGCCAAACGCTGACCCTTGACAACGCGTTGTCAACGCTACATATGCGTCATATTGCATCTGGTAAGTACATAGCCATGTACTTGACAAGATGATCAAGGAGCTGATAGGCAGGACGCCATGGATCAGTCTTTGCTCTGCCCTCTGTTGCTGATTTCGGATGGTCAGCTGTAAAAATCGTTCATGGGCCTGTTGCTGGTCGATCGAACGGCTCGAAACCACATGATGCATTACAAGAGGCTCGTGTACTGAGGGAACTGGATCATCCGAATGTAAGCTCAACACTTTCCATGCCTGGTTTCAGCTGATTCCAGATCATCGCGTTACTAGGATACGAATGCAAGGTCGACCTTCATGAACATCATTTAAAACTCGCTTTTCTACCTATATCCCTCTCCGAGCTTCTGAACCGATACCTACATGCCGACTTGATCAAGTCTATCATCTTCCAATCATCCCTCGCTATTGCGCATATGCATGATCAAGGGGTTGCTCATCGCGATATAAATCCTCGTAATATCATGATCAATTGGGATGGTACCGTCAAAATCATCGACTTTGGTTTAGCATGGACCGGCGGAGACCAACTAGAGAAGACGGAAGATGAGAAGGTGTGGTACGAGACGGAAAAGGATATGATCTGTGATGTTGGCACTGGGTACGTTCGATTCCTATCAAGCAGCGCTGATGAGCAGACGCTGGCGAGCTCCGGAATTACTATTCTCACCTACTTCGTACGATGCATTCGCCCTCGATCTATGGGGTATTGGAGTACTGATTACCGATCTCTTCCGCCCTATCCCACTTCCAAGTTCGGATTCTGAAGACGAAGACGAAGATCCCCTTGAAGAAGAGGTGTTACGCCCTCAAGTCCGCACAACGCTATTTGATGATGGGTTTGGCGATATTGGGCTTGCTGGAAGTATTTTTCGAGTACTTGGGACTCCGACAACAGAGACTTGGCCTGTAAGTATTTCCTCATGCTGGGTAATTAGATGCTGACTTGCAGGAATTCGAATCATTACCCGACGCCGGCAAGATCGATTTCATCACCTGTCTCCCTCGACCTCTTGGATCTATCTTTCCTACTATGGACCAGGATCTGGTAGACCTCATTACTGCCTTACTACAGCTTTCCTCTTCCCGGCGTATATCAGCGAAGAAGGCTCTGGACCACCGTTACTTCGGTACTACCCTGGTCCCGAGCAGGCACAACGCTTGGTACGGGGATCCACCTGTTGACCTATCTTCTCGATGCGTCGAGACGAAAGATGGAAGTCGATTAATTGATCACCTCGCCGATGTATTGGAGGAAAAGAGGGAGATGTGGGCACCATAAGGATAGGTATGTGTATAAGATATCATGAAAGTATAATAAGTTGTATACAAGGTCTATTTGTGAATAAAGTATCAAGCAACACTCCCAGTACCAATTGGGCTGGTGGATCATTATCATTATCTTCGTTTCGTCGTGATTCAAGCTCAAGCCTGATCCATCACTTCCCCTTTAACCTCCTCCACCCCTTGCTCAGATCCCTGCCTTCCACCCCTGCCATGATCAAGCTCTCGTTCATCTTCATGCCCCTCGAACCCATCCCCTAATAACGTCCTGACCTCAAGATCCTCCAAATCCAATCCATGATCCGCCTTTAAATGCCTCTTGACATCGTAAACCCTCCAAAATCTCAAATGACAAGGATTGATACGTTCAAATTCAACTTGAATAACTTTATGTGCTGGACATCCGAATCGTTTATCGGTCATGACGTCCCCAGTTAAGAAGCGGGCTTCTTCAGTGTGTGGGGTGAATGTTGCGATTGGGGATGCCGCGCGGTTGTGGGCTTTGAGGTGTTGATTTAGGTTGCACATGTGTGCGAATGCTTTCTCGCAGTTCTCAACAGGGCATATGTGGGATCTGATCTTCAGGTGGACGACTTTATGGTGTGTCTTGAGCGAGTTTGCCTATTGATAAGCACGATCGACCAAAGAGATTGAGTAGAGGTGGACGTACAGCCTTGAACCTCTTTTCACAACCTGGTTCGGGACATGCGAAATCCTTGCCCGCCTCCCCACTTCTTATAGGTTTCAATTTGGGACTTTTCCCACCATCTTCAAACGCCTGCGATCGCCTCCTTTTCCTCTTTCGCTGATGTTCATCCTCTTCCACCTCACTATCCAAGACCTTCTCCGCTAAAGTCTGTAAATCCTCTGCTCGTTGTTCGTGGACTTTCAAGTGGTCTTTCAGGCGTTGGGCATTCTTGAATATTCGACCGTTACATTCTTCATGGGGACAGATTGGGGGATGATCGTTTTTGATATGGGATTGGAGGAGTGACCATTTATCGAATGTGGGTTGTGTTTCGTGGGAGGGGTGGGAACATGTATACCGGTTGACTGGGTATTAGCTTCTTTGACGACTGACTGGGGAAAGGTAGCTTACCTTCATGAGTCTTTTCATGAGCTTTGAGCTGTTGTTTCATGGCGAAACTCCAATCACATCCCTCGTGTGGACAAGGGAATGGTTTGGTACCAGGAGGCATATGTGTCAAAGCATGTACACGGAGCAAGTGACCTTTCACAAATGACTCGGAACATTCATCGCACTTCTATCAGCCCATGTCTAAGTTGAGGCAGGAAGTGACTCACCTGATAGACCTTGGCTTGATCATGTACATCCTGATGTCTCTTTAAATGAGCAGCCGTCCAGAACTTCTTCCCACAATCCTCCTTGTCACAAGCGAATGGTCTATCCTCTTCTGAAAGATGCGTCCGTAAATGAGAATGAAGATGTGTAGCTCTCAAGTAAGTCTGTGAGCATTGTGGGCAAGCATGTCTTCTCTGATTCATTAGCTCATCCTCCGAGGCGTCAGATAGAGCTTACCTCGCCTGTATGTGATAATTCATGTTCTGCCAGCCTTGAAGGTTTTGTATATGCTTTATCACATTCCTCATGAGGACATTGATATCGCCTCTCCCCGGGTGTGGCTGATCTCGACCGGGATTTCGTTATTCGCTTAACAGGAGTAGGTGGTGAAGCAACCTCTATCCTGGCTCTCTTCGCAGCAGGGGGTTGGGGCGATCTCGTGGAAGGTCCAGCATCATACTCCATGAGTAAAGGGGAGATCATGGGAGCTGGACTACTCTGTACAGCCGCCATCTTGCCAATGTATGGGTATTAGCGCGATAGATGGATAGAGAGTGAGGGAGCGGCTATCTGATCTATCTACCAACTTTTTGATTCCGTGATCGCCGTAACTAATTGCCCTGAAATGGAATAACACGTCATAGTAGATCTCATTCGACGCGTCTTGACTTTGCTTTAATAGATAATAGCATATATAGATTCAATCAACACTATACCTTTCACTCAACTAATTGCATTCACAATCACAGCGATTTACACATCAAATCCAACACAGAGACAGCGAATATGGCAGTGAGTCTTATACTTACACCTGGAAGAGGTGTTCAAGGGCTGACGCGCACAGACACAGGAGAACGGACGGACACCAAGACCGGATTTCAAGCGGAAACTCGTAGTAGTGGGGGATGGTGGTGAGCTACTTTACATGGACGTTGATAGAGCTGACAATTAGGATGCGGCAAAACATGTCTCCTAACAGTATATGTCGAACGTCGCTTCCCAATCGTAAGCCCCTTCTCGTATCATAGGATACGGCTGATGAGTAGGAATACGTTCCAACAGTATTTGAGAACATGATAACGGTCGTACCATCACCCACGGATCCTTCGAAACTTATTGAACTTGCATTATGGGATACAGCTGGACAGGAGGATTTCGATAGATTAAGACCATTGAGTTATAATGACACGGACGTCATTTTGGTCGTGTTTGCCATTAATCATCGTCCAAGTCTTTTAAACGTTCAGGACAAGGTAAGCTGTCGTCTGTTTATCGTTGTACGAAAGCTGACAAATAGTGGTACCCGGAAATGGCTCACTTCTGCGAAGGAGTCCCAATAATCCTAGTCGGAACGAAAATCGATTTACGCGAAGATCAACAAACCGTCTCTCTAATGGCCGCTCAGGGTACAACACCCATCACACACCACGAAGGAAGTGTAGTCGCAAAAGCAATTGGAGCAAGTAGGTATTTGGAATGTAGTGCCAAATTGAGTCATAATGTCAATTTGGTATTTGAATGGGCTTTACGTGATGCGATGAAGAAACGCGGATTTGGGAGGAAAGTGGGAAAGAAGAATTGTGTGGTTCTGTAAAGGTTGGATGAGGGGTTGGGAGGGTTTTATTGGACTCAAACGATACGCGTGTATTCATGATCAGGGGACTAGGGTCAAATATGTTGTGTAATTAATTGATCATTGCGTTTCATATCGCATTTCCGCATACATGGCATCATTATTGAAACTGAAACGTAAATGGGGTATGATGGCATGTTTACATACTATATGACTATGACAACTGAACTTCAAGCGTATTTACAGGAATAATTGCGCCTCGTGTATGAGCACTACAACTAAACTACCCTCACCATCATCAACCATTCAGACTTGCTCACAAGCTCCCCTTGGACCCAACCACCTCGCCAACCTCCTCGGCGACCTTCTTTACCTCCTGATTGGCGTCACCACCTGCCACTTCATCCGCCCATTCCTTCTCCAACCTCTCTGTCCCTTCCTTGATCATCTCCTCCAATTCCTCACCCCACCCTAATTCCTTGGCCATCCTCCGGACTCCATCATCGGCGTCCCCCTCCCAGAATCTATCTCTACTATCATCTTCTTTATCCTCGGTAGTGAGAGAACCGAGCATTGAGACTAACGATCTACCATTCGTTGACCTTGACGAGGCGAGGTGTGAGAATGGACCGACTGGTTCTCGGTTGATGAGCAGTCGGGGGACGTGGGGTTGGACGTAATTTGGTAATGAGGCGAATGGGTGGACCTGGAGGGAAGTACCAATGACGATGAGGAGATCACATATTGTCAGGTCCTTATCGTCAGCTATATACCCAGACAGTATGACTGAGCTTACCTCGAGAGACTGGAAGAAACGCTCAGGTAACCCTTCACCAAAAAAGACGATATCAGGCTTGACCAACCCATCACATCCCTCCTCACCACATCTTACTACTTCCCCTTTCCTGACTCCGGATTTCAAGACATATTCCTTCGAAGCAGCTTTCCTGCAGCTTAAGCAATGGGCACTGGCGAATGATCCATGAGCTTCAACGATTTTGGAAGCTGGCAGTCCCGCTATCGTTTCTAGGGTATCGATATTCTGAGAAAAGACTCTTCGGAGGATTCCATGTCGTTCGAGAAGGAGGAAGAAGTAATGCGTAGGGGTAGGCTGGACGTTAGCTATGGCGACGAACATGGCCGAGACAGCTTACGAGGTGTTTACCGGGATATAGTTCTTTTGCTAATGTCCAGAATGGCTACGAATCAGCTTTGTCCGATGGAAGGGAAGAAGAGCTAGCTTACCTTCGGATTCTTCTTGAAGAACTTAATGTCGAAAACAGCTTCTGGATACGGTAGATTCAAGCGCTGTAGATTCGCATACAATCCAGTAGCAGGTGATCTGAAATCAGGAATTCCAGCTGACGTCGATATCCCAGCACCGGCTAGGATCACTACATTCTTTGCTACTCGTCAGCTATGTGATCATTTCTGTGTCGGAAAGCTTACCCTTTCCAGAGGTAATGAGGTCGGCGAATCTCTTCATGGCTGAGTCGCCTGCGGCTTCCATAGGGGTTTTTGTGGGTCGAGGTGGTGATGGTGTTGGCGCTGGAGGGGCCTGCGTCTTCTATACAGATCAGCACGGCTGGAAATGAAGGATGGAGTACTCACATCCGTAGTCTCCTCAGAAGCTGCGGACTTGCTCGAGGTGGTTGTTGGTGCACTGACTCCCTCTTCGCTATCCCTATCCGTAATCTCCTCCTTCTCTATCGTCGCTGGTGTAGATACTGCCTCTGGTTCATCTTCCTTCAGTTCAGACTTTGAGCTCCTCGAGGCAGGCGGCAATACGCTCGGCGAAGTAGCGACACTCGTCCTATCATCATTAGCTTCTTTCCATCCGGGATTGCAAGGTCGACCTACATATCGCGCAGCTGACAAGGTGTTTAAAGATAGAGAGATCGTCCACACGACCTCTATAGGAAGTGACTAGCCGGTAACCCTGCCTTACTATAGTGATACAAGGGAGATGAAGACAAAGGATGACAAAGGACAGATATGGTGTGCTGTTCACAAAAAGTCGCTCACTCGGCAAAGAATAGAATGGTCCGGCCACGTCCCTGTATAAATCGGCTTCCGACTCTCCTTTGATTTTATCGAACTTTACTCGGAGTGATATTGCCGACTAAATATGAAAGGGATGTCAGACTTGGGTGATGAGGTGAGCAAGATGGGACAGAGTAAGTGGAGGTAGAACAGAGAATAGACGGAACGGAATGGATCTCGGCATGGCGGTATTACAATTTTAGTTAGGGGGGTGGCTTGGCAGTCAGCATGCGGAAGGGCTGCACTCTGAGGGTAGGAGGAAGGCACATGCCTAAACAGGAACGAATAAGGGGATCTTAAGAAGGGAAGATGCAGCGAAGCGACTAATCTTGACACCGTTTATGTCTCTCATTCGTTGGGATACCAACATACGCAATCCATGATGATATATACTCTATTACCTACCCCTGATCCTGAGCTTACTCGCATCCTCATTCATTCCTCGCCACGTAATCCTGGAAACTTGCCAATTTGTCGGTCGCTAGACACTCGAGAACCCATCCAAGCGGTACCATAGCTCGAGATCCATCGGTGGTTATCCATACTTCTGATGCGCTGGAGGGAGTAGGATCGACAAGGATAGAAGCTCGACTTCGAGGTACGATTACACCTCCTCCTTGATGCTGTCTGATCAGTTCTCGGTCCGAAAATGATGGTAAGGCTGACAACGATCATGGCCTCGACACTCGATCGAGAAGATCCGGGCAAGACGTGGAAAGTGATAGGAAGGACTTGGTCTGCTGCGAACACTTGCTTGGTATTGTCGACCAGAGTTGACTCGATATCCGTTTGCCATGATCTCTGATCGTCGGAGAGTGGTGCAGCTTGCGTCGCTGGCAAGGCTGCGCTTTCGAGTCCGTCCTCGAGTATGGGTTTCGAGTCGGTCTCTTTGGTCGGAGAAGATCGATTCACAGGCTACTGCTTCGCAACAGACTTCGTGTCGTCCGACTGGGCGACAAGGACGACGGGCGAAACACCAATTCGAGCCGGATCCGAAGGGTGTGGTGAGGATGTTGGTGGAGGGGGAGGCAACTGCCATTTCTTGCAGACCTCGGCGAAATCAGCACCCTCGGCGAAGGCTATAAATCCGTTCGCCTCCAACATGCAGGCTCGGGGACCGTGCCAAAAGTGGTTCCAGTCGCTCTCTGGGCCAATTGCATTGATGTTCCCGACCTATTTGAGATGATGCTTCTGTGATGATCCGAGGGGAGTTGGGCCGAGCGAGCCGCATTGGTCATGGCAAACAACACGACACCTTCCAGAGCAACGGTGTGGAGTCGTCTGGTACCGAAGCACTGATAACTATCAAACACGCTGATTGAGGATTCACCCACTTTGACGGCGGCAATGAATTTGCGGCCTTCTGCTGACTGGTCGATCTCGCCTTGAATGCAACATTTCCTTATGTTGGGAGCGGAGCCAATGAGACCGACTTCGAGTTTGCTCGACACTTCAATCGCCAATGGGGTGTTCCTTGACTGCGTTGTTAGCCGAAAAGAGGCTGATTCAAGGACGTGAGGTCACAGCTTCTGGGCGTACGAAATCGGGTCTTTCTTGGGAGTCTGAGGTAGGTGATGACATCTTCATGGGTACTGTAGCGGAACGAAGTAGGAGAACTGAAAGCTCTTGTCAAGGTCTCGTCAGCTACCCCATGGTCGTTGCAACAAGCCCTATCACGCTTTCAGGGTGTATGTCCCGGCGCTGACAGATACCTTTGGATGGTCAATAGGTTCAACGCTCGGTCAACCAAATGAAGACTCAAGTTCTTACGTCTCAGACAGTATAGTATATGCATAGAATGACAACCAGCCACTTTGGATTACACGGAAACACGCCCAAATACTACGTAGACCAAACCTACCAACCAGATCGTATTTCGCCGCTTCCAGGAGATCTTTCCCCCCATCGGTCCGCAAGTGAGAGGATGGGAAGTGCCTCAGCTTGCTATGCTGTTAGCTAGGACGTATGAGGCTGTCGACCAGTGATAAGCTCACCCATTGTCCGTTGGCGGTCGAGACGTATGTATCATTTTCCGCCATTCAGTTTCAGCCAGCTTAAAAGAGGATACATCCTCGATCGAGTTACCCCAATCATCGTATGCATGCATGTCGGGAGGCGCCGGAGGTGTGGCGTGATTGACCTCAAGGACAAGGATTGAAGCGTCTCCTTTTGGCGATTGATCAGCACCAGCTTGGATGTCTTCCATTTGAGCATGCTCATTGAACACAGCAGCGGGACTCGGGACAAGTGGAGCGAGCCGATCAAGCAAGTGATTCTGATGAATGCTGGCCGGTTCGTAGATTGACGAGAAAAAGTCGACCTCGGACTGGTCGTTGTCATCCGGCGATTCTTTATCCAAGGATGCCGTCCCCTCGATCGGATCCATGCTCCTGGCCAATTCCTCCAGCTGAATCGAGATCAAATCTGAAGGACAATATCGGTTGAATCTCCTGGATGCTGTGTCAATATTATCAAGGGGTGAAGATCGCAGTTTGAACCTGTCGACATCGATCAGTCGACCCTGAGACAAACAAGCAGAGACCCAGTCGTAGCTCACAATGACCCTGTTTGAGTCTATCTCCTCCACTAGTTGTCGGATGAATCTTGTCGGTGCCACCCGTACGCAAAATTCCGGTACCACAACAATGGAAGCCTTATGAAGGGGTACAATAGAACCACCTCCGATGTTCTGCATGTCAGCTTCGATATAATCGAAGTATGTATGACATACCGATATATCCGCCTCGGCCAGTTTCTGCATAGATCCTCCTAAGACATGAAAAGTCAAGGGTAAAAACTGACCTTTGGCGAAAACACCATCAGGATTTGCGACATGCTTGATCTCACTTGATGTAGGGCTTTTGGAAAGCATGGAACGGGTAGGTGGGATCGGACGCCATTGGCCAGATCCGAAGGAAGCTCGCATGACTCGACACAAGGTCTCTTCCAAGCTAGACGTCTGCGGGATCTTGCCAGACGGTGTTTGCACTTTTGGTATCGCAAAGCTTGGTACTTGCTCGACGATTGGGATCGTAGTTGCCGCATAGCTGTACTCTTCAGACGGCGAGGGTATATCTTCATCCAGAGATTCAAAATCGTGCGCACTTTCTTGGACTTCAAGATGATCGGCATTTTCGTCGACCCTGCAGATCAGTCATGATACGGTCAAAGAGATTTGAAAGACTAACAGGATTTCCCAGCCATCGCTATAGTCTAGACGCCTTCCACCTTATGAACATTCATGGACCCATTGACCTTGGACAACACTCTTTCGAGATCCATCTTTATAGTCGATTGAGTCCTCAGTACGTCTCGCGTATCGCTGTATTATATCGCCAACGATTGGTCGGTCGGCGGTATCAGGTATATCATTGAACGATGGAAAAACCACATGCTTTTTGGGATTGTCTATGAGGACAAATATAACATCCGTGTCTTCGTGTCCTCTTGACTGTATAGCACCGCCCGACTAGAACGATCAGCCCTCAACTGGACATGTGAGCCGATGCGGACTTACAGCAAGCACTCTTTCCAATTTATTGAAGGCGTCACTCTGCCTACCGTCATGATGTATGTAGTAAAAGACAACCTCGAACAGTCCTCGCGGGTGGGGCTGCGGTTCAGGGTTCCCCCAGAAGTCATGAGCACCCAACCCGTCTTGGACAACCAAGTCATCACGGTCACCCCAAGGAACTCTCACACCCTAGTCGTTTTGGAAATCAGCCATGATGGAGTCACAGGCACTGCGGTACTATCTATCTGATCTGATATGAGCGGAAGTCCCTTCGGCGGCTATGAATCACTCACTGCTTGCAGTATACGAGGTAGACGTGTCTTCAGGCTGACGTAGAAGTGAGAGTGACGAAGCACATCTCACAAACGTGAGCACCATCAGAACCACTTCGGGTCCTAGTCGAAAGGAGGGGACTTGTTCAAGAGGAAAGTATCCGCCACCTCCTGAAAGGTATGTGTGTATAACAGGCACTCCCCCAGCCGGAAAGGAGGTAGAAACCTTTGTGTACCTGTGGCCCAGGCATGCGAAAAACACTATTCACGGATTAGTCGATTGCATTTCCAATCTGCATGTTTAGTGCGTTCCTAGTAGATGATATATTGTGTGTATAAGCGACTCTATCTTCACGCTTGTTTAGCTATCTTCTCCTTCAATCCAGGAATCGCTTTCAGATACAAGCCTTTGTCCTAGAATCATCCTAGGTGGAAAGGAGACCGAAATCAACTTTGGCTTTCAGATGACGCGACTCGCGTGGCTGAACCCAATGGTCGTAAATTCAATGTAATAGTGTCTCTACAAGTATGTACAAGTAATGAGCAAGACCTAGCGCCCTCCAGTAACAGCAGCAAGCTCAATCTTCTTGAGCATGGACTTTAAAATCTTTCCTCCCTTTTGGCAATTCTCCTCTAGGTAGACTTCGAATTCACCCCGGATGCTTTTTAGGGTATCATTTATGGGTAGTTCGCCAATTGAGTTTGGATTGAGGAGAGTATCGAAGAGGCGTTTCCATAGGTCTGATTGCCAGTACTGATTGTCAGCTGATACGGAGACGAAAGATGAGTGGACATACACGCTTGAGAGGAGCATCGATCTTGTGCCACCTACCACCTTCCGGGTTGGTGGTGGATTCGGTAGCAATATACTTGCCAAATAGCATACAGTAGCAAATACTTGCCAGACCAAAGTAGTCAGTCTCATATGACCATTCTCGACCTTCCCTCATCTCCACACAATCCCTCTCGTCAACTTTCCAATCCGCCTTGAACTTCTGTTTCTCCCCAGCGGGGAATAACGACAAGTCGATCCCCCGTCCGAAATCAATCAATTTCATACCCTTGTGTCGCCATCCATTGGCACCTGAAGCAGAGTATTGATTTGACCATGCCGAGGCGCCACCCTCCGAAGATGGTACAGCATCAAGCCTGACTAGACAATTATCGATCTTCATATCACCATGGATGAATTGTGAGCGGTGAAGCGACTCGATAACGCGAAGTAATTCGATGGTGAAGAAGATGGCGAGGGGCTCGTCGAATGATGATGGTCCGCCAGATATCGCTGGACCGATACCCATTCCGGCAGCCTTGTTGACGGCGTCAAGAAGTGTTCCCTGTGAAGCAAAGTCGAGAACAAGATACGACTCGTCTGTGAAAGCGATCAATTCGCGAGGTCGGATGATTGACATTGGCTGATCCACACGTGATAGTACTCGATCAAGAATGACTGCCTCCCATACCGCACAAGGCTTTTCAACCTTGATAGCTACCAGTGAACGATCAACTTCATCGTCTTCGTCCTCATCATCAGAGTCGGCATCTTCGATCTGTTCCTTTAGACGAACGTCGACTGCTAAAAAGACTGCTCCGAAACCACCTTCACCAATCTTGTCGGCCACCTCGAAATCGCGAGAACCAAGTGTGATGCTGACTCGATCGTCTGCCGAGACAGATGAGCGAGGTGCGGCAGCACTACTTCTGCGGGCTTTGGTCTTGGTGTGCGAGTTCAAACTGGCGAGGCGGTTCGAGGTAGTATGGCGCATATCGAGGAAATTGGGCAGCGAAGAAAGAGATGGTTCAATCTTGGAAAGGAGCGTAGCGATGACATCCTCGTCGATGGGGACACAAGGATTGGAAAGCTCGCCGGGTGCCGAGATGGGTCCGTGGTTGGCAGTGACAAAAGCACCAGTGTCTGTGTCAGCCTCGAATTCGGGCTCGACGGATCCTTCTCGAGCGGTATGCATGGTATCTTGCTGGCCGGTTTGCTCGAGTGGTCGGCTGTGGATGGTAAAGCCCTCGGGCACCTCGAACCGCGAAGCCGCGTGATCAGATTCTTCGAGATGCTGATAATCCGATAAACCATGCTGGGAATCGTCATATGGAGTAGACTCTCGGCGGGTCGATCGCTCTTCCTCTTCGTAGACGGCACTCAGACCCTGGTTGGTTTCACTTGGGCCATTGTTCATGCCTTCGACGGGCGAGTTTTCGGTATCGGGGTAGATGCTTTGTACGCTCGACCTTCGACCTGAAGATACGGAAAAGACGTTGGTGGATTGCGAAGATCGGAGATTGGTCATTTGAGTGTATTCCTGAGTTCGCTCCGTGATTGGCGTCATCTCGCCAAAATTAGTGACACGGTTCATGGCGGTATATCGACCTTGAGGAGCATTGTTCTCGCCATATTGTCCTTCCTCTTCCTCTTCCTCTTCTTCCTCCGTGATTGCGTCGGAAAAGACGTTTCGTTGAGGTTGAGCCTGTACGGCAGGGGCCGGAGTAAAGACATTGAACGCTGGTTTCGATGCAGGTGTGCTTTGGACAGGACGGGGCGTTGCTGCCGATAGTGGTGTCCTCGCTGGCGTTTTGGCGGGTGTAGCCATAGCAAAGATATTGAGCGGAGCAGCCGGTTTGGAAGAGGAGGCAGCGTTCTCATCTTGAAAGACAAACTGCGGTCGGTGACCTTGTGCGGGTGTTGGGGTAGGTGGAACTCCCATACTATAAGCAGGCATCATACTTGGGCCAGCTCGAGAAGGGAGAGGTGTAGGTGCAGGGTCTGGCTCTTGGGCATCTTCCTCATCCTCGACGTCAGAATCGGATTCGGAATCGGAGTCGTCGCGGACCTTTCCTCGATGGACAGTCTGGTCAAACATGGCAGCGATCTCTGCGTTGGCCAATTTGGTATTGACTGTGGGCGATGGCATCTTCTTGGGTTTGGGGGCAGCTTTAGGCGTGGATGCTGATCGTCAGCTCACTCACAACCCATGAGAATGTTAGAGAAATACTCACATCCAGGCAGATGCCATGCAGATTCCCATTCCTTGACATCTCCTCTCCAAGCTTTGCCTAGCAGACCCCTTTCCCTCGCTCGAACCTCTTCAAAAGACCACTCGTCACCATTCTTGAAGACTGCATCCCAATTCATCATCCGCTTCTCCATCTTGCCCTTTGAATCCTTGATAAGTGGACCATCACTGGGACAGACCCATGGCTCTGCGACGTATACTGGGACTTTTGGTCTAGGGGGTTTACGTGATGATGGCGGGGCTGGGATGGAGGGTAGAGAAGTTGAAGCGGTTTCGTTGTCGTAATGTAGGAGGGGGTTCTTTTTGAGGAGCTCAGCATCGGTAAGCTTCTTTGGCTTGAAAAGGGTGTTTTCTGCGGGTCGGACCATATCCTGATTATCTCCCTACACATCAGTGACGTCCAGTGAGAAAAACAAGGCGTACCATATCCCTAAATACCTCGACTTTGGGTGTACGAGGAGCAACACCTTTCTGAGGTAATGTCTCGCCTTTCCAAGGTGTAGCTTCCACCGTATTCTCCTTCCTCCTCTCGTCTCTGGTCCCGAAATCTCCCCATTCTCCTGGTGCATCATCCTGGCCTCTATGTCCCGGCTCATCGGTAAAGATGCCCATCTTTGCTCCGTTGGGAGCACGGCTCAAGCGAGTTGAAGGTGCTAGTTGTACTGCTCCAGATATTGTCGAAGGGGTAGCGACTTGTCCCAAAACGGATCGTCCAGCACTACGGGATGGAGCTAATGGCTCGTCGTCGGGGATATCGCGTGATGAAGTGACGAGTATACGCTGTAGGAATGCCTTGTGACGCGTCTTGAGTCGTTCAACTGGAGCCGCATTTCGGTTTATTCCAAGTTGGTAGATATCATCCGCCTTTCTTTTACTGCTTGTCAGCGACCGCGTGTGTGAAAATCACGTACCGTCCAAGACCTTCTGTTGCACTAGCCCATTCTTCGTAGAACAAGGCATGATTGGTACCGATATTCCTTGATTCCAAAAATGCCCAAACTTCCTCTCTTCTCTCAACCTCGCGGGTGTACATGACCCACATCTTCAGATAACGGACATCTTGAGCATATCTCGCATCCGATGTGAACCGCCTAGTGACGCCTTCAATCAACGGTAGAAAGTAGCTGTTGTTGGTGGTGACATGCTGTGCAGCCCACGAGACATGCCTGCATTTTAGCTTTGTCCAATTGGATGGCACTAGTAGCTCACTGCTGATATGCATCCAGGAGGTCCGAGACTCCATCCTCCATATCCTCGCCCTCTTGCTCTCGCCTCTCGGCCTCTTTCACAAGACGCTCATATTTTTCATGCCCGTCTTTCAAAATAGCTTCCGCCTCTGCATCTTTTCCGAACAAGCTAGAAAGAGTAGCTGCCGATCTGCCGGATTCCAATGGACGGATGTTCTCCTTCTGTGTTTCTAGACTAGCGAAATCTGTGATTGGCGTTGGGGGTGTGATTGGTCTCGGCGTTGTATGGGATGGTACTTTTGGAACAGCGGCGTCACTTGTGTGACCTAATGCCGATGACATTAGCTGACGCGGGAGGTTGAGTGAGGGGAGATAAGGGGATGATGTAGTCTTTAGTATAATATAGAGTTGTGACGGGATGAATGTCTTAAGATTGTTGTTTAGATCATTATCCTATAGACGCGCCGTTGAAATAACTGTTAATCTGTTAATCTATGTATAATTACTTAATTGAGTAAGATACGGCGATGTCCGATGTAGTCAAGTGTTATCGGATTGTCCTTTGACCTCCACTTTTGCATTCTGCACAAAAAGTTAGAGTCTCGTTATGTTGTTGTGAATAATCTTAGTGATCTTAGTGAAACCACTTTGCGGGAAGCTATTCGACTCGATAATCCTAGGCTAGTCAAATCGTCAAAGCAGCAGCAACATATATATACTGGTAAGCTCACCCTATTCTGTTCTTCACTTCACACACTCGAACAATTTAACTCAATACATTTCAATACCTTCACCACCTACTCATCATCCCCTTTGGCGTCATGACTAACTTCATCGATGCCTTTTGGTCGACTCGTGTCGCTCCACCTTCCATGCCCTTCACCCATTCCTCTCTCGTCGCCATGCCTTCTCCCATCGCCATCACGTCCGCGGTGACCTCTACTTCTACTTCGCCTTCGCCTTCGCCATCGCTATCCTCCTCTCGGTCCTCTTCGTCATCCTCTGAATCCGACAACGATGACGACTATGATCTCTGCAAGTACAGTAAAAGGTCCATCCCCTCCTCCGACAACGATGACGACAACGATCTCTGGAAGTTCGGTAAGAAGACTATCCCCCACCCCGATGCGCCTGCTGCTAGGGGCACGATTACCAACTTTGTCGAAATCCATTCCGCCCCTCTCGTACCCGACCCCGAGGACCCTACCAAGTGGACTTTCCAAAAGTACAAGGCCCCACTTGACAAATTCGTGAGTTTCCTCTTCTATGACCTCACCACTGACGTTTCTCTCCTTCCCCAGATATGGTGCTGACGTTATCCAGGCTTCCTCATACATTCCTCTTTGGCTCCGAACACTCGCCGCCCCCCACCGATATTTCATGCTCCCTGTCGCTAAACCATTCCCTTCTACGTCTTACGCCGATCAAATCATCCCCAGCGGCATCGCCAACCCTCGAGATGTCCTCGACGCGGATTCGCCCTCGATTCTCGCTTCTTCACCATTGACCACCGCCCTTGCCCCACTCCAAGCACCTGAAGACAGGTTCTCAGGTAAAGTCGGCCCACACTATCAGGCTCACTGGAGTGGCTTGCTCGCACAACACCTCGAAGGTCAAGTGCAGGCTATGGCCGGTGCCAAGATCCACGAGATTGCTATCGATCTGGACACTGTCTATGGTGATACCCTCAAGATCATGGTACCTGGTATTCGAGAAGACTCTCCCAAGCTCAACATCGGGGATCGAATGATGCTTCGACCACTCGATACTCTATCACAGGCCCCCGCCCCATTTGTCATCGAGGTCGAGGTTGTCGGATTGGACAAATTGAAGGGAGGAATCTACGTCAGGTCGGAACATCTCGCTTATCTACACTCGACGGTACCTATGGACCTCAAAGGGAACCGAAAGTATCAGATAGAGTTCAAGGCTTCGACGGACAATGTGTGCGATTTGCAGGATGCAGTGAGTACCTCGATCTCTACATATACCAGACGCTGACCTCAGGTACGGTTCACCGGGTTGTTTTTCGAGACGGCAGACGACATCCTTACTCGATGGATCTGGCCTCAGAAGGAAGATCACATTCCTTCTCCCGTACCCTACCTCGACTTCTTCTACGACCAGGATCTCAACCAAGTCCAGAGGCAAGCCGTGTCCGACATTGTCGCTCCCGGTCACGCGATTCCCTACCTCATCAGCGGTCCGCCTGGCACTGGTAAGACCAAGACCATGGTCGAATCCGCTCTCCAGATCCTCCGAAACGACCCCAATGCCAAAATCCTTCTCTCTGCTCCATCGAACGCGGCTGCGGATACTCTCGTCAGGCGACTCAAGGCCCATCTACTCCCTCAGCAGATGTTCAGGCTTAATTCCGATAAGAGAACATTCGCAGAGGTCCCGCAGACGATCTTGCAATACTGCTTCATTGAGAACGACAAGTTCGGCCTTCCCCCAATCAAGGAGCTCATGAAGTTCCGAATTGTCGTCACCACCTGCTCTGATGCCGCCATCATTACCAAAGCCAGGGTCACCAACTACCACATCCAGATCGCCAGGGAACACTTTGAGGCGCATTTGTATTTCCTACCCGAACGCCGCACCGCCTCGCTCTTCTGGACTCATCTACTCATTGATGAGGCCGCACAGGCTTCGGAACCGGAAACTCTTGCTGCCATCGAAGTCGTTCTGCCCGCTTTCCCCGAAGTGCGACCCACCTTGGTACTATGTGGTGATAGGCATCAATGTAAGTTTGTCGTCGCTGTTTCGTGATATGCGCTGACTGTTAGTGGGACCCGTTATTGCCTCTCGACTGGCTCGAAAGGGTGGACTCGACATCTCTTTACTCGAACGACTGTTCACCACCGGCGCTTATCCTGATGTCAAGACCGTCCGAGACTACAACAGAACCGGCTCCTGCTCCTACCTCGTCGAGAACTACCGATCGATGCCTGCTATCCTCATGGCCCCATCTGGCCTCTTCTATGATGACTCTCTTGTCCCCGCTGCCAAAGACGTTCGATTAATCAAGTGGTCAGGTCTCTCTAATCCAAGCGTCCCTATCTTATTTAAGGGATGTGAGACCGAGGACATGACTACCGATGAAGGAGCATCCTGGTACAATGAGGGCGAGATCAACGAAGTCGTCGATACCATCCTCAGCCTACAAATCGACCGGCCCGACATTCAAGCAAAGGAGATCGCCGTTATCACCCCCTGGAGGGAGCAGGTATGGCGAATCCGAGCTAGATTGAGGTCCATTGGTCTTCACGGCGTGGATGTTGGTCACGTCGAATCTTACCAAGGAGCAGAGTTCAAGGTCACTATCTTGTCTTGCGTCCGATCTCGACGTCGATTCATCGCTGCCGACCGACATGCCGGAGCAGGGTTCTACGATTCACCCAAGAGGTTCAACGTCGCCATCACTAGAGCCAAGGAGCTACTTGTCATTATCGGTAATGCAAACCTCTTGAAGGGGGATGCCCATTGGCGAGGTCTTCTCGAAACGATGCAAAGGCACAACCTTTACGTTGGACCCGAACTTCAATTGACTCCCGTCGATAAGCCCTCTTCCGACATTGAGTACGTACATCCTCGCTGAACAATCTGGTACACAACTGATGATCTAGGTATTACGTCAAGTACCGAGCCAGTCACGGCAAAGCTTGGGAAGGCTCCAGCATCCCCCAGTAGTGATCCAATCACTTCGTCTCTTTTTCCTCTTTGTCTCTCTCTCTACTTTCTACTGGGGACCAGTTTCATTTCCTTCTATCAAAATTATAATGATGTTCCCGTTTCCACTGGGGACCAGCTCAAGTTTCCTTTTTTCCTATATTATGTTGTTGTTTAAATCAGTAATCGATTTGCAAGTTCGCTTCGGATCTATTTGTTGTACATGACACATTTGTAGCAAGTTTTCTATTTGGTATTTCTATCTCCCGTTGTTATAGTTGATCATCGTTGTCGTAGTTGTCTGCTATGTGCTAGTCGCTTTGCTTCATACTTTGCTTCGATTATCATGTATCTCGTTTCCCTTATCTTCGCGAAGCATCTTCCCTGGATAACATGGTCCCCTCTGAGGTCGAACTTTGCCTTGCCGAGAAGAGATGCTGATTGTGATAGACGTCAGATACTTTACGGTGATGCTGACGACATTGGAACATTGAGCTCTTCGATGCAGCTTCAATTTGAACATCTCATCAAAGATCGGGATCATGTCAGTGGCTGCACACGTCTGCCAGAATTGATCTACTACTGTACATCTTACACCAACATCGTATCTGAGAATCGCAGGGACAGCAGAGTCGTGTAGGAGACGGAGTATGGATTTCGCTACGAGTCCGCGGGATATAGCATAGTATAATGGACTGCTTCCTACGCCCAAGGTGACCAGTGACCACTGCGCAGCGGTCGTTCGTCTGTTGTTTGAGCCAGGCTGCTCTTGCACAGGACAGAAACTCGTGGATCTCACACATTTAGAGTAGACACGAGACTCCAGGGCTCGCAAGCCATCAGTCTGACGTGGGAACTTGCGATACGACGGTCAAAGGCAACTAGGTGGCTCGGGAGGTACAATGCTGGACCGCTGATACATGCCAGCCAGTTTGATCAAGTGTTAAGCCCACGAGATCGAGATAACCAATTATAACTTGGTTCCTCGCAAGACTTTTGGGCAGATATGAACATGGACGAGCTGGGAATACATGGCGTTATGCTGCTAGATATGATAAAGTGAACAACTAACGAGGTAGACAACGAATAGGGGACTATGAAAGGTAACAATGAGCTGCAGCGGAGGTATCACGCGGAAAAGATAAATGGGAAGGTTTAGAAGAGGAAATGTCGAAAGTGATGTAAAGGTGTCGAATGGTTTAGAGGTGGGGTGGAATTGGAGGTCGATATACGTAGTTGTACAAGGGGTGTCGGAATTGGTATCGGTAATTGCCATTGAGATCATCTTTCTGTCGTCTAATTGTCAGCAATGGCACCTATCCTCATACCATGTGGACTTACTAGGTCGGTGTTCCAGCTTTCACATCATAGTCTCTCAACCTACCCGGTAAAATGACTTCTCGCCTACTTCTTTCCCTAGTCCCCTCTGGCGCTAATGGACTTCCATTTGTGACCTTTCTGCCTATGTTGGAGGCACTGACTACTCGTCTCATATCATTTCCTCCGAAAGCTGCATTTCGGGATACTGGTTTATTGGTAAGGGAATGATATGCGTTGGACGTTGCCTCGGGGGCTAGGGGAATACTGTTGGTCGTTGGTGAGTGTGAATTGGCTTTTCGACCTGGTCGTTGATCGGGAGGAGAATTGGATTCGCCTGATAGACGAGATCGCCCACGGCGAGGTTCAGTCGCTGAGAGATCGGTCGGTGAAGACTCGAGATCTTCTGGGGTGTTGGGTCCTGTCACTGCTTTCAAGGGGGAGCTGACGTTGACGGTTCCTGTACCTAGAGAATTGGCCAATACGGCCGAGATGGGACCGATTCCTCCACCAGCACTTCGAGTTCGTTTCATACCGTTAGGCTCAGCGAATGTGACGGTCGGTGTAGCATTGCTGGCAGGCGTTTCAATTTCCGGAGCAGGAGATCCGTTTCGAGAGGCAGAAGCGGTAACGTTGTTGCTAGCGCGTCTTTTTGAACCTGGTTTCTTGTTCTTCTTCGCGGCGGCAGCTTCGGCTCGTAGTCTAGCGCGTTCTTTTTCTCTCTTTACCTCTAGAGCAATTTCATGATCGGACGGATTATCGGAACGGTTATTGTCGACAGTCACGCCATCCCAGGTAGTGCCGTATGGGACTATACCGTGGGCGCTGCGAACGGGCGGGTATGAGCGGAAAGAAGGAACACTCTTCGGTTTGAGGGTAGGTCCAAACATACTGGCCGGTAGTTCGTTGACATTGAAAGCCTCGAACTTTCGTTTATGTTTCTTCCTAGGTGGTTCCTCGGTCTCGATAGGGGCAGGTGGTACAGATTCATCTACAGGTTTAGGGGAGGTCGCGGGTGGGTTTGAAGAGCTGGCGCTCGGATCGGCGTAGCTCCAGGAGGTATAGTTTCTACCGCGAGAAACGATGGGGGCATCGAGTTGTTTCTGGGTAGGATCAAACACACCATTGGGGGGACGCGTGTGAAGTTGAATAGGAATACCGAATTCTCGTGGTCGTTTTTCGCCCGGCATTTTTATCGAGTCTATATAGATGCTGTTGAATGAGGTGGTAATACTGCTGTTATGATATATAGGACATGCACTGAGTACTGGGTACGAGGTTGTTGGTGGATGGGTAGGTTGTAAATGAGACTACTCTAGCTCGTTGCAAAGTGGAAAGTGGAGGCACAAAGAACTGGGGCACCATTCTTTTTGGTTCCAGTGCAAACACGTGATCGGCGGTCCGGCATATCACGGTCCGTACTCCGGTAATGACCTATCTCTTTCACTATGGAGCTCATTTGATCAGTAAATACATGTGCTTGTTTCGGTAGACATGCACAGACAACTGGTCCAGGTGTATAACCATTCGTACAGTTACGATACGAATGTGAAGGCATACTTTAAGCTTATCCATGACCCTGTGCCAAATGCCACTAATCGGGTTTTGGCCTCGATCAAGTTGATCAGGCAAACCAAAGTTTGCGATCAGACAGTCCACCTCTAGACTAATGCGGTCTTCTATCTCGGTGGAGAAGCGTACATCATGCATGGCTGCCAGACTCTACATGCTCATTACGAATCTGGCGGGGAGGCGCCTTCTTCATCGCCGAGCGCCCGGTGCCGTAACGCGGAAGTAGAATCCAGACCACTTCAAATAGATAGGAGACCGCATCTGATGTCCAATTGGGTGGACAAGTGACCTTGCTTTATGTTGTACGTAGCCTCGCTCGGTCTAGGAGTGTTCCAAGGGCCGAAGATGAATCTAGTACGCATACATCATATGCCCCTTTGACAGAAGAGAGCAAAAAAAGAATACAGGCTTTCGCCCGACGGATTACCCTGAAACCTTGTATGGGACGCTGCCCTGAAAGAGGTCTCCTCCAAAGTCTTGGAACTTCGATAATTCGATTGCTCTACATGCTTTATACTACTCAGCTCGGTTCATACGGTGCTATACATAACAGTAAATAATCTAGTGTAGTCGGTTGCTAGAGTGTGCCCCACGACTCCCCTTTTTACTTCACCTATTAGTGGCAGAACACAAATTCGGCGGAGTCAAAGCTACATCTTGAAAGTCGTCACGCCAGGCGGTGTAGGTCTGGATCAATACTGTCTGAGCCGGCTCGGAAGTTCATTCAACGAATAATCGCATCGCTCATCGATTCTTTGCCCACCACGTTTCTTTCATAGTCTTCATCTGTCTCTTATACATCCCTTGCCGGTTCGTTGAGTGAGTCTTCTGACAGTGCGGCATCAAAGGCTAATGTCAAAGGAACTTGCTTCTTTCAACTATCAACCCTGCAATACATACATACACACACACAACACACGCCCCATCTTTACATTTGGATTCCGGCGTAAAACCGAACATATCGGCTTCACACATCATCCTCAATCTGTATCCTAGTGATACATCGCCACTGCGCCATTTGTCTATAGCTTGAACGCATAATATCGTCTTGGCCAATTTGTCGATCTTCTCCACACACCTGCCTTTGTTCCGACCGTCCTTTCAGAGCAAAACGGACACACGAGCTTCAAACATACAATCCTTGACTACTTGTTCTCACTCTGCCAAGTCAGCAAGCATGACGGTGACCTCCACCACCACTACAACCACAACCACCAAGGCTCCGGCAGTGCATCCGCCCATGGTCTTGGCGACTCAATCCGCTCCCCAGCCTGCTCCCAAGTATTCCTCGTCGTACCGACCTCGACCTAGGAAAACCGAGACCGAGACTACATCTACCAACACGCCAACCATCAATGGTGGTCACAATCCAGGGGACCCGCCGCAGCCTACCAACGCCAACCCAGCGGATCCAGAATCCCTTAAGGCCGCTCATGAGATCCTCAAGGTGAGCGAATACCACAGGGGATCAGAATTAGCTGATGACAGATGATGGCCGGGCTGCCTGGACCATTAGCAGAACACCTTCCTCCTCACTTCCTCATGAGCCCAGGACCTTCGCCAACCACCACTTCTTTCAGCGATTTTGCTTTTGGACCCAAACGCCCATCGCCTTCCGGAGATTTGGTCGGGCTCGGTCTCACTCTCGAACCCTATTCGAAGCGATACAAGAGCGACTCTAGGATTCACGACAACAACGACTTTTCCCAAGTCTTGGCCAGGATGGGCTCTCGAAAGACCGCGGGTCCATCTAAAGCTGGCTGGACTAGCACACAATGGGGACAATTACAAGGATCGTACGTTGCCCTCGCCCAACACCAAGCTGACGTCAGTATCAACTTGCGAGCTATCAAAAGCAAACGATTCGCCGATGCTTTTGCGCGCACTCCCCAAGCCAAACAGGAATATATCGACAAGACGTCCCCGAACTCCACGTTGAGCGTGCTTCACTTTACCGACAGTATCCTCCTCTTTCTGTACTCGTTCTGGTGCAGTGAGCAGGTATCAGGCCGTCCCCGACCTGCCGAGTACTCTTCGAGTGACGCACTCAGGGCCAGCGTTCTGTCAATGTGGGAGCGTGAACATCGACGGGACGACGTTTCGACTGAGGAGAAGGAGCGAATAGGGTGTATGGTCGGTCTGATGTACGTCTGCCCATGATTGATCATTTGCTGACTTTAGGCATTTGACCGAAGCTATGGTACTCAACCACTTGTCACGCAGTCAAGCCAGTGTGGTCCAGCGACAACACCGAGAACTTTCATTCTCAACGGGGAACATGCCGACATCTAGGTCTGGCCCGCATGTCCCACTCTCGTCAAGTAATCACCCATACAACGCCCAGCCATCGATGATGGGACAATCACCCCACTCGATCTCGCCGTCTGACCATGAATCGGCTTCCAACTATTCGTGTGATAGTGCCGCCATGGAAATGGTCAACCTCGCCAACGACCTCGCTAACATCAACAACAAAGCAGCTACATCTTTGCACAAGTCGCGAAATCTCCTCACGCCCGTTCTCATGCGAGATCAATTCCCTCGCATGTTCAAGAACGCAATGATGTCTGATTTCTCGGAAGAGACAATGTCTGCTCCTGGTGACATGCTGGGCACGGGAAGGACGATCGATCCCGATAATACCGATCATTTCGCTTGGCCCATCGAACTGGGCATGTCTGCTGGAATTGCCCACCTCTGTGCATTCGGCAGAGGAATGGTCCGAGAGTACGCCGAAAGGTCAGGCTTAGAGTGGCCTCTTCGTCAAGACTAGATCACCTACCTACATCACCTACCTACCGTTTTAGATCAAGTCGATTCAACTTGTTTTTCGCTCTTACACTTTTACACCTACCGCCTTACAACCTCTTTCCGGTACCTCCCTTCGCCATTTTGTCATTTGTTTTTGCTCTCTATCATGAGTCCATTGTCTATTAGTCAATACTGCATGTCCTTCTCTTCCATTACTTGTTGTTGCTACGTTACTATTACGCTTGTCACGAATGCATCAGCCCATGTTTTCGCATACTCTGATCATCTGTTATGGAGGATCGACGGAAGCAAAAAGTTGGTGGAAAAGTCATTTCAGACCATCTGCACCAAGTCTTGACCCTCACTCTATCTCACTCAACATGAAGTCAAGAACAGCAACCCGTACGCTCGCAGCAGCATCCAGGCCAACAAGCCGACCAGCAACCCTCGGATTCGCACGCTACGATTCGACATCCTCCACCCCATCCTCATCATCATGGCAGCCAGTTGTTCCTGCCGGTCAGATCCCCGCATACGATGCAGCACTAGCCTACTTGAACGAGTACCAAACCACAACCACCTCTGAGATTGAGCGACTACGTAAACAACCATCTACGCCCGAACGATCATCTCGAATCCGTCATCTTGAGGTTAGCTCGCTGGTCAATGATCCAGCGACCCGACGAGAGTTCCGTGAAACTGGAGGAAAAGGTTCGATGGACAGGCCTGTGATGCGTCATTTAGCACAGAAGAAATGGGAGAAGGAAGGAGGATTGGATAGATTGATGCAGCGAGTGGAGCAGATGGGAGTTGTACCGGATTTAGTAGGGGGGATTAGGGGGAGTGCGCCAATCACTTTTTCGACATCGACAAGTGACGGGGAGGTTGAACCTGGAAGTTTCCAACTACCATCATCATTCGCTCAACCTCCTAAACTCAATGTTCAGATCCTTGGTGATAACCCTGGTGAAGGTTTATATACTTTACTGGTCGTTGACGCCGATGCTCCCAATTACGAAACGCAATCTTACGCTCAGCGATTACATTACTACAAATCCGACATCTCCCTCGATTACACAACTGGAGAACAGGATCTGTTCGCATCTGGCGTGGGCAAGGAGGTTTTAGGGTGGGAAGCACCTCTACCACCTCGAGGAACTGCTGTTCACCGATACGTCTTCCTCCTCCTTCGACAACCTTCCTCATCGCCCACCGCCCCATCAGACCGAACCGACTTTGACGTCCGAGCCTTAATCGAACAAGGCGCCGAGATTACCGCTTTGACCCTGTTCCGATCGAAATGGACCAAAGAAGAAAACACATATATCGAGGAGAAGTACAGAGAGGTACATGGTGTCGAGGTACCGGTTTTCGAGAAAGCACCAAAAGAGTTGAGGTACGGTATGCCACTCAACAAGAAGAGTATGGAGCGAGAGAGGATCAGGGAAGAGGCATGGGAGCAGGCTTTGAGGGATACAGTCGGAGAGGCTGGGGAAGTCAAGGTCGAGCGGGTTTAGGATTACATCAAGCTTGCAGATCTATGCATATTAGGCATCTCATTCCTCATCACCCGTTTGTCCTGGATATATTGACATGGCTACAAAAATTAAGCTACAATAAATAGACAATCACAACATCGACTCGACCTTCGAGAACCACCGTTCAGTTTGCTCACCCCCTCCCACTCTCTCTTCGACTCTCGTCAGATGCCTTCTCGTCGGACGTGGACTAATCGTAGTCTTGATGGACGACTCTACGATAGTCACCACTGGTTTAGCAGGGGTCTCATCGCTAGCAGTACTGGCCAAGCTTTCTCGAGTCGAGGGGCCATCGGCGAAGAATTGGAAGATATCAAAGTTGTCACCTTCTTCGACGTTCTCGCTAGGCGTCGCCAGAGCCCGGATGGGGTCGTGATCAGGTTCATCTTCGGCCAGATGAGGCATTGGGACGTCGAGAGTTGATGTAGATGCTGACTAGGTGTCAGCGTCGTTTAGGTGGCTGCAATATACCTTTTTGCTGCGGAAGATCCTCCGGGCAGTCCATGCTGCTTTTGCACCCTACCAGTTAGAACACAAAATCTATCGGCAAACCAACACCTACATTTCGTAAACAAGGATCCACCAAGATCATCAACTGCTCATCAGCTTCTGGTACACTCGTGGTCATTGCCACATACAAGGGCAAATACAAGACCCCTACCACCGTAGAGGAAGGTAAAGATACAGTATAATCGCCAATCAGTCGCGGTCTTGACACCCCCATGAGTAGTCAGATAGATGTCGGGTACTATCATCAGTACTGATCATTCTGAAGTGACATACCAGTATGGAGGATATTGACAATGATCAACGCGACAGGATACGCGGAAACCCTCACCACCACGCCCAAAAGCTTGGAATGAAGCTGATTCAAAGAAGCCATCTGCGGATACTGACTCGCCGCTTCACTAGTTGCGAAACTACTAAATCGAGTCGAGAACTTTCTCACAGCCGCCAAGATGGGTGAAGCAGGATGGCGTAAACCATCGATGTGTGAATGGTGGGCTGGTGCAGGTGCTCCTGGGTGACCGGAGCCGAATGGATCCGAGAATTGAGGTCGGTCCTTCTCACTCTCGCCAACATCTGGAAGTGCAGCCAGACGTCTTGGAGTGGCTAGTGGTGACTGCGGACAAAGAGTGTCTTGGGAGTCGACGTTGATTGTCAAGCCCGCCAGAGCGAGCCGAGAACCTTTACGGCCTTGTCGCCATAGATGGAATACCAGCTTATCATCAGCTTTGTTCGCGTGATAGTACGTACGATGGCGACGAAGATAGTAGCTACAAGTGCACTAAGGCATTGCCAGATGTACTACTTGTCAGCTCATTCAACCGGAGTGAACTCACGAAGTCAACAAAGTATCGTACAACTTTCAGTTTCTTATCCGGAACTGGTCGTGAGCTCACTCTCCCGACTCTACAGCGATTTGTATACCTTGTTTGAACCAGCTGCTAATGAGCTGAAGACCAACAAACCAAGAAGGACTTACCAGAAAGAGTTGTTGGAGTTTCCCCTTGATGTGTTCTTTCCGAAATGTCCCAGTATGGTAGGTATCAGAATCACTCCAAAGCCCAGGAGGATCGATAAGCCGATATACCATCTCTCGAGGTCTATCCCGTCAGCAAGCGGCGCTAAGCAGTTGAAGGGGACTTGCGCCATTTCTTCGGATTGACATTGAAGACGATAGTGAGGCCCAGATTGATTGCAATACAGGCGCAGAGGTAATTGATCCTTGCCATCAGTCCCTGCAAGCATACTGTGACCTACGCAGCCATAGTCCCAAACAATGAGAACATTCCAATAGAGCATGCGACTTCACCAGGCACATACACCGGCCACTACTCGTCAGCTCGTTCGACATCTCTGACATACAGCATGGAAGAGAGCGATCCAAGCCGAGTCATATCCGATTTCTAGAACCATAACACAAAGCAGCAACCTAAAGGAAATACGGTCGAGATGGTGTCGGGCTGTCGGGGCATAGTAGATCCAAGCAGTAACGATTATAATGATGACACAGACGACAAGCGAGATTGTCGACATGATACGAGCGGAGAGTGAGAGTCGCTACACATGAGCTCATGACTTGATATGAGAGCACTCACTCTCAAATCCTCAAATGTGAATACCGACTGAGAAGTCATTTTCGACATCTTCACCTCGTCAGATATCTCTGGAAAGCGCATAGAGTACCGGTACGAGTGATGTTGTATGGAAGTCGGTACATGTAAACGACCCACTCTCGATTCTCTTCGTTTGAGCTAGATCTTGGATCAGCCAAGTATGATCTTGTCCCGGTTCCTAGTAAATTGCGGGTGACGAATCACGCTAATAGTCAGTGTCGCAAGATCTTGATGTATAGATTGTAGTCGGCGCCGGCCGAAGGTCTGGACTTACTGATATTGCCCAGATTTGCAGTGGGGACGAGGTGGATGAAAAGGTCAAAGTGGTCAGTGCGCGTATGGAGCGGCGGAGGAGATTCAGTAAATTCACTCCGGCCTAAACCCCCAGGTCTCACCTCTCCCCCGCAATCGTCCTAACAGATTACACCCTTTTGGTCAATCAGGCGCTAAGCTCGAAAATGTACCGAACAGTCGGTGTGGAGACAATTGATCTCGCTGAACATTCAGCTTGTGCATTCACGAAGTGAGGGGTGGAAGCGGAGAAGTCAGGATAAGATTCGGGTCCCAGCAAATGTGAATCCGACAAATTGATCGAACCCGCGACTGACGATCACGCGACTTATTTCTCGATTTGTCTAGACTTAGCAGGTGCGGGTATGCGTGGGGAGCATGGATCCTGGAGATCCGATACTCCGGCGGCCGTATCATGAAATTGAACAATGCATGAGAGGGTGCTGGGTTGAAGCACACCTACCTACTCTATGTGTTCCCCCACTTAGCTACTCTAGATCTGCCTCCACTTTTGACTACCATAAGGTCAATGATCATCCCTGCGTCGATTAGCGCACTCTATCATCCATAGACCAGTAATGAGCGCTGCATTTTCGCAGTACAGGCCCAGTGTCAACGCCCATACCGACTTCCTGAACCCCGGAGGTGATAGTGGTGGTAACAAGGGCAAAGATATCCGAGTGATAAGCCTCAAACCAAAGAGTGAGTGCTTGTTCTGAACATCGTTGACAATTCCAGTCAAACATGTCGAGGACCCAATTCAAGGTGATCTCACCAATCTCATCGAGTCCATCGGTCCGATTCTCAAAGGTCAGGCAGTCAAGCAATCTTACCACAACCTCTCGGCTGCTTGTCATCGGCTCGTTCTACCGCCTCATAACGCCGGACAGGAGCTTTATGGTCGTATCGAGCAGGATGTCGAGACGAGTCTAGTGGATCTGTCGAAGGGATGGCAGAGATTGATCATGGCTCGGGAACCAAATTTCCTGGGTCGATTTATTGAGGATTGGAGGGCTTGGGAGAAGAGAGTGGTGGGTGATGTGGGCCATGATATGATCAGTTCTGACAAATAGGAACTGCTATCTTCGATCTTTGTCTACCTGGATCGAATTCACGTCAGCGGAAACCTGCTGTCGATTAGGTAGGTTCACCTCTGTCCTGTGGAGCAGCACTGATATTAATAGGCAACTTGCTGTACAAGCATTCGCCCGCTCGGTCTGGGGTCAAGATATTATCAGGGGAAAGATCATCGACAGTATAATGACATGGGTCACCGAGGAACGTGTCTCTTCGAAGTAAGCTGCTGCCACTTCTTATTTATCAGAAAGCTCACAAACAGAACCAACGCCCCTCAAAGGCTTACGGTCATCTCAGTAGTGGATCTCACGAGACTCCTCGGTGTATTCGAAAGTATAAGCTCTCCCTACATCGGACTCGCCAATACGCACTTCAGCGAAGTTGCCGAGGTCAATATAATGAATGTAGAAGGCGGGAAGATGTCGCCAACTGGATACATTGAATGGGTTATGGAACAGGTTAAAGCTGAAGATGAACGGGCCAGGGTTACTATGAGTGCTGAAGTCGCTGGGCAGGTGGTCAACGTTGTCAGGGTTCAGGCTGGGTACAAGATGAGCAAGAGGATTGTATCGAGGGGTATGTCCCGACCTTCTCAGATGATTCCACGATCGCTTACAACACAGCTCTGGAGGAAGCGATGCATCTATCGGACGGAGACGGGTTGAGTAGATTGTACGGCTTCTCGGTCGACGTACAGGTCTTTGGAGAGTTTGTTGAATGTCTGAAAACCAATGTCGAGGTCAGTTGATTCATCATGTCGCTAGGCAGAACTGAACAGCAGGGGCGATTGAAAAAGCTCATCTCTGATCCAGCAAATGACTCCAAGATGATTGACGACACACTCGTCCTCAAGCGATTCGTCGATCGATCCATCGCCGAGTTGTTTGCCCGTGATGAAGAAGCTGCGGCACCAGTGAACGAACCAGCCGACAAGTCGGGATTGAAAGACGATGATGATGAGCACGAGCGAACGCCAGCGACCGTTGGGTTTAGTGAGGTCCAGCGAAAGTTGGAATTGGAGGACGCAGTCAGGAAAGGTTTCCGATCTGGAATGAGCAGTCGAGAAAATGCTCCGGCAGAATGGATAGGTATGTCAATGAAAAGGAGATTGGGACTGATGAATAGCAAAACACCTGGATGCTGTCATGCGTCGTGGACAAGGTTCAGGTACAGAAGCCGAATTCGATAGTCAGCTTGAAGAGATTATCGCCTTGATTGGGTTTACGCCTGATAAGGATGTATTCAAGGCTTTCTACTCTACTCAATTGGCCAAGCGATTGTTGCTCAACAAGAGTGCCAGTGATGATATGGAGAGGAACATGATCATCAAGCTACAGCAGGGTAAGCTTTCGTCGCTTGAGCGAGGAAATTGTCAGCTGACTCCGCAGAAATGGGAGAGGAGTTCACGTCTGGAGATATCATGATGAAGGATCTACAGCTTTCAGAAACGTGAGCTGGCAGGGGTGTGACTCCGGAGCTGACAGTCAGTCTTGTGCGATCATACCAGACGGCTCGGTCAAAGAACCCAGATGGATACAAAGATCCAGGGAATCTCACCGCCAATGTACTTACCGAATCAGCCTGGCCAGCGTAAGTTGCTTACCTCCTCATCGTGAGATCAACTGACGGCCAGATACCCCCAGCTCAAGGATGGCTGGAACTTCAAGCTTACACCGGAGCTGCAAAGCTCGATCGACGCTTTTACCGAGTGGTACGCTACACAGCATCGTAATCGGCAACTCTCTTGGCGACCTCAGCTGGGGACAGTGACGCTTACCGCCCGATTCGAGAGTGGTAAATACGAGATTGGAGTGTCGCTCTTTCAGGCTATTGTGCTTCTACATTTCAACGACGATAATTCGCTAGATGTCAAGGAGATACAGGCCAGGACTGGTATTGGTGAGCTGTCTCCCTCCCGTTCAGAACAAGCTGATAGGACAGAACAGAAAGAGCTGGTACGAGTACTCCAGTCGCTATCGATGGGACGTAAGGGAACTCGAGTCTTGGTCAAGAAGCCCCCAGGAAAAGAAGTTGCCCCGACCGACATGTTCCTCTGGAACAAAGCCTTCAACTCGGATAGAATCAAATTCCGAATCAATCAAATCCAACAGGACTTATCAGCCGAGGAAAGCAAGAAAACAAACGAGCAAGTCGCTATTGATCGAGTATCGGTCCTAGAGGCAACTATCGTCAGGATCATGAAGGGCCGAAAGACCTTGACTCTTCAGCTTTTGATTGATGCGGTTGTTAGTGATGTTAGTAAGAGGTTCCCGCCGGATGTTAAGGAAATGAAGAAGCGGGTCGAGAGTCTGATTGAGAGAGAGGTATGTCACCCACTTGTCGTCGAGGAGAGAGCTGACGAGATAGTTCCTGATGCGTGACGATGATGATCGGAACCTGTTGCATTACCTTGCATAGGTCTCTTGTATATAGCCGTTATTGTATCATCATGTATGTCTCGAAGACGAGTTTCCTTTGATGAGAGTAGTCTCGTTAGTCGACGGTTGTAGAAGGTTCAAGTCGCGTCAAGACGCCACTTGATCCAACCACTGTACTTCACACCACAATGTCCTTGGGACAATGACAAACACCTCTAAGAAACACCTCTACTCTATAGTAATAGCTGTACATCCTTCAGAGGACGACTTGACTCTAGGACCAGTAGAAGATTGGCGACTTGGCGATATACAAGTGGATTGGGTGGATTTCACTAGGGAAAAGGCAATTGACAAAGATCAATATCATTCCAGCATGCCCGAGACGGCGACTCGCAGGAAACCGACCAGTAAAGCAGGAAGCTCGAAGGTGGACAGAAAGAAGAAACCATCCGACCCAGATTCATTATCCCTCCAACCCCTCCTTGCTCATTTTCCCGGACCGAACCCACTCGACTCATCCGTCGCACAGGGTACATCCCAAGTAGGAAGAGGAGTTGTTCATCTTTTCCGACATGCTCCGCCCGCTCATCTCATCGCTTCACTAGAAAGCCATCCGGTCGGAGAGGGGAGCGGGAGTGGTACTTCCGGGACAAAGAGTGGTGGGAAAGATGAGTGGGGAGGAGAGAAGGCTGAGGGGGAGGATGGAAGTTTAATTGCTATTCTGGCTGTGCCTGCTTGGATGAGGCCTGCTGATTTCTTGGAATTCATTGGGGGCTGGGGGACTTGTCTGGAAGGAGTGAGGATGATCAGGTGAGTTACTTCCCCCTCAAATGTAGTAATGAGCTGACGGATAGGGAGGCCACGACACCAAACCGATCAATCGTCCTGCTCAAATTTAGAGATCCACTCCAAGCATCCGACTTCCTAGTCATCTTCACCGGAAGACCATTCTCAACACTAGACTCCAGAGAGACGTGTCATCCTATCCAAATCCACCACCTTGTACTCCATAAACTCGACACGCCCTCCAAACCAGCTTCCACCATTTCCATACCCGCTTTCCCACCTTCTCATTACTCATCACGAGTAAGAGAATTACCGGATCTCCTCACTGGAGTACCCGAGTCTTCGAAATTTGAGCTCCCTTCTTGTCCCGTTTGCCTCGAGAGACTCGATTCGACGGTTACTGGCCTCGTCACTCTCCCTTGCGCCCATACTTTCGACTGCGACTGCTTGAAGAAATGGGGTGACTCGCGATGTCCGGTCTGCAGAGTCTCCCATCTTTTATTATCAACAGCTCAGAAACCGGCAAAGACAACTGCAGCAGGAAGGGCGGATATAACGAGAGCTACTAAATGCGCAATATGCGATTCGAGCGAGAATAACTGGATTTGCGTCGTATGTGGAGTTGTTGGTTGTGGGAGGTATGATCCTGGGAAAGGGCATGCTAGGCGGCATTGGGAGGAAAGTGGGCATGTATTAGCTATGGAGCTAGAGACGCAGAGGGTATGGGATTACAAGGGTGATAAGTAAGCTTTTGCCTTCAGGCAGGAGATCAAGCTGATGACAGTTACGTTCACCGATTGATCCAATCAAGAAATGATGGGAAATTGGTAGAACTACCATCTGCTTCATCGCTCGTTACCTCCTACGGCAGACCGCTACCTCTCAATGACCAGCCGATACCCCAGACTCCCCGCCAGAGGACCACAAGCGATAACACTTCAACCACGAACTCTACACCCGATCCCAATTCTACTTCAGCGGAGGCGGGCCCATCTTCCAATGATATGGAGAAGATGTCGACTATAGAAGCTATTACGCTTGAATATTCTTATCTCCTCTCCTCACAATTGGAGGCGATGAGGCAGCACTACGAATCCCAACAGTCCGATATACAACAACGCCTCGAGAGCTTGGAAAACCGAGTGACGGACGTAGACCGGATGACTACAGCTCTGCAGGCTGCAGAGAAAGATAAAGCAAAAGCAGAAAAGAAGTCTGCGCAAGCAGTAGAGCTGTCCAGGAGTCTACAGACGTCATTAGCTGCCGAGAGGGCAATGGCTCAAGGTTTGAGTGAACGAATAAAAGCTTTGGAGGGAGGGAAGGAATTACGTGAAAAGGAAAAGAGGGAGTTGGAAGAAGAGAAACAAGGTCTGGAAGAGACTGTTCGGGATCTCATGTTTAGTCTGGAGGCTGGGATGAAGATCCAACAAATGGGAGGAGAGGCTGGAGAAGGTGGGGATTTGGTTGTTAAACCCGCTGAGAAGAAGGGCAAGAAGAAGAGATGAGGTTGTATGTCACGTCTGGACCTAGCTGTAGCATAGTTGCATGTCAAATAACGATAACGATTTAAACATACTCGTACCCTTGTTTCCCATCCCACGTCCATTCAGTAATTTTCTTGCGCGTACGACGCACTTTCTCCTTTTATCCGTTGTTGAAACCCTCATCACATTCTCGCACTCCTTCAAGCACCCTTCAAACTCCTCGCTCCCAAGATCCGCCTAGCCAACGCCCCCACATTCGCTTCAGCCACTACTACATCCATACTGATATCCACCTCGAAAGCAGCTTGGATAAGATTGACGATCCTCTTTGCTTGCTTTTCACTCATGATGATGAAATCGTCATCTTCCTCGTCTACGTCCGTCTCTGACTCGTTGATCTCTTGAATAGAGGCGAAATCTTGCCGATGGGCACTTGAAGGCGGAGTCGGATCATCGTCTTCTTGGTAATTACCCTTAGCGTTGTAGTGGGGTAAGTACTTGGCCGATTTCGGTTCGAGGGTCGGGTCGGAATCGAGCGAAAGGCAGACGATGTTGAGGACCGTCGATCGGGTTGCGGCGTATGAACCATCTACTGACTTGTTGACTGACGATCAGCTTCTGTCGAAGAGGATAGGAAGGACAGCTCACCAAAGATCTCGACCTGGCCAACATTGCTCATGACGTTATGTTTACCGTCATGGTGATACCTTAGCTCGTATTGCCCTGCAGCCCACGGTAGAGAATTCCCATTGAACACTACAACCCCTCCATCACCATTCTTGACTTCATGCTCACGACCCGTTTCAACAGGCAACTCGCCATCATATTCATCCGAATGGATAGGCACCCATTTACCCATTGACGAAATCCTAGTAACCAATTTAGATCGACATGAACCCAATCTGTAAATGCCAATCCAGTCTTTTCGAGAGTGATGAGTTGGGGCTTTCCAGGATACATGAATCGGTTGACCGACGTGGAATCGAGGGACGGGGGATCGGGAGGAGGTAGGGATCTTGATATCGTACTCGGTGGGGTTCAAGGCGGCGATGTCGGCACTGGTACGGGTAAAGATCATCCTTTCCCTAGATTGCTGGAACAAATTTTTGGTGTCATTCATCATTCCTTCGAATCGTGGTCGGGCTGATCGTCAGCTAAGAGAAGCAAGCCGTTGAGCTCACCATGATCAAGGAAATCTTCGACCGCTTCGGTCATTTTCTCCTCGACCTTCTCCAGCGATCCTTGTACTTCCCTGACAACACGCTCAATCTCCGGAGCATGTCGCCCTGCTTTGGGTAGAGTCTTTCCAGCAACTGATTTGAGGGTCTTGGTCAATCCACCATCTTTCCTCAATCTCTCGCCGTAAAGTCGTTTCATGTGGGGTCTGCGCTCAGCTTCGATACAAATAGGTGAAGAGATGGGCTTACTTCTCAACGCTGGACAAGAACCACCAGTGGGACAAATGGGAAATGACGGCTAGCGACAAGACCAATTTGGAGTTGCTAATGAGCCAGAGACCGAAAAAGGCCGCTCCACCCATACTTCGTTCCGGATTGTTGAGGAATCGGTAGATACCAGTATAGGCCAATTGGGAGGGGATCTGCTCGATGAGGAAGAAGTCCGAATATAGCCAGCCTGGGTATCAGCGTCTAGACATTTTGATGCAGGTGATACTTACCAAAGTCGCCGAGGACCTCGTAAGAAGAGACTGCCGCCCAGATGTGCAGACTTATCAAGGCCTTGATGTCAGCTTTGGCTCGGGGAGTCGAGCGCGGAAGCTTACCAAACCAAGTACATGTCGCAGCAGGGTACCACCAACAGTCCAATCCATAGGGAGATGATACGTCTTCCAAGCCAATCCAGTGAAAGAGACTAACCGTCAGCCCTGACCATCAACTGCAAACTCACCATAGGTCATGACAAGCGAGATGTTGTAAACAACCTGCCAATTCCTGAATGCCTCTTCCGTTGCCCTTTTCACGACTCCCTCCTTCTGCATACCCCCAGCTTCATCGGACGGGTAATGATAATGCTTGAGGTAATGTCGGACAAACCATTTACTCTTCGACTGAGCTCTTAAGAGTAGTCCAAGACCGAAAGAATGGAACATTCTCCAAGAGAGAGCATGGAGGAGGTGCATAGTCAAGCCGAGTCGGTGGGGTAGAGGCGGAACGAGGGTAGAGAGCGAGTAGAGAAGCAGAATGACCAGCGAGAAATCAGTCGCCCTAATCATTAGCTTTCATCTTGACTAGAAGATTTGCTGCTGACCGGAAAATGTCAATCTTGGAGAGGACGATGACTGGTTTCCTAAAGAATCGGTTTGTGAGATCGTGCATCGACACCGTCTTTGACCTCTTTCGTCCAGCAGGTAGGAACACGTCCTCCTTGGGTGTTGTTGATCCGATAGACATGGTCGAGTAATTGCTGTCGGAACGGACCTTTCTGGCGGTCTCATCGGTATTCGGAGGTAGCTCAGGCAGCTCTGGTTCAGTTTCGGTTTCGCCTGACGGGTCAGCTGGGCGTGAATTCGATTCGAAAAGCTTACCCTCCGTGGCTGCGGGTGTGGCCTCAGCTGATTCGATATTGGCTCGAGGAAGGGGGCCAATCTTGTCTTCGGCATTGACCGGGTCAGAGGTAGTGGAACCTGGTACCCAGGACAATGGGACTCGGGAAGCAAGAGGTTTCTTGCCGCCGCCATATATTCTCTCGATGTCTTTTCGTTAGCTGAATCTGTCGTGAGTTATGGAGCTTACGAGGGTTCTCGAACCAGAGCAGGAATGCGAATTGGGCAGCATGAGCCGCAAGCGAAACAAAGAGCACAGAGTACGATCCCACGACTAGATAATCAGTATTGCTCACTGACGACGTAATGACACTGACCGATAGAGAGCCCGTAGTATCCCGCATATCCGACTGAGTACATTGGATGCGGCGCAATTTCATACACTCCATCAAAGACAAGATCGTGCTTCATGACCATCATCCAGAAAGCGTCTCCCCAGTACCAGGCGTAATCCTTGACGACTCGGTGGGCATCGATCTTCACCCAGAGGTTGAAAGCGATTAGAGACCACCCGAAGATCCATCGCAAGATGTGCATCAACACAGACTGGTTGGATGGGAAATTGAGGTTCGACCAGGCGAACAGGGAGTACGAGAAGAAATCACTTTGAATCAGCTCGTGATCTCCTTGACAGGAGGAATGAGATTACTTGAGAAGAACGACATCGACCAGTTGACGAAACATCAACCAAGCATTGAACTCAGGGGGGACAGCTTCCCATTTGTACCCTTCATCCATTTTCATCTCCAGTTCCCTCTTCCACCATTTAGCCCATTCTCTTCCTTCTTCTCCTCCGCTCTTGGAATTAACATCAAGCCATCCCCTCTGTTTCAAAGTCTTGACAACCCATTTCCGTTCACTCTGTTGTCGTAGGACCCAGGCGAAACCCCAATCGTAACATCCTCGCCAGAATGCAAAGTATAGCAAGAAGAAGACAGAGCGGACAGTCGGATGGTTTGATAGTAGGTAGAACAATACTGGTTGAGCGACGAGTGAAGCGAATGTGAGTCGGGTCAAAGAGGAGCGGTGAAGTGTAGTTGCGATAGTGTGGACGAAAGAGTGGGTTGCTGGGACCTTGAACACTTTCGCATCAGCTTTGCATTGTACAAGGTCGGATAAGCTTACCCTCCCCAGACGCAGTCTTCCCCCAAGTCACTTCCTCCTTATCTTTACCGTCTGTCTCGACGTCTGTCGGCTCCTGGGACTCGCTCGCGGCAGGCTTTCGTTGCCTCAAGCCGGAGTCAGCGGCCGATTCGATGGCTTGAGTGGCCACTGAGTCAGTCATCTTCCTTACTCTATGGATAGTCTGTGCTGTAGAAGCGCTATACAGCTTTGAAATATCTGTTCGGAAAGTCGTGGAAGTGTCAATGGGGGGCAGGCACCGGCTTCGGTCTTCCGGGATATTGGCCGTGGGTGCCTATTTATGTGTTAGGTATGCCAAGGTGTTCCTGCTTCCCCGCACAACTTTTCCATACCCCACTTCCCCTTCTACCCCTCTGATCTCTGGAACAACATCCTACCCTCTCCCGTCATCATTCCTCCCCAATCATATACCCCACCTTTATACCCTCAGTCGAGCAAACCGAGTCCTGTAGCTCGAGCGTCTCAATTCCAGACACGACCACATCTTCAAAGGACTTTACCCCTACAAACCACGCGCCACGCGTCCAACCACATTTCCAAGCGTCATCCTTCATCACGACCCAAAACTTAATTGACCCGGACCCAACGGGTCTCGACGATGCCCAGTTCGTTGCCATCTCAATCATCTAGACTAAAACGACCACGATCAAATTCACAATCAACTTCGCATTCTAGCTCATCACCAAAACGAGCTGCTTCAGAATCAGAAGATCCAACGGAACTGAAAACTGGACTTCTTGGGCATAACATGGACGTCACGAATGGGAATACCTTGCCTGGCAGTCCTCTGCGGGAAACGGACGGAGGCAATGGAGGAGAATTAGTCCAGAGGACTGATGATGTACATCTGAATGAGGTTGAGGATCAGGGGCATGAAAAGTACAAACAGCTGTACAATGACGTCCTTGGTATGTTCTTAGCTGATCGGCCATGAAAGTCAGCTAATGGGTCAGGAGCCATTCCACCTCCATTTAAACCATATCATACATACTACATCATACCAAGAAAGTTCGAGGCGGACCTCAAGGGTTTGGCATTGGGCGATACCGAGATCAAGACCGAAGGCCCGCCGACAGAACTACAGCTGGAGGTTAAAGATCTGGTTGAGAGCTCTCACGAAAACTTCACTACGATTCAGACAAGAGAGGATGATGATGGAAAACGTCACTTGACTCCACTTGGTACCAAGGGCGGATTTTATGAAATCCCTAATGGCCTGTCGGAAGACGAGGACTTTCTGTTTGTGCATGAAAAAGGGTGGAAAAAGATCATTGCATGGTAAGTCATATAGCCCGTGTGTTTCTGACGTTTAGTATTGGGGACTACACCGGTCCTTCTTTGCCTAGATTCTGCTTGCCGACGGGCACGATCCAAATGAAACCACCTGTTTTCTCCCTCTACGTCGTCGTACCAGCTAGCGACGAGCAGTCGTCGACACAGCCCATCTCGAAATCAGAGCCTGCAAAATTCACTTGTCCGACCACAACTCCCCTGTCCACCTTCCTGGCGCTCACCCGGCGACTTGCCACTCAGGCACTCGGGAACGGCTACGATACCCCCATCATGCGTTTTTGGCAAATGGACCTCACGAGCCCTCCTACAGATGACGCCACCCGCGAGGCTACCAAGATCACCTTACTGTCGCACGACTTGCTACCAAGCCTGGAGGGCGTCTTAATCCCTGATGGAAAGAGCTCCCTTTCCAAGACGATTGACGAGATTGGCCTAGGCGGTGGTGATGGGATCGTGGTAGAAATTGGCAAAATGGGACCATTTGATAGGGAAATTTGGGCTGTCGACATCAACAAAGATGGTAAGGCTGTCAAGAAAGCACCAGCAATGATGCCGCCCGTACCATCCGCTCCGCCACCTTTGTTCTCGAACCCAGCCATGTTTGGCGCTGTCGACCAATCAGGGGGGAAATCGCCAGAACGCATGTCTACTCGAAGTCAGAGTCGACAGCCTGAAAAACGCGGAAGAGGTCTGGTCGGTCTTCAGAACCTGGGAAATACCTGTTTCATGAACAGTGCTGTTCAATGTTTGAGCAATACCCGCGAACTGTCGGAATACTTCCTCTGTAAGTAGCTGCATACTTCTCTACCGGTAAAGCTGACGTCTCAGCGGGCGTATACACAGAGGAGCTCAATTACGAGAATCCCCTTGGTAACCAAGGTCTAATTGCCAAGGCTTTCGGTATGACTATTGAAAACCTCTGGACAATGGTCAATCAATCTTTCTCGCCCCGAGTCCTAAAAGGCCAGGTATCACGTTTCGCATCGCAATTCGCCGGCTATGGGCAACACGATACCCAAGAACTACTCGCTTTCTTGCTGGACGGTCTTCATGAGGACTTGAATCGAATCATCAAGAAACCATATATCGAGAAACCCGACTGGAAAGCTGGTGGAGGGGATCGACAACTTGCTGAGCTGGGTAAGGAATGTTGGGATGGATACAAGAAGAGGAATGACAGTGTTATTGTCGATTTGTTCCAGGGTCAA
Organism: Vishniacozyma victoriae; assembly: GCA_017654735.1. NCBI lineage: Eukaryota > Fungi > Basidiomycota > Tremellomycetes > Tremellales > Bulleribasidiaceae > Vishniacozyma > Vishniacozyma victoriae. The sequence goes on from JADPYG010000088.1 coordinate 1,622,449, forward strand.
TTGCAGAGTACGCTGGTCTGTCCAGAGTGTACCAAGGTGAGTTTACCTCTTTATCGTCTGAGCAAATGCTGATGATTAGGAATCTATCACACTTGATCCTGTATGTCTCATAGGCTTAAACGTTAGCATGAGCTGACATATAGTTCATGTACCTCACAGTCCCATTACCCATTATTCAGACCCGAGTTTTCAAGCTCTCCTTTGTACCTCGAGATCCATTACAGGCGCCAGTCAAGGTCAAACTCCTCATTCCCCAGAACGCCTCGTTCCAGAAGATCAAGGAACGTATCGGTTCGCTGCTCAAAGTCAATGAGTCACACGTGAGTCACTTTATAGTAAATGCGCTGACCTCAGCTCGTCTCTTTCGATCTATGGCATGGCAACATCTACTCGTGGTTCTTCGATTCGGATCATAATTCAGAGTGCAAAGAAAACGACGATGCCGTCTTTTACGATCTTGGCGTACCCGCTTCTACGAGCAAACGAGTCGTCGGCACAGTCGCTACCGATGGATCAGTCACTGTACCCGTGTTCACCTATAAAGCCCCAGACTCCCATAGACATTCAGCCCAAGATTGTGCGCTACAGCCATTCTTCATTACCCTCTCCAAGTCCGAGGCGACCGAGAGTACGGCTGTTCGCGAGGCTATCATGAAGGGATATGGACGATTTGTCAAGGAGTCCCATCGAGCCGATCTATTCGTCTCGGCTTCCTCCTCGCATGCGGCTGTCCCACCGCCAGTGGATGAAGAGGACGAAGTTACCGATATTCACGTGGATGAGCCATCCACAGAGGCTGCACCGCCATCTACCGAGACTGACTCGCAGTCCACAATCCAGTCACAACCCCATCTATCACCTGTGATGTTGCAGCGTAAAGCGGGATCATCGACATCTTTATCCTCGATGGCTTCTACTCGATCCCATAGACCCACTAAACTCGTCCCGAGGGGCGATCTATTCAAGGTCAACGTGGCCGATGCTAGTGCCGGCCAAGAAAAGGGTGGATTGGGTGGCATATTCAAATCAAAAGACAATACTGTCCAGCCCCTCTTCAAGGGTTCATTAAGCGACGCTTCCAAAGTCTTTTCACCCCTGGAAAACCGACTCAAGATCAAGAAAGGCATGTTCAATCGCTTGACTTCCGGATTCGGGAATATGATGAGTTCCAGCTCTTCTGCCTCCGTCAACGACTCTGAGGAAGTTGATTCAGCACCTGCTACACCAAACTCGCCTCAACCTGTAATCCGACCTGGGGAAGCTATCTTTGTTGAATGGTCAAACAAGAGATTTGCCGAGTACTTTGATCGTGATGTCGAGCTGGAAATCTTTGAAGATCCAGCTATCGCTGCTGAGAATAGCAAGAGGAGAGAAGGACGGGTGATTGGGATTGAAGATTGTCTGGATGAATTCTCCAAGGAGGAAACTCTAGGTCAGGATGATCTGTGGTATTGCCCTGTTGTACGTGGTTCTCCTTATTCAAAGTCAAAGCTGATGGGATAGTGTAAGAAACATCAAGCCGCTACCAAGAAATTGGAGATTTACAAGGCTCCTGATATCTTAGTCATCTGTATCAAGCGATTTGGCTCGTCTCGGCGTTTGTCCGATAAGGTACGTCTTACCACCTTACTGGGAGTAGTGACTGATAATAGCTCGATAACCTGGTCAACTTCCCTGTCGAGGGACTTGATCTGGAAGAGAGAGTCGGTGAGAGGCGCATAGCCAAATCACTAGATCTGAGTGATGAGGAATGTCGTAAATATGATATAGAACCTTCAAGCGAGCCACTCGTCTACGATCTCTGTACGTCTTCTTCATTGTTTCAAGATCATCCAAAACTGATGACCAGACGCGGTCGACAATCACTTTGGAGGTCTTGGAGGAGGTCACTACACTGCCTTCTGCAAAAACAAATTCGACGACAAATGGTACAACTACGATGATTCTCGAGTTTCCGAAGCCACAGAAAAGAGTATTCAATCCCGAGCAGCCTATCTCCTCTTCTACCGTCGTCGAGCCGTTCGTCCGATCGGTGGAAAATCCCGTGAAAAGGCCGAACAAGCTTCCAGAGCTGTTTCTCCCGAACCACAATCGTCTTCTTCATCATCAAATTCTCCTCCGACTTATGAGAGTAATCGATTAGTCTTGAGGGAACAAGCGCCGGAAACGGAATCTTCCCCACCGACTTACTCGTCAATACCTTCCCCTCCTACTGATAGTTCCTCCGAACTGGATATGGACACGGGGAGGATGAAGGATCAATCGGACGAAGATGAGGTCGAGAGACCTGATTTGAGGTCTATTGGAGAGGGACTTGGCTTTGGGAATACCGCTTGGGGTAGCAGACCTGTCGGTACTGCCGATACCGATGAGGATGTCACGACGACAAATGCCGAGTCGGACTCTGGTAATGCAACGAGTGAGACGGAGGAGCTGGCGGATGACGAGGCTGAGATGAAGGATGTCGTCGAGGCTAATGAGGTGGGCGGAGAGAAGATTGTAAAGAACAAGGTCGAGGTTGCGAGTACATAGCATGGATGATGCGAGTCGGGATCACAGTGTATATAAAAGTCAGTCAGTCATACAGAACCATGCAATATCTGCAGCCTACACTGCAACTACCCGGGAGGCTTGCGACGACCCGGAATGAATACGGCAGATGCGTAAGCAGCGAAAATAGCATCACCAGTACAATGCGAAGCTGCATACTGCTCGACATTCAGCACATTTCGGCCCCAAGACACAACTGCAAACAAAGTGCTGCTCCACATGATACATAAGCGCTAACTACTCCTAAGCTGCCTGCACATGATTCCTTCCTGTTCCTTATTGATAACTAATCCATCCTAAATGTTGTCCAAAGGACACATTTACTTGGTGGGGTTGTTGTTCTCCATGCCGAGAGCTCCCTGTATTGTCAGCCCAAATTTTCAGCAGGAGATAGATGTGCTCACCTTGACAGAGTCGACGATGGAACCAGAGTTCTCGTTCTGGTTTCCAGAGAGCATGTCACCGGCCTTCTGTCCGTAGGACTTCCTGAGAGTCGTCAGTCACTGCACAAATAGTTCGTTACGAATGAAACTTACTGGGACTCGGGCTGAGCAGTGGAGGCGGCGGAGTCGGCCTTGCCGGCGAGCATATCTTTACCCTGCTCCAAGTAGGTCTTCTCGCTGTCGGGCTTCAAAGCGGCTCCAGCCTCTGAAACAAGTCAGCAAATGTCCTCGTGATTATGATGAGAATACGATGTGAACAAGATCTGTGGGAATAATGGTAGACAGAGATGACCGCGGTGATGGATGAGGCGCGAACATCGTCGTTGACAGTCCCGGTGGCGAGAAAGTACGATGTGAAGAAGGGGTGACTGGCGAGGGAAGAATGACGTGAAGGTGGACCCATTGGATGAAGAGGAGGAAATGAAACCACACTCACTGTCACCGAGAGATTGTCGTCCCATGTCAGACATATTGAATAAGATTTGTGGTTTGGGGTTTAAGTGATAAGAGTTAAAAGATGTAAGAGTGTTGTTGAGAGAAGAGAGATGAGGTGGGGCGAAGTATATATACCGGTTAGGGTAGTTGACCGAGTGGGTTGATTGATGACGCTGGTGGGGATGAATGTACAAATGACATCACTTTAAGGCACTGCCAGCGCGACACCACTGGAAATAGCTTGATTAAGTAATTTACGAGATGGATCTACACCGGTCTAGACTCGGTCAAGACGGAAAATGGACATCTGTCACCACCGGATGAAGCTACCACAGCCGTCATTGTAGATCTTCTCGGCGCCGTCAAGTGGGGCACGAAGGAGGAAGGACAGAGATCTGGAGAGAGACCATCCACTCCGATGAAAGGAGCCGATCAGTCAAGCTAGCGGTATTCGAATTCCACGCACAGGAGTCTGCCGGGTTTCACGTGGTTATGACGTAGTTGATCGGTCTCGGTTATGCCCCATGATGGTTGGTGGAAGCTAATTGGAAGGATAGAGAAACTATGAAAGGTGGTGCTCATCTCTCTACTGCATTCATCACGACCAAGACTATACAAACAGTGAGTAGCTCATAATGAATGGTCGTGGAGGGATCGTGGGACGGATACAGCTGTCTGAACCAATCACGTGTTCTACACGATCCCTCCGCCCTTTCACCCTCTTGAACGAAGCTGATCTCGTCAGCCGCATTTGCATTTCCCATAACACACATATAATCATCTATCACAATGTCTGAGAACAACGCTGGAGCACTCGACCCCTCTACCGGTCACGCCGGTAAGTAATATCACTCCACCTGCCAGAACTTGGTTGACCATTTCTCTGCCCTCTTCACCCATCTTCCCTTTCTTTCCTTCAATCCCCGCTCCTCTCCACCTTAATCCATCCCCTCTATTCCTGCTCCCAGGTAATGACCACACCGGAAAGGACTTTGAGCGAGCACCTGAACACGCCCACGACCGACTCGACAAAACCGACGAGCGAACCATTGCCAACACCCTCCAGGATGCCGAGCGAGTCGAGAAGAAGGAGAAGGAGGCCGAGGAGGCCAAGGCTGCTGAGAAGCCCACTGACGCTGCCCGAGCCCACGGCAACGAGCCCAGCCGAGGTGCCAAGGTTGACGAGAAGATTGAGGATGAGGAGGCTGCCATCATCGCCAAGATGGACGCTAAGAAGGAGGCCAAGAACAACTAAGTGGTAGTCAAGCAGTAGTCTACAGGATATGCATTTATAATCCTGCCATTGTTCACACCTGACTTGCATCGTACTGCTCACCGCTGTACTCTACGGTGTGTTTTATTCTGAAACTGCAAATGCCGTTTGGAGCCCCATTACCGAGACTTTTCTGGATCTCAACTTAAACACGCACAGCCTCAAACGCTCGTTCCATCCTTTGTTTGTCTATCTTAATTTCCCGGCCTGTCTGTATCCACCTTACGCGTCCTTACGATCTCAACGACACTATCTTCTCCCGCCTGCAGCTCCCTTGTATATAAACCAACCACGTCGACATCCTTCACTTGATCTTCAACACTCGGCCGATCCCACCTAATCATGTCACAGTCAGCCTCTGCTTCTCGGGCTGCTTCATCTGGCTCTGGCTCTGCTTCTGGCTCGAATAGGTCCTCGTCGACAGTCTCGATCCCACTCACAGCCGCTGCTGGTGGTGTTTCCGTCACGCAACCCGCAAACACAGCTACACCAAGTTATTACAAGATCGCCGAAGCTGAAAACATTACATTTGGATGGAACCTTACGAGTCTATAGTAAGTCACTCTTGTTCATATCACGCAGGTGCTGATCAACAGCGTTCAACCATCCAATATCACCATTATAGCATCCTGTTCTCAAAACGGAAACACCTACGCCGTCGGACCGACCACCTCTCCATTCAACGTCCTACCCGCCAACGCGACTCAAGTAGTTTGGAACCCATGGCAAGCCGAGCAAGTCCCCGGTGCTATCCCATTCGCTCAAGCAACATACGTATTGAAGATGTGGGACGAGAGAGGACCTGGATCAGCAGTCAAAGGCGGTTACATGAGTCCATACTCTGGAACTCAGTTTGCCATGTATCGTCCGGCCCCATACACTTCTAATGCGGGTAAGCTCTCTTGCTTCCAATTTTGGGACGTGTTGCTGATAGACAGACGGTTGGAAATGTACTACCTGCAGTAGCGCAATGGCAGCTTTCGGCGAACCAAGCTCGTTGATGATCATTACCACATTGATGATATCGATATTCACCTTCTGGAATATGGTTCGACGATAGAGCGGCAGAGGGATGATATGGTCTCGTGGCAGGAGGTCCTTGGTGGAGGGCAGATTAATGATGATGGACTGCCTGGAGAGGACGAGTATACGGACACTAGCTTTGCATTTCTCACGATTCGATATGATGATTCTCATGACACAATGCATCCATTCTCACGACTTGGTGCAGCCTCGATCGCCTACAAGAGGTATACCAGTCCATCCACTGATGATGAAGGAGTTTACGGAGCCGCTACCAAGACGGGTCGATCCTCGAAAGCGGTCTCGGAGAGACTGAAGTTGTTCCAGTGGCTGACCATCAACTATCTGGGCGCTTATAGGACACCAGTAGTAAGTCACGAGATATCAGGTTGTACCGCTAGCCAGCGAAATGAGACATCCAAGACCTTTGAGTCTGTCCCTGACAAGTGTACGAGTGATCCGATGAATCTTTCTCGCGAGGTCGCTTGTCGGCGCAGTAAGGAGGGTCGAAGCGCAACTTAGTAGTGCCTACTTTCTGGCGTTTGGAAAGTAAGTGGGGCCGAGCTGAGGTAAGTGTTTACCGGAATCATCGATAGTGTCGAGATCGAATCGAGAGAGGGGTGGTATCGTATTCTGCTTTTCTCGTAGGCGTAGTCGAGCTCGATGGACGGCTTGGTGTATATATGCGCTCAGAGCATCGAAGGTCGTTATCCAGCCAGTCAGGTTGCTCTGGTCCCTAGACTGGTCTATTATCGCCTGCAGGTCATTCTGTGATAAGTTTAAGAAGCGGCCAGTGTTCGGTACTGATGTGCGGGGATCTGTCGAAGTACTGGCAGGATGGGCCGTTTGCGGCGCATGGCGGGAATATCTGGTACGAAGGCTTGTGAGGAATAGATCTCGTCAGTGACAATCTTTCATCCGCTCCAGCATGGTAGGAAGATGTTAGGGCTGCTGGTCGATCATTCTCATGTCCTTCACTACCATTCTCGAGATATCGAACTCGGCCAGCTGTGAACAAAGTTGAAACAGCCCGGCTGCGTCCGACACCATATTCGATATCCTTATGCCGAGCGAGACAGCCTATATTCGAATCGCGTATGTTGGATCGATAGATGCGAACCTACACTTGTCGCCTGGTCCGATTGCTGAGGAGCGAGCAGCTCATTTCCACTATTTGGAAAATCCGATAGACTTCATAGTCGTCGGCCAATTTGTGGTTGCGTCAACGATATCAATGCCCTGCAAAATCTAGCTCTTATGAGGTCAACACCAGAGCCAAACTTATGTAGTGTCCGTCGGTTGCTGGTCGGGTCCACGTGTCATCTGCCCGTAAGATGGGGATATGAATCGAATAGATACTGGAGAGCATTTCGGAGTTTAGTAATTTCAATTGGCTCCCTTGCTTGTCTGGAGATCTCGTAAACGTACACCACTGATATGGATGTCGTTGCCGACCCGAGCTGATCCAAGGGACCCAAATGGAACGGTGAAAACAGTGGAATCCGTCTGAAAGGACAATGTCCGCTATTGACGCTTTGAGCGGTATCACGGTGAACAACAAATGGGCTCTATGATGCCGTGCCCTACTGGTCTGCCGAAACGAACGACACTCGTCAGACGGGATCCCTGCTCGTATCGATGCTGTCGGCAAATGATAAATTACCCAGGTCTATAATAAACCGCCACTTCACAACTGTTGACGACTGGAGTCTATTCCAGATATTCGACGACACCCTAGGAATCGATAAAAACGGATCAGCTAAATAGCCCTGGTACCTGCCACCCTTGAAATTGATTTCGAATTTGGGGGATGTTTCGTGTTTTGGTGCCGCTTGCTGCTTTGGGTTTTATTGGGTGACATCATGAATTCTCCTAGTAGATTTGAGCGAGGTGCATCCCATCAATCTGGTGCCGACGAGATTCTGAAACGCTCGGACTCTCGAAACACCGTATTCGTGTGTCCGAGTCCGATCAAGTCCTCGGAGCCATCATCGGCTTTATCGCTGGTGCATCTGCAGTCACCGCAAGCCATGAGCCCATTGGTGTGCATGTACCTTTTCAACAAGTGTCGCGTGACCATTTTTATGTATTCCAGATTTGCCACAGCGGCACTGCGTCATCCCACTGCCCAAGGATCAGGGTGGCAATTGGCAAAGGTGAGAGAGCGTAGGGATGTAAACAGGAACAATGGGGTGACTTCGGAGAAAATGATGGCCCTGGTTACGGGAATCCCATCAATCACGAGGGATCAAATTGTAAGACCCTCTTTGGGCCAGGGGCAAGGGGGGAAGCGGCCAGAGAGGGTGAAATGGAAATTCAACTCGCTCATGTCAAACGAATCAACTGACCCCAGTTGATTGGTATTGGTTAAAGAGGTCCTGCTAGCTTTTCTTGTCCCTAGTTCATACTCTACCTGTTTATCGTCCCAAACACGCCCAAGTCGACCGCGCGAATTGGACTTGTCGAAGTTTACGCTCGTCAATAGTCATTTGTTGGGTCTGAGACGCTGCGGCGACACGATCATGATGGCGAGATCAATCTTATAAAGCGTGTCTTCTGACGACTTTTGAGCACACCAGGTTTCATCGATATCAGTATTCGACTTTCCGACAACGCTAGATTCGCTTTAGATCATTAGATTCGCATAGATTTATAATACACATCAATTACAATGCTCGAATTCGCTATTCCCACCCACTCGTTCACCTCTTCGCCTACCTCCACAGACGCCCATTCACCCAACACTTCATCACCTCTACGCAAACATTCCAGCATATCAGGCCAGCTATCGCCAACGCATTTCCGCAATTTCCACGACGCCCTCACGTTCCCCAAATGCGCCATCCAATCATCCACCGCGTCGACCGATACCGAATTTTCTTCCGACTATGGGGTCGATTTCCCTCAACATACTCGCCCAATACACGTTACCTCTCCATCCCAATCACTCCTCACTTCGATGATTCAGACAAACAAGTGCCCCAGCGCTGCAACATCACGTAGCTCTTCTGCCTCTCAAGGCCACGCTGTTCCCTTAACGCCGACATCGAGTGCTTGTGGGAAACCGATATTGAGACGGAATGGATCAGCACCAACAAGCGCAAGCGAGGATAATGGCTCAGCAGTCAAGGGCCTAGGATTGGCATTCACATCCTGCAATGTCAGAGAGGAACCCTCAAAACGAGCTTGCAGTCTCAAATTCGCCGTCCGATCTCCACCATCTTCGTCAAACCGAGCACTTTCCGACTCGGGCCATCAGATCAATCTGTCGGCTGCAAGGAAACCTAAGGCCCGGTCGGGTCGAAGTTCTTCAGTTCAGGAGGAAGATGAGGATGATTTGTCATCAAGTCATCTTGGTCATCATCCCACACTGGTAGCTGCGCTAGAGCAGGATGAAGAAGATGATGAGGAAGATGAGGGCTACCAGGAGGACTCAGAAGGTGGATTCACTTCTGAGGAGGAAGAGGATTACTTTACTGCGCCAACACGCGGTCGTGGAAATCGTTCTTTCAACCCATCATATTACCAATACCCCGCTAGTCCCCGACGGCGCATAAGCCATTCAGCCGAACAAGCCGTCATCTACACATCAACAAATGAGGACTGTCCACCTCCACCAGTCACCCGTGGTCCAGGCCGTCAAGTCTCGATCGCAGATATGCGAATGAAATTCGATCATTGCTCTCGGCACATCTCTCCACCTCCCCTCGACCTAGTTCGAGAGAACGGCGATGGGGTCGACCTCGAGCCAGCACCTCCTGCAGCGGCATCACCGTCTGCTCGAGGACTTTGTCGACGAAGGGAATCATCAAATATCCCTCCCACCCACTCTGCTCGTCGACAAGCCAGCCTCTTCGGACCTCCTGAAAGCAGCAGCAACCGACCAATCAACCGATCCACCCAGTCGGACGACTCGGCTTTCTTCAGCGGTCGATGTACTTCGATCCTCAAGCGAGATCCATCAAGCGATAGGAGTCAGGCTCAAATGCCTCTATCGCCTGTCTTGCGGTTCAATGATCGTCGATCATCAGAACCAAGTCAATGTCAGGTCGATGAACAATGTGCCAATGGATCGGTCAGTCCTGTCGGGAGTGAAGGAGAGGGTCAGACCGCTCGTCAGGGATTGGAGAGGTGTCTCGGTAGACGTTAGATTTGGGAAGTTTCGTCATACAGTAATACAGTCTAGTTTTCGCATCATCATTTAATGCAAGTCACGCCTTACGATACCTTGTGTCCTCCGCAGCCGTAGACGAGGCCAATTAAAGTCTCGCCGAACGCGATCAAGTGTTCGCTTCTCGATCTCACCCGGCTGATGTTGTTGACGTTGGCCTTGAGGCGTTCGCCCATCAGGATCCCGGCGTGGCTTTTTTTGCGATTAGCTATCATCTCACCTCGGGATGCGTTTGCCTTTGCCTATCGGCGCTCTCGGTCGCGTGACAAGATCTCGAGCGGTCTTCCTCTCTTCAGATTGTCATGCGTGAATGTTTTGATGTGAACAAGTTTGCACAGTTACGCACGACATTCATAATGCTGATCACGAAACAAAATCGCAATATAGTATATAAACAATCAAATCCGGAAACCTGCGAGCACACTCTTCGACTATCATACGGTGTGCTTGCTCACTGCTCTCCCTTGAAAACTGTCCTCGCCGGTTCACCCATGATCAAAAGAGGACCTATGTGGGTGGAGCCTCCCCCATCTTATAAATGTTCATGGTGAAATTTCCTTCCTCGTCGACTGAGCAACCTCGAGCGAGAAAAGCCCTGACTTCCTCATCATTGGCGAGGTGAGCAAGATTAGAGTGAGTCTCCTTTCTTATCGTCGTTGCCTCGCCAAGTCGTTCGGCAAGCACGTTCTGTTCTTCCTGTGTCAACTCCGAGGCCTTCTGACCCTCAGGCTCTTGGGCTTCTTCAGTCGCATTTGGCGCAGATCTTGGTGGTCGCACGTCGACTGGGAACTGTCGTACCGGTCTGGTTCTTGACAACGGCCCCGAGACTTGCCTGCTTTGCAACGACTGGGAGATCGTATCACGGGGTGGCTTCGTTGTAGGGGCTGCAGCTGGAACTCCCCATACCTCGATGACACCTCCATCGGACTGGTCGGCAGAGGGGCTTGACTGACCAGGCACTGATATGCAGTCTCGCGAAGCGCTCTTGCCCATAAAACAGTCTGTGAGTCTGACGATAGTGTCTTCCTTCGGCTTAGGAGGATTGCGTCTCGGCCCTCGTCTCACAGTGTCCCCGTAAGACCTTCGAACAGCGGTCGAGTCGTCTTGTGTCACGGCCTCGGTCGAGTCTTTGGCGCGATCATCAGCGAGCTTGCGCATCGCGCCCTTTATCCACTCCACTGTCTCAAGGGGAGTCCTTGTCCGTCCACTGTCGGTACGAAAGGCCGCAAAAGGGACGTCGACACTGAAATTTGGGACATATTCGTTAAACAAAGAGGGGTTGAGCGTCGCGAAGTTTGTAGCCAATCTTCTGACGGTCTTTTCGTCGATGTCGGGGACATTGGGATCTGCGACATCGGGATCGTTACAAACTGAAGTGGCAAGTGACCACATCAAATGGGACAAGTCCGCCTTGCACAGAGATGCCGCGAGAATAGCAGTGTTGTGTCGGATCGTAGGGAATTGCTCAGACCTTCGCGCGCCGTCGGCAGTGATTTGCTCACTTTTGGCTTTCCATTGGTCGATGACCTTGGACATCCGGTTCGCGGCCTGGTGAACTGAGATGAAAGCGCAAGAGGCCTCTTTGAACGAGAGTTTCGAAGGGTCCACCTCGGTCCATTTGCCCTTGGCCATCGAGCCGTGATCGGTAGCTTCGAGCATGTATTGCATCATTTCTGGATCTCTGAGAAGATAGGCTCGAGCTATCGGATCGAGCACAGGACGCGTCTCAAACTTTCCACCCTCATGCCGGAGGAGCTTATGTTCCATGACCCTGGACGAGGCGATGAGGCTGGCGTCTTCGAGATATTCAGCGACGTCGTCTTCAGTCGCCACCGGGGCTCGGTCAATATCGGTCGACGCGGACATCCTGTCAATGTCTGAGCGGTGCCGTGATACGTGGGTAAACGAAGTGGAGTGTATATCTCAGCTACAAGTTTCACGAGCAAGGGAGATACTGTGTGGTTGTGGAAAGTCAGTGGTAGCCAATGAACGAGTAGTAGGAGAAAGAGAAACCTGTGCTTAGCCACCTATATATAAGCTAGGCAGAAGTAAGTGGACGACGGCCATGCGAAAGGAGTGGAAGACTAAGGATGGTCACCTTCCCTTTTGCCGTGTCGTCATCATTGACAAAGACGAGATACGATCAGTGCCACATAAACCCAAATGAGATGTGCATAATGTCACCGTAGGTTCACTCTACGACCTCTCGGGGTCCTTGGGATCCTACTAATCGTCGGGTCCAAGCCCAAGCCTGTCGACCGTATTGATAGTATATGAAACCGAACAACGCTCCGGAAAGATGGGCCACATGGTCAAACATCCTATCATTGTTAGCTAAGATTCGTTAATTGGACCCGATATGACTGACCTCCATCCACGTATCAAACCTAGCAAATCGATTCCGACCATTCCTGCTACACCCAGACCTATGGGGAAGCTGATGAAGGGAACGAAAATGATTCCCACATGCGAATCTGGAAAGGCACACGCCGTCACCGTGAGAGCAGCGTAGATAGCTCCACTCGCTCCTAGACTGGGTAATATCGCCTGATGGGCGGCTAGAGCCTGAGCTGAAGATATTCGAGCTGGCGATGAGAGTGTGCGAATGAGTCTCGGTAATCTGACGAGATTGGTCCAGAGGTGCGATGAGAGGGATGATGCTAGACCGGCTACTAGTAGGAATGCGAGGAAGTGCGGTGTATGCGTCGAGCTTGGGATTGTTGGTTCAGTCGATGGTGGTGGGGTGGCAATGAAAGAGTAAGCTGCCGCTCCGAATGAGTACAAAGCGAAAGAGTTGAAGGCGTAATGAGGTAAGGACTGGTGAGATAGCTGTGGATATCAGCGGATAGGTCTTTTCGATCTGGAGGTACTCACAGTGCTGGTGAACAATGTGACACTGTTCTGCCACTGTCGAACAGCTCCAGATCCCAGAATAACAGGTCTGTGTAGCCACCATTTCCTCATAAACGGTTCCCACCGTTTCACCTTCCAAGCGAGAAAGACCGTTCCCATGACCCCGATCAGACCGACCGGAGCCAAATGAGCCGGCGGTGTGTTGAGGAAATACTCCTGCCCGACCACGTATAGCCGCATAATAGGTGTCTTCAGTGGGCCCCAGTAGCTACTCTGACTCATACTGTTGATTGTTGCTTGAGCTTGCTGTAAGATGAGCCCAAATCGAGAGGTCGACTAAGGACCAGCTTACCTTGGCTCCTTCTAGTGTCTTGGCCCGAGCGATCTCTCGATCGGTAGGCTGAGATTTGCCTTTCCGCCACCAGCTTCCAGCACCTAGACGCTCCGACCATCTTCGAGTATCTTCATTTGTGTATGCCGCCGCGAATAGGTAGCCTCCACCACCAAGAGCTAAGCAGAACTGTTCCTGTCAGCACTAGCGAAGGACCATGGGAAAGGAACTGACAAGTGTCGGCGTCAAGACAGAGCGCTTCGGTATCTCACCACCTCCGCTGCCTGGTGGTAACCTGACGGCTATGCGCTTAGGCGTGATCCGGCCCAATACCTGCCGCTGCGCCGAGCCAGCGCTGTTCATGATGGATCGACGGGCGATCATACGGGATGGCCCAGCAACAGCGCATGCCGGCTGAAATATTCCTCTTCCTATCGTTTGTAATGCCGCTGCCATCGTTGTTCTGGTTTGAGAGGGTTGTTCATTGCCGATGACTTGCGCGGTCTCCTCCAAGCTGTAATTTCCGGTAACCTAAATATACCCCCTGTTTTAGATAAAGCCTCGACATAATCCGGTGAGTGATCGGCATGACGTATTTCAAGGTCATGCAGTGGGGGAGGGTTCATGTTTTGAGCTGGAGTGCTTACTTGCTTCTTCTTGTACACACATTCATCATGTCAGAAGCACAGCAACATGACGACGACAAGATCAACAGAGAGACTGAACATCCATCAAATACTCAGTCACAAGGCGGAAATCACGATATGGATATAGGATCAATGATACAGGAAGCACAGGAGAAGGGTGTCAAGGGGGCTCTGCTCTCTAGGCTTAAGAAGGCTAAAGTGGGAAAGGTCAACTTGGATCCAGCTATTGGTGAGGCTCGTCTCCCGTATGAACGGAGATACGGTTAACAAGGTAGATCAGCACGAATCGCATGATGGACCTCCTGCGCTCAAGTCACATGCGACCATGGACGAAGAGGGAATGATTAATGTCTGGGTTGATTTGCAAAAGCAGCTCGCCAGCATGACACACGGACAAGACGAGGCCAAGGACTTGAAGGAAAAGGAAAGGAGTATCGACCACGAGGGATACGACAAATGCCCTCCACTAAACATTGTCATCTTCATCGTCGGCTCGAGAGGTGAGTAGTCTTAGATACCAAGCACGTTAGTGACTGATGTCCAGGTGATGTACAACCGTACTTATCACTGGCATTACACCTTATCCAGTCACACTCTCACCGAGTGAGAATTGCCACACATCCCGACTTCAAGGATTTCGTGCTCGACGGCAACAAGAGACTCGAGGGCAAGACCGGTAAACATGGACGAAAATTGGATGGTCTTCTTGAGTACTTTGATGTCGGAGGCAGTCCCAAGGAGTTGATGGCGTACATGGTCAAGAGTACTTCGCACCCAGTTCTACTACACAAAGAATGCTGACATCCAGATCCCGGTCTGCTTCCCGCCTGGGAGACATTGCGAAACGGCGATGTCGGCTCTAAGCGAAAAATGACTGCTGCCATGCTTGATGGGTTCTGGGAGTCTACCTTTGCTCCTGATCCTGTGACTGGCAAGCCATTCGCTGTAGACGCCATCATCAGTAACCCACCTGCCTTTGGTCATGTTCACATCGCCGAGGCTCTCGGTGTGCCGCTTATGCTTTCCTTCAGTAAGTGACCTTCCCTCCCACTGACTGCTTGCTGACTTGTAGCAATGCCATGGACCCCATCGACATCCTTCAAGCACCCTTTGGTCAACATCAAAGAGACGAACGCGGAGAAGAGCATGACCAATTGGCTTTCATACGATATGGCCAATCTGCTACAATGGCAGGGTCTGGGCGACATCATCAACGCTTTCCGAAGTGTCACACTTGGCTTGGAGCCATTAACTCAAAGGTCAGGTCCATACATCGTTGACCGACTGAGGATCCCTTACACCTACTGCTGGAGCGATGGCCTGATCCAGAAACCTCCTGATTGGGGACGTAACGTCGGTGAGTGTGGTGAATCCTTGGACATGTTTGATAGCTGACATAAAGAAATCTCTGGCTTTTACTTCTTGGAAACTGATAGCGGATTCAAGCCCGAGCAAGATTTGGCCGACTTCTTGAGCAAAGGAGAACCGCCAATCTACATTGGGTAAGTTCGGTCTTCTTGAACGTGATTGTCTGACATGCAGATTCGGCTCTGTCGTGGTGACCGACCCCGAAGCTATGACGAGTACGAACATCTTTAGGTCCTCGCGGAGAAATACTGACTAGAATAGAAACCATCATGGAAGCCGTCAAGAAATCCGGAGTCCGAGCTCTAGTAAGCGCAGGATGGGGTGGTTTGGGAGGTGCAGATGTACCTGATGAAGTCTTCATCCTGGAAGGTAGGTCTGCTCGGGATGTCCCAGTGCTCGGCTAATTGATCAGGAAATATCCCACACGACTGGCTCTTCGCCGAGGGCCGAGTCAAGGCAGTCTGTCATCATGGTGGTGCCGGAACCACAGCCATCGGTCTCAGGAATGGGCTTCCAACGATTGTTGTGCCTTTCTTTGGTGACCAGAAGTAAGTACTTAACATCTCCCTTTCCCTTTAGTCGCTGATTGTCAGGTTCTGGGGTGATATGATTCACCGAGCTGGTGCTGGACCTTCCCCGATTCCTCAAAAAGAGCTCACCGCGGACAAGCTTTCCGATGCCTTTAGATACGCTGTATCGGAGGATGCGTCGAAAGCAGCTCAGAAAATGGGTGAACAGATCAGATCAGAGAATGGTGAGGAGAAAGGTGTATCCAGCTTCCATCGACACTTGTCATTGATGAACATGAGGTCAGTCATCGGCTTCGACACTCTTGTGTAGGCGCTGATCAAGTAGGTGCGATGTTGATCCTGAGCGGGTCGCCATCTGGAAGTCGAAGGAACATTACCTCAAGTTGTCTGGAGCTGCTGTCGGAGTTCTTGAGGCTGAAGGGAAATTGAAGGTGGCAGACTTGTTGCCCCTGAGTTGGTCATTCGGCTGACAAGTGGGCTTGGCTGACTCAACAGGAACCAAGGAGTACCAAAGTAGATATCAGACCCATGAGCCGGTCAATCTTCCCGGTCTCGGAACGAACTTTGGCGGCGTGCAGCAATTGATGTTCGAGACTGTGTGTCACTTCGACCGGAGTATGAGACCCTCGCTAACTGTTTTAGCAACGAGGTACCATCCTATCAGCTACTGCTATTCCCCAGGGTACTTTCGATCACCTCATGGGCATTCACTCGGGTATCGCTGCTATTCCCAGGCTTCTTGGATCGGATGTCCGAAAGAAAGGAGAGGTCAATGATCTGAGTTCCGGCATTCAAGAGGCTGGTAAAGGTCTCTTCTACGGTTGGTGGGATGGTATCACCGGTCTTGCCACAGAACCATGGCAGGGTGCTCAGAAAGAGGTACGTCCAATCCATCTGACCATGGATGATACTGATATGTTAGGGTGCGGCAGGGTTCTTGAAGGGAGCAGGACGAAGTTGGGTCAATGTCGTTGCTCGTCCCGCTGCTGGTAAGTGCCCTTACTTCGACGTCAGACAACGGCTGATACAACAGGTATTACTGGTGCCCTAGCTCTTCCTCTCTACGGTGGCTGGAAGGGTCTACGACGACAATTCGCTGGCCGACCTGACCTTGCTCTCCGACACCCTCGAGAAGAGAGTTCACGATTCGACGCCAAAGACCTGTCGAATGAGGAACGACAACGAATCCTAGCCTCGTTCGACAACTTGACCAAGACGACCGGCGAGCGAAAAGCAAGACGAGCCGAAGCCGAGATTCAAACCAGGGAGAGACTAGAGGTAGAAAGTGTGGAACGTGATAGGTACGGCACAGGAGAAGATGGGGACAAGGCATCGAAGAAACCTGTTCCCCGAAAGAGGAGGGACAGTACCGTCAGTAATGCGGGTAGTGACATTCTATGGGATGATGAGAATCCAGCGGGTCCAGGTGGACTGACCGATGATGAGAGGAAAGATGTGAAGGAAGGTCAGGACGAGGGAGTTCAGGATGTGGAGAAGGTGGATGGAGGAAAGGAGCAAGTGGCGGAGAAGTGATTCTAAGAATGCGGTAAGGATATTTATTTGTACTTTATATCATGACGAATGAGGGCTACGATAGCTTGATCATAACATACACGAGGGCATGTATACCAATGTGCATGATATTCGAAGCTTCATCGGTGTCGCATTGAGGAGTACATCGTCCAATGCTGTGTAAAGTTTATATAACCAGATGTCAGGCTGCAATTCATCCACGACCATAGAATCTAGAAAATTCCGCATCCCGTCCGATCTGCGCAGACAACCTGGATATCGCCCAGTTAGTAGCAAGGTGGGGGACCACTTGCGAATCCTGTTAGGTGTTGTGGTTCATTTCTTTTTGCTTTTTGGGGGACACGGTAGCTTGAGCAGAGGAAAGGTGATCACAATCGGGCGAAGAGCTGATTGCTGTATGCATGCCTTGTGTGGATGAAGACCCCTTTTGTGAGGATAAGTGTCCTCCTTTTGCTGACTGGGCTGTCACCTGGACCAAGGGATGGTTACGTAAGACAGGAGTCGCGTAGCGTAAACACGCGTTTGATTTCGAGCAACATTCGACATCATATATTTCTGATCATCAAACCAGGCAGCTCCGCCACTCGTTTCGCGCATCTGATAGATTGAAGGGAAAGCATCAAGGGCATCACGGCACCACAGTATAAAGCGACGGCTGAGAGACCCCCAAGATGAGGATTGAGGAGCTAATCCTGGACGGTGTGTACCCAAAATCACCACGCCGGACGAGAAGCTGATTGTATAGGCTTCAAGTCGTATCCGGTCCGAACGACCATCACTGGTAAGCTCGCCTATCCCTTATGGTTCCGACAAGCTGACCATACCAGGATTCGATGAATCATTCAATGCCATCACTGGATTGAACGGTTCCGGAAAATCAAATATCCTTGATGCCATCTGTTTTGTGCTGGGTATCACAAATATGACCTCTGTCCGAGCGAACAATCTGATGGATCTTATCTATAAGCGGTACGTATACTTTTGTGGTGAATATAGTGGCTGACGAGATAGTGGACAAGCAGGAGTAACGAAAGCTTCGGTTACTATTGTATTTAACAATCAAGACAGAACAAAGTCGCCCGTTGGTTTCGAGAATACACCACAAATCACCGTTACTCGACAGGTTAGTTGACAAAAATGTTCCATCTTGGGCTGTCAGCTGACAGTCAGATCGCAGTAGGGAACGTCTCGAAGTACCTCTTGAACGGCCACAAATCTACCCTCCAAGCTCTTCAGAGTTTATTTCAATCTGTTCAGCTCAATATCAACAATCCTAATTTCTTGATTATGCAGGGTAAAATCACAAAGGTCCTGAATATGAAAGCTGCTGAGATCCTGGGGATGGTAGAGGAAGCTGCTGGAACTAGGATGTTTGAGGAGAGGAAAGATAAAGCTATGAAGACTATGACTAAGAAGGATAAGAAGGTTGAGGAGATTGAATCGGTGAGTCTGTCTGAAAGAATCATAAAAAGGGGTGTGCTGATGTCCTAGCTGCTTAAAGAGGAGATTGATCCGAAGCTTGAGAAGCTCAGGGCAGAAAAGAGGAGTTACCTGGAATATCAAAAAGCGGCATCTGAGCTGGAGAGGCTCACCCGGCTGGTCAAGGCCTACGAATGGACAGTCGCCGTCGACAAGACTGAAAAGGCAAAGGAGAACCTGGCAAGAGCGCAACGGAAAGTCCAGGAATGCAAAGAGGAGATCGAAAGGGGAGGAAAGGAGTGCGAGGGAATGGAGAGTGAGATCAAGGAGATTCAGAAGAGGCGAGAGCGAGTGAGCTGACTTGACTAACAGCGTCGGACAGGAGCTGATGGACAGGAATTGGCAAAAGGCGGAAAGGTACAAGCCTTAACGGAGCTGGTCAACAAGCTCGACAATGAGCTCGCGAAAGTCAAGACTCAGCTCGAGAATACGTCGGGTACGCTTGCAGACGACAGCAAACATGTCGAAGAAGCCAAGAAGGCTGTCAAGGAGGTCAGTCTTCCCAGACCACGTATTGTGAGAAAGTACTGACGCCTTAGCTGACCAAGTCACTCGAGACAAAACGTGCATCGAGCTCTACTGCCACCTCATCGTTCTCAGAGATGAAATCCGCTTATGATGCTGCTACAGCCGAGCTCGCCAAGACGGAAGAATTGCTCCAGACGCTTCTGACGGGTCTATCATCCTCAAGCGCGGATGATGAGGGAGCAGGAGGATACATGGGTCAACTTGCCGAAGCGAAAGCAAGGCTTGCTGCCGCCGGGACCGAAGCTGAGCAAGCCAAAGTCAAGATCACCATGGCAGAGAAGGAGCTGAAGGATAAAGAGCCTCGAGCGAAGAAAGCTGAGAAGGAGGGAGAGGGCCTGATCAAGGAGCTGACTACGAAGCGGGCGGATGCGGAGAAGTTGCGGGCGAAAGTACAGGGTGCTGGATGGGATGAGGGGAAGGAGAGAGACTTGCTGGAGAAGCAGTCCTCTCACAGTCAACAGGCTACCGCCCTCATGGACGTGAGTATTCTGATGTTGTTTTGTGTGTGACTGACGAGTAGCGTCGCGATCAGCTAAAATCCCGGCTGGCAGCTATCGACTTCACATATTCTGACCCAGAACCACGATTCGATAGATCAAAAGTCAAAGGGCTAGTCGCCACGCTCATAGACCTCGAGCAGAAGAATTTCAAATCCTCGACTGCTCTTGAGATTTGTGCTGGAGGAAAGCTGTATAATGTGGTTGTTGAGGATGAAAAGGTTGGATCTCAGTTACTGGAGAAAGGAAGGTTGAGGAAGAGAGTTACGATCATTCCTCTCAACAAGATCAATGCGTTCAAGCTATCTGCAGACGTGAGTTGTTCTCGCTGTTTCAGGGCAAAAAACTGATGGGATAGAGAATATCAGCTGCCAAGCAAGTCGCACCTGGTAAAGTCGATCTCGCGCTCGATCTAGTAGGCAGCGACGAAGACGTTTCCGCGGCCATGGCCTACGTATTTGGAGACACTTTCATCTGCGCCGACAAACAAGCAGCTCAAGCAGTAACGTTCAACAAGAACATTGGAGTTAAATCCGTTACTCTCGAGGGCGACGTCTATGATCCATCAGGAACATTGTCTGGAGGAGCGGCACCTAGTTCAAGTGGTATTCTAGTCAAAGTCCAGGAACTCAAGGCTATCGAGATCGATATTCAGAAACATAAATCTGTCGTTGAGGAGGTATCAAGGGAATTGGCCAATGCGAAGAAAATGATTGATGCTTTCAGGAAGGACAAGCGTGAATTGGATATTCGAGAGCATGAGGTCAAGCTCCTCGAGGAGCAGGTCGGTGGTAGTAATGCTGCTAAGGTAAGCTGTTTGAATTGACCCGGGTCATCGAAGCTGATTCCAGATCATCGCCGAGGTTGAAGCAGCTCGAAAGACGCTCGCTGAAGCTAAAGACATCATCAACGGAGCCAAGGAAAAACAGAAGACTGCTTTGGCCGATTGTAAACGTCTAGAAAAGGAGATGGACGATTTCAAGAATAACAAGGATTCTAAGCTGAAGGAGATTAAGGTGAGTTCGACAGCCAAGGTAATAAGCGTGACTGACTCGCAGACTGAGATCGCCAACAAGAAGAAGGAACTCGGCAAGCAGACTACTCAGGTCAAGACACGGCAGAAGGAGATTCAGACTATTGAACTTGAACTTCGTAAGCTTAATGAGTCTCACGGGTAAGACAAGCTGACACCGACAGAACAGATGGTCAGTGACTTAGAGGCTGCTGAAGTCGAAGTCACGGAGGCGATCGCGGCTTCTGACAAGACCAAGTCTGAACTCGCCTCCCTGGAAGAAACGATGAAGATACAGCAGGTACGCAAATGACCCATGGCGTTCTATAGTAGCTGATGGAAAAGAACGACTACAAAGCTGCCGAGGACAAGCTCAATAAAGAGAGAGCTACCCTTGTCGCATTCGATAACGAGCTCAATGACCTGGACAAGGATCTCAAGATCAAGAAGAAGGAGATTGTCGATTCCGAACTTGGTCTGAAGAAGGCTGAACACGATACATCGCTTATTGCGAAAGAGCGATCCTCACTCGAGGTGATGAAGGAGAATCTCGAAAAGCAGTTCACCTGGATCCTTGAGGAGAAGCAGTAAGTCGTCATCGTCGGCCGTGACCTGTCGCTGACAATGTAGCTTTTTCGGCAAAGCCGGATCACCGTACGATTTCAACGGTGTCAACCTTGGTCATGCCCGTGAGCAATGTCGGGAACTCGAGTCCCAGCAGAAGGGCATGGGAAAGAAGATCAATACCAAGGTCATGAATATGATTGACAAGTGAGTCCGGCCCTAGTTGTGCAAAGCTGATGATTAGCGTCGAGAAGAAGGAACAGGCATTGAAGAAGATGATGGCTACTGTTGTCAAGGACAAGTCGATGATCCAGGAAACGATCGTCGAGCTTGATCGATACAAGCGAGATGCTCTGCTCAAGACATGGGAAAAGGTCAATGGGTGAGTCCTCTCCATGTTGAGGAAATGACCTGTATTGACCGTATAGCGACTTCGGACTCATCTTTGGAGAACTGTTGCCGGGCAATTTCGCAAAACTACAACCTCCAGAAGGACAGGATCTTACTGAAGGTCTCGAAGTCAAGGTTCGACTTGGTAGTATCTGGAAAGCATCTCTCACGGAGCTGTCAGGTGGTCAACGGTATGTCACCCATCATCGGCGAGTGATTGTGTGCTGATCTGGTAGGTCCCTCATTGCCCTCTCACTCATCATGTCATTGCTGCAATTCAAGCCTGCGCCAATGTACATCCTCGACGAGATTGATGCTGCTCTCGATCTGCAACATACACAACATATCGGTCAGCTATTCAAGAATAGGTTCAAAGGCAGTCAATTTATTGTCGTCTCGCTCAAAGAGGGGTTGTTCACCAATGCCAATGTCCTGTTCAAGGCTAGATTCAGGGATGGAACATCGATTGTAGAAGTAAGCTGACCGAAGCTCTGCCGATGCCTCAGCTGACTTGATAGCGTACCGAGAGACGGTCTGGTAACGCAATGTATCACGCAGAGGACAAGGAGAATTCAACGGAAGTGAGGGGCGGTAAGAAGAAGGGTGCTACGGGCACTGGTCGTGCTGCCGTTGCTGTTAGATAGCACCGGTTTGTCCGTCTTGTGATCGATCATATCTTGGGCTCTCTTGGACATTTGCTATATACTGTTGTACTCGTATGCACACATAGGCATTCATCCTCATCTGCTTACAGTCAGTCAGTTTCCGGTCATGATGCTTAGTCATGAACTTGCCACTCGAATTCCACCTCCACTCTTCGTCATCTGATATCATCGATCTACTTCCTCTACCTCGCTCTCTACTCTACATATCATTAATCACTATACCATCAATCACCAGAACACTCTTGGTGATCTTCTACACATTCATCGGAATATTCATAGCAAATCAATTCAACGGTAATACAGACCCGGAAAGTCCTTGGATGCTTCGTAATTTCCTATCTTCATTATCTTCATCGCCAGCCGTAAAGATGCCTCTCAAAGCCCCACCTAAGCCTACTGTTCCCGCTGCTGTCAAAAGCGCAGAGAACGCTACCCCATCAGAGGGAGGTGAGTATCTCCTATCACGATATTGGCTGGTGACTGATAAACAGTGGAGCACGCTACATTTGCTTCTGGATGCTTCGTAAGTCGATTCTTGGGATGCAGGGTGTTGCTCCCGCCTGTTCCGCATACTCGAGGATAAAGACAGAAGCTGACAGAATAGTGGGGAACTGAACATCTCTTCTCCAAGCACTACGGGCACTTACCCAATTTCAAGGCCATCTCTGGCTACACCGGTGGAAACGCCGAGAACCCAAGTAAGCTTCCCATTCTATCTGTATCAGAAGGAAGACAATTCTGACAGGGCAGCATACCGAGAAGTCTGTTCTGGACGTACAGGTCATGCTGAGGCTGTTCAATTGACCTACCAAACGGGTTCAGTAGGTTACGGAGAGCTAGTAGAGTTCTTCTACAGGACACATGATCCCACTACCGTCGACCGACAGGGTCCTGATAGGGGTAGTCGTAAGCTGCTTGGTCTTACTCCTACAACATAGCTGATGTATCAGAGTACCGATCGGCGATCTTCACTCATTCGCCTGAACAGGAGGCAGTAGCCAAGGAAGTTACTGCTCAGGTCCAGGAGAAATAGTCAGTTCATCCACATGTTCTTAAGGAGAATAAGCTGACAAGCAGCTTGAAAGGAAGACCAATCGTCACTGAGATCGCACCCATTGGCAAATGGCACGCGGGAGAGGATTACCACCAGGAATACCGTATGTCATCCCTCAGTCCTAGCAGAGCCGCAGCTGACACAGCAGTCGACAACAACCCCGGTGGATACGAGTGCCCTACTCACCGATTCTACTGGTAGACGCAGATATCTTGCCCTGAATGTACTACATGCATAGCTTGCACCCTTTCTATATAATTAATAGATGGAACGTACTGTACCGTGCCTGGCATGACGAATCGACTTTTGGTAGATCATACAGTCGATGACTCTCACTCTTTGATACCTTGCCCCTATACCACGCGTACACCGTATCGATGGCGAGCTCCTCCCGGTCAGCTCTGACATGTCTGAGCCCAACGAGTACCGCTAGCCGAGTCTCAGGTCGCGCTATCCGCCAATACAGCTCGAAGCCAGATCGACACATCACCATCCTCGGAGAAGGCCTCACGGGACTTTATGCCGCTTATCGCCTATCCTCATCACCAGGTATCAAAGTCACTCTACTCGACTCTGCATCGCGGGTAGGAGGCTGGGTCGATTCCAGGAATCGACCAGTCAGCTTTACCGATGAGCATGGTGAACTCATAGAAGGGGAGGTAACATTAGAGAGTGGACCTAGGAGTATCAGACCTAGGGCTAGTAGGGGAGCTCCGTTGATGTTGAAGCTCGTAAGTCTATCAAGGTAATCGGTGGCTCATGGTAGATCAGGGATCTTGGATTGCAGGATGAGATCATGCCTGTCCCACATACACATCCAGCCGCCAAGAATCGATTCTTGCTCGATACGAATACCTCCGAACTCGTCAAGCTACCTTCATCATTACCTGCACTTCTCACCTCCCGGCATCCACTAGTCAGCCACCTGCTACCGTCGGTATTGAAAGAACCGTTCCGCAAACGGGCATCTGCAGAAATGAGGGATGAATCGCTCGATAGTTTCATTACTCGAAGACTGGGACCTGGGGTGGCTCATATGTTGAGTGCAATGATTCATGGGATCTACGCCGCTTCCTCGAAAGATCTGAGTGTGAGATCAGGCATGGGAGTATTATGGGATGCAGAGGGGAAATGGGGGAGCGTGGTACTTGGGATGTTGGGTGGTACCAAGTCAAAAGCGGAGAAAGCGGGTGAGGCTAAAGATTGGGCGGAATTAGGGGAATTAGGGAAGGAGAGGGAGAAATGGAGCCTGTATGGTCTAAGAGGGGGAATTGGAGTCATCACGAACGGTCTGAATGATCGTATAAAGCAGAGAGGGGTGGATGTTCGGTTGAATCAGACCATTGAAAACATCGAGCCTACGGCCTCGGGTACGTTAATCACCACCTCGACAGGGACGATCGAGAGCGACCATACCATCTCTGCCATCCCGCCACCTTCCCTCGATCCCCTGCTATCCTCACCACTCCCAAACCTATCATACAACCCCTACACGTCAGTCGGAGTAGTCTCACTCGTCTTCCGAGGTGCACCTCAATTATACCATCCCGATGGTTTTGGATATTTGATCCCACGATCAGACGCTACTGCCAATCCAGAAGGTGTTTTGGGAGTAGTCTTCGACTCGACCGCTGTTCCTGGTATCGATGATGTAGGACTAGACGGCCGGGTTACGAAACTAACAGTAATGATGGGCGGACCTTACTGGTCCTCGTACGGAGTTTCGAAACGACCAGAAGATCCTCAATCACTGGTCGAACCGGCTCTGCGTCATCTGGCACGTACGCTACCCGCTCTAGCTGGCATTGAACCATTAGTGACCAGCCCGAGGCTGCATATTGATGCCATCCCAACATACAGGCCAGGCCATGGACAGCGATTACACGAAACAGATGCCGCCATTAGAAATGGCCCCTGGCTAGGCAAACTGAGTTTGGCCGGAAACGGCTACGGAGGAATCGGAGTCAACGACTGCGTGTGGTCAGGCGAAGGGGTTGCGCGAGCCTTATTGGACAATGGGTCCGTGACAGGATTAGAGAGATGGCGAAACTGGAAATAGACCATAGACGCAGGAGACGAACATGCAATGATGACAATGCTATGTGAATGACCCAAAATGCTTCTACAAGACATTGCCCCCACGAATTACAATAACTGATCAAGTGCCCTTAGACTACGACAAAGCCTTATCCTTGACGACCGAGAAAGTATGATCCTCCAATTCGGCATCCATGTCGAGGTCCATTTCGAGATCCGATTCCCCATAGTTTTCTTCAGAAGCATCATTCGCAGGTGTGAGACCGATACTATCATTTAATTCAGGTGTCGCAACGACAAAGCTATCGCCAGGTGTAGTCGAGGGTTCATGCGATGTCGAGCCGTTTCCATTCCCATTTGCCTCTGCTCCATCCTGACCTGCCCTTTTCGATTTAGCCTTATCTTCAATCTTCTTGATCAATCGAAGCGTGTAGTCATTGACGAAGTTCTGGATCTTTTTCCGTTTCTCATCCGGTAAAGACGTCAAGCGACAGAATTTACCGTAATCCTTGCCCTTTTTCTCCTTATCCATCAAGAGCTCGGTACATTCCTTGGCGAATCGTTTGAATTGATCACGATCCATCTTTTGTTTATGCTTCGACATGACGGGTACTACCACATCACCAATTAATTTCTTGGCTCGTTTGTCGTCGCGCTCAGATGCTGAGGAGGCAGCAGCAGCCTTTTCGCGTCGTTTACGTTTCTCCCTCTCGCGTTCCTTTTCTTGCTTTTTACGACGCTCTTCCTCTGCCCAGATCTCTTCAACCGGTCGAGGAGGAGAGGGCGCGGAGCTGGAAGGACGAGGGCTGGAGGCGGACGGTGAATGGCTACCACCACGTATAGGCGTGCGAGTGGGCGTAGAAGCGCTTTGTCGAGCGGAAGCAATGATGGCATCGAGTCGTGATCGCTCAGACATGGCAGAGCTGGAAGGCGTCTTCATCGGAGGAGGCGGTGGTGGTGGCGGACGAGGACGGGCGAAATTAGGTACAGGTGGAGCTCGGCGCACAGGAGCTAGTTGGAAGTTGACTGAAACTTCGTTCTCCCAGGCATCGGCACGCCGACGTTCCAAATGAGCGGTTGTCGGTGGTGCCGAGTCCGCTTCGGCAATCGTCGTCGTCGCCGCTTCATCCTCTTCGTCCAGAGAAGCGATCTTGGATTTCCGCGCTATACGGTACGAAAGGGTGAGGGTCGACCAGTATTCGAGCAGTTTCCGAGCGGGACCGCTGATTGAAGGATTGGCATCTTGAGCGAATTGCGAGACATGCTCCTGGATCCCAGAATCGTCCACCTTGTTTTTCTCCTGCAGTTTCCACTGCATCATTGCCTCCAGTGCCGTCGTGACTAGTAACGCGTCGTCGGCAAGGTCGGTGAGCACCATACTCATGAGACTGAATCCATGCATTCGGATCAGTTGGCGCTGGACAACAATGTCGTCGGTGATCTGGGGGTCAGATGAATCTTCCTCCATGTGCACCTGACTCACTTTTATACGCTGCAGCAGATAAGATAGAACTCGCTTGTTCTCCATGGTCTGGCGCATGGCTGCAGCGACCTTTTGAGCAGTCTCGGGGTCGGGTATAGGTTTAAGAATGGGGATATAATCGATTTCGTCAAGTTGACGTGCTTTACGCTTTTTGCTACCCTTCATCTCCATCGACTCGACATCGTCTGCAATACCGAGAGCTGGATGTCAGCGGGATTCTGGGTCAGTATAGTCCAAGGCTTACCCTGGATTAGGAGATCACCCATTCCACCGATATCCGTCTGCGTCTTTCCACCAATGGTACCGACACAATTTGGTTCTCCACAGTAACAGATCTGAGCGTCATGTCTATCTCATCAGCACAAACCAAATGGACAGGAGCGGTAACGCACCCATAACGGTCAACATTGTAGTTGAACGTAATCTCCTCTCCTTTGACTACATCCTGCTTGGTAAAGATTCCCATCCGCAGCCGACGCCCAACAACCCATTTTTGAACTTCACTATTTGGGTTACAAGAGTGATTTGCAAATCGCCCAATCCCTCCCTTTTTCGTAGCGTCAATGTACTAGTGCATCAGTTTTGTCACTCAGGCGAAGAGTAAGGACCTACCTCCTCTTTCTGCAACATCATAAAATAGAAATGGCGCAGTCCCTCATCGGCATATTGCTGCAATCGTTTCCGGAATGTCTTTTCTGCAACAACTTCACCGATGTACTCGTAAACTAGGTCTCCGCTGCTAATCAGAAATCATGTTGGGCTATGGGATCGAAGACTTACGCTGCGAGATCATGCGTTGCACGCAGGCCGAACCCTTTCTTTTCCGTCTGTACAATGTCGAGTGTTGCATACTGCTGTTTCGTGAACCTGAATATCAGCCTCCGTGCATTTTTTCGATAGCTGCCAGGCAGGACAAGGGAGGTGTCGTGGGGTATATTCTGTTCTAGGTGGAACATACCGTTGGTTACGACACTGATCTTTCGCTCTACATTCCGCCGATAAACATTCTATGAATATTGCCCTATTGACACAGTCTGATTGTGCTCCGCATTGCGTTGTGCTTGGATTGCCTGGTTGAGTCAGCGACTACGCTGGTGTGGATATTCGATCCTAGCAATCCTGTTTGGCCTTCTCTTCCTTCCGATCGGCTTGTTCTCCCTTCTTGGCTGACCAATGACGGCCTACAGCTCCTCCTCTTCCTGATCCGATGCTCAAACCTATACAAATGTTACAAGGGATGATAGCGGCTGACGAGACTCACGTTGGTCATATACACAATCACAGACCATCATGTCATCCTGTTCCCTACTCAATCCCAAGCCCTTTGTCTCGTAAACACATTTATCCAAGGCCGTAAACGTCGCATGTGCCTCATCCCAAGCTACAGGCAAATCATCCACCATCATGGGTTTATGTTCCATAGCCGCAGCCTTCTTCCTAGACGGTTGTCGACCATTTAAAGGCGGACGTGATGGTCCAGGGGAAGTTGAAGGTGATCGAGGAGGTGTTAATGGGAGCTCATTTTTGGCTCTTGGAGGCGAGTTTGGTCCGAATAGTAAGTCTAGAGTTGCGGGTTTTATGTCGTCTGGTGCGGTCTTGATGATGCCCATATCATTTGGATGGATTGAGGTACCATTCGGTCCGGGATATGGACGTTCATCCTTTATTTCCTCCACCTTGACCTCGGGTTTGGTGTCTTGCATCGACATGGCGAGGGTGCGATGACGTCGCTTATATAACTACTAATACAATTTGATGTGAGACTAGTCAGAGAGTGTGATCATACCCTGCTAGCTGTTGATTGTATGTGTACAAGTGAACCTATAAGGTATATATCAAATAATCGATAAATCAACAGAGTAATCCTGTTTTTTGCCGCTGTACCAATATATCACGCGTCAACCCTGATATTACCCCTCAGGGTTCAAGCAATCACTCTCTGTACCAATTTCAGCATCAAACACCATTTGCTATGCATGCTCTAGCAATCAGAGCAAGCAGACTTATTCTGCAGATTAGCATGCATGGGTATAGATACAATTGAGCGTTTGTCGCATTGTCCTTGGTCGAAGATCAAATACCCTATCGGCCCCAGAAATGAGCGTCGTCCACCATCGTTCCTGGCTGCTGGACAACCCCCACGGGCGTACTGAGATCTTCCATGATTGTATCCTCACTGCCTTCCCTCCTGCCTTCACCCTCCGATGTCCGCTGCCACCATCTCTTCTTCTTAGAATTGTAGCTCCCACTACTACTCAGTCCACTACCGCTACTGCTCAAACCTGTGGGGCTGGTGCTAGTTGACGGTCTTTCAATATAACGGCTAGGGGTAGGCGAGTCGATAGGGGACGAAGTGGAGTGGGATGAAGCTTGACGGCGTGGTATGGATCTCTCTTTGAGTTCGTACGATTCAGTCCGTTTGTGTGTCGGGTGTACCGGTTGGAAATTGGAGGAATGAACTTGTTCGCGAGCTTTGGCTCTTAGCTCATCGATTGAGCTGGATGTTTTGAGACCAGGACTTGGGAAACTAGCTGTCTGATATGTGGCAGACGCTGCGGTGGGTGTCTGGTTGGTATCTTCTCTGATTGTTCTAGGCAGTCCATTTGTCGCAATAGGGACAGGCTGAGTAGATCGCTGATCCGGTCCAGCCAGCCCCAGAGGGGGATTGGGAGCAGGAACCAAAGTCTCAGGCTGCCGTACGTCACGCCTCAAACGATGTTCAGCCTCTTTATCCTTGAGCCAAGAAAAGAAATCTCTCGGCAGTCTACGAATTCCTCGGTGCGAAGGGAGTCGGAATCCAAGTGGGCGAGAGGATGACCAAGATGATCTAGATGCCGGACGTGACGAGTTGGAAGAATCATCAGTGATGAATGGTGAATGTGAAGCTAGGGCGTGGAAAGCGATATCAAATGGAGGCATTGCGACTAGGTATTCGGGATCGGTGGGAAGGACAAAGAGGATCATGAATCGATTATCGAGTAGTTCGCCTAGACATTCCGGGGCTGATTGAGGTGTCCATTCAGCAAGATGTGTCGTTCCGTCAAGTAGAGAATCGATTGATATTCCAGCATTCTCACTCCCGTGCCCAAGACTAGCTTGACGCATGTGGGCCGCACCAATTTGACCCCTTCTCTTTTCCCAATCCTTTTGAAGCTGAACAAGGTACTGGGCACATTCGTCCGTCATTCTCGTTTCGCCTACTTCGTACTTGTAGTCCCTGACCGCTCTGCGGAGCTGAAGCGGGTTCAGACTCTTCATATTTTGCATCGTAATGATCAGCGAGTCAAAGTCGGATATCCCACTCAGGCATTGTAACCATTGAAGGAGTTGCGAGAGGGGTTCTAAATGTTTCGTACTCGTCTTTGCTGGTAATCCATTCGCTCGTACCCAGTCGTTGAGCACAGTGATGTTCATGGTGATCTGTACCGCTTTTGACCGACAGAGGTACTGTTTCCTTGACAAGATCCGATTGAACAGTTCACCAGCGATCCACAAGAAAGCCTGTGAGAAAGCCTGGACAATAATAGCCGGATTGATCTCGTATAATTGCAGAACAAGCAGGATTCCAGATAAGATCTCGGTCACTCGAGTCGGCTCGATTGCGTTTTCAGTAGCAAGAGGTGTGCTTGGCGAGTCGACGATCCCATTCCGAACGCCAGACCTCAAGTTCTGAGTAGACTGTTGTCGGATTGGCGTCCTGAATGGTGATCCCTCCTTGACTGAACCAAAGATACTGGCTGCCGATGGGAGTGATGACCGGTCTGGCGTTCCGTTTCCGTTCGCAAAGATTGAGCCGGCACGAGGGATCGTGTCGCGTTTCTTCTTGAGCGTTAGACCTCGTCCAAAGAGATTCCACTCTCCTTCAAATCGGACATCGCTGACTTCTTCGAGAGTTTCGTAGTCCAGGATAGCGGCTCCGAGGATCTCGTCGATCCGTTGTTCCGTCAACCGAATCACAAATACTGCCAAATCAGCTTGAACGTCTCCCCGAGTTCTAGTTGACGCACCGTGGATAGCGCTGATCATCTCTTCAATCATCCGCATGAGCTCAGGCATGCATTCAGCCTTACTCAGCGCCGGATCACAGTGAAGTAAATGAAGCAGCAGAGTCGTATTATAAGCCCAGAAAGCTTGTCTAGCAAGATCTTTATCGTGTTCCTACATATCAGCATCATGCTGCCCGAACAACTCACGTAGATCTCATGTTCTATCCTCTCTAGTGCTCTGCCGATAAACATTTCCAGGCAGTCTTCATCCCAATGAGCTAGGGCGAACCGGGCATATCGGTGTAGAGCATTTGCTGGTAGTCCCCTGCGTTCTGCTGGTTGTGCATGGGGTCGGTAGCGAGTCACCAAGATGTCCAGTAAGGTGGTGACGTTCCAGGGGGCAAAGACCAGCATATCATCGAATGCACCTTGCATCTGCTGTTCTCGTCAGTTTTACACTACGAACAATGTGATTGACTTACAGAATTCGATAATTCCTCCTCGTCCTCTGAAGCAGACTCTTCATCCTCATCATCACTCGTCACCCATGCCAAACCAGAATCCATGGACCGCCTCCCATGATGCCTTTTTGGCGGCAATAGCAACTCCGCCTCGACAGAGGTAATTCCACTCTGCTCCCTAATCCATTGTTCTCGTTCCTCCTCACGCCTCAATTTCCGCTCTTTATCCTTATTTTTCACCATTCTATACGTAGCCCTGGCCCTATGCTTACGCAAAGATTCATGTCGCTCGCTACTTTCATCCGCCTCCTCGCCCCCGGCGGGATCCGCTTGGCCATCTCCCTCCGGATTTTCGAGAAGTAAGGTGATTTCCTCTCGATTTGGGTTCCCAGCAACCAAGTCGAATGGGGTCAGACCTCTATCCGTTACTGCCGAAGTCGATGCTCCTCGAGTCAACAGAAATGAAATGAGAGGTGGTGTAGAGATGATAGCGGCTATATGTAATGATGTCCAGTCCGCTACATATCAGCTCAAGAGGCGTAGACACTGAAAAGAACGTGCAATTATCCCTACCCTGCCTTGAACCAGCTTCGAGCCCCCACCTACTCACTACAGCTCGCACAACAGCTTCCCTCTCTCTATGCCCACAGCTTCCCTGGATAGCCATCCCAACTACGCCCCACCCATCTTCATCCTCCATCACTCGAACCACTTCATCCAAAATTCCAGCCTACAATCAGCGCTCTCCGTATTCCTTACTCGCAATGCTACTCACCCATTTTCCATCAAGACCGCATAACCAAGTGATCAATCCAATATCCGACCTCTCCACCGCCCAACGTAAAGCATGCTGCAAAACAATCCTAGGTTCTGCTCCCTGCCGCCCCTTTCCTTTGATATCACCAGAAACCTCATCTTGTAGGATAGCAGCAACGCTCTCGGAAGTAGGATGACTCGAGATGAATGGATGAGAAGAATCTCTGGAGGCGACATGGACTGATGGTCTGGGTATATCAGTCAGCTGTTCCAAGTGAAGCGTAAAACGCACCGCCTACGCCTTGATGATTCGCCCTTCCGCTCTGGACTCCATAGAGGTCCAGCCACTATCGGTGATTCGGGGTAGGTGACGTTGTCCATTTTACTAATGATCGGCGTTCTTGAATCCATCGATGTGAGATGATTATGCTGGATTCGAGTGAGACATGCGAGCGATTATCATGCGAAAGGACCTCCGGATTTGGTTGCGTTTGTCAATGAGGTGGATATGGTGTTGTCGGACGGATCCAATGCAGGATGCTTCATCCGCTCCTATGGGCTGTGAGTCTATCCTATAATCCTAGAGCGCGACAATGATATGTATAGATATGGTCTGCAAGGTACAAGTCGGAGTGTTAGTTGTGTCGCCTAAAGCTGCGCGTTTCAGAAAATCAAATCAAATCAAAGTTCTGACGCGTCAAGTGGGGGTGGCTTAAGTTATTAGCTAATATCCTCAGGGTATTGCATAAAGTATGTACAATGAGATGATATATGCAAAGATACAATTGAATAAACATAACAACGAGGGACATCATGCAAGGTACCGGTAAACTCCAATATCTGATGCTCGTTCCAGATATTCTCGCTATTTTATCAGCTACGCCCGTTGATAATAACGGGGACTCACGTCAATAAGACCCTCTATACGTTTCTTGATCATCGACATGGACGGACTGAATCGTGACGAGAGTTGATGGGCAACCTCAGAAATGAGGTCGTTATGACCCATCTGCTTTCGATCCTTCATGATCCTGACTATACATGCCTGATTGTCAGCAAACGTACCTTTGACCAGATAAAAACATACCTCGACCTGATGCCGCCTCTCCTCATCGACCTGCTCTTGCGTCTCCTCCCTCTCTTTACTAGTCTCGACCTTACTAGCCACTTGCATAATCTTCAATTTGGCAAGATTGGCAGTAAAAGACTCGTTGAATGAGAACTCATCGTTCAAACCGACATCTCGACCTTTGGGTGATTTCGTCAAGATCCTATACTTTCCACAAGCGAGAGATTGTAATGTTCGCTGCAGGTCTGAATCTTGTAGATCCGTAGCTGACTTGATATCCTGCATGGTCAGCTCCACACTGTCAGATAAAAATGAAATAGCTTACCGCATAAGACAACGAGTCTTCACCACTGACATCCTCAAAGAGAAGCAACACCACCAAAGCATGAGTCGAGACATTCAAATCATGACTCCTAGCCTTGAACCGGACTTTAACATCGGCAGTTCCCAAACTACCCTGCCACGTCAGACGACGCCCATTATGACGTGAATCGTAATAGTTCTGAAACATCGACATGGCGGGTGATAGTTGATCGCTGAAAGTGCATGGGGTGGATGCGACGATAGGTTGTGGCCAGTATGAGGCGGTGAGGACGTTTACCGTTAATTCTAGTGGTATTCCCTGTCAATCAGCATGAGGTTGGATCTCTTAGTGGAAGGACTAACGCCCTGCCGCGTAACGTAGTTCCGGAACGAATTGCCAGCCTCGGAAGATATACGCATATCTGTGAACATCCCTTCCAGCTTCTGGGTGAATTGGAAACCCCTGCTGGTCAGTTGCGAGCCTTGACGAAAAGCGCGATAACTCACATTTCAAGCTTAAGCTTGGCAACCATGCCCTTCTCCGCATCATCCGAAGCACTTCGTCCATATAGCAGACGACGAGCCAGGTGGGTCTTGTAGTAGCGCTCAAACTTGTCTTTATCGTGTAAGAATCGGAATAGAATAATTGTCTTTTCCAGCGCTAGCTCGATTTCGTCGTCGGATTTCTGAATGATCAGCTCTACACCACACCACGAGCTGGTAAGCTTACAGCTTTCGTTCCCTTCTTCAGGTGCTCGTCAATGTACAGGGATAGGAATTCGGGTGCACGAGGATTTGTATTAATGAAGGATTGGAATGCCTGATCGTCAGTCGGGTCCGCTTGCAACTTAACAGACATACCAAATTGATCGACGTCTGTACAGACTTGTCCCCTCCAAAAGCGTCATCCAAGATCTTATCAAACTTGTCCTTCAGATCCAAAACATCCTGTACCCAGCGAAGCGCCGAGCTCAATGCCGCGGAGGGTGTACTTGTAGGTTTGGCCTTTCCTTTGCCTTTTATATCTCCTTCCATATCCTGGTCTGCTCCCGCACTCGGGCCAGGTTCCGGTTCATTTGCCGAATCGTTTATCGCTTTTCCCCTATCTTCTACATCTGCCCTCAGGGCGAATCGAAGCGCATCTCTTCCTGCTTCTGAAGGCACCCGTAGGAAAAGTCTGTACATCCTACTCAGATCCAATGTGCGGTCGTGATCTACCATTGTCACCAGGCCTGAGCCTGGCATGTGGAGGATGGCTTCGAGATGAGGGGTGAGGAGTTCGGCTACGAGTAGTTGTTGAAGTTGGGTATGTGTGAGGGTGGATAGGTAGTGTGCTGTTCGATCCGACTCTTCACCTAAACGCTTCTCCACCTGTTCATTAGTTCGACCCAATATAGAGCGTATCTGAGAGCTCACATTACGGAGGTACTGGGGAGCATCACCCGTTTCCAGAAACTCGATCGCTTCCAGCCGATAAAACTCTGCACTCCGCTTCAAGAACTCTGGCTCGAAATCCGTCAAGTAGACACTCTTTCCCCCCTCCCGCTCTGGTACCGTCAATCGCAGTAGGATGTCCACACATTCCCGCACCGTCGACCGTGTTATCGTTTCTCCATCTCTTTCCAGCTGGACTTGCGATAATAACGTAGCGATCAGGTGGGTATGTATTGGATATTTCGAAGCTCGAACTATATTTTCCAGAAACAGAGCTAATCCGGCATCGTAAATCAATGGTACACCTGCTGAAGGAGCGTATACCTTGTCCTATTCATCAGCATCGCCCGAGTTGGTGAGGGAAACGTGCTTACCATGTACCTGACAACAGCGGTAATCTTGTGCATTGAACCCGTATGATCCTCCCACACCCCTTTCAAAGCTTTCAAGAACATATCGCCCTCTAAAGCACGCTCGATCGCTTCAGCCCCTCCGCCCATCTTTCCAGCGCCATGCGTACCCGAACTCCTCGGGAATGCGGGTACGATCTTCTTTTCGGCCAAGGTATCGAGATGTTGAACCACCAGATCTTTCACTCCGTTATATAATTGCTCCCCGTCTATACTGTCAGCTTCACGACCTTGAGGCTCTGCTAGCTTACGTTTAAACAGGACCATATTGTAGGCATATCGATATAGCTCTTCGTAAGATAATTTGAACGTTTGATGATTCTGGATTTCCTTAATCGCGATGGAGAGCTTGGTAAATGTATCTTTGATAGGCGTCTCAGGCCCAATCTAGTCAAGTCAGCTTCATGGACCACGTAAATGGTCTAGCATTTCCTGGTTAACGAACCTTTCTGGGCGGTCGCTACGATGTCAGCTTATACCCCAGCTAGAATATAGAAGGAGCTCACAATCTTTGGCTTGCCTCTACGGGCTGCTCCCATTGATGTCGACATTCTCTGCCAGACCTATTTCCTATGCTATGTGTATCTGTGACGTATAACTAATTCAACATTCATCATACACTTGGTGTAGGTGACTGGAGAACCAACGGAATCAAATTCAAATCTAGGAACAATGCACTATTCAACCATGAAATCTCTAGTAATCCACTTCCTATACTCATTCATAACCAATGGCAAACTCAGGAGGGAACGCCCTCTTTGTCCTGCGGATGGTCCTGCAGAGGCAGACTTTGGCTCTGTCGTCAACTCGCTTCTCAACAGCCGTCATCGACCGAGAGAGGGGAGACTCGAAATCTTCGGCTTGGTCCGAGAATCATACCTTGTTCCCCGGCCTCAAAGCTCTTGCCTCCCGCTCGACCCCAGACCAGGAGAATGGAATAGTCGACTTTCTCGAGACTGAGTCAACCGAGTATGATCAAATCAAAACTGTCCTTCCCGCTCGTGATATGTCGCCTAGACCTATA
This sequence comes from Vishniacozyma victoriae, assembly GCA_017654735.1. Lineage (NCBI taxonomy): Eukaryota > Fungi > Basidiomycota > Tremellomycetes > Tremellales > Bulleribasidiaceae > Vishniacozyma > Vishniacozyma victoriae. The sequence goes on from JADPYG010000088.1 coordinate 1,658,758, forward strand.
CCTTGGCCGACTATATTTGCACATCCCGACCCTTCCGCTTCGCGACCTACCGCACGGCTTTGCGATCCAGTAGCTCGACTTGTTGGTGAAGGAGATTTAACATCGGCTCAGAAGATATATCATGAACTCCGTTCACATCAAATACCGATACATGCTCGATTCGTATACCTGGAAGCAGCGAGTCAATGCCTAGATGCGAGGGATACCGAGGGATTCTTATTTTGGCTTCGACTATACCCGAATCGACCTGCAACTCGGAATCATCCTGAATTAAAGGCGACCTGGGGACCGTTGACGACAAAGGTTCTATCTCGCTACGCATCTGATTTAGATTTCCTGGAAGCGTATTTAACGGAAGGAGCTCGGAAGGGGTTATTACCAGCGATCATTCGACCGATGATGCAACATCTCACTTTTGTCGCCAATCCCACTCGGTCACAGAGTATCTTCGAGACGGCTTTCGATACGTACCTGGCAAACACGACTCCGAAGGACTCGGACTCGCTGTCGGGACAGGGGCAGAGGCACAAGATGATAGCAGAGGGGCAGGTGGAGGAATGGTGGGCACTGTATCGGAAAATGTGTTCAGCACAAGGATGGCTCAGTATGGAAGAGGCTGGATATGATCTATCAATCGACACCCGAGCGGACAGTACCACGATGGTCTCAAACGAGTTGGCATCGCCCCCGAGCGCCAAGCGGCGCGACTTGATCGCCTTCGCCATAGAGCACCCACCTCCTGCCAAAGAACTCGCGAGTCTAATATGGGACGTGCATTGTGGTACACCCGACAAAGTCGGAAATCTACGTCAGGCATTCATATACCACACCCCGACCGATGCTCGACAAATCACCCCTTCCCCTTCCGCTCGGCAGATTCTCTGGACTAGAGCAATTATGATCATGTTTGCTCGAGTCAAGGACCACCAGAAAGTCATTGAGGCATATCAAGATAATTTCACTTGGTATGGTCTCCCCGACCACCCTCTTAGAAGGAAGGAGGACAATCAGTCGGAACGGATGTTGATTTACCCCCGGAAAACAGTCATTACCACTTTGATGCCTTCTTTACTCGCTACCCTCGACTCGGCTGCCTTGGTGGATTACCACCAACAATACCTCGATACCTCGATGTCTCTTCCTCCGGCCCTCCAACCCGACGGACATATTCATAATACATTCATAAGCGAGATCACACACCGTATATCCCTTCAAGCAGGCATGTCAGCAATCGAATCAATAGTTCAACACGGCTACAACCCAGGTACACAGTCAATGACGACCCTCTTGATGGTATACGCTAGAAAGAGGATGATCAACGAGATGTTTGACCTACTAGAGTCAATGGAGAGGAAAGATGAATTTGCATCTAGTACAGGTCAACCACTTGGGATTGTGATCCCACCGCCGACTATCGAGACTTATGATTGGTTGATTAGGATTTTAAGGAATAGTGATACCGAAGCTGTGGCGATGTTGAAGAGGATGAAGGAGGATTACTTTGCTAAAGTCAGGCCAGTGATGAAGGAGGAAGAGGCAGAGCTGGAGGCTAGTACTGGATGAGTGTTGTGAGTAGAAGATTCAGAAAGAGTGGTACAGTAGACCGGAATGAGATTTTGTATGGCTACATTGTTCATATCTTCTCTACCATCGTTTCCTATTTCTTCATTACTGATATTCTTCTTACTTATCACTTCTTACTCTTTATCTATTCGTCGTTCTATCTTCATCTTCACTCTAATCCTCTACTTGTTGTTGATACTGGAAGCAAGACCGACCCTGGCACCGTTGGAGTAATCGTAAATAGAGTACCCTGCAAGTCAGCATCATCCCCTGCAGCCAGAAGGGAACAACGTACAAGACTTCAAGAAAGCATCACCAACAATAGCGAGATTATCAGGGAACCCAGATCCGATACCGAGAACACCGCCAACACACATGGATCCACCCGAAGAGACTTTTCCAAGGTTGAAATCAGCCATACTGACTCCAAAGGGTTTCCCGTTGAAGCTGAGGGTAATGACTGCGCTGGTTTTGCATGGGAATTGGTAGAATCCTTCACCGAATTGGTCGGCTGCGGAAGAAGCTCCTGGGATTTGAGCGTAGAATCGGTCGGCGACTGCGGTGGGGACGTAGATGAGGGTGGTTCCAGTATCGATAGCCTGTCTATCAGTATGGCTCATCAATGGGAGAGAAGGAGACTTACACCGATGAGAGAATCTTTGAGAGAGTTCTTACGGGATGACAAAGCAGATAAACCAGTCATACTGACTGACCAGTATGTTTGCGAAATGACCGGAATCCAATTAATAGCTCCAGTGTACTTTGATGAATCCTGACATCCAAGGCATAATTGAGATCCATCAACTTGTTTCCTAGTCATATGGAACCCGAACAAGGGATTGTTGACAGCCTTGTTGTTGATTAGATTCTCGAAATAAGTAGGTTTGTTGGAAGTAGCGATAGAACCGAATGCCATTCCCAAAACACCAGAGTTGGGGTTACCGAAGAAATCTTCGGATTCCTGATTGACGGCACCGAAATATTGACCGTTGACGGATGTTCCTGCGATCTTGACGTTTTCTTGGGCGAGAACACCGCTTACGGATCCTGAACCGTATTCGACAGCGAACTTTTCACCGGTTGTTCGGTAAGTTGGTGATTGAGTGGATTTGAATTGTTTGCTCTGGCAGTTGCCACAGTTGACCGGTAGCTGACTATTAGCACAGACCAAGATGATAATTCGAGTGGACTTACCCATAGATCAGCAGATCCAGTGTCAAAATCGACAGTAATCTCCTGGCTGGGAGTTCCGATATTGATGGGACCGTAGTACAATGCATCCATTGATCCAGAAATATAATCGGTAAGAGGTTCAGCAGAAGCTTGATCTCTCTTGGAGATAGTCACCTCCACACTACCTGAAGCAGAAGGAGCGAGGGAACTGCTCATGGTACTAGTGGGCGCGGGCGAGGAAGTAACGGAAGAAGCCGAAGTAATGTATGTCGAAGAAGTAAACATTGATGTCGAACTAGCCGAAGATGCAGACGCTGTCGAAGTCGAGAACCCAGAATGTACAGGACTGATGGTAAGGCCTGCTGTCCAGACTGCGTTGTCGTCGACAGTCCCGTTCGATGAGGAAGGAACGACAATCTGCATAATCGGATCGTAATCACCTCCATTGGTAGCGTCAATCTGAGCAAGTTGAACACCACCAAGGTACTTCATGGCGTTCGCATATTTGTTTCTGACGAGTCGCATTTCCTTATTGGCCCAAGCGGAGAGTTGGGCATCGAACATGTATTCAGAGTCTTCGCCGGTATCTTGTCGAGTAAAGATATGATGACGAGCTTGGTTGATTGGGACTACTGATCCATTTGATGGTGCCGATGCGGATCGACCGGATAATCGCGAGTCGAGCGGCCTATTTGAGCCAGGTATGGGTTTGGCTATAGCACCAGAAGCGAGTAGGAGTAGAATCGTGTTAAGCATCTTGTGTTGTGTTGTTGTTGTCGTTTAGTGTTGGGTTGAAGTGACGCAAGATGTTGTCGTTTAGTACTGGATCAAAGTGGTGAAAGCTAAGTGTCGATCGTTGTCTTGATGTGTATCAGAGAGAAGCTTGGTGAGAATAATGATTAACAAGTCAGCAACCAAGTCGAGCTTATATACCATTGACCAGGCCGATCCTTCCCACTCAGTTCCCGGGATCCCACTCGTCATTCACCCATCAACCCGCCCGGTACACGGACTCATTACCTCTTGAATACCACTCAGTATCCGTCCCCGCTCACCATCGAGCTAAAAGAATAGGGGAATGCCTGATTATAAATTGTGCCTCCGAGACATACCTATACCGGCGCGCGGAAGCCTCCCGGCTTGCGGGCCGTACTGAGACATCCGGACGTTTCGGATGCTATTGGTATCGCGCAGTGCCGATGCATACTTGCCGGGGGGTACATGCATATCGCGGGCATTTAGTAGCATGTAAAAGCGCGCAATGACGTGAGGATACTGGATACAGACATACATGGTGATCGTGTTTTCACTAAATGGTGACAATTACTTCCGAGATCCCTCCACCTCCTCCTCCAGCTACGCTAGCGTTGATCCGGGGGCGAAAAGCTGGTCACAGTCAGTGCGTGCGTAATGCAGATCACTGCAAATAGGACTCACGTATCGTCGTTGAGCGAAGAAAGATTATAATATGGTAAATTATTTCAAGATCGTCGAATTTATCGATTTTCCGAGTTGTTCAACTTGACCAGTTAGCTTTCGTCGATGCAATAGGCAGCTGCACTCACGACACGTAAGATAGAGAGGAACAAGTTCAAAAAGTCGAGATAGAGCGACAAGGCTCCCTGCAAATGTAAGCATGATGGACGGACATTCGTGACAAGATGACTTACCAAGATAGCCTCATCGACGCTCAACCTCTTCATGATCTGTTGGGTATCATACAAGACGAATCCCGAAAATATCAGGACAGAGAATGACGCCACAAAGAGATCAAAGTTGGCGCTGAAGGGGAGGAAGATCTGTACAAAGGATGTCATAATGAGACCCATGACTCCTGCGAATAGGAAGGGGCCTAGGAAATTGAAGTCCCACTAGTTTGTCAGCTAAGCTCAATGTATGCGAATATGACAGCTTGCCTTGGTCTGGAATGTGAAGAGGGTCAAACCTGCAAAGACTCCGACTGTGATGAAGAGTGCTTGAAGGACCTGAAAGTCAGCTTAGCCGTTGAAAGTAGACTAAAGCTTACAATCTTGCTGTCGTAATAACTTGTAATCGTACCAACCATCCATGACTCGAACATTGTAAACAGCCCTAAGATGATCAAATTGGCAGGGTGTTGATGCCTTTTCCAATAGACTCCCAACAAGCTGACGAAACTTCCGCCCATAGGAATGAAAATCGTCCATGGGTGTTGTTGATGGAACTCGACGGCTTTTGGCTGATACAATCCTACCGAAACCACCGCGGTGAGAAGTAGCTGAACGAACAGGATCGAGTAGACTTTCCGTATGAATGCCATCCGGATTTCTGTATCGCAATCAATGACTGCTACGCCAACCTTGAAGTCGTCGGGGATATCATCGTCGGATTGGTCCATCCACGCATTACGCGATGATCCAGCTTGTGCGGCTAGTAGTGGTTCTGCGGCCGATGTATCTTGAGGTGTGGCACCGTATGATTTGGTTGGGTACTTGACATCCTTGGAAGGAATGTCATTGTAGTGTGGGGGTGCTGGTGAGGTCGACATTGTTGCTAGATGTATGTGTAGGTGTAAGTGGCAAGGTAGAGGCGTCTTATGACGATCAGTTGTATTGATGGATGATGGCTGTGACTAACTATGCTTACGGCATCATTATTACCGAGTGTGGCACTTTAGTTAAAGAATGATCCAGAGCTAGTAACAGAGTAGTGGCGTCACTGCTCACTCCATTCAATCCTTATCTCCAACCGACTACGACCACCATCTATCACTATAGCATATTCACACCTTCAACTACCACACATTCAACTCTATACAACAACCCATACCCTACACTATATCAAGATGAACTCAAATTCAAGACCAAAAGCACAACTCGACCGCAATATACGCCCCGCGTAAGTCACTCCCATCTCCATCTCCATTGACCTACAATCTAACATCACAGCGGCGCATCGGGAACCGCCGGCACAGGGGCACCTCCAGACCTCCCGTTCCTCTTCTCAGGACCATATCACCAGCACTCGTCGATGCCTCCCGCTCCCCCACTCGCCCTAGCTCGAACAGGGGGACAGGGGGGACAAGTATGGGTTTATGCGGAAGATCATGAGAGTGAGGTAGACCATGATTCCTCTTTCTTGGCTGGAGGGGGCCGGCGTTGGTTTTGACGAAGGCAGGAGGAGACCGCTCGTCGTGAGTTATCCTCTATGGGGGTTGTAATATGGTGCTAAATGATAGGACATCGTCGACGGGCCATCAGGGAGAATGAGAGATTCCTTGACGTCCTACCTGTTTCCCTCTCAGACTGCATCCACATCCACATCTACGACCACACCTACGAATACAAATACAACAAATATGAATAATACAACGTACCCTCTCACGCCACCTCAATCTGTCTCGCTCGACCGACACATGCCTCAACCTATGATATCTCGACCACCTCACCACCCGCTCACACCGGTATCTTCCTCTAGTCCAGATAGCGATATCTCCACCGGCTCGTATGTCGCCAGTACCACCCCTATACCGCTCATCTCGACATTGTTCCCCTTACACGCATCTCAGATGACATCCCGGTCTCATCTGCTCGAAATCGTGACTCCACCAGATCACGTTCTGGAGGGTTTCGTACTGGATCAACCACATTCAGGAAGGACAGTATTTGTCCATCTTCCACCACCTCATTCATCAAGTCATCGACCGGAAATTCTTCAACCGCACTTCTCAGAAGTCTTGCGGCCACATGATCCTCTGCACCATCGACAGATCCTGCTATCAAGTCCACCGGGGCAGGCAACATCTCTAGCACTGGATATCAAGGAGTCTCTCACCGCCCTGCTCGACTTGTCATCCGATTCACTGGAAGCCAAGAACTTGATTCTTGTACTGGACAGGGATGATAGGGACCAAGAGAGATTAGAGGATCTACTTCATTCATTAATGTACGCTGGCGGACAAGTCTTGGCTCCTGGAAGATTGGAAGGAGGGTACGAATGGGATATCAGACATTGGGTACTTGTTGGAATTGAGTTGTAGTTGTTTAGTGGTAGTCACTGTTGTAATATTATGCATGCGAAGAAGTAAGAAGTACGCAGTACTTTCGGTACCACCCAAGATGGTCAGGAACGAGATTGTAATGAATGATCGGAAAAGTGAATCAATCGACGTCATTTCGCGATTGCTTTTCATTCAAACCTCGACCACAAGTACAACCAACCTAGCCAAGGAAGCAGTGGGGACCTGCGTCAAACTACTAGGAGGAAGATACAGAGGCTCAATTAGCCACTTCCATATTTCGGTACATCAAAGTCGCCTCTGAGGGTATCGACCGAGTCACCAGAAGATGGTCAGAATTTCAATCCCAACAATCAAAGCCCATCCCGAAGGTTTCCTACCGTCCGCCCTAACCCAACTTCCAGTAAAAGAAGCAGCTCAACATTTATCTGAATTCTTAAAGGCGGGTAAAGGGGAGACTTTAGTATTGACTGGTGCGGGGGTTAGTGTAGATTCTGGGATAAGGGCTTATAGGGGGAAGGAAGGGCATTATAGTAATCCCAATTATACGTACGTCTACTCTAGCACCCTTCGGAGAACGAGCCGATATCTGATGTTAGTCCGATCCTGTATCATGAGCTGGTTGAGGATACACCTAGAGGGGAGTTGTTCAGGTATGTCATCTCCTCATCTGTCGGCAACTGGGACTGATGATCAAGGAAGCGATGTGAGCTCGACGACTCGTGATATGATATAGAGCTGACCAGAAGACTGGGCTAGATCTTTCCTCGGAGTAAGCCAGTGCTCTAGTCCGTGCTACAGGAAACGCTAACATCCAGTACCCACCTGTCCGGGAAGCTAAACCAAATCCGACACATATCTACGTAGCAGCCCTCTCAGCTCTAGGTCTAGCTCCACACCTGATAACTCAAAACGTCAGCCACCTTTCCTCTTTCCTTCTTATTCGAGCAAAACTGATAAGTAGGTAGACAACCTACACCCCAAAGCCGCATCTTTAATAACATCCCGCCTACCCCCAACCCACCCCAAATCAAAGATTCTAGAATTACACGGTACCCTAGCCCGTGTCCATTGTCTCGCGCACCGCCATGAACAGCATAGGGACGACTATCAAACTCAATTAGGGAAATTGAATCCAGTGTGGCAGGAAATGAGTGATGAGTCCGAACGAACTGGGAATAGACCTAGGACAAATCCTGATGGTGATGTACGTTTCCTGTACATTGAGATGTGAAGTAGAGGAACTGATAGGATAGGTGGAATTGAAAGGAGTAGATTATAGTTCATTCAAGGTACCTCCTTGTCGACAATGTGAAGAGGAGAGGAGGCAGAAATTGGGGATTGTCAAGCCGAATGTTGTTTTCTTTGTGAGTCATCTTCCTCTCTTATATCTTTTCTTCCTCTGCGTCGACTCGACATCCTTATTCGATCTCTCCAACATCTATATCAAGGGCCATGTTATCGAAGAGATGCTAATGAACAGGGAGAAACCCTGACACCGGAAAACCGAGATCAATCGTATGTTTCCACAGCCCTACATCAGCTAATAAAAGGCTGGATCTCATAACAAATTCCTCCCGCCTCCTAGTCCTAGGAACGTCCCTAGCAACCTACTCAGCATTCCGACTAGTCAAACAAGCTCGTGAACAAGGCAAGGAAGTCCTTATAATCTCCCTTGGACCTAGTAGGGCAGATCCATTAGAGGGGGTCGAGAAAATGGAGAGGAAAGCTGGGGATGTATTGCGTGTTTTCCTGGATGAGACTCTAAAGTACGTTCTCCCTCTTCATTTATCCATTGCTATGAATGACGATGGCATGTACTGATGATAGAACCAACTCGGGACCAGAGGTAGAAGCTGTTAAAGCAGCTCTGGATCTCGGTGTAGTCAAGGAACCGCCAGAGGTAGAAGGACCAAGAGCAGAGGGATAGGCAGCAAGCAGCAGGCCGTAGGGCGACCGGCGGCTCGTGGAGTGGAGGCCAGAGCGAAGGCAAGACCGGGTCAAAGCTTGGTAAGAGGTCGGGGGTCGACAACATAGCATAGCATTGGTTCAGATCATTAATAATGCATCAAATATCTCGTAACCCTTTCCCAGATGTTCACATCAAGTGAATCATCTTCTTGTTCCACCAATCACTAAATTCTTTTCTTCTAATTTACATACGAATCCGAATCCAAGGAAATATACAAATGGCACACAAACTAAACAATGATACAAGATATGTAGGTGTAGGTAGGGTGTGGTAATAGGGAAATATGTTATGTGGAATATGGGAATGTAATAGTGAAGTTGGGTAGGTTATACAACGCAAGAGAATCGAAAACCAAGAGTAGGAGAATAGTCGTAGTGAACCAAGAAAATCGAAATCGAAAGTGTTAAGAGTAGCGGATGTGGTGTGACGCGGTATAATGGTTTGGTGAAGTGGTGCGATTACTCCATGATCAAATCGCCATCAGCGGTATATCGTCCCGTCGGAAGAGGCTGTTGGACCTGAGCCCCAAATCCAGAGGGTCCAGCCAAGATACTAGCTAACCACCCCTTCTCCTGTGGAGCAAGAGCAGGAACTGATGTCCTAGCTCTCTGAATGACGGGATGAGAAATGATATGTTCGATCGTAGGTCGATAAGTAGGCTCCATATCCATACAGCTCGTAATCAAATCGGCGAGGGCGGGCGATAGTGGCGAAAGATCAATGACCCCGAAATCGTTGGATCGGAGGGCTTGCCATGCTGGTCCACCGTCTGGAACGCAAATGTTGGTGGCGACTTCGAGGAGGACCAGACCGAAGCTGAAGATATCGGCGGCCATGACAAAGATACCTCGGAGCATCTCTGGGGGCATATAAACTCGATCACCCTCTCGTTCTAGCTTCTCCTCTTTACAGTTGAGTATAGTACTGCCGCCAAGTCCGGAACCTTCGAGAATCTCATCAGGCGTAATTCGGGGGTATCGGCTCGCGAGACCGAAATCACCAATCTTGAGACTTCCAGCGGACGAGATAAGGATGTTGGCAGGTTTGATATCAAAGTGAACAACACCGTTGGAGTGGATATGGTGAATACCCTAGACATCAGTGTTTCGTCATACGGCTAGAAGGAGGTACTCACGTCTGATAGCTCTCGTACAATCTTCCATACTCGCGCCTCGTCGAGACGCTCAACCACACTTCCGTATTCGAGTAGGAAGAAGGCTAGAGAACCAAGACAAAGTTCAGTCTGGATAAACAATTGTCGATTCTGTTCCCACGCATCTTCAAACTTGATCACATGGGGATGAGGTCGAACAGAGAGATGTCGTAGAATATCAACTTCTTCCAAATGACGAAGCCTGGATGTCAGCTCTGTAAACCACGCGGGAACTATAGCTTACCTATCACGAGCACCCTCGAAAACACCACGAGCCTTCTTGACGGCGTAGAGACCTTCTCCGTACCTCTCCTGTACCCTCATGACGGTACTAAAAGCACCTTTCCCAAGGGTTTCTAGGACAATGAATCGCTGCTCGAAGATATCCTCTTCGTCGTAGTTGACAGCAGCAGATGTCGCAGGGTGAGATTGTCGATGATGCAGCGTCCTGTTTCCACGGGGAGCAGCAGGCGGGGCAGCTGGAAGTGACATTCTCGGCAAGATCGATTTAGCATGTCGAACAGCAGCTCCCAGATTGGTCTTGGGCGTTGGTGTACTGGTGACTGCCAAGGTCTGGGCAGCGGCGAGCGCATGTTTATCTCCACCATGTTTGGTTGGTGTCCCTTCATCCTCGCTCATACTCTCGCTAGAGTCCACACCACTACTGAGACGCCTCAACAGACCCACTCGACTGGGCACCTCCGCAATAGGTCCAAGCGAAGAATTAGGGGCATGCGAAGATAGTCGGACGGTAGGCGATGATAGATCGGCATCCATATTATTACTAGGCGAATCGGGTGATGTGGCGGTAAGCGTGAGATGAGGAATCATCTTGGCAGAAGGTTTCTTGGTAGATGGAGGGGGCATGAATGCGGAAGGAGCAGATTTACGGTCTCGTTTAACATCGAGCTTGGCCGATCGAGAAGATCCTGATTCAGGCCAGTCGGCAAGAAGAGACGGTTGCGAATTGGAATGACCCATGCGAGGGTGTTGACCAGAATATGCCTGTTTCTTGACGGGTGTCCCGGGCATGACTGGCGTATCGTCGACAGGAGCTCCAAGTCGCATATTCATAGCCTCGCCATTCTCGCCGATAAACTTGAAATCACCACCAGTCGGCCATCCTGAACTTGGACTAGGTCCATCCGAAGGAGTCTCCAGGGGGCTGACTAAATTTCGTTCGTCTCCCGCAGAAGACGTTCGCTTGAGCATAGCCGGCCTCCTCTGTCGTGTCCCGAGCTCAGTCAGGGAAGTATGAGGATGCAATTTCGATTTCGCATCCTCGTCGTCTCCCATGGATACACCCGAATCCCGTGGCTTGAATTTATGCTCGACCGCAATCGGCTCTGGGATGATAGATTCCTCTTCCAAAGGCTTCAACGGGGCGAACAGTGGTGGCTCGGCAGCCAAGAGAGCGGAGACGGGTGGAGTGAGGTTGTTTGTCGACATTGACGAAAGGGACGAGTTGGAGCTACCGAATTCGGGTAGTTTCAAGCTGTTTGGAGATAACGATAGTGCCAAGCCGGATTTAAGACCTTGAGATCGCGAGATTGAAGTGCTTGCAAGCAAATTGTGTTGATCACCACTGTTGATACGTTTATGAGCGCGGTAGGAAGATGTCGATCCAATAGGTCCATGAGATAATCGCATTTTCCGGCCAGTCGCAGGAGGAATACCGAATGGAGATCCAAATGGTTCATCATCGTCGGTAACTGGGATCCTGTCTAGAGAGATTGCCTTTTTCCCTCCCAATGCTTGTCGGTTGTCTGCCTCGACCGTGGTCCCGGAACGTGCGCGAAGTGGTTGAGATGTAGTCATGCGGGGTATACGTGATTCCTGAGGCTTGCCGCCAAATACGCTTGAAGTAGCGGAAGCGGAGGATACGGGTCGAGCTGCGGTAAACAAAGGTTGAGGGATGGCGGATGTAGTGGAAGTTGGCGTTGGAGGTTGGCTTTCCGAATCATCCTCGTCCATGCTACAGGACGCTGTTGCAAATTTGAGTGGACTGCTTGGTTGCCTCCTTTTCTCGGATGTCGCAAATAATCCAGCTCCATCGGGTCCAGCTTTCAAACTTCGGCTTTGTCCAGGTGCACGTCGGATCGGACTCTCATCATCGACCAATCTCAGTCGGGCAGTCGCATTGGCGACCCCACAGGCTGGTGTCGGACTATCGTTGGCGGGCGATGATCCATCCGGCGAGTCATCCATCATTTCCATTCCTCCCAAATTCAAATTCTTGTGGCCCAATGGTGATCCACCTGCCGTCGACCTAAGCGGTGAAATCATGACAAAGTCTTCGTCCTGTTGACCGACGACGCGTGATGAGGGTGAAGGCGATGGTGATAGCTTGTGTTTGCCTTTACTTGATGGGAATGGCGATTTGAATGACGACGGTGGTGGAAGGTTGGGCGCCGATGGGACGGTGAATGGATTGGGGTTGTACGCGTTGGAAGCGGTGAGTCCGCCGGCTGATGAGGACGATGCGTTCGATGAAGTCGATCCAGTCAAGGTTGATGATGATGAAGAGCTTGATGCTCGTGCAAGAGGTTGGAACCAGGTTCCAGGTCGATTCAACCCTTTTCCTTTAGGTACCTTGAATGGAGTTGATCCAGAAGTATCCATCTTTCCACTAGACATTGTGCACGGTCCTTGTCTACCAGAGACTTATTATATTGTGTAATGTCGTAGAATAAGATGAGTCTAATGATTAGGTCACCTCCAGGGCAAATGACGAAAGAGCAAGGGGGTAGAGGCTAACCTGGACGTGTTCCACGTAGAACCTTGTTGTTCTCCTTTACTATTGTTGTTATTATCGGTGGCGTATGTGTAGTAGATGTACGCGTCTCAATGTATGTATTGTATGTATGATTTGATCGAGTACAAAACGTTATTGTTGATGTATTGAACGGTGGAAAGATGCAAGTGAGTGGCGATGGAAGGAGACGGCGTGTTGAATTGTTTGTGTTGATGTTGATTTAAGGTTGAAACGAGTGTGGTTTGAGTGATTCAGAAAAGTGAATCAGTCGGTGTTCGGAATATAGCGAGAATTGAAGTGGAGCGGTGTGATCGAGATCCGAAGAACAAGTTAGGTGGAGGAGTACGAGTATACGAGACTAGACAGTCTCAATGGACAGGCTACTTTGAGGCTACTGCAATGTGGAGTGACGCGACTGCTCTTTCTGCCTGGTGTTTACCTCTGTCTAGTCACATTTACTCAGTGTGGCACTTCCTGCGTCCGTAAGGTATTCGGGACCCTGAAAGACAGCCGCGCCGCCACGTGTCCTCGGTTTGAGCTTATGTAAGGTCATCTGTGCCTGAACTTGCTACTCCGCCGAGGCCGGAGCAGCCGGAGCTCGTATCTACGACCTATCGCAGATAACCTGGGAAACGTATATATCATCACTGTCACGAGTCACATAATAGCTGTTCTCACATATCTACTCATCTACTTATCTAATTTTGTGTATACTTCGATCTCACCCTCTACAATGTCTGAAGAACTAGGATTTCTTTCTGCTGCTCGATATGGTACGCGCCACTTACTCCTTCCCGCTGACAGATAGGTAAAGATCTTGTACGGGTATTCCGAGTTGTCCGAGAAGGCGATGAGCACCTCGTTGCAGAGTACACTGTCAAAGGTAAGCCCAACCACCTGGTAGCTGCTAATGGTAGTCATGCTCGAAGGTCTAATCGAGACGAGCTATACCAAAGCCGATAACGCGTCCGTCGTAGCTACCGATACCAGTACGTTCCACATCATGGCATAACTGACAAACAGTGAAGAATACAGTCTACGTTTACTCCAAAACCTCTCCCTACGTCCTTGACCCACCCGCATTCGCCCTGGACTTGGCGATGCATTTCGTCAATAAATACGAACATATCAGCAAGGCGTTTATCGATATCATTTCCCATAAATGGTCAAGAATTCAGGTCGGCGGTAAAGAACACAAATGGAGTTTCGTTAGGGATGGGGATGAAAAGGGGACGGTGGAGTGTATGGTTGATGGAAGTGCTGGGAAGGAGAATCTGACTGCTTCGTTGAAGTGTGGATTGAAGGATCTCTTAGGTACGTGTCACAGACGCAATGAAGGCTGATAGCAGTCCTCAAGACCTCTGGCTCTTCATTCGAAAAGTTTCACAGGGACGAGTTGACTACTTTACCAGGTCAGTACCCCTCTTTTAGCTGAACTAGAGCTGATATGGCAGAGGTGGCCGACCGAATCTTTTCAACCTCCGTAACGGCCCAATACAACATCACCCTCCCCCCGAACCTCCCATTATCAGTCGAAAACCTCCCAGCAATCGCAAAACAACTAAACTTCCCTTCAATGCAAGAAACAGTCCGTACAGATATCCTAGAGGTATTCGCAGAAGATGAAAGTGCAAGTGTTCAAGCGACGTTGTACAACACACTACAAAAGATTTTGAAGGATTTGCCCGATGTCAAGGAGGGCAGCATGAGTCTTCCTAATAAACACTACATGTACGTCTCAACACCAACGGGTTAGAGCTGATGGTAGCCCTGTGAACCTTAGTGCATTTGGATTAGAGAATGGGTTGGGGTACGAAGGTGGTGCAGAAGTGTTCCATCCTACCGCCGACCCATCTGGTTTGATCACTGCCACTGTCACTAGGAAGTAGCATGTACATTAGTTGAGAGTAGCCCATAGAGTAGAGCTTGCGACTGCCGTCTGATGCATAGCCAAGTCCAAGATGACCAAACCAGTCAAGAAGACGCGTTCCCCCCCTTGAAGTGTTTTGAATTTACCCTGAATAAAGTAATCCCCCCTACTCTCCTACACCCTGAAACAAAAACAGTTCAGAAAGAGAACACAGACACCGATACCAAGCGTTAGTAGGTGGGTCCAACTCTGTCCACCATACACCATCAATCCTTCACCATCGCCATCACCATCATCATCCTTCGTCGACCATACCTCACTCGAGACACGTCCTACCTGTAACCAAACAACGGGGCAACAAAGTGTACGACGTTCCTAGATTTGGGGGCTATTTTTGTCGGTTAATCCAACAAGAAGCAAAGAGCGGTGTAGAGTAGGATTCACTCTACCATACCATACATTCATTCATTCACGACCACGACCGAAACGACACGACCATCAGCCACGACAAGCGACGTGACTGAAAGCACTCTTTTGACCAGGGAGATACATACGACGAATTTTCTCAAGGAGTGAAAGCGCTACTCGCTTGTTTGTGGACTTCCAAGGAGATCGAACGTCATGTTGTGCGTATGATACAGTGTATACGTGAGCATTGGACTGACTAGATTAGGTACCTAACAGCGGACAAGTTCCCAATCTGTAAGTCATATCATAACTGAATTTGGGATCCAACTGACAAACAGTCGTCCCTTTCGGTATCATTGGGTATGTCCACATATCCCGGCAAGTACTGACATCAGGTTCTACCGTTATTTATGGTACATAATCCGACTGATTGCCTGGGCAGCATACCGACCTATCCCCTACCCCTCCAATCCGACATATGTCGCCCATGAGGACGTCACGATTATCGTCCCTACCATTGATGCCGGTGAAGAATTCAGAGAAGCCGCATTCTCATGGTTGGAGGGATCACCCAAAGAGATTATCATTGTCACCGAGGAGAAGATGAAGGGGCCTCTTATGGAATTAGCACAGTCTGTCGCGCCCGACAAGATCCGAGTTTTGACGGTGCCATTCGCCAATAAACGATTACAGATGGCTCATGGAATTCGAAATACGACCACGGATATCATTGTTTTCGCGGACGATGATGCCATTTGGCCACCTACGTTATTACCTTCAGTATTATCATGTTTCGAGGATCAGCAAATTGGGGGAGTAGGAACGAGTCAACGTGTCAAACCTTGCGGAGGTAGAATGACGGTATGGGAAGTCCTTGCCGCTTTCAGGTTGACTATTCGAAATATCGAAATCGCTTCTTCAACACATATCGATGGAGGTATCCCTTGTCTATCTGGACGAACTGCCGCATACCGAACGGTGATTCTAAAAGATCCAGATTTCCTACATGGTTTCACCAACGATTTCTGGCTCGGCAAATACCACTTAAATTCAGGAGACGATAAATTCTTAACTCGATGGATGGTCTCTCACGGTTGGAATACATATGTTCAAGTCCACAAGGACGCCGAGTTGTTGTCGACAATGAAACCGAATTGGCGATTCTTGAAGCAGGTTCTAAGGTGGACTAGGAATACTTGGCGTTCGGATTTCAGGTCGATTTTCACGGAACGATATGTTTGGACTAGACATCCTTATGTCGCTTATACGATGGTTGATAAATTCATCAATCCACTTACACTCATGGTTGGGCCTGTGCTTGTTTCAGTCTTGATTGCAAAGAGTACAAAGCATGTGGATGATGGAGGTTATCATTTGCCTGCTTGGTACGTATCTCATCACCCCTCCCAATGAGGTGCTGATAGACAGGAACATCATCGCATCATGGGTTGTTTGGCTTACAATCACTCGTGCTCTCAAGCTGCTGCCTCATTTATGGCAGCACCCCTCGCATATCATTTACGTTCCCGCCTGGATCGCTTTCGCTTATTACTTGTAAGTGCCTCTTGGTCCAGGTCACAAAGGGACATGCTGATCATCAGTGCGGTCATGAAGCTATACGCTTTGTTTACATTACACGAGACCGGATGGGGGACACGAGCAGGTGTTGGAGATCGTACGTCTACCAGTTCATTTTGTAAAGCATCGCTGATGAGCAGCAACCGCCGCTACGAAAGCAGCAGAAAAGGATCAGGCAGGAGCAGGTCAAGGCAATTACGCAGATTCACGCCAAAATTCATTCGATATGGAGCGACATGGAAGAAAGGCCTAATCTGCTAAAGTGCACGAGTGATTTGTTAGTTGGAGGAAGGAGGACGCTTGCTCGCTGCTTGCGACGATATATACGGATATGAGGACGATGACTCGACTTGACTTGACTTTACTCGACACATATAGATTCCTTGTAGTCATTGTAGTCTTTTTCACGAACAAGGCTTTAATGCACCTGTAGCTCTTTGGTATTCAGCAGCAACACGTTCCATGCTTCATGCTCCTAGTTCTAGTTTTGCTTGCTCTGCCGCGAAGGACTGTGAGACACCTGACGCTGCATCATTCATATTCGTGTATAAATCATTGAGGCCCAGGCCACTCGATGACCATCTTCAATACCTCGCCAAATCTCTTCCTCTCCACTTCGTCTCCCTCATCATCATCCTCATTGACTGATACTTTCCCAAGAGCAAGACCTACCACAACAGGCCTCCTCATTCCCCCAACTTCATTGATGGTCCACCATATCAAAGTAGATACTTGAGATACGTATAAGTCGTATAGAGCTTGTTCGTCCGGTCTTGGTGAGCCAAGGAGAGGGGAGAGTGTAAGTCCAGGAGGAGGGGGTGGGAGATTGGGGATACCTGTTGACGCTGTTGAGGTTTGGATGGGGTGGGGGAGCTGAGTTACTTGAGGGATTGAAGCTTGGGTCTGGGCGTCAGTTGAGCGTTCAGACCTTGTTCACTGCCCTCAGAGGGATAGTGAGATGATACAAGTGAGAGTGGACTTACTAAGATTCCAATCTTTTGGTTCTGGGTGATAATCACTAATATACGATCATCAAATGATTGAATGATTAAATCGGTAGAAACCCCAGCAATAGGTCGAGTAAGGTGGAAAGTCTGTATCGGTGATGGTCTGGACGACTGTTGAGGGAGGGGCTTGGAAGAGCTAGGTGGGGAAGGGGGTTCCAGTAGGGATGACATTGTGATGATGATGGAGTAGAAGGAAGTGAGTGTCTTCGAGAGTCGAGTGTGGACATTTCAAGTGGAGGCTTATTCGGCCAAGGCTCAGCGCTCGGCCACATTCTACAAGAGACGTATATCTCACTGAGTTTCCAAACTGCTAAAAGAGACATGATGTGCATAGAGATAAAGCTACGTGTACATGATAGTTCAACCGGACATGCTGATTAGACAACCCCGCCCCATCCTCCCAAACCCGCAAAGACAGTCCCAAGCGCGACAATCAATCCCTGTACATTAGCATTTTCACCAGTGACAATCATGTGTAGACTCACACCCCAAGTAACAGCCCCAACGCCAACTCTCCAAACAATCTTCCAGGCGAGACTGATCAAAACATGTAATAAAACAATTAAAGCCCATACTAACCAGAGATACTGGCTTGGTTCCCTACTTGGCGCTGTGGCTGGTGGGTTTCGCTCGAGGTGGGGTGTGTGGTGCCTGTAGATAGGTGCTGGGTCGAAGTAGTATGCAGATAGGATCAGGGTTAGGCCGAGGTTGAGGAGAAGGGTATCGAGTCGCCAGAGGAGGTGGAATGGGAATGGAATGTTCTGTTTGTCAGTTCTGTCCTGTGGGGCGAAGGGGTGTGCTTACTGGGAATGGGATGCCGATCACTTCTTCGAGATCTGCTAGTCAGCTTTGATAATGAGTGGATCACGTAGCTTACCTCGTCGACCCCTCATTCGCTCTAAAGCTTCCACCTTTCTCTCCAATTCAGCCTCTTCCTCAAGTTGTCGATCAACCTCATTCATTCCTTGTATCGTGTATCCCGACTCTCCATCGGAATCCTCAACAAGACCCAATCCCTGTATTTTAGATTCTTCCATCCCGGAATCTAGCTCGGGAGTCATGACATCTTCGTATAATGACATCTGTTCCCATCCTTGTACTATTCCCCATGTTACTTCTGCTAGACCCCAGCCTAGGCCTAGGTAGTATGATGAGTGGAAACCTGATGTGGGGGAGGGAATGATGATTGGTAGAGTTGCCATTCGGAGGAGTTCATGGGTGGTCGAATGGAGAGTCGTCGAGCTTAAAGTCAGCTGCTGGCTATACATCTCAGAAGATGAAGCCTACATGATAGTGGTCCATGATGGAGATAGACCGAGGTAGGAGACTATACTCCATACTGGTACTCGGAGAGTTTGGACGGTGCAAGACGCGAATACCCCTACAAGGAGTGGCGAGATTAGAATAGGGTGTGGGAAAGATTGACCTTCCCTTCTCTCCTTTTTGTTTGGCGGCCTGTCATCAGCTTAGCTCCCTGGTGCTCTGATGAGTTGAGCTTACCAAGCTAGAGTGACAAGCAGGACAAGTGAGATGAAGAATAACAAAGTCACAGCTGGGACAAGTAGGTATCGTCTAGACATATGTCTCCAAGTCACTACGCATCAGTCCGACTCGTCGAGAGGACATACTATCAACAAGAGGTTCACTATCATCATCATCAGAATGACAACTCTCAGAATCACATCTATCCAAATCGAAATCTACAGCTGGTTCTTTCCCCTTCTGACTTCCCGGGGATGTTCGCGTACTAACGGACCCATAAGTCGAAGGACCAGCTTGGTGGTTTCGATTATCGTGCATTGCGGACGAGTTTACGAAATGTTGACGCTCTGGGGTAGGTGCTGTTACTATTGCAGCTGGTATTATTGCTCTTGGTGGCATTGTAGTACAGTAGAGTAACAGAGTGTAGTATGTCTTATCTCGGTCAGAAAGTTAGTAGTAGTAGTAGACAACCGATATTTTGATTCCGTCGATCATTCAATAGAGGAAAGGAATATACGCGTAATGTTGAGTATCAACCGACATTATACTTTATCCGACGATACCTAGTCAGGCAGGACATTCATCATGGTAAGACTACTTTTTCAGCCAGTGGAACCTTGCTTCATGAGCAAACAGCTGATATACAGTCGGCACTAGCTCAAGCTCGACTTATGGAGGAGAGGAAACAGTGGAGGAAGGATCACCCTTTCGTAAGTATCACCTCTTCTGCCAGGAGCCTATTTGGATCCCAAATACCCGAGCCAATCAAGATTCACGAAGACTGACTTGCCAGGGCTTCTACGCACGCCCAGTGAAAGCAGCCGATGGAACACAAAACATGATGGTCTGGGAACTCGGTATTCCAGGCAAGCAGGGAGTGAGTTCGCGTCTACCGACCACCAAGGATCAAGGCCAGAACTGACGAATCAGACAAATTGGGAAGGAGGAGTATACAAAGTTCTAGCGACTTTCCCAGAAGGTAAGCCTGATCATCTGTGAAGGGGGCTAGCTGACGAGATCAGACTTCCCCACTAAGCCACCTAAGTGTTAGTTTCATTTTCGATACCCTTTTTGCTTGAAAGAGGGAGGGAAGAAGAGAACGCTGACTATGTAGGCAAATTCGACCCACCTCTCTACCACCCCAATGTCTACCCCTCTGGCACTATCTGTTTGTCTATTCTGGACGAGGAGAAATCATGGCGTCCGTCCATCACGATGAAATCTGTAAGTGATTTTGGACCCTTCCTCTGTCATCCACTGTCTCTTCATGTCATGTCAACGCATTTCAACCAATCTGGGATGTATGCTAATGCTCAGCTATGTCTCGGTATCCAGGATCTTCTCGACAACGCCAACATTGCGGATCCAGCGCAGATCGAGGCATATCAGATGTACAGGTATGTATACTAATCTCCTATTATGGTGAATACTCCCTCTGCAAATTCAGCTGACTGGTAGAAATGACCGACCTCAATACGAGAAGAAGATCAAGGCTCAGGCCGCAGAACGAAGACCTCAGTAATTGTTGTGTCTCATCATCGATCGTTGCCAGCAACGTGGGAATTCAATCTTCGCATGGTCCTATAATCTTCCTTCTCCTGTCCCATTGTGTATAGACGTAGCAGATGTCCTGTAGATACCCCATGACCCATCCATCCATCCCTCTATGTATGGCATGAACCTGTCCCAAAGTCGCGCCTCCACTTTCCACGTGTTTGTAGTAACCTGACTTGATCTTACCCTGAAAGCCGAGTCCTACCATTCCAGAGGCCTACAGCGCACCATCACCATCTACCATCTACCTTAACCCCCCGTTCACCCAAACAATCACCCCTTCTTCTACCACTTGGTAAACATACCCCGTCTACGGTCAACGGCTACAACGCAACTTCTGTTCAACAATGGCTTTCTCAGCAGCTGAGCTACAAAAGGTAATGCCCCACTACTCTTCACTGTCGCGTGATTCGCTGACTTTCCAGCGACACGGGCTCGAGGGTGCACCCGACCCTTTCCCTACTCTCGGAAACAACACTCCTGCTCCCAAGTCAACTTCTACCGCTTCCAAAGTCAATGGGTCCAGCTCTTCGGCCCCCGCCCCCGTCGACGCTAGCTCTGAAGATGCTTTCCCTTCGCTTGGCCCTTCCGCAGGTGCCGCTACAAACATTGCCAAACCTGCTATTTCTGCTTGGTCTTCCAAACCCTCTGCTGTCAAGACTTCCAAAGGCAAGATCACCCCCGCTGGTGGTCTTGGACGAACTGGTGCGCCGACTTCGACTTCGCACCCTTTCTCCGATACTTTCGCTGTTCCAATTAGAGATATCGAAACTGGTAAAGCCTATCAGGAAATTCTCAAGAAGGTTCAGGAATCTACTGGAGCTTCGGTAGAAAGCAGCACTCAGATGTCTTCTGGACTAAGGACTTTCTTGATCAGGGCCGCCGACCAGAAACGATTGGCATACGCTAGGAAATTGTTGGAAAGGGGATTGAGCAAGAGTGTTACCATTCAAGTCGAAGTTCCTATTTCTACCCTTGGTACAATCATTGGTCCCAAAGGCGCCACCCTCAAGTCCATCACCGATTCTACTCAATGTAAAATCGATATTCCCCGACGAGATACTCTACCCACCTGGGACCCCAAGGAAGTCGACGAGGATGAAGAGGATGGACCTGAAGAGCCAAGCGTTCCTATCTCTGTATCCGGTCCTTCTGTCGCCTGTAACGATGCTCGAACCAAGATCCTCGGCCTGATCTCGCACAAGGTTTCGCAGACTACTCAATCGATCAAGACTATTCCTTCGTCATACTACCCATTCATCGCTGGTCCCAAGGGCGCCAAGGCTCGACAGCTCGAAGAAGAAATCGGTCAAGGAGAAGTCAAGATTCATATCCCTCCTCCTGCTGTTTGGAAAGCTCTCGAAAGGCAGGGAGAAGAGGAAGTCAGTGAAAAGGATGTGTCCATCAAGGTCCGAGGTGACAAGGAAAAAGTCAAGGCTGTCGTCGACCATATCTTGCAACAATTCGAACAACTCAATGACTCTTTCCGAGAGCTCAAGATCTCTATCCCAAAGCGACAACATCGATTCCTCGTTGGTGCTGCTGCCGACCAGATCCTCGAAGAGACTGGCTGTATCGTCGAGCTCCCACCTGTTGAAGACCCCTCCGATCAATGTGCTATTCGAGGTCCTCAACCTGGTCTTGTTCCCGCATTGACCATGGCCATGGACAAGGCCAACGCTATCGCCGTCGAGATGATCGATGTCGTCGCTCTACATAGGACCAACACTTCCGACTCGCTCTCTCACGCCAAGCGAATCTTGCGATTCCTCACCCGAAGCTCTCGACTACGATCCATCGCCGATGCTCACGGTGTCAAGGTCTACCCTCCTTTCGCATCTACCGTCAGCGCTACCGGAAACGTCGTCATTGAAGTCGTAGGTGAAGACAGGGCCAAGGTTTCCAAGGCCAAGGAGGAAGTCGCCCAGGTCGTCAAGTCCATCCTACCCGCTGGTGTCGCCGTCGTCGAGATCGACTCGCTCGTCCACAGTATCTTGATCGGTAAAAAGGGTGCCAAGATCGCTCAATTCGAGTCCGCCAACAGTGTCACTACCGTCTTCCCTCCCGTTTCCGAGGACTCGTCCGAGGTCTTGATCATCTTCACTGGCGAAGGACTTCCAGCCGACAAGAAGGCAAGGGATGCCCAGCTCTCCAAGGCCCTATCTACCGCTTCTGCCGAGCTCGAAAGTCTCGCGAAGGAAGCTTCCAACATCAAGACTGAAACCCTCGAGATCGAAAAGAAATGGCACAGGTTCATCATTGGTCAGAATGGAACTGTCCTCAATGCTCTCATTGGTGAAGATCAGCTCGTCAACGTCAAGGTCGGATCCAAGGACAAGAAGTCCAATGGCGAAGACGACAACTCTGTCGTTATCCGAGGTCAACCTTCAGAGGTCGATAGGGTTGTGTCTCAGATCAACTCGATCGTCGAGGATGCCAAGAATGACGACATTGTCAATGGCTACACACTCGAGTTCACTGTCGACAGGAAGCACGTCCCACATCTCGTTGGATCTTCCGGTGCGGCCATCAACAAGCTCCGAGAGACTTTGGGCGTCAAGATCAACTTTGATGATGACGACAAGAAGGGCGGCAAGCGTGCTCCATGCAAGGTAGGTGGCTCAAGATTAACTAGAGATATACGCTGACTCCCAGATTGTCGGTCGAAAGGAAGCCGTCGAGGAGGCCAAGCGACGACTCGAGGCTCAGGTCGAGAAGCTCGAAGACGAGACCACCGAAAGTGTCACCATCAAGCGAGCCATTCAACCCGCACTCATTGGATCCGGAGGTAAATACGCTATCCGACTCGAAGAGAAGTACGGTGTCAAGCTTTCTTTCCCCCGAGACAACAAGGATGGATCGTCCACCGCCAAGCCCGACGAAGTCACTATCCGAGGTGGCAAGAAGGGTGTCGCTCAGGCCAAGGCCGAGCTACTCGAAGCTGCTGCATTCGAGAACGAGTCGAGGCAGGAACTCAAGTTCTCTGTCCCTTCCAAGAGTGTCGCTCAGATCGTCGGCAAATCCGGTTCCACCATCAATGGCATCAAGGACGAGACAGGTGCTCAGATCGATATCGACAAAGCTCACGGTGACGATGGCAAGACTTCGATCACTGTCCGAGGAAGCAAAGATGCCATTGCCGCTGCAAAGAAGGCTGTCTTGGCTGTTGTCGAAGAGGTCGGAGACGAGATCAACGTTTCGTTGACCATTGATCCTAAATACGTATGTCCATTTAACAAGACTTGGTGCTGATGACAGCACCGAACCCTTATTGGTCAAGGAGGAAGCAACTTACGAGAACTCGTCGTCAATGCCGGCGGTCCCGAGGAATCATTCAAGCAAGCTGGTCTCATCACTTTCCCAAGGGAAGGCCGAGATACTGCTCCCGACGAAGTTCGACTCCGTGGTGATTCCAAGCTTGTCAACAAGATCAAGGCCGAGTTGGAGAAGCAGGTCGAGGTTTTGAAGCAGACTATCATTGTTGGTGTCGTCGTTCCCCAGGCTCAGCATGCCTCCAAGATCGGTCGAGGTGGTTCCGCTTTGCAGGATCTTCAGCGAAAGACTGGAGCTACGTAGGTCACTCTGACGATTGGCAAAAGTATGCTGACATGCAGTGTGCACTTCCCCGGATCTCGACAGTACGGTTCTATTGGCAAGATTGAGAATGCCTCTGAGCTTGAAGGAGCCGAAGCTGGCGATATCGTCAAGGTTATCGGTACCAAGGAAGTCGTTGCCAAGGCTACCGAGCTACTCCAGGTCTCTAGCGAGCGACCCCAGCAGCAGAACCGAGGAGGCGGACGAGATACTCCCGACTGGACTACTCGAACTGTATCCATCCCTACCAAGTACTACCACGCCGTTGCCGATTACCCCAACCTCATGCGATCAATCCGAAACGTCGGTGGTCAAGTCCAACTACCTCAACCCGCTCCTCCTAAGCCTCAAGCCACTCAATCCTCCAACGGAAACAGCTCCGCTGCCCAGGCTGCTCGAATCGACTTTGACGGTGGTGATAACCAAGAGGCTGAGGAAGTTACTGGTAACTGGGAGGTTATCCAAAATTACCAAGATGGTGATGACTCCGAACAGGAATGGACTGTCAAGGGTAAAGAGGAGAACCTCGATAAACTCGTTTCCATCTTGGAAAGCGCAGTTGAAAAGGCAAAGTCAGCTACCCATGTTGGTCTCTTGACTGGATTGCCCAGGTCTACCTTCCCTAGGATCATTGGTTCCAAGTGAGTCGCCTATTTACATCACGGAACGGTGACTGACCGTACAGGGGAGCAACCATCTCTCGATTGCGTGTCGAGACTGGCGCCGATATTCAGGTTGGCAAGGACGACGATTTGATCACCATTATTGGAGGTACGTCATATCTCGCAAGTGTTCGACTTGGCTGATCAGTAGATGAATCTTCCATCAACCAGGGCAAAGAGGCAATCTTGAGCATTGTCAACAGGTCCGGCGGTGCTAGGTACTAGACTAGATTCCTTCGCATTGGGCCACGCATGTTCTCCGTTTGCTGTCTGCATTCCCCATACCTAAACAAAAGATGCTATGCATAATTTCCGTGAATCTGCCTGCGCATACATAGCTTCCAATCTACTGGCGGCCGGCTATAGGCGCAAGTCGGTCGCGTGTCACTCATTCACTTTGTCCACTCCTTCACACATCTTGCTCTTGCTATACCTACCTTATACATAGCCCGGCAGGATGAACATGAACAAATGGGTCCCACTCGCACCCAACAAGCCTGGCCAACCATCCACACCATCCCGGTTCAATGTCCTCAAACCATCCAAACCAATTACTCGGACATCCCAAGGCCCATTTATCGGTCGTTTCCCTGAAGTCGTCGTCTTGAATATCGTTTCTTTCCTACCTATTCCCGACCTCCCAAGTGTCGCTAGAGGATGTAAAGCACTAGCAAGAGTGGTCAGGGATGAGCGGGGATGGGAGAGTAGATGTAAATTACTTGGACTGAAAGCTAAAGGTGAGTAACCCAGGGGAAGCGAGCTGACGACTAGAACCTGGAATGCCAAAGTCACCTGCTCCACGCCAGACCCCAAGGCTGTCTACGTCTATGAAACATCGCCCCTCTGTCTCTCATCCTTCTCGGCCTGATGACGATTTCGGAGACTTCTCCACCGACAACAACGAGGCTTTCGAGGATGTGGATTTTGGAGATTTCGGACCAACCCAATCCGCTCAAACACCTACGAAAGCTAGTGCAAAGGCAGGGAATGGGAATGGATTCAATTTGAAATCTATGGAGACGAGCCTGATAGATTTCGACGATTTACCACTCCCCTCAAAACCTGGTGCTGGAGGGAAACAATCTGGTTTCTTTGCTCTTACGCCCTCTTCCGCCCAGACACCTAAAGCCAAGACGAATGGAGTGACTTCTGGTTCTGGATCCTTCTTATTTGGTGGACCTATTGGCAAATTCCAGCCGGGAGTATGGTACGCTACATATAAAGACCACCATGTCTCCCTAGTCCCTCTATGTCGACACCTTCAATCTTCGCCTAGTCCCAGTTCTACCCTCGCTTTACTCTTCCCACCGCCTTCCACAATGTCGCTAGTCGATCAATCACATACCCTGCTGAAACTACTACTCTTTCTATCGCCAGCACTACAGCCTCTACGCGATTGGGGGTTCCTCAGACAAGCATTATTATCCGCTTCCGACCGATTCGATTCTACTTGTTTAGTAGCCTTTGAAATGGCGGATAGTAAACATAATCTTGACGGAATGAGGAATGCAGCGGAAGCGAGTTGGAGTGTATGGGAAGCGGGAAGTGGGACGAGGGAGCAGTGGGAATGTGGACGTGTATGGGTCGAGAAACGGGAAGTGTTCTACGAGACCTCAAAGTGGGATTCCCTGGAGAATATCGTGTACGTCCACATACTTGGCAGATATCGCAAGCTGATGAATGCAGGAAGGTACAGACATCCCAGGGCGTGACAACGAAGCAGCTCGACTTTACACCTATGGACGCATTCATATCCCATGTCCTGGAAGCGTTCAGAGCGGACGCCGAGACAGCAGCACAGGTCTTTCCGCCCTCTGCTCGAGTCCTCTTGTCTTTCTGCGATAGGGTAGCCAACGATGTCGTGAGTCGGTCCCCAGAAGCTGTGATTTTTACTCAAGGTAGATCGGGGAATACATCACTCCCCTGCTCTCACAAGCTAGAGTTATCTCTCTCGATATCTTCCTGCAAGCTACGGCTGCGTCTTTCGTACAAGCGTGGAAGCTTGTCGACGTAGCTATGAGCGTTATCGGTGATGATCCTAGTATATCAAGAACGGCGATTGAGGACGTCATGTAAGTACTCCTCTGTGATAATTAGCTGATAACAGATACCGGATGTTTGAGGTTAACATGGACGAATACCTTGAGGAAGAGACGGAATGTATCAAGCAAGCTCTCGATAGCATTTGTAAGAAGTGGGACCATCAGGTCAGTTTCTGCCCGAGTGACCGGCAGATGTAAAGACTGATAGGATAGCAAGAAGTATCAGAAGATTCGAACCGAGCCACCAACGCCGGACCCACATTCTTGAACGCCTCGAACCCAGATCAAGTCAAGCGAAACGTCCTAGCTGGATTCAAGGACGTCTTGATGCTACCCGTCACCATTGTACCCCGGACGGTCACTTTCGGAGTCAACGCGATCGTATCGGGAGGATCTCACGCAGTGAATGGTCTCTCAATGCTCAATCCCCAGAAATGGGCCGGGTCAGCTGGGTCAAACGGCGCCCAGTTGGTCAAAGACAAAGATGGAGATGTCATTTTCGATGTTCCAACAATAGACGAAGAAAAGGACTCCCTCGAATTGGATTTGGACGAAAAGAGGGGGTCGGTGAGCTCAATCAACTTCGCCCCTCCCGTTCCATCTTCCACGGCTACTCCTACGCCCATCACGCCCGCCACGCCGAGCACCGCTCAATCTTACGATAAACTCCAATTGCTCGTCTCGCTCGATGTCGCGCTGGAACTGATTCATGCGGATCGAGATGCTCTCAAGAGGACAGAGACGTTTGCGAGCTATCCTGGAAAATACGGACATCGAGTCAGGGAGACTATTGAAGAGATTTTCATCCTCATGCTGAAAGCTACTGCCGATCGACATATTGCTCCTGGGTTTCGAATGTACGTATCCTCTGCTGAAATGTATGGTGCAGGACTGATAATAGTGCGACGAACCAGATGAGTTCCTACAAACCTGCCGAACACGAGGGTACAAAGTCTGTCGCACCGTTGTTACAATTTTTCGAATTGGTACATGTTGGTGATACGATCCAGTCAATGGCTCAAGTCTATTTCGATCAAGAAATGACGAAATAT
The DNA here is from genome assembly GCA_017654735.1 of Vishniacozyma victoriae. Classification (NCBI taxonomy): domain Eukaryota; kingdom Fungi; phylum Basidiomycota; class Tremellomycetes; order Tremellales; family Bulleribasidiaceae; genus Vishniacozyma; species Vishniacozyma victoriae. The sequence continues at coordinate 1,686,620 of JADPYG010000088.1, forward strand.
GTCGATAAGACCGATTTCCTCAATTCCGTCATGAGGGAGAAGAAGCGATTTGAATCTGTCCTTGACGATGCTGTGGCGGCCGGTTTGAATGCCGGTATTGAGGTCTTGATGAATCAGGTACTTTACCCCATCGATGGATGGGCGGGGCTGATGATAGGTTGAGCACATTATCCAGATCAAAACTGGTCCAAGGGAATATTATCCCGATGACAATAAACCCATGGACCTCGGGCCTACAGAGGGATGTAGAGAGGCAATTGCATGCCTTGAAATGCACTGCAACCTCCTCAAGGGGAGCACGTCAAAAGAAGTCCTCGAGGTTTTCTATCAAGAAGTAGGAATCCGTCTACAACAGTTCGTCCCCGCCTCACCTACTTACCTACCGCTGATGTATAGGATTCTGCAACGTCATTTGAAGCGTCAGATCATCTCCCTGGAAGGCGGATTTCAGATCATCGCCGACTTGAATGCTTATCATGCGTTCGTGACTTCCTTGAAACAACAGCGAATAACGGACGATTTCGCCAATTTGAAGATGTTGGGTCATGTCTATATCGTCAGTGATGCCAAAGATCTGGCACAGATCGTACGGGATGTCACGAGATATGGTGGAACGTTCACGCCGGAAGAGTGAGTCATTACCATTCTGCCATAAATGGCGCTGATGGGTAGTATCTACGAGTTTATTCAGCGGAGAGCTGATTGGAAAAAGATCGAAAAGACTGTTGATAAGGTGAGCTTCCGGTTTCTTGGTGATAGGCTAAAGCTAATGTCAGGCAATGTACGCCCTGTCGGTCAAAGAAGATTGTGTTATCATGTAGAGTACATGTCGGGTTATGCTGCATCGTAGCATTTATGCAATATTGTACAACTAGATCATCCGCGTTCGTCCTATAGTTCACCGACGCCAGCCACACCAAGATCTCTCCAGACTTTAGGTCTCCCCGTATCATCCCCATTAAACCAGTTTTTCGCTGATTGTTGAGCGTTATCGTCATTCCATTTACATTCCACCCCTTGTTTATCCAGTAGGACCTTGACTGTAGCCCATGAGAATCGGACAATTCCTTTGTAGCCGAAAACAGGATCGATCGAGTCCTTCAGATACGCCTGTGTCCGAGGATCTACCCATCAGCTCTACACACAAATCATGTCCGGCTAGCTGACCTGAGGGATATCCACTTCCTCTCGCTACTTCCTCTACTCCTCCATCGCCCAACCTAGAAATCAGCTAGACACGGAAAGGCAAAAAGCGGACATACATCTTATCGACATCCTCTGCGTCCCTCCAATTTTCGATATATCGATCCCTAGTCACTTTCGCAATGATACTAGCCGCACTGACGATCTTGAATAGCGAATCGGCTTTTGGGCAGACTGTGAATGTGACTGTTGGGAAGATTACTGAGAGGCGGGCTTGCCATTGTGGTGCTGGACCTAAGGCGTCTACGTAACACTGATATTAGCCTCTCCGCCGTCCACACCATTAGGTGGTATGTACCTCTTTGATGTTGATCCCTCGATCCAAGGCAGACTTGATCAAACTTATCGTCGCTTCCTACCTATCAGCTGATGTCCGAATCGCCGGAGACAGTGAGCTCACTTCAGCTTGTCGATTCAGATTGATAGGTACACGCCGTAACATCCCTGCCGAGATGCCCTGAGGGGAAAGAGTAGCCGAGGAGTAACATAACGGCGGGTTCAAGGTGAATGAATCCCATAATCTCTGACGGACATCGTGGCTCAGAACCTTTGAGTCTGCTCATCAGCCTTTCGCCCCGGAAAGTGAAGAGATCTGGGGGGGACGGAACGCACCGTCGAAACCCATTTCTTCTAATGTCGACTTGAATGACATAGGGCAGTATGCAGCTGCATACACCATTGGTCCTGTCCATCAGCTTCCAGTCTACTCAATATTCAAATGAGCTTACCAAGTACAGCTATATCGTCAGCATACATCCCATCCACATTCAGGTGACTCACGCCCACGGCCAGCCTCATCAATACCCATAATCCATTCCTCCCCCTCTGGACTCTGAAACGGTGCCGAGTGGTATGTATACGAATCCTGCAATAGGGGCAAAGGTGAAATATCTACCGGATCGAGTGGATAAGTAGTGCTTGAGCTTGCCATTCTGTTGATAGCTGGAAAAGAGTAAGTAAATGACAAAGACTAGATTGATTTTGACTTTTGACGCGTCGTGAACATGAGCTGGTTTTCCACGCGACGAGGATTCAAATACCCGGTTTTATATGTCGATGCAACGGGATTACAATTTAACTAGTCTATAACGCCGTGAGACCCGCTACAGTCTATAACGGGATGAAGGGAACGGAAACCGATACAAGGCCGTACTCTATGTTGACTGAGGTCTTTACATTGGTCCTACGATTTAGTACTGGCGCTATACCGCTGATTGACGTTGACGAGTCGAGCCTGTTCCCGCATAATTGACAACGCGGCGAAGCGAATCACCACGAAGGGCTTGCCCGTGCGTCCCAGTCTCATCCCACTGGAGGCTTCCTGCGGTCACACCATCTGCATTCGTAAGCACGACTCTCCTTCACGGACGTACGGCGCTCCATATAAGTACGCGTTCGCTGGTGACATCAGATGTCTTCCAGAATTGCAGCAGGTATGGCTACTCACCTTTGCGTCGATGACCATATCTTTTCCGCCTAGGAAAAATGCCGTTCTCTTGGGATCCAGACCGTTAAGGATGTCCTCAAACAGTAGGGTGTTGTTCGTCCAGTCAAAGTGCTAGACGTCAGTCTCGGCGACGTCAATCGATGCCGTCGGTGGAGAACATACCCGCCGAATACAATGTGCGATGCCGACCTCGCTCGCGACGAGGTAAAAGAGGAGAAGTTCCTGTGCCTGTATGATCCAGCCAGGATCCAAGGCGGTGAGTGGAGAGGGGGCTCACTGTTGCAGGGCTTCGATAAAAGCAGGACCAAGCGAGGTCGCCTTCCCATGTGCAGAACACTATTGGATCCACAAAAGTATTACGTTTTGCCAAGCTTGGGCATTCGTTGATGACTGTTTACAGATCAGAATCATCCGTATCATCACTCACTCCAAGAGTGAGCTACACTGCCATTCGAATGGCTCGAAATGGAGACACCACCCCATGGCTCAGATTTCTCTTCGGAACCAACACTATGCCCTTCATGCCAGAATCCAAATTCGGTACAAACCCGTTTTATACTCTCAACAAACTCCGTACGACTCCATGGTCGGAGATGGCGCGAATGAAAGAGCGCTTGGGAGGTGTGAGGCTGTAGAGGTAGCATCAAAGGATGGTCTGGTAGAGACTCCATCAATCGGTTGACGAGGGCCATCGAATGAAGCTGCTTTTCAGCCATACCTTGGGTGGACAGTCTCGCTTACCAGACCGAAGCCAAGACCTTGAAGATAGACAACTGGGAGCTTCTCAGCGCGTTTCTCATGGTGACTAGCCGTCCAGCCCGGTGGGATACGAATGACATTATGATTGCCAGTTTCCCGCAAAGGAAGAAGGCCAGTGACAGAGGGGATGATAGCACTTCAAAGGGGGAAGCCATCAACCCTGTTTGGCTCTACAACGACACGACCCGAGCCTGTCACATGGACTTCGCCCATTTAAAGCCCGGGTTTCTCGGATAATAGAAGCAACACCGCCCACCGGATGGCTGGGATGCCGTCGAAGGCCATGACTTTCACGGAATCCTGAGGGTTAAAGGCAGTACAGCTTATGGTACCATGAAACGTGACCTTTGGCAAGCAGGAATCGATACAGTATCAATGAAGATGTATTATAAGTCTATGTCTCGAAATGTACCCAAAAGAAGAGAATCAGACGTCTCTTTTATACACATTTGCCATTGAGCAGCTTGAAGCCCCGCTTACAAGCAAGCGCAACACATTGTCCACCATCACAAGTGGTTCCGCCCCGTACAGCACCAGCCATTTTCGAACAACTACGCCCTCAGCTTATTACATATCGTCTGGGGAAAGAACACTTACTCTAATCCGGCGGTAGCGTTTGGTGCGTAGAATTGACCTTCCATACATCCACCACACGATTCGAGCTCCTGGGATACATCGATACACTACTCGTCAGCCACATCACTAAGAATGTACCGGGGACTAACCTCGTATCCATCATCACTACCTCCGATATTACACGCCGTCCACCCGTTTGGGCAGAAATTGAGTTTGGCAGCTGCTTTGGCAGCTGCTTTGGCAGCTAATGCTTCCCTTTGTTTACGTTTTGTAAGACCCGAAGCAGCTGCTTCTGGTGTATGGTAATAACCCTTCCTCGTCAGTCTTGTGTCATACGGAGGAGAGCGAAAAGCTCACAAAGTAGGCTGCAGGACCACATGTAGCTCCCCCTCCTCGGTACGACGAGGGAACTACACAAGAACAAAAGTAATTGTCTCCCTGGTCTGTCAGCTTCACTTCTGTTGGTATTTGGGATCTTGACTTACAGCGGTATTGGCCCAAAACGTTGCCCTCAAGCCATTCCTACACGAATTTAAACACGCATTCAGTCCAGTAAATGTAGCGGTATTAGCCGCAGTAATGCCTACCGGCTGAGAAGCATAACATTGAGGATCCAACGACATGTACGAAGTCCTTATATTTCGATTATCGTAGTTGGATCCACAAGCACTTTCATTGCCTAATTGCAAACTCCGTTGAGAAGGTGTTCCGTTTGAACAATAACATTCTCGAGAGGAAGCATTATAGTACGAATGAGTATTTGCTGTACATGCGTTCTGCACATTAGCATCCGTGCTTACACATTGGGTAGAAGGGTGAAGCGAGGACTCACGGAACAATCCAAACTAGACGAACGCAGGCGGGGGGTGGGAGCGTTGTTATTTGTCGGAAGAGTAGAATAGCATCCGGCAAAGAGATTGTCGGCCAAGACGAGAGGTACGAGAGCACAGATGAAGAAGAAGGCACCAGGCCCGAGATTGAAGCTGAACATTGCCGCTGGCGAGTGTATGGCTGTACGAGTTTCGATGAGAAATGAGTCTATGAAGAAAGGATGAAAAGAGTAGACATCACCGCCTCGTCAGTCCTTCATATACTTTTACGATCATACACTAGAATCCAGAACCCCAGTTCTAGGTCTTCAGGTCTTCAGGATCAAGGATAAACTTAACAGACGCCACTTTTACGACTTCCAGAACATATCGAGCCAAGACATCCATCTTTCTAGTTCAGGAACAGGATCATTCCGACGCCACTTTAGGGTTTGGCCACTTCCGGATCCTGATCTTAACGTGATTCCAGCTCTTCGATGAAACACTTCATGCAGGGATCGCCTTCGCAGCCTCGTTAAACCCTCGGTAACCGTTACGTGTTCATGAAAGGGCGCTCAAGGAACCTGTATATGTGTATATCGACTACTAGTATTACTGATATTACTAGACAAACGCCTACCCGAGATCCGATCACTTTTCCTCATAGATCTCTTAGTCATTCCGGACCACCACCTTCGTCACCGCTAGTCGCAGCCCAATGACTCTTGGTCTTTCCAGACCCTAGCCTAGCCCCTTTACTCCTGAGGTACTCGACAACTTCACGACCCCCTCTTTTGCCTTGAAATAATGGCCTTTCCCATTCCGGCAATTTCTCATGCTCGGCCGAGTCCTTCAATACTTCTCCACCGTGGGATTCAGCAAGCCAGAAGCTAGCATTTAACTGTACATCCTTCTCTTCTAATTCGTATAGGACATTGGCGAGTTGACGAACAGCTTCAAGCCTCGTGCGAAGGACGTTTCGGACTAGTCGTCGGGATGGGAGGTGCTGAGGTTTGACATACTTTTCAGGCTTTGTTGTGGCCGGCAGACCGGCGACTTTCGGCGGATTGGGTGCGAACGACATGGCTTTTTCGGTAAACGACTGAATGGACATTTCGACCGAGCTTGGGACCCAAACACCGATCAGGATACGCCAGGCCGCTAGTAGTCGCTTGTATCTGTGGTGTTAGCCGATTACAACATGACAGATCTCGCTTACGCATTGTAATTCTGGTCAATGAGCGCAGAGTGATATCGGCCCATTGCAAAAACAGCTCCAGCAGCGATAGCGAAACCTAATGGAACCTGTCTAAAGACGGCCCAGAATGTAAAGAACAGGACAGGGTATGTCAAGAAGGACAATACAAGTCCTAGGGCAATCTTCATCTGAGCCTGAGTTTCCAGTTCATCTTCGACCAGCCTGGACCCAAGGATACCGACAATGTATATCGGGATGTGGGTGATGAGCGGGAAAACGAAGAATGGTAGTCGGATAAGGGACGCGAGCGTGTCTTTGATGAGGAGCCAGAGGGGCAGGAAGCGATTGGGCAGCGAGAGCTTTCTTTTTGGGTCAAGGTCGCGTGGCAGAGGGATGTCGGTGAGCGCTTGATTGGATAGACGAGATGCAGTGAGAAGTCGAGAGTAAGTGACGAGCAAGGAGCGGAGGTCTTCGACGCTCTTGTTGCCAGAGGTCGAGAGGAGGTCCACCAGACTGTCATCAGCTCCAGCCTACTAGTCTTATCATTGCACTCACGTTTGAGACACGTCGACAAAGTCTTGCAGCTTCAAGTCATCCTCTTTCTCCCAGAGTATCTCTCTAGCCATCACTGCAGCGAACGCGGTGTCCCTACGAGATCAGCTTCAGTCCTGAAGATACAGAGGACTCACCAGTCAAGCGCATTAACGCTGTTCTTGAGCAGCTCTACCTCCAAAGTCCTAGTCAATCGCTTGACGGCATGCTTATTCGCCCCTTCAACTTCACTCATAAATTCCTCCTTGTATGCATCCATCGTAATAGGCTTGCCATAACTGTCGTCAGCATCTGCAGGCACACATATGACGTACTGAACGACAACCCGACTCCGGTACTTTCGTTTATCACAATAAGCAATTCCGACAGGTATGATGACGGCTGGTTCTCCTTCTTGTGGTCCGCCGTTCTCTTCTGTTCCATTCAGGTATCGAAGGTATTCGAGAGCCGACCAAGCTGTTCCGTCTTTGAGGGGAATCATGTGTGGTTCGGTGTGCGAAGTGCCTTCGGGGAAGACTCCAATAGACTCGCCAAGGCTCAGTGCTGCTTGTCAGCTCACTCAACCGAGTTTTGACAGCTTACCATCAAAGGTCCCTTTGAATAGCTTCTGATTATTCTTGTTCTTCCTGTCCACAGCTTGATTGTCAGTCCAATTGAGGCTACGGTAGATTGACATACCGATATTACCGGCATGCCGGAGCAGAGCACCGACAGCTGGGTTCTTGAAAAGCGAGTCTTTGACCTGACCATCAGTCATCACTCGTACGCAAAGCTCAGGACATACCCAGTAATGCAGTGAAAGTCCGTGCGGGACGGTATTGCTGAGTACCGCTGGCTGATACATCAGCTGTGCCGTCGATAGGATCAACAAGTATGAGCTAGGCCTACATCAATAGCCATATTTGCATGGGTACACGCGCTAATCTCATCAGTCACTTGACTCGCAGCACTGGTTTGGTCACACGTACAAAATGACCGGTCCCTCCTTTGGTACATTATCAGAACCAATCACCTCAATCTCTCGAAAGAAAGAAGTGATGGCTGAGTTAGACAGAGCTACGAGTGGTTTATGAGTGAAGCCGAATGGCATTCTAGTATATATATGTACTGCCAAGTATTGTAATGTATAGCAGAAGAGGGAGAGTGGAGACGTGACATGACGAGTTAGAGTAGATAGCCGGATTCTATTTAATCCCTCCATTTAATCAATACTGATTGCCGTTACCGGGTGTGCCTGAATGGAATTTTAAGGTAGAAATCACTCAACTCATCATTACACACCAGTACAATATAGTATATACAATGGTCAAACTAGCACCAGCACAAGAAAAGGGTATGTCGGCTTCCAGCTCGAGGACAATATACTGATACAATCAGAGCTAGACTCTGCAGTCCTAGCTTACCTCGTTGCACGAGGTCTGACACGATCAGTCAAAGCGTTCGAGGGAGAGACCAAAGCAAAAATCGCAACTGCAGGTGTATTGGAAACCGCATGGCTCGCTGGAAGCTCAAAGGCGTAAGCTACGGTGGGCATGGTTTCGCAAGCTGAGCTGATGTCTAGATCCACTGAGACTGCCGCCAAGCCCGCCGTTAGCACCAAAGCCGATTCCGACTCTTCCTCCGATTCTGACTCTTCATCCGACGATGAGGAAGCTGCCCCAGTCGCCAAAGCCGTCGTCTTAGATGTTGAAGCTGAGTCTTCGAGCTCGAGCTCCGATTCCGAGTCCGATACTTCCAGCGATTCGGACTCTGACTCGGACGAGGAAGTCGATACCGCACTCACTTCTGGTCTATTGGATGTAGAGGCTGAGGAGAGTGGTTCCGAGGGAGACACTGAGTCTGACGAGGAGGATGATGATTCCGGTAAGCTGTTACATCCACGACGGACAATATAGCTGATTTCGTAGAATCCAGCAGCTCTGAGTCCAGCAGTGAAGAAGAAGAGGAAGTCAAGCGACCTGGAATTGGAGCTCCCAAAGTAGCTGTTGCCGCTCCCAAAGCCGCCAAAGCACCTTCTCCTGCTCCTTCTTCTTCGTCATCGTCTTCTTCCTCATCGTCAGACTCAAGCTCCGACTCGAGCTCGGAAGAAGAAGCACCAGTCACTCGACCAGGGATCGGAGCTACCAAGCCCGTAGTCGCCAAAGCCAAATCCGCTTCCTCCTCGTCCTCTTCATCGTCTAGCTCCTCATCCTCGAGCTCATCCGATTCCGACTCCGACTCTGAGGCTGAAGCGCCCGTCAAACCTGCTCAAGCAGCCCCAGTCGCCGGTGTCAAGCGAAAAGCCCCTTCACCCAGTCCTTCCGACTCCTCCTCTTCTTCCTCGTCGTCCTCATCTTCCAGCTCTTCTTCTTCCTCATCTGGATCCAAAAAGGTAGCAAAGAAGACCAACGGCGATGCCCCCACTACTACTACCACTACCATCACTGAGGAGACCACCCCCACCGAGACAATCGTTACTACAATCACCGAGACTAAGCCCGCTGGAGCTGGTCCCCAGGTCCATCCATCGAGGGTTCAGAGGGAAATCAAGAAGATCCCAAATCAGCGATTCTCCAGGATCAAAGAAGCTGATGTCATCTACCACGACCCTGGACTCATGGACAACTCGTTCGATGCTAGGGTAAGTTTTCTCGTAGTCATAATGGGCTTAGCTGATGTATAGACTCGGGCCGGAGCCAGTATCAGTGATTACGGAGCTAAAGCATCGCGGGATTTGATCGTTACCCGAGGAGCTGGATTCAGAAAGGAAAAGAACAAGAAGAAGCGAGGAGTGAGTCCAGGTGTTGTTGTCGTCAAATCAAGCTGACAGTATAGTCTTATGCCGGAGGAGAGATCACCATGGAATCCCACAGTATCAAATTCGACGATTAGTCGTCCCGGCGCATTCCTTCTTTTTCTCGGTTCATAAGATTGTAGACTCTAGATTCTAGATGCTATGTTATGCATTTAATACAATGGCAAGAAAAGATGGACCAGTTGGATAGTCGTGATGCAGTGTATAAAGACGCTGTTGGGAGCGATATTACAAATTGGCAAGAAAAGAGAAATCTATGGGACCAGTTGGATAGTCATGATGCAGGGTAATCAACGCTGTTGGAGCGCTATGATGTATGATGGAGAATTTGGATTGGGAAGGAGACAAGGATGATCGGGATGCTCTACTCATGGAGCATGGCTGTATATTGTGTAGGGGAGGTGGGGATGGTAAGGCATGATTCGTGGATAACATTGAGGGCGTTTGAAGAGTCTTTGTTCTCGATCACTGGCATCATGAGCGCCGTCCAGCACGCAAAGAAAATAAAGGAGACATACCACAAGAGATATTAATTTCGCTAGCACCTTGCGAGATCATTTCAATATTGATCCCCGCTTTCGCCAACGCCGTAAACATCATGCCAGCACATCCGACAGCATGACGCATATTCTTTCCGACTAATGACAAGATAGCCATATCCTTGGATACAGTAATATCTCCAATCTTTTCTAAATCTTTATGTAATCGATCCAACCTCTTTTTGGAACTGATATCCTGCATGGCCATCGAGACGTGTACTTCCGAAGTGGAAATCAAGTCGACCACAACTCCCGCTCGGTCGAGTGTACCGAAGATCCGAGCTAGGAAACCGTGTGATATAGTCTTTCGATTCGAATGGATATTAAGGACAATAATGTTATCTTTGATGGTGACTGCCGTTGGGACCTTGGTTTCTACTTTCAATTCGTTCTTGCTAACCTCGTACTGGACAGTACTACTTTCGTTCGACTCGGTCGCGGCGCCCCTTGGGAATTTCTCATCGGGGTAAATGATGGTACCTTCTCCTTTTGGATTTTCGACATTCTTGATCCTGATCGGGATCCTAGCTCGGATGACCTGTTCCATAGTGAATGGATGAATAACTTCGGAACCGTAATATGTCAATTCGGCGGCTTCGTCGGGGGTAATGACGGGCACAAGTCGGGCTGTTGGGACTTTACGTGGGTCGGCGGTAAAGATTCCATCGACTTCTTTCCAGACTTGTAGTTCGGATGCTTTTAGCCCGACGGCACAAAGAGCAGCGCATAGATCCGTGTATCCTCGACCAATTTGAGCGAGAAGCGAACCGGGCACTGGACCAAAGTAACCTACTAGTCAGAACACCCTCAGCCAAGAACCCAAATAACGTACCAGTAATGACGGGAACTCTTGCCCCACATTCCCTGATCCTCTCTCCCAAAACCTCGGCCAGACGATCATAAAAGTCCTGACCGAGCTGAGCGGCCCCCTGATCCCCCGAGCTGAGCAGGAGGTTATCAACAGCCGGCTCATTCAACATCTCATCCACAATAGTATCGAGGTTGACGAATTCGGAATCAATCCCCCTATCCCTCAAACTGGCTGCGACGATCTTACAGGCCAATTTCTCTCCTGCTCCAATAATACTATCCTGACTCCGAGGTGAGATTTCATCAATCACCTAATCACTCAGCGCGGTCCATGCAAGCGAAGGGGATAAACTGACCTGAGCAGCGTGTAAGAAACCCCTCAAAGTCTCGCAGTCCCTCTCAATCTCATCTTCCAGTTCATCCCTTATCGGTCCAGCCCTGATTGCTTTTCTCGCAGCTTCCAAATGTCCCTTCTTGATAGTATCAACCGTATCATGGAACCCTTCACTAGTAGCGCCTGGGGCTTTCTCATCAATAGGCGAAGTAGGCGACCCACTCCTTCGTCCAGTGGATTGGAAAGGAGAAGGTGACGATGCTCCTGATCCAGCTCGTAGGTCGAGTTCACGTAAGGAAGAAATGGACGACATGAGGGATCCGTTCATTTGTAATTCCCGTGCAGCGGGAGACTGATCCCTTTCCCGCTCACGACCGTCGAAAAATCCTGATCCGACCCTTTTTGGAAAGTAGGGCGTAGCTGATCCAGATGCTCGGTTGGTCGGTGCTAGTGCTTCCTTGGAAGCTTGCAGTAATAGATTCGTAGTACCGAGGGCTTTCGTATGGGACGAGCGGGCGGAGCAAACTAGTGCTACTTTCGAATTTGGGATGTACGACCTATTGTATGAGCTCTATTCATATACTCAAGGCATTTGGACATACTCGACAATGTTACATATGCTGTCGAGAGATTTCCCGACAGATGTTCCACCATATTTCTGAATAACCCAAGGAACACTATCCGAGCTGGAATTGCTGACCAGATTCTCGGCATACGAGGTCGGTGTCGACCCCCTGCTATCTGCTAGCGACATGGTAGCTTGTTCGTTGTTGTTATGTGTAGAGTACAGAAACGGTGTATGCTTGACTCTTGGCTTGATTGTGATTGACTTTGTACTTTTCGGACTCGAACTAAGTTTGATTCCGCTTATCTACGAATGATCGGCCGAAATCACGCCTTCATCATTGGCTGTAGTGATTGGGGACTGGTGCAAGCAAGCAAGTATTCATACGGATACACTCGTCTAACCTTGTACACATATATACACTACACGATATGATATGATACACCTGAACCGAAATCTGATACCATATAGCTACCGTAGCCCAAGCCAGCCTCTCTGAGAACCTGCAGACCCAACCTCTGCCCGCTGAACGCCAGCAGGCTCGATACTTCCATATCCCTTCATCCTCCTCTTTTCACCCATCGGCCTTGACTTGTTGGCAATAGCTTGCTGACTGTTGTGGACCCCATACTCTTCCACTTCAGGCTCGTCGACATCTGCTATAATCTCCAGAGCTCGACCTTTACCCTTCCTTCCCCTCTTGCTTGCGCTTGCATCGATATCGAGGGATTCGTCGCCTGCTGATGGGCCTGCCAAGATGACGCCGGAATCGACAGCTTGGTATCGCCTAACTTGACCATCTTCGTCGACTTCGACAGGTACAGGTCCCTGATGGAGGGCATGTACTGCCGGAACATCAATCTCGGTATCGACAGCGTGATGCTCTTCGATGATTGCTTCGGCTTCTCCCAACTCTCCTAGATCTTGCTTGAAGATCCTCTTGAGTCCGACTGGGATGAGCACAGCGACGATTACCGCGCCCAGTCCAAGGATGTTGCGTAGAGAGAGGATATGGAAGTCGGCAGCAGAAGTCATTGAATCGAGTGAAGAACCGATCGTAACGTGAATGACTGATACGGGAGCGATGCCGATGAAACATGTTGCCCAGAAGAATAAGGGCCCAATCCCAAGGTGAGGAGCGACAAAGTTTGCGACCCAATGAGGTGGGAAGGGGGAGATTCGAAGGACGATAAGGAAAGCTGCGACACCGTCCCATGCTACTTCTTTACCCTTTCTGGGATCGCCCATGATTTTAGTTCGCCATGTCTCGACTCTTGCTCGATAGAATGGGAGGGCGAGGAGTGGGGGTGCAAGGAGTGCCGAGAGGGTGTAGCAGAAAATGGATCCGATTGAGTCGCACTGCTGTTTAGCTGTCTCCTTTGTCAGGCGTCTTGAGCTACTTACGAGGCAAGAGAGGAAGAGTCCGTAGATCATGCCGTATGCAGCGCCGAAGAGGATCGAGATGTACATTGAACCAGGCAGAGAGAAGGTCTGGACGCTGCGATGTCAGCAACCGCTCCACAAGCATACGGTAGACGTACAACAGGTATGCGACTACTCCACAAGCGAGGATTCTCTTGGGATAAAGTCCCTTGTACTTCTGGAACAAAGAGCTATTCATCAGCTTCGACGCATTGGGTGCAGTGGCAGACTCACTTGAGATTCTGCAGATCTTCGAATGATCGGGGCAGTTTAAGTACCGCCCGATCCTCCGGGTCCAGAGTCGGGATACCCCAGTAAAACGTACCTACCACAACACTGGTGAATACCATGAATAGTACAGCAAGTTTCACGCCGGTAACGAAAAGTGGGCCAGTATACCATTTCCCAGCAACACTCCCATCAACATCATTCCCAATTAAAGGTGTAGCTTCCCCTTCTTCTGCTGCAGACCATTCGGAATCGGAGGATTGTCGTTCCCGTCTCATGGAAGAAGGTAGTGGTGATACCATGATGGTAGGAGGAGTAGGTAGAGGGGACTTGTTGTTGTTTGGCGAGGCGGAAACCGACCGGGCGCCGGTCGAAGAGGAAGTAGCTGATACTCCGTCGTCTGAACCTGGCGAGTTGGAGTTTGACGAGATACTGATGATAGTGGCTGATTTACGTTGTCGAAAAGATGGAGCTTGGCGGGGTTGAGACATGGAAGTCTCGGGATGATGGTCGTTAAAGTATGAAGGTGGTTGAGTAGGGGTGCGCATTGCGGGGTTTGAGAAGGCGTGTTGGTTGTGTGTATTGTTGAGGTGAAGGCGGATCTTTGATTACTTGGTTCCTGTCGTTCACTGAGGTCCCATGGTCACTTTGATGTTGATCTGACTAACAATACAACGGTAAGTACAGGATGGTTGATGAGGTATACCAAGAGACAACATCGGCCTTGGACAAGGGGTGAGACGATGTGTATTCTTACTACTTTTGGTAATAAAAAGCCGCGGCCGAGAACATCAGCCGTAATCAGCTGACCACCTCGCTCTCCGTCAAGCACTCGACATGATCATCTCAGAAACGTCTTATAAGACTCGGCAGGCGCTCACTCCGTCTCACTGAAGGCCTACTCATGTAGCATGCATGTAAGATGCCATATTGCATCAAACCCCATCGAGTCTCGCCGAATGAGTGGGCTGCCGACCGTTTTCAGGGTAGAGACTTTAGCTTGACGGACGGGATTGTAAATCTTGATGACATCTATACTACGGTCTGCTTGGCAGTCGCATTCCCAGATACTGGAGGTGCATTTTGATGCGCGGTCGTGCATAATGATCACAGCCATGACCGACTCACATGATGAGGCGTCTATCGACACCAGCAACCTGGCACAGTTGAACTCGGCTCACCGGTCTTTTCTCGCACATGAAACGATCGCAGCCACTGGCATTCGCTTCAATGACACTCACATCTTCGTCGCGAACATAGATGGGACAATCGACGTCTACGATCGCGAGACTGGGCAGCAGCGGAATCGATTGAAGGGACATACTTCTGGCGTTTCTACATTGCAGTGCACTGGTCAAACGCTCGTCAGCGGTAGCAGCGATTGCACCGTTCGGATATGGGATTTGACAAGTATGAAGCTGCGACATATACTTCATGGTCATCAGGCGACCGTTCGCACTATGGATATTTTCGATTCCGCACCTTCTCAGGTCAAAGGGGGACTAGGGACCAACTACCAGGTCCTTGTGACAGGATCCAGAGATTCGACCATTCGAGTATGGAGGCTGCCGGAAGAGGATGCGAATTCTCAAGCCTCTTTTGAAGCCGGCCCTACACCCCATGCCCTGGATGCTTCGGCCGGTCATGACTCGAGCACGACCAAGTCTACGAGGGACCAGTTTCTGCTGCAGACATGCCAGGGACATAGTGCAGCCGTCACAGCCACTGTGGTAGACGGGGGGAAATGTGTTTCCGGTTCAGAGGATAACACTGTACGGGTTTGGGACATCGGCACTGGGGCATGTGAACACGTATTCGAAGGCCATACAGATAGGAGTGAGCGGGCACGGAAGCGATTTATGTACTGACTCCAGTCACATCTGTGGCGTACGACCATGATAGGCAAGTAGCTTTGTCCGGATCGGCGACACTCGATGGGACCATCAGAGTCTGGGACACACGTAATGGAACTTGTCTGGCGATACTTCCGGATCACGACTCTCACATCAATAACCTGCGCTTCAATCGAGACACATTCCTATCTGCCGCTTCAGGCTCGGTGAAAGTGTGGGATGCGAGGACGCACACTTTACGCCTAAGCATGTCGTCTTCGATCTATATCACAAGTCTTGCAGTACAGGGAGGCAGGGTGGTCACTGCCGGAGGCGGCATCGTGAGAATGTGGGATCCATCAACTGGGATCACTATCTGGGAAACAGACATTGGACGACGGGTCAGGATCGTAGAGTGGAAGGATGACTGTCTCGTTGTGCTGTCAACGGTCGAGGGGCCAAAAGGTCAGACCCCTCGCATAGATGTTTACGATTTCACTAGGCCCTGATGGTCATAGCCATAGCTCCTACGCAGACTGATGAACGTCTTGCGAGCTGTTCGAAGTGCTGTCGAGGTCGAGTTCCAGAACTTCGTCCCGGACATCAGGCGTTCGCTGAGGCTCGAATTGCTCAGCTTCTCCGGCGTGTTGCTGCGAGTTCTTTCTTCAAACAGCATCGAAACGTATGATGATGCATCATCCTCTGCGCAGAGAGAGCCCTCTACGATCCAAAGCTTGACTTGCATGTTCACAGGGCTTCTTTGCAACGACGTCTACGCAGAGAGAACTAAGCATGCGCCTAACCCGGTTAAATACCTCAAGCGCCTACTTGCCCGGAACCCGGCTCGGTCTCGGCCAATGTGTTCCATTCTCCTATATCACACTTTACTCATCTTACCCCCTATCTCCCGAAACATCATACAGGCGACAGAGTACACGCCATGAGACGATAGACAAGGAGACAATCGTTACATTCTAGTAGAAAGATATCTCGAAATACCAATCATACGCACGCTGTGACCCAAAAAGCGCAATACCCCCACCTTATCCTCCGAGATCGATATCACTCCTACGACCCCGTCTAGATCCCCCGATTAATCGCCAAGATGTCCTTACAATCCAAGATCCCAAAGAAGATCGACTTGACCCCAAAGAAACATCATGGTTTCCAGGCCGTTTTGATGTTGTTTGGTTTCCTCCTTCCACCTATCGCTGTGGCCCTTCGATTTGGTATAGGTAGGTCTCTCTAGGACTCTCTCGTGCTCTCGCTCACGCACCAGGCTCAGACTTTTTTATCAATGTCATCCTCACGATATGCGGCTGTGAGTCTCTTATCCTAGCCTCGGATCGGTGCTAACGACTACACAGATTTCCCCAGTCACGGACACAAGTGAGTGATATTCGGCCGAGTCCGCTGTTACAGAGATTGACCAGTCTTGATCAAGCTCTAAGACATGATTGGTGCTGACCTTTAGCTTCTATATTCAGAACATCCGTAACAAGTCAGTCCAGCACTCCTCTGCGTATAGGCAGCAGACTGACGTTGTAGTGAGAATAAGGCTCGTACACCCAAATGGGCACTCAAGGTATATTTCATATGTCCTCTCGCGTACTCCGTACACTGATATACCAGGCCGGATTAATCGATACAGACAATATCGAAAGACGTAAGCGCAAGAACGCCTGGGCCACACGATACGACGAGCGAAATAACGAGTCGGCCCACGTCGGACAAGACCTCGAGGAGGGCGAGGAGGGCGATAACTATGCGCCTATATCCGAGGCAGAGCGAATTCGGGCAGAGCGAAGACAACGTGAAGGATTGTGGGCAGATGAAGATGCCGATGAATATAACCCAGGTGTGTACTTCCTTTGTCGTGAGATATTGGCTTATGGGTAGATGAAGCGCCAAATCAGAGACATTGGCATTACCCCGCCAACTTTGAAGGTACAGTTGCACCAAAGACCGTAAGCCCACTCAATAGTATATATGATCCAGCTGATGTACAAGGAGAGGCGAGAACCTCAATCCCGTGGATCTGTCGATTCGATCACTGGCGCCACCGCATACGCTACCCCAGGAGGTGGTGGAGGACACGATGACGACGTACCAGAATGGGGCAAAGATTATGGAGCAGGCCGGAAACCAGCTAGCCGAAACCCATTCAACAAGAAGAAGAGCAAGCCAGTTGTCAGTGATTGGCACGATGATGCTGGACAAGCTCCTGGAGGTGGTAGGAGTTACGCGGATGATGTTGCGTTGGAAGATGGGTGGTCGGGGGCTAAAGCTGGTAGGACTGGTGCCAGCAGTGGCAGGAGTGGAGGTGGTGATCGATACGGAGGCGGAAGTGTTGAGAGGTACGACAGTGGTGGCGGTGGACGAAGTAATGGGTACGCTGAGCCCGCACCCGCTCCAAAGAAGAGCACCAATGGTGATCCCAACTGGGAGCATGAGTTCTAGTCTGTCGATGCTGTCGATGCTCGCAGATAAGAAAGCGGATGTCAGTAGGAGACACATGGCTGTCTGTGTGGGAGACAGAAGAAGAGCAGTAGATTGCTACAGGAGTAGAAGGTCGTGAGGGGGTAGTATTATCATGTCTTGGTCTTAAGTATTTCGCTATCGTATATCCGTTTGTAGAAGAGAAGGCAAGAAGCATGAGAAGGATATCGTTCAGTCTGCCTCGTCTTTTGCATTGAGTTTCATTTACCTTGCCATCTACTGCTGCCGTTATACAACATATCCGCCCCGCTCGACTAGATATCTGGCCACCACAAACTACCCCGCAAGTGGCGTTAAACGCAAATCACTCAGGGACAACAAACCTGAGAAGCAATTAATCCGAACATATGAACAGTCTATCCAAACACTTTTCATTCTACCATATACTACCCACACCTACCTACCTTTGAGCTACTCAAGCAGTCAAAGTACTACACGATCGGATAGGCTCCACGAAGATCAAGGAAGAGATCGTCACATCTACCCAGGTCACCAGCCTTTGTTCCCGAGACACCAAACACGAGACACCTCGGGAACCTTCCTTGATTCGGCCATCTCATTACACCTCTTTCGATCTTTTCATTGACATACCTTTATCGATCAATAGCCATATCACTGTCTCATCGATACGTCAGGATTGACCGGTGATTGAAGGCCCGCTCTTCCCCCTCCCCATCCTCTCCTCTGTGTTCAAAACCATAACAGTCTTCAATCCACGATGTCGTCCCCCACCTCCCCTCCCAAGTCGCCTTTACTTTCATCATCCTTCAGTCCACCCAAGACGATCTTACCCCGCTCCCAACCTCCTCGGCCTACTGTTGCCCACTCTACACCGGTATTGCCAACAAAGACATCGGTTCCAATGTCACATACAGCTAGTATGCCCGCTTATTCCCAACCACCCTCGACATCATCTACTGGTTCTTCCGCTTCATCCTTCAGACCGGCTATTACACCTTCGACTTCGAACGTGTTTACAGCAGCTCAAACGAGGAGTCCACCACAATACGGGAAAGTTAGGAGTTTGACTACTAGTTCCGCTTCTAGTTCTGGTACCAACACGACTACTGGGACTGGTGGACTACATCCTACTGGTGGTTCAGGGACGAGTCTGGCGGCGGTAGTACCTCAGACGGGAGCTAGTAAGATGGCAGCAGCTGCCAAGAGGGGAGCGACTGGCTCGGATGGGATTCCAAGGGCCAGAAGGGGGAGTCAGGCAGTACCAATAGAAGAAGACGATCATCCATTATCTGAAAAGAGTCTACACGCGAGGTCAGTGATACTATTTCTTACAGGGTCGATGCTGACGAGCAGGGATTATATGACACTACATACTTTATCACACTTGTTCCATCTACCTTCACGGTGGAAATTGATAAGACCCCTAGGGCAGGGAGCGTATGGTCTGGTCATTTCAGTACAGGATACGCTAAGTGGTGAACCGGTGGCAGTCAAGTGTATTACAAGAGTCTTTGATAAGGTCATCCTGGCACGGAGGGCTTTGAGGGAGATTACGCTACTGAGGCACTTTGGAGAACATGATAATCTTACTGGGTACGTCTTTCTGGGGACGTAGCACCAGAGCTGATATGGTAGATTGATAGATCTGGATAATGTTTGGTTTGGTTATAATGAGATGTAAGCCATTTCTTCCTGAGTGACGGGCAGTAGCTGACGTATAAGATATCTCTACATGGAGGTGAGTTCGAGTGATGAGCGGCTGTACAACTACTGACACTGCTGTTCCTAGCCTATGGAAGGTACGCCCGGTTCGGAAAGCCTCAAGGATTGCAGCTGACGATAAGCCGACCTGCATCAGATTGTCCGTTCAGGCCAAGCTTTATCAAACACCCATATCCAATTCTTCCTCTACCAACTCCTCCGAGGGATGAAGGTGAATCTCTCCAGACTAATTCGAGTAGGCGCTGATGTATAGTACATCCACTCGGCAAATGTCATTCATCGTGATCTGAAACCTGGTAACCTACTCGTCAATTCGGATTGTGAGCTCAAGATCTGTGATTTCGGGCTAGCGAGGGGATTCAAGCCGGTCGTAGGGGAGGCAGATCAGAATGATCCCAAATTGACTGAATGTAAGTCCTCCTACTAGGAATACGGCGGGTAGGCTGATGAGTTAGACGTTGCTACGAGATGGTATCGTGCGCCTGAGATCATGATGTCGAACAGACGGTATACTACTGCCAGTAAGTCTTCCTTCATCCTACAAAGGCAAAACTGATAGGCAGTCGATGTCTGGTCAATTGGATGTATTCTTGGTGAATTACTAGGTGGTGGGCCCATGTTCAAGGGCAAAGAGTAAGTCCTCATTTTGATTCGGGACAGAATGGAGCTTATGGGTAGCTACGTCGAGCAGCTGAATTTGATTCTGGAAATGGTCGGAACGCCGGATCAAGCCACTCTCGAGTCGATGGGCAGCGAGAAGGCATGCGCATACATGCGCACCTTACCCACCCACCAGCCCAAGGATCTTGCGACTGTCTTGCCAAATGCCGACCCTCTCGCACTCGATCTAGTTCACCAACTCCTCGCCTTCTCGCCCGACTCACGTATCGATGTTGTCCAAGCCCTCTCTCACCCTTATGTCGCATACCACCATGATGAAGCGGATGAACCGTCCTGTCCTAAGGTATTTGATAAATGGGAACAAGTCGAGAGTTTGGAAACGATCGAAGAGCTCCGTGAAGCCATTACGCGGGAAATTGAAGAATTCCGAGCAGAAGTCAGGAATGTTGATACCTGGTCCAGCTCTGATGAGGAGGTCGATGATGAGCAAGAAATCTTGGAAGAGGAAGAAGAGGAATTAGAGGACGAGGGCGATACGACAATTACTTCAAGTCCTTTCGACAACTCTACCATGCCTACTGTCCCTGGTCCATCTACTTCTTCATCGCCAATCATACAACAGCGGGAACTTGGGATGGGTCATTCGCCCAAGACCAGCACCCACATGCTTCCTGCGATGTCACGTACGAAGTCGAGAGGAAGAGGCAGTCTACCCCCCTCGCCTGCTTTGGATGAACCTACTTTCTCCTACACCAACGGAACAGCCATTTCGAGAACTTCATCACGTCGTACATCAGGTCATAGCATGTCTGGACGTCGACCTGCAAGTTTCCTATTTTCACCCTTTGGGAACGGAATGACTCCGCTCCCATCGATGATCTCCTCTCAATCACAAGGTCCATCCATTACGAACGCTCCACAGAATCCTCCTCCGCATGGTCAGGGACAAGGACATGGTCATTCAGCATCAGTAGATTACATTACCTACAATGGACGTCGATCTCGCGCCACGTCAACAACGGGTACTGGCGATTACTCCCTCCGACCCCTTATTCGACAATTATCAACAGTCGGAATGGGAGTTGGGGGTGATGATGGTGTCCCAGTCGCTGGGGCTGAGAGTAGTAAAGCAGGTCTGGGGCTTGAGGGGTTACCTATGCCTAACGCTCATCCTCATTCAAATCGTCGTCCTTCGGCCGGAGATAATGGATTACCTCCTATGGGTGTTACGCCAAGTGATGCTCCTGCTTCTACCGTACGTCCACAAAATCTATATATCTCGGACGAAACTGATAACAGGCTCCAAAGAGTTTCGGATCAGACCAAAAACCTTCAGGTCCACCATCACCTAAATAGAAATCGAAAACATGTCTCTGTCTTAAGTCTATGTCGCATCTTACACATTTACAAGTACTCTTCACAATCACTAGCATATACCTGCCAATGCATCAATACCGAGCCAAATTCGGACTAGAACAATCATATTGATTTCATATGTAACGCCTAGAAGACACGGTTTCTTTTACGCAAACGATTATTTACCCCTAAATCTTGCTTCGTCAAGCACCTTCTACTGACCAGCCCAAAAATCTACTCAATATATATCTAAACCTCTTACCAACCTAGGCGGTGGTGGGTTCTGCTTCGGTCTTTTCGCCAGCACCCTCTCCTTCTCCGGTACCGTTTACAGCGGGATCAGCTTCCTTTTGCTCTGGCTCAGCTCCCTCTGCTGCGGTAGTCTCCTTTGCTGCATCTCCGTTACCGTTCCCATTGGCCTCGGTCTTGCTGGGGTCGACGACGTTGGACCACTGGAAATCAGCTAATCCCCTGCCATATATAGGGTTTACATACGTCGTTCATTAATTTGTTGGCTCGTTCGGTGATGTGGAATTCATCGTCTCGAGCAACATTGGTCAAGGCTCCAATTTTCTTCATGACTGCTCATCAGCACAAGCCAAATCGACAAGATCCCTAGACTCACCCTTGCCAATCTTCGAGTAGGTCAATGCCTCGATAGTGATGTTCTTGTATTCCTCAATGGTCTTGAACAAGGTGTCGTAAGTTGGCATTTCCTGCCCGTCAGCTAGATCCCTCAAAGGGGTATACGAAAGCTTACATCGGCGGTAGGAGGGGCCTTTCCGAGGAAAGCCCTCTGAAGCTTGTGACGCCAATCCTTAACTTTGACGCATTCTGGGTCGGACGAATTAGGATCTGATTTATCAGCTGATGAGCGGAAACGGCAATTTGAGGACATACCGTCATCAGCGGGAGCGGCTTCAAACTTGGCAGCGGGCTTCTTGGACTTGTCGGCCTTGGCTTTGGAAGCCTTGGGTGCGGGTGCGTCCTCCTCGTCCTCGACTTCAGCCTGTTTGTCAGCGATATCCCAACAGTCCTCGGCGCGAGGCAAGTCTGACGAGACGAATCTTGATCGACGCGTCTCTGCCAAATTTACAGGCCTCTTTCTCTAATCCATCCCAGATCCTTAAACTGCCCCAGTCGTCCCCACTCATAATGCCAGCAATGAGAAATCACGAAAACTCACCTTGGAGACCTTTGCCTTTTTCTTGCTCTTCTCCTTGGTAGCCTTCTTCCTCTTTGTCGCACTAACGTCTGCCTCCTCATCATCATCATCCTCAAGCTCATCAACCTGATTGGCAGCATTCTCCCTCTCCTCATGAATCTCCTTCTGCTCAGCATCCCATTCTGTCGGATCTTGAGCGATTTCGTAACCGTGCTTCAAATCACCAGAGGTTCGACGGTGGTTGCTAGAGAGGAAATCGGTAATTTCTTTAGGTGAAAGGTGTTCCAAATCGCGAATATGGAGCCATGAGCTGAATGTTAGTAGAGCTGGTAGATTGTGGAATTTGATGAAGACTCACAAATCACCGGCGGGGAAGTACTGGACGACATGTGTGCTTTGCTTTGTTGTAGCTCCCATGGGTCGTCCGGCGTTTGGTCGAGCAGCCTTGACCTTGGCTGGGACGTCTTCGGGATTGGCAATCTGGATCATTAGCGTCCAATTCCTCATCTCCCAGAATTAAGTCTCACTCGTGCAGCTATACAATCAGCATGCGACCTAACGCGACCACACGAGCAACTCACGCCATGGTGGGAATCCCTTGAGTCGGGCTAAAACGACATCTCCATGCTTGAACGACTTTGATTCTGCAGGACCAGATTTCTTGGCGGAAGCTCCGGAACTAGAACCATTTGATTTCTTTGCTCCTCCAGAAGTTGACGCTCGGGCAATCTTCTTCTTGGGCTGCTCGCCAGCAACGGTCGAGGAAGGTCGCGTTCTGGAGGATGCGGGCTTAGCTCCAGAGGCCTCTGCGGCCTGGGGCGCGTCAACTGGCGCGGTCACTTCTTCCGAGGACATCGATGGAGTTCTGTGAGGTCAGCAAGGGGTCATATCGGGTGATTTGAGAATACTGACGCGTAGGGAAGGGAAGGTGGGGTAAGTTGATATTGATGTAAAGTCTACGCGTCAGTATTGGTATCATCGCGTGTGAGTATGGTGAGCGGGACCTACCTGTCTATACTACTCTAAGCAGTATATGCCAGCTTGATGATGGGCTACTAGCTATCTATAGTAGTAAGAATGTGGTGCTGGTAGTGAAGGTGTAGAGGTAGGTCTAGATCATGTGCAGTAGTAGTTCAGGGTCTACTTTAAGCTATTTCGGCAATTTCCGAGTGTGGCACCTTGGAATCCGGCTTCACTCGACCGATCTATTGCTACTGGGCTATACCTTTGTACACTATACACTATATACAGCAATGAGATCAACAGTATTAGCATTAGCATCAGCAGCTTTGCTATCCTCGACATCACTAGGATTCAAGCAGACTTCCCCTTTACTGGTATGGTCTTCTGAGCCGTGAGTTGAACGTGTGCTGTCGTTGGGGAAAGCGCTGACGAGGCAGTAATGCAGCATTGACGGATGCAGCGGAGGAGATCAATTCAGGAGTCATTGGTGCCGATGAGGTGTATGGGACTGTCCATGGATTAGGATGTGATTGGGAGACATTGATGGTGGTTAACGTTGAAGGCGTAAGTCTTGCCTCTTACAAACCGGCGCTGGCGTCACGAGTCGACCATACACAGGAGCTCACGTATAGCTACACAACTCTCACCTCGCATCTCGATCATTACCCTCCGCCCAGAAGGCGGATCTATCAATCCCATACCTCTTGCGTCCGACCAAAGAATCCCTCGATAGCGCAATCAACGCATGGGCACAACTCTGTGGTGCAGAGGTCGTCAGCGACGTTTCCGATGACAACAGTGGAAAGACTGTCGTTCTACTGGAAGTTTCAAAGGAACACGGTACGTGTACATTATTCCTTGGAGGCAATTATACTGACAATCAGACCTATCTACTATCCCAGTTCCCAACTCTTCCCACATGATGCTCTTGACAGGTACCCACCCAATCGACAAACGACAAGAACAACCCTTCCCCTTACGACCAAGCTCCTCATCATCCGCTTCCCGCCCCTCATCCTCTTCGTCTGACCGATCCAACTCCACCATCCCTACCGGTGGACCTCTCCTCGAAAGGGTCCAGATCCTCACTACACCCATCATTACTGGTGTATTGATTACGTTCTTGATCTTCCTACCTATTATTGGATTTGGAATTTGGTCGTTGGCTGGTATTCAGGTCCCTCCTAGGATGATGGAAATTAGCAAGGGCATGATTGTCAGCAAGGACAAGAAGGACAAGTAGAGGTTTGTAGTCATGACATGCACGAGTGTTCGGTATTTGAGGTCCTGGATGTCCAATACAGTAAGTTACGCGTGGACCGACGTCTCGGCGCCTTATGCCACCCACTCAGAGGAACGACTTCTAGGAAGCGTGGCAGCCAATGTGCAATTACTCTAGCCTGGATGATGCCGGTGCATGATATTATACAATTCTACTTTCGAATAAGCAGGTAGATGTTTTCGCCAACGACCAGCTTCGACAAATGTCGGTAAGAACCCCTCAAAGCCATCAACAGACCTCCATATGAAAAGTATGCCGTTCTGAAAGTCAGCTTCATCCACATTACAACTCAAGGTGGTGATAACTCACGTTGCACTATCTCCCCCTAGCGAATCATCAAATTTGTAAACCTCTCCAATCAGCTCATGTCCACCCCAGACGAGGAAGAGCTTACCTTTCCATACATGACATACTCGTAATCAGCGGCCAACCCCTGATCTTCACTTCTCCACAATTCCCTCTTTACTTTCTTTGGTGCATCCTCATCTTCATCCTCGCCATTAACGTCCAGCTCCTCCTGTACTAATGACTTGGCGAGTGCTAATGTGAATGTTTCTTCCGGTGCTAATGCATATAATTCAGGAGCGATATCGAGGGTAAGTTCCGAATTTGTGTTGTGAGATGTTGCTGTTATACGTGATACTGCAATATTAGTATGACTCAAGCTTGAGATTTGATGAAAAGTAGACTGACCTCGGTCGAATTTCTTTCCGTCTTTGTCTACTGTCTGATGGTCAGTTATAGGTCTCCTAATGCAGAGTGTCATGACTTGCGTTTACGTGAAACCTGTCCTCGAAGATTACGTTCGTGTCGCTCATCTCGTGGGACTCTGTGGTTGATGATCAAATGGATAGAAAGGTTTGGGCCTTTATAAGCGATATATGCCTAAAGTCGATATCTGGCGCTCTGATTAATATATGCGGTTGCTCAGGTGAAGTAAAGTGTAATATAAGTGTGCAGCAAAATGCATTGAAATACTCAGTTAGTTTAGATGAAACTTGTTAGATCCTCCCTTTTAATGATCGATAAGGAGTGGAATGGAATTCTTTGAATCTTGCCGTCATTGAAAACCCATTTACATATCAAAACGTTAATCCTACACCACTAGTAAAGCCTTTCAAGGTCGCCAATAAGAAGTATACGCAACCAGAAAGCACCGATCGTCTATACAGCAAAGCGATCGAAATACACTATATCATCTACAAGTCTACCACCCGATTACATAAATATCATCAACCATGTCGCACGCCGACCACTCCCGAGATCCATGGTACGCCTTTCTACTAACGTACAAGTATCCAACTAACCCTTAGCCCATATGTGATCCTAAATGATTTCGGAGGAGCATTCGCAATGGGAGCAATAGGAGGTGGTATCTGGCACGGTATAAAAGGAGCTCGTAATTCCCCCCGAGGCGAACGTCTAGTCGGATCATTATCTGCTATTAAAGCTCGTGCGCCTGTTTTAGGTGGAAATTTCGGTGTTTGGGGAGGATTGTTTTCGAGTTATGATTGTGCTGTTAAGGGATATCGACAGAAGGAAGATCCTTGGAATGCTATTACTGCTGGATTCATGACGGGTGGAACTTTGGCTTTCAGGTGTGAGTCTCTTTTCTGTTCATAGGACGATAGATCTCTTCGGGGTCGCTGCGAGAGAATTCGGGCAGGAGGAAGGGGCGACGACAGATAGGCCTTGCGGGAACGAAATGGAGGGATGGATAGAGAGGACACTTGTACGAGATCAACGCTAACATACAGCCGGACCAAGATCAGCATTAGGATCAGCAATCGGATGTGGTATTCTCCTAGGTGTATTCGAGGGTATGTCAGCTGGGTCATCCTCCCAAGTATGAGGAATGAAGCTGATGCACAGGTGTCGGAGTCTTGATGAGTCGGATGATGGCTCAGCCAGTACCACAACTACAAAGTGAGCTCCTAACATTCCATGGAAAGGATACTAGCTGACCACCAGTACCCGAGCAAGCACCAGCTGCTGCGGCTGCTATTCCTGCATAGAGGGGGGAGTTATATATTACATCGATCTCGTCATCTTTTCGGACCCATTGCACCTCTCTATGTATCTCATATCAATCTTGCGCTTGCTCCTGATCTGCATTTCCAAAGAGGTTCGAGTGGCTGGATGGCAGTATCACTTCATGAGCTGGGTCGTTCAAGTAGTGGAGGCGACTGATTTCCGACACGCCACTTATAACTTGGACATGATTCAATCTCTGTCTAGTATACACACACCTTGTCCTTTGTCCCTTTTGCTTGGACTCCCTTTTACGACAATGTATCTCTATCTGTAATATCTGTATCAATCCCTATCACGAACTCATAATGTCAACATGCAACAATCCCTCGCATATGCTAATGAATCGCAATCCACCCCTACCAGCCCATCCACAACTATTCGCTCAATCTACTACACGTCAATCAGCATCTAATCATTCGCGTCAACTCTCTGCCCCAGTCACGCCAAGTGAAGCAGTATACCTATACTCTGTTCCAGAGACTACTGTCTTTTCAAACCGAGATCCTGTAGAGCTGGATGAGGAGGAAGATGATGACGAGGAGGAGGAGTTGGTAGTTCATCCTACTTTCAATAGGGATTGTTCATTCAGAGGGAAAGTCAAGGTTGTAGTGGGTAGGAACGAGTTTTGGTGCCATAAGGAAATCCTATGGTTTGCTAGTCCGTTCTTTCAGGGTCTCTTGCAGGGAAAATAAGTCTACACAAGCAAGCAGAGAAACTGACGGGCAGCTGGGCAGAAAACACCCAACACACTTCAGCTCCTACCTCAAGTCGACGATCACCTTCCCCTTCCGAGGCCGAGACAGATACCACCAACGATCATTGTATACAGGAACGACCGGACTCGATCAAAGAGCAAGATGAAGAAGTGTCGGAGACGGGAAGAGGACTGCAAAGTCGTAAAGGAAGTGTATACCTCGATGCAGTATCCGACACAGGTGACCAGCCGTCAATCAGCGATATCATGCGCGATCTACGAGAAATGCCAATGTCAGATGCCGCCGCACAAGAGCAAGAACAAGTGGCCATCCCAGAAATCAATCCCCTCAATATACAGACCGCACGCCCTCCTTTACCCCCTCCTGTATACGCAAGGCACGGACTCTTCGCCATTCATTCTCGTCATCCACCATTCCCTCTACCGCTACTCGATCAACTCTACGAATAGATGAGGATGTGGAAGCAACAGTAGAACTGCACGAGGAATCAGCAGCTGCATTCCAAGATTTCTTATTCTGGGCTTACCCACACTTGGATTGTCGAGTATCATGGACCAATGTCGAGGCTGTCAGTAACTCCCCACTCGTTTCGGTGATAGCTGATGGGTAGCTGGTAGCTTTATCGACAAAGTTGCTCGTACCAGCCCTACAGCGTATCTGCTACCATTTCCTACTCTCGCATGCGTCCGGGAAACCGATTGTCGCTTTAGCTCTGGCGGAGGAGTATAGTCATGCGGATTTGTACAGGGAAGCTAGTCGATTCGTTCTTGATCAGCGTAAGCTGTCATCTCCCAGGACCATCAGTAAGAGCTGATAATTAGCATCGTGGGATAGGGAGGAGATGGAGATTCTGAGCTCGGAAACCCAATTGAAATTGTCACATCGGTCAGTCCGCTATTGAATCTGGTGACATAAGCTGACTAGATAGGAGGAACTGGTTCCTCGAGCGACTACTCAAGCTAGGCTCAATAGATGTGAAAAAGGCCTATCAATGTGTAGGTCCCCGACGGTATCTGTTTCGGAGAGCTTACTGCCAGCGCAACGACTGCCCTGACCCCACGCGATGCCAAACTCTAGTCCACGATAAATGGCACCAAGCAAACCTCGCTGTATGCCGCTACGGCCCACCACAACCTTCAGTCGCTTTTAGGTGTATCAGGCAACTCGAAACTTCACCTACTAATCCAAGTTTGGTAATGCCTCATCCACTTTGTCAGATCGCAGCCAAGTCTTGGGTCAAGAATTGTACGTTCCTTACCACATTTTGCGCTGACGAAAGTGTATGATAGGATGTTTCAATTTAGATTGATCAACTCCCCTCTGAGCCCTGGGACTGAGAAGGTGAGTGGGCCACCTGGATCGTGCTGATGAATAGTACTGGCTCGCTATAAATCTCAATCAACGATTATAAGCCACGGAAGCCACACACGATTGACACGAGTATCAGGAACTGGTTGTATATATCGCCTTGTAATCATCATGACTCATGCTATGCTAGATGCATCTCTTCTCACGACCAGAGGCACAGAGATCGCAGATCTGCCGGCGGCAACTGCTTCCTTGGATCTCTTCTTGGCTGATCCAAAGTAGAGGCTCGCTTGTGCGGAAACGGCAGTGATGCGGATCTCCGTCGCCGTTCCCATTCTTTCTGTAAGCAACTTGAAATTTTGTGTGCTGTCTTCACGGCCGAAGTAGTAATTTGGTGATCGCGAGTCCTATCAGATGGGCGGTTTATCCCTTTCGATTGCATCCTTCAGGTCTAGGCTAGCCTGACCTGTGAGGCTGAGAACGAGAGAGAAGACTGGATCTTTAGCGATGAAGATCGCTACGATTATGATTCCCACGAGTCTATTCAAGGCTAAAGATAAGAGAAAAAGTGCAATTCCCGATTGGCTAAGGCACGTTTGTAGAGGGTTTGAAAAGGGTTGAAAGGGTAAACGCAGTGTCTTTAAGCGGGTCGGACTCAATGCGGCTCAGTGGCTCAGGCCGTCAAGGGAGGTGTGATCGCGTCACCGGGTTGAATATGAGATAATCCAACAATCCAAGAGTAGAGATACCAAGCAGAGAGAGAGATCCCATACAACGGCCGATACGAGTGCACAGGAACGGAGTTGTTCAGATACGCAATTTTGATCATCATTGCATACTGCGATCATCTACCTAGTATAGCATCATAATACATACATACCACGCATCTACTGTGCATAACACGCATCGCATCGAAGTATCGTAGTAACCGAAAACAAGGCCGAAAACGGGGTCACACACTCGATTAACCTCCCTTTCATTACCCCTCCTTTGAAACTCCAATCAACCCACCTCGACTCCCTTTAGAACATTATGCCGCGCCCTTCCGCCCCCTGGGCCGCTTTTCATGCAGGCTCAACTTCGTCATCTCGGCCATCGTCTCGAGCCTCATCACCAACGCGAGGTCTCGCGTCACGAAACGATGCAGCAGCTACACCTTCATTCGAGAGGCTGGATGATTATTTCGCCTCACAGTCTGTTGGATCGTCTCAAGCTCAGACACCCGCTACTCCTTACAACGACATGTGGGGGGCACAGACTCCTGGGGTACATGGACCGGTGGATATTGTATTGGATTCGGATCATTTAGTGTTGAGGGGTTATGGATCTGAATTCAATTCGGCCTATCTCAGTGGACGGGTTGAGCTATTCTTGTCGGAATCTACCAATATCAAAGAGATCAACATGACATTGGTGGGCAAGGCAAGGGTACAGTTCCACGATAGTACAGGGTGGGTCACTTTGCTAAGGAGAGGAAGGTGGAGCTAATGATCAGAACGACATCCAGAGGTCACCACCATACCCACACTATCATGACGCACGACTGGTCTTTCCTACAAGGAGACAAACGACACAATCACACTCTCAAAGCCGGTCATCATCAATTTCCATTTTCGCTCATGCTGGATGGCAATCTCCCATCGACCATCAACACCTACAATGGAGAGGCCAACATCAGCTACAAGCTCCGAGCAAACGTCGTCCGATCCGGTTTCTCGTCAAACTTCCATACCTCGCGAACATTCACTCTTCATAGGACATACATGAATGAAGCTCTCGAATTCAATCAAACACTGGAAATCGAAAATACCTGGCCTGGAAAAGTCATGTACTCGCTTACATTACCTTTCAAAGCTTACGCCGCTGGAGACGAAATCCCAGTCATGCTCAAATTCATGCCCCTCGCCAAGGGAGTACGGGTCATGACTGTTCAATCAGTTTTGAAGGAATATACACTCGTACATACCAAACACTCTCAGCATTCGGATCAACGAGTCGCAGCCAGTATCAAGCACGAGCTTCGGAATGGAAGGGCATATGTAGTACCGGAGAACACTGCAAGGACACCCGGCCGACCCGCCGTGGGGGGCGCGGGCATGTCTAGCACCAACCCCAGCACGGTTGCTAGTACCAATCCCAGTACCGCCAACTCTCGAGCTCCAAGTCCTTCTCAGACACCTGTACCCGGACGGGGATCTTCCGAACGACCACACGACAGCTATTTCCCTTCGCAGAGCGAGGGTGCTGGACCATCTTCTGGCGCATCGGTAGCTGCTTCGGACGATGAGGATGTCAACATTGGAGACGATGAAGTCAATTGCGCCATTACTATCCCAATCCCGGCATACACTACCCCATCGCATACGATTCACCCACTCTTCGTCACGCACAAGATCAAGTGGTCTTGCTCAATCTCGAATGCCGATGGGCACGTTTCCGAGCTCCGATGTGCTCTACCAATCATCATTCTAAACCATTCACAGCTCGAGGAGGCCAGGTCCGCTAGTGCCGCTACTCGAAACCTATTGTTTGGAAATGGGAATGCCGACGAGACTCAAGCAGTTGATCTGCCAAGTTACAACAATCACGTCTACGATCGAGTAGCCGTCGCCGATTCAGGACAGACTTCCGGATTCCGTTCAACTCATGCTACGCCTTTGCATTCGCCCAGCTCACCTACACCCCCAGCATCCACCCATCATTCCCGACCTAGTTCGCCTACTCGTCGACACTCGACTGCGGACGGTGGTCTTGCCGCACCTGGGAATGGAGAAGTCCCACCACGTCGTCAACTTACTTCATGGGATGATTCGGAACTATTAGCTTCCCTTGGAGAATTACGGATTCCATCATCACACAACTCTTCACCTCACGATACACCCCCTGACTCGCGGTCACCCAGTCGACCCCTAAGTCGAAGGAATTCTAGATCAGGTCGATCTTCCCGAATCAATTCGCATCAAGGCTCTCGAGCGGGATCAAGGGCCTCATCGCCCGAACGACACGGTCACGATCGATCCGATATGGCTGATCGAAGAGTATCGTCCTTTACCGGCCTTCTTCACCTTGGTCAATCGCTCAAACAAAGAGCTCATTTGCCTCACAAACCAATTTTGAGGACTGGATCGCATTTCTCCCCACATGACGAAATGGCTCGAACTGCATCAGCTTCCAATATTGGAAGTGGTAATCACGTCCGAATTGGGCCTACTACACTACACAATACCGGAGATGACGAACCTGAAGAAGACGAGGCGGACCCGATCTCGAGGGTACCTTCGTACAATATCGCTTCAAGGGGTTGGTTGGGTGGAGGAATTACTCCGCTGGATGTCAATTTACCAACGTACGATGCGTCAGAGACTAGAGCTAGAACGGATACAGAGAGGGCTAGGAATCCGGATGGAGGGCTGATTAGGCCAAAGAGCGATACTGCTTTGGTTGATCTTGGACGGGCGGATAGGGATGAGGAGATGTAGTGTGCGGGACAATTCTGGATTCAGACGAAAAGAAAATGTAGTATCACTATAAATCTATAAGCACGCATATACATATTTAGTTTCATGCAACTCTTCAATCTCATCGAACGTTGCAGTTGCACTGCATACAGTGATTAGAGAAGAAACAATCTGATTGCATCGTATCTATGTATGCGATACAAGTCAGGCTATGCGAGTTGTGCAATGTGATGATGATGTGGTATGAGATGAGATGGAATCAAGATGAGATAATGAATGTGTGTATTATGAACTATGATACAAGCACGGATTGTTCTGGTCGATGATCCTCGTAAGCCTTGTCGGCTGGGACCATGCTGAATTCTCCTAGATCGGGCATGGAGAGAGGGCCGGGTTGATAACAGTTTGTCCTCATGACATCCAATTGACTTCGGCGAATCATGATCTGCAGGTGCGAATTCGTGGTGATGTTACAGAAAAGTACAGGTGAGATATCAAGTTGGTGGTAGAGATACGGTCAAGTGATGGGAGTGGTACGATGTCGATAAATCGAGAGCGGTCCGTGAGCACGTAAAAACAGTGTAAAGAGGAAACCAAAAATTACGTGTGCAAACGAGTAATATCGCCAGTATGACCAAGGGAAGAGTGTTCCCTTGACACCAGTCAATTCAAGTTTATCGGGTCGATCAATTGCCTCATTGTAAGCGTGATTCATGGACACAGTGAAGAGGACTCACCTCGTTCTTGATCTTTGTCAAGACAGAAACACGATCAGTCAAAACAGCCTTGACTCCCCAACTGATAGCAACCTTCATCTCGGCCTCGTCATTGACTGTCCAAACGCAAATATCCTTGCCGGCCTCTTTGCATTCTTCCAAGAATGCCTGACCCTCTGGTCCCATTAATAATGGGAAACAGATTGAAAACCCATCACAGTGGTCCCAGAAAAATTTTCGGACGATGGATGGGGAGAACCCGATATGGAATCGCTTGAGGAGAGGGAGATGTTTGTATGCTGATTTGAGGAATAATGGGTGCCAGAGGCCGAGGATTAATCGGGGGGCTAGTTCGGTCTCCCAGTTGTCATGGAGGGCGATGATTCGGGCCATCTCGGGCTGAATGTCAGCTATGAGCCGGCTTAAGTTGATGAAGTACTTACGAAGAGCTTCTCGGGGTCGTTCTGCATCTTACAGTCGATCTTCAGATCAGCTTCTGCAACACACCCACTTGCAATGACTTACATTAAGGGAGACATGCTTATTCTCATCCTCCATCAACAGAGCAATGAGCTCCTCGAACAGGGGGATAGGCTGTATAGGTTCCTTCCTGGTCCTTACATGCCTGCCTATTAGCAAGATTCGGGATAGATTAGATTAGCTTACTCTACCCCACCCTTCCAGGGTTGCGTCCTGATTGTTCCAGTACCGGTAGTCGTCCTGTCGAGGGTAGGGTCGTGAAACATGAGTACTACTCCGTCCGACGTGGCGTGGACATCTGACATTAGCTCTGGCACATGAAGGGTGACTCACCGCTTTCTATACCGTCACAACCTTCTTTGATGGCTGCTCTGAAACTTGCCAAGCTGTCTATCAGCTCTGGATCAAGGTATGGAGGAGGGGGGCCTACGTGTTTTCAGGCAGGTCGGCAGAAGCACCTCGATGACCCCAGACCTCGACGTCTTTAGGTGCTCTGGCGAATATTTGCTTAGTAGGCATGATTTATGATTTTGATTTTCGTTTATTTCCTTTACTTGAATTCTATGCTGATGATGATACAATAATGAGAGGAAATAGGAATGGGGGGCTAGCTATATCATGTCCGAGACAATGAGGTGTTTCTGTTGACCGCCAGGCGACAATGGGTAAGATTTGTGGTGTCAAAGGTCTTGATCACCTCGGTAGATGAATGGAGAAACGTGCTTGACGGGGTCACGTCATTCTAAGTTACCTTTCCGAGCTATTCCTGCCCGACGGGCTCAAGCGCGAGCTGCGAGAATTAAGGCGGTGTGTTGAAAAGAAGGGGGTAAGAAGCAAAGCAAGAAGGAAGTATGCATATGTATACTACTGTAATATCGTTCTACGATTATATATACCAAATTGTATTCCCTAAATACCCATACCTGACCTAAGAGCGTCTACCAAGGGCCAATTGGAACCAGTCCAATCGCCATCCATACTGAACATGTTGCATCCTCGCAAGCCTGATTGACGAGCGAATTGGGCTTTCAAGGATAGCGAGTAGGGGTCATCATACGTGACGACCTGACCAGTGTAGGATGATCGGATCCATGGCTGACAGTCAGAGTCAAGGATGCCTTTATGATGTTGAAGACTTACGGTACTGGAGCAAGCATCCCATTCTCGATAGAACCCACCAGCTCCGATGAATGCGCCTGACGAGTCTTTGGCCAAAGCACCCTGCTTGACGAGATCTGCAAACCCAATCTGACCATTGTTGTCTCCACCACCCCCATTCCTAACGGTAACAAGACCGCTTTGTCGCTTATCGAGAGTGGAAGTCAGGTTGGCGACTTCATCGGCCGAAGGAGGGATATAATCTCGTTGACGAAGTTGAGAGGCCCACGATTTCTGAAGGTAGCCGTAGGCGGGTACACCCAAGGTGATTTGGCTGGCGGGCATACCTGCCGTAATCCACGAATTGACGGACGCAAAGGCATTGGCGAGAGGTTGTGTCGAGTTCTTGCATTCGTCGGAAAGAGGAGCATTGGGTCCTGGGTTATCACTCGCTATCATGTTAGCTCTATATCACGCTCGTGTGTGTTCGACTTACATCCCCAGATATCGTAGTTCATGATGATGATCCAGTCAATCACAGCGGCAAAGCCACTTACATCACCGAGCGGTTTTCCATTGGCTCCGGCGAATGGCCAGACTTGGGTAGCGAGCGTGATGATGGCTTCACTGGGCAGAGCGGTTCTGAGTTCCTGTAGATAGAGCAAGAAGTTGGCAGAATCAGCCGAAGAGATGGCATTTCCACCAGCACCTTGGGCATTGGGGTACTCCCAATCGATATCAATACCGTCTAGTCCATAAGCCCAGTAAGCCTGGACACAATTGTTGATAAAGTTGGTTCGTTTGGCTGGATCAGCGACGAGGGTGGAAAAATATTTAGATCCTGTCCAGCCTCCAATTGATAGTTTGACGCGTTTGCCATTCTTGTGAGCGCCTTTCACGAGTCGTCGCAAAAGGTCGGAAGAATCGTCCTGGGTAAATTCCAGTCGACCATCGGCGGTAGGGAGGGCGAACGCGAAATCGACAACGTCGAATTTAGACCAGTCGACAGACTCGGGAGGAAGAGTCCAAGCCGACCAATCGGGGTAGTAGCCGGCCATGATGGTCCTAGGGACATTGGGTAGTCTGGTGCTGGCCGGCGCAGCGGAGGAAGAAGCTGAAGTAGAGGAGGGGAGTAGTGAAGAAGATGAGACAGCGGAAGAGGAGGCAGAGACGGCAGTCTCGTTCCACATGCTCGAAGACGATGCGGATGGGGATACGCTTGACGTGGCATTGACGGAGGTCGACTGAGGAGCACCGGAGGCGCTAGTCCTTGTCCATCGGACGGAGGTCTCTTCGGACGCTGATGTCGATGCGGACGTAGATGCGCTGGGGATGCTGGAAGGAGGGGCAGAAGCTTCGATAAGGGATTCGGAGTATGAGGATGAGGAAATAGCATCGGAAGCGGATCCGGACACGGACGCAGAGGCAGAAGCAGAAGAGTAGCTCGAGTCGGTAATGGATGCGGATTCGGTAGAAGAGGGTTCAGAGCTCGAGACCGAGTCGGAGGAGCTTGGCGAAGCGGTAGCACTGGCGGATCCGGACGAGTCCGTTTCGCTAACCCAGGCAGATGTCGAGGAAGCGATACTGCTGGCCCAATCGGAGTTGGAAGCGGATGCCGACATTTCCGGCGATCCGCTCGAGTAGCTCATGGATTCGGTGGGGGCAGCGGACGATGCTTCCCAGTCGCTGACTGAGGTAGACTCGGAGGGGCTAGCCGATCCAGATTCCCAGACGGAAGTGACATTTCCACTTTCACTCGCACTCGCACTCTGAGTAGGCTCGAAGGGTACCTGGCCAGTGGGAGTTGGAGGTACCCAAACGGTTTGCGTACTGGTCATTTCGACAAGAACGACAGTGGTGGCCGTAATAGGCAGACCTCGCTCATCGAGAGCGACGTTCATACGACGAGCATGTTGAACGTGTAGCTGCTGCTGATCTTGTCGATGTCGTCTGAGCGGAAGGTGTCGAGCGTCGGCGATGGATGCGAGCAATGGCAGGAGAGCAGTGAGGGTCAACTGCATGATAAGGGGCGGACCGGTAGGTGTCGGTATATATGAGATCGGAGGGCAGATCAACTGCAGAAGGGGTAGAACGATTGGTATTCCCAGCGAGGGTAGTAAGTATCGGCCAGCGATAAAGTCGTTCCAGCGACTGATTTGTCCTTGAAGATTGATCCTATTCCAGCTACCCAGTAGCTTTCCTTGAACCTATCCTAGACAATTGATTACACGATGATTGAAATCCAACAACAACAGCACAGCGAAAATACAAGGACCGGTATTTCGCATGAAGCCCTTGTCTAGTCCTGCTGGGCGAAGGAGGCTATTGAGGCTATTCGGAGGGATGATGATGATAGTGAACGCCAAACTTACCACTAGAGATCCACTAAACGGGGGTCAGAGGAAAGCCATGGGCTGCTGACGCTAGGGTGTGAGTTCATGGGACGAGAAGAACAAGGCTGTAGATTTCCGGAATGGTTCTTCAGACATGACTGTGAGACCTATGGATGTGTTATCTCATAAATTAAAGACGGACTCGGCATTCAGGGAAAAGGTACCCGGTTTGAGATGAAAGAGAAGGATCAGATATGATTACGTGATCTCCTTCACTGCATATCGTATTGTAAGTTAATAATAATAATGTCTAGCATTAAACCACGGCGGCACTGGCGATCGATCGATGCTTGTACTATCGGGCTATGAGTCTGGAAATCACTGTGGAAATTCCACATTTCTTACAATACGACATCCGTCTGCAAAAGAGCCTGCTTTGACGGGGCAGCTATGCCTGGTCGACGACAGAGTGACTTTCGCGTGTACCCGCGCTCGTCGAATACACCCACGGCTATTAAAGGAGGCTCCAATGCATCACA
This sequence comes from Vishniacozyma victoriae, assembly GCA_017654735.1. Lineage (NCBI taxonomy): Eukaryota > Fungi > Basidiomycota > Tremellomycetes > Tremellales > Bulleribasidiaceae > Vishniacozyma > Vishniacozyma victoriae. The sequence continues at coordinate 1,723,939 of JADPYG010000088.1, forward strand.
GGTGTACTCCGGTTGCAGCAACAAAGGATGGATGAGCACAAAGGAGACTTCCTTTCATGACACTGTCCGGTGCGCGGTCCCAACTCATCCTCCCAGAAGGAACGACGACTTCTCACTCTCACTCACCTCTCACATGTACGATGTTAGTTTGGCTTATCACCCTCACACCCCTTACTTTTCTACTTCATGCCTGGCTTGTGTCGTTGTTGCTGGGCTCCACCAGGTGGAATCCCCTCTATCACTATCCATTTTCGCGCCACGACATCATCTCGCCAATAACGATCGATTGGCTGAGGGACATTCAAATGAAATACGACCTGCCAGGGATCTCACTCGGAGCCATCGCCTCTCCCTTGTATACCGGCTCAGGATGGAAGAATCAGACGTTTCATTTGGGTCATCTCGAAAATGGGGAACTCATCGATGACGAGGTGAGCATATCACACCCGAATAGCCACACATGCTAATGTCAGTCCCTGTTCGCTATCGCTTCCAACTCGAAGTTCCTGGTTGCGATCTCTCTTGTACTGCTCATCGACGATGGGACCAAATTGGCGGATGGTACACCTCTCGACTATGGCATAAAGATCAAGGCGATCCTGCCGGATTGGAAACTCATGGATGATTATGCGTCTTCTCACGTCTCGCTTTTAGACCTTCTATGTGAATGACTCTGCTTTGTGCCAGTGGAGTACCGCTTACGTATTAGCTATGCAAAGTGGTTTGCCGAGGCATGACTTCGCATTCTCGTGAGTGCCTTGCGATCATGGTTTTAAAGCCACTTGACGATAGCAACAACGATGTCAACGAGATCATACACAGCATGAGATATCTCAAACCCATGGCCGAGCTCCGCCAGACCAATCAGTATTGCAATTTCCACTACACCGTCCTATCTCACATTGTTACCGTCTTGTCGGGAATGCCCCACACCAAATACATTCAGCAACGCATCTTTGATCCGCTCAACCTTACCGCTACATTCGATCATGTTGCTGCTGGAGAATCCGGCAAGCGAGTGCCGACACACTTTCGACAGGGTGTAAATCCACTCAAATGCCAGAAAACCTGGAATGAGACAAACACCATGGATGTGAGCTGTATAGGGGAACCGGTCGTAGTCTCGTGGTACATGAAGGGAAGTGACGATTCGATAGCCGGAGTGACTGGTGGTTTCATGTCCATTAGTGATGGGGTATGTCCTGCTGATCTTACTGCCGCTGACAGGCAGGTAAAGTGGATAAGGGAGCTTCTAGACCCCAAACACATACCACGACAGATTATCGATGAGTCGCATAAGCCTGTCAAACCCTCCACTATCTCACCGGAACTTGATCTCATGGGATCCAGCTTCTACGGTCAAGCTCAAATCACTTATCACTATCGCGGATTTGAGGTCATTTTGTGAGTCAATAGATCACAAACATATGCTTACAGCTCAGACACGGTGGAGTCGTCCCAGGTATTACGACTCAAATCTTACGAGTGCCATCTCTTGATGTAGGGGTCATGCTGGCCATCGAAGATATTGATTTCAGTATAGCCCTGCTGCAAGTCCTCGTCAATCGAGTACTGGACGATGTCATGCACCTCGAACCGACCGATTGGGAAGAGCTCATGGTCACTAGACTCTTCAAGGAGGACCCCAGAAGGGGCCAGCGGTATCTTCGCCTCGACCTGGTCCATCAAGCGACATAGTTGTTGGTCGATAAAACAACCCAGCTTATGGCGCAATGGACATCCAACGAGTCCCCGCGATCTCACAAAGCCTTGGAGGCTCCCACTCGACCGTTCCCGACGAGCTGGCAGGTGCCATCCACTCTGCGCTGAACTCGTCCCGGTTCGAGCAGATCAATGCCACTCGAGAGATTTACTATGTACCCATGCCACGATTCTGGACCCAAGGGGTGATCTTCACCCACTTCGACGGCCCCTTGTTCAACGTTTCGGTTACAATGATTCAGGATAGGGTGGACACTGGGACTCCGATTAGCCGAATCTTGGGGACAGGGACCGCTGTCTTCGTTGAAGGCAAAGGAGTTGGTATGTTTGAAGGATTCTGGCAAGGCAATGAAGTGATCAGGGCGGTAGAGGAAGATGTCGCTAGTCATGCTGAGGTGTGGTTTAATCGTGTAGATTGATAGCATATGTTCGGACGATGGGGGTCTCGGACTCCGGAGTTCTTTGTACCTGAATGCGATGATCGATATTTGGTTCCTGCTCGGGCACTCCCTAAAGCCCCTGTATATTCAGGGTAAGACGCGAGAGGAACGCGCCCTGTGAGGTCACTGTGTGTGTGTGAATTGTGTGCTACTTCTGGCCGAGGAACGAGAAGCCGTCAACGTCGTTCCAAATAATCAGAACGAGGCGAAGACGATATCTTCATTTCAATCTTCAACTTGCTTTTTCACTCTTCTGTCCATCTCCATTCATCCACCCATCCTAATCATACAAAATGGCTTCCCACGCAAATGCAGAGAGAGGTGGTAACCAGAACTACACCATGATGCAGTTCTTCGAGTAAGTCAATTTGAGCTCGGACAACTTCGGACTTTACTCATGACAGATGGTACGCCGAGGGAGGAGGTGTTCATTGGAAAAAGTACGAGACCGAGAGCAAGAGGCTCGGTGAGATGGGTATCACTGCTTGTTGGATCCCTCGTACGTGCTCTGTGCGTTAGTAGTTCACACACTGACAAGCAGCACCAACCAAAGGTTCGAGCCCGTGCGTTCACTACTGACATGATGTATTACCAGCTGACAGACAAGCGAGGGCACTGGATACGACGTGTAAGTCAGCATGATTGCCAGCAGCTGATAATAGCTACGATCTCTGGGATTTGGGAGAGTTTGAGCAAAAGGGAGCAAAGGGTACCAAATGGGGTACCAAGGAGGATCTCAAGAAAGCCATCGATACCGCCTCGGATAACGGTATTATCACCTACATCGATGCTGTCTTGAACCACAAGTAGGTCCCCATTGCTAAGCATCATCTGACAAGCAGGGCCGGAGCCGACGACACCGACGAGTTCCTAGCTACTATGGTCGACGAGAACGACAGGACCAAGACCGTTGGAGAGATGCACAACATCAAGGGATGGACCAAGTACGTTGTCCACTTGGCCAGAGACCCGAGAGTGACTGACTCACAGATTCACCTTCCCCGGCCGAGGCGAAAAGTACTCCAAGATGAAATGGGTATGCATACGAAAATTGGCATGGCTGATGACAGAACTACAACCACTTTACCGGTGTTGACTACGATGCCAAGACCGAGACCAACGCCATCTACAAGGTATGTCTATCACACCAGATTATCCCTGACATTAGATTCAAGGTGAGGGAAAAGATTGGGCCGATGATGTCGACAATGAGAATGGTGCGTAGTTTCAGTTCCGCGCACGGTCAACGCTGATAGCCAGGGTCGTTCGATTACTTGATGTTTGTGAGTCTTTCTTGACGTGTCTGATGCCCAGAGCTGATGTTCCAGGCTGACAGTATGTTTTCCTCCCCTCTTGAGACCGAGCTAGCTGACCGAAATAGTCGATCACGCTCACCCCGAGGCCGCCGAGGATATCAAGTGAGGGGTCCTTATTTAGGGCAGAATAGCGCTAACTAACAGGAACTGGGGAGAATGGATCCTCAAGGAAACCGGAGCTTACGGATTCCGATTTGACGCCGTCAAGCACATCTCTGTATGCCTCATCTCCGTCCCAACTTGGACCAAGCTGACGATGCAGCAAGAGTTCATCGGAGACTTCGTCAGGCATATTCGTGAACACGAGGGATCTTCTCGACCCAAAGCTTTCTGTGTCGGAGAATTCTGGAAGGGTACGAAAAGATCCATGGAATCTGGCTGATATCTAGACTCCGTCGATACCCTTGTCGCATACATCGAAGGTTTGGGTACCCAATTCTCTTGCTTTGACTCTTGTCTGCAAGGTGAGTGTTCTATGGTCTGCGTCGCGTCGAGCCATTCTGACTCGGTAGCAAACTTCAAGGAGGCTGGTGAGGCCAAGGAGAACTATGACTTGCGAACCATCTTTGACAACACGTGAGTAGTCTAGTTATTCGTTATGGTCTCGACTAATTGTTTAGCTTGGTTCAGAGGCGACCCGTTGATGCTGTGTAAGTTCTTCTGATCTGTGATCTGAATCTCTGCTGATGAGCATAGTACCCTCGTCGACAACGTATGTCTTGAGGTCATCCGTGACCAATCATGGAGCTGATCATGTAGCACGACACTCAGGTCGGTCAATCCCTTGAGCGATGGGTCTCTTCCGGCTTCAAGCCCCTTGCATACGCCTTGATCTTGCTCCGAGTAGACGGCTACCCGTGAGTCCCACACAAACAATATCAGCTAACGTTAGATGTGTATTCTACGGTGACATGTATGGATGTGGTGGTGAAAACCCCCAGCAGCCCGTCAGCCAGTTGGACGACCTCGTTAGGTGCAGGAAGCACTTTGCGTGAGTACCACTTTGACGCTGTAGAGTCGAGACTGATAAATGAGCTACGGAGAACACCGAGATTACTGGGACCACCGTGAGTGACTCGACTGCTGGCGTGTAGACAGATGCTGATAGGTAGCCAACTGTGTTGCTTGGGTCCGAGTCGGTGATGAGCACCACGACCCCTCTGTTACTGTCATCTGTAACGGCAAAGCGGACGGCGAGAAGCGATGTGAAGTCGGCAAAGAACACGCTGGCGAGAAGTGGACTGATGTCATGGGCTGGCACCAGGGAGAGGTCACCATTGAGGAGGGTAAGCCATCCGCCTATATCGCGTTCAGGTGGCTGACAGAATAGATGGATGGGCCAACTTCTCGTGCTCTGCCGAGAGTGTGTCAGTTTGGACCAAGACTGATGCCAGGGGTCGAGAGGAGTTCAAGAAGGACTAGACCTAGGTGGTAGATGGCGAATTGGACGTATTTCAAAAGGGGTTATAAGGGTTTTCTGGTATTCTGTAGATGTTGATAGATTATACATGTCTGATGGATTTCATGGGTTCTTGAAACATGTCTCCTTGAAACGTTTCTGGAAATACCGTTGAAGGACGAACACTTTGAGCGAATGCAGAGTATCCAATGAGCCAGACCTAACACTGAGATAGCTGTGATGTCTATCCTCGTCTCTCATGTACTCATCACCTTTAAATTGGAGCCCAGCCCAGAAAGTAGCCTAAAACCCTCGCGGTCTGATTCCCGAGATCCTTCCGAAAATCCAAGATCTCACTTGGTTTCACCTGTTTACATCAACTTTATCTACCTATTCAGTATCTTGTCCGTAGCTGTGTAATTACGATATAATGGTCGGATGGCCCACTATCCGACCAAGGGGCGGGTATACATATACGGCGCTGCTCCCTACCAATACATCTAGATTTACAAGTCGGCAGATAACGTTTGGTAGGCCGCTCTTTTTAGACACAACTCATCTTCGATCGACTGATCCATAGGGGTCGTGACATTTTGCATACTTGCCATCTTCTCTTTATCCTGGCATAGTCATCTCGAAAGTCCGCTTCCGAAGGGTGACCATCCATATGCCAATCCTGCTCCTGTAGGTCGCCATCGACGACTCGACTGACGGATAGGATGAAACACTCAAGAAATGTCGGAGGATATCTCCCCGCAAAAGCAAGATACTGGGCGGGATCTCTGGATTCTATACGATCGAGAATATGTGGTTTCATAATGGAAGCTACCGTACGTGCGGCCCAGTGTTCGAGGGTAGAGCTGACAAGGCATAGATATGTATGGAGATGGCTTTCCAGAAACACAAATGATCATGTCGGGTCCCGGCCTTGAGTATCACGATTCCCTGTCACCCTCTCAGAAACCCGACGTCTGCTTCAGCGGTACCACCAGTACGTACTCCATCTTCCTCCTCGGATAAGACTGACAGCAGTCCTAAATAATGAAGGTGCCGGAGGAGGCTGGAATGGATTATGGCATTATTACCATTTCACAGCTGAAGATACATTGGGGGGTATTGTAGGCTACGCCTCTGTTGAGCCTCCAATCCCGGAGCCGGAGAGGCTGTTGGTCCCATACGGGATGAATTGGAGGGACAGATGGGGATTGAACGAGATGATTGTCGAGGGGATGTTTCCTAAACGTGAGTTCGTGTAGTCGGCAAACCTGATGTGTAGCTATCGTTGAGCAGGATCAATGGAACAGAGTGACGGGCGACGGTGCTTGGACGTACTTTGAAAGAGGTCAGTAGTAGCCGTGTAGATCTCGGCAGGCGGGCTGATGAGTAGTGGTGCTGGTCGACAGATGGTGTTCACACAGAAACAACCCAATGACAGACCAGTGGAATAAGATGTCCTTGGCAATATTCGAGACGCCACACCGACCTGCATTCTTTAAATCATACCGACAACGCTTGATGAAGCATTACGGCCTCCCATCGACCACATTGAAATGTCCAAAGATCGTATACATCGACCGACAAATTTCAAGTAGAAGGTTTTCGGATGAAACTGAAGCTTCTCTTGTTGGGTTATTTAGTGATATGGAGAAAGAGGGATATGGGCGATTTGAACATGTGGATTTGGAGAAATTGTCGGTTGTCGACCAGATTGGAGCTATCTCAGATGCTACAGTAAGTCATCGCGCCGGTTAGGGACAAGGGCTGATGGTAGTTGATGATCGGGATTCATGGAAATGGATTGACACATGAGATGTGGATGCCTGAAGATGCGACTTTGGTCGAGGTACGCCATGCGCATTTGGATCAGGACCTAGCTGACTTTTCAGATGTTCCCACCAGAAACGTTCCTGAGGGATTATCAATCAGTCGCGCAAGTCTTGAACCATCAATACTTCGCTGTTGTAAGTGATCGCCATCTCATGCTAATCGCGTGTTGATGACAGATTAATGATACTATACTACGGAAAGAGGATTGGGAAGCTGACCCCGGGGAGCGGTCTGCTGGACGTACGCACGATGGAACAGAAGTAGAGGTGAGTCTGAAACCCGCTTCGAGGTGATCTCTGCTGATTACTAGTTGTCGATCCCACTCATTAGGGAGATATTAGAGGGTGTATTGAAAGACAAGTCGGCTGGCTGTCGGAAGTAATGATGTACACTTGCTTGAAGACCCTCTGATTGATAAAATGATCTGACGATCTGACGATAGACACGAAGCAAAACGCTCTGGCTACCGATGGTGGTGGCTCATGATCACCTCACGGCAGCCGGCTGCCGACTGTTGACGTGATCAAGATACCGAGGCAGCTTGACCCGTAATTTGATCTCGGACTCCCCACAGGGGATTCGGCTATACGGGGATGTCGTCGAGCCGCATTGACCCGCTTAGGGGTACGGCTTTCAACGGAGACTCCGTGTTCGGGCCCTACTGCCGTAGAAACTGTCATGCTACAGTCCAGACATTTTGCCAAGCTCGATAAAGTAAGTATGAACATATGTCAGCTCCATTTGAAATGCTAAAGAGCCGAAGTGTAGGTCAGTGGAGGTTGGTGGAGGTCGTGGTGGAGGTCAACGCCACGGACGGTCTATGAAATCTCTTCTGAGGGCTCCACCAGAACACCATAGGGTGATCCTCAAAAGGATAGCCCGGGCCGTCAATTGCCAAGTGGAAAATGTGTGCGATTTGAGAAGATTCGATGGGAGTCGTTGTCAAACGGGCGTCCCGGGCCGCCTTTATGCCGGGGGAGCCAAGACTCTTGGACCTCCGCCTGACTTGGCGATTCCCAGAAAGCACGGGCCTCCAAGTGCATTAAAGGAGTCTCCAGGGCTCTAGACGCCCTTCCTCTCTCCAGAACAGTCCTCAACAATGAGCGCCAACACTACCCACGAGCTTGAAAGCGCTCCTCCCCAGAACACAGCATTGACAATCGACGACAAGGGCGAATTCGATCATGTTGAAGATGATGAGATTGATACCAAGAAGCCAGCCGCATTTGTAGTCGACAACTACGGGGAACTATCGAAACAGCACGATCTATCATTCAGGGCTACCCTTGTCCAGTTCAAAAAAGCAATGGCTATTTGCTTTGGAGTTGGTATTTGCGCAATGGGTGATGGGTATCAGTACAAAATGCCTGGAAATATCGTTGCTCTGCCCGGATTCATCAGGCAAATGGGATACCAAGATGCCGAGGGGAAGTGGATCCTTGATCCGCAGCATGTTGCTGCTTGGGGAGGTGAATTGGATATCTTGTGCAGAAGCTTACGTCTAGGTGTATACGCCGCTTCTGTTGTCTGCATCCTTTTGGTCGGGTCTTATCCGATCGACCGATTTGGCAGGAGACCAATGTTGATCGCCACCCAGGTATTTATGCTCATTGCCTGTTTGATCGAGATGTGGGCGACCAATTGGGCTCATTGGATAGCAGCCAAAGTTTTGAATGTAAGTCACGCTTATGCCTCAGCTGATGATAGGGTCTTTCTGTGGGATGTAATCAGATGACTGCGACTTCATACATCTCCGAGATTGCTCCTACTAGGGCACGAGGGGCAGCTCTAGGTTTCTATCAGCTTTTCGTCAGCACCACATTGATCAACAGTAGAGCAATGCGCTGATAGCACAGTGGGCCATTGGTTCTTTTGCAGCAGCCATCGCTCTCCAAGTCGTCTCGGAGTTGCCGGTAGGTAAATGGCGAAACGCAATCTACTCCATGTGGGCATTTATCGGTCTTGCCGCCATCGTTCTCATCTTCATTCCAGAGTCGCCTCGATTCTACTGCGCCAGAGGTAATCACGAGAAAGGAAAGAAGACACTCCAATGGATTAATGGAGGTGTCAGTGGTTACGATGCCGATCACGAGTATTTGATCATTCAAAAGGAAATTGAGGATGGCCGGGTCATGGCTGATAGGCAAAAGGAAGTGACTTTGCTCGACTGCTTTAGGGGAACAAATTTGGTACGCCTATGACTGCACTCAGGTCTGATGCGATAGCGACGCACTATCGTCTCTCTCCTGCCCTTCAATTACCAGCTTTGGATAGGTTCCCCGGTCATGTTCAGCTATACCTCTTACTTCTTCCAACAAGCTGGTCAATCAAAGCCATTCATCGCCACTGTCGCGGTCAAGTAGGTTCATGGACGTGTTCTGGCTAACTGTAGCGCTGTTCAGACTTCAGCCGTCGCTGTCTCATTCTTTACCACCGAAAAGGTCGGTAGGCGGCCTCTACTGGTATGGGGAGGATGTATCATGGTTCCCCTTCTCTTTGTTGTTGGTGGTATCCTAAAGTTGCCCAGGACCACAGCCGCTGGAACCGGGATGATCACCGTTGCGTAGGGTCATCTTTAGGCATCACGAGAGGAAGTCGCTGATCATCAGGTGTATCTGGGTAGCAGCCTACGCCTCTTCAGCCGGTCCACTGGGGTTCGTATTTCTGGCTGAATGCTCCACCGTCCTCCTCCGCGCCAAGACGGCAAACATGGGTGCACTGGCAAACGCTCTCTCGGGACTCATTACGACATACTGTACACCACTCATGCTATCCAGTCCGAAATTCGGAGTGGCCAACACAATGTTCTTTTTCGGATGTACTGGTTTCTTATGTGTCATTGCCCTCTACTTTATCATTCCGTGAGTTGTCTATCTTACCGGGACCTGACAATGCAGTGAGACAAAGAACAGGTCGTTTGTGGAGCTGGACGAGATGTTCGCCTTAGGTGTTCCATCTAGGCAGTTCAGGACTTTCGAGACTTCGATTGATAGGGCAAAGAAGGCCGGGGCAGGTCGAGCTACTGAGACTGTGTAGGGTCAGGCGGCTCAGTCAGGTCTTCGTGATCCATTTGGCGGAAGTACTTGGAGGAAATCTCGTTGCAGGCCACAGGTCTCTGGTCGTTTAGGACTTTCACTATTTCGTAGCGGGTCCAGTGGATAAGAGAGAGAGAGGCTTGTAACATTCTCGGTCAGCTGGTCCGGATGCAATTTGTGCTATTTCCGCTGTGCCTGGATCTATATTTGATTCTGATGTCACATGTCTTGTTCTGCAACACCACTTCTGGCTTCAGACATACGTCCTCTACTACTCACCAGTACCCGACTACAGCTCCTCCGAGAATGTCAGGTGACCCAGTGAAACTAAGTCTGAAGGGACCAGCCCTACTCAACAACCCTACTTGGAATAAGGGCAGTGCTTTCACTCATGAGGAACGAAAAGCGTTCGGGCTAAGGGGGAGGTTGCCTTATGCGTGAGCAATACTTGTCCAATACCAGCAGCAACTAATTGGAAGAGTCGATACGCTGGATGAGCAAGTCACTAGAGCGTATCAGCAATATCAATCCCGAGAATCTGATCTACTCAAAAACAGCTTCCTACAATCGCTCAAAGGTGAGCTCCCCCACCTAAAAGCCTGTGCTGAGATTGAGCTCAGAACCTGGTGCTATTCTACGCGTTGATCAGTCGACACTTGACGGAAATGTTTCCGGTAGTCTATACACCTACCGAAGCAGATGCTATTGCCGAGTACTCCCACTTGTTCAGGCGGAGCGAGGGATTATACCTGACTCCAGAATGGGAAGATGGGATGGAGGAGGATTTCCTAGATGCCTGCGAGGGACGGGATCTTGATCTAGTGCGTCCTCATTTCATCTTACCCTGGGCAGGGGGCTGATGATAGATTGTCGTTTCTGATGCCGAGGCTATTCTCGGGATTGGAGATCAGGTGAGTTTGAGGTGTGGGTGAGTCTAACAAGCAGGGGTCGGGAGGTATTGGCATTTCGTCTGCTAAGGCTGTCATCTATACCCTAGCAGCTGGTGTCGAGTGAGTGACCTCTCTGATTTCGACTATAGCTAATGTAGCAGCCCATCAAAGGCATTAGCAGTGACCCTAGACGTCGGGACGAATAACAGAGACTTACTGGATGATGATCTGTACCTCGTATGTGATCCTTCCCCTTAGCTCGCATCTCTAGAAAAGACGTAGCTGATACATAGGGTTGGCGTCATGAACGTGTCAGGGGTCAGAAATATGACGACTTTGTGGATCGATTCGTCGGGTTGGTCAAGAAGCACCAGTCAAAGTGTCTGCTTCATTTCGAAGATTTCGTAAGTTGATCCTACATCGTTCGCTTTGGATACTGAATATGATAGGGTGTCACCAATGCCCAAAAGCTATTGAGAAAATACCGGTAAGTTCAATTCAGTCGTGCGAGCTCTTGCTGATCTATCGACAGCGACGAGCATTCGATCGTAAGCTGTTTGCCCTATCTGACTTATCGGAGCTGATGTGATAGTTCAATGACGATATCCAAGGTACAGGAGCTGTCACTGTGAGTGACCCATTCTTTCCGATTCGGCAGGATTGACCATGCAGCTGGCGGCGCTACAAGCAGCCATCAAAGTTACGGGGACAAAGGTGTGTTTAGGTCTCAACAGACAGCAAACATTACTGATCAGAATAGCTGCAAGACCAGCGTATAGTCATCTTTGGGGCAGGATCAGCAGGACTAGGCATAGCTCGCCAATTGCGAGATGCCATCCAACTTGAATCCAAAGTTGACGAGTCGACAGCAGCATCTAAATTCTGGTTAATCGACCAACACGGTCTCATCAAGACATCTCTAGGCGATAAAGTCAGAGACGAGATCGAACAAGAGTTCAGACGGGATGAACATGATTGGGGAAGTGAAGTGAATGGGTTGGAGGAGGTTGTTGGCAAGGTCAAGCCTACCGTACTTATTGGGACTAGTACCCAGGGTGGAGCTTTTACTGAGTCTATAGTGAGTATTGGAGTAAGGGGTATAGCTGATTGTAGATCAGGGAGATGGCAAAACATGTCGAACGACCTATCATCTTCCCGGTAAGCGGATTCGCTGAGACTTGAGGACGAGGGCTAACCGATAGCTCAGCAACCCGACCCGCCTTCACGAAGTCACGTAAGCACTCGACCCTAGTCCAGCTGACATCAGCCCCAAGAACGCTCAAGAATGGACAAACGGCAAAGCCTTGATGGCGACTGGATCGCCTTTCGATCCAGTAGACGTCCCAGGTTCCTCCGACAAGTACATTGTCGCCGAGTGCAATAATGTTTGTCCCCTGCCAACTTGAGTTCCCCTTACTGATGGCAGGCGCTGATCTACCCCGGTCTTGGCCTCGGAACGATCTTAGCGAATGCTACCAAGATGACTGACAAGATGATCGTAGCTGGTTCTAATCGATTATCAGAGTTGGCCCCGGCTCTGCAAGATCCCAAGAAAGCATTACTGCCAGAATTCGGAGGTCAGTAATATCTGATACGATGCAGAAGCAGACAAGAAGCTGACAATAGATGCCGCTTCTGTCAATTTCGAAATTGCAATAGCTGTTCTTGAGCAGGCTATTGAAGAGGGAGTATCTCAAGCCGAGGGTATCCCGAATTCCCACGGGGAGAGGAGGAAGTGGGCCGAGGGAAAGAGATGGATTCCCGAGTACCAGCAGTATCAGTATGATCCTGCTGGCAGGAAGTAAAGAGCAACCGAGTGGGATCGTGCTAGATATGGGAAGCAGTAACGAAATGTAGATGCATCATTACGCGAAGTGACAGGACCAGTTGGCCATATTGTATCAGGGGTACTACTGTTGCCTGGTGGCTACGACTGAGGGACAGGCGTGTGCCACCTGGCCGCTGTCATCCAGGGACGCGATCTTATACCCCGTGCCGCGAGGCGCGATATGCTGTGTGAATACCGTGACGATAGCGAATCGAAGCGGATGGACTTGAAGCCCATGCGGGTGATGCGCCGACGCGATTACTCCGTCTTAATGTGTCTATTCCGTTTGCCGAGAGACCAGATTTTGGTGACCAGGTATATCCACCCTAGCCAAATGACTACCGGGGTAGCGAGCTCGACAAGTGGGCGGTCGGACAGGCGTCCAATAGGCAAGGTGATGTTTAGTGGTGCGTACTGGACAACAGTAAGGCAGGAGGTGTCTGCTTGTTAGCTGAGACATTATACCTTCTAGCTCACCTTTCATGCCTTGACAGTCCCAGCCTGCTTTGACCCCATCCTCCCGGAAAAGGTTGATCGCCTCTGAGCCTTTGTCATTCGGCTCGAGATACCTAACGTGAAGCGGGATATCCAGCTCTCCATCGAACCAGCCAACTCGCAAAGTCGAGTACTCGGTAATGTTCGAGACAGGTCGTTCAATATCGATCTTTTCAGGTGTCAACTCCCATTCTACTCGACCCCCTTGGCCCCAGATATCAATGAGCTCATGTCGATCAACGAAAATAGAATCCGGCAAGTTGAAAGACACGTGATATCGATCAAAAGTGTCCCTGTGTGCGGGTTTGGTAGCGGGTAGAGTGATCAGGAGGTGTGGATGGGATGCCGGGGCTTCTGTGAGGCGGAAGGTCGCTTGATGGCTCATGGTATGTAGCTTCCTGCCTCGTTGACTCTGGATTGGTTGCGCCTCGGCGTCTCGGTGTTGTGATGCTATTCTCTCTCTTTTGTCCAGCAAGACTCTGCCGTGGTACTGCAATGCTGGTTAAATGCGATGACAATTGAAAGTGGAGGGACGCGTACCGCTTGGCGCAGGGTAACTAGCCGACGGGATCAAAAGATAGCTCACCGGGCATGGGGGACTGTGACACAGGAGAGAAGGAATTTTCAGGGTCTAAGGGTTGATCACCAGTTAACGCCTCTTGACGTGTTTCCTCTGCTCTTTCCCCCTGTCGCCCTCTATAGTTTTCACCTGTCTACCCCTTTGTGCGACACTCTGACTTACTCTACTCGCTTCTATTCAATAGCATATCCTTTCACTTCACTTCACTTCCATATCTCTCATACATCCCCTCCCCCTCCTTACACAGCTCACCCAGTAGAACTGGAGACCTGTAACTGTATCCCTATCATACATAGCCTTACGACCCATCCTTCACGACCAGCCTCGATCACACACACGACCCTCCTTCGCGACGTGGCCGGATTCCTGTGCCCCGACGACCGAAAAAAACTCAAATTGACGATCAAAGCGCAAAGGACACGCCTTCTTTGTCAACATCACTATACCAACGTATCTGAACGATTACGCCTACACACGTATACGATCTTTTCATCCCTCTTCTAGCACTCGACCAAGATGCTCTTTCAGAGCACGCCGGGACGAGCTGCATCGACGCTACTAGCGGCCTTGGGTCTGCTATCGTTCTCTGCGAACGCGCTCCGATACAACTCAACACTTGATCCTTGGAACGTCAACAAAAACCAAGGTACGTCCCCATAAACACTTCATTACTGACGATAGATGCCGAGGATGTCTTGGACTATACGACAAATCGAAAGAGCTCGTACTACCCCTCGCCAGACAACTGGAGAGTGCGTTATACCACCTGTCGTCTTAATTCGCGCTGATCAATAGGAACACCCATGTTACACCCTATTGCTGGACAAGTGGATGGACGGAGATCCAGAGAATAACGATTTCTACAGTTTAACGCACGAATGGGGTCTTCACGAAATCACGCTACGTGCGGGTGGTGATACGCAGGGTCTCATGTCAAACCGATCTCTTGATTATCTCCAGTCCATGGGTTATACTTGTATTTACATGGCCGGTACTCCTTTCCTCAACATGCCTTGGCAAGCAGACAGTAAGTCCTACCCCGTCTGTAACGCTGACGACAGGTTATTCCGTCATTGATTTCTCCCTTGTAGATCCCCACTTCGGTGTCTTGCAAGACTGGATCAACTTGATGGATGAAATGCACAGACGAGGAATGTACATGATTGCCGATTTCACTGTTGGTACCATGGGAGATATGATCGGTGTCCAAGAGTATGTCCTCAATCTTTCACACGGGCTGATGACAGACATCTAAACTCGTCCGCGCCATTCGATCTCAATGAATACGAAGTCATTTGGAAGCGACCTCCTTACGCACCATGGGGTTTCGATTACTATCCCGATTTCAACTACACCAACACTTACAACGACTCGTGTCAGCTCCCCACTTTCTGGTACAATGACGGAAGTGTAGTCGATCCTGGAAAGACGGGTTGTTATGCCTCTCAATTCGATCAATACGGAGATGTCGAAGCTTTCGGTGTTTTCCCCGATTGGATGCGTCAACTGGCCAAATTCGCCTCCGTGCAAGATCGTCTTCGAGAATGGTATGCCCCCGCTGGAGATAGGATCAAGATGTACAGTTGTTTGTTTATCGAAGCTACCGATATCGATGGTATCCGTATTGATAAAGCCACTCAGGTCACTGTTCAATACATGTCCGAGTGGTCAGCCCACACCAAGCAATGCGCTGCAGACCTCGGAAAGGACAATTTCATCATCACCGGTGAAGTCACTGGTGGAGACACTTTTGGTGCTCTGTACATGGGCCGAGGTCGAACCCCAAACCTTCGACCCCCCGATTTCGACAGTGCATTAAACGTCACCCAGGCCGATTCGCAATACTTCCTCCGAGGGGAGGACGTCCACGGAATCGATGCTATCGCATTCCATTTCTCCATCTATCGTTCTCTCGCCCGTTTCTTGGGAATGGACGGTAATCTTCAGGTCGCCTACGATGTCCCCAACAATTTTGTCCAAGCATGGAGAACCATGGTTGTCAACAACGATTTCTTGAACCACAAAACGGGGCAGATGGACCCTCGGCACCAATTTGGTACCGTCAATCAGGATGTGTTCCGATGGCCCGCATTGATCAATGGTACACACAAGCAACAGCTCGGACAATTCATTTCGAACGTTCTCTTCCCTGGAGTCCCAATTCTGTGGTACGGTGAGGAACAGGCCATGTATCTATTCGATAATGGTGCTGCCAATTACATGTACGGTCGACAAACGATGGTGTCCAGTGAAGCTTGGGTTCGACACGGATGTTACGGACTTGGTTCCGAGCAATACTATAATTTCCCTGTCGGACGTGGATTCACTGGATGTGAGGACCGATGGAACGCTCTCGATCACTTTGATCCTACCGCCGAGGCACTCCGAGGTCTACGATCCCAGCACTTCCTCAGGGCCAACTACCCTGCCATTCTCGACGGTTTCGGTCTTGAGCAACTCGGTAATTGGACCGAATTTATTCAACTTCCCGGTTCCAACACCACTGGTACCGAATTGGGAATGTGGTCCGTCGCACGTGCACCCGTCGCCGTTCAACAGGGTACTGGCAACTTCAACACCGACGGTGTCATCTCGCAGGTCGTCTGGCTCCTCTACTCGAACGAGAACCGAACCATCACTCAGGACACCCCTTGTAACCAGGAAGGTTGGGTCTCGTCGCCATATCAAGGAGGCACAACTGTTCAGAATTTGTTCTGGCCCTTTGACACTATCCCCCTCGAGGACTCGCTCGATCCATTCTTTGACGACGGCAAGGCCCCGTACCGAGGTTGTCTACCCAGCATCACCCTCAAGCCATGGGAGTACAAGGTCTACGTCCCTCAGGCTCAGTGGCGACGACAGCGACCTGCCATGACCAAATTCACCCCCGGACACGATGCTCGAATCCCCGCTCCAATTGGAGGAACGATCGACATTTCCATCGAGTACGATACCGAGATGAGCTGCGACTCCTTCCAACAAGCCAAGACCCTGGTGTACTCGGGTGACGCCTCTGGAACGCCAACTCTCTCGCAGGGTTCTTGCGCAACGATCGCGATCGCAGATCAGGTCGCACCCGAACTCGTTGGTGTTGCTCCATCCTCATGGCGATGGACTGGTCAGATCGAAAACGCTGGCGAGGGAATCTACGAAATCATTATTGCCCCTGTCGCCGCAGAGTCTGGCGCCAACTTGACCACTCAAGGTACCGATCACTTGCTCATTCGGGCTGGTGGGGACGATAATCCAATGGTCCACCCCAATATCGCCGACTATCGAGACGATCTGTTGACCAAAACCGACGGTAAATACCTGTTGAACCAGCGAGTTCCCGGTGCCGACATGTACCGATGGTCTGCCGATTTCACACAAAACTGGAGTCCTTGGACTGCTTACCAGGCGGGTGAGGTCGAGCTCAACGCCACTCTATTCGACAACGAGGATCTCTGGTGGGATGGACACCACGTCCAGGTTCAATACTGGAGTCAAATCGCCATGTCGGCCAATCACATGCTTCACGGCGATGCCGATTACAATGGACCTCGACGACGATACCCACAGCTGCTCGCCCGAGGTTTGTTCAACAATTGGGGTTTCGATCTCGGAGCCAAGGCTTCATTCAAGAATGACAATGACTCGTCTTGGACATTTGCCTTCATGGCTGCTTGGCCCGCTTCGCTTCAATTGAACGTCTTTGCCTACAATGACTACTTCATGGGTGATTACGATAATGATGGAGCACTCGATCGATTGGCACCCAATGCCTTGACGCCCAATTTCCTCAACATGTCTCAGCCACCTTCGCCTCATCTCGGTTGGAACGTCTTGATCAATGACGCGACTGGACGTTGGTCTGTCGTACCTGTCGGGCAAGAGAGCACCACCATCATTGCGTTCGTTCTCCTCTTGATTCTGCCCGTCATCACAGCCATGCTCTCTGCCATGATTTTCCGATACACTTTCTACTCGATCAAGGTCAACAAGTGGGGTATGAAGCCCAGCAAGGAATCTTATTTCCCCATCATCGGAGGTCACAAGGAAAAGGGCGGCGACATGAACGAAAAGGCCGTTGCTCTCAATACCAAATCGTCGAAACCGCCTGGCAAGATTATCGGTTGGCCCGAGGATACCAACAAGCGTCGAAAGGTGCTTATCGCTACCTTGGAATACGAAATTATCGATTGGAAGATCAAGGTCAAGATTGGTGGTCTTGGTGTCATGTCTACCCTCATGGGTAAAGCCATGACAGATGTCGATTTGATTTGGGTTATCCCCAAGGTTCAGGATTTGGAATACCCTCAGGGAGAATACGCCGAACCTATCGAGGTCATTATCTTTGGCGAGCCCTACTTGATCGAAGTCGAGACTCATCAATTGGACAACATTACCTACATTATCCTCGATTCGCCCGTCTTCCGAGCCCAGACTAAATCCGATCCCTATCCCCAGCGAATGGACGATTTGTCTTCTGCCATTTTCTACTCGACTTGGAATCAGGCTATTGCCGAGGCTGTCCGACGAAACCCCATTGTCGACATTTACCACATCAACGATTACCACGGAGCGCTTGTCCCACTTTATTTGTTCCCCAAGGTCTTGCCCGTCTGTTTATCGCTACACAATGCCGAGTTCCAGGGTCTATGGCCTCTACGAACCAAGGACGAAATGAAGGAAGTCTGTGCTGCATTCAACATTCCCAAGGAAGTTTGCAGTAAATATGTCCAATTCGGAAACACTTTCAATTTGCTCCACGCCGCCGCCTCGTACATTTCACACCACCAGAAATCGGTCGGTGTCGCTGGTGTATCGGACAAGTACGGAAAACGATCCTGGGCTCGATACCCTGCTCTTTGGACTCTACGAAACATCGATTCCCTGCCCAATCCCGATCCTACCGATATCGCTGCTCTCGAAGCTCAACCTTTGGCCATCAACAAGGTCGAGATCGACGAGGATGCTGAATCGAAACGACCTGAACAGAAACGACAAGCTCAAGAATGGGCCGGTATCAAGCAAGACCCCAACGCCGACTTGTTTGTGTTTGTCGGTCGATGGTCCAAGCAAAAGGGTGTCGATCTTATCGCCGATGTCATGCCAGCACTACTCGACAAGAAGCCCAAGATGCAGTTGATTTGTGTCGGTCCCGTCATTGATTTGTATGGTCGATTCGCCGCCGAGAAACTCGCTCGTCTTATGGAAATGTACCCCGACCGAGTCTTTTCGAAACCCGAATTCACTGCTCTTCCACCATATCTGTTCTCTGGCGCTGATTTCGCCTTGATCCCATCTCGAGATGAACCTTTCGGTTTGGTCGCTGTCGAATTCGGTCGAAAGGGTGCTCTTGGTGTTGGTGCTCGACTTGGTGGTCTCGGTCTCATGCCCGGTTGGTGGTTCCCTGTCGAATCGTCTGCTACTGTCCACATGCTTTCGCAATTGACTAAAACGATCAAACTCGCATTAAAGTCTACCAACGAGGAGCGAGCTATTCTACGAGCTCGATCTGCTGTACAGCGATTCCCTGTTGTTGAATGGCGACAGCGACTTGAGGATTTCCAGAAACGATCCATCACTGCCTCTCGACATGGTGCCGGTGAGAACGCCTGGGGTTTCGATCAAGTCGATTCTGGTCGAACTGGATTCTACGCACATGATGTTGGAAGTAACGTTTCGCTTGCTCAATTCAACCGACCTGGTACACCTGATTCGATTGCTTCTGCTCCTCCTTCGCCCATGCCCGACTCGCGACGTCTATCTCACTCGCCTCATTCCGCCGATCCCAACCAAGGCTACTTTGACAACCAGCTCACTACCGGTGCCGCGTACCATGATCGATTCAACAAGCGAGACCCCAAACGAGGCTCCGCCGAATCGTTCTACGATGAAGACCCCAATGCATCTGAATTGTACTATGACGACAACAAGCGACGATCAGCTAAACCCAAGTTCTTCCAGGGAAGCTACGACGACGAGGATGTTCCTTCATCTCAAGGTTCTTCCGATCAAGGTGACAATCACACACTCCGATCTCAGCAGCCTGGAGAGACTCCTCAGGCTTACGACAATTTCCTCGCCGCTGCCAACCGACAATTCTCCAAGCAATCTGGCGGTCGAAACCAGCCTGATCCATACTTCCAGAACGACTCCAGCCGAAACTCTGTCTCTGAAGGCTTTGCTCCATCTCGACCATTCACCATGCACTCTAGGACGTCATCCTTTGACTCCATCTCGTCCATTGTCGATGAGAAGGGCACTTCCTCGCCACTCAACAAGGCCATGGACAATTTCACCGATTCCGATGGTGAAGTTGCTCAGAGTTTCGTTCAGAAATTGCGAGATCTCTCTTCCGACAATTCCAAGGGTGATTTGTGTATCGAGAAATTCTTGATCAAGAGTGAAAAGGCCTTCTTTGACGAGATCAAAAAGGAAAAGATGTCTTCTTGTAAGTCACTATTTCAACCACTTCGGCCTGCGCTTATATCAGCTGCTATGTCTATCAAGTCTTCTCGAGACTCCTTCATGGCTTCTCGACCTGCTTCCGTTGTGGATGGATTCAGACCTGAATGTAAGTCATCACGTCCTCCCCGAGTTTGACTTGACCTGACAGATCTCCCTACAGCCCCTTACTCTCTCTCTGGACATGGGCATGATGATTCTACTGACCAATACGGCGGTCATGGCGATTACGAAGAACCAAATATTCACGATAAACCAATGACCAAGATTCAGATTCTGCTACAGAGGTCTGCTTTCGGTTGGCCCATGTACACTGTGATTATCGCTCTTGGTCAACTTCTATCGGCTGTAAGTCTCCCCTACTTCTTTCATGTGTCGTGCTGATTCCAGACATCCTTCCAATTGAGTTTACTCTCTGGATCCAACACGCTCAAGGAAACCGACTTGTACATCATTTGTTCAGTCTTTGTCGCCGGTACACTCGCCTGGTACACCTTGTTCCGAATGAGGCCTTCCGTCTGGGTTTTGTCCGCACCATGGGTTATCTTTGGTTGCGCCTTCTTCATGATTGGTCTTCCATCGCTCTACGGCCCCTTCACCCCACCCCGAGTCATCATCCAACGAGTCTCGGTCTGGTTGTACGCATTCGCCTCTTCTGCTGGTTTCTTGTTCTTCGGTCTCAACTTCGGTGATGAAGCTGGAGCTGCAACTGAGATTTGGGTCACTCGAGCCTGTATCGTCCAAGGTCTACAACAGATTTGGGGTAAGTCAATCATTATCTGCCTTCAATTTGTCTGACGAAACAGTCTCCGCACTTTGGTACTGGGGTTACACTCTTAATGGTCAAGATCCCGCCTCCTTTGTCGTTCCCCGAGTGGTCATCATTATCACTTGGCCATTGGCTGCTATTTCGTTCGCCTTCTCGGCTTTGATGTTCTGGGGTCTACCCGAGTTCTACCACCAGATTCCACCTTATGTTCCCAACTTCTTCAAGACTTTGTTCCGAAGGAAATTGGTCATTTGGTTCTTGATCTCTGGTATTCTACGAGACTACTGGCTCTCTGGTCCTTAGTAAGTTGTCCGACACACAACTCGAGGCAAGCTAACGAAATAGCGGTCGAAATTGGCAGTTCTTGTGGCAGGCGGCTGATGTCCCCAAGTGGGCCGTTGTCGTCATGATTCTCATCTTCTTCATCGGTATCTGGGGTGCCCTTCTCGGTGTTCTTATCAGTATGTTCCCCTTTACTTCACGGGGACTGTGCTAATTGGCAGAATACTCCAAGGTTCACTCGTGGCTTGTACCAGTCTTTGCCATCGGTCTCGGAGCACCCAGGTGGTGTCAGATCTGGTGGGGTACTTCGGGAATGGGTGTCTACGTCCCATGGGCAGGTGCTGCCGGACCTTACGTGTAAGTCTCTGGTCTTGTTGGTCGTGAGCCCATGCTGATGATTCAGTGGTGTTGGGCTATGGTTATGGCTTGGTGTGCTCGACGCAATCCAGGGTGCCGGTTTGGGAATGATTCTACTCCAAACCCTCTCCCGATTGCATGTCTGTGCTACCCTCGCGCTCGCACAATTCATCGGTTCCGTCACCGTCATGGTCGCCCGAGCAACCTCGCCAACAAAGGTCGGACCAGGAAACGCATTCCCCAACCCTGGTATTTGGGATGTCGGACAGAGTGGAGACAACAACCCCTTCGGATACTGGGAGTTCTGGGTTTGTCTATTCTGCCAAATCATTATCGTCGTTGGATTCGCCTTCTTGTTCCGAAAGGAGCAGTTGTCTAAGCCATAGACGCCCACATCCATAGAGTAGATTAGTTGATTCTGAATGAGAGGAGAGATGATTGACGAAAATGATGGACTATATATATGTTATGCATCTCTTATCGCTTTGCTGCTTAACCACTTCTGCCTCGAATTGATACGAATGGGGACTCCAAGATCTCCGTCAACTGACTCTGCAACCACTGACTATACTACACCTCAACTAGACTACATATATACATACATACATACATACATACATACCATGCTGCTATCAACAATCAGCCCGACAGATACATAGGACAAGCACGACAAACATGTCCGGGGATATACTGCATCACAGATCAGCTCGTCCGAGCACAGTATTCCCAGGATACTGGTTGATCAATCTACCTCCAGACGCTCCAATTCATGTCCAGCGATATCGCTCTATCGAAGCCACGGGCGATAGTCGTGAACAAGCTTTACTGGATGATCCACTAGAGGTGCAATGGCGAAAGATCAATTCGACCGGCGATGGGAATTTGAAGGATATCCTGGCTGGAGGGTGTGCTACTATCGTTCATGGCGCCGTGACATCTGAGTCCGAGCGGGAACGCGAATTGTGGATATTTAACACGAATGGGGCTAAGACAGAGGACTTGTCTCTACTAGAACGTGAGTCAAATACATGACAGCGCTGATACATAGACATACTACCAGACCCCCATCCAATCACTCCGGCCGAATTACTAGAATGCTCACGACACGGCTCCAACATATCCTGTCTCTCTCAACCATCTACCTCTCAACGACCCACTATATCCTGTGATGTACACTTCGAGCCTAGAGGAGAAGAACGGATAGGATGGGAGAGGTTGGGATTAGCAATATTAGAGAAGGCGGAATGGAAACGGGGCAAAAGGGTCATTGCTAAGCCGTAAGTACCGCGTTCTTGTCTTTACGCATTGCTAATTTGTAGGACTGATATTCAATTATTACCTGATCTCAATGGGTTGATGCTCAAGATCAGACCTGCAAAGAGGTCTGCAACCCGACCGCCAAAGACCACTGCGAAAATACAGATCATACAGCCTCTGGGAATACCTGCATTACCTGTCGGCCCTTATCGTCCTACCGACCACGAAGCGGCTACATTGGCCTCATCCTTCGAGACTGCGCTGGGTCCTACTTGGAAAGATGGACAATGTGCTTTGCGATTGGATGCCCAGCTTGTAGGACGGATTTATTGGGAATACACGACCGTTTGGATACCGAAATCCACCTCGATTGCATCCCGGCCGTCAATCAACAATGTCTCAGAATGGAAGAAGGGTTCGGGGATATTGGCAATATGGCCGACTCATTTATTGGAAGATGCCCATGACTCTACTCGGAAAACGGCCCAGATGAGAACTGTACGCGATATGCCAATCCTCGAATCTGCTGTGGATCTACTGGGTATATCGTCTGGACTATTCGACGCTATTTCAACGTATAGGGAACCAGTGGATCAACTTACTCCCCCTGGCGATACTTCTCTCGATGCCGATACCCTCGTTGACCTCGATCCCACCGAGGCCTCACCGAGCTATCATTGGTCAGATACCCATATTAGCAATGGTCACGACAACAGCCACGATGACCTCGAAGACCTGTTTGCATCCCCAACATCCCACGATTCAGCAAATCACCACTTCGAATTATTCGGGGATGATGATGATCGACGCAATTCCCTGCCTATGGACAATTCACATCTAATCGATTATGACGATGTAGTCATGACATCCCCACCACCCCACGAACGCAGGGAATCGTTGAGAGAGGTGATGGGAGATGTGGAAGAAGTTGGTCCTGGTTTGATTACGGACGACGATTTCAATTTCTTCGATTCGCCTCCTGATCCTGATGCAGAGATACCCGAACCTCCTGCCGCCATTTCGATGCCCACCCCGGAAAGTCTGTCGCATACAGTCCCCGCTCAAGAGATGCCCACGCCCGATGAACCGACCGTGGTGGAGGTCACTCCGCCTGAACCTAGTCCTGTGGTCGAGCTGCCGCCTCCAGAACCCGCTGCTGTTCCTCCCGACCCGCCAGCAATTGCTTCGCCCGTATCTCCAAAGCTGTCTCAAGTCAAACAATCACCCAAGCGTCGTCGGACTCGCGCAGAGGAGCTCATGCCACTCGAGTTCGCGCCTCTGGACCTCGCCCATTCTCACAATAACACCCTATATCATATCCCAATCCGCTCGGTGCTGCCCACCAAGCTTAATCTCGACCTCATTGAGCGCCTGAAGGGACCGTATAAGAAGGGCAAGAAATCTGACTATTCTCTCGCCTGGCGCCTGGATGCTTCCGATGCAGAATCCGATATTGAGGAATATACGCGCCCACCGACCCCTATCTCAGAATACGATGATACTGCGAGCACCCATCCTGGTCCTTCACCTCCATCTACCGGACCACGAGGTGAGGGAGACGGACAATCGAAATATCATTATCAAGGACAATGGTGTATTGCTGCTGGACTCCCCATGATGCTCAGCCGAGTCACTCGACCTGATCATGTTTACGTACCTTGGCAAGCTTCTTGGGGAGAAGATTCGGCGACTGATCTCCTCGAATCGCCCGTTACGCTTCCCAAGAAACGGAAAGCAAACCTCAAAGACGGCTCCTCGCTTAGGCTATTCGCT
Organism: Vishniacozyma victoriae; assembly: GCA_017654735.1. NCBI lineage: Eukaryota > Fungi > Basidiomycota > Tremellomycetes > Tremellales > Bulleribasidiaceae > Vishniacozyma > Vishniacozyma victoriae. The sequence continues at coordinate 1,748,362 of JADPYG010000088.1, forward strand.
AAGCAGATCATCCAGAATCGACTTGCGCGACAGGTATTTCGTCCTTCCCACGAACACGAGTCCCGCGTTGGGAGTGGTCTGGCGGAAGAAGGTGTCATTCTGTCCGACCTGGCGGCTCTGGATGACACGCCCCTCGATCTGCCTCCTTGCAATATTCACACTGGTTTCCAAGGGCATGTGATTCAACTCTCGAGTGCCTCGCTTCGATATTGGTCTGAACTGGGCCTTCAACCTTTGAGTGGACCGAAGAATGTTAAAGCTGTCATAGTGACTAGGCATGTGGAGGATGAATCTCAAGCGAGGAGGCTTGCGGAATCTCTACGGACCGTTTACTCTGTAGGTGCCTCGGCTTCTCAATTTGAATGGTGCTAATGACATAGTCGCTGAATCTTGGCACGATAGAGGTTGACACGACTCACGGTCGCGAGGGATATCAAATCATCAGCGCCAAAGGTTCGTTTACATTCATAATGTCTAGTCACATACTGACTGTCAGAACCTCTTTTCGATCTGAACCAGAACTATGACGAAAGTAGAGTGATGCTGACGTTTTTGCGGAATGATCAAATGTCCTTCGGCGCTTCCCTCCGAGACTTACCCGAAACAAAGCCAAACCAGACTATCCACATATTACCCTTATCGCTGGACACTCGAGATATCCCAGACGCTGCTAGAGAGATCTATAATTCCATCTCGCACCAGATCCGCCCGGTATTTCCCACGCAAGACTCGATACCATGGCATAATTATCCTACTTTCACTCTTGCACCTGCCGAACGTCCAAAGCCTCGATTAACAATGGGAACATATGTCCCGATCCAATCATTCGATGTGTTCGGATCTTGGCGCTGGATACATGCTGCGTACACCTACGACGAGGAGAACGATACATTGACCATGTTTATTGTGGATGCAGAAGGGGATGATTGGGATGTGAAAGTCGAGACTGGCTTGGGGGATGAGTGGAGAATTAGGGTACAGGCTATGTGGGACTGGATAGTTGCTTTCGGGGATAGTGCAGCGATTGAATGGCAGGTCGCGATTTGTTCTTTGGGCATTATGGAGCCGGATGAGATGAGAGGTAAGTCCTTGAACCCGGTGTTGATCTGAATCTGATATGTTAGCCTGGCGAAGTACCTTCATTGTCAGAGCCCCGCCCATCACTGTAATGATGTGTGATCCTTCTCCCTTTAGCGGCCACATTCAGAAACCAAAAGCTGGCCCGGCAAATGTTCCGCAGGGAATGCTTACCGATCCATCGACTACCATATTCGACGAGTCCCAAGGAGGAACATACCTACCCCTTTCACAACGTCAACCAATACAATCAGGCAACAGCGTGGTCTACTCGGCTTCGTCGTTCCTCTTGTCCCTCGCATCTTCGACTTTGGAGTATTCGACCTCGACATATCATGTTTTATGGCATCGGCCTTCACCCGGGAAGGAGGAGGCGGATATAGATCAGGAATTGGCGGGAGAGATGTATAGGTTAGCTTGCTGGGGTGGGATGAGATTTGGGTTGGAAGGGCTCCCGGCGCCGCTCGCTGCCGTTGGTGCTGTCCGTGATGCTTTGTTGACGGGATCAGAGAATCCCTGATCGTTGTATACTAGTGACTTCTGTATATTTCACTTCCAACATGCATGTTACGCTTGTATATCTCTTCATCTAGACAATCAGGCCTATATCTGCGGGACAGCATGTCCATCGGCTCTCAAGTCACTTCCGCAAGCCCACACTCGTCGACCAGAAGGATCATTAACAGCTTGTATAATCTGTCCTCGACCCGCTACGGCCCTGGCCCATCCCTCAGCTAGTGTGATATCATGTCCCATACCTACTCGTCAGATCCGATCATCGGAATCATGGAGACTCACCTCGTAATTCCTCGATTACTTTTGGGTCTACACCTTCTTCGATGAAGATTTGACTATCTAGATCGCCGGCGTCGTTATTTTGCCCTGCGACTGGTAAACCAGCGGAAATACAGAATCGAGGAGCATCAAGGCAGGCTTGAGCTGAGAAACCTCTAAGTTTATTCAACAAGACCTGGACATGGCCTTGGGGTTGCATGAATCCTGCCTGTCAGCTTTACCCAGAAGGGGAACGAGAGGCTCACCTCCCATGACTCCGAATGACATTAGGAGTTCATCGCCAATGGTCACCATCGCCGGGATGATAGTGTGATAAGGTCTTTTACCACCTTCTACATTATTTGGGTGACCTTCCTTCAATGTGAATCCACTACCCCGATTCTGGAGGGTGAATCCACATCCCTTGGGAATTGCGCCTGTTCCGAAACCTTGATCATCAGCTCACGTTCGCCGTGTAGGAAGAGGACGTACCGGCGTAGTTGGAGGCGATGAAGGAACATGCGTTACCCTCGCTGTCGGATGTACTTAGGTAGATGGTATCGGATGAATTGATAGGATTTCCATGTTTGACAGGAATGACTTTCTTGAGGTCGATCAAGGCTGCTCGTTTTCGGAGGTACGGCTGAGGTGTCAATTGTTGCCCTTCACGGTGAGAAACTCGTACCTTGCTTAGGAGCTCCTCTACCGGGACATTCTCAAAAGCGGGGTCAGTCACGTAGTATCGAGCTGAGGATCAGCATTGTGTCAAATCGCGAGAAGAAGTTGGGGGCTCACTATCGGCAAAAGCGAGTCGCATAGCTTCAATAAGGACGTGCAAGTATGCCGTCGAGTTATGTTCCAGCTCAAGTACATCAACGCCCTGCTCTACTTCTAGGGCTTCAATGATACCGAGTGCTACTAGTGCAGTCAGACCCTGTCCATTTGGTGGGCACTATCATCAGCGTAACACCAATTTAGAGGGATATGATACCCACTTCCCAGAGACTGACTCCATCTTGCCCTTCCTTTGCTTTGTACTCGTATTTGATGGGCTGGATGACTTCAGCCTGACATTCAGCCAGATCTTCCAAAGTCATGACACCACCCTGGGACTGGACGAGGTCAACGATCGCTATTCCGTCAGTGACAGCAGATGATAGGTGGAGGACTGGGACTAACCCTGTGCAATCCGGCCTTTGTAGTACCCATCATGACCGCCTTCTGCGATCGCTTCGAAGGTCCGGGCGAGTTCTGGGTGCTTCATGATGTCGGAGGCTAGGGGTGCGGTCTATCCCATCAGCTTCATTCCGTCTGGTTTAGGCAACATACTTCATCCGGCATCATCATTCTACCACATCAGCTACGTTCACATACGAATCGGATTACTTACTCTCTCCAATTATCCGACATCTTCTTGATGAGGCCTTCGCTCTTTTGCCACTACACATAAGCTCTCCGTTCTGCGTTGCCGAATGCTGGAACACATACCGACCGGGCATTGCACTCGTGTTCAGGTACTCCCTCTTTGGCAATCCTAATCGCCGGCGCCAAGATCTCGGCCATGCTAAGCTTGCCAGAACCATAAGTCTCGACCGTCTTTAACCACCCGGAAGCTGCACAGGGTACGGTCACGGAATTGAGGTTATCAAGTGGGATCTATTCATCAGCTAAGCCCTATACCTCTACTGTGGACATACGGAATCCCCTGTGATTCCTTGCTTCCGTAGGAACTCGAGATTCAATGCCTTTGGGGCTCGTCCGGAACCGTTGATCCCTCCGACTTTCTTCGTCTTTGCATCGTAGAACAGGCAGAAGTTGTCTACTCCATCAGCACAAACAGGCAGTCCGGTAACGCACCTCCTCCGATACCGGTACATGATGGCTCGGTAACGTTCATAGCTGCGGCCGTAGCCACCGCTGCATCCGCTTATAATCAGCTCAGTTCTCACCGATGGGGGGCTTGTAGCTCACCAGCATTTCCTCCCTTGTTCAAAATCTCAAGACCAGCCTGGCATGCTTATCATTAGCACTTTACCCGGTCCAGGTGACTTACCAAGAGGCTGTGATGTTACGATTGCTCCCTTGGCAGAAAAGACTGTTGACCTCCGAGATGGGAAGTGAGCGAAATTGGTATCGTTTGCTGGGTGTAGCTTCTCGTGGTCTATGGGTGCCATGGTGAATGTGTGGTGTGAGTAGGTGGATAGGGGAATCATGTGCTTATTAGCTTAGATCTGATATTCAAGTTACCGGTGTGACCGGCTCAGGGTAAACCGGTCATCTCCGACACGACTTGTAACGGGGCTGTCGGCGATAAGAATGGTCGCATCGGTGTTTGCATTGTGCCACACTCATCTCTCCCTCGGAATGCAGTTGTATCCCCGCTTCTTCCTCGACGGAGGCAGAATTGGCTAAGCAGCCAGAGACCTCGTCAAGCCAAGTGAGAGCAACAGGAGATCCTTTCATCCATCAATAGTCAAAATGGGTTGTACGTACAAAATATACATCTATACATATAGAGTCATGACTAACATACAGCCAACAAGCCTCGTGGTCTACAAGCCGCTCGATCCCTACGAACTTCTCGACGTGAGAACCGATGGGCCGACAAGAACTACAAGAAGAGGGCTCTTGGTAAATTCTACAAGACCTCGCCTACCGGAGGAACTTCGCACGCCAAGGGTATCGTCCTAGAGAAGGTCAGTGGAATTCTGTTTAGGGGTCAAGTGCGGATGAGAAGGAATGGAGAATGGGAAATTTGAGGCAAAAAGGAATTCGCGACTTTCGCCAATATGAAGGAAACAGGAGGGACGATGGAGGATATGAAATAGACAATTGGAACATCATGCTGACTGCCTAGGTCGGTGTCGAGGCCAAGCAGCCCAACTCTGCTATCCGAAAGTGTGTCCGTGTCCAGCTCATCAAGAACGGAAAGAAGGTCACTGCTTTCGTTCCCAATGATGGTTGTCTCAACTTCGTGAGTCACCCATGTGTCACTGTATGCCCAGCACTCATGTCAGACCGACGAGAACGATGAAGTTCTTATCTCTGGTTTCGGTCGACGAGGAAAGGCAAAGGGAGATATTCCCGGTGTCCGATTCAAGGTCGTCAAGGTCTCTGGTGTCGGTCTCCTTGCCCTCTGGAAGGAGAAGAAGTGAGTCACTTGAATACAGTGTGTTTAGTTTGTGCTGACGATTTCAGGGAGAAGCCTCGATCGTAGACTTCTGGGTTGACATGCATGTATGATTGGCATATCCGGAAACAAGGCTCTTGCAGTTGCAGTCAAATGAATGACGGAGGAACACGCATCACATGCTGACCTGCTCACATCTAGTCTAGTAATCGTAAAAGCCCTTGCCCGCCTTCTTTCCGACCCATCCAGCATCGACCATTCGAACCAACAACCCAGCCGGTCGATACTTGCTATCACCTGTTTCACTATGCAGAACCCGCTGGATACTCAGACAAGTGTCCAATCCAATCAAGTCGGCAAGCGCAAGTGGACCCATTGGGTGACCCATACCTAGTCGGAAGGTTGTATCGATATCTTCGGCAGTCGCGATTCCCTACCGTCAACTATGATCTCTGAGAAACAGCAATGGGCCGCACCTTCTCAAGCACGAGAATAGCTTCATTAAGCATTGGCATGAGGATAGCATTGGCGATAAAGCCTGGGGAGTCGCTTGACTGAGTCACCTCTGCATCGTCAGCGCCTGTCGTGTCACGTCGTGAAATTGAGGCTTGTGGACGTACCCTTCTTGCAGGCTTTTCCGAATGCCCGTGCCCTATCCAGCGTGTCCTTTGAAGTCTGTAAAGCAGGAATGATCTCAACCAGCTTCCTACCTCGTTAGCTCAGTTCTATCCTCTGAAGGATCACGTACATTTGAGGGACCGGGTTGAAGAAATGAATACTACCCATCAGCTATGCCTCTGTACTCTCCTGGTGAAGTGAACTTACCCAACAACTCTCGCAGCCGAATCCACATCTTTCCCCTTGTTAGAGGCAGCAGCTGCTAACCTCGTTAGAGAGATTGAACTGGTGTTACTCCCCAGAATCGTGGGAGCTGGTAGCAATTCTCCTAATCGATGAAACAACCCAGTCTTGAGATCAGGTATCTCTGGGATAGCCTACGCGTCAGCTTAGCGTCACCAGCTCATGAGGAGGAGCGTACTTCAATGACGAGATCCACGCCCTCAATAACCTCCCCACTTGTTCCATCACCATTCACCCCAGTCACCCTCTCCCTCGCTTGATCAGAATCAGATTGAGAGATCCTATTCTTCGAGACATCCCTAGATAGGAGTGATTCCAACTTTGTCAAAGCTGAAGAAAGGACTTTAGGGGAAGGGTCGTAGATTGTCAATGGCACTTTGGCGTGTAGTGCAGCGACGTAGCTGTCTGTTCAGCTCACCCTTGACACGGGGTTGAAGTGACTTGCGCGATACCTAGACCCATCTGGCCTGCTCCTATGACTGCTGCTCTCTTGATCGGTGCTAGTGCTGCCATCTTGTCTCTTGTCTGTATGGTCGATAAGAGTGATGAATACCGTTACTCAAGTCACGTTGAGCTTCAGACAAGGTCCGTCCGGTAACTTGATCACCGGCGAAGAACGGATCATTACCCACTGATTTGGACATGTGATACAGTCCAATGTCCTGCATTCTACAGCAATACTATAAGCTTCAATCGAACCTGATGTACATATACAATCGATACCTCCAGTCTCAGAACAAGATACTAAACAAATTTCCTGGCACCTCCGAGACCAGAGACCTCACGTCTCCCAGCGCTAACGCTGGAAGTCAAGTGACTCCCCTCAGGTTGCCTCCTTACTACTCTCGTCCTACTCTGTCCAATACCCAGATCAGGCGATATCGACCTATAAGCTGAGATCTCACTCTCAAGGGCGCGTATACGATCATTAGCTGCATTGAGCAGGTGACGCGTTGATGCCAATTCCTTTTGGTCAGACTAACTGACACTTTGAAAAGGCTCGGACGTACGTGTTTACAAAGCACCATTTCCCGCCTTACGTTGTCGACGTAACCGATTCGCTGGCTTCCATTGGTATGTCCCATCAGTTCCGAGTTTTGCATAGATAATCTTTCCGCTTCCTCAATGGCAACAGTCTCGCGAGCTTCCAAGATAGCTTGTCGTTCGAGCAGCTCTTCGTACTTTTCCTCGTACCCCGCAAACTCGTGATACTTGTTCTGCAGACTGAAGTCAGTGTCTCGTTTGATGGTAAGACCTACTGAACGATTTCTTCTTCCAAAGACTCTAGAGCAAACTTGGACCTCGCCTCATTTTCATTCGCCCTGACCACCAATTCCGCCTGCCTTTGATACTTCTTCTCGACATCTCGCAACTCAGCTCTAACCTCCCCTAGCTCCTCTTCGCGAACTAGAGTGATTTGTTGTGCTTGATCAGCTTCGTAGCGTAATTGCGAGATCGTCACTGCGCAAGGAGCGTGCTCGAGCCTGCTTTCCGCGTATTCTGCTTCTTGGCGGGCGTGCGTGCTTTGTAGGCCCGTCAAAGTGTTTGTTGTCTCTCGCAGGGATTGTTCGAGGGCCATTATCGATGCTGTGAGGGAGAGAATGTGGGGCTCGAGCTCGGACGATTGATCGCGGATCAGGTCGTTGTGGGTCGTAGTCAGGTCGAGTAGGTGGGCGAGGTCAGACGAGTCGATTATTGGGGATAGCGGGGTAATATCGTCGAACCGTTGCGCCTGAATGATTAGGTGACTCATCTGATCTGCTCGAATGTTGTCGACCGTATCACTGAGGAGATCCCGTTCGTCCCGAAGCTGTCTGACATGATGACTCTGATCCTCACATTCCTCGCTCTTCGCGGCTAGCGCAGCCGTCAAGACATCCACTTTTCCACCGAGACCGCGCCGATCAATTTCAAGTAGTTGTTTCTCCTCTCGCCAGGCCTTCTTCCCGCTCTCAAAGTCGTCCCACAATTCCGCATACTGATCCGTCATGATCCCCCACCCCATTCTCAGCCTTTCATTCTCCCCTCTCATTCCCTTCAACGAGCTCATCTCCCTAGCCGCCTCTTCCTCCCTCTTTGTCCTAGCCTCAACATCCTTCTTGAGAGCTTTCATCTCTGCCTCCATAGCTGCCTTCTCTTTCCTCCATGTCAAGCGTTCATCGACCGAAGGACCGGCTTGTGGCATCGGGCGGCCTGCCAACTCCTTTTGAAGTCTCCTGTTTTCCGCTTCGGCTAGAGCGAGCTTTGATCGGATATCCGATACCTTCGCCAGAACCTTGCTTTCATTTCCCTTGATCTCATCGTTCGTCTTTGTGAGAGCGTCATTTGTCGCTTGAAGCTTGGCTAAATCGGACTGATACTATACATCAGCTCAATTGTAGGATTAGTCGTACCTTGGCTTTTGACGCTTCGTGCCTCTTGACTATCTCTTCTACTTGCGTTTCAAGGCTAGACCGGGTTGCTGATGAGCTCACTTGACTCTGTAGCTTGATGATAGTCTCATCTCTTCTTGCTATTCTAGCTTTGAGCGCGTGGACCTATTACTGTGAGCGGAAGTAGCAGAGCAGATATGATAGATTCACCTCTCGCTCTAATCTTGATCCACCTTCACCTCCTGATTTCTCCTTTGGCTTGGTTGTAGTATCCCCTTTACCCGTCTGATTTACATGCACGTTCTCCACTGCTGATGTGGCCAGTGGTAGCCTGGTAGACATGATTATAATATATGAGTAATGTTTATCGTTTGTTGTGATGAACCACTTCTGAAATCACTCGCGTCAATAGAGGTGACATACCGTGAGAAAGTAAATATAAGTTAACTCGGAAAAGTTGCTGATCATCCTCCACCTATATCATACTTTCCAATATGAAGGCTAATTACAAGTTCCAAAACTTGTGTGGGACTGTATATAGACAGGGAAATGTCGTATTCACGCCGGATGGGAACTCCGTACTTTCACCTGTTGGTAATCGAGTATCAGTCTTTGATCTAGTCAAGTGAGTTCCGGATTATTAGTAGCCAGGATTAAGCTGACAATCAAGCAACAAATCGAGGACTTTGTCGTTTGAGAATAGGAAGAATATCTCATGTATAGCTTTATCGCCCGACGGAAACCTTCTGCTCTCATTCGATGAAGGTGAGTCTGCTTCCAAATACAGTTGGGACAGCAATTGATAGACAGATGGAAGAGCTCTTCTTGTCCATTTCCGAAAAGGCACAGTCCTGTACCACATGTCATTCAATGCACCCGTTCACGCATGTTCATTCTCGCCAGATGGGAAATACTTTGCGATATCCCACAATAACGGTGTTCAAGTATGGGAAACACCCAGTTTGCTAGTCCGAGAATTCGCTCCGTTCGTGCTCCACGGGACATATACGGGTCATCAGGGCGAGGTTGTTGGGATCACTTGGTCAAAGACTGGACGGTATGTCCACTCCACAGAAAGAAATGGTGGACTGATGATAGGTATTTCTTGAGTACATCGAGGGATATGACTGCTAGGCTGTGGACCCTAGACCCACTTGAAGGGTTCAAGCCAAAATCATTTGGTGGACATAGGGATGTCGTTTTGGGAGCTTGGTTTTCGAAAGATGAAAAGACAGTACGTTTTATCTGCGTCATCGTGTGCTGATGACAGATATACACTGTTGCAAGGGACGGAGCAGTTTTCACCTGGAACGCAAAGAAGGGTATCTCGGAAGACGATCCCGAACAAGAAATAGACGTTATCGACGCTCCTCACGCATCGACATCCACCGAAGTCGACCATACGGTGGCATACACTCGTTGGGGAGTTTCAAACCGAAACTACTTCAACCAACCCGGAACAAAAGTCGTCTGCGCTACATTCCATTCATCCTCGAATCTCTTGATTGTTGGATTTTCAACTGGTGTGTTCGGATTATGGGAGATGCCAACTTTCACCCCCATCCATACGTTATCGATCTCGAACGAAAAGATCTCGTCAGTAGCCATCAACCCTACTGGTGAATGGCTTGCTTTCGGTGCTTCCAAACTGGGTCAATTACTCGTTTGGGAATGGCAATCCGAAAGTTATGTCTTGAAGCAGCAAGGTCACTACTACGATATGAACACGCTAGCATTCAGTGGAGATGGACAAAATATCGCCACGGGGGGTGAAGATGGGAAGGTGAAGCTATGGAACGCAAACTCGGGTTTCTGTTATGTTACATTCCCCGAACATTCCGCTTCAGTCTCGACTGTCGAATTCGCTAAGCAAGGTCAGGTCTTGTTCTCAGCTTCATTGGACGGAACAGTCCGAGCATTCGATCTAGTCCGATACAGGAATTTCAGAACATTCACTTCACCTACGCCTGTTCAATTCTGTTCCCTAGCAGTCGACCCTTCTGGGGATGTCGTCTGTGCAGGATCATTAGATACATTCGAGATCTACATGTGGTCTGTTCAAACTGGTAAACTACTCGATGTCCTCTCTGGTCACTCGGCTCCAGTTTCCGGCTTGGCATTCTCGCCAACCGGTAACCAACTTGCTTCATCCTCGTGGGACCGATCGATTCGTCTATGGCCAGTCTTTGGACGTGCGAGGGGTTCTGAACCCATCACACTCTCATCGGAAGCTACGGCATTATCGTTCCACCCCGATGGTAAAGAGATTTGCGCATCGACTCTGGATGGGCAATTGACTTTCATCGATATTGTCGAGAATCAGTTGTTGACGGTCATCGAAGGGCGAAGGGATATTTCTGGAGGCCGAAAGGTCGACGACAGGCTCACGGCAGCCAACAATGCCGCTTCAAAGTACTTCAACTCGGTCACTTATACTGCCGACGGAAGTTGTGTCATCGCAGGTGGTTCGAGTAAATATGTTTGTATTTACTCTCGACAAGAAGGAGTCTTGGTTAAAAAGTTCCAAATCTCCGAAAATCTTTCAATGGATGGAACGCAGGAATTCCTCGATTCTAGGAAGTTGACACAAGCCGGTGCGGGGATGGATGATATTGAGGATGAATCCGATTTGGAGGATAGGATGGATACGACATTACCTGGTGCTCAGCGGGGTGATATGTCAAAGAGAAGAGTTAGGAGGGAAGCCAAGACGACATGCGTCCGATTCTCTCAAACGGGTAGATCATGGGCAGCAGCCTCTACAGAGGGTCTACTCATTTACTCGCTAGATGAGTCGACGACATTCGATCCATTCGACCTCTCACTCGATCTTACACCCGAATCGATCCTTCAGACACTGGCTTCGAAAGATTATCTGATCGCATTGATAATGGCTCTCCGATTGAGTGAATTACCATTGATTAAACAAGTCTACACTGCCGTACCACCTTCCGAAATCAAATTACTAGCACGCCAAATCCCTCCAGTATACGTCGAGAAGTTGTTATCATTCATTGCGGATCAATTGGAGAAAAGTCCTCATGTTGAATTCGATCTACTCTGGGTAGGAAGCATGTTGACGGCTCATGGGAAATGGTTGAGGGATAGGAAGGGGGAGATGGCAAGTGTATTTAGGGGATTACAGAAGGGGTTAATGGGCTTTGAAGCTAGTATCACCAAGCTGTAAGTACCATCACGTGATTATGTCCGAAAGCTGATAGGACAGATGTGATGACAATGCCTTCTCCCTCGATTACCTCATTTCGCAATCAAAGAAAGCGGCTCAAGCCCACGCTATCGAGCTGCCACCTCTACCTGTTTCTTAATCTTCTAAATACCTCTTGCATACAGTATACCTCAAAATATATATATTAGCATTTTACCAAAGCATGTATTGTACAATAAACGGTCCATGTATAAGTGACCAAACTCCAAAACAACATTCTACTCCTTATATGAGTTGCGAGCCTACTCTGCCGCACTCGAGTTCGCATTCCCTTGGGCATTTTTCCTCCCTACTCGCCCGCTGGGACCTACTGACAATCGGGAACTACTCCTAATGGTCTTGACTCGCCTGCCCCTTCCCCTCTCAGCGTCATTATCCTTCTTCTCCAGCCAGACCCAGGCGAACAACAGCCATCCCGCCCCGAGCATACATGCTGCAATAATGAAAATTGTAGGTGCGTATGTACCGACCGTAGCGGCAAAGACCGTCCCATAAAGCAATGGACTAATGATCGTTGATCCAAGAGCATGCAAGACGGCCAAACCTCCAAACAACCTCCCTGCCTCGCTCGACGAGGGTAGAAGGGAAAGAGCGAGGGAATTGGCAGTTGGTTGAGAGGCTGAACCGCAAGTGACGAGAGTGGAGAGGATGATGAACCAAGTTTCGTTCGGGTTGAGGGCTAGACCGATGTAGGGTATGAGTTCGAGTGTCATCGATATTCGGATCGTCCACAGATCAAGAACGATTGGGCGCTTCTGCTTGACTTTCAGTGCGGGCGTATCGGCGTATGGGATGTTAGATGTAGGCGGAACCGGTTCATAGAAGTACGGCTTGACGACTCTTAGAATGACTGAAATCAGCTAGATCACTGGGAGTTGTAGTAGGTCGGACTCACGAGGGACGACAACCAGGAGCATGGCACCCCTAGCATAACCCATTAACGAGATGTAAGGCCCGAGCTGAAAGTCAGATGTAATTCATGGGCAGTAGAGATTGATGACTTACCTCTGCGGAAGTCCACCCGTATTCGTACATCGCATACTGGACCTTGGAAGGCAAAACGCCCTATGTCGTCAGTACAATTCCTCGCTTATTCGTGTGACTCACGTATAGGAGACCAAGCACGAACATGCCAGCCCCCACTTTTGTCAAATTCCAATCCTTACTACCATCCTCCAATTCCCTAGGCGCAAAAATAGTCAAAGGCTGCAAGAACGAGAATAACTTCCGGAAGACTCGTCGGACAGTACCTGTGATCCTCTTTCGTCGCCTGGAGTGAGTCGCGTCATTCCCGGAAATTCTGCTGAAAGTGCTGTCGTTGTGCAATAACGGATCCCGTTCGGAAAGTTCACCACGATGTCGTGGAGTCGATTCCCACTCCCTATCAAGGGTATCTTGTCGTTGAGCCGCCGCTCTTGCGAGATCGGCATTCTTGCTCAAGATCTGGCGGGATTCGGACGAGAGCGATTCAGGTAATACGAAGAGGATCAAGCAGATAAAGACTGCGTGGATACATACGCTCATGTAGAACGGCAGCATGCTGCAAAGTCAGTGGTATGTCGGCACGACTGTTCACGTACATGTTGCCCGAAAATCTGATCAGGAAACTTCCGAGAACCGGACCCGAGGCGAATGCAACCATCATGGTTCCGGCCAATCGTGCAAAGACGGCGGCTCGAGACCCATCGGGGGTAACATCGGACATATAGGCGTTGATAGTAGCGGTAATGGTAGACATACCACCCAGGAGACCTTCGACCATGGGCCCTAGAAGCAACGAGCGATAACCGCCAGGAGCCAAATAGGGGAATGTCGCTACCAGGATGAAGAGAATCTCACTGGATGTGTCAGCGCTTGTGGTTTCTGATCTAGCATAGCATCACCTACCTGAGGAAGAAGCTAAATTCTACTATAGCCATGACCTTGGTTCGACCTATTCGATCAGAGACCTGACCCCAATAACCAGTAGTCACAGCCGACAGCACGCCGGTCGATAAGCTGATCCCTATATGTCAGCTCAAGAATGGACGAGTGACATACACATGAAGAGTTTCGCAGTAGCAGCCTGGACTTTGGGATCGTGTTTACAAGACCGAGGGTCAATTTCGTGATAAGGTGGTCTCTGTCGAGGTGACGAAGGGGTCGGCTCGTCGTGATCGGGTTGGCTGGGTTCTGACGGCTTCGGGCTTGGGATAGGTGAAGATGGCCTGGGAGTTCGTGGTGTCGAGCCATTGATGTGCAACCCATGATTCAGCTCGTAATCGTACATTTCCCTCTGTATCTTTCTAAACCATTCGTCGGCTGGCGATGGATGATAGGACGGCGAGGTTGGCGGGACAGTGGTGTTGATTGACATACCACCATCGATCTCTCCGAGCCACGGAGACGAGTCGATGATCTGTGGAGGGCTTGAATCGAACGCCTTCCAAGCAAGACTTGTATCCTCAGATTGTCTGGGTGCTACAGCCAGACAGGCTAGATTGACATAGATCTCACTCTTTGGTGCGATTCCCATTCCGAGCGATAAAGCAACACCGACAAGAATCGGATAGATCCATCCAGGACTAGGTCTCCTCCAAGCAGGTCGTCTCGAAACCGATCCATCCCTTAGATTATCCCATGCAGGCTCTTCTTCCTCCTCTTCAAGTGACTCGGATTCATCTCGTTCTGACCCCGATGACTCTGCATCATTCTCAGCTTGCTCGAATTGCCATCTTTCCCCTAGACCGGCTGTTCCGGGTTCACCGGAAGGGACATATTCATGTTGTTGGGGGTGAGGTCGTCGAGATCGGGACGAGGCATTTGAAGAGTAACTGGAATTACGGGTATTATGAGGTCGAACGTGGGTTGGAAGTGGCGATGGTGATGGCGAGTCGGACGGCTCGATATGGATCGTAGGCACAGCCTGATCGCCTGTCGTGGCTGGCATTGTAGATGTGAAAGTTGGTTTATTGAGCGACTTATTGATAAGATCGATGACGATGTATTTCGGGATAATCGAAAGGTGTCCTTTTGAATTCTGTGTTTCGTGTTTGGTGACCGTCGGCGATCACTAGCTAAGAACGGTGCGTATTGTGGAACTACTTAAAGCCGGAGCAGCATGGGTTATACACATATATTGGTGATGGGGAGAAGTGAAAGAGTGGGGATAAACTCATATCTCTCTCGTATCCCGCGTTGGTCATTCCATCGGTCATGCCCGAAGGTCTTTTGATGACCTCAATCTCCACTCGCAGCACATGGGCACATCACCGAGCATGCACGTAAATATACATTGACGATCTCTTACAGTGCAGCTATGCCGAGCATATACGCAAGCTACTCTACTCATCCGAGTCCCCAAATAAGCCCCAATCTTCTATTCTGAAACTAGAAACGGTCTTTTCCAGCCAAGCAGCAACTTTTTCCTTTTCCGCCTCTCCACCCTCCGCACCCATATTGACATTAACGCTGAGTACGACATCAGCCTTCTTCTTGCCCATCCAGCATCTCCATAATGCCATCCCAATCCATACTTGATCCGGTTCCTCATCTTCATGGCCTGGTCGAGGTGCGCCTGTGGGATTATGCGTGAATTTATGGATCTTCTGCGTCCCTATCAAAGTCACTGGTTTCGGCTGAGCGTTCCCTTCCAGCGGCGACGAGCTGATGGGTGATGTAGGAGGTGAAGTGAGGATGGTGGATGACAATGCTGTATTATCGTGTGCGAGGGATTCGAAGTGAAATCTGGGATCAGCATTTTCTTGGGAATTCACCTACTTGACAGCCTCCCATAGATCCGTACTACATCGTCCCTCTTCTACCATCTGCAGTATCTCGACAACGATACTAGTCTCACTATCGGCACTCAAGTAGACTTCTTGATTATCGGGTATCTGTCGTAGATCACTGGCCATTAGCTTGGCCGAGCTGTATGCTGATGGGCAACACACCTCGCATCGAGGTATTCCTTTGGCAGAATGGCAGTGATTGCCCCTCCGAAGAGCTCTCGGGTGGTCATATTGGTAGCAGGAATAGTCATGATGATGCATACAAAATCATCCGAGATAGAAAGAAGGCCAAGGAGAGTTTGTGCCTGAACTCATGAAGCAATTCGAACGCGTCTCTGTCGTTGTCAACCACGTCAATCATGAGCATTCCAGCTACATCAGCCTTACCGTTTGAGGTTCGAGTGCACGCTCTCGAATCACGCATATACGGGCCGCAGCAGAATGGCTCTTCATCGAGCTCAAGTACGAACCAGCGATCAATCCAGAGTCGAATCCGCGATATTGAGGAAACCCTCGACCGAGCTGCTCAAAGTAGTGATGCGTTAAAGCGACTTCTGGATGGATGTACGTCCCCTCTGCTCATGCTTTATTCACGCTGATGGCTAGACCCTCAATACCTCCCACTACTGTCGCTTGATGCGCCAGGAGAAGATGCGACGTTTGAATCGGAATTATTACCGGATAGTACAAAGTTGACAATGGTTCTGGAGGCAGCTGGCGATATCAGGCTTGCAGAGCGGACATTGAGGGATATCGAACTATTGAACCAGCAGGGAGCAAGTGGTGCAGGCAATCTCGAGAGTGAGTAATGACTCCTTCTTGATGGATAAAGCTCATTGTAGGTCTGCTTCCGTACAAGGGCGAGCTCATCAAGGGACTGGAAGATACGCAAGCTCGTTCGAAAGAGCTTAGAGAGTCTAGAAAAGAAGTAGAGGATCTCTTGAGGAGGTATAATGAATTTGTCGGTCCCCTGCCTCCCTAGCGGACCAGCTGACAGGCAGACAACGACAGTATCGGACCTATTCCTCGAGCTGCATCATCGAATCGAGCAGATGGAGGAGGCGGTAGCCAGGAAGGAAGCTAAAATTAAGAGGGAACGAGCTGCACAATATTGATTGTATGTAAACGGACACGACATTATACGACTTTCATACCATGCACTTAATGATCATCTTCCTCCTCACCTGGACATCCGCCCGGCGCTTCCATCTCGTCATGTGAATTATACTTGTACGCGCACCAGAAACAGAACAAGTGCTCGTGCCGTAATTGTGAGATTAGGAATGTCAGATGAGTCTTGGTCTATCCGTTAGCAAGGCTAGAGGGGAAAGACAGGTAACTCACGTCCATGGTAAGGACCTTCTTGGTACCAGAAACCATCGACTCCCAATCAATCCCCTCGTACCCTTTCGTCTCCTTCCGTTCCTCCTCTTTGGCTTTGGCAATTTCGGATGGAGGTTTGAAAGTAAACCTGACATTCTCCTCGTCCTGTCCTCCGAGTTGAGTCAACATGTCACGCCTCATTTGCTCTCTCAACTTCTCGGCCGCCGATAGGTTTGTAGATTTTGATATTGTGGGATCATATACTGCTGGCGGTGGCGATGGGGATCGGTCTGGGGAAGGGGATCTCGAGTCTAACTGTGCTGGGTATATTAGGCGAAGTAGAGGTCGAGGAAGCGTCCCCAGTGCGTTCGACGGCATGACATGAAGTGGGTGGAACTGATATCAGTCACGCTCGTAGCGGTATGTAACGACCGATCAACTTACCTTGACGCCCGCCTCTGCATCGTAGCTGACCAACAATTCCCTCGCCTTGAACTCTTTCCGTTCTTCATCCCTCTCCGCAAACGTCTGCTTCTGCCTCTCTCTGAATAGATCCGTCTTTTGCCCCAATTTTGCCATCTTGTTCTCGTCCAGTAGATCCGGATTTCGGTTGGAAGTAGGTATAGGAGGCGGCGTAGGATCTCTTGCTGTCAATCCCTTTCGTCCGGACCACAAGGATACTCGTATAGGTTCAGTCCGTGGTGCCTTCCTGGATGATGATCCAATGCCCCCTCTAGGCGCTTCGTCCTCCTCTTTATCATCCACTTTACGTTTCGTCGTCGGCTCCTCAGCCTCCTTCTTACCCAACCCCTCACCAACTTTCCAGCCCATCTTCATCATCATAGCCATAGCTTTCCCACCACCGCTCCCGCTAGCTTCTTGATGGTCCTTCTTCTCGAACAGACTGGTATTTAAACCCTCGCGACGCTGTTGCTCCTCTCGGACTTTTGCGGATTGGAGGTTCTTTGCTAGACCTGCTCGTTGACCTTTTAGGAGTGAGGCATCGCGTTTCGCTTTGTAACTCTTCTCAGCTGCTGGAGCTTCAACTAGAAATTTGTCGGACATGAAATCATCTTCAGAGTCGGACATTGTTGGAAGGTGAATTGGGAAATGAATATACAGAGGCATGAGGATCAAAGGTCACTCGCAAGTGTGGAGGTCTATTTCCACGTGAAATGGGGTTAATTGTCGAGCTTCATTGAGGATGCATGCATAACGAGATAACCTTGAGTCCGGCACTGGTAAGGACCAAAGCCTTAAGCCCGAGAGAGAGCCCGGCGCCGATGCATGTAAGCAGACAAGCAGGCGCAGAGCAAGACCGCCCACTCGTTATCTCGGTTTACTCGGCGAGAGGCGCGCGCTAGAACTTTGTTCTCCCACTCTACGCTTTCACCCTATGCCAGAGTGGATACGGCGCCCCTAGACTGGGTACAGCTCCAGCTATATGGCTCAGAGAGCTTTGATTCATGTCGGTGTTGTATTTATCTCCTGTACTGATCTGCTCCACAATGGGTAATAAAGGGTTATTTGATCCTCCTCGAGCTTGTAGCGAGTCTCGGCGTGACCCTGTAGTTGCAGACAGTTGGGCAATACGGTTCGAAATCCCAGAGTCGTCTATCAACAAGGGTTGAGACACGTCGAGATACTTTGATCATCTCCGAAGACGGTATGGCATAAGAGGCCTGTCAATAGCCATCCTAGCATGTCCGACATCTACGGGAGAGGGATGGATGAATCAGACCATCTCCTTAGGCGAGGCGGACGTGCATTGGAACACAGTCACGGATCAGGTACACTCACTCTCCACTAAGAATCTGACGATAGACACTCTTTGTGATTGCTTCCAGTTCGAAGATGTTTACATCGGTCGCTGGCCAGATATCGTTAGCTAATGAGACTGCGATGCCGAATGACAAGACTTTGACATTGAAGACCAGGACCAAGAACATTCTCGATGATGAGTGGGTATGGAAGGACAAGTGCGCCGAAGAGCGCTTGGACTTGATCGACCTACTAAGTGAGTACAAGGTTTCCGTATTGGGAGTCTATAATCGATACCGGGGATTGCTCGACGGGATGCAGCGGCAGTACACGACGCTAGGAGGACGGTGATCACTGAAATGGGATGGGCATGTTTGGTCACGGGTACGATGCTGGACCTACGGTTGATTAGCGTCCTGTGGTAAATATTATGATTTGAATAGATAAAGCGGCCGAAGTGTGGTTAAGCAAGATAGATTGACATACATAAATAGCTACAGGTTGAATACATTTTCTAGCGTGTATGCATTGTGCTCCGTGATCATCCCCCACTTCCCCTTCTCGGGCCAAATACATCTCCAGGCATCAAAGTATCCCTCCTGGGGGTATCATCACTATTCCTCCATCCCGCCACACTTGACCCCGTCTCGGAGCTCAATCGACCATTCTGACTCTCGGTATCCGTGTCGCGGAACAGTCCAATCGTCGGACGGATCTCGGATCCATGGGACTGAGCCCTGACTGCAGAACCAAGCGATTCAATCCTACCACTCAACCATCCGGCAAAGGTCGGACTCATTGCGAAAGTAGCGTAGAAATCGTGTTCCACTCTCGACTTCATAGTCAAGCCTTTAGTCTTGAACGCAAGTGGATTTGGACCTGTGGATCGCAAATGCGCCAGAAAGGAGGGTAATGAGAATGGCTTGATATCGGATTGTCGACTCGATTTGGCCGGGATGAGGGTTTGGAAATATCGATTGAGAGGTACCAAGAACTTTTCGGTAAGTTGCTGGAAATGCATCCTCAGCGCTTCATTCGCTTCGACATCTTCTATCAGCTTTGCCAGGGTTGTAAGACTCACTATCAAGATCGCCCTCAGCGACGACCGCTTCCAGACGTTTCAATAAGGGTCGATCTTTTGATATACTTCGATGGCGCTGAGTGATGAATCCCTCTGGGCCTTCTAGAGGGTGTTTGACAGTCGACCCTGGCCGACGCGGTTTATCGGATGGAATGACAATGACGTTGGGCCAGTGTGAAGCTGCATTGCGGAAGAAAGGGTTGGTCACACCGACTACGACGCCCGCCTGGGGTTTGTTGGAGTTGACGAGAAGTGAGAAATCGTGATCGTGAATATGCAGGTATGGCCTGAAGTCCCCTGGTGGAGGTATCTACTCAATCAGTATCGATGGAAACGGCAGATTGATGGTGGGACCCACTGGACGGATGAGATCCCGCAACCACCATACAATCTCTGAACACCGCTGCGGATCCGGAGCAATGACTAATATAGGTTCAGCCGATATTAAGCATTCCCATAATGACCATAGTGACGGTAGGATGGTTGCAAATGCCCGCAGAGGGGAGGAGTGGGGCAGTGATGCCAGGATCTGATATCAGCTCAGTCGTCCGAAGTACATACAGCTCGGGGGCGATCTGGTCCGGTGGGAAGGGTTTTGCGGACTTGCGGGGCTTCCGTTGAGTCTGGCATTTTGACGTTCAAAAGGCTTGTAAGCAATGGTAATTCGAGGTTGGCGTCGGGCATTGGGTCCGGCCTATCGTCAACTCTAGTCTCTACGAAGTCTTACCAAGCAGCAATAGAGTGACAAGCGGCTTCCAGCGCAGAGTATCCATGTTCGAAGAATATAGGTGCGATAGTCTCCAAGACTGCCATGAAAAGAGCAGGAAGTGGGAGATGCGTCAGGATCACCAACGATTTCTGAATTCGTCAAAAGAGAAATACTGGAGTACACGAGGACTCACCTGCATATATCCTCTGGTGATTCCTACATCTTTCCTCTGCTCGAACCAGACATAGCCATACAACCATTCCCTTCCCCGCTCATCCCATTTCCGATACTCTTCGGCCTTTCCACCTCCACTCTGTCCTGAGCTGGTCGAAGTACCTCGCGAACGAGATTGGGGCCCTGCCGAAAGTCGCTCATTACTGATGGTAGCCTCCGTCATGGCCTGCTCCATTGATCTCACTTGGTCTGGCATCGGTGAGGGCGGTTCAGGTAATGATAGGGTAGATGGATCTGGCGGTATACTCCGTATCTTGAACGAAAACATGATGGATCCTTCTGCAAATAACGAAGTATCTGGGAAACTAGAGAAAGCCCTTTTTATCAGCTCAAGTCTCATAGACAGACGTACACATTCTCCTTTTCCCCAGGTCCCCATCTCCTGCCAATGATCCGGCGCTCGACCACCGGCCCCCTCTCCAGATCGAAATTACAGACCACCATCTCCTTGATCCATCTCCCCACCTTCCTTGCTATCTCGGGGGTTATCAATGGAGGCGGTCTTGGATCACCCGGACGACGAGAATATCCAATTCGATCGGTAGCGGACAAAGGCGATTTAGCGGATGTCCTGGTAAACAGCTGAGGTAGCTTCTTGTGCATATTCAGCGAACGGCTTCGCTGGAGTTGTGATTCGGTGCGTTCCATTGCAGGTTTCCCGTTTTCATAGTGTGGAGTTGATGGTGTATGCGGTCTCATGCGTGATGGTCCCGCCTCGGAGTTGACTCCACTAAATTGGCTAGAACGACCATTGACCGTATTCGACCGCGTTGGTGTGTTTGGCATGTCCACATGACGACGAGACCGAGATGCAAAGGTACCGAGTTGAGGCGAGGTCATTGACCCGGAAATTGACAGGTCGCCATCTCCAGAGTCAAAGTCCAAGCTCGGGTCATAGCGTGAGGGGCCGGACATTATTGTGGGGTGGGAGAGCTTGAGGGGGCTCAGTGAAAGGAGCCGGAACACAATACAGATAGGGCTGGTCTACAATGGCATGGCTTGTGGGTGTGTAGTAGAGTAGTATGAAAGCTTGGATAGCAGGGTACAGTATACAGTTCCAGTAAAGGGGTGGTAAAGTGATCGACAAGTCAACGGATCCGGTCTTTCCGGCGGCATATTTCCCTGATATGTTTCATTCGTTTCATTCGTCTCACTCGTTCGCCTAGATCATTGATACAACAGATGCGCTGGTACAAAGCTACAAATGCCGCGCAACCCTCACTCGTTCAGTACAGCCATCAGCCTCTTCCTTTCTTCCCTATCCTTCTTATCCCTCTCTTTCCATCTAATCTTGCCCTTCTTGCCCAACTCCTGCCCTTGCTTCGGAGGTGGATACCGACTTCTCTGCTGTATCCTTCTAATCTCGTCAATAGTATGGGTGACTTTCTTTTCGGCATCACGAGCGGCTCTCTTGTTTCGCTGATGGCCCAGACCGAGCCGGTCGAGTTTAAGGGAAGTCGCTACCGGTGCTGTCCGTCCTGGACCACTTTTCGTGATTGGCGGAAGGGCGTCGTCCTCTTCTTCGTCCTCAGAGTCGATGGTAAGGTCGACGACTTTTTCGCCATTGACATCAAGCTCTATAGTTGGTGATTTCTGCCGCGAAGGACCTGCTTCCGGCATATTCTGGCGTTCCTGCCAATCGTCTGGTCTACCAAGTCCACCTCCTTCCCATCCATGTCGAGTTTGCAAAAGCTCGTATCCTTTATTCTCCGGTCCGAGGACGTAGTTGAAAGCCATGGGGCGGGGCTGCGAAGTACCGATATTCAACATGGTCGAGATAGATGAGGGACCAGGAGATGAGTTGGTCGACGAGGTCGATGAGCGGTCCTGGGCGAAAAGGGCTCGACGGATGAACCACTCGGACTGGTTCACGCGCAGTGGCTTGACCGAAGGCTTGATTTCGGTCACTTGGACTGTTTTGGCAGCTATATCGGGCTTAGAATCGATAATCGGATGCTCCGTCTCGTCATCCTCCTGAGAGAGGTCGATCACAACGGGCGCAGCCGCCGGCGTATTCTCCCCTACATCCTCTTTTACAGCCACAATTTCATCCTTCAACGCTGTCCTCGCAGCAAGCCCTCGATACCATTCGCCCATATCGCGCTCCTCTCCCGAATTCCGCATCCTCCGTCCCTGATCAACTTCAACCTCAGCCCCCTCAATCGCGCTTCTTCCAAGCTCATCATAGTTCCCCGTACCTTTCACGAATGTGGGTATTCTCGTGAGGCGCTCAGGCCCATGTCGTGCCGGATTTATATTCCACTCGGCCCATATTTGAGCTTGATTTGGTTCCCAATCCTTCTCTGCTAATTCCTTCTGTGCCTCTTCAAAGAGTTCTCGTTGACGAGTCGAAGGTGGTGGATCTGATTTGATAGTGATCGCTGGAGGTAGACCTAGACCTGCGCGATGTTGTCTTTGCTGTGTCATGTCATTTGTGTGATTGTTAACGAATGGACCATGATACAGTGGCAAGCAAGAGTCGAGAGTCAACGAGATATCATTTACGTAATCAGACCTTTGCCGCCATTGTGCTGGAATCCCAAATTGTAAATTGTAAATTGTAAATTCAAATTCACTAAATGAGTCAGTGTGTCGATCATGTCGCAACCGACCTATTATCTCTTTACTTTGCAGCTTGTACGTACCACTAGTACTACTCGTATCGTACTTTAACCGCTTACATATAGCCTCCGAGACCGTGTTAGAATCCGACATACTAGATCATGAGATGAATTAGTCTCTGACCATCATAAAACCACTTCGCAATGAAATTCGGGCAGTGAGTCACTGCCAAGCCTATCAGAGGCTACTTCTATAGCTGACACCAAAAGGTACCTGAAAGAAAATGCAACGCCAGAATGGAAAAGAGCATACGTCGATTACCGGACATGTAAAAAGTACATCAAGATTATTGCGCTTCGGATAGCGCGCGAGGCTGGTAACCTGGATGCGAACCCGGACGAGGTGAACGCGAATGACAGTTCGGCAGATGATGATTACGGACCGTCTGCACCTCCTCGAAGGCCGCGAGCTGGTACAGCGAGTCTGAGGTCTCCAAATGTAGGAGGTACATCTAGCACGCCGAGAACGCCGGGGAATGCCAAAGTACGTCCGCATCGCACCGCCAAGCTAATACCAGAGCCCACGGCCTGGCACAGTGATCTCTACGCCCCGCCAACTCAGAAAGATCGACACGAACCCACCGCCCCTTGATATCGGCGAGGCCGGATCGCCTACACAGCATTTCGATACTTCGGGCGACGAGCTTGCGTTGCCGATCGGTCCTTCGTCTGCTGGAGCACGGCAGTCCAAGCCGGTCCGAGGTGTTGCGGTTAGATCGTCGACCGGCTCTGGATCATCCGAGATAGCGATCCCAAGCACTACCATACGGCCAGCTGCTTCTCCAGAATTGCGATCGAGCGAAGAAGGCCATGCGACCGATGCGTCTGGTGAACCGCTCAACGAGGCAGGACCATCTAAACCCAGATTCACAGATAAACTCAAACCCAGTCCCAGAATCAATCCAAGTCCCCGGATAAAGGAGAACAGTCTAAAAGCGGGTTCACGCAGTCTACGTGAGTCATGCTGTCTGTCAGCACCTGACGTTCAGGCTCCATGACCCTTCCTTCACCCCGTCTCCTTTCCAACCCTACCTCGCGTGTTCAGTCTCGAACCGCCGACAACTTTGACGAATTGTACGAAAAGCTCGAAGAGGACGAGCAATCCTTCTTTGATCTACTATCTCGGGAACTCGACAAAGTTGAGAACTTCTACATCGCCCGTGAACGCGAAGCGATCAAACGTGCCGAGGAACTCCAAGAACAATTGACTGTGTTAGCGGAACATAGGAAGATCTACCACGAACTATATCCCGAAGGATTGACAGAATGGGAGGTCAATCTCGGCCGAATGGTACCCGCTGCTCGAGGGCCCGTCAACTTGACGCACAGAGCGGCTCAAAAGATTATGCCGTTCGTCAGAAACGAAACAGGGGATAAGGGTTCCATCCAGAATAATCGAAACGGTAGAACGTCACCTTCCTCAAATGGCAATAAAGACGGAAGGATGGACGGTAATTTACAAGCCGTGAGGGAAGCAATGATTGCGGACAAGGACCACAAGACCTACTCGCCTGAACGGTATACCAAACACAAGAAGGAGCTACGTGGAGCATGTCAGGAGTTTTACAGGCATCTGGAGAGGATCAAGAACTATAGAGTGGGTCATTGAATCCGCTCGACTGACCTCGCTGATGCCAAGATCATGAACATGACTGGATTTAGAAAAGCGCTAAAGAAATATGAAAAGACGACAAGGACACATTGTATGGACATGTGGACTGAGCAGTACCTCGGAAAACAGGCATTTTCGAACGGCGAGACAGTCGAATCGCTGATCAAGCAAATGGAGGACCTGTACACCTCGCACTTCGGTACGTACTTGTGCAGTTCAGTGTAACGTCAGACGCTGACCTGATAGAACATGGAGATCCAAAGAAAGCTCGTGACAAGTTGAGGCGACAGGATCGTAACAACACCGTACGTCTCGTAAAGTGACCAGGCTGACCTCCAGCATTACACAACGATCTTTAGGTCAGGTTTCATGATTGGTATAGGACTACCAGTGACCATTTTCGCAATTGTCAAAGGTATGTCGTCGCAACGAATCTTGCTGAATTCAGCTTTGTCCGCTGGTATTGAGGCCGAACTTCCCGCTTGGAATGGACTTCTGTTAGTCTATGGTTCACTCTACCTACCAGTGGTTTTCGCTATGCTTTTTGAGCTCAATCTCGATGCCTGGGTTGGTGCTAGGATCAATTATGAGGTATGTCAATTATGACCGAGAGTTGCTAATGATAGTTTGTCATGGAGCTGTCGAGGCCTGTCCTGGATTTCCGGTCATACTTGGAAGTGAGTCTCATGAAAGCTGCAGCTGATACTTTAGATCCCTGCATTTCTATTCGCCACGCTCAGCTTTTGTTTCTACTTCACCTTCCATCGAGTAGGCGCAAGCAATATCGCCCCCTCTTCGTATGTCTGCCCCGCTTCCTTGGGAACTGTACTGAATAGCAGATGGCCGGCAATTTGGCTTGTGTTTCTCGCTGTTTTCTTCCTCAACCCACTACCATTCTTCCGGCGTGAAGCGCGATACTGGTTCCTCCGGGTCCTACTCCGAGTCATCACTCCAGGATACTCGCGTGTCGAAGTAAGTCTTCCGGCCCCGTTTCGTTCATGACTAACGCTTAGTTCATCGCTTTCTTCGTCGCCGACGAGCTTAATTCCCTGGCCTACTCAATTGAGAATATCTACTTTTTGTCCTGCGGGTATGCCCATCGCTGGCCTGGAGATGTTTTATCTGTCTGTGCCCCAGGTAAAAGATGGCCATACGCTGTATTGCTGTGCCTGCCCGCTCTGGCTCGTCTCATACAGTGTATCAAACGTTGGCATGATACACGGATCAGGATCCACTTGATTAATGTAAGTCATCTTATATGGTAAACGCTAATGGATCAGGCTGGAAAGTACTTCAGTGTGATATGTCAATATTCCCTTTTCGTCACTTGGAGGTCTAGGGGTAGTCCATATATCGATCCGGTGTTCTTTGTTTGGGTCGTCGTGGCATTCACCTATTCTATCTATACAGCATCATGGGCAAGTTCTCCCCGCCCTATATTTACGATGACTGATGTCGCAGGACTTGATTGTCGATTGGAGTCTGTTCAGACCTGGTTTCAAAGGCCTCCGACCCGATCGTGGATATAGAAACAAGAATTGGTACTATTGTGCCATGGTATACAACGTTTTCATACGTTTCGTTTGGATCTGGTATGTCCCCTATGCGGGCAGATATACTCGAGTTCGAAGTTTCTTTTTCGCCGTAGCGGAAATGTTTAGGCGATGGATATGGAACTTTTGTAAGTCGTTCAAAATCCAGGTCGTCATGCTTGCCTGACGCCTAGTCCGAGTGGAAACAGAACATCTAGGTAATGCCGATGCCTACCGAGTTACTCGAGAGGTCCCGCTACCCTACCGACGTGTTGACCATGATTCCGATTCCGACGAACCATTGCAGAGGACCAAGAGTTCCACGCAAACAGGGAGTGTATCATTGCATCTGGCGAAATTGAGGCAACGGTTTGAGGCTTCTGGCGACGCCAAGCCCGAAGAGGCAGCTAGTCCTCAGAGTAAAAGTGGGTATAGGCAGAGGCAATATGAGGCTTGGCGACCGAAGGATAGACCTGTCCATGGGGAGGTATAGAAATAGATGCCTGGACTTTGGCTTGTACGATAATTTCACGAGATAGATACTATACATAATGCATAATACGTGATGACGCTTTATGATGTTTACTGTACTTATCTACTGGCTCTGGAGACTACCAGAAATCATCCTCCCCTCCACCGCCCTTCTTGCCACTAGCAGTCACCTGTCGCTGGTAGAACTCCGCGACCTGCTCCGATGTCGTAGCATCATCTGCAGGCTTGTCGTCTCTGACCTTGAGGAACCTCGGGAATCTCAATGAGATACCGCGGCTCTCGACCTACTACATCAGCCGAATTCGCTGAAGAGAAAAGGTGACTCACGATACCATGAGCAGCGGTATAGACAGGACTCAGACTGAGATCGGCAGTCAAGACCTCCCAAACGATCTTTGGCTCAAACCAAATTTCAGGCTTGGCACCTCCAGCCTCGATATCACCTCTTACAACCTGAGTCTCGAGTGGTTTGAGTAGTTCGTAGAATTGTAGTAATACCTCCTCAGAAAATCCAGTACCAATCTTACATATCGTTTGGAAATGTTCGGAATCGGGATCGTAGCATGCCAAGAGGAATGCACCGTAGACGTTTGTTCGTTTTCCTTTTCCGTAATATGCGCCGACGACTACCAAGTCGAGTGAATCGCCAACTCCGGAGAGGTAATCTTTCTTCAACTACTGATCAGCATTAATTACGGGAATAAAGTATGGACTTGCCTTGAGCCAATTGATACTTCTTCTACTGGGCTCATAGGTAGAGCTCTCGGTCGTCAACATCTTGACCATCAATCCCTCACAACCATCCTTGACACTCTCTTCCAGGAATGTCTGGATCTCATCAGTCGTATGCCCATCTGATGATTTCGCAAAGTCAAATTCTCCCTCGACGTGGTGGAAGTGTTGCTTGAGCAGCTCGCGACGTTGTTTGAGCTCCAGTGATAGTAAACTCTGTTCATATTAATTCTCGAACCCAAGCCGGACAGAATTGACTCACCTCTCCGTTGAGATAAAGCAGATCGAAAGCAAAGAGATGGACTCGGACGGTAATGTCCTCTGTTCGGACATCCTTTCTCTTCCTCCTACTGAGATCCTGGAAAGGCAACAGTTTCTTCGTTTCCAAATCATACGCAACCGCCTCGGCATCAATGACAAACGACTTGACGCCCTCTTTGATACTCTAAACGTCAGCTCAAACCTTCTGGTAGGGAAGTGCTCACTCTCGGAACCTGTTCCACCAAGTCGGGGTATTTTGCACTCATGTTCTCCGAATTCCTACTAAACACTGCAATCTCGCCGTTTTCGAGTAAATGAACTTGAGCACGTTCCCCATCGTATTTATACTCGCAAGTGAATTCTTTGCCTTCGAATCGATCGAGGACTTCGGTGATTGCTTTCGTCGGTTTCGCCAACATTGGCTTGAGAGGTACTCCGGGAGTGAGCTTGCAGACTGAATGCAGGTTTTCGACACCGCCGGTCATTAGTGCGGGAACGACTAGATCGTAATTGGGCAGTTCACTGCATGTCAGTCTTGAGAGCTGACGGGTGACGGCGGACGTACCTGTAGACGGATTTGACGATATCGGCACCCTGCTCCAGCTTGGCAGCAATCTTGTCATGTGGTGTATTCTTTCCCTCTATCATTGTCAGCGGGTGCGGTCACAGACTGAGGAAAGACCTGCCTAGATCTTTGAGGACGATAGCATGTGCCAAAGCTACCACCAAGGTCTTGTCCGCCAGACCTATACGTAATTTGCCCTCGAGGGAGCGGACGATAAACTTGGCTTCATTCCCCTGACATGCTGCCAATAACTTTTTGATGATCCCGACCTTCTTCGTTTGTGACTGCCTATCAGCTCACGACATCTTGGAAGTGGGGGACATACAGCATTACCGGAAGCCTTCGCGATTTCTGTTAGACTTTGGAAAACTGATTGTACCGTTAAGGCTTTTGGCTTGAACATGGTTGGTTGGTTGTTTCTCGAATTCTGTTTGTGAGTACGGGCCAGAGTTACAACTCACCATTGCGACCTTTCCCAAATCCCCCTCTTTCCTTAGATCCTCCTTGATCTTGGTCGTTGCTCTTCCTGTGCTCTCCGCAATTGCTTTGACTAATAACATCTCTCCAATACCCAGCTCGATACCCATGTAATCGGGACACAGCTGGTTTATCAGTTCGACAGTTGGCAAGTGAATCAAAGGACTTACTCGATTGATACATAGGTAAACGACTTTGAGGAGGTTCGAATTCTTGGCGTCGGTCGCTGTGTCCCGCTTAGCGACGGCCAGCAGAAACTGGGTGAGGATCTCTAGGATCTCTAATCGTTTTGTGGTCTTCTCAATCTTTTCGAATGCAGTCACCAACGCAGCGTATGGTACCCTATTTATCAGAGCTGACAAGTGGTATTACATACGCTTCGCCTTCCTTCCAACCTGACACCGAGCTCGCTACGGCCTTGAAGTCTTTTGTGAATATTGATGCTCTACATGTAAGCTCAAAGCACTACTCGTATGAGCTCACAGCTTGACAGCAGCCTTTCCCTCCTGTTCCTCTTCTTCCTCATCATCCAGCTCCTCCTCGCCCTCTTCCTGATCATGATCCGGTGACTCTCGGTATTCTTCTTCCACCTTCTCCTCCTTTTTCGCTACAGGTTTCGCAAATATCGAAGCGATGGGTTTGTCTACTTTGGGTTTAGTAGCCTTCTCCGGCTTCTTGTCCTCCTTCTCGACTTGCGGCTTGGAAGATGATGCTTTTGGTTTCGTGATCACTGGCTTCACTTCCTTTTTGGGCGAAGGGGATTTGGGCACACTAGACTCTGCCTTTGCGGGTGGTGCTTTGGATGGTGGGGATTTGAAGAGATCTGCCAGTGTGGCTTCTGTCTTGGCTTTCTTTGCAGGTGGTGATCGAGCTGATTATCAGGAAACGCCCAGGATGGAATCACTAACCTTGATCTGCGCCTTTTGGGAAAGCCTTAATCCCACCGTTCTTCTCTGAATCTGGCAGTTCCCTCTTGGAGCCTGCTCCGTTTGGTGATGTCGAGCTCTCTGCCATTGTGATTGGTGTATGTGCACCTCTGGTTGATTTGTCTACCCAAAATCAATCGCTCGACGCGTCGCGAGTCTCGTCATGTCAGAAGTGGAGGTGAGGTGAGGAGTAAAGGGAGGGAATAGTTAAGTGGCATGTCCACCCAATTTCATCGGATGACGGTAAGTGAGAGCAAGACAGTGACCACCTCAAGGACCACGGTTGTAGAGACTGCATTGCACCTCGACAATAAACCCGAGACAACTACTCTAATCGCTATCGACTCGAATTCCCAATCAATAATCAACAAAGTGGACCTACAAGTATAGCACTACAAATATCTTACGCTTTTGTTCCTTGACACGCTCGGACCTCGCACACACAAGTCAATCAAATCATTCGAGCAATCCCGCCACAATGGACCGTTCATCTTCTTCTCGTCAGTTACAACGCTTAGAGCGTATATCAAATAGTCCTTACAAGAGGCCTATACAGCAAGGAGGCCAGGCTACACCCAAATCACCCATCGCAGTGAGCCCACCCACCCCTCAGACAGTATTATGAGCAAGCTGACAATTCAGTCATTCCCTTCCCTCCGCTCTATCTACACTTTCGTCACCGCTCCATTCTCTAGGCAGCCATTGTTACCCCAGACGAATCAGGATTTGCAGATTGAGGAGGATCAGAAATCGCAGTCTGGGAGTGAAGACGGTTGGAACGGCTCTCCGCCGCCTGGGATGGAAATAGAGGACGTGTCTTCGTTGGCAGCTGCAGGAAGGCGTATAACGTACGACGTAGAATCTCAGGAGGAAGGGCCATCCGATACGTATAAGCCAACTAGCTTGACGGTAAGTCGTGACTGACCGTGAATACCTCAGCTGAACAGCAGACGTCGACATCACTTGAATCAAACCCCACTGAACCTCGATACCCGGTCCCTCTACAGCAATCATCTTCCCTTGCTGCTTCCACTAGCCGACAGACTCCTTCGACTGTCACACCGGGGATATACGGTACTAAGCGACCTATTGCTTCATTCGCAACTCCCACCATGTCACGCAAACCGCTCCCCTCCTTCCTACCCCAGGCCACAACCGGACAATCCGCCGCCTCTATCGCTCTGACCGCGTTTGTAGAGGCAAAGAAAGGGCAAACCATGACACCACATGATATGAGGGTCATGAGGACATTGATGGAGGATATAGAAGCGGAACAACCTGGCAACTCGTCACAGAATAGATGGACAGCCGGAATCGATAGCCCCCGGCAAGTCAAGTCTATTCGTGAGACTCAACCAGCTGGTCCTTCTACTCCTAATCGCTTGGTCGACTCGATTCGGGGTAGTCCCGGTCCCCTGTTCTCAGTTGGTAGTCCAGCTCGATCGGAAGTTGGGCCAAATGGAGATTCACCCGCTAGTCGAAGGATACGATACCTAGGGCCTGGAATGTCGCCGAAACGGATGCTTAACAAGTCTCGAAATTCCGACAAGCCACTATTCACGTCCGACGTTGCGGAAGAGAGCGAACCTAAACGTCAAAAGACAGAGGCTGCTCCAGGTACTCCCGAGTCGAAATCGTCGTCACAGGAGCCTTCGCCGTCGAAGCCACCAGTGCCATCATTCACATCACGCGCTTTAGACAGGACCAAGAACCTCTCGACGCCCGCCAAGCCATCTCCGTTAAGTCGCGTCAATTCGCCCACGCCCGCAAGTCCACGCGAACAACAATCCATCGATTCCGGTAAACGTCGTGCAGCAGATATCGTCAAAGAATTGATGGAAAAGGAGATTGGACCTATTGAAACGCTCAGCAAGCGTGATTACATGGTCATCAACCCTTACGATCTCCCATCAGCAGCGACTTCTCGATCAGACTTGAATTCATCCCTCTCGAGATCAGTCAGCCGTAGTGCGACACCGAAAAAGTCGATCCTTAGGTCCTCGCTCAAGGAAAGCACCTCGACGCCACTAAGTGGGGCTGCTGCCAAGTTGGAGGCTTACAAGCCTGGAAGGAAGCTCACCACGCTCGAGTTGCTGGATGGCAAACGACCTGTAAGCTTTCTCGATTACGACGCCATAAGTAAGCCTAGCTGACAAGATAGTGGACCGATAATGTCGACCAGACCATGCGCAGTCAGACACCTACGCCAGAACGCGATGACGAAGAGGTCGACGAGTTGATGGAAGAGTCTCCAGCCCCAAGTCGTCAAAGGTCACCACCGCCTGCCTCTCTCGAGAAACCTGCTCCGGCCGATACTTCTCGCCCCCTACCCAAGATGCCTGCTCCTTTCCAGGCACCTGCATTCAAAGCCCCGGAAATCTCGTCGCCTTCCCGACCTGTGCCCGCGTTCTCGCCTTCACCAGCCAAACCCCGTCAAACCTCGGCATCGACAAATATGGCGCCACCACCTGTACCTACGCCCAAATTCACTCCTTCCGCTCATGTACCTACACCACCTATGGCGGAGATTGAAAACTCGACATTAGCTTCTATCTCTCGAACATCGACCAAGAGCTCGAAAGCACTTTCGTCTGCTCAGAAGGTGGTCCTCAACAAGCCAGTCGACTCGCTTGCCAAATTTGCATTCAAGATCTCGGTCCCCAAGACTGCAGTTTGCGCTGCGGCTGAGAAGGCCGCTCTGGCCAAACCGCTCGAGACTTTCTCGTTCGACCTCACTGCTCCCTCCACATCGAGAAAGACGCCGTCGTTCACAATGTCACAAATCCCACCTCAGAACAAGGAGGCGCCTTGGACTTGCTCTCTCTGTTCCCTACAGAACCCTGCTTCGGCCAAGGAGAAATGCACCATCTGCGAAGCACCTCGACCTGCTGAGAGACCAGCACCATCTCCATTGTCCCAGCCGATCGGACGTGCACCTTTCGGCTCTCAGCTCATCAACTCGATGAAAGCCTCCGCTTCGGGCGAGTGGACTTGCGACACCTGTATGCTCAAGAATCCCGATTCGGCAAAAGAAAAGTGTACAGTATGCGAAGCTCGTCGTCCGGCACCTCGACCCGCTGGAGCTTCATTCGCATTCGGATCAGCACCACCTAAACCTTCTGCTACATCGGGAGGTGGACCATGGACTTGTAGTCTTTGTATGTTGCAAAACCCTGACTCGGCAAAGGAGAAATGTCAAGTCTGCGAGGCGAAGAGACCATAGATTGTAATTAGCATTTCGAATCATAACATGTACTTTCTGCATCATTATGATCCGAATAGAAACATGGTTGCTATTGCACTCTGGGCTACCGGGCATGACGTGATGAGATCTTGAATCAAGGTGGAGGTGATCCGCTTCGGAGGTCCGTAATTTAGTCCTAATATACCGGCGACCATTATCTACATCTAGACATTGAGATTCAGTAGACGATTGATACGATGCCAAAACAGACTCTAGACTACTCTCTCTATCTCGTCACAGGTAGAGAACTTCTGCCTTCCGGCAAGGTACGCTCACCGATCAGTCTTGCCCAAAGGGAGCTGACAGCTAGGATTATTACGAGTCCCTCGAGGAGGTGCGGTTCCGGTCAGCCATGATAGGGGCAAGTAGCTGACATGCAGAGCTTGAAGGGAGGAGTGACTCTTGTTCAAGTGAGGGAGAAAGAGGTAGATACAGGCGAGGTAAGTCTATTCATGCGTCCGGTAGGTTGGGTCTCATTTACAGTTTATCGAAGTTGCCAGGAAGACCAAGGAGATCTGCGACAAGGTGAGCCTGATGAAATCATTACGATGACAGATGGACTGATCGAAAGTACGATGTCCCACTCCTCATCAACGACCGAATCGACGTACATCTAGCCATTGGGTCGGCTGGCATCCACATTGGCCAATCCGACACCCCCCTTGCTCTAGCCCGCAAGCTAGTGGGAGCAGATGCTATCATCGGTCATTCAGTCTCTTCAGCCGAAGAAGCTCAATACGCAGTGGACAACGGGGCGGACTACGTTGGGATCGGACCAGTGTGGTCGACGAATAGTAAAGATGTAACGCACAAGAAGATCCTTGGGTGTGATGGTGTAGGAGCCATTCTGGAGGTATTGGCCGGGACTGGCGTTGAAGCTGTTGCTATCGGTGCGTCGAGTCTTTTTGCAATTGAATATACTGACCAGAGCAGGAGGGGTACATACCCCCAATCTCCCTCAGCTACTACATGGATCTATCGCTCCTGATTCCCGAAATCGATTGGCTGGGGTAGCAGTCATTTCCGATATCGTCTCCTCTATCGATCCTCAAGGGTCAGCAAGAATGCTGAGGGAAGTGATCGATTCTTTCAAGCGATCTAGGAGTGGGAAAGGCGACACAACAGCTATTTTCTCGCCTTCCTGGCAATCATCTACAAAGATCCATGATCTCATCGAAGGAGTGATGGCTTTAATGAGTGTTGTGAAGAAGGAAACACCTCTGATCCATCAGGTAAGTCCTTGACGTATAAAGGGGAAGCTGACGGTAGATTACAAATAACGTAGTCATCAATGATTCTGCCAATGCCACCCTCGCAGTAGGGGCTAGCCCAATCATGGCGACCAATCCGAGTGATTGCAAGGACCTAAGTCCAGTCATAGGGGCACTATTGATCAACTTTGGGTAAGTCCCAGGTTCCAAAGAGAAGTCGCTGACTGGTAGGACGATCACCGACAAGGACGGTATGCTGGTTGCTGGCCGAGAAGCGAATGTGAATAAGAAACCGCTGGTCTTTGATCCTGTAGCTATTGGCGCAACCTCATTCAGGCGTCAGGTTTCAAAGGGTAAGTGATAAGGTGATGGAGGTGCTCATGACCACAGAATTGCTTTCACATTGGCAACCGACCGTTATCAAGGGTAATGCCGCTGAGATTGGAGCCATGGCAGAATCGACCGAGGTATGTATACTTCCGTCAAGGACGACGTGAAGCTGAAACATAAGGTCCTGAGTCGAGGTGTCGACTCTGTTGGCTCGGGATTCGCGAATCCAGGCCGAATAGTCAAAGCTCTGGCCAGGAAACGAGGTGCGTCACCTCCTTCAATCGGGTGCTTGTGCTGACGTCCAGCTGCAATCGTAGTCCTGACGGGGGAGAATGATTACGTATCGGATGGGAATATCGTACTGAAAGCATCAAACGGTCATGAACTAGTACGTCTGCTCCCTAGCCAAGCTGACGAACAGCTTGGAAGTATCACGGGATCAGGCTGCATGACGGGAACCCTCGTAGCTACATTCTGCGCAGCCGCCCGCGTCCATTACCTGGCTTCCAACGAGCCTCTTGAAAACTTGTCAGAGCTGGTGCAAGGCAACATGCTACTCGGTGCTTTGGCTGGGTGAGTAGATCGAGCGAATGCAGCTGATAGTAGTGTCTGCGTATTCAATGTAGCAGCAGAGATTGCTGCTGAGAGGGATGATGTCAAAGGGCCGGGGACTTTCCGAGCTGCTTTGCTCGATGAGCTATATAACTTGACGCCGGAGATCCTTCAGAAGAGGGTAAAGGTCGAGCTCGTAGAGTGCTAGTTAGACTTGCTATGCTAAGCTATGCTTGCCTGATGATCCGCCGAAGTCGACAGGGTCGACAGGCAATTGTCCCGCGGAACGCGGACCAGGCACTTGATCTCTATCTCCAGCAATCTCGGACCATTCGTCACAATCATCAATATGCTGACTCCTGAACAACTCCAGAAATGGCGCGATGATGGGTGAGCTCCGGATTCCGAGGTCTCGATGTGACTAGAAGCTAATCAAGAAGGTACCTCGTCATACCTGGTTTCTACACTCAGGAGGAGACTGGGCAAATGATCGGTCGAGCTAAGGAGCTGCTGAACGAGTTCGACCCTTCAGATCACCCTCTGGTATACTCGTTACAAAGCCACCAGAAGTGTAGCTGATATTTTAGACAACATTCAAGACTGGAAATGATCACGTCGGGGACGACTACTTTATCAATTCGAACGATAAGGTCAGTTCCCCACTACCTTGACCAAGTAGTGATTAACCTTCAGGTCCGCTACTTCCTAGAACCTAGTTCTCTCTCGACCCCACTAGAAGGATCTTCAGAACCACCAAAACTCCTAGTCCCCCCTTCCCAATCGATCAACAAGATAGGTCATGCCCTCGCGGTACTTGATCCTGTATTTAGGAAATACACCCTCGAAGATGGGCGGATTCGGGATGTCGCAAAGGATTTGGGGCATTTCAAGAGTGCAAAGGTATTGCAGAGTATGATTATCTGTAAACAGCCTCGGATTGGTGGTGTTGGTGAGTCTATCTGAGTTCAGGATGAATGAGAGTCTGACTGACGGTAGTCCCTTGTCATAATGATTCTACCTTCTTGTATACCGATCCACCTAGTGCTGTTGGCGCTTGGATAGCTTTGGAGGACTGTACGCCGTCGAATGGCTGTCTTGTAAGTGAATATCATAATACCGTCAATCCGCTGATGATCAGTCTTTCCTTCCTGGATCACACAAGCTCGCTAGGATATCTAATCGATTCGTGAAAGACCCAAAAGGTCACGGCACGACCTTCGAGCCTGTTCCCGGCGTTGAGGAGAATGAAGAGAAATGGGATGAGATGCCCGGATGGAAGGAAGCTGCTTGTCCTGCCGGTACACTTGTCTTGATTCATGGTAAGTCAACCCACTAGAGTATAGGCTAATGGGTCAGGGAGCGTGATGCATAAATCCCCACCTAACCCTTCCGAGAAAACTAGGATGATCTATACGTTCCACATGATCGAAGGTGAAGGAGCGGTATATGATGAGAAGAATTGGTAAGCTGTCGAAACCCCGTCGGAACCAAGCTGAACGATGCAGGCTACAGCCTACTCCAGATATGCCTTTCCCGGCATTATTCTAGGCCGCCAATCAGAAGTTGTATTTGGTACATAATCTGTCAACATGGCAATGTATATCACTAAACTACATCTTGGCTCGACTGTACGGCGCGCCGGACGTGAGACCTCCATCTACGACTATCGCTTGACCATTGATGTACGAGGAGTCGTCTACACATCAGCCATTGCCTTGTGGGATCTCTACGGGATGACTTACCGGACGCCAAGAAAAGAGCAGCCTGAGCGACCTCTGAATATAATAAGCAAGGGATCATTTTGAGGAATGATCACTAACCAGAACCCAGACCCTGCCTGATGAGAGGGTTGAGTACACCCATCTTGCCCTCTTTACCAGCCATTTTCGCAATGTCAAACATCAACTTCGTCATATCCGTCTACGAATCAGCTTAGCGCTCAAACGAATCTGCAAGCTCACCTCGATCAGCCCAGGGCAGATTGCATTGACTCGGACATTTTGACCGGTCAACTCCCAAGCTGCTGTTTGGGCCATTGATCGCACTGCGGCTTTACTAGCAGAGTAGACGATTGGGCCGGCGTTGGCAGTTAGACCGGCCACTTGCCATCAGCTCATCGTACCGAACAAATGAAGCGACCAGCTCACCACTAGCAGTGACAACTATAGATCCACCCGCTATGGTCTTGCCCTTCTCAGGACAAAGCTTCTCCATAGCAGCAGGAGCGTACTTGATTGCCAAGAATACACTACCCATTCAGTCCAGCTTACACCGCGACCTACCTTAGAGCGTTAATCCGCATTACCTCGGTAAATTCCTCCTCGGGGACATCAATCAGCCGTCTAGCCCCTCCTTGTAGTTGATCTTGAATACCACCCTGTCGGAATTTGGGGAGCATAGTCACTCCGGCATTTGCGAAGAAGAAATCAAGGTGTCCTTCTTCGTTCACTGCTCGGTTTACTAGCTCGGATATGGCTTTGGCTGATGCCGCATCGGCCACTACAGCCGTCACCTGTTCCATTAGCACAAGTTTCATAAGAATTTGACGTTGAATCTTACCTTCGTGTCTGGAAAATCGGCTTGCAATGCTTTTGCAAAGGTCGTTACCTGATCACTGAAATCAAGCAGGTAGATGTGTTTGGCCCCTTCGCGAGCCATCAACCGGGCTGCATTTGACTACCTGATCAGCTTGGAATATCGACCGGAGCCTAAAGGCATACTCCGATTCCAATAGCAGGTCCAACACCGGTAATAATTCCCACCTTGCCCTGCATCCTTTTCCCGACTTCCTTCTTCTTCATCCCAGCATGAAGCCTCTCAAGCGCCTGATTTCGAGTATTGGCATATACCTTGGCCTTGGAAGCTTCTGCTCCTGGAGAGAAAGCAGTGAGTTCGCTTGCTTTGCCTTTGATTGCCATTGTTATTGCTATTGTATGTGTTGTACTGAGTCGAGGTCTTTCTTTTGGACATAAATAGGAGAGATATACCCCCCACTTCGGTTCGGGCATGTATGTTGTTAACCGGACAGGTACTAAATGAGTGGATGATATAGTGTACCTGAGATTTGACTTTATAAGACGCGTTTGGTGTGTGTGCAACATGACTAGATAGCGCGCATAGGAATCATGAAAGAGGATATAGAGGAAGAGCAGCCATGGGGTAGAGGTGAGTCAAGGCTTCACGCCATAAGCTTTGAATCTCTTGTCCTAGATGGGTCTGGGACTACAGGACATGGTATTAACCGCCTGTTCGATGACGTCCCGTCGTGGCTTTGTGCGTTGCAAGGGTGACAGCTGACGTGATTTTTCAGTCATGATCTGCGGAGGACTTCAATGGCAAGCAAATCCAAATTCCATTCGAAGCACGTCTAATCGGTAGGGAGAACAATGGTGAAAAGAGCAGCTCGAAGAAACACGAGTGGGTGTTACATTCCAGCTTTGTGACGATACTAAGCGGTTTAGGGGCAAGAACGACCTCCTCGAGCCAGGCGTTCTGCGTTCACTCTGTAATATCAACGCTGTGAAAGTGTTGACGGGCCCATCCGCCAATTACGCCATGATCCTCGATGGTGAGTCACTCTCATGGCAGCGTTGCTGATAGTCAGCTTTCGGAGCGGCGTACTTGTTGGGTAGCTTCCCTGGTAGCTCCTACGGTCTAACATCCGCTCTCGAAGCTGTCAAACTATCTCCTTACCTTGTTGGATCGGAGGTAAGGGAAGCCAAATTCATCGGCGGAGCTTGTGCGGTAGCCCATTGTTTTCTCGTGGATGACCAGGGCGAGGTATGGGGTTGCGGTAGCAATGTTGCTGGTATGCTCGGTCTAGTAAGTCATCCGACACTTGTGACACGCTTGCTGAAGTATCTAGCCCACCAGCGGTGATGTGCCAAAGTTCACTCGTATCCTAGGACCGTGGTCCCGCGATGCGGAAAAGGTCGTCGCGGTATCGGCTGGAAGTATGTTTTCGCTGTTCCTGACGGATGCGGGTTATGTCTATTCTGCTGGCTATGCGGAATATGGGCAGCTGGGCCATGGTTACACTGGTAAGCTTCACCGATTCTACTCTGCAGTATGCAGCTGAATCACAGGCGAGAAATCGGTTGTTACCAACAAGTCATCATTTGGCATCGAGGCACATCCTCGTAGGAATCGCCCGTAAAACCTTGAGCTGTACTGACGAACAGGCTTAATCAAGTCGCTTCAGGGCACCAATATTGTGCAGATCGCGTCAGCGGCTTATCACTCTCTGGCGCTCGACTCGGATGGGCGAGTTTGGGCTTGGGGCCACGGTGGACATGGGAGATTAGGACTTTCAGATCAAAAGGACAGGTGGGTGAATACTTCAAGCCAAGCTGACAGCCAGAAGTCTTCCCACTTTAGTGCCACTCGTGAGTGATCCGTACGGCGACAGCTGACAATCAGCCAAAGGGAAGATCCGATCGCGATACTGCAAAAGCTGTATACTGTGGTCCGACCAGTGAGTCTGCTGTGACCTAGGCGAAACCACTGGAATCAAGCTGACATACAGGCTCGGTGGTAATCATGAAAAGTGGCCTGTACTTGATGGCTGGCAAGTGGAATATCACGGGCGATGGCGGTGTTGTACAGCCATATACGACGTTCAAGTGAGTTCTACAACGGCCTATCAGGATCCGACTGATACAACAGACATATACAGGAACGTGAGTGTCCGAAATGCAGTGATATCAGTCTCGACTGAGCCTCAGTCGCGAATTATAATGTCGACAAGGCGGCACTGGGCGGATGCTGCCATTTCCTTACGTGTCCCGCAGATGAGCCAGAGACTCGATCAATGACAGTGGGCTTTGGCCAAGGTGCTGTAAGTGTTTAGCCTCCTCCAGAGTGCCCTGCTGATAGATCTAGCTCTATGGTGGCAAGTCATTCTTCATCTTGCGCCAATTCGCTGACCCCTGTAGAACTCGGCCTTGGTGGCAAGGTGCCTTTCAGTGCAGCCAAACCTACCAGATTGACAGCTCTTGACGAATGTGAAGTGATCGAGTAAGTGCTCAATGACTGTGGCAGTAAGGCTTATGAGTAGTATCGGTGCAGCAGCCTGGTTCACCATTTTTATCGTAAAATCAGTCGAGGTCACAAGTTACAAAGAAAACACCCTTGGTGCTCTCCCAATTTGGCCTGTCGTGGTCGACTCGGCTTCGACATGCATCGCATGCTTCGAAGATGACAATGGTCCTGATCCAATCATGTGTGAAAAGGTATGCCCACTTCATACTCCAATGAGGCTTGCTGATGTGTAGTGTGAGGAAGCTTACCACCTCGACTGTCTTGATCCACCTTTGGACAGCGTGCCTGAAGATGACTGGTATTGTCCAGATTGTGAATTAGAAGGTCTCGGAGGTTTGGAGCAGCCATTCAGGCCCAGTACAGAATGGATGAAGGCGAGAAAAAGGGGATGGAGGTCAAGCCGGCATGTGGAGACGATACCATCACCATCAGTCCATGAGTCTGAGCGGAACTCGGAGGCACCTCAAAGACGCGAGGGTAGCACGCTCAGCCGGAGTGAGTTCTTCAGCTTGCTTCCTAATGTATACAGCTGACGGTGTAGGTTCATCGAAAAGGTCTAGAAAGTCAATCATGTAAACCCCCTGCCCAGTTTGTGGACCTGATCGAGTGACGGCAGCATCGTACTCTAGAAGCTGCTGCTGTGCCTGCTTGCTGCGTGGGAATGTGAAAGGCCTATGGCACCCGCATGCCGAATGTGGAGTCAAGATATATACGTTCCTCTCGTTCTCGTTAACGGCACGAGATCTCCCCAGAATA
This sequence comes from Vishniacozyma victoriae, assembly GCA_017654735.1. Taxonomy (NCBI): domain Eukaryota; kingdom Fungi; phylum Basidiomycota; class Tremellomycetes; order Tremellales; family Bulleribasidiaceae; genus Vishniacozyma; species Vishniacozyma victoriae. The sequence continues at coordinate 1,789,031 of JADPYG010000088.1, forward strand.
ATCAGGGTCGTCATCACCCCTCCTCTTTGTATTGATATTCGTCGTCATAGACCGAAGCCCTTTTGCAGCTGGAGTATGTATATAGCTGCGCTGTCTGACATCTCCCGCATCTACTTCACAGTATCCCGCAATCGTTACACTGGAATCGATCTGCTTAAATCCGAGACAGGGTGTTCCAAAGTGCAACTGCGACTTGAAATCTCCTCTTTTGACCAGCCACTGCCGTCATCGTCATTCCTAGATTCCTTGATTCCTGGGCATTTTTCGCAGACGGACCCCATACACCGCCGAACCGACTGTGAACGACGTCGACAAGCATAATTCAGATAGATTTGTATATACTTGTATCAACATCTGTACATCCATACTAGACTGTCCTTTCGATCGTCAAGCTCGAAGCTTTAAAGGACACAGCTGGGAGCGGAGTGCGTACCACCGAATTATTCAAATCGGGATCGTTCTTTTGCGGAGAAAAACGTTGTTTCAGCGGACCCTCATCACCAACTCCAGTGGTCTCACTTGTGCAAATAGAAGCATAGAATCGTAGAAGCAGTATACAGTGAGTATCCTTACAGCAGTCAACTCCAAGCATAGTCACTAACATCCAGACGATGCGCAGTTCACTCCTCTTCCTCCTACCGGTGTTTACCTTTTTCTCCTACGTTGCAGCAACAAACACACTCTATGCGGAACCAGCTAGCTACTGTTCCGAGAGTAGGGCGATCGAAGTCGACGCTTTCAATCTCACATATTTCAAGACCAACAACTCGATTGCATTCGAAGTTTCCGTTCGCCCAAATCAAGCTGATTTGAATGTCGAGGTGAATCTATATGTCGCTGCCTACGGTATTCAGATCGCCAACGAGACCGTCAATCTATGTGATTTCCTCAGTGGAGTACTATGCCCACTTCCACAGATTAATTTCACTGGTGAGTTGCTCATGTTTGCCTGAGGATTTGAGCTGACAAACAAGGTGTCGGTACATTAGCTCTCCCCGACAGTATTGCAAGGGATCTACCAGGATTGGCATGGACCGTTCCCGATTTGGAAGCATTTGCGAGGATTGAGATTAGGAACGTAAATGACGGAACGCTGGAGTCGTGTCTACAGGCCGTCCTGTCGAATGGATTATCAGCAGAACAGACAGCCGTTAAATGGGCCGCGGGAATGTTTACACTGGTCGCTATCCTAGTTGGTCTTGTTCACGCCTGCCTCAACTCCCCTTCGCCAGCTCAATACCGGTGGTTCGATGTCGTCCTCCTCTTCCAAACTGCAGTCGCAGTCGGGCTTATGCCACTAAACTTCCCCTTGGTCTACCGAGCTTTCACCCGGAACTTCTTCTGGGCCGTTGGAATGGTACACAGCAACAGCTGGCAGAACTCGATCAACGATATGCGATACCGAACTGGTGGAAGCCTTCCAGGCGAAACATATCCCGGAACGACATATATCACTCGACAACTTACCTTGATCCAGCAACGATCCGCAATCGATATCAACCAGCTTATCGAGACTGTAAAGTCACTTGGTCCGTTACTCGGTGGATCTGGACTGTTTGGGCGAAGTCTTCAAGCTCGGGATGCCGTCTTGCATTCTTTCGCTAAACGTGCTGATGTGCCCGAGATCCAGGACTTGAACCTCAACAGAGATGTCGCAGCCGGTGTTCCACGATACGTCAACTCGGTCGGAATCCCCACAGCCAACGCATTCACTACACTTTTCTTCGTCATGCTCATTGTCATTGCCATCACTATCGGTATCCACTTCATCATTCTCGCCATCGCGATGATGTCAAATACCGCAATAAATGGACCCAACTGGGGTGGAAGGCTGAAAGGTCGATTCGGCGGATTCATCGCTGGCAACGCACTCCGCCTTTGCCTTCTATTCTTCTTGCCAGTCTGGATCTTTGGGTTCTACCAATTCAGGATTGGAGATTCGAAACTCGCCATTTTCTTCGCTGCATTCTCCCTTGCTCTCACCTTCATCCCACTCGCTGCGGTCTTGATTGTCACTGTTATTCGATCACGTAGGATCTCATCAACCGCTCCAGGTGTCTCGCCTCTATACACTTCGTACCGATCTTTCCACTCAATGGGCGTCTTGTACAGGCAGTACCGACAGCGATTCCATTTCTTCTGGTTCATCATCATCTTGTCGTTAATCGCGCGAGCTGGATTCATCGCATTCACCCCAACCAGCGGATGGGCAGCTGTGATTGGAAACATGGTCGTTGAAGCTATCGTCTTTATCGCTCTCCTCGCATGTCGGCCCCACAAAGATAGGAAGGGAGATTGGCTCGCTCCCATCCTCTCTTTCTTCCGATTAGCTGCTTTCGGACTCTGTATCGCCTTTATTCCCACCGTCACTATCAAACCGATTCCACGAACAATCATTGGATTCGTCGTAATTGTCATGTTTGGTCTACCAGTAATCCTACTATTCTTTGGCCTCATCTTCAACGCAGGCTACGGATACTTGTGGAGGAGGCACACCCACCGCATCGAAGATGGTTTGGAAGTCGAAAGGTTCTCTGCATCCGATAACGATTCCCTCAGACCAGCAATGAGGCAACATGTCGATGCCAACAACTTCGTATCTGCCAATGGCACGAGAGAAATGGACGGTTCAAGGAGTACATCTGGAAACTCGTTGCACAGGCGTACATCAATTATGGAGCCTGTTGGAAATACATACGAGGGATCTGTGACCTCACCTCGGTCGTCTAGAATGTCGGCAGGACAGGGTCAAGGGTACAACGCCTACAACGCAGCTGGAAGTGGAGGGCATGGGTTCGATGGGACTTTAGATCAGTCCAGACCTACTTCTGCGTTCGAAAGGCGTCAGACCAGGGGCACTGGGTCAGGTTATTACTAGATATATTTCGAGTTTTCAGCTGAGAGGGGATTGAGGGAAAAATACGAAAACCATAGAAGGATATAATCATAGCCATAGTCAAATCTGTAGCAATAGCTGACTCCACTGTACGATCTATGTATAAGCACTAAATCTACTTGGTATCGCCTGCTTGGCGATCGCACTTGGAAAACGCTGACGCTATAAGGATATTGAGAAACTGTGCATACTGATCTGATAGTACATCTCCCTAGCTCCCTAAACCCACATCATCAAATGATGTCTAGCGTAATCTTGCCCTGTTGCCAAATCCGAAGCCGAGTCCATATGGGGATAGAATGGGACCATAGCATCCGCCGAACCCAGGATGAGAGTGTCTATCATCAGCTCTATATCCCCAAATGAGTGGAAAGACTTACTGTACATTCGCCAATAAACTTCCCTTACTCTACGAGCAGGATGGAACATTCCCTGTAGGATGTACGACATCAATACTCCTGACCCTAGACCTAATCTCATGGCTTCAATAGCATCCATAACACCTCCAATGACATGTGGGGAAGTCTCAAAGATATTTGGCCATACGAGATTGAGGAGATGAGTTAGAGCTTCCTCGTATCCCAATCCAGCGGTTCCAACTGCCAAATGCTTGACGATCGCACATGCCGTTTGACGATGTACATGATCTCGATCCGTTAATGCGTCTTCTAGTAATCCAACCACAGAGTGGATGTAGTCTTTCGACATCTCACCGACGTATTCGAAAACGAAAGCGAGGGCTTTTAGACAACCATTTCGAACATTGAGCTCGGGTGTTCGGTACTCGTTCAAAATAGCTGGGATACAGGTGAAAGGACCACAAGTCTCGGATACGATTGCTACTGTATTAGCAAACAATCAATATCTGAATGAGGAGTGACTTACCAATAGCGACAGTGGAACAAACTCGACTCTGACGCTCTTGAACCTTCAGATTGGTCAAAAGCACAGACAAGACATCCTGAGGACCAATAGCTTTGGCGATATAACCAAAGGAATTGACTGCAGCACGTCGAATAGCCTTCTTGTGTGCCTTGAGCAGGTCCAGGAGCTCGAAGCAGATTCGCATCCATTCCTTGGCGGGTACTTGCTCTGCACCTCTATCGGCGATTCGTCCAATTAGATTGATAGTGGCTTCTTGTACTTTTTCATGTCTATTTCGTAGAATGGGTGTCATTCGGGGTACTAGCTATCAGTGCATGTCCCTGGGATGGGAGGTTAGACTCACGTAGATCCTTGACTGGTGGGTTCATTTGGGACATTCCGACGACATTGGCGATGGCGCCTACTGCGGCGATCAAACTGACTGTCAGCTTCAATAACGATGAGGTGCGCATGGCTGCTTACCTTCCAAGGGCATCGGGATATTCTTCTCCAAGCTGTTCAAAGATGACAACACCAAGCTTACTGAGCAGCTGATCCTCTCCATTCGACTTGATGATAGGAGCCAAACGAGTCGTAAGATCGGCAGCCAACATACGGACTCTCGCACTCTTGTTGGTGAGTCGCCATAGGATCATCGATACGATCTGCGGTAGATATGGCTTGACTCGACCGCCTAGAGCATTGACAACGGTGCCGAAACCTTCCAACATGACATTATCTTCCAGTGTTTGTTCCTGGAAAGCAAAGATGATACCGTCAATCAACAATACTTCGAGTCGTTCATCGATATCGGCAGCACCAGTCATACTGATAACCTTGGTGATTGTCTCCATGACCATTTTTCGGAATGGTTCAGACTCATCCTTGAGATCGTTACAGACTCGACTGACGATCTCGGAGACACCAGCCTTCTGAGCGAGCTCGACGGTAGTTTCGACGACGTGTCGGTAATTTCGTCGATCGAGAGCCATACGACGTACCCAAAATGCCCTGAAGAATTCGGGGAGAACTTCCTCTCGGATGTAATTGGGTACAACACCTTCAGTACCAGCACACTGCTTGATGACTTGTAGAACAATTCGTCGCATCTCTTCGTCTGATGTACCGAATTCTCGAATGAGGATAGGCATACATTCTCGAACATAGTATCCGGCGTACTCGGGGTCCATGAGGGGAATGATGAATCCGATAGCCTTGAGGAAGGCAGCGAGAGTTTTACCTCGGTGTTGTCGAATACCAAGCCATAGGGGTTTGAGGACATTGTCGAACGACTCGATACCGTATGGAGCGGCAGCTTCTGCCAAAGCAGCCAAACTGAGCGCGGTCATCGTTCTGACCTTTTGCTGTTCATCCTGAAGACCGTCGGCGATGGCGTCGACCAAATTTCGTAAATGTGGCAAGACTGCACAACCGACCATGACGGCAATTTGCTGAATGATTCGAATACCAGTATGTCGGGCCTGCCATGATTTCTTGGATCGACAAACAGCTCGTAGGAAAGGCAATAGTGCAGGAATACCAAGGGCGGAAGCAACAACTGAAAAGGCTCGAGCAGTGGTGTTTCGAACGTACTCGTCGACGTGATCGATATCGGGACGCATGGTGGAGATCATGTGGGCGAGACCGGCGGCTTTGGCCAAATTACTAATGATCTCACGACCTTCGACTCGGGCGTAGTAGTCCTCGTCGATGAGGAGCGGTTCGATGACGACCAAGATCTTGTGGGTATAGGGTCGAACGAGATCATCGAGCTTGTAAAGCACTCGATCAATGACTTTGACGAGCAAATGTCGTTCCTGATCTTCTAGCGTACGTTCCATGAGTAGCGGTAGGATTTTATCGAATAATGGTCCGGCACCGAATTCCCTTGCTCGATCGGTAATCTGTCGCAAAGCAGTCTTTCGGATTGGCGGTGTACCATTCTTGATCTTGAGCAAGAGTCGCATAATCTTTCGTTCCTTCAATTCCTCCATCGAGAATCCTGCATCATCCTCTTCTCCACCTCCCTCTCCTAGAACTTTGGCAAAATACTCTGAATCCTCCTTTTTCAAGAATTGCAAAGCACCAATACCTTCGATCTCGGTCTGCTCGGCAAAGCTCATAAGACCGCCAGCGGCTTGAACAGCTTTTTGAGCATCACCTTCGGTTTGACCCATGAATCCGATATCGGCAGGCTGAGCGGCGACCATCTTTCGAACAGCGGGTGCAGGAACGTAATCGGCAGGTGGGGGAACAATGGAGAAACCTTCGCCAGTACCAGGCAGAAGGGTGTTGAGCTCGTCGTCGGTGATGGCTTTGTATCGTGGATCGTCGACCATCGTGACACTTGTCGCTTTTCCGTCTGGCATCTGACCAGTAATGAGGGCGCCGTTGGCGGGTGTTTGATCCCATCTCGACTTGGCTTTTGGCTCTTCCTCTCCCTCTGCAGGTGTTTGGTCCCATCGAGATCTCTTCTTCTTGGGGGCAGCTTCCGTCAATGCCTTGTCTGACCATTCCTTGTTGTCCTTATCCTCCTCTTTGACTTCTACGTCCCACTTTCTCCTCTTTGTTGGTGGTGTGCCATCATCCTCTCCGCCAGCTCGAGGTGGTGTATCGTCACCAGCAGTGATTCCCCTGGGTGGCGTATCGTCTCCAGCGATAGCTTTTCTAGGCGGCGTCTTGTCGTCCATAGGCTGATCAACGTCCCTGACTTTATCCTTCTCCAATTGCTCCTTGTGCCTCCTTACTTTCTCCTCTTCCCTCTGTAGCTCTGCTAACCTCATTCGATCGGCATAACTCTCATCCTCTCCTTCACCACGTCCATCGGCACGTTGAAAGCGACGTAATTGATAATCGGATTGTCGAGCCGCGACCTGCTTTGAACGAGCCTTGTCTTCGAACGCATCTGGCTCTGCCTCTTCCTCTGCCATCTCAGCATGCTCATCGAGCAGCTCTTGAGGAGCAGAGTAGTTGGGTAGAGCGGGGCGGTATGGTTCTTCCGACATTGTATGGATAGGTATAGACTGAGTGAGGTATAGCCAGTATATCTTTAACTAAGTAGGGAAAGAAGTGGCAAGTATATAATATAATCCCCCCATTTAAAGCAACACTGCTACAGGTCACTCCGGACCGACCGATGATGCTCTCTATCACCCTCCTTTCACATACACTATACCCATATACCCATCACAGCACTCTCAAACATGACGAGCGCTCGTATGTCCGACGCCGAGATGGCAAAAATCAGTGCCGTGAGTTCAAATAACGTAGGTAGGGCTGACAATCAGGCAGCAGCAGTCAAGCAATATGGTATCGACCCAAGGATGGGTAAGTGACGTGAGTTGGACTATAGCTGACAGTAAGACTACCGAACAGTCTCTGCAGTTAATGGGTAAGCTGATATTCTCTGCCAGAAGCTGACTGTAGTCCCCTTGTCATCCTCGACAATGTTTCTGTAAGTCGCGCATTTCCTTCATATGACTGAACTAACGACTAGTTCCCATCATACAATGAAATCGTACAGCTCACTCTACCCGACGGTACCGTCCGAGGAGGTCAAGTTCTCGAAGTCAGCGGAAAGAAGGCTGTCGTACAAGTACGTTGATCGAACTGGGACAATGCTGATGATAGGTGTTTGAAGGTACAACCGGTGTCGACACGTTGGCTACTCGAATCGCCTTCTCCGGGTCTGCCATGAAGTTGGCTGTCTCAGAGGATATGTTGGGTCGAGTCTTCAACGGTAGTGGTGTGCCTATCGATAAGGGACCCAAGGTCTGGGCCGAGGATTACCTTGATATCAACGGTACGTTCACGTTACCGCTCGTTCGGACCTATGCTCATGCCAGGTTCTCCCATCAACCCCTACTCTCGAATCTACCCCGAAGAGATGATTCAAACTGGTATCTCTACCATTGATACCATGGTACGTAGACCATCATGCTAGAGGTCTCATCGCTGATCGCCAGAATTCCATCGCTCGAGGTCAAAAGATCCCCATCTTCAGTGCTGCCGGTCTACCACACAACGACATTGCTGCCCAGATTTGTCGACAGGCCGGTTTGGTCAGCCGACCAGGAGCCACCAAGAGTGTCCACGATGGACACGAGGACAATTTCTCCATCGTCTTTGCTGCTATGGGTGTTAACATGGAAACTGCCAGATTCTTCAAGCAGGACTTTGAGGAGAGTGGAGCTATTTCCAACAGTACTCTTTTCGTCAATTTGGCCTCTGACCCTACGTACGTCTCTCTCCAGTCGAGCAGGCAATATAACTGATGGTCAGGATTGAGCGAATCATTACACCTCGTCTGGCTCTAACCACTGCCGAGTACTTCGCTTATCAATTGGAGAAGCACGTCTTGGTCGTCATGACTGATATGTCCTCGTAAGTCCTCTATCACTTCCTTCGTAAATGCTAAGATCAGCTACGCCGATGCTTTGCGAGAAGTTTCCGCTGCTCGAGAAGAAGTTCCCGGTCGACGAGGTTACCCCGGTTACCTCTACACTGATTTGGCTACTCTTTACGAGCGAGCCGGTCGAGTCGAGGGCCGAAACGGTTCCATCACACAGATTCCTATTCTCACCATGCCTAACGATGGTAAGCTGCGTAGTTCACCGCAGGGCACCGAGCTGATTATCAGATATCACCCACCCTATCCCTGATTTGACTGGTTATATCACAGAGGGCCAGATCTTCGTCGATCGTCAACTCGACAACAAGCAGATCTACCCCCCTATCAACGTCTTGCCCTCGCTTTCCCGACTCATGAAGTCTGCTATCGGAGAGAAGCTTACCCGAAAGGATCACGGAGATGTCTCCAATCAATTGGTGAGCTGGACTCCATGCTAGTACGGCGACAAAGCTGATCAGTAGTACGCCAAGTACGCTGTTGGTAAAGATGCTGCATCGATGAAGGCTGTCGTCGGAGAGGAAGCTCTATCAGCAGATGACAAGTTGGCTCTAGAGTTCTTGGACAGGTTCGAGAAAGAGTTCGTCGGTCAAGGAGCATACGAAGCCCGAACAATCTTTGAGTCTCTTGATATCGCTTGGGAGTTGCTCCGAATCTTCCCCAAGGAGTCCCTCAACCGAATCAGTCCAAAGGTAAGCTTCCTCCCAACGCTCATGCGGGCTACAAGCTAATATATAGATTCTCGCTGAATTCTACCCCCGAAAATCCAAGACTGAGCAACAGCCCAAGGAGGATAAGAAGGAGGACAAGAAGGAGGACAAGAAGGAGGAGAACTTGATAGATGCCTAATTGTACATGTCTCGATGACGCGATGGACTGATTTATGCCACCTTCTCTGCATTATGGTACTTATCACGTTGATGGCTGTAGTCTGCTTTCTAATCTCTGATCTAGGTCTAAGACTCTCTTCCATATGTCCATATCTAATTTAGCATCTGCCGTTGAAATTGCCATCAATCTGATTGTCAGCTTTGGACCCACATTGTCAGCTGAGATACAAACCTCGCAAGACGCATTCTCCGCTTGAGACCCTCTTCAGCTGTGTTACCGTCTTTACGACGGGACACGAAATCGTCCTGGATCGCTTGGGCTACTTCATCTGGGATAGTGAATTTAGCTGCGTGAGAAGCAGACGATCGTGTGGCTAAGTACTGCCTAAACGACTCGAGATCTGGTGATATCGAGGTCGAGGTGGGCGGGTCAGAGGCAATGGGTAGATTGATATCGACCTTGCTGTTAGCTTATATCCCACATCTTGGTCAAAGGAATTTACGGGTACCAGACTTTTCCCCTCGCTCAGGACAATCACTCTGATATTACACTCCATCTTCAATCCATCCATGTATGGATACTCGTATCTCACCGTCTGATCTTTGGTAGTCTCCACCAAAGCTCTCAGGTTCTTAACTGCCTTCTCTTGAAGTTGACCACCTTGACCCATCTCGTCTTCACCCACTAGTAAGACTGTACCCGGTGCTAATTGTAGTAAACCAGATTCCAATGATGCGTCCGTAGATTTTGGCGAGAATGAGGCCGAGTGGAGGAGAGGTAGGGAGAGGGGTTGATAGACCAGACGTGGAGTTACGGAGGCGAGGACATGGGTAAGATTGGAGGTGATCTCGGAGTTCTTGCGAAGGAGATTTAGGGAGAGTGTACCGAGGGGAGGAAGGGATGTTGGGCGGACTGAAGGTGTGGAGACAAGGGATAGGAAAAGGAGTTCTCCAGCTAAGCGGTCGGGAGGGCTGAATGCTGTTGAGAGGTAATCGATGATATCGGATGTCATGTCGTTTCCGGTTGGCGCTATAGCGGATGGAACGTCTTTGACGATCTTGAGTACGTGAATGGCTGGAACTAGGGTCTCTGAGTCCTCCTCGCTTGATTGAATTGCAGAGGGTAGAGGCGCTGAGGACAAGACTCCAATGAATGTATGAACCGTTGCTGGTTTAAAAGTGATACCCTCGTCGTATATCTACTGGTGAGCTTCTGTGACTCTGGGGACCTTTCGGCTCACCTTGACCAGAGCCCCGAGGTATTTGCCGTCGTTTCCTGGTAATGGGTACTTGGAGTGAAGTTCCTTCGGCAGATTTCGAAGAGCCTGAGATCCATTCTGATCCTTAGGCGCTTTGCTTAGCCATGCCTGTTCCCCGGGCACCCTATCATCAGCCAAAACCAGCTTCATCACTCACTCGACAGCCCAGCCGATCCATCTCTCCTTCAGCTTACTTAGATCCATCTCCCCACTTGTGGAGCCCTCACTGGTGGGCATATAGACCTCCATTGGATATCCAGTGTCTTGTAACATACATCGGAAGGAGACGATCGATAATGGCTCGGAGCTTTCATGGTACGCTGGAATCTGCACATTAGCTCAGTCATTTAGATGCACGTACGGATTCCAAGTCCTTCAAGCTTGCCTCTGCTTCGACAGTTAGGCTTTCGAGGCTTTTGCCATTATTTCGAGAGTCTTCATGCTCTGCTATAGCTGTCTTGAGTATACTTTGAGTATCCATTGTGAATATATGGTAGTAGAGTACTCGTAATAGACTCTTGGACATTACATTTGACGCGTCCTTTAGAAAGTGGAGGTAAGAATGGTTCCGCTGATTACGTAAACAATCATACGCTCCAGCCTCCAGCGTCACTACCAACAGCTACACCAGACACTCACTCATATTCCAGGTCAACCTACACACCTCCTGGCTCTTACACAAGATGGTACGTGATCGCTCAGACGGGTCAATGCTCGCCGAGAATGAGCTGACAAGAGCAGAGCATCGCTACAGCGAAACCTACACCAGTAGAGACTCAGCACGAGGATACTATCGTATGTGCCCCAGCTGCTTCAGTCGTATCTTGCTGACACTCCACAGCACGATGCCCAGCTAGATTACTATGGAAAACGACTCGCAACATGCTCTTCAGATAAAACAATCCGAATCTTCAACGTAGTCAAGGGAGAAGCAAAAGGAGAACCAGTGATTCTCAAGGGGTTCGTCGCGTTATCCAAAGCACGGATCAAGCTGATATCAGACACACTGCGCCAGTATGGCAATTATCGTGGGCCCATCCTTCTTTCGGATCCATCCTAGCTTCTTCGTCATATGATGGACGGGTCTTTATCTGGAAGGAGGTTGGTGCTGGACAGTCGTCTGGAAGTGGGGGTGAGCTACAGGATGGATGGGAGAGGATCAAGGAGCATACTTTGCATACTGCTAGTGGTGCGTTCCAGCTAAGCTTTCCTCGTGGTACCAGCTGACTCGTCAGTGAACTCTATCGCATGGGCACCTTATGATTTAGGACCAATTCTCGCCTGCGCATCCAGTGATGGCAAGATCTCGGTCCTCAGCTTCCAAAGTGAGTCAGCTGACGCTCCCAAACACTCTTGAAAGCTGACGAGTAGACGACGGCTCAACAGACGCATCAATTTTCCCAGCACACGGAACCGGCGCCAACGCAGTGTCATGGGCACCATCAGTAGTCTCCACCACCAACAACGCCGGTCCCCGTTCCCCAAACCCAAGTCAGGTTTCATCGCAGAAACGTTTCGTTACTGGTGGTTCCGACAACCTTATCAGGATCTGGGCATATGATGATGAGCAAAAGAAGTGGGCTGAGGAGGAGGTTATCAAGGAGCACGAGGATTGGGTTAGGGATGTTGCTTGGGCACCTAATATCGGGTTGCCAGGAATGTACATTGCCTCTGCTTCTCAGGTATGTCTCATTCTCTACATCAATGTACAAACCTGATGGATAGGACCGCACAGTCATGATCCACTCACGACCCTCGCCCACCTCTCCATGGACCTCAACCCCCCTCTTACCATCCGCACCATCCAAAGACCCCCATTTCCCCGACGCAGTCTGGCGAGTCAGCTGGTCACTTGCTGGAAACATCCTCGCTGTCAGCTGTGGAGATGGAAAGGTCAGCTTGTGGAAGGAAAGTGTCGGAAAGGGATGGGAGTGTGTTAGTGATTTCTCTAGTTAGACGGGTTACAGGTTACAATGAATTGGAAAATGCATGTGTATTTGGAGCTGTCTTGTGCTATTTACTTCATGTGTACATGTACTCTACAACTTATTTCGGCTCTCCTGTCGCCGTAATGATGAGTGGACCTCCGATGTGGTCATCTTCTATTCCGACATAGACCGTCGACCCGAACGACTCAGTTTCGTCGCAACGTCGCATGGCTCATTTCCCACCATTCCAAGCCTCTTCAAACTCCTTGGCCTGACTGTCAGACATATTCTACGACAATTACGCGAGTGCTCACCTTGGCCGACAAGACGCTCCATTCTGATTTCGAAGTTCCGTTCAACACCAGGAGAAAGCTTGATGATGCGGGAGGTCGGACAGCAGGTGTAATGGCAGCAGCGCTTTCCTCGGGTCCATCCAGCCATATGGGAGAGACGAGCAATTTCCCGAGCTAGTCATCAGCTGAATTCCAATATTGACTTCTGATGGACGTACCTCAGACTCGACTTTACTAACGGACCCCTCCGTGAACTCAGCTACTAATCCCAAAATCAACCTCAGTCTCTCCGGTGTATCAAGCCATGGTTCTTCCTCTCCCTGCTCATCCTCTTCTCCATTTCCGTTGCCATTGCCGTTGGTATTGGTATCTTGTTCATCGTAATAATCGTACCCCGGTGGTGTGGAGACCCATGACATGATTTGTCCGGCGGGTGTGATCAGGAGCGCGGTGTGGGGGTAGGTTGTATCGGATGGTGATGTGATATTTGATAGATCCGCATGGATCCTAGCTGGAGAGAGAAGCATCGCTGGGTCGAGATCTGTAGCTGGGGGGAGCTTGGAGAGGTGGATGATGCGAAAGTCAAATGCAACTTGAGATGAAATGGACGCGCTTAGTCCTGAACAACTGTGAGTGACTTGATTGAACAATTTCATTGTCTCGTTCATGTACATCTGCCCACAAATCACTATTAATCATCTATATCGTTTGTGTATATCCGATTGGTTCATATATCGAATCTGAATTTCATTCTAGCTGCTCTAAGCGAATCATACCTATTGAAAGGGCCCAGGCGAAAGTCCCGGGAAACATGGAAAGTACAATTCATCTCCATACCTCATGGGTCCGTTGCGTCTGGACAAACGATCCGGATCTACTCTCGCACATCATTGACACCCCAGAGATCATTTTGGACCTCAGTCGTTTGGGCAGGGTACAATTCTGACCGGAGAATCTGGACCTTTTCAAGATTATCGCCGGCCCGGTGATCTTGGTACGATACCACCAAACAAGGAGCAGTAGCACGGACCTCTTGGTCGTCCGTCCCATGACTGGTAAAAGACTTTATGATGATCAAAGCATCATCGCCTGATACCGCAGATGCATCAAGCAGGTCTACTCCCACGCAAAGAACCCTCACTCCTTCCATCACTACTGACTGTCTCAAGGTGACAGATACGATAATCTAGGCCTTGAGGTACAAGTGACCTGTAGGAGTCAAAGACAAAACACCATCCTCGATCATCAACATCCCAGTTGGATCACCAAAGCTGATTGTCAGCCAATTGGTTCATTGTCTTAGAACGACTTGCGCGTCAAATTCAGGATCGGCTCCATCCCAGGCCCATCGCTCTACAAAATCACTGGCCCTGAAGTTATTGATCGAATCCATCATGAATGACTGTGCCGTGTTGGCTGAACAAAAGAGGCTGTCCCGAGTCGTACATATGAACTGATTGAATGAGTGCTGCGTGCCGAGGTGACTGAATGTTAACTCACACTTTTGATCCAGATGGGTTTGCTGTATTGCTCGTGTAGGCCCTGATAGTCAGTGACCCAGAAGAACTGATGAGTCGATCGCAGCGTGATATGACTCACCTTGATGACCTCTTCGAGCTCAGCCGCATTGTCCCCTTCGTATTCAAGGGCAAGAAAGTCCCAATGGCAATCACCAGTGCACTTTTTGTCGAAACCCTATCTCGGTATCAGAACTACTGTATCACTTTCGAGCAGGAAAGGCTTACCCCCAACCACGAGTTCGCAAGTTGGTCAATAGATCCATGCGACCCATTGATACTGGGACTGCCGAGAACGAGACTGTCTCCATTATTACCAAGACTGTGTGTTGCGATCCAAGTGTGATGAGCGACAGCCTCCTCAGTCGAGATGTTGTTGTCGTACGCTATCGAATCAGCAATTGGACTGGCAAGTAGATATCGAGACTCACGTCGTTCGAGGGAAAAGACACTGGTGATCTCTGGGAAGTCTACCCATCCGTGGTGGTCTCCCAGGCTGAGGGCTGCGGATCCATCTTTGACGGTCGGAACAAATTCTAGATCGTTATGAGATCCCCAAGGACGCATCTCCCCATTGTATCTCCATCCAACGCCTTTGAAATTCTCCAACGGACCGGTGTCGGGATATATTTTGAGTCCGCTGCCCACTTTGGCAGCAGCGATCGAAGACTGACCAAGCAAGGCGAGACCTAGTGATATGAACATTTCGAAGTTTGCGAAGTGTTTAAGATGTGGGATACAGTATTTCGAGCTGTTCTTTGTCCTTTATATAGGTAACTCCTCCTGAAAGGTATTGTTTTAAAGTGATCTTGGCGTCGGAACATACTCCGAGTTGATCGACCCCAAAGCCCTCCTTAGTACGGAGAAAATTCTTTGAAACTAGTGTGGAGGACTGCCTTTACATCGCTTTAACCCCGTGAATGAGTTGGTCAGACCTTTGAAACGCTTACCCCGCGTTCCTTTTCCCCTTCAGCTCCTCGGTCATGCTTACCAGAATGTGGGTTTGAAGGTCAGGAGCTGGTCATAAGCAAGAGGTGCATGAGGCCAAGACTATCAAAGTCCTGGTACAAGGGGAACGTGTATCTTCCAAAACGAGGTTCGAGGGGTTATCCCTTGTCTAAAGGGACAAGTACAACTTCCCCACTTCGTTGACCGAGCCGTCCGCGTTTTGGATCCCGTTTGCATTGCCTTTGCTGTTCCGTCAGCCATGATTCAGTCAGGCGAAACCAGGAGAGATGTATGACTTACCCAGCCAAATCTGGGAATGCGCCAAACCAAGCCCATCGCTCGACTAGTCCGGACGACCTAAAGTATTCGATGGCAGTCTTCATAAAAGCCTCGACTTCCGCTTGATCGCAGATATCGCCAGTACTGAAGTCGTTACAGGACCACTGTCTCGTCAGCTGGTGTACATGACATGAAGTGTGGACATACCTCAGTAAGCCAGAGAGGTTTGTTGTAGGCTGCGCTGAACTCCTGGCAAGTCAGTAATGATGCATCTAATGGAGGGGAGACTGACCTTAACGTAGTCGATAAGCTGATCGACATCGGTACCGTAGAAGTGGAAGGGAACAAAGTCGTATTCACACTTGCCAGCACAAGCAGCGATCCAGTCCTAGATCCATCAGCTTTCATCCTGATGATGTGCTAGACAGACTCACGTCCATCCACTTCTTACTTCCCCTCGCAACGGCAGGGGAGCCGATCAGGTACTGACCACCCAGATTGGACACCCACTCTTGGTGCAAAGTAGCAGCCTTGGCAGCAGCGATATTGGACCCGCCAACATTACTTCCCATATCCGCTATCTCATCAGCTCTGCAAATCTCGAGTTGACGGGTACTCACGTTCATTGAAGCCAAGCACATGGGTTACTCCACTCCATTTCGCCGATGCTCCTTTCACCTCGGCTACTCCCGCTTCTCCCCATACCATCGGTACGAATTCCAGTCCAGCTGAATCCGAGTTTGCACCAACAGCCCAGTTGTAGTACCATGACATCTTTGATCCGGAACCGGTAAACGAGGTAAGAGGACCAGTGACGCTGTTGACTGCTAGTCCGACCCCGGTATTCCCACCGCCTGAGATAGGGATAGAGGCGGAAGCTGAAGCGATCGGCGCCGATGAAGATGCTGAGGTCGATGTGATAGCGACGGAGGAGGAAAGACCACTGACGACGAGCGCTCCGCCGATAGAGGAGCTAGCGGAGGATGACGCGGAGGTGGTGATGACTGAAGGTTCGGCCGAGACGATAGGAGCTGAGCTAGCGATAGAGGTTGAAGCGGACGAGGCTACAGTGGTGATGACCGATGGGTCGCCGGAAACAGGAGCTGAGCTTATTCCGGTCTCGGCAGATGCGGTGGAGCTTTCGGATTCGATAGCGGAAGTGACTATAGCTGAGCCGCTGATGATCTCCGATGTGGATGAAGCGACGTTCGATTCCTCGAAACCAGTCGAGGATGCATTGGCGATGGATGAAGTGACAGATGATGGTGCGGTAGAGACAGTCCCATTACCGGCCATCCCCAAATGTGAAGGCCGCTTGCACTTCCCTCTACCGTGTCCAGCTGCCTGAGCGGACGCGGTACCAAGGACCATGAGGATTGTAAAGAGTGTAGTAGCGGCTCGCATGGTGGTATCGGCCCGGGCGGTAAAGAATGACTAGGTAAGTTTTGGGAAGAAAGGGATGAGGATGATAAGGACAGAGAATACTGTCAGCACTACATCCTAAGTCCGAGATCCGAGCGCTCTGATTGCTTATGGGATAGACTCCTTGGATCATCTGTCACGTAGGGGTATGACTACCGTTGTCGCGTTACATATTGACTTGAAGGTATGGTAAACAACTTTGAAACGAGGGGGACCCCTTGGACGCGTCTTTTAGGGTTGCCGTCAATTTACGCGAATAGGCTGCATACTCTCAAGGGACTCTGCGAGAACCGAAGTAGACTTCTATGTTCCAAGATTAACACTCATGGTCCTGCCATTTCTAAACTACTAATCTTAAAGCTTCATATACTCCTTCCCGAGGGCATTGATCGTTCCATCGGCATTGGCAATTCGGTTGCTATCCATGTCGTTACCATTCCAGCTACATCGCGTCAGCAATGATTCAATCTGACACGGCGCGTACTCACTTTTTCATATCTGGGAAAGCCCCAAACCATGCCCATCGAGTCACCATACTAGAGCCTTCACCTCGGAACCATTCGATGATGGTCTTCATGAACTGCTCGGCTTCGGCAGGGGAGCATTTCTCCTTAGTCCCGAAATCGTGGCAAGCCCATTCAGTGATCCAGAGTGGTTTCTTGTACTTTGTGGAGAATTTCTGACATTCAGATCAAAGTTGTCTATTGAGTGTATTGCTCACCTTGGCGTAATCAATCACTTTCGTAGCGTCCCTGCCGTAAAAATGAAAAGGGATGAAATCGTGTTTGCACCCTCCGGCGGCTTCACAGCCTGCCAACCAGTCCTACTCGATAAGCCACCAGCCCAATCAAGCAGATCCTTGAATGTACTCACATCGAGCCACTTTTCTCCAACATCGTGATTCGCTACCGCTGGGGCACCGATCTCGTAGGCATCGCCCAGGGTTGCAGCAAATTCATTATGGAACTTGACCCCGTCAGCGACCGTCATTGCTGATCCACCGTCGTGTTCCATATCGGCTACATGTCAGTCTCCTGGCCCGGTCTGCAATGATTTGACTTACGCTCATTGAATGACAACACATACTTCGTGCCCGAAGGCCAACTTCCCATCGCCGCCTTGACTTCGGGAACGGAACCGCTGCCCCATACCATCGGGACAAACTCGACAGCGTAGTCGGCAGCTTTGGGTGACCAATTGGTATACCACTGTAGACCGGCATCAATGTAGGTTTGCATGCTGGCGGTGTTCTTTGCCGGGTCCCACCCTAGTCCGACCGGTCCCGAGCCTGCTGCTGCGCCACTGTTACCGGTAGAAGTGGCTCCGGAAGCGGAGGCGGCAGGAGCTGAAGAGGCATCGGCAGCGTCGGTACCACCAGCACTAGTCGGGTCGGCCGGCGCGTCGGCCGCGCCAGTGTCGGCAGGGAGACTTGAGGCAACGGGGTCTGCAGCGGCCGCGCCGTCAGAAACGTCGGCGGCGGCAGAGGTTGCAGGGACAACCGGAGCTGGCGATTCGACCGCAGTACCGGCAGGAGCGTCGGAAGTTGGAGCAGCGGAGGAGGCCGGGGCGGAAGGGGCAGGAGCGACAGGTGCGGCAGCCGCACTGGTCCCAGCTACCTGAGTGGCCCCAGGTCGTACACGGGAAGGGCGTCCTCCACCGGGGGGTCGTCGCTGACGTTGCTCGAGGTCGACTCGGTTTTGAGTAGGCGCGGCCAAGGTGACCGAGGCCAGCAGCGGAAGTAGGAGATATAAGGCCAACATCGTACCGTTTCGAAGACTGTACCAGACAGATAGAATTGACTTGAAGAGAGGATGAGTTATCATATCGCCTAGGCTTTATACTCCGTTATATAGGTTATCGTCTATTTCATCTGTATGAGATTTGGCCGATCAAAGTGAGGTTATTACCTCTTTCCTTTGAGGGTTCCATAGTCCTCAGCGGTGTACCGCCTTTGATTGCATCTTGACACAGGGGTGATCTGTTCTTGAAACGAGGAACTAGCATTCCAAACGCTCCCCGTGTAGATCATCATGTTTGTGGTGGCTTGTCACCGAGATGACATTACCTTTCGGGGTAGGGATGATCCTTTACCAAGGAGGAGCGGAATCAAAAAGTCGGTCATGTATTCCTTCGGCCGACTGTCACTCTGCACTACCTTTAACAATCAGCAACAATGGGCAAGCAACTAGTTGTATTCGATTTCGATTGGTCATTTGTTGATCAAGATACGGATAGATGGGTATTTGAAGTCCTTTCGACCGAATTGAGGCGTTTGCTGCAAGATAGGAAGAAAGGCCAGGGGACTGGAATTCAATGTACACCTGATGTCGTGTAGGTCCGCTTCTGAACTTTGGTGATTCCTGGCTTATGATAGGAATGATACTATGGAGGATTTGTTCAAGGCTGGGTATAAGAAGGATGATATTCTTGATGCTTTGAGGATACTACCTTTCGTACGTCTGTGCACTGAGGTAACGCTGATCAGTAGCACCCCGCTATGAAACGTGCTGTCCTTGGTTTGAAGAAACGTTTACCAGAGACCACTTTCCTCTGCCTATCAAACTCCAACGAGGTCTACATTAAGACCATCCTCGAGGTGAGCTTGCGCTCGCTCTGAATTGGTACATAAGCTGATATACAGAAACACGGCCTATCCGACCTCTTTGACCAAATCATCACCAACCCCGCCCACTGGGATTCTGGATCTCCAGATTGGCTACACGTCGGACGTCGGCACCCCAAATCCGAACCTCCTCACCCATGTACCGTCGGCTGTCTCGCAAACATGTGCAAAGGTGATGAACTCGATGCATACCTAAAAGCCCACGGCGGAAAGGACAGTTTCGAAAAGATCAGTTATGTCGGTGATGGAGGAAACGATTTCTGCCCATTGCTCAGGATGCGTCAAGCCGATATCGCATTCGTCAGGCAGGGATTCGAGTTGGAAGAGAGGTGTAAGAAGGAAGGAGAAAAATGCGGATCTAAAGTCGATGTGAAGCTCTGGGAACAGGCTTGGCAGATTGACGAGTACTTCCAGCAATTATAGACTCAGGGGGAAGTATAGTAATACAGTCATGCATGTTGGGTACATTTGTCCATGGGTTCCCTGGTGTCGCCTAGATCCTGTAACCACCTCCAGCTTTTGCTTGATCGTGTATCGCACTCCAGATTCCTCTTGCCGATTCCGCACCGGGTCCAGCCTCCAGTGTCGAATTCTTTAATGGCTTGATCTTTGCTCCGGACGATGTTAGGAGTAGGTCGACCTGCTAGTTAGCTACGTTTCATGTCTGTTGGGGATGCCAGCTGACCTTTTTCTGAACCTCATTTGCTTCCAATTTGTTTACGCAAATCACCTTATCTCGCCCATTCACTACCTATTAGCTATATCCAGTAGTGATCATGGCAGCTCACCATAATGTCCCCTCAAGACAGCAGCCTTCCCTCTCCTCAACTTCCTCACTAGAACCTCAACATCGGGATTCGCCTGAGCCATCGCTAATAATGGACGACGCAGATATGAACGCACACCATGTTGCGAAGGCGATAATGGGTCGTAATCGAATATGAGGCGACGAAGGGGAGTGATAAAGTGTTGATATCCGCTAACGGGTAGTGTTCTTGGTGTTATACGAGGCATTATGAATATGTATATAGTGGTTGTATAGTAGGATGGTTCAATCTGGAAATTCAGATCATTGAATCAATATCTTAAATGGACGGATAAAACAAGTTTCACCTTGGCATGACTTGACTGTTCAATGTGTACGGAGTGGAGTATACATATATTCAAGACCATGGTAGTGCCATTACATATAGGGGATTCTTCCCCACTAGACCCATCACTAGTACTCCCACTACCATCAAAATTACCATCAGATCCAACACAAGCTCTAGAACAGCTAAGCGCAGCAATCGAAGCTCAACTCGACCCGTCAATCCCTTCATCTTCAAAACTACCTATGCAGGTGATAACCGCTCAGATACGGTCAACACATCGAGATGCACAGATATCAGTCAATGCAGCTAGGTCAGGAACTGCGGAGGAGAGAGCGAGGCTGGATGCGGTAGATGTGGATCTGAGGACTATTGAATATGAGCGTGATAGAGTGAGGGATGAGATCAACCGGTGTGCGGAATACGCGTATGCCATCTCGCCAATACCTGAGAGATTCAAGCTGATTGGATAGACCAGAGTTTGAGAAGCTGGAACTGCCGGATCTACAAACGTATCTGGACGGCCTAACGGAAGAACAGAGAGCCGCACTTCGTGAGTCCACTCCTCGCCCTTCCTATCATCCGATCACTGACGGGATACAGCAGCGCCAGAAGACGATTCATACGAAGATAAACTTACAATTGCTCGACTCGAGACCGAACTAGCGGAGATCATCCAGTAAGTATCCACTCTCCCATGTCCTGCAGAGATCACGCTAATAATCAGACGAGAGGAATTATTAGCGTCTCTGACGAAAGAGCAGGACTCGATCATCAAGACCAAGAAGGAGATCAAGCAGAGGTTCGACGCTGTCGATACTTACTTGAACGATTACTCCAAGGTAAGCTACATACGCCCCTGTAGAGGACGTGTAAAGCTGATCCTAGACTACAAATGCTGTCTCAAGAAAGATCAAGGATGTTGGCGGGTCCACATCGACATAGAATTGGGGAACATTGATACAACAATCACAACTACAGTTACCAGCATAATAACAAGCATGTATGTATATGTATATGTATATGTATAAGTATGTATAGATCTACACTAGTCAAACTTCTTACTCTCGCTCGTCGTCCGGTGATTATTTCCGTTCCGTTTTGGTATCTCAAAAGAAGATCTGGGGCGGAGTTCCAGGGAGACATCTTGATGACTCGCGCTGCGTGCCGGTGATGATGCTCCTGACCCCGGCTTTGATGGATTGGCCGAAGCCAGAGGCGTCCGCCTACTCCCAAAGAGGTGTGATGTAGTCGGCGGAGGTGGTGGGATGGTGAATAATGAAGATAGGCGATTGACAAGTGTATCCGCGGCCGTCGGTGTGATGGGTCCGGGCGTGGACCCATTAGGAGGTCGTAGCCTGACGACTTTACTGACTGGCTTACTAGGTGTCGGTATACGAGGTTGTAGAGGTGAAGGTAGAGTCGAGAGATCGTTCGATATAGAAGGTCCGTCCCTCTGATCACTGGCTCGACGTGGTGGATGCCGTGTGATATGGGAGTTGCGTAGTGGTGAATCGAGTGATCTTCTCGGATCCGGTGGTTTCTGTTTAGGAAAGAATTGTAATTGTGACCGTGGGATTCGAACTATATCCAGTATCCTCACATTCGGCTCCACTTCCTCCTCCTCCATCTGACCTCCATCAAGAGAAACTCGGGCATTATCCATACTTCCCCGTCCATAATTGAGGTTTGTAGAAGGCATAAATTCCCTAGCACTATCTTCCCACGCATCGTATTCCACATCGACAAGTTTTGGACTTGCATCTATACTCTTCCCCTTCCCTTTACCTTTGTTACGAGTATCTTTGGCGGTGAGGGTTACCTGTCCCTCGCCTGGTCCTCGGGTGAATGTGTCGCGGGCTTTCTGCCATTTACAAGCTTCGAGGGGTACGTATAGATGTGTACGGAGGTGGACTGGGTCGGATGCCCATAATTTATTGATCTTGCGTAGTGTTGCGACCTGGTCATTTAGCTTTTGGGAGTCGGTGAGAATAGACCGAGGTATACTCACGTCAATTCCATATAGCAACGCAATTCCAGGCATAGACTCCTCTGGCTTGACCTAGGTCGTTAGCACCATCATTTCAACGAGCGATCAGACGTACCTTGTGTATTAAGACCTCAACCTCCTCCGCCCCAGCCCCCGCATTACTAGTACTCATCCTCAATAAATCAAGTGAACCCCTCTCACTCCCACTCCTACTACTCTCCGCAACCTGCCTTTCCGTCTCACTAGTCAATCTCATCAACGCCGGCCGAGAAACATCTCCAAGAACATCTAAAGATCCATTCTTGGTATGCTGGGAATGAGGATGAAGGAGGTCGGTAGTATGAAGAGGATGAGGTGGGGTCTTTTTACGTGATGGACCTGCTTGAGCTTGGTCTTGGTTGTTGTTGATCATTTCATCTTCGTCGTCATCGTCGTCGAAAGAAGCCCATGGATCGAGGGGTGGAGAGGGCGGTAATTGGATCATCTGCCCTAGCTAAGGAGCCTTTGGGTATAGAGGTGACAGTAAGTAGAGTGGGGATCGGTCAAGGCCGAAGGAATTACGCGACGGAAAGTAAAGTACAAAGTTGATTCAACTATATGTCTCTCTTGTACATCACTCAGCAACGACTACTACAATACCGATAGATCCTTAGAGATGGTACGTGACAAGCAAAGATATGATCAGCTAATAGCAGCCGCCCAAACGATCAGATTTGATTCATGTGGCATTCCATTTCCATAAATCAGCTGTATGGCTCTCAGTCCCCAGCTCAACGTACGTTCCCCCTTCCCTTCCTCCATAAAATCAAGCCTGACATCTCAGGACACTATCAGCACTCAAATCAAAATTACTACCAGCTTTCAAACCCCTCGAATCTATCATTCCCCCTCCCTTTCCTCAGTCGGAGTCGGATTTCCAACTCTACGACGATAAAGAAGTCATCGAAGGTGCAGAACCTGCTGAGGGGGAATTGAAGAGTTTGGAAGATGGAGATTTGAGGAACAAGACTTTACTTTCGTTGAAATGGCCTATGTGGAAGAAGGTCTATGTTTCGTGAGTTGCCTCTAGTGATTATGGGTGGGGCTGATTGTAGATTCAAGAATGCTGATGGAGAATTCGGCAAACCGGAATATACGATACCAGATGCTGATGATGGTGATGCTGATCAAGAGGGAGGTGATGAGGTCGCAGCATAATGAGCTTGGGGTGTAGAATGTAAATTGTAATGTGTATAAATTACAAAAATGATGAATACAGGTCATTAATTTCGTTACTTTACTCGATTCACTCTTCAATGATCCCAGACATCCCCTCCCCCTCTCCCTCCTCTTCTTCTTCTTCTTCACCATCATCTCCCTCCATATCGAGCACCTCGACTTCCTTTCCATCTTCCATCATCACACATCCTACTCTTCTACCTTTTCGTCCGTTGAGCGCTATACTTGCGCGCCCCTCTTCTGTTGTAGATACAGTTTTGAGGTAATGGAATTTCGGTGATGCCTCGGC
Organism: Vishniacozyma victoriae; assembly: GCA_017654735.1. Classification (NCBI taxonomy): domain Eukaryota; kingdom Fungi; phylum Basidiomycota; class Tremellomycetes; order Tremellales; family Bulleribasidiaceae; genus Vishniacozyma; species Vishniacozyma victoriae. The sequence goes on from JADPYG010000088.1 coordinate 1,812,886, forward strand.
AAGTGGGTATGAGGGCTATCATCAGCTCGTGTTTTTACTGTAAATGTCGAACAGCTTACAGTCCCATACCATACAAGTGGTAGTGTCGATAATTCAGTGATTACCTCGATCTTCTCGAATTCACGTCCAGCGTATGTCAAGGTAGAAAGCACCCTTATCCCACCTTCGAATTCCAGAAGCAAAGCCGATTCGATATCATCAAAGAATGATATTGCAAGAACTTTCATGCCGGGTAAGGCGATTTTCGTACATTGATTCTTATCCGCCAAGATGTACACTTAAATCAGCTTTGTCACCAGGTAGAACTTACGAATTTCTTGTCCAGGCAAGATGGCGGCTGTCATTTCCCGCCCATCTACTATTCTCGTATCAACCAGAGCTCCCTCGATCGACTTCCAACCCGTAGACCTCTCCGCACCGACGTCCCTCGATTTTACAAGGGCTTTAAGGGATGCAATAAGGGTATTTGCCCAAACCCACGGTTCCAGCTCCAATACCCTCGGTTCCTCCGGATCCTCTGGCTCCTCCTTGATGTAAGGTTTATGAGAAACAGTATCAGGTGAAGAGGGGATATCAGGAGATGAATGAATCACCCCACTCTCCTCAATCGTACTCATATCCACAGACGAATCTATCGATTCCTCAACAGGCACAGGTGGTGTTTCTTGTACAGCCTCCCGCTTAGACAGTCCAGTCAATAACCTTATAGTCTCCGCTAGGACTTCGCTCATATTCCTCGACACAGGTTTCGGATTCGCATCAAACCCTTCAGGGAGGGTTTCGTCGGGTGGTCGTTGTCGGAATTGTTGTGGGAGGTGAATGAGGAGTGGGGATTTGACGAATCCGTTCTTAAGGAAATACCAGACTAGTTTGGTATCGCTCAAAGAAGGTAGGAAGGCATCGGTACTGATATCTTGTGCAGCCGTCCGACCGATTTCTGTCATTAGCGAAGCAAGGGTAAAGTGGACATACCGTATTTCAACCACTTCATCCATTCTGAAGCTGCATACATTTCCTCTTGGGCTTGTTGTCGCATCCTCTCGATCAGTTTCGCGAAGCCCACAGCGACTGCCAAGCTCTGCTCGACGGCATCTGTATGTAGTCCAAGCTTTGCGTAGCTTGATCTATCCGTCAGAACGATTTGGCAAGAGCTTTTGGACGGAACCTACACCATACTCCAGCCTCTCATCTCCTCTAACAATAGAATGACACGTTCTATAGAAGGTCCCACACTTTCGGCAAATACTTTTTGGATAGTCTTGTAGCTCGTCTCGAGGGATAATTCCCATTTTGCTATAGTCTGCGAATCAGCCCATGGTCAGGAATGGGTGCACTTACCCTTCCAGTAAGCCTATTCCCTAGCCATTCTGCTATTGCAGGTGATGCTCGGCCAGTGATGAGTAATTGAAATAGCTGGGCATGTACTTCTTCTATCGACGCTATCATCAGTATTGGCGTTGATTTGAAGACTTACATCCTCGTTGCTCTCCACATGATTCCAGCTCTTCTCGCCAGATCATCGTCTGTTTCTCTCCTTCCTTGAATGCATCCCCCACAGATTCCAATCCTCGTAGTACAATGTCCAAAAATCCACTGAGGCGATCACAAGTCCTCGCGAGCTTCAACAATTGCTCGTCAACCACTTGCCCCCGCCCAAGGGGTAATGTTCCCGTCAACAACCGTTTCGAGGATGATCCGTCGGGGGACTGAACAGAGAGCACATGTGGTGGAGATGGGACTATGGTCGGTAAGAGTGAAGGGAATGAATCGAGTTTAGAGTGTGGTGAGATGGTGGATGCCTTCTTTGGTTTGGCAGCGTTTGGAAGCATGAAAGGCAGTACACTACTATCAGCACCGTCCATATACGTGAACATGAGTGAAAGCTCACTTGGCTGCTTGAGGAGGTTCAACGGGGGTAGGACGAGGTAATGAATCGATAATCATCCCCGCAGATCCCCTTTGTCGTTTGGGCCAGTCATCAACACTTTCCGTCCAGCGTAGATCCCACCATGTTTCCGAGGTACTTGGTCCAGATTCTTGAATATCAAGTTTGATAGACTTGACTAGGTCTCCTGTATGTACTGAGAAATGTTCCAAGGCCATTATGGGCGCTGCTAGTCCTTGCGCCGCTCTCGAAACCAGGATAGTCAAATACAGCCCTAACCATCAGCTGTAACTCACGTAGATGTGGGGATCAAGATACCATCATGTGACCATGCAAGACCTCTTACTTGTCCTTCGACATCACTCTCCCAGACCTTGCTACCCGACATTCTCCATAATGCGAGTTTCGTATATTTCCCAGAACCGACTTTATCCTTCCCCTTGCCCGAGTTCCCGCCATTACCCAAAAGGACAACCAGGTCCATTGTGGGATTACATGCTTGAGAATGCAAGACATGTGGAGTTGGCAAGTGGAGAGTAGCTAGCGGCGTGAAAGCCGTGCTTGAACTTGGGTCCATTATTGCTGTCGATGGGTGGTCATTACCTCAAGACGCGTCAAGGCACAAAAAGAAGTCATCCAACTCCGCCTCCACGTGGGGTTTCAGCATCATCCTCCCTCAACCCCATCAACCGCATACCATCAACTGTACTTACCATGCCCTCTTCCCCCGCCGTACCCCGAGTCCGTTTAGGACCAAGATTCGCAGCTGTGAACGATGTCGACAGGGACGTAGAAGAAGCATTAGGTCTGGAACCGGAACAACCACAATCACAACCTGAAGCGGGACTTGAAGTAGAGGAACAGGAACCAGAGGCAGGACCTGGGACTTCTGTAGCGGAAGAAATGGAAGTTGATGTAAAAGGAGTAGACGAGGAGATTGACGAGTTGTTAAGTGAGACGGAAGAGCCAGCGGGGAAAGATAGTAGTGGGTGGAAATGTCGTTGGGATGATTGTTGGAAAGATCAGGATAGTCAGGATGTACTGGTTGAACATCTCCAGACTGGTAGGTATCCCCTTCAATCACATGAGACAAATGGCTGATGGGTAGAACATATTGGTCAAGGAAGAGAATCATATGTCTGTCAATGGGAATTATGCCCAAGGAAGGGACAGAAGCAAGCAACAAGGCATTCACTCATTACACATTGTCGGGCTCATACGGGTGAAAGACCATATACATGTCAAGAGCCTGGTACGTCCTCTCATCTCAACATGGTGTCTGCTAAGACCTAGATTGCGGAAAAACATTCACTCGATCCGACGCTTTAACAAAACACCTGAGATCACTACACAATATAACCCCCGAGATCCCACCACGGAAAAAGGGAAAAGACGCTTCAGGCCAAATACTACCAATGACTACCCTCCCCCTTGAATCACCCCAGACTTCCCCTCTGTTGGTGACGAAACCAGCACCAAAAGAAAAAGGAGATGTCAACGCCGACGTCGACGAAGCCATTGCCGATATCTTACCACTCTCACCGACATTACCTATTCCACCCGTGCCAGCACCTACGAAAGCACCTTCGAAAGCGAAACCAAGAAGATCGAGGGCTAAAACTGAAAGAGGGAAAATGGCCGCTGCTCAAGCTCAAGCATCTGGTTCTAGCAGTTCTATTCCGAAAGGGCAACAGACACGTATACGGAATTTCGCATTACCACTTCCATCAACTTCATCATTTTACAACCCAGGCATGGGCGAGTTGAATAACGACGAAGATCTATCAAGCGTGTTACCGAGACTATTCGGTCGACATACATTCTGGGAAGGGTCGGATGATGATGAACCCGCTCTGGACCTTATTAGGGATATTAGAACGAGGGACCGCAGACCACCACCCGCTGGAGTAACAGAAGACGAGTACGATTCATTGGACGAGATGATACCTCCAATAGGTCCAGTGAGGGTCATTGGAGAGACGGAACATCCCGATGGATCAGAGGTGGCTGTTCCCGTCATGAGTCGGAGTAGATGTCAGGCTAGGTTCATGATGGCTAAAGCGAAAGTCATGTTGTTAGCGGAAGAAAATGAGATGAGGAGGAAAGAATTGGAAGCGACAATGAATGAGGAGATTGAGCTGGATAAGCAGTTGTCAAAGCGCAATCGCCATACCACCAAGTAATCCCAGTCGGGAATGTCGTTCACGTTGTATGAATCTATGTGATAGTCTCGCACGGATCCTTCATCAAATCTTCATGCGTATCTACAAGCGTCACTTCCAAGACCCACAGCTTGTGCTCAATACAACTACCGTGTCCCGTCCACCTAGCTAAGCTGAGGCATGTGGACAGTAGCTTTATGTCCAAGAGCATCTCCCTCAGGCCACAAAGAAGTCGTAGTCTACAATCAGCTTACACCTCCATATCAAGCGGAATACACACCTTTCGTTCGGTATAGAACTCGATACCAGTCTTTCCATAGAATGGGATTTGACCCTTGAAACTTCCCTTGTTTCCTGACCAATTGAACATGGGTAGAGGGACCTGAGGATTAGCTCTCTTTACAAATAAGATATCAAGTGGCTGAAGGGACATACGGGTACTGCAACGTTGATTCCGATTTGTCCAGGTTCAGCTTGTAGTTCGAATTTCCTAGCTGCTGCTCCGTTGTTTGTCTTTTGTCAGTATTTGTGGCATGTTATAGACCCGCAAACGCACAAAGAGAGCAGCTCCATTTCCACTTTCTTATCAGCTTCCTCATCGTCGTAGTGGGAGTGGGGTGACTTACTATTTATTAGCATTGATGATCTCAATAGCTTCATCCATAGTTTCCGCAGCAACGATACTCAAGACAGGTCCAAAGATTTCATTCCTGTCATCAGCCTTACACACAAGAGTGAAATCAGGACCCACTTGTAAGCATCCATATCGGTCGTAACCTCCACGATGGTAGGTCCAACAAAATTTCCTTCGGGGTATTCGGCGACTGTACATCCTCGTCCATCTAACAAGATCTTTCCACCCTGGGTCTCGACGGATGCGATGGCAGCTTCGATCCTCTCTTTAGCTTGAGGGGAGATGACTGGTCCGCTATTTACGTCAGCTTTACATGCAGTGAAACCAGCGGAGAGGACATGCATGTCGGTTCCTTCCTCGAAACCACCAGAGATCTTTAGGTTCTTGGCTCGCTCGACTAGTTCTGGGATCCACTGCCTTGCTGGGCCGACAAAAATTGCTGTAAATGATCAGCGTGTTCGTTGATGAGGTTAGGTAGACGTACCGACAGAAAGAGCCATACATCGCTGACCCGCAGCTCCGAATGCAGCTCCAGCCACAGCATTCAGTGTCAAGTTCTTGTTTGCTACTCGTCAATCACCCAATCAAGAGACATGTAGTCGCTTACCATCAGGCATGATGACAGCGTGGTTCTTCGCACCCAAGTTCGCCTGAACCCGCTTTCCGAGTGGTGTTGCTCTGATATCAGCAATGCCCTGGTAGGGAGGACATACCGCTCATAGATGTGAGTACCGGCATTATCACCGCCAACGAAGGAAATTGCTTTGATTGCTGGATGGTCACAGATCCTGTTGACGGTGTCTGCTGATCCGTGGACACTGATCGTCAATATGATTGCGAGGTAGAGTAGCTGACATACACATTGACGACTCCTGGGGGCATACCTGCCCTTTCGCAGAGCTCTGCGATGATCATCGTAGCTCCTGGATCCCGCTCGGATGGCTTTACCACAAGCGTGTTTCCTGTCTATCAGCTGTATTCTTGGAAGGTGTAGCTACTTACCAGTAACGGTAGCCAAAGCAGCTGACCAGAGCACAATCCTATCTATGAGCTGGACTCTCGCTGCGATCGAAGTAGCTTACATCGCAGGGAAGTTGAATGGCGTGATAGCGGCACAGACCCCTAGAGGGAGTCGCCGAGAGTAGGTATCCATATCCTTCGTGACCTCAAGCTTATCTCCCAACATATTGGACGTGATGGCAGTAGCGGCCTCGACGACCTGCAGACCTCGATGAACATCACCTTGAGCATCTGCGAATGTCTTTCCCTGTTCCAACACGATCGATTTGGCGATGTCCGGCATATGTTCTCGGATCAAGTGTTGCAATCTGACATCAGCTCTCAGCGAGATCGAAGCCTTGCAAGCTTACTGAAACATAACCTGCTGGCGCCTGAGAATGGAGGTCTGAGACCAGGTCTTGTAAGCTTGAGAAGCAGCGTCGACAGCTGCGTTGAACTCCTTCTCAGTAGTCTCCGGTACCGTGTTGACCAAAGTCTGAGTTGACTAAAGCATGAGTCACCGCACCAAGTGCATTACAAAGACATACCGGGTCCCTGACTTCCAGCCACTTCTTTGCAGAAGAACCAACAAACTCTCCTCCAATGTAGTTCTTAGTCTTGCCCCCATTGGCAGTAGTACCCTTCCACTTGGTACTAACCTCTTCAGCAGCTTTCATCGCCAATGGCGCGAACTTTGCCGATGACGAAGAAGAGGTGGCAGCTGCTGTAGAAGCATATCTGAGGTTACGGGGTAGGTATCGTGGGAGTCGTAGCATCTTGTCTTGGGTATACTATCTGAGTTGGGCAGTAGTAGATAGTAGGTGTAGATGGTCGGACTATGATATTCGGGTTTAAAGGAAGAGTTCCGGCCGGTAGACACGCGCATCCGACTTTACCGGGGATGTTGGAGACCCCATAGGTATGTTGTAGGCTTGGGGAGAAAGTGGAGGTGTGCGCCTAACTCATATCCCGACGTCACTCTGTATCAACTCGTGCAAGAGTATACCTGTCATTCGGCTTCTTATTGAGCACACTACTATCAGAGTTATGAGTAAATCAGAAGAGGTGGATAGTGAAGCAGAGTCCAGTTCTGGGGCTTCATCTGCTGGACCATCACGACCGGTATCCCGTATGTCACAACGTTCCTCGAGCTCGACAGGATCGCGAAAAGGTAAAGAGCGAGCCAGCGAGGTTGAGGGTCCCGAGGTCATCCCGGACGCTGGGAAACCCGCCAAGTCCGTAAGAACGATCACTACGAATGGAGGCGAGAGTAGTGAGGGAGAAGATGATGATGATGAAGATGAAGAAGAGGAAGAGCCGTATGTATAGCTCTCCTTTCCACAACCCAGCTAATGAACAGGGCTTTGAAGTATAGTCGTCTGAAGGGGAAGCTTCCTGAGATACTAGCAAAAGATACTGCTTCCACTATAGAAGTATCTTCGAGGGTGATTGTCAGTTAATCGACGCACTGCATTGCGCGCCTAGCTGATTGGCAGGCGCTAGGAACACATAATGGGATGGTTCATATCCTAACTTACGAAGGATCTAAAGTAAATTCATCAAGGCCACACGGAGCAAGCATCACCTGTCTCCGTCTAGATGAAGAGAACGATTTCGTAGCTACATCAAGCGTTGAAGGTCAGCTTCCTACCATAAACCTACTTCGAGTAAAGCTAACTCTCAGGTCGGGTAGTAATCCGTTCTTTGACAAGCACGGAAAAGTACGCATTCGACTATAAACGACCTATGCACGCTATTGCTCTCGAACCTGGATTTAACAAGAATGCCAGCCGGAGATTTGTTTGTGGAGGGATGGCTGGGAATTTGATCATGCAGGAGAAAGGGTGGTTGGGGTATAAAGAGCAGGTCATCCATTCTGGAGAAGGACCGATCTGGGCTATAGAATGGCGAGGCGATCTAATTGCTTGGGCCAACGATCTTGTAAGATGCCACAGAATTGTATCCGGCGTGAGCTAATAGAGTAGGGCGTCAAAATATATGATACGACCACTCAGCAGAGGATTGGATACATCGACCGGGGAGCCAACGCTCCCCGTGCTGAGCTGTTTAAGTGCTCCCTCAAATGGAGGGACGATTCGACACTAGTCATCGGTTGGGCGGACCATATCAAGGTTGTCCGAGTCCGAGCACGAAACCGCCAGCAAAGTTCATCTGGACTACCATCTCTCACGATCGAGATGACGGCAATCTACCAAGTAGACTGTATGATATCCGGTATCGCTCAATATCAAAATTCTTTCCTTGTCTTGGCCTACATCTCGCCTGACACGTACGACAACGAAGCGACGGAGGATCGAGCAGAACAACGTCGGAAAGCCGCAAATCGCCCCGAATTGCGATTAATCGATAAAGGCGAAGAAGTCTCTGCCGACGCTCTCAGTCTATCAAACTACCACATGTACGGCTGTAATGATTATTCATTGATCAAATCCGCAAGACCTGGGGAAGAGGTCTTTTTCGTCGTCAGCCCAAGCGATATTATAGTGGTCCGACCACGGGATGAGGTGGATCATATCGATTGGCTCGTCGATCGGCAGAGGTACGAAGAAGCTCTGACGGCTGCGGAAGCTTTGCAGAAACAGCATGGATCTGCTTTGGATGTCAAGGCTATCGGGTTGAAGTATATTCAGCATCTCATTGATCAGAGTGAGTCATTGAGCATACTGGCGGATGACGCTGACGAGTAGACGACTTCGAACAAGCTGCTTCATTGATACCAAAAGTGATGGGACAAGACATAGAAGGATGGGAGAAATGGATCTACACTTTTGTCCAGCAACACCAGTTACCAGTATGTCCACCACTCAGCACGCCGAGCCAAGCTGATACAATAGGCTATCATCCCATACATTCCCACCAGTAATCCTCAATTAGGTCGACAAGTCTACGAAATGGTTTTCGAGCATCAACTTCTCAATGACCGCCCGGCGCTTCTGAAGACTATCACGACCTGGCCCAAGGAGATATATGATCTAGACTCATTGATGAGTTCCATCCAAAGCGAGGCTCGAGCGTCCAAGGACGATCCCCTCCTACTCGAATGTATTGGAGAACTATACCTCGTCAACCGTCAACCTGGGAAAGCGCTGCCGTACTTCCTCCGTCTGCGCCGCCCTCATGTATTCGACCTCATTCGGGAGCATAACTTGTTCACCGCGGTCCAGGACCAGGCTTTGCTGCTGGTCGAATTCGATCAGGAACGCAAAGGCAAAATGGATGAGGAGGACATCGAGAGTGCCAAAGGTAGACATGGAGCTGCTATTCAGCTTCTTGTGGATCATATCCACTCTATTCCTGTACGTCTACCTTATCCCGATTGGTCATGACTGACATGACAGATCGACAGAGTAGTCAAGCAACTCGAAGTCAAACCACACTACCTATACATGTACCTCGACTCGCTCTTCGACAAAGACCCCCAATTCTGCCTACCATACAGCGACCGCATTGTCGAATTATACGCGGAATTCGATCATGATCGATTAATGCCATTCCTACGGGCTAGCAATTTCTACGATCTCGAAAAAGCACTAAAGATATGTCGAGAGCGGGATTATGTGACGGAGATGGTATTCCTCCTTGGAAGAATGGGGAACAACAAACAAGCTTTGATGCTGATTATTGAACGTCTTGGTGATGTCCAAAGGGTGAGCTCGTCCTTGATCTCCTAAGAAAGAAGGCGCTAATGACAGGCAATCGATTTCGCAAAAGAACAAGCGGATGAAGATCTCTGGGAGGATCTATTGACGTATTCCGAGACTCGACCTGATTTCATTCGAGCATTATTAGAACATGTCGGTGCAGAGATCAATCCCATCAGGCTCATTTCGAGGATTCGAAACGGCCTAGAAATCCCAGGGCTGAAAGCCGCTTTAATCAAGGTCTTGCAAGCTTCGAATTTACAGATTTCGTTACTGGAAGGATGTCAGGATATCCTCAATAGCGACTGTAGTGCTCTTGCTACTCAGCTTCAGACCAGTCAGAGTGGAAGTACCCCTGTATCAGGTGTGTCATCTCTATCACTTAAATTGAAACAGGAACTGATAAACAGCCACGAGCGATTGTGCCGTCTGCCGCCAACCTGCATTCAGTCCGAATGATGATCCACCTCTCGTCTTGCTCTACCTGTGCCGACATCTTGTACACGCGACTTGCGCTCTTCCACATGCCGATATCGATCTACCCTCACACCCCGAGTCCGCATCAATCTCGCATCTTCTGTCGAACGACAATCGACGTAATACAAAGTCGAGAGAGAGGGAACTCAGCGCCAAGCTATCATATGCCGCTGCTGTTCGAGTTAGAGTTGGGCGTTGCCCAGTCTGTGAGGTCACAGGAAGGGATGTCTCGAGGACGGGTCCGCCAATCCGGGCCCAGAGTCTCGTCACCGCGCAAGCGTAAAAGCATATGCCTATACATAGACCTGTGTGACTAGCAGACAAGTGTATCTAATAGACGATAGCTAGATATGTACATGATGTATATCTACAACGTCCGTGGGTTTGGTGGAATATTTACAATTAAAAAAGGGAGGGCGAGATGACTAATGAAAGTCCCAAGCTTCGAGATGTGAAGAAGGTCCTGTCCCAGTCGCTGCCTTGCCCATCATTTGTTGCCTTTTCTTTAAATACGATTTCCAGGCATCATGACTCATAACTGGTCCTGCAGTTTTATGTCCCCCCGCCAATTCCTCCTTCTCTTGTCCCTTTACATCCTGCTTAGCTCCCGTTCGACTAAAGGAGTTGATAGTCATTCCCCATTCCGCCTGAGTATTACCTCCAGGCAATTCCCAAATCGCCATCAAACTCTTCCTAGCATCTCCAACCCAATCTTTTTGGTGTTTAATGATCCTGACCAAAGTTTCGGGGTTCATGACGAAAGAAACCATGACCAAAATAAATGCCGCAGTGATGAGGATGAGTGAAGCGGTAGTTCCTCGACCGTGTAATGGGAGCGCGTCGTAAGCTCGAGGTTGTCCTCGAGGTCTAGTCCTAGATTCTCGGACGGTAGGTAATTGAGATCGACGTGGAGAAGGTGCGGGAGATCGTTCAAGTCGATAAGATTGATCATACAAAGCACAAGCTTGTTGTTGGGATTTAGCAGGTGGTGGTCTAGTTCTCACTGCAGATGAAGATCCTTGGACGCGTACGTGTTTTACAGGAGTTGATCGTGGTTGAAGAAGAGGTTGATTTCGTGGAGCATTGAGACGTGGTCGACCAGCGAGCAGAGGGGTATCATCGGTAGGTGTCGATGGGGTAATGATGAGTTTAGGGATTTCGAGTGGGTGTGAAGTGTTGGATGTGGGCTGTGCAAAGGATGCCATCGTGTTGGCGGATTGGGTTTTTTTGGAGAGCGGAATTAATGAAGAGTGTGTAGAGAGTGAGAGAGTATATCGACCAGCGATTCTCTTATAGTACTATTGTATAGTGGGAAACGGGGAAGGGTAAGAGATGCAATGTGTAGTGAGGATGGGATAGTATACGCGACACTAGTGTACTAGATATTTACCAAACACGGTCATTTTATCTTGAACTTGGCAACTTTATTTTAACGTGCCTGGCCCTGATGTCGCATCTCATAAACAGGTTTCGATAGACTATTATAAACATATAAATGTTCACAAGGTAGATGGATAGCACAACGGCAGATACGTCATGTACAATGACCAGGGGAAGGGGATCATGTGAGATGGACAAAAAGCAAGGCGAAACAGGGGTGAGAAACGATACAAAGACTATACGACATACAACCTATCAACACCTTCACGACAAACTCTAACCCTACTCTACTCCCCGTGCTCCTCACCCTCACCCTCATCCCGCTCCACCGATGTAACCTCAGGGGCATCCGGAGCATCCTTGATACAACACATAGCGTATTGATTCGCTATCAAATCCGCTTCCTCCTTCTGATCCCCACGAAATAAACGAAGGTATTTACACACCCACCCCTTCATCGGACCATTGGGAACATTTCGAAACTCCATATCTAAACAAGGTGCCAGCGCCTCGTTGAATCGATTTATCGCTTTATGTCGTATATCCACCAATCTATTCCACTCGGTACCGGCCACCTTGACCGCTTCATCCGGGATATACTCTATTCTTGCAGGCGGGATTTGTGGATTTGAATCATGGGGATCGATCTGAAGAAACCATTGTCGGACATGCCTGAGTGAGAAATGGGTACGGATGGCGTGTATCTCGACATACTCGCTGAATTTGAGCTTGACCCTCTCTCCACTGATTCGAGATCGGATAATGTATCCTTCCTCATTTTTGACATTCTGCGACTGTAGGGATTCATAGGTATTGGTCGAGTCGTGTATACGAGGGGTAGAAAGTCCGAGTCGTTTCGCTTCGTCGACTACATCTCCCAGGGCGAGATCTAAGGAGGATCGAGTATGGGCCATGGCGATAAGCACAAGGTCTGTGCGATCGCCATAATTCACCACGATCCTATTATCGGGATAAATCATTTCAAACATGTATGTAAACTCGTCTTTACATTTCTCCAATATACCCTTCTCCTTTGCCATTTCCATTCCTTTTTGAGCGTGAGTGCTGATAAAACTTCCTCTAGATGCAAAAATCCATTCATCCTGGCACTTGAATAAAATCCCCAACGATCCATCCAGTTTCTCAAGCACATCACAATTCTCCATCTTCATCGCTGATACGTCGTGCTTTTTGTCGGCATAATTGAAGAATTTACGCATGGGTCGGCCAATCACTTCACCGGTGTTGGTATCGAGAACTAATCCTCGACATTTCAGAAGCGTGTCATCCCATTCGTCTCGCCATTGGACAGCTGCAGAGTAATTGTATATGGCGAGGGGTAGGCGGGGATGGACTCCTTTACGGACTTGCCCAGTTTCGACGAGGGATTGGATCTTGTTCAAGAGCTCTTTTGACGCGTCTTGCTGAGGCGAGGTCGTCATGGTGGATTATAACGATTACTCGTACGCTTCCAAGAGGGGATAGGTGAGCGAGGGGATGTGTGTTGCTGATGATCGATCAAGTTGCCGATGAGTGATTGAGAGTGTGAAAAAAGAGTATGTGTTACGAAGTCGATTGAGGAAGTATGAGTGGGAACAGTGAAGTCGCGTTGGCGGCGAGGGCTCTTATATCCATACATCTAGCGATTTCGAGTCAGCTCAACTCACCCTCAATGACAAGGTACTAACAACCTAACAATGAATTAATTTAATACTTCGAGTCGACGCAAAATGTAAGGTTTCGAAATTGTCGAAAGGGAAGTAAAGAAGGTTGAACAGAAGGTGTTCTGTCGGATGGGTGAAGGAGCTTGGAAGTCCGGCGGCAACGACAGGTGTGTAGTGGGCAAGTCAAATGTAGCGAAGAGGTGGAGTGAAGTGAGAAGGGACATCGAAGAGTCCCGGGGAGGCTCGAGTGCAACAAAGGCAAGTTGGATGGAAGTTGAGTGAAGAGTGATGACAAGCCGCGTCAACGGTCCAACCCCTATCTCGACGGCCATGCCTCTGCTATGTCTCGAGCTCGACTGATACACTCCTCAGAGCTCGTCATGCTCCTCATCACCACACGCGCTTTCAACACTCCTTAGCAATGTACCTCAAATTTCAACTTCAACATACACCTCTACATCCAACTTTGCTCGTCGGCCCAATTTGTCTTAAATCACCAAATCTTACGACAACAAGTCCAACCTCAAATCCGAACCTACCAGATCCAACCTACCCCTACAATCTTTCCCCTTTCGTCGCTCCTGTCATTTTACTCCTCCCTCGACCGCTCTCACTTCCACCTCCCGCCGCCACTGCCACATCCACCCGATATCATGCTGTCTCAGCCACATGATTCGAACCTCGCGATCTCGGCCGCAGAATTAGATTTATCGGTACCCCAACCCCTTACCAAATTCGATCCTGGTCCCTATAGGCATCCATCCATTCAACTACCCAACATCATGCGGGACACCTTCACCCCTCATACTCCGTTTCCCAAAACTTTAATCACCTTGGCCTGATTCATCCGCGCCTCGGTACCCGAACAACTTCGGCTCTTACCCCTTGGTATATTATGGAATATTCGACAATGAGACTTTGGGGATCTACTACTCCACCTTGCAATCTTTGTGGTTGTTCAATACGACGGGGTCATTCGCTCGTGGTGATGTTTGCGAGATGGTTCAGGCGGGAAGGGTGGATGTTGGGACACTATAAAAATCATGCATCGCGTCCCCTCGTCTCTCCAGACCCCATCATCTTTACCATAAGAGATATTCATACCCCAACCCACATCCACACCCACACCCCTATACCCATACATACTCCTACGACATGCTCCTCATTGTTGCCCATTACAAGTCTACCCTCAAACGGGCTTTTCACGAGAAGGGAACCATTCTCAAGGAGGTGGTCGCTGAAAAGACAAAGTCAATCACAAAGTCAATCACCAGGTCTATCTTGCGAGCCGTCGTGAGCAGAGTCTTTGCTGAAGGCGAGATGAAGGACCACGTATCCGGCAAATCACCAGGACCCCTTTTCAGGACTTTCGATACCAGCGCTGGTCTCGCCTCAATGGTGACGATCAGGAATGTCGACGAAGATCCCTTCATTGCTCTTGATGACTGTATGTTTCAATCACCTGTCCAGTCGCGTCGACACGTCCAAGCTGATTTTGTAGTTGCCGATTACTTGACTCTCCTTTCTGCTTTCCATCAATTACAGGTCGCCCCAGGATTTGGAAAACGATTAGAGGGTTATGGTATTGATTACATGAGATACGCACACTTTACCGTTCCTCGACATCGCGCTATCTCGACGGAGGCCAAGTTGCAGGAAGCTCTCGATCCGGATTCTTTCGCCTACTCTTACCCTCCTCCCACCTATCAACATTTCACCGCCTCCCCCATCTCTGGCTATACTGGTGGTATCCCAGTCGGTAGTATTAGCAGGTCCTTCACTCAGTCGACTTTGGCTACGCTCGTCGATACACCTATCTCAGACCACTCTTTCTTTGGTAACGATTCCTCCTCAACCTCGACATTCTTGGCACCGTCTGGCAGACTATCATACGGTGGAAATGAGCTCGTCGATGAGCCTGAGTCATCTGCCAGTATCCGAAGTCATCTCTTTCCCGCGAAATCACGCTCGTCATCGAAGAATACCGCTTCCGGGCGTGCTGATTTGCCGCTACCCCCTATCGGTGTCTTGCTTGCCTGGCATGCCCATCTCATGAGGCCGGACCTCTATGATGCGGGAATCCAGTCCGTATACAAGAACCTCAAAGGAGTCCCATTTCCGCTTCGTGAAGCTGTGAGTCCCTCCAGCCGCGCACAACCGCGGAAAGTATCGCTGATATCGCAGGCTACCGCCATCAGGGAAGGCACATTGCCCTTGGAATTGCCACTGTGTAGTCTCGTCGAGGAAGTCAGGCTTGAAGATTACTATACCTACGGCTCTCCAACATTCGATATTGCCAGCTTGATCAATATTCAGACTACTTTTGTCGAGTATTGCCATCAAGCCGGTCTGCTCGAAGCAGATCTTCTACAGAATAACCAAGCTCCCGGGACTTCGGCCATTACCCGATATCGTGAGTACTCGTATCTTAACAGAGTCACCAATCATATTCTGATTATCCAGACGCGTACATTGAGCTAATGAGGACCGTCGAGAACAATCACAATCTCGAGCCTACTTTAGACATCGAAGTCGCGTGGAAATGTCACCGACTCGCCCATGATGCCTACTGCGAAGATAGTGCTGGATTCGCTAGTGTTACATACTTCAGTTTTTACTGTTCATACCGACGAGAAAGGTGGTCTACGACCGCTGACTGTGGATACAACTTTAGGAAAGAGACGCAGAAAGCATGGGGAAAACGATTCAAGGGTGAAAAGTTCTACAAGACCACCTAGTCCTGACTTTACTGGCCTTTGCACTTGTTGTAGTATTCGATCTCGCTTCATTATATTGCTCTGGTATGCATTTTGCTAGTAATCATATGAGTCTGGTCGAGCATTGAGACATATGGTGCATACATGAGGAAGCTCTGTTCACTACACTTCCCTACTTCATTCCTACCATACTCTTGATGAGCTGCTCGTTAGTTTTCGCTCAGCTGTACAATGATCACGAATACGTACGACATGTGCTCCAGGCAGATAACTCAAAGAGTACTGATATGTCAGTGGTCCACTCGCGCGGTGGTCTTGGTGTACGGAGCCCGTCCAGATGTCGACTTACCCAAAGATACGCTAGATACTGGATCTGTGACTTGTCAGCTATACTCATACCCCAGGGGAATATCTAGCTTACAATGACAAAGATGATACACAAGATTGCGGGAAGGACGAAGGCAGCGACAAATGTCATTACCAGTGCAACTACCAGAATGACCGTTGCAGCCACTCGTTTCAGTTTAAAAGCAGATTCCATTTGATGTTTAAATCCGCTATTGATCAGCTCATGCACTCTTTGGGAGGGAACTAGCTTACACAATAAATCCGGTACCAATCAATGAGACAATAGTTCCGACACCGAATAACGCTATTTGTCAGGTCTTGGCACGAGATGCTGTAGCCTTTAGCTTACTAGCGAAAGCTCCTGTAAATCCTATAAAGAGCATGATAGCTCCCAGTAGACTGACTCCAAATCCAATGACGAAACCTACGAGGTCAGCTTCGGCATCGTACGGCAACACGGCTGAGCTTACATGCTGCGAATCCAGTAAGACGCTGATATCGTGTCAATTTGAGTGATGAGAACGCCGACTCTTGCTAAAGTGGTCAATTGTATTCCCACGAGTCCATAGAGTCTATTCAAGGGCTCTCCGATAAAGTGAGGACGCGACTTACACCTCCAAAGACGGCATCATCCGTGTGACCTTCGAGATCTGTTGAATCAGCCTTTCCTCCACCGTTTCTGGGGTTTCCAAATGACTGACCATACCACTTTCTTCCTTCTGTCGTTGGCATTGTCGTCTATGTAGTCTTGATTCTTAGTTGATAGTCTTTGAAGCACAAAAGTTTGTGAATAAAGGGATGTGAATTGATTGATTGATTAGTTCTTTAGTCTTGGTTCTTGGCTTTACTTTATGCTTAAGCCTATTTACTTAATTATTCCTACAATTAAGATTGTGCACCAATTTACCCGTTAACCCGATTCAATGTTCCCGTTTTATCAATTGCCACTTACAATCTACCATCATCACTGTCACCTGTCTATACAATCCATTCATTGTACACCACAGATAGGAGACACAGCAATCCACATGTCTACAACATCGCCTGACACATTATCAATATACTTCCCAAATGACCAACCAACCCCCACGACAGTCGATCACCTCCTAAACCTCCCACCGCTCATCAATTCCGTTTCACCAGCTCTCGCCTCTCTACACCTCGCTAGAATACGCTTAGGTCTTCTGATACCAGCAGGCACATTCGATCAGACAGCATGGTGTAGGTCATGTGGCGGATTAAGGCAGGTGGTTGAGGCTACAGGTCCGGTAAGCCCTAGTCCCAGTCCAAGGAAGGGAAGAGGGAAGAAGAGGGCGGGTGGGGTGGTCAAGAGGAGAACGGTCAGATCAAAGGAATGTGCGATATGTGGAACCCCATTTAGGGGACCTAAAGTGGAAGATGCGGCAAAGTCATTCCCTGCAGCAAGAACAATACGAGCTACTCGATCCGCTACTGCTTCGCAAGCTCAGGAAGCTATCACCGTCCCGTACGAGATTCCGAAACCATCCGTCGATATTTCTACTCCAATGGAAATTGATCCATCCCCAATACCAGATGAACCCACAACTATCGTTACAGAATTCGCCCAGGAGCATACGACTCACCAGCCAGTACCACCCTCACCCCCTCCCAAATACGTCTACAACAATGGCCTAACGCATGTCTATACCTCGGCTCCTAACCTCCCGACCTATCCTCAGCCGCCCGCTAAACATGTTTCCCCGCCGCCAAAAGAGAAGAATAGAAAGAGGAAGAAGTCGGGATTGGCGAAATTGCTAGCGGAGAACAAGGAACGCGAGGGAGGCGGAGGGAGTGGGAGAGGAAGCTGGGGTCTGGAATGAGAGCCGTGCGGGCTCAGGAAATGAGAGCTGGACTTTGGAAGAGCGTTCGACATGGGTATAGGTCGAGGACGATGATGTTTCCCCATGAGCCCGAAGGGCATTTAATATGAGTATTGTAACAGTATAAATCATCATCAATTGTATCGTTATGGGGTTTACTTGTAAATTACGCAATGTATGTATAGTACAGGTCGCTTCGGATGATTAAGGTCTAAGTCAGCATTCCCTTGCAGTCACCATGAGTACATAGGCTCAAGGCCTACCGTGTCTTGAGCTTTGGACTGGCCGAACCGATGACGCGGATCAGGCGGGACCCGGCAAGCTTTCCTTTGTGCTTCAATACTGTATGAACTACGATTTGGACATTCATCTTCGTCAAGAGAGATACGAAGTCCATGCCCCCATGGACGTCTTTGCTGACAGTCAGACGCTCTAAAGCAGAACTGTAGCCTGCGTGTCAAGACATACCTTCCTCCCAATAAGTGTCTGTTGCCAGTGCGACAGTTCTGGCATTGGCCCATCGTATTGTAGAGCCCACTAGCTTAAAGTGAGTCTTGTTCTCTGACGCCGATGTGAAAGCAAATGTGTCCGTCGATGACGTCTACAACAGCTCCTGTCAGTGGCATTCGGACCCAAGTGATACTCTCAGACACCACTGGCAGCGCTAAGTTCAAGGAGATATGAGTACAGTGACTGAGTTAGTATTGGCCACTGCTCTTGCCATAGCTAATTGGTACCTGCAAGTGCCAAGCTTGACTAATTAATCAGAAGACGCGGAATATGACGAGTCCAGAGCTTAACAGTGACGATGGATCGAGTCGCCGACGGTGTACACCAGTCGGACTAGGCAAGCAAACATTATCCGTGGGGCCTGAAACGACTGCTCCCAAACAGATGACACATATATCTACATGATCAACACAGCCTTCAAGCTATGAAACAAAAAATCGATTTCCGAAATGCGATGAGGTGAGTGAGCTGTTCAGTACCTCGGCCCACTATTTGTCGTACTACCCATCAGCTTCATCTCGAAGAACACGGCAGCTTACTTTATAAAACCCTTCCCCACTCTTTCGACCCATCTTACCCTCCTTAACCATCTTCTCCAAAGTTGGAATCGGCTTGACGAGCTCTTCAGAAATCTGACCCTGTTTTGCCTTTTCCTGCCATCCTTGCGAGATGTATGATGTGGTATCTGATCATCAGCTCTGCTTTGAGAAGATCTCAGCGAGCTTACCTAGTCCAACGAAATCAAGGAGTTTGAATGGCTATTGATTAGCTTGTGGGCTCTTACGCATCTAAGTTGGTTCTTACACCCATAGCTACTTGTCAGCTTATCCGGAATCTAGAGATACACTCACGATACCCGGCCCCAAGTTCCATGGCAGTATCGATATCGTCAGCAGTAGCATCCCCTCTCTCGATCATCCTGATCGCCTCGACTGATCGTCAATCCCGCCCAATTTCATATGACCTACGCATGTAAGGTACAAGTAACCTATTAACGATAAAGCCAGGTGTATCGTTACATGTTACAGGTGATTTGCCCATTCGTTTAGTAACCTCCTGGAGGGCTTTGAAAGTTTCTTCTGACGTCTTGGAGGTTTTGATGATCTCGACCAATTTCATCGCTACCCGTCAATTGAGTACCTGATAGATCAAATGTAGTCATACCAGGTACAGCTAGATCATTAGCTCGAATGACTGTCGAAAGGAACATTAAGCTTACGATTGAAGAAATGAAGACCGGCGAACCTATCATCAGCCTAATCCGTGATCACACGTACCTCTCCTGTCGAGCATCCGAGCAAGAAGCCGCGATCTCTGTAACTGATAAACTTGAAGTGTTGGTAGCGAAAATACAATCCGGCCTGGGCATCAGCTAGTCATCTACTTTGAAAGGGTAAAGGAAGACGTACTTTGCTTTATCATCCAAGAACTTGAACAGGTCGCCTTTGACTTTCAGACTCTCAATGATAGCTTCAACGACTAAGTCACTTTCCTTGACAGCTTCCGCCCTGTTCGATCAGTATCTCTATTTAAAACGAAAGAAACCCCAAATGGCCGGGAGACTTACGCATCAGTAGTAGTGGTAATATTGGCCATTATGTTCTTTGTGAACCCTTCGATATCGTTTGGACTAGCTTTCTTTGCTACTCGGGATAGAGACTTGGTGATGATATTGAGACCATTTCTGAACATCAGGATCCGGACCAAATTGACCTGCGACTCTCGAATTGAGCACGCCAGGCAGTGGGAAAAGACCTACTGCAGAGCTTGATCCGTCACATCCGACAACACTACCTATGTCATTCAGCTCATACTTTATGACCTCCAGAACAAGACATCATACCTTCAATCCATTCTGCGCCCCGACCTGAGCAATCCCAGCGCCCATCAAACCCGCTCCGAAGACCGTCATCCTCTCAACTTGTTTCCCATTCGAAGAGCTCGAAGAGAGATGTCGTTGCATGGTCGATAACCTCCCTGCAGCTACACCAGACGCAGATACCTTACTTGACGACATGATGCTTGTTCTGATTAAATGTCTAGTACTGAGCATAGCGAGAGTAAATATAGTAGGGTGAACGAGCAAGTTGATTTGAGATAATCCGGTTAATTGACCGGAGATAAGCGGGGTGGGAATGGGAATGGACGATCATGCATGATTAGGGGTAGGATGGGCTACAGTCTAGAAACGAATACAGGCTAATGAATCATGAGGATGTATATATACGGAATGAGGGCAAGGGGGAGGCGATTATCTGATCAAGAAAGCTAGAGCCCATTGGATGAAGCATAGGAACGCAACGACGTAAAAGCCAGTAGCGTATCCAGAGGGATTGCCATTGATACTAGCCGACCAGACCTAATTATTAGCTTATTACCAGACATCGGATACTCAAGCTTACAGCACCACCAATGACGGGTCCGAAGAACCTGGCGAAAGACACTGTACTTTGCGCAAGACCGTTGGCGAGTCCAACGACGTGTGGAGGGGACATGGCGTTCTGTCGTCAGCGTTGGCAGAAGGGGGGACGTACAATCAAGATCATGACAGCAGTATAGGCGAGTGTACCACCGCAATACCTAACAGCCGTGATGATGGTCAGGACTGCACGTTAGCTCAATATCATGTGGGAGGCCGACAGCTTACGAGTCATGACCAAGATACCCCCATCCGAATCAGGCGAAGCAACGTGCCTCAAAAGAGGTAGACAGAGGTACGCGGGGATATACAAGAAACATCCCAATCTGAACATCTGGAGATGGTTGAATTTACCAAGAGGCGGGCCAAGTCGGGGGTAGAGGTAGAATTGATAGAACAATTGACATATACACATCATTGCGATCAGGAGTGAGAATCGAGCGGGATTGAGCCCGATACCACCTGATTTGTATGGTCTATTCATCAGTCAGACACAAGGTAGGTAGTGGAATACTTACGTGACGAGGAAAGAGAGGAAGAGCTGGTCGTGGGTCGTGTTGTGAAGTGCTACTAGACCGTACTACCATCAGCTCCTTCTTGTAGATAAAACATACCTGAACAATCATCATAAGAGGTAAAGACTTCCAAGTGGAAGCAGGCTTCTCACTAACTCCCATTCCATTAGTAGGGCTGACCAAAGGTGATCGCTCATGAGCCCTCCCTTCAGCAATAACACTAAGCCCTCCCAAGGGAGGTGCACGCCTCTCAGATTGAGGTGTACCAAAGAACGGATCACTCTCATCTTCTCCCAACTGTATACCCGCAGGAGAATGTAGACCGGTATTGGAGAAGATGGCGGGAACGTTTCCGGAAGCAGTACTGAATCGTCTAGTACCGGAGAATCGGCGACTGGGAATTCGTAGTGAATTACCACTGACGATCCGTTGCTTGTGCTTGCGGCGTAGACTTGCCGAGTTGGGAGGGAAAGAATCGATACCGGGTGAAGGTTGCGGTGTTTCATCGTCGTCAGACCCATTGCCTGGGGTGGTATCTTCCATCTCTTCATCCTCGTCTTCGAAGACAGCAGTGTCCTGGGCGGCAGCAGCGGAGACCCAGAGGTCATTGATGTTGAACGTATTCTCCTCGTTGGCTTATATTAGCATCTGACGACGGGAAGGAGCGCACCAAGTAGGAACCTCTCGGCAAAATTGGGCTTCTGCTCATCTTCCTGCTCCTCATCGTACTCCTCTTCATCTTCTGGATGAATAGCAGAAACCCGCCTAGCAGCTTCCATAGCAGCTCTGGCAGCCAAAGTAGGATGTTTAGATCGAATACCACCATATCTACCATCAGCTACAACCCATGTGTTGTAACTTACCCATAAGCAGTTCCAAGACTAGCTCGACTATCCCTTCGATTGTTCCTCACTGACGTGGAGAACCCAACGGTCTCTTCTCCGGGGGACATGACGAAGGATCTCTTGTTCTTGATGGTCTTGATCGTAGCATGGTGGGATGGAACGGGGGACACGCTCCTCTCAATCTCGTTGACCGTCGCAGGCTCGGTCTTCTCGACGGGCAAGGCAATTCGAGATCCACCTCGCACACCTCCGTCCCAAGATAGGAAACAGGCACTGATCGCTCCGCAGATTAGGATGATACCGGCTAAGAAGGTGGGTAGGAGGTACGGGAACTTTTGGAATAATTCTGCATGTCAGCGAAGTCCGTCACAGGATAGGATAAGCGTACGAATATCACTGAGGGAGGTTCCAGGGAAATTCTTGGCCGGACTCTCGAACACACCTCCGAGGATCTGCCATCAGCTACATCTCTGTCCCCACGTACAGGTCCAATGACTCCTCCGAATCCCCAAGAGAAACCTAACATGGCATATGCCCTCGTAGCGTTTGTCTCGTCTAAATATCAGTACAACGTCCGGGAACGTCTCGCCAGACTCACCGGTGACATCTCGAATAGATCCCCTGAAAACTCCTACGGCACCTCCGAAGATACCTTGAACTAGTCGAATACAGATTGCCTCTGGGAGCTTGTACGTCAGCTATTATCCACAATTGAAAGGACAAATAAGCTCACGCTCTCGGAAGTTCCAAATACAGTCAAAGCAATAGCGCTCCCCTGTTCATCAGCTGACAGTCCGACGTCAAGAATGAAAGCTTACAGCAAGACTAGCGACAATGACGGCCCTTCGGCCGTGTCGATCTGCGATACTACTCCACAATAATGAAGTGAAGAATTGAGTGATGAAGAATACAGAGACTAGATTACCAGTCCACAGACCGACAGTTGCCTCCCTTGCACTTCCTTCTTCGTAGCCTGCTTTGGCGAAGAATCCTGATTGTTAGCCCCGCCCCGCCCCTCTTGATGACACCAACCTTCGACCATGGGAAGCAGGAAAGGTGTACACAAATTAGCTGATAGCAATTCCGAAAGCATTGCCTACCCATCAGCTTTGTACTGACGAGATGACTTACGATACATAGTACTACCATAGGTAATACAGGGAGTGGAGTTGAATAAGCCGGCCTAATTCCTGGCACGAGCGTAGGCAACTTGGTACTCTCATCTTCATCGTCTAGCCCCAAATCCTCTAGACCCCTTAATGTAGCTCTACTGACCTTCCGCCGTCCTCCTGCAGTGGAGAAGGAAGGGCGGAGAGATCGATTGACGAGATGTCGATTGGAATATGGGCCTGAAGGTGAAGAAGGTGAATCGGCGGGCGATGAGGCTCCACCAAAGACATCGGAGGGAGGTTGGCGGCGTGGGAGGGTGATATGTGCAGGGGGTGTGGCCGTCATCTCTGGCCTCTCTAGCCTGCTAGACTATGTATGTGTAAATGAGAAATGGGGAAGTGAGAGACGAGACGGTAGGTGGATTGTGATTTCAGTCGCGTCGCGAATAAAGTTCTAGTGGCGCTCGCTGCCAAGGGCCGAGCTGTCTACGTCACTTACAATATGTTTTGCACTTGGTGAGAGAGAGAGTATGCATGATGATACACAGATAGTAGCCTGGATGTACATAGCAAGGATCTAGACAGTATTACCAACTCCCAACTTCTTTCCTTCTCCCTTGACGACCAAATCCCAGTGTTTTGTCAAAATCTCGACTTCGTAGAAACTAGTCGCGAATGGATTAACCAACTGAGGATCATCCATCTCAGCCTTGTACACTCCATCAGCCATTCGCTCTTCTGAATCCAACATTCCTTCAAGCTTTGGGTACCTACCCACCAACTGCCTTACAAACGTGACAGCCTGAGAGGCGCAGACGGGTGGGAAAAGGATTGAAGCTTCCAGTAGACGTTTGGCGAATGCTGCGGCCCTGTAAGGGGGTGATACGAAATGCCGCGAGAAGAAGATATGGTTCAAACACCTGAATAAGAGGGAGGCGGTGGTTTCAGTTTGGACAGCTGGCTTGTGTCGTGATTTCATAGGTGCCTTGGCGGAAGTGGTGAGAAGTGGTGGATCTTCAATACCGGTATCGAGCGAGAGCGGACGTAATAGACCAAAGAGTTGGGTGACCAAATCCCCAAGATCGATATTGAGCGCTTCACCCTGTCCTGATAATAGATCGAAAGCAGTGACTATAGCCAGTAATCTCAACCTGACATTCTCGGAATCACCAACGATATCGAGTTTATTAATTTCCTCCTCTTCTTCGTCATTCTCGTCGTATTGGTCCATGACGATTCGGCGTAAAACAGCTAGGAGATCACGGAAGAAATCGGCATTGATGAAATGAGCGAAATGGGAGATACCCTCCAAAGCGGCTGGAAGGAGGGGTGTCCGAATAGGGTTCTTGAGGATGGAGAAGTAGAGGACGAATAGGTTCTTGAGCGTCTCGGTTTGCTGCTAGTCAGTACTTGTCTTGTACGAACTTGCCGAGTACTTACCACACCAGCCCTCTCTTCAAGATCAACCTCGGCAGCAGCCTCTCCCATCTCCTTTTCAACCTCCTTCATCTCCTTCTCCCTCTTCTTCTGATTCTTAGTCTGCCATTTCTTTCTAATCTCCGACTTGAACTGTCCTTGATTTTTCTCTTTAGGTCCCTTCTTTCCCCTATCCTTTTCTTTGGCATCCCGTTTCTGCCTAGATTTATCATGCATCAAATCCAATTCGGACCTAAGGCGGAGGTGGAGCAGACAAGAGAGAATATTTGGGTGAACTTGGAATTTACGTTCTTTGATCATTCGGGCGATTAGGCGGAGGAGGGTCTGGGAGTAGACGGATGTTAGATCGCTCTTGAAGACATCGATGAAGGTTTGGAGGATCATCTCGGCGTCCTGCTAGTCAGTCGCCTCCCCTATTATCTAGACTCGTGGCTCACCTCGTCCCAGCTCCGTCGTCCAATTCTTCCAACAAGAACACCCATGATATTCTCGGAGAAATTGAAATGAGGAACAGCAGCCAGTAAGTCGCTCATACACCTCAAACTAAGAGTTGCAAGTGCCGTACGGCCTATCATTAGCACCCACGCAACATCGTCAAGCTGAGAACGCACCCTTGATCTCGCCCTCGAGGATCTTCAAGTATCCCTTGTAGCTCTTGATCAACAGCTTTTCACCTTCTCGCTGACGTCTCACTTCATCTCGGACCTTTTCAGCCTCTTCGATCGCTGTCAATGCACGGATTCGGTACCCTAGCAGTCAGTTTTCAGTCTTCGAAAGCGAGTATGGGCTTACCAGGAATGATATCCTTGTAGACTGCTAGTTGGGAGAGTAGAGCCAAACCTCGGATTGACGCTGGGACAGGCAGCATCGTTTCAACTTCGCCCACAGATTTGACAGTCGTGAGTGCGAAAGTCGACATCCTCGTCAGAAGTGGTCCCTGCAGGTGAGCTCATTCCGCACAACAGTCATGTCGGACTTACATTGTCAATCAATTCTCCACCGGCCAAGATCTCTGCACCAATACCTGCAATCTGTTCCTTTGCAGCTTCCAGCTTTTGGGCATTCTTCCACCCAGGGAATCCAACGATCTCTGCAATCCCCATCCTACCGAATTTACCACGTTGACTAGCCATCATAGCCGCCTGCGTAGCTTCATCCAATTCCTCCTCCTCCTCAACTTCCTCCTCTGATTCACTTTCCTCAACCTTCTTCTTCTTGATTGCGGGCAGCTTTGTTGTTCCAGCTACCATTTGGACTTCACCAGTAGGGAGCTTGATTGGTAATCGACCGACTTCGACTTCTTCAGGTTCGGCTTTTGCGCTCTTGACCCATCGAGTTCGACCAGAGGTTTCGTAATCCGCCTCTCCTTCTGCCCTCTTTCTCTTTCTCTTCTCATGCTCAGCTCCATCATCATCCTCACTCAGGTCCTGCTCTGCATCATATGCGTCCATCAATTCCTCATCATCTTCATCATCTGAGTCCGAATCGAATTCCTCATCCAAATCATCATCATCCTCGTCACCGCTTTCCAAGTCGATGTCAGACCCGCCCATGGATAGATCATCAAGCGAATCGATATCGTAATCTTCACTATCAGACCCAGCAGTAATCGGTATAGCCTTTTTCTTCTGCGCTTTAGGTAATGGTTCCTCAGCTTTTAAAACAGCATGTATCCTCTGTTGTTCCTTATTCGACCTGTCATCAGCTTAGTCTCGCATTTTGTGAACTGAAATACCTTTTAAGATCAGACTCATTCATCCTAGCCAAGAAGGAAGCATCAATCCCCTCATCCTCCTCTCCCAAATCCATCATATCATCATCCTCTTCCTCATCCGACTCTTCCTCCTCATCTGAATCCCGCTTCCGACGCCCTGCAAACACCGATTGAGGTACTGGGATAGATTTTTGATCTCGTAGTTTGACTTTTTTGGGTTGATCCTCTTTACGTTTGGGTTTACCAGTTGGTCCAACTTCTTTTGGGGTTGCATTTGATTTCTTGGCCTGGAATCAGTGACTTTCTCCAAAAGTGACTTGGGGTGACTCACGTCTTTCGCCTGGGGTGGGGCTTTTCCCTTGCCCTTTGCTTTTGCTGATAGCTTGACCATTGTATATGGGTTTTAATGGTATAGTGACAGAGACGTTGAATTAAGGAAGGCGCAGAGATCCGAAATCTTTGAATCGGATCACGTGACTAAACTTCCGGCGGAGCGGCGACCCACTCTGATCATCCAGCGTCACTCTACCACTAAACCTTCCATACAACAATGTCAGCACCAATCAAACCAGTCAAACTAGAGCCAAGTTCTTCATATATCCACATAACATCTTCCCAAACTCCCGAAGTCATCCAACAGCAAGCTGCTCAGCATAATGTCCAATTACAACATAAAGGACCAGTAGGCGAATTGGAAGGGGAACATATCTTTGAGATACTGGATGCTGGGCGCAGAGCTGTGGCTAGGGATACCGATACGGGGGTTGTTGATTCTGCTGTGACTGCGCTGAAAGGCTCGGAAGGGGTCAAAGATGCGAAAGTGATGGAGACTAGGCAGAGGGCTAAGCGATAGGATTGAGGGGATGGGACTGGACAGAGATGGGGATAACGATATTCACGATCATGCGACATGTACTATACTCTTAACGCCCAGCGTAAACTCGAGTGGACCTCCTGTTGCTGCATGAAACGAGACTGGATGTAACACTCGGGGCCTGGGGTCCGATTGAATTATACATAATGCAACACCGTTATACCGTATACTGGGTACCCAAAAGTCATGAAGAATACAACAAATTCCGTCCATCACCCTCGCCAGAGCCAAGTACAATCATGGACCCATATTCGCAATCTCCTCCCTGACCCCATGCGCTCTCGTCGCGCGTGTTAGTTGAGCAGGTGCAGTCTATCTCAATCAGTCTACATCCTCTGCAATAGAAGCGGGACTCACCTGAGACAACTCTGATAAGTTCGCCGCGACAGTCGTGAACGTATCAACAGTCTCCTGATATCTTTCCGGCTTTGGCACCTCTTTCCCGCTCTTGTTTTCTACTTATCAGTCAACGATCTCACAATCAATCGTGGACATACCATCTTCAGGAATCTCATCTGCTGGTAACCACTCGCCCGCCGTTCTTAACTTTTCAAGATAATTCGAAGCTCTGTTGATATTCCCAGGTAAATTCCTACGAGCCTCGACGACTTGTGCTTCTGCACTTAGACGTTCTGCTCGTAGACCTTTCAGATTTCTGTCCATGACTTCATCGAATGGTTCTGTTGCTTTCTTATCAGTATCGTCAAGAGCTTGGTTGGGCAGGCTTACATTCTACAAAGTCTTCGTAGTTGTGTCCGTTGACACGTAAATTTGGTTTTGCCATCTTGAAAGCCTCCTCTCGGATCTACCATCAGCACTCTATCCTACACCCTTCCCCACAACAGGAAATTGAACGAACCTTCTTGATCCTCTCTTCCAGCTCCCGCTTCACTCCCTTGGCAGTTGGCCCGTCCCTCCCTCCAGGTAAAGTAACCAACCTCGCATCCAGCGAGTTCTGTAGTCCCTTCCCAATATTTTCCTGTACTCTCAACCAATCCGACTCCCTCTCTACTGTTATTCGCCTTATCGTTGGTTCTTCCATTATGATATGTCCAAGATGTTGGTTGCTGTTTATACGCGTCCTTTGTATTTCAGTTAATGGGACGGAAGTAAATTAAGGTGGCGACTGCTTTTCTGAATCAAGGCACGGATAGAGTCATATGAGAGGAAAGGTCATCTCTTTCATTTCCTGATTTGTATAGGTAATAAAGCAATATGTCTGCTGTATTTAGCGATGCTGAAGAGTCGCTTGGAACGGGACTCGAACGACAGATGAATAATTTAGCCGGTGAGTCTTTTCATAAAGCGTCGTAATCAAGCTGATCGTCAGATATCGAAGAGAAGGTATACCCTCTCCACATAGTCGCGTAGCAAAGCTAATGATCTCTAGATGAACTCTTTCAAACGCGATATCCCATCTCTCAAGCGTCAATCGGAGAGATTCAAGACGGAAATAGCAGCCCTCAAGACCGAGATCCAATCCCTGAAATCAGAACGAGATACACTCCGGATTGAGGTTAATTACGAGCACGACCAAAATACCCATTTACACGAAGTCACCCTCCAATCCGATCTTGTGGATCAAGGCCGAGCAAATCGACGGATATGGGTGTTGGAGCAGGAGAATGCTGCTCTTAAGAAGGAATTGGAGGTATTGAAGGTGACCCATCAGGAGAAGTTAGGGAAGGAAGTGAGGGTTAGTAATGGTTTAAGAGACCGGATTGGGACTCTGGATGAGAAACGAGGGAAAGCGCTGAGAAAGTTGGAGGAGGTTGAGGGAAGGGAAATGGCGCTGAAGGGGGAGATTGAGGCTTTGAGACATAGTAGTCGGATGGATGTTGAGCGCTTAGAGCGGGAACTCAGAGAGGCGCGTGCTGCTGCCCTGGTGAACGAGGAAGGCGAGAAACATGTGGGAAGTCAGAGTCGGGTCCAGGCGTTATCAGCGATAGAGCAATCGGCCATTACTAGGTAAGCAAAACAACCCTTTGTAACGCTAATTCCCAGTCCTCGCCGAGCACTCCAGAAACGCCCTTCAAACTTCGCCCAACCAGTGACTCCAACAAAGACCCAACCAACCCCTTTCCACCCCCCATCTACGAAACGAAAACGCGCAACATCATTGTCTCCGGCTTCATTATCGAAACGATGTCATATGGTTGAAGATCGCTATAATACCCTTAAAGCGGAGTATGATAAATTGAGGGGTAAATATCGGGAGGATATTAAACATTGGCAAGAATGGAAAGCAGCCGATACGGCTAGGAAGGAGGAGAAGAGGAAGAAGAAGGAGGTGAAGAAATCTACACCGCGAGAGGACGAGGCTGGGCATGAGGAAGGAGGAGTGGAGCGGGGACTGGAGACTGTTACATTGGTACCGCCATCACAGGAGAGTGCTAGTGCAAGTCAAGGTGGATCACAGCGAGTCACGAGATCACAAGCGAAAAAGAGGAAAGCAGATGATCGATCCGACTTCGAGGGTGACAGGGTAGCAGACACGATGTTCCCCGCCCCCGTCATGCCAAGTCTCAACTCAGATTGGATGCCTGAAGAACCAGAATCCCAATCACTACCGAAACAGACTTTCATACCACCTCCTCCATCACAAAAACGACGGATCACTCGTATCCCTGTCGTCGCGCCTGCTCCTACTCGATCCGAAACACCTACGGCTCAACATAAGACCCCTCAGGTCAACTCGACGGCAAGAAGGGGAGTCAGAGTTACCCCGTGGCTGGGCGGGTCGAGTACCAAGCCTCTAGCTAGGACGTCTAGCAAACCAACAATGGCCGATAATGACTACGATCCATTCAACGATGAAGCCGAAATACCCCCAATGAAAGTTGGTGAAGCATCAACAACCCTCGTTCCAGGTGTTAAAACACCTCTAGTAAGGGATAGAGGAGAAGCCCCCTCTTCGTCATTACGTCGAACAATCTTAGCTCGACACATGTCAACTACCGAGCTCGGGGAGAGGTCCAGAAGAGATAGTGCTTCCCCAGCACCAAGTAATGGATCAAGTACCGATTCACCTCTGAAAAGAGGGCTTGATATGTCCGACCTTACTCCGCAACAAGTCGCAAAAGAGAGAAAGAGGATTAGTAAAATGACTCCGGCGGAGAAGAAGGTGTTGTACGCCGAGTATAAGGGTAAAGGAAGATATCTGAGGCCTGATGAAGTGTACGTTTAAACCTCCTACTCTGACCGGCTCAAAGACTGACGAGAAGGAAAACTACGGTGGCAGATGAATTCGAGATCGACCCAAAACAGAATAATGGATTGAATTATCAATATCACGATGTCCAGCGAGGTCGGGCCGAACGGAAATTAATGCATGGGGGTGACTGTGAATGCTGTACAGGTGTACGTCGTCCCCTTCCTTCTCTCCTCTTCTCCCTCCCCCCCTTCATGATATGAGAGAAGAGATGCTGATCAGTAGTATTACGAAGCGGTCGGTCCATTACCTAAATACAACGCCGCACCCGTATGGAAAGATCCCTCTCAGGAAGAAGGGTACGATATGACAGAAGCCCAAATTACAGAACATCAGAATAAAGTCTCAAGGCATCGAGAGACTGTACGTTACTTTCCATTGATGTTTCGAAACAAGAGCTGATGAGTAGTGGGTCAGACCACCTACTCCTCCTGGGTATTGGGCCATTGGATTCCCAAATACTCAGGATGTAGAGGACCAGAATCGGAAAGCGGATGCTATGGTAGCGGAGAAAGAAGCAAAGATCAGGCGTGAAGCTGCGTAAGTCTCCCATCTCCTTTCGGATCGAGGACGAAACTGACGGATTAGGCATCGAGATAGTAAATGGAAAAAGAAGACCTGAATCTACAAAACATGTTGTTGAAAGAGGATAGGAACGTTGTACGACAATTTCATTCATTGAATCAATTCATGGCTATATAACATGATGTTGTATCGTTTCTAGATCGTAAAAATTCTCGTTTGATTGTAATATAATCATGCAACTCGTCGCTCAATGCAAAGTCCGTCCTTTCCTCTACACGTAGGACCAGGGCCTATCGATACAACAAACTCTTTCTCCTATCAATCTGTTCATGTCCCCTCTTACTTTCCCTCAGATAATTAGATGGGATCCTAGGAACAGGCGGAGGCGTTCCTTCCACAACCATCGAAACGGGTCGACTAGGAGTCCGGGGTTGAGGTAATCCAGACGGTTTCATATCGTTCGTACCGACACTCGATCGCCTGACTGATTTCCGTAAAGCCGGATTAGAAGTTGAGGTGGATATAGTAGTTTTCGTGACGGATCCCGGAAAGACTTTTGGTGGAGGACCACGACCGAGGGTACGATGGGCATGCTGAGAGTTGGAGCGGATTGGGGTTGATGCGGATGGTGACATTCCTGCTAGATTGGCGTTGGAGCGTGAACTGGACATGACGGTTTGCATCATCGAGCTAGCAGGTCGTGGGATCATCGAAGGTGATGTTGGACGATTTCCCTCACCCGCTCGGGACGGTGGACGAGTCGATTGATTCAGCTGGGAAGTCCCAGCCCGACTTGGCGTTCGTTGTGGTAGTCGTGATGTCGACTTGTTCAAGCCATTGACAGTCGCTAAAGGTGATGGGATCCCAGGTCTAGCGGGTAATCTACTCGAAGTCGATTTCTGGCTCGTCTGACTAGCTTGTGATATCGCACGATAACCTGGATCAAGTGGGGATTCCGGTTCCATACGTTTCGAGTGCCCGTTCTGAGCAAGTGGCGTATCCTCTTCACCCACCATCTCCCATGGACTTAGGATTGATGATTTATCGTTCGAAGATGTAGTAGGAGTGGTGATATCCCCAGCGAGAGCTTGTACACGAGCATGAGGAGCTCGTGCCGTCATCGTACTTGCAGACGTGGCGGGTAGAGGGGCCCGCTTGACAGCTTGCAGTGGCATTGGACCCGATACATTTCGCTTGGGAACTCCCTTTTCGAGTTTGGTATCTGTCTTTTTGAGTTTCGCTTGTAGCTCATGCAAGAGCTTGAAACCTCTGTTCTTTGACGAAGCGGCGCTGACGACTCTAGCAGGTGATTGAGCGCGTAGATTGGAGCTCGTAGTGGATCGGGCGAAGGGTGAAGGCGAACCAGGAGCGGCGGCACCAGCGAGATTTCGAGTATTGGTAGATCGAGCAAGAGACGGTAAACCAGATGGTGATCGGACCATACCGGTAGTGGACCTCTTGATGGATGGAGAAGCAAGAGCGGGGATTGAAGAGGAAGTAGCTGATCTCGGCATTGGGGAGCGAGGTATGTGTGGAAGGGGTTTTGATGAAGGTTCATCGGCAAATCTGTCGTCTTCTTGAGGTAGTGAAACGGCGCTCGGGGGTGATGTAGATGCTTGTACAGGTGAACGAGGCGCGGATATTGATGAAGGCGGAGTTGGGACGCCTCGGAACTGTTGTTCCTTCTCGCGGAGGATGGAAATCTCGCTGTTTGCGTCTGTACGTCAGCTAAGCGACTGGGGTCAAGGGGCTTTGAGCTGACCTCGGAGTTCGTCCCTCAGTCGCTGAGTCTCAATCTCCAATTCCTCGCGCGAAATGATTTCTTGTTCCAACATTGTCTTCTCCTCAATTGCTCGATTGTACTTGCTCTCCAGATCCAGAAGTGACGAGCTCGCTACTCTAGATCGTCAGCTGGTATGGGCGAGTATTTGGTAGCTGACTTACCTCTCATTCCGTTCCAGCTCGTCATTGCCCATTTCTAGGTCGCGTAGAGCTACCAGTGTTTTATCCCTTTCTGAACGCAGATTATCCATTTCTCGCTATTTTCTTAGCTCTTATTAGAATGCAATGGCTTGATGAGCTTACCTGCATAGCACCAGTAGTCGAGCTATGCATCTTCTGTAGGGCTATGTGTTTATTCTACCATCAGCTTTTGGACACGAAGGGCAGGGGGCAGCTTACCTTCCAATCCTCCTTCTCCCCTTCTAGACGCTTAATCTTCTCCCTCAGATCCGTCTGTTGCTTTTCAGTAGCAGCAAGTTCCCTCTCCAATTCATCTTCTAATTCTTTTGATGATGTTTGGAATTCATCTAAAATATCAGTTCATGTCCCTTCAAATAGTTGAGGTTGTGCGCATACCTAATTCTGCTCTTGTTTCATCTAACATATCCAGTATTCGACGGTATTTCTCGCGATAATTTGCTGCTTCTTCTTGTGGTGAGTCAAAGCTATACATGAGCTACTGACGCATTGGAAGCCAAGCAAGCTCACACGACATCATCCTCATCCGACCTCATTGCGTCACTAGATGGCATTTTGTGAACTGATGGGCTGTTTGGTCGACTATCGTTCCGAGGCAGGCCTAGATGATCGTCTGTCATCCTGCCTTACTTGACCCCTATAAGTTCCTCTGTTGGTTGTTGATGATTAATAGTAAAATACAGATGTACGTCTAAATCGCGTCAATTGATCAACAAGGGGTGGCCAAAGGTGAAACGCGTCTGAACCAAGCTAAGGTACAAGGTGCCACACTCGGATATAAGCGGTATTACTACTCTGAGTGCAAGCAAGGGAGAGCGAGGAAGAGAAGTCTAGATACAGTATCAACTAAGCACCACTATTATACTCTGTACTTTGTATCCACCTTCCCTTCCTTCATCTCACTCACCACAGGCTTAAGTCTGAGGTAGTATAGAGAGTGAAAGATGAACTCGGATTTAAAACGGGTAAGGGACGGACAAGCATCTGATGATGTTACGTCTGGATCACCCGTTTTGAAGAAACGGTCATTGGGTACTCCTCCCCGGTCCGAAGTTAAATCTGAGGGCATGACAGGTGACTGGATGGAAGTCGTCGAGGTGAGTCTACATTTCATCATTAAAGGGTGCCGTCATTCCATCTGAGCGACCGGATTGTCATTCCAACTACTCGAGAGCCGTGCTGATCAATCCCCTAGACTAAACGCAAAGAAGCCATCTACCGCCAAATGCTAGAATACCGCCGCTCATTTGAGGCAGAACAAAAACGTGCAGATGAACTCGAAGCTCAACATCGTATCCTAGAAGCCAGTATCCAAGCTGTAGAAGTCTGTTGGACACAGGTATGCCAATCACACAAGTTCGGTAAATATGACTAATCAACAGGTCGTAGCAGCAGTCCAAAATCTCGCTGGACAGGCATTGGAAACTACCGAATCTCTCGAACGTAAGTTGTCGTCATAATTCGACTGATTATCAGCTGATTCAGGCAAGCTAGACTCGAGGTTCGATGCAAACATGGTCAACTTGAAAAGGCTATTCAGACTCGATTACCAGCTACTCAACGTCTACTTCAAAATTTCAGCGATTTAGCATCAAAAGGCGGATTGCGCTCAAATTCGAGCGAAGACCTTCAGTCTCGCTGCCGCCAACTGGAATTAGAGGTAGGTCACTTGTTGGTTCGGGGGCCTACGCTGACGTTCACAGTCGCAAGCCGCAAAATCGTCCGAAAAGCTCTTACAAAGCCAAGTCGAAACGCTAAGTCAGACGAATTCGGAATTACAGCGGGAACTGGATAAGGCCCGGAAATCGCTAGATCGTCAGCGGATGGAACACGATAAAGCTCGTACGGAATGGGCAGATTTGGACAGTATACGTAAACGAGAAAGTGGAACTCCTGGAATCGGCAAGTCGAATGGATCTGGTCACGCGACACCCAATGGTAAAACGGAAGATGTAGGTGGACGCCATCAATTAATCGAGGATGTCAAGCTGATAATGCAGGATGTCAAACCCGCAATACCCGGTCCATCCGCTGACGTTCAACTGCAAGATACGTCAGAATTGGAGAAGATAGCTGCAGGCCGCTTGAAGGAATTGGAATCGTTACGCGCAAAGTACACGGCCCTGCGTCAAGAGCATGATCGCCTTAAAGTGGAAACCTGTTCTCCAACAGAAGAGGTCATCCGTGAATCAGCCTTCTTCCAAGTCTACCTTCAACGCCTCGCATACCAGCAAAGTCGTGCAGATGATCTTGAACAGCATGTCGCACTGAACGACAAGAAGCTTGATGATCTTCGTCAAACAAACGGAGATTTCAGGGATGCGGTAGTCAATGAAGCTCGGCAGGAGATTGACGCACTTCGTCAATTGTCTAGTAAGAAGGACCAGGACTCGGCTCGACTACGTGGACAGCGAGACGAGATTCAAGCGGAATTGACAGAACGGACAGCGAGGGAAGCGGAGAAGATGCAGTCACTCGAGGAATTCGAGATGTTGGCCAATACCCGACAGGAACGGATCAATTTCTTGTCATCTGAAGTCCGGCGTTTGAAGGGACAGCTCGCAGCCCGGGATGGCTCGGAAGGGTATCTTGCGTTTCTCAAGAGTGATGGTGGTATTGACGGGGATTATGTCGCGGATCTCGAGTCCAAAGTCTCGTACGTGTACAAGTCCGGCGCTGAGGGATTGCGCTGACAGACAGCACCGCATCCGCTCAAATCGCTTCACTCACCTCGCAGCTCGAGGAATCCGATGCATCTAGCGTTTCTGGACACGAAGAGACTCGCCGCACACTTGCAAAGTACCAGAGGATTCTCGGCCCCAATCCCGAAGCTGCAGAGGATGTTCGACAACTTGCCGAACGACTGGAAGTGGCCGACAAGGATAACAAGACTTTACGGCTACAATTGGAAGAATCGGAAGCTGCTACCAATGCCTTGTATACCGAGGTCGAGGGGTTGTCGAAGCTTTACGAGGATTTGGATTCGAAAGTCAAGAGTAAATGCTTTGAACTGAAGGATGGCGAGTTGAAGCTGCAGCGGCTCATCACCGAGGTATGTTGCATTACCATCAAGATGTGGTTGGAAAGAGCAGGACGGTGCTGACTAACCAGAAAGCCAAAGCGGACAACAAGTTCTTCGCTGCCATGCGTGCCAAGGAGGGTATCGACGCCCAAGCCAAGATGGCCCAGCGAACTGTCGAGAAGCAGAACAAATTACTCGAGAAAGCACAAGAGGTGGAACGGAGTCTACAAGCCCAGATCTCTGCTCAAGAACAAGCCGTCACTCAACTCAAGAACGCCATGCTTGAATTGCAACGTCAAGCCACCACAATGTCCTCTGAAAAGAGCAGTCTCGAACATCAACTCCAACACACGCAGAAACACCTTGCAGAAGCTCAGCAGATTATGCATGTCCGAGTCGCCGAGTCTTCGTCGGATCGGGATGCTAAGCGGAAATTGGAGGAAGAAGCTGAGGCGGCCGCCAGGACTGTCAAGAAATTGAGAGAGAAGCAGGAGGCATTGATCGCTGCTCCAGGCAAGGATATGTCGGCTGGTGAATGGCAATTACGGGAAGAGAGGGATAAGTTACTTGTAAGTATGCTGTGAGCCACATGTGATCAAGCTGACAAGTAGAAATTGTTGAAATGTTCTTGCTGTGAGCAGAATTTCAAGCAACAGGTCATCATCAAGTGTATGCACAGTGAGTTGGCCGTTTTGAGTGTTGTGGGCAGAACTGACTTGTCAGCATTCTGTAAAGGCTGCCTCGATAGTCGGATCGCCTCCCGACAGAGGAAATGTCCAGCTTGTGGAGTTGGGTTTGCAAAGGAGGATGTCCAGACTCTGTTCTGGCAGTAGACAAAGTAGATATACATATCTGTAGCATATATCAGTAGCAATAGTAGAATACCCATAGTACCTATAGCATCACGCCTCAACATGACATCCTAATCGCTACTGTTTAATTTAAATTTCGGATTTTACCGATTTTGTCCAATTCATCATTCTGGTTACTTGTACTCTGATCACTACCTATACTACTATACTATACATCATACATAAACGATGTCACGATCAGCAATTACACTATCACGCATAGCAATCACACGTCGTGGTATGCAGACTGGAGGTCGACAGATTCCAAACCCAGGACAAGGCGGCGCACCACCCCAATCAACAATTTCATCACATACGACCGACCCATCACTTTCATCCTCTTCATCGACATATATCCAACCCTCAAACCCATCGCCTACGCCACTCGCTACCTCTCCAGCACCCAAATACACCGCTAAATCGAAATTGATCCCTTCACGTCCAGCTAGGACTGTTGCGGTGTCATTACCAAATGGGGATCCGGAGCCTTTGACTTATCCCCCAACGCAGGAATATTTCGATTCGCTAGCTGAGAAGAGGACGGCTTCTCATCCGCTTTGGCAGTTTTTCCATCTTGATGCCGAAGTGACCAAGCCATTGACTGCTGCGGATGAGGTACCGAGGAATCAGGGGAGTTTGGAATCTTTAGAAGGGGATGATGATAATTTGAGATCGGGTACGTCTTTTCTTCTATGGAGTGAGGAGACGATACTGATGTAAAGGCCGAGCATGGACAGCAGCTGAGATGAGGACTAAGTCGTTCGCCGAACTACATACCCTCTGGTATGTGTTGGTCAAGGAACGAAACGTCCTAGCGACCCAGAGGGAGGAAAGGAGGAGATTAGGTCTACAAAATTCAGAAGGAGGTGATTTGATCACCAAGCGTACTTTCAGAGTAAGTTCCCCATCCCCAATTTCCGACCAACAAGTCTAATGGGTAGTGCCGAAAATCAATGGCAAGGGTCAAATACGTCCTAAATGAACGTAGATTAGGAATGATGGCAGCCGCTCAACCCATTTCAGACTCCATGTCAAATCTAGTCGAAGAAATCGCAGAGGGAGAAAGTGTAGTGGAGGATGAGGAAGTTGCTAGAGAAGAGGTTGAAGCTAGAGATGAGGGATTCGGAGGTGGACAGGAGGCTAAAGATTTCGTTGATGAGGTCAAGGTTGAGAATGGGCATGTGGAGAAGAAGTGATTGTTGGTATGACATTTGCATGCACTTTGTTCATGAAACGCTGTGTCGTCTTTTCCCGCAACGATGCCGTCACGTTATGAATATCCAGCGTTGACACTCCGATACAGCCGCAGCTTGACCCTGTCATTAGCATGATCCACCGCTCAGCCTCCCTCTTGAACACTCACTTATCCCTCACGATCTCGAGCTCCGACTCGACCTCATCATCCCCACCCCTTCCACCTGCATAAACAGCTTCCCCAGCCCTATTCCAATTCTTCAAATCCCATCTTTCCCATCCCCATCCATCTTTAATCTCAGGTTTCTTATGCGGCGCAATAACAGCCAACCAGCGACATTTCGTGCTAAGTTCATAGAGTAATGCGAAAAGTTCAGATGGCTCCGTCAAGAGGTGGAGGGCGAATGAACAGATTATCAAGTCGTAAATAATTCCATCTTCCGAATTGGATTGAGAGGGGAGTTGACCATCTGCTAAGTCGGAGAAAGAGAGGGGGTGGCATGTTCGGGAAGTACGAGCTGAATAGGCGGGGGAGGTGTACTGAAAGTCAGCTGTCTTCTGGACCTTGGTAATAATGACGAACTGGATCTGTGGCCACGACATCGAGGTGGAAGCTTGTGGGCAGAGTCGGAGGTGTACTAGCGAATAGGGTACGGCTTTGAGCAGCCCGCCGAGCGTTGGGCGGTATGAATGCTCTCGAAGATGGCCCAGCAGATGCCGAAGGTGTCGCTAACCCATTCGGCTTCTCAATGACCTGAGTTCCAGTGGGAACCTTGCCTGCCGCTTCCCACTCTAATAGACATATCGTAGCTTCTCCACTACCCCATCAGCCTTCTTCCCAAGTGTATGAAATGTGAGACCGACCTCCCAGCAGCCATATCTAAAATCCTTAATCCCCCCTCCTTATCCTTATACATCTCCTTCCCCTCAGCTTCCCACCAACGAGTCATGAATGTCCATACCACCTGTCCATCAGCTTACTCTTCTCACTGTATATGAATCCCTAGCTGACCTTCTTGATTCCCGGGAAGAATGGATTGCGATAGGTAGACGCTACTTTTTGGTAATACTAGTTATCAGGTTTTGTTGAAGAGATAGAATAGAGTAACGGGATGACGGACTTGATCGACACCGTGCTCTGCATAATTGTCCCTCATTGCATGGCTTAGATTGCCATGGACTGGTTCTTGACTCATGGCGGGCAGAATTGAAGACGGCAGAGGACTAGCGTATACAGTGGATAATGGAAAGTTCAAAAGTTGTCTCGGTGTTCGGCTAGGAACTCGGTTTCCGATTCACCGGTCACCAGCCTGGACATCGACTGACATTCATTCGACCAAACGCATCACTTGGTCTGTCACAAGTGTCTGGCAGCTTAAGGCCGTGGTGCTTCGGCAATGTATTCATCTGACACTCATCGCATGAGGAACTCTTTGCCGAATGACCCTAAAACACGCAAGTCGATTCTAAGTATCCGGGACACATTACTCGTTCCAATGTCGGGTTGCCGGTCCAGGTAAAGGCGGACATCGCTCGTCTGATGTAGGTATGTTGAGCCCACCTCAAGTACAATAATCGCGACGCCGTCCGAAACGCTCAAATGGCCAATCGAATAACCTGTATCCAATACCGTAACTCCAGAAGATCACTGATATGTTGATCAAGAAGCTGCCAGTCAGGTAGGATATCCTTGATTTTGGTGCAATATTCCAGCTTCTTGCCATTATCCAGCATTGTGCCGTTCTCAATCAGCATTCCAATAGCGATTGCAGCGAACAGCTTGGAGTTTGAGCCCATGGCAAAGAGAGTCTGTCCCAAGTCAGGTCAATGTTCTCGATATCATTTCTGAGATTGTGCTCACCTTCCCATTCACAGGTCTTCCTTGTTCATTCATCTTACCGAAT
The DNA here is from genome assembly GCA_017654735.1 of Vishniacozyma victoriae. NCBI lineage: Eukaryota > Fungi > Basidiomycota > Tremellomycetes > Tremellales > Bulleribasidiaceae > Vishniacozyma > Vishniacozyma victoriae. The sequence continues at coordinate 1,852,765 of JADPYG010000088.1, forward strand.
CCATGTGTCTCACTCCTCCAGCTATCGCGATTCGGACCAGGCGAAGCAACGATACCAATTGAGATCCCTTGGATATCATATTTCTGTCGGATACCCTCAGTCCACTCCAGTGTCCGCTTTGAAAGTGATCCCGAGGGCTTGGGGGGGATGCGAGGGCACATATAGAGGATAGTAGCTGCTGTCGCTCCTACTATGAGTGCTTCGAGCCAGGGATACATTCTATATCAGAGATTTGCGGGTGAAGTGTGCTTTTGTGTGTAGTGTGGAAGAGGGTCGCTCGCTTCATTCTGCATCGCGCAATGTCCTCGCCAGCCACTCCTTTATACTCGCTCCAGCAACCATCGCATTAGTACTCAGCCATCGTATTGCAGACGTTCTGTGAGTTGACAAGTGGGTGGTAGAAGTGCGTTACAGTCTCATCACAGCTTGCGTTGCGCACACATTATTGACCTCTACAAGTTGTAAACAATAACACCTCTAGACTTCATAAATCATCCAGATATCAATCACAACTGAATTACTCGTCCTTCCTGAACCAGACCTCGGCTTCCTCTTCTACATGACTTACAACAGCTCGCTTGCCACGACTGCCTCCCCAGAAGTCCTCAAACATGCCCATGCCTTGCCCCTCCACAAAGACGGCAGTGCTTGTCCTTCCAACGTAAGCCGCCAACTCGCCTTGCGAGTTCTGCTTCACATTCACCATCGTGGTGTTATAGACCGGTCCGTCAAAGTGTGTGTAGACATATACCGATCCGAACAACTTGTTCATCTCAGCGAACATGAGCGGTTTGGTCAGACCAGCCTGCGTGGTCATGGCTTTACTGATTGCCCGTAAGTATGCTGTCGCCATTGTGCCGTCGACATCGAAGAAGTCGTCATGATTTGCGTCCTCGAAAGTCTTGATCTCGAGACTTCCGTATCCGGCATCCGAGTAGATGCCGACCAAGGACTCTGTCGAGGGCGCGGGACGAGGCTTGTCCGGAAGTGGGGTATGCATCGATGCGTTTCGGTAACCCGGAGTGACTAGTCTCTCTTCCCAGTCAATAGGGTCAAGACCTAGCAAAGCATCCAGGATTCCATACACCAGTGTACTCTTGAGTAGACCGCCAACATCGTCATCGTTGATCCCGAGGAAGAAGCCAACACCGAGGGCCGGAAGTCTGGTGATCTGGGTAGAGAAGCCGGGAACGTCTCCTCCATGCCTGACCGTCAATCTGACTGAACAGCTGAACGTTGCTCCACCTACTGAATGACTTCGTGACCCCGATAATTCAGCGTTACTTGACCTTGTCCATAATTATCTGCCCCGACTTCATCATACTCTACCGTGACGCCAAAAGCAGGGATGAAGGTCTTGTGGGTTTCGGCGATCACTTTGGCGGGTAAAGCGCTTGGATCCAACAACTCCTTTAGCCACTTGAGCTGCTTCGTCAGCCATGACATGAACCACACTGTTGTCTAGACGTACCACGTCATTGGTGGAAGATACCAGTCCACCCGGTCCAGCCATGAAGAGACCATTACCCGTGGTAAATAACGAAGTCTCGAACGGCTGGCCGTAACAACTCCTATCAAGTTTGTCTTGTTGCGCCCAGATCTCGGCGCATTTTGTCGAGTTCTTCTCAGCTCTTACAAACGATCCCGATAGGCGACCGGTCATACTGGCTTCCGTGTGGTTGTATGTACTCGAAGTCATCCCTACCGGATCAAGGATATATGATTTGACATATTCGGTGTATGGTGCCTTGGTGACATGGGCCACAATCTCGGCGATGATCCAGTAGTGAAAGTTGTTGTATTGCATGACTTGGCGTATTTCGGTCGATGGCCTTAAATGTTGGAAGCGGGCGACAATCTTGCTCTGATCCTCTTCCCTGCATTGTCAGCTGTGACCGCCCAGGGTAGGCCAGCATGTGCACTAACGGATATGCACCATCATGCCTAGGCATACCGCTGCGCATAGCTGAAAGTCAGTCACATCCTCGACCCTTGAGTTTTAGCATACTCACCCAAGAGGTCAAGTACGTCAAGATGATCCTGCATGTACGGATCGAGCATGCGCCAGTCGGGTAGAATGTCTTTGATCTTTGTACTGTGATCCAGCTTGTCCCCGCTCTCCAGCACAGTCTCATTCTCGATCAGGAGACCGATGGACAGAGCGGCAAAGAGCTTGGAGTTTGACGCGATTGCAAACAACGTCTAGTAGGTTCAGCTTGAACCCTTTGTGATCATTTGACATCACTCACATCACCATCAATGGGCTTGCCTTCAGTGTCCATATATCCCAACCCATGAGTCTCGTTCTGCCATCCATCACTAGTGCGTTCAGGAGAGGCGATGACCCCTACGGTGATACCGGGTAGGTTGTATTTGATTCGCATCGATTCAGTCCATTCGAGGGCCTCTTTAGGAAGCAGGCCATGATGGGTTTGGGTCGGTGGAGAGAGAAAGTGGGGCAGAGCGATCACCGCACCCGATACGAGAGCTTGTAGCCATTGGTACATCGTGCGATGCGTGGTGAATATCCTGGGTGGTTGTGCGGAAGTCAGGTAGGAGAGAGGAAAAGACCAGATTACAAGTATTGGAAGGCTATTCTTGTAGGTGGGGGCTTACAGACTCGGCGACCTCATTTGTCGCTTGTTTCCCCTTTGTTCTTCTCCTGCACGTGGGGCCGACGGCGATTCCCATTGTCCTGCTTTTCTATATCTAGACAGCAGCCTTTAGTTGCGAGAGTGATCCTCCGGTCGATGATCGCTCTTACGGTGCATACTTGTGCATCTGACAATTGATGAGAACCAGTTCGGCCCAGCCCCGAAAATCGCTAATGTTAGTTGGAATTGCTGCCGACGTTTCCTGTCCCTGAGACAGGTCGTCCATTCTTCTATTCCCATCATTTGCTCTCCTGCGCAAGCTCTTGACGGCCGAAAGGAATGCTGTGAGCCCTGTAAGAACCCTGGCATACCCTTGTGCAGGAGGCGTCATCCGCGAAATTATGAGAGGGAGATATAAGCATGAATGAACGCCATCTGATAAGCATTTATTATCATGACCACAGATCATCTCCCCAATCCAATATCTGAGGATGCTGTTCTGGTATTGTCAACTGAGAAGGCGAATGGTGTCCCAGTCATTGATGATGTCGATCAAGAAGACGTCGCCCCGACACAATCGAGACACATACCTCTTCGATACCGCCTGAGCGCTTTGGGGTTCATCATTTTCATCACCACCGGAATCGAATTCGCCGAATCGACACTCGGTCCACTGAAACATACACTAGTGACAGAACTTGGGGTCGACAGTGAGTCTCATTGGGAGGTTTGATGACCGGACTGATAAATGTCAGATGCGCAATTTGGTGTGATAACCACTTCTACGAATCTGGTCAACACCATCCTGCCTATCTTGGGCGGTATAGGCATGGATTACTATGGTGCTGGGTAGTGGGTCGATCCATATCCCCCACTTGTAAAAGCTCATCATCAGTGCTGCACTGCTCGCCAGCTCCTTCTGTGCCATAGGCACAATCATTGCGGCATCAGTAGGCGTCCGTCCTCGACATCGCTGATGCAAGTCAGCGAACACAGGCCAGTACGGTCTCATGGTTGGAGGACGAGTCTTTATGGGACTAGGGAGTATCGTGATCGAGTCCACCCAATCGAAACTTTACGCGCACTGGTTCACCGGCACCAATCTCGCTTTTGTCGTCGCCCTTGATCTGGCATGGCGTTCAGTCGTCACGATTGTAGCCAGAGCTACCGCTGTGCCAATGAGCAACATTGACGGCTGGTACGGATGGGCCCTCTGGATACCTGCTATCCTTACTACGCTGTGTGTGGGGATCGTAATAGGGTACCTGTATTACGAGAAGACAGTACCGGCAGAGTATCGTCCCGTAATCGCTGCTCACACTGCCGAGATAGTTGGTTGGAGACGATGGAATTTAGCGATGAAACGAGTGACGGGACTGCAAGTCATCTATCAAGGGTAAGCTGATCGTAGACCTATGTTTTTCTGGATATTCTGCGGAACAGAACTATTTCAGAACTCTGCTCGAAGCGTGTACACCCTCAATTTATCTGATGTACAACGTCGAACGAGGGGTACATCGAACTTGGCGGCAGGATACAACTCTTCTCTTCAGAATGTAGTCACAGTCGTAGTTGTACCGGTTATCGGCCTCTGTTTCGACCGATATGGCTGGAGGATGATTTATGGTATTACTTTCGTTTCGCTATATACCTCAAGTAGAAATTGACTCGGCAGTTTCGATAGGAGGAGCTCTTCACGTGGTGGTCTTCGCTCTCATTGGCCTGACGACTGTCAATCCGCTAGGACCTATCATTCTATCAAGCTTCGCATTATCCTTCAACGTCATTCCCTTCACTGCGTCAATTCCACTGCTCATCAACGATCCAACGATGATGGGTACTGCCTACGGGGTATGGACCTCTTTTGTTGGTCGCGCCGTTCCTCACTAGATCCACACAGCTGATGTCAGATCGCCTGCAACAACGTCATTTTAGAGGTGGCCACCGGTGCTATCGTGCGTCTTCATTTCCATAAGTAACTCCTCGCTGATCTGCAAGCAAGACAATACACCAGGCCAAACGTACGACAGGGTGATTTACATCCTGCTCGCCATCAAAGGTGTCCAAGTCCTCTTGGGTCCCCTCTATGATTACCTCGACGGCAGACTGATTGGCCATACACTGCGGAAGAGTGAAAAGGACCGCTTGGATTTGGGGGTCAACATGGCTCGACAGGACTTAGTTTTGCCGGGATGGAAGATACACCTGCCTACGACCTGGACAGTCATCTTTCAGCTTGGGACAATGATAGTAGTCTCTTGGATAGTGAGTTTCACGTCTTGTTTTTTATGGCAACGAACTGATGCCTCCAGGTATACTTCGTATATCTAGCGAATCCATGACCGCGAAGATGGAAGAAAGGTCATTTCATGCTATGTATATGCTCCACTTTTCTTCTTGTCAGATACATTCATCACATCGCAGGACGCGTCTACTGGACAAGCTTGCTCAATCCACCTCCGAGAAGATTATCCAAGATACCGCTAAGAGTTCCACCCAGAAGCTCTGGGGAGTTTGCTAAAGAATCGCCAAGAGCAGGGACTTGGTTTCTCAAGGTAATCAGAACCCCGCCGATTTCCGCTTCAAGAGCCCTGACGAGGTCGCCCTGCGAGATCAGCAAAGTATGAATGACAAGGAATGCAGACTTACGAGTCCGGGAATGCTGTCTAGACTTGCGGGTTGGTCTTTGAAGGCAGATCGTAGCTCCTCGACCATGGGGTTGACTTGACCGGCGCTGGGAAGTCAGTTGGGTCAGAACTGTACGTGGTAATTACGCACATATCCTCAGGTGACCCAAGGACTTCATCTGGCGAGAGTCCCCCGATGAGACCCTCAAACTCGGCGAACGAGTCTTTGAGGTGGGTGACATAACCTTCGGCGGTGGAGGTGGGTACCAATCCTCCACCGGCTTTCAACAGGTCGATGGTAGGCTGCTGCCTCTCAGTGTGCTGGTCGTCTCCGTATCCGGTCGTTTGGGACTCACAATCTTGGTCTTCAGATCTCCTAGAACAGAAACTAGGTCCAAAGGATTCGAGCTGGTAGGAGCTAGAGCCCTCTTCTCGGCAGCGGGAACTGGAGTACCCACAACTGCGGCAATGAAGGGCAGGGCAAAGATGGCGTTGAAGAATCTCATTATTGCTATTTGAAGTGGTTGGTGAGTGTAGTCAAAGCGGTAGTGAGAGATACGAGGGAGAAACGGGTATGGCTCAACATGTATGCAGATGTCTTTGTCCTATTCTAAAAGCTAGCTGGCAAACATCATGTCATGATGTCAAATGTGCTAGGGATTTTGTAGACCGGTAGACCCAAGCTAATGATCTTTCAGGAATACCGGGTCTTCCTTCCCGCCACCCGGGTCCCTTAAGCGAACAACGTGATCGAAAAATGATCCTGCACTAATGATCACAAGGTTAGCAATCATGGAGTCATATCCGCAAGCGTAATCACCATCATCCCTGTCACTTGATCTTCTTTACCAAAGGCAATATTATGAAATGGAAGTGACAGAAGAGAATAAGCACTTAGCGCTTTTTCGTGGATCGGGGGATGTAAGATATTTTGCAGACGTCAGCTTGAACATCTTTCAGGCAGTGACGTGGTACATGACGCGTCGGTGACACTTCCCCATCCCATGATATAACGCGACAGTGTGGTGGCTGCTCCGCATGATGCCATCCTAATCTCATGCTTACGAGGTGCTTCGATAGACTGGTAAGTAGGCCCCAAGAAAAGCACCAGCGTGACTGTCAACCGGAGCCAAATGCCCCGCTCATGAACATCAAAGACATGGGCATATTCGCCGTCAGACCGAGCATGATATTGGCAACGCTCTTTCTGTCGGAATGCGTCTTCTGTCGAGATCAGCTCGCAACACAGGCATGTGATATGGGGACCCAAGTAGAACCCCGGACTTGCAAGTTGCCATCACGAATGGCTTTGTATCGATGGTACCTGTCCGTGCCGTTTGCTGACCTGTTCCATATACTTGGTCCAGTCCGAGATCCCAATCTTGCCGATGTGACAGGTATCCCTGATCAGATATTGCAATTTATGCAAAAGCTGGACCGACGGCCTTGCCATCTGTCGGCGGCTTTTGCAGAAAGCCGACGCCCCGATGCTTGGCTTTTCTGGTTTGGTCGACGGGTAATTCATGAACCGGGATGTTTTCATATCTTTTTCACACAAGGAACACGGAGGATAGGTACCAAGCAGAACGTTATGCGGGATTTACCCCAGGCTGAGCAAACCAAGGAGGCTTGGACGTCAAAGTCTGAGTAACGTCAAGGGGTCTGGCCCCGCTGTCACCCCCGCAAAAGCCGGACCTTTGCATGTGCCTGGCGGTGGAAATGATCTCGCTGATCTGGGCCCTGTACCCCGCTGGTCAACCCTATTTGGGGACTTAGCGAGTCTTGGCAGACGTCGTACATGCTTACCAGGTTTGTGTTCTGACCAATAATCGTCCGTCAAAGACAGCAGAGGGCATCCCTATAAAACGCAGAGACGAGTGCCCCACCTCCACAGATCTTCTTCCCCTCGTTCAATTACTCATCGCCCATCATGTCCGTCCCACCTATCATGACCGCCAAAGATCACTCGCCTTATGGTGAACAGAAGCCTAATGGGTCAGGCGAGTTTATCGAGGATGCATCCAACCAGCCGGACCTGGAGTCACTCAACGTGGACATCAAGAAGCTAGTGCGAAAAGTGTAAGTCCCTCGACTGTTGTACTTGAGCTGTAGTACTGATCGCCGCAGTGATTACCGTCTGGTTCCATGGCTATCGCTGCTCTACCTTCTCTCTTTCTTGGATAGGTCCAACATCGGAAATGCCAACCTCTTTGGTCTTTCTGTAGATCTCAAGCTCACAACTACCGAGTACCAAGCTTCTCTCGCTGTCTTCTTTGCATTCTACGTTTTGTTCGAGGTCCCTTCCAACATGGTGATGAAAGCTTGGAGACCTTCTATGTGGCTGCCCACTATTATGATCGCCTGGGGGTGAGTTCAAGCAGGAATCTGAGAGTCTCAGGAGGCTGATAGATTCCAGTATCGTCATGATCGGTATGGGTTTCGTGAAAGGATTCAGCTCGCTTTTGGCAACTCGAATCTTGTTAGGTATGAGCAGCCCACAGACAGGCCCCTACGTGCCGCTAACTATCAGGTATCACCGAAGCTGGTCTCTTCCCTGGAGTCTCTTTCTTCCTTACTCAGTGGTACCGACGATACGAGATCAACTTCCGAATTGCGATCTTCTTCTCTGCCGCCACTGCCGCTGGAGCTTTCGGTGGTCTTCTCGCACGACTCATCAATCTTATGGACGGAGTCAGCGGATACGAGGGTTGGCGATGGATCTTCATTCTTGAGGGTGAGTCTTGTACGGGAAGCGTCAGAGTAGTGCTAAAGTGACAGGCATTGTTACCGTGCTCGTCGCCATTGCTTCCTTCTGGATGCTGTACGACTACCCTGACACCGCCAAATTCCTTACTCATGATGAGCGAAGGGTTCTACAGGCTCGACTCCTCCTCGACAACGATGGGTGCAGTCACGAGTACAAGAGGCGATTCATTCGAGATGCTTTCTTTGACTGGAAGATCTGGGTCTCGGCGGTCATGTTCCACGCAGCTCTCATGCCTGTCTACACCTTTTCTATCTTCTCTCCTACCCTGACTGCCAACCTGGGTTATGCCGCCGCCACCGCTCAACTTGTGAGTCCTTGATTTGATGACCTCAGTGGCAGACCTGACCCATAGCTCTCTGTCCCTCCTTACATCCTCGCTGCTATCACAACCGTCAGTGCTGGTTACTGGTCCGACAAGATCCAGAAGCGAGGTCTCGTCGTTATGGTCTTCTCCTCTGTTGGTGCTCTCGGTTACTTGCTTCTCTTGGTCACCAACATTCCCGCTGTCAACTACATTGGACTCTTCCTAGCCGCTTCTGGAATGTACCCACTCATCCCCGTCGTCGTTTCATGGGGAGCCAACAACGTCGGTGGTTCCCTCAAAAAGGGTGTCGCAACCGCCATCATCGTTTCAGTCGGTAACGCCGGTGGTGTCGTTTCTTCTTTCATCTACCCCAAAGAAGATCGACCTCGATACTACAAAGGTCACGCAATCTGTTTGGCATACTGTGTTCTGGCATTCGTCTCTGCCGCCATCATGGTCATGTACTACAAAAAGGCCAACGCCAAAAAGGAAGCTCGAAACGCTGCTCGACACGCACCATTCACTGCCGAGGAAAAGAAGCAGTTCGAAGATGAGGGAGACAGTGTCGATTGGTTCAAGTACACCACTTAGAACTTAGGTTGAAGAGATCTTATATTGTCATAGTTCATAGGGTCCCGGCGTGGTTTAGGTCTCAGGTTAGTTAGGGTCAAAGGTGAAGGACGATTGTACAAGTGTTAAAGTAGGATGAAATGCATTGTCGGTCAGAAGTCATCTTGCATCCTCGTTCACCAGCCATCCGTGATCCGGTTGATCTTGTCCAATTTAGCTAAAATGTCGACAAAGTCCACTGACATCATCAGTACATCCCAAGTGCGAACCCGTCAGACTCACGTAGCGAATTCCCAGCCTTCCTACCGCCAGGAGTTCCAGGTTGATCAGGACTCGCGTCCGACATTGTCGTATCTCCAGCATCAAGCAGTCCACAAGCGACATATCGTACTTTCAAGACTATGCTTATCGAATTGATAGCTTGCCTGTCAGTCACGGCTTTTCACGGAGGTGGAAGTTTACACACCGATAGCCTCGATGGGAAGGGAGTGTAGTACTGTGAGCAAATCCTGGGCGACCAATTCCCTTGTCACCGTCACGGCCCGTGGTCCCGATACTGGTCCAAGAGTAAGTTCTTGAAGACTGTACAGGTTCTGCAGGTATTCCAGCGTGACATATCGATAGGTTTGCTACTCATCAGCCCGGGTCTGACTACGATATGACTCACCTGGCTGACGTATAAGTTCGCTTGTTGAGCCAGGAAAGAATATTTTACCGGTGAGGAGACTGGTCCAGCTGCATAGAACCCCTCTAGATCAGATTGAATGCCTCGTTCGGAAGCCGGGCTATTGGTCAGCGTCATCCCGCATGTAAGGTATTGACTTACGTCTGGGCTGGACCAAGCTTCAATGAAGGTGGACAGTCATCTAGGACCCGCAGGAACTGATCGTACAGGCTCTCAATCTCGGTTATTCTAGTTTGTAACGCTGTCCCGGCGGGTGGGTATCGTCTATCACGACGGCGGAACTCGAGTACTCGGCTTGCAACTGTCCATGAGCCTGCATCCGGGCAAGGTATACTTACGCATAAAGATCTTGCTGATGTAGTGGAATCCTGCCATGACCACTTGGTGGTCTCGAGGTTGCGTCAGTTCCCCTTCCGCCGTTAGGTACTCGTCATCGCTATCATCAGTCATCGATAGGTATCATGATTAGCTAACTCACAGCAAGAGAGGCAAGCCAGTATCCGTCTCGTCCGGATGAAAGCAGACGGGAGCAGCGTGAATGACTGCCAATGTCTGATCTCCTCCGAAAACCAGCCAAAAGATCCGTCTACGCATCTCTCGCTCAAGCGGTGAGTAGGCGGCATAGGACTAATTGTCAGGGACAACATAGCGAGAAGATGCTCGAGGACTTACGAACTCCTCGTTGAGACGCAATGCGCCCAAAGAGCCGACGTTGGAGAATCGTCCTGCTGCTGCCTGATCCTTCATGCCTAGAAGAGCCATGATTGAGCTGTCATCAGCGTTCACGAACAGGAAAAGGACGGGCGTGGCTCACGATAACCTGCCTGATCAGTCCGTGCAATGTGAGCCTGGCCAATAATTTATGTTACTCACACATAATTCATCACCTCTATTCGATCAGCTTGAACCGCATGCCGAGCATGAGTACTCACGTCTATCCAGCGACAAATGTTCATAGTCCTTGAGAGAGTACCCCCGAGCATGTCTGTAGCAAGTATAAGCTATCCTCCTCGACTCTGCCACTGGAATTGGAATGAAGGAAGGAGGGAGCTGGAGGGTCGTCAAGGAAACAACGGCAAGTACCATAGCGACCCATTCTTCCTGACCTGCATTCTCCTCCCTTCGGTCCAGAATATCGCGGACGAAGGTTGGTCGATGAAGGAAAGGATTCAAAGCGTGTAGGTAATCGAAGAAGTGATCTGTGACCAGATAAAAGAGTCCACGGGGTAATGTGTTGTCGAATACGTTATTTGGATTATGAGGGAAATTGGGGTATTGCTGAAGTAGGGTTGGTGAGCCAGTCAGTTCCGGCAAGAGACGTAGTCGACCCCCGACGCTCGTGCCAAGTGTTTGGTGATGTGGTATATGCACCACATGATCAGGTGGGTTTGACGTCACGACATGGGACGGATTCGCTTGCGGAGTCCAATAGGCATTGTCATCCGCGGCATATGGGCGATCACGAGGTCGGACAGCCTTGTTTGGGGTTTCTACATGTCTGCTCGTCAGCATCACTCAAAAACAAAGCTCACCTCTCTGGAGGTCCCCTTTTTCTTTGTGGTCGAGTAAATGCGCCTAGTCATCAGCTTGCTCCCCTGGAACCTGAAACGGCAGCTCACAAGTCTCATCAATCATTCGACAGTTGGAGCATGGTGCGTCCGAATCTACACTACGATCACATCGTACCCTGCCTGTCAGCTCCTAGTTGAGACTAGTCGTGTGACTCACTTCCTCCTCCGACAAGCTAAAGCAGTCGTTAGTACTGAAATCCGCCCTTATCAATCTAGCTCACCATCACAGCTCTCTACAATGTCAGCTATATGACCATGCAGTCCGGTATGGGCTCACGAGTCTGCCTTGTCCTCTTGACGGCCTTTGCCGCACCTGATGGACTCTGTGTCCTACTCGGACCGGCGTGTATCAATCCGTCCAAGTCGGACATGATTTATTAGTGATAAATGTGATTTGTTGATTGATCCGCGGCATATTGAGGGTGAGGTCCGGTTTCATCGGACCTGGACCTTATCTCTCAACCTATATATCCTATAGCTATCACATGCATTCCCACATTATCTTATACTCACATCTACTACTTCCTTTGAATATTCTATTACAGATCAAAGGATCTAGTAATACGAAGTATAAGGTATTAATAATGGCTCAAAGTCAATCTTATACATACTCTGGTCTACCCCTTCCTCCTGCCGTGGACCCGGCGGCATTCAAGGATTTCGGAAGGAAGGTAGAAGGTTTCAATCCGGATTCGATCGATGACAAGGGTATGGCAGAGATCATCGACATGCTCTACAAGGTTCGTCCAGTCCATTATCGCATGTGCGGTACTGATCTATAGCACTCGGTTCTGTTGTTCCCAGGGGTCAAATTGACACCAAAGCAGCAGTATGAGATGACACATGTACGTGCTCATCATAGGATGGAGCTGATAAAAGGCATTCGATCCAGCAGCAATCAGTTATGGACACGGAAACAACAAGACAGGCAAGGAGAAAGCGTCAATCCTACATCCAGACTTGAAGACGATACCTCATCAACCCCAGGTTCAGCTTATCGGAAATGGGAAAGTTCCTGGAGAATACGAAGGTCTCGATAGCGTAAGCTTCCCTCATCAATCTCATATGAAAGACGATATTGACGTTTGCAGCCCCAGCTAAAACACCCACATCACAAGACCTTCCACAGGGACCCAGTCAATGAGAAGGATGAGGCTGACGGTATCACCCGATTCTACAGATGGTACGTCTCCCCCGCTGGCTGAGCTGACGAATAGGCATATTGATGCTGCTCTTTATGGCTTGTCTCCACCCAAAGTGACGACTTTATATGCGGTCAAGGTACCAGGAGGCGAACCTCAGATCTGTCGATACGATGATGGGACTGGTGATGAGCTGAAAGTGCCTATCGGTGGTACTGCTTGTGAGTAATGACGTTACATCATGAAGGACTGCACTGACTAGGCAGTCGTGAGCGGGAAGCACATGTTTGATATCCTATCACCAGAACAGAAATCCCTAGCGGTCCGGACGAAGGTTCGATATGTGAGTTGCGCCGAGCCATGAGAGGCAAATTACTGACAACAGGCCCCTCATCCTTACGTCTGGATGTCCAAGGCACATGCCCTACCAACAGGACTCGGTATCGAGAATGAAGGCCTAGAGCTGCCACTGGAAGAACTGCCTGAATGGGAGGAAAGCAAAATCAAGACTTACCCAATCGTCAGTCACTCCATCTTGTTCTATGCAGTAGTACTGATAACTAGTGCTGGAAGAACCCAGTAACAGGCTCACTCCATTTCCAGGTTCACCCATGCGGAGCCAAGGAACTACATATCGAACCCCTACCAGCAGGTTCCAGCTCTGAAGGCGCATTATACCCAGAAGGTGGGGTAGTGACCGACCTCAAAGTAGTCCGTGATACTCTGTATGCCATGCAGCGACCAGGTATCTCGCCCCAGTTCGTCTATGCCCAAGATTGGAAAGAAGGAGATTTGGTCTTATTCCATAATCGAGGACTTCTCCATTCAGTGACTGGTGCATTCACCCCAGATCAGCTAAGAATGTTCCATCAGGTTAGTACTCGCGTTAAGAGACGGGAAGAGAGCTGATGATAGTGTAATCTGGCTGCTTCTGAGGATCCTGTTGGACCTACTGCTGAGGATGTCAAGTTGTACGCTTAGGAAGGATGTGCCGATCGATCGCCAGGGTGACACAAAATTGTACCATACCATAAATATCGTTGTCCAGTCTCGTTGTCTTGCTATGCACTTATTTCCTGTTATAATACATTTGCTATCCCCATTAGCACCGTCAGTCTACTCTAAATATATACTGTATGATAAGTACCCGGAAGTATTCCCGGGAGCTCCGGCCCAATTCAACCTAGACACTCGATTTCGTCAGTTCTATTACATGAAACAACATCAATGAGTGTGGACTAAATACATCACTCAATGATCATTAGATCAATATGACAGAACCTCCCAAGCCCAAGAGAAAGGTCAGTCATCACTGCAACAACGTCGTCAGGGTGGGCGCAGCTGACAAGCAGGTAACGGGCCAAATCACCCTTTCATCCACTTCACCCGCTACCATACCCTCAAACCCTTCAACACCTAATACAAGTCACCTTCCCCGTGCCAGGGCCAAAGTAGACGTCTCAAATCTTCCTTCGACCACTACCACCCGACCGGGCTTACCGCAAAGTTACAGCTCAACTGGATCAACCTCAGGAGGAAGTAGACCGACTTTAAGGAATACACCAAGTTCAGCTTCTTTACGATCTACTACCTCTACTGGATCTCGAGCTCGATCACCCGCTCCACCGCCTTTACCTTCGCCTTCGTTAAGTAATGCTGGAAGAGGGACTACCACCCCCAACACAAGGCCGACATTTCGACCTAGTACTTCGCAGAGTAGTACCCCCGTCTTCAGGCGAGCGGCAAGTGGTGGACGTACTAGTCCTGTCAAGGAGACTCCTACTGCAAGGATTAGGACATCGGCAGTAACGCAGAATGCATTCTCGAGATCACCTCAGGTGAATGGGGGAACGCCTAGGGGAGGAGAGATGGATAGTCCGCTTACTATCCCGAGTGGACAAGGGTTCTTCAAGAGGCCTAGTGATGTGGAACCGAAATTACGAGCCAGAGTCACTCCTACGCATACGATCTCGACTAGTCCTGAACGATATCCACCCCTTTTATCACCCGATACTGCATTGGATCAAGCTCCAACATGGCGAAATCAATCCCAAACTCATCCTTCACCTTTGTTACCCGAACTTGCCATCTCCTCCAAACCACCCACAAATATTATATCGCCGACAGTCGCCCAGCATGCGATCATGTCGCAGATCCCAATGCACCCAACCGCCTCAGCTCCAGGCTCACCACATCAGCTCCCAACTTCCCTTGGCCTTACCCGCTCGGCATCGATAAGAAGTACAGCAAGGCGAATGTTACCTTACAACCCGACAACCCCAGCTCCGCACCTTCCTTCAACCCCACTCAGTCCAGAAATGAGGACAGTCGATTTACCAATGATGACTCCTACCCGGACTCGGTCGAGGGAAGATCCAATTAGGAGACCGTCATTACTTGGTCCAGGCAGTGGGAGGGTTGATGATGGGGCTTTGTTGAGTTTTGATGAACCGGAACAGATTAGTGATGAGACGGCTGTTGGGTCAGCTGGAGATCAAGACAAGTCGGTGGAGGGTGAACCGCAGGATATCAGTGAAATTGACATTCTGCTGGATACTGAGGACGATGTAGCGGAAGCACGGGTGAACCGTAAGGTGAGCGAGGATTACTATCGTTGTGATGTGATAGCTGATGGCAGATTGCCGACCTCGAGATCACAAATGCCAGTCTACTAGCCATCAACCGATCTCTCGAAGGTAAGCTACTGATTATTCACTATCAAAAAGCTGACAAGTAGCAACGAAATCCAAACAACGTTCCGAAATCCTAAAATTACGTCGAATGCTCCGAGAATCAATCCAAGGCCCCTTACCAGGTCTACCAACCCCTCTACCAGCATTTCTAACTTCACCAAACCCAGACGAAGAAGATGAATCAGATGAAGAAGATATGCGTGATCCCGAGTTGGATGCTCGATGGGATAAAGTAGCGGAAATGGTGGAGAATATGAATAAGAAAGCTGTCACAGCTGTTGAGAAAGGCAAAGAGGAGATTAAAGCTGCTGGACGGGTACTTGATTGGACGGAGGTTGAGGGGCTGAATAGTTCAGTCGGGAGTATGGCTGGGACACCTGAACCTGAGAGGGTAGAGTCTACGTAAGGCGATATATGTCGAATTCGCCTAGATCTCTATAACGGAGACATATATACATACGGTCAATAACAGTCAACGCTATCGACAGAAACACGGGGGGCTCGACATCCGTCGGCCACTCAAAGCGGACGCGATCATCACCTAATCCCATTACTGGGGTGAGCGGTACCACCCATACCCCGGTACCCAACCCCGATGACCATCCGCCACCCCTTGATTCTGTCCCGGATTTTGGTTCGAATGTCCACCATTCAAAGCGGGAGTCGAAGGGGGCGTTGGCGGTCCATATCGAGCCCACGGAGCTTGGTATTGCGTTCCATGTGGAGTCGACCCGTTAAAATGAGACGCATGAGGGTTTGATAGATGCGATTTCCAAGCCGTTGGTCCATTCACTGCTCTCTCCTCCATCCTCAGCATTGCCGACAAATCTAGGCCAGGAATTGCTCACCGAAGGCATTGCGACCCGTCGATCAAACCACCCCTTTTCCGTTTTCCAACATTGATCCCTATGTTCTTCAGAACAGAAGAAACGCCTCACATCCCTCTCTGAAGGAGCCAATTCCGCCGAGGCAGCCAGTAACAATGAAAATGGGGGAGGATAAGGTTCGAGGGGAATGGGGATATTACATCCTGCCAATTGACAGAATAATTTTGGAGGGTGATTAATGAGGTTGGGGGAAATGTAGTGTGACATTGTTTATTCATATTAGAGTGTTCTTAGCTTAACTCTTATATCTGATAGGGGTGGGAGTAGAGTTCCTGAGAATGAATGGAAGTGTGGGATTGGGATCACTTGGCTCTCTGACTTCCTTGCCTGGCGGGTGGGGCTATGAATGGATTGGATAGCTGGGTCGAGAATCTCACTCCACATATTCTACTACGCCGCATTCGATCCTTTGTATTATCATACCTCTAGCCTAGCACTGTTCTTGGGTTAATACCCTGTTCGAAGGCGGCTGGATCGCCGGGAGGTCTGTGAACGTCTTCATCTGGTTGTGCTATTGCAGGTGGAGACTCCACCTAGTTGACGTCAGAGTGATGTAAACTCGATACGAGTATTTCACTTCGTAGACAGATTACCTTGATGTAATTCAACTTACTCATACAAAAGCAAGATGCACCCTCTAATCACCAAAGCCTTCCAGTCCAAGGGATTCAACCTCTCCGACCTCCAATCTTCGGGCAACATCGTAATCCACACCCCAACCTCCAAGGTATATTTAACCCGCATAGCATCCGGTCAAGCATTACCGCAGATGAAAGGAGAAGCAGCCGGTCTCCGAGCTATGGGACTTACTTCGAAGAACTTGGCTCCTGAATTGATTGGTTTCGAGGTGGAAGGAGGGGAGGGAGGGATGGTTAGTGAATATTGGGAATTAGGGGGAAAGGGGGGTGCAGACTATCAGAGGGAATTGGCTGGGAAGATTGCTCAGATGCACAATGCCCCAAGTAGTGGAATTGCCGAGAATAGCGGGGGTGAGGGAAGTAGGGAAGGATGGCATCATACGGGCAAGTATGGATTCGGAGTGCCTACGCATTGTGGGATCTCGCAACTTGATAATACATGGGAAGAGACCTGGGAAGTATTCTACAGAGACAGAAGGTTGGCGGACATTGTGAAGAAGATCAACGATAACGACATCGATGATGAATGGGAGAAGATGAAGAACAGGTATGTGCACATCGAGAGAGGAAGAGCTGAGTTTAGGGCAGTCCCACTATTACTACGCGACTTCTCCCCAGTCCCCAAACCAGTCATCTGTCATGGAGATCTCTGGTCTGGTAATGCAGGCGTAGACAAGGCTTCGGGTAACGCAGTCATTTGGGATCCAGCGGCTTACTGGGGTCATAACGAATCTGATCTGGGCGTAATGCACATGTTTGGCGGTACGTCCCTCCAGGTGTTGTGGGCTGATGGTAGGATTCACAAAAGATTTCTTTGACGAGTATCACAAGATCCATCCGAGGTCTGAACCGCATTATGAAGAGCGACAGGTATTGTATGAGCTTTGGCATCATCTGAATGTGAGTTGCTGCGGTCCTGTGAGGTGATATGGGCTGATGGACAGCATACGTTGATGTTTGGCGGGAGTTACAAGAGCGGGTCGATGCGGATGATGAAGCAACTGAATAGTTGGGCCGAGGATCAGGAGTTAGTGGGCGAGTAGTGAGCAGATAGCCTTCACCTATGCAATCATGACACCCAATCTCAGCTTGTTCGAGTATCCTTGTTACCAATTCCATCCACCACGAGTGCTGACCTGACCGCACTGACGCTGTGAACGAGTCGCGTAATGCCAGATACTGCATGCCTTTTCGAGTTATGTCCCGTCTACATCTAGATCCGCTTACAAAGCCGAGGCACCCTGAATGATTAGCGCAGTCGAGCAAGTCGACAAGTAGACGTACGGTAATGATATCAATGAGCTCGGTGGTGATAACAGCTTGTCGACCTCTGTTGTACTGCAATTGGAGGGATCCAATCATGTCGTTGGCGTTCTATTCATCAGCTTATGCCAGAAATGGACGGGTCAGGAAGCTCACGTTGGAAGCGTTCTCCATGGCAGTTCTCCTAGCCGAGATCTCTGCGGCGTGACCCTCGACAAGTGCGGTGAAGATGGCGTTGGCAAGTGCGAATTCTGCCAAGTCCTTGGAGACATCCTCCTCCATTTCGTATTGCTGGAAACCGGCTGCTGCTCGTAGAGCCTCGGCGGAGATGACGGCGGTTGTTCCGGGTTCGTAAGAGATGGCAGAAAGGTATTTGTTGGAAACGATTCGGATCTAGTCATCAGCTTCGTCGACTCCACCTGAGTAAATAAGTGACTGACCTCGTCAAAGTTGGCGTCGAGCTTCATGATCTCGTCGGCGACAGCACTAGCCTCGGCGAAAGTAGGGACATCCTTTCCAACACCGCTGAAAGTAAGGTTCAAGGCCTTGGGCATAGCTCGGGAAAGCTGGGCTTTTGGCTTTTCTCCAACAATCGACAATGCTCCTGGAGCCTTGGCCTGGGCCTTTTTAATGTATCGAGTGATGGAAGAGTGGATACCACCGCAAAGACCTCCGTCAGAGGTGATGGCGAGGTATAGGATCTTGGGGTCCTTGGCCTCACCCTCGGTCTCGGCGGACTGGGTCTGTTGGAAGAGTACTGCCTGTTAGTCGGAATACGGGATGCGAGGAATGTTGAGCAAATTGGACATACCGTTGTTGGCAGCTCCGTACTTCTTGGCTTCACGCATAGCTCGCTCGGCCTTGGTCAATTTCGTTGATGCGACGACCTTCATGGACTGTAGATTAGTGTCTGCAATGAACAATTCTGCCTGATTCCCCGTCCATCTCCTTGCCTTTGCCTTCTCATTCATGCAAACCAATTCCAATTCCCTGTTCCTCCGGTCACTCAATATCTCCAGTGCTTATTTATTGCTTCAATCCATCCATATCTTTTCCGTCCAATCCAGTCCAAGCATCCCATTGAATCCACTGCCCAACTCGAATCGCAACTAACCTTTGTGATCTTTTCAATGTTCCTGACGGATTTCAAACGTTGATCCAATTCCTTCAAAGTAGCCATACCAGCCGATTGCTGCTGAGCGACCTGAGTCCTAGCGACCGAAGCTACTGGCCTAATTGATCGAGCTGCGAACATTGTATTAGGTGAGGTGTAAAGGGGTGGGTATGTACAGACTACTAGTGACCACTAGACATAAGGGGATGGCTCGGAGAGAGCAGGAGAAGGGATAACACCGAGATAATACCGGGAATGTGGCACCTCCACTCTTGTCTTTGTCTTACAACTACTACAGTGTTTCTTCGACTCGTTACTATCTGTATCATCTACTCAGTTTATTACAACAACAGCTAATATCGACTCGGTACAGCGTATATAAGCAGTACGGAATAATTGGACAGAGGTATCAATCTCCCACATATCACACAATTACCACAATCGCAATAAATACTCCAACCACAACTACAATCACACAAGACAAAGACAAGAGTATGTCCGCCACCACCTACATGACATAGACTGACAAAGCAGTGGCGGACCCAGATGTTGATCTATTCGCGGGGATGAAGAAAAAGAAGAAGAAGCAGGTCGCTCTAGATGTTGGAGATTCACCTTCAGCACCTTTAGACGCGCCCGACTCGCCCGCCCCCGCCGCTGCTGAGGAACCCGCTCCTACCCCCGCCCCAATCACCAAGAAGGGAGATAAGTTTGGAAACGAGGAGCCAGAGGCTGAGGCGCCTGCACCAGTGGCCGATGAGGGAGCCGAGCTATTTGGGGATTTGAAGAAGAAAAAGAAGAAGAAGAAGGAGATTCCTCTTGATCTCGTACGTAACAGCTCACACATCGGAATGGACATTGGCTGATGAGTAGGAATCCACTGAAGCACCTGCCGCCACCCCCGATGGACTCGACGTACCAATGAAGAAGAAGAAGTCAAAGAAGCAAGCTTCAGATTTCGCGAAGGAGTTAGATGAGCTGGATGCTGAGCAGAATGACGAGGAAATTTCGGCATTGCCAGCAGATGATGGAGCTATCACTGGTGAGAATGGTGAAAAGATCGAGGCATGGGTCGCAGAAGGTCGAGGCGCTACATATCCCGAGGTAAGTCATACATCTAAAATGTGAAGGGTGGGTTGCTGACAAAAAGCTCCTAAGACGATTCTTCACAATGTTACATCAACACAACCCCGAGCTTGCAGGTGATAAACGTAAACTCATGATCGCCCCTCCCCAGATCGCAAGGGAAGGAACGAAAAAGACAATGTTCAGTAACTTGACTGAAATCTGTCGAAAAATGCACAGGCAACCCGAACATGTCATTACCTTCTTGTACGCCGAGTTGGGTACTACGGGATCGCTAGATGGAAATCAGCGTCTGTTGATGAAGGGTCGTTTCACCCAGAAACAGATCGAGAACGTCTTGAGGAAATACATTGGTGAGTTCCTCTAATCCTAACATTGGTAGGAAACTCATGTATAGCCGAGTACGTTACCTGCAAAATCTGTAAATCATCCGATACGATATTGGGTAAAGAGAACCGAATCTACTTCATGACCTGTGAAGCATGTGCTTCTCGTAAGTCCCCCGCCACTCCTAGTCATTTCTACATGGTGCTAATAATCAGGTCTATCAGTATCCGCCATCAAGGCCGGTTACCAGGCTCAAGTCGGAAAGAGGATCAGGCCCGCTGCTTAGGTCTGTTGTCATTGTATGGCGCTTCTAGGTATCATAGCATTTGCAGTAGTAGCAGTTTCTGTTTTGAGCAGGTTCTGAAATGTATATCATCGCATTGTGCGTAAACAGTTAAAACAAGCGACGCGCTGTAATTACCGGTTGTTCTGTCACTTACCACTCAATATGTCTACTCAAGCTACTCGAAGGAATGAGAGGGATACTCGTGTCGACAAGACTCCAGGGGTTGATGCTTCATGGGAAGACAGTACGTGGCATGCTATATAGGATACACGAAAGACATACTAACTCAACAGGGGTCCTATCGATAACCCCCCTAAAAGGCTACCTACTATTTTACAACATCCTATCCTGCGCCCTCTGGATCCAAATCTTCCTCCTGACAGTCGCATACATAACAACGCCCCACCCAGCACCAGCATCCACCCAATCATTCTTATCGCCCATCACCAAGTTCTTTTCAACAACAACATCCTCCTCGTCAGGGGGGAAAGTAGTTGATCAATTAAGGGGATCATACCATTTTATGGGATTGGGGAATTGGGTTAAAGTAACTCAAACACTTGCTGTACTTGATGTTGTACATGCTGCTCTTGGGTTGGTTAAGAGTAATGTTGGGACTGCGGCTAGTCAGGTTTTCTCGAGGTTATGGGCTGTTTGGGCTGTTGTTGAGATGGTCCCTGAGGTAGGTCTTCTCCTTCTATTCCCCTTTGATAGGCTGATGGTAGACTCGAGACCATCCCCTATACACTACCATGATTCTTGCTTGGAGTATCACCGAAATCATCCGATATGGGTTCTACGAATGTGCTCTCCTAGGCGTCGATATCCCACTCCTCACCTGGGCTAGGTAGGTCTCTTTCCCTGTCTCCCAATCAGTCCTATCGATATGCTCCATACCTCGACACCAAGCGATATCTGTTCAGAGCCCAGCTGACCAAAAGGTACAACCTCTTCATGATCCTATACCCAATCGGAGCATCTTCAGAAGCGTTCCTATCCCTCTCAACTCTACCTCCGCTATCCACCCTATCCCTAGAAGCTATCACATCGTCCCTAAACCCCCTTTCGCTCGTACTTCGATACCTCCCCAACTCATTGAGGAGTTCTTTGATCAAGACTAGTATTGGTAAACATGCTTTATGGAGTATGGCTAGGGCGAGCGTCAAGAGGAAGGGCAAGGATTATTGGGGGTTTATCGAGGTTGCGAGATTGGTTTTGTTTGTTATTTGGTGGCCAGGTGAGTCTTAGCTGCTAGTCCGCTAGGACAGACATTCCTAGTGCCTGGACGGCAGGAATGGGAGCTGACGAGATAGCATTGGTGTTCCTAATGAGCCACATGTTCAAGCTTAGGGCAAAGGTCATGCGAAAAGGAAAGGGAAGGACCGCAGGGACAAAGAAGACCAACTAGGTCGATATTTAGGCGAGGTTGGCATCTTCTTGTCAGGTCAAAAGGGCCGAGGGAATGGAAGAGGGATGGGGAAAGGGCGCTGTCAGGTGGGAGAACTGTGTGAAGGATAATTTGATACATGCGAATATGCTGTGAAATAGAAAAATATGTCAACAGATTATAACGTTGAGGGCGCAGGTATGAATTCGTAGATCGTGATCGTAAGAGTCGAGAGCGTTCATGGGGCATATGTGTCGTTGAAGATTGAGGACGTCGTCTAGTAGTATTCGATCTCGAGCTGTAGTGTATCAGTACTCGGTAGGAATGACGACAACAGATGAGAAGAGGGAACATACGAATTGGAGAGCAGCATATCGAGGTGATAGGACGTTCAATCCTGCGGGGTTGAAAATCTCCCTATTCCTCCTCTCGATAAGAGACTCCACTCTTTTCAATTCCTGAACATCAGGAAGTCCCCTTGCCGGTACCCAAGAAGTCATGTAGAGTGAAAGGTGAAAGGTACAGACGAAGACATGGACGTACCTTTTCAAAATGCCCATCCCTAAACATGAGGCTAGTCCACCAAGTAGCAATAGCAATCAAATTATCAATCACAGCAGCTTTGGTCGAGTACGCCGAAATCAGAATCAAGTTGATTTCAGAGACGAAATCTTGAAATTGAGTAGGAGTGATCTGTCATCAGTATTCCAACCTGTCCTCATGGTTAAAGCTTACTCTTCGATCTAATTCAATAGGAAAACTAGTTTCGAATCTATCGTCAGCTCTTCATATAACATGTGTGGAGTGGGGACATACTGGCAAATCTCTCCGGTTGACCAGTCCCTCTCGACCCTCAGGATCTCTTTGGGGAGGTCCTTTCCTATTGTCCCAGTTTGTGGACTGTTGAAATAGGATGCGTCGCTTGGAAGGGCTGTTGGGCAATAATTTGATCTAGGTTCCCTGATTGTCAGTCATCTTCCACATCCTCCTTCTTCCCCTGGTCCCCTTTCACTTCTTGTCTTTCGTCACAGTCTATATAGACGAGCCGGACGATGATATACATATAAAGGGGAGCGAATTGAGGGAAATTAGACTAACCCGTTCCCGCCCCTCCAACCTTTCAAATCCACCTGAACCTTCTCCAACCACTTTGCTTCCCTCTCCTTTTCCCAGATCTCTTCCCAATCCTGACCTAACCCCTCTTGGCGCGCTAATGCGAGTTGAGTAGAAGTACTCATTCTCTTGAAACTCTTTTCTTTCTCGTTCTCTTTCGGTTCAGATCCGGAGTTGAGAGTTAATGTATTGGAGTTCCAACTATCTTCGGGTCTTTTATCACTACTTGGTGCATTCGAATCGGATTTGATGGTTGGTCGATCACCCTCTGAGGTTGTGGTTGTGGTATCTGTTAATGGATTTGGGATTACTTTCGAGATGGGTCCGTGATTCGTAGATGAAGTCGCGTCGTTTCCGTGCTCGTGCTCACGGTTGTCCTCGTACTCATCATTGTGAGAGTGGAATGACATACTCTTCGTTTTGTTCTTAGTTGTCCCTGGGTCGTTCCTATTGCCCTGTCGATGAATGCCTGGTGATGGACATGGTATGTGTAGATGGTCGTTGTTCAGAGTGGATGATGATCTTTAAGGTCTTGGCTTATGCTCAGGCACGGTGAATGACAACTTCCACTCTATATATCATCTACAGGCTCTATCTCTATCAAGCATACAAAGATCGCATCAGGTATACAGCATGTTAGGTAAGCAGCTTCCAGAAGCCTTTCATTCACAACTGACATCCAGTGATCGGTCTCACGGGAGGTATCGCCTCTGGCAAGTTCCCCTCCCACTACACCACACCTCGGCCACCTCCGACACCAAAGCTAACAGCCAGGCAAATCAACAGTCTCCAAACTCCTCTCTGAAACCCACCACCTCCCACTAATAGATGCCGACCTCCTAGCTCGAACAGTAATAGATCCAGGAACATCCGGTTATTCGCGCGTAGTATCTCATTTCGGCCCCGACCGAGTACTGCAAGAAGACGGAGTTACCTTGAATAGAGCTGTGATTGGGGATATTGTATTTAATGATCCTGAAGAGAGGAAATGGTTAAATTCTGTTATTCACCCTAGGGTTCGGAAGGAGATTGTCAAGAGCGTCCTGAAGTGTTGGGTTAGGGGGGAATGGGCAGTTGTGGTGGATGTTCCACTGTTGATTGAAGCTGGTTTGTGGAGATGGGTGGGGGATATTGTCGTTGTTTACGTGTACGTACAGCTTAGCCCGTTGCCGTTGCCGTTCTTGAAAGCGGGGTCAACTGACGTATAGGAACGAGAAACTACAACTCCAAAGACTCCTAGATCGACCTTCAAATCCACCATTAACCCAATCTCAAGCTTCATCCCGCATATCCTCCCAACTCCCTTTATCAGCCAAACTAAATTACGCAACCTCAGTCCTAGACAACTCCGGAACGCCAAAAGACCTATCGCAACAAGTCGACCGACTGGCCCATAAGCTAAAGAAGCAACAAGGAGGAGAATCGGGATGGTGGTGGAAGGTCTGCTGGTTGATCCCACCTGTCGGATTGAGTGCTGGGTTGATTTGTTTGATTAGTCGTTGGTGGAAGTACAACGGTGGGGAGAGGAGAAGAGGGAGGGGAGAGGTCGAAAAGAGGGATCCTAGAGGGGAGAACATTGAGTTGAGGGAGATGAAGAGGAGGAATAGGGGGAGTGAGAGTGATAGTATCTATGCCGAGTGAGCGAGGATCACATAATAAGAGTGCAATCAAGTAGCGATATATATTGTAGCCGGATCAGTATGGTCCATTCTCCTGCCCTGGCTCCACCTATCCAAGGGGTCCTGAGGCTGGCCTCTGTTGGATATCGATCAGACAAGGAGAGAGATGTTGTGTATGATCTGCTATGACTGCCACCAAGAAGACAGATCACCTATCTTGTGTGGTCTCATGCTGTTCGAGCTCACCATCCACTCTCAACCACAATAAGATGTCCACCCGGATGGTGAAAAGGTCATTGCACGCCTCGGCAATAACGGAGTTTGCTAGACATAACAGTGCATTAGAACAGCATGAACAGCAACTCATCCGTCTCGTCTATACCCTGATCAAGAGCCTCACTGACTTCCCAACCAACCGGTTCATCCGTTAACCCATTGCCTATAGCACTTTCTCAATTTCGGGTACGAGCTGCTCAGGTGTCTTCTGAGGTGAAAATCGGCCAACAACCTTTCCTTCCTTGTCTACCAAGAACTTTGTGAAGTTCCTATTCATCAGCCCAGCTCCGTGATCGCCAAGAGGAGATAAATCTCCCACGTACCACTTGATACTTCCCGACTCAGAGGCGTTGTTCTTTAACCAAGCGAAAACTTCATTCATCTTTCCTCCGTTGACCTCCGATTTCTTCATCAATGGGAAAGTGACACCGTGATTGAGTTGACAGAATGATCCAATGTCCTCGTCGGTTCCTAATTATCAGTACTCTCCACATCGATTTGTTCAGAAGGGGAAGAAGGAGACTTACCTGGATCCTGAGATCCGAATTCATTCGATGGGAATCCGAGGACTTGTAGACCCTTTGCGCCGAATTTCTGATTTAATTCCTCTAGACCGGTGAATTGGGGTGTGAAGCCACTGTTTGTCAGCTGCATTCGTGTAAGATCGAGGGGACATACCATTTCGATGCGGTGTTGACGATAAGAACGGGTTTACCCTTCAATGTAGACTACCGATTAGTATTTGAAGTCAAAGCAATCCATAAGTCATAGGAGGCGACGATCGTTCCACGCTATTCCATAGATCGACGAGTGTATTTGTACTTACAAAGTCAAAAGTCCCCTTGGATCCAGGTAATGGAGCTTGTAGATCATAAAATGACTTTGCCTTGACTGCCTCTGGGATCGTCTCACCGACGACTGCTGAAGAAACGTATTTTGCTGCCCACATTGTTTGTTTCTTGATGATTGAAGAGATCGACAGGATGAATGTGATAGTGTATGTATGACTGATAAGACAAAGGAAGTTGTATTATAAACAATGTACTCGTACCATTTTAATTACTTATCAACGGTCTATGCCCTATGCCCGATAGATCAGGCCCAATAGACGCCAATGCCCGGAATATTACAGATGTTTCATACGCCGGTGATCTTGTATGCTATCCTTACTTATTCCGTAAAAAACGCAGGCACTTTATAGGAATCAAGGTACAAATGACATGATCCTTGTGACTCATCAATCCATGCATAACAGTTTCCTAGCATTCCTTCTATTCATTCTTGCTTTCTATTCTTATTCGTCGAACAACATGGTCTCTAGTCGCGCTATGGGGGGCGACTAGAGGCCAAGCCCACCTAGCACACCATCTAACAATCCCCCAACTTCACCGGTAACCCCTGTAAGTAAACCACCAACTGCACCCAACAATCCCGGAACAAGTCCATTAAGTGTTCCGACAAGCGAAGTCAACAACGGCTGGATGGAAGTGACGAGGTCCCCCTGAATACATCAGCCATCCTTCTATTTCTGTTATTAACATGCTTGTTAAGCAATCGATATTTTGACCCCGATCAGGTTTTGACTCCGAGTAACGAGTAACCGGTACCGAGTGATGGAATTGGACTTACAACTACAGGGACATCCGTCAAGGAATCGGGTAGGCCGTTCAAGGTAGTTTCAACTGATTCGAGGAGAGCACTGACTTCCGCAGCACTTTTATCAATATGGAATCAGGATGAATGAGAGGACATGAACATACAGTTCGTCGACGGCGCCGGATACGTCGCCTGTAGAGAGTTTGGTGAGGGAATCATCGACTGCCTGGAGGAGGGCTTTGACGGTGTCAAGTTCGCCTTGGACAGTGACGATATCGTCCAGTCCGAGATCACCAATAAGGGCATCAAGAGGCGCAGCCTGGGGTCAGCATTCTCTCTGGTAAGACCACGAGATGTAAAAGAAGGAACATGCGAGATCAGCACTGAGCCTATCGATAAGTCCAACAAGGTCGAGGGATTCAGTCACTCCTCCAAGACCAAGGTCGAGGTCGAGGCCTAGAAGCCTTTTATCTTCCTTGATGGATGGGACGGGGGAGGCGAGGATGGACCCGATCAGGGGAAGGGCGAACAAAGTAGCGAAGAACTTCATGATGTGTGATGTGTGGGTGTTGGTGTTCGAGTGTGAGGGGTCGCCTTGAAGGTTGAGTGGATGCATCTGAGTGACTCTCGTCGTTGCCTTTATATAGTCGATTGGGCTCCACTGAAAGATAAGACCAAGTCAGAATCACATGTCCTATAGGCCTGATAACGATCTGACGGATCTTGTAATTTCCAGTAGTTAGCGCTTTAGGCTAGTAACTAGTGACTGGTCGAATTACGAGAGGGTCGAAATCACGCGGTTCGAGCAGCAATACTTCTTATCAGCTGTCCCCATGTTCCAATCACCGACTATCCATCCACGAGGGGAAGATCGGAGACTGATCAGTAAAATGTATCCGGTTTGGCTTGGCGTTGATAGATATTTCTGTGTTCGTTTCGCGCTAAAGCTAGGTGTCAAGGTGAATACGCAAGTGGGCTTATCAGTCGATGCCTATTGGTGTCGATAGACCTAGCAGGCGTGATTCACCGGATCGAACGCTTACGTCTTCTCCAGCACGCTTCTAAATCTAAAAGAGGAGGCTCGGCGTACGTTACAGATACCACGATAGCAAAGGTAGCGGCTATTCTTCATGTGCGTGGAATTTACCCCGCGACTTGGGTTCCTCCACCACCACTCCGGTATCACAGCATTTCCAACTCTTGAAGGGTTGCGTTGAACACTCTGCTCACGGAAAACTTAGTCACTTACATCGGTGCAATCTTCATTGATATGTAGGTCGCTCAACACAGGTGACAAATTGGCCAATTCCCGCCCGGGGATCGTTGACCTATCATTCAAAGATCGTCGAATAGTTTCAACCGCGGCCCGTTGACTTGTGACTTGTTTTTTCCATAGTCTATGACGCATTTGACGCACCCGGTGATGCGTCAAGTATAGAAGACAGATCAAAACCCAACACGTTATAAACGCCGGCTCCTGCTGCTTTCCAGTTTTTTTTATCCTTCTCAACACAAACACTACCGAAATACATAATGCCTCTTGACATCATTATTGTTGGAGCTGGAATAGCAGGACTTTCCGCTGCTATAGCTCTCGCTCGACAGGATCATAAAGTACGGATCTTCGAGACTTCCTCGTTCTCGAAAGAGGTGGGGGCGGCTTTCAATATTGCAGCGCCCGCGGTAAAAATCCTGAAATCTTGGGATATCGACTTGGACCAGCTTCAGCCGGATATTTGTCATCGATGGGAATTATACAAAGGTCCACCTATCGAGGGGAAACCTGTACAGATCATGATGGTATGTGCTAACTCTCATTGGTTATTCAGAAGAGATGTTGACGATACAGAACTGGGATGAACGAGCTTCTGAGCTCAAACTCCAAGAGAATACCCTGGCTGTTCACCGAGCCGATGCACATGATATCCTTCGTCAAACTGCTCTTGCCTTCCCCAACGTCGACCTTTCTTTACGTAGCCCCGTCGCTTCGGTTGATCCAGAACAAGGAACGGTCTTTCTCGAATCAGGCGAAACCCACCACGCCGACGTAGTCATTGGATCCGACGGTATTCACTCCAAAACCGTTCACGCCATTGACGATTCCCTCGTAGTGGAAAAGACTAGCAGGAATGCATACCGATTCATGGTCCCCACCGAAAAAGCCATGGCCGACCAAGATACCAAGTCATTCTTGGAATCTTATGATTGGACCGATATTCTCGCTATCTTCTTCGACAAGACCGGAACTCGGAATACAGTCATGTACCCTTGTCGAGCCGGGTCTTTAATCAACGTCGCTACATTCACTGAAGCAGGTGACGATAAGGAAGAATTGGGGGACGCATGGAATAATCCAGCTTCAGTAGAAGATCTCGTTAAAGTCATGGATGGATTCCCGGAAGGGTTGGTCTCTTTGGCCAAGCTAGGGGAAGATATAAAGCATTGGGCAAGTGGAAGTCGAGATTGTCCCAAATCATTCGTCAAGGATAAAGTCGCTCTCATTGGCGACGCGGCTCACCCAATGCCACCAACTTGGACAGCAGGAGCAGGGACGGGAATTGAAGATGGTGCAGCTCTTGGTGTGCTACTGGACAAGGGTACAACTCCCGATCAAGTCCAGAAGAGGCTGGAGCTGTACAACAAAGCGCGGTACGCGAGGGGGGTCACTATCAAGTATGCGTCGGAGAATGTAGGAGAGGAGCAGGTCAAGAGGTCAAAAGGCAAATTGGAGGAGCTTTGCCCTGGTGCGTCGATACCAGAGGATATGGCAAAGTACTTGTGGACAGAGGATGTCATTGCCAGGTGTCAATCATCAATTTAGGCAATTTTCGTGTCATGCAGCTTTGAATTGCGTCTTCCCATTCTTCCCCTTCCTTCACTGGCAGACGGAATTGTAGATTTCGGGGATTGACAGCTTATCTCTAGCATCGTTTACGTCGACCTGTAGGATACTGTAAGTTTGATCCTTTCTTTTACAAGTCAAGGAATTAGCCAAATGATAACAAAGATGGCTAAAACAAAAGCCGGCGGCTAGTAGCCACCTAGTGTAATTTGTGGTCTTGGCATTCACTCTCATCGTTGATAACGAAGTCCATCTCCATGTTGCGTTAAACGTACGCGGACCGGGTCGGGTACAATTTAAAAGATGGTATTGATGCATGGTGTGTTTGCAATGCAATGCTGGCATTATATCATATACAATTCGTACTTTTCGTTATCGCTCTTTTTCGTATCCCGTCCCCCCTCAGAAGCCCTGTCGCCCCGTGTCCCAGATTAAATACGATCAATCATCCTCATCAGAGAGTTCAATCGGGTTACTAGTCTTCCCTTTACCTCTCCCAAAAGTCAACTGGGACTGAGTTCCACCTTTAGCTGCTTTAGCTTTAGCAGCGGCGGTAGTTTTAGCGGGAGCTTTCGCAGCAGGTTTCTTGGCTGGTGCGCGGGTCTTTTTGGGTGCAACGACTTCTTCTACCAAGTCGTCATCGTCGTCATCCGATACTTCGTCGAACTATTGTCAGCTAGAACCAATTTTCATGGATACGAAAACCTACCAATGCCTGTTTGCCCTTTGGCTTTGCTTTTGGTTTAGCTTTTGATGAAGAGGCTTTCTTGGCTGGTATACTTGAAGCGTCGGAATCGAGGTCCATCCTGCCATATCAGCTTGGTCTACCGCGAAGGGGGGGGGGGGAAGTTGAGGTGGGGGTGGGGGGAAGTTGAGGTGGGGGTGGGGGGAACAGCATACTGATCATCTTCCGCAACTACAGTGTCAGCTGTGATCAATGTGTAAAGTCGCTGACTCACGCATACTATCCTCGTCGGAATCGAGCTGCTTCTTGCCCTTTCCTTTCTCTTTTTTCTGTCTATCAGCTTTGTTCCCGAGAACCACCAATAAACATACCTTCTTGTCGTCATCTCGCCCTTTGGCATTAGCGGCAGTCCATTGCGATGCGGCCCTGCACGGTCAACTTTCCCGCCTTACTCTGAATCAGGCAGCTTACTGTTCCTTCGCTCGAGTCATCTGTTCGTCAGCTCTGCTCGAAATATCCGAAACGAAGAAGCTCACATGTTCCTCAACATCATCCTCATCCATATCTTTCGATTTCATATCCCTCCCCACACTCCTCAGGGTATCCGCAACGAAATCCTTGATAGCATCTTTATCATCTTTATCCACGAATCGCATCACAGCATCTTCCAATCCATTCTCAACCAATACCTCAAGATTTTGAGCTTGGAGGTATTGTTTCACTAGACTTGCCATTCGGAGTTTGGAAAGTCGTTCGCTTACGGTCGCAGCAGCTGGATTTTCATCGTTATCTTCCCATTCTTCTTCTTCTTCGTCGGGGGCGTCGGGGTTGTTTTTCGTTTCTACCTGTCAGCAACTCTCCTGCCGCCTTCGAGCTGCGAGACGTACTCCTCTCGGCCTGTTTCTTTCTTCGGTAGTACTGCAAGATATCTCTTGGATTTGCGACTCGGCCAATGAAATCCTGTCCGAACCTGACTGGATTGGTCATCTCCTTGGCTTCTGATGTCTCGACCTAGTCGATCAGCTTAGGCCGACGATAAGCAATATTCAGCTTACCTTGAGTCGGATCAACGGTAACATCATCTCCGTATCTACGTCGTCATCCTGATGAAGCTCTTGCCACTTGCTCCTGGCAGTTTCGATCAAGCCTTCAACCTACTCGTTAGCTTAATCCTGAAACCCAGGGGACAGCCACAGCTGACCTCTCTTCTCAAGAACGCAGTGATAGTATCCTTATCCTCCAAGTTGACTTTGTGTCGCTCAACCGCCGCTATGTCCGTCAAGACCACCTCGTCCATTTCGAATGGTCGGACTGTCTTGAGTGGGATCTCGGCAATCTGGAATTGAGATCCTTGCACGGATAGGATACCAACATGTCTAACAGATCAGCATCACTTGAGGTCAGTGTGTGGACTTACTTTGGGATCGATTCTCCCGGCGCCAAACTCGTAGCGACTGAGCTTCCAGGTTGAGAGATATAGTAGTCTTTCCCCTCGACCTTTTCCGGTGTCAATCGACAATCATGTTCATGACCCCAAACTACCAATTTGACGGAATCATCAAACATCCCCTCGGGTACACTCTGTTGAGGTCCATGCTTCACCCTACTCATCAGCTTAGCCACGAGAGTGCACATTGTAGCTCACCTATTCTGATGAACCAAGAGGATATTGAACCAATCTTCCTCGCCCACTTCTCCTCCTTCCGGCATGA
This sequence comes from Vishniacozyma victoriae, assembly GCA_017654735.1. Taxonomy (NCBI): domain Eukaryota; kingdom Fungi; phylum Basidiomycota; class Tremellomycetes; order Tremellales; family Bulleribasidiaceae; genus Vishniacozyma; species Vishniacozyma victoriae. The sequence continues at coordinate 1,884,549 of JADPYG010000088.1, forward strand.
ACATCTTGACTCTATTACTCCTCAATTCGTAATGCATCCTTGCATCTTTGACATTTCCGACTCCGTACATCGCGAGATTCGTTGTCCCTTTTCGTAAGAGGATAGGTTTGATTCGGATACCTTGATCGGTCGGGTCGGCTGCTGCTTCGTCGGCTGCTAGGTCGAGTTTACCGAAATAATTCAGTACTCCGGACACCGAGAGGACGTCTAGGGCGCAGAGTGCTCCTTCCTGCTTCGTCAGCTCAGACGTAATGTTCGAGCGATACCTAGCTTACAGGACCTGTACCCTGGGGATCATCGTGATTTCCATGAATCGAGAAGACTGGAATGGAGATGTTCAAGTTCGGGTCCTCGTAGTTAACAGCTGGAAAGCTAACGATCAGCTGGGCCCAGATGCACGAAGTCAGTAGCTTACGAAAATCCAGGTGCACTACCGTCCATTGGATCACTCATCAACTCAAACTATAATCAGCTGTCCGCTAACAACTCGCGAGCCTCAAAGCTGACGTACCGGAACAGCTTTATCCCCCATAGTATATTCCCTCAATAGAGCGATAGTCTGATGCATAACCCCCCTACTCGGTTTATTCTCATGAAATAAATCCCCAGCTAGTAAAATGAAGTCAACCTCTTCGGCTCGAGCTAATTCGAGGATTTCTCGAAAAGTATTGATGGCGTCTTGTCCTCTTATTGGGTCTTTTTCGGCGTATCCAATGTGATTGTCTGTTGCTAGCATGATTCGGAAGCAGCTGGAGGTTAGCTTGTGCAAAATGCTGAGGAAAGAAGCTACTTTTCAGGATCTGATGATTAGCTATCCGCGGGCGGGCGTTCGAAACAGCTTACCTTGTGCTGGAATTGTTGGGTTCGGCTCTGCCATATCCCCAGCAACGCTGTACATCAGTAGCTGCTGAGCATCTCGTGATGCCTCCAGCTCACCTGGGAGCCCTTGATCCCGCCATTTGAGAGGGTGGCATGATGATTAATGATAATGGATAAAGAAGGAAAGGAAATCAAGACAGACGATCAATCAGAAATCATGACGCGAGCAACATGAGTGACTCAACTTTCCCACGGTACAATAAACATGAAATCACGACGCGTCCAAGTAACCTAGAGTACTGAAATATCTTGATCAATTCCCTTCCTTACCCTCTACAATCATGTCGTCCTCTGAAGTACCAAGAGCTAGTGGGAGTGGAAGTCAAAGTGATCCGCCATCTCAGACTATGAACGGGACGAGGAAAAAAGGGAGATATGCGAATATTGAAGAAATGTTTGCTGGGTCGACACCGGAGGAAGTGGAAATGCAGACGGCGCAGTATAGAAGTCTGCTCAACGAAGCTGAGGGTATGTCTCTGATATGTGATATAGTGGTAGCTGATGATACAGAGACCAAGGGCGATCTAGCAAACAAGACGTTCAAGGATATCCGAAGTGCTGTCAAGTCTGGAGAAGCACTGTTCAAGACCAGTACGTCGATCAGAGGGGACTGCATTGGGCTGACGAGTAGCGAAGGATACTGGAGTCGCTTCTCTAGATGCTAAGCTGATGCATACCACTGTGGAAAGTGCAGTAGCAATGGCGAGGAAGAATAGAGTGACAGGAGGATCATTCAATATCGACGAGTTTCTCATCAGGTAAGCTGGCGGGAGTCTACTATTTCAAGCTGACGTACAGATTAGGAGGAGTGCTAGGACTAGATAGAGTGGAGAGGGAAGATATGTCACCTTCAAGCGAGGATGAATTGGAGGATGAAACGCAAGCTGGACCTTCGAGACCGGCACGGGCGCGAGTGGGAAGATTAGGAGATTGGGAGAAATTAGGATGGATGGCTGCAAAGCATTCCAGGCGTGTACCAGGAGTTGAATTCATGTAAGCTCTGCATCCATTTTGATTGTAACCTAAGCTGATGAGAAGGTATGGTCCACTGGCAGTAGAACACAAGAAACGAGTTCAACAAACCCAAAAACGCCGGCGATCAGTAGGCGCCGAACAACGTCCTCAAGAAATCGTACATCAAGCGAAACAAAAAGGTCAAAAAGCCGCAGCGGACGATATGGTACATAACGTCATGACTGTCCAGAAATTGCTCGTAGAGAAGGATCAAGGTGAAGGGATTAATTTCCTGGAATTGGTTATTAATCCGGATGATTATGGGCAGACGGTTGAGAATATCTTTTATGCTAGTTTTCTGATAAAAGAGGGACAAGCTGGGATTCAGGTGGATGATGATGGTCAGGTCATTATTCGTATGTTCAGCTTGATTGAATTCCTCGAGCATGAACTGACTATATAGGTAATGAGCTGGATAGACAGGGGGATGCGAATGAGGATGTACCTAAAAATCAAGCGGTCATAGAACTAGATATGGATACATGGAGAGTAAGTAGTTGAAAGATTCTCCCGAGCTTCGAGCTGATGATTAGGAAGCAAAGAAACTGCTCAAGATCAAGAAACCCATCATCCCCCATCGCGAATACGGTCTGGCAAATGCAGCAAGACCAGAAGCGGGAGCATGGTATAATTAGAAGAATAGAAGGATAGATAATGTATTATAGAGGGTATGTCCATATGGTCGTATAATGAGTCAAATGATGAGATTGTACAACAATTGTGCATAAATACAAATGCAATGCTGGGTATATTATCTGAACATCTACTTCGACCCGTCCGCGATTGGGTTGGCGTGTATCGTAATCTATCATCAGCATGGACCCTCACGCCGCAGTGATAGTGACTCACACTAGTCATTTTAATCTCCTCTAATGGTCTATTCTTTGGATTGACAGGGACTCTCTCCATCTGATCCAGCGTTGAGTCGGCTCCATCAATTACCCTTCAAGTCAGCTTCTTCACCTAGGCAAGTGTCAACGCTGGCTTACTTTCCAAAGATCGAGTATTTCCCATCTAAACTCGTTTGTTTCGCATACGTGATGAAGAACTGATTGTCAGCTCTGGTCATTCTTGGATCGCATAGCTTACCTGAGCTTTATTGGTATCAGGCCCAGCATTGGCCATAGCTACAATCCCCCTTCCATTGAACTATCGTCAGTCCGCCTCCATCGCTCGTGGCTCGTTGAATAGCGTACCTTGAGAGTCTGTCGAATCTCATCATTAAATGGACGACCCCATATACTCTGCCCGCCCTTCCCTGTTCCCGTAGGATCTCCACCTTGAATCATGAATCCTTTAATATTACGATGGAATAAGGTATTGTCGTATGCTCCTGATGCACATAATGCGAGGAAGTTCTGGTCGTCAGTCTTTGTGCCTACATGTCGTAGTTGGTGCTTGTATACGTACTTCTGCTGTACGTGGCACTGTTTCGCAGAATACTTCTATCTGACTTATCAGCTTTGAGACTTCCCAATCGGGGTAGCTGACATACTTTGATATCCCCGTGGGTAGTATGTATTGTAACGGACTAATGTGAATCAGCTCTATCCTCTTGTAGTAACTCCTTATGCTATTACGCTGTACTTACCATTGCTAGTATAAGATGCAACACAAAGACAGCTATAGACAGTTGACGCTTAAGTTGATTGATCCATTACCACGCGATAACCACGTGACTTTAACCTTAACGGCATCCTTGACGCAACGCCTCTGACGTTCACACTCTCACCACCCACCCACTCTACACCATACACGCTAAGCAAGACTACATTCAGCGCCCTCAGAAGCACCGGGAACCAGATACATACTCAGAACTATTCAAACCCAACTTCTACCATCTCAGTCGAATTATCCGCCACTATGTCAGACGGCCGACCCACTCATATTGATATTCCTCCCACCCAGGACCCTTCTACCATGGAGGAAGGAGCGACTTCTCCCCGGAGCTCCACTCGACCAGCGCCAGCTAGGGGTATTTTGAAGAACCCATTGAGGCGACCCAGTTACAGGGGTGATGAGGAGGTTGCAAAGACTGATGAAGAGAGGCAGGAACCTCAGGAGGGTAGAGCTAGGACCAATGAGCAGTATGTCACCTTCCCTCCGCATCTTGTGATGATGAAGGGTGAATGCTAATTGATAGTGGTCTTACTTGGGACGAGGCCAATATCGCCTTGACAGAGATTCAGAAGGATTCATTAATGTCAGTGCACTCGACGCGAATTGAGTGGAAGCTGACGAGAATAGGAAGATTGATGAACCGAAGACTCCTTATGTGAGGTACGATGCAGAGAATGATCTCGTTCTTGGAGGTGAGCTAGATCGTGCTTCTCATTCGTTACATAGCTCATGAAAGATGTCCCAGGATTCGACCTGCGAGCAGGTCAGACTCCTCGAAGTCCCATCACCCCTGCTTCGCAGAATGGCAGGTGAGTCCATATGCCCAGGGAGATATATAGAAGCTGATCTCAGTCTACCCCCAACATCACCAAATTCGGAAGGCATGCGCCGAGCATCTTCCACTTCCTCTTCCCGATCCGCCTCATCATCCCGTTCAGCCTCATTCTCCCTTCCCAACAAGCCCCAACCAGTCCGACCTGGTGGACGATCACAATCCCCCGCAGGAGAACCTACTGTCCCAGCCCCGATGGGTCTGGGGGCAACTCACGCCAATACCGCCGCCAACGCTGGTGAGGTGTTTACTGATTCTGAAGAAGAGAGGGATCCGGAAGCAAAGGCGAGGCATCAGGAGTTTAAGGGGAAAAGGAAGGAACATTATAGTAGGGAAGCTGCTATTGCTATGAGACAGGCTAGGGAACTGATGGAGAAGGAAGATGCCGAGGCGGAAGATTCGGATAAAGCTAATGGGAATGGTGATGCCAATGGTGATGTCAAGATGAATGGTCATTAGGTAGTCTGGGCTCAGGGGAAATACTTTTTGGTTAATCAATGATGTCTTCGTATGTATAAATTCATGACTTGGCCGAAGAACCGGAGGCGCGATAGTAAAATGTACAATGGTCGATACTGAGAGAAGGCCTAGAGTCCAGATAGTGCCTTGACTAGGTACTGGTATGTCAGCTGCGTCGCTATCAATGTACAGGGAGTGGCTCACATAATGAACAATCCGACCATCTTGAACCGACAATCAGTGAGCTGCAGTCTCATCCTCCTCTCCAACTGATTGTCAGCTTTGCCAGGAAGAGCAGCGCAGATCAGCTTACCAAATTGCAAAGGCTCTCCATGTCTATACCTCATCGGACTAGGTTCCCTCCCTGGAGTTAAATCAAAAGTGGGTACAGGCGGTGATAATGGGGATTTCAATTCCTCAAATTGATCCCCTCCCCCTCGTTCTTCTTCCGTATCATTCGACGCGTGAGTTTTGATAGTCTTACTAGGGCTCGAATCAGGATTGATAGAATCATCGTATTGTGAGTCGTAGGATACCACGGAACCTCGTTGATATTGGGAGACTATATTGTGAATCGTATCCCTTGTTGGGGTGGGAGCTATTATTGGGATCTCCCGTTGTATAGCCGGGATATGGCTTGAGCTGGATGCGTGTGGATGATCGGTTTCGTTACTTGATCGGCTTGTGAATTCGGCTGAAGAGGGATCATCTGTAGAATACCTAGGTTCCTCCTCATCTGAATAATTGTACGCTTGATTACCTTCATGTCCCTGATGTCGGCGAGCCAAGCCATGTGCGTAGGGATCCTCTCGATCTTCAGATGATCGAGGTGAGACTTCAGTATGGGAGATTGCGGAAGCTCGAGGAGTAGCGGGGGCTATGGATTGAGCTTCATCTTCGGCTGATCTATCGTTATCGTATGATAATTCGGGTGTATGTTGTAGTCCGACTGCATTTGTAGCTGGGAGATTGGGGTGTGTTGGACGAGGGGAAGGGGGTAAACCACCTGGAACGGATGGTGGTGGTCTGAGATTTCGGGGTGGTTGAGCATCTTGTCGATCCATCCTCTTTGCTCCGTTTGCAATCAAGATATCTGAGATCAGCGTTTGTCTTTTCCCTAGACCTGGAAAGAGTGTACCCATCCATTTCTCCTCTTCATCAACCTTTTTAACCTTTCTCACTCCATCTCTGTCGTTTGGACTATTATCCCCCGAACTCACACCACTAGCTGAATGAATCTCAAATTCAACTTCATGTTCCCTCTCCCTCTCTCTATCTTTCCTCGCTCTTCCACGATTATCTTCATTAGTCTTGACCCTCCTAGCGACCCTATTTTTCGAAAAGAATGAAGCGGTCTTATTCACATCTTCCTCCTGTCTCGAATGACCATGACTGTTGGTAGTTGATTTAGTCCTTTTCCTAACGATAGCCTGAGTTGGAGTTGATTGACCAGAGGGTTTAATAGGTGATACAGGATCACGATCACGTTCGCGATGCCAGATACTTGTTGATTCGTTATTTGCTCCGAGGGATACTTTTTTAGTAGTTGATCGAGTCATTAACATTCTATCGAAATCTTGTTCTTCCCCTTTTCGACGAGCTAGAGAGGGGTGTAGAGCGTTATCGGAGGTTTGACGACGGGATTTGGGGGAAAACAAGTTTGCGAATCGTTTCTTTTGTTGGGGGTTTGCTATTGCTAGTTGGTAGTCCTGTCTGTCAGTATTTGCTACGTTAAACTTTGGGAGAGACTGCTTACCAGAGGGACGGTCTCCTCAAAGATGATACAGATGTCGCTGGTGCGTGGATCGGCAAGCGGGTCTGAAGGCGCGCCATCGCTCCGACTAGGTTTCGCTTTATATTCAATCTGTCTATCAGCTTTGTCTACAATACACCATAGATGCAAACTTGCCAAAGCCCAATTAGCTTCCTTAAAAGTCAATTCATCCCTCTCAATCCACCCTGCACCATTCATCAAATCCGCCCAACAATCCATAAAAGCCTCTTCAATCCATACTCTTCCCTTATCATCCCTAGTCTCTCCGCATTCACTATTAACATCGAGTCCGAGCCTGATGGAAGTATCATAATGGAAGGGAATAGCGTCTTTTTGTGATTTATGGAGTTTACGTTGTAGGGCATCACGTTCTTGTGGCCAGGAGGTTATTGATTCTGATAAGGGTTCGGCGAATGTTAGGGAGACTGCTAGGTGGGGGTCTGTCCTTGAGAATCCTCCGGAGGAAGAAGCGAATTCGGACCAATTCATCGTTTGACGTTTCTCTGCTACCGTCTATCCGTCAGTGATATCCCATGTTAGATATAGGGACCTACAGTTTTTGCACTCTCGGTGAGATCAAACTGGAGCCTAGACTTCATGTCTTTCCTCTCAGTCTCGCTGGGACCATCAAAACCCCCTTCTTCAAACATACTCCATTCTTTACCTGCCAAACTCCCAAATCTAGCCTCACCCTCATCGCTCTTTCTCTCCCTCCCACCTCTTTCTTCTCTCTTCCCAGGAGCTCGAGCTTTCCCGTAACTAGTAGATCGTGATACTTGATCAACAGCAGATGCTGGAAGTGGTAATGTTTCTTTGACTGCCATCTTCCTCCTCCAAGTATTGGAGAATTTAGGCCTTGACACATCTCCGGAACGATGTTGGAGGATTACTCGATTCCATTGGTCCCATTGTTTACCTTGCTCTCCTGGTAGTTCCGATACCCATAATTCAGATTGAACCACTAGATCCCTAGTATATGCCCTAACGACTCGACTGACTCGTTCGCATCGAACCATCTTGGCTCCTTTTCTAGGATTACCTCGAGCGAGCTCAGCATCAGAAGCTAGCATTGATGGATAACCTATTACCCATTCTCGTAATCGGGTTGGAAGATCCTTGACTCCTAGTTCCGATTTTGAGGAACTCTGAGATCGGATGAAAGCTAAAAGTAGGTGTTCGGTTGCAGAAGCGGATCGGACGAAGGTGGCGTGTGCTAGCATTGCGGGTGCCGACGCTGGGATATCGAATATCAATGGTGCGAATAGGGACGACAAAGCATGTGGAGTAAGGCCGGAAAGGTGAGAATGGGCTGCGAAGCGGGAAAGGAGTTGGAAGAGGGGCGTCAATATCTTATTGTAGAGATCAGGCGGAGCGAGAGATGATAGATAAGGGAAGGCGTCGAGTGGGTAATGTGCCGCTAGTTTATCAGCTTGGCTCATGGACGACGGGATGGATAGCTTACCTCTTTCACGTCCTCGCCATTCTTCGTATACCTCCCATTCTAGCATCCCGTGACTAATTTCCCTTGAACCCTCTTTGAGCCGGGTGATCCGACTTAGCGCCCATCGTAGTAACCAAGCGAGTTCATGTTCTTTCGCAAATTGGAGATCTTGTTGAAAGGACCCTCGTAATCCTGGTGGTCGATTTGAGCGTGTAAGCGAACGCCCACTGGGTGTCAGCTCTTTCAATTCGTCGAGCGATCAGAACTAACCCTAGTGACTGCATATATGTGTTGATCAATCTCTTGACTCTTGCTTGATCAAGATCCAAAGCCTGGTTGGAGAATAACCAAGGTGTCGCCAAAGCTATCATTAGCTTTACCTTGTCATGCGGTCGGCGACTCACCTCTCTTTTCCAATTCCGCCCCAACATCCTTGATCACCTTCCCAACCTCTTCAATACCTAGTATAATCTTACTCCCCACCCCAGCTAGGATCCCATATGGCCTCAAACTCGTCACTTCATCTGAGGAGTATGCGAATGAATCGATCGAATTGGAAGAGGGTGTTTCGGAGGGGATATGGAGGGGCAGGAAAGAGTATTTGGGAGGTAACGCTGGAGGTGTTCCTGGACGTGGTGAGTGGATCGGTGATGCCTCAAAGTGATTCTTATTAGGTAGGGTCCTGGGTTTCAGCTCAATCATTTTACGAAGAACGTAGCTCACTGAGACTTCGAAGGGGTAGTTCCAAACTTCCCAACTTCTTGCCTGTATCCATTCACTTTCCTAAATGTAGCACTATCCGGCCTAGGCGATGCTAGCGATCCAGCAGTCCCACTGTTCCTCGAGGGTAAGGTAGCAGATTGCGGTAGGAGCGGTTGTGGTTTCTGTCTTCTATCCTTCTTTGACCCCCTCGAGAATAGGGATGGCATTTTATGCTAAGTAATTGGTGTAAAAGAGTTGCATAAGGGTATTGCGGCCAATATCGGAACCTCGATGATTTAATTTGAGAAGGCTGAAACGCGTCCCAGTCGCGAGGCGGGGAAGTAGGTTTGGAAGGTACGTGTCAAAGGGACTGTTTATTGTTGTATCGAAGCAACTGAGTTTGATATGGTTTGTAAAGTATGAGTAATAATAAAAGTTTGACGATAGTGATGGTAGTCAGAGTAGTAGATTGTATAGTAAGAGGGTCCAAGCTGAGTATGAGTCATGCATGAGTACGCTTTGAAGGAATAGAGATAAAGTTATCCAAAGGGGTTAAAAGGAGGACAAAACGACACACAAACAATCTACACTTCCCCTGTACTGCTCGTTTCGCCTTTTGCATCTCTTACCTCATGTTACAGGATGGGTAGAGGGGTTGGATGTAACTTTGGGAGTAAGGTGTCTTATTGTCCACGCCCCTATGCATGCATAGTAGATGCTTATATAGGCTGCCCCTCTAGCCCTGAATAGATCTGGTATCTTGAGCGGAAGTGCCCCGACCCGGTCTAGGGTAACTCAGCTGATCTACAAACGCCTCTAGTAAATAAGTGCACAAGTGCACATGTCTCACTGCGACTTGTCACTCTTCTTCTATAGCTCAATACACTCGCATAACTCTGTTGTGACTGGGGAGATACTTCAAGGGCATCGACTATCAGAAGAAACTCCAGCCCGCTTACATCCTTTGAACGTTCCACTCCGAAGCCCGAGTCGCCGATAAACAATGAGTCGATTACGTGTAGGATCACTTTCAAACCCATTCGCAAAGTCTGGCGATACGAGTAAACCAATGCGACCATCAGCAGATCGATCTCAATCCGCTTTACTACCTTTACAAACGATAAACACCGAGTCTGAGGAGAATGATAACCAAGACGAGGTGCCTGGGTCAACACAGACTGCGACTGCGAGTGTGTCAGGTCCGACCACGACAACAAGAAGGAATAGGGCACATACCGTTGCTGTTGCGCTTGGGCCTCCTAAGAGGGAGGGATTGAGGAGGGGATCTAGTTCAAGTAATCCACGAAGACTTGAGGAAGGGAGAGGTGAACGTGAAGGATCGCCTGTACATTTTGAATTAGGCAATGAGCATGAGGATTTAGATGATGAGGTTGTGGGGATGTTGGATGTTGTTGATCCAGAGGTCTCTACCGGTACCTTCCTTTGCCAGTCCTCATAGTCACATACTGATGGGCAGTGAACCACCTTCAGAACGTAACCAACTCTATCATCATACCCCATTTCCCAGCATTATGGTCTCGAAGACCCGAAGTCAGAATTCCAGAAAGCCCTACGTCAGATAGAGATGATGAAACACTTATTCAAGAGGAACAAGGGGATCAGGTCCCACCTATGACCTCACGACGACGATCATCTACAACCCATTCAGGACATCGATCTCGTTCATCAACCGTATCAAGAATGTACCCCCCAACCCAAATTGATGGGAAACACGCCCGTATCCCATCACCCACTCTTGAGGACGTCGAAGGTGAAGGGAGAGAAGATCACGAACTCGACACGCACGTGAAGAACGTCTTGGCATCTTCAAAGAGGGCGAAAGCAAAGAGGGCAACTAGGGGTTTCTGGGCATTTGTAAAGACTCCCATTGGAGCCTTCACGGCGATTTATGGTTTCTTGTGTGCTTTCTGGGGAGCTGCAATTGTTTTGTTCCTGCTGGGATGGATTCCGACGAGTAGTAAGGACACGCAGGATAAGTGGGTTGAGATATCGAGTCAAGTCTGTAATGGTCTATTCACGGTTACTGGAGTGGGCCTCATTCCGTGGCGAGTTATCGACACTTATAGTGAGTCTCTTCATTATATCTAGGAATCAGCTGACATGTAGGAATTTCAATCATCTGGACACTAAAGAAGAGAACGGAGAGGCTCAGGAAGAAACAAGGTCTACCCCCAATTGAAGATCCAAACGATATCCCCGACCCAGCAGAAGCGAAGGATTACGTCTCTGTAAGCTCCGTGCCCTCGTTGCAAGCTGACTGTAGGTATTGTCCGAATATGATCAAGAGCGATTGAGGTATCAACAGGAAAAGTTTGCTGCTAGTCAGGTGAGTGTGTATGCAAAGCAGGATATCAGGGACTGATGGTAGACATGGTATAAGCCTCATGCTACCAAGACGCACAAGGCTTTCCCGATGGCTTGGGCTTTGTGGAATACTATTGTGAGTCAAAGTGTTCACTATATACCACATTCCACTGATGCATTATCAGTTGATGGATGGGAATAGTTTCTTTCAATGGTAAGCCTATTTCTGCTTCGGATAGAAATGAGCTGATCATGTAGTATTCTTTGGTACGTCTCCTACCTTCACTGTCCGAGAACAATTACTGACTACCAGCGGATGCATGTGGGGAATGAGTAAGCTTTGCCCTTCGCGCTAGAGCTGACAATCTAGACAGACACAAGCGACCAGCATGGACTACCGGATCCCTCATCCCCCTCTCTTTCCTCTGTGGTATTGGGTGAGTCACTATTTGCTCGACATATAGAAAGTCAGAATTGACCTTTAGCGCCGGAATCCTAATTTGGCGAGGAGGAGTTCGAACCAAGAAGACTGAATCGGTTGAAGATAAACTCCGCAAAGCCCTCCAAGTCCCACTAGCAATCGGTATGCCCATTAGCAAAGATGGAACGAGAATTGCCGAAATCAAGAAATCTACAACTCCAAAGACGCATGACGAGTCAATAACCAGAGCTAGGACTAAGGATGATTCAGAAGATGGAGATGGGAAGAGTGGAGGTGAACGTGATTCTCTAGATCTTGATGAGGAACGACCTACGGAGAGACGTAGTACGATTGCATTTGGGAGTTCGGGGGAGAAGGAGATTGAGCTAAGGGAGAGAGGGGCTAGTATTGCTGCTCCTGAGCGTGGGTTGGCTTCGGCTGGTGGACAGGGGTTGTCATCGCCTATCAAGGAAGCTACTGAGCTTCAAGAGAGAGATGTGCGATAGATGGGGAACGGACGCTTGAAGATTCTTGTTTATATACATATTGTACTGTAACGATATTGTGGATCATATATGCTATACACATTCTGCCTCTGTTTCTCATTAACCCCTAAGATATACCTTCACTGCGCAACCACGGCGTCATTATCGATTTGCTCGTCGAGTGATCCCGAGCTGGCAGGCAGCAAAGGTGACGACTGATCTACAACTGGATTTACAGTGATCTTTGCTTCTTGCCTAAATCATTAGCTCCTGACGTGAAAATAGTGAGAAGAACATACATCTTCAAGCGGATGATAGCAGCTCGCGTGGAAGCGGTGATTGTTTTCCCAACATCCAAAGCGGATTTGTACGCGTCCTGCCTAGCGTCCGATGCTCGAATATGGAGGACCTGATGGTCAGCTTGCGACACCTTGTGCACTGTTTAGCGGACATACCTGATCAATAAGATCAATCCTGCCCTTGATCTTTCCCTTTTCGACCAATCGCTCAATCTCCATTAATAGGATATCCTGACTCATTCCGAGCGAGTTTGACATGGTAGCGAGGTCGACCGAGGAGAAAGGCTGGATGTATTGGACAATCGCCCTTGTTCTGATTAGGTCCATGAGGCTAGTGAGGTGGGGTGCAACAAAAGGATTGAGTAACAAGGTTGGCTGAACGTTAGCTCCCAGCCAAGCACGGACCTTCAGTTGCTTACGGTAGCTTTTTGAATTAAGGCTGTCATTTCGCCATATTGTGCTTCTGACGAGAGACGGACTGCTTCCAGAAGCCATTGTTGATCATCTGCTAATGCTGATTGGAATGAGGTTGCCGATAAGAGGTCTTCTCGAATACTAGCCCTGGATCCGGTCGCTAGGATACAGATCCCCGCTAGTAATGCTACATCACTTGATGAAATCACCTATCGTCAGCCGAAATCCATTCTCAGACCTTACTTGACCATCCCATGACCCTAGACCGGCTTTGTTGACTTTTGAGAAAGCTAATCCGGCCGTTCCATATACTTTTTGTACTTGCAGACCAACCAGTGCTTCCGCCACCGATACTTTCGTCGAGACTGCAGCTCGGATCACGTCCGCTTGAGTTCTCCTCTCTTGATCTTGTCGAATATCGTTCGCGGTGATAGCAGCCGCATCGCCAGTCGTCTTGGTTCGGACAGGGGGTGGGTAGGCTCTATCGACTGTAGCCCCGAGTTTACCAATCAGACTGGCTAGCGGTTGAGTGTTGTTGAACATCAGGCATGTCTGCTTGTTAGCTCGGCACTGCGCTCAATGAGGGAGCTTACTTCAAGTATGCCTAGACCTTGTTCTAGGTGATGGTTTGGACTTGCCGAGTATTCCCTTGCACTACCGTATGCCTTGAGGGCAGCAGCTGGATCTCCTCGCTTGATGGCCATTTGAGCGATCGCGAGGTGTGTCACCTGATCTCAGCTTCCTCACCATCGTCGAGACGCGGCTTTACTCACTCGTATAGATTCTTTGATCAAATTACTCATATACCCCCTCAAATCAATTTCCGTCTTTGTCATTTCCCTCTTCTCTTCCTCCTTGACCCTAGCAATCCAAGCAGTATCAGCCTTCCCATCAGCCTCTTCCCCTTCTCCCGCCATAGGCTCATCCTCTTCCTCTCCATCACTATCTGCCGTAGCTCTGAGTGGGACTCGGCCTAGCGTAAGGTTGATTTGATTAATACATTGTAGGTAGAGTTTATGGTCCCATGTTTCTTTGATGTGGGGTATAGCTCTTAATAGGGCAGTACGGGCGACAAGGAGTGAATTGGGATCGGTAGTCAGCGGAGGAGCGAGAATCAAGTTTGGTATATGAGTTAGGCGGGTAATGAGGGCTCGGCCTGAATGTTAGCTTTATGCTGAAGGACGATTGGGAGCTAACCCTTATATGTCCCCTCGTAAGCGTTCCAATCGAATGAGTCGAGATCGAAGTCTCTGAATGACTCCTCAATCGTATTCCTCTGAGTTGAAGGTCCAGCCTGTGGTTGAGGAGGTGGACTATCTTCTATAGCTGATTCTGGTACTGTGTTGCTCATTATCGTTATCGTTATAGCTTGATATGATGGGTTAGAGCACACCCACTTGACATACCGTCACCTGCGCGCACTGACCTCCACTTTCTACTTAAATGGGTAACATAATTAAGAGATTTCCCCATTCCTCCCTAGTGTTCCCGAAAACCGGGGGATGCTCTGGCGTGATTGAATTAGATTCCAGTTTATATCTCTGTGCAGTGCATGACAAGCATAGCTTTAAGAAGATTGTCATCAACCGTATCTCATCTATCACATACTATACCTAAAATGGCTTCCCAAGAGTACCAGACTAGGCAGGTCGGCGTAAGTATCTTTTGGTGACGCCGGGTGGAGCTATCACTTACCCCACAGGCCGCCAACACTCTTGAACACAGAGTGTTCATTGAGCAGAATGGCAAAGTCGTCTCTCCTTTCCAGTATGTCCCCTACTCTCTTCGAGTCGCCTCCGGCTGACGCTCAGCGACATCCCCCTCTTTGCCGACGAGTCCAAGACCGTCCTCAACAGTATGTCCCCCCCTTCTGACAATAGGGCACGGCTGACGAGACAGTGGTTGTTGAAGTCCCACGATGGACCAACGCCAAGCTTGAGATCTCCAAGGATGAGGCCTTCAACCCCATCAAGCAGGGTACGTATACATATTGTCGTTAGCCGCATGTACTGACAATCAGATATCAAGAAGGGTAAACTCCGATTCGTCAGGAATTGTTTCCCCCACCACGGTATGTCTAGCCAGTTGGCCCTCGGACTCAAGCTTATATCTAGGTTACATCTGGAACTACGGAGCCTTCCCCCAGACTTGGGAAGACCCAACCGTCAAGCACGCCGAGACCGGCGCCAACGGTGACAACGACCCCCTCGACGTCTGTGAAATCGGAGAGGCCGTCGGTTACCCCGGTCAGGTCAAGCAGGTCAAGGTCCTCGGTATCATGGCTCTCCTCGACGAGGGAGAGACCGACTGGAAGGTCCTTGTCGTTGATGTCAACGACCCCTTGGCTCCTCGACTCAACGATATTGAGGATGTCGAGAGGCACCTCCCTGGTTTGATCCGAGCTACCAACGAGTGGTTCCGAATCTACAAAATCCCCGATGGAAAGCCAGAGGTGAGTGCAACTAGCTCTTTGATCTTCTGGAGCAGAGGCTGATCCGACAGAACGTCTTTGCTTTCTCCGGAGAGGCCAAGTCCAAGAAGTACGCTGTCGAGATCATCCACGAGTGCCACGAGGCATGGAAGAAGCTCATCAGCGCCGATGGAGCTTCCAAGGCCGAGGCTCACAGCATCCACACGTAAGCCTCATCTGCTCGTACAAAGAGGTCGAGCTGACCTGCAGTGCCAACCTCACCGTCAAGGGCTCCAAGGGTATCGTCAGCACCTCTGACCAGACTTACACTGGTCTACCCGCCGACTCCCGAAAGCCAGCTGCTGCCATTGACCCCTCCAGTGAGCTTCCCGCTTCGTTGACGAGGAGTGAAGCTAATGTCAGTCTCCAAGTCTTTCTTCATCTCCTCTGCTTCGGCTTGAGGACGACTGTGAGCTGCTCCGCCGGTGTACACTGTCTGTCCGTAGCGGAGAAGAGAATAGGAATGTCGATGCATGTCGCTTGATCGAGTTTCCCTTCATTCGAAATTCATTTCTCTTCCTTGATTTATTGATAGTCCCTTCACACCCTGACCCCATACCATTCTGACTCCCTTCTGACGTGATCCGTCTTCCACCTGCCCAGGCCTCTCATTCGGTAAGCGGAAGGTCGAGCTCTTGGTGAATTTCGGTAATGGTGGTTCCCTTGATCGTCGACAGCTAGTCTTAGCCCCGCGAGCGTGAACCAATGAGCAGAGAGAAGACTCACATGATAGATCAATTTCTGAGTCCCATCCTTGATCTCATTGTAGGTATGAAGCAAATGAATATGTTTCTTGACGATCCTCTCTGGATCTTCTCCTCTGTTTCATCAGCCACTTCTTCTTGAGCTATGAGTGATAAAGATCACCTCAGAGCTAGCCTTAGATCTGCGATTTCCTCCTGCAGCCTTACGATCCTAGGATCTTCGGTGATGTTGGTATCTTGATTCATTCTATACTGTATACTGGATGAAGGAAGAGAAGGAAGATTGGTGACGTCAAGTAGAAAGATCAGTCGCGTCTTTACTCATGTTGGCTCATGTCATGTAAATCTACTTTTTTTCGAGCCCAATACATCATGTGTGGAGAGCACGCAGCAAGTGGTAGTACCGGGCCAGGGCAGAAATGGGGTTGGTCAGAACAAGACACTCCGCCAGATTGGGAGACTATCACGCTCCCGCCAGATCATATCTTGAAACATCGTACCTACCTCCCTCATCAATTGGTGAATCTGATAAGTAGTGACTGATGCACATTGTCATCCTACCGACCTCGATATCTCTGCTGAGGATTATGATGCCGTGAAACTGGGTGGGTTATGCGCTATGGCAACTACACCAGAGGATCAGGGGAAAGTACTAGCTCTAGGTCAAGGGAGACCTTGGAAAGAAGATGGGACACAGAGCTCGGTAGGACCAAAGGTCGTCTCAGCTTTTGGTATGTTGACCCTCACATGCATGTAAAGGAAGTGATAATAGGATATCATCCATGGTTCACTCATCGATATACACTCCTCGACCCCCCACCCTCAAAGTCAGACCATTACCACTCCATCTTCTTTTCCGGAAAAGAACCGAATACCAAGAACCTAGCAATCTTCGAAATGCTCCTACCCTACCTTCCTGATCCAATACCTTTCGGACCAATGTTAGATTCTCTCGCCGAAGATATCAAGCGCTCAAAAGCCGAGGGAAGGGTTGTGATGCTTGGTGAAATCGGTTTAGACGGGGGTGCTAGGATGAGATGGCCCCCTGCAGCTAGGCATTTGTATGAGGAGAAATACCCCTCATCTGAACAGGAAGGTGGGGAGGAATGGAATAGGTTGACTCCATTCAAAGTATCAATGGCTCACCAGAGGGGGATTGCAGAAGCTCAGATGGGAGTGGCTATCGAGCAGGGCGTCAGTATTTCATTCCACAGTGTTGCTGCTCCTGGTATGTCTTTCCTCCCCATATCTTTGTTGAAACATGATTCAGTGACTGATGGGAAGGTCCAACGATGGACACCCTAAAAGCTGTCAGGGAGAAGTACAATTGGCGTTTCTCCCAGGTTAACGTCGATATCCACTCAGCAGGAGGTTGGTCCCCGCAATTCTGGAAACAAGCCGAAGTACATTCCCCCTTCAATGATTGGGAACAGAATTGACAGATAGAAACAATTTCCAAACCTATACGCATCTCCTTCTATCTTGATCACTTCTCGAACGCAAACAGCTCCAGATCTAATCAGGGCAATATCAAAAGATCGATTACTTGTCGAGTCTGATACTCATGATGTTAGACGGACGGCGCAATTGGTTTGGGCGGCTACGAGGTGGATTGCGGCGTGTAGAGGGTGGCAGGTTGAGAACGGGGATGCAGAGTGGGATGCTACAGACGTCGATAGCGACAGAGGAGAGAAGGGAACGAAGGACGAGAGGGAGGTCTGGGCTGTACGGACTTTAGAGCGGAATACGGCTCGGTTCTTGGGACTTATCGATGATATATAAGCATAAGCATAGTAATCTTGCATAGTATTCGTCATGATGCTAATAGCATCTCTCGTCGGTTTCACCCAGGTACATCGCTAGTCCATCTCCATCTTCATCAACCCCGGTCCTCCTTCCGCCCTCGCCCTCCTGAATTTCTGTTTATGTTCCTCCCATTCTTTATCCCCTGGCGTCATTCCACCATTGATAAACAGATCCTGAAGTAGTCGATCAATATCGGGTGTGACGACGTAATTCTTGTTGATTTCACCCAACACTACCGCTGCTTTCGATTTACCATCGAGGTGAACTAGTTGTTGTAGGAATGTAGTCTCCACTCCTGGAGATACCTGACCATTAGCTCTTCACTTAATGCAAGGGTTGAGGACTTACGTTCATGACGATCCCATCACCTAGGACCATCTTGACTCGCCCCGATTTCATCACTACCAAGCTTCCAATTCTTCCCTCTGGAGGTTTGACGCCGTGTTTCTTGGCGTTTCCACGGAGTTGGAGTGGGGTGGGTTTGATATCTGGCTTCACATCTGGTTTGACATCTTTCGCGTTACCGTTTGCTGCTTCGCCGTTGGTTGCTGGTGTTTCTTCGGTTGCATCTACTGGTTTTGGGTCTTCGAATCGTGGGAATAGATTTGGGAATTGGAACATGAATAGCTTGTTCTCTGGACCCTCCTTCTCTTGTCAGCTTGTTCTCGATAGGCGTTTGAGGAGTGGGCTTACCTCTCCTTCGACCTGAGTAAAGTCTGCAGTGAGATCATCTTCCTCTTCCTCCTCTTCACTTTCACTCAGATCAACTTTTTGAGCTTCATTCACATCATCGTCATCATCATCACTATCATTCCCTCCCGTCTCTGCGAATGACCTGACTCTTCGTCCACTTTGATCCCTATCCTGTTCCTCATCATCCGACATCATTGCATCGTCATCCCTCCATCCCCCTGGTGGTGGGACTCCTTCATTTGGATCAAGAGGTATCGAGGGTTTTGTAGGTGATATCGGTTCGGCCTTGACTGCCGTTCCCAAGTTGATAGTCTGGTCTTGCGAATCCACTTCCATGACACTTGGCGCTTCACTAGTGCTGGTGGTAGCTTTTCCTTTGCCTTTGATCTTTCTCTTTTCATCCTTGACTTTAACTTTTGCTTTCCCTTTATCATTCAATTTACGATCACGATATAATGAAGTAGGTGCTGATTCGTGCATTTGGGAGACTTGGTCGATATCAATGACTGATTGTTGGTGAATTGGGATTTCATCATCGTTATCAGAGTACAGCTCTCTTTCATCGGGTCCAGGGGATTGACGGGATGAGGGACCTGATCCGATCTTTCGTGTGGATGCTACATGTCAGCTATGGTGAATGAGAGTGGAAGAGACGCACTGCTAGCTGGACGAGGACCCCCGAATGGACCGGCTGGTAAACTCGTATAAACTGGTGGAGGGGCTCGACCACCACGAGCTCCGCCTCGTCCTCGACCTCTAGCACCGCCTCGCATGGGCGCCGAGCTACTACTGGCAGATACAGAGATGTCCTGTATGTCAGCGAGAATTTTTATATGATCGTTACATAACATACGGGCTTCACATCAGGTTCCCTGCTCGTCAGCAAGACCCAGATGATATAAGGGAGACATACGCTTTCACGACCCTCCTAGCGGGTACCTTCGGCTTGAACTTCATCCTAGGAATCACTTGAGGTGTATCTCCTAGACTGGGAGTCGGAGTGGATCCAGCACTTCCAGGTCTAGAGACTGATCGTACACTCGGCCCAGGAGCGGATGCTGAAGGTGTTCGAGCCAGCGGTGCGGGGGCAGGTGTTGGCGCCGCGGCTGCAGGTTTCGGGGCGGTTTTAGCTGCATCTACTAGAGATGTCCGTCCCTTTGCGGGCGGTTTACGTGGTGGAGCAGACATCTTGAGTGAGAGGTAGGCAAGAGTACAATTGAACAGGAATGATGGAGATGAATCAACTTCTGAATTTTTGTTTCCGCGGATCAACTCAGTCTTTGGACAGTGAATTGTCTATGCATTGATATTGTACTTCAAGCCAATCCATCAAGTTTACGAAAGCCCATTCGTA
Organism: Vishniacozyma victoriae; assembly: GCA_017654735.1. Taxonomy (NCBI): domain Eukaryota; kingdom Fungi; phylum Basidiomycota; class Tremellomycetes; order Tremellales; family Bulleribasidiaceae; genus Vishniacozyma; species Vishniacozyma victoriae. Next base: position 1,904,241 of record JADPYG010000088.1, read on the forward strand.
CTACGATGCCACGACCAAACGATTCGCCTGACGTTGCAACGTCGAAAACGTTAGCTTATATCCTAAGACACGGCGCAGAGAAGGAATCACTTCATATCCGCACAGACGGTTATATCAAGCTCGACGATGTGGTAAGTTCCCTTGCGCAGTCATGAGCCGGATAAGAGGGCTGATGAATAGTTAGCAAGGCCCAAAATGAGAGGAATTGACGTGGAAACCGTCTTGAAATTGGTCGAGGAAAACGCAAAGAAGAGGTTCGAGGTGGTCTGGGGATACGACCCATCTCCCCCATTACCTATCAAGAAGAAAGGTCAGAATCAACCGAAAAAGAAGAAACCGATAGAAGATGCTGCTGGGGTAGATGATCTAAGGAAAGAGATGGAACAAGCTATGTTGTCCGATACCAAGTCAACGGAGGAGTGGAAGGAATTACCTTTGGTTGTCGTCGATAAGGATGGGGAAGGTGATGGGGAATGGTTCATAAGGGCGAGTCAGGGGCATTCAATTAAGCTGGAGGGGACTGCTCATTTGACTCCAGTTGAGGATAATGAGGAGGGTAGAGAGAGGGTGGGATTGATGGTACATGGTACAAGAGACGATTTATGGGATACGATACGTACGTTATCATCACTTGCCTTGTATAAAACTAACAGGACAGGGGAGACAGGACTATCAAAGATGGACAGACAACATATCCACCTAGCCCCGGCAGTTGAGAATCACCGAATCACACCCCGCCCAAGTTCCCGTTTATACATCTACCTCGACCTCAGCAAAGTGTTGGCAGCTGGTATAAAAGTGTACACTAGCGCAAACGGAGTCGTTCTCTCGCCGGGAGATGAAGATGGGAGAATACAGAAGGAACTGTGGAGCAAGGTGGAGAGGAAGGTTAGGGGGGAGAGGGTATTGATTTGGCAAGATGGGAAGGATGTTGATCCTGCAGCAGAGCAGGATGAGAAGATTGTCAAAACGCCCGCAGAATAGCCATAGTCATATGGTGCATACAATATCAACTTGTTCTACTTGTCACAGATCATTTCAGATTCTTCAACCTCTCGAAGCGCTTTGCCAGCTCATCATCCTCATTCACCTTCTTTGGTGGAGCCTCTGGGGTCGTACTAGGCAGCTCCGGTAGCCCTGCAACACCTTCATCCTTCTTGTCCGGTACATTATCAACCTTCTTCCCATCATCAGCCGAGACTCTCTCCGGTACTTTCGCCTCTTCCTTCTCCTGCCCTTCCCCAGGTCCATCATCGTCATCCCCCTTCTTAGCCTCTTCGTCCATAGCTTCAATAGGGTGAGCAGACTCATATGGTACCCCGTATGATTTCGCGATTTCACCAAGGTAGGCGTCGACCAATTCTTGGGGTGGAGTGTATAAGGCGAGTTTGGATAAGATCCGTGGTGGGACTGAAGCGGGGGGTGGGTCGGTGCTTTGCATTTCTATCGACCAGGTTCGACCAAACTGTCGTCAGTCCAGGCCAGTAGGGAGGGACGTACTTTGTGCATCATGATCTCCCTCAGTACTTGCAGCTCCTTGATCTCGGTCCTGGGCGCAGCGTAGACGATAGCGCACACCGCGTCTTCAATACTCCCTTCAGGCTCCGTCCTATCATTAGCTCATCTTCAGCTTCGATGTAGGTAAGACTCACGTCGATGCGTCGAGTAGACCGAATCTAGCTTGTAGCTTCTCCGTATACAACTTTCTTGTCAGCTACGCCTGACAACGTAGTAGGAGGACATGACGTACCTCCAGCAACTCCAGCAGTTCAACATAGATATCATCCTGTATCAAACCCTCCACCCTAAGCTTGGAAGTCTCCAGCCTCCCCTTCAACAGCAAATCTGCAATCTCCCTTCGCGATTTCTTTGCTAGTGCTAGTCGTTTCTCCTGGAGGGTACGGAGTCGCTGGATCGATAAACGGATTTGGACCTGTTGATCAGTCACGCTCACAACAGTATGCATTTTATGACGACAGCAGATCATCCTGGCTGACTGACCTTTGTCCTTGCTGGATTCCACGGGACCATGATTGAATATGGTGTGGTGGGAGGATACGAGTGGGGGATGAGAGTTGGCCTGGCGGAACGAGTAACCGCTTGAACGACAGGAACGAACGTCACAAAGTTGACTTTGTACATCTATCTTCGACCTATTATACGCTACACAATACTCCTAGATCTTCGATAAGGAGCGCACAAATCCAGAATCGGCTACAGATACAACCTAGAGACGATAAAAGAAGCGAAGCAACGCGATGCCACCACCAAAAGTCGTTGGGATATATCCCCCCGACACTGTTACTGTACGCCTTTTAACGTGCTACCTATGCTCCATGCTGACGAATCAGGACGTAGCTCAGTCATTGGCTATTGATGTCCTAGGAAATGGGGTCTCTGATCTTTTAGCAGCGGACGTCGAATACCGGATTCACTTGATTGCTCAGGAAGCAAAGAAGTTTATGGTTCAAGGTAAACGTTCGACACTTTTACCAGAGGATATCGAACAAGCTATGGCTGCTCTCAATGTCGAGGTGGGTCCTCTTTCAAGCCCAAGCTGGGAAGTGGAGCTGACATACTTAGCCTATCCTCATTCCACCTAGACCGCTACCACAGGCTCCGTTTGTTGCCCTTCCAAGTACTGGAACGGGTCAACAATTGTACCATATCCCAGACGAGGAGGTTGATTTCTCGACATTCCTAAAACAGCCGTTACCGGCTGGATTAGCTGGTTCGGCGGGCGCTAAATGGAAAGCGCATTGGCTGGCAGTGGAAGGTGTTCAACCTGCTATCCCTGAAAACCCAACTCCATCCAGAGCAGGTCGTAAGCTTTCTGACACTGTTCCGGGATGAAGCTGATATGTAGCATCACGCCAACTGCCAACACCAGCGACTGGTACAGCCGCGCTCAAACCCACTGCAAAATCACAACTACCTCAAGACCTACAATTATACTTTACACGCCTCACTACAGCCCTCATACCATCTGCATCAGCCGCTCCGGTCTTGCCAGCGCCACCTACCGATCAAAACAGTCAAATCCTACCCGAAGCCGAGAGACACCGTATAGCTGCTCTGGCGAGTTTGAGGGAAGATACAGCTATCTCTGGATTACTGGTGTATCTCGTCAAATGGCTGAATGAGAGTATTGGAAAGTGTTTGACTGGGTCACTGGGGACATTGGGATGTTTGGTTGATGCTGTTGAGGCTGTTCTGGATAATACTGGAGTCTTTATTGAGCCATATGTGAGTTGTGATCTCGCCAAGGAGGAGCAAGCTGATTAGAAGATCCATCAATTCCTCGCTCCGCTTCTATCCATCATCCTGACGGTCCCACTCGGACCATGGCCGGCATCATCCTCCGCCCCTAGACCCGATTCTTTCGATATCCGAGGACGAGCAGCCGAGGTCCTTGGAAAGATTGCTCAATTATATGGACCCAGCTATCCCGGTCTTCAGCCAAGTAAGTACAGTCTGAGCGTACTGTTCGATGTCAACTGACTGCCAGGACTGCTATCTACCGTTACCCAAGCACTCGAATCTTCACCGTACCCCTCGCCTTTGGGAGCTACGAACCCGCCAGCGGGCCGATATGAGGGCGCGGTACTAGCTATTGGGGCGCTTGGTCCTGCAGCGGTCAAACAGGCTATATGGCAGGACAGCAAAGGTCTACAGAGAATCAATACCCTGGTAGAAACGCTTTACCTAGGTGAAGGCTCAAAACGTCGTAATGGCCTGATCCGAGCTTCCCTTGTAAGACTTTCCACTTTGTCAATCTCTATATCTGAGCTGATGTGTCCAGAAAGCTCTTGCTTCAATAACGAGGAGGAAAGCGGATCTACCTTCCGTGGCATCTCCGTCACATGAGGAGATGGTGCAAGAGCTGGGACACCACTTTGCCGCTGCTCTTGGAGGAAAGAGAGGATGGTTAGGTAGTGAGCTTCTGAGACTGAAGCGAGAGGGTAGTGGTGGGATGGACCTAGATACGCCGAGCTAGGCCATATGTGCACCATGTATGTATACGTGTCCGCATTCTCGACCTGTTGCTAAGGCCTCATGGGAGTTGCAATGAAAGCTTCGATCACGTGACTTGACCTCCACCGATCTAATCACCGTAAAAGTAAGTGACTTTCAGGTAGTCCTTACTGTACATACCCAACCCAACATGTCAACAGCAGAACGGAAACGTAGAGGAGAGCATCAGCAGAGAGCCGTAAGCTATCTGAGTACGAGTTGAGCTGATGGTAGTACGAGTTACAGCTCATTGGTGGACTGCAAGTGAGTCTGGTTGAGTTCTAGTCGCTGATTATGTAGGGCGCGGCTAGATGGACTGTATATGGTGCAGTTGCTGTTACGATAGCTCATTTCACATGGCCATTGTTCAGACGGCAGACTCTAGCCTTGAAGGGCTTCCTGACGAGCTCATGTACGTCAATGGTACATGACACGACGAGGCTGATAATCAGCTGCAATCTTCGGTTTGGTAGTCGGAGCAGGTCAGCCCATTTTGTCAATTGAGTTTTGGGTACGGCACGACTGACAAACAGACGACTATCTATTACGCTATGAGTCCGGGATGAGGAAAGCTGAAAATGATATACGGCGTCAAGCCCGGAATGCATTGGCTAGAGAAGGTATCATAGCGACCGAGGGAGAGATACGGAAATGGAGGGATAAGAATAAGGACATTGTGGATGCGGCTGAACCTGCTGAGCCTGCCAGATGAAGTGTTGAAGATCTGGAGGACAGGAGGATGAGAGGGAGTTGCTAAACGCTTGTGGGCCGAACATGGGACCATTTGAACTTGTACGCATCCCTTCACCCTGTTGATGTGAGCTCGCTGATTACGCAGATTCTGCAAAGTACGCATACTATGACGGGCCATGGGGAATGTATGACTGGATGATACTATATACATGACATCGCTCACTATGAAATCTAAGCCGCCTACATCGATCATCTCGAACTAAACTATGATATTCCCCCACTCGCGATATATCCAACCTCGTAGAAAATAGCCAAAGGACTTGATACAAATCGGAATTTCCTCCCCAACCTAGCCGGCCGCTTTCCGACCGTATTGAAGTGCCTTCTTTACCGGCTTGACCTTGTTCAAACGACTAGACGACTTCTTCAACTGTCCCCATTGACCCCACTTCTTGGGATCCTTTCTGATTCTACTCACTTCCTCCCCACCAGCCCCCTTTCGTTCCCCAATTTTCGTCTCTTCTGCCTCCCACTGTCTTCCTACTTGCTTAGCTTCCTCATATTCACCCCAGGCTGCGTGGAGCTGGAATCGATATTCCAGTAATTGAGGTAAGAACATTGTTAAACCTTCTTGCTTGATAATTCCCTCCACTTGATCCATCTCGTTTATCGTCTCCGACTTGTTTAGTTCCGGACTTAGACCGGCGCAAAACCATTCGTCAATCGGTCGGGTTTCCCATCGTTCAAATGCGGTCTTGATGAGTTCTCGGTTCGCATCGCTCTCGGCCATGTCTGGGGATGTACAAGTACGACAGCGACAATCGAAGTGGAATAGGGATTCGATCCATCCTAATCGTTTGGGAGAGATCAAGAGATCTGGATCAAGGTACGATACAGTAATCTCCTCACCGATCTCGATATCACAAAGAGCTCGTACAGCTGTCCATCAGTTTTCCGCACCTCACGGTGGAGTGTACTGACCCATCTTCCCCTCCTTTGGAGACCAAATCCAACTGGCGTTCGGTGAACAACAATGATTGATCCTACAAATCGTCACAAACATCCCGCAAGCTTCATCACCCTCCAAGGGGATCAGATTTGTCTCCGCAATATCTACGTCCAGAGGTGTATGAGCTCCTCTTCCACTGAATGACCAGAACATATCTCGACTATCTGGCGATAAAGCGGCTAAGGCGGTATACACTTCCAGGGAAGTAAGGGGGTCTTTGAAAGTAATAAATGGTCTCTCCCGAGTGATCGTGGTCCCGGCATGTATAGGTTTAGTGGCGAATACTCCTTGACCTTGACCATCGACCGGGGTGACTTGGACTGGAGATTTCGTGGGGAGCTTGAGTTTGGGTTTGGGGGTACGCGCTCGATGGGTCTGATGTGTAGTTGACCTCTTTCGGTCAGATGATAGTTGTCGACTGTCTTGTGCCGTACCTGCGGGTTCGTCACATGGGGCAGTGGCGAGTAATGAGGACGACTGAGGCGAGAGAGCGCTGGACGGCCCTGAACTTTGGCCCTGACCATAAAACGGAACGGTCGACCCCGTCCTGGATGCGACCGGACAAGTAGGAGGAGGGATCTTCGGGGCTTTCCATTCGGAGAGGCGTCGCCAGTCTTGAGGTCGCTCGTTGGCCTTGAAGAAAGGGGGGATATCGATAGGCATCGTTGTCATAGAATTAGTTGTGGTGAATCCATCTCAGATCGCAGATGGAGTTATGTACATGCATCACTATCGTGCACGGACCTTTACAATCCCTACATCAACCTACCTAATACTATACTTTGTCTGTCTACGTTGCTTTTGCCTACCTAATGCTAATGTACTCTATGTAAAATGATGCTATGAAAAGATGCTAGTCTACTGTTGTTGATGCAAGGTAAAGTATACGTTGAATAATTGTTTACAGAAAAATTGTTCTAACTATGTGAGGGCAAAGGGAGAAAGAGAAAGGTCGTGATCGTCGAATAGGTATAGACAGTTGACAGAGCCGCAATCGGAAGAGCCTAGACTTCGTATCGTTCTCGAAGACGTTGTCGGAGGACCGGTGGGAATGATGATGCGAGCTGTTCCCATCCTGCGCCGAGACTTGACTTGTAGCCTTGGAGGATTTGTCGGAACATGGCATCTAAATGGCCTGATGGGTGTTGCCACTTGCAGACGGCGTTGCAGAACCACATGAAGCTCTGTAAATTGTCAATTATGTCCTGTTCGGTGACGCTAAGAGAGTTTCAACTCACGTCCTGAATACCCGATGGGTTGGCAGCAATCATCATACAGAATCCCCTGAAAGCAGAGTCCTTCTCCTCATTATCCTTGATTTCCCACAAAGCGGTGCACCAAGCCTGGGCGAATTGGGGTAGCTGAGGAGCAATGAGCGCCGGGGTGACTAGACCCAATCGACCAATTGTAACGGCAGCATTCTCCGCGAGCGATTTCTGCGATTTGGGGTTGAGCAGAATGGTGCAAAGGCGGTTCATCAATTCGGGAATGAATGGCTCGATAACGCTTGAATCACCGACGCATTGAAGTGCGATTTCACCAGTGGCCCAGGCGGCGTTGTTGCAGACTGAGATTCGCTCAGGCTCGGGCTCGGGCTCGATTTGCTGGATGACCGAAGGTATCATTTGGGGAATGACTGGCTTCAATAGGTCGAAGCAAGAGATGGCCAAGTCTCCAAGTAGGGCATGAGCCGATTGTCGAACGGAAGCTTCCTGGTGCTACTGGTCAGTAATGAACTTATATACGAGCACAGCAGACATACAGTGAGGCAAACAGCCATGAGGTGAAGCAATGGTGGCTGGTTCGAAGAGATGAGCTGAGAAATGTTGTTTCCCAATCCTTGCGTAAGTCCGGAGAGGAGATCGAGCGAGACGACAATGAATGTTCGATCGGGCTCTTCGTATTGTTCCGGGTTGGCCTCGAATTGCTGGTACTGAGTGAGAGTGGTATGGATGATCGACAAACATCTCTGATAGACGGGCTGGGCGTACTCGGCAAAGGCTCCAGAAGCGGCAATCGAAACCGAAGACAAACACTAGCTATTAGCTGGCCCCAGATAAAGAACGACTGCGTAAACCTACCTCGAGCAAAGGAACAAGATCGAGATCCTGGTCATTTAGCTTGAGCCACCTTTCGATCATGGGTGGCATCAATATCTGCATGTACAGAGGCTGACCGAGTGCTGACCCAACAGCATCGGCAAGGGTTCCAATGGCGTCGTAGAGGATCAACAGATTCTTTTGCTGATACTTGGTGAAGGCGTGAGTCAGGTTTCGCAAGATCGGCTCAAGGAAAGGCACGAGGTCGGCCCCAGCCTCTTCTTCGAGTGTAGCAAAGGCGCTACAACCTGCTTCCTGCACCTTTTTGTTGGAATCGAGGACAGTCCTTAAGAGCTGAAGTCAGCGAAAGCTAAATAGGTGAACTCACTCCTTCCATGGTGGGAATGAAATGTTGTTCTTTGCTTGCAGCGGAGGAAACGATCCAGCTCGAATATCGGCCCAAGGTCCAACAGGTGATGGACCTGACCAAGGCTTTCTTATGTTGAAGTGTACCAATGAGCCAGGTGACGAGCTCGCCCAGGTGAGGGGTGAGGTGATCAATACAACCTGATATCAGCAATCGTCAAAATGCTGCACTCACCTTCAGCAACAGCTCCAAGAGCCAGGATAGCGCTCTCCTTCTTCTCCCATTCATCCTCGCTGAACAATCGCTGTTGTAGATGAGGCATAAGAATCTCCAGCATTATGCCTCCGAAGGAAACGGCCATGACGTCGAGCGCCGCGGCCGAGCACTTTCGGACATTCCACTCTCCTGCCTCATCTTCATCGTCATCATCGTAGTAGTCGTCATCATCCTCGTCATCCTCTTCCAATGCCTTGTCCGCGGCCTCTCGTGATTTACCCGAGGCGTTGTTGGCGGAGGGATCGTTGGTCTCGTGACCGGCATGAACTTTTCCAGAGTATGCCTTGGGCTTGATGTCGGTCTCTTTGTCGGGTACAGCCTCATCCTCCTCGTCGACATCCAAGTACATCAATTCGTACTCGCTGTACACCATTCCATCGAGTAGCAGAGGAGCGATCTTTCCAATGTGTTGCTGTAGCTGATCCTTGAGATTGGGGTCTTCGGCGAAAGTAAGCCAGAATTCACAAGCTTCGAGCGCAACTGCTTCATCATCGGATTTGGTACAGTACGCCATGTAATCGACGACATTGTTCATTTCGGGTATAAGCTTGTCGGGCCGAGTGGTGAGGATGAGACCCATGGCGGTACAGACTGATCTGCGGACTTCGGCATTGTCGTCGGAAGCTCGGTCAAAGAGACATCGGATATAGCCATCGATGTTGGCGCTGAGCTGAGGAGCGTGTACGGATGCTAGCGAGTACAAGCTTGAAAGACTGTGGTTTCGGATCTTTGCGGAAGAGTGTGCGGTGAACTTGATGAACTCGGGTACAAGGTGGTCGAGGAGATTGACGCCTTGAATAGTGACGTCAAGCTTGGGGGGACAGTCCTCTGTAATCTTCTCGAGAGTGTAGAAGACGGACTAACATCAGCTACTAAGCCAATAAACGCCAGCATTAGCTCACCTCGACGACATTCATATCCTGAGATCCTTTTCCCGTAGTCAAAGCTTCCAAAGCCTCTGGCCACCCTCCAGGTTGTTCCGCAGTCAAAAGTGAAGTAATGACAGCTCCAACAGTCTGTCGAATCATTTGATCCTTATCCTGCAAACCAGCCAGAATAGTACTCTTGACATATGCGACGGCTTGTTTCTCTCCTTCACTTGCATTATCCTGACTGAGGTCACGCGCGTTTATGGAGTTCTTGAGAAGTAAACCCGCGACCGCTCGGTGTGAGTCTAGTTCATTTTGTTGGTGAATAAGAACTAGAGCGAGGTAGGCGAGAAAGTCAGGATTGAATCGAAGTTCCTCTAGGCGCTATCATATTAGCTATGTGATATACAAAGGACGGAGGATTCTGAAGACGCGATAGAGCGCGACAAGAAAGTGAAAGGAGAAGTGACATACATGTGACACAGCTTTCTGCACCTCAGAATCACCTGAAGACGAGCTTCGCAACATGCTCAAGACCTCTTCAAGGCCTTGCTGCTGCGGTTGCCAAGTCATTGTATAGGATTGTATGGAGAGTAGTGTATAGAGTAACAAAGAACCAAGACAGCCAGCTAAATGTCAAAGCGGAGTCCCATTTAAATATACTTCCGTAACATGTGGCACATTCTCAGCTATCAGATACCGGCAAACAGACTGGAGAGGCGCATACATCAGGCTCTGACAGTGTTCAGATCGTAGAAGTTGCTGTACCTCAACAACTGAAACCCGTCCACCTGAGGATAGTCATGATTGGGGTCCAGAATCCACCTTAAAACCGACTCTAGCGTTCCTTTATCCTTCAGTATCAAGAGCACCTCTTCAAGTAAAGCCTCCGCTGCGTTCTTGGGGTTGTCCGGATGATAGTCGGCCCAGACAAGATTGAAAAGACTCGACAGAAGCAGGTAGGGCGATCGCTCCATGTGAGCGATGGTATGTCGAGCTCGGATATCCAGAACCGACAGGCAGAGCTTGAGCTGAACCTCGGAGAGGATCTCAGTGCCTTGAGTCGTACTTTGGAGGCGGATTACTGTCGGCGAAGGCTCTCTGAAAGCACCCCAGATGCGCTCCTCAAGCTTTTACAATCAGCCAAAACCCTCGTCATGCTGATCAGGAACTGACCCGGTGATAGGTCTCGTCTACCTTCAGCGTTTTGAAAGCCGCAGGCTTCCCTTCATAGGCATAGGCCAGGAACTCGTAGCCCGATACCATTATCAATGCCCGGTTCTTCTTAACGCTTGCCTTGCGCCATTGATCTGTCTCTTGCTGGATTGTCAGCACTCAAGTCTTGGAATATGTTCAGCATGTCGATAGATAGAAGGGGTCCTGATGCATAATAGGGGGTGACTAGGACACATAGGTCCAGGACTGGTAGTCTTCACCAGTCGCGCCACAAGTCTGATGAGCGACAGGCGGCAACGACCGTTGAGGAATAAGAACTCAGGACTGTGAGCTTCATCAGTCGAGCCGCAAGTCTGAGGAGCGACGAGCGACAGCGACCGCTGAGGGTTGAGGACTCAGGACTGTAAGTTTTCATCAGTCGAGCCACAAGTCTGATGAGCGACGAGCGACAACGACCGTTGAGGAATAAGAACTCAGGACTGTGAGCTTCATCAGTCGAGCCACAAGTCTGATGAGCGACGAGCGACAGCGACCGCTGAGGGTTGAGAATTCAGGACTGTAAGTTTTCATCAGTCGAGCCACAAGTCTGATGAGCGACGAGCGACAACGACCGATGAGGAATAAGAACTCAGGACTGTGAGCTTCATCAGTCGAGCCACAAGTCTGATGAGCGACAAGCGGCAACGACCGTTGAGGGTTGAGAACTCAGGACTGCATGTCTCCATCAGTCGAGCCGCAAGTCTGAGGAGCGACGAGCGGCTACGACCAGGGACCAATGGATGGGTAGAAATACATTCACATACACAGCGCCTTGCGAGATCACAAATCAACTCACTCGATCGCTTGAATTCTCAACTTTCAAGATTTTCACTTCTGCTTGCAATTCCCTGATCCTCGTCTCTTTAACCACATCCTCTGCTTCCAGCGCCGTGATTCTTGAGTCCTTCTTAGCGTCGTTGGCCTCGACCTTCTCGATTCGCGACATGAGTGAGGCCAGTGTCTGTGAATCAGCCTACTTCACCAAAGACAATGGGGGCTCACAGTGCGAGTCTTTTTCAAGGTCTTAGCCACTTCGGGCCGGTTGGTGATGACAGCTAGGGGTCGCTCACCCTCATCGTGCGCCGGAAACGTTGCGGCATACAGAGGTTGGTGGCCGATCTCGGGGACGCGTCGTCGTGTATTGTCGATGACTTTCGCAGACGACTCAGTGTTTGTCGACAGCGTCAAATTGCCGATATCGAGGACGGCATCTTGCCCAGTCGGGGAAGGGGTCAAAGCCTTGCGTTTCTGGTCGCTGAGTGCAGGCATTGCGTATACGATGCTGATGCTGTAGATATTGAGTATCTAGTGTACGGAGCAGCAGCTGAAAGGACATCCACAACTTGTCTGCTGAAAGGACATCCACAACTTGTCATGTGGCACAACAAATGCAGTGAGGTATGGCTATGGTTTCATTCTCAACGGTATATGAACACTAGAAGTACAACAATCTACAATAATGTTCAATTCGGGGGAAGACCAGAGCTCAGAAGAGCTTGGACAGAACTCCCTTCGCACTGGCTTTGGCGGATTCTTTCAACTATCAAATCAGCCCAAGAACCTCGGTGAGATGGCTGAACTCACGGCATTGTTCCTCGCCTGTGTGAGGTAATTGGACGCAGAAACGGAAGCGTTGTTCATCTGCTCACCGAGCTGATCGATATAGCTTCCTCTCTCCTCTGTAGCTCTCTTCATTTCAGTGTATCTGATCATCAGCCGCAATCACCCCAGGATGATGTAGTACTTACGCATCTTCCCGTTCCCTCAGATCGCGGACTGGAGCTTTTTGCTTGGCGATAGGAGCCCGCTTGACTGGATCAGGAGTAGTAGGTTTGACAGGTTCATCAGGTGGTGTACCCCATGATACCCAAGGTTGCCTAGGAACTGGCGGTGGCCGCGGGAGAGCAGGTCGATTCGGTCCAGCCACGATAGTATCGAGCTGAGCACCAGTGAGAGGCGCTCCACCCCACATCCACGCAAGAGTCGAGGCGGTAACGGGAGTAGGCTGATACGGAACTGGCCGCTTTAAGCTGCAAGGCTCTATACGTGGAGGTAGTGGTTTCCTGAAGTAAAAGACGGTCCGGAGGTTGACATCGAGTGGACCAGCGTACTCGACGAAATCGCCAGACTTGTCATCAAAAGATACTCGGCCAACAGGACGACTAGACCATCAGCCATATCTCGAACAGAAGGACTTACGGATCCATGCCAAAGTAAAGGTGGACTCTAGTGATGTGCTCGAGGAAGGGGACACTGTAGAAAATGGCGTCTCCTGTAGTGGTGATGGCAACGATAATCTTGTTTCCGTGACGAGTAACATAGAAAACATCAGACAATTCGTCGACCTCCAACTCGACTTTCGCTACTCTCTCGCCATTGAAATTGACAGCGCATCGTATACTCTTGCGACTAGCGGCTATCCACAGGCAGTGCGCGTCTTTCGCTTTCTCATCGCCCATTCCAGGTCGCATTGATGCTTGTAGTGATTCGGCCGTTGGCAAGAGTTCATTACCGGTAAGTGGGTCGATGACGAACGACGCGATCGGATGCGCAAGCGATTCGTTGGTGAATGTCGGTGGTTTGGTCTCGACTAGCCATTCTCCCAAGACATTGGTGAGGGTGTAAATCTTGGTCATCCTAGCATTAGCGTACGGAACTTCCTACTAGACTCACCCTTTGGTGTACGAGACGATCAACCTGGGTCTGGGTGAGGAGTCTGTGCCCATTCCCGAGACCACCCATTTCAATGATTCCGCGACCGAGTGCTCTGCCGGTACATTCTGAACGTTCCCCTTCTTCTTGCGTTTTTTGACCATCACACCATCCTCGTTGAAACCTTCTCGAAGGATGATGTCTGGTCCACGCATATCAATGATTACTACCGAGTTGCTTGCAAAAGATACTGCAATGAAACCTGGCAATGAGCTGATGCACGATACAGAGTCAGCCCAACTCACCGATATCAGAAACAGCACAAGCAATCGCCTCTCCTCTTTTGAGCGTAAAGATCGCGACCGGCTTGAATCCATCATGTTTCCATTTAGCCAAATGACCAATCTCCGTCACTTCTTCGATCCACTCTTGCTTGCTCGCCGATGGCATACCAGAAGCAGGATTGGTAGGAAAGTACGAATCGACAGGCGAGTCGTCCAGCTCTTCTGTCTCATCATGTGCGCCCTTCTTCGATTCTCCAAATTTGGTGACAATGACTTCACCAGTCACCATGGTGATAACGCACTCTAGCGCTTCACGGGCGAGGTGGACCGACTTTATCCTCACAGCTGACTTGTCGGTCTCCCATAGTTTCGCAAGCGGCAAATGAGCGACATCGAGACCTTTAAGGTATTCCGAAATCGAAATTGTCAGGTGCGGCAGAGGTCCGGGATACTCGAATCGAAGAGGTGTTGGTAGAAGAAGCAAGTGAGGGGAAACGTCCCAAAATCTCACTGTCGCATCTGAGTGGTATGTCGCCAAGACACGATAGCTTTCTAACTTGGAGACCTTGACATCTGGAGCGCCGTGTGATTGTAGGTCGGGAGCCGCAGCCCCACCATAGAGCGGTAGTCTCGGTTCATCCTCTTGCCCGGCGAATTCGATCGAGTGGCTGATGAGTCGCTTGAAACTGGCAGTGGACAACGAGTAGACTTGGCATCCCAGTACAGAGGATGCTCCAGTCCACAAGGAAGATGGAAGCCGATACCGCCTCCGGTTACGTATACGTTTCGGACCGAATGGCGACATGACTGATCCAGCGGCAGAATCTGGCGATGCCGGTACGCGTAGTGTCGGAGATCCGACCCTGGAACTTGGACTGGCGGTCCAAGGGAGTCGCCATCCGGCAGCAGGAGATGGGCTGCGAGGAGAGGCTGGATTGCTCGACATCATAGGTGTAGGAGTCATTGCGACCAACTTGTCGTCCTCACCTGGCACCGCAAATGACTTTCGACCAGGGGAAGGTGGAGCGACGGTAGAGCGAGGCGGGGGAAATACCCAAGCTTCGACCCCTCGTTCACCAGTTGGTGCATTGACTTTGCTGAGCGTAGGGTCTGGAGTAAGGGTGACGATGATGGCAGTAGGGTCGTGACAGTTGTTGAAGTAGGGATTCGAGCGGGGCATCAAGATGAAATCTTCTGGCGGCGTCGGTGTTGGGTAGTACGATGTTCCCGTAGGCATGAGCGAATCGCGGTACGCGTACCTCTCTTGAGCAGGTAAAGCTTGAGACGGCGATTGTGGGCCTTTCTTGGCTAGCGGAGGCGTATAAGCTGGAAATTGAAGGATATTGATTCCTGGCTTTTCTCCAGCACTCTGACCGCCCAGTACCACCAACAAAGTCTCGCCTCTTTCTGCATAATCGTGCGTAGCGTTCGAAATCTGTTGTGATGTACCATCGGCACCAGCTGTAGCGACAAGCAATTTCAATTCCGCTTGATCAGGAAAGTGGACCCATGCGAGCTTGAAGACAGGTTCGCGATTGGCCGTCGTTACGTCGTTCTCCTTTCTGATTTGGTTGTCGAGTACACCGGCAGAGAACAGTGACTCTGCATCGGTGACGTTGACATCCTCGTGAGTGATTGTGCGGACCGTCAAGGGTTTGTCGGAATCTGAGTACGCCCAGAATGCCATGCAACCGTCGGAATGGCCGACTACAAAGACTAGGCCGTCCGCTCGCCATGCAATCGAGGTGACCGTGGGCGTGCGTTCTGTCCATAATGACTGGTAATCAGCCTACATCATGTTGTCAGAATAAGTCGACTCACGTTTGCGTCATCATAGGTTCCTCCGCCCGGCGCTCCTGGCGGTAGTGTCATCTCGAAGGTCTTTACTGGCATAGCCTGACGGAAGTCGTATGCCACAATTCCTCCTTCATAGCCTATGAGCATGATGTTGATATCTCGCGGACAGACAGCCAAGCAGGTCGGCATGGGTCTGTTTATCAGCGAGAAATTCCGCCCACGGGTCAAAGACTCACCCGCCAAGTGTTCGACGCCTTCCTGGAATCCCACTTCTAACCATCCTTTCCTCGTACTCGCCCCAACAATTGCCTATCTTTAGAGCTCCTATACAATGTCTACTCAGATCCCAAGCCAGAGTTGCACCATCCTTCATCGAAAAGAACATATGTGTGGTACTTGGAAGTGGTTGATCAACAGCGGTTACGGTTCCATACATCGAGTACGCTCCTTCTCTTGTAGGCAGAGGCGGATGTGTGGACGGATTTGGCTGGTCGGTGATATGCTGAAGCGAGAAACTGTGGATTGTATTGCTCTCATCAACAGCTACTATCCTATGATGACCAGGGTGGAAGACCAGGAATTTGATGGGTGAAGCAGGAGCCGCCGAGCTAGCTCCGCTGACGGGCAAGGTGAATTGGAAAGCAGGTTGACCATAGACGTGGATATTGCCTGAGGTTGTACCGACCGCAAAGAGCGACAGGATGGGGTCGACAGCGAGGGCGGTGACATCGCCGGTGAGACCGAGAGAGCGTAGATGTCCATAACGGTAGAATGAGATCTCCTTGAGGTTCTTGGTGAAGTTGGTACCTGGCGGTAGCACGGGCCCCTTTGAGGATTTGAACATGGTGGGTGATAGGCCCAATCAGGCGCAGTTCTTCAAAGCTGTCTGTTGTTAGAGATAGGAGTACGAAATGAGAATGGTCATCGCAAACAGGACGCGTTTTCTATTTACGCGTTCCTGCATCCTTTGATAGAGTTGTACTATACCTTGCCTCTCCTCTCAGTTTCCTTAGACTGGGACAAAGTCGATTTGCAGAGCGTCTGATGATCTCCACTTGACCCATGCATCGTTGCTTTTCTCATGCATAGCCTTGCACAGTTCCCTGTAGCACCAGTATACTATTGGAAGATGGCCAGGAACGAGCCACAATTTCTAGAGCTCTTCCTCCACTTGACATCTCTGCGTCTCTTCTCTCTGTCTCCTACCTTTCTATCACCACTACTAAGTCGACTGCCTAGACATCATGGAGGGCTTTGGATTACCGATGAGCTTCGGCAAGAAGTCAAAGGCCGCTCCGGTCAACATGACAGCCAAGCTCGAGAAGAGCAAAAGAACAGAAGAGGTACGTTGGGTTTACGTCAAAAGCTGACGTCTAGCCGCCAGCTGCCAAAGAGGAACCAGTCGTCAAAGCTGAAGAAAGTCCCGCTGGAAATGAAGATGACGATGATGAGGAGGTTGGACCTATGCCTCCTTCTGCGGATGGGAAGCGGAAGTTGACGGCTGAGGAAGAAGAGGAGGACGAGTTTGGATTTGAGTCGGATGAGGCAGAAGAAGAGGACAAGATGCCAACGAGTCACGAGATTGTGCTCAAGGATCACAACAAGGTACGCCCTGCTTTTTAATATCATGCTTGAGGCTGATTGGATAGGTCGTCTCAGCCATCGCCGTTGATCCTTCGGGAGCTCGAATAGCAACTGGATCACACGATTACGACACCAAGATATGGGATTTCGGAGGAATGGATAGTAGACTGAAGCCCTTCAAGAGCTTCGAGGCGAATGGAAACTATCACGTATGGCTACCCGAACTATGATCAATGCTGATGGGCAGGTACACGATATTGACTATTCCCTTGATGGTCAATCTATGCTTGTCATATCCGGAACTCTGTATCCCAAGATCTTCAACAAAGAAGGTGAAGACGAGTCAGTGTCACGTCTTCGGAAGCCTCCAACATCATACTGATGTTGTAGAAAGGAATTCGTCAAGGGTGATGTATACCTGCGAGACATGAAGAACACAAAGTACGTCTTCCAAATGTAATCGAGAGCTACCCTGATATACAAGGGGTCACACCGCGCAGATCAATCGCGGATCCTTCCATCCCACCGAAGCCCATCTATTCTTGACTTGCTCAAACGACTCGACTTTACGTATATGGGACACTCGCAACCTCGAGAAGCAGAAGGCAGTGATTGTCGTCAAGTCAAAGGAGCGTGGAGCGAGGACCAGAGTGACTTCATGCGCATGGAGTCCTGATGGATCGTTGATCGCTGGAAGTGAGTTCATTTCACTTGATATTGCCATGAGTCCTAGCTAACGGCAAAGCTTGTTTGGACGGTACATTACATGTCTGGAAGACACTCTCCAACCTGGCACGACCCGATAGAAGTTGTGAAACTGCTCACACGAAAAACACCGAGACCACTGGTGTCGCATGGTCTCCGGATGGAACGAGACTGGTGACAAGGGGAGGCGACGATACTGTGAAACGTAAGGGAGTGTCACGTTGTCATTAAAATCGATGCTGATACTAGTCTGGGACCCTAAGTCATTACGGAAGCCTCTAGCTGTGGTTGAGGGGTTGGGGAATATCTACCCCGAGACCAATATCACGTATTCGCCTGATGGTAAATCGATCTTGACTGGTCTTCCCGGCAAGAAAGGAATGAAAGGCTCTGTCGTCTTTCTCAGCGCAGAGGATCTATCGGAGCAGAGACGTATACCCATCGGTGAGGGTACGGTAGTTCGCGTACTCTGGCATTCGAAGATCAATCAAGTCAGTCACACATCCATCTGACTATGCGCAATGCTGATGATAGGTGTTTGCTACATTATCCACCGGAGCTGTCCACGTCTTATACTCGCCGCACTCATCGATCCACGGTGCTCTACTCCCACTGAAAAAGATGCCAAGAACAGCACCTCGCGATCCTTCATATTCCACCGCAGATCTCAAACCAGTCATCTTCACCCCAGATGCTCTTCCAGCGTTCGCAGACCAAGGTCATCGAGAATCATTACATCAGAAAGACAAGCGAGCCAAGAAACTCAAGCCTACCGAACCGATACATGGAGCTGGGAAAGGTGGTCGATTGGGTCAAAGTGCTACTCAAGGTTTGGTGCAGGATATATTCATGAAGGAGAGAATCAACGAGGATGTGAGTTTTCCAATCATCGGAGCAGAGAGAAGAATAGAGCTGATGTACCTAGCCTCGGGAAGCGTTGCTCAGATTCGCCGACAAGAAAGACGACGAAGAGAAGAAGGAATGATCGCCAGTGTTTATTATAGTGAAATGCATTGCCCTCCTTGTACACACTGCTCCCCGAGAACCTCACAGAATCAAGCCTTTCCCCCACTTTCCTTGTACTTCTGGGCCATCTCCAAAATCTGTGCATTACCGAGCGTAACGACCTTCTCGACAGGTGGGTTCACAGCCAAGTAAGCGATACATCTGCCAACACTAGATTGTCAGCTTCCATGCCCGGAGACCAGTACAATCACTGACTCTTCCCCATCCGTCATCAAGTGCTTCATGGGTAGACCGATCGACCTCATGCCTCCAAACAACTTCTGGGTGATCCATTCCGGTCCCCTGAACTCTTCCCTGTCTTGTCAGCTTCTACCAGAAAGGGAGGGACGGAGCACGCATACCTTGAGCCCATCAAGAGTCCGGGACGAAGGATAACGCAGTGGTCGAAGTCAAGACTCTTAAAGTTCTCTTCAAGCTCTCCTTTAATTTGTGGATAGCCCATCATAGAGTTCGGGTTGGCTCCACCCGAAGATACCAGGATTGCCTGTCATCAGTACGTGCCATGTATGAGGTAGAAGTTGACTGACAGTCTTGGCTCCATCTGCTTTGGCCTTGGTTACAAGATCTCGATTCAGATATAGATCAATCTCCTTCTGTTTCTCGAATCCTCCTGCTTGTCCCCTTGTAGTTCCCAGACAACTTATGTACACTCCGCCATTGGGTCCGACTCCTTCGGTCGAGGTGATGGCATCGGCAAGGTTGGGTAGGGCACGGTTGACATATGACGTTGACGCGTTTGTGTAATTCTGAACTGGCGACGGGTGGTCCCTTCTTGTAATTGCCGTGAGGTTGACGGCGCTTGGGGACTGCAGTAGAGCGAGGAGAGTAGCTGATCCAGTGAGACCGGTGCCTCCTACTAAAGTGATGGGTAGCGTTGTCATGTTCAGATATGTTAAGCGTAGCGGTGTGAGGTACGATGTAGATGTAAAGTGGCAAGATGAAATTAGAGTTATCCCATCCCGTGACTCGTCTTGCAGGGCGAACAACATGTAGCTGGCCTAGAGTATGAGAGGATGCAAGTCTGAACTATTGCATCTATCAATTCATTCATTCTATCATGCCTGCTCTAGCACCTCACCCTACTCTTCGACTCTTGTCGCTGTTCTTTCCCAGCGTCACCAACACCTCTTTAAAGACCTCGTTCACCAAGTGGGTGGAATCGAAGACCAAATCCCACGCGTGCGTGTCGCGTCATCATCCAAGTCACAGCTGATATAGTAGTCATGCGAAGGAGCATTCCTCTTTCAACTCCCACGTACCACCATCCCAGCCCTCGGAGCCCGAGACCTCGGCGCCAATCACCCGACCAGTCGGACCGTCAGACTTCCTCCCTTCCAACATGGACGACCTCGACTTTATCTCTGCGCGAAATGCAGCCTGGGCTGCTTTCCAACAATGGCAAAAACATGAAAACGAACTACGAATCGCCGACTTAGAGCAGGGTGCTCAAGGACAAGCGCAACGGGTGAGTGAAGCGAGCGTGAAATGGGACCTCGCGTACGCAAACTCGGAAGCCAACAAGGCTTTCAGCCCTATGAACGCGTAGCTTCCTTTCCCCATATTCCATTTCCTCTTCTCAGGTTGTATCCCGTGTGTATGCATGTATCTGTGCATAAGACTGGCCAGACAAGTGACCACAGCATCTACTCGGTAATAGCAGGGCAAATGACCCGTGCCTGGCAACAATATTTCAATCGTTCAGTTGCAATTCTGCTATCCAACTTACCATCTGCCAACATGACACACCGTTCACGCTCAGGTGGTCCTCAAGCCCAACACGTACAACGGAAGAAGAACAACAATCTACCCCGCAAACCCCGACCCGAACCAAGGATAGAAGAAGATCCAAACGCAACACCTCCACCACAAGCTCATCCACTCTCTTCCATGCCTACTACATTCGATATCCTTGCCTTGATACGACACTCGCTTGCTCCTACTATTACTTCGCCCGACTTCAAAGGTACGGTTCAAACAATCAAGGGGCTACTGTATGATAAGAAATGGTTGGAGGCATTTGGGGATGAAGAATTGTTGGATGCCTATGCTGGTCGATGGGTTCCAAGTCGAGTGCTGTGTTTCAGGGAGCTCTTTGCCGAGTCGGAGGAATTGAGGAAGGTGATCATCGGTAGCGAGGAAGTAGCTGAGGAGAAAGGCGAAGATGCAGAAAAGGGAGAGAGCAGTAAAACCAAGAGCAAGATTGTTTCACTTGGAGGAGGAGCTGGAACCGAAATTCTCGCTATCGCCTCTTTGATTCACGGACAACGATTGCTCGACCGTCAAAATGGTGAAGCATCGCCAGATCGTTACCCCGATTGGGTCGGTGTTGATTTCGGACCATGGTCTGGTGTACTTGAGAAATTCAGTTCGGCTTTCACATCATTATGGCACCTTGACCTCCAATCTCCATGTCATCAGATGGATCTCCTTAAATCCGCTTCACCCAATCCACTCTTACCACTCATCAGGGGGGATACATCCCTCGTCACGCTCATCTTCACCATCTGCGAGCTCATGTCACAATCCCGACCTGGTACTATCCGACTCATCCGGGACCTCACTACCAACCTACGTTCAGGCGGCCTCTTACTAGTGGCCGACTCGGCATCTGATATCGCTGAATTCGAACTTGGTTCCTCTGGTCGTAAATGGCCAGTATACATGGTATTGGATGCCATGTTGCTCGGAACGAAGGATGAAGAGGGTAAAGCACAATGGATCAAGGTGGAGAGTGAGGATAGTAGGTGGTTCAGGTTGCCAGAAGGGGTAGCAGACAATTGGCCAGTCAAGTTGGAGAATACGAGATATTGGTATAGATTGTATAGACGTGTTTAATGACATTCATGTATGTATGTATGCGTGACAATGATGATGCTGATAGTACAACAGCTACTGATTATATAACTTACTACGTGTGCTTGAACTCGCTACTGATACCGATCCCCACTCGTGTTCACAGTCTAGATCCCTATCCCGGCCGTACTCCTTTCTGCGCTCACTCCAGGGCTAGTCCCGCTGTATCCAGTAGATGCAGGGCTCCGGCTGGAATTGTATGGATATCCAACAACAGCCTCTACAGGCGGATAAGCATGAGTGGGCGAAGTGTTCTTGTATACCCCAGGCCCGAGAGGACTGGGCAATCGAGGCTGAGTCTCGCTTCCAGGACTGCGCGAGCGGTATGGGTATGGGTGATGACGGTGTTTCGAGCCGTTGATCGGGGGTAGCTGATGCTGGTGTGTATATGCTGGAGGCCGATGATGATTGATGTGGGCGGTGTGGCGTTGTTTTTCGTTACTGGACAGACCACCTAGTGTTGAAGTACCTAGTGTCGAAGTAGGTGATGGAGCGGAGGAAGGTGACGGCGAGAGGTCCTCTCTTCTGCCAATTTCTTCGAGGAGCTGTCTCATGAGCATCGTTACATCAGTAATGATGAGATACGTACCTTGACAAACTCATCAACACCCATAGCCCCACTCGCAGCATACTTCTGCTGAAAGACAAAGAAAGGTACTCCGGTGACCCCCAATCGATGAGCTGAGGCATAAGCCCTCCTGACTTCCGAATCGCATTCATCGCTATCCAGCCATTGTCGAGCTTGCGTTCCACTTGGGAACAGGTTGAATAGCATGGCTTGGTAGGTTAAGAAATCTCTATCGGAAAGATGTTGCCCATCCAGGTGGTGTGCTTCGAATAGGTTCATGGCGAGAGGGAGTTGGGAGGCAGGATCATTTCGCAGTGCGTAGGTCATGAGTCGATGTGCGAGGTGCGTTGAAGACACTTCACATCGGTCAAAATTCCTGCCTATAAGTACGGTTTGCCTGTAGTGACAATACGACTCACGTCTCGTATCCAACAGTCCGTAGCTTTTCTTCAATCATTCCCCTGACCACCTCTGCTTTCTTGTCCCCGAACTTCTTTCGCCAGTGCTCCATCCTTGGCATAGGTTCTTCCGTCAAAGCCGGATTGAGCTGATAAGGTAAGAACCGATATCGAAGCTCGAGTGTTTCGTGAAAATGGATAGTATTGTATTTAGCGACAGCTATTTGTCAGCAATTTTCACCACTAGTCGGGACGATTGACATACCAAGCTGAAGTTGCTTGACTGCTAGTAGACAGAACGGACATGTGAAATCAGACTACTTCGTCAGTTACTTGAACCCGAACGAAGTCGCGTAGAACATACAGTGACATCGACTTTTATGACCCTCAACCGTGAGGGTCCCGCCGCTTGAGAATTACCCAACAGTATCCGCTCCAACCTCATGGCCATCGTATGTGATCCCTTCTGAGAGCTCTCTGATATCCTGCTCCGTGAACTACTATCGATGTCCGATTCGGTCAAAGCCGAGCCCGATGATGGCCGAATGTCCGGTGTGTGACCTGGGGGGCGTGCTGACAAAGGATCGCCTGAGACGCACTGGAACTAAGGGGGATGTTGTTGGTGTGCTAGACACGACTTTGTGTTGACCCAAGGGTGTACTGTGCTTGTTCGGTTCGGTGATTCGGCTTCGATCGCCACTGGTTTGTTTTACAAAATTGGAAGGAAGAAAACGGGATCGATCGTTCACTTATATATGTCGTTAAACGTGTCGTTGCTGGAGTAGAATCGATGGAAGCGTCAAGCCGCGTATGCCGAGTTGATACAAATGAAGTGAAAGGATGACCTATGCAATGGAGGATAGAAGAAGGAAAAAGGAAAAGGTTTACTGGAATCGATTATTGATTTACCCTTGATGATGATGTCTTCGTGTCTTGTACTTTTCGAAAGAAACAAAGCAAGTCAGACAGGCACAATTAAGCCGGAGTCTGGATCTTGGCGGTAGAGGTGACCTTTCGAGCGTTCGGGTTTGAGTGCTTGCTGGAAGATATCGAGGGGTATGATGCAAATGGTGTGTGTGTGTATGGAACGACTTGCTACGTTGTTCGGTCATCAACTGTGCCCGAACTATACTATAATCCAAGTCTAATGCCCAGAGATTGTGGTGCCAATTAGACGTACGTTAGCACACACCGGCAATTGAATTTGAATTTCATTTTCACTTTCTCGGAGACTGCGCGTCCATTTTATCCGATGGCAGGGACATGTACATTCCGGAAAACACGGACAGGTCGCTCTCTCATCTCACAAGCACCAAGCACAGGGGGGTCAAAGAGGGGCTACATGACGTTACGGAATTTGACAAATGCTGACTGAGCAGGACTGCGGCCTCGCTTGGAAGATGTGGAGGTGAATGAGGGATTTCGGCAACGAAAGCCTTTGATCGGCTTCTATTTGGCGGGCGTAGGCCGGTTCACCGATTTTGGGGAGATTTGTCCGGAGAAAGCTACGCCGGGATGGCCGTAACGCCGCAGTCACAGTCTACGTTTAGCATAGGTTACATACATCAAATCGTCCCTAACTAAAGCCGATCTATATAGTGAGAGTCATAATACTGAGCGTCAGTACCACACGCGGGCTAGAAAGCAAAAATTGAACGTACCCATCAATGACAAAGGCGTCGACCGTACGACCGTCCGCAGTACCCGTCCGTAACTTGCCAACGTCTTCTACAGATCCAAAAGTAGCCAATAGCAATCCAGCATCTTTGACACTAGCCACCAGACTTGGTACTGCGGCCTGACTATCAGCACTGGTCACTTGCAGCCCAGGTGACTTACCAAAGTGGTAGCTTCCAAAATGACACCAAGGAGATTTGTTGATTTCGCGAAATTGACTGCTTCTCTCACTGAGAGTGATCTCAGATCCACCTCTTCATCTGTTCCAGCAGGGATGAGCGATGCATCCGTCCTCTTCCTGGATAGACCACAGTATGAAGCAAAGAACACCGCATCTGTAGGTCAGTTTTCCGTATATGCGTCTGTTGGCATAACTCACAATTAGGTTGTTTCCAGTTGAGAGCGGTGCAAACCGTCGGGTCGAAACTGCTAAAGATGATTTTACGCCCCGGACTCGTTTTACCAGCTTCATAAACCACATGAAGTACACTATCGACAAACGCATTGACCTCACCCGATCGTCCGACCGATTCGTATTTCGCATCGAATTCACGAGCATATCTCAGCTGGATATTGACACCAGTCTCGGCTGGGAGTAATGCCAATACAGCCTCGAGTGATGCCATGGACTTTCGTAAGAGGGCACACCATTCTGATGGAGATTGGTGATTTGGTGTACCGGAGATATTACGGTTGAGCGATGTTGCCAGAGAGTCGAATTGAGAAGACGAGACGTCTGCGACACCAATGTCGAAGCCGGGGACCGGTAATGTCCATCCTGGATACAAGACCGGAATCTGATCCTTCGTCAATTGGACGACAATGTGGACGTATTCGCCAGAAAGCGAAGATGCAGTGACGAGTGCGGATTCGCGAGCGGGGATGGAAGGAGGGGCGGCAGTTGGGGGTCGAAGAGCAGGAGAGGAAGTAGAAACCGATAATGGTCGATGCGATTGAAATTGATGTGCGTGATCCTGTGATGGTGCTGATGGTGTGACCTTGGACTTCCAATACGTCTCGACACGACCTCCAATCTCGAGTTGAGCACCCTGGAAAGGCTTGATACAGCTGACTTCGAAAGCGACCTCCCCTATCGTCTTGAGATGATGGTCGAGAAGTGGTACGACCAGACCTTGATGGTTTTGGATATCTGTAAACATGGACGGTAGGACGATAGCTCGGCCAATGACTTTCGATCCGAATGTGGGGTAGAGCGACAGTTCGAGGGTGAAGCGCGCAAGATCCTGGACTTGGAATGAGAAGACTTCCCGCTCGTCTGCTAGTGGGAGAATGACAGAGTGGGGTACGGATGTGATGTCGGTTTTGGAGGTCATGACGAGCTTGAGTGAAGACCACATTTGTAGTGTATCCTCTCCTGAGCGAGAGTAAAGCTTGACAGGTGGTGGTTTCGGTGTTTGAGATCGTGTAAAGGGATGGCCAAGAGACAAGTGGACAAGACATCTCTGTGCGAGGAATTCGTGACCATATACCCTCAATCTGATTTGTCAGTCGAGCTTCGTCCAATTGTAATGTACTCACGGGATGATAGGAGGAGGTAATGACAATGATGGAATAAGCTCAAACTCCTCCATTGGCTGTTCGACCTCTGCATCCGATCCAGGAGACAGGTTCTCCATCTGAGGATCCGCTGCTAATCCCAGATTACCCATACTCTCCAATGTACTCTGCTTCCCAGATAGCTTGGCACCATTGGCGACCAAGAAGTTGAGGATAGCAACATGTCCGAACCAAGCGGCATACCATCCTGGAGACTTGCCATACTCGTCACTCGCATTGACGTCGCACCCTGCAGCGACGAGGACCTGTACACAAACGAGATGTCGAGATTCACCACCGACGGCGGCATGATGTAATGGTGTCCAGAGATTGTATTTGTCTTGACGGTCTTTCCCACCGCCATCTGCTCCTCCCTCTTCGACCAGAAGTTGACAGATCGACTCATGACCGGCTTTGGCAGCGAAATGTTGAGGGTAAAGTCCCTCTGAATTGGGCAAGACCTTGGCACCACACCGTAGGAGTAGACGGGCGACTTCAACTCGGCCGTATTGACATGCCAGCGATAAAGGAATGAGATCGTTGGATACGGAAGTGGGCTCGAGGGCGATCTTGGCAGTGACGAATATACGAACTACTTCGAGATGACCGTGGTGGATTGCGTGCATGAGTGGAGTGTATCCATCCATATCTGTCGCCGTAGGGTCTGCCTGGGGTAGCAGATAAGAAGCGATCTCGGCGTGACCGTTAAGCGCGGCGTAATGTAATGGCCGACGATCGTAGGCGTCCGGCTGTTCTAGCGTTTGAGGAATACATCCAATGACCATCTTGACTACTCGTAATGAGCCGGCGATACATGCTTGATGTAGAGGAGTTCGGCCGTTGATGTTATCCACATAACGGCAATCGAGCTTGACGTATTCCTTGAACAATGGGGCATGTTCATCGGGGACTTGGATTGCTGCGTTCCATAGGACTCGCATAACTGATTTATCGTTTGTCCGCGCTTGCATTGCGCCGGCGACCTTGAGCCAATCGACAATCGCTTCCCTGCTTCCACTAGACAATGCTTTGGCCATGTTGGCCTCCAGATCCATCAATGCGTCTGCAGCGAGTGACTGTCCAGCATCAATATCGTAATCGACGTTTCTGTCCAGAGGTAATCCATCCGCCCCAAGAGATTCGTGGAGATCGGCAAATAGCGCCGAAGACAAGTGTTCCGAAGATCCATTCTCCAAATCGAGCAGGTTGGCAGCGACAATATCTGACAACTTGGCGATGAACTCTCGATTGAAACAAGGTTGAACTTCGACTTGCCGTTCGATATATAGCTCTTTGGTGGATGATTTACTTCGTTTATCCCATTTCTTTAGAATCTTTCTGAATCCGGTAGCGTTGATTTCGATGAATCCTTGTAATTTGCCCAAATCCCTTTCGAATAATCTCCATCCTTCTTCAAGACTCGTCCATTCCAAATCTTTCCTTCCGCCATTACTTACCAACCCGCCATCATCAGGGCTGTGATCGACCCGGTCTTCAATTCCCCTTGATGAACGTAACAGCCGTTTACGGTTCGTCAACAAAGTCAAGAGTCTCAGACGTAAATCGCGTTCTTTGATAAGGTAGAATGCGTTGATCTGGTATAAGCCCCTGGACGACTCGAGGGTGTTGAGACACACCTTTTCCAGCTCTCGCTGTAATGTAAAGAAAAACACATCCCGATGAGCTTTGAAACTATCTTCCTTTGCATTCCTCCCTCGTCCGCCTTCCAGCATGATTCCCTTGGGCGCAGGCGGTTCTGTCGTAGGTGGCAGAGGATCCAGATCCAAGTTCCCAGAAGCAGATGCTTGTCCTTCTACATGTTCGGCGTAAGTGGAGGATTCGGAACCGGCGCTAGGTCCCAATGGACGCTTGGGCGGGCGTAGACCCAGGGATAGGAGGGAAGCGTCGGCTGCACTACGTCCTGCTGCGTAGGAATTGATGATCTTCTTCAAGGCCTGGGAGTCAGTACCGGCTCGAATGGGTGGGTCGTACCTTGTAATTGAGGTAGTACTCTCCCCATCCTGGGACTTGCTGCGCTTGGATCGTCTTTCCGAACTGCCCAATTAGCTTTTCGAGCAGATACAAGAGGGGTGCTTGGGCTGACCTTCATCTTGAAATCGCCAACCTCGGTTCAAGTTACCGCGATGCGAGAGATCTATCTCCCTTCACCGAGCAATTGCCTGATTCCTGTCCTTTCTCGCGTGAATGTTTTTCACGGAAGCAGTGAATCCAAGAATCGATTGTCTGGCTGTTGTAGACTATGTAGATGGCTGAACTGTATGCAACATAAGGGTAAGGGAATAATAGTACAATTGGGTTACTGCCAGTCTACAGGTTGACTTGCTGCACGTGCGTGATTCTCATCAGCCATCATCCGTTCCCAAGATTAGATTCCGTTGCGTTCCTTTCCGGCCCGGTTAAATCAATCTGGGGTCTCCATCTCACAATTGAATTCATGTCACCAATCAATCAAGCTAGAGGGTAGAGTATCTTGGACCATATACTCTGAGTAATGACGCCCATCATGGCCATCATACATCTCCCGCTTGGTTAGATGTTCAACAGAGAATACAAGATAGCCATGAGAGTCCTTGGACGCTTTTCGCTTACTCGAAGTCTGGGCGGATTGAGGACCTTCGGTATCCCCCAGGTCAAGTCTCGAGCTTTCGCTTCGACATCGGATCAGGACCCAGTCTTGACCCAGCTCAACAGGGTAGCAGAGCTCCAGAGGCGAGTGGCAGCCGAGAATTCCAAGCCCCGCAAGCAAGATATCATCGCAGAGTACCCGGACCTACGAGAACTACTGGAGATGTGAGTCATCCAGATAGGACATGGCTGATGATAGGATCTACGACCCCAATCATCGAGCACATTTATCACTTGGAGCTGTTCAGACTCGCTTGAATAACCTGCCGAGCAGGATCACTTCGTTCGCGCCTCCGGCTTCGATAATGGAGGTCTTGACGCGATTATCGAATAAGGAGGTCACGGGACACGATGCTAAAGATTTGGTCATCCGGTTCCTTGCTGGACATGGGATTTTGGATCGGAATAGCTACGAGCTGAAGGAAGGGAAAGAGGCGGAGTTTGAGTTGTTCGGGAGGTTGTTGGATAGGAATTTGATTGCTGGTTTCGGAGCTAGGACATTGTCAATGGTCGAATGGAAGTCGGATACAACGAAGGCTGGAGAGCCGGCTACAATCGACACCAAGTCTACATCAATACCTGCGAACCATTCTTCGCCCAACTTTACCCAAGGTCAAACTCTGGCACCTTCCCTCCGAAACCTAAAGAGCTTCCCGGTGGCTCTTGGGAAATCCATCGAACCTCCATTCACCGAGATTGCCAAATCGTCCTGCAAGTGGTACGCATCCCGAAAACTCGACGGCGTCCGAGTCATAGCATTTCTGGATATACTCATCTCCGATGATGGCTTTCCACCAACAGTGTGTGACGTCAACTTCTTCTCGAGGACCGGCAAGCCATTCACCTCGCTCGAGAAAGTACACGATCAGTTGGTGCACTTGGGCCATCATTTCCCGAAAGTGAGAGAATTAGTGAACAGGAACGTTGGCCCTTTTGAACGGGATGATGAGGATTTTGGGCCGATCAAGCGTCTCGTCTTTGACGGCGAAGTGTGTGTTATGCGCGAGAAACAGGGAACAAGGTCTTCTGATAGAAGACCAGACGAGGGTACCGGTGCTGGAGCAATTTGGTCCGACAACAATCTCGAGGAAGACTTTACGTCGACCGTATCGGAAATCCGCAGAATGGAACCTTTTCAAATCGCCCACCCCGTTTACTATATCTTCGATATACTTCCCTACTCCCTATTTGATGCCGGCAAGGGTCCAAGCAAGTTCAGTGAACGAGTCCAAGATATCCGGGAATTGGGCGATTGGCTCGCTACGCAGCCTAATCAACAGAAGATACTACGACCGTTAGCTCAGTGGGAGATTAAAGATCCATCAGAGATAGATGGAATGGTAGCCCGAGCAGCGGACGAGGTGTGGGAGGGATTAATTTTAAGGGCAGATAAGCCTTACAAGGGTTCCAGATCGTGAGTCCAGTATCAAGATATAACTGATAAGTAGGAGCGATATTCGGAAATTCAAGAAATGGCAGGATGCGGAATATACTGTTATCGACGTCGAGAATTCCCGGATGAGGCTGGCTGTAAATGGGGTATATGGGGAATATGACGCGATGGCGAATATCTGGATTGAACATAAAGGCGTAAGGGTATCTGTAGGGAGTGGTTTCACGGCCGACCAGCGTATTCAGTTTGGGAAGAACCCGGAGCTGATCGTGAGTGACACTCCCAGGTACGAGCTGATGACAGGTGGGTAAAGAAGTCACGGTGGAATACTTTTCCGAATCAGCCTCTTCAAGTCGAGAGGGTCTATCATTACGGTTCCCGAGAGTGAAACAGATCTGGAGTGAGGGTAGACGGACAGTCTGAACTTGAGAATTGAGTGGTGCCAGGGATAAACGAAAAAGTTACGATATAATCTACATGATGATCCGATGGCGAAATTGTTCTCATCTGTAACGAATTCTTGTACTTGATGTATACTCCCTACTCCGTATATAGTTCCTGATATCCTTCATCTCGCTCCGTTCAAGTAGTAACTAGATCCATCAGTCAATTCCCAAATGATGTTGACCCAGACTCACCCTGGCTAGACCGCACTATGGGTCCTCCTGCCCTCCCTGTTGACTAACGCTCGGACTCCTACTGGGTTTCATAGCCAATCCCTCTCCACCGAAACTGCCAAGACTGATAATTCCATCCTTCTTCTCACCTCCCTCCACCTTCTTCAATTGTCCTTTAACAGGTCCTTTATCCTGTCCAGGTGATCCGGCCATGACCCCAGTTTCGGCCACGGTAGGGTGTGAAGCGGGTTCAGTGATGATTCCCGTATCGAGGTATGGAGTTTCGGTTTCTGGGGACCTGAGAGGTGGTTCGACTGGTTCAGCAATGTCGGTCTGTTGTGATTTGTTTGGGGAGGCGGGGATCACTGCTGGCGTATGGTTTAGTTTGGAAGGGTCGATAGGTGGGGAAGTGGCGGATTCGCGAGCGGGAATGTCGAGTGGTGCAGACATCTTGGTTAATGGTGGGAATCAACTGAAGGAGTACTGAGTGGGCAATGGATTCGATTAGAGAGTCGGAAGGTGTTTCGTTGAGGGTCTGGTGGTATGTGCTAGGGGAAGAAAAAGCAAAGGAGGGTGGGGTTTGGATCTGCGTCTCACAATTTATAGTGACGCAAGACCACGTGAAATAGCTGCTCGCAGCTTCTTGCTCGGTAATGTCAGCATCGGGCGTCATGGATATATAGTGCGAGGTACAAGAGGCACTGCGCAGTATATGAAGGTCAGGAGACTGAGGTCACCATTGGGGGATATAGTACTCCAAGCGACGTAAAAGGACAGCGGGGCTCATCGAGGGAGATGCGGCGCACGCATCAACTCGAGGTGTGACATCGTGATAATTTTACATGCATGCTTCTGATCCCTCATCCAGCCAGCATACCTACTCAGGCCTCTTGTACTTGAGAGGAGGCTCCAGTCCGACTTTCCTAGCTGAAGCACGAATCTTTTCAGAGTCCGTCATATCCGCCAGAGGAGTATAACGTTTTAGTAGTTCCTGCCCATCAGCTTTACTCTTCCTCCTCTCTTCCAGAACTCTCGATCATAGTCGGGGATGAGTAATAGTCTGACTTACAGAGTGTATACGTGATGCACGCATGAAATCTCGAGTCTCCGTCAAGAGTTTTTGTGCCGATTCCGGGCTGCTGGATTCAACGATCATCTCGCGAATCCCATTCTCGACAACCAAATTCCGTGTAGATCGGGGATTGCGTGACTATATATCAGCTTCTGATCTCTTGCAAGGTTGATAAAGGGGGTGGTGAACACGAGGAAAAGGCGAACATGACATACTGCTAACCGGATTTCACGGAGTAAAGAACGATATAGGTGTTGTAGAGGCGTTGTCGACATGATGTATACGTGCGTTATTTGAACGTGTCTTGTGTATCTACTTGTAGAGTTCCTTTTCAGATGATGTAGGCTTCCGTTCTGATGGCCGGACTAGGTGTATAGATGTATAGTATATGATCAAAGTCGACCAGTCGATGAATCCAGCGGATCTTTCTTTTGAACGCGCCGAGATAACAAATTTCTAATACCAAGCCCTATCTATCAATTACTTTCTATAATCTACATCACATCAACACCAAGCAACTTAAAAAATGGGCAACCCATCTGATGTCCCTATGTATGTCAGCCCAATGTGAATACAGAGCAATGCTGATGACAGGATCCGACTGAGCTACAATGATGTTCACAAGGCTATCCAGTCTTCTGCCGTGAAGATCAAGGAGCAGTTCAGTAAGTCTTTGTCCCTCCTCCACTTCTTCTGTCTCAGGGTGACATCCCTATGAACGACAACTGATAACAGGCCCCGACTTGTTCATTGCCATTGGAGGAGGTGGATTCATCCCAGCTCGAATTTTACGGACATTCTGTAAATACACATTAGACGGAACCGTCAAGAAGAACATCCCAATTCAAGCAGTCGGTCTAGTCCTCTACGAATCCATGGGTGGTGTGAGTCTTTCCCGTGTGTTGAATGAATGAAGCTAATGGGTAGATTGCCGAACAGGCTGGTGCCGAGGTCGTTAGGACTCAATGGCTTGATTTCTCTACTGTACGCCAAATTCATGTCGTTTCAGGAAGATGGTACTGATAACAGCTTGGAAGCAACTACAACCAAGGTGGTCTTCTCGGTCGAAAGATCCTAGTTGTCGACGAAGTCGATGACACCCGACGAACCCTCATGTATGCTCCATTCTCTCTTGACATAAAGAAGTGCTGATAAGTAGCTACTGTATCAAGGAACTACAACGTGATATCGAGCTCCAACTAGCAGCAGTCAAAGATGAATCAGAACGAGAGAGGTTGAGGGCAGAGACCCAGCTCGGTATCTTTGTCGTTCACAACAAGTCAGTCCAATTCTCTCTTTCTGCCATCTTTGGAATGTTTGGAGTGAGAACTAACAACCAGGCTAAAGGAGAAAGCAGGAGAACTAGACGCAAGCGTCAAATACTTCTCTGCGGTAGATACCCCCGACGTCTGGCTCGCATACCCATGGGAATGCGATGGAGATATCGAGGAGCACGATAATGATCGGTCAAAGAACCCAACCTTGTAAAATGGGAAGGGGATGTTCATATTGTTTCAATTACCCTAGGGCATGCATAGACTGATACTTGGCATATTCGGCATCAAGGCTATTCTAAGCTTCACGGCGTTTTCTACGTGACGACTTTTCGCGAGTCTTGACCTCTTCACGAGGTTTGGCATCCTCGCTAGATCTTGATCTACGTCTTCTGAAACCGTCAGCCAAAGTCAACGTAACAGCAAGGTGACTAACCTGGAAGACCTCCTTTCTTCCTGCTCTCCGTCACTCTCCCATCCACCAGGTCCGAGACCTACATCCTCTCGCTTTCTCTTTCCAGTAGATCCACTTCTACGTTTCGACGAAGTTGCAGTCGAAGACTTCTCCCGCTCTTTCTTACTACGTGACGACCTTCCCTTTTCCCGTTTCGGAGTCGGACTCCTACTTCTAGATGGACGAGACGATCGTGGTTTTTCTCGTTTAGGTGTTGGACTTCTACTCCTGCTTCTGGAAGGGCTTCTTGATCGACTGGGCGAGCGCGAGTCGTCAGAGCAACTATCCCTTCGGCGACGCGATGAACGTTTGACCGGGCTTGGTGTTCGTGATTTGGAAGACGCAGCGGAATCTCCATAGTCGAGTCCGGCGGCTGAGGAAGAAGGCTCGACACGGTCTTTATCCTTGAATCGCCCTGCTTTGGGGCCTTTGGGAATATTGTTGACCATCTGCTGAGCGGCGCGTGGTCCATGTGGAACAATTGGCACTGCGCGTCAGTGATTGTTACTCCAGAATATGGACAGACTCACCAGCAATTCCTCCTCGTCCCCTTTGAACAACTCCACGCGTCGGCATACCTCTCATGGCCATGCCGCGTCCTCGGAATGCAGGTCCTCCTGGCATGCCATTGGCCATACTCTCCTGATTGGCCATACTTTGACTTGCCATATCGGAGAGTACCTATAAATCAGCGTGGTCTGAAACCGTTTACGGGGGACGCACATCCGGCTCTTCCTGCTTGACCTGGTCTTCTGGTGCTTCTGACCCCGCATTCGGTGCAGCAGGTGTAGCTGATGCTCGATTATTGACTATCATCAGCGTAAGTCCGTTATTGGGCAGAGGACCACTCACCCTGCCTTTGCGGGAATTGCTGTTGTTGCATTGGCGGCTGCTGCATCTGCTGTTGCCTCTGCTGTTGTGGCATACCCATCATTCCCTCCATTCCCTGACCCATCATCATCTGCTGCTGCATTTGTTGGAGTTGTTGAGAATTGAATCCGCCATTCATCATCCCCATATTCGGTTGTGGGATTTGCATATTGAGGTGAAGTAATCCAGGGAGATCATTCGGCATTTGACCCATTGGATTTGCCTGCCGTTCAGCTTACACCCAAAGCCATGGACCAAGAAGCTCACCAAAGCTTGCCTGCCTGCTTCCATGTCTGATCTGAAACGCAAGAATTTGGGATATGTCACTTCGTCAAATCCGAAATTGAACCAGTCCGTCAAATCACTCCCAGGCCGTCTCCAGGGTTGTCCACTTCCCTCAAATTGTCCAAGATCAATCTCGTAAACACTCGCTCCAGTCGAGGGGATGATACCGGTAGGATTCGATGGATCGACTTTAGGATGTGTAGATCCAGCAGTTACCACTGGGAGATTTGAGGCTGGGAGATTTTGATAAGACGGTGCTCCGTTTGTGTGGGGGTGCTGGATCGTTGTCGGTGTTGATGCGCCTCCGGAGGGAGCTATTGGGTTGTTCTGTAGTGGATTTGGGGTTCCAGAAGGTCTAGCTTGGGGATTGTATTCTGTCGTCTGGCCGGGAATGGCGGTTGGAGCGGCTGCTTCTACTCGGTCAGTCACCCTCTCGATGAATGGCTTGGACTCACGCTTGGTGGGTGTAGATTGGATTGGAGTCGCTGGAATAGGAGCGTTTCCAGTAGATGTATGAGCCCATTTCCCAATCCCAATGACGTTAGACTGTTGTGGTTTCCTCACCGGTCAGTCACGCTCTTATCACACTAATGAAACTCACCTCAAGTCCATCCTGTTTCCTGGACCAGTCAAGACAAGCTTGACATCATCGTCATCATCACTATCACTTTCATCCTCCATATCTTCCTCTTCTACCGGTCCATCCTCTGGAGCTTGCTCGACTACAGCCGAGGTTGGGTCAATACCGTATGCCGCCAGCGACCTGTTGATCAGCTGAGTTGAACTGCTGCAGACGCCGGCTTACGCAGCCATAGCAGCTGATAGTCCAGAAGCGGGAGTCGCAACAGCAGCGGCTAGATGTCAGGATTGGCGCCGGGAACAAGGAAAGGACGAACGCGTTGGTGTAACATCCGGCTTGGTCGTCGTCACCTCAGGCGTTTGAGCTACTTCTGGCGCAGCAACAGGTGGCGGAGAAGATTCTCCATATAGGAAAGCATCATCATCTTCGTCCATCTTGATATTGTATATGGTCTATTTGAATCTCGTGATGGAGGTTAGAGGTTGAAGGTTAAGCCAAATCTCGGGAATGACTAAAGGAGGGATTAAATAAGTTAATACCTTAATCCGATACGGGTAGGGGAGGGGGGTGGTAACCCTTTGTATAGTGTGCCCCGGGGAAGGGAATAATCCTTTCATGCATGGAGTCGTGTGATGTGATATACAGGTTGGAGCTGATGTGTACCTGCTGATCTTCATTCTCTACATCTATCTCATCTATCACCGAAACACTACAATATCAATAACATGTCCCCGCCGCTCCCTATGAAGAACAGCCTCGACCACGCTGCTACCGAACCACCTATCTTGCTCCTTCCCAAGAGTGTCACTTCCATCCGACTAGGGTCCCTGCCGAAGAAGATCCGAATCACCACCCAAGTACTCAAACAGGGTGAAGCTGCCGATGCCAATATCCCCAACTCCCTCGTCACTGTTCGCGCCGCACCTCATTCCCTCCCCCGAGAGCTGAGTATCACCCTCACTTCCAACGCCACTATTAATGCCATGGCCACTGCTAAAGGCTTATCCCCACTTCGACCCCATCTCTCCTCATTCCAGCGAATTCTAAATCGCCTAAGTCCCCGTTCGCCCCCTTTCGACAGTCAAGCTACTGCCCGACCCCACTCGCCTCTCATGGTAGGTATTGAAGGGTTGAATATCGATGAGCTCGTACATGAGAAATGTGTGAAATGTGAGAAATTGATGGAAAGGAATGAAGTCGAGTTAAAGAGGGTCGCACAGCACGGATTACAGTGGGTCTGTAAAGGGGGTTGTGAATCTTGTACAGTCGTTTCCAAGGTGGGCGAAGAGAAGATTTTGAGTTCTGAAGAAGTCAGTCCCATCGGGAATTAGGAGGAATGTTATTCGGACATCGACCTTGTCGTAGCTTCTTCATGTACACTTCCCTCGCTTATATACCCGACGAAAAGCAGGTCTATGCCTCCTTTAGCTGTGGAGCCTCTCGGTACTACCGCCCCCGTACCCCATGTTGTTCTCGGTGTCAGGTACCTGATACACACCCTTGGGCATCTAGGGCGCACGTGCGGCATGTTTCATCGCCCCGTCTCTTAATTAACCTTGGTCATTTTCGTCCCTCAGTCAGCAAGAAGAATCGCTTGCACCCGATGATCCATGCGAACTTCGAACCGGCCTTATTCGTACCGCACTTCATTCACTTAGACGCCAGTCGAACAATCCACCCACACCTATATCGGCGTTGAAAACATGAATAGGGAAGAAACGGAAGAAGAAGAAGAGGAAAAGGAGGAGGCAGACTCGGACGGTGACTCGGTAGAGACCATCACCAACGGTGTCCACCATCTCTCCTACACCCCACCCGAACCATCATCCAACCAATTCTACTCCTGCATCGCATGCTGGTCTCAACGTTCATCTACCGGAGACGAATGGTGTGATTTCTGCGAGATGACTTCGGAGACAATCATACGATGGCTGGGATCCAATAAACCCATGATAATCGACCAAGACGGCCTACAAGTAGTTGGAAACGATACCGTCCAAACACCCTGGACATGCGCCAATTGCGGAGAAGCGAAATTATTCCTAGGCGGCTATACTGCTTCTGAACAAGTCTTCGAGGGGTACTGTACCGAATGTGAGGAAGTTACCGATACAGTCTATGCCGATCATTCAGCTTCATTCTGCTGTTG
This sequence comes from Vishniacozyma victoriae, assembly GCA_017654735.1. Taxonomy (NCBI): domain Eukaryota; kingdom Fungi; phylum Basidiomycota; class Tremellomycetes; order Tremellales; family Bulleribasidiaceae; genus Vishniacozyma; species Vishniacozyma victoriae. The sequence goes on from JADPYG010000088.1 coordinate 1,941,164, forward strand.
CGATTGTCGATTTGAACGGAGACATGGAACGGTCAGTAATCAATGGAAGGAATGGTGTAGGAGATGTCAGAGGAATACGGATACAGTCAAGCTCGATACGTATCAACCTGCGAGTCATTGTTGTTTGGTCTGCAGGAGTGACAGGGATGGAGAGGAGGGGAGGAGGAAATGGTGTAAGGAATGTCAGAGGCGGACGATGACTATTGAGATTGACGGTGAGACGGATCAAGAGGAGGTGGATACGATTGAGGAAGAAGATGAGGAGGAGGACTCCAGCGATGAGGAGGGCACTTAGGCAGAGTTGAAAAGGATAGATCAGAAAGGGGCTACAGAGTAAAACATTGTTATGCGATTAGGGAAATTGTTAATCTGTTTATCTGTATTGGCATTCTAGTCTAATTGGGATTTACTTCCGCTAATGACATTGCCGAAGCAATCGTCATCGTTACCACCTCGACACGATTGCACAGCTACTACTACTATCACCTACATACATACACACCACACTCAATAGCAACACAAACCCAGCTGCTGAAGCTCGTAGATAAATTGTTCCGAACCCCTGATCCAAGTAGTCACTCGTCCAAAGCGTTATACAAAAACACAATGGGAACTGATCTGCCTTACGCCGCCGAAGCGGAAATGACCCTCTCACCCGACGAGCTAGAGGTACGTCTTCTCCCCTCCACAGCAGGGTATCAAATAGACTGATGGTAAGGTTCTCAGAAGACAATACTACCGAGAGATAGAACAGGGACACGTTAGTACACAATCTAAATTCAATTATGGTAAGTCAGCTAGCTACAATTACAATTCCGTAAGAGTAAGTTAGCTGATGATTAGGATGGGGATTGGTGAAATCCACAAACCCGGAATTACAGACAGAAGGAGTCAAGCTACTACAGGGTATGTTCAGCTAGCTTCGCCGAGTTTGCAGCTGATGAGACAGAGATATATTCTGCGAGCCCATCGCATAGGAGGGAATGTACCTACTACATCGCCGTCGGGTATTACAAGCTACGCAACTACAGTCATGCTCGTAAATTCAATGGTGAGTCTCCTCTCCTTTCTGTCCATGTCTTGTACTCAGATGGGATTGGTGGATTGAAGCTGATGATAGACCTACTACTCTCAGTCGAGCCAGACAATATGCAAGCCCGATCTTTACGTACGCTAATAGAGAACTCGGTACAGAGGGATGGATACATTGGTAAGCTTCCCCTTAGAGGGTAGCGGGCAAAGCTGATATCAGGTATGGGATTACTCGCAGGTGCAGCTGCTGTTACGGGATTGGTCGTAGCTGGTGTACTCAAGAGGGCTCGAAGATGAGCGTAGTTGTCGATGCAGGAAGGATAGGATAGAATGCCGTACCATACCATATTGACTATATCGATGTAATGACTCTGATGACACCCCTTTTGGTTCTGCTTGGCACTGGGCGCCTATCCTCGCCCGAAGCGAGCCGCGTTCGTCAGGTGCAACAGTACTGGCTCCAAGCTGAGGATGGAAATGAGAGGCCTTCGCTTTGCTTCCAGCTGTGGAGATTGTCGAGCCATGCATGTGATTGCTTGAGACTACTGCCCCAGATACATACAGTCCGGCGGCTATGTACCTCACCCAATTCCAAGATTCCAGATTTCCAGTGATAATTGATAAATCGTAAATCTGCCTCCGTCATCACTTACCTCGTTTCCCTCAGTTGCCGGTTCTACATCCTACGACTTCAACATTTTCATCAGCTCACCAATAAGGGCCACAACTCAACCACAGCGCATAGCCGCAACGATCAACCTCATTGATCTACAGAAATAAGAAGCGGACCAAACAGACCTCCTAAATAGTCGGCCGAAAAATCAGTGAGTCAGTCGTCTGGCAAAAAGTTTGGTATCGGCGATCCTCGGTCGTTAGCCTCTACTATCCCTTGGTAACATACATCGTTCAACATCAACCGACGATATCAGATATACGAGGGCGACCAGGCGATACTCTTTAAACTCCCATACTGACATCATTAGAGCTCACACGCGCTCGATCCACACCACCAAAATAGTCATACAATGGCATCTTCTTCCTCTTCTACACCACCCGGCATACATGTCCATCCGCACGCTACCCATATTCAACGGGACCCGCCGACTGTAGATGATGCCGGGGCTGTTGAGGATCATGATTATGAGAGTTTACCGGTTGGAGCTGGATGGGGAGTAAATATGATGGCTGGTGCTATGGTGAGTTGATCCGCAACGATGCTTGTTGTGGTGATATGAATCAGAGCTAATGAATCAGGCAGGTATTTCTGAACATGCAGCTATCTTCCCTGTCGACTCTATCAAAGTATGTCCAGATTTGAAAAAGAATGACAAAATGCTAATGGTAGACCCGGATGCAAGTCCTCCCTTCTCTCCACCCAACGCAACTCCTAAACCTATCATCAACAACAGCATCAGGGTCCGCTCCACGTCCACCACCAGTCCTCACGACATTTTCTCAACACCTCCGATCCGTTTCGACAGGAGAGGGAATCAGGTCGCTATGGCGAGGCGTGGCCTCTGTTATTCTCGGAGCTGGACCCGCTCATGCGGCTCATTTTGGAATGTACGAATTCATCAGGGAGATCAGTGGTGGACGTGAAGTCGGGTGGTGGGGTGTTGGTGGGACTGGTACGTCATTTCGAATCAAGTTTGGGCAAATAATTGACTTCTAGCACTAGCTGGAGCAGCGGCTACCATCACTTCTGACGCTTTAATGAATCCTTTCGATGGTAAGCTATCTACTACGCCTTTTTGTTAAATCCCTAACAAGTAGTCATCAAGCAACGTATGCAAATCCGCAATTCTCCCCACCGTACAGTCATGGCCTGTGCTCGATCCGTTTACCGCGCCGAAGGTCTCGCCGCATTCTACGTATCCTACCCGACTACCATCACCATGACCGTCCCCTTTACTGCGGTCCAGTTCTCAGCGTACGAATTCCTTAAAGGCGTCTTGAACCCAGATGGAGGATACAGTCCCATGACGCATGTTACGGCTGGTGGTATCGCAGGAGGTATCGCTGCCGCGGTCACTACACCTTTAGATGTTGCAAAAGTGAGCCCTTCCTTAATACAGTCAGAGAGGAAGCTGATGGATAGACCCTACTTCAAACCAGAGGATCGTCGACAGATGAGAGAATACGAAAAGCCAAAGGAATGGCAGAGGCATTACGAATTATCAGGGAACGAGATGGATGGAAGGGATTGAGGAGAGGAATGGGACCAAGGGTCATGACTGTTGCTCCATCCACCGCAATCTCATGGTTGAGTTACGAGTTCTTCAGTATGTTCACCACCCCTCCACATTAGATTACGCTAACAGGTTGCAGAGGTTCTCATTCGTCAAAATGGTATCATGCCAGAAACGGGACAAGCTGTCTAGAAAGCATAACGAATCACCATGGATCCGAGTGTCGAGAAAAGGCATAGAATAGGAGAAGGGCCACATAATTCGATATAGATCTTGCAGTGATGTACACATGGACCCCTTGCTTACACTGGATTTCCACGTGTGGGGATCTTGTCATCTCTGACTTTTCTTTCAGCTCTGGTCCCTTCTCCGTGAACAACGATCAAGATGATTGCCTCCACCACTCAGAAGAACATAGTGACCGAGGCCGAGTCAAGTGCTCGCGCAGTTTACCATTCCGCGGAACTTGCTTGAGGCCGACGGTCATGAGGTGGAGGTTGAGTTGAGTGACCTCCACTTTGTGCCTGGGTTCTGGTGGGTCGCCGTAGGCCTCAGAACACCATATAAAGAGCTGATGTCAACGTCAACTTAGATATCATTCACTCCCACTACTATACACTCAAGGTCAAACTTACCAAAATGGCACCATCTAGACAGATCCCTACCGAGTCTTCCTCGTACACCCCCTCTGGCGAGGGACAGCGAGGGATGGCAGATATCTTTGCTCCTGCTCCTGAACCCAAGTCCGAGTTGGCAAAGTATAGGCTTCTAGCTCCCAAGTGTGGATGTGAGTCCTCTTTCCCTTGTTCAGTCCAGGCAAATGCCGAGTACTTATGTGTAGTGCGAGTCTCTCCTCTCTGCATTGGAGCTATGTCTGTGGGAGATCAGTGGAAGGGGTTCATGGGCAATGGAATGAACTATGATGAAGCCGAGAAGTACTTGGATACCTACTACGAAATGGGTGGTAACGTAGGTGGATCCTTTGACATCTAAACCCAATACTAATAGGCAGTTCATCGATACCGCCAACAACTATCAAGGTATTTCCACCGGGCCTCTCTGAGGATGCAAGCTGACCGACAGACGAGCAGTCTGAGGTGATCATCGGTGATTGGATGGCCAAGCGAAAGATCCGAGATGAGATCGTCCTCGCTACGTACGTCCTACTCCACACAAAGAGACACACCTAACTAATGATCAGCAAATACACCACCCCTTACGTCGACAACAAGGAAGGCAAATTCTCCGGAATCCAAGTCAACTATGGCGGTAACCACAAGAAATCCCTCAAGCACTCGCTCGAGGCCTCTTTGGTCAAGTTGAAGACCGATTACATTGATATCCTCTATGTTCACTGGTGGGATTACTCTACGCCCATCGAGGAGGTCATGCTTTCCTTGAACGATGTCGTGAGGTCTGGAAAGGTCTTGTACCTCGGTGTATCGGACACTCCTGCTTGGATCGTTGCGCAGGCCAACGAATATGCCAGGTCTCACGGTCTTGCTCAGTTTGTCGTCTAGTACGTACTGTTCAACGAGTCATGGCAAGTCGCTGATTCCTAGCCAAGGACAATGGAATCTATCCGCTCGAGACTTTGAGAGAGACGTCCTCCCAATGTGCCGAGCAAATGGTATGGGTGTCGGTACGTCTCGTCCACTTGCTTCTTTTGCTGTGCTGATTAGCAGCACCATGGGGAGTCATGGGTTCCGGTCACTTCAAGTCACCTAAGGAACTCGAAGAGAGGGGTAAATCCATCCGAGGAGGTGCCGGACCCTCAGAAAATCAAGTCAAGGTCTGCAAAGCTCTTCAGGAGGTCGCAGATGAGGTCGGCTCTGGTACCCACCTTGCCCACAGTATGTCCTCATACCACTCCTTGAGATATGCTGACGAGTAGTCGCAATGGCATGGGCAAGGCAGCAGTACCCATACTCCTTCCCAATCATTGGAGGAGTCAAGATCGACCACCTCAAGTCCAACGCCGAGGTACGCCCCTGATCCCTTGAACTGACCGGTAGCTGATGATAAGTCTCTCAAGATCACCTTATCTTCTGAGCAGCTTGAGAAGCTCAATAAGGCTGCCCCGTTCAACCCCGGTTTCCCAGCTGCATTCTTCGGAAGTGATCCCCATTACCGGGCTGAGGGCAAGCCTGATTCGGCTCTTCTCAATGTCGTACGTCGCTCCCTCTCAATACGAATTTTATGCTGATTCACAGGCTGGTCACTTGAGGTTTGTCAACCACCCCTAAGTCCGGCAATGCCATCAGGAGGCAGAAACAGTATGCGGAAGGAGTGAAGGCTATATGTACATGCAACAGTGATTCGGCAGAAGCAAGTTTCGCTCGCGAGTCGCACTACATATTCATAGATTCTCCGACTTACTGATAATCAAGCTCGTCCCAACTTCATCTATATTAAGCTGCCATCTGGATTACACACATGCACACCGTACGTCATTTATAGGTTGATCGTGCCTGATCGTCAAATTCCATTGGCGAGAATGTCTTTATTTGCCATGATGTGTGTAATACAACGATTGTGATTGGCTAGTGGCCTCAGATTGCCTGGATCACAGATCGATCCACATCTATATCGAGCACCGTCTATACAGAACGTGGACTGGAGCTGTGTAATGCATGTGCTCTGATTGGCTCTTGATTAATCAGAGCGGCGGCGCCTTCGGCTTCGTACACGCTCTACGATCCGGGCAGGATCTTGCTATATATGGCTGCAGACCCTTCCTTTGGAGGGCTCATGCCCTGTCCATACTCGATCTTCTAACCCATCCATCACACCACAGGCCTCTCTTACGTGTCTCACCCATCACGATCCACAATGCCCCAAGACGCTGTTCCACTTCCCAAACGATCCAACGTCAAGCCCACCTGCTGTTCATCCGGGGGCTGCGCCGGCAGCGCCTGCCCAGATCCTCAAGGTGGTACCGAGCTCGAACCACGATCAAGTATCATCTGGCCAATTGAAACTCGAATCGACGCTGAGCCAGTATGTGAAGCTGCTACCCTCTTGCGTGAAAAGTGTTGCAAGCACGATACCAAGCCTGAGCGGCAATTGGTATCAGGAGATATGGTGCGTGATATGTAGGTTCACCTATCCAGGTACAGTCACATCATACTGACATGCAGTATCATCGGTCTGAGTGATGGTCTTATGGTTCCATTTGCCCTCACTGCTGGTCTATCATCTCTCGGCACATCAAAGCTTGTGTATCAAGGAGGACTCGCGGAACTTGTGGCCGGTGCTATCTCGATGGGAGTGGGGTGAGTCAAGCCCATCTATATCCCTTCACCTTCATCTCCACGCACTCATCCAACTTCATCTTGAATGACATTCAGACTGACTCCTCAGTGGGTTCCTCTCAGCTCAGAGTGAACAGAGTATCTATCGGTATCGCGATCGAGTCCTTGCCGGAAAGTGGCGTACCGCCTGTCCTTCCGAAGTCTCCCGGAAGGTTCAAGAACTACTAGGGCCTTATGGTGTATCCGAGACCACATGCGCACTGGTAGGGCATGATCTCGCCTCGACCAACACCGGTTCCACTAACGATAACTCGGAGGGTATCGCCGAATTCACCCTCAATGTCGAAGAAGGATTGACTGTAATACCTACCAAGAGATTAATCATGTCGGCTTTGACTATCGGTCTTTCGTACTTCATAGGAGGACTTGTCCCTATTATACCATACTTCTGCGTCCCCAATGCCACTACAGGTCTTTATTGGTCAATAGTGAGTAGGCGACAAGCTACGATCAATTGGCAACAATGACTGATACACAGCTCGCAACTGGCATTGTCTTGATACTATTCGGTATCGCCAAATCTTGGTTCACTGGTGCAGCAACTGGAGCTTTGGGTCTGGCTTGGGGTGCTATCTCCACCCTGGCCGTCGGTGGGGCAGCTGCAGCTGCGTCTTATGGAATTGTACGGGCGTTAGAGCTGGCGCCATAGGCGTTGTAGATGGACGTTTGTACAGTCTTGTAAAGATTCTGCAGAGCAGAAGCATCATACAGTAGATGAGTGAGTAAATGAGTGAGCATGTACTCTACGATGAGAACGAATACATGCAAACGAAAGTGATACAAGCCATACAATCTTGATCGTAGTCGTGAAGCGCATTTCTATATGATACAGAGCGAAAAAGCCTCTCTTCGTAATCCGAGAGCAGTATCGACTGTCAGCTGATACTCTCTCTCAGCCCTTCAGGCCGAACCATCCTCTTTTCTCATCCTGCTTGACCCCACCCACACTCGTCCACTTGCCGTGATTCTTCTTCGGCAGCCGATTCGAATTCTCTCCTTCCCACTCATCATCTTCAAACCACTGTTCCATGGCTCTATCCTCTTTACTCAGATTACCCCGTTTCTTGACTCCTCCCTCCTTATCAAGAACCTCCCCACTCCCATTCTCTAATGGATGAGGAGCATCCCCTTGAATCGATAAGTATGCCTTGCCGACCCCGGGGTCGACAGTCTTGGTGACCAGCTGAAATCGTTTCACGGCTCTTTCTTCTGCTCTCCTTTTGTCTTCCTCGGGTGTCGTCTCGGTGATTTGGTTGAGTTGAGATGTGGGTAATTTGCGCTGAGAGATAATTATCGTTTTACGAGTTTGCAAGATCCTAGGATTGGTTGAGAGCGCTGTAGGAGGAAGCTTGTTTAGAGAGAGGAGTTCATGGGGCTGTGATGTCAGCTTGATCGTGTGCAATGGCTGAGTCAGCTTACATCGGCTGCGTATCGCCTTGCTATTGTCAAGACTGTATCGGCTTTCGAGACTGTATGTCGGATCTCCACCATTTCCTCTTCTTCCTTCTCCTCCTTATTTCCACTTCCTGGTTGATCGCCTTGCTCGGCAGATGGCGATTGTGGTCGATGAGCTTCGTCCTGGCGTTCTGATCCCTGATCTCCCTCCAATTCTAGGTCGTCGACTTCATCGTCCTCGGCATCAAACATTACATCCCCGCCATCCCTATCTAGCGCTTCCCACTCCTGAGCTCTTCTCCCCTTGATAACCCTCGACTCGCCATCTCGTGTTGTAAGATCGCCACATCGAAGACATGGGACGTATTCACGTAATCTTGGATTATTCCTTATACAAGCGGGACAAATTGGTGTTTTGCAGCATGGTGGAACGAACGATTGTCGTAGCGTCGATGGTGTGAGCTGTGATGAGCATGTTTGGCAGAAAGTTGTCATTTTCTGTTGCGACCGTTAAAGAAGTCAGACTTTACAGGTCATCATCGGTGGTCGTCTGGAGTGGAGGTGCCGATTCACAGTAGGCAAGCGAGTTCACGTGATTGAAGGTTAGGCCTGCGATCGACGCAGCCGGCCCGGCAAAAGCGGCAAGATTGAAGATTGGCGTTAATATGTGCCACAGTGCCAAAAGCGGTAAAAGAGCCAAAGCGTGTCATTCGAATTGATTGTCCCTGAATTGCTTTTTGAGCTCGTGGCGCACTGCATTCTCATCCCGTACAGAAGAGCAGTCTACTCTGCGGCACTCTTTACATCCTACACCTATTCGGCAGTAGTGTAACGATAGATTCGCAAGTATCACCACCGCCTCTTTCGGTTCTCCTTTCATTAGTCGACTCCACGAGAGAATCTACTCCGATTATAAACGTAGCTCGGATCGACCTCGAACCCTGCACTTTTGACCCTTTTTGTCATATCCTCCACCAAAAGCTTTCACCTATAGCATCAGTCAAACGACAAACATACCAGGATGCCAGCACAATATCAACGAGTCAAGCGTCAGGACCCCGCATCTTCCGAGGCGGCTGCTACATCTGAAGCTCCTGCGGCTTCTTCGGCAGCTCCTGCCTCGAGCGAAGCTGCCGCTACTTCTGCAGCTCCTTCTTCTCAAGGTAAGTCCACATCCCGCCTTGTCGCAGAGCGACATCGTGTAACCCATTAGAACCTGCCCCCGCTTCATCAGAAACCCCACAATCCCAATCCTCTCCTACCGCATCTGATACTCCAGCCCCCTCTACCTCTGCTTCTACTCAACCTCAACCGTCGTCGACCACGCCTGACCAAACTTCTTCAGCTGCGCCGCAGAGTAGCTCTAACCCTCCTCAATCAAGCTCCGCTGCTCCTCCTCAATCCTCGAGTGCTGCACCAACCACTTCCCAGCAGCCCCAGCCATCTTCGACTACTGTGACAACCGTCATTTCGTCTGTCGCTCCCTCGTCTTCTGCCGCCCCTGAGCAATCAAGGTAAGTATTTTCAAAACCCTCTGTCTATGCACGAGCTGATAAACTAGCGCACCACAGTCATCGACCATCACCACCACAGTCCCTCCCGCTAGTTCAAGTGCTGCTGCCGCAAGCTCAGCTGTAGCCGACTCAAGCTCCGCCGCGGGCCAGGCCAGGTACGCCTCATTTCGTTGACTATCGGACATTCCGCTGACTTTACAGTACATCCACACTCTTTGTGACCCCATCGTCGACCGGTGCCAGCTCTATCGCATCAATTTCCACACCAACTGATCTCACTGCCTCTTCGGCCGTTGGTGTCGCTACTACCGAAGCAGATGGACGTGTCACGACCGTCACTCCATCATCTTTCGCCTCTACAATCGTGACCACATCCGGCGGTCAGGTTCACACCGTCACCGTCAATGTCCACAATCCTTCGGGCGCTCTCGATAGTGGAAACCGAGGCGGTGGAGGAGGCAGTTCCTTCTTCAACAACACTGGTGCCGTTGCAGGTGTCTTTGTTGTCGTTGGACTAGTCGTCGTCGGTGTTGCTTTCGCCCTTGGTCTGCTATGTTTCCGAAGAAGGCGAAGGCAGAGGCTCGATCGAGAAGTCACTGCTGCCGCCATTGCTGCTTCGCACAACTCTGGCCGCTCGCCTCTTGACGAAGATGCCGATGTTAGCTCCGGAGGTCCGCATACTTCCGAGTCTTACCCTTCGAGCGCCGACCAGCCAATGGCTCAATACAACAACTACGGTGCTTCTTACGGTAATGCTGGCGGTTACGACGCTTATGGCGCTGCTGGTGCCGCTGCTGCTGGTGGAGCCGCTGGAGCCGCATACGGTCAACATCAAGGTCAATACAGCGATGCACCAGGCGAGTACGGAGGTCAACAGGGCGCCTATGATCAGGCCGGAGGATACTCTGACCAGAATTATGGCAACCAGAACTACGACAATGGACAATATGCACCCGCCCACGCCGACGGAGGCGCATACTACTTCGACCCAAGAGAAGCTGGAAACTACCAAGATCTACCCAGCTCTCAGCAACCACTTTCGCCTCAGCAGTACGACGACCCATATGCCGGGTATCAGCATTACGATGATAACTACGGAAATGGTAGTGCGGACAATACTCCTATGGAGAGGGAGAACCCATTACATGTAAGCCAATCATGCGCTTATCCTCTTACAAAGCTGATTATCAGGTCGCCAATCCATCGGGCCATCGGTAATTTCTTCTCGGCACGACTCCAGATTCAGTAGATAGGAAAACATAACATTGTATTGTAGCCAATCACGCTCATTTAGATCTCGGTTTCAGTTTCGGTATAGACTCATGTAGCTTAGACTGTCAATTATAGTTTGGGCGGGCGCTATTTTGGGAGGACTAGGAGCAATGAACATGCACGATCGATGCATTTCTGAATCACTCCATTTACTTGTATCTACCTTGCCTACTACAACTTGGAAGGGAAACCATTGGCGAAATGCCTCTTGACAAGCTGTGTCTTCTTGATGTCGACAGTCCCGCCTTCGCAGAGATTGGGGACCGCTCTGGCGAATGCTGTCGGTCAGCTTCGTTCCCAGAGAGTGTAAGTGGGCATACCTTGAAATGCATCACTAGCTGTGTGGACTGATCATCAGCTCGATCCGAAAAACAGAAAGACCACGTACACTTGAAAGCAGCCTCATCAGTGTACTGGAGGTCAGCTCACTCGGGAACGAGAACGTACCTCCTCGAAGACAACAAACTCGTTGGGCTTATTGGAATCGCTGACGATCTGATATTGTAGAGTATTAGGTTCCTTAGTCTGTACGTGCTCCATGACCTTGCCAACGTCTTATACAATGAGCTCATTCACGAAGAGTGACGTACAGGAGTTGAGCTCGTCAATCTTTCCTTCTTTTGCTTTGACAATTGCGACCTGTCATTGTTAGTCCCATGACTGCCTGCAGGAGGGAGACCTACGATGTGGAATCCCATTTTGCTGATTTTAAGTAGAGTTGAAAACCTATTGAACAACTGACTGATGTATGTATACCCGTGATTACCGGGGTATGACGACTCCCTTTGGTGCAAGAAATCTATCGGACATTTCCGAACTTTAAGAGATAGGGTTGGCGAAAACAAGTAGAGAATCGCCAATGAAATCGCCAATCATCTCGAGGTCGACTCGAAAGCCAAGGTAGATAGGTTTATGCAAGCGTCCTTGACCTGCTTCTTGATACTTATTCTCACACTCATTGTCTAGACACAAAGAACGCAAGATGGGTAAATACGATGTCGTGGTACTTGGTTCTGGCAGTAAGTCTCGCAAGCTTCGGTGGATATGTAGCTGAAATCAAAGTCCTCGGGTTGTCGGTAGCTATGGAATTGGTCGAGAAGGGCGTCAAAGTTGCAATTGTAGGAAGAGAGCTTCCTCAGGACCTCGATAGCGCCGGCTTCGCATCCCCCTGGGCGGTATGTATCTGCTCGCAAGTGACCCGAGACTGATGAGCAGGGCGCAAACTGGTCTGCGTATGCAGTGAACAAAGCTGAAGAAGAAAGAGAGAGAGCGACATTCCATCACTTCGACCGACTTGCCGAGACACATCCAGAATTGGTCATAAGGACGCCGTTCCTTTATGTCGCAAGTCAAGATTTGTATGGTCAGGGATGGTGGAAGGACTTGGTCCGTAATGCAAGTCACAGATCATTACTGGGACTTGGGAGTGTTAATGATCAGTACCGTCGCGTTGACAAACCCGATCTACCTTCTGGCTGGAATCACGGTCTCGCATGGGAGGCATTCACTCTCAATGCTCCCCTTTACCTCAATTATATCGCTGATAAGCTCAAATCCCACGGTGTTCCATTTATCCGCCAAAGAGTCTCAGCACTGGACGAGGCGTACGAGATACCAGGAATCGGTCCAGTCGATCTTGTAATCAATGCTACCGGTCTCGGTTCGCAGACATTGATCGGCGTTCAGGACTCTAAAGTGTTTCCAGCAAGGGGCCAGACTGTCTTAGTAAAAGCTCCAAATGTCAAGACGAATTACGGATGTCGAGATCAAAACTTCCTACCGAAAGGTGAATCCATGTATATCATCCCTCGCCCCTCAGAAGGACATGTCATTTTAGGAGGAACTTTCCTACCTAATGTATACTCGACACTGCCAGATATGGAAACTGCTGAAAGGATCTTGAAGAATGCATACAAACTCTGTCCAGCCTTGAGTAATGGGCAAGGATGGGAGAGGATTGAGGTTATTAAACATAATGTCGGACTAAGACCATGTAGGGAAGGCGGAGCTAGGATCGAGTTGGAAGAGAGGATCACTGGCGAAGGGAAACTGTTGCCTGCTAGTGTCAAGGGTAAAGCGAGAAAGGTGGGCGTTGTTCATGCATACGGGATTGGGCCCGCTGGGTGAGTTTGATTCTCTGTTTTTTTGCGTATCAGACTGATGAGTAGGTACCAAGCAAGTGCTGGAATTGGGAAGGAGGCCGCAGATCTGGCAATGGCGTATCTTGCAAAGAATGGAAAGGTCTCGTCTAAACTATGAGCTCGGATATGTAGATATTCCCTGTCCGTCTCTAATGACTATCTCATCTTATCCCGTGACCTCGTCCACAAGTCTGAGATCAGCTAAAGCCCAAAGAGAAGCCAAAACATACTTATGTCCAGCCTCCTCAACCCCCTCTTCAACCTTCTGAGCACCCCTCTCGACAAGAGCCAAGACTTTCTGATTCTCCCTCTCGGCATAAACATCCCAACAATGAATAGCTAGTAGACCGATCATGATATCTCGATAGAGTCGGTACATGTTCAAGGAGATTGTAGTATCAAGGAACCATTCTTGGAGGAATGTTGCGGTCGATATAACGAGGGCTAGGAGTACGGCGCGCATGTTGTCCTGTTTTTATGGTGATGATCGGTTTCTGGATGATCAGGTGGTTGGTAGATGAGTAGAGATATGACTGTCTTTCAGGCCTCGAGTTTCGACTATGCTAGGGGTCGTGTTGCTGCGTCATTGTGTGTGTGTGTCTGGCACCACAGACGAAAATTCTCTACTTCCTCAAGTGTGCAATTCTGGCGATTTCTTGGATATGCCATGCAAGTCTGTGCCATCAGTCGTGAGGTTGAAAGAGGAGCATTGCTCGCTCACTGCCTGACAAATTAAATACAAGGTACAGTAAAGAATTCACTGATGATGGATGCATCAGCCAAAACCACGTGGCAACCGCGACGCGTCGCGAAATGAAAGATCAACAACCTCAAATTACATTCACCCTTGTACACATACTAATCATCATGCCTCCACGCCGGTCAGCAAGAGCAGTAAGCTCAACATCGCGTATACCATCCGAATCGCCAGCTCCATCAGAGGCATCATCAGCAGCTAGCGAAGAGGAGGAAGTACCCGCCACTGCTAAACCGACACGGAGGACTTCGAAAGCTAAAGCTGCTCCAGCACCAGCGCCTGCACCTACACGTCGGAGTCGGAGGATAACTCAGGATTCTTTGGCATTAGAAGAGGAACAGGAGGAAGAGACACCGGTGAAACCCAAGAGGAAGGGGAAGGCTGTGAAAGTCAAGGAGGAACCTGTTGAGGTCGAGGAGAAAGAGGAGGAGACGCAGAGGGAAGCTAGGGATTCTACGCCGGTGGGCAATCCGCCCGCTTCGGAGGATGTGGAGCCTACGCCTGTACCGAAGAAAGTGTCTCGACCTGCACCGCGCGCTACCCTCGATGTTTTCAATAGCACGGCTCCCACTCAAGCTGATGAAGACGAAATGGAAGAGGCTACCCCGATGCCTAATCGTGTACGACCCGCTCCTGCCGTCGAGGAAGAGGATGAAGAGGAAGAAGAAGAAGAGGAAGAGGACTTCACCCAGCATTTGCCACAAGGACACCTCGCCAGTACCGCTAAACCAAGATACCAGAAACCCCAATTACTCCAACCGCCATCCCCGACCCCTAGATCTGAACCTTCAGATTACAAGACCGCCGCTCAATCTACCCCAGGTTCATTCGGTACAGCTACCGATGCTACCCCCACCACACCTGGTCCTCAGATCCCACAAGCTATCCCACTGCCCATGCCGGAAATGCCTGCTGGTCCTAGCAAACCTAAGCCAAGATTAACGATTCATAAATTGGTCTTGGTCAATTTCAAATCTTATGCAGGACGACAGGAAATTGGACCTTTCCACAAGAGTTTCAGTGCAATCGTTGGACCTAATGGAAGTGGGAAGAGTAATACGATTGATGCTCTGCTTTTCGTGTTTGGTTATAGGGCTAGTAAGATGAGGCAGGGAAAGTTGTCGGAGTTGATCCATAATTCAGCTGGGAAGGAGGGATTGGAGAGCTGTTCAGTGGAAGTCTGGTTCAGAGAGATCGTAGACGAGGTGCGTCTTGATGCTCTTCAATTACGTTGCTGGACTGACGTTTAGGCTGGTGTCGATAACTTCCGACTGGTCCCAGACTCTTCATTGATTGTCACGCGCACGGCTTTCCGAAACAACTCGTCTAAATACTCGATCAATGACCACACGAGTACATTCACCGAGGTCACGACATTGTTGAAGGCCAAAGGGATTGATTTGGATCACAATCGTTTCCTCATCCTACAGGTATGTCATCTCTTTGAGGCATGAGCTGACAATCAGGGAGAGGTCGAATCCATCGCTCTCATGAAGGCGAAAGCCCAGAATGAGCATGAAGACGGTCTACTGGAATACCTGGAAGATATTATCGGTACGACGAAATACAAACAGCCGATCGACGATGCCAACAAGGAAGTCGAAGAGCTGAATGATCAGCGAGCAGAAAAGGTCAACAGGCTCCGAGTTGTAGAGCGGGAGAAGAGCGCTTTGGAGGACAAGAAAAAGGATGCCGAGGACTACTTGAGAGATTCTAACGAGCTCACAAGAAAGAAGAGTCTGCTTTGGCAATTCCATATGCTCACTGCTTCTTCCAATTTGGAGATTACCGCCAAGGCTATCGTACGTTTTCATACTGTATTATGCTGACCCACAGGACAATCTTGACAAGAGCCTGCTGGAGGAGCAACAAAAGAACGCCGGTCAGCTTGCAGAGATTGAAGATCTTCAAAAGCTATACGACGAAAAAGTGGCCGCCTTCGCCGTGAGTCACCATACCAAGTTGAGCTGACAGGTCAGGAAGTCAAGAAATTGACCGACGGTCTAGTGAAGGATTCCAAGAAATTCGAAAAGGAACAAGTCGCCTTGGCGGAGAAGAAGAAGCACCTCGTGACCAAACAGAAGAAGTTCAAGAAATCCATCACAGACGTATGTCCAGTTTACGAAGTGAAGCTGACAGTAGGATGGACATACCCGCTCGGAAGCTAGTGCATCGTTCGATAACCTCGAGAGTGAACTCGAAGTCAACAGGAAGAAGGTCGCAGATTTGGAGAAGAAGCTGGAAGCTGAAGAGGCGGAATTGGAACAAGTTCGGGATAGCTTGAAAGGTAAGTTCACGTAGAAGGTCCACGCTGATAAATAGACAAGACGGACGAGTTTACAGTTCAGATCGATGCCAAGCAGAGGGAATTGGAACCATGGACAGCAAAAATTAACGAAAAGCAATCCCTAGTCGATGTCGCTACTTCTGAACGTGATGCTCTTACTCAAAAGGCCACTGGAATGCAGACTGCGCTAGAAGAGGCTCGAGCGTCGCTTGCAGCTTTGAAAGAAGGAGATGGGTCAAAGCAGCAGGAATCGAATGATCTGAAGCGTGAGGCAGCCAAGATCCAGAAGGAACTGTCTGCAAAGGAGGCGAATGTAGAGGTGTGTACCTATCGTATTCTTGATTAATCGACATCACTGATGTTTAGTCACTCGGTGGTCGTGGTGAGGCTCTACGTGCCAAAGTCTCGAATTCGCGTCATAAAGTCGACGAAGCAAAGTCGTCACTTGCTGCCGATAAATCAGAGAATGCAGTCTTGGCTTCCTTGAACAAGCTCAAGGCTCAAGGTCGTATCAAGGGCTTCCATGTGTGTACAGTCGTATCTACCGGGACTGCAGCTGATATCAGGGACGTCTGGGAGATCTTGGTGTCATTGATGACAAGTACGATGTTGCCGTCACTACCGCCTGTGGTGCCCTCAATAACCTCGTCGTCGATACCGTCGAGCAAGGTCAAGCTTGTATCGAACACCTACGAAAAGGTAATGTCGGTCGAGCATCATTCATGGTTCTCGAGAAACTACCTCCTCGTGATCTCGGCCGTATCGAGACTCCCGAGAACGTCCACCGACTATTTGATCTCATCAAGCCCAAAGACCCACGATTCGCTACTGCATTCTACAAGGGGCTATACAATACCCTTGTCGCCGACGATATGGCTCAAGCCCAACGAATCGGTTACGGTAAGAAACGATGGCGAGTCGTCACGCTTGCTGGTCAGCTTATCGATCCTTCCGGAACAATGTCGGGTGGTGGGACCCGAGTTCAGAGGGGAGGAATGAGTTCCAAATTCGTCCCTGAGCGAATGGAGCCCGAAGTCGTTGCTCGTTATGAGCATGATTTGGCCTCTGCGGAACAGGAATGGCAGGCATGGCAGATGGAGAAGAAGACCGCAGAGGCGGAATTTGTGCAATTGCGCAAACGATTACCCGAAATCGAGATTGCCTTGGAGAAGATTGAATTGGACGTCTCGACTGCCAACAAGCGTATTAAGGAAGGAGAGAAACATCTTGCCGAACTACAGTATGTCTATTCTGTAAAATTAGCTGACTTGCAGGTCACAGAGCAAGCCAGATGCCAACGATGAGAAACGGATCCAGGCTCTCGAGGTAGAAATCGCCAAGAATACTAAAGAGGTCACCTCGCTACGCGAGAAGTCGTCTGGAATCAGCAATCAAATCAAAGAACTCCAGAATAAGATTCTAGAAGTTGGAGGTGTGAAGCTAAGAGCTATCCAATCGAAGTTCTCCACCACCAAAGGCCTACTCGACCTCGCCAATGACGCCATCACCAAAGCTGAAGTCGGACAGGCGAAGGCCAAGCATGATGTCGAGAAACTGAAGAAGGCTATTGATAGCAATACCCAGAAACTCGAGGAGGTTGAGGAGGAATTGGCCGTCGTCGGGGCTGATCTGGAAGCTAGTGAGCGTGATCTGAGGATGATCAAGGAGAAGGTTCAGGAAGCTCAGGATGCTTCGGCAGACGAACACGAGGGTCTGCAAGCTTCTAAAGCCGAGCTTGACGAGAAGTTGACCGATATCAATGCCTTCCGAAAACTCGAGGTGGGTCTCATCCCCTGAGTCAGATCATTTTGCTGACTGGTAGATGGACATCAAGCAGAAGATCGAGGATAATCACCGTCTACAGAAGGATAGTAAAGACAAGCTCAAGCACTGGCGAAAGAGACATGATGAGCTCGAATTGACTTACATAGAGTACGTCATCGATCCCGGGCATGGCTGACAATAGTGAGGACGATGAAGATGAAGCAGAGGTCGACGAGACTGTCGTACAACAGCCCCCGGCGGAAGGCGATGAACCCACGGAAGACGGCGATGGCGAAGCCGAAGCCGAGACCGCTTCCGGCACTCCAAAACGTAAAGGACCCCTTAACGATACGACCGAACTAGTCGAGTACTCACCAGATGAACTCCGCTCTGTCGACAAGAATCTCTTGACGGCCGAAATCACTCAGCTTGAAGAGGATATCTCAAAAGCTAGACCCAACTTGACTATCCTCAACGAATTCAGGAAACGAGAGGCCGAGTTCCTGGAACGAGCGAAAGATCTCGATGCTGTTAACGCTCAGCGGGATGCTGCCAAGCAGAGGTATGATGATCTGAGAAAGGTCAGATTGGACGAGTTTATGGCCGGATTCTCGGCCATTAGTGCCAAGTTGAAGGAGATGTACCAGGTATGTTGATTCTTGAACAGATTCTTGGGAACTAGAGTCGATGCTAATGAGTAGATGATCACGATGGGTGGTAATGCCGAAATTGAATTGATCGATAGTATGGACCCATTCTCTGAAGGTGAGTCAAATTCTCTTCTCGTTGATTCTTGAGCAGGTCTGACTCGATAGGTGTGGTACTGTCGATCATGCCTCCAAAGAAGAGTTGGCGAGCAATCGCAAATCTGTCCGGAGGTGAAAAGACATTAGCATCTCTAGCACTAGTGTTTGCCCTTCACGTGTTCAAGCCGACACCACTCTACTTTATGGTATGTCCACTTCTGATGTTCAAGCTGACTGGTAGGACGAGATTGATGCCGCTTTGGATTTCAAGAATGTCTCGATTGTCGCTAATTACATTCAATCAAAGACTCAGGCTGCTCAATTGTACGTACCACTCTCACTATGGTGAGCGGAAACTGACTCCCAGTATCGTCATTTCCCTACGTAATGATATGTTTGAATTGGCCCATCGTCTAGTTGGGATCTACAAGACCTCGAATGTGAGTGAACACTAGCTGTGTTGATCAATACTGATGAATAGTGTACGAAGAGTATCGCAATTGATAACAAGGACCTGAGGATGCAAGCTGTCCCTCGACCTATCGCCGGTCCTAAGAATAGTGTACCGCCCACCCCACGCCCGGAAGATGCCCAGCGCCGGTCAACGATACTAGAGGAAGATAGGCGACAAAGTACAGCATCCGTTTCTGCATAGACCATATTGGTTGATAGAGAGGATTATTGTCCGGATTGTTGTATAATATGTAATTGGACACTTTGGGCTGTATTGAGAGGTATGCATATGCTTTCTAGATCTATGCCCACTCTTTGGGATTACGTAGTACATCCATTAATTTTCCTTCTTCCGTACCTTCTTCTCCCATTGTTGACATGTATTCCCATCTAGCTGTTTCTGGTAGACTATTGTCAGCTTACGTGAATCGAAGATACTCACCTCATCAAAATACTTTCAATCCTAGCCCCTGGTGTTGCTAAACCAAACTTTGTTCCCCTATCGTGGACCAAATTGAATTCGACATATCGTCCTCTTCTCAGTAATTGCCATCTCCTCTCCTGTTCTGTCCAGCTTCTTGCCATGTTCTTCTTGACAATCGGAATGTAACTTGGCAAGAACGCTGAACTTGACGATTTCACAAATTTGAATAATTCGTTCTGATCAGGTTGCGTCCCACCGTTGATCTCCGAAGTTGTCGTCAGGTCGTCGAAGAAGATTCCACCGACCCCTCGGGATTCTTTACGGTGTGTAACGTAAAAGTATTCATCACACCATTTCTTGAATTTAGGCCAGTATGCCGAATTGTGTTCGTCACATGCGTTCCTCAATGTTTGGTGGAAATGCTTGACATCCTCTTCGACGAGGTAGGAGGGAGTCAGATCGGATCCGCCGCCAAACCACCATGCCACTGGTTCCCTCGTTACTGGATCTTCTACTTCGAAGTATCGGTAGTTCAAGTGGACGGTGGGAACGTGTGGGTTCCAGGGGTGAATAACGATCGAAAGGCCCGTAGCGAAGAATGGAACGGGATGATCAGAGATGGGCAGACTGGAGTGATCCGCTCGCATTGCCTGCTGACCTCTAACAGGGAGGTTCCCGTGGACAATCGAAACGTTCACACCTGCTTTCTCGAATACTCGGCCATTCGTCAAGACGCAGGAAGAACCTTCGCCGCCTTCTGGTCGAAGCCATGCATCTCGATGGAAGGTAGGTGGAGTCGGTGATGATGAGGATGGCAGGATCTTTGAGAACAGCGGTTGGGTTGATTCGGGTTGGGTGGGGTTGAAAGGTGGGGCATTGGCTTCGATCTCTTCGAGGGTATTTACAATATGATCTTGTAGATTCTTGACCCACGTTGCCATCCGTATACGCATTGGGTTCTATCATCAGCACCATCCGTTATGTACCAGACTTACCTTTGGGTCATCCGCTTCAATTGCGTTCTGAGGTAACCAGGGCGCTCCATGAGTCTCGGTCACGGTGACAGCAGGTGCACCGTCGCATTTGACATCCTTCCTTAACCATCCTCTATCGTTTACAAAGGCGATCACAAACCCAGTTCCTACACCAGTCAATGCTGCTTTGACCAATCCATCTCGGTATCGATTCGGATTGGAGTTTGAGGTGGGCTCGGTGGCATAATGGCGGACTAGCGTCAGCGCGCTATTGGGGTACCACTCACTGTTCGAAGGCTTGACGAGCCTCGTCTTCGCTGCTTGCCTCAGCGGCGCAGCAGATCTCAAAGCTCTCGTCGACATGATACTGGGCTTGTCACTAGCTGTTCTGGTATGTCCTTGGTGTAGATATATAGCGGTACGACTGACGACTGAATTTACGAATCTACTCGGCTGCGGCATAGAATTACGGCTAAACCCGGAAATGAGGCCCCAGATTCATACTTCTGAGCCAACATTTACAGAGATCGATCTACAGAGTATACAGAACCACTAACAACTATCGACAGGATGTTCAGCGCAGCAGTAAGGGTACTGGCTAGAGCAGCAACGATTCAGCTGGAAGAAGCTGCTGCTGCTCATCCCCGCGCGCCCGCTAGGACACTGTTAAAGGGGAAGGAACGGGCATTTCCGATCCGTCGCGATATTCGAACCGAGCCTGCTGTTGTCGAATCGGATTTAGGGGTTCATGCTGGAACAGAGGGATTTGGCGGGAAAGAGAATGAACTCGCTCAGAAGGGAACGGTGGGACTGGAAGCTGGTCATGGGATGGAGGAACATCTGGCATCGATTGTTGATGAGATACCTCAAAAGAACGAGAGCTCGGCAGGACCATCGCGTATACCTCGACTTCGCCCAGAAACTGTGCCTCAGATCCCACAAAAACAGAAGCCTTCGACGCCTCAGTCTGTATGGGCGACTACTACACCACAGAGACTTGAAAAGCTTGAAGTGAACGCTGCCAAATCCGTCCCAACTCCCCAACCGTCCACACCGCCTAAACCGACACCTAAACCCGCAACACTATCACCGGTGGAAGACAGCCCTCTGATTCAGGCAGAGCTGCCAGTTACGGATCAGCTCCACGAGATACTTGAGAAGAAGACGGCGGAACCCCCTACAGTGACGAAACCAGTGGAACAGCCTCTGCCTACAGCGGCCGAGTCAGTCGACGAACCTGTCGTGTCACGTCCTTCTGAGCCCTCGGCAAAGCTGTCCGCCGAGCCTTTACCACCTAGGACTGAAGAGATGGAATCTGGGGATATACTTCCGACTACAAACGAAGCGCCTCTCCCAGTAGCCGACGATACCGAAGATGTGA
Organism: Vishniacozyma victoriae; assembly: GCA_017654735.1. Classification (NCBI taxonomy): domain Eukaryota; kingdom Fungi; phylum Basidiomycota; class Tremellomycetes; order Tremellales; family Bulleribasidiaceae; genus Vishniacozyma; species Vishniacozyma victoriae. Next base: position 1,962,807 of record JADPYG010000088.1, read on the forward strand.
GTCCCTTCACGCACTTCTGCCTCCTCCACTGACAGCTCAGGCACCTGTAGTGATGCGTGCTTCAAAGGTCCCATCGTCAAGGATTGGACGATTGTTTCATTATGGATGTAAGTTTACCGTTTCCAGCAAAGGCTCCTGTGCTGACTGTTAGCTCTCGCAGCATCGATGGGATGGGGTGCAGCTTCAGAGGGTCTGAGAAGGTCCACTGGAGGGACTCCTTCGGGCAGCAGTGTGTTTATGAGTGATGCCAACATTCGAAGACTGGTCTCAACCCTCGGCCGAATGCGAGGAGCTGCGTTGAAGCTTGGACAGTTCATGAGTATTCAAGGTAAGTCATAATCAATGCGGTCATACAGTCAAGGAGGCTGATGGGCAGATAATCATATGCTACCTCCCGAGATCGAGAAGGTCTTGCAGCAAGTCCAGGCTCATGCCAACTATATGCCCGATTGGCAGATGGAGGTGAGTCATCTTCTGTCGGTCAATGCTGACAAGGTAGAAAGTCATGTCGACAGAGTTCGGACCAGACTGGCAGAAAATGTTCTCCTCTTTCGACAGGGTACCTATCGCATCAGCATCAATTGGTCAAGTCCACAAAGCGACAATGGCCTCTACAGGTCTCCCTGTAGCAGTCAAAATTCAATTCCCAGGTATCGCCTCCTCAATTTCCTCTGACTTATCAAATCTATCAATCTTACTTCGATCTTCAGCTTTACTACCTAAAGGACTGTATTTGCAGAATACGATAGCGGTCATGAAGCGGGAGTTGGAGGACGAATGCGATTACATCAGGGAAGCTGAATCCGGACGACGCTTCAGTACTTTACTGAAAGACTACGAATTCTTCAGAGTACCTATAGTGGTCGATGAGGCTAGCTCTAGCAAAGTCCTCACTGCGGAGTGGATGGAAGGTAAGGCTCTAAGTCGTATAAAGGGTCTATCACAACAAGACCGTGATCTAGTAAGTTTCCTGGCCCCACTTCTGAAAACCTATTAATTGGTAGATCGGAGAAAACATTCTACGTCTCTGTCTACTTGAACTATTCGAATTCCGATTCATGCAGACCGACCCAAACTGGGCTAATTTCTTATACGATCCATCGGCCAAGAAACTTGGTTTAATCGATTTCGGCGCGTCAAGGGAATACACCAAAGAGTTCATGGATGGTTGGTATAGGTTATTAATGAGTGCAGTTAAGGGGGATAGGGAGACAATGAAGGATGAGAGTGAGAAATTGGGTTACCTCACCGGAGAGGAGAACGAGGTGAGTCTCCTTGAGCAGTTTTGATCTTAGCTGACAATCAGATGATGATCAAAGCTCACCTTGATTCAATGGCTCTTGTCGCTAGTAAGTACCCGCCATCTAAACGGGACGTGAGCTAATAATCAGGCCCATTCTGTCACAAAGGCCCATACGCATTTGCTCAACAGACCATCACTTCCTCTGTCCGAGCATTGATTCCCATCATGCTTGCACATCGACTTACCCCTCCGCCGCAGGAGACATACAGTTTGAACAGAAAGCTGAGTGGAGCTTTCTTGATGTGTGCAAAACTCGAGGCACATGTGGATTGTAACAAACTGTGGGAAGAGGTTGTCGGGAACTACAAGCAGGGATGAGTGGTCGGAAGAGGAGACAGATCAGAAAGAAGTCCCTGAGGCAGAAGAGCAAGTAGTGCCGATATATACACTGCATGCAGGTGATGAATATGAAAAACCACTACCTCGTAACTTGTCCAACTCTATCCTACGCGGGTGTTCTTCTCTGACCCATCGCACCGCCCTGGAAACCCCTACCGCGGCCTCGTCCTCGGTAGTTACCTCCTGTCCTTCCACCTCCACGTCTCTGTCCTTGTGCTCCACCTTCTCCACCCTCCTTGGACCTATCCGTCTGCTGACCCTGACCGAGCTTCTGATCTAGTGCCTTTTCATTCGACTCGACCAAAGAGTTGACTCGGTCGGCGAGTTGTAGTGATAATCGCTGTACCTCGGTCTGTTCGACTCGGGAGAATACAATGACCTGATCCTTCTGGTCGAGGGAAGCTTGTAGCTCATCGTTGTAGATCATACGCGAGATGATCGAGGTGACGGTAGATACTGGTAGAGAGAAGGCTTCGGAGAGATGTGAGAATGCGATGGAAACGTAATGGGGAGAGTTGGTGAATAGGTATGTTCGGAGACCCTCGATCTGGACCTTCTTGGATAGCATCTCCTTGATCTCGTTGCTGTTGTCGAACAGATTCCAGATCTTGGCAGATAACAGTAGATCCTTTGATCGCTCCCAATCACCGGCCTGCAGAGCTCGAGCAGCCTTGATGACGTGATCACGACTGTTTTCTGGTAGACCGTCAAATGCGGACCTCTCGGCCATGTCGAGTTGACGTTTGAAAGCCTTGCTTGCGATTCGCCGTCTCTGCTCCTCGGTGTCGACGCTGGCCATCAATGGGATCTCGACAAGCATACATGAAGTGAGGTAGGCGGCTTCAAGAAGTTCGTGGTTGATGTGCATGTGGAAAGGTAGCAAGCGACGCTTCTCGAGTAGTTCCTGTTCGGGAGAGAGTTGCTGGTTGTATCGCTGAATCTGTTGACCCAATAGTTCACGGTATCGTTGTGTCGAAATCATGTCGGCCAAGATGGTTTGGCACTCGGTAATGTAACCACATCGGAAAGCGGCGAGACCAACCTGAACAACAGCTCGGTTGTAAAGGATCTGAGTGGTGACATCGGCCTGCTGGACAGCTTCCTGCATATGGGACATGAGTAGCTGATCTCGGGCTTGGTGGTATCGAGCGTGCATGGCGTGGTGGTAGATGTGCATGAGGATTGCTCGTGCTCGGAGAAGAGGTGCTTCGGACGAGTAGACGTAGGTGGCGAGTCGGTGAACGAGGACGGAGGAAGAAGGGATCTCACCGCCGATGGGGGAGACGGTGGATTGGAGACCAGCACATCCGGCCTGAGCGGACTTTTCAAAGAGCTGGATGAAGACGTCGGGTCGAGAGTAGACGTGTTCAAGACGACGGATGACGATTCGGGCGACGGCATCTGTGGCGTTCTCTCGCTCAAAGAGGCACTGGGCCTTGACGAGGGTGGTGTATAGAGGCTGAGCCTGCTTGAGTCGGTCAATGTACTCGACACCTCGCTCGTGGGGATCGGTGTGTTGTAGAGTTTTTGTGAACTGCCGTCAGCTTGATTGCACTCCACTGGTACAATCAACTTACCTCGTTGTCAATGTTCTCAAAGACACCAATCAAGCTTCCTGGCAAAGCAACTCGGTCGTTGGAGTTGGCAGGTTCCCTCTCGGCCATATCGTTGTACTCTTCCGTCATGGCTTCCTGAATCACATAACCACGGTTGTCGAGCAAGATACTGATCAATTCGTCGTACTCCTGTCGGCACGAGACCCATGAGTCCTGAGGCATGCTGATAAGGTTCTGCGAGTAATCAAGACGAGCGGCAATGAGGGCGAGGTAAACACGGATTTTCTGGTACGTCGTGCCGGAAACCTCGAGGAGCTTTTGGAGAGTTCGGATGGTCTCTGCTCGGTCGGTGTTCTGAATAGTTAGCTTATACCCTTGACTTGATGAAGATAACCCACTTTACGACCTCGCTGCTCGGCAATCTCCTTCAAGGTAGCCAAAACATCCTGAGCGGTGAAAGTCCTGACTCGTCCACCTCGTCCGACAGTGGAGAAGTTCTCGTCCTGTCCATCTACTGGTTCCTGTCCAGCAGCAGCTGCTGCCTTCTTTGGGGCCTTTGGCACAACTGGGGCGACATTTGCCTTTTCGTATGCCGATGCGTACGCTGCTGGGTCCTGTATCGTCAGCCACATCCACTTCGCAAGAGGTCGGCCGTACCTCCTTGAAAGTGGAGAGAACCATCTCGAACTCCTTGTTCTTCTTCTTGATGGTCTGCTTCAATCCAGTGACAGCCTTTGCCTTGGCTCCAGTCATCTTTTTCGTGGCACTCTTCTCGGCGGCGACAGTCTTGGTGACACCGGCATCGAGGTCGACGATGGTTTGTAGGAATTGAGGAGGAATGTGACCGGCGGGGGGGATGGGTGATGATACCATTGAGGTCTGATGACGGGTGATAAATCGGAGTAGCTTTTCGAGTTCTGTCTTATCAGCACTGACCTCTCACTCGGCGGAGAGACATACCACTGGCAGCAACAACCCAATCATTGGCGGCACCTTCTCCCTTGGTTGCGTTCTTGATGTTCTGAATGGCAGCATCCATCTCAACGAAACGCTTGTCCTTTGCTGAAAGCACGACCGTCTTGTCTCCCTCATCACTGTCCTCATCACTCGAGTCGGCGCCCATCAAGAACTGGTCTGCTTTTCCCTTCTTCACGATATCAGCATTGCACTCATTTGCATCCCAGAAAGACATACAGTTTTCTTTGGCGCATCATCATCACTATCATCATCATCACTCTCGTCCTCGTCACTGCTATCGTCTCCGTCACTCCTCAAGAACTGGCTTGCTCGTCCAGTTGGCCTGGCAATTCGGGCATCCTGCTCCTCTCCCTCCTCTCCGGATAGGATGGACTCCTCGGATTCGGATCCGGAGGAATCAGAGTCGGAATCTGATCCTAGTCGCGCAAAGAACGACATTTTGGTAGTATTGTTGGTTTGGTTATTGATTTATTTGCTTGGAAATTTTGATATGTTGGGTGGTGATGTTTCTGTCGATATCTCCTGTGTATACTAAGTACTAGTTTATATAGTATACTATTTGATTCGAGTCGATTCAACAAAGACTACCAACTATACACCTTGAACAATTAGAATACTGCACATTAAGAGACGCGAGTTAACCTTTGAAATTATAATCCCGATTAAACACCGAGTAAAGTGGCAGATCGTCACATCACTCTGCTCTATCAACTACGTCTACCATATATCTATCTACCTGCTGTATCCAGCATGAAACACCTATCAACAAACTACCTCTTGGTGTTGCCTACTTCACCAGAGATCGAAGATTGAGGAGCAGCGGGAACCTCATCTCTATCTACAGTGACTTGTGCAGCCATACCAGGCTGAACCCAAGCTGGATCATAACTAGGCGGAATCGGACCGATTGTTCCGGCATCTGTCTCCTGCAACACTGGATGATCAAGAACGGCGGATTGTTGAGGCATCTTCGGGTACGCGTGGCCATCGGGCTGAGAGCTGGAATTATCGAATGGCGAAGGCAACAACTGGTAGCTGGAGCTTTCCGAATTGCCAGGGGATAGGGGTTGGTATCGCGTGGGGCTGAGCGAGGACATTGGATATGCTGATTGGTCCGAATTGCTATGCTGGAGGCTGGGTTGGATCAGACCGGCAGCGCCTGTGGTATCAGCTTGTGCCATGACGAAGAAGAGGGGACGGTAGAGATCTGTCGAGGGTATGCAGGAGGCTACTACTCACTGGCGTAGGCCATTTCCGGGTTACCGAAATACCCATCTCGAGGGGATACGATGGTGGTCTCTGTATACGGCTCGACATCGTACTGCGTATCATCGATCGAGAGCGGCGCTTGATATGTCTTACTATGCTGATCAGCACCCTTGTGTTTCCGATTACTCACTGCGCCTTCTTTCGCCTTTTACATAGTGACCAAATGATGGCAGCGATGATGGCAATCACTACAACGCCTCCGACCTGGAGATTAGTGTCCTTTCCAGACGATTACGCGAGCAGAACTAACCGCACCACCGACGAGTATACCAACGGGCCCCGGTCTGTATTCGAGTTGGTGAGCTTGTGGCCGCCGGGATCAGCAGTGTTGTTGCTGCCCGGAGGGGGAAGAGCATTCGAACCAGTACCAGGGGTTCCCCTTGATAGCGTTAGTCCTCGCTCTGCAAATCAGGTCTGACTCACCCTGAGGCGGTAACATAGACGAAACCGCTGATATCGAGCGTTTGTCCTGAATCCGTATTGGAGACCTCCATGGTACCTGATTTGACCACGCCGAAGAAGAGGGTCTGACCGGATTCGAACCAAGGCGAATTCCCATCAAAGGAGTCGGCCGCAGGCCAGCCGTTGGCCGGTCCGCTCCAGCCAACACTAAATCGACCATGGTCCACATTGACGGAGCCATAGGCCACTACGAGTGTCTCTTCTGTGATCGCGGGTATGGTGACTCGCCTATGAATAATGTCAGTCACTGCCCCCCTTGGAACAAGGCCTACGCGGTGGCGTCTGTGGTTCCAAAACGGTCATAGCCGGACACTGCGCTGTCAATGATCTGACGGGTATCTCACAACGCTTTCACTTACCTCCTCTGTATGTTCTTTGTTCGCGCCATTCGCCATTGGCTCCGAGGCTGTAGTTCTGATTGATCCTGCCGTCCCCGTCTAACGCCCCCATGAGACGTTCCGACACTTCTGCTCTGTTCGTCAGCGTTTGACTTACGACCGACACGCTTTCACTGACCCATCGTTCCCAAGGTTGATGGTACATGTGACTCCCCACAAGTTTACTCCAGTCGAGCCTTTCACTTTCACAATCACATCCCACCACTGATCATTCAACCCAGATTTCCACGCCAAAAATTCTCCTTCCTTGTCCTTGGTGTTACTGATGTCTTCACGGCCAACAGTAATTGAGAGTTGGCCCTCTTTGGCCGTACCCCAAACATAAATAGCGGTACCCTTGCAGCCGAAGCTCGCTGTAGCCCCTATGAAGTAAGTGTAATGAATGCATCGATGATTCATTCCTGATGGCGCCAGGCTCGAAGTCGGACCATTCCCCGTCGAGGTATGTAACATTCCAGGTCTGCACAGGGTCACCATATCGTGATGGGGTGTATTTGATGGTAGGCGATTGATCAGTCACGGTGATATTGAAGGGGGTCCCCAAAACAGTGGTGATGGCGTATGCGGTGAGTAGCAAGGAGAGCATCTTGCTGAGCATAATCCTTGTTGTGAGAGGTAGTGAATACGAAGCGACAGGAGGTCAAGGAGGAACCAGACGACCTAGAAAAGCACGGACGTCTTTCCTCCTGTAAATTGATTAAGCGATTGATAGGTACACAAGATCCCCTTTGAAGCCTGCCAAAGGATCCTTTGGATATCTCAGTCGCCGTCCATCTGTGCGCAACCGAAAGTTTAAACACATGGCTTGACTCATTCATGTCGGGAACCGAAGAACACGCCCTCCCTTTAAACAATCTATCTCCGTTGTCAGAAACCCGATCTCAATCAACGCAAGTCCCTTCAGCTCCCTGGAGCCGGAGCGTCATTCCCATCCTCCGCCCAAGCGGGATTGTAGCTAGGTGGAACAACGGCAACTCTCCCAGCATCCGTCTCTTGCCTCACTTGACTAACAGGAACGGGCAATTGTCGAGGTGTTTTCGAATACCTGTTACTGTCGGATTGACTGCTAGATTGCTCGACTATCGATGAAGGATGATAACTCGATCCTTCCGACATGCCGGACGAATGGGGTTGGTAAGGCGTCAGACCGGGCGAAGCTAGGGATTGACGTGACTGAGCGGACTTGCTTCCGTATTGACCAGTGGCTGGCACACCGGCAGCGTCTAGTGGTAAGCTCAAGAATAAAATGAGCAAGAGGACATACTGGCATAGGCCATTTCTGGACTGTCAAGGTACCCCTCATAATGAGATGATGTGACTGTGGTCTCGGTATAAGGATCGATATCATATCGGGTATCGTCGACTTGGTTGGGGGCATGGTATGAGGCACTACGATCAGCTTGGTCATCCAATGACACTCACTTGGCCTTCCTTCGCTTCTTCAGGCAGAACCAAATCAGCGCACCGATGATGGCCACAACCACTGCCCCTCCCACCTAATTGTCAACGATTGATCGAATATATCCTGAGCTCAACTCACCGCAGCACCGACTATAACACCGATGGAAGTCCCGCCTCCGCCTATTGCATCAGTTGGTCGTACATCACCAGAGCCGCCAGCTGGCCTACCTCCGGAATTGGTGCCGCCAGACGTGCCGCTCGATCCAGGATCAGATGTTCCCCTTCAAGTCAGCTTTTCCCGTTTCCCGTAACGGTGGATTTGATCACATACCCGGACGCAGTGGTATAAGTGATGGAGCTTATATCGAGCCAAGAACCATCATCGGTATTGGTGACGCTCATCACTCCCCAATCCGCCATTCCGAAAAAGATGACCTGGTTCAATGACATGTAAGGTGAGTTTCCAAGGTAGTCGAGTGTGCCAGGCCAGCCAGCTACTGGTCCACTCGAGTTGATACTATAACGACCATGGTCGAAATTGACGGAACCGTACCCGATAATCAAAGTCTGGCCAGTGATGGCGGGAAGCATGACACGTCTGGGAATATCAGCAATAATCATCACGCGGGTCGAGACATACGCAGAACCAATATTCGTATCGATACGGTTGTAAGTGAGATCTGAGCGTCAGATGTAGTCTCATTTCAAGGAGACCGACTCACTTCCAACAGCTGTTCGGGCGCCCCATTGGCCTGAGAAGCTGAGATCGGGGTTCAGACCATTTTGTTCGTTTAATGCCGGTATGGTCTTCGTCGACAGTGAAGCGCTATTCATCAGCTCTGAACGACCCCTCCATCTCGGGACTCACCCATCATTCCCGATATCTACAGTGAATGTTATACCGTATAAAAACACTCCTCGATTTCCATTGACCTTGACAACTACATCCCGCCATTGATCTTTCATTCCCTGCTTCGAGGCAGGTAAACCTCGTGGAGTGATGACCTCGCCACCGACCGTCACTTCGGCATCGGATTCAGTCGCACTGCCATTGATGTATATTCCTCTGCCCCTAAAACCGAATGTCGCAGTGGCGCCAATGTAGTAGGTGAGATGCTGGGATGTTCCTTGCGATAAGTTACCTGGTAAACTTGTAGACCAGTCATTGCCTGTATAACTGACGTTCCACGTCTGTGCAGAGTCGCCAGATCTCGAGGGCGAGTAGTTGATAGTGGGTGAATTGTCGGTGACGGTGATGTTGGTCAATGTCGCTGAGACCGAGGCCACCAGCGCAGCGAAAAGGGCGGAGACTGCGAGCATCGTGACTCTCTGATTTCCGCTCGATACTAATGGTCAATGAAGATATGAAATAATAGAAGAGGTCGAGAGGGTCCATGCGTTGCATGAGAAGTATTCGGGCATCCCCTGTGTATCAGAACACGACCCACACAAGCTAAGCCGCAAATGGAGGAAAAGGGGTCCTTTGAACATCGCCGTCGGGCTGGGTGCCCGAGAATCTACTGTAGTCATATCAGTGTCGATGCATATGCTTGCATCCTATGCTATACAGTAAAAGATCTATGGAATTTGACAAAGAAAACGATACCTCAACGATCTGAGCCGGATGTTTGCGATTCTCCAAAAGTCCGCGGACTTCTCCCCCTTACAAGCAAGTCCAGCTCACTTCTCCCTTCCATATCCGTTTGTGAGCCATCCCTCGAACTCGTAGGTGGTGGACTGCTATTTGTAAACCCGTCCTGAGCCCAAGCGGGATCATAACTAGGAGGAACCAATGCCACCCTCCCTGCGTCCGTTTCTTGAAGTACCCCATTTCGGGGTGGTGGTCTTTGTCGTCTCCTCTCTTTTCTCTCTTCCGGTATATGGACACCTTCTGGAAATGTCCCTGCATCTGTTTCCATATTCGTCTGAGGGGTGACTAGCGCCAGACGACGCGATGGGGCTTGGTCCGATGATGATCTGGACTCTTGGGTGGTAGTCGGTGGGTAGGGGTTTATATATGTTGGTTCTGGTGTTACAAGCGTGGGCGATGGAGAACGGTATGGTGCAGGCGATTCATAGGGATTCGCCTGTGGTCGGTCCGCCCATGCACTACCGATACTCCCAGATGCGGCCGCTACCCGTCAGCGTGAGTATCAACTAGCTATGAGGACTTACAGGCATAAGCGAATTCTGGATCATCAAAATACGAATTCTGGGAAGTTTGACGTTCCGCTGTGTCCTTATATGGGTCAATCTCGAATGCTCCAGTATCGGCATGAGCGGAGGAGTAGTGTCCACTGTTTGTTCAGTCACGCAAGCTCGCCAGAAAGGACTGACTTACGTGTCGGATTTGCGTTTACGCCAGAACCACCAAAGCCCAGCTACTAGAAGGCCCAGTCCGATCAGTCCACCGAGCTACTCGTCAGGATAACGCATTTCGGAAGATGAGGGGACTCACAACACCACCAACGATAGCTCCAGTCTTCGACCTATGTCTGACCTCCCCTCTACGACATCAGCCCATACCCCAAGAATGAGAAAAAGAGACATACCCAGAAGCAGTCGTGTAAACGATTTTACTGAAATCCAACCAATTCCCTCCATTCAAATTCTGCAATATTATCTCTCCCTCATCGATCTCGCCAAAGTAAATCACTTCATTGATGGAGATCCAAGGGGATTCACCATTCATCATTGTTGTCGATGGCCAGGCGTTATCGGAAGATGTGGAAACGAAGTAATCGCTATGATCGTAATTTACCGAACCGTAGATCAAGATGAATGATGGACTACCAATGGACGGGAGGATTGCCCGACTGGATGATTAGTGAATGTTATGGAAAAGGGATTGAGACTCACGCATCCTGGCCATAGGTGTCTACTCGGTCGTATGGTCTCCTATCTGCTTTGTCAGCTATATACTTGGCCGAATGAAGGGATACATACCTAGCCCAGCTTCTGTGCCGGTCGTCCACGATCCAGTAAAGCTTATTTGAGAATTTGGATTATTTGATTCGTCCAAAGCGTATAATGTTGTATTTGTCAGTGAAGCTCTGTCTTCATCAGCGCAATTTCTGCAATTCCCAGCTCAAACTCACCCTTTGTTCCCAAAGTCCACCGTAAAAGTGATGCCACGTATCCCCACACCTCCCGATCCAGTGACATTGACGGCTAAATCCCACCATCGATCCTCCAGTCCTTCTTTCCACCCTAGCAATCCATCTTCATCTCCCTCATTCAATTTCTGCCCACCGACACTGAGCGAGACATCGTCTGTACTTGCATTAACATATCCATAGACGTAGACTGCTGTACCGACGAACCCTAGTGACACCGAGGCACCATTGAATGCGGTATAATGGCTCGAAGGTCCATCTCCTATTGATCCGTTATTGGGTGCAGGTTGAGGTTGTATATATGTGACATTCCATGTATTAGCCGACTCGCCAGACCTGGAAGGGGAGTAGTTGATAGTAGGCGAAAGATGGGAGACTGTGACATTGATCGGAGTGGCTATCGTAGATGAAAGCCAAGCAAGGCAGAACAGCGATAGCTGCAACAATTGGCGAGAAATCATTTTTGCCCAGATCTGCATCGGATCCCTCTTTGCTATTGATGACTACCGCTCCGTGGGTGCGGTCATGCTCTTGTTATCGGTAGTCGATCGTATCGCGAGTATCAAGTCTGGAGTATGAAGATTGATGCATTACAGCCAGCTCGTCGTCTGTCAAGCTGTCAGGGCCGGCTGAAGGAACACCGCACGACGCCCGCAGAGAGTTTTCGGCCAAACGGCATAGGCGACTATTTAGTACACTACCGGCGAAGGCACGGCAGTATTGTCGTCATTTCAAGATCTGACTTCAATGCATGCATGGGTCCACCTCCTGTCAACCTGTTCCAAGCAGACCTAGCCAAGCTTCTTTCTGCTGTATATACATGCCACAGCTCAACAGATCACATGAAATGGTGTGGTTTCGAGGACGAACGTGGATAACGGCACAGCCTTTTGTGGCGCAGGCTAGGCTTCCTGGGGCTGTACGGCGAAGGCTCCCGAACAGCACTGAATCACATACACCTCGGAGGTAGATTGCAGGAAGCTCGATGGTTGAGGACAACGTCAAAGGTACATTGCATAACACATACTATTACAACATTAGGTCGGATCCCTGCTACATCACATGGACCAAAGGAAATCATCGACGACTGACCACCGCGCTGTAGGCCGGCGGGATATCTTCTTCATGGCGTGCTGGGTCCGATGGACTCTGAGGTGCCGAAACCGAAGTAGGCCCAGCTGTGCTCACATGCAAGTTTGCGTCGCCGGTTCTAGAGGGGTTAACGTGCGAGTCCTGGCTGGACCGCCTGGCTGGCGTCGTGTCCCGGCCTGTGAATCAGTATATTCCTGCAGTCTCAGGGAGACGCTTACTCTGTCTCACGTAAGCCGGAGGAGGTACTTGTGGTAGGACATGAACCGCCCGACTACCTCCAAGCTGCGTCACACTTGCGATTCCACCACGACTAGAGGATGGCTCAGTCATCGCGTCCAATCCATATTCCAGATCTCCCAAGTCCCTGCGCCTCTGCTCTTCCTGCTGGCGGAATAGTCTTGCATTATTGGCTTTCATGCTGTCTCATAAGCGAAAGTCACCAGTGAGTCCCCGGACTTACTTTGCAGCAAGCTCACGTCGTCGATTATGCTTAATGATTCCATAGGGGACAACTAGGATAACGATGATCCCGACTAATGCTCCGACCTTGTCTTGTTAGCCTCCGCGCGCCGAGATCTGATCTCTGAGACTGACGAATATGTAGATCTTCTGACTATCGATTCCGGATGACATGTTAAACATCTTGCAATTGTTGGTGAGTTGTTTTTGGTCAAGTAGAAGTCAGTGCTTAAGGGAACAAATATCATCGCTGTTCATTCCGCTATATATGTACTGATCAGATAGATGCTTACGGGCGTAAGTGATACTCTCGACGCCTATTCTGAACACCAAGGTGGTGTGCCAAGAGTTCGGTCAATGTGCCTGAACACCGGTTTAGCTCGGCATGGCACGGCACGTATAGAATTGGTAAGTTGAGTTACACCGCCCCTCTGAACCTTGTTGACTGATGACGCGCGACGGCGCAAATGATGCAGGGGTTAAGAATCGAATCAAGGGGCACCGATACCATGATTGAGGACCATGTCAGTTCTGGTGCCAAGCTACTGGAGAATGTTCGACCGGCAACCTCGGCTTGAGGCATCAATAACCGGCCGAGGTGAGCGTGACCGCGAAACTAAACGATAGGGTATACATGTAAAGCAAGCAATACGAGAATAGAATAAGAGTCTAGTCGAAGGTGATCTTGGTCGCCTTGGGAGCATTGGTAGTATCCCTATAGAAAGCTCCATAACTGCCATGTTCTGCATCGTTAGCCAAGTCTTTGACGACAGGTACTGATAGCTTACCCTTCTTTTTGATGGTAGATGGGAACTGGTCCATCTCTTTTGGGATCTCGGCGCCGACATCTCGGAGGACACGCATGAATTCACCAGCTAAGGATTTCTCGTGGTTCTCTCCTGTGAAGAATGTGACTGCTTTACCGGATTTTCCAGCTCGTCCAGTTCGACCACATCTGTGGACAAAGTCCTCTATACCGTAAGATTGATCTCTTGGTAGAAACAGGGAACGTACCGGTGGTCAAAGGGAAAGTGACATTCAAAACAAGTCCAACATCGGGAATATCCAATCCACGAGCAGCAACATCGGTAGCAACGAGAATATTGACTTTACCCTCCTTGAAAGCATCTAGAGCCTTGAATCGAGCGTTCTGGTCCATATCTCCATGTAGACCCATGACGGAGAATCCATTTCGCTTAATGGTCTGTTCCAGACGTTGTGCTTCCTTCTTGTATAGTGCGAATACAAGGATTCGAGTGGGGTGGGTATCGGTAGATGGGTGCTCTTTCATGTGTGCTCGTAGGTGGTGGAGGAGTCGGGGGCTGGGCATCAGCTCTAATATCGTACGCTGAATACAAGACTTACTCCTTGCCAAATGGCTCCAAGACTTCGACGAGCTGAGTGATCCTCTTGTTGGCGGAAAGCTCATCTGATCCAACGGTGATTCGGACGGGATCGTTGAGGAAAGTAGCAGCCAGACGTCGGACTGTCTCGGGCCAGGTAGCGGAGACTGAATGTCAGTCACTGAAGTAAATGGAAATATGAGATGCACGTACACATGACGGTCTGCCTGCCGGCAGTCTTGTCGGGACAGTGGGCAATGATTCGCCTGATGTCGTTCTCGAAACCGGCATCCAGCATTCGGTCGGCTTCATCAAGGGTAAGGTACTGGACACTGGGCAAATCAGCTGTAATCTCAATACTCGGCTGGATTAACCTACCCAGAGAGATCTAGATCACCTGAATCGGCGAGATCCAAAAGTCGCCCGGGGGTACCGACGACGATTTTGCTCTCCTTGATACCAAAGATCTGCTCGGCCTTTCCAACACCTCCATATACACAAATACTCTTGACTCCAGCTTCCTTGCCCAATGCAACCAAAGTATCATGACTCTGCAAAGCCAATTCTCGGGTAGGAGCAATAACGAGCATATGGGGTCCCTTCTTCTTCTTGCCAGAATCCACCAATCGGTTCATACCAGGTACACCGAATGCCAAAGTCTTTCCGGAACCAGTCTCGGCAATACCGACTACATCCCTAGATGCTAGGAGTGGAGGCCATGAACAAGCTTGAATAGGTGTGGGGTTGGTGAACTTTTTCAAGAATGGTCGTAGGGCATCGGAAATGGGTAGAGCGGCGATGTTGAGTTGAGGAGGGTAGAGTTGGGGTAGGAGGGTAATGGCGTTGGCAGCGAGGTATTCATTGTGAGCGGAAGTGAATGCTTCGGGCTTGATCAATGGCTCGGATGATGAAGGTCCAGCGGCGGCTGCAGCAGCCTGAGCCTCGGCGGCTCGAGCAAGCTTCTTCTGCTGTTTCTTGGATAAACCAGTAGGTGCCTCGGAAGGTGTGGAGAGGGTGGCGGCTTCAACGGCGGTAGGTGCGGCGAGGGTAGCAGGATCAGGTTGAGCTACCTCTCCATTCTCGACTTTACGCTTCTTCTTGTCGTCCTTGATCTTCTTTCGCTTCTCGGCTCCGCTCTCCTCACCACGAATGATGGCCTCTCCGCTGATCTCCTCTCGATCCTTTCTCTTCTTGTCCTTGCTCTTCTTCTCCTTCTTGTCCGAAGAGCTTACGCCCTCGATTGCCTCGGCTGGAGTGACGGCGGGGGCAGCAGAGGTAGTAGCTGCTGGTGTGGCAGCGGCGGCCTCGGCACGCTTAGCTTCCTTTCGAGCCTTCTTCGCCTCCTTCTCCTCTTTTGATAGCTTGACCTTCTTCTCTTCGATAGACATTTTGGGTGATAATGTATATATGGTATCCTACGCCTGGGCCGCGAGAAGACTGCTAACTTTTCTGACTGACGGACATTGCTTAATCTCCAGACGGACATCACTCCAATCTCCGCTTTGCACTCCCCCTGCGCCCAACAAACTTTGATTCTCTCTTTTCTTTCTTCTTTATCAAAAAAGGTGAGCATCTTTCTATCCCGAAACATCACAATATACTGATCCTATCTAGCATGGAGTCTGTTCTGCCGCAGTACGTGTGTCGATAAATACGATCACGAACCGCTCAACGGGCTACACTAGACGAACGGATTAATGCCTCGAGTACTTTAGGAAACTTAATCCTCTAATAAATATGGAGGATCGAGTGCTGATGTCTCGATACAATTATGTATTGAATTAGATACTTCTTTGTAGTGATGTATCGTGTGTATATCTACTCCTCACATGCCTTCCCATTGCCATCTTCTCTAATTCAACCCCCTCCTGTATAGTTTCGATGTTTGACCAGAATTACAACCGGAAGCAAATTGCATTTGTAGAGGTGGAGGCTCGGTTAGATTTGTCTTAGATCAAATCAACTATTTCTGTCTTTGGGTTCGGCTGGATTTAGCTGGATACTGGTACTGCCGTCTACGTCCGCCCAATAACTAATGTAGGATGACTCGCTTGCTATGCATAATATCAACTACACTACTATCACTCACCTTATCATTGGGTTAGTATATCTTGAATAGAGAGAGACATTTCGCGTCACTCTAGCACCTACAATGTCGACGAGCGAAATTACACCGGCGCCAGTCAAGGTATCCCGGTCGGCTCAGGCTGGGGAAGTCAACATGAAAGGCCCATATGCCATGACTCAGGTAAACGAGAGTATCCAGAGGGAACAACAAGGCTGGGGACCATTCGTGGGCAGGAAGAGGAAAGCGGCAGTAGTAGAGCCAATAGTAGAGGCAGGGGAACCACAACGGCATTTCAAGTTATTGAGTCTGAGTAAGTCTACTTTAATAGAGCGATAAGGAGGTTGCTGATAAGAAAGTTGGGTTGGCATATGCTATCCTCAACTCGTGGGTCGCTATGGCTACCTCGTTATCGATTGCTCTACCATCCGGAGGACCCACTGCGATCTTGTATGGTCTTATCGTCTCTTTCCTTGGAAATTTGGCCATGTCTGCCAGTCTTGCTGAAATGTGAGCCTTATCTATGACTGTGAAACACAGACTGACATATCAGCTGTCACGTCTACCCAACTTCAGGAGGCCAATACCACTGGGCAGCCATCCTCTCGCCAGCCAAGCACGCTCCTGTACGTCTCCTCTCAAACACACCTCTCATGACTGACAAACAGTGGATCTCTTGGGTATGCGGATGGTTCGCCGTGTCAGGTTGGATCGCACTAGTAGCTACCGCCGGCTCTCTCGCTGGAAGTTTGATCACTGGAGCCATCAGTCTTACTCACGAGAACTATGAAGTCGAGCGATGGCATATCTTCCTCATCTATCTCGCTTACATGCTTGGAGCTTGTTTTATCAACATCTTCGGTCTGAGGTTGCTACCAACTATCGACAGAGCTGCTATTTTCTGGTACGTCTCCTTTATCTCGATGAAAGCAGACGCTAATCAGATAGGTCGATGACTGGTGCTGTGATCATCATTATTACATGTTTGTCGTGCGCTAGCCCTAACTATCAATCTGCCGAGTTTGTCTTTACGAGATATATCAACGATGTAGGATGGAACAACGGTGTAGCATGGATCCTCGGATTGCTCCAGAGTGCGTTTCTCACCCATATACCATGCTGTGAAAACGCTAATATCAGGTTCCTTCGGATTGACCGGTTACGATGCCGTCTCGCACATGGTCGAGGAAATGCCGAATCCCCACCTAAACGCTCCAAAGACAATGGTCGCTGCCGTCCTCATTGGTGCTTCCTCATCTTTCATCTTCCTCATCTGCCTGCTTTTCAGTATGCAGGATGTCGACCTTGTCAACTCCAGCCCCGCCGGAGCACTCTTGGAAACAATGTATCAAGCCACCTCGAGTCGTGCAGGTGCTGTTTGTCTACAGGTAAGTCTGACCACATCCCAGAAGGTTCAGCTGATGATCAGGTGATTCCTATTGTCGCAATGGCATTCACTGCTCAGGCCATCATGACTGCCTCTTCACGAATGAGCTACGCCTTTGCAAGGGATAGAGGACTACCTTTCTCTCGATATTTCGCCATGATGCACAAGAGCGGCGTACCCGTCAATGCGGTCTTACTATCAACAGTATGCGTCATTGTATTTGGTTGTATCTACCTTGGTTCCAGCTCGGCTTTGAACGCTATCTTGTCGAGTTCGGTGGTATTCTTGAATATCTCGTATTCGATCCCAAGTAAGTCCATTCCATCACACTTGATGATTTGTCGCTGACGATTAGTTCTGCTCGTTGTCATCAGAGGGCGAAAGATCCTACGACCACCTTCGCTTCCCGAGCCCACTCTGACCCTAGGACCCATTCTTGGGCCAATTTGCAATATTGTATGTTCTGCCGCCTTAACTTTGGCCTCAACACTGACGATCAGACTGGACTGGCATTCACCCTCTTGACTACCGTTTTCTTCCTCTTCCCACCCGAACTGCCAGTCACTGGAAGTAACATGAACTACGCCATTGCCGTATTCGGCTTCATCCGTTCGTTTCCGCCTTCCACCGATTCCACGTAGTCAGCTAACAATCAGTGATAATCTCTGTAATAACATGGGTCGTCGATGGACGTAAGAATTTCATCGGTCCTCGAGATCTAGGTGCTCTTCTGGAACTGGCAAGATCAGAAGTAGATGGTGAAAAAGTGGATGTCCAATACGGGGTCCGAGGACTGGAAGCGAACGGAGTAGCGGTAACGGAAGGAATTGAGAAGATTAGAGCGGCAAAGAATCGTACTGAATGATCGATCGGAAAGGTAGGGGTGTGCAAAGGATGCTTGATTCGAAAACCTGTAAAGTATGGATGAACAAGTGGGTTTCATGATTTCTTCTTATCTAGCCATTTCCCCGATCTAAAGGTGGATTTGTGCGCTGATCAGAGACTGATGGCCGTCGATCAAGGATCCAACTGCGATACTCATGAGCTGATTTACTTCTAAAGATGACTCATCTCATTCCTTCCATTCATGTTGACCCCCTATCGTCCTTTCACAGACTACCTCAATCATCACAATGATATTCGCCCGACTGCTGTCTACTTACATGCAAGACAACTCACACTCTCAATAGTCTATCATACCATAACACCATGTTTTGCAACTCGATCATACTGGCATTGACTGCCATACAGGTCTTGGCTCAGGATCAGTATACCCAAGACGCTCCCAGCGACTACGGTACTACCATTGAAGGTACCACAGCCGACCCATCACCCACTGCGGCTCCCTACGCTCCCATCCAGTCCGACGGGACACCTTCGAACGACGGTGCCAGTAATTACACTGACAATGGGACTGATTCGTCGTCAATTGCAAATCCATCTATTCCCGACAGTAACGACAGCGTAGTCTCATCGGTGGCCACCAGTCTCTACACCTCCGGCGCCTCTCAGGCAGGCAGTAGTCCAAGCGAATCAGCATTCGCCTCAAGCGCTTCGGCCAATTCGGGACAGACTACAACTCCTACTTCGACTCCTGAAGCCTGGCAGCATATCATATACAAAGCTGATCCTTCTAAATGTCTGGCTGTATTCGATACTTCTGGCAATGCCAATACCCCAGTTGTGTGAGCCCAGTCACTCTTAGATCTGATCCTAAACGACTAATGAGCAGGGTCGTAGACTGCTTTTATAGTGGTCACGAGGCTCATTGGTTGGTCGATGTCACTGGAGCAAATACGATCATCTCGAGGGCCTTCAATGATACCAGATGGTGTTTGGATTCGGGTGAAAGCGAGGAGAATGGTCAAACTGTCTATCTCAATAGAGTCAGTCTTTCTGGTTTGTGTTCGAGTGAATCTGATTGGTTAGTGCGAGGATATTGTCTTTGATCAACTATGGCAGTATCTCGATTATAAAGATTACCATTGGGTAGTATATGATCGTGTCAGGTCTTTGGATTTGGAACGTTAGTCTTCGATACTAGAAAGTCGAGTAATAGCTAATCACCAGACGGAAAAACCGAAGGCGGAGGTCGACTACAGACTTGGGTGGTAAGTCAGTCCAACACTTCTTCGCTGATATCCAGTATAGCCATGGTAACACCAATCAAGAGTGGCTCATCCAGCCTGCCTTCAACGCCGATACTTGATCCACCATATCCCGGAATCCGCAGTATTATACATGCAAAGTACCGTGTACGATGAGCCTGATTACATGCAGCCAATTGAAACAACCTATGCTACATAATGATAATCGCCGCCTCTATATCTGTATTGTTACAGCCTTGATACCCGTATCCTCTGGCCACACAAGCCACTACGCCTGCAATGGGACAGCCTTGATAGCCTCATCCAACAACTTATTCGAATGCTCGGGGTTATCGAGATACAAGTGATGTCCAGCGTTAGGAACGACGTGGACTTTCGTCTTGTCGTTACCAGCCTTTTTGAGTGCTTCCGCCGAGGCTTTACCGCCTTCAACGTCCATCCAGTCATTGTCGCCGTCTGAAAGTCAGCTTACTGCCCAACGAGTATGGCCGGAGGTGGCTTACACATGAAAGTGACGGGCACTTGAATCTTGTGGATTCGGTCTACAATTGGTAAACGCGAGTGAGCACCGGGTGCGAGGATGTGTGCTGTTTGTCAGCTCTTGATCAAGTTGGGAAAGATCGACATACTGATACAGAACTCTCCACTACCCTTCATAACGCTTGTATTCCAGATGTAAGAATGTAGATCCCTCACATCCTCTTCTGACTGTGCGGCGAAACGCCTGGCAGAGTATCTGCCGACCATCATGGGTCCCCAAGGTCCCATTGACCGCAAGAAAGTGAATGGAGACCATCCCTTCTCCCATCCCCATACGAAGACTGTATATCAGTGGTGCTTGTTACCAAGCGAAGGGGCCAACTTACATTTACCCATATTACGCCTGAAGGCAGAAGTTTCTCGGTCCTGCTGCCATTTCTTTGCTTCTCCCACTGGTTCGGCTTTTGGTGCGGGTACAGCTCCTTCCGCCGCCATCTCCGCAGCATCTATCGCATTCAGTCCACCGGCACTCTCAATTTCCGCGGTAGTCGGGAACCTCTTGTAATCCGGTCCGCGTGGTATACCAGCAGGCGAAACCAAGATCAATCCAGAAACACGTTCAGGATATCGAACAGTATATGCCGAAGCGAGGTATCCACCTAGTGAATGTCCGACCAAGATCATTTTCTCGACTCCGACTGATTTACGCCATTCTTCAAGGGACGAGATGAAGAAATGTTCAGCCCTGGCTACTCGACTTGGCATTGATGCTGAGGCTGGTGATGCGAGGAGTTGGGGTGAAGGACGGGATGATAGACCCATCCCTAGCCAGTCGAGGAAGAAGGTACGGCGTTGAGTTGATTCGGCAGATTGAGCGACGCTCTCCCAATTCCGGAAGAAGAATCTGGATATCAGCGGGGAAATATATCTTGAAAAGTGTGACATACCCTAATGCAGCAGCGTATCCGTGTAGAACAACGACGGCTTCTTTCGAGTTTCCATGCTCCGGATTCGAGATTTCAAGAGTATTGATGTATTCCGTCAATTTCCCATCCTTGCCTTTCTTCCCATGAAGTGGATTCACAATCGAAGCCTTCTTTTTACCGCTCGAGTCCAGTGAAGTCGTGGATGAGGCGACAGACGAGGCAGGAGTATTGATACGCGGATCGGCCGGATGTTGAGGTGCTAAAGCAGGATCTGGAGTTGGGATAAAGACATTTCTCAGAGTGGCGACGAGTGATGTCCCAGGTAGTGATACGGGTGGTACAGCGTGATTCTCATCGTTCACCACTTGTTCTCCCGCTCTTTCCCCTACTTCTGCTTTTGATGGGATATGTTCTTTAGTAGTCGAAGCGCTCGGATCGGCAGACCAACTGAGCCACCCTTTGGAACCAGGCGATCCGGGTTCTGGAGGCTGATACATCGACATACGCCTTAGTAATCGTTCTTCCGCTATACGAGCTTCTTTGTAAGATGAATTGTTCCACCATGACGAGAAGGATGATTTGAAATCGGTGGGAATAGCTTTCGATGGCGGGGGTATGGGTGGTGTAGATATTCGAGATGGCGGTGTGTTTACGCCGGATGGCTGTTGTTGTTGGAGGGTGGACATGATAGATCGAGTAATCCGATGTCGAGTGAGATTAGCGGATGCTATGCTGGGCTGTGAATGTGGATGGCGATGATAAGGTAAACAAGACAGTAAAATATATATATCAGATGTGACTTGAGAGTTTGATTGTGACGTGGTTGGGTGTGATGACAGACCGATGACCGAGGCCGGGGATATGAGTAGAATAGACCGCGGACCGTCTCATTCAACAGTTGCCGATGGAAATACTAAGTGTTCAGGCACATCCATACATACTATACGGAAAGATCCGATTGCTGAAAAAGCAGTCACACTCGGTTACTACTCGTACAATCCTTATAAAGGTTCGAGTTGATCAATTATACAAGCCACGTACAATGTCATTACCTACTCGAACATCGAACGCTGAGCGTACACCACCAACACCGTTCAAATTTGATACGATCGAAGATGCTACTCGTGCAATCGCCAATGGAGAATTCGTAGTAGTCATGGACGATGAAAGTCGGGAAAATGAAGGTGATCTCATTTGTGCAGCCGAGAAAGTAACAACGGAAGGAATGGCATGGATGATCAAATGGACTAGGTACATCGCTCTATCTTGGTACTCTCCAAAGCTAACAAAGAAGTGGATTCATTTGCGCCTCAATACCCCCTAAACGACTGGAACAACTCTGCCTACCTCCCCTTTTACCGCCATCTGGGACATCGCAAGATCCAAAAGGAACAGCATACCATCTTACCGTCGATGCTTCTTCGGTCAAATCACATCCTGTGACAACGGGTATATCGGCACATGATCGAGCCTACACTGCGAGATTATTAGCAAGCAAGGATACTGTCGAGGACGATCTGACGAGACCGGGACATATGGTCACGTTGAGGTATACCCCCGGGGGTGTCAGGCGTCGTAGAGGTCATACGGAGTGTGCCGTCGGTAAGTCACCAAGCTGTTTGAGAGAGGCGAGAACAGCGGTTCTGAGCTACTTAACTGATAATAGATCTATGCTACTTGGCAGGCTTAGAACCCGCTGGATTACTATGTGAACTAGTCAACCCAGATGACGAATCAGGAAGTATGGCGCGCAGAGACGATTGTTGGAGGTTCGCAAAAGAGTGGGGACTTACTATAATTAGTGTCGAGGACTTGGCGCAGTGGGTAGAGGAGAAGGGAGTGGATCTAGTGCCAAACGCCTAGTGCATTGTACCTTAGTCATATAACACATCAGTGCTTCTAGATGCATACAATTCAATCAAGGCACATTCCGGGTCCAGTGGTGTAGAGAGCAGAGACCAACAATGCATATGATACGGTATACACGAATGAGAAAGGACCAGCCTAGAAAATCTACACGATCGGTTTCTGGATCTCAGCGTATAGAAGACCTATACATCAGCTCGGGGCCAGACATGGGCTCAATAGCTTACGCTTCAACATCTCCTTAGGTAGATTATCTTTGTAATCCTCGAAATCAAAGAAGTTCCTCTTGAGGGGTAGAGCTCCGGGCTCGTCGGCTGGATCGTGGTATGCCTACCCGTCAGCTCGGTCGACGGTACAACTGAGTGGACCTACAGCCAGATAAGGATGAGCTAAGAGACCTTCTACTGTGATACGTCTCCTTGGTGAGAATCTGGACTATCAGCTTTATCCCGCCGAGCAGCGAACAGCTCACGTGAGGCAGCTCTTGATCAGATCTATAGCATCTGGCGTAGCGCCAGGAATGACGTGCGCGAAATCTTGTCGTCGAGTCATGGGTAATGAACGCTGGGGGTCAGCTTGACCTGCCAGAAGTTGGTATTAGCTTACGAGGTATTCTTTTGATGCGGCTGAGGTGATCTCGTCAAAGTCATCCATCTGGCTTGTCAGCTGCTTTCCTGCTGCGGGTCCATCAGCTGGACTTACATTCGGTGTCCCTAGAACTTCCAGGATGATGTGCAATTCTGGATATCAGCTCCCCTACTCGGGCACTTGTAGCTGCACTAACGATGATGATAATCGTTTCCTGGGAACAGAGCATCTCCGAGTACTACCAATCAGCTCAAACCTCAAATCGCGCATGAATCACTTACGCATCTCGGCGACAATACATCCAATGCTCCAAATATCAATAGCTTTCGAGTACTCCTGGAATGCTTTACATCAGCTCTAGACGTAAAGACGTGCCAGCAGGCTTACAAAGCATAACCTCCGGAGCTCTGTACCACCTCGTAGCGACGTATTCCGTCATGAAACCCCCACCTCCCGCTGGTCCAGCATCAGGAGGTGGTTTAGCCGCTGATCTAGCTAATCCTAAATCACAGATCTGAAGTCAGCCCACCTCCAAATCTGGAAGCTGACATACTTTAAGATCACAATTGGCATTCAAGAGTAGATTTGAAGGTTTCAAGTCTCGATGTAAGACGTTTGCAGAGTGAATAGCTTTTAAGCCTCGGATTGCCTATTTATCAGTTTATGCCTTCATTCACTAATCGGGTCAAGTTGAATGTACCTGGTATATAAAGTACTGGCAGTGATCGTTTGTTAGATCCTGCGTCCTGATCACTCGGTGTCTGCTGCTCAGCTCGTCCCATGGACAGTCGGGATTAGCTCACAAATCGGTCTCCATCAGTTCCTAAACATTAGCTACCGGCAATCCCAAAGTGAGCGATTTAGCTTACCTGAACAAGATAGACTTCCGTGAAGTTGGCATAGTTCGAAGGCATGATGATATCAAGAATAGCAATGACATTCTCATGACTACTATCAGCTTACCCCTCTTGTTTTTTCAAGTTCTCCAAGAGACGTACTGGAAATGCCTTAACAACTTGATCTCTCTCAAAGTACGATAAATGAACATTGGATGTTCAAATGGATTGATCCTCTTAATAGCAACCTGTGTACCAGATGCTAAGTGGATAGCGGATCTAGGCATCAGCGGCACTCCTAAGTAAATGGTTGGATGTACACTACAACTCCATAAGCCCCTTCTCCAATAATATCATGTACTGCATAATTATCAGAAACGTTGAATGGGATAGGTTCCTTGGAACCAATGGGATCTGAGTCGGCCATTGTCGTAGATCGTATTGTAGTATGGTATGGTAGCGTAGATCGGTAAGGGGAAAGATGAAGTAAAGGAGACTAAGAATCAGTGATTCTTCTCTAAAGGGACTCTGATCGGAACTCACGGTGTATTGATTGATGCAGGTGATTTGCTAAAGTATAGATTGGCGTCAAAGAACAAAAGAGCAATAGATAGTACAAGTATAGTGATGGTAATAGATGTGAAAGAGTGTATGTAACCAAGCAAGCTCTGACGCGCTCGAGCCTCGAAGGGGTGTGTGGGCGTTTCAGAACAATAAGCTCCTTGTCCTGGTCCTGGATGATCGATGAAAGAAGTGAAGAGTACCGTAATTGATGTCCGAGTTGATGTGCCCTTGCCTTCCAGAGGCTAGATGCTTTGAGAGTGTTACAAGGGTATCGAGAGAGGGTATATGGTATGTAAAGTCGAGAACAATAAACGATTGACAACACTCAGGGTATCAAGGGGCGTTGTTACGTTATGATAATGGCTGGGGCTCAATTTGCACGTGGCGTATCATGGTATCGTATCGTATCTACAAAAAATATATCGTATCCTATGCTACATCTTGAAGAGGAAACCCAACTGTATCGTCAGTCAGAGCCCTGTGATCTAAAGGGGGGAACTCACATCCTCAACTGTCAATTTTCCAAGTGCCGCGTCTGGATCAGTCGAAAGCGCAGCTTCCGTCATTGCCAACTTCTTGTGCTGTAGCTGGACAATCTGGCCATTAGCGTCACCTTAACAATAGAGGGAAAGGGAAGAGAAAGTGCGCGAGTATAGGAGATGACAGGTAGATCAGGATAGGAGGGTTGTCCGGGGAGACAGTGTAATGTAATGGCATGAGGCAAGACGGGGAACATTGACTAACCTGATCCTCGATAGAATCCTCCACAACCAACTTGATAACCTTAACAGGCCTCTTCTGACCCAATCTATGAATCCTATCCATAGCCTGATATTCAACAGATGGATTCCACCATGAATCCATCATGAATACCATAGAAGCTTCAGTCAAGTTCTAACGTCAGCTCATGTTGCATGTACATATACGATTAGCTTACAAGGGCAACACCACCTGCTTTGAGGGAAATGAGGAAGACGGTAACTCCGGGGTTATTCATGAAATGCTGAATTGTCGCATCTCGTTGTTGAGGCGTCATACCTCCCTCAAGTCGGCAGATCTGGTCATCAGCTTCAGATATCAGGCGAGGCGGTTAGGACATACATTAAACCCAGCTCGTCCAAGTCGGAAAGCGATCAAATCGAGGAACGAAACGAATTGAGAGCTTTCCGTCAGCTGAACTCAGACAGAATTGAGGGACATACAAAACAAGCGACTTTGTAGTCGAATCATTCCTCCTCAATTTCTCCAATTCCTCAACAAGAGCTTCCAATTTAGTACTACTCCTCCATTTACTTAGATCCAATCTCGACAGGATCCCCTGTCTAGCCTTATTTTTCCCAGGAGCAATATCAATCGCTTCCGCCTCTAGATCGATGGATATTTCAATATGACATACGGGACATTCAGGTCGTTTACCTCTCTGCAATGCTAGTTCGAGGTATTGTCGAATACATTCTCGGTCGAATACGTGTTTGCATTGAGACATGATTGCGTCTTCGGCTTGATCGTTACACAGTCGACAGACGTGGCCTTCTTCGCCTTCTGGAAGGATTTTGGCTGTTCCACCTCGTAGCACCAAGTCAGGGTGGCATGCCATTTGTCGCACTGTCTATCAGTAGAGCCCTGTCTCAAAAGCTACTTTGCTCTACTCACTTCGGGTGATGAGGGAGAAGATATTGGAGTAATCTATCAGTCAGCATTGACAAACCACAAGATGACTCGACCTACTGTTCAAGACAGTTCCAGCACCGACATAAGTCGAGAATTGCCTCCTAGCACCAGTGAAGAGGGACATGTAAAGTTCCTTCTCCTCTGGCGAAAAGTAGTCTCGCCTAACGACAATCGTTCGAGGTGGTAGACCAAGATCATCGGCTCGTTCAAGCTTCGTTCGCCTATGTACTCAGTACAAGCCACTTGCCTAATGGGAAAGACTTACCTCAACATCATTCTGTCAAGTAAAATCTTGAGTTTTCGGAAAGACGTGTGACCGGGATTTCCAGCTTCAATACCGTACCTCGCGATTGGGTTCAAGATCTGCTCGTCAGCGTCTGCCCTTCGCCTTTATAGTTTACTCACCTCCGAATTCCAGAAACAGACATGCTGCATAGGCGTGTGCCCACATTGGTCACACTCTCGGTTGTTCTTGAACTACTAGCTCAGCTTTGATCGTCCCACAGGGGCCGATTGACTCACCTGCCAGTGGAGACTTTTACAATCACATTGCTTGCAGAAATAATGACTGAATGGATCGGCACCCAAGAACCTAACAAGCGAGTAGAGTTCTCCAACTCGATTCTGGAGAGGTGTTCCAGAGAGACACCACTTGTATTGAGCATCAAGAGCGAATGCGGCTTTAGCTGCATTTGTTGATCGTTCTTTGATATTGTGGGCCTCGTCGAGGATAACCCTTCTTATCAGCCTGTGTAAGAGAAGAACGAAGAAGCTTACCTATGCCACTGGAAAGAATGTACGGGCGATTTCTCCTGGATAAAGACATTGCCTTTCTTGAACCCTCTTTGCTGTCGTCGGAATGCGGCTTCAAGGGTACCATACGAGCTGAGTACCTATCACCTTAGCATGATTCTCAGACCTGTTGAAATAGACTCACCACGTCGTACTTCTTGAGCTCATCCGCCTTCATTCGACCTTGTCCGTGCCATAGACAGACGGTAAAGCCCTCGGCATGGGTCTCAATCTCATGCTTCCATTGCATAAGCGCCACGACGGGTGCGACCACCATACTCGGTTTCCTTCGAGGTTCAGATAGCAAAAGAGCGATAGTCTGAATACTACCGATCAGCACTATCCCTTATGAGTGACCAGGGAGGGCTCACGTCTTTCCCATTCCCATCTCATCAGCGAGCATACCGCCCTTCCAAGGCCCCTCTTCTTGCTTCTTCATCCAATGGAGAGATTCCTTTTGAAATGGCAGTAAAGTGAGCTTGAGCGATGGATGAGCTTCCATAGGTACAGGTTTGACGGGCGTGATCTTATCGGCAACATCTCCCCAGACATTCTTCAATTCCGGGTGGAACTGTAATCAGCACATTCCCGCCATGACAAAGGGACACTCACCTTGACAAGCCTAATCTCATTCTTCTCACCATTGGTCAACTTTCGCCCTAGCTGCTTCTTCAATTTCCTCTCTTTCTTCTTGAATTCTTCCCTGTCGTCTGCGCCTTTATCATATGTCCATTTCTTGAAGCATCGCCTTTCGTACTGTTCATCATCCTCGTCGGGATATCGTTTACAATAATCGATATGGTCGACCGCATCCCTCATTCGTGACTTTTGGGGTTCAACGTCTTCGCCGTCCGCGAGTCGTCTGCCCTTCCCGGCAAAGCCTTTTCCTTTTCCTTTTCCTTTCCCTTTGCCTTTAGTTGAGCTTTGAGGAGTGTCCGAGTCTGATAAATCTGATGCGTCCGAAAGATCGGACAAGGCGCTATCGTCCGATGCGTCGCCAGGGTATGCTGGTGTCGACTGTCCTTCCGGTTCATACACAGATTCGGAGCCAGACGATCCAGATTCAGCTTTGACGCGTTCTAAAGTTTAGCAGAGTCGCCCTATAGAACGGAATGAACATACGAGAAGCAGCCTTCCTAGCGGCAGTTCGAAGTAGATTCCCCCCTTTGACTGCCTGCTTGCCTCGAGCTTTACCAGTCGAAGAAGCAGCACTGGACGTCCCAGCGCTCGAAGTCGCGGCACGGGCAACCTTCCTAGAAGCCTTGATAGCCTGTTGGACTTGCTTTTCCTCATCATCACTGTCCATTGCGAAATCTCCATCCTCCTCTTCTGATTCACTCTTGAGCGTAAGCTCATCATCACTACTATCAAGAGCTTTGACTGCTGCTTTTGCTTTTGCTTTAGATAAACGTGGGGCTCTTGCTGCGTTGGCTTTCGTTTTGGTTTTGGGGATGGTCTTGAGATCCTCGAGTTCGTCGGCGGAGAGTGCGAGATCGGAAGCAGTCTGTTTCTTGACTGTACTATGGGTTCCGATGTTGAATGGTTGATTCTCTTTACTAGCTTCGTGCTTGGCGAAGGCACTTCGCTTCTTGGAGGCTGCGGTCGTTGGCTCCGGCTCTGGCTTGTCCTCTTCCTTCACCTGATTATCAGTCAACGTATGTCGACAAGAGAATTGACATGCCTCATCAATGACCTCAACGTCCATCAGGCTACTGTTTCTCTTGATCTTCCTATCAACAGGTGACCCAAGAGTCAAATTGTCCGCACTAGCGGTCTTTTCCGTTGCCAACCTAGACCTCTTTCTACTACTTGGCAACTCGACCGATAATTCGTATTTGGGTCTACTAGAGCCTTGATTCGTGGTGTCTGAGAAAACCTCTTCCTCAGCGGGAGAAGAGATACCTATCATGTCAGTTCGTTGGAAGCTATAAGATGGCAGACTTACGAGATCGCTTCTTATCAACCTCGGGTTTCATGTCGATTTCGTCATCAACCGTCCGAGGTGAATCCTCATCACTGACGCTCTGTGGAGTTCGGAGTCCTGTGTTATTGATCTTGATCTTCAACTCAGACTCTCCCGGGGTTGAAGAGACGGAAGGTGCGTCTCCCGATTTCGTCGAGTTGGCTGGAGTGGGCAGCGATTGCCTGGTCGATCGACGGGGTGGCATAGTGGCGGTTTGGCGAGGTCGAGTCGTATAATATGGTCTATGTCAAGATGTGTTGCCAAGCTGAGTGCCTGTAGTGGGTATCAATGGAAGCTAGTGGGGGTTGATGGTTGATTAAATGCTCCAATATTCCCCCTTGGTATATCGTAAAATCCCGTCACCTTTTGATTCACTACAAAGTGGAGGTATTCCCATACCCCACACTCATGTCTGGGGTAATATTCGGACTTTTACTACAAGTAGTAGGTTGTGGCGTTCACTACCTGGGTCAATCAACCATAGACTACAAAGGTGTATTATCGTCAGGTCACTACTTTAGCACATCCACCGGCAAGATGAGAACACGCACACTCATCTCGAGCCTTGCCCTCATCTCTCCCGCCATCGCATTCTACCTTCCCGGAACCGCACCACGCGACTATGCTCAGGATGAACGTATCGATGTATTCGTCAATACCCTCACGCCAATGCTCAATTCCCAACTCCATTCCCTAATTTCACTCGACTACTACGATGAACGATTTAAATTCTGTCAACCAGCAGATGGACCTGTCAAACAACCTGAATCCCTCGGATCTATTCTATTTGGTGATCGAATCTTGTCTTCACCCTATGATATACGGATGATGGATAATTCAAGTTGTCAAACGCTTTGTAAATCGACTGTACCCAAGGACGATGCGAAATTCATCAATGATAGAATCAAGGAGGATTATGGATTGAACTTGATCATTGATGGATTACCGAGTTCAGAGATGAGGAAGGATATCAAGACTGGCGAGATCTTTTTGGATGCTCAGGGATTCGCGCTAGGTGGACATGAGGTCGAGACCTCGCCGACATTGAACAATCACTACGACATTTACATCCAATATCACGCACGAGATACTACACATTTCAGAGTGGTAGGCGTACTGGTCTACCCTCGTTCTATCGATTCCATGCCTGCTGGAGCAACGACACCGACCTGCGATATCAATGCGCCCACATATCATCTATCCGAATCAACAGATAACACAGTCTACTACACCTACTCTGTTGCTTTTGTCGAGTCCGATATCCGATGGGGAACACGATGGGATGCTTATCTACACGTCTTTGACCCTAAAATCCATTGGTTCTCACTCATCAATTCGCTCGTCATTGCTGGTTTCCTGGTATTCATGGTCGGCATGATCCTCTACCGAACCATATCAAAAGATATCTCGCGATATAACGCTATCGACCTATCAGAAGATGTACAGGAAGACTACGGATGGAAGCTAGTCCACGGAGAGGTCTTCCGAATGCCATCAAGGCCCATGGTACTTTCCGTCATGGTCGGAAACGGAGCCCACTTGGTTTGCATGTGTGCCGTCACACTTGTCTTTGCTGTATTCGGCTTCTTATCCCCTTCCAATCGAGGCTCCCTAGCGACAGTCCTAATCATCTGCTGGACCTTGTTTGGCTGCGTATCAGGGTACGTCTCCGCTCGAACATACACTTCACTAGGTGGAGATCAATGGAAACCGAATCTCGTCCTCACCGCCATTTTATTCCCAATCATCGTATTCAGCATAATCGGTCTACTCAACCTCTTCTTGATCGGCGCCTCCGCCTCGGGGGCAGTCCCATTCGGTACAATCCTCGCCATTCTTCTTCTCTGGTTCCTCATTTCCGTCCCACTCTGTATCGCAGGTTATTTCTACGGTATGCGACACGGTCAATTCTCTCATCCCGTCAAAGCAAATTCTATCCCAAGGCAAATCCCTCCTATCCCATGGTACCTACGTCCTATCCAATCAGCCATCCTAGCGGGCATCTTACCATTCGGACCAGCATTCGTCGAACTCTACTTTGTCTTATCGTCATTATTCGGAAATAGAGCATATTACGCTTTTGGATTCTTATTCCTTACTTTCACAGTGATCGTCCTTACTACCGCTACGGTTAGTATATTGTTTACATACTTCATCCTATGCGCAGAGGAATATAGGTGGCATTGGAGGAGTTTCCTAGTTGGAGGAGGAAGTGCATTTTGGGTATTTGTATATGGGACTTGGTATTGGGCCTCGAGGCTCAACTTTGACAGTTTCACCTCGGTTGTTCTCTACTTTGGGTATCTGTAGGTCTTCTCTTTTGGATTTCCGGTGCAAGTGAGCTGACGCTTAGGTTCCTATTCTGCATCCTGGATTTCCTTATCGGAGGAGCGATCGGGTTTATCGCTTCCTACTTTGCCGTCAGGCGTTTATATTCTTCCATAAGGGTAGACTAGATCATAGACAAAGAATAGCATATGCATTAACGTTCAAGCTGGTCAGTGCGAGTACAGGCGTGAATCAAGGTTTGGAGTACAGGCGTGAATCAAGACTTGGATCGTCAAGGTACTTTGCGCTGTCTTGAACTATTATTGCATGAAGGTATTATCCAGCCACATTGTATGCATCGGAAAGGGCTACTTTTTACGTCGTCATCATTCGCATCTCACTTCCATTCTCTACCTATCTACTTATCCGCCATTACATGGTGGATCTACCTACTCCTTGCTCGCACGGGTAGCACGCTTGACGACGACAGGAGTCCCGTCCTTGACGGCTGGATCGGCAATGACGACGGGCTCGAGGACTGGTGCGGCATCAACAGCAACAGGTGCGGGTTCCTTGGGAGCGACAGCCTTAGTCTTGGTCTTCTTGACCTGTTTCATCAGCTGACTTCAACAAGAGGTCTAGGTGACATACGACGGGCTTGGAAGATCCCATGAGACCAAACAAGGCAGCGAGCATTCCGATCAAAGTGAAGAATGCAGCGGCGAGACCGGCAGCGACATCTGGCATCTGCTTGCAAGCCTGGAGAACGTTGAAGCCACATAGGTCTGGCACATTAGCAATTAATGTGAATGGGTAGGGAGGACATACGGATGAATTCGTAGACCCTGAGACGGATTTTGTCGAGAAGAGCAGATGGCTCATCATCATCGTCTGTCTCGGCGGATCCCTCGGCTTCCTGCTCGATAGGCTTCTTGACGTGGAAAGTCTCGGCAGCGAACTTCTTGGCCTGAGCAGCGTCGTGTCCTACAAAGATATTGTCGACTGCACGTTAAGTTCTGCCTAGTCTGCAAGGTTCAAGGGACCTACACAAAATATCCTCAGTCATGGTCCAAAGCTCAATTCCGATACCGGCAATCTTTGTGAAGTCAGATGGGGAGCTGTCCTCAAAGAAGGCGGGGTTGGAGATCTGTCGAGGAGCCCATTCGCCCTTGTAGTCTGGGTTGGGGATCTTGGGGACGGTCCATTTACCCTTGTATTCTGGATTTCGGATCTTGGGGGCGGACCATGGTCCACATCCAGCACCATCTTCACATTTGGGGTTGGGGACCATAGGTGGGATCCAATCTCCATCCTCCTCATCCTGTCTGTTAGCTCGTCATATGGCTTTGCATGATTGCGCTTACATCCCATTCCTCGGGCTTCTCGGCTTCTGGATCGGGGATGGTCTCGGGCTCGTTCTCGAGCCAATCCTCGGGCTTGGTAGCGGAAGTGTCGACAATCATCAATGGTGCGTCCTCGTCCCAGTCAGATGGCTGCTATCAGTACAATCACGCGTGGCAGATATGCTCGGACTTACCTTGGTCGCAGAAGTGTCATCAATCTCGGCAAGGTCAACCCAAGTCTCGGGCTTGAAGTCCTCTGGGTCGTCTACTCATCAGCTTTTCGGACCAAAAATGGTCAACGAAGCTTACCAATTTCAGCAGGGGGGTTGACAGCAGGGTCAAAGTCCTCCAACAAGCTTCCCTTCCTAACAGACTCATCATTGATCAAGATCTCGAAAGTCTGATCGGGGTTGACAATCAAAGTGTACAACGCAGTCGTCTTTGTGATCTTGGGGTTGGGGGGTTGCTTAAGATGCTTCTCCTCCCATTC
The DNA here is from genome assembly GCA_017654735.1 of Vishniacozyma victoriae. Classification (NCBI taxonomy): domain Eukaryota; kingdom Fungi; phylum Basidiomycota; class Tremellomycetes; order Tremellales; family Bulleribasidiaceae; genus Vishniacozyma; species Vishniacozyma victoriae. Next base: position 1,995,870 of record JADPYG010000088.1, read on the forward strand.
ACCAGTCTTTGGGTTTCGGTGTCGGAAGATGAAATGGACTTTGTTGGTAGCTCCGCACTTGTCGGGACCAAACATGATTGTGAATGGGGTCTGGATGTAAGCTAATGAGCGACGTATGACCAGATTCAGCTCACCTTATCAGTGTACTCCTCACCGGCTCGCAGACCGTCTCCATCCTCGGATTCGGTCAAGAGCTTGATGTAGGCTCCTCCACATTCTAATCCCTTTTGTAGCTTGACTTCGTACTGGACGACTAAGGGTTTGCCAGCAGGGTCAATAGGCTCAGGGAATAGAGTTGAAATAGCGTGATGGGCAGCTTTCGATTCTATCTCGTCAGCATTAACCTCTTGCAGTGGACAAAGGAACATGAACTTACTCAATACCAAACCGGTATCACCCTTGATCCCAGGAAAGACCTCGGGTTCCTCGATACCCCAAGCTCCAACGTAGGAGAAGATCTCGTCACCGACAGGAGTCTGCTTGGTAGCTCGCGAGACAGTCCAGCGGGATTGAGGGATTTGTTGCTGGAATTGCTCGACAAAGGGAGCATTTAATGAAGTGGGCTATTGCGTCAGTCACGCCGTATAGGAGCAGCGGGCAACTTACCTTGAATGCTACTTCGGCATTGGCACCTGCCGCGATGAGGACACCTGCACCTGCTACTCTTGCTACTGCTTGTGCTTTCATCTTATTGTATATGATAACTGAGTGAGAGTGGGGTGAAAGGGACGTGAATGGAAGTCTCTAGGCTGCCACCGTGGAACACCTCCACCTTGCATCCAAATGCCACGTCATGATCGGCTTGGACCGTCTCGAGCGCGCGGTTCAGCCACAAACCGTAATTCAGCAATTAGAAGTAACTTCCCAATATCCCAGTCGGCCAAGTCGGCCTCATAGGCGTATAGGCAACCTGACGAGTCCCGGATCATTTCCGCAAGAGCATGCCGATCCCATAAACACCGCCAATCCACGCCATCGCCATCAGTAATCATGAATCCCATATCCCACTCTTCCTCGGCTTCGAAGCCAATCCGTAGTCCTCTTCCCCGATCCCCTTCGGCTCCAAACCGTTTATCATCCCAATCAAGCTCGCCACCTAAACCTAAACAGCCTCAACAAATCTACGTTCTCTCAGCAGATGGATCGAGGTTGTTCCTACTAGATCCAAGTAAACCGGCAAATGAAGAACCTCCACCTTATGCACCCTTTCAGCCTTCCGAGGGTCAGAGTCATACTGCGACAAGGTCATTGTCGAGTACGAACCTTCGCCTGGAAGCTGGACCGTCTAGTACACATATCAATGCTTTGATTAGTCCCCAGCGGAATGGGCATTTGGATCTCCCGTCCGAAGATCCACTGACGCGACATCGAGCAAGGACTTTATCGGCACTCAACCCGGCTTCATCAAGTCGACCACGGTATAGGACCTTCGCATCGCACACACCTCCAGGAACACGGTCCGCAGCTTCTAGTCCGAATTTCCCCAATCGAGTCAGGCTGGTAGATGAGACTACACCTTTACTTGCTCGAGAAGAGGAAGAGGAAGTCTTGCCACAACGAGGATCTTGGAGATCCATCTTTTGTGGTGATTTAGACCTCGATGAGGAGGATATAACATGGAGTCGCGGATGGCGGAGGTATTGGCGACCATGGCAGAGGAGAGAGTATTGGAGGGCGACTCTTCATCTTGTCCTGCTGAATTTTCCTTTTGTAAGCCACTCTGAGACACGTCCTTGAAAGGATGAGACTGATCTCAGGCGCTTTTGATTTGGCCATGGCTGGTCATTGGGACTCTAGTTGGAACAGCGCTTCTGATCACACTACCGATAGGAGCCGCCATCTGGTGGATCACGCTATTCCTCTCCCGGTCTAGTGCTCGTCTCGAGGTGAGCAATTCACGAATGACGCTGTAGTACCCCGCTGACTGTTTTAGACTATCATGCAGCTCAAATACCACTCTCCCCTCGGCCCTTCCGCGCCCGAACCTACCTACCACCCAATCTTCTACCGCGTCAAAGAACGACTACCTGGTTCTCCGATATCGCCAATGTCAGAGTTCCCACCTGATATTGAATGGGAAACGAGATTCGTCAAGTGCTCTTACGCCATGGTAAGTCATCTTGAATATTCAATGCGAAGTATAGAACTAATGACAGTTTGCGGACCACTATTCCTACTCGGCCCTTTCCTATTTCCTGCTCATCAAACCCATCATCACCCTTTTCTCTACGATCCTCATCGTGGCTCTTCTGCCCGTTTGCTTTGTCCTAGTCTTTCCAATGCCTATATACCTACGCGTACTTCGTCGTTGGGGTAGATGGCAAGCTGGGATAGCCATGGGCAATTTGTGATTGTATTGTTTCTCACCATCTTTTTCCGGTTGTACCGTATTTCGTTGTAACATAGAGTTCATTTTTTCTGTTCGTTGTGAATATATGCATTTTCCATCTCGGTCTTCTATCTTCTGCATAACTAGTCGAGGTCTTATGCATGACTTAAGTCGAGGATTGTGAATGATCCAATGGGATGCATGGTGTTACCAAATCAGTTACCCATTGAAAAGTGACGTCAGCGGTATATGTAAAAACAAGCTTAAATGAATTTGGCGGTAGTTTTACATGGCACAACAAGGGAAGAGAGAAGTCTGAGCAGGGGCAAGGGCAACAGAAAGAAAGAAAGAAAGAAAGAACGATCGGATGCTATCAACAACATATCACAGCTTTTCGCTTGATATCATCGTATCGCTATCACAGAGTATAGACCACACAGCAATCACCTAGCTCAGCTTAGTGATCTACTTGTACCTACCTTTATCCCTTGTTACTCCTCTCTACCGTTGTTGAGTCAAGTTACCACTCCCGAAACAAACACACCTAAAAGGACCTCTCAAACACTCCGATCTTCTGAAACCGGAATTTGAATAACCTTTATCTCGATTGTACGGACGGCAAATCTTTGTTCATTACATCGTCAACTATACTTCTATTCCAGTCTTTTGTTTTATCGATAAACAAACATGTAGGTGTTCCTGGAATGATCGATCTATAAACAGATTCAGACATCGATACTGATATACAGGGATACTACAGGATTCACTGCAAAGCATCGAGCAGAGCATTACTCTCGATCAGCAGCTGCTGCTGCTCATGCGTCATACTATGCCCATCCCTCACTTCACATCTCAACCTATATTCCTCGTCAACATCGAAACTCGGAGGAATATAATCTCGATGCTCATCGAGAAGGACAAAAGGTTGAACCTATGAACGAAGCCAAGCAAGCTACTGGAACCAAGGATGACCTCAACCATGATCCCACCGCTCCTTCGGCTGTTCCACCTTCCCAACAGATAGGAGAAGAGGACAAAGTCAAGAAGGGCACCGATGGCACGATAGAAGAGCTGGGAGGAAAGAAAGATGCTGGACCCCCAAGTGGACTTGATAAGGGCGCTTTGGAGAAGGGAGGTGAGGCTCAAGGGACGATCTCGAGCCCTGGTCCCACTGCCCAAGAGGTCGCCCAGTATCACAGTCAGGTGAACGGTGATGCGCCAGCTGAGGCTGAACGACCCGGGATTGAGAAGTTCTGGAAGGTCTCCGCTAGGATGGAACCCCATCTTCAGCTCATGTACGTCTTCTCTGATCATTTTCGATGTGCCGCTAATGTCAGGTGCGGTCCATTACTCGCTTACTACACTGTGAAGGACGGCATGTACCAAGGAGCCGCCATGGTCGTATGTCCTTTGTCCCGTATTTCAAGACAAGCGCTGATGAACAGGTAGCAAACGACGCTGGATCAGTCTACTCCCCAGCCCCTTCGCTCGGCTTGACATTCCACCCCTACTCGCCTCCCAATGACTCAGACCCTTCTCTTGCCGAAAGCGAAGTCACCCTTCTCGAACCCTTGACCATCCAAAGTCAGGTCATTCACCAATACGTTCCGGCCGACGGCACCTCTCCTTCAACCTTCTTTAGGTTCATCTACGAGGTCCCATTGCAGAATGTTGAGATGACTGTCAAGTACCGATTAAACGGTGGACCTGCTTTGAGTTTCGTTATCCCCGCCAAGGGGCAGAACATGAGATGGGCAGCTCACAGTTGCAATGGTATGTTACCCGCTTATTGACTTGCGTGAGCGACGCTGATATCCAGGATTCTCATCTGGTGAGAACCCAGATGAATTCAAGGGCCAGTATGAATCTGGTTACGACCCTCTATGGGAGGATATGATTCTCCGACACCACACTCAGGCAATGCACTGTATGGTAGGAGGAGGTGATCAGATCTACTGTGATGCCATCACCCGAGAGCCCGAGCTTCAAGGTGAGTTCGATCTCCTCAATCTGGTAAGAGATAGCTGACGTATAGGATGGATCAACGCACCTACCAGAGAGAAGAAGATTGGATTTGTCTTGACTGACGAGATGGTATGTCTCAACTGCATATGAGGTCAAAACTGACAAGACAGAAAAACTGTATCGACAGATTCTAGTATGTCAACCACTACTTGAACCAAAGCGAAATAGAGACTAATAACAGCTTCAACCACTACTGCAAGATCTTCCGAAGCAACGCTTTCGGTCGTGCCAACTCTTCGATCCCCATGTAAGTCATAATCAATAAGGCTCGAGTCGATTGCTGACCATCAGGGTGAACATGCTGGATGACCATGACTTGATCGATGGTTTCGGTACTTACGACGATGAGACTCAGGCTGCCGCTGTCTTCTCCCATATCGGAGCAAGGGGTTACTTCGTGAGTTCGAGCGACTTGTATAATGACCGAGCTAACGTCGTAGTGGTTCCTCGTCTTCCAACTCTTCGTTACTGGTACGCCCTGCCTGAGAACGCAGATTCCGAGCTAACACAACAGACAAAGTGGACGGCACAAACCCCGAAGTCAACACCCACGTCGTGAAATCCATGATTATCGGTGCTCCAGGAGCTTGGATCCCATTCCCATCTCATTCCTTAGTGGTCTATCTCGGACCTAAGGTTCTCATGCTCGCTCTCGACTGTCGAGCTGAGCGGAAATACGATCAGGTCTGCACTAAGGAGACTTACGCGAAGACCTTTGGGGAGGTCAGGAAGATGAAGGGTATTGAGCAGTTGGTTCTTCTACTCGGTGTTCCCATTGGTATGCCCTCCAAGCTTGATGACGAGGAACCATTGCTGACAACTAGCCTACCCACGAATGTCATTCCTCGAGCACTTCCTCGAAAAGAAATGGAATCCCATCAACATCCTAGCTCGAAAAGGAGCATTCGGTCTAGGTGGAATGGTCAATAAATTTAACAAGTCCGCTGAGCTTCTCGACGACTTGAACGACCATTGGTGCTCCAACAATCATAAGAAAGAACGAAATTGGCTAGTTCTCGAATGTCAGAAGCTTGTTCTAGAGATGAACGCCCGTCTTACATTCTTATCGGGAGATGTCCATCTCGCTGCCGTTGGATGTTTGTTCACCCACAAGAAGACAAAGAAGTTGGAACCGGCAGAAGATCATCGATATATGTTGAATATCGTTACTTCTGCTATTGTCGTATGTCCTCTTTGCTGTCACATGAAACGTCAAGCTGATTTGTAGAATACTCCACCTCCATCTGTTCCGGCTCAGATGGTCGCCAAGCTGGGAAGTCATAAACACAGGACTCTCCGTAGGTCCCCAATTTCTTTTTGCTGATATTGAGCTGATAAAAGATGCACATCACACTGATGAAATGATGGTACCCCTCTTCACGACCGATACCGACGGTTCAAAGATGGCTAAATCCGTATGTCCCCCCTGCTCTTTAATATTTGACAAAGCTAATAATAAGTTGGTTCAAGCACGAAGGAACTACGCCATTGTCAGCTACCTTGACCAATCTGCTGAATTGGAATTCGATTTCCGAGTTGAAAAGTCCCAAGGTTCTGGCGAGACTGTTAGTTATGCCATTTGTGCACCTGCTCCTAGGTGGAAGTCTCCTGTTTAGTGTAGAGTCAATGTCTGCTGTTTCCATAGTCTCGCTCTAGTCTGGTTTGTGTAGATAGGTTTTATAATGCTTCGGGTCATGCATTTGGTGGTACTTTATCAATCTCGTCTATGCACTCAAAGCAGGCATTCCTCTATGTATGATAAGTCTCGTTTTTCTTACACGACTCTTAACGCCTGTCCTTCAAATCATCATCCTCATCCTCGTCTCCAAGCGAGAAAACAGTTTCTCCCCTCTCCTCCTCATCCCTCTCTCGGCCTTTTCCTTTTCTCTGCCTTCTCTCTCTGTCTTCAAAATTATCCATCTCCATCCGGTCTGCTCCTAGTGGTACTCTCTCCTCGATATCATCCCTCTCGCGATCTGTGGGTAATCCCACAACTCCCCTTTTATGCATTGGTCGACGGCGGCGGAAGTAGAAGTATAGACCGACTATTGAGCATAGGATTAGGAGGATCAAGATTGCAGAACCGGCGTTGTACCATGCTACACGTTAGCTCATACCTCAAAAGCTAGTGAAAAATAATGAAGACGACGTACATTCCCAATCGGTATTACCGCCTTTCAAGAGTGGGACACCAGCCCCTGCTAGACTCGAAATCAGACCGAGATACACTCGCTCATCATCCCCGACTCTTGATTTCGACGATGCAGCCTGTCCAGCGACTAGGGAGACATCAACATCCATGAATCGTAGAATCATATCGTTGGTCACGTGGGGAACGTCAAAGCCGACCATGTGCGAGGACGCTGATACCTTCCATCAGTCCCGACCTGAAGAGAGGTGACTTACTCTTGCGAATGTCATATTTCGATCTTCCTGCCATGTTCCAACCTGCGTATCATTCAAGAACCAAGCTTGAGGCATCGAGGTCTACCATCAGCTCAGTCCAATAGAGAGAGACACGATACGTACATTAGTGAAACCCATAGCTCCACCCCAATTGAGATTCGCAATACTCCTCTCGATCCCTTTGTAATTACATATCAAGTCCTCCTCTCCTGCAAACATCATAATCTTGACCCCACTATCCAGAATATGCGGTAAGAGCGCAACAGCTGCTGGTGAATTCTTCATATGTAATTCCGCCGAGACTTTGCCATCGCATTCGACCCAGGCTGTTTCCTTTTTATTGGCGTGGAGGGCAGTGACGACATCTGGACGTCGAAGGAATTCGTATACGTCAGGCAAGTCGGGTGGCCAGTTCATCCCGCATGCTGGCCAGTCGTCTACTAGTCGAACATCATAGACGTTCATACATGTTTTGACACCGTTCAACCTTCCGTCAGCTTGTGTCTTGAAAAGATTGAGCTTACTCTTGGGTAAAAGGCGCAGAGACTGAATCCATTACTCCACCACAATTATTGATATTGACGGGTGTGTTGAATGGATCGGTATATTTCTCCATCTCTGTCGTACAACGTGCCAAAGAAGCTTCCATGGTCACTGCTTCCTGATGATCAGCTAACCATACAAAATCGAGCTGGTGCACACTCACGGGAGTATCCTTCTTAATCAAACCTTTCTCGTAGGCGAAATCGACATAACCGGGGTATTGCTGTTTTGGGTCTATCCATCCATTTCCTATCGCGATACCTTTCAGGTTGATCTCGTTTGTCGATGTCGAGTTTATGATGGCGCTGGCTATCCCATCAGTCCAGCACGTGAACACCCAAGGATCACTCACCAAAATAGGGGATGTACTGGCCAGCAAAGGATTCACCAGCGAGATAAGTCTGTATCGTCAGTTATGAACCACGCATATTCTAGTCTGACGCACGTCCTGAGACTTGAGCTCTGGGAAGACATGATAGAAATTATCCAAGAATTTGATGAGATGTTGAGATCCCTATACATCAGTCTAGACCCCTAGCTGCGTTCGAATACCTACCTGATCTAGCTCGTGGAGGTATCCATTGGTCGGGATGAATGAGTATCCAGTCCCAGGAGGCTGATCAACTGTCTGTCAGCTCGATCCTGCCTGTCTTCCTAAGGCGACTCACTGAAGACGATCGTGGCGAACTCCTCCCATCCTCCTTCTACCAATCTTGCTTCCACTTTACCAGACTCCGTTTGCGAAGCAGCGACCATACGGAACGGTCCGACCTCCATCAATGATCCGTCGAATGATGAACATCCTGGTCCTCCCTACCATCAGACCAGGCCCCCTGCGAGAGTACTTACATTGAACCAGAATATGACTCTCTGCTTGCCTGCTGCACGGCGTGCTTTGGCCATCATGAAGCTGGCCTGTCAGCTGCCGATTGATTACACGAGGCGAGGGACATACAAGATAGCAGCATCTTTTCCTGTATCTCCATCCCCCCCACCCTGGTTCTCGCCGGGGTACGAGTCGAGGTGTCCAGCGTACAGATTCAATGGGTGCCTACTGGTTAGCTTAGACCTCCCCTCCCAGGAGCGACTTACGTGGGGTGGGCAGATAGATTAGGTATACCAGGTAGCGAGGGGACGTAGAAGTCCGCTGCTGTTGGCTGACCTATTCTGTCAGCGCCCATGCTAGCTGAGCAGCCCGGATCACTGACCTATCTGTCGCTCATCCGATGATCTCCTCGTACTAGGTCCAGGCGATGACGAGGTCAAATTGGCTCCGGCCCATGTATAGGGGTCTATCCTTTGGTCTAGATGTACCCTAGCCCGAGCTTCGTGCGGTCTTGTGTCCATCTTTGCACCTATGGTACTCTGATGGGTGGTATGGGAAACGCTATTGCATGTTCGTTACGTCCAGCGCCGAGCCATTGTGTCTTGACGTGTATTAAAGTTACCCCTTTCGGCAATTTGTCGGTTATAGCCGTTAATCTTCTGTCCTTCCCATCCATGTGCCCCTTGCCCACCTCCCGTTACTTTGGTTCACACTTGCTGCACAATACAACAGTACAACTCAACACCTAGCACACAGTTCATCCCGTCATGGATACTTTAATTCATTCACAAGAGCTCCACACAGGTATAATACACTGCTTTACTCTAGATGAATCATTCACAACGTGACACGCAGATCTAATCTTGTTCAAAGTGCACAACCAACGCACCCGCTGAAATTGCGTCTCCACAAGCTTCCCTTTCCAAAATGTAACTCAACCCGCTATTTGGGGTAAACGCCCCCAACACACACACGATAATCGGCCAGAGCCTATCCGAGACGGATGGAACGCGAGTTAGATTCAACCCTTCAACGCCGTTATGCAAACAGCCCACTTGATGGTATAAGAACCATGCATCTCCGTTCTTCATCCCCCTTCATCCTCTTTCCCCCCTAATTCATCCACATTCATCTCTTCTCATAGTCCCTTATATCGAGAAGCACCTGTTTGCCCTACAATGGCCAAGCATCTCGGCCTTCGACGTATCAATAGGCGATCATCCTCCCTTCTGCCTCAGTATGGTAAGCACCCCCTCCATCATCACTCAACAGTCGCTGATACGTCATATAGGGTCCCCTCCATCCTCTTTACCCATCACGAGGCCCAACTCCGCTGCTGGCTTTTCTTCCCGTCCTTCCAACAAAGCACGAAAAGCCAGGTCCAGGTCGAGAGACCGCGTCTACGGACACGCAGACCAGCAACAATCACAAGGGTCCATATCCAACCTCACCGATATCCTTAATTCCTCGACTCGACCGCCAAGTCCCACCTGCGCCATGTATCTGCCCGCACAGGAAGTACACATCTGTCCCGTCAACGATTGCGATTGTCGCAAATCCCTCGGTCCCATGAGGCGTTCCATCCAGATTCCTCAACGCATTGCGGATCTTCGAATCATTCTATTGTGTACCAGCGTCAACTCGTTCACGCAGCTCTGCTATGCTCGATTGAAGGAAAGGGCTTCACCGCTAGGGGATGTCGCCATCAAGATCTTCTACCCTGGGACCAAGTGTACCAACGGTACCTCGGACTTGATTGACGAGCTTGTCGAGTTTGACACCGATATTATTCTCTGCCCGTTCTTGACTGCGAAGATCCCTGCGGAGCTTTACAAAAGAGTGAGTCATCATACCTCACACCACCACAGACCTTTTATCATACACCCTAGCACCAGACACTTGACCCACATATCCTTACCCCTCGCACCCCACGCCCACAGTGCTGACTCTAGTTCCTGACCCTGGTCGTGCATCCAGGCCCTCCAGGAGACGTCGGACCCTCAGCTCTCGACTGGACACTTGCCGGCGATGACGGTCTCGAGCCCGATGCAGCCATAGCCATGGGGGCTTTGCGAAAGAACAGTCTACCAGCCGAAATCCGATCGCACTGGGGCTGTGTCGTTTTCCAAGCAGGCGAAGAGATGGACAAGGGGCCAGTCTGGGCATGGGAACAGTACGCCCTCCCCAACAATTCCATCACCAAGGGATACTTGTACCATTTCGGTCATTCGCCAGCCGCTTGGAAAGCATTGGATACCGCCCTCGGTCGAGTTGTCAAGACCGCTGTCGAAGCCAACTTTTACGTGAAAAAGGTTATGCTCCACGACGACGTTCCTACCAGGCAGCAACTGGATGAACTCTGTGATGAAGATCTCGAGATCATTCAAGCGCGTGTCTCGACTCAAGCTCGCTTGCAAGTCGAAGAGGCACCCCAGCCCAGTCAATTCTGGGCTGAACAAATCGCACCTCAACCTGATTGGGGTATTTATCCAGTCAGTCACGATCCTGACTCGGAAGTCATCCACTCGTGTGGTACCCTCGCCAATCGACCTTTGATCAAGCCTGCCGACCGAAAAGTCGATTGGGATAATTGGACCGCTGAAAAGATTGTTCAATTCGTGTCGGCATTTGACTCTCAACCCGGAGCCGCTTTCCACCCCAAGACCGCCTCGACGAAGAAGTTGTTCATCTACGGCGCTCATATCCAATATAATGCAGCTCCTGAAACCACATGGCAACACCTTAACGACGAATGGCAAGATATCCCAAACGGTACCGCCATTGCTGTTCGAGCTGGAGCGGTATTTTTCAAGACGGAACCTGAAGGCAGTAACGCTGTGGGTGTCTGGATCACTCATGGTCGAGTCCTTAGACCAGTTGGAGCTCCCATTGAACCCAAAATTCCCCTTGAATCCGCGTTGATGGATGGTGGTCATGGAGAGATGCTGGCTAGCGCCGTCGAATGGCCTCTGGACTGGACACGTTACAGCAGAGGTGATTGGCAAGAAATATACGTCAACACTCGGCCTCATCCATTGGGAGTCATCCAATTTGTTTACTGGTCTTTCTAGTACGTGCCTAATGGCAGAATCATCACTGACATTAGCAACGGGGCCTTTACTACTGAGAAATGCGAACTCCTTCTCAGAGTGCTCCGATGGGCTGGACATACATTCGAGGACCACAAAGTCGTAGCTCTCGTCTTGATGGGTGGACACTACTTTTCGAACGGTATCGCTCTAAACGCTATCGAGCACAGGGGCAATGCCGCTCCAAGCCCTGAAGATGCCGATCAATGGGCTGGTGAAGAGACATGGGCCAATATCAACGCTATCGATAATGTGGTCGAGTACCTCGCCGGGGATACCGAGACGACCCGATCAGCATTCCTCGAGGGCCAAAGGTCACTGTGCGAAAGGGGAGTGACTACTATCGCGGTATTACGGGGAAATGCGGCTGCAGGTGGAGTTGCCCTCGCAGCCGCTTGCGACGTTGTCATTGCATCCGAGAACACTGTCCTCAATCCTGCCTACCGAGCAATGGGTCTACACGGCTCCGAATTTCACTCGTGAGTCCATTTTGTGGGGCCATCACTGACAGTAGATGGTCATACCGAACGCGATGCGGTGACGAGATGGCAGCTAGCCTTCTCCGAGACATGATCCCAATGACAGCAACGGCCGCCTCCAAGATTGGACTCGTCGACCTCGTCTACTCTAAGGATAAAGACCACACTATCCCTCCGTTTCATGGACCCGACCTGCATGCCGAGAACGCGGTCGCCTTGTCCATCTGGCCCGAGGTCTCTTTGAGATGTGCGCCCTGGTGCTTTAGGCGTCCCCATGATCCCACCGAGCTCCCACCTACGATCCTCACCATGCCCCGAAACAAGGTCGCCTACTTCTCCAGGGGTCGAGCCGATTTTTCTCTCCCTGCCTTGGTCAATTTCCGATACGAGGAACTATCACAGATGCTCCTTGATTGTCACCATCCGGAACGATCACAGCGATATCATAGTCGACGAAGGGCTTTTATCCGCAAGACCAAGTGCGGCAAGACACCTTCGCGATATGCCCCTGCCATCAAAGGTCTGGTCCAGGATGAAGAGCACTTTATCGACTTTGATGCGGTCGGAGACTGGGAACGAGGATCCGAATGGGTCAAATTCCTTGACGAGTGCAAACCGCCCATGTTGAAGTTTAGCGCTTGGACACGAATCATCCTGTTCCCCGAACAAGAAGAGATACTAGGTCGAGCAGATGGATACAGATACGAAGGTCCACTCACCAATTTCGAGAGAATGTTACAGAGGGTCGCCATTTGCTGTAGTGCCGATCTATCCCTCAATTTCCAAAGATTGGTCGATCGTTTGGTTGCGGTCACTGCTCCCGATCCTCGATCGCACATGATCGTTCCCGACAAACCCGTGATTCACAATGCGCCTACCCTTAAAAACTGGATCACTCCACAGCTCGATAATCTCCGACGAAGGCGGGCTAGAATCGAACGAGAAGCGAGAGAAGCAGCTCGAGCCGAGTCGCAAGATGAAGATGAAGGTACGCCTTGCATCCCTCATCCTGCCTTTAGGAGACTCGAAATCCCTCCCGTACCTTCTTTTGGATCCCTTGTCGAAATGTCGACGGCACCTTCATCCGATACCCAGATTGATACGCCTCCACGTCCACGACTACCCTTTTCACGATCGGCTTCGCCTGTACCTGGTGAATTGACCCATCTCGGCTCGACTATGCTACAGGATTTAGTCAATTCATGCCGGGTTGAGCCTCCTCCACCTCAATCCCGACGGTACTCGAGATTGAACACTGGTGACCCCGACTTGCTTTTTCGAGCAGCAGGACCAAGTGAGCGTGTTCGTCAGCCCACAGATTAAAGTGAATATTCGCTATTGTAGATCTCATGTCTTTCGTTTCCTCTTTGCTTAGTTGGTTGTCTATTGCCGTAATGATTTCTACATGATGCATTCTCATGATTATACCCACTGAGCTCATACATTCTTTGCTTTTACAACCTTCTCTTTCCGTATTTATCAATACTAGTCATCAAAGAACGATTGGAACTATTTGGTTAGCTATTTTGCCGATACTTCAAAAGTAACTCACTCTGCTATCAGCGTCCCTTGGATGCTGCGTTGGAGGCAAAACTTCGTCTTCCTCTCCCATTTCTTCCACGGGACCAGTGGTATCGACTCCTCCTTCCTCGCCAGCAGTAATATCCACCGGATCGGTAGTGGTATCTCCCATGTCCTCCTCTGGCAGATCCAGTCGAGGTTCTACATGGACCTCAAAGTCCGCTTGTCGCGTTACGTCGCCTTCATCTTCACCTTCCATTCCCTCGACGGTCGTATCGGCATCTTTCACTTGCTTGGCAGCCTCCGTCAAAGTAGTATCAACGCCAAGCAGATCCAGATCGTCCAATTGTCTTTCGGCCAATGGTTGTCGTCTAGAAGGAGGTGGAGGAGGAGGAGGAGCTTGACTCGCAGCTTGTTGACTCGCCCTCATTTCTTCGACCTCTTCTTCATGTTGCAAATCGTCCATCCCATCTAGGATATCTTCCATATCAGCTTGACTCATACGAGGTGCGGAGTGATCATCATCATGATCGTTCTGGTATTGGGTATCTGTAGGGATGAACAGTGGATCATCGTCATGCCCATGTCGATTTTGATGTTGTGAAGTACTCGGACCGCCTGAGGTCTTCCTGCTAGTAGTCGTCGGGACTGAATTGGGAACTCTAGAAGGTTGTGTTGAGAGTGACAATCTCCCTCTTCGACTTGGTTGTTCGGAACTCAATCGTGGTCTGACATTCCTTTCGTCTTCGCCATTACCGTTTGATCCATTCGCTCCGAGTGAGAACTGTCGTTGTCTGGAATTATTTCGATTCAGGAAAGAAGTGGTGGTGTTTGATCCAGAGGGTGTTCGACCATTGGACTGGGGTTGATCCGACTGTGTTCGAACAGTGAGGAATTGATCGCATGTAGTAGTTGCTATCGCACAGAATATATCTGGGGTTTCATCTTGGTCGGCGTCGTTTGGGTCGGAAGTGAGTGTGAGAGGTTGTCCCGCTTCGGAGAAAGCTACGACTAGCTTGATGGATAATTGATCTGCTAATGCCAATGTCGCCTGTACATCAGCGCTGGGATGAGGAGCTAGGATCAGCTGAGAAACATACCCTAAACTCTCTCATCGGAAGAGTTAAATCAACTCGACCATTGAACACATCGTAATCCTCAAAATCCTCTTTCTTGACTTTAATTTCTGTACTCAATTCCTTAGTCCCTCCTTCCCAGCTCTTCACCCTAACCTCATCCCTGGCGAACATCCAACTTAATTGGTTCTCTTGGCGAATAGTCGTACTTCCCCCTGATGTATTTATCGAAGACGACGTTAGGCCGATATGGAAGTGGTCAAGCCATGTTCGGAGGGTTCGAGCTGGAACTAAGAATCCAGAGGGGGTAGTATCGGGATCAACGTCTGCTCTCAGGAATTCGGTAGTGCCCAGATGTAGTGAATGGCGCTTGGTAACACCTCATCATCAGCTTCGTCCGGAAGGTATGAAGAGGATAGCCTTACCATGTTTACAAACGAGCTTCATTACCAAATACGCCTCAATCCCCCTAGAGAGCTCATCGTCACTCCCTTCATCTCCAGTTGTATCCCCGTCGTGTATAGCTCTGTTCCTCTTCCTCTTGCTTCTGAGCGAGTTGTCAGGGTCGTGGATCTTCAAATCTACCCTCTCGACATTACTTGATGGCGATGCCTTGCCTAGTACGGAGAGTGCTGACTGTACCTTCAGCTCTCCCTCCCGAGAGGAACAAGGGATGATCAGCTTACCTTGACCAGCAACTGACATTTCACTCCCCTCCTCTGCTCTACTGTGGTTCCTAAAGCTTTATATCGACAGAAGAACGATTTCTGTAATTTGAAAAGACAGAATGCACTCTTTGATGAATTCGTCACTGATAGCTCCCACTAGTCATCAGCATACTCCTGAAATCTGTCACTCACTAGATCCTTGTTGGCGCTGATATTGAGGTCATCGCCGAATTTGGAAGCACATTGAAGTAATTTTACGAAAGCTACCAATGTCAGAAATGACTTTCTCTTCTTCGATCATTGCACGGGCTAAGACTCACTTTTGATATTCCTATCTTTGATAGACGCTTCCATTGCGTCATGTACTATCCACCAGCGATACTGGCATCACTCGTTATACAAAGTACTGTCGATATGATGGGAGGAAGAGAAGTGAGTTTTGGGAGGAAGTGGATTGACTTTTGGATTCGCGAAAGTGGAGGCAGATTTCATGTACTGTAGGTGGGTGGAATGCATCTAGGTTCTACAACAAGATCAGGCTAAGCTGAGGGCTTAGGCTTCCGTACGTTTCTTAGACCCATCCTTCTTCTTCTTCCGCTTGACTTTGACCACCTCGATCTCACCACCTACATTCACGGGCTCATCAGCTATATGCGTCCGTCTGGGCTCGTCATCACCGACTTTATACTCCTCGAACTTCGATGTGCTCGTAGGTCGGGTGTCGACACTGTCAGAGTGTAGATCAATTCCTGCGAGACCTTTTGTGATTTCTGCTTCTGGCTGCGTTGACTGATTGGGATCCGCATCTTCTGGCATCTCACCCGAGCGGTCGAATTGGGGTGGGGGAGGTTTGGGTTTCTTTTTGCTTTTTGGTTTCTCTGGCTCAGCAGGCTGGTCGATGGTCTGATCTGCTTTCATCAGTTTCAGAGATCCACATGCCTCCTATAGCTGACTGACCTTCTGGTAAATCATCCAAGCGGACTATCGGTATATCATCCACGTCGTCGGCATCGACGTCCTTCTCGTCGTACAGGTAGTAGGGGTCTTCCTTTGCTTTTGCCTTTTTAGCTGCTTTACGCTTGACCATCAGCGAATGTCACATGCAACGGAGACATCAAACATACCCGTGCCTTCTCTGCTTTCTCTTCGGGAGACATGACCTCTCCGTCGACCTTCTTCTCTTTACCCTTCTTCCTCCCCTTTTTCTTCTCCTTCCCATCCTGCTCCCTCAATACACGCCTCAACTCCTCCATCCCCGCTCCACCGCCTTCACCAAGATCCAATCCTTTCTCCTCTTCTTCACTTTCCAGTTCCTCTGATGGCAAGTCCGCGAATCCACCTCCTGGTACGATATCTTGATCGAGATTCAAGCCTTCTGGTATACGAACTGCATCCTGTGCTTTGTATGCGACAGCATTCAGTTCGTGAGTGGTGAAAAGAGGTTGGAAGAGGAATAGACTTTTCGGATAAGATGGATGAGAATCGTTGTTGGCCTCGAAACAACCTTCCATACCCGGTATATCCTCGGTCGCTTTGGGGGTACGTGTGGGCGGAACGTGCGACTTCAAATCGGCATCGACGAATCCTAAGAGCTGAAGAGCCTCGACTGCTCGTTCTTGGATCTCGATATCGGATGAAGCGGTGAATATTGCGAGTCCACTCTTGATTGACGAGACTAAATTCTTGGCCTCGACATGCGACTCGGCCGACCAAGAGTGTGATACGTTTGCAGCGTATTGACCAAAGATCTTTGATACCGCTTGTATAGAAATACTGATGAGCGTTGTAGACGGAGAATGAGAGAGGCTTGGCGAGAGGATGGACGAGATCGCACTTAAGGGCGAGGATAGCTCGCTGTGAAGTCAGTACAAGAGTCGACTTTTCTGGAAGCTGCACTGACCTAGCATACTCTCCACAGATCCATACTGCAGCTTCGAGGAGTCCATCCTCGCCTGTACCCTGCGCCACCCTCTCACGGAGATCATCATCACCTATGACCTTCTCCAACATCCTCACAGCATACTCCCTAACACTCTTGACCCGTCCAACGATATCTAGCAACATCGTCTTGACTTCCGCGCCCACATCCACATTACTCACGTACGCGACGTCGATAAGAACCGAAATAACCCATTCGAAATCGGTTACATTGACGTATGTATCGTTTGAGATGATGGCGAGGAGTCGTAAGGTGAGTGCGAGGCGGTATGCGGGGGTTAGGGACAGTTGTGTAGCGGCATTGCTTTCCTGAGTGGGGGAGGCTCCAGATGCAGCTGCTAGTGAAGCCGCTGCGGAGGGCATTTCCGAGGTCTTGGACTCAGAAGGAGCTAAATGGGCCAGTAACTGATCGACAATGGTTTGGAGGCTGTCTCGGTCGACCTGCTCGTCAGCTCGTTGTTCCACTTTGAACCGATGACCGGCGTACCATTGAGGTGACAAGCTCGAGAGCGCGCATCCTGATCGACACGTCCGAGTCGTCCAGACTCTGCATGATCTCCTCTTGATACTCTGCGACCATCTGGGGATGTGTAGGAGTGATCTTTGCCATAGCTAATAGAGCGATAAAGCGCACTGACTGTCAGCTGGTTTCTCCGGGGAACTTACAATTCTGATCTCCTCCTTCGTCCCGTAAGTATCCACCGAGCTTCTCCACGCAGACACGAGCCAAAGCCTCTCCCTCCGCCCGGTCTGGATCAAGCATTCCTCCAACGATACATGTCCTGACACATTCGTACAAGAGCGAGATTGCTGATGTCGACGAAATCAGGTTCGTGATTGGCGGCAAGAGCTTCCGGACCAGTCTGGGCTCGAGTGGCGTGAGGATCGCAAACTGCCATCAGCTTTCGAAGTCTGTTTCAGCTCCATCACGTACCAGCTTGACAACCTTGATCAACATCCAATTGTTGCTGCTCCCTGTCAGAATGGCGAACAACTCAGGTGCCAATGGTAGATAATTTCTCCCTCCTTGACGCCTAGCGAGCTCCATTACAATACCAACTGTAGCCCCCACGACACCCTGATCTTCATCTTGCAATTTCTCCCTTAACCTTGGGAATCCTTCGCGCAGTCCATCCGGGAACGCTTCCCAGCATGGTAATAGACATAAGACGGCTCGTTTTCGTATACGTGGCGAAGAGTGGGTTAGCAGATGTAGTAGATCGCTGTGGAGAGTATGTGATAGTGAGGGGGAGGAGGCGAGGAGGTGGGGTAAGGCTGTTAATGGGAGTGGGGGTAGGGGGTTATGGGGGGAAAGGAGATCCTGGTTGTTAATATCGCTCGTGAATCGGTAGCGTACCTTCTTGATTCCATTCACTGTCAGTACTACCTCTTCTGTATCTCCCGAAAAAGCCATTGGGGCTGCTAGGTATCCGAGCTCTATCAATTAGCCCTGGCCATCCGCGTAACTCACGTTTCAAGTGAAATCTCGGAGAGCTCATGACTTCAACGACATGGAAGGCGAAACCAGCAGGAGCTGGTATTGGATACAGCATCAACAACTTAATATTGTCAGCTACTGATCAATGACTATGGGAAGCCCTAGACTTACATAGCAGACCTTAAGTATACCCTCGGCTTTCAAAGCCATATCCTTGCCCTTGAGCTCTTCACGAATCTCCAGCATTGCTTCTTGTAAGAAAGCATCTTCCTGAGCCTTAGACGAAGCTTTATGAGCCCTCAGACCTCTAATGAGGTCTTGAAGAGTACGCTCAAACATTGTATGCTTGTCTTTGTGGGTTAAAGTGAGTTGCTACACCTCCGCTGTGCGTCAAGCGTCATTACATAGAGAGGGAAGTACCGTGGGAAAGTAAATGCAGTGACCATTGATCGGAGTATCCAAAAGTTAGTGACTGAACTATCTATCTGCCGTGACCGAGATAAGAGACATGGACGTCAATAGGATCATCAGGACACAGGTGACCACCGGGGACCTGGCTCCTCCTGCTGAGCTGGTGAATGGTACGTTCACCGCGTCTGGGAACCAACCACAGCGAATGTCACAGCTGCTGACTCCCCAGGCGTAAACGATGGCTCCGTTCCTCTGATCAACGTCGTCAAAGGCTTGGGAGAGTACTTGACCTCAACCGAAGATGATACTCGCCTGAAGGGTGAGCTTGATCATGCAGCCGAGCTGATAAACAGGTCTGACCTTTCTTTCGAATCTGATAAAAGCAATTCAGCCTTCCAAGATCAACAGGCAGACCAGTGAGTCATCCTTCTCTTGCGTGGGACATAACTAATGCGGACAGCTCAGACCTTGACACGCTTCTACCTGTCCAAGATTGACGACTTTGACTCCCTATCACCAACCTTGAACGCTCTAATTGTGCTCTCAAAGCAGTCGACCTTTGACGATGAAGCAGCCACGGAAGTCTACAAGGGGTACGTGCTCGTCGGCCCCAGGAGCTGATTTCCAGAATATGCGATAACGTCAACATGAAAGCCCATGTTCAAGCTATCAGACACCTGGTCTATCAAGTCTTTGACTCCCTCTTGGCACTCCATCGACCAGTGTTCAAGGCTATGGGTTCCGACTTCTTGAATAGCTTCACCAAGATGGTAGATGGCGAGAAAGATCCTCGAAATCTCATGTTACTGTTCTCGCTTGAGAAAGTGATCCTACTGGAGTTTGATGTCAAGGAGCATATTGAAGTGAGTGTTGCTCACTGGCAGCGGCTGATATGACAGGACTTGTTCGACGTGACGTTTTGCTACTTCCCCATTTCATTCCGCCCACCACCTAATGATCCCTATGGAATCACTGCCGAGGATCTCAAGACGTCACTGCGGGGATGTATGTCGGCATCTCCATACTTTGCTAAACTCGCCTTACCCCTTTTCTTGGAGAAGTTCACAACGGCAGCTGGACCTAGCATGGTAAGTTTTCAAATTCATCAGAGAACAAGAGAACAAAGCTGATAGATAGGTGGACCTGATGCTGTCCATGGCCGCATGTTTCCCCACATATGGCGCAGCAGCGGTCCGAGAACGAGGCAAGGAATTATGGGAGGGTATCAAAACAGAGGTAGGTGAATGTGCGGTACATTCTGGTCGATGCTGATTCCAGATTCTGTATAGCTCCGATGGTGCTGTCGAGTCAGCTGCATTGAAAGCATGCGAATCTTTGTCCAGAACACTTTACCCTACTCTCGAGGATCCAGCTGCTGGCCTCGCTCAGGATATGATCAAGGAGAGTTTGGAGGCTCTGGCCGAACCTGAAAAGGCTCAATCGCTCGGTGCTACCAAGGTCCTTGTGGCTCTTATCCGGTCTTCACGTATGTTCAATATATTCAAGAACAGTAGATGGGCTGACAGACTAGCTTCGGTCGGTACCTTCGCTATTGCTCAAGCTCTACCTCAACTATTCCGCCAATTCAATCGACCCACTCTGCCCTCCCACCGCGCCCCGATTCTTGCCGCTCTATCGGCAATCTTGATAGCATGTCAGAGTGTCTATGCCCCACCTACTGCCACGCGCCACCAGGCCCACGAGAGGAGTATGGAGCCATACAAGGAGAGTATCCTCGACACCCTTAGGGAAGGGCTACGGACAGATGGTCTGAAGATCTCGTCTATACGGGGAAGTGTTGCCGTTATTGATATTCCCGAGTTCTTGCTTCGTCAGGAAGTCGAGGATCTGTTGAGGGGTATGAACGACGTTTTGATCAACGAGGAGGACCTGGAGACCAGGTGAGTCTGACAGTACCGGCCAAGACTGATGATAGGCAAGTAGTCATCAAAGGCCTATCCGCTATCTGTGGGGCATATTCTAGCCTTATCGAGAGCGCGACCCTGCCATTGCTATTCCACAGCCTCCCCAATAGGGCTCCTCCAACCTCGGATATAGTCGGCAGAAGCAAGTACCGCTCCATCCTCGCCTCCCTCTCGGAATTATGCGTACAGCAATCCCTCTTCGAAACGCTAGTAATCCGAATAAACAACAAGCTCGAGCACCTGGCCTCTACGCCAATGACCGCGTCTTCAGGTGACGAGACGTACGACGAGGCAAGGGAATGTACTATCGCCTATGCCTGGGACTTGGTCAACACACTCTCGACGGTCATTGAATCGAAGTTGAAAGCGAAACATGTGGACGTCGTCAAGTACTTTGACCAGATTATCCCTCGACTTTATGGGCTTGCTATTGCTGCTGCCGCACCTCGTGTCGGAGATGTCATTCCTATCTTCCGGGATCGTCGACTGTTGAACGTCATCGCTCGAGTCTCCGAGACTTTGACTTGGGAGCTGAACACCGAGTGCGTTTATCTGCTAAGGAGGCGGTAGATAAGCTGATTCCCAGACGACAAGGTCGGCACTTTGCAGCAACATACGAAGCTTTCGAGAAAGGCAATATGGCTGAGCTCGGTCAAGCTGGCCCATCTTCATCTCCGCTAAAAGTGAGTGAAGCGGTGGAAACACGCTAACGACTCAGGCAGCAGCATCATCACCCGAGAAGGACCTCATTACGATTTACTCGTCAGTAGTCCAGGGTGTGAAGACTGAGGTACGCTTTTTGCTCTCCAGTTCTCGACAGTCGCTGACGCACCAGACCGCATCACCTTATCCTTCCGCTGCGGACTTTTTGGCATCCAAGGTATACTGGACAATACGCGTAGCGACCGACTCTTATCAAGTCCGCTGGGCATTGGACCTGATCACGGCCTTCGTCAATAAGCGTGTCAACGGTGAGTAGCGTTGCTGTATCCTGCTTGAAGCTAAGTTGAGCAGAGTTGGAAGGTGCGCTTGAGGGTATCCTTGAGCAGATCTGGCTATCGGATGTCCAAGATACATCGGGCGATTACGAAGTCAGGCGAAGAGGCTTATTGGTCTACCTTCATGTACGTTCTTAACATTGACGTCGCTGATAACAGATCGTCAAAGCGCTCGCACTTGTCAGGCATCCACTCGCCTACTCAGCTTCAGATCGGGTCATTGAGATCCTGGCATTATCGAACCTTGATCCACTCTTTGTGGATGAGGCAGCGAGAGGATTAGGTGTTCTCGCAGAAGGAAAAGGCAAGGGCAGGGAAAGAGGAAGTCATCTTACTGCCAAGGTATGTCATCCCAGCAGGGCCCAAGCTGATTCGTAGCTACTCTATGCTCAGAAGCTGTGGAACTTTGTCCTGCCAAAATTGATCGAAGGCGATAAGGATGCTTCAGGTGAGTGGTCGCTCGAGGGCTCGCTGATAGTAGGCAAAGGCCGTCTGGCGTACCTAGTCGCTTTCTCATCTCTGTTGCCATTGATACCAGCTGCACTATGCTTGTCGGACCTAGAGAGGGTAAGTACACCTCTACTTCAGAGAACCAGCGCTCATATCCAGCTCCTACCGCTATTACTGCGATCACTCAGTCTTCTCCATCCAGCTCAAAGGGCAAACACGATCATGGCTCTATCTTCCATCCTCGAAACCGCCAATCACTCCGCAACAATTGATACAATCCTCCACAACAACGCGTTGGCAATGGTCGAAGCTATTCTCAAATCAGCTATCCGTGATCCATCATCAGAGACTTCAGGCGTAAGTCTATTCATTCGGTTAGTGTTCAAGCTGATGATTAGGGCGTCCGGACGGCGGCATTACGTTGTCTTGCTATTTTCCCAGATGTGATTCGCTTCGAGGCTCTGCAGAAGGAAAAGAGCAGGGTGATCAGGGAACTTGGTAATGCGCTTGATGATCCTGTTCGGGCAGTCCGGAAGGAAGCGGTAGAGTGTAGGGCAAAGTGGTACGTCCATATGTCCAGACGGCTGCAGTGGACCGTCACTGACTTGACAGGTATCGATACGGCGGAAGTACAGCTTCCATACAGCAGTAGATCCATGTTCAGAGTAGATGCATTCATCATTGGTCAGATGATGACCTTGTGTTCCTGCTTGAAATTCGGTGACAATCTCCTCCTCTTTCACACCCATCTCTATCACTACTAAGTTTCATCTTATTCAACATTGTCGTTCTTCGAGCATTTGTAGATCTGCTAACATAAACTTACGTAATATTTTCGTCCACTGAACTCTATTCCGCGGAATGACGCGCCTCATTCATTAGCCACGACCTGGTACAATAGAGTAGAAGCATTAGATCTATCTACCTTGGCACAGCATTCATTCACATACACATACCTTAGCTATCAGTAGTAAAGGGTAGTCAAGCAGTGGAAAGATTACTGTGACAATCATCAACATGCCGCCGGTCACACTCCCGCCGTCATTCTACAACTCATTCTGGTCCCCTGATTACCGCTCGGGCCTGGATGTATTGTTCAAGAACCTAGAACAGGTGAGTCGCGCCACGGCCCAGCAGATGAAGAACTGACTGAATAGGGATGCTTGGAGAATGATGATGTCCTGTCTTTCATTGATGTGCGCCCCTCTTCAGCCAACGGTCGCTCCTGTGACAACTAACCCTTCAGTCACAAGTCAAGGCGCACACTGCGCTTTCAACAACCCTCTTGAACCCCCCACTCTCCAGTATCTCGTCCCAGTCAACTTCTTCACTCCAACATACTCTCCTCTCGCTCCGAGGTGCTTCTTCGGCAAGAGGGGATGCGCACCGAGCGCTCGCTTCTGAATTAGCAGATAGGGTTCTTGCGGGATTTAGGACTTGGAAAGAAAGGCATGAGGAGAGGGTCCATGCTGCTAAAGACGAGTTCTTGAGCAAGTCAGGAGTGGTCGGAAGTTGGGAAAAGGATGTCCAGAAGCTCAATACAGTGAGTCATCAGACGGTATTGAGGAATGGTGCTAATGGACAGTTGCGAACCGCTTACACCTCAAAGTCGAGAGCTGCAGATGACAGCGAAGACGAGTGAGTCTGTTTTACGTCCATCATATCAGTGAACTGATAAGTAGTGCCAAGTTCGCACCACCTTCCGCCATGTCATCACCATCAGACAACTACACCGCTTCCCCTAAACCCAAATCCCCACTCCTGCAACGATCCGGAACAGTAGCCGACAGGATCAGCGAGAAACTACGAGCAGCCAGTATTTCCAGCTCTAACGGATCTCATCGCTCTCACCTATCTATCGACGGCAAGACCCTACCAGCCCCTCCGACTCCCTTACGTTCGTCTTCCCCCGTCGAGGCCAGCGGTCCAACGAGCCCGAAGGAGGAAAAGTTCATCCCACCTACAGATCCCATGGGACAGCCGAAAGTAAAGTCAGATGGCCCGCCCTTACCCTCCAAGAATGGCATCAAGAGCCCGTCTATCGAGATCTCGGAAGCGCCCATCCTGCTCTCGGGCTTATCACTATCCGCCCAAAGCTTGAAGGATTTACTCAGGAAACTCGATTCTTACCTCCAAACTACCCCTGCTCCAGGAGTCGACATCGATCCCGAACAGCAGACTTCGAGATCTAAAGCAGCAATGGCAAGCCGACAATGGGGTACTATCCTCGGTACCTACGAGAAAGCTTTCACCGGAGAGGAAGTAGTCGGATGGCTGCAAGCACATGTCGAGGGCTTTGGAGGTGATTGGGAGCGATGTGCGGATGCTGCTGCCGAGTTGTACCGAAGCGGCTATATCAGCAGAGCCGGAGTTGGACGTACATTCGAGCCAACCTCTGAAACGCACTATGTCCTCAAGCTCAATGCCAATGAGCCCAGTACTGGTTCAGTACCGCCTGCCGTCACCAATCAGCTTTCGATGCTAAAGTCCTATCTTCCTGCTTCGTTGGGATCTTCCGACGAGCCAGCGCATGTTCG
Source organism: Vishniacozyma victoriae (assembly GCA_017654735.1). Classification (NCBI taxonomy): domain Eukaryota; kingdom Fungi; phylum Basidiomycota; class Tremellomycetes; order Tremellales; family Bulleribasidiaceae; genus Vishniacozyma; species Vishniacozyma victoriae. Next base: position 2,020,529 of record JADPYG010000088.1, read on the forward strand.
ACATAGGCGGGATGCTATCAAGGCGGAAGAGAGCTACAAGGAGGGTGTGAGGGTCGCCGAGGAGAAGAGGCTAGAGATGGAAGAGAGGATTGAGCGAGGTCTGAGGATTTGGGAACGATGGGAGCGAGAAAGACTCGGTGCTGTTCGAAATGGTGAGTGAATCTTCTAGAAATAAGCTCATTCCAGTTCTCAAGCAATACGAAACCGCCCTAGCACGACTTCCTACACGCCTCAATGACCTTCAACAATCTACCAGTCTATCTGTCGAGGCTTTCAACCCGGAAGCAGACCTCAAGGCCCTCATCGAGGGTAATAGGACAGGTCCATTCCGACCCAAACCAATCATTTACGAGTCGCTAGAATCAGATGTTCCCGAAGTCAATTTCGGTATCGACCTCCGAAAGTGGGCTGGAGATCAAGGATGGCGTACAATGGTCAAGACCCCTTCGAGAGAGAAGGGGGCTGTTCCAGAAGTATTGGAAGGTCTTTTGGCAGGATTGGAGCAGATGTACCAGGACCTACCTGATGAAGGTACGTCTACACTAAAAGCAGAGCTGATAATAGACCGAAGGAAAGCGTGGTTATACGAAGTCCCACTTAACGAGGTCCATGTGCTTCGAAATTCGATCAACGATGTCCGCTTAACGAGGGAGCAAATCACCGAGATCGTCAAGCGATTCAACGTCCCCGTTGCCGCTGGTGCTGTCAAGCTCTGGCTCCTCGAGCTAAACCCGCCAGTGATGGGCTGGGAAGGATGGGAAGATGCAAAGGGGATCTACCCTGCAAGTACGTTGATCTCGACACGTGACCGGAACCGAGCTGATGCTGTAGTCGGCGCCGACCTCAAACGAGACGTCAGTAGTGCTGTCACTTCTGTCCTCAACAGGCTCCCAGGTGCTTACTTGTTTGTGTTGGATGCGGTTGTCAAGCATTTCAGGCAGTGAGTGCAGATTGATCCGTCTTCATCGTCGAGCGCTGACTATCAGGATGATTGACTCTTCCACTTCCGAGGAGCCTGTGGAGCGATATATCAATAAGCTCTCGCTGTCACTCGGTCGAAGTAGGTGCCTCCTTTCGTGCTGGATCCGAGCTGACCATTAGCGATACTCCGCCCTGTATCCGATACCGACCTGACAATCGGAGATCGTACGCCCTCGCTCTTCCTCGGCGACTTGATCACTCTATACTCTCAGATCTTCCCACCTCTCGTCGACAAAAAGAAGGAAGAGAAAGAACGAGTCATGCCAGTCCGCAAGCGTACCGCTCTTGTCGACCAACGTATCTCTCGAAGTCGGTTGAGTGGAGAAACGAACCCACAAGATCTCCTAGAAGCACAACACGCCTTGACCAACCCTCGACGACCCATCTCGCCTATCCCCGAGAACAAGGTGCTGCCTGATCCAAGTCCATCAGTCAATGCCCTTGGATTAGGTGATCCAGCAAGGACCGAGATTGATCAACCTCAATCTTTAGCTCAAGAGACTGAAACGCCGATCGAGACGAGACCATCCGATACCATTCCACCCCTGGCTACTCCAGTCCCCGTTATGCCAAGTGGAGACGCCCCACCATCTTTCGCTGAGCCAAACGATAGTGGTGATGAAGGTGATGGTGGATTTGAGGATGCCGCTTCTGCTACTATGCAGTACCTAGCTTCTGTTGGGGATGCACCTGAAGATCAACCTGTGGCTGGAGCTACTGCGGGAACGGGGATCTCTGGATTGAAGCGGGCCGGATCGGGCGAGACCAGTCGATTGAGGGGTCCTAGAGGTGAGTCATCATACGTCCGGATGAACAAAGCTAATGATGTCAGGCGTCAGAGGGCCAAGGCCTGGAGGAGCTAGGATGCCATCTCAGAGTGGAAATATGATATAGGATTAAGAAGTGCGTAGCTCGCCCTACATGCTGGATGACGCTGATACTCAGGAAAGTGTAGAAAATCAATGGTAGATCGTCTGAAAAGCTATCGCTGAGCGGTTGCAAGTACAGGCGTCATGCAGTATACATATATAAGCAAGGCCATCGAACCGAATCACTACAGTATTTGCATTAATTCATCTAACCTGACAGGGATATATACAACTATCTGATCTCTAATTGATGATGTACAACACAACAATGGATACTACGGACTTCCGATCTATATTTACAACAGGAGTCTGGAGAACACAATCATAGCGACAGCACGAGCAATCGATATCCCATCGCCCAGCCCATTACGCCCATACTCCCGCGGTCGTGGACGTTCGAATCGGATTCCTCTTGATTGGACGGGACATGCCCACTGTTTGGGCTCTCTCGAGTCGTATTTGCTGAATCTCGCAATGTGTAGTCTCAAAGTCGTCCTCAGTATTGCATTCTGACTCATCCTAGTTAGTCAGCTGGGCGCTTATCCGGGGCAAGTTTCAACTGACACCTGATCCATCATCATCGTACATTCCCCAATCCAGGGCGGTTCGAGGTCTTTTGACCTGAGCCCGGAATTGATCTGCAACCACATCTCCCATCTTAACCATCTGCTTCAACCATGCTGATCCTTCCCTCTTTGCCTTTTCTTCATCTCCCCACCTCGCACTAAGGATGAAAAGTGACCAACGACAACTGGTGATTTCCTCATACTGCTTTCCCTGCTCCAGCAATTTGATTGCTTTCTTAATCTTGGTCGAGCAAACGACTAACCCCTCGGATTGCCAGGTATCTGGATCATCTATGTTGATGTATGAATCTCGGATTTCTCGGAATTGGGATCGTCGATTATCGTCCTCAGTTCGGCCCGATAGTGGTAATGAGCAAACGGAACAGTCGCAGTTGAATCGCCAAGTTTCGAAGAGTGCTTGTTGGCGTTCGGAATACCCCAAAGAAGTATCTTGGAGGTAGCAGGCGGTAATTTCCTCTTCCTTTGCGATGGGGCGCAGTGCTCTCAGAACTGATCTTCAGCTTCGTCCGAAGCATGGCCGAGGAACTCACCCATTTGACCAGACTCGAACCATGTCCATTGAGAATTTGGTGCACAGCTATGATTGACTCTACAGATTGTCTCGAATAATCCGGACCTGCAGCGGTCCTCAACTTCTCCATCTGCATCGATAGCAATAACCTCATCGTCCAGGTCTTCAATCACATCCCCACCTAAGGGGATCACATTGGTAGCGACAATATCGATCAATCGATTAGGATGACAGGGGGCAAGGGTCGGCTTGAAAGAGTGGAACAGGTCTCGTGATCTCTGGGATAGGCGAGATAGCCTGGAAGTGATTTGCAGGGTGTGCGGTGGATGGTCGACAGTGAGGAATGGTGATTCGGTGATGATGGCCTGACCTTGGGTGAGGTTGGTGGTTGCGATGACTCCTAGACCTTTCCCCGGGATAGGACGTATGGCGCATCGACTCGGCGCATCAGGAGTAGGCGTGGGAAGGATTGGCTCGACTGCGAAGTCCTGTTTGATTGACTCCGGCTTCACTGTCTTTGGCCCATCTGCTGTTCGGACAACAGGCTCGGTCACCGTTGTAGCTGTGATCGATCTCACTATCGCGTCCGCCAATTCCGATATTGCTGGATTCGCCGCCTCCGATCTCGCTGAGTCCTTCACAAGTTCGACAGTGCCCGGTTTCTCCGAGAGTTGCTCCACTTCTTGTTCCACCATGGCCAGCTCCGCATTCGCCGTATCCCCCAATTCTTCTGCCCACAAGCTCAATTCTTCCTGGGTCCAAGAGGGCATCGTTTGCGCCCGGCTCGAGGATTTGACGACGGCCATGAAATCGTAGAATTTCGGTTCTTCCCTCTTCGCCTCGTGTTTCCTTTCCTTCCTCTTTTGCTTCCTCTCCTTCTCATCAATCTTATCTCTACGTTTCTGAGCTGTTGTGATCCTGTCGAGGGAGGACTGGTCTCGATCCATATATACCGAATTGTCTTCCCATAGAATACGGTTGTCGGAAAACTTCATCCTCTTGTGGATGTTTTCATCCTCGGGGTAGTGATTGTCTTGTTGAGCTGCGCAGGCAGCTACTAGCAACTCGGTTTCGAGTTCGTAGTCGTCGTCGTTAATAAAGCAAGGGTCGGGGTGCAGGCTGGAGGAAGTGGTCCATGATGAAGCATCGGTACTGGGTGAGGCACGGGTACTGGATGAGGAGGAAGTGGTATCGGAAGGGGTACATGATGCGGGAGATCGATACATGGTTGACATTTTACGACAGTTCGAATTGGTGAGCATGATGAATTGAATGTATTAGTGGGAACGGTGGAAACTAGGTATTGACAGTATTACATGCTCTTGGCATGAGCAGGGTGATAGATGGTAGTCTGGATGATTATTAAAGAGAGAGAGAAATGAGAGAAGAGAAGAGAAGGAAGAGAAAGTCGAATAACACTGTACTGTACGTTACGCACGGACCATGGTTTGTTACGATAAGATAATGGAAAATAAGATTTGATGGTACCTGTAGAGGAGTAGAGGGAATTCTTGGACCTTATACGCGTCAGTCCTTTGAATCTGGAAAAGAAGCAAGCCATGTGTGTCGTCAATCCTGGTCACGCCACAGGTCGCGTCCAGCCACTTCACCTATGCATCACATGCATGAATGGGATATGTTCTTTTCTTGTCATTCCTCCTTTTCCTCCTATCGCTTAGTCAACCATGATGTGGTCAGCTATTGGTGATGGGGCATATATAGCCGTTCAAGCTGAATCGTCAATCAATCTATTACATCGAAACAAGCGAAAAGCCGACTCATTTGACGCGACCGGAAGCCCGAGCAAAGCTACCAGCTCCAATCGATCCAGTAGACCGGAATTATCGACCAAAGACGACATCGCCTTTCTTGGATCCACAATTCCCGACCCGGTCAAGCCAGTTGCCAAATGTCGCGTCAGCCAGTCGAGAATCGATAAACAAGGTATGGGTCTTCGAGCGACTACCATCATCGAGCCTGGCGAGACCATCATCACGGAACAACCTTTTCTCGTGGTCGATCACCCACCATCTGAAAGACAGATTCACCAGGCTTATCGCGGCCTTTCCGAAGTCGAGCATCTGATCTTTCACTCGTTCAATGGCAAACCGAACATGAGGAAGTCCCATCCAAAGATTCCAGATATTATCGCCAATAATGTAATTCCCCTTGGCGGGTCGGATGGTGGGGAACCGACTCGAAGTGGGATGTTTCAGCATATCTGTAGGATCAATCACAGTTGTGTGCCGAATGCTCGCTGGACCTGGTTCAGTGAGACCAGCTCGATGGGTATGTAACCTATTCAGACAGTAAGCTGACGATCCAGAATTGAAAGCCATCCTTTCAATTCGAGCCAACGAGGAAATCACCGCTTGTTACCTTGATGACCATGCCGAGTTGTATGACGAACGACATGATTTCCTTCTCGCAAATTGGGGGTTCAACTGTAGCTGCGCTCAGTGCTGCACGTCGAAGTCGAAGCGAGACGACAGCGATAAGCGATTGGCGCGTTATCAGGTCATCAGGAAACGTTATATCGGCCACGACAACGCCGAGAATTGGGAGATCCTCGGTTTTCAAGAGTGCTGGACCGGGATCAAAGAGGGGATCCGCATCTTGAAAAGTGAAGAAAGGTACCACGAGATTGCAGACTGCTGGGAGTCGCTGTTCCACTTGTCGGTAGGTTGGGGAGAGCATGCCAAAGCGCTGGACGCCGGGAAAGGTTGGATTGCGGATCTCGCAAGGACGGGAGAGTTCCTGGAAGGGACCGAGTTGAATTGCTTGAAGGACCCAGAGACTTTGGAAGAATGGGGTCGATTCATTAAACTTGCCGAGGTCGAGGTGAATATCCCTTCATAGCCGACGCCGATGGCTGATGACCAGTTCGCGGCCGAACCCGACAGCGACGGTGAAGACGATTTCGAGTCGCACTGGACCTCGTCCAAAAGGCGTCGCGTATCAAGAAAGCATGCGATCCGCAAGCCTAGAGCGAGGTCTCATTCTTCTGTGTCTTCTAGTGGATCCAGTTCTAGTTCTGCTTCTGGCTCCTCCTCTTGTTCTTCATCTTGTTAGCTTTGCCCATGTCAGTTTAACCCGTCGGATCTCTCCGATGCATCCCCTTGGCATGGAAATCCGGCCCATTTGACAACCGGTCACCCCACCCTATATATGCCCATGTGCTCTATGTAGTGCATGCTAATAAGTATACAAGACAGTCAGTATGAGTAACAAGAAGCTCAGTATCTCAGAATGTGAGTCTGCTCAGAGCAGGCTTTTATCAAAGGCTGATGCGGAATCAGGTGATCGAATCATTACTGCCCCAGGGCAAATTTTGGAGATGGAACAGATGACCATTAACGGTCAAGTCCAGCGGACCTGGAAGACGGTAAGCTTCATTATACTGTTTGAAGGATATCAAGCTGATTCTCAGCTCCCCAAGACTTTCCGAGAGTTCATCCTTACAAGTTTCGAGGTCTACCCGGACCGGATCTTCATGTCTAGCCCTTTACCGCTCTCTCAAGGGGTAGACGCAAGGGAACACGTGACTTTCCGGGATACTCTCGAGAAGGCCATCAGAGCGGCTGCATGGATGAGGAGTAAAGGTCTGGGTATTGGGAGTAAGGTCGCGATTGGAGGAGGGAATTCTACGGGGTACGTCAATCCCACAAGGCCTCGCACTGATTTTAGATGGGTAGTTTCGTGGCTTGCTATTCACCTTCTTGGTGGTATTGGGATTGCTTTGAATGCTTGGCTGTAAGCTTTTAAGTTCCCAGCCTTATCAAGACAGCTGAGATACTAGACCACAGGATGCTCTGCTACATTGCTTGAAACTTACGAAACCCGACATGATCCTCGTTGACGAGGAGCGAGTCGAACTTTTTTCAGCGATGAAAGGTGATCTGCCCGGGTCGAAGATATATTGCTGGTCTCAAGTCAAGCTGGATGGTGGAGATATCAAGGTGAGTAAGACCTAGAAGTACCGCTTACCTTCAGTCGAATGTGGACGATATCTCGAGGGTGACTTCTTCCCAGGTCCAAGACATCCGGGAGGGCCCGTTCCTAAAAGGCCAGAATCTTGGTCCAGAGAGTGACGCTGTCATTTTCTTCACTTCTGGGTATGTCTGTGGAATAGATCGAACCCTGACGATAGTACCGGAGGTAGACCGAAAGCAGTCCTAAGTACCCAGCGGATGGCCCTCTCAAACCTCTGGTCCGGCTTCGTCGGTGAGTATGAGAATCGGCTATTTCAAGGACGAACTGATGGTAGCCCCCTTCCGAGCAGCTCTTCGGGCAGGCCAACCATTGCCCCCACTTCCCAAACCGAGTGATCCACAACGTACTGTCCTCCTCTCCATACCCCTTTTCCACGTTACTGGAAACCTCTCATGGTTGATGCGAGCAATACATGGCGGATCCAAGATGGTTTACATGCGTCATTGGAACGTCAAGGAAGCTGTCAAATTGATCTTGAATGAGAACGTCTCGGTCATTGGCGGGTAAGTAGAACCCCTCTTCCCATAGCCTTAGCCTATCTGACATGAAGGGTACCAGCGGTAGCTGCTTCGCTGCTTCATAGTACCGAGCTACCGAAAGATAGGGACTTTGCGACCGTCTTCTATGGTGGTGCGCCGCCTAGTAAACAGCTAGCTGCGGAGGTTAAGCAAAGATGGCCAAAAGCAGCCATGTATGTTCCGCTCAAATATACCGTCACTGATGATAGTGTACAGGGATACGGAATGACGGAAACGAACGCATATGTCTGTTCTGTAGCTGGGACCGACTATCTGGAGAGGGTTAGCTATTCCATCAGGATTATATGCACTAGCTGATGGACAGCCGGAAAGTACTGGTCCACCAGTGCCTATTAGTGATCTCCGAATAGTCGATCCGACAACCAAGAAGCCTCTTCCAAGTGGTCAATCGGGCTTGCTCCTGGTGAGAGGGCCTCAGGTGATGAAATGCTATTACGGAGATGAGGGTACGTGAGACTGATATGCTCGATCTTACATATGTAGCGGCTACAAGGGAGACTATCGATCCTGAAGGATGGCTAGATACTGGTGATGCAGGATTGATCGATGAAGAGGGCTTCCTGTATATCAAAGATAGACGTAAGCCAGTCCCACCTAAGACTAAGGTCCAGCTGATTAGCAGTGAAGGATATCATCATCCGTGGAGGCGAAAATGTCAGTCCGCCAGGTCTCCGCAGTGATCGTTACTGACGACAAGATCGCTTCGCAGGATGTCGAAAATGCTTTCTACGCTGATAAGCGGGTAGCGGAAGCTGCAGCTATAGGTGTCCCAGATGATAGACTGGGTGAGCTGGTCGGGGTTATAGTTTCCCTTCATCCCTTCTCTTCGGGCGTGAAGGAGAGTGATCTGCTGGAATCTGTGAAACCTCGGTATGTTCAGCTGCCCGGCACCGGAGACGTCGTAGCTGATACGTTAGACTTGCGAGACACGCTTTACCCGCTATCATCGTGATACATGATGGACCACTACGTGAGTTGTCTGTTAGCGGGGGCTGATAAAGTAGCGAGAAATGTGAACGGAAAGCTCGTGAAGAAAGACTTGAAGCCCAGTCTACTGAAGATATGGAACGAGAGGAACGCAAAGAAGACAAGAAGCAAGTTGTAAGCCCTGGGAACATGTACCCGAAATGTACAAGATACCCACTGCTACGATTCCATGTTTATACATTACGTGTCATTCCGACTACTGCTTACAACCTCTCATGTACAGTACGTGAGTCTCCGCACTTTTGCATTAATGACAACGACCTCACATCTCAAAGCCCATCATCCGCTCTCCAAGGACTTCTTGTCAGCGCTGATCTCTACACACAGACGGACTCACTTTGACCACCTTTCCTCATGTGGAGCATCCTTATCCGCGAATCTGAGATCCCCACTCAACCTGATCCTATTCTCCGGATCCCTATTTACGCCGCCAGCGTGGATCATGTCTTGAATCAGTCTCTGTCCAGATAATGACACAGTCCTTACAGCTATGATGAAAGACGGCATCTCCCGCTTGATAATCCCCAATTAACCACTTCCTGCCCGCTCCCCGTTCTTTGGTAAACTGAGCAAGATCCTTTGCTACCATCCCAGTAGATATCATCTGGTACTTCAGCATCTCCTTTTCGATGCGGGCTCACGTTCTGATTGAAAGCGCTCCTAGTTTCATCCTCTGTCAATCCACCTTCCCCGGCTCTCTTTGTGAAATCCCGTTCCAGCTCTTCTCCCAGACTTTTGGAGTCTTCGAGATACATCAATCCACCTTGAGCTGGGGTACAATCTCCAATAGGTAGCCAAGCTGTTAATGAAGTGGCTGGACCACCCCTGAGAAAGATCTGGTCGTAATGTACACCCGTCGTAGTCTTGGTTGCATTAGGGACATTTGCGCGATACAGTTGTCGTCGGAAGATCATAGGCGTAGTCCAAAGAGGGTGAAGGCGGTGAACCATTTCTGCAAGATCTTTTCGTCAGTCAACACAAGAGGGATACGTGGGGCAGGAGGAGCTCACACTCGTTATCTGCAAAGCTCTGGGCCCAAGGACTGACTGTTCCCTGTGCACTGAGCTTGTAGTAAAGGCCTTCATCCTTCTTTCCATCCAGATATCCAGCATTATCAGGCCCAACAAACTGATCCGGATCAAGACCCGAGTAGATCCCATCAATGGCTTCAGTACCGGGAGCTAAGATCCCAGATGGAGCAGTATGTTCAAACCACCTCTTATCAGCCATTTCAATGACGAGAACTCACTTTCGACGCATTTCAAGCACAAAGTCGCGAGGCATGACTCCTCGGACATGCACCACTCCCTTAGTCTCTAGCTCCTCTCGGAGTCTATCATCTCCAATATCAGCTGGAAAAGGCTTCAGCCATCCAAGTCCATCTGTCGGGATTCCATTAACTTTGATATCTTCCAGTCGATAGCCCGAGGCTGTGACCGTCAGCTTCTTTGAGGGTCGAGATCTCTACACACCTGACTCGGCCTCCTTGTCCATAGTGGTAATGTCAGGCATAGTGAGTAGTCATAGGAGCCAAATAGCTCTGCGGTTGGATACTTGTATACGAATATCTCCGTCCACGGAAGTGTACGACTTCTTCGGCAGGTTATCTGATTCTTGGACACGTCGGCAGAGCCTATACCCCGGATCTGCTTGGTTGGAGCTCAAGAGGTAAGCTCGGGCGCTCGGGGACTGGGCACCGGCATCGGCGCTTGGTGGGTACTAGTATTGGAGTTGAAGGGAAGCTGTACAGTGAGACTGTACCGAATGCGCTTTGAAGCTAATACCCTCGGTCACTTTTCATCTCTTACTCTTAGCGATTTGCAATGCCCACAGAAGAAATAGTTGATGGAGCGAGGGCCGAAGCAGTGCTCAGGAGATTACGCGTTACCTGCATAACAACCCAGCGAAGCACCGCACTATCAAAGTATGTACGGAAGTATGGAAGACTATGAAGTACACCAGAAGCCAAAATGCTGCCGAGTGTCGATTTTGCGTGGCTTTTGATGGTCGAATGATCTGAGGTGGGCTAACACTGTCTTTGTAGTGTGGGCGTATGCATGGAAAAAAGAAGGTGGTTTATGGTACGAAACAACGGGAAGGAGTCGAGGTCGAATGAGCGGGGTTGATTTACTTTCCCACGATATATTCACACCAAACCTAATCTACCCGTAACTCACTTTTCCCCTTACCATATACCATCCAGTGACCACTATACCAACTACACACCACAATGTCATCCACAGCAATCCCAGGACAACCAACAATCGAAGATTACAGACGTAAGTACACAATTCCGTTGAAATTAATGCCTAGCTGACACTCCCAAGGCACACTAAAAGCCCGCGAAGAACACGTTAGGGAATCATGGATTAAAGCTATGGAAGCTAGGATAGTCCGTGGGGAATTGCAGAAATGTTACAGGGGAGAGGGAGTCAACCAGCTGCAAAACTGTAAAGAGTTGGCAGAGAGGTATGCTAGTATGATTAGGGAAAACAAGGTATGTCGCTTTTCGGTGTTGGCTAATTTGGAAGAGACAGTCGCTGATGAGTACAGATCAAGGGGTTCACGGTCATTGATACTGAGTAGATGGAATTTGCGGGTAGCAGAAGGGAGAGGCATGGTAGAGTGGGATGATGGGATGATGTATTATATGGCATACACACCTTCGCTGGTATCCCAAATACTTACCTGTAACCACCACCCCTTCATCGCATTCCATCATTTACGACAACATATCGCACTTGTTCCATCGCACCTGACTGGGCTAGGTCCACAAGGTCAATTGGAATATGGTCTAGACGAGCCCGCATGACCCCTGCAGCCCTTCAATCTGAAGTGGTGCATCTCACATCACTCTGCATTCCATATTCAACGCAATATCAATATCCTCGCGCTAACAGCTACATCCAAGCTATCTCTTAAACATCGACACACTCGTGAATTGCCTTGTAAGCTATTGGTACAATCTGCACATCATATACATCGTTCAGAGTCACTAGCTCGTACATCCTTGCTCCTGTTTACAACGTTCAACCCGGACTCAACTCCTCACTTCGCCTACGCCTTGGGCCTCAGCACACCACTAACGTAACTAACACTACTATCCCCCGCACTCTCACATTTCGAACTCTGCTCATACCTCACGAACACGAATTCGTAATCATCCTTCCCATCTTTCTTGGCGATATGAGCGAGCATTTGCAGTAAGACGGTGATAGGATTTCGTCCACAGATCGTATTCTTCCATCAGCCCTCATGTCCCTTGGAAACACGTGACTCACCTTGGTAGTAGCTAGATACGCTTCCCATTTCTCCACCGCCCCCTCGGATCCAGGGGTACGAAGGAGATCCATACCTTCATGATCCATATACTCTATACTTCTCCAGATCGGCGTTTCCGCCTTACTAACAGAAGTAGAGAACCTCTTTACCATCTCTGGAGGCTCAAATGCTGCGGATTGAGTATGTGGGTTCACGGGAGGAACGGGGTTTGGAGTAGGTGGTGGATTGGGGTAATAAGGTGTACAGTTGAATCTTGTCCCCCTATACCGTCAATTACGTTGATGTGAGAGAGAAGGGATGGCTTGCCAATGACAAAAGTCTGACGAGATTATGAAATACGTTCCTGGATCGTTGAAATATGGTTCGAGAACTGTAACAAGCTGAGCCCCTTGTTGAGCAGAAGCCTGCCCAACAAGAATAGGGACAAGTCGGAGATCTTCTTGCCTTCCATCAGCCAATACAAACAGGGGAACTCACTTTCTGAATATATGTCGGATATAAGGAAGATGCATCTCCAGAGAATGTTCATCCTCATCCACATCGGAAGTCATTCGAGTGAATAAGCCAGTCTTATCTAGATCCTTGATTGCTGCTTGTTAGCTTTGGCTGTGCACGATGAAAGGCAGAGACATACTGTCGAGGCAGAGGGAGATGTCACCTAGGGGCGTAGCGTATTTTGCGAACGACGAAAGAGCGACTCCTGGGAGATATGCATGATGCGATGGACCAAGGAGGAAGACCCTCTTGCTACCAGCATCAGCATGATCCTTCCTTCCCAAGCAATCGAGAACGACACACAGACGTCTGGACAGACGCCTGGTCTTGATGGAGAAGAAAATGACAAAGACTCACATCTTCTCGACGGGGATAGAGGCATAAGCCCAGGCAGCAGTAGGTCCAGAATAACTATATCCAGCGTGTCTATCAATTATCAGTGCTTCTCATGTACGTCCTTATCTTCTCCTCTTATGGCCGTATAGCCATGAGGACCGGGAAGGAATTAAACTCACGGTGCGATGATAGCCTTCGAGTTGGGGATTGGGGGTTCGTATCCTAAATCAGGTAATGGAGTGACTTTAGCTAAGTTCTTGGAGAGCTCATTGGCCAGCTTTGAGGCTATGAGTCAGCTTCACGTTCACTCTCATCATGACATGTACGGAGGGTTGTCGAAGACGGAATGATCATGCATAGGGAAGGGGATATGGTGATCAGGTGCAGAAGAGACGGACCTGATGAAGTGTACCAGCTCCCTGCATGAGTCGCTTCTCTTATCCTATCCATCAGCCACACTCAACGAAGGGCAGGAATGAGCCTACCCAGACATGTTAATTTCGTTGCTTGCGATGTCGGTAAGTTAGTTGACAACGTCTGAATTCGGTCACATAAGCTCAAGGAGGTGCGTTATCGGGCTGGCCCCGCGTTGTATGACGTTATCTATCTCTGTAGCCGAAATGCAATTCTGGCTGTGACTTGAGACTTAATGAGATGACATATAGCACAGATACATTGCGCTAACATTGACTACGTGATCATACCCTAGTCGACAATTACTCGTACTTTCACCTCACTCTGTACCAATTCTGCTTTGCACTTGTCCTAGCCATCATCCCTCTCAACCTGTCAGGCCTAACGCCTCCTTGGGGGGGTACCACTCTCCTTCCTGCGCCTAGGCGGTGACCGTGATGGAGAGTCGGAATACCTCCTCCGCCTGGGTGGTGGAGATCTATCATCCCTCGGCAAAGGTGCTCGGCGGGGAGGTGATCGATCATCTCGACCAGGAGGGGGCGCACGACGAGGAGGAGATCGGTCGTCCCTTGGTAAAGGAGCTCGTCGAGGTGGTGATCGATCATCCCTAGGTAAAGGTGCACGATGGGGAGGTGATCGGTCATCCCTGGCGGGGGGAGGGGCACGTCGAGGAGGTGAATCATCAGAATACCTCCTTACTCGGCGAGGTGGGGATGCGCGTCGTGGAGGCGAATCTTTACGTGCTGGTGGTGAGACGGACCTCTTTCTTGGAGGTGGCGATCGACGTCGTGGTGGTGAAGGTGATCGAGATTCACTAGTATACCTTCTTCTCCTCCTTGGTGGAGATCTGGAATCACTAGGGCTCCTCCTTGGTTTCCTCCTCCTGCCATCATCTGAATCCGAATCTGAATCACTTGAGGAGCTGAGATCGGAGCTGGAAATATCACTTGATGAATCGCTATCCGAGCTGGACTCTGCTTCTTTAAGAGCAGCATGTTGAGCAGCCAACATTTTAGGTGCGTTTTGTAACCAAGTTCTCATGTCTTCTGTGACTTTACCCATTCCAATGGACGTAAAGTAATTGATTGCGAATCGAGTATTCTTGGGGTTATCGGTAGGGAACATTCCTGCGAAAGCGGGTCTCATATCGGGAGTCCTGAATCGTTCAACCATTTTCGCAACACCCATTTCCTCAATCATTTCCTGCATGAGGATCTTGACAAAGATTCGGGATGATGAAGTCGTTTCTTCTTCATTCATGTGAACGACATGAAGGACTGCCCAAGAAATACCATCAGATGCGAGAAGGTGACCAAAGAATCGACCAATGTTTCGAAGCTTGTTAGTCTCGTATCGATGGATCGTGTCGTAGTATTTCTGGAATGCTTCTTGAAAGTTCTCCGTCCAGACTCGGTTGAGTTTACAAAATCGTTCTCCGATGAGACCGTAGAATTGAGAGTATGATCGTTCCTGCGAGCAACACTCGATGATCATATTGCACATTTCAATCTATGATCAGCTCGGGCGTCGCGAGACTGCCAGCTGCTTACCTCTTTGCCTTCGGGGATGTTGATCTTCATGAGCTTATGAACCGCTTCTTCAAAGTTGAGCTAGAAGTCAGTGAGTTTTCTCTCATAGATTGAAGGGATACTCACCGAGTTCATGATAGTCAAATAGATTGTCCTCCTGAGATTGATCAAATTCGTTTCGGTCATATCCACAATTCCCTCCTTCTCGGGCGCAATAGCCTCGTCATCCGAATCATCCGAGTCCTCTTCACTTCCAGACTCTCCACTTTCATCGTCCGAATCACCCAGAATCTCCTTCTTGATCTCATTATATCGTTCCTCATTCTCCAAGAATTTGGGGTCCACCTTGAAAAGATCTAGGTGTTAGCTTGTTTCAATCGGTAATGAAAGCAATAGCTCACTCAATCCCTCCTGTACTTGAAGCTGATCATCAAGTGTAACTCGATGTGTAATCTGCTCCTCTTCCTCCACCAAATCCAATCCTTCAGGAACAGAAGGATTGTCCTTGTACCTATCTTTCCTAACCTGGAAAAGTACTTCAATCATGTACTGACACCTCTTACTAATCGCTCCTTCATGCAGTACGGCCCTAAATCGCTCAAAGACGGTATTGTTGGCTTTTGGGCTGTTTTCAGCTAAGAAAAGGCCGACTTCCTTCATGAACCCAACGGCTACTTCGATGGAATCGTCGGTAGGTCTGTCGAGGCAGAGGAGGAGGATTTGGAGTGCGACAATCTCGTGTGCGACGTATTGATTGCACAAGTGCGCGATGAAGGTTGATGTGGCGTGGCAGACGATCTAGACGTCAGCTCTGCTTTCATATGCCAAGCCTCGATAGCTTACCTTGTCATTACGCTTGTAGGCACGTCGGAATTGACTGATGAGCCTGATCAAGACTAACTCTCCAACTTGAGGCAGCTTGGTGTTGACAATAGCGACAAGGGCGGCGAATACCGGTGTGAAAGGTAACGAAGAAGCCTGGGCACGCATGACGGATCGACTAAACAGTCCTTTTCCACGAATCAAGTTCTCGCCAAATAGCTCGGGTACGACGTGTTTGATATTCGACACATTGACCTACTCGTCAGTTTCTACCTCGAATTATTATGGAAGAACAACGTACCTTATTGATCATACCATTTATACTCTTTCTCAAGGCGTCCCAGCTCAACCTCTGATATTCCGCACTAGTCTTATCCTTCGCCGCCTCCGCCTGCATAGCCCTCAATCTCGCAGGGGGGATATAAGCACCTCCAGTTCTCGTCCCCAACATCTTGGTGAATTCCGCTTTGGCAGCTGCATCCTTATCCTGCTCTGAGACCTTTGAGACTGTTCCATTTCCGCTCGAGGGGATAGCTTCGCCATTCGGTCTTGAGGGGGAGATGGAACGACGTCTTCGGGATGGAGGGGATGGAGAGCGATCACGGGGGACGGGTGTTAGGGATCTATTGATTAGCACAGTTGTATATTGAACAAGAATATATATAACTTGCCGTTTCCTTTTAGATGGACCATCTGGACTTGGACTTCTCGACGCGGCTCCATGAGGAGACGGCGAGCGGGATATCGAAGGAGACCTAGGCATGTTGACTTGCTGGTCGCTGTACCAGTGGCCAATGCTCGGAGTAGGTTGATAGAAATGTATGTATAGTGTCTTTAGTCCTCTCTGTAGTTCAAGTAGAAACAAGGATAAGAGGTAGGAATGTTTAAGCTACTCCTCTTCCCAGGCATGCCTAATCCTCTCACAGGATAGGCACCAGACGTTATGACCTCCACCCCCCACCTCACCTTTCAATGACCGGCAAATACAAAGTATCAACCACCATATACACATAAGCAATGCCAGGACAAACTCAACAAGAAACACAGGATGCCTGGACAGCTTTAGCTCCCAAGATTCAAAAGGCAGCCGACGACTACCCGAAGTCAGAGGGGCTCACTTATGCTTATGGTACCGCTGGATTTAGGATGAAGTGAGTGTTCTGTTCCACGTTGACAAAGGGGGTCAGCTGATGGAAAGTGCTTCCAAGTTACCTTGTGTGATGTTTCGAACTGCCCTACTCGCTGTATTGAGGTCTAAGAAATTCCATGGAGAGACTATTGGAATTATGATTACTGCTTCGCACAACCCTGCTATTGTACGTCCGCGTCCGTGGTGAATAGTCAAGGCACTAATGACAGGACAACGGGGTCAAGATAGTCGACCCAAGTGGAGATATGCTCGAGCAATCATGGGAAGCCCACGCAACCGCACTAGCCAACAGCCCTACATCCGAAAGCCTCGCTGCCGACTTTCAATCAATAGCAGAACAAACTAGGGTCTCGATGCATCACCCAGCTTCTATCGTTTTCGCCCGTGATACTCGTCCTTCTGGGGTGGAATTGACGGATGCTTTGAAAGCTGGATTGGCTGCTTTTGGGGATATCAAGATCGTTGATTTGGGAATTACGACCACTCCTGTTTTACATTATGTTGTCAGTGCGACCAATGATAGGACTGGGTTAGTGGGTGAGCCAACCATTGAGGGATATTTGGGGAAGCTGGTTAAGGCGTTCAACAATGCCGTCGTACGTCCTCGAATCAGTCATGTGAATACGTGCTGATAAGCAGAAAAAGCAAGAACCCCTGCCCAAACTTTATGTCGACTGCGCGAACGGAGTAGGTATCAACGCTCTCTCTACATTCACCAAACTTCTAGGCGACAGACTCCCAATCGAAGCACTCAACACCAACACAGACGATCCGGCAGTCCTCAACTCCCAGTGCGGTGCAGACTACGTCAAGACGAAACAAGCACTACCACCTTCAGTCGAAGCCGCTGGATACCTACAACAACCAGGAACGAGGGGATGTAGTTTCGACGGAGATGCCGACAGGATCGTCTACTACTACTTGAAGAACGGCAAGCAATTTAGGCTACTGGATGGAGACAAGATTGCGGTTTTGGTGACGATGTTTTTGGGGGATTTGGTAGAGAGGTTGCAGATGAAGGAGGATGACAAGATCAAGGTTGGGGTTGTTCAGACTGCCTATGCCAATGGCAGTTCCAGCAAGTACCTCCGAAACGTATGTACCCCCTTCACTCCGGATCTGTGTATGCTGACAGCCAGCGAGGCATCAAGGTCAGCTGCGTCCCCACCGGTGTCAAGCACCTTCATCACGCAGCACGACACTTCGACATTGGAGTCTACTTTGAAGCCAACGGACACGGAACTGTCCTCTTCTCTCAAGACTGCTTGGCACGAGTCCGAAACCTCGACCCGGCCACTCCAGATGCTGCCAATGCCGCCAAACAACTCCTAGCCTTCTCCGAATTAATCAATCAATCCGTCGGCGATGCTCTTTCCGATATGCTCATGGTGGAAGCTATCTTGGCTCTACGTAATTGGGGTCCAGCAGAGTGGGATGGAGCATACGAAGATCTACCCAACCGACTTGTCAAAGTTGAAGTTGCGGACCGAAATATCTTCCTCACTACCGATGCCGAGAGGAAATTGACCAGTCCTGAGGGATTGCAAAAGAGGATTGATGATGAAGTCAACAAGATTGATTTGGGCAGGGCGTTCGTCAGGCCGAGTGGAACGGAGGATTGTGTCAGGGTATATGCCGAGGCTGGAACTGTGCCCAACGCCGATGGTAAGTCTAAGTGTATGTGAAGTACGAAGCTGACAATTAGCTCTCGCCAGCAAAATCACTGCCCTAGTCAAATCTGCCAGTGGGTAGGTGTGACCATTCCCATCTATCGGCGATCTTTACGCCTAGATTTCGTTTTCATTTTCAAAACATTACGAGACACGAAATGCATTGTATCTATTCTATTCTATCATCTACTTTCTCTGAACCTGTTGTATCCGTTTATCACCCTTCTCCATCCTAGCCCTCAATTTAGCTTGTTTGCGCGATTCGGCTTTTTCTTCCGGTTGATCTGGTGCTTGTCCGGGAGCACCCTGCTGCTGTTTGGGCCCAAAGAGGGAAGGTAGGAACATTCCGAGGAAAGGTCGGACTACATTGAATAGTTTGTACATGCCGAATCCGGGGATCTGGGATCTTAGTATATTCACTCTATTTAAGACGGGGACTGACGAGGAGTAGTAACCACCAGACTTTGTTTCCTAGCAATGCACTTCCAAGAGCACAGATCCAAGTCATATAAATTCTACTTATCAGTACTTTACTCATGACCAATGAGAATGGACTGACAGATCCCAAGCAAGTTCAATAACACCCTTGCCATTCAAATCATCTCCAACCTTGATATCCCCTCCCTGTCGAGTTGGCGTTCCGATAGTAACGAACCATCTCCAAACAAAGATTGACGCAGAGGTTGATAGGAGGTAGAGGATAAATGGGAATATCCGCGGGAAGAATGGTCGGTTGGAGATTAAGGAGATTAGGAATCTTAATATCCATGTTCCAGACTGTTCGTTAGCACCCTGTCTTAAACCTCAATCAAGAAAGAAATGGGGAAGGGCACTGACATTGACTACCAGTAGACCTAGCTGAAGATTCCTCAAAGCCTGCTCATTGGATGCTGCTATACGTTTAGTTGATGCATTAGCCATAGTGATATGTGCTAGATACTAGGTGTGATGTAGGAAAGAGGTGGAGGTAACTACCTTAGTTTGAGCCCATTAGACAGTTCTCGGCCTTGACCGACCGAATTTGATTCCGGCGGAGCGGTGTTGCACCTCTGCTCTAAGTTACTCATTACTACAACTCTATTTCACCTTTGTTTTTCTTCAACAATCTCTACTTACCCTATTGTCTCGGGAGATCTATACATCTCACAATAGTAGTGATGGGCAAGGTACCGGCGTTATACAATGCAGGTCACGTGAATGAATTGAACGAGTCGGAATTGGTGACGAGGATGAAACATCCTATGAGCACAACAGCGGGAAGGGGTTGGGGTGGGATATTTAATCATCGCAGTTTGATCTCTAATCCGTCTTCATTCACAACTCATCATATCTCTCATACACTCTTACCTTTCAAATTTTATTAAATCTCTACCCATACTTCATATACACAATGTCTGCTTTCAACCCTACTATCTCTACCTCCTCGAACACTACCGCGCCTCTCACCCTTTCGGAGTCCTTCAGGATCTTTGACGAGGATATGAAGCGAAAAGTGAGTTCCTTCTCTATCCCACTCCTCTGTCCTTGAATATCGCTAATGTCCAGCGTGGTCCTCTGCAGATCATCAACCCCAAGACCGGGGCACCTATCGAGGCGTATACCGCATACGTCGCTCAGCTCGCAGCAGCCAAGGAAGCTGAAAAAGCCGCTCTTGAGGCTTATATCAACCGCAAGCCTGTGGTCGTTACAATTACCGCTCCCCCCTCCCCATTTTTTACTCGATGGGCTACCCCCGCCGAGTCGTTCCCCGCAGCCAAAGCCGCCCGTGCTAAAGCCGTTGAGCTGTCTGCCCAAGCTCAAAGGAGGAGGGCTGCTTTCGCGGCCATTGAGCGAGCACAGGATGAGAGGAGGGCGAGGGAGGCGGCCGAGGCAGAGAAGGAGGACGAACAGAATGCTGCTTTGATGAAGCTACTAGGATGTGAGTAGTCGCAGAGGTGGACATCGAGATGGATGGAGGATCGTATATAGTAAATCAAAACAACCCAAAAACATGCTTAAAATTCAAAACCCTTTAAAAAATAGAAAACACAAAACCCTACGTAGTTGATCTTTCTCGTAGTATCTTCATTAGTTCATAGTACTACTGTGGTAATTACATAGTTGCTATGCTCTTATGCAATACTTAGTCTCTTCACCTCCTCTATGCCCAGATATGATGTCCGCCCTAGCTGATAACGCGTCAGGTCCAAGTAGAGTACAGTACATCTCATCATACATATATTACATAGTATACTAAATCGCAATTCCCCCTTGCACCCACTACAGCTGGTTCTTCTTCTTTGCCGTACGCATGAATGGTCTATATAGCCATTCGATATCTGCCTCTTTCTGATCCAGAGTTCCTTGTCGAATCTCATATGGTTTGGCCTCGAACCTGGGCCCGACCTCAGCCAGCTGAACATCCTTGTGTGATGTCTTTGCAAACACATGGTGACTGTCTTGTCAGTCTCAAGATCACCAACACCACTGTAAGGGGACGTACCGGAAAGAAATAAAGTCATCCGCGTTGGCAAACGTCATGACACGCTTAGCATCATCTTTAGGAACAGGAAACAAAGCTCCTAAAATCCCCTTGACCCTATCTCCAAGTTTACTTCCAAATCCTTCAAAAATCAAATGTGGGTATTGCTCCGATACCGTACTATCCGCATTTGAACTGACATCGTGTCGGAGTGTGACGTTTGATAATGTCATTGATAATGTTGGGCCGTGTGGGAGATGAGAGACAATGAGAGCATCGGGGACACCTCTTGTTTCGTGGATTAGGATTAAGTCGGTCATGTTTTGAGCGAGGCATGTTTGGAGGAGATCTTTCAAGACTGTATTTCCTCGATTCAGACGGATAGAGTTGGGAAATACTAGACGTAGTTCCTTCTATTCAGCTTCACCGCAAAAGAAAGGGTCCTAGAAAGCATACCTTTGAGAACTGTAGTAAACGGGATGAAGGTGAACGTGATGTCGTAATAACAATCTTTGGATCATAAGTCCCAACTTTAGCATACTCATCATCAATATGTCCAGGATCTATCATCAGTCCCCTACCCCACTACATCCAATAGACTTACCTCGTTGAGCTTCATCCAAAACTAGATCCTTGCCTCCTAGCTCTTTTGCCTCTTTTCTCAGTTCAGTCGGTAATTGTTTTCCCTGTGCTACTAGATCTTTGATAGTTAGTTTACGCTGGTAGATTGCTTGTTCTTGAGATGCTATAGATTTGCGGTGGATATACTCGCGACGTTCACGGGTTTGGCGGCGGAGCTGTATGTTAGTTGAGCTCTATGTCTCGTGGGGCCTCTCGTACCATTTTGGCAGATAGTACAGAGTTCTGAGCGGTTGTATGATGTATCTCCTGTCTAGGAGTGAGGACTGGGTAGATGTATGTATGCTTATAGTATAGGTTACAGGTCAACGATAGACATTAGAACATACATCAACCGGAAATTTTGATTCCGCTGATCTACTATGAGTGTTACGTAACTCAACCTGGACTATTGGGCACGAGCCTCATGAACAACCTGTTGAAGATCTATAAACCACCTCAAGATGAGAGGGGCATTACTACTAGCAGCCCTAGGTATAATCCTAGAAGTGAGGGGAGATAAACAAGCTCCATTCAGAGGAGATAGACCACAGCAACTCAAGAAAAGAGGTAAGCTAAGTGGCACAATGGATCCCGAAGTTAGCTAACAGTCAGAGCTGAAAGGACGTTTCTTGCACGTCACGGATTTTCACCCAGATCCACATTATGTAGCTGGAGCTACTTTTGAGACTGGATGTCATCGGAAGCCGAATAAGAAGGGGAAGGGCAAGGATATAGAGGAGCTTGATGATGATGAGGGGTTGAAAGGAAAGAAAAAAGAGGATCTGTCTGGTAAATGGGGTAGTGCTGTCTCGTAAGTCCTCTATCTATCAGCTGATGGTCTAGGACTCCAGCTGACTGACAGGGATTGCGATTCTCCAATGTCACTTGTCAACATGACTTTCGATTGGATCAAGAAAGAATGGGCGGAGGAAGTAGATTTCGTAATCTGGACAGGTGACAATGCGAGGTAAGTCCAGCTTTCGGCTCTTCACTAGCTCAAACTGATAAGTAGACACGATATCGACCGTTCCTTACCTCGTACACCTCAAGAAATCTTTGAACTCAACACAATGATGGTCGACAAGATGATGGAAGTGATACCGAAAGATGTCCCAATCGTACCCAGTTTGGGTAATAACGATATCTACCCTCATAATGTCCTCGCAGCTGGACCCAATCGGATCACTGAGCATTTCTTAGGGTGGGTAGCTCCGTTCCACAGGTGACTATGAGCTGATGAGTAGGATCTGGAAGAAGTTCATTCCTGATGAAGAACGACATGTTTTCGAACGTGGAGCATACTTTGCAGTGGACGTCATTCCGGATAGGTTGGCTGTGTTGTCGCTAAACACCCTATTCTGGTACGACTCTAATACGTGTAAGCCAGCTGTCTCGAATTCGACCTACTAGCTGATAAACAGTGGTCGATGGGTGTCAGGATCACTCGAATGACCCCGGAGCTCTACAGATGGATTGGTTGGAGGTGCAATTGATGGAGTACAGGGAAAGGGGGATGCAAGTCTGGTTGACGGGTCATGTACCTCCTCATATGGGTCATTACTTTGATAATTGCTGTAAGCTGTCGCTATTTCAACGTCCCCGAAGCTGATTGTCAGATCTGCGATACGGCGATCTCGCCTTGCGATACCAGGATACGATCGTCGGACATCTCTACGGTCACATGTAAGTACTCAACCCCCTACAGAGCATGACTGATGAGCAGGAACGTAGACCACTTCTTCTTTATCGACGTCCAAGAGCTTGAATCGACCTCGAAGCTCATGTCGACCGCAAACACACGTAACAATCTATCATCCACATCTTCCTTCCTCGGTCCCGAACTACTGCATGGTCCCCATCTCCCCTCTTCGAGCAGGTACAACGCTTTCGGTCGAGGAGCAAATACAGATCTTGGGAATGAACTCAAGAAGGATTTCGGAGAAATGCCTGGACCTAATAATTTGAAATTGAAGGATTATACAGTTATCAATGTTCATACTAGTGTTATTCCGACTTACTTCCCCGGGATCAGGATCTATTCGTAAGCTTATTCGAGTGCTCCACGAGGCAAAGCTGATATCTAGGTACAACATCACCGGACTTGAGGACAATACGATGACCATTGAGGATAAAGAGACGACTGACGAGGAGGCCGACGATGAGATTGATATAGAGAAGAAGCGTCCAGGCGGACATCGACACGGAAGGAAGAAGGATGACTGCTCTCGACCTGAAAATGAGGATAAACCCCATTGCTCATTCAAGCATAAACCGCGATACTACTCCAAACATTCCCCCTCACGATCAAATAAACCCCTCACTCCACTTGGGTATGCTCAGTTCTACCTCCCCGATATCGATAAACAGACGAATACGGCCCCTGGATGGATATTGGAATATACGACATTCAAGTTGAGGAACCTATTACCAGGGTGGATGTTTAATACGACAGATCAACATACTCAACCTCTACCCGTTCCTATCCATTTACTTCCAAACTACGATCCCTTCCTCTCCGCCACTGTGAAGGGGAAAGGTAAAGAGAAGGATAAATTGGAAGAATTTGTTAAATCTCTCAAACCGTATACCCCTTGGAAGATGAGGGATTTGACAATACCCTCCTATGTCCACCTGGCTAGGAAGTTGGTAGCTGAAAAGAAAATGTGGAAGAAGTTTACGGATTATATGTGAGTTCTTGTCCACCTATTCTCAGTGTTGCAGTGTTGAGATACTGATGGTTAGGTATGTCAGTTCGGGTGGTGGATGATGAATTTTTGGGAAACGTTGTATAGTACATGTATTGCATGGTCATGGCCTCCGGGAAGCACCAGTGCTGTATTTCGTGGTTCAGGAGTCCCCTGCAGGCACGTCTGACCCGTCGTGAAAGATCCATCGCCAGGAAGAACAACAAGTACATTTGCCTACAACATACAGGACAAGATTGTATGTATATCTACAAGTCTCAATCCGCCCACGTAGCTACACCTTGGTCGGCAATTGAGCCTCCATATCATTGATAGCTTTCCCAATAGCCGCCGACAACCTCTCAGAACACCTCGAACATCCCATACAGGCCTCCTCTATAATCCCATCAGCAATCTTACATCTCTCCCCAGCCAGACCCCTTTCCTCCCTGAGAGCCTCCCAAACAAAACTAGCAACTCGTGACCTCAATTGTGTCCACGATTTCTTCTGAACAGATTGAATAGCGGGACAAGGTAGATTGATACATTTCTTTGAGAAATCATCGAGACCGTCAGGTGTGGGTTCGTTGCGCATAGCCGATTGTAGTGAGGGCGGAATTCCTCTTCGTGCTCTCAATAGTCTTCGTAGTCGAACATGATAATGCGGATTCAGTTCAATCATGAGTAATTCGGCGAATCTCGACAATGAATGGAAATTCAAGTTGAATGTCCCAACTACCGTTTCCTGGATTAAATCTCGATCTTCTGCCGAACCATAGGCTGGACTTATTGCAGTTGATAATGCGAATTTAATGAATGGATCGGGGAAACAAGGGATCAAGAGTCGAGAGAAAGTTGGGTAAGGAATATCGAGTACTTCAGCAGTGTAGTAGCCTTCCAGAATCATTTCTACGGTTTTGGTCGCCATGATTGTGGTTTTGGTTGATATAGTATGGTAGGATGTGATTGGATGTATGGCAACGAGGAGGATATGGAACCCTTGGAAAGGTACGTTGGAGAGTATGATCCTCTCCTCTGATGTTGACCCCTTATCATCGTTGGCTTGTGATAGGGCAGAGAGATGGGCGGCATCGGCAAACGGTGTAGAAATCGATAATAATTCAGGAGGGAATCGAAATGATACGCCGGATCCACATTCGATAATCGCCCCGCCGAGCGGATGAGAGGATGGAAAGTCGGGGTGGAACACGGTGACTCCTACCATGATTGACGGTAAGGAGTTTACAAGATCGAGTACATGATTAAGTGGACTGAGAACCTCGAGAAGGTGGTGAGGGTTGATTGAGGGTGGGGTGATGTTGAGTGATGTCGACAGGATCCTCACTGGACTATGGCGTCTTTTACGCTCGCTAAGGGTGGTGTATCCTCATGACGGCTTATGTCACGAGAAGCAAGACTGCCCGTTGATGTCGGCGTGTATGGCGGTGCGTGACTGTGTGTGTGGGAAGCATGAGAACTCTCCGAACGACTTACCGGCCGGCGTCGGCGGAGCCGGTTTAGACTTGCTGACTTGTTCCATTCCCTATCAGATAATGGCCAGTATGGATAATCTAGCTATTGTCTACGGCTTATACCTATCTTCAAAACCCATTACCAAAGACCTCAACAGGATCGAAAGAGCCGCGTTGCAAATGACACAAGTGTTCAACCTAGCTACAATCGTATAAATTCCAGTCCTGACTTCATCATCCGAAAACAAACCCTCCATTACTCTCTCCATCGCCAGCCTCCTCGTGGTTGATACTTCATTTCGGTCGAGGCTGTAGCCTGTGGTGATTGCACATGCGAATCGTCTACAATCTGGTAGATTGAATCCTCTTCCTTCTGGTAAACCTGGGACGGGGGTGAATTCAAGTTGGTATCGTAGGATGGGGATTGCTGGTTGGATTCGGTAATGTAAGTCTCGAAGTTTCTCGAGAGAGTCAGGGTGTCGTTGTTCGAGTACCCTAAGAACTTCTACTGGAATGGTGTCGAGAGGATACGTGAGAGTAAGCCAACAGATCGCATTGACGAGTCTGGTATCATTCGCCATGAGTGCCAGAGCATACGCCTCGAACGGTTTTGATAGCCTCAAGGATCGTGCGCAGGGGATAATAAATGGTTGAACGATACTGGCGAAAGAGGGGATATCGAATCGACCGGCGCATTCGTGTGCATTGACCAGCGCAGCTAGGAAGTTGTTCCCCAGCACCCGAGTCGGGAGGACGGGGTAAGGACTGAATTCGAAAAGTAAGACGTGGAAGAGTAAAGCCAGTCCGGGGGAGGTAGTGAAATGTAGCGGAATCGCCAAAGAGGTCGAGGTCTTCTCATCCCTAATCCTGGACCCAGAAAGGGAAAGACCCAACATATCCCTAAAGAAAGGCGATACCCTCGCGAGATGTTTCCCACTGAAATAGAATAATATCTCGTCGTCGGTTTCGAATAATACATCATGAGGAGAGGTGGGTTGATCGAAATCTGGATGAAGTCTCGAGATGAGTTGAGGAGCTAGTCGTTTTTGGAATATTGATTCTGGTTCTTGTTATCTGATGAGGTGCTGGGGTGGCAGGGCAGCTGCTTTTCGTTTCTTATTGGCTTTCTTGTGCCTCTTGCGGTCTGCCCGGTTTAGTTTCGAGGGGGGCAGGGGGTCTATAACGTCAGCCACTTTTGGTGTTACTTGGGCTTACCGAGCACTGCTTCTTCTTCTGGCTCCTCCTCGACCGCCTTCACCTTGACCGACTCGTCCATCTTGGTGGGCTTGTTCTTCCTATTTGTCTTGCTACCCATGCTCGCTGTAGTGGGACCAAATCAGCAGGTCCATTATTCTGGCCCTTGATCATTCAGTATTATTGATCAGGTTGATTTTGAACAAACACGCCTCGACGAAAGGAGTGTACAACGCCACACGGACAAGAATGTGGGTCAGAAGCACACTAAAGCCACATAAATACGGTGGGAGGATGAGGATCCCCAGGAGCTTATCTTTGAAACCCCTTTGACCCGTGAATGGGCGTAGTTGTATGGATTTGATGGTTATCCAAGCGTTTGCATGATTGATGCTGACTAATGATGCTTACGTTAATCTCTAGGTATGAGTAATTGCTTGCATCATCGCTCTTAGCTCCTCCACTGTATTGCTCCAGTCACCGTCATATGCTGAGTAAGGTAATCAATCACTGCCGAGGTATATAAAGATGCATGCATACTTATCTCTTGCATTCTCACAGACACATTCAAAATGAAAGAAGCAGTAGTAGATCAAAACACCACCGTCACCATCAAAGACTCGCCGATCCCCAAACCAGCAGCGGGACAGATTCTGATCCAAATAGTCGTTTCTGGAACAAACCCAAAAGATTGGAAACTTCCAAAATGGTTCCCAACACCCGAACCATCGAACCCAGGAGATGATATCGCTGGATATGTCGCTGCCGTTGGAGAGGGAGTTGTTGGATTCAAAAAGGGAGATAGGGTAGCTGCTTTCCACGAGATGATGTCTCCTCATGGTAGTTTTGCAGAGTATGGAATTGCCTGGGATTACTCGACTTTCCACCTACCTGAAAAGACTTCTTTCGAGGGTGAGTAGTCTGCTATATAGACGAGGGATCTCACTGACCCAGATTAGAAGCTGCAACAATCCCATTGGCAGCTATGACAGCCGCTTTAGGTCTTTACCAGCGACTCGAATTACCTCTTCCTTTCCGACCCGCCACCTCGCCCATTCCACTTGTAATCTACGGAGGTTCATCAGCCGTCGGTGCCTTTGCCATCAAGCTAGCAACCCAATCCAACATCCACCCAATCATTGCTGTCGCCGGTAAATCATCCGATTTCGTCGAGAAACTCATCGACCGAAGTAAGGGAGATACGATCGTAGACTATCGAAAAGGAGACGAGGCCGTTATCAGTGGTATCAAGGAGGCCCTTGGAGGAAAGAAGTTACTTCACGCATACGACGCTACCGCCGAGGGATCTACCGGAATGAACATTAGTGCAGTACTCGACAAGGAAGGTGTCGTCACTGCCGTATTGCCTACTATCAAAGTAGCAGATGGAGTTGATCTACGTCAAACAAACGTTGGAAGTGTTCATAAACCCGAACCTGCCCCCACTGGAGGTGCGGCACCAAAAGACAAGACTCTCGGCGATCGGGAGTTTGGATCGATCTTCTTCCCATTGTTCACTAGGGGATTGGCACATGGATGGTTCACACCTCACCCACATCAGGTTGTGCAAGGAGGTTTGGCAGGTGTTGAGGAGGCATTGAAGAATTTGGAAGCTGGAAAAGCCGCTGCTGTCAAATATGTCATGCGGATCGCCGAGACCGAGGGCGCTGGACAGGACAAGATCTGATAGTATCATATGCATACGATAGAAGTTATCATTTCTTGTCGTCCTGTCGTTGGATATTGGTATATATTTATATATGAGATCTTTCCTCTCGGCAAGAGATAAGGTCAAAAGTATAGTACAAGGGTCTTTTGTTATGTCACCTCCGCCCTTCACATGCCGAGAAGCTGTTTCATTTGTGATCCAGTATCGTATTCGTGGTATGTTTGTAGTAGTAGAAGCTCATCGACGTGAGGGGCGATCAAAGAGGTAGCCATCGAAACAAAAGAATCGATCTCGAAAGTTTTAGCGAACCTTATTGCTTGTCTCAATGCATCCACTGCTCCAGCATCGACGATATCAGAAGGCATATCGACATTGATCGCTTCTTCAAGGTGGATCGCTGTCTGTACACGTCCATAATCGTGGAGGAGTGTATGGCAAATGATTGCAAAACTTCGAGAATCGATATCGACGACGGAGACGGCGGAACTGAAATCAAGAGGTTGTCGTCGTAGCCATAAAGTCACGGGATCTAGGGCGGCAAATCGAGGCGAGTGGTGCGAGAGTAGTGATAACGAGAACCAGAACAAGATGCCATCGGCAGTTCTGAACAAGACGTCGGATGGGGAACGAATGAATGCAAAGTCAGGATGATACATCGGACTAGGGATGCGAGGTTTGTCCTGAAGAGCGTGAAGAATTGGTTCGGCGACTCGTGGCTTTGGCTTCCACCCATGAACCAAAAGGTCACCAGTGATATCTACTACATGAGTCAACCTCACAGAGTAGTCGCGTACTGTATAGAGCTTACTTTCGACCTCTGAAGGAGGAATGTCGGGATCCGCCTGCTTCACTTTGATCCTCCACTCGGGCTCTTTCGATTTCTGTTTGGAGCGAACCACCGTAAAACCATCATCAACGTCTTTCTCGTCAGCCAAATTTCAGAAGCGTCACACCGAAGCTCATACCTTTCTCAGTCTCTACCGGTGGGGCTAATCGGCTAGCCTTCTTGACCTTTTTGGCACTGCCCATACTGATCTCGCGGATTCACGATTCAAAGTCGGAGTTGCAATTGACCAAAGATATCGCTATACCATATAGGCTCGTGGTGGCCAGGAACAAGAGGTCAAAGCGGTCGAGATGGCCGGTCGTCGAGCAAGGTTGCCTCCCTTTGGATCTTGTCTCCCTTTGGACCTCACCTCTCTTTGTATCTCGTCAGCCTCTCCGGTGGACAATCGGGCAGTCCTTTCCATCTCCGCTCTCTTCTTCTTCTCCACACGTTCTTCTCGTCTTTGGCTAATCGAGAGGATGCCAAACCAGAGCACTGCGCCAGACGAGTTTCTGGACGAATTTCGACCGAGCTTCCATCGCGACTTCCCATACGATCCCTATCGATGGCGAGATAACCTGGTCCTTGAATCTCGAGAGGGAGTTCGATCCTACTTTGCTTCACGAATCCTCATTGATGCTCCCGCCTTCTTTGCTGGTGCGCCGGTATCGACGCCTGCGGATGATGAAGAACCCATCCCAGGTCATGGCCGACTCCAGCCAATACCCTTGGCTTTTGCCTCATCACCTTCTCTACGTGATCTCCTCATCGTACTCCGCCAATCATCGAGCATACGAAACGCAAAGCCCTTACAATGGGCAATCCAAGGCAGCCATCTTAGGAGATCACCATCGAGAGCGTACGAGTTGCCGAGATATTGGATGCGCCGGGTCTAGTGAAGGCTATTCTTAATCGAAGGCGCCTCGATGCCTTCCACAGACGATTGATCCTCGACGCCTTGGACATTCCAAATACGCACCGAGTCGACCTCTCAAAACCAGGCCGAAACGGCGATGCTTCCGATTTGTCGTTTTCCCTTGACGCCGGCATCCATTATCGACGTTGCTTCAATTTACTCAAGGAGCTGAATCCAAGAGCATTGGATGGTCTGACTCGAGTACATCTCCGAAGGATAATAGCCATGACCGACCTACAAGACGCTTGGCAAAACCCCGCCACTCGCCTGCTAGAGAAAGGTTGTTCCACCGAGTCTAAAGGGTGCACGACGTAACTTGTAATACTCGAATGCTCTCGATCGAGGCCATGCAACGTCAAATGGAGGTCTTGACACCAATGATGATGGACATACTGGCGATGGCGAAATCGAAGCACCAGAGGACCTCGAAGATCCGAGCCATGTTGTCGCCTCGATTCAATGGATGTCGAGGATGCTTGGATGATCTGAGTGTTGTCTACACGCCAGCTCTGAGAAGGTTTCAGGAGGACTTCCCTGCCTCGCCCGATGAGCTCTGAATAGGAGGATGTCGAGGGGCCGGACAGATATACCATAGTAGGATCTTTTGCTGTTCAGATCGAGAGCTCTTCGGATCGAAGATTGTATAGTAATTAAGGAGATATTCGTACCATCTTTGCTAGTCTTGTGATAGTAGACATGTATTTTGCCGATTCGTCAAGAGCGAGTTTCGTGTAGCCATCCTCCCAACCTCGCATACTCATTCAATACCCGAGAGCCTTTCGTTGTCACTCGTCCAAAATGCGCGGTGACGGACTTTGGTCGAGCCTGAGTGAGGGACAGATGTCAATCTCCAGGAACGATGGCGCCGAGAATGGTAACCAAGTG
The DNA here is from genome assembly GCA_017654735.1 of Vishniacozyma victoriae. Taxonomy (NCBI): domain Eukaryota; kingdom Fungi; phylum Basidiomycota; class Tremellomycetes; order Tremellales; family Bulleribasidiaceae; genus Vishniacozyma; species Vishniacozyma victoriae. The sequence goes on from JADPYG010000088.1 coordinate 2,051,422, forward strand.
ACGGTACCCAGCTTCTCGTCAGCCGATACCTTAATCAAGGTTGAGCTAGATGAAGCTGAGGTGATTCGTCGTACATTGCATTGTACATTACTATACAATATCGTTTGTCGATATGTCGACTCGAATCTTTATTCCAGGTTCGATCCTCAACCAGTTCAGAGCCACCTTCCATCAAGACTTCCCGTACGAATCCACACTCCGGCAGAATCGCGTAGTTCTAGAGTCATCCGATTGTGTTCGATTCCATTTCCTTCTCCAGGCCCTGATCGATGCTTCAACTGTATTTGCCGATGCTTCCTTGTTGGAGTCTGGCGATGATCTTCGACCGGTCATTCAGATGTTCGCCCCAGCTGTTGCTCTCCACCACTTCCTGATGGTACTTCGACAGTCTCTCAGCCAGACGAAGGAGCAGAGGGAGAAGACGAATTGTCTGGTCGTTACGCCAGGAATCGTTTTCGCAAGCATTCGAATCGCCCATATCTTGGACGCTCCAGCGGTAGCGAGAGGGCTCTTGTCCCAAATCGGGCTTGATATTTACTCGAGATATGCGATGAATCAAACTTTCAGCGGAATCGGGCGAGCGTCGGGTGAGAATGCGCAACCAAGTCCACGCCAGCGAGGTCAAGTCGACATTTCTTTCTCCCTCGACCCAGATGAACAATTCCAACGGGCTTTGATTCTGCTACGAGAGACCAATCCATCTGCGGCCCGGTCTCTGCTCAAATTCCACCATGATCGACAGAAAGCCATCCGTGGGGTGGAACAATGGTGGACCACCGGTGTTCCAGTCGGTCGCGTCCTTCGTAGTGATCGACCTTCCCCTACTTTGCATGGTCGAGGTTGTAAAAGACGATTCGCCTCCGAGTACGCTTTCGTCAGGGAATTGGCGAAAATTGTCCCTACCGCTATGGTTGCTTTGGCCTCGTCGAACTCGAAGAAGGAGAGGGTGAGGAATGTTGGAAAGATACTGGCTGGTCATGCCGGTGGATGTAAGGGTTGTTTGGCTCGATTGGAAGCAGTCTATATGCCGGCGCTGAGAAGCTTCAACGCAAGTTTCCCAGCTAGCCCAAAGTAATTATTGAGGGACAAGGTGGATTGAGGTATTAGATAGTTATTACAGTGAGTTGATAGTCGAAGGTGGGATCTGGTATGCAAATTCGATTGACGTGTTGTTTGGTGCAGGGTTTGATTGTTTGGTGCAGATTCTGTTGTTTGGCGTGTGGTGTGTCGTTTGGTGCGGGTGTGGTGACTGGGAGCGGTCAGAGCTTTGCCCTGATAGGATGGTTGGGTATGGAACGATCTTTTCCCTCGATCTGGGCCTTTCGCTGCAACCACCAATCTATCCCTATCCTCTTCTGCTGATCCCCCAATTCCCTAACAACCATACCAAAAGCATTTGCCGCTAGTTCCAGCCTCTCATCTCCAGCAGGGGTATCGGCGATATCATCAGCAAGTCTATCGAGGTAAGGTCGCAATTTGGTAGCCGGGACGTATTGGGCGACAGATATTCTGGCCAGCATTGCGGTGTGCTTGTGTTTATGGTCTATGATGCTGCTTTCGAGATGTTTGATACAGTCTAGCGCCAGCTCGTCGTTGCATTTGAGCGCCAAGCCTATTGTAGAGGGAAGGGCAGATCTGAATTGGTCGGTTGTGATATCGCCATGGAGGAATTGCTACTCAGATTAGCACAAATCTTTCGGACTATCTTACCTGTATTAGGAGTCGGCTATAGTAGGGTGCAATCTCTGAAGCGAAGCCAGCTTGCGGTAGTGGTCTAATTTCGGATTGCCCAGTTGAGGTTATGATCGCCGCCATGAAAGCATGAGCCGCATCAAAAGCAGCCTTAGCCTCAGGCCGGTGGAGGTTTCTGTCGAGTCAGCTGAGTCGTGCCCTCGACATTGCAGCATACGATTGTGATAGAGGCAGAAGGTCTTGAACAAGAGTTGAATTGTCCATATCGTTCACTACTAGCTCCCCACAGCGCAAGACGAAAGCAGCTCGGTTTTCGGATATCTCGTCCCGAATCAAGGTCTTGAACAAGCGCTTGACTCCTTTCGACCCTTCTTTCGCAACCAATATATCGAGGGCACCGAAGAGGACTCGATCGTGGCCTTCGAGACCGCCTTCGGATTGTTGAGTGATGAATGAGCATGCAGACAAAGTACAGATTATACTGATGCACAAGTCTGCAGGGGACTGTTGTTTCTCGGTAGTGTCGTGCTCGGCGTCGGAAAGGAAGATATCGATGATCTTGGAGGATGGTACGAGGAAGGCAAAGAGTGTGGTCTTGTGCCGATTCCACTTCTCGTCTAGTACATGAGCTGGAGTCTTCCACTATTCGCAAATAACTCACCACTTAACTTGGAGACCTTGCCTCTTTGACCTTCGCTTGTTTCTGCCCGCCCTCGCATGGTCTGAACAAACCGGGTTACTGACGTCCAAAGGAGCACTTTGTCTATCATATTGCCTTGCGATAGCACCTCAAAGACCCTGCCTAGCGCCATCGCAAGCGTTGACGATTTGACGTGCTCATCCAATGCTGTGTCCAGCGAAGCTACAAGGGCGTTCTGTATGAAAGGGACAATCGCCTGGAAAGTCAGCGGCCGAGACGTAAACCAGAAAAGAGTAAAGGCTTACCTGGAGATCCAGTATGCGGAGTCGAGAAGGCTCGACATGATGTACGACCTCACAGATAATAGCCAACTTGCGCTGATCAGCGGCCGACAGCCCCAGCTCCGAGACGCCTAGAACGACTTGCTCCTCCAAATTCACCCTCGCCTCGCCCCAGGTGACATTGTCATTGCTGCCGATCCCCGACAATAGCCCCACTCTGAACTGCAACACGGTATTGCTACGGGCCTCGGACAACTCGACAGCCGTCTGAATCGTATCAAGCCAGCGACGGCTCGAGCTCGATATCATTCGGCTAGCGAACCAATCTGATTGATGGCGTTTCTCCAGTTTTGCGACCTTGCCTGAGACAGCCAAAGCGATAGCTTGATTCAATCGACCTCCGGCGTATTCATCTGATGCCCATAGATGCTCGCTGTCGAGAGTCGCTGTGATGAATCTCGGCAAGTCGACCAGAGGGAGGGTCGAGACGAAATGGGTGATTGCTCCTAGTACGGTTTCCTGGGGGATCTCGAGGGCTCTTCTGGACCCGAGTGCCTGTAGAAAGGGCTCGAGAAGCTCTCCTCTATCATCATGACTCATATCACTCGAGCACCAAGTGTATCATGGGGGTTGAGAGCGAGCGGACAGATGATCCGGTAACATGATTGAATCTACCGAAATCTAAAAGGCGGGAACAGATAAGATCCGCTGATCGTCCTCTGAGGATCAGGTATATTTCAGTGTCCACACTACCATACCTGCTGCCTAATCCGATAATAGAAGGACAGAGGAGGAAACACGAAGATGACTTCGAGGCTCAAGCATAAGCTCGAGCTTGAGAATGTCAATCTCAAATCAGCTTATATCAATGAGTCTTTCGTCCAGGTGGGTCTGCTCTTTTGAGGTGCTTGACAAAGCTGACTCGTAGATTGGAACGCCATTACCGGCTTTGGCGGATAACAAGAAGGATAAGCTAGAGTATCTTCCGGAATGGCAGCAGGAGGTAAGCTCCATCTTTCGCGTTGATCTAGCAGAAAGCTGATTCAACAGGTACGAGATGAGAAAGGCAGACGTCGATTTCACGGTGCCTTCACTGGAGGTTTCTCTGCTGGATACTACAACTCGGTCGGGTCTAAAGAAGGTAAACTAGCAAGGGTGCAACTGATGCGTGAGCTGATACATTACAGGATGGGCTCCTTCGTCATTCAAGTCGTCTAGGAACAATCGAGCGACCAAAGTCCAGCGTGCGGAGGATTTCATGGATGAGGAGGATCTAGAGGCATTGAAGGATGATAGGAAACTGGAAAACACCGATACGTTCAAAGATGCTGGATTTGCGGGCATGCGAGAGGGTATGGGCGATGGGTCAGTCTCAATGCTGGCACACACGTCCATTAGCTAACGGCAGCAGGAAGCCAGATGTCCTGGAATCGTTAATCGCGCCAGCTCGGTCATCAATTGGTCAGAGTCTCCTTCAGAAACAGGGTTGGAGACCAGGGCAGGGAATCGGTCCTCGAGTCACGGCAAGAAAGCTGAAATGGCAAGAAGCCAAGATGGGTTTGGGTGTGGCTGGACCTAGCCGCGTAATGGACGAAGACGAGGATATGGACGGTGGAGAGGCTGGGAAGCATACTTTTGCACCGAGGGATACGAAGCTGGTGGTGTATCAGGCGAAAGATGATCGTGAGGGTCTAGGTTTCCAGAAGGGCATGGGCATGGGCAGATTACCTCAAAGTCGCAAAGCTGGACCATGTGAGTGAATTTTAGGCTCAGATCTGTGGGACGCTGACGATCAGCATTCGGTGTTGGTTATGTGAACGACGACGATGACGACGATGATCCATATGGAGCAATCAATGCATCTTCGTCATCTCTGGCATTCGCGTTCGACAATGCCGCTGAGCAGAATGACGACGTGATAGTGATGGGGGAGATGGCGAAGCCGGACCGTTCTCAGGCAGGAGCGACAAGAAAACCAGGCTCCACAGATACATGGCACGATGGCCGTCCTGTGCTTCCCGGCTTTGTGCTCGATCCTCTGGGTGTTCCCACGGATAAATGGTGAGCTGGACACCATACGGCATCAACATTGGCTGATTCCTAGGTTTGAGATGCCGGAGATACCGGAAGACTGGCGTCCACGTCCTGCGAGGGTATGGGGTACAACACGGCAGTGGGATCAGCAGCCGGGCCATGTGGTGGAGAAGAAAGAGGTCATAAGAGGCGCTCCTGGACAACCTCTGACGTTCGAGCAGGTACGTTGCTCTCCATACACCTTGATTGAAACACGCTGACAGCCAGCGGGGAGAAGCGCTTGGCGAAGAGCCGCGCGTGTCAAAAGCGAAATCCGTATTCGAATACATGTCGGAGAAGGAAAAGGAGCGATTGGCGTCGATTCTGGCAGCTGCCAAGGACGGCCCACCGCCACCGCTTTTGTCGACGCAGGAAGTGGTCAAGGAGGAAGAACGCCCTGGCGTTCCTGCATTGGGAGTCGAAATTCCACCACTGTCACCTCGAACCGCTTCATCTGCGCTAAAAGGATACATGCCCTACAACGATGATCTGGAAAAGCAAGATCGTTATCGAACATACCTCGTCTCTCAGACATACAATACCAAAGAGCCAAACCCGACACTCAAGCCTGGAGCATCATTCGACGCCATCAACAAAGAATTGGAAGACTTTGCATCTTCAGCACGTATATTCAAGCCTATGGCTTTCGCAATGTCAAGTCGGTTCACCTCTGGCAGTGCATCCCTAGCTACATCTGATCTCAAGCAAGCGAAACCCGGTCTACACGTTTACGATGCCACAAAAGCCAAGATTGAGGCGGAACAGAAGAAAGAGCCAGTACCTGAAGTGAAAAAGGCAATGACGCCACGGGAGCAGGCTGCAGACATGGGTCAATATGGTCGACTCACACGAGAAGTCGCCGAGTTCTACCCCGTCAAGCTCCTTTGCAAACGATTTGGAGTCGCCGATCCTCATCCAGAAGGAAAGCCGGAAGCGGCCAATACAGGTTCCAATACGCCTTCAAATGGTCTCGAGGGAGCGCCATTACCCAGGAACGACGCCTCTTGGGCTTCAGCATTCGTTCACAAGTCGGGTGAGGAGTCGACGACCACGCCACCTGTAGATGAGGACGCTGGCGAGAGGGCACCACGGACCATGGCAGAGGTGGGAATGGCAGACGACGTCAATCAAGGAAGGGATACTTTGACGTACACCAAACCCTCAATGGACATCTTCAAAGCTATCTTCGCTAGTGACGACGAAGATAGCGATGATGATGATGAAGTCGATGTCAAGCCAACGATACCAGCTCCACGAGTCACTGCAGACCCCTTCCCGCCAAAACGCAACGAGGCGCCGCTAGCCGTTGATGACTTGTCGGCTTTCAAACCGGTCTATCGTAAAGCCGCCGATCCACCAACCGGAGAATCAGATAAAAAGAAGAAGAAGGACAAGAAGAAACGAAAAGGTGTATTGAGTTTCGAGGTTGGAGATGAAGGAGAGGAAGGGGCAGCGGAGAGCAAGGAAGATAGGCGGAAGAAACGTAAAGAGGTCAACTCGTCGGCTCTACCTACAGAGGAGGCTGCAGAGCCCATGCAGGTGGAGGAATGGGTGGAGAAGACTGGGATTCCTGTAGCTAGAGCAGCGCATAGGAAGGGAGCAGCAGACTTCATGTAGCATAGCGTATACTGTTGTATCTTGACATGTCACCAACGAATTGTGACCTCCACCTTGGAGTTCCGCTTGACTTCTGTCCGGATTGACTGAGTTGTCTGTCATTGTCTTTCATTAATTCTCATCTACACACTACATGTCTATCATTATCCCGTTTATAGTGGGTGCTGCTGGTCCCAGTCGATCTACATACGACTTTGAACCGACATACATCACTTCGTGGACAACACGAACCGCCGCTGGACCGTCTCGATACACCGCACTCGCCAGTCCGGACAATTCCATATGGATATACCCACAGTCCCCCAACGGCGCGGACCGCAGAAGACCTGGGAAGCCTCGTCCTGATGTACCACAAGTCATCGAGACCGAGCCTACACCGAGCGAAACCCCAGTAGGTCGACCGGGGAATCCAAGATTATCGTCATTCTCGCAACGCTCTCGTGCCCCATCTGTAGCTTCATCCACACGCACCAGCTCATCTCGCCATCGCGTCGCTTCATTCTCTCCGCCTTCCACTTCACAGGCCGTCTTGACCTCCCTATCACCGACTACGGCGACTGCAACAACGAATGATGGTCATGGGAGGGCTCATAGTATTTCGGAACGAGCTGAACTCATCGAGCACCTCCGGGAACAGCAAGCTCGGAATAGTCTTGAGGCGCAAGGGAGATCCTCAGTAGGACTGGGCATCAATCTAGGGAGAAAGCTTGATGTACAAGGTCAGGCGGATCATGGGCGAGAGTCAGGGTCTACAAGCCCCCGTTCAATTAAGTCGGATTATAGTGGAAGTACAACAATCGGTGGGAGATTGATGGAATGGGCGAAAGGCTCGGAAGATGAAGATACGAAAAACAGGAGGGAACTGAGTGACCAGGTCGCAGAGATTGCTGTGGAGAGGGAAATGCAAAAGGAAACGGCGGAAGATGCGAAACAGGAAGAAGAGAGGAAGGTCATTGATGCTGCAATGGCCAGATGTAGCCCTAGTCAGTCGCGAGGTAGTCATACCCCATCAACTGAGCGAGGAGTGCCGGTTAGGAGGATCATCTTGCGCGAGCCTGGACGGGGGAGGATCGTCAGCTTCAAAGTCTTCGAGAAGCCTAGTTTGCTTTTCATCTTGCGAGACAATGGGTGAGTTTTCCGCTGATGTCAGCGATGTGAGACTGATCCCATAGACTACTAGACATCTTCCGGACAGATACCCTTGCTGAATATGCGGCCTTAGATCTAGAAGAACCAGAACAGCGACGAGCTGCCAGCTCAAGCAAGACCCCATTACGACTATCACCTTTTTGGCTCTGGCAAGATCTACACATACTCTCGAAGGACAACGTCAGTAGTTCCTTGCGCAATTGGAATCAGCTGATGTTCAGGAGAATCTCCTGATTGCTGGAGGCCGACCGTGGTCATGTGGTATGCCAAGCCATAATGGCGATGTCACCCGGGTTGTCATGATGTCAGTACATTCAACCGATGGAGTACGTGTCGAGAACAGGCTTGAACTACCTGGACAAGGTCCTATTGGTGTATGTTGCCCTGCTGAAGGTGAGTCCTGATTTTCGAAAACTGAGATCATCCCTGATAGGATCAGAGCCCATTCTACTTCACACGACGAGCTCGTCCATGACCTCTTACCGAATCAATTTGAGGTCAAGGCATACATCGGACCAACCTGAAAGACTATCGACGCCAGGATTCAAACCTCAAAACAGAGCAGTATCTTCTGCTGATCCAAGTCCCCGCTTGGGTCCCAGTTCCAAAATGACAGAAGGCGAACAACCCTTACTTCGCAAACATCAGTCTTTCGCTTCACTTCGTGATGCCCAAGCCCAAACTCCGACTGAGGAGAAGGGATTTGCGAAATATCTAGCTGCCAAGAAAGCAGATTGGCGAGGTGAGCGGAAAGCTGAGGACATTCCAGTGTCTCAAGCGGGAGTCGAGCTTGGACCGGGTACAGAAGTCGAGAGGAATGGTGGAGGAGGATGGAGGCGATTTGAGATTCATGACAATGGTGATGGACTGGGTCTAGTAGATGATGCTGTCGAGGTAAGTTCGCTTTTTCTCCGTCCCGACTGGACCTGATAGCCCAGATATTCACGTATAACGGCTCAACTCTGCACGTCAAGGGCACCATCACGTCGGAACAAGGTATCGCAGCCCAGCATGTGCTCTTCAGCCCAGCTTTCAATCAAATCGTTGTGATTGCGAAGGTGGGTAAAGATCGCCGAAAGACAGCTTACATTCAGGACACGATGTCCTTATACGAGGGCAAGTCTTCGTCTACTAGCGAGGACATCAAGTAAGTCCCCCGCTCAGGATCTATCTGATGGAGCAGGACTTCACTCAGAGAATCCTTTGAAACGATCAGCACAGCGGCGTGCATGTCCAGTGATGACATGCTGCTTCCGGTTGCGGAAGGTATCAGACGTATTCCCATTGGCGAGGGATCCGACAAGGTCGATATCGCCATTCAGAGAGTCGCCAAGACACAAGATACTGGTCGAGTTGTCGTGCCCTCGTCTCCCGGAACCGTGTGGAGTGCAGACCGTGAGTCAACCGTGAGAGCTGTCTGCTGATGTTCAGCAGCTGGTTCGGTCAGCCGTAGACCATTCATCGACTTGATAAAGGGTAGCCCGTCCTCATCTGGTGACGACACGTCTATGGATCGCTTAGACTCGCCAATAACTTGTATGAAGGTAATTGGTGGAGAGAAGCGATTCTTGGTCGCTGGAGATGAAGATGGTGTAGTCAGGATATGGGACGAGAAGTGAGTGACATCTACTTATGAAGGCTGACTTTCCAGAAGCGGTCATTTGCAAGGATCTTGGACACTGTTTGCGGATCCAGTCGACAACTTTGCAGTGGTCGATATGCCGGGTACAGCTCTGCACGATCATTTGCTGTGCACATCGCGGGAGGGTACAATAGGGGTCATTTCTCTCAAGGAAATGGATCAGTAAGCAGCCTCATGTGTCGCCTGCTTTAGTCTAACGATCTAGGGTATACCTCATCCCTGCCTCTCGGGCACCACTGCGCCGTATCTTTGTCGGTGGTAAAGATGTTCTCCTAGCCTATGCCAATGGGAAAGCAAGAGTCTGGAACGTTGAGACGATGGAGTTCCGTCGATCTACAGGGATTGATGCTGCCGATGAGATGCTCCAGGCGGGTAAATGGTCAGAGATGTGAGTAGTGTCCGATGTCAAGACGGAAATCAACTGATCTCGTCAGAATGCCAATCGTCTCAGAAAGTACGACTACCAGGGGTCTCACTTCAAGGTATGGCCAGATTGGGTCAGAGTCAGATACCGGTTAGTCAACTCCCCCAAAACTTTGTGCTGATCCCCAGGCTGCATCATGTCTCTTGACCCTGCCAAGCTCTTCGCCGAAGTCAAGAGTCTCCCGACGTCACAAGGCCTGGACGTTGTCCGCGGCGTGATTGCCGCTTTCCTGCCATTCGGCCTCAATGACAGCATCGATCAAGTCTGCAACGACAAGCTGGGCGTTCCGAGACCCGGACATCCTGTTTCGATCGGGAGCACTCAGTATGTCAACCTCACCTGCGCTGAGAAAGCTGACGTGAAGTGCTCATGATTCTGTCGAGCTCGTCTACGCTTCAAGTGATACTATCTGGTATTCGACTCCGGAACAGACAGGCATCCGCCAACTAATGATCATCGCCTTACTCCGCCCTTTCCTCGAACACGAAGGTGAGCCTTTCCTTACCATACGAGCTGACATCCAGAATATGAACGATATGCTGCTGAGGTGATTGCGTACTATACCGCTTCATTACCTGATGCTATTGTTCAGGCAGGTCTTGACTACTTTGCATCTTTTTACCTCAACAGTAGTCGTAAGTGGTCCCATGTCGCAATCATTACTGCGATGCTGACGTCTCCAAGCCGAGATACAACACGCAGCGAGGATGCTCTTTGATTCCGCACTGGACCGTATGACGGAACAGGATCTGCAAGATCTCATTGAGCAGTATCAGCCCCATCGTACGTGACATACAGCAGAAAGAGGAGTAGCAAGCTGATGATTAAAGTGGTTCTTGGCCAGTCCAGCGATGAGGAAGTAGGACAAGCCCTCTTGATTATCGGAGGAATTGGATTGCACAAGTACCAATCAATGACCCCAACGTAGGTCTTTGACACATATCAGGGGTATCGCTGACGTATCAGCGTTCTGAAGGCTGTATCTGAAACTATCCTTCGAATCCTACATGACCCATCAAGTCCGCATCTTGCACTCGCCATCGAGCTCTGTTCGAGAGGATTCACTACCTGGCAATCATATGTCGATCCAATGGAGCTCCTTAGGCGACTGTTCCACCTATCCACCCGAAAAGACTCTTCCTCCTCTTCCGCCCACGCCCGTCTGGCAGTCTTGCACGTAGCAAGCTCGAATCCCGCCTTGTTCATGTCGACATTGTCGATGGATATCCTCGACGCCAAGTCTGCAGAAGGTAGGACGAGTATCATGAAACTCTGCGTGTATATGGCTAGAAAGAAGCCTGAAGTATTGGAGAATGGTCTACCACGAATTGCAGAGGCAGTCGTTAAAAGTCTTGATCCGAATATCGCAAAGATGCGAGATGATGTATGGCAGGCTGCTACCGTCATTCTGAACGAGCTTGTACTAGCGTAAGTCGTCTATCCTTTTGATTGGTAGGTCTGACCACTCAGTTTCTCAACTATCGACTTCCACAGCGGTACCCAGAAGCTGGCAGTCGGGACACATGAAGGCGCCGTCATCATGTGAGCATTGCCGTTCCGCTTACCGGGACCAAGCTGATTGGCAGGTATGAGCTAAAAACTGCTTCCAGACTTTACGTTCTCGAACCCCATCGTGCACCCGTCTCCTCCGTCACATTCTCCCCCGATGGTAGACGACTCCTTACAGTCTCACTCGAAGAAGGAGTAGTAACAGTCTGGAAAGTCGGGAGCAGCTTGAGTGGGTTCTTCAATGTTGGTGGGCCTCCCCGACAAGGGGGTTTGGGTGGAAGTGGGCCTTTTAAGCGGATTGAGTTTGCCAGGGTCGAAGACGGTGCGTATCAATCTTCATTGAACATGGACGAGGAGCTGATGACACAGCACCACTGAAGTCCACTAGTGCATTGAGCGATGTACGTGTCTCTTGGCCTGGATCTAGGCAGGCAAAGGTCGAGATTGGAGAGACTGCCATGTCGTTCGAAACGTGAAAATGTCCAATCTATAGCATGCATGCATCTTGCTTGCCTTTTGTGTTTACAGCGAACCTAGCTGAGCGTTTTCTGTCGTTTCCCATCAGTCAGTGAGCAGACGTAGGGAAAAAAAGCCAGAATAGCTTCTCCAACATGGCACAGACTCAAAACCTTAAATGATCCTCCGACCTGAAATTTCGGTAGATCGTTCACCTACACCACCTTATTTCAATTCACAATCCACTACACACAATGTCGCGAGCATCCACCTCAGTCCTAGGCGCAGTCGCCAAGAGCGCGACTACTCCACGACTAGCTCGATCATTCCGAACGATACCTGGTGCTCGACCACCTAAAGCAGGTTCTGCCGGACAAGCTGTCGATTATCGGATTTTCCAGGGAATAGACGGTTTCCTCGGTGAGAAGGAGTTCTCGAGGTTGAATGAATGGCAGGGTGGATTATGGGAGAGGCTACAGGCTGAAGTCAACAGTACGTTGTCTTGTTTTGATGGGAGTGCGTGGTGCTGATAATAGACAACCCTAGATTGGCAGAGATCAAGCAGAAATGGGATAGATCAGGTCTAGACATGGCGGATTTGTTGACTACTTCTTCTCGTGATCCGCAACTATCGCTCGCATTCAACTACGCCTCGCTACTCATGAACAACAGTTTCTTCCTCGAGGGATTGGTGAGTCTTAGCTGAATCTTGATATTGCCAAGCTAATAAAATAGCATCGAGATAGTGCTAAGTCCGTTCCATCCGAATTCAGAGCGTTGGAAGAGAAAGTCAGCAACTATGCAAATGGAATCACTGGTGGTGGATGGTTATGGGTAAGTCCCCACCTAGTACGACACCACATACTTATATCAGCTCGTCCGATCAAACATCTCTCAACTCGATGTAGATATCGTCCCAACTTTCGCAGCTGGTACTTTACTAGTAAGCAACAGAGCCCAGCGAGGTCGAAACGACGCATCGGAATTATACCTCGAACCCGAAGCTTCTTCTCCCGAATCAAAAGAGGTTTCTGAACCAGAACCTGAAATCGCATCCGACCCAAATTCACCAACAGAAGTCCCACCTACCCTATCTACTCCTCCTCGTTCTCGATTTGCGGTAGGTAGAGAGGCTCGCCAGTCGCAGAACACTTGGCCTGTCCCACTTGCGGTTTTGAACTTGTACGAGCTGGCTTATATGGGTGAGAAGTATGGTGTATGGGGCAAAAAGCAGTATGCTGCTGATTGGTGGAGGAGCTTGAACTGGGAGGAGATTGTCAGGAGGAATGCAAGGGCACAGTAGGCTATGGCAACATGCATTTGATCACCACCCGCCCAACTACCGTACACTGAGATGTATTATTGCCCGGACCTATAGATGTGTGAGCGTGAGCGCCGGCGTTCTATCGAGTCCTGATCAATGGAGACAGATGAAGGCTGAATGGCAAGGGGACATGGCCTCCTTGTCTCTCCCCTACTTTACAGCTTGGTGCCGGAAAGATATGTTGTGGCGTGAGATGAGCGGCTGGAAACCAATTGGAACGGGCACAAAAAGATTGAGGCGACACGGGGTCGAACCGCGGACCGCACGATCTAGATACAGCATCATTGGAATCGTACGCGCTACCACTGCGCCACCACCCCAACTCTGATTCCGCCTTTTCGCAGTCAATATGAACATATGCAAACTCTTTCGCGTTCTTTAGCGGGCTGCTCTCATGCCAGATGTCCCTCGTTTCCATGTCTGATTAGATTGACGACTATTGCATATACTCCGTGGGTCGACACCGGGAAGAGCTGCATGCATTACCTTAGATGCAAAGAGACAAAGATGGTACCACAACACGTGGAATTTGGCCGAGCCCAGCCCTGGAACATCTCGCGCACCATTTCCCTGTTTGACTCCTCTTACCATACTCCTTACCATATACATAGTACTTAATTAGTCATGCCCCCTCCCACTGCCTCCCAAAAGCCCAACAAGGCCGCTGCCAAGGATGCTCCTGCCAAAGCGCCCGCTGCCACTACCAACGGTGCTACCAATGGCGCCAAGGAGGTCGACGAGAAGCGTGGATTGACCAAACCGGATCAGGCTAAATACAATGTCGAGCAGGATGAGATCAACAAGGAGATCGCTGCTGTCAAGGCTAAGATGGTGAGTCTCTGTACCAAGGTGGTCAGGAGGCTGAGACTGACGGGATAGGACGCTGTCAAGGCTCGAATCCAGTTAACCCAAGCTCCAGGTGGAAATGACAGGAGAAGTCAGATCAAGGCAGAGATGGATGCTTTGAGGGGCGAGCAGGGAAACAATAAGCAAACTCGTCAAAAGACTTTCGACGAGATGAAAAGGCTACAAGAAGGTGTTCAAAAGAAGATCAAAGATGCTCAGGCTCAGCGAGGTAAATTGGGCTACAAGTCTGTTGCCGAGGTAGACCAGCGAATAGAGTGAGTCCAACCACAACCTCGAACATGCGAATGCTGATGGAAGCTCTCTCGACCGTCAGGTCGAGTCTGGACAGATGAAGCTTGTCGACGAGAAAAAGGCTCTTCAGGAAATCTCGAACCTGAAACGATCCCGAAGGACACTAGAAGCCTCCGGCTCGGTCGACGATGCCATCTCCGCCGACAAGGCTAGAATGGATGATCTCAAGAAACTACTTGACGATCCCGAGGCCAAGAAGGTATCTGATCGATTCGATGAGCTAAAGAAGGAGATGGACGGATTGAGGGATGAAGGCAACAAGGCATACGAGGAGAAAAACAAGTTGTATGATCAGAGGACCGAACTCTCTGCTCAGCTTGTACGTACTTCTCTTGATCATACTGCTTTGCTGAACACCAGGATGCTCTGTATGGCCGAAAGCGTGACTCTGCCCAAAGTCACCGACAGGCTGGCGACGAGTGAGTCTGAAGAAAAGAAAAGAAAACACGAGCCAATGCTTATATCAGGTACTACGCCAAAGTCCAGGCCGACCGACAAGCTCGACAAGATCGATACAAGGCTGAAAAGGCCAAGGAGGACGCATCCCGTCGTGAAGAGGATATCATCCGTATGAGGGAGGAAGCCAAGGTCCCAGCCTATCAAGCCGAGATTGAAGATACTGCCGTTCTCGTCAACTGGTTCAAGGGAAAGTACGGTGGAGGTGAAGTACCAACCACCAACGCTGCCAAGAGCTCTACTACAACTACTTTGGAAGGTGTCAAGGAGCACGAGATCCGACAAGTCGACAGTGATTTCAAGGGAATGACTTTGAAGAAGAAGGGAGATGATGAGGAGTTGAGTGGATTCTTTGGCGGTGGTGGAAAGAGCAAGAAGAAGGGCGGAAAGAAGGGTGGAGCAGCAGGTGCTTCTGGATCCCAGACCCCTTTGTCTACCGAAGCTGCTGGTGGTGCCGTCAACCTACCCATGAGTCTTTTGACCGCTTTGTTGTCTCTTGGTATCCCACCTCCATCCGGCAAGGACGATATCTCGAGGGTCATCAACGATCTCGAGACTAAGAAGGCATGGTTCGAAGCCAACTCGGCTTCAAAGACCAAGGTACGTTCCATCTTTTTCATCTGATTTCGTCGCGAAACATCGCTGACGGCCAGGCTGAGATCGAACGAGTCGAGAAGCTAGTTGCCAAAATGGAAAAGAAGAACAAGGGTGATGATGAGACCAACGAGGATGCCCTCGCCGACGCCGATGAACCAGCCGAGGTCGGTGGCGCCAAGGAGCCCAACCACAGTGAGTGAAGTTCATACCGTGATTGGTAGTTGCTGAGTTACAGCCGCTGCCGTCGCAGGCTCTGTAGCTGGACTCGAAAAGTCAAATGACGCCGATCGCGTCGTGAGTGCCTCCCGGTTGACTCTCTTTTTTTCTTTGCTTATACTGTAGCTGCCCGCCGATGCTCACCAGACCAAGGAGGTCAAGCACGTCGACTCTGCTCTTGAGGAGATCCTTGAGGCCGAAGAGACCAAGGCATAGTCATAGAATCAATCCAGAACATAAACCCTACATCGCGCGCATGAATGCTGTCCAAATGCGAATTTGCAAAGCAGCACAACAATGCATGGGCACTAATCTACAAGATCTGGTGAGAGTGACGGCAATTACAGAGAAGCAAGCTGGAGAGTTTCGACAAAAGAGGTGAGATCTGCTTCCCGCACTTCGATGACGCTCGTGTCGAACATGTCGTGTTTGGCGCCGGCACCAGCACTTTCTGCTGCCTCTTGAAATGCTAGACCG
Source organism: Vishniacozyma victoriae (assembly GCA_017654735.1). Classification (NCBI taxonomy): domain Eukaryota; kingdom Fungi; phylum Basidiomycota; class Tremellomycetes; order Tremellales; family Bulleribasidiaceae; genus Vishniacozyma; species Vishniacozyma victoriae. The sequence continues at coordinate 2,067,133 of JADPYG010000088.1, forward strand.
AATTTGCTGTTTGTCAACATGACTCGAAGTATCTAGTAAAGACTTACTTTCTCCTGACATCACCAAATTCAGGTGCACCAGTAACACCAACAACCAGATATGTCCCCTTATCCTCATTCAGACAGGTAACGACGAACGGTAGACTCTTGACTGTCTTGCCAGCTTTAGCATCCTTTTCGGCCCACTTGTCCCTTGTGGCGTCGACCAGCCAAAGAGCTAATCTAGAGAGTGTCGATGGATGACTGAAAAGTCGCAGATCAGGCCCTTCCTTCATGACTGCTAATCGGAATGTGCGTAATGGTCGGATAGTAGCTTTGTCCAGTAACGCCGAGCCTTGGCGTATAATTGCTTGATGTAGTGTTCGAGCTAACGGGAGAGATTTGCGGAGTAGGGTGATACTGCTTGTCAGCCTCCTTGCACGTATAGGGGAAAGACTCACTCGTCGCAGGCATCATAAGCGATCCAGAAATTCTGAGCATACCAATTCTCTTCCTTCTTCTTCTCTTGCGTAGGAGCTTCTTCCGTATTACCTCTCGGATCTACATTCTCCTTGTCCTCTGTAGCCGTGCCGTTACGGATCGCAGCAACTCCACCTCCATAATTCCATGTTCTAGTACCTCCGAACCACTCTCCTCCATTCCTACCGCCTTCACGCTCTACTTCCAGTCGGACACCCACGGCTGCTTCTAGTAATGAAGATAGTCCTTCAACGGCATCTGCTGCTGATAATGATGAGAGTTGGAAACCGTATGTCCGTGTGAATGAAGGGTAGGCGAGCTCGATCAGACCGTATTCGGGTGCGATGGCTTCCAGCTTTTCTGGCAATGTCTTCTTTAGGTCCATGTCCATATGCGAGTAAGCCTGTTGGCATTGCTGGAGCGAGTACCTTTTGGTGAGCATTCACGCCAGAGTTCGCAGGTGATGTTACTCACCCCATCTTGGCCAGTAACCCTTGTAATCTCTTTTTACCCTTTTCCTTCCATATACCCATGCGCCCAGCAACATAACCTGAATGCAACATCGCATCATACAGGTTCCAATGGCGAAACAGCGTGAATCTCAGTTCTTCACTTTTGGCTATACTTCTGTCGTCGGGGTTAGGCATCTTTCGATAAATCTGTTCGTGATTCAGGCGAACGACCTCGTCGAGGAATAAGCCATGGTACGCTTCATACCGATCTCGATTTATGCGGGAAGAGACGTATTGATATGTCAGACCGAGGATTGCGAGCCATAGGAGATCGTTGTCTGCGCGTTCTAGGACTGTTGCCAACAGGTAGACTGTTTGAGCGACAGACATGCCATAATGCGTTCCAGCTTCGTAGTATCGCTGGACTCGGTCGTAGTGAGCTTCTCTTACCGCCTCGGGCAAGCGACGAGGCTAAGTGTCAGCTGTGTCTTAAACGAGGACTGGGAAGCTTACTCTGCCGTCGTCCTCCTTACGACGCTTCTTTTGCCCAGCTGAGCCTTGCCTGGGTCTCTTTCTTGATGGTCCCGCTCCATTCTCATCTCCCTCATCATCGACTTCTTCCTCCTCGTCCTCCTCTGCCTCTTCTTCTTCATCCTCTCCTTCGCTATCGGTATCATCGTCAGATGGCTCAAACTACTATGTCAGCATGTCCCTCTTAAATCGTCCAGGCGGCATACCTCAAGAGCCTCCCATGACTGCTTGACATTGCCCAGCTCATTTTCCTCACCATCTCCCCAGACCCAGATTCTCCCGTCCTCTTCGCCGTTCCCCTCGATCTCGACGCCAAATAGATTCTCAAGATTCCAAGGGCGATGACTGTCTATAATATGTAGATGGCAATTGGGTGGTAGCGTGAAGTACGATGCTAGCGGTAATAGTGATCCTAATGAGAGTAAAATAATGGTATGTAGCTCGTCCGAAGCCAGAACCTCGTCCCGTTTCGTTTCTAGCTCGGCATATCCTCCAATAGGTATTAGGCGGTATGGGACATCGTCTTGACGGAATAGAGAAGCCAGTATACGAGCAGCAAGCAGACCGTCCTACATATTTAGCTGCCATATCCTTTTAGATTAGGGACACTTACTGCATCCACTCCACAAAGAATGACTACCCCTCCTGAGCCTGATCCACCGCTCCTACGCACTCTCGAGACTATTGAATTGTATGCGTCTGTATATGTGAGATCTGATGATCTGATATCTGGGCCTGGGGGCTGTAATAGAGGCATGATTGAAGTATTAGACTGGCTAAGATACAAACTGAACACTTGCTCATGTTCCCGACGCGTGAAAGAAAACACGGCGCGTCTCATTGCATGACCAGTATTACGTAAACAGTGATTCGGCTATGACGATATCTACTTCGGGAATCTCAGATGCTATTCACAGCAAAGATAATGAATGGAGTGTGCAAATGCAGTCACTATCTACCATACTTCTCACATACTGACAACAAGATGACTACACCAGTAGCAGATGCTCCATCCAAACATCCCGACTCGGGCTCAAAGACGATGTCGAAGCTGAGTGCCAAGTTCGATAGATTGTCAAGCAATGTCTCGAGAATAGGTACCGCAGTCAAGACTACCTTGAATCCGAACCACAGGCACGATGAAGAATGGGAGCAGGAGGTCGATGCCAAGATTGAAAAGATAAGGGATGGGCATAGGTTCAGAAGTTTTGCAGGGGAACGTGATGGTGAGTGTCTTGTTTAGGGTGGGGTCGAAAGAGAACTAATAGGCAGGAAACGTAGTCAAGTGGCATGTGGATGGGCATGGTGAGTATTTCGTTGACTATGGAGGGATGCACTGATGAGCAGATTACTTCTGGGCTCTCTCGGAGATAATTGATTCTGCTAAAGAGGTGAGTACTGATCACTCCTGAGCTGAATATGCTCATATCGATAGAGCATTATGATCCTAGATTGGTGGCTATCTCCCGAGCTCCAGGTAGGTTCTTATTCTGCTGAGACCGGGCATAATCTGACAATTTAGCTCAGAAGACCTGCGGCACTCTTCCCGGAATGGAGACTGGACAGACTGTTACAGAGGAAAGCAGAAGAGGGCGTGCGGATTTACGTCATGGTTTACAAGGAGGTGTGTACTATCTGTGATTGGCATCAGGGAAGCTGATTGACAGGTCCACGCATCAATGAGTCTGTCGTCCAGTCATTCGAAGGTATGTCTACTGGTTCTTCAAGGGCTGACCTCCAGCACGCGTTAGAGGCTCTACATGACGATATCGCAGTCATGCGACATCCTGACCATAGTGGAGGTAAGTCATATCTCTCCACAAAGTACTAATGAATAGGGGAGCTAGTATACTACTTCTCGCACCATGAGAAACTATGTGTAGTAGACAACAAAGTCGCAGCCATGGGAGGTCTCGACGCATGTTACGGTCGATGGGACACTCGTGATCACCCACTAGCGGATGTCCACCCTACCGAGTTCTTCAAGTCCCTCTTCCCTGGTCAAGGTATGCCCCATATATGACAGCCGGTAGGTGACTCATACTAGATTACAACAATTCTCGAATCATGGACTTCCAGACGGTCGAGAAGTTTACTTCGAATGCTCTGGCTATTCAAGATGCTGCAAGGATGCGTCAGTTCCTTTGACCTAATACGACCTAGTGTATCGCTGATTCATAAGCTTGGCACGACACTTCATTGACGATTGCTGGGCCAAGTGTAGTTGACCTGGTACAACACTTTTGCGAGAGGTGGAACTTTGTGAAGAAAATCAAGTGAGCAGCTGCCGGAGGCCCATCGCGTTGTCGAGCTGATAAAGTAGGTACAAGCATGACCACAGAATGGAGTGGCTCGCTCTCCCCATCCGTACGTTGCAATCAATTGTCAAGCTGAGATGTAGCATGGACCGACGTCCACTCTGCCAAAGAGGAAGTTAAGAAGATGCGAGACAACGAGTTTCGAGCGGAACACCCTCACTTATCAGAATGGAAAGAGGTATGTCTATACTGAAAGCTCAAGCTGATGATAGCTCGGTCGGCAATTCGCCCATCCATACCACTTTGAGCCTTCTGATGCTCCTCGTGCTGAGGAGCATGTCCCAAGCGGGTCCGTGCGCGTCCAGGTAAGCTTCCATATCCTAATCATGGCCCGACCTGACCTCAGGTGCTGAGATCTGCTGCTGATTGGAGTCACGGAATCCTGCTCGAAGACAGTATCCAGCGTCAGTCCTATGCAATGAGCACCGATTTCAGAACTGATCTTTTAGAGGCGTACATCGGCATGATCCGGGAGTCAAACCATTGTATCTACATCGAGAATCAGTTCTGTGAGTCTTGAGATCAACCCAGCAAAGACCATGCTGATCAAATAGTGTGAGCAAGCAATCACTGCGAGCTGACGATAAACTGATAAAGCAGTATCTCCGCAACAAAGCCCGGCGGACCAGTTGAAAATCTGATAGGTGAGCTCACGCTGATGACACTCAAACTTCAAGCTGACATTCAGGATTGGCCCTCGCTCAGAGGATCATCTCGGCCGCTAGAGAGAAGAGGAAATTCAAGATCATTGTGATCATTCCTGCTGTTCCGTAAGTATCGTCTTTTCAACTGAGATGTCCACTGACGTCCAGCGCTTTCGTAAGCATACGAGCTATTTCTGATATCCGGTCAGTGGTACTGACTTGCAGCCGGGAGACATTCAGAGTCAGTCCGGGCTTAAGGCAATTATGGAGGCTCAGGTGAGTAGCTGTTGGGAAGGAAGCTGAATAGGCAGTATCGATCAATCAACCGGGGAGGTGACTCTATCTTTGAGATGGTCAGAGCTGAGGGATTCGAGCCGTGAGTGGTCGCAAGTCGACGCGTGAGACATGCTGACGAATGCAGGATGGACTACATCTCAGTATGCTTCTTGCGATGTCCATGAGCTGCAGCTTACTACTAGTTCTGGAATTTACGAAGTTACGACAGAATCAACACCCCCTGGGGTCAGATCCGAGAGATGGAAAAGAGGGTTCGTCACAAACCCCGCTGGAACACGCTAACAGACAGTCCGGGGTAACATTCCACCAAGCTCAAGTAGCACTAGCCAAAGTCTACGTTGGATCAGACGACGTTAAAGGCGGTGATGACGAAGTTGTCAATATCGAAAGACCGCATGATGAACGTACATCCGTCGATCAGATTGGTAAGAAGGATACGGTCGCGAAGGCCATTCAGTTGCCAAAGACTGTTGATGAGGCTAAGGATATCATCAAGCGATTCCAGGACGGTGCCGTCAAGAGTGATAAGAATGTGTAAGCTCGCATTTCTACTTCGAATTTGGAGCAGAGCTGACTTTTTAGAGCGGATAATGGTATGTGTTGAAAGACTTCTCTGGCAGGGGTGCTGATTCGTTACAGTCGGTCATCATGCTCTACAAACTGGGGCTAGCGTAGCCGATGAGCATTGGGACGGTACCGACGAAGAAGAGCTTTCATGCTATGTCTCAGAGGTACGTATCCATCGTTTATTGCAGTGCGAACGCTGACAGATCAGCTATGTTACATCCACAGCAAACTTATGATCGTCGACGATCGAAGGGTCATTTGTGGTAGTGCCAATCTGAATGATAGGAGTCAGAACGGGGATCATGATTCGGAGATCGCCATCCTCATGGGTCGGTCCCTTCTGCCTAGAATTGGTCCGCAAAAGCTGATCAAAAGAGGACGACGATTATGTCGAGTCGGTGATGGACGGAAAGAAGTATATGGCTTCTCGTCTCGCTACCACATGGCGCCGAACACTCATGAGGGGTGAGCTGTCTCCACCTTTTCGAAATGGGATCAAGCTCACAAGCAGAACATCTCGGACTACTTCCCAACCAACCTGCATTCGACGGCAAAGTCCAACCTACAACAAACATGTACCCAGCTCCCGTTCTGAACGATTACGATTTCGGTTCATCAGAAGATCTATCTGTTCAAGATATACTGTCCGACGATTTCCAAACTCTATGGCACGGAACAGGGGAGAAGAACAGGGAAGCATTCAAAGCTGTTTTCTTACCCGTTCCATCGAATGAGATCAAGAGCTGGAAACAGTACGATGAGTTCTTGAAACCCCATGCCGGTGTATCAGTATGTCCCTCCTTTTACGATTCATGGCCTTGCTGATGAAATAGACTGGACATGTGGTCAATAAATCTCTGAGTCTGCAACAGGTTAAAGAGGAATTGATGAAGATCCGGGGCCATTTAGTGGATATGCCACTGGATTTCTTGATTGTACGTCCTCTCATTTTCTGGCGACCCTTACTGATGGTATAGGAGGAGAAAGGCCTGACGGAAGCGGTAAGTCTTCCCTAGAGTGCGATCATGCGAAGCTGACTCTTTTCAGAACTGGCTCGCTGTGAACCAGTATACCTTGGCTCTTTATGTTTAAGCAAATCGCTCGTCTCAGGTAGGCCGCACTTGTCTAAATCTGCTGGCGCCGAGGATAGAGAGCTTGGTTGTAAGGATAATATACATGACATTGGCTATATCGCCGATAATACAATATGCAGTTTCGTCCCAATCTAGCTATCTATGCCCAGGCTTCCGTCATTACACTGATTACTCCCAGTCCTGGTGTTCATGTGACATCCCCACTCGTGTCTCTGAAGCAACCGGCGTGTTCATACTACTACTAGATATCGTCGAGTTTCCATCAGGTCCACATCCGCAATCGTAGACCTCATCCAGCAGCAGGCAATCGAAATCAGGCTTCCCAAGTCGGGCATTGATGAGATTGTGGACATGGCATAACCACATTGAAGCTGATTTTCGGGATGACGTCTATATATCAGCTTTGCCTTAGCCCGCATGTATGAAACTAACCTGAGGAGGGTACTCTTTTAGTAGAGCCTGGAACTCTTGGGCGCATTCACCACATGGATATAAGCGGGCAAAGAGGTGGAAATATGATTTAAGCGCTTCCCGATCTGATGGTGTGGGTGTCTATCAATTAGCACTGACAACAGTGTGGAAAAACGGACATACTTCTGGATAGCGGAGTGTCGTCAGGTGAAGCACTTTCCAAGCTGCTCTTCCCAATTCTGCCCTAGTCATCAGCTTGACTAGAGATAGCAGGATGAGTAACTCACTTGGCAGTTGCATTCTCCAATTTTGGCATGATCACTCCTCCCTCTAGAATGTCCTTCGGAATCCCAACAGGGTCGCTTCCCTCAGAATCATCATTCGCTCCAGCTGGAGATGTGATCAATCCATCCTTCAAGTCTGTAGGGTCCGCAACAATAACATCCTGCCCTTCCCAATCCCTCACTTCCTCATGCTCCACTTTCAATTCAGGTGGGGGCGGTAATGGTTCTCTCCAGTGTGAACTATCTATCCCCCCTTTCTCTAAGTATCCCTGAGTCGTCTGCAGTATCGTTTCGCGATGAGGATAGAGGAGGTAGAGTGTTGGTATGGTGATGAGTAATGACGAAAAGATCAAGAGCCTTGCTAAGCGTGGAATACCCATTGCTCTGCTCAGTCTGTCTTGACTTTAGTCGGTAGGAAACTGCCGCTTGAGTCGATTGAATCCGGGGACAGAGTGTTACGTTAACTGATCCGGAAGACAAAGGGAAAAGTATGAAAGATGAAACGAGAGATCGGTGGCGCCGGAATGGCTGGTGGCTTCTTCTAAACGCCCTTCTACGTTTTTACCATATGTTCTGGGCTAGGACGATGTGATCCCAGTCCAAATACATATTGATGAAGGCTGTACGTACTCGACTCGAATGTATGACCTATCCCCCCTCCCGTATAACATGTATGCATGCGCCTCATTGCCAAACAGGGTACTGACTGCTTTTACATTTGAGGTTTCGTACTCTATCTAGTATTGGAATCAGGAACGAGTGACCTTTTTGTACTCCTGATCAGGGTAGAGTACAAGGGTAGATACACCATATCTTATATCTTATAGCATCCTTTTCTTCTTCTTGTACTGTATACATATAGCCATAAAGCCCAGTCCATCACTCTGGTATCAATCAAGAACCATCATATCTAAATCCAGAACCACCATCAAAGGAGCACCGAATCACCAAATACCACCGAGGCATCTTACAACTTCTACAATTAAAGTAACTACGCGACGCGTCTCGAATCATTCATCTCGAATATCGTAACCGAACTCAACAACACCCCTGTATCAATTTACATTCAAACGTCTACATCACTAGTACTACTTGGCATCAATAAGCATGGCGGTCAAAGGCTCCACTGCACCCGCTATCACCTCGCCACTTTTGGCTTGGCCCGCCAAGCCGACTCCGAGAAGTACACCGCTAGTCACGCCTGCTACGGGAACGTTCCAGTCTTTCGACCTTCCGTCACGGAATTCGAGCGATACGTTTGGGCCTTCTGGAACACAAGATAGATGGATTGGAGGGAAAGGGAAGGAGAAGGCGGATATGGGAGAAGAGTACGTTGAAGTAGAGAGGAATTATCGACCACCGCAAAAACCACTGTCACCTCGTCAATTGGGTCGGATAGCTCAATCATTCGGTATTGAAGTACCTTCATTACCGACACCGCCATTATCAAGTGGCTCACCCCCGCCGAGATCCGCCTCGTCTTTATCATCCAGACAACCGACACGCCCGTCGCCATTCCTCTTGACTGTCATCCCGCCAATATCCCTTCAACCGCCTTCAGCCTCAACATCCACATCTGGCGCCGAGTCAGCGAGGAGATGGAGAAGGGGAAGGCTCATACCTCTTCAACCGACTATTGGATCGATGTTGCTGGCCATAGCTAGGGAATATGGTCTACCATCGACAACAGGGATTCACCTATACATTGCCAACACTCATCGTTCATCGTCGTCTTCAATGTCGGATATCTCGGACGACCCTGGTCCAAGGATCTCACAGTCGACATGGACATCACTTTTCGCCTCTCAAGCTGCAAACGCGTCTGTCTCTCGTGCAGACACGCCAGATGGCTCACCACGCCGGACTGGTCAATTGTTCAACCGCGATCCCAACCCTTCGAGCCCACTATCACCGTGGAGCGAGACGTTACCTCACCCCCGCCCGCCTTTCGGTTCATCATCCAATCGATCTACACCCGCGAAAGCAGGTTTCGGAGATCATCCTATACCCCTCACACCATCTTCACTTCACTCTCGAGCCGTTTCGCCATCACCAGTAATCGCCACTATCGAATTCGATATTGATCTAGATGAGGCAACATGGTACCACGATTTCAATCTATCAGGTCGTCGCCGGAAGTTATCTACAGCTTCGGAAGGTGGTGGAGTGAGGACACTGAAGCTAGTGAACAAGTATAATGATTCGAGACCGCGTTTCTTACGCGATATGGACAATACGGCGTCGGATCAGTCGTGCTCGACAATAGGAGATGGATCATCGATGATCAAGACTGCGGATGAATCGCATGGATCAGAAGACTTTACGGAAGCGTCATCTTCTCCTGATCGGGCTGAGGACGACTTACTAGCGCCATTCGAGTTGAGGAAGGATCTGAGGGATGACCTGGATAAGAGGGGTTCTGCATTGGTCATGAAGGACCAACTGGATGATCTTGAGAGGAGTGAGTCCAGATGTCATTAGAGTTGGGATAAGCTGACCACCAGTGATGCGACAACTCTCACCCAAAGAGATCCGCCTGACTTCACCTCGAGAGCTAACACCCCGCATGGCAGCCAAAGTAGTCAACCTCCAATTCCCACCCGCCCTTCCCCCTCGGTCAAATAATCGACCAGCCAAATCACCGCTCGTCAATTCCTTTACCGACCCCGATCTAGACTCTTCTGCTAAAGCCCAAGATATCCCAATGCCTTCACGCGCAGCATGGCCTGCAGTGCCATATGCCAAACACTCTGAATCGCCCGGATCGCCTCAACTTGACGAATACTTTAAACCACCTACCCGTCCGTCTGTCGATACCCCAGTGTATCGCAAGAGCTCATTCTCGGAAGAAACTAGGAAAAGGATGGAAGCCGAACGAGAAGGACTGTCGAGACCAGTAGCGACAGAATGGAAACCCCGCAGGCCTGCTCGACCACCTTCGCCAAACATCTCGAGACAGACCCATGAACGTACACCTAGTTATTCACTTTCGCCTGAACTAGTGTCGAGCTTGAAATCACCGCCTATTGGAGGGCCTGTATCGCCAGAAGTGGAGGAGAGGAAGATAAAGCCTCGATCCAATTCGATCAGTCTGAAAGGCCTACGCGCACAGATGAGTAAAGCCGGAAATCGTGCTTCGAAAAAGGATGAGCCCGAGCCAATGCCTGATCGATCTCGTGACAAGTCCGAAGAGAGGGAGACGTATGGACTCTTCAAACAACCTATCGATGGTAGATCTTCATTCCCAGGAATGCAAAGTCGTCCATCATTCTCACCATCCGAATTCGGCAGTGTCGACCCGATGGAAACCGAATCCGCTCAAGCTACGGCATCTTTACCCGCCAAACAATCTGGTATGCGACGACTTTTCGGTGGTTCACTACCTTTCAAGAACCGATCTTCGTCCGATAATCATACACATACCCTGGCCCAGACTACTTCGCGGACAAGCCTCAAATCCCGCCGGAATCCAAGTCACGACGGACCAAATCTAACCATCTCGCCTCCAATCCCTGAATCATTCCAGAAACACGAGAACGCATTTATAAACCCCAGAAAGGGCAGTCAAGGAGAGGTCGGGCAGATCCCATTGTCTTCCCCGAGGCGTCAACCGATTCAACCGGGATCACCTGGTTCTCCGATGAATTTGAAGCGGAAACCTGTACCTGAGGGAGATATGGAATTGATGAGGGATCAGAGTGCTTCAGAGGCAGCGGCGGGGTTGACTGGTTCAGTCAGTTCTGGAAGTGTTGCCAGTTTCGTTCTGGAGGAAGCACCAAAGAGGCGAACGAGGGGACAGGGAGAGTACCGATAGTGTATTCTGTGCACAAGATAGTAGTGTCCAGTGTCGACTTGGTGTCTGTCACGGTCTGGATATCAAGTATAATCTTGCACTTTTTGCAGTAATTGCTATTGCACAGTTCAATCAGCATGAGGTATCTTATGCGAAACACAGTGATTGTGAGAGTGCACGTATCATGCATACAGAGATGTGGTGGAACACAAGTCTTCTCCCCATCCGCGTTGCTTGTTATATAGCTCTGTTTACCGATCACTCAGTCTCCCTCTCCCCCTCACACCGCTACCACCTCCTCATCTCTCTCCTCCTTCTCCCCCTCCGCTCCTCCCTCTCGATCCCTCCTCCTGGCGCCTAGGTGTCACTTGGATGTCGATAAATGACACTGTCGGACCGGATCGATGACCAGTTCCGGTGAATATTGAAAAGTTGGGAAAAGGTAGAAACGTGTCACCTGGGTGTCGACAAGTGACAGAATCCCATGGACCTATGACCAGATCCATGAGAGGATTGAAGAGAGTGTAGAGGATTTAATCCGACTCGCACTGAGCCAAGAAAAGAGTTTGTGTAATCGTCAATTGCATTGTTGCGTACAGGCATGAAGGAATGATATTTCGAACCAAATTCGTAATTGTGATTGTGATTCGATAGACATACAGACATACTTTTACACGTTAGATTGCTGTTTTGACAGTTTGTTATATTTGAGATTGGAAGTTGAGAAGCCGTTATACAGATAATATTGAAACCATTGACCGAGACCGAGACCGAGAGCGTAAAGACATGATAAGAGAGAAGCTCGATTTAAAATTCGTCGAGTTCGGGTTTGGACAGTGTCCGCGCATGCGGGGAATGATGTGAGATTGGACCGGCATACGAGGCGCCCTTTGACTCTGAGTTTGGTGCAGATTGTGATTGCTGAACCTGAGGATGTGCGTTCAGGACATTGTCGAATACTTTGTTGATTCGAGGGAAACCTCCTTGAATAACGGGAAGTGGAGTGGTGGATAGAGTCTCTCGGAGATTGCCCTTGGATGGGGTTTGAGGAGCGCGGTTCACGTTAAAGCCAATATGGTAGGATCCGTCCTGATCAAAGGCAGAAGGGGCGAGAGGTGGAGCAGATTTTGGTGGTTGTGGGAGAGAACGAGTGGGAAGACCATCACTTGATGCTCGGCGATCATGCTTGGGTCGAGAGGGATTGAGGGTAGACGGCTGGAATGCACTGGGAGCCTTCCTGCCCTTCCGCTCGGATCCTCGTGATGTCTTGCGCAACTCGGGGCTCCTAAAGTGTAGCTCTTGTTGCCACTAGGGTATTAGCATAATGTCACAGAAAGAGAGACCAGTGGATTCACATTAGGCGTTTCCGTAGCCACTTTTCCGGGTGACTCCCAAGCTTCACTCCTCCGTTCTCCAATTGATTCTCCGGCCTCACTCTCGGGAGCGTAGGGCATTTGGTATTGTTGATGAGGTAAGCTTCGACTCAAAATGCCCAGATCGTAAGGACTGGAATCGATGTCGAAATGGGCAAGATCGCTGTCATCGAGCTTGGCTGTTGATCTTCCTGACTTGTGTACAGCGAGTGTGGAAGCAAGACCAGAAGCTTCGAGGACTGGTTGCTTGGTTGAGCCCTTGCCTTTGCGATTGGGAGTGCCTGCACTCCGACCTGCTGTTCCGGCGGTTGGCTCCGCAACTTCGAAACCCTTTTCGACAGTATGCGCTTTCTTTGCCCCTCTCTTCCTCGGGGTCTTGCGGTTGGCCTGGCTAGGCTCTGACTCGGCCTCCTCACCGACTATCGCTTTCCTTCCACCCCGCCTGCCCTTCTGACTCTCAGCAATATCCGCCAGTGATATTGCCAGGATACCTCCTTTCTTGGCCAGATCAGGTCCACTCATACCAAGAAGATCCATCAACTCCTCATCAGAGATTGCGTCTTCATCGTCTTCATTGTCTGGTTGTAAAGCCGGGACCTGCTCTCGCTTATCCGGGCGCTGAGAGCCCTTGTTATGTTTACGTTGCTTTCGCGGCGTAGGGGTGGGGGTGGGTGACTCCATGTGAGTGGACGGGCGGGGCTTTGGTTCGTGTGACCTAGTTCGACTGCCGCTATGTGTACCGGACTTTGAGCTTAGTTGTTGGCTCTCGAGCTTACTGGAACTCGGCCGGGGCGTTTGTGATATTTGTGTACGGAAGGATGATGATTTGTTATTGAGTCGAATACTCATGCTATATGCATCAGCCTTGATTCTTCCTTGACATGGGATCTTACTCACTCCGAAATTGAATGATAATTATAGAGAAAGAGAAGGATACCGCAGTAAGACCTTGGATGATGTGATCACAAAGGATGTATTGGATCAAGGGGTAAATGGTTTCGAGGACAATAAGTCGTCGGTGGATTGCTTTGATGGATGTGAACTTGGCGTCTGAAGATGACGACGAGTATGTTGGTTGGAATGGAAGCAGCGAGTACAGGATACTGTCCAGTATATATATTATGAGACAGGATACCAACAGACCACGGGATGGAATAGAGGGAAGGAATGAGTCGGGTAACAGATAACAGAAGCAAACAATGGCTTCCCGCTAGAAACGTGCAACATTAGTAATTAATTCCTAATTAGATTAGTAAACCTTATTAGCAATTAAAGTATATAAGATTAGATTCCGCTAATCAAATCATTCTCACTAGGATTCTTTCCGCTCTTCTGTCTGGACACCTCCTCCACCTATACAACATGGGTGATATGAGTGACCACCTATAGCCGACATCTTATCATACCCACCTCGGACGATCACCTTACAAGATGCTTCGCTATCAAACCCTCAAGTCGGTCTCAAGACTTGGAAACACGCGTCATCGATCCTCTGCAGCTCTTGCCCAAAATTTCCAACAAGACACGATCGAAGAAGAAGCCTGGGGCACAGAGTATGGCGCAGGACCATCACGGCTTCCCTATCAACCGCGAGGGGCGAATAATCGAGCCATTGAATCCGATTCCGAAGCCCGACATCTCGCACCCGCCTCATCCATCTCGTCCACTACACGCTTACGCCGCAACTTAGCGGCATTGCAGCATGGCGACTACAATTTCGATACTTTCACCCGCAAAGCTCTTACCGCTACTATCAATGACAAAAATGTCAAGAAGAGGCATCGGCCGTCACCACAACCACTATCCACCTACTCTCGCTTAGAGCTACACATAGTCATTCACCACCTACTACGCTCTCGGCAACCAATTTTGGCAGCAGCTGTCATATCACATGTAGCTACCGTGGGCATCGCAAGTAGACCAAGGCGTCGTAGGATCTTTGCATCCCGGACTCTCGAGCTTCTTTTCAACGAAATCAAGCAGGAACCCTTTGCACGAGAAAGTCGGTCTAGATCGAGATGGAAACGACTCACTGAAATTAAGACAAATTTCTCCTCGAATCAGCAACCTGTACCCACCACCAGCCATACCCTGACACCTGAATCTCAGACCCTCCTGAATCTATTGGACTCGCTGCAGGATATTCGACAACGACGACCGAATGCAATGTACGAAATTCTCATCCGACAATGTGTGGGCGAAGGAAGGCCAGATGTGGCGGCGAAGATATTTGTCGGATTAGTGGAGGAATGGGTCACCGAGGGAAGGGTAGCGGAAGGAGCGGATATTGAGGACTTTTGCGAAGGAGGTGGTCCGAGTGAAAAGCTAGAAATACAGCTGGTCTCGGATCAAATGGCGGCATGGTGGAAAGGAGTGAGAACATGGGCGTGGCCTGGAGAAGTTCTTTCACCTCATGGACGACTGGATCTATGGCATCCCAAGAATCTGTCGCTGGGCGAAAAGATGAAAGGCTTTCCGATGCCTGTACCGACTTCACCTCCGACGATGGTACCTGCACCGGACAATAGGCTCTTGCTCGACATTATCGACTCGTTGCGCCTGGACCCGGCGAAATCGACGCCTATGGAACACACGACCTCGATGCGTGCTCTAGCTTATCTTGCCAATACCGTCTTATCTCGTACACTCCCGATCTCGTCTCTTCGAAGCTTGTTTCATGCCATGTCGGCCACGGTCCATCGCCCACCTGTATATCCCGAAGGAGTCGATCCAGAAAAGATAATCCAGTCCGACCGATGGGCTTACGAATCTTTTACCCAGATTCACCTCGCTCTGCAGTCCCTCCTATCTGCTCCACCCATGTCGGCAAGCTCAATCAAGTACGCTCAATCAGTCGCACGCGCTCAGGCAGGCAATCCAGGAGTTCCACCACACCCCCCACCAGCTCAAAGTGGTTACATGCTCCCTCCTCTCAGCTGGACATCGTGTATCGTTTTGCTGCGTTATGGGATGTCGAGGCTCAAGATGCCAAGACTTGCGGGAAGCCTTGTTGCCTATATGAAGCAAGTCTTTGGTGCAGGTCATACAGCACCTGCAGCCCACAATATCATGTTGGAATCTGCCACACGTATGCGTGACGACTCGATGGCGCAAATTGTCGCCAGACCTCTGTTTGGGGATGCGATTTCCGAACAGCTTTCTCGAGGTAACAACATAATCGAGCAGTCGACTTCAACCTGGGAACCACCGACCCCTGATGGTGAGCATCTCGCTCTCGGACACCCTGAGTCTCGTTTGCAACCTATCGCCGACGAACGATCCTTGACGACCCTAATCACACATCTCAATGCTACGTCGCAGTACCCACTTCTTGAGAAGCTCATATACAAGCTCATCCCGTACCTATCGCTCGACACCAAAACCCACGCTCGATTTCACACGACACCCCCGCCTAAACCGCAAGCTCTACCCATATCACTGTACCCAGTCATTTTGTCAGGATTGCGCAAGGCTGGTAAAACAGGTCTCGCTCAGAGGGTGTTCAGTCTTGCTAAAATGGCCGAGCACGAGCTGGTCGAGTCTACAACAGCTCGTCACGGTCCATCTCCAAATGCCGGGTTTCCTCGTCTCTCGATTGAAGCATATACCCATATGATTGAAATCTACGCGAACGAAGTGCGAGCAACACGTCCAGGCAAAGAATGGGTGAAGGGCTGGAAACATCTGGATGGAGACGGTGTACACCGTCGGGACACAGCAGCTTCCAACATGGCCTGGCGGACATACAATGACGCTCGAAACCGATGGCGAAACGCCCCAAATGAGCTCGACCACGCCCGATGCGCCCCAAACCTCGATTTCTTTCTAGCTATCACTCGAGCTTGTGAGCAACGATGGCAGCTCAAGCAACCTGGATCCCTTGATCGCCGATTGCTCGGGGAGCTGCAACTGGTCTCGAAAGATATGGCAGAGTTCAAGATACCTCTCCTCGAGCGTGTATACAAAAAGCTCGACCTGGAACCGACTGTTCAACTATATGAGGAGGACACCCATCGGACCGAAGATGATCCAGCGATCACCCTGGCCGAGATGTGGCTCAAAGGCGAGGCTACAGGGACAGAGAAGAGGCATACACCTTCATAGTAGTCATTACGTAGACATATCTGCTGTATATACCTTGTTGCATCAATGCTGCATTACTTCTTCTCATTCGAGCCCTCGCTATACAAACCCTCTGTACGGATATATTCCTCAATCTCCTCGCTGACCAGTCCGCCTAGACTTCCAGAGCCTTTGATAGCCTCCCTCACACTCGTACTGCTTATATCCTGCCGTCCCTCCTTGAAGCTCCCTCTCAGCCTGATCCTGCCCTGCGCTACCCAATCCTGCACTTCCGGTCCTTCTAGTACACCTTCCTCCACTCCTCTCGAAGTCTCATCCTCGCCTCGTTGTGCCGAGACCAGGTAGCAGGTCTTGAAAAATGGGTCCATCGTCTCTCTCATTCCTTTCGGGTAGTATCTCGGTACAAAGCATCGAATCAGAGTATCGGTGCCGATCAAGAAACTCATTTGAACATTGTCGATCCCCTTCTCCCTCTTCAACCATTCCTGAACTATCTCGGCCTTTCCGGCAAATGTCGGCTCGTTCAGTAATCCAATCCCGACGCCTTGTCCGGTATTACGCTCCACTCGCTCCGCCAGAAAGGTCATCATCTCGAATCGTTGCAACAGGGACGCATCGGTAGCTTTAAGTGTTTTATCGACATTCCGTAATGAGAATAGTAATAGTCGAGTGGTATATGGATTGGTAGTATCAGGAGTCGTCGGTGTCGAAGGTGGGTGAGTGGGGAAGGAGGATGATGCGATAGCCTCATGGGCTAGATGAGGGGGATTGAAGGAAGAATCGAGTACGGCTATGTGCGGTATTGAGCTGGATTTCTCGCTGGTGGAATGGGGCCAATTGGGCGGGGCGTACAGGAGCGCGAATGGTGCTGAGCTCGATGTGGCTTGATCGAGCCTCTGTTTGAGTTCGTCGCGAGCTATGCGGACCATCCTGCGCATGTGGAGTAGGCCTTAGCTTATGAAGAAAGTCATCTGTAAAAGTACAACCCGGGATTCAGATCACGCGTCCGGTTTTTGTAGATGCACCAAAACCCGATTTTCTGGGTGGACAAAGCATGATAATACATATTTACTGAATACAGATGGTACATAAGAGGCGCGAATTATGGAAGGTGGTCATCAGAATGATAGAGATGTGGGGGTGGGAAGGCGGGATATGAGGCTGATCAGACGTTGTTGCTCTGCTCAGCGATGGAAACGAGGTGTCGGAACTCCTCCTCTCCGGCGGCCTTGCACAGACTCTGGAACTTGCTCCCTTCCTCATTGATGAGCTCGAGAGGAGTTCCTTGCTGGACGATCCGCCCTTGATCCATGACCAGGATCTTGGTGCATGGCATGATAGTCTGACATCAGCGACTGGACCTGAGTCGTGGCCCAGGACTACTTACTCGAAGTCGGTGGGCAATGATGAGTACTGTAACACCCTCGAATTGATCATGGACGACTCGAGAGATCTCGGCGTCCGTAGCTGAATCGATACTCGCGGTAGCTTCGTCCAAGATCAGCAACTTGTGCTTGTCAAGTAAGGCTCGGGCCATCACGACAAGCTGCTTTTGGCCAGCCGATAAGCTAAGTGGATCAGTGTAAAGCCTGGAATATCATATTGGGACTCACTTCTGACCGCCATTCTCGATCTCGTGGTCCAGGTTCAAGAAGACATTGACATTGCTCGACTCGCCCTGAACAGTATCCTGTGGTTTTCCAGGTTCATCATCGTCGCCAATAGCAGTGATTGAGCTGGTCTCCGATACTGGCTTGCTTACCCCCTCGTTGGGCTTGATAAGCTGGACCTGTCGGAGTGCGTGAAGCAGATCATCGTCCGAGTATCTGCCTTCCAGATCCAAGTTAAGTCGCAGAGTACCGCTGAGGAGCACCGGGTCTTGGGCGATGATGCCCATTCTGGATCGTAGGATGCCCAATGGTATATCTGCAATATCTGAGGAGTCAGCGGGAAATTTGGTTGGACACACCTTTATCATCGATTTCGATCTTGCCCTTTGTCACTTCCACGAAGGAGAACAAAGCTTTTGCCAGCGTGGACTTTCCACCTCCAGACGCGCCGACGATCCCGACGCGCTCGCCGCCGTCGCATGAGAAAGAGACGTCGTGTAAGATCTCCGGCATGTCCGAAGCGTATCTTGCCGCTAGATCCGTGATCTGGATAGCACCTTTACTTGGCCAGTCCGACAGAGCTGTAATCACCGGATCGGTTGTGGTGTCGACCATCTCCTTAGATCCGATGAGGGCAGGGATATCCTCTGTGTCGAGGTTGCGGTACTCGGCCAGTCGCTCCAGTTTAACTCCGTCCAGATCGTAGTCACGAAGATCGTAAAGCACGTTGTGGAGATCATCAACGACCCGAGAGGCGAAACCCAGAATGAATCCCGCTTGACTACCACTCATACCGGGAGTGGTGATGACGAGAGCAAGAGTGGCCGATACGATGATCACGTTGAGGATATTGACACGCACTGAGGTGAGCTGTGATCACTATCGTCTGACCGTACGAATCATCCAGCGTCCCACGGACAGAGCCATCACAAAGCAGGATTGGTGCATATTCGTGGTTTTGATGAGACCTGATGCCGATCAGTCGCGATCCGTCAACACGAGTCCACATATCTTGACTCACTTTGTACAAACACACTCTGCATCCCGAAAGCTCGTATAACGGCAGCTCCTGCAATGGTCTCTCCATAAAGCGCGTTCACTGGTCCTGGTAAGATCGACATGAGTCTTCGGACTTGCCGGCTACAGATCCGGTACCACATTGCCTGGCAGGATCAGCCGAGATACGTCGAAATGTGTAGAGGACCTGCCTGCCGATAGAACATCGCCACGAGAATCGCGACTGCAAGAGGGAACGTCGGGCCCACGTAGTACGCAACTGAAGTGACGCTGACGATCACTAGTAATGTCAGTCCCAGCAATGTAGTGGCTTTTATCAACCACTTACAGCCGCAAGTGGACTCGATGATCGAACCCATCAGTTGCGAGCATGCCGGAACCTGAGCCTAGATGGTCAGCTTCGACTTCGTTCAACGACCCACCAAGTCTGGCCCAAGTCTCTGAAGGATCGATCCAGCCCTAGTCTTGGTGAAGAACTGCATCTTGGCTCGAAGTACTTTGTCCTGTGTGATCTGGTATGTCTGCGACATTAGTTGCGGCTCAATCAATATACTGGGACTCGCCTTTTTCATCGCCGTGAAACCTCCGTAAAAGCTCAAAAAGTACTGGATATTTTGTATGATGACCAGAACGAACGAGAGCTGGTCGATCGTCAGCGACTATCACAGTCGACTCGACAATCACTTACACATGCATACCCCACAACCCAGTTCAGGGAAGACATCTGGCTATCCCCGCTGGTCCAAACTCTGAGAGTCAGTAAAATCATCGGTCTGAGATGATGATTGTACGTACTTGATCACTTGACGCTCACCGACTGGTGCGACAATGGAGATGAGCGTAGCGGTTATGAAAAGGGTAAAGTAGGTTCGCCCTCCGTTCATCCTCAAGAGATCGGTCCACAGGCTGAATGCGACTGAGCCCTTGGCACGATCCTCGTCCACTAATAGCTGCAGTGGCGTCTTTGCTGGAACTCGCACCACCTCGAACGAGTTCTCGTCGATTGCGGAAGGAAGAGAAGCTTTTCGAGGCATAGCAGTGAGATCTGGCTCTGCCGAGGCGTTCGGATCGTCCTCGAGGACGGAGGCGCTTGAGCTCGTCTCCGACTTCAAATGGGCCATGTGTTCAGTCTCCAGTAGTTCCAGACCTGTACCCTGCCACTGAGCTCCGCCATTGTCGAGGTATATCGCGCGGTCGGCGAAGCTGGCCAAAGCCTCAACCGCATGGGAAGCGATGATGATGGTCCGTCCAGCCATCAATGGTGATTTGAAACACTTGCTGATGATATGTTGGCTGGTGTGGGCGTCCACAGCGCTGATGACATCGTCAAGGATGATAGTCGAAGCACGGCTGTACATAGCTCTTGCCAAGCTGACTGAGGCGTCAGTAAGAAGAGGATCTGCCATGAAGCGATGCCACTCACCACGGGCCTTTTGCCCACCTGACAGGATCTTTCCCCTCTCACCGATCTCAGTCATATCACCATCTTCTAGGACTTCGAGATCCGGCAAAAGAGCACACGCCTATGGGACAGTCAGTGCAGCTCGACTACAAGTAAGTTATGATAAGCTGCTCACGTATAAAACACGCTTATATCTCTCAACATTCAAAGGTAGGCCAAACAAGATGTTATCCCTAACAATCAGTCCCAGGACTTTTACATTGGGACCGTTTGACTTGCCTAATACTCATGCTCTGGAGCCAGGCAGTCTGGTGATCAGCAGCGGTCTCGAGAGACTGTTTGCACGACTCACCTGAGGTACAAAAGCCAGCCCCTCAAGACATTGACCCCAATCGATGGCAGTCTCGACCTGCCAAGGGTCAACGACACTCGAGACGGCATACGAGATTCGTCCACGCAAAAGGGCGACTTCTCCGAGTAATGCGTTCAACAACAACGATTTTCCGGACCCAAATTTGCCGGCAATCAAGGTGACAGTACCTCTCTGGAAGGTAATGTCAAGGTCACGCAGGACGAATGGAGCCGACTCTAGGCTCATACCCTCTTGTAGCTCAGCCCAAGCGATGTCACCGACCACCACGAGAGGTTGGTTCTCCTCGGCAACGGTGGAGGCGCTCTCCGATTCGTCAAGGTACTGTACATCCGGTCTCTGCAAGAATGCGCTGATTCGTTGAACCGAAACAATCTCTTGTAGAGCATCCGTGAGAAGCTGTGGAACCGAGGTGATTGCGTGTCGGAATTCTATACTATCAGTAGGTGCTTTTACAAGAACATACCTCCAAACACGGATATGGCAGTCTGGATGGTTAGCATATATAACGCATGTCGAATGGTACAAGCCACGTACGAATGCGATGGACGCGGTAAGAGTCTCTCCTCGAATAATAGTATAATGTCCAAATGATACGGCCAGGACAAGAACAGGAGCAAAGGCACTGCATGTCAGTGCGCTCGCTGGTTGGCTACTCGGTATACTTACTAAAGAAGCCCACTGGCTGTGCTGACCAGTCTCGAGCGGAGCTGAAGTTGAAATTCCTGCTGACGGACCTTATCGAGCCGCTTGTACCAGAAAGCTTCCGAAGCCGTCATCTTGATCATCGACATGGTTTGTATCGCCTCTTGTAGAAGGGACACTCTCTTGTCCCCGATTGCCACGAACGCCTTGAAGATTCGGTATTGCCATCTTGACAGGATATATGCCGGAGGATATATAAGTAGACTTAGCATTACACCCCAGAGTCCAGATGGGCCTTTGGGCCTGTAAGCGGCTGTTTATCATGTATGAACGGGCTTACCAAGAATGGACCAGATGTAGAAGAATCCTATACCCATCTGTAGGGAGATCTTCACGAATCGAGTCAAGGTCCAGAGGAGATCTTTGAGTTTCTGCATATCACTCTGGATCAAATTCAAGACCTCGGCGTTCGAATGTGCAGACTTCTTGTCGTCTTTCTGAGGGCTAATCGAGTAGGTGCTCCTCGTGAGTAGCTTCCTAGAGGTCTCAGCTCGGTCCCACGTGCGTCCCTCCAGATGTGCCAACTCACCGATACAGAACAAACGAGAGATGAGCTCTCATTCGACGGTCCACATCAAGAAAGGTACTAAGGTGTCAGCATGGACTTTCATGAGCGGTTTCAAGTCTCACCAATCCCATGTCCGTTTGACCATAGCTATGATCTCTCCTAACTGAGCGATTGTCCACAAAGACGCATACGCCCAAGCAGCTCGGCGATCGGCGTGACCGTCCAAATTATACAGAATCTGCTGTATGCAGACCCATGGAACAAAAGAGATCAGAATCTCAATTGTCAAGCAAAGAAGAGCTACTCGATCAGCAACAAACGGCCCAAATGCCACAACAAACTCACTTTTGAGCCATCCAAACCACTGCGGACCCCATACCTCCCACAACAGGGCGGCCGTAGGGCTCAGCCATTTCGCCGTTCGCTTGCTCCAACGGACGGAATCCAAAATCGAAGGCTGCTGCTGCATGGCGGCGGGCATGACTGGTAGCTCGTGTAGATCGACCTGATCGAGCGCGACCACATGTCGTGCCATCTCGCCGACGTGAAAGCCCAAGAAGCCTCCAAGTATCGATCTTCCAGAGCCAAGGACATTTGCTTCGACCGGTTTTCCAATCTCCGCTACTTTCTCCGCAACAGCTTTGTTGTATAGCTTAGACTGTTCTCGGAAGCGGCCCGGTCCTAGACTGATAGTACCGCAAACAGCGACAGTCACACAACCGATAGCGAGGGCACAGTGACGTGTCCAGTGAGGCTCGAGGGAGTAATTGATGGCCAAAGCTTGACCTTGGGTAGCAAAGTAGTAGTGAAGGACGGAGAAGGCTGAAATTGTGAACAAATGGTAAGTGATTTGGCTGTGGGCCCAATCGGTCTTTACGCATAGGTAGATGGGTAGAAGTAAGATCGAGTAGAACGAGATGCCGACTTCTAGAGCAATTTGAATGACACTGAAGGTGTCCAATCCTGACGTGCGGGGCAATATGGCGATTCGGTAAGACTGAAATGCAGCCGACCCCATCACGCACACGATAATGAGAGCCTTGTGCCAGCGTATCTGTTTATCAGATCAAGCTACTTGCGTCTTTGACCGGACTTACACTTCTCCAAAATTTGGCCTCGTCAACAGCGTCTCCGTCTTCATGTAGAGTGTGATCCATGTTGTGCAATAAAGTTCTGGAGAGAGCTTCCTTTCTGGTAAGGGTCTTTTCGACGGACCGGTCACTGGCGTAAAGCTGGATGGCCCTGCCTCGCCAAGCCTTGAAAGCGGTCGTAATGAGTATGATGGCAGAGAGAGACATGGCCAGAAGGAGACAGGCGAGTGTGGAGTAGTCGATAGCAACAAGCCAAGTAGGCTTGATGTTGCTTGATGACCAGGTTGTTGGGTTATCGGGTTCCCTCATATTGGCGAAGGTTGCCATCACATGTGAGGATATGAGTGAGTATTGGTTTTGCGAGGCGTGATACGCCATACTGAGGATATTTTCCGTCATTTGGTAGATCGAAAAGGATTGTGAGAGAGATTGAAGGCGAAGGCGATATTGGGTTTATATGGGCGCGGCAGTCGAGATGGACGGCACTCGTGAATGGAGAGAGACCCCTGCTAGCACAACGGGCGCCCAGGAGCTGACACGGAGTCGTCATGAAAGGTAGTCGGCCCGTCACGGCACCGCATCGAGCATCAACATGGAGCGTTGATGAAAGGTTATCGCCTATCGTCGGGGTCCTGTCAGGAGTCAGCTCATGATCAGACGTCACATCTTGCACATACCTTTGTATCTGAGCGGATCCGATTTGCAGCCATATCACCTCCTTTGATCTTAATAACACCTCCTTTGATCTTTCCCGAAAGCCAGCTGACGTTCCTTTCAACTTTGACCCCTTCACTTTTCCTTTCATTGCCCGCCGGTGAGATGATTGACCATCTACATTGTCATTTTTATTCTTATACAGAACGAAGGCTTTTCTGAGCTTCGAAGTTGTAAAACAGCGAAACAATATGTCTGAAACACCCGCCTCAAAGATTCCTACCCGGGAGGAGGCCAAGAAGAAGATCACGGAGGGGGTCGAGACCGCCCAAACTGCTGTACCGAAAGCCGGTGGATTTGTTACTCCTCTTATAGATGGGGTCGTTGATGCCCTTGGAGGTGTAAGTCGCCTTTGGAGCTATACATAGCTGACTTCCAGTACGACAACATAGACCGACAGGTCAGCCATTGTCCCATATAGTGTTTCAGAACTTACCGTACAGGTCCGAAAGTACAACCCAGCTTTCCACAACTTTTGCGAGACTTCTTTCCTAAAGAAGATATCGTTCACCAACAAGCCGACCAAGCTACTAGTACTGATGTTCGCCCTGACTATCCTCCAAATGTAAGTGGAATGAGAGAGGAGCGGTTGGCTGATGTCAGGGTTCTCCCAATATTCAAGTGGGTCTTTGATTCCCTTGCCCGGATGCTCGGCTTCATCTTTCTTTACAATGGTGGTCTTGCCCAACTTCAATCGGGCTATAGAAGTCCCAAGACTGCCAATCAAGTCAAAGCATATCTCACCACCTTACTTATCCTATCCGCCATACAACTCATTCCCGCCGTCCTGTTCGATACGACTACCCATATGGGCGCCCTTTGGGGGTTTCTAGTTCCGGTGCTCCTGTTCACTTGCCCCGATTGGAATGCCGACCAGCCGATTGCGGTGATGATCTGCGACTCGGTATTTGCTACGATCTCGCTCGCTATTTCCAGCGTGATCCCTGCTTCTGTCCAAGTGAGTTTTGGTCGAAGATCTATTCTGATTGTTAGGGTGATCAGAGTCAGAATCTAGCCTTGTTGGCTGGAGTCGTTGTAGCCGGACTCTTGTGAGTGTCTTCCAGGCCCAGGTATTCTGACGGAGAGCTGACTATACAGCTGGATAGGTGCGATAGGTGCTACCGGCAGCTACCTCGCGACTTGGTCCTACCTCTCTTTCTCGACCATCAACGCCCTAGGTGCCGACCTCGCCGACGCCAAAGATGCGCTTTACAAGCCACAAATGATCGTATGGCATAATCTCCTCGCAATCTGGTTATGGCGATACTTTGTTTCAGCCCTCGAGGCTATCGGCATTCCAGGAATCGTGTCCATCCTCGGGTTGTTGCTGTATTACATTCCGACCTATTTCCTCTGGATGACCGGATTCTTCTTCTTGATGCTCATCACCAAGAAAATCGGTAGTAAGGAATACGTGAGCTCTTCTTTACCGAGCTCGAAACGTGGCGATAGCTGATGCACATTCAGAAGGCAGATACTTGGTACGCTAGATGGTTGTTGGGCGGAGTCGGATCGGCGGTTACGCGTCAGACGGTCGCAGCTCCAGCTGCTCCTAGGTCATCGTCTTCGTCACGGCCTCGAGAGTCTTCTTCTTCGTCTAAAAAAGATGAGAAGAAGTGACAGCCGTCCTATCCTTCTGCAGCAAGCCTCTTAGCACCGAGTTCAGACACAACTAGCGCACAGAAGTAGATGTACAAAGAGAGGATGCAAATCCTTGTTTACGCGTCAACGAGCAGTCGTGTGATGTCATCTGACCATCAATTCATGACTGTCGTCGATTGTACTTCTCACATTTCCTGACACACTAGCAGCCTCTTTGCCGTCCGAGAACCGTCCAGCATGCCTCCCAAGCCGAATGACTTGGACGAGATACCGGCGACGGCGGTCCTGCCGCTACAGGACTGGCTGAAACTGCTCTCTGGCCGTGGAGTCGAGATGCGAGTAGCTATGTCATTAGCTTCAAAGATGTGCGTTAGACTGTCATGAGGTCAGAGCTGACGACAGATACAACAGTCACAATACGAAGGAGAGGTTGGCTACGCTGGATGCCAAGAAGTTGACTCCTCATATACAAGACAAGGAGCAACGTCGGACGGTCGTCAATGCAGTCAAGGGAATCGCTTCTGGTCAGGTAAGTATTATCGTTCCAAGATTAAGAGGCAGAAGCTGACAATCATCAGGCAAAAGCCAAGAAGTTCAACAAGGATTCAGACCTCATGCAACCATTACCTACAAGTGCCGATATCGATCAGCCCGCATCACTGGAAATCAAGGAAATCACCGATCCAGAAGCATTGATACCAGTATCAATCACCACCAACAGAGCACCAGTCAAGACAGCATGGGCATTCGTAGTCAGCGAAAGACTAGGATTCGACCGCCAAGAAGCCTTGTCAATTGCCCATGTCTTTGTGCATTTCTCGTCAATGAAGCACGCTCTAATGCTGGGAAATATCTACAACAAGCAGGAGACCAAGGAGGCGGAGGAAGAGATGTCAGAACTACCAGACGGGGCCAAGTGGATCAAGAAGAAGCCGGAGCCCGCCTGGAGCGGGAAGAAGAGGAGGCGTGACGAGCCGAAGGAGACCGAAGCTGTGCAAAGTTCACAGCCGTGGGTCGGGCTGCTGAGAGCAAAGTGAGTCTCTTAGATCCGTATGAGTGCTTCAAGCTGATTCTCAGGATGTATGTTCCCCTGATCCCTTCTTTGTCTCTGACGAAGATAGACCGGTCATTGAGAGACATGATGGGACTTGGCGAGCGATCGAAAAGGGTCTGCCCGTTCAACCCAGTCAAGTAAGTTATATACAACAATGTGAGCTGACATGTAGGCGTTCCTCTACTTCACAAAGGCGTTCAAGGACTTTACACCCCACGTCATAGGCGCCATGAGACTAGTCGCAAATTCGTATGATCCGGAAGAGCTCAACCTCATCGGTATGGGTCTATACGTAAGTGGTTTTCCACTCTTGGTTCTCAATCAGCTGATCAGCAGAACGAATTTAAGCCAGATGTCGTAGAGTGGGGTCAAAAAGGAATTTTACAATGCTCCAGGATTTTGGATCAAGCCAAAGGGCCAGTCACCACCCAAAATGAAGGACCACCAGAGGATCTAGACCTAGGTCCGGCTCGTCCGCCGATTAAGCCGGTCATGTCGGGCGGTGATCTCGGCTTGGGGGATGAGGAAGTAGGCTCGCCATTATCCGACTTGCCTGACTTGGATCCTGAGTCGAAGCGAGCTAAAGTCGAAGAAGCGGGCATGAGCCTTGAGGAGTACGAAGCGATGCTGGACGCAGAGGATGGCGAAGGAGGATTTCTAGAGGCTGGGGGTATCCTGGACTCTTGATCGAGCACGGCTACAATGACAGCTCGACATTCACGATCAGCATTCACCACAGCACCGTATGACGCAGCCGGGGTAGCTCTTGTCTAAGCGGGACCTTTTGCTCGGTATAGCAGCTATGAGACGCTGAGAGCGCCACCTGCTGGTCCGAAGCTGGCCAGTTCAGATAGATTGATATCCGTACACAGAGACGCGATAGGCAACACATATGCATATATAATATATTGTCTACGTAAAAGATGTTATGGACGGAACGAGCCACGATCGCCATCTCAGCCCTTGAAGTGCTAAACACATATCTCCGAAGGAAACAAGGGTGACAAACGGATCAGAATGCCCATGCTTTTATTCTTCCGCCAGGTTATTGATGTTCACCGTCATAAATATGGCTCGAGGCCGGACGGGAACGGTGGTACGTCTGTTCTTTGGAGAAGACCGAAGCCTCCTCCTCCGAAGAGACGAGACCTTAACCCCGGAGTGTCGTGCAATCGTAGACGCCTAGGAAAGGGAGGTCAGTATTGGTGGTGAAGCATGTCAGTCCCGCGTCAGTACACTGGCCGAGGTCGATAACCTATGCATGGCTAGTAGCGACGCCGTATCGGACCTGTACGTAGTGAATTGGCGAGATCAGGTGGGATCATAGGACCAACAATCTCGATAACCTGTTGATCAGCAAAGGAACCACCAGTTCCCGGGACGACTGACCTTCAAGCCCATCTCCCTACCACCACCATCCCAAGCCCGCTCCAGTACTGGTCGTAGGACGTCATTGACGATCCGCGTGATCAACTCTCTCGCTTCATTCGGTGATTGGCGTCTCAGCAGTAGAATATTCTTCACTAGCTTCAAGCGGCGTCGGGCGAATCGATCCATTGATGTACGTGACGCTGGATCAAATGCTGGTGCGGGAATAGCCGAGGGCGTTGCGGCCTGCTGGACTGACGTTGCTAAGTCGACGATATGATTATGGAAGACCATCAAAATGGCTTTCAGGAAAGACTGATAATCAGCGGTGTTTGAAACCGGGCTGATATTGCTCACAGTGTACTTCCGACTATCCTTGCCTGTCAATTCCGAAATGACATCTGCCAGATCGACGGCTCGCCTCGTTTGGGGCGTCGAGTAAGGGTCATAAGCCCCATTCTCGAGTGCTTTGACCAGCAGGGGCACCACGGCTCGAGAGACCATCTCGGGGATCAGATCACCTTCTGGACCGAGTGGTGGTTCATCGTCATCGTCTTCGTCCATATGTCCATTCTGCGGGCGAACAGGATGGCAATAGGAATGTATCGATTGGAACCAGGTAAATGACTCGAGAGTGGTATTGGACTGCACGTCAGCTGGGCTCAAGTCTGGATATTAAGGAGCTTACCCGTAGAGGTTCCCATCCAACCATCTCTCCCCTAGCCCAGAATTCCCAAGCATGAACCAGAGCAAGACCACCGAAAGCATTAACATACTCCTCCTCGTGATGTTTCCGCCATCCGCCAAATTTGACAGCCACCCCCTTCTCTGGATCCCTAAAGTCTTCTGCTCTGACATCGTCAAGCAGGCCATGAACCCTCTTTTCCAATTGCTGATGTGCGGCAAAGTAGTCTTCGGCATCACCTTCAGCTAATGTCGAATCGGTGGAGAATCCTTCGTCTTCGCGAGATGCTCGTTGTTTGCGTTTACCACGTCTTGACTCTCGGGCAATCCGACGGGCTCGACGAACTCCAGAATGAGGACCCGCTTCCGACGGCTTCGATCTACCGAGTTCATCGACCTCTTCTGGTTCATCTGCGGGTGGAGGCGCGACTCCTAACGCCAGGGCGAGGTCGTCGAGATCGTCTGCGATCCGACGTTTTCCACTCATTTCGGCGCGTTCTCGATAGTGATGGAGCGCATCTGCTTCGATGGCCTCGAGTTTGGGGAACTGGATCGTCAGCATGATTCTATGTGGCTTGATGCAACTGACCTTCTCCTCCAGGAACCGACCAAGCATCTCGATCCATCCCCTAAACTCCTCGACCCATTCACGTTTCCCCTCTACCCTCTCGACCTCTTTCCTCAAGTCGATTTCTTGCTCTTCAAGGGCAGCTAAATCACGGACATTCGTCTCGAGGGTCTGCTCGTTTTGGGATTTGGTGACGCTAAGCTGGGCTAGGGAATTGGCGAGGCGACTCTGAGCAGGCGTAATTGTGGGCAGTGGCCGAGCTGTTGGCACTGAATGTCAGCTGAGCGCTTGGAAGTTCATGGAACGAGCTCACTTGGTGTAGGTTGATAGCTCGCTTTCGCGGGCTTTTCCGGTTCTTCTTCTTTCCATCCACCTGCCCTTCTCACTTGAGCCATCTCCCATTCTTGCGTCTCCTCATCGTCTTCGTCCTCCATTTCACTGCTGATCAGCGCTGCACGAATGGCACATCAACCAAGACGTACCGATCATCGATGAGTTCTCCTATCTCATTCCGTAATCTACGTGCTGCCTCCCCTTTCGCTTTCTTGCCAATATGTAATTTATCGTTAGCCTCGGTGTACATGGCCATGTCTATGATGAGCGTTGACCAGGATTTAAGATCCGGAAAAGACTCACCTTCATCGCCCTCGTCACCTTCATCTTCTTCGCGCATCAGACGTGACTCTGGATGTGGTCCCTTGTCTCCGTCATGCACTATCAATTTCCCTCCACCCAGTGATATAAAGTCCTCTTCTCCATTGATATCGTGCTTGGAGCTTTCAACCCTCGCCTGACGCTTCATCTTGGCAGCTGCTATAGCGGCTGTATCGGGTATGCCTTCCGTCGTATCGATACTGGCATATTTATCTCGAGCCATTTTCGATAATCCATTCGCATCCACCTCTTCAATATCGTCATCATCGTCGACAGTAACCGGACGTGGCCCTCGTGTAGGTGTGCTCGCCTTGAGCTGAGATAGATAGTCGGAAGAGTAAGATGGCGAAGCTGCCAGTGGCGAAGATGATGATGCAACAGCGTTCTCGAGACGTGCCGTCGTGGATTGCGATAGTAATGACCGTCTAGGTTTGCTAGGTTCGCCTTCTCCACCAGCTTTGTCCCCACCAAAGCTGAGTCGACTGCTACCTAGTGGACGGTCCCTGCGCTTATCCTTGTCCCTCTTGCCAGCCTTCTTCCTCTCAAAGACGCTGCCCATACTGACATCCCCGTCTTCATCTCCGACATCAATGCTCGTGTCTGGGTCATCTGCGGTGATGCTGGATCGTGCCAGTGGCGAAGAGGTCGTTGTAGGGTCCTCTGATTCCCTTGCACGCAGCGATGGGCGGCTTTTCGCCTTTTTGAACATATGGGGTGAATGATGTAGAAAGACAGGCAAGTTACAGCTAATTCAACTTCTTGGCTTCGGTGATAATTGCTTCCGTACATTGGTACAGTAATCCTGATATGCATACAATACACTACTACTAATGGTCCGCCGATAGAGCAGCAGCCTTCTCCTCTGCTGTGAACATGCGTGGCTACGGGAGTTAGTAGGGGCAATGGGGAGAACGGTGCTTGGTAGGCTTACGGGAATGTTACGTTCCCTGTATCATTGTTAGCTATCTTTCTTCGAGACCCGGGATACACATACCATTTTGTACCGTCGGGGAAGAGAGGAGCTGATACGATGAGTATATGCTGGCGCGCGATCAAGGGGGAGCAACTCACGTCTGTAAGGATCAGGATGGGCTTCTTTTGCCAACTTGGCCTCTGCCTGCTCTAGAACCAAGGCCAACGCTCGAGGGTCGGTGATGTTCCTACAGAGTCAGCGACGTCCGTTATCACGTTTCCGAGAAGTTCGAGGCGTTGAAATTGCTCGAAACGGGTAGCGACTGCTCGGAATTGAGCAGCCTCGCTTGAGGCGTATCTCCCGGCTGCTCCCTCCCTAATCCCAGAGTCGTGTCCATCCTTTTCCCAACCGTCTTCTGCTCTGTCCAGCTTTAGACGCCTTCAGTCTGATCCTCCGCCTCTTCGACCTTGCCCTCGACGACTCTCTCCTCATAAATCCCTAGCATCCGCATGACCTCGTCCAGATTGGAAAGCCAAACCCACCTGTTCCTCTCGAAATCCGCTCTAATCTCAATTGCCTTGTTTCTCCATAAATCCCGACGGATGTACCAGTTCAAGGCGTTTGTTAGATAGCGTTTGTACAGCGACTTGACATATAATCTGTTGAGATGAATGACAATGAATGTGATTGAGCGTAGAGTAATGTTGATTTGCCAAAGAGTGAAGCTTGTTCAGCTGATTTTTCCTGTATTTCTCTAAGCGATACACATACCTGTGTGCCGCCGAGTATGTTGATGTTGCTGGTGATGACATTATGAGCTTGACTACTGTACTAGACTACCAACAGATAGACACTGACACAAGGATCCAGCTACACCACCGGAATTAACCGGAAACTGCAATGTGGCACATCTAATTGGGTCAACCTATACACTGTGATTTGATAATCTGGCCTCTAATAATATCAATCCCGCGAAATATGCAACAGGCAGTCAACTCGGAATCGCATGTACTGGAAATGCATCGTCCCAGGCGATCAACGCCTGCACGTTATATAAGGTAGAATCTTAGGCATAAGGCAAAGAAGACAGGTAGATGAAAACCTAGAAGTGGGCGAGTTGCCTAGCTCCATGTCGGCCAACAACGTTCCTCTTCCTGTAGTCCTCCTCCTCATCCTCGTCCCCATCGTCGGACCCCTCCTCTTCAGCGGCATCGGTCTCGATAGCGGCGGCAGCGGTCGAAGATTTGGCTGATGTTGTCAGCTGAAGATCGTATAGATGACTTACCCTTCCCGCTCCTCCATCGGGTCCTGGTCCTGGACTTCGAAGTACTTCCTCCGGATCCTGAGCCGGCACTGGACGCTCAGCTTCAAGTCAATCTCTAGAGGACGGACTTACGATGATGACTCGGCGGGAGCTGAAGTAGGCGAAGTCTCTTCATCGGTACTGGAGGCCTCGGGGCCCTCCGAGCCGGTAGCCTCGGGAGCATCACCGCCATCGGTAGGAGAGGGAGCATCGGTCTCCGAGTCGTCGGCAGGGGTAGAGGCCGATGGGACTGCGGCAGACGACGAGGAGTCACCACCTTCGGCGGGAGGGGCGGAAGCACCACCGCCAGCGTAGACGGCTGGTCCAGGAGGAACGTAGTCGGCGGGGTCTCGTGGATCACCATCACCGGGTCCACGGTAGTCATAGTCGTACCATTCATACTCGGAAGTGCTGTAGATGTTCGGGAATTTGCCAGTGTCGCTTGGGGCAGCGTTACCTGACCCGGTGACGTCTGCTGCGAAGCAGTTGGGGTAAACCTGTGTGTCAGTCGTATGACACAAAAAAGGAATGTTGACGCACTTGGAATCCTCCCTTCGCCCATTCATAGTGCAAGGCAAGGATCTCGTGTCGGACCATGTAAGGACTAAGATGATCAGTCTCGAAACATCGATTGTCTCGCAGCAGCGACTTACCCAGGCGCAATGTCGGATGGGATGGTGAAAGACCAATTGTCCTCTTCGTTGATGGTGGTAGAAGGCCACTTTGAACCGTCCCACGATGTCTGACTGATTTTGAACCAGTCAAGAGATGCGGGGTCGACACCGTTACAGCTGGCTAACAGCGTCAGCGCTTGAAGCATTTCGGGGAGAGGAGTACTCACTGCCGGGGCATTTTGCCATGTACTCGATAGTAGGACCTGATGATCAGTTAAGTACTGACATGGCCCAAGACTCTGCTTACCCAAGTGCTCAGGAGGCCACACGGAGTTGCCGTTACTCGGCCCAGTCCATTGTGCGACGACAGTCGACCCAGCCTCTAAAGGCCAGGAATCAGAGGTAGTACTGGCACCTGCACATGCCACGATGGCACCGTCCCGATTGGCTGGTCCTGCCTGTCAGTGAAGATATCAAGTAAGGCCGTGTGACGTACCCCAATCCGTGTCGTCATTGGCAATTGAGGCTCCATTGGCGCCTTCTCCAGGAGAGGCACTGAGCCTGGTCTCACCGTTTATGGTCCACGAGTAGACGTAGCCGTGGGCATTGACGACACTGGCTCCAGCCAGGAGAGACAAGATACCGTATGCTTGAATCTATACGTTAGCTGAGGAATGCGACGACGTGGAGGGGAATTTACAGACAACATATCGATGAATGAATGTGGATGGAAAAGAGTGGATGAAGTCGAGATGAGTGACCGTCTAGAGCTCTATATACCTTCGTTGGATAAAGGGGCGACACCAGGTCGTTTGTTGGAAAAAGATGGAAGAAGAGGGGATGAGAATGAAATGGCGCAAAGGAAAGAGCGCTATATACCTTTACCAAAGATCATGACCCGTGCCAAGTACTTCAGAAGGACACCCTTCGACCATCCATGGTTTCACCCTTGTGTGGTACAGACCTCCAAAGGGAGTTTCAAAACCCACTCTACCAATCTCGTTCCTGGCTAGCAGATGCTACCATTCCTTTCGTGTACTTTCGTGTACTTTCGTGAGAGCTACCACTCCTTCACTGGGTTTCAGTGCGAGATTCCGTCGGACACTTACCCCGCGCCAAGTGAATGCTCATAGAGGGCCCTCCTTTTGATCCTTTGAGTCAGCGTTTAAACCCCCCTTTCTGTCAATGATCTGTTTTACCTGTCATCTAGGGTTCAGAGATTGAGGATCGACAGGGTCAGAGCGTTTGGAGATTCACTGGATTTCACTCGTGTTCGGGCCTGACCCAGGTGAGCGAGGCGGTGTTGTCAGGGGTTTTGTGTGTCTAGGTCAGACGTTTCACTTTCTTGGATACCCGAGGTCAGTATCCAAGCAACGTATATATTCGACGTTCGAGCTCCTACAGACCTATTCAAGGGAAGCTTGTCAGAAGCTGTCTATCAGTCAGTTGTAATATCCACATTCGAGGGACCTTGTACAGGGAAATTTGAATAATCCTCCAATCCAGCACCTTCTTTGATGCGTTGTCAAGAGGAATGTCTTAACCGTACATTCGGCAGCCATCGCATAGACCCTATTCTCGTCCGACAAGTCTCAATAATCAGACCAGCTCTCACGTCAGTCTTGTAGAGTACGTCAGAAGTACACACGAGAATATAGCAAGGACAGAGTGGGGTGTAGGCGTCACCCTTCGGCCAATTATTTTATCCGAAACCCCGTTCCCGCCTTTAGCCGTCCTGATCCTCTTTTATGCTTTGTTCTTGGTATTCTATCGGCCTTGAATACGCCGGTCTTCTTGCGGTCTAGAGAAGCTTATAAGATGGGGAGGAAGATGAAGGGTGTCATTCCCACTAAGTTTTCCTTGGGTCTTATCTAATACGGTACAACAGGACAAGATGGACAAGGAACCTGATTTCGATAATCACTTGATGGACAGGTCGTTTATCGATGCCGATATCCCCGACTTAGTTGAGAAGCTTACCCAGGAGGAGAAGAGGATCTTGCTAGCTGCTGATGGATGGTGGCAGTGAGCTTTTCACCTGTTGTCCTGTTCTATACTGACTATCTAGCACTGCTCCCATTCCAAGGCTCAATATTCCGAGGTTCGTCTGCCGGATTCGACCTACAAGAGCTGACAAGCAGTATCAAGGTCACCGATGGACCATCCGGTGCTCGAGGAGGGAACGCATACAAGATGAGTGAGTGACATGAAGTGACCAGTACTGACCAGCAGCCCCCGCTACATCGTTCGCCAATGCAACCTGTCTTGGGGCTACTTTCGATACCAACCTAGCTACCGAAATGGGCAAAGTCCTGGCTGCCGACACCAAGGCCAGAGGCGCTCTATGTCTCCTGGGTCCCACTATCAATATCCAACGATCACCACTTGGTGGTCGGGCTTTCGAATCGTTCTCTGAAGACCCTACTTTATCTGGTCGGATTTCGGCAGCTTATACCAAATCGCTTCAAGAGAATGGTGTTTCCGCGACTCCGAAACATTACCTCTGTAACGACCAGGAACATGATCGAGTGGGCCAGGATGCGATCGTTCAGCCTCGAGCATTGAGAGAGATTTACCTGAGGCCATTCCAAATTACCCAAGCTTTGGCGAACCCTTGGGCAGTGATGTCTTCGTACAACAAAGTGAGTCTAGGCAGGAAACGCGAGGAAAGTCAAGACTGACGGACAGGTGAATGGCACTCATGTTGCCGAGAGCAAAGAACTTCTCGAAGGTGTCCTTCGAAAGGAATGGGGCCACGAAGGGATCGTCATTTCCGATTGGTACGGTACATACTCGTCCGGCGAAGCCCTCAACGCCGGTCTCGATATCGAGTTTCCAGGACCTACCCGATGGCGACAAAAGACCCATTTCGACTACCTACTCCAAGTTCACAAGGTCGACCCGAGGCAGATCGATATTCTCGTTACTCGAGTTCTGCAATGGGTCCAGAAGATGGTCAGGGGCTCACCAGACTTGACTTATGCCAAGGATAAACTTGAGAAGACTAGGTGGGAAGATAAAGAAAGCGACGCGAAACTTGTTCGAAAAATCGTCACTTCCGGTATCACCTTGCTCAAGAATGAAGATGAGATCCTACCTGTCAAAAAGGGTCGAGTCGCCGTCATTGGACCCAATGCCAAGGCAAAGGTATTCACTGGGGGTGGATCAGCTCGACTCCAGCCTGCTTGGTCTTCGACGCCATGGGAGGGTATGGTGTCGGAGAAACCTGATGCAGTCGAGCTCGAATACTCGGTTGGAACCTTGACAGCCAAGTATTATCCTCTCTTAGACGAGAACTTTACCTGTTCCGATGGATCACTCGGTTTCGACGGCTGGCATTACGCCGTCACTGAAGACGGTGAACAAGCTACAGAGCCTGTCGGACATGATCAACTTTACAGATCTGAACTGCGTTTCAACAACTTTGCCCGAAAAGGTTTGGGGGAGCATTGGTACACCGAACTCAAGACTACATTCACCTCTCCCATTACCGGGGTTTACGAGTTTGAATGTACTGCCACTGGCAAGTATCGATTCTGGATCGACGATAAGCTGGAGATCGAAGAGGTCGACTACGAGGAAAAGGGGACTGCCTTTTATGGAAATGGTACCAAGGAAAAAGTTGTCAAACTCAACGTTGAAAAGGGCAAGGTGAGCGATTTTGGGCTTCGGGGCTGATGGTAGAAATACGAACTTCGATTCTTGCATGATACCCGACGACCAGAGAATGTCCGATACTTGGTCTCTTCAGGTCTTCGATATGATGGTATCCGAATCGGCGCTCAGCCAGCCTACGATGCGGACCAAGCCATTCTCGACGCCGTCAAGCTCGCCAAAGAAGTCGATACCGTCATCCTCTCGGTTGGTCTGAACCAAGACTGGGAATCTGAGGGAGACGATCGACCTACCTTACATCTCCCCATGCGAACCGATGAACTCGTTTTCAAAGTTGCCGAAGCAAATCCGAATACGGTGGTAGTCATTCAGGGTGGATCTGCCGTTGCTATGCCTTGGCTAGATATAGTTAAGGGTGTCGTACAAGCTTGGTATGGAGGTGGTGAAGCTGGTACTGGTATTGCCGATATTGTCTATGGACACGTCAATCCCTCGGGTCGACTACCCCTGACATTCCCGAAAAGGAATCTCGACAATCCCGCTGCCTTGTCGTTCAAGTCGTTCAACGGGAAGACGTACTATGAAGAAGGTATTTGGGTTGGATACAGGCATTACAATGCTCGAGAGATCCAGCCCCTGTTCCCGTTCGGCTTCGGACTAAGCTATACGACCTTTGACTACGACAACCTGGAAATCGCCTCGGTATCTCGAAAGGGCACCAAGGCGGGCGATTGGAAGCTGAAAGCCAAAGTGACTGTCAAGAACACGGGTCCTATCACCGGTAATCACTCTGTCCACTTTTACCTGTCACCCCCGCCTGAGACTGCCACCGGGCTCAAGCACCCCGAGTATACCCTCCAAGCATTTACGAAAGTATACGATCTTGCCGCTGGTCGTTCACAGACCGTCGAGGTGGAGATGGACAAATGTGAGTGTCATCACTTCGGATTAGCTGAATGACCAGATGCGATCTCACACTGGGACGAGTCATGGAATGTCTGGCGTGCCGAGCCTGGGACCTGGACCGTAAGAATAGGACGAGACGCTCAAACCTTTTACGGGGCAGAGACATTTGAAGTTGGAAAGGATATTTCCTGGACTGGTTTGTAGGATTCGAACGGATGCATCGTACAAGTGTTACAAGATCCCTCGTTACTGACGTTACTGCTGGCCTTGTGGTCCCCAATGATTGTTGTTGTAATTTTGCTGTTGGTTCTGGTCGTTCATATTTGGAGGTTGTTGTCCGGCAAATCTAGGATTGATGGCGGGCCCACCGGGTTGTGGCATGAACTGCTGGAAGGGATGCTGGAATTGGGGATACGGTTGGAACGGAGCGGATTGCTGATTATAGTTGGTAGGGGGTTGGTATGGTTGATTTGGACTGTACGAGTCTACAGGAGCGGGGAAAGGCTGGTATGGCTGTTGCTGATATGTGTTGTCCTGGTAGGAGTTTTGTTGGAAGGATTGTTGATTGTCCTGATATTGAGGGTATTGATGTTGCGATTGTTGATATTGGTCGGGCATAGGTTGGTACTGCTGGGATTGCTGATTCTGGTAGCCAGATGATGACGCTTGATTAGGTCGCTCATCTCTGCGATTGCCATTCCTTCCTCGCCCATCCCCACGTCCACGACCTCTTCCGCGCTCCCTACCCTGACCTCGTTGATTTCCTCTTGATCCTCCTCGACCTCCTCGGCTCGGCGCTTCATTCCTGGGCAGAGCCGATTGTGCCGACTGTCGATCATCGAGATCGTCGTATTGGACTGTTCTTCTTCCAACGCTGATACTTGATCCGGCCTCAGAGCCGTAGACACTCCCTTCCTCATCTCCACCGTACATACTTCCAGTCTCGGACCCAGCATAAGTCTCGTCCGGTCCTTGATAGTCGAAATGTGGTCGACTCGGTAGACCATGTGCAGCTCGTGGTGGCAAGGCAGACCCTCGTCCTCTGGTAGATACCGTTGATCCAAAACGGACATTCTTCCGCCTCTTTTTGGCTTGTGCTTCGGCCTCATCATCACTCCATTCCATCTCGTCCTCTCCAATCTCTTCATCGTGCATGTTTGACGCATCAGATCCTTTGAATCGAGGGTCACGGACAGCGACCATATTGACGAATTGACGATATGTAGGATTGGAGGGATAGAATAGCTTGGTTCCAGGTTCAAGGGATTCGGCAGTGGGATAGGGGTGAGGAGGTGGTGGTAAGCGAATTTGGTAGTATGGCGATGTCAACGGTCCGAACGTTTCGGATACCTGCGATCAGCTCTGATAGGACTTTGTAACTCACTGTTCCCAGTACACGACCATCTGAGAAACAGACCACACTGCCCTCTTCTAGCCATCCGTCCTCTCCAGTCGACGGGAGGTTTTGCATAGCGCGAATGATGACCGTTCCCGCTGACTGGAACTTGGGGGTCTCGGTGGGTTCGGGTGCTGTGACTGAAGTGCTTGTTGCATTGATTGTCTGGGCGGTAGTTTCAGCGTCGGTATCATCCTCATCAACTACGCCGGAAGTGACGAGCTCGACTTCGTCCTCCTCGTCTAGTGGCAGTGACTCGACTGGAGGTGCGGGCGGAGGTATCGTCATGTCTACTGTGGGTGACGTAGGGACTGGTGTCGTGGCGATGTTGACTGGCGCATTTGATACCTCTACCTCCTCTGCGGCAGCTTTCGCAACCCATGCCTCCGCCTTTTTATCCCTCATCCAGCTGATTACGTCTCCGGCAAGATTCAACCTTTCACCCTCTGGTAGCTTGACTATAGGCGGTTGAGCGACAGGCGGTAGTGGAGCTTCATTCGCCGATAGTATAGGACCCGATGGCGCAGGTTCCTCCTCCTCCATCATCTCCATTGCTAGTTGCCGTAGATCTGCCCCTTCTCCAAGCTTGAACACTTCCTCGTCATCGCTATCGCTATCCGCTTCCTCAAAGTCCGAGTCCAGCTCCGCTTCAGGTCCATAGACCATCTCATCCGCTTCTGCCTTGAGTATACGGTGCTCTTCCTCCGTCATGGGTGGCTTCTCTTTTCCTTCGTCTTCGCCTTCCTCTTCACTACTGCTCTCCTCCTCGCTTGAGCTGTCGTCGTCGACCAAGGCAGCCGGCGCTGGTGCTTTCGGAGTTTCCAGTCCAGCGTCCTTGGCCTTTTCCTTTTTCTCCTTTGCTAGCCTCATACTCTCCTCCACCAGCCTGCGCTTCTCCCTCACCGTCATATCGAGTGGTGGCATGCTCCCAACAACCTGATGCGATTGAACCATCTCCATAATAAGAGATACATCCTGCGGTATCGCTGGGTCCATAGGCGGTCGGAATCCCGATGGTCCTGCTTGTGCGTTATCCATGATTTAGATATAAATGTGAGTGATGAGTTGACGCGAAGATGGTCGTTGATTTTGAATTTTTGATAACCGGATTGAGCCCCACATTTACTTGAATTGACCGAACCACCTAATGTATACAGTTGCATGCATACATGTCACTAAGTAATCTATTGGGACCAAAGACAAAGGTCGCGTAAGTCCAAATTAAGTCTAGTCTGACGGGTAGTGTGTCGGCGTCAGCACCAGGTTCGTCGAAAAAAGCGATATTGTCGGATTCAGAGGATCAGTGGACTGGTCCATCGCTGCCTGCGTTCGTGCACCTCAAGTTCGCGCATGCTCCTATATTTGGAGCAGAGGAGATCGCCATAACTTTTCAAGGTACATTGCATCGGGTTGCGCTAGGTCTGCATGCTGATACGGATAGGCGGCTTTGTCGGTACGAAAACGGAAGTATGGGCAGCGGGCGATAGTGAATCAGCACCGTTGCATCACGTCGGCAACATCTATCCAGAGGACAAGAGCAGACGTCAGGTCTTCCCGTAAGCTCATCCATAAGCCCAGGACCTGGGTATTGTCGCTGACGGACTAGACTTCGTTTTCAGGATGAATCCATATCGGAGCTGAAGTTGGTCTTTGAGGAAAGTAGCGACAACCAGGGTAGGGTCACGGTATATCAGGTCGAGGTCTTGGGGAAGGAGGTTCGTAAAAAATGATAGACGATGAAGACGTCCTGGGAACAGCTTGCATGTCGGATCAAACAGAGCCTTCGATATCTCGCCTCCTCTATATGAGCAGGAAAGCGGAAATCACACATCCGCTAAACTCGTAGAGCGAGGCCTCTAAGTCCTCGAGTGCATCCCAACATTGATGATACTGTCGTGCTGTCGTTGTGCAAGTCTTGTATGACCCATAACATACAACCTTCATCAAGGGATTACTTCCGCTTAATATCCGGCCTGTTGTTGACTTCTATGTTGAATATGAAAACAATGAACTCACATCGAGCTATGTTTCAAAACCCTAGCATCTTCCAAACCCCTATCATCCGGACAGCGGAAAGCCATTGTGTATGGCTTGGCTTCAAGGCACTAATCATGTCTCAATCACCCGACCTGACACCAGGGGAACAACAATGAAGTCTAATGATCCCGTTGACAGCTCATTCCTCACCTTTCTCCTTTCTCCCCTATGTTCACCGGTATAGTTCAGCCTCCTACATCATGAATGTGTGACGCACACAGCTGGTTGTGTTAGAATTACCATGGCCAAAGTCTGGAAATCGATCAAATAGCTTCATCTGGTGCCAACCCCTCATTAATCGCTTATTGTCCTTTAGCCTTCAGCGCCTTGTCACACAGCTATATTCCCCTCACAGGGGCTATTCGCCGAGAGGATTACCCGTCTTGGCCCACTTCAGAACATATTCAGATATATAAGTAGCGAAGGAATCATTCGCAAGTCGTCTCTTCTTCCATTATCTATATCACTGATATCGTTATAACTCGTTTACTTATACCATGATGACTTCGATCCTTCGCTATCGTCAAATGATATCCACCGCCTAGGATAGAGCATT
Source organism: Vishniacozyma victoriae (assembly GCA_017654735.1). Taxonomy (NCBI): domain Eukaryota; kingdom Fungi; phylum Basidiomycota; class Tremellomycetes; order Tremellales; family Bulleribasidiaceae; genus Vishniacozyma; species Vishniacozyma victoriae. The sequence continues at coordinate 2,108,125 of JADPYG010000088.1, forward strand.
CGAGAAGTCCAGTCTGGGTCAGACTGTGCCGTACCCTCCTTGATCAGGTCGGGAGTTCGACTTCCCCTTCAAATTCACATCATGTTGATCTCTCCACCTTCTCACTCTACATCATGCTTAGTCCGTTATATGTATCTCGCTATACGACCATAGGCTGATCCAGTAGTTGACCGATACATGGCTCATTACCGTCCGTTCCCATCTCCGCCAAGCCATTACCCGCGTCTTTTATCAGGTAACCTAGTATCCACATCCTCACCTCAATGACCCATCATCCTCCTCCTCCCACCAACACCGCCCCTGCCCACCACTTGTCATCCGCTAATCAAGTAGCTCGACCATCATATATCATTCCGTGATTCAGGAATCCTTGGCCATCGCTCATCCTCCATGGTCAGTTCCGCTATCGATACCCTCGCCCCACTTCACCTCGTCCCTAGGCCCTCCTGATCCATATCCCCATCGCCATCCAACATATGCCTACTATATCTCGAACTATGCTGACCAGTAGCTCGACTAAGAGGAAGTACTTCGCCAATCTCGTCGTTCGTGATACGCTTCGCCATCAACATCCTCAACCCCTTCCACTCCGACCTCGTTCCCTCTCTACCTCAACCCCGATCCACCACCTCTGTGCTCGGTGTCACGTAGTGGGTCGACTACGATAAACTCCTTCGCATATATTTACAAGCCTTTCATACAAGGCTCTTCGACTTCGACCTCGAACAAAAACAGATGTCCCAGACAAGCAAAAGGATGGCTCGAAGGTGGATCGAACACCTGACCTTGGCAAGTGAAATTCTTCAGTGCCACGCTCTCCCAGCTGAGCTATCAAGCCCGGATTATTGGAAGACAGGCGGACACGCGCAATATTGTATGTCAGCAAAGAAATTGCCTGATCGCCCTGCAGACCTCGGTAGCTTGGAGCGGGCGAATTTCTGGTCACAACGGTCTTGACGGCACCATCAGGCCGGGCTTCTGGCAGTCTCCATATGACTTTGCAGTTTTTGTGAGTCTGCTGGACAACTATCGCAATTGAATCGCTAACGATACAGCACAAACATGAGAGCAAAGGGGACATGCATGTAACAACAGTATATCGACCCGAAAATATAAAGCAAGCGAAAAGACGAAATATTAACAAATAAAAGCAAGGACCAAGACTATCTATACAATCCGATGAGGAATCTATGATCGTTCTCCTCGGAGTCGTCGGGCGAGCTGAAGATCCTTGGGCTGGATGGTAACTCGCTTGGCGTGGATAGCGGCCAAGTTGGTGTCTTCAAAGAGAGAGACGAGGTAAGCTTCGGATGCTTCCTGGAGGGCAGCGACGGCGGAGGATTGGAATCGGCTGGATCGTCAGCTTGAGCATTCCAAGAAAGGGATGGAAGAAACGTACAGATCAGTCTTGAAATCCTGAGCGATTTCTCGGACTAGTCGCTGGAAAGGGAGCTTTCGGATGAGGAGCTCGGTAGATCTACATGATCAGTCATGACGGGGACAGTGGATGAAGAAGGACTTACTTCTGGTATCGCCTAATCTCTCTGAGGGCGACGGTACCGGGCCTGTACCTATGGGGCTTCTTGACACCTCCAGTGGTAGTGGACTTGGTACCTGCGGTCTTCCTGGAAGCCTTGGCGGCGACTGATTATTAGCCCAGTATCAGATAGATGACAGTGATGACTTACGCTGCTTTCGGGGAGCTTTTCCACCGGTAGACTTTCGTGCGGTTTGCTTAGTTCGGGCCATTGTACTGATTTGGTGTTGGGGTTGGTTGTGAAGTGAAGAAGTAACAAGTAATGGATGAAGAGCGTTGATGAGACAGCTAATCAGCGGTCTAATGGTCTGCTTATATATGTATACATGCCCCTTTACCCTATTTCCTGTCTCCTAATGACGAAGGGTCAACATTTGATGGCGATCAACAACGCGAGAGATAACACCGAATTTCATCACGTGACTTGAATTTCAGATTATACCGACTGTTCCTGGGAGTAATGCCCTGAATTACATGACTGTCGTTGAACTAGTCAAATGGAGTTGACACTTGTAGCCATGAAGGCTGCTGTACTGCTTTGACTGTCAATGTATACATGAACATCACCTGGCTGTCCGACGTTGCGAAGAAGCGAGATCGAGTCATGCTGAGTGTCAGCCTTAGATACGTGGAGATAGCTATCCCTCGGTCTGAGAGGTTTCGGGTAGCTCCGATGAAATACCGAGTCGACAGTCAAGCTTCACGAGTCGATGCAGCATCCACCTGCTGTCATGTCTACCAACTGCAATGTCGTCTCAACCTCGCCTGGAATACTATCTGATCAACGCTTTCACCACCGATAGCCCTCACTCTGGTAACCAAGCTGCCGTCGTCTTATTCCCTTCCGCTTCAGACTCAAGAGCGGATGATGATGAGTTTCTCCTGAGGACTGCTAAGGACTTTGGATACTCCGAAACTGCTTACTTGGTACCCATAGATGAGCAGGCTGGTGAATGGAGCCTGAGGTGGTTCACCATCTATAATGTACGTCCATTCTCGCTTGCAGCAAACGAATGAACAGCCAAGACTGACGGTCAGGAAGTCCCAATATGTGGTCATGCCACCCTAGCAGCTGCGAAAGTGGTGCTATCCAAATACTCGCATCTTTCGAAAATCAAGTTCGAAACTCGGTTCTGGGGCACATTGACCGTTAAGCGGCGGACTGGTGGTGTTGCGGATCGCAATACTTTGGAAGTCACTATATCGCTTTCGACACTGCCGAAGCCAGCGTTGGAGAAGCTCGTGGAAACTGGACAGCGCAATTTGGAAACATTGGCGGAACCACTGGCTAATGTACTTGGAGTCGGGAAGGAGCAGGTTGTAGGAGTCGGCGAGTTCAAGTATAATGACAAGAGCTTGATCGTCGAGGTGGCCAAGGAGGTGGATATGGGGAATCTCACCGTCGACCCAAAGGCTCTAGTCAGTCTTCTCAGATCAAGTAGAGCTCAGCCCTGATACCTTAGGTCCCGTACTCTCCAGACATGACCATTGTCACGCAGATGCAACCCGACTCTTCCTCCCCTGGCCGACTCAGGACAAATAGCAGAGTATATTGCGAAGACTCGGAAGATCCAGTAGTAAGCTCTTCGTAATAGACAAGCCTCGACGCTGACAAGTCAGACTGGATCCGCACATGCGTTCTTGACAGGCTACTACCTTCTCACTCCGGTGTCGGCCCGCCTACCAGCGATAGTCACGAGGGATCCATCACTAGCATCCAATCTGGCATTGGACGCTAGGCAGCTGAGTGAAAGAGGAGGAAAGCTATTCTGCGAGCTGAAAGAGGGTGGAATGGTGGACCTATCGGGCACTGCCTCAGAGTGGGGACAAGGTAGCTTGACGTCATGGTAGGATCATGACATCTCTTCATTTGGACATCGATCTGAACGTTCATCTACTGAAGACTCTTGGTCTCTGCATCTTCTGGTGTACCAGGTATCTCGCTAGATTCCGATTCCCGCCGGGCAAGTTCCCTTCGCTTCGAATCTCGAGTCGAGAGGTACAAGATAGCTACCAATCCGAGGACTTGGAGACCGGAAGCTACGGATGCTGCAATATTGCCTTTGTGGACGTATGGCTGCTCGGTCTGCTTGAATAAAAGAACTGGACATCAGCTACATCCAGGATGTCCAAGGGGATACTTACGAGGTAACCATGCGTTGAAGGAGACTTGATATCAGCATGACACGTAACCATCTTCATGGTACTTACAAGCGACGGAATTGAAAGTGGCCATGACGATACCTCGTTTCTCGGACGACTCTCCGATGATCTCACTACACCCTACTCGTCAGCCACGGGAGGAACGCAGAGGAGGTACGTACAGGCGTAAAGAAGACCAGGGGTACAATTGACAATACCAGAGAAGTAGTATATCACCCATCTGCTCGCTCGATTATCGATATACACCGGTAATCCAGCCAGAAGGGCACAGATCATACAATGCCAAAGCTACCATTAGCTCAAATCACCAATATCCATGGAGACTCACTCCGACAAAGATGAGCGGAGGCCATCGACGACCTTTCAGAACGGTATCACTGATCCAGGCAAACCCTAGAGCGGAAATTATCTGAGTAGCCCAAATACCGCAGGGGTAGTAATTGATTTGCTGGATGGTGTATTTTGGGTCTACCGATTGTTTCAACCAGAATGCCATCGACTGTTGAGGATCTGATATCAGCTCCACCTCCTGACAATCACTTACTTTGAGAAAAGATATAACAGCTGTAAACAAAGGTAAACACGAAGATCTCCCATGTAGTGATGATCTTCCAAAGTGCCTTCAATCCCAATCCACCCTTTTTCGGACCGACTCGACCGACGGAAGCGAGCCGTTTATTGGCTAGAACGATGTCGACTTGCTTGAAGATCCATCCGGGTTTGATAACGCTCGGCAAATCGGGGATGAAGAAGAATGCGGCAATGGCAATGGGAAGGGAGATGACGGCGTCAATGGTAAAGATCCAACGCCATCCTGGCATACCGGATTTCCCGTGTAAGGTGGTTTGGACTCCTCCTTGGAGAACACCAGAGAGGAGGGTACCGGCAGCAGTGGCTGCTTGAAAGATATTGGATCGCTTGCCAAGCTCGTCTTTGGTATACTAGGACCCAATAAGGAAGACTGTTATCAGCTTTAAACAGGCTTAGGAGGAATTGACGTACGAAGACCAGGATAATAGGCAGACTCGAAAAGACCAACAAAGAACCGAATGGCAACGAGTTGTTCCCAAGTCTTTACCCAAGTCGTACACAGAGTCAAGATGGACCAACCAAATTCCATCGCGAAAACGATATAATGAGGCGACACTCTATTCAGGAGCATGTTTCCTGGGATCTGGCCAATCACATATCCAACCGACCAGGCGGTGGTAGCGTAATTGAGCTGCAGCCCAAACATGTTGAGGTCCTCTTTCATCCCGCTCACGACTGACGCGTCAGCTCAATTTGGACGACACTCAAGACATGGACTTACAAGCAGTATTGATATTAGTTTGATCGATGTATCGACATATCAGACCGAGGACCGAAAAGATAAGGAGCGAGCAATCGAGTTTGACCAACAACCGCCTTTCGGCAGCTGATTTACCAAAACTATCCCATAGGTAATAAAAAAATGGAGGCTTCTTTTGTTCCTCTTTTTCCACCTCGTAAACTTCCGACATGATCAGTACTCTAAATTATGTGGGACAAGGTGTGGTCTACCATTTCATACGCTGATTATAAGTCCTGAGGAACACCGGACAAAAATCGCCCGGAAGATCATGGCAGAAGTCGACAAATTCCAGTAGTATGGTACCACTCGCGCTCATACCATACGTTAGTTTGAAATCACCCCACTCTCTCTCGCATCACAAAGGCCAAGGCGGCGAGAATAGCTCCACTGGAATGCCTGACTATTGGCCCAAATGATCGATTGCGCAAGAGTGATTCCATCAGAATCAGGAACAATCAAGTTCGGATATGACCGAAGATGGCGACATTCGTTCTGGAGGTGGTGTCATATCACCTACCTTTCACCAATGTATAGCCGACAAGAATGGGGTGGATTACTTCGAGAAGTCTATGGTGATATATCCTGGCAATGTCGGGATGAGGGAGTTCAAATCCTCAGATCACAATGGCACCTGTAGCAATCAACGATATACCTGTCGACACTATCTCCCAGCTCAAGCAGAATGTCGCGCCTGGGCCGCCTTTACCGAAATGGCAATCTCCACCTTTGACCAAGCAGGACCGTAAGTCATTCCTGTGTGAGCGAGAAATCATTCGGCTGACATATAGTCGAGTGGGCAGACCTAGAGGAGCTTGATCTACGACTCCTCGATTCGACCGACCCCGAGGTCCGAAGCAAGTTGATAGCCGGTGCCAAGAAAGCATTGACGGTCGATGGATTCCTGTTTGTGACTGGTACCGGTGTTTCCTCCGAGACCTTGGAGAGAAACCTCGCAATCGCTCAACATGCCATCTCTGGGATCAGTCGAGAGGAGAAATTACCTTATGCTGCCGAGCTTGATCGGGGATCTTATGTCGGCTACAAGCTTAGGGGGATATGGCAACAGCAAGGTGGTGTTTCCGATAACCTCGAGGTGAGTCTATTTGTACTGTATCGCTAGTGCTGATGTCAGCATTACAATCTTGAATCCCATTCATTCGAGGATGTAGAGTCAAAACACCCAGCAAAACTCTTACCTTTCATCCCCGAGATCAAAGCATTCGCAGAACACACATATCATTATGTCGTTTACCGGATCCTCAAACTTGTGTCTCTAGCTTTGGAGCTACCAGAAGACCACCTTTGGGATCTACATGAGAAGAGGGGAACGATCGGGGCAGCATGCCAGAGGTTCATGGGTTATTTCCCTAGGAATGAAGCGGATGATGCCGCTACTTCGGGCATTTGGAGTAAGGGACATACCGACTGTAGGAACTTTTCCGCGACGACAAGACCCATGCTGACCGATAGACAACAGTATCTCATTGTTGTACTCACAACCAATCTCGGCATTACAGATTCTGACCCCTCAAGGTGAATGGAAATGGGTCAAACACGTCGAAGGCTCCGTTGTGGTCAACACCGCAGACGCGCTAGAATGTGAGTCATACCATAAGTACAATACTGACAGTAGTCTTGACAGGAGGAGTATTCAAAGCGACCCGACACAGGGTTATCCGCCCACCATCAGATCAAGCAGACATAATCCGATATATACTCATTCACTTTGCTAGGGTCAAACTTGATCTTCCGCTGAACCCAATTTGGGAATCCCCAGTGGTCAAGGCTCTTGGGAGGAATGCGTTCCAGGATAGACTCGATCAGGGGGGTAATGCCCCTACTCAAGATGAGTGGTTGAGGGAGAGGATCAAGAGGACTGGACATGAGTTGTATGATCATAAATCTAGGCAGGCGAATGGGAAGGTTGAAGAGGAGGTGTTGGGTAGAAAGGTAGAATACTACGTTTGAGCATTGTAGCCAAGATTAGTCATGCACGAAGTCTAGTACGAAACCTGTGACTCCTTCTCAAGTATCGCGATACTACTTTACGCAGCCATTCTGGACCCAGTGACTTCTTGACATTTCGCAGTCCACAGAGTTGTGAAAGGGCGGATCGGAGTTGGGACGCTGCATACGTAGTCCGAGTCAGTAGCCTAACAATCGCTTCCTCAATCCCGTATCGAATCTCCTCTCCACTCTCCACTCCTCAATCTCTTTCCAATGATCCGGAATCTCCTCGCCCCCATCAGCCTCTCTCATCAAATCAAACAGACACCTCGTATAAGTCCACTCGTACGGAACGGCGAAAATCAATTCCTTTCGAGTAGATTCACTGATTCTAGCAGAAGCGCTAGGGGGCGTCTGGGCGGGTAGGGCATCCGGTGGAGGAGTTTGCGGAGGCGTCAAGTTGGCTGTCGAAGGGTTCTCGGGGAGTTTTGGAGATGTAGGGAAGGAAGGTAGGAGACCTGCCCAGTAGAGGGATTGGAGACGAGCTTGAACTTCAGAAAATGGGAATGGGACGATCTGGTATGCTGTTTTGTTAGCTTTGTCATGAGTCAACGGAGGAATGTACGAAGACCTGGGAAAGCAATTGATCTATCTTCCTTGAGGAACAGGAGGAGTTCATCCAATCCGACCATGTGTAGGCCTTTTACTCCTCCAATCTCCCATTTATCCCCACCCTCTCTTTCATTTGCGCGTATGACTTCGTCCAAGACATTTGCTGATTTCCATGGTTCGTCCGTAGCTTTTGCGAATGGTAGACTATTATTGTACCCTGTCGCGAAAATGATCAAATCGATATCTTCCAGGACTGTCCTTGAATCATCTTTCAGATGGATAGACCCCTTTGATTGTTCACCTGATGGACCCTCGAAGTGATCGATAGTAGCTACCGTCCGGATGTATGGTGCCCAAGGTTCTGTACCGGAATTATATCCAGCCCTACTAGCTCCAGTGACGGATTGATAAACCGTAGTAAATGGTCTATCTTCCTGATCATCGATCTTCTCGCCTTGCTGGCTGTAATGACCGAGATTGAGGGATGAAAGGTGTCGGACGATATCTGCTCCCGAGTTGCCAGCGCTTACGACTAAGATCCTCTTGCCAATATGATCTACCGGTCTCCTATATTCCCTTGAATGAATTACCTCTCCCGAGAATAGCCTGATGTCAGCTGGATCGTAAGGTCAAGACCTACTCTAATCCTGGGATGGATGGGATGTAGCAATCGCTATAATGCCCATTTGTCACCGAGACAAAGTCAAACTCCTCTACCCGACGGCCATCCGGTCCAGAACTCTCTAATGTCCATTTGCGACCTTCCCCTTGAGTGTAGTGTAATCTCTGGACGCGAGTGTTGAAACGCGTATACTTTCTAAGATCGAACTTGTCGGCGTAGGACCGGAGATACTGGTGTACCTGATCTGCTTGTCAGGTCTGCTCTGATTAATGTGGTGAGAGACTGACATCCCCATGGAATTTCAGGTGCATCATCTAGGAAGGGGAGGTCCCTGAAAGCACTTAGATCCTGTTCATCAGCGAACGCGCACGTTTCCAAGACAGAACTTACACCAGGTAACGTCGCTCTCAGGTTCTCGTAGAATGGCGTCGGATTCTCACCCTCGGTAGGATATCGGTAAGTACTCACCACCCCGTTCTCATCAGGTCGTTGACTCTGTGCGAAAGGCTTAACATCCGCTACGTAGTTCCTACCCATCAGCCTTCCGATACCAGTATGATCATCACTCACCATAGCCCGCCGACCTCTAATCTAGTCTCGAACCCAACTAGATCTAGCTTGACACGCTTGATCACTTCCGGTCGGCTAAACGCATCAACAGCTTGTTTGAGAGCTGCTAATCCAGCTGATCCTACTCCTATAACAGCGAAATTGACGGTCGGAATTTCGGTCATGTTGCTTCTGTATCTGAGACTTGAATGATCATGCCTTACATCTTATAAGCTTCACTCTGAACCACAGAGTGGGTAGGTGTGATTATAGGTCGTGTTGATGAATTCTGACGCCATCTTGACTACTTCGGTCATCTCCGAAGGTGCAGATGATGTGATATCATGGGATGGGATATAATGAGAGCAGGTCAAGCGACTTAACTTTTTGTGCGAACGCACCATAAGGGGAGCGGCCCACACTCTATCCGGGGAACTGAGAAGCATGGTACTGAAGGTCTGATCTGATTCGCCGTGAGCCACGTCTTCACTGATCTCGGGCTGGGCGACTTCGCCCAGACAAACAAATTCACGCCGCACCGGAGGCAATCCCCACCTACTCACCACGCTCGACAAAGGGGTAGTGACGTTTCCCAAAGACCAAAGGGGCGGGCAGGTAAGTAATTATACTCATGTAACCAGGATTGAGGAAGGCAAGGTGCCCGTTCCGGTCCGCCACGCCCGAAGGCCCGTGATGACGGGTACTGAACGACGAGGGACGCCACCTGACCTGGTCGACTCGGCAGGGTCATCCTTGCCCGATAGTCCGAACCGAGAAGGATTCATGGACCGTAGAAACAGAGCTGCAAGGTTGAGCCCGAGGCACACTCACACTGATTGTGTTGGTCGGCCGTGCCAAGACAATTTCACCCTTATCAGATAAAAAAGAGGGTTCGGCCGATGAGGGTTTACCTTACTCTGCGTCTCATGGTGAGGCCATGCATGGCTATAAAGATGGACTGGTGAGAATTAAGACAATCGCCCTTGTACATCTCGCCCATACTCCCACTCACTCAAAATGCTAAAAATCACCTTCACCTTGATCGCCTTTGCGGCCGCTGTTTTTGCCCAAAAGTGAGTTCACCAAAACAGACGAGTACTCACCAACAGCGTGGAATGGAACGAATGTCAGCAGAGATGTCTCGAAGAGGGAGGAAGTACAGGGTGTTCTACTGCTTGGTACGTTCGTCATTTCAAAGCAAGATTCTGATAGGCTAGGAACGAGACCGAGTGTTTTTGCTCTACTGAACAGTTTGCTACCGACGTCAGGCATTGCTTCTATGAGTGAGCCAGTGTTCCCCATAAATTGCAGCGTCACTGATAGGTAGGAACTCCTGTTGGACCGATATTCAACCCTTCTACGAAGGTTCGTATCCCTCTCAACGAACCGATAGAGCTGACCACCAGCGCGCGAGGCACGATGCGGTGATCTCGCGAGAGACGTGTCCTTCGAAGACAGACCTGGAATGGGAGGCAGCAATGCTACATCCTCCACATCCTCTGTATCCTCTGTCAGCGCGTCAGGTAGCATCAGCACAACTGCGACCTCGAGTGCAGCTGCCAGTTCCAGCGTAGCTGCTAGCGCTTCGCAAAGTGAGGCTGCTAGTGGCGCTGTCAGTTCTGGGGCTAGTAATACCCAGAATGCCGGTATTGCTCTCATACCTACTTCTGGCTCTGGAGGTTGGGTATCGGGTGCTGTCATGGTAGCTGGAGTGGTAGTAGGTGGGGTCGTGCTCATTTGAACCTGATTAGAACTTAGAGTCGATAGAAGTGGTGTTCAGTCAACTAAGGGCCATGCATCTGACTTAATTGTGATTGGTGAAAATCTGTCTCTCCCACCTCAAGTGGAAGAGCTTCCCCAGAACAAGCGTAAGCTGTTCTCCCAAACTGCCTCGGCCAATTCCTCGTACGAAACTCCCTTGATTCTGGCAACAACATGCGCAATCACCCGAACCTAGCTATCAGCTCTTTTCGCAGTAATGACATACCTCTGCGGGTTCCATACGTCCTTTCACAGCGAAGCCCTCTTTCCACTGCTGGGCCTTTGAGACCTTAGGTAGCAGTAGAGGCGAGTCTTTTTCGCGCAGGTATTGACTTGACGCGTGTGATGTTGTGATACTGCACCACGGGCCGTCTGATGTCAGCTTTCGTGTAGTCAAAGATTCGTACCTGTTTCAAGTAGCAGCTTGTTCAGCGGTATCGTCTTGACCATGTCAACGTTCTCCTCGGTCTTCAATGAACACCCATTTATCCCGATGTACAATCCCATATCCACCTTACATCAGCTGATTAACCCTGAGTTAGATAAAATGACAAACCAGCTCCTTCGCCTCTTCAACTGTACCAGTGAAGCTATGTACCACCCCACCTGGCCATGTATTATCCCAACCAGCCTCTTTCAATATTTTGACGAAATCGATATGCGCTTCTGATGACCTCGAATGTAGAAATAAGGGTAGGCGGAAGGTTTGAGATAAAGCGAGTAATGGTGGAAAATGCTTGAGCTGGACTTCTTTCGGGGCATAATGTAACCGGTCATAGTCTACCATTAGCACTGGTTCGCGGTCCCAGACTACATACGTACCAAGCCCAATCTCGCCTATCGAAATGATCCGTTTCGATCCGCCCTCTCCTCTATCTTCCTTGATTATCTCGCTCAGATCCGAGAGGTATGCTTCCTGCCCTCCTTGGTATGTCTCTATCTCGCTGGTCGAAGTGGGATGGCATCCAGCAGTACAATGGAGATCTGCTCTTCAGCTCAGCAGATTGATGGGTACGTACTGTATCTCTTTGCCAGTTCTAGAGCGTCCCCGGTCTCCTTGATTGATGTTCCAGTGATCAGTATGCGCTCGACTCCGGCTTCGCGGGCTCTCGTCACGACTTGATCTAGGTCTGAGGAATGTCGAGCTTTGCCGTGGTATTCGCCTCGGTACATCGGGTCTGTCAGGTTGACCGCTATATCTGCGCCTGTCAATATAGGTAGTATTGGTAAGAAGGGACAGCTGACCGGCAAAACGTGGTTGTGACATTCTGATAGTATGCAGCTGCCTCCCCGCTCTTAGAAGGTGTCGAAATGACCTCAGCTTGGTAGATGGATCAGGTGGTGAGGAGAATAGGGGCCTAGAGCAAGAGCAAGTGGACATGTAAAGTGGAGGTGATTTTATGTAATACCGCTTATTACCGTAGTGTGGCACTTGGGATGGCCTGTCTTTCAAGCCCACCTCTCTCTACACCTATACCACAGACAACTTAACTAGACTATACATACATCATGGCGGCTTCATCATCCTTGGTCAGCGATTTGTCCGCTCGCTTTCCATTGACCGTCCCACTCCCTACACCCGTCAGCCATCCACATCTCATCGCCTCTGCGGATCTAGCGACAGAAGAGGACCTACTACACAACCCCGAGAATCTACGTTCATGGTTATCCTACATTGCTCAAATCAAGGACCGTCTAGAAAAGCTCGAACCACCAAAAGCATCACCTCCATCACCTGAAGATCAACTTCTTGGACCCTTGTCGTCACCGGTATCGAGAGAAGGATTACAACAACTTGTCTGTATTTATGAACGAGCATTAGCGGTCTTCTCTACGAATTTCAAATTATGGAAATCGTATATCCTCACTCGACAGCAATACGTTCTAGGGGAACTTACGAGTGACGCGAAAAAGGCTCGAACACAAGCCGCCAAGCGTGGAGCTGCGTACAAGACGAATGTCAATGAATTATTGGCAGGTGCGGATGAGGCCCATGAATGGGAAGGAGGACTAGATGGTGTGGTGGGATACGAGGAATGGAGGAGTCTCATTGCGACTGGAGAGCGGATGCTCGGGTGGTTGAGTCATCTACCGGCGACTTGGCTACTACATATCTCGGTCCTGTTCCACCCAAAATGTCCAGCGGTATTCAAGCGTACATATGCTCGGCGGACGTTTGATAGGGCTCTAAGGACTCTACCACCAAGTCTTCACGGCAGGATCTGGGGTCTGTACCTCAAGTGGGCCGAGACGATAGGTGGGGATGCAGGAGAGAGGGTCTGGAGGCGTTACCTCAAGGTCAGTACACATGGTCTAAATTCGCGAGTAGCGACTGATGCTTAGATTGACGCTTCTCTAACGGAACGACACATCACATACCTACTCGAGGCGGAGCCACCTCGACCTCTAGCAGCGGCGAAATACCTCCTCCTACTAGCACGTCGAGCTACCAAAAACCTCTACTCGTCACTGGAAGGCAAATCGCCCTACCAGCTATTTGTCGATTTCCTCGAATTGGTCGAAAAGTACGCAGAGGACGTAGGGATGGATGAGGACGAGACACTGGCACTACAAAACTCGACAAATGAACTGCAGGAGGCTGTCAACGGGGATGAAGCAAATGAGGAGGTAGCAGCCGGAGAGGAGGCTGCAAGTGTCAGCGGGAGATTGATGAGGATCGCTGGACCACCAATACCAACTGAAGCTGGTGTCATCTACAAGCCTTTGGCTGCCAAGAAGGCCGAAAAGGATACCGACACTGAAGTACTGGAGAATGAGGATACGGATCCTTCCAATCCAAGATTGTTGAATGTGGAGGGTATCGTCCACACCGACGGATTGTCAGTATACAAGGATCAGGCGGGTCGACTATGGACTGGATTAGCGACGTACTGGATCAAGCGGGGTGAATTCGATCGAGCAACCGCGACTTTTGAACAGGGATTAGCGACAGTCTTGACGATCCGAGACTTTACACAAATCTTTGACGCCTACGCCGAATTCTCTGAAACTATGATATCCACCCTGATGGACGCTCTCGCGGATGAAGACAACCTGGAGGATGAAGACTTTGATGCCGAGGATACGGAGAAAGAATTGGATGAACGAATGAAGGCATTCGAAATCCTAATGGACCGCAGACCATTCCTCGTCAATGAAGTCTTGATACGTCGAAACCCACACGAGGTTGTTGAATGGGAGAAGCGTATAGCGTTATACGGCAACAATGACGAAAAAATTGTCGAAACATACATCAAAGCGTTGGACACGATATCACCACGTAAAGCCACTGGACCTCTCTACCCGCTCTATGTCAACTTTGCCAAGTTCTACGAAGAGGGTGGATCGGTTGATGCCGAGACTGGCGAATCGGCCACGGAACCGAATATCACGGAAGCTAGGAAGATCTTTGAAAAGGGATCAAGGGTTCAGTTCAAGACTGTTGATGAGCTTGCGGAGCTGTGGTGTGAATGGGCCGAGATGGAGTTGAGGAATGAGGGAGTCTTGCCCTCGCCCTCCTGAGTGTGGTCTGAGCTGACGTACAGAAACTATGACGAAGCTGTCCGTCTGATGCAGAGGGCTACGACATTACCTAGGAATACCAAGGTCGACTACTACAATGATGTGAGCAGTCTTCACTTTGGTCAAACACATAGCTGACGTTCAGACCCTCCCACCTCAAGCACGTTTGTTCAAGTCCCTTAAGCTATGGTCGTTCTACACCGATATGGAAGAATCGATCGGATCCGTCGAATCGACAAAGGCGATCTACGACAAGATTATGGAGCTCAAGATTGCCAACGCCCAGGTCATTGTCAACTACGCCACCTTCCTCGAAGAGAACAAGTACTGGGAGGAAAGTTTCAAGATCTACGAAAGAGGTATCGAGCTCTTCAACTTCCCAATCGCATTCGAAATCTGGAACATCTACCTTTCGAAATTCGTCAAGCGATACGGTGGCAAGAAGCTGGAACGAGCAAGAGATCTATTCGAGCAAGCTCTCGAGAACTGCCCTGAAAAGTTCTGCAAAGTCTTGTTCTTGATGTACGCCAAGTTGGAAGAGGAGCATGGTCTCGCTAAACGTGCCATGGGCATCTATGATCGAGCAGCAACTACCGTCCAGCCTTCGGACAAATTCGACATGTTTAGTATCTATATCGCTAAAGCTACTGCCAATTTCGGATTACCAGCCACAAGACCAATCTACGAGCGAGCTATCGAGTCATTACCCGATAAGCAGACTGCGGAGATGTGTAGGCGATTCGCAAAGATGGAGAGGAAGTTGGGCGAGATTGATCGTGCTAGGGCAATTTTGGCCCATGCTTCTCAGTTCTGTGATCCTAGGATTGAACCTGAATTCTGGGCTGAATGGAATGCTTTCGAGAGTAAGTTCATCCTTTCGCGTATGTGTGCTATACTGATCAACAGTCGACACTGGATCTGAAGATACATTCAGAGAAATGTTGCGTATCAAGCGAGCTGTTCAAGCTTCTTTCAATACCGAAAACTCCTTCATTGCCGCACAAGCAGCCGCCGCCGCAAAAGGTTCAGAGAAACCAACAGAAACAGCCAAGCAAACTGCCAAAGACGCCGCGGACCCAATGGCAGCCATGGAGAGGGATATGGCTAATGGCAACGGGAATGGAAAAGCGAAACCACCAGGAGCACCGATGTTTGTCGCTTCAACTCAAAATAAGATCAACGCAAATGGGATCGAAGGTGGAGAAGGAGCTGAGGATGTTAATCCAGATGCTATTGAAGTTGATGAGGATGATATATAGACTTGTAATTGTGGATGTATATCTGAGGAACAAAAAGAACATGAAATAGAGCCCCGGTGCCACGACGCGACTTGGGACGTGGAGTGAAAGTGATTTCTGGAAGTTACCATCAATTGCACACCTGTACATCATCTTTCTACCTAGATATGAGATTGAAGACGGTACTAGTTGCTGCCCTAGGGGCTCTGCTACCCTTTGCATCTTCTCAAGCAGAAGAATCACAGACATACAAATACGAAGTAAGCCCCATCGCCATCCAAATCGCACTGTCCCCCACTTACTAACTTCCAGTCCGATATCAGCCGGCTTCGTTCCCTAGTCATCCATTCCCTCTACTCGCATAAAGATGTCTTCTTACGAGAACTTCTGTCCAACGCGAACGATGCGCTAGAGAAGCTCAGGATAACAGCTCTTACGGACAGGGAGGTGATGAGTTCAGGAGAAGCGAATGTGACTATTGAAGTAAAGATTGATGAGGATTCAGCTGGAAAGACAGGAAAGATTATCGTCAGGGGTCAGTCCAAGTCCACTGTCCATGAGGGCTGTCTAACGGAGGGCCTTTGAGAAAGCGAGCAAGAGCTGATGATAGATACCGGTATTGGAATGACTAAAGATGAATTGGCAAAGAATTTGGGTACTATCGCCCGGTCTGGGACTGGCGAATTCTTGAAGAAGGCAGAAGAGAAGGGTGGGGCCGATGGGAATTTGATTGGGCAGTTTGGTACGTCTCCCTACACATACTCCACATTTCCGTGAGATAGAAGGAGCTGATAACCAGGTCTTGGTTTCTACAGTTGGTGAGCTATGACCTGCCCTAGCGAGTTCTCAAGCTAATATCCAGTTTCCTAGTTTCCAATACCGTCCAAGTGTCCTCCTTACCGCCTCCTACTGCTCAGAACCCGAACCCAGAACAATACACTTTCGTATCAACCTCTTCAGGCGATGAATTCCAGATCTTCCCCGACCCCCGTGGAAATACTTTGGGTAGAGGAACTGAGATTGTGCTCAATATCGACGAGGATGAGAAGGAATGGCTTAGTGTTTTCAAACTCAAGTCTTTGATGTACGTCCCCTCATCCACATTAGCGCCAGGGGGAAGGGCACGGGCTAATGGACAGTGATAAACATTCTACATTCTCTACTACTTTCCCAATCTACATCCTTGAGCGGAGTACCAAAGACATACCCGTCGCACCAAAGACCCCAGTTGGCGATGGACCTGATGAGTTGGAAGATGATCTGGAGAGCGATGATCAATCCGAGAAAGAGGTCAAGACCAAATATGAATGGGTTTCAGAGTGGGTTAGGGTTAATGATAAAGCCCCCATCTGGATGAGGTGAGTTGTTTGCCTTCTCTACGAGGCGATGCTGATAGTAGGGACCCGGCCGAGGTCAAGGATCAGGAATATAGAGATTTCTACAAGGGAGTCAGCAAGGATGATAACGCCGAGACTCTAGGTTGGGCCCATTTCAAGGTCAGTTACCGCGCTCATGTGATTGTGCTCGAGGTGACATGACAGGGTGATACTGGATCCGGAGTATCGTACAGGGCAATCATGTACATTCCCGCTCAATTGCCTAAAGACTTCTGGCAGAAGATCGCTAGTGGACTCAACAATGTTCGATTGATGGTCAAGAGGGTGTTTATCACCGACGACATGGGCGAACAATTCATGCCTAGGTGGCTTTCATTCTTGAAGGTGACAGTCGACGCAGATGATCTACCGTAAGCTATCGCACTCTCGTGGATCCAAGCTGACATACAGTCTGAACGTATCGCGAGAAACCCTCCAGAACCACCGATTTTTGAAGCAGCTCCAGCGAATCCTGGTCCGAAAAGCTATTGATCTATTCACAAAGCTCTCTATGGAGTCTGAAGAGAAATATCAAGAAATCTCGAAATTATATGGAAATGCATTGAGGATTGGAATGTTGGAGAGTGACAAAGATAAGGTCAAGATTGCCAAACTTTTGAGATTTGAAAGTACCAGAACAAACTGTACTTCTCTAGAGGAGGTAGGTCCCATTCTTCTAGGGCGAGAAGTGGGAACTGACTTTTAGTACGTCGAGAACCGAAAAGAGGGTCAGAAACAGGTAAGTCACGCCCTACTAGGGGAATGAGAGTTGAAGCTGATGTTAGATCTACTTTATGGCAGGTGTAGGAGAACGAGCCGATGATCTCGCTCGATCACCTTTCGTCGAGAAACTCCACGCAAGAGGATACGAGGTCTTATTACTAAACCTCCCATCCGACGAACCAATGATGGCTGCTCTCGATATGTTCATGTAAGTTATAATTCGACCCTGTCTAATGAAGAAGCTAACGAAGAAGGGGAATGAAGACTCAGGATGTTTCCAAGAAAGGATTAAAATATGGAGATGAAGACGAAGATGCTGCTGAGAGGAAGGAGTTGAATGCTCAGAATATCGCTTTTGGGCCATTGCTCAATTGGCTCAAGAGGGAACTGAAGGCACAAGTCAGCGATGGTACGTCCTTTTCCTAGCTCCTTCCTCTGCCTCCCTTTCCTGGGCTTCCGCATCTCCGGTCGTCCGTCCGGCGCAAGCTGACCACCAGTGGTCCTCACCAACAGACTGGTCACTTCACCATGTACCATCATCGTCGACTCTATGGGCTGGTCAGCAAACATGCAGCGAATCATGGCTGCCCAGGCCGAAGCCGAGAACGACCCAATGTACGACATGATGAAGAATCTACCTAAAGTACTGGAGATTAATCCGAAATCACCATTGATCGAGGGAATGCTCGAGCGTGTTCTGGACCTTGATGATGGAGATGTGGATGAGAAGGAATTGGTAGAGGCTGTTAGGGTCTTGTTCGATACTACCCTTGTCCGAAGTGGATTCAGCGTCGCCGATCCAGCCAGGTCAGTCTATCCTTTTCCTAGTATTGATCACCGCTCATGTTTAGCTACTTCGACAGAGTAGAATCAATGTTGAGGCGATCTATCGGTGTTTCACTCTCTGCGAAAGGAAGTGCGGATGTTCGTCCAGCACCTCCAATCGCACACGGACCACTAGGCGAGCAAGGTGTAGATGCCGATGATCAAGACGAGAAGACCGATGACGAAGATTTCGTAGACTGGCACGCATTGAAGGACCAGCTCACCCACGATGAGCTGTAAGGTGGAGGTTAAATAGGAAGTCTAGAGCGAAGAACGTCCTCATACAAAAGCATGCATGCATGCCAATTCTGCAGGATTACAACTTACTCTCAACAAGAGCTTGGAGGGCTTTAGCAGTAGCTCCCTTTTCCTCTTTGACAAGACCAGCGAAAGGCTTGAAGATTGTACTGGAAGCATCACCTACTTATCAGTTACTGCTCCCCAGGGGGTGACAACTCACCGACTAGCTGAAAAAGCAATGATTCCGAAGTTGTGATGATAGCTCCTGCTTGCCTCAACCTCTCGAGAGCAATGGGGATTTCCTGTTTATTACATGATGAGACCCCATCCGCCAGGACATAAGGTGTAATTCCACGGCGGAGGAGGTCGAGAGTAGTTTGCATTACGCATACGTGTGACTGATATCAGCTCTGCGTTCTCCTGGGAAACGCAAGCTGTACCTCTATGCCTACTATAATGGCGGATTTGAACTCATGCTTTTCTACTTCGGGGATCATCATTGAGAACTGATCTTAGCTTCTCTCCCCCAATGAAGCATACCTTCGTCTTGGGGTGACTACCCAAATTGAGGTTCTCCGGGAGATCTGCCAGTCCTACTTCTGGGACCGTAGCTCCGAGCGCTATGCATCAGTAATGGGAATCCTCATTTCCGAAAACACGCACCTTTTGGGTTTTGCTCAGTTGCAATTACTCGGATCTGTCATTGGTTGAGATTCTAGCGAGATGGTCAGGACCTACCTCCAAGAGCTGATCTGTTAGTTAGGCCAGATTACATGCATAGCTTAGCTACTGACCTTGGCCGCTTTGACCAATTTAGCGATAGTCCCTACCATGGCATCAAATTCATGAATCGCGGTACCTGTCATCAGCCCCTCTCCAGCCACAATGAATGAGACGTACGGAACCTCTCTTGTACATCACACACCAGCAGAATCGTGGTCTTTGGGTCTGGGACCTGTAGGTATGAGCTTGACATTGGTGCTGTAGTACTCGTGTAATCTTGTGAGATAAAGAGGGTGAATAGGTGGATCATTCGGAACGATGACTAGCCGGGGTAAGAGTATGACGTGGCATTTAATCACAAGGCGCGTCTCTACTATCTCTGTTGATCAACCGTCTGTCTGTCTACCTACTAAGTTACACTATATACTCAACCTATCCACGATGAACCCAGCATACCCTCAAAATGCATACCCAGGCTATAGGCCCAACACACAACCACCACCCGGAATGCAAATGATGGACCCAAACATTGCTCAAATGGCTCAACAACGATATATGCAACAACATCAACAACAGCTCGCTCAGATGCACGCGGCGGGAATGATTCCTCCTCAAGGTCAAGGTCAAGGTTTCCAAGGAGGTCCACCTGGACAGGGACAAGGGCAGGGACAGGGAATGAGGATGCCCCCTGGTATGCCTATGGGACAGGGGATGAATATGGGTCAGGGAATGATGAATCCGAACATGAACATGAACATGAACATGAACATGGGAGGAATGAATATGGGAATGGGAATGGGAATGGGAATGCCGCAGGGACAAGGACCACCACAGCACGGTCAAGGACAAGGACAAGGGCAGGGTGGACCAAGTTCGATACCCCATCAACAACAAATGTATCAAAACCAACACGCCCCTCAACCTCCTAAACAAAAGAAGAAACCAGGTGTAAGCTAATTTCTCATCTGGTATACCTCGAGGCAAGCTAACATCCAGCCCCAACCAAAACATACTCCCGCAAGCCAGATGATCCCTCAACGAGCACCTCCAACGTCCGCCGAACAATATATGAAAAATGCGATGTTACCCCCTTCGAACCCAGAGGCAGAACCATGGGCAGATGCACTTGATGAGTTGGATCCTAGGGAACTTGCCATGAATAGGTTCAGGACAAGGAATGAGATGTTGGAAGAGGTTTTCGGACCTGAACCTATCAGTAAGCTCATTGCTCCAGATCGAGGAATTAAGACTGATGAGACAGAGAGTATACCGCTTGGTAACGGGGACGCCTGGGAGGGACTAGGGATGGACGGTGAGACGCTAGAGGCGAAAGTCGTACGTTCTTTACACATTTGGAGAGTTTCGCGCTGACAATTCAGGCGGCACTGGAAAAGGAGAATCAGGAATTAGAAGCATCAATGGACGAGAGATTATCGTCGTGGACTCAACATTTAGCATCAATAGAGACAAACGAAGCAACACCTGCAGGGGTGACAGCCTAATTTACGAAATGAATCATTCTTACCAATCCGTATAATCAGTGGCTTCATAGCCAGGTCGTGCAGATGATTTCAGATAGCTGCATGCATAAAGGGTCGTAATCGAGACAAATGGTATAAACTCTAATAAAAATGGGTTATGCTAACAAAGGTCAAATACGATTCAGAATCCAATAGGAGAACCCATGAAGGTTACGAAAACATGGAAAGAGACAAGGGTGAAAGAAGAATTATAATGTTATTATAACAGGACTTAGCCCAAGTCGTAAGAAGGTGTTGTTGCTACAGATTGAATGTCGACAGTTCGTGTGTGTATGAGTCGGTTCGTGAATAAGTTCGATGCGAGAAAGAGCCGACAAGGGGTTTACTGTACAAGTGTCGACGCGTAGCAGAAACCGGCTGCTGACTGGAAAGTGAGAAGGAGAAGTCGTTAAAGTGTTTTGGTCCAAGATTGATATTTAGCAAGCAGAAGAGGTCCGCTCAACGAGCACCGGATGCTTAGTCGCTGTTCAGCCTAGACATGGCTCGGGGAGTCAAAGATTCCGGTCGATGAGGGATAGAAAAAGCGTCCGTTGCTGAATCGTACTCCTGCCTAGGGGTAGTGTTATCATTGTTTGAAGTCGACAATGAACTGGAAGCCGAGCCGGTGCTCAAGCTCGAAGATGAGCTCAATGTCGAGGATTGCTGAGACGATGATCCCTGATGACCATAGAATGGGAATCCAGCTGGAGACGCATGTCCAGAGACATGAGAGTAGGTCTTTCGGACAGGTGGTAGTTCCTCTATTACTCGGTTGGGCGACTGGAAGAAACAGAATTTACTGATGAATTCCTGGTAAGACGCATCGTTTAAGAGTCGATGAGCAGATGATGTGTTGGGATCGCTAGTGTTCAAGTTGGCCAGGTCGGCAGTCGAGTCGTTGGGAACGGTATCAAGAGGAGAAGAGTCTCCGGTTGAATTGAGGGAAGGATCAGAAGGATCAGGCGACATGGGCGGCGCTCCTTCAATATCCGTAGTCGTGGGTAGAGCGACGGTATGTTGTAACGGCGATGGTGAAGAGTCGTGGGAAGAAGGTGGAGCAAGACCACCTCCACCATTCCTGAGAGCCTGCAAGTCGTTGGTCGATCGCTTCATGGTCAAGCCTCGACGTGGTGGCGTGGCGGACTGGCTGGCCATATCTTCCACCGAAGCAGATCCACTTCCAGTAGCAAGAGGAGTAGAACTTCCATCGGTCGAAGCATAATTGTCGGGATCTTCTTTCAAGACTTTCGAGAATGAATCCCAGCTTTCCGACTTGCCGGCCCAGCTGCTAGACCTGTCGTGACCTGGAGAGGCTTTCGAAGTCGAGGCCGAAGCTGAAGTTGAAGCCGAAGCCAAGGACTCGACAATCTCGCTACTTGACTGTGATGTAGAGGCAGTAGGAGGGAGTGGTGCCGAGGTCTTGGGTGGTGATGGAGCACAATGGTTCTTGAGCGTCAAGTGAGTGTGGACGTCGGGAGGTGGAGGTGCTCTGTACGCAGCAGCAGGCGGAGGCGAGAGCGCAGGCGAATTGGCGCCAGATCCTTGACCTCGACCAAGAACTGGGAAATTCCAATCACGAGCTCCATCGGAACCAGATGGTTTTGGCGTACCAACTCCAAACTGATGAGCGATCCTGGAAGAAGGTGTGAATCCACCCTGTCGTAGACCGGGGAGCGAGTACTCGTGGGCAAAGTCGGAAGCAATCCTTTTCGAGGGCGGGAGCGAGTGCCTAGACCTTCGAGGACTGCTTCGCTTGAAGTTGAATTGGTAGTTCAAGCCGTTGTTGGAATCCCACCATTCTCGTCCCTCGACCGAGAATCGGATACAGATCATTAGTTGCTTCTCTTCGAGTTTCCTCTTGTAGTCCTCTAGCTTGATGGTGAAGCTGAAACGATCCCATCCTTCGTCGTGAGTAGTCGAGGAAGGGACGTGGGTGACGTGGTTTCCAGAAACCTCAGAGGTGGTCCTGGTACGTTAGTGAGTGCTACAATACAATGAGAGGGGACTTACTGCCAGTGATCCATGGTGAATCGTACAGCGACCCATTTCTGGAAAGCAACGTTCCTAACAATGATGGTTCCCTGGATACACAAAGCCCCATGGACAGTGGTCAAATCGGCTCGCTCCATGACAACCATCTCGCCATCCAAAGCATGAGGCGCAAAGTCACATCGGACCCGAGGGATACGACTTCCACCTTCGAGTGCGATCTCCCTAGCATCATCGTGGGCTTTGGCAAGCTCGTTCTTTCGAGTCCTGAAATGAACAAAGTCCGAAGCATCGGTATCGGCCTCTGTCTCTGTCTCGGTGAGATATTCACCACCATCCTTGTTTGCCGATACAGATATTGGCCTGGATCCGACCACGTATGATACAATACTCTCGAGTGCTGAACCAGGTTCGCTTGAGTCGGCACCGGCAAATCGAACAGACTTGGATCTCTCTCCTCCGAATGGTCGAGAGGTTGGAGCGTCCTCCTCGTCCGGCTCTTGATCTTCCTTCAGGCGTGTCAGGTCGGGTGTAGACATGGATCGTTGCTTGAGTGAAGGCTTGACGACTTCGCCAGACTTCTTTCGGATCATGGAAGTAGGACGCGTCGGACGATAGTCTGCTGGTGATGGAACTAGTTCAGAGGTGGATGCGGATCCTGCGATCTGAAGTTGAAGCGAGCCACCACCGCGGTTATGCCCAGAGGTAGAGGCAGAGTGTTGTCGTATTAGGCTTGGTCGTCTTGAAGACGTCGTACCGTTTCGGAGCGGGTGAGTGGACGATGAGGGTCGTGGAGTAGACTCAAATTCTGGGAATGGTACCGAACTCTTCTCCACAGCAGGCGTAGCGGACGACATGGTATGGAGTTCCAGAGGATCATCCCTGGGCGTAGGAGGGAGTGAACTGTCGAGCGAAGAGGTCGAGTCTAACGAGTCCTGTGGTACTCGAGATATGGAGGGTGCAGTGGTAGGACTGGGGTGTAGCTTGAGTCCAAGAGATCCGACGTGTTGTGGTAGACCGGAAGTAGGGGTAGAAGGGATTGTAGTGTGACTTCCTCGTCGTGGTAATCCATCGATGGTGGGTTGAACGGCTGAAAACGATTGGTGGGTGCTACTGGCGGAGCGCGACATGACTGGTGATGTGTTTCGACTAGATGCGCGACGGGGTATACCAGGCATAGGACCATGGATGCCAGAGGAGGAGTTTTCGATATTTTCGACATGGGTAGGTGGTGTACAGAATCCCTTTTTCGAGTGGGGAATTGGTGATCGGGTGGGAGGGGTCTCTTTGGCGGGAGAGTTGACCTTGGGTGGTGTAGGGACAGAGTAGGGCATTTTGTAGACAAGCTGAGTAATCAGCATTGGACTTTGTACAGTTGATAGTGAAGACGACGGAGAAAGGCGGAACACTTCGTGTGACTGGATAGTACAATGGAGAATGAGTGGACAGGCAGAGGAACAAGCTAATGATTGACCTATGAGGTTGTCCTAGTGTTTGTTGGTGTTTTGTGAAAGGAGACACGAGTGTCTAGTAGATCACCGTCGATGACGGTAGATGAAAGGAGAGTACAATGGGAAAGATAAGATGGAAGAGTGAGGAGTCATGTATAGGATGATCCTCATCCGTGAATATCTTGTGGAGCAGGGCCGAACAAAGAAGGATGTCACCCGAGTCTATCCCTCCTTGTTGACATTCTTTTATTTCGAATGACGCTCGGCCGCAAGACCGAATTTGGGTGATGGGAAAAGGTACAGAGTATCAAAGGAAGGCCAAGTACTTGGAAAGGTATAGTAATCCACACACATTCTCGAGCGCCCACGTCTCCTGGCCAGCCAGAAGCAAGTGAACGCCACGGCGAGGATCCCGATAGTCTCGGGATCTCTTATCATGACACCAGCAGGAAGCAAGGTGGGGAGGGGCGTGTCTCCGGTATGGAGATTGCGAAACTTTGGGATTGGTGTGGAGATCAAGAAGACAGGGGAAAGATGTGAAGATTTTCAAGTCCGAAAGACTTACTATGCACTAGAATCCTTGATTTGTATTCTAAAAGATCCGTGATTTGTATTCCTAGATCCTTGATTTGTATAAGGTATAGATTGGAGCGTTCGATATCCTTCCTTCTGTTCTAATGGCGAGATAGGCGAGGTTGTCCAAGGTACGCGTATATAGATTGATGGTTGAATAGGGTTTGGGGTTGATTGTGGATGGTTCGTAACGGTGTCGTTGCTGTTATGTTAGATTATGTACATTCATTATAGGATCGTATAGGTGTGGGTAGAGCATGGATGGTGGAAGGGATAGGATGTATAATGAGAAGAAGAGTGGGTGATGATAGTTGAGCATTGACGTTTGAAGGAATATAACAAAGTTGAAAGGGAGGGAGAGGGAATCAGGGAATGATGTGTATAGGTGACATCGGCCACTATACACACTTCCTTATCCTTGCTTCTACGCCATCTTATGACTTAAATGACGATGATGTGTGGGTGAGTCGCTGACGGGATAGTATGTGTGTATGTATGTGTGTTTGGGATGGGCGGGAGTGTAAGTCTGGAAGTGATAGAAGGGTTCGGACTTACGCGACGCGACGACAAGCTACAATGATGCGATGATGATCAAGGCAGTAAAGAGAGCAGTGACTGTATTGATTAGTCGTCGTATACAATGATGGTTCTGGTTGTTGTGGTATATCTTGAGATTCGAATAGGCTAGCACAGCGAGCGATGTCGAATGAAAGATATCGAGTGATTGAAGAAAAGAGAGGGGATTGACGTACCGAGTCGTCTCTTATATATATCCTGTCTCCGATGCAAACAGATAATCCTAGTGGATCTGCCCCACAGATCTAGCAATGTCTTGGAAGAGGGGCCCGTCGTGTTAGAGGCGCGAGGTAATTTGGTAGGTACAAGGTGACACCGATAGGGCGAAGTGGAGCGGGCCAGCCTAGATTTGTGATATGTAGTGGATTTATGTCTATTGTTGATTGTGATTCGGTCGCGGTGGAGCGGGGTTGTAGGTCGTGACGAGGTTTACAAACCAGAACGGGGACGGGATGGGAATTTAGGATTGAATCGTGTAGACGGGTAGTTGGTAATGTTTTAGTGATTATACTCGTTTTGGTACGTCAATTGGTCCCCGTACAAGTTGTTACTGATTCGCAGTTGTTGTTGGTCACCCTTGGTTGTACACAATGGATGATCCGACTGATTTCGTATTGACTTAGAGCCGTAGGGGATAATGATGCGTAATGACGACGAGGTGACTACCTTTTTGTCGCAATTAATGTGGTCACCTTCTTTGATGTCTCGTTCGGACTAGACCGATGGGATCCCAAGACAGCCACCGACAAGTGTGGAGTGGGAATGAATTCAATGACGTGCCGAGCCTTCTTCCCTTGGCAATGTGAAGATTCTTTGTCCCCACACTCTTAGTGTATCCTTGTCGCCAAATTATCCTACGCGTCCCCAAAGCTTATCTTCCAAATCTCCAATCCTTCCAATTTAGTATTGGCCGGCGTGTCTTGTAGACGGTGTCCGTGTGTCGGTGATCCGTCTGTACAAGATTGGAAACAAAGCTGATTCAAATGTAGGTGAGAGGTGAAATATGAAGAAAGTATGCGTAATTGAAAGTCGGGATCCGTAATAGCGTAAAGATTCCCCACTGAAGAGCCGCTCGGCACGACTTGTTTCGTAAAAGATCGACCAGGTAGTGTGGAGTGGGAAAATTGATTGGTCCGTCTAGAGCATACAGGTTTCTTCGCACGCCTCCAAGTATAATCCAAGTCCCCAAGAGAATACGATAGCGGCAAAATCACCAGAGAATACAAAGAGTAGGGGGAATATCCAATTAGACTTTTCCCGTTCCTGAGCCCTTTTCGCTTTCCCACACTTTTTGATGGATAGCGGGCAACTACGTGCGGAATGGTGAAGCAAGGGTAATTTAGTGCTGATAGAGACGCCGATGATCGACCGGCAGGTGAAAAGATGCCGATTGGTGTATGTAGAGTGAGAATGATGGAGTTGTGCAAAGGATGAATTATCACCAGATACCACCTCTCAATCCAATTATGGACGATGGCCGCCGTCCTCCAGTCATCGAAGCACGAGCAAGTCTACTACTAAGCATGTCCTGGGCATGAGCAAGGCATAAGCCGAGAGAGTAGACATATGGAATCAGGGATTAAAGAACGCCATTGACGTGTACGACTACTTTCGGAGATTTCCGTCGCGTTGATGAAATTTTTACGTGTCATATTCAATATTAACCCACTACCAAGCGAGGATAATTCGTGGAGGACTCTAAAGATCGCTTCGCTGCCCCAGCAGTCCCATGAGGGGTCATGTGCTGCCCTCGCTTCGTCAAGAGAGACCTGGGGTGTGAAAATTGATGTCATGACAATCCAATAGAGACCGGCGGCCAATGACTAGGCAGCGTCGTATGCCTCCATCGCCACTATCAAGTTCAGCGTAATAAAGGCGGTCGTTTAATATTCTGCCAAGTGGCAGGATACTAGAAGGATACTAGGCTCGTTCCTGATGCGATGGGACCTGGTGGACGGGCTTATACCAAATCATCGCCCGAATGACCGAGACATAGGTACATGAGCGAGGCAAGCAAAAGCTCAAGCAGCGCAGTCCAAGATACGTAGAGGCCCTTATAGAATCACCAAAAGGGGAAGAGAACAAGAAGGGGTTTCCGTGCCGTGGCGTTCTTTCTACGTAGTCGTTGGAACCGGATGCTTTTGCCCCTTGGGCTCCCCGCGGGTTTGTTTCATGCGTAGGTGGATCTGGATCTCATGTAAGGGTACATGCATATGTAAGTCACGCCTATGTACCTGATATCGCAAACTGATGGTGACCATTTCCGATGCTTTCGTCCTATATACGTATGCGTCCGGTCCGAGGTACCGATTTCGGTCGCTTTAAGCCGGCTTCCTACACCGGGTTCGCCTCCCTACCTGCTCCGGATCTGCGTCCGGTGCAATCTCCCAAATCAACTTCAACCATGCCTTTGTCCTCGGTCCTGTTCCCGGCCCCTTCTTTCCAGTCCCAATATCGAGACGTGGTCGTGTCCTTTCTCTCTCATCTTGGTCCTAGCCCTTCGGTCCCATGCCTGCAGCCAGTCCTTTACGTGCTGGTGAGGTGTCCCTCCACTCCAAATCCGGGTCAGTGACCCATGATTCGCTCGGATCATTTTCTCCTCTCCAACCATCAAACATCCCTTTCTGCGGTTCGTCGAAAGAGAACGTGGTTTTGTGCTCACAAATACCCCTTTCATCTCTAGAGTTCGGTTCTCAAAGTCGATCGTGTAATTCCAGTTTGGACCTCCGTGATCATGATTATCATCAATTGGATATTTCTCGCAACCGTTCCAAATCTTATGCAACAGGTGTCGCTGGTCCGTAGGCTGGACGATTTCTTCGTAGTCAGGTGTCCACTCTAAGTGATCGGTGCATGTGAAATACGGTCGGCGAGGCAGATAACTCAATTTTATCTTGGAGTCTTCAATATTCGACGAGAAATCCGGATTGGCGATCCTGAACGCTTCGACGGTACGTGAGCCGGTATGATCAATGGGTATCAAGCACTAACGTCGAGAGGGTAACGGTGTGATGTGGAATCGTTATCGATCCGTCGGTGTCATCTTTTCCACACGATCCCAGGAGACCCATTTTAGCTGATACATCAGGATAGAATAGATGAGAGTGTTTGAAAGAAGACTGACCTCGTCGACGATCTTCTTGAGCGCATCTAGCTCCTGAGTCGTGTGAGATACAATGAAATTAATAATGTCATTTCCGAGGTTCTCAGGGTCGGATTCTTCCTCATTGTAGCAGGCATTGGGATAGCGTTAGCGTCCCTGACCATGAACGAAACCAACGTGACCGCTGGTGCCCTCAAGGAGTGGTCTCATTCCGGTGCGTGGTTTTGATGTGACGAGGAAAGGAAAGGAAAGGAAAGGAAAGGGAAGGAAAGGAAAGGAAAGGAAAGGAAAGGAAGGAAAGAAAAGGAAAGAAAAGACGACAGGATCGTGAGCAGGCATTCTGAAAGGTCCGTGCGCATCCGGTTGAGTCAACTCCTCTCGCAGTAGTGGTCCTGCCATCCCGTTTGAAATAGACCTTATAGGCATACAAGTGCACGTTGGATCGTTCATCAGCTGTCAGTCAGTCCAAGGCTAGCGCAAGAGAGCTCTATTCAGCTAAATCCAGGCAGAGAGATCTGATGATTTACGAAGCATCAAGACGATGATCCGGTCGACCAAGTTGGGGATCCCGCTTGAGCATGAGAGTCGTAGGAAGTGTTACATGTTGATAGTACAGAGGCTTACGAAAGCAAGACCGGGATTCAAGAGAATATGGGAGTAAGAACTTATCCGTTGATCTTCTTTGATCGTCCCTGTCGCTGTTCGTTGTTAGCTTGGGTTACGATGTCGCATGACATGGAGACGTACCTTCTGGAGTCGCTGGAGTTTCTTGGCAGACATCTTTGCTGCCATTTGTTCCATCCTTAATCGCTGTTCCTGTCGATCTCTCCTCTCTTTGATGTGATTTCGTTTCCTGTCCATTAGCTACTCTTCACGCGTCCGTTACCATGCCCAAGATCAGCACAGGGTAGTGACGACTCACCTCAACTTCTTAGCCTCCTCATCCTCCTTCATCTCCTGCTCAACAGCCTTAACAGCCTCCTGAGCCTTCTCCTTCTCTTTCCTCTTTTCAAAAGGAGTCTTGAGCGAAGGACTGATATAACTCCTCTTTAAAGCTTCCTTTGGTGATTTGTGGGCTTTTCCAATTGATCGACCACCGTTGGAAGCTGCAATAGGTCGAGGGGCGGGGTTGGTGACTACCTCTGCGGATGATGGACCTGGTAGTGATCCTGTAGTGTAGCGTTCCATGTTGGATGACATTATTGTAGTTAGTGGTGTTGAATTAGAAAATCAGATAAATGGGTAGGTTATATTTCGGAGATGTGTGATAACTCCGTGTTGTCTTTTACCCTGAGACTTACTCCCCGTGCCTGTCACCCTTTGCTCATGTCGGATGGATCATTTTACTTGTACTTGATTCAACTCTTCACTGTACTCTATCTCATATCTTGTACATCGATAGCTGGTCTGTCTAGGAGAGCAGCCTGTACTCTTGACGAGGCCATCATATCAAAGGAAGTGTGCTTGTCAAACAATATACCATATCGTACTTGTCGCAGGACGACACCCCAAATCAATCGACCAACCTAGTCGATCGAAATCATCTCGACAATGTCTTCTGTGCAGGTCACACCGAGAAAGAGAAAGTCTGCGGCTACTGAGGGACTGTCGACTCCTCAAAGTACCAGAAAGACTAGGACTAAAGGGTAAGTTTTGTCCAGGATCAATGGTCAGTGCTGAAATATAGCGCACCCGCTCCTAACCCTCCTTTGGTACCATTCCCAACACCTCCTTCGTCTCGAACGAGGCGTACAGGCGATGAAGGGCTACTGGAGGAAGCTGAATTTGAAGAGGTATTCCCTAGCAAGACTATCGAGAACAGACAGCTACCGCCCCATCTCCAGACCCTTTTGACATTGCAACATGCCTACAACCTCGCTCTCTCGCTTCATATCGCTACTAAACCACCTATCCTTCCCCCTCATCCGCCCTCGACTGTTCGACTCGAATTACCATGCTTGACAAATTACCTCGCTATCAAGGAGACAGTCGAAAGGACCGGTGGACGTAGATTTGGTACTCAGGAATTAGCTCGTCTAGCTTGGATATGGCAATGGGACAGTGTTACTTTACCAAAGGAAGAATCGGGAACAGAGGACGAGAACCCATTCTACGTCAAGAAAGAGCAACCAACAGCCGATGTGGTCTGTGCAATGTCCTACCTGATCACTCCTACTCGAACATTAGATGGATCAGGAAAGAGGGTACATACATACGGACTGGGGATTGAGCTGGACTTGAAACCTGGAGAAACTCGGCAGATATTGCATAATGGCGCAGAAGGCGGATTGGGGAATAAAGGTCAAGGAGGAGGAATGGGAGCTGTAGGAAGGTGGAATACGGGTGGAGAGATCAGGCATGATTTGGTCAGGGAAAAGTTGGAAAAGTGGATAGATCTGAATGGGGGTTACGAGGTGAGTCAATTTCTCATCATTTGGATTTTACTGATCCCAGCCTATAATCATGCCCGACAACGGTCTACCTACTCCATCCGCGACCGGCTCATCAAGGTCAACAATCCCGCCCATCCCCATGCTACCCCTACCAAAACTTGCTTCCGCTCTTCTTCCCGCCGCCAACCTATTCTCAACACCCTCAAGCTCGTCAGCAGGTCTGCCAGGTTTAGCAACACCTCCCAAGAAAGTCATGAGCACAGCCGGCCTCTCGGATCCGTTCGCTCTCGACGAACCGAGTGTCCTGAAACCTGGGAAATCTGGATCAGTGGAGGACAGGCGGAAAGCTATGCAGGATAGGGTGAGTCCCATCATGCTTGAGGAGCAGTGACTGATGTGGTAGATTAAGAAACGAAGTGAAGCCTCCAAAGGTCCTTTACCGACTCTTGGCTCGGCCATCAATAGTGGTTATAAAGTCAACATGTCGGCTGCTGCTCAGCAGGAAGAGCTCAAGCGGAGAAGTACACTGAGCAGGCTCGAGAGTGTCGCGGAAGGTGTCTGGATGTAAGCTTACGCATCGCTACCGGTCCTAAGCTGACATACAGGCTATTCTCTGCTCCCGGCTCATCCTCGTCGTCCCTCACTACCCCACCTCGTACTCGCCGTAAAGCAATCCCATTAGCCGAAGTAGCAGACGTAATCGTCAAGTCCTCCAAAACGCCAATATCTCTCGCAGAAGCCGAAACCTCGCTATCGATGATTACGGATTTATGCCCATTCTTCCTTACTTCCAAAACAGTAGGAAGGCAAGAATGGCTAGAGATGCCAGCTAGTGTCGCTCAACCTCCTTCACCCAGTCCTGGATCGTACGTTCCCTCTGGGGAGAAAGTGGTTGTACCGGCGTTTGTGGGTACTGGTGGACCTAGTGTTCCTACTAGTCCTAGTCCCAAAGCTAGGTCTAGGTTGGGTGGGGATTTGGCTGGACCTGCTAGTCCTGGCAGAGTGAAGCGTGGAGGTTTGAGGGAGGTCAGGGAGAGGATCAGGAAGGAGCTGGGTGATTGGTAGGGACACAATCGGGCCGATGGACAGTATAGAAAACGGGACTCTGGAAATGGTAGGATACCTCCTGTATGAGGGAATGCTGGCGGTAGCTAGCGCTGGAAGCTCAGTAAGGAAGAAGTAATTATAGTATAATCTAAATAGTTAATGCACAACCAATCTTGCACCTGAGCAGCTTTTGGGGTTACAGCTTCATCTCGAAATATGAGTGAATCGGTTCGAGCAAAGAGCTCCCGCAGTGACGGAGCAAGGGTATGCATACATTAAACTGTCCAGCAGAGCACGCCCTCCTCCCGAGACTGACCAAGTCCGCCTAACGCAGCTTTACAGAGACTCCTTGATATCCGGAATCTCCCCCTGACTCTCAATGATCTTCTTACTCTGAATCTCCTTTCCGGTCTTTGCAATCTTCTCCGTAACAGTCTCAAAGGGAGGTAGAGATGGTCCCCAAACCAATACTTCCTGAGTAGGTCTGTGGATTACATATTTGTTGGCTACTCATTAGGTTTCCCAACTCTTTGCTATGGATGGAGAGATGGTGATGGGCATACGAGATTCAATGTTCTTGCCTAGGACACGGTTGATAGCGCCTGAACAACCTCCACAAGTCATTTTGACTGTGTAATGGTATGCTGGGGCTGTTGGCTGTCGTTCAGCTTCAGCACTGATGACATGGGACGACGACGTACTGCTGACATATTGTGAGATTGAGAGGAGATGAAGGTAAGTGGTATGGAAGGAATTGATTGAAGGATGGGGTGTATAATTGGTTGCTCAGCAACACGACAATAATCGCGTCACGAAGGCGATCATTCTGGTATCCGGACTTGGCCGAAATAGGCAACTTCTCTTACTACGCTACCAGGTAACGATATCAAAGCCCGTATCCATGCATAGAGATCAACTCTACTAATACTATCTATAAGAACCATCTAGGCTCGCTTGTACTATTCCACTTGTATCAAACAAGGTTAGATCATGGCAATGTACTGAAAAGGAGTAATGACCGGAATTACCCAAAATGAAAGTGATGACAGGGAAATCTATGTACAACAACATGGAATGAATGTGAATGGTGTGTCGTAAGGTCGTAGTCGTATCCTAGTCGTGAGGGCATAACGAAGGGACTAGGACAGGGTAGTAGCCATGATCCTGGGTGTATCCTATTTTGTCAGTACTAATCATTTCGCATTCAAAGGCTGACTGACAGAGTTCCACTCCCAGTACATGACTCCCCCGTTCCATCCCTTCTGTTCTGCCTGCCTGACACATTGGCTCAGCGCCTCTGGGCTCATATATCTATCCATCAGCGTTGATCTCGATAAAAGAATGCGGACCTACCCGTTACTGGCCGCTCCTGGGCGTATTGGTTTCCCAATGACGATCTTGCTAAGTGGGATCCCGGCGTAAGTGTTCATTTCCATGACTGAAGTCGAAGGCCAATCGTCAACAGATTTGAATACGAGCGACTTGAAATCAGCTTTCATGCTCCTGACAAAGAAAATTGGACTTACCTGACAATCCTCATAGACCCCTTGACCTTGGTTGTAAAACTGCATATTGTAGAAATCAATCCCGCTCCCAGTCTGTTTATGAACAGCAACGTAAGCTCCATTGGGATAATTAGGACCACTGGTAAACCAAGGAGCAACAGGTGCGTGACTAATCAAATACTGACCAGCAGGTAATTGACGTCGTAATTCCGATTGAAAAGTGATGATCCAAGATTCACCAATACCAGTATTCATGGCGTTCATGTCTTCCCAATCGATATCGACACCGTCGAGGTTGTATTTCTTGACCCAGTCCGCCAGTTTTCTTGCGCAGTCGACAGGATCGACACCATTGGACACGGGCGAATCGGTAGAACCAAAGGCGGAAACCATCAAGGCGATACCTGCGGCGTGATACGAGTCGAGCACCTCGTTGTCAGCTTTCACCGACCTTGGACTCGGAACTATACCTTCTTCCTATCACCAGCATCCATCCATTCCCACATCTGGGCATTGTCAACGGCACCTCGCTCCGACATCCAGAAGGCCAGGATGAATCGGTTAAAGTCGACAAGAAGCGAGGTATCAGGCATCGACTGCAGCCAGTAATCCGAGTAAATGACATGATGAGGAGCTTTCCAGATGCCCGAATCGGGTGAATCGGGGGAGTCAGGAGAATCCGGAGAATCGGAAGAGTCGGGGGAATCAGAGCTTTGAGTGGACGAGGCTGAGTGTGATGTCTTGGAGGAATGATCGGACGCGCTGGTCGAGGTTGAAGCGTAGTCAGACGGCGAGGAGAACGAGACGGGGGTTGAAGATGGCCCGTAACCGTCGGTGGTGGAGGAAGAAGCGGAAGTCTCAGAACCAGCCGAACTCGACGTGAAAGTCGAGTCTGGCAGTCAGCAATAACTCGGTAAGTCCATCTACATGACTCACTCCATTCATCCCCTGGACGGGTGTACCACCCTGGTGCGCCCGTACTGACCGGCTCTCCACCCATCGAAGATGAACTTGGGCCGGCAGTATCGGATGCAGATGAAGATGCGGAAAAGGAGGGGCCGGAGATGTTATCGGCATCCCTTGGGGTCAGCAAATCACGTGAACGCGTCAAGTGACTCACCACGACCAGATACAACCCGTGTTATCAGCGATCGCCCTGGAATATCAGCTTGAACGACAAAGAAGGATGGTGACAGGGGCGTACGAGCAGACCATATTTTCACCAGTACAGTCGCGTACGGTCGACCAAGCGGAGCTGACGCATTCTGGGAATTTAGCTTCGTATGACGTATGAGGTTAAGGTGGGAACAGCGACTCACGTTGAAGCTGAGTACCACTACATTGCCATTCCCCCTCTTTACACCCAGGGCCGGCACCCTGAGCGAGACGATGGTGATGTCTCCTTGGATCCCTTCCTGCGTGTTGAGCAGCACTGGCGACCGAGGCGAGCGCCATGGAAGTGATGAATATACTGCTGAGCATTTTCACGCGTGATATCGAGTCGTGGTGGCGTGTTTTGAGGTTGTGTGAATTTTCAAAAGACAAGTAGGGCGTGAAAGAATGAACCAGTCGGACTTTATGTAATAAGAAGAGGGGGGTGGATTGCGGTGGATATGAGAAGAGAGAGGAAGCCAAGGATACTATGGGATGGCGGGTAAGTTAAGGGGATTATTCGGGAAATGAGGGTAGTAATAGGATGATCAAAGGTGTATGGGATGATTCTATTGAAACTGTGGGTAATGTTAAAGGGAGTTCTCCTTATAGTTTCAGGCACAATAGATACCTTTCATACATACAACAACGGGGTAGATTTGATAGTATATGTTCCCATATACTAGTGTAGCACCGCAGTATTTGGAATAAGCGAATCTTGGCATGCATAGAGTAGTCAATATGTGTGCTTGGCTGTATAGCAATTGGATATTATAAACGAAAAAGATAAAAGAGATTCACGTCGCGTTGCATGTAGATCCCTCAGGCACCGCACATCCTGTAGCCACTCACTCCACCAGCCACCTGGAATCACAACCCTTTAAAGCCCCACAGTAATACTGGATGACGTGGCCAAGTGTTGCACTCCCGTCTCCACCATACCTCGCGGGGTCTTGTCTCACAAATCCACCGGCTCCATCCTCTCTCGATGTGCTATCGAACGGCGTGGAAGATGGAAATGATGAGGAGCACGAAGCATGCGATAAAAGGCCCCGGAAGCAATTAGACGATTCAGACTTGCTGCCGCTGATCCGGAAGCGAGACCGAATTAGAGATGGAATCCCAAAAGATGTGGCATAATTGGGAGATGAGGTGAAAGAAATTCTCCAGGAGATAAAGGAACCCCAAACTTCGCCAGAGAAGGGATCACTAAACCAGCGCTTGCGCCTCAAAGGGCTTGCCTTGGAAAGGCTTTTCATAGCTCTCTCAAAACGACGCTCGAGATCAGACGATATGAGATCGGGTCAACGGCATCCATGCGCCAACATGACTCAAGACTTAAAGTTTGCATCCACATGAAAAGAACGACACTCTGTCGGGAATTTCATTGCGACTACCTTACAGGATCCAAGGCCATACCTCATTGACTGCTCGACCCTGAAATAGTAAGCAGCACATGATACGGAGTGCCAATCAAAATGTCGCGCGCTTTGTCACAAGTATTCCATGCGCTTGTGTATCTATCTACAAGTACATACATGCCTATGTAGCCATGCGTCATGTTATCATAATATCCTCTACTAAAAATGAAAGATCAAAACGAAAAAAATAGTGTCCATGTGAATGTGAAAACGTAAAATGTCCGAGAAAGTCGTCAAGAGTCGGGAAATCAAGCGATTTATGCGCGCAGACATCGACCGTTGACGAGGTTGTGACCCCTCTTGCAAGCCAAGATCTCGCACTTGCCGAGGGTACATGTGGATCCACCAAGAGCGACACCGGGTAGACTGGAACAGCTGAGAGTCAGTGTGCGACTGGCTTGCAATGAGAGAATACGTACTCAGTCCCGACTGAGGCGGCACCAGCAGTGATATCGGCGTAACCGTTGATGCAGCCACCACAGCTCTCGAGTTCGGCTCGAGTGTCGAGACACTACTCATCAGTCTAGTGCTCACCAAGAAACCGACTGGAAACTCAC
Organism: Vishniacozyma victoriae; assembly: GCA_017654735.1. Taxonomy (NCBI): domain Eukaryota; kingdom Fungi; phylum Basidiomycota; class Tremellomycetes; order Tremellales; family Bulleribasidiaceae; genus Vishniacozyma; species Vishniacozyma victoriae. Next base: position 2,144,583 of record JADPYG010000088.1, read on the forward strand.
CTCAAAAGCGTCAGAGCTGACAGCAGAGTCTCCAACGAGACAAGCCTGTAGACCGGTAGGGCAAAGTCCGAGGATCTTCTGAAGGTCCCTCTTTCTCAAAGTCCTGCTAGGTATGGGGAAGATGTCGTTGAAGTAAACGGCGAGGTTGGCACCGTTTTCAGTCGTAGCGCAGGCACCTAGAGAGCCCACACCAGAGACCCTGGCGCTGGTAGCACAGGTGCACAGACCGTTGTTCTGGTTGAAGACAGCGTAAGCGGAGGCGACACACTGTGTGAGGCAATCGCCGGCGTTTGCGACCGTAGTAGCTTGTCCAACGCCAGCGTAGGCAATAGCATCCGCAGTGGCGCAAGCTCGAAGGTCGAAGTTGGTGTTGACGCGGATAGACTGAGAGTCAGTCATGCGGAAGGGGTCTGGATCGGATAAGACTCACCTCGTAATTGACTGTTCCACAAATACCAGTATCGAGAGCACCGTCGACAGCTGCAGTGGCACTGACGAGCTCGCTCAAGGCAGGGGGGTTGTTCGAGCAGTAGCAAGATAAAGTTGTAGCCACGGGGGCAGGGTTGAAGTAAGCGTACTGGAAGTTTCGGGCGGCGCAGGCATCCTGTGAAAAGCTATCAGCGTACGAAATCGAAGGTAGCAAAATAACCTACTCGGCAAGCCCCTTCTGAGTCGTATGAAGCAGTAAGACCAAGTCCACCGCTACTGAGGACGTTAAGGGCTGTTGTCAAACTGACACATCCTTCAATAGCAAAATTCCGGTCGAGGATCTGGGCAGATGCGCTGAGGGCGAGAACGGGGGCGAGTAGGAAGACAGAGAATCTCATTGTGGGCGTTGGTACTAGGGTTGATGTTGTCGTGTGAGGCGTCCGTACGGGTGTGGGATAAGCAGGCAAAGGTCGGGAGAGTCAAACGAGTGTGAGAGGGGAAGAAAGGTGGTGTTGATCAGATGAGTGAGGTCGGAGTATCTGTTTTGCCTCTGCCTTTATAGACAATCCCCCTTGATCATCGTTCGCAATCAACAAGTCATTTCCCACATCAACAACAACGCCGACCGCCCTCGGAGTAATGTCTGTCGATCAGAGGCTTACAGATCGCTCAAGGAACGGTTCTACCCATTGTGAATTACTCCGTCGAGCCGTCGTTGATAAGATCGTCGTCCTGTCTGGGCGGCATCTCTCCTGATCCCTCCCTTCATTTTCGAGCGAGTCGTATCGGCATGGGCTTATTGGATGAGACATGATCAACCTATGGTATGAGTGACGGTTGTCTCACCGGTTCAACTGTTTGTCTTACAGGAACGCCAGGTTGCTCCTGATCCATGTTGACATTACGGAGTTATCGATAGCGTCGTGGGCAATGCGGCCCAAACCCTCCCAGCTGGCGGGTCCAGCTGAATGGGAGAGGATCCAGGACCCGCGAACAAGTCCAGATTTTCCGACTCAGGTCCCGAGCCGTTACCCAAGGAGGGCAGATCCACTACACTGCGAGGTCAACCGATCATTGAGTTCGACTCTTCCTGAGCATCTCGTCCTGAATCCCTCGGAAGGTTTCAGCATCCGCCTGCGGACCCCCGATCGTTGAAGTTGATTGCGCTTACAGAAGGTTTCAATTGTGCCTGGTCGAGCGTTGATCAGGGGCTGCGGAGCCGACGAGTGGCCCAACACACATGTGCTCTTTAGTCCCTGCGTGGCTGTCTGTGTATAGGATAGGAATAGCTTTCCAGATGGCTCTCGATCAAACCCCACCGGGCAGTCGAGCGAACCAGAAAGGGTAAGGCAACGTACGTCAGTTTCTGTACAAGCCTGGAACTGTGACAAATCGACGTCGATCAGCATCCAATTGAGATCCGTCTCTTGTTCGGGCCAAGTGATGGTGCAATACCTTCCGCGGTCAGTCTGGTCAATTCAGGGACGGATTAGTAACAGTAGTGAGCACCTGATCGCCAGGTGACGAAAAACGCCCAAACCTTGTTTACCCTGATACCCGTTGGGACTTCGAGATCATTCAATTTTAGATTCACGTAACCTGTGGCGTCGTCTCCGTTTCGGCCACCAAACTCTATTCCCCACATCCCGTTCACTGCTGCATCGCATTTCACGCTTGTCGCCTACCCTATCCCTAGTCCAAAGTGCTCTTGCCGAGCACACTCGATATCTCGCGGTGCTGCTGCATCCATCCTGGGAAATCCGCTTGCAATAGCGGTATACCTTGTTCTTTCGTTTCGAGTAGGAAGTTGGCCAGTATCACCATAGTGGCGTCTAAGATACCGCATTAGCAACGCCTTCTGAGTCACTGCGGAGTGGAACAGATGATCGATTACTCACAACGATATAGATAGTTTACAGCTTGTTGAAATAGGGTCTTGTACTTGGCAGAGCCCTGTTCGGCTGCCTCGGCCTTGAGCTTGAAGCTGTCGATCATTTAGTAGGCACACGACTAGGATGCGGAGAAGTACGTACTCGTAGACGGCTTTCCTCAAGTTCTGGACTCCTTCCATTTGATTGACCGCCTTATCCGTCAATCGCTTGGCTTCTGTTTACTCGTCAGAATCGAATTACTGGCGCCAAATGGAGGAACGTACGTTTTCCGTGGCTCAGGACCGTGACAAGCTGTAGGATCATCTTGTACTCGCCTGGATCACGTCAGCGAGTGTTGATCATTCAGACTCACCCATCAGGTATTGCGTAGCTTCGCTGGCGTGCACATCTTCATCCTCTTCTTCCGCCAGATCATCAGCAAACTCGACACTCATATCATTTTGTCGTATTGTTGCAATGAGCGAAGCGACAATCATCCCTGTCGTCGTTCGGCCTCTACCCATCTGACAATTGAATCTGGATCATCAGCTATACTCCATCCTGTACCGCAGTACTTACACAAAGTCCGACCCGTCCTCCAATCCAGTCGCTACTCTTCGAACGATGGCTTGTAGAGTCGCGGGTAAAGGAGCCTGCTCATCCGTCTGAAAGATCAGCGTGGGAGCCAGTCAGAAGGAACGGAAGGCTCACGACTGCGACCCGTTGATAATCCACATTGTAAGCCTCATCCATTACCATCTGATACAGCTCCTTGGGGGTCATGACATCGCTTTCCTCGACTGCTTCCCAAATAGGAATGATCTCGTATGTTCCAGGCTTCGTCTCGACCTCGTCATGAAGTAGCAATTTCCCATCGCCAGATCTGATTTCTCGGAGAACGTCCTGCTTGAGGGCTTCTTCCATTCGCTCCACTACCGAAGCGGTGATACCGGTGGTTCTGATCGTCAGCTCGTGGAGTGGATATTGGCGGAAACAGCTTACTCGACATTGTTCAAGGGCTTGTCCAGAAGACGCAGAACGTGCGGTCTGGATCTCACGTACTATCCTCTTCAGCTTGGTGGAGCTTCACAGAATGTACTCACGAGAACAGGTTCCTCCCTCAACGACGTCCACATAACGTGATTCTTCCCACCCGGCGCCGCCCCCATCTTCTGCAACGCATTGCGTAGCCTATCTTGTCAGTCCGGTACGAAACAGGCAGACGTACCCTGAAGCGCTCGGCATTCCTGTGCCATAGACCGAGTGATCCTCGTCCTGATCGCCGACCAATATCGGTACTCTACGGTAATTTGCGGCACCCTCGACTCGCCTATGCGTCAGTGACCATCCATCCTGAGGACATACTCGGGTAGACTCTGTTTCTGCAATCCGGAGAAGAAGTCGGATTTGAGGATCGTCTGTGCAGACAGGATAGCTCCCGCTCGATCAGCCACTACCTGGGTGACTTCATCCGGCAGCTGACCCGTCAGCTCCTCTCCATGCCATTCTCATGATAACTTACAGCCATGCCTTCCGCGAGTTCGACTCGATCAATCGGCGTCAAGCCTTTCAGACCACCTTCCTCGAGCTCCTTCTCTATAGTCCTAAATACAGGTCGATGACGGATGAACGACTCGAACGAATACGGCTCGTCGTCGTCCATGGCCCTATCATCTAGGTAAGCCTGGAAGAGGAGAAGATGGAAATATCGTCGAAGGTGGTAGATTCCTTTTTCAATGTATTCCTTTTGCAGAGTTGGATCTTGAGCATCTTCAGCTTTCGTTCGGAAAGACTCGATAGTATCTCGGAGATTGAAGTGGGTAGCAGTGGAATCGATAGCGTCATCGACGATCTGCACTTCAGCTTCTCACTCATGGTCTGAGTCACGGAACTCACCCTCTTCACCTCAAGTCCATTCCTAATACACCTGATACAGCTGTTGATAATCTGCCAACTCGCCCTTGCCTTCGAGTCTGGCTTGTGTGAAGGCGCGGCACGACCTTTTCGAGGAGTCATACCGCTCATCGACATTGAATGGGCAGCGTCTCGACCGAGCTTCATCCATCGTTGTATTAGCAGAACGATAATGGCAGTGGTGGTACTTCGTCCTCGACCCAACTGGTCGTTGAGCACAAAAGCACTGGTGTCTAGGTCGGTCCGTTGACATAGCTCGAGTAGTTGGGTCAGATCATGGAACTGGGGTCAGTTAGGATCTCCAACGGAGATAGGTACTCACATCCGGCGACGACTCTGAGGTGATGGGGATACGGACGAAGCGCATCGTCACCCCACTCTCTCGCGCAGCGACATCATCCATGACATCCCTCAAAGAACGAACATCGTTCGCACCGACAGTCTCCCAGACAGGTACCACCTCCTTCTCGGCAGACTCTGTATGAAGCAGTACTCGGCCTTGGAAAGCATCAATCTCGGCGACAACATCGCTTTTGAGCCTCTCTTCCAGTACTTCTAGTCGAGCTGTTGATACTCCTGTATAGTCTCGCATATTTCGGAGAGCGGTCGCATTTCTTCGCAAGCAGTACGGGGATCCTGATATTAGCTTCAGTAAAAGTGATATGGCTTACCGTTGATCATGACCAATGGCTCTTCTCGCAAGCAGACCCAGACAATCGTGCTGACTGTTGGACACCTCTCGTGGACGGCCTTTAGGATCGTTAACAGACCCTCTTCAGTAGGTTGTCCAGTAGCAAAGACAGCGCTGTCTTTCATCTTTCGGAAGCCGACTGCTCCTCGTACTCCTTCTGAACTCGAGGCGGACTCTGCCTTCCAGAGATCGGATTTCTGAAATAAGCATTTGTCCAACAATCCGACCACGATCTTACCAGAAGTGTCCTATAGAGTCAGCATTGCGACGGCTTTCGTATATGTTGGCTGGACTTACGACGCTCGGAGCATGATCCCGTTCCTATTCTCCACCACATGTTCAGCCCACTCATCGCCAAGCACTTTGCCTCCTTGCAAGTCCACCTCGCGGAGACTTTCACCTCCTCTAGACCTGCCCAATGAGCCCTCGCCGTGGTCAGACGATCGGGAGATCAGACTGAGGTCATTGGCCGGCGCGAACGCGAACAATCTGTTTCCACCCGATCGACGCATGACCTTGATTTGACTATCTGTCAGCTATGATCGTTCAGGTGAGTAGCCGAGACTCACTTCCAGATCTCTGGACGGTTCCTGAGCCACGACGAGAATGTTGTGCCTGATCGACCTGCGTCCTCTTCTTCGACATAGGACGCAAACACAATCAAATCAAAGTATTGTTCCAGAGATCGCAAAGCTCTCGTCAAGACCGCTTGTCGATTCTTGTCGTCCATCGCGGAAACGCTGTACATGATCCGAAGACTCAGTACGTTCTCTCGTAGATTTACTACCGCATCACCTGATGATCAGCTAAGCCGAAGAGTGAGACGTACAGTTGTCAATGATGGCATCTACCACTCGCTTCATTTGCCTTCCATTATCGAGACTGGATAAGAGGGACAGGACAAGCTGATAGTTTCCCATGTGAGCTTTTCGGAGCTGCTCGAGCATGGCTGGATTTGACGCTAAGAGGTCGATGGCGGTCGAAGGGTGTTTACCACTCAAATCTGATATCAGCTCCGGTCGTCCTGACTGTCGCTCACTCTTTTCCAGAACCCTGGTGAGCTGGAGAAGACTTTTGTTGAGTGCTTGGTGATGTGTAGCCTGTTCTAGGAAGTGAGCAGCTTGAGGTCCTGCCGAAGGCTACGCATATCAGCTGGTCCACATAGATAGACGTACGGTAGCGAGACCTGAGCCTCCCGCGCCTGATGGAAATGGATCATCCAGACCAGCTGACAAGACTTGTTTTCGCCTCATCAGAAGCGCAGCGCACATACCGAATGTCGCTGCCGAGTCAGAAGAGCGCTGTGAGCTAGACGTGGACACTCACTTCGGACGACTCCCATTCCACAGTTGAAGATCAGAGACGTAGACATAGGATCCACGTCTTTGAGCACTGAGACGTACGCATCCAAATAGTTGTCCTACTTGTCAACTCAGTCATACTTGGTAAACTCACCTCGATAGGACGATCAGGAGCAATAGGTATTCGGTGGTATTCGACTCTCCAGCCTTGGCTCTTGATATCCTCATAGACCTCTTTGGGAGTTCTAATACTCGCTTCATCGACACTCATCCATGTAGGGATGAGGTTCCCGTTCGATACCTCGTCATGAGTGAGAATCATTCCGCCAAATTTACGTGATTCCTCCAGGATATCCAGTTTCAGACGTCGTTCAATGTCTTCCAAATTGGTAGCTCGGTCCGATAGGGCCAAGGTCTGGAATGGATGAGAAGCGTCTCGAAGCACATAAGGTCGACCATTGCAGTATACTACTCGTCAATTCCAGGCTTCAAGGGCGAGGTGTACTCACCTAGAGTTTCTTCTCGAGTACTGAACCAAATTGCTTTCCCCTCTTCCCCCGGTCCTGAGGTATCACGCATGGGACTGGATCCAAGAGGTTGAGATCGTACTTTCTCCAATGGTGCGCCGGATTCCGGGACCTCGGCCGAGCGGCGTGTGATAGGCGGGGGTGTGGGATGACATCCCAGTATCGTTAAAATCGATTCGAGACCGATAGTCGTAGGCTGAGCGACCTGTCTTCGTCAGCCATGGTGTGGGATTGTACTCGAGTGAGACTCACACCGTAGACATTCAAGCTCTCTTCATCAGGTGCTCGAAAGTTTGGAGCACCTTGTATTGTTAGATCTAGATCTAGCGCACGTCCCGTCGGGTAATGGTCTGTTCCATCAGTACTGTCAGCCAATGCTCAGCATACCTGTCTTTAGAATGAATCTGGTCGTCAGCTCACGATGTCCTGAAGATGTATTGAACCTACCCTCTCGCCAAAACACCACCCTGCCTCCTCTTGACGACGCCATCAACCTCCTTCCTGAGCCTATCCTGTATACCCAACACTCTGCCCTTTCCCTTTCCACCTGAAGAGAGACCAGAAGGCAATTGATTCATGATATTCCTCAGAGCAGCGGCGGGTGCGCTTCGGGATTGAGTTTCGGTGCTCATTCGGCGAGGCTGCTGTGAAAGTGGAGATGGATTTATCGGCATGTGCATTTGAGATGGAGGTGGTGATCTGGCCCCTGATGCTGTTGTGTTGGCGATAGGTGGTAGTGGAGCAGATTCTGATCGACCTGGCATCTTGTCGGGGAGGCTTGACGACATGGCTATGAATACTATAGCCAAGTATAGATGATCAAATGATAAGGTTTGGCGACTTTTGTCCGACGAGATCGGCCAAGATAGAGGAGACCCCACATGAGTTGCCGACGCGTGGTCGCGTAGGAGGTATGGTAACAACAAGATCTCATGCATACATTTACATGATTGGTGGCACATAGAGCTACAGCAGTCTTGAACTAGTCTTACATCTCCTTACAACCGTATATCATCGTGGGTTTGAGTCCACAGCTATTCCACCTTGGGTTTGGGTTCCGCGCCACCTGCCCAACTGAACCACCTTCCACTACTAGTCCTCCTGCCTTGCTGAGGTCTTACTCCTTGTCCTTCCGGTACAACATCCTCCTTGTTGATCTGCTCATAGCTTGCCTCGGCCCATCGCCCGCTTCCGCTGTTGGCAGACTGAATTGATTCCGAAGAAGATCTCTGAGAGTGAGGCTGAGCCGGATACCCATGTGTGCTTGACGACGAGACCCCTAGACTACCATACGTATCTTTACCGGCCGCATGTGAAAATGTGCGAGATCGGGTTGAAGAGTCGGATGGCTGTCGAGCTGGAGTTGGTTGGGGAATGGGCATCTCCATCGCCTGCGAGGTATCGTAATGAGCAGGCGCGTCGGGGCCGCGGGAGCCTGATGGAGCATGTGCCGTAGCTTGATTGGCGAGTTGAGAGAGGGCTCCGACGGCGACGGGCAGGTATCTGATCCCGTGAGCTATGTCCACATAAGATTGGATCGACTCACCCTCCCGCATATTTCGCTGCCATGCCATATAGTCTCCCTAGTCCTGAAGCGGGATCGTGTAGTGTAGGAGGCTGACCCATGGGCATATGTCCTGATGGATACGGTTGGCCGGGATATGGGCCGTGAGCTTGCTCCTCTCGAGGCGGCTCATGAGGAAGGGCAATCTGTCGAGTCAGCTTTCTCCTTATTTACCGAACCATGGGCGGCGAAATGCCAAATTAGCGGACGTACGTTCATCTGAGTCCGGATCCATGTCCAGAGCCATGTCAGACCACCTGCAAATGCCGACCCTGCTCGAGTCCGAAGGCTGGCGAGGAAGACATCGATATCGCGTTCATGTTCTTGGAAGAAAGGAGCCAAGTGTGCTCTGTAGATGTACGATGCGCCCTGTTGGTCAGCCATATTCTTCTGCAGATGATGTGACATACCTCAGACTGGGGAAGAGCTAGATATACAAACACCAGCGACTTGATGATATTGTAAAAGGGGACCCTTTGAATCAGTCTCGGTAGCAAGGAGGGCTGCGGACTCACCAAGTAAAGGTCCACCCGACAACTGCTTCAACTGCCGTCCAGCTTCCTACTACGGCCCAGTACATTAACCACCTCTCTAGTGCATGTTCACTATCAGGCGAGGAAGATGGTAAGGACAGAGCTTTGTACGATGCGTAAGCGGGGTAGAGGAAACAGACGGTATTGCTGTTTGGTCGGCTTGTGACGGGAGGCAGAAGCAATGAACCACTTACGAGATGAGTGATGTGATGAGCGAGAATATCATTCTAGTGGGATGTAGTGTCTGCTATGTTCTGCTCTAGTGTATATGAGTTGCCTAGTAATAAAGACAACTAATGTAATAAGAGAGGCAAAAGTAAGAAGTGATCAAGATAGGCGATAGGCGCTGATAACCGGGAACGCGGCAAGATCCGGCACCGGGCATGCTATGAGTACAGTAGTATGAAACATATGCATGGCACAGCTCTTGGCACTGCGCTTTACTTAAACAGCTAGGGACTTCGCTCTACATACTTGCTACATGAACGTCACAGCTCAATTCGAGTCCCAAGCAATTCCCGATATCCTCTGGGAGATGGGGAATTGCGCGTCATTCTCGAGTTGGCAGTAAACTTGCCTCAACACATCCCGATCCTCCTTTGCGTCTCTATTAATGGCTTCGATGTTGCCCGACCATCCTGCTCCGAATTTCTTCTTCCCAAGCCCTATGAGCGTCTCCATCAACTCGTCCGCAAACTGCTGCACATCTCCGCCCTTGATATCCACATACAACTTCACTTTCTTTGCCTTGCCGGGAACGTCTGTCCTGTGAAGGAGAGACCACAAACCCAGTTCACTTGCAAGAACAAGAGTAGCCGTGGCTGGAATCTTTGCTCCTGTTGATTCGTTCCCGTCCGTTTGTCGCGTCATTGCCACATAAGTCATGTAGATCTCATCTAGTTTGGGATGAATTGTGACATCCGGAAACCCAATCGGCTTGTTCTTCTTGTCCATTGTCAGTGGTATAGTGCTGTTGAATTTGATGATCTTGACATCATCGTTCTGTAATCGTACCTCGAGATTATCGTCGTTTATTTCGTCAGGGAACTCCAACGCGCGGCCTTGTATCCAGTGTCGTGGATCGATTGTCTCTAGACACAAGGCTATCATACCATCTTCGAAGTTGTGCGATGTCTTTGTAAGTGACGTATGTGCCCAAGTGAATTGACGACGTCGCTTAAAGACAATAGTGGTAGGTCTGATCATCGGGACGAGCCCGTGCCCGTAATTGATCAACTTCTGTCCGGGGTAGGGATATCCCTTCGTCGGGGTTAAAGCATTCAGAATAGGGTCGTAACGATTGTTCGGTTCGGCGTCAGGCGAGGCTTCTGTGGGGGGACCACCAGCTTGTTTGATTCCTTCAAATGTAAAGCCTGGACTGAACACAAGTTCACGTTCTTTGAACGCCCCGTGTCCCCATTCCCTGCCCTCCGCTCCGGTCTGTGTGCTGAGAAATCCCCAAACTTCACGCCACGAGCTCACAGCAAGGTGCATCCGCGTCTCCCAGTATTCCATCTTTATGCCCTTCTTGTCGACTCTATCGGCGCCACCAGGCAGGTATATGGTGACGATCAACCTCAATTCATTGGGCTCTTTGACGACTGGCAGACAGTGTAGCCGTATGCACAATCCAGCAAGATCGAAACCTGCCGGGGACAATAGTCGTTGTTGGGCGCATTGTATTCCGAAGATCTCGAGCCATTCGAAGAGGATGAACTTGACGCCAAGTGTCTTTTCCAGGTGCTTTGGTTCGCCTCGGATGATGTTCATTCGGCAAAGACTTGATACCACGCGAAAGGAATCAAGATACCACAACAAGGGCATGGTGGCTTTGTCTGGAAGACCTCCCAAGCAGTACCGAGCAATGAAATTCTCCGGGTCTTTGTTACTCTTGCGCTTCCGCTTGATCTTTGTCTTCATGGTCAACATGCCTGACAGGACTGTCATTACATCGTTGTCCGTGATAAGACCCGCAATGGCGCCGATCGGAGCTGATGCGAAGGAGGGATACACACCATGATCATTGTCACGTGTTTCGATCATCGCCTCTCCATACTCGGCTGAGCCTTTCTGTGCATAGGCAGTGTTCGATGCCTTTTGAAAGATGGCAAATGTCGTCTCGGGCAGATGTTCCTTGAGCTCGTCTGTTTTTGCCCGAAGATGATCTTTGCCTTTGTACCGATCGTTGCAGAGGTGTAGGCCCTCCGCCTCAAGCGCCTCCTCCTGATTGGTGAGCTATTTTCGCGGAAGAGGCTGTTTTGGATGGAGCTTACATTGTGCGTGCTCCATGCGTTCTCTTTTTGATCACGGGGAACAAAACGCGATATATCATGCTTGGCGATACCAGGGCCCCCGTCTTTACGCATAGTTGCGATCCCAGTCACACTAGAAGTAATCTCAGCGCTACCCCGATGAATGGTACATGGTCTACTCACGGATGCTCGTACTTGTCCTTGCTCTTGGTGAAATCGACACCCTTCTTAGGATGCAGGGGGTTGCCGGGATCCTGGCCGGTCAGGGGGCCGTTTCGGACAGCGGGTCTGGCCGGTGGATTAGGGTTGGGGTTGAGAGGCTTGACTCGGTTGAACACTTCATCCGGAGTTTGGTCGTCGAGGAAAGGATCATTGGGATGCTCCGCCAGATCGAGCTTGTATCGAGCTTCTCTAATCTTTGCCTGCGCATCCATCAACTCCTGCTCTAGAGCTTCGGCGGTCTGCTCAGCCTTAGTCCTCTTCTGTTTCTCCTCCTCTGTTTTCTTCTTTTCAGCCGCTACTTTGTCCTCCCATTTCTTCTTTTCTCTTTCTATCTTGTCCTTTTCCTTCTTCTGTGTTCCGGCATCTCCCGCCGGCTCTCCTGTCCGACTACCTCTGGGAGGTGCTGGTTGGCCTGCGCTGCGGGGTACTTGATTATATCGATTCCTTTGCCTTCGCTTCATATAAAAGAAGGTCGTGATCGGGATCAAGCAGAGGAATATGGCAAAGGGGAGACTTGGCCTATCGTTGGCGTTTCCGTCTAGAAGTATCTTTCTGGTCATTGCTTTTTATCAATTTGTGGGTCGTTTCTTGCTTTATTCTGTCAGTAGATTGATGATAAGCACATATCCCTGTATATATACTACACAAATACCTATTGAACAAAGCTCATCACGGGGGCATGGACAAGGGAATGATAAGGATCAACATGGGGGGATCACCACCCAAAAGGATGTCCAGTGCAAATGCCACGTGATATGGAGTCCCCACATTAGCCGGTCTTGTCCACAGCATGAGGGCTTGGTATCTGTCGTTGTATATCCATTCTGCTCCGGTCAGCATGACGAGCAAGCCTACAAAGACTCGCCTTCAGCTAGTCAGCGATATCTGGGCAAATGTATGCTATATACTCATCGCTAATCAGCAAGACGGTACCGCGGCAGCTCTGGCTCGTACGTCCAAAGAAATTCATCAACTCGTCACTCCGAGGCTTTACGACACCGTCCGTATACGCAACTTTGAGGCATTGTCTCGGTTTGCGATGGCTCATCGTGTGGCTGAGGAGGTACCGTCACCGTCTGCCTCCACATTGGATCCCGACGAATCAGCATTACCCGATCCGCCGAAAAGTAGGATGCACGTCCGTCACATTGAAATCGAATGCGAGCTGCCTCGAGACAACCCATTGCCTGATCCTTGGACATCTGCTCCGCTGCAGCGAGTTAAGACCTGTCATGTGAGGACTGTGGAGGGGGTCACGTTAGAGGATCCGCTCAACGGTCACATGCAATTCATCGAGAACCTCGCCTACCAAATCCCGTCGGAACATTTTAAATGGCAGCACACACCGGAAGACCGTTCTCCCTATTTCTACCCTTACCGGGAGCATACGACAAGTACCAAGGAATTCAATCACCCGGACGTGAGATCGGTCGAGTTCACCCAGATGTGGCAATCCCGTTATGATTATCGTATTACCGCGGCAGTTTTCTGGCAATCTCGTGCGATGGGGACAAGTGGCGGTGGGGGCACTTGGTACACTGATCCAGATCAGACCGAGGCAGCTGGACATCGCTATCTTTGGATACGCGATCGGAAGTCACCCCCTGGATCGAGAAAACCAATGTACATCGTACAGATTGCTCAGCATGACACTCCCGAATTCAGAGATAACACGGACGAGTACGAGGAATTCGCATTTGCTAGGCGGACCGCTGGTAGTTTGACGGATTTCGCTATAATGGAGAAGATGGGACTGCTGGATGTGAAGCTCGTGTGTCTGCCGGAGCAGAGGACACCAAGCGAATGGAGAGAGTGGATCATGGGCGAAGGCTTGATACCAGGGAACGGAGTACAGGTGGATCTGAAAGCTATCGTAGAGTGAGCTTGATACCACGCAGTCTTAAGAATCTGGCTAATGTTTAGGCGACTCGCACCCGGTATGCCTCGTCAGCCATTCGAGGAAGACCTATCATACGATTATGCCAAAAACATGCTCACGTCGGTCGACCTCTTTGTCGATATTGCGGTAAAAAGACATGGCTCGACGGAAATCGAGTCCAGGAGGAAGCATGCAAATGAGGATTACGGCGTACATAATATAGAGGTCGAGTCGCGAAAGAGAAAGGCAGAGGATGATCACAGTGAAGAGAGAAGAGTGGCTGGGGAGACATGAGCTTCGTTCTATGACATGCATTAGACACAATGATCATGTGAGGCGACACATCCTATGCTACATTCTTGGCCCAGACCGCTTCCTTAAGATCCTTCACATTAGCCCTCGCCTTCCCACAGCAACACCCCAAAGCCGACGCAAATCATTCCGACTCCCAATAAAGTCTGAATATCAGGTATGTGTCCGATCCAAACAGCATCCGTGATAGCGACGAGACCGATCGTAAGGAGATTAGCGACAGATGAAGTAGTCGGTCCCCAAATCCCAATCAATACCATCAATCCCGCATTCTATGCATCAGCGGCCTCATGGATTACATGGGGAGGGGCTTACGTAGATCGCACCACATGCCGCCACGATCACAAGGGCATACCAGATCGTACTTGCATCTCCACCTTGACTTCCCGGCCAGCGGAATGACTCTACCCCCGTCCAATGTAGGAATGGAATAGGTATACAGAGCATGATCAATGTTGCGAATCCGATACAGCTTGTTATGAAATTTGAATGAAGTGCCGTGGGGAGTACGGGGGGTTCGTCCCTCAAGTACGCCATTGGTATTGGAGCATCAACGGAAGGTCGAGGCGAAGGGCCTCCATCTAAGAGAGGTGATCTTGAGGTTTTGCGAGGTGGTGCACCAACGCGTGTTGTTTCTGGATTCCGGAGTGCAGGATACAACTGAGTCCGAGGTGAACGAGCTGGGTCGACATGTTCCGGAAGGTTTGAGTTGGACGATAGAGGGATGTCATCCACCTCCTCGTTGTGTTGTGGTAGGACTTCATAAGCCTCAGCTTCGAGTGTAGAGTCCACACCCCCATGACCTTCCGGTAGAGCCATTTTATAGACCACCTCATACAACCCAAGGAGTACTGCACCTGGACATTAGCGTCGTGCAGACTTGAGATTGGACTTACCAAAGAGCATGATAATATCCCCTAGACTCCTATTACTTGGTGCTCTTTCCCCACCACTCTCTCCATCCGCTAGACTAATCACTAGAACCCCGGAAAAAGCCAGGAAGATGCTGCCCAGCGTAACCCGACTTAATGGTTGTTTGAGCAGTAGCATCGAGAAGAAGTATGCGAAGAATGCCGAGCTTGCGTAGATGGCCGTCACATCCAATGCCGAGGTGAAGAGCATAGCCACGAACCATGATAGAGCCGGTATAGAGATTAACCATGTTAATCCAGATATCTTGACTGTCCATCTCCAAGCAATTCCAGACCATGGCGTATGGTGATCTTCGCCCAATTGATTTGAGATCACCGCTCGTATGTCATCAAGATATGTTGATATTGGTATACGATGTACAGCACTGAGAACGAGTAGGTGGATAGGGCAGACTAGTGCAAATGTAATATGCGTAAGGAAGAATGTAAAATATGGTTGATTGTATTTCTGGTCGACAACTAACGAATGTGCGACTTCTGTTTGTGCTGCCGAAGCGGCTGCGATGCCGAGAAGGACAGAGAGGGGTAGTAGGAACCCCTTGAGGTCGGAGGGAGTTATGGTTTTGATTGAAATGTGTGAGATTGACCGTCCGTGACCAGGTCGCGTCATTTTGGGGCTGTGTCTTGATTTATGCTCGA
The DNA here is from genome assembly GCA_017654735.1 of Vishniacozyma victoriae. NCBI lineage: Eukaryota > Fungi > Basidiomycota > Tremellomycetes > Tremellales > Bulleribasidiaceae > Vishniacozyma > Vishniacozyma victoriae. Next base: position 2,159,649 of record JADPYG010000088.1, read on the forward strand.
CAGTGGGGGTGTATAATGAGGTGCGTGTTATGGCCACATCTCGACTGTTGAGTAGCGATCTCGGTCTGACCGGCGAGCAAGGGGTGATGTAGCAAACAAATGTAGTAAAGGACAAGGGAGACAGATTGCCAAGTGACGATTTCGGATAATCATTTCGTAATCATTTCGTGTCTTACCTCTTGCCTCGATGGAAATCGTGTATTATTCATTGCATCCTATATACCCAGACAACGAGATTGAGACAGTTTAAAACGGGATAGACACATCTACTCTCCACCACCACCATCATCGCCACCACCGTAATCGGCTCCATCATCGAACCCATCTTCATAAGAGCCGTCGTTATCCTGACTGTTAGCACCATTCCGATCATCGATCTTAATAGGCACTCACGCCCATCATATTACCAAGCATCATACCACCGAGTAGCTAGAGGTCAGTATCATACTTCGTTTTGGTTGTATTTGACTTACACCACCACCAACACCCATCGCCGCCGCTCCACCGGCACCGATTCCTTGTCTCCGCTGCTGCATCATTCCCTGCCGTCCATACCCTCCTCCCATCATTCCACCACCCATCATCGGCTGCTGGCCATAACCGCCCATCATGGGCTGCTGACCGTAGCCGCCACCACCATAGCCTTGCTGTGGGTACTGCTGATGTCCATATCCTCCTCCTCCACCCATCATTCCTCCTCCAGGTCGAGATTGCTGGTGTGCAGCAGCAGCACCCTTGAGTTTATCAAACAGTCCTCCGAGTCCCTTCTTCTGGGGCTGTTGTTGCTGTTGTTGACCATACTGCCCCTGACCCTGGGTTTGGTAGGATTGACTCTGCGAGTGATCGGGATAAGGCGATGAACCGGCTTGCATACGTTCCTTCTCCTCAGTAGACTGGTAGGATGAATGCTCGTTCCGAGATGGAGGAGCTCCTGGTGGCGGTGCATAAGATGAAGGGACATCATCGGCCGGACTGGTTGTTTAGTGGAGCAAGGGCAAATGGACTCACTGTGTCCATTGTGATTGAGCTCCACCTGGTGCTTTAGTGTTTACGTAGAACCATGCTTTGTGGCCTTCATTGAATCTATGAATGAGCGAATGGCTTTGGTGGATGTGTAAAGCTTACTGTGTGATCCAGCCATCGGGTAAGGGCCGAGAATCCGGGTTAGTCGCCATTGTGTCTGGTTTGCGATGGGTTTGCTATCCCTAGTGTGTGCTGTATAATTATAGAGTAGAGTTCTGATGAGGTCCTCTGGATATGTTCTATAGCGAGGTGGCTAAAGATGGTATGTAATGTTCTGGAGTCCTGTGTATCTCTTACGGGGAGTGAAGTGGGAGTGGAGGAGTGTGGTGTCTGTCTTGGCGTCATCGGCCCGGTTAATTCGCTCATTTCATTTCTAGAGTAGATTATACCGTGAGAAAGTAAATGGCCAGGATCGAGAATTGACGATCGAGGAGGGTCATGGGAACAGGGGAACGACGTAAAGCAAGTATTACAGTATTAACCCGTCAATAACCTCAACAAATCCGACGGAAACAGCTTGACATCAGCATCTGCAATATCAGGAATAGACAAGTAAGAGTCATATCGACTAAAGAAATCGACTATGGCCTTGGTAGCGCCTTCTTTACCGAAAATGAACACCGGTTATTCAACGACTACAAACAACAGCGACGATAGAGATATCGGTAATGGTTTTGAGGTATGTCTATCTCGAATGTCTTATGACTAACAACATAGTTTACAAGAAGGAAGAAATGGCCTCATTTATTATTACAGGAATTAGTAAACTCGGCTCTGTTCTGCTTGAAACCCGTTGCCCAGAATCAGGGGTCTAGCCATAGTTCCGCCAGTGGGATTGGATGGAAGGTGAGTCAATTTTCTCCATCTCTGTCGAGGGTAGCTAATGGTGAGATGGTCTATGCTTCGCCGGCTGTGAATGATATGTTGAATCAAAAAGGGACTGAGTTTGAAGGAAAAGATTTCTTTGACCTTGTCTTTGGTCAGTCCATCCCACCCCGGCGTAAGCTCGCACTGACTTCCAGCACCCGACCAGCCTCAACTGCAAAATCTCCTTACATCCCTAGTTCTCCCTACACCTCCACTACCCCACCAACCAAGTTCGAATTCAGTCAGCACCGATTCAAGCTCTCTCACACCACCGACGCAAGGCAGCAATATTACGTCCAGCAAATCCCATACCATCCACGTAAGGATGATGGCAGACTCACCGGTCGTCTGGGAGCTACGGATGCATTCTATCGGACCGGACGCTGCGGCCAGTCTATCAGCTGGGGGTGCGGCGAATATCGGTTTCGGATATGGAGGGAGTGGAGCGCTTGTACCTCAAACACAGTCGGATACAGGGGATGCAATGAAGGGCAGGGCTGTTTGGGTCATGGGTAGGAAAGCGGTAGAAAACCCAGGAGACGACAACGGGCAGTCGTAGGTCATTCGTTTGAGAGGTGTAGCCAGCCACTGATATCAAGCCTCGACGCCTTCCTAGAGCTCAAGCTCGAAAATGAGCGTCTAAGAGAAGAGTTGAAAGAGCTACAGCAGGATCTAGAGGATGAGGATATTCGTACGCCTCCACGCCCTTCACTCCAGTCTTATACTAACAAATTAGCAATCCCAAGACCACTAGAACCTCTACCGCAGTACCAAGCTTCCTCCCCTAGTCCATCATCACCAACACCCTCTTCAGCTTCCTCTTCGATTTCATCGCCCGCCATCAAGAACAATAAACCTGTCAAGAAACGTCAAAAGAAAGTCTCTGTACCTGGACCAGGAGGAACTGGAAAGGGCGAAGCGGAGGGATTACATGTCTGCGTTACTTGTGGACGTACCGATAGTCCAGAGTGGAGAAAGGGTCCACTGGGTCCAAAGACGCTTTGCAATGTAAGTCATCCCTTTCATGGAAGAGTGATATTGATATTCAGGCTTGTGGTCTACGATGGGCAAAGAGGAATAGTACGGCTCCAAGTCGAAAGGAAAAGAAATTACTGGCGGAAGCGAAGAAGCAGTAGGGAATAATTCCGCGAGATTGTAAAGTATTGGGTATCAAGTCTGTAAAATCGTATAGTCATTCATGTAAATCATAAGGGGCATCACAAATCGTCATTCAGGCCAAAGTACCGTTATGTCGTGTCCAATCAGTCACAGACACGCCATCCCTCCATCCCCTCCTCCTCCCAGTGCCAAGCAAAGCCATACCTGGCTGGAGCTCTTCCACGCTAATTCCCACTGTGGCTGCTACTTCCGTTTCCGCATCAGCTTCTTCTAGTGTGGACCGATAATGATCTCCTCGTGCGGCCGATTCTAGGGACAGCGTATCGTAATCTTCGCGAATGATTTCGGGTGCACCGGTCTTCAGTGCCCTACAACGTTAGCGTGGTATAACAAGTGAATAAGATACGTACCCCGCCAGGGAGCCTCCCACCCAAGACATCAGTCCAGGTGTCCAGCGTGGCGCAGTCCCACCCCTCCCATCCACAGGTTTTGGATCATTGATGATAGCGAGTTTATTCGAGAGACCATACAATTCGCGATATGGTTCTTCATTCCGCTTTTTCCATTGAGCTAGCGAAAGGGTTCCTTGTATCGCAGACTTGGGTCGTAGAGCATCAAGGATGGTATCGCGTAAACGGGTGATGTAATTGGGTAGAGACGCTGTTCCCCCAACGACGAGGATTGTCGAGATCATAATCTGACGCAAGTCGACGGAAAGCTGAGAATCAGTTTTATCGATTTTAAAAGAACGAGCTTACTTTGAGTAGAGTTGCCAGTATCGCTTCAGGTACAGTCTCGGATTCGAGGTCGTCTTCTCGCTCGAATAGGATTTCTGCCGCTCTTTCAAGGATCCAGCCAGGAACTGCGAGGATGCCGGTACCGTCTCTGGCAAGGGGCGAGTGCGGTATACGGAATGACCTGCTCGGTTGATCCGAAGAGCGATATCGTTCCCTCAGATCTCTAGCCAATTGATCCTCATCTTCAATCGTGTGATCTTCTGCCCTGTCGATGTCCATTGCGTCCGTCGGTACATTCGAGGTCGTTCTTGAGGAAGCTACCGTACATCCCTCCGTCAACACCCTTCCCACCACCCGATCCGTGAGAACACTAGTCGGAGGTCGGACACTACTCGATGAAGATCCCGGTGGTGTATACGTCGCGTGATGCCCCAGCAGGAGCTTTAAGCGATCATGTAACGCTCTCCCAGCCAGCGGCGTTGAGCGAGCGAGATGAAAGAGAGGCCGCGAGTGATATACCTATTGGTCAGCTTGATACACATGACTTTGGCTGACATACAGGTGTGACGGTAGTCTCAAGCCATCCGCAATCTACCACTAGACCTGTTATGCGACCACTAGCTGCTAATGCCAGTAAACTGGACGGGGTGAATGATACCGAGGGAACCTGATATCAGCAAAAGGCCCTTCCACGACATCTCTGTCCTAAACCTACTCTGAGATTATCAAATAGCGCTTGGGCGATCGCATCCTTGACGTATGTAGGCATGAATGTACTTTCCAAAATGATTACTTTACGAGACTTGGCATCCGTCATCAGATGTCTACTCTGTCAACTAAGTCGAATTGTGAGACGTACTTGACAAACGTCTCCCTGAGCTTCTTGAGGACGTTCACTCCAGCCACACGCCTTCCTTCTTCCCTATCACCCCTTGTTCCTGGTACACGTTCCAGATCTACGTCCCATGCTTGTCCTTCTTCTGCTGCCCAGAAGACAGATCGTGGTTCCGGTTCACCGGAAAATCCAACTTTCCATATTCGCGATCCGGGACTGGGGTCAGCTGTCCCTACCCACGAAGACCTGAGGGACCTACTCTATTACAACTCGATCTTCGACACCGTATAGCGAGTGTTTCCTCGAACTCTACTTCATTAGCTGAAGATACTAACCTTGAAGTCAAGTAGACGCACATAAGCAGGTGAAGCACCCTGCGGTCTGGCTCGACTCGGTCCAGCATCTGTCCCAGATACCAAAGCAGCCCTCTTTGTTGGTGTTGCAAAGCTAGCTGTTGCTTTGCTAGGTGTCAGACTCATTCCCTACTTGATATTTTGAGGTATATGATCACTTGACGCGTCTTTGAATCTAATCTCGGTTCAAGCTGGATCTTATTCACTCCCTCCACTTGAAACTCAACATCGTGCCTGAGCAGTATTTTTGCCTGAATAACCATGTCCACTGTCTGTATAACCATACTTAAGTACAAGGTAAATTCAAGATGCCTAGTACAATCAGTAAACCACGTAGAACAGAAGATGGGGCTCAACCAAAACCAACGATTGAGCCTCGACCAATGCCGACTTTTGTTTCGACTTTGAAAGCTGAAGAAACCGATTTCCCAAGAGGTGGAGGAACGAGTTTGACTGCTTTGGAAGTTAAGCAGACTAGGGATGAGGGAAGGAGGGAGGCCGAAGCTGAGGATCGGGCTGATGTGGGCTCCTTTTAATCCAAGACGAGGATAAGCTGATGATAGTCTTCGAAGAGTGCCAAGAAGAGAAAGCCTCAGATTAGTGAGAGGCATGCTAAGAGGATCAAGAAGAATGAGGTCAAGACTGGGAATGATGAGGACAAGGATAGTATTCGTAAGCTCATGATTTCGAGAGCTTCGACCGAGCTGATCATTCAGGAGTCGAGCATCTGAATTACAAGGTTAGCTAGCATAATCCGAGACGTGTGCAATTGAGCTGACAACTAGCGTCTAGCAGTCGGTACCCGAGTCCTTGCCCGAGTCCACACAGTCCTACCACTCCACATCATCCTCTCCCTACCCAACAACCTCTTAGCCCACGTTCCCATTACAGAAGTCTCCAACACCTTGACTCGCCTACTATCCCTCGAAACCTCTTCATCTACCGGATCCAATGCCGAATCCGATGATGAAACCGAAGCACCAGATCTCACCGAGTTGTTCGAGCCAGGACAATATTATACCGCCAAAGTACTTAAAACCTACCCCACAGCAAGTCAGAGCTTTGCTTCCCAATACCCTCCATCCGAGACCAACAAATTGGCAGCTAGGGTTGAAATGACTTTGGTACCGGAGAAGGTCAATAGTGAGATTGTCAAAGCCGATTTGACTGGTGGATATATGATCACTGGAGAGGTTGTTTCGGAGGAAGATAAGGGATGGCGAGTCGGACTAGGGTTGAGCAAGGATCACGGATTGGAAGGTGTGGATGGGTGGGTGACCACTGCTGAAGCTAAAAAGTCGGGTTCCGACTTGTTACCTGGTCAAATCATCCGAGCCGTCATTTCGGCAGTCACGGCCGGTGGTCGTGTCATGCAGCTTTCGGTCAATCAGGATCTCATCGCCGAATCGCAGATCAGCGAAGTCTCAACTGTTGGATCCTTACTCCCCGGACATCAGGTATCGGCATTGATCACTTCGGTCGATGGCGCCGGATTGAATGTCCAAGTCTGCGGTTTCTACGAGGGAACACTCGATCTCGCTCATTTGCAAATTACAGAGGACGATATCGAGGATCAGTTCAAGGTCGGAAAGAAGGTACGTCCCCATCTCATTTGGCATGAAGGTTAGCTGACGTTCAGGTTAAAGCAAGGGTCATCTACGATAATCTCGCCACTACACCTCGTCGATTCGCTTTATCCGCTCTCCCCCACGTTTTGGCATTCTCCAGTCCCCTACTACCTGGTCAGACCAAGCCAATCGAGCAAGCAGTTGAAGTTGGTAAAACACTCTCATCAGTTGAAATCACTCGAATTCTACCTGATTGGGGAGTCATCTGTAAAACCGATGATGGACTTCAAGGATTCGCTCATGTCAGTTACTCGTTCTGCTATGAACCCCCAGCTGATGATGTAGATCAGTCATCTCTCTGACGACCGACTTTTGGCATTGACAAATCACACCAAGCAGTTCCAGGTTGGTACCCTACACCGAGCCCGTGTCATTGGTCATTCGCCAATGGACGGTATTGCCCTCTTGTCTTTCGAGCAGAAGGTACTAGACCAGGTATTTATGCAGGTTGATGAGCTCAAAGTTGGCCAAGTTCTCAAGGTATGTCCCCCATCTACGACCAGAAGTGCGAGCTAACGAGATTAGGGAAAGATCCGTCGATTGACCGACAAGAGTTTATTCGTCGATATTTCCGGATCTGTCGATGGTGTCGTCTACCCACTACACTATGCCGACATGCAGCTCAAACACCCCGAACGACGATTCAAAACAGGTGGTGTCGTTCGATGTCGAATCCTCATTGTCGAACCAGCACGATCTCGAGTTGTCTTGACCCTCAAGAAGAGTTTGATCGATTCCGAAATGTCTATCCCCGCCACCCTTGACGATCTCAAGACTGGAACCCTCACTCCTGGTGTTGTCGCCAAGATCTTGGACAAAGGTTTAGTGGTTGAATTGTTTGGAGGAATGAAGGCTTTCGTACCCCAATCCGAGGCTAGTGCTCAATTCACCCTCGACCTCAAGGATATCTTCTTTGTTGGTAAATCAGTCAATGTCCGAATCACCGAATTACGACCAGAAGAGGATAAAGTCACTGCCTCTATCCGTCAAGCTCTTCCAGCAGCTATCGCCGCTGAGAAATTGAATGTCGGCGATATTGTTTCTGGACTTGTCTCGCAAGTCCACTCGGAACAGGTTGTAGTTACTCTCATGCCTGCTCAACTTACTTCGCTATTACACCTCAGTACACTCGCGAACCATCGACAAAAAGGTATCGACGAGTTGAGAAAGGAATTAAAGATTGGAGAGAAACTCGAGGGATTGGTGGTTGTCTCAAAAAACCCTACTTCGGGTTTATTGGTAGTCAGTACCAAGCGATCGAACCAGGCTCCTTCAACTGGTATTTCCAAGAGCGCCGTCTCGTTCGACTCGATCACACCCGGAGAAATGGTTACTGGAAAAGTCATCAAGCATGCTCCTAACGGTACTCAAATCGAATTACCCAACGGTCTTACCGGCCGAGTCCACCCATGTGACGCTACCGATGACCTCAGTCTCATCGCCTCAGGAGACGGACCACTGAACATTGGCGAAGAGGTCAAGTGCCTCGTACTTAAAGTCAACCCCCATACTAGGATCATCGACTTGTCTACTCGTCTATCAAGGGTCGACCCGGAAGAAGCTGGCGAAGTTGTTGATCGTGAGATCAGCTCCATCCAGGATCTGAAAGAAGGTCAGCAAGTCAGGGGTCTAGTCAAGAATGTCCAAAATGGATTATTCGTGGCTCTAGGTCGAAGCGTCGTGGCCCGAATTAAGATCAGGGATCTCTTTGACGAGGTGAGTCCGAATAATGTCACCATAGAGAGAACAAGCTAATAGGTAGTTTGTCAAAGACTGGCAATCCCAATTCGAAAACAATCAACTCGTATCTGGCCGAATTCTATCCGTCGACCATAAACAGAACTTTGTCGAAATGACCCTCCGTAAATCAACTTCATCCACCAAAAAGGCTGCATCCCTCGCATTGACCGATTTCGAGGTCGGCCAAAAAGTCACCGCGACCGTCAAGAAGGTCGAGGAGTATGGACTCTTCCTCAAGATCGATGGTAGTGACATCAGTGGGTTGTGTCACAAGTCCGAAGTACGTCTTCCCCTACGTCCTGTATAATGTACTGATATTAGATCTCCAATGATAAAAAGAGGAATGTCTCGAAAGCTCTGAATGGATTCAGGGAAGGTGATGCGGTCAGAGCCAAGATCGTCAAGATTGATATGGAGAAGGGGAAGATCAATTTCGGAATCAAGCCAAAGTACTTTGACGATAATGAAGACGATGAGGAGGAGGATGATGAGCAAGAAGATGAAGATGAGGACGAGGACGAAATGGAGAATGGCTTGGAGCTCAAGTCTGACGATGAAGACGAGGAGGCTCTCGATGGCGAGATGGACGAGGATGACGAGGGAGAAGATGAGGATGAAGAAGAGGACGATGACGAGGATGTTGACGTAAGTAATCCTTAAACGTCTTGAATAGTCAGTCACTGACAGACAGGTCGACATGTCTAGCAAACCAGTCGCATCCAAGACCAAGTCCAAGCCCACCACTAAACCCACCGCATCCGCTCTCAACGTTTCAGGTGGATTCGACTGGTCCGGCCGTGCCCCTTCCCCAGCCCCATCCGCATCATCCGAATCTTCATCCGACGAAGCTGAATCTTCTTCTCGAAAGAAAAAGTCCAAGTCCAAATCTAAATCCAACGGTGCCGTCGATCTAGCAGCTACCGCAATTGACGATTCTCAACCATCTACCATTTCCGAATTTGATCGAGCTTTATTATCTTCACCAAACTCTTCATTCATCTGGATCCAATACATGTCTTTCCATCTTCAATTACATGAAATTGAAAAAGCTAGGCAGATTGGAAGGAGGGCATTGGAGAAAATTAATTATAGGGAAGAAGAAGAGAAATTGAATGTTTGGATGGCACTCGTTAATCTCGAAATTGGATTCGGGACCGACGAGAGTTCTGATAAATTATTCAAAGAGGCTGCTTCATACAATGATGCTCGACTGGTTCATATGCGTTACGCAGAGGCTTTACATGCTGCTGGCAAGGACGAGGTGGGTCAATTTACAACGAGAGCTATGTAGATACTGATGATAGGCCGCTGAGGAGGTATACAAGAAGGCAGTCAAAAAGTTTAGCGTCTACCCAGAATCATGGCTCAAATTCGCCGAATTCTATTTGAAAAAGGACAACCTAAAAGCCGCCCGAGAACTTCTCCCGCGAAGTTTAAAATCCCTCGACAAGTCTCATCGTAAGCCCTATTCGTTGCTGTTTGTGACAAGAACTGATAGACAGACGTCGAGATGACTCAGAAAATGGCTGTCCTTGAATTCCGTCATGGAGATGCCGAGCGTGGTAAAACGTTGTTCGAGGGAATCATCGATCGATACCCCAAGAAACTTGATGTTTGGTCAGTATACATTGATCAAGTTGCCAAAGCTGGTGATATCCAAAGTGCAAGGGGATTGTTTGAACGTTTACTGCAACTCAAGCAAAACGCCAAACGGGCCAAGTAAGTCATCCCTCCCTGTTGGTTGATTGCAGAAACTGACGAGAAGGTTCTTGTTCAAGAAGTGGCTAAATATTGAGGTCAGGATCGGAGATGCTGCGGGTCAGGAGAGGGCCAAGACGAGAGCAAGGGAATGGGTCGCTGCTAATGCCAAACCCGAGGAGGATGAGGACGAAGAGATGGAAGAGGCTAGTGACGAGGAGTAGAAATACCTAGTCGACACTCTGTACTTGTATATTGCATTGCATTCCTCTTTCTCAAACATACTGCTTGCCTCCTGTGTCACAGGATGCATTATAATCACCACGATACAGACTCTAGATGTAGGTAGGATACAGCAAATTATCGGTTGGATCTTTTATAGGTTAGTAGGCCTATCTTGTTGATTTACACTCTTCCTCCTCAAATTCTCCTCCACACCCTCCTCGATCTCAGCAACAGTCTCACCACCCGCCTGATCCCTATCGGGCTATTCATCAGCCTCTGCATATACATGTGAAGACGTCAAGAGAAGAAAGGAAGGACTCACCTTCTCACTGATCCTCTGCCACATCATCATCATATTACTAGACTTTCCACTGATCTCATCGACGCTCTTACCAGCCGCTCTGGCCTTTTCAACATCATACCATCCTGCCAAACTACATAACGGAGGTCTTTCACCTTGTAATTGCCGTGTGAGGAATCCAGCTTGTTCAGCTTGTGTTCGATCGGCAATCTTGGTTTCACGCCATTTCTGATGTTGAGAACTATATTTCTTGTCCCATTCCGCTCTTTTGCTTAACCATTTACGAATCGCTCCTTCTCCGTGGACTTGACCGATTTTCTCGCGTAACGCCGGATTGAGAGCTGGTATTTGATCGATTGATTCGAAAGGGCGGATCTTGCCGTGGGTCGATACTCGTTCAGCGACAATGTGAGATTGTGAGGAAGTAGGTTCCCGACCGATGACAGTGACGATCCCTATGGAAGGTGTTGCTTGATCACCTGGAGCACCTTCGTCTTCGGTGACTGATGATTCAGACTCGCTAGACCCCCCAGCTTCAGATTGGACATCATCATCATCAATGTCCTTTTCGTTCGCCATATGAGCAGCCGATTGGGTGATGATTGGCTGAGTGAGATCGACCTGCGATCCGACAGATGAAGGAGCGGTACTGCCGTGACCTGGGGTGGCATCGGAATAACTCTGCCGACGGCTTATCGCAGGCGAAGTAGTCATATCCGTCTGTGTGAAAGGCTTCAGCTTGGGCTCGATGGGCGATTGACCACTTGTCGAGCTTGTCTGGGCAGTATTGGACCTCGACGGATCACGAGACTTGTCTCGTTTCCGAGATCCGTTTACTTTCTTGTCGAGCGCTTTGCCAGCAGCGGTGTATGCCCAGATATTGAAGCTACGTATCAGCATGAAACTAACTGAAGACGAGACCTACTTTGCACAAGCTCGGTACATGTACTTTGCACTCTTTGTGATAGCCAGAGTAGGCACCACATGACAACATCCCTCGTAGATCTGTAAATGAACCCTGGTGGGTTTGTATTTTTCAATCATAGCTCCCTGGTCAGGGTACTGAGCCAGTGTGATTGAGGAGGGTCGATAGGTTGTGGGTTCAGCAGCTTTGTGGGCGAGGTACATGATCTACCACCATTAGCGCGGCTGACATGTGAATAATGATGTGAAGCTCACCTCGTCACGAAGCAGCTCACCACCACCTCCCGTCTGTTTATCAGCTTGAATGCTCGCACAGCTCTATCTAGCTTACTATCAGTAATGGACATAGTCCTCCTAGCGAGCCAAGATTGACGGGAGATACCAAAGGGTGACTCAGCAGATTATTCGGACTATCATCAGCTGAATATACGCAAACAGTTAGCTGACCCACCAGTACATCTGCACTTGCTCATCAAACTGCGCTTTCGTCCCGTCCGACATCGTCACAGTTATCCCATCACCAGGTGCAGGCGGCCAAGCAACACTCGGCTTGTAGTGGAACCTAACGAGTCAGCTAGACCAATAAACAAGGAAAAAGTCAGCTTACCCTGTATTTGGAATAAAGTCCCCTCCGTCATATCCGCCTATACTAGGCATACTATGTGTCAAATCGACCCATGGACTAATCAAACTTGCTCCAGCGGGCATGGGGAGGCCCATCTCCCGGATGATGATAAGGAGAGAAACGACCATCCCTGCGCCGGCGGAGTCGCCCATGAATATGATTGATGTTGGTGAGATTGGTACGTGCGCGTCTGGTGGTGGGTCTATGAGGTATAGGTAGGATGCAAGTGCGTCGAGCAGACCGCATGGCTGTATTTTAGCTTATGAGCTGGTGCAATTGAGTGAGCTTACGAAAGGGTACTGTGGAGCTAAGCGGTAGGCGGGTGCGAACGCCCTAGCTCCTGCTTTCCTAGCATGCCGCTGAATCTGATATCGGTGGGTATCGAGCGAGGAGAAGAAGTATGCTCCGCCTCCACCGTCAGCTCTGTATAGCTCGGGAGAGAGGGGACTGACCATGAATGTATAAGATGACACGGTCACTCGTGACCTCCGCTCCAGAATTATCCTTGACACTTCCAGATGCAGCGGTTCCAGCTCGACGGGGAATATATGTATGACGATGGGCATGAGGATGTTTCGACATCTTCAATCCCGAGTCTGGGTTGTTCTCGGATGTCCGGCGTAGGTAATCCTTTTGCATCTACCCCATCAGCTATTTACATAACGGTCAGTCACTCAACTCACCTCTATCCATTCTCCCTCCAGCTCTCTCCCTCTTATACGCCACCATTGATCTCCCCCAATGAGCTTTAGCCCACCTCCATTCTCCCCATCTGGACCATATCTGCTCAAATGCGTGGATAATATTGTTTCGGCTCGCCCAATCGTAGCTTGCGGTATACGAACCACATCCCTCTTAACCCACGCTATACCATCAGTGTGAGCTTTAACAAGCTAAAGAAGGAGTTACGTGAATTGGGCACTTTCATAGCCGTAAAAGCTTGAACTTCTTCCACTCCATGCTGACTCGCAAATTCCAGAAAACGCCTGACGACCTTCAACCCTTCCTCATAACTCAATTCATTTTCTGGTCCTCCGCCTGGACCGCCGTCTGTGAGCGATTTCTTCTCTTGGCTCTTCCTGTTTTTACGGGCGAATAGGTGTGAGAAGAATGTTGATATGACTGTTGGTGTTGTAGCTACTGCTACTGATGGTGTGCCGAATTGGGGCATTGGTTGCAGCCCTTGTTGTTATGTACAGAGTCAACTTTTGGTACTCGTTTTAGCTGAGATTGCATGACGTTATCTCTTGATCTGATCGGAAGGAGTAGTGTGCCTTAATGACGTGGTATTTATATACTAAGATAGCCTATCCCCTTATCACTCCTGTACCTCCTTTCATGTCCAAGCTCAAAGGATAGGATACATAATTTCGACTCGTTCTCTTAGCTTATATATATACACAGTACAGAGGAGTAGTCAGCTTCCCTAATATACTCAATAACAATGGCAGAACAACCAACAATCATACAAAAAGCAGAAGATGCAGTCGGTCAAGTCGCACAGTCGGTAGCAGAGACTTTGAACTTTGGTGAGAAGGAGGTCGTTGGTAACCCAGGTAAGCTGAGGAACCAGGAGAATGTGCCAAGCTGATTCGTAGACCTGCCCACACTCTATATTGACGAAAAGGCCGGCTCCGACACCGAGGGCAACGGATCCCAACTCTCCCCCTTCGCTACCCCTTTGGCAGCTTACCAGTCCCTCGGCCCTACCGCCGTATCAGACGCAACACCAGCAGCTGTCGCCAACTTCATGGTCCGAAAGCCAGATAGTGTGCAGAGGAATGAATGGGTCGAACTCAGTGCTAGTGCCAAGAAGAAGTTGATCAAGGTCGTCGAGGGATGGAGGAAGAAGGAGGCCAAGATGGCTAAAGAGGGAGAGAGGCTCGAGAAGGAGAAGAAGGATGCTGAGGAGCGTGATAAACAAAGGAGGGAGGAGGCAAAGAGTATCGTCCTTGTTGATGATGCTTCCAAGGGAGAGGCCAAGAAGGTATGTCATTTGGTTTCTAGATCATGTGCGGGAAATGCTGATGAGTAGACCAAGCTATTCGCCGTGCCCGAGCTCGTTGGAAGCCGAGTCCGACTACAGGGATGGGTTCACCGATTCCGACCACAAAAGACCAACTTCTTCATCCTCCTACGAGACGGTACTGCCATGACCCAGTGTATCCTCACTGGAGATTGTATCAAGACGGTCGAAGCACTCGACTTGACAACGGAAAGTACAGTCGAGATTGTCGGAAAGGTTGAAAAGGTCAAGGATGGACAGACTGCCCCCGGTGGAGTTGAAATCATTGTCGACTACTGGAGGATCATTGGTCTTGCACCAGGTGGAAAGGAGGCTTTCGAGAGTATCATTCAGCCTGTATGTCCCATCACACTCACGCATACAATGGCTGACGAGGGTAGGACATGGACAACTCGAAACGTGCTGATCTACGACACTTGGAGCTACGAGGAGAGACCGCAACAGCATGTATGCGATTCCGAGCCTTGTTACTTCGATCTTTCCGAGAACGATTCAACGACCGACAAGTCTCCGAAGTCACTCCCCCATGTTTGGTCCAGACCTCCGTCGAGGGTGGTTCTACCTTGTTCGAATTCGACTACTATGGCGCCAAGGCATACTTGACCCAGTCCAGTCAATTGTACCTCGAGACCATGTTGCCAAGTTTGGGAGATGTCTACTGTATCCAAGAGAGTTTCCGAGCCGAAAAGAGTTTAACAAGACGGTAAGTTAGCCACCGAGTGGTGTGAAGAGCGCTGACGAGGAAGACATTTGTCCGAGTACACTCATCTCGAAGCCGAGCTCGTCTTCATCACATTCAAAGACTTGCTTGATCATCTCGAGAGCATCATCTGCGATGTCGTCGACAACCTCCTTGCCGACCCTGTCGCTGCTCAGATCGTCAAGACCCTCAACCCAGACTTTGTTGCTCCACAACGACCCTTCATGCGACTCGATTACCGAGATGCCATCAAATACCTCGCCGAAAACGGTATCAACAAGGAAGACGGTACTCCCCACGTCGACGGTGATGATATCGCCGAAGCTGCCGAAAGGAAAATGACCGACAAGATCAACCGACCCATTATGCTTGTTCATTTCCCCAAACACCTCAAATCGTTCTACATGCCTGGTTTGAAGGATGATCCCAACTATACCGAAAGTGTTGATATCCTTGTTCCTGGTGTTGGAGAGGTTGTGGGTGGAAGTATGAGGATTAGTGATTTGAAGGAATTGGTAGATGGTTACAAGAGGGAAGGAATCCCTATGGAACCCTACTACTGGTTCACTGATCAGAGAAAGTACGGTACCACCGAACACGGAGGTTACGGTCTTGGTGTCGAGGTGAGCTAGTTCCCGCGCCTCTGTAGGCTATAGCTGATGAAATAGCGATTCCTAGCGTGGATGCTTGGAAGGTTCACTGTCCGAGAGTGCAGCTTGTACCCCAGGTACATGGGCCGAGCTACCCCATGATTCAGGCTGTGATATCGAGAGAGAGAGGATAGAGGATACATCATGAGCGTCGTATATAGGCCATGCATATATATTTTGACATCGCATATATAACTTGAAATATCCAGTCAGGTTATAAAATGACAAAAAGTCCGACGCGTCGTGACGCAATCTGAATGATCACCTCCGCACCTACCTACCTTCATTCATACTCTGACCATACAACGATGGATCCGGAACAGCTCTTTCACGCCTCGCAGATCGAGCTTCTCATCCCTTCCTATTCCTCATGCCCAGCTCAGCCAGAGGATCCATCGTCTTCATCATGGTGGACAGATGCCCAGAACGCTCGGACTAGGGATACAGCTTATTTAGGTACATTCCTCTCGTCATTACGATGGTAGATGCTGATTTCTTAGATGAGCACCTGGAATATTATGTCGGCTTGTCTATTGATGATGGCGAAGGCAAGAGCCCATCGCATGAGCTCAAGCATTTCCTATCACGTCTGCAGGTAGCTCCATTTGCCCTCGTCGTAGCGGTCCCAGCTAATGAACAGCTCACAATGACCGCATCATTCCTCCCACCCCTCCCCAGTCAAGGCTCACAACCAAGTACAGCAACCCGCAGCAACCACTCGCTACAAGCCCCCGATGCTACTCCACGCCAAAGCGAGGTCAACCTCGATTACCCACCTGTCACACCTATGCCTCAACCAGCTGTGAAAGATGGGGATGAACAGTATGCCGCTGCTGAAGGACAAGTAGTCTGGGAGGGGCAAATTACGGATAAGTACAAGATCTACAAAGGAGATGTGGGATGGGTAGCAGTATGGAAAGGGGAGGTCAAGATTGGTTAGTCCGCTTTGCAAGCAGGAGCTGATGGATAGAATATATGCGAACCAATATCAGGGATCCGGTTCTTGCTTTGACTGCCTCGGTGACGTTGCGAGATGCACCGGTCAAGCTGGGACATAAGAGGGGGAACTTTAGTATTGATACGATATCGACAAGGATGGGAGGGGATGATTGGGATGAAGAGGATGGGGGTGATGGATTGGCTCGGATGAATCAATTTGATCTCATAGGAGGTCTAGCGGAGGGTGAGAAGCTTCCTTCCAGGCTAATCGCTGCTGATCATGTAGATTCGAATGGCCTACCCGCAACTCGCCTGGGTCAGAGGATGCGGGAAGAACTCTCAATTCCAGAAAGTCCATCACGAGCAGTCCCACCTCTGACCGCCCACGCAACCCCGGAGGTATCCTCGCCCGCCTGGCTCGCTAGCGAGCGCTCCGCTCCAACCACAGCGTCCACGACGACCCTCCGTAAATCCTACCGACGAGTACTAGCCATGCACTCTGGTCTCAATGTCCGCATGAGAGCTCTATGCCTACCTCAACTCCTTTCCACCTCTGCGACAGAAGATGACGAGAACGAAGGTGAAAAGAAGATGGTCTTGTGTATCGAGATAGTCAATCCGGAACATGAGGGAATGGCATTCGAGATTGAAGCTGTGAATATCGAGATCGCCGGAAATGGGGGGAAAGCAACTGCCGAACTGGTTTGTCAACCTGGTCATCAACCCGGAGAAAATTTATTCCCCTTGACTCTTCAACCTGTTGAGCAGTACAATCTACTCTACGGGGTCAACATCGCCGCAGCTCCGGAGGAGAGGAACGGAAGTGGAGATCAAGCTGTCATGCGAATGATGGGTCGTGGGGATGATACGAGACCAGCAGCGATTTTCGTGGTCGCAAGACCATGTATCCCGTTGAGTGATGGAACATTCGAATATCCCACGAAAGCATTCAATACCCGCTGGAACTCTCAACTCGACTTGACAGTGTTCTACGCTTCGTTATCGAATAGCCCAAATGCCATTCCGGCAAGTACGCAATACCTAGTATCAAAGGGACCTGTCGTACCGCCAAACCCTGTTGCTGGCGATAAACGATTTTCGATAGCTTCGTTCGCTTCTACTCCAGATCAATCTCAATCTACTAGGGATCCAAGGCGGTTAACACAACGACCAATCATGCCTAGTCAAGCAATGAATGGTCGAGTACAGTCAATGCGGCAGACTTCAAATCCAACATCATCGGCTGGGCTCCTAGTATCGGTTAAATTACTCCCAAATGCTCCAAATGGCACCAACGGAAATGACGAAAACCACAGATCAAGTGTCAAGCCATTCGAGCCGTTCTCAGTCGAGGTGTTTATCCATAATCGAACAGACGAAGTCCGAAGATTCCGCTTATCAATCCCACCCCGAGACGGCGATGCTCAAATTAGAGAAACGATTGATAAACGTAAATCTCAACATCAATCAATGATCCAAGATGATCCAGGTACGTCCCTCCTCGCAACGACGTGCCAGTGCTGATAATGAGTGATGCGTCAGATGTTGATGAAACATTTAGCTAGTGCGCCTGCGCTGGTCCCGTTAGAAGCGGATATCAGGTGTGGACCACTTCTACCTGGTGCTTCGCTAGCGGCTAGGATCAGGTTTATGGCGTTACGGGAAGGTGTTCATAAGGTTGAGAAATTGGTTATCACGGGGGTTGGGGATGATTGGAACTTTGTCATGAGGTGAGTCTTATTTATGGAGCTGACGGACGATGGCTGATTCCGTAGTCCAGTCCTGGACGTGGTGGTGGCTTGAAAGAGGTGTCATTCAAAGGGAGCTCCTCTAGCGGCTAGGATTACTGTAGGTCCATGGCGTTCCGGTAATGTATTCATAAAGTGGAGGTATTGGTTATCACGGGGGTTGGGATGATCGGAACTGTGTCATGAGGTGAGTCTTATTTGTTGAGCTAAGGGAGGATGGCTGATTTCTTAGTCCAGTCCTGCACGTGGTGGTGGCCTGAGAGCGATATCTTTCACAGGTATGTGACTATCTAAGGCAGGCGCAACCCTGGGCTAATGAGACCCAGATCCATACATGCATTTTTTGTCTAATCCAACGAAAACTATTGCCTAGTGCGCTGCTGAGGCTACGGGCACAGAATCTTCGACGTCATCTGCAGCGTCTTCGTCCGATTCCGAATTCTCGTCCGGGCTCCACTTGGATCGATACAGAGCAATGGTCTCTTCCAGTACCATAATCTCGGGCAATCCTGGGTCATCGCTATGCCGAGACAACGCCCACTCGAACCAGGCTTCTCGAGTCTCGGGCAGAGGCCCAGCCCTGTCTCCCTGGAAAGCGTCCACGAGGCCGTTCAGCATTCCGAGGAGGTAAGCATCCCCGAAAGAGCCCTTGCCGGCGTACATGGACAGAGTGAAATTGCCGATGACGTATTCGAGTCGCTGATATTTTCGTCCATTTCTCACACAGTCTGCTAAATCGGCCCGACCTCGTTGCTCGTATGCGTCGCATAACAACACCTCTCCCTCGGTGAGAGCGTTGTTGCCAAAGAGCCAATCCTTGGTGCCGAATATGGCTTCGATCGCCGAGAAAGCGTGTGTCTTGCAGGTTGTGTTCGCACTGATGTATGAGACATTACCGAATAGATGGTAAAAGCACTCACTATTCCCAATCAAGGACTGCGGTGATCTCATTCTCATGGCTCAAGAATTGACAGGTCAAAGCGTCTGGCTGGCGAATGAAGAATTCTCCTTCCTCCTTGGCGAGATCGGCACAATCCATGACCAAGCTTCGGGCGACTAGGTGCCCGAGGTAGACGTAGAGCGGTCTGCCGCGTCCGACCAGCCCCTTCCTCGTATATTCGAGAACCCGGTCGATCTGAAGAATGTAACGGTCTCGCATCGTCTTGAATGGTCCGGGGAAGTGAGGGGGTGCGATGCCACTGATGCCGTACAGATCAACAAGCGGACCGACCGTTATACGTCCCGATGCGCCACCTTCTCCGAATTTCAGACTGCCGATAGCGTCATAAGACAATTCAGCTACTTGAATCGCGTAATTCGCATATCCTTCGATGAATGTCGCCCTTGCCGCCTGGGTGTCGCTTTTGGGTTCGTAGAACAAGTCTTCACAGGGCCCTCCCCTCTTGTGATCGAAGATGATGAAGAGACATCTAGGATCTATGCCGGAATGAGCTTGAGATGACAATATCGAGAGGAGTAGAATTGCTCACCGTTGCTCTTTGACAGGGCACCCACTCCCCAATCGTGGACGCGAGCGACAAGGTTTGTAACCGATTGCAAAGCTGTCATAGTTGCCACTTCGCTCTCCCTCACATATTTCGAGACCTCGAAAGGAGCATGATCACGATTGTAGCCGTTCAGTCGCAGCATCCACTTGACGCCATCATCGAAAAGGAGAGGAATATGTATATTGAGACCTCCATGGCAATCTTCTGGGATCTCAGAAAAGTCGGGCAGAGATATTTCATTGACGGTACGTCCGGGCCTTAAGATCCGGAGTCGCTCCTGCAGGGCATCGATGCTGAGATCTCGAAGAGCGTCCTCAAACTGTTTTTAATGAGTAATCATATGATATAGATGGAGGCTGACATACCGATCGATCATCCTGTTCCCAAGGTACCTGATGGTCAGCCCGTCTCTTCCACATAAAGACGACCTCACCTCTATCTCTCGACAATCGGTGTGGGCTGGACCATCAAGGTGGACTCGGCATAAAACCTTGTCACACCCGTAACAGAAAGCAGGTTGTGACTCGGCAACGCCTGTGCAGAGGTCATGCTGGCATGGTATCTGAAGAAGTGAAAGCATTATGGAATGAGGAGGTGATTGAGAGATGCATTCCGAGAGTGTCAGATAATATATAGAGAAGAAACATATCGCTGATGTGGAGCTTGCAGATTGTGAAGTGAAACATCCTCGATGTGATCACCAACAACCTCGTCCCGTGACAATTGAACATCCTAGATCTAATCTTAAATCTTGATCCAGTGTACGGTCAGCGGTCACAACGTTATTATGATTTTACGGGAAGGGTGACAGTTACACGCTAACAATGGGACAAGTATCCCTACAAACATCACATCGATTGGATGCATATATACTAATAGACACCTACTGCACTCACTCTTTCAAACATTCTCCTGTCTCGATAGCCAACCACAACCTATCAACCAACACCTTTGATCATCTCATATTACTTGCATACCAGTATTCAATATGCCTAGTAAGCATCCAGTCCAGGATTGAGGGTCAGAACGCGTCGCTGATCATCAAGTGCCCAAAGAATGCCTAGTCTGCGGAGAGATGTGCCCAGTACGACGCGGCCCCTCCAGCTTTCTATGCGACATATGCCTCGCACCATGGCTCGACCATAGGTCACACCCATACCGTTCAGCCAAGGACAATGAGAAAGCAAGGAGGAGACATGCGGTCCAGGCCGAGATATCGAGGTGCCGACAACCAAAACCCAAAACTCGAATGGAGAGGATCAAGGCTTTCTTCAGGAGGATGAGGAGGTAGATTGGAGTTGCTGGACGGGTATGGAGATGTCGGTGGTGTAGAAGCGATAAAGGAGGTACTCAGACTTAAAAGAGGAAATGGACTGTGTAGAAGGGATAGTGGATGTAGCTGGACGTAGACAGGGATTGAGGTGTAGGAATGAAATACATAGATCACGAAAGATGGGATCCCCGCCTTAGTACCCTGGTCCCCATGATTGACCTTCCGTCACTGATTCCATCTTGTGATCTGCAGGTCTCGCCGCTGATTCATAGATGATAGCACCAGGTCGAGCCGCAATCTGACCATCAGCTTTCTGCGCCTTTCGGATCGACACGAGCTTACAGCACTCCAACTCCCTCTTAATCCGATGTAATACACTTTCGTCGTTTCCTCATCTCCTCCAGAAGTATTTCCAGGGATATATATCGTCAAACTCGTCATTCCGCTAAACTTTGCTGCCCTGTCCCATCAGCTTTGACTACCGACGTGAGGCGCTAGCTTACTTGACTTGATATTCGACTCCATCTCTTTGTTCTATACATTCCAATTTCTGGGTCGGCTCTCGAGCTTCAGCATCTGAGAAATCCATCCCTGGGGCATCTTTGAACTGATCATCAGGTCACAAACTGTGGTGCTGAAGAGGAACTGACTAGATATAAGTCACTAGGTGTTTGACCGCTCGGACCGGATTTTATCGTTATCGTACGTAGCGATACTGAAGATATGAATGGGACTGGTCATTAGTATTGGTGCCCCTGTCAAAAGAAATAGGGGACTGACTATTGATAATTAAAGTATCATCCGCGTCAGATTCGAGGAACTACTACGCCATCAGACCTCTACTCCACGCAACGCAGTACGAGGCTCACGATAATCTCATCGTTTCTCAGCTCCCAGCTTCTAATTAATCAGCTTCGCCGCATGTACACCGGGTCAGGCCAGCTTACTTGATGACCTTCTGCCCGGCTTCAAGTCCTCCGAGCGCGTTCAACGCTGTGACATGTGGTAAATCAATTTGAGGAAATAGTGAATCTTGGGGTCCGGTGCCTACTGGATCATCATGGTCGTGGTCATGATCACCATTTCCATGATCATGAGCTTCGTTCGAACAACTCATTGTTCTCTACTATAATGGTCGTTGCAAGTGGAGGAAGTCACCTCGTCACTCTGTTGCCACTTTACTTTGAATTTGATTCCGTCCCCTTTTCGATTTCATCCTTCTATCTGTCTGCTGTCACTGCACATACCATCCACATACACCACACAACTACAACAATGTCCCAACCTGAGAAAGTAACTCCTTCATACCTCGGACCAGCTGGTCAACAGGCACCTCCTAGCATCTACGCCGCCCTCAAGGATCAGGTCATGGCTCCTCAGTACAGGGATGATAACCTCCGGTATGTCCCCTGTCATTTCAACGCTTCGTCCCAGACTAGACCACCATGACCTTTTGCTGCGAATCGTTTTGAAAGCATTATACTGACCGTCTAGTATACTCCGAGCCGCGACCATCTTCACCGCAGGCATCATCTTTGTCCGAAGCAGTTGGAGTTCGACCTTGTTCCCAGTCTTCTAGGTCAGCTTGCACTTCTGGACTGGACAACCATAGCTGATCGTATAGGTACTGGATGGCAAGGATAAATAGAGGAGCAGGAGAAGGAATAGGCTGTATAATCAGATGTATCAACACCATGCATCACTCTTGAACGGTCACGGGATCGGCACTATAGTTTGCATATTCCAATCCTTTAACTTATAATTCGGCGTATTCAAGATTCTTCTTCTAATTACTCTTATCCCCCTCTCGATTCAGATTACGACTGCTCAATAATAGCAACCAAAGCTTTCTCATACTTTCCAGTGGTTTCACCCTCGACCCTCTTCCGCAATGTCGTCCTGTACCTAGTCTGATACTGGGATTTGATATTCGCGAATCTAGGTCTGTTCCAGTGACATCGCAGCAATCGGTATATCCTGCTCGTCAGTCATACTCCAATGGGGTGCAGGAGGACGTACAGCCTTTCATCCTTTGTTCCCATTCCAGACATGGCGTCTTCCAAGTATTCTACATCCCTTGCTATTCCTTGTCCATCGTTTTCGTATGCTTTTACAAGGTAGAGGAGACCGGATTTCATGTGTCCTGAGAATTCGCCTTCGACCCTGGCCATTAGGGTTAAACAATCACCAAGAGAAAAGTTGACGTACATTTGAGAAAGACTCTTCTTGTGCCTCTGAGGGAAAGCTTGGGCGATGGCATGCAGGTGCGCATCAGACCTGGAGAGTAGGATACCACAGACTCCAATTTCATCCTGTCTGTCAGCTGCCAGCCTCGTCAATGGAGTCTAGAATAGCTCACAGTCCCGATTTTGCCCTGACCAGCCCGGTACAAAGCTTCAACATCCTGTTGAACCCTCTGCTGATCGACGTATGGATTCTCGTCCCTCTGACCACTTAATGCCATGTTGAACATCCTACTTATCAGCTTTATCGATGCTGAATAAAATCGGGCAGCTTACCTCTCGGTCTTCATGCTGAGTTCGCCCTGGACGGTCTTGACGAGATCTTTGTTGTATACCCTCCTATATCCTTCTTTGAGGAGGAAGATCTCTTCGTTTGACCGGCCGAGTAGAACCTCGCTGAGGAGGTCTTCGTGGGTACCGGCTCCTTTACAAGCCCGCTCCAAGAGGTAGATATCTCCTCCGAGAGGTCCAAGTGCTTTGAGGACTAGGGTATATTCGAGCCTGAAATCAGTGACATCCCTGTGGACTGAGGAGGGACTCACCAAGACGAAAGCTCCTTCTCGAGAGTCTTCTGCAAGCTTCTACCAGTCGTTTGCTCGTAATTCCTAGCAAGAACGTCGATCTGGAAAGGATCTAATGGAGCAAGAGTATCAATGATGGTCTTTTCGTCCGTCCCGAATCCCTTTGTCGCTTTCCTAATCCGCTCAGCATCGAATTGGGGGTTGTATCCCTGCAACTGCGAAACTGGGATGGCCGGTGGGGGTGCCGGGATGGATACACCGAGGAACCGAGGTCCTCCCTGACTCTGGACAGGTGTTGCGCCGAATTGAGCGGGTGGTGCGCCGTATTGTTGTTGCTGTTGAGGTGGGGGAGCTCCGTACTGCTGCTGAGGAGGTGCGCCATATTGCTGAGCAGGAGGTGCATTGTACTGTTGCTGAGGAGGAGGGGCACCATACTGGTTGTTCACTGGTGGAGCAGCGTTATATTGGTTGTTCACGGGTGGAGGCGCGCCGTAGCCATATTGAGTTTGATCATGCTGGAATTGACCAGGTCCCTGTCCCCATTGACCCTGTTGTTGAGGTGGAGCACCATAAGGTGCTTGAGGGGGTTGTTGACCATAAGGCGGTTGTGGAGGGGGTGCGCCGTAATTCTGTTGAGGTGGTGGTGCGCCCCAATTACCTTGTTGAGGTGGTGCATTGTACCCACCTTGTGGTTGTTGATAGTTATTGTTTCCGTTCCACGACATGATTAAATGATTCCAGTGGCAAGAGTCGTGGGTTTGTGTGCGGGGTTGATTGATTGAATCAACAGCGCAGGGACTAGTTCGGTTCTTTATATCCTTATCTTGTTTGATAATGCGTGATTTACGGTATACAGTTGCTGTGATTACTGCTGTGCTACTACTACTACTCTATGCGTATACTACTCTGTACCAACATGAGATGACGCTGCACTGCTTGAGGCAATTTGCAATCGGGTAAACCCCCTTTCTGTCACGTGGCAATATATCCGATCTTATGAGATTGTACAGTTCTGACGTATCTGAACCAAAGGTCAACGACGACGACGAGCACGACAAAAGCAACGACGAAGACAGACCCGGCACCGAGTAGACACGGCATAGACGGGAGTGGACTACCCAGCGACTTATCCTCACGACTTCTCGGTCAAAGGTATCACCGAACTACCAGCCCAAAACCGCTGATCGCAAGTACCGGCTTTGCTCGGACCAACATGTCGAGCGACGAGATCAAGTCTGTGGTGAGTCTCAATGACATTACTCGAATCTCCAATGATACTGATATCGATTCAGGCTCAGTGCGTATTCGACGAGCTGGTCTTGGAGCTTGTCAACTCTCATGCTCAAGCTGCTGTCCAAGATATCAAGCACGGTCGCCTGCCATGTCCTAATTGTAGTACAAAGTCAGTCATTTTCTTCAATCAAGGGGTTCCTAGCTGACGAGTAGATGCCGACTACATGTTCCAATACCTTCAATCACCCACAACGCCCCCGCATCTTCTTCCGCATCCTCACGAGCCCCTTCACCAGGCTCTGCATCACATACTTCCGCCGAAGGGAGATCAGGAGGACATCCCGCCGGACCGGAGAAAGGAACAGGAGGATCCACGGGAGTAGGTAGTGGAGGTGGAAAGATGGATGGGAACGGAAATGCGTTCTTTGATTGTCTCGTCTGTCATCGTTCTGTAAGTCCCCTTTTAACCTGACTGATCATATACTAATGACTAGACCGCCTCAAATCGGTTCGCACCGCATATGGCATCATGCCTTGGTATAGGAGGATCAACACGTAGAGGAGCAGCTAGGACAGCAGCTGCAAAAGCTAGGATGACGACTAGTAATAGCGATCGGTCTAGTCCGGTACCCTTTGCTGGCGGTAGTGAGAATGGTGATTCGGATAATGAGAGCTTGTCGGGCAAAAAGGGCAAGAGTGAGTTGTTGATACCATCTACCTTGGGTATCGAAGAGCTAATATGGTAGAACCTATCATGGGCAGTAATGGGAAGAAGAAAGCTTCACCCAGTAAGAACATCCTCAAAAAGACAAAATCATACCCTGCTTCCTGTAAGTCCTTCTCCATTCACAAAAAGACAATCCTGACAGGTAGCCCCCACACCATCATTCCGCAGTTCCCTAGGACCAGGTCCATCAAGACTCGGTCGACCACCGAAGAATGCTACATCCTCACCACCTGCTTTATCACCTACCAATACCGTCATCTCCATACCTGGTAGTACGGATAGTTCGAGAAATGGGATGATTGCCGATAAAAAGCCACCGACTGGGTTCGATGCGCCTAACGCAATCATGATCGATGATGATGATATGGATGATGATTACTAGATCTGGGGAACGGGTTGGTCAATCATGTTTATGAGTTAATCATACAGTACACTGTTGTAGTCATATCATATATGCAATGTTCATCATGTCATCAGCATTCTATATATCTATCGACAGTCGATACTGCACTTCTAGCTTCTAGACAATCTATACTAGTGGAACCACTTGCCCCAGAAGATCCCACCTAGTAAACTCGGGAACAAACGTACGTCCCCGGAACGATCAAACATCCCATGTTTCGTCAGACCCTCTACGAACCAACCAGCTGACCAGCCCAACCAGACCCATGTCAACGTGAAGCCAACCAGCCGTTCCATGAATACCAAATTCCCCGGAGTACCTTCCATCCTCCATTTTGGATAAACCTTTGATTTCCATTGACGGTATTGCGCCTTCAAGATAGCTTCAGCCACAAGGGCGAATGGCTGCAGTAGAAAGAAAGGGGTAAGAGCAAGGACTCTATCCAGATTTAATGGCCTATGTAGTGGAGTGCGAAGGATAATTAGCGACATGGTTCCGCAGTCGTGGACCAATCCGGACAGTGTAAAGACGATCAACGATTTGAGAAAGTTGGACAAAGCCAGTCGGGTCGTTATGGTTCGTTGGCGAATTGAGGTGGATGAAGGAATAGGATGAGAAGGGGAAGTCCTGCCAGAATCAATTGGGCTCGGTGTGGTGCTCGAGACTGGTTTTGGAGTTGAGGGGGGTTTGGTATTCGGATGAGCCGATTCAGCAGAGTGCGTGAGACCAAGAATGTTCTCGCCAATACCGATCCAGCCGAGGACATGGAGCCATCTTCGAAAGTACCCTTGCCAGGTCTAATCATCAGCTTCAAACCACCTGAACACAGAGGACTTGGACACACCTTTGACCACATAGTAGCCAGTCCTGGTGAAGTCCATAGATCGCCAAAGGTCCCAAACAGCGGAGGCCATCCGTACGGTTCCCACAGTTCACCTTCCCATCCCATCAATCCCCCAATCCCCACCATCATGATACTACACATGAGGAACGACCTTTCCGTATCCAGCACTATCCTAGCGGGGATGAGAATACTATGAATCGCCTTTTCCCAAATTGCCAAATCGGCATATAGAGGCGCTATGCCAGGTCGACCACTTAAGTATATGGAAGCAGGAGTGAGATTCGTATATGTCCTAAATAGATCCCAGCAGAACCAGATCAATATCGTTTTCCGAAGTCGAGTGATCAAGAATTCCTTCCGGGAAGAGTTGCGGCTGTATGGTTGTTGCAATGAGGATTCGGGTAGTGGACAAGCATAATTCCATCCAATTCCTCGATATGACCAAAACAGGCTTGATCCCCAGTAAAGCTTTTTTAGCGTAAATGGCGGGGGAACCGGTTCTGGGACGAGCTCTGGTTTCTGTGTCTGTGCAGTGGGCTCGAGGGATTGGTCTTGCTTTCGTACTTCTCGAAGTCGAAATACGTTCTCCTCGGGCGGAAAAAAGACAAAGGTCTCTAACGCTCGAAATGCCTGAGCCACTATCTGTTCAGCCAATTCATGATAAATTCGGTAGCAATGACTTACTAGATAAAATAGTCACTTCCCATTGTTCCGCATCATTCCGTACATAAGGCACCCAAGCAGTGTACAACCATCCAATAGTAATCACAGGTCCAGCTATAGCTTGTCGAAATAATCGATACCCAGGCGTGAGCGGTGTAACCAATACCAAAGCCGTCAAGAAAATCAAAAGGAATGCCGAACTATAGTCGAGCGGATGAGCTTCGTGCCGGTAGTATCGTATGCTGTCGACGAAAGAGAGATCATGGCGGGCTTTCATGATGCAGTCTACCCCGCCCAGCCTGGTTGATGTAGGTTCAGTCTGTCATTGACGCTAAAACAGGCGAGGTATGCCTTTGCGCGACGAAACCCGTCCGGCTATCCGGTCAAGAGATTTCAGAGTGTGGCGGACAAAGTGGCAGCAATATTCGCTACTTCCTAATCCCCAGCGGGGATTACATTGAAAGGATGTTGCAGATGGGGCGTTACAGCATGAATGTATAGGCTAGAGCATGTATGACCCGATGTCTCTTGATTGTATTAACATCATGCGGTTCATTGCTACTTTTACCAATAGCCTGGCGCTGGCTGTACCATTCCTCCAATTGATCACCGCTGACGACTTATGCGTAAGCGGGCAATTTCGACTTCGAATCTACTCCGACACCGAAGAATGCAACGGATTGTCCGTAAAGACCAAAGTGAATGACCAAATCCACCAGACTGAGTGTGGGGAAGCGTGGGGAACAGAGAAAGATGGGATAGATGGGTTCCCAATCATCGGAGAGGTGCCAATTGATCGAGTAAACATACTTGAACCCATCAATTTTTGGTTTAACCAAGGCCCAAAAGATCATGCATTGTCTAAGGAAACAGAGGTGAGTCCAGATTGTGATAGGCACTCCCTCTACTGATCTGCTCAGTGTACTTTGACTTTTAAGGAGGATCCTTGCATCAGAAACCTTGTATGGAAGATAGGGCAGGGGTTAGACTATTCGGGGCCAGGGCAGGCTCGACCGTATGATCTGAAGGGTGGGGCGAGCTTGAGGCTGATTTGCAATGGGGACGTAGAGGGTTTGTAAGTCGAGTGTGTCTATGATCAGATAACGGATATTGTCATGATTGTAAAGTCTCATGAAAAGGCACTAAGAGATGCTTTGAGAAAGGCCTAGGACATGGGCACATATTACGCAGATGCAGCATATAGTTACGCGGTCATCTTCTCCCATCCCTAAGGATTACGTAATATCACCGACGCGCCTACGTTCTGTCCTTGTCTCTGATCCACTCCAAAGTCAGTGCTCAGCCTTTACTACATAACCTCCACGTATCAACCCTCAGTCAAGCCTAAGCAAGTAATAGGCTACCGACGACTAGCGCAGAGGATCCGAAGCCGCTCTCCGTATTCGATCCTACAGGTCTATTTGATTCGCAATGATCCGTCGCGACATTCACCACGGCTAGAGTGGCATATCTTGCTGCCCCTTGATCGACATGAGGACCTGCTCAAAGGAGCTGCAGAGGATCGCGTTTCGGATACGATAGACAGGTCACGATAGAAGTCAATACCATCAGTATTCATCGACATCACTATGTGATTTCGAACTGCACCTATGACCGCCATCGCCTTGGCTTTACCGCTTCTTCATCAAGCTGTTGGGGAATGGGACTGTCCGACAGAGGATTTCCAACTTCGACTTTATGCCAAGTGGGAGGACAAGTATTGGATTAGCTACCGCAAGAAGGATCCTGACAATCCCGGTGAGATGATCGACAAAACGACGGGTAGCACTTTGATTGGCATGCTCGATGAGACGGAAGGAGGAAACGGGACCTTCAAGATAGGCGGAATACATATAAGGCGACAGGACGTCACAGACGAACAGCCTTTTGAGATCAAATTCTCGGACAGGGTGGAATCAGGCGAGATTCCGCTTTTCGCACCAGAAGTCTATGGTCAGTCTCTGAAGGTAAAGTATTTTCTTGAGACTCGCTTTTTGTTTTGACTGACTATCTAGTGCGTGTTAAAGATGGCGGAGGACCCTTGTGTGCTTAGAATGAGCTGGTACCTGGGTCATGGTCTGGATATTGGGGGGGAAGAGCTGGCCGAGAACCGACCGGTGAAAGGTGCGGGCAGTATGCGCATCACCTGTAAGGGAGACTTGGATGTATGGGACACGTCGGTTATGCTGGCCGGCTTTTCCGAGGGCGAGGATTAGATTGAATAGCCGTAAGCAATCTCCTGATTCTAACTCGGAACTGTGGCTGACGGGCAGTATAGATAAAGTCGGTTCTTGCACCGCACAATGGTATCAGTCGGTTCTGGCCACGGTGAAATGCATCCTTCTTGTGACCCGGACGCCATCGGAAGGCCTTGTCGAAACGACACGCTTGTCCAAGCATAGCGATCATGCAAATCTCCAACAGTGATCGACGGGGATGACACGGGTCGTCTAGGGGATACTACAAATGATCAGGATAAGACTCATGAGATAGACTCAAAGGACCGCTGATTTGCCAATCATGGGTGCTTCCTGACATCTAGATGGGATATCTGGCCCTCACTCATCCCCTTTGGTCCTTTGTAACGATGTGCTAGATTGTCTTCTGGTCAGAGTGATCTGTTTAAGAGCTAACTATCATACATACAAAGTAAAACCTGCCCGCTTCTCCTCTCATCAGATCCAATCTTCGCTAACCGAGAAAGCTCATAATCTAATAATATGCTCACCGCCATCATCTCTCTACTCCTCTTTCCTATTCCCCTTCTCGCCCTTCCCACCACATTCAACTCCCTCGATAAACGCGGTACCACCCTAGAGCTTGAGATCTTCATGACGGAAACCGCTTTGGCCAACAGAACAGCCCTCAAAGATCTTCAATTCTGGAAGACCAACCCAGGATCCACCTACCGTGTCGCCATGACTATCGATCCTACCCCCGGCTACACTTTTGGAGAAGGATTGGAAGAGGCTACGTGGACTGTGGAAGTGATTGCGGAGAAGATGAGCGTTCTGTATTTGGATCCGACGAGCCAGGGGCCGACAAACATCAGCATCGTTAGGACAAGTGGGGATTCGATGAACGTAAGTCTTTCAATTACTTAGGCACTTGACAACATAGCTAAATACGGCAGTGTGATATCACCCTATATCAGGAGGTGAAGGTAGACCACCTGGCTTGGATTATCGACCGAGGTGTGGAGATGTTTTTCGTAGACGGCAAGCGAGATTATGCCCCCGGGGGAGATGTGTTGAACATCAGTTGTACAGCAGTATAGTCAAGGATTTTAACTTCTGTACGTACGTATTAGTCAATGCAGGACAATTTACCAACACGAAACACCCTTTCGACCTCCATCAATGTACGCTCGAGCGTCAGATGGACAATACAAACCTTGAGTCGAGGGGAAGCAGCGCCAGATCACCAGACAAGTTAGACAGGTGAGCGACGCTTGAGGCGCGACGGTCGCAAATCCGCTTGTATAGCTCTATCAGGCTCTACTGGCCGTAGAATCTGAAACGTTCGCTTTGACACCAGAAGCTTGACGGTCGAGCAAAGTCGTATAAGGGTGGACAGGATCGGCTTTAGATGAATCATACGGTGCGCATTCATATCAATCTCCCCTTGTTTACCCTTTCAAAGTGCCAATCAGGGGATCTCAATCCCCCCATAAAACGCCGCACTTTCCCCTTTGATCCCTTTCAGCTCAAGTGTACCATCCTTGTTGTCCCTTTGTCTCAATCCCCTTCATGTGAGGGGAAACCATTTCCTATTCTTGATTCTGTTCTATAAAGATCAGGATATAGCGGCACTGTTCGTCCTCAATTCATCAAGACTACGACAACATGCTAAAATCAATTTTCTGGCTATCACTCTTTGCGACCCCTCTTCTTGCCCAGCCTATAGGCTTCGACTCCCTTTCCAAGCGAGATGGTCCAGTTACACTCCAGATCTACATCGACTCAACCATCTTCCCAGATTCTGAAGCCCTCACACTTGTCGAGCTCTCAATTGATGATCCCGTCGGTAGCCAGCCTAACCCATTGCCATTGGCGACCTCAAATGATACTGCCCCTCACACAACACTCACTCGTGTTGTAGAAGATATTTCTTTGCCCAAGACCGTTGATGCCGCTCTTATGACAAACATAACTCTTCTCGCCGGCCGAGGTACGAGGAACTTCACCTCTAGGGGTCTAGGAGAGGGTAAGGATTGGAATGTCAGTCTGAGCATTCTGTCTCATGCATACTGTGAAACTGACCACTTTAGTGCAATATCACCTTGAAGTCGGAGCCGGGATTTGACAAGATAGCCTACATATTCGATTGGGGTCTTGAAGTGTCTGATGGAGGGCAGGCGCCAGGATCTGATGTACTATTGATTGATTGTGAGTCACTTAAAGCGCGTAAAATATCCGAATCAGACTGTACATACTGTAATGACAATCTATGAATGTGACTGTATGTAGCTGTTGGGCTTGCGCTACCAGGGCTGTCTTTTTCACCTCTCCCCTCTTGGGGATAGGTCTTGTAGCTCTTGAGACTTGCCGTCAAGACTCACTAAATATACTCTTGGAGATAGCCCAGCTTTTGGGACAAAGTTTGATCTTGCCTGAAACACAAGACTGATCTAGCAAGGAGTGCTTTACGTTCAATCAGTGTCATTGCCATTGATCATTGTAATCACCCCAGATGGCAACAAAGGTAGGATCGCATCCCTCCTGAATGATCTGCAAGGATCATGAAGGGGTTTCCAAAGCGCCAAAGGAGCAGAGGCAGTGATACATATGATCTGAGCCGTCAATGGGATTGATGGCTGTAGCGTTATAGCTTGAGAAGGGAGGACGATCATCATAGTGAAACCCAAAGATAGCTGCACTCCCTACGTACATGCTGGTGGATTCAGTCTTCTCATTGATTTCAAGCATTTACATACAAACAATACATTCAGAGCAAAATGCAAGTATTGAATCTCATATTGACCATTGGTACCATCATCACCCCCGCAATCGCATCCCCCATCAAGACACAAGATCACACCCCTCTATACACCCTGGTGGTTCTTGCTCCTTGTGTGTCCAGCTGCATTCAAGAGAACATGGACAAGCTAGTCTTCACACAAGCAAATTTCACCACCGGCACCAAGACCAACACTACCATCCACAACTTCCAGACGGCCAGCGACGTATATAGGCCAGTGGCGACCGTTGAGTTTGAAGAAGTCTCAGCTCTGCCACATGAGGTATGGATTGATCATGAAGACTCCAAGCTACACGCAGCCGTGAGTCTTTCTGGCTATTGATCACAGACCCCTGATCTGACACGCAAACGTAGTGCAAATTGTATTTGGATCAATCTCCAGGAAAGAACAAGACAGGAAAGTCCTGGGAGCTCAAAGATCTGAATGGATGGCTGAAGCAGGAAGGAGCGTTCCAGCGTTTAGGACCGCTTGGCATTACTTGTGTTAACTCTTCTTCTATAACGTAAAGACAAGGAAGATAGGCATGATATGACGCGGAGAGGAGTATACAACTATTGAGAGATGATACATGCATTCTTCTCACAGCTTAGCTATTGCCCAATCCTTGACATACCCCCGTACAACGCAATGCAAACGTATTTGCTACTTGGACCCTCCTTGTCCTAGAACAAAGGTGGCACGGTACGTCATGGTGATCACTGCACAGCATTTGTATTATTCAAAGGTAATGAGGGGGATCATGTCGCAGATGTTCTGATTAAGACAAAGGACATTACACCAAGCACCGCGTATCATGTGGCCAGAGGGATTCTCACGTGAAAGGTAATCACCATCCAAAACCATATCCCTGGTTGATCACGCATTTACCCCTTGACACTCCTTCTTAGACCCTGTACAAGACGGCGGAGGATCGCGGGGGCTAGAGCACAGCTTTCAAGTCATTAGACATATAAGTACCCCCAGTCTTCTCGACACATACACATTGCAATTCTAGCATTACACTTCTACGACAATATGAAACTTTCAAGCCTTGTCTACGCTTTTGCTACCTTCATGGGAGCTCTTGCGGCGAACGCCGCGGGCGACAAAGACGAAGCATCTGCCCAACATGTCACCATCAAGGTTACTCTCCAATGCAGGGGCGATGATTGTGGTCGCCCCGCCTCTTCCCCAATCCTCACCCAGACCAACAGCACCTCATCCCCGCTCAATTACCCCGACGAATATAAAGACCCGCCAACTGACACGAAAACAATTGGTGAACTCACATTGGACAAGACGCTTGCTGGAACATTAGACTTCCGGGTTGACGGCGATCATCTCTTCAAACCAAGTAACGTATCAGCGCACCCCCCAGGGACACTGATACCTCAGGTTTACAATCTTGCCGTGAGTACCAAGGAGAGAGACAGCCTCAGTAGCTCATGTGTAGTGTACCGTCATACTTCCCCCGAAATCCCTTCGAGACGCTATACGTGAAAAGGTTTACAATTTTGACCTTCAGAACAAGATGGAGGGCGGGCTGTGGAACGTTACGGACGGAATTCTGAAAGTGACGGACGGAATTCAAGTGAAGTGTTGGAAGTCGCTACCTTCAAGAACAGAAACGGAGCGGTGGACAAGAGTAGATGGGAACCAGACTGAACCTGCTTTCAAACTCATAATTGGCACAAGGTGTGACGTAAATCCGGAGGCAACTGTTCCGGAAAAGGCCAAAGAAGTTGAGGCGTGTCAGAAGAACAAACAAGACCTACCGTTCATATCTTACATGAACAATGGTCTTATGGTTGTCACATCCGATGGGGACATTTACGCAAACCTCAGCTCGGAACCACGGGCATCAGCTGGGGACATGATCCAGGTAGCACATCTCGATTTCAATTTGCCTACTCTCGACTATCCAACGCAACTGCCTCTCCCTGAAATCTTCACGATGAGCAATTATGAGGGTGAGGGGCAGAAGATGTATGACGTGAGGCATCTCTTATGGGTATATGGAGAAGCTGACCACTGTAGTGCGAGATCAGGATCCTGAACAAACCTGTACTTGAAACAGACTTAATCCAAGTGGGACAATTACATGCAATGGGCTATTTTGATATAAAATTTGGCGAGCCGGGCGGAGGTTTTGGATATTGTTACGAGACTATCCTACCTCCAATAGAGAAGTAACGTTGTCTTGAAACGGAGATAGTTTGGAGGAGTGTACGACCTGTCAAATAGTCAGTTAATGAGACAATGGATCGAGCGAAAGAGAAGTCGACTAGAAGGTTATCGAGTGTCGGATGTAGTAGTCTTGAGCGAAGCATTATTGAGCTTAATAGGATTTAATGTGATATCAGTTAGCGTGATCAGTTCTGAGCTTTCTTTATTGCTCTCGCTGTCAAGGCCATCGTTAGTGAAGCGCAGAGAAAATATCAAAGAGTCTACATGAACAGTGGTGACCGAACCGGCCGTACCCCGCCGCAGGTGGCCATCACAATTCCGCACCAGTAATGGAAGCCAGAATAGCCTCTGCCTGCCGAGCGATAGCAGCCCGCTCCTCCGCTTTCCGCAGTGTCTCCACCATCTCCCGATCCGCTTCCTCCCGCATCTTTTCCTCTTCCTCCATCCTCTTCTGAGCCTCCATAGCACTGGCAATACTCTCCTCCATCATCAATGTATCCTGCTCTCTCGCCCTCTCCTCCTCCGCAGCAGCCAATGCAGCTTGTGCTTCCGCCTCTTCTCGCGCAGCTTGCTCTTTGGCGGCTTGCAGAGCGAGCTCCATTGCGATGGCGTGTTTGCGGGCTTCTTCGGCTTCTTTGATGCCTTCGCGGACTACTAGGTCGATACCTCGAGCAAGCTGGTCGATCTTAGGTGCATTGAGGGCACCGAGGGAGACGCATCCTTCAGGCAAGATTTGTATATTCCGCTTGAGGTAGAGTGCATCACACTGCTCTGGAGGAAGAAGCGTCGAGCTGATATATGAGCTTGCGTATTACAGATTGGACGAGACGACTTACCAGTACATTCCAGTAGCACGTTTGATGTGTAGCCACTGTCCGGGCGTCTTGAGTTTGTTCGCGATGACATCAAACAGTTTATCCCGTACACTCCGCAAACGATCTGCCATGGCTTTGATCTCGTTCAGCCTAGACGTTAGCGTAGAACATATCGAGATCAACAGGCGAATGTATGCCGACGGTAGCACTTGATATTAAAGCGAGAGAGCAGGTAGACCAGGTGGCCTATGCGAAAATGAGGGGGGGGGGTGAGGGAGGAAATCCACTAGGGGCCGCTTTCTCCATCCGCAGAAATCGCCACTACCAATCTCGAACATTGTTCAAGTATCTTATAGAAGAAGAACACTGGATGTTAGGACTCACCAAGCGGTATACAGTTTCGGATTCGACAAGATAGCATGGACAACATGAGCACCCCAAGGTGATGGATGAAGGTACATTTCCCTCGCTATTACCCGTAATTGAGAGTTGACTTTGGCTTTCTCGTCCAGGTTCTTGACGACCACCGAAACGATCGAAGGACTATCGGTGTATATCCCCATCATCTGCGGTATGAGCTATATTCAGAGTCACTTGCACTGTACTTACAGTATCAAAGCTCTGCACAAGTACCACAGGTACACCCTCGTGGATCATGAAGCGTAAGGGTTGAGCATCGCGATTGACATCACCACTGGCAAGACCTTGAGATGTCATTACGACAAGAGGTATCAATTGGCGTTCCTACCAGTCTCAGCGTCCAGTCTCATTATCATGGATAATCTTACCAAGAGGATAGTCGTCAGATGGCGCCATTGTGGAGCGGTAAATTCTGCGCCGGTGGGCGCAGACCCGCTCGCATGTAACAAGACTGCTGATCTGACAGGAGCGTACTATGATATGAGCTGACATCCCCTGCCGGTAACGCTTACCATCAAATCCTCCCTCAACCCCTCCCAATCGATCCCACCTTGTCTCTGATCGAGGAATCGAAACTGCCGTATCTCCATACCCGACGCTTTCAAGGAGACAAGATCTTCTGGCAAGGTAGGGTTCGGCACATATATCGCCCGTCCATTTGCAGTCGGCGGAAAGCGTGCAAGGAATGATGAAGCGAGATTCATTGCTCCGGTCACCGAGTATGACTGAATAGAGCAGATCTGTATATCAGCACCTCGGTCAAACGAGAAAACGAGAGTTGACATACCCGGTCCTTGCGATATGCAGGGCTTTCTCCGCCATATGCCAGTTTGTTTCCGACATCCAAGAAAGTCTCGAGACCTTGTATCGGTAGAGGATCGAGTAGAAGTATACGTTCGTTCCGTAGTTGCTTCTCCACATGCCGCACAGTTGGAGGAATAAAGATCTTGCCGCTGTCCTCTCGGAATCCGGGTAATGTCAGATCAATCTTGCTTGATGAAGCCTCGGCGTTCTGGGGTGATTCGAATATTGGTATACTAGATGATCAGCTACGTCGTTGTCTATGATCCTGCCGGACTCACCCGTCAGTGGTCGCTTGAGGGACCGTCGACCAAGCTCCTTGACCATCCTCCGGCTCTTCTGCAATCTCTTCCGCCTCTCTTGCTTTTGCTTGGCCGGAAAGCTGACTCGTCAGCTACCAGGACATAGACACGGGTAGGTCAGCTTACCTGCTGCAGGACATCCATCAACAGCGAGTTCTGAGCTTCAGACGACATTCCCCCAATACCCGACCCAATGGAGCTTCTGGTTAATTGGGCCAGGGCGTTCGTGGCATCCTGCGAACCGGACTGGGCTGCCCTCGTAGCCTGATGTACGGTCTCTGTCGCCATGAATGTCGCCTGGTCCGAGTCCAGGGTCAGACCGGACTTGATGAGCTGTTCCAGGGCTTGTACACGCATACGGAGCTCGTGGGTGATGTGTAGTTCGGATCGCCTGGGATTAGCAGAAGTCGTGGCATAGACTGAGACTCACTTCTTCTTTTTCCTCATCGGGAGGATGGGTGTATCCATATGACACATACCGGGAACACCTCGCCGTATGCTACATGGTCAGCTCTGTCGGGTTTGTGAAGAGAGGGCCTACCATCGTGAGCAGGGTATATTACGATCGCACTGCTGGTCAGTCTCATCCAGGTGACCATCTCGCGCAGACTTACGTGTTCTATTGAGAGGAAAAGATACGGTTAGTTCAAGCTTCATACACCGATAAGATACTCACGTTTCTGCAGGTCAGCCATGGACAGTGAAATTGAATGTCATGACTTACTCTTCGATGACACTCTGTACAACTCCTAGAATAGGCGTTAGCTCACGCAACGGGGGAGCTCGTCAAGGTGGCTCACAAGACAGTCCTATTCCTTTTCCGTTTCCGACGTCCCGCCTTTGACCCATCACTTTCATCCTTTGCCTCCTTTTGAATATCATCCACTTCTCGCAAATCCTCACTATCTTCCCGCTTATGCTGCACTCCATCCTGCCCATCTTCCGGAAACTCTTCCTCCCCCTCAGCATCGGCATCCGGATCCTCCTCGCCATCCCCATCCTGATCGTCCCCCTGGGCTAGTCTTGCCACTATCTCATGCATCTGCTCCCTCGTCATCTGCTGCGGGTCGACAGCCAAAGACGAGAAATCATGATCACCCCCAGAGCCCTCTTGATCACCATCCTCATCCTCGTCGTCTCCGTCGCCTTGCAAGCGAGATAGCGCAGCGAGATTGGCTAGTGTATCGGGATCGAAACCTTCGCCTTCCTCCCCTGCATCGGTCGTGCCCATAAACAAGGGTTCTTCATTTGGTGCATTGGACTCGTTGTTCTCTTCGGATGGCGTATTCGTTGCTATCTCCTCAATGTTTGCTGAGATTGGAGCCTGCTCGGGGCCGACGGCAATGTGCTCGGGTGCTGGCGAAGGTGACTGAGCGGGTGGAGGTGCGGGTGGTGGTGAAGCTGACGGCGGCTTCGGTGCTGTCACTTGATCCGTCTCTTCTTCCTTCTCTGACTCCTCAGCCGCAGGGGCATCAGCCTCTGCCACAGACTGTAGCAGTGCCTCATCACCCTCCTTTATCCCATCATCTTGTTGATCATCGTTCGTACCGGCCCGCGTGTCCGGGTGGACCTCTGAATGAGCAGAATCGTGAGAAGCGGCGTTGTCGCTCATTGGTCCTTAACGCCGATACAACGCACGGTGTTCAAGATATACTGATGGAAGCGGCTCCTCCGATGGATCTCCAAGATAGCTGTCGAGTCGGGGTAGTGCGACTAGATATGGGTATACTATGGTTACAAGATTGGGTGTCCTACTCATAAGGTCATTCGGTGGCCCACAAATTGATTTGTTTGCTAGATTAGTATTCAGGGTAAATTAGACGTGTGAGTATATGACTAAGGTACTAAAGGGGGACTGAATTAAGTAATATAGTTACAACCTCCACTTTGGTAGTTCACCGTCATCGAGAGTTGAGGGAGTGATTAGATGCACTAGCACTACCCGTATACACCGACCACATGCTCAGCAGGTTCTCATCAGCACACAAACTCTTGAGGACAGTCAAACCATATTGTATACATACAACACGAACATTGTTTGCTCCGATTTCACCTATCGCGCATACAACACGAACAATGGCATCCGCAAGGCAGGATATGAAAGTGACTGACCCAGCGTCGTTGCCTAATCCCCTGGGTGAAGGGGGATTCATCAAGTCAGTCTCCCGCAGCTCAGATATTCGGTCTCGCTGACGAGTCCAGAACCGCAGGATGCATCATCATTGGGTGAGCGATATGAGGTAGTTTGTGTCATGCCTAACAACCCAGGGACGAGGTTCTGAACGGCAAGACTAAGGACACCAATAGCAAGTGAGTAGTTCATCAGAAGCTGTTCTGCGGATGCAGGTCGAGCAGGATGAAAATATGGACAATCACTCGGGCACGAGGAGATTGCCAGTGCCCCTTCTCGATCCATCAGCAGCCGTTCCACCCCACTCTTACTCCTGCTCCCACTACACCATCCCCCCAACTCCCATCCAAATCGCTACCTCACAACATCAATCTTATGAGAATTATTCCTTAAAGAGCTTCGAGCTGACCGTCAAGCTTCCTCGCCCAATTCTGCTTCGATTTGGGCATCGAGCTGTGCGTTATTCCGTCAAATACTTCTGTGTGGTCCTGATCATCTAGCAAACGCATAGAGGTGATTGCAGACGACGAAGATGAGATGTAGGTCCTATGTCACTCTGGAAGCGCTAATCCAACAGCGTTGAAGCTGCACGCCGTATGACCAAGCAGTACGATTTCGTGGTTACCTCGGGAGGTATCGGTCCGACCCATGACGGTGAGTTCTATACTCTGTAAAACCCACACCTTGCCATACGCGGACACAATCCTCTGCTAGTTCACCACAACCCTCTCCCCCATTCCCTTGGCTTATCACTGGTCGAGAATCTCTCTCTGGCTTCGAGCCTATTGTTCTCAGTTTCCCCCTCGTCCCCCTCCCTCTCCCACTTGCGACTTCCCCAGTACCAGCATACTTGCCTCTCAATGCACTACCGACAGAATTCGTATATTCCGTCCCAGCAGTCCTATCCGCCTAGGGGCAGATTGCGATGTCTATACTTTTGTTGGAGACCGAGCTGAATCTCAGACATCACTTACGCCTCTCTTGGGGCAGCGTTTGATCTACCGCTCAAACATGATGACGAAGTTAAACGAAGAATGTTCGAGTTATCGTCCGATGCGAGAAAAGAGGAATTACTCAAAGCGACGCCGGCGCAGAAGGAAGCTAGGGACCGAATGGCGCTTTTCCCAATCGCTAAGGGAGGTCACGGAGGCGACGGACAGGGTGGAGCTAGGAGCGAGCTCATGTTTGTTGCCGAAGATAAGTGGGTTCCGGTCTTGCGACTTGGAGGAAAGGTGTGTTCGCCCACGAGTTTGACGGATCAATACTGATGGCAGCTCTGTGTGTTCCCCGGAATTCCGAGCTTGTTCCAACAGCTTTTGTTGGGCTTGACTCCCTACTTGCCTCTTCCACCAGCATCATCCAAGCCTTTCCGACATCTTATCTTTACAGAGTGAGTCCAAACATATCTCCGTTCGGCCGTTGGACTGGGAATCAAACCAATTTCGGACCTTTTACTCCCAAGTCCGGTCTACTTCGTAGGGGAGGGAAACTGGTTGGGGTGGAGCTGCCTTGTAGCGTCAGATGTCTTGCTGGGACGAGGAATGGGGAAAGCGGAGACAGCATGCCACGAGAAAGGGAGAGGAAGGGAAATACTTGAATCAGTGACCGGCGCTATGGGATTGAGCTAACATACTTAGCCAAGCAGAATCAGTGATTGCGCCATATTTGACCGAACTCCAGGCGAGGGTCAAGAAGGAAGGTATCCGAGTTGGTTCATGTAAGTTCCAGCCCTCTCACCTACTACTCTGCTGCCCAGCTGATCTCAGACCCATTCTTGTACAAGGGTGTTCACGTCAGTTTGATCGGACACGATGTCGAGAGAATCAAGGTACTAGGCAAGGAGGTGAGTACCTGTCACGCAAGCCCTCGCTGATGTAGCCAGGTCGCCCAGGAGCTGGATGGCAAGATCGTCTCCGAGGGCACACTAGGCTCAGAGAAGGGGACCGCAAAGATCTGATTACATGCATGACTCTGTCATATATCCGACTCTTGCTTCGAGCTTATGCTTACAACTGAGCGTCCGTTTGTTCGGACCACTCAGGCGGCCGAACAAAGTGCCAAGGTCAAGAGCGAAAGACTTCAGAAGACCACTCGCCCAATTGTAGTAGATCATGCATGCATCGTAACATCCATCAATCAGACTCCTCCCCCTCAATCATAGCTGCCTCCACCCTCACACTGAGCCTATCCATCTTCCGAAGCATCTTCCTAATTTCCTCCGACTCAGCTTCCACCTGCGTTTTAATAGGTTTCATGTCATTTTCGCTTTTGAGAGGTTCGACCGGTTTTGGCGCGCTTTTAGGTCCGGATTTCGCTTTTTCGACTTGCTGGCTCATCTGGAGATCAGCCGTGATCAAGGGAGCGAGTGAAGAACTGCTCACCTGACTGAACCTAGTTGACAGACTTCCTACTTTATCATGCAATTTCTCTAGCTCATCGAACCATTTCCTCTCACTCTCACTTACATCCGGTCCTTTATGACTGGCCATCGCACTGCTCAACACTCTATCCAGTCTCTCGCCCAATTCCCGCTGTTTTGTCGCGATCGCAGAAACCCTCTCGGACCCATCATCCCTTGATAAACCCTTCATCTCGCCTCGGGCGGATTTGAGTAATTTGATTTGTCGTTGGTATTCCCTCACTTGGAGATCTAGGCGGTTCTCGACCTTTTGAGAAGCCGCTCGAATGGCTTCGGTACGTTTTCGTATGTCGACAGTGACTTCACCAAGGAGCTTCAGGTGGGCGGCAGTGATGGTCTCGACGGGTCCGCGGAGGTCTTTGTTCGCACGAATGTTTGGTGGAGTGTATTTCGTGTAAGATATCGTACCGTCAATCAAGGTGGAAATGTCGGGTTGTTTGGCTAAGAACGATCGTTCGTCAGAGGAAGGTTGGGTCGAGGGGTTATTGGTCTTTGGGGCGATGGCTGCGATGGTATGTTCGTTGGCGCGGAAGTCTAGTTCGGAAGAGGCCAATTGTTGAGAGGAGGTCAGTGCGAGGATACCGTATCCAAGCGAGATGTTGCAGAATGCAGCGGAGCCAATGATGGCTTGTGCTTGTGTTCTAGCCATCAGCTCCTGCCTGCCCAAGAGAGGTGAGGCACTTACCCATCGGTAGAGATCAGTGAAGAGACACTGCTGCCCGAGTCGTCGTTGCCGCCAAGGAGGACAGAGTCTAGTAGTGGGCGAGTGTTGATGCTTGACAAGCCTTGAGAATGTCGGACATGGATTGTGTCGGCGTACACGGCGTCAATGACGAAGGAGGGAGCCACCACAGGTTCATCGGAAGAAGCATCACTGAGGTAGACGGACTCCAGGATCGGTATCGTTGGATTAGCCTGTTGTGGGACCTGATCATTAGCGTCGTCGATCACAGACAGAACAGAACTCACATCGTTGTCGACCCATACTGGTTCTGATACTTCCGTATATAATCCAATATCAACTCGAGAGCTAGACCAAGCTATGCTCATCACCCTAACTTCTTCGCGGGCTGTGTCCTCTTCATCGTCCCCATCTTGAGTTGGCACTTTCAAAATAGCAAGATCACTAGCGTACGTCTCTTCGTCTTCGTCGGCCTCTTGAGCTGCCGGAGTGAAGATCACAGGTCCTTGTCGTAATAAAGCTTTATGTGATCCGGTGGCAGGACCTCCTGCTGAGGTCAAGTGAGGTGGATGGACCTTGACGTTATCTCCTTTGCTATTGCGATCCGCCGGAGCCAAGCTCGACGAGCGATTGGATGATCTGTTTGGCGAGTCCTCAGTCTTGTTTCCCTCCCTATACTGCTTGATCAAACCCCCGATCCAGATATCCCAGCTGTCTGCCTGGTCTATCCCTAATCCGTCCCGACCATCTTCAGCTTTACGACGACGTTGCTTCGCATAAGCCTTTAAGCCCTGCAAGTACCTTAATGGGAGTTCGGCGCGAAGAGGTAAGATCGGGTTCATGGTGTACACATCCCCATTTGCGATGAGGACTGTGACTGTCAAGGGAGAAAAGTCGAATGTCGAGGGGGAATAGGGAGTAAAAGCGAAAGAGGTGGCGTGACGAGAGAGGGGGTCGATAGCTGTAAATTTCGATGAAGAGGCGGAAGAAGCTTGCGGTAGGAAAGTGAATGTCTGTGTGGGATCGTCAGGGCGGCGTATATCGTATTCACTATTCATTAGCTCGAACCCCTAGTATCATGTGCAGACGTACTGCAGTCGTCCGTCAGAAGTCAGGATCCAAAGTGATTCCCCTCCTTCGCCCAATGGGTGCCAGAGTAATTTGGAGATAACCACCTGAGAGCCTGAAGAATACTCGAAT
The DNA here is from genome assembly GCA_017654735.1 of Vishniacozyma victoriae. Taxonomy (NCBI): domain Eukaryota; kingdom Fungi; phylum Basidiomycota; class Tremellomycetes; order Tremellales; family Bulleribasidiaceae; genus Vishniacozyma; species Vishniacozyma victoriae. The sequence goes on from JADPYG010000088.1 coordinate 2,203,119, forward strand.
TCGTCAATCGCGAATGCCCTGTTCTTTAGCCTTTCACACTTGGTCTGTGACTGGGGAACATACCGGCACTCCAGCTCTCCAGAGACATCGTCACCTAGACGCAGGGTAGGAAGAACAAGTACAGCAACTTGCTTCTTGCCTACCACAGCCAGTAAACGTTCGGTCGGGTTGAGGACTAGTGACTCGACAGGAAAATTTAGACATTCCGACTTGAGCGTCTTATATCAGCTTGTTGCTCAGTTGGGCCATGGGAGCTTACTTTATATGTCCCTACAGCCCCACCATCGATTTTGCAAGCATCCCCAGCTAGACTACACATCCGCACTTCAGCCCCAGAAGCGACAATCAGATCCTTATCCCTCAAAATCATCCTGCTAGATTTCGTGCCGACCAAATCGGTATTTGGTCCGTCGACAAGCTCCCAATCATCTTGCTTGTCCTTGCCACTACCTGATGAGAATATCGCGTGAGCCGGTAGAGTGGCTAAGTTGATGGGGACTGAGGGCATTGCGGTGTGCTTAGCCGCTGTTTAATAAAGTGTTGGATTGTGATGGTGGTCTAAGTTGTTTCAAGCGCGTGACGGAAGCTGTTGGGGCCCCCAAACTGGATTGAGAGGTCTACTCGAGAAGCTGAACCAGCCAGCATAGTGATTGCCACGCAGGGCATCAATCGTGAAAGGGCGCCAAGATGCTCGAGAGGTTCCTTTGCAGACGGTCGACGCCTATGCATGGGCTGGTTCACCACACAAGGTTGTGACTGAAGGCTCTCTAATTGAAGGGAAACCATCCTAATGACTGCCATGCATCGAATCATCATGGAATTCGCTCACAGCTGATATAAAGCTGATTGTCGACAAGGCTCATAGGTCATGGACAATCCGTGGTTGATGCATACAACATTACCCCCTCTACCTATACTCTTACCTATATGATACTGCCACAAGGGATCGGGTGTGTTATAACTGTACGGGAATTTCCGGAATTAAATGATTCCGTGGATCAGAGTGTCCTCAGTCTGCTTGCATCCCATCCAATCCGATAGCGACCATTAAACCATCATCTTAAAACAAGGTATTACCATAATATATACATAATGGCTGCCTTCTCCACTAGGATCAACCTCCTCCCTACATCCCGTACACTCGCCAGTGGTGTACCATTCGCCCCAAGGATCGCACTTGTTCACCCACCTGCTTCCCACGGTCACGGAACTCATGGACCTAGGAGCGATGCTCCTCCCAAGTGGACTGGATCGCAGGGTGGATTCGCTTCTCACTCCAGGATCAACAGTGAGTATACATTTCATGGTTGGAATATGGAGAGAAAATATGGTTGGAACGGGAATTCGCGTCATCGATCGGATTGTTGGGGGCTTGGAAAAAGACTGAGACAAGAGGGATGAAAGCTGACTGTTTAGCCCCACCCACCGGTATCTTCCAGCAACGAACTTTCTCTACCACTCCTTCCCGCCCTATCGAGGCTCCATCCCGTGTTGGAGGTGTCCCAGATTGGTCCGCTTACCAGTCTTCCGGCAAAGGAGAAAACACTCGAACTCTATCATACTTCATGGTCGGATCCCTCGGTGTTCTAGCCGCTTCCGGAGCCAAGTCAACCGTCAGCGATATTCTCAGTAACATGGCTGCTTCTGCGGATGTTTTGGCTTTGGCCAAGATCGAGGTCGAGATGGGTTCCATCCCAGAGGGTATGTCGTCGATCTTGAAAGCTGGAATATGGCAACTGACGTTATAGGAAAGAACTTGATTGTCAAGTGGCGAGGAAAGCCCGTTTTCATTCGACACCGAACCGAGGACGAGATCGCCGAGGCACGATCAGTCGACACAAAGACTCTACGTGATCCCCAGACCGACGAGGACCGAGTTCAGCGAGGAGAGTGGCTTGTCATGTTGGGTGTCTGGTATGTCCCACTAGCCTTGATTCATGGGTTGATACTGACCTCTAGCACCCACTTGGGTTGTGTCCCTATTGGAGAGGCTGGAGATTACGGAGGATGGTTCTGCCCTTGTCACGGTTCCCATTACGATATCTCTGGTCGAATTCGACGAGGTCCCGCTCCTCTCAACTTGGAGATCCCAGAGTACGCTTTCAACGACGATGAGGAGAAGCTTGTCATTGGTTAGGTGTAGATGCATATGCAACATGACTGTATCACTGAGATTGGATGTTGGCTTGCGTGGAGGCACGTGATGTCGATGATGGCTGTATGTCTGCTTGCCCGCCGGCAGTCTCTCCATTCCACTTATGATCGTGCAGATTACGCAGCCTGGTCAACAATGTACAACTCTTGACCGAAGCCATACAGACCAGCTTGACAACAGCATTAGAGGTGACGACTTGACCATGAATTGCAAGATTGAATTGGATTATGCTGCATGATGCTCGTTATGAATGCTAATATACGATCTATGGTAGCAAGACACCTCCGCTGAACTCCTTCTCAGTGCTCAACCGCAGAGACTCGATCTTCTCCTTTAATTCCTGATCTCGGAACTGATGGCTCAGGTATGGCAACAGTAGTGTGTGGAATGCTCGATGAGCAGCTGGCGATCCAAATTGGGTAAAGATTCCTCCAAACACAGACTCTACTCCCATTCCCTTGATCTTTGCATGCCCAGATTCTGTTCCAGTCTGACTCGTCAGCTACTTGCATAGTACCAAGGGAGAGAGGTTAGACTCACATTATTTCGATCGAATCGAAGGACATTTCCGATATCCCACTGCCCGCCCACTTCCCGACCTATATTTCCAACATGTCTTAATGCTTCCAATTTCTCCTCCAAACTTCGACCCCTCAAGAAATCTAGATCCTTCAATTGTGTACTGGTCCCAATGGCTTCGTGAACGAATAGAGCGAGGTAGGAAGCAATAGCCCTTCTGCCCAAAAATGATAATCTCGAGTTATGTGGTGTTGACGATGGCTCTGATGCTAGACCTGCACGATCATGTCGAATAGCATGGACGTATCGGTATGATTTGTGCGTAAGGATCTGAAGGGCGAGGTCGGGGGGAAATTGACGGTTTTCGGGTAATCGAAGTAATTGAGATAAGTATTTCTGTGCGATGGATGAGGTTATTGGTGTATCGGGAGAAACGTTGAATGGACGTAGGCGGGGAGTTGTGGGTCGTTGGGGCTGAGACTGGTTAGGTGGGATAGAGACTTCTGGGCGTGTTTCGACTGCTGCAGCTGCTGCATATTCTCTGTTAGGTCCTGGTTGTTAGCTCAAGCTTCCTCCGTCCGCACGACCCGTGGCCTACCTTCAACCCTTTGAATCTTTGTTCTAGCACATCGGAAAGACGCTAGAGTCTGCGATCGACTGCCGAGTAAAATACGGACTGAGCTAGATGAAGATGCGGCCGACATTTTCGTTAGAGAAGACGTTCAAGTGAGAAATCGATTGAGGAGGGAAGGACGAAAAGCGATCGAGGATACAGGGTGGGACACTAGTGTATCCTTTTAAGTGATCGAGCTGGATACGCGGGTCGTATCGGTATGTATAGCTTGAGTTATAGGAGTAGTAGAGGTAGGAGTAGGTGAATTCAGAAATCTCGAGAGACTGGTTTAAACGAGAATTTCCGACTGTGGCAGTCACAATTTGAGCAAAATGGGATTCATTAGTAAATTGGAAGATGGGTCATTAGGATTGCGATTAGCATTCAATTCCTAATGCTGCCAAGTGTTAACATACCGAGCGGAAAACGAATAATTATTCAAAACACCTAATACATTCAATACAACAACCGAGGCAAGCAAAATTCAGAGCCAGCAACATCTATCCTACTTGCGTTCTTCTGTTTCCTTCTTTTTTTTTCTTTTTTTTTCCCATGCTCATCGTGGCCTACGCAAGAGCAATGCCTCCACCGCCCCAAGACTTAACAACCTTGAAAGCGTCTCTGATCCCATGACGGATGATGCTGACACCCTCCAAAATAGCCAGTAAGGTAGCATTGGAAATGAACTGGTATCGAAGCTGCGGTAGCCGTCCGGTAATCTTGGCGTCCTCGAATCTGATTATGTCGTCCAGGTACGGATCTTGAGAATGCCTGTCCATTGCTCGTGCGAGCCATCCTGCCTCGTGCTCGTATTCATGCTCGACTGCCTGTGTATGAAGCAAAGTTTCGATACATCGTAATTGATGTAGGCGGGATGCCTTGTATCCTAGACCTCCGCCGATGAAGCAGTTGAGCCGTTGATGGATCCGACCTTCTTGCACGCAGTCGGCCAGATCCTCTCTCCCGCTCAAGATGTAGCATTCTCGAAGGTACCGTTCGTCGTTCGACAAAGCGTTGGTGGGGTCCCAAAGAGGTCCTGCTCCCCACATCCACTCTGGTCCTCCAAAGGCTACAGTCTTTGGCATCGTGATAGCTCTGTATATCAGCATGAGTTGCTCATAAAGAGGAGAGGACTCACCCCTGCCAGTCAATCATTGATGATATCTCTTGATCATCACCAATCATCATGTTGTCCGAGTGAGAATCCGGGTGCCAGAGGTATGTCCCCTCCTCGTCCAGATCCATACCTTTGTCATTCATTAACCAATCCTTGACTTCCAAATGAGCCAAATACTCGAATAAAGGTCGATCGCGGTATATGGTACCCGTTCGAATAGCCTTGAGGATGTTATCCAAATTGTGGAAATACATGTCTTTCAAGTTCTGGAAAGGACCGCCGAAAGAGGGGGAATTGGGCGCTAACCCGACTCTGGTATTGACGACGTTTCCGTTTAGGTTGACACCATCGAAGCTGCCGACTCCGTGGAACTTGCAGTTCGAGAGCGTAATGGCGTGCTTGGCATAACTTTGGATATGGGCTCGCTTTGAGCTCGGGCGGCAGGTGTTGTCAAGTGGACGACCTTTGACCTTCTCGAAAAGGGTATATACTACCGGTACATCTATCAGAGTCAGCAGATGTACACTCAATTCAGAGGCTGGGGCTTACTCTTATCCTTCAACAAGAAGGCAGTTCCCGTTTCATAAAACCTCGGTACAGGTACCCCGATCTTATCCAGAACCTTCAGGGTGATGGCTTCACTCTCGTAGATCCTCTTCAGAATCTCGATAGATGGACTAGGACCATCTTGGTAAGGGGTCCTCAAGAGCCATTCTTCTTCATCATCGAATGTGATAGCTACATGGACGTTGTACGCTCCGGCTAGAACCTTGCCGTCAAGGGGGATAATGACCTCACAAGTATATCCTGGTCGAAGGGCTTCGGCCTTAGCCTTGATGGCCTCGGGATCGAGGTTTTCGAGGAGGTCCATAAGCTAGATATGTAAGCATGATTCTTTTGCTGGTAAGATGATGTATGACTCACACTTTTTTTAGGGTGTCTCTCCTTGATGGGTCAGCGCATGCCCTACCCAGTGTATATGGAACTTACGAGGTTGGTGTATCGACATCCATGAGCCTTGCTATCATAGTGTCGTCGACACTGAACCTTCCTACACCACCCGCACCAGGCGTGTTCTCCTACCACAGTCTCCTGGCATCCTCTCACCTCGCATATGACTGGCATTGATCGATAATGGTCGAACATCTTTATTGTTTATTGTATGACAAGGTGTAGTGATGTAGAAGATATATTGATCTAGCAGTTTCGTAGAGATAGAGACGATTGGGGAAGATGTGTAGATGAATGAACAAGGAGAAAAGGATAGGATGAAGAGGTCGAGGGAAAAGATGATCTGCGAGGGGTTGGGGACATCAGCCTTTCACATGATCAGTATATATACCTACCTCCCTCCACCTCGGTGGCGCCATCCTATACTTGATGGTAGATACTCCCAACCGCTTCAGCCTTGAAATACCGCACCAAGATTCATTATCTGACATCATGACGATGTAGGCATTGCCGAGTAAAACCTGTGGTTCACTAAGGGGCCGTTCAAACTCAGACCTTTAGTTTGTGGAGCGGAGACAGTTTAGTAGACAAGGTTGTGTCAGTCCCGTTTCACCGTCGGTGATCATGACGAAGTCTGGCCCAGCCGTGGAGGATGACCGAGACGATCAGTGTGATACTCTTCGAGATGGTGGCCGAGTGACTTTGTAGTTACGTCGATTCAGTTTGTGTGGAGTACCTAGTAATGACTCGACAAGGTTCGATACCTGACGCTTGGCAGTTATGGAGCGAAACGGGTCGCGTCCCATATGTATTCGTGTGTCGTCCGAAGATTCCCGAAGCCGATTGAGTTCATTGAAAGATCGAACTTGTACGTGCGGTGCCCCTATGTTCGAGTCGATGGGATGACATGTATCCCGTTTCACACTCTTGGTTCGAGACGGATTTGGTTATTGTGATCGCTGGTGCTGTCGGTACCTAGCTCGAAATTTGTGTACCTAGTTCGAAATCTGAGTGCATACAGCGGTGTACTTGCTCCTGAATAGTTCGAACGGCAGACCCGAAAAGTCCTCCACCCATTGACGTCAGATGGATCGAGACCCAATGGGAAGTCCGATAGGTCAAAGGGTTTCGGTACCCCTTATCTTGTAACCTCCACGTATATCGATGAGTCTGTCCTCGATTCTCGGTCATGTCTGCAGTAGGATCTTCGAAGCATTTGATTGGATCACCTCGCACTGCATGAATGGATGTATGGTGGTAGGTGGTATAGACAGTCTGACAGACGCGATGGAAGACGCGACGTGAACCGGCAATTCCCCGGATATACCGGTAGATTCAAAGGTGGCATCTAGGGTGTACATCAATCATCTTTTGCTCAATCGCCTAGTGACTTGTCACTTGATATGCATCTCTAGTGTACTACATACGTTTATCTTATTCATATCCCATCAATTTAAGAAAGTTTGGGACGATCACTTCGCAAGCCACGTTCTCTGGATGCCGATGTCGGAGCTTTCGAAATCGCTCATCCAAGCCCATGATGAACTCCAAGTCGGGGTTCGCTGCATGCAGTTCCTTCGCCCACTCAACCCAACCCACCAAGGTGGTCGGCAGATCTTTATCCTCTCCCTCGAATGCCCTGGTGAGACCTGTGAGCTGCCCGAGGGCTCGCTTCTCGCCGAGGCACGGATCCCAGTGGAGCAGGATATCGGCGAGTCGATGGTATCGTCTACCCCCGCGAATGCATTCCGCGAGGTCGGATCGCCCAAGATGTTCGTATGCCTCGGAGAGTAGGTCTTCTTCTGGTGTCTGGGAGTTGTCTCCATTGAGGTAGTCGTCCGTTTCGTATGCCCACTTTGGAGAGGCAAATGCAGCGGCCTTGGTGGTGCTAGCAGTCCTGGAAATATCAGTTTCGTTCATTCAAGCTACCAAAACTCACCATTCCCAGTCAATCAAGCCAACTATATTGACTCCATTGGCAAGTATACTGGCGCCCGAGCAATCGGGATGTCGGATATAGAAGGTGTATTCCCGTCGACTCAACACTGGGTCCCCCATCACAAGTCGTCGAGCTTCCATGAAAGCCAGATAGTGAAGCAGGGGAGATTTTCGGTAGACCAAGCCTTTCTTGATCAAACTGATCAATCCGTCGATCCTGTAGACATATCGATCACACAGTGTATGGAAAGGCCCCCCAAAGTATGGCGCATCTTGGTTCTCGGGATAGCCAGCATTGCGGTGTGGTCCCCACTCGATCTCGCCGTTTTGGCCATTGACGAGACTGCCGATTGCTTCGCAGTGTATATTGGATAGCTGTACCGAAATGCAGGCGAAGTCAGACGCGAATATCCTCATGTCTTCCTTTTCCATTGTATCATCAGACAGCCCTACCTCAGCGTCTTCGGCGGCCAGTCCCGGCATCTTGTCATAGACGATGTATCGACGCAAAGGGTCTACATTGTCAGCGAGGATTGCATTGCTGCCGAGCTATACTCACTCTTTGTCTTTGAGAATTTACCAGCTCCCCAATCGTATACAACCGGCACGGGTATGCCGTGGCTGTGAAGCAATCTATAAGTGAGCACCTCGCTTTCGGTAGTGTCCTTTAACAAATCGATCGGTCCATCGCCCCTCTGTGATCTCGATATTCGTGCAAGCCATTCCACTCCATCCTCGAACACGATTTCGACATGGAAATGAAAAGTCCCTGACAGGTTCAATGTGTCCTCGGGGTTCTGAGGGACGATCAATTTGAACGGTGCGTTGGGCCGGAGCTCTGACACCCGTTTTCCAATGGCTTGCTGATCCAGATCAGCAAGACTTGCCACGAGCTGAATAGCTGTCAGCCCAGGTTCCTACATCGCGAGATGCGGACACGACTGTACCTCATTTGCTCTGCCTCTGAGCTTCTGCGTACGCATCAGCGATTACATCGGGGAATAATGCGAGGAACTGCACTTACAAGTGTGTAGCCACAAGTATGTGAACGATCGTCGTAATGCTCACGACACAAAGCGTGCCCACATTCCGGACACAGGGAATCTTCGCCTTGAGCCAGATTGAGACAATCCTCTTTCTGACACGCCTCGGGGACCAACGAAAACATGCTGCAGGAAGTCTGTAATATGTGTGGATGTGGGTGTGGGTATAACCGAATAAGGTGGAACTTGATAGATCGTGAAAAAAACAACCGAAAGTCGAAAGTACAGAGCTTTCGATGATCTGACAAGCTTGCATTGTTTGGTCGTTATATATCAATACCTGAGCTGCACCGCCGCAAGACGGAAATAGCGTCCCGTGGGAGAAACCCAGAATATGGAGCAAACTTTGTCGGAGACATTTGAGTTCAAATCCCCAAGATCCGCCTTCCCGCAGTCATGAAGGTCTGCCAAGCAGCCAACAAGTTTGTGGGTCTGTCGGTCTCCTTGACGCAAATGAGCTACTCGGATCTGATACAGCCCATCGTGCGATCTCGACGGCGTCACCGCTTTAAACAGAGTTTCACACTTTGCTGTCCCAGATCCTGCCTAAAGCTTCCGTGTCCCAACTCATGGGCTTCTGCGGGACGACAGAATCATTACCATGTTTGTGACCAACCAAAGACCGCTGTGAATCCTGCTTGACAGACTGTGAGGAGGTGAGAGGAATGTTTCGCCGCTCCTTAAGGTTCAATCGCGGGTGCCAGACAAGCTGTTGCTTCGACTGCGGGACGGGCTTAAGTGAGATCTGATAACACAACACAGAAGGGTGTCCCCAAAAAGTGCCAGCCGGGCAGCGACCAGTATATCTATATAAATGGGCTGATTGGTCTCGTATCCAGACTCATACCCACTACCCTTCTTCCACTTCTCACATCCCTGTTCTCACTACTACACTAGTACTACTCAGCTTTGAGCGGTCTTACTCATTTCAACTTTCTATTTTCTTCAACACAGTGAGTATAAGCCTTCCTTCATCGCTAAAGTCAGATGGGAACCTGTATCGTACAAGGATGTAAGAACAGTGCCACTTCAAGCGTCGAGTATTGTAAGAACCGTATGTCATCAGACCGAACCCTCAAAATCATCTCGATGCTTACCTCTGCAGACACCGCCTGGCCCACCAAGTTCAGACAGTTGTTCAGGCTCACACAAAAGTGAGGCTCTAATCCCCTGTAATGGACTTGACTGACATACAGGATGATCTCTTCAAAGGTTGGCACTTTCGGAGGGCTCGATGACGATGTAGAGGATTCTCACAACGACATGTAGATTTGTAGGAGCCAGCATGGATGCATGCCAAACATGACGGATCGCGTAAGGGACCAATTATGCTACCAAGAGTGGGCAACAGCTCTGTCCCTCGGGTCCTAGTTCTTCCCCAGAACCTTCCGGCACCTTCTCCACAAGTGCCTCATCGCTCGTTGGGAAGTATATACTATCCTGCTTCGTGATTTAACTTCTAGCTGTCGCTGATTCAGCTCCTTGACCAGTGCTATACCCTCATCTCCCTCGTACTTTTTCTCTGTCACAATCTCCCACTGCTTGAAAGAAGTCATCGCCTCGAAGGTCGACCCTGGATCGACGATTGATTTCATTGAGTGGCGGTGTGACAAGAATTCTTTAGCGCTCCATGGAAAGTACATATTGTGGCCAAAGAAACCATCGAGCAGCTGGTGAACTCGAGCAATTCTGACACAGTGAGCCAGATCCGCTCGTCCCTGTCGCTCATAGGCTTCGATTAACTTGATCTCCTTCGGAGAAAGTGTCATATCCCCTTCCCAGAAGTGTTCCGGTTGGGCCCACCTAGGCCCACCAAACGCGTGGACCTTGCAAGTGGTGCCCGCCCTAGCGAAGGTGAGCAAATGGTACATCGGACTCGCAAGTGGACTTACCATTCCCAATCCAGGAGGGCGGATACCGCACCAGACTCGCTGATGAGTATGTTGTCGGGAGTCCCATCTGGATGTTTGAGGTAGAACTCTGATTCATCCTCCTTTAAAGCTGCGCAGCCTAGGATGAGATCTCTGACCTCGAGATGAGCTAGATAGGCCCGGTATGCACCGTACCGAAACAACGTGCCAGCTTTAATTGCGGACATGTTGGCCTCGATCTGGTATAAATATCGTTCTCGTGTTGACTTGAAAGGTCCACCGAGGTGATTGCAACCCGGTGCGCTACTTTCTCGGGTGTCGACCATTTTACCGACCGTGATGGCACCTGCATCATCCAAACAGAGACCTCCAACAGCCGGGAATGTGACGGCCGAGATCTTGATCGCTTCTGCTGCATAAGTGTCGATGAAGCGATCCAGTTGTTCCGGCGAAAGGTCGTCTAGATCATGGGCTAGAGAACCGGGCAGTTTTTCATACACCATGTGAGAGAAGCATGGATCTGATCGTCAGCCAACGACAGTATTGTTGCTCACCTGCACTTTTGGATATAGTTCCAAAACCCCAGCTACAGACCTCGGGAACGAGTACTCCAGCCGCCCGTAGAGCTTTGTAGGTGAGGACCTCACTAGTGCGGATACGTTCCACCATGTCGGCAGGTTCGGGTTTGTCGCTAAAGCTGGGAATACGGAGAAGCCACTCTTTCCCTCCCTCGAACTTTATGGGTAGGTGGATGTTGATACCGCCATCATCGCGTCGATCAGACACGTCTCCTAGACGTTTCTCCACGGTGAAGTTTACTCCTGGCTCCAATGCTAGAATTTCCTTGTTTAATTTCTCGACATCCAGATCGGCTATAGTCTCCGAGGCCTGATTGTCAGACTTATCATGAACAAACCTACCTCTTGGTACCATTCTGGCTGTATTGTCAACTCCTTCTCAATCGATTGGGCGAGCACTTACTTGTCCTTGATACCGACACCAATGCCGGCGACGATCAAAGTGGGTACGACAGAGGTAGCGTCGACAAATGTTGCAAAAGCAATCTTCTCCCCGAGCAATAGCTGAGCAGCCTTTGATATGACAGGGCGAATCGTATTGAAACATCATGGAGAGTGTATTCGATTTTTCAACAAGTGAAAGAAGAGTATTGTCATTAAATCTCTGGATGTCATCTTCTTATATATGTTAGCGGTCAGACCTAGAGCTGAAACTTCTTTGCGTCCCGTGGTCTTATTTCGACTCGAAAGACAACTTTAAACCTGGACCATCCCATGAACTCATCACCTCGATTGACACCTTGTATCGAGTTAAATTCTGGTTATATGCATGCATGCCATTCATGACCAATCGCATAAGGCAGCGACCCATTTGGCCATGTTGACTCGTTTAGTATCGTTCAACAAGATGAAGGGGTGTTGTAGTAATTCTCGTGGATACGGCCTTTCCGTTCCACTCCTGATCAGGCTGCCATTGTTAGCTCAAGTACAAGACAGGGCGGACGACTTACCATTTATCCATGAAATCCTTAATTCCCTCGGACCAGACGCGTCCAATCTCGGGATCGTCCTTCATCGAGGGTACCGGTGCCGTGACGATATATGATAGTAGTTCAATAGGTGCGACGTATGCGGATTCTCCTTCTGGCGGGAACGGGAAGCGTAGATGGGCGATCTCGTGGAGTGATAGACCGAGGGACCAGACATCTGCTTTAATCGAATAGTGTTGGCCCTGTATTCGTTCGGGCTATACGGTCAGTACATCTGCCACGTCGCTCTGCGCAGGCTTACCGCCATATAGTAGCTCGTCCCCGTAAACGTCCCCGCCATCGAATCAATCAACTCCCCACTAACTCCGAAATCACACAGTTTAATGACCCCATCCCTCGTGACGACGATATTCGAAGGTTTGATATCCCGATGAATAATCCTCCTCTGATGTAGATAATCAAGTCCCTTTAACACAGAACTCGCAATCCGCCCGAGGACATGTTCCGAACACCTCATATCCTTCTTCTTCATCTTGCCTAGTAAATTGTCGAGCGATCCGGCTTCGCAGTATTCCATTAGGATACCTATTTGGGTATCTCGATCTGCTAGGAATGAACCAAAGTGTTGGACTATGTAGGGTGAATCGCAAAGGTTTAGGATTTCGAGTTCGATTAGGAGTTGTTTGTGCATCTGAGGGTTTGCTGTTCGTGCAATCACCTGTATATCAGCGGAGTACGAAATCCATGAATATGAGACCTACCTTCTTTGCCATGATTTTGCCCTGCTTGTCCTTGACCAAGTCGACGGACCCTCCTGCTCCTTCACCAAGACGCCTAATGAGCGTCAGGTCGGCCGGATTGATGATCGGGATGCCTTGATTCGCTTCATCGTCCGAGTAATGACTATACACGCTCCCATGCCCATCCGCCGAGTCTGGTCCGGCACTACCAATCTGACCAGCCTCTTGCGAGATTGTCAGATTCTGTAACGCCGTCAAATCATCAGGTTGAGGCGTCGCGACTCCACTACTCCTCCTACTATTTGCTGCCGAGTTTGTGCGAGAGCTAGCCCTTGATCGTGATGAGCCCGAGTGGGATTGTTGAGGTGTAGGATCGAATCTTGATCTATTCGCTAGTGCTTGTCGAATATCGTGTGTCATTGCCGACATCCTGTCCCCCGAGTCGCCTAATCCATTGTTGATTCTTCCATATCCATAGCTTGATTCTCCATCATCCCCTCCTCTTGCCAATATAGTCGGGTTCCTATCCTCGGCATCACCTGCCATTGGAGTTCTCAAATCCGCGAAATCATCTTCATCCGGATACCCATGTGTGCTGGAGAATCCACTTCCACCAGATACTGCATGGCCAGCTTGTAAGCCCGGAATAGCGAGTTTGAGAGATGGGGTCAAAGAGCGTGAAGGGGTTTGAGAAGCGGAAGGCGCATTGAGTAAAGGAGGCCTTCGAGATGGGATTGATGGTACGGACATTGGTGATGGGGTGAATGATGGTGTTGGAGTTGGAGCGGGGCTTGAGAAGCCAGAAAGGGAGAGTTTGGGTTTAACACCGCCCGTAGCTGATTTCGGTCGAGGGTTGAGCGCTAGTGATGGTAGCGAATTTGAAGGGATTTGCCAACCGCCTTCATTGGCTTGATCAACGTGTATCCCAGCTGCCATTAGCTTAGCTCAGCTATGATACGCGAAGAGGAAGGACTTACGGACATTGCCAGAGGGTATACTGAGTTTGGGAGGAGGTAGACCAGATCCACTGCCGCTCGAGCCCGTCTTTGTCGGTAAAGGTCGAGCGCCTCCAGGTCGTCTAGGCGGCGTAGGCGCCGACATGACCTCTATGTCGCGTATTTATCCTTCAAAGCTGCTCTGACAGGTGAATGACTAGGTATATGGGAGATTGAGATATCAAAATCGAGGTCGTATGACTCGGTTCGGACTGATAGGACCGGAATGTCCGAGAGATGTCAGGAACCTAGGAAGCGGTGTAGAAACGGTATGGAATGACGAAATGGGCGTTACTGATATATCTATGTGGATGGCTATTGTATGTGTATATGCTGTGTGAGAGTCGTGTAGCTGTGTCGTTATTATGTATGAGACTATATGAGTTGAGATGTACAATAAGGTGAATAGATTGAATGCAACGTGCTGAAGGGGATCTTCGAATTCGACGTCATTTCGAGGCACGAATGATCTTGAGCTGAAATCATGGAATATCTTCTACTTGATCGACAAGTACATGATGGCAGCGATCATGGGACCAAGAATGGCCTCGGCACTGGCTAGTGGATCAAGGACATACACAGGACTTCGAGCGGTTCATTCATCGGCACGAGTCGCATCACACGAGAACCCATTGGTAGGCCGAATTCAGGCGATGCAGACTGGTAGCTAACGGCTAGGGCATCCCTCGACGCGATCCGAACCCAGCACCTGTAATTCCAAGAAGAGGAGCACCGCCCTCAAAGTCAAGGATCAGAGGTGTAACGAGGGTCATCACCGTAGCATCAGGTAAAGGCGGAGTAGGCAAATCGACCGTTGCCGGTGGGTCAATTTCCAGCCTATCGCGGCCGGCTAGCTGATGGTAGCAAACCTGGCTTTGAGTCTACAGCAAACGAGTGGAGATAGTCTAGGCAGGACAGCAAGGATCGGTCTACTGGATCTAGATATCTTTGGTCCATCCGTACCGAAATTGATGGGTTTGGAGGGGCACGAGCCGGATATGAGCAAGGGTATGCCTGATCGCGTCGCAGTAGATTTTACTCATTTTCAGAGAACCGCCTGATACCACTGCAGAATCATGGGGTCAAGACAATGTCCATTGGATATCTTCTCCGTAAGTCGGATCGCGTCATTCGTAGTATCGGCTGATATGTAGCGCCAAATCCAGAGAATGATACCCCAGTGGCCTGGAGGGGAATGATGGTTATGAAGGCTGTTCAGCAGGTACGCGCCCATGGGGAGATAGGCTGACGAGTAGCTATTGTTCGATGTCGACTGGACAACGGTCTCACAGTCAGGTTCATCTGATGATCTCGATGTGCTAGTCATCGATATGCCCCCGGGGACAGGTGATGTTCAGCTCAGTCTAGGTCAACTAGTAGCTGTTGATGGTACGTCTCTCCTCATTACAACACTGATGGAAGGTGCGGTAATCGTCTCGACGCCGCAGGACGTAGCTCTAGTAGATGCTAGGAAAGGAGTAGCAATGTTCAAAAAAGTTGATATACCTGTACGCCATTCGCTGCGACGATGTCCTAGCTGATAATAGATCGCCGGTCTATTACTCAACATGTCCCATTTCAAGTGCTCGTCCTGTTCCACACCACACGAATTATTTGGATCACCCAAGAATTTCCTCAAAGCATCGTCTGACCTGAATCTGCCCGTGTTGGGTAAGCTATGTTGATTTTGTTGTTGCGCGAAGCTGACATTACACAGGGCAGATACCACTCGTTCCGCAAGTCAGTGATGGTGGGGATGCAGGTCGACCGATCATGGTACAAAGCGGCTCGGAGGGAGATGAGGTTCGGGAGGTGATGCGGGGGGTGGGAAGCGGCATTTGGGACTGGCTCAGTAGACGCCCGCTTTCGACAGTGGGTATTAGGGGATGATCCATTGTACATTGTGTCATGTATCAGGCATCCCAATCTAGCGAGCACTGGGTCAACAGTCAGTGATTACCGCGGTGTGGTGCGTCAAACCATGTCCTGAGGCGGACTGCAACGGAGTGGTTGGCTGGGATTTGGCTCAGTATTACCTCTGGGGTGCATGATGTGAGCGTATTCACTGATATCAACTAAGATGGTAGTTGGACTCGACCATTCTGGTGGCAGAGAGTGATCAGTAGAAGACAGCTAAGCAGGACTCGTTCGACTGCACGAGACCCAGACACCATCAGACACGGCAGCAGGGACCATCCACCACGAGGACCAAATTGCCATCTACCCCACATTCCGGACCGATAACTCAGAGAAAGTGATTTTCCAGTGCACTGACGCCGACCGCGGGTAGACCCAATGAGTTTCATGAATGATACATCTCAACTACGCCTAGTCCTTTCCTGCTCCGGAAGCCCTGGTGTATAGGAGCTGACCGTTGTGGTGAACGACTCGCTTGATGAGACCCTCTGACTCGAGGTGGGCGATTGCGCGTCGAGCAAGAGATCCGTTGATCTTCATTCGGTCAACGAGGGTAGAGGTGGTGATGACTCGGTAGGTTGGGACCTCCTTCATGATTCGGTCGCTGTGGGGTTAGTTTGAGTTCTTCGATAGTTTCGTATGATTCGTCAAACTCACTAGATGGGCTTGTCGAGGACGACGGCGTTGTTGGACTTATCCTTAACCTTTCCTTTCGACCACTTCTTCTTCTTACTGCATTGTCAGTACTGCTCTTTTGAATCCTTTTTATCCAAATTCCTTCCTTCCACCGATCTGCTTTTATTAAGTGAAATGTTGACCTACCCAGCCTTGGAACCGGCCTGCGCGGCGGCAGCCTTCTGGGCTGTATTATCAGTGACTGCTCTGTGTACTGTAGAGGGATATATAACTTACCTTTACTCTTGACCTGGGGTGGCATATTGATGGATAAGAGCAAGAGATAGAACGAGCAATGATCCTCTTAGCTATACTGCTACGAATTCAGGGTCCACCTATTCTCTCACTATACGCCTACTAGTTTGAATTTCGTGGAATTTGATTCCGCTGCGAGATATAATACCGAAACACCGACATGCAATGTGGCAGTGGAGGTTGACCACCTTTGTCCACCTTGATGACGCCACTCTACGATCTTATCTATACAATCTATACTAAGCATCGACACCCAGACAATGACCAGCAAGAGGCGTAGGACCAGTGGAGAGGGTAGCGAACGAACTCAAATCAATATTGCCCCAGCCTCCGTGCGCTCGGTGTTTGCCTATGATGAGATCTTCCTCCGTATCATGTCATTCCTCTCGCCGACGGATTTGGCAGTCGTTCAAGGAGTGAGCAAGCATTGGGCTAGGATAAGTCTGGATCCACAGGTGAGTCTTTCGGTATCATACAGAGGTTGATTCCAGTCATGCTGAACGTGGTTTCTTGATTGTAATTGATTATCCAGCTATGGAAAACGCAATATCTTGGTACGTCCTCACTGCTTCTGTCTGACTAAAGCTAACGATACAGGTCGATATCCCCACCCTCATCATTCGAGGCTCATATACAAGCCGGGTCCTACAACACCTTCAAGATCGCTCAGACCGATAGCTAGACTACCGTCGAGAGCCTTCCCACCTCCTTCGCCTTCTCGCACTTCGTCTGGCTCGCGCACACCGGAACGTGACGACACTTTTGGTGGCGAAGGAGATACTATACCTATAGTCACTCGGTTGGAGACCGAAGAAATAGGTCATGGAGTCAGGAATGATGGAATTGATTGGAAAATGATGCTGCGGCTTGGGACCAATTGGTAAGTCCAGCTGAAAGTCGTTGAGTCTTTAAGCTGATAGTCAGGTCCAACGGGAATGCATCATCAGCAAATAGTGTACAACTACCTCCCTCGCCCTCTCCTTCCGTAGCGTCTGGAATCACTCTAGCATTACCGCCAGCTTCTGCGCCCGACTCACCTCCATCAGAACAACATATCGCCCTCTTCCCGTCATTCATTGCGACCTCCAACCCAACATCGCCGCTGGTTCATATTCATCGTTGCAGTCCGGATGGATCTACGATATCACTGGGCATAGTTCCACCTCCACCTGGCTGGTCCTCGCCGTCTCGGCCTGATAATGTGACTGCTATCTCGGCGGATCAGGCGGTATCTTTTCCGGATGACAACGAACTATCTTCAGTATTGCCAGCACGACTGGGCGTGTTTTATCAATCTGGTGGATTTGTTATACTTCACATGACAGTCACCTCTGGCCGACTCGTATGGTCCAGGGAGTCGATTCATCCACCAAATAGTCGCCCGCGGGCTCTACGCCGGAGAGCTACGACCTACACATCGCTCGAGGGTGATCCGGTCGTCGTAGCCGCTATATATCACCCGATTATTATTACCTGTACACACGCTTTCCACCTTACATTCTATTACCTCCTATTACCTGATGGATCGCCAGCATCTCGCCCAGTCCAAATAGGCGCTATGCACTCCGACGTTTCGTTTCATCCAGCAATGTTATCGCTCTTTCCAGCTTCCGATACCGCTCAACGATTCCGCGCCGCCTTGACATATTGTTCGCCGCTATACCCGTATTCTTGGACAGTGGCTGTTCAGGAATTCAATATCCGTACTTCATCCACTTCTGGGTTGACGGACATTACCCGAGGAGATTGCTGGAATGTAGGAAGAGGTGACGAGGATATCCCCGACCATGTCTGGCCAAGGAAGATCCGACCCATCACCGGCGTCAAAGGTCGTCCAGTCGGTGTAGGGACTGATGGGAGATGGGCAGTCCTAGCAGGTCAAGATAATCAGATTCAAGTCTATTCTCTACCCACGGCCAAATCGGAAAGTACGAAACCAGCTCCAATCGCACATTCACATACCCTCCTCGCTCATTCCGCTGCTATCACCTCAATAGCCCTCGCATCAGGTAGGGTAATATCAGGAGGAAGAGACGGCAGAGTCCTAGTATGGGAATTGGACGAGGATACCGATCTCGAAGATCCCTTACGAGGTCGAACGGTCGCGTACGTTGAAGTGCGACCGGGGGGTAGGAGGCCGAAATGGCGTGGAGCGGCTGGACCTGATGATGAAGAAGAGGTCGAGAGGGAAGAGGGATTACCTCATCCTCAATCTATTTCGGGGGCTGCTAGGAGTTTGTTTTTACCTCGATTACCTGAGGGGTTTGAGGTCAGAGATGAACAGAGACGAGATATCATCAGGCAGTTGGCTTTTGATGAGGAGAAGATCGTGGGGTTGGTCAGGGAGGGTCAGGGGGAGGTGCTCAAGGTTTGGGGATTCAATGGGTGACTGCCATGACAGACACCTTACAACCCCCAGTGCCCGTCAGACAGGTATATATGAGCCTCACTACTACGAAAATGAGTCTCATCTATGAATGTCTTGTCCACTTTGAACCTACTTTTGGGCTGGTCAGGGAGGGTCAGGGTGAGGTGTTGAAGGTTTGGGGATTCAATGGGTGACTGCCATGACAGACACCTTACAACCCCCAGTGACCGTCAGACAGGTATATATGAACCTCACTACTACGAAAATGAGTCTCATCTATGAATGTTTTGTCCACTTTGAGCCTACTTCTACTTACTCGCCGCTATGCAGAGTCAGATCGGAACTACGACACTACAACGTCATACTGATCGGTGCTGATGGCTTCATGTTTTCCAGAAGGCTACATGATGGGCAGAAACATCGGTCCTCCAAGATATGCTTCTTCAGCTCCCATAGAAGGTTGGTAACATGGCTTAGAAGTTTTTGATTAGGACTTCATTAGTGTTGCTAATGCGATTCGCATCTGGCGTAAATCTGCAAACGGGACAGAACAGTACGACCGAGAAACCTGGGAATGCATACGTGTTTGTATGACAACTATGGAGGTCACGACGCGCGTCGAGCTGCCAAGGCAGCGAGATGGGCAGCTATCGCGGGAGTCACCACGGGGGGAGGTCGTTCCGGTTCGGGCAGTCGCTCTTCTACGGAGTATATCGCCAGTCCTGGGTCGTCCTTGAACATTTCGAGACATTCAGCCTGCCAGTCGTTCATCGTCTTGGGAAATGTTAAGCCTTGCTCGCCCCGGCCGAAGGTCCGTCGGAATCTTGTGACAGCCCTGATATCCCTGAATGGCCATTGATGATCGATCTCGATGAGTCGATACATTGGACCTGACCGGACGCACTCGGCGAGATCGGGCCTCTGCCTAGCTTCGTAGGCTTCTATGAGCAGCTCTTCTTCTCTAGTCAAAGAGTCGAGCTCTTCGCTCTCCTGGTAGTCCACCCCTTGATGTCGCAGGAATGCCTTTGGGGCCATGAAAGCCACTTCTTTGATTGTGGTAAACGCCCTGCCGCATCAGTACACACCATAAGTCGGACATAGGGGACTTGCCAGTCCCAATCCAGTACCGCAGAAAGACGCCCGTCCTGCCGGAAAAATTGTTGCATCCCTTCGTCGGCATGATTGATGTAAGTCATGGTGTCTTTGCTGAGGGGGCCATATGATCGAAGGAGACGTTTCTTGTCCAGGTGACTTAGATAAGCCCGTAACCGTAAATGTCCCCTTTTCCTTGAAGCTTCCATCTGCTTGTCCCAGTAACCGAATAGGGCTTGCTGTAAGGTTTCGCACGGCCCAATCATCCATGGAGGTCCAGGCAACTGAATTGCTTGCTGTCCCATGGGGCCGACCTCGAATTTCCCTTCCTCGCTGCGTACTAGCTGCCCGACACCTTCGAACGGTATGTTCGAAATGGCTATTTGATGATCCGCGTAGCTACCCATGAAAAGGCGAGCTTCGGCCAGGTCTTTAGGTACCCCGAGTGCGGGACGGCGGTTGGCAGAAACAGGAGGCATCGGCGGACCTGTTGGCATGCATACCCTCGGTACGGGAGCCTCCGGAAGCTTTGGTAAGACCATATCATCCCCTGGCATAAATTCACAATAAAAGTGAGCAGTGTCGTAACCTGTCATCAGCTGTCGAAACCTCACGAGAACAGGCCGTGTCACGCACCAGGGGTTACCGAGTCTTTCGAGAATGAAAGATACGCGTTCGGAACTGTTTTTAGTCCAGCCGCTGCCATAGCCTGAAGCGTCGCTACCTCGCGTTCAACGCCAAACCAGTAGTGTTCAGGGGGGCACACAGGGTGTTCAGGCCTGTTGTAATCCCTACGTACTCTGAGAAGCCACTTGACACCATCTTCAAACACAATGGGGAAATGCAGATTGAAATGTCCCTTTTCCAAGCACTTCCGGATATCATCCTCGGTCTCCGGCTGAATGACAGTGAACTGCTTGCCTGGTCGAAGTGAGCCGAGATCGGCCTCGACCGTGGTCTTGGACAGGCTGAGGATTTGCAGGCCCTGGACTGTCAGTGTATCAAAAGTGGCTGACTTACTAGTCTGGGATGCGCGTCCTTGCCCCGTATATTCGGGTTGTCGGTGAAAATTGTTGTCATTCTTTAAGCAATGTAGCTGAAGGGTATGTGTTGTGTGATGAGGTCGAATTCAGACGTCGAGGTTGATGAAGAAAACTGTGATGAAGAAGAGTGTTTCCGGACATTGTCTATGCGATATATTTATTTTACTCGATGGAACCCTCAGGCTTCCATCTATTGTAATTCGCAGCAGGGCTACGCTAGGGCGCAAACACCGGGTGGGCTGATCTGCGGCGACACAATGTGTCTACTGCAACATCTCCTCTGCGGAGCGACTCGTCCGCTCATTTGTTCTGTTTAGATTGCGGAATTAAAGTTGATTGATTGTGCCTGAGAGTACGATTACCCTGAGATGATATCACGATTCAAAGTTCTGGGGAGACATGTTGGACGTGTCAGCTCCTTTGTGACATAGTAACACCAATCCCATGTACAGTACCACATGACGCTCACAATACCACTCCCTTCCCCCGGTGTCCGACGGGATGATCTCTTCACACCGATAGCGGAGCTATTGCCTCTGCCACAAGAGACCTACCCCAGGATATTCGATAAACGTAAACCGGACAAGGGGTATTATATCGCACTTTGTCTTGTTCTGAGTCTATGGGTCATCACCCCTTTCTCATGGTACGGTGTCTTTCCATCCGGTAGTAACATTCAGCTGACGATTTAGTGTCTACCTACTATGGTTTGCCGTGTTTGGTCCCGGCATTTCAGGCAGAGCAGGCCTGACGTCGACAATATTCGCCGCCTACGCTCTCACAGAAGTGGTCTTTGCGATCTATCACTACTACCTCGTCCACTTTGTTCAAGCTCCAGCTCCACCCTCCGAGCTACCCCTCGAGATCCGTAATGCCCTCTTCCAAAAAGTCCTACACGCCGGCCTCGCCTATCCCGAAGTCCCAACACGTTCACTCGATCAAGCGTATGGGGAAGATGGGTATTTCGAACATGCAGAAAGGATGTATGGTGCTGGTTTGATGTCGGCGAAGGAGCTCCACCATGCGAGGGATCATGAATATGAGGATGCAATGGGTATAGGAAGACCTAGGAGGCGTGTGGGAAGGATATCACAGGAGGACAAGAATACTATTGAATCATTTGTGGAGGAGAATGAGGGTGATAGGGAACGTAGACTGCGGCAGCAGATCGAGGGGGATACGATGGGACTAGAGAATGAAGAGGCCGAGACACCTTTGGAAGACGCATATGGGAACCGGGTGATGCTCCATGCCCACGACAGGCGAGCAGTCGAGTTTAGGGAACGTTTAAGGACCTGGTGAGCCATCTGAACTCCATTCTGGTAAAACCTCAAGCTGATGACCAGGTTCAATCACGCTCCATGGGAATCCCTACGCCGGCAAAACGTGCTGGCATGGCTATCGTGGTCCTGCTTCACCTTGCCATATGAAGAAGCAAAGAAGAATCGGTCATTCATGATATATCTCGAGAAGACTATGAAGACGCTGGAAGCTAGGACGGGGATGATCATACCCGAGGGATATGATCCTGAGATCTCGATATTGCGGCTCACCCTCGACCCTGTGAATGTGAGCACCAATCCCCATGACCAAGACTGGTTTCTAGAGCTGATCAGATCAGGCTAAGAGTCGACCTCTCCTGCTGTATGCGCTTTCGAACGGTATCAATGCTTGGCTTCGAAATGTGGTATATCCACATCAGGGCATGAAATTGGTAGAATTATCGCCACTTCCTCCGGGGCGTACGAGTTGACAATCAGTACACCGAAGGCGAAATCGACTATCTCATCCGTATACCTCCGGGATGGACACCAGAAAAGAACGACACGCGAAGCAATAGTGTTCCTCTGGTCTATCTCCAGGGCCTCGGCTTCGGCCTCGTAAGTATATAGCAGGACCGCGAACACAAACAGCTGATCTTCAGTTGCAAAATCACCTTCTCATCAAACACCTCATCAAATCCCTGCCCACTCATCCGCTCCTGATACCTCTACCCCCACATACTTCTCAATCTGTCTTTCACCCCCGACATCTCCGACCATGGAGCCGCCCGGAGGTAGTCAGCGTGATGAAGCGTATATGCACAAAGTGGGGTTTCTGGGAGGAAGGGGATGACCAAACACCTTCTAAAGGTGGTGTATCGATGTTGAGTCATTCCAACGGGAGTGTGGCTCATGGCTGGTGTGAGTGCTGTCTCGGAACCGGGAGTGGGGCGCTGAACTAGCAGTGCTGAAGGACTCTCCAAGTCTGGTGAAGCGAAGTACATTCGTCGATCCGGTCGTCTTCTGCCTCTGGGAAGGCGATGTGTGTCATTCATTCTGCTATAGACAGCCTGCAACGGTAAGCTACCGGGAACGAGACGGACTGCAGCTGATGATCAGGCATTGGAATTATTGTTGTATTACTTTATCGCCAGCGAGGTTGGGATTGCGAATTACATTCAGAGGGTATGTCCGTGGTATGACGAGTACTGATTAAGTAGCACTTCGACTGGGCCGACAATACTTTATTCTTTGAAGAGATACCGAACGGGTTGGATCCTCGAAAGACTGCTTTCTTCCTTGGAGGGAAGGATATCATCATTGATGCTGCTGTACGTGTCCTCTTGATCCACCATTCCAGAGCTGACCCTGATAGCGGACCAGGAAATACCTGGAAGGCCGTAAGCATCATCCCAAATATGACAGGGCATCACTGATAGATAGATGGGGTAACACCTAGAGGACTCCACTGGGACGCCAAAGCAGGTCACGGAGACGGACTATCAGGGGATTCCCGAAACAGAGTCGTCATGTACGCCGGTACAGGATCAACACGAGGCTGGAAAGGATGGATCAAATCCGGTCGACATCGACATAGTATGGGAATGAAGGATTGGCAAGAGCAGCAAGCTGCTAGTGGTCATGGTATGGGTATTGAGATAGAGGGAGTAGAGGGGCCAATTACTGGAAGTAGCCAATCTTCATTCACTATCGGGAGCCCGGTAGATAGCTCGGAGCCTACGAGTCCGATCGACGGGTCGGATGAGGACGGTGATGAGTGGGCTCAGGACGATGATGAATGATGAATTGTATCCCAGATTTGAGTGAACTATGATAAGCTCCAGAGGACATTGTGTAGAGCTCACCAAGAGCAGTTTGACAATTGCTCCTTTTCTTGCCCGCAGCTTCCTCTTCTGCTTGACTCCGATCTACCTCTACCTCCGCCAGCCCGAGTGAAAATGGTTTGGAGATTTGTCGGCACCGCAATTGACCCTGTGCACCCAATTTGCAGTAGTGAGCTTTCAAAGAATTGTCACATCGTAGGTTGTAAGTTACACTTCACTCTATGCCGACGTCCCGATGCTACACTCCACTCACTCGAGGCTATTCCATCACGTCCGCAAAGGTCAGGCCTACAGCCCAAGTCGAGAATGCCGGGGCGATGCTGCGCCTATGCGGTCCCTCTTGCTATGACGCACATGTGAGGGATCTTGATTAAGGTTCGGTAGATCTGTGACGGGAGTGGGTGTTGTTATTGACAAAGTTTATGAAACCATGACCTGCAAGTCCCCCCCAGGTGGCCCTTTGGATGGTATGGGCCGAATCTAGGGCCAAGCAAACAACAAACAAGTCGACAGGGATATATAAGGTATTGCAGACCTGTCCGATTCCTCACCATTCACTATACCATAACATCTACTTGTAACCTTACAAGATGGCTTTGATCTGCTACCACGTAGTAAGCGATTGGGAGGACATTGTAGAGGTGGAAACTGTATCGTCTTCAGATGAATTGGAAGGGGATTCTGCCTTGTCGTTAGACGAATTAGACGGGCACTCTGCCGCTCCCTCAGAAGAATCGGATGGGGAGTCTGTAGTGTACTCAGACGACTCAGACGGGGAGTCTGTCACATACTCAGACGATTCCGCCGAATACACTTCGGATTCTTCTGACGATGGCGACTCTCTCATCACACCAGCCGACTCCATTGCCGATGGCGAAATACCAACACTCGACGATCTATGGGGTAATTCCGAGTATGGAGTAAGTCCCCGACTCACATAAGAAATGCAAATCCCAGCTCACAAGTAGGAAGAAGAGGCTCAGGAAATATCCCTCGATTGTATTGCCGACGACATGAAACAGCTCCGACCTTTTATCAGGTATACCGTCAACAAACCTGCGGATCCGGAAGATGAGTCGGATCCTCATGTAGATGAGTTGCAAGATAAAATTGTATTCGAAGATGGCAAATCTTGGTATGTGATGCTACGACTTGCCGACCTTCTTCCGGATTTCGTGAGCCTATTAACCGCGACGATTCCGGAGGCGATGAAGCCTACTCACCCTCGGTGTGGGGTCGAGTCGGAGTTCTTGACTATGAAGGCTCTGAAAGGGGCTGGAGTCGATTTGGTTCCTAATGCATACTTGCCAAAGAAGGAGGGCGTCATTTGGCCAGGTGAGTACCATCCATTCGCGACCCCGGGAAAGTCTTTGACCTCCAGGTATCGAAAGTGCCCACTTTTACATGGAAGTCATGCCCGGTACTCAGTGCCTTGCCACCATCTTCCCACCTCCCTTCTATCTCCATTACCCGAATGTTCCCGCCGATCCCGTCTCGAGCAGAATCCTCCTGAAATCCTTCATCGAATCCTACGCCGACCACCAGATCCAGCTTTCGAAGCTACGGTTCGAGACAATGTGTCAGCTCGAGTACTCTGGTGATGGAGAAGTTATCGAAGGCCCGATCCTTGAAGATTCTCATCCCCTCCCACATCGAAGGCGAAGGGGCCCATTCACATCACTTGGAGCATTCCATATCGCAAGGATCGAGAACTTGATTTACGACTTGCGTCATCGAAATCAAGTTTGGAGTCCTGAAGAGCGAAACGAGTACATCACCTTGCTGGAATGCTT
Organism: Vishniacozyma victoriae; assembly: GCA_017654735.1. NCBI lineage: Eukaryota > Fungi > Basidiomycota > Tremellomycetes > Tremellales > Bulleribasidiaceae > Vishniacozyma > Vishniacozyma victoriae. The sequence goes on from JADPYG010000088.1 coordinate 2,228,817, forward strand.
GAAATGGATATCCAAGTCGAAATGGTTGATGAAGGACCGATACGATTTTTATCTTCGGCACGAACAGGATTATCTAGGGAATTATCTCGTCACCGATGGGAAGTTGTCAGGGGTCTTAGAGTGGCAAGGGTAAGTCCCACAATACTTGGCACTGAGTTTAGCTGATATTCAGTGCATACTCCACCATCAAGGAAGAGGCATTTGGATCGCCACGATTCATGCGCAGCCAGCACGTATCAATCAGAGCGACCCTCGACGCACCGCTGTCCGACGCCGAGGACCTTCTGATCAAGGCGTACATCGCCAGAGGCCGAGACGACCTGGCTGGATGTGTGGCAGGCGGCAAGAAGTATCGAGCGCTTTGGCAGATCCCAGAGAGTATGGCCGATATTCAGCGATTAAGAGAGCTTCTCGAGGTCGAGGAGGATGTCCTATTGCCAACACGCTGGATCGAGTGGCTTCTCAAGCTTATGATGGTCGATTATAGGGGAGATATCGGGATGCTTGAAGATTACGAACGATCACGCGCGCCTTCTCCTCGATGGTAGATGATAGATATGGGACAGGGATGTTTATACTATATGCATTATATTAGGGTTTCTTTTTCACTCTACAGTGAAGCGAATGTCCATGGGTTATGCTTGGTTTATGCTGGCGGTAGGAATTGATCTGTTCGACCAAGCTCTTCCTCCTTTTGATGCCAGGCAGTCAGGACTCCATTAAAGTCGAGGCGTAAAAGTACTGCGGGTCAGCTGTTATACCACAACATTGCGCATCGAAGACTCACGCTGTTCAAGGTGCCTGCCCATGGAGGCCTCAACATCGAGCGCTTTATCCGTCACTTCCTTGCTTAGACCCTTCCTACCGCTCACACCAGCGAAACTAGCCTGACGGGCCATGACTCTCGAACTCTGAATTTGGAGGATCTGCGTCGCCCTTGACGTCCTTGAGAAGGAAACTCCTGCCGAGCTGTCCTTCTCCGCGGTGGGGTTCTGAGCGTCCACGAGCACCTTGAAGAACTCGGCGAGGAGCTCGTTGAACTTTTCGCTGGTTTCCAGAACGGCCTTTTCGCGTTCCTCGATCAATTCTCCAATTTGTTCGCCGCTTGCTCCGTCCATCAGGAGTTCGGGTAGTACATCTCCACCCCATCTTTCGACTGTCGAGGTGAATCTTCGGCAGGTGTCCAGGATATCTCGGATCAGGACCGCCGTCGACGTGTCGGCGACGAGCAGACCTTCTCGCAAGAAAGCAAGATGGCGAGTATGCATTTGTCTATCGGTCAGCTTGATTGCCGACACTCAGCAAACTTACCTGAGGGTCAAGAAGTCCAAGAACACCGCATGAGCCGGTCGAGCGGAAGAAGGAGGAGCTCTAGTCCGAATAGTCTGAGTATCGAACCCGTCATGTGTCGAATTGTTGGGTGATTCTGCTTCCCAGCGTGTTGTAGAATGACGCCCAGCGGTAGACGCTGTACCGAATCGTGAAGCGGGCGAAGCGGCTCTGGCGACAGACCCTCGCATCGATCCCGGTCGGCTTCCCATACCCTGACCCTGCTTGGCGGCGATGTTTACTTCTTCAAGACTATCGAGTAGACGTCGGTGCTGGACGTCGATGATATCCACCATAAAGTGTCCTAACAGCTGATCCAAGAAGAACAGCATAGCCCGAACAATGCCCCAAGACAGCCTAGCGAGGTTCTTCCTTCTCTCAATTTCCGCTCTGGTCCCACCTTCATTCGATCCTGTCCAGCGTCTGCGGCGCCGCTGTGAAGCGCTCAGTGATGACCAGCATGACAGGACTTTGAGGTGTGTGTCTCGAATAGCCGTAAGGTAGACGTTGATATCGATATACGCAGACATTGCAGGTGGGGTAATGAACAAATCCATCGGCCATCCCATTGTCGTGGTCATCGTCATGGGTGCGCCGAGTAGGAAGCTGGAAAAGAGAGATCGAATCTCATCATCTCCGTGGTGATGTTTGGGTGCAGTGGCAGAAGGCATGAATGGTCGCAAAGAGCCTCGCTCGAGCTTGAATCGTAACTTTTCGACCCATCGGTCGTTCTCTGCAGATGTCCCGACGCTGGCTCGGAGAATCGCCAAGTTGAGATCTTGTTCACGGATCATGGACGACGAGGAGCGTGGGTCCGATAAAATAAGCTTTTCCATACGAAGTCGGTCGACCTCGCGAATAAGGGATACAGTGTATTCCGCTTTTCGGGTTAGGAAGTAGTCACCCCTGTTCCGTCAGCACAACTCACTGAAGGAATCAGACAACTTACAATGATTTCAGCGCCTCCGCAACCTGTGGACCAGTAAGGACATGCTTCCACAGCCACTCTCCTACTTCCTCCCTAGTCCGTTCTATAGCCCTCTCCAGCCCATCATCTAGCTCCTCGGCAGACAGAATGACCTTCCGCAATTCATCCACCATCGTCTTGGGCAGTGACCGTCCTGCCCTCTCGAGCGTTGCAGCCACTCTCCCTACGTACAGTATACTTTCCCTAGTCTCACTGGCGATACTTTCCGCAAACAAGTCTGTATTGAGGGTGTATACTCGGTGTTGGGGACTGAGCGGATCTGAACCGGCATCAATCGCAATTGAGGGCGAGGTCGGTGTTGAGGAAGTTGGCGCTATACCACTCAACAGGAAGGTGACTAGATGCGTGAGGAACAAGCGAAGTAGCGAGTCGTGCAGTGAGCGATACATGTTCGATAGTCGACTATTTCCATTGTCGGACAATTTGATAAGGTGGTCGAGAAGCTTTCCAGGCGTCCAACTTGATTGAGATATCGTATCAACCAGACTCTTCAATCCAGCGAGCGGACCCTGCCATACCGAGAACTTGGCGAGTAAGATCGATAACGGGACATAGCCCATCTCATCCTGTACCAGTCCCTCATCCAGTCGCAGCACATCCGCCTCCACTTCTACCAATAAACGCTCGTAATCCCGCAAGACGTCCAGAATACTTCCTGCCAACGTCGAGGTGTATGTATCCGGCACTTCTATTGCTTTGCCCTTGCCTTTACGCAGTGCCTCCTCCAGCACGGCTTGTCTTCCCTGCTCTTGTATACGCGTCGCCCATTCTCTGATGGCTGTGTAATTGTACGCCAGTTGCGCTAGCTGATTGAGAGCTTGTACCTCGCCGGGATGGAGATGTCGGGACAACGACGACGAGATGCGGAGCGACGTGGGGCGCTCTGACGGGGTCGGAACGAAGAAGCTCGATGGATGACCCGCCAAGACTAGCAGTACCTCGGCGAGCATCTTTGAGTATGGATATGAGTTATAGTCAAGGGGGTGCTAGTGGGTCGCTGCTCATCATCAATTGACGCGTCGACGCGATCAACGGAAGCAAATTGTCATGAATTCATCTAGTAGCTAGAAGGGTAAAGGTACTGGTACATTTAGAGTTGTAATCTATGCTGGTCTCGCCGTATCTAATTCTACGGGAGAGGCATCTCCCAAGCTTTCAATAACCTAGATATCGTTAGCAAATTCTCTGTTTCAAGGTACACGAAGGAGTGAGCGTGAATGTGGTGAAGACATTGTGAGAGGAGGGACGCTGTAAATAGGTTGAAGGAAGCCTGAGACTCACAGTACTACCATTAATAATCCCCGTAGTCGCAATCAAGAATCTTCTCCCCTTTGTCTGCTTCGACATCCACCTCAATGCCGAGATCTCGGTATACGTACAGCCACCCAAGAAGAAGACAACCGTTGTGGTACTGTCTTTCCTACCCGCTGACAATCAGTATCTGCAAATCGACTAGTTGAGGATGACTCACTCTGCCCTGGCAGCCTATCTGCTTTCTGCCTTACATCAACTGTTGCGCCAGGAATCGACCCAAGTACGTCTTCGAAACCCTTCCATCCGCTGATAGGATGTGCTTTGGGTAGTTCCTTCCGTTTCGCGCCCGTCTGCGGAGCATCATCCTCGTTGCCTGGTCCGACCGAAAGAATGGCGTTCTTCTGAGTAACACACTGTACCAATCGGATCGAAAGGGGTGCATAGCCGGAGTACACGTAGGATATATCATTTGGGGCCGCATCATCGATATCGTCGACGATAAGTCGAAGTGCTTTGCGGACTTGGGAGAATGGAAGTGGCGCCGTCGACGGTGACTTGGCGAGTAGATTTAGATCTTGCAGTGCGATCAAAAGAGACAGGTGGTGGTACCCGTAGGTCTGCGTCGTCAGCATACGCTCAACTACCGTGAGCAGGAAGACTGACCTGCAGGAAATCCCGCTTGAAAGCCTCGAGGTTCTTGACCTTGATACCTCCGCTTGTCAAGCTCATCAAGACAACGGATCGTAGCACAGACTGCCATGGAACCTGTTGGGCCATGAGATCCTCCAAAACGGTCAACTGGTCATTTGGGCTATATCCAGCCACTAGATTCTGCTGCGCCTCGAGGTTCTTGCCAAATTCGTCCGTTCGCGTGATAGGCATCAGTAGCTCCGTTAGGCCAGTATCTGTCACATCAGCCTCTAGACCAACTAATTTTCAATCTGAACACTCACGTAATCTAAGATTCTGCTGCTCAGATTGCAGACCGCCTATTTTGCCCACAAACTCCTTCATCTGACTGACACTCTTTAGGTTTTTCGCTCCCCCGAAATCGCCTTCTAATCGACGAGCGAGTCTGCTCAGTCGGGTACCAACTACTGCGAAGTTGAGGTCCCGGATCTCGCCAAGGAGCGTATCTTTCGAAGCGGCGAGGTGATGTTTGCGCTTCTTGGGCGCGGTTGGCATGGATGCTGAAGGCGCTTGCGTTGGATCCAGCAAAGCGGGATCGATTCCGACGTTTGCTAAGTGCATCAGCAGATTGCCGATGTAAACCAGATCACTCACAGTTCTTGATACCAATGAACTCGTCGATCATGCCCTCATATGTCAATTGGGTACACATAGGTGTGACCCAGTCCACTGAACGGTCAAGGATGATCAGACTGTCCACCGAATCCGACACGTCCAGATCGGCGTATTGCGTCAGGCCTGACTGTTGATGGCGTCGCAGCAGGTCTGCCAGTTTCTGCCCTGTCAACATTTGACTGATATACGATTAACGTCGACTAACCTTCGCCCCATCTCCTTTTCCAAGTATACGTGGGAATAGTCCGAAAGCTCTTTGGAAGGTCATCAGCGCCAGGGAAGAGTAGTAGATTGGGGTGTCATCGCCGTGCTACGAGTCAGTATTTGTCCAGGCATCGAGCTGCAAGCGGGACACACCAGATACAGGTCCCTAGCCACGTCGTCCATCTCCAGCGAAAGGAGATCCTCCTCTAACGGGACAAATTCTAGCTTGAACTACGTCGTCAGCTCGGACTAGGATTGCGACCGTAGTGAAACGTGGTGAAGCTTACCTCGGAAACAGTGACATCGCCTGCCACACCCTCATCCTCTAAGACCTTCCTACACAACTCTGTCACCCTGGGGACCATCAAGATTGTGAACACCAATGGGCCGCTGGAAGATGGGGTACTCTGCGATGACCTGATGTGACCTGTCAGATTAGCTTCCCGCCCGAGTCAACGGACACCGAAAGCTTACCTGCTATCGTTCGCATGTGAGCCATTTGGGGCCTACATATGTATACCACATTCCTGGTAGAGATATTCGGTAGTCCAGACTCTAGCCAGAACATCTTGTCCACTGCTTGATGCTACTACATCAGCCGCTAACGCCATGACGACGTACCTTGAGCTGAGAGACCTCGGTCACCAGTCCGAGCGGTCCTGCCAGTGCTGTCTCCAGGATGAGCGTCTTTGCTCCTTGGATCTACTCATCAGATAAAGCTACTCAGATATTCGCATGTCCTACATCGTTCAAGCTCTCGACCAGCGCCGACTTGGCAAGTTCTCGAAGGATGCCCACATCAAGCCCCTTGTCTGTTGGTACGGGTACCGTGGATTCCGAATCGCCCGAAGTCGAAGGAGCAGGAGGTGGTATATTACTCTGTAATCTCGAAGGTCCAGCTGCTGCCATCTTGCTTCCCTATACGGTATATGTATAAGAGTATAGAGTGACAGAGGGTGGGTATAGTAGTGCTGAATGACGATTGCGGGGCCAGAAATGAGGAGGTTGAGCAACTTCGCCGAGGGTCAAAAGATCTTCTCACTATTCTTATCTTTTGTCATCTATACCTCTCTATAACTCACCCAACCGTATACTCAGATAGATCAGGGACTAGCAGAGTAGTTTGATACACTTGGACCAAGTTTTGGAGATACTTTGAAATACCGGGACCGCTATAAATCCTATCCTTTCGCTAAACAACCACCACCTCGTTCTCACCACAATGGACGAGCTATCGACCGGGTCCGAGTCTGATTACTCCAGCTCGTAAGATCACACAGTCTTGAAGACAAGATGCCAGCTGATCCTCTAGGTGGATCTCATGGTTCCTCAACACCAAAGGAAATGTATGACTTTGGATATATCGACTCGGACATGAGCTGACAACAATAGGAGTACTTTGCAGAAGTCGACGATGATTACATCATGGACCGATTCAACTTGACTGGTCTGAATGGAGAGGTCGTACAAGAGTATACAAGGGCATTGGATCTGCTCACAGACTGTTCAGGTATGTGCAGCCACTGTCGCTCCTCGGTCAGAGCTGACTGCGTAGACGACGCCGACTTAGACGATGATGCTCGGGAAACAATCGAGACATCCGCTCGGTTCCTCTACGGTCTCATTCACGCTCGATACATCGTGACATCTCGTGGTCTAGGCAAGATGGTACGTTGATGAGCCCTCACTGTCGCTTCCAGTCAACTGACCTGCAGCTCGAGAAATACCGCAAAGCAGATTTCGGACGTTGTCCACGAGTATACTGCTACTCCCAACCACTCCTACCCGTCGGTCTATCCGACATCCCATACCAGAAATCAGTCAAACTATATTGTCCTCGCTGCGAAGACATTTATTCACCTAAATCAAATCGACATGGGAGTATCGACGGAGCGTATTTCGGTACGACTTTCCCACATATGCTATTAATGGTATATCCACAAATGATTCCTGGTAAAGGTCAACCAACACCAAATGAGGGAAGGCGGGATATGGGGACTGTTGGGCAGTCAGGAAGTGCAACGTCGGCAGCAAAGACGGCAGAGAGGTACGAGCCGAAAGTGTTTGGATTCAAGGTCAATGAGGAAGCCAAGTTGGCGAGGTGGAGGACAGCTCGACGTGATCAGTAAGCTTACTCGCCACCTCATTAGGCCAGAAAGCTGATAGCGCAGGCAAATAGCAAGACTCGAAAAGCTAGAGAAGGAGACGATCGAGCCTGTACTCCCACTTCAACAGGCACCAAAGCCGCAGACTTAGCTTGGCTAGACGGTGTAACACATAGATAGACCCCTTCGAATCGAGTTTCATATCGGTCATAATGCATCTCATCAGGCAACTATCTATCAGATAGTTATCGAGTATTGGCTCTACTGATATCTCGGTCCGGCCTCGTCGTGTTCCCAGAGGCGGCACTCCCGTCTATGATCGAGGGATCAACCCGCTCACCGCCTGGAATAGGTATCTCGCCCTCATCCGAAGATTCATCGTCGTCAACGACCACTTCGTCTTCGGTAGGGAACCGGAAAGTAGGCAGAGCATCATCTCCGGATAACCCTGACGCAGATCCCCTATTATCCCCATCATCGGCAGTCTCCTCCTCACTGCTTGACTCGGATGCTCCTCCAAACCAGCGACTGATTGATAGACTGCTCTTCTGACGAGGTTGGGCCGGGACGATCTCTTGATCCGAGCCAAACCTGACCGAGCGCAAAGGCGAGCTGTTCTGGCCAAACGCCGACAATGAGCTAGCTCGAACATGCCTGAAAGCATCAGACAAGGAAGCAGCGTAGCCACGATTTGGTGAATCACCGAGACGGGGAGGAGGTAGCGATCGATCAATATCCATGTCTGGCGGTGTAGTGACTGTTGTCTCGGGGCCGGTACGGTGAGTTGACGACGAAGGTCGCATTGATGACTTTCGACGCCTGACGGACCGAGCGGGTTCAGGCGGCTCACCGAATACATCTCTCGCCGAGATACCTCGGTCCTTGGCGTGTTTGACCCTTCGTGAACGGCTCGCGAAGCCAGCGTCGGCATCGGATTCGATAGGCACTTGAGCGTCGCTTTGATTGCCAGTCTCGGGACGGCGGGTTGACGCCTGACCTTGGTCGGTGGTAGTCTTGTCGCGACGCATGTTGGCCCTGATCTCTGTCCGTCCACGTAGGATAGCTCGCTGGAGGATCAGCCGCTGGTCATCGAGAAATCCAAGACAAACTTACCTCGATCGTGAGACGATTCTTGACCATGTTCAAAGATGGCCAGGTCACTCGCTGACCGACTGTGAGCATCGTCTCGAGCTGAGAAGGATTAGGATCAGAAAGGATCCGGAACCAATCCTACGAATCAGCTCTAGTCGACTCCCCATATACAGTGAGACTCACGCCGACGGTACTTTTCGGTGTCAATGTCAAGTCTCCTGAGAATCGCTGAAGGAAGACTCCACTCCAATCACTCTGCAGAATTTGAGGAAGCAAATCTAAATCTCGGATGACCTGACCCGTCAGCACTTGAAGGGCCTTGGGCACTACTGAGAACTACCTTGAAATGTTTCGAGAGATCAAGCTTGATGTACGACTCGAGTGCCGACAAGATGAAGCCACCTCGCCATCCTATTTGTCAGCCAATGGCCCGAGGTCAGAAGAAAGGACAGACCTTTGCCTTTTCGATTTGCGACGGGTCGACCGACAGATCCTCGAGGGGCAAAGAAGAACAAGTGAATATGGGGATTCGTCTGGGATACAATCGAGAAGTTACAATTGAATTGAGTGTGCAGACTTCCGAGAGGGATATCCTCACTGATTGATCAGTCTTGATACTCCGCAGGCGACATCGACTTACCGAAGACTGCCGTCTTTGAAACGCGATCCACCTAGATTATGTGGCTTGACTTGTCCATTTCGGTCTTTCGCCATCAACACCACCTACTTATCAGCTCTGGAACAAATGTAGAGCTTTCAGCTTACGGGATTGAGAATACCGGGTACTGCTGCACTGGCGATGATGGCAGACCAGATGATACAGTTGGGTGCAGTCAGGTGGTTGAGCAGAATAGTCGGTCTACAGGTCAGCATGTGATATCCCGGTAGGTCTATCCACGGGGCTTACGAATGACGATCCGATGGGACGACGGATACGTTCAACGCTCGACCAGTTCGCTCGTACGCTTCCTTAAATGTGAGCGAACCGTTGGTGAAGAACATGGCCTATCGTATTAGCTCACTTCCAGGTGAGGTGGTATAGCATACCTTTTCAGCCCATTTGATAGCAGAGAAACGGGCTCCCGTCTCGTACCACCTCTTGATCCAGACCCCGAACGCATCTTCACAAGCGGTAATCTTGTTGGCTAATTCTGGTACCAGTAGGTGTTTGAGCTCGGCATCCGTACGCGTACATAGAAGAGCAGCGACGATTCCACCAGCTGAAGTACCGGTCACCACTCGAGGAAGGAGATCCGCATCAAGGAAAGCCTTGACTACACCGAAGCTTCTCATTAGCACCGGTAGATGGTGAACATGGGAGACGTACTGATAGTAACCAAACGAAGCTCCGCCTGAGAGACAGAGAGCACTTGATCCGTAATTCTTATTGACGGCTCTGAAGAAGGCTCTCTTCTCTTCCGGGCTGACGTTCGTAGCTGTCCTAACAAAATCGATGGAGGCTGCGACCTCGCGAATGTGGGCTTCGACCAGATACTTCGTACCGTAGAAAGACTTCCATTAGCACGAGTCGTCCTGACGTCTGGGACTTACCTCGCTGTACATCTTCGACGACTCGGTACCTGCAAAATTGCTCCTCACGCATACAGCCAAAGTATCCATCAATCCCCTGGTGTCCTTAGCAGCCCTCATCTTGTGCAGAGTTCTCTTGACTCTCTTGACCTATCGAGTCAGACAACCTCCTTCACAGGGATACAGATAGACCAACCAGGGTATAATCGAAATATCCATCATCCCCATTCTCCTTCCAGTCGTCAAAGCCCATATATTGATCCAATTCCTTCGCGATTTTGATCCATTCCTCATATGTCTTGGCTTTACGCAATCGAAGTCGAAGCTGTCTCTTATGTCCTCGCCATGCTAGGACCCATTCGAATAGGTTGACCACTTGACGAGTCAGGATGTAGGCCGAAAATTCCATGTAGATGATGAAGAAGATGCCGAGCTGTTGTCAGTCTGCTTCCTCTGGATGTGACATACCAGTAAAGGCCATCTCATTAGGTGGTAGGTCCATCCTTGATTCGAGTGCTTTCCACCTCCTCTACGCCTGACTATCAGCATTGATCAGACATATGACCTGAGGTGCACACCTGGAAACACGTTGGTGAATAGGCTAGGTTGTCAGCCGATTTCAACACAGTCTCTAGTGGTCACTTACAGCAAAATCAGAAGTAGCGCTCAGCTTTTCTATCCTTTCCTTGCCCCATAACGAACTGTTATCTTGGCCATACTTCCAAGATTGGTGGAGATGATTTGATGATTTCGAGTCCGCGTTTGATTCAAACTGTAACGGAGGTGATCGAGGTGACATTGGTGACATTGGCGAGGCATCTCCCTCGTTTGCCATCTGGTCGGATAGTGATAGAGCATGGGCAAAAGCTTCGACGTGACTGTAGATGTCAGCTTGACAGCATGTGAGAATATGAGAACTGACTCCTTGTTCACGTAGTCGCCATCCCATAACCCTTCAGGAGTGGGGGCTGCTGAGGGAGGCATCTTGGAAGTTTGAAGTTCGATATGCTGAGGTTTATGGTGCTGGTCGCATCTATGTTGAGTACTGGGCTCTATTCACAGTGGTCTTGTCTGCTGTGCACCCCTAGAATGGGTTGTAAGTGTGGTTGTAGATGGATCCAATAGAGAGTGTCATTTGGCTCGGCGTTGATGATGCCGTCATCACTACTTCCCTCTCGATCAATTGTACCCCACTCATTCAACGACTTACTTCCTATCATACACTCTCTCGCTCGTCCAATCGTCTCATTCGACTCTCTAGGAGATCCTTCGGACTCATCATTTCAGGCGGATCTGGCCCCAGCACGATGTCGACACCATTACTCCAGCAATTCCCATCTCTGTCCGGATACCCGACATCCTTTCTTAAAGATCTCCTATCGTCCCCTCAGCTAGTGGAAGCATATCTGTTCACCCTTCCACAGATTCAGGAATTAGCAGCAGAAGTGGAGAGGCTCAGTAAAGAGAACGAGGATCTAGCCAGTGAGTATGAGCCAATTGAGGATAGTAGGAGCTGACATGCAGAGGGTAACATGGCCCTGAGGGATGAGCTATTTGCTCTGCGGGACGCTACCGCTCAGTCTTATGCTCATGCGGAAGCACTCAAAGCTCAATGGGCGGAGATCGAGAAGGCTCAAGCGAGTTATTATCAGGTTCGTCCCCTTACCCACCTTGATTCAATGCTTATCTATTTCAGAAACAGCGACCATCCTTCTTACATCTTCGACTCAGACACTCAATCACGGCTCAAGACGATAGCTCTGAGAAAGTCGCCAATGCATTCATTGAAGGTCGACCGACAAATGGGCCATCAACGCCTAGTATGAGAACAGATTCTCCAGGACCAGGGTCGGAAAGTGCGGGATTTTCCGCATCATCATTCTCAGGTGTAAGTAACAGTCTCATCTCCATGCCCATACGTAGCTGATATGACAGGGCCAGGGTGCAAATAGATCAGTTGAAGAGTTCATTCAAGAATTCAAAGCTTCTCGAAAGACATATCACAAACGCGCAATCTGGGCAGAAAGGTGGTCAAGAGGAGAAGTCGCGTGGAGAGACGACTAGACGAAAGCAAAGATTGCATGGAAAGAAAATTAGACGAATTGAAGGATTGATAGCTACGGAAATGAGAATGATATGGATTGTACGTGTACACTGAACTTCTAATACTTGGGGTGACTGTCTCTGGGATGTCAGTGGTCATCGACAATGCTAAAGACTTTACTCACAAATTTACTTTGACGTCTGTTCAAACAGATCTCCTCCCTCCTCGACCCCCTCCCCCTCCTCCTCCTCCGCCTCGCATTCCGCCGCCGCCTCCCTGTCGCCTCTGGAATGACCCTCGACTACCTCTACCAGGCATCGAGCCGGCTCCTTCTGGGGGACCACTCGCAGCATCATCTCCGGTGGTAGCTCCGTCGGCGGTAGTCGCGTCGGTGGCAGCGTCAGTGGTAGAGACGGCTGCGGAGGACTCTACGGCAGTGGTCTCTTCGGTACCGGTGCCAGCCGAGGCAGCGTCTTCTGCCTGTCGCTTCTTCTGGTTGGATTTATTGATCCCGGCTTCAGACGTACCGGGGCTAGGAGGAGCGGCGGCGGTCAAGCCATTGGTGGCCTCGTCGACGTCACCCTGTTGTCGCTTTTCTTGATTGTAATTCTTGATCTGGGCTTCAGAGGTACCGGGGCTAGGAGGAGGGGCGGCGGTCAAGCCATTGGTGGCCTCGTCGACGTCACCCTGCTGTCGCTTCTTTGCGGTAGAGTCGGATGCGCCAGTAGACTCGGCAGCAGCGGCTCCTTCCGAGGAAGCGTAAGTGGTATACCAGGTGGAGGAGGACCAGAAGGTGGTCCAGAACGACGCGCTGGACGCCTCCTCTTCTTGATTCGACTCGTTTTCTTGATCCGCAGAATCTTCATTCTCGTTCGAGGTGGATTCCTCGCTGGAGAATTCTGTACCGCCACCTTTTCGCTTTACGACTGGAGCAGTGGTCGGCTCGACGGGGTTGACGAGGGCGGTGTCGACGGTCGTGGCGATCGGCTGAGCGGCTTCAGCTTCATCGGCTGGCTTTGAGGGTCGGCCGGATTGTTGGGGAGATCGCTTGACCGCGGATCCTTGTGTGGCACCAGCGACTCCAATAACGGTACCTTCACCAAGGGAGATGGGAGCGGAGCTAATCGGGGCGGCAGTCTTTGCGCTCTCGACAGCGGCGGCGTCACCGCCCGCGGCCGCTATCATCGAAGCGAGATTGTCCATTGTCTCGGGGTTGGGAGTGCCGGGTGTCTGGATGGCAGCGACGCCGATTGCGGTGTTGCTGGAAATACTGCTGGAATCGACTTGTCTGGCTTGGATCGAGTTGTCGGCGCCAGCTACGGCGGAGGTGACGGCGGGAGTTGCTGCGGCATCTGATTGACCAGCAGCGGATTCACCACCTCCCGCAGCTGGCCCCCTACCTGCACCGGCAGCTCGACCTGATCCGCCCTGTGGTGATCGCTTCTCTGCACCTCCTGCAGCTGCCCCCCTGCCTGTACCGGCAGCTCGACCTGATCCGCCCTGTGGTGATCGCTTCTCTGCAACATTGGAAGGACTTGCTGCGGCGCCAGATTGATCAGCGGGAGTTGCATCACCTCCAACAGCTGCTGCCGTATTCGCAGCGGCAGGTCGGCCTTGTCTTCCCTGTGGCGATCGCTTCTCGGCAACATTCGAAGGACTGGCTGCGGCGTCGGATTCTCCGCCGGCCGAAGTGGCAGTGTCTTCAGTGCCTCCAGAAGCACCGGCATCGGCCTCACCTGCGTCCTTGGCTGGAGCACGCATCCTTTCCTTGTTCATTCCCCAACCTCGAAATCCTTCCCGTGGACCAGAGTCGGTACCAGTACTGGCTTCCGGTACAGCGGGAGCCTCGACAGGTGCAGATGTATCGCCAGTACCATCCTCTGTAGTAGTATTGTCGGTCGTAGTGGTGTTGGAAGCGCCCTCGGTGCCGGTTGTATCGGAGGTGGTATCATCGGTAGTACCGCCCGCAGCAGTAGTGTCCTCTGTTCCGGTTCCAGTGGTATCGGAAGTACCAGCGTCGCCAGTGGCACCTGACGCTTGCGGGTCGCCAGCGCTGGTAACAGCACTACTTCCTCCAGCAGCAGGATCGCTTGCGACGGCAGAGGGGTCGGCAACGGCGCCAGTATCAGTGGCAGAGGGAGCGGAAACGTTGGGGGTAGGGCTACCATCTGGACCGATGGTGTAAGCTCCGGTATCACCAGATGGTATTGCGGACGCACCTGTGGTCTCTGCGCCCGTAGAGGCGACATCAGAGGCTCCCGCAACGGTCGTGGCGTCAGAAGCAGCAACGTCGGAAGCTTGGGGAAGGGGGACCGAGTGGACGGTAGTCGATACCGCCAATACGGCCAGGATAGCGAAGAGTTTCGAAAGCATCTTGTATTGTAATTGTTGGGTTTAGGTAAAGTATAGTAGTACTTTGTTGATTTGTTTGTAAGTTTGTAGACGGGACTTGATAGCTCAGCTGATCAAGTGAAGTCGTTGGAAAGAGGAAATGGTGTCCAGGGTGACTGGCTTATATATGTATAAGCCCTCCACTACTTTGAGATCAGAGTCGGTCATCTGGTAAAGGAGATGATGCGAGGTCGAGATGGAACATTTCCCCGTGAGGAGAAATTGGTCGATCGACTGTATGATTGAAATGATGATCCTCGGTCATATAAAGGATTTAACCTAAATGGGAAGTCAGGTCAAGGGAACAGATCTGCGAATAGAAATCGACTCGGTCGGATTGCGGTGAAGTGAAACGATCTGCGATGTGAGAGATTTTGGAGTTGCTCTGTGGCCTCGGATGCGAATTGGGCTGTCAATCGGGGATGACGTTAGAGGATGATTGTTGCTTTGTACGGTTGGTTATATGATCGATACTTCGAAATAGCTTGATTGGGATTAGTGTATTATGGTCAGGTTTTGGTAAAAGGTAATAGGTGATCCACGACATTCAGCTCAAATGACCAAGAGATGGAATGCAAATCAACGAACCACAGTCACACAGAGTCGAGTTGATTGCTACTGAGTAATTTCCCTATTGGGTAATTACTGGATTGTACTGTGACCGTCCGTATCTCCTCCCCCACTCACTGCTATGCTCAAGGTAAATGTGGTAGAGTACGATCCGCAATGGCCTATCCAATTCCATCAGATCCGTGACGAACTAGCCTCTGCACTATCTGATTTCCTACCCCCCGATGCCTTCGATATCCAACATGTTGGCAGCACCTCGGTAGAGGGCTTACCAGCAAAACCCATAATCGATATCGACATTATCGTCCCCGCTCCATTCATCATGGAAGCAACACAAGCTCTGACGAGTCATGGGTATACCTACGCCTACGAACGAGGAGGGATCGATAGGATGGTCTTTCGATATAATTCACATAAACTCGATTCGGGGGGTAGTACCCCAACAGAAGATGGGTCACCTAGGCGGGCTGTATACTTGAATAAAAGTGATGGAGCGGCACTTGCCAATCATTTGGCATTGAGGGATTTTTTGAGGAGTAATCAGGGTTTGCGGGAAGAGTATGGTCGATTGAAGTTGGCATTAGCGAAGGAGGAGCATACGGATATAGGAGCTTATGGAGCGAAGAAGCAGGCTTTCATCGTTCGAGCGTTAGGACAGAGTGGTCTATCGAAAGAGGAAATGAGCCGTATCATGACCAGACCGCAGAGGCGGGTGGACGCCAAGACACTACATGATGCCCAACGTAGTTGAGGTATAAGACATAATGACCCACTTGTATTGTACTGCTAGATAGTAACTATGAATCCGACTACGCCCAAGAATCTCTGCTTAACATTACTGCCCTTACAATCTCAATACACAGAAGCCTCTAGATAGTCCAAAACCGCTTCACAGACCAGAATAATACACACACCAACCCGATGGAAACAGAGGGCATGGAACCCGTAACACCAGAATTGGTCGTCGCTCCCGCCCTTACTGCCGACGCAAATACTTCTTGCCTGAAAGTCAGCGATATCTTTACATACAGGAGTTGGGACGTACTGAAGTCTAGGAGCAGCATCATACTTGATCGCTGTATATACAGGCATTGGTTGTCCAGAGTACACCCCCGGTCTACCAGTCACTGCCGTCATAGCGGAGTCGGCGACCCAAGTGGCATTTGGAGCGTTCACCTCGTCAGCCGAAGGTGCTATAGTGAAACTGGCGAGATTTGGGACGGTAAGAGCGTTCCCCCCTGTGGCTGTTGATGTGATTGGTTGTCCTACTATAGTATTCGAGTTTGGTGATACGGAGGAGGAAGCGGCAGCTGGGTCGGTCGATGCGGGTAGTGCATTTGGGTCACTGGTGACTGTTCCAGGTGGTTGGCTGACCGGGACTGCCGAGTCGGAACCGGATGCTTGAGGTGCATCAGATCCAGTTGCACTGGTTTGTCAGCTTCAGTCGTCAATGGGGGTCCTTTCACATACTTTGATTGCTGAACCACAATGTAATCGATACCAATACCTACTCATTAGCGAGTTGTGGCTCGAGGATAAGGCAAACTTACAGCTTCGGCTCCTCTGGTCACCATAATTCTGCTGATTCATGAACCATAGCGAGTGCTCGATATTGTCCAGGTCCTTTGCTTCGAACAAGAGGGCCGGTATCTCGTCGGTGACGCTGTGTGCGTTGAAGAATCTCCTATTCTCCCCATCCAGTTCGGCATAGTAATATCCGTACCTGATCTCAGCTTATGGTCACCAAGAGGAAGACGACTCACGTGGGTCGTTTAGCGCCATAGACCTGGATAGCTGTTCCAGAGAATACAAAAGTCAGATCATCTCTGTCGTCACATGTTTCGTGATATGTTCCTCCGTGCCAGCCGCCTGTCGCGTCGTTATACTGCTTCCACGAGCTACCATCGTATAGCGTAAGGTTGGGGTCGTCGATCGTTGTCGACATTGTATCTAGATAGTTATAAGATGAATTGATGGAAGTTAGATAAAGATAAAGATGGGGGTGAAAGGTGTCTGAGCCAAACCCTCTTTTAAGGCATTTTAGGGCATCCGGCTCATTCTATTAGTGCTCCAATCGGGATAATGGGATCTTAAGTCAATAAGGCTTTCCCTCAAAGGGCTTCCGTAAGACCGAGAGAGTTGAGGGTGGGAAAGTGTAGTGTGTTTTGACGCCTTTGAAGGGACAAATAGAGGAAATAAAGGACAGAGCTGTGTGGGTAATAAAGGTGTTGTCATTGTCCTTTCGAGGCACGCCTTTACCTTTGAAACGTAATTCACGCTTCGGTCACAAATCATTTATGGAAAACAGGGCTGCTTCTATTGCTGACGTGACGGGTACGGAAGAATGCGCCGATCTGATACTGATACATACAGCCTAAGGACTTCGCAGCAGTTCCTAAGCGTGTAATTTCGGACACACAAAATATCTAGTATGTGGGCCCTCCAGGCACTTCTAGCTTCTTTACCTCGGCCGTGCACTCGTCCAAGCTCGACTTCAACTCAGCGAGGTCCTCGGCAGAGGGAGCAGCTTTAGGTGCTTGACCATCTTTTGGTGCCGGACGCTTGGCGGGTGTGGTTCTGACCGTTAGCTCAAGAACATGGAACACGGTTGAAAAACGTACGAGATCAAAACACATGATGTAGCCCTCTTTGTTCCTGAAGCAGCACCTAGCTCCTCCCTATTTCGTCAGTCTTATCCTTTCACTTGCGCTAATTAGGACTCACTTGGACAAAACCCAACAGTACTCGACACCAGCACCCTCCTCGGCCATCAATGGCAAATGACTGATGACGTCCACTGGCGTAATGTTACTTGCCAAAAGTAACAATCCCTTCTCACCCTTCCTTAATGCCTTGACGACCTCTTTGACACCTCGCTTTAGTTGACGGGCTTTCGATGCTCGCTTGACGGTCTTGAAGAGCTTCTTGGAGAGCTTCTTGTTGGCGAGAGGGGCGGCTATGGGCGAGATGGCGTCTAGGGGGACGAAGAACTCGGACTGAGGGTCAGTATGGTGATCATATATTGCTCAAGCCAAAGGTGTGGGACAGGAAGCAAGCATGTGCTGTGGCCGCAGTCCAGGTTCACGTCTTTGTCCCACAGAACCCACATCCCACATCTCAAACCGAAAACCAGAAACTCAGACTCACCTTGGCATCCTGCTCCTCGGCAGCGACGTCACCTCCAACACTCTTCCTCTTCTCCTTCTTTGCCTTCTTGGCGGCTTTCTCCCCATCTACCTCCATAGCTACAGCCTCGGCACTAGCAGTTCCTTCAGCGGGTGGTACGACCTCAGGCTTGATAGGTGTTTCGGTATCCATGGTAACATCTGCAGCTTCAGACTTTCTCTTCTTATCCTTCTTCTCTTTCTTCTCCTTCTTCTCCTTGATGGGTGTAGATTCAGACATTGTTGGTAATGAGTATGTATAGGTTATAGCTAGCTACCTGGTAAGGATGGATGCTTTTCGGATTGAAGTGAAATGTTTGGATAAATTGAAATAATAAGTATTAAATTAATGACCCCAGATAGATTACCCCGCATTCCATTCCATAGATTACGATAGATAGCTCCATGAATTAGATACAAGATACAAGATAGATTATCATAGATTATCATCATATATCATGTCTAAAGTTAATATCCAAACTACAATCTCACCCTTCACACAAGAGGCAGTATGTACTAGACCACTACTCTCCGAAAGTGAGCTCGACAATGTCGTCGCAGCCGCAGTCAAGGCTCAGAAGAGCTGGAAGAAGGTTCCTCTAGATGACAGAATTGCCATCGCTGAGAAATGGGTCGTAAGCTGTCCCAAAATCGGTCACGATGTGCAGAAGCTGATGAATTGTAGACCGAGTTCGAGAATATCAGCGACTTGGCCGCCGAGGACCTCTGCTTGCAAATGGGAAGGTGAGCTTATCAAGCATGGAGATGTACCGGTCGCTGACTGATTAGGCCAATCTCATCCGCCAAAGGGGAAATCAACGGAACCCTCTACCGAGCACGACACGTTATCAAGATTGCTCGAGATGCTCTCAAGCCAATTCCTCAGACTGATAGCGATACCGAGGCAGTCAAGCAGACAATTGTCAAGCAGCCACTTGGTGTTATTGGGTATGTCCATATATTTCTTCCGCTCCTTGATAGGTGGCTGATGATCAAGAGTAATGACCCCCTGGAACTTCCCTCACCTATGTACCGTCAACTCTGTAATTCCCGCCATTATCTCCGGTAACGCCGTAATCCTCAAACCCGCTCCACAAACCCCTTCACCAGGAGAACGAGTCCTTTCCGCATTCCTATCAGCCGGTCTACCTCAGAACGTCCTCCAAGTAGTCCACCTGTCGCAGGATGTATCTCTTGGCAGCTTCGTCCAGGACCCCCGAATCGAGTACGTCGCCTTCACCGGATCAGTTGCCGGTGGTCGAGCTGTCCAAGAGGCTGCTAGCAAGGGTAAAGGATTCAAGTTGGTGGGCTTGGAGTTGGGAGGTAAAGACCCAGCGTACGTAAGGGAAGATGCCGATATCAAGTGGACAGCAGAGAATTTGGTCGATGGAGCCATGTTCAACTCTGGTCAATCTTGTATGTCTCCCCAATCCATATATGAAATGTGCTGATGAGAAGGTTGTTCGGTCGAGCGAATTTACGTTCATTCATCAAAGTACGACGAGTTTGTCAAGACGTTCGCCGAGATGGCAAAAGAGTACAAACTTGGTGATCCAAGCAAGACTGAAACTACACTCGGACCCGTCGTCAGTGTTGCATCAGCCGCAAGGATCAGGAAGCAAGTCAAGGATGCTGGTAAGCTGTCCCATCCAGTCGTCCTTGAGATAGGCTAACGAACAGTCGCCGCCGGTGCCCAGCTTGTTGTCGATGAATCGCACTTCCCAGAGGCAAAGGAGGGAACATCATTGGTCGGCCCTCAGGTTCTCGTTAACGTCGACCACAGTAAGTCCGCTTCATATTGAGGAAGAAACACCAAGCTGACGCATAGCCATGGAGGTCATGATGGAAGAGACTTTCGGTCCTGTCGTTGGTATTATGAAGGTAGAAGGTGACGAAGAGGCACTTCAACTCATGAATGACTCTCCATACGGTCTTGTGCGTCATTCCATCTTTGCCTCGACCGAATACTGATGATAGACCGCATCAGTATGGACAAACCCCGATGACCAAGCTTCCATGCAGGTCTTCCAGAACTTTGTCGAAGAACTTGATTGTGGTACAGTCTACCTCAACAGGTCTGATGCTCCTGAACCCGCTCTACCTTGGAGTGGAAGGAAGGATTCCGGTAGGGGAATCAGTTTGAGTACATTTGGTTATGATACCTTGACAAGGACCAAGGCTGTTTCTATGAAAGTCAAGCAGTAGGTCAAACTACCAGATGAAAAAGAAGATACATGATATATCATATGTATACAATTATGATATCGATACAAACACAGAACCATTACAATCAAATCGTAGCTGTCGTACTCAAGAATAAGTCGTCTTGAGGTAATTTTCGTAAAAAGCAACATTATTATCATTACTCCCACTCCCCTCCTGATCCCTAGCAAGCGCAGCAGCTTCTGAATCCTTCATAAATTGCTGAGATTTCTCATATTCAGATTGCAAGATCCGTTCAACATCTTCACCCCTAGCAAGCTGTGCTGCGCGGATGTAGAGTTGAAGATC
Source organism: Vishniacozyma victoriae (assembly GCA_017654735.1). Classification (NCBI taxonomy): domain Eukaryota; kingdom Fungi; phylum Basidiomycota; class Tremellomycetes; order Tremellales; family Bulleribasidiaceae; genus Vishniacozyma; species Vishniacozyma victoriae. The sequence goes on from JADPYG010000088.1 coordinate 2,249,304, forward strand.
TTTTTCTTCCACCAGCATATCGGAGGAATTTAATTCATGGGCGTGGTAGTGTACGTATCTGACATTAGTCAGTGAGACATGCCTTTGGTGGATTGACTTACCGCTCGTACTCTTGGGCTCGTTTTGTCATTTCGTCGATAGTCGGATCGACGAGACCTTTAATGAGAGTTTCAACAGGGTGGATCTCTCCACGCTCCCGGACTGGCGGCAGAGGTTTCTCTTCGGCCTCAACGGGTTCGATGACGGACCCAGGGACAGGCCAAGCTGTAGCCCAGCGTCGAGCACTCCGTCGATGTCTCCCGATCAGCTTCGGCCAGTGTCAAGCGTACGGTAGCTTACGGTGGTATAGCCTCGGCCAACTCGGCAGTCTTGGGTTCGAAAGGGCTATGCAATAGCTCAAGCTTGGATTTACTGATCGTCAGCCAATCCACCCTGGGTCTAGGTGACAAGAAAACTCACGTATTAAGCTTGCTGGTCGAGTTCATCGTGCTATACGTTAGCCCTTTCAAATGAACGGTACTGGCAGACTTACAAGGCGTAAAGCCTGGCAAATTGACTGAGGATATGAGGTTTGTAGTATTCCTTATAAACTTCGTTGACAGCTGCCATCTCTTCTACTCGTTTCGGTTCAAGATGGGCAGGGGTGAACCATTGTCGATAATGGGGTCTTTCTGATTTGACTGCTGCTTGAGAAAGGGGATCATCGACCCCGAGCTGGACATTAGCAATGCACCTCAGGGAATTCGATGATACTCACGAAAAGATTGATAGCGGCCTGCTTATCTGCGTCGAGCATTGAGTTGTTATAGAATCTCCTGATATTCTCGAGTAGATCTCGGGAGTGGGAAGACCACTGGCCACCTGCTTTGGTACGTCGGTAGGTCTCTACTCTATTGACTAGCGCACTACCAGTGTACTGCCATGCGAGTGCTGGTCATCAGCTCACATCCTTGGTGGAGAGTTCGGAAGCTCACTATCACCATGATCATGATACATCTGCTGCGTTAGCTCCGGCAATTAGCGGCACGAAGAGGCTTACCTCGTTCAAAACGTCCACAGCATCAGACCCGAACGGGACTATGGGTGAGCCAATAAGACCCAGAGCGTGGAGTTGATGTCCAAGCGCTCGCTTTGCAATAGCGAATTGAGCGGCATTTGTCCTATCTAAACAATCGACACAATTGGTCCGGAGGATACCTTGTTGTAGAAGAGGTTCAATTCGACGTTTATCCCTACTTGTCAGCATTGCTTGAAAGAGTCTAGAGGAACGTACCCGAATTCACTTCGGGAAGGACCCCCATGAAAGAATTTAGTAGATTGTATACTTTCTTCACAGACATCTTCAATTGCTCCCATTACGTCGTTCCCACTAAACAATCAGCTTATGCCAGGAAGAAGGATGAGCGATATACCGTTTCCAAGCCTGTGACATGTCCCAGGCTATATATCGCATCCGATCCTTTTCCGGCAAGAATTGGTTCAAGTAACTAACGCAATGACCATACTCCACTAGCAACTTGCTTTCTCTAGGTTGGGATTCTCGACATTTGATAAGGTTGAGTATGTAGATTGGTGATCCATATCGACCCAATAGATCATCGAAATGTTTGGCCGCTCGGGAGTAGAAAGGATCGATCACAGGTACTACCATTAGCCCAAGTAACATTTTGAGAAGATGGTAACTTACTCTCGATAGGTGGTCGTGGGGTCATTTGATTGACTTCCTGGTGCCACATGACTGGGATACTACCTCTATGTTGGACAAAGGATGTATATCCACCATATTCCGTTCCCTTTTCCCTACCGAATCCACGAGCGTTTGAGCCGAAGGCAGTCGCGAGGGGTTCGGATACGCTACTGGTTAGTTGTCGTCGTGACAATCATAGTCCGACTCACATTTGCTCCGACTCGACCTCATTGGCTACGTGTCCATGCTCATTAGCTCCTCTGGTCAGGTACCTGGCTCCGGCGTGATGCCTTGATCTTCTAGCCAGGACCGTCAGATATACCGTCCTCGAAAACAGCGCGATCTCTTCCTGATCAGCTTCAAATATTGTTGATGACAATTGGACTCACTGGCCTGATCCACGAACCCATGAATTAACGGCAAAACCCACCGACTCCTACCCTTCGGTTCCTCCAGCTCAAAAGCCGGTTTAAGCAAATGATGATTCCACATGAACCTAGTATTCCATTTCCGATGATCCGGACTGATTGTCAAATTAGTCTGGAGGGTGTTTGTGATGTCGTATGAGTAGGAGAAATAAAAGTTTTTGGATAAGTCTACTGATTGGAAGGTATTGACCATTTTCGTTTCTTGGGATGATCGGATGGCTTTGGAGGAGACGGCCATCAACTGTACGTCAGCTGAGCCTTGGTCGAGTGTACGAGTGACCGACCGTAGTTTCATCGCAATGGTAGACTGCTCGTCAGCTTATATAATGGGAGAGTAGGAGCACTCACTATAATGTCCTCCCAGTAGCCCGACCACAGACCTCTTGGTGATCAAGACAAGGTACCACCCAGAAGTGAACTTGACGAAACCAATGATTCCACTAGTCAAGTCAGCATTCGAACGAACGATCGCATGGGCGATCTTACTGGAACTCCAAGACCTTCTCCAATCCACCTTGTGATTTATTGCCATCCTGCACCATCCGCAATAGTAGATCCAATTGGGAATCATCATAGATAGTCCCATCTTCCGTGACACCCAAAGTAGTAGGGTCTGTCCGATCAATCTTGAGGACTCGGTGGGTATTGAATGTTGAGGCAGTCACGTAAAATCGGCTACTTGTTAGCTTGCCTCGTTCTTGAGGGACAAGTAGCTGACCTCTTGGTCTCGAATAGGGTGAACTTCGAAAGGGAGTTCAAGGCATCTGCCTCTGAGTCTTTGGACTCTGTTGTTTCCATTTCGTGTACGTTGCTCGCTAGCTAGGTCATTCCTCGACCTCTGATACTGCCTATTGATACTACTTGTACACTACGGGTAGATTAGATCGTGATACTTGGCTTGGCACCTTGTATTCATTTGATTCCGTCCCTATCTACAGCGCACCATACAGTACAGCACATTGAACCAACCACAATCCTCATCTTGTAAACATCTGTGCATACATATCATACAACCATCAACATGATCAACATCGTATCCATCCGACGTTGACTCGCTACCTCATCTCCAATTCACATCATTAAAACAAACACGTGATACGTCAATACAACCCTTATCAGTGGGCGTTTACAAAAATTCCACTCTCGGCCGGAACCGCGCCAGATTAATCGGAGAACTCTACCCCACCTAATCTATACCCTCTTCTTTCATATCACAACTTTGACTCACTCGTCACAATGGTCAAGTCGGATCGACCACTTCAGATCCGTCTGACTGAACCGGTCATTTTCTTACGTGGCCCTTCGACTGGATTCGATTTCCGTGGTCGTCCACAGGCTGTCCGGGAAGATGCTCCGCCTGCCATGTTGAGGGGATTGTTGACTTTGAGGTTGAACAAAGCAACGAGGATTAGAAAGATTGATATTAAGCTAGAAGGGAAAGCTAGGACTGAATGGCCAGAAGGTATGTCGTCCATGCTAGAGAGAATGTGTAGCTGACAAAGGAGGTATTGGACCAAGACGGTTGGAAACGTTTGAAGAGCATGATATCATTCAAGATTCAACTGTTTTCTATACATACAAACGTCAATCGGAATCACGATCTCGATCTCAGCGGAGGGCGGTGTCTGTAGGACCGGGCGTTGGAGCAGAGGAAGATGATGAGGATCTGGAGACCGTTGGAATTCCTGCCGAGGGCGAGGCAGATGAAGATTGGACCAGTATTCAAAGAGGAAGGGATAGGATTCCTAGGAGTGCCAGTGCTTTACCTGGTACACATGACGGATCAACTTGGCATCGGGAAGGACACTCTCGACGAACGAGCTATGATGCAGAGAGCCCACTAGGTCCTCCTCCCGGACTGGAAGCTCTCGCTATCGCTGAAAGAGGTCCTTCACCAGCTTATACACCCGAAATCCGCCCCAGTGGATCGAGAAGATCGTCACTCCGACTCAATAGTAATGCAACCAACCCATCTCGTGAACCCATCTTGTCACCTATCGCTTCAGCAGCTCCATCTCGCGCAACATCCGATCGAGCCGATAGTACATCGACCGAACGACGATTCACAAAGTCTCCCCAATCTACCCCATCAGACGAGATTCGACATCTACCAGGCGTATTGGAACATTCCGAATCAGAGCCAGGACCTTCAAGACCTTCGCCCCGACCTATACTTGATGGAGCGGGGCCGAGTAGTAGGAGGACCAGTACATCGAATGTGAGATTCGATGAAACGCCTCCACCATCGGTACCCGAAGCTGTCGCCGAGTCCGAGACAGACGAGCAAGATGGACTGGAAGAGATGCATCAGTCGAGACGAGCCGCTTCGATCAGGACGAACCATTCTGCCGAATCTGGATCACATTCCGCCACAAACGGATACCACCCATCGGTAGATGCCGTTCAGGCAATCTCGACTGCTTCGACGCCAGCTCCTTCGCGACCCGCCTCGATACATGCAAGGAGCTCTACTGAGGAACCCCCGGCAAGCCTGTCGTCTGGTCAAGGAAGCGGTAGCAGTGGACCCAACGGCTCGCTTCGATCTAGTACAGCTCCGCGCGATGGACGAGTCAGCGGTCTCGCATCAGCAGCGAGTAGTACCGTCACATCCCCTTCTCCATCGCACGCCGATCTTCGACAAATCACAAGAGCAGGCCGGTCTTCGCGAAATGGCAGCGCCACCACAATCGTTATTATGGAGGACAACGATGCCCCGACCACTAGCGCTGCAGCAGCTGCTCCAGCTCTAGACTTTTACTCCAGTCGAACTAGCGGATCCGTACGCCCAGGTCCCTCCCGATTGCCTCCAAAGCGGCGAGAATCAAGTGAAGATCGAGGACGCAAGTTTAGCTTGTCGGCGGCATTGCGGGGTCTGAGCCAGGATGTCAAGGACAAAGTCCGACAATCGTCCAAGAGCAGAACTCGAGGCAAATCCAGGACTGATAGCTTTTCCAACGCCCCGCCCCTTCCTCCTGGGGCCACAGCACGAGCTACCTCATCAATGAATTCACGTAGTGGATCTGCCGTTCCCTCGCGTAGTGGATCTGCGATTCCTCCTCGATTAGTCGATGATAGTCTACGCAATGGACGAGCTGTGAGTAGGGAGACTACTCCGCCAGGGGATTTCGTACCCCCTTTCGGAGCTGGTGGGGCTGGGCGAGCGAGGAGCGGATCAAGAGATAGGACTGCTAGTCCATCATCTCGGAGTCAGAGTAGGGGTCGAGGCAGGAATATGGGCATGAAGGCTTTAACTGGAAAGTTTACGATTGGAGAAGGCGATGAAGAAGAAGAGGATAATGAGCCTGTCCACCATTGGAAGGAGTTTAGGAAGGGTGAGTTACTCAACCGTGAATGAGCTGATGGCAGGGACATATAATTACCCAATCTCATTCCAAGTCCCCATCACTGCCCCTCCTACTATCCACGCAGAATTCGGATCAGTCACATACAAGCTCAAGGCTACTGTCGTTCGTGTTGGTGCGCTCACGCCGAATTTGGTAGAGGAGATTGAAGTTACCATGATTGCCACGCCACAGGAAGATGATTTGGAGGAATCGGAGAATGTCCTTGTCGAGAGGCAATGGGAGGAGCAGATGAGGTATCAAATCGCTCTTAGTGGAAAGGCATTCCCTATTGGTGGTACCATGTGAGTTTTTCTCGATACAAGTGTAAGGTCAAGCTGATGACCAGACCGATAAGCGTCCGCTTGATGCCATTGATGAAATGCCGAATACATCGTCTGTCTGTCACACTTGAAGGTGGGTCCATATCTCAGCGACAAGGAGCTAATAGGCAGAGAAAACAGATTACTATGCCCAGAATCGTAAAGTTGCTCGACATGAGCAACCCCGTCGATTCCCTTTACTGTTCATCAAACAGCCCGACAAGAAGGAACGAATCGAGCCCCTCCTCCCTATCCTATCTGACGACCCGAATGCTGCTAAATCATCCCCACTAGCCGAATTGGCTCGGGTCGCATACCTCAACAACCCCTCTGAAAGGCCTGAATTCGATTTGGACATGAACGATCGGGAATTGGCAGATGATAATATGCTTGCTGGCTTGATGGATCCACTCGGACCTTGGCATTTGGAGCAGGCATTGTCTGTTCCCGATTGCGCTTTACGGATTCGATTTACAACCAAGCACGACAAGACGAATATTGCCACTACGCATAATCTCAAAGTCACCATTCGGGTGGAGAGGGGTGATGATGTTGCCATGGATTCCAAGGGACGTAGGAAACAATTTGATATCATCATGTGAGTCACATCTGGGCAAGCGGGACGTGACGAGGAGCTGACAACAGTGAAACGCCAATCAAGATCCTAGATTGCCGAGTCAATACCGCTTGGAACTCTCTACCTACCTATTCTTCTGCCCATCCAGCCGGCACCCCATCCCCTACAAACGTCTGTTCAATCCACAACAATCCCCGAAAAGCCACTCCCATAGCTCCAAACTCGTCTTCTTCCCAACCTTATGTCCCTGGATCCTCGACTCGTCCAACCGATTCTAGAGTATCAGGCTTGGTTCCAATGAGTACAGTCCGAGAACGACAACCAGCTGGGGGAGAGGAAGATACATTACTAGAGCGAAATATCGTTTACGATAGACTCATGAGTGGTCAAGAAACGGAAACCGGAGAAGTCCCCCCGACATACGGCGAGGCTGTTGCTCTTGCTGTTTCGAGGGCTGGGAGGAGCGTATCAAGGGCTAGGGATAGCAGTGTCGTAGAGGTTAATAGTCGGAGTATGAGCCGGGCTGGAGAGCGGGCTTGATCAACGATCATTTTAGAAGTCTTGTAGCATTTTACAGTGCCTGTGGGCAGCGTGCTTGTTATTACATGCCAATTATAGAGGATATGTGATTGTTGTCATTACTCGTTATATTCGTAAGGCTTGCTTCTGTACATTGTCCGCACTCCTGCCCTTCTCCATTCTTCGTCATCCCACGCCCCTCTCTGGCTCCAAGTGTCATTCCTGATCTCCCCAGCGGTGTAGTCCTTCAACATTCGAGTATAGCTCCTAAGCCTAAGCTTTCGAATACGTCGGATCTAGATCCTCCTCCTCGTCATCCACAGCAGGACGTTCATCCCCCAAGACCTTCTCTTTTTTCTGAACTACCTTCTCCTCTCCATCAAAAGCATCATGCGGTACCCTCCCCTGCCTACTTATTAGCCAAGTCATGTTTGTCAACGTACATTTCCGACATGGCCCCTTTCAGTATATACAGAAATGGAGATGATCCGACTGGTGCTGGTGATGTCTGGTAGGCTACTGTCGTATTACATCTTGAGCAATTGAATGGTTGTCTTGGTTCCACTTCATCTCCTCTCCTGGATATTGGCTATACTCTGATTTGAAGTTATGGACGTACTGGATTAAACACCTTTGACCTGGCTGTGCACTTAATTTGAATTTCCTAGCTACTTCCCCATTCTTACCGTCCATACTTCTGACTATATATGATCCATCTTGTCTATTGATTAGCCAATCCGTCTATTTGACGCACGTAGAGAGGAGAGGGGACATACTTGCGACGAGGTAATCGCTCTAGTTTACCTTGAATGACCAAGACGAAATCGCCACATAGGCAATAGCAGGATCTCAGGACTGCTCTTGATGATTGGAGTGGTTTGGATTGTTCTGATGAAGAGACTACTGCTCTGGAGATTACTTTGGGCATTGTGTGTAGATGGGGTTGTAGAGTAGAGTAGAGGGACTAGGACGGGACGAGATTAATCTAATCTTTGGTTCCGCCCCTTCTTACCCAATACTTAGGGGGTTGCATTGGCATCTTGGCATGTAGTTGATCAGGCAGCGCATAAAGAAGGCTCTATTGCAGTTCAAATTGGTATTATATGCATGTTTGTTTGGTTGTGCAATGTTCATAAAGCATGGTAAGACCAACCATCGTCTAGCTCATCCCTAATCATCATCATGGATGATAATCTCGCTCTGCTGAGCAGCGACGGGAGCAGCAGGAACCACCTTGGTCTCGACGACCGGAACAGCGGGCCCTTCCTCCTCACTCTCCCCCTCGTGCGCCTGACCAGCGGCAAGTACCCCAGCACCACCACCTGCTAATTTCCGTTTTGGTTCTCCTGGTCCACCACCTCCTCCTCCATTTGTCGTTCCCTCGGTATCACCCTTCTTCCCATGTTTCCTCTTTTGTCTCTTTGCTCGGTTCTTGGCTGTCTTTGCCTCCGCCTCGGCGTCACGGGCTGCTTGTCTCGCCATGAATTCGTTTTGTTCTGCTTCCTACATTCATCAGCTATGTGCCTGTTAGGTGAGGGTGAGATAGCGCACCGCTCTATCTTTGTAGTCCATTTGCTTCAGACGTTCCGCTTCCCTCCTACGTGAATGCTTGTAGACGTGAAACTCGCCGGACCCCGCGGCCGCTGCCGAAGCTTGAACATTCTTGACCATCTCAGGGGGTGGTTTCAATTCCTTGTCCACGTACCCAGTAGGTAGTTGTACCTCTTTGGTGGGATTTTGAAGTAATTTCTCTAGCTGTCGGGTTAGCTTGCCCCAGATAGCATCGGAAGGCGGCGACTTACGCGGAAACGCTGTAGATCATTTGGGCCCATTCGTCCTCTCTTACTCGGACCTGCTGAGCTTGAGGCATCGTTACTGCGCTCTGGCGATAGTGATCGTTCCAGATGACGTCGTGGGGGTGAATGTGATTCTTCTCGGTATGGCATGGTTGTTGTTATCGATGAAACAGTGACTGGCATATACAACTAACCAACCTTAACTTACTATCACTCTGCTGAATGCAATACCGTGAGAAAGTAAATCAGATCCAGATCCCTTTTCCGACGGGGGTTCCAGCCCTTTTCCGTTGGAGTATACTAATCAACGGTAATCGTCTGTGCTACCATACCCATACACCAAACTCGGAAATATCAACAATGTCAGCACCGGGAGAGTACAGAGCGAAACGAACACACGCAAGACGAAGTTGTGATTTATGTAAATTACGAAAAACAAGATGCGAACTACCCGACCTCGATGTTATTGCTGGGCCCGAACCTCAATCACTCGAAAAGTCATGTCATCGATGTCAAGTCCTATCTTTACCCTGTGTGGTGGATGATACCAAAGGCAAAGCTCGTCGAGATGATGCAGGTCCCAGTCGAGCGGGATCTTCAACTGCGCGCGATAGAGGTTCATCGCCCAAGCGTCGGAAAACAACTCGGCCATCGAATGGATCTGTTGAAACGAAAACGCTAGCTTCGGTCGTCAACGACTCGCTGGAGCTTATGCACAGTTTCGATGAAGAGCTCGATCCATCATTACGGAAACCCAGCGCAGTCAGTACTCCGACTGGATTTGGAGTAATTTCGGGAAGTCAAACTGGAAATTGGCAGATAGAGAGGGAGAGGAGTATGAAGTATCATGGCAGACCCGCTGAATTGGTTTCTGCCATGTTGACTGTTGCGTACGGGAGGATCAAGACGATACCGCCCAGATCATCTTTTGCGGCCGATGTGAATTTGGAGTGGTTGATTGATGAACCTATGAGGGCGAAGTTGGAACCGGGATACGTGAAATTGAGGACATATCATCCGCACCTCGTTCCCCTTAGTAATATGGTATCGGCGACAGACGAAGCCGCCGAATTGAGTCGACCACTTTTACTTTCGGTCTCGGTATACCTTTCGACCCTCGTCCTCGCTCCATCAGTCGGTCAGCGTTTACGAGAGGTCTTGACGCCATATATCTATTCTCTACGCGATGCGGTCCTTCAGCAACTCCCACAATCATTCACGACATTACAAGCCCTCGAGCTCCTTGCTGTACATGCTCCATATGGCGTGCTACCTCTCGACTCGACACGCCTCTCCTCACTCGTCCTCAATAGGGGTATCATCGCATCGGCCGTCTCAGTCTCGATGGAAGTAGGTGCCGCTGCAATGATCCTGTCATATTCACGACTCGGAAACCTTCAAACTTGGATGGCTACCGATACTTGGACTTATCTATCTTTCTGTGCAGTCGAAGCAGCTTATAAACTCGAAGACGCAATTGCAAGATCACCCGCCAGTCTGGCCGACGCCAGAAACCTCGTGGAAATGTTTTACGATCCCGAAGATCTCGAGATTTGGCGGAATGGAGTGGGAATCGTGGATGAAGCGGACTTTGTGGGGAGATTACATGTTTGTGATAAATTGTTGAGGACGGCCGAGGTTCTGGATTCTCTGAGTCGATCTAGAGCTATATTGGACAATGCTGCCAAAGATATCAATTTTGATGCGACAGAGGCTATGGAGGTGGAGTTCAAGTATGCGTTTGCTAGGCTTGAGGATCTGGATCGGAAGCACGATGCTATCTATGGTGAGTCATTTCTCTACCAATCCGCCAGCAGATCGCTGATCCCAGGCCTACTACTGCACAAAAGCGATATTTCTACAGGTGTCCGAACGTACCGCCATTTCCGCCGTCGATACGAAAATATCAAAGTCCTAGTGGTTGGGCTGCGATGCCTGATGGCAGTCCAGTTCCTCAATGACCCCGCAACACCCAACCCACGCGTGCAACAATCAATGCTTAGAGCATACAACCCTACCGAATGTATGCCACTTCTCGAAGATGGTTCGAAGCCCTACACTCGACTTGTCTGGCAATGGGGTCGAGTACGAGGTGATTTCGCCGATCAAGTCATGGGATCCTCAGCCGATTTACTGGATGGGATTTTACAAGCTGGTCGATACGCTCTAGCACCCATGATTGAAGTCATGTGCTGTACTGTTGAATCTGCCAAGAACTTATTGGAGATGCAAGCATGGAAGATCGCTGTGTACAGGGTCCATCGACCTATATTGCACGAAGCGAGATTCCCACCTTGGATCGAATCGATGAAAGCAGCTTCAACATCGATGATCCGCCTAGCTGGATTTACCACAAACACCTCATCGAAAGGGTTCGAACCCATCGCAAATGGATGTGCGAATTTAATAGCGTCAATGGGGAGAATAGCAGATGATAGATCAATGATGTTGGATAATCACCCCGATACCGCTTCCGATCATCCAACACCAGCATCTCAGGTCTTGAACGACCACCTTGGCGATTTAGGTGATGGACGACAATCCCTGGTCTCGCATCACGATTATATGAATACATCCGATAGGTGGATGGCTCCTTCCAATAGTGATGATAATGGTAATATCCACCCCGATAATACACATAATGCCCATTTCGATCCGAATCATCAAGCAACTACGACCGCGGCAAATGGATACCCAGTAATGATCGATCAGATCTTATCGGAAGCTTTTGCTTACTCTTATCAACCCCTAGCTCCGGCTGTATCACATCCTAATTCCTCGGGACCAGTATATAATGGGGATCAAATGTGGCCTTCTATGGGCAATGGACAATGATTATTAGCCTGACCGTTTCAGAACCCGACATGTAATGAGGAATGTGGCTTTCCATGGGTACAGGAAAATAATCTGTTATAACTTGTATATAGACAATTGGGACTCAAGACGTATCATAATGCATACAACATATGTTTGGCAATATCAGGCTACAGCGACTGTTCGCCTTGCAGCAAGTTTTAGTCTTGATCGTAATGAAAGCGGCTTGACCTTTTTGGGGCGTCGTGGCGGCGTATGCAACAGGTCGTGCCCGGTACGTTGGGATGAGTCGTGGTTGCTGACGAAATGAGGTATAATTATTGTTTGTGATGGTCTCACAGGAGATGAAGGGGGTGGTGTTGGTGGTAGTGGAGGTAAAGTGATTATATTGTTTTGAATTGATGCCGTTGCATCCGTTCTTGCTTGTTGTGAGACTTCGAGAGGCGATTCCAATTGTCTAGGACTGGAGATAGGGGATTTCCCAATACCCTCCCCATTATGATTCATCATTCCATCAAGCCGCCGTCCCCCTCCACTCGCTATTCCAACAGGAGAAGACGTAGGCGGCGTGGGCGGTGACGCCTTGAGTCCAAATTGAAGTACATCAGGGGCGGATTGCATCCTCCTCCTCTTCGTCGCAGGTGATGGACTGACTGTACTCCCATAATCGGGGATATCGAGGCACGCCTGAGAAGCCGATCTCCATGCTGCTCTGATTGAATCGTCTTCTGGCGAGAGTGGGGCAATTGGGGTTTTGTACCCTAAAGAATGGTGGGCTGTGGCTATCAAACCGGTTCCTGTTAATGCTATTTGTCAGCTCATGTTTTGATGGTGGCATACCTTCCGTCCAAATTCTTTCATCTGGCGGGAAAATCTTTTGAAGTCGTGGCCAGCGGAGCTCGTAGTATTGTGAAAATGGGAGTTTTTGGAATCCAGCTCCCATGATCTCCGCACAGAGGGGCTGTTCGAATAGGACAGAAGGAGGCGAAATGGATTGGGGGAGGTAGTATGTCCAAGACAAACCAAGGAGTCGCTAATACGTCAGTGAGTGATTTTTTAAGGAGAACGATGGGACGAACTCGTTTGAGAGGATCATCCCTGTCAAAAGGCTTTGATCGCCATCTCCCCAGCCTGATATTCTCATTATACACTTCCAAATGGTCCCTGTCCATGCCATATGATGCTCTGAACAAGAACTCGAAATGGGGAGTTTCAATTTTAGCTTTGACTTTATCGCGATTCGTCAATACTCCAATATAAAAGGTGGTAAAGACTGAAGTATCGACTACCAATCAGTGATCCTCACGACAAATTTCTGATGGAGCGAACCTCTTAATTCCCTTGCTCTATCTGAATCCCACCCTGCTCCTAGGACTACTAAATCGATACAATCCCCTAGATTTGGGATATAATCCTTCTTCAGCTTCACCCAGGGGTAGCGGCGATCTAGATATGTTGATTCGGAGGCTTTCAGGACAAGGCCCTCTGGTAATCAGTTCTGAGGAGGAGAAGGTGACGTACCTTCTCGAGCGGCGTTGCTGTTTGTGAAGGCTTCTTCTAGTGCCTGACTATCAGCAACGTACACTTCCGGTGAGTGGGCTGACTCACTGTTCGGGCAATAGCTAGGCTCTTCCATAGTGGTATCTCCACTCTCTCGGCAATATGAGACTACCCATCAGCCACTGTGTCGACGCGTTCACAGGTGAGACCCACAAAACCAGGAACGACCTTGATGACTCGCTCAAGACAAAGACGTCTATTCTCGTAGGAAGCATCAAGCAGATTCCTACCATCTAGATGAAGGACATCAAAAAAGACCAAACATAGATGCCGGTTCCGATTCTTCCATCCTTGGCATTCTTGAGTGGTATCAGGAGTAACGCCAGCTGCGCCTAGGTGCCAGAACTCCTCGATACCTGGACCTCGACCCCCTTCGCGGGATGATTCATTGTATGGTACTACCTCTGCTTCGAGAATTATGGAGCGTTGTACCCGCGACTTTGAGGGGTTGGCGTCTTGCGAACGTGATGCGAGGAGCGGGTGGGCCGGCAGATTCGGGTTGCCGGGGAAATCCAGGGCAGCGTGGATTATACTGCACATCAGCCTGGAATGTTTGTGGGTACATACGAGTGAGTATTCAGTCGGTCTTGGGTACTATTCCGCTTTGATTTTGAAAAGATCGTCATGTCCGCTTGGCCATCGTCTGAGATTTTGACGTGTATCTGCATCCTGCTTCTCAGCGGTGTAATGAGTGTAGACATACCTGTATCCATCGTATTTGGTCTCTGCCCATATTGTACGACTGGGTGACCGAGAGACGGTAAATGCTTTGAGTGCATCGTCGCATGATCTACCTTTCCGACATTTGGGAATCTGATGTCAACAACCTATCTAACACTGAAACGTACCTGGACATTGACTCCGACTATCGGACCATGACCTATCCCGACCATCTGACCTTCTTGCATGCTGTCGATAGTATCTTCACACCAGTCCAGATCACCTTTCCCCGTCGAATACAGCTTTCCCATCCTAGGATCCCAGCACCTCATCGCAGCGTACAATTCCAGCTGAGCAGGTCCGGCATTCGATTTCAGCCGAAGCATAGCGGTCGGATTCCGAGTACTCAGCCGGGGTAGGGGATTCGACAGCGGCCTCAAGTCACGAAGGATGATTTGGGTGAGGACTGCTAATGCGTAGGGCGATAGGCTTGACTCTCGGAATAGGCGAGTTAGGAGTGTTGTTTGTGTCAGAGTCGATGGGCCTGGTTGGGAGAGTTGGGAGAATGGTGAGAGTGAAGCCAGCTGATCGAGGATGGTATCTAGGTCTGATATGGTCAGACTTGACTTTTGGCCTTTTGGTAGCTGCTCGTCAATCCAGGATCCTAGGGAGCAAGTGAGGTGACTAACTCGAGGCCTCATCATAGTTTCTACCTCCCTACCCAAGCACCCAGTCCCAGCTTCACCCTCATAGACCACTCCATCCCATCTACTCAGCCCTGATAGCCCCAGTATCCCTTCAAGCTCTTTAGAAAGCTTAGTCTCTTTCAGGCCATACCTCCTCCTCGAGCCTTCATGTGGGTACAAGAGGCGGAAGAGCTGTTTTCCAAATTTGGGAGGAAACGGTCGATGGTGATTCAGCCATGAAGTGAGGATTACTGATGGAGTCAGTGGAGTTGGAAGGCCAGTATCCGGCGAGACAGGTTTCGGGGGATGAGAAAGTCGGTATATGAGGTCGGCAAAACTGATATCATTTAGCTGTATTTAGGTGCGATTGGGCGGACTTACGATTCAAAAAGAATGGTCATCTTGGATAGCGGCCTGCGCTTATCACTCGGTTTTAGCTATACACATATTGTTGGACAGGTACACAAGAAGAGCCGGACTGGGACAGGGTGATATGATGCACAGGTGGACTTCATTCACTCATCTCATTTCGCGACGCGTCCAAAAGTCACCGCGGTATATCCGGATTTGACGGAGTAGTATACGATCAGTCTAGAGGGATGCATACTCTACATAGCAATCTGAAAGTTGGGCAGAGGTTCCAAGAGATGATGACATCCTGATACACATCGAGTGGGGATCTTTCATGCATGTGATACGAAACTAGAGTGGTTGTGACCTAAATCTGTCCTCTTTAACCATGATATTTGATTCCGTCGCCTAGATGCCCTCGAGCTTCGAGCAACCCTATGAGAGTACTTCGTTTCGCATCTGAACTCCGCTACCATCATGAATCCAGCAGCACCAGCACCAGCGCCAACGGCGACATCGTCCCAATTCGATCCTTCTTCATCACCACTACATCCACCTTCGGTCATGCATAACGCCCGTGTCCTTTCATCACTCGCTACTGTACGTCTCAACCTCTCTACCGGTCCAAGCTGATGAAATAGCTAGCGGCCTGTGCATCAGGATTAGTAGCCGGAATCTTAGGTTTGACAAACTTCTACGGCTTCGCCTTGTACATTCTCACGGCACTTTCCTCGGCAGCTACTGTTGCAGTGGTCAAATGTAATCTCGACATTGGAAAGTATGTCCCACAAGCACATGGTGTCAATGTCGGAGCTGGACCCGTTAGTGGAGGAGGTGGGGGTGTGGTGCTTTGGAAAGGATGGTGGGCGCTCGCTGGCCTTGGACAGGAGAATCTACTGGGATTCTTGTTATTCTGGATTGGAAGTTATGCCCTCATTCACGGTAAGTCTACATCGCCATGCCTTGGCTGCGAGCTGATGAGGCAGTGTACGACTAAATCAAAATATAGATGTGATGCATGATATATGGTACATTGATGTTGTGGCTTCGTGTGAGATCTATCTACGTCCTCCTGTCCTGGGATCTACTGGTTTCAATGGACATAAAGCTGCTCCTATCGTTCTACCTTCTTCGCTGAGGAGGTTGTACGTCGAAGCTGCGTTACGCTGTTTGATCAGCGTTATGACCTATCGACGATCGAGATGGACTCACCGAATCCATTACGTCTAGCTGGATACCTAGACTGCTAATGTAGTCTTTGATCTCCTTTGGCGCTGGCAGCACAGTTTGCCCAGTTCCAAATAATAGAATCTCTACATCATCAGCTCAGCTACCATGCATGTGCAAAGCTTGACTGACCCGGCCGAGGAACTACACTCTCAAACACCTGAAATCGCTCTTTAGTCCATCCTTTCCATGCTTCCTCCATTCCACCACTGCCATCTCCTTTAGGCGGATCGACATTCCATAGTAGCGCCTGATATCCCGCCAGCACTAAGCCCCCCGGTACGACGAGATCGTCCGACAAGTGGAAGCCTTTCGGCGTCAATTTAGCGATTGTGAGGGATGGTCGATCGGAGGTTTCGAATATATTTTGTAGAGATTGAAGGGGGCGAGTGGTATGTAGACCCCTTGCTGTTAATGGCTGTGCCAGGCGTGTGACTGATGTTCGAAGCATTATGATTGATTCCAATGAGGGATGATGGAGGCATCTACAGCTTCCTATGATGCGCATCATGCAGTCAGGGTGGTATATATGTTCCCCCTGTTTAATTGTGATGGTTGTGTTTCAGGTTGGGATGTGTTGATTAAACGCGTTGAATTGACAAGTGTGATTCCTTTCATCAACCTACACCTATACATTCACCCTAACGCCTATTCTCACGCCCCTCTTCACGACCCTCACGATAAACCGCCATCGGACAAATAACGATACACCGGTAAACCATACACATACGACCATCTTTCAGGGCAACATTCACGACAACACCAAAACCATCCTTCGCTAAACTCAAGTAAACACCACATACTCGCTTTGGCCACTCCTTTCATCTATTTCACGATACATTCACGCGCAATATGGCTACCGTTGGTATACAGCCATCGCTGAATCCTCAGCAACAGCATCAGCAACGACAATATCATAATCAAATGCAACAACAACACGTCTATCCGAACCACTCGAATATGGAGGATTCAGATGATGGAGAGGACGAGGAGGATTCAATGGAAGGAGCTATCGATATGAATCAAGCGCAATTTTATCAGCAGCAACAACAGCAAGCGGCATATTATCAGAATCATCAGCAACAACTTGATGGATCTGGGAGTCAGGGGGAGGCAGGACCGTCGTCAAGGGTCGCGCAGAATGGCTTGATCACCCATGGGGACATGCAGGAAGGATTAGACGAGGAAGAATACAGTGACGATGATGAGGACGATGAGAGTGAAGCAGATATTCCAGATGAAAATATAGACTTCAGTCTTACATACGCATTGTAAGTTGACATTCCCGGTGAGTCGCAGCCAGAACTGACGCGTAGACATACATTCCTCGCGACAGTCGAAGGTCAGGCATCAGTTGTCAAAGGCGACTCATTGTTACTTCTCGACGACGCCAACTCGTATTGGTGGCTTGTTCGAGTTCTCAAGACTGAAGACGTCGGGTATATACCTGCTGAAAATATCGAGACGCCTTTCGAACGACTTGCACGATTAAACAAACACCGAAATGTAGAGTTGGCAGCTGCTACAGCACAGGAAAAATCCGTCGCGGATCGAAACGAGCGAGATAAGCTCAAAGGGTTGATTGCTGGGAAGTCCAAGAGTATAGCCATGGACAGGTCGGGCGAAGGATCAAGCGGCGATTCATCAGGTCCAAGACGCGTTATCTTTGCTCCTCCGACATATGTCGATCACCCTGGAAAGACTTGGGTCAGTGATGGTGAATCCGACAGCGACGGCGACGAATCTGGCGAAGATGAAATGGACGACCAGCAGGACGAGGCGGACGATCGTCAAGCGGAACAGAGTCGTGCTGCCAATGGAAACATGGCTGGACAGAGTGTCGGACCCGATATGGAGCCTGATGATGGTGTCGAGTGGGCCGATCAAGCCACTATCGAGCAGCAAAGAAGGATGGTGGCCAACCGACAACCTCAAGCCGATGCTTCGGGAGCGGCTCAATCAAACAACCCATACCTTGTCGCACGTCAAAACAGCTCGTCTGACCTCAACGGCCCAAGCAGCCCATACGATCCAGCTCATGCCAGCAACGACGTCAAACGAATCACTGTCACGCCAAACGTCGCTCAGGGCGCTAATGGATCCCCACTCCTCCCCAGTGCAGTCATGCAACAACAACAGAGTGGACCTGGTTCCCGAAACGTCAGCGGCCAATCTACCAACTCGCTACACTCCGTCACTTCCAACTCATCTCTGCGATCGTCTGAGCCCGGCAGTCCACCGAAGAAAATCAAGAAATCAAGCAAAGAAGATCTTGCCGAGGGCGGCGAGAAAAAGAAGAAGGGTGTCTTGAGCGGTCTATTCTCCCGTAAGGGTAAAGACAAGGACAAGAAGGGAATCTCGAGTTCGGATAAGCGAAACTCTGAAGATAGCCAGGCTAGTGTGGTTGAAGGCTCGCCTGCCAGTCAGTCAAGGTACTCGCTTGACGAATCGCCCAAACGACCCATGGTCACGATTAATGAGCGACAAGAGAATCAACAAGCTCAACCTGCCGCTGCTGTTCAGCACAGCTATCGACTACAACAGCGTGATCAGGCATTACAGCAGTCGTATAGCAGCAAGTACCTCAAGAGTTCGCCTTCCTCCGACAGTACCTCACCTATCGCCGAACAAGCTGCCGCTGCCGTCGCACAGTCTGCTGCTGCCATGCGTCTATCAGCTATGAATAGTGGATCCACAAATCGTCCTCCGAGTCTCATGGTCTCGCCAAATCCCGCCGGACCACCCCTGCTCAACGTCATGCGAGTCTTTGCTGGTGATCATATTCGATCAGAAGCGAGCTTCAAGACTGTGCTACTCAACGAGACGACAACGAGCTCCGACCTCATTCGACAAGCAATGCAGCGATTCAGTCTCAAGGGTGCTGCCGAACCGAGTGCCGATACTATGTACTACCTCACTATCAAGGATATGAGCGGTGAAGAGATGGAACTTACTTCGCCTGAAAAGCCATTACCTGCTTTCCAGGAGGTAGTAGCTCGATGGTCCGAGGACGACGACACGCACGTCAAGAAAGTCAAGCGATCGAGCATCTCCAGTATTTCGAGTATGATGAGTTTGTCGAATCACCCAGCAATTGCCAAGCTTGGTATGAACGATTACGGAGACGATTCGGCAGTCAAGATCTATCTCAATAGGCGCAGACCTGGGTCGATGCAGGTTGGCAACGGTATGCCTGAACCGCCAAGCGAATTCTCCAGTTACAACACTCCGCTATCTACCGTTCAAGAGTCCTCACCAGGCAAGGCGCTCGCTCTACAAGATGGATCCGGTATTTCCACACCGCCAAGACGTAATCCCGGTCTTACCGTCAATGTCGGTTCGTCGCAAGCTTCCCCTGAACGATTCTCGTCACCTTCCGCCAAGTTTACAATCCAATTGCTCATTCATCAATCTGATTTACCCGATGGATCCGCTTTCGATCCTGCTTCCGGTAGTATCCTTTCAAGGCAGGTTGTACGTGATCGAATGGCTGCTGGGCATCCTAGTCCGTCCATGGGTCCTGAGCCTCGGAAAAGGTTGTTTATCTTGCCTCGAAACGCTACTGTTGTGGAAGCTATCGAGCAGGGTTTGGAGAGGTTCGGGATCCTGGAGGGAGTGGTAGATGGAGGTGATGATGTTGAGGGTAAAGTTGGGGATAGAAGGAGTGGGACCAAAGTCAGGTATTCCCTGTCTGCTGTTCGTGATGGTGATGGTGAGTTTTTTCTTTCCTCTGATGTATTGACGCTCATGACAGAACGCGCGTTGTTCCCATCAAGCAAGCTCCTCGAAGCATACACTATCCCTCCCAAGATGCGACCTGTCGAGAAATCGACCACAAAAGAACAACGACGTCGATCGCGAGATGTCAGCCTTACTCTCGGTGATGCTGGCGAGGTATT
The DNA here is from genome assembly GCA_017654735.1 of Vishniacozyma victoriae. Taxonomy (NCBI): domain Eukaryota; kingdom Fungi; phylum Basidiomycota; class Tremellomycetes; order Tremellales; family Bulleribasidiaceae; genus Vishniacozyma; species Vishniacozyma victoriae. The sequence continues at coordinate 2,269,172 of JADPYG010000088.1, forward strand.
GCCCACGGATCCAGTCTTTATCCTCCGGAGGGTTAACCCTAAATCGTTTGGCTCACGTATCCTCAACCCAGGTACATTGCAATCTCAGCAGCGTCAACAGCCTTCATCGCTGGAAACACCTCGGGCTAGCGATCGGAACCCCAAATCACCCCAAGAGATTATCGCTGCTCAACGCGCTGCATCTCGAGCAACACAGGAAGCACTTATCTCGGCACAAGAGAACCAATCTCAGGGTGTCGATGTGGTGGTTCGCGACAAGGGGACGATTCGGTCTTCTCGACTACTGGAGGCGAATGGTGCAGAGGTACTTCGATACTCGTACATTGACGACGAGGGTGAGACTTATGATATTTCGGAATTGTTAGAGGAGGAATGGGGTTCAGAAGCTGTCGAATCTCCCGAACAACTCTCGCCACCTAAATTTGCTCGTCAAGGCACCGATCAGTCCATCTATCATACTGCCCCCTCGACTCCTCTAGAAGGTTTGGACAGACCGATATTGGGTGGTCGTCAACCCAGTTCGACCGCGAGTGGATCTTATGACCTTCTGCATTCCGTCGTTCAGCGATCTGCTGGCCAGCCCGACTCGAACCTTGAAGAGAGACTTCATAGGGTCATTGATAAAGCCAAGAGCACGTCCTCGATGAAGTCGAGTTCGTCTATGGATTCTGTTGATGCTGTTCGACCTACCATCACTAGTAATACGAGTTACGGTAGTTATACTAGTAATGGACGGACGACACCTACGTACAATGGGAATGGTCGATCAACACCCAACGGACAAGCCTCAGGTCGGACCACACCACAAGCTAGAAATCTGTCGCCATTGCCTGAAGGACGAGAAGCGGATCTCACACCACGTTCATCGTCCCGTCAGCAGAATTTCCAGAATACCGCTGCAACTGTCAACAGGATTATTTCAAGGCATCGTCAACAACCTTCAATAGCGTCTCTCATGTCGGATCTCTCGGTCCCAGCGCCGCATGACGACGACGAAGGTTCATCAACACCTCGAACAGCTACTTCCTCCACACACCCCACTCCGCCATTATCATTAAACGGTAATGGGGGTATCTATCGTCGAGCCGTATCGACCTCTCCATCCCCATACCCCCGAGCTCCAATTTCTTACTCAGACGATTTCGGGATCAAAGCATTACTCGCTATTGTCGAGGCTCGAGCGAAAGACCTGGGAATGAAGAGGGTTCAATTGAAGGACAGTGATGAAGTTGAGAAATACTTGATTGGGGACAAAGTTGTGATGGATACTGTTCATCCGGCTATCAAAGGGTGTTTTGCAGATATTCAATCGAGGTTGGATAAATTCGATGAGGAGGTGGATGATCTACTAGCCCAGGTAGGTAGGAGGAATAGGGGCAGGAAAGTAAAGGAGTAATTTCCATAAGACGTGATAGAACGTCTTTGATATTGGGATAGGGAGGGGACGAAGAAATTGTTTAAAAGACTGTTTATTGGATTTGAATACTTTTGGATATATGGTAATGCTGCTCTTTCATCTGTAGAATATATCTTTTGGTAATGACTGTAATGAATTGCTATGGACTTGATATGTGTCGTGGTCCCGGATATGTGCCCGCTGGTTGGTTCAACCTATGCAAAGTGCAGGCAAGGACTCCAGACCGCCTGCGTCACAGGTCATCCCGTGTTCTTCCATCATAACATCGTCAGACAGTATATACATAATACAAACACTAAAGATGCCTTCAAACAAGATCAGCAAGCAAGCGTCCAACACCAAATTCCAAACCTCGACGTGCGGACCTGGCCTGGTGAAAGTCACGACCAATAGCAACTCAACGCCAAATTCGACACCAGTGAAACGTGCTGCTCTTGGACCTCTGGGTAGTTACGATATCAAGGGCCTCACGCGTGTGAAAGTGAAGAGCGCACCAGGGACGAAGGCGTCGATAGTGGGCGAGTCAACCGGTCTGTCCGAGATACGCGCCACGCAGGATCAGACGGAAGTGGTGAGTCATGATTTCTATGGCCAAACTGGCAGCTGATGCCGGTGCAGGACATGAGAAGGAGAATGGAGACGTCCGTCAGGCGGGAAGTCGATATACTCGGAAAGAAACTGCGGAAGGAGCTCAATATGGGTCTGTCGGGTGCCTCTCAATCGCTCGCTAGTCTATCAGCAGAAGTAGCACGCATACAGGCAAGTGCAGCAATCGACAAGCCTATAGCAATGAATACTAATTCAAGGTCGATCGACATCTTGACGGACGTCATGTGGTGCTTCTAGGCGCATACTGCTACATCAATGCGATGATCACGGGTCAACCATCCGGAACGCCGGACGAAGGGTCGAGCCATGTAAGCCTTTCCGTTCCCCGAACAGAATCAGAGCCTGATCTAACTCCTAGGTTGAGAAACTAGTGAAACTAGCCACAAACAAGACTGGCCTGATAAAAACGAATCCTGAAGTCGCAGACATCTTGTCGGTCGAATCAGCCAAACGTATCACCACAATCATCGATGTCCAACGAAGACACTTCGAGGCGCATCCAAACCTTGTGCCGGCGGTCCTAATCAAGAAGCTATTTCTGATTGAGCGCGCTATGCGGAGCGCTTATCATCAAGATCTCGGCGTGATGGTGGAGCTGCTCGAAGTGGTGTTGGTGGTCACACCTCTGAAGAATAAGAAGGAGTTTATTGATACATGGAAGAACGAGGATCTAGATGGATGGGACTGTTTTGATCAGATACAGATCAATCGATTCCTTAGATCCGACTGAGGTGATGAGCTCACGGTCTCAGTAGGGAGGGATCTGAGGCAGTAGAGGTCCGGAGCCAAGGCGGAAACATGGAGAGGGGGCTACACTTCCAATAGGCAGTTGTTTTCGTTCCTGTGATAAATTGACTTTGAGTACTTTGGTGTTGTTCATGCTCGTAGGGTACATCTTTTGGTAATGACTGTAAATAATTGCTACGGACTTAATATGTATGATGCTTTCTCTTATCTCCTCACTTTGGCAGACTATCCTGGAGCTCAGTGTGATTTAACATAAAAGACTCGTTATCGACAAAGACCGCGTCGAGTACAATGGAAGTAAGTGAATGAGGTGATCAGGTGAGCTATTCCATGAGTTTTTGGGATGTTTGGAGATGAAAGCGCCTAGGAAACCTCTAGTGAATGATCGTTAATCAGTGCATGAAATCCTAGATACTCTACAAGATTCACATAATCATTATCGTCCACCTCTACCTCTTCCCCCTCTACCCCGACTCTCACCCCTGCCTCCGCCTCTCCCTCCTCTTCCCCTTCCACCCCGCCCGTGTCCATGCCCGTGATCATCATGATACTCATCGCGACCTTTATACCCACTCCCACTGCCATTTCTCTCTTTATAAGGTCCACCACGTTCTTTACGTGCAGGAGGCCTGTTCGACCATGGTTCGGTCCCCATTCGATCATGTAATTCATGTGGCGGTGGTGGAGGTGGTGGTGGGAAATCATATCCGTATCCCCTCGGTGGTGGAGGTGGGGGTGGTGGTCCATAGCCATGAAAATGAGGCGGTGGTGGTGGCGGTAGTGGTGGAAGCCGATGATCATGTTCGTACGCGTACCCGTGTACTACAGCTGGTGCCGGAATAGGCGTAGCGACCACAGCAGGTAGCACGGCTGGAAGCAGTTTCTCGAGACTCGCAATCTGAGCCTTGAGGACATCAAGAGTAGCCAGGACCGTAGCGGGATCAATCACTGCTACAGGAGCGGCAACAGGTGCAGCGGGAGCAGCAGGTGGCGCTGATTCCTGTGGTCGATTATACTCTAAAGTTGAAGGTCGGGTATAAGTATCCTCTCGATATCCTCTAGGTTCGGCTACTGCTCGAGCATAAGTCTGCGGAGGAGGTGCTGACGGTCGAGATCGTGAATATTCCGATCTGGTAGGTGAAGATTGTAGGCTGGCCATGCGAGCACGCCTTCTCGCTTCGTATGCTGCTTCGTCCTGGGTTCGTGCGACAACTTGAGCGGCGGCGCCGGCGTCGGTAGATCGATACCAACCATCACCGCCTTTACCTGTTGATGTTGGTCGGGTATTATGAGTATACTCGTTCTTTACCGCATCTCTACCTGAGTATCCTGATGGCCCTCGAGGAGCGGGAACAGAGTGAGCCTCATGTGATCGATGTTCTGACGGACCATGTGGTCTGTCATCAGTCATCATGCCCACACGTGTACGTACGATCTGGGATGATCATCTCGCCCGTGTCGATCTTGTCGACCAGGTGACCGCGAGACTCGTCGATGACCATGTCCACGCCCACGATCATGTGATTCATGTCGCGTTCGATCCGATATCCTCTCGTGCAATGAAAGCTGCCTCTCCATACGCTGTGGCTGGGGTGCCGAAGACCTCGAATCATATACATCCCATTCACCTTCTTCTTGCTCGGACCTGACTGATTGCCTATCTTTATCTTGATGCTGGTCCCTCTGAGCAGGTTCTGCAGGTTTCTGATGCGCCGAGACTGCTGCCCTATATCGTTTCTGCTCTTCATTCTCGTTTTCAGGCCTATCCTCTCGATCTCGTTTGGTACCGTTCGTAGCATTCATGTTGTCGTCATTGCCGTCTGCTCGTTTTGGAGCATCGCGATCTCGTGGACTTTGGCTGATACCATCCCTCTTTGATGCGAGTAGACGTTCCTTGAGGATAGCAGCTCGAGAAGCAGCACTTTGTACGGTCTCGTTGGCATCCTGGGGCCCATCCGTGGTAGGTGGCGCGGGCGGTGCGGGAGTAGCTGGTGGAGGCGGTTTATCCGTCGACACGGAAGGTCGAGTTGACCCCTCCTCCTCCCTTGATCCTGTCAATTTAACGAGCTCCTCATACGCATGATCACTAGCCGCTGGATCTTGAGATTTCAAGAATTTCTCAGCGACTTGAGCGAGTTTCGACATTTCCAATCCAGACATGCTATTTACCGATTTCCGACTAGCAGCCACTTGTTCCTTGAATCGACGTAATTTGTCTAGCGAGTCCAAAGGCGATTTGGTCGCAGGAGATAGGACGAGGGATGGAGACCATGATGCCGTTGCCGGAGTCTTGATAGCTTCTCTCGGTGTGCCGGCGGGTGTCAAGTTCAATGGAGCCGGTCTTGAGGATCTACTCAAATCGTCTCTGGAAGGGGTATTCGTAGAGGCCGAATTTGGGGTTCGGGCGGGATTCAATGGCGAGCTAACGGATGGTGTAGCTTGAGGTATCAAGCTCAATCGAGAAGGATGGACTTTGTAACTTGGGCTGTTTACCTCGGAACTAGCTGACGTTGCACTTTCCGCTTTCGGATTCGGATCGGGATGTGATTCGGGAGCGGTCGTGTATTCGCTAGTGGTAGCATCGATCACACTATTTCGACTTGAAGCAGACGACCATTGATCCGCTTTTGGGGGTAATTTCGTCTTCATACTCGCAGGTCCAGTAGGTGCAAGTCCAGTACTGACTGGTACAGATCGTTTCGTAGGACTTGGACTCCTTGGAGATCTCCTCCCATTCCCATTTGCATATCCATTTGAATATGTATATTCTCTTCCAGTCATTTGAGGTTGTATAGGAGCACTAGTCGGTCCATTAGATCCATAATGATTCTGCCTATTCCTAGTATTTGCACTAGCAGAATTGGAATCCGAGCTGAAAGCAGGTGGTCCACTCCCGCTACCACTTGGACCGGCGTGCGATCGTTTCGTGGACCAGTGCGGATCGTAATTTGACCCTTTATACCTCCCTGATGGATCCGATGGCATTGTGTAAAGTGCGAGGCCGGGGAATGAGGGTGGCTCGGATACACACCGACGAGACTGGTCTGTGCTTAGCATTGTACGTTGTGGATGAATGTATTGCAGAGTGTGGCTCAGAGATCGAGAGGTGTTAGATTAGGTGAGGAATGAATGGGGTAAGAGGGACTTACAGATCAAGTTGCTCCCTTTGGCTCCCAAAGCTATGCCGAATCAACGACGAAAGGGCGGATCACAAAGGAGCTCGTATTTGCGGGCCGGGCGTAACGGAACCCAGCTGAATGAGAGATAGATTTGAAAATAGAAGTCAAGATACAAAGACTGTCTACAATGACCACTTTGATCATAAGTTTGGTGATGAAGAGAGGGAGAGATAGTTCTGAATTTGATGAAACGGGGATCAATTGGATTCATGTAATGACGTCAACTTTCCCACGGCTTTTTGGTTCAGTAAAAGAGGTATGATACATCACAGCAGGGTCTATGCATACTCAATAGCTCACTGATACATCTCATCATAGTACTATATCTTCCATATCAATTTGGAAGCTGCAGGTGCTCTGAAAGGTGAGATGTATGAATTGGCCAAATAATGATTTTGTAGTTGATTCAGTTGAATTCGGCGCGTGTCGCATGTCACTTTGCGCGAACCCTGTCTAAAGTTACGTCAATTATACATCAACTTATATTTCAAGACATTAAACAGGAGATGGCAACAGTGCATCCTTCACGAATGAGGATGGTTCCTCAATCACGACCACCTCCACCACCACCACCTCGGCGGTCCCCCACCCCACCGCCGAAGATGAGCAGGGAAGAAGAATTGAAACTTAAATTACTTGCTAAGCGGAAACAACAACCCGAATCTAGTGGACTCAAGATTAAGGGATCGTCGAAGCACGATGTGGAGGAGGAGCCTTTGCCGGATATTTATAGGGAGAGGAAGAGGGATTCAGCTGAACCTGGTCCTTCGAGGGATAGGTCGTCGGCTATGCATGGATGGGATGATAGGGATGGGGATGACTATCGTCGACGCTCGAGATCAAGGTCCAGGAACGATGGTCAATATCCTCGCCAGCGATCAGATTCTCGCTCGAGGGTGGAGGACTCGTCTTTACCTCGCAGAAAATCCGAGTCTCGAGATAGACCGCCTCGATATGACGATAGATATCCACCTCGACATGATGACAGATATCGCCCAAGATCAAGGTCAAGATCAAGAGATAGGAGACCACCTCCACGTCGAGATGATAGAGAATACATCCGTAACGACCGCCCGCCCCCACCGCATCTACCTCCCTTCCCACCTAAATGGGATCAAGACCTCCCACCACCAATAGCTCCTCCTATCAGACTAGGATTCGGGGGACCCGGTCCGGCTGGTCTAATACCAGGTCAAGGTCAAGGGCAGGGGCAGGGTTATCAGCCAGGACCGGGTACTCGGGGTCTTGGTGGGAATGGATTTAGACAAGGAGGTGCTGTTGATTTTGAGAAGTTAGTCCTCTCATTCACTTGTTGGACGGGTACTGATAGTAGACGACGACTGGAGAGGGAGAATAATCCGTTATCAATCTGGCCACCTTCCCCTAAAAGCCCTTATCGGGATGAAGAGTAAGCTACGACCCCCCACACTTCTCAGTGGACAAGCTGACCCTCAGTGACCCATTGCAAAAATCCAAGAAGAAAAGCAAGAAATCAAAATCAAAACGACACCGACGATATTCGTCTGAATCAGACTCAACAGATTCCGAAGCTGAAGAACGTCGTCGTCGCAGACGTCGAGAGAAGAGGAGGAAAGAATACTCTGATGAAGAGCGAGTGAAGAGTGATGATTCGGATGACGAGAGGGAGAGGCGAAAGAGGACGACTAAATCTAAATCGAGATCTGCAATCTCCCCTCCTCCTGCTGGGAAAATAGATTGGGTTGAGACAGAGAAAAGTGGAGCTGCCAGTACGACTGTCACAGCGGATATACCTTCAGATTCCGACGATGGGGAAATGGTCGGCCCATCTTTACCTGCCGAACATAGAGACAAAGCACGAAAACAAGCGTACGTCATGTCCCCCTCCCACTTCCGAACATAACTAATAAGTAGGTTCAAAGATATGTTACCAGGTGAAGCAGCCGCCATGGCCCTGTACGCAGCTAAAGGTGAACGTATCCCACGACGAGGTGAAGTTGGATTGGATTCAAATAGGATTGAAGAATTTGAGACATCTGGTTATGTCATGTCCGGTAATCGAAATAAGAAGATGAATACAGTTAGGTTGAGGAAGGAGAATCAAGTTATTAGTGCAGAGGAGAAGAGGGCTATCTTGAATTTGCAAAAGGAAGAGAGGATGAAGAAGGAGGGTGCTATCATCAGTCAGGTACGTGTGCCATCTTCATCGATGGGGTGGATGCTGATGATATAGTTCAAGGAACTACTGGATGACAATTGGCGCTCGCAGGGTCTGAAGGGCAAGCCAAATGACTAGTGATCGTTTATCAATCCATATCTACACAGTTTTGCAGTTGCTCTTGATAGTCGCTCTTGATAACAGATTTTGACATTGTATACATGTAACTTCATCTCCGACCAGCACTTTATCTAATATCCCGCAATTACTTGAGAGTAACAAGCTCCTCGGAAGAGGTTGGGTCTACTTGTCAGCTTGGCCAGGGGATGCTGTGGTAGGTTTAGCTTACGGATAGCAACGGTATCATCAAAGTCCTTCTTGGTAGCTCCCATCTTGATAGCCACAGCGACTGCTTGTCAGCATGCCGACCTCTATAATATCATAAGGTACTTACATCCCTGCATGATCTCATCACTTCCCTCTCCGATAATGTGCAAACCGACTACCTTCTCCTCCTCTCCAACAACAACGAGCTTGTAGGCTGTAGGTTGCTTGTGGGCTTCATCGAGCATGGCAAATGACATTGCCTTGAACTATTGATTAGCATTTGCAATCATGGACTAAGGCGACATACGCTAGTGGTGTAGACCTTGACTTTATCTCCGTACTTCTCCCTTGCCTCGGGCTCGGATAGACCGACCGATCCGATAGTTGGGTGACTGAAGATCAGCTTGCAGCTCAGGGAGACGATATGATGAAAGCTTACGAGAAGACAACAGAGGCAACATTGTCATAATCAAGATGATCATCCTTGAACTTGTCCCCACCAAACAGCCTATTACTCAATCGCCTTCCAGCGGCAATAGCAACAGGAGTCAACAAGACTTTTCCAGCAACATCACCCAAAGCATAAACATCGGGAACGTTGGTCTCTTGGTACTTGTCTGCAACGATATCTCCTCGCTTGTCGAGCTCGAGCTTGATGACGTCTGGAGCGAGGTGCTCGGTATTGGCATGTCGACCGATAGCCCATAGGAGAACATCTACGTTCTCGAGGGGTTTGTCGAGGGAATCAATGTGGACTGTGAGGGAGCCTGAAGAGTTCTTCTCGACCTTCTTGACGTTGGAGCTCTTGTGAACGTTCATTCCAGTCTTCTCTACTTTATCAGCTCGAGTCATGCGGTACAGTAAGGACGTACCCATGTAAGGAACCAAGGTATCAGAGAGGATAGGGTCGAAACTCCTCAAGACTGAGTCATGCCTGATGACCAAATGGGTATCGGTACCAAGAGTGTTGAAAACACCAGCGAGTTCAACAGCGATATATCCAGCACCGACAACAACGACCCTCTTGGGCTGTTCCTCAATGTCAAAGAACCCGTCAGAGTTGATACCGTAAGAAGCACCGGGGATCTCATCATCGGAAGGAATGGTAGGTCGACCACCGACGGAAACCATGATCTTTTTGGATTTCACTTGATACTTTGTTCCGTCCTCTTGGGTGATTTCGACAGTGTGGGGATCGACGAATTTGGCCCATCCATCATGGTAATCTACGTTCTCTTTGTGCAAGTTGCTCTCGCTAATCATCAGCTCTTGTCCATCAAGTGTCGATCGAAGCTTACTAAATACCGTTCAATCGCTTGATGTAGGCATCTCGCTTGGTCTTGAGGGCGTTCCAGTTGAAAGAGTCGATCATCTGGTCGGCAATTTTGTCATCACCGAAACCGTACGCAACGGCTTTTCGGATATGATCGGCAGCATCGGCACCGTACCACATGACCTCTGAGAAACATTAGCTTGGGGCGACCTTGATGGTTGGATCATTGAGCTTACTCTTGGGAACACATCTGCTTTGTCAGCTGATACCAGAGGGAAGACGACAGCTGACTCACCCGACATTGACACAAGTTCCACCGAGCCTGTGAGTACCTTCTACAAGTCCAACCTTGGCGCCGTGCTGAGCTGCTCTCCTCTATTCTTGGTCAGCTATCGTTACCTGCAGAAATCGGCTAGCTTACGGAAGAAGCAACACCTCCAGATCCACCTCCAATGACAAAGTAGTCGCTTCTCGATCAGCTCAGATAGTAGAAAAGCGGCGAGAGTGACTCACTACTCTCCAGCCTGTCCGGCCTCTTTAGCAGGAATAGGTGCCATATTTCTAACACTTGTAGAAACTGATCGATATGTAATGGGATTACTTCGAGTGAAAGTAGTTGATGTGGGTGTGATGTATGATAAGCCCTTTAATGAGCTTATGGGAGTTATGAATCGCAGTTTGGATAAAGAGACTGTCCTGTGATATGGGCAGTCTACGATTGATTGTATATATATGATAGGTATGTGATTAGGAAGCAACAATCCCCGAATACATGCGGTGACGAATTCATGCATCTTATTACGTAAGTATCACATGCCCGGAATACGTGCCTGGGGTTAAATGAACGCGATTGACTTTATCAACAGCGACAAGAGTATACTTAATAACGAGCAGTATGTTGGCATCATGACAATCCTAGATCAAGCTGGAGGGGAAGAGAAGAAAGAGTATAGACACAAGACTCTATCAGCATATTATCCGCATCTATACACGCTGCACGACTACCTCCTCACAGCTCCAAGATCATCGACCTCGGCCATCATTTCGGCAACAGATTCGGACGAATATAAACGACTAATACAAGAGACAGTATGTGCTTGCCGTCTGGCTCCTCAAGATCTACCATCAAAGGGCGAGGTATGGGGCACACAGCAGGAAATTGTGAATAGAGTGCTCGGGGAGGTAGCTAGGCGCTGTGCAAGAGAAGGGATCAAGGATGTCTTGAACACTAGTGATAAGGTAAGCTACATTTCTCGCGATTTCCGAGAAAGCTGAGTATATAGTATGCATCAGACGATCTACCCGTACACGTCACTTCGACAGGACTGGGGGCTATCCTCGGTGGTCCAGCAGCCTTACTCCGCTCAAGGCCCTGGAAAGTCTTGCGCTCGAGGTAAGCTCTAGTAATCAAGTCGTGACAACCAGCTGACATACAGGATTGGAGATGATGCCTTCCGACATATCATCCTTCACATGTCATTATTCCTGCCGGTACAGAATAATTGCTTCATGCAACTAAGCGGCGAACCGGTTTATGAGAGGTATCAGCACCGACCCTCTCAGGTAGTCGAGCAAACCAGTGTCATTTCCCGGTCCTCGAGCAGGCGTCGGAAGAAGAAATCAAAGGCTGTCGACAACGAGTCGATGTTCAAGGTCCTGAAGCGGGCTGTAGTAACTCGGTAGGTACTTTTGAGCCATGTGTATATCGCTAATAGCAGTCCGGCAGACACAAATCTCGCAAGGCAAAGACTTCTTTACGCCCATCCCGCTCGACGGCCAAACGGGGCATTGATCCACGGACTGCCTCCTCAACGTACGCCTTGTTCTTCCTCCTCTTGTCGTGGCTAATGAGCAGATATCCTCCAAAAACTCTCTTCTTCGGGCTCACCAACCGATGCAGCCTGTTTCTCCCTTCTACAAACTATCTTTCCTTCTTTATTCGATAATAGGAGCCGTGGGTCTCAAGTGGTGAAGGTGAGGGGTAGTATGGCTCGTATACCTGGTATGATGGGTGTTATGAGGGAGATACTGGTCAGGCATCGGGGTTGTGATTATACCAAAGAAATTTGGGTTCTGACTACTCGCCAACCCGGGGCAGGCGATAGTGAGCTACATGACTCGTCTCATAGTCAGGTATGTCACCCTTTTATCTTTACAACGAGACATGCTAATGTCAGGTCTCCCGCTTCGCTACATCATGCCTCAAGAAACTGATTGGTCCAAGTATCTTAGGTGGAGAGGAAAACCTACGTGTCTTGCTTCGACGTAAGTCTCACTTTAGGCTGTGCTGATATCAGATGCCCGAAAATTCATCACGGCAAAACAACATGAGAACGTGTCCCTACACTCTTTGCTTCAAGGTATAGCCATCAATGATATCACCTGGCTAGTCATTCCCGGATCACCACGTCCAAATCCTCAAGAAGCTGCAAAGAGACGGAAATTGGTGGAAGACCTCATCACATGGCTATTTGAGGGATACTTGATCCCGCTTCTTCGAGTAAGTCTAATTTTGACGATAGAGCTGATTTAAGAATACATTCTACGCAACTGAAACTGCTGCTACGAGGTATAAAATCGTTTACTATCCCCACGAAGCCTGGTCATCAGCCACAAAACCCCACTTTGAGCATTTACAACAAAACTTCCTACAAGAGCTCGATCATGTCAGTCTATCCTCTCATCTCATGTAATAGACTGACATGTAGAATGAAAGATACTTTGCCCACCAAGGTCCGTTAGGCGTGGCCGTGGTGAGATTGATTCCTAAACCGAATGGATTTAGGCCAATCGTTAATCTTGGGAGAACTATTGTATGTCCTTCTCCCGCGGCTGATCTGATGAAATAGCGTGGTCCGAATGAGTTGGGAATATCAACTACGAGGGGGAGACCACAATCTGCGAATCAGGTCCTAAGGACCGTTCATCAGGTCTTGACTTTTGAGAAGGTTTGTCTGTGCCCGGAATAGGCTGATAGGCAGGACAGGAAGAGGGATCAATTGGGATCATGTTTGTTCGGAACCAATGAGGTGTTTGCTCCCCTGGCTTCTCTCAAATCCGAGCTGCTCAAGCTCCATGGGATTATGTGAGCTCTAAGATGAGAATGGAGGCTGATTCCAGACCAAAGCTTTATTTTGTCAAGATGGATATCAAAGCCGCGTTCGATACTATCAAGCAAGACAAGATGTTGGAAGTCGTCTCTTCCCTTCTTGATCAGGTAAGCTAGCGGCCCCCTTCTATTGGCTCAGCTGACGAGTAGGACCACGACTACTGCTTGATGCTATACTGCCTCCTCCTCCCTCCAGCTAGTAGAGCCTCTCAAGGCTCTGCTAGGCGGTTATTCAAACAACGCGCCGTCGTAGATGGTATGTCCCACACACGATATAGCTGACACCAGATGGCGCATCGATTGGATTCGACGATCACGCTCTTGAGATCGCTAAACCCCTGCGGAATGCTGTTTTGGTCGATATGGTCCGTAAAAGGCATGTGACCAAAGAAGCTTGTTTGAAGCTACTACGTCAACATATCAAAGAGAATGTCTGGCAGGTAAGCTATCTATACCTGTTGCGGGAACATAGCTGATTATAGATCGGATCGAAATTGTATCGCCAGAAAGAAGGAATACCACAAGGATCAAAAATCTCTTCGTTACTCTGCTCGATATTCTATGCTTCCCTCGAATCTCGTCATCTAGGGTTCGTCCATCGACCAGGCTCTGTACGTCCCTCCATTCGATACATGCTGATAGTAGCGATTATTGAGATATATCGATGATTTCCTCTTCATCACTGATGATTTGTTGACTGCGAGGCGGTTTGTGCAAGATATGAAATCTGGTTTTCCAGAGTATGGAGCTTTTATATCGCCCAGCAAGACGCTCCTTTCTTTCCGTGATCATAGCTTGGTCTCTGCCCAAGTTCTGTCTGGTGAAAGTATGTCATTGTCTCTCCAAGAGCTGACCATAGGTTTCCCATTCTGTGGCTTCCTGATCGACACACAGAGCCTGGATGTCAGTATGGACCATCATAGAATGCTTACTGGTCGTACGTCCCCCCTCATATATGACACTGACAAATAGCAATCAACCAGTCCTTCGCACTAAGGTCAAATAGGAGAAAAGGATCATCATTCCTAGGTTGGTTAAGCCGTCAATTGGAAAATAGGAATCACGTCGCCTATGTAAGATGAGCTTCACGATGGAGCTGATGGAATAGCTCGATACGATACATAATGATCTCCAGACGGTATACTTGAACGTATTTGTCAATTTCGCAATGACTGCAATGAAGATTCCACATTATTTCAAAGGAACGATTTCGACTAGGCAAGCTGAATCTATCTCCCGTCAGTCCCCCCTGCTCCTCACAAAGGTAGATAGAGCCGAGCTGACGGGCAGACTCGTTGATTCTCGCTGTGGAGTATACATATGTAGCTGGTCGAGCTCGGGTTAAACATTCATCAAGGGATGATCCGGGTCAGGAGCATTACGGAGTCAAGAAGTCTGATTTCATCTTGTAAGCCCAGTCTGAAACCAAGTTTGGAGTTAGCTGATGATAGTCTTGCAAAGACTGCGATGCTGATCGTACTGTCCAGGAAGGCTTCTAGGATGAAGGGGGTTGTTGATTTGCTGAAGAGGGATTTGATGGGCGGGAGAAACAGGGCGAGAGAAGTGCAGTTTGACACGATCATCACTAGAGGACGAGCGGCCGTTGAAGGCGCCAAGTACTAGATTGATGTATTTCCTCCGTCTTGACATCTGAAACTCATGGCCACACAGCCCACATGCCTCTGCCTGCAAAAACAACCTGTTAGTGCACGTCAATACAGCTGATTTGTGTCGGCTTTATATCCTGGTCCGACAAAATGGTCCGCTTCGCAATCCGCTGTGGATGAATGCATCCTCACATCGTACAAGTCCCAAACTACAATCCTTCCTGCTTAGATGGTAGTCTCGTCTATTTATCAGTTTTGCCCTACGATCAGGATCCGCAAACTCACAAGGTAGAACGGTCAAAGTCTGGGGAACGTTGCTTTTGAGGGAGATGTGTCGAGCCTCACGGGGCTGGGCGGGCTTCCTCTTGAGGACAACCTTCTCTCCGGTCTTGGCGGCCTCGACCTTCTTGGCGGCGTTGGACTTGACTCGGTCCAAGAATTCCTGTCGGCACTTGGAGTGCTTGATGTGCTCGACTCGGACGTTGACTCGCTTCTCCATGTATCGACCGTTGACGACCTTGTAACAGATGATTCCAACACCTCGGGGGGAGACGTTGTAGACGATACCGGTCTTTCCGTGGTAGACTATATATTAGTTCATTTCAACGTTGCAAAATAGAAAAGGGACATACACTTGTGGGGCATACCCTTCTGCTCAGAGGCGTTAGCCTTGATGTCGACGATATCTCCAACTCGGTAGTGAGTGAGGTAGGTGGTCATGTTTGGGGGTCCATGCTCTGTCCATTTAGCCATTTTGTCCTTGTGTTCCATAATCCTTCATATTTCCAACTCACGCTTGTGGTCCCTAGAGAACATGTGACGCGTTCGCGCCCTTAAACCGAAAGAGTGAGGCATCTTGGGCGATCTGATGTTAGTTTGGTTCTAGGTGTATGTTGTCGAGTAGCATGGCCATTCTCCGTCCTTCATCCAGTACTGTGTCCAATTTTCCATTCCTCTGCTAACCCATCTTTCCCATCCAAAGTACATCCTCCGATGTGATCATCCTCCTATGTCTTCCTTTCATGGCCATGCTACCTTCCTGTATTAGATTCTGACTCACTATCGATATCGATTAAGCTTGAAGAATGACAGAGAGGATCTCGTCGTCGTTACAACAGACTGGAGACTGCAGCGAGACAAAGAGCGGAATCAATTTATTCTATTCGGTCTTAGACTAACTCCGATATATTCGATTGTAGTCACGTGCCACATTGACAATATCGGGATTATCTATATTTCCAGGCTGTAGCTTGCATTCAGAGTGCTTTACTGGTCCCTGGCTACAGAGTGCTCCGTCTAGGTCTAAGCGTGATTCGAGGTTTTTCTCTTCTCTATCCATCAACACAGTGAGTGATTATTATACTATACATACAGTACATATATCTAATAACTTCTAGATGACTTGCGCACCAAGGAAGCAGTCCAAGACTTACAAAGTCCCAAAGAGGCCCTACGAGGCTGCCCGACTCGACGCCGAGCTCAAGGTGGGTTTTGATTATTTCAATGAAGGATGGAGGTATTGCAGAGTTGGCTGGATATATATGGACAGCGGACGTCTGGACAAGGGGAACAGCAGTGATAATAGGCTAGATGGGGATTGGGTGATGCTCTTAGAACGGCATTGGAATTGGGAGGGATTAGACGTCCGAGGCCAACTCTGCTCTGCCGACATACTTCATGGCCAATTTGAACTGAACTGACAACACAGCTCGCTGGAGAGTACGGACTCCGAAACAAGCGAGAGATCTGGCGAATTCAGTTGACTTTGTCCAAGGTCAGTCTACACGTCGACAAAACACAAATTTACATTAACTGATATCCAGATCCGACGTGCTGCCCGAGAGCTCCTCAAGCTCGACGACAAGGACCCCAAGCGACTCTTCGAGGGAAACGCCTTGATCCGACGACTAGTCCGAATTGGTGTGCTCGACGACTCCCGAATGAGGCTCGATTACGTTCTTGCCTTGAAGACTGAGGATTTCTTGGAGAGGAGGCTACAGACTCAGGTCTTCAAGCTCGGACTCGCCAAGTCTGTTCACCACGCCCGAGTCCTTATCAGGCAAAGGCACATCCGAGTCGGCAAGCAGCTCGTCAACGTCCCATCTTTCGTTGTCCGACTAGACTCCCAAAAGTGAGTCCCACCTACCCACTCCCTGTCGCTAAGATCCCCACTAACAAATAGGCACGTCGACTACGCTTTGGACTCTCCCTTCGGTGGTGGACGACCCGGTCGAGTTAAGAGGAAGAGGGCCGCTGCCGCCGCTGGAGGTGACAAGGCTGAGGGTGGTGAGGATGAGGATGACGAGTAGACTCTTTTTGCATTAGGATCGGGTCTATTTGTATGGCATGCATCGCTGCCGCCTGTGGATCAGCTCGTCGGAGCGGGAGTGGGCCTCAGTACTGATTGAATGGATCGTCCTGCCTCTCGACTCGCTACATGGGTTTAGGAACACCGCCCAAACCCCTTCTGGTTAGACCCAGTGAACTAATCGACCTACCTTCACGTCCGAACGCAGATGGAAGATTGACTAGTCATCCTTCCTGTCGGATGCGGGAGACTCAATCACGATAACAAAGAACAAGCAACTTGGCAAAATGCTCATTGGACTTTGGCGCACTGGGCGTCGAGAAGATACATCACGGACTATGGTACAGAATGACATATCGTCGTCCATCAGCTCCCTCCAGCCTACCCAAATCGCTGCCGAGCCATATCTCGGAGCCTATCCATCAGTTTTATATACCGTCACACCCCCAGCAACTCACATAGACATGGTGTCATTCTCCTTCTGCCTCCTCTCTGCCAATCTCTCTTCATTAGCAGATCGATAATCAGCCATCTGAGCATCACGTTTATCTTTCTTTCTGGCAGCAGCAGCATCCCTAGCTTTCAACCTATATATCAGCGTCCATAAATCCAAGAGAGGTAAGGACGTACGCAGCTTGGAAACTTGTCCCTTCACCCATTAAAGTCTTTTCATCAACTTCCAATCCTCCAACTTCTTTATCCCTCATTCCCTTATTAGCACTATTAACAGCTCTTTTCTCGGCCATCTTTCCTTCTTTCCCACCTAACCTGGGCGCATGCTCTTCAGCTCTATCGAGAGCTTGACGGCGGGTTGAAGCGCGTTCAGCTTTGGCATTGGCTGCTTCAAATTCGCGTTGGGCTTCTAGTGCTAGGCGGCGGTCGGACTGGGTCGGGAGGGTGGGCCCGATATGTGCTGAGTCGTCGAGGTGCGGACCGGGAGATGGGGATCGGGAAGGTGATTTTGGCTTCGTGCCCCATCTATTGATCAGCGTTATTCAGTTGTGGGAATTATAGCAGGACGTACCTGGAAGTACTCGTACCAGCAATAGGTGACCTGGGAGGAGCGGCATAATACCTCTCCCGTAAAGCTCCATCATTCCATCTCTAGTCATCAGCCTCCTCTTCTTCTTCATCTTAGATATGTAGACATACCCTGACAAATTTCCTGAAATACTTGTGCGTCTGATCTGAACTCATCTCGGTAAAGTCCTACATGCCGAATGGCGACATGGATATTAAGGTCAACAGTCAGGGTGTGATAGTCATGTGGGAAGATGAGTGTCAAAGAGCTCGTGATCAGTTCACCTTCCTGGAAGAAACGTAAGGGAAAGAAACATACTTTATCTCTTGAATCCAATAACCAATATTTGAATTCTGCTGATTTGACGCTTCTCATCAGTATCTTCTAAATATTGAAGATGAGAGGAGGGGAAACATAAACATACTAGTAATCTTCCTCCGTTATTGGTGAAATCCCAAGAGCTCTGATATCAAGTAAATCCTCATCACCCGATGGAGTCCCTTTATCCCTTTTACTCCTCTTTCTACTCTTGTCGTCATGATGACGGTCAGATCGATGTCTGTCGTCTTTGTGGCTAGATCTACGCCTTTCGGATTCATGTCGATCACGTCGAGTATCGTCGCGGGGTCGGATCTGTTTTTCTTGGTATAGGTCTAAATCATCGATTCTTGAAGAGGAGTATCGACGCCTTGTATCTGGAGAATCTGACCTCTCCCTCCTCCTCTCTGCTCGGTCGTAAAAATCCCTATCACGCCGGTGTGACGACATTGTTCATATGACCAATTGAAATATAGAGGTGGATATCATTGATTGATCCATTTCGGATTTCGGCTATTTCCGTATTCTTGGATATACAGATTCAAGCAGACTTTTATATAAGTACATGCATTAAACATCGTTAAACCTGTCTTCAGACTAGTAATCGTGACCAGTTGTAAACACTATGCTATGACAGAGCTATGAAGAGCATCTGATATGATATTGACATGATTACTCTTCTCCAATCCCCCACTCAGTCCTCTGACTCTTCGATTCATGCCTTTGAAGTGGTGTCCGCTTGGCTCTCTTCCAATTTGAACTCGTCCTTCTGTTTCTTCGTGATTGTTCCTCCGCTCCCTTCCTCTTGCTCCTCGTCTCCCGATTCCTGTGTCGGTGGATTTGACTCCTTCGCACCCTCCGCTCCTAGATCCCAGTTTACAGGCGGACTATGCATCAATTCCACCCTTGGAACTCCTTTCTCCTCATTCCTATTCTGAGCCTTCTCTTTGTCCTTCATACTAGCAGGCCTGGGTAGATTATCATTCGCATAAGTATGAGTTGAAGATCCAGTAGAAGCTGACGACGGAGTAGTCGATCTCGCAGGTTTAGGATTGAACGATCTCGATAAACCTATTCGTCTAGTCGTGAACCAAGATGCGGTACTGGTATTAGGTGCCGATACTCCATTCTTGCTTGGGCGAGGGGGCGAAGTGGGCGTTGTAACCCTACTTGGGGCTGTTGATTTCACTTGTCCGTGCCCCTGTGCCTCGTGGTATTTCCCTCTACTAATCATCCTTGGGAAAGCTTTCAACGTCTTAAATGCCTTTTTCGTATTTTCGATAGACTTGACATTGAATATCGGTCGATGTCGCGTTTTTGTAGGTGAGGAATCCCCACTAGCCGAATCGGAAGTATTTGAATTCTTGTGCCTCCTATACCCTCCACCAGTGTTTACAGCAGATGGTCGCCTCCTCAACGTCCCGAAGCCTCGAGTAAAGAATGCCGAAGGAGCAGCATTTGAGATGGAAGGGATATTGGTATATCCAGTATCCGTCTCCAATTTCTCCCAATCTTCATCACCTAGATTCGAGATTGTACCATGTAGATCGACTGATAATCTATGATTGGTATGATTGGCAAGGTGGAGGGTATGAACGGTATCAACACTAGGTTTTGATACATGGCCGAAACCAGGCGGGTGGCGCCTGACTAATCGAGTAGGCGAGTTGGGGTCGGGAGAAGGGATAGAAACAATTTCGGAAGATGATAAGCCAGAAGCAGGGAGACCGGAAGGTAAGCGGAGTTTGGTCTTAGGTCGGGGCGAGGGCACTTTGATAGCTTGAGCCGAAGCCGGCGAGGCGGTGTCGCGAGAAAGAGAAGGGGCAGGTGAAAGTGGTGGTGGAATGACTTCGATAGTGGGTGAGGATCCCGGTACTGTCTCTTGACCTTCAACCGGCGTAACGTCTTCGGCAGGGACCTGCAAAGGCAAGCCTTCTTCAACCGCACCATCGATTACAGGAGTGGGAGAACGGGGGTCGAGGTCAGGCGCGATACTATGCTCCGAGGTCGCCGAGGTCGGACGAGTGACTGGCTCCGAATCGAATTCCTCCGCTCCCAATCCAGGTAAAGCGGGCATATCCAATTCCTGACTCCCCTCCATCTCAAGCTGCTCACTAACAGACCAGTTGAGAGTCATCCCATCCCCAAGTTCATCAGGTACCACCTGCCCTTCTTCTTCCTCCTCATCACTTGATGCAACTTGATACCCAGGTCCCTCATCTTGCCAGGTCTCCGCTTGATCTCTTGACCACTCGAATCCCCTAAATACTTCTTTTGCAGCTCGGCATTCCATTGCGTAGGTCAATTCGTCATTTAGTGGAGTCCGGCGATTGGGGTCGGCATCTTCAAAATCGGGTCGGGCGGAGTCGTGTTCCGTCATATCGACAGTTGGGGTTTCTTGGAGACACAATCTAGGAAAGTAGTGGAGGTTGTATTCCGGTACTGGGTGTAGAGTGAGGGGGTCGGGATCAGAGTAACCTCCAGAAGTGACCAATTCCCATTCACTACAAGTCAGTTCATCCCAGATTACGAGCTAGACAACTTACACGCCATAGAAGAATGGATGTTGTTGGACACATGGTTCTGTGAGTCGATAATTTGGGTCTTTCATAAGTAACTATATGTCAGCTTTGGTTTGAAGGGGAGAGAGGGGAGCTTACACCATCGATGAAATCAATAGTAGTATCGTCCATCTTTGTTTCCTCCAGGGTAAGTCTTGAGACGGCCCGATCGTGGAATATCTCCTGCCACGAATCAAGTAGGATCTGATCCCACAGCATCGTCTCTTGGTCAGCTATCACCACACCGCGGGAAGATCAGCTTACGGGATCATCGCCAGCATGCGAGCGGAATGGTACCTTTACATCAGCTTAGTTCGACTCAAGACATGGACAAGCTCACTTTGCCAAGTATCCCCTCGACCATGATAATTCCCAAAGCCCACCAATCGACCGCATAAGTATATTCCGCCCTCTTGATCACCTCCGGAGCCTGTCGTCAGCTCAATCAAGAGATTGACATGCAATATATTCAGCAGTCCCAACAAACGATTTCGCTCGATCAACCATAATCCTAGGTCTTCCCGTATAATTTGGTCTCACACTCCCTAAACCTACTCCTGCCCAATATGGCAGTGCTGGCTGGCCCGGATAGACTGGAATCGTTACTGCGACTGGATCGCCGCGGTAGGCGAATTGTTTGGAAAGTCCGAAATCCGCGAGGACGGCGTGGCCTTCGGCATTGAGTAGGATATTTTCTGGTTTGAGGTCTCGGACGATTATGCCATGGCGATGACTGTCCGTTAGCTTTCTTCACGCCGGAGCTTTCAAAAGCTCACAGGTCAAGTAGTCCCTGAGTGATATCGACCGCATAGAACCTAGTTCTCGTATGCCCCAATCGCCCAATTTCCATCTGAGTAGCCAAATCACCGCCTATCATCAGTCACTCATCTCTATATACTCATGAGAGCAATGACATACCAGGATAAAAGTCCATGACAAAGTATATATTCTCCTTATCCGTAAATGCGTAATTCAATCTCACAATGAATGGATTATTCGGTTCATATTTCGCGAAATGTTTCAATATCCGAACTTCTGTCGAAGTATGATCTAACTCGTCATAAGTAAGGACTGAGCGTTTCGAAATTGCTTTCATAGCGTGTATTTTGGCTGTCTCAGTATGTCGGACCATCATGACCTATCGTCAGCCCCTTTTCATATTCCCTGAAGGGTGAGGAGATAGGACTCACTCTTCCTGCACATCCTTTCCCGATGACTCGAACCAGCTCGAAATCCTCTAAAATCGGTATGTTCTTCCTCCTTGTATGTGTACTTCCACTCCCACTCCTATGGCCCTCATTCTTCACCGGCGTGATATCTCCGAAAGTCGAATATGTATTGGTAGCCAGCCCATCATCCACTCCAGGTGTTCGGCCAGGTGTGAATAATGTATCGGTACCAGTACTAGGACTATGTGTCGAATGATCAACAGCAAGTAGAGGAGTACGATGAGCTGATTCGATTGGTGGTGGTGATGGAGGCAGTGGGACTTCAATAGGATGTTTTCGTGGGGTCGTCTTGGATTTAGGAGGGGTCTGATGGTGGTTCTGAGCGTAGGACCGGGAAGGGGAGTTGAATAGATTATTGAACATTCTAGGTGGACAGGCGACAATGGGTGGTTTAGATGGATCTATAAGTTCAGTGAAGCTCGTAATGAGGGCAATGAGACTTACAAGAGGGTTACCAGGTCTATGATACTGCGTTTCAGTGTATGAAAGATCCTTTGACCGTGGTTCGGTGACGTAGAGGACCAGGTGAAGTAGTACGGGCGGAGTAGTCGTTGAGCCTGTATACCCTTCCGTTGATATTCTGATCAATCCGACAGTGGTAAGGCGAGACGACAAGGACAAGTAGCAGTGATGACAGAATGATGGATTTCAGAAGATGATAGATAGGTGTGGTGAGGTCAGAGCGTTTAAATACCGGAAAACTTGGAAATCAGAACGCGAACGCGCCCTTGAGTAAGCCTTTAGGCTATTAATTCCTAGGGTGTAATAGTTGTATGGATTGTGTAAGTACAAGTGTGGAGTCAGAGTATGGTTCGAAGGCAAAAGACGCCTTTACGGTTTAGTTGATTTGATTCTGACACGAAAGGGGAAAAGGAAAGGGGTTCCACACACGAATAAAAGGACCCTGGGGTTTTGGGGAAGTCGGGCTTGCATGGTTCTTGCGTTGCATTTGTTCTGAGGTTATGAGCTGTATATTGAATGGTATATCAGGTGAGATGAAGACTACTGGGTTGAGATTATAGCAAGAGGATAGTAGATTAGAGCGTTGAAACATCATCCTCATCTTGTCTCGGTCTAATTTCGGGATGGCCCGAAGCTGGATATGATGTCCACGCTGGTCTTCTATCTCACCTCTATCTCCTATGCATAAGTTACTCCAATCAACGTCTGTGCCTAGTTCCAGCACCACTCATACACTCTTTGTCAAGTATCTGCCAACATCAAGCGTATCCGCTCTCGAAAGAAAATCAAGCTCGGACCTCAGGCACGGTGTAACAAGTGTTCAAGGGCTTGGAATTGACATTCCAGTCTTGTCACTCTACAATGCAAGACCTCAGCTCAATATCAAAAGCCCTCCGCGAAGTCGTAGATTTACCAGGTAAGCTGTCATGTCTCTCTTTTTATGATGAGGAAGCTGAACATTTAGCTCCGGATGAGGAGAGACTCACGTCGACCATTGAGCGTTTCTTAGTCTCGAATGACCCTGCTGTCCGAGTCGCCGCGGTCAAGACGCTGGCTGGGATACTGGATGAGATCAAAGCGAGCGATGTATCCGATGAAGATAAGGAAGCAAAACTTGTAAGCTGCTATGGACTTCGGTACCGTGCTAAGCTGACGATAGCGATTGATATTTGAAGAGACAGCGCTAGCGTTTATCCCGGCTTTACTACCTATCCTACCCGACTCCAATGCGGAAGTTGGAGCCCTGGTCCTCCAGAGCGCCGAAACCGGAAGACCTAGAGAGGTGATCATGGCGCTTAATGAAGCTTTGCAATATATCCTCGACCGCACTGAAGCGGCATACTTGAGTGACGAAGAGGAGGAGAAGGAGGAACCGAATTATACCAATCTAGCCAAGGAGGTTACGCTCATCATTCGAAGCTATGATCAAGGTGAGTTGACAGTAGAGTATTCTGCTACAGTCTGCTGATGAGCAGCTATAAGACGGTTGAAGAATAAGAAATCCACGGCCACCGTCATGGCTCTATCGGATGCTCTGTCGCCAGTGTTTAGCAGTCTTTATCAACATCTGGATGAGAACGCCGCTAGACATATATTACTTGCTCTCTGTTTCTTGATCTCCGCAGCCTGGCAATGGGCACAGACAACCGAAGATGCAACGGGAGAACCAAAGGTACTTTAACTGAAATTGAAGATATGCTGATGTAGTAGATGATCCTCATGAATCTACACTTGTCAGCGGTCACCTTATTTGGTCCCAAAGTGGGAGCTAGGCTCCTCGAGAGCTGGTTCCTCACTACTTTCCCTCGATACGATTACACAGGCGAAGAAGCTCAGAAACCAAAGCACGACCTGATGCGTGGGAGGATATCAAGGATACCCGGAATGTTAGAATTACACCTCGCCGTAGTAAGCTATCTATCCCCAACATCAGGGGCCCAAGCTGATAATAAGGGAACCGCTCGTAATCTCGGTGTCGACCCCGAGGATATGAACGACCGCCTCATCCATCCTTCCTCTACCAACCCTCATTCCGCTTTAGCTGCTTTGATCTTGACTGCGGCACAATTACCCCTGGAGCATTCGGAACAGTATAGTCCAACACCGACATTGAGTGACTGCATGCCCGTTCTCTCGGCTGCGTTGTCTAGCGTCGCCATCGATGCTGGATGTGCGTACCTTTGGGCGCTAGTCCACGCAGGAAGCGCTGTCTCAAGTGACGAAGCCACCCTTCTTATCGAGGTCAGTCGAGAAGCCCTTAAAGCTAAGAAAACTGACGTTCAGCTATTGATGCCCCTTATCGCTTTCCCAAGTAACGACATCACCCGAACAGCCCTAACCAAATTACTCGAAGCAATCATCGCTACCCAGAGTACAGAAGCTAAACTCCAGATCTTTAAAGAGGTCAGCTATTTCACGAGCCAAGGGACAAAGCTGATCAACAGCTACTCGAACCAATCAATCCATTCGAGAGTATCAGATTAGCAACCTTCCCCATCCTCCGTCAAAACCTGATATCTGATCAATCACTACTCACCTCATCATTCTTCCACACCCTCTCTCCCTTCATCTTCGCCCTACCTCAAGATGAGCCAGTATTGGAGATGAGCCTTGAGGAAGTGGTGTCGACAATGTACCCAAGCTGGTTTACTGAATGTGCAAATCTCCTTTGGTTCCTATACGAGCTAGACACGGAGAATAAAACTGGAATCAGGGATGCGGCGACATTATCAAAGATCAAGGCGGATTGGTTGGATCCAATTACTCAACGCGTCGGAGAGTGGAGTAGGGATGCGGAGAGTGGGGAAGAGGAGGCTAGGGTTGGGTTTGTGATTCAGAGATTGGTAGACGCGCTCGAGAGGGCTCATCAGACTATTGGACGTTAACAGGGACATGATTAGGGCAGGAACGATAGAGAAACCAGGATAGAATGTAGATAACGATACGCCATGACTGTGATGAAACCGATTATCAAAGCTTTAATGTCTGCCAGTACTGCGGATGACATAGTATCTGTATTTCTAGTCTACTACAGCTATACCCCTGTGTTCAGCCAACTCGACGCACCACATCGCCGAGTCCCTGAGTCCCTGCGACGCTGATCCCATCGCACCACTCAGCCAGATCACACCACAGCCATCAGCAAGTCAGACAGCAGCACCAACATCGCGCCGCACAAAAAGATCGAACCGCAACCCCTTCATCTTCATCGTCACGACTACTACCCTACACGCCAAACTACGCCAGGATGTGCACAACTAACTTCGACTACTTCATGGACCAAGAGAGGACCACGATTCTTCTTTTTACTTTTTACTGATACTGAACTGGATGATTTTAACGAACTGAAACTGAAATTGGAATTGATGGTGAAATCGAATCGAAAGTGTCGAAGCGATTAAGCGGCGGGGGCATCGTTGCCACCGGCGGCGGGGCAGGCGGAAGAGATGTGTCCGACCTCACCACAGTTGTAGCACTATTATCAGCTTCGTCGAAAGTTACAGCACGATTAGGTTACAGTTCGGCCAGCCTCCTGAGGGCACTCTCGGGAGATGTGTCCTTCCTGACCACAGTTCTGATTGTCAGCACTGACATGATCAAGGCGCTATTGATGACTCACGTAGCACTTCTTGGGTCCACCGAATCCTCCGGCACCACCGAAAGCTCGCTGTCCACCACCGCCACCACCGGATGGGCAGTCTCGGGAGATGTGGCCAACACCACCACAGGTCTGATCATTAGCTTTTGGTCTTGACGGAGGAAATGCAAGCTTACGTAGCATGACTTGTTGCCCTGGAATCCACCACCGAACTGCTGTCCACCTCCGTAACCTCCACCGAAGCCACCCTGCTGTCCGTCACCAGACTCGGGGCACATTCGGGCCTAGCTGTCAGCTATGACCGGTACGAAGGAAGAAGGGTAGCTCACGATGTGACCGGGCTTGCCGCATCGGTAACATTCTCCACCACCACCACCGGCAGCTCCACCGAAACCGGCACCGCCAGCAGCGGGTCCAGTGGGGCAGGCAGAGGCGATGTGTCCCTCCTGTCCACAGGTGTAACAAGACTTAGCCTTGGGGGTAGGGCACTGGATGTCAGCTAATGGCCAATTTTCAGGCTGGGAAGCTGACCTCTCGGGACAAGTGACCTTGCTGACCACATCCGTAACAGGTAGGGGCGCCAGACTGGGGGCAGGCAGCAGCGACGTGGCCGGCTATTAGACGTTAGTAAATATTCCAAACGGAGATCTGGGTCAGTCTTCAAGTGATGATGCGGTAGAGCAGTGTGGTGCAGCGGTATAGACAAATAATGATGGCATGATTCTCTTCCTCCCGCCCCTTGCGATGGCAAGGAGGGAAAAAAGAATGTAAAAGGGTGCTAATGTACGGCTCGCTCTCGCTCACTCGCACACCGCACCACACCACACACGTTCACGCATCACCACTCGAAGAGACACCCACGCGTCATCCTGGAAAATAAACTAACGTTGACCGCAGTTGAAACATCCTCGAGGTCCTCCGAACATTTTATTTGATTTTTGGGTTGTTGAAAAAGGGTAAGTCTGGATTGGTAAGCGATTATTCTTGAATAGTATATGTGCGAATTTGATCGATGGGCGTGTAATGTTGATCATGTACAGGGATAGGTGGGGATGATAGGGATGATGACTTACAAAGGTTAAAGAGTGATATGAAGGAAAGGAAATCAGCTGCTCCTTCTCTCGTGTGTTAGTAGTACAGGGGATCGCGGTATCTAAAATTCCCCCTCGGTAATATCCGGTGAACTATCAATGTGGCGCTTCAACTATCACAGTATTACAAGCTGTATTTTGATCTACAGTGCCTATCTTGCTCTATCTCACTTCACAGAGGTCATGGCGGTAGAGAGGGTACATCGTACTGTGTATCAATGGGGAACCGGGCCTGTGACCAAAGGGCGGGAGGTAAATAGGATCATACTCAACACTGCATCAGAGGTTGACTTTTCCTCTAGGCCCGATACCATCAGAGTCTCGATATGCGCCAAATGGTCAGGGAGGAGAGATGTGATCAATGCGTTCGTGAAGACATCGGCTGCTATGTCACGAATCGACTAAACTTGAAAAAAGGAAAAGGCTGCTACCGCTGTCAGGACGCGAAGTACTGTTCTCTTGGCCTTCACGACCGAGAGGACATCGACTATCACGAACGATTGCCCACTGGCGAAATCTCCGAGGACATCCTGCAACCTCAAACCCAGCCAATGGCCAAAGCCACCAAGGAGCATCGGACAGTCTATCCATTGGGGACTGGACCCAAAGGTAATAATCCGGATAGTAAAAAGACCGAGGTGAGTCCCGTCACCCTTGCAACGTCACACTCTGCTGATGGCTATAATAGTTGATATACTACAATGACGGCGACTTTCGACAGCTTATCACCAAGGATGCATGCTCCCGATGCATTGAGAGGAAAGTCGCATGTTTCGTGACGATGGAAATAGGCTCCAACCGAAGAAGTTGTTGCTCATGTGGAGATAAGTCATCGGCGGCATCCAAGTGTTCTCTAAGTACGGCTGCTCGACGGGACATCATTTACCACGAATTGTTGCCCAGCGGTGAACCTTCGGAGGACGCTCTGGTACCCCGTGTAGCTTATTGCTCTCGAGAGGCTACCATAGCCAGGAAGGCATATGCGGATGGACTCATATCCCGTATTCCCGATCATGTACCTACCGGGCCCAAAGTCCATCTCCGTCACAAGGATACGGGCTCGATAACCGCTCAAGCTACCGCTGCCACCACTCAGGCAGTCGTCACGCCTTCCGTTGCATCGGGCTCGACAAGTGCTCCTGATCTCACGCTGAGACGTTGCAAGCTCACCGAACCAGCACTCCGACAGAAGTCGGCCGAGCGAGCTCTCGAAGAACGACTGGACCCAGCTTCGGCCTCGGCAGAGCGCGACCAAGCATCCGGCCCAAAGAGTATCTCTCCCGCACCGGCGACAATCGGCTTCACCCAATCATCTGATTCATCCGAAACATCCTCCCCATCTTCCTCTGTCATTGAGCTAGAACCAACTGTTCCAATTGCCGCCTCCAAATCAAGCCGTGTAGCAATACTGTCCTCAGACCCGGCGACCCTCGACCGCGATGTATCACCCGAATCTTCCTCCTCACCGCCTAGAGTGTCATCCGAGATCGTCTTCCATCTTATAGCTATCAATAATTCGAAAGATCCGAGGGCACATGAAGCTTCAACACTCGATTTCGGCCAGCGTCAAATGACAGTCCAGGTGCACAGTGACCAATACGATGGACCGAATTTCGACTACGGACCCGAGACCAGAGATTCTGCTGTACGAAGAGGGCCTGAAGCAGATAACCACTCCACCTCCGGCCACGAGGATTCCGATTCCGTCGGGACCGAAAACGAGAAACTCTTGAGGGAAATCGACGATATGGAAATAAAGAATGTCCGCATGAACGGTCAAATTAGGCGAAACCAGCTAAAAGCAAGCGCGAAGGTGATGAGGGAATTGAAGGGAGATTCCGCAGATGAGAAAGACTTGGGACGGGAACTGCAAAAGAAATGGAGGGAACAAAAAGCACATAACGAAGAAAAAGAATGGCAGCTGGCTAAAAGTGAGGATCTTAATATTGCAATGTCTGCTGATTGCCAGGCTTGAACAGAGCCCCAGGTGCCTCGAAACGCAAACTAGGACAATATAGACGTGACACGCCTGATTACGACCAACGACGATGATTACAAGACCGACGACAATGAAGAAGACAACGATAGTAACGACCTTGAGAGTTGGGATCGAAGCGGATAATCAATACTGCAACCCGACGCATCTTAATAGCGACTCCCGATTCAGCTCGACCTTATGACATCCACCTCTAATCCAAGCCAACACATTTATTCAGCTTGACACACCTTTCACCATCTGCATCCGCATGGCATTCTCCACATTTCTAAATTGCACATCACATCGTACAGAAAGCAACGTACATTATGGTACAGTGTATGAAGAAGGCTGTTTACAATGCATAACCATGCTGGACTACATACTATAGACTACTAATGATACAAGAGACTGTTGGAGTGTTACCCCCACGGACCCATCCCGCCCATTCCGAATGCTTGAGGCGGCTGGTCGATCAGCTCTACTCTTCATCAATCACGATGGACTCACATATGCTCCCGCTGGCATCATTGGGTTCATGAACGGTGAGAATGGCATTCCCTACTCAAGTTAGATCATGTCGAAGCGATCAGGAAGAGACTGACGCTGTTGATCCCCATTGGACCTCCTACCGGTGGAAATCCCCCTCTCCAGCTATCTGTCAGCTGAAAACCTGAAAAATTGGGGGGATGTACTAATTCTGACTGATCGGATCTCTAGCTCCGGCAATCCGTGGTGGATCAGGTCTTGGAGGTGTTGGTTGCATCTGTGTAACTGGAGGTGGGATCTGCGGGGCATTCTGATCATACCCCATTGAAGCGGTATCGTACCCATGCTGGGCCTGTTGTGGGTATGGACTCCCACTGGGTATTGTTCCCCTTGACATTGGTGGTGAGAGGATTTGGGGAGTTGGTGTAGAGCTCGTCGTAGTTGATTTCTTTTTGCTAGAATAATAACTTCTCATCTGATGTTGATGTTTATGCCCTTTCCCACTTGGCGTGGGAGCAGGAGTGGTGGGATTCGTATTGGTGATTGTATGTCTTGACGGTGGGGCCGGTCTCTCGGAATGGGTATGATGTCGATGAGGTGAGGATGAACATGAACATCTTGATAATGATTGGCCAGCACTGGAAGTTTGCTCTCGACTGTTATGAGATGATCCACTAGCAGCACAAGAGGGGTCGTGGTCGAGAGTAGCAGGTGCTGACTTGCTCCCCTTGCCCATATCCTCGGGGTCGACGTGTGCTCGCCACGACTGGATCCGAGATTCTTGAATGGGCGATAGAAATCGAGATGAGGGTGTGGAAGGGGTTGTGGGCGTATGGTTATTTGGAGTCTGGGGCGGATGGGGGATTTGAGGGTGATTAGGGTAGCTCTTATCCTTCATTCGTGGATAAGTGGACGGCATTGGTGGCGAGTTGTTGTTGGGTGATGAGTCGGGTCGTGTGAAAGGTAGATGCTGTGCTGCGCAGTCTGCTTCAGACTAACGTAGATGATGTGACAAGTTGCCTCGGGTGGTGGTACAAGTCGTGTATAGGGACTGCGTGATGAGCGGGCTCCTTACAGACTCGGACTCAAACAGCGAGATGTCGATAAAGTATAATGTAAGACTCACAACCTGCCTGATGAGGGAATCTATCTCTTCTCCCATGTATATGCCTCTTCTCTCGCTCCACCCCTCGTCCCACTTTTCCCCGATTGAGATAACGCAAAAGCCTGTGAATGACTACCTTATATTCCGAGACCCTTCTCTTCCATTCAACAACCTTTCATCGCAGGTTCCGCGTCTCTCGGCGGTAGGCGTCTAACCAAAGAAGAGGGCAAGGCGAGAAGGTTCCGCCTTCTGAAGTTGCGGTATGTGGGACAAAGAGGGATAGACGCTTGAGCTCTCCTTTTATAGGTTGATCCATTGTATGGCCGTTATAGCCGGTACGGCTCTCTTCTGATGCCTCGAGATGTGGGGAATGATGCGCGGCCGTGTGGGAGTAAGTAGGAGAAAGGAGAAAAATACGAGGAAGAGAGTAAGGGGGAAGGATCAGCAGTGCCGTGGAGCAACAAGGGGGATCGACGGTGAAAGGAGGAAAGTGGTGCTAGATGGGCATCCGAGTAGGGCGGGGGACGAGAGAAAGGTGAGAATGGGATGGAAGGGGTATAGGGGTGAGTCATGATTCGCACCGCAATGATCGGGGAAATCACCAGATATAACGACATATTTCGTGGTTGATGGTGCGGCTGCGAATAGCCGTAGGTCCTTTGAATGTCGTGCTTGCGGTTTGGTCGGAAGATATCGGACGTTGGGAGTCATCTGTTGCACATAGGCTCGGAGTCAGTCGGTGATCAGTACTGTATATCATCAGCATCTTGCCCCGGTCGATGTTTGACCTTCCCACTTAGTGACCGTTACTTCAATGAAGTAGCCGCACTTATTACCGTGTGCCCACCCATCAGAGTACCCTGACGGGATAGCCCCGACAAATGATTGCTCCGAAAGGACTTGAACCAGCTGTATCTCCAAACGAGAAGGACAGAATATCCATTCTCGCGAAGCGCCCTTGGTTAAAGTTCGCCTGAGCAGAAAGCTAAGTTACGCCTTCCATATACACACAAACCCACTTTCCCCACTACCGGCCCAGTCGGAGCACACCATTACCTCTTACCTTCCAACGAACACTCCCTCCTCCTTTGTGAACAATTGAAAAAGGATCGCTATTCTCCAATCACCTATTATTTAACGGTTGAAAGGCCTCCCTGGTCCCTTAGTACACAAAAGAGCGGACTTGCACTGCGTTCAGGATCACATATATACCCGAGTAGCATCTCTTGGCCTCTTATTCTTGTTTGTCGAGATTCGTTTATATAGAAGCGAGTTGACTACTACATCATATTCAGTACCAGGATTACCATCCTACCATCACGTGAGTTCTACTGGATCTTTTTACACCCCAGCCTCGTATGTCATGGGCATGGTATCAGGACAAGGGAATGCTTGGCTTGAGGGGGAGTGATGAGTCAGATGCTGGGGGGGGGGGGGCATGTTGATTACCCTAGTTTACATCAGTTCCTGTTCCAGTTGTCTCTTGTCTCTGTTTAAACCCCCGATCGCTGATATAGTTACCCTTATTTCAACCCTTTCTACCCTCATATAACCCTACATTCCCTCTGACGTCACGCTATACCATATTGAACCGATCTATCCGGTCAACCAACCACCTTCGGTCTCACCTTCTCTTGCCGTAAATTCACTACCAACCGGATACGCACTCGTACATTACTCAACCCTTCTCTTCTTTTCTCTTTCTCATCTCACTTCCTTCATACATCCCACTTCTTCACTACAGCCAATACACGATGGCAGACAAACATCCAAGTGCTAAAGCACCTCAGAAGACTGTCGTAAGTCTATTATCAACCCTCCCCCACCTACACGTGCATAAACTGGTTGTAGGCGGTCGCTTACGATTAGCTCAACTTGGGCAATCTTCCTCCCAAGCTCAAGCCTGAGGCTATGAAGGCTAGCGCTAGCGTGAGTCATCTTATCGCATGCATAGGAGTATAGACTGATTAGGTAGCAATACCCTCGAACTCCTTCGCGAGTCAACCCTAGTAAGCTACGAACTCCTGGTACTCAAGAACATAGCTGACATCCCAGACCAGCCTCCTTGGCCCGCATGTACGCCTCTCCTCCCATGCGTCCTACTCTTACTGACCTACAGACCGAGGATACCATGAGTACTCCTTTGCTCACGTAAGTTCCCTACACCTTCCTATCAACCTCGCTGACAAGCAGGCTACTATGGGTGTCCGACTCCCTACCATTCTCGGTAAAGCCATCGACGATGTCTGGAAGACCTTGAACCAGGAGCACGATGAAGAGCGAGTCGTCGACCTTATCAACTGTATCCACCGATTGGAGGCTCTCATGAACGATCTTCATGAGAACAGCAAGTTGAGGCCTATCATCGATGATGGTGCTGGAGATATCGCTCTCTGGAACAAGGTAAGCTACAAATTTCAGTTCGTGACACGTAGCTAATCAACAGGAAATCGCAAAGTACTTCCGAGGAAAAGACTTTATGAACGCACCATGGTTGTTCGCCGAGGCTTACAAGTACCGAAGACTGAGGGAGTGTTTCTCTCTCTCCAAGTTCTGGGTTGACTACGGTATGTCTCATCTTCACTTTGATGATCTCTGGCTGAAATAGTAGATGTCTTCTTCCGACAAAAGTGCGACACCTTCTCGCGATCCAACCAGGCCGTCTTTGAGCTTTCCCAGCGATTCTCTACCCCTCACAAGCACGAGGAGGGACTTTCTGAGGCTCAGAAGCTCGAGAAGAACAAGCTCATCTTCCTTGAGCTCACCCAGGGTGAGTTCCTGCATAAAACATGTGAAAGTAAACTAACGAGTAGTCTGTCTCTGGGGTAACTCTACCGACTTGTCTCTCCTTATCGACATGACCGAGGATGATATCAAAAAGCTCCAGTCTACCGGTGGAGAACACCTTGCTGCTACCGAAAAGAACATTCTCGGAAACGACTTGCACAAGCTTGCCGATTACGCCATGACTCTCAAGAACGGCCGAGTTGACTTCATCTTGGACAATGCCGGTACGTCCGCTGTAATGGCCGTGACCGCGGACCAGCTGACAATCAGGTTTCGAGCTTTACTGTGATCTGGTCTACGCCGATTGGCTCATCCAGTCCGGTACCTGCTCCCAGGTCATCTTCCACGGAAAGAAGATCCCTTGGTTCGTCTCTGATGTCACCAAGCGGGACTGGGATTGGATCCTCAACTCTTGTGTCTACGGTCAGCTCTTTGAGGACGCTTCCGAGGCCGAGTGGGATTCGCTCCGAACTCTTGGTCACCGATGGAAGCAGTACGAGAAGGAGGGCAAGTGGAGGTACGAGGCCCACCCCTTCTGGTGCACTGGATACACCTTCTGGGACTTGCACTCGGAGGCACCCGATCTCTTCCAGCACTTGTCCGAGTCCGACTTGGTCATCTTCAAGGGAGATCTCAACCACCGTAAGCTTAAGCTGTCCGTCTGTGGCTGCAATAGCTGATGAGCAGGAAAACTCACTTACGATTGTCATGCTCCCCTCGACACTCCATTCTCTGCCGCCATCGGACCCCTCGCTTCCGAGCCAGGAGCCCCCCGAGTCGCTTCGCTCCGTACCATTAAGTCGGACGTCGTCGTCGGTATCCCATCCGGAGTTGGCGAGAAGCTTGACGAGGAAGAGCCAGGATGGAAGATCTCTGGTAAATACGTAAGTACCCCATACTACTACTCCACGGGAACAACAACTGATGTTCAGGCTGTTGTCCTTCTTTCCGAAGGTCGACCTGGAGAAGCTCCTCAGTTCGCCTAAGCGTCTGATGTTTATGTGGCTCGATTTGAAATGACTGTTGAGTAAAGATGAGGAGTAACGTGATTTTGTTAGAGAGGTATATATCAATATGTATCTCGATGCCGAAGCTATCGCCGTCTAAATGGATCTTCGCAAAGCTTGAGCGATGCTCCCAGACTGGGCAAGAAATATGTTGAATACATGCAGCTTCAAGATGATCAATCTACTTGGCGCTCTGAGTTGGATCAACTATTGTCCGTTCACTAGGCGTTGAAGCGTCTCGACCTACTTCCCCTGACTTGGGCTGACGACCCCGTAACGACTGATCATCCAATGTGGTAGTCGCAGCTGTTGGCGAGTCGGGCTCATCATCCCCATCTGCCAATTTCTCGTCGGTCGACTCCTCGGCCGCTGGTTTTGGCCCTCCCGTTCTCTTGAGCGAGTACGCCCGAGTAGGCAGTGTGATCTGCTCGTCAGCTTGGCACTGGAGAGGAAGAGGTGACGTACAAGGAGACAAGCGAAGAAGAAGGCAGCATCGATAATCCAACATAACTACCTGTCAGTTGTCTCCTGAATACGGGGAAGAGGAAGTTTACTCGTAAAGCATCCGAGAAAGCAGATAAAACAGCAGTTTTTGTTTCACCCTCTGGTAGAGCTGCTAAATCCCTATACCCAGCTGCGGAAGTTGGGACTTGGAATTCTGTTCCGTATCCTGGTATTTGCTCGAATCGGGATCTCATATCCGAGTTCAAGATTGCTGTGAATACCGCCAGACCTGTTATCAGCTTCGTTTCATATAAGATAAATGGAGAGGATATGAGGGGGAATGGAGACATACCGATACTCCCACCTAGAGCTCTTGTGAGTTGCCAAGCACTAGTAGCAGCCGCCATTTCTTTCAATGGCATTGCAGCTTGTAATATGAGAATGGGTGTCGATAAAGACAACCCAACTCCTACAGCTGTGACGACTTGTAAACCCTCTTGTAGAGCGTAAGGAATCGGGTATTTGAAGAAGATGTAGAACAAGATCATTCCGATTCCAGCTAGTCCGTATCCAACCCATGCTACTGGTCTTACTATCCTTAATCGAGAGTTGATCAGGCCCGCTTCTCTGTCAGCATACACTCTGTATATAAGGGGGGAAAGCTGACCAATGACGGTAGACCATGAGACACCACATGCGTATGGCAAGAGGTCGATACCGGATTTCAAAGCGCCTGAGCCGTTGACTCCCTGGAACATCTGGGGGAGTAGGTAGTTTGAAGGCATAAATGCGACTGCATGTAGCGTCGAGGCGATCAAGAAGAATAAAGTAGTTCGGTTCTTGAACATTCGCTATCCATCAGCTCAACATATTCATGGGTAGGGTTAAGCTTACAGCGGGTATAATAGCTACTCGCTTGGTAGTCATGAAATGAGCAATAGCGGCACAGAAGAATGCAGCTCCAACGGCGATGACAGCGTATGCTCGCGGGGTATGGAACCCATAATCTGCAGCTTCGGAGAATCCAACAATAAGGAGAGCACCAGCAGCCATGATCAATGCCCTGCGTATCAGCTTGCGTTTGTACGTAGGAATCGCGTAAGCTTACAATCCGATGAAATCGAAGGTCTGCTTGAATTGGGCGAATGTGAGTTTCCGGGTCGGGTTGAGCTTTAGAGTGAGGAAGAGACAAGCAAAGGCAATACCTCCTGTTGGGAGATTGATATCTGATATCAGCTGACAGATTCGAAGTCATCGCTCCCAATAGCTTACAGAATACCCATCGCCTGTTATGTCAGCTTTATCAACAAAAGACGGAAGGAGCAAGCTTACCAAGAAACACGCTCGGTTAGGAGACCACCGATGATAGGTCCCAAGACACTGGCTATACCCCAGATTCCACCTATGAAGCCTTGCCAGTATCCTCTCGTTTCTAGTGGAGTAATATCGGCTGGCGATCAGCTGGAGAGATATTGAATCTGAGCTAAGGTGTCTTACCCACAACGATATTTCTGGAAAATCAGTGAAATTCATTCAAATCAGGACGATGGATGACTTACGACATTCCAATAATCGTACCTCCTCCTAGACCCTTGAACGCTCGACAAATGATCAACCTACCATCAGCTTATCCTCTTCTGACAAGCAGAAATTAGCCTACCAAGTCATATTCTTGGAAGCTCCGCATAAAGCAGAAAAGACGACAAAATCGATAATAGCGATATACAATAATGGTTTCCTACCTACGATATCTGATACTCGACCATTAACGGGCGCGAGGAGAGTCATTGCTAAGGTATATGCCTTTTATCAGCCTTTCGCCTTTGGGATGTCATGGGAAGCTTACGGTGCCGACCCAGGAATATTCTGAGGGGGAGGCTCCTAGTTCCTCGGATATTTGGGGGAGGGCCGTTGCGACGATCTGGGATCAGCTTCTTTGTCGAGGAAATCAGCATATCTTTCAGCTTACAGTCATATCCAAAGCAGCTAGGAAGAGCATCAGACCGATTCTTACTCGTTAGCTTCATCGGCCAGGTGAATGAATACTTACGAAGGCATAACCAGCCAAAAATTGTTCTTTGGTAACGCATCCATTTCTTTTACATCAGCTTTAGGTCTTATCCCCGCATTCCACAGCTGACCTTCATCCCCCTCCGTCAATCCTTGTCCCTTGACTTTCTTCTCCTTCCTCTCCCTAGACCCGTGATCTTCACCCCCACTCTTCCTTCCCGCCAATTCTGGAGTGGTAGCCTCATCATAAGGTGTCGAGTCTTTTGCGTAACCTCGCTCTATGTCACTTATGATTGGTGCTTTATTTGATAAATCCGAGGGTAGGGGATCGGGTTCGAGTTCCCGAGCTGCCGATGCCATTTTATTTGCTTGACTCTTTCGGACGTTTACCGATTCTTCGAAGTATTATGTAGCGAAGGCGTCGTTCGAGCAGGAGGT
This sequence comes from Vishniacozyma victoriae, assembly GCA_017654735.1. Taxonomy (NCBI): domain Eukaryota; kingdom Fungi; phylum Basidiomycota; class Tremellomycetes; order Tremellales; family Bulleribasidiaceae; genus Vishniacozyma; species Vishniacozyma victoriae. Next base: position 2,306,420 of record JADPYG010000088.1, read on the forward strand.
ATTAGATTATATGATAGTATTAGATCGATATACACAATTCAGAGATATATACAATGTCAAAGATCGAGTCAGACAGTGAGTGGGGGTCATCATGGTAATGTATTATGGTACCATCAAATTACATCGGTCAAATCCGAAAAGTCGGAACATCTCCGGACAATTTGTAGCTAGAATAACTCTATTGTCCGTGGGTGAACTAGAGTATCATTCGCCTACCTATACTCATGGTCCATGGAGGATACCAGACTCATGCATGACCTACGGTGAGCTCTACTGACTTACTAAGGTACCTCGAACGTACATGTTCGTCATTAAAGACGCGTATGACGAACGCGTCTTAACAGATACCAACACACACACAACCCTCCCGCCCTATGTTGACGATCCTTTGACGTCAGCACCCCAGAGCCAGAGGGAACCGAATAACCAAAATGTCTCTTCATAAAGTTTTACATCAATACACAATGCTACTCATCCTACCATTGTAACAGACAGGAGGGATGAACATCGGAGGTAAGTACCTAAATTGGGGCACAGAAGCAATCAGACCGGGCACGGGGTGGGAGACGAAGATGGTCAGGGTGAAGGATAGCTACACGACTTGGAAATGTACCCTGGTTTCGGTGATGCTGACTATCAGAGCCTCTTTGATCTAGAAGTAAAAAACACGCCACCATTACTTGCAACGGGGTATCGTGTTTGCTGTAAGTAAATTTCCATCGATTTACATGTATAGGGTCAAGGCTGATAGCTACAGTAAAGCGATACGGGGACCGCTCCCTCTCATTTAATCTAACTTTACAGCCCCTTCATCCATCATTCCAAAATTCCCTTCCTTTATCAATAATCCAGTATTCGGCGCCCCTTATTCTCTAGTCCGAAACACGCATTTGCGACCCCCTTTGCCAGTCTGGACCGAAATTCGAAGCAACATCCTCAATCATCGCATTCCAAGCACCACAGCCTCGGAAGAAGCTGTTCTTACGGGTGAGGCTCTATTGATGCCGCCTTCCAGTCATACACCACCCTCAATATTACGACTAGAACAGATCCACTTTAACGAGCAGGTCTCGAAATTCACACACTTTGTCAGCGTGTCGCACGGTCCTAATCCAGGATGAAACTCACAAAACACCGCTCGAGCCCTTATCTATCTGTCCCTTCGTCCCTTTGGATCCCTGATTCCCATCATCCGAGTCCGAATCTAACGCCCTATCCAACGCAGCTCGCGTCACAATCAACGACCTCTCTAATACCAATACCAAAACGCTTACCCTTCCGTAGGCGAGGTCAATCTACTGGTCCAGAATTACAACTACGGAACGATAACCTGAATTTCGGAACCGATTATGGAAACGGGGTAGAAGCACAGACACATACACAACCCCAACATACAGGCGGCTCAGGAATTGACGGGAACGTGTTTGGGTTTTCTTCGTATGACGATCATTGCCGACGGCCTGTTCATACTCGTTCCATCTCTGTCGTTGACAGCGATATGTTCGGTGTAGTGGATGATAAGAAGAGGGATAGTACAGGTCAGAATCGGTATCCACCTAATTCACTTGCTCCAGGTAGTGGATGGGGTTTTGGACGAATGAGGAAAAGTAGGAAACAGGATCTAAGGATTGTTATGCCAGAGCGTGTCGAGTCACTCAAGTATGTAAAGTCACTCCTTTAATCAAGCTGAACGTGCTGATCAATAGTTGGAAGGACTCGTCTTTTGCCAGTCAAAATCAATCATATCTTTCTCCCCCAACTTCTCCCAACCCCATCTATACAAACACACAAGCAGATACTCGTTCACCCATGACAGCGCTGTCCGTCTCGCCGTCTTCCCCTCAATATCCCTCATCCTCGGAAGGCTTAAGAGACAATGTTATAGGAGGACCATCCTCATTCACTCGTCACCTCTCGTTCATCCTGAATACCGATCCAGTGGACGACCTCGACATGTACCCTCCCCTACCATTGCCCGGCTCACCATCTTCCCTCACTCGCTCCGCATCTCTATCAGAGACAGTCACCAGCGGAGATTCATCCCACCCACTTATCGATTCAATACGTCGTTCGAGATCGTACCTCGCCATACCTAGATTCAAAAACCCCTCAAATGCAACTCCACGTAAACTCCAAAAACGTAGGACAGGCTCATATGACCCCACAATATCGCCTTCTCCAAGACTCGGCCTGTCATCATTACGGAATCACCCGCACCTACAGGACGACAAGACAAGAAAGGAACAACAGGGTCGTACGACTACCCCACCACTACCTACGGCAGAAGACCACTTTGATGCGGGAGCCGGATCCGAAGCCGATGCTGCTTGGACACTTGCACGAAACTCGTCCACATCAACCACTTGCAGTTCAATGATTGCTCCTTCGACTGAGGAATCGACAGTCCTTACTCCACCTTATCATGCGATTGGGAATAACAGGGGTTCGGATACCTGGGATGCTATTGATGTACCGACCGTCAGTCGCTCGTCCACATCTTCGTATAGGAGTAGTAAATCACACTTGGACGTTGGGGATAGGGGTTTGAGTATGGTGGACATGAAGCAAATTTTACAGGAGGATGCTACCGAATTGGACGCCAAACTCGCCAGACCCCCAGTTCGCCCACAAGCCTCATTCCTCAGTGAAGATACCATCAAACCCATGCCTTCGCCGGGAGGTATCGAATCTCCTTCGTCAGAACAGACTCCCAGTCCGACATCCACCGCCCAAGCTGTCGACTTTACCGCCTCTCCAATCAATCATTCCGCCAGTCCTACTACTCCTGAAACGTCTAACTCAAGTTCGATGAATCGTATACGAAATGGTCATATCCGCTCAAGAGCTAGTTCCATCGCTGCAATGTCGATGAACAGGGCTTCAGATTACAGCATTGGATCTATTGGGGAGATTGGGGTCGCCAACACGGGATCAATGGCCGCAGCGACTATCGTCCATCTTTCACCTACCGACATCTTTCGACCGCAAGTTCGACCTGGCGTACAGCGTTCCAAGAGTGAAGCTGCACATCCATATTCGAAAGCACTTGGCCCGTTTCTGTCGAAAGAGTCCTTGCACACCTCACCCACTATCCCCCTCCCTACCCCTCTCAAAGCTCGTCCAAAACCGACTCCGCGGCTATCGTTACCCTTACTCAGTATCGAGATTGCTGAATCCGACCCTGTCGAGCCAGAAAAGAAGGTCTTCAGTCCATCTCGTTCATTATCACTCGGCAAGCTCTGGCGTAAGATCTCGACCAGTCGACGGAAATCAAAACTACCTTCATCGGGTAGTATACCCAGTATCCCTAAATCCGTCTCTTGTGTCGACGTCTCGATCTCTAAACCAAGAGATGTCATGTCTTCACCAGCCTCGAGCTTTCGATTACCGTACGATGAACTCGTTATTCCTGAGGTTCCAACTCCCGCTCCTCGATCAAGTTCGCTAGCAGCCATGCGGTCGAACGGTCCTTCGGCAATTTCGTTCGCGTCAGACAGTGCAGTGACAGTGAATGGAGGTTGTCCGAAACCGATCGGTCCGAGAAAAAGCTCATTGTCAACACCACCGTCCGTGATGGTCACTGATCATTCCGGCGCCGGATCGTATTTCCCCCGGGGTCTTACTGGACCTTCCTTCCCAAGAGGATCCGAAGCTCCTTCGACAAGAACGATCCTCGAGGGCGTTCCTCTCACCTCGACTCCGGAAATTACGCCTGGTTTGAACGTTGATCTTGGACTAGAGAACAGAACTTCACCACCCAGAGTAGCGAGGCGAAGACCTGAACACAGAAGAGCGAGATTCAGTATGGACGACGCGGAACCTAGTCCATCTTTGGAGGAGAGGCGAAAATGTCGCCAGACATTGGTGGATATCCAGGATGATGTCGTTTTTCATCAGGTGCTACAGGATCTCGCTCGGCTGGAAAAGCAGGAAGATGACGAGAGAGAGAAATCTCCCACTTCTGAGGGTGTTCATGGCAGTGAATTGAGGGAGGAATGGAAGCCTGATAAAGGTGAGATTAGGGCTTGGTTCGTCACGAGGGAATTGGTCCAGGGAGAGAGGAGGCATGGGAGGTTGTTGGCTCGTGGAGTTGCGGTAAGCTCCTTCTTCGCACACAATGGCATTAGCTGACTGTCAGACGGTCCAAGCGGCAGCAGAGAGTCGAAGGGATGAAGTCCCACCACTACCTGTACCTGGCACACCTGACCGCACCCAGTCATCTGTCAATCTCACTCAACTCCCAAGTCGAACTTCATTCCTATCTCGCCGAACTACTTCCCGCTCAACAAACTCCGTCTCAACATCTACCAACTCCTCATCAACCCATTTATCACCACTATCCATAAATGTATCACCCATGCTCAGAACTCGACCTCTTCCACAAGCAGCACCACCATCACCTACTACTTCACCCCTTGAACTTCTCTTGGAACGTTTACCCCGTTTACTAGCTTTATCTCTAACTCTCTCGAGTCGGTTCGAAGATGATCCATCACCTTTTGGGGTTGCAGAGGCTTTTGTAAAAATGGAAGAAGAAATGATCAGGGAGATTGGATTATGGGCCGGGGAAGTTGGGAATATAGTTGCCGTAGGGATGGGGGAGATGTTGGACATGTCCATGTCTAGGGGAAGGTCGAGGAGGAGTATAAGTGGTGATGCCATGACGGATGATGAGACGCAGGAGGATAGGTTGGGGTTTGCTGATATTGTGAGTCTTCCCCATACCTTGTCCCTCACCATCAATATACTGATGAATAGATCATCATGCCGATCCAAAGAGCAGCACGATACAAGCTCCTCTTCGAGGGTCAGTCCCTTTTCATTGAAATTGATAGTAGCTGACAAAGCAGAGATGTTGACCATCACCCCGACCGCTACTCGATCATATACAACCGTCTCACAAGCCCTTGAATCAGCCGAGAAATTAGCATGCGAATGTGATCGTCGTCAAGTCTTTGATCTACATGCTATAAGGCGTCAATCAAGCCAAGCTCAAGCGAAGAAGAAAGGCAAAAAGAGACCGAGGAGTGTAGGGGTGAACATTGATCGTAAAGAAAAGAATTGGGTGATGGGTAGAGGAGTTGGAGTGGAAGTATGATTGATATGTCGAAGTGATGTGTTTGCCTATAATGCCAAAATGTACGCATTGTATCGAGTAGATGAGTGGAGCTGTATATAGTGTAATAGATTGTTAGATGTCGTTTTCGTTCTCGTAAGATTAGTCCAGTAATTCAGATGCCCGTCACGACCATGCACGTATCACGTCTCACGTATCAACGTTATGTTCATGTGCATATCAAGATGACTACAAGAAATACCTGATTGTCAGCTTCGTGTGCGACTCAAACAATCGCGACAGCTCACCTATCTCCGAAGTCCCCGAGTCCGGGAACGATATAGTTATTCTTGTCAAGTCCCTCATCGACCCAAGCGGTGATCTGAGCGTTAGCTTGTTGCCCCAGATATTCAGGCGAAAGAAGCTTACCAGTCGTAGTTTAGGGAATTGACCCAAGACTTTATTGATACCTTCAGGCGATGCGATCTGTTATTAGCTAAGGCTCGAATAGCCAGAGTTAGCTGATCGTACCAAGTTAAGGAAGATGATCTGTTCCTCCTTGACTCCGTGGGAGATGAGGACCTCGATAGCCTTCAAACATGATCCACCGGTAGCTGGGTATCAGCTTGAACCTCATCTTCCATGGGTCCGTAAGCTTACCAAGCATGGGATCCAGGAGGAGGACGTATCGCTCAGAGATGTCCTCTGGTAGTTTGGCGTACTGCACTTCAGCTCGCTCAAACGCTCGAGGTAGGTTTAGCTTACAAATAGTTTAGGCTGGAAGGTCTCTTCGTCCTGCGGGTCAGTGATTGCCCAGATCTAAAATGGTCCATCGGTACTCACTCGTTGAATAAGAATCTGGAGGAAGATGTCAGCAGACGTAGCGAAGAGGTAAATCAGAAATATCCTACTTTACCTATTCTGACTGACACTGTCAGCTGGGTCGACATCGGAAGGAGCAGGCAGCTTACCAGATCGACAACAATCCCTTAATCCAGCTTCCATAGCCTACCATCAGTCTCTCCCCACAATCTGCTATGCTGACCTACCTCTCCAGCTATTCAGTCAGCTTTATGCGCGGATTCACTGGCGGAATAAGCTTACCTCTCATAATCGAAACACCGCATATTCGACCCTGGAATGATACACCCTCGTAATTCATACCTACTGGTGTTTTGACAGTCTTGGGAACTACAGGGAGGTGGTTGAGACCTGTTTGCTCAGCTCCCTTCCAGTCGTACTATATTTGACGGACCTTCTTCGACTAGTAGACGGATGATTCGGTCAGAAGTGCTTCTCATCAGCTGACTGGGACGCAACCGGATCTCCTAGCTTACAAGACAAAGTCGCCCCTACTTTGTCAGCTCTGTGCTTCCTGACGGGCAAGGGAGCTGACATACCTTTGAGTCTTTTCATCTCGAATGATGGTCAAAAGCGCTTGCAATTGAGCCGTAGGAGGCAAGACAAGTGCATTATCGGGAAGTTGTGCCTTGTTGACATTTGACCCGGAGGCTGGTAGGGAGTTGATGACCCTTTCTGTTGTTGCCATTGTGAATGATTGATGGTAGAGAAGCAACTAATCCGAAGTAAGATAACCGTTATCAAGATTCTCACATAGAACCGTATTACGTAACCCCAGTTGAAACCGCGTCAAGTCAGTCGCGTCCAATCCCTCATGACGATATTCAACAAACCAACTTATCAACAAAGATGAACCGCTCACACCCCCTACGTCGCCCTTCAACAGGCTCATTATCATCACTAGCTCGATCGACAGACCGGAATACAATCTCGCCATCAGGGCTCGACTTTCTGCAACCAGCTTTATCGGAATTAAACGATGAAGCTTCGACTTTAGCGACGAATATCAGTCATTTGACTGAACTACATGATGCACTAGGGACGTTTAATGAGAGTTTCGCGGGGTATCTTTATGCGCTGAAGATGAATGCTTTCTGTGTAGAGTGGGATCAGGTGGGTCTTGGCCTCCCGAGGTCCGGGGCAGAGCTGACATGTAGGCACCCAACGACTATTCGTTCCCAAGGCTAGAATTTCTAGGTCAGCTCACATATTTCGACGGAGGATGAGCTGATAGTCAAGAGAAGCAGCTACAAGATATCCAGCGAGCAACACAACTGGCAGAAGCACAAGCATCACAACAATACTCTGAACAGCCAATGCCTTCGTCCCCAAGTATACCATCAGGAGCAGGGGATATGACATATGCAACAGTCAACTCGGAAGATCAACCAGCGGCAAAGGGAAAGAGTAAAGCCCCAGTGGTGGTGAAGAAGACAGCAGCGGGTGTAGCGGCTGCTAAGAAACAAGCGTTATCGAGGAAGAAACAACGAGAAGTAGGCCCAAGCAATCGCGAGGTCGATCAAGAGCTGACGGTTAGGCGGATATTGAGGCTGTGATCGATACGTTACCACTGGAATATCGAGGCTCGCAACCAGTAAGTCCCTCATCCACATTGAGAAAGTATACTGAAAAACAGGATCTACGGTTTATGATGGAGAAAGTCATCTCAAATCTGATGGAAACACCAAGTGGTCTCCCTCGTCAGTCACCCACGCCCTTCATTCTAGAGACACTGCTGAACGTGTAGTGAAAGCACTCGTAACTCCCACACTGCCTCAGGCGAAGGTCAATAAATGTCTGATTGCCTTGGTGGCCAAGAAGCTGGTTATCAAGTCGAGTGTGGGGGTGAGCGATGTTGCTTCCTGACCGAATTGAAGCTGACAGTTATAGGGAACGGCATTTTACATTTGGTCCGCATGAGTATCGCCCGGGTCACTAGTCACTTCTCACGCTTTGCGCGAGACCCACATAGCCACGGGATCTGTTCTCGCCATCTCATCGCTTGTCATTAGACCACGTTGTGGGGTATACATATACTTTCAGACATTCATCTCTGTATGTAGAGCTATTAGCGCTTCTTGTATGCGTCCAGCTGTCTCCAAAACTCCGCCACGATTTGACGATCGATGTGCCTCTTGTTTCGGTCAATCTACTAGTCAGCCACCCACTGACTGGTACAGAGTCTGCTGGACATACCCTCATTTCAGCTACATTCCAATCTTTGACGACAGGATTCGCGGGCTCATTATTCCACTGGAAGTATACACCTTTGACTGTCTTGTGAGCTTTTGTTCATAGAGCAAGGAAAGAACAGCTTACCATGTCTGAAAAGTGCTTTTGGGTCCTGCCATTTGTATGGCTTGAATTGCCATGCTTGACCAGTCGTCAAAACGCAAACCACTCGGTCCCTGAACGTCAGTCCCGCTCAAAAAGTAGAACTCACCAAGCGTCCTGACCGAACTTTTGGAGCGAGTCGACACCATCTACCACGTAGTATTTCGTCATCACATCACCTACTAGTCAGCTGATTGTCCTGGAGAGTTCAGCTATCATACCATTTGGCCCAGTCCGTTTACGCATGATAGGAACTACATCATCTGGCTTGATATTCCCCTGTGCTGCCTCATTTGCCCTAGCGACATCCGACGGTTCGAATCTATTATCAGCTTTGTCATCGGCCCACAACAGATAGCTTACATCCCCTGTTCGAGGAATTTCTTAACGTTCCATAATGTGATTAATGCCGTTGGCGAGGAGGAGATCATGATGATAGGATGAGATGCCTTTGCCTTCTTTCCTTTTGAAGAGTCTTATGTGTCAGCTGTGCGATGTAAAGAACTTGAAAGCTTACCATAAGCCGCCTGAGGTTGTGCTTGATTTTTCCCTCCTGACGCCTCTAAAGCTTTACGGAGTGCTCTGATCTTCTCGGACATGCCAGTCTTGAGGATGGAGTCGAAGGTCTACTAGTCAGAATCTCGATACGCGAGGCGTCGTAGAACTGACATGAATCTTGCCTCCATTAGATGAACGAAGAACCGAGTTCCTATCTCTTAATTCGATCTCTTCTGCTCGTAGCTAAACGTCAGAATAGCTTGAGCGAGATAATAGAGGACTCACCCGCTTGCAGAATTCCAGATCTGCGTGATCGACTTCATAACGCCTCTTTGTTGGTGCCGCTGGTTTGGAAGGACCTGCTTCTGCTGTTGATTCCAGTGCTCCTGGTAAAGCCTCTACGGTAGCCGACGCAGCCGCATGTGTTGGTTCTGCTCAAGAGTCAGTCATTGTTCTCTCACCCCGAGCAGTTTGGCTGACCTTCAACAGTCGTAGCTGAAACTATCCTCGCTCCTCCATCACTCTCCCCCTGAAGATACTCCACCACACCTCTCCTGTCGGCTATACCAACGTACCCAACACCCCCAGCTTGCCCTTTCATCAAATAATCCCTTACTCCCGCATCCTTCTCTGTCCAAGCTAGCCACAGCTGTCCGATATTATAGAACTCATCCTTAGTGTCCGCTTTCGAAGTATAGCGCGTAGCAGTCTCTTTGGTTATATTCGTAGGAGGCTCTGTAGGGAAAGAGATGTAGGTTGCTAGCTGGAGTGATTCAGCTGGTTCTGAAGCTGCATCGAGGAGTGTTGGGGGTGTTGAAGCTGATATAGCTTGTCGGAAGAGGTCGAGCGGGTCCATGGATGTCATGACTGGTGGGTTGATAGTCGAGATTGATTGCCTGTACTCTAGCTTGACCTTTGTATCAGTGTAATTTGATTCCGCCTCCGCCCGTGCCTGAGTAGAAAGTTGGATTCTGTTGACTTGATTAACAGTCATTTCAAGGTCGACTCTGTGGCTGGACAACAAGGCATACAGCCCAATTTGAGCTCTTGAAGATGCAGTCTGGAAGTAAAGAACCATCGGAGCTGACGAGCTGGCGAAAGAAGCTCTCAAAAGCGGACCCCAAATCCATCTCAAGGTGAGTCTACCCTTGACATAGAATGCTGACGACAGGGAAGAATGGACGACGGTATACGAGGCGATACTCTCGGATCACTCCACCTCGGCCCGCTCAGATCAGCTCGCATTGCTACTAGTAATACTCAAACAGCTTCGCCGAGCTTTAAATGATGCGATGAACGCGGCAGAGCTATCGGACGACTTCCACCAAATCCTCGCACCCGCATTCGTACCATGCGCGAAACCAGATTCTATCGCCGATACCCTTCTAGAATCCTTGGAATCGCCAAACAAGTCGGAACAATCGAAAGCTGTCGAAATCCTTTCGGCGGCTAGTCATCTAGTACCGAGCATACAAGCGCCATCTTCGTCCAGCTCGAATTCATCAAATTACTTGGTACCGCTCTTCCGACATGTCCTAAAATTGGGCCTCTCGCACAGGCGGACCATCGTAGCCTTGTCTGCTATCATCGCCTCAATACCGGTAGGGGAGGTCGCGGAGGACTTGCTACAAAGGCTACTGGCGGATTTGGACTCGGTGGAATTCAGCCCTATTCGATGTTCCCTGATAGTGGAAATTCTTCAAGCTAGATGGAACGATCACATCCGCAATCATGAATCTACCGAAGAATCATTCCAGCAGATTGTATATCAACCACTCCTACCTGTCTTTGACCCTTCGACAGTCTCCGCACAGACCTGGCAGAATGTCCAACGATATCTCTACCCCGCTCTCGCAGCACTACCAAGCCCAAACGGTCGCGGGTTCCTAGCGTACCTCGAATCATTACCTTCCAACCTCCGATTCGACGAGGACGCAATGTATGAATGCTGGATAACCATAACGTCTGCTGCTGTCTCATCCAAACAGCTCGGTATACGCAGTATCGATTCAGAGAGGATGAAGCAGGCCATCTGGCACGAGGACTTTAGTATCAGGTTGAAAGCTTTCGCTATCTATACGCAGAATGAGGATATACTGGAAGCGAGATCTGTAGCTGGGATTAAAGCTTGCTTTGCGTATAATGCCGATCTTCATGTTGTCGGGTAGGTCCACTACCACTGGGAGATTTGGAAGGAGTAAGCTGATCAAACAGACAACGTTCAGAGTTCGGATCCGCGCTCTATACCTTCTTTACCCACCTGCAGCAAGAAACGCTCATCGCCCAAAGAGCCATCCAACGAGTCGCTCAAGGCCACAAAGCTATCAAAGGCGTTGACCTACCTATCGAGACCGACAAAGCGCCTTGCCCAAGGTACACCATCCTGAAAGATCCAGAATCAGCACTACAAGTAGCATTGGATCTACGTCGGCATATCTACGAAGAATGGATATGTCCAGGCCTAGCTATGGCCCTCCGGAACCCTGTAGGGCGGGTTTTAGTCTCGCTCATCGTTTTCAAGCTTTACATCGATATCTTTGGAAATGAAGAAGGGGTACAAGAAATGGTGTTCACTAGAGAGACTGTTGATCTCCTACTCACTTGTCAGAGTAGCGAGTATACCGACGTCCGAATCAAGGCTAGATCTATGTAAGTCTTGTCAACTCAAGATCCGGAAATGGCTGACAAACAGCCTCGATGCTGCAGCAATCCCACTCCCGACATACGAGAACATCAGTACACCCGCATCGGAAACTCTACTAGCTTCGGCCCTCGAGTCGGTCAATCACCCAAGAAAGACTCAGGCCGAAGCGGGGCGTGCTATGCTGAGTATACTCTTCGAAAAGCTCGTCATTGGTCCCGGGAAGGAGGTCCCCTTCGTGTGTGACCTAGCAGATCGACTCGAGAGTCACCTGACTATGGCCGAGAGGGACTTGGTGGTGGCGATGGAGCAGACCCCTCTTCACGGATTACTTGCTGTACTGCGGTATGTTCCACTACATTCTGGTCGGTGCTCAGCTGATGTCCAGAGACCTCGTCCGAGCTGTCAAGCTCGATGCCGCGTCGCTGGATCAGTGGCGCCCGCTATTTCATCGTTTGTTGACCCTCATTGATAGAGTCTGGACCGTCACTCGTCCCGTCATCTCTCTCAAGGCTGCGGCACCCATAGACGGCAAGAATAGGCCGGATCACGAGATCGCGCGAGCATATGAAGTCGCTGGCGAAGGCGATGGGGATGGGGACGATGAAGACGGCCTTGATGTTACTGCGCTGCTATCGGGATGCTGGCGAGCGACCACTGGAGCTGGGTACGTTCGCCAAATCATCCATCGTTCCCGTAAAGCTGACAATCAGGGAGCTCCTGTCAGCCATCATCGCCACTCCACTTCGTGGTAATTCGGACTCAAACGGGATTTGGGATCGCAAAGATGTCGATCAAGCGGGTCATCGATTCTTGACATGGATGCATGAGGTTCGCCATAGGGGTACTTTTACCAAGCTCGCTACTGCTTTCGCATCTCTTGTTCAGGTCGTCAAGGGCGTACCGGATCTACGGGAACTTTGCACCCAATGGCTGGACGTGAGTCCTCCTCATTTCGCAATGAATTGATTACTGACCATCTAGCATGAATTGCGAACTGTCCGAGACGACGCGTTATCGACAACTCGACGATCGGCAGCTTTACCATACTCCATCTTATCTCTCATCACTGGTGATCGAGATCTCTCTGATCGAGGAGTACATTCCTTGATTGAGATGGCGGATGTCAAGGCACTGACAAACGATATCACCAAAGTCCACGCTTTCAATGTTCTACAAGTGGTTCTACCAGATGCTAAACAAGGCAAATTCCTGGATCGATACTTTGAAAAAGCAGTCATGACTGCCATAGAAGCTTTCGAATCGCCAAAGTAAGCTAATCTTGCGTTGCAGCCTTTCAATAGCTGACGATATAGCTGGAATGTAAGGAACGTGGGATTGATCTTGTTCGCTACCCTCATTCACCGATCTTTGAACTTGGCCAAATCTCAGGATCTCTTCGAGTACCGAATCAATACAGCGACACGCCAGACGTTCATCGCCTGGCATACCAAATACCCATTCATCCTCCCGTATCTCACTCAGTACCTACAAGCCAACCAGCCTACGAACACGGGTAACAAGCACTCTCCCCTCTTTCCCATCCTCATCATCATACGAAGTCTACGATATTCCGATTCTGGAGCCGAGATCCAGAAACCACTCGTACCCGTGGTCGAATCTTTGTTGGGTAGTAGGGAATGGCAAGTCCGAAAAGTCGCCGCTCAGGCTCTAGCATCCCTTCTCTCGCCCCAGGAAGCGCTATATCGAGCAACGAATTGGACCGCCAGTATCAAGACCGCAAAGGGGAATAACGAGATTCACGGTCTATTCATGCTACTCGCATTACTTTTCGAGAATGTCATAGAATGGCCAAAGGTCGATAATCTCGCCAAGAAACAGATTGAACTGCACCTAGTTCGTGCTCGGGATCAACAGGGGAAATCGCCATTACTCGATATCTCCAATTCTGTGATTCATTGTGTCGCGTCTTATTTGAAGTGTTCAAGATCGACAAACTCGTCACTCCGGGATCGTACAGCCGATATCGCCAAGGCGATGTTGTTCTCGCCCGTCACTTCCCAGCGACCAATTCAAGGGACTCAACTCTGGTTGAGCGCTTCCTTCCTACTTGACCACTGTCCTTCTACCGAACTTCTTCATTCGATGTTGGACTTTGGAAACCCCTCTCCTGACTTTCAACAACTACCCGCACTTTGGGCTTTGCAGGGATTGATGGGTTCGTCGTCACTAGCCAATTACGTCGACGTATCGGTCTTCCGGCAGATCATCGCTCTGGCGCGTTCGAGATCGCACGATAACGCGGTGCGTATCACCGCTATGGACACGCTGCGCCTAGTCGCTTGGGAGCCGAGTATCCTCGTCACATTCGGCGCCGATACGAGACGCGCCTTCATCAAAGACTTGTCGAGGATTGTGCAAGGGACTAGATACGTACCCCTTCGAGAAGCGGCGCTTCCAACTCTGGCTTGGGGAGTCGCTTGGTCAATTTCATCCGAAGACCCAGATCTGGATAGCGGCGTTCTAGTGAACGAAATATTGAGATTATCACATGAAGATCAGGTTAGTAGTGATCCCATGGAATTGCAAGAGGAGCTGACAATATAGTCCCAACCTTCTCGAGAAGCTGCACTGAATGCACTACAAAATCTTACACCTTTACTATCGAACCCCATCGTGAGTACAATGGTCTGCAATGTCAAAGGCACCTGCTGACAATAAACAGTTCGGCAGCGGCATCTTATGCGTCCTTCATCAAGCTCTCGATCGACTTCTGAACGATGACGACGAAGAGTTGAGGAATGGTGCGAGTGAGATCGTTCGAAAAGCATTGGAGATCGCGAGTTCAATCTGTCGAGATCGAGCGGACGAGCTCTGGTGCAATTGGGTCGCTGGATATATATCCACCCTCGATTTCGAGCGTGCGAAGCCTTGGATCGACTGGCTTCAAGCTCAGGCCGCCGAAACCAAGCGCGAGGAACAAGACGGTGCTCCCTCTTCGTCAACTCCACTCGCTCCTATCCAACCAGGCGGCATGACCTTGTTTACGGTCGAGCCTGCCAATCTGTTCCGTGACTCCCGGGCGGATGCTCAGAGGGCTCAAGCTATTCTTGGCGCAGCAAGTAAGCTCCGCTCATGATAAGCAGGGACTGAGTGGTGCAAGGAGTCCTCCGTGGTCAGGTGGGGTCCTGTTCAATCGGGAGTTGGAGAAGATGAGGGAATATGAGATGAATAGCTGGGACAGTTTTGTATGCATAGTATCCACAGCCATGCAATCTCTGCCAGCTTCTGTCTGACTTCGTGACCAAGCGCTTTGTATATGGCTCAGCTATAACATGTCTCTACCCTTCATCGGATTTGAGATTCACAGACCTGACTATTTGAATTGGGTCCGGGTTGCCCAAAGAGGCAATACGCAGTCCGAATGGATCAAACAACACATAATTACCTTGGAGCTGAGTTTCTCCAAAATGCCAAAAAGTGTACGGACCTTCAACACAGCAACTTTTTCAATGGCCGGATCAAGGAGGACAACAGGGTGAATCTCAGAAACTTTAATTTGGGCGAAATGATGCTACTAATGTTAATCATCAACCCCAAAATACTCCTTTTTTGTCAAAGGCACCCCGAAATCTGGAAAGCGGAGCAGTGGAAATATCATTAAGTTTTAAGGGGAGATCGCACACACGCGCATCATATGGTTAACAGAAGCCCGATCACTAGAGGTGGGGGACGATCGATCGATAAATCTTAATCCCGAGCTGTCTCTTCTGGAGTTGGACGCGAGGTGGCGACACTGCATCGATTTCAATTTCGGCTTGAATAAGAGTGGGACCGAGCTCAAGTATAAGCCTCAACGGCAAAGCCGGTCTGATGTTCAACTACTCACAAAAATCAGGACAGAAAGAAGCAAGCAAAGTGATCCTTTAAGGGCGGAACCCTATTCGAGGTCGTTCCCTTGGGAATGGGGAAGTTGGGCAAAAGGGGAGTATGGCGGAGACGCGCACATTACAAGCCAAAAGGGTGTCAGTCTGAGCTCCAGATTTCTATTTCCCTTCGAAGACCACCCGTTTGCGCGTGGCCGCGCTACTCGCTTACCCCTAGATCGAGCTTGGACCGAAAAGCTGAAACCTTCGGGTGACAAAGTAGAAGGTTGCATGCCTGCTTCTGGTTGTACTTAAAAGGGTGGCTTGGTACCCTAATCTTCAACCTAGTCGACACAATACTAAGCCGTCTGATATCATGATACGCAGAGACAGCACTCTACGAGCTTTCGTGCCAGTTGTTTAGCTATGAAGATGCGCTAGTTCTGATCGGACGTAAAGATGAAGCGAACAACAGATCCTGTTTTCCGAGTCCCTTAGAAACTGCGCCCCCGAGACACACACGCCAAACGACTTGAACTGTTCACTTCTCTTTCATCATACCCAACACTTGGCGGCCTGGACTATTCCATTTCGGGAACTCCGGCGCGGAACCAAGCAAGGGCCGAGCAAGCATAGAATGACGAAAGCACCGAATTGATTTCACAAAAATATAAGCTCGTCCGAAGATAAATCCCTTCAATTACTGTTCATCTTCTACCATTCACCTTTTACTATATGATAGACATCGAGGTCTTCAGCTAGCTTGTCTACAGTGTCCAATAATCACATTGTACAGTGCTTGTCTCTATACCACCGTGTAAACAAACTAGCCAAACAGGTGAGTCACATTTTCCTTGCTATCCATTCTCCTATCCTTGTCTTGCTAATCTCTAGTCACAAATATCTGCTTTCTCCCCACGCTCATTAACACCACACCACGCTCTCTACCGATCAGTCTCTCCACCTTAACCTATCTCCATTTATCAAGCTCGACGGAGATGTGAGTTTGGCTTCGTGAATATGTTTGGCGGAGCTAACGTTTTAGCTGGTATCCATCTGGAACCCGATCTCCATCCGCTGCACTCGCCTTCTTCCCACCACAGGCCAGTCTACATCACCAGTCAACGCTACCATCCTATCCTCTCCCGTCAACCATCGGTCGTTCATACCAACATGTCCGACATCGATACGCGACCCATGTCGACATACTATTGTCATGATTGTCAGAAGTGGCATGACCAATCGATTCTCGGTGGTCCTTGCACATCGTCTTCTATCGACGACTCACGAGACTACTATAACAAATACGCCACGGAGAATTTCCACTACAAAGCTGCGATGGTAGAACCGAGTCCAGGTATCGACTCCCAACCAGCTCCCGCTTCCACCATGTCGCTCCAACGAGACGGTCCCGATAATCATTATTCTCAGACCCTTGACCACATGCCGCATACCCCTCCCGTCCCGAGCCTCGACGATTCTCTCTCTTCAAACCACTCTCCCGGGAATTTGTCTGTCGAAGTACAGACGCCTCCTCGAGACATCTGGCGACGCGAGGGACCACGTCCCGGTCCTACTGTCTGCCCCGAAGACCTAAAGAAACGCCTATCCGAAGAGATAAATCGTCTTTCCAAGAAATTCGAACTAGTAAACTTCGGGGATTCCAGCCCAAAAAACTTCGAAAGACATACTCCCGCTACCGTCACTAGAGCCGAGACCGGACACCCACTATCGGCCAGTGCCCTGCCATACCGACCTGAGTCACCAATGGACATCGACGGCCGCTCATTCTCTGAGGACGACTCCAGTTCAGTCGGCCATGCATCAGATCACGGAGAAAATACCTCCCGGTCCCTTCACTCAGTCTCTGAAGCAGGATCTGGAGATTCAATCGCTGGAACGGATCGATCATCTTCGCCAGCCGCCAACAAGCTGAGCAATCATACCACCGAGCAACGACAGTCTGCTGTGGAAAACTCGATGGACCCAATCGATGCTGTTGCCGCACAAGAGCCAACCTCGAACGATGACGTACAAGAGTATTCGCGACGAAAGGGCTGGATGCCAACATGGGCCGATGTCAGATGCGGAGGAGCTACTATCGTGAGTAAACATCGAGAGTACATAGCCATCGCTAACAGGCCAGATCAATCCTCCTGCCCCCTTCAGCTCGGCTCCTCAACCCCATCATGCCGCCAATCCAGTCAAGAAAGGGCCTGGAAGACCCCGCAGGATCTCGTTCAGCTATGCTCCCAGCATGGCACTTGCGATGGAGCTGCACAAGGTCTGCTACAAGGAGGGTCCCTGGTCAAACAAAGACCGCGAGGCTCTCGTCAAGGGGATCATGGCAGGCACTCTTCAAGATGGCAGTCCTTTGACGGAGAAGGCTGCAGATGTCGTCAAGGAAACGGTCGCCAATTACACCCGACAACCCTGCAAAAAGGGCACCATATGGTCGGCAGACGAGCTATCAGCGTTGGCGGAGACTATCGCGGACGGCATTCGACAGGGTCTCATCGAGATCAAGTCTTGGTCTGAGATTGAATGGGAGAGTTCTGAACCCCAATGGGAGAGTCTTCATCGAACCGTCCTGACCGCCGTCCGACAGATTTTCTGGCAGGGCGATTCCTCTTTGGAACAGGAGAAGGTCGTTTTGAGGTTGTTTTCCGAAGATTTCGACATCGTGTTTTTTCAAGCGAGTTGTGGTCACAATACCAATGTCGATGGGGATGAGAAGTGGGAGTCGGTCGCCCACTACGGTAGAAAGTGGAAGGCTCTCACACCTCTCGTCAAGAAGAAGCTTCCATACTTCACCGACAAAGATGTCAGATCCAGAGCCAAGGGGATGGGTCAGAAGAGTAGGTCTCTCACTCCTCGGAAGGGAGAAAGGCTTAATCATCAGCAAAGTATTACGAACCCGTCGCTCAAGTACCCAAGGATGCAGAGGCAAGCGAAATGGAGCCGCAAGGTATGTCAATTCAAGTGTAACATGGTGTGGTCCACATCCTGATTAGCAGTCCCTTCCAAACGTGCTTCTGAACCCGACCAGGAGACTTCTGAATCCAATCGCAAGAAGGCGAATACTGTCCAAACCAGTCTAGAAAGAGCCGTCAAGAAAGGCAAGAAAAAAGTGGCGGAGGTCTCGACTAAGGCGGTTTCTTCGATTCAACAAGCTTTCGGATTTGGTGAAGGCTCCCAGCCGTCCGGCTCGGGTAGCTCATCCTAGTAAGCCCGTGTCGTGGTGTGTTGGGGCCGAATAGGAAAAGGAAGAGTTGTGATCTATTGTACAAATATACCATCAGATGAATATTCATACTAAAGAATAACAAATATGAGATCCTCCCATGCTCCACCTTCTGATAAGTCCGTGGATCCCATGCCGACTTCCTCTTTGTCTACTTCAGGTACTCATCCGGAACGTCAGAATTGTCTGATCCAATGAGGTCTCTGGCTGTGATGTCGGCAGACTCTCGCTGCTCAGCGCCGGTTTGGAAGTAATATGCAGTCAATAGCATCATAGACTAGAACCGAAAGGAGGGCGCGTCAACGCATTTCGTGTTACCAACGGTGTCGCAAATTCTGAATCTCCTTTTCTCCGCAGGCTGAAAGGCCTCTTGCCCTACTCCATTCTGTGAGGATATGCATATGTATATTGTGCCCATGCTCAGAAACCATCGTCCTTCAATTTCAGCATTAGACCCCCGTAAAATCTAGCCAAATCAAATTTATCCTTCCTCCTCTTGGTCCCATCTGCTGTTGTAATGAATCCTGATTCTTCCTTCTTTGGTTCCTTCTCCTTCTTTGCAGCTGCTAAATTCCTTTTCCCAGTCTCGGACCCTTTCCCACCAGGCATCAAGTCTACTACCCAATCTAAGACCTGTCCAACTTGGGCTATATCCCATGATGAAGAGTCGGAAGTTGATTTATCCTTGATTGTCGCTTTGACTTTATCGGCGTCTCTTTGTGTTTGTTCGGCCTTTTGAGACGTCGTCGATAATCCTAGACCCAGCGTATCGCCTAAGCTACCCTGCCAATCCCATCCTCCTTCGGCTTGCGAGTCGGGTTTGCCTTGAGGTTTCTTCTCGAGTGTAGGGCCTTGTGGCCATAATCCACCTTCTCCCCTCAAGTCCCAGTGATGGCATGGATCTACTGCTCCCAGGAACTCTCCCCACTTTGCCGAAGAGACACTGACTAGACCATCATTTCCTTCGTATTTCTCTCCCGAGAATCCGTTCGCTTCCGCAAGTCCATTCTCTGCTGCTGCGTCTAGAACTAACTTGGGGAACCATAATGGATGAAGAACCGACATTTTCCGCGTACGACCTGCAACAGATGTATATTTGACATTTGGTGAATCGGGACATGAAGGATTGAAATCGTCAAGGAAGGAGGTAGTGAGGCATGAATATGCTGGTGAATCGAATATATTCAGCAGGTACGATGTCAAGGCTGACGTGAACGCGGATCCTTTTTCGTCTTTCGGGCGAGATAGTAATGGTGATTTCAGCGAGAATGGTAGTGCTTTAGCTGCTGTCGATCCGAGTGCCGTAGCTGCTATTGCTTTGGCCATCGAGGCATTCGTGCCGACTCCGATATTCGCTGCGCACCAGTCCATGAATGGTGATCCTCGATGTGGTGTTCCGATACTCGTCAGAGACAGGGGTGTGTATGTGTCCGGCTTCAGATGGGAGATGAGGTATCGGACATCCAGACCTCCCATCGAGTGAGCGACAAAATTGACTCCTGTCCCTTTCGGTAGATGTTCTTTGAGGTATTGGTGCATCTGTTCTGCACGTTCCCGGATTGAGCCGGTACTGTTTATCAGCTCCGAGGAATGATGAAGATTGACGAGCTTACCCCTTGACACCCACTACCATAACTTTACATCCCATCCTATCTCTCAGCACCTCCAGTACCGATGCCCAATAATGTAGCTTGAGCGAGGGGAAGAGCGGTATTGGCGTAGCTGTCGAGAAACCATAGAGCCCTGCATCTCGTCAGCAAGGACAATCTCGTATAAACAACAACTGACCATGACACAGAACGATAATCTCCTTCGGTGCATGTAACCTCCCAGGCTCGTATAATCGCTCATCATTCATCAATCGATAGATCTCGGTAGATTGCGGTGGCATCCTCGAATCAGGTTGTAATATATGACGAGATTTCTTCGATGAACCAGAACTTGCACCTGATAAATCCGGGCTTTCTGGAGATGTACTCGAGCTAGGTCCAGAATTCGCTCCTGGACTGACATCCGACTCTGAGCTAGAGCTCGAGCTAGAGCTTCCACTAGCTTGCCGACTTCCACTAGGCGTAGCAGTGACCGCAGGTGTCGCTCGGCCTTTGCCTTTCCATGTGGATTTGACTACATTGGGCGTTTGATCGAGCCAGCGCTGCAATGCATACTTTGCGACTTGGGCATATCGAAAAGGAGATAGTGTCGCTCCCATTATAATAGTCGGGCTTGTCTGAGATGTCGAAGGGGGGTATAGGTCGTGCAAATGAAGGAGGTGGATGACACCTCATATGCTTCGGTTACTCTGGTTTACGCTGCTTTTGGGGATTTCAAGCAACTGTTGAGCTATGACGCGGACGGAAGTATTTTGCGCGCTGGAGGCTATGTTTATATTCCAGCACGTGGCTCTGGATTGAAGGGGGTGTTTCAGAATGGGTTAGGTGGATTTCGGTACTGCATGCATACACCTTGATTCCTTCTTGATGTACATTACATCTCTTGACCTTGGCATCGTCTGGCAACGCGTAGCTTAAGATGTGACCCAAATGCACGACCAAGGCTGACCTTACCTCCACCGCGCGTGTTTTTTGTTGTCTAGACAACCTGCCGTGCCTGGTGCATTGAAGCAACAAAAGCGATCACGACTACTTGCACTGCACTGCGACATTCTAGTCTCACATTTTTCTCCGGACATCAGGTCGACTTGTACAGCTTCGTCACCTCATCTCTACAACCTCACCTCATCCTCGACACTCCCTTTGACAGTTCATAGCTTAGATCGGTCCGGTACCGAATCGCTTAGTCACAAATCACAACACACAGCCTCCCTTTCCCTCCTCACTCCTCCCGTTAAGGTAACGCTTGGACTCACTTTCACCACTACCACTCGACAATATGCGATCTTCACTCTTTGGACTGGCTGCTTCTGTCCTGGCATCAACGGCTCTGGCAGCGGATGTCTGTAACGGCCATGCGGAGCTTTGCGATCAGTTGTATTCCGGAGTCACTTTTATCGGGGCACATAATTCGTATGCGGTCGGTGAGGGACTTGGTGATAATCAGTTCAAGGATGTCACGGATCAATTGGTAAGCTTCTGAGCTTTGCTGACAGGAGCAATGAGCTAACTGGCAGACCGATGGTATCCGTACATTACAAGTTCAAACGTAAGCTAAGGCTGACCTGACATGGACAAAGCTGACATACAGGCATACAAACGACAACGATATCTACGTCTGTCACACCTCTTGCGCCATTCAGGATGGCGGTACCCTCAGCTCATTCCTCCAAAAAGTCACTACATGGGTCTCGGCAAACCCAAACGACGTCGTCACACTCATCATTGTCAATATCGATAATCTCCCCGCAACTACCTTTGCCCAATCCTTCTCTTCGTCAGGGTTGGAACAGTACATGTACTCGCCGACTGCTGGGCAATTGACGATAAATGAATGGCCTGCTTTGGGAAGTTTGATCGATAGTGGAAAGAGGGTTTTGGCTTTTATGGATAATCAGGCGGATTTCTCCCAGGTCCCTTATCTGATCGACGAGTTTAGTAATATGTTTGAGGATTCCTACGGTGAGTTCTCTTGATCATTGGCAGTCTTGCACGCCAGCAAGTGGAGTGGATTGTTAGCTGACTAGCAGATGTCACTGAGCAATCTTTCGGTTGTGGACTCAACAGATCGAGCGGTAATGCTGCCTCGCAGATGATGTTGATCAACCACTTCCTGGATACTGTAAGCCTTCGTAGCCTTTTGGTTTGGCTCAAGCTGACATGTAGGTCAACAACCTAGGTGGAACCCAATTCTTCCTTCCAGACCGAGCGAAGCTGAATGAGACCAACGCCGAGTCGGGCTACGGATCACTCGGTGCTCATGTCGACAACTGTAATATGCTATGGGGGTAAGCTTAGCGTTGAATATTTTTCGGCTACAGCTGACAATGCAGCCGAAAGCCAAACCACATCCTACTCGATTACTATGATTCCAACGGTCTCGCCCCATTCAATTACGCAGCTACCTTAAACAATGTTGCGGCACCTACGAACTCTATTGCACCTCATGTACCTGAAGTCTCGCCTTCCGCTACTGGGAGCCTGGCTGCTTCGGCTTCGGCTAGTGGATCCGCTGCTGTCGTCTCTACCAGTCGATTGAATGGAGCAGGGAGATTGAGCGAGGTCTCGATGGGTTCAATGATGATGGTTGGTGGTATTGTGGGAGGAGTGGTGATGGGCGTCATGGGGGTCTTGTCGTAGGCTTTGTGATCTGTAGTCGGAAGGATTAGATTGGACTTTGCATATATCATGACATTATGCTCGTACATCTCGTTATGTATTACCATGCTATGCTATCTCTCTCATTCAATGCTATCTTCTTCAATGAAGATCAATTGCCCTGTTTCCTATTCCTCAATTTCAATCCTCAAGCATTGAACAAAGCCCTGATCTCCTCCTTCTTGGCCAATCTGAGCCTATCGAAACAAGTAGTCAAAGTCGGATCAGACCTAAAAATAGGTGGATCTCGTGTCCTAAAGTCGTCTTGCTGTGGTTGAAGCTGTTGCTGTTGTTGAGGGTATGGCGAAGGTGATTCAGGTTCCCTACGGTAATTCGTATCGTAACTAGGTCCTCTTGAATGATTTCCTCGGACCTACCATCAGCTCTGACTTTGGTATTGACTCACGGTAGAAGTTGGTGATCCGGAGAAGAATGATCTTCTTGAAGGTGATTCTGTCTGTCAGCCGGTCCTCCCAAAAAAGGACTAAGAGATCGGAGAGACGTACCAATGGCACCGATAGTTCCTTTAACGGCGGGTAGAGGGGGCGGTCTACGGATCTCCTTCATTCGTTGTTGTCCCCCGTCTCGGTCTCGGTCATTTCGCTGATCCTCCCCTTCTCCCTGTTTCTGCCTGTCCTCACTTTCGTCCGCACTTTGGTTCTGGTTCTGGTTTTGGTCCTTTGCTTTCCCCTTTCCTTTCCTATCCACCTGGTTTGACATTATGTTGTATGCGTATGGGTATGGGTTTGAAACAATTGTAGGAGGTTGACAAAATGAAATCATGCACCAAATCCTACACGTGGCACTCAGACTTCCCCCTTGAAAAAAGGACAACTTGGAAGGTCACCTCTTCATCATTCCTGAAACACGGGGTCTGCGGGGTCGAAATATTCCTCCTCTGAGTATAGGCCTCAAGACCTTGGATACCGTTATTCCTTTCACACTCGATCTGTATCCGCAAGCACTTGACCGATCCCCCTCAAAGGGCAGCTGAAATTGGGGTAAGGAGAGATGATTGCCGATCGCCAGAAAGGAGTATACCTAAACGTGAAACCCATTACTACATTACCCCGTTCTCAGAGGTTATAAACAATATATGAGCAGATGAGAGATCAGCTCTTGCTTTCATCGATCATCTCATCTTACTTATCAGAACCGGTTTCTGATATTGTACAAGCTTAGGCAACCTTCCACTCTTTACCTCTCGACAGTTCAACAATACAAGGCGACGACCCAAGATGCGATTCTCAGCAACTACTACGGCAAGTATCCTTTTCTCTCTCCTCGCTCTTGAGGCTGTAGGTACTCCTGCTCCTCAGTATGATACGACCATAATCGTATCTACCACCGTCGACTTAGCTGCTGGTTCAGCTATCGACACCCCTTCTCCCTCAGCTGCGGCTTCCGCGGAGACTAGCGTCAAGGCATGCAAGGCCAAGCCTGAGAGGGCTCAAGCTTGGGGACAACATCGACGACCTCGACCCTCTGCTTCTGGCAATGCCGCGCCCAGTCAAGAGGTACCCAGCTCCGGTAGCGATACTCCCCCTGTCCCTTCTTCCGAAGCCGCCGCTCCCTCCATCATCCCCATCACTTCGGTAGTAGAAACCGAACCTTCCTCCGTCGAGTCCCAGCCATCCGTGGTCGAGACCGCTCCTGTTGGTACTCCAACTGCGATCGAGGCAGGAGGTGATGGTGAAGTAGTACAATCTCCTCCTTCCCAAGTCGCCCAACCCTCTGCGGTCGAAGCGTCCTCCGCGTTCGAATCGTCTTATTCCTACAAGTCGTCGTCTTCTTCCAGTTGGTCTTCCTCTGACCAGCCGGCTGCTTCTGCTCCTGCTGGCGGCGGTGACACCGCTCCCCCCGGAGACCTCGCCGATATGCTCCAGGCTCACAATGAATTCCGAGCTACTTGGGGTATGTCCAATCCGACTCAGCCGATTCATCACTGATAAATAGGTGCTGCTCCGCTCGTTTGGAACCAGAGCCTGGCCGACCAGGGAAATAATTACTACAAAGACAAGACTTGCGCTATGGAACACTCGTATGTCTTGAGTGCAGAGCAGATGATCCAAAGCTGACGTCCAAAGCAATCTGGGCAATGGCGAGTGCCTGTAAGTCTTGAGAAGAAATGCGATCATTGAGTCATTGGGCTGACAGTCCCAGAGTCGGCGCCGCGTTGAAGGGTAATGCAAAGGAGTTTGTCAAAATGTGGACCGACGAGTCCAGTGAGCTATACTCATGTTGTCGTATGTGTTACGCTGAGCTGACACTTCATAGAGTTCTGGCCAATCGGGTCCACCGATGACCCAGAGCTCAAAGATGCGAATGGAGACCCAATAGTGATTGGTCATTGTAAGTGCCTGGAGCTCAGAGATCGAGCGAAGCTCATCTTGCAGTCACCCAGGTGGTCTGGAAAAACACTACCCAGCTTGGTTGTGGTACCAAGGATTGCGGTGTGAGTCCACAGCAGGTGTCTTGCTGCAATGGCTGACCTATATAGAACCAAGGCGTTACTTTCTGTAGGTTGATTCCTCTTTTCATCCATAATGATATTGCTGATTATGCCTAGGCGAGTACTACCCCCCTGGGAATTATAAAGGCGAATATGGTTACTCCGTTGGTTCTCCTCAATAGTCTGAGACTGAGGGGTTCGAGAGCTTCATCCGTGTTAGAGCCCACCCTCCCTATTCCCACCTTCCCGTCTCGTTTCGAGGTCAAATAGCGCAGATAGACGTCTTGAGGATGTATCCCCGTCTGCCGAAATCTCCCTCTTCGCATCCACTTACCCAAATATCTGAAAGCTTATATATGTGGATCCCCATGGTCCAGCCATGGACGGCTTGATCGAAACCTTGTCGATCTTGAGTGTGATCGCTCAACGCAAGCAGATGCTGAATGCAGCATCTCAACACGCAGATCATTCTCCGCCCCTGACTCACACATAAGCCACCGATGGAAACGCCACCACACCTCACCCCAGCCCCCTTGTCACAAAGGCATCCAAAGCGCGTTCCTGGAAATTGTGCCCCCGCCATCCTGCGGGATGGCGTCTTCCGAATTACTATATTCGGCGAATTAGTGAGTTTACTGGATCGACGAAATAACCTCGGAGATCTAGACATATGTTTCAAAGCGACTTTTTATGAGTGTGTCCACGGGGGTAAGGGAATAGGAACGAGTTTTCAACGCTGCGCTATGGCGGTGACTGGGCTTAAGGTGGTTGGATGACAGGTCGACAGGGTGTATATAAGTAGACATCGGTCGGTGTCTAGTCTCTTTTCAATCGATCTTTACTCCTCCGACTATATACACTCTTTATCTTAATCATATTCTTGACGTCTGTGACGCTCGATACAATCGATTACATACCACTACTCTAGTACCTAAACTCGATATTCCAAAGCCAAGATGAAGTTCACGATCCTATTCGCTATCCTTCCGCTACTAGCTAGTGCTGCCCCCTCCGCACCCCAAGCTTCTCAGCTCGGTCCCTCGATCACCCACTCCCAAGGCAACGAGCAGGCTCTCGATGCTTGGGCCTTACATCGAGCTGAAAACATCAAGAATGGAATCAACCCCAACAACATTGATGCTCCCGCAGCTGCATTCGCCGGTGAACAGATCGGTCACTTTTACAAGAGGGCCATCAAAGAGACTTATTACGTCGATTTATTCAACAAGAACTACATGTGGGTAAACGTAGAGGATACAACCACCGGTGCTTCCAAGTGGGAACATCGATTAATGTTGACCTCGGGTGGACCCACTTACTCGAGCGCCGCCCCTTCTTCGGCCGTTTCCACCGCCAAGTCAAGCTCCAGTTCAGCTGCCAAGTCATCTTCTTCCGCTGCGAAATCGAGCTCTTCGGTCTCCAAGTCCGCTACTTCCTCCGCATCAAAGGCTGCTGTCATTAGCGTCTCAGCCTCCGCAAAAGTCAGCGCCGCAGCTAGCTCCGCTTCTTCCAAGGCCGTCGTCGCTAGCTCCTCCTCCAAGGCCGCCGTCAGCTCCTCATCGTCCAAGGCAGTGGTTTCCAGCTCCAGCTCGAAGGCGGCTGCTGTCAGCGTCAGCGCATCCGCCAAGGCCAGCGTCTCACCCGCCTCATCCTCCAAGGCTGCCGTCAGCTCTTCCTCGTCCAAGGCTGTCGTTTCCAGCTCAGCCTCAAAGGCTGTCGTATCTAGCTCCGTCTCCAAGGCTGTCGTTTCCAGCTCAGCCTCCAAGGCTATCGTATCTAGCTCCGTCTCCAAGGCTGTCGTTTCCAGCTCCGCCTCCAAGGCCGCTTCCGTCAGCGTCGCCCCCGCCAGCTCCACCTCCAAGGCCGCTGCGGTCGTGTCCTCGTCCGCTTCCAAGTCGGCTACCTCCTCCGCCTCTAGCGCAGCTGCCTCTGCCACTGGCGGAGTATCAGCTGCCGATCAAGCTCAATTCGTTACTCTCCACAACAACTTCAGAGCCAAGTACACTGCTGGGAAAGTCACATGGGATGATTCCCTTGCTGCTTTCGCATTGAAGACTGCGCAGACTTGCAAGTATGGTCATACGTATGTCTCCCTCTTACACTTTCTGTGCTGGGCGTGGCTAATGTATAGCGGAGGACCTAACGGAGAGAACATCGCTGCTGGTGTCGGAGGTGGTTACAATATCGAGAAAGCCTTCAACTCTTGGGCCAACGAAGATGGTATGTCTACCATGTCATCGTGTGGGAACAGTGCTGATAGATAGCTCTTTACAACTTCAGCAAGCCAGGGTATAGCTCTACCACCGGTCACTTTACCCAGATCGTCTGGAAGGGAACTTCCAAGATTGGATGTGCTGCCGCTTCCTGCGCCGATGGAACCATCTTTACCGGCTACGGGGCCAACTCCACTTATGTTGTTTGTAAGTCTCTCCCCCTCTCATGTGCTGGTATCATGCTGATGACTAGGCGAGTACCAAACTCCAGGAAACATCGTTAGCAGCGACCCCAGCAGGACTGCTGGACTCTTCACTGCCAATGTCGGACCTAAGGCTTAGATAGTCTTTACAATTATATCCTAGATTCATACTATCTAGATACCTATTCTTTACATCTTCTTGGGCACACTGTGTATTCTTCTTGCCATGTATATAATGCTACCTCTACTTTTCAATGCTGTCCAGCCGCTCTTGAGCTTGAGCGGATGCATATGCCGATCTGATACCGAATGCCAAGGCCGATCGATATCGGAGTATCGACGCGTCGTTCCTTATAAATATGCTAAAATGCCCTGAGCAACGCGACGCGTTTCCCGGGGTCAGAACAACAAAAAGGGATAGGGATACAGATAGACAGCGTGGGCCCAAGCGCGTTCGCTATATTGAAACAGGGAAATAGGACAGAAGAGGAGATACAGGAACGAGGGTTGATAGTTAAAGAAGGAGACGCGCTATGACAATGAATCGTAAATATCAAACGCTAGATTCACCTCCTTATTGTTGTCCCCTTCATACATCACTCTACATATATAACGAAAACACAGAGACCTTTGATAGATCTCTCACTCTCTCACTACTCTCCAAACAACACATATTACGGCTTGACGCCTACTCGACGTTCCTTCACGACTATCTCATCACGTCATATAACACTCGTTTCACGGAATCCATTACTACATATCTACACAAATACAATGTTGGCCTCATCTCTACTATCCGTTCTCCCGGTTCTCGCTCTGGTAGCTCCCGCATTCGCTGGACCCGTTCATAAAAAGAGGGCCTGTGCTCGACCCTCTGTTTCAGCCTCCGCCGCTGCATCCGCATCGATCAGCGAGTCCGCTAGTATCACGATCTCATCCGCCATCGAATCCGCTTCAACTTCAATCAACACTGGTGTTTTCGCTCCTGCCTCTACCGACGCATCCGCTTCCCTCGAACCCACTTCCACCGTCGAGTCTGCTTCGGCCTCTGCCTCTGCCTCTGGCTCCGCCTCCGAGGAAGCTAGCTCTACCTCTGCATCTGCTGAGCCAGCTCAGACTTCCGCCGCTTCTTCATCCGATGCCGAGACTTTTGTCAAGCTCCACAACGACTTTAGGGCCCAGTACGGTATGTCCCAGACTCCTTCCTCTTGCTGAATTGGGCTGATGATAGGTGCCGGACCTGTTGAATGGGACGAGACACTTGCTACTTACGCCAAGGAGTATGCTCCCATCTGTCAGCTAGTCCACTCGTAAGCTGGCCGCGACTTTGCGAGGGTCCAAGCTGACATCCAGATCCGGTCCTTACGGAGAGAACCTGTACGTTTAGCTGACCGCCACTCGAGGATCGAAACTGACAATGTAGTGCTGGAGGTGCTGGAAACGGATACGATATTACCCGAGCATTCAACTCCTGGGCTGATGAGGGTCGTAAATTCACCCCTCCCCAGTAGTTGTATCAGAGCTGACCGATAGAATACTACGACTACTCCAAGCCCGGTGTTCTAGAGGCTACCGTTGACGGCAAGCCAATGGGTCTTGGGCACTTCACCCAGGTTGTATGGAAGGCTACTACCAAGATCGGTTGTGCTGCTGTTTCTTGCGCCGACGGAACTCTATTCACCGGCTACGGCGAGGTAAGTCCCTCTTTCCAGTCACATTGGGGCAAGCTAACAAATAGTCAACTTTCGTTGTCTGTGAATACCAAGATGCAGGAAACGTCTACCTCGGTGAGGGAGATGCTAATGCCTTGTTCGTCGAGAATGTTGGTCAAAAGATCTAGAAGATTTGATGATGGGTAAAGGGTACAAGCTGGTCTTGTAGTCTTGATGATTCTGATTATGGACTGTGAATTCGGTATATGCATGCTTTACAGCAGAACTGTACAGGGATGGTGGTGCAATCAGCTATAGATAGTGGTAGGCGGCGATGTCCGCAGATTTAATCTTTTCCTGAATTTGTCGTTCAAAGTGCTCCTCATTTCACAATCTATCTAGTCATATCATCATCATAGCATAATGTCAAACAGAAAGACTGTCGGTATCCTGGGTAAGATCTGACGCCCTCCTCTAGTCGGGCAGAAGCTGACATCCCAGGCGGAGGACAGCTCGGGCGTATGCTCACCCACCCCGCTGCACTCCTCGGTATCCCGCTCTACATCCTTGATTCTGGACCTTATACTCCCGCCAAGCAGACTCTCCTCGCACCTGCAAACACTACCCATCCAGATGGACCATTCACCTCCGAATCCCACATTCGAGAACTAGCCAAACAATGCGATATCCTAACAGTCGAAATCGAGCACGTTAACGCAGATGTCCTAGAATCGGTAGAAGCTGAGGGATTATGCGAAGTTCAACCTTCCCCTGCTACTATTCGATTGATTCAGGATAAATACTTGCAAAAGAAGTTTTTGGACGAGAGGGGGATCCCTGTTGCGCCTTATGAGGGAGTCGAGGAGAAGACCGAGGAAGGGATCAAGAAGATTGCGCAAAAGTTGGGATTACCAGTCATGCTCAAAGCACGTACACTCGCATACGACGGTCGAGGGAATTCACCACTTCAATCAACATCTTCTCAAGATATCGCAAAATCCCTAGAATTCCTAGGTGACCGACCACTTTACGCTGAAGGATGGTGCCCATTCGTCAAGGAGGTAGCGGTCATGGTGGTTAGAAACAAGGAAGGGGAAGTGAGGAGTTATGATGCGGTCGAGACTGTTCATAAGGATTCTATCTTGAGAGTCTGTACCGCTCCATTGAGGGCGAAAGGGTTTGAAGGGGTTAATGAGAGGGCTAGGGAATTGGCAGAAAAGGCAGTTGGACATCTACAAGGAGCTGGAATCTTTGGTGTGGAAATGTTCCTCATGGCCGATGGCAAGTCTTTATCTTTTCTTATCACGTCCAATTCTGATGAATAGGCTCATTATTGCTAAATGAGATCGCCCCACGCCCACATAACTCTGGCCACCACACTATCGAAGCATGCCACACTTCTCAATTCGAAAACCACCTAAGAGCAATCCTATCCCTGCCTCTCGGATCAACCTCCCTCCGAACCCCATCAGCAGCCATGATCAATATCCTCGGTGTCGACGACAAGATGGCTCCAGTCCTAGCTATGGCCGACGCCGCCCTGCCCATCGAAGGAGCTACTTCCCATTTATACGGAAAAGCCGAATCTCGTAAATCACGTAAAATGGGTCATATCACCGTTACTGCCAATTGCGAAGCTGAACTTCGAACTCGATTACGTCCCATCCTTAAAGCTCAACCCGATTTGAATGAGGAATTCATCAATTCCATCAGCCCCATCCACCAAAATGGTCATTCACACGCATACCCTTTGGTGGGCATTATCATGGGTTCCGACTCGGATTTACCAGTCATGTTACCCGCTACCAAGATTTTGGATAAATTCGAAATTCCATACGAATTGACAATCACTTCAGCACACAGGACACCAGCTAGGATGGTCGAATATGCCCACTCGGCTGTGGGCAGGGGTCTGAGGGTTATCATCGCTGGTGCCGGGGGTGCGGCACATCTACCAGGAATGGTAGCTAGTGAAACTGCCGTTCCAGTCATTGGAGTACCCGTGAAAGCTAGTGTATTGGACGGCGTGGACTCTTTGTACTCGATCGTACAGATGCCTGTAAGCTGCCAATTGGTGGTCATTCTGGCTCGAGCTGACGTATAGCGCGGTATCCCGGTCGCAACAGTAGGAATCAACAACTCCACTAACGCAGCTCTTCTCGCAATTAGGATCCTAGGTGGTGGTTTACCCAAGCTGTTCAAGGAGACAGAAGCATACGCCTCATCACTAGAACAGGAAGTTTTGCAAAAGGTAGAAAACCTAGAAACAGAAGGATGGGACAAGTACGTCGAGACTAGGCTTAAGAAGTAGAAGTTGGATATCTCATTAAATGCATTTTGTATATACAACAAGTAAAAGTACTGAGGGAAGATGAGAGCATCAAGATGGGCGTGTCTTGGCACGTGCAGCGTTCACTTTGGCAGTATACTGCTCCACCTCCTCCGTCGAGAGACCATCAATGGTCAGATCGAGCGTATAGGTACGTTTCCGAATCGATTGCGCAAGAGTGATATTCGTAGATGTCGAAGGCCCGGATACGTCCATTCTACTCCTGTTGCGATCCGAGGGCCGTGAAGCACTCGTTCCATCGCTTCGGTCAATAGGTACTGCCGTTCGAGAGGACCGGGACGCCTCTCGGTCGATCTTCGAGACTGACGCCGAGGATTTCGACTTCGTTCGGCGGTGTTCAGTGACGGTAGTGGGCTCGGTCTTTGGTACGACAGGTCGCTCTTCGATTTTGATGGA
Source organism: Vishniacozyma victoriae (assembly GCA_017654735.1). Taxonomy (NCBI): domain Eukaryota; kingdom Fungi; phylum Basidiomycota; class Tremellomycetes; order Tremellales; family Bulleribasidiaceae; genus Vishniacozyma; species Vishniacozyma victoriae. The sequence continues at coordinate 2,338,415 of JADPYG010000088.1, forward strand.
CCGCTTCACCGAAAGTGGTGGCTCCTGATCGTGATCGGACGGAGGCGGAGTTGGGAGGGAGCTTTCATTCGAATTCGAATTGAGCGATTCTCCGTTCTTGTCGAGAGACGAGTGGATACCGTGATCGATTGCTCCCTGAATCTGTACGACACTGGATGTAACTTCTGTTACACGAGCTGCAGCTCGACCAGGCGATGGATATCGCTTGGTAAGTGATAGACTCTCAATCGACTCGGAAGCGGGGATTGATTCGTCCTCCTTGGCTGGCGATATTTCTTGGACTGGTGGACGAGGGGGAAATGCAGACTTTGGCCGATTACGGGCTTCTTCCGTAGGTGAAATCGTTCGTTTTCGTTTAAGCTGCTGGCGAGCTTCTCTCTCGTAGTCTGACAAATCATCCGAGTCCGCCTCATCTTCCGAAATCTCCATAGCTTCGTGCTCCTGATTGACTTCCTGCTCCTTCTCCAACCCTTGATGCTGAACGACCGACTCCCCACTACTCTGCGGGAAAGCCAGCGGGTCAAATATCGGCCTAGGTTTTGGTTTCGCCACGCGTCGAAGTGGGACCACTGGGATCTCACCATCACTCTCGCTCTCCTCGTTGTCTGCCAGTGGTGACTGAGTGAGATTGAACTGTTGAGATGCAGGTTGAGTAGACATGACGTGCTGTGCGAGGGGAACTGGTGGTGTTTGAGTTTGGAATGACATTGTGATTGCGCTTGCTCTGGTATCGATGGGAGCAGGTGGTGATGGAGACAAAGGATGAGCGGGTTCCTTGCCTTTGCCTTTATCGATGCGACTTCGAGGATTTCGATCCCCTTGATTTCCTGGGCTTGTGGGCGAAGATTCGGCCTGAGCGGCCTGAAGTTCAGGTATCTGGTCATCGGCGGTAGTCCACTTGGTGCCAAACACGCTGATCTCGTCCAAGGCGACTTGATCAGCTTTTGAAGTTTCGAAGATCCATTCCGGGATGGGTTTTCCTTTCTTTGCCCCATTTTCTGAAATGTATGGCTCGAGAAAGTCCGCAAAGGTGATGACGCCTTGAGGGAGATGGCGTGTTTGTTGACTTTTAGGATTCAATGGCTTAGCTGTCAGTTTGGTGAATTTTGGAACGAGGATACACTCACCGAGGACATGGTGAGTCGTGAAGGTCCAGCCTCTGGTTGACTACGTTCAAACGATTTCTCAATTTCCGACATGTCTGAATGGGACCTTCTGTTAGGAAAACTCGTAATGTCGTTGGACTAAGGCTCACTCGCCAAAGTACCATTTCCGTAGCACTTTCTGAGCCGCACCATCATCTTTCCCCCACCCCACTTCTTCCGTATCTTCAAAGAACACAGGTAAATCCATGTGAAGATAGATACTCCATTCAAGAATTTCCATCTTCAAAGTTGGCATTTCAAGTCCCTGTACCGTCCTTTCACGCGGTGGTCCGACTTTCCATCTATATGATTCGATGTTGATCAAGGCTCTCAGGTTCGACGTCAGCCTCTCAGGCTCGAGGTTGGCGTCGACTTCCCTGATATCAGCTTGGACTCTGTGGGTATCGTACCTCTCAAATTTATCCGTGGCATCAACATCAAATTCAACAGGTACGGTATGGGTCTTGTCAGAAATCAAGCCGGTGATTTGTGCTCGTGGTTCCTCTGGGGTTCTGTAGGTATGGAACTGATCATGAGCTGAAGTCCAGCTAGTGGGCGTGCAGAAATTACCTTTGTAATCTGTACCAACCATTTACGACCCTTCCTTGCAATCTCGAGATTGGATCCATGAATCCTATCATGTTCTACTACTCCCTTTGCCAACCACGAGCTGACATTTGCCATTTCGTCAGAAAGTGTACAGTATAGCAGAAATCAACATCAATCTTGAGCGGATCTTCGTCATCTAATCTCTAGACGCGACTAAGGCACTTAACGCCTAATGAGATCTGTTGTTTAGGCGCCTTGGGTAATAACCGGTGGAGGTGAGCCATTGATGATGATAAATGCCTTTTGGCCTCATATAATCAAGCCATATTACTATCAAAGTATTCACGCATACTAACGAGGTGATTTGGATATCAGTAGTAATTGATTATCGCCAAAAATGACCCTAGCAACAGTCGCTTTCAAGGTACGTTCCCTTGTTTTACCATCCTACCTCAAGTACCCTTCCGGTCATCCTATAATAACTGGATACGCGGGACTCAGTCCTCCTTTTCTTGTAATCGTCTATCAAATACTATCGTCAACATGCACGAAGCTGACGAGATCCTTCAGACCGAGTTTGCAGTCGATATGACGTGCCAGAGTGTAAGTCATCACTACCACAAAGAGCTCCGCTGATGAGCAGTGTGTCAATGCCGTCGGTGATGCTCTTCGCGAACTTCCAGGTAGCCATGCAATCTGGTTTGTATTCCTCTTCAAGCTAATGCATAGGTATTGAGCGATACGACATCGATCTCGAGAATAAGCGAGTGACTATCACCGGCAAAAGTAAGTCACTGTCTTCAAGCAATGTAGGCATGACTGACCCTCGCAGCCCCACCTTCGAACCTCCTTTCAGCCCTCAAATCGACGAACCGCCAAGTTATCGTTCGAGGTTCATCATCTGCCAACCCAAACATGCCATCTACAGCCGCTGTATCCATTCTCGAATCCCCCATTCCCATGCCAACCAGTATAACCACTACCACTCAATCCGCTTTGGCCGACTCCAATTCAACAAGTCTACCTGGGATGAACGAGGAAGAATTCAGTCAGAAGGTCTTTGGGATCTGCAGATTTGTTCAGATCGCCCCAAAGACTGTCCTTATGGACTTGACCGTCCGCCTGCCTCCCCCCGCTCGAGTCGGTTTGAGTGGAGATGCTGGATACAATGTGTATATCTCGAGTACGGGGAATATGGTCAACCCACCCGCTACCACAGGCAAGTCCTGGCTCAGCTTAGGAAGGATTGAACCAGATAAAGACGGTTACGGAGATATGTTCAAGGAGGTCGATGGTGAACTATGGGAATGGGTAGGAAGGGGATGTATAGTTGAAGCAGCCGGTATTTCTCAAGAGACAAAGACCGAAGGAGCTAAGGCAGATGAGGGCGCTTCAATTGGAAAGATCTTTGCTGGAGTTGTCGCCAGGAGTGCGGGGACCTGGGGGAATGATAAGACTGTTTGTGCTTGTAGTGGGCGGACTATGTGGGAGGAGGGTAGAGAGATGGACACGAAGAGTATGCTTTGATGTCAGTAGAATATGTAGAGATGTATTCATCATGTTGTCATTAGATATTCTATATGCAGTCCCTCGTGTGGTTTGTCCATTATGTCGTTTCTCTGTCGTTGCGTTTGTTTCGTGAAAGTTGTTCTAGTGTGCAGTTTAGACACTGTTTGGTAGTGTAGGGGTCTGGGATTAGTACAGCATCCCAATCCTACCGCGACTCACTCATCTCATCCACTCCCAAGCCAGGCAAAGCCCCCAAGCACCCCATAACCCCAACCATAGATCCGCCAACCACCTCCTTTCCCTTATCTCCTCGTCCACCCTCTCCTTCGACTGTGCCCGCCTCCACTCCTCAACAGGCTCGATCACATAGATCTTAGTCACCTCATCCCTGTGTACTGGCCGGCCATTTACGTATGTAGTGATAGTCTCGGTAGTTTCGTGCGAAGTGACTGATATAGGCATGACTGAAGTGGGTTGTGTCGTTCTAGGGGCAGTTGATGATTTTGATCGAGGTATCGCGAAATCTCCTTTATCTAGTGATTCGACCGTCCGCATGCTCTGCGGCATGCTTCCGCTTCCTATGACTGATAAAGAGAAGGATACATGCATGCTCCCTTTCTGCTTCTTTAGCGACTTTCTCAATGAATTTTGGGCGTTGATTAACGTCAACAGCCGTATACACGTGTAATGGGGCACCATTCCTCCACCTTGTGTCATCATTCGATTTGTGGTCCATATTCCCCCTCATTCACTCCCTGCACAAAGATGGTGGACCGAGGATTAGTCACTGGGCTAATGGAGAGTGCAGCAGGAGAATGGATGATGATTATTTCCCTAGTTTTTGGTGGTTGTTGCTCGTATGTCTCCCTCAATGAAGAGATGTAAGACTGACAAGCAGGAATGTATGGGCATTAGAGGCTGTTCTCAAGGATTTCCCTAATGCCGGTGAGCTCACACGACTGGCTAACCGAACCGAGCTGATAGATGGCAGGGACCTTTTTGACCTTCGCTCAATTCCTCTATGTCACCCTACAGACTGCTTCTTCGCAACTCCATTTCCCAAGTCAAGGAGGAAAACCGACTTGGATACCACGTATACGAAAGCGAGAAGTACCCATGGGGAGATGGCTGGTCCAGGTCGTGCTCTTTCTGGCTGTCAGTTTGAGTGAGTCACTCGTCACTTCGAAGGGCTTCGAGCTAATTTGCAGTGAACAACTATGCTTTTGGCCTTAAAGTGAGCTCGATTCCACGACGCGAGGATTAGCTAATTGAGAGATACCAGTAACGGTCCATATCATCTTCAGGAGTGGTGGTGAGTCTTCTCGGATCTGTAGTGAGACAAAGACTGACAAACAGGGCTGTGCGTATCGATGTTGACAGGATACTGTTTCGCAAAGAAACGTTACTCCTTGGGACAGATCGTGAGCTATCACCTCCGTGAACAGGAAGCTGATCCCAGGCCGCTGGTGTGATCATCACAATCGGTATAGTCCTCGCTACTATATCCGCACCTCGTCGTCGCTCCGCACCAAAAGCAACCCCGGAGATAACGATACAATCAACAGATTACCTTTCGGAAAACCTGCAATACGCCTCTGGGATCCTCATGTTGGCCATGGCTCTGTTTCTCAGTTCATGCCTCGGTATATTCCAGGAAGAGACATATAAGTTGTACGGCAAGAAATGGCGTGAAGGATTGTTTTATTGTGTATGTCCCTTCTCTCGTTGTCAAAGCTGATAAGTAGCATTTCCTCAGTTTACCATACTTTTTACCCTTCTATCCATCGTTACGATCGACATTCGAGGCATTCTCATTGTCTACGCCAGTCAATTTACTGGCTATTCCGACTCCAGCTGGATTTCCTGAAACTCGATTCCTTGCTGGAACGGGCAGGAAAGATACGTTAATACAATGGAGACAGTTGATGATCCCCTCCGCCCTCGGTGCGCTACTACTCAACGTCATTACCCAAGGAATGTGCGTAAGAGGGGTAAATCGCCTGACTACGGTAAGCATTGCCTTTAGACTTCGTTATGAGGCTGATGGGCTTAGAGGGTTAACTCCACCACTGTCAACCTGGTCTTGACGATACGTAAAGCCGTTTCATTGGCTATCTCAGTCTGGTTCTACGGATCAGGAGCGAACGCCGGTCTTCTCACCGGTGGCGCGATGGTCTTAGGTCCGTCCACCATGTTCTCAAATTTAGGCGAGGCTGACTAGTTAGGAGGAACACTGATATATTCTTTTGCGCCACCTCCAAAAGTCATCGATGCCAAAACGAACGACGTCGCGCAGGATGAAAACGCAATACCACTGCAATCGATAGAACCTAGAAAAGCAGACGTAGATGATAGCTTGCGAAGAAGGACACTGAAGAAAGATCACTCATTATGATGTAGACATGTTATGCAATATTGCTATCCTTACAACCCTCTTAATTGTGACCTAGATTTAGATCCCACCACCCTTCCTTCGCGGTGTAGCTCCAGTCCTAGCTCCAGCTCCAATACCTTTACTCCTGGGCGTAGCGCTCACACCAGGAGTCATTCCTCCGATCCTCGGCGTCCGGGATACGGCGGCTTTAGCGATACTATTTGCTTTCTCCCTTTCGATTCTACCATATCAGCTAGATCATGTAATAGGAAGGAAGGACATACTGTTCCCTGTTCCTAGCCATCTCAGCTTCTAGTTCAGTCCTCTTGGAGAAATCCCGATTGGCCTTAGCTCGTGCTAGGGCATCGAAATTACGTTCTCGGATAGAGAAGTAGACTGATCCGAGCTCGGCTGATTGTTAGCTGTGCGCCTCACGAGAGAGTATGGGCTTACCAAGCCAGTAAGGGTCGACAGAGGTTACACACATCATGTATTCTGTTCAGTCAGCTATGCGCCCATCAATTTGCGGGACCGAGAAGCTCACGCTTGGAAGTAAGAACCACTATGCGCGTCAGCTTGTGTCTCTGTGGATGGAGGGGAATAGCTTACATTCATGATAGACCACGTAATCAGGCATGTACCCAAGACCATACAGCGCACTAGTAGGATGAAGAACACATGGCAGCTAACGAAATGAGCGGAGTTCTAACAAGTGAGATGTCACTTACAGCTGTCCTAACATTGATGTACTCTCCAATACCCTTGACTCGAGCAGCTTGATGGAAGTATCCAGCTACGATACATTTTCTGTCTCATCAGCCAACAGCATTGCAAGGAAACGATGGACTCACCTGACGATATCCCAATCTGTACCGCAGGATAGTACTTGCATCTTCTGAGTCTTCATGATATCCTCCAATTGACCTCTGACTTCTCTCGCTTTTCGCATCAACTTGGGATGTAAGAAATGCTTCATGCACCAGCCATCGCTGTATCTGTTCATCAGCTCCCTGCGCCACTGTATGATATTGGCATCACTTACCCATTACTCTTCCACTGAGTATAAACGTGGAGTAATGTCAAATGATCACTTTCCGGAACAAAGAACTTTTCCCTCGCCGCATCACTCTCCTCGGCCCTCTGAGCAGGTCGATAGAAAACACTAGGAACCGACAACATCGAAACAATAGTCAACATTTCACTCGAACAATGATGTTCAGTGGCGGTAATCAACATTTTCGCAAGCGAAGGTTCCATTGGGAAATCCGACATTTTCTTTCCGGCCGAGGTAAGTTCTCCGACATTGTCGAGAGCACCCAGGACCCAGAGCTGGAACATTGAATTTAAGATGTTTTCCTGAGGTGGTGGATCCATGAAATCGAATTCTAGGAGGTTCTTGACTCCGAGCGATTTGAGAAGAAGGACGGTATTTGCCAGATTTGTTCGCTGGATTTCGGGAATATTGTTTGGGAATAGCTCATTTAGGTAGGCTACTTCTGTGAAAAGTCGATAACAGAATCTGGAAGTCAGCTAAGGGTCGTCTCTCGCGAGCGGACAAGCTTACCCAGGTCCAGTTCGACCAGCACGACCACTCCTCTGACCAGCATTGGCCTGACTGATGGGTGTGATTTGCAGAGCGTCCATTCCGACTTTAGGGTTGTAAACCTTCATCTTTGAGTACCCAGAATCGACAACATAGAGAATACCATCAACTACATCATCAGCTCGAGGTCTTCCCAGAAGTGCACGATGGACTTACCCGTCAACGAAGTTTCGGCGATATTGGTTGCGACGATCACCTTCCGTCTTCCATCTACGGTAGGTTGGAAGATCTTGGCTTGTAGATCTGCGGGCATTTGAGAGTAGATGGGAAGGACAGCCAGTGGTGGTGGGTCCTCGAGCTGCTCAAGTCGTTCTGCTAGTCAGCTCATCGTCTCAAGAATGCGCGAAAAAGCTTGCCATTTATCACATTACAAGTCGCTTCAATATCCTCTTGACCCGTCATGAACACCAAAATATCTCCCTGGGGCATCGACAAATGAATTTGAAGGACCTGCTTGATGGCGCTATCGACATAATCCTCACAAGGAGATTTACTATGATAAATCTCGACCGGGAAAGTACGTCCAGGAATCGTATATGTCGCAGCATTTCCAAAGAACCTCGAAAATTTCTCCGCGTTCATCGTAGCGGAAGTAACGATTAATTTGAGATCACGTCTCCTGGTCAAGATCTTCCGTAGTAGTCCCATCAAGATATCGGTTGATAATGAACGTTCGTGCGCTTCGTCGAGGATGATGACCGAGTACTTGTCCAGATCTCCTTCGTTTAGTGATTCTCGAAGAAGCACACCGTCCGTCATGAATTTGATTTTGGTATCTCTTGAAGTACAATCCTCGAATCGAATGGCGTATCCGACTGTACTTCCAAGTTCGCATTCCATCTCCTCACTAACTCGTTTGGCGACTGACATGGCGGCGACTCGACGAGGTTGAGTACATCCAATGACACCGTTTTGACAGTATCCCTCTTCGTACAAGAATTGACCGAGTTGTGTCGTTTTACCAGAACCAGTCTCACCAATTACGATTACCACTATCACATTAGCATCATGGAATAGCCACCAGGACATATAACTTACCTTGATGATCTCTCAGTTGACCCATGAGCTCTTCCCGTACAGCGAAAGCGGGCAGATACTCCCTTTGCTGCTTGAGAGATTTACCCCTAGAGAAATCGGAAGCTCCTTCCTGTTTCTTCATATGTGTCGAGAATTGCGAGCCAGCCTTGTAGTTTTCATCACCGCCGCCCTCTTTCTGCCCTTCTGCGCCCATCAGCATTCATCACGCGCACGACAAGATAATTGACTCACCCTCTCCGAGATCAGGCTCGTCCTTGACACCCATAATGTTTCCTAGAGTAGTTCCAGCAACGGAAGCGACCCTGGCAGCAGCCTTTTCCCTCTCCTGCCTTTCCCTACGCTCTCTGACTAGCAAACTACCCTTCTTGCTGAATACAGCCATATCACTTGTAACATCCCTGACTGGATTAATTGGCTCCAGTTGCCTGGTGTATGCGACTGTCCCATCCAAGAAGGGCGGGCGAAGATCATGTACGAGGACATGGACTTTGGAGTCGGAATCCTCTTCAAAGTCTTGGTCTACGTTCTGATGCTGGGCGACACCGGAATTGAGCATTCGGTTCGTCTCCCACAGGTCATTGTCGGCGTTCTAGGATCGTCAGTACATTCCATGAAATGATATAGGAGACTCACAAATTGGGCCTGTCTTGCTGTCTGGCGCTTGACGGCCTTCTGCTCCATCTCGGCCTCCTGTTTACGTTCAATATTCTCCCATTGAGCGAAAGGATTATGCTCGTCATCGCCCGCCTGCAGAGTCAGCTAAAAGTCATCGTACAGAGAACCGAACAACTCACAACAGCTCCCTCATCATCGTGACTGTACCAATCACGATCCAGTCTGACCTGCTCTTCCTCCCATTCTTCCCCGTTCATGGCCATCTCCTCACCATCCTCTAGGTCGGGGAACTCCTTTTTGACTCTTACCGAACGAGGGGTTTCATCCCACCCCCGTCCCTTGGATCCCTCACTCTTTCCATATCTGCCAGCATCACGACCACCTCGAGGTGTCTCGTCCCATCCTCGATTGGGTACGCGCATACTTCCTCCATCCCACTGTGGTTCCCGCTTGACAGACTTTGGTGTTGGTGCATCGTTCCAGCTCTTTGTATCGCGACTGTCGCGGTCATCCCTCCTGTATCCCCTATCTCGATCACGGTCATCGTATGTATTTCGATTGAGCCGAGATTGGAAGTCGCCCAGTCCGGCTGGTTTAGCATCGCTGTCTTTGCTAGAGATGACATTATTGCTCGACGGCCCCGCTGGCATATTACGTTCCCGCTTTCTTGCTTCCATCCGACGTATCGCCTCCTCCGATAGACCAGTACCACGACTAGGTGTTTCCTCCGGCTTCTGTCGAGCAGTCTCACGCTTGATTGGTAGCGATGGTACTGCTTTGTCAGCTCTCAGCCTACGTACCAAAGATATACGTACCTTTGAATACTCCGCCATTGGCGGCTAGATCGGTATCTTCTTCTCCAGGTTCACGCTTCACCCTTTTGCTAGGTGGTTCCATCTTCCCTCCACCAGCGGCAGCAGCTTGAGCCCGTCTGTCAGCCGCAATCTTATCCAATCCAAGTACGGGAGGTCGAGCAGCTTGCTGACGGAACGTAACCGCCTGAAAAGTCAGCTCTATATAGTGACATGCCTGGTTGGACTTACGTTGTCTGATCGAGTCAATCCTCCCTTTCGCCTTGGCTCCGCCGCAAGTACATCTGACCGATCATGGTCCATCCCTTCCACGTTCTGGTCGCCTCCTGACCCCCTAGCGCCTACCATCCGAGGTGGAGAATGCCCGGAACCCCTCCTGATCCCATTCTTCGAGTCTACAGCCAGCTGAGCTAGAATTCGGGAGTGTAGCGAAAGTGTCGCGTCTTCGGTGAATTTTCCGAAAGCAGAGAGAGCTGGTCGTCAGCAAATCCAGACCTATGAGAGAGTCTAATTACACACATACCTTTAATAAAAGAGTCACCAGTACGGTTATGTTTGGCGATATCTATCACTCTTCTCGCGAGAAGGTCGTTGGGATTGATAATGTTCATCATCCTCGATAGCTATGAAATCAGCAAGGGAAGATGACAGAAGGTCGGGGTACGTACCTCGATGGCAATTTGGTGAACGAAGCCATCTGTTCCCTCCGACTCGCCGTTCCGAGGTGGACTTTGGGCGGACATTTTGGTGCCGAGTAATCCAAATTATCCTGGCTCTCTTTTTGAGAGGTCGAAGCTGTTGAGATCGAGGCAGGAGTATGAAGGATGATGAAGAGTAACGGTTCCAGCTTAAAACAATCTTGAGGTTACTTAGGTGCAATTGCCACGTGTATTTAAGCGCAAGTGAAGAGCGCGACGACAATGACACCATGGACGATCACATCTCTGCCTATACCCCCTGCTGTCACCTGACCCATAGGCAGAAGCTCTACGTTGCGATATTCGGTGGTCGTCGCGCAGATTCAGCGAAACACCAGGAGCGACCATGCGGAAATCGCAATCAGGCAAAGTTCATCTGCCTCTGTCGAGCGGCATGGATCACCGAACTCGGACCAGCTACACAGTGATGATCGGCGCCCATTGCCGTCTGCACTGGGGAGTGTGCTTGGTGCTCTCTTCGGGTCCGCAGACCTCGCCGAGAGCAGATGAAAGGGACATCCTTCATATTTGACAGCCGTTTTGGGCATTCTCCATAACAAGACAAAGGAGGTTACGATTGCTGTAACTTTTCTTTGCTCGCCGATCTTAATTCTACTCCGATCATTGACTGCTAATATTTCTATACTGAATAAACGATGCCGATACCATTCTACAAACCTGCTCCGAGCCCGCCAAATGCTTTCCGGGGTGTTCCTCTACCTCGCACTCAGGCCAACTGGCTATCGACTCTCTTCTTTCATTGGATTACGCCTATTCTCAGGATTGGTTATTCCAGGCCGCTAGAAGCTGAAGGCATGTCATGGTCATCTCCAATTTTAGTATGAGACTGACCCGCAGATTTATGGGAATTGACTCCAGACTTGCAGTGTCAGCCGGTGGGTGTTCGTCTAACACCCAAAGATGGGCCAGCTGACCTCCTTACAGCTAGCAACGGCTCTGGATGTGAATCTACAGAAACGGATGCCGCCGTCAAAGCGAAGGAACGCCGACTCACATGGCTCAAGGTTATCGGAACTAGGGCCGAGGACGAAGGAACCGTCAAGCAAGAAACTTAGCAAGAAGAAAGCCAAACAGCTTGAAGCGGGTACCATCGCAGTGGAAGACGGAACTACCTATGATATGTCGCTCTGGAAAGCTATCTACATGACGGTCTGGAGACAATGGTGGTGGGCTGTGACGCTGAACGGGGTGGGAAGTGAGTCAAGTCGACTGCTATATGCTGATATGCAGACGCACTCAAGCTCACCTCGCCCCTTGTCACTCGTTTGATCATTGAGCAGTTGATTCTTGCTCATACATACCACAGAGCTGAAACATCTGGGTCATCATTGGACGGCTTGAGACAGCCCAAGTCTGTTGGATATGGAATAGGATTGGCGGTCGGGCTTTTCGGTATGGAATTCACTGGAGCCATATTTGAGTACCAATCGGCTCAGATAGCAGCAGTGCAAGGCTGTTGTCTCAGAGCTGCCGTAGGTGCTCCCATGAATCGTATAAGACGAGCTGATCTCCCTCAGGTGGTTGACCTGATCTCCCGCAAATCTATGTACGTCGCCTACCGTGTATTGTACATGCAAGAGCTTACCAGCAGGCGATTGTCCGGAAAAGCAAGACAGGAGATGACGAGTGGACGACTGAACACTATGGTCTCATCTGATACATCATTCTTGGTGAGTCTGACCCATAGGCTAAGCTGAATATTGGCTAATAGGATAGGATTGGGCGTTTCCAGCATCCATCGAGTTACCGACAGCACCGATCCTGATCATCGCTGGCATGGGACTCCTCGTCTATACTCTGGGTGTCTCCGCCTTGGTCGGTCTTGGGATCCTGATAGGAGTGGCTCCATTTCAGGGATGGCTATTTGGCAAACTCATGTCGTATCGTGGTACTCAGGAAAAGATCGTGGATCAACGAGTTCGCCTCCTCACCGAGATTATCAATAATATTCGGGCGGTCAAGCTATACGCCTACGAGACGTTCTTCGGGGAGAAGGTGACTGAGCTGCGGACCCAGGAGCTGGCCAAGCTGAAAGGCTTTGGCTTGATGCATGCCCTTATCAATTCCACCTTCTACTTCCTCCCTATCCTGGCAGCTGTCTGTGAGTCAATCCAAATGTCTCCCCTACGTTGGCTGAATGCCCAGTAACATTCGTCACATACAGCCTGACTGGCAATCAGCTCAATGCCGCTATCGTCTTTTCGGCTCTACAATTCTTCAATGTCCTCAGACAGCCAATCTCGCGGCTGCCAATGATCATCGCCGCAGCTATTGATGCCGTTGTAGCTCTCGGTCGTATTGGCGCAATGCTGAGAGTGAGTACCTACCGCGATCTGATTCGTATTACGCAGCTGACATTCTCAGGCAGATGAGCTTGAACCGAAACTATGCATTGAACACTCCGCAAAGTTTGCAATCAATATCAACGGCGATTTCACTTTCGAAAGTCTTCCACCAACCACTGAAGAAGGTGTGACGGCTAGCGATAAGGCCAAGACCAGTGAGGACGAGAAAGACAAAGCCGAGGCCACCCCTTTTTGCCTCAGAAACATTCAGTTGGAAGTGCCCCGAGGTTAGTTATCCGAGATGTCAATCAGAATGAACTCATGCTTAGGTGCACTGGTCTGCGTCGTGGGCAGAGTCGGAACGGGCAAATCTGCCTTGCTCTTGGGGATGATCAACGAAATGCGGCAAACTCGCGGTCATACGCTCTTTGGCGGCACCGTGAGCTATGGTATGTCACTGGGTGGCTTTAGGTGCTGAATGAGCAGTCCCACAGGAAGCATGGGTCCAGTCAGGATCCGTCAGCGACAACATCACATTCTCCGCAAGTGCCGCTACTGATCCGGTACGTACTGCCGAAGTCATCAAAGCCTGTGGACTTGGACCCGATATGGATCGATGGGATGACCGGGAACACACATACATTGGAGAGAGGGGTATCACGCTTTCTGGAGGTCAACGTCAGAGGATTTGTGTTGCACGAGCCGCATACGCAGAGTCCGATATCGTGCTCCTAGACGACCCGCTATCAGCTTTGGATGCCAATGTCGGCCATCACCTTCTACATCACTGTATACTCAGTGGTCCACTGGCACACAGGACAAGGATATTGGTCACTCATCACCTCGACGTCTTGCCCCAAGCGGACTGGATCATCATGATGGACAGCGTCGATAACGAGGGGCGTATCAGCCAACAAGGCACCTACGCTGTGAGTATCGGTTTCCTCGTGCGAATACCCGACTGACTCCATAGCAACTACTAGCGGAAGCCGGGCCTTTCAGAACGCTGATCAAGGACTTCGGATCAGTCTCGGATGCTCGCAAGACTGAGCCAATTGGCGACGATCCCGATTTCGAGGCGCCTGCCATGATTACAACCACTCAGGCTCAGCCAAAAACAGGAACTCGACTGATGTTGGATGAGGAAAGGCTGACTGGCGAAGTTCAATGGTCGACATATACACGATACCTCAAGGCCGTCGGCAATTGGTGGTGGGCAGTGATTATCAGTATAGCCCTCATCATGGAACAGGCAGCTACAGTCGGGAACAGTCTAATGCTGGGGTACTGGTCGGAGGCTCGCATCAACGGATTCTCGCAAGGAGATTATATGGCAGTGTACGCAGGTAAGTAGCCTGGGTCATCCTTCAGATGACGAAGCTAATAGATCAGGCTTTGGTTTAGCGGTGGCTATCGCTTCGGTAAGCTTCGAGCAATGATTGACACTAATCTCAGTTCATCGGAAACTACTCCATGATCTTAGCCGGAATCTCAGCGTCCTTCCATCTCTTCAACTATGCTTGGTCGGGTGTTATTCGCAGCCCTGTGAGCTGGCATGATCGGACACCTGTAAGCCTGTGCTACCGTTTTGAATCACGATCTGCGCTTACTCAATACAGAGTGGGCGAATCATCAGTCGTCTATCAAAAGGTATGACGAGTCCATCAAGCAAATGGGCAGGAAGCTGACACTTCAGATGTCCAGATGATGGATGATCGACTGGCATCTTACTGGTCTGAGTTCCTATCTGAATGCCTCGCTGTTCTAGGTACTTTCGCTCTAGTAGCGTACACTTTCCCTTTGCTGTGCCTCTTCTTCATCCCATTGATCTTGTTCTTCGTAAGTATCTCGATAGCCATGAAAGGCAGACGCTCACCTCTGCATAGTATATCAGTGCCACGTACTACCGCCAGACTTCACGAGAACTCAAGAGGCTGGACTCAATCTTGCGAAGCCACATCTATAGCTCATTCGGTGAACAGGTATGTGGCAGGGTTTGAGCTGCCTGACAAGTAGCTGTCAGGGAACGCCGTCATCAGGGCATTCGGCAAGCAAGCTGCGTTTGAGCGGAGACTGCAGGAGGCGATCGATACTCAGAATGTGAGTTCTTTATGGCGAGACACATGCTAAACAGTCTAGAAAGCATATATCCTATCGGTCAGTTGTCTTTGCGCCGGAAATAGCTCTGAGCAGAGGCTGACACTCGCAGATTACCTGCCAGCGATGGCTTAGCGTACGACTGCAATTCACCAGTCAACTCCTCATTCTGGTAAGTGGTACAATGAGGTGCGACCGGCGTCTGATGTGTAGGGGATAGCGATCTTCGGGTCAATCTTCCGAAACACCGTGAACCCAGCGCAGTTTGGCGTGGTCCTAACGTATGCCCTGCATGCTGCGCTTGGTACGTCCCTTTCTCAGACATACTCCTCAGAACTGACCGATAGTCCTTACTGCTCTGGTCCCGCTGTTTGCAGTATGCGAGCAGGAAATGGTGAGTCCTTCCCCTCGACACAAGCTGATTCCAGAACAACGTAGAAAGGATTGAACACTACACAGATCTGGAAGCTGAACCGGCCGCTACATATCCTAGTGATCCTTCGCCCGACGACTGGCCGACTGCAGGTGCGATAGAGTTCGAAGACGTTCAATTGCGATACAGACCCGAGCTACCGCTTGTATTGAAGGGGATCTCATTCAAGGTCCGTCCAGGAGAAAAGGTGGGAATTATTGGGCGGACTGGGGCTGGAAAGAGTAGTGTCACGCAGGCTTTGTTTAGGATGGTAGAGATATGTGGGGGAGGGATTTGGATCGATGGCAGGTCAATCAGCGATGTCGGTCTTGAAACGGTGAGTGACTTGCCAATATAGTCATGTTTCAGCTGATGTCTCAGCTCCGATCTAGAGTCGCTATCATCCCTCAGGATGCGTTCCTCTTCGAAGGCACTGTGAGGTACGTATTAGCTATGGTTGTAAGTCCGAGACTGACTGTTATAGAGCCAACATCGACCCAAAAGGTTTGCGGTCCGACGCCGAGCTCAATGACCTTCTCGCGGTCGTACGGAATAGCTCCAGTCCAGGATCAAATCTGCGCGATAAGCTGCAGCTGGATGCTGAAGTGACGGGCGAAGGTGGAAATTTCAGCGTGGGCGAGAGGCAGCTTTGTGAGTAGCCCATCATCTCAACATGCGTGAACTGACGACCAGTGGCTCTTGTACGTGCTATGAGCAGGCGCTGCAAGATATTGGTATTGGATGAAGCTACTTCCTCGGTCGATCTGGAGACAGACGCCTTGATACAACGGATCATACAGACTCAGCTGGGTTCAGTCACGGTGAGTCAGTGACACCGGCATTGCTAATCTTCAGCTCATCTCTATCGCTCACCGACTGCAAACCGTTGCCTACTATGATAGGATCATCGTCATGGACCAAGGTCAAATTGTTGAGTCCGGTACGCCCCTCAACTTATATGAAGATACTTCTTCCCTCTTCCGTCAAATGTGCGACACAAAGGTAAGATCAGGCTGACACACGCGCACAACTCTGCTGATTCCGCAGAAATTGGGCATACGCGATATACTCAAGATACGAGATGACGCGTCGACCGCCTTGCTCAAGGCTCAGCGAACTGCATACCCGAGACCCCGAGAGATCCCTGGTCGAACTGCCAGCGGCTATGGATCCCCGACAACTTACATGGACATCCCTTCCGTCTTTGCCCGCTACTTCTAAATCTCCCGAATCATCGCCCTCGCCCTTCGCCCAATCCCTCCTAGCTTTACCCCTGGCTCTACCCCTTTCCACAATGTACTTTCTTTCTTCTTGCTCCTTTCACATGACCCATCCTTTATGCCTTGTGTTTCGCTTCCCTTCATGCATACGGTATGAAAGGAGTGAGAGATTCGGAGCGGGACTTTGACTCAAATACTGTCATGCAGCTTCTATGCCCCTCTCATTCCCCCATCACACTGATATTCTTCATAAACACTCACAAACAAGGAGTCAAGCACCACTTCGACACCACCAATATCACTACACTACCACCATGCCTATCCCCTTCTGGAAACCTGGACCGGCTCCACCAGCCGCACTCCAGGCCCAGCGTCAGCCGCTACATTCGGCAAATTATCTATCTCAACTCTTCTTACAATGGCTTAATCCTCTGCTCAAGATTGGGTACTCCAGGCCGATCCAAATGGACGGTAAGCTATCGATCCACTGTCCCTCGTCTTGTGCTTACATGTCAGACCTGTGGGATGTTCCCGAATATCTCGAATGTGCAAAGGCGAGTGGTCGCACCCATAATGGGCAAGGCACTGACCACGACAGGCTGCAGATCAAATCGAAGCTGCTCTGAATGCTCGACTCCCCCCCTCGCGACGACTAGCGAAGTATAAACCAGCTTCTAACGAGGTGGGGAGCGCTGGTGTTGCGGCCGAGAATCCAAGTCATAGAACGCAGATATCGCAAGAGAGGATTGACTATGAGGAAAACTTATTCGACGGGGACGATGCACAACTGGCCAACCTCAGATCAACCGAGTTTGCGGAAGATCTGACCTTAAACCCTGTCGATTCGCGTGCCAACCGCCGGGGCTCAGAAGCGACCGTGGTGAGTCTCGCTCCGGATGCCCGCAGACGGCCATCGCGGGTGCCTGCTGCAGATGCGTCTACCGAGAGCCCTGACCAGATCATCAAATTGTTTGGTAAACGCAAGGGGAAGAAGATCGCAACTGGGCAATATGCAGTCGAAAATGGCGTCCTCTACGATATGTCCTTCTTCCGAGCTGTCTTCTCGACCATGAAGAAACATTGGGTTCTGTGCCTATTTCTCAACAGCATGAGTTGTGAGTGCCGACTCTAACGATGACAAGCTTGCTTATAGTGTAGCTGCCTTGCAGGTTGGCGCTCCGTTAGTGTCCAGGCAGCTCATTAGCCAAATCAGCATCTCAAATGCGTTCAGTAACGCCGAAAAGAATGGTTCAGCCACCTCGGATCTCACTCGACCACGTCCTCTGTATCATGTTTGCGGTCTGGCAGTGGCATTGTTCTCGATGTTGATATTCTCAACGTTGTTCAGGACGCACTGGTATGCTCAAGCTGGCCGATATGGTATTCTGGCCCAATCAGCGGTAAGTTTCAAATATCAGGTGGAGCAGGAATGAAAGCTGACGCACACAGACTGTCGACTTGATTGGCAGAAAGAGCTTGTGCGTCATGGCAATCTAGTACAACTGAGCTTATGGAACAGGCGTTTATCGGCGAAAGCGCGTCTCACCCAAACCAACGGTCGTCTCAACTCAATGATCACCGTCGACACCACATACTTGGTAAGTGATGTCTGATACTGTTTGCGACGTCAGCTGATGGCAATCAGAAAGACATGGTCCCGGCCAGTACCAACTTGCTTGTGCAGCCAATCGTCCTCATGGTAGGATCTGGGTTACTCATTTGGCTTCTTGGATATTCCGCTATCGTTGGAGTCGGCGTGAGTCACCTAGACTTGGTTCAGCTCAAGCTCACTTCCCAGATCATCGTTCTCGCGGCGGCCCCCGTAGGTACGTATTTCCCCATCGCACACTCATGGGGCGCTCCTTGGAGTCATGTTGACGTGACAGGGAAATTGTTCCAGATGCTTCTACATAACCGCCAAGTACAGACTAAGCTCATGGACAAGCGGATCCGATTGATGGCCGAAGTGATCAACAGTATCCGAGCCGTAAAGCTGTACGCGTACGAATCTTACATGGGTCAGAAAGTCTCGGCAGTCCGAGAGGAAGAGATCGTAATACTCCGGGCTTACGGAGTTCTTCGATCCACAGTCAATGCCTTGATCGAATTCATCCCCATAGTAGCTTCTGTCAGTGAGTGCAAGACCCAAAGTTCGGTAAAGTTGCTGAGATCAGTGACTTTTGTAACATACTCATTGACCGGCCACAGCCTGGAACCAGCCACCATTTTCCCGGCCCTGCAGTTCTTCACTGTCATCTCCGGTGCCATATCCCTGTTCCCACCGGATGTCTCTCAGATGCTGGATGCCCATGTCGCCATCGGTGAGTTACTCCGACTAATTTCACTTACTGAACTGCAGGCCGTCTCAATACTTTGTTGGTGGTAAATTGCTCACAAACTACATCCATGCGTGGCTGACATCGCTAGGCCGAGGAACTGGAGAGTCATCTCAATATCGATCCACAAATGAAGTGGGGTGTTCGAGTCCGCGGAGACTTTCAGTACGACTCAAGTATGTCTAACGAGGTAGCAGATGAGGCCGAGGGTGGTGATAGTAAAGAGAAGAACACCAGTAAAACGGAGGACGCGGTGGTAGGTGAGGACAAAGGCGCTGGAGCAAGCACGCAAGAATCTGAAAAGGCCGCCGAGACGGAGCCATTCGCCTTGAGGAACATTGATATCTCCATACCGAGGGGTACTTGATTCCTGTCTATTGTTCAAGCAATAAGCTGACCCTTCAGGTGCTCTTGTTTGTATCGTAGGCCGGGTTGGTTCAGGCAAATCGGCCCTCTTCATGGGAATGATCAATGAGATGCGACGACTACATGGCGAAGTGTGTTTTGGCGGGAAAGTCAGCTTGGTACCACAGCAAGCCTGGGTTCAGTCGGGAACAGTCCGAGACAACATCACTTTTTCTACCGACTCTGCACTGGTGAACGACCCCAGGGTCCAAGATGTCATACGGGCTACTGGCCTTCAGGCAGATCTCGATATGTGGCAAGATGGCGATGTGTACGGCAAACTCTCCAAATGTATTTGCTCAAGGCTTTGTGCTGATAATCTAGGACCTTAATCGGTGAACGTGGTATCACTCTTTCGGGGGGACAGCGGCAGCGAATCTGTATCGCAAGAGCAGCTTACGATGAAAGCGAAGTTGTCTTGCTGGATGATCCCCTCAGTGCAGTCGATGCAAACGTCGGGCATCATCTCCTTCACCACTGTATCCTGGATGGGCCATTCGCGCACCGAACTCGGATCCTGGTCACTCATCAGCTTGATGTTCTACCGCGAGCCGACCTTATTCTGGTGATGGACCGCGACGACTGCAACGAAGGTCGGATTATTCAACAAGGCACATACAATGAGCTATTACAACAGGAAGGCGTTTTCCAGACCCTGATCCAAGAATATGGGTCTGCGGCCGTGAGCATCTCCACATCCATCGAGGGCGAGAAGGAAGTCCAGAGTAAGGAGAAAGAGCATGTACCCATTGCAGACGAAGACAAGCAAAAGGGTGGCAAGCTGGTGCTTGACGAAGAACGCGAAACAGGTGAAATCGCTTGGTCGACATATCTACACTACCTCCGGGCTATCAGGGCCTGGTGGATCATCGTCGTCGTCGTTCTTATACTCGCGTGGGTTGAAGGAAGTCGGGTCACGACATTCTTGTTTCTTGGCTTCTGGTCGCGTATGAAGTATGCGGACTTGAGCCAAGGGGCGTACATGGGGATATATGCTGGTGAGTACTGGAATGTCTACCAAGATGCTCTCTGGCTAATCAATTACAGGCGTTGCCGCGTCCATGGCAATCGCAGACGTGAGTCCTTGGATCAGGTTTGCTTGTCACTAACAACGTCCTAGTGGCTGAGCTACTACATGATGATCATTGCCGGGAATCGTGCCTCATTCGCAATGTTCCTTGATGCCTGGTCTCGCGTAATGCGAAGTCCGACCTCATGGCATGATCGTACCCCAGTAAGTCGTCGATCATCAGAGATTCATCCACATGCTTAATGGACATAGACAGGACGTATTTTGAGCAGGATGTCCAAAGGTAAGACTTACTCAACATCAAGCCCTCCGAGGTCGGAGTGCGTACTGAGCGGCAGATGTGCAACAAATGGACAATTGGCTGGCTCAGAATTTCAACGGGTATCTGCAGTATTGTGCCAGCGTCATTGGGACCTTCTTCCTGGTTACCTACTCCTTCCCTTGGCTGGCATTCATGTTCATCCCCATCATTGGATTCTTTGTGAGGCACAATTCAACCCACCTAAGCAAGCGGCTGATGAGATAGCTCTTGACCGCCGCCTACTATACCCGTACCAACCGAGAGACTAAGAGGGTTGAATCGCTTCTACGTAGCTTTGTGTATAGCTCTTTACAGGAGCAGGTGAGTAGCTCAAATTGGCTGTATTGACCACGGCAGCTTGCTGGTCTGCCTGTCATTCGCGCATTTGGTCAACAAGAGCGCTCAAGCCTTCAAATGCAGACGGCTATCGACAATCTCAATGTGAGCGGTTCCTATTTCCCCCACAGAATCCAGCTGATAAGTACCAGCGAGCGTACTACCTGATGGTACGGCCCTCCAGATCAGTATCATATGGCGTCAAAACTGATTGTCAGAATTCGCTCACCGGCTGGTTGAATGCTCGTTTACAATGCTCCTCTTCCGTGATGGTCCTCGTAGGTCTGACGCGTGACTTGTCTATGGTATCACTGATAAGTGCAGGGGGTGGGTCTCTATGGCGCTGTAGCGCGAGACACTGTGAACCCGGCTCAATTCGGTGTGGCTCTATCGTTCGTAATGGCTTCTCTGGCGAGTGAGTGTTTCGCCCAGGTCTTTGCTGACTCTTACAGTCTTCAATAACCTGGTCCCACTATGGGTTACGTGTCAGCAAAGAATGGTAAGCTTGCTCCAACGAATCCGCTGACATCTCCAGAACAGTGTCGAGCGAGTTCAGCACTACCGAGAACTTGAGACGGAGGCAGCCGCCCAACTTCCAACCGACCCAAAGCCTGATGAGCCGTGGCCAACCGCTGGCGCAGTCTCATTTGAAAATGTCCAGCTCCGATACCGGCCTGACCTGCCCTTGGTTCTCAAAGGCCTGACATTCGATGTCAAGCCAGGGGAGAAGGTTGGAATCATTGGTCGAACAGGAGCTGGAAAAAGTTCCATCGCTCAAGCCCTATTCAGAACCGTGGAGCTATGCGAAGGAAAAATTGAGGTCGACGGAAGGGATCTTAGATCACTGGGGTTAGAAGTTGTCAGAAGTCGACTTGCCATCATCCCTCAAGACGCCTTCTTGTTTGGTGGTACTGTAAGGGAGAACATTGATCCTACAGGTGCAAGGACCGACGCCGAACTGAATGATGCCATGGGTCTTGTTCACAGATCCTCCTCCTCCTCTGCTGCCTTGAAGGAAAAGTTCAGTCTTGATGGAATTGTGGCGAATGAGGGGTCCAACTTCAGCGCCGGCGAGAGGCAACTGTGTAAGCTCGTTTGCTTCATACGGTAATGGCTGCTAATATACAGTATCCCTCATGCGAGCACTTGCTCGAAGGTGCAAGGTGCTTCTCTTGGATGAAGCCACTTCGTCCGTCGATCCGGAGACGGATGCTTTGATCCAAAGGATTATTCAAACCGAGTTCGCCGATGTCACTGTAGGTCATGTTAGGCTCCTGGGAGCCTGAATTGTCGCTGACCATGTAGCTCATCTCGATCGCGCACCGATTGCAGACTGTCGCGTTCTATGACCGTATCTTGGTGATGGACGCTGGGCGAATTGCCGAGTTTGATACCCCGCTGAACCTCTTTGATCGACCTGATTCCATCTTCCGAAGTCTATGCCAGAAGAAGGTGAGTACAGATTTCCCCATCCTGTGCAATACTGAGCCTCAGGCACTTGGTCGAGAGGATCTCATCCGTATACAAGTCGAAGCTGAGAGGGCCGCAGTCGGCTCGGCCTATCCCACGCCTATGCCGTCTGGCGCACCATCTTTGAAGGAGTGAGGGGGGGAAATGACGAGTGAGGCGGTTTCCTGCTGTTTTGTGTATATCCATGTTTTAGTGTCGTAATATGAGGTGTTGAGGAAGAGTAGTATGAATGTCAGTACAACTATCGCCCAGAGTGGAGGACATGAGCGGGACCACATGGACGGGCCTGTTTCTTTCCGGTCTTGATCTGCTCATTTATCCCTGCGGAAGATCCAATCACAGGAACAGTCGTATCGTCATTAGAGGCTATGGGATCTGGTGATCTGAACTGATGTTTTGGCGTGTCTTGCCTGAGCCAGACCGAAAGCTGTTTCTAGAATATGCATGATAGCAGGGAGTGGTAAAGGCTATATTTAAGCCTCGTAGATCCACCTCTGGGAGTCCTGCTTGAACTGGTTGGTACCGCTAAATCGTCAGCCAGCTTCATAGTCAAAAAAGGGATAGACGTACTTGGGGAACCAAAGAGCAATCTCCTTTTGTCCGTTCTCGACGGAGTCGGATCCGTGGCAGACGTTCTGTCTTGTCAGCAATGACCTCTTGTTTCACGACGTAGACGTACCATTCCAACCTGGAGGGCGTAGTCACCTCGGATGGTTCCTGGTTCGGAAGCGAGGGGGTTGGTGGCACCGAGCATCTTTCGGCCGGTCTTGACGGCATCAAGACCCTCCCAAACCATACCGACAACGGGGCCGGAAAGCACTAAAGTTCAGCTCGCCTCCGAGTGGGAGGAGGTGGAGAAAGCTTACTGTAGGAGATGAGTCCCTTGAAGAAACCCTTGCCGGCGAGGTCGGCGTAGTGCTTCTCGAGGTGCTCCTACAACAGTCAGCTGTTGTTTTGAGTTCGATTTTGGGAACGGACCTTGGAAGGAGACATCTGCTGGAGGGCAACGAGCTTGAATCCTCGCTTCTCGAATCGGGCGATGATCTCACCGACGAGTCTGTTCATTAGTAGAGCTCCAGTCTTTGAACGTGGTCAAAGCGTACCCTCGCTGGACACCGTCAGGCCTGGAAACGTGTCAGCTGCAATTCCTCCCGATAGCAGGGCTGAACTTACTTGACCATGATGTAAGTCTGCTCAGTAGTGGACATTTTTGGTTGATTTGTGTTGGGTTGTTGAAGGGTGTAGAAGGTATAGATGGTACTTCAGACTACACTCAGTTCATTTTTGGGTGGGTACGGCAGAAGTGGACCTCCACTCGGCGTTATACTTCCACCATTTAAGCCGGTGAGGCGGAAATACAAAATGTGGCGGCGATCATTTGGGTGACAAGGTGATGGGAGGAGTTGGGACCTGATACAAGTGATTTATATCAAGCATCTCGCCCATCTGACGGGTAGGACTGGTACTGATGTCTGGGACCTTACTGCACGATGGTATTGCTGAGAGTCGACGCGTATTGACTATTATACTCACAAACACAGATATACATTGAAGTATCTGTCGTACACCTTTGTTGCTATACTACTACCAACCTATAACAGCTCTTCACCCCGCAAGCACACGCCGCGCTCCGCACACACAACGAACCAGCATGTACATTGCACACCACGCCCACAAATACCCACCTCCAGGGTACCGTTCCACCGCGTCAAACACCTCCAGCGACCAAGACGCGAATCCGACCCCCTGGCCTGCACCCGGTATCGTCCATATCTTTCCCGACATCCCAATTTGCGACATTCCAGCTTCATACACGGCAGGCAAAGAATGGATCTACGTCGCCGGTGAGGGATGGTTCGAGAGGGGAACTTATCAATTCCCACAATCTCAACCGAAAGTCGCCCCCAAACTATCCTGTACAATTAGGAGGCAGATCTCGTACTACCGACTCGCGAGGTCCATATTAATCTTCTTTATCATCGGCCCCCTGCTTTTGTTCTTCGGATTGAAGGCGTCTGTGGGTCTTTTGTTGTACGGTTGGCGACGTTGGATACTCTAATTTCGTGCTCACAACGGCGCGTCCTTGATGATCTCACGTTCTCACGATCAGACATCTGCGCTTTGGTAGAATAAAAGTACATCTAGGATTCTATAGCCATGCATAAGTAGTCGTAATGTACGCGTATAAGCAATTGTGAAAGAGTAGGATGGAGGCTCCGCGGGGGGTTGATGTAATCCGGTTAACAGCGAGATCCGGCCGGACCACACGAGACCGAGATGTCCACCGTTTAGCAGCTATCAACGGCGGTCAAATCAGTATAACAGCACAACTCAGTCCAGTCCATCAAGTGTACCTAAGCAGGTCGATCTATCGAGAACAATCAAATTGTTCGGTGGATTGACAGTATTCATACGACATGCCTCTACCTCACTCCTCCCTGTGTCGCGCTTGCTTTTCACGTCCGGGCCCATCTCTCGCGACCAGACAGCATCGTAGACCACTCGTGAGTATTCATGATTGCCTCGCACTACTATGTTGTAGCTGAGCTGATGCTGTCAGATCACGGGACCACCCCCAAACGTCCCATCAAGCCACCACTCGACCCCAACAACCACCCCCACTTCTACCCCACTCCCAACACCAACCCCCCTAGGGAAACTCTCACGTATCTCAGGCGACACAGGACATACGACAGCCGGTCAGACTGCACCAGATGGGAAACCACTATATGTACAGGGTAGTCAGGCTGAACGGCAAGCTCGCTTGGGGAGAATGAGCAGTCCACTACGGAGAGGTACTCATGAGAGTTGGTGGACTGCTGAGCAGGGGTGGTTTAATGCTGTTGCTAAGGTACGGAACAAGTGAGATTGAGCTGATAGCAGACTATACCTACTTATCGGGTGCTGGATGAGGAGGGCAACTTGGTACCAGGAGCAGGGGTACCGGAGATCGAGAAGGATGAAGCGATTGCAATGTGAGTCTGAGGACGTGGACGAGCTGATGACGAGGTACCGCACGATGACCCTCATTCCAATTCTTGACAATGTACTATATCAGTCCCAGCGACAAGGTCGTATCTCATTCTACATGCAATCAGCAGGCGAGGAAGCAGCAATCATCGGCAGTGCCGCTGCCCTTCTACCCACCGACGAGATCTTCGGTCAATATGTATGTCTAAGCGTGGGACCAAGCTGACATTCAGCGAGAGGGAGGAGCCTTGCTACACCGGGGCTTTACGCTTCAGAACCTCATGGCCCAATGTTTCTCGAACGCCGAAGACTTGGGAACGAAAGGCAGAATGATGCCGATCCATTACTCGTCACCCGAACATGGCTTTCATACTATTACCAGTCCACTGGCTACCCAGTGAGCTTTCACGGGTACGCCAGACCTCAGCTGATTGTCAGGATGCCTCAAGCCGCAGGAGCGGCATATGCGCTAAAGCTGGACGAGGAGAGGCAGGGTGATTGCGTCATCTGCTACTTCGGAGACGGTAAGGGCAACAAGTTAGGCAAAGCTGACGTGTCAGGTGCTGCCAGTGAAGGTGATTTCCACGCAGCTCTAGGTATGAACTCGGTTCTCGGAGGGCCGTGTATCTGGTTCTGTCGAAACAATGGGTAAGTCCTCATTGATTATCCTCACTGATGTCAGATTCGCAATCTCTACACCCATCATCGATCAGTACGCCGGAGACGGTATCGCTTCTCGAGGACCTGGATATGGACTCGATACAATCCGAGTAGATGGTAATGACACCCTCGCCGTCCTCTCTGCTGTACGGGAAGCCAGGCGAAGAGCGGTCGAAGGCAAAAAGGGTGTATTGGTCGAAGCGATGACGTACCGAGTGGGCCATCATTCGACAAGTGACGATTCAAGCAAGTATCGAGCGGTTGAAGAGGTTCAGGAATGGAATGTGGTCGGTGAGTACATCCCCATTGATGTCAGCTGACGGGCAGATAACCCAATTCACCGATTCCGAGCTTTCTTGGTTTCTAAAGGGTGGTGGTCTGAACCTGAAGATATCGAGTTGACAAAGAAAACCAAGTCGGACGTCATGAAAGCATTCACCAGGGCTGAGAAGTTGCCCAAACCCAAATTATCGGAAATGTTCAATGATGTCTGGGCGGTCCAGCCTGGGGAGAAAGTCCCTACAATCATCGTGAGTCATCTCCTGTTCCGGATTAGTGCTCATGGGCAGATGGAACAACGAGCTGAGCTGGGTCGATTATTGAAGAAATACGGGGATGTTTGGGAACCATGGAGGAAAGAGCGAATGCGATTCGTCGAGCAAGGAGAAGATGTCATGGACTGTGATGGACGAGATACGTAGCCTCATATCATTGCATGGTCGCATGTTATTCCTGCTTCTACTCCTTATGTCTGGGTTGGGAGGTTGTCCATGCCCTTCTTCTCCATCTGAAAATTAGCCCCATCCCACTGCAGTGAGAGAAAAGACGTACCTCCTTGACCTGCTCCTCGGCATCGGGCTCAGCAGCCTTGGCCTCCTCAGTGATCTCCTCAGATGGGACAGTCTTGTCTTCCTCCTTCTTTCCTGATTCTGAAGAAGTCTTAGCTGCAGGTCGAAAGAGGGTAGGAGTGGTAGTGATCGATCTCGCTTGTCGCAGAGGAAGAGGGGTGATTTGGCGAGTTGTAGCTCGGGTGATGGGACGAAGGACGGAGATGAGCTTACGTTGGGCTGACATATTGATTTGGTTGTTTTGTGGTGTTGATGGTATGTTGAGAAGAGAGGGGAGGTGATCCTGGGTTACTGGCAACAGATCGGGTTAGGAATGACGTAACCGATATTTAGCACTTGCAGTAATCCAAGCGATACTTTGGTCGCACTTCACACTCATACTACCATTCACAATTATGACCCACATGCACATCTATGAAGTGCTACGATAGGGCCTCCAGGTTCTACCGAAGGCAGAATGCAGCGGACATGACTTGGGAATCAAGGCTTGACTGTATCGTAGCTTCTACCCCACTGGAGAACCCGCGCGTCCCGCAATCCCGGTTCACCGGGAATCAAGGAATCAACGCGACTGATCTTATCATCTGATACTAGCCACCCAAGAAGATGGAGCAGGAAAGCATGGGAGCATACGAAGAAAAAGAGAAGAGCAGAGAGGGTCTTGGAGTTGAGGAATGGAGGGCTGGGATATTAGCTGGGTCGATGATGAGTGTTCCGTCTGTCTTTCGTGATGCCGGGCAGGCGTCTAAGTGTACGTGCTGGTCATCTGGACATTTGAAAAATAAAACTGACTTGTCAGTGAGAGAGGAGCCTAGTTGCATGTCTGAGGGATTTATCAGGCCCAAGGACGAAGCCGGACTCACGCCTCTGGGTCCGCCTTTGACGAGTCCGATACCGAATCCCCTTGGACGCACATATCGCGAGACTTCACTTCGCCGTTCTTTGGGTCTGATATTGGGAGCTGGATTACTCTGGATCCTTACTTCACAAGTACCGACCCAGCACCACGTAGGACTCTTGAACCACACCAATCCAAGCATTGCGCAGACTTGGCGGTTCATTGCGCCCTCATCCGCCGCCGACCATTACCGTGCACTGGTGAAGCGTAAAGAACTGGAAAAATGGATCGAGGAAGAACGAGTGATAGCTTGGAATAGGATCACAAACAACATCGGCCCAGCAGCTGGAGCGAGTGATGGTATCATCATAGCGAGTCCGAGCTCTGGAAAACATCTCACCGAGCCGGATTACTACGTGAGTACATTCACTTGCAATCTGAAGGTAGCTGAGTGGGCAGTATACATGGACAAGAGATGCTGCTTTGACCATCGCGGCGATGTTGCCGGCTTTTCTACCTGAAGAATACCTTCAACCCTGGCTCTACCACGGTCAAAACGGGAGCCACAATCATACTGAGCCGAATCAACCACTCTTGGAGGCGACGCTTCGATGTTATGTTCAAGCTCAGGCCACAATCCAAGTAGCCACCAACCCTAGTGGTGACCTTTGGACAGGTGGGCTGAATGAACCGAAGTTTCACGTAGATGGGTCTAGGTTCGATGGGGAATGGGGTCGACCGCAAATGTGAGCTCTCCGACAAGTCAAGACTGACGAAAGTGATGGACCGGCTCTGAGAGCTTTAGCGATGATTCCTTATGCCCACTTCCTCTTGGACCGCGGATGGCCTGCGGATATAGTTTACGTTGAGAAACATCTGTATAACCCGAAAATCCTCAGGGAGGCGGGTAGTGTGATCAAAAATGATCTGGAGGAAGTCGGAGGTGGGTGGTGGCATGAGACTTTCGATCTATGGGAAGAAGTGTAAGCTGTTTGTGCTTCCTGGGGATTCGACTGACGAAATAGCCAAGGCCATCACCTATTTACCCTCTTAGCCTGCCTTCGCGCCCTCCAAGCAGGTTCTGCACTTGCCAACAGACTGAACGACCCAAAAGCAGCCGAGTTTTATACATCACAAGCGGACCGAATCGTAAACATACTACCTGCGTTCTGGGATGAAAAGGACTATTGGCGAGCTAGTGCGCATATCGATCAAGACTGGTCAGAGATTTATGGTTCGGAAAGGTCAGGCTTGGACTGCGCTTTCCCATTATCGGTCGTTCATGCTGGTGCACCGGATT
This sequence comes from Vishniacozyma victoriae, assembly GCA_017654735.1. Classification (NCBI taxonomy): domain Eukaryota; kingdom Fungi; phylum Basidiomycota; class Tremellomycetes; order Tremellales; family Bulleribasidiaceae; genus Vishniacozyma; species Vishniacozyma victoriae. Next base: position 2,367,287 of record JADPYG010000088.1, read on the forward strand.
TCCTGGGGGCCTATGATTCCGAAACTCTCGCTACGTTGCGGGCTTATATTGAGAGCTTCGAGGGGATGTACAGTATCAGCAAGCGTACCACGAATCTTGGCAAAGGGCAAAGCCGACCTTGGCGTGACGGCTGGGCTGTGGGTCGATATTCGGAGGACATCTATAATGGCATAGGTGTTAGTCGAGGTAATCCTTGGTAAGTCTGCATCTCCCCAGTCAACCTGTGCTGATAGCAGGCATATCTGCACCCTGTCAATCGCAAATGTGTTGTACCTAGCCAAAGAGGGGTTCGATAACCAGGGTTATATCTCACTGAATAATCTCACCAGACCATTCTGGCGAGACCTCCTCGGCGACCAATACATGGATTCCGCGGATATCTGGACTAGCTACAATGGGAAAGGGATGTTTGGTATAGCCTTACAAGCCTTGATGGATACGGGCGATAGGTTCATGGGTGTCTCTAAGGAGTATGCACCAGATGGCAGGATGTCGGAGCAGATTGATCGGTACGTTCTCGTCAAGGCCGGGTTTGGGCTGATCAGTAGGAACGATGGCAGTTCCGTGGGGGCTAGAGACCTGACTTGGTCTTATGCTAGTTTCTTGGAGGCTGCTAGGGCTCGTGAGAGGGCTATGGGCTAGGGATAGCGGCTTGTTGATTGGTTGTACAGTACTGAACGGCTGCTTATTGATCTCGTTGTACAGTACTGTTGCAAATGCATGCACTTTCTACGACCGCTGCCGATGTCCTCTCTGGCCATCTGGCTCTGCTACATTCGTACAATGATTCGAGGTCGATGCGTCATGATCGGTAATGATCTGGCGTCATGAGTTGCATCGCATAAAGGATGTCTGTTTTACTGACGTCTGATCCCTCCATCTCCTTGTCACTCTGTTGATGATCACCTCCTGTCACATCCTTTGAGGTTGTGTCACTCTAGGGTCATTATATCAGTAGTAGACATAGAATCTCCCTTTTCCGTTCCCCACATTGCAATATAAAACGGTACATCACCTCAACATACTAAACAAAAAGTCCAACCCCAACCAAAACCAAAATGGATCTCTCCTACTCGCTTGATATCCTATTCATGCTCCTCGCTCTTTTGGCGGTACGACATACCCTACCCTCCATCGAGCAGATCAACGCTACCGACCCTCCGTCCACTCCTCGATCCCACAAATTCACTCATCTCTCCTCTACCCCTTCTTCCCCAGCTATCCTCTCCCCAACCCCTCACTCTCCCCACTCCCCCTTCGGACGAGGAGCTACTTCCCTCCTCTCCCCTATTCCCAAGAGGGACTCACTTGCCGTACCCCAAATCACTTTGACTCCCGAGTTGAGGGGCGCAACCCGACCCAAACACGGTAGGAAATCAGTCTCGTTCTCACTTAGTTCAATGGACGAATTGATCGCCAAAAAGGAGATCAACAGTAAGAAACGACCCCCTACTCCATTTGCGAGGAGTTATCATGGAAAGATGGAAGAGTATGAGGAAGGGGGTGTACCGCTTCCTGCGTTGCCCAGGGCTGTTGAGCAGATTAAGCACAATGCTGAAGGCAGGGATGCGATGGGAGTCAAGAAAGGTTGGTTAATGCCAAGGGGGTCAGTGTAGATGTGGTCAGTAAGATGTCGTAGCTCCTCGTAGTCGATGTGATGTATGAATGTAGCCAGAACTTGCGCCGGCGTGAAACGATGACACCTTTGCCAGGATATCCACCAAACTATCTAGGGCGAGTGTGAGGCGGGATTATCTTTACTTTTGCGCTAACTCCGTTGCATTGACTATACAAGTCTGTCAGATTGACCAGGAGCGGCGTTATATGTCAGTATTAATCGATAATGCCGTTGCATTCCCCCGCATCCTGGCTCACTCGGTTGCACGTCCGACTGGGACAGCTACCACGTGATTCGAACCCCCGTCATAACCGGCATAACGCGCCGATCAACGTCCAAGTGTACATCCCATTGACAACGCACGACGAACGACGATGGACGCGACAGACGACAAGCGCCCTAGAGCGGGGAAATGTGCGATGAGAGGGAGCTGTGGGAAGACGAGCATATTTGGAGCTGAGCTGCCTTGTCCCGATAGTGGCGATGCTGATAACGTGAGTCTGTGACACGACGCGTAGACATGAGCTGATGGTAGATCACGGATGAGATCAGGGAGTTGATGTCGTCTGTCTGTGGACCTTCTTATACCATCCCAGACTCTGTGTGCTGTACAAAGGATCAGCTTGAAACGCTACGCGATAAATCCCAACAGGCTGCGCCGCTCATCGCATCATGTCCTGCATGTCACAACAATTTCCGAACCTTTTACTGCGACTTCACTTGCTCGCCTGATCAATCTACCTTTCTCGACATTGTATCCGTCCAGAATACGACAAATGGAAAGCAAGCGGTCAAAGAAGTCGATTACCTCGTCAGCGATGAATTCCGTCAAGGGTTTTACGATTCATGCAAGAGTGTTCAATTCGGAGCTACAAATGGATTCGCTATGGACTTGATTGGAGGAGGAGCAAAGGATGCAAATGGGTTCTTGAAGTACATGGGGGATGTGAGACCTGGGTTAGGTTCGCCTTTCCAGATCTCATTCCCGGAAGTCAAGGAGACTGGATATACTCGGAAACCACTTGGATGTGCGGATGAAGGCTTGGATTCCAGGTGCGCATGTGTCGACTGCCCATCGACTTGTCCGACATTACCATACGTCTCGCCACCTTCCGGTACCGGATGTCGAGTCGGTGCGGTCTCATGCCTGACATTCTCCCTCCTTATCGTCTATTCAGTCTGTATCTTACTCGGCCTCCTCTTCTTCTCATGGAAACAAGCTATACGACATCGACAGCGAAAGTACGAACGACTGGCACTCACAGATCCCCCATTATCGCCATCGGCTTCCGGACCACAGAATGGTTTGGACGGATTAGTGGGACAAGGAGATGATACGGGATCTGGACCCGGTGGATCAATCCATTTCCGACTAGGACGAGGAGCGTCACTGATCGACCCTATGGACCACTTGCAACCAAAGCAGAATAAAATCAATGCCGCCTTACGGCGATTCTTCTACCGCCTCGGTCTATTCTGCGCAAAGCGGCCAATGGAGACTTTCGCCATGGCTGCTATCGTCATCGCATTGCTGAATACCGGATGGAAGTACTTTGCTGTCGAGACGGATCCGGTCCGCTTATGGGTCTCGCCATCTTCCGAAGCCGCAACTCAGAAACACTTCTTCGACGACACTTTCGGTCCATTCTACCGTACGGAACAAGTATTCATTTCTGCAATCAACGGCGATACACCCGTCACGTACGATACGCTCGACTGGTGGCTCAAGGTCGAGTCGGACATCAGTAAGCTCAAGACTGATAGTGGAGTAGGATTGAGCGACGTCTGTTTCGCCCCTACCGGCGAGGCTTGTGTTGTGCAGTCAGTCTCGGCATGGTTGGGCGAGGACATGGAGCAATGGGGAAAGAAATGGCAGGATCGAGTGAAGGATTGTGCCAGTAGACCAGGAGAATGTCTACCTCCATTCGGACAGCCTATCGATCCGAAGCTGGTCCTGGGAGGCGCAAAGGGAGATTGGTTGAATGCCAAAGCACTCGTCATCACATGGGTCGTCAACAACTATAACGACGATCGAGCCAAACCCGCTGAAGAATGGGAGACAGTCTTGAAGCACTACCTGGCTGGGTTGAGCCGGCATGGAATTAAGATTGACTGGTCGACTGGGATCAGTCTTGAGGAAGAACTCAACAAATCCACCAATACCGATGTCAAGATCGTCGTTTTGTCTTACCTCGTCATGTTCCTCTATGTCTCCCTTACCCTCGGTGGTGGACTACCCACATCAGTCATCTCGTCAATTACCGCATACGTGTACAACCGTTTCCTACGGCTACTTCGACTTGTCGGTCTCGTATCGAGCTCTTCGGTCGAGGCTTCCGCTCCACCACCAGACCTCTCTGTCATTCCTACAATCCTCTCTGTCAGTTCTAAATTCTCCCTCGGACTATTCGGGATCATCATCGTCTTGGTCGCTGTCTCGTCATCAGTCGGTCTCTTCTCGCTCCTCGGAGTACGAGTAACATTGATCATCGCCGAAGTCATTCCATTCCTCGTCCTAGCTGTTGGAGTCGATAACGTCTTCATCCTCGTCCATGAGCTCGATCGTCAGAATTCTCTGCATGCCCTGCCTGATCGAGATGATGGGGACTCGAACCATGATGATCCACCGACGATGCTGGCTCCGGAGGAACGAGTCGCCAGAGCCGTCGCTAGGATGGGACCCTCCATTCTACTCAGTTCCGTCACGGAGACTGTCGCTTTCGCTTTGGGAGCTTTGGTGCCCATGCCAGCAGTCAGAAACTTCGCGATCTACGCCGCTGGATCCGTTTTCTTGGGCGCCGTCATGCAAGTTACGGTATTCGTCTCCGCCATGGCCGTGGATCTACGTCGTGCAGAGGTGAGCTCCATCCCATTCAAACGAGGATTGAGCTGATATCTAGGCTATGCGAGTGGATTGTTTCCCTTGCATCAGGCTCCGAGCGCCAATTGGGCTGTACGACCGTGCGGCTCCTGCTGGCGAGGGTATGGTTGCCAAGTTTATGAGAAGGGTGTATGCTCCTCTGCTACTTCGATCTGGGATCAAGCAATTTGTAGTTGCTGCGTTTGGTGGATTGCTGCTAGTTGCCATTATTGGCATTCAGCATATTCAGCTTGGTCTAGGTAAGTCGAGGACTCTTGACGACTGAACTGTCCTCCTGACAAGTAGATCAACGACTCGCTTTACCGTCCGATTCATACCTCGTACCATACTTCAATTCGCTGGATCAGTACCTTGATGTAGGACCACCCGTTTACTTCGTCGTCGACGGCTCTGATCCCGCTTCTCGTGAAGGCCAACAACAGCTCTGCGGACGTTTCACTACCTGTATGGAACTCTCTGTCGCCAACTCTCTCGAAGCCGAACGTAAACGACCAGAATCTTCTTTCTTGGCCAGCCCACCTGCATCATGGATGGATGATTTCCTACAATGGACAAACCCAACTTTCGAATCATGTTGCCGAGTCAGACGAAGGGAACCATCTGTCTTCTGCGCTCCAAGAGATTCAGATCGATTATGTCGACCATGTTTCGAAGGTCAGGAATGGGATATTACGATGGCTGGATTACCTGAAAATGGAGAGTTTATGCGATACCTCCATCAATGGCTTCAATCGCCCACCGACGAATCTTGTCCACTTGGTGGTCAGGCCGCATACTCTTCAGCAGTCACGCTCGGTAGCGACAACACGACAGTCGCCGCTAGTCATTTCAGGACATATCATACACCGCTCAAGACTCAGAACGACTTCATCAATGCCCTGTCTGCCGCCAGGCGAGTGTCTGCCGACATCACCAAACGAACAGGAGTCAAGGTATTCCCATACTCCCTTTTCTACGTCTTCTTTGATCAATATGAACATGTCGAGTCGATCGCTGTACAGCTCATCGCACTCGGTATATTCGCTATTGCAATCATCACATCTGTCTTACTTGGATCATGGCGTACCGGTGGAGTAGTCACCTTCACATGTCTATTGGCCGTAATCAATGTCATGGGAGTGATGGGGTACTGGGGTGTCAGCCTCAATGCGATCAGTCTGGTCAATTTGGTCATTAGTCTAGGTATAGCCGTGGAATTCTGTAGTCATATCGCTCGCGCTTTCATGGGTGCCGGTAGTGGATTACCATTCGACAAGGATCCAAGTAAGGAGAGGAACGATAGAGCTTTCGCCGCATTGGTCGATGTTGGACCTTCGGTAAGCTTGCCCATCGCATGCGTTCAGTGTAGAAGCTAACTAGCAGGTATTCTCTGGTATCACAATGACCAAGCTTATCGGTATTTCAGTCTTGGCATTGACGAAATCGAAACTCTTAGAAGTCTACTTCTTCCGAATGTGGCTCGCTTTAATCCTCTCTGGAGCATTACATGGACTAGTTCTCCTTCCTGTACTACTGAGCTACTTGGGTGGTCAGGGATACTCGCTTGAAGATACCGATGAGGAATGGGTGACTAGTCAGATGCGTAGACCGTGAGTCCGCTTCTCTTTTCCTGTGACCAAGCTGATCGCCAGGATGGACTACGAGTATGCGCCTTTCGCTGATACTGATTCGATTGTTTCAGACGATTAGGTTGGGTTATTAGGAGATTTCTCGTTGCATAGCATGCATTTTTCACATTCATGCTATGCCGTCAATTTGACGACAAGATTCACAATGTATACATCTCATTTCTAGCTACTGTTGCTATATATAACGGGCGACACTCCACCAGGGAGGCGCCATACTTCTATCCAATATCTACCACAACGAACGGTCTAGAGAGCCTGTCCAGCCGACTCGGAACTCTCATCGTCCGAGCTGGGGTTCATGACTCTCAACTTACTCATGGCGCTTACTCGTCGCTGACCGTTTGCAGAGTCGAGTACGGGCGAAGAGGTGACGGGAGCAGGAACAGGGATAGGCATAGGGGTACTATCCCTCCTCAAAGTGTTGTCCCAGTTGGCTGTAGGAGTAGTAGACCCGCTGCTCGAAGGAGATCGAGCTACAGGCATAGGCAAGGAACCTCGTCGACTAGCTAGGGGTAGAGTCTCTGAGACTCGTCTTCCAGCTTTTTGGTTTACGAGGGTGATTGTCCTTCCTAGATCAAGGGGAGGGAGTTGAGGGGGAGTAGTAGACCTGGGTCTGGCAGCAGCGGCAGGAGCGGGGGTAGGGAAAGTGCTCAACGCTCGAGATTGGGGAGAAGCCGAGAAGGTCGGTACGGGGTTTTGAGCATATACGGGAGGTCGGGATGAAGAGATGTTTCGAGCGGAGGATTGCTGTTGTTGCTGCTGCTGAGATTCGTGCTGATGGGACCTGAGGGTTGAGGTAGCTGAGATGGACCTGAATGCGGGGTTGGAGGCTAATTGGTTCTGAAGCATTGACCAATCGTCATCCTGGCTGCTGGTAGGAGGGGCGTATTCGTGGACAGTAGGCATAGGGTCGGCGAACGGGTTGGCAGCTTGAGATGGACTAGGGTGTACGGGCACGTGTTGAGAACCAGGGGTAGAGGGGTTCGAAGGTGGTTGGACGATCAAAGAAGGGATCAAAGGACCTTGACCACCTTGCATGGGAGAACCGTAGTTTGTCAATCGGCTTTGCTGGGATTGATCAAGTTCAGGCGAAGAAATGTTGATAAGTGGCAAATCATTGTCGATCATGGCGGTCGGTTCATACGGGTCCAAAGCGGAAGCTCGTCGAGATTCATCCAATCGACCAAGACCGAAATCGATTTCTTCCCAGTTGGCAGATCGAGGGTTCAAAGTAGACATGGGTCTCATTTCCTTATCAGAGTAACCACCCATTGGGACTTCATGGGCGTCCTCGTCAACACTTCGATTGCCGACAGAAGAAATGGTGGATCGGGTAGAGTATCGTTTCAAAAGACCTCGAGCCTTATTTCCGAGATCAGTCATGAAGGTTCCTTCCTTCTCGTTCGCATCCCGTCCGAATGGGTATTGAGCATTGGTGACTCGTCCAGAAGCTCTTCGTCGACCAAAGAATCCTCCATTGTCATTATCGTCGACCTGAGAAGAGAACGAGAAATGTTCAGCCATCTTTCGTTTCTTGATCAACCTCAATCGTCGTCGGACAAGGTAAACAATGATAGGTAGACCAATGATGGTCAACAAGAGGAGAGGAATGACGATACCAGCGATAGTACCGCCAGAAAGGTTCGAACCGGATTTACCAGCAGTCTCGGTATCGGGTTTCTTGATGGTTGACGTGGCTCCGTGGAGGTAATCAGAGCTCCAAGTCGTAGCCCATGTCCAAGAGCTAGGGTTGGAGTTTCTAGCATCAAGGTAGGAAACGTCGGATCGAGGGGTGTTGGTAGATGACAAGCCGAAGGCGGAAATCATGATACCGGAAGGAGTCATGATGGACGAGTGGTGAGACTTGGCAGCGGATGAGGCGGGCTGGAGGTTGGAGGGCTGGGACCATACCATCGAGGTAGTGTTCAACAGTGCGACCAATTCGGAAGGAGTGTCGGTGCTAGATGGAGCAGAGGTAGATCCACCGTGGAGGATCCTGTTTGTCAGCTCGCCAATTGGTATTGATGATGGAAAACTTACAAGAGGTCAAGCGAGGGGTGAGCAACGAGGGAAGCACCGATCCTGCCAGAAGGAATATCACCGGTGGTAGTCTCGGTGTGCCATCCGGCAGTCTCGGTCCAGACTCCGATGTTTGTCATGTCGACTAATGAGCCCGAAGCGGATTGACCACCGATCATGTAGATGGTCCCATTGTTGGAGGTCATTGCGTAGTCGGCAACTGCCAATTGGTCGCCGGTCAAGGCGGAAGGTAGGTTCCTGCTAGACAGGAGGGAAGAGGCCCTCAAGGGTAGAGCGAGGATATCGGCGGCAGTGTAAGCAGAGGTCGAGGCGGCTACACATCAGCTTTTGTCATTTCATTGAGATGACCAAAGGAGACTCACCACAAGAGTACGCATCTGCCAATCCACCAACGACCATCATACCACCCTGACCACTTCCAGTATCCACCCAAGCCATTCCTGCTCCTCGCCTCCGCTCAACGGAAGCAGGAGTGATGGAGGTCCAATCTCCTTCATCCAGGTCCATGGTGTGTAGCAACCCATCGTTGTGGCATGAACTGGTCATTCCTCCGAAAACAATCAGATTGTTTTCATCGGAAGTCATCGCCATGCTAGCGAACGCATGGGGTGGAAGACCGTCATTGGCGCCCAGGGAGAAGGTGGGCGTAGTGGTGTTGAGCTATCATCAGCTTAATTCTCAATAATGTAACTATCGACTCACCGGGTAGACCAAAACATCATTGGTAATCTGGAAGTTGGTCGTCGAGACCTGTCCACCAACAATGTACATGGCAGCCTGCGAAGGTACATATACAGCTTGATGTCCCCATCGTCCAGCCGGGCTCAACCCAAGCGCAACAGGGACCAACGTCAAGGTCGAAAGGATAATTGGCTTCATCGTACTACGATGTCGCAGGGATAAAGAAAGTGTATCCTCGTCGAGAGGGTATATATGTTGTTGTTGATTATAAGGTTGAAAGTCAAGCTGTCCAGCAGCTATCAGTGATTATAGTGGTTAATGAAAGAGAGAGAAGGATCGACAAGATTTCAATAGCGTCTGCATACGTGCCCAGATTCGGTGATGGCAGTCTGGCCTAGGAGGATATGAAGGGGACTCATGTATACTTTTGCCTATCTTTACCAAGTGACGGCTTGATGTACTCATCGGATGAGATATGTTGAACATCCATAGAGGTATATCGTAATCCATACATTGAATTCTCAGGGTAGTCAGTTACTGCCATGCCTATTTGGCAACTCAAGCCTAACTACTACTTATTTTGATCCCGGCCTCCACCAAAAAAGTTGCATCTCAACTCTGTCTAGTCCCCTAGTAACGTGACTGACTTGAATCACTCGTATAACAACAACGAACAACTCTCTAGTACTTTATATACTACCAGTCACCTAGTACAATCTTCAATATCTAGAAGTCTACAGAGAGAAGGCCACCCTCATATCACTATAACAACCACACACTTTCAGCAACAAATCTAAAATGTCCGAGGAGATCAAGGTTGACGCGCCCGCTGTCGAGGAGCCCAAGACCGAGACTACCCAGACAGAGTCCAAGCCAGAGGAGTCTAAGCCTGCTGAGGAATCGAAGTCCGCCGAGGAAACTAAGCCCGCTACGGAAGCAACTCAAGCTCAAAAGGACGCTATTGCCGCTCTCTCCGAGGAAGACCGTGAATCTCTCGCCGCCAGGGCTGCCAAGCAGAGTACGTCCCATCTTCTTTCGTAGTATCAAAGGCTGATGAATAGTCAACTTCTACTTCTCCGACTCTAACCTCCCTATCGACCGATACTTCTTCACCTTGACCACTTTCAACAAGGATGGATGGGTTCCTATCGAGACCATCTTGACTTTCAAGCGAATGAGGGAATTTGAGACTTACGGAGTTCCATTCGTCGTTGAGGCCCTCAAGAAGGTCGTCGAGGCTGAGGGAAGAGATCCCCTCCTTGCTATCGATGAGCAGGCTGGAAATGTCAGGAGGATCAGGCCAATGGAGGCTCAGTCGGATGCTTGGACTCGATCCGTCTACGTCGTATGTCAAATTCACAACGCATCGATCGAGAGCTAATCTAGTAGAAAGGTTTCGGTGCCGGAGAGACGGAGGCCAACACCCAGGAGAAACTAGAGGAGTGGTTCACACAGTTTGGTTCCATCAACGCTGTCAGGAAGAGGCGTGAAGATGTCGAGGGCCAGGGTCTCAAGGGCAAGGGCAAGGGTGAATTCAAGGTCGGTCACTCACAATGTCCGAGATGGTCATAGCTGACAAACAGGGATCAGTCTTTGTCGAATTCGCATACGAGAAGGACATGAACGCTTTCCTAGAATCAGAAGAGCCAAAGAAGTTCACTCCAGAAAGCACCGAGGAGATCACCAAGATGTCCAAGTAAGCTGACGCGTCTTCTTTGATGCTTGAGCTGACAAAAAGGGACGCATATGTCAAGATGAAGGCAAAGGAGAAGGGTATCCCCGACAGCGAAGTTCAGCGAGGCAAGCCCACCGCCGGTGGAAAGTGGAACGCATTCAGAGAGATGAACAAGATCAAGTCTGGTGGTTCTCCCATGCTCGCCAAGATTCCCGATGGAGTCAAGGTCGTCGGTACCCCCGGTGGAATCCACCAGCGAGAACGTGATAACGGCCGAAAGAGGAACAGGGACGATGATGGAGAAGAGGGAAGCTCCAAGCGTGAAAAGGTCGATGTACGTTGTACAGCTGTAAGGCTCATTCCACAGCTGACGGACAGGAGCCAAAGACCTTTACCCTCAACTACAAGGGCAAGGATGTCGAGTGCGACAAGAGCACCGGTCAGGTCGTTGACCGTGCCCAGCTCGGATTCCCCATGGAGGCTGTCGTCAAGTTCCAGGGTGGAACAGATAACCCAGATTGGAAGGACCTCAAGGTAAGTCTAGTCAAACGCGTCTGGATGAGCAGTTACTGACAGTCCCAGGAGAAGATCCTCACTCAGATCACCAAGCCATTCATGGCGTTCCCTCCAGGAGCTACCGTCGGTAACCTCGCCAAGCAGGATGATGCCCAGATCACGGATGAGGACATTGCCAAGCTCAACGATGCCAAGTTCCAATTCGGTGGTGCCGATGCTGTCTTCTCTCGAATGACCGGTAAGTCCCACCAATCATTTGTCAGTATGTAAACTGATAAAGGCAGAGGACGAACAACGATCCTTCTGGCTCACTCGAGCCAACTACCAAGGAAAGCTCGCAGCTGCCAAATTCGCCTCAGAAGCCAAGCCCGAGAAGAAGTCTTTCGACAAGGGTAGCCGAGGTGGACGAGGAGGAAGGGGTCGAGGTGGTCGAGGTGGTGGACGGGGTGGTGGAGGAAGGGGTGGACGAGGTGGAAGGGGTGGACGTGATGGTGGTAACAGGGATAACAGGAACCAGGAGAAATCCGAGGGTATGCCTCCCAGCGTCGGTGCTGCATAGATGGATTTCCTCAGATAGATTCCTATGGTAGTGATAAAATTGATAACATTTGGTCTCTTGACGATGTAACGATCTGCTTTACATCATTGTGTGTGTGTGTGTGTGTGTGTGTGTGTGTGTGTGTGTGTGTGTGTGTGTGTGTTGGCGTGTCGGATTGAAAATCGTTATTGTTCGGGCAAAGCACTCACTACTGTTCATGGGTACCTTCTTGTTCGTCTTATCATTATCACAATGCCGGACGCCGCTATTGAAGCCTATAAAGCAGGACTGGATTATACCGAGCCAACAGGCAAAAACACTCGAAAAGCAAGAGTGACCTACGAATTTGTCATCGATCCAAATAATCCACATGGTCCACCTAGGCAGAGAAGGATCATCGAGGCTGGGAACTCGGGAGGGAAGCTTTCGAAATGGTTCAAGGGAGAGAAGACAATTACTCCTGTTCCAGTAAGGACCCACCTCATCTTGGTAGGAGGAGGTGGCTGACGATAGATGCAAGCAACGATCATGCAGCCCGCCCAAGAGATAGAATACGATTGGCGAGGCCGACCCAAGCCATCGATACCACAACCTAGGCATCTACCCCAATTACAACAAGGTCAACAAGAATGGAATCAACCTCCCATTTTACTGGAACCAACGCCGCTACCGCCCAATATCGATAGTATGCCCTGGGGAGAGAGGAGGTATTGGTACAAAATGCAAGATGAGCAAATCAAGGGGATCGAGATGATGCAGAAAGCTGCTAAAGACGGAGAGAAGGCGCAGATGAAGGAATTGAAGATCAAGCAGAAAGCTATCGACAAGGAGAGAGCGAGGGAATTGAAGTAAGTGGGGCCCAAATGAGTCTAACGTGATGCGCTGCGTAGCGCTTCTTGTGATCTGTCTGTGATCCTGAGACTGATGGTCATGGCCCAAGAGAAGCAACTTAAGTGGCTGCGCAAACACCCCCACCGAAATCTCCCAATGCCATCCTATCCAATGAACACCGCTCCCGGACAAATGCAAATCCCACCCCCTCCTCCAGATCCACTAAATTTCATGCTCCTCCCCACTGGTGAAGAGTTCGGGGTAAGGAGACCTTTCAATGCGCCTGGTTTACCGAGGAGTTTGGGTGGTCCACCGGGACAGGCTGGTTGGCCGATGATGAGTAGGACTATGACTCATGTGAGTAAATCAAGGATCGGGGCAATTATGATGGCCATGAGGCTGATTCAGATAGGCAGTCCACGATTTGACGTTGGAGGAGAGGGTCCACGCTATCCAGGTATGTGAGAAGATGGTCTTTACGCGGCATCCAGACCGCACCGGAACGACCCGCTAATGAGCAGAGCGGACGAGTTTGGGGACCAACCTGGTAGCAAGGGCTCTGACCTTCATAGAGTGAGGTAGACGTACATAGTCTGGCATAGCACTTCCACAACTCTCGTCAATAATCTTCCTTCTCATGCACAGATTACATTCATCTTCATGTGACATGTACGACAGTGCCAAATGAGACTTGCAGCGATATGAGATTCCTTTACTGTGCCTCTTGGCCCTACAAACTGTAACTTACGTACACATACTCCAAAGCGCTTAGGATCTTCAATTTTGAAACCATCCAGTCCATTCATCAAATCTCCTATACATCCTTGTCGTGTACAACATTGTATACACCACTAGCAATCAGTCAAAATGGAAGTTGGAACGAATAGTGAGAATAGACCGTTATTGTCCAAAGGCAAGATTGGGAAGAATGTACCCTGGGGTGTTCAGGTGAGCTATACCGCACTGGGTGCGAGCAAAGCTGATCAGATAGTGGAGATCTTCTTCGTGGTATATCACTGGTAGTAAGCTAATCCTCCCGTCTTCTACTTAGCTGAGCTGACGAATAGTTGTTGCGGTTGCAGTCGCGACGGATATGCTGTGTTATGTATGTCCACCTCATGGACGCGACTGACTGAACAGATGATTGTAGTCCCAATCCTACCCTTCAGACTACAAGCACTAGGATACAAGGATATCTCGCAACACGTCTCCTGGCTCTTATTTGCCTACTCTGCCGGTATCTTCACTTGTAAGTCCCAAGTTCCCTGGAGAAGCAAGAGCTTATGACAGGTATCTTCCCAGTCGCATTCTTTTTCCACCGGTATCCATACAGGCGAGGGCCTATGATTGCGGCTGTTTGTGTACTACAAGCTGCCTTGTTCATCTTCATGAAGGTCGAAGTGTTCACAGCTATGATTGTTGCGAGGTTCCTACAGGGAGCAGCTAGTTCTGTTGTTTTCAGTGGTAAGTCACCTCTTCGTCGTATAGAGTGATACTAACGGAACAGTCGGATTTGCATTAATGTACGCCTACCATGGGGAGATGACGCAGTGACTGATCTACAGATGCGAGAATGTGCCCCAAAAGCACGTCGGTCGTCAAATTGGATTCGCCATGTCCGGTTCCTCCGTCGGACTCCTCATCGTCAGTCTCACGCACTGATATTCGGAACTCAGCTGACAGACAGGCTCCACCAATAGGAGGATCCCTATACACCCATTTCGGCTGGAACGCCCCTTTCCTATTCTGCATTACACTCTGCTGTATCGACCTCGTCGCTCGACTATTCGTGATTGAACAGAGGGATCTACCGAAATACGGGCTTGAAAGTATCAAAGAGCAGGAAGCTAGGGAATCTGGAGTCGAAGCTGAGGTCGAGGAGGAAGTTGAGGAACTGAGCTTGTTTGGTGTTATCAAAGCCCTTGGATCGAATAGGAGGGGAATGACTGGAGTTATGATGACTGCTATCTTCGGTCTTGTGGATGGAGCTTTGGATCCCACGTATGTCGATTCTGCTATGTGACATTGAATCAGAAGCTGACTATCAGTCTTACATTACGAGTATCGGAAGTCTGGCATAAAGATTCAGATTTCATTGGTCTTATTTACTGTAAGTCCCCCTTCACAAGCAAGAGGTAGTGCTAATAAGCAGTGACGGCAGCCATTCCAGCATTCTTCACCGGCCCCCTCTTTGGTCATCTAGCCGACAAATTTGGCTCAGAATTCGTAATGCCCCCAATGTTGATTTTGACGATACCTTGGTTGGTCCTATTACTGCTTAAATCGAGTTTACCTGGATTTATCGTTTTTTACGCCCTGACCTGTGAGTTCATCCAAAAGTGAGGGGAGGTCTTTATACTGATGGTAGCTTTCTTTTTGAATTCTGCGATTGCGCCTAATGGGCTGGAAGTGTCTATGGGAGCTAGGGAAACGGTATGTAGCTCTTCCGTACTCATTGTCAATGCTGACAAACGTAGAAAGGGATCAGTGAAATTCGTGCGTCTTGAGTGTGACATCTCAGGAGAATAAGCTGACTTATCTAGATCAATTCGCTGCTTTCAATTTGGCCTATGGCATGTTCGATTATAGTTCATCCCGGACTGATGCTGACGACTAGCAACCGCGTCCGCTCTAGGTGCCATAGCAGGTGGTCAGATGTACGACCGAACATCAATAGGATGGGCAGCAGTAGTCTGGTGCGTGCCTCACTCTCATCACTGACTCAAGCTGACGAGAAGGTTCTGTATCGCAGCATGTGCAGTAGGTGTACCCCTCACCGGTATGATGGCAGGGAAACGACCACTATTTAGGCGAATCATGGATTTCCGCCGTCAACAGAATATCAAGGAGGATTTGGAGTAGATTGCATTGCATCATGTCAAGGATTGGAATCAATGTATATTAGTCATTCATCTAGATGTCGTCATGCATTTGCTAGTGTCACTTTTGGTGGATATGTACGTGAAAATGCATCATTGCGGGGAATGGTGTGTCTAACGCCTTGCCTTACCCCTTGGTCTCTCACTGACAACCCTAAAACATCAGCTTTGATCTCCGTCTGAAATGGAGGGAATGGACTTACGCCTTGTTACCATCCTTGTCCTTTGGCCTCCTCGTCCTCTTTCCCTTTGTCAACCAACCCCAAACAGACCTAGGATCCTTGTTTCCCTTCGATTTACCTCGACCACCACCGTGAGGATGATCACATGCGTTCATTGCTAGACCTCGGACTCTTGGTCTTTGACCTAACCATCTTGATCTACCGGCTTTACCGATTTGTTGAGAGTGGTGTTCTTTGCTGATTTGTTAGTTCTGTATCTCGAAATCAATGGAAAGGGAAAGACGTACTTGCTAACAGTACCAACAGTGGCCACACATCCAGGCTCGATCCTCCTCACTTCTCCACTTTGGAGTTTAACTAGTACACTCCCCTGAGCTTTTTCCCTCGTTCCATCCGGCCTGACATTTCCTCCCATGTTCAAAATCTCGGCTCCTCCCAATGCATTTCCCTTGGGTCCATGGTGTGCGATGATCTGAGCATTCGATCCAGCCGATCGACAAAGTTGCATCCGTCCATCGACCCTTAGAGCGATATTGTGAATGGTCGTACCGGCGGGCAGCAGGTATAAAGGCAAGACATTTCCAGGTTTTAGAGTCATTGTCCTCAATAAACCTAATGCTCGTGCGGAAGCAGTGTTGGAAGGGTTATCGACTGATTGAGGCGTATTTGGATCTGTCGACATTTTCTGGTCCCATCCTTCGACTAGATCACTTGGTAATCCAGATCGATAGGATACAACCACATCCCCAGCCCTCAAACCTTCAGGAGCAAGGATATAACTCCATCCACCCCTGACTTCATCTCTGATCTTCCTCCTCTCATCAGCAGTCCCTACACCTCCATCTTCTTCTTGCTCTGCCAAGATAGCTCCAGCATCTTCATCGACATTTGCAACTCCACTTCCTCGTCGTCGAACTAGGGCAATGTGGGCACTTCTTCCTGGATCGTATTCGATCCTAATGACATCGTGCTCTCCTGGTTCTGTACGGTGGAAATCGACAATTCGTAGTCGTCTCTTATGTCCACCACCAACTGCTCGATTTACGACTTGACCAGATTCGTTTCGACCACCTTTACGTCGTAATGGTGTCGTCAATGGTCGGAGGGGTGCACCGCCATATAGATGAGGGTGATAAGCGTGAACGAGATGTCGGAGTCCCTATCCATCAGCTCCCTCCTCATGAGAACACAAAGACACTCACAGGAATAGCAGGGAAACCTTTTCCAGTGTACTTCTTCATGATAGCTCCCTCTGGTCCTTTTGACGTTCCATAAATCTCACTCGCCGTGACAGTCGATTCGGTAGCATAAGTCCGGGTCAACCTCGACGAAGAGGCGATGCAAGGTCGTACAAATGGTCGAGACGCATTAAACGCCGTACGTGCCAGCGTTGCCATGGTGTACGAGTAATGTATAGTGTGACCTCCTCTTGCAAAGTAGGATCGATGAATTTCGTCCAGCATCTTAGATTTCTCAGAAAACTCAGTCCACGTGGTGATTTTCCGGTTACCTCCTAAAATCAGGCTGGATGTCATATGACCCACGTCGAAACCACTTTGATCTTGTTCACTCTACATCAACAATGGTGTCCATCACAGTATCACTCAAGGGAAAGCCGACCATCAACTGCGACTTCGCAGCTAAAAGTTCCAACAATGTTACAGTCAAGGAAATCAAAGCTGCCGTTCAGGCAAAGTTCCCTAAAGTACGTCCTCCATACCCCCTCCCGAATTGAATTGGATTGACAAAGGCAGATGGTATTCAACCGCCAACGATTGACATTGCCTGTCGAAGGACAGGCTAAACCTGTTGTCCTTACCGATGAGAAGAAGACTCTGGCGGATTATGGGGTTTCAGAAGGCGCTAAATTGCGTTTGAAGGATTTGGGACCACAGGTCGCTTATAGGTGGTTGTACCTCTGGGAATATGTGAGCTTGATGAACACGTCGAGTTTTCAAGCTGACGAGAAAGGGAGGAGTCATCTTCCTCAACCCCGCTTTGTTCTGGTTATCCCAGACTAGGGCTGGCAGTATCATCCCAACCTGGGGACCATACCAGCCCTCGGATCTACAATAGTAAGCCGGTCCCGCAAGCTCGCTGACGAAGCTGATGAGCAGTACCGTCCGAAACCTCATCGTCCTTCATTTCCTCAAGAGGTTCTACGAGTCGGCATTCATGCATACCTTCTCCAGGCCAACTGTTCCTCTTGCATACGTTTTCCGAAAGTAAGTCTTTCCACTCTCACCTGGTCAGGGCTGATGCACAGCATGGCATACTATTGGGGTCTAGTTGGTATTTTGATGCCATTGACAATCTATCGACCTGCATACTCCGTCGCTGGTCTCAAGGGTTCCATCCTAAACTCTTCGAGTTGGCTCTTAGGATGGACCGTATTCATTTTGGTTTGTTTTCATGCGTGATCAATCCTGATAGTAGATCTGTGAAGCACTAAACTTCTACTCGCACTACCACCTCTCCACTCTCCGAGTACCAGCCGGTCAACCGAGAAAGTACCCCACTGGACTCGGATTCGGAACCGTGGTCTGCGCCAATTATTGGTATGAAACCCTCGGTGTCCTTGGTATGGTAATCATGACCGGATTTGATATTGGAAGTAAGCTCCACCCTCCCCCTCAGATTCCAGAGAAAGCTGATGAGATAGCAATGATTTACCTCGCTGGAGCAGTATTCTTTATGCAACTCTGGGCCGGTCAGAAGTACGCTAGGTACAAGCGCGAGCAGGACCCCAAGGTCTTCCCAGGAAAGAGGTGGAAGTTCTTCCCTCCTCTCTACTAGATACAAAGCCATACTTGCTCAGTTGCGATGCTTTCACGAGCATGGATGTAGTACAGATGGTAGATAGACAATAACAAATGCATACATGAAGTGACACGGTGCAGATACATGAGCACAGTTATAATCCGGCGCGTCCACAGCATGAAAGTCAAAATCAACAATTACTCTTTCTTTCCTCCAGATTCCTCGTCATCAGCAAGACTTCAGACTCAGGCCCGCAGAAGTCCAGGATGGACCGAAAGCGACAGCTCAAGTCTAGCAGTGCGGCCCATACCACACCCTCCTCGCCATTGGGGACGGTCACGACCTCGGTCTCGACTCCAACCAATCACTCTGAATCAGGCGAGTCAAGCGGATCACAAAAATGGTATCGAGTCTCGAGGCGTGAGAAGCCAAGGTCGAAGCATGGATACGAGCTCTTCAGGTTCGGTCTAGTCAGTACCTGGCCCCTGTATTGAGTATGAGCTGATTGATAGCAAAAAGAGGGCGAGCCCAGATTAGCAGAATGTGTAGCCTTTTGGCCATTTACTTCACCTGAGGATTTGGAGAGGGCGAATAAGAAATGGGATGAGATGGAAGGAGTGTTCGCTATTGGTAGCTGTGGGCGGGTTATGGTGGGGAGAGCATCAGATAAAGGATATGAGGATTTATGGTCATATCAGACTGAAGGTGTGAGTTCTCGAAATTTAATGCGGGCTGATTCTGATGATCAGACAGATCACTTTCACGTTGCCTGGTCGTTTGATCCCATCACTTTACGCCCAATACTAGCATCAGGTGGTAATTCTGGAGTGATCTATTTGTTCGATCACCTGCTACATGGTCCTACAAGGATACTGAAAGGACACGGTAATGTAAGTCTTGCAATACTGTCTAGGAAAGTGTGCTGAGCAACAGGAAATCCTATCACTAGTATTTCATC
Source organism: Vishniacozyma victoriae (assembly GCA_017654735.1). Lineage (NCBI taxonomy): Eukaryota > Fungi > Basidiomycota > Tremellomycetes > Tremellales > Bulleribasidiaceae > Vishniacozyma > Vishniacozyma victoriae. The sequence continues at coordinate 2,386,474 of JADPYG010000088.1, forward strand.
CTCTTCATCCCCATATCCTCGCGTCGGCGTCAAGCGACAGGACTATAAGAATATGGAATCTATTCGGTACCGATGTTGAAGAAGGACCTCACGACCCGCCGCTTAGTGAAAACTACCCACAGGGCGATGCAGATGAGGGGAGCTGTGTGCTTGCGATTCTAGCTGGGGATAAGGCAGGACATAAGGCTGGTGTCTCCGCCTTGGTACGTTCTATTCGACCTCGACCTTGGTTCAACGTCGATCTCGGTGATCAGAATTGAAAGTGCTGATTGCTGATCGACAGGCGTTCCACCCTTACCACAATGCCATAGCCTCAGGGGGATGCGATAATCATGTCAAGATATGGCCTTTACCACCCATCCCTCGCCCTAATCCTAGAACGCCCCCAACACCGAGGGGATATCGACCAATGATCATCTCTATACCTCTATTTTCAACGGATAGGCTACACAAGTATCCAATCGATAGTATTGAATGGTGAGTTGAGATCATCGCCGCGGACTGATGGAAGGTTGAACAAGGATATGCTAGTCACTCGAGCAGGAGAGGAGATTTCTGCCTGGAAATGGCTTAAATACAATGAATACTTCATACTAGGTCAACTCAACCCAATCAAGACCGAGGTGACGAAGTACGACGCCGTCTCTTCGCGTACGTCCCCGCATTGTACTAGAGCCTGAACAAAGACTGATGATAGACTCATTCTCGATAACCCTCGACGTAGTGGATCCAGAAGCGGATTGGTATTGGCGAATGGGTACCCACTTGGCATTCAATCCAACAGAGGATGAGGTCGATTTCGCAGATGTCGACTTGGTAGAGGATACCATCTTCGCCTATTCCGTCAAAGGATCTCCACCACGTCTTCACCTATTTAATCCATTCACTTGGGAACCTGGTCCATCTAATCCTCCTCCGCCTGATGAGGCTTATCGACGACCTCGAACTCCCGACCAAGATGGAGCGGAAATTGAGGTTTCAGATCAACTTGGCGATTCGGAGGTGATGGCGATCAAGATTGAAGATGAAATCGAAGACAACTTCGAAGATGATATCCAGGAGGATCATGCCATGGATGAAGATTCACCGATGGATGACCAAGATTCTCGGGAAGATAGCGATGATCTCGCCGAAGACTTTGGACTGGTCGTACCCGAGGACCACGAGAATGGCCCAACTACCAGAAAGAGGAAGATGGATCATATGAACTCCCTCGATCCCGGGAAATCACCCGAATTTACGATCCTCCCCAGTCCTTTTTCGATGGAGGGCACAACACCTGCCGAAATACCTCTTCAACCCTCCAATAAATCGGATAAACAAGATCCGTGGTCTCTCACTGTCAAACAGAAAGATATCGATAAAGCTTTGACCATGACGAAGTTCCCCAAAGAGTCCTGTAACGTATTCAGACGTTCAAAGACAATGTTGAGATGTGTTGCGATTAGTCCAAGGGGAGCCAAGTGGATAGTCGCAGTTGGGGAGAGGGAGTCTATTGCGATTTGGAAGTTAAAGGAGAAGGCTTAGTACGAGTGTGGACTCGTCATCGAGAACACTGGGAGGGTTTATAGAACGGAGGATCATGGACGGGCATATCACTATAATTGTTAGATGACGAACGACATTATGATTGTACAGTAGAAACGAAAGACGATTCAAGGTACATGATACATGTACCAATCCCTAATGATAGATGTGTTAATCATACAATACCCAACAAGCACCCTTAAACCAGCGTTGTTTCGCCATTCGACTTTCCATCCGCTCAACCGGCGACTTCGGCGTTATAGATAAACTTGGCGAGATACAGTAGTCCAGCCGAGACTTCATCCGCAGTTGGCCTAATCAAGTGAGGAGGAAGCATGAATCCGTACTACTAATCAGCTTCACCATCAGGCGTCTTAAAGCTTACAGTTCCAGTATCCCTCAATTCAGCAGAATATGACCATCTAACATCCGCTACACCATATGCAAAGTCGATAGCATCCCCTGGAGCCCTGTACATCAGCCAAATGTGCAAGATGTTGGAGGGAACTAACCGGTAGGTGAGATCACAAGCTTGACCAGCTTGATACCCTTCTCCATGCCTTGTTCGCATTGCTTTTCCAACTCCCAATGCGGCCTCCTCCAGCATTTCTGCGTCTGGTGGGAAGTCATCACAAGAGTACGCGAAGGGGAACATGACTACTATCAGCTCTGTCCATGTCTTTCGTTTCACCGAAAGTCGAGCGAAAGGGCAAGTAGATTACTCACAGAGTTGACCATAACTATGTAGATCGACAAAAGCCCTTACACGCCTCTTACCAGGGTTAGGAGCAGGTGTAGGCTCCCCCTTGAACCAATCGTCCTCATCGTCTAGAACGGTCCCATTAGTGAGGTAATCGGACATAGCCTTGGCTTCTACCGATTGGAAAGCCTCTGTTCCGGGGAAATTATCAGAACATGGTGAAACTCGAGATCCGGTCCATTTGTATCCCCAGTTCGTGTTCATGTCGATTCCTGGATGATTAGGCACTGCCCACTGTAGAGTGATTGGGGGGCACTGACCTAGACAACCTTTACTAGCGTCGACTAGTTGACGGGTTTTTCTCCAAAGCCTACTAGACTGTCTTGAGTGGATGTAACCATCTGGATTGACGGTAGGGACGATAGTAAACGTGAAAGCCTTGAGTAACTTGGCGACCTCCCCATCTTTATCCGCACTAGCTTCAAGTAGGAGGTAATGTAGGAAATAAAGCGCAGAAGCAGGTCCTACCCACTACCCCATTAGCCCCACCACTGTGCAAGAGGAGGACTCACTTCTCTGGCATGTTGTCCACTCTGAACGACAAACTCCCTTTCCCCCACTGGCTCTGCATTGCTAGATATCATACGTGCTTTCCAACCCCTAATCTCCCTACCTTCCCATGATTCCCCCACACTGAATTTCTCGACCTGAATCCCCATCGGTCCGAATTTACTAGCCAAAGCATCTCCAAACACATCCATCTCCTCCAATGAATGATACGAATCATGGAATGTCGAAGCGCTCAATGTTGATAAATCCAATTCTCCTTCGTTCTGTATGACGACTCGTGATTTATCCACTAGATCCTGAAGGGAAGGTATGAATAATGTCATATTGTATGACTCTGGGAGGAAGGATTGGAATTGAGGTAATTCAGATGGAGATAGACGGACGTCGATGGCGGATGGTGTTGATCGCCAAATGTCTAGGTCGAGTAGCTATTCATCAGCTTTGATAAGGGATAAGGGGGATTGTACTTACATTGATGATATCCCTCAAACTGTCCTTGGTGCTTCTCTCCATATCTGTCCAGTCGAGCCTCCAAACTTGATGACCATCATATGATTCTTGTTCCGACGATGTAGCGAGTGTTTCGAGCTGTAGTGGCTGTTGAGTTCGGAAGGGGAGGTACGCGGCGGCTGAAGAAGCCAGGACGAGTCCAATGATGGGAGCGATGTTCCTCATCTTGCGCTATTTGTCGGATAGCTGAGGATTGTCCCAGTATATGTTGAGGCTATCCGGTATCTGTTCCGGCTATGTATATACTCTGAGGATATGATGTGATGTAGTGTTGAAGGGATGTCAAGTACAAGGTAGAGTGAGAGGTTGAATTCCGGGTTAATTACGAGAAATGAGGCGTAATCCCGGTAAAGGTCGTGTGACTTGCACTAAGGTACTGGCTACATACTACTTGCTACATACTGTACTACATAATACATACTACATATTATAGACTCTCATGATACGTTGAAGACCACCACTATGTACTCTATTCCTCCGATCGTTCATCCGCCGACCGTCCATCCTCGGAATCGTTGAATTCAAATTCATTATCGGATTCATCATCGTCAGAGAAATCCATAGGTTCACAATTGTCACAATGGCAATCATCTTCTATGTCGGCGACACATTCACTATAGCTACTCGGATCGAGCCTCGGTCGTAAGCGATGTAAAGCTCTAAGAAACCGAAAATAGGCCTGTCCATCCCTCATCCGTAACCCCAATTCGTGTATTAGGCTAGGGGAGATTGTCATTCGTTGCAAGACCTCCTCGAGAGCTACGATGACGTTGCGGAATTGAGGAGATTCAAGGACAGCGCGGATATTCTCCTTTGTTGGTACTCTGGGGAAATCGAAGTCGAGTGGCATGGCAGCTTTGAGGGCTGGGTAGAGGTCGTCTTGGGGAGCGACGTACTCGAAAACGTCTTGGCCGGTAAGTTGGTTCACCAGTGAATCGGCTAGATCGTTAGATCATAAAGACCGGATATATGGTAATGACATACTTGGATCTGTTGTATCCAAACAACCTGCTCTCGCCCACAGGACTGCTAGTTTGGCCGCTTTAGCCTCGGCTGTTTCGGTGCCCAAGGGGTCGCGAGCGATACGCGGCAAAATGGGCATCTGTCCTCTACTACATTCATCAGCTAGGTACGGCTCTCAAGCATGAACGAGGACATACATGTACCCCGGGATGTGCAGATAGCCATTGAGGTCGGCTATGTTCCTCAGCTCGTCATCTATGTTGGCCCGCTGCAGAAAATACTACTCATCAGTAGAAGTCAACGCTGAAATGGCCGACACGCCAATTGATAAAACGTGACTTACAAAGTATTTCACACGGCTACCTCTGATATCAAGTACATAGGTTCTACCAGTAGGATCCTGTAAGTCAGCTTGATTCTCAGTTGGCTAGGAAGGCTGATGGGACTGACTGACCTCAAGGACTTCCTGAAACGTTGATTCACCGGGGACAAGCATCAACGACTAATCATCAATGCCCACTAGGCCTGTATGAAGCCAGTACCGTACCTCTTCTGCAAGTAGACGGTTCTCCCTATTATACCACCCTATCAATGAGCTCGATACACGTAAAATAATTAGCCAGTCGAGATCAACTCACTAAGTTCATAGATATCACGACTGAGAACATAGAGGATTAAATATCCGTAATTCACAATTGGATCTACATGTCTCGTCCCTTCCCTTCTGATACTCCTGCCAGCTTTAATCACTATACGATCGAGCATGTTGAGTGTACCAATAGTCAAGAGTGGGGAAAGAGACACGATACGCGCTGATAATGTCGAGTCACGTGACTTGACACGTGGTCTGTTGATCAAATAGAGTTCAGAGTGGCAAATGACGGCATTACTACGGCCGAGAAAGGATGCCGAGCATAATCACCACAGCTTTCCAAGGGATATCTCATGTTCATCTGCTCACTTTGATCTTGATCTCATACTACTACATTTACTATACTACAATCATGATCTAGTAAGTTCAGTACTCTTAGGAAACCTGGTCTGACGTAGACTGACAATTAGCATAGTCGTCTTACTCGTGATAATACTTTTGGTCGTCCTAATTTTTGCCGGTATGTGCCTCCACCTTGCCTTCGATCTGTACTAACCGCCAGCACGAAAGGTCCAGGAGAAGAAGAAGAATCATGCCGCAAGACATTCAACAGGATTACCGCGTACGACCCAAGATCTCAGCGAACCCGTTACATTCAGAGGAACAGCTAGGGACGTTACCGATCGGGTATTCAGGCCTGGAGAGATGAGAGGTGAGGAACAAGAGGAATACAGTCCTTTTAGTCGGAGGAATATGTATACTGCCCCCGGTGTAGAGAGGACCGATGCGGAAGGTGACCCCGATCTACCTCGTTATGGTGAGTTTCACCTTTTTTACAGCTGGGTGAAATTGACGATCAGGCGATACTCGATCGACGACCGCTGTCAAGGCTCCTGAGCGTGCATACAACCCCAACAATCCCCCTCGCGACACTGCGCCTGCAGCATCCACAACATCAATACCACGCGATGCTCCACCGCAATACGATCGGGCAATTTCGTCGGCGGCCATCACACAGCCACCAGTCGTTTCCACCGTATAATTTCAAAAGTCTCCACAGGAATCTCGCAACGTATAATCGAATCATCTCAAATGTAGCCATATCATAATCCTACAATAGACGTAATGTATACTGCTTAAACCTTACTTCCTAATGTGCTTGTCCACGAATTCCATACATGGCACAATGAACTCTTCCCACCCATCATCTCCAGGTCGCTGTCGGTCAGCTCCGATCAGATCATTCGAATCCGATGGGACTCACCTCGATCTTGTTCTCAAAACAGTGCTCTCCACCTTCTTTATACCTTTCATCCACATCTATGCCAAGTTCCCTCAATTTCTTGGCAAACTTGTAACTCTGCTCCACTGGTACCGCACTATCCCCCGTTCCATGAAGAATGAATGTTGGTGGATAATCCGATTTCGACTTTCCATCAAGCAGATAATAAGGCGAGATTGATTTGACGTATTTGATATATTCCTCTTGTGTTTTGAACGTGTCTTTCCTATACAAGATTTCGGACCGCTGCCGCTTGAGTGAAATGTAATTGTTAAGATCCATCCTAAACTTGTGTTTATCTTGAATCTCGAAATCTGGCATTCCCCAGAACGACTTCAAATCGTCTGGATCCATCTGATCAGGATATTCCCAATACCAAGGACAGATATATTCTGCCTTCGAAAGATCTCGATCCATCTTTGCTTTCTCCATGATTTCCTCCAACTTATCCCCATAGTCCCTGGACCAGGGTTCGTTGGGTAGACCCGCTTTGCCAGTATCGAGAGGATCGATAACTCCAAAGACATCAATCACGACTTTCGGCGAAGGCGAAAAGACATGTCCGCATAATGTCGATAGGGTTCCACCGGCACTATCTCCCGCGACTACGTATCGGTCAATATCGATCGTCTCGGCACCAACGATATCGGGTAGGTTCTTGATACACCATGCTAGCGAGTCTTTGCAATCGTTGACTATATCGTCGAAGGATGCTTGCGGCATGAAGCGGTATGCCGCAGAAACGATGTGGTACCCGTATTGCTGGAATGCATGATGGACCCAGGCATTCTGTCATTAGTATGTCACCGGCCTGGTTGGGATGGTACGAACAGGAATCACATGTTTACCAGAAATGAATCCACCTAGACCAAGTCAGCTGTCTGTTCATACGGCAGATCACAAGAAACATACCGCCGTGGAACCACAACAACCAGGGTGCATTCTTCCTTCCCTCAGGAGCAGCCCAGATCCGCAAAGGCAGCTCTACTGCATGATCAACCTTGAAAATATGATCGCTAAATCCAGGCGGACAGGGAGTGATTCGTGTAACAGCAGTTGTCATACTGAAAGAGTGGTAGATGAAGAAGGCAAGGGAGAGAGAACCCAGCTGGCTATATATACCTAGCCCCTAGCCCAGACAACCGGACCAAGGGATGAAGATCCCCCTTTGGTAGGCACGCCGGGGCCGGACTATCATCGGGGGGAAGTAGCCTTGATGGTTCCTAGATCAATTCGCCGAGGGGAACATGAGACTCGAGTGTTCGGCTTGAGCGTTGTGAGAAAGTACTGAATGCACGGGTCGCGAATGCAACAGATTGATAGCAACCATTGAAAGTAGCTGTCAATATCTGATAAGCAGACCGAAGAGCACCGACCTGGTTGTGGTTCGGCTCGTTCGGTTCGGAACGCAAGTTCGGTTAAGGAATTACGTAATTACCGGACCGAGCAGCGCGCTTGAGCTTGACCGGAAGATGGATGGCCTGTATTTCATTCGAATGTACAACTGCAACCAATCAGCAACATAGACAAAGTCTTTCCAAACAATTCCAAGAGGATGGTTGCAACTCCCAGATGCTTAGTCAGAGGTTCTATCAGTGAGTCTTGACGCTTCCACGCTTGCCAGAGCTAAAGCTGACCCACAGACGTCGACGAATTCTTTGATCTTCCCCACATTGTTCGACCGGGCGAGACCATTTCCTCTACTGGTTTAACGAAAAGAGCAGGTGGGAAAGGCGCTAATCAAGCTTACGCCCTCGCTAAAGCCGGCGGGAACGTCACGCTCGATGGAAATGTTGGGAAAGATGGAGAGTGGGTGAAAGAGATGTTAGGGGAGAATGGAGTGGACGTGACAAGGGTTGGGGTCATTGATGAAGAGGTGGGTTGGCTCGGCGATCGTCCAGTCCGGGCTGATAGCAGGTGACTGGAAGAGCTCTGATCCAGCGAGCTGCAGATGGAGAGAACTCTATCGGTACGTTGAATGCCCAAATTCGGCATACAGCTGATGTACAGTCCTGCACAAGGGAGCCAATTTCCACCTCACACCCGCCCAACAAACCCCCAATCTAGACGGCTACACCCACCTTCTACTTCAAAATGAGATTCCCCTCTCAGACACTCTGGCATATATCGTCAAAGCAGCCAAGGAAGGCATAACAACACTGTTCAACCCTTCTCCAATGCTTACGCCCGATGAACTTCGCGCTTTCCCTTGGTCGGCTTTGAATTGGTTGGTAGTGAATGAAGGCGAGATTCAGGATCTCTTACGCGCTTTTGGGGCCGAGTCAGCGTCGGAAGATGCAAGTGTGTTGATCAAGGAGTTATATGCCGCTGAGGGATTTCACAAGAACGTCAAGGTGATCTGTACCCTTGGTGCAGAGGGTGTGATGTGGGCTGTCGACGGGCAAGGATTGAAAGTGGGGAAATTACCTGCTGGCAAGTTGGAAAAGGGTGTGAAAGATACCACAGGAGCAGGGGACTGTTTCCTTGGATACCTGGCTGCTGGGCTGATGAGGGGAGAATCCCTTGAGGCGGCATTACAAAATTGTCTGGCGGTACGTTCTGTCTGCTATACCATATCGTTCAATCAGAGCTAATGAGAAGGCATGTGCGATCTGTGTCGAGAACGAGGGTGCTATGGATAGTATGCCCGCCCTCGCTGATGCTGAACAACGAGCTACTCGATGAATGCATACAATAAGATAAGTGTAACTCTAGATCTCGGTATCACTAGCAATAGAGCCCGTTTCAGATGTTCTGGCCCCGCCTAAGATCTGTTCTAGGTGTTTCTGCCTCGCTTCGATTCCTCTCAGTGTAGCATTCAGCTCGAGTACCCAGCTTTGTGGATTGGCATCCCATCCTCCACCTCGAGTACCGGCCGCATTGCTTTCTTGAGTAGCGACTCCATTACCGTACAAACGCTGTAGGACTGATTGTCCATCACCTGACCTGCCCCTTGGGAATGGGACATCACCAGTAGTCGCAGGAAGAGACCTCCGTCGATCAGGCGATCTAGAGTCGAATGTGATGTTGTTACCCAATGTACGTGTCCGTTGAGGCGAGATCGACAATATACCGTCCGGTGGCGAAGTAACCGTATCCTTAGCGATAATCGGTAATGGTCCAACAGCCGAATGGTCGTCATTATCGTTGTCGGTATCATCACTGCTCTCCTCTTCGATATCACTATCAACCCGACTCCTGAAACTGTGACTCCGATCAGTCACTCCACTTTGTCCAGCTTCATCATCATTCCAATCATCTTCATCGGCTTTAGCAGCTGCTGCTAATAATTTGGCATCGGGGGCATAATCGAATACAGCTTCAATATCGGCATGAGCACCCGACATCATTATTGATACTTCCTGAACTCGTTTAGGTAGGGCACGTTGGATCCGTTCGGAGTAGTTTCCAGTCCGGGTGAAATGTCGGAATTGCTCGAAGATGGTGATGCAGAGTAGGACAGGGGCGTTGGTCTTTAATCAGTACATGACTCTCAGGGCAACGTACTAAGCGGGTCAAGAATACGTGAACTCGGTGGAACGATCTGGGTGAGATGAAGAAGCTAGCAGGCCATCTAGTCGTCAGCTACAGCTTAGTATCCCTGAGTTGAGACATACAGAACAAGGAGAGCGAGCATGTTGATCGGTGGCTGGAAAGAAAACAAAGCGTCCCCTGCCCTGTCAGCTCGCCCGGTTCATTGGACTCACCTTTCACGCCCTCTAAGATCCCAACGGCACTTCGAAACATGAACTACCCCGTCAGCTTTTTCTTTTATCAAGACATACCTCTGCTTTAGCATCCGCATTAAGCTCCGCAAAAGTAGTCGAGAGGATAGCGACCATGACCGTAATGAACAACGTGTTGGCTAAACATGCGAAGACAAAGAATATGACAGGACCAAGATACGGATGGAATTGCGCTACGATGTCAGCTATCGGAGTCTCACATGAGAAGGAGGGGACATACTGCTGATATCGAATCCGGTAGAATCGAGACCGAACCAGATATTGACCATGTATTCAGCTATCTCCCAAACTCCATAATTGCCTTCATCGAGGGTGTAGAGGGCGTGCCAGAATCCCACACTATCTCATTAGCCCATTACCGACGAAGACAGCAGCAAAGGTCTTGCGGACGTACAAGATGAAGATTGCTGCGAACATGAGGATCATGAATTGCCACAGCATTGCTCGGAGGGACCTGCGATCAGCTTGTCTCATCTGTAGTGAGCTAATTTACATGACCAATACGTTGCCAGCTAGGAACCAGAATGCCAAACTTCCAATCAGCCAACGCTTTGACTAGGTGACATACCGAGGGAAGAGCAGACTTGATTCACAACATAGGATACTAAGCGCATAATCATTGGCAGTGTCATCGCCTTGGGTGACACCGTGCAGCCGGAGGGGCAAGTACAGCGCATACAATCTACACATCAGCTCTCGATCGACTTGGGTCAGATGAACCTACACGATAATAGCAGCATCAATCCCATTCCAAAGATTCGCAGCAAATATCCTCCATCCGTGTTCAAGCTATTATCAGCTTCGTCCCACTTTTAGGCAGAGAACACACGGTAGTAGCAAATCTATCAAGAGCCCATCCGCAGGTGTAAATGATAAAAGCAATCTCCCATCCAGTCATCTTATCAAGTTTCTTCGCTACCCATCAGCTCCCGTGAAATGGGGTAGACATACTGTTCATCACGATCATCATCAATCCGAAAACCAGTAGGAAATTACTGAATTCCAACATCATCCTATATCTAGGTACCCTCAATCTGTAATGATCCAGTAAATGAGCACGGCGGGGATCGTAGATGGTAATGGCTTTTTGCTTGTATCCATAATCTGGTAAGAGGTCGAAGAAGGGTGCGGGGGTATAGTAAATCCTTCCGCAATATACCGAGTCTGGTATCAGCTCGGCGGTAAGGGTCGAAGCTCACCTATAACTTTCTGACATGAGACGCACTGGGGACGGATTCAGCTTACATCTCGTAAAAAGAGAGTGGGCAGCTTACCGAGATAAAATTCTTGGCTTCCGTGACAATAGCCAATTCCAACGCATTACAAGCTTTCCCCATTCCCCTCCTCCCCTCCAGCTCTTCCTCCTCCAGCACTTCCTTGGGAGCTCCCTGGAACGGACGAAAAGGAGCAATCAACACATTAGCCAATCGTAACTCATCCGTCCGTTTCCTAGCCATCCTATGAGGTAATGGTTCAGCCATACTCAACCTCCTCTGTCTAGCTCCCTCCACCGCCGCTGACCTATACGAGCTCTGCCCAGTCAATGTAGCTGGGATCGAGTTGGTCTTCCTAAAGGGAACATCGAGTTGTGTAGGTTTGGCGTAATGCGTCAAGAGCCTTATCGCTAGGATCTCGCATAGATCCGCTCTTGTAATATTCAATCTGGCGTGAGGGAGAGCGTGGGCATCGTGGGTGAATTGCAACCGATTTGCGAGCAAGCAGTAGACTATAGCGAGATTATTCAAGGCTACTAGCTTCTCCGTAAGTGGCCTGACGGATCAGTCACTACTCCTATCCCAGATATATGCCTCACTTGACGATGGAGAAATTGATCTCGGGCTCGCAAAGACGTTGCCAGCTCAGAGGTAGATCTTCCATCAGCCTAACCCCCCTCTCCTATAATCAGCTCACCGATGTGTTCCTATAAAGTCAGCCAAGCACACTAGACAAACTCACCATGACCATAGCCCGGATCTGAAGTGTCGTTGCAAATACCTCACAAGCTCCCAATTCCTCTTTGGAAGGCCCAACAACAGATGCAGCCCTCGATACAGATCTACGCTGGAGCAGAGGGCTCCTCTCCGGGTCCCTACTCAATGCTGAGGGCATGATGGGCGGTGGGATCGTTATACACAATTATACACAGTTGTACGGGAACGAAATGAGTGAAATCTCATACTTTTGATTCAAATAGCCGAGCCGGCTTGGCATTTTGTCTATCGTGTTTCGCTTCATACATAGGAGGATTGATGGGAGTGCAATTTGGCGGACTGGCTAGACCATAGTCTGACTACATGTTTACAGCTATACAGTAGGAGAGATCTATTGCTACATGGTTTCTGCTCGTCCACGGGCTAATCACTATCATACCCAGCTAGAACTGCCATTCCCATCTTCGGCACCGGCGGATCAGGCGGTTCCGGCTCCGCAAGCTTGACAGCCACCTCTCTCGTCTTCACTCTCCCTCGAACCGTAGGCGATCCAGACATGAATGTATCCAAATCGTCCGAGAACGGATCATATTTCCTAGCCGTCGTTTTCCGTAATAAACTCGCCAAATTCGGAGTGGGTGTCTCGACCATACGCCCTTTTCCTTTTCGTGTCGACACTGGTGTCCCCCTGATTGCTCTCGTACTACTCTCCCCATGATCCGAGTCTACAGGTAATCCAGCTCGTTCCCTCTGAGCTTCCCACATCTCCTTTCCTAATTCCACATCCTCCCCTCCTAGATCTACATCATCATGTAATCCAAATCTACTCTTCAAGCCATCATCCCGACGTTGTTTCTCTAGGATTATCTTCTTCTCTTCCCTGAAACGACGTCTCAATGCGGAGGAGATGAGGTATGGGTCTGCGGATTGACGGTCTGAGATTTCCGATAGCTCTGATATTCGAGTTGTATTCTTCTTGGCCCATTCGGCTTGATCTATCGTTTTCTCGATATGCGCGATTGGGTCCACAGGGGCATCAGCTGCGGAAGGGGCATCCGTGTCTGTCCTTCAGTCAGGCTCATTGTCTCAAGTCCTTGATTATGTCGTACCTTGAGCTGCAAATCCTCCGTTCTCCTCTGGATTCCAGTCCAGATCCTGCTTCTTTGCACCCTCGAAGACTTCATATGCCGCGTTCTAGACCTCAGTACTACTGTTTAATACGCTTTGAATGGTATGACATACCTTGGGATCTGTCCGGATCTCGAACCAGCCATCACACAGGTGACATTTACATTTAAATCCAAATATGGGTGTTGAGTAGTAGTTTCCGACCTTCTGTTTCCTAGCGTTATATCGTACACCAGCTCCAATATGTTTCTATTCATCAGCATGATGGCCAGCAGTACACTATGGGCTTGACGTACTCCGCAAGTCCCACACCAGATATTGAATGGTAATTCGAACCTGTCCTATCAGCTCGTTCGTGAACGGCATGAAGGCGAGACGTACCGAACGATCAAGATCCCCTTATCGATATCCTTAGCTCTGTTTCCCAGGGCATGTTTCTTCCCAGCGGCTTTGTTGAGTGTAGAAGTGGTTTTGGGATCATAATCCGGCGGAACATATCTTGCTCATCAGCTAATATACAACTACCGTTGAGCGGTCGTAATCACCTGTTGAAGCCCTGCATCGCGCCCTACGCTTGAGAGGTCTCCTCAAGATATTACAAAGCCCCTTCACGTAGTATAGTCTGTCAAAGTGATGTATGAGTGATGGGTACAATGGAGAGGCAACAACCGTTAAATCTCTAGAAGTTGATTCTTCCGTGGCGGTGGCGGGAATGTTACATACATTATTATATGAAACTGATTATGAAAGGATGTATACAACGATGTATGCTAGATTAGATGGTTGAGGTATCGCTAGAGATGTACAACTACTTCGTCCCTTCCTTCTCTACAGCCACGACAGGTCCGAGGATTGGAGCCGGCCCCACTTCAGCTTCAGAAACTTGACTTCCCTCAGTCGACGTGGATGATCCTCCCAATTCTTCCTCCACCGCAGTCTCCTCTGACCCAGCTTGTGATCCTCCAATATTCCCTGGGGTGACAGACTCGGTGCTCTCCTCCACCTCGACGATCGGGTCCTTCTCCTTCAACTCCTCTACTACAGGCGCATTGCTCCTGGGCAGATTGACAGGCTGGACGGTTGACATCCAATCTTCCCATTTGACTTCTCCGGGTTTACCCATCCAAGGCCATCTCTTCTTCTGATTGATTCTGGAATTGGTCTCGATGAGAACATCCTGATCGCCCAGCTCGATAAGGATCCGTGCGATGTTCGTCGCGTCCTACTAGTCAGCTTACGACCGTCATGCCCGGTCTAGCTCACATCAATCCCCGAATGCTGTTGTCCCACAAATTCGCCCAGACCTAGAGCTTCAACCTGCCCTGTAATCGTGAACCAGAAGTTTGGGATATTCACATTCTCGCGATCATGCTTGGATACGATTTTGCTCGTTGCGATTCGACTCTGAGCTCGTTGGTTTGGCGGGTCATTGGGGTGTTTCAGGAGGTATTGTTCCCTCTTCCAGGTCTCACTCAGGTAGGTCTGGGTTGCTTGTTTAATGTTGAGGTATGGACCGAGGAAGTAGAGGGGGTAAGCTGGAGTTGGGGGGATGGGTGGAGAGATGTGCAGCTGTTTGGCAACCTGTCATTAGCGACTCCTTGCTCCATGCGTTCTGGGAGACTCACAAAGTCACTGGAAAAGGAAACGGTAATCAGCTTACGATGCCTCACATACGACAAACTCGCTTACCGGAGATCCCAAGGCTATGATATTAGCTTGAATCGTGAGGTATAGGAGGAGGACTCACCCCGTCAGATACCCAGACAGCATTATCGAGACTGCCGTCCTCAGTCAACAGATCCCACTTCCTCATCCACTTTTCCAAGTCCACAAGCATCTCTGGAAATGTTGGCGACTTGTCGACCGTCTCCTATCCAGATCAGCTACGTCCCCGAGCGAGGAAGCTCTAGCTCACCTGCGTGATGCCGGTCAAGGTCGAGCAGAATTCGGTAAGGATCGGTTTCCAAGTAGGTCGAACATAGGTATGGAACGTATCGAGTTGTTCCAACCTACTTCCCTGCAATGCACCGTCGCCCGTCATAGGCTTTCCATCCCATCCGTCTTTCCACCTGCACAAGATTACGGGAAACTCCTACTACATTAGCTTCGCCGGGTGGACGAGAGAAGCTTGCGTACAATCACTTCATTAGGCCAGTCAAATTCCCTCCCACCTCTACATGTCGCTTCTACATCGAAGCATAGGAAGCTCCTTATAGGTTGCTTTCCCCATTTCTTGGCTGAGATAGGGGGTGGGACATCTTCGGGTTGGGTGTCTACAGCCGCTGTATCGATATACAAAGATCGAGAGAGGAAGTTTACCCATCGCCTGTATTGTCAGAGTTGTTCCCATATTCCAAGAACTGCCATTTTACCTGAAGAGAGTCTCCTTCTTGCCTTTTGAATCTAGACCAAGCTGTTCGAGTCCTTCACGCAACTCGTCAACGGTAGCTTTTTTGGATGGTTTTGTCCTCGACGGACCAGGTGAATCGGGCGAGCTCATTCTTGTACTTTATTTGTCGACCTGTATGATTTGGATACGCGAGAAAGCTCTCAAGATATACAAGAGTCAAGACAGTTACTATGGTAAGAGATATAAAGATACAAGTGAGAGAAGTGATATCCAAAACGTCGTGTCTGAATTCGAATCTGAAATAACTTAACCGGTCACTATCCGCGCTTTGATCTTTTTATCTTTTTATCTCATGCCCGAAGGCCCAAGGTCCGAGCGTACGTGTTACATTCCATTCAAAGATCCTATATACCCTAGCGACAGACCGGCCGTCCTGTCATGACAAGACGTAAAAAGAGCGTGATACCTATGGTGGAGACTAACAACATTTGGAACCTTGCTTGGATCCTCCATCATCTGCAGTTGGGGCTACTAGGATAGTCTCTCCTCCTGAAGGCTTGATGACGTCTCCGGAGGACTCGAGAGACTTGCTGGATACGATTCGGTAGATTTCTGGAAGGTCAGCTTTGACCGGGGCAAGGGGGGACTATTGGCTAGACTTACCAGTAAGTATGTTCTGGAAAGCAGACTCGACATTGGAGGCGTCCAATGCTGAAGTCTCGATGAAGGTCAATCCGTTCTGGGCTACCTAATCAGTCACTAATCCTCGACGATTGAGCAAGGACATACTGGCAAACTCCTTGGCCTCGTCTGTTGGGACAGCCCTGAGATGCTTCAAATCACTCTTGTTTCCGACAAGGGCAATGACAATATTCTGGTCCGCGTGATCCCTCAACTCCTTCAACCATCGTGTGACATTCTCGTATGTCTGGTGTTTGGCGATGTCGTAGACCAACAGCGCACCTACAGCTCCTCGGTAGTAGGCAGAAGTGATGGCTCGGTAACGTTCCTGTCCAGCTAATATCGTCAGTATGTTTCGTTGCGTACAGTCCACCAGACTCGCCAGTATCCCAGATCTGAGCCTTGACGGTCTTGTTGTCGACGTTGATGCTACGGGTAGCAAACTCGACACCGATAGTCGACTTGGATTCGAGGTTGAACTCGTTTCTTGTGAATCGAGAGAGTACTACATGTCAGCTCTTCGCCCGAATTGAGTGTATGAGCTGGCTTACGATTTCTGTAGAGGACAAGGAAAGCATCATGGTAAGTAAGGCTCTAGCATGTCAAGATTCCCACGTACGACTTTCCGACTCCAGAATCACCAATTAGCACGACCTACACCCATCAGCTCTGACTGAGGTCCATTAGCCTGGAAGCTTACCTTGAACAGGTAATCATAGTTTGAAGATCCATCCGCCATTATGATCGTATGAATTCGAAGATATATAAATGCGTGATATAGATATGAGACTTGATCTAAAAGCGTTCCTTTGTACTTTGTCAAGTTTCAAGTATCGGTCGTGAGATCAATGCTGCCACTCGATGGGATGTTCGGGTGTATCGGATGTCCTAGTGTCGACCTGAGGATAGTATGCGGGTAAAAGTGAGGGTGATATAGTACTGGGTGGCTATAGCTGAGATGGCTGGACGCGCCGTGACGCTAGAGGGGTAGGGGTAATGAGCGGAAGCAATCTACCCAAAACGGGGATAGAATACTGTGGCAGACTAGTGCTTACATCTATCTATTGACGGGTGCGTACTCTGTCCGCTCATCGGCCCATATGCAGCCGAATTGAACTCTAACTGTCCGCTGACCCTCTTACTGCTTGGCTGACGCCATCGTTGCAATATGGCAGACAACGCCAGAGCATCTAAAGCGTACATAGGGTTGAATTGTATACAGGTGGGAGTTCTTCAGCCAGTATTTTCCGAAAAGCGCTGATAAGATCCCAGTGTGGAACCAAGCGGAAACTTGGCAATGTAATTCACACTGCTTGATATATGTGACACGTGCTAATCATATAGTGCTGTAGGTCACTCGGGTGGTGATGACAAGTCGTCATCCCTGCATTCGCTCACTGATATGATACAGTGCTTCGAGGATACAACGTCATTCAGTCAAGATGGGGTCGACCAGAGCTGAAACCTCAAGAGTGTGTCGACTGCTATACCGACTCGAGACTGCAGGTAATGTACATGAGCCACAAGCTTGAACGCTGCTGACGTGTATGAAGGCCTATCTTTACGTCCACAGGCCAAACCAACTCATCGAAGCCGAGTACAAGCCTATTCGAGACAGATTTTTAAGTCGTCCTACTACGTTCTCGACATGGCTTAGAGAGGTCGGTCATAATCACGCTCAGCTCGAAGGCTAGTCCGCTGACTTTGCACCAGGCAGCTCCGATTCTGAAATTCGGGCCGGAAGCTGAGGAAATGATCGGCCACGCCATATGCGCACTAGAGACTATCTCAACTTGGTCTGATACATCAAGCGCCGTCTCGCCCGCTCAGCACTTTGCGTGGTCGAACGAAATAATCACCAAGATGCGCGATAACAATATCGTAGACGTCAGCGTACTCGTAGGTAAGCAGGACAAACCGGCAAAACTGCAGGAGCTGGCGGCTCATGCGTCTAGGCTACCTACTTCACCTACTTTATCACGTACACATAGGCCACTGGGTCACCAATGTCTCTCTCATCTGCTCCATTATTGGCATGGCGTCGGCATCCGGCCTTCACCTCAGGCCATCTTCCCGTCGGGTCTCGGTCTGGGACAGCGTCCCACCCAGTGCGCATCCGCTACTTGCTAGACTGTTTTGGTATATTCGGAGTCTGCAATGTCAAGTGTACGGACACTCCGGTCAAGCATGTGTCGCTAAAGCATCAGGCACTTTTCTAGCGTCGCATCGTGGCCGGTACTACTGGCGGAGAATGATATAGAATTACCTTTCGAGGAGGTTCCGTATGAGGTGATGAGGTCAGTGTTTTTTCTCCTCCTTTCCGGTCAAGTGCGCCCTGATGTAGAAAGTCCGCATCACTTTTATTACACGGTATCGTTGCGTCTTGGGGCGGTCCACGATCTGAGGACTCGGTCAAACGGAGACCTTTCGCTTGACGATATCAGCGGTCTTCGCCATGATCTCGGAAATCTGCTCAGGGGGATCAGCTTACAGATGGCCGACAGGCATGACTCGAGGCAGAAACTCGCCTATATGAGTCTGTCTATCTTCTCATCGTGATCCGCTGTAGACTAATTTGCAGCTCCACTCATTTTTGCCCAGACAGGACTTCTGGTAAGTAAAATCATTTTCCCCAGACAACCCGATGTTTGTGGCGCAGACTGAGCAGCCGGACGGAACGCGAGATTCTTTGCTGAATATATCAGATATTGTATGGACTGGTTCAAGGTAAGGAACGCCCACTCGAGATGATCGAACTGGTCGATGCAATTTCCGAGATCGGTATCGGTGAGTTATACTAGACCCCGCGAGGAATGCAGGAAAAGGCTCAACAGGTAGCTTTGCATGACGAGGCAGTCTGGCTAGTGTCGGAGCTGGAACAGGAAAGGTGGGACCAGCCTGACTCGGTCGCGCCACCTGCTCACCTTGCAGATTGTCGATTCCCGATGTCGACATATACGTTTGCTGGTGTCTCTTTGCCGTGCACCAAGTGGTGATCAGCCAGATCGAATATCTTGAACATGTTAATTTTCCACTAGCAAGGGAGCTATGGGAAACCATTGCAGGAACCCTGAGGTACGAACATGAACCGGCGCCAGGCTTTGCAGCTTTTACTCATATCCAGGACCGCTATCAAGACGCTAGCCAAAGAACAGCCGATTGCTCACGCACTGGGTAGTATGAGCGACAATGCCAGTGACTCTGCTTCTAGTTCTGTCAGCACCGTATGTGACTTCAGCGTCCTTTCGGAAGTCGCTGACCATTAGGCCTCGCCTTTACCGATCTCGGTCAACGAGTTACTTTTGGATGTCTTTGCCGAGAGATTGGAGCAGGCTAAGCGGAGCTCACGCTTTCTCTAGTCTTCATACGCACCCACAGCGACGGTAGTGGATCAAACAATTCATGCATAGAAATGTACTGAAGTCATCGATGTTCTAGGCGAAACACCAAACAGAGAAATGATAGCAAAAGTAAACAGTGTATGAATGCACGGGGCTTACGCATAGAGGTCGGAGCCTTGCTGAAGAAGGCCCGATAGGACTTGGCCTCACTCGTGCGCTGTGTTGACGATGTTCTCAGGCTTTCGAGCAAGAGTGACATGCTGAGGACCGAGTTCGCCGTTTATCATCTCTGTTTTTCTCGAGTTTGCGGTCGAGGAGACCTGCACCGATGCCTGCACCTGGATCTGGGAGATTCTGACCCGGTGCATATTCCGCGTTTGTAGCCTATCGGTGGGGTCGTGGGGTGTTCCTTTCCAGAGCATATGAATGACAGCGGCGCACCCTGTCTTGCCGATGAGGATACAGATGATTGCTCACTTCAGCGATCGAGGGGAACGGGACCATACGTATCCCCTGAGGATTGAGACCGGTTATGTCAAGTAAGCCGCCCTCGGTAATGGGACCGTGGAGAAGCAGATGGACAAGACATGTGTATCGTATGTTTCTAGTTTCACCATGACATTAATGACGGCGTCAGTGAGTGGCACAAGAACTCCACAAAATAATCACCCGACGTTATCAAGGACAAGGCCGATCCTCAAGTACCGAAGATTCCGACTTGATCCGCCTCGGAAGGGGATCAGTTGGATCATGTCCAGGATCTGTCCCTGTAATGCCCCTATGGAGCGATTATGTAGGCGTGACTGGCCGGCCTGAGGAATTGATACCGGCCGGTTCAATCAAAGCCTATCTGCTGGCTCCTAGAACGGCACACACGGACAGCGATAGCGATGGCGAGTTCAAAGTGGTAAAGGTAGGGGGAGCAGAAGTGGAAGTGGCAGTGGTAGCGTAATTGGCAGCAGTAGTGATGGTTGCAGTCGTGACGAAGCAACGCATGTCATCAATCTCAACGCCTTTCGGAAATCGGCAGTCCTGCCTCTTGTTACCCCCACCATGCTTGTACCGGAGACTTGACTGCCTGATATGTGTCGATGCCAGGATGGCCAGTCCTGCAACCCGATGGTGTCTCCTCTTCTGCATAGACGGCGGAATTTACCAAACAGAAAGGATGATGAATAAGCATGTGGCAAATTTGGCTCGCCCGATTTCATATCCCAGTCAAGCATGACTCCCCATGGCCCTCTTCGGACCATACAGCTCACGAGAGTCACCGATCTCCAGCAAAGAGCGTTGGTAGCTTGTTCTCCCCGTCGGCTGGGTAACGAGACAAATGTGTCACACCTCGGGTGGGGTCGGAAAAGATCTATTTCATATGTGTCAAAAACGTGGCGCATTTTATATTCGTCAAAAACTGGGCGCTTCGGAAGCGAAAAAGTCCTATGGCGAAGTTGGCTATCGCGTCCGCTTCACATTTTCTTCCCTACTTGTGTCGCGCGGAAGGTCTGCGGTTCGATCCCGCATGGGACTAACCTTTTGTTTTGGCCATCTGCCCACTGTCCCTCTCCGAGCATGTTCAATCTTCACCTGGAGCCAGGACTGATCTCTGGCTGTGTCAGATAACATCCTGCTGGAAAGCGTCTCTTGCCGGACGGTTTGCAGCTCATATTCAACGATTGGATGCTGGATGTGTGGTTTTTGCAGTTGGGACTCGTCATTCACCGCAAGGTGTAAAGCAATGCGTCATGACCTCATTGATTGTGTTCCTGGATTTATGGGGAGATCTGAGTTACGACTTGCGCGTCAATAATCATCCCGTATCCCGGTCTCTCTTTTGCTTGCTCAACAACCACTTCAAGAGGATAGACATCGAATCGATACAATCCTACAATGCCGTCAATCCGGTCACAGCCATCACGGTCTATATCCCCTTCCCCACCTCGAGAAGATACCGCTCTTCTCGCTCCATCCACCCCTACCCATGCACATGGGTTCCAGAAACAAAGTCATCTGCGTAAAGCCTCTGTTGGTGGGAGGTCAGTCAGTGGAAGGAGTACTGCGGGTAGTATAAGGGGTTATGGGACTGTTAATGGTAGACCTGGACCTGCTAGTCAGGCTCCGAGGGTTAGCAAACTTGGTCAAAGGGTATGTCCATCCTCTATGAATTGGTGGTTGCTGACAAAGTAGAGAATATTGACTACTTGGCCTATACAGCTTTCATTCTTCGCGTTGGTTGGAATGGCATTTGTATCATTCTGCTTGACATTGATTTTATGGGCAAACACGTTCTCGGATCTTAGTATCCCGTTCCTCGCCAACCGGTAAATTTAGTGTCATACATCAGGATGTATACTGATGAGATAGCGGCAGTGGATTTGGCGAGTTCTGGCTATCATTGGTCGGAACATGGATCGGTATCGGTGGCCTTCTATTCGTACGCTCCTTCCTATCCTTCCGCAACCTCACTGACAATTAGTTCTCACACCCATCTTTCCTATTCTTCCTAACGACTCTCATCTCGGTCATCTTCCACATCCCGATGATCCTCATTATCTGGCTATCAAAACCACTCAGGCATCAACATGTTCCATTCTTCCTAGTCTCCTTCGGAGTTACAGCCGCCACCCTCTTCTTCGCTCTACTTGCAAACTACCTTGTAAGGAGGGCACGACAGCTGGAATCCGATAGGATCTTTAGGATGCTGAGTGATGTTTCTGATAGGAGGGATGAAGAGAATCGATTGGCTCGGGCTTGGATTGGATCTGGTGGTGGAGCTTGGGCAAGGCTGGTCGACTTCGTTGTTGGTTTCCTCGAGTTAGTTGCCGGTCTCGTTGGTTTGATCGTGATCACCGTGAGTCATCTCTGTAGCTTTCCAAGACTGGCCAGCAGCTTATGAACAGCTTCTCCTTGTCGATATCTCCATCAAGGCTTATGATGCCACGGTTCCGCTTCCATCTGAGCAATCCCGTCTAGTATCAATCACACCATCAACTTCCCCATGGCCCATCAAGATCCACATTGCATGCTCCGACCCACCAAATTCGACTTCATTGACCAAGCCTTTCCCTCGAAAACACCTCCCGACAGTCTTGTACGAAGGAGCGTCCGGAGTCGCAGGATCATTAGCTACCCTCGACTTCCCCCTGCCACCATCTGACGAGGAGACTGAACTTCCTGGTAAATGGATCTTGGATATGCAGGAGGCTGGAAAGGTCGGAAGGGTCTGTGTTTGGGATCGACCTGGTTACGGGTTCTCTGAGGTCCTCGGAGGCGCTGAGCTGGGCACTATTGCTGAGAGTCTCTGGCTCGCTTTGGACGAGGTCAAGGAGAAAAATGACTTAGTTGTTGTCGGAGAAGGATTCGGAGGGTATGTCCTCTTCTACATCACCTTGTGCATCTACTAATTGAACAGCCTCGTTGCCCGAGTATTCGCTTCCGCCAGACCTAACCGTATCCACGCTCTTCTGCACCTCGATGCTCAGACTGCCCAGACTTACTTCGATGAGCCATCAAGAAACCCCATCACGACCTTCCTACATCGTCTCACGACCCGACAAATCCCCGCTATGCTCACTCCCCTCTCTGTTCGACGATTCCCCTCCTTGCTCCTTCGACGATCCACTTCCCTATCTAGGATCTTGGGCTCGACCTACCCTGCCCCTAGTACCGCCCATTTGTCCGAGAACATGCAAAAAGCACGACTACAGGAATCGTTCAATTCGCATTCACACACCTCCACTTCATTCCGATCATTACTCAAGTCGGGCAAGATGTATCCATCCCACGCTCCTGCCATTGTCATTTCATCCCAGGACAGGATCGATACAGTAACAGGATGGGAGGAAGGTCAGCGTGGTCTAGCTGAGGAGGTCACTTCGGAAGAAGGTTTGGTTGATTGGATCAAAGTCAAGGGACAAGGTCATTGGGTCTGTGAGGATGACGGAAAGGCTGTTTGCGAGAAGGCATTGAGAAAGTTGATTGGCGCATAGGTGATCGCGTGTTAGATATGTGTTTTGTTGTTCAGTGTCTATTTATATAGTGTTTACCCAGTATTGCTGCATTTGCTTCTACTTGGGTACTATGCAATCTATAATTATACAAAAGCGGTTCAATACGCTTTCCAGATCACCAAGATATATAGCTACAGCAGATTTCTTGCAGACTTCTTTCTCCGCCCCCTCTAGATCTCATCTATGTCAAACACTCTCTCATCTTCTTATGCTTCTAAGCCTCTGTATGTCGCCTGATCACACCACGGTCTATCCATCAGTATTTAACATATCGGTGATTGGTCGAACATACGGTCTATAAGCGTTATCACTCCTCCAGTAAGCCCTGCATTTCAGGGAGAAACTGTATGGATCTAATCATTAGTTCAGTCCAGTGCTCGGGTAACATCTTCTGAACTCACACTCATACCCCCTATTTCCCTGCCGATACGATGTTGCCATCCCAAGGACATTATCAATCTTACGCCTAATCATCAGCGCCGTCTTCGACAGACCACCGAGATGAAGACTTACGTAGCGGTCAGATATCTTCTAGCGTAAATGAACCCCTCAAGGGCCATTTGCTGTAATCTCTCCGGATCATCCAAATATCTCTGAATCTCCGATTCGATCTGTTCAATACTCCAGCTCGGCTGTAGCTTGATCATGAAGCTCGATAATTGGGCTTCATGTTCGGTCGGGATATCTCCAGCTATCACACACCCAGATAACAGTGCTTGTGCATACTATCCATCAGCTTCACTTGGTTCTGTGAGTCTAAGGGAAAGACGAACCTTTCTGATCATTTTACGTTCAAGACTAGAATCAAATACACAGATTCTAGCTTCTCGCATACCCTTCGCAAAGTCCTCACGGAGCCGGCGGTGGGTCTCGTAAGACCAATGACCGGGTGTGTAGGTTTCCAATCGGTTCTCGAATAAAGAGGGGTCGGTACCGACTGTATAACCTGGGTGTTGATGATGTTTGACAAGAGGCTCTGGAATGGAATTATCCCAATTGTGGTCGTTATGGCGGTCTGTTACTGTTGTTCTGATTGGGTAGACTGATAATCAGCTTGTAGACTTTAGGTGAAGAGGGAGGACGTACAAGATCCATCGAATCCAAACATGGTAGCATCACGCTTTTTATCACCCCATTTGACCGGAAAGAAATCCCATTCGTTCGCCTAGGACGTCAGTGGATAGCCATATAGCGGGAGTGGGACTGACTGTATCAGGACTATGACCAAAGATCCCCATTTCCCATTCTGGATAAGCAGTCTTGACGCGATCGTACGAAAAGATCTCTTCGAGCTCGAAAGCGTATTTTGACAATGTGATGTTGTTGGCTTGGGGATACCATTCTTCGAAACAACGGAATTCGTGACAGTCGCCGAGTTGTCTGAAAGTCAGTCACTGTCACCTGAAAGGTGGAGGGCGGGGGACATACTGGACAAGAAGAGCACCACATCCCAAGACATCCAGATGCGTATCCCAACGTTTGAAGATGTCACTGAACATTAGCTGCGTTCATGTATCGTGCAAGGGGTACTCACGAAATAGTCCACACAATCTCCCATTTCACAGGCCCACAGCCTTCCTCATAATCATCCAACCACTGAGGTTCCTGCCATGGCGGATAATCTGTTTCTTCCGGTAAAACCATCCTAGACATCCCTAGCGTCCATTTCGCCCAAGCTTGATTCTTTTCCACCTCCCTCTGCCTCGCAAGAGCACGAAGGCGTAGCTGTTCTTCGTAATCCGCCTTGGAGCGTTCTAATTGTTCTATACGTCTTGCGCGACGTGCTGAATTTCCGGAGATCGTTAGGCCGTTGTCCCATCCTTTCCAGCCTGGACCCCAAACATCTGTTATTATATTTGGGTGTCGGAGTGCGGCTGGCATTAGCTTGACATCCCGTTAGACAGCCAACGATAGCTCACCATCTACGATTTCGTATGTATGCGTGTTCATCCTCTCCAGGTAGTCCTTGTAGCCTTCCGTCAGCTCGATTGCATGAAATATGACTGGACTCACTGGTCAAAAACAACACCCTCTTCTTCTCCCCTACCACGGGGGCAGGAGTGTAATCATAAGGACTCTTCCCGACCTCGTCACTCCCACCCCACCACTCGGGCCACCAGTCCACCACCTCGTTCTCATACTGCTCCTCCAATGTAGGATCCATCCAATTCGTCCATCGCCTCTGCAGCCCAGTGAGAAAAGATCCAGCTTGTGCCTCTGCTGCCTTGAGCTCTCTCCGGCGTTTCTTCTCGTTTCCCCTCCTTAAATTTGTAATCTCACATGGCGGTGTGTGCATATCGAGACTTTCCCAATCATGTGTCCGGCTTGCTGGAGTGACATTTGCGTATAAATTCAATCGGTCACTTCCTATTCGTAATTCATTCGCCAGAAGCAATCCGAACAACGGTATGCTCAACGCCAATACCAATTGAATCAACCTTCGCCGACCTCCGAAGCGGGATGCGAATTGTGATGACCGTCGACGGCGCCCGGAAAGAGGGTATGGATGAATGATCCGTTTGCTTATAAAAGCTGGTGTCGACGGTAACGATGGTATTTGTAATCTTCCACTCCAACTTGTTCTTCTATCCCATGAATATGAATGCAGACCATACGCCTCATCATCATCCAGGTCTAGCGAGAACACTTCCCGTCCCTTTCCGTTGTACCCTAAATCAGGCGATGTATGAGAAGTGGTTGAACTTCGTTCGGCTGAGCTCGTTGATCGGTCATTTGACGAGATGGATGAGGAGCGGGATACCATTGCATCGG
The DNA here is from genome assembly GCA_017654735.1 of Vishniacozyma victoriae. Lineage (NCBI taxonomy): Eukaryota > Fungi > Basidiomycota > Tremellomycetes > Tremellales > Bulleribasidiaceae > Vishniacozyma > Vishniacozyma victoriae. The sequence continues at coordinate 2,412,574 of JADPYG010000088.1, forward strand.
TAGGTTGTTGTAGTTGACGAGAGATCGAGAAGATCCGTCAACAATGGTCCAAGTCGAGTGTCCAAGGGACTTGATGATGGTGCCGAGTACTCTAAGCTACCACGTAATGCCAAGGATCGACTTGTTGTTTCGGCTGAGAACCCTTATCTTGCCCGAAGGAGTTGATCCTTTGACTACTACTATATACACAAAACAGTCCAAACAATAAGAAATATAGATGCAAGATGAAAGATGCAAGATAGGACTCGCAGTCACTGCTACTTCGTCGCAGATATGCATGGGTCATTGAACTATAACTTAAGCATGAGAGGGTGTACGAGGGCAAGCGATAAACGAGAGCAAAATAGGGATAGCCAAGACTTTTTTTCCGAAAATAAGGTTGATGGCGTCAGTACTCCTGGAATCATGGAAGGGGAAGTTATATGCTTGTTTCCTTCTAAGGCGTAAATGCATCAAAAGGGTTCAACTCGTGTGACCTGGATAGGTTTACTTATGTGTCATATCCATCACATCATCATGTTCCTTGTGTTCGTTCCTTTGCATCATTGGTAGAGGTCTTGGCTAATCTAAGGACTCTTCAACTACTTGCTCCACTTTCGGTAATGTCCGAGCCTGAACTACCGTCACTCCTGAAACGACAAGCATTATAATGTCCCAAATCGTGAATGGCTGCATCACCTGACTCCTTCCGAACCAGCGAACAAAGATTCTTGTCACTTGCGAAAGCACCAATGAGCCAAATTGCAAATAGGCAGTGAGAGCGTATAATCCAGCGAATGATTTGTTGCGCTGATTCAAAGATATCTAATGAAATTCGTCAGTCAGGGTGACGACGGTAAACGAGAACTCTAGACTCACTTGGCTCAAAGAAGCAGTCAGCCAGATTGAACTTCGTATAGCCGCTAGAATGTGGATAGCAGTCAGGACGGTGGAATTGTAATGCTGGAAGCCCCCGAATCCTTGCATGATATCGGGGTACTTTCGAGCAGAAACGATGGCGGGAGGAGCTGGTGCAAAACGAAGAACACAGAATGTGATGATTGGCAACTAAAGGCGTCAGCTCAAATACCTAGTCGAGACATACCAGTACACGAAGTCGCCAATCGAATTTGAGGTCAAGCTTGTGACTGCGCGACTCGGAGACACTCGCTAGTCGAAACCGCACCGCGCTAGGGTACAGCAAAGCCCAGGGCTCGAGGCGCTGTAACTTGAAGTCTGGTCGAGCGAGTAGGTAAAACTGTTTGAGGATGATGGCGACGAAGCTAATGATAGCGACGACAAAGACAATAATCCTGACATGTTCCATGCTGACAGCGCCAGAGACGATGTAGTAGATAAGATCGAAGATGTACTGGGCGACAATTGGGATGAGTGAGATCCCGGTCGAGACTCTTCTCGTGTACCAGTAGTGCAGAATCAGACTAAACTCGTTAGAACACTATCTAAGGCAGGTAGTGGCCATCGACCCGACACTTACGGGATCGTCAGGTAGGCGAGACCATCAGAGGTGTATTCAACTGCACTTCTGGATATAGGCCGAGAGCCGAGATCAATGGAAATGCCAAGGAGTGCCCCTATCGAGGTCAGCCCATATTCAAACCCCAGCTCCGCTGCTCCGTTGGCCCAAAGTCGCTCACTATTGAAGTCCTCTTTATCTCGGGCTCTGGCAGAGTAGCTGTCATTCATCATCTTCCCCCACACACCCGACGAGCGGATAGTCGACTGGGCCAGAGACAATTTCGCGGGAGACATTGCAGAATATCGTATGTTCCAATCGAAGGAGACATCTAGGACACTATAAGCGCTTCTGTGACCAAGTCGGTCAAGGACGACACGCACCTTCAACTTCCGATGGTTTCATATCCTTCATATCTGCCTCAGAAGGGAGTTCGAGGAAATCGTCTGGTGCGGTTGGGCTCAGCCTTGTAGTGAGGAATGGACCGTACCGCCATTGCTTTGCTGCGCCCGAACCGTCAGATGTGAGCAGGTTCTCGAAGTGACCATCACGATCAAAGGTCCGGTGACACTCATCTTGCCCTGGATCGTAGTAAAATCGATGGGTGGAATTTGCGCAAATCGCCTAATTATAAGTCTACTTTGCTTCGAACTGTATAACCGGATGACTTGCCTTGAAATTCCTGAGAGCATCCTGAGCTTTGACGTATTGATCTACTCCGTACGTCGAATACTCCCTACTCATCGTGACCCATGTCCGAGTGGATAAAAAGGTCGCATACTTTTGTTCGCTTGGACGCGGAAGATCCCAAGAGCCATCGTCCTTTCGTGAGTCACGCCAGTCTCGCTGACGTGTCTTGAGGCTTCTTCCCGCACCTGAATGCGCAAAGAAAGCGTTTAACGATGCGTCCTCAATTGGGTTCGGGGAACTGTAGGGAAGCGGCCAATACTGCGAGGGGCCATATAGCGAGGTTGGACGTGTCGACCGATGTCCACCGGACAACGACGGAGGAACTGTGGCAGGATCTGGCAGCAATCCGAATGTTGCGACGACCAGTGACCGACTCTTTGTGACCAGAGATTGTCTGCAGAATTAGCAAGTTTCGTCGGGCTGTCCCCCTCGCGAGAGGGAGGTGATTGAACCTACATAGTCTCTCCCGGCAGGGTGACGCGCGCCACCACATCTTCCGTACGTTCAATATCCTTGATCATAATCTCGGTAGCAAATTGCTCCATCCAGCTACCTTGCCCTTCCGTCCCGACAAGCGTATCATCGACGTATCCTGTCTCACCTATATTGCCCATCGACATGATTTGTCGTTCCCGACGCCACATATCCTCCCAATCCGTTTCGCGAGACACATCAAACGCAGGCAGCGACATGTCCTTCTCCCCGTCTTTGAACCATATCTTCACGAGCAGCGTTCCGCTCTGCACTCCCCCGTTCGCTTTCGGAGCGAAGTAAGGTTTCACTACTCGAGAACCATCCTTCACAGTAGCTGGTGAGGCATGTACAGCTCGATGGGGAAACACTAACTTATTATACGCATGAAAGCTAATGACAGAGCCGTATATCGCGAACCCGAGAGCGACCAAGGCTACGATAGCGAGCAGGGCTTGTACTATCCGCCGGAAGGGAAAGGCGACCCATTTGGAGTACTTGCCATGTGAATTCGAATGGCTCCAATCCTCAGAGCCAGCTTGGTCAGACATGACGCGAGGATTGTCAGGATTTGAGAGTAGAGGTAGAGCGATGTCTTGGTCCCGGCGGCGGGACTCGACCATTGTTGACCCAGCTGGAAGGTGGATTGATGGTGGTCGGTCACCTCGAGGTCAACTTGGTTCCTGGCTGCCGATGCCGAGAATAACTCAGCCCATACGTGGCAAATTCGGCAATCCGGAGAATATTCGATATCGCTAGGAACGCGCCGAGTGTACCGGAAGCCGGCTGTCGTTGAGGAGGGATTCGACCATCAAATTCCACGCGAGCGGATGGACACGAGGGGCAGATGATTCGCCATGCAACACAAGATGCTGGATACTTGTTGAGTGCAGACTGAAATGTCTCGGTCTGGTGGGTGAGAGCCCGGTTCAAGCCTAGAAGACTCACCGACACCGAGCCGTTCTTCAAGTTTCTGCAAGACTGGCCTATCGATGGGAGGCTTTGGACACGGAGTCGGGAAGCCTGACTATACATGCATGCTACTCGACTTCTCCCGCGGATTTCTCAGCAAACAGTTCCTTGACTGATCCCAGTGTCTCCCTGGCCTCATTCCGGATAAACAATCCCTGTAGACTTGCCATACTGATCCTCCTACCCATCTGTTTCTCTTGCTCGAGGTACATTTCCAATTCCTCACCCATTCTCTTTACTTCCTCTATACTCAATACTTCCTCATCTTCACGCCATGTCCTTTCCTTCTCATCGGTAGAGGGGGAATAGAATTTGATAAATAGTCTCTTTGCTTGTTCACCTTCTGCGTCATCTAGGAATTCTTGTAGGTCTACTCGGCCTGGTCTTATTAATGCCGGATCGAGGTGGGAGAAGTGGTTTGTCGTCATGAAGATTATTCGTTCTTCGGAGGATGCTACTCCGTCTAACGCATTTAGGAGACCAGAGAATGTTACTGAGGATTTGTACCTATAAGTCAGCAGACGCTTTTATCATGTGACATACCCATCTTCGCTAGTCTGAACTCTTCTATTAAAAGCCGAATCAACATCCTCGAGGAGGATTATACTCCGATCAGGAACCAGTCCGAGGAGGTGATTCAGCTTATCGTCCGTCAATCCTCGCTCTGCCAAATTGAGGAGACAGATATTGTAGTTCAGCGATCCAGCCAATGCCTGGATAAACGAAGTCTTTCCAGATCCAGGTGGTCCATGAAGTAGATAGCCACGGCGGTAGGGTATACCTGATATCAGCTCATCGATTTTGTATGTCATTGAACAGACGTACCTCTCTCAGCATACCATTTCCCTCTACCCAAAAATCCCTTTAAATCCTTTTCGACACGCTCAGCAACTCCATCAGCGAGCACGACCGAGCCCATCTCCCTTCTCCGCCTAGGTTTCCCGAAAGGTCGCCATTCAACTCCCCAAGCGGTGTAAACTACCGTCTTGCCCTCCGTAGCTTCCTCCGCTAATGATCTGGCCTCAGATAGCAGGATAGGGAATAAATGTCTCGATGTCGATAGTGTCGTCAATGTCAATGTCTCCCATGGAGATCCAGAGTGTAGGTCCATAAGTTTGGCATCTCTTTCTCGTTTGACCTGTCATATCAGCTGATTGATTCGCTAGAAAGGAGGGGACTTGCCTGGAACCAACTCCCTCTAAACTTGAAATAATGTGTACCAGGTCCAGGGACGAGATTGAAAACAGCTTCACTAGCCCCATTCTCATGTTGTTTATAAGTAGTCTCCACTGCCAATTCATGACTCCGTAAAGACATTGGTTGTTTGCCTTTCCACAATGACGAGATACCTCCAGAAGGGGCTGGGGTTGGTGTCGATTCAGCAGCAGAGGCTGGGATAGATGTGGGCTGAGGTTGTGGAGCGTGTATTGACATCCATTCGAGGAACCAGGGGTATGAGCGGTCTTTGGAAGGGATTTCGAGTGTTACTAGCATTCGTCGTTGAGCTAGGGTTGAAGCTAGGGTCACTGATCGACGAAAGACTGTTAAGACTACTCCGATTCCCTGTATGTCAGCTGATTTTCATGTGTCTTGTATGTGAACGTACCATTAGACCAGCACCAGCAGAGAAGTAGGGACTGCTTATAAGCATTGCCCATATTTAGGGATGTTGAGACATACTTATCAGCCATCAGTCTAGAGATGAAGCTCTCCTCCCCAATTCCTGGCAAGCTCGCATGAGTCTCATTGATCACGCCGTCCGCTGGTGCTGGCGTGCCGGCGATGTCTGAGCTAGCTCCCGCTCCAGTCGATTGCCCAGCATCCTTGCTAGATCCACCAGCAGCGTTAGGTCTAGGTCTGAACATTATGTTATGATGTATGCTCTACGAGTGGTGATGCAGAATCGATTTCCATAATTTCAGTTGATCATCATCATTTCCTGTTCCGTCGGAATCTGATTGAAATGAAATGGGATACATGCATCAAAACCGTATATCGTGAAAGAAATCAATACACTACTACTCCTACTGCTACCGGGACTATCTAAAAGGAGAACAACACCCAGACTCGACTTGACTCTACATGATAATGCAATTATCACCTTTCCCATCTTTTAAAGCACTCGAATTCTCCTTCATGGCTTCCATTTCTACTCTCCGATCCAATGCTTTTGAACCTCTTGAGTTGGATGCTAAACGCTTTGTGGCTCTATTATCACCTCCCTCGGCGGCTTGTTTGTACCATTTAATAGCTTCTTGGGCATTTGCTTCGATTCCTACTCCAGTCTATATGTCAGTATGGCCAGAAATATAGTGAGATGGGACGTACCTCTGTGAAGTATCCCACGGCGTATTGTGCTTTTGCTAAACCCATTTCTGCAGCCTTCTTTGCCCAAAGGTATGCCTCTACGTCGGATTGTGGTAATACACCCTCGACACCGACCATGTAGTATGCCGTCAATGCAAAACAGGCATCACGATGTCCAGCCTGAGCAGCGATGTTCTGCCATCAGCCCTGACCCATACTTTTCCGAATGGAGGTCTCACGTAGAAATGAATCGACAAAGCTTGATCCTGAGGACAACCTAATCTTCCATACTCATAAATCTCTCCCAGCTTGAACGCACTAGGCGCATATCCCAACTCGGCCGCCGAAGCTAATAATTCAACCGTATATTCGTAATCGACAAAAACGATATTTTCAATTCCCTCTTCATGGATCCGTGCGAGTTCGTGGAATGCATGTGGAAATTCTTCTGTTGCGTGCTCGACTGATCGTTTCAACCATTTGACACCTTCTCTTGGCCGACGGGATAGACCGAGATGACCATTTAATTCAGCTGTTCCGAGTCTGTACATTGCCCCTGGGTGTAGTGCTACTGCTGCTTTCCTTCTCATCAGCACGTGACATCCAGACAGATGGACGATAGGCTGACCTGTAATACTGGACAGCTTTCGCACTTTCCCTCCTACATCCCCACCCATGCTCACAGCACGTTCCCGCACGATAACAAGCATCCGGATGACCATGTTTAGCAGCCAACACAAACAATGGGAAAGCCCTATCGAAATCTTGCCTACCCCTCACTGTCCCAATTCCATTCGCATAACAATCAGCCAAGAAGTACTGTGCGTCTGGGAAACTCCGGTCGGCCAATTTCTTGAGTAACGAAATGGCTTCTTTAGTGACTTCCTCTTTCTTCTCGGCAGTGACTTTATGCTGGAGAGGTTGACCTGGGATTGTGGGTGTCGCGGTACCGTCGTCTACGACCATATCTTTTGCGGCATCGATTAGGAATACGGCGAATTCGTATATTAATTCGGGGTCATTGGTCTTTTTGGCGTTTTCACGGTAGAGTTCGAGTGTACGGTCATGAGATAAGAGGGCAGCTTGGTTTCCAGGGCGAAGGTGGGCTGAAATTAGCTCAAAATCGTGACATGCTATACAGCTACTTACATTGGTCAAGCAGCGCAGCTGGCTGTGACACGACTCTACTCTGCCTCGGATCATTCTGATATCCCGAAGGATCGAGTTCCTCGATGTACATAGAAGCACTCCTACTTGGTGGGAATTGCATCGACATTGTAAGTCAGGTAAGGTAGAGGTAGCTCGGGCTTGGGTGTGCGGTTCTTTTTCGAGCTGTGTACTTTTGGTCGAAAGGACGTTAATGTGCCGGTGATTCGGCTTTGTTGGTCGTGACTGTTTATTGAATGATTGTACAATATGCTCTGCTCGTACAGGGGTCGTTGCTATGGTCGTGGGTGGGGGTATATATGCAGTGTTTGTACTGTATATATGGGTTTGTTAATTACTCTAACATCTCAGCATCTACTACGGGATTCAGGGTCACTGAATATCAATCTCATTATTTGATTCCGTCAAAATTAGAGATGCTCGATGTAAGTATCCATATAGACAGAGATATTTGTACTATATACCATATACAATGAGCTCGATACTACGTACATTAGCAAAAGCAAAAACACCAAGAAGAGGTCTAGCAACAGCCGTCGAGGATGCTTTTGTAGTAGCCGAAAGTTCAACCTCTGGATCAGCTTCGACATCAGCTGCTGCAGCTTCTGTTGGACGATGGACACCTTATACCCAACGTGTCGGGTTGATTGCCAAAAAGAGGGGAATGACGGGATTGTGGGATCAAGATGGACGTAGATGGCCTGTTACTGTTCTTCAGGTACATCTCATCCATTGCATCTCATGGTCGTGCACTAACGACTAGCTCGATTCATGTCAAGTAATTCGACATTCCGAACCAACGCCTACAAATCCATTACACGCCCTACAAATTGGTTCTTCCGATAAACCAGAACGAACAACTACAGCACAACTACTTGGTCATTTCCGTAAAGCTGGGACGAATCCGAAATACAAGACGCAAGAGTACAGTGTTACGCCTGATGCTGTTTTGAATGTCGGAACGGAATTGAATGCTGGGCATTTCGTCCCAGGGCAGTATGTTGATGTTACCGCTACTTCGTACGTCACCAAATCTCACCGAGTGATCATCATGGAGGGCTTGGGCTGATTTGCAGCATCGGAAAAGGATTCGCGGGTGTAATGAAGCGTCACGGATTCAAGGGTTTAAAAGCAACACATGGTGTTTCCTTGACACATCGAAGTGGTGGTTCCACAGGTCAACATCAGGTCAGCATACCACCTTGCTGTATCGTACCCCGCTGATTGCCCAGGACCCAGGACGAGTACTTCCCGGTAAAAAGATGGCAGGTCATATGGGAGTAGTCAAACGAACAACCCAAAACCTCCTAGTTCACCGAGTCGATACAGCACTAAACGCCATCTTTGTCAGAGGAGCAGTCCCAGGAGTAGACGACGCATTCGTATCAATCCGTGATTCAAAGAAGAAGGTATCTTATAAAGCCCAGACGGGGTTGATGAAGGGTAAGAATGAAGATGAATGGCTTGGAGGTGGGGTCAAGACTTTACCTACTCCTGCTGGAACAAGGGAGAGGGTTGAGAGTGAAGGATGGCCACAGGTTATCGAGTGGGCTGGGAAAGGTGAGAAGGAGAGGCCTTAAGCTGCATTGATGCAATACTACTATTATACGAGAATATGATCAGCCTCATTTCGACGCGTCAAAGCGAGGCGAGTTTAGTTGACTTTCCATACATTACACCTTTCTTGATATCTACCACCCTACACCTACAGTCAAGCATATACATAGCCCAAATCACTAGTAAGCGTAGACCGCATACCTGGCAGCTAGACCGACTCCACCATGGGTCAAGGCTCATCATCCCTCCCAAATTCTTTACCGCAATACGCCCTCCACTGTCTCCGCGTTGCACCCTCCTCTCCAGCCGCAGGTCACCTGGAACCATTCTTCGATTACCTAGTAGGCGTTGATACCGGTTCAGAAGCGGATGCGCAACTAGAAGAGGGATTGAGTCCTGTTGATTTAGGCAGAGTGTTGGAGAGTAACGAGGGGAAACAAATTGGTTTAAGGGTTTATAATGCTAAATCACAACGTATAAGAGGTGAGCCATCTAATCAGTGTGATCGATAGATCACACGTCGGGGAGATGGTCAGGAGCTGACGATAGATGTCGTAGTAACACCTAGTAGAACATGGGTAGAAGAAGCAATGAGAGCCAATGGAGAAGACCCAACAGAAGGAGAAGGGGAGGAGGAGAAGAAACCCTCTCTCCTGGGGCTATCACTACGGGTCTGTAATCCAGCAAGAGCTTTGGAGAGTGTATATCACGTCCTAGACGTTTTAGAGGGTTCGCCAGCGGAGGTACGTTCTTCTACCCCTGTAGAGAATGAGCTGACGATATAGATGGCAGGTATGTTCTTCCTCACTGAGCGGAAGGAGGAGTTGGCTGATGAGTAGGACTTGTCCCTTATGGTGATTTTGTGATAGCCTGGTCTGGAGGTCCATTACACTCCGAAAATGATTTCTACAGTCTTATTGAGAATCACGTAGATAAAGCTCTGAGGTTGTTTGTCTACAATTCCGACCTAGAGTAGGTTTTTCCCTCCACCTCTTGTGTTTCTGTGCTATTTTCAGCATATCAGAGGAGAAGGAGGAGCTGATATATAGTAATCTGAGAGAAGTAGTCCTATACCCAACGAGACAATGGGGTGGTGAAGGTTTAGTAGGATGTGGAATTGGGTATGTCCCCCTTTCTCCCTTAAGGAGATGCTAATGTCAGATACGGTCTTCTACATCGTATACCCCGCCCAGCGACTCCACCAGCACCAGCTACAGTTTTCAGTGCAGAAGATTATTTCTCACCTGATTCGAATACTGTCTCTGGAAGGCCATCGAGTGATACATCCAAAACGAATGGGGAGGCAGCACAAGCTTAATTTTGGATGTCCATTCATATCATGTCATGTCATTATATGTTTATGTATATGTATAGCACTAGTACCGAGATCCTCTAAAGTAACAGAACTCTGTCAAATACAACAAGTCTACACCTAATAGGCTAAGTGTCAGGGAATCCATAAGATGTCCTCGAAGCTGGCGATCTGGCCATATTTGGCCTCATCACCCGCTGTGCTATTCCCGTTAATGATCCCTGTTCCCTCTGCCCCATCCCATGCCCATGCCCATGCCCATAGGTATTTGGATGAAAAGACATTCTCCCAAATTGATCTTCTGCCTCATGAACATCATCCGAAGGAGGTGTATCATCCAAATCAGGCGACAAGACTTCTTTTTCCTCTTCCTTTTTCGTATTTAATCGATACATCCTCTTTCTCTTTGCTTTGACATTACCCCTCTGCGCACCCCCTTCTGCTGACGACGCCCTCGATTGACCTCCTAATGAAGGTGTTTTACCAAGATGGGGGAATGAGCGGACGGCGATATGTTCGTGTCCCCTCGCGTAGGGTGATAAAGTATGATTCGAATGAGATAATGTGGCGAGTTGTGATACAGAATTGTTTAAAGGTAATGTGATCCCACTAAATCCAGGGTTACGAGGTGGAAATGATTTTCCAGGAGATGTACCCATTCCAGTCCCTATTGACATACTCCTACCATGGGTCTTCGGAGGTGGAATAGACATTGAACCTGATTTAGATGATGGAAGTTGAGATGAGGGGTTGGTAGAGAGTGTATTTGTTCGAGAAGGATGATCTGTACTCCATGATCCACCGGAATTTGGTCGTTGATTAGGAGTTTGAGGTTGAGAGAGGTGACGATAGGATTGTGATTTCGACATTGGCGGTGGGATCTCGGAGCGTGTAGCACGATGTTGAGTTTGAGGAGTGAAAATGTCTGAGCGAGTGGTTGCGATTCTACGTAATGACGAAGGGCCAGGGCCAGCTTGAGCATGGTACGGAGTTGTAGGTTGATGAGGGAATTTTCGTAGGCTCTGGATTGATCAGCTATAATCTTGTATGAATTACGTGGAGACTCACTCCGATAGTAGAAGATGCACCAATGGAACTTGCTCGAGCGGTGATACTACCCGTCCCGCCCGGACTGGGCATTGCACCACTCTCAGATGGCGCCCTGATCTTGGACTGGGAATGATATACCCTAGGCCTCGAAACCACACCACCTCCAACAGCGGGGAATGTCTCCCACTCCACTGCATCCTCCATCCTCGGACTCGTAGCCTGAAGTGGACTGAGTGTATCATGATCCACTTCTAGATCGATATCCAAATCGTCATTATCGAAATCATCATCGCTCACATCCCCTGTCCTCTCCTCTTCCACACGGGATTGCATCAACGATCCAAATCCCCTTCCTTCCCCTTGCCTTGCTTTTTCCCATAATCTCCCAAATGCTTCGTATCCACTATGAGTAGGAACTCCTTCAGGACGTAAGCCGTAGGTTGGATCGTAATCTTCAATATCGGGGAAAACGGTATATGAAGTCGGTGGTTCGGAAACAGCAGACGATAAACGCCGTGTCCGAGCAGCTTTAGCTTGTTGTATAGCCCTTCGTTGGGGTGTATTTACTGGAGAAGCGTTTAATGATGGATGAGGTGGGAAAATCTCTTTTTCGGCATATGGGTCATTTGGATCCAATTCATCTTCTTCCTCAACCCCTCCTAATCCTTGACCAGGTGTTCCTAGACCGGCAGAAGGTGATGTGGCGGATCCATCCAGATTATCTTTATATGGCATTTCAACTTTCCCACCCCCACCCCTTCCTAGCCAGGATTGAGACATTCGATGGATGATACCCGGTAAATCCTCTCTAAACATTTCCCTCAATTGCCCTTCGATCTCTTGTTGAAGATACCCCCTGATGACTTCTACTGAATCAAAAGTACTCGATACTTCCACATTTTGAAGTGGATCATTCTTGAATACTAATGTTATCCCTTTAGATGCCGAGACGACCAGGATCAAGATAGCTCGAAGGTTGAGGCGAGATAGGCGGATCGTCATGGGTACCAATAATGGTTGAGAGGCTAGGAGTGGTGTGGATAAGGGGAGTATTGATGAAGAGGCGAGGTTGGGATTATGGGATAAAGGATTCGCTTGGACTCGACATCGGACTTCAAGCCAGGCATCTCCTTGATATCCGAGCCGCAAGATTCCTCGGAATCGGTCCAGGGATAGGTCTCCAATTTCAAGTAAAGTGAGAGTGGGCGGCTACTATCAGCACAGCCTCCCAGTGTATGGTCTGAACATAATGAGATAGATAGACGTACCTGCTTGCCCATACTCAATTCAACAACCTCGATCCGTCCTTGAATAACAGGTGGTTTATTCCCCTACACATCAGTCTCATATCACCTTTATACCAACAGAGCAATGACATACCTTGTTCAAAGCACCCTCGAGCATCTTCTTGGCATCTTCATGGAACGATGGTGAGAATGCCGTTTCCCACGATGGGAATACGAATGACATCTTTGTCTATATCTCTTTTCGATACGCGAAGTTTGTTCTAGCTATTGGGGTGAAAGGATGATCCGGTCTATAATTTTGTTGTCGACATAATTCTGTGGTCGTGTCGCGTCTCACGCCTCTGTTCTTGATACTATGATACAATGATGATGGTAGGTAGATGACGGAGAATGATGTTTTCTATACGGCAAATACAAAGTTTGTACCGTGCCTGAGAGATCAATGTTAGGTGTAAAGGAGCAGTCACCATACATCACCCAGCTACTGTACATATGTATGCATACAGAGACAATACTACAACTTTGACCCCCTCTCACCATCTGCATCACGCTTAGCATCCCATGCCATCCTTCCGAAGAAATTAAACACCCGATTATCGGCTTTAGCATCTGCACTACTTGCTTGACCTAATGCCGCCCTCGCAGAGATTCCTTGAGCGATGATTGCTAATCTGAATAATATCCAGGATCTGACCCATCTATTCATCAGCTTTAGATTCATATTTTGGCTTGATGGGAGAGCGACATACCCCATTCCTTGTATTGGCCATTTCCAAACTCCCTCCCTACCGTGATATACAGCTGAATCATTCATTCCTCCAACCCACCATTTTTCAATCTCGTTCATCTCTGGTAAACCCGTTTCATGACTACTCATCCCTTTCAAGCCTACCATCAAACTACTAGCCCCTCCTCCACCTTTATCACTCGGATCAGATAACGCTTGTCTATCTTTCTGAGAGATAGGGACAAAAGAGAAGGGAAGTAGGAGGTTTCCGAGGTCTGCAAGTGGTGATCCTAGAGTACAGAGCTCCCAATCTAATATCCCAATAACCCTAGGTTCAGTCGGGTGGAAGATCTACAATCAGCTCTTCCTTTCAATCCTTGTGGTGAGACGCACGAGGTTATCCATCTTGAAATCCCCATGTACAACCCCACCAACCCCCCTCTTTCCCTCATCTACCGCAATCTCCCTCGCACCCTCTGTGAAATATGGTCGGAGCTCTTTAGTACCCCAGATCTCACCCGTCTCTACTCCTTCCTTAGTTTTCGCTTTCGATTGTGCCAATGAAACTTTCAAGAGGGAATTCACTTGTCTTGGGAAATAAGGTTTATCACCTCCTGGTGGTGGGGCGAATGAAGATGGGAGGTGGAGGAGGGAAAGTGGGATTGAAGATAAGTTCGTTAAGGTTTTAATTGCTGATTTCCAACTATCGATCAGTCCTCTGTCCACCCTGTACACGATACTATCCGTTTTGAACAACGACGATAAATGAAGTGAAGAAGAAAAGGAAGAAGAGCAAGAGGAAGAAGAGGGACAACGCACCAAGCCCGCCTATCCTCATCATTAACCTCCTTCATGAATATATTCTGAAACACCCTCCCCTCCAAAAACTCCATCACATAGAATCCAGCTCCAACAACTTCTTTATCCATACATAAAGCATATACCTCCGGTACAGGAACACTCCGTTCCCCTCGATCACCTTGGGAGAGAGAAGTATTGTATTTGTTTATAGCTTCCAGGATTAGGTATTCGCGATCGATCCTATGTGCAGTAGGGGAGAGGAGTGGACCGGAAGGTGCTCGACGGAGGACGTAGGATTTTGAAGGTGTTTTCAGAAGGTATGTTGGGTTTGACTGTTATCAGTTATCATCCATCACACATGGATATATCGGGAAAGGGCTTACTTGACCGAATTTGAATTGCTGGACTTCTAGTGGTCCTTGATACCCTTCTACATTCTTTTCGAGGAACGGTTCCAATTTCTCAAGAGGAAGACTAGACCGTATAGCTCCAAATTCCTGGCCTACTTTGTTCCCTGGCATGCTTTCAGTTCTGTTCAAGTCAGATGTATAAAGAGTAAGGAATGGCCTCAAAACAGTCTTAAATAAAGTGAAGTGGTCGGTTACCGGGTTAACCGAAATGCCCCACTTTACTCTCCTTTTCTGCGCAAGCACTTGCACTATCAGTATAGATATAGTCGAAACCTCTTGAGGTATGCATCACATGAATTCGTTACAAAGATCCTACTCATCCCACGTCCATATCTAATCTACTACTACTTCAAGTTCTTTTGACTCAAAGTGACTTTATCTCCTAAACTCAATGCCTACCCGTCAGCTCCTCTTCTCGTCACCAGTAGATTACAGGTGAGAAAGACTTACAATACCCTGAGTCTTTGATCTGATCCTAATATGTCCCGTAATAGTTCCATCATCCGTCAATTCAATCGAACAGTTGGCTAATGCCATCTCCCCGAATGAGGAAATAGCAGACAGATTGGCTGATAGGTATGAACAATCCCCTGATAAAGCGTTTTCGGGAGTGAGGATCTCCATATGTGTTGAATCTTTCAAGTGGTCGAGGTATCCTCTTAAGTCGGATGATTGAGCCGATACAGCCACCTTGTTCTCCCATTCGAATTCAGTCCACATACTCCTGAATTGAGCTTCGTTGACTCGGTGAGGCTTGATCCAGTCTAGTACGTCGATACTGAATGTCAGCTATCGCTCTTCATAGGTTTAGGGGGACATACTGGATATCACTAAGGACAATATTGACACTAGCGTCCGAAGCTCCCTCCTTGTCGAAAGTGGCATTACCAAAGATAACACCAGTCTCGGTAGAGCTGACTTTGATGGTAGCAGTGATATGATGGAAGCCGTGTGGGCCAATAGTATGTGGTGCAGGTCGCTCGACAAGCTTCAAATCTCCAAGGGTAGCGAAATCGATCGTTAGGTTCTGGTGTGTCGTAGTAGTTTGGTTGACAATAAGGACTTCAAGGACCACATCGAATTGTTGGATAGTGACCACAGCTTCGGCATAAACAGGGTCAGAGAATCCAGTAAGCTGAACTATTCTCGATAATTTCGAGACAAAGTCCTCTTGGACCTCTGCCCCAGTCGCACGGATCAGGTCGGTATCGATCTATACATGAGCTTCCGCACTCGTCATCGCGGAGATGAAACTTACATCTTCAAGATCACCACCAGCAGATTTCTTTGATAATTGACGGAACGAGATGAGATCATCCGCCTGGATCCCAGTCCCTCTGGAAGCCTGTTCCTTCTTGGCCAATGCCTTTTTCTAGACTATCAGCACCGCCCACACCCCAGGAGATAAGACTGACCTCTTCCGTAGCGACCATCCTAGCATACGCAGACTTTGTATCCTTCAAGAAAACCTCCTTGATAACCTTTGAACCTTGCAACTGAGCCAAAGTCTCGATACAGTTCATGATCCTCTCTTGACTATCTTCATCAATCGGCACAGCCGAGAATTTAGATTGTCCAACTCGGATCACAGAGGTCATGATCAACAATGCCTCTGCACGGAGTGAATTGACATCCTGGGAGTCGGATTGAGTCTCGGAATACCTCAGAACCAATTTCGTCAAGGTTGAAGCGAGGACGGAACCGGTAAAGAAGTCACCGCCGAGAATGAGGGCTCGTAAAGGTGGTTTGGCAGCTGCACGGACTTGCTCTAAGCGGGCATTGGCGGCAGTCGAGGAGTAAACAGTCTCCGTGGCGTAGGTACCATCAGCGAGGACTCGTGTTGTCGTGGTCGCTTTTGGCTGTTCGGTCTTTTCAGGCGAAGTCGACGTCGTCTCATCAGCAGCCTCGGCTTCGTCAAGTAGGCGCTGTACATTAGCCTTGCTCGGCACCGTGCATAGTTAGCTACTCACCTGCTCAGAAGCAAGAATAGGGATCTCTCCGAGAACTTTACGCATCTCAAACACAGCCTTCTTGATATCTGAAATTCAGCTGCGGCCCTACTCGTGAATGAGTGAGCTTACCAGGTCCACCAGTACAGTACTCTCCAACAATCCACATGGCCCCCCTGAACACCTTTCCAGATTTAATCTCGCCAAATGTCGACACCAACTTCTCTGTAATTGCCGGTCTGAGATCTGGGAACTTCTCAACAACCTCCCTGACGAATGAAATAACATCAACAGCACTGGGGTTGTTGGAATCTCCGAGGAAGTCCATGAGGACATAAACGACATTGGCGGCGACTTCGGAGAATTTGATGGCGCAAGAGTGGATACTTTGAATGAGGAGTTGACGGTATTCGACATTCTGCCAGTCAGCTCAGATCGACCTATTTTGGACGAGCACTGACTTTGTCGTAATCCTGCTCCATTGTGCTTGTGAGCTGCTTCTTCAAGACAAGCACAACATCCTCTACATTCCGACTCGACACCATCTCGAGGGCGATACCGAGTGCTTTGCGCTTGACCTCCATATCTTGGCTGCCATATAAGCTTGGTTCCAAGGATCCCGCAGATCGTAGCTCACCTGTTCAAAACCTTGAGAATATCCATGACCATTCCATCTAGTACGTGCTCGTGCTTTGAGCGTAAATTGTCGAATCTGTCCAATACGATCAACTTGACATTGTTATCGGCCTCCTTGACGATCAATTCGGCGAATGCGGCGGCAGCAGCTATCCATCAGCTAACTCTAGAAAGAGATTCGCTCAACTCACCCTTGACAGCGGCGGGGTTTTGCGTGAGAGTAGTCAAGCTTAGAGCAGCTTCATATTTGACAGCGTGCGAAGGAGCGTTCAATAGCTCAAAGATGACCCGGATCCACCTCGCCTGATTGTCAGCTCTTGTCCAAACGGGGTGCTGAGAGCTTACCCTGTTGCTTCCCTCGGTCTTGGCCTCCTTCCTCACTAGCTCAATAACGGCCATCTGCATCAACTCGTCCATTCCGCCAATCGCGTCAAAGTTGTTGACTAGATATCGGACGGCGGTAGATTGAGAGATGTTGCACAAAGTGACGAAAGCATTACGTTTACACGTCGAGTCGGATTCCTGCATTGTCAGCTTCCCAGCAGCAGACAGGCAAAGGTAGCTTACAGCAGCGAGGAAGGTATCGATCAGTTCGGGAGCATCTGGGATAAGGTGCTCGTGATCCTGGAAGATAGAGTAGACTGCAAAGACAGCGTTCTTCCTAACGTAAGAATGTCGATGTTCCTACTCATCAGCTCATACCTCGCGACAACGGGAGCTACTCACCAGACATGACCGGACTGTTGGTACTAGCGGTTCCAGTAGTTCTGACTCGCGGACTTTCTGTAGGTACCGTAATGTCGCTCCTCGGATATACTCGTTGGGGTGTTGCTAGTCTGTCAGCTGTACCCATCGCTCAGGCTCCTGCAACTTACTAGGTCATTACGGATTGCGTTACTACAAATCAGCTAAGCTCACCTAGTGGCCGATGAAAGCTTACCAGACCATAATCATCTCCGGCTTCAATTTCCCAGCATCATCCAACTTAGGGCAGATTCTAACGCGTCAGCCAGCACTCGCTATGTGCAGGATAGCTTACTCGAGGTAGAAGTGTAACAGCTTCTTGATCTGCTTGTTCCTCGAGGGCATAACAAATTGGATAATTGGCATCAACAGATTTGGCTATTCCATCAGCTCATGGCCTCCCTTCGAAGAAGCTAGCTCACATAAGACTGCCCATTTAATGTGCCCACAATAATCCTCCTCATTGTCTCCAATTTAACCTCATCCGAGCCCTTTTGTAGAGCATTCCTCAGATCCTGTGAATTTGGATTATCGAGTAGATCATCATGAATGATTGTATAGCAAGTTGATGAAGCGCTCATCTTGCTGTCTGACTACCCTTTAGGTATAGGGTATAGGGTATAGGTGTAGCACAGTGACAGCACTCACCTCACTCACTCCTTAACCCCCACGCGTCAAGGATACGGCGTTTTCGGAGTTATTTCAAGTTGGCTATTCCGGGTCTATCCGCTTCTCTCTGCAAGTTGACCTTTTCACTGCTAGACCTATACTATATACATCTAATACCATACATACCGGTTCACATACCCCATACCGGTACTCTACCTTCTTCACAACCTCTCCCTCGCTACCGTATTATCAGAATATAAATTAAAAATGGCTTCTCCTACAGTCAACGTAAGTCGCAAACCCCGGAAAATATAGATATCACGCGGGGAACGGGATTGCATTGGAGGATCGACAAGTCTTAAGAGGCAGTCGATGATATGGCCATGGACGAGAGGATAGGATCATGACCATTACTCATTTAAGGGGAAGAGGAGCTCATCACCAGGTCGTGCGTTATTCGGCACTTATCGGAGGTATCTTTTACGGATTACTGCACCAGGGAACACTACAGCGTAAACACGATGAGGACAAGGTATGCCTAAATTCAGTAGTGCTGAGAGTGATGCTGATCTAGTCTTCTTGATCGATCTCTGCCTCAACCTTGGACATATCATACCATCCGGTTCTTTATAACCCTCAAATGAATCGATACCGTCTCCCTTTTCGCAATCACGAATATACCCTATGAATACCCGAACATTACACAACACAGGCCGCACACAAGATCTCTAACCGACAACACCTAATTGAAGAGGCCAAGAAGGCTTACGCCGCAAAGCTAGTAGCCGACAAGGCCGGTGGACCAGAAGCTGGTAAGTTAAATTTCAGTTAAGGTCATCCGGAGCTCGCTCGGCGAAGGAACGATGGGCTCCAGCGTCGGATAGACGTCTGGGGAGGGTATCTAATCAGCAATGAGGACGCGTAGCGGACTGGGACCGGAAATTACCTTTAACACAGCTGACATACAGTCATCACCAACATCGAAGACCCCAAGTTCGACCTCGAGAAGCTCATCAACTACTACACAACAGCATCATAGGCTTGAATCATAGACAATACATGCACTCGTGATTCTGTACCATGGAACCAGTCCTGGATGTGCGAGTATAATTGATCAACTGGGATGAACGGTGTCAAAGTCACCTGTCATTGACCAAGTGTAGAGCGAAGGAACGAGTCATGCCCTTTTTCGTCTAAAGCATCGCTGCCTGCACTTTCTATCTCTGCCGTGTCGCTGCATATCGCCTGCTGCCTAGCTCTCATCTGTATCCCGTCTCGTGTCTGCAATGCCCCTCGCGATAAATTTGGTTCCGCTGCTAGACGCGACTTTACATTTCATTCCTCCAGCTGACTTGCACCTACTCTACATTTCATATCCTCCTACAGTAACTCCCCGTCAACCCACAAGGATACATAGGACCAATCGAAGTATTCAACAACTAAACTAGTGACCATGGCGCCAGCTCCTATCGATGTAGAGGATGAGAATGAGGATGGATTAAGTGAGACTCAGCTCATCAATGAGGTATGTCCTTGATGTGAACACATGGGCGTGGCTAATATGATAGGAGTACAAGATTTGGAAGAAGAAGTGAGCCCACTTATCTTCGCCCGCTCGGTCGGGCAGGGTGGAAATAGCTGACAAGATAGCACCCCCTTCCTATACGATACAGTCGTGACCCACGCTTTAACATGGCCATCCTTGACATGTCAATGGTTCCCCGACCAGACTTCGTAGGGCCCACCGAATCTTCCTCAGGAGCTATTGCTGATATGATAGACCCGAGAATGCGGATTACACAATCAATAGGATGTTACTCGGTACCCATACTTCCGGCAAGGGGACTGATCAACTTATGATTGCTGAAGTCATGCTTCCCAAGACAGCGACCGAGACAGCAGGAAAGGATATAACCGAACTCTATGATGAAGAGAGGCAGGGTAGGTCCCCTTCCTTACAACATTCCTCTTGTATTGGGATAATAAGCTGACAGCCAGAACTAGGTTCATACACGAATTCCAAACCACGAATCAAGGTAGTCCACACTATCAACCACGACGGAGAAATCAACAGAGCTCGATATATGCCCCAAAATACAGATCTATTAGCTACCAAAGCTATCAATGGAGATGTGAATATCTTCGATAGGACAAAACATCCTTCTAAAGCACCTGCTGGAGGGGAATGTAAGCCTGATATCATATTGCAAGGGTTGAAGACTGAGGGGTGAGTCGTTCTGTAGTGTGGGAATAGGCTTTGGCTGATGAATTAGTTACGGATTGAGTTGGTCACCTGTCAAGAAAGGACATATTGTTAGTGCGGGAGAAGACGATTTCGTCGCTCACTGGTAAGTTGACCCTCGTCATCTGATGATCGGAACACAGCTGACGAAAAGGGATGTCACGGCATACAACAGGATGAACAACAGGCTTGATCCGCTCCGAAAGTATCACGGCCATACCGGTCAGATCAACGTAAGCCATACTCTCCCCCCTACTTCAGAACAAGACTGACATATAGGACGTCGACTGGCACCACCAATACGATTACATGTTTGCGTCTGTTGGTGATGATTGTCAGTTGAACGTGTAGGTCAACACTTTGTACTCCCCCTGGACATGGCTAATTGGCAGATGGGACACACGTAGTAGCGGACCTAAACCTGTTCATGGACTCAAAGCTCATAAATCCGAAATCAACGCCGTCTCGTTCGCTCCCGATAGTGAATGGCTCCTCCTCACTGGGTCAGGCGATAATGTAGGTCACCTCCTTCTAACGACGTGATTGTAGTTGACATTCTAGACGGTAGCATTATGGGATATCCGAAAGATCTCTACCAAACTCCATTCATTCGAATCCCACTCAGCCCCAGTTACACAAGTAGCATGGTCACCCCACCTCGGTACCCACTTCGCATCAGCTTCTGAAGATCGTCGAATCCATATTTGGAATCTAGATCAAATCGGAGCAGAACAAACTCCTGATGATGCTGAAGATGGACCTCCTGAATTAATGTTTGTTCATGGTGGACATACTTCTAAACCTAGTGATATGAGTTGGAGTCCGGCCGCGAAATGGCATTTGGCTAGTACGGCTGAAGATAATGTACTACAGGTTTGGGAACCTAGTAGGCATTTGAGAGCAGAGGGGGAGGATGTTGATCCGATGGAGCTAGAGTAGAGAGTAGAGCGTAGAGTGTAGAGCGCGTATGTAGGTGACAGGTACGAGGCAAAATCATCAAATGCATCTATCCAATAAGACAATTGTAGCGTGTCACTTCAAGGCATAATTCAGGCCATCATTGCCGGGGTTATCATGAACGTGCTTCCTGTGCTGAGGAGCAATCATACAGGACGGAGAATGTACGCAGCAATGGGTTCATACATTACAACAATATCTATGACATATGATGGCACAATCCAAACAAGATAGCTACAATCCCGCCAGACTCGCTCTCCTTCCTTCTCGGACTGCAGCCCCAATCTCAGCCCTCCGAGGGACATTCAACATCCCCCACTCGGGTAAATTCTCAACTCCACCACCAGTTGATAAAACTTCATCCCACACAATTGAAAGATCAAATAAATCAATGAATTGCTGATCTACAGCTCTGGATTTTGGAGTTGAGAAGCGACGATATCTGTCCATTAGCAATTATCAGAAAAGGGTAAGGAACATACTCGTCGAAGATAGATGTCAGGGACCATGATTGGAGACGGCGGATGCATCCTATTAAGCAGCCTGTGCGGTGCTTCTGTCAGCTCGAAATATCGGAGATCCTAGGGTTGACCCACTTTGCCTTTGTTGCAGTGTATCAGAATTGGATGATTCCGTTTATCGAGTATTGCGACAAGTGCTGAACAGATGACATCTTCTGGGATATTGTCGAATGGTTCCTGCTAGATTAGTATATTGCCGGGATACATTCTGGCCGCAGCATACCTTGTTTCCTGGAATACCAAATTGCTATCATCAGTATGTCAATCTTCGAAGTCAAGTACAAGGGACATACCATAAACTGAACATCCCTCTCCTCACACCACTTCAAATTCCCATCCGGATAATCTTCCAATACAAGCGTTAAAACAGTCTTCAACCTCAATCCCTCCATAAACTTGAAGTTTCTTTTTTTCGGGAATCCAGATCGATAAACCCCTGAGGCGACTATACTAAAGTTCTCCGGCGGTATTAATGGATCTTCAGGTGGAGGGGGGGCTTGGGGTAATGTATATAATGCTGAGGAGGCGTTAGCGTTTGGAGTAGTCGGGATTGGGGTAGGGAGGGATGGGTGAGCTAGGAGAATTGATTCCAGGAATGAGGGGATTGGAGGGGAGGTCGTCTCGAGGTGAAGAGCGGGGCGAGAGGAGGGCGGGGTACCGTTTTGGTTCTCGTGTTGTGATGCGCCTGTTGATGATCCCGGGGAAATTGGACGGTATATAGGTTGCGAAGGAGCTAAAGCCATCTTGTATGGCCTGCTGAATGCTAGCGGTGTCTCATGAGTATAATTATATAAGGTATACAGAGAGTATATGATCTATAAAGTATACAGATTCAGATGATGCATGATCCCACGTGTCGTTCCTGAATTTGCAGGATTGCTGAAATATTTCAATGTTCAACTATACCCATATACATCCTACTACATATATTCAGTCATGTCGGCAGACTTTGTAACGACAATAGACTCGGATGATGAGGTTTCAAACTACGGGGGGGAGGGTAGTACTAGTAAACCCACCAAAGCAAAGAAGGGAGAGGACGAGGAACTTGATCCAGATTTCGAATTTGATTTTGGAAATGGTGGGTCTGCGGGCGTTGACCTTTGGGGAGGTGATGAAGTCAGGGTAGGAGATAAGGGTAAAGATGTAAGTCTCTGTGAGCTGAGTTTGGGGGGAGGCTGATGATAGGCTATCAATGTTGATGATATCATTGCTAGGAGGACTGGGAAACCGCTCGAGGCGTATCGTGAGCGAAAGAGAAAGAGGGTCGGGGAGGTCAAAGTGGAAGAAGAGAGTGATGAGAGTATGGGTAGTGATGATGACGAGGACGAGGATAGTGAAGATGAGGAAGAGGAGGCAGGGGACGTGACTGTTGATATGGGCGAGAATGATATGTCTGAAGGAAGTGATGTCGAGATGAGCGGAGATGAAGAAGATGATGAGGATGAAGTCGAAGAGGAAGACGCTGGATCAGCAAGTGACGAATCTGAAGACGACGCAATTGAACTAGCACGTAAAGACGCCTTCTTCTCTTCCGACCCAACTACCACCGATACCACCGTCGCCACAACATTCGCATCCATGAACCTATCTCGACAACTCCTACGATCCCTTACCGCACTCAATTTGACTACTCCAACTCCTATTCAAGCTCGAGCAATTCCACTCGCTTTACTAGGTCGTGATATCCTCGGTTCAGCCGTTACTGGTTCCGGTAAAACCGCCGCTTTCTTGATCCCCATTCTCGAACGACTCACCTACAGGGACAGAGGTAAAGGAGGACAAGCATGTCGTGTCCTTATCTTGTGTCCTACTCGAGAATTGGCTGTTCAATGTGAATCCGTTGGAAAAGCTCTAGCAGAGAATGGAGGTTTGGATGTCAGATTCGCTTTACTCGTTGGTGGACTCTCACTATCCGCTCAAGCACATACATTACGAACATTACCCGATATCTTGATCGCTACTCCCGGTCGATTGATTGATCATTTGACCAACACTCCTTCATTCACTTTATCGGCTTTGGACGTATTAGTAATAGATGAAGCCGATCGAATGCTAGAGGCTGGATTCACGGACGAACTCGAGGAAATCATTAAAAACTGTCCAAGGGGTCGACAAACAATGTTGTTCTCTGCGACAATGACGGATTCGGTTGATGAGCTCGTTAAACTCTCTTTAGAGAGGCCCATTCGAGTATTCGTCGATCCAAAGAGAAACACTGCTCAGGGGCTTACTCAGGAGTTTGTAAGGATCCGAACAGACGATACTAGGTCTCCTGCTCTTGTTGCTCTGTGCAAGAGGACGGTGAGGGAAAGGTGTATCATTTTCTTCAGAAGTAAGGCATTGGCACATCAAATGAGGGTCGTCTTTGGTCTATGTGGATTGAAAGCAGCGGAACTACACGGTAATCTCACTCAGGAGCAGGTACGTCTAGTCATCTCTACGTTGTGTAGATGCTGATGGTAGCGATTGAACGCTTTGAACGATTTCAAAACTGGTCAAGTCGATTACCTACTCGCCACTGATCTCGCTTCTCGAGGTCTCGATATCAAAGGAGTAGAGACAGTCATCAACTACGATATGCCAGGTCAACTCGCTCAGTACACTCATCGAGTCGGTCGAACAGCACGAGCTGGAAGGAAGGGGCGGTACGTCCCTCTTTTCCACTTTTGCAATGTCATGTACTGATATCAGATCTATTACGCTCGTCGGAGAGGCAGACCGAAAAATGTTGAAAGCAGCAATCAAGCAATCATCAGCAGATCAAATCCGACATCGAATCATCCCCAGTGAAGCTATTACAGCAATGGCCGAGAACCTAGCTGGTTTGACGGACGAGATCCAGGAAATCCTGCACGAGGAGAAGGAAGAGAAATTGGTATGTCCCCACCTAACTCTAGTGATGAGCAGGGCTGATTAGTAGATGCGACAGGCGGATATGGAATTGAAAAAGGGTCAAAATATCATTGAACATGAAGCTGAAATCTACGCTCGTCCAGCTAGGACATGGTTCCAAACTGAAAAGGAAAAGCAGAATGCCAAGGGTAAGCTGTATCTCCCCTTTTCAAGACGTAAAGCTAAATGGACAGACGCAAGTAAATCAGCATACGTATCTTCCTTCCCCGAAGAGAAGAAATCATTCGACTCGAAATCCAAATCCGACGAAAAAGAAAAACCAGCAGTCAAGAGGGGGAAATACGATGGTTTATCACGTAAACTCAAACGACGAAAAATGGCAATGGAAGAAGACGAGGCAGATGAACAAATCTCCAAGAATACAGCAGTTGCTATTCGAAATGCCAAGAAATCCGCACAGCCAGTCAAGATTACTGAGGCTTTACCCAAGAAATTGTCTGCCAAGGGTAAAGGTAAAGATAAGAAGAAGAAGGTTGCTAGAGGACGAGTTGGGGGTGGGAAGGGTAGTGCATTCGATACTCCTGGTGGGGATAGGGAAGGCATGCGGGCCGCTAGGACAAAAGTCAACCTCGACAAGAAGGGAGGTAAAAAGGGGGCGAAGGGAGGTGGTAAGGGGCCTAGAAAGTAGGGTATTGCTTGCTAGGGACCGTTCTCATCATTGCTGTACTATGCATCATGTTCTCATAGCCGTGGATCATTTTGCTCTCGTCGACGGGATACAGCAGGAATGCATACAACAAAAAGATAAGACACCTAGAAATCCATACTCTCCTCCTTCAATGCTACCAGTCAGCACAATTCCCACAAGCAATCCAAAGAGACACTTACCTTTCTTGACCATCCTCGAATCCCTCAGGACAGCAGCAACGTGCATTTCAAACATCTCCACATACGGTTTCAGAGAAGTATGTTCGTAATCTATCATCAGCCTCGTCCATCCTAATCGTCCACCCTGGGACCCTTTGGGACAAATGGAACGTACCTTCAACCCTTCTAGCTTTCTCATCTACCTCCCCAGCGGCGGGGAGATGATCCAATTCATTAAGCAAATCACTGACAGTCGGAACACCCTCTGGATCAAACTCATCAATAAGAGCAGGATTTATCGGTACACAAACTCGGCCTACCTATCAGCTCTTTTCTCACATGGCAGGACGTACCAGTTCCAGGATGTACACAGAATGGAGATTTAAGTAAATGATTACGATGTTTTGAGACTTCAGCATCGATCCTTGGATAGGTGTATTGTAGAATCACGTCCTGGGCTGCTCTGTCGAATCGTCGCTATTCATCAGCTTGCGTCGCAGACTTGGTAAGGGGAGCTCACGCCTAGGAGTTTATCTGATTTCATGAGGGATCCAATTGCTTTCATGACATCTGTCCATTTCTCCTCACTGTCGACTTCTTCAACTTGCCATTTCGCTCGTAGATTACCGATTGTTTCTATCATCAGTATTTTCTTCACCGACGGGAGTCAGGGGCCTACCTCGATCACCGGGTAGTAGGGATAGTAGTGTCTCCCATTGCCTTTCGGTCTTGAAACAATCTTGGTCCCTCAGACATAATGTCACAAAGTCCTTCTTGAGCGATGTCAAGGCGGTCCTGAGTCTCAGCATTGGGATCCTTCATAATCGGAAAAGGGACATACTCGAGATAAGGATGTAAATCTGAATCACCCTTTGGTCCCCTCACATTAACTTTCTTCATCTGTTCTTTACTACCCTTGATCACTTCCATAAACGTAACCAACGCTCGTCGTTGTTCATCATTCAAATCCAAAGCGGCAGGATCAGAGATCCAACAATGAATACCTCGTCGACCGGAGTATACCCATAAAAGGTGTTTGTACCCGAATGTATCTATCATCAGTACCATGACCAAGCAAGAAAAGAAGAGAGGCGTACCACGTAAAGCAGAATCCAAGACTTTGACAGCAGCTGCAATATACCCCCAACACCTCTTACAGATCTTCTTATCCGAACAACAAGTTCGGATCTCATCATAATCCGTCATATCAATATCAAACACCAATTCCCTTCGTTGAGGCTGTAATGCACCAGCAGCTAATGTCTTTCGATCTCTAGGCTAGAATATCAGTCTTCTTTCTACATCCTATTGACTATCGATAAAGGGAGGAAAGACATACCCTAGCAGTGTATTGAGGTCCAATTTCGAATCGAGATGGATTCAACCTAACCACCTCTTTCTTGAAATCTTCTGCATTATTGAAACTGTTATATCGGATGTAGATATCGCCAGTCAACGTGAAAGCGAATTCACGATGAGTAAAGAGTCTTCCGGGAACTATATATCAGCCTAGCCCCTAGAACAGACCTCGCCGAGGGCGAGAAGATGAGAGACAGAGGAGCGAGGGAGGAAAATTACCTTGATCTTGATTTAACCAGAGGAAGAACGGTCGATATGGGAATAAACGCCTGTAAAAGGCATTCATCACCTGTGGTGATTCCGGACTGGATGTGAGCTTGGTCCTGTATGACCGGGTTCACGGAGGACTGAGCTTACTCGTAATGTTGCATCCTGTCATCAGTACTATACTTGTGATTTCGTAAGATGACTTACTTGTCTGTAGCAATTGCCATTTCCCTATTTTAACCCGTTCGTCTGTCAAGTAAATTATTCTGCGCTGCTTGTAGTGGTTTGGAATGATCTTGCGCGTCAAGACAGTGATGATACTGAACTGTATTGCAGTTCCAAAAGTGATAGAGGTGAAATGTAAAGTTAATTCGACATGAGGAATCAAGACGCGTCGGACGCGTTTCCAATTTTCACTCCACCTACTCTATCATAAAGTCAGTCATAAGGGACCTTTTTGCCAGTTATCTCAATGACTAGGCTTCATAACAACAGGCATCGGGGGCAAGATCGATCACAGCAGATTTTACACAAGCAATGCATCACACCACTTGATAAAGCCAAAATCTAGCAAACCCGCCTTCCCACCATCTGGTAACCCTTACGGCCTAGCGGCCTAACGACGGCAGGCCTAGGCAAAGACCTTCTTCCTACTCAATTCATCCTCCCCAACCTCCTCTCTCAACCTCTTACCCCTCTCCTCCCTCTCATCCTCCTCACCTCTCCTCTGCCTGTATTTCTCACCAGCAGCCCTCTTGGCACTAGCCCTAACACTGGCTGGACTGATGAATTCAGAGTTTTCAAATACAGTGGGTCCACCGAAAGAACCTTCGAATATCCTTATTGGGGTGAGGACAAATCGGGGGCCAATCTCTGTTAGAGATACTTGAGGTGGGCCGGCGGGTTGGAGGGGGTCTTTCTCGATTATCTGCATGTCAGCTGTGCGTTCTCAGTTGGACGGGCGATCGCCCAGACGCCGCGGGAGGCTCGACTCACTTGATAGTTCCTGAACCAAATTCGGTTGTCGAGGATAGAGAACAACATGATATGATCGATGAAAGGCTTCAATCGTCTCGAAGTTTTAGGTACAGAGAATGCCTATCATCAGCCTTCTCCCTGCCTAAGATCGTGAGGGATATGGGTGTAAACGTACATGAGTCAATAGCTCCTTGGTCAAAGACTTCCATTCCTCCCCTTGCCAATTGCCATCAAAAGCGACCAATCCCCTACTTCCCTTCAAACAATTTCCAGTCATTTTCAATTCATCCATCGTATGGATGTTTTGTACATGACATTTCACCGATGGACCATTTGGTGATCTCGAGATCCACATGTATAGATCCTCATGACGTCTTGCTTCAAAGTATAGAGTGTTGGAACAGGAGTGTAGGTCTGATAATTCGTTAAGAAGGTGTAGAGAGGACTTGGAATCTAGTTTCGAATCTACTCATTAGATCCTTCTCACACCTATAGAGCCCAGATATAATGACTTACCCTTCTTGGTATGAGGTAGGAGAGCTTCCAAATCGTTCATGAGATGTCGCATTCGCTGCGTCACTCCCCTCGAGGAAATAAGCAGATTTTTGTCTTTTCTGGGTTTCTGCTTGTTCTCCGTCCTCACTTCCTCGTCTCCATTGGACTCTGCCTTTGACTTTCCCTTCCCCTTGTCCTTCCTCTTCTGAACGTCTGTTGCTGCTTTGAGTACTGATGACATTGTGGTATGTGGTATATGATGATAGACTCAGAGTGCAGAATAGACGAAGGAATTCAACTTTTTAAAGCGGGGGGAATATTTAGTGATTCACTCTGAGCTTATTGCACAGAGTGAAGGATTAAGCTGCAAATATGCATGCATGTCGTGTGCAATCCACTACTCTACATGGCAGATGCTCAGCTTACAGCCAATCTCCTATGACTTTGCGTATATCGCTTCATAATGTGATATGACTATAGAATAACATGTATCATCACTTCCCCCCTTCCACTCATTGTACCCTAGTGGCCATCCCTCGAATCAGGTCTTCTAATAGGAGGTAACTGATTGCGATGTTCTCGATCTCGGTCACCGCCCGGGTCCGTTATGACTGGTGGACTAGGCGTACCAGATAGTAAATTACTGACAGACGGCTGTGTAGGGAAAATGGGTAAGAGTGAGAACCCATCATCCTGTCCTCTTATTCTCAGATCATTCAAGGAAGGGATTTCGGAGCGGTCAGACGGAGTGCGTTGTAGTGAGGATGCTTGAGTTGAGTACGGGGAGTATTGGCGGGAAGAAGGTCGGGATAGGCTTGATGATGAGGCTGTTGGTTGATGTGAATGGGAGTTTGATGAACTTCCTTGATTCAATGAGAAAGCAGAAAGGTCGGAAGGGTGGCCCGCTACTTGTCAGCTATACGTCCGCGTTTCAGCATGGGATAGCTTACCTCCAAACCTGAGGGAAGGAGCTGGATGCCAGAGATTGGGAGTCATTCCATCGTCCATTTGATACCTCGATGAGGAATTGTATCTCTGGTCCTGCATCTGTTCGTACGGATAGCCATTTGATTGGGAATGGGGTTGATGATGTGGGTGTGGAGAGGGATTGTGATTCGACCCAGATCCAGAGCCGGCGATAGGTGGACCAGATAAATGAGAGGGTCCAGAATGATACTGCATCATCCCACCAGATGGTCGCCGGTTGTATGAATCATGATCCCTCCATACTAGTGTACGTGGTGGTGCGCTATGTGGAGGAGTCGCAACATTAGGTGACGGGATAGCGATAGGCGGCGGATGGTTCTGGGCAGAATGAGTATAGAGGGGAGGATCTGTTTGAGGTCGATATAGCGGTTTAGGTGATATCGGTTGTGATGGCCCAGAACCTCTTCGGCGAGCTTCGCTCCTACTAATCAGCTACTGCCCTTCCTTCGGAACGATGTAGGACTCACTGTCGACCAACTGAGGTGTCTGTCCTCAATTTCACCTTCAATCCCTGCGCGGCGAGATGTCGAGTCAAAGCCGTACTCTCTCTCATACCCTTGAACAACTTTGGTGAAAATACCTCGAAAGGTTCAGAGATAGTATGTGTAACCTCCATCAATCCAGAACTACCATCAGCGTGCCATCTGTGAAATCCATGTAATAGCTTACTCTGAGGTTTGGAACAAGGTAAACTTCAACCTAAAGACTCCTGGCATCCTCACGCTCAATTTGGCAAAGATGACCAATTGTCCAATATGTCCGTCCAACCCCCTCAACCTCTCTGGGGTCTGTACGACCTCTCCAGCCGATGCATCCGCCCCCGTTGGTGTTTTAACTGGTGTATATGTATTCGGCGAGTCTGAATCAAGTGGTTGGGGATGAACGATGGATGCTCTTATAAAGAATCGAGTCATGCCAGATTCTGCGTCACTACATGTGCTAGTTTATCAGCTTGTATTTTACATCCGAGATCCAAGGAACATACGCATTATCGAGTAGTAGTTCAACAACAGGCGGGGGATCTACCGGACGTCGATCGACTAGAGTGTCAGCATGGAGACCCTCTTTTTTTCCCACTAGCACTAGCAGAAAATAGTGACTTACTGGTCTCGTTTTCTTCTTTGAACGAACATAATCTAGCTCTTTCAGGTTGCTGAATCACCCTCAAAGAGTACAAACTTCCATCAGCATTCCATACAGAGAGAGTAGGCTTACGGTTTATGCTTCTTGGCCCTATGCCCCGAGTCTGAATTGACTGGGAATCCATCATCTGAACCGATTCTACTTCTTTTTTCTGGGTATCGATCATGTCCATTTTGATGTTGATAGTGTTTACGGTCTTGGTTATCGAATAAATCGATTCCTCCCGGTGTCATAATCGCTATGTATGTAGGTTCATGGACCCTCGCTATATTGTCGTTGCGATGGTTATCTGATAGTGATGCAACACGGTAAGTGACGATGTGTTGTATATATGTGTGTGCGGCAAAGAAGTTTGTATTTGTATGGTACCAATGCGCGACTTGACTTGCGTAATTCCTCGATTGGATTCAATAGAGATCTCGGCCAAACTAGGGTACGGGTATTCTAATGGGATTTGTTGTTGGTAGTGGAAAGATTCAAGGGTACAAGTAGTAATCCGGAAAAGTACTGGAAGGAAGCGGGTAGCGGTATATAATTCGGTTTCGATAGCGTACAGCGTGTCTCGGGAACCCGGACTGGAAATGAAAGGGGGGTAGAGTAAACGTCCTTTGAGTATTCGTGCTGAGGCGTAACTCTGTGTGGGTGATAACGCTTAGTGGGACGATAGTATATGATATGATTGACAAGTGCAAGTGCAACGGAGAGGCTGAGAAATGTTATGGCATAGGCTTGAATTGAATGCTGTACGAAAAAACGCCATGTGATCGACATCAGGGTTACATACTGCTAATACCCCGTAGCGATGAATAATCAGCACCAGAACTACTTCCTCGCAGGTAATCATTCATTGGAATCACTTAAGTTCTCTTCCCTTCCATGGAGAGCCTTCCAAACCGAAACTCTACTAAGATAGACGGGGACTGGATTACTCTTCGGCCCCATGACAAACGGGCCCAGACGGGCGTTTCTTTGGATTCCAATACAGGGGGAAAGATTACAGGAGGCGTTCAGGTGTTTTTGCTCGTATGACGCGATACTTCAGCTCTCACCCCGTGAATCACGGTCATCTGATGATATAAGATTTCCAGAACTACGCTCACCATCGCAACGAAGAGTCAGCAATACATTATGGGTGTGCATAAGCATAAGCAACTGGTATCTTGATTATGCATCTCGTGTAGATCATTCAATAGGGGAGACCGGTCAGAGGGTCGGCACCGTCACGGTGTCTTCATTCCTGCTAATCCTAATTAAAATTATCATCTAACTCTATAAACGCCTACAGTGGCCATTTTATCAGTCTCCTTCTCCCCTTGCCCCTGAGAGACGAGCTGATAATGAATCTCCACATCGAGTTCTCTCGAATTTTCTTTACTCTTCCGACAGTTGAAAGTCCCCTGGATGACATCGCCTATTGATCAGCCATCACGTCGCACTACATTTAATTACTCCGGACGGACCTTTCTTCACTTCAAGCGGCGCACGGAGGAGGAAAGCAACTTGTTTCCAATGCGTGGCCTGGCCCCTCGGTCCCGTGGTGAATGAGATTTCCTTCTCGACGGCTGACACGGGGGATTCATATTCGTCATGTTTGAACTGGTCGATATCGACCTCTTCGCTAGTGGGTTTGCCATCTCGATTGAAGAAGGTGTCGAAATGTGTGAGGAATGCTCGGATAGTAGTGGATGTGGTGGCGGTAAGGGTAAAGGGGGTTTTGAAATCTAAGCTCTTGACGGTTGCCGTCTGGGCGTCCACGTCCTGTGAATCAGTCGTCTGTCCTCTTCAAGCGAGATGTACATACCTTGATGATGAACTCGTTGGTGACGACCTCTTTGGCCTCGTTGATATCAATCTGTCCCTCGTCAAAGTAAGACGTTCCCATAGTAGACATATCGAATCCTGTCATCAGTACACACACTATGCTCGATCGAGCTAGCTCACCGTAAACAGAGTTCCAGAAATCAATCTTCTCCTTCCATAGCCTCTCACCAGTGATAGCAGTCAACACAAGGCGAGTTTGGGAGGGAGCCATTAATCCCCCAGGGGCTAGGAATCGGTCTCGTGCACTGATATCAGGATTGATCCTAGAGGTCTGGGGTATACTCACGTGAGGACGGAATCCAGCATAGATTCGTATAAGAGCATGTACCCCTAGTCATCAGCCACCATCGCGATATCAGGAACAAAGGGGGACGTACCATCCACTCGCTGACGATGACATCGACATGCTTGACTGGGAGTTCGATGTCTTCAACCTTGCCTTGGATGATACTATCATCAGCGTCCTCACCCCATCCATCATGTCAGGGAGCAAGGGAGACATACGTGATCTTATCCCTGAAACCGTTCTTGACGATGTTTTCCCTAGCCTTTACTGCCAATCCGCTAGCTTCGATGGCGTAAACATGTTTAGCCCCAGCTTTAGCAGCAAGCACTACATATCAGTTCTTCTCCTTCCTTATTGTACCCAGACAGGACATACTAGAGAGGATACCAGTTCCACATCCTACATCCATGACTATAGCCCCCTCGAAGATTTTAGGGTTCGATAACAAGAATCGAGCATAGGTGACAGTCCTGGTAGTATCCCTCAACATGATCTCGTGGATATCTACCTTCAGCTTCACCCATCATATGAGGGACTCACCATTATGCTCATAAGAATCAAAGTAATGGGTATCATCATCCCTAACAGCTTTCCCCTTTCCTTTCCCGTTATTCTTGACACCTGGTCCCAAGACGATTTGTTCCCCTCCATCACTCTCGTCGTTGGTCATTTCCTGGACTAGGTTCTGGAGTCGTTTGACGTCCGCTTTAGCTTTCTCTAGCTCTGCTTCTAATTGGGTGACACGCTCGGATCCTGCTTCTTTGGTGGACTTGGCAGTGGTAGTAGATTGAGCGGGTTCCTCGTCGTCGGACCATTCATCGTCGAAATCCATTTCTATACATCAGCTAAGCTCGTATACACAGGGGTAGACATACGTAGCAACGGATCATCGGGGATGACGGGGATCAACAATCCCTCGTCACTGAATACCTTGTCACTCCCCGTCAACGCTTTAGCTGCTTCAGCACTAGCTCCCTATCCATGAGCCTTGATTTTTGTAATTTTTATGAACAGCTCACCTCCCTCCTGATCCAATTGATCAATCGCATACGTCCATACAGATCAAGTCCCTTCTTCGTACTCTCATCTTTAATACTGAAACCATGTTCCTTCGTATCAAACTCAATAGCAGCTGTTGAATTCGGGAACGTTCGGTCTGAAAACAACGACTTCGTCTGTAGAGCTTCACCAAGCGATGATGCCCAATCCGAGAGTCTATCTTCTTCTCCGCTCGATGAGCCCGAGTCGTCTTGTGGTTCTGCGTTGAATGGTACGCGGTACGACATTTTGTATAGTACTATGAGTGCTTGCAACTAGAAAAATAACTTTTGTCAAGACAGGCACAGAAGATGACGAGATATGTCAAAACCGCGAATAGTACTTCTAATAGCTTCTGACACGGTCAAGCAGCAAAAACTCAAATCGAGGTGCTCTGTCAGCAGAAGGCTATAGTGTAATGCCAGCGCCAACTTGACTCCCATTCAGCAAGCTAAAGAGGGGAAGTCGAGCTTGAAAGATTGTATTAGAAGAAGTTCCCGTAGGAACGTAATGCTTCTAACAGCATTAAGAACAGATACTACACATGATCTTAGCCAAAAGAGGCCAGAGAGGATAGTTTCTAGGGTTATCCCTAATTAGCGTCCGTAAATTCAAACGCGTATTATATAAAGATATAATAGGTATCATAACACCGTATGTGGCATTCACACACTCGGATAGCTCCGATATCAACTAAAGGTGGAGGGAGTTCAACTTCTACTCTAGCCCTACCATCATCCACCATGTCGCTCAATTCGGTGGTCAATAATCTAGTAAGAGCTGCTGCTGGTATACCGGCAGATATATCAGATGGCGATCTCGATAGGCATGTAGCCGAGTTGTTAGCTAAGGAAGCAAAGGAGAGAGATGCGAAATGGAGTGAGATAGGTCTAGGGGGGTTGTTGGGTAATGACAGGTCTCAGTGAGCTCTCCCCATCGGTCTGAAGTCGAAGCTGATCTCCAGGCCCGATCCAAACGCTCCGAAGCCGAACAAGCGATTCTTGGCCTCTATAATCAAAACGGTGGATAATCACAACTCGACAGTCATAAGGCAACAACTAGAAGCAGCGTCCACTGCCAGATCTAATTCCGGGTTAGGAGAATCATCTCGTTCAGCAGCATCGCGTATGTTTGGAGGAGCAATGCGAGACGTCGGTAGTCGACCCGTAAAAGGCAGGGGAATGAGGTCAGACGACACAGAAAGAGGTCGAGGTAGGGAGGAGAGGGAGAGAGAACAAAGATGGCACGACAAGAGGCAAGGAAGTAGGGAGAGAAGGACGAGGTATGATGTAGGTGAAGAAGAGGAGATGATGAATAATGGTATGGAGGGGGTACCGGAGAGTAAAGAAAGGCAGGATTGGACAAAAAGGAAGAATATAAGGGACGATGAGAGGCGGAGGGAACGCGAGCGAGAGAGGGAGGAGGGGTCGGAGGATGAAGATGAACGACGGAAAAGGAGGAGTAAGCTGTATGGGGATGAGGAAGAATCGAGGGGCAGTAGACGATATGAGAAAGAGGAAATCCGGTCAAGTCGTCGGCAGGATGAAGATGAGTCTGGTCGGACCGAACGCAGGAAAGATGATGGGCAGCATGAAGGCGAGAATCGAAGAGATCGAAGACGGAGGAGAAGGGAGGAAGCGGAAGCAGCTGCCGAAGCTGAGGGGACGGTCGCAGGTGATAGGAAGTCTCGACGCGATAGTCTCAGTCCAAGGCGCCGCCGAGGTGAAGATGATCGAAGCCCGAAACGCAAACAGGACGATGACACCTCTATCAAACACGGGTCCAGTCGATCCAGAAGACGAGATGAGTTCGACGAAGAGCCACGATCGAGACGGCATAGACGCGACGACTCGGATACTCTTGATTCCCCACCACGCCGTTCACGTAGGGAAGAGGAGGACGACGAATCGCGCCAAACCTCCAGGCGGAGTAGGAGAGAGGAAGATGACTCTGAGTCGCAACTCGAACGGCGATCTAAGAAGGATGGAAATAGGGACGGCCTCGAGGAAGAGGGCAGGTCATTGCATAGGCGTCGTTCTCCCTCACCAACTAGGGAGAGGAAGGAAAGGAAACGCCATGACGACAGCCCACGAAACAGTCGCTACGATGATCGTGACCGCGACTCGGGACGTCCACGCAGATCCCCTTCAAGGGAAGTGAGCATGTCCAGCCGCCCGTCTCGAGCATCATCACCACCTCGCCGCAAAGCCACATCTACTCGCCCCGCCAAGTCACCATCCCCCGGTCCACCACCTCCACCGCCCAATGCAGCTCCTCCGCCTCCCGACACTCCTCCCCCATCACCTCCTCCAGTACCTAGTAAGATGGATAAATACTTTGACGAGGATTACGATCCCCGCCTCGATTTGGGTGAAGTACCTCGTAATGGATACGTTCCAGAGGTAGGATGGGATAATATGCTCGCTATCCTCAAGGAACGTGGGAAGAAGGTATGTCCCTGTTTACTCTATGACCAAGGGGAAAGAGCTTATAATAGCCTCGAAACAGATCACCAGGTTTATATGATGATCCCATGGAAATCCCGAAAATCAAATTGCGACGGTCGCCATCACCTACATTGAAAGAACTGGAGAAGGCTGAAAAGAGAGCTAAGAGGGCCATGAGGGGGTATGATGATGATTGCGAGACTGAGGCTGAACGATCTAAACGAAAAGCAGATAGGAGGAAGGAAAAGGAGGAGAGGGCGAGGGTCACGGCTCTAGGCCCGGGGGACGGGGGTGGATTGTTTGATGTGGAGTACGTCAAGAAGGGTGGGGTGAGGGAGTGGGATATGGGCAAGTAGCCGCAGCGGTAGCGGCGGAGAGGGGTTCGGAATCTTACGAGAGACACGCCTAGCATACCATAGTATAGTAATGTGGCATATCATGAATATAGTGCATATACTCTACTATTGTGAACAACAACCCACTCACCTATACTTTTACCTTCTTAGCATCCTATCTGTCAGTAGTCATCACCAATCATTTGTGAAGTACTGACTGATTCCTCGCCATTTGCGGGCTTTGCAGTTCCAAACTTCTCTGCCCGTTTCCTCTTCTTCTCCTCTTCAACAGCCAATTTCTCTTTCATCTCTCTATTTCGTCAGCTCCACCCACCTTGCAGTAATTGACTTACGGAGTCAATTCCTCCGATTTTGGTTTAGCCGCAGGTTCAGGTGCTTTAGCCTTAGCAGCGGCAGCAGCAACAGGGGCCTTCTCTTCCTTCTTATCCGGTAATCCAAACTTAGCAGCACGCTTAGCTAAGACCTCCTCACTAATCCCCAAAGGAGCTTTATCGATCGCTCCGACCTTCTCCTTCTTCTCAACCGCGGGAGTCGAGGCTGCGGCCGGGGCTGGGGTTGATTTTGGTTTTGGTTTAGATGCGGTAGATGTTGGGTTTGGGTTGAAGGCAATTCCGAATCGTTCTGCTCGCGATTTCATAGCTTGTTGTTCTGGTGTTAATGTTTGTTCTGTTGACGTTTCTGACTGGGCTGGGGCGGAGGTGGTCTATCATCAGCTCAGTCCAATTCAGGATAAGCTAACTTACAGGTGCAGTCTCGGTAGCGGGCTGTTCTTCCTCTGGCGCAGTCTGAAATTAGCTTAGTCGCACACTACATGGTTGGGCTTACAAGCTCCTCCTCTCCTGGTGCAGCTACGTTGGCCTCTAGTAGACGCTTGACTAGATCGTCTTTCTTGCCTGTCTGAGGAAGGTCATGTTTTGAGAGTAACTCCTTCAATTCGGTGACTTTTAGCTTTTGTCTGAATGTTGGTATTGATCAATGAGTCGACGAATGGCTTACAGGCTTGCTTCCGACATTATTACTATGTCTTTTAGGTCAGAGTATGTATCGACGAGGGGATGATGGACAACGGTTAGGTCTCGAGTGGGGTGGTTGGGTGTTAAGTGAGGGTAACAATTAGCGATACCTCTCTGATCTAACCCTACGTGTCGTTCTTTTCACAAACACCCACCTCCCTTATCACTCCGCCAACCATGTCACAAGAACCAGTATCCTTATCAGATATAGGTACGTACTGTCATTCACATGCAACATATAACATTCCCATCACCAACCAACACCACTAACCCACAGATCCAAGGCTAGGACAAACAGATGATACCTACCTCTCACCAGAGAAACCTACGAACGATGATGCTCCCGAGTCGGATGCCCCCAAAGGCAGAGGTAAAGGCAAGAAAGCGTCAAACGCAAATAAGAAGAAAACAAAAGGAATGCAACCAGGTTCAACAGCCGATTATAAACGTAAAGAAGCGAATCGATTAGCAGCAGAACGATCACGTCAGAGGCAAGCAGAACATCGAGCAAGTCTACATGAAGCTGCCAAACGTTTGAGGACGGAACAAACACAATTGAAAGCGGAAATAGCGAGATTGGAGAGGGAAGCTGTTGAGGGAGTCACATTTGGATTCAATGAAGAACAGGATGTTGGGAAAGTACAGGCCTCCAATGAAAGTCCTGTTGGAGTCGGAGTTGGAGTTGGAAGTGGGATGAGTAATGAGGCGATGGAAGCTGAGGCCGAGGCTCAGGCGCATTCGAGAACGATCTTGGCAGCTCTGATGTCGGATGCAGAGATCGATCAAGCGTTAGTGGGCCAGTGGATGGATCAGGTTGGGCACGGGGCTGAAGGGGAGGGACCATCAACGTCGAATACCATACCTCATGCGCCAACCGATCAGACACTACATACTCAGACTCAACCCGACTCTCGACATCGTGATACTCGATCACCATCTATTCATTCCGACAATGTACCTCCCGAACCTGCAAAACCGAATGGAATGGGAGTAGCTCTACACGCCGAGATGGAGAGGCATTTAAGGGAAGATCTAGCCGCTACAAAGATTGCCATCGATCAGATCGGAAAGGAGTTCATGATCCTCCGAGGAGAGATGGAGCGACCAATAGACCAAGAATACCTCGATGAGATAACATACGTTCACTACAATTCTCCCCTACCGCCCAACTCTTATTCCATGGATGAAGGGGTCCTTTCTGGGATTGTCGAGTCCTTGGAGGCGGAATGTTTAAAGGTCACCGATGAATTGCCGGGGTTGAAGGAACAGCTGGTGGAGCTCAAGGAATCGAGAATAGCAGAGGCAGAGAGGTTAAAGACGTTGTTGGCGGGATTGAACGTCAGTGAAGATGATCGGATCGTCGTCGACAAGTTGCTCAAGCCATTATCGACACATTTGGATGATCTCTTGATTGGTCTAGCGCCAGAGGTGAGTACACCATCTTGAAACGATTAAGACATGGGCTGACAGGCCAGAAAGCAGACGCACTACATGCTATTCTAGGCTCGACCCTTGCGCCAGCAATCGCACCCCGTCGCCGAGGTCGCCCACCCCGCCACCCCGCCGTAGCTCGCCAGAGAGCGCCACGAAACAAGAAGTCCAAACTCTCTCACCAGCTCGAAATGGATCAAGATCAAGACCAAGACCACGATTCAAATACCCAAGATACTCCCCAGCACGAAGAACAACAACACCAGCAGCCCGAGATGGAACTTCAAAATATACCTGAACCCCATACCCACACCCATGCCCAAGGGGAAATGACGACTGAAGAATTGATTTCTCAATTAGCAAACCACGATGATCAGGACCTTAGGGATTTATTGAGTTCTCACGCAGAGAATGAATATGCCGCTCAACATATTTCGGCTCACTTACAAAATCAATTGGATAATCAACCGAATCCATTAGATACACCCACCCATCATCATCATATGGGACATGGAGAGAGTTCGACAGGGCATCAGAATATGAGTCATCAGGTTGTTCATTTCAAACAGGGTCCTCCGGGGAGTTGTGATATCTGTTCCAGGACCCAGACTACCGTTTGGAGAAAGGTGAATGTGAATGGAGAAGATCTACATGTTTGTAATCGTGAGTTCATTCATCCCGACCGGCACGAAGGGAAGCTAATAGCAGCATGCGGGATGTATCACATCAAAACCGGTCAAATCCGTCCACCAGAACTATGGGGAGACGGTAAACTCATCCGTAAAAGAAGAAAATCAACCCACCCCAGAAACACAAGAGACGAGAATGGAAAGAGGTTTAAATCACAAGAAGGTTTAGAACTAGGTCTACTAGATTCCGACGAAGAGGAAGGGGAGGTTGGGAATCTTGGAGAAGTTGATCATGAACATGAACATGATCATGAACATGAGCATGAGCACGATCATGATGATTTCCGAGCTACGTTGGGGATTGAGGGAATTAGTGAAATTATGAAAGAGTTTGGGGATGGGGTCGGGGTTGGGGATGTTGAGCAGGATGTTGCGAATGTCTTTGGATCTGTCGAGTAGGTAGTGAGCTGAGATATTGTCTGGCCAGGTATCTAGTGTAGATATTGTCTGAGATACGCTATGTATTGTTTTGGCCCCTTGCCTCGCTCGCGGTCGAGATCCCGTGATGTCTGCGCTTGAAGGTTGAAGTTTAAAGGCAAAGATCTCACGCAGTCTCTGATTATGCTCCGAACCAGAAGCCAGTGTCAATCAGATGAGATGAATTGAGATATTCAGCTTCAAAGAAACCAATACATATGCAAACGACTGTCTTATATTACAATGATTAAATTCCTACAATTCACCTATTCCCCCATCCTTAAGCAAGGACAGGTCCAGCCTGCTTGATACTAGCATCGATATCGTTCTCGTACTTTGCATATGCCTTCTGGAACATGCCTCCCAACTTTTCAACTTCAGCCTCGAAAGCCTCCTTAGATGGCCAGACCTTTGCGGGATGCAAGATATCTGATGGAACACCTTCAACGGCTTTGGGGATTGATAGGTTGAATACTGGGAAGTTTTCGAATTCGGCTTTAGCAAGTGATCCATTGTGAATGGCATCGACGATTGCTCGGGTGTACTTGAGAGGACATCGCTTTCCGGTGCCGAATTTACCACCAGTCCAACCGGTGTTGATGAGCCAACAGTCGACATTGTTTTGTTCCATCCTCTCTGCGAGCATCTTTGCGTATCGACCAGGGTGCAAGACGATGAAGGGTTGACCGTAACATGTAGAGAAAGTGGGTGATGGCTCGACAATACCGTCTTCGGTACCTGGGGTTTTCGAGGTGTAACCGGCAACAAAGTGATATTGAGCCTGTTCGGGGGTAAGTCGAGAGACAGGTGGCAAGACACCGAAAGCATCACATGTAAGCATGATGATGTTGGAAGGTTGTCTGTCGGCGATACATGGGATCTTTGCGTTTTCAATGTATTCGATTGGGTAGGCGCATCGAG
This sequence comes from Vishniacozyma victoriae, assembly GCA_017654735.1. Taxonomy (NCBI): domain Eukaryota; kingdom Fungi; phylum Basidiomycota; class Tremellomycetes; order Tremellales; family Bulleribasidiaceae; genus Vishniacozyma; species Vishniacozyma victoriae. The sequence goes on from JADPYG010000088.1 coordinate 2,453,710, forward strand.
TGTTTTCAGTAATTGAAACATCATCGTAATCGGGAACTCGGTCGGCGGGGTTGTAGACGACATTCTCGAGGATAGATCCGAATTTGATAGCACCGTAAATCTCGGGTTCCTTCTCTTTGGAAAGATTGATGGTCTTGGCGTAACAACCACCTTCAATGTTGAAGACTCCAGTGTCTGACCAGACGTGCTCGTCATCACCAATCAACAACCTGTTGGGGTCGGCAGAAAGGGTAGTCTTTCCAGTTCCACTCAAACCGAAAAAGAGTGTAACATCTCCTTCCTCTCCGTTTGAAGATTTGGCCTGGTTGGCAGAAGAGTGTAGTGATAATTGCTTGAACTTGACGGGCTGGAGGTAGTGCATGACGGAAAAGATTCCCTTCTTCATCTCTCCAGCGTATTCGGTACCGAGGATGACCATTTCCATTCGCTTGAAATTGATCTCGACGGATGTAGTTGATGTCATACCGGTAGTGAATCGATTGGCAGGGAATTGACCAGCGTTGTAAATGATGAAATCGGGTTCACCAAAGTTGGCGAGTTCCTCAGCAGTAGGTCGAATCAACATGTTGTGCTAAATGTAAGCATCACCCTTATGGTGAATAAAAGGTAAGGGAACTTACCATGAACAAAGCGTGGTATGCCCTGGAAGCAATGACTCGGACCTTGATCCTGTACTTTGGGTCCCAACCGGCAAATCCGTCGAAGACGTAGACGTTTTCTCTTGTGTTTAGGTAATCAATAGCTCGTTCACGGTTGATCTCGAAAGTGTGTTCACTGTCCATTAGTCTTTGGCATATGTCATGAAAGAGACGACCTACTCCATCTTGATGTTGACGGGACCCCACCAGATATCATCCTTACTTCCATCCTCGTAGACGATTCGCTTGTCTTTTGGCGAACGACCAGTCTTCTTTCCAGAGAAGTTGATAAGCGCACCACTGGAGGAAATGACTGCTCCTTCATTGATGATAGCATCTTCATATAGAGAGGCGACAGGGGCATTTCGCTTAGAATCAGCTATGGCCACTTCCCCAGTAGCAGACTCACCTTGATGTGGATTCTGTCAAGGTCGAATCCGGCTTGAGAGAAGTATTTCATCTCTTTACCTAGGAATTCATTGTCTTGTTGTTTAGCAGCTGGCATCTTGATATGTATGTATATATGTATTGGTAAACTGATGACAGTCAGCTAATCATCCATATATCTGCTTTGTTCAACGGTGGTAATGGTGGTGACGGTGGATGAAAGTAACCGGACCCGGGGTAAATTATAACCGGATCTGGAGTCCCTTTGTTCCCCACCGGCAGTAGATAGCAATGGAGATGGGATGAGGATGAGAACTCACAATTAAAGAAGAGGAAGGAGTGAAGTAGTGGGAATGTATACAGGATACCTCACAGACCTTTCTACATATATACCACGCCCGGTCCCAAAGGATATATACGGCACTCCCGCATCGACCCGAATGATTTCGAACGCGACTATCAACTTCAACCAACTTTGGAAAGACTGGAACCCCGCGATTATCGAATCCATCGGACAACATCGGATTAAACCGGATTGTTCCTTGCAATCAACCAATCTTGATTTCAGAGGATGTAATTGATCGGAGACTTTCGGTTTTGGATCCACGTGCTTACCCTGAACTCTTTGATGGGAGACGGATCATTGTCTAGCCGAGGAGCCCACTTTCCGCTACCTGGTGAGGGATGGACACGGGCAGTGCACGGAGTGTGATAGACCGCATCTCACCTAGCATAGCTGGATTGTGCTCTGCATACATCCATAAAATCGAGTTGTCACCCGGAACAGACCGTATCTACACACCGCCACGGAATATTCGAAATCGCCAGGTTCGAAATAGTAAATTCGAAAATATCAAGATCCCTCCGGACTCCGGGAATACCCGGAGCTATGAACTACGGTGTCATGACATGGTACATGAATGCATCATATCGGCTCTGCCTAATGGGTCGTTACATGTCATTATCGATCCGCGAGCTACCTTGCTCTCTTTCAGGATCCGCGCTTATCTGTCACACCGGTCCGGGCCTCGAGACTACCTACTTCTTACTCTTCTTGCCTGTTGCATTCTGTTCGAGATGGGCCGATATTGCCTCTACCATATCCGCCTTCTTTGTTTTTCCGGTGAGGGATACTTCTGCCTCGTCAGCTGATACTATGGGTGAGACGTGGAACTTACGATGAAATTTCGCCCAATCCCTCAATTCAGCTACTTTCAACTATTCATCAGCTCACTCCCAAGACTATCTATGGGAGCTTACACTGGAAATAGATCCATTCCTCCAAGCAGCCTCTATATCTTCCAGATCACCCTCATCAACTTCAACTTTATGTACAGTCCTCTTTGTGCCCCCCTTCAACGTCTCCACTGCTCTAGGATCTTCTTTTATGGCGTTATTCCATTGTTCCATGTATTTACCTGCTATCTTGTGCATCCCACCGTGTTTCGGGAATGTCTTGTCCAAGTCGGCTATGGTATCTGGGTCGGAGGTATCGAAATCCTCTTCGAAAGCTAGAGCTTGTAGTTGAGCGTAATGGTACGCTAGTGCTACCCATCAGCTCCGACTTCGCTGAGAAGCAGGCAGCTCACATGGATTGGGATAAGCGTCTGGATTGTAATAACCATGCCTTGATTTCAATCGCGTAACAATCTTCTCCATCATCAATACCTGCTGTTCCGTCCCTGATCATCAGCTCCTTCCATAATTACTAGACATGACGCACCGATATCCTCACTACCCGTGATTATCTTGGGTGGTGCCCTAATATCATCCCGATAAGGTAGAACAACAATGTGGAATCCAGGAGGCATTTCCTGAGATTTACCATCTGCCGACATCTCCTCAGGTTGGGGGATGAGGACAGCAAATTCAGGTTGGGTATTACGTCTGAATCGACAGAGGGCGAGGGCGTGTTTATTTAGTTTCGTACATGATTGAAGTAGCGCGGAGAACGTTCTTGTTGAGCCCGTGTATGTCTGCTTGTCAGCTGACGCCCGAAGTCGAAAGCTCACGTTTTCGTCGGGGTAGATGAAGTAGGAGTGCTTGATATTCTCGTCTATTTGGAGTAGGTCGGCGGATTGGAAACCAAGGATCTTGATTTCTGATATCAGCACTGTCAGGTGATCAGACTTACGAGGAGGAACACCCATAGACTTCATCTCGGCGACCTCGGAATCAGTAAACCTCAACTGACTCGTCAGCCAAATGTCCTACACGGGAGCAATCAGACTCACTCGAGTCTTAGCCACCACTCTAGGCTTCACGTCCTCCGTCACCGTGGCAGTAGGTTCAGCTTCCATAGCTTCATCCTCCTCTTCTCCCTCATCTCGACGCCGCCTCCTCTCCTCGTCCCTCTTCAAAACTTCATCAGCAATCATTTGATTTCCCTGTAATTGCGCATCTGATTCCCACCAGTTCTTCTCAAGGATATTCTTGACGGATGATTCTTTACCGAATTGGAATGCGTGTCCGATTTCTTCGGGTCGGAGGACTGCTCCTGTTTCCTAGTTGTTTAGCTGTGCCCGAGTCGAGGAGTCGAGGGAGCTTACGGCTGAAGTATATTCTGATCTCGTGACTACTTCTTCCACGGTCTGACCCCTCATCCTGACATATTTCGGCTGGCCTTTTCCTTGTTCCGATACTAGCGCATATCTGATATCAGCTCTATCTCTGCTTGGAAGTCGCAGCTTACCCAGAGACACCAATTTCAATATCCCCATTCTTGCCCCCAATCTTGAGCGGTATACTAAACTGCACCCTTTTCGGAGCTTGCTTAATGACTAGATCATTCATGATCTCCTGCAACTTCTGCAGACCTTCTTCATCCGGCTCCTCTCCTGATGGGTCATCTTGGTTTTCGTCCCTGTTCAAGATGTCCTGCCATTAGTCCTTCCTCGCTTGAAACCGGAAGGGACTTACATTCCAGTAGATTGTCGGATTGAATCGATGTGTTGGGCGGTCTACGAAGAAAGTGTTGATTGTTATTCCGTATGTATCGAGATCCTGTTAGTCAGCTCACACCCTTCTCTGTTCAAGGATGATGGCCTACACCAAAGGTAGTTCGTGCAGCTTGTCTGGTCGAGCTAGATCCCGGTGGTTCATCATTGTCAGTGACCAAGAACACCCTCTTGTTTCCATTCATCCTCGATCCACTGCCATCAGTACCGGTCCATCCCAGGGAAGATCACTCACGCATCACGAAAGATGAAATTGCAAGTGACGAGCACTTCGGCGATATTCAGTTCTTTGTCCTTGTCGCATGGCGGGAAAGTCTCTCCCAATATGGCAGGCTGTGTCGTTTTCGTATCCTCCTCCTCATCGTCTTGTAGATACTGGCTATTTGCCGTTTCCATCAATTTGATAACTTTCTTGATTTCCTCTGCATTGATCGTTTGTAAGGGCTGATACACGAAAGTTCCGGGTTTGTAGTTCCCCGAAGAAGATGAAGAGACTTTATCAGGCTTCTATTAGCTCCTGTATATGTTCAAAGGGGTACTCACATCGATGTTATACAGCAGTAATCCCACACTATCCGCTGGCCCAGTGATCACTTTCCCCTTCTCAATCTTCACTACAGCCTCTAGCACCTGATGTAATGCACTCTTACCCCTGATTATTCCAGCCTCATTCTTCTCATCCGCCTGGGGTCGTTGCATGGACGTACTGGCATCGATACAAAATAGGATATGATCCCTAGCAGCATATTGATACTATCATCAGCTTCCATCTCTTACCAAAACAAACCTCGGATCTAATGAGATCATCATCGTCGCCTCCTTCTAAGGAATCCCATGATGGGACATCTCGTGGTCTGTCACCGTAATACGATGTCATGGTGCTGGATTGAATAGTACAGAAAGTGGTCTGAACAGTTAGACGTCTCGAGTGGAGGTGAAGTGGCCCCGCGTCAAGTTGACTAACCCTCTTGAAAGGGGGTATCAGATAAGGATGTTGTGATTCAATGCTCGACCCTTACTTTAGGAGGTATCTTCGCATGAATGCTCTGTGAAGGCAGTCGTTCGTAGGAAGACGTTCTTATGCTCATGTATGGACATCAACCTACCGCTATGCAGTGTCGAAACACCCAGGTGAATGAATCCCAGGTCGGTACTCGGTAAATGATGACGTCCTCGGTGGAGGTCACTTTCACTACTCCAATGAGTATAGAACCCAATCCCTAATAGAATCTCTCTACCATATATGCTATCATTATTAGCAAAACGTACAAACCTCACAACTCGATCTTTATATACTACCACAAGATTAGCAAAGATGTCTACCGCTTCTGACCCCTCTACCTATATCTTCAACCATACCATGTTTAGGTATGTTCCCTCCCCAATCCTGGGTGTTCGGCGATTGATGATGCAGGATCAAGGATCCTAAGGTATCTATTGAGTGGTATGAGCGAGTTCTTGGTATGAAGGTAAGTCAACACTCTGATCCGACCTATCTTGTCTGCCCTTGGGACCGAGAGGAGATCCATGTTGAGCTACTGCTAACTATTAATAGCTTGTCCGAGAATCCCCAGGAGGTGAGCTTATCTCCTCATTGTGACGACCCAGCTGACATTTAGGTGATTTCACCAACTACTTCCTCGCTTTCCCCCGAGGATTCCAAGGACAGGATATCGATTCCATGTCCAAGGAAGACAAGTCCGCACTCCTAGCCAGGAGGGAGGGTGTCCTAGAGCTATGCCACAACTGGGGAACTGGTCAGTCCCTCCATCCTTCCCATCACACGTAGCAAGACGCTGACAAGCAGAGAAGGATGACTCCTTCAAGGGATACGCATCCGGAAACGATGATGTTGGAAAAGGTTTCGGACATATTTGCGTAGCTGTCGATAACCTCGAAGCTGCTGTCAAGAGGTTCGATGAGGAGGGAGTCAAGTTCAAGAAGAGGCCCGAGGAGGGTAAGATGAGGGTGAGTCACAATTGTGGATACATGGATCGAATGCTGATGATAGCACATTGCCTTCATTTACGACCCCGATGGATACTGGGTTGAGATCATTGCTCACGGTGGAAAGCCCCTTGTCTAGGCGTAGGACTGAAGAGGAAGGATGGAAGTTAGTACTTAGTACAAGTCAAATGCAAAGTTGCACAAACGTCCTCGAAGCAGTATCAAGATATACATCACTACAAAACAAGTTCTAATATGGAATACCACTATTGATCAGCTCATCCCATCAATCAAGGGAAATACTCACTTCTGCATCTTCTGGAACCCATCATAGAAATTACTCCTCATATTCTCATGAGCATTCTTGATAACCCCGTGCATGTACTTAGCAGCAGCCCTCTCATTCAATTGCAATTGGAATCTATCCCTCAATCTCTTAATTGTTGGTTCACCTTTGAATGAAGGTAAGCCTGTTCCGAGCATCAAATGGACGGCATCGACTAGTTGATCTGCGTGTGGTCGAATCGCTAGGAAGGCTTTGATGGTGAGTTCCGTGAATGTCTTGTAGCCTTCGGAGTCTTTTCCACCCATCACTGCTACCATTTCGTGGGTGAGTTTGAACGAGTTTGGCTCGAATTTGATTCCCTGCTCATTAGCTCTTTGTTCTTACTGTACATGCGGTTGCTCACTCCGGGACCAATGTCGAACAAGAACCCAAAGTCTGCATATCAGCATACCACCTCAGCACAGGGACGAGTGCGGCTTACCGATATGAACGATATGACCCTCGCCATCAATCATGATATTTCCATTATGTCTATCCTTGATTTGCAGGATATAACAAGCCACAGAATAAGCAGCCATACTCTGGATAAATTGCCACCTAGCCCCCTTGAACTCTTCACTATTCACCCCACCATACGTATCGACGAAAAACGCGTACAGATCATTCACTTTCGTCCTACCCATCTCGTCCCTCGAGGTGGCGTTGGGTACGACATCGATAATTCCACATCCGGGTGCGGTAGCTAGGACACGATACGGGAAGAGGTAGAGGTCGAGTCCGACTTGATTAAATACGTTCTTGAACATTGCAATTACTTGGAGTGCAAGGACATCTTGGCGACAGTCGTCTCCTACTTTGAAAATTGCGCCTTGCCAGACATCGTATTTCTTCTTGATTATTTGGGAATCGTCCTCGGTAGAGCCGGTGCTTGCTTCGCATTTCTCTTTCTGTACCTTGAATGTAGCCATGAACGGTGCCTACTAATCAGTACCTGATCGTGACCCGTCCAGTAATCCTACCTTGGCGTGACTCTGTAGTGGTCGACCTGACTTTCGATCCAAGTCAATGACCTCACCATCTGGATTACTAGGTAAATAAACCCCGACTTCCAACTTGATCTTTGCCATTTCCTCATCAATCTTGGCCTAATCGTCAGCCTCATGATTATCATCATAGGACCGCAAACGCACCTTTTTCTCGGGTTTCGATTTCTTGATATAAGGCTTCAATTTCCCAGAGATAGAAGTAACCTCCTCAAAGAACCCGAACTCAAGTTCATAGAACGCCTTGGCTTTTCCACTGAGTCCAGCTACAATCATATCGATCATTCTGTCCAGCATAGGCTTCATTGGATCCGGCAATGACTATCATCAGCATTCCTCTAGAAAGAATAAGCTTACAGCATCGTCATCCTTGTACGTGTTCGCTTTCATATTCCATATAATCTGATGACAGAACAACTGAGAGATCTTGGATGTTTCGAAAATGAACCTCTCTACATATCCTAATCCATCTGAACGAAGGGCTTGTACACATTGGGGTACGAAGAAGAAAGTGAGGTCTACCGGATGCTGTTCGAGGACTCGCATTGCGTATTGGAGGATTAGAGGGTGATTTCCGTATCGTGGATGGAAGTAGACCAAGGCAGAGACGGGTGGGACAGGTGCCCAGACTGGTAGCCACTACCTGTCAGTCACTGATCTTTACAAAGACGATAGATGTACCTGTAAAGCCCTCCTCGTGGCTGGATCGAACTTGTCACCTAGGAGGTAGAAGATAGCTTCCGATACCCCGATAACGGCCTTGGGATCGGATCGTACCAGCCTAGTCAACTCATTCTGGACAGCTGGATACTTGAATCGTTCTCCCATATGAACAGCCATCGACGGCGAGATCCTCCATGCCTTGGCAACAAGCTTGGTCCATTCAGCCTGTCCATGAGCACATTTCAATATTCACGCGAACCAAAAGGGACATACCAGTGAGACCGACTTCTCAAGTTGACCAGCTTTACCACCTTGATGTTGGACATTGACAACATCTTTCCATACTGTCAATCGCGAGATCTCACTCTCGACAAGCAATTGGAGGATGCGAACTCGATCGCGGTGTCGGGCATTGTAGTCGCCTAGTGAAGTGTATCCTGATTGTCAGCTTTCAGTAATACCAGCACAAAAGAGCTGACCTCGGATAAGGAATGCAGGTGGTCGATCGGTAAGGGATGTAGTCGAGTGATCACCTTGAACAGTATCTTCCTGGATGGCGGTGAGGAAGTCATGCAGTAGCTCTAGCTCTCCAGCCACTTGTCCCCTATCTGATCCGAAAGACCACCTATCAATCAGCTAAATCAGCGACGAAGGTTTGGCAGCTTACTGAGGCCTAGACGAGAACCAGGCGAAAACGGCATTGTACAACCTCTCTCTGAACCTCAATTCCAATAGGGACTCCATCCGACTACTAGCAAGTATCTGGAATCCGAATAACAATAATGAAAATCGGACTTCTCGAGCTAGACAATGGGTACTGCTTGTCAGCTTAGTCTCCGCAATATCGGGATTAGAAACTGACCTCATTTTCTTAGCTGCTCCCAATGATCGCATAAGTAGTCGGACGAGAGAGACAGTCACTCCTGCCTCCCTATTCTTCATTCCCTGGTATTGTGTCGCCAAGACCTTGATTAGGAGGTGATGAGGTCTTAACATCTTGTTTGCTTTTGACATTTCCAAGTCCATCGTCTTCTTGTCACTTGGCGTATATTCAATTGGGACCTCGAATGGATCGGTGTAGCTGCCCATGAGCCAGAAGGTCTTCGGAAAAACGAGAGGGCTTACTTCATCGAAGTACTGAACAACCCCTTGTTCCTCCTGATAGTATCCAACCAACCCGCAGTAATCTCCCCAAATATCGTAACTTCAGCATCTACCCTCTGTTTCAATACTTTGGTCCAGGTCTCAACTCCCGCAGAGATAGCGAGAGGAGTAAACATAGCCATAGGTAGAGCTACTATGTAGTGTAGGAGATCCCTATCCAATGCAGTCGAAGAGAGGAGGACGGAAGATGCTCTCTCTAGAAGGGACCGAGTATCGGCCAGTGGAACTGGGCGGTTTCTGGTTTGGACTGCATCGATTGTATCTTCGAAAGAGTCCTTCAAGTCCTGTAGGGACTTCTCGGAGCCAGCTTGGGAAGTCTCGGCTTGAGGCTGGATGTCAACTGGGAGCTTTTATCCGGGAGGTGAGCGTACCTCCTCCTTCACCGCATCTTTCTTCTCCAAAGCTTGGATTATCAGAGAATGAATTGGCTCGTCGAGGCTGTGAAGATGTCAGCTAGGTCACTATCACAGATCTGATAGCTTACCAGTCCATCGTTATAGCGTATCTGTATAACGAAATGTGCTGTGAACTTGTCAAGGGAGAGGAAAGAGACGTCACCCGAGACCATCACCCGAATTTGAATCACGTGACTAAAACCCCTATCAACCTTTGTTGATGAGCTACTGCTCCTCCTCCTTCACTCTACATCACCATGCAATCCGACTCCCGAGCCCTCCTCACATCCAACGCCACAGCTTCGTCCTCTTCAGCAGCTGGAAAGCCTGATCGACTGTATGTCGGGAACTTATCTCCCTCGGTCGACGAATATACCTTGATTCAGGTTTTCCAGAAATATGGTCAGATCACTAAATTGGATTTCATGTTTCACAAGACCGGAGTGTTGAAGGGGAAACCTAGGGGATATGCATTCGTAGAGTTCTCAAGTAAGGATGTGAGCCTCTTTGTCCCGTACAAACGACAGTAACGGTTGAGCTGATGGTAGGACGCGTTGAAAGCCATGGTCAAGCTACATGATAGACTACTGAGAGGAAGGAAATTAGTAGTCACTAGTGCTAGCTCGGTATGTCCTCGTATTGACCTACTTGATATAAGCTGACACCAGTCTACCTCAAATGACATACCGCTTTACACTAATAAAGGCCGTCGTTCAGAGCCCGCAAAGACCACAACCCTGTCACTACTCAAACAATCGCGTAAACCACAATCGTCAGCTCTCCTCCCTTCAGAATGACAAAAGCTGATGAAGTAGTGCGGCCGCACAGATAGCTGCCATGGAAGCTAAACTTGCTTCTTTACAAAGTCGGAAACCCGCAGATGAGGACTATGTTCCTGGACAAGGGATCGATTCCAAGTTCGTTCCACCACCACGCGATACGACCCCGAGGTCGGGGACGGCAACGCCGGCAGAGATGGATTTGGATGAAGAGATGGGATTAGATGCTGCCACTAAAGCTGCTGATGAGTTGGAGAGGGAGTTTGAGCTAGAGATCGCTGGAAGACAGGTATCGGAAGATAGAGAGCGGTCTGCTTCGCTGGATGCTGGAAGGGAGAGGACGGCGTCTAGGGAGGCATCGGTACCCCAGGAGAAGGAGGTTGAGGAGACGAAAAAGCAGCAGGTGTTCCAAAAGGGTTTGGCGGGTCTGCCAAAGAAGCCGTCATTCTTGTAACATTGCCATGTCGTGTCGTGTCATGCATGCTGCCGTTGTACATGTCTAGTCTAGCGTATTTGATTCCCTGTTCCCACAGATTCGGCTGGATCCTATTCTACTTTAGGTCTACCTCATATCAAGGCATCTTCCCGACATCATCGATGACCTTGAACACCGCCATAATCTTGCTCTCCTTCAAGGTCCAAACCTGATTGGACCCGAAACCAAATTTGGTCAAAGCCTCTTCGAGAGGTTTGTACGACTCTCCATGTATCTGCTCCGATTGATAGTCCTCGACTGGGACCGCTTCGCTTGCCGTCAAGTGAATCTCAGTGATGCGAGGGAGTTCTCTCAAGAGATCAGGCAGATTATTTGCGTTGATTCCTGAACCAGGCAAAATCGAAATACGAGGTCCAGTGGCCTGCATCAAGCTTTTGAGGTTCTCTCGTCCATCCCAGGCAGTACTGGCTCCTCCACTTGGCTATTAGCATCATGTCTCGCGGATGAGCTCACCTGGTCAGGATGCGAGTCATATTGGACGTCCCAGAATTATTTTTGAGTTTTGATATCGCTGGATATCAGCCCGGTTGTCAGCCACGATAGCATTGAGTCTTACCATCGACTTGCATGCTCATCAAGTCTATCGCTCGGTGAAACGTCACGGGGAAAGGTTCTGCAGCTTTGCATAATCTGATATCAGCATGAGCGATCCTACTGGAGACCCTCCACTCACCTGGTCATACTGGGGAAATCGATAGTACGGGCTGGAGTGAGGCATCCAAAGACAAAACCAGCTACCTCTTCTTGTTTCAGACTGAAAATCTCAATCTCCTCCTCCATCATTGCAATCTCGTCTTCTGTGTAGGTGAAATTCCCGATGCGTGGCCTGATCATGACCTGAGGTCATCAATATCAGCAGTAGGGCAGGGACGCACCATGATATCGATATCGGGCAGGAGCTTGCGTATGGACCGCAACAATCCAATGGATGGAGTCATACCACCACCTGTGTATCAGGTTGACTCTTGATGGAGATACATACCGTGAATGAGATTTGAACATAACTCAATCCTCCATTTGACCCTTCCCTCGAATTCGGCTGCTACTTCCTGGACCCTTTTCCGTTAGTGCCAGTTTACTCTGGTGTGAGACACATACGTGCGAGCTGATTGGATTGAATCCAAGCATACTTCAATGGTAATTTGCCTCCCCATTCCACTCCAGAAATGTTGAAAGTGATAAAGGACGACCGACGATCAGCGCGTCCTCGAATCAAGTGGGGAAGTGGGGACCTCGACTCGATATTTCGGGGATTACCTACATTCATTCACTTTTACATTCCACTCGCTCGACGTAAATAGGGAATGTCGAAGCTACCGCTAGTCCGCTTTCCAGCCCGGACGGCTGTCTTCCGATTCGGAGCTCCCTCGACTGCAAGTCGTGCTGGTGCGTTGTTGAGATTCGAGGAGGGCTTGACTATTCCAAAAGAGGGGAAGCAGGGGTGGGCAATAGTGGGCGATGGTGAAGGACGCCGGCTCGCTGTTGAGGTGAGTCGATAAACTGATCAAACCTGACGAGCAGACTCTTTTGAGTAGACATCGTATACAACCTATCCCACCACCTCCTGGGTTATTCCCATATATCACTTCTCTGACCCCCACATCATCCGATACGAAGTTAATACGACATCTCGCTTTTGCCCGTCCACCGCCAACGGGGGAATTTACGGATTTCACAGCTCGATATGGTGCTTTACAAGAAGAGGATAAATTATCATTCCGACAAACTTTATCTGCTCTACACCCAACACCATCCGAGGGGGATATTGAAAAAGTCGCAAAAGTCATGCGAATAGATCATCTGCTGGATCTACCTAGTGTATCGCTCTCATCTGGCCAGACGAGGAGAGCGAGGATCGCAGCTGCACTACTCAGTAAACCGGTCCTGCTATTACTGGAGGATCCAATGGCCGGGCTCGACATAGCTTCAAGAGAAGAGGTTTCGAAGACATTAGGGGAATTGAATGCTAGTGGGGATATACGAATTGCTTTAGTTCAGAGGGGCAAGTCGAAAGGGGACGTGTCGGAGTGGATTACGGATGTATGTGAAGTCAGGGAAGGGGATGTCTGGGTAGGGCCTCGGGAGGAATGGGATGAGAAGAACCACGACGAGACTCAGTCCCATCGAGAGGAGACTGCGACACCTACGGCACAGTCGACTCAAGAACCGGTCATCAGACTGCAGGACGTCTCCGTATCGTATGGGGAGGGTACAAGACCTGTAAGTCTTGCCAATGGGTATCACTGATATAAGGTCCTCAAGGATGTATCGTGGTCAATCCGCCCAGGGGAGAAATGGCACCTGCAAGGGGCTAATGGTGAGTCCGTTACTTGGCTCCCACTGACTACGTAGGATCCGGCAAGACGACTCTACTCTCTATTATCCTCGGTCATCATCCCCGCTCTTTCTCTTTGCCAGCATCTGCTTTGACATTATTCGATAAACCCCGCCGCGAGACCCCTACACCGACATTACGGAAATTGATAGGTCATACCAGTCCAGAGATCTACGCATCCTTTCCCCGAGGTATGGGTCTAAGTGCCTTAGCAGCTATCGGATCCGGATTTGAAGGGGTCTTTTCTCGTCGGGAGCTATCTCAACCTCAAAAAGAAAGGATTCTATCAATGCTAGAATACTTCCAGGACCTCTTAGTAACAGGTCGAGGGGGAAATAACGGCACAACCACCCGAGATCTAGCGTTGAGGTTATTCGCACATTACACACCGCCCCAGCAGGCTTTATTGCTGTTCTTGAGAGCTATGATTGCTCGATGTCCACTTGTGATATTGGATGAACCGGCGCAGGGGATGGATGAAGCTATCTGGCAGCGATGCTGTGAGTTTTTGGAGACGGAATGGAAGGAGAATCCTGAGCAGGCGGTGATTGTGGTGAGCCATTATGAGGATGAAGTCAGTACATTGTTTTACTACCTGGCCTGAGCTGATGTACAGGTTCCATGGTCTCGCTCCAGGGGGAAGGTGTATAGATTGATAGAGGGAATTGGATGTGCCACATAAACCCGTGGTTGAGAATGGTACGCGTTAAATTACTTGAAAGAGTAATGTGCCTTCAGGGTTACACTTGTACCTTTATCATGTTGGTCAACAACCGGAAGGGCAAGGAGGGGAGAAAGGGAAAACAGACCAGACCAATCCATTCAGTAACAGTAATAGTCACGGACCATATTACCATTCACTCTGTTACATCTTTATATCTACCTCTTTCCCTTTTTCACATCCATATATCCTCTCATACACGCACTTGCAACGATTCTCCATACGCTTTGCATTACTCGGGACAATAGAAGCAAAAGTTCAGTAACCCAATAGAGGGAAACACGACGCGTCAACTTTACCGTTTCAAGTTGGAGGTCCGAGCTGTACGAGCCCACACTCCCGTGACATCTACGTCTCACTTTCCACAATCTCTCCATTGAACGGTCTCGGATCTGGAAATCTACTGTTCGAGTAACAAACATCATTTACCCAAGTCGTCTATCCTTACCGCCATTGCCGTCGACGATTGTGAAAACATCCAAACAACGCAATGACAACCACGCCCCCAACTACGACAACACGCCCAAAGGATGCATCTGCTATAGCTTCTTCATCTACCAACGCCCAGTCACAAGGACCACCCGAGTTCGTCGTTACGCCCGCTACCCCTAATACACCCATGCATCCTTCAAGTTCCGTATCACAATCCCTTCCTATCCCTGCAGATGTCAAGGAGGATAAGGCTGGAGAGGCCGCTGCGCTTGAATCCGTCGAGTCGCCAAAAGCCGTAGAAACCAATACTACGAGCAACGCAGTAGCTGCCGACACGACTAGCGGAGAGAAGAAGGCAATCACGACTGAAAAGAAAACAACAACTCCCGCCGCATCATCATCCAACCCTACACCCGCTTCGAAATCTACTTCTACTTCAGCTCGTCCAGCAACTCGGTCAGCCCCAAAGAAGAAGAAGCGATCAGGTTTATCTGGCTTGTTGCTCAGATTTGGATGTTTATCGGCGGATGAATTCGAAGACCCCGAACCCAAAAAGGGCACGGTCCCCAAAACTGCTTCCAAACCCGTTTCCACCACCGCTTCCACGCCCAAGCCTGCCATGAAAGAGGTCAAACCTGTCGTTCCCGCATCAGATGCCAAGCCAGCTCATCAGGCTGAAGTACTTGGTGCGACGGGGGTAACTGGGTTGGAGTCTGGGGAGAAGGATCTTGCTGGACAGACCCAGCCTGGGGAGGAAGTTGTTGTTGCGCCTCAAGAGCTACATACCGCCCCTGTCGACGAGGTGAGCAAACCCATTTCTTTCGTTGGTTCCTGCACTGACATATAGACTGCCGGTCTCACATCATCCGCTGTCCAAGCGCCTGGATCTGGATCAGCTCTACTCGCTACACCCGTTCGACCTTCCAGTTCGCGTCGGCAATCCGAGTCTTCGCCTAGTGCCGCTGGCCCCGATGCTGAAAGGACTGATACATCAGGTGGATACTCTGCCATCTCCGAATCCGAGGTTCCCGATTCTTCGAGCGGTTCTCCACCTCCTCATGCCGAAGATGAATATGGTCTTGAGGACGAGTACGAGGATGAGGAGGATAGGTTGATTGCTCAGGGTGGTATGGGAATTCCTGTTGATGAGGTGAGTCAGCCACTCGGTCGTAGGAGTCAAGCTGACTTCTAGCACGGTAATCCCGCTCCTCTTCTACCGGTCATGGACAAACAGCATGCTGGCCGAAAGTGTTTGGTACTTGATCTTGACGAGACACTCCTCCACTCCAGCTTCAAGGTATGATTCTTCTGCTCGAGTGTAGATAACAGCTAATAAAAGATGCTACCGTCTGCCGACTACATTGTTCCTGTCGAGATTGAATCTCAAACGCACAACGTTTATGTCATTAAACGACCTGGAGTCGATCACTTCCTCACTGAAATGGGCAAGATTTACGAGGTTGTCATCTTTACTGCATCCCTCTCCAAGGTAGGTTTTGTACATGGCTGTGTTGGGCTGCGCTGACAATCAGTACGCCGACCCTGTGCTTGACATGCTCGATACTGGTCGAGTCGTCCGACACCGACTGTTCCGTGAGAGCTGCTACAACCACAAGGGCAATTATGTCAAGGTATGTCATCTTCGTAGCCGGTTGGGCAAGTAGCTGACTTGCAGGATCTCTCACAACTTGGCCGAGAGATGGAAGACTGCATCATCATCGACAACTCCCCCGCCTCTTACATCTTCCACCCTCACAATGCCGTTCCTGTCTCGACCTGGTTTAACGACCCACATGACACCGAACTTACCGACCTCTGCCCCTTCCTCACCGACCTAGCAACTGTCGACGATATCCGAGGCGTCCTCGATGGCAACATCTAAATCAATCCCGGCTTCCCAACAATTGACGATATGAATATGAAACTACCCTGATGATATGATTCTAGCATCAAGTCGATAATTATCATTGCATTCGCATTTCGAGGGGTCGAAATCTTCTCGTTTGTCTCCATTCCTACTCGACCCTCGACCTATCGATACCTCTTCTCTCTTCCGTTTTTATACACGGACTTTTTCTCGACCGTTTTCGTGCATGACTCCTTTAATCGTAATTAGCATTTTCCCCTGTGACATGTATGCACTGCCCTGTCTCCTCTTTATGTGCATTTGAGCCTCATGTTATGGCAGTTGCTTCCAGGATAGGATCAACTGGTGGGCCTGCGGCGATGACCGCCTATTTTTCCGGGTTCCAGGTTTGAATGGAAAAATCCAGATTGTGATTGCGTGCTCTGACGATTAGCGATGATGTCTTGATTCCAGATGAATTAGTACAGGCAGTCTTCTCAAATTGCAAGGGCAACGGGCAAGACAAGCGAAGACGTCAGAAGAGAACTCAATGGGGTATCCGTGATATTTCGCGGGCTTGGTCCAGGGACAGTCGCCGCATTCGAGATTTGTCACTATGGATATAAAAGATCAGTTGACGTTTATCTTGTAATTTCTTTACTACTTGATAAACTACCAAATTATACATAATGGCAAACACTCCTCACGGTGGCGCACTAAAAGACCTCTTGGTCCGAGATGCTGGATCTCATGAACAGCTCATTGAAGAGTCTCGAACTCTCCAGGATATCTTCCTCACTGAGGTTCGTCCCTCTACTTGTGGTGATGAGGAGGCGGGGCTGATGGTCAGCGACAACTATGCGATCTTGAATTGATCATGAACGGTGGTTTCTCCCCACTTGAGGGATTCATGAATGAGGCCGACTACACTTCAGTCGTCAAGACTCTCCGACTAGCTAAAGTCAATGGACAGAAGGAAGGAACTCTATTCCCTATGCCCATCATCCTTGATGTCTCCAAGGAGCAGGTTGAGGCACTCGGATTGAAGGCTGGAGCTAGGGTCGCTTTGCGAGATCCTCGAGATGAGGCCGCTCTTGCTATCTTGACCAGTACGTCCACTCAGAATTCAGACATGGAGTCTAGCTAATTTTCTAGTCGACGACATCTACTCTCCCGACAAGCACCTTGAGGCTGTCAACGTCATGGGTGCCGATGACAATGCCCACCCTGCCGTCTCTTACCTCCACAACAAGACCAAGGAACTTTACGTCGGTGGTAAAGTCCAAGCTGTCCAGGCTCCCAACCACTTCGATTACGTTCCCCTACGATGTAAGCTAATTTTCCTCATCCGACTAAAGAAAGAGCTAACGAGTAGACACCCCCGCTGAGCTCCGAGCACACTTCAACAAACTCTCATGGAGGACTGTTGTCGCTTTCCAGACCCGAAACCCAATGCACCGAGCCCACCGAGAATTGACTGTCCGAGCCGCTCGACAACGACGAGCCAATGTCCTCATTCACCCTGTTGTTGGATTGACCAAGCCTGGAGATGTCGACCACTATACCCGAGTCAGGGCTTATCAGGCTTTGATGCCTTCCTACCCCGAGGGAATGGCTCATTTGGCTTTGTTGCCCCTTGCTATGCGAATGGCTGGACCTAGGGAAGCTTTGTGGCACGCTATCATCAGGAAGAACTTTGGTGCTACCCACTTTGTGAGTCACCCCTGAATCGGTTTTCCACGAGTGCAGAGCTGATGATAGATTGTCGGACGAGATCACGCTGGACCTGGAAAGAACTCTCAAGGACAGGACTTTTACGGCCCTTACGATGCTCAAGAGCTCGTCACTCAGTACAAGGATGAACTACATATCGAGATGGTCCCATTCCAGGCCATGACTTACCTACCTGGTTCGGACGAATACCAGCCCGTAGACGAGGTTGCCAAGGGTACCCCCACCGCCGATATCTCTGGTACCGAGCTAAGGAAGCGATTGAGGACCGGTGCTGTAAATACATTCTTGAAGCTGTCAAATCATTGTGCTAATAAATAGGCTATCCCCGATTGGTTCTCTTACACTGGTGTCGTAAAGGTCCTACGAGACTCTTACCCTCCTCGACCCAAGCAGGGTTTCACAATCGTCGTCACCGGTCTTCCCAACTCCGGAAAGGACACCATCGCCCGAGCTCTACAAGTCACTCTACAACAACACGGTGGTCGATCCGTGTCTCTCCTACTCGGTGATCAGCTACACCCTGACCACGCAAACCCCACCGCAACCCACGAACACACTACCATCTCAGCCGAGGCCAAGGCTCTCGATATCTCTCGAATCGCCTTTGTCGCTTCGGAATTAACAAAAGCCGGTGCCGCCGTTATCGCTGCTCCTGTCGCACCCCTCGCTTCCGCCCGAAAGGAATTGAAGCAGACAATCACTGGACCTGGTGGAAACTACTTCCTTGTCCACGTCGCCACTCCTCTCGAGTACTGTGAGAAGGTCGACCGAAGAGGATTCTACAAGAGGGCAAGGGATGGAGAGATCAAGAATGTACCAGGAGTTGATACTGGTTACGAGGCTCCTACCGATGCTGATTTGACCGTCGATTTGAGGGAGGATACCGTCCCAGAGATCGTTCACTCTATCGTCATGATCCTCGAGGGTGAGGGATTGATCTAGGTACATTGTTAGTTTTTGCATGGATATGTACATTTGCACTTGAACCCATCGCTTGAATCAAGAGTCCTTATCATGCCGTATCAAATAGCCAGGAACGAGACATTATCTGGGCGCGTTTCATTTTCCAATCCGCAATCATTGATTTCCACGAAACGGAACACGCCTCAACACATATATATCCAAGCCTTGACTCAGAGGGCGTAGTTTTTCCCCAGCTCTTCACTTCCACCACATCCAAAATGAGACTCCCAGCAACTCACCTCTCTGTCCGAGCGACACCATTGACCACCTCCATCCCGAGGGTGTTCGGTGTTCGGACCTTGTCCACCTCTGTCCGAACTATGGCAGAGTACCAGCGTACCCCTCTTTACGACTTCCACGTCGAAAACAAAGCTCGAATGGTCCCATTCGCAGGCTGGTCAATGCCCCTATCATACGGCGAAGTCGGACAAAGTCAGTCCACCTCCCCCACCCCAAGGTCTGGCTCAAGCTGATATATAGTTTCTGCTCATAATCACGTCCGAAGTTCTGCTGGACTATTCGACGTATCCCACATGCTCCAACATACTTTCTCCGGCCCTACGTCTCAAGACTTCTTGATGTCCCTCACTCCTTCTTCCCTGGCAAACTTAGCGAATTATTCTTCCACATTATCCGTCCTCCTCAACGAAGACGGAGGGATTATAGACGATACGATAATCACCAAGCACTCGGACGACTCCTTCTATGTTGTCACAAATGCTGGCAGGGCTACGGAAGATAAAGCCCATATCGAAGCCAAGTTACAAGAATGGAATGCTAAGAACAAGGGCAAGGAGGTGAAATGGGAGACAATGGATGGGTGGGGACTTGTTGCTCTCCAAGGACCTAAGGCTGCGGAGGTGTTGCAGGGGATGGTGGGTCTTGATTTGAGTACTATCAAGTTTGGGCAGGGAGCGCATGTGGATATTGATGGGGCGAGATGTCATATTGCTCGAGGAGGGTACACCGGGGAGGACGGATTCGAGGTAATTCCACATCGCAATTTTTAAACCCCTTGCTGATGATAGATCTCGACACCACCTCAGCAGGCTGTTGCGATCACGCAGAAGATTTCCAGCCACTCGGATGTCCAGCTCATCGGACTGGGCGCTAGGGACAGTCTACGTCTAGAAGCGGGAATGTGTCTATACGGAAACGACTTGGACGAATCCGTCTCCCCAGTCGAAGCAGGTCTTACTTGGGTCATCGGTACGTCCCTACCCCACTTGTTTGAAATGATCACTGACAACGCAGGAAAAGACAGGCGATCAGAATCCTCAGCTCCCTTCCCTGGCCGTTCTAGGATCTTATCCGAAATCGCAAACGGCCCATCCCGTCGTCGGGTCGGACTAGAAATCATCGGATCACCAGCTCGAGAAGGATGCAAGATCTTTGATTCAGCGGGTATTCAGGAGATTGGAGTCATCACTTCTGGTATACCCTCCCCCACGTTAGGGGCAAACATTGCCATGGGATATGTAGCTAGTGGACAACATAAGAAGGGGACTAGTGTTAAGGTTGAAGTGAGGAAGAAGATGAGGGATGCGGTGATCAGGCCGATGCCTTTTGTGCCTAGTAAATACTTCAAGTAGGATATTGTAATGAATCTGTTGCTCTACATTGGTACAACTATCTGTCACGTCAATCTAACAACTCTTCACATGTTGAAGGATCAAGCTTGACGAGACCCGGACTTCAGCACCCACTGCAAACCTCCAAATATATGCTTGATGAACACCTCATCTTTCCAAGCTGCAATGTAAGCTACGTAACCAGTCACCGAAGCAGACTTGCTGGATGGAGAATGACCCAAAGAAGTGTAGAATGACCTCCCGCTCTTTGTAGCAGGTGAAAGCAAGTCATCGTCAGAAACGATCTTGTCATTATACCAAGCTGACTCATTAGCATACCTCCATTTACGCTAGAAGGGGAGGCGTACCAATAGGATGTGGATTTCCATGTCCTGGATAATCACCTTTCGACTTGTCTTCATCTACTCGTTAGTCTTGAAGTAGTAGAAATTACCTTTATAGCTATCCTCATCCACACTAATCAGGACATTGACACCATTGTCCCGTGGGTCGGAACGGAACATGTATACTTCTTCTTCCTACTCATCAGTCTTCTCCACATGTAGAGGAAGAGAGCAGCTCACGAAATGCCAAGTATCTGGGAGGTGGGAAGTCGAAGGATGAGATTTATCCAAAACAAGGAACGTCTCTCGTTTAGCCCAAGCCGGGTTGATACAAACATACTCACAGCAGGCTGTAATTCGGGATGATAATCGAAGAAAGCTATCAGTCAGTATTGAGCCGTTCAGCTAGAACTTACCTCCCACTAGCTTGCCATATGCTTCACTGCTGTATGAAACACAAGCTGCCGAGTGTACGCCCATGTAATTCCCGCCTTTTCTGATGTAATTCCTGAATGCCTCATGCTGCTCTTCACTCAGGACTGTCTATCAGCTTGGACGACAGGGAGTTGAGAATGAATACCTTCTCCCATGGGTGAGATGAACATGACAGCATCATATTGACCTAGGTTGGATTCTGTGAAATCGTTTCCATTTCTGATGTCAGCTTGGAGAGGTGCAGCACATACTCTGTGAAATGAAACTCGATGCCTAGATCGGATTGCCTGGATTTGAGAAGAGCAATCGCATCCTCTATGGAATCATGCCGATAGCCTTCCGTTGCTGTGAAAACCAGAACTTTGGAGGTAGGCATGTTAGGAGGTCAGTTGAGAGTGGAGAGTGGGGTTGGAACGGGCTATTTCCGGAGGATTCTTCGTGTAATGGCTACATCCGCGGACTAACTATACTATGCTACAAGACCACCATCATCCCTGCTAGGCTCAAGAACAGCACTGAAAGTAGCCCTAGTAACATATCCCCTCCGTATGTAGCCATAGCGCCGTTTGCACTCGAGCTCTGAGATGGAGTCGAGCTAGACTGGGAAATAGAAGAGCTCGATGACGGTGATCCTGATCCAGATGTAGACGAAACCGATGATGATGCTGAGGCAGAGGGAGAAGTGGCGGCATCGGTAGCGTTCCCAACTAGTCCAGCGCCAAATGCCCTCGTCGATTGACCATCCAATATCCAACGAAGTCCACCAAAGATATGACTCGTGAATCGTTCATCTTGCCATGCTACCCATCAGCCTCCATCAAGATGAAAGAAGTGAGGGACCTACTTGAATCCAAGTGCCCGAGGGAGGTGTAGAATGATCGACCAGTTTTTGATACTCCTTCCATCAATGGCTCGGCTGAAGTCGGAGATTCGATATACCATGCTGTTTATCAATTTTACGATCAACATGAAAAGGGGTACGTACCGATAGGATGAGAATCTCCTTGAGATGGGTAATTCCCTGTTGAGGTTCCATTATCTGTATCATCAGCATCGCTTTTCGCGCTTGCCACCCCCGCGGAGATGTGGAAAATAGAGGTGGATGTAAATTGACTAGACTTACCTGTATAACTGCTGGTGTTGACGGTCAAAATGACTGTAGCTCCGTTCTCCCTTGGATCCGACCTGAAATTATACACCTCTTCTTGCTTCCTATCAGCTCTTCCCATATCAGGGACTTACATAACGCCATTGATCTGGAAAGTTGGCAGTGGCAGGATGATCTTTGGTCACAGGCATAAAAGTCTATTCATCAGCTATTAAATCGACTTTGGGATGGTAAACTGACGGCATCTTGTATTGGGGGATGGTAATCGAATATAGCCCCTACTGTTGCATTGTAAAATGCTGTATTCTGCAGACAATCGGCTGCGGAGTGAATACCCATATAATTGCCTCCTGAGCGTAGGTAGTCATTGAATGCGGTCTGCTGGTCTGCATTGAGGACTATTGTCAGCTAGAACCATGGGCTTGACATACCATCCTCTCCGGTGTTCATTAGGAAGATAAGCCCGTCATACTGAGCCAATGTCTCGGATGTGAACTGTCCACCATCCCTAGGCGTCAGTGGTATTCACATCAAAAGGTGAGATGGGACTTACTCTGTAAACTCCAAGGTCACATTTTGAGCCGAAGCCGCTGATCTCAATACCTCGATAGCGGTCGGTATAGACTCATGCCTGAATGCTGTAGTTGCGCTGAATACTAACAGCGATGGTAGGGCATAAGCGGTAGAAGCGAGGTATGCTAATGTAGCGATATTTCTAATCATTGTGGATAGTCAAACAGGTAGTTAAATTGGATCGCGTCGAGAGAGGATGCCAAGACTTATGATGACCGATGATGATGTTGTGTCAGACTAATTCTCGACGGCTCGGTCGAGATGATGATTTCTGCTGAACGAGCTCATCAGGAGCAAGCACAGACTCCCGAAAGTATCAAAGGAGGTCCTTTGAATCAACCTGACCGGATACATCGAACAATACCATTAATTACACCTCTCAAACCAGGTCAAACAACACTATGCACCTCGTACACAGCGACACAAAAGGCTCTACGCAACTCATGAGTTGATGGGAAGACTATGGAAAATGGACCACCAAGCAGGACGAAACATGCCGTGATGCCCGAGCGCTTTGTTCGCTCAAGATTGTGTGTGTGTCCTCCCCTTGATCCCCACGACTTGTTTTTCAATCCTCACCACCCATCACATAAGAAGCATCGATCCACGACCAAAAGTCTGCTTTCTTCCTCACATATACTTACTATCACTAATACTCCGATCCGGTATATAGGAATATACATGGGTGCATGCCAATCGGTAAGCTCGAGTTCGTTCTCATCTTGGCATGAATAAATACTGACGGTTAGTCCTACGAGAACGGTCCTGGCTGCTGCGACGACGATTGCGATAGGTGCTGTGGTAGTTACTCTACTGGGAGATATTCAAGTCGAGGTAAGTGAACATTTCTTATTCCCACCCGAAATCCATCATACACCACTCCCTCCCTGCTCCGACCCGGAAGACGTGTTTGTGTGTGAAAGTCGTGTTTTGGGGTCCTTCCTTGCTCCGACCTATCGGAAGCCATTTCGAGTGTTCTATTCCTCCTATACCCTTCCTATTCTACTCCAGGATCAGTCAGTGAGAGTAAAGGTCAATCGGTAAGTCCTCAATTGTAGTTTATGATAAGCTTACATATTAGCTGACTCTCGAGTACCATATTACGGCTACCCAAATCAAACCATCAATTATCAGCCTCGACGTATATCAGGACCGGTCTATCCACAAGTATCATATAATCAGCCACCGCCTTACTACCCCTCAACCTACTCTTACGGCCCATCTCCTTATCCTACCCAGGCATACCCCTATTCTCCCCGCCGACCAAGTTTCCACCTCCGCCCCCAGGCCGAGTACCCGGCTGTTGGCCCCTTACGTCGAACAAGATCCGAGACTTCTTTGAGGGAGTTACGTCGATTGAATTATACCCTCGATCAGCTTCAGGCTGTTGGTGCCGATATCTCGAGATCAAATTCATTACAACAAGCAAGGCAATTACAGTACGAATTGAATCAACAACAACAGCAATATCACCTTCATCATCATCGAAGACACTCACAGTCTTCCCATCGACGACACTCGCACTCGTCTCATCACACTATCCCTATCCTCATACCTTCACCCGCCCCTCAAGTCCAGGTGAATCTAAGACATCACCACCACCACCGACATCGATCTCCACATCCTTCACAGCCCGACACACCCCACCTTCATCGTCGATCATTCGACGCAGCTGTACAGAGGGAATTGAGGGGGTTTAGTACAAAGGCAGCGTATGGGTCTACGTACTAGACCTAAACGTTCGAGATCAAGATCAAGATCAAGGACAGATATGCGAGCAAGTACTGTAAATGTGGATGAAATACCAGGATCAAGAGAAACTCATCATACACGACACCATACCAACGATAATCATACACGCACACCTAAAATCAAGCGAGTGAGGGGGATAAGTTATACCGAAACGATGTATCCTGATGTGGATACTGCAAAGAGAGCTTTTGAGCAAGAGAGGAATCAAGCGATAATGAACCGAGCCCCAACACCTTTTATCCGAGGTGGTGACGAGGAAGATGAAGATGAGGAGGAGGGGGTCGCGGTGATGGCTAGAAAAGCAAGTAATCGAACTCTAAGGTCGAGGGTATCGTTTGATTCTACCCGAAGTCGTCGATCGGTCCGAAACATTCAAGATCCTCGAACAGATGCCGAGCTGGGAGATGATAGTCCCATCGGTCCTTGGGAGCCGGGCTTTGGAGCTCGAAATGGAATAGGACCCGGTGGCGAAGCATATGAAGTGATAGGACTAGGGAGGAAATCACCTCGACATCGAAAGTTGCATGCGCAAATGCTCAAGCCCGCTATCAAGTCCGCTTCTCGACTTCCAAGTCGAAGTAATTTTCGAGACCGTGATGATGGTCCATCCCACTCCCACTCTCACGATCACCGACGTCCATCACGAAGTCGTCGTGACCGAGATAAACCACTCCCGTCAAGACCACAGTCATACTTCAATCCAGTCTTTGGCAACATCTTTCAATCAACCACAAATGTCTCTCGACTTCATCCTGGATCCACTTCTCCTGCTTCTCCCCAGTTTCAATCCCAGTTCCAACCCATCTCACACTCTCATTCCCAGAATCAGACCCGTACATACCGCCATAACCGTTCTGCCTCTACTTCCAATCCATCTGCTTTGCCATTTAGCTCACTATTTTCTTCCATGTCTATAGATCCAACCCCTTCCTCTTCCCGACAAAATGTCCGTCCATCCCACGAACAACGCCGAAGGGAACCCCTTGAACCAGCGGAAGATTTATATGGGTACTTGTTATTAGCGACAGTACCGTCATGGCGAAATTGGCCTGCTTCTGGACCTCAGTCTAGGCAGAGTGGGTTTTGGAATGCCAATCGAGCTAAAGGGTTTGAAAGTATGGGATGGGAGTGGAGGAGGAGACAGCAACTTGCCGAGATGAATCGCATGACGAGGGGTTTGAGGGCTTGGGATGGGGCTGATAAGTACTGGGATAATAAGATCACCGAGTGTAGGTTAGTGTCCTTGATGGCGCTGATGAGCAGGGGTCGATGATAATGTTCCGAGTCGACCTATTGATCCTGCCAATCGATGGGGTAATCAGTATGTCTAGACCTCCTCTTGTCGATCGAAATTGATGAATAGGATATTCGCCATCCCAGCGATCGGATTCGGCACCGTCGACTTCTTTGACGACAAAGAAGATCATCCAGAAGACCGAGGCTTAGTCACTTGGTTATCATGCACTGTGAGCTTTCTACGGAGTCCCACCCCGAAACGTAACCTAACTCCTAGCTGCTCCGAACAGTCACTTCAGTCCTTCACATGCTCCGATACTCTTCATCACCCTTCCAATTCCACGTCATCCCAGGATCACGCCCACCAATGTCAAGTGCCGTACTAGACGATGAAAAGCCCCAAGAACCATACTCCGGTAAGAATTGGTTATGGGAAGGATTTGGGACTATGGTCTTGGTAAACAAGGACGATCCGACTGATCGGACTATGATTATTGAGGTTAGACCACCTGATATTGTGGACGAGAGGGTCTTGAGGGAGTTTAGTAAGCGATCAAGAGGGGATGGATGGTGGGCTTTACCTGCTGAAACTTGTGTTGGGGAGGTTGGGCAGGCGAATCTGCTGCAGGCCCAGGTACTTCACTCTCCCTTTACGATGTTACTGTAGAAGCTGATGGTAGGTTTATGATGATTGTGTTTCGAATAATGTGTATTATTTCGCAGTGACCAACCTGAAGCAATGGGTATTCGGATCGTTTGTAAGTCATCACATCAACTCTAGCTGATCTTGTCGATGAATCAGGCTGATTACCAGAACTCAAGCTTCTCGGCTTGTACTACGTCTCCAGTAATTGAACGAAAACAAAAAGAACCATCATTAATGCAATGCCTCACGACATGGGTAGTGAGGTCAGTCGACGAGGTGAGTTCGTCTCATCATGATAAGACCGAGCTGACCGCAAGCGACCCAGAGCAGGCGAAAGACGACTTCAAGAACAAGTCCAACAGCCCCATCAATCGACCACCCAACCCCGACCCGATCTCCGACAACGTCGTTCCGCCGCGCCTACCCCCGTTCCTCAACTTCAAGGCCAGGCAATGAATCAGCTTCCACCATACGACTTCAATCCTTCAGCTTCACAGCCTAATTTCCATACGTATCCTCAACAATCATATGGACCTCCGGGGTATTTTGAGGGGACATACCAACAACCTGGTCCTGGGTATGGACATGGGCATGGTATGATGATGGGTTATCCTAGTTGGCAAGGTGCTGAACGACCTTTCTCGCCTGTTCAGGGATATAATGCTGGAGGGGGGAGTTGGTATGCTGGTGGTTTCGGTTGGCCTATGAGGTGATTATCTAAGTTCCAGGTTAATGCGTTGGTAGGTTTGGGTAATTAGCAATGGTGTGGTCATATATTCTTGATTGTTGAATAGCTGAGCGCTGGCCGCTAAAAAAAGTGGTGATATTGTACATGGTCGATATAATATGAATGAATGCGATATACAGTTGATCCGAAAATGTGAAAGTACAATGATACCCTAGAATCCCTTTGGGTTCTCCCGTAATGTCAACTGGAGAGTCAGCTCTACTAGGGCTTGCCCCATCTAGGGAACTACTGACCTTTGTCCACTTTGGCACCTTGTGCACACTCTTCCTGAATCCTCTTCCGTGCGGACTAAATGTCGTGTACTTGTCTGGTCATTAGGTATATTCGTTTCAGGATTGATGAGCTGACCTCTAGCTTCCATCTCGTGCTCTTTCGGTAATGCAATCGCCCTGCTCAAACTCCTCGTCTCTACGCCCGACTCGGCAACAGCAGCAATAACATCATCAACCCTCCTTAATCTCTTTCTCAAATTCGCTTTTCTCGTAGGTGAAAGTCTGAATGGTGATTTCCTGTTTGTCAGACCTGTGTCATTCTTTGTGATGAGTTACATACCATAGCAGACCACTTGATAGTGATGATGTACCTCTAAAAGCTCCAAACATGATGTATGCAGTGATTACTTCGACGGATCGACTTAACTTTCTGACCTGCCAGACAACAGACTCGTTGGACCGTGAGAGAGTCAAGCGGTCAGTGCCACACGCTTATAATGCCGATCCGGGATCCGCGGAAGCCTCGTGCCTTGATGTTCTAGGCGTCAAGCCAAGAATTCAAGAAGTATCATGTGTAAGGCAGAGAGCTGGCTGAACAGGGGAAGAGTACCGGACCGTAGCGCAATTTAAGTTCAATGGCTTCCACCTGCTGTATACATGGCTTTGAAGGGCTGCTTTTGAATCAGCTCGTTGACAAGGGCTCTGAGAGCCGAACGTAGGAACCGAACTAAACTAAAATTGTTCCTTGGCTAATTGACCAAAGTGCAAAACGTTCCTGACCCCTGTTAACCGGATTCAAAGACAATTGTCGATTTCCCTTCTCATGTTCTTCGGCTCACGTCCATACACCCTCGGAGCACCTTCTCTTGCACCTATCGAACATTCAACACGCTCTACAGGCACTATTAGAGAAGCCCGGCATAAATACAGGACAGCCGACTGAAACAAAAGGCGCGTTGTATCCGGCCTCTTCTATCGTCATTGTCCTGCCCTTTTCTACCCCTCCTTTCGATCGCCAACCTATCCTTTCATATCAATTCCCGTCAACTTCGATCTTTCGATGTCCATTTAAATCTACCCAGCGTCGTTCTCACGATCTTTACCAGGCAGCCTTCAACGATGGACCCGTCTATTCAGACACGTCGCGAATCGCGACTCTCACTTGAAGATGGACAAGATGGACAAGATGCCGCCCCTGCCTACGGCAACACCCCCGCTTCGCGTCGAGCATCAGTCGCTTCAGCTATAGGAAGTATTCAGAAGTTCAAGGAAAGCTGGATGAGTATCATGTTCTTGAAAGCAGGAGTAGGGTTGGGTCAGGTAAGTCTCTTTCACATGTCACGGAGACATGGCTGATGGGCAGGTCATCGTACTGATTGTCCTGCTGGTTCTCGCCTCCTCACTGGAATCGCCATTAGTGTCTGGGATTAAACAGAATGAGGCTTCCGACGCGTGCCCGAGACCTGTATTATTTCAATCATGGATGATTGTTCAGATAATTCGATTAACTGTATGCTGGTCAATCAGTTGTTGGGTGGCTGTACGCTCCAATCGACGCGGAAGGAGTCCACTCATCCACGAGGAGGAAGTGCAGATAGAAACGTATGTCCTCTCTATCCACTGGTCGCACAGCGCTGATGAGCAGCATCAACCCTTCGAGTTCAGGTGAAACGACCCCTTCACTCATTCACTCTCCATCATCCGAGACCACAGTCACCGTCCACTCGGAATACCCCGACATTCATACGACCCCCGGCCGAGATTATGCGCTCAACATGCACTCGTCTTCCAGCTCCAGTGGCTCGATCGATATGTTGTCTATGATGACCTTGGCGAAACAACCCGCAGGAAACAGTATGTCCAGTACACCCGAGTACGCTAGGTCGAGGAGTTCACATTCGGCTCGTAATAGTACGCTCGACCTTGCTAGGGCTACGCATCTTTCACAATCTTCTGGCCCAGCTGGAAGGCGGATGGGATTTGCAGATGCCTTCGAAAAGATCGCTCCGAAGTAAGCTCGAATTCCCACTAGTCGTTCTCAAGCTGATGTCAGATTTACGAAAATGCTCGGTGCAATCTCATTCGTCCTCTTCATACTCGGCAACGTCCTCTTATTCTACCCACCACCAACACAGCAACAAACATGTTATCATGCCTCCCCTATGCTTTGGTGGGGAGTTATGACAGTAACGGGAGTCGGATGGTTCCTCTTTGGTCAAGTCATCGTGGTGGTCCTGGTCATTGGCGTAGGCGGCCCAGCAATATTGGTATGTCGCCCCTTGTATCGATGAATCTTGCTGATGTATTAGACGAGTCTACGGCGACTCCCATGCTTCCCCGCACCAGCCGAGCCGGAACCAGCACGAGCACCTCAGCCTGCTCCCCTCACCGCGACTGAACTCGCAAAACTCCCTATCGTCTGCTACATCCCTTCCGAAGACTCGGAGAAATCAGAATGGGACCCTACACGATTCCCATACCCCGCCCACCCCCTTCGAGCAGATCAAGCAATGTGTGCGATCTGTCAGGAAAATTATACAGAGCCGGAAGTAGTACGGAGAGTACTGTATCAAGCGGATCCACTGCGATTACTGGATTGTGGACATCTTTATCATGTAAGCTACCGTTATTCCGTTCGGCCAAAGCTGATAAATAGGTCGATTGTATTGATAAGTGGTTAACGGAGAAATCAAGTATCTGCCCTTATTGTAATCGGTGCGCTCGGCAGACTTCGCTGAAGGTGGAAAGCGATTGCCGGCATGATATGGCCAAGAGGTGGTGGCGGCGTGAAGTGTCAGCGTGATCACTTTCATGGACAATGTATATTCTCGACCCATTCCAATTGCTATCTAGAGTAGTAGCAACATAGTATACGTTTGTATGTAGCTTTTAGTCATTCCCAGTTCATGTATATACCATTACCAATGATTCCTGTAAGCACCTCAGAGCTCGGAAACGTCCTCGGATGTATCCGTCTTGGTGTTCGTCAGCACGGAGTATCACTCAGCGAGACGTGATGATGACAATCGCCTATATATATATATCTGAGGAATGTAACCCGTATCACTCATCCTGTTCATGCTTACAAGATTCAACCTTCTTATAATAACAGCTACAATTGCAATCGCCATAACATCTATATTCACCCATCTACGACCGCTCACGCTATTCAAGAGGTATTACATTACCGCAATGTCTTCTTCGAAAGGCGAAGTCTACTTCCTCTCCCATGGTGTAAGTATATCCTATCAGTATAGAAGTCAACTGATTTATAGGGCCCACCTACTATGTTTGAAACTACCTCGAAGCCATACCTCGCCTGGCAGGATTACGGGAAGATGGTGAATGCCGCCAAGCCAAAGGGTTTAGTAGTAGTCTCTGCCCACTGGGAAGATGAGGCAGGGGGCTCGGGGGTCACGAGTAAGCTCAGCATCAACATGCATTGGTCATCAGCTTACGGCAAGTCAATGTGGACGAGACGAACCCTCTGATTTACGATTTCTACAACTTCCCTAAACATTTCTAGTGAGTGCCCTCTCATTGCTCGGAGGAAGCTGAGGGGTAGCGAGCAGAAGTTCGAA
The DNA here is from genome assembly GCA_017654735.1 of Vishniacozyma victoriae. NCBI lineage: Eukaryota > Fungi > Basidiomycota > Tremellomycetes > Tremellales > Bulleribasidiaceae > Vishniacozyma > Vishniacozyma victoriae. Next base: position 2,484,702 of record JADPYG010000088.1, read on the forward strand.
TCAAGAGGAGATGATGCTATGTTAAAAGCCATACTATCAGCTCTTGATAAAGGCGGTGTCAAGTACAAGACGGAGAAGAGAGGTCTCGATCATGGTGTCTGGGGTACGTCTCATCCCATGGCAGGTGCTGATAATAGTCCCTTTTTTGGTCGCCTTTGAGGGAAAGACGGATTTCCCAGTGATTCAAGTATCTTTACCTGGTGATGGCTCTCCCGAATCTGCTGCTGAGTTGGGCAGAGCGCTTGCTCCCCTAAGGTATGTCCCCCTTTCCCCCTCTGTACCTAGTCGTGAGCTGATGATAGGGAACAAGGATACGGGATCATGGGTACTGGACAAGCTGTCCATAACCTTCGTGACTTCAGTGAGTCCCTTCGCAAGTCTCTGAGCTCATCATGTAGTGATGGCAAAGCCAATGACCTATACAACGCCATACATGCAAGCCATCCAGTCGGCACTTCATTCATCTTCATCTTCATTACAATCTACCATCGATCTTTTCAAACATCCGCTGTACAAGAAGGCTCATCCCACACCTGAGCATTTACTGCCACTGGTGGTAGCTGCTGCTGCGGCTGAGGGGGAGAAAGTGGAGGACATCTTTGTAGGGATTCACGGCGGCTTGTCCAAAGATAAGGATGCTGGGTTGGGATGGGGGATGTGGAAGTGGCATTGAGTGGTTTATGCATCTTGTATTTTTGGGCCGCGGAGATCATCCTCGTCTGGTCGGAGCTCATCTCCACTTCTTCGAGCCTGGCCTCGGAACATGTACTCCGGCTGATCTTGCAAGTCAATGCAACGGAATTATCGATAAATCATAAAACGCCGAAGGAATGGTTGATTCAACCTTCTCTTCTCTCTTCAACCAACTTACCTACTACCCAACTCACCTACCCCCTTCGCATCGATGCATCTCTCTTCTCTTCTTCTTTCCCATCACCACTACACTGACACTAACAATCATCCACTTGTCCCCCATCCACAACGTATCACATAGGTCTAGGTAGCTCTATCCCTACTCTATCACATCACAATACACCATTAGGTAAATCATTCCAATTACCTTCCAACCCAACCTTCGTATGGAAACAGCATTACTGTTGGCATATCGATCTGTATCCATCGTACTCTATCCAACCAAACTATCTATCAAACTCGTCACTTCCTCTCTTCACCTCGTTGTTGTTACTTTTCGATACACTCGAGACATCATGAGCGGTATCTTTGACGTACTCCGAACTGCCTTAAAGAGGCCCGAGAACGATAGGATTGATCAAGAAGAAAGGGATGTTCATAGTGATGGCGAGGTTAATCAGGTAAGTCCCTTCTCCCTTCCTCTCTCTTCTGACGTTGACTGACATGTAGTCCGACATTGGTCAAGTCTCCCATCACCGACAGGCTAGTACCGCTCCTTCAACCCCGGCTAGAGCCGGTGCGTTGATCGATCACCAAGTCGCTTCTACCCCTTCATCCACCATCTCGACCGCCCACGAGCCCGAGTCCCCTGCTGCCGATGCCGACACTTCCTACTCGTCTGCTGCCGATATCAGCGGTACCACCATGTCGACTCAGGCCGATATTCAAATGTGTCCTCAACCCATGCCGTTCATTTATCGACGACGAGCATTGACTGAAGGTCAAGACGAGACCATCCCGAAGACGGTTCACTTCAACCCCCACTTTCGACAGAGGTCATCCCCTGCCAACGTTCATATCCGACCCGATACTCTCGAACTCGTTCAACCTCCATACGAGCACTCGATCGACGTGTCTACCAACATGTCCATCAAAGGTCAAGGTTTGACTAAGTGGCGACAGGATCAACTCGACAACATGAAGCCTGGTAAGCTTACTGGTAGCGGTACCGTCAAAGTCTTGTCGTCTCTTCATGGACCATTGTCTCTTCCTTATGCTAGGAACCCAAGGTAGGTGTCTATACCACATGTTGAGTGATGCTGACAATCCAGTGGTGTCGATGCTACCGTCCCCGACACTTCGTCTCAATATGCCAACACCTTTGGCCTTCGAGCTGTACCCCGTCACACCGAGAACCGAGTCGTCTCTGGATCTACCGATTCTACCCAAGCTTCTTCCGGCTCTAGCCTTTACCTCGGTAACAGGCAGAAACATTTCAGCGATTCTGAAAGAGGACATTTGTCCAACATGGTGATCCGAGACCCTATTCAAGGTAACGCAAGCGTCAAGGGATTTGACGGCAAGACTGGGCGATCGGTGAGTCAGCTATTTTGACTTGTCGATTCACCAGCTGACGTTCAGACCGGACAAAACCACCACCATACCATCAAGGAAGAGTCGAAATCGGCTCTCAACCCCGCCTCTATCCCATTCGATGCCCGAGCCATGGCCCACCGAGCTCTTGGCGTCCAACACTCCACGGCCTCGGCTGACCCCTTCAAGCCTCTGGTCGAAGCCGCATTCGCCAGAGCCGTCGGTGACGAGGCTGGTCATTTGACCAAGTACGATGACACGACTATTGCTCGACTCATGAGCACCGCTCGATACTACGGCCTCGAGCTCCGGAAAGCATCCGACTTGTCGAGCAACGCTTCTCGAGTCCCTTCTGGCGAATCGTCTTTGTCGAGCATCATCTCCAAGATGCCCCTTACCCCCGGTCAAATCGCTGCTCAGCACGCTAGCAAGGCCGACGTCAGCGCCAATTGGCGAGTCAAGGGCAAGTACCACGACCCGACTGGTCATATCGAGGTCGATAGCCCAAGCAAGCACTTTGCCCCTCCTGCCGATTCCCCACCCCCTGGACCCATCATGACTATTGATGAGCTCATGGAGAAGTTTAGCTCCCCTCCCAGCAAGGTAGGTTCTTCTGCACTCTCTTTGAAGTAAGCTGACTCCCAGGATGGCCAGAAGCCCATCACCGTCAAGGCTCCTCCACCAGTCGAGGCTCGTGTCGATGCGCCTGTCAAGCCGGTTTCCAGCTCTAGGGCCCGACTCGCTCCACCCGCGCCATCCAAGACCAAGTCTCCTCTTGGCGAAAGGAGCACCAACATGAGTCCTCCTCCCATCCCAGCCGCCAAGACTGTCGAAGCAAAGAAGGCCACTCCCAAGGGTACCCCTGGCGCCGGCCGACACCTCAAGAAGTCTCATGGCTCGACCGCTACCCAGACTAAATCGACCGTCCCTTCCAAGTCGTCCTCGAAGCTCGTTCCTATCACCGAGCACGTTGCGACTGCCGAGTAATTGTCGAGTAATGTAATCTCCTCGTCTCGTTCTTTCATAATAAACCCAAACCACCAAAAACATTAGTCTCGCTTGGTATCTTTAGAAACGGAAAATCAAATTCAACATATATCAGTAACGTCCCTTTCCTTTTAGATCAGTATCGTCAATAGCTTGTAGTGGTTCAAATATGTATCCTGTATAACAATGCATCACATGATGTGTTCTACAACGGAAGAGATGTATCCTCAAAGCATATCCCGATATCCGTGAGAATGTGGATAAGGAGAAATAAATGAGGTCTGCGAAACTGAAACGTATTTCAATCACTAGTTGTCATGTTGGCGACTTTTTGACCCCATGAATCGGGAAAGCGATTCAAGGGGCTTCGAAAGTGCCTGCGAGGTACGCGGATGGGAAGAGCGAGGAGAAGCATGATTGATGAGTTAGTGCAACGACGGTCAATACGTGGGTGGCTGGAGACGTCCTGCCGTGGCCAGTGATACAAGCGTTAAGTGGTCATGCATGTTCTGATCGTCAGCTCTTATCCTACTCGCGAAGGATTTACTCACTACTTCGTGTCCTCATTCATCCAAACTACAACCTTCTCCTCTTCTTTCCCCTTGTCCCACCGATCTTGACACCTGTCCTATCTTCTACCCGTCCAATGAAAGCCCTGATCCCATCCCCCTCAGCTCCAGAGATAGCATTAGCAACAGCTTCCCTCCCTTGTCCACCCCTCAACCCTACGAAAACGACTTTAACCCTTCGACTCCCAATTCCAGAGACATTACCATATTGATAACTTGGACTAGCGAAGACTCTACCAGCAGGTGCTGCCTGAGATTGACCAGTAGCTTTGGAGTATTCTTCCATCTTTGCAAACATTTTTAATGAAGCTTGATGCGCTGCTTCGTACGATGCTCGTTGGGAATTTTTGAATGTTTTATCGGTTCCTCCTGAGATTGTTGGGAACAGGGGGCCGGTGACGTCTGCGAATGTAAGAGATGTATTGTTTCGTGTGGCGGTTACTGTGAGAGTAAAGAGTGATTCGTCGGAAGTGTAGATTGATGATAGAGATCCACTTGGTGTAGAAGGTCTTGGGATTCGATATTTGGTCTTGGAGAGTGGCTGTCGAGTCGTGGGAGTAGTAGGGAGTGGGATATTGACTGAAGTAGTCTGTTCCCTTACTGCTCGAGGATTGAGGGCGTTATCCAAAGCTTGAGCTGATGCGGCATCTAGTGGTGATGCCTCCGATTGGGGGGGTGATGGAGAGTCAAGTTGAACTCGGGAGGAGGTAGCGAATGATGATGCCATATATCGGCTTGGGCCAGCCACGGCATTGTGTGGCAGTGGACGTCTAGCGACTAGGGATAAGACTGATCGACCTAGGGATGTCATGGTGTGATTGACGGAGGATGGATGGTGAGGATGAATAGTTTGGCTGAATTGAGTTTTTCGATCTTACACCGAAGCATGAAATAGGCGCGCTGTACCTTTCCCTTCGGATGTAAGCGATAGAAATGACGATCTATGAGATTTCAAGTAGATTCGATTACACACTATATCAAGTACATTACAATGGCAAGCTTCAGAACAACATCACAATTACCACGAGCGATAGCTTCCTCTTCCAGGATACGATCCGCTCCTATATTGGGCCGAGCCGTGGTCGAACGGACACCAAGTCATCGGTATTCCTCTACATCCGCCCCTACTCGACCATGCCCATCTTGCAATACTCCTATCTCAATCCCCGCCTCGCCCTGTCCAAACTGTAGCAAGATAGTCCCAATCCCAACAGGTATAACTCATCATTCCATCCTTCATCTCTCTGAACCAATCACATCGACCGAAGCCAATACGACATTCGATATCCCGTCCGAATTGCTAGATCTACCAGCTTACGGGTTTGACCTCGACGTGAAGGGATTAAGGGGGAAAATGTTAAGGAGACAAATGGAATTACATCCTGATAAATATTCCGGGGATGATAAAGCGGTGTCATTAGCTCGAGAGCTCAGTGGAAGGGTGAACGGGGCTTATGAAGTCCTGAGAGATCCGCTAAAGAGGGCAGAATATCTGGTATGTCACGTCTAAGTCAAGGAGAATGAGACTGATAGTAGTTATCAACCCAGGAACTTGTGACCGAAGAAACAGAATCCTTAACAGATCCAATGCTCCTAGCTGAGATCCTCGAAGCGAGGGAAGAATTAGAAATGGCAGAATCAGCAGAGGAAGTTGAACAATTAAGACGGACGAATCAGGAGAAGGTAGATGAGACGATAGCTGCTCTGAAAGAGGCTTTCGCAGGTGATCCGCCGGATTTTAAGCAGGCGAAAGGATTGGCTGTACAGTTGAAGTATTGGCAAGGATTGGAGGAGGCTGCTAAGGAGTGGTCGCCGAAGTAGTTGAGGCTGGCAGCCGTCAACCTTGTAACAACGAGCAAGTATAATCAGCAGAGACATGCATCGCATAGCAGTCCTACTCCGAGATCAGAACCAACTAACTCTCCGCCAGCAGACAAGGGAGATGAACTGTCTTTCTCGATCGATCTGGGGAAAGCTCTCAGTACCAGGAAGTCTTGACCCACAATCGATGTTACCATGTCTTGCCTCCAACCATGTACCTGGCGATACCAAAACAAAACCCATGAGATGCATGATACTATGTAATGCTAAAGTGATGTAATGATATAATGGTAAATCCAAATCTTACAAAAACGGCTTGCGATGAGTGGAGTGCCAGATGATATATTGCTTTAATGTTTTTTGATGCTTTTTCGTGATTTTCGTAATTTTTTTCGTGATTTCATAAGTCGTTCAAATGTACGTCGTCAAGGGATAAGAGGTCGGTCAAGAGTCCTAGGTAGTCGAAGAAGAAGAAGTGAGATCTCGAGAATTTCGTGTACAGTGTCGAGTAGAGAATCGATGAAATCACCCAACTCGACATGACCATGCATGCTGAGCAGGGTCGTTGTCGAGTGATTCGGGTGATCCGGGTAACTCGGACGGTTTAGCATCTTCGGTAGCTCGAGACTTGGCTTCAGCAGGTGTCGATGGCGAGACCAGAATCGGAGATGGCATGGGAAAGTTGTCGGAGTTGAAACTCGAGTCACTCAAGTCGAGACGGAGTTGACCATCGATAGTAAAGCTCTCCCATCGTTCTCCGCTTACGATCCATCCTCGGAATGGAGGGAGATTGGTCAGGTCGTCCTCAGATGACCCGGCTGTTTGGAGTTCACCACATTTCTCGAAATGAGGTTGGATGGCTGGGGATCTGAGATGACCTCGGAGGAGGGTCTTGACGTATTGATAGTTCGAGTCGTCTGGGTGTTTGAGCTCATAGTAGGTGATGTCTCGCGATGGGAACCTGTAAATTAGTTGAACCACCTTGCGGAATAGGAAGAGGCACGTACTCGTAGTTATCCGGATCTACCTGATTGAGAGTTTCCCGAAGGTGAATGAAAGCAGTCATGAGCTCGAGCTTGCAGAGCTTGGACCTCGCCTTCCAGCTGAGAGGAGAATGACCGGGTAGTCTCCATACCCCACCCTGCCTGCCGCCATTGACGATGACTTCGGGTGCGGAGGTGCAAAGTGGGACGTAGGAAATACAGACGGTCGAGGTCGAAGGCGGAATCTCGGATGCGGCCGAGATGGCAGCTTTGGAGTATGGGAAATCGATGGAGGTGAAGATGACTTCGGGTTTCTGAAGTCGGTAAGGTCGGGGAAGGCGGTCTGACATCAGCATAGACATGGGACGAATAGGATCTACGCACCTTCCATCTTTTCAATCCGGCCCCAGATAGCACGTTGAATCTCGGGTTTGATCAACTTTCTCAATGCCTCATCCTTGGGCCCAGTCTCTAGAACACCACCAACAACCACACCCGTAAGATAGACAGGTTCAAACAGAGGTTCAAGTAATGCCCCTTGAAGGCCCAAGACTGACCATGTTGCAATCTTGTCTGAACAAGAGAAACTGATTGTTGGAGGTGAATCGGCTCGACCGGGTTTAGTTCGAATAGCACCATAGTTCTCGTAGCCGTTTCGACCTCGTACGGCTGATCCGGGAGCGGTGAGTGGGACTTCCTCGAGAGCTTTGATAGCTGCCATTTCGGCATCTTGGTGTAGTGCCGTATGGAGGGTTGAAGCATCGCCGCACTACTTATCAGCGGGGAGACGATGAGGTGGGGGTGAGACTTACAGGTAGAGCAGAGATGTAGAGCCAGACTTCGACTCCATCTCTCAGACCGAATTTACCGTTGACCCATTCAACGACATCTTCATTCTCTGTACCTTTGGCAACCCTTGCCGACTCTTCAATGAGCCACCTGACCAGCCCCCGTCTAGCCAAGATCTCGGCATGAGAGTCGTGGATGGTATCGCCTACCGGAGGTAGTTTCGTAGCGGGCAGTACCTTTACACCAGTACCCAACGAGACGGGGAGTACGCGGGTACTATCGATAATCTCCAGACCAGGCATGAGTTCGGTATATGTATGAATGACGAGAGAGATGGTAGCGAGGATCGTCCATTCTTGTTTCCCATTAGCCCTTGTGGTAGGTTTACCATGTCTCGGAAGTTGATTGAATAATTCAATAGACGTTGAAGTGATTAGATCTGCAAGAGGTTGGGAATGGTGTGAAGAGTATGAGATTGCGTCGAATGCGGTCATGCTGGATGGCTGGACTTGTCTGTTCTTTATGGGTTTAGGCGGGGGTGGAGGAGGATGTGTTGTGGGTTGGTAGTAGTAGAGGAAGGAAGAGAAATGATGAAAGAGAGAGAAGAGAAACGACATTGTGAACGAGGAGGGAAGAGGGAAGGGAAGATGGGTTGAATGAAGGTGGTGCGTTGGTTGATTGATATATCAGTTGGCAGTAACGGTAGTCATTTCTCTTCTTCATGAACATAGTTGAAGGCGGGGTACACACATGGAATCCGGGGTAGATTGTCAGTCTCACTCAAGCAGGAACCAGTGTCAGTCTCTACAACAAGGCTGGGAATCATGCGGCGATGTCTCCTGCCGATATGTCAGATCTGTTGAAACTATCGCTTGATGGATAGCGCATATGAATGATGCCACCGACGACTAGGCTTATATCAGCTACCAAAGAGGCACAAGAGAGAGGAACGAACAATCTACAATGCAAAGTGTCTCAGCTATAAAAAGTGGCGTTACGCTAAATCAAACCTGGAAACTATTTGCTACTTAGCTATCAAGAACCCTTGCTAACATGCTGCTAAAGCATGATGACGAGCAGCCCAAAGCGCTCCGAATAAACCTTGCATCAGAGATTGGATTGAAGATTCTATTGTTCTGATTGTGTATGCTATTGCGACTTTCGGGGTACCGCTTCTGCCTCCGGTCGTACGCATTTATCGCTTGGCTGTGCTCTTATCGCCATTTCGAACCACAGCTTGTCATCGCCTCATTTCCATGGCCGGAGTCGTGTCATGATGGATGCTTCGATAGCTTCGCATACGCCATCAGACCCCGCTAATCTATCCTCTACATGACCTAGTCGTTCACGTATCGCTCACCGTTATCGCGGCAATGGGTTTGTTTATCAACTCGAGAAGGTAGTGTATAACGTGTTGTAGGGTCCGTCCGGCATTGACCCTATTTTGAAAATTGCCGTAGCGTGCAAGGACCCGATACAGCTCTGATGCATTGGATGACACATTGTAAGGTCCAAGGGTTACTTCTAAAATCCCGGAGATTACCCTTTCTGTTTATGGCTCAGGGATGGGGCGTGTTTTTCAACAACCCTGTAAACTTGTGATGCCCGAACTGCGTGGGAAGTAGTATTTCATACTCTTTCACCTACTTATCTGTATATATCCCATCCCATAGACATTCTTTATATTCCTTACGTTCTATCAAAACATTCGTGTTCTCCTCCCTTCAAGCCACCACCTGTTTGGACTCTATCATCGAACTCTAATCAAATACTTCCCGCTGCTCCCATTCCCCCTTCGGCCTCATATTTTGGTCAAACTACATCAGCCACCGATCAATAGTCTCCTTGGCAGTTTCAACACTAGTCTCACTCGATAAATAGATTGTCGCAACTACATCAACTACAAACCTACCTCTAGATCATACTCGACCACATCTTCGCGTGTCACCACCTAGCGAAACCTACTACAACACCTTCGACCCTAACCATACCAACTATACCCCATGTTCCCACGACTTCCACCAGCAATCACGAGCCTCGTGTTCATATTCCTACTTGCCGCACCAGCTCTCTCTACACCACTACCCGACGATGCACCTGCACCTGCACCAGCCCTGAACGACGCCCCAACCAAACTTCAACCTCGTCAAGCATCTCAACCATCGCGTCGAATGGGTCAACGTCGATCCAAGAAACCAGAACCAATGAAGCAAAAGGATTACTCGTCCTTCCTATGTCCTGGAGGATCAGTCGCTTGCCCAGTCCCACCTGCATCTTTCGAGGAGATCACACCGGAATCAGCAGCTACCTTGGGTGGAAGTCTCAACAGTTTGGCGGATTGGTTCAAGATTGGTTTCGAGTGTATTGAATTGGCTACCGAGTTGAACTCTTGTGGTGGATGTTTGGCCCTAGGTCAAGGGTGAGTACATTTCACCATTATACAAGACGACAGCTAACAGTATAGACAAGATTGTTCAACAATAGCAAATGCCAGAGCAACAGGATGTGATGCCGGCGAATGTCAAGTCTACTCCTGTTTCGATGGATACGTTGTCACGCCCGATCGAAAACAATGTGTGAAGAAAGGATCAGTCGTACCACCCACACCGGTCACGGCTTTCACTCAGCTAGTACTCGAGGAATAAGCGTAGATTGATGTAGGAATTCAAATTGTTTCAAATGGACATTATAGATAAGCTTTATATACTGTATCAATAGATTAAATTCGGACACTTTCACCTTTGGTAGATTATCAGCTAGGCATATGTATACCTACTGCAACGATCATGAGCGATAGTGCACAATAAGCCGCGTCGAATGGAAATGACACTGCCTCAAAGCTATAGTACGGACAGAATGGATGATGACGCAAAAGGCACTGAACCACCTAATTGCTATTCTACACTGGTATCTTATCTACATTACTCCAGTGCATACAATCATGTACTCGAGTGACTTCAGACACCCCTCGGGCGTAAGTAAACGGGCCACTGCATACATATGCTACAGACACTGACAGTTAGCAATTCCAAGTACGGCCAATCATATCAAATGAATCATTTCATTACGTCCTCGAGACGTCCGGCATGAGTCGGAATCCAGAGTACGTCCTCCCACTTGTATCCAAATCAGGGCTGATGATAGATATGTCAAAGCTGTCATTAGAAGCTACATAGAAGTCAAACAAGCTAGAGGAAGAACGGCACAGCAAATAGGTTGGAAACTAGAGCTGCTAGAAAGGGAGGTATGTCATCCCTACTCACACCCAAAGCATGACTAAGTCTAGCTCCCCCAACACGCCCATTCGTTCATTGCTGTACGTGCAGAAAAACGATTGCCACGATCAAGGATCCTCGCGAATGTCGATACCCCCCGCCTGGCCCGAGCGACTACCCATACGCCCAATACAAACACTAGGCAGAGTTTACAAGAACAATACATCCTTTCACCAGCTGCCAATCGACTTCCGTTCAGAGCAGTATCGTCCGCAAACATCCGAACTACTCGTGCTTCGAGTGTCTCGGCTGCTCCATCCTCACCTGTTCAAGCTTCGACTTATGTAAATCCCCCGCAGGCTGTGAACCCGGAAGATAGTGAGGAATTACCTCCTCCGCCTTATGCTAGTGAAGATCCGGAACCGGAAGCTACGAGGGATCTACAAGTTCGTTTGGCGGCGGAAGCGCAGGCTGCTGGGAATTTGAATTTACCAGAGGCTAGTGCGAGGACGGAGAATGAAAGTCAAGGGAATAACGAGAGTAACCAAGCAGATGAGGTTTCAAATCGCCAGGAGACATCCACGCCAGGGACCGCAGTTCACGCTCCACCGCCTGGAGCACCTCCTGTTCACTCTCCTCCTCCAGGACCGCCACCGTCTTCTTCGCTACAGAGACGAGAATCAAGAAGGTCCGAACATCAACCGTCCACTCCACCTACTGATCCGGAAGAAGCTCGAATATGGGAGGATTCACAATTGGAAGAAGCTATGCGAATCAGCAGAGCGTCCGAAAGGGAACGACTAGAATTAGAAGAAGCTATGCGATTGTCACTAGCTGAGTCAGAGCCTCAGCAGTCGAATAATGCGATCGAAGGATACAATCCCGCAATGTTTGAAGGGAACCCAGACAACGATTCAGGACCATCATCAAGGAGGATAAGCTCTTATAACCCCGCTAGCCAACTTGAAGGGAATCACAGAAGGGCGGCTAGTGATACATACTCTCGCACCCCCACCGAAAACGTCACGACGGGGATGGATCATTTGACTATTCCCGATACTTGGCAAGCTGGATCCTCGGGTCAAGAACAAGGGAATTTGATGGATGACGATTTCGGATCTATCGATTTCAAACAACCTGCGTTGGCTCCACAGAGGACAGGAGCTGTATTGCAGAGTAAGAATCCATTCTTGTCTCCTGGAGAGCGGGACATGGATTCGCAGTCAAGTAGCTTTATTCAGCCCTCTAGCTCTCAACCAGGGCAGGAGACGGGGCAAGGCTCACCTGGTATATCACAAAATCCTGCTCCGGAGGGATCGCCAAGCAACAAGAGATTACCTACCATCCCTGGATCCCACCCAGCCAGTCCGACGATATACGAACCACCTCCCGGTCCACCACCCACAGTCGAGAACAAAAGCTACCTCCCACCTTTACCTCCTCGACAACCTACAATACCAGTTGAAGGCTCGCCAAGTAACTCATCACCACAAAGTAGACGATTACCGCCTCGCCCACAAGGTAATGCCCCTGGGCTGCCACAACGAAATATCTCTTCATCCATGTATTCAGCTTCAAATCCCCCTACTTCCTCTTTCCCCGCTCACTCGCCTCAACCATCGCAATCTTTCTTCCCACCACAACCTTCCCCTAGATCAGGTCAATCAGCGGTGAATCAGGGTACATCGACTCGTCACAATGGTGAAGAACCCCTCGAGACGCTGAGGGATTTCCATACCGTGTTCATGGGTACGTCCTTCCTTATCGAGAGTGCTGATGAGCAGTGGACGATAGGTCATCAATGGCCGGCGAAAAATGGGCCCAAGCTCGAGAAGCGTTAACGGGCGTAGCAGAAACAGCAGCTAGATACGATGATCAAGGAGTCGATATATACTTCATAAATTCAAAAAGGGTAGGTAAGGAATTAAGAGCCTCTGCGGACGTCGAAGATCTATTCGCGGGTTTAGAACCAAGAGGAACCACCCCGTATGTCCATCCTGTCCAGTCACGTGTTGAGCTAAGTGATAGAACTGGATTACGGTTAGAAGCGATTTTGAGGGAATATATGGTCAGGCTGGAACGGTCTCGGATGACTTCTCCTGGACTTGAGGGTAGGGGTGAAGTCGTAAAACCATTAAATCTGATAGTGGTCACCGATGGCGGTATGTCCCTCTCTCCGCTGTCGTCCCTCGTACTGTCCCCTCACCCTCTATTTTTGACCCTCTCTATGGGGAGCCATTCTTTCTTTGGCCCCATCTCAGTTGTGGACATAGCTGAGATCATCTAGTTTTCGCTCATCCCGTTATTGCTCGAATACGCGCAACGACCGTCAACCCCTCTCTCGACCGAACCCAATTACTCGGTATAGCCCCAGGCGACGATGCTGAAAGTGTCTTGATCGCATGTGCAAAGAGGGTAAGTCCTCCATTTAAAATATCTCGGATCCGGAGCTGACGGTATAGTTGGATAAGGGAGATTTCCCATTATCCCAAGTTGGAGTTCAATTCTTGCAGATTGGTAACGATTCGGATGTGAGTCTCTACCTGAACGCTTAGGAGAACGGTGAAAAGTACTGATGATAGGCTCGAGAAGCTCTACAGGAGATGGATGATCATTTAGCTGAAACTTATGGAGTTCGGGATATGGTTGATACCCTCCATTATAGTGGGGAGATGACGTCCGAATTGATTGTAAAGACCTTATTAGGGGGTATAAATAGGCGATTAGATACGATGTCGTAGTTGTTGAAGTCGATATGCTTGATGCATGCTGCTTATGCAATGCACCACCTCAGCCTCCAATTACAAGTACTAATTCGCTGGAAAAGAAGGACCGAAATCAGTCGCGCCTCCACTTTGGATGTCACCACCACATCATGTTCCCTTGACAATGCTAATACGCTCAATAAGGAGATCAACAGTCGATATAGGCCGTGCATTCGAATTACACTGCCTAAAATTCCTCACTGAGCAACTACACATGTCATTGACTCAAGTGGGAGGAGCGGGGGATGGCGGAGTGGATCTAAGAGGATGGTGGACTATCCCAAAAGGTCCTACCTCGATGAACGAAGGGAGGAGATTGAGGGTTTTGGGTCAATGTAAAGCTGAGAGAAAAGCACTTGGACCTAGGACAGTGAGGGAGTTGGAGGGGGTCATGGCTCATCAACGAGGTGCGCCTACCCATTTCAATCTAAAGAAGTGGGAGCTAATGATAGATCCGGAGGTGCCAGATGCTTTGGCGATCCTGCTATCCCAATCTGGGTTCTCCCCCAAAGCGATGATTCACGCAACCCGATCTTCGACACCACTCCTTCTAGTCCACCTGCCCGGTGGTCAATTGCCCACGAGCCCCATTGACGAGGAAGGACAGGGGATAGAGGTCGAAGGAGCGATTTGGAATTCGGCTCTAGGTGGACCTACTGGTTTATTAGGTGGTGGGATGGAATTGAGGAGAGAAATACTTGATCATAGTGGTGTTGATAGCATTACGGGGGATTCGAAAGTGAAGGCTAGAGTTGGGATTTGGTATAATGGCAAGAGGTTTACTGGTATGTTTTAAGGCTAGGATCGATGTACGAATAAGATATCACTCTCATGTATTGTACATATGCATTGCATAGCATCATCATATTATATCGTCGTTATTACAGTTCACTCTTCCGCTATCAGCCCCCCGAAATAAGCAGTGACAGCTTTCAATTTATCTCCAACCCATTCTTCCTCCACTTCAACCCATTCTCTATCCCTCTTCTTTCCCCCATCTTCCGTTGTCTCGTCCAGTGGTCGAGCAAGTTGTGCGAGTTCATCGATATTTATATTCTTCGGTAGGTAGTATGCGATATTGGGTGTCAAAGTTGAACAGAGTTCAAATAGGTCTTTACCGTGTATAGGTAATATTGCTGATAATGGGTATAACGTTGATGTCGGTGCAGTGGGGTCCGTGAAGGACATGTACTCTGTACCACCTATCTATCAGCCTGATCAGTGATCAAAGAGGAGAAACGTACCCCATGGTGGAGATAGGAAGACCACATCAATCTCCTCTCCTATCCCCCTCTGTCCTAGAGATTTGGCATAAGTCACAAAATCCCCCAATATGAATTCAATCCGATCAGCGACTCCCATTTGTAATGCATTATGTCTCGCAAGTCGAAGTCGTATTGGATTATTGTCAATCGCAATCACTATCCATCAGCCCAGTCTCGAATCTAGAATGGATTAGGACGTACCCCTCTCGCAGGTTTTTGCGAATTCAATAGTGTTCCCACCTACTCCGCAGAATGCATCGATGATCACATCTGCGGAACAACGTTCCGCTATATGCGCAGCGATAGGTTTTGGAGTAATTGAGAACCAGCCAGTATCGTCTAGGAGGAGTGGTAATCTATCATACTCGGGCAAAAGGAATTGTCGTTGGTACCAATCTACTCGTCAGCCATGTCCTCTCAAACACAAGTCAAGTCAGGATCTCACGCGAGCTGACGAGCTACTTGAGCATGAAACAAAGATCACGACTCACATTTCACCAGCTCTGAAGGCATTTCCGTAGGTTTCGTGTACCTAGTTACTAATCCTGTACAATCCCATCGATGACCTTTGAATCGATTTCCATCTTCAACAGCCTTAGCTTTGCCTTTCCCTTTGCCCTTCTTCTTGATCTCGACCTTCTGTTTCTTCCCTTCTCCGTCTCCTTTCATGATCATTGACCGATCGTGTACACCCGACATCTCGATGTCGTTTTCGTGAGATAGAGCTCGCTTCCTTGCACTTGTCGACGATTCGGCCACGACTTCGGGCATGACTGACGGGGCCGCAGGCTTTACCACAGGCCTTGGATCGATCTCATCTTCATCCGAAGAGCTAGGTGAAGCAGGTTGTGTAGGTAAATAATCGTTTCCAGCCCCTAAACCCAGTGCTTTGTCCAATTCCTCCTGCTTGGTTTCGAGGGTATTTATATTTTGTCCAGGTACCAGTGGGAGTAGTGTCTGTGAACGGAGTGAAGAGCGGAGATCCAGGGGCAGATTCGAAAAGAACGATCGGCCTGGTTTGGATTTCTTGCCCATCTCGAGGACTGTATGATTTGAATGAAAGTACAACACACTCAAAGTCAAAATGAAGATTGAGTTGATCAAAATATCTTGATTTGCGCGAATGATTTTTCTTGTTTCTACCGTACTTGTACATTGTTGCAATACAATAACTGATTCATACCAAGATACAACAATCCAAGAGCTACAACATAATATAGCAGGCTTCCAAGGACCAGCTCGTACAACCTCTTTTTTATCCCTACTGACCTCCAATACAGGGCTTAAGCGATAGTTTTGGGTGAAACGGAGAAATCAACAAATGAAGCTGATCGATCATCATCCGCTTGATAACATCCATAAATCGATTCAGTAGGTGATCGATATGTCACCCGTCTGTCTGAAGAGGTGGAAGCGATAAAGTCCGGCGTCAAGAGAGTCGAGGTAGGGACGGGTACTTCGAGTGTGGTTTCTGGGACTGGTTTTCGCTGTTTCATCAGCTCGAGTCTCAAGGAGAAGAGGAATGATGTACTTTTGGTGGGTTTGGAGATGCTGAGAGCATTGCGGAACCGACTGTACTCGTGTCGACGGACTCGGTAAATGGGTCGATTGCCTCTGGTACAGATAGATT
Organism: Vishniacozyma victoriae; assembly: GCA_017654735.1. Taxonomy (NCBI): domain Eukaryota; kingdom Fungi; phylum Basidiomycota; class Tremellomycetes; order Tremellales; family Bulleribasidiaceae; genus Vishniacozyma; species Vishniacozyma victoriae. Next base: position 2,500,952 of record JADPYG010000088.1, read on the forward strand.
TACTGGGTCCGGAGCGGCAGCAGCTGCAGCAGCTGCAGGGGGGTGGAATGGGTACGCGGAGGTATTGATCCTCTCTCTACTACTACTGCTTTTCAAAGAATGAGTGAGAGCATGAACCTGTTGAGGTTGATCCACTTCATCCTGATATAGATCATCGTCGAAGGGTGAAATGGCATTCTGATCTTCTTCCTCCCCATCTAGATCCACTTCAAACATCTCCGCTAGGGATGAATCATTCGTATTCCTCTCTTCTGCCATTTGACTTTCAATCCTGGGTTCAAGTTTCACAGTAGGTTTCTTAGTCAACATTGTATAATTCGGTTTAACGTGCTGATCGTAAATAACTTCTCCAGTCGGTGCGATTGTCGAAGGTCCAGCGTAAACCTCATGAGGCAGACCTTGCGGTTGTCCATGAAAGAATGTCGGAACGGTAAATGAAGCTTCTTCCCTTGTAATTGCCGGAGGTGGGAAAGATGGGATATGAGAATCATTCGCCGCTCTAGCTTTGACTGAGTCCTCATAATCCTTTAATCTCTTCCAAATCTTATCAGGACCAGTTTTGAACGTTAATCTCCTACTCCATCTACCTTTCCCATAATCCCCAAATCCAGTATTGGGGCGTGTTCCCTTCTCTCTCGTTCCCTCCTCTTCGTTGGATAGGTTCTTTTCTGATTTTTCAGCTCGAGATCGGCGGCGGAGTCGAGCTCCGTAGAGACAGAGACACATCCCCAATAGTAGAGCTGCAAAGACGGAAGGGATGATGATTTTGTACGAGTTTGACATGGCATCTGCAGCTTCTTCCAGAGTGACAGGGCTGGAGGTAGCGCTAGGGACGTATGACGATGGGGCAGGCATCGTAGAAGACGAAGTCGAGCTCGAAGTCGAAGAATCGTCGAGTGACGATTTCGACAAGGGAGAAACGAATGAGGACGAGGATGACGAGGGAATAGGGGAAGAAGTAGGAATGGCAGTGAGGGTAGTAGGTAACTCCGTCACAGTGATAAACGTCCCAGAAGCGGCCGGCGCGTTTAGGACAGTAGCTGAATCGAGGGGGAGGATAGTCGAAGCGCGATGGCGCCAGTAAGATGATAGTGGGGCTGCGGTAGACATTGTTGGAATGTATATCTAATCTAGAACAATGGTTTTAGGGATATGTCAATGAGCGTGATAGATTGGGGAAAAGGTGAAGGGAAGATGTGGGTATCGAGTGTTAATATAGGTAAGCAAGCATTGTTTGGGTCAGATGATCTGGGTCCTTGTCGTTGAGACAATATAAACCTTTTGACATCCAAAGATCGCGTCAGTAGGATCACGAACCGCTCACACAGTGTGAAACAACCTTACTGACGGCACGCTGTGAATATATGAACCGACAATTGTCTCGCTGGTCAATGTAGTGAGACATGTAATTCCACACCGGTGAAACGCTCTTATAAACAGATTCATACGCCCTTTTGGCTTGCTGCTTAATATTCTCTTCGTACGACGCGGGGTAGCATTAATGTTTCACAGTCACGAGACGAGACGGACTGTATGGTCAGCTGATAGATCTTGGAGCAATGTGGTTACTTACATCACTAGATGCGAATTGCTTAGTACTGTCCACCACCGTAACCTCCCTGCTGACCTGTTGGGTTAGCGAAGCTCATGTATTGAATGAATGAGTAGAGAAGATATACCACCACTAGCATATGAGTCTGATCCTCCATATCCTCCTGCGTATCCTACAGGTCCGAACAATCAAGCAGGATATGACGACGGTAGGGAAAAGAACGGGCGATTGAGTCAAGTTGCGGATCGGGACGGGGAAGTTCAGACGATAGGAGGTACGTGATCATGATCAAGATGGGTCGGAGACGGAAAGTACACGGGGAGAGAAAAAGAGGACGGATGCGATCAGAAACACCCAATATGGACCAACCGACTTACCACCCTGTTCACCACCCTGGTATCCACCACCCTGGCCTCCAGAGTAACCACCGGCTTGGCCACCGTCTTGAGCAACCACGTCAGCTAGATCACCCAAAAGTAACCCGAAATACTTACAGCCTCCCTGCTGACCACCGTAGCCACCACCTCCGTAACCACCCTGGCCACCTTGCTGACCACCGTAACCACCACCTCCCTGGCCACCGTAACCACCTCCACCGCCCTGGTATCCACCACCCTGGCCTCCGTAACCACCACCTCCACCACCCTGGTATCCACCACCTTGTCCTCCGTCTATACATTAGTACAAGCTCGAGACGCGACCGTGAGGGTACTCACAACCACCCTGGCCACCTCCGTAACCACCTTGTCCACCACCACCGTAACCACCGCCACCTCCTCCGTAACCAGAGTTGTAGCCAGATCCACCGTAGCCACCACCAGCGGGCTTAGTGTTGGCCATGTTGACCTTTTAGTCAGCGATGTACAGAGTGCGTTGCAAATGTAGCCTACTCGGACACGTCGACCGTCGAGCTCCTGCTCGTTCATCTGCTGGATGGCGGCATCAGCCTCGGGCTGTTGACCGTAGGTCTACTGTCAGTAAAAGCGACAACAGAAGCGGATGGTACACACGACGAAACCGAAACCCCTGGATCGGCCAGTCTCCTTGTCCTTCATGACGATACACTGAATCAGTTAGCAGAGGTAAGTATGTAGGAGAAAAGGACGCACGTCAACGATCTGACCGTATTGGGAGAAAGCCTGTTGATGCGAACGTGCCGAGCCAAAGACGAAACGAAGCGAGATAGGTAGCGCATTTCAAGAGATTCCAAGGGACGAGAAGGGACGAAACGAGAGCGAGAGTCGGAGATAGAGCATGTAATATAATTTGACGAGAGGTAGATTGATCCAAGAGAAAAAGATAGCATGAGCACATGAGACCTCAAAACAAGACAGAAAACAAGCGAACCTGGTGTAGGATTTCATCGTTGGTGTTCCAAGACAAGTTGCCTATAAAAACACGTCAGGACACACGAAATCACAAGAGAGAACAGACGAAGTAGTATCCCCGGACCGAAAAGAGCAAGCAAGCCAACACCCCAAATCCAAGCCCAAGCCGATCATCAAAAACGATATCCCGATCCCAGATCCCAATGTTCCCATTTATAATTGCATGCTCTTTCGGTCCGATCTCCATCCTATGTGATGTTGTTGTTGTAGGATTGTTGACATACCGACGTAAACTTTAGCTGACATTGTATTATATATCTGTTGTTTATTGATATAAGATACTTGAAGAGTGATGTATAGAGTGAGAGAAGGGAAGGGAGGGGGCGGCGAACGGGGTAGGGCAGGGAAGGGGGGAATAGACAGTGACGAGGCGACGGAAGTAAATTTAACCGTATACACTGGTAATTACCATCTAGGAAATTCGAGTGGCAGTAGGCATTAAAGCGGGATTATATTAAATGTGGCACTTGCATTGTCGCGTGGCATCCCCCACTCTCCACTCTGTCGTTCAGTTCACCTACTCTGTACCATCTACAGTAATGTTTAACAAACCAGTAACAGCCCTGTTGGGTCTGCTAGCTCTATGCCTCACTATGGCACTAGCTTCCAAATCGGCCGAACAACTTCAGATTGGCGTCAAGTACAAGCCCGACGAATGTCCTCTCAAGACAAGGAATGGTGATCGATTGAGCATGCAGTACGTATCATTCTCAGCCGTCCACCTTCTACTCATCATACGCTGACGATAAGCTACACTGGTACCCTAGCCAAGGACGGAAGCAAGTTTGATTCTTCCCTTGACAGGAATCAGCCATTTGAGTTTACCAGTTAGTCCTATCTAAACAGATGGCAATGGAGCTGATCAGTAGTCGGTTCCGGCCAAGTCATCAAAGGCTGGGAGCAGGGATTATTGGACATGTGCATCTCGGAGAAGAGGAAGTTGACGATCCCACCAGAGTTGGGTTATGGTGAGTTCACCCTTATGCCGATGAACTAGTGCTTACAATCAGGTGTTCGAGGTCACCCTCCCGTCATTCCCCCAGAGTCAACTTTGGTCTTTGAAGTTGAGCTCTTAGGCATCAAGAACAGGTTTGTAGATGAATTGTAGAAAGACATATATGCACTGGAGTATACATCGAACAACATGCTAGTGATTCCGATACCATCGATTACAACGCCTCTGAATTCACCGCACCTCCCTCCTCATCTGGGAACTTGCGCTCTATCCAAGAAAGGAATGAAGGTACGTCTTCGGCAATACTACTCGGTAATGAAGAGTTGGTGATGAATCGCGGGATATTGCCTGGTCATCAGACTCCATCACGGATGGCACAAAGGGGACTGGAGACTCACCACCAGCATCACTGCTCGTTGCCATCCTCCAATCTACCTCTGCCCCATTCGCAGCTTCGGATACCCTCTCAACCGAAACGTATTTCCCCCTCACCGTACCAGCTTCTTTGCCCTGTTTGGGAGGACAGTCGGGGTGCTCGAATGGTATAGAGACTGTACCTTAATATCTCTCTCAACCTGTCAGTCGTAGATACGTACTGTTCATAAAGCACCTCTGTCCTGGTGGATCCTGCTTCAATTCCCTAGAGAGCAATAATACCACAAACGTTCGTGGATTAGTCGGGGGAGGGGTTTTGAAAGTCAATCTCCAAACCTCTGCGATATGGGGTTGAAAGACTTGAAGGCATTCTGTCTCTCTCATCGATTCGATATATTCCCTCTCATTCTATCATCAGCTCCATTCGTACATGTAAACACACCTCTGAGTGATATTCAAGTAATCCCCGCCTGAAACGCTCGTACAAACCCTTGGGAGAGGTTGTCATGACATCAGCCTGCCTTTGCATTTCCGTCTGTTCCACTTTCTTGTGATCATGCGAATTATGTTTGGATGTCGAGAGTTTATGCGTTAAAGCCTTGACTGATTCATTTGTATGTGTTGACATCCTTCCACACCACATTTCCGAGATGCCTAATTCCTTCTTGACCTGACATCAGCTGATGTTGACGAGATCACTCACTGGGTGATTATTGAGAGTAACGATTTGAACGGTGCCATCGCATTTCACTGATGTCTTCTTCCAATCCCTTCTCGTCAGCTCAAGCTTCAGAAAAACGTTGAGGCATGGCCTCGTAGAAAGGCTTACCCGATAGAATCAGCCAGCTTCTGTCCTGCTGCAAAATGATCATCCAGAAATTGGGCGAAGGCAGGCGTAGCTGGATCCGGTATATCCTATCTTATCAGACTAGCAAGCTGATATAAGCGGAAGAGAGCTTGCCTTGGGCGTTAATGGTCTCAGGTCGAGGTGGACTGAGCTCATCTTGCAGTTGTCTGTGTGTATGCCTGATTTGTTGTATAGCTAGACTCTGACTAGTCTGTTCTTGTTTATAGGGAAGCGCGGTCTATAGTCGGGGATGATCCGGTTAAGACGGCTTGAAATAGAGTTGTCTGATTGACAGGCACAGGACGTCATTTAAGTCCAAAGTAACAATCAGATGCAGGAATGTAGACATGTAGCAAGGGATGGAGATGTATACCATCAATAAAGTACAACTACAACAACAAATCAAATCAAATCAAATCAAATCTATAAGGCAAGTAAACGTATATTTTCCTTCTTAACCTAATAATCTTTTCCAAATCCCCGAACCAAGTTCTATTCCAAGAACCTCTCTTTTCCCAATTGCAACAATGACCCCACTTCCACCTTCCACGCATTCAGCTAATAGACTGAGGACTGGTCTATTTGAGTTGAGGGGAACGATATCGAGAGGACGAGATTCGGCTATTACTTCGTATGTTGATCTCAAGACTGTTGTCACATGTGGCAACGAGATTAAAGGGGAGCTGGGTAGGGCAGAGAGCATCGAAAGGATTGTATGAAGAGCTAGTCCGAGCAGGGGGCGGTATAGCGCGAAAGAGCTACCATTAGCTCGATTCGTGCAGATCAGGAGGGACATACTAGATCAAGGTCCGACCGATTTCGGGCGAACAAATAGCTTGAATCAGGGCAAAAGCAGCATCACGAGCTCGTTCCAGTTGAGTGTACCCATCATGTGTTTGGGATAATTCAGTCCAGATCGCGGAACTACCCAAGAAAGAAGGTGACGAGGTATACAACTCGGCATAGCTCAAGTAGATCGATAGTACACTGCTAGTCAGCTTTGCTCTCAACAAGGATTGATGACGTACGGGTCACCACGGACAGACCAAGCTGAAGCCCATGTTTCCCATCTAATCCCGTACTTGCGCCAGATATCCATAAGTTTCCGCCTCTCACTAGGTGGATCTCCAGCAGCACTATGTCCACTAGGCGTTCGCCCTACGGGCCTTTCCAGAGTTTGGGCTCGCTCTGTACCCCTCTCAGACCCTGACATGGGTTCATCCTCTTCAACAGTAGTTATTGTTGGGATCTTACAAGCTATCTGAGCTTGATGGACTGAATGTCAGTCTTGATCACGCTTCGAAGGCGGGTGACTTACTGTCCCGTAGCATCTCGACGTATTCTAACCAGGCCAGTAGTTTAAGGTCTCGATCGCGAACTGCTGGGTCACCAGGAACGGACGTCGATAATCTATCTCGCCACGAGATGGCCAGTGACCCATTTGCCATTGGATGATTGAAATCGCCTAACTGGATCCTGTTCGTCAGTACAAGTCTAGTGGCAGCGGAAGCAGGACAACTGACATGTGATCAAGGATGAATACGTAGATCCATTCACGCCAGTCATCTTGACTTTTACGAGCGTGTAGTCGATCCTGTTCGTGCCGCCTCGACAGGCCGACAGTCATGGTAGCAAGAGCCGTGTCATTTAACCAAGTTCTATTCATCAGCTTTCGAACATTCAATTAGACAATAGGCATACGCATAGACACCAAGAGACCGGATCTCTTCCCTGGTCCATTCGCACGATTGAGATATCAATGCGCCAATCTCACCAGTTACCGCGACGAGAGCCTCATCACAGTCTCGTCTCGTCACATCGCTTCGGTCCACTAGAGGTCGCCTTCCCAATAAAGAGACGACCAATGACGGCAGACCTTGAGCGTCACGTAATCCCACAAGCCAAGGAGTTAATGGCCACGCCCGAGTCCTGTAATTCTCCCATACACTATCTGGAATCTCGGCATGCACTGTCCGAGCCCTAGTAGCCCTGGTCTCCTGCCGCGAGGAAGGCGGCCCTTCGATCGAACGCTGCAGTGCATTAATGGCTGCTTGGAGTGATTGGAGAGAGGCAGGGACTGATGATAATGAAGCTATACTGCCTTCGAGGTGGCGTATGCGTGACTCGTAATTCGATGACGAGGTCGGCGGTGGGTGGTATGACTGAATAGGGGCGACAGGCGGTGGGAGTGGCTGATGAATGGGTGGAGGTGATATGGGTCGATGGGACATGTATGGAACGGTAGTCAAAGCCGTCATGGATGCCTGAGGAGGTGGGGGCATGGGTTCCCTCGCTTGCCTGAGAGCATATTCTGGCGGAGCGCGTGATGTGACTGGAGGAGCAGGTTGTGGGCCTGACGGATAGAAGCCTAAACCCGACGGCGTACCGGGTCGACCACTTGGTGCGAGTAGTGCGCCGGAATATAGAGGTCCACGTGATGGAAGTGCAGAAATTGATTTCGGTCGACTTCGAGCTTCGAATACACATGCTTGACCTGCTTGACGACATCCTCTACATGGGACTTGGGTAGGTCCATCACATTTCATTCTGATATTAGCCGATTCTTATCAAGTGTTTTCAAAGGACTCACTTTTGCCGACGGCATCGAGTACATGCCATCATACTGCGGGGTGCACGCGAGCTTGTATCGCGAGCAAAAGTCATTCCTTGACCCATCTCATCCTCTTCCTTGGGTGGAACTGGGGTAGGTGACCTGATATCCATCGAATGCCTAACATTGTGAGGCCTGAGCGAGCTTTGCGAGCTTGTCCATGGACTCGAAGCGGTCCAATTTGAAGGTCCGGCCGCAAAAGGTGGAAAGGGATGGGCGCCGGCAGCTGTTGGGGGACCATGACTTGAGGAAGGTAAAGGAGGTGGTAGGATTGGGTTATTGGGTGAAGCTGTTGGGTTCCTATGACTAGTAGCTGCCGAGCCTGATCGACGAGATTCACCGCTTCCACGTTCGGGTCCCGATGGAGAGCCTGAGCGACGTCGTTTAGAAGGAGTTGGATTCATTAGACTATCCATCGTCAGCCTCTTTTCGCTCTGTCGGAACATTTATCGCGGTCGGAGGATTACTTGATCGGCGTGATCATTGAGAAGGAGGGGGAACTCACTTGTTTTAAAATATATATTGAGATTATACACGGCCTTGTCCGGACGCACGGTCCCACAACACTCGTAACCGAATACACAAGTGCCCTTCCTTTCCAACAGTCTGAGCACAGACACTTGTCGCAAATCCTTCCCCCCCCGTTTAATTTCCTGATGACGAGAGTTGTACACACACCCCGCTCTATCGAATAGTAGTGTAGATTTGATGGGACCTTAACGATGTTTTGGTCTCCTTCCTATCCTCCAGATCGTATATTTCCGCTCGATAATCATTCGCAAAGTAACAAGTATGAAAGAGCGTAAAAAGAGGTTGTCGATCCCAAAAGGTCACCAGGACGTTTGATCGGATAGATAGACGGGACGGGTGTTTCGAGTAACGACGTTGTATGTTTGTGTGTGTGTCTGTGGTCTGGACACTTGGAATATGTTACATGTAGCGTCTAGGGCGTACTAACGAGACAAGTACGGGAAGCAAGTTGAACGAATGGGATACCCCTTGATAAAGTCTGACCCCTGACCGGGATCTTTGGTAATCCTAGATTGTCCGGAGACTACCCCAAGCTAGTCGATCCAGGGTAAATTAAACCTCGTCCCGATTTACCAAGGGGGCGCAGCTGCTTTCTTGTCGAGTTATCCTTATCCCAAGGTGAAATCTCGTTGTATCGGTACTTGATCGGTTACCCGTTCCTGTTCCGTTCACTCAGAAGAAAGACGGGATTCTACAAGCAGGAGAATTATGATTTCGGAACGGTTCTTTGAGGGTTGTAAACTATTGACCCAACACTTTGGCCGATCTGACTTTGTCGCGTTCCAGGTTTCAGGTTCCAAGGTTTTCGCCGAGATTTTTACGTCATTCATCTACCCGTGCCGGTGTTCTGGTCGCAGTTGAGTTTCACGCAGCCAGAGTGAGTCTCGCAGCAAAGATGATGATGGGTGGCAAGACGTAGTCTAGATCACATTCCAGCTTTCATAAGAAGCCACAAGACGGGGAAGTATGTACTCTCATACACATACACGCTACGATGCATGAAGCCAACTCGTCAGCGATCTTCAGGAACAAAGCCAACATCTGGGTATACGGAGAGTAGAAACCGACTCTCCATTCCCATAGACGGGATCAACGGCTCCTCCTCGCGCACGAAAGAGCAGTCGACTCCAGGCGTGCCTATGACACATCCTGATCCCGATGTCCCAAGAGTCGCACATCAAACCACTGATCCGAATAACGTCAACCCATCTCCGGCCTCCTACATCTCGGCACAACAAACAACCTCACATGTGAGCGTACAATTATGAATCCGGTGATACATATATTCCTGTAACGCAGCAGGTAAGGCATACAGACAAGCGAAAGGGATCCAGTAAACCGGGACGATCACTTGTACCCTGAAATCAAGCTCGGACGTGCCTGTCGCCTTCAAAACTAATCTCCTTCTACTTTCCCCTTGATCCCCTTGTTTTTCTTATTTTGATGGAAACAGAGCCTATTTCATCTGAACCCTCCTTTCCGATATCTTGACACATCCTTTCCGGGCTTTTGAGTATCAATCTAGATGGAATGCTGTGTTTCAATTGATGACTCAAAGGACGTCCATTCTTCGGCTGCGTGTGGGCCGGAAGAGAGTGGGGTGGTGTCCTTGACCAGGTACCAGAGTAAGCGAGAGCTTGCCACAAATTGAGCATTGCAGCAGCACCTCAAAATCAATGCCGGTCCTAACTGGTTGATTTTCCCTTAACGTTCATGACGAAGCCCGATGGTCGGACAGACCGATAATTACGGTTACATGGTGTCGCGGGCCAACTGCGCTACTCGATCAAGCGATCTCGATGATGTCAGGCCAATTTGAGCGCTGAGCGCGTTGCGTTGAACGCGTTTTTGGTTGAAACCTAGAGAAAGCCTTGAAGTGAATTTCTTCAGTTGACAGCTCATATCTAGCTAAGGCAGTCTCTTCTTCTGAGACTCACGTGATGATTAGAGCCAAGCCATAGAGAGTAGAGAGCGCATACTGAATATTCGCGACTGGGCACGTTTGCATCATTTAAACAATTATATACCTATATACTTTCTTTCCTCTCCGTGTATCGATTTTTTCAAGCTCTACCCTTGACACTTCCATTCTTGGACCTGGTGCTCTTGGTTCTCTTTGGGCTAGCAGCGTCCTTGATAGCCTCCCATTTTCCGGTATTCTTCTTCAATCCCCTCCTGGCATTCATGTACTCTGGATCCCGCTCATCTTCTGAATCGACATCAGCCTGTCCGATCCGGCTGGACCAAGGTGCACTATCAGGCTTGGTAGGTTCGGGGGAAGGAGCTCGGTCTTCGGTAGAGTAATCGTGTCCTGTAGCTGGGGTCACTGGGGGTGGGGCAGTAACGGCTGGTGAATCCGGAACGTTCATTCGGACCGATTTGCGCTTGGCAAGTTGAGGCTGTTCAGACTCTTCAGCGGCGGGTTCGCCTTGAGCAGTGCCGTCGGATTCATCACCACTATCTTCGTCGCGCCTATCGGAAGGGATTCGCTCAATGGCAGGAGGACCAGCATTCATACCAGCCTGAACACTTCGGTCGTTCTCGTAGACTTTGTATTTCGAGTCATCGTGCTCTTCATCAGATGATGAATCCTCGTCCTCTTCCTGACCCTGACCGTCTTCCTGGGCAGACTCATAGACACTCTCGCCGTCGGCAGTGGTAGTCGAGTGGAACGAGTTTCGCTTGTTGCTGTATGGTCGAGCAGTAGTGTTGTTGACCATGGGAGTAGAGACGGGAGCGGGCTTCTCTTCAACAGGAAGCTTGACGGGTCCAGGTGCGGTGATGGAGAACATCTGTGGTGGGGGAAGGGCTGGCTCAGACATGACCGACTTGTTGTCATTGGGGTTGGGGCTGGTAGGCCTCAATGCCGACTTGAGAGGAGGCGACATCAATCGCGATGGCGGTAGAGGGGTAGTCGACCTGGGAGGGCTTGGGGGAGCCTGCGAGACTCGCTTGGAGGAATTGGATCGAGCCAAAGAACCAGGAGCAGCGGTCGAGTTGGATCGACCAAGGGACTTGGCACCACCATCAGCAGCGGGGAACTTCAATGTAGGAACGGGGACAATTGAAGATCCAGGAGCTCTGGGCAATTCCATCTGAGGAGTGACTTGGCTTTTGGGAGCCTTGGGGACCTCGGGCATGGGTGGGGGCTGGTCGGAATCAACAAGCGACATGATCGATCGGCCTTCACCAGCTTGCTGGCCGATTCGGGAGATACTACCATTGGGCCTGATCCTCTGCTTGGCAGGACTGGACTTGGCAGTAGCGGTCGAGGTGGTCGATTTCATCGTGTTGGATCTGGACATACCGGAAGCAGTGGTAGTCGAAGTCGACTTGACAATGTTGGTGCGTGCTACTGGGGCGCCGAGAACGGGAGGGTTACCAGAGGACCTGACGGGGGCAGTTCCAGCAGATTTGACGGTACTAGCCCGGGAGCTGGGTCGCTGGGTAGGTGTCTTGTTGCCACTTTGTCGACCAGTCAGGGTACTTTGACTGTCGGATCGTTGACCCATAGGCCGACTGGCAGGCTTTGCTGGAATGAGACCGGCGGCGACAGGCATCGAGTTCCGTTTGGAATTGTTTCGGCCTACAGTGTCGACTGAAAAGGTCGAGTTACGGTTATTGGATACGGAGACCAAGTTGCCATTATCCTCGTCGTCACTAGAGTCGTCTCCGCCTCGACCGCCGCCATACATCGAGTTGGAGCGTCGAATGTTGGTGTCGGTTCGAGTAGACCATCCACCTTTACTGCCTTGGTAGACGGGTCCGGGAGAATCCCGACCGGATCGGCTCTGGTTCCTCTGCCTGCTTGAATCACCCTTGAACATCTTGGCAATCTTGGAGAAGAATCCACCCTTCTTCTTTCCTCCTCCTCCACCAAAGTCTCGCGCACTGGAGGCATCGGAATCGGCTCGTTCGTTGTTGGCATGGTCATTCGAGTTGGAGAAGGTCCTGCGTAGAGATTGTCGACGGCTGGTGGGAGCAGTGTATCCGATATCACTAGCGGCCCGCCGGCCTCCATTTCGGGGAGCAGTGACGGATGGGACACCGATAGGGGCGGCCTTGGGTGGTCCAGATCGTCCAGTCATGGACGAGACACGTCCGCCGGCGGGGCGGTTCTCGTGGACAGTGTAATTGCCATTTCCGTCGTCCGAGCTGTCTTCGTTCTCCTCTAGAATACTTCCAGTGATGGATCCCTGGCCCATACTTCGAGGGAATGGTACGCCTCCTCGTCGAGACTGGGCGTCTTCGTAGCCAATCTGGGAAGCGGATTGGGATGGGGCAATAGAGCCGTTCGAGTCTAGCTCGAACGCGTCGCGTGGTAATTCTGACAATTAGCACTTTGATTTTGCAGGTGATTTGTAGACATACCGCTATGCTTTTCCATGTCTTCTAGACCTCTCTTGGCCTGCCTGACCCACATTCGGCCAACGGCCTCCATAGCTCTGAACCTCTCTTCGAGACCATTGGCCATGACATTGTTCCTCTCGGATTCAATTCTGACTTCTAATCCTCTCAAGTGCTCTTCACACCCCAGCAATTCTGCCTGGGCCTCTTGGAGCTTGCTAGCCCGCTTCGACTCTTTGGTGTTGAATGATCCAACCGAACTGACAGACATGGTAGATGCTCGAGACGACATGGAAGAAGGACTTCGATGACTGTACTCTGCGGACATGGCTGACAAGTCTGCCTTTTTGGGCCTGGACTTGGTGGACTTGATCAACCGAGTGACCAAGATCTCCCTATCCCTCCTGACTCGAGACATTTCCTCTTCCAGCAGATGAATCTGCTTGAGATCCTTCCTGAATCGGTCCAAACTCGATACGTATGCTGCCCATCCAGGTGAATCGGGTTGGTCGTCGTGCATATGTGCTTCTGGATTTTCGAGCAGGTGGGCGGATAGAGGACCCTCAAAAGCGGCATGTCGCACGGATCGACGAACACTCATATTGACACCAGGGGACGAGGTCGTATAGGCGAGCAGCGACGATGTCGACGAGTGAGAGTGCGACAGCAATGTCAGGAGAGAGGTGGATAGGGCTTTCTGAGCATCGCTAAGGGTTAGCACTTCTCGCCGAGAAGACGGGGGGACGTACAGATAATTGCTCAAGAGCCTATCGCTCGAGCTCCGATGAGCATGTCCAGGTCGTAGAGCGTCCATCTAGGATACAACAAGAGGAATCAAGTGTCGATTGGAGAAGAGTCAAGTCGACAACGTACGTGTGTCGAAATGCAGACTAGGATCTAGCCGGCGAAAGAGACTAGTTACGAGCGGGTTGATTGACGATATGGACAATTTGACAGACACTCTCGAAGAAGCCCAGAAGTCCAGCTTTGGCTAGAATATACAGAGACTGGAGAATGTATTATAAGAAAGGGATAATGGTCAAGGTAGAGAGAGTGAGACTGAATATGTATTAAGGTGATGAGTGTGAAGAGGGGGGTGGACGGTAAAGGTAATTGGACCCGGTGTCTGGAGCACACTGCCCGGGATTACTGTATTGAGTAATAAACGTGATCAGTGTGTCCGATAGTGAGATGATGTCATTGGACGAGAATGGAAATCCATGAGGCGCCTAGTTATGACAGCCATGTGTCGACAGGCCTGCCATCCCCACTCGAGGCGCCTAATAAATAGGCCTGCAATCTACCCCGCGACGGTGGAAGCTCGCCTTTGCAGCTAGCTATACACCCCCACTTCACTCAATCGGCACCACACACAATGGCGCCAAAGAACAAGGCGGCAAAGCCACAACAGGCTACAGCCCCACTTCCAGCGGACCCAGCGCCAATCAAGCGTGCAGTCGAGGAGGTCGAAGAGGAAGTGCTACAGACTGCACCCTCGCCAAAGGCAGTACCGCAACCAAAGCAGAAGCAGAGGCTGGCCTATCCTGTCCCAGATTATATATCGCCTGCGACTATCAATAATACTCAGAGTCTACTGCGATTTGTGATCTTGGGATTGATTAGTGCTGCTGCTATCGGGAGTCGATTGTTTGCGGTCATCAGGTTTGAGAGTGTCATTCATGAATTGTAAGTGATCCTAGAACAAAGGATGAACGTGCAGCTGACATTAAGTGATCCTTGGTTCAATTAGTAAGTTGATATCCCCGCTACGAGCCTCTGCAGGTGTACTGACAGTCCAGCCGAGCTTCCAAGGTGCTAGTGAATGATGGATTCTATGTAAGCTCTCCAAGTCCACGTTGGTCATTAGCTGACCCTTAGGAATTCTGGAATTGGTTCGACCCATCTGCATGGTACCCTCTCGGGCGTACGGTTGGAGGAACAATCTACCCGGGTCTTATGGTGACCTCTGGCCTAATCTGGAACTTCCTGCGATGGATTAATATGCCAGTAGACATCAGGAACGTCTGTGTCATGCTCGCTCCTGGATTCGCAGGTCTAACAGCATGGGCTACCTACATGTGAGCTTCAAGCTTTGTGACCTCAGAGACAAGCTGATGGAAAGGTTCACTGGAGAAATGGCAAACGCTTCTGCTGCACTTTTGGCGGCTGCGTTCATCGGTATTGTTCCCGGATACATCTCTCGATCAGTCGCTGGATCATATGACAATGAGGCTATCGCCATTTTCCTCCTCATGTTCACTTTCTACCTATGGATCAAGGCCGTCAAGACTGGAAGTGCCACCTACGGGACCTTGACTGCATTGTTCTATGGTTGGATGGTAGCTGCATGGGGTGGATATGTATTCATCACCAACAGTACGTCCCACCATCTAATCGTTGCTGATAATAGTGATTCCTCTCCACGCATTCGTTTTGATCTTGATGGGGCGATTCAACAACCGACTCTATACTGCCTATTCATCATGGTATGTTCTCGGTACAGTCGCCTCGATGCAAGTTCCGTTCGTCGAGTACCTACCCATCCGAACCAGTGAGCATATGGCCGCTCTCGGTGTATTCGGTCTACTCCAGCTTGTCGCTTTCGTCGAGATTGTAAGGAAGATGGTACCTGGTCGACAATTCCAAATGTTACTACGAGCTTTCGTCGTTCTTGTCTTTGCAGTCAGCTTCACTGTACTTGTCCTCTTGACTTTCTCGGGATGGATCGCACCATGGACCGGTCGATTCTACTCGCTCTGGGATACCGGTTATGCCAAAGTTCACAGTAAGCTCAAGGGCCCTCGATCTGTAATTATAAGCTAATGGTTAGTGCCAATCATCGCATCGGTCTCGGAACATCAACCTACTGCCTGGCCAGCATTTTTCTTCGACCTCGAGATGCTCATCTTCTTCTTCCCTGCCGGTGTATTCTGGTGTTTCAAGGAACTAAGGGACGAGCACGTCTTCATGATCATCTACGCTACTCTATCCGCCTACTTTGCCGGAGTCATGGTCCGACTCATGCTAGTCATTACTCCGATCGTCTGTGTCACTGCCGCTATCGCTTTCTCGAAAATGCTCGAGGCTTATATCGATCCCGTCATTCCCGCCGATGAGAATGAGATCGAGGCTACCGATGTATCTTCGAAGAAACAGAAAAAGGCCGCTTCCAACTCGAACAAGCAAAAGCCACTTGCTAGGCTCCTGTCTGGTAACTGGACTAGTGGAGTGTTTGGCCTCGATACTCGGTTTGCAGTGATTTCGACGCTTGTCGTCTTCCTCCTCGTCTTTGTACACCATTGTACTTGGGTCACTCAATCCGCCTACTCGTCTCCCTCGGTCGTCCTTTCGTCCCGAGCTGCCGATGGATCTCAGAACATTATCGACGATTTCCGAGAGGCATATTACTGGATCCGACAAAACACCGCCGAAGACGCAGTCATCATGAGTTGGTGGGATTACGGATACCAAATCGCTGGAATGGCCGACAGACCCACTTTGGTAGATAACAATACATGGAACAATACCCATATCGCTACTGTCGGAAAGGCAATGGCGAGTAATGAAGATATCGCCTATCCCATCTTGAGGAAACATGATGTCGACTACATTCTTGTCATCTTTGGTGGTCTATTGGGATACTCTGGAGACGATATCAACAAGTTCTTGTGGATGGTCAGGATTGCTCAAGGAGAGTGGCCAGAGGAGGTACAGGAAGTCAACTACTTCACCCAGAGGGGGGAATATGCTGTTGATGAGAGGGCAACTCCTACCATGAAGAATTCGTTGATGTACAAAATGTCTTATTTCCGGTAAGCTCAAACTGCCCTTGAAGGCCCTTAGCTGATGGTAGATTCTCTGAATTATACGGTGGTCACCCTGCCAACGATCGGGTGAGGAATCAAAAGATCCCAGCTCAAAGTCCAACTCTAGACACACTGGGTAAGTGACATCCTCGTAGTGAGATGCCAAGGCTGATATCGTAGACGAAGCATTTACATCTGAAAATTGGATCGTGAGGATCTACGCAGTAAAGAAGGAAGATTCACTCGGACGAGAACATAAAGCAGTGACCGCTTTTGACGGTGGTAAAAAGTTGAGAAAGAGCCCAAGTGCCGTAGATGGTGCAAGCTCGAGTACGGGCAAGAAGAGGCCTAGCACGTAGATACAGATGTAGATCTCTAGAAATGCATGACCATCGAGAACGACCGGGTGTTCGAAAAGGCTGACATTTACGTGATATGAGAGTGCTGGAATTTCCTAACTCGTGATGTTGTTGCAATCAGGAACGAAAAGATCGACGCCTCTAGACTTTCATACTCTGATTCCTGCCGGGTCTCATACCCCGTCCTACCTGATGGCTTGACTGGATTGTCTCTCGTACACAGCCCATGGCGATTGAATTTAGAATCCGAGATTCCGGATCGTTGTAGGGATGGCGTATTCAGGATCTCAAGTATAACCGCAGGCCGGGTTATGGGTTTGGGTAAGCCAAGGTGCAATCACAGCAGATTGTCAATGGTTTCGCCTTCTACACCTTGGACTCATCTCGAATTCCGACACTTGTCATGACACGTAGCTGTTTATAACAACTTGATTCATTGTCTTGTTCACTACAATCATATAGAACATGGAGAACCAATACGTCTGGACAGCGGACGATGAACAGGTTAGTCATTTGTTTACGTCCAAAAGCAAAGACTGATAGTAGCTGGTCAAATGGCTCTCAATAATTCCAGCATGTATCTCCACCGCCCTCTGTTTATTTATATTCGTAACTACCATCTGGATTTGGTCACGTAAACATGCAAGACCAACTATCGATCGTATTTCATTTAGGTTGTTCTGGTGGTCTATGGGATTCGAGTTATTTTATGATTTTGCATATATTGTTGGGGAATATTTCGTGAGTCGTACTCACTACTCGATGGAATGGACTGGGCTGATGAGAAGACTGGAGACACTGTGTCGGGAGCTAAATGTGCTGTGGGGATATACCTCCTCATTGCACCCATGGGCGTGTAAGTTGTATCTCTCTTATGGTCATGGGACTGAAATGAGAAGGGTCAACTACTTGTGTACATGTATCGCTATCAATCTGATGTTAATCATCTGTTTCGGAGTCAATCCTAATGGAAAGAGTGAGTCATCTTGATTAAAAAGGAGAATTGAGGATGGAGACTAACGGGCAGGATTGGAGAGGTATTATGTCTGCGGATCTATTGCTTTGGGGTTCTTTATACCTCTTATACCTACTGCACTTGGTCATTTCGGGCATGATGAGGTTTTAAACACATGGTACGCCATCCTCTCACTTCACTCGGTAGGCTTAATAGCTGATATGAAGTTGGATTGCAGCTGGTGTGTATCTTTGACATCTTGGCGGACCGCGAGACTGATATGACAGAAAGTGAATCTCAAAGGTTTCTTTACCTCATACTCGACCTGGTGAGTATTATTGTCCTGTGATGGACAATGGGGCTGATAGGTAGTACCTCTGGCAACTTCTCTCCTGTGTCGTTGCAACTGTTGCCGTTGCCCTGGTCCGTCTTTCCTCTGACCCTCCAATGCAGTATTGCTCACCAGATAGACAATCGTGTCGATCTTTCGTCTGAGAAGGGCGACCTCCAAGGCATTGTTCATTTCCAATACCTTGAATCAAGCCAATCAAGCCAATGGGAAACTGAAAGATTTCGATGATCAATTCCTCAAGATGGCATTGAGGATCTCAATGTATCCAGTCACTTTGATTGTTGTTAATGGGTTCATCTCTGGTATGTGCCTTTTATCCTGCGCATGATGAATGCTGACAGCAGTTATCGATCTACATGTTGCGAATGTTGGTGGGATACATACTGCTCGTCAATTCCATTTGTACTGCTTGTACTATTTCTTATACGGTGGTCGAGGGATCTTCTTCGCCTTGGTAAGTATTTTAGCTCAAGATCGCTTGAATTTAGAGCTGATATCCAGATCGGCCTGATTGTCGACCCATGTTTCCGAAAAGGGATCAAAGCAGCCTGGCGAAAGGATACAGGCCCACTACTACCCCCAATGGCCATCACTGCCGATATCAATACGTCTGACTTCAACACCAAAAAGCCTGAAATCAATTCCTCCCTCATGCCCATGGTCAGCTATAATCCGAACCAGTCCATTGTGGAGCAGGGATCGGAGCAGGTACAAGGCCAGAAGACCGTGGGGAGGAGGATGTCAGAGATGGATTTCATGGCTGCTATCACTCAGCTTGCGCCAGATGTCGAAGCTGATCCAGCTACGCCGGGGTCTGGGGCTCGGAAAGAAATGTATGATTCGGTATTATAATTCCTTAGTCTTTCTGTTATGGTCGTTGTATTCACTTGGTTCTATGTATACTTTGCTCTCTCATTATATATGAGACCATCTATTGTGCCACTGAGGATGTGCCACTTGATTCCGATATTATCCGTTTGTGTGTGTATGTCTAAGTAGATTTGATTCCGTCGACGCTTCAGGGTATATGCTAGACAGTAGTAGCCTTTGGTCCCTCTCCTATCTACCCACACCTCCTCATACCCCATCTCATTGTTGTTCCAAAGAATACCGTAGTACCCTAAGAAGTAACAGGACAAGAACGTACAGAAGACAAATACAAAGAGGCAGACAGAACGTCAAGTCGTCTTTTGTTCAACCTGCAAACTCCGACATCGACAAACGCCACGTCACTCTTGACTACTGTCCATTCTCTCATTCAGTGACCATCCTTTCACACTTTACACTCGATACCTTCGGTTTATCATCATCAAGAAGAGGATCAACAACACTAGACGATCGATCACATATTCGTCTATTTGTGGCCCTCGAATCCCCGCTCTATTCACTCTGTTGCAGATGCTGGAACCCCAGCTAGTACCTCCTAGACCGATAGATCCACTACTGTTGATTACCCGTGATTCACCGCTCCTAAGCCGAGACACAAGTATGTCCTTCTTCCCTCAATGCAACAATGGAAGATGAACTAATTCATAGGAAAACCACTCAAAGACTCCGACCCACCCCCCAACTCTCTTTCGCCCCATGTACGTGAGCCACTTCCCACCGGTCTCTTCCTCATCCGCCGTCGTAAAGCATCACGACGGACCCGGACCAAGTGGTCTGGGAGGATGGGGTCGTCATACCTTCACACCCTCGATGCCATTACCTTCGCCTAGTGGATATCCCAACGGCGGAGGTGGAGGACAAGGAGGACAAGGAGGATTCGGTCCACCACCAGGACATCATGGACATCCTCATCATCAATCATTTGGAGGGAATGGAATGCATATCGGAAATCAGAATGGAGGAGGAATGGGAATGGGACACGGACAAGGTGGAGGATTTGGAATGGGAATGTTTGGCGGTGGAAGTCCACCTAGAAATGGAGGGGAAGGGCAAATGCTCATGACTCCTTTATGGCAGCAGCAAATCGCCAAAGCAGACGTAAGCGTCAACTTCTACTTCTCTAACGCGTACTGACGTTTAGCAATGCCGTCAAAACAGCTCAGCTCATCATCGTGCGAGAACAGCAGCAGTGAGCTCGCGCTCTGCAAACAAAGCCGCCATTACCATCTCCGATCCCAATCGCCCCGCATCCTCAGCTTCAAATGTGAATGGCGCGCACAAGAAGACTCTATCCGTCATGTCAACCACAGATCGTTCAGTAACGCCCGATTTCGCCGATGGGAAACAACCTGCAATCAGTCATGGCGCAGACCCAGCAAATCCAGCTCAGGCCCCAGTACCTACATCAGAAGATGTTCCATGGGAACAGTGGTCCGGACTAGATTTAGGTGGAATTCGAATCAAGAATCTCTCGCCGGCCATGTTCAGCTTTTCACACATTACATCACTCTACATCAACCATAATGTCCTCACGAGTCTACCCGCCGCCATCTCTAATCTTCGACAACTCACTGTTCTCGACGCTACGGCAAATGAGCTCACTTCGGTTCCGCCAGAATTGGGAATGTTGTCGAGACTCAAGGAACTGTTCTTGTTCGATAATCACTTGACGACACTTCCAGCCGAGCTCGGAACATTGTACAAGCTCGAAATGCTAGGTGTAGAGGGCAATCCGCTAGAAGACCGATTTAGAAAGATCTTGGCAGAAGAAGGAACAACGGCACTCATTCATCATTTGAGAGATAATTGTCCAGCTGGACCCCAACCTCCAGAACGACAATGGATCGAAGTCGAGCCAGTCACCACCTCGCCATCGGAAGGTCACCAGGAATCATTCACTACCTTGACCTACAACATTCTTTGCGATTCCTTCGCCCCACCCTCGTCATACAACTACACCCCACTCTGGGCCCTTGATTGGAATTACCGGAAACATACGATATTGCAGGAGATTATCAATGCTTCGGCTGATATCGTTGGGTTGCAGGAGATTGATGCTGGACAGTATAGAGAATTCTTCTATCCCCAGCTCAAGACTCAGGGATACGAGGGATGTCATTATGCCAGGACAAGGGCAAGGACCATGTCGGGCAAGGAAGCGGATGCCGTTGATGGATGTGCCATCTTCTGGAAGAGTGATCGGTAAGTTGCATTGTGCTAGATGTAGGGGGCGGAACTGACAAGTAGATTCTCACTTGTCGAAACACAAGTCATCGAGTTCAACCGAATCGCGCTCTCCAAGGAGCACATGAGGACAGACGACATGTTCAACCGAGTTGCCTCCAGGGACAATATCGCCGTCGTCGCCTCGCTCGAATTCATCGCTTCCGGTGCTCGTCTACTAGTCGTGAATGGGCACATTTACTGGGATCATCACTATCGAGATGTCAAGGTCATTCAAATTGGAATGCTCATGGAGGAAGTCGAGCAGATTGCCGAAAGGTTCTCGCGTCTACCCGCTCGTCCGCCAAATGAGGCCGACCTGAAACTCGGTCGACCACCACCAAAGTACGACCCTGCACTCAAGGGTACAGATATCCCCCTCGTCATGTGTGTCGATACCAACTCGCATGCTGATTCGGCCGTCTACGAGCTATTGACAACCGGAGAAATCGCCCACAATCATGAAGATTTCATGGATCACATTTACGGCGAGTACACGCGGCGAGGACTTAAACATCGCTTGAACCTCAGGAGTGCGGCTTCGAGCTTTGGTGAGATGAAAATGACCAATTTCACGCCTACCTTCGTGGCTGCGATTGATTACATCTTCTACACCCCCGCAGCGTTAAAGGTCACTAGTGTTCTTGGTGATGTCGACAAGGCCTACCTCGACAAGACTGTTGGATTCCCCAATGCCCATTTCCCCTCCGAGTAAGTTACACCTTCTTGCCTGCTTGGAATTCTTGCTGACAATGTAGCCATATTCCCATCTTTGCCCAATTCCAGGTCAAAGGCAAAGCCGATATCCCAGACCAAGTAGTCACCCGGACATATCATCGATAAACACCCCCTCCTCTCTCGTTCCCTAGTTGTGTGTTTGTGTGTCGAAAAGTGTACTTTTGGAGAGTTGAAGAGCAAGGAAGGCGTTCATGACTATCACTATCTATCACTATATCAAACTGTGTTTAAATCCAATCCGACAATATATTCTATTCTATCCAATTCTATTTGAACCAACCACCTTCAAACCACCATTTACCATTCTACCTCAACCTCAATCAATCTAAATCATGGGGTGAATTTTCTTTCTTGATCGAATGTAGAAGTATGGATAGAAAGGCAGTGAATGTAGTAGTAGTAATAGGAGTGTAGTATGCATGAGCACAATGAATGATTCCAGTAGAGTGGGGCTACGATTGATATTCAGGGTAACTAGTCTCTAGTGTATGTTTACTTCCGTTGGTACTAGTAGTTACAGGTAACTCACTACTACTCTGTCTTTAGCGTCAATTAACACCTAGTACTAGTATTCGATCATCCATACTTAATTTATCATATCATGGATCCTCGTAATGGGTCTACAACAGCCCAGTACACTACTTCAAAAACAGATTTACCTAGTGGTAATGTTGTAAATCATTCAGCAGAACAAGAAGCAGACTGGGAATCAGTGGGAAACACAGACGAACTCGAAAGGCGTAGGAGATCATCACCCGCCAGTCCTGGATCACCTCGAGCTAAACTCGGTCCAACAAGCCCAACGCACGCCGAGAGAGAACGACGCCGACACTCGTCCAGGATGAAGGCAGGACCAAGCAGTCCTAGATCACCTCCCGCAGACAGTTCACCTAGACAACGCGCCAAGACGGCAGATGCAGCTTCCGCCAATCGATCAAGAATGTCTCCTCTTGCCAAACGATTAGGAGACGATCACGATGCCATAGTTGGCTCACAGGCATACCCTGATATAGTGGATTTTAGTATGGAAGGAATGCAGATGGGTGTATCTATGGATGATATTCTGGATCCCTCGGCAGTGCCAAGAAGACATGGAAGTACAACTGGACAACAAGCTGGGGCAAATATCGCACCTTGGTTAATGGATGATTCGACTCTTCCTTCTCCATCCAATGGCGCCGCTTCACCCTCTCAAGGCACTTTGAGTACTCCCTTTAGTCAAGGCAATCAGGCCAATAACACCTCGATGCCAACGCTACATCGTCTTCAGTCCGACAGATCCATGAAGACTACGGCCAGCCGTAACGGCTCACAACCATCTATCAATATATTCCCGACTCCTCAGCAGGGCTCGCCCGAGAACAGATCACGCCAAGGGTCAGGAGACAGTATACAGACTCTAGCTGCTGCACCGCAGAAACCTCCGAAACAACCGGATCATCATTTACCTGGAGGTGGGCGACATAGTATTGTTGGTGGAAGAAATGGACGTTTCGGTAGTACGGCTTCAAGCGCTACTTCTGGAAATGGAGAAAAGAAAAAGGGGGGATTCCTTGGTGGACTGTTGAAGAGAAAGGGAACAGGAATGTCTCTCGGTTCGTGGAAACCAATGTAGACTATAGACCGGAGCTGATCAATAGGACCGCTGAACGACTTGAATCCACTTGCCGAAGCTCATCGTGCGTCTCAATCAGGATCTTCCTCGAACCGTATACCCTCTTCGAACTCGTTTGGATCCATGTCCCAAGAGGCCAATTCGCCACAGGGAGAAGGTCAACGAACTCAAGCTATTGATCATAGTCGATACCTGTACTCCGAGACGGATGGCATGATCTCGCCACTTGACGAAATACCTGAACCAGATTTTAAACTTGGATTAACAGAGTTTGCACTCGACATGAACCTCGATGACATGACTGGCATCATTGATCATAGCTTGGCGGTAACGGATCCGACCACAAATTCAGCTACGGCTCCACCGACTCGAAACCCTACTTTAGCAAGTACCGCCCTACCAGAAACACCTACCGGGTCCTCTGGGTCTTCTGGGTGGGGCCTTCAAGACGCTCTACAGGAGACGCCACATCGTTCCGAGGGATCTTCAGGCTCAGCTTCGAGCTCGCAACCTTCTGATAGTCGTGACCGATATCGTGAATCCATCAACCCAGCGACGAACCCTTTTACCAAGCAGAATCCATTTGCTGCACGCTCTTCCGACGGATCAGACGATGTCAAGCCAAGCTCTCCCGCATCGCCCCATACATACTCCTCAAAGTACTCTGCACCTCCAACCAATCAACCGCGACGGCCTTCCCAATTACGAAATGTGAAGATGGGATCGGTCGACTCGGACGTATCTGCCAGCTCCTCGTCTCAGGGAAGATCGTTACAACCGATGTGGTCCACAAGCACAAACAACAATCAACCTACCGTATTCCACGATCCTTTCAACCCGTCATTGCCCACAATCACTACACCTGAAACAGTGGAATCACAAGACCCAATGACTACGCCCCAACCGAATCTGGCTGATACTGGTCTTCTCGCTCCAGCCATTGTCGGCGCAGGACCCGCATGGGCAGCACCAGAATCATGGGGTGTTGAAGGCGACGAAGAAGAAATTCATGATGGTGCATCCTCATCGTCATCTGTTGAAGGAGAAGAGGAATGGCCGGTAAATGGAAGCCCACCCTCGCCGGAACCTGGTATGGAAAGACGTCTGTCTCTCATGATACCTTCTTTGGATGGTAGGAAACCACCTCCGTTCGGATTCAAGTCGAAAGGCTTTAATGGTACATCAGATCGACCTGGATCATCGTCCAGAGGTCAGAGAAACAAGACAAGAGATGGTCGACCTTCGACATCGGCGAGGACTGCTGCTTCGAATCGACCAGGGACGTCTGGGAGTGCTCAGCTGGCTGCTGTACCTGTACGTCTTGTCATGCTGTACTAGTCTACTGAAGTTGCTAACATATAGCACATGATACGGATATACCGAGCGGATGGGAATTACTCGATACATACTTTCCCTCTG
This sequence comes from Vishniacozyma victoriae, assembly GCA_017654735.1. Lineage (NCBI taxonomy): Eukaryota > Fungi > Basidiomycota > Tremellomycetes > Tremellales > Bulleribasidiaceae > Vishniacozyma > Vishniacozyma victoriae. The sequence continues at coordinate 2,525,913 of JADPYG010000088.1, forward strand.
CTGAGCACGACGGCCGATATCATCAATGCCTTGTCTGGCGCGAACGATGCACCCCCAGGTGCAAAACGACTTACGACCACCAACAAGCTGTATCTACGAGAGCGAGGGCAAGGTAAGCTCGGGTGCCTTCCACATGTCAGAAGCTAACAATGCAGACCGTATGCTCTTATCCTCGGAGAAACCGCTGAATATCCAAAGTCGTCGTCTGCAACAAGCTGGATTTACAGAAGCTGAACATATTGAGGAGCTTGGGAAAGAGGATCTGGCAACTCTGTGCAGGTTCATTTACCAGACACCTGCCCTGCCTGTTATCGACCCTGAGGAAGAAAGTTCTTACGATTCATTCGAGTTTATCGATATCGCCGGGAGAGATCTTCAGACGATACCGATCTTCCTCCATCTTCACGCACACAACATCATTATCCTCAATGTCTCGCGGAATCCTATGACGGATTTACCTCTTGATTTCATTCAGGCTTGTTCCAGTCTGAAGGAGATTAGAATGACCAACATGGCTCTCAAGCGAGTTCCACCGAGTATACGACATAGCTCGACCTTGTCTAGGCTAGACATATCGTCAAATAGGATAGCCGACCTCGAATCCGTCCCCCTGCACGAGATCACGACGCTACTTTCGCTCAAGGTACAGAATAACAAGCTCAGTTCGATCCCTAGCTATTTCGTACAGATGAAGGCCCTCAAGTACCTCAACATCTCTAATAACAAGTTTGAGACTTTCCCAGCTGTTGTATCTGAGATGAGTAACCTGGTCGACCTCGACATATCATTCAACAATATCGCAGAACTACCTTCTGAAATGTCGAATTTGAAATCGCTCGAAAGGTTGTTGGCATACGGTAACGACCTCACGACTTTCCCGGAATCGTTCTCTACCCTTGCGAATCTGCGAGTACTGGACGTCCGCCGAAACAAGTTGACGGATCTGACTTCGGTTTATGCTCTGCCGAATCTGGCTACTCTACAAGCCGACTACAATAATCTCGTCACCCTCGACGCTCAGATAGGAGCCAAGGTCCGACAGTTTAGTGTTCCCCATAATTCCGTCACTCGATTCACTCTGGCGCCATTGCCAAACATGCAGGCTGTCACATACGCCCTGACGCACCTGAATCTGTCTCATGGAAAGATCTCGACATTGGCAGATGAAGCTCTATCTGGACTGGTCAACTTGGTCGACCTGAAATTGGATTTCAATCAATTTACCCGACTTCCATCCACCTTGGGCAAACTCGTCAACCTCGAAGTATTCTCCTGTACCGACAATCTAATCGACACATTCCCAGTTGGCTTTGGGCGCATGGCTAAGTTACATACCGTCAATTGTCACAATAACAACCTAAGAGAAATTCCGGGGGATCTATGGCATTGCGGCTCGCTTCGATCTTCGAATTTCAGTTCCAACTTGCTCAATTCATTGCCCATGGTCCCCGAAGAAGCAGACAACAAGGAAACGAATAGAAATGCCCTTCCAGCTGCCGCTTACTCGGTCGAAAAGATCTACCTGGGAGACAATCAATTGTCGAGTGATGTCTTTCACCTTCTCGCACTGTTGCCCAGTGTCAAGGTCATCAATCTCAGTTTCAATGATATTTACGAGATCCCGGCATACACCCTTAGTCGGCTGGATAAATTGGAAGCGTTGTACCTATCGGGCAACAAATTGACTAGTCTTCCCTCGGAGGACTTGGTGAGATTGCAGAGTCTCAAGACGCTCCATCTGAATGGAAATAGGCTGCAGACTCTGCCTTCCGAGTTGGGAGCTATAAAGTCACTCCTCCATTTGGATGTCGGCAGCAATGTGCTCAAGTACAATATTGCCAATTGGCCATATGATTGGAATTGGTAAGTGAACGTGGGTGTTGTTCGGTTTCTAAGCTGATGTGCAGGAACTGGAACACCGGTCTACGATACCTCAATCTCTCGGGAAACAAACGATTAGAGATCAAGCCAACCAGTGCTCAAGATATCTCGCACGCCTCGAGTCTCCGTAAAGAGTTGTCCGACTTTACTGCTCTTACCGATCTTCGAGTCCTCGGTCTCATGGACGTCACTTTGCGTATACCCTCGTTGCCCGATGAATCTGATACCAAGCGAGTACGAACTTCGTTTTCCGACATCAACAACATGGCGTACGGTATTTCGGATATGTTGGGGTACGACCACTTGTCAATGTTTGACATGGTTGTACCCAATTTCAGAGGAAACGACAACGAGTGTATCTTTGGAATGTTTGGTGGGCCGGCACCTACGCAGCCATCTGGCAAAGTCGCTCGTTTCCTCCAAGAAACACTGGCAAGTGCTTTATCGGAACAACTCGAAAAGCTCGAAGATTACGAAAGTGTTACCGATGCCATGCGTCGATCTTTCTTGTTTTCGAATAGACAAGCTTTCGACTATCTCACTTCGGTCGCTCAGGAACGTAAACGATCCGTTTCAAGTTCTCATTCAGTCGATGACATGTTTAAGGCTTGGTCGCCTGGCCCAACGTCACTCTTCAAGACCGGTGCTTCTGGTGCGGTTGTCTACCTAGTCGATAAGACTTTGTACTGTGCCAATGCTGGACAGGCTCTTGTCGTCATTTCTAGAAAAGGAGAGGCAGAGTTGTTGTCCAAGAACCATCTCAGTACAGATCGAGAAGAGACCGCTAGGATCCGACGGGCCGAAGCTTGGGTATCGACAAAGGGATACATCAATGACGAAAAGGAGATGGATATCTCTCGAGCTTTCGGATACTGGCAACTGGCGCCTGCTGTCAATGCCTCGCCAGAGATTCGCGTTCGAACATTGACAGAGACCGATGAATTCGTCATTATCGGAAATAGTGCTCTGTGGGCTTGCTGCTCTTATCAAACGGCTGTCGATATCGCTCGAACCGAAAAGGATGATCCGATGATGGCCGCTCAGAAATTACGTGATTTCGCCATTTCATACGGTGCTGAAGGATCCGTCATGGTCATGGTCGTCAACGTCTCCGATTTGTTCCATGGTCGAGGAGGAGGGAACCGCGTTCGAGGTGCCGGCTCTGGATCACAGATCATGCCTGATCTATCTGCTGCCGATGATCACAATTTCATGCGAGCCGTCCGACGACGATATGAAGAGGTGGGAGATCGAACTCTGAATCGACTACAGCAAGAAATTGAGCCTCCTCAGGGTCAAATCGCCATTGTCTTTACGGATATCGTCAACTCGACCCATCTTTGGGATACCAATGCGAGTATGCCAACTGCCATCAAGATGCACCATAATCTGATGCGACGACAATTACGTCTGGATGGTGGATACGAAGTCAAGACTGAAGGAGATTCATTCATGGTTTCCTTCCAGACTGTCACCGCTGCCATCTTGTGGGCATTCAATTGTCAAATCGGTCTACTACGGGAGGAATGGCCTCGAGAACTACTCGAATGTCCAGATGGAAATGTCGTACACGACTCGAATGGAAATATCGTCGAAAGAGGTCTACGAGTCAGGATGGGTATACATTGGGGTGCACCTCAATGTGAACGTGATCCCATCACTAGGAGGATGGATTACTATGGTCCCATGGTCAATCGAGCTGCTAGGATCAATGCTAGTGCCGATGGTGGTCAGTTGATGGCTAGTCAGGATGTCATCTACGAGATTGAACTATTGAGAGATTACCTCGATAGTCTCGATGATGAGGGATTGACGGAGTTGCCTGCGGAATTGAAGAGGGAGGTGCAGGAGATTAGGCGGGTTGGGATCGAGATTAGGGATATGGGAGAGAGGAAGCTCAAGGGTCTCGAAGGTGAGTGAAGCGCATCTGTGCTTCATTATGGTGCTAATGAGTAGTTCCTGAAAAGTTGCACTTGCTCTATCCCAAAGCTCTGGTCGGTCGATTGGAAATCTCAAACGATATCAGAGCCAATGTCGAGGTCAACGCTCAAAAGTTCCACTCGGCATCCCGATCAATCGATATCGAGCAAGTCAAGGAATTATCAGCCCTAGTCCTACGTCTTGAAGCGTTGTCTGCGGCCCAACATGATCCCCCTGCCCCTCCACCATCAGACCCCACTTCACCAAAATTAGGTTCAGCCCGATTAGCAGTAACCACCTCGTCCCAGCAAGTTCCGCAGGTCACGAGACCTCCATCCTTCCTCGGCCCATGTATTCGGGAGGATATGACGGATGAAGAATTGACATTGATTATTGAGAGCTTGACCACGAGAGCAGAAAACACAATGTCGACTTTGGTATGTCCCCATCTACAAGCATATGACGGGGCTGACTTGCAGTATTTCAAACACCTTGGTGGATTCTCTTCAGTCTTGGCTGCTCTCGAACAGGCAACAAGGACGGATCCGAGGTTGATTGTTCATGCTCTGGCACTGATGAATGGTGCGATGTAAACGGCGAGGAGAAGAGGATGATGGTTGTATAATGATTTCATCGAAGGACTTTTGTATTGTATCATAATTAGTCTCATTGCATGTATTCTGCATTTCCGATCAATCAATTCTGCCCCCCCGCATGGCAGTCAGTGATCGCGGCAGCACGTTGGCAACACATGCTCAGGAAACATTGTTCCCAGATACAGTCAAGGCCTCTTGTTCGTTATCGTAAGACTTCTAGCCCTGTGGACAGATCTCGCAGGTATGAAACGGTGCATTCGTAATATCATCAAGATTATCAATCATAAGTTCAGAAAACGTTTGCAAGACCTAAGCAGTAGCAGCAGGAACCGCATACTTGGCTCTAGCCATTTTCATCCTCCTCTCACAATCCTCCAGAGTCCGATGAAATCCCATCAAAACCTCATCCAACACTTCCCTCGTCCCCTTTTCCCCTTTCAATCCCCTTTGAACCTGACTTCGTTCCCATTGCTCAATAGCCACTTTTGCCCTTTCTTCCATCGCTTTCCTCTCCTCCCAGGTCATTAATGTACTTTTCAATCCTTTAATCTGGCGAGTTGTAGATGTTTGAACAGATTGATTGAGATGGACTGATTCAGATAATTGCTTCAAGTCCGAGACGAGGGATTTGTTTTCGGAAATGATTTCTTGGATTGTGTCGGATATTACTGATGATCCGGGATCGTGGGCTGTTGTGAATGATTCGTCGGGGTTGAGTGGCATGTCGGCTTGGTCGAAGGATTCTTCAGTGATGATATCTAGTGATGCCTCATCACTGACGGTGATCAAGGGAGTGTGAGTATCAGGCTCGATGGGTCCAAGGACATCAAGTAGACCATTAATGAGTTCGGGTGTGGGTGGTGTTGAGGCGAAATCTCTCCGTATAGTCGATAATTCTTTCGTCTGCACCTCACTCGCTTTGCTCGACTTTTCCACCGTCTCGAGGTAGCTTCCGAGAACGCCATCCTTTCCTTTTGTACATGTATTATCGGCGGTGCTGGGTCTGTTTCGGTTGAGCGAGTGTGTTAGACCTTTGTCCTTGACCTCAACTGCTTCGGGATTCGGCTTGACTGAAAGCTCGGGCTCGATCTGCTTGAGGGAATTGACAAAGCGGGCGATATCGTCCACTTGATCTTGAATAACAGCAATCATATCCTCCTCCATCTTGGGCGTAGGTAATCCAGCTCCATTGATCGAAAACAGTGAATCTCGACTACGATCCCCATCCGTTTCTAGATCCGGTACAGAATCCCCCTCTTCTCCCCCACTGGAATTCATTTCCAGGCTGTCATCTTGGCCGATTTGATAGAGTGATTGATCTACCTCATCACACGAGTCTAAAGCGGATAAACGACCTGGCGAAGCGGTAGCGGTATAATAAGTTGATGTTGCTGATGTACGAGCTCGGCGGGGTGTGGTGTGATTCTTGGGTTGACTTTTGCTAAGCTTGATATTTGGTGTTGGGGGAGATGGGGATAGGTATTGATTATTGTTTCTTTCATTGAGAGCTGAGGAACTGTTGTCGTTATCGTTATCGTGATCGTGGAAATTGTGATTAAGCTCAAGGTCAAGCTCAAGTTCATCTGCCAAACTCAATCCCAGTCCAGCATTCGCTGGACCATCGTCAAAGTGAGGATCCAACTCCATCTCTCCTCCTAGTTCATCTGCTAGACTCATGGCCATTGTGTGTCGTGTTCGTTATGAAAGTGGGATAAGGCTTAGCGTAAAAAGTATTGTCTCGGATGGATTTCGTCAAGGTCGTTTAAATCGTTTAGCGTGATGTATGGGTAGTTGTGTGTTGACAAGAAAATCAACAGGTCATGAGAGAAGATCTAGTGGTCGTTATGAATGACTGAGACATGAGCTCTGGCCCACATGGAACAAGACAAACAAAAGTAACGAAAAGGTGAAACACAAAGGATCATCCGAGAAGTGTCAGTTGGTGATCATCGTCATCTCGAGATACCCCACTTCGTCAAGTGGGGTTGTGCAGCACATAATCTGTTTTATGCCATGCAACATGTTATGTGATATGCCTATGTTGGATACGAGTAATCCCCTTGCTCAAACTTCACCCTCTTGCCCTCGCCCATGCACCTATAAGGCAACATCCAAAGTGCCGCGTTTCCCCTCCCTTCCACCCCATCTGCCTTTTCCAATTCGTAACTCGCCTGATGCCATCCCCTTGGTTTCCATCTTGATTGAGTCCACAGATCCCTGAAAACCACAGTACCCATACAAAGGGTCGTCATTCCCTCTGCTGCACCTCTTGCGAATGCTCCTACCGAAACGATAGTGAATGGCTTGGATAGCTGAGCGACTTTGGCGACGGGTAGTTTACGGTGTTGAAGGAATGAGGGTAAGATTTTGGCTTGGCGTGAATCGGGCTGCTCGAGTGAGATGTAGTATTCAGATAGGAATTGAGTGCAAGCTGCCGAGAGAGATTTATGGAATCCAGTCATGTTTTGTCGTTGTCTAGGTGTTTCGTCGTCGAGGAATTCAGAAAAGACCTTGACTTTTAGATTCTTCAAGCAGCCCTCTTTTCCTTGATATCGACTGCCTTCAAAGAAATCTCCTTCTTCAAGACCAAGCATTCTCCTCATCCTCCTCTGCTCAAGTCCCTCCCCTACTACCATAGCACTACCCAACGCCTCCTTGATATGTGTAACGGCATCTTGTGTTGCCCAAAATTCAACCTCTTCCCCAGGACTGTCCAATGTATCGCGTATCTCCTCGATTAAAGGTCTCTCAATCTCATCCAAGATTCCTTTAACCAATTCTCTCGAATTCTGACTTTGTCCTCTCCAGGTTCCTGCTCCCTCATTCCCTTGTCGACCTTCTCGACCTTGTACCAAGAACCCCTCTGGTCTGAAGAATCTTTGTTTCGCTTCCTCCTCATCTGCTGGTAACGGATGATGTAGGAGATCACTACATATACCCAGCAAGGCCGTCGGGTCGAGATTGATCTTTCTTGCCGGTCTCAACTTTTTGTTCTTCCACACCGCAGAAGGAAGCTCGAGGGGCGTATCATCCAAATCCCCAAAGACAAGGTTGACACCTTTATTGCGGATAGCTTGAAATGTAGCCGGTATACGATCATCGTCATAACCTCCCTCTGGGAACTCTTGCATCCGAGCCAGCCTGATTGTGAGGTGTGGTATAGATGCCCCTGGAGGTCTTTCGCACGATTCCATGAGTGCTAGTAAATTGTCGACCAGCTCGATGATCGAATTCGTGAGTGGAGCCTTGCGGTCGGAAGGGCCGACAGACTCGTCGATATCTGAATCGGAATCGTAATCCGAGTTGATATATGAATCTTGTTCGCGGAATTCGGCCAAGAGATTGGAAGGTTTCTTGCTATTCATCAACATTCACCGTTGAGGTACAGCTTCAAGCTTACCTATAGATCCTAATCCATTCCTGACCGCCCGCAGCGATGATATCCACAAAACCCTCATCTTGACCCCTTGCTTTCTCCTTCTCCTTCCCCTTCCTACCCTGTGATTTATTCTTGACCCCGTTCGCCTGTCGATCCTCTGCGACAGCTTGACTATGCATCATGATTTTGACAGCTGCGATGGGTGCTGGAGCTAGTAAGAGCTGCTTGACGAATGTGATGTACCCTAGGACATTTGGTAATGGATCTTCCTTTGGTAATACTTGAGATTCGAGGGACTGGTATCAGCATTACATCTTTGCCATGTAGACGTACAGCTTCAAGGAGAGTCATTTGGGTTGACATGGAGTCGATAAACTTCCTCATGCCAAGAGGATCGCCGCTTGTCCATGGTGTATTACGATTATCGATAACGGGTGGATGGAACCCAAAAAGGTCTGAGCAACTTGGTGTACCGTCCGGCGTTGGGTTCTCCACGATAGGAGCCAGAAGGTCTATTGCTTGCCGGAGTCGCCTGATGGCTTCTTCAAGATGGGGTGTGAAATCTGTCTCCATACTGACTGTATGTGCAACGAACAGTGAGCAGAAGTTGAATTCACTTGACGACTCCAAGATGGATCATCAAAGTGGAGGTGCAGCTGAATCAAGAATTATCAGACATACATTTCATGCTACAAGTACTATTGAAGGGTTGCTATGCGAATGACCGATGTCCGGATGCCTATAATACATATTGGGAATCCTTCTCACTCTCAGCCTCGAATCAAGTATCAATGGTGAATTCCCATCGTCGCTACTCATCAGCTTGGTCCACAGGTGATAAATCAGTACGTACGTCCATGTAGCCGCGGAGAGTGTCGTCCAGCAGGATATCATGTCGCTTCTGGACATATGCCTGGATCGTTAGTCGTTGACATCACTCAAAAGAGGGGACTGACCGATTCATTGGTGATGTCCTGCCGCAGTTTGGCCAGAGATTGGTTCTCAACAGGCTGTTCCAATAGGAAACTGAGGTTCTCGACTGCCCTCTCCAGATCCCTCTGGTTATCTTCAAAGAGCTCCGTGGTGTTGTTTCGCTTTAGGCTACTGATCAATTGCTGTACGAAGAGTGTTCAGTAACTCACTAAAAGGCCATACAATACGACCACTTGAGTGTGATCCTCGCTTTCACAACGACATCCACGGCTTGCTTAGCAAACTGGACCTCGATCCATGAAAGATTACCCGAACTCTGCATTTGCTCCATCTTCTTTTCGGTGTTCTTGTAAAACTCGGCGTCCAGCTTGGCTGAATTGTCGTGATTTGCCCACCGGTTGAAGAACTACACATCAGTATTCAGCTTGATGGCGTGACTTACATGTAGGTATCGTTCCAGACTTGCTCGACTTTTCGCTTGGGCATCACGAGCGTTGACTCCTGATTTTTCGTCGAATCGATTACACTGATACCAGGCGTTACCGTGATCTGACCAAGGGCCCATGCAGACCCAGCAGAACTCCCATTTACATTTCTTGCACGTCATGTGGCTATCCCGTCAGCTATTACTCGCATTCAAGAAGCGGATGAGCTTACTTGCATCCACCAGCTTTTTCGATGGTAGAGCTACATTTCTCGCATTCCTTGGTATTGGCATTCAACCAATTCGCAGTCTCCGAGTCGTCTGCGCATTTCTTCTCCCACTGCTTGACGACTTTACAGAGGACCGGTCGATGGGTATCGGCGTAGCCGCATCCGAAACACAATTGGCGCTCGCATTTGCATTCGACAATGGGGACGATTTGGTTCAACATCCGTGCTGGAGCTTGGGAACACTCAATGATATACTCGCAGTTCCTATGAGGGCACCATCGGAGGTTCGAGGCGTCAGAGACGAATGACGCGTTGAGCAGTGTGTGATACCTGACATCAGTCTCGTCTTGACTGCTGCGAGGAGTGACTCACTTCTTAGATATCTCTGGGCTGACAAATCGGTCCACGATCTCACCCTTGATGATTCTGTCACATCCGCTCTCCATACATTGTATCTTGCTTGACTCCCCATCCTTGGCGACTTTCCCAGCCAAATACTCTGTCCAGCAATCTACACAAAACCGGTGCTCGCAACCCATTGCCATGGTCGTCTTGTCCAACTCTTCTCTTGGGAAGTCACAGCAGCAGATTGGGCATTCGAAAGGACCACTGGATAGACTGGAGACAGAGGGTTTGCTTCGTTTGATAGAGGCTGACGAGCTCGATTTCGCGTTTCGAGGACGAGCGCGAGGCGATTGGGGTAGAGGACGGGTAGATTGGCTCGGCGATGATGGTGGTGAGAGACCAGCTTCTTGGAATACACCAGCCGGGTCATTCCAGAATTGCTCTTGCAATTTCTCCGAGTTCCACACATAGTGACGGAGGAGTATCGCTGCTGTTGATGACTATTGATCAGCTGACACAGTACGCTCATGCATTAGCTGCACATACCGAGACCTCAAGCAGAGTTTGAATGTTGGAGACCGCTGTGGTCTGCATGTCGATAATCTCCTGTAATGATCTGACTTTGTAGTCGACATCATACGGCTTCTTCTTTGGCGCTTCTGCTCATTAGTAAGCCTCACTGAATGTATCTCTCACCTTCGATACCGGGACTGAGTACATCATACGCATCAGGCTCAGACTCGGATTCTGTTTTGTCAGCTTCGAGTGACATCCATGGTCGTCAAGGACTTACCTGGATCCATCCCATCATGGTCAAAGCCCTCGTCATCATCATACACCAGATCATCATAATCCTCTTCAGACGACATGGTACTGTTGTTCGAGTTCACTTGCTTCGTTTGAGGTTCGGATGATTTGATATGCTTGTGATCCCGCTCAGGTGACGATTCTGGCGAGAGAAGGTGCTTGTGCGGGTTTAGTGATTGAGAGACGGACGGCAGGGTGGCGGAAGGTCTAAAGATGTCGAGCAGAGGTTCTGGCTCGTTTGAGGTGCGGCTTAATGATAGATTTGGGTTGGATGGACTCGAGGGTATTGACCTAGAGTGTGTGAGTTGTAAGATATAATCAACAATGACCTGTTTCAGAAGACAGTTGATGATATACAGCACAGAGGAAGAGAACAGGAACCTCCACTTCAGAAGTAGGCGCATGTACAGATGTCCCCTACGCACGCCTACTTTGATACTGAAAGTCAAGCAACTCTGTTGATCTTGCTATACTTGCTATACCTCAACGACCTGACCTAGGCAACATGGTGGAAGCACCCCAAGCCACTGGATCAACCTACCAGGCATTTTCGAAAGATTTCGCCTCGTATCAAGAGGTCAATGCTCAAGCAGGCCCATCCAAAACAACAATCTACCTCGACAGCCAATTACCCCAGGATGTGGTATTGGATGAGGACCGCGGGCTGGTCGGCTCACTCATGAGATCCTTGGAGGTCCAGTGAGTCAAGATGGCGCGCATACTTGGTCTGGTAGCTAATGATCCAGGATACGGTCAAGAGAAAGCTCAGGCTGGGAGGGTGAAGACGCAATGAGTGCTGAAGAGAAGGATGCTTTATTGAAGGAACATCGGACCTGGCAGCTCTTTAGAGCGGTGTACAGGTATGCTTATCAAACCTCTCTTTAAGGTCTGAGCTGACTTGCAGTAATCGCTTGAGTAGGTCAGATACGACATTCACACCGAGCTCGGCGAGTGATCAACTTGCTCAAAATCCGTATATTGCCCCGGAGGACTTGATGCAGTATATGGTGGACGAGGATGATGAGATGAGTCTGTTTGCCGTGAGTCATTCCATGCTTCACATGTGGTCTGACTAATTGTATAGACTCTAGTAGACCACCTCCAGTCACGCCCTTTACTCAACTCTGCCCCGCCCCTCGAGGCTCGTCACGGCTACCTCCCCTCGACCTTACGCCGCACCAGAACCGCGAAAGCGAGCAAACAAGCCGTCCCTTCTTCATTAGATCCCGACTTTACGCTCCGCGACCCACACGGAAGCGGTCTCGCAGGCGAAGACCTCACGTATGAATCCCCACTGCTCGAAACACTCTGGGACCTAGTCCGACATGGTGAATTAGATAAAGCCATTGAAGTTTGTGAACAAGGCGGAGAACCCTGGCGAGCAGCGACGTTGATGGGCGGTCGTCGGTGGAATATGCCTGGTCTGACTACCGATACTCTTGAAGAAATGGGTGGACTAGAGGGGAATAGAAAGAGGGCATTATGGAAAAAATCATGTCGAGCGATGGCCAAGAACCCGACTTTACCAGCGGCAGAGAGGCATCTCTATGCTGCGCTCATCTCGGATTTACCGCACCTGCATCCGGCTTTGGAAACATGGGAGGATCTACTTTGGGCGAATGTGCAGTACAAGATGGAAGCAAGATTGGAAAGGCGTTGGAAGGAATTGGGCGGCTTCTGGCAGGAGGAAGATCGATTATTGGGAGAGGACGCCGAATTTGCTGGAGTCTCGATGGGTGGGATGGACGACATCTTTGCGGCCATTGGCGCAGTACAGAAGAACGAGGTCCAGTGAGTGATTCCTCTGATCTGCGAGACGCATGACTGATTGACAGGGCTTCCAAGCGGGATCCATATATCGTCGCTCAAAAGATGATCATCCTCGGACGCACAGATGCTCTTCTCAACCAATTCGTTGATCTACTTGAGCAGATTCAGGAGACGGTAGCGGAAGAGTGAGCCTCTTCCTACTGCCAAGACGGGTCACTGATACCAGACTCGTCGGACCACTGATACGATTCTATGCCCACCTGGTTCTGGCCCTTCGAACAATAGGAGAACCAGTGCCCGATCTAGCAGCAAATTCCATCCTCCAGGCCTACCTCAAGGTCTTGGAAATGGAAGGCAGTGACCATCTAGTCGCGGCATATGCGGCATGTCTACGTCAAGGAAGTGGGGAAGAGAGCTATGCCCGATTCTTGCGATGTAAGTTGGACGGTGCGAGAGAGGACAATGAGACTGATCAGCAGCAATGGACCCAGGTGCCACGCGGGACTCTAGACGAGAAGCGCTCATGCGAGCACGTCAACACAATCTAGATGTTGGCGTCATTGCAAAAGAGACTGTACGAATGGTGTTGGAGCAGGCTTTCATGGTGAGTAGCTATCGGTATCTGTTCTCTGCTCAGCTAATCGAAAAGGACATCCCTTCATTGTCGCGTCATCAACCTGACGTCGCTTCGCTCGCCACTGGTCTCGATGAGCGCGATGTCTTTCTCATCAGATCGGTGGAGTGGTTGACTTTCCTCCCGGAAACTGCCGATGAGGCCCTGATCAAGTCGAATGCAGTCGCACGATATTTCTTAGGTGAGTCAAGCGTTGTGAATCAGGCAGCTGGGACTGACATGACAGCTTTGGGACAAGCAGCTGCTGCCCAGAACCTATTCAAGACACTCCCGAACCACATTCATCACATCTTCGAAGAGGGAGAAGCAGATAGGGAGGAATACGAGGATTATCAGCTGTTGTTCGGGGTATTTGCTTGCCATGACCTAGTCGATGATGTTCTGGGTCGGAGACCGAAAGACACGTAAGTCTCCTTTTCCCCCTTTAGAGGTCAGCTCAACTGACGTATAGGTCATCGAAGCTTGAACAGCATAATTGGTCAAAGAGTCTGATTGTGAGTAGTCTCATAAGGTGTCAGAACAGCAGGCTGACGTGCAGGTGGCCATCGACCGTGTCCATGACTCTACTGTTCACCTCCTGACACACGGATGGCTGCAATTCCCAATCACCAAATCAGAAACGAGTACGTCTCACTCGTATGATAGAGAGGTTGAAACTGACCTGTAGGCACACAACGAAAGCGAGAATTACGCCGCATACGACAAATCTTCATTCCAGACCTAGTCATGCGCCTACACACCCTACTGATGACTCACCAACCTGCCATTCCTGAGTTACTGGAAAAGGCGCTGGACCTGACCAAGATTGTCGCAAGCGAGGAACATGGTGTCTATGCCGAGTTCTTGGGTCATGAGGATGATACTTATAGGCTAGTAGCGTATTTGGACAAGATTAGGGAGGCGAGTTTAGTCTCGCTTGAGCGGGGTGGTGTGGCATAGTAATGTGTTGAAGAAAGACAGTAACTCAGTCAAATATGTGAACATGTAACGTCTTGTGCAAGATGCATGCAGGAGCAATGTGTAACTTCTAACCAAAATATTAAATAAGGGTCGCAGACCGATAGAGATCATGATTCCCACGGCCTGCGTGAGTAGTCGTTGGGAGGAGGACGGTTGGAAGAAGATGAAGAAGCGGTTTGAGGTGGAGCGGTAAGCTGTTGTAGGGGAGGAGGAACGCCGTCAAAAGAGTGCCGATTCCATTGATCGTCCCTGTAATCCGGGTAATATGCCTGCTCGTTTTGTTGTTGTGGTAATTGCGGAGGGTATTCATACGGCGCGTATGAAGGAGTTTGTAATTCCTGCGAAGGTGATTTTGCATACATCGCAGTCGAAGGTATCTGGCCAGCGGGGTAGGTCGGTACGATTTGGGGTTGAGGAGTAGAGGTAGCTCGGTGGTAGGCGACTGTAACGCCTGGGGTCGAGATGGGTGCTTGTTGTTGTTGAGATGTAGGGCGAGATGGAAAGTAGGGACTATAAGTTCCAGATGGGTACCGTTGACCGACTGCAGAAGGGGGAGCTTCGACTCCAGCTGCTATTTGGGAGAAACCGGGTAAACCACCAGGAGGGCCAGCTGTCATTGGAGTGATGGGCGTTGGGGGGCCGTATGAGCTCATTGTTCCTGCAGAGACGGCTCTGGAGTGTGGACCTTGCGGTGGACCTGGTGGTGGTGGTGGGATGAGGAGACAGCTGACGACGAGGTAAAGTCGATCATATGTGTCTGGGTGATAGAGCGATCCACCTAGTCCTCCTCCTACATGTAATCTGACATTGAAGAGGTTGTATTGTTGATCCGAGCGAACAATCCTAACATTCTGGTTCGGATATTCCCCCATCCCTTCTGCTGGTGAAACTAGCTCCCTCTCTGATCGATGGTGCATCGAGTTCTGCAGTAATTCCCATTTCGAATCCGGCACCATGGTCGAATTTGGTAATGTCAACAATCGCATTCGATCCTCTTCCAGTAATCCCCTATCTGCAGGCATCACCCAATCCAACAGTGAATGTCCCATGAAATCAGGCTGGTGATATCCTGTCAGTCCCCATGATCCTTGCGATACACGCATGATTTTAAAGTCGGTCGTCGTAAACAGTGTGAACAGATTAGGCGGATCCGAGCCCGCCGTTTGTGGTGAAGGTATACGAGCTTGTGGTGGAGGAGGTGCGTTTTGGTAGAATGGCTTATAGTCTTGTTGAGGATGATACATTGGGTCGTAGTTGCCAGGAGGAAGGTTTGGGTATGCAGGGGGTATAGCTTGACGATATTGCATCATGTCGTCGTGTGGTGGCCGTGCACGCTGATAGGGAGTACCGATGGGTGCCTTGTTGACTTTTGGCCGACCTCTCTTCTTGTGCTGACTAGTCAGCGCCGCCACAGCGTGCTCAAGAAGGTGGACGTACAGGGACATCCTCGCACTGATCCTCCTTGCCCATGTTTGTACACCGCTTACACGGCCTCTGTACATCACATGCCAAATGTGCCTTTTTACATGGTCCGCACGCCGACGATACGTTCGCCTTGCCTCCTATCCGCTTCGTCCCCTTCCCGTTCCCATTCGGGCCCGAGCGTCCGTCTCCCGGTGAAATAGTTCCTCTGGAGGACGAAGCTTCGCCGGTCCGGTGTTGATTATGTTGGGCCGGGTCGTAAGATCCCGAGTCCTGTGAACTGGGATACGAGCCTGGAGCCGACATGAAGGGAATGGCTGTAACCGGGGTCGGCGGAGGAGATGATCGTGATGCTCCGTACGGTTGTTGTAATGGGTGAATGTGTTGTTGCTGAACGGGAGGCGGATAATAATAAGTTTCGGCAGGTTGTTGATCTTGATTGGTATACTCCATCCTGACACCTGAACCCTTGAGTTGTCCGTATATCTGTGCAATTATGTATTTCTCCTAATGCCTTTGTGTGGTCCAAGATAGCTTAGCTCCTTATGACGTTATTCCACTCCGCTCGTGCTCTTTATATTGTATTGCCTGGACAGGGTTGTACCTGTTGCTCATCCGGTCGATCTCCCGACTGATTCCTTGTCCTCTCCTTCGCTGTTCTCCTAGCTGACACACCTGGTACCCTGTGACAACACGGAGGTGATATCACAAATGAAAGGATGTGTGTATCGAAAGGGGCGCCCCAAATATTCGGACACCGAAGCAAGCGATTCGGGCCCGAAAGTGTCGGAAAGGAAGCCAAGCAAGTGGGGCGAGGGTGAATGACGGATTGACGGGAGAGTTGCGCTTGTTTTGAATGTTTTGAAGCGTCGTGTATCGCTTCTAGACCGGACGTGATAGATTGTCTTCAAATAATAGTCGTTTTGATCGAAAGAAATCCCAGTATAATCGTTTATTGCGACGATCCCATGTAATACTCCTTTGACCCGGTTGTCCGAACAGCTTCTTCCGACCAATTCCACGAGGATTCTGTGTGTGTATATGTGTGCAACACAATTTCCAACATTCGGTGCCAAATACCAAGTGTGATTGACAGTACTATTGATACCGAGTACAGGGTTCCGCAGTTTGATGTGCAGAGTGTCGAAAATTCAACAGTACGGTAGACGCCGGTCGAGGATACGACTCCCAATTATAGAACACAGTCGTGTTGTTGACAAGGTGATCAGGTCCGCTCTGCTGACTGAAGTGACCGATGGGTGTATGCCGAATATGGATTGGAGCGTATCCGCACAGTTGACAGCTGACGGACGATAAATGTCCGGAAGGTTTTAACGAATCTCGTACAAGTTGTGCCCGATTGCTTATGTTCACAGGGTTTTCCAATAGCACTCGATATCAAGAGGCGTTTTGGCGGTGACTGATTCTTTGCTTGGCCGTTGCAACGAGGGTCTTCCACCCCTGTTGGCGTCGAAGAGTAGTCGTTATGCTCGATGTATCTGTTCCTGGCTTTGGAACCCCCAGTCAAATATGGTTAACACCTCTGCTGACTATCGATTTGTGAAGGTCAGTCGGGGGCCTATGAGCTGGGTCAAATTAGATTGCGTTATTGAAATTCCCAAAGAAGCAAGCCAACGTCATAATAAGATCAGAGGCCGAGGTTCCTCGGACCTATGACAGAGAGATCTCGTTGCAACAGGCTAACCGCAAGGAGAAGGTTTTGTTGGATTCTTTTCCAGGGTATGGTAGCTGGAGAAAACGCGAGGTCGCGTCGAGACCGAGGTCCCTGAGTAGGATTATCAAGCAATCCCATCTCACAGGACCTATTATCGGCTGCGGCGCCGAGCAATCGGGCGTCGGAATGCATTTTGTATGCCGACCCCACCGGCACTTCCTCGCCGGTTGCGATTCCGGTTTTCACGGCCGTTTGTTGATATCATGACATTTCACAAGTTGCTACTCGAGTACCTGCCTCTCCTCGATGCTGATGCCGCCTCCTGTCGATCCCAATATTCGATTACCAGTACCATCACGCCCACTGCCGGTCCCATCGCCATTCTTTTGATGCCGTCAGCTTGCCCCTAGTGCAGATCCCGCAATAAGCGGGATCGAGCTCACGTGTTGAAAACCGCTCTCCATCGAATCCAGATGTTGCCCAGCAATGCCCACCTAATGAGTGCGGCAGTAGCAGCTCGATCATTCTTGCCGTCCTTCTTGCTGGCCTCTGTGTACTGAGTGTATGCCCTTGACTCTATTATTTCTACCTCTGTCAAGGATAGACCGTTGGTCTCTGCCGCACCTTGCCTTTCGATATGGCTGTTGTCCTCAGCGGTGGGCTTTGAAGACTGGGCGGTAGGTAAAGGCATTCCAGGGTGAGTGGGTCTGTGCTTCTGTGAAATAGGACGTGAGCGGGGGTCGGAGAGTGGCAAAGTGGTGTGTGATCAGTCCTCTTGGCTGATCTTCGATCTACTTATACTCGGGCAAGGAATGTGGAGCTGCCTTCCAGCTATGACTCCCTTTCATACCAAAAGTAGATTTCGGCCATCCAATTCCCACAACCTCGGAGCCTATATGATCTTGCGATAGTAAGTGGAGCCAGCTGGTGTGGCCGGTACCGGAGGATCCTTGAATCTAAAGGGGTATAAGTGAGGAAACGGTAATCGGGGCGGTCTGAAGGCTCACGGTAATCGAGTCGGTC
The DNA here is from genome assembly GCA_017654735.1 of Vishniacozyma victoriae. Taxonomy (NCBI): domain Eukaryota; kingdom Fungi; phylum Basidiomycota; class Tremellomycetes; order Tremellales; family Bulleribasidiaceae; genus Vishniacozyma; species Vishniacozyma victoriae. Next base: position 2,543,912 of record JADPYG010000088.1, read on the forward strand.
TGAAGGCTCGGTGTCATGTGAGTCTCCACAGGCACTGAGTAGGCTCTGATATACTCTGTCCTCAGATGTCAAGCCAGTATCCTCTGCCAAACCTCGCGCCTCAGCAGTGAGTCATTATCGCAGCCGTCTCTTCATAAATCTCTCGAATGTGGTATGAGTCAGTGCTGGTGCGGCCTGTAGTGCTGGCGATGCTGGTCATAATGATTTCAGTCTGATTTCTGAGGATTTGAGGGAAGATTGATGGGGATATAAGAGAGTCACACCATGTGTACTGCAGTTCGCCTTCTCGACCAAGCTAACCAGGCATTTTTCGCAGAGTCACGGTCACCTTTGTGCCGTCGCCTCCCCGGTACCAGAGACTAGGCGCCAGCGATGTCGAACCTTTGTTAACAGTAAGCACTGGCGTGGCCGATGCTGAAGGCCGATGGAGCCGTGACCGGCGCATTGCCTGAGGTAGACCCATCCTTTGTATCCCATTATACGCCTCGCCCCGCCCTCGACTTGACACACGTTCGCGAATGCCTCGGAGATCACGTGCAGATGGTTGAGCGTTGGCATAGGTATGGCTTCTGCAATATTTCTGCGGAGATGGCGCCCTTCTCTGGGTTAGTGAACGGCCCCACCGCCTTGACAATGCTGACACATCCGATACATATGTAGCCTTACGGCCGCTGCGCGTGTATGTAGTGGGAACGACGAATGCAGCACTGGGCGCGCTCTAAACTTTCTTCCTGTGCTCCTTAATGAGTCAGCGTTTTCACTATGACCAAGCTATTATGTGACTTACCGGCTTATGATCAACCTCATGATCAACATGCACGAAACACCTGTCCACGTCCGGTAACGCTTCAATCTGATCCTGAAGATCTTGCGAGATATCATGGGCTTTCCAAAGTGGCATCTCGGGATCGAGGACGATATCGATTTCGACAAAGTAATTGGGTCCTGAATGATAGACTCGGCATGTATCGACTGAAACGATTTCTGGGTTGAATGTCATTGCCTATCAATCAGCTTGGTCTATCGATATCACGGCGGATCCTCACTTTGTAGATGACGAGATTCTGAAACTCTTTGGGTGCGGCGATTCCGGCTAGGAAGGTGAATTGTTCTGAGGAGTCAGCCTATGATGAGGCACGAAAAGCTGGACATACCGTGAGACGTCCTGATCCAGCTGATGGAAACACCGAGAGCAATGATGCAAGCTCCCATGGGATCAATCTGAGATATTAGCTTGACACATCGATAGGCTGAGATCACTTACCCACCACGCGATCTTTCCTCCTCCAGCGGACGTTAAAATACCGAAACCATTGCTACATTATTAGCAGTGCACGAATCTTGCGAAAGCTGACTCACGTGAAGAGATCATTTCGATGGTCTTCCCACAAGACCTGTACTTGGGACGAAGAACCCTTGATCGCATAGCAGTAACAGAACAATGAGAATTTGACCGGTGACAGATGTCAGCTCACTGCCACCTGTTAGAGTACACGGCTTACCCCAAGCTACACAGACAGCGATGATGGGAACGAGGTGGAAATCCTGAGTCTCATCGCCTTTGAAAGTTGCGAATTCTTGAATCGAGAATGCCTGATCCGTCAACGGCTGCGGCGGGATCCGCAACTCACGATAAGGATTACATTGACCGCAATCATGAGGCCACCGAATACTGGATGGTCAGCTTATCATTTGGTATTGCAGACTGCTTACCTATGTTTCCACTGAAAAGACGGCAGTCAGTATGTGTTGCGCTTCAGATCCAACGTCACTTACACTGCGGTGATCAGTCATACTAGACTGAAAGCAAGAAAGAACACTCACTGGTCTGGAACCTGGAGCCACTGACTGGCCATTTCTTTTCTTCTGCTTTAGTCGATGCACGGTGGGCAAGCCACAGGATACCGTTTGCCATCGGATCGACTGCGGGTCAGTGCGAACATCTCCAGAATGCTGATGACTACTGACAGACTACACATTAGCTTTGAAACTGCAAGCTCGATTCGATGAGCTCACCAGAGTCGGCACAGGTAGCAAATAGGGACAAAGATCCTGATGTGGTTGCGGCATACAGCTGCAAGACCGCCAGACAGCAATTGGCAGCAAAGGAAATGTTGACGGCAAGCTTGACCTTCAGTGCCATATCTTTAACGTCCTGCTCCCCATCGGCAGTATGTGCCGAGAGGGGTTTGAGTAAATCGCCGATATGATCATTTTGAGCTTCGTAGAAGGCTGCCAACTTTCTGCCCTTTGATCGACTGATGAGTTAATACGGCATATATTGGTTATAGTGGTTCATGACTGACTGCCTGAGACCCTTTATCGCCTCATCAGACATAATGCTCTCCCTCAACAGTAATGGGTCCCTCTCGCCTGATTCCCGCCCCACCACGGAAGGCATCGACATGAGCTCAAGGTCATCCTGTCCGTCGGTGTTGGATCTGCTGAACCCGGGGTTGTTGCCAAGGGTATGACCTGCTGAAGAGCTTAAAGCCCCTGTAGTTTTCTGATCTACGATATTAGTCTCTGTAATGGTGGACGACATTGGTAATAATTGCAGTGCATAGATTGTAGTGCGCCATTTAAATCACTTTACTTTATCTCTTGGATCTCTCATATGACGCAGAAGGCTCCGGATAGACCGGATATAGCCGCGGATCAGTGAAATACACGTGGTATATAATTATCACCCCCACTTAGTACCTCGGCCCGCCCAGACTTGATCAGTCCGAGTTCATACCTTGGTCACTTGACTCGACCTATACCATACCCATATACTCACCATGTCACTGCCACCACCAAATCAACCAACGACAAAGAAGAGGTCTCCTAGAGTCCGTGCAACTCAGCCAAACTCGCTAATGTCCGACTTGGCCCTCCCGCCAAGCGATACGGCTCGCGACTCGCGCCAGGCAATCCTCTCCCCACCCTCCCAAGCAGCTCAAGATTTTCAAGACGAAGTACTGGAGGAGCAAGGACGCGCTCAGCCAAAACCTGAACCTGGAGTCCTGGCGGACGCTATCTCTCAGCTGCAAAGTCTGCGGACATCGGCTGCACCTTCCCGAGCTACTTCACCGGTCGCTTCCGGGGCTTCGAGCCCCCATGCACCTGGTGTACCTGGAGTTTCGGAACGGATAGCATTGGACAGACAACCGAGTGTACCTGGAACGCCTCACTTTGGTGCTCAGACCGATCTGTACGCTGGACTTGTCGCTACGCAGGGTTAGCTGACAGTATAGACTGAAGCAGCTTGACCAGAGTACCAAGGTCCTGCGGCAGAACTCTGGCGCACCTATGCGAGCGCCATCAGTGTCGGGTATAGGGAATGTCGGTATGTCCCACGACTATCATGCTGGGTGCTTGATACTGATGGAATAGTCGAGAAGCCTGATATGTCGGAGGCTAAAATCGTTGTGGCCATGGTAAGCGGGTTCGAAGCCACAAAGGAATACTTCTGACGTAGCAGGTCGGTCTACCAGCCCGGGGCAAGTCGTATCTCAGTAACAAGCTCATGCGGTACCTCCGAGTGAGTGCCCTTCTTTCTGGTTCAGCACAAGCTGACCGATTAGTGGCTGGAATTCAACGTCGAGGTATTTAATGTCGGCCAACTGAGACGGTCCCAGGCGAAGGCTGCATTAGAAGCGTGAGCCCGTCTGTCTCTCATCAGAGAAATGAGCTGACTGTTCAGCGGAAAGGGCAAAGCAGATCACTCGGCAAAATATTTCTCACATTCTGACGAAGAGGCTAGTAAGGTCCGAGAGAAGCTGGCGGAAGAAAGTCTTGAGAGTCTAATTAGTTGGCTCAAGGCCGAGGGAAACGTTGGAATCATGGGTAAGCTTTTTATGTAAAACGATTCGAGGACACAGCTGACATGGTAGACGCAACAAACAGTACATTCGATCGCAGACGCTGGGTCAGAGAACGAGTCGATAGAGAACCAGGACTACAAGTTCTATTCCTCGAGTCATACTGCGACGACCCAGCGATCATCGCCACGAACGTAGCCCTCAAAGTCCAATCTGGCGATCCAGATTACAAAGACATGACCAAAGCCGAAGCCGAAGCGGATTTCAGAAAACGAATTGCAGCCTACGAATCGGTCTATCAGACTATTTCAGAACCTGAAATCAGTTTCTGTAGGATCTTGAATGTTGGCCGCCAGGTGACGATTAATAAAATCGAGGGGTATCTTCAGAGTCGAATTGCGTTTTACTTGATGAACTTGCATCTGAAGCCACGGAATATTTATCTGTCGAGGGTAAGCTACCGATCCCGTTTTTGGGCACCAGCTGACGGAGCAGCACGGAGAATCGATGTACAATGTCGGTGGACAGATTGGTGGAGATTCCGATTTGTCACCGCAGGGATGGAAATACGCTCAAGCCTTGCCAGCTCTTATCAAAGAGAATGTCGGAGAGGATGCCAATCTCGAGGCAAGTTGTCGAGATTTTGATCGGTCGAAGTCAACTGACCAAACAGGTCTGGACATCAACGCTCCAGAGGACCATGCAAACTGCATCGTACCTCAAATTCGAAAAGAAGACCTGGAAATCACTCGACGAACTCGATGCAGGTGTTTGTGACGGAATGACATACGAGGAGATCGAGGTGAGCTTCCCCGCCCGATTCATTTCGCTGGAAACTGATAGAATAGCAAAAATACCCAGAAGATTACGAAAGTCGAGACGAAGATAAATTCAATTACCGATACCGAGGTGGTGAATCGTATCGTGATGTGGTTGTTCGTCTTGAACCTGTCATTATGGAATTGGAGCGACAGCGTGATATCCTTATTATCGGACATCAGGTATGTCTGTCCCACTTTCATGCAGAGTCAAGCTGACAGAGTAGGCAATTCTGCGTTGCTTGTATGCTTATTTCCTCGCTCTGCCTCAACAGGAATTGCCGTATATCAGCGTAAGCTTATATGTCCGAGATCATGTACAAGAGTTGATCATCAGGTACCCCTACATACCTTGATAAAAATCACACCAATGGCCTACGGATGTCATGAAGAACGATATACCCTTCCCATCGAAGCAGTCGACACGCACCGTCCTAAACCAGCAAAGAAGACTGGCGGAATCCCTTCCGGTAGCGCTGAGCCACCAAGGACAGCAGCTAGTACGACAAGAGATTACTTTGGTGATACGAAAATGTTTGCTGCTAAGCCTGACACATTATCCGAGGCCTTGAAGGATGCGCAGGGCGTGAAGCCTTCTGTGCTCCAGGGGCAGCCCGAGTGATGAACCAGTGGCCTGGGTGTAGAGTGCTTTGTTGTATGACTTGGAGATGATGCATCGGCTTGACATGGTGTGCAAATCGGTTCATTCGTGTGTGATTGCGAGCAGAAGTGAGTGACGACGAGGTCAATATAACCCAAAATGGAGGTAGACAAATGCATACATTGACGGGCAGCTGGGAGTCGTATACACAAGATGCTATCACTACTGTAACCCATCTTCACTCTGATCAGACGCCGAGTCGTCCTATCACATCAGTTTTATCCTTTAACCGCAAGAAGATAAGGCTCACCTGACCAAAGAAAGCAAATGCTTTGGCTTTACTCTCCGATCTATCCATATGCCCCGGTCTTCTCGTTTGACTCCTTGATCTAGATCGAGCTCGGGCTTGTGATTGTGATTGAGCCTGTGAATGCGAAAGTCGTCGAGGATTAGGCGATGGGACCGGTTTCCCACTCTGTTCCCCGCCATTGGGTTGCGAATGCGAGTGATCATTAGGACTGGTGATTACCAAATTCCTTCCACTAGGAATCATATGTTGTCCATCATCTACCCTCATTTCATTGGCGTCAGATCGAATATGATCCCTCTGTCCATCTTCATTATCTTTTCTGCTGATTTCCATCTCTGCAGCTGCTCCTGCCAATTTATCGACGAGGTGGCGCTGAGATAATGCTGGAGGTGGTTCACAGTGTGTGACGAATCTATCCGGAGTGTCGACCCCTGATTGGTAGGCTGAAGCGGATTTTGGGTGTTGTTGATTTTGAGAGAAAGAGGGTGGCATACCAGATGCATCTGGTGTATTCGGTGATGGCGTGTTCCCGCCGCTTTTACTATACATTAGCAATTGTGACCAGTCTCAAAGGGGCGAAGGGGACTCACTCGTCAATATCGTAATCCTCCTCCTCCTCTTCATCCTCATCATCACTTTCATCTCCATCGCCTTCTTGACCAGGCTCGACATGCTCCGGAATAGACTTTTCAGGACTAGGAGGAGATTTCATATTATCCTCTGCCTGTTTCCTATCGGACTGCTTCTTGACAGCAGGTTCATTATCCTCTTCAACAACCACGAAAGATTTCTGTTTCTCCCTTTCATTCCATCGTAATGTCCTCGAGATTGCATTGAACCAATCGGGCGAGGCCTTGTCTGCGCAGACTGTTGGGAAAGGGTATTTCGATGCTGTCACTTTGATATGATCTCCCTCTATTTCGTCAGCTATAATCAATTAGATAGAGGGGAGCGTACGTTTGAGCTCGACACGACCTCGACCATCGAAACTTGCCCAGGCTGTACTTCTGGAATTGTATGGGACGCATATACGGAGTTCCATACTGTCTGGCAATAGCATTGGGCGGAAAGATAGGGTATGAGGACAGATTGGCGTAATGAGCAGCGCGGGGATCTGGGGATGAACGAGTGATCCACCGGCTGATAGTGAGTATGCGGTGGATCCGGTGGGGGTCGAGACTGTCAATCCATCCGCTTGGACTGTAGTAAGGTGATGCTCGTCACCTGATTATCAGCAATAATTGACATAACAGTAAGGGAACATACCAAACAGTTCCAATAGACTGACAAACGGACTTGGTCCTCGGTCCACCACTAAATCATTCAAGACCTCAAACTGCTCAACAGGCCGGGTGGAGAAACACATGATTTCCTTTTCCTTCTTACTCGCCCCACCCGCAATCGGCGCTGGACCAGCAGTAGCAGAAGCAGCACCTTCCAATGCCTCCCACCCTTTCTTATCCACTGTACTCATGAGAATCTCGCCTCCGGGCTTTTTGATTGCTTTCCTAGATTTCCCGGATTTACTAGCTTGATATGCTTCTTCAGGGGCGATAGCTCGGTAGACTGTACATGTGAATCGCATTCGTAAATTGACTCGAATACCTTCGTCAATGACTCGGTCCATTGTTGGTTTGTAGTGCGAGAAATCAAAGTTGGTCAAGAACCCAAGAGAACCGAGGGCGAAGGGTAGGACGGGCGGGACGATCTTTTGGAATAACCATGAAGTGAACAACACGGTTCCGTCTCCACCGAGCTACCATTAGTAAGAATCTCGTGTGAAGTGAAAGGTAGACTTACAGTGACGACAAAATCAAAGAGATGAGGAGCAGTAGAGCACATTTCACTCGTCCAATACCTCAATTGCCCCTCATCTTTCTTCCGAGCCTCACTCAAGCTAGTCCCCGAAGACCAAGACGAGACATTATTGACCGAAGCAGAAGAAGAAGACCTCCGACGATGTAATGGTCTAAAGAACTCTGGGTGATCCTGTTGCAGACCTGCTGCGTCGAATCGTTTGGAATGGCGTAATTGAGCGTCGACATAGACTATCATTCCTCGATCCTCGATTTTACTGTTCCAGGATGTATGGGAGTTTGCGCTTTGAGGGTTCTCGGAAGCGGGGATTGGTCGTTTTTGCATCAAGTAGAGAGCCAGTTCCCGAGTGAGTTTGATGAGGCGATTGTCGCGAGCTTTGGTGACGATGAGGACGGTTTGAATCTTTGATCGAACTCGCGTTCGCCCTGACATCAGTACATGCAAGATACATGAGGAGAGGACTCACCGAGCTGCTTCGACATCTCCCTGACACCCTGTGCGGTCTCGGCCAACTGCCGTGTCAAGCTCCCGGTATCATCATCATCGTCAATTACATCCCCATCCAAGAATGCACTGCCTCCGAGCGCACTAGACTTGTCCGACTCGTATCCACTCATCGATGTCCCTCTCTTATCTGTGGGCGAGGTGACCCGGGACGAGCCAGCAGAGCTATCGTTGGGGGCGTGTGAATGGTGCAAGGCCTGCCGAGCCTGATGGCCCGGTATCCTTGGATGTCGACTTGAAGATGCTTGATGCATATGTGTTCCGCTTCGAGGTGGTTGTCCGTTGACTCTAGGATTCGGTTGTGTTCCACTTCCACTACCACTTCCTTGTAACCAATCTTGTAATGTCCCTGTCCGATCGAGGTGGGAATGGATGAAACAAGGAGATACCGGTACAGCTCCCCCCGGATTAACAGTCGATGAAGTCGGAGTCGGTACAGCTCTAGAGTTTGAATCACCAGTATCAGGTTGGATTTGTGATAAAGGTGAAGGAGGAGCTGGATTTCGTATACGTGTAGCTGGGGCGGTGGAACGTGGAAAGTATGGGCTTGATGGTGATAGTTTGCTTTGATCGATATTCGAATTCTGCGACTGAGACATTGCGTAGTTCTTGGCCGTTGGAGTGACTAGCAGTTCCTCGAAAGGAGTGAGTGTGGGTGTACGCAAACACTCGGTTGAACCGATATCGGGCGTAATAGGCGATGTCGTAACTACAAGTCTATCCCGACTTTGTTTACTTTGTAGACCACTAAATTTCTGAACAGTCAACATCGCAATCACGTAGCTCATGTGGTACAGACTGACCTTTTGATTGTCCTCTACAGCGATGGCCAATTCCTGACGATGGCTCGATACCCTCCGTAAAGGTTCTGGTCGCCTTTGAGCTCGTCGTTCTTCAGCAATAATAGCTATTTGGTGACTAGATGCGTCGTGCGGTACGTCGCCAAAGTTCCTTCCGAGGGTGTCAGCAGGAGATAGGGCGTTGATAGTATCGTTCAAAGGGGTCGGTGTAGGTATAGGAGAGGATGATGGAAAGCAGGGTGGTGATGAGATCATCATTCTAGATTTAGGTATCACTTTGAAGCGGAATCAATCTGAATGTGTTTTGAGATGGGTGGGTATATCAGGCTAGTCATGATCTCAGGCTATATAGACGATATGAGTAGCCGCTGAGCGATGAAACTCGACTACATAGGTAGCATGCAACCCCTTGCCTAGGTCAAAGCGGTCCTCAATTCCGAGCAAAGGAGCATGTCAAAAAGTGTATCCAGGAACAGGACCTTGGCTGGGTAGAAACGCAATCGGGTCCGAGAGATAGTACCTGTAGTCAAGCAATGGTTGTCAAGCAAGAGTTGTCTCGTTGCACATCCCCGACCGACATGTCTCCTGGATGCTTGTCAGCAGTTCACGTTTCATCAATTGCATTTGTACATTTTGATAGCAATGTATGTCTACGTCCCCTCTACTGAGCTCCTTCTGGCTTCAACCTATATGTCAGCGCGGTACCCTAAAGATGTCGGTAGACTCACGATGATCGACCCGCTCGCAGGATCTCATCTGTACTGAGAAGGTTGACGGCGATGACCGAGCTGTCTAGTCAGTGATCACCCCACGAGTGAACAAGGGACGAACCAAGAGTGTAACATCTGCCTCTTGACCCTGTAATTATCCCAAACACCCTCTGTAACCGGATCCATGGGTTCTCCCGACTTCAAATCCAATCCAACAGGAGCATCCGTCTCCTCTGCTTCCTGCTGCAAACCAACAATAGCATCCTGAACATCGAAACCACCATTCGAGGCGAGTGTCTTGGGGATGACCAACATTGCCTCGGCGAATGCCTGGACACCGAGCTTTGTACGTCCCTTGGCGCTTGTCTTGAGTGCGCCGAGGAGATGGGTGGAGCATGCAACCTCGAAAGCACCGGCACCTGGGATAAGGCACTTGTCTTCAATGGCATTCTTGACGGATCGGAAACCGTCTCGTAAGGCGTCCGAGATTTGGGTCATGGTGTGTGCGTTAGGGCCTACATGTCAGCTGCAGACTCGATGGGCAAAACTGAGCTTACCCTTGACGAGCATGGTGACAGAGTTTGGCTCCTTGACATCCTCGACGAAAGTGTACTTTTCCTCTCCGAGTGTGTGCTCGTAGACAGTTCCAGCCCAACCAAGGATATCGGGTGTCAAGTCATCGACCGAGTTCTGGGCAATACCACCAACACACAATTGCAGCCTGCGGTCAGCAACACCCCAATCAAATCACTCACCTCTCCATGTTTCTTCTCTTTGCTCGCCTGAGAGCAAAGATACCGTTCTTGACGAGGATATCTAGCGACATGGGATCAATACCCTTTTGGTTGACAATGACGAAACCTTTTGGCTTTTCGTTGGATCCAACAGCCTGATCACAAACGGCATTCTTGAGCTCGACAATCTTCTTCAATCGGTCGTCGATGAATCGTCGCTCAGATTCGACCAACTTCTCCCTCTGCTCGGCAGAAGAATAGAAGAATCCAGAGTTGACCTCGCTATTCATGAGCTTTCTCCAACGGTACAAAGCGCGGTAGCTTACGTTTTCTCGTATTCGAGCGATACGTTCAAAGTGAGGATGAAAGCATTCTCGACCTTCTTGGGCATGTCAGGATGCCTAGCTCCGTGGTCCATGACCAAACCCCTAACCAACTGAGTATCGGTATCCGTCTTGTGCTGCATCTTCATGACCTCGATCATGTGCAGATCAATAGGCTCAGGGGGTTCCTCGCGGCTCTGAATGGCGAGGACGGCATCGACGACATCAGCAGCGAGACTCTGTGCCAATTTAGAGTGTAGCTTGGTAGCGAGGGAGGTGAAGGCAACGGAAATGAGGGTGGATCGGTCAAGAGTGGGAGTGTGCTTGTAGCTTTCGAGGAACTGATTGTCAGCGAGGCCTAACTATTAGAGTACGGGTGAAACATGCCTTGAGAGCCTCCTTCTTGGCCATATCGAATCCTTCACCAATGACTCGAGGGTGGACACCTTCCTGGATATAACGGTCGGCCTGCTTTAACAATTCTCCAACCAGTAGAACGACAGAGGTGGTTCCATCTCCGACCTGCTCGTCTTGAGCGACGGCGGTTCGAGCAATCATGGCGGCGGTGGGGTTCTGGCAGTTAGCTGATAGTATCTTCCAGGCGTCGCCAGCTTACCTGGATCTGCATCTCTGATAGAAGAACCTTTCCATCCTGTATATCAGCTTGGTCTGAAGTCAAGGACGGCTTAGTTTACTTTGGTCATTTTAATTTGTCCAGACCCATCCACCAACATCTTGATGGTACCTCTTGGTCCTGCTTGTCAGTCCTCAGTCCCTCGAATGAAGGAGAAGCGTACCCAAGTTCGACTTGACGACATTGGCAAGTCCAACGGCACCAGCCTAAAATGTCAGTGCCAATTCATCCGACCATAATAGTTGAGATCTCCACCAAGGGAACATACGGTATTGACCTGCAGAGCCTGTGTACGCCTTACACTCTCTGCTCTTGGGTTAATGAGCTCTATACTACTCGACATGATGATATACTATAGAGTGTAATGTGTCGAATATTACTACTGAAATGGAATCTTCGAAATGTAACGCGTTCGCGCTGTGACCCATGACGTGGCATTATTTAAAGTAGATGTGAGTGACCGGGGGACTGAGATAACCTCCACCCTACTATACTGCAGCCGTTGACTGTCTCGACTGTCTTGTACACATTTCGATACCCCCCTTGTTCGATATGCCTGGTCCACAGACACCTAGGCCACCTAGACCGCCACCTTCACATGATCCAAAGAAGAATCCTCTAGGTTACATTGTATCGAAATGGAGGGACTTTACCAGACAAGCCGAGACTGGTTCTATTGAACCCAACAATGCGAAGTCTGTGAGTATCGCCCACTTCCACTGCAGCCTCAGCTGATGGACAGATCCGAATGGTTCTAGCCCAACAGCCTCGGGGTGCTGTGCTCCAAGGCCTGTTGGCATTAAAGACGAATATCTTTGTCAACATGCATCCTCTCTTGGATCCTCGAGTCGAACATGACGGTCCACCCGCTCTGACGCCCGAGCAGTACGCAAGGGAGAACGCATTGGCTATTGAAGATTTGAAGGCTTTATCGTTGAAACAACGGAATGCGACGTCACAAGCTGGGTCGAGTAATGGTGCGGGTACAGGAACAAGTCAACTAGGTTCATCACCTGCAGGAACACCGATACCACAAACCGGAGGAGCGAGTCCAAACCCGACAGCGACGGGCTCGCCACGACCAGTCGCCAACACCAACCCACCTGTACCACCAGCTTCGAATCCACAGGCAATGGGCAGACCACCGATTCGCCCACAACCACTCCCAGAGGGCATGATGACTCTAGCAGACGTGCGAAGGATTCTAGCAATGGGCGAACCTCAGAGACAAGTTTTGTATCTTCGAGTATGTCCATCGCAGAGTGCTTGATTGCTTATCAGTAGTCTCCTGGGTTAAAAGAGAAATTCACGGCAGCCCTGCTTCACTTCCAAGCCATGTCGGCTAGAAACAACGAGGCTGCTGCAGCAAAAGCATCTGCAGGGGGCGTTCGTCCATCTACACCGGCACCTTCAACCGGTCCATCAACTCCTTCTTCGAGCCAAAACCAAAATCAAAACCAAAACCAAAGTCAAAATCAAAATCACCCTACCACTACGAACCAAAACGCTCAGTCCCAAAACCAAAATCAAAATCAGCCCAGACCTCCAGCTCAACAAACCCCAGCTCGTCCACCACAAAATAACAATCCTCATGCGGCTACCCCTACTCCCAACCCAAATCCCACGGCGGGTATACCAAACCGACCATTCAATCTGAATCTACCGCCTCAGAGACAAGGATCGCCTATGCCTCCACAACAACCCCCACCACCTGTGGAGAATGAGAGGAGTAGACGGAAACGCAAGTTTAGGGAGTATGTGAAGGAGGAAGCACCTGGATTGGAGGTTGAAGTTGGGGTTGATCAGGTAAACTTGTTCCCTTAAGGAAGTGACTGCTGACGACTAGATTGTCTCCGACTACCTCGACGCGTTCATCGATGAATCGGCAAGAGGAGCAATCAGGCTGTCGAAACACCGTAAAAGTGCCAAGGTCGAATTGAAGGATATGGCCCTCTTCCTTGGTACGTAGATGCTCGACTCAGATATGCTAGGCTGACACATAGATGTGACACACGATGTGAGATTACCGGGGTTCAACGTTCAATTACCACATCGTCAGCACATCTCTGCGGACACGGAGCGGAAGCGAGGTAAGGCGGTTGCGCCTCGGGCAGCGAGAAAGGGCAAAGAGGTCGAGTGAGAGTATGATCAGCATAATTTGTATCACCAGCCACGAACCCCATGACATCATGTGTAGACAACATCAACCTTTGAGGCATCGAGAGTATCACACCCATACCCATACATCCCGGTACATACTGACTACGAAGTACTTGAAGGTGTCTTCCTTAGCGAAAAGAATCCAAATCTCTTTTCAGCCTTGGTCCCATCCTCTTCATCATTCAATACAGCGACACCATTACTAGCATCACCAGTCTGATGCTGATCATGTTTCTCCTTCTGGGCGTCCGATTTGAAAGCATCGAACGCCGAGTGAGTGGGTGCCCTGGAAGATGCAGATGAAGAGCCAAATCGGGAAGAAAGCCAACTACCAGTCGTTGACCTTGATCCTGTTGCAGTGGCTGTGCCTACTACACCATTACCCAGATCGGTAGATGATGTTCGTGCAGATGGACCTGGAACGGATTCGGCTCCTCTTGACCAACGATCCCGAGAGAGTGGACCCCACTTCAACGTCTGTTTCTCGATGGCAGATGGAGCAAATGGCGATGAATTGAGTGAATCGTTCGACGTAGTTCCTCCAGGATGCATGAATGAGAAAGCGACATTTTCGTTACTGGCAGTACCAGAGAACCACCGTCTCGATCCAGGTAAAGCGGGCAGGCCTGGAAGGATAGAAGTGTTGGTCGTGATAGCATTGGGATTGACGGCAGGAGGAGTGGTACTCGGGGGCAGAAATCGATTCAAAGCGGTAGGGGCATGTTCTGGTGATCTCCATGATTCGTCGCCAGAGTCCGAAGCCGAGTCGTGTTCATCGAGATCGAGGGGTGTCGCGTCACCTTCCAATGACCTGAACAGACCTTGGGGTAGGAACGAGGTTCCATTGGGCGAACTTGGATCAATCTCGACTTCTTCTTCAGATTCAACGGGCGGTTGAGCTCGAGCAGGGATATCTAGCGGATGGAACGAAGAATGGTTCCCAGGTCCGAAATCGTCAAACGCTCCGAGGTCGTTTTGATGATTCGCAGTGGTCGTCCTAGTCGAGCGGGCAGTATAATCTTGTCCGAGATAAGGCATTCCCGCTTCCGCCATGTAGGCGGCTGCTTGACTAGCCCATTGATTCTGACTTTGGTGGTGATACCCTTCCTGAGCAGCCGCTTCGTACGCGGCAGCCATCATCATCATTTCCTCCTCCGGCGTAGCCCTAGCTCCAGACTCCACAACCACCTTGAGCCTATCTTCTGCTTCCTTGACTTGATTCCCCAATTCCTCATTCCCATTCTCGAGAACCTCCAACTCAATTTCCAACTGCCCAAACTCTTGTTTCTTTGCCTCTACATTATCCAATGTTTCCACAACATGCCTAGCCCCATCTTCCTGAATTGTTCGTACATTCTTTTCACTCTGATCCATATTCGCCCGAGTCTCGACCGCACCATCACGGGCAGCTTTAATCCTGGACTCTAAACCGTCTCGAAGATTTTCGACGGCTTTGAGCTTCTTCTCGGCTTCACGCCGTCCAGATTCAGCTTGTCGTTTCTGTTCCTCGAGACTCTTGGTTTTGGACTTGAGTTCCTGACGCTCGACATCGTCTTCTTTACGGCGATTACGAAGTTCTTCGAGCGAGGCAGCGAGTGTAGAGTCGGTAGATGCTTCGTGGATTTGTAGCTGAGACTGCAGGTCTTTCAAGGTGTTTTGAGCAGCGGCGAGGTCGTTCTTGAGCGAAGTGACCAGGGGAGAGTCAGGTGTATCGGTGAGTGGCTGATTGAGTGATGGGCGACGCGACAAAGATGGCGTAGGAGTAGGCTGAGCAAGAGGTTCGGCCGCGGTTTCAGGTTTCAGTAGTTTCGGTGCGAGTGGTAGAGGCTTTGCTAAAAGGTCAGTCATGTGTCACACGCCCGAACAGTCGACGTACCAGGCAAAGAGTCGTCCTTGGAAGACAAAGCCTTCACATCCATAATCCCAGGCCTTTCCCTCCGTTTACCCTTTTCCCTTCCATCCCCAAGTATAGCAACAATCAACTCTGAAATCAAACTGATAGTCACCGGTGACCAATGCCCAAAGAATCCAATAAAGACTGTAGATTTATCCTTTTCCCTCTCCCTTCCTCTTTTCAAGACTGATAAAGGATCCGACATGGCCAAGAAGCAGGGTGACGCGAGCGGAGTTGCTATTCCTGTGGAAAAGAATAAATGTGACCGATAGAGTAATGGCGGTGTACGTAGGTTTATTGATACATGGTTCGCGAATCTAAATGGTGTAGGGGCCGTGGATGAACTTGAAGGCGTCGATAGAATATTGGAAGGAGGCGTATCCAATTCGGTAGAATGATCCGTTGACGTGTTTAGCGAGTCTGACGTTCGTATATCGACCAAATGCCGTCTGAAAGAGAGTTCCGTCAAATGAGACCTGAATGAGCTTTCGTTCGGGTTCGAGAGGGCAGCTAGGAGTCAGTGGAATCCTCTATGTTTTCGACATACCCAGGAGGAGAAGGACCATGGCGATTGCCGCCCAGAATAGGACAGTCCGTAGATCATTCCCACCCAACAAGCCGCCCATACCACTCAGACTACCTAGACCATCATGTCCAATACCCATATCCTCCACCCGCTCAACGACCGGGTTACGGGTCGCGAACGCGTACAAGGCGTCCCGCGACCTATCAAAGATGGATCGCAGGGACATGAGTGATGGTGGTGTTTCGTGTCTAGTTGGTCTGACGCATCCAGTTGATTGATTTTCGCTCTATATATTTCGAGGCGACGTTCAAAGTCGGCGATATGCACAGATGCGATGTGCCTATGCAGTTGTTGATTGGAGCAAGATGGAGTATAGAAGAGACTATGTATGGAGTAGTGAGTCTGATTCAAAACTTAGCTAACGGGGCTACACTGTGTAAAAGGACACACACATTCAGGGGTTAATAGGAGTATTAGTATTATTGATTAGTATTGCATTAGGATTTCAATCAGACTATTAGAAAATGAAAGCTAATAGATTCCAATGCCACATTCGCTAGTTTAGGCTTAAAACACCGGAGTAGCTCTTAATGCTCACATGGAATTGATTCCGGTTGAATCAACTAGATATCCATTGGGTACTGTACATCTCCTACACTAAATCATATAAAGATCAGACAAGGTAGGTAACTCCTCGTCCCTCGTTAGGCTAGACCTAATGAACAGATGCCCGGACCATTATACAGAGACCCATGGGCAGCAAGAGAAGCATGGCGTAAATCACCAATCTTTTCAAACCGCGCAATGTTCAGGTATGTCTTAATAGACCGTCAGGTCGTCGACTAGAATGGGACTGATTGGATAGGAGCATGTTCCCTGGACTCGGCACAGCGATCGTAGCATTCACCGCATATGTCATCTACGACGATTTCATCGCTGCTAAACCAAAACACGATTCGCATGGTCACGGAGCAGGGCACTAGGTTGTGATTGGATGTAGGACTTTCTGGGGATGAGGCGCATGTATCACTACTGGAATCTTTCGACTTGGCATCTCTCGATTGCCTTCGAGGATTCGCACCACGTCAGATAGATCGGAGACGCAAAAGGATCATTCAGAATGGCGGATACATCTCAGCGTGCAGCTGATACACTACCTCATCCTACTACCAACCGCTGCCCACCTCTCGCCGATTTCCGAGATCTTGACAACAACCCCAGCAGCAGTCGCCTTGACCTTGCCCTCTCTCATCCCACCCTGTCCGGCACTGACCTTCCCACCTTTACTTTCAACTTCAAATATCCCCGTCGCCCATTCTCCCGCAGCGAGCACAAGCTCAGCTTTATCAAGTGCCAATGCCCGCCCTTTATCTAATTCCACAGAAACGTCTAGTGAGACTAGGGCCAGCTCTAGAGCTGCCGCTAGGACTTGCGCCTCTGTTTTTGAACCTTCCTCAACACCTTTCGTGTCGAGGTCGGTGATCATAGGATTGTTGGAGGGGGTAGCGAGATGTCTGGCTCCGATCGTTACCCCCAATTCTATCGCTTCGGGAGCTAGGACCGAAAGGAACACTGACGAATGTCGAGCGGCGTGAATGAGGAGAGAGAGGGTCATGAGCATTTTCTCAAGTGCCATGGCCGATAAAATCATTCCAGTTCCTGCTCCTCTGTATCGATCTCCGGTATTTATGGCCCTCGCCTCTCTAGTCGAAGAATCTTGAAAGTACTGCCAGAATCGATTGATGAGGGGCATGATAAAGTACTCTGCCGCAACATCTTTGAACGGCATGATCGGGGCCTGAGCCGTTGGGGTAGAAGTCATTTCCCGATCCGCCCTAGACCCGACCTCGGCGACTTTCGTACTCTTCCCAGGCCCAACGCGGAGTTTCTTCTCCCTTGCCAACTCCGGATACTCTTCAGCCCTTTTTGCACTTTTCCTCAACATCATATCCCTCACCCCAGAAACAGCTTGCTCTAATTGATTCTGGTATTGATTCTCGGGAATATCGTTAGGTCCGATATATTTCTGATGAAGAGCCGGTGGGAGCATTTTAGTTGGGAAATCGAGTCGACGGTGGGAGTTTA
Organism: Vishniacozyma victoriae; assembly: GCA_017654735.1. Lineage (NCBI taxonomy): Eukaryota > Fungi > Basidiomycota > Tremellomycetes > Tremellales > Bulleribasidiaceae > Vishniacozyma > Vishniacozyma victoriae. The sequence continues at coordinate 2,561,635 of JADPYG010000088.1, forward strand.
TAAGTTGTGGAGTCGAGAGACCTGATAATTCCCTTGCGCCCATTGCTATCGCGGTGAGGAGAATTGATTTCTGCTGCAGAGAGTATTGTCCTTCGAAATATTGTTCAATCAGGAAGCTGCGCTGTCAGTATAGCTCACATCCATGACGGTGGACTTACGGAGCGACCTGCCGCGGGGCAGAGGCGACAAGAGCATTCATCAGGCCTTGTCTTGTATCGTCAAAGTCTTCGAGGTTGTATGGGTTGTTGAGGCCGATGGTCACTGTAGCAAGATTGACCGCGTTCTCCGCTACAAAGTCAGCGTCGCCACCGTCACTCAGACAATGTAGGTGGACATACACAGCTCAGTCCCGAACGATCGTTTAGCCCTCACCAGCCCCTCACCCCACTTGAGACCCATCTCGATATATTCCGGCTTCTCCCTGTCCTTGAGAAGCATGATCAGTTGCTGAACATAAACAGGTCTTGAAGCTTTCTTATTCTGAGCCGAATCAAGCGCTAATGTCGGATCAGCAGCGACTTCCTCTAAATACGAGGGTGTTGGGGACGGTGATCGAGATGAGGATGGGGATTGGGGTGCGTAGCCTTCGAGGGGATCTGCTTCCTGGTCTGGATCTAGCATTACGATTTTTGGTTTGGGCTTGGATTTCGATTTCGGTTCCTTGGTAGGACGAGGTTTAGTTTCGGCTCGACCCCTGTGCATAGGAGCAGAGCGTGGGTCTGGTGCCGAATCTGGAACATGGACCTGATCCCAGCCTAGAAGCCATTTCTCTCCAGTCGGATCCTCGGAGAGTGGTAGATCCAGATCATTCACACCAACACACTCCCTCAATCTGCGACATTCCTCCTTCCCTTCACCCTCCCCACCCCACATCCCCTCCCCGAATTTCAATCTCTTTGGCCCCCTTGACGTTCGAGGTTGTTTCTCGCTTTCAGAAGTCTCGAATCCAGCTTGAAGTTCTGCCATTTCTTCTTCCTCTGTTTGGGCGTCGTTATCGTCGCTTTCGCGGATCGTCAATTCGCTGAGGATTTCGGCTACTAACATCCCAAGTCGGCGGACTTTTGGGTCGGGATGGGATAGGAATGATTGAATTGCTATCAGGAATTCGGCTCGATGGGAGAGACTTGTCAAGTATGGATCGTAGGCGGGGAAGAGGGAAAGGGAGAGGAGGAGCAGGTGGGTCAAGTCTGGAGTCAGCCTTGACATGTGAACTGACGTACGGTACTGCTGTGAATAGAGGGCGAACTTGATAGATTTAGGATCTGTCCAAAGGCGAGTGACCACCTGAACGAACTCTCGGCGTTCTGCATATCAGCTGAGCTTCGAGATTCACTCGGCATACGTACCCGCTGGTCTCCCTGACCTGACCCAGCCGCATACGATCCTCGCAATCACATGTTCCTGGACATTGATCGAATCCACCAAAGTCCGCTGAGCAGATACAGCTCTCATAACAGCCACCCAAGCTTCTCCCCCAGCCTCAGCTTTCCCAATGATCAGCCCCAAGATCTGTACAGCTCGATGAACATCCTCATTCGGCGTCCCGGGCTTGACGGCACCGATTCGGAAAGAGAGATGTTGTAATAGCGAACTGACAAATGCCGAGAGGGTCGATGCGGGTAGGGGAAGGAATATGGATGGCAGGAAAGTTGCCGGATATGGAGGTAAAGGGGATGAGGTCGGAGGGTGGAGATGTGCAAGGAGAGGGGGCAAGAGTGGAAATAACAATGACGGTTGGCGGGAATGCTTTTGATTTGTAGGTGTTTTGAGCATTCCAAGGGTAGTCAGGCGTTCTAGAACAAGACGTATTCTATCAGCTACCCCTGTTATATCTGAGCCGTGCACCACTCTCGACAGAACGAGCTTACCTGGAGTGGGAGACATTGATAGCTCATACATGAGGTTCTCCTCCTTGACAATCAGGCTATCAAAGTATGTTCTGGTAGTCAGCCCACGAATCTCCAATGCCATGTCACAACTTACCTGGGTACCAGGCTCTCCTGAATATCCCCAATCCAACCATCCACTTTCCACCTCCCGACTGCATTTGCAGCTTTAGCAGGTATCCCAACGAGACTCCTAGTGACTTCTTCCCATATCAGTTCCTCTGGTCCAAGCCTTCCTTTCTCCCTTTCCTCTACACCAGACCAAACGGCCCAATACATTTCGTCAATCCCATACTCCCTATTCAACCGATCAAGGATCTCCAGGAGGAATGTACGTGATGGTATAGGTAAGTCGGGGATCGATGCAGTTGTCGATGGAGCGTTTAAAAAGGGCGGTAAGGTGAGATAGGAGGTTAAAGCGATCCATCTCGAGATTCGAATCCCTGCTGCTTCCCTCTGCGGAACGAAGAACGAACGTAGTACTTCCACTTGGGAGTCGTCAAGAGTATGTAGGTAGTTCGGCACTGTATTTGTCAAGATGTGAATCTGTATAGAGGGCAGGAATCGCTGTAGAGCTTTCCGAGCTGGTTCTAAGGATGAAGTCGACGGCCCGGTGTCGTTATATATATCGTCCAGACATGTTGTGAGGAGGTTGATGAGGGCCTCGATATCGGGCCGAGTCGTTCGGAGCGTATCTCTCAGATGCTGTAGAGCTTGAGAGGGTGTGTTTATAGTCATTATATATTGCGCATTGGTGAATGATGGTATCAACAATGGAATCGAGTGGTCGGAATTCTGAAATCTCAATCTTGAATTCTAATCTTATCTTTCCGACCATGGCTACTCTACTATCTTCCGCCGTCCAGGTAGGTCATACCAATTTGAACGATGCATAGCTGATATCAAGCCACCTCTCCTGACTCTTCTCTCATCCACATCGCAACCAGGAATCTCACCGCTGTTTACGACACATGTCGACCCAGAAGACCCAAATTTATCATTCATCACTACTACCGACGACTCCCAGGCGAGTAGTTCAAAGAGACGTACATTCGACCATCACTACATTGGTCAGGGTACAAAGGGCAGTGTAGTGGGTCAAGTGATACATATACAGTCACCTAGGCCTACTCGTACATACATACAAGCTGGGGGTCATGGGAAGGGGAAAGGTAGAGAGCAGGCATTACCATTGGGTATCGAGCTGCCATGGGTCGGGATACAGATCAAGAGGCTGGGAAATAGGGGGATAGCTCTGGAATTTGGAGTCAGGGATACAAAAGGCGTAGAGGGAATCATCAGACTATCGAGCTATAAAGTAAGTTACCCTTCTAACCAGAGCTGATTGCCAGACCACGCCGACCAGTCTACCTCATCGATCAACACCCCTGATACATCTTCCCCTGAACTTGCCTAAACAAGATCAACATACTCTGACCCCATGGCTAGATATCAAGCTCAATCTTGCATCTCTCATCCCCCTCTTCAAGGCACTCCCTCAGAACTCTTCGGACTCGAATAAAAGGCAAAAGCTGGATACTGCCCTACCTAGCGGATCTTTCGGGCAAATCACGTACGTGAGGGTATACGCAAACTGTCGATTGAGGAGGATATGGTTTGTGAGTAGCCTATGCCCACGACTTGCCGAGCTGACAGGCAGAGCGCCGATGGAGAGAGAACACTTGATCAAGCTGGGGTCAAGGATGAGTGGGCTTTATATGCTACTTCAGACGCAAGCTAGCATATGCATAGTCATAAAGGTCATCAGAGGTCGTTACTACTGTATTCGTAGGTATAATTATACAATCGTTCAAAGGTCGTCGTGTATCGTGGGTCGTCAAAGTGTACAGATCGTTTAGTCGTAACATAATCATTGGGATCTCATGTCCCGCCATCCTGTCTCCGTCCGTCGTTTCTTGATCGTCCATTGCCATCCCCCTTCTCCTGCTCCTGCAACCCACCAATCCGACTATTCCGCTTGGACCGTCTTTCCATATCCTCAAAATCTGTCCGTACCAACTCCCAATCCCCTTCTACCAATCTCGTCTTTTTCAATTTCCTTCCCTTTCCACTACTACTTGTCCCAGTTCCAGTAAACGCAGAGCTCCTTTCAGCAAGAACATAAGCTCTATCAGGTTGCCTGATTCCTCCTAGTCCGTACTTCATCCCCAGACCTAGTCCATCGAAAGCTACCCCATCGGCTACTGTCATTGGTAATTGAGGAGCGGTTGAGGTTGTTGATTCCGACACTGTTTTCGAGTGGGCATGGGAGTAGGTTGGACTTTCTAATTGGCGATAAGGTCCTGTAGCATTGCGGTTCGAGTCGGCGAGTGGGTGTGGTCTGAATCGCGATTCGGCTGCAGGTGGTCGTGGGTACTTTGGTGCCAAGGGATATGGGTGCGAGATGACTTCGGGTGATATAACAGTTTTACGAGGGGAAGAGCAAGGGCATAGGATTAGCATAGATTGAAATAGTCCCATCCGGTATAGCGTAAATATCTCGTTTCAAGTGTCTAATTGACTTTGTGTTCGATCTCGGTTCTAGAAGATGAAGTCGAAGAGGGAGGCGATGCAGGATACTGGTAATGTCGTTATATAGATACAGATTGATATTGATATATATGATGTACAGGAGTAATTGCAGAAAATGTGAAAGGAATGACAAGTGATGGACGATAATCGCGTCCTTTCAGGTGCTCGTCAACAACATCTCATGTCTTGGAAATTGGATCATTCATTTCATTCCATTATTATACTTATTACTATTATTCAAATTATAGATCTCCTATCGTACATATTACACTGGTTCTTGGGTGCTCATTAGATCGATTCAAGAAGTTTACTGGCTTGAGACTTGGTCTAGCTCGACATCTTTGCTATTTACATAGGATGGATCTTCGGATTTGGCCGACTTGCTAAACATCTTGATCCCATATAGGACAGTACCCGCCAAGAGTAGGATCTAGAAATCAGCTCCAAGCTGTGTGAGGAGGAGACGCACCGAGGCTACCAAAGCGAGCCATACGGCATTTCCATATTTGGCCGTGAGGGGAAGGGAGATAGCTGGCCAACCAATGTATCCATTCAAAACCTTGTTGATCTCCTTGGTCATCCGGATACACATTCCAAAAGCCACCCAAGCGACCAATGTGGAGAATACGTAGAAACTAAAAGTCACCTGCCTCGTCAGCCTTTTGCCTTGTATAGCGAGACATACGACGTGTAGTGTCTTAGCCCATTTTCTCGCACCACCTGACCATGCGACTGCAAAGAGAACCATCACCATCCCAACGGCGCCGGCGGCGATAGGGACGAGAACTAATGGCCAAGTCTCTTCAAAGTGCACAAGTTGGATCTGGCTTAGTCTCCGAGATGGGTCGGGGCTGATCATGACGAAGATTGGGCGGACATAATATCCCATAGATTTTCTAACGCAATTGGCGCCTCTGCTATAGTCTGCCCTGCTCATCAGCTGTTGATCCTATGAATGAAACGGTGGGATAGCGTACCCTTCGTCTGTTGCTTTTGCACAAGCGCCCAACAAGCCCAGATTGATCAAAAGCCTGCCATCACCGTCGTACAATTGAGAAAGCTGGAGTTTATCGGAAATGGGAGTGGAAATGCAGACCAGTACCAATAGGATGAATGACAGGACTAGCGATCAGTGAGGGTACCACAAGAAGAGTGACTCACGGGTAAAGGCGAAGATCAAGGAGGTGGTAGTCGCGTTGGATCTCTTATTGCTGGTGGTCATTTTGTTTCGATAGTGATTGGATAAGATGAGTGATGAGCGAGAGACGACAGCTCTTATCTGTCTACTGGATGCATGCTCGAGCGGTGCTACTCAGCCTCTACTGCAAGGTGGATGGTGGCTGAAGGAGTATCAAGCCTTTGAGCGTTGTCTTGGCGCTGGTCGAGAGGGCAATTAAGCTATTTAGACTTTGGTACCTTTGGACCTGATCAGTTTGGGCAAGTGGGTATTGTGCTGTTATTCGGTTGCTTTCAGCGCAGCCAGCGTCGGTGTTTGGTACGGATTGAACAGCCTCAAGTCTCTCAACGGTGGGCTGGGAGCGGTGAAGAGGTTCTACGATCTCTAGAGGTCCTCTTTGATCAGGGTCCGCTTGTTTATGTGTTTACGTGAACTGATATCATGACCTATTTGCACAACCATCACTTCGATCTCTCAATTATATTATATCCCATCTATATCGATCATATACATTGCTATACTCGCTAAACACATCAGAGGTGATCCCTAATATCTGGGGGCTTGATCCATCTCGAGATCCTTCGTTCGGTCCTCGTGGAAGTCACTCTCGGTCTTGGGTTTTCGGCATGCCTTGATCCCGTATAGGACTGTAGCGATCAAGAGCAGTATCTTGACGTCAGCCTCGAAGGATACAGCAAGCGTCTGAGATTTACGTACGGCAGCGGTCAAGACTAGCCAAGTGGCGTTTCCTGCTTTACCGACAAGAGGGACGGCCATTGTTGCTTTTGGATGGCTGTTGTAACGCTCGAGGTTACGATTGATGTTTCTGGTGAGATCGAGACAGAACCCGAACGCAAGCCAGGTGATGATGGTGGTGATAATGTAGAAGCTGAAATTGGTCTACCTCATCAGCCTAACATCGGACGTGACGAGGGCCAAGCCAACTCACGATATTGAGCGTTCTAGCCCATTTCTTCGCTCCTCCAGACCAGGCTGCGATGAAGAGAATCAATACGATTCCGACTATACCGGATGCAATAGGTACAGTGATGAGTGACAATGCGCGCATGTACCTGACAAGAGGACCGGCGCTGGCAATGGGCTTTCCGTCTGGGCCATTTCCAAGTGGGAGACCGGCTCTAACGAACCAAGTCGGCGATTTACGTCCGCACTGGGCTCCATCGATATCAAGACCAGGGCTATGGTGGTCAGCTTAGTAGCTGTGGAGGCGATGGAACGCACATGTCTCGGTAAACCTCGTCGCAGGCGCCCAGGACTCCCATGTTGACGAGAATTCTGCCGTTGGCATCGAACAATTGCGAAATCTGGAGGTGGGGGGAGAACGGTTCGCTCGTGGTCGCAAGTACCAAGAAAATGAATGGAAGCACTGGATGTCAGTGTTCAGCCCATACTCAGTGAGGCTGGATCTTACGGGTGAAGAGAAAGACGATCAAACTGATTGCGGTTGATTTCATGCTGCCGGCCATTGTGATTTGTGGTTGAAGAAAAGTGCATACAGATACAAAAAGACTTGGAAATATACCTCTATACATGCTGTGCTCGGTGTTGATTAACCCCTTTCATGATCCCCCATGGCCCCAAAATATGAAAGGAGTGGGTATCCAACGCCAAGGAATCCCTTTCAGAGCCTTGTTTCATCCCTGTCATCAACCCCTCGGTTGTCACAAACGAAGCTCAGCGGTAGTGATCGTACAGAAAGGGATGACCGAGGATCTTGTACATAGGTGGTGTTGATTCCCGCACCGCCTTGAGATAGATACAAGACGACATGTTTGGACTTTTGCCATCCCCCAAACATCTTGGGATCAAAAACTTGTCAAATCCTGCAGTATCAGTGTATCGTCATTACGGCGCTTGACACGGCATAGATGTTGGGCGAGACCGGCCCAGGATATTGCGTAGAGGCGGCAAAGGCGTCGAATGGGGTATGTAAGGCAACTCGATCCAGCTGGGGAAGAGGGCATCCGGGATTTGCGATCTTGACATACGGTGCTACGCTTCCTTTACGAACAAAAATACATAGTAGCGTATCGAACTAAAGCTCAAACTTATTATGGATACATATTTGCGAACTCATCTGTACAGCACACTTAGGCCATCACCATTGGTCTCTCGTCGTCGGTTGAGTGCTTTCTGTCAAAGTGGGCGGATTGAGCAGCTTTCTTGATCATGAACTGCCGAATGATGATCAAAGGTACGGCGATGTTGGAGCATATCTGACGATGTCAGGAATGGATCGGAAAGTTAAAGATAGGACGTACCGCTCCAGCAAGAAGGATCCAGGTAGTATTGCCCCTCATAGTATCCAGCGTGAACCCATTGCCTAATCCTTCGGTGTTGTACCTCTGCAGCATCCTCTCCACCTTGGGTGTCAACGTATAGGCGATACCGAAACTTGCCCATGCTAGAATAGCAGCGATGAAAGATATTCCAGTAGTAGCCTGCGTATCAGCATACCGTACAAGGCCAGATATCGGCTTGCTTACATAGTCAGCCCAAGAGGTCAACTTGTAGCTTCCAAAGATGAACAACAGCATGGCAATGAAGGCCAAGGCGGTCGCGATTGGTACCATGACCATTCCCCTTGTCATTCCATAGTCCACGACCTTCTGGATGGTGTTGTAGGTGTAGGGATATCCACGATCTCCTCCTGGGTTCGCGGTCAAACCCTCGGGCAGCTCGGACTCGAGGACGGGTAGTTGTAGGAAAGCTTGATAACCATTTCCGTAAGTTTTGTCGCAACGGATGTCCCTTTGGCTTCCAAATGTACTATATCGTCAGATACGATTTCGGTCGAGGCGACTCACGCTTGAAGGAAATTGGTACAGCCGCCCAGTATACCCAAGTCCAGGGTGTATACCCCATTCTCATTCGTTCCTTGTACTCGAGTGATTGCGGCACCCTTGCGAGTAGGGGTTGTCAGACAAGACACTAGAAGAAGCCCTGCAGCGGCGCCTATGTAGGTCAGGAAATGTCGCTCAAGTTGTCCCACTGTAACTCACCTAAACAAGCCGAAGCGAGAGCAGTAATGATACTGACTTTGATCGAAGTCTTTCTTGCCATCTTAAAGTCGTTTTGGGATAATCAGTAGAGTATGCAGAAATAAGTGGAGAAGGCATGCACCACACCACGCTGTTATTATACAAGGCCGGCGCCGGATTCTGCTAAACGTTTCAGGCATACTGTAATAACCAAATGCCAAGCCGTCTAGCGATAAAAGTAAGCCGACAGACCGAGATGACGTCATAAAGGTATTTGCCCCCTTTACCCCCTGAACCCAATGGAGTTTCTAGCTTCAAACAGGGTGGGGGCGGTGTGGAGTCATGCATTGCCTTTTCATGCAAGTTCTCTTTCGGCGCCTGTTGCCGAGCGTATTCCAGCTTGCATAGCTTGTTTAGGCCAAGAATGAGACTTGGTACGCCGAAGGTTGAGGTGGATCTGCACCCGGCGGATACGCCTCCGCTTGGTCTGCTTGGGGCTCGGCACTGGTGATTCATGCATGAGGGAGTCGTCCAGGTCAAATGTATACTTCTGATAAGTACTACTACAGTCGCATGCGACAGACATGACATTCATATCGGTCTATTCAGTTCTTTGTCGAAAGGTCGACTTTACGGGCGCTGAACATTCTTCGGCATGTACACCACCTCGCTCTATGTCTCCCCGTTTTGAAGGTGACCTGTGGGCGGATAGGGAGCAGACGCTTGGTGACTCGACCAACGATCGATGGGCATTGAGTGCATGCTTGCTTGTTGCAACATGACCATTCATGGTACTCTCTGACATATAGAGTGCGTAATCCCATTTTCCAGCAAATAGTGTCCCTTAAAAATGGGATCTCAGTAGTCGCGTTCAGCTGCGACATGATGAAACGCGGTGTTGCTGTGTTGTATAATTGTATGCTACCACTTTATCCTATGCTTTGATGCCTTGTACAGCTCCTATCAAGAACATCAATCTATCGGTATAGAGTTCAGAGGTCTCGAGAAAACGCACTTGCAACTCGTTCTAGGGGTCCTTTGAACAGCACCAACAACTCCGACTTTCCAACCCGGTTTAATCGAATCTTTGTCGAGGCGCTTTCAACATTGTATATCGACTACCCAATTCAACTCACGCAATGTCATCATCAATATCGGCATCAGTCAGTGCGACTGTATCAGCTTCGATCTCGGCGTCGGCATCTGCTGCAGCGGAACCCAAAAACCCTCAATTCAAAATCATCGGTATCTGTCTCGCAGTAGCGAGTGGTTTCTTTATCGGTACAAGGCAAGTGCTCAGCAGCTGGAGTAATAGGCATCGACTGACCCCACCAGTTTTGTCGTAAAGAAGAAGGGACTGATAGCGTCAACCAAGAAATATGGAAATGCAGCTGGAGAAGGCGTTGCGTATCTGAAGAGTTGGCTATGGTGGACCGGTGAGACATTTTTGGTTCCATGAGCGCAAGGGCTAATGCTAGGCATGATCATGATGATCGTTGGGGAGATTTGCAATTTTGCTGCATAGTGAGTGGACTAAGTTATTTTCCAGAGCGATGCTGACCCGCAGCGCTTTCACAGAAGCAATCCTCGTTACACCGATGGGAGCGTTGTCGGTCGTCATCTGTGCTATCCTGTCCCACTTCTTTCTCAAAGAGAGCTTGACCTTCTTCGTACGTCTCCTCAGACTAAAGAAAGTCTACTGACAGGTAGGGCTGGATCGGGTGTACGCTGTGTATAATCGGATCCGTCGTCTTGGCTCTCAATGCACCAGAGGAGCAATCGGTAACGACGATCGGCGGCTTCAGAAAACTATTCCTGGCTCCAGGATTCCTCGTCTGGGCATCCATCTTGATAGTCGTGTCCCTCGTCCTGATCTTTTACGCCGTACCGAGATGGGGGAAGAAGACAATGCTAGTCTATATCAGTATCTGTTCGTTGATTGGAGGTATCAGTGTGAGCTGTACCCAGGGTTTTGGAGCTAGTACTCTAGCTACTATCCAAGGGTGAGTGATGACAATGAGACTAGAGCTGATTGTCAGACGGGACGATGCTCATAAACAATGGTTTTACTGGGTGCTATTGATCATTGTGGTCGTGACTCTCCTGACAGAGTGAGTTCAGTCAACCCCGATGCCACGGAGACACTAACGATTAGGATCGTCTATCTCAACAAAGCTCTAGAGCTATTCAAGTGAGACTTTCCTAGCCTCGCCCTAAATACAACCTGACAGATAGCACGTCCATGGTCGTACCGGTCTACTTTTGCTACTTTTCCACAGCAACGCTCATCACCTCTTTCATCCTATACCAGGGCCTCAAAGCCTCGGCCGTCACACTCATCACCATGGTCCTCGGTTTCCTCACCACCTGCCTCGGTATCACACTCCTTCAAATGTCCAAAGTCGATCCAAACACGCTTACAAAGCTTGACCGAAAGAGCACGTTGCTCATGCAGGCCTCGAGACAGCACACGGAAGAGGCAGAAAAGGGACATGTATCTGCACTAGAGGATCCAGGTATGGACGCCCTTCGAAGTGGATTTGGCGCGGTGGGAAGTATCATCAGGGCAAGGAGTAATAGTAGGCGAATGAGCAATGCTTCTTCGCTTTACGGTCAGGGAGTGTATGGTCAAACGGCGACTTTGTATGACGCCCAAGGGAACCTGTCGACAAGAGGTCTGAATGATGTCCAGCGCTATCAGTGTAGGTACTTGCGCTTGCGGGATATGGACAGGACTGATCTACAGTATCTGACAACCCGATGCCTTCCGATGCAATGGACCAGATCGCGATGCATCGTCAGTCGAATGCGTCTCCTGTGCTGGCACCAAAGAGGTCAAAGAGCCATCTGAAGGTGAGTTACCACATCGTACGAAACTGACTCGTAGTTTGACGAAGCGGATGTCGTCCATCAATATGGATACGGCGATCAGGCCGCTACACACCACAGCCGACCTCATCAACCTCCGATGTCCAGAAACAACTCGTCTTATGTTGGATACCCACCTGTCAAGGAGGAAGATGAAGACGATGAAAAGCCATTATCACCAACATCGACCGATGCGACACACGCCCACGCTAGTATACATACCGCAACATATGTCGACCCATATCGTCAAGCACCACCTGTGCCAGTCACTGCCAGCCCGTCTCTACGAACCGGTCTAAGCGGCATGTTTAGTAACTTTTCGTCATCAGGACCCGATCTCAGACTGAATCCCCCAAAAAGCGATACACGCGGAGGTGGACATCGGGGCGTAAAAGACTACCCTCACCTACCAAAGGAGGATGCAGATGTAGAGCGAGACCAGCGTCGTGGGCTGTTTGGCGATGGTGATGATTACCCTAGAGAAGAGGGGTATGGAGAGATGGAAGATGGGGATATGGGACATCGCTCCCAACCTTCCGATGAAGTGAGGAGGCTGCCGAATGTCCCAGGAAGGGGATGAATGCATGTAATCTTGGGAGCACTTTGTACATACACGGGACTATGTATTATGAATGCAAATGTTCGATTTGGAGAATATGCGGTAGCATTGTCCCAGCTGCCAGTTGTCGAGATCACCATTGGCCGAGAGCTGGGGTCAGTCGTGCGGAGACCATGGATGAGTGGACCTACCATCATCGCTCTCGTCACCCTCGTCTCCGTCGTCCTGCCTCTTACGCCTTCGTGCGCTCTTGGACGGCGCAAGAGGGAGCCCGGGCTCAGGCTCGGGGGTAGGCGTCTCGAGCTTGACCACACCAAGTTGGATGGCCGGTCTCTTTTTCTCTCTAGCTGATGGCGGTCTGGTTTTGACTTGGTCGATGGGTGTCTGTTTGTCAGTCAGTGGCAAACATGGCTTCGATGGTGACATACGACTGGTCTAGTTGGTCGGTAAAGCTTGTCCTCGGGCGTCGACTCTTCCCCAATACGTCGCCGCTTCTTCTTGCTCGACATATGATGGGTCTCGTCTCGAGCTTTGGATGGGCCACCGACTTCTTCTTCGTCAAAGAAGGCCGAGAGGAGTGACGGGGAATGAGCAGCTGGCCTCTGGTTGAATGGCCCACGACTGTGTGCCCTTCGAACAGGAGGGTTGTTGACTGCCTTGTCCTTGGCCTTTCCGGTCAGCGCGACCGCAATTCACAAGATGATTCAACTTACGGTAGTGAAAGCGTCAGTGGCTCGATCCATCGCTGTGTCTGCAATGTCCTCTTCCTCTTTTGCAAAGAAGTCCGCAGCGCGACCCCACCGATTTGACCACTCGTCCGTCTCCTTCAACGCGTTCCTCAAAGAGCCCTTCAAGTCATTCACCGCGTCCTTCAACCTCGTGATCTGAGCTTCCTTCTCCTTGATTGCATCCTCACTTTCCTCCAATCTCTCCTCGGTTTGCGTTAGTCGTCTTTCGGTATTTCGGAATGCTTTGTTTTCGAGTTCCAATTCCGCGACTCGCGCTTTGAGTTCTCTGCCCTCTTGGATCGCGCCCTTGTTGATGAGAGTCGATAGCTCGAGCTCGTGGTCGAGAGCGCGTATCTGCTTCTTCAGATCTTCCCGCGACATGATAGGTATATGATATCGAGTAAGTATAGAAGTAGACGGGTAGTTGGTTGAATAGATGGTCTGTCTCGACTTGACGCGACGATCAGACGGAATCAAATATTCCAGCCAAGACTACACCTTGCCCTCCTATGATCAACTGACAACAGCTAAAGTAGCATCTATAATGGTCGATTCAGAACGAGACAGGGAGCGCTCCCCGAAACGCAGAAGATCTCGATCACCCGAAACAAGAGAATTCAAGCATGATGGCGGTGGTCAATCTTCAGCTCGTATGCGCTCGCCAGGATATCACGCGCGCAAAGACAGGGAGTCTAGGCGGGACGATAGGGGTTCAAACGGCGATAGGGATAGAAGAAGGGATAGTGGGCGTGATGATCGTCGGAGTGGGAGAGGAGAGTATAGTGAGAAAGATAGGGAGAAGGAGAGGGATAATGACAGGAAGAGATATGAGGATACGGTCAAGAAAGAGCCCGGAGAGGATGTAGGTCATGCCTTCACCTAGCTCAATGCTGGTGTGCTAACAGGTGTAGGGGGACGAGCCACCAGCTAAGGAACCTGAAAAGCCAAACTTTGGAAATTCTGGGTTACTGGCAAGGGAAACGAATCTAGTCAAGGGTGTTCAAATCAAATACAATGAGCCACCAGAAGCCAGGAAGCCATTGAAGAATTGGCGATTATACGTCTTTAAGGGAACAGAACAGATAGGTAAGTCCAGTCATACGCCTGTACACCGGAAGATGCTGATGATCTAGACCTCATACATATATACAAACAATCGGCGTACTTGGTTGGTCGAGATACAGTTGTGAGTAAAGTCCCTACGATCGTCCGCAGTGCTAGGCCTGACAATCAGGTTACCGACATACCAGTAGCACACCCTTCTTGCTCCAAGCAGCACGCAGCGATCCAGTTTCGACAGATCACAGAAAAGAACGAGTACGGAGAGACTAGCTCGTCAGTTAAGTAAGTGCAACTCCGCTCCTCTCGGCCTCTCTGCCCTTTACTTGCGCCTAGTCGAAGACAGCCAGGCTGTTCCCGCTTGGACTTCTCCTGAACGCTCGCTCTGGGACCGAAGCTCATGTTTAGACCATTTGTGATCGACCTCGACTCTACAAATGGAACCCATGTCAACGATAAAGAGATCCCAAAGTCGCGATACTACGAGCTTCGTAATTCAGACGGTGAGTCCACGCTTGACCAGGTCATTAGCGAAGCGAGCTGATCCCTAGTGATCAAATTCGGAACATCCTCACGCGAATATGTGCTACTTCACGAAGACGCGTCAACATGATTATAATCGAAAGCGCGTTCATATTGCACACTTTCCTTGATCAGATCTAGATCGATTGCATATTTTACTTCGGATGCATGGATCTCACCCACTGCGAGTCCATCGAAGAATCGACTGAAATTGATGCATATATTCCTTCCATAGACTACCGCGCAGACCGGAAAATGAAATAATTGGCAACGAGCGATTTATACACCCATTTCTAACCAATCCCAAAATAACTCAATTTCTTCGAAATCACTCTAGCTACCAAAATCCTACATTCAGCAACAATTCAACTACTTCTAAACTTAGGCTGACCCTATGCCATACATACAGCCCGACCGGCCAACCGGCGCTTCAGCCATGGTGTATACATGCGCTACCTCCCTCCCGTGAGAATTACTCAATAACGCCTTCAGATTCAAAGAAAAGGTTGCTCGAATAATGAATTGGCAGCCAACGAGAAGAGGGATTTTTAGTGATTCTGTGAAACTATCCTTTGACTCCGCGATTATCCAAGTATATCCCTGTGTATGGTATATTTCACTTTACCGATCAATACGGGGCTGAGGGTCCTCGCTGAGGCGAGAAGAGCTTGATCTAGTAACATTCCTTGTTGACACAAGGAGAGGTGGGGCGAAATCAAATTCGACCATCGGCTCAATGAACAATGTCAAATCGTCGCTGTCCAATCGGCTTGTTCGCGGACACTTCTTTTGTCTATAATGGCTCATACTGATGTTTTATGGTATAAAGACAGGTCTTTTGCATCCATTTTTCTGACTCTTACAATCCATCTCACTATCCCTTTCGTTCCCCATCTCTCCAATCAGTTCAGTATCAGCAATGGACCGATCCGGTACCCTCCCCTCTGATCCCGAAAAGGCTACCGGCCTCGAGGGTCGGGTACCCCATTTCAACATCCCTCGATCAGTCAGCATCCAAGGAAATGAGAAAAACATCGAAACCACTCGAGAATACGCTCTGAAACGACATAATTCGGTCTCGTTTATTAACGGTCCTCAACGAGGTGACACAGCTAGTCGAATCGTTGGAGAGTTCAGGCAAGTTCCTCCCACTTCCAGTCAACCACATTCTGACTTCTCAGGACCCTATCCATCCACGTCACCGAGTCTCAGCAACGATCTACCCCTCCCGTTGACAAGCATCACGTCAAAGAGGTTGTCGATCTTGAATGGCACCTCTTGACCCGGGACGAAGCCCTCCAACGACTCAACGTCAGCCAGAAAGTTGGACTTGATTCCGAGATTGCTGCGAGGCGACTGAAGCAGAATGGACCCAATCAGGTCACTCCTCACCGACCCAACGTCTTCCTCAAGTACGTCTCATTCTGGACATGGAATGCTGACAATCAGATGGGTCTCTTATGTTTTTGGCGGTTTCGGTACTATCCTTTTTGTCGCTTCCATCTTGTGCTTCATCGCTTGGTGAGTCCGTTCCTCTGTGACATGGCTGATGACAGGAAACCGCTCGGTGAACCGGCTCCTCAGGCCTCTAATTTGGCTCTAGCAATTATCATCTTGGTTGTCATCAGTATCCAGACCGCTTTTGTATGTCTCGTACTTGCTCAGTTGGGCTCTTCTGATATACAGAACGCATGGCAAGACTTCTCGACCGGTCGAACCATGGCCTCCATCGCCGGCATGTTACCCTCCGACGTCAACGTCCTCCGAGATGGCAGACAGATGACCATGCCCGCCGGTGATCTCGTTGTTGGTGACCTAGTCTATGTCTCTTTAGGCGACAAGGTAAGTCTCTCCTAGCACCTATAAAAGATTACTGATGATAGCTCCCTGCCGATCTGCGTTTCATCGAAGTCTCTTCCGATCTCCGAGTCGATCGAGCTGTTCTTACTGGTGAATCCGAGGCTATTCAAGGTACTATTGAACATACCGATTCCAACTTTCTCGAGACCAAAAACATCGGTCTTCAAGGTACACTCTGTGTTGGCGGGTCCGGTCTTGGTGCAGTCATTCAAGCTGGTGACTCGACCGTCTTTGGTCGAATTGCTCGTTTGTCATCGACTGGCGCTCCTACCTTTACCACCCTCCAGAGAGAGATCTTTCGATTCGTCCTTATCATCATCTCCATTGCAATCACCATCTCTGTCATTATCATCATCCTCTGGGCTGTATGGCTACGAAAGGATTATCCTGGGTTTATCAGCAACGCGACACTAGTTGTCGACGTCGTCGCAGTCTGTGTCGCCTTTATTCCGGAAGGTCTTCCCGCCTCCGTCACGATCTCTCTCGCCGTCATCGCCAACACCCTATCCAAGGCCAAGGTACTATGCAAGAGTCTAATGACAGTCGAAACTCTCGGTTCAGTCAATGTCTTGTGTTCCGACAAGACTGGAACTCTCACCATGAACCAGATGACAGTGACCAATGTCGCTGTTCTCGACGACGAATCCGATGTCGTCACTGCCAGGGATCGAGTCGTTGGTGGTCAGCTTGCCGCCGCCAACATTTCCGCTCTCGCTGCAGTCGCTGGGATGTGTAACTCTGCTTCATTCGATCAAGATACGATGGATCAGCCTATCGGCTTGAGGCTCGTTCATGGTGACGCTACCGACTCGGCTATTCTCAGATTCGCAGAAAGTATCCGACCCGTCAAGGACCTGCAGGCCGATTGGGAGGAGGTCTTCAAGATGAACTTCAACTCCAAGACCAAGTACATGATGACGGTATGTGATCCACTTCTCGATGGTCAGAACTGACAAACAGATTCTTCGAGCCTCCGCCTCGACCAGTGCCAGATCCCCTCCTCCGATTTCTCCCCACGAGCGATTCGGCAAAGGCGACTACATGCTCATGTGCAAGGGTGCACCCGATGTCCTTCTCAAGCGATGTGCTTACATCAACGACCCTTCCGGTGGACCCGCTATCCCCCTGTCGGAAGAAACAGTCGCCCGTCTTACTCGAGTCCAAGAATCCTGGGCAGCCAAGGGCCAACGTGTCCTTCTCCTTGCCAAGCGAAGTATTTCCTCTGCTACAATGGCTTTCGCTCCTTCCATCGAGGACAATGAGTTCTCCGACTACGCATCCGCTCACTTGAATATTGGACTCACGATCGTCGGTCTCGTTGGACTTGTCGATCCTCCACGACCTGATATTCCCGAGACTGTCCGAATCATGCGTGGTGCCGGTATTCGATTCTTCATGGTCACTGGTGATTTCGCCCTCACAGCCGTAGCCATCGCCGAGCAGTGTGGTATCGTCACGAACGCTTCCCGACTTCACCGTCTTGCCGACTTAGATCGGGATATCGAAGTCTCTAGTATCTGCAAGTTTGACCCAGAGTCTGATGATTCGCCTAGCTCCCTCGTTCTCTCCGGTCCAGATCTTATGGAAATGAACGATAGCCAATGGGAACAAGCATGTCAGTATCGGGAAATTGTCTTTGCAAGGACTACCCCGGAGCAGAAATTACGAATTGTCAAAGAGTTCCAGAGACGGGATTGTGTGGTTGGAATGACTGGAGATGGTGTCAATGATGCACCCTCACTCAAGGCTGCTGATGTGGGTATTGCGATGGGCGGTGGAAGTGATGTTGCTATGGAAGCCGCCGATTTGGTCCTACTTGAATCGTAAGATTCCTTCCCTATTATACCGACTCCGCTGATATCCAGCTTTTCTTCTATCATCATTGCGGTCCAATACGGCCGAACAGTATTTGACAACTTGAAAAAGGTGAGTTCACCAGTAGGACGATATCTGATGCCAGACCTGCCTCTACCTCCTCCCCGCCGGATCCTTCTCCGAACTCATGCCCATCCTCCTCAACGTCCTCTTTGGTCTCCCCCAGATCCTATCAAATATTCAAATGATCTTGATTTGCGTCGTCACTGATGTCCTACCCGCTATTGCTCTTTGTTTCGAGAAACCAGAAATGGGAGTCATGACTCGCCGACCTAGGAATGTCAAGAAGGATCGATTGGTTGATTGGAAATTACTCTTCCATGCTTATTTCTTCCTTGGTGTTCCCGAGAGTCTTTGTGCGATGAGTATGGCCTTTTGGTATCTACAGAGCAAAGGGTTCAAATTCTCGGACATGTGAGTACCTCGAGACTGGATACGACCCAAGCTGATTTCAGTGCCATGTCGTACGGTGTCCTACCCGAATCTTACGATCTCGACGCATACGCCGAGGCTGTCAACGTGGCTCAGTCGATGTAGGTTTGCTCTACTTCAGTTGATATGTGTACTAATGCAACAGCTACTTCTTCACTTTGGTCGGTATGCAATGGGGTAATCTTCTCGCTACTCGAACTCGACGACTCTCAATCTTCCAGCACAACCCCTTCTCTTCCACCTCGGGGGCAAGGAACTGGTGGATCCCACCTGCCATGCTTGCTAGTCTTGCTTTCTTGTTCTTTTCCAGTTATGTTCCCTTCTTCCAGAATACTTTCTTGACCAGGGTAAGTCCACAGTTCTCGTTCAGGATGACGCTGATGAGATAGGGTGTACCGGTCGAACATATCTTTATCCCATTCACTTTCGCTATCGGTATCCTCCTTCTTGATGAAGGCAGGAAGTATGTCATTAGGAGGTCTCCCCGCGGTATATTAGCTAGGATTGCTTGGTAGTGTATAGAGGCTGCCAATTGACGATCTATGATCCGATATCTATATGTATTCATGTGTAACTATTTTACCTGCAAGGACCGAGGGATATTAAAGTGTCTCCTATTTCACAAAATCTTCACCCATGTCTGGTCGCTAGAATCCAAGTTGAGTCGCTACACTACTCCGGCCTGACCCTCCTGGAGTTCCTAATGGCTCCACCTCCCCATCCTGACCCAAGACAAACATCTTTGGCGACAATGCAATCGGCGGCAGAGAGAACTGAGCACCTCTAGGTCTAGGTGACCATCCCGATGAAGTCGTTCCCGCTGATCCAGACCCGGCAGGACTAGACCCTTTCGTCCCCCCTGGGCGAGGCTGATTATACCCACCTCCAAATGTTCCTTCATCCGTCTTGGTCCATGCTTTCGTTACGGCTGTCTCTGGCATACCTTTCAAGATATCCGAAATAGAAGCTTGTCGGTCATGTCTCTGCTTCTTGGCGTAACGTGGCACCGGATTCAGCCCGAGTATAAGCGTGTTCGTGCTGACTGATGAAGCGATTGACCGGGGAGATCCAGATTGATAAGGATGGAAAGCGAATGCTGATTGTGGTGGACCGGTGATTAGCGGTGAACGTTTATGATCCCCTGGACTATCTTGATAGGTGTACATCCCAACTACGAATGGACTGATGTCCCCAGTCAAATCGACTTGGAAGGGTCGTACACTGCTCGACCGTGAGGGTGGGTCGGGGTAATAATACTTTTCCCTTAGATCGTTGGTGGTAGGACGGGACCTCTTTCGACACTTTCTCAAGAGCAATACAGCCAACAAGCCGAGGAACGTCAGACCGGCTACGGCACCGATGATACCCCCAATCATACCGGCGTTACCACCATTGTCCACCGGGTCCGACTTGACGGCGTTGTTTGGCGAAGGCTCCTGCCCTGGATCGATTGGATCGGTGATGGTCGTTCCGGCTAGATTGATTTCGGCCGAAGGGTCAATGGTAGAGTTGACCACGATGTAGTCGAGGTCGAACCTGGACTGGGTGTTGGTCACGGTGATACTATGTGGTCCGTCATTGAGGTTGGTAGCGAGGAAGACTGGTATCAGCACGGGCATCACTGCTTGACGTACGAGAAGCTTGAGACTGGGAAGACGGGTGTGAACCGTTCAAGGTGATAGCAGGTCCACCATCGATACTACACATCAACTTATCCCCTGAATGGGTTATAATGTGACTGACCTGACGGTATAGTTGCCATGATCCTTGAATAGACCGCCGACGACCTCAATCGAAGTCCCATTGAAATTGCAGGTCACTTCATCCCCTTTGGTTTGCGAGATATGAGCGGTTGTATTGTAGTACAGCTCGGGGCTCATTGGTGGTCCATTCCCCCACCCATCACCAGTATATTGGCATTCGGGCGAAGTATCGTCTAGTCGAGTAGTGAAGACCCTGTCGTCATCCCTGTCTATCAGCTGATGCTCGTAGATACCATACCAGTACGTACATATCGAGTTTGATCACGACATAGTCGATATCAAAGTAGGAAGCACGGTCACTTTCTGACTATCAGCAGTGTCTATCAACTGGGTTCGGGACTCACCTGGAAGATTCGTCACTTGAATATAGTGTGGGGTATTTAAATCGAGCTTGGTAGCTTGGTAGAGCACCGACTGATAAGTCCCAGGATCGGGTATCATCCCAGTCTGGATCACAGGGTCACTGCCATCGAGAGAGACTACTTCGTCAGCGATGCTGGTATATCGGCATAGTCGACGCACCAGAGTAATTGCCGTGATTACCCCGCTTGGCTCCGTAGACCCATATCTCAGTCCCATTGAACTCGAGTGCCATATAATTCCCCTACATGAATCAGTACAACGCTCCCTTCGAGGCTTCCAGAGACATACCTTGCCCTTTGTCTTGGTCATGGTCTGCCTAAAGTACTTGCTAATCGCATTATCTTCCGAGTCTGACCATCAGTTTCCACACCATATTTTATGAGAGGGACTGACCTGCACTGTCCTGAACCCATGGCTTCTTGGGATCAACCGAGACGAATTGAAGCAAAGGTGAAGTATCATCCAGCTACCCATCAGTCAGGTCCGCGGACGAGATTCTTGGACCCACTGTTACTCTCATCTTTACCAAAGACAAGAGAATCTACTAAGAGTAAGGGAGTTCTTCCAGAAGTACTACGATATACTCTTTCACTGTACACTCTGAAGGGGAGATGAGAGATCTACGGAGTTGATCATTGACATGAAATGGTATCCTTATGGCAATTCGAAGGTAACCCCTTGACGATCCCTTTGACGATCTTGTGGGTCAAAGGACCCTTTCGCTGGTCTTTGTTATGTTACAGGTCTTCTTTGTACTGCTGCGAGTAATGTGGTACGGGTCACGTTGTCGGGTACCAGTAGAAGCGATCTTCGAGTCGAGTGGGATCTTACCCCAGGGGTGTTGAGTCGTAGTGAGAGTATGCCCCAGCCTAATGATGCTGGGATTAGTTCGACGAACCATGAGCGCGATCAGCAAAGTTCAGAAAGTAAGGAGATTAGCGCGGGTCGATCAACATCTCCCCCTCGCTACCATGAAAGGAATTGTCAGTCCCAAAGTTACCCCTGAGATGACCTTTCAAGAAATCCAGGTAATTGGGCCGGTAATCGGCTCAGGCCAGCAGATCAGGATATCCAATCAAGATCAAGATGAGATCAGTAGAACGTAAATCTATACATACTCAACCAGGAAGCATGTGCCAGTCAACCAGTGACTACCCCCAATCCAATCTATTCCTGATCCTCATCTCAAAGTCCAGCCCCTGGAGGACGTTGACCTGGGAGTGGTTCCGTCGCTTGGTGATAATCCGGAGGTAGCATTTCCAGTTCATGAGATTCTTGAGTCGTAGGGCTCAAAGGACCAGCATCCATCTCTCTGCCAGGAATAAACATTCTCGAGGGAGTATTTGCCATCGAATGCCCATCTGAAGAAGCTAGAGTTGATGGTCGACGAGCTGTGAATGGTATAGCGGCCGCCAAAGATTTGTACGATTGAGTGATGGGTGATGGGTCAGGATGATCAGGTGGTGGCGGTCCGAAAGTACCTGCTTCACTTGCTGTGAATGTCGTCGATCGATCTTGGCGGTGTGAGCCTACTGCGTAAGGGTTGACGTGGGGTGATCGTAGACCTTCGGATGAAGGTGGATAGGAAGTATGGGAAGAGGAAGGGGGAGGCGGTATCGTTGTAAGATAGGGTGTTGATATGGCATCTTGTACGTTTCCATACATTGAATCAGGCGCAGCCGTCCCCGAAGGTTGTTGTCCGTACATTGATCCAGTGATCGTCGTGGCAGAGGGATGTTGACTCAATGGAAATGGAATTGGCCCATCGGCAGGCGGAGTGGTGCTATTCCTGAACGGTCGGATTTCGTCCCCTGTGAGATCCAGAGGGGGTTTATCCATGTATTTCGACTCGCTTCTATTCCTCTTCCTCCTCGCAGGAGCCAAGCAAGCAGGACGAGAAGGAGCGCGCCCACTGCCCCTCCTACCGCTCCCCCAATGATCGCGCCTATACTGGACCCTTCTTCTCTCCTTCCTCCCGCCGAGTCGCCTGCGGTGACTTTGGTTCCCGAACCTGGATTACTCCCGGGTTGGATCGTAGAGTTGACAATCATGTAGTCGAGATCTAGGAAGCGTCCAGCATCGGCATTGGTGAGGGTGACGGTGTGAGTGCCGTCCTTCAGACCACTGGCGGTATACACTGACATCAGCAATGTTGATGTTTGCAACTCACGAGGCACCTGAGGAGCGAATGTATAGTAAGTTCCATTATACGCTATGTTCCGCCCACCATCGAGACTTCTCATCAGTAGTGTCGACCTAGAGATACGTACCTGACAAAGTATTCTCCATGGTCAGAAAACAGTGACCCAAAGACCTGTACAGAAGATCCATTGAAACTACGATTAGCGATATCCAACCTCGTCGGTGAAACTCACCTGCAGGTGACCGAATCGTCTTCGACACTGGTAACGTGTGCCGTGGTGTTGTAGTATCTGGCCGGTAGACGAGGTGGTACGTCGCCCCATCCTCCTACAAATTTGCAGTATGGAGAGGTATCATCGACGGTGGTGGTATATATCTTGTCAGACACGGCCGTTTGAACTACGACGTAATCGATATCAAGGTAAAGGCCTCGCTCGCTGTATCCTACTTGATAAGCCTCTGTCCACCCTTGTCGAACAAAAGCAAAAGACTCACCAGCCCGGTCAGTGCGCGAAGGTAGATTCGTGACGACAATGTTATGCTCCTTCGCCGGATCCAGGTCTTCCTTCTGATATAGCAGAGCTTGGAAGTCGCCTGGGTTCCCACCTCTTCCACTCTGGAGCAAAGCATCTCCACCATCAATCGAGACTGAAGTCAGAACATATCCAATTTGGGAATAAGGGGCGAGCTCACCAGAATATATTCCATGATTAGGCCGCTTGGACCCATATATATACACCGCTGTCCCGTTAAAAGTGAATATCATGTAGTTGCCCTTAATATCATCAGCTCGATCAAATAGCTCGAATATGGAAGACTTACCTCTCCGGTAGTCCTGGTCATTGTACCTCCAAAGTAATACGGCAGAGCTCCGTCGCCCGTTGTGTCTATTTCTTTAGATTTGGATCGTCGGTGAAAAGACTTACCCTCCATAGAGTCATGGTTTCATGTTGAGTTGGGATCCACCTGGACGTATTTGAGGACCGGTGAATTGTCGTCGTGCTAAATAGGTGTGAGCTTAGCTATAATGACTTGTTTGCAGTCACTCACTGTTATCTGCATGGTCGCACGTCTCGTGAGCGTATGAAAGAGTAGATCTAATAAATTCAGTAACGAGATAGATGAGAGACGGTCAATAAGCAGTGAAACGTTCATCAACACTGGGAGAAAGCTGCGCGTGGGCAAGGCCGTGATGTTGTGTGCATTAGACTGTGTTACTAGGGGATAAAGGAACCCCTCGAAACAAGCTGTGTGTGTTACCGGTCCTAAAAGAACCGAAATTTCGGACGTCCTTTGTCCTCAAGAAGCTACGCTATTACCAACTGGAAAACTTCCATCTCTCCTGAAGTTGACTTGGCCGAAGTCGTGAGTGAAGTATCAGATGAATGATGAGACATACGAGCCATTGACGATTCACGTGATGTGCCGAGATCGGTTGTGGCCGGTGTGATCGGCGAGATTCAGGATCAATTTCGAACCACCTCGTCACCCCCTACCAGCTGCTCTCACCTTGCCCTCTTTCTACTTCAAGCCACTGCCGCACATGGTTACTGAACGCAAGTTTATTAATATCGATCGAAACCGGAGTCCTCGTCATGGCCAAAATCAGACCCGCTTCCGACCTTTGGTACCCCTGCTCTCGGCAAAAGGCCTCATCATCTGAACACCATCTAGTTTCGCTTGTCGTCAGCAAGAGATTTCGGCAAGGATACATATACTCTAGTGGACTTGTTTACTCATGTCTTCCCAACCCTCCTCTTCCTCCAGTCGTAGTAACGCTCGAAGAGCATATACCAAAATGTCGGAACCTAAACCACATGACGATCATGAGAGTGAGATAACGGCCATCGACATGTCTTCACCCTCGTCCTCGAATCAGACTGGGACAGGAGTACCTAAACCCGATGGCGATGTAGTGCAGAATGAAAGCGTGGAACGGGCCGGTGATAGTGATAGGGATGATGGGAACCATATCTTGAAACAGAACGAGGCGATGGACAAGCTGCCATACACATGGACACCGAGAAAGAAATGGACGATCCTAAGTGTGATCTTTGTCGTGCAATGCTCCATGAACTGTGAGTCTCCTTGCCTGAGCCAGAGAAGCTGACAAGCAGTCAATGCATCGATCTACGCAAACGGTGTCGACTTCTTGACGGAAAAATTCGCAGTCTCCGCCCAAGGCGCTCGAACCGGTCAAATGATCTTCCTCATTTGTTACGCTTTCGGATGTGAGCTTTGGGCACCCTGGTCAGAGGAGTTAGGTCGTCGTTGGACACTTCAAGCTTCATTGTTCCTCGTCAACAGTACGTCCACACCTCTCCGACGTGAGCTGATATATCAGTTTGGCAGATCCTCGCTGCTCTCGCACCTAACTTTGCTACCGTCATTGTGGCTCGTGGGCTTGGTGGTCTTTCCTCTGCCGGTGGATCGGTCACTCTTGGTATGGTCGCCGATCTTTATGATCCAAATGAGCAGCAATACGCCGTCGCATTTATTGTCTTCAGTTCAGTCTTTGGATCAGTCATCGGTCCCCTCGTTGGACCATTCATCCAAGCAAACCTGAGCTGGTACGTGTACACACTCAGCTATGAACGAAAGTAGCTAATAGTCAGGGAATGGATCTGCTGGGTCCAATTGATCTTTGGAGTTGCAACTCAAATCCTCCATCTCTTCATGGTCCCAGAAACACGTACGACCATCTGCCTAGACAAACTCGCCAAGAAAATGCGTGCCGAAGGTCAATCAAACGTCTATGGACCCAACGAACTTCGAGCATTCAAAGATCGATTCAGCGCCAAGGAGATCTTGACAACCTGGGCAAGACCTTTCGTCATGTTCGCCACGGAGCCGATTGTATTGTTCTGTTCGCTATTGAGTGGATTTAGTGATGCTTTGATTTTCACCTTTTTGGAGGCTTATACACCCGTCTACAAGCAGTGGAACTTTACGACTCAGCAAATGGCTCTTACTTTCGTTCCGTAAGTCAGTCTTTTCGTTGGCGTAATTGTTGCTGATGGTCAGATTGGCGATTGGATACTTTATCGCATGGGGAAGTTATATCCTACCACTGAGGAGACAACGAGCTATTTTGAAGAAGGATCCGGACCACCCACCAGAGCTTCGATTATGGTGGCTATTATACAGTGAGTTTATATCTCGCACTATGACTAGTCTAACACACAGCCGCACCACTGGAGACGATCGGTTTGTTCGGTTTCGCATGGACTTCGCTTGGTCCACCCCGCGTCCACTGGATCGCACCTATGATCTTCTCTTCTCTAGTCGGTATTGCCAACTATTCCATCTACATGTCTACCATCGATTAGTGAGTCTGACCTCTACTTCGATGACACGGCTGATTCGCAGCATGATTGCCGCCTACGGTCCCTACGCCGCTTCTGCAACTGGTGGAAATGGTCTTGCTCGTGATTTCCTAGCGGGTATCGCAGCAATGTACTCTACTCCATGTACGTCACTCTTACTTCAACTCATGATTAGAGCTAATGATAGTCTACGAGAATGTCGGAGGACCAGATTATCGACTCCACCTAGAATGGCCAACTACCATCCTCGCCATCTTGGCTGCAATCGTTACTATCCCAATTTACGTATTCTACTTCTACGGCTCTTGGTTCAGGGAGAGATCCGCTTTCGCTCAGTCTCTCGCTGGAGAGAGGAAATCCCAGGGTGTACCTCAGGATAAACCTAGAGCGGATGCTCATGAGGAGGAGCGTGGATAGGCTTTAGGCGGATGATGTGCTTCGTGAATATAAACTTTCCGTAATGTCTCGCACGACTTGACCCGACTTGACTCATCTTTTGAATGAATCGGTATAATACTGTAGCTACATGCATTATAATTGCATCTTGTCTACCCAGTGAGCGAATCCAGCAGATGTGTGATCCGAATAGTGACATCACTGAAGGACGAGTTAACCGAGAACGCCGACTGGTCGACTTACTGGAATCAACAATTCCACGACAGTATACAATTACACATGTCAATGACATGCGGTATCTCCAACATGGCCTTATCGGTCTCGCAAGACCAGCATTGGTTCGTACGCCGTTGACATCACTCGCTCTTCCTCTACCAACCCGTCTTGTTACAAGAACACCAACCACGATTCAGACCCGGCAATTCCATCCGACACCAAGACGACAGGACGTTTTCTTCGTCGCGCTACCAGCTATCAAATCGACATTACTAGGGATCACAAGAGCGACTCTACTATTCCTACCGTTCGTATGGAGGTATCGGTAAGTTCCCCTACACCATCTTCAAGGGTCAAGCTGACAAGGGAGATTATGGAAGAGATATAAACGAACTTCGTACCTGCTATTCCAGATTCCAGTAAGCTAACCTCCCCTGCAAAGCTGCGTAGCTAATGATATAGATCTTCGCGCTATGTATTGTCTTCGCCCTCGGCTTGGATCAATCCCCAAGGACCGGAAGATGGAGGTTGCTCCTCATGTCGGAAGGGGAGGAATTAGCGTGGTCACGTAGGAAGTGCGTTCCACCTGCCTCAACTTGTGAATCAATCAAGAAAACAGCTAATGCCAGACACCAAGAAGCCCTGAAAGCAGACGGACCAGTCCTTCTCCCACCATCCGACCCACGATGTCAACGAATATCAAGAATAATGACACGCTTAATAACAGCTCTGGAAGAACAAGATCACACAGTAGTCTCTGGTGCTTCTTGGCCTCCTAGAGGTTCTGGGGATCTCGCAAGAGTCATTTCAGAGAGGGAAGCAAGTGAAGGAAGAGATTTGGAAGCTAGGTATAGACCTAGTGGAGTTGCTCAGAGTACTTTTATGCCTTTTAGGCCTGTTACTAGTAATCCTCTCAAGAAGCTGGAATCGGCGGATTGGAATCTGTATGTTGTGGATCTTGTGAGTCTCTATACTACACAGGTATCGGAGGAGCTGATAGGATAGCCCCAGATGAACGCTTTCGCCCTTCCTAGCAAGGATGTGTTCGTCTACACCGGACTACTGGATGTCTTGCCCGACGATAATGCAATGCTAGCAGCAATTCTAGCTCATGAAGTCGCCCACGTCGTCGAAAGGCATAGTGTAGAGAACCTAGGTGTAGGTCCTATTCTACCCCTGTGAGAATACTGATGATAGTTCCTAAACGTCGCTGCCGTCGCTTTCGATGTCCTCCGAGGAATATCTTTCGCCCTCACCATCTCATTCCCCCTCATCACCGACACAGCTGGAGTTTTCATCAACTGGCTAAATGATGTCGTAGCTACACGGGCATATTCCCGTAAACTCGAAGAAGAAGCAGATGCAGTTGGCTTAAAGGTACGTTCTCTGTTCGAAGATGGGAACAAGGGCTGATGATAGTTAATGGCCACTGCGGGATATGATCCAAGAGCATCACAGGATTTATGGGAATTAATGGCAGCTGTTGAAGCTGATAATTTATCTGCTGGGAAGACAACGATCGAAAATCGATTTGCAATGTTAAGGACTCATCCCACAAGTGACGCGAGACATCAAGCACTCGATAAAGATATGGAAGTCGCTCTGAAGATTTGGAAAGAACATATGAAGGTTTATTGGGCGGGGGTGAAGGCTAAGGAGGCAAAAGAGAAATTGGAAGTGGAAGAAGCAAAGACGCAGATGAAAGATGAGGCACAGGTGGTGGTCGCTGCGGTCTCATAGTTGAAGTGCACGGAAGATTGTAAAGTTGTATAATGCCAAATGTGTAATGAAGTGTACAACATGCTATCGAGTGATTACGCCTTCTCGCCAATAGCCCTGCGACGAAGTCTAATCTCCTTCTTGACGGGTGGGATATTCTTCTCCGGCGCTTTGCTCTCCACCTCCCCATCTTGGTCCTCTGAAACCTCCTCTGCCTGTCCCTCAATCTCCAGCGTGCTCGTGCTGTCCGATACTCCATCCGCGCCAGACCCCTTGGCAAGCTTTATAGCCAACTTCCTACCCTCTTCCCGTCCCTCTTTCACTCTCTGCCCAAATATCCAAACTAAAACCCCGTCCGCAATACCAACGACAACCCCAGCCAATATCCCCAATAATATCCCCTTTTCTCTAGTATACCCACCACCTGTCGTGGCAGCTACATAAACTGCGAATCCAGATCCGAATATCGAAAATAAGATATTGAGTACCGTCGATAATTGGCGCGTCAATGACCTATATTCTGAACCGAATGATGGAGGCAGCGGAGAGAGGTAAGATGGTAAGAATGGGTTGATGGTCGTCTCATTTGGGAGGATTGGGAGTTGGGATGAAGGTATGTAGAGCTCTGTACCGGATAGTAATGGGATCATGCCGTATTCGGCGTGATCTATCTTATTGGCTTTCAGCTTGGAGGCGATTGTGTCGGATGTAGCCCAACGTGATAGATGCTCAAGGGCTAGGATATCGATAGTGGGTGGGATGACCTTGGTCTCGGCCTCCTCGTTTTCGTTGGACTCGTCCGCGTCCTCGGCAAGCTCTTCCTCGGGTGCCTCATGGGTTGTATCGACGCTATCGAGTCCTGCTTGTAGTTGTGACCTGAGATCTTCGGGGAGGTCGAAGTCTGCCGCTATGATCGACCTGATCTTGTCCACCAGGTGAGGTGTAAGCACGACGAGATCCTGCATCCTGGCTCGTGTTGCTAGCGATTGACAAGTGCGCTTGAAATCTCCATCCAGCACAAGTCTCCGCGGAGGGTGAAACTTAAATACTCCATCCACCTATGGGCATGATCTACGGTTACCCTCCCTATGTCCCGGATCACTCTACTATACACAGCCCAATATGTCCAACCCATCACCAACCCTAGCTTCCCTCTCAAGGCGACTCACTTCAACATCTCAGCTTCTCCTCGAGCGCCAGCGGATAATCTCATTAAACATAGCCCCATCAGCTTCATCAACAAATACAATCGTTCGGAACTTATCATCAATCAAGAGGGATCTACAGCAGATCCAAGGGGACCTTGCACAGAATGGTCTAACTAATGGGAAGGGAAAGAAAGGGGAAAGTGAGGTTGAAAAGCAAATGAGAGAATGTGGGGAAAGTTATGATCGATTAGTGGAGATGTTGAGTGAGGATGAAAGTGGGAGAGCTAAGTCTGTTGCGTTGACAAGGGAACTGTATGTACATCATGACCAATTAGGAGTATCTACTGACGATGTAGACCAAAACCTGCTCCTGCTGAAATCGCACCCCTCGACGTATCCAAAGACCCATTCGGAGATGACAACGCAACACCACGTATAT
The DNA here is from genome assembly GCA_017654735.1 of Vishniacozyma victoriae. Taxonomy (NCBI): domain Eukaryota; kingdom Fungi; phylum Basidiomycota; class Tremellomycetes; order Tremellales; family Bulleribasidiaceae; genus Vishniacozyma; species Vishniacozyma victoriae. The sequence continues at coordinate 2,591,647 of JADPYG010000088.1, forward strand.
CCCTCGAACCCCCAACTCCAACTATTCCACATCCGGGATCCCAATCTCTATCTCGCGAAACGTACCCCTCAAGCCAAAGTACAACCCCATTCAAAGATGACCCAGAGGATAATGCTCGAATCTCAGAATCAGAAATGGTCACTCAACAACAGACTTTAATGGATGATCAGGATGAACGGTTGAATCACTTGTCTACCTCGATTAATCGTCAAAATCAATTGTCGATGCAGATTGGGGATGAACTGGATGTACATCATCAGTTGTTGGAGGATACCGATGGGGCAATGGACCGGACGGCGGCGAGTTTGGGAAGAGCTAGGAAGAGGTTGGACAAGGTTGCAGATGAGGCAAAGCAGTATGGTACGTCATCTGGCTTGTTTCCAAGTGCAGAGCTAACAGGCAGGTTCGACGATAACAATCGTTGCACTGATATTCATCCTCTTGATTCTGATCATCGTCTTCAAGACATGAGCAGTAGTCTCGTCATCCGAGTTGTACCCGTACGATGTTGTATGCATGCTGGATCGAATGTGCGACTGCCCATGATAACAAGTACCCATGATTAACGTCCATGATGACTGCAAGTGTCCCTAGATCCTACTGCTTGGAGTTCCCCAACTCAACAGCGAAAGCTACGACCATCTTGGAGAACCTACACGTCAGTCGAAATAAAAAAAATGATTTAGAATCGCTTACTGCTTCATGTGGTCAAAGGAGAACTCGGGGTGGTTCATGGTATCCTGAGAAGTGTGGATGTTGTGGTTAGAGTCCTCGAACGAGCTCTCGATACTGCTCGTCAGTTGAGCTCTAAAGTAACGAACAGGAGACTTACGCAAAGGCAGACTGGTAGCCGGCTTTACCGAAACTTGCGTGATCGGAACAAGCGTATCCACACTGAGTCTTGACAGCGGGGATGTCAACTAAAGCGTCAGCTCAAGATGTGTGATAGTCTATGGGACGACATACGGTACTCAGCAATGAGCTCCTCGATGAAAGAGGTCAAAGAGGGGTCGACAAAGTCTTGAATGATACCAACCCTCTCCTCGGTACCCTTCTTGACCCAAGCAGTCATGTCCATTTGAAGCATTGCCAATACCTTCCTTCCTTCCTCTTCGTAGCTCTTGGCAATAGCCTGAGATCCTAGTAGACCACCCTCCTCAGCGGAGAAGTAGTGGAATTCAACAGGAAGGGAGGGAGTAAAGTTGGCGTGAGCTAGAGCTTTGAGACCCTCGAGGGATGAGGTGGTTCCTGATCCGTCGTCGTCGGCTCCACTGTAGGTCAGCGTACTGCCAGCAAGAAAGGACTAGCTTACGGAGCGGGGAGGAATGGGAACTGATTGGTAGAGTCCTGGTGAGCACCAATGACCACTGTAGGGGCGTTCTTGGACTCGGTGGAAGGCTCAAATCGGACAATGATCGAGTTCTGGCCCCATGGATGGGCGAACTCTCGCATGGTGATGTTGGCATCAGACTTGGAGGCGATCTGCCTGTCAGCCCAGCGTCGACAATGAAACAACCGACTTACCTCTTGGATAGTCTGATACAAGAAATGCTGAGACTGTTTCCCAGTCTCTGATCGGTAGTACCTCGTCCTGAATCCCGAGAACTTGGTCAAGAAAGCCCTCATGTGGTCGATATCAAGGGTCTCGTGCATCTTCTTGATTGCCTTGGATTGCTTTCCGGGTTTGGGGTATTCTGATCTCAGCTATAGTCACAAAAGGATGCTTACCATATTTCTTGGGTCCTCCGGATGGTGCGAGGAAAGTTGTCAAGCCTAGAGTGGGGGTGTCGGTACTGTCCGTCAGCGCCATCACGGCGGGAGATAAGGTGACTTACATGTCAAAGAACTTCTTTCCGGCGACCTTGGCCTCGATCTTTTCCCATTCAGAGATCCATCTGATGATTAGCTTCAAAACTGACAGGTGAACCAAGCTTACACTGGGACCTCATCTTGTCCAAATTGAACTAGCCTAAGCTCGTTCAAATCAAGGTTGATATCCCCCACAAGCTCCTTTGAGGACTCTGCAAGAGAGTGGATCTCGTTGTCGCCAAAGACGAGCTGATCCCTCTTTGTAGGAACAGCTGATGCTAGTAGTGGTAGTGCTAGTAGTGCTGATTTGAATAGCATTGTATATAGATGGTTGATGGTCTATACAGTGGCCAACATGAGCTAGGTAGAGTGACGATGCGCGCGTGACTGTTATCGGATATTACCGAATTCGGTTATCCCCGGCTAATTAACCATTGATTCGGATAAATTAAATTAAACTCGGTAAAGAATATTAAATTATCTGATCTTGCGCGTGTTTAAGATTTCAGATAGACTGAGGATTTCGGATCATACATACTATACAAGCTCATATCATGGGTAAATCAAGAAATTCAAGGGGTATCCTCCTCACAAACAACCTACCGCAACTTCAGAATTTGATCAAGGTGTGTTCATATGGTCGAGGGAGGAGTCAAAGCTAACAAACAGCGTGATCCAGTAGGGTACAAGGAGGAATTCTTGACGCAATACAATCATTACCTATCGCTACTACGATTACATTCGCTCACACCGACATCATCAACTCAGAACAGTAAAGATAAAGATGACGAGCTCTTTGCCGACCTCATCACGTTCATTTGTCAAGTGGCGCAATGTTACCCAGAAGAGACCAAAGAGCTACCTGCTCAGTTGAAAGGGCTCTTGATGGGCGCTGGAGCTGTGACTGGAGAGATCAGGCGGACTATCATTAGGAATCTGGTCATGTTGAGGAATAAGGACGTCATTGATTCCATCGAGTAAGTCGACAACTCTTGTCAAAATCTGGGCTGACTCGAAGATTGCTACAAACCCTCTTACCCCTTCTCCCTCACGTCCCATCGGCTCTACGATCGGTCATCCGACAAACGATCCTTACCGACTTAAAGACCTCGAACGCAAAGACCAAGAACCACCGACTCAACCGTGTCGTCCAGAGTCTCTTGTTTGGAATGGTGGAAAGCGGTATGGGCGCCGAGGTAGTCGGTGACAAGGGTAAAGGAAAAGGCAAAGAGACAGGCGGAGAAGCAATGTGGGCAGTCATGATGGTCCGAGAACTATGGAAGAAGAAAGTCTGGACCGACGCCAAGACTGTTTCGATCGTTTCTTTGGCCGTTTTCCACCCCAACACAAAGGTCCAATCCGCCGCTATCCATTTCTTCCTTGGATCCGATAACGATGATGGGGAACCTGATTCGGATGAAGAGGATAATGACATTGGAAGAGCTAGGAAGGACATCAATGCTTATCAGCATAAACTGAATGTGGGAAATACGAGTTCGAGAAAGGGTGCCAAGATGCTCAAGACTTTGCACAAAGAGGCCCACAGGGTATGTCTCGCCCTTCCGCTCGACTCTGTGTACAGACTGACAATCAGAGACGAAAGCACCAGGCAGATGGACTTGGAGCGCAGCCCAACTTCCCCGCTCTAGAGCTCTTGCACGACCCCCAGACGTTCGGCGAGAGGCTATACGAGAAGGTCCATCGATATGGTAAGCTATCGGAAGCTGAACTAAGCTGACGACCAGACAAGCAGTACTCGCTCGAGCACAAGATTCTCATCATGCAGCTCCTCTCCCGAGTCATGGGTGCTCATAAACTATGTGTCCTAGGATTCTACTCCTACATCATCAAATACCTCACCTACCACCAACTTCAAGTTACTTTGATCCTCGTCTCTCTCGCTCAGTCGGTTCACGAGTTGACGCCACCCGATGTTTTGACGCCTGTCATCCGAAAACTCGCCCAAGAATTCGTTCACCCCGGTGTCGGAGCTGAGGTCATCGCAGCTGGTATCAATGCTATTCGAGAGGTCTGTAGGAGACAGCCTTGGTGTATGGAGGAGGATCTACTCAGTGATTTGATCGAGTACAGGAAGAGTAAGGACAAGGGTGTCGTTACTGCCTCCAGGGGTATTCTACAATTATTCCGAGAAGTCAACCCAGGTCTCCTCAAGCGAAGGGAGCGAGTAAGTCTATCCACTTCTGTGTTCACTTCTGTGCTGGGGCACCTGCTGATGAATAGGGAAAAGCAGCTACGATGGGTAACAACGAAGGTCAAGCACTCGCATACGGTCACACCAAAGATGTCGAGGGTATCGAAGGATTGGAACTACTCGACCAGCACTTTGCGGCCATGCGAAAAGAAGCAAACGGAGGTCTCAGCGATGACGACGATGCCGGCCTTCCTGACGAGGATGACGAGGCAGGATGGGATAACTGGGATATGGAGTCCAACGCATCTACCACTTCGAGTGGATGGGAGGAAGTTTCTGAAGGTGGCGATGAGATCGAGTTGAGCGATAGTGAGGATGATGAGCCCAAGAGGAAGAAGGGAAAGAACAGCGATGATGCACCCAGGAAAAAGGCAAAGATGATGCCTGGAGCCGAAGAGGACGAGGAGGAAGAGGATGTAGATATGGATGGGGATGACGATACCAAGTCTGTCGTCTCGGCTGCTCCTTCCGCCGCAACCGAAGCGACCAAGAAGCTATCTCTCCTCGCTCAACAGAAGGTACGTCTTACCGCATTCCTTCAGTACACATGCTGACATGACAGATCCTAACACCTGCCGATTTCACCCTCCTAAACGAACTACGACTCAAAGCCGCCAAAGACCTAGTCGACACCACCTCCTCCACATCCGCCAAACGTAAATTAGCAGCCCTAGAAGCATCCAAGAAACATATCAAGGGTACTGACGAAGCCGACCGATTCCTAACTGAACAAGAAATCTTGGGACCCAGGAAAAAGACAAAGGCAGATTACGAAGAGAGGATGGATAGTATCAAAAAGGGTAGAGAGGGTAGAGACAAGTTTGGAAGTTTGAAGGGTAAAAAGAGGAAGGAAGCACCTTCTTCTTCTACTAATAGGGAGAAATCAAAGAATAAGCCTATTATGATGGCTCTTCAGTATGTCCTTCCCTGTTGTCTTGTGAGGATTAAGCTGACAGAATAGCTCGAACAGGGTCAGGGGCAAGAAGACGGCTTCATTGCGTGATAAACAGGTATGTCGACGAGCTGGGAATTGGGCTGATATCAGATTGCTCTTCGAGCCTCTATCGACAAGCGAAAGAAACAGAAGAATTAGTGATATGTCTTCGTCGAGGGTTTCTGCTACATCCATATCTTGCATTTCACGTGTACATGTATTCATTTTCACGCGATCTGCGCTCGGCGCAGGGGATGGGATCATTGTGACTGTCTGTGCGTGTCTCTTTGGTCATGTCATCATAAACGGAGGCGAAGTGGATGACCTCTCATTCAGTGACCGGGGCAGTGGAGCGGGTGCTTGCGCGTGTGTCGGTTGCAGGAGGCTGGGTAGCCTGCGTTGTAGGCTGCATTGTCCATTAGCCGTTTTTTTTGGGTGAGGTGGGGGAAAGGTCCACTTACGGTCCGAGCTGCCTTTTCTTCCTCTTTCTGTGCGATCACGATATTCAGAACCCTTATCCTCTCCAGGACTTCCTCATCCGTATACGGGACGCCGTCATGCGGTCCAACGCATGTGGTTCGCTGTGACAAAAAGGTCAGAGTTTCCTTCAGCTCGTCGAGATCGTGAGTGGCGATCCAATTCTGATATCCCTCACTGTATCTCTCACTGCTGTTAGACATAGTAGACTGTAGAAGTTGTAGAAGAGGTACAAGAGTGGGGAGGTGATTGGTGGACTTGCACCCGCAATCCGAAGACAACTGTATCAGTTTTGGATTTGTCACCTGGGTCCGTCGTAGTCCTTTGTATTGATGATACAGTACTCTCGCAGTCTTCTTTCTCCCAGGTTGAGCCACCAAGACCCTGCATCAGGCCCCTGCCGACTAGAGAGTCGAGCCGGTCCACCCTTTGAGCGGAGATACTAAATGCGTGGTGGCGTGAAGGGGAGAGACCCAAGAGCGATGGATTACCTTTATCCTGCAAAACATCTTCAACCCTTTATCTCCAGAATATAAGAAGGCAGGGAGGCCAAGACTGTCTCGAGCCGGAGGCGCTGGACCTGCAGACTTTCTTCACGTTTCATACCGACTGAGCTCGGTCTTGACTGGCAATGCGAGGAAAGCGGTGAAGACATCCCTTCATCCCGTTTGTGTAAGGAGCGTGCCCTAGAGGTGTCTTCTACATTCCATCTCATCGTGTCAGCTCTCCGTGCTGTGTGAGCTTGCTCCACCGAGCCTCGCATCAATGTCCCCACGTCGAGACAAATCAAAGATACATGTCCATTGCTAAGGCAAGAAACCATCAAATAACGATCATCGAAACCACTTTAGCATCGAAGCGCTGTGTCCTCTCTACCTGGCTAAGACCTGCTGAGCATCATCCTATCATATTCAGCCCATGATCAGAAAGAGCTGAGAAACAAGACTCACATGTTCAGCCTCATCTTTGAAGTCCTGCACTTCTTTTGCCAATCTCTGTTTCTCTGGATCACTAGCTCCAGTCCGGTCTTGGAATCTTTTAGCAGCCACCATACCAAGCACGGCCCCTCGGACTAAGGATCAGCTTTGCGATCCGCAGATCAGAACTGGATATGGCTTACAGGTCTTTTTGGCATTGAATGCGGATTTGACATTGGGTAGTAGATCGACATTCTTGGTGGAGGCACCGTCCTTGAGCCATGGATGATTCAGTAGCTCATCTGAGGTAGGACGGTTGGATGGATCGATGGTCAGGCAGGACTTGACGAATTGCTTGGCAGTGTCCGATACGCCTGCCCAGTATTCCTCCTGCTTATCAGCGCTCACACCATGGGCTGGGGAGGGGCGACTCACGGGCTCAAACTTGTAATCACCATTACAGATTGCCTGCATCTCCTCGTATTGCGAGTCTCGGTCAAAGGGCGTGTAACCACAAAGCAGGAAATAGGAAATGACACCGATAGCCCAGATATCGACAGGCTTTCCATGTCCAGCTTTCTTGAAGATCTCTGGCTGGAGAGTTAGTAGAGTTCCACGACAACGAGTGAATTAGCTTACGGCCATGTATCCGGGAGTCTGTTCTTGTCAGCAGTGCCAAACAAGGTGGAAATGGGTAACTTACTCCGCAAGTCGTTGTGAGGATAGAAAACTTGTCCTCCTCCAATACCTTCGACAGCTGTTGATCAGCTATGCTCCTTTTCTCGCAAGGGCTGATCAGCTTACACCAAAGTCGGCCAATGCCAGCTCTGCATCCTCTGCTTTACTCTTGAACAAGATGTTCTCGGGTTTCAAATCTGCTGCATCAGCATCTGGTGTGCCGAGCAGAGTAGAGAGACTGACCTCGGTGGACAATGCCCTGATCGTGTAAATACTTGACTGCACTCGTGACGGTCCTGATGATGTTTTGGGCATCCCTATCCGTCAGCCCTGATGCCTCGCAAGGGGTAGAACACACTTCTCGTAGTAACTTCCTCGAGCACAAATCCTATCGAATAGCTCTCCACCGGTACATAGATCAAAGACTAGCTACCGGTATTAGCTCGTCCGATGCTGGGCTGGATTGAGCTTACATAGAGGTTATGTGTAGTCTCGAAGAAATCATGCAGAGAGACGATATTGGGATGGCCGGCTGATACTCGCTTCAATACTGCAATCTCGTTTCGGACCTGTAAGGATCAGTCTCCCATCTGCCTTTGATCGCTTGGTGCATACCATGTGTTCACGACCCTGTTTATCAGTTAGACTCTGAGACGGCACAAAAGACTTACCATCAAGAACTTCTTGTTGAGTACCTTACAGGCAAAGTACTCTCCGGTCTGATATCAGCTTGGCTTCCTACAACTGTCGGAGTCACGTACAGTGATATGCACACATTCCTTGACGACGGCACTATGGGTCAGTCCGGTCAGCTCATACTGCATGCTTGACAAACTATGTTCCGCTAGACGAGTCAGCGTTGATTTACACAAAGGTAGACTAGGACTTACCTTCCCAATGTCTTTCCGGTCTTGTACTAGATTCGTCAGCTCAGTTACAGACTCTTTACAGCTGATTGGAGTTGTCCGATCGTTTAAGGATCCCCTCGTTTCAAAGACGGCGCATCGCACCTCGAACTCCTTGACCACCTCTCAAAGGAACGTTGGAAATGGACACATACCTGACACGGGACAGTCTGTGGTTTTGACATTCTTACTAAGGTGATATGTGTAAATGTACAGGACGAGGAGGGCGGCTGAGCTGTAGTGTAGTCCTCGTATGTATAGCCAATAAGTGCCAAGGTAAGTATGCGATACGCTGTAGAGTAGTATCAACTGCGTACTTGGTCATCTCAGGGTAGATCCACGTTTATCCCCACACAGGCACATTGCATTACCCCGCATTAATTTAATTCCGTGAATCAAAAGTTAGGTCAAGTAGTGGCCAACTGTACACTTCTATACAGTATACACAACTCATACAATGTCAGACGCAGAATCATCAGCAGCTGGTTCATCACGTTCTGCATCACCCGACGCTGCGGCTCAAAATGGTGTCGAGGTCTCCGAGAACAAGACATTTGCCGAGCTAGGAATTATCGACGAGCTCTGTAAATCATGCGAGTCCCTCGGATACAAGAGGCCAACTCCAATTCAAGTGGAATCGATCCCACACGCTTTGGCCGGGAATGATATTATTGGACTGGCTCAGACGGGTAGTGGAAAGACCGCTGCGTTCACTTTACCTATCTTGCAGACATTATGGGAGAATCCACAGGCTTTCTACGCGTTAATCCTTGCACCTACCAGGTTAGTGGTCTCCTGCCCTTAAGGACTATTACTGATGGCCAGAGAACTTGCGTACCAGATCTCACAGCAGGTGACTAGTCTTGGTGCACCGCTCGGTGTGAGGGCTGCTACTATTGTCGGAGGAATGGATATGATGTCGCAATCGGTTGCCCTTTCAAAGAGGCCACACGTTATAGTCGCCACTCCCGGTCGATTGATGGATCATTTGGAAAACACGAAAGGCTTCTCGTTGAAGGCGCTCAAGTACCTTGTAAGCTCCACATACTGAATTGAAATCGCAGCTGACAGGTAGATCATGGATGAAGCCGACAGATTACTGGATATGGATTTCGGGCCTATCATCGACAAGATCTTGAAAGTGATTCCTAAGGAACGAAACACCTACCTCTTTTCGGCCACCATGACCACCAAGGTCGCTAAGCTGCAACGAGCAAGTTTAAACAAGCCCGTCAGAGTCGAGGTCTCTTCAAAGTAAGCCTGCTGCTGTTGCTACCTAGAGTGTCGCTGACAGTCAGGTACTCGACAGTGTCGACTCTACTACAGCACTACCTCCTCTTACCGCTCAAAGCCAAAGACTCACATCTCCTCTACCTCGTCAATGAACTCTCCTCTTCATCCATGATCATCTTCACCCGTACCGTCCACGATGCTCAGCGACTTTCCATTGTCCTTCGTCGCCTCGGTTTCCCCGCCATTCCATTACACGGTCAAATGAGTCAATCGATGCGTCTTGCAAGTTTGAATAAATTCAAATCAGGTGGAAGAAGTATTCTAGTAGCTACGGATGTTGCTTCTCGAGGTTTGGATATCCCTTTGGTCGACCTTGTTATTGTAAGCTTTTAGTTGCTCTTGATTTCCGAAGAAAGCTGATGTTAGAACTACGACATGCCAACCAATTCTAAAGATTACGTCCATCGAGTAGGACGTACAGCCCGAGCTGGACGAGCTGGAAAATCAGTAACTCTAGTTACGCAATACGATGTCGAGATTCTGCAACGTATAGAATCGCATATTGGGAAGAAAATGGCTGCGTTCGAAGTAGACAAGGAGGCAGTAGCGTTATTGCACGACTCTGTAAATAGGGCAACGAGAGAGGCAATGCTGGAAATGCGCGATGCTGGGACTGGGGGTGGTGGTGGGAAAAGAGGAAGGGATCATGGAAAGAGGGGTCGAGAGGATGATAATAGGGATAGGGATGATGATCAGCATGAGGCTGGTATGCCTAGTAGGAAACCAAACAAGTTTAAGAAGAGATAGTTGGGCTGCATCGCCTGTGAGATACTCTTACACATGTACAAATTTTTGCCTTGATCCGACCACTTCTATTGATCCCCGCTCAACGTTCATTAAAACATGCACAATACAACCTAGCAGCGAGCATACGCCTCAAACTGTGGCCACCCTGCAACATCATTTCCCGGCACCACTGCTTCGTCATTAACCCTTCGAGTCCGTCTGACTGGTAACATCGTCCTGGAACCCACACAGGGCATCGCTCTTACAAGAGGTATGGCTTGAATCCGGTGAATTGCTGGATATCGTCCATAACGAATTCCGCAGGGATCGAGTAAGTGATGCGAGTTTTGTCGGAGCCAGCTATGACGAAGGCGATCGCTCCTCCTTTCTCATCGACGACAACTGAACCGCTGTCTCCTGTGGCGCTGAAATCGGTTTGATTGATACCGTGAATGGGCAGTACTAGCGAATCCCGGTATTGAACGACGTCGAGACCATTCTCATCCGTTCCGCGGAGTTCCCTCTTCACAGCGCGACAAGGATGGACTGTACCGATGGTGAGTCCCGAGACAGCCCCAGATTTCATGCAGTGGATTGCTCGGCCATGGTAATCGGACATTGGCACGATGTGATCGACATGTAGAGCTAATTGCATTTTGGTGACCTCATTGAAGGAGAAAATGGGCTGTGTGGGAAGCGGCTCGCAGAGGTGAATGATGTTGGGAGAGTTTGCCGGAAACGTGATGTCCGGATTGAGCTGAATAAGTCCCCAGTCCCTGTCAAGGACGGGTGCGGATGGGATGGGTGTGGCCGCGAACCTGGAAGGCGAACGGCTGGTGATTGATGGATGACACGCCACTGAGCCTACATGTCGTTCCTCGATGTCGCCGAACACCTCCTCCAGATTCGATGCTAGAGCCTCCAGCTCTCGCTCGCGAGCGGAGAGCCGGCTCAGCTTGTCGCCCTCGATCTCGGCACGTATCACGTCTGCGGAACCCAATCGGCAAATGGTTCGAGTTGTTGCTGCAATTTCATTTTGCAGATTGATCTCGGCTTGTCGAATGGACTCGATGTGCATTTCGTAGGCTCGCGGACTCAGTAGAGTCACTTTCTCGCGTTCGCTATTGTCACCAAGAAGTCGCTGTAGCGTGTTAATTGGCGTAACGCAATGTTGGCACATGGTGACGAATGTCTCTGACAAGCCTTCGAGCCCAATGAAGAGCCCACAACTTCCGCGAGAGGATACCTGGCTGACAGGCGCGACGTTCCACCCCATACCTAGTAGGAATGGGAGCTCGTATTGGCGCGTGGGGCTAGTGAGGTCGTTCGGCAGAAATTTAACCGTTGCGTATGATTCGATGATCTCCTCGTGGACTTCAATGTATATCGTGTCGACCGTGAGGGAGTCGACCAGTGTACGGCACAGTGCGGTCGCTGTCTCGGCTTGGGCTTTGCCGACGGTTCCAGGCCTCACGCCGAGCCAAATAATCGTCCGCGGAGGGTAGACATCCTCACCAACGTCGATTTCACCTGTTGGCTGAAATCGCTGGATCAGGTTCAGAGAGGTCATCGAAGGCATCTCCCGATTGATGATACTGATTGTCTCGGGGATGACTACGCTCTCCCAGATGGAGATGATCGAATGTCCTGCGGGTGGAGGACCATACACGTCGGCGAATTCCCACGCCGTACGGTTCCCTCGGCTGCGGACGGGATCGGTTGAAGCCAGAGGACTGCCGTGAGGGGTCGACGAGTAGCGAAGAGGCGTTGGCACATTCTGAAAGTCAGTCCTGAGACCTCACGGACGGACTCACCGATACAACATTCGGCACAATCTCGTCACGGCGATGGCTGGCGCGCTCTGACCTGCTGGGAGTCGATGCGCTGGACATCGGAGGTAGTCGCAACGATTCTATGCTCATGTCTGAGACCGATGGACCATAGTCGCCCGATCTGGAAGAATGCGAAGATGGCGAAGGGCGTCCATCCAATGGGCAGGTTAAGTTGAGGTTCCAGGCGACGTCGCGGAAGTGGCTCGGGCGGTGCGGACAAGGTTACCGTGGGAGAGTATTGTCACGCGATTGTCATCGATCGCGTACAAGGTCAATCTTCGACTATTGGCCATACGGGCATAGTACAACTAAGAGCAGGTCGACGCGGGAACGGGCACGAGATGACAGGATGAGGATATTGACTTGGAATGTGGTGCGTAATCCCATGACATGAGGTCATGCCCGACTGACAAGTCACAGAACGTCTTGCGGACATGCCTCGACTATCACCCGTGAGTCACCTTGCTTTGGATAAGTCTACGTGCTCATATCAGCTTTTCATCAATGGAAAAGAAGAATGTCCAGAGCTTCCTTGATCTGCTCGATGCCCAGATATTCTGCTTCCAAGGTAGGGTACTGCATCCACTCCACGCTCAAGCTAATAATCAGAGCACAAGACCCCTCGCCTTAAACTCGAGAAATCAATGGCCTGCCCTGGCGTCTATGATGGATACTGGACTTTCCCACGTTCCAAAACTGGTTATTCGGGAGTATGCACTTACGTTGACTCGAGGATATGTGTACCTGTAAAAGCCGAGGAGGGGATTACTGGATTGTTGTTGGGGGATAGTGGCAGTACGATGAAACCACCTTGGAAGGAAGAAGAGAGGATTGGGTGTTATGCTGATATGGATTCTTTAGACTGGACGGATGAGTTGGATGGGACTGCCCCTGATTTGAAGAGGTTGGATATGGAGGGTCGAGCTGTGGTTTGCGATTTTGGGTAAGTCTCTCTTCTGATTGAACTACCAAACTGAAGAGCAGAATGTTCATCCTGTTCAACCTGTACTCGCCTAATGAAACGAACGAATCTCGACGACCATATCGACTGAATTTCCTGCACGCCCTCCAAGAACGCGTGCGACGACTCATGGAAGCTGGTCGAGAAGTGATTATCGCAGGCGATATCAATATAGTCAGACAACCCATTGATAGTGGTGAAGGAGGAATCAGGACATCGGCAGAACAACATTATGAACATCCTGCTCGGAGGATCTTTGAAGCGTGGTGTGCGCCCAAGGGACCTATGATTGATGTTGTCCGGGAAAGTTGGCCAGATAGGGATGATATGTTTACCTGCTGGAATCAGAAGATTGATGCTAGGTAAGCTTCCGAGGTCCCAGGAGTTGATGAAGCTGACTCGTAGACCGTCCAACTATGGATCTAGGATTGATTACATACTCTGCTCTCCAGGTCTACGACCATGGATAAAGGGCGGAGATATCCAGAATAAAGTATTCGGATCAGACCACTGTCCAGTCTACATCGACCTTCACGACTCAATAACCACCGAGACAGGCGAAGTACTACATATTAAAGACCAACTCAATTCGCCGAATCGACCACCATCCACTGCTCCGCTGTATCCCACGGATCCGCCGAGGACTGCTCCCGAACCACCTAGGTTCGCTACCAAGTTCCTTGACGAATTTAGTGGGAAACAACAGACTCTGAAAAGCTTTTTCGGCGGAGGAAGTAAAAAGTCGGAATCGGTCGTTTCGCCTTCGCCTACCCCGACTGCGAATGAGGCTGGTCCCACTGGATCCACCAAACCACCTGCGACAGCCAAGGAAGAAGTTATAGCTGAACGGGCGCCCGAAGGATTGTCGGCGCCAGTGGACAGCGTGGCCACACCGTTCGGACTCGCCAGAGCCGCGTTTGATTCCATCGATACCTCAACCTCTGCATCTACCAATGCACAGGCGAGCTCTTCCCGGCCGAGATCGAGATCTGAATCCACTACCATCGACCTAACAGCCGATGAACCTATCCCTATGCAAGCGACAGACCGTACCACCCCAATCACAAAACCCACCAAATCGAAAGCACCGGCTAAGAGACCCACAAAATCCCCCACACCCTCCCAGACCAAATTGTCGACTTTCTTCCAACCGCCTGCCAAGGTGAAACGCAAATCTCCACCCAGTCCCGAAACCACCCTCCAACCCAGGAAGAGATCATCCCCTCTGCCGGAGGTGGATTCACTGGTGGATACGGATATCCCGGAACTAGGCCCTGATCCAGTGGAAGAAGCCGCAGTCGCTCAGGCTGTTGCTGAAGCAGATCAGGAGAGGTCAGAACAGCGTGCTGTCCAGAAAGCGAAAGCTGCGCCTGTATGGAATGAATTGTTTGCCAAGAAATTACCGCCTCTCTGTACAGTCCACCAGAAACCTTGCAAGGATTTTAGTAAGTCACCTATCCCCATCCGCACATGTCTCGTGAGCTGATATCAAAGCGGTCAAGATACCAGGTCCAAACAAAGGCAAGAGATTCTGGTTATGTTCACTGTATGTCCCTAACCGAAGACTTAGGCTGATGATAGACCGGTTGGAGCTGGATATGATACTGGACGTACAAAACGGCCTAGGGAGGATGTGAATCATAATTTTAGATGTGATTTCTTCTTGTGGGATAGTGCCAATTCGCGTAAAGCTGGTCCTTCCGAGGGAGGGGGTTCGTAGTCTAGCATATAGTTGTGTATATTGTACCAGCATAATGTACCCGAGATATTTCCTCTTTGAGCGATTTCAGCTATCAACAGTCGACTTCACGATCTAATCCAAGCGGCAATTTACCTATCTATTGATCTCCTCTTTACTCTTCTCAATCACCTTGCGATGTCAAGAATAACACCCATCCTAAGGGCACTGCCGCGTCAATCGGGATCCGCTACATCCCGAGCGATACATAGCTCCCCGCCGGCCCAAGCTGCCGCTGCAGCAGCACCTCGACCTCCCCCACGTCGAATTGCAGTTGCTGCCCCCCGAGCTCGTCCCACTCCAGCACCTGCAGCTGCTGTACCCAAACCGGCTCCTGTTGCTCAACAGTCATTCGACGACTTTGACGGTATCGCCGATAATGACTTTGCTCCAGCTCCAGAAGCTTTCGACGGTTATACTCCCCCCGCCGCCGCCCTTTCATCAGCTCGTCCTAAATCTACCACCTCTACACCGCGTACTGTTCCGACGAGCATGAGCAATGTCACTCCCTCCCCTCCGCTCAGTGTATTCCCTAACGACTCGTACCGGCCTTTACCGACTACTGCAGCTGGTGATGGAATTGCAGGTGGACTTGGTGATGCCGTCAATGACTGGTCAACGAGTTTTGCGGGTCTAAGTCAAAGACCATTCGATAAGGAGATTGCCAATGCTCTGTTGAGGCCATTGACTAAGGAGGATGTAGAAGTTAAACCTGGTACGTATCGTCATGGGGGTAGCATGATTAGGCTGATGATAGATGGATTACTATATCTTCCCGAGATCAAGTATAGGCGTACGTTGAACGCAGCCTTTGGACCTGGAGGATGGGGTTTAGCTCCAAGGGGAGAAACACATGTTGATAAGCGAATCGTTAGTCGGGAATGGGGATTGGTTTGTCTAGGACGGTATGTTACCCATAACGTTTCGTGAGGTGGCTGACGAGTAGACTTGTATCAGTCGCCCGAGGTGAACAGGAATACTTTGATGAGTCTGGTATTCCTACCGCTACAGAGGCTTGTAAATCAAATGCTCTGATGCGATGCTGCAAGGATCTAGGGATTGCTAGTGAATTATGGGATCCGACATTCATTCGGGAATTCAAGTCCAAGCACTGTGTTGAAGTCTGGGTCGAGCATGCCAAGCAGAAGACAAAGTAGGTTATCTCGTTTCCTCTCGACGTAGCTGACAATCAGGCGAAAGTTGTTCAGAAAGAAGGATGCTCCCAAATTCGATTATCCCTACAAAGAGACTGGTCTTGTCTAATCCGCTTTCACGTTCTCACCCCTCAGAGCCTCAGATGTAGAATATGTGTATAAATGCAATATGTAAATCCGTACAACAGTCTAGAAAGTATGTATACAGGCTATCTATGATATCTTCATCTCTTCCTTCAACTTTGCCAATTCCTTTTCTTGCGCAATCAACCGAGTTCTGCATGGTCAGCTATATCCCTTCTAAGAAGGCTCTTGGGACATACCTCCATTTATCCATTTGATCAATGATGGTCAATCTAGCGTCCGTCAGGCGATTAAATTCTCCCGTCTCCATCTCTTTCGCGAACTCGAGAGGAACATCCGCACTCCCCGATTCACCAGGAATACCCACAGCAGGACCGGCAGGGACTGGTGTCCCAGCAGCTCCAGGCTCCTGAGTCTGTGCCCTACTGTCCCCTCTGATAGTTGACGGTCTCCCCTTTTTCTTCTTTGGTCCTTCTTCCTTTTCACGCTGATCTTTTGGTCGTCTGAATTTCGCAGGTAAAGGTGTTGGTGGATGTTCATTCAGAATTTCCAGAAATGCAGCTGGGGGATCATTGAACACGATTTCGTCGTATTGCCATGAATGAACTGGTAATTTCGTTGCGATTGATACTGGTTGGAATCGTGTTGGTGCTTCAGGCAGTCCAGGTTGAACAGCTACAATCGATGGCGAGGGAGCAGCTGATTCTAGAGTTTCCACCTTGACCCCTTCGGCTGAACCGTCCACTTTGTCTTCCTCCTTGGTTTCAGCCGGAGCAGGGGTGGGTGCAGCCGAGGCTTCGGTCATTTTCTCGTCGACTGGCTCTGTGGCTGGCGTTGGCGCTGTTGATGTATCTACCGGTGCGGATGGAGCTGGAGAATCGATTGCCTTGGGCGGACCTTCTATTGGTGGACCCCAATGATGTAGCTTGATCATATGTGTGAGAAGGAGTGGTTTCTCGGCTGCTTCTGGGATAAACTGGATTCTGATATTGACGGCGAATTCTCCCCATCCTGTTTCGACGACCTGAAATGGAGCTCTGTCGATTACTTCGCGTTAGTCTAAATTTACATTGTCTGGTTGTGTGAACAAGTCACACACCTCTGTTGGCATTCGGGTAGGTGTCGTATAGCTTGAACGAGATTCTCTTGATCATGTACCCCAAATCATCTGCACCACCGGGTATATAGTCGATATTCTCGACATCTCCTTCTTTAGGCGGGGGAGTGGCAGCTGAGGTTACGAACACTGTCCACTTGTGGGTATCTGGGTCGTGTCAGCTACTACATGAGAGAATCGTCGTTGACTCACGCTGTTCAGGTGCTGAGGCTCTCTCTTCTTCTGTGAGCAGGCGGGAATGAGAGCCGTATATTATCGGTCTATGGACTTGGATCCCCTGAGGCTCGTCAGTCTTGTTATCTGACCTATGCTACACTACTCTCACCTTTATTCTATCTGCCATGATGCATAGACAGTTGAATAGTCAGTCGAGTATAGAGAGAGCCATCAACAACCTTTCACTTTGCATGCCTATCTATTCCCGTCTATCGGATGTATCCGTTCACTCAGTCAAGATTGACTATTCTATCACTCGCCACCCAACAACACTCTATATACTATCACTCTACTTTCCTTGTACTCAAAATGGCAGAGCAGTCTATGAACGCAGACTCGCTCACCTTAGAGGAGACCAACAAAGTCAGAGCATCACTCGGTTTGGCTCCCATAGGTGGAGAGACGGAAGGAACTCCAGAACCGGACGAGGATGAAATTGCAGAGGCAAACTATGCGAAACGTAGGGAAGCAGAGCAAAAGGCTAAAAGGGATAAAGAGGTTCAGGAGAATATCGCACAGTAAGTCATCGTTTCCAAGCGTCCCATATCCTATATTGGGCGCGATTTACCACTGTTTAGGACACCGTTAATGGTTCGATAGGTCGAGGAACCGGGCTGCTCTAAATGCCAAACTAAAGGGCCAATCGCTTGGGGCTTCGAACGAAGACGACAAACTCAGCGCTAAGGAATGGGCCAAGAAGCTAGCCAAGAGAGCCAAGCAGAGGGAGAAGGATCTGGCTAGGAAGAAGAAGGAGTTGGAGGATGCCGACAAGGCTATCTATGGTGAAAGTACGTGTTAAATTGACTTGCATAAATGAACGTCTGCTGATAATCAGGTGATCTCGCAGGTATCAAAGTCGGTCATGGAGCCGAAGACTTTGAAGCTGGTGAAGATATTATTTTGACCTTGAAAGACGGCAAAGTTCTAGGAGAAGATGGTAAGTCGCACCTCGCACAGATTGTCTCAGCTGACAAGACAGAGGATGAGCTACAGAATGTCAACATGGTCGATGATGAGGTTCTGAGAGCCGCTAAGGAAAGGAAGAGAAAAGCTCAGGCTCAATATACTGGATTGGACGATGATGAGTTTGACGAGGATAGGATTGGAGTTAAGGCGGATGTGCTCGGGAAATACGATGACAGCTTCGCGTCAGGAAAGGTCAAGACTGAGGTATGTTGTCGAATGCCCCTCCGAGCTACAACTGACGTCCAGGGCTTCAGACTGGGTGCTCCCATTGAGGAAAAGCCAATCGTGCAAGAAGATACCGAAATGATCGGCCAAGCACCTTCGACCAAAATCAAGCTCGGTCTCGATTTCGCCAAAGACTTCGAAGTTTCCGATTACATGAAAGAAGGAGATGCTGGATTCAAGCAGAGGAAAAAGAAGAAGGCAAAGCGATCTACGAGAAAAGCGGATGTAGAGGAAGATGGGGATGGGATGGAGGTAGATGCTGAACCGACTTTTACGCGGCGTGTCGTTGATGAAGGACCTCAGAATCTGGTGGATGATGATGATCTCCAAGCGGCATTGGCCAGGAGTAGGCGAACCAACGCAAAGAGTAAACCAAAGATGAGGCCCGAGGATATCGCTGCCCAAAGTAAGTCGACTCTCTTCGCATAGATCGGACCCAGCTGATGAGCAGTTGCCGAACGAAAAGCAGAGGAAGATGTCACCCAGACCAAAGACGAGGAAGACGGAAGAATCACATTCGACGATACATCCGAATTCGTTAGAAACGTCAATGCCGAATCTGCAGCAGTACAAGTCAAGCGAGAACGAGCGCCTACACCAACTGCCCAAACGGAAGAACCTGTCGTTGTCAAGCTTGAGCGAGTGGATGAAGATGAAGGAATGGAATCAGAGGATGAGGATGATACTTTGGCAGAGATGGCTGCTCGAGAGGGACTATCGCTCGAGGAATACCGATTGAAGATTGAGCGTGAAATGAACGAAATGGCCAATATCAAGTCGGAAGATCACGTAAGCTGTCGTGCCCGCTTCGGTTGGGCTGAAACTGATAAACAGGTCGAAGAGGAAGAAGAAGTAGCAGCCAATACCGGTGGTGGAGTGGCCAGCTTCCTAAACCTCCTCCGTCAACAGGGCTCATTGAAGACAACAAACCCAGACGATGCCGAACGAGAAGCAACTCAACGAGCCAACGATCTTTGGAAAGCGGACTTCAGGCGTCGAGCAGCCATGCGAGAAGTCGAGAAACTACGAGCAAGAGGTCAACCAATGGACGATGCTCAGAGGGAATATGAGAAACGTCGTCGTGAACAACAGGAGATTAGGGATGCGGCGGAATTATACAAATCGTATAAACCAAGTGTCGAGATCAAGTATCATGATGAATTTGGGCGAGGTAAGCTAATTTCTTTCTCTATGGGATGTGAGCTGATGACAGAAATGACTCCAAAGGAAGCATGGCGATCTCTATCCCATAAATTCCACGGTAAAACTTCTGGTCGAATGAAGACTGAAAAACGATTAAAGAAGATTGCCGAAGAACGAAATCAATTGAAAATGAATTCTGGCGATACACCTACTGGAATGACGAGTGCGTTTGCTCGTCGACAGGAAAAGACTGGAGAGGCACATATGGTCTTGTCGGTTGGTAATAAGGGTAGTGTCCAGCCAGGGCAGAGTAAGCCCAGGATCAGGAGGTAGTGGAATTAGGAGATCCGAGCTTTGGAGCTGTTGTACTCGTAGTTCTGTCCGTCAAAAAACCTCATGTATTTTCACTCGCATTGTGCAAAGGTGTGCAGCGATACCAAGATATCGTCAAATGCATCAATTGATCTAGAAAACGTAGCAGATCATAAACAACTAATAATACAAGTCACCTCGTCGCGATTCACAGATCAGCCGCTCACCAAGCTTCAACTACTGACCGGTACTGAAGATATTCCTCGATCCATTATTCTCAGTCCCAATAGTACGCTTTGGCGTAAATGACCTCCTTTGCGAATGTGGGGATTTGCTCGAGATCGAAGAAGGAGCAGAAGGAGGCAACATGATCGCCTCGGCAGGTAATGGCTTTTCACTCTCATCACCTTCTCGATGCCTCTTCAATGTCCCGGGGGTGGAAACAATATGAGCAGCCGACTCGAGATTACCGACGGGACGTAATGGTGTTCGCTGATTCATCGGAGCAGTCAAGGTGGGAGGCGGCATTTGTACTAATGACAAACGAGTTGGGGCGGGGTTGGGGATGGGATCGGGGATCGAGATGACTTTATTCCGTTTTGTGTTGGCCTCCAACTCCTTATCGCCAAGTTGTCGAGTAAGCTTGGAGACCTTCTTTTCAAGTTTTGCTTTTGCCTTGAAGGCTTCTCGAGTTCGATCGTCCGCTTCGTCCACTTCTTGGGTCTTGAGGGTGAGGGAAGCTTCAAGTTCTACTCGTCAGCTTTGGGTCAATCCGGTGTGGGCGGTACTGACCTGCAATACGATACTTCAAGTCCTCGTCGTCCTGAGAACCAGCCTTGGCCTGGGCATCCGCTAATGCGGATCGCATTTTGGAACATTCCGCTTCCAGCTTGCCAGAGTCGGTCGTATGCTTGGCCAACGAGTCCTTCAACTCATTAATCTCGGCCTTGTAGCTTTGCAGCTCCCGCTCGAGAGATTGTACCTTGTTGGTTCTACATGATCAGTAAGATCTCGAGTTCAACAAGGAGGACGTACCGACTCATAGTCTCTGTCTCTTGATACTTCAACAGGCCCACAGTCTTTTCCTTCTCCGTCTCAAGTTTCTCCATGTCGGTCCTCATCACCTCCACAGAGCTCTGCACCTCGACCAAAGAGGTCTTTGTACCCTCCAGCTCGGTCGTGAGTGTCGTGACTTGCAGGTTGAGTCGTTGGTTCTTGGACATGGTCTTGTTAATCTCCATGCGAAGTGCTTCTGCTTTATCGGATGTGGTTGCAAGTTTCTCCTGTAAAGCCGCCTTTTCAGTTTGTAATGCCAGAGTATGGTCGGTAGCAGATTCGGCAGCTTGATCAAGCTTGTTCTCCAACTCCCGAACCTGGACTTGAAGATTCTCGCATTCCTTCTGTAATTCGTCCACTCGTTCAGTCTTGATCTTGACGTCCTCATGCTTCGCGTCCAGAGTTGCCTGTAAAGTCTGAAGATCCGCATTCTTCAACTCGGCATCTCGAGCAGCAGCAGCTTCAACCTCGGCAAGTCGTGCACCGAGCTCTTGAGATTGAATGAGAAGCTTCTCCGATTGAGCCCTCTCGTCTTGCAGTGTTGTTTCGATAGAGGCCACATGCTGTCGTAGCGAATCGATGGTGGAGGCAGTATGGTTGATATTGATCTCGGTCCGTTCGATCAAGCTCATATCCTGACTTCTGTCCAGTGAGTTGTCGACATCCGCCAAGCTCTCCAGCCTCTCGATCTGGCTACTGAGCTTTGTGAGCGCTTCGACGGATTCGGAAGCTCGTGCCTCGGAAGACACAAGCTCAGCCTTGACTTGGTCGAGCTCTTGTCGCAACCCACTCTCGACTTCGTTCATGGTAGATTCAGCAGCAACCTTCGTAGCGGCGATCTCGGACTCCAGTCGACTGATCTCCTCTCGCGCTTCCGACAACTCTCTTCCGACCTCTTCAGCTTGTCGAGTGGCTTGATCCAGCAAGTCCTGAGTAGCCGAACCATCCTCAAGCTGCTTCTTGAGGCTTGCTTCTGAAGTCGAAACAACATCCAGCTGCTCGGCGATACCGGCGCATTCGGCAGCAAGGGTCTCGACTTGGCTCTCCAGGTCGCGAATCGTTTCGTTGGCTGTATCAAGCGCTTTTCCGCGCTGAGTATGTGATTGAAGCTGTTGTGACATTGCCGAGCGTTCAGCTTCAAAGGCGTTAACCTGTTCGGAGAGAGCCTTGATCTGGGTGTTGGAGGAGGCAAGAGCGGTAGCGTGGAATTGAGCTTGGCTGCTGGCTTTACGCCATGCAGCAGCAGCTTGGGAGAGTCGCTGCCTTTGAGCGAGGATATCGACGATCATGGAGCGTGATTGGTCGGTAGATTCGGTGGTCGACACGTCGAGGTCTTTCTCCAAAGTGGAGATCGTCGTTGAGTGTGCCTCAGCAAGAGACTTGGCAGCAGCGACATCGGCCAGAGTGGAGTTGACGGTATTCTCCAATTCGGCAATTCGAGCAGCTCGCTCTTCAGCAGTAGACTGGCTGGTGCCAAAGTCTGATTGTAGGCCGGTCATGACGCTCTTGAGCTCGTTGATCTTGGCGATATGAGCCTGGGTCTGACTGGTTGCCGTTCCGAGCTCGGCTCGTGCCCCATCAAGTTTTGCCTGGAGAGCATCTCGCTCCGCAACGAGATCATCGAATTCTTCGGCCGACTCTCGATTGAGCTCCTGGGCCATACCGAGCTTCTCCTTATCAAGTTGTAAAGTAGCGATGGTAGCTGAAAGTCAGCTTCATTCCTACCCGACGCGGACTCACCATTTCGCCTCTCCAACTTCCCAGCGAGTGTCCTAACCTCAGTCTCCAGCTCTGCGACCTTGGCAGTCAATCCAGTGATCTGAGCCTGGTCAGGCAAGACCAAAGTAGCAATCTCCGATTTCGTCCTTGCATGCACAGGACGTCGGCCAAACTCGACAGGTCCTCTATCAAGCGCAACCCCTGTCGACGTCTCGGTGATTTTGGGCATATCGAATATTTTGCGTTCCATCGAGATTTTGCGTAATCGCTTGTCGGATTCGGGATCAGACCTCATCATTGCCATTGCATGGGTGAGCTCCACAATTTCTTTCTGACTTTCGCTCAGCTTTTGGTCGAGTCGACCACGCTCAGCTTTGGCAGATGCGATCTCGGTCTCGTATTCGGCGATCTTGCCGGCAGAGACCTTATCGTTGGCGCCGGCTAGTTCATTCTTGATCTCGTCAAGCTTGACCTCTTTATCACCGAGCTGTGTGCGGATTGACAAGACTTCCTGCTCCAAGGTCTGGTGCGCTTCCAACTGCTTGTCGAGATCGGATTTGACAGCTTCAAGCTCCTCGACGGCAGCTTGTTTGTCGGCCTCTACACCCCGGATGTTGAAGCGAGATTCGTTCTGGGCGAAGGAGAGGGCGAGTCGGAGCTCGTCCCGTTCGGCTCGAAGACTCTGGATCTTGGAGTAGAGCAGACCGAGTCGATCCGGATTAGACGTAGAGCGTGGAGTGGCTTTAGCGGCCTCGGTAAGGGTGGTGATCTCGGTTTCGAGAGCTTGTACCCTAGTTTGAGAGAGCTGGAGGTCGGCTTCGAGTTTTGAGATCTTGGCTTGTAACTTCGACTCGACCTCTTGGACAGATCCCCGCGCCTTCACCAATTGTCCTTGGAGATCACTGATTCTCTTCTGGGCCGTCTCGGCATCCTTCTCCTTGACAAATTTCAAACCGTCAATCTCCTGCTCCAAGGCTCGCTCCCTGTCATCCGCACTTCGACGAGCTGAATCAAGTTCCGAATGGAGTCCCAAGAGCTCGCCGTTGCGTGTCTCGGCCTCAGACTCGGTCGACCTATCGGCGAACGAAGATCGTATTTCTGCGAGCTGGTTCTCGATATCTGTTTTCTCGCGTACTGCCGCATGTAGCTGATCTTGCGCTGCTTCAATCTCGGCTCGAGCACCCGCTTCTTTCGATGTGACGTCTGCAAGCTGAATACGCAAGACGTCCAACTCCGCTCGATCTACCTTCAAGTCGTCCTGGCTTGAGGAAAGTTCTCGAGTGATTTGGTCGAATTGTGTCTGTAAATGCGTTGAAAGCTGGGTCGCCTCTTCCTTCTCCTTGGTGATTGCCTCGAGGGTGACTTTGAGCGATGAGACCTCGGCCTCGAGCGACTGAGATGCGAGATCTTCAAGCTGTCGAGTGAGTTGTTGAATCTGCGATTCGGACGAGGCGAGTTTTGTTGAAAGAGCCGACAGTTGAGCTTCTTTCTCTTCGAGATCCCCGGTCTTGCTGGCGATGGTCTTCTCCGCTTCTGTAACACTTTCACGCAGCTCGGTGACCTGTTTATCGAGAGCCTTGACACGTCAATACGCGATCTGAATAGGGCAGAAGCAACTCACCTGGCGTTCAGTGTCCCAAGCCACTTCCTTATCCAACAGCGTTCCTTGTACACGTTTCAAAGTTTCCTCTGACTCTTGAGCTTGGCCAAGAGACGCCTGCAATGTCGCCAAATCACCCCGTAGGCTCTTGATCTGTTCTTGTAGATTGGACACCTCGCCCTGCAATCGCTCATTCTCAACTTCAAGCTCCACGACCTTCCCATCGTCTGCCTTCAACCCCGGCGAGTTAGGTAAAGGAATCCTAGTCCTAAGGGCTTGATTCTCCTCTTCTGCTTGATTCAAAGATTCCTCTAGAGCTTCCGTATCTCGTCTGGCTTTGTCGAGATTGCGTTCGAGTCGGCGGATTGTGAGTTCTGACGATGAGGAGGAGGTGGGCGCGGAAGATGATGGTGGGGTTTGAGCGCGGGCTCGGACAAGTTCTGCTTGTAGTGACCGGACCACCTCTGATAGTCGAGATAGCTCTTCGGAATGATCTTGCGTAGTCGAGTCAGGAGCTGGTTTTGATCTTTCCTGTTCCAACTCTTCTCTTAAACGCACAGCCTCGTCGGCGGCTGATTGCAATTCGCTCAACCTCGCCTTGCTCTCCGAGACAAGCCCCTCAAGATCCTGTATCTTGACTCCAAGCTCGGCCCTCTCGCCATCCCAGACCTTTTGCCTCTTTTCAAAGTCTTTCCTACTGATACTATCCCCATCCTCCAGATCCCGCCGCATCCCATCAAGCTCATAATTGGCATTCTCCAACAAATCCTTGACAGCATCAACCTCTTTCTTGGCTTTCGATTCAACCCAGATCTTTTCATTGATTGCCTTGTTTAGCTCTCGTTTAGCGGTCGCGAGTTGTGTTTTCAAGGCGTCGACTTCGGCGGATGAACCGCCGTTTTGGCGGAGTGATGCTAATTCAGCTTCGAGGTCATGGACACGGCTGTCGGAGGAGAGCGAGTTTGATCGACGACGTGATGTACGTGATCCGGAAGGAGATGCGTTGTAGGTCGATGATGAAGCCATTGAAGAGCCTGAAACTTTGCGTAATCGAACATCGTTTAGCTGGATAGATGTCTAACATTTAGCTGACAGTCCCTTCAATGGGTAATCATACCTGTCGCGCCTCCTCTATCAGCCTCTTCTTTTCCATCTCAGCCTTGTTCAGCTTCTCTTGAGCGTCTCGAGCTTCTGCCTTGAGACGAGCTATCACTTCCGACTCGTTAGATTGATTATTTGAGCTCTGTTGATTCAGCTCATTCTCAGCGATTATGGGTGTGACGCACAGACCCAGCACCATTCATCAAATCTTCCTTTTCCTCTTGCAATCTTTCAATCTCAAGACGAAGCTTCTTGAGTGCATCATCCTTCGCTTTGGCCGATAGATGCATAGTTCCAATCTCGCGATCTAAGTTGCGTCAGATGAATAAACAACACACACTTGATAATTGACACTTACCCTTTGCCGACAAGTCTCTCTGGGCTTGTTTGAGCTGCCTCTGTAGCCCATCCTCTCCAAAGAATGCCATCTTGTAGAGGCTATTGAGTTGATGCTTGCCTTGTTCTTGTTGATGTCGAGTTGCATCTCTTGGAAATCAGTCGCGCCTCCTCCCTTAGTTGTTGACTTTTCGGATATTTCCGATTATATAGTTGTAATTAGGCGCCCGTGTGTGTATGACAAATGATTCCGTTGATTCCCCTTTCTCCGGCCTCATTCTCCGGTCCCCTTGTTCCTCTTAGAAGTGTACTGAGTGTATGTGTGGTGGCTTGAAACAACACTACTTACACTTGGACCCGCGTGCTTACCTGACTGACCTACCCACCTTACCCTAGTCAATCACCCTAAGTATGGGCCTTCGAATTGAAGAAGCACTGACATCACAACAGTTTAAAGGACCACCTCTCTCCGATTACCGGCGGAACCGCACCGCAGTTTAGACAAGGCGTCGTGTAGGTGCACACTTTCAATATGTCTGTCTAAATGACCGAGGGGCTGGGTTCTTATTTACTTGGCTGAAAATATATATAATACCCTTGGTAATCATGAACCCATTCCACCCCTTTTCAACATTATCATAAAATACCATTACTTTTGCTTCAACAGCATCCACCCCCACTATGGCGATTTACGAAAATTTCAAAGAGCTCGCTTCGCTTTTACACATCTACACCCCATCTGAAATTGTCTCCGACGATGCCCCTATTATCATTCTCTGTACCTGGGTTGGCGCGTCCCCTAAAATGATCGGAGCATATACCAAAGCGTACATCAAAAACATCCCTACCGCAACCATCGTCCTCATCACCAGCTCTATCAATTCCGTCATGAATCTCCCTGTTGCTAAGTGGGCTAAAGAAGTCGATCCAGTCATCGACACAATCATCGCACATCGAAGTAAACCAATTTATGCCTGTGCATATTCGAATGGCGGTTTACAATCCCTCGTCCAACTCGCTCTAGCTTATAAAGCCCGAACTAAATCTACTATCGACTTGAAAGCTACCGTACTCGATTCCGCACCTGGCTCACCCGAAATCACAGTCACCCATCGAGCAGCTCTACTCTCGGCTAACCCTCCTACTATCGCTTACTATCCCGTTTCCGTCCTCGTATGGCTCTACTTGGGAGGTTATTGGACAGTCATGACCCTCCGAGGAATCGATAACCCCATGGCAGATGCAAGAAACAAGATCAACGATACAGAACTCTTTCGACCCGGTCAACGAGTCTACATTTACTGCAAGGAGGATCAGTTGGTTCCATGGGAATGGGTAGAGACGAATGCGGAATCAGCGGAAAAGAATGGATGGGAGGTCAAGAAGGAGCTTTTCGCTGGAAGTAATCACGTCGCACACGCATTGACGGATAAGGAGAGGTACTGGCAGATCGTCAAGGGGGCCGTGACCGCGCGACTTTAGCGAAACGTCTAGCGAGGGGATTGAGATGTTTGGTAGAGTTGGTGGCGTACTGTAAATATTGTTTGTCCCCTAGAATCTTGGTCGTGTATTGTACACATTGTTAGACGTGTGTCCAGATGCAACATTACGATACTTACATCTTCTGCATTCTTTTCCTGTTTTCACAATACTCCGACTATTACAGATATGTACGAAATCAAGAAACCGTCTATAGCTAAAATTACAGATTTTGAAAGGCATCAAGACAATTCGAAATGAGCAATAAATACGGGAGAATCCAAAGAAGGCGAAAGGGAGAGAGAGAATGACATTGTACACAAATCCAACTTTATTTCGCAATGATATTCACATGCCCCATTCCGCTGTCCTTTGCTTCTCCAAACATGGCTTCGATGTCGGCGTCGCAGCGGAGAGAAACTTCGTCGTCGTCCGAATCAATCCATTTAAGTTGGATAATTTCACCAGAACTGACGGGTCGACCTAATCGGATCTTTTTCAGGACCTTTTGGTAGAGTGTGGCGTAATTAACATCGGGTGCGACAGACACGATGAATGCGTTCTGCATGTCAGCGCTATACACGGCTGCAGTGAAGGTACTTACCTCGCCGGCTCTAACACGTAGCAAGACGGTACCATCACCGCTATTCTGCCTAGAGACAGGTGTAGGACCACGTAACTCCCCATTTATCATGCCATATGGCGTAGCAGGCGACGAAGAGGTCGTTTCCGAAGTCTCCGTAGATCCACCAGAAGACCTGTTGCCGGCACTCATTCGCTTGGCGAAATAAGCAGTACCGCCTACTAATGTCGTCGATGATCCTGAACCATGGTTGTTTGGGTACGAAGGTTGTTCAGGTGCCCATGAGCCCGACATGGACGGTATAGCTGGGACTTGAGCGACGCTCTTGGGCACGTTAGGATGAACGTTTGGTGATGATGCGGATCGATTACGCAGTGATGGAGCAGGATATGGGACGGTAGAAGTAACGGCATGCGATGGCGCTCGAGTCATTCCCCTTGAAGATCCAAAGCGTTGAGGCGCAACAAGTCCTTCATCTTCTTCATCCATCTCTTCGGCCATGCACAGGCGGGAAGTGTTCATCCTCAATCCACCGCGAGAGACACCAGGACCGAATGAGGCTTCCGAGCTGGCAGATGCGTTGGAAGCTAGCCGAGGCATAGGGGGAGGTTGTTGAGATCGCCACTGGGACATGCTTGGTCCAAATTGGTCTTCTGTCATGGCACGAGCACGTAATTCGGCTCGATCGGCAGGCGATGGAGCCGATTGTTGACTTTGTACGCGACGACCGGTATTGGGGTTCGCAGCCATATAAGGAGCAGCCATACCGATACTAGGTGTCGTACGTCCGCTCCTTAGACCATCGTCGTCGTCGTCCCCACCTTCCATCATGTAAGCGTAGGGTTGACCATTTGGTAATGGTGGTGGGAAAGAAAAGGGTGGTGCTTCGGTAGCGGGAGTAAGTGGGGCGAATGATGATTGTTGTAGATTGTAGTGACCTTGAGAAGACGAATTTGCTGAATGACGACCTGATCGAGCTGCTCTAGCTTCCTCTTGTCGACGCCTTTCCACGGTTGCGAGCTGCATGACCTTGTCTGCCCATTTCTTCATGGTGTCCTCCGTACGACCAATCATGACGAATGAGTCGGCGAGTTCTTCGACGAGTCCATTGGCATGCTTATGCGGGACAGTCCATGATATCGTCAGGCGAGATGCGCCATAAGGGTCTATTATCAGCCCACGACTGATGAATACTCAAAGTGACTAACCTGACGGGTCTGCAGAGCTAAGAGTGGCCCGATTGATATTTGAAACAAATATACGACCTTTCAAAGCCAATTTTCTCTTTTCAGGCATACTCCCTTTACTCATTCCCTTGTCTTTACGCAAAATAGCTGAATTCTTGGATTTCTTATCCTTGCGATCTGGTCCGACCTCTTTGCAGCAGAGCATCATTTTCTCGAATAAAAACACATGATAGTCTCGTGGCTGTTCGGCTTTTGTTACTGTGAAATGATCGTCCAACCATAGATCGCCAAATTTGGCTATTTCGTGTCCCTTCCAATCTTCAACTCGATCCGATAATTCTCGTACGGTCGCTTGCTTGGCTTTGAAATCGGTGATTTCGTTGATGGAAGCTGCTATACGTCGAACGGCTGCTGCGCCTTCTTCTAGCTCGGGTCGGAAAGGGTACTCGTGCTTTGCGGTAGTATGCAGGATTGCCTATCATCAGCGCGGTCGGGCATTAAGGCTTACGTCTAGCAGGAGTCCGTATTTGGTGATACGCTGAATAGGTTTGATCATGAACGCCTGGAGTTCACGCTCGGGATGGAGACAAGGCTGCTCGTCTTCCGGTAATTCTTGCCCGCGCTACTATCAGCGCTGATCCAGAGTATATGAACTCACCAGTAGATTAGGCATCTGCTCATTGACAATGGTAATGGCGTCGAGGTAATTGGCGCAATATGGCCCGTAGCAAGCGAATTCAGGTTCACTCATGATGAACGGTCGTCCCCAACTTCCTTCAGCCCATGCCTTGGCCCCATTGCCTTCTTGTATAGGTTCATATTCCGTCTCCAGCTTGATCAGGAATTTACGCTATCATCAGCACCAGTAAATGGAGTAGAAATGGCAGCAAGACGCCGTATGGGTAACGTACGTGAAACTCGAGGATCTTGCTGAGATTGGCAAACATCTTGTGACATGTCTCTGCCGAGATGAGCTGCTTTTGCAGCATCTCATTCGAGCACCTGACCAAAATCTCCAATTCCTGGACATATGACTTTTCGCTCCCCACCAATTCTTCAACCGATTTATACGCATTGATATCGGTCGATGCTCCTTCCGGTATGATCGTAGGCTGATCCGATATTCTGACACCTCCATTCATGGCAGCTGCCAGATTCGTCACTGCCGATGCACCCGATCCCATCCCTCCCATCGAGAATGGTATATCATAACTCTCGCGACCACCGTGGCCATTACTTGATGCCGACATGGACCCGAGATGACGATGCGCCGTATAGGGTGTCGGTGGCGAGACTGGACTCATGGCTGATTCCGGCAAGTGATCCAGCATAGTTTCGATGGTTTGCAACACCTTCATCAATCCGGTAGAATCGTATCCCTCTGCTTCATCCCCTGTAGATTTGCCCCAAAGCTCGTGAATAGCCCAGATTTCACCATGCCAGCGCCCTTCTTGTGTCCTTTGCTTCATTGCCATACAAAACATGGCGATATATTTTTGACAGATCTTGGCATTTTCCGGACGTTTGGCCCAATTCTTGACTCCGTCTGGTGATTGTATGAACTGAGGGAAGTCGTATTCAATCTGTTTGGGGGCGGGGACGTTGGCAAAGAGTGGCGAAGAAGGGTCGGTGAATGTGGGTATGAGTAGATTGTATAGATGGCATAGCGGCGATCCGAGTCGGAAGGTATGACACATGTGGGACACTACGTCGAGAGGTTCCGCTCCAGGTGGTTGGTCTGCCATCAGTCACGAACCGCGTGGAAACGGCGAGATATGCTTACCTAGGAATGGCTGGAAATCCTCGACACATCTAAGCCTTTTCCTTAATGTCGAGCATGTCTGAAATAATGATTTTGTCGTCGCAAGCGCGGCCGTCTTGAGTGCTAGGGCGTTTTGTCTATCATCAGCCATATTCTACACGAGATGATGTGTGTGGACTCACGGATTAGAAGGCATCTGAATAGACTGAATATCCAAAGGGGCTAGGTTGTTGTCATTTTTCTGACTCAGTGAACCGACCCGCTTCCTGGATATCGAGCCAGTCATGGATGCTGTCGGATATGCGGAGGTCATACTAGGCGGGTGTTAGGGTAGAATAGGTGTATGGCTAGCGGTATGTGTGGACCATGAGTCCGAGACCGAAGCGGAAGGAATATGTAGAGTAAATGACAACAAAGATTGAATCGACAAAGGAGGGTGGCTTCAATCGTTCCAAGCGTAAGAGGGCAAGTCGGAAAGTTAATGCCGGGAATGGTATGCCTGTAAGTAGGTGTAAAGGCAGGTTTTGGATATGATTGAATATGATGTGATGGTTCTTGATCGCCGGTCGAAGGGGTACAGTAACGTAGGAAGGTAAAGTTCAGCCCTAAATTCGAAGAGGGTTGAGCGATAGTCGATGCGCTTTGACTTTTGGGTGAGATAATCCGACTAAGTAGTTGAAAGTGGTAGTCAAGGCGCCGGGGGCGTAATGAGTCCAAGGGATTGAAGTCACAGAGGACAGTGTGTGTGTTTTCTCACGAGAATGTAATTGAGGCCCAAGCGTTACACAATGACGATCTGAGGGCAAGGGCAAAGGATACGATGAAACACGGTTGACTGTGGGGTCAGTTGATGCTCTGGGACCGAGGAGTAAATGTAGGGAACAGAGTGTGTGAGTGGGAGGAATTGCTCACATTGATGTCGATGATCCGCAGTCCTCCTTCTGACTGATCCAAGGTTCTTCCGGCGCCGAGCAGTAAAACACAGGCACAATGAGATGGTTCAGTTTGACGCGCTAATTTCCTTTCCAAGAGCTTCCTAGAGATACAGAGATATAAGGCGGATGATTTGCGATATGCTGCTTTCGGAACCGGTCCAGATAGATGGTAATGTTGTTGATATTCCGAGATCGCTCAATTTACAGCGTGTATACGAGACAATGAAGTTGTCGGATCTAGAATGAAGGACCCAAGACACAAAACGGAGTATATGTCGCAGATTGTTTTCGTCGAAGTGTCTCTGACACCACGCGATTTCCGAGATTGGCGAGTATTGGGGGTATTTACAATGTCGGTGCAATAGTCGATATCGGATCGGATTTGCTTTCTACGCGTGGTCCAGCCTTGCGTTGAGGGGATAGTGGTGTAGAAGAGAGTGTATAGATGCCCTTCTGCCTTCTGTAGATATTCGGACGCGGTGAACAAAAGGTTGAATTCGATCGTTGACCCTGAACGGGGATTCGGGGTAGATCAAGAGTAGTGATGTAACGTTACTCTGACTGTCCGACGTCGCTTCCAATTCCCAATGACAAACAGTGACAGTAAAGTGCCAGTAAATTAGCGTTGAATATGTACGTGTTCAAGCACAGATGATCAGAAGATTCTCATGCGCGCCATTCTCTTGATTTTCATCAACAAAGCTTGCCCGTGATATGCGGCGGTACATACACTTTAGACCCAAGAAGGGGTTACCAGATGTAGTAAAGAGGCTAAAAAATAAAATACGCTAGCATTATTATTGTGCCTGAGCACCTTGACACCTCCCGTTTTTTCAAGTTTACAGCATAATATACCGTTACCATATAGCGAGAGCGATCTGTACTCGATCGGAATCAGCCCGCTATGTTTTCGTCACCATTGAGCGTGCGAATGTGTAGTTGACGAAAGACTTGCGTACTTGTGATGAATTCTGTCAAACGCAGATTCGAGGTTCCGGAATCCAGGGAATCGATAAGGTTCAAGCCATGAACCATGAGCTCGAGCATATATTCGTCACGCTCCGGCCATCTCGTGGCATGGCCGTGTCACACTGAGATTTACCGCAGATAGATCAGCAACATCGTCATCTAGTGTTTTGCATGTGATCAGATTGGCAACCTCACGTCAACGATTCCAATGGAAGCGAGAGCCGCAACTAGCGCGAGTGAAAATAGGCGGATTGTTTGCTCGCCGTATCGAAGCCGTAAGGCCTTTACGTTATATGCATGTGTCCCGCGCAGATGAGGGTTCGGTCTGAAGGTCATGTGCAGCATAGATATATATGGGGGAACGTTCTCCGAGGGATCCTGGGGCAGACTACATCTCCTCCCATCGAGTCAAATCCATATCCTTAGCGAGGAGGGGTAGGACATATGGGTCGAAAGTCTGTTTATTAGTTCATATTCTCTTTGTATGTCTATATTAGCCCACCTTCCAGTACTGCAAGTCAGCTCTATCATCCACAAACAAAGGAGAAAGACGTACAGGGTTGTTCAGGTGGTACTGCTGCGAAGACTCCTGCTCGTACCTCTCGACGATACAGAACTTGGTCTCATCCTTGGGATCTTGCATCACATGCCAGTCGAGTGTCTATCGTCAGCTGCCCCTTCGGCACTGAATGGAGCGACTTACCTCCTTGTCCTTTCGGTAGACACCAGCAGCTTCGATCAATTTCGCCTTGAGCTTCTCGACAGTGTCCTAGCGGTCAGCTACTGCCTCGTATCGAGAAAATAGGGTCTTACGGGCTTGGAATGGAGGTGTACGACGATAGTGTAGACCATTTTTATTATTTTTATAGTAAGTAAAGTCAGATAGATCCCTTGTCCAGACAAAGGAGGAGGAGTGACCACAAGCGAGGTCCGGTGGAGGCGGAACAAGGTTGATAGATCCGGTACACTCACAACCGGTAAGTTAGACCTACATTCAACTCTATCTCACCATCACCACCACCCATCAATACCAACAATGAGCAAGCAGAGTATTAAGCCCTCCTCAGTCCCTAAGAGTCATGTGCTCGATACATTCAAACCAGAGTTGTTCAAGGGGAAAGTAATATTCACTACTGGAGGTTAGTACCCTCCCCACCCGCCCTGATCATTCTGACTCTAGGTCGAAGTGGGATCTGTTATACCATCACCGAGACACTCATGCGTCTAGGAGCAGATGCAGTCATCATTGGCAGAGAGCAAGTCCTCCCTCGAGGATTGTGCTGATGATAGTGCCAAAGGGCTCGAACAATCCGCTGTCGCCCTCTCCAAGACAACAGGTCGAAAATGCATCTCCGCCTCTGCAGATGTTAGAAACCCGGAGCAACTAGCTTCCGCGGTCCAGAAAGCTATCTCAGAATTTGGACATATCGATCATGTAATCTGCGGAGCAGCTGGCAACTTGTACGTCTCTCCGCCCCTCTATCGCTGACAAAATAGCTTGTCGCCAATTGACGGCCTATCTTCCAACGGGTTCAAGACTGTCATCGATATCGATCTTCTAGGAACATACAATACCATCAAAGCTACCCTAGCTTCCATCCGGGAATCGAAGGGAAGCTACCTGCATATCTCCGCTACACTACATTATAGGGGAACACCATGGCAGGCGCATGTTAGTGCTGCCAAAGCGGGTGTGGATGCTTTGAGTCAGGCATTGGCGGTCGAGGAAGGTCCAAGGGGAGTTAGGAGTAATGTCATCGCTCCTGGGTAAGTGGACCGTTGGGATAAGAGCTGATGGTAGACCGATATCCGGAACAGAGGGAATGGATAGATTGCAGACTGCTTCAATGATTTCGCAGATCCCGCTTTCCAGAATGGGCGATAAGAGTGAGTCCCGTGACTGCGACTATGCTGACAAGCTAGCCGATATCGGACATGCTGCCGCATTCCTCTTTTCTCCAGCAGCTTATTGGATCACTGGGCAGGTCTTGGTAAGTCACCCATCTTAGCTGATGGATGACGACGCTGACTAGCAGGCGGTAGATGGCGGCGAGCATCACATGCGTACATCGTCTCTCCCATATCCCGAGTCTGTCTTGGACCCGCAGTCCATTATCGAAGCCACAAAGTCGAAGCCTAAACCCAAGCCCAAAGCAAAATTGTAAATCAGGAGAGAGTACTTAATGCATACACAAGTGTTACTCCTTCCTACCTTCTGCTTCCCCTTGCGGCCGTACCTTTACTGCAATATCTACACTTAGATGAGGTTACCCTGCTCGTCCCTTCGGCCGTAAGCGGCAGGAGGGGTGGGCTTGTTACCCAAGATCTTCTCGACCCTCTCGTGGAGCTTGGCGTCGAATTTAGGCAAGATCTCGAGAGCCTTGACATTCTCGTGAATCTGTTCAGGCTTGGTAGCTCCAAGCTAATCATCAGCTTTCATCCTGTATAGACAGTAGGTACGTACGATACAGGTCGAAACGTTCTTGTTGGAGATGGCCCAAGCAAGAGCCAAGTTGCTCATGTTTGTACCCAACTCCTCGGCGATCTTGGTCAAATCCCTAACCTTCTGGAGCTGGGCTTTACCCTCGTCGCTCTGCAAGAACTTGGCCTTTTCGGACGAAGCGCCTTGGACATTGACGGCGAATCGAGATCCCTCGGGTAGTCCATCGTTGTACTTGCCGGTGAGGATACCCTGCTCGAGGGGAGACCAGATGGTGCTGCACGTCAGTAATCGATACTCAGCTGGATGATGACAGACGTACGATCCGTATCCCTCCCATCGCCAGAGGGGGTCGTACTCGGTCTCAAAGTTGTCTCGGTGGAGCATCGAGTAGTGGGCCTGCTCAGCACATGGGCCGACCATGTTGAGTCGTCGAGCGATCTCGGTGGCCTGTTGGATTTGGTCTGGTGGTCAGCTAAGCTCGCGACGAAGTGGTAGAGAGCTTACGGGATGTCCACTCGGAAGTACCCCAGTAGAAGGCCTTGTTGTCTGCACATCAGCATTGATCCGACATCGGAAAGAGGGCACATACTGTCAATCAACCAGTTGAAAGCTCGGACGGTCTATATATCAGCTGTTGCCCATCCAGCTATGGAGTCTTTCCAGCTTACCTCCTCCATGGGGACGGTGACATCAGGCCTGATCATCAGCTTCGCTCAGCACAGTATCACTAAACTGACCTGTGGGCAAAGATGACATCAACGTATTCAAGCTGCAAGTTCTTCAAACTCTCAAGAGCACCCTCGATGATGTGCTTCCTGGAAAGACCTCGGGTGTTGTGAGTTTCCTTTCGGTTGGTACCGAAGAAGATCTTGGTGGTGATGATGTAGTCTCGTCGGTCCTGGATGTCAGTCCTACATCCCTCAGAGAAAGAGGTAGACTTACCCATCCGGATTCCTTGAGGACTCGGCCCATCTCTTTCTCGGACTGAAGGTAAGTATGTGATTCACGATTGCATCAAGGGACTGACCTCTCCGGCGTTGTAAGCCTCGGCGGTCTGTCGCGGTCAGCTCTGTTTGCGTCGTCTGTTTAATGCACATACATCGAACATGTTGATACCTGCATGATCAGCTTGAGCTTGGGGGTACGGAGGTGCGAGCTTACCAGCATCCCAAGCAGCGTGCATGAGCTCCTTGACGATATCACCCTTGTGGTCATATCCGACGCTACACCGTCAGCGTCTCGCCCGCATCGATGGTAAGGAATACTCACGTCAACCATCCTCCATAACTGAAGATGGGTACTCGCTAATCTGATCAGTTTGTTCCAGGATGGGGCGGATGTAGCTCACAAGACCGGTGTTACCGAGAGTTCGGAACTGGATCATCAGCCGGGTCCATCTGAAGCTGGCAGCTGCTCACGATCATGTTCTTCTTGTCAAATTGTTTACCCTCAGACATTGTTGATATGTTGTTTTGAGATATAGTACTAATGGAACGATCTATGTGGCTGAGAAAAAGAAGAGTCTATATGTCCTCGTGTAGAAGCAAAGAAGTATATAACAGGATTGGAATCTGAGCATATGATGACACCCTCTTTGGACCTCCACTTGCCTCCACTTTTGAGATTCCTGAAAGTGGAGTAAACCGGCGTGTTTCCGGAGAGTGGCGCCGAGGGGACCATGCGGGTCAGGCCAGTACTAGTAGCAAAGCATGCATTTCTTTTGGTCTATTTGTACAATCATTACACCGAGACTCGGATCTCATAGTCTCCTGATTTGCCTCCACCTTGCGGCTTGATTGTTACAAGTTGAATTCCAGGAGCTTCGGCGCTCTTCCGTTCGATCTGTGTCGATTGACCATCTACCGCTGCTTTCAGGTCGGAAAGGTCGTCTAGAGCGAGAACTGTTACTCCCGCTTCGAATGGCGATTTGATGACTAAATCGGCTGGACATCAGCTATCGACCACAACCACAGCCGTGACAACTTACATTTCTCCGTGGTGACCTTCAGTTGACCAAGCGGGGCGTACTTGTCAAGCATACCCAAGACCGCCAACTTCCTGCCTCCCAGCTTCCAGACTTTGGCAATTACTATGCCCTCACATTCCGCCCTTGCTAGCTGAATCTTGAAATCCACCTTATCTCCAGGTCCAATGAGTTGGTACTTGTCGCTCCGACCCGTGAGGCCAATTGACCAGAGGACATACTCGCCATCTAGATTATCGACCTCTAGAGACTCCTCCACGTCCTGAAGACTGAGCTTATCTTTCGCCCAAGATTGTGTAGTTGCGCTGCGACAGTTCCATGCTCCGATGATCGATCCGTGAGCAGCTGGTACTTTCACATAAGCGAGCATAGCTGGACCATCGGCTGGACCTTGTAGATTGTCCCAGAACCATCTGCCTGGAAGAGCGGTCGCAGGGCTGTCGGTCTTGACCACCCTCACCGCCCCGCCTTCGACTTTAGATGTAAGTCGATCAATGATGGACTGGTCGGTAGTGACGTCAGGAGTATCGGATACTAGAGTCGGACCAGGCGAGAGAGCACGTAGGAAGGCGTGGTATGTCGGCCACTTTTCTTCGGGGGCTGTCGCAAACATATCAAAGTCGGGAACGAGGCTTAGTTGAGAAGTCAGGATGGATCCATAAATATTGAATTGAACGTAGTCGGTATGTCGTTCCTCGTACTCGAGGTTGAAATCGTCAGAGTTTCTGATATTAGCTATATCCAGAAGGGATGTGGGATAAAGTACCGGAAGATGAGATCACCAGCGGGTCGGTCGAAACCCAGGCCGCCGGGTCCATTCAGCATACGCTCATTATGCGACATGCACATGATGACCCTTTCTGTCGTGCCCCAGACTTTCTCAACGGCAGCCAACATGCCACTCCACATTGCCTGTTGGATATGCCAAGCGCCAGGTCCAACGACTTGATCGAAAGTGGCTTGATTGTCGACCTGTCATCAGCGAGACCATCTGTAATTTGGATAGACTCACCTTGACGAAGTCAATACCCCAGCTCTTCATCTCGGTGAACCAATCCAACCAGAACTGTGCGGCCTTTTCCGGCGAGGGAAGCCATTGGTCCGCCCTATCTCCCGTCTGCAATGGGTCGTTGGCACCTCCGCGTACTTGATTCCTGTTTGCAGTCTTATATGGTTGACAGTCGTACTTTTGTACCAGAGTGCTGATTTTATCGATCGAGTTCCAATAACCTTGTAAAGTCATCCAGACCCCGACCTCCTCGATCCCTTTGGCTTTAAGCGCGTCGACAACTTCCTTCATTGGTGCTCCCATTCCGTCGTATGCGTGGAAGGAGGTGAGAGTACCCTCGGTTCCTTGACCTTTGGCTACTACATCCTGCCATCCATCGTCAATGAGGAAGGTCTTGATAGGAAAAGAAGGAATTAGGGTAAGGAGAGTATCTTTCGTAGGTCGACCAGCTGCGGTTGAGTCGCGCCCATCAATCCGCTTTACGGGAAACTCACATCGCTTGCCAAAGCTCTCCCATGTACAGATACCAAGTCCATCCCAGTAATCTGATCCTCCGCCATGTCTCTTGCCCCCAACCAATTGTCGGGCAGCATCCACAACAACCTTGACCACCTTCCCAGCATCGCTGCTACCAGTCGTCCTGCCTCTGACCACATACACCTCAGTCTCGACATCAGGCTGACATCTTCGGACATTCATATATACCTTCGAGTCGGTCGGGTCGACGATTAAGTTGCAATTCGCTGCGAGAGTCGAGACGGGGTAAAGCGATAGGGTATGGGACCAATCTGGGGATTTTAGGAGGACGAGTGAAGAAGCCAAGTTGGCATGGTCGCGTAGAGTTCGATACGTTTTAGCTTCTACCCATGTTGGTCTATATATCAGCTCCACACTTGCCTAATGGGAATACGTACTTGTTTCGTACAAAGGAGATTGTCTTCCATCCCCAAAGTTCCTCCGTAAATACCGTCTCATCCAAAGCTACCCTAGCGCTTTCCTGCCCCGCAGGCAAGATGAATCGTTGTATAGAGACTGACATACTCATGGCCGGTCGAGGAGGTAGTGAGTGGAGAAGGAAAGGGCAGCGCCCATGATGGATATATACACAGGTTGGAATGGAAGGACAAAAGAGCGGTTCGAAAGGAGGCCGGATTCACGCCGGTGTCTTCCCGGAATCGGAGCCTCGGTGGACCTCCGACCCTCTCTATATCGCCTTGGGCGTCTATTGTATTGGTCCCTAGTGCTTTCTCGGAACATGCTTGGAGAGGGACGCCAAGGAGATTGCGGCGAAGAGGCGGACCGTGGCATCTGCCGGGCGGGGATACATGCAAAAGCAGACTATACGCCTCTCATATGTACCCTAAATATGTTTCTATTTTACATTTGGTCCTGATGCACTGGTGATGGGTCCGGCGGCAATAGGCTTCTTGCCCAGTAATTTCACTAGATTTCGGAAAGCGTCGACCGTAGGCTGCTTGTCGCGGGGTGGTGCGAACTCCCGGATGATTGTGCCTATGGTGACAATCTTCTCGGTGGATATATTGGCGGCAGTGGTTTTGGGTGGAGTGATGAGTTTGGCCATTTTGTGATTACCTGTCCATCAGTGCTTGTAATGAATGAGTGACTTACGAGTTGGGCAAAAAGACGTGTCAAGGTATGATGAGACGTCGAAGAATGCGCAGGGCAAAAGCAGTGAGGAGTTGTAGAGGTGGTACTTGTTCGGGTGTTTGGATGGACAGGAGTCAGGCGTAGATAAGTCTGATAACTTGGGGATGAGTATGATAGATGTATAAGTAAGAAGACACAGGACGAGTCGACTCCCTAAGTACCCTCACGGAAAATGACAAAATCTAAACAACAAACAAAGCTAGTTAGGAGCGGGAAGGACGAGGTTTCAGATCGGAAAAACGCGTACCATCAAATGGGATAGATAACAGTCGAGACCAACTTAAAGGTGTACAGATGTGTTCTCGGCCGATCACCCGAGAGGAGTCGGGATACTTCACCTACGCCATAGCATACATGCATGGCCAATATCCAAGGTTGGTGAAACTTGATTGTTCCTTTTTCAATGTTCATCATCACGATCGGAAGGGCAATGCCGGTAGCGGTTCGTGGCTCTTCAGGCTGTCGTAAAGGCAAATTATCGTCGAGTTCGTCATTGGGAGGTATCTTGGGAGGATTGATCGAGGTACATTCTAGTATAGCTTCGTGTAAAGCTGCTTGTATCGCTGTAAAATCGACCTTGGCAGTACCGTCGATAGATACTTTGTACTTCAGATCCTGCCTTTCGCCCCGCGAAGCTAGCTCAAAGCCTTCACCGAAGACAGTATCGGTTCTAGCCCTGTTGTGTATTTCCGACTATCACTTTTTTGCTCTGTAGCAGGGGACATGCTGAGTATACAGTAGACCCGAAATGTGGATTTCATCGTGAGGGTTGATTGATATTCTATGTCTCCTATTCATCCCCCCTGTTTAACGATAAGCCGGTGACGAACGTCACCGGGTACTTACTCTACTTGGTCTCACTCTCTCACTCTGTAGACACCTTCACACAATTTCTTAGCTACTGTGATATTCTGATACTGGATACAAGTATCACAAACGCCTAGCAAAATGGATCTAGTACCTTGTAAGTCGAGGATATCAGCAGAGATCTCACTTTTCCGGTCAACGCTGACGCACAGTCATGTACTATGAGCGACAGGAGCAGGGTTCTCAGCTCTGTGCTCAGCACTGTCTGTACGTCTACTCATACTTTACCGTTTCATTTCGAACGCCATGTGAGGATATGGCTGATTCTAGGAACAATATGCTTCAGCAACAAACCTATACAGAGCTCGACTTGGCTGAAATAGCCCGCAGGCACGTTTCCATATCACATCTCTTGCGCATAAAGCTGACATCCTCAGACTTGACGACGCCGAGAACACTGCTCTCTCTCGTCCCAACAAGAAATCCTACAATTACGACGACACTGGGTTCTTCTCCATTTCAGTGCTCGAGCGGGCTTTGGAGGTCTGGGACTTGGCGCTGGTGAGGTGGCGAGGAGAGGCGATGAAGCCGTATCAGGATCATCCAGAGTAAGCCCCTACACACTCGCATGCGAGAGAAGCTGACTTTTAGGGATCAAGCGGCATTCATCCTAAATTTGGCTCAGCACTGGCTACCCCTTCGAAGATTCTCGCTCGATCCCCATGCTCCCGGCGCAAAGAGGAGATGGTACAACATGAATTCTTTCTTACCCGGCGGGCCGGAGTGGATCTCTCCAACGTATCTTCGAATGGTACTAGAGCAGGCAGAGAAGGAGGGATACTCGGTCTTTGTAGTCAGGAAAGCTAGACACGAGGGAGGAGAAGGAACTGGGTCGGGAGAAGGACAAGGTTGGACTGACGGTGGGATTGGAGTCTTGCCAGAGTGCATTGCCGATAGGATGGCCCTTCAGCTTGGCGAGCCATCCGGCCGAGGTGGTGCAGCCTCTGATCCAAGTCGTCAAGGTGAGTAGTACACTTACTCAGCCTGGTCCAAAGCTGATAAAAGCCTCAGGAAGCGGTGCCACGAACCCCGACGAACCAACTGTTGATGCTTCCTCCCTCCCTGCTCAAGCTGGGCCCTCTTCACCACCAGCTCGACGAAACAGACGACAAGAAGACCTGGAACCTCAATCACCCGATTCCGAGGCTTTCCCTACTGAACCAGTCCGTCGACCTTCCAGAAACGTCCCACAAGGCAATCTCGATTACGACGAAGACATCTCTTCAGACGATTTCGAAATGGACATGGATCCTACCGGTCAGCCAACATCCCGATCAGCCAGGGCGAATCAGTACGACCCAATAATGAATGAGGCTGAGCCAGCCGGTCCAAGCGACTTTACATTCCAATCGCGATCTTACGATGATGAAGATCAAGCCCTTCAAGCCGCTTTGAAGGCAAGTATGGAAGATCTACCTGCGGACTGGAAAGCACCTGAACCCAAGCCCGTCCGAAAATCTATCACTAGTGCTGCGGATAGGATGAAGGCTGCTCAGGATAAAGCGCAGGCTGCTTTGAAGAGGGAGAGTGATTTGAGGGCAGAGGTTGAGGCAGAGGAGAAGAAAAGGCAGAAAGAGGCTGAAGAGGAGGATGAAGAGGAAAAGCTAGAGGATCTCAGTCCTGGTAAGCTCACAGGTTCCTGTTATTTGGCGGAACG
Organism: Vishniacozyma victoriae; assembly: GCA_017654735.1. Classification (NCBI taxonomy): domain Eukaryota; kingdom Fungi; phylum Basidiomycota; class Tremellomycetes; order Tremellales; family Bulleribasidiaceae; genus Vishniacozyma; species Vishniacozyma victoriae. The sequence goes on from JADPYG010000088.1 coordinate 2,633,701, forward strand.
CAGCTGACTTTGACAGAGGAGATCAGGCGAAGGCGATTGGCTAGATTCGGATAGAGAACCAAGAATTGGTGATATGAGGACGTGAGATATGTAAATTTACCGGCGCTGAACATTATCAAAATCAATATCGCGCAGCATGCATGTATACTACACTATACACTATGGTGCACCAAGACGTCTAGATTGGTTTTATAGATATCGCCTTCCCTGACGAATCACTAGCCGACATAGTATTGAATAAGACGAATAAAATCAAAATATGCAATGTCGCAGCGTAAAGGATGAAAGCACTTCTCGCACGTCTATTCCCAATGATTGTTTTCGTCAGCGCAAAGACTGCCCGATCTAAGGGATTGAGAGCTTGGATTGCTCTTTGTGCTTCCTGTCTCGTCAGCTGATGCCCACTTGAGGACTGCGAACCAGCTTACCCTGCCTTTGAAAGCTTCGAAGGGGTTCATGCTCTCTTCATATTTATCCTTGTAACGCCCAATATCATCTTCACGACGCATAACGCCATTCAACATCCCTGCTCCACTAGATCCACTAGGGCCCGGGATGGCTGTATCTCGATATGATTGGGTATATCTGACTTTCTCGTATAGCTTTAGATTATCTGATTGTAGGGATTTGATCTCGGCTCTAAGGTCCGAGATTGATTCGAATTGTTTTCGAAGTTCCTGCATTATCAGCACTTTGGTCTGAATTTTGCTATAGGTAGACGCACCTCCTCTAATTCGGCATTACGTTGCCTGAATCGATCTCGCTGTGAGGTGACGATCGGTAGGATTGATGTATCTCCATTGGCTCCGACAGCAGGTGCAGCTCTCCCATCCTGATAAGTCAGCACATTTTCATTATGAAGGGGTCCACTCACCGGCTTGCCAATATCCAACCCAGCGAGCCCAGCTCCACCTTCCCTATCCCTACCCTCACCCTCCTTGTTCAGACTCATCAAATCGTTCTCAAGCCTCTCGTTCAATTGCTTGATAGTGTTGAGCTCATTCTGAAGCTGATCAATCGTATCGGCCGATTTCTCATGTGTCGTCGAGAGCTCATCCCAGGATACCCTTAGTTTGGTTAGGTCTTCTAGGAGTCGACGGTTCTTGGAGACTAGGAGATTTTCGAGGGATTTGTTGAGTTTGGCATTTGCCACGTCGGCGTTGGGGTCGGGGAGGTGGACGTCGTCGCTGTCGTTGAAATCGCCGCCGGAAAATTCAACAAACTGGACGTGAGCTACAGCTTTGCGACAACTGGAAGCTTCAGCTCACTTTCATGATCTCGAGCTCTCGCTTGATCTCATCGTAATCGCCAAACTGCTTGACCTTGGACCTCAGTGTCTCAATCTCAGCTGCCTATCTTGTCAGCTTCTTCAGGGCAAGCCTTAGGGAGCTCACATGACTAGCAGCCTCCTTGGCAGCTTCGTCGACCTTCTTCTTCATTGCCCTTTCACCCTCGGCTTTAGATTCTTTAACCTGGTCAAGAGCTCGTAATAAGCGCGAAGCCTCCGCTTCAAGCTCGCTGATTTGCGTTTCGAGCTGCTTGACTCGGTCTGCCTGGCCTGATCCGCTCTTGACTGATTCGATCTCGCTACGGAGCATTTCCTGGTTGTCAGCTCAGAGTTTCGAAAGACACGTTTTAGCTTACATTCCGTCGCTCGACTGCTGCGACCCTCTCGTTCGCCCTCGTGAGGTCGGCAGCGACCATATCTAACTCTGCCAATCTAGAGACGACATCCTGCTCTGCATTCGTTAGCTGCGCTCTTGCTGAAAGGAAGCGATAGCTTACCTTCCCTCTGACTGGCGTCCATGAGCTTAGCCTGGGTGCTTTCGTTCGAGGTGTGCATATCGCGAAGCTGGTTCTTGACCGTTTGGACTTGTTTCGCTAGATCCTTCTCCCTATAAAGTCAGATTGATGTTCTAGCACATCCAAGCATACCTCTCTTCATAATTCCTCATCTTCTCGTCATATTCGGCATTCAGCTCGTTCTCCTTCTGGGTGACCCTCTCCTGAATCAGGTCATCCATCTATATCGTCAGCTTAGCCACGTCGTTTGCGGGCGACATAGCTTACCTTCTCTTCCATACTCTCCACTTTGGCCTCTGCCTTCTTCCTCTTGTCTTCTACACTACTCATCTCCCCGACCTGTCTCTTCAAATCTCCATTCTCCTCTCTCAATCTAGCCAATTCACTCTCCAGCATCCTAGCTTCTGCCACCTTGACCGTCTGATCTACCGCAGCGTCAAGCAGAGGATATGGATCCGGAGCGTCTGAGAGGAGCTTGTAGAGGTTCAAGAAGGATGTTTCGGACATTTTGGACCGTCGGGTTAAACTGTCAATTTCACCCTGGTAGGCTTTCAAGAGGACTTTGATCGAGTTGAACTTTTCATTGTCGTCTGGCTGTTTCTTGAATTCTGGTTCGTCAGCTATGTCATAATACATCTAGCAGACGACTGACCTCTGGTCTGCTCCGCCAGCTTCTTCCTTCCCACCATGTTCTCTTTCTGATTCTCGACCAGCTCGAGAGCGGTCGAGTCCAGCGACTTCTGCAGCTCCGAGAGATTGATCTCTGCCTGTCAGCTTGTCCCTATCATGAGATCACCCCAGCTTACCCTTCCATGTTGATAACGCTGCTGAAAAGTTCTGTTCCGCCATAGTGAACAATGATATAGAGTGGGTAGTAGTCTGTGGTCACATATAGCCCATTTCCGGTTACACCTTCGACTTACGTAAGTAATATCACGACGCGTCTAGAAATCAATGTCAAGTCAAAGTTCAGCTAAACCACTGATTGACACAGACATTATGCCTATATGTTAGCTCTATCTACACTCTCAGGCTTGTCCTACGCCTCGTCATCGCTCTCGCAAGATGTGGATTTGGATCTTGTGGAGGAAATCATACAGCGGGCACCGAGGAGCGCTACGACTTTCCCTTTGGTCTATCGAGCATATGGCGAGGTCTTGGAGGAGAAGTGAGTTGATGTGCTTGCCTCTAAGCTGGCTCTAGACGTACCATCAAAGTACATGTAGGCTGTTACTAATCCGCAGTGGCTTATCCCAATCTTCAGATACGGCATATTACCAATTCCTGCTGAAACTCGGGGTCATTCGAGCGCCAACATGGGGAGAAAGATGGGATCTATGGAAAGCGACAAATACAATACAATCCCGTCCTCAACCACATACGAGTCCAAGAAAGGCACGGAGATTATCGACACGAGAAGCCACTATCAAAGCAAGAGTCCCATTCTTGGCGTCAGCAAGTTCTGATCTGGACGATGGATTCGAGGGGGATGGCGAGAGTGTTCAAATTCGGGATTCCCCTCGCCGAGACCTCAAGAGAGAGGGTAGGAAGTCACTGGTGGGACATAGTCCTAGTCGATCTATCGATTATGATTTCGCCAGTTTGACTGCTCCAATTCGAACATCGACACCTGTTAATCGTGAACGAGACTCACCTCCACTACCGCCATACTCCGTTTCGGACGTCAGTGAGGGCGTCGATTCCGAGACATTGGGGGATACGCAAGGAACTCCTAGAGCCGGGGTACGACAATTAGAGGCGGAAGAGCTTGATGCGGATGTCATGCGCGAGATGGAAAGGCGGGCGGACGAGTTTTACGAGACTGGCCTCAGGGGGCGATGTTGGGACGTGTGGGCTCAAGCGAGCGAATGGGTTCAGGCTAGTCGTCTTGTCTTCGTTAGGACCGTGCTGATGAGGCAGAGGACGACAGAACAGATAGATAATGTCCGCTCTAATATCCTACTTCGCCAGACTCTAGCTCGCTGGCGTGCTGTACACGCTCACAATCTCACACTCCCCAACACAGCGGATGCCCATCGCCAAACCCACCTGAAGAAAGTCGTTCTCGGGAAATGGATAGCTCGGCTGAAGGCTGCAGATCTAAAGAAGCGAGAGGTAGCTTTCGTCACTAGGTCGAAAGAGGAACAGGTTTCGCGTTGCTGGACGAACTGGAGAAACCGGCTCATCAAGAATCGGACTCAGCGATGGACTCGGGATATGACCGCTAGGGAAAGGGCTTTCACTGCCAGGAGGGAGGAGAGAATGGCCTCCACTGCATTAGAGGTATGTCTCGCGTTCCCAAATGGGGATAAGGCTGACGACAGACATGGCGAGACCACACAAGGGATCGAATCGACGGAGCTACGGCAGACCTGCACTACTCAACGAGCTCAAAGAGGCGGATCGTCCGATCATGGCGATATTTGGCGGTGCAGAAACAGGAACTGGAAGCCATCGAGGCTGACTATGATAGACGGAATGTTGCGTCGGCGAAATCTGCAGCATTTGGGAGATGGCGAAAACGTTCGAGCCTGATAAATGCCGAAGAGCGGGTCATGCTCCTCAAGGAACAGACTTTGGTGGCACGAACATGGGACACATGGCGTACTGCTACGTGAGTTCTGTCTGCGATGCATTCACACTCCTAGCTGATGGGTAGGTCACAACGCAAGACAGCACTCGAGCTCTTTGAGCGGCATTCGGTTGGAAGGGCGCTGAACAAGTGGAGATCTACATTGTCGCGAATCCAGGTGAGTCCTCACGAATGGGCAGTACTGATGATATAGTCACTGGATCATCAAGCAGCCGATGTGAGAGCCAAGAGTGACCGTATTATACTGCGTGAGGCGTTCGGAACCTGGATCGCCTCTGAACGATCTAAACTTCTGGCTCAGGTCCATGATACACGTCTGACCCGTGATTGCTTGAGTCGATGGCAGAATAAGCGGAAGTCGCTACAGGCCCTCGAGGGTAGGTCCCACAACACGTCAAGGCAGCAGCTGACTAGCAGCGTCTGCCGATGAACATAAACGACAATCAGCCAAACGAACCGTACACGCCTCTCTCTCAAGATGGCGAGACCGCTTAGGTCACCGTCAAAATCAACTCCTCCAGGCAGATTTGACGTATGAATCGAAAGTAGTCTCAAAATCACTACGTATATGGGTATCTTCGTCCAAGAAAGTCGAGAGTAATGGTGTGATTGCTCGGAACGCACATTCATACTTCACGCAGAGGACGGTACTCAAATGCTGGAAAGCTGCGTTGGAGCAGAAGAAGAGAGATGCGTGGATTGAGGAAAAGAGAAAAGCGGACCTGAGAGCTCTTTTCGACCGTATGTCAAATGGTGCTTTAGTGGTGCAAGCTAATTGATAGGCTGGATGGAGGCTACTGTCCAGAGTGTACAAGACTCACAGGCCGTAGTGAAGTTCCAGCAAGATAGCGACAAGGTGCGTCACAGCTGACAGAGTTGGGCGGGAAACTGATCGCCAGCGTTTGCTCGAATCGATGATTGGTCAATGGACAGCACAGGTGGTAGCTGTCAAGTCTCTCGAGCTCGACGTGATCGAAAAGCGTGACGGTGCAATTTTGCAGTATGACACTCCGCCTCGGGAAAATTCGTGAGCTGACGTTGCAGAAACGCCATGGCCCGATGGAAGGCTTCTTCGAAACGCGTACACGAGCTCAAGGGGCTTATGTATAGCTTCAAAGACGTCAAGCTAGAAGGTGCGTCTCCTGCTCCTATCATGCTGATAGCCAGATTCCCTCAGACATACCTTGCGTGTCTGGCGAGACCAAGCCGTCCAGTCGCGCGAGAGGCGGATTAGACTCGCTAAAGCGGAGAAGGAGAGGGATGCTCTGTTGCTGAGAGATACATTTGATCATTGGCGATCTAGGTATCGAGAGAACCAACTTGCTCCGATCGTGCGTCCCTCATCATTCGACGAACGATCAAGCTGACAGGCAGGAAGAAGAAGTAGCTTTGAGACGGGAAGATGCAGTGGTCTTTACAGCTTGGGATACATGGAAAGCTAGGTCCAAGGTATGCGTCCCGCACATTCCTGAGCTAGTCGCTGATGATCAGAAATTACAAGCTGTATCGATGGATCATAGGCGCATCAAGAGATTTGCCTGGTCTAGATGGATTCGAGCTTCGGAATTGGCTCTCCAGGCAAAACAGGCTAAAGCCACTGCTGATCGACATCTTATTGGTATGTCACCCGTGTCAGATACGTGGGACGGTGCTGATTTGTCCAGAGGACGTGTTTGCGACTTGGAAAGATGCTGCCAAGCGAAAGTCATCTCTTCGTACTACGTGAGTCGTTTTCGAGTCCTGGTCCATGCCGGATGGCTGCTAACACGTTCAGGCGTATCAGAGGGAGGATCCGTCAGGTATCTCAGACGCCTGACCATACGCGTGTCACACCACCTGTCCGAAGGACTACAACCTCTAGAAGGGATAGTCACCATGAGCCTACTCGAACCACTCCCTCACGCGCAGGTATGCATACTTCGAATATCGCGCAGGCATCTCAATCGGTCGCTTCGGAACCTGCTTATAGCCGTTTGCGGTCGGAACTAGCAAGCAGACGTCGGGGGGCTAGTGAAGAGCCTGAAGACGGTGGTATGATGCGGGCTTTACGGGGAGCTCTTGGTGATCGCTGAAGTGACCTACATTATCTATAATGCATGATTGCCCAGTCGTATCGCTCTTTAGTGCAATTGTTCAGAAACCTGTGGGAAACGCCTTTCGCAGAGCCTGCTTATAGGCGGCTGCGGTCCGAACTCGCAAGCAGACGTCGGGGCGGCAGTGAAGAGCCTGAAGATGGTGGTATGATGCTGGACGCAGAGCTCTTGGTGATCACTAGAGTAGTCCACTCGATCTGTAATGCATAATTACCCAGTTGTATCGCTCTATAGTGCGATTGTTCAGAAACCTGTGGGCAGGACATCCTTCGCAACCACATCGAAATGACCAGGTCTGCCGGTCAGCTCCATTCACCAAGACGAGACGTACCTATACAACAGAGTCAAAGGTCTATCTTTCTCTTTCGTCCCAGGACCGAATTCCACCCAATTAATAACCTCTCCATTCCCAACATCACTTCTATCAAGATACGCAACCCTAATCCCAATCTGTAAAGTCTCTGCCAAAGCCATGATCTGCGCATGATCCGCTTCCTTTCCGACAGGTTCTACTTCCTGTCTGCAGAATTCTTCTGGCGATAGAGGGAGGAAAGTCGTAGGGGATAGGAGGAAGTCGGAGAATGTTTCGGGATGTGTACGGATATATGCAGAGGTAATCAACCTCAGTGCCTGCTTGTCAACTCCTGACTGAAGAGGAGAGGGTGCACTTACAACGACGATCGAATTGGATCTCTCTGCATCTTGGAGAAGTTGGATGATATCATATTCCGTAGGTCGTTTCGATTTCTCTTTCTGGAACGAAGTGACCATTTCAATCAGAGGATCCAAGAATTCCTGATACTACCTCATCAGCTCTGTTCTCATTTGTCGTGTAATTGAGAGAAGACTAACCAGTTCCGGATCAAAATGAGTAATTTCAGAAGGCTCGGCTCTCTTGATAGATCCTAGAGCAGCTTTGGAGGATGTAGCTGGATCTTGAGATTGTAATATCTTGAGAATATACGCGATCGTAAATGCTTATCTTTCAGCTTGGACTCTTGACTCCACTCATGGAAGGGGCTCACATCGATAGAAACAGTCCCCATCACCTCTTGCTCTCCATACCTGATCCCATCCATTCTCTTGTAGCCAATCTAATTTCTTCACCACCGTCTGTGATCCATTGAGATATTCATCCCGAATGACCATTAATGGTGTTGGGGGACTGATTAATGGCTGAAGTCATTAGCTCTTATTTCTCTCAAGTCAGGATATAGATGAAGGAGTAGACGCACCTTGCTCATAACATCTTCATTGTGATCCATTCCCTCCATCAACCTCATTATCTCCTGGTCCGTCAAGGTTGACATGTCGGTATTCTCATCTATAACCCGAGGTGGGGCATCTTGCGTTGCGGCATTGTCCGTCGGTTGATCCTGCTGGGCGCTCATCTCTGGAGTCGGCTGTATCCAGTCAGGAGACGATAAAGCACTCTATTTGACGCTTAATCTTACCACAAAGTGGGTCAAGTAGGAAGAAAGGAACGATAACGGCTCATCTAACTCGACGCAATGACGAACCATCTATTTGAGCCCCACAAAGAACATTCTTGGCGTCCCACCATCACATCGCATTTGGGCCATGTACGACGGATCCCACATGTCGTACATATCAAGTAGATGTCTGACTACTATATACAACATCACCACCCAAACCAGAGAAGAGGAAATAAAGAAATGAAATGGTATCAGAAATGTTCAAGGAATCGTCCATTATCGCCCAGCAGATTTCAACCTCCCTCCTGTCCCCTCCCCACTAACCCTTCCCGCATTAGTCTTCAAGACTTGTTGATGCAGATTACCAGACTTGCTACGCGGTACGGACGTCGTTTTACCGATAGGTATGATACGTGAAGGTATCGTTGCCGCTCGTGTATTGTCATGCGAGATTGGAACGAGCGGTCTCCTATCGACTGCAGAGGGTACGGGTACAGGTGCAGTCGCTGCGCGACGGATGAATGGTGATGGTAGATCTGGATCGTCGATGGTCCATTTTGCAGGGGTTGCTGCTTCTCGATAAGCATAGGTGGAAGTGGGGATCATACTACCCGCCGAACTGACATGCGAGCCAGTACTTGCTGCGGAAGCCTTGTCGCTTCCTCCAGAGTTCGCTTGTGTTGATCGTACTACTTCATGCGATGAAGCAGATGACGCGGCCGAGTATACTGAAGGTCCAGGTGCGAGTGATCCACGTCTCATTCGCATAGGAGCAGGTGTAGGCGCATAGCTCATCATTGAAATATCTTCGCAGAATGGCGAAAGTTCCCCAGGTGACCCGATACTTGCTCGCTGGGGTCCACGTCCCATTGGATACGCTGCATGTCTAGCAGGTGTCTGTTGGGCAAGTCCTTCGGCCGCAGCGGCCTCAGCAGCGCGTGCTTGCGCCTCACCACGTAAGTTTGTCAAGGATTTCGTATTATTGCGGCGGATAGGCGTAACGTTGCGCATAGCCAGAGTACCGAATCGAGACTCGAGTGGATTAGGCGAGTCGGGTGCCACTGGGATTTTGGAAGGTGTGTCGTTCCATGCCATCGACAGTCGTGGGTTTCGCCCTTGAGTGGGCAGAGGTGCAGTACTGACACTTAGCATCTTCCACTATTGCGTGATTAAGCGACTTACGCTCGTTCCTCAAGGGGCGGTCGAGAAGGTAGCATGTTCGATTGACGTCGTTGGAGAGCTGGTCATCAGTACATGACCACAACAGCAACAGAGCAACAGGGGAACGCACCATAGCCCCCACCGTCTGACTCTTCGGAAGCTTGCTGTAATCTCTCCCTAAACTGATCCTGCTCTTCCTTCAATTTATCCCATGACCCACGTAAAGCCTCGGCAGCTTGATTGTATCGTTCCTGAGTAGCTGCAAGAGCAGCCTCTTTACTTGCTACGCTACTTTCACGCTCTGCGATGTCCGCTTCCCTCGCTTGTAATTGCTTGTCTCGTTCCAGGATGGCATTCCCACGGGCTCTTAGCCGGACTTCGTAATCTTCAAGCTCTTTCTTCTTACTTTGAAGGATCTCCGTCCTGTCTATCAGCTGAGTTTCGTGAGCGAGTGAGCTGATCCACTGATTCTGTATGATCAATAATTTCCTGTGAAGCTTCATCTCCTCCATCTCCAGTAAATCCTTGGTAGAAGGTCGCTTGGTTGGCTACCTGGTCAGCTAAAGCGCGAAATGTCTTCGCTAGCTTACGTTGAGGTTGAGCATAGCTCGAATCGCTCTGCCTAGAGCTGCGGAATATTGTGCTGGTATAGGTGGGATTTTGCCAGATTTGACTAGCGTAATGAGTTCGGCTTGAGTGGTAGCCGATGAGAATGGGGATCTGCCTGTCAGTTTCCGATAAACTGCGCTCCAGTAGACTTACACAAGTGTACACATTTCAAAGACTAGACACCCTAGACTCCAGATATCGGATTTGGTATCATAACGGTTCTCTGCCAAGATTTCGGGTGGCATATACAATGGGGTCTACTCCGTCAGTTGAAGCGTTACAGTATGATCGCGATGACTCACTCCGACATATGTATCCGTGAAAGCCGATGTACCCATATCCTTACTTAACCCAAAATCACCAAGTTTGACATGATCATCCGACAGAAACACTACTCATCAGCCCCATACTTCCAGATGCAGCACTCACCATTTTCAGGTTTCAGATCTCGATGAAGGACCTGATACTTGCCCATAGCCTCGGCACTTCCGCTGATACGTGCCCCACCTGCTTTGTTCCTCTCCGCAGGCCAATGGCAGTGATGTAGAGCTTGGGTGATTTGGAGGAATATATTCCATATCTTGTCTTCGTGTAATGAAACCCCTGAACGAGTTGCTTTCCGGATCAGAGAGCCCAGATCACCAGATTTGCAGTACTGAGCAGTCAGCTTCGTTACTGCTCGAATGTAGGATTACATACCTCCATAACGATATATATCCTCTCATTCTTTGGATCTTTGATCTTCTGGACCAGCTGAACGATGTTTCGGTGCTTGAGACCTTCGAGGATGTTACTGTTCATGTCAGCTACTCGATCGATCAGACGAGCGGAAGCTTACACCTCAGCCAAGATCTGCTTCCTATCCTTCTCTGTCATCTTTGAATAATCCAACTGTTTCAACGCATATTCCTTCCCATCATCCACTTTTTGTACCTTGGAAATAACCCCAAAACTACCTTTACCGATATTAGACACTAGCCTATACTTGTCCATCTCGGATGCATCTGCATATCCGCTGTTGAGATTATTGAAAGATGGGTTCGGAGGGTTGGACAGCGGGATATGAGCCCGTCGAGGTTGGGGTAATGTCATATTTGTAGAGGTTGTTTACCGGTATGTTTACCTAGTTTGCGTCGGCATTGAAGGCGGAGGAGGGAATGGATCGATGTGCCGAGTTCCTGGAGTGGGGCGAAGAATGAGTCGTTAGTCGAGGGCGGTATGTATGGATATGATAGATGTATCTACTACTAAATGCAGGGTAATAATGAATGTATGCTGTTGTGTCTCACTGGATTGGAAACGTTGAATGAAAGGCAAAGTCAGTCGCGTGGAATTAGATTCCGTTGTTTGAGAGGAGCAGGTAGGGTTGTGTGTGTATGTGTATGTCAGGGTAAACGTAGGTCACAGACAAGGGATAGGATATGCTTAAAAAGATGAGCAGATGTGCCAAACACCAAGCAATGCTCAGAGTCATGCCGCAGAGTCTAACACACGGACCAGCGAGCGGGCTTCACGGAGTGACCTTTGCTGCAAGGTGTTATATGCATTCTTTACTCAGCTGCAATCCGTCCCGAGACCGCATTCCCTGACGATCACATCCTTCCGGTAACCCCCTAGTACCTCCTGGTTGTGGTCGCATAGTTCGAGTTTTTGGAGACTAAAGTGGTGTTAGCAACGATCGAGGCCATACGACAAGGAAAGCTCACTGATCCACCAAGCGTGAATGACTGATTGTAAGCATTTACATCTGTCAGGCTCGATAAAGACGTACCTCCAGGAATCCATCCGAGGATCCAGAGCAACTGAGAGGTATCAGCAGGTATCGCTAGAACATCTCAAGAGAAAGAGATAAGCTTACGATATTGATCCAAAAGTCAGCACCGCAACCTGTTTACTGTCAGTCTTGAAACATCATGTAAATTCGCCCGACCACTGCCTGGACCCAGTGACTCACCCTTTTTAGCGAATCTACTCATCAGTCTTTCTCATACATCTCCATAGCAATGGACCTACACTCCGAATGGGGGGATGAAAATGGAGATAAAGTACAGCACAACATCGCCGTTTGCTGTGTTTATCAGCCCCGAGTTCCCCGGACAAGCAGAGCGACAGCGACTCACAAGACGCAGGCTGGGCCATGTTGTAGGATCCTATGTACAGATGAGAACGACTGGGAGTAAGTAGACTGTAAACAATTCGGGAATCAAAAGCTAGAGGTGTAAAATAGAGACTGGGCATGTGACGTATGGCCGTGAGTCCAAATGCGGCTTGGCGCAGATTCCCGGATTTAAGCCGGGATATCCGGTTCCCTCGACTTGTACATTCGACTCTCTACCTATCTTTCTTCCACTACGATAGATACAGCCTGTCTACCCGCCTCGCGCAGTGTCGTCCGGTATACTGTGGAAGGTTGTGCGCTCGACTATGACAAGTGAAGCGTAAAGATCACTCAAAAGGGATGATCAGCAGTGATCATCAACAGCTCGAGGAGCTGATACATCAGGGCACCCTTCATCAAAATGGGGGCTAGATGTCGGAGGATCCGATGTGCGATTGGCGGTACAAAGGATCCTGTCCTGTAGATGACGGGGTCAGGAGGCCAATGGCAAAATGGGCATTGTAGAAGCACGAAGGAGTTTATGCGTGAAATCTTGCAGCTTCCTGACGGTCACAGAGACTGATCCTTGACGGAAGACCTCTTGGGGGACCACTTGCACCTCAAGTGCGCCATCAAGCAGCCGTCTGTGGTCGACTTCAAGGAGATCAAGTTGGTATAATACAAGCGTGTATGCATATTGTAAGATAGCCGCTCTTAGAACCCTCGATATCTACTTGCTCCACATGCTCCTCTCTCCACAGCGGCCCTAGTGTCAGGTCGCCCCGTCCTAAGCGGCGAAAGTGGCTCATTAAAGTCGACGACGGCCCTCCGGTCTACAACAAGGAAGGTTGTAAGTAACAAATAGAGCGTGAATAACTGCCCATATGTCAGCATCGCTTCTGACTCTGCTCGACCGCTGAGGACATACCACCAGGGATCCAACCTAGGATAGTGAGGAGCTGCTATATCAGTACGCCATTCGTATGTGCAGTGGAACCGGAGTAGACATACGAGATTGATCCAGAAATTGGCACCAAGACTGCACCCTGGTTGTCAGTGGACTTTCTCATAATCGTCGTGATTCCTCCGTCCTATGGCTTACCATCGTGCCAGAATCTGATCGTCAGTGACAGTCACCTCAAAGATGCGTATGAATACTCACACTGCAGCGGGGGGTACAAGAAAGCAGAGAATGATGGTCAATAGTCGTCCTATGTCGTCAGTTCATTTCGCTCGGGAAATCTGGTCGGTCCTGACCTAGCATCTTGTTATCCAGATGAGAAATTGTGTATGAGTACTTTACGGTTTGCTAGTGTTTAGAGCAAGTGAGAAGATGAGATCAAAGGTCGGTGGGCTCATATATAAGTTGGATCAGTCCCTGTGAAAGGAGCGACTTCAAACGGATAGGGTGAGAAAGCGAAAGGATGATACCCATGACGTCGTCAACGGGGGCGAAAGGAATCCTCATTCAACAGCATGGCGGTTGCCAGAAGACGGGAGCCGCGTCAGAGAAACGAACATGTTTGCATCATGATAATTCGACGTGTGGAAGCATCTTGACAGAGCCCGCAAACATGAGGAGAAACGGTGTTTGGGTCTGTCATGTCAGCGAGACCGTTCTGAAACATAGAGTCCATTGGTTATGACTCACCATCATTCAATTCCCCTTACCGCAGAAAGGATTCCCTTGCCCGACCTTGGGACCACCAGCAACCTCCTCATAAACGGGCAAATCCCTTTCCTGACCTCCAACTTCCTGCTGAGGCTCTTGGACCTGCGTCTGCACTTGAGATTGGCTATTTGCAGAGCTCCCTGTACCCGATACGAATGGCTGTACGGCGGGAGCAGGAGGTTCCATACTGGGTCGGACTTCCCTCGCGGCAGGTGCGGGACTGGGTGCATGCCTACCGCTAATGTCGTATTTGGTCTTTTCCGATTTCGGTTTCGGGTTGGCGTACTTGGTGACGATGTAGATTGCTTGAATGACCCCTGGGAGCCAGCCAAAGATGAAGAGGAGGAAGTTTATGAGTAGGTCCGCATGGAACCCTGATCATCAGCTTGAACAGGGGCAACCCTCGCATGTATTTACCTCTGACCAAGAGACTAGTACGTCAGCCGCATCTCGCGCTGTAGTCAGGATCAAACTCACACTGGAATTGGAGGCAGTAGAACAGCAAGGAAGCATAAGCCAACCGTGTTCCCTGCATTCGCTATAATATTAGTATCGCTCGGCGATCCGATTTTCAGGCCGTAGTCCTGGCACTCACAAGTATACTCAACGCCTTTTTGTGACATTCTGGCGACTTGTAGATGTTTAGCTAGTACATGAAGCAGAAGATCAATGCGCGGTGAAGTATCTATTAGTGATTGCTATGCTTCTGTTGTGTGGATGCAGCGGTTAAGGGTCAAAAGTGCCTCGTGCTCGGACCCCATTACCTACTCATTCACCATCCTTTGGAATTGCGTTTCAATTTGCGCTCGGATCCGAGCGGTAGCCGATTGTTTGATGAAGTTGCAGCACATCTGCGTTGTGTCATTCCGCTGTCACATCGCGTTGATTGACATCAACAATAGCCTGTCACTCCAGACTACGCAGGGCGAGTAAATACATCAACCGTGTGAAAGTGGAATGGGGTTGACGGAATCAAAACTTTGGATCATCAACTGCATAAATCGTATCCAACAAGTCAAAGCATACAAGCAGTATATAATGGCACGAACGAAACCTCAACAAGCAGCTGTACAACCTTCAAAAGGCAGCAAAATAACATTCGGGGAAGATGATATCGAAGATGATTTCGAGCAGGAACCAGAAGCGGGTCCATCGAAACGAAGTCGACGTCAACCGTCCTCTGAACCTGAGAGCGATGATGATGATGATGAGGCGCCAGAGGCTGTTGGAGTGAGCAAAGACGCTGTTGAGGATGATTCTATTGCATCTGCCGCGGAGGCTCTCGCTCAGTGAGTCAACCTGTACATTGGTGAATGAAGCTGATCGTAGACAATCGCGAGCTCGAAAAGAAGCTGCTAGGATCAGAAATCAGAAGATCGCAGAAGCGAAAGCTGCCAAGTCAAGCAAGACTGCTGATAAAGGCAAAGGGAAGCAGGAGAAGAAGAGGAAGGCTGTTGAACCGGAACCAGAGGATGATGATGAGGACGATGATGAGGATACTAGGAGATTGAAGAAGAGGATGGCGGCTGCTATGGCCCAGGGGGATAGTGAGGATTCAGAGATGGAGCTCTCCGACAACGAGGATCTCGAAGACGATGATGAGGAAGATGAAGATGAGGAAGATGAGGAGGATGAGGAGGAGACGGGATCATTCCATACCGACTCTGAAGACGAGGAAGAAGAAGAAGAGCTCGACGACGACGAATCAGAACGACTAGAAGAAGAAGGTCCCCTAGACGACAAGACACGCCAACTCCGAGCAAGGATGCAAGCAATGATGGAAGCTGCTGAATCTCGAGCTCGAGGCGATGCACCATCCCCACCATCAAAGAACTCTTCCTTGAAGAAAACGAAAACTACCGAGAAACCCAAACTCGTAGAGGAGGATGAAGATGCAGGGTACGATTTAGCGCCATTATCGAGTTTTGGAAAAACTCTATCTGCAGAAGTACTACGTAAAGCGGAGGAAGCAGACAAGGCTCGAATAGCGAAAAAGGCAGAACAGGACGCAATCGCAAAAGCAAAGGGGCAACAGGTGAAACGTACAAGAAAGAAGAGAAAGGTGGAGCCTACTACCCGCGTTATCTCGTATGTCACACAGCCATCTTGCCTGAAGTCTACTAACGGAACAGAGAGAAGAAAGCATTACATGTTCTACCCCCCGTTCTCAGCTCCAACTTCTCTTCGAACGCACTACCGCCAATTCTTGAACCTGGAATGAGAGTCGGGTCAAAGAGTAAGATGCACAAGAACTTTTACAAGAATGCTATGGGAAGTAGTGGAATCAGGCCGGGCATGGGTGTGATGGATGGCAGGAAGAAGCGGGCTGCCAAGTAGTGGGTTCAGGCATCGAGACATCATTTGTACATACTTTTCCTGCATGCACATCGCTTTCAGCAGAGGCCCTGAATGCTATACGAGACAAACATATCAACTCGATATGCATGTCTGTGTCACCACGGGGGAACGCCGATGTAAATACGAATGTATATACTCCCTCCACTTAAATTCTACTACTCGATCACTCTTCTGCACGCGTTCACCGACTGTTCTGTCGCGTACAACCTCAATCTTTAACCTCACCATACACCTCCCAACACACTATCGGTGGAACGCTCCATTCTCTGGGCCCGACAGTATATCCAGTCGATACTATTCCCGCTCAACTGTCATCGTATAGAGCCACACCGCGCTCAGGAGAGATCATCACAAATCATCCTCGACGCGTCCAAATTACATCCGGCATAGGACGTCAACTACGCTTAGTCGAAGCACCCTCGCCCTACGTAGATCGGACTATCACAGCTCTTCCCGTCACACTCTGGTGTATAATCTGCTGGTAGAAGAGCTGCGGAAAACCAACACAATCAATTCCTCCCTCCTTTATCCCTGTCCTCATTGTTCATCAACTTCCGGTGTAAGTTGATTTGAATCAACTTCGAAAGGCTACGGCTATACTTTCGACTCCGACCAGAATTCGTTGACTACCTCAAGTGGTCGAGCCTGCAATGCCCGACTCGAGACCTACAGCACCTGAAGATGGTCCAAAGCCAACAACAACTACTGCACCGGCTTCACTTATCGGTCTAGGCGGTCAAGGTTTGACACAAGCTGGTGGTGTGACACTGAACAACGGCGTTGCAGAGTGTGCTGGATGTCATGCTGAGATTGACTCTACACAAGGCGGGACTGTGGTAGCTTTTGGGTACGTCTAATTTTGGATCCCGCCTGACTATGAACTCATGACTGATTATCAGGCAATCACTCTGGCATGTCGACTGTTTTCGATGTGCTAAATGTAATGACCGAGTATCGGCAGATACAAATCTCTTGCTCCTCTCTGACGGATCTCCAGTTTGCGGGAATTGTTCGTATCAGGTAAGTCGTCAAGTAGAAATAATGAAGGAGATCAAAGCTGATTAACAGTGTTTCGTTTGCAAACAAGCCATCACGGAGGAGGCTATTATGACGGGTGATGAGTCGTATCACGCTCACTGTTTTACATGTAGGACATGTAAGAGGAGAATAGAGGAACTGGTATTTGCCAAGACCAGCCAAGGGATCTACTGTATGGTACGTATTTTAAAGATTATCTGATGAAACTAGAGCTGATTTTCAGGCATGCCATAATGAACGTGTTGCTCGTAGTAGAAGGCATGCGGAAGCGAAACGGCAACGAGCAGCTAGAAAGGAGAGAGAGGCAAGGGAGAGGGGATCAGAGCAAAAGGAGGAAGGATTAGAAAATCACACTCGTCACCCTACTGGACAATCGGAAGCATCGATTTCGACCCAGATGTCATCAATTAGTCTCCTGAACCATCCAAACATGGAAGGCTCGCCAGACGAGGTATCGCCCACTGCAACGCCTACACACGAATCACGACCTCTTTTCCCTTCTTTATCGCCTAGTCCATACGATATCCCAACACCTCTCGAGACTGGTCGTTCACGCGAACTATCTGTAGAAGGCCGACCTGCTCGATCTGTTTCGCCAGCTCCACGCAACATCGCCGAATCCTTGCCGGTCCCATCATCACCTTCGGAGCCTGTGTTCAATCGAAGACCAAGTGTCGACAGTACCGCATCCAGTCCCCGTACAAAATCTGGTCCTCAAGCCAATGCTCAAGTGTCGGCATCACAGTCAATGGGCACCGCACCGCTACAGGTCAACAAGCATCAAAATCAGAATGTTGGACTGGGTGTCGGACCTGTAGGTCTGGCAGTTCCATTAACCAAAGCCGACCGAAGACGATCCATCAATCCAGCCATGACGTTCAATATGGATGCTGCAAATGGTACTTTTGCCGCAGAACCCCGATTATCACCCCTACCACCTTCGCCTCTGCGAGCTTCATTCACAGATATTCAAGCCGGAACAGGACCTCGTACACCCACATCGCCTACTCCAGGGCAAAATAGCGCAGCTTTCCCCTTTCCTCATCCTGCACCCGCCCCTGCCCCTGTGCATGCTAGGCAGGATAGCGGGAATGCACCCCCACGCAAGAGATCTCTGCCCGACTCGCAACTCACCAAATCTCGTTCGCAGCATTTCCCTCAACCACTTGCTCCCGCTCTACCACAACTTGGTCCAGAAATTCAAGAGGATGCGGAACCTACGCCTCGTCTCATCGCGCCCGATCTACCTTCAATGAACTTTTCCATCTCTGATCCCGATTTCGCTATAATACTCAATGACCTCAACAAGTCGTCTGGGGATACGGCGAACAAGGCACCGTCGACCAGTACGAGTCAGAATTCGTTCATTTCTAAAAGCCCACAGATGGATTCCTTGGCTTCAGCTGCTGGCGAGGAAGAACAGTTAGATTCCCCAATTGGTGAATCTCGACCTACTGCATCTCAACAGTCATCTACATCTAGACTGGCTGCACCTCAAATGTTGGCGAGTCGCCAGGTATCTATGGAATCGATCAATAGTCACTCTTCAAGATTTCAGCCAGATTCAGCATTACATGCTCTGGCGGAACATATTGCTACTGCCAAGCTGGGCAGTGATGATAAGGTTCAGATCGATACCTTGTTGCTGGGCAACATCATGGCCGAGACTGAGGATCTGCGGGATCAGGTCGCAGGTCTCAAGAGCAAGTACAGTGGTGCCAAGGTATGTCTATAATTCATGGAGTAGGCTGATAAAGTAGCGCACTAGTCAACAGTACAGTGAAGGACTTACCGTTGCCGGAGAGGAGTACGATAAAGAAGTGGCTATGCGCCGAGAGCTGGAAGCGGAAGTCACTAGGCTCAAGGCTCAGGTCCACACACAAACTGCTCGACTATCGGTAATCTCTGGGGACGAGAGGAGACAGGAGTCGTTGAAAAGACGGTCTCAGGATTTGGCTAGTAATTTGTCGGGCCTAGAGCGGGACATATCACGTTTGCGGGCTCAGAGGGATATGAGCGTAGCTGAAGTCGAGGAGCTTCAGGCTAGGAGATCGTGAGTTCACTTGATAGTGACTTTGCTGATAGTAGCTCTGCCGAGACACCGGATGTCGATACTCCCGAGGCTGTTGGTCAGGCTCTGACTTCCCGACTCGATACCATCAAGGAGCAGTACCGCGAAGAGCTCGAGCCGCTCACTGCCCAGCGCGAAGCTCTACAACGCGAAATTGCCGAGCTTCGAGAAACGCGAGAACAGATTTTGGAAGAATCAACAGCCTTGACGGCAAAGAATGAAGAACTGGCCGAACTCAATATCCAGCTCACTCGCCAAAATGAAATGTTACAAGATGGCCTGGCGCGAGGACGAGGCCCAACAATCTTTTCCAAACGGACGCATCCGTCTGGATCCCCTTCCATGTCATCATTGGCAACAGCAGGGACATTACATGAAGTACCGGAAGAAACGGCACGAGTCGTTAAAGTCACTCGACCTGAACCGTCCGACCCTGCTCCCAAACGAACTGGATTCAAGTGGATGAAATCGTCCAAAGGACCCGACATGTCTGGTTCTTCAGCTTCAATCTCGAAACCGCTCATGTTGGCGCCTGGGTCCAATCGGAATTTACAGAGACCATCGACCGAGATGGGACTGAGAGAACATTCGTTTCAGCAGTATAGTACCATGCGCTTGACGCGTTGTGAGCTATGTCAGGAGAAAATGTGGGGATTGCAAGAGGTTAGGTGTTCTTGTGAGTTACTCTTGGCGATACGCTGAGATCCAATGCTGATGAGAGCATGTGGGACATGTTGTCATTCCAAGTGTGCCGAGAAACTTCCACGATCCTGTACTGGTACCAAGGCGAGTGGACCTATTATCGAGGAGCCACCAGCTGGCCCGTCCATGTTTGGAAGGGAACTCAGTGAACAAGTGGTTGCCGATAATGCTGCTGTACCGGTCATTATCACCAAGTGTATCTACGCTGTCGAAGCTGTTGGGATGGAGTACGAGGGAATCTATCGAAAGACTGGTGGTTCGTCCCAATCGAAACAAATCACTCAGTTGTTTGAAAAGGGAGATTATGACGCTTTCGATTTATCCGATACCGAAATCTACAACGATATCTCGAGCGTCACGAGTGTTTTAAAGAACTATTTCCGACAACTACCAAACCCATTAACGACTCATGCTCTACACGAGAGCTTTGTTACTGCTGCTTGTATGTCCACTCTTCCTAAATGTGACAAGATCTAATGAACAGGCATCACCAGCCCACCCAACAAGAATGCGGCTATGCGATTCGCAATCGATAAACTACCAAAGGATTACTACAACTCTCTACGCACGCTTATGCTGCATTTGTACAGAGTGACCCAGCATGCCGGAGTAAACCTCATGACTTCTCAGAATATCGGTGTTGTCTTTGGTCGTAAGTCCTTACCTCTGTATTCGGATGAGGCTGATGTATAGCAACATTGATGCGATCTGCGGATCCAGGACGCGAATTTGGTGATATGGCTGGTAAAGCTCTTTCGGTCCAGTGGATGGTTGACAATGCCCCAACTGTCTTTGCCGAGGCTCGCACGTAAACCACTCTTGAGCTCAACAAACGCACAGTCGTAGTATACTCATACATCTTTTCTAGTATACATACAATCTAATCTCGTCACTCGTCACGTGTATATCATCATCTCCTCTACGTTATAAGCTCGTCAATCTGTCAAATGCATGTTTGTCATCATAGGACTGAACACTGGGCACTAATCTAGATCACGGTTCCCCTGTTCGAGGTGGTGAAATCAGGAGTTGCGATCTCTTGGATTTCTTGAGTATCAAGTGGAGCTTTCTCGTCTCCCAAGTTCAAGCTGTCCCTACTCATCAGCGCATTCTATGGGAGGGACATACCAAGTAGGAGGTTGTTCATCTGATGGGAACAATGCAGCTGATCCAGGTTGAGGCGGGACAAAGTCCTGAGATCGACTATTTCATCAGCTGGGTCGTTGAAAGGGGACATCCATACCCCTTCATTGTCCAGATGGGTTGTGGTTTGAATTGCAAAATCAAGAGCCTGGCTGCACAACATCCTAGCCCTATGATCAAGGCTGCCATCTTGAGGAAGATTACTGGGCTGATTTGTCAGCTGATTGCGGCTGAGGAAACGCGAAATGAAGAGGATAAAAACAAGGAGGGGAGCAAGAGGAAGAGGCACATACCCCATGGAGACCTTTGGTTCGGCTTCATAGGCCGACTCGATGAATTTGGACATTACGACGTATTTGTTCACCTCGAGTCCGAACTATCATCAACACTCTGCCAATATATGAAGTGAGTGAAGTGAAGGAGATGGGAGGGACATACGCTAACTGCTGTAAAGAGTGTTCCGACAAAAGTGGACCAATAGGCGATCCTAGTCCACCTAAATGCCTTCTGCCACTGGCTTGACCAAGCTCCACTTGCGGCTAGTGTGGATCCAATGACCCAGTAGGCTACGATACAAGCTATTTGTCAGCTTTCTATAATGCCTAGCAACGATGGGAAGGGATTGACATACACATGATCTCAATAGCATCTGATGCGGCCATGTATGGTTTAGGAACTGCTTCTCCGATATCTTTCAACGGTTTCAGTGATTTAGGTAGGACTGCCGACAAGTATCCCAAAGTCCCACCTACTGCCCTTCTGGCTGAACATTGGTCTCTACTACATCAGCGACAGACAAGGTCAGAGAGGGGACATACGGGAAATCATTTAAACCAGTTAAACACCAGCCCCAAGCTCCCAACTTGATATTCCCAGAACTCATACCCTCACTCTCAACAAGCTTGACATTCAGTACACTCATTCCCTTGATGATGGGTGTCGAGAGGGTGGTGAGGATGACAAAGAGCATGGAAGTTGCGTTGGGGAAAAAGAGGTAGGTAGCTTGATTACCTGGTACAGGTCTAATTCCTGACCATCCTTGAGTTTCGGATGCTTCCTGTTGAGCTTCAGCTCGAGCTTGGGCAGACATGGGGATCTGCTTGAATCGCTCGTTGGAGAGGATGGTTACTGGTCCGGCAGTGATGTGGGTCATTGTATTATTGCTATTGATTAAGCTAGTCTTGTTCAAGTGTTCGGGTGTTTGCTTGATATCCGTGACAATAAGGGGGTTATCAGGTGTGGCCGCCTATATCAATGAGAGGAGAACAAAGGGCGATTCGTTTCCATTCGTGTAAGACGTCGATCGTATCGAGGGATATCAAGGGGAATCAGTACAAAGGATCACCTCAGCCTCAAACGTCTGAAACCCCGTAGCACGTACATCACACACTCCTTCCGATGGATGAGACGTGATGGACAGGTGGATCCTTTGTCATTCCGCTTGTTTAGAGGGTTTCGAAATGTTGATCACTAGGGATAGAAGATGAACCATGGGTTTGATCGTCACTAGAATCCTGTAAGGTGTATCAGTACTGCTTATGGCATGCTCAGGACTACATTGAACGACATTGGTTCCGGTGCAGTGTTGATGTCATACATCCCTTGTGTGTGCTATATGATCTATTGTAGGGATTTAAGGAATGACTGTGGGATCAGCTTCACACCTTCTGGACTGAAGGAAGTAGCTTACCTGCTCTACCTTTGCTACCTCTGCCTTGAATAGCTCGACTTCCTTCCAGCAATCCAGTGGTCTATCGCTCTTTTCACTAACGATCAGCCTTGCTCTCTTCTCCTTTCCGGAGTTGCATGACGTACCTGTAACATTTCCTAACACCCTCCTGAGCGCTCTGGACTCCTTTGCCAACCTGACCCATTCGATCCTTCTTCATCCTCTCGATCTTTTCCCTAATCTCCTCAATATCCCTCCCTAGAACTTCACTGCTCATCCCAGGTTTCTCCTTATCTAAGTTCTCTTTCTCCAAAGCAGAGGAGATATCTTTCAAAATCTCGGCTTCTTGCGTACGAAGGTGTTCTGATTCAGCTGCTAGACGCTTTCTGATTATTTCATCATTTGATTGAGGTTTCGAGTCGTCTGATTTAGATTTGGAAGAAGGGTTTGATAGGCGGTTAATCAATGTTGGAGAGAACTGGGGTGTTAATTGGTTACAATTTAGCTCTGGGAATGGGATGGACGTACTTGGACTGATGTTGATTGATCTTGAGGTGGAGCGGAGATGACCTGCTCTTTTGGTGCTGCTTCTGCCGATTGATTTGCGCCCATTTTGACTATATAGGTATATACAACTGAACATCGTCACTCAAGAGTACAAGAACGGGCAAAGGCGGAGTATAGTAAATGGGTGGATCAATTAATTTGCATATCTCGTGTATTATATTTGCTTGCTCTAAGGTATCCGTACTCTACTTCTCTACGACTTGTGATAACTAGGAGGCTCGGCAACAGCACCATAAGATTGAGGTTGCTGTTGAGGATGAGTGCCTACGTATGGATTCTGACCTCCAACAGGGGCCTGATGACCGCCTTGCATAGGTGTATCCCATTCCTGACGACCTTGCCCACCAACAACCGGTGGTGGTGGGCCATTACCCTGGAAGCTCTGGTTGTGGGCGGCAACAGGAGGAGGTGGGTTGCTGTGATGACCTTGTGCTGGGTGATTTTGGTAGTGAGCGGGAATATTTACTGCTTCATAGGTCTCGATATCGGGAGTGGAGGCTATAATGTAGAATGCGTGAATCACCGCTGGGATCTGGATATCAGTCATCGGTCATCAGAGTGACTAGTAGCTTACCCAGATGATGATCCATAATACGATGTTTAGACAGACTTGACCACCACATCCTGTTTATCAGTATCTTCCGGGAATTGGCTGTGGCTACTAACCCCTCTTCATGGCGCTGCATCCATCAGCCACAGGTCATCTCGACAGTGAGAGTACTTACACAGGTACAGGGGGCACGAATATGGCCAAGACGTATAATAGTAAATCATTACTTGCTACATATCAGCATCCAATGTCGCCGCCGGGAACTCATGCCCGAGAGACCGACTCACTGCCTGCCATTGTGAATCAATTGTTTCTGGCTGTATTGATGATTGATGTAATTGATCGAAGGGCAAAGCAATGTCACTGCAAGTATATGTATAGGATATAAGTATGCACAGGAATAAGTACAGTACACAAACGAATGAACACAGCACCACTGTATGTCAATGGAAGACAAGAGGGGTAAGACGACATGACGAAATACATCGTACCTTTTACAAACTGTAACTCATCTCGCGGCGGCTTGAGTTGCCAAAAATCCATCTGAGAACTAAGTACATCTATACTCATACAATCATGAGGGGACCAAGAACGATCGCACTCAGGCGAGGCCTTGTCACACCACGATCAAGACTGCTCATAGCTGCTCCTTCAGTATCCAGGACGATATCGACCGCAACTCCATCTCGATCGACCATACTTCCCGCGGCGGTTGTATCGGGGAAGACCCGATGGCATTCAACTCAAGCTGGACCATCTAGCCCGATTCCCGAGATATCCCAGGAGAACACCTACGATATAGTCATCATAGGAGCTGCTAATGCCGGTCTAGCGCTCGCTTGCTCTCTACGTAAGTAGTGACATCTGAGGGAAGAGGGATTCGACTGATCGACAGTCGACAAACCTAGTATCAAAGCTGGTAGCCGTATACTCTTGCTGGAAGGTGGAAGCTTGGATAAAGTCAGGACATGGGATGGGGAAGGAGAATGGGAGAATCGAGTTAGTTCTCTGACAGCGGAAAACGTCGCTTGGTTGGACAGTAGGTCCTCCTGGGGTGTTGCAGTGGCTGATGATAGGTATCGGAGTATGGCAATATATCAAACATCATCGTTCATGTCCCGTCAACGAAATGATCGTAAGTCCTCTCTATTATTGGAGTGAGCTGATAATAGGTATGGGCAAACCCCGATACAGAATCCACACCTACGATTCATTTCCCACCCCTCGCCCAACCTATGGCGCGAATGACGGAAAATATGAACCTTCAACAAGCGCTTTATAAACGTATAAAAGCCTCTGGAAAGGGGATCGTGGATATCAAAGAAGGTGGAAGGGTGTCAGAGATGAGGGAAGGAGGCGATGGCAGGTGGGTGGGTTTGAGGATCGGGGAGAAGGACTGGGTTAGGGGTTCTTTGATCGTATGTCTTCTGCTCCTGAGGTTGATAGTGCTAATGACAGATCGGGGCTGATGGACCTAATTCACCTGTCCGCCATTACTCCCAAATCGAAACTTATGGTCACGCCTACCCCACCCATGCAGTTGTCGCTACAATGCATCATCCCCCTTCACCAATTTACCCAAACAATACCGCTTTTCAACGATTCCTACCTACCGGTCCCCTCGCTTTCCTTCCACTCAGTGAAGAAGCATCCACAATGGTCTGGTCCACACGCCCCGAGCTCGCTGCTGCACTAAAGAAGATCAGTCCGGAAGCGTTGACGGTAATGGTAAATGCGGGTTACTCGGTCCCTGAATCGACATTGGCGATTTTGAATGAACGACTTCTCACTTGTCCCCCGGAGTTGTTTACGGTGGAAACGATTAATTCGATCATTCAATCCCAACCCGCTCTCGCTACTTCGATCGACCAAACGCTCCCACCTTCCATCACTTCCATCGCTGCGAAATCAATCGCTTCATTCCCCCTCCGCCTCTCTCATGCAGATACTTATACAGGCCACCGCACAGTCTTGGTAGGAGATGCGGCACATACAATTCATCCCTTAGCTGGGCAAGGTCTCAACATGGGCTTGGCCGACGTCAGATCTCTAGCCAACACTCTCGAGAAAGCTAAACAGACTGGAATGGATCTAGGTTCCGATTTGGCAATTAAAGATTATCCAAAGGAACGATATACCGAAAATCATATCATGCTCTCTGCAACTGATCATTTGAACCAGATTTTCGGAGCTAGGAATGGCGTCGTAAATTGGTTGAGGGGTACAGGGTTGGATGTGATTAATGAAGTGGGGTGGATTAAAAAGGTGTTTATGGCGGGTGCTGGGGCTGGGGTTAAGGTCACTGGTACAGGTGCAGGCGCAGGCGCAGGGAAGGATGCAGGTTTAGGTTGGCAGGGATTACTGGCAAATGCAGTCGAGGGCGCTGGGCAGTTGAGGGGTGTGGTGGGAGGGGTAGCATCCATGGCTGGGGATATGCTCAAGTCTAGCATGAGGCGGGGACCACCGGGCAGGGGAGTGTAGACCCAGGTAGCATGTTACTCAGTATGATACTTTATCGGTCGAGTAGCATTCGTAGCCGGGAATGTGCTCGGACTCAGTATAAGACGAGGACCACCAGGCAGATGATTGTAGTATTTAGCAGACAGTATTCATTATGCGATTCTACGACTAGACAAAACCTGAACCACTACAACCTAGCCCAAGAGTATTTCGATCCTTATCCCTATTTCTGAAGGAGCTAAACTTCCCGCCCTGTACATCAGCTATGATCTCATTCAAGTACCAATGAACTCACATTGCATCCTCTTATTCTCCTGGAGGGGAGTATCATTATCATCGGCAAATGGATCTCCGAAAGGATCGTTGGGATCCAATAAACCTGACCGATGGACACTGGATGAATCATCTTCCAAAGAAGCCCATTCCCTATTCTGCTGCCTCTGCTGAGGTGGAGCAGCTTTCTGCGTGACCATAGACTGTCGCCTAGATCTGGCGCGTTGCCAATCCTCATCGGATGAATCGTAGTTATCTGAATAATCCGATAGTCTACTCTGAATCAGCTCATCCTTTAATCATTACAATTGACGCACCCAGCTCCATAATCGTCCTGAGCAGAATCGGGTCTCATAGGAGGAGGTAGATTCTGTTTTCGACCAGATGGAATACTTTCAAAGTTGAGATCCTGTAGATCCGGGTGTGTATTTCCACTAGCACCTGTGGTAGATGCCTGCCTTTTGATTTGCTGTCGTTGCTTCCTTGCCGACTCTCGTTTCTGGGCATCTTGGAGCTGTTGGATCTCTCCAGTTCGGTCAGCGGTAAGAGTCTGCTCTCGAAGTCGTTTATTGATGGCTTCAATCTGCTTGGCATCTTCAGACATGTGTTCTCCCTCGGAATCAGAGTCGTGAGTTGCGGGTTTGGAGAGCTGGACATTAGCGCCTTAATTAAGGTCAGAAGTGGTGACTTACCTTGTCGTACAGCTGGATAGCTTCGACAACCTTCTCATTGGCATCAAGCAAGGTACCAACATATCCCTCGTCCTGGACGAGCTGGATGTATCGAATAATAGCTCGTCGAGCTACCTTAGCCTTGTCGAGATTATCCTGGACCTTGGGACTCTCGGTCAAGCTCTCGTGCTCTCGATTAATGTGCTATATAGTTAGCTATTGAACCTGGACGGTATAATAAACTTACCCTGCAGGAGTTGACCAAGTTGTTGGCACACTGGATAGCATTGGCAACAGCGACCATTACCTTAGGCTTCTCCCTCTCGAAATCAAACTTGGGTCGTTTAGGTTGAGGAGTAGTATTCTTGCCGGCCAACTTCGCCTGCCTTCGCCTCTCGGCTTCTTCAGCGGCTTCCTTCTGTCGCCTAGCCTCTACATTTGCCATTTCAGTCTTTCGCCTTTGTTCCCTCTCTCTTCGCTCCAACTCTGCCTCTCGCTGTTCGAGAGCAATTCGTCGTTCTCGCTCTGCTTTCCTGGATTCGGCATCGGCTCGGGCGGCTGCCAAATCGGCATAAGTGTCGGCTCCTCGTTGAGATGGAGCCCAGTCGTGAGAGAAGAGATCATCGTCGAACGCGGCACGGCTGACTGGAGCTGCGGGAGTGGTTCTGGAAGCGACTGCATGACCTCCGGCGGGGACGGTGGAGGACTGACTATCAGCTTGGATTCCTTGTCAAGAGGGAGTTAGCCTACTCGACGGGAAGCAGGTCCACCAGTGGAAGTTCGGTACAAGTTGGCAACAGCTGACATTCGTGGCTCGTCCTACTCATCAGCTTCTAGTTCTCGCACCAAATATCTAACTTACCTTGTACTGGATAGACCAGGCGTGGAAGACCAACAACAGCCTCTTCCTGACTTTTGGATCAAGCAAGTTCTACCAGTAAGCCACAGTTCACCGCACTACAGCCAAACTCACATCAGCAGCCATCTCCCTCAATCTCGCCATCAACCTCTCATCGGCCCAGTTCAATTTAAACCCCTTTCCGGCATTTTCGGTCAAAGCCCTCAAGATAACAAGAGCTCTCAATTGCCGGTGTACATTCCCATACTTCAATTTCTTTCTTAGAGCTCTTGCTGCTTCCTACCCATCAGCGCTTTCATTGAGGTAAATAAGGGACGTACACCAGTTCCACTATGTCCTTGGATGTTTACACTCTCAACAAGTTCTGGGATCCCATCTAAACTGAGTTCCTCGTATCGGTCCGAAGTGAGTACTTCGATCCAATCGGTGATTGAAGTATGTGGTTTCTCCTGATCTAGCATAGCTACTATGCCTAGTGCTTTCTTGATAGTTCCACCTGCGTGCGACATTGTTGCTATAGATTAATGTCTGACAAGTAAAGATGAGAGATATAAGATGGCCAGGCTAGTAGTAGAGAGTAAGTAAGGGTAACCGGAGGATATCAAGGCACTTACCCATTACAGTGACGCAGAGGCGTTTAAGCGTGCCTATATACTAAGGTGATTACACCAAAACTGTAGGCGCTTCAATGAAATCAGCTGCTTGTGACTCTGAATCAATCAACTTACACCATACAACAAGAACAATGCCACCCAAAACACGTAAAGCAGACTTACGAGCATGTCTCATCTGCTCAGTAATCCGACCACTGTCAGAATTCGTAGATGAAGGATGTCCAAATTGCGAGGATATCCTAGAAGTACGCCTCCTCCTCTCCAATGAATCACATGGCTGATTATCAGATGAGAGGTCAACCGGAACGAGTGGCTGAATGTACGAGTATAAATTTCGATGGAATGATTGCTATGATGGATCCTGATGGGTCTTGGGTGGCTAAATGGCAACGAATTAGTAAGCTAGGCTGCCTGCATTGGAGTGGAGCTGATGGCAGACAAAAAAGCAACGGGGTTGTATGCTGCTCGAGTCACTGGTAGACCGCCCATGGATGTCATTGAGGCTATTGAAGCTAAGGGAGGGACGTATCGACCCAGAGACGAGGTCGAGGAGTAGGAATCACGATCAAGCGAGGATTGCACAAGAATTAGACGTCAATCATGTATGTTGTATGTTTCCCGAGCTTCGTCATCTCCTGATGGGAGATGAGTGGCATCCTCCTTACAAGGATGAGCGGCACTCTCCTGGACCTCTTTGAGGTGATGCGACATCGCTACATGATGCTACAGAAAGTGGCTACAGTCTTACGATTACAACTCGCGTCTAATTAAAGTCGACATTTATACAGCATCGCTCAAAGGAGCCTGGGCGGTTCCACTGCCATACTTGTTGACCTTGTTATTACCAGCTCCCTCATCGCCCTTGAAGTACTTGACCTCTTTCTGCGACATCAAACCAGCGACCATGTCCGCTTGGATCTTCTTAAACTTGAAGCCGAAACCCTCGTGAGAGTAATCTTTTTCGTTTGCTTGGTCCTGCTTATCAGCCTGGTTTCCTACATCAAGGAGTGACTTACCTTATGGTAAAGGACTAGAGGGAAGTCAGAGTCCTTGGTAGCTGGATCGAGGACGATCGAGACGAGGGCATTGATGGTTGCCTGCTTGGAGACCAGGTGGAATGACCATCGCTATTGGTCAGTCTTGGCTCCGAGATGGGGTTAGAAGAGCGTACCTGCTTGTTCTTGAACTGGATGAGCGTATCGTCGTTCTTGACGACCTCGTAGCCGAGGTTCTCGGACTTTGGGAATAGCTTGGGCAGCCCAAACCACTGGCCGGCCATCTTGTATCGGTCTGGGGATTAGCTTACGCCAATTGACAGCAAAGGGAGACATACCATTTGCATAGACGAACTGATCGTCGTAGACACAAGCTTATCATCAGTCCCGCTCCCTCAAATGATCTGGATGGGCTTACCCGGAGCATACCTCGCGACCCTGTCAACGGTGATTTGACAGCTGTACAATGCAATAATGTCCTCGACTAGCTTCTGTCGGTTTGGGGGTAAAGGGATACTGTTGGCTGGGTTTGGCTCCATATTCTCAGTAGGCAAGGTCTGACGGGGTTCGACCTGTTCACCTGGGATCCCCGAAGCGGCAGCTCGTGTCCTAGTAATGATCTCTGGAATTTGTTCAGACATTTCGGTTTGTGTAGTCAACAATCGTTTTTGCTGTTGCTGCTGTAATTGATGTTGTTGTAAATGAGCAATTAATGATCCAGTAGGTCGAGGTGGTGGTCTCAAGATCGATGTTGTTGGCGGAGCTGTGTAGCTAGGGACAGGTGGTGTTGGTTCAAGGGGAGGGTAAGCGGTAGTTGACAATGTCGAATGGGCGTAGTTTTGTGATGAAGGATTACCTGGCGGTGTGGGTAATGTTGCTGGTAATAGAAGAGGTGGGAGTGCTAAGTAAGATATTTGTCGTTGATGTACTAAAGGTCTACGTGTCGATACAGATACACTACTCGACGTCGTCATGGCGCGTGATGTCATGCTGGGTTTTGGGCGATAAGATTACAGTAATCAACTTGAGGATCGTGGACGCGTTTTGATCGTGGTATCGATAGTGATCGACCAGATAAGCAATCGAGATCGATGCGCGTTGTTATATGGGTAAAGGGAAATGGAATGGAGAATACGAGGACCCAATGGCCCCTATAGATATAGCTTGAATCCTTTGAAAAATCGATTTCGAGATAACAGGTTAATATCTCGATCGCCGGGAAAGCTTATTTTATTTGTGATCGACCGGTGTCTTATAGTGTGGGTGATAGTATTACCAGGTTATTAAAATACGGTGATTATGAATGAAAGATAAAACGAGATGATGTCTGTTTGATCGTATAGAGAGAATGTTTACATCGACTAGAGACTAGATGTTCCAAACAATCATCGGTGACAGATGGCCGTGGGTACTACTTTACAAGTAGTAACTAACGTCCACGACTCCATCTGACTCATTTTATGCTTCTTGTGAATTCCCATCAATCGATCATACCATTATTGAAGCTGACCACGTCGCCAGGTCAATGCCCCAGAGATCTGATGAAATAGAAAGATGGAAATATCGTAACGACAAGGGATATCTGCCAAGACATGAATTGTGGCGTTGCAGGACAGGGACCGATGCTTCCGAGGGGCTTGAACTTTGGGGGTGGAGCCACGAGCTGCGCAGGAGCTTTGCATCCGGCTATGGTAACGGCTAACGACGACGACGACCACGATGCTTCCAGTGCAGCAAAGGGATCTAAAGTTGGTTTGGTTTGTGGTATCGACAGAAGTATGCATGTCTCATACATTGTGAACTAATCGCTACATTGCAGTTTGCGCCAAGATACAATCCAAACAAGAGGACCTAAGCATAGATAGCAGGCGATGGAAATGGTGTCCTAGGCCCCATCACCCTCTCGTGCACTTCTCCGTACCAATTCCATCCATTCCCATTCAACTCCAAGCCAAGCATGTTTCCCTTCTCCTTCTCTTTGTCCTCTGCAATTATCCCTAACCCAGCATGTTCCACATGGCACAGGTCCGGACTAGGTTCACTCGGTGATGATGTGTTCGACGAATTGGAAACTTCGTCGACGACCGATTCGGGTGAATGGGAAGTATGCAGTGGAGATGGTCTCTTTGGTTTATGTGGTTGAGCTTGTACCCTGGCGATCCCAGTTGCCAGTCGTGTGAATGTAGTGTCAGAAGCACCGTAATGCTCACGACGACCGAAACTTGGTCGAGATGGTAGGCGTGGTTTGGTTTGGGTATGTGGTGGTGATGATGATGGTAGAGTAGTCTTTGAGCTGGATGCAACTGCATTAAGGACTTGCAGTGCGGTTGAGGATCTGGGTGTAGATCGCTGGGCGGCGGGTAACGATTTGACGGTGGTGGTATGTCGAGGCATACTGCCGCTGCCTGTGGAGCTGGTGGTGTGAGGTAGCTGCTCCATGGTGATATTGATGATCTCTCGCATTGTGTACGTTGATCAACGTAGAAGTAGGTCTGATGAAGAATGTAGATTGATAGCAAGAGCACAGGTATATGTATCCCTCAACCTCGGCGAACGAACGAGACGCCCAAAAAAGTCGACTCACCCCGCTCCGGTCCGGGGATCAAGATGACCGGGATCCTAAATCTCATCTGGGCGTAGATCGAGATCAAGAGACGGCCGTACTGAGCGCCCGGGAAAAAGAGGGCTGGGCATCAGAAAGCGGGGAATCTCGGGGTTGATGATGGGGGTGACGCAATCATTATTATTCTTTGCGGAGTGATGCTTATGTCATCGAAGAACGAAAAGCGGGGTTAGCCGGTTCTATGGGCGGGCTACTCTGGCTTGGTGCTGCTGAATATCGCATACTTCGTGCGGGACAGCATTTATCGGTTGTGCGGAGCTGTGCTTGGCTTGAGATTTCAGAGGCGTCTTGCTCGCTTTGAGGCTGTGATGTTCGGGTCGATGTTCAAGGATTGAGAGCTCAAAAGCTGTCTGACGCTGTCAGCTCTCTCACCCAACTTCTCCTGCGCTCTGCATTCGTAGATCTTCCGACGAAGACGCTTGCGGAAGAGTTCAAGGCCCGATGCAGCTGACCGTTTCATGCTAGATAACTTGGACGGATGGCAGAGATTCATTGGACATCCATTCTCTGCTACCTCAACGCAGATCATGTTAAATTCGAAGCGAATAACCTCGCCCGCCTCCATATAGGCACCACACCAGGACGTGGAGCCTCGAATTAAGTCTCTGCATCCATCAGTTCGTCGGATCTACATGTACATCCCATCAACCTCCCTCTTGACATCCACCTTCTTCTGACCACCCATCCCAACCTGCGAGAAAGGCTCGTCGTCATCCTCGGTCCATGCTCCTCGAGACAATTTGAGTTCGGTCTTCGAATTTGAGAGTTGCAAGAGAGAATTGAGGACTTCTGCGTCTGGGATTGAGGAGATTGGGAGTGGGAGCAGGACGAGGGATGCGGAGGATTTAGGGTTTGATGGGTGTATGAGCTGAATTGTCAGCTTATCACTGATCACTAAATCGAGGTCCAGTGAGATGCGTAAGGTGTAGAGAGGGTGATGGTGAGCCACGTTTGCGAGATCAATGGATAGGGGATACCACAGGACCACGGAGAGGGGGAACTCACCTTAGAAAGTAAAGCGGCCGCCAAACCCGTAACATAATTTGGTGAAGTGATAGCTTCCATCCCCTTCAAGTCCGGACTGACCCTCTCCCCATTCTCCAGCGACAGAACACGTATGGGTGCGGTCGGTAGTGAAAAAGGTTGGTCGGGGATGTACATTGAAGGTAGATACGTCGAGACGATGATCCTACTCGTCAGTCCCCGTAGCTATGCACTCGTATGAAACATACCAGGATTTAGTCTCTACTCTCAATAAAGATGCAGCGAGGGAATGTAGATCATCCACCATCTCATCATTGAAACCCAACACTAATCTCCCTCCTACGGCTCCTCCACTTCCAACAACCTCATCCCCAACTTTGATCACGACCTTCCCATCCGCACCAAACTTTCCGCAGAGGTACTTCCCAGCCTGCCCAATACCTATTATGACCTCTTCGAATGGTCCATTCGCAGAGATTGAGACCTGAGCTGAAGGAGGGGAGGAAATGTGTAATTTCGATATTCTTGATGGACCTGATGCTGAGGGGGAATACAGTCCTTGACCTTCTTCATCCTCCGAGTCTGAGTCTAGGAGGTATCTGTGGGGTCTGTCGTGCACTGCTGAGAGAGGGTCTTCCATTGTATTGGTGTTGTATAAGATGTATGAGTGAGAGAGAGCTGGAATACGGTGTGACGCGTCGTTCGGATATTTCAAGCAGGCACCAAATATCGCTGAATAGACAACAGGCAGATAGTTGATCCAGTCTATGCATCTCTACAAATGCAGCTCTACAACAGCAGCTTCACGCCAGTCGAGGCTTGAGACCAGTGAGGTTCTCGATCGATTCAAAGATTTGCTCCAAAGGTGAGGCATAAGTCACCAGGAGCTGCGACACACCTCCTATGACCATAGCCACAGCTCCCCCATTCTCGCCAATCACAATGGCCCCCGAATCACCAGGACCCGAGAACTTCTTCTCTTTCACGTCTGATGCTGATATCGGAATGACCAGTGAGTCAAGGGTACCATTATCGGTCTTATTTCGGACAAGAGCAACCACAGGATGTATGGTTCCTATCTTGACGTCGCTGACCAATCCGTATTTCAAGCAGGGAATTTGTCGACCTTCGGACTCGGACATTGAAACAATACTGCTGACTTGCACAGGTAGGTAGTCATCTATGCTGGGATCGAGGGTGAATCCCGATCTGAAAGGGATCCGTTGCCCCAACCTTAGAATATTCGGAGAGACACCGGCAGGGACAATGTTATCATCCAATCGGATCAGAGCCCAATCTTCGAGATGGGTCGTTGTCGAATCGCTGGCGCTTCGAGACCGATATGATACCACCCCTATTCGACGGTCCTCTTCGCGATTCCAATCTGCTCGAAGCTTTGTACAGAGGTTTTTCATCTCGCGCTGTTCATAATTCAGGACCTTCAATTCGAGAGTGATCAATTTGGCCTCCTCAGGGTCGCTACTCTCAATAGTCGAAAGTATTCCTGTCTTCCATTCGATCTTATGAGCAATCTCCTTCAATTCACTATCGATCAACTCGAGGTGATCAAGAAATTGTTGGTTCCCCATCAACAAAACATCCTGGCCGGTTTTGGTCGAGTCGGTTGAGTGATCAAGTGTCTTTGTCCCATTCAAAGCGTGTCGAGTTGATAGAAGGTACGTTTCGGGATGTTCTGCGAGCTTGAGGAACACTGCGCCTGTCCCACCTGCCGAGTTCTCGGCAGAAGATGAGAGTGGCCAGCCGATGCCTAATTGAAAAGGCAGTTCATATTTATAGAAGTCGCGCCAGTACGGTTTCGCGGGGAGGAATCGTGGACCATTGTATAAAAGAACAGGACTGGCATGTACCTCAACGCGCACATCTTCGATTGAATGCGCCTTGAGCATTTCGCTGCATTGCGCGACCAGATCTTCCGCCTGCTCCGGGGACATTCTTCCTTCTTCCACTCCTATCCATAAGAGAGTACACGGATCGTAAGCTTTCTCCCCCTCACATATTTCTCCTTCTGGTTGCACCCTTTCAATGAGGTTCAAGCTAGTCATTGGCACCGCGTTGGCATCTACGATCGAAACAGCTTTCGGGATAATCGTACTCTGCCAGATTGAAACGATTGGCATGTCAGGGGACGCGGGCCGGTAGACGTCTCCGCAAACCCACATCGTCCGTTTTCCCAGGTTGCGATTGGGATCATTTGACGCGAGAAGACTCTTGGGCTGGACTGGGACCCAGAGCCATGAGGTGCCGTCTTTGTCGGCCATGATGGAGAAGACGAAATATTAGTGACCTGTATTGAATTTGCTATGTGTGAAGCGATAGAGTTGGGATCGTAAAAACAATGTGTATGAAGAGTGACAGAGTCAGTATAGTGAGGGCAATAACAAGTGAGGAAATAACAACAGACAGTGTGTGTGAAGCATAGGATTGAGGGACGTTCGGCAATTTCCATGGGGTAGACCACAAACAGGATTACAAGATGCATTAGAAACCACATATTGTTTCAGGTGATTCAGTAAGAGGGGATCACAATACAGTCTTACAGTCTAAATCTCCTAACCCAACCACTTGGTACTTCCAGGTGCGACACCTTCGAGCAGGCCAATTACCTCCTTCCAGTATATGTCAGTCGCCTTCATACCAGTCTTTGAAGCGAGAAACATGCTAGGTGACGCCTGAGGTTGACAGTCGGACCAGTACTACCTTCAGCTTCTAACCAGACTAGGCAGACCTACTTCATGACTGTCTTGAGCATTTACCACGGCTGTGGTGATATTTCGAGCCCCGACCTCGGCAGTACGAGAGAGGAAATTCAGAACCAACCCCGTCATCTTCCATTTGAAGGTATTGGGTCTCTTGAAATTTCGGCCAAGATTAGATGTACACAGTCCTGGGTTCACCGAAATGACGGTATACGGGACCACACAGATCAGCGACCTGACGATTATTTGCAGCAACAGCTATGGTCAGCAGGAGCACATTGAGATAGTCTTGCTTTCGACATGAAATATCGGGTGGCAGTGAGGTACTGGGTCTCGTCTTCGAACCATTTCAAAACCACCCCATCTTCCCTGACGGACTTGGCGATCGGCTCGGTATCAGCCCAGCCGTGTACTTTCGAGCTAGTGAAGATAATTCGAGCGGCTGGAGCCTTGACAAGAAGATGGTGAACGAGGAAGACGAGTAGTACTTGGGATAGGACGTTGACTTGATGCCTAGATCATTTAGCAAACATTCTCCGAAAGTCGCTTACGTTGTCTCGTAGCCGTCGATAGTGGATTCTCTTGGTATCTGGGTAAGACCTGGGTTTCGACTTTTCTGTCAGCCTTCAAGCCTTCCCACTTCACCTACCCGGCATTATTGATGAGAATGTCAATCCTTGGGAGAGACTGGCACTCATTGGCAAAGCTTTTTACGCTTTCAAAATTCGCGAGATCCAACTGCCAAAGATCGACTTTGACTCCTTTGGGAGCCCTTGTCAAGACTTCATCGAAAGCTTCTGTAGATGTGGTAGGATCCCTGACAGCGAGGATAAGTCGCTCGGGGGAAAGTGCAGTGAAGTGATGAGCCGCCTGCAGGCCGATTCCTGTACCATCAGCGTCGTGGAATGAACCCTGTGCACGACTCACCACAATTTGATCCGGTCAGTACTACGATCTTGCTTTTGAGATGATCACCATGTGGTGCTGGTGGTAAACTTGTCATCTGTGAAAGATAGAAATCGAGAGGAGGAGAGAAAGCCATGATGTATGTGCTGTAGGTATGAGTGGGAGTCAGTAGGTTCAGCTCAAAGTAGAGCGCTAGTATACTATTTCTATTCTCTAGAGGAAACGTACTTGCCACTCAAAGGAAGAGTCGACCCCTAGAGGTAGAAGGGATAGAAGCAAGCAAAAGATGAGAACCTTTTGAGTACCTTTGAGTGAGCCCGATATAGAAACAGCGGTCAAGGTTCCATTCACAGGTAAGTGCCTGTGCTTGCACTTCGCGGCACGTGTATCAATGTTAAGGTGTTTCGTAGAGTTCGCATGTCACGGTCGCAAATAGATACCAAATATAGGAGCGTCCGACTACAGAGCCTCCAAAGGCAACATATGTCCCTCAATCCCCAATCTCACAGTTTTGGTCCTCGTAAAAGCCTCAATAGCCCCACGACCATTAAACTTTCCCCACCCACTATCCCTAACTCCACCAAAGGGCAAACTATGCTGATCATGTACAGTCATTCCATTGATATGTACTGCCCCAACCTCCAATTTCTTGGCCACAGTCAAGGCTAGTCCGATATCGGATGTGAAAATGGCGGAAGATAATCCGGCTGAATGGGAATTTGCGATACTAATTGCGTCGGTGGTATCACGCGCTGTGATCAAGGTCAGGAGAGGGGCAAAAGATTCGTTCTGATAAGCCGGGCTTGATGGAGGTACTGAAGCGAGGATGATGGGTGAGGAGGTGGTCCCGGAGATAGTTGGTTCGGGGGTGACGAGGCGGGCTCCCTAGTTATCAGTGTAATCCTTTTCAAAGGAGGAACTGGAACTCGCTGATTGCACAGCCTCGTCGACGACTGATTTCAGTTCATCGACAGCAGAAGGCCTAATCAGATCGAATTTCCGGTCATGAATAGTCTGAACTGCATCTTTCAATGCCGCCTCGAATTCGGTCGCGAGGGACTCATGAACAATGACTCGTTCAGTCGACATGCAGATTTGCCCAGAGTTGAGGAAAGCGCCGAATATGATCTGACGTCAGTTCCATAGTTGATGGATGACTTACATGGTTGGCTGCTATCTTGACGTCGGCGCCTGGTAGGACCAGTGCCGGGGATTTACCGCCTAATTCCATTACTGATGGTCTACTTGTCAGTTTCGTAAATGACAAGATGGACGAGACGTTACTTTAGATGCTTTCCACAGAGAGCAGAGAGCTTGCGACCAAGACCAGTCGATCCAGTAAAGTTGATCATCTTTTATCAGTACTTTGTCGCTAGGAATAGCGAGACCCACTCTGATATCCTCATGAGCAACGAGCTGCTCCACTCGCTGAGCTACATCCTCCTCTGAGAAATTTAGGATTTGCAGAACACCGTCGGGTAAACCAGCATCGCGAAAGAGTGGTCCTAGGAGATGATGGAATTGAGGTATCAGAGGAGACGCTATCATCAGCTCCTGCAGGAGATGGTGTCTCACATTTCATAATCACCGTGTTCCCGCAAGCGAGTGGGTATACTAATCATGAGCTTATGCTCCCGCGATGTAGGTCCAGTACGTACCGATGGATCTCAGAGTAAGGGATAATGGGAAGTTGAATGCTGGAATAGATAATATTGGACCGTGGGGCTCACGCAGGACAAGCGAGGTGATGGAATCGATGGAAGGCGGTATCCACCCCTTCATATTTCAGCTCGTATTCATAATGCTTATGTCAAGACCCACATCAATGGAGATAGCTCTGTAGCATTAGCTTTGCCCTCGGATGACATGAAAAATGGGTCCTTACGTCGCTGCTGCTCCGTCAGTGATATTAATCACCGATTTCTGATCGGCTCCTGTGACAGTTGGCGACATCGCAATGTCCGCCAATAACGCTTCTGTCAAGCTAGGAAATCGCTCTTTTAGCAAATTAACCACCTTGGAATCAGAATGTCCTTCCCTTGAATTGAGATAAGCTCACATTGCCCAGGATCTCCCTCCTTTTCCATCCTGTCGTTTCTCTCCATTCTTGATATGCACTCATCGAGTGTTTCACAGCCTGCTCCCTACAAATAAGCATACAATAAGAAGCCAAAGGGGACTCACGTCTCAGCCTCCCCTGCGACAACTACTTCACAAGTCTCTTCTCTGGACTTTGAGTGTCGTATACGGGTAGTACCACCAGAGGAGGAATTTACGGCCTGACCATTTATCCAGAGGGGTATCGTCGTCAAGCTTCTTCTGTTCACCCTAGCAGACAAACTCTGACCGGCATGTCTCCTCAGATCTATGAGCCCGTTTCGAGCGCTCATTGTATTGAGCTTGCAGCTGTTGTAAATATGGTTGGAGATGGAAGATCAAGTACGGTGGATCCACATTCACCGATATCTTGATTCAGAGTACGTGCCTGTCCTTAAATCACGTTTCCACCAGACACTTTATCACCAACTTCTCATCCAAAGATCAGGACACAAGTATGCCTCAGAGTAGGTGGTAAACTGTCTTAGCTTTCCAAATTGATACAGTTCTTAGCTTTCTGTAACTGCATAGACATTCCGTCGTGCGATATGGATTGACCATCGATTTCCTACCCCTCGGGCATCTACCAATTTGTGCCTGATTATGCCCGAGCTCTGATCTTCGTTCGCAATTGACCATAGCAATCATCATACCATGAGGAGGTTTGATCTAAATACTCTGACTCTGACAAGATCCTTGCGTAACGTCTCTCAAACAATTTGTCCATTTCACAGCAATGATGTATTCCCAAGAATCCGGTCTCGCGTCACGAAATGGGGATTGCTGCTTTCAATGAGGTAATGTCCGACATGGTGCATGCTGTAGTAATAATGATGATGATACAATGACATATATTCAATCTTGTTCCCTCTTCCCTCTTCCTCGGTCCCTTCTCTTAAATACCACTACTCCGCCCTACTGATAAGCATCAGGCGGAATAGATCCCTTAATCTCCTCGTAATTCCTCAATGCCGTATCCAGATCCCATCCATTCTGCACCAAACACATGGAAGCGTACTGGGCATTCATCCCTGTTCTCTGTCTGACTTGTTCGACAAGTACTTCTTGGGCATTGTTTGGTTCCTTGATACTTACTCCGTCGAGGAGGAGGGAGCGAGTTGGTTCGGTGAATGCGCCGGTACCGTAGTAGTTGTGAACTGTTAATGTATCGGAGATGACAGCGGCTGGCCATCCTGCACTCTGAGCCCTGGTCATCAGCTACTGTGTAAAAGCTCAGAACAGAATCGCTTACAGTGTCCCCTGTCCAGCATCGGCGAGGATGAAGGTTCTGGTGAATGATCGAGTGGTGCCGGAGGGTACTGCCATCAGCACAATCAAAAGCGGGTAAACTTACATTCTTTGAATTCTCCTTGAATCATGGCGCAGATCCTAGTATCGGTACCGCTTCCATCAAGAACCCATCCATCAATTGACCACTTGGCAGGATCATCGAGTGGATGTTCAGTACGCGGGACAGCCTGAGTCCACCATCGCAGTAGCTCATCTGGATCTGTTGGTGATTTGAGTGTTCGCATTCGCTGTTCGACCTTGTCGATACCTCGGAACAAGTTTCGTCCAGGTAGTGCGGTCCAAACGTCGAATGAAGCTGGTTTGGCTCGGGTGTCGTTACTCCTCTGAACGTGGTCGTAATGTACTGAACGAGATCGGAGAGTGTTGGATGAGATGGAGATGGTAGCTGTAGGGATATAGGCCGAGAGGCATTGAGCTCGATCGGTGTCGAAGAGCGAAAAGTACTTGGCGCAGAATTGCATGATGGACGAAGAAACGCCTTCAGACTCCATGAATGCACCCTTGACGTCAAAGGGGAATGCGAATGGTTTTTGACGAAGTTCGTTCCTCTGCTCATCGGTCCATCGGATCTTGGGTTGTCGCGTAATGGGAAAGACGATTCGATTCAAGTTGACTCCATCAAGAATGAGCAAGCTAGGAAATCGTCGAAGAATGTCGCTGATGATGAGCATTAATTCGGTCGTCACGGAAGTGGACTTACTGTTGGTAGGTCTCGTCGCCGTTTGGTTTCTGCAAGGTGTTTTCACGGAATGTACATCCGTTGAGTTTGAGCTCGATAAGGTTCTTCAGGCCACCAGTGCCTGCGTTTGCTTTGCCCTTCTTCTCTCCTGATGAAAGTAGCTCGTCTAGCATCTGGACAGCTTGAATGGGATTGCCGCTGAGGTCCAGAGCTCGGAGGTAGGGTAGTGAGGAGGGTAGTCGGGATAATTGGTGTAATGTACGGAAGTCGTTGTCTGCGAGTGAGAGATTATAGATGGGTGATTTGGTAGGCTGATCATTAGCATCTTGGTATGTACGGAGTCAGACGCGTCACATACCTCTTGTAGGACGTTGTCGATGAGTTTCCAAAATACAGCACCAGAGGTCTCGGGCGCGTCTCGATGACCTGGTGGCAGTATTCCATGCTGCTTCAGCCATGGGTCGTTCTGTAATGCCTGATATTAGTATCTACTTTGCCTTGAACAGCATGACTTACCCCCATGTTCAAGGAACCCGGTGTCACCAGACGGGATCGTAGCCACTGCTTCATTTCCTCGCTCCGTAGCATTTCCGACAACTTGCTTTGACTAGCCTTCTTCTCCTTCATCCTCTGTGCGGCATCTCCTTTGAGTATAGGTGGTGTTCCAGCAGGTAACCGTTTGAGTTGAGCGGATGTTGGACCTGGACGACCAGAACGGGGTGGCGGACCAGCATTATCGATGGGCATACCATTTGCATCGACTCGTCGTCGCTCGGGCCGGCCGGCGTACGGTTTGCTTGTTCGGTGTACCCTTTCGCCCTGCACGTTAGATTTCGAGGCAAATTGGACACGACGTCGAGAGAGGCCTGGACGCGTGGTGGTTCCGGGAGAAGTGAGTGTGAAGGACGGAGGAGCCAGCATAGGCATGGACATGTCGATATCCATCGAAGTGTTCATCTTGGAAAGAACGCGCCAAGCAGGTAGTCGTGATTAAAGGATGTGGGTGTGATGTAGTGTGGTGAATGAAAAAGAGTAATGCAAACAGAGCTCCATAGCTTGTTTGACTGCTTCCACAATTCCCACGCACAACATCCCATCGGATCGTAGATACGAAACATGGTAATGTCTCATGTCCCAGATTCTGGCCTAGCCCCGGTCCTTATAATACCACAGCATAATTGAATTGCATAGCTCACCTGATTAGGGATATATCCTGTCGAGCCTATAGTTGCCCTCCGTCCTGATCCTGACCCTCTTACAGATCTTCCACTATTAGAAGCACCATCCACTTCCATGCCTGGAGTTCCATCCTTCTTGATACCGCGAAGTGCCGAGGTGAGACCTCTTGCCGAAGGTCCGCCGGTAGCTGAGCCTCTAATTGCTATTGAGGATGAGGATGATCCTTGTTGTTGTGTTGATGATGATGATGCTGATGCCAGTGCTTGTTGGAATGCTGACATTGTATATAGAGTGTATAGAGTAATAAGTATGGTACAGAATGAAAGAGATAGAGTGCAAGGAGAGGGTCTTTAGATAGGATTCAAAGGAGTGGCAATAGAACGGAAGTGGCACATGCCTATCACTGTCGAGGTTGATTAGGCGTACGGGGAAACATAGCTTGATCTCGCTCTCTGTCTATCACCTGTACATTCTTTCTCTATACTACCTACTCAATCCATCTCGCTATGCCCGCAGCTACAGCAACACTGCCTAATGGCAATGGTACCGCAGTGAACGGTCACGCCGATGGCAAAAAGTCCTCAGCAAAGTCGAGGGGAGCTTTGAAGAGGCTCAAGGCAAAAGCAAAAGCGGCGAGAGCAGGGACTGAATCCGAAGCAGAGACGGACAAGGAGAGTGATACAGAGGTATGATATGATACCATTATGGATAATAGCCTCGAAGCTGACTCAGTCTAGTCGGTCGCTTCGACTGCATCAGTAGCTTCGACTATCGATTTAACGATTCCAGACCCTTCGGATCCAAGCTACGCGGCTTTCGCTTCCATCTTCAATCATTTCAATGAGAGTGGCGAAGGAGGGGAAGCAG
This sequence comes from Vishniacozyma victoriae, assembly GCA_017654735.1. NCBI lineage: Eukaryota > Fungi > Basidiomycota > Tremellomycetes > Tremellales > Bulleribasidiaceae > Vishniacozyma > Vishniacozyma victoriae. Next base: position 2,676,499 of record JADPYG010000088.1, read on the forward strand.
AGAATGCATATGGTGGAATATCCAAGCCAGAGGTGTACTACTCGGATGAAGAGGACGAGGATGATGAGGAGAACAAGGCAAAGGCGGCTGCGCGAGCGGCAGCAGAGTCGGGTTTGACTAGGAGACAAAGGCGGGCGGCTGCTGTAAGCCTGATAATCCGAATGATCGGCAGAGCTGACGAGTAGAAATTGACAGTATCGGAATTGAAGCAGTTGGTCGACCGGCCGGAGGTTGTAGAGTGGTTTGACTGTGATGCCCGTGATCCACGATTACTGGTCAGCTTGAAGTCGTACCGAAAGTGAGTCACCTTTTCGCATCCTCGATGATTCATCTGATAATCCAGTACGGTCCCAGTACCAGTCCACTGGAACGCCAAGCGAGATTATTTAGCCGGAAAGCGTGGTATTGAAAAACCACCATACCTACTACCTCGTAAGTTGTCGTCCCGCAAAATCGACTCAACTGACGCCCAGCCTGGATCGCCGAGACTGGTATTGGAGAACAGCGAGATGCTGTCAAAGCTAAGGAAGCTGGTCAGACATTACGACAAAAGACCCGAGAGAGGGTTCAACCTAAAATGGGAAAGATTGATATCAATTATCAGAAATTACACGATGCCTTTTTCCGGTATCAAGGTAAACCTAAAATGACCAAGTTCGGGGAGGCGTAAGTCCACCTGCAGGTATCTTTGACAGATTACTGATTATAAGCTACTACGAGGGTAAAGAGCTAGAAGCGGATTTGAGGACAAAGAAGCCAGGAGAGCTTTCTGAGGAATTAATCGAAGCGCTTTCCATCCCACCTCTGGCTCCTCCTCCATGGTTGATCGCAATGCAGCGATTCGGTCCCCCCCCAAGTTACCCCAATCTCAGGATCAAGGGTCTAAACGCTCCCATCCCAGCTGGGTAAGTTGTTTCCCAACTCATTGAATTTGAGTTGATGAATAGTGCCCAATGGGGTTTCCATCCTGGTGGATGGGGTAAACCACCCATGGACGATTTCAATCGACCATTATACGGAGATGTGTTTGGTGTACTACAAGGAGCCGAGCTCGGGGGTCAGGAACAGATTGATCGATCCCTATGGGGTGAGATTGAACCTATTGAGGGTAAGCCAATTTCTTCACTCTGCCATGACATAATTGACATTATTAGAAGACGAAGAAGAAGAAGAGGAAGACGACGAAGATGAAGAGGAAGAAATGCCCGAAGACGAAGAACCAGCTGGCGGCCTCGAAACACCATCCGGAATGGCAACTCCATCAGGCATGCACTCTGTCACATCAACAGTACCTGCTGGACTCGAGACACCCGCCTTTGCCGATCTACGAAAGAAGAGAAGGGAGGATAGTGAAGCTCCTGCACCTGGTCCTTCGCAACCTAGGGATCTTTACCAGGTTATCCCAGAACGTGAAACTAGTAGTAAAGGGTTCATGGGAAGCAGTTCCGCATACGACATGTCGAGCGTTGGTGCCGGTGTCCTCGGAGCAGAGGATTTGGGCAAGAAGGTAAGCTCGCTGTTTCTTATACCGTGGACATAGCTGACGATACAGCGCAAGGCCGGAGATGTGGACGTTTCAATGGACGATGATGAGATGACACAAGATCAGCTCAAGGCGAAATACGAAGCATCCCGCTCAGCAGCCAGCAGAGTTCACGTACCAGGTGCAGATGTTGATAGGAGCGGATTCGACGATGTCGTCAGTGATCAAATGAAAAAGAGGACAAAGGTTCAAGAACCGAAAAAGGGCAAAGGCAAAGAGAAGGAGAAATTCAAGTTCTAGATTTTCACACTTGTATCTTTCTCGTATACGTCAGTCATGTACTCGTACGAGTTTCTACCCTTTTCATACAGCATGCATGTATGTATCTGTGCTGTTCGTCATGTCGTAAACTTCATATTGCCTTCTGGCCAGAACTGAATCTATCTATTTTTTTACTCCCAATACTTCCTGATCTTCATCTTAGACTACGGGCCATATCCCTGACTTCGCCTCTGATACCTCGGACTCCCCTGCCCCTGTCCCTGTCCTTGCCCTTGTATCTGCCCCGGTGGTCCTCCGAATGGGTTATTCGACCCAGGCGCTCCAGCACTTCCATTATGATATGGACCCGAAAAACTTGCTCTAGCCTGATGTCCTCCCGGGGAATGATATGCCTGACTAGGTTGAAGTGGAGTATACATCATCCCCATGGACGGATCTCTGCCATCGAAACCATCAAATCCCGAGTTTCCACCCGTAGCGGCAGGCGGAGGGAATGCAGGGAGGTATCCGGGAGACGAATGATTACTCGCATGAGGGACGTCGAAGCGGTAAGAAGCTGTCGCAGGCGAATGTGGAGTCATACTGATGTGTGGTTGCATTTGATACGATACCGATCCTTGTGATCGATGACCCCGTCCAGGAGATGGTTGGACATGACTAGGTCCATATTGACCAGGCATCACCCATCCTCCACTCATTGCCGCTAGTTCCGCTTGTTCTTGAAGATACTCGAGTTGGGGGTAACTTGCATTATGCATTGAAGATTGTTTAGTGTGACCACTTGCATGACGGCGTTCCCATTCGCGGATGGCATCATCACGGTTAAGGACCGGTGTGAGATTTCTCTGTCCAGATGGATCAGGTGCGCCGAAATGTGTAAGTCGTGCAAGGGCAGGTGGGATAGCGTCCATCTGATTGATTGTGTTTGCTCGATTACGTGACGAGGGATAGTACGAGTTGGGAGGTGGGTTGGTAGGTTGCAGCATCGGAGGTGGATTTGGCCGTAAGGTAGCATGCGAAGTTGAAGGGTGCATTGATTGGGATGGGACTCTCGGCTGGTAATTACCAGGAGGAGGACCCATGGTCATATTACCACCCGACCTTGGACCAGACCATTGTGGTTGAGGCGGTGGACCCTGTGGTCCACTGGGTATACGGTGTTGTTGCGGATGTTGTGGGGGATAGGCGCCTTGAGGAGAAGGTTGGGATTGGTCGTATCCTTGTCCTTTCCCTGGTCCATACGGCTGGCGAATCGCTTGCTGAGTCTGAGGTGCCGGGTACGCTTGCTGCTGCTGTTGCTGCAATTGCTGATTGTAGGCCGAAGCGTCCGAGTAGACTCGTGGTTGTTGTCGGGATCCACCAGGACTCTGAACGAGTCCAGCGTATTTCGTACCAGACGACTTGGAAGGTGTCTCGGTGGCTGGGAAAGTGGATCGTTTTGCGGACGAAGGTGGTCCGGGCTTGACATCAGCAGGTTCGTTCCACCACTGGGGGCTATGACTCACCTGGAAAGGTCCAGTAAACTTTTCTCCAGTGATGAAAGGATGCTTAGCAGCTTGCTGGGGTGACCACCGCTGGATCGGATCCAAATTGAGTAGACCCTCAACAAAATCAACAAATGCTCGTCGGTGAGCCATTTCTGATCATCAGCTTCCTTCTCTACAACAAAGTTGCAGGAGCCTACCTTTATCAATATCAGACTGCTTGGCATTCTTTTTAGAGAACGAGTATTCCATGATGATATCGTTGAGCCGAGTTTGCTTGAAATACTGCTTGCTTGGCTGTTCATTCGTACGATGTTCTGCGGCGTACTGGTCCATTGGCTTGAGAGTATAATTCTTTCGACCATGTGCGTCGACATGGCAATTGAAGAACTCGTGTGTCTGCTTTCCGACTTCGAGTAAATGGCTCGGGGGATTACTGCTTATTAGCTCTCACTCCGACTCACAAAGGCAGAACTTACCCTAGCATCTCTGTTATCCTCGCGACTTGGTTATACTCGCTTGTTCCGGGGAAGAGCGGTAACCCAAGGAAGAGCTCGACGACTATACAGCCCAAAGACCACATATCGATAGAAGTCGAGTATGGTAAACCGAGCAAGACTTCTGGAGATCGGTAGAATCGAGATTGAATATATGTATAGACAGTCTGCATTTCGTGACATGCCGATCCGAAATCAATGACTTTGATTTGGGGTGATTGTAGCCTAGACGTCAGCTGGGTCCTGCAGAAGCGAGCTTACGATTTAAGAAGGATATTCTCAGGTTTGAGATCACAGTGGATCAACCTTGCGTCCTTCAATACCGCCAGACATTCCAGTAATTGCTGAGTAAAGACCTTGACAAGCTGGGTGCTGAGTCCCTTGAACTGATTCTGTTTGATCAATTCGTAGAGATTTGATGATAGGCATTCAAAGACAAGGCAGAGATGGCTCTTGTGGGTGAATGAGGCGTGCATCCGTAGAATGTGATGTTCGTCGCGGGGGTCGTGCGTTGTGTTGAGCTATACGTCAGAATATGTACCCGCCTCGGACAGATTGACCTACCAATTCTAGAATGGCGACTTCCATCTTACTCTGATTGAGATAAGCCGGCTTGTTCTTGACCACCTTCACCGCAAAGAGCTCATGCGTCCTCATATTCTGACACTTGACAACCTGCCCAAATGTTCCCTGACCAAGAACATCCAGGATGAGGTATCTGCTCATCAGCTTCTGCCAATTCACACGTCGTTTAGCTCACCTATCACCACCCTGTTCACCACCTAGGACATCATTGACATATAGGATATAATCATAATCCTCATTATCGGCCCCATCGTTATGGACCGGTTTGCTCGGCTTCGTGAGAACTCGACGTGGATTATCGGAAGTCTCGTAGCGGAATTGCGGATTGCAAAGCGAGTACGTCTGGGTGAGGTCGGATGTCAAGCACTTGAGCGGCTGTGGGTCAGCTACTGTTCTCATCTCGGAGCCGCAAAACTCACACTAAGATATTTGCCAGACTTGGTAGGATCCGCTCGCCTTCCATTACTATGTGTATTCACGACTGGTTTCAAATCTCCAACATCCCTAACATCCCGTAGTCCTTGCCTTGATGATCCTCGATTCGAGCTTGTCCGTGATGACCCACGCATGGAGGAATCCTGTTGACCCTGTAAGGCTGGATTGGCAGATTGACTAGTCGGAAACAATTGTTGAGATTGTGACCTGACATTAGGCGGAGCTTTGGCAGGTGATACAGGCGAGTATCCTCCCCATTGCGGCGAATGTTGCATTGGCGATACCGGCATTGTATTCCCATGCATGGGGAGTAGACCTTGATCGTATGGCGCGAATCCGACTGGTGAAGCACCATCGTATGGGTTTGTCATGGGTGAATGGGGACTGAGATCGTTCCGGGAGTAAGGCGAGAGCGGGTCCGATATGAGTGAACGAGCCGAGCCGCCTGAAGCTACCCTTTGGTTGGTTGGTGGACGATAGTCGGCCCATTGATTGTTTCCAGATGAACCACCATCAGATCCACGAGGAGCATACGGGTTTGGTCTCTGACCCGAGCCAACTGCCCCAAATCCAACAGGACTGAGTTTTGATGGGGAAGCCGAATCAGTCCGAGTCTTGAGTTGAGGGGGCCGACTGAGGTGGGATGGGATAGGCGGTGGATTCATGGTAGATCCAGGTAAAGGTCGAGCGCCAGCAGGTGACGACATGCCTACATCTCGCATGGGGGAATTAAACATTCCATTCCTCCCCTGCCCTTGGGTATCGGGACGATTGTATCCCCATCCACCTTGCTCATCTGCCATATCCATATTCCCCAGACCAGATTCTACATCATCCGAAGCGTACGCGTATGGATCCTTTTTCCTTGCTCCTAATGACGCGCTTCTAGCTAGTGATCCGAAACTACTCGATGCCGAGGGAGGAGGTTGAAGCTCGTCATTACGTTGTTGATAGTGATACGCCATGTTTGTGTTGGTGGGAGGAGGTCGTGATTGTGGAGGAGGCAGTACACCAGCGGAATGCGGACCGGAAGACTGGAATTGCGGTTGAGGGAAAGATATACTGTTTCGGTGGCCGTGAGAACCAGCTGTAGCAGGTGCAGGGAGCGAGTCCATACCTATACCAGATTGAAGTATCTTGTGTATTGGGTAGTCGATAAGAGGAGGTGGAAAGGTGCCTTGGAATGAGAGTAGGGAAGGAAACGACAACGACCGAAGTTGTGCCAAGGGAAGGGAAATCACGGGGCTAATCGTTAATCTTCCCCCTATTACCTGGCTAGCGGAACTCACCTATTCCCTATGTAGTAGCTCACTTATTCCATCCGAGTACTGCCTATTGATTATATCAACCACTGTACTCCAACTTCCAAGCGTATTACTGATGATGACGGAGTGATCGCAGTCGTCTGTACCCCGGAATTCCTTAATTCCTTTCCCTGAGTCACAGCGAGGTAAACTCGTGTTGCACCGCGATAAAGGCGTGTACCTTTGGGATGCGACAAGGCTACAGTAGTACTACGATGGTCTATTGTACTACTTGACAGTAGCTCCTATTGTATGAGGAGGGTTTGATATCAAAGTGAAGGTGTAGTGGAGAGTGGGCACAAGTGAAGCGAGTGAATGGAACGCGCCGGTTATTTCGAACGTGGCGCTATACACACAACCTCGTACCATCATCTTCTCTCCGTCACATCAAGACACGCTCGATACGTCCCGAAGCAACATGCATCTTATTTGTATACAACCTAATCACCTCTACCAAGCTTATCTAGAGCCCTAACACCTTGCTCATCCCATTCAGCTTTAGTAACCCAGAAAGCTTCCCTGTCCTTCATGATATCAGCCAACACGGCACCTCCGAGGAAGACCATGTGTTTTCTCCTTGGAGGATCTTCGATACGGATCTTGAAGTTCTACCAGTCAGCCACTGTCACTTTTTGTAACGTGTTACTTACCTTTAGCCTAGATCCGTCGTTACCAAGTACTCTTGTCAAGTAGAGCTGCTTCATCTCCTTCTCGAGACGGGATGGGAAACCGGGGTACATCGATGAACCACCAGAGAGCACAATATGTTTGTAGAGCTCTGTTCGAGTGTCAACGGCGGCTTGCTGGATGGTCTGGAATAGGAGTTCTAATGATTAGCTGTGGTCAAACTAGAGACCATCAGCTACTAACCAGCAACACCGGGCTGTTCAACATCGACTAGATGAGGCTGGAACATGCACTCGGGTGCTTCGTATCGCTCAGATCCGACCTTGATGACTCGTCCGTCGGGTAGCTGACTGTCAGTTGACGTAGATGAAATACTGAGGGACTCACGGTGTAGCTCTCGACCAATGTTGTCGTTTCCTCAGAAAGCTTCTTGTCCATTTCCAAATCATAACTCATGAAACAGAGAGCCTCCTTGATCCCTCGTACAGTCTCGAAATCCGCTGTCCTCTCGAAGGCGTAACCTCGCATCAAGAGTAGCTTGATCAAGTATCGAGTAACATCACGTCCGGCAACATCCAGTCGACGAGTCAAGTGGGGGAGGGCAAATCCGTCGTACACAGGTACGATGTGGGTGACACCATCTCCTGAATCGACGACCACACCAGTCTGTAGACCTATACGTCAGCTCATGCAGTGATCTACGCAGCGGACTTACCCTGAGCATACAACGTCAAGACAGCCTGAATAGCGACATAAACACCTCCAAAGCCGTACTCCTCAAACATGGTCTCGCACATCCTCTGTCGGTTGACTTTTGGGTTCATTGGAGGTTCAGTCAATAGAACCTTTTGCCCCTTGGTGTCTACCTTGAGCTTCTGATCAAAGGTGTAATCCCAGAGATGTCGCATATCCTCCCAGTTCTTGACGATACCGTGCTCCATTGGCTGAGTTACTTGCAGCGAGGAACGATGCTCGGCAGCTTCGTCTCCGACCATGATATCGCGGATAGCGGTGGATCCTTGTCGTTCCTCCGCTCGAAGGATTGGACGACCGACGATTGAGGGGAATACTAAAGGTCAGCTTCCCAGTACTCGCAAGCGAGAGTGGGGGACCATACCATGTTCGGGAAAGTTGGATCCGGCGTAACCACACTTTACGAACTGAGTTGTCAGCTCTATCTCTTGAGTGTCTGGTAAGGTTTGAGCTGTACTTACTCCGGTACCATTGTCCACTACCAGCGGTCGAGATTCCATGTTGGGGGAGGCGCAGTAGCGGTGTTCGGGGGTCTGAGCTAAGGGGTTCCGGGGAGATTTGAGTAGTGATTCTCGAAGATTCTAACACGCGTGATGACTAGCTTCGCGAGTACTAGGTGTTGGTATATGATCAAGGTTGTATAGGTATATAGTCTGTATAGAGAGTGGGTGAACTACTCTATAGCCTGGTGACGTACAGCCATCCCACCCAGCTATCAAGTGCCACACTCCCTGAACTACAGAATGGCTGGTGGATATCGCCGCATATCACCGACAATTGTAGATCTGTGCCTGGTTCAAGGTGTATGTAGGTGGCAATCAACTGACCGACCTTCATCATTGGTAATCTACACTTTCTCAAATCACATACACCTAGTCATCAGTAGTCACAATGGTCTGTAAGAAGTGTGAGAAGGTGAGCTTATCTCTCTGCTACGTGATCAAGAGCTGACAGGTCCCAGAAAACATCAACATTAGCCGCCCCAGATCCATTTCAGCCATCTTCGTCTACACGGAAAATAGGAGAGAACAAGCTCTTATCCGCCAGAGCTAGGGCTTCTCCCTATACGAAACCCAATCAGATGACAAAAGGAGGAAAGATGGGTATTAACCCATATGGAAACAAGTGCCTGGATTGTAAAGTAAGCCAAAATTCACCATTTCTTCGATATTTCACTCCCCTCCTTCACACAACACCTGCCTCAAGTCATTCCAGGCTAACCAGATAGCAAGCAGTGCAGCAGAACCAAGCGACAAGATGTCAGAAGTGTGCATACAAGAAGGGTTGCTGCTCTATCTGCGGCGTTATGGTGCTTGATACGAGCCGTAAGTCGACCAAAATCGCCCAAATTGACTTTTGCTGATTTACAAAGGGTACAAGCAGACATCAAAATGAGTCCACTGGACCTTTGCATTCGATTCACGAAATTACGATCCCCAAGTTGTACATCTTAGTACATTACAACACATATGCAAGTATAATGTCCGGAATGTCGTAGCCATCGGAACGTCTGGTATTTTTCGCGATGCCTCACGTATGTGGCCTTCTCTTCCGCAACCACATACCGAGCTCATGCGTTATCGAATTCGTCGAGCCGAACCTTAAAGACCACTCAATGTATCTGCAGATATGGCACGAGGCGAGACTTGTTCGAAAATTGCTCGTGCCAAATATGACTTCTCGAACTGGATCCGGAACCCGACTTGCTTTGCCCATCTTTGATTGACATCGTCTTACATGGAGAAAAACCAAGATTGAACATGAATATCTATATACCATTGCGGGACAATCGATATTCTTGACTATCTCGAGACAACAGACACATCGCTGGTATCCCTTGCGGCTTGACTTAATCCGTCTATCTCGATGTCCCGTATTTGATCTCGCTCCCGACGTTTCTGACATCTGGTGGCTTTATTCTGACTGTTTTGTATCCCTTGTTCTGACATCTAGTAACATCGTTCTGACCCTCTTGTATCCATGTTTCAGACATCCTGCAGCTTTACAACGGAAACCTAGCATACACCACCAGTGCTCCGCTGTAAGTTTGCTTCGAAGTGTGCGCCAGTAAATCTAAACGTCATGTCATTACGAAGTCCCAAATCGTATAATATAGTATAAGTAAACAAGTATGCCAGTCAAATGTCCTCAAACCTCTCCCACTTTCTCTTTTGCAACCTAGCCCCTCCTCATAAAGCTTCCCAATCGAGAGAGACGATTACCCTTCTTTCTCACACTCCCACTGACCGATCCCATCTCACCATTCGTATGATCATTCGTGCTGATACTAGCGCCAAGAGGTCCTAGGGTATCACTACTCTTGTTACTACCCGCAAAACTCAACCGATTCCCGAGCGTAGCTAGGGGATTTGGTTTATCACGAGTAGGTGAACCAATGGGCGACTTTGATCGAGATGGCGATACCAAGGACATGGGTCCGTTCTTTGCTGAAGAGGTGACTGGGGATGTGGCGGATAACGAGGGTTGCTTTTGAGGAGTGGCGGGGGGTCCGACTCGTAAAGCCGGAAGATCGTAAGGAGCAGTCACTCGAATAGAGGGCCTGGAAGACAAGTCAGATGGTCGAGGTGTTGATGCGAATAGTGACTGGTCAGTGTCAAAGTGGAGAGGAGGAAGTGGACCAGACTGCCTGTTTGCCGATTTTGGTAAAGCCGCAATCTCGTCTGGGAAGGATCGAATGAAATCTGGTCGTGAGCACAAGAGATTTCGGCGAGACGATAAACTCACGACTCCTCAGGGCCTCATGGAACGCTGTATCCTTGCATACTTGAGCGTGCAAGTCCAAAGCCTGATCGATTACACTAGCGTACTCGAGTATCTCCGCTCGAAGTGTCTCGATATCTTCCTTCTGTCCGGGATGAGTCGCTTCGTAGGTCGGATCAAGGAATGTCTGGCGGTAAAGCTTGACTCCGCCCTGAACCGGTGAATCGACAGCGCCATTGATGGCAGTGCCCAAATGCTTGACACTAGCACATTAGCTCAGAACCGGGTTACGACCATTCATGGAGGAAAGACGTACTTGAGCTTCCGAATCCGAGGAGACGTATGAGCTTTAAGGCTACGAGACGCCTCTTTGACATTGGTGATAGCAGCATGAATAGGGCTGAGATGCTCATACTTGACCTCGACCACTTCACTTCTCGCAAGAACAGAGGGGAATGTCTCCTTGCCTGCGGTAGTCAGCTTTGGCATGTTGATGAGAAATCTTTTGACTTACAGGTGAGAGTAGTCTTTTCTAGCCAGGTCATGACTCCAGCATTTTCATCTTCAGACCTTGTAGAGGCAGATAGCACCTTGTATGGCCGCAGCGTTGAGAAAGTCTTGATATTGTTGTATCGATGATAGAGCTGAACATTCTCGTTGACCCCGGTGATAAAGACTCGATGCGAGAGGTCCGGCTCTGGATTGACGGATGTAACCCAAATAATTTGATCAGGTCCGGATCGTAATGGTGGTGAAGGCTGCATCTTTGAGCGATGTAGAGTTGCCTCGGGGTACTTGTGCTGTAGCACATCACAGCTTTCAGTCAGCAAGTTTCTCATGACCAGAAGGGAGGTGACTCACAAATCAGAAAACTGCTGCCACGGCTCACCCCGTACGACGTACTCCTTGCCCTGGCAAAGCGCAGGTCGGAAGTCACCATAGAAAGCGACTCGGTAGTATTCAGGCTTCTGCCGTGGTGTTGTCCTGATCTGGTCCCAGAGCTTGGCCTGGTAGGCGAGTAACTCCGATATCTTCTCTGCATCCCAAGTGCTTGCCTGGTGACGACCACATAGTTCAGTAGCCAAGCTCAGAGCCTGCTCATATGCCTGCGCTTCGACTACATGTCAGCGATGCTCAAACGTGCGTCAGAATGGCATACCAAAGTAATCCAGACAATGTCGATATATGGCTTCCTTCCTCTCGAAAGGCGTCTGAACCGGTAAAGCAAGATCTCCCTCGGCAAAGATCTCTACCTCGCCTTCAGTCGTCCAATCATACAAATCCGCATGAAGCTTCAGAGTCAGACCAGCCGAGATCCAGTTCTTTTCCTTGATAAATAGATCCTTGAGCTGGTGAATAAAGCGGACATAAAGCCCTTGTCGACCGATACGTTTGATGAAGTCGAGCATCTGATATGTCGCTGCAGCTCTTTCTTCTGCCCATTCTGGAGTTTCTGGTAGCTCCCTGACATTCTCCAGTAATGCGATGAACAGCTCAATCTCATCTAGGAAAAGGGCGACCTTGGTGTGGAAGGTATCGTCGATGGTCGGTCCGTTCTCAAAGACATTGCGAAGTTCTGTGACAAACCACGCTCTAGCAGCGGGCTCGCCGGCAGTTACTGTCCTGCTCGAGAACTAGTGGTCAGTTGATGGACACTGAGGTAGAGATTTAGACGTACAAGCTTGTCTAGCTTTGCCAAGATCTCGGTCTCGATGACATTGAACGAGCCATTGAGAACATACTCGGCATAGATCATTGAATAGAGAATCTCCACAGCACTTCGGCAGGTCTCGTCATGACCAGACATACAGAGTGGCAAGATCCTTCCACCAAGACCAGTGAAGCGAGTCTGGTACTATCTAATCAGCGGTGATCGATCTGGCAAATGAAGAACGACTCACACCACCATATCGCGGACTCTCGCTCGTCGAAGCATGCTCATCAATCGGCCAGCCTATAGCATTCCATGACCTGACAAGGAGACCCACAGCATCATCCCTCAAATCACCGGCGATGACCCATCCAGCCCTCCTCTTTTGGTGCGTATGTTCTTCAAGCGCAAGTGCCTCGGAGCCGATAAGGTCACAGAGAACTTCAAAGTACTCGGTCCACAGCGTCACATCGAAATTACCAGAATCCCGAACGACCGGGATGAACTCGTCCTTCTCCAAGATCGATGCGGTAGAGCCCAGCATCTTGACGATCGATCCATGAGCCATGAGCGAGAGTGTCAGCCATGTCTTTGGGAACGCTTCGAAGGAGATGATCGATTTAGCGAATTTGAACATTGATACCAGCAATTTGGAGCATGCTTGAATACCCTCAATATCGAGTATCTCGGATAACCATCGGTGAAAGTTGTTGATAGGACTGGCGAGTATGAGAGACAGTATGACAACGGCAGTCTCGGCCATGCTGCATTTGAAGATCTCGGATTGAGGCGGTAGACTGTCTTCGCCTTCCAGCCTTTGTCTCTCGAGCAATGAAGGGGGTGGAAGTTGAGCGATAAGGGCAAAGGGATAAGTCATTGGGAAGACGTCAGGCGTTTGTTTCCATAAAGATCCAGTACCTTGATGTCGAGCCAACAATGCCAGTGTGCCAGGATGATTCGATTCCTGATAGGCCCCGAGGAGACTTCGAATCAGTTTCATTACCATGGAACGACGTACCTCGGCAGCAGAGTCAGGCAGTACTCTAGATTGTCCTCTTCCTGTGCTCTCGCCTCATCCTCGATGAGAGGGGAGATCAGCCATTCTTGTAGCTTGTTGACCATCCACGCGACCACCTACTTGTCAGCTGGGAAGAATTGCGCGCTCTACGAAGCTTACCGTGACCGCAATCCGATTACATTCTAGCCACTTGATCCTCTTCGTGTCCTTGACTCCTTGGTTATCCGTCGCATCTTCCCGCTCCGTATCATATCTCGCCAAATGAGGTCGGATCCATCGAATCATCGCCGGGACAAGCAAAGCTCGTGCCTCGGCTGTATCGAACGTACTCCTGACCACTTGAAGCAACAAGAATAGCTTATGGATAGCGATACTCCCCTCTGCCGGGGCGAGTGTATCCGCGAATGATATAATGGTCTCGGCAATTTCAAGCGGTGGGAAGACTTGTGAGAGACTAGGCAGGATATCGGCAAAATGCTGGACCGCCAGCGTCTGGGTCCCTATTAGCGCTCTGTCACTAGATTTCATCAACGTATCGATCTCGGTCAAGATCCCCTTGGTCTGACGCTTAAAATCAGCCTCGATATGTGCCGAAGTAGCGTCCAATCCGATCCCCTTGGCTCGGTCCAGTGCTCGAGCTCGTATGACGAATCGGAAGATAAGGTGCCAAACCTTGATGAAAGATCGATAGTCCTTGGTTGAGGGTCCAGCCATTGTCGATTTCATAGCTCGTAATAGGCGGAATGAAGAAGCGGGGAAGCTGAATTTTTCGGTGATGTAGATGTCAAGAACAGGATTGAAGTTTGGAAACCGTCGATCGGTCGTCATGGTCAGGACCTTGACAAGAGCTCGGAACACTGCATCGTCCACTTCATCCTGTCGGTCTCCGAGGTTGGCGACCATGAAGCCAAATAGTGCGTCGAGTGTTGCGGGAACGAATTTGGCAATCTCCTCTTCGCTTACAAAGTTGAATAGCTGAAGCGTCTCCGACAATTTGGTGGGATCGGCGAGTAGCTCTTGTCGTTCGATCAGGAGTCGTCGTAGAGTGTCGTCTGCCGTGTGCATGCTAGAGCACAGATAGCTCCTCAGAGTGACTCGATCGCGCAAGGGGGTCATGCTCTTGGCGATATCGACAGGAAGGACTGGGTCTTCTGCTGAAGCGTGTGGCGCACTGTAGTACAACTTTGGCGAAGGATGTAGGTTCTTTTCCATTTTGTAGAGCACCAATTCATGTTCGCCATCTTTGATACAGCTCGAGGTCGCGATCAAGGGGAGATAGGCGAATGCGAATGGTTTTTCGAGCTCGTGCGCGTCGAGTGAAGGTGATCGATCTCGATGCCTGGAACGGAATGTGAAGAACATGTGACAATCCTTCAAGGAGCGGTCGAGAGATATCTTGAGCATCTCGCCATATGTCGGATGGTCATTGTGATGAAAGACCATGGAGTGAAAGGTCGACATTGCCGGCTCGCCAGATCCACCTGCATGTATAGCATCGGTAACCGTGGTACCATCTGGTTTTCGAATTTCGACCGAGATCTGGACATCCCCTTGATTGCCAGCCGCCATGGATTTACGTCCACGAACAGAGTTGTTGCTAGCGGTGAATGGTACAAAATCGGCCGACCAGAGCTTGACGTAGATGTCGTTTCGTATGACATCGGGATAGACGACATCGGGGAACCCTAGACGAGCTGATCGAGTGACATCGAGCAGAGTAGCAGGATGCTCCCGGACCAGCTGAGAGTAGACGCCTTCCATAGCTTTGAGACAGACTACGATAGTCTCTGCCCTGATTATCAGCGCAGCCAGTGGATACTACTCACTTGTTGCTCTTTCCATAATTCTTGGTCCTTCCAAATATGATGTCTTCGTGCATGCGGGCAAAAGAGCTTTCCTCCTTGGGGACATAGATCGGTAGCGAGAATTCAACTCCAACATCCCTCGCTTCACTTTCTTTGAGCAGCTTCTGCAACTGAGGCAATTCCAACACCGCACATCCGAACGGCCGCCTGAAAGACGGACGGCCCTCTACGATACATGTACTAGCGGTATTGGCGGTATCGACAGACTGAACAGCGTTCACATTGAAAGCGGAGGTGATTGAGAAGGAGTCGTCGGTCGCATTCGAATCGAAGACCGAGCTCGTGCGTCGTGTCGTGCCAAAGTCGGAAAGCAAGTTCCCCCTAGAGCCTCGCATAGTCGATGTTCGTCGACCCAGCTCAGTACCTGGACTAAGAGTATCCGCTTTCGCCTTCATGGCTCCATTCCGAACGATACGACAGACCATGTAGACTGACGAGCGCAGATCCGCGGGCTGCAGATCTGTAAACAGTGTGCGTAGCTTGCCCAGCCTATTTTCAGCATCGCGTGCAGGAGTACCGAGGTGGTTGAGAATGACGCAGTACTCTTCGGTGACGAATCGTCCGTCGGCGCTGTTCCATAGTGAAAAGTACAGCTCGGCGGTCTCTTCCGATGCGCAAGGGCTGGCAATGAATGCTTTGACGTCGAGAAATAGGTGGTGGAATGATCCTGAACGGCCATGTGGTCCTTCACCAGCTTTCGAGGCGGCGAGGGAGAAGGCTCGAGGTGGTTGATGGGCCGCAATCGACTTGATGTTGGGGACTAGGGAGGAGCTGCTGCCAAAGAGGGTATCAAGTGGTATCAGGTCGATGTACGCCAACTTCCAGTCAGACTCGGTATGGGTACTTAAAGAAGGTACTCACCTGAATCTGGTATACATAGCATGTTATCCCACTGATCCAGCTTGTCCCCGAGAACGCCTTTTCCTTGTCGGTGACCATCACACTCCCGTCATGTAGACTTCGGACAATCACATCCAATCCCTGCGCCACGTTGCATTTGACGAGTCGCGAAACACACTCCCTCCTGACTCTCGCAAGTTCTTCTTCCGTATGTGTCTGAGCTAAAAGTTGGCGTCTTCCGCTAAACAGACAATCAATGTGTTGCATGACAATATCGAAGAGGCGGTATTCGCGATTGGCAAGATAGGTCGGCAGACGCTGCTATCAGCAATGTTCACCGTGGATCAACCTACATCGTGCCACTCCCTTATCGCACAAGCGATCTCATCAACCAGGGGCCAAGCTTGTCCTGCGACGGTGGAATCTCCGGCGGTGATGACCGGTACAGGCGGTTGAGGTTTCGTGGGATGCGCTAGTGGTTGTCTTTCTTTAAGCACGAGCGATCTGGGTCGCTTTGGTCTGGCTGGCGCATCCGTGGCTGTAAGTTTCGGAGACGATGTGACATCAATCACATCGGCAACACCTTCCACTTTTGAAGCCGCAACACTGGCCCCATCTTTATCCTCATCCTCTTCCCTCACTTCCGCTAGTTCCTTCAATGGCTGAGCCGGATCATGATCCATTCCTCCGTTTGAATGACTAGCCTGCGCCTCGCGTATGGCATCCTCAAAAGCTGCCGACAAGGCTCCATCGTCGTTGGACGTCCCGGGGCGGACATGGGCGATAGCGGCTGGGAATATGCCGACAATGACTTGCGTCTCGAGCTTAGGAGCTGTATATGGAGGAGGAGATCTCAGGTCCGGGGTGATCTCGCTCAATGTCTTTGGTGGGACCACAAACCTATTGATGAGCTGTTGATGAAGGGTCTTAGTTAGGGTTGCTCACCCTCGATACCAAGTATCCCCTTTTCCATCTTCCTCTATCGTGCATTTGTACTCTTCGAACGCGAAAAATTCATCTCCAACATCCAATGCCAGCTCATAGATATTTCCCCTGCCTGGCGTAGCTCCAGCTGCTTCTGTCTGGCCTGCCCGGTGTATGCCCGACCAGCTGAAACGGTTTCGGAAATTAGGTGATTTAGGCGATGTCGAACTGGCTTGACCAGTGGGTAGGAATGGATGTACGATAAAGCCAGTATGGATATAAGGAAGCGGTAGCCATGATCCAGTCCGTCGAGCACTGAATATCAGCTAATTCTAGAGAAGTTGGTGAATTGACAAACGGTCTAGATGGCCCCGTATCCAACGGAGCTCCAAGTTCCACGGTATTAGAGCTGCTCATTCGGTAGCTGATTCCATCTGTCCGATTTTGAGTGAGCGAGGAAGTTGTTGGTATACTAACCCGTAATGTATGATATGACTTTATGAACAGAGGTTAAACATCTTTCAACTTAATCTATACGCTACGCCCCGTGCCTGAGAGATTGACCGGGCATCCGGATTTTTGAATCAACCTATACATACTCTGTCAATTACACAGCTACAATGACAAAGAGCTTCGTAAAGTGAGTCAATGAAGCCGTAGAGACGGTCGTATACAGACCTGCCTCCAGTGGAACGCTGATCAAACAGAATATGCCCTCTGAAAAAGACATTCTCTCATACCCGATTCCGACTTTCGATCAGAACAGTAGACGCCCCGACAGTGTACCACCGCCTCCTTCTGTTTAGAGTCAACAAGCCTACCCAGACAGTTGGATCCGATGCTGAAGCTGCCGATGTGGCCACATGGAGAGCACCAGAGCTCTACTGTATGGAGGAGACCTGTCCGCATCTAGGCGCACCGCTCAGTCATGCCGAGCTAGAGGATATCGAGGATAGTATGGCGATTGTATGTCCATGGCATCAATATGACTTTGGTAAGCAGCTTGCTTCTAAGTGAGGACATCCAGCTGACAAACTTAGATCTGCGTGACGGTTCGAGCTGTAAGTCAATTTATAGAGCTGGGCTGATGACCAGCAACGGGACTAAAGGCATGTACATATGAAGTCCAAGTACGAGGCAGTGAGAACGATGCAGAGGTATTCATCGAATCACCTCGGGTAGATGGACTGGAGACGAGCAGGCAGTGGGAGCTAGTTGATATCAGAGGTGTCAGTGAAGGTCAGTATCTCTTCTACTCGTCTGAGCATGGCTGACGGTCAGAATTCGCCGATCCCCCAATGCCATCACTCGCTGCCCTCACCATCGACCAGGCCCCAGAAGCAGGCCCATCCCGCCGATCCCGACCAGCCGGTACAGCCGCCTCATTACCTGAAGAACTCCCAAATTCGCTCCTCGGTTTTGCCCATTTGATCTTGAGAACGTCCGATCCCGAGCTGAAATGCCTCTTGACCAAAGAAGCTGTATCGAGAATGAGGAGTGGGAAGTTAAAGTCTATCAGACCTAGTAAAGGGGAGATTCAGCGTATAAGGGATGAACAGGGATTGATTGATGAGCCACCAAGAGAGGTGGATATGGTGGCTCCTGACAAGGCGCCGAAGCGGTATGTCGCCATCCCAACCCAATGAGATAGGAGCTGAATCGCCAGGGGCAAAGGAGCGACTGAGAAGTCTCGTATCCTCATGCTCCGTAAGTCCCTTATAATTTTAGTGGTATCTCTCTGATCAGCAGACGCTCTGGCGAATATCGAGCAATACGCTATCGACCTAGCATGGGACATCATAGCTCGCTTTGCCGATTTCGAGGTCAACGGTGAGCGTTTACCGGTAGAGTATTTCCTCGACTGGGCAAAAGTAGCCGAAGACGAGGCCAAGCATTTCACTCTACTCTCGAAGCGACTAGGGGTAAGTCTCATGCACTATCACTCGCTGACGTATCAGGAACTTGGTTCACATTTCGGAGCATACAGTGGTATGTCCACAGATATGGTGCCTTTTCAAGCTGATAAGTTAGTCCACGCTGGATTATGGGAATCAGCTACCGAAACGGCCCACTCGCTAATGGCTCGAATAGCCATCATCCACCTCGTGGCCGAAGCGAGAGGCATCGATATGAATCCTATGACCATGGCCAAACTTCAATCAGCAGGAGACAAGGAAAGTACCCGGGTTCTGACAATCATTCACGCCGATGAAATCACTCGTACGTCCCTCTCCTGTCACAAGATACTTACACACAGATGTCACGACGGGTCATCGATGGTTCACCTGGTTATGCCAGAAACAGGGTGTGGATCCAATCAAGACTTTCCGAGAAGAGGTATTTGCGAATTTTCACGGCAAAATCAAAGGCCCTTTCAATGCCGAGGATAGGTTGAAGGCTGTCAGTCCTTCAAAATCTTTATGAGCGTTTACTGATGTCAGGGCTTGACGCCGGACTACTACGAGGATCTGACTGGTCATGGGTGGAACTCTGACAAGACACATCGGTATGGTGATGTCACCAAGGCGCCCGGCGACGAACACATGCACCCGCGTCTCAAGTGATTTGAACATACGATCACGTACATGTATGCATTTACAATGAACTGGATTTGAGAATATGCACTCTAGTCTTGATAGCCATGTATACATCTATTAATATGCTAATTGAGCAAGTTCCTAAGCCCAGAAGGTCCCCTCGCTTCCTCCATAGGCTCATCCTTGTCTTTATCTCCATCCCCGTCTCTATTCTGATCACGATCAGGATTTGCAGGCTGCGTAACCCCATCATTTTGTCGGCGTTGTAAATCTCTAGCTCTCTGAGACATATGATCAAAAGGAGAGGTCGAATACGTCGCCGAGCTCGTCAAGGGATGTTGTATGATGCCTTCGTTTAGTTGAGCCAAGCTTAGAGGTCGATTGGTGTCTTGGGTCGAGTAAGTAGCAGGCCTGGGTGAGGTGGCAGTAGTACGACTTGATTGTCGAGGATCAGGGAAGTTCGCCGAGCGGCCACGATGTTGTGAAGATACCGTGCGTTCTAGTCGTCAGTCCAAGTCGGCAGACTGTGCAAAGGAGACATACCGGTCATCCTAGGTCGTTCATCACGACTAACAGGTCTAGGACCCGCTAGATTCGCCAAAACATCCGAAGCCATCAACGTCTCGTAGTGCTGCTGCAATTCGTAAGTCTGACGATTTAATTTATCGCGCATAGCTCTGATTTCCGCGGCATCAGGAGCTGTACGTTAGTCAATCCAAGGACGAGGGTTAGCGAGGCGCGGAGGTGACTTACGATGAGTGTGGCTGACCCAGTTGAGCATCTGAAGCATGGATGAAGTCGAGTGAAGATGGTTCCGAGCGTTATCGACCCTTTCTTCATTCAGAGACGCGGTAAGTCGACGGATATGCTCTTCGAGCGCATGTACACGATGCGACACGTCGACCTCAGGGCCGGGAGAATAGTATGATGGTTCGGCGTAGGGCGAAGGTACACCATATCGATCGGTAGGTGGACGCGCAGCGTTGGGATGTAGGCGGGAGTAGGATGGATCATGACTCGACCCAGGCTGACGCGCATCCCAGAACCCTCTCGAGGTAGGACGCTCGCCACCTCGAGGAAGCACGGTCTCGCCAGTTTGTAAATTATAGCCAAACACCCTTTGATCCTTTGGTGGAGATGGTACGCTGTAGGGCTTGTCGGGTCGCATCCATCCTGCAATCCTGTCATTTGGATCTTCAGTGGGGGACGTAGCCATGCCCGACGACTCGGCTTGATTGGGACGAGCGGATTTACGTTTGATTTGAGCAAGTAGTTGCGGCTCGCCGCGTCGGAAAAGGTGATGGCGGAATTCCCAGGCTTGAGGGTCGGAACTTGTCGCAAACAAGTCGTTTACCTGACAGTCAGTGAGAGATCAGACTGGGTCCAAAGAACTGACTTTGTTGAACCTGATCGTCAGCAATAATAATGCGGGGATAGAGCGGACTTACGAATACATGTTGAGTTGACGCACGAAGCTTTGCCAGTTGTTGTGTTTGAAGAAACGGGGCAATACGATCCTACTTGTCAGCGAAATAAAACGTCGAAATGATGTGAAATTTTGCTTACTTGGCAAATTCCGTTGGATTGGGACATGTAAACACTGATCCATCCGGCGACCATTGTATCAGTCCTGTTCTCGCTATGTCCTCATCCTCTAACATGGCATACAGCTTCCCAACAAAGGCAGCTTGTGTCTTGAGTGGAGGATTGACGAGTGGTTGACCATTCGATAGATTATATGAAGGTGGAGATGGCATCTGAGACGGCGCCGAGGTCGAGAGTTGAGGGAGCTGTTGTTGATGTTGGCGATTACTCGAGCGCGAGGACGAGGACGAGTATGCCATATGTTCAGGTTCGCTTGGGGCTGATGTAGCCCATTTTGGTGCCATCATACGTGGTTGAGTAGACAGCGGTGCAGGATCTCGAGAGTCGTTGGCATGCCGTGGTGATCCAGGTGGTGACGAGTTAGCGGATGTGGATTGTGGGAACCTAGAGGACGTCGCGCTATTAGGCAGACGATGCGAGTCGATATCCATCATTGAGTTGTTTGCGAATTGAGCTGTCCGAGCTTCAACATAGTCCGAGAGCCGCTCAGGGTTCGGCTTTCCCTCTCCGTCCTTTATCGATTCGTTATTAATTTCGTTACGAGCCTTCTTCTCTGGACTTGTTCCTCCTCTAAGCGATAGGCGCCGCTTTGCGTTGCTGTCGAAACCGTCCTGACTCATCCATAAACGTGGAAGAAAGGTTCAGGATACCGAGGCGTCATCAAGGGATGCGAAATCCAGTGATTACTTTGTTTCGAAAGTCGAAGGTAGAGAAGGTGAATCTGAGGTTCTGTCAGCAACCCGCTCTAATCTCATCTAGCCTTCCCCGAATCCGATACCACGCAAAGGGCGTTGAAGACGATCCTATCTTCCCCACTCGACCCCTTGTTCCTCTCGACGCCACCGAATAAACAATCACAAAGCAAGCCCCACTCCACACCGCCTTGTGATCTCGAAGTTGCCGAATCTGGGGAAGGCGTACTCACTAAGCTGTATTCAAGTGGATCTAGCACCAGCAGCTATCCTTCCAAGGACTCTGAAGCCTTTGATGTCGAGGATCTACATTCGTCAGCAAACGACAAGGGAATCACACAGTGCTTCGGAAACTTACCGACGGTAGGGAGCCTGATATTCCTTGGGCTAATTTTATTCGTTTCGAGTCCGACAGAGATGTGCTCGGATTGTGAAAGATTGGGCAAGTGCCGAAATCCGTGTAATAGAAGAGTGATAGTCTGATTAATGCCGTGGCTTGGAAAGTTCGCCGATCAAGCGAAGCCAGACTAGTGGGTCAAAGGGGGTATGACAGGTACCAATGATCCAAGCGTTGTGTGAAACGCCCTCCGTTGTGTTTAGTTACCGTTGTGTCGGTCCAGGGCGCCAAGCTGGTCGAGTGTCTGAAGGGAGTCGGCTCGAAGGAAGCTTCGATTGAATAAAGGAAGGTTTATGCAATAGATTGTGCTTCCCAAATTCGTGTTGTTTACCGCTGAGATGCCCGGAGTATCGGAAGTCGAGGTTTTGAATTATCGAGTGTGTGTTGAGGCACACAACTGTATATGTGTGTCTGGTTGATAATTGTGACGCAAAGAAATGGTGGCGTTGTTCGGATAGATGAAACAGGGTGCAAGTCACATGCGACGATGGGGGACCTGGCAGATGAACCTTATAGTTTTGGAACTTGGTTGGAGCCGACAGTTGGTGGGAGTGAGTTAAAAGTGGAGTTGACTTCAACGCCGTCCTTTGTGCTACGCAATTGAAACGCCGAGCGGATGTACTCGGGCGCTAGTGATCGAGTTGGTTGATCCCAGTGATCGCGTACTGTACCACTAGCGTAAGGTCCGGCGAAAACGGTGAAAAGGCCGGATGATTGGTTGAGAAGGAGATGCGGATTTGACGATTTAAAAAGAAACCTTGATACGCAGGAAAAGAAGCGATGTATCGATTCTTCTGCGTAGGAACTTAGGTGGGACGATCGGAATAAGAAGAACAAGTGACGCTAAAAGGCATGCGCGCAAGTTCCACAAGCAAGATCGAACCTTTGCCTGACACCGGTATAACGTGATCACCCCGCTCCGAAAAGGCACCCATTCATCCCCTAGGAGGCTCAGTGTTCTTGCGTCACGACGCGAAGGGTTAATCAGTTCGCCGAAATTAGGTATTTACCCATCACATAGGGGAGATTCCGGCGTCTTTCGGTACTATTTGCAGGGCAGATAGGGCAAGGTGTACGCAGGCTACAATTACCATTTCGTTCCTGATAAATTCGATCTGTTGGGCGTTTGAATAATCCGCCGAATTATTCGGGTTGGAGCACTACAGTGCCTGAAGGCATGAGCTCGCTCGATTTAAAACCCGTTCACCTCCCAGATCACCCAGCTCGGAGGGGGAAACGCCGAGATGAAAAGAATGCGAAGTCCTTCAACCGGGGGGTCGGTCCGAGAGTAGATCAGATCTCGGCAACAAGTTGCTCCTTCTTTAGACGCGGGCGACAAGACTTCCGAGCGGGCAAGAAGGTTTAAGATTCTCGCTCCACCGCACATTCCATGGCCAGATCTCAAACTTACCGAAATACCCATAGCAAATCAGAAGAATCTGTGCCTGATGACAAGGTCATCAATTGTTCGCTAGCAGGAGAATAAAATGTGGAGCATAATTGAACACTGTCCAGAGATGCCCATGTTCATTCACGCGTCAGCGGCGTGCAAAAGCCCCCGAGTCATTCGGGAACATCCTCAGAGGGAAAGAACCATCTAGTCGGACGATCGGAGATCTGTAGCCCGCACGACCCGTGTCAATTATATAATTTACCCCATACAACTTGCATAAGCGTAAGCGCAAGGCGGATCTGGACTGTCCATAGAGATCTATTTTCAAGTTGCATGGGCCCTAACCGATCTTCCATCGAAGTCCCCGCCCTATCCACGAGAGAGAGCAGAGGACGCTACTATATGCTACAAGTACGAGTATGGCTATACGGTCCCCTACGTACATGGTCCGTATGGACACATTGATTAGACCCGTCAACAGGTTGGCAGCAAGAAAAACGGCTAGGCCGTTCTTGTTGATGGCTTCCAGCAGTGGAGGCACGGCATTGCCGCCGGATGAGAATAGGCTAATCTCAATGACGAGGTAGCCAAACAGAAAGGTGGTATTGTACGCAGCAACCCACAGCACATATGGCAGGTTTGCCTACTGATCAGTACGTCACTGAAAACAGGGACCTACAACTCTGCGCGAGATGTCCAGACCACATAGCCGGACCGCCAGCGTTGCAATCCACCATCCAAAGGCATAGCTAAACAGCTCCAATGCCAGCTCGGTCCTTCGCTTGGCCATGTGTGAGCGGATGTGCTCTTCTTGCGATTTCGTGACGACAGCATTGGCTTTCGGTGGGAGTGTTGCGTGCATGATATGTTCACCCGTCGACAGGCCTATGCAGTAAATCGCAACGTAGCCTGTGTGTTAGCTATTGGGACCCTCGTCTAGCGTAACTTACCTGGCAAACTGACGAGTCCCTCTTTGTTCTGTCCAATCAGACCTACTCGCGCACTAGACAGTACCCAGCTGAGCAGCCCCGCCTTGTGCAAGCTGATCTCATGGACTATACGTCAGCGAAGTCTGCGGGGTAAGAAAGAAGACTGACCAAGACCTATCACAACAGCGATGGCACTCCATCTCAGGAAGCTGCGCCTGATGGGCCATAGGACAGTCCCAAAGACAGGCAATATCGCCAGAGTAAAGAAGAAATTCCAGTGAACCCCATATTCAGTAATGTGCTCCTGACAGTCAGCTCGATTCTCAAATGTAGAGGCGCAGCTTACCGGATACTCGACGCCTTTGACCATGATGACCCTGACCAAACCAAGTAGGATCAGGGGTGTTGCCTTGTAAAGTGACTTGCCCAATTTTCGTAACCGACTTTGGCCCGGGGTCGAGGCAAAGGCCCTAGTAGACACGACTCCCAGGGAGAACACAAAAGATCCCACACCCATATCCATCTATATCTCAGCGCTACCCAGGCTGATAACTTACAAGACTAGTCCCGAAATTCTCACATTTCCCCTGTATCCTCGGAAACACCTTGAAATCGACGGCAAGAATGCAATGTATAGTCATAATCATCATGTGAGCCCTGTAGACCGACAAGAAAGGTAATCTAGCTTGAGCCTGCCTGAGTCGAGCGGCATTTGGTGAAGGATAACTAGATTGTTGAGATTGAAGGGTTCCTGGACCTGCGATTTCGGGTGTAGGTAAGATATCGATTGCGGTATGTGTATGGGTAGATGGGGTAGGCGAATGTCGTCTCTTTCGCGCCTTGTCGGTCGGTGTCTCTGGCGCCAGCATGCTAGGGGATGGTGCAGAAGAACCCAGCGAGACACCGCTTGAAGTGGCCGAGGTCGGTTGTGGTGAATGCGATTGTGACTGTAGTGCTTCTGCCGGCTCCTCGTCCGAATCCGACTCGTCGAGCCATTCTCCCTTCGACCTCTCCTTCCTCTTCTGCGCCGTAGTAGTTGATTGCCCAACACCGGTCGACCGGCTGGTGACATAAAGATACCCCGAGATTGCAAGCAAGAAAGCATTGAACGTATAGGGTCGTTCCGAGAATATCGTCACACTGAGCAGGATAGGTAGGACCATTGAAAGAAAGTCGAGGAGAGGGTTCGCTTTACGGTTCTGAACAATACAAGCATATAAGACATAGGAAGACTGCACATCAGTCCCGCTCAGGTAGTGAGCTCACCAAAGCAGCTAAAGTCACGGCATTTATACTCCAGATTGACCCTCCTGGATTATTGGCATGAAAAGCCTCCTTGACCGACTTGTAGTCGTCCATTTTGGTAAGTGTTATGTGCTGTGAATACCGCTGCTCATCGATGCACACTAGACCATGAGGTGTACAGGCAGACTAAAGCAATCACGTCTAGAATCTAGAATGGGGGCCCGAGGAATCTTCTGAACGGAATCAATTTTCGAAAAACGAAATCTTGGGCCTGAGGACCAGTTGGTTGCTTGAGCTTATAGCCTATACCTACATTACCTATATCCTTCTCTCGCCATCACCACTCGCACTCAAAGGAACGACTGGGGAAAAGGATTGAATAAGGAGCAGCCTAATATACCCGAAAGTACAAGAAATAGGACACAAGAATGAGCAGAGGATTCTCAAGAGGTGGAAGTGACCGAGGCTTTGGAGGTCGAGGAGGTGGCTTTGGTGGACGAGGTAGGTCCCTCCTATGAGTCTTGTAGGCTATACTGGACGTATGACTGACGATCAGGAGGTGGTCGAGGTGGTGGACGAGGTGGATTCTCAAGTTACGGACCACCCGATACCGTTCAAGGTAAGTCTCTCACCCAGTCCAATGATCATAATGCTCATGATCGCAGAGGTCGGATCATTCCTTCACCCCGTCGAGTCCGAGATGCTATGCTCCCTAGTCACACCAACAAGGATCCCTTACTTTAACGCCCCCATCTACCTAGAAAACAAGACACAAATCGGTAAAGTCGATGAAATCCTCGGTCCTATCAATGAAGTATTCTTCACTGTCAAGATGGAACAAGGAATGGTCGCTAGCAGTTTCAAGAAGGAAGACAAAGTCTACATTGGAGGTGACAAATTATTGCCAATAGAGCGATTCCTACCTAAACCCAAGGGTACTACCGAGAGTACGTCCCTCCTCTCCATAAAGTGACTTATGCTGATAAGTGTAGAGAAGGTCGGTGGACGAGGTGGAGGACGTGGAGGTGCACGAGGAGGTAGCCGAGGTGGACCACCCATGCGAGGTGGTAGGGGAGGAGCAAGGGGTGGTGGACGAGGTGGATTCGGTGATCGAGGAGGTGGACGAGGTGGTGGACGAGGAGGATTCGTTTCCAGAGGCGCACCAAGGGGTGGACGAGGTGGGTTCGGCGACCGTGGAGGCGGACGAGGTGGCCGAGGTGGATACTAGATTGCGGATACATGTACAATATCGCTTGGATTCGTGTGCTGATGGTGCTGACTTTGGTGCTGATGTTCCCCAGCCGCGTCACAGATGGACTTTGCTGCGACTTCTTATCGGGGGTATGCTAGTTCGACGTCGCTTGGTTTTGTCCGCTGGTTCCGTGTCCTAATGTCTGCTGCTACCCCTCCACCTCAGGACAGACAAGCCAGCAAACTCCGCTGCAATACCTCAGCAGGTCCACCCCGTTCCGGCCAACTCAAACATGCCTCCGAATGCAACCCTCCCTCATTCTCAACAAGATCAAGATCTACCCCAGCTCCCTTAGCGGCTTGGGCAAAATCGAGGCCGGGACCATAAAACCACTCGGCCGTTCCATAATGTATCAACATCTTTGTCCGGCGCTTGGAGAGAATTTTGAGAGTATACTGGACGAATGGCGAGGACGTATCTGCTGCAGGTGAGATTAAGGGATGATGCGCTGAGAGATTGGAGAAAGTTGACTCGTTGAACCAGTCGAGGTGGGTCATTGGTTCTTTATACGTCCAGGAGTCGTGTGAAGTGCCGGGGTATCGAGCCAGATAACAGCTAGCAGCGTTCTTGAGCTGGGGGGTATTGACGAAATCAGGATACAGCCCAGCATCGGAAGGGGGCAATTTCAACCAGGGCTGATTTGTCAGTTCACACCCACTAGTCAACCACTTACAGAAATCATGGCCACTGCCCTTGGTACCCCAAGAGACCCCTTGCCCGCTTGATCTATCGCAACCAGGTAACTCAATATACTCCAAGAAAGTCCCCCTCCCGCTGAATTCCCAATTACCGTTATATCCTTTGCAGAATATCCGATATTTCGCAAATACGCATACGAAGCCAAACCATCAAGAAGAGATACAGGGAACGATCTCTCTAAAGAGAGAGCTCGGGTGATTGAAGGTGCTAGGATCCGGTAGCCTGGTGGGAGGTTGCGAGCGAGGGAAAAGATTGGGCGGTCGTTCAGCGGATGTCCCGAGACATAGCCTCCCCCTGCTAGCCACAGGATTACTTTCTTTGTCTTTCCAGGCTTGCTATCAAGTACTTCAGAGATTGGGACGTGGTCGAGCCAGAAACAGGAGACCGGATTCCGGGCAAGATCGTCCTTGTCGAGTACTCCAGTACACAACTCCCTGGCGAGAGGGGGTATCGTATCTTCCGATACCACAAGTCTTCCCTCTAATACCAAGCCGGCTGCCCTGGCGACCCGCTCAGCCTTCTCCAACCCACGTCTGGCCAACCACCTTGATACGCCCAGCCCAAAATCAGGAGCTAGGCCAATACTAGTGATAGACCAGAGGAATCCACTGGCACCGTACGCCCAATAACCCCGACCGCAGGCTTTCATGAATGAGCGATGAGGCGGGAGATTATGTGGGTGAAGATGAAGTATGGCGTTCTTGGGACGCAGGAATATCGACAATGGGATATAGATGAGGAAAAAGGGGAACGTGATGATGGTGCCAATGAGAAGGATGATGCGAATGACCCAATGAATGGTGGACGATAGTCGCAGAGGAAGGAAGGGTAGCGGAGGCTGCAAGACGTTGACGGGTAGTAGAGGCATCATGTGAGCGTAGTCAGTGCATTCATCGTCATTTGTCCCATATTATTATCATGCTTGTTCAAACTCCTAATCCCCTGATCAGCCTGGGTACTCCTTTGTACGTATCACATCTCATCTAGTTTGATCTACAAAGGAAGTCAAACAGCCTTGCCTGTAATCTAGCGGCAGGTCCACCAAAGTCAGGCGGCATAACACATCCCTCGACATGATACCCACCCTTATCCTCAGCTCGTATAACCTTTATCCCAGCCTCTTCTGCCTCTTTACTAAAATCGATAGCTGGTTGGTAGAACCATTCTGCCGTTCCCACGTAGAGGAATAAGGTGATTCCATTCCGAGCAAGTATTTCAAGAGTGTATTGGACGAACGGCAACGAGAGGTCGGTAGAGGGGGAAAGTAACGGATGGTGCGATGAGAGTTGAGTAAATGTGGACTCGTCAAGCCAGCCAACATGGGTTTTTGGTGGTTTTGACAAAGTCCGTGGACCCAGTACTTTCTGCTCAATCTTTTGCGTTGTTAACGATCGCTTCGGCCTCAGCAAGAGTAGCGATTTCAACCATTTCAACGACCCTGTGGTGCGAAGTCGAATGGATTCTTTCCATAAATACCAATCTGACGTAAATGGGTTCGGCCGACCGGGGACTATGGGGAATCGAGCCAGGTAACATCGAGCAGCATTGAATAGTTGCGGTTCATCAATCAGGTCTGGGTACTTGCATGTCGGTACCGAGGGTAGTGATAACCAAGGCTGGGTGTCAGCTAGACCCAACTTCGGGTACCCAATAGCTTACAGATATCATTACCACTTCCCTTGGGATTCCCAGATCTCCCCTTCTCCCCTCCTTCAAGACTGCCAAATACGCAACCAAGCTCCAACTCAAGCCCGACCCCGCTGAATTCCCCATAATCACAATATCCTCCGCTTCATACGACTCCCTCAAATGAGTGTACCCCGCCAAAGCATCCAACAACGGTATCGGAAACCCACGATCGTACGATAATGCCCTTCGGACGGAGGGGGCGAAGATCGTATACCCCCCCAAGGGTAGTGTACGGGCCAATGAGAATATTGGAGGGTCGACCAGTGGGTAGCCCGTGATATACCCACCACCACTTAGCCAGAGGATTGCTTTCTTAGCTCTTGGGATTTCCTTCGCTTCAGGCCGGTGACAATCCAATTTAAATCCGACGATAGGTTTCCGGTCCAGCTCATCCAGGTCCATGATCCCTATACACAGTTCCCTTGGAAAAGGCTGGATGATCTCCTCCGTGACCTCCAGCTTTCCCCCATTTCCTTCTGATCTAGTAGCCCAAGCAATGTATTCGACCAGCGCCAGAGCCCACCCGGTCATTTTCCGAGCTACATCGACTTGATGATCCGGGGCAGCCCCAGTCCCTGTGATAGCCCAAATCAGCCCTCCGAGGCAATAGACCAGCCATCCTCTTGAGCAAGCACCAATGAATGACCTATGAGGCGGGAGATTATGTGGATGCAGAGATAGCGGTGCGTATTTAGCGGGCAAGAGTATCGAGAGCGGGACGAGGATGGTGATTAGCGGAAATGACAGCAAAGTGAATTGAAGCAAGAAAAATCGGAGGACCCATTGTAATCGAGAGGCAGGGGGGATCAAGAGTGTCAACGAGGGGGTGGGTGGCTGGAAGACATTGGCGGGTAAGAGTGCCATGCCCCTAGTGACAATATATACAAGATTAAGTGTGCAGAAGGTAAAATTCCGATGACGACGATCGAGTGGACAACCTCCACTTTAACAAAGGATGATTAGGTATCTCATACCTTACTGTCAGTGTGGATGCTATTGCCTGCCCGT
Source organism: Vishniacozyma victoriae (assembly GCA_017654735.1). Lineage (NCBI taxonomy): Eukaryota > Fungi > Basidiomycota > Tremellomycetes > Tremellales > Bulleribasidiaceae > Vishniacozyma > Vishniacozyma victoriae. The sequence goes on from JADPYG010000088.1 coordinate 2,706,414, forward strand.
AGGCCTGTTTGAGGTGAGAATGCTAGTTCATCAATCGACTGGGAAGTAATCGGTTGACCAAAGATACAACCACAAAACCTGCCAAAAGTTTCATTGTTACATCTATCTTCTTGCTTCGGACTCAGAGATGATTGATATTTCTGCATGACACGAATCCAGATACTGAAGATACATTGACACTCCCAAACATCTGCGATGCACCTAGTATGTCCTAGTTTTGTCAGCGCAGACCGATATCCAAAGAAGAGATGAACGTACCTCTTGAAGGGAGGAACAGGCTTGCACTCCGCGGAGTCTAGTGTATCGGCAATGACCTTTCGGTACTGGAGCTCGACATCGGGCTTGTTGAAATCACGCTGGAAAGATAGAGTGTGCTTCATCCATTTGTCACTATTTATCAGCTCCACACTAACGATGAGAGCTAGAGAGGACTCACTCGTCACGGTCGGGGAAGTCCTCTCGGGCATGGGCACCTCGAGACTCCTTTCGTGCGGCGGCAGAGACGACAGTCTGAACAGCGTTCTGCATAATGTTCCTGAGCTCAAGGGTCTCGACCAAATCGCTAACCGTCAGCACAGCCCATGACAAGTGGCAGATAGACCTACGTGTTCCAGATCATACTCCTGTCCTTGATTCCAACCTGGTCGTACGAATTGTAGACATCGTACATCTTCTTGACACCCTCATCCAAAGACGATTGCGTTCGGAAGACGGCAGCATCAGTCTGCATGGTCTTTTGCATGTTGCTTCGGATAGTAGCGGTAGACAAGGATCCAGACGAGTTCCTGATTTTGTCGAGTTCCTCAATAGACTCTCGTCCAAGGTCGTCCTTCATGGGCTTGTGTGGTGTACCAGGGGTCAAGTTCTCCTTGATGTGGTTGGCACATGCTCGGCCGAAGACGACAATGTCGAGTAGAGAGTTGGCTCCGAGTCGGTTGGCTCCGTGAACAGAGACACAGGCGGCTTCACCAGCAGCGTAAAGACCGGGAACGACCTTGTCTTCTCCCTTTTCGTCGACAGTGAGGACCTCTCCAGTGTACTTGGTGGGGATACCTCCCATGCTACATTGTCAGCTGATCCTCTAGTGCAAGGAAGTATGGCTCACTTGTAGTGAACAGTGGGCAAGACGGGGATGGGCTCCTTGGTAACATCGACACCGGCAAAGATGGCGGCGGTCTCGGAAATTCCGGGCAATCGCTCGTGTAGAACCTCGGATGGGAGATGCGAAAGCTGGAGGAAGATGTGGTCCTTTTCAGGTCCGACACCTCGTCCTTCTCGGATCTCCAAAGTCATGGATCGGGAAACGACATCTCGGGAAGCCAAATCCTTGGCGGTAGGGGCGTATCGCTCCATGAATCGCTCTCCCTCAGAGTTGAGTAGGTATCCACCTTCTCCTCGAGATCCTACTAGTCAGCACAAGTCATGATAGAAAACAGATGGACACACCCTCGGTGATCAAACATCCAGCACCGTAAATACCGGTGGGGTGGAATTGAACAAACTCCAAATCCTGCAATGGTAGACCAGCTCGGACGACCATGGCGTTACCATCACCGGAACAAGTGTGGGCACTGGTACAACTGAAGTAGGCTCGACCGTAACCACCAGTAGCCAAAACAGTCTTGTGAGACCTGAATCGATGTAGAGTTCCATCCTCCATGTTGAGTGCGAGGACACCAACACATTCTCCATCCTGCATCAACAAGTCGAGGGCAAAGTACTCGATGAAGAAGTTGGTGTTGTGTCGTAGAGATTGACCGTAGAGGGTGTGTAGGATAGCGTGACCAGTTCGATCGGCGGCGGCGGCACATCGGTAGGCCTGCCCACCTTTACCGTAGTTTAGCGACTGTCCACCGAAAGCTCGCTGGTAAATCTTTCCCTCCTTCGTACGCGAGAATGGGACACCGTAGTGCTCAAGCTGCATCATCAGCAAAGTCCTGTTCCAATTCCGCTGACATACCTCGATGACAGTGTTGGGTGCTTCTCGACACATGTAATGGATAGCATCCTGGTCTCCTAACCAATCCGATCCCTTGACGGTATCGTACCTATCGATCGTCAATTTCCATTACTATCGCCACTACCAATCAAGAGCTCACATGTGCCATCTCCAATCATCCTCAGTCATGTTACCAAGAGCAGCATTGACACCACCCTGAGCAGCAACAGTGTGACTTCGAGTAGGGAAGAGTTTCGTGATACAAGCAGTCTTTAGTCCAGCTTCTGCCAAACCGAAAGCAGCTCGTAGACCAGCTCCACCGGCTCCGCTAGTCCATCAGCATATTCCTTGGTTTGTCTTGTGGATCCCATATCCTAAAAGACGGGATCGGACAAATGACTTACACGACAACTGCATCGAACCTAATTTTGTCAGTTCTGGCCCTACAGCCATGTGGGACAGACTCACTCATGATCGATGATAGGGTATCCCTTCTTCTGACCGAAGCTCTGTTCATCAGCTAGTGCTCAGTGACGTTTGGGGGATCCAACGAACAGGTGCCTCCTGTGCCCGATGGCTGGAAGAGGGAACGACTAGACCTCTTGTCTGTCGTGCCGATCGACCATTAAGACTTGAGCGTGTTAATGCTTTAGAGAATCGCATCATATTGCTCGCTTGTGTGGTGGCGAGTTTGATGATGTATATGTATAGAGTGAGTAGAGTGAAAGTAAAGTAATATATACAGAAAGTATTGAGATCGATCTTCGCCTCTAGCCCTCTAGGGCCTTCAGACTGTCACCGGTTTCTCCGCTTAAACACATTCTCCGAATGGCCCCGTGACTCATCGAAATTAACCGGATTATTCCGACCAATCATCGAAGCAGTATTCAATCATGACTAATGGACTATGCAATGCTTGTTCATATAAACTACTACAACGAATAAATGATCATGGAGAATGGAGGATGCACATGCTACTACAGTCCAGACAGATAGACGGATGGGACTAGAACACCCAGTCCTCATCAGCTTCAGCTTCAGCCCAAGGGAATTTCTCTCGTCTACCACATCAGCTTTGCCTTACAACGAGTGATCAAGCAAGCGCTTACAGAGTCTTGGAGAATAGCTTCTCGAGGGGAACACCGTACTTTTTGGACCACGAGACGGTAATTCGAGGATCGATATAGTTGATTCTACTCATCAGCAATGCCTAGTGGGACATAGGGGACATACTTGGAAGTACCAAGAGCGACGTCCTTGAGGTTATTACGATCAGACATCTGGACTTTGAAGGTAGCAATCCTCTCGTCCATCTTTCCAATCTGCTCAAGCAGTTTCTCCTCAGTGACTGGCCGTCAGTTCGAGCTCAACTCTGTAGACCCATCAACTTACTACCCTTCCTAGGTTCAACCTTTCTCGACTTTCTCTCTTTCTTCAACTCCTTGAATTCCGCCTTGATATTCTTCAACTTTTCGTCCAATTCACTCTTTGGCACCTGTGGTTCCTGTGAATCTTCAAGTTTGATATTATCCCGATCAAACTTCTTTTTCGCTCCCTCGAGTGCTTTTTCCAATAGATCGGCTTCGTGACGTTCGCAGAAATCTTCGTCCATGTCGGACTCATCTTCCGCTAATTCAGGATGACGTTTCTTGGCTTTGGGCTCAAGGGTGAAGAGCTGTAATCGGAGTTTCATCCTTTGGTATTTTAGTGCTCGAAGCTAAAGATCAGCCCGGATCAGTCTCTGAGATGCGAACCTACCTTATCGCCCATCTTGGCGAATGTCTCGCCAAAAGTCTTGGAAACAGTCTTTTGATGGTTACATAAAATAGCAACCATTCGATTCGCAGTGTTGTATGCAGCAATCTTCTCTGCAACAGTAGCGTGTTCAGGTGTATTTTTCAATTGCTCCTGGAAAGTCCACGAAGCGTTATATGTACGGAACACTTTTGCCGATAGACCAGGCATAAGAGATCCCAAGTGCTTATTGAGTAATCCAGTCTATCATCAGCTCCACCCTTGAAATTGGCAAGACAGCTTACATTCAGCCGATCAAAAAGATCATCCCCAACAGTCTTTGGTTCCTTCTTGAACAACTTGATATTCTTAAACACCTGAGGCTCGACCGGGACTTCCTGCTGGAATCGCATCGAATCTTTACCGAGGAAATCGAACTTGACGATATTTGGCGGTTCGAGCGTGACGTGTTCATATTGAAGTGAACAACAACCGTATGTATCGGCCTCGTCATCTCCTTTTTCGTTTCCTGCTCGAAGAGCTAGTCGATCGATAAAGTACATTGCCGTGGCTCGTTGACGATCCGCCATGATCTTTGACGTTAATTCGGTAGTGTAGTCTTTTCGGATCTGGTCGATATGTTTCTGACAATCAGCTGATCCCATGCGTGCAGAAGGCAGCTTACGATAAGTTCTCGGGCCTTTTCGAACTTGCTTCGATCACTCTGTCCTTTCCATGTACTAGCGGCAGACAGGAAGACATATTTAATCTGCTTGTTGACATTCTCCTTCCAGGTAGCGAGCCAGGTGACGGTATTATCGTGCTGTACGGCCCTCCACTTTCCAGGAATGTTGGGTATTGGCACAGGAGCGTCTTTCGAGAGGTTGAGTGTAATGTCTTCCGGGCGTAGTCGGTGTTTCAATGTACCCTTCTTTGGGTGTTCTCCTCGTCCTCGGAATAATCCTGGGGGTTCTGCTCGGAAATTACCACATTTCTCTTGACGGCCGTCAATCGTTGCAAAGAGGTATGGCTTTTCCAGTGCTTCACGCTCTGCCTTGATTCTACAATGTCAGCTTGTGAGACGAGCACTCCGACGGAAAACGCACGCCTTCTTCTGCTCGGCAGTCATTGATTTCTTCTTCTCCTTTTCTCCCTCAAAGTACTCGAACATTGGCTTGAAGTCGCATTTCTCCAGCGACTTGACCTTTATGCCTTCTTTCTATTCCGTCAGCACCGCATACATCAGATGCAAGTCACATACCGGTGGGTATTTTTCGACCATGGCCGCGAAATCCCGGAAAAAGTTCTCCCTAAACTTGGCATCCTGCGCATGATCCGTTTCCAGCATTGCGGCAAAGAACCCTGCCACTTCTTCTGATTCTGGTGGTAATGTCAATGCGACACCTATTCATCAGCTTGTCCTCGAGATATCGATAAGGACATACCATCATATTTCATCTTAACGTTCTTCGGCAGTGGGACATATGGCGGTGGGAATAGGATACCATTGTGATGCAATGTGGTCCATTTGGCTGATCCATCGTTTTCTCCCTGTTCCCACCATTTGTACTATATTGTCAGCTGAGTCCGAAATCAGGCGCGAAAAGCTGACTTGATCCTCCTCCTCTCTGCGTTTGTCAGCCTTGTCCCGGACCTTTGCAAAAGTACTCACTCCTTGACTTTCTTTTCCCGCTTGACTACAGGCTTCTTCTCTTCCTTGGCCGTTGCCTTGCCCTTAGCAGCTCCATTTGCCTTCTTTGCCAAAGGCTTTTCATCCTCACCATCAGTCTCCTCCTTCTTAACTTTCTTGACACTACTCGTCGAAGCCCGTGGTTTCGCAACAGCCTTCTTCTTTGCTAATGGTTTCTCATCCTCTGACTCTGATTCTTCACTTTCCGAGTACTTTGGCTTGGCTTTCGCGCGCCCGTTGGTAGATTTGCGTGCGGCAGGTTTCTTGGCTGAAAGAGGAGTATCGTCTTCTGAGAGTTCGGAATCGCTGGCTGGCTTTTGAACGCGTCTCTTTGGCTAAATGTCAGCCTGGTTGACGTGATATCGGTAAAAATCTCCAACTCACGGACACTGGCTCTGGCTTGACAGCTATAGACGACGAAGAAGGTTTGGCTGATCCATTGCCATTCTGCGCTCCGTTCCCGACTTTGGCCTTCTTATTCTAGCCCAGTCAGCTACAAAGTTGACGTAACCCAAAATGTCGACATACCAGTGGTCTCTCATCCTCGCTACTACTTCCTCCTCCATTGGTCTGAACAGCCCTCTTGTTCCCATTTGCCCCATTGCTATTCACCTTAGCAAGAGGTACATCATCATCACTGCTTTGTCCCTCCTCTACCTCGGGTACATGAGCAGTTGGCCCACTTTCGAGATCTGGGGCTACGACAGCCATTGGTTCTTCTGTTGACATTGTATATCGATTCTGTATCGTATTTGAGTATGGGTTTAGGTGTGAGTAGTATAATTGATATAGTAATGTATGGTCAGGAGGGACTTAGGAAGGGACTTAGTGAGAGTACGCGGGTGGGTGTGTAACGGAGAATGGCGGTGTTTCAGACGCGTGGCGCGAGTTCAAGTGGAGGAGGTCCAGTAGGCTGTAGACGTTTCAGCTGTCTTGATCATCCTCTGTCCGTTGAACACGATCAGATATAGTTAGACAGAAGCAAGAGGAAATCAATAACCATGGGTGGTAAGTCGCGCGATATACCCTGGTGAGACATATCTGACTCGGGCAGTCACATTCTCATCATTATGGGCAAAGCTGTTCATGCGCAAGGAGACCAAAGTCCTGATCCTCGGTCTAGACAATGCCGGCAAGGTAAGTCGAGCACTCTTCCGCGAGACAAGACTGATGAATAGTCAACGATCTTGTATCGTATAACGATGGGCAGGTAAGTTTCCCGTTTACAAGTCAGAGACGGGCTGATGTGAAGCGTGGTCGCATCCGCCCCGACCGTCGGCAGTAATTACGAGCGATACGAGTGGAAAGGCGTCAATTTCGGCTTGATAGACATAGGAGGTCAAACATCACTACGCTCTAGTTGGAGTCAGTACTTTGTTGGAACATCAGCAATTATCCTGGTTATCGACAGTAGCGATGCTGGTAGATTACCATTGGCCAAAGCCGAACTCGATAAACTCACACAAGCCGAGGTGAGCCTTTTCTACATCACACAACCAAGTGCTAATGAAACAGGAACTGAAAACATCATTACTACTGGTTCTGGCGAATAAACAGGATTTACCACTTGGACAAGGCCGCCTCACACCCGCTCAAGTCTCGGAAGCGTTAGGCTTGACAGATCTGAGACAGCGAGAATGGCAGATTATGGGATGTAGTGCTTTGACGGGAGAGGGCCTGATGGAGGGAATGGATTGGATGGTCAGCAAGCTCGCGGCGAGCGGATAGGGGAAGTCCTGTTCAGCAAGTAAACACTTTTATGACATTATGCCTAATGATATTTGAGGATTCACCTGCATGTTCACTGACCAACCATCTAGCGTTTCTACGATGTCTATAATCTAATCTCTACTCCTTTCCCTCCTTGAGCGTCCGTATGTGCTCGCTCATACCACCTCGCTTTTCCAGGTCATCGATCGAAATGTGCTTTGCACCTGCAACCTTGCCAATGCAGTTCTACCCTTCAGTTCAAAGTCCGATATCAGGAGTGGTAACTCACACTTGATCCACAAGAACAGTCGAAACCCTGTGCCATATCCCACTCAGTGGAGGGGTAGAAGAAAGTCATATCCTCGCCCTTCTTGATATCGCGTAATGCCTGTACTCCCCATTCTTTTGGTTTGTTGGCTGGCAGAACTACGGAGATGTTGGGATCACAAGAGTGGTTCACTACTATCAGCCGCACTCGCAGTCAAAGTGAGGAGACACACTGAATAGCAGATCCGAGTTGAGCTCAAGATGGTCCTGGGCGTTTGTACCGAATTGGACCGAGGAGTAAGCTTTCTCCGTTGCCAGAGAGACGTTGTCTAGGCCACAGATCCGTTCGCCTGCTTTGAAGTCCTGTCCATCAGCTCAACCTTAATTTTTCTGGCAAGACTTACACGCTCAGCAACTAGCCTGCTGGCAAATCCCTCTTGACCATCAATACTCGAAGTGAAGTCTACCCGGAACAACTCTGGGTGAGTGGGCTTGTAGGTTTTTCCACCGTGTGTGTTGTCCAGTGTAGGTTTGACATAGGGCGTTGGGGGGTCGGCAGGGAGTAAAGGGTAAGCAGAAGGCATTGTGTAGTGATGAGTAGCTATGTAGTATGAAGAGTAGTAGACAAGCCGTTCAAAAGGTCAGTCACCGTCATCTGCTCTATCCCAAATCCGTAATGCGTATTCCCCGGCCCAATTACCCGGTACCATTCCTTCATCTCACTTTCCCACGATGTTCATTCCAGAGTGGGGGTTCGGCGATTTTTCGGGACCGTGACCGATATCTTACGTGACGAGAAGAAGTTGTTGGATTCGACTCACATGGGTTAAAAGGGAGTTGATATGTGACTTACTCCACACATTATTCATAGAGCTAGCTACTGCATCGTACACTAGCTGATTTGAGTTTACCAGCACAATGCAGGTGCCGATTCAGCCTATACCTCGCTCACCATCTCCACTGGCGATCCATACGACTCATGTCAGATTACCTCCATCGCCAGCTTCCCCACGCGATGGGCGTCAGCTTCCACCGCCTGGCAAGTCGATACCATGGAACCTCTTCATTCCCATAGTATCTTTCCGAATCACAGATGCCATGTTCTACGCTGTGTAGGTTTAGTCAAGTAGCTGTAAGCTGATTGCAGGATGTTTCCAATCATTACCGATATGGTAACTTCATTTGATGTTGCTCGCGATCAGATCGGGTTCTACGCTGGATTCGGAGAAGGTGTTCTTATGCTGGTGGAAGCTGCGATGGCCACTACATGGGCCAAATTAGCCGATCGATGGGGAAGGAGACCATGTATGCTGTGGGGACAGCTTTTCGCAATACTGGCGGCGGGAATGGTGGGATTTAGTACCAAAGTCTGGCACGTTGTCTTTTGGCGTGCTGTCCGTGAGTCCGCTCGTTCAAGATCTGAAGAAGGATCTAATGATTAGTGGGCCTGAGTCCAGCCGGCGTGCTTAACAAGATCCTGGCTTCCGAAATATCGAACCCTTCAAATCGGAATCGGATATTCTCTATCTTTTCTCCTAGCTTCTCAGCCGGCATGTTGGTGGGAACATTTCTTGGAGGACAGCTGGCTCATCCATACGGAAGAATGCCCAGCTGGCTGGGAGGGACCAGCGAGTTTTGGCGTGCTTGGCCGTATGCTCTGCCTAATGTCGTCACTGCGGTCATGTGAGTTCAGTTGAAGCGTTCGGCGCTGATTGAAGGGGCGCCTTCATGTCTGTATACGGGTACTACACACTGGTCGAGGTACGTCACTGCCCATTGTGATCATTGACGTATCAGACTCGACCGCCAGTGAGCGACAAACCCAATTCCGATACCGGAGTCATGGAGAAGCAGAGGCGATCAGGAAGTATGGCGGATACCATGAAGGTCCCGGGATTCTTGCTCATCACCGTCATTTTCTGCTGTAAGCTTTGTCGACTAGACCATGTGCGATGCTGAACGCCAGCATTCCAAATCACCAATTTCGCTTATGATGGTATCTTTACCGTTTACACCTATACCGATGTTAAACATGGAGGTCTTGGTCTGCCAGTAAGTTTCTACAAATGGACCAGGTTCATCACGTGGAATCATGTGGATTAAAACCGAAGCTTTCGATGTAGGATCAGCTAAAGCTACCAGGTAGATACTATCGGAATGCTGTATTCCTACGGTGCAGCTTTGTATATCATCATCGTCCCGACCTTGCTACCTCCACTGCAGAACCGCCTCGGTGCCAAGAAGCTTCTTGAAGCTGTATTTGGCCTTTGGATGATCGTCACTCTTCTGATCCCGCTCTCACAATGGGCGGCAGGACATATGAGATGGATGATGTGGATGGTCGTCATAGTGTCTTCCACCTTGAAATGCTTTGCAGCATTCGCATGGCCGTAAGTCCCAAAGAAGTAGCCTCGCTGATGGAAGTATGTGCGATATCTTGACCATGAATACACTGGAAGAGTACCCAGACCTACTCGCTACGGGTAGCGCAATAAGTCTGATAGGCGGTGCCTTTGGTAGAGCAATCGGTCCCTCCCTTTCTGGGTATGTCACTCCTTTGTCCTCACAACTGATTGTTAGGTGGATATATTCAATGTCGACTGAATTCGAAGCAGGGACATTCGGAAGACAGATGTCCTGGATATCGATGTTGGCGTTTGGAGTTCCGCCAATGGTGTGTGTGGTCTTCTTCAAGGAACCGACGACGGATAGAAGCGGTTATGAGGGTGTACCCTTGAATGATACGGGGAGAGATAGCTTCGACGAAGACCTAGAGGAACCTAATAGAGCTAAAGCGACTGGCGCGGATGTTTAGCACTGTATATAATTGCATCTGGACTACTTGTTTATAACGATGATACGATGTATAATGATGAGAAGCTACAAACTGGACCGGCAACGGTAGTGATCGGGGGCTACCATAGCATCTCATGTTCTTCCCGATTGTTTCTACAAGTTGCCATGTAATCATATACGCGTCTGCTATCCCGGATGATGGCGCAGAAGCATGCATGATCACGAGAAGAACAAAGGGGACCCATGTCGACCCCGGATTTTCCAATATCACGGCGTTGCCGAAACCTTGGCAGCGTGTTCCCATATTCTATCTGTCATCCATTGACAGAATTAGAGTACACCTTTCATAGTTCTTATATACCCTTAACGTCCACACTAGCTCCATCGATAGCATACACGATCCATTCATCCACTAGCCTTCGTGTAAAGTGGAGCCTACTTGGTCTCTGTTCAACCCAACATACCTTATCAAGATGGAAGGTTTCTCACCTCCACCCTCTAAATTCATGTCTATGCCAATGAAGAAGAAACGACCTTCAACAATTCAGACTAGCGAAAACGATAGTGTAGACTTGTCCAAGCTACGTGCGCATGCCGCATGCAAGAATTGCCGAGTCAAGAAGGTAAGTTCTATCGGCCTGGAAGTCGACGTTAGCTGATCAGCAGGTGAAATGTCTCCCACTCCCTTCGAGTGTCATGGACGCATCCGGAGGTCCTGGAGCATGTCAACAATGCGTAGCTGGTGGATCTGAATGTATCTACCCACCAACCAGGGACCGGGCCGCCTACTCGAGACAATACGTTCAAAACCTGGAAGCAAGAGTCCAAGCGCTTGAAGGAGTTTGGGGGAGGATGGTGCCGGTCTTGGAAGCTTTTGAAGGGGGATCAAGTGTAATGGGGAATGGAAGTGCACTGCCGCCCATACCGCCTTTCCCGGCGCCGATGCAAGAAGAAGACGGAGAGGATGATGCAGGAAGTGATAGACATTCATTGGAAGATGGGCAGATTACTCAGGATGAGAGAGGGAACTACCGCTGGATCGGATCATCGAATACTCTATCACTCCTCGACTCGTTCTCGAATCAACCTCTCCAGACCCCTCTTTCGTCGACTCCTAATACACATACGCCAGACCGGAATCCGTATTTTGGCCCAGTGGCTGGGTCGGGGGTAGTCAAGGCGTTACCTGGTGTTGATGAGGTTTCATACCCGACCCATCGAGCTGCGAGGGAAATGGTGGATGCTTTCTTCAGTGATGTCCATCCAACACTACCGGTGGTGCTAGAGTACGAATTCAGGCAAGAGTTTGATGCTCTGATGGATAGGCGGAGTAGGGGAGAAGTGGAGACCTCGTCTCAGACTGTGAGCACTATCGTTATTTGGTATACTAATGCTGATGGTAGTTCGTCTCGGTCCTATTTGCTGTTTTCGCATTGGGGGAGAGGGTGGTAGTGACGAACCGAGCTTGGCAGAGGGCGAGAACGACCAGCTCAGGAGATGTACTACCAGGAGAAGCGGAAGCAGGAGTGATTTGGTATGAAAGGTGAGTAGTTCTGCCAGTACAGAACTGACCGCAGAGCGCAAATTCTCCACTACACCACATTGAAGGACGTTAATATCCATCAAATTCAATGTTTGACATTGATGGCTGCGTTCCAGGCTGCTGTGAATGCCATGCCGACTGCTTGGCTACTTGCTGGACAGGCCATTCGAGTCGCTCAGGATTTGGGTCTACATGTAAGTTAGCCGGTTTGATGATGGCTGATAGTAGCGGCATAATCGGGTCAAGATGAGCTATGCAGAGAGACAGCTTCGGGCAAGGTGTTGGTGGGCGATCTACGGCTTGGAACGGTACGTTTGGATCAGCTGCGCAAGCGGGCCAAGCTGATCTCCAGGATGGTATCAATAGCTCTAGGAAGACCACTCGGAGTGGATGACCTCGATATCGATGTTGGCTACCCATCAGAAGTGGACGATGATGTCCTTCAGAAAATGGCCAAGGAGTCTCGGGACCTCACTCCAGACGCTGAAACCCACGGATCGACAATGTCCGGTTTCGTAGCCTTGACGAAACTCTGCAAAATCTCTGGACGAGTTGCTCATCTCCTCTATCGGCCTAGCAACAAAAGTGTGGTCGATCCTCATTGGGCACACTCGCAGCAGACTACCATCAATAAGCTTGATAAGTCCTTACGAGACTGGCTGGCTAATGAAGTGGTAAGTCCGCCATACTAGTGCAGTCACTGATAATAGCCATCCAAATACAAAGACCCATCATCAAACCGATCGGTTCAGCTCGTCTCGGCAGTCCTGTCAAATTCGTATTTCGCAGTTCTGATCACGCTTCATCGAAACTTCCTACCTTCCAACCCCGATTACCCACGACCAAAACCACCACCATCATCCCAATCACTCTCACACTGCGTCGACGCCGCTCGATCAGTCATTCACGTCGCGTCACAATCAAGAGTCCTCGTACCACCTTCGCACCACCTTGCGGTATTCTGTCAATTCCTATGGTCATCAGCCGTCATCTTGCTATTATGCGAAGTCCAGGCGAAAGATCAAGTCGTCATCGAAGCTGTTGGATCTAAAGTCGAATCGTGCCGTCGGGCTTTGCAGGATCTAGAACCAGTCTGGCCTGGATCCAAGAAATTGAAGGAACTGCTCAACGATATCGAGAGTCGAGCCAAGGAAGTCGTACATGATCCCAAAAAGCGAAGACTACCCACCGAAAAGAAACGTCAGGCATCATACGATAAACGTCCCCGAATCGAAACTTCCGATACACGCACCAATGCCCCTCAGGAAATATCTCAGTTCCCCACTATGGACCCGATGCCTGACATGTCGATGTTTGACGTTGGAGGAGTCACATTCGACGGACTGGAGATGTTGCAAGGTTTCCAAGGTGTTGATCCTGCAAATATATGGTCGACATTGGGCGATACATTCATTCAGACGCCTATTGTCAATCAAAATCAGAGTGGGAATGGAACGCCGACTTCTGGACATAATCCCTCGCCGGGCGGTTGGAGTTTTAGTCAGAATGGAATGGGATTGGAGGGAACGGATTTGTGGTCCCAGGTTGCGGGTGGATCTTTTGATTGGCAGGCCGATCCTAGTGTACCGTTCAATATCTAGGTTAAAAATTTGTCTTGTTCACTTGCATAGATGTATTCATTTGAGTCGTAAACGATCCTCATAGTGACATGGAGATATGTACGACAAGTGCATCGCAGCTACAACAGCGTTCTTGGTGGAAAGCATGGTAGTCGGCCAGACTACGCCTTGCCCTTTTTCTGCTCCTTCATAGCTGCTATCCTAGCTTTCCGCTCCTCCCTTCTCCTAGCCATCTCTAGCTCCTTCTCCTCCTTAGTCATGTTCGCCAAACTGGGCGTCACCGAGGCAGGCGGTGGAGTTGGTGCACTTCTAGATGGTTCTTCCACATCATCGTCCCATCCATCCGACACTGGCGCAGTGGGCATGGTGGATTTTGAAGGAGCTTTTGGAGAAGGTGTAGGTGTAGGTTTGACGGACGGTGCAACTGATTTGACAGGAGCTGCAGCTGGCTTGGTGGAGCCATTGGTCGTTGGTTTGACGTAATAAGACTGGGGTGGAGGGACGACAATCTCTGGAACTGGTGCTGATTCGAAAGCAGCCCAATCGTCCGTATCGGCATTAACATCAATCAAGTCATCCGTACCCCAAGCGTTCGCTGCTCCTCCGTCGTCCCACTCATCGGTAAGTGTTTCAACAGGGGCCGCAACCTTGGGTTTGAGCTTCATACTTGATTTACTCGTGCTTCCGAATCCTGGTACCGGAGCAGATGGTGCTACTGTTGACGAGGTCGAAGGAGTCGGAGAGACAGGTGCGAATGCACCGGGAATTGGGGAGCGTGTCGTAGCTGACATTGTAGAGTGGACTTCGGTGTTGGACATTTGTTTTGAGAGGGAAGAGATGGCCCATCCAGCTAGAACACCAGCGGCGCCTGTTGCTGAGTTTACTAGACCTGCTTGGCCGGTACCATTCGCTGCTGAGGTGGTGGTGATCGGGCCCATATTGGCTGAGGATTCGGTTTGCACCGTCTCGGGCTGGACGTCAGGTCGACTCATACTGTAAGAAACGTTGGACTTACCATGTTCTTGACCATGTCCGTCAAACGGGTCATGAACATATTCATCGCCTTGAACGCTTGATCACGGACCAACCTACCGTTAGCCTAATTTCGGGCATGCAGACTTACTTCTCCTTATCGATCATGGCAAAAGCCATATTAGGAATGACCTTCCCAGCCAGGTCATCCCGATCAAAGATCTCAACAGTAGCCATCATAGCCATCAAACCAGCCACCCTCGCATGTACGAAAGGATCCTTCAAACTCCTTGCGAATGCCGGGACTAGGACCTTCTTTTTGGTATTGGGGCCGAGGATAGGTGCAAGTCGGCCCAAGAGGATACATGTATTTGTTCGAATGGAAGGTTCGGTATCGGTCTGCATCTTGGCTAGAAGCCTCAGGAGATCGTTATTGAGGGTCCGGTCGTTTAATTTGGACGCCAAAGGGAAGATGGCTTTGACTGTAGCTTCTCGTATGACTGGGACGGTATCGGCGAATCCAGTGATCTGATGTCAATTGAGCATATTCGGATCGAACTCACGAGATTGGGCCAGACCCTCTCCTGCACTGTCCTTTGATCCATTCTGTCCGAATACTCCGGTAGTCCATCAAGCAGTGCCATTCTCGTGCCCCTATCTGGGCTAGTATACAGCTTGACCACAGGATCGAGCACCAATTTCCCATATTCCTTCTCTGGCACTAACTTTCCCAAAGACAATACTAGCGGTAGCATTGCTGAGCTGGGAGCGGTAGGTAGAGAAAGCGAATGTAATAGGGAAGGCAGGACTTTGTATAGCAAGAATGGTTGAGGTATTGAGGTGGACGAGTCCTGAATCGTCCGCAGTAGAGACAACTTGTCTCCCTCTGACCGGAGCTCGAAACCGTCAAGTCCATCCACTAGGTTGGCAAGAGGGTTCTGTGCCCAGAAACCCGCGGTAGTAGCTTCCGCAACGAAGCTTGTCGTTGGCAAGCGTGTACGTGGATTTGGGTTGATCATTCGCTTCCATAACGGGAAAAGGGTTTTCGGTATGGCGCCAGCCAGGCTTGGAGTCGGTTGCGATGATAGATTTGGTAGTGGTGATTGAGGATTGTATAGTGAGAACAGCAACATGGCGAGAAGATAGATATCAGACAGGGCTGGGTCGGTACTGCTATCAGTGATGTTCATGACGTGTTGACGTACTCTCTCAATACTTGCCATCCTCCTTTCTTGATCTCAGGCGCACTTCTCTCGCCAATGTCCCCAGGTGCAACTCCGCCAAGTCCCCACAATACTCCTGCCGCATCATCTTTTGTCGTCAGAAGATCAAGCCCGCCTAAACGCCATTCCATAGAGGGGGTAATGTATATCGAATTAGGACTGATGTATGCGTGGTGAAGTGATAACGAGTTCAAGAAGGCGACTGCGGTCTATTGTCAGTGCAGCCAAGATGCGGATCACTTACAGAAATACTCTTTACACCCCATCCTATCCATTCCTCTTTCGCTTTACCTTTCAGGTCGGTATCGCGTAGCACGCTCTGCAGAGGTCGTACGCGCTCAGTGGCAATGTAAACATGCGTGTCTGTCTCGATAGAGTCCACATATTTGATCCTGCTATCAGCTCCAGCTCAGATATTGGACTTACACATCGGGATGTCGCATTGTCCGTAATTTCTTGAGAGCATTCTTGGCAAGTTGCATCAGTGTGCGACGATCTTTGCTCCCTGGCTGCAAAGGCGGTAGAGTCGCATCGAATATAAAGAGGGTCAAAAGGGTTCCATCGTCCTAGATATCAGCTTGGCCATGTGGATTGACATACCCTCTTGACACCTTCCCTAAGCTCCCATATGGACGACCCAGGCTCTTGTCCAGGTATTCTCTCTCCAATAGTAAACGGATATGAGACTCCCGCTGAGCTCAGGACCGTGCTAGTGATTGATTTGAGGTAGTTCATGGCCCTAGAGTGTTGTCTAGCCTTACCAGTGTGACTATAGAGTATAGTGGTTGAGCTGTGCGTCATGTAGAGTAACTAGACCACACGCGACTTTGGCTTATGTAAGCAGATTCAACATTTCAGTCTGAAATCTTGCTAAATCTTTGCCGCGACTCGAGTGAAGCTATTACCTAGTATATCTCATATCCACACCCTCTAACCTCCCTACCCTGCCCAAGAGTGCTACCAGCCCTCGGCAGGACTTTGATTTCCCATACTCAGGCATACTTGAATCAGTAGCAGTGAGTTGAATATTCGTGAACGCTCGCTAATTTCAGACATGCTCGTCCTACCGGGCTCCTCGGCCATCACTCAGTCTCGACGAAACGTCCTCCTCAAGGCTTTCCAAGCAAGCATCCCCTCAATCACTTCTGTCGATGCCGTTCATCTCCACCTCGTCAACCCTTCTTCAACCGAATCAGAGGAGCTTCTAGGCAACTCGGCTTCACCAGAACGTGGGGTCTTGAATGCCTTGTTGGCATACGGTGATGATGAGCGACTACCATCCACCAAATCCTACTTGGAGGAAGGAGATTCCAATGTCTTTGCCGTCTACGTTATGCCTAGGAGTGGTACCATCTCGCCTTGGTCTTCGAAAGCTACCGACATTGCCAAGATTTGTCGACTAGGAGATCACGTTACCCGACTCGAGCGAGGAGCAATCTACCTCATTTCGGCAACTACACCACTCAACATCCCCGCTCTTCACTCGGTACTACCCTTAATTCATGATCGAATGACTCAGCTTGTCCACCAGTCTCTCCCTTCGGCCGCTACCGTCTTCCCTCCTTCTCCACCACACCCTTCGCCTCTGGTCTCTGTACCGATCATTGGAGCCGAGAAACCCCTTGAAGTATTGGCAGAAGCAAACGCTAGGATGGGTTTGGCATTATCGGAAGAAGAGATGCCATACTTGGTCGAAGCTTTCCTTGCTGCTGGTCGAAACCCCACCGACGCCGAATTGTTCATGTTTGCCCAAGTCAACTCGGAGCATTGTCGACACAAGATCTTCAACGCCAAATGGACTATTGATGGAAAGGACAAGGAGAACAGCTTGTTTGGTATGATCCGAAACACCGAGAAGCACGTCAACTCGGCTGGAACCATCTCGGCATACGAGGACAATGCAGCAGTCATGGACGGATTCGAGGCTCCCCGATTCGCTGTTTCAGGAGACACATATACCTCTGTCAACGAGAAGATGCCAATTTTGATCAAGGTCGAGACTCACAATCACCCCACCGCCGTCTCGCCATACCCTGGAGCTGCTACCGGTTCCGGAGGAGAGATCCGAGATGAAGGAGCTACTGGAAGGGGATCAAGGCCAAAAGCTGGATTGGCAGGGTACACTACCTCCGATCTCCTTATTCCCGACTTCAACCAGCCTTGGGAGTCTGACATTGGCCGACCATCTCATATCGCTTCTGCTCTCGACATCATGCTTGAGGCTCCTCTCGGTGCCGCCGCCTTCAACAACGAGTTTGGTCGACCTGCGCTTGGTGGATACTTTCGAACATTCTTGATGAACGTCGCAACAGAAAAGGGAGACGAGTGGAGAGGATACCATAAACCCATCATGATCGCTGGTGGACTAGGAAACATTCGACCTCAATACGCTCGAAAAGACAAGATCACTCCCGGCGCCAAGGTTATTGTTCTCGGTGGACCCGGTATGCTTATTGGTCTCGGAGGTGGAGCTGCCAGTTCCATGGCGAGTGGAGCCAGTACTGCCGATCTCGATTTCGCGTCTGTTCAGCGAGAGAATCCCGAAATGGAACGTCGTTGTCAGCAAGTCATTGACGCTTGCGTCAACAGTGCCAAGAACCCTATCGAGTCGATTCACGATGTTGGTGCAGGTGGTCTTTCCAACGCTCTTCCCGAGCTTGTTCACGACTCTGGTCTCGGAGCTGTTTTCGAGATCCGTGATGTCCTAGTCGACGATCCTGGTATGTCGCCCATGGAGATTTGGTGTAACGAATCGCAAGAACGATACGTCATGGCTGTTCACCCCGATGACTTGTCTGCTTTCGAGACGATTGCCAAGAGGGAACGATGTCCTTTCTCGGTCGTCGGTGTCGCTACCGAGGAGGAAAGATTGGTTATCACAGATCGTCTACTAGGCGACCGTCCTATCGATATTGCCATGTCGGTCTTGTTTGGTAAACCACCCCGAATGCACCGACATGCCACTACCGTCACACCTCCTCGAGACGCTTTCGACTCGTCCCTCTACACCTACCTGCCAATCTACAAGGAAGCACCTACGACATCACTACTTGCCGAGACCGTCAACCGTGTCTTACGACTACCAAGTGTCGGCTCAAAGTCTTTCCTCATCACTATTGGAGACCGAACTATCTCTGGTCTCGTCACACGTGATCAAATGGTTGGACCCTGGCAAGTCCCAGTCGCCGATGTTGCCGTCACTCGATCCTCTTACGGCTTCGACGTTCGAGTCGGAGAAGCAATGGCAATGGGTGAAAGGACCCCTCTCGCTCTGCTCAACGCTGGTGCATCAGCCCGTATGGCCATTGCCGAGTCATTGACCAACTTGGCTGCCGCATCTTTCGATCTCGCGGGTGTCAAGCTTTCCGCCAACTGGATGTCGGCTGCCTCGCACGAAGGAGAAGGATCCAAGCTCTACGAGGCCGTTCACGCCGTCGGCATGGACCTATGTCCCGCTCTCGGTGTCGGAGTTCCAGTCGGTAAAGACTCGATGTCAATGTCGATGAAGTGGAACGACAAGCAAGTCACTGCCCCTCTATCGTGTATCGTCACCGCATTCGCCGCTGTCGATAATGTCGAACGTACATGGACTCCTCAGCTTCAGAAAGATGCCGGATCAACAGTCTTGGTGTTTGTCGATCTCGCCCAGGGCAAGCAACGTCTTGGTGGATCTGCCCTCGCTCAGGTCTTCAAGCAGCTCGGTGCCGAATCACCCGATGTCGAAAGTGCCGCAGAGCTCAAGGCATTTTTCAAAGCTGTCCAAGCTCTCAAGTCTACCTCGACTGTCTTGGCCTACCATGACCGATCAGATGGTGGTCTCTTTACAACGATTGTCGAAATGGCATTCGCTGGTCGATGCGGTGTCGAGATCTCTGTTCCAGGAGAGGACGCTATCGCCACCTTGTTCAACGAAGAGCTTGGTGCCGTCTTCCAAGTCCGCGGAAACGAGCTTACCGAGTTCTCAAACGCTTTCGTTCAGGCCGGTTTCCCTACGCGTCACATCCACGTTGTTGGAAAGACAAACGACGAGCAGGAAATCAGCATTATTCACAAATCCGATGCCATCTACACTTCGACTCGAGGTACACTACAACAGCTCTGGGCCGAAACTTCGTACAAGATGCAGTCCATGCGAGATCAACCTGAAGGAGCCAAGGAGGAATTCGACTCGATTCTCGATGACGAGGACAAGGGATTGATTTACGACGTCAAGGCTCCCTTCCTTGCCGATGTTGAACGTCTCGCCACACCACCACGAGTCGCCATCCTCAGAGAACAAGGTGTCAACGGTCATATCGAAATGGCTTGGGCGTTCCACGCTGCCGGTTTCGATGCCGTCGATGTACACATGACAGACATCATCTCTGGTAAAGTCCAATTATCGACTTTCGCCGGTATCGCTGCCTGTGGTGGATTCTCGTATGGTGACGTTCTCGGCGCTGGTAACGGTTGGGCGCAATCTGTGTTACTTAACGAGACTGCTCGATCCGAATTCGAGGCATTCTTCAACCGAGAAGATACATTCGCCTTGGGTGTCTGTAACGGATGTCAATTCTTTTCACAGATCAAGAGCATTATTCCCGGTGCTTCCGACTGGCCCGAGTTCAAGGCGAACCGATCTGAGCGATTCGAAGGGCGAGTATCAAGTGTCAAGATCGGAGCTTCCAATTCGATCTTCCTCAAGGATATGGAAGAGACCATCATCCCCGTCGCCGTCGCCCACGGTGAAGGACGAGCATCATTCGCTTCGACCGGTTCTCTGGACGGTCTCAACAAAGGACTTGTACCTGTTCGATACGTCAACTCGAAACGAGAAGTTGCGACCAAGTACCCCGCAAACCCCAACGGCAGTCCCGAAGGAATTGCAGCTGTCGGAACACCTAACGGACGAGTGCTCGCTATCATGCCTCACCCCGAGAGGGTCGTTGCGAGGGAGAGTAACAGTTGGTTCCCTTCAGAGTTGGGTAAAGAGTGGAATGGGAAAGGTCCTTGGTTCAGGTTGTTCCAGAATGCCTATGTCTTTGCCACAAGCAAATAGAGTGTGAAATGTAGTTGTTCTTGGGAATCTATGCAAACGTTGTCTTTCGCTTCTCTCACTCTGATCTGCCATTGTCTCCTTCTTCAGTATTAGCGTCAGTATTGACGTTGTACAAAGCTCTGCGACCGTATGAGGTGCTCAAGATAATCTCACTTGATCTAGATGCATAGACGTCCAGCGTCATGTATCAACTATAAATTCTACCTATACTATATACGAAGAAAAAAATGTTCAAACACAGCACACACTACTCAGCAAGCACCCACCCTTCAGGAACCTCATCTTCATAAACCCACATTTCCTCTTCATCATCGAAATCTCGAGTCTCGAGATCGGTGGTCTCGTCACATTCAGGGATCTCGGATGCGGAAGCGGAAGGAGCAGCTTCGGATGCGGTTGCTGATGGTTCCTCTGAGGCAGATGCCGAGGCAGAGGCGGAGGCGGATGGTTCCATTGAAGCTGACTCGGTAGCAGAGGCGGAGGCCGATTCAGATGGAGCGGCGGACTCGGTCATTGAAGCGGATGGCTCGACTGAGGCTTCGGTAGAGGTAGGCTCAGCAGAGCTGGAAGCTTCGGTGGAACTAGCCTCGGCAGATGCGGAAGCAGATGCACTCTCGCTAGCTTCGGCAGAAGCAGAGGCGGAGGCGGATGCTGAGGCCTCGACAGATGCGGTAGCAGAAGCGGAAGGTTCCTCAGTCATGGTGACGTTCAAAGTAGTCCACTCGGTGGTGTATTCAGTGAAGACACCAGAATCGTTGGTGTTGGTCTCAGCAGCCGAGGGAGCGGCAGTGATCGAAGCCTCTGCGCTAGATTCGGTAGCGGAGGGGTTGGAAGAAGCAGAGGGTAGCGGGGAGTCGGATGATGAGGAGACGTCGGCCGATGCAGAAGCACTGGCACTTGCACTGGTGCTGTCGGAGGGTGTTACCGCTGATACTGAT
Source organism: Vishniacozyma victoriae (assembly GCA_017654735.1). NCBI lineage: Eukaryota > Fungi > Basidiomycota > Tremellomycetes > Tremellales > Bulleribasidiaceae > Vishniacozyma > Vishniacozyma victoriae. The sequence continues at coordinate 2,727,844 of JADPYG010000088.1, forward strand.
TCAGATGGGGATGCGGCTGACTCTGAAGCAGAGTCAGAGGCGGTGGCTGAAACAGAGATGGATTCCTCGGACGAAGCCGAGGGAGCTGAAGTTGGGAGGGCGGATTCGATAGATGATGCGGTAACAGTTACTCCTTCAGTGCTAGCGCTGGCGCTGGCGCTGGAGTCTTGGGAGGCGGAAGCCGAAGCAGACGGTTCAGCGGATGCCGAGACAGAGGGGTCGATGGACGCCGAGACCTCTGCGGAAGCTGAGCCGGTGGGATCGGCTTGCGCGGCAGATTCGGACCAGCTGGCGGAAGCGGATGCCTCACCTTCGGAGGCAGAGGCAGATGCGGTGGGCATAGAGTCTGAAGCGGAAGCGGATGGATCGACAGACGCAGTGGCGCTAGCGGACACTTCTCCCTCAGAGGCGGAGGCCGACTCGGAAGGTAGATCCTGCGAAGCGGTAGCGGAGGCCTCGGAGCTAGCAGATTCGGATACCTCGGGATTGGGTGTGCTATCACTCATATCTGAGCTGGGTGAGGGTTCGGCAGACGCAGACTCGGTTGGCGAGGGGGTCTCAGATCCAGGAGCCATTGTCATCGATGCAGAAGGAGAAGCGGACGATGAGTCGGACCATTCTCCACCGTCAGATGGGCTAGCGGATTCGGTCGAATTGGATCCAGGGGCGGAATCAGACCACGAAGCGGAAGGGGCGGGAACATCGGATCCAGCACTACTCTCACTTCCTGCTTCAGCAGTGGCGGATGGCTGCTCACCGCTTACAGTAGCGGATGCAGCCTGACTGGGACTAGGGATATCGGCAGGAACAGTGACGGGACCAGAATATCCTTCTTGAGATGCTGATGCTGATTCGGAAGCGGATGCCGAGGCCGAAGGGGCTTCAGTAGCCTGATGAGGGGCGTAGGAAGGACTGAAGCTCTCTCGAGATTCCGAGACGGTGGGTGCAGGTTCAACGGGGTTGGGAACGTAGGTAGGCGTGAAATCTGCCCTGTTGGGTTCCGATTGGCTGGGCCATGCACTTGGTGCAGATCCGTAGCCAGTGTCGCTGGAATCGGAGCCAGAGTCAGAGCTCGATCCAGAATCGGCGCTGGGGCTAGGCAAAGCAGAGTCGGCACTTGGTGAAGCGGACTCGGATCCTGAGTTATCGTTCGAGCCGGAGCCGGCACCGGTGTTGGAGCCAGAACCACTCTGTTCACCACTACCTCCGACAGGTCGCTGGACATGGGGTCCATCAGCGGTAGCAGCTGCTCCAGGAGCTCCGTAGGTGGGTGTGTAGTCCGACCTATCAGGCTCCGAGTGGGTGTAGGAACCGGAATCATCACCACTGTTGGCAGTGGGTGATGCGGCGGTAGGGGGAGCGTAGGTGGGGGTGTAGTTTGATCTATCGGCTGAAGATTGGGCTGGGGAAGATCCAGAGTCTCCGCTTCCAGACCAACTACCACTGTCGCTGCCGCTGTCACCGCCACTGCTGTTGTCACCACCGGTCCAGCCGGAAGTGGGTGAAGCTGCTGGAGGAGCGTAGGTTGGAGTGTAATCTCCTCGACCTTGGGTTGTGGTCCATGCGTCACCTGTGGGTGCGGCACCTTCGGAGGTGACATATGTGGGGATAGCAGTTGCCGTACCATCCTGTCCGATTTGAACGACATAATCCCAGTGACCATCGGGTAGCTACAATTTAGCCCAGATCAATAATTGTTATGAAGAGAGCGACTCACCTGAGTGGGTTGAAGGACGACCTCGAAGGTGACAGTGGGCATAGCAGCCCCGATCAAACTCTCTGCGTAGCTCTTGATTCCTCCGAGAGCCTGCCTCAACAATCCCTGATTAATCGAGTCCTTGTCATCTCCTGATTTCTCATCATCCCCCGAGTTGCCAGAAGTCTGATCTCCCCAATTACCAGTTGGTGCAGGAGCTGGGGCTTGAGTAACAGTAGCCTGAGTCTCTTGAGGGGAAGCAGACTCTGTCTGTGGCTGGTAGTCGGTGTACGTAAATGTCGAGAACCTGGAAGTCTCGGCCAAGAGCGATGAGATTGCCGAGGATGGAACGTCGGACAAGGGAACGAGTGTTCGAGCAGTCTCGGAAAAGGGGAGGAAATCCGATGGGTTGCCTGTCTGGGATGCGACGGGAATACCGGTGTATGAAGGGTCGATGGATACCGATACCGATGCCGAGGCGGAGATGATATCGGCGGTCGCAGAGGGAGCTTGCGATACAGCAACGGCCGATGCGGATTCGGATGCTGAGACAGCTGAGACTACTGGAGCCTCCTCGGCATATGGATCATGTTGAGTCCATTCATGACTAGCGTCTCCACCTGCTCGCCTGAAAGCTCTCGGTCGTCGCAGACTAGGAAGAGCAGCCGCCTCGCTAGCGAGGTAAGGCAAGATGAGGAATAGTGTCGAAAGAGGGATTCTCATCGTGTCGATTCGAGTTGTAGTGTGAATGTAGTAGGTATAGGGAATGTGTAAAAGCCGCCGGGGCTGTTGTTGGTACTTTCAAAGAACCTGGAAAAGAGTGAGTGTAAGATATCTATCTGCCGGAGTGTCGACTAGCGATCAATACGGGCCTCGAGGACTAGCCTACGAAGATCTACAGAGATGAGGAGGAGTGAACGAAGAAAAAAGGTTAGAAGTCGAGTTGGAAGAAATGTAGATGCTGGTCAATCGTGTGATGAGCATCGCCGCTGCCGCAGTGAGGGTAAGAGGGCATCATCGGATCCCAGTCCAGCCTCTAGGGTGCAGGAATAGCTTGGCTTTTAGGCCTGACTTAACGCCCGAACAACGCCTCTGACACCCATATTTGGTAGTGTTTACTTGTCCGTTCGACATGATGCTCAGGTGATTTCGGAGGGAGGCTTGGATCTAAATGAGATGATGTTCTCGATGGATGGGATGTTTGTTCATGGGATGGAATATGAACATTGATTATTCAGGGTTATCCATTCCGGCAACCAAAAGAGGTAATTCAGATTTCGGAGAGGGTTAACGAGGATTATGACAATATCTGCCCACTCGATGCAACGGAGTTATCGTTTAATTAAGAGATAATCCCGAGATTGCTGGAATTTCAGATCGCACTCTTTGTCTACCACTTAATACATATCATACATACCATGTTCGCATCTACAATGGCCTCATCATCCCGAGTGGTCCTCGAGACTGTTACATCAATCACATCTCGACGTACAGTAGTACACCATGCTCGACCAGCACGACAACCATTACTTCGATCCCCTCAAACCCTAAAAGAGAGGTCACCAACACCTGGAACATCTTACCCAAATCTCGAACCATCTGCATCTACCGCTACCCAAGTCCGATCCACAAAACTACAAGGAACGAATTATACTCTACATCACTCGCCTCCACCTTCCGCTCCATCGTACACTACGGGTGTCATGCCACCCTTCTTACAATGGGTCCAAGGCAACTCGATATCATTCACCGGAGAGGCAGGGGCTAGATTGAGGAGGGAGAGGAGAGCCGAGATTGAAGGTGGATTAGGATGGGATGAAGAGATGTTGGAGAAGATGAGAAAAATGAGGGCAGAGGGATTATCAAGGAGAAAGATTGGTGAAGCGTGAGTCTTGCCGCCAATCTACGCGTCATCAACGCGGAACACTTGGACGGACGTATACTGATGATAGCCTGTCAATCTCATTTGAACACCACCACCTGATCGCGCGGGCCGCACCCCAATCATCCGAACAGGCGGTCGCGCAGGAACAGCGACTGAATGACCTAAAAGCAACTTGGGGATACAAGAAGCGTTTAGCAAGGGATATGAGGATGAAGAGGAAGGATTTCTGGTAGATCCTGTAGATAAGCTGCTCAGGCTATGCTTCGCCGGGCTTGCGGCGTGAGTAGGAAGCTGGAGTTGTGTAACATGTAGCAGTTGATCACGCGTCAAGCTGGCAAGGCATGCCTTCCACCCTTGAGATCACGCCACCCACATAACATATGTATACTCTTCATGATCATACCTTCAGTTGCATTTGGAACTCCTTTCGTCTCATAGCAACGACCCCGTTGCTTTGATTGCTTCTGTTGAGCATAACGCATACTGAGGTTAGCCAAAAATTGCTTCCGCTTCCGCCTTGAATTGACTTTACTTGTATGGCGACTACTATCCAACTTTGTCAATCAGATATATCTGCAGTGACAAACCCGATAGTCCGACATGAAGTAAGCAAGCGCGCCCGCAACGATTGGACAAATAGCTGACAGATTAGTGTCGTCCGGGAGATCAACAAGATCAATGAGCGAGAGCTGGAGCTCGGTGTAAAAGGCTCGTGGCATGATGAGTACAAGGGTATGTCCCCTCTCAACCTCTGACAATTAAGTACTCATTGCCTAGATTCGGCATATGTCTTCGTAGGAGGATTAGCATACGACCTATCAGAGGGAGATGTGGTGACGATCATGTCACAGTACGTCTACAAACCTCGTACTGACTGACAACAGGTACGGTGAAGTGATGGATATCAATATGCCTCGAGATCCAGAAACTGGAAAACCAAAAGGGTTCTGCTTTCTGATGTATGAAGATCAGAGAAGTACAGTGTTGGCTGTTGATAATTTGACTGGAGCTCAGGTGTTGGGTAGGACAATACGAGTGAGTCCTTTGGCAACGAGATATCTTTTGTGGAATAAGACTGATGATAGGTCGATCACTGTAAGAAGTACGAGCAGAGAGGATCTAAGAATGAGAATGGAGATTATGTTGCACCAGAGGAACCGACATATAACGTCATGCCTCCTACTTTAGACGGTACGGACACCGAACTTCAGCAGACACTGACAATCAGGCTCGTCAGACGAAGAATCCTCAGACTCGGAACCGGATGAATTAGACGACGAAGACCCAATGGCAACTTACCTCCGTCAACAGAAGAAGGCGAAGAGAATCACAGACGGAAAGAAGAGGAAACACGAAGGTGGGGAATCCAAGGAGGAGAAGAAAGCTAGAAAAGAGGAGAAGAGGAGGAGGAAAGATGAGCGGGATAGAAAGAGGAGAGACAGGGAGTCAAAGAAGGGTGCATCGAGCTCGAAAGGTAGGAGTAGATCGCCGAAGAGGGAGAGGGGGGAGTCTAGGGTTTCTGAGAAACGGGAAGAGGCGGATCGAGACGATAGAGTTGCGTCTGGTTCGCGTGATGGTCGGCGTGAAGAGGGAAGATCTCGGCATGGTGATGAGGATAGGGACGATAGACATCGTTCTCGACCCCGTGATAAGGCCAGGGAGGACAGACATCAATCACGACCCCACGATGAGAGGAGTGAACGACACCGCTCAACTCAACGGGACGAAAGGGAAGACGGTCAATCTTCCAGATCCAGACTCGACCGAGATCAGGACGAACGATCAAGACCACGCATCGACAGAGAGTCACCACCTCGATCAAAAGCGGGTCGACCTGCTTGGAATGGTGAATCCCACTCAAGACCTAGGGAGAGGGAGATGGATGAACGCGATCGACGTTCAGTCAGGGCTGACAGGGACGAAGGAAACGGGACACGTAACGGACATGGCGAGAGGGAGCCTCGCGCTCGAGCTGAAGATACATTTGTCAAGGAGGAGGTGGCAAGGGGGCCGATGATGAATCCCGATAGGGCGCGGTTGTTAGCTGGAGGTAGAGGAGGAGGGCCTGGGGGATATTCTCATGGCGGACCGCCACGGGATGATCGTTTCGATAGAAGATAGTCATGCATCAAACGCTATCCCCATGAGATTCGTGGTGGATCCAAACGTCACGGCCTCGACGAGAATCCTCGAATTGGTCAAGGGTATATAAATCCTAATTATCTGGACATCTCATCGGGAAGAGACATAATTCCTTTATTGCGGGGAATTATCATGCTCAAACGAGATAGAAATTCGTTTCTCCCGTCGGGACGCCGGCGGTTCTTTTTCTTTTGGTCCACCTTCGATGTTAGAATGATGCGCCGATCATCAGCAAGATTCCTGTACTGCTCGATTGGCTGAAGTCTTTGAACGAGAGGCTCATAAAGCCCGAATTGTCCTTATTGAAGATAGTGGGTGCGCAAGCTCAAGCGTTCGAGTCTGTTTCCAGCAAGCTTGGGGGCGTGATATGCAGGCAGAGAAGCAACCTTTGTCTGCGGACAGTTTTGTGCCTGCCTGCCTCGTCTTTGTCGGACACAACATAGGTCGGCTCAACAGTTTCATGATGGGTAATGCATGTCCGATGTATGTATGTATGCCTACAACTATACGGTAGCCTCCACTGGGGTAGGAGCGCTCCTCTGCGCAAGATACCCATGCTTCTTAGGGTTTGTGTAATATTCTACTCATCAGTTCTCTGCCATTAATTCAAACAACGTGCAACTCACCAATATCGTTCTTCCTAGTAGGATCCGCCATTTTAATCTCTCCCACAGCCCCCAATTTCTCAGCCTTCAACCCCAATTTATTCCTATAAACCGCGGTAACCTCCCCTCCAGCATCCATAATAGCTTTAGCAGCTGATTTCGAGTACCTACTCAAGAAAAGCTTGAGTGGGGGTAATGGTAATGATGGGTCTGGTTCTCCTAGGAGTTTGATTCCTGAGAATTTGTTTGATAAGCCGTGCACTATATTTGAGGAGATTAGGGTGTGGAGGGTTATTGGTTCTGATGGTGATATACGGGCTTGAGCTAGGAAGGATTGAAGGCGGGATAGAGGGAGGGGTGCAAAGTCTCGTGCAGTACTAACCATCAGCATTCTCTCATGATGCAGTGTAAAGATAGACATACAAGTTGATGAAACCTCTCTTTGGGAACAGCCGATGGATGGGTGTCTGACCACCTTCGAACCCAGGCGTAGGTTTTCCATTCCCACTACGCGCTCTTTGACCTTTATGACCTCTTCCAGAAGTTCCACCCCGTCCAGATCCAATACCACGACCATATCGAGTGTTCTGCTAGTCAGCTCTATCAAATACTCCTGATCGGGGGAAGCTAACCGTCTGATTTGACCCTTTTGATGGTTTTAGATCGCCGAGGTTGACGTATGAGGATGATGATCGGGCTGCCTGGGCAGGAAGGGCAGATGGTCCCGCCCGACTGAACAGCTTTGATGTAGATGCCCTTAGGGATGAGCAGGCGTTGAGGAAAGACATGATTGTGGTGGGGAATGACAGATTATCGAGCACTCAAGTAGACAGCTAACCATCAAATATCTTATCACCTTGCCCAGGAACCATGTTGTAATACCACGTCACTAATACCCAATTTCCTATCTTTCACCCTCCTCCCTCTCTACCGCCCTCGTTGTGCTCGAGTCGTTATCCAGTGTATGCTCAGAAATCTACGTATACCAACCAGATACCTCAGACATACTTCCTACAGACCTGTACCACGCCCAATACCAAGTAACACTTATCGTCCAATCGCCATGTCTGCTCCAGCTGCTGCCTCCGCCGACAAGCTTCACAAGGATGAGGTTACCGGTGAAATGGTTTCGAAGGGGTAAGTCATTTTACGCATTTATGGTACGAGTGCTGACAGGTAGTGAATTGAAGAGAAGACAAAAGGAGAGGGAGAGGACCGCTCAGAAAGCCGCCAAGGCAGCTGCTGCTCCTCCTGTTGCTCAGAAAAAGACCTCGGCAGCTGCTGCAGAGGACGAGCTTGATCCTTCCGTCAGCTACCTCCTTACATCTCTTGGAGGTAAGCTGATAATCTAGGCATTCTACGAGAACCGATACCGAACCATCAAAGCTCTCCGAGGACACGAGACCAAGGACCCTTACCCTCATAAATTCCATGTCTCGCACGGTATTCCCAAGTTCATCGAGGAGTACGGAGCAGAGGGCAAGCTCAAGAATGGAGATGTCGTCAAGGATATCAAGCCTGTAAGCTGGCTGAGTTCGGGAATTGCTCAAGCTGATGAGCAGATCACACTTGCTGGTCGAGTCCAGACTATCCGTGATCAAGGTGCCAAGTTGAGGTTCTACGATCTCAGGGCCGACGGACAGAAGATTCAAATCATGGCTTCCGCTACGTGAGCTCGCTTGGCCTGATCGGCTCGAGGTCTAGCTGACCATTAGCAACGCCGAATCCCCCGAGGCATTCGACGGACATCACGAACTCATCCGACGAGGAGATATCATCGGAGCAACTGGTTTCCCCGCACGAACCAAGGCTGGAGAGCTTTCCCTACAAGTTTCCGAAGTCAAGCTCCTATCACCATGTCTTCATCAATTACCCGGACGAGAGGGTTTGGTCGATCTAGAGACTAGGTATAGGAAGCGATATTTGGATTTGATCATGAACCACGAGACTAGGGATGTCTTCATTACTCGATCCAAGGTCGTCAACTATATCAGGAAATTCCTCGACAACCTCGGTTTCATGGAGGTAAGCTGTCGAACCCCATGCATAGAGAAGAGAAGCTGATGATAGGTCGAAACCCCAATGATGTCGATGGTCGCTGGAGGAGCTACTGCCAAGCCATTCGTCACTCACCACAACGATCTCAAGCTCGACCTGTTCATGCGAATCGCACCTGAACTTTACCTCAAAGAACTCGTTGTTGGAGGTTTGGACCGAGTATTCGAAATCGGACGTGTGTTCCGAAACGAACAAATCGACATGACCCACAACCCCGAATTCTCCATTTGTGAATTCTACATGGCTTACGCCGACATGTACGATTTGATGGAAATGACGGAAAGCATGATTAGTGGTTTGGTCAAGTACTTGTACGGAACTACTACTGTTAAATTCCATCCTCAAGGAAAGGGAGAGAACAAGAAGGAGTACACTGTTGATTTCGCTACACCATGGAAGAGGTTCGATATGATTGAAGAGTTGGAGAAGCAGTTGGATTGCAAGTTCCCTCCAGGAGAGACTTTGCATGATGAGAATGCCAACAAGTTCCTACGTGATCTATGTGACAAGGTATGCCAGCTACATAGTACGCGATTGATGAAGCTGACGGCTAGCACAATGTCGACTGCAGTGAGCCCAAGACCAATGCTCGACTACTAGACAAGGTACGTTCACCACGCATACACCTGTACTGGACCGCACTAATTTTCAGCTCGTCGGAGAATACATCGAGAACCAATGTATCAACCCATCCTTCATCGTCGGTCACCCACAAGTCATGTCCCCTTTGGCCAAATACCACCGATCTCGACCAGGATTATGCGAGCGATTCGAAGGATTCATGTGCACCAAAGAATTCTGTAACGCCTACACCGAGTTGAACGATCCGTTCGACCAGAGGGAACGATTCGAAGAACAAACTCGACAAAAAGATGCCGGAGACGACGAGGCTCAGGGTGTTGATGAGACTTTCTTGAATGCTTTGGAGTATGGTCTACCACCTACTGGAGGTTGGGGATTGGGTATTGATCGATTGGTCATGTTCTTGACTGATTCTGCCAATATCAAGGAGGTTCTATTGTTCCCTGCCATGAGGCCTGTTGTTGCTACTTCTACGGAAGCTGTTGCTCCAGCCATCACGGCAACAGAGGCCGCCAAGGAGGCATAGGTGTGAGAGGGTTTTGTAGTATAACGATGCATCGCTTTTCAGCCACTTCACTGAAATGTCATCATAACATAGGATTGCATGGCCACAAGAACGATACACGAATCTGGCTGTATAACCTATGATAAGGCGAAGCTAATTTACGGAAACGGTCTCTATTTTACAACTCATCTAAACACTCCATGGTTCAAGTCTACGATTCTCAATTATGGATCGATTCCCAGTCGTCCCTCTCCGCCCTTGCCATCCTTAAAACCGCCTCTCTCAGATTATCCTCATCATCATGTCCCTGTGGCGCCTCACTTCCCAAATCCTCTTCGACACTAATGGGTTCGTGACCAGCCGAAGTGGACGATTCACCTTCATTCGCACCCTGCGGTAATTGAAGTAACGCTTCTGCCAATTGACCATCCGAAGCGAGTTGAGCCAAGTGCTCATCGAATTGATGATCAACATCTTCAGATTGTAACATCGAAGGTCCTTCTTCCGCTTGTAATTCCGGATCAACCTGATCTTCAAGCATAGGTTGTGATTGTTCCCTACCGTCCGATCTCTCTTCTGCAGCTCCCGATCCGGATGCTTCAGTCTTGTAGAATTCGGGAATAGGTTCACCAGGTGCACCCATGACTGCCAAGAATGCTTCGGATGGTTTGAACTTTTCGAATTCGGGCCTATCTCTGGGGAGGACGCGTTTACGTTTGACAGCGGTAAACATCTTGGGTGGTCTGGATTCTTTGAGTGGACCTCGGAGTTTACGGAATCGATTGTAGACGTCTGGGTACTTGATTTTGACGGTGAGCGCCAGGGCGGGTGGCATTCCTGGTTCGACACTTGATGGGTCTTCAGTCGCTTTTCGGATGTACTGTCTGTCAGCACTATACTATTTCGCTTTCGACGTTGACTCACCTCCTCCTTATCTTCTTCGGTGAATTCGAGCTTTCGCCTGATCTCGTCCACTGTCAATCCGGCACGGATCTGATCATTCAACCAATCATCAACCACTTTGGGTAGTCGTCCAGCTTCAAGCTCTTCAGATGCGAATGGATCTGTTGTAAGTAAAGCCCAACGCTGGCGATAGCTAGCTCACCATGTCCCTCATGTTTCCAATAATACATGACCTGACACTCTCCACCCTCTACTTCAGTCAAAACAATCCGGCTCGAGCAACTACATTTAACACTTTGTTTCGTGTTCATTCGTAATTTCGTAAGAGGGAGGTGTTCCGAGTGTTTGGAAGCATAGTTCCCAGCGTGGTGACATGTATATGTGATTTTCTCGATGACTGCTGAAGTTCGATTCCTCCGTCTTCGCTTGAGCGGTGCAACAGCAGCTGCTTCCTCGGGTGCCATTGCTGCTAAGTCAGCTTTGAGCTATGAGGAATGGTCGAGCTTACCTGCAAGAGCCCGCTCATGAGCCCTCATTCTCGCCTTCAACCTCTCTTCAGCCCTCTTTTCTGGGTTCGTCACCCTTCGCTGGACGTAATGACACCAACTGCTCTCTCCGCTTAACCATTCTTCAAAGTCGTCCCGCCCCTTGAACAAGAACTGTTCTGGATGTGGCGTATCGTCCCCTCGTTGAGGTCGGATGAATGGTGCCATGTGAGAGACGGGATTTCGAACAGCCTCTTCTGATAGCATCCTTCGTTTCGCTTGTCGGTGAAGTGTTGTGTTGTCGGCAGTCCTCACATTTCGACCACTAGCGCTAAATGGTGGACTTTGTGTTTCCATGTGATCTTGTTGATCCATAAGTGACGGATCAATCATCGATTCGTCATTATCGCCCTGCGCCCCATCGTCGGCCTGATAGGTATCATTGAGAGTCGCGTCGATATTGGATGAATCGTTCAAAAGAGAATTGGACGCGTTGTGTATCGCTGCATCTATTTCATGTGGAGTTGGTCCTTCATCATCCTCATCTTCTGGTAAGAATATACCATCTCCGTCCAAGTATTGATGTACGTTTGCTAGCGTTATTGACTCTGCATTCTGTTGCTGCTGCTGTTGTTGCTGCTGTTGTTGCTGCTGTTGTTGTTGTGTCTGAGTTGATGTATCTGCCATTGTTGGTGACTACTATCTTATCTGTTGAGGAGGGGATGATTTAGTGTATATGGTAAAGAGTGAAACAGAGTAGAATGACTGGTTGTTTGTTTGCGCCACCTCACTAAGCTCGAACTCTTTTAATTGCATACTTTACGTAATACTATGTCACTTCGGCTTAATCCGACTCTACTCCCCCTGATCAATGGCATCTCTTGAATTCATAAGCATTCAGAAATTTCAATAGTACACTTGTCATTGCTGGTAACTCTACCTTATATACCTACAGCATATTGGAGTATCAATTATGGCATTCTCAGGAGCGTTGGTAAGCTTCTTATCCTTTTCATCCCGCGTACAAAGACCCAAGACGCTGACACACTAGACAATCACCGATTTGGACGATTTCTTGACTCCTTCTCAAGCATGTATCATTCCCGTAAGACAGACCAATAAGGTGGCGGGGCAAGAGACAGGACTCAATGGTGATGTGAGTATCTTTATTCACTCCTTGTGGTGAAGTCCACTCATCGATTAGACGGAAATTCACATAGATGGTAACAACAATTACTATGAAGTATCGACCTACTCAACTACTGCTGGGCCTTCGAAGCCAAATGGTGCTGCTCAAGCAGAGAGGAAAGCTTTGGAAAAGGCGGAGATCAATCTGAATGATTGTCTAGCTTGCAGGTCAGCTGGCCTTGCCCTACTCCAGGGAGTATAGCTGACAAATCAGTGGATGTATCACCTCCACCGAGTCCATGTTGATCACCCTCCAATCCCATAATGAAGTGATCGAATTCATCGCAAACCACTCTTGTTCTCCACCTACTGAGACTCGCCGGCCTGTTCTGTCCATCTCGCCACAATCACTCGCTTCTCTTTCGGCTTCTATTGCCGCCACTTCCGGTCAAGCCCCTCTATCCCTCCTAGTCCTGTTGAGGCGTATACGAGCTTTCCTATCCCAACCGGAGAAAGGAGGATGGAGAGTATGGGATACTACCTTCTCACGCCACCTGTCACTTCTCGAGACCCGTATCGAATACCAGCAGAGGAGCGTAAAAGGAAAGGAGAAGGCGGGATTACCAATTTTGGCAAGCGCGTGTCCTGGTTGGGTTTGTTATGCGGAAAAGGCTCAGGGAGATCTATTGCCTCTAATGAGTAATGTGAGATCAAGTCAAGGGATCATGGGGGCTTTGGTGAAAAGTTGGTGGGCTGGAAAGATGGGATTGACCCCGAATGAGGTGTACCATGTCACGGCTATGCCATGTTACGACAAGAAATTGGAAGCATCAAGATCGGACTTCTACAATTCCGTCCATCAAACACGGGACACCGATTGTGTCCTAACCACCGGCGAGCTGGATTTACTACTTCGAGATCTGGGATTCGATCCGCTCTTACCTACCCCTCTTGAATCAGGGAACCCACCCACCGACCTTGAGAACCCGATATCAGCACCATGGCCCGAACTCATCAATCACGCAGGTTCAAGTTCAGGTTCATACCTCTCAACCATCATCACACACATGTCATCCACCCATCCCAATCCCACTCGAGTCATCACCCGCGAGATCAGGGGTTCTACCGATAACGTCGAATACCTACTTGAAGATACCGTGACGGGGCAAGTGATTTTCAAAGGATCAAAATGTTATGGATTCCGAAATCTACAGAACTTGGTGAGAAAAGTGGGCAAAGAGACCGGTATTGGAAAGGGAGCTAGAGGCGCGGGAAAGCTGAGTGCGGCAGTAGCTGCCCGTCGACGGAAAGCGAAAGTCGGAACTGGCGAGATCGCAACTCCAGCCACCCCAACTACGGATGGCGAATCAACCGGCCTCAATGGAGTCGACATGGCCCTAGCGGTGAATAGGGATGAAAAGAAATTAGATTTCGTCGAAGTAATGGCCTGTCCCAGTGGATGTGTTAACGGCGGAGGTCAAATGAAACCTGTTTCAGGGAAGAGGAAGGCGGAAGTAGATGAAGAAGGGTACGAGAGGCCAATACCAGATGAAGGGGTAGAGATGGAAGAGGAAATGAGGTGGAGTACGAAAGATTGGGTTGCGAAAGTCGAAGAGATCTATTGGTCTGGATTACCTACTCCTCCCTCTTCGCCTAATCCCAATTCAACTGTCGTTAAAGGAGAGAATAGGCTCGGGATGGCGGATCAGATTGCGGAGCAGATCATCAGGGAGGCTTGCGGGGAGGATGAGGAGAAGAGGGCGAACTTCCTCAGAGCTACCTTTGCTAAGGTCGAAGGGGATGTTCTTGGGGGAGCGGGCGGTGTGACACATGAAGCTGTAAAGTGGTAGGTACGTAGATGCGACGGTGTGGCGGGTTTGCAATCTTGCATTGCCCTCATGGACATGCATACCAGCCTTCGCAATGGATACAGCATCTGGATTGTTCAGACTATTGGGCTGAGTCCAAGTAAATCCGACCACCGTATTTGTAAACACCCACGAACGAGGTATCCTCGACTAGGAAGTAGCAGAATCCAGGCGGCTCGCCAGAGATCTTCTTTTTTACCTCAAAAGATATGGCATGATCCTTTCATTCATCAGTGTTGCAGAGTTATCGGCCCTTTCATCACGATCCTTTTCAGTGTTGATTGGATCACTCGGAGGCGGTGCAGTGGTGTAGCTAATAGAGGCATGTCCAACAGTTTCCTCCTCTTGACCATACTGTCGCAAAACATTCGCGAAGACTATACTCCAAGTCAAGATCTCACAAACTCATGGCAGAATCATCTTGTATCGACGCGCAAGGCACTTATAACGCAGCCACCCTGATCAATTTCTGCGACGCCTTGAGCCCCGAGGAGCAGATCGAGTACCTGGATGCTCTTGCTAGAGCCGCAAGTTGCATTTTATTGGGGGAGCGGGCGGATAACGTGGAAGGGGATGGCGACGGATGGGAATATGATGCCGAGGCAGTGGAAGAGGAGGCGATTGAATTATCAAAAGCCACTGAAGAAGCCGAGAAATGGATTGCAGAAGCTTCTAAGAGGTGGGAGAGCCGAAACACCGCCTGCACTCAGGTGTCCGACGGGCAGAGCACTGGCGTACCTTCACTCACTGCGCATACTGCGCAGACCAACCAGAACAATCAGCCTGCAGAACAGGTTCATGACACCGTCGACGCGGTACCCACATTGTCTCCGACATCCAGTTAAGTGCTCATCTCACTGGGCTTTCCATGTGAGTGGACTATCACCTAGAGAGATGCCATGTATATCGGAAGGGAAGCTGAATCAGACAGCTTACCTCCCAGCCCTTTCAGCTACCACATACCAGGGTCTTGAACGGTTGTACTGTAATGTATCCCATAGGTCCATCTTATACATATTTTCCTGTGTGATTCGCTGCTACTGCCCATTCTCCGAGTGGCTACCTGCCTTGCCCCCTCCCGTGTCTAGGCTTACATAGTCGAAAAATGGCGAGGTTTCGGCTCTCTTGATCCCCGGCCGTCTTCTTCCCTCTCTCCTTCCCTGGTCACTCCATTCAGTCATTATTGTGGCTTCTCCTTCTTTGCCATGTAGTCAGGCTGTCTCAATTGCTCAACCCTATTGGTACCTCAGGCTGTCACCTCATCACTTCGTCAAGGTATGCATGAGAATCGACATCAAAATTATTGCCCAGAGCGACACGACATTATTAGGGGACGTCCAGCTTCTACGTACCTAACACTTTCTATCACCTCAGCCTCACCCCTCCTCCGGCAGTCTTTGATCGAACAATGGCACGCACGATCAGAGCCACTGCCCTGGACCCAGTTCCTGATCAACTAACTCAATGAGATTCTGGTCCTAGCGCTCCCGGGTCCATCGGGCCCTATACTATGAGGAGTAACCATCTCCACCCAAACACCCCTATCTTCATCCCATACCCTCCTCGCTCCTTCCTTTCCTTTTCCCTTCCTATCCTCCGTCGTAAGACCCAAACCGCCAGGCATATGGCTGAGGGCATCATCGTATTGTTCTTCACCATTTACTGCTCTCGGGTCGAAATCCCTCTGTGTCCCGTTTTCGATTGGTGGATTGGAGTTAGTGGGCATCGGGTCGTGAGATACTTGGGAGGGGGCAAAAGACATCATACTAGGTATATAACCTAATGAACCGTGTACACTGGGAATACCAATATCAACCCTCTCTTGATTTACCCTGTTTGGAGATCTGGGGGTTTTGAGGGGTAAGTGCGCAGGGATCGAGGACACAGCGGAGTTATCGTCGGTAGTCATCGGTTTACCTAGTGGTATATTGGTAGTGCTTGGTTGCTGTCGAGCGTTATCCACTGCGAGCTGACGGTGTTCCTCTTGATGCTGGCTTTGTTGAATTTGGTACTCTCGGACTTGTTCCTGCTGTGCTTGTTCAAGATCCCTCAATTGTTCCTGATGTTCGGCGAGGAGCTGCTCCTGCAATCGAGGAGGTCGAGCGGGTAGTCGCGGAGGTGCAAAAGTGGCCGAAGGAGTCTCATAAATCGATCCACCACTTTCATACCCACGCTCATTCTCGTGATTGTCGTGAGAGTGTTCAGGTGCTAGAGCAGTAATCTGAGGAGCGGGAATTCGATGTTGGACGTGAAGCGGTGCCGTCTCTCGTGGTGGAGTTACATCTCGACCAGTGGCGAGGTCGGTATACATTGTCAAGCCCATATGACCGACTTTCTGAGGAGGATCGACGACCAACCATGATTCGGCGTTCGAATCGCCGAGACCTGTACCCTCCAGAGTACCTACAGGTGCTCGTCGACCAGGTTCATCTCGCTTTGTATTGGCATCATCACTAGTTCGTCGGGATCGAGGAGGTAACGACTGGTTCTTTGGGTTTACCGTGGACGAATTTGATCCTTGTCGCCTCAAGGAGGTCTTCTTTAGTAATAGATTCCTAGGTCTCGGGGACGATTGGGCGGAAGAAGATTGCGGTTTAACGACTGGCGTAGAATCGAGGGAAAAGTTCCGTCGATGTTGAGCTTGCTGAGGCTGAGTACTTGGTGCCCTCGAAGGTGTTGATCCCTGATCCACAGATGTTGATCGATTATGTCCGTTACCAGAAGCATGGACAGTGGATGTCCAAGGCAATTTCCTCTTCTCCGGATCCACGTTCCTGGGATCGTCTTTTTCGATAGGAACGGGAAAGGAGGAAGTTCTCTCAACCAGTACTGGGCTTTCGGTGCCGTCTGTCCCAGTAGATGGAGCTCGGACTTTGGGTACATATGCGTCTTTCGCTGCTACGCCTGTATCGGGCTGTGAAGCGAAGATGAGGATATCCCTCCCTGATGAGATTGGTAGTAGGGGAATAGAGGCGGTAAGGGTATAATGGAGGGACGATAATGCCGAGATGATGTTCAGTACCACATGTGGTTGAAGGCTACATTTCAGCTCGAGTCATCAAGAGGTAGAGAGGGGGACATACAATTCCACAGCATCCTTCTTTACTCCTCCCACTAACTTCCTCCTCAACCCATCCAACCAGAACCTATATACCCCATCATAGACCCATCCCTCGACTTTGATCTTCGCCTTCTTGTCATTCCAACTTATCCTCTTCTTCCCCGACTCTTGGGAATCACCAGTTCCTGATCGTTGATGACCCAGGGAAGTGGTTGTAATCGCATTACGGATAGCGGAAAGTAGGGCGGGGGTAGCTTTGGGTGGTGCGGAGATTAGTGAGATTCGATCGGGTACTGGGATCAGCTCGTTGTTTTGACTAGTTGTAAGCTTACCTGGGAAAGAGAGGGCAAAGTAAGCTGGTGGGTTCACTGCTGTCTCTGGAGAGTAGGTGAATAGCAAGTTCTGGACGTCGGTCTACTTATCAGCTTGGGTCATATCGGTGAGCTGCAAAGGTCGTACCTTCCTTCCCCCAGCTCGGATACTGCTGACCACTGTCCAGCCGTGCGCACCGATACACTCAATTAAAGAAATCAATAATCGGATTGGGCTGGTGTCAGCACATCTTCAGTGAAAATGATGCACAATGATTGACTCACTCAAGCTCCTCGGCCCCAGTCCTCTTCCACATAGACCCAAACATCTTGACTTTCCAGAAAGCAACCACCCCGTTCCCCATCGCCAACAACCCCTCCCTGGATTCCGTAACAACTTTATTCCCAGGGAAAAGTTTTTCCAAATCAACCAGGACATTCGCTGGGAACCTCGTAAACCTCAAACCCCCAGCTCCAGTCAAAGCCATATTCGCATACCTCACCTCTTTCGCTGGAGCATGTTTTCTAAATTCGTCTCTGATCTGCAGACCACCGTTGGATCGAGCTTCGGGGGAAGTAACGAGTCTCGGATCGGTTGGGATGGGAGATTGTTGTCGTTCTGGCCATCCTCCTCCTTCATTTATTGGAGAGGGGATAGCATCGGTAGAGTTGATATGAGGCAGCGAAGGCGCCGGATCAGTCCATAGAGCGAGATGGGGAGGGTTCTCGTCTAATTGTGACATGGCCGCTAGGTACAAGTTTCGTTCGGAAGGAGTCACGTATAAAGTCTGTAGGCGGTTTGGTGAGAATTGTATAGGTCTTAATCGATCTGTAGGTTCGGGGTCCTTGAAAGCCGATGGCGGAGGAGCAGCTTCTTTGGACTCAGACTCGATAACAGTGGGATTGATCTTCTTGGAGAAAGGTAGCCAGGATTTACGTTTCGGAGGCATCGTTGAATGATGTCGATGAGACAAGGGGGAGAACGTACAGTGCAGGTACAGAGTTTCAAGGCTGTGTAGTGCAGGTCTAAGTCAATTAAAGGCGTGTTTGGGCTTGGAGTGTGTTTACTATTATTTTATTGTGTGTGTCCTTTTTGTTCTCCCCTGGTCCAAGCGTTTCTTGTATTTTACTATGATGTCAATGTCGTCAGAGGCTTAGTTGGTATTAAAGTGTATTAGATTGAGGTGGTTGAGCATACAGCGCTGATCGGGCTTCTTTTGTGGTAGACTTTCTTTACTAACCTTTGTCCGAGGTTTGGAGCTGAAACAGCATCATAGCGGGTAAGCAGACAAAGGAGGTTCTTATAGTTCAACCTTCTTTTTTGAGTCACCTTGTTGGCTTCTTCGTTTATCTCACCATCGCATTGAACTTCGAAGCTTCCACGCGCTTCCTCTCTAGTCTCCATACCATACATGAGTATACTTGGTCGAACGGTTATTGGTCCTCGAAGGTGGTCAATGCTTTGAATTATGCTACTATATCGACCGTGGGAAAATGATTGACGCGACGCGACTTTGTGCTTTTTGCACAGCCAATGTTCACCATATTACTGAGCTATTGAACATATATACATAGTAAGATGCAGTACATCTCAGTGCTCAAGGATGGTCAGTATTGGTAATTTTTAGCTGAGAGAGAAAGCTAATCCAGACAGATATCGATATATCACACGAACATCGATATTTACGATTACCCCATCCTCGAACTGGTCAACCACAGTTATATTTACCCTACACCTCCCCCGATGGGACACAAAAGTTATCAGAGGTAGTCAAGATAAATTGTTCACATCGTCGGACATGGTTTATAGGCACCTCGGAAATTGATAGTACGTCCCCCGCGAATCACTTGGAGAAAAGCTGACAGAAAGGCGGAAGTATGCTCCTTCACGTTCCTGTTGATCCTTTATTCCTAGTGATTCCAATTATCGAATCCCTAACAACTACCTCGACTCGATTTCAGCCCCTTGGCGATCTCATTGCGCAAGCTAGCGTTGACCCGCGCTTCGCATTACCTGAACCATTCTCGAAAGAACCTGCTGGATCTGGGTTTAATGAGGATATTAGTCGGTTATTAGCGATCAAGTCGGTCAGGAGGGTATTCAAAGCATGTTGCGAGAAGAAAGGTCCGCTCAGCTGGTTGTCTCAAAGGGTGCAAGCTGATGGTTAGTGGTACCAGCTGGTCCTCCTTCTCCTTCTTCTTCAACAGGTGATCTCACGCCAAAGGGGGAAACGTACTACCGCCCTTCTACCCAAATCATCATAAACCACCTGAAGAGGAAGATAGACCATTTCGCAGCGCCGGAGCAATATGAGAAATTCGATCACTTAGTCAGGGGATTGGGGCGGGATGGATTACTGGAGACGTCCGCGGACGCCGAGCTTGTCGCACGTATGTTCCTCCATTCAGCATGCGCTACTTGAGCTGAGGATGCAGTCGCAAGGTTGAAGGGCTCAATAGAGCACCTGGCTCAGTATTTACCCGCTTCTATCTTATCAGCACTAAATGAGCAATACGAGTAAGCATCTGCCCAGCTCTAGAACTGACATCCAGTTTCAAATCCCTATCGACCTACTCGGCAAATAGGACAGCAGCTCAAATAGCAGCTTCAGCCCCTATCACTCAATCGAAGTCCGAAGCGGCCCTCAAGGCTGGTGTAAAAAGGAAAGCAGCGCCTGGATCTAGAGGTGTGGAGAGTCTGAAAAGGGTCAATACGAGTAGTATGAGTAAATTGACTAGTTTCTTTAAACCCAAAGAGGGCAAGAAGTAAGTGATTGGGATGATTCTGTATTCTTTGTATTTTGTTTCAACTGTTGTATAGAATTGCAAACCACATGCAAATGATGCTATTTGGCGAGAGGTGCGGGAACGAGGTCGCGTCGTTAAAGGATGCATAATCGTCATAGACATAAATAACAGATTGGCCCAGCCATTCCGTGTTTTGGAAACAAAGTATCAACCCCACAACTCACCCACACCCATTCTCAACACCTCACTACCTATCCTGACTCGTAGATCCCCTCGACGACCTCGGAGTCCTAGACATGAGCCTATTCATCATGCTATTTCGAGGAGCTATCATCAGTATCAACTCAAAAGGGGAAAGGGTGACTCACGAGTAATATTGGCGTGATTCTCTGCGATATACTCTACAGGTCGATGAACTACCACTCTCCTCGCTGGTGCTCCGTCCCCCAATTCTGGTGGTATACCCATAGGTCGTCCAGCTCCGTTACCATATCTATTCCTTCGGATTAGGTTGTTGGCAGTGATCAGACTTGATACACTACTCGTTTCATCCGGTGCGTCGCTTTGTGGGGAAAATGCGATGGTCTCTCGGATGATCGCGACGTGTTCGGGCTCTTCGGTGCTGGCGTGGTTGGACTCTGATGCTGTCTCCGCGGTAGTCATTGCGCTGTGATAAGAAGGGATTCGAGGTGTAGGGGGTAATGATTGTCCGCCACCCATCACTTCTGAACTATCAGCTTGTGTACTATGCAAGAGAAGCGAAGGGAGAACGTACGAGGTCGCATGACATTAACGATTGATCGCAACTCATCAATCTCTTCTCGCATTCGGAGACCTCCTGATAATGCTTGTCTAATCATCAGCCCGATCTGAGGAGTAGGCTTGCGCTTGTAGGACCCTTTCCATCCTATTTGCTCGTTCCACGAGATGATATACAGCCCGGTGCATATCACCGAAAGCCTCGGGTTGAAACATTGGCATGTCCAGAATGGAATCGAGATCGTCCTCAGAGTCACTGTCGATCTCTATCGCCGTAGCTCTAGTAGTTCCAGGCGCGTCCACTGCAACAGGATGATTGGTCGTGGTACTATCTCTGGACAAATTCAAAGATGTTGCCAAAATCTCGACGTCGATACGTCTGGCTTCGGACAACCTTGAGGGTCCGTCGATCCCGTGACTGGTAATTGCCCCAGCCCTATTGTCGGCCGAGGCGGGGAGACGAAAATTTGAGATACTATCTCCTGGAACGATAGATGACGACACAGAGGTATCGAGTCTGGCAACATTGCCGGTAAGGGCGATTTCGTCGGTGGTTTGATGGGAGCTCCCATCACTAGTCGAGCCGATCGTAGCTGCGAGGTCGGAAGGGTCTGAGGATTCAACATCGGCAGTGTCGGCAGGCAAAGAGGATGATGCGAAGGAGCCCTGCGTCGCCATCGTCTCAGAAACCTCTGAACTTGATGGCATCGACGCGGTCGAGGGTGGTTGAATGTCGAGGTCGGGGTCTCGAGGAGGTGGTCGAGATCGTGTGTCAGACAAAAGGAGGTCCGAGCTTCGATCGGGAAGCTCGATGGGTAGTATTGATCTGGCGATGTTGTCCGGGTCCGGGTCGATCATTCCAGTTGGCACCCGAGTACGCCTCGGCCTGGCGATCGGGAGATTCGCCACGTCTTCATTGTTGGACGTCGGAGCCGGAGCAGGTATATCAGCACGGCCTGTACGTCGACGCAATTCAAGTTGGAATGCCGCATTGTCTTGTGCCATCTCCACCGCCGCACGATGGGCAGCCATCAACGAATCTACAGTAGGGCGGGCGGTCGTGGAGGTTTGTGCTGGTGTTTGAGGAGTGCCAGTTACAGGATTGGGTGGTCGTTCGGGTATATTCTCGGAGATAGGCTGTGCGTTGAGCTGAGCCTGTCTTCGTCGACGGACAACTTCCATTGCTCTGGCCATTCTCGCGTCGCTGTCCAATTCAGCTGCGGACGGTCGAGAATCCACCCCTCTCCCTGCTGCCGTGCTGAAAGCAGTGAGTGGCCTCATGTCTGCCAGCTGACTATTGAGTCGAGCCTGAGCTCTCAACAACCCATCAATCTGCTTGCTTTTCTTCTCCCGATCCTTCTTCAATTCCTCAATCTCTCCCTTTATGGTATTCATATACGGCGTGATTTGTTCAAACAAGCAGCTGGTGAGGTGTTGCTTGAGGTCGGATCGCTTGATGAGAGCTGGACAGCCCATTTCGGCGTGATCGCATGGGACCTCTGCTTCGGCGCATGACCAGCGATGAGCTCCATTTTGTGGTTTGCCTACTATCAGTTTTCTGCTGATCATATTGGATTAGACCTACCAGGACATCCACATTGACGAGCTGGGGCCTTGTGTTTGTGGGTCTAGAGTTAGCCATGAAACGAGTATGTAGACATACCAAATCCAGGTGATATGGTACCAGAGCTTTACATGTCGCGCATCTCATCTTGCGCTCCTCGCAATGATAGATCCTGTGCTTGGAAAGGTCCCCTCTTGTCATCTGATATTCAGCACAAACTCAGAAAGTAGTCATGTCGGACTCACCTCTTCAGCACAGGCCTTGTTCAGGCACTTGACAACCGTTTTCGCACAGACGTTCGTATGGCTTATTATCAATCCCCTCTGCGAGATATATCCACATTCCTCCCCTAGACACTTGACTTCTAGTTCCTCCAGCATCTACATAGTTAGCTATGTGCTGCGGCCAAGGGCGACTTAGCTCACATTAATGACCACAGGTCCGGCATCATGCAAAGTGCTCGAATCAATTTGTGATCTATCGATAGGACACAAGCTTTTATGCGTGATTGACTCGTGTATACAGGATTTACAGAATGTGTGCTTACATGAAGAAGTCGTGACGGGGTCGATGAATGGGTTGTGACAGATTGCGCAAATCTAAAATATCAGTCCGGGTCGAGGTTTCATGATTCTTCAAAGGGGGCAACTTACGAGGTTTGGGTTGACTTCGCCTACGTATTCGTACGTGACGTCTGCCATTTTGTGAATGAAAGAATAGAGTATAGTAGTGTAGGGTGATTGTTAAAGCATGATAGAGTTGATTGAAGGAAATGAATTGAATATCAAGTGAAGTGATTAGGTTATGAAGTTAAAGGATACAAAGTGGACAACCTCCACTCTCTCTCTCTCTCCGAGTACCCTGAAATATCATCCTCGTACTAAAGAATGCATACACACTAGAATCCACCACTTCCGCTTAGACCTACTCCGCTCGTACCCCTTCCTGAATTACCACGACCAAAGAGACTGATTCCATTCCTCCACCAGAACTTACCCGTACGTACTGCCTCCCTAGCGAAAATCTCTCCGAAACCAAGCATGACACCATTGATGAACGGGAGGACAAGGTTGATACCGACAATAGCTAACACTTTCGAGACGGAGAGATTGTTTGGCGAGGTGAACATTGATAGTGTAAGCGAAGGGGGTTGAGATGGTGGTCCGTTGTGATTTTGCTTTTCGGGAATTCGAGCTGGGACACCGGATTGAGATTGAGACTGAGATTGGGATTGCGACTTTGGCTTTTCCTGGGACTCGGGAGCAGCAGCCTCATCGGATGATCCGTATTGAGGAGGAGAGAGGTCCTCGGCGGATGAGGTGTTGCCGGATACTTCGGTCCATGCTTGCGAAGTGGCCGATTGAGATAGTGTCTGAGATGATTCGGGTTGAGGGACTATTGGGCCGAGCACTGGGGGCTCATCTGCGACCTCGATAACCGACTGCATGTTCAGTTTCTTGTACATGTGCAAGATGATGAACTCACGTCGTCTGCCTCTGACTGGTTCTTCTCGTGAACATTTCCAGCCTTGACATCTTGAGGCATGACTCCCCTAACATCCGCAACAGTATCCTTTGGCTTAGGTCCCTCATCTCCACTCTTGACAAACTCCCATGCCTCCTTGACCTTTTGCTTATCCTGAACATTCAAATCAGCCCTTCGTTTACCCAAACTAGCAGCTTTCTCCTCTGCCAATTCCTTCTTCAACTTCTCATCCCTCGCCTTCTGCCTCTTCTTTTCAGCTTCCTCCTTCTTTTTAGCATTCTTCTCCTCCTCAATCTTCTTGGCGATAGCGGCGTGCTCGGCTTCAATCTGTTTTCGAGTATCCTCGGCTTTCTTTCGAGCAAGCGAGGATTCCGCTTGCCAATCGTTTACATACTTGTCGTAGGTATCTTTCCATTCGTCCATTCCTGGCACAGGACCAGCATCTTCCTCGGTATCAGTAGATCCAGTAATCTGCTGAGCGGGAGTAGGAGCAGGAGGAGGTGGAGGAGGTACCATGCTAGGTGGGGCAAACGAGCTTGACAACGAGGACTAGTCGTTAGCATAGTTGTGAGAATCAAACGATATGACCTACCCCGAGAGAGTCCTCCATTCCTGAAGAAATACCTGCGTTCACCATTTCCTGTTCTGCGTCGTTTCTTGTATCTGACATTGACTATAAAAAGTGTTTGACCGGGGAGCGATCATGAGTTCGGAATCGTCACTAGGTGTCGTGCTCAAGGTACAGGCACGCCTATAGTGTAAACCTACAGGGAGTCGCGCCTATCCCCAACGCCCGGCTGTAACCGAATGACGTTCTAGGAATTCATCTGATTGCTGTGTCGTATGATTAAACCCATCTTTGTCAATTGTGAATTACAGGCAATGATAACTGTACTATAACCACATTAGAAGAAAAGAAATTAAGCAGAAACAAATTCAAAATACGATGAATCGCTGCCCTGTTTGTCAGGAGGAACAGCATGCCGACCAGAACGCATTCCAACACCATGTAAATGCCCATTTCGCCGAGGGGGCAGCGGGACCAAGTCGGCCAAGCGCACAACAAGTACCTCGGCAGAGGTACGAGACAGAGAGGTGAGCTCTTCTGAGCACTCTGCATGTCGCCGCCGGGACTGACCTCATAGTCCACCTGGGCCTACAACGCCCGGAGAAGATGCATCCTGTCCAGTCTGCAATTTTCCACTCTCATTCGCGACCCCTGTCGAGCGAAATAACCATGTCAATAGCTGTATTGGTAAGTTACCCTATGGTCTCCTTGGCGATGGACTGATGGCAGATTCCCAAAGCAGAGCTAGACCAGCGCAGCAGGGGCATCATTCCCCTCACCGCTCTCGCCCAGAGGATTTGCAAATCGCATTCGATGAGAATACCTTGCGGACAAATGGACAGAATGCAGAGGATGACTGGGTGGAGGCAGGATGGGAGGGGCCTGCAAAACCGGGTGTATGGTCAGAATGGGTTAGTCGAAAAGTTGATAAAGGAGACAAGTGGTATGCCCCTCTGCTTATGTCAACTCCCAAAGGCTGACGTCAAGGTGGGATCCAATACATGGTCCAAGATATATGGATGAGATACCATCCAATTTCACACCAGGAGTCATGCCTGTCTTGAACCAGATTCTCGCGAGATCAATATCGAAAGGTATTACCCGAAGTGCGGTTTTATCGAAAGATGCAGTCCACATCAAATCCGTCTTTGCCTTTGATATCGGCAAGTCCTTTCCTCTGAAGAATCGGAGTGACGAGCTGACAAGTAGGATGGGGGTGCGGGTACAGAAACGCTCTAATGGCAATAACGGCCTTGCTCCAATTCAAACCCGCTTACCGCCAACCATTCTCGGAGAATGACAATGGCTCAAATCCGGGTGTGAGGCGTATACAAGGCTGGATCGAGGAGGCGTGGATGAATGGCTTCGATCCGCACGGGAAGAAATATTTCAAGGGGACGTTACTGGGGAGGAGAAAGTGGATTGGGACTTCTGGTACGTCGACTCTCCTACACATGTGTGTCCCGGCCAATAGTTGACGTATAGATCTGTATGCGATGTTCACATACAAAGGCATTCCTTGTATACTATGTGAGTCAGGAGCTGAGCTTTCAAAAGGTAAGCTAAACATTAGACGACTTTGTCAACGACAAGCAGAACCCCAAGAAGAATGCCCATGTCGCCCTCCTCCGATGGGCAAAGGAGTACTTTGTGAGCATTTGTCTCCTGAGTCGACCTTGCACTAATGACTAGGACTCAGACCGACCTCGAGTCCGAGATGGTGATTCTGTTAACAACCATTTGATGCGAGCTAGCGAGAGCGGGTCTGGACGTGGAGAAGCAATTCGCTCGTCTCGGAAACTGCCTCTTGTCCTTCAAGTACGTCTTTCATGTGTCTGCTTAGACCGTTACTATGCTGACCAGGCTAGCATAGTGGACACTCGAGGCTGATTGTTGGCTACGAAGAGACTGTTCGTGGCGAGATTAACCTCCTTGTCCTCGATCCGGGAAGGTGAGTTTTCATACTGTGTGAGATGCCAGCGCTGACAAGATAGAACCATGCACAGAGATATCCGAGCGGAAGGTGTTGCATCACTCACTCCCCGAAACCGACGAACACACAGCTCCCAATCATCTCTCTCACGCAGTACAACACGTAAACCATCTCACGAATCCATGAGTTTCTCCCGACCTTACACCAACGGTGAATCCGAAATCACCCAATCATACGATCCACCCCGCCTCGCATCTACATTTTCGGTCAGCCGTAAAGCCTCTTTTGCGGATGGTCTGAGGGCGAAACCACATTCACTCTCTGCGGAACGTGTACCGAGGTTGGAAGGTGGAGCCCAGGAGCAGAAGGCCCAGGAAACTGAGAACCAGGACATGGAAGAAGTATTAGAGGAAGATGAAGAGGTTGATGAACAAGGATGGGTCAGGAAGAAGGTTAGAAAAGTCACCCGTCCACGATCATTGTTTGATGGTGAGAAATGGAAAGTACCTGAATCTCTCAATATCTTCCGAGCCACCGCATCACAATTGAGGTGAGCACTACTCATAACTCGCGGGATTAGGGCACTGCTAATAAACAGTGTACATAAAGAGTATCAGATTCTAGAATTCACGGGAGGAGCACCATTAACGACCGCCGAGAGAGAGTCTAGGAAAAGAGTATCAAGTCATTCCCTCACTGTGTAGCTTATTAAAATGTTGTAGCCATATACTATGTATCAATAGACGTACGTGGCTTGCTTTCCAGCATGGTGAATGACCGGGACCGGAAACGGGATATGAGTAGCCGTAAAATCAATATAATGTATGACGACGTTGTCGCCACCCAACCTTAATCGACGCGTCTGTTGATAAGAGATAGGTTAGATAACGACAAGGGTGTTGATCACTATCACTTTGTATACACACTACGCGATACACACGCGACTACGACTACTCTAATCAAGAAGCGAAAGAAGCAAGGATCTGAACTTCGATTCGAACCTAAATACTTCAACGCTCATCTATCCCATTCACTCGGCGCCTTCTTTCGTCCTCATCATCGCCTCGCACGTTCCGGTACTCGTACACGTACACGTTACCTTTGTCGTTTCTCACCTCATACCCTTTCTCGATACCATTTCCACAACCTACAATAATGCCAATCCCATCTCGAGCGATCCCTACCCCCACCCCACGACGTGCTCAGACACACGCCACTCGACCTGGTTCCTCTATCCCAAGACGCGGTTTACATTTCATGGACAACACCGACATCTACGATTTACCTCTCCCTTCCTCTGTTCCCGTGAAAGGACTAAGTGGGGTAAGGATGGTTAAAGAGAAACCTCAGGAAAGAGTTGTGGAGGGTAGAAAGAATGAAGTTGGGATTGGAGAGTTGGTGATGGATGGTCTTGGGCGGAGGGAGAAGAGGGGTGAGTTATTCTACTTCATGACATCTATGACACAAGCTGATTTCAGCTACTACAGCTACGTCCTTGGGGTTCGACTTTATTCCCAATCCATCTATCATGGCTTTACCCGAATACCCAACCTCAGCAATCAACGTCAAACCTAAACTATCCCCTTCGAATGCAACTCCCCTCGCAGCTACACCTAATACTCCTGCTCTCATCCCCACTCAACCAGAAGAAGAGGAGGATGACGATTGGGATCACATCACGGAGTTTCAGGAGAACAAACGCGCTGCAGTCGAGGGGAACGAAGATGATGGGGATATCATCATTCTTGGTGAGATCGAGTTGGAGGAGGCGGTCATTGTCAAGGATAAGAGTAATGTTAATGGTAAAGGCGGGAAGATAAAGAAGGAAAAGACGTATGCGGGTGCTGTTGGGACTGTACAGTCGGCGTGACTTTTTGTATTGTAGTGAAACCTAGGTCGTTGTCAATCCTCAATTGCCAAGTCAAGTTGTAGTCATATGTAGCATTATGAATTCGGTTTCCGCAGACAATCTTCAAGATGATACTTATACATCACATGTACAAGATATACAACACTCACGATACCCAAATTTGATCATCCCATTCACCTACTCAGCTTCGATGGGAGTGCTGGAGCTGAACATTCTTTAAATGCTTGATATGAACTTCAGCGTCCTTCATCATCTCTACTGCCATGTCGTAAACACCACTTCCTCTAGAATTGTACATTATCGCATTCCTATTCATCAGCATCGCCCACGATAGGAAAGAAAAAGGGGCATACGCGAAAATTAGCATGACATCCCTCTCGAATTCATCGATCGTCGTAATCTGCCCTTCCCTGATCCTGGACCGGACAGTCTTGATAGACATAGGTCTCTTGATGATATCTTCATACCCCGGCGCGTCATTCTGGATGTCAACAGATACCTAAGCAGAGTCAAGGCGACATACAGGTTTGACCGGGTTCGCAAACATGCTACCATGTTTATGACTGGAAATCTGGTCTAGGAGGTTATTGAGCATCGTTTTGGTAGCTTTGAATTCCCTGGGGCTCGATGCTCGAGGTCTTTTGATTGTCTTTCCCTTTGGCTCATCTTTGATCTCGGGCTTCTCATCTTCTTCCATTGGAGCAACTATGCCGTTAGCAGAGAGCATGTATGAAGTAAACTGTAACTCACCACCTCGAGCAGAGGACCTCCTTGTACTCTTCTTCTCCACCTCCTTCGCCTTCTCTGGTACCGGCGTTTCAACATCCTTTCCACGACGAGATGTTCGCGGAGGAGGTTTTTCTCCTTCGTCCTCCTCCTCTTCGTCTTGTTCGTCCTCTTCTTTCTCCACCGGAGCAGCAATACTCTTTGTTCGGCGCGAAGTACGAGTTGTGGGTCTTTCCTCTTCTTCCTCCTCATCCTTTTCTGCCTCCACTTTAGCCTCCTTCCCTGTTTCTTCATCAGCCTCGGGTTCCTCCTCATCTGCTTCTCCAGCTTTCGGCGTCATTTCGTCGTCCTCTCTCGCACTCTCTTCAGCAGCACTCTGTTCCCTTGCCAATTTCGATACGACCTCATCCCTCATTCCTCGACCTTTACGTCCTCGGCGAGGTCGACCTTCCACAGCAGGAGTGGCAGAATTGGATCGAGCCGATGAGGCCGATAAAGCGCGTTTAGGATTGATAGGTGATGAATGCCTAGTGGAAGTTTCGGGTGAAGTGGCTTTTCGAGTAGAAGGGCGTCGAACAACAGATTCTCGTTTAGTCGTGCGTCTACCTCGTTTGGGAGGTTCATCCTCTACAGGAGCAGGTGTTTCCGGTACAAGTTCAACCGGATCAGCTTCCTCTTCCTCCTTTTCAATTTCGGGTTCCTCTGTAGGTATTTCCTCCTCGACGGCGGGAGTAGCAGTATTTCGCCTTTTCGTAGATCGCTTCGATACAGGTGCGCCGCGAGGTTGAGCCGATGCTTTGCGTTTGAAGGCACCTCTACCGCCTTTCGATTTGACAGGTGAGCCCGGTGCTGAAGATAAGTCGGAAGCGGGCGATACTGCTGATTCGTCCTTGTCTGCGGGAGAAGACACTTCGGCTGCTTGAGGTGCGGGTGTAGTGGGTTTCGCAGGTGACGCTGACGGCTCTTTCATAGTGACGTCTTCCACTTCTTTATCTT
Source organism: Vishniacozyma victoriae (assembly GCA_017654735.1). NCBI lineage: Eukaryota > Fungi > Basidiomycota > Tremellomycetes > Tremellales > Bulleribasidiaceae > Vishniacozyma > Vishniacozyma victoriae. The sequence goes on from JADPYG010000088.1 coordinate 2,757,722, forward strand.
CCTCCTTTGCTGGCGCTTGGGTCTCCTCAACTACTTCCGGTACTTTGGCTTCGTCCACCACAGCTGTGACGTCCTCCCCTGCTGGCACTTCCTCCACCTCTGCCTCAGCCGGGGGATTGACAGCCTTCAGCTCCTCATCCGTCGGCGGCCCAGCTTCTACAGCCTCCTTGATAGCTTCCTCATCCGGTACCCAACTATCCAACAATTTCTTCCCATATTTCCTAGCCAATACTCCCCTAATCTCATCCTTGAGTACCTTATCCATACTCCCCGATTTGATCGCTGTAATTTCCGTCATGAGTTTACTGAAATTCTGTTCGTATTCCTCTATCGAGTTCTTCAGTTCCTGTAATCGAGCAAGGTAAAATGTTTGTGCGAGTCGTAAATGGACTTTCGCTCTTTCTCTAGCTCCATCCTGAGCGGGGCTATTGTATCAGTTCCGTTCACATGTGATGCATCCTTTCATGATTCATATCAAGGGAGAGAGAACGTACACATTCTGCCCTATTTCAGTCATCAACCCCACATAATATGCTTCAACAGTAGTTGCGTCGAACCATTCCTTCGGCCGTCCTTCAATGACTGGGTGATTTTCGAGTAAAGCGCTTATCCTCTCCCAATTGACCGCACCGAGTTTATAGACCGCTTGAGAGATTAGGAGCTTCTCCTGCGTGTTAAGGCGGGAAGATAGTGCTGCTTCTTCCATGATTAAGTCTGTATGGGTGTCACGAGTAGTCGGTCGTTGATTAGACCGGACAAGTAAACACCAACTTAGGCACACGTTAAATGAGAGGAATGTATAAAGAGGCTCAAGTGGAGGTGATCACCTTAAGACAGTCATCGTCAGCTTCCCTTCCCCCTCACCATCAATCATTAATCATTAATCATTAATCATTAATCACAATGGCAGATCAAGCAGCCAAGCTAGAGCAGTACATAGCTCTAGCGAAATCAGCAAGAGGTGAATCAGCCGCTAAATTAATAGTCAACGCAACATCAGCTGTAAGCTATCTCCTCTCGTGAGTGGACTCAGACACTGATGATCAGCCTGGTGTATATGTATTCGGGGAATTGCTCGATCAACCTTCTATTCAAGATGTAAGCTATACTTGAACATCAGAAGCTGACGACCAGCTAGCAAACACATCACATGCTGATCATCTTGCTTTATTGCAATTATTCGCTTACGGTACTTTGGCGGATCATAAATGTGAGCTTTCTTGCACGGGCCTTTCGGATCAAGCTAATGTACAGCCAACTCAAGTGGGATACCAGCATTAAACGACGCTCAACTACTCAAGCTCAAGCATCTGACATTGGTCTCACTGGCGCTAGGGAATCGAGTAAGTCCAGCCGCTTGAGTCATATTGTCCAGCTGACATCCAGTCGATACCCTATCAAACAATATCTGAAGCCCTCCAAATAAATTCTATTCGAGAATTAGAGGATCTGATAATCGATGTCATGTACGCCGGTCTGCTTGGTGGGAAAATGCACCACGACGAAAAGATCCTCCATATCGATTGGGTTTCTGGCCGTGATGTCAATCCGGAATCACTACAGGAGATTGGAAATGCTCTCGATAGGTGGTCAGCTCCTCGGCCCTTGATTGTCGACTAAGCTGATCGATAGGTGCCAAACCTCCCGTACCCTCTTGACAGCACTCGATGATCAAATAACCTACCTCCGCCAACAAAACACAGACGATTCATCAAATCGCGACAATTATACAGAAGCACGTAATGCCGCTTTCATCAAAGCTACAAAGAGTGATCCTAAAAAGGACCGCAAGAATGAATTGGGATATCCAGATGCTCCGCCAGGATATGATGGACAGGGTCTAGGGTATGTTGATACTGGTCGATTGTAGGTACGTTATCTCGTGTAGCTTACGTATACTGACTATTCGTAGGGGAGCGCATGGTGAGGGACAAGTTGCTGGGGTGGGTGAGCGAGTCAGCAAGAGGCACAAGAGTGATGAGATGGACGTGGGTAGTTGAGGATATTGCTGTGATACCAGAGTTGGTCACTGTGAAATCGAGGGGATAATCGGCATCTGTAGTTGTATATATTAAAAGCTCCAAGAACCAGCAGCATGGCATTGTATATAGTAAACATGCAAAGTAGAATATCATTATGGAAGCCTGAATCACTATTTGAAACAGCACCGCCACGCCACGACGAAAGACGCGTCTCTCTACCGACTCTTCATCCTCCGTCTTCTCTATCTCACCTTAATACAACACAACTTGAGCAATGTCGACCGCACGTTACGAGCGTATCCCCACAGACCCCAATACAGACGACCACGATGAAGACGTAGATACCGACCGTCCATTACGAGCCTCTGTACAAGCTGAATTCAATCGACAACCACCAGCATGGTGGAAAAGGGGATTACTACTTCTCGCCCTCATCGCCCTAGGATGGCTAGCAATGAAATTATCAACTGGGAATCCAAAACCACAAGTTATATATGCTACTCGGTTAGTTCCCCCTACTTCACATCATCAGTGCTGATAGGTAGATATTCTGAGGAATTCAAATACCGTCCAGCAGCATCACCAGTCATTACAGAAACTCTTAAAGATGGTAGATTGAGGATTCGGGGAGCATCTGTAGGAGCTTTAGGGGTAAGGGAAGAGGACATCCCAGAGACGCCAGGGGAGAAGAAGGCGAAAGAGGAGAAAAGGAGGAAAGAAGCTAGGGAGGCTGCTAAAGCTAAATTGGGATTGAAACCTAGGAGAGCTGGCAAGGGCAAGAACAGCAAGAAAAATGTCAAGAGCGAGTACTGAGGATATGTATGCGACGAGATTGTGCATGATACAATATGAAACGTAACGTCTTTTCATGTCTAAGCCTAAGAGGCTGGGATGGGGCTTCACTGTAATGCTGGCCACGGGGGAAGGTGGAAAGCTGATTCTAGTCTACGAAGTGCGAGCTAAATGTCAACTACATCGCGGACTGGTGCGACTCACCTTGAGCGTGTGCTCATCCTTTGCGAATATGAAGCGAAAGCGATACGGAATAGGATCTTCATCCAGAGACATTGGATTCTGACATCAGGCAATCGCTAAAACCCATGGTGGTCTCCACTCACAATATGGACTCCACTACTGATCATGCGTCCCATGAGCGCTACCTCTCCGTCTGTCGTTGATGCATCGTCTGCCAGTCCTAGTCCTGTGACAAGCCGGCCAAAGTCTATGGTGAAATAACAACCCGCATTCGCCTCTATTATCCTGATAATCAGCTGGAACTTACTCATGACTTACCGGAACTCATGGAACTCTGCCCAATCCGCACATAGATCCATTGCCTCCCCCAATAACCTCGCATTCTTCGCTAGTAGCTCATTGACAAGTGCCTCGTTCCGAAGAATGTAAGAAATAGCAGCGTCCGAGTAACCCGAGATTGGCGTTGCGCCGAGGTTATATTCCACACATCTTCTCACACCCTCATTTTCAGTTACCAGTATCGCGGCTTTAAGACCTGAGAGGCCTAAGTCTTTGGTTACTGATGCCAGGACGTGGATTTGGTTTATGATATGCGAGTCCGGTGACCATTCGGGAAGGGAGAGGACGGATATGAATCGTCTTGGATCAGGATTACGGCGGGTTGGGAATACAGATTGAGCAAATAGCTCGTCTGAGATCAGGTGTAAATCGAACTACATGTCAGCTTCTTTTTCGTAAATCAGGACGAACCTCTCTTGCGATATCAAGGTATCCTCGTATCGTTTCCAGTGGATAGCACTGCGGAATGGGATTATGTGGATTACACAGTAGTAATGCTTTTATCGAGACACCTTCCTCCTTACTCTTCACGATCTGAGCTCGAATATAAGGCAAGACGTCGACTGACAAGGAATCGACATCTGCTGGGATGTGAGCGAGAACCGAAACGGCTCTAGCTGGAAAGATAATATCTCTTGGGTAATCGTCTCCTTGTCAGCTATGCCGGTGGTGGTACTCACGGTAGTAAGGCTATAGTCGTCAGCCACTGCATGATATTGCTGAACAGAATTCTCACGGTAGTCATCAAAACCCCCTCGGTCTCTTCACAGATAGCCCATATTAGCTGAGCCAGTAACGCCCCTACTCCAGGTCCAGTCACTGAGTTCTTTCTAGTCACTTCTCTGATTGGGTCCGAGCGATTCACATAACGAGGTAGTAAATCCGCCAGTTGGGTGACACCGGATCGTAAGAGTGTAGTCCTGTACTTGAGGTGTTGTTCTTCCAATTCGGCTTTTTGCAGAATCTCTTCATCAGCCTTTGATCATTCGAGAATGAAGTGAGCTAACAGGAATGATCTCGTCCGTGAGGAGGGTATTTTCCGCGGTCGAGATATTGATCACCCCCTCGGGATGGAGGGTGGGGTGGTACCATGCTCCGGTCGGTACTGGGCTATTCGTCAGTCCCATATTGATAATCACGATGTATGTTTCCACTGACTATTTGGAGGGAGCTGCCAACTCTTCCAGACGGCCCCTTGTTCGGTCGGGAAGGGTGGGCGCCATGGCTAGCTCAGAGCGAAAGATGGACGGTGATGCACACTAAGGGGGCGGTCAATTCGGACGTCGGAGAAGACCGATGGTGTTATCATTCGGGTTCAAGTGCTCGACGGTATTCACTGTTCAATTCATCCATTATGCCAGTCACGCTCGAAGGGTATCTATCCTATAGCCAGCATGCTGTGGCGAACTGACAAGTAGATCCTGTCATTGTAAAGCCGTCAAGTATACTCTTGAGGTATGTCACCCCTTTCTTCCGGGAAATCTGCTGATGCCCTAGTCCAACACTCCGGTACCGTACCAAGTGAGTCGACAATCTACTTCCCATGCTGACATCTTCAGCTATGTCAATGTTCCATCTGTAGGAAAGTAGGAGGATACATGGGCTCAATCAATATCATGGGGAACAACGATACCCTCAACATCATCCGGGGTAAAGATAATATCAAGTGCGTCGCCCATCGTGATCCAGGCTGACGGAACAGGGTCTATATCGCCCCTCTGACTTTTGACAAGGACGATAAACCCGCAAAGATGGGTATTTCCAAGCGAAGCTTCTGTACCGAGTGCAGTACTATGCTATGGAACTATCATGACGAGTACCCCCAGGTCCGTAAACCCCTTTCATTTCGAATGTAAGGCTGACCAACTAGTGGATCTACCCATTCGCTTCTAGCATTGATAAGCCGGATATGGTCCCTCCCAAGGGTGCTGATTTTATCGCTATCAAGCGGGACTCTTGCTCTGAAAGTCTCCCCATTCCAGAAGGATCCAAGGCATACCCCGGCTATGGACCCGGTGAGGGCATCGAGGTCAGTTCGTCTTCTAATGACTTTCGCAGCCGCTGACGCGCAGGCTTGGCACAAAGAGAATGGGCAATGGGTGGACTAAGCTCACCTTGACCTCGTAGTGACGTTCACTAGTCAGTCAGTAAGTTTACCTAGCAAGTATGCATATGAATGCATGTCACCAAGACTCCTATCGAGATATTTAAGCATAAATGTGAACGTCATTGCTCGTGCCTGAATTGATGAACGAACTCTGAAATGCACAGTTCTGCTGTGTTGAGATCTTTAACACTTGATAATCATCTAGATCACAGCTTAAGGAAGCGCCAGACCCAGTACAGGACAGCGACATAGCCTCATCACCTCGCGCACCGCTCGTCTATGCCTTAGATATCTGCAACATCGCTTAGAACCGGATATTCCCCGCGACGTCCGCCAAGAATGCTCCTTTCACCATTCGTCCGCTGATCAATTACTTTCCGCTTTCTCGCCTTCATCACTTCTACTTCATCAATACGTAGATCTCGGATCTGTCGACGATGTCCGAGATCACCAAACCAGCGTTACCACCACGTCGTCCATCTCCAATGCTAGTAGACAATGTCGTGGTCGACTCTCCTCTCGAGCAACCAGTCCGGTCACTTGCAGACGCCCCACCACGCCTTCCACCCCGTAAATCAGGGGTCGAACTTCCTCCAATCCTGATACACGATCCCAATCAAGACCTGCCAGCCAATATCCCAATGTCGTCAAACCTTGATATTAACCCCCCTACAGCCATTACCGTCACTCCTGCAACACCAACTACACCTATACAACATTCGCCTCCTCCTGACAACGGAGTCGCTCAAAAAGATTATCGAGCCGCTTTCATGACGCCTGGTGGCTATCAACACGAAGAGAAACCGGCTACCACACCTGTCGAGACGGTCAAAGAAGCAATTACAGCCCAGGTAGAAGCTGCTAAACCATTCGTGGCCGAGGCGGCTCAAATCGGGAAACAGTTCGAGTGGGGTCTAATCACTACGGCGCTCGTCTTATTAGCTTGGCTACAGGTGTCGCTCCTTTGGGTTATACTACTTGGGGCATTGGCAGTATTATGGATGAATGCTCGTCCTGACCAAAGGACAGCTGAAGCGCCGACTTCGTCAGGGAGATACGGTCCTTCTGGCCTGACCAGAGACAGGGAGGCCGTAACATGGGTGTGAGTCCCCTTTCTCAGGAAACCGCGTTGCTGACCGTCAGTAATCATGCGCTTTACGCTCTCTTCCCTCTCATCTCCACTGACGTCTTGACACCTTTCATTGATTTACTGGAAGATGCTCTCGCTCAACAGGTACCCCCGATGGTCGTGAGTCAGATATAAGAGGCTTTGGATAGGGGATTGACAGCAGACATCAGTGAGGCTGGCCTCAGCAGCCCTCGGATCCCAGCCCATGCTCCTTACTTCCATGCGTCATATGACCGACCAAGAGTGGTTCGCATCTTTGTCAAAGAAACCAAAACACCCGGAGACCAACGAAAAAGGCCATACTCGAAGTCGATCATCCGGTTCAAATCTCCCTTCCACTACTCGACAAAAGCGAAGTAGCAGCAATGCATCTGTTTCGGCGTCACCGTCCCTTCGCCGATCCGTCTCGGCTTCCTCGACAGCTTCAGCTCTCGATAGCGAAGGAATGGCTGAGCTGACCGAGAAAATGCGGAAAAGAGATCGGATTTTACGACGGATACCACGTCGAAGACGGACGAGGGAGGGCACCGCTGACCATGGTGGGCACATGCTGAGGGATGGTAATGACCCTGATGAAGAAGCGCAACATGCGGATGGGGACAGGCATTATGGTGGAGCTGATGGGGATATTGATGAGGATGATCCGAACGCTGGGCAGTATGTGAATTATCAGGTCGGGTTTGAGTATGAGCAGCCAAAAGAAGCTCTTCAGCGACGAGGATGGGGATTGCACGTGTTGGCATACTTTGGCGTTGGACTTAAAGGTGTTGGTGCGACCGAGCTCCGTCAGTCTGTCTCGATATCCTTGAACTAGGCTGACAAAATAGCGGTCTACATCGATATGATCAAGATTACGGGTACAATCAATGTCAGACTCTTGCTCTCGGCAGCACCCCCTTTTTGTCGAAATGCTACGATGTCGTTCCCTACGCTGCCGCATTTCGACATCTCGGCCAAGCCGTTGATCAAAAGTGCTTTCAACGCCATGGGTCTACCTGGGATGAGGTCATATGGTATGCTCATGGCCCTGGTCAGAGAGCACCTAGCTGACAAGTAGTACAATCCTCGATCGCCGACGTCGCACAGGGCTTCGTCAGTCCTGCTTCATACAGCTTGGATGTCGATCGTCTCCTGCTAGGTCGAGAATCCAGTATACGAACTGCTGCCGTTGGGGTATTGCAGATCAAGGTTCATGGTGCCGAGGATCTTCCCAAAGCCGATACGATGGGTTCCTGCGACCCTTATGTCGGTATCTCGTTTACAAAATTTAACAAGCCAGGTGAGTATTCACACTGGGACAGAGCTTTCGCTAATTGCCAGTGTTCAGCACTCGGACGATCTTGAAGAACCGGGATCCATCCTGGGAGGAGGAGGCTTTCAGTACATCTAAACAATGGAAATTTGCTAATGTCCAGTCTTGGTCACTGGAGATGCTATCGAGGCTGGAGAAAAATTACGTTTGCGAGTTTGCGACGCGGATCGTTTCTCTGCAGACGATGCGATGGGTGTGGTCGAGGTCGAATTGACAGACCTGGTCGAACGCGGAAAACAATCTCCAACGGAAGAGCTCGACCGGCGCGCCGACGAGCTTCAAGGAGAACGTCCCGGTATGCGCACCAGTGGGACTTTGCACTGGTCGGTCAAGTTCCACGGTTTGTGGGAGATGGCCCCCGAAGAAGTGCACGAGAGAATGATGGAGCGTAAAGAAGGTATCAAAGGTGAACCGGAAGTCGTCGAGACTCCATGGTGGATTGAACAGATCAAGAAATTCGCTGGCGAGCCGCCATCCTGGTCTGAAGATAGGAAACAGCGGCGAAAGGAGGCGGTCTCGTGGATCACTGGGGAAAAGGAGAAGGACGAGATGGAGGCTACTGAGGCGCCTTCTGAGGAGTTGAGAAGTGGTGTGATCCAATTCCATATTCATCAATGTGTCGGTGAGTCTGTCTTGGAAGGACATATTTGACGATAGATCTCGAGGTTGAATCGCTTGAAGGGACGTTCTCGTCGAATCTCGTTTCGAACAAGTCTGCTGCCAATGGCAAACCAGCTCTTGCAGATATCGTGGATCGTACACCGGCTGAGAACCCGGAGCCACCGTCGGCATATTGCGAGGTACACATCAATGATCGGTTGATCTACCGGACCCGTACCAAGCAAATGACACCCTTGCCATACTTCAATGCTGTCAGCGAAAGGTTCTTGCGGGATTGGCGACTGGCAAAGGTGACAATTGTGGTGAGGGACGAGAGAGATCGGGAACATGGTGAGTCTTTGACTGTCTATCGAGCTGACTTTAGATCCAATTCTTGGTATTGTGGTACTTAATCTGAAGGAGCTTTTCCAAAACACAAGCCAGTTCACTCGGTGGTTCCCCCTTGTTGGAGGTCTGGGCTGGGGTCGAATCCGGATATCGCTACTCTGGAAACCTATTGACACCGTCCTGCCACCTAAGATATCTGGATACGAGATCGCCACAATGCAAATCAAGTCCTTCACTTCTACCGATTTATCGAACCTCTCCGACAGACCCATCTCGGTGATACTTGAGACCGAAGCCGACAAGTATACTCTCAACCCTGGCGAAACCGGTACAACGTCCATCTCCCGTAAGTCCGATGTGAGCGTCAGCGAGGACGGCTCGAACGTGCACAGACGAAGCATATCTAGCCAAGGGATTCTCGGTACGCCAGGCTCGTCTCGCTCAGCAATTATGGGCTTTGATCCAGACGATTCGACCGAGTTAGATTGGGAAATCACCAAATCAATCGGTCTTGCTGTCGAATACCGACACTCTTGCTCTCTCATCATCTCTTTTGTGGCTCGTGGACGTCTAAAGAAGAAGAGAACGGTCGGTCTCGCCTTGATTCGATTGTCCGATTGCGAGGATTCGACCGATATGCTTCGTACCGTTCCGATCTTTGGGACGGCGGATGTAGGTTTGGCCGTCCGGGCAAGTCATCGATATGCTACAATGACAAATGACGATGCGGTGCCCAACCCTCGAGACAGAGGTCACGTCCGAGCCAGACCTAGCTTTTCATCGACTAAATCAGCTCCTGAGATTCCGCTACTTGGTTTCGTATGGGTCGGCTTCATAGTGCATCCAGGTGTCAGCAGGGCCCACAAGAAGCTGTGTAAGAAGGATCTGAGGTTCAAGCGAGTATATGAAGCGTGGGAGGTATCGCAAGATATCGAACAGGGTCTAGATAAAGTTCATGCGGGTGATGATGTCAGAAAGACAAAGGATGCTGATGACGACGAAGGAGATAGTAGTGGAGAAAGTGATGAGGAAGAGGACGAAGATGACGGCCAAGAGGGTCAAGGATTTATGGCAAATCGAAAAACTCATAAAGAAGCTTTACATCGAGAGGTAAGCTGTCTCTGACATATTCAAGAGTGAGCTGACAAGTACAGAACAAGGGTATCTTCCAACTTAAATTTGCAAGAACTGGTAAATTCGTTGCAGACAAGATTAGGGCGAAAATGTATTCTGGAGCTAGTGGGGCTGGTGGGAAATTGGATCAAAGACCGAGAGGGGCGGATATGGATGTTGAGCATGAGGGGACTTCCAAGATATAGTGCGGGGAGCGGAACATGGTGTGTTGTATTCCACTTCGAGCTTCATGCATCTCGACCGTACACGATAGCTTGATGTGCCGTTATAAGACCTCTTTGACTGATGCTTATGCTGTGCCGTGGGTACCATTCGAGATGAGACCCCACAGTGCTGTCAATTGTCGTTGGCGTATCGGCGCTGGTACATATGCAGTCTTGCACAGCACCTTGGCAGGAAACGGTGAGAAGGAATGATATGAATTCAATACCTTCCTGGACATGATGAAGCATTCATCTGCAGCTTTAAGCTATAAATCATGAAGAACGTATAACAACAACAGGTTTGAGAGGAATGGTTGCTTGTAAGGGGGTTCGGTACCATATCCTCAGGACGCTGCCACTAGCAATTAAAGGAGCCTACCAAAGTGATGTATCGTCCTACGCCGATGAATCCAGATAGTTTCCAAGCTTCGTCGAACGCCACGCCAGCAGTGACAGCGACCAAGACTTCCGTGAGACCCGACATTAAGATGCTGAAATCCAGCAACGAGAACGGCTCGGATAGGTGCCATCTGGTTGGGGTGCAGTGGTCAAATTGACATCACATGGTGCCGTGTTGCGGTGAACCTTGCAAGGTCGAGCCTAGCATCAGTCGAAATCTAGCAGTCCAGCTGACCAGACGAACCAGTAAGGATTTTTGTATAGCGACTACATCACTATCGAAGGTTTTGGTCCGATCAGCAGTACAAACCGCCAGGACTACCGGGGGCGACGAACGATAAGTGACACTGCGTTGTAGTGCTCTGCTGAGCCTTGCTATGTCAGCCGTAACTCAGACACGCTAATATAGCAGAACTACTCACCATGGCCCCATGCAAATACTTCGTGCGGGGACTACAGAATCCAATCGTAGATCGTAGTCAAACCAGCAGCGACAGCCACTAAGACAACCATGGCGGTCGAACCCAGAATCAAAGTCATCTCCCGCCTATCAGGCCTATCAAATCCCTCATGAGCAGGTCCATCTACTATCTCCATCTCCTCGACTAGAGCTCTAGCTTCATCATATGTATTGTCGCCCTTGTCGCTTTCGATGGAGGAGCGCTTGGATTTGGTGTTGTCGATGAAGTACGGATTTGTCTCGAGGTCGGATGGACCAGGGACAGTGGCTGAGGTAAGGTGTGAAGGCGATCGAGCCAGGGACAAGCTCTTGGTCTTCAAGTGATTTGGGGAGGGTTGGCTTTGAGTCGACATCGTAAATGCAATAGATGGAAGTGAAGTAGTAAGCGCAGGGGACAGAAACGGTTGATTCACGCGACAAAGGTGAACGAGAAGTTCGCACCACCCACTCTTACACTTCATATCTGTACACACTACACCCCATTCACGGGCACGGCAAGGCAAGATGGAGGACCCTTGGGCATCAGGATCGGGATGGGGAGAGACTCCCAAGAAGGAAAACCCCATGACGTTACCCATCTCGACCTCACCGATACGCTCTCCTCCGCCAGCAGCCTCTGATCCATGGGGCGCACCGACTCCGGAAACCGGGCTCAAATCTGAAGAGATACCAACATTTGGCTGGAATGCAAGTCCCGTGAAAGAGAAATCAGAAGAACAGTCGACAGAGACACCAGTCTGGGGAGGAGAATGGGAAGAACCATCAGAAGCTGGGCCGTCAAGAAGTCCAATTCGTCGCCCAGCCGATAGCCCAGAATGGAGCATGTCTCCGCGACACGGTGAGGAAGATTCATCAAGAGCTGCTATGCCGGAGATCGAGCTCGAACAGACCTCTCCAATAGTCCTTGCTCCGCCTATCGATAATCTACCTAGTCCTGGTGGCTTTGGTGCAAGCTCGTTACCACCATCGCCGAGACATCCAATACCGGATCTTGGCGGATTCGACGAACCACCTTTGGCTCAATCACCTACTTTTGGAGATGACTTTGGAGGTTTCTCGAGTTTCGGGGGCGATCCATGGGGCACGAAAAAGAAGGGGGAAGGATGGGGCGGGAGCTCAGACCATGAGTCTGTTGGTACGCCGGAAGCTGAGGATATGCAAGAGGAGGAGTCTGAAGCAGGGGACGGCTGGGGAGGTAGTCGTAGTATGGATAGGCGCGAAACATCAGCGGTGACGACGTCAGGGATGGACCAAGATTGGGAGGAAGCTCAGAAGCGGATCAAGGTGACTGAGCAAAGAGCCGTGAGTTTAGCGAATTTCGTAGTCTAGAACAAACTCTGATAGCTAGCCCAGAGAGAAGGTCGTGTCTCTACAGGAAGGCTGGAAGCAACTAGTGAAAGATGTCATCGGAGTGAATCAGCTGGCGGACATGTCAGAGGAAGAGGAAGAGGCGTATGGCCGAGCTCTGCGAAAACGAGATGACGATACGTGAGTCACATACAATGTACAGGACTGATGATAGGTTCGAGAGGTTGCGATCGCTTTCCACCATTCCGCCTGATACCAACACCTACCCACCTGTGCTGTCCTCAATGGAAACCACCGAGCGGTACCGATACGCCCTCGCTCGACCGAACCCCACGCCCGAAACCTCTTTATTAAATGTTCCTCTAGCCAGGCGGTCACGTCAAAACGACAATCTGCAAGACAGCTTGGACAGCTGGACAAGTCGGTCCCGACTAGGAGAACCCGAAGCACTCCCCGCCCAAATCACACCACAAGGAGAAGATGCAAAGCCAAAATGGTCGTTTTGGCGAAAGAATACTGCGGAAAAGCCATTGGTCACGTCCGGTGGAGGGATCCTCGAGGCCAAGTCAATGTCAAGCTCACCAGCGCCGGTCTCCATGGAGCCTCGACCAGCAAGCACTGGACTCATACCGGCTTCCGCTCCAGCAAAGTCGTCTAGACCCGCATCTCCGGCGCCTGTCACCATCCCGGCCGTAGACATCCCGCCTAATCCACCTGCAGTGACATCGGCTGAACCAGCTGTACCGTCTCAGTCTGCTGTAGGAAGGTTCTTTGGCCGATTGTCCCGACGACCAACCTCTCAGCAGCCTGCTGATGACGACGACAAAGACTTCGCACTCTCCGCGGACGACTTTTCGTTCCTCGACCAAGTGCCCTCAATCACTCAGAGTCAGGGTCAGGATCGAAATGTTGGCGACTTGTTGGCTTTCGAAGGAGGCCGCACAGAGTCAATGGCCTCGCTCGAATCCATGCTGAATAGTAAAGCGACACCTCTACCGGCTCCGCTAGCCCCGCCGCCTCTATGGTCAAGGAGTAGTGGCTCTGCTGGTCCATCGTACCAGAAGCCTAAAGAATTGGACTTTTTAGAAGGACTCGACTTCGATAACGACATGGGCTCGTCATCCCTACGATCCTCGCAAGCCGCTCAGGCTGCTAGTACTGCCACCTCTGCAAACAACTGGGACCAGCTGCTCACATCGTCAGCGCACACATCAGTTCCGACATCTGCAATTCCGATGATTCCTTCGGATGTACCACATCGATCCTTCACACCTCCAATCACGCCTTCCGCCCTGTCGCCTGCTCCAGGTCTACGATCCCAGCCGATTTCCTCTTCACCTGCCGCTGGGACAAGCTACCGTCCTCCCGCCTTGCAATACACACCCACACCCGCGATCTCGCATGATCTTGACGATTTTGCAGATTTTGCCCCTGCAGCTGCCGCTTCTACTCAGACGGACGACTTTGACGACTTTGGGGACTTTGGCGATTTCTCTCCTCCCCCTCCGTCTGCAACCCAGTCAAACACATCTAGCACACCCATACATGCGGCATCATCGCTCAAAGCCCCACCAAGTACTGGACACGTCAAACGTAGCTCCCTGGACCACACTCTCACTCTGAACCTCATGAGTGATGCTTCCGCAGTAAAGGGCAAACGATGGCCAGCACCACCTTCACCACTAGCACCTCAGCTTGATCCACCACCCAAAGCAAGCAATACCTCTTCGGCTTTCCCATTCATCTCTCCACCGCCGGGGGCTCGGCCAAATTCTGCTTTTGGTGATTTACTCGACGACGGTGCCAAGGGATCGAGTACTATCCAGCCGAGTCCACCTTCCCGGGCACTATCACCACCCATCGCCCTATCTACGGCCATGACTCCAACAAGAACAGCATCGCCGCTCACTCGACCTCCGACAAATGCGACACCTGCGAACTCAGCAATCCCCAAGCCGGCACAACCTGCACAATCTGGCCTCTCTGCTCAGGATTTGTCGTTCTTTGACAGCTTGTAAACTTGACTTTACATATCTATGCATTGATGCTGTCAATTTTCTATCTGAGGACTATGTCGGCGTTTGGCCTCTGCAACCAACCTAGCTTTGATTGCTGGAGATATTGGCCAGTTGAATATTTCGTCCCCCATGCCATTCCTCATGGCGTTCCAAGGCGTCATCCAGCCTAATCCCTTTCCCATCACTGCTTGCCAATTGTCAGAGACACCAAGATCGTACGGGTTCTCTCCAGGTAGGGTAGAGACTATCTCCCCTTTGCCGGCATCCCCCAATGGGACAAAGAAATATCTAGTATCCGCAAAGCGGTCTAGTCTAGCACTGAGATATCCGGGAATGTCTTGATTACCGGCTCGAAGTTGAGCGATCGCATGTAGCGTCCGGCCATGGACTTTGGCTCGTTCGCGATCGATAGTCAGTTGACCAGCTCGTATCAGCCGCAAAGTCCCATATCCCAGTGCCTATAACAGCATCAGCTTCTACTCGTTAAAGGCAACAGAAACTCACGACAGCTATGGCAGAGAGGCAGAGGCCCAAGGCAATGAGGATTCCGCTGCTTAGTCTAAACAAGCCACCTCCATCTCTGCGGTCCAACTCGCGCCAGGCTAAGGCGATTGCACCACCATACCGACCAAGAGGTCCCCCGGCTATTATCCAGCTAGGCCACCAGTTCCACCACCAGGCGAACTGCTCGTCTGACCACGATAGATGGCAAGCCTCAAGTAAGCGCCGAGCGAAGGGTCGGTATATTGGCAGACAACATGTGTTGAGAGCGATTGGAGCTAGGAGGAGAGTCAAGATAAAGTTCGGTATGTATGGCGTAGTTAAGCAATTGGCAAACTGCTCGTCAACAGACACCTAGGACGTCAGGCGTACAAAGGCACAATGGTGGTCGAAGCCGGCTCGACAGACGCCGCATTCAGAGCAGTGACGTGCTCGAGCGGGTTTCCATCGACCATTGCATGTCCCTTTCCAGCATCGATTGACCACCACCAAATCATCGAATGGCTCTTCACTCCCGCTAGCCCGCTGGACCGCCAGGTTGACAATCTTCGCCTCTTCAGGCGCAAGGCACTCGAACATGATGGACTTGTCGATGATCTCCTTGGGCGGATTGTATGGTGGTATCGATTGTGTTCTAGGCAGCATGTAGAGTCGCAAGAACAAGACTGACGTGGGCAGCAGCAGACCTGTTGCAAGAACTCGGTATATGCCTAAAGTCAGTCGAACAAGCGCTTCAGTGTTGTCAAGGTCTCTCACCACCCGCCAAGGTGCCATAAGCCACGTCAACAAAAGCTGTGAGATCAGAGAAGCCTCCTCAGCGAGAGTGGTAGACTTACGGGCGACCTCGAAAGTACATCGTTTCCATGCCAAGCTAAAGCGTCAACATTCAGCTCTTCTTTGGCTCACCTTGTTTTCGAGAGATTTGGATCTAAATGCTTTGAACACTTACTAAAAATAAGTCAAGAGGGCAGAAGGAATGATCTGGAATATTAGCCATGACAGGCACATCACTATTTGGCGTAGCATAACGATGCATATGAAAGAGCAAAAGTGAACAAAGCAAGGAGATTGATTAGATTCAAAGCGGCGCCTATTTCTGGATCGTCATCATCGTCAGTACCTGCTCTCTCTATTCTACTCCGCCTTATCACCATCTATATACACCAACCACTCGCTCATGAGCGTACCACCACCATCCATAAGCTCGGCTTCCGAGTCTTTGGCCGTCCGTAAATATATCTCGTTATCTGCTCGATGTTTGGACTAAATATGGTAGCGCAATCTAGTGCCCGCGCCATGCCAGCGGATGCCCTTCGTAACTTCAAGCTCCTCTCAGCACTCAGAGCAGATGATCCTACCGCTGTACAGCCTTTCTTGGAAGAGCTTGGATCTGAGACCGGTCAAGGACGCGATGCGAAGGCTGGTCAGCTTCTGGGCATGGCCGTCCGGATCGCTTCAGGTCAGTCCACCTGATACGTGACGTGAATGGGGCTCATTGGCAGCATCGGTCATTCAGCATATACTACAGTCATCCCTACTAGGAGATCCTAATGTACCCGTCGCTCCTGGCTCAAGCACTACCGCCTTACATGTCGCCAGCGAGATTGGAAGAGCCGATGCCGGTATGTTTTGCTGACAGGGTTCAGACTGACACCGCAGTACGACTGCTCCTTCAACACCCTCAAATCAACGACACTTTACGGGACGAGCAGGGACGGACCCCACTGGAATGTGCAGCGGATGCCGAGGTGTCTTCAACCATCGAGGGTATGTCAAGAGCCATTCGTGAGCTGATGGTGAGACTCTCGCACGGCCCTTCAGCTCCAGTACAAAGGATTGCTTGTGAGCTATGTCGCTAGCTCTCTCAGTTCTTTGGAAGAGAGTAGCGAAATGGCTGCGTTCCTACAAGGGCCAAGGTCAGTTTCCGTCATTTACCGTGTCAGTAATATGGCTGACAACCAGGTCTGACATCCTCAATCTCAGCGCGCTGGACGAGAAGACTGGAACTAGTCTGCTACACGAAGCTGCTAGGTAAGCCCGCAAAGACGGCGGAGCTGATGACAGGCGACGGGATTTACGTCTAGTAGAGTTGGCCATGAAGAAAGGCGCAGACGCATTTGTGCGAGACAGGCGAGGGAAGCGAGTGCTGGAGGGAGACAAAGGAGCAGATGAGAGGATCAAGATGTTCCTGAAGCAATGTGAGTTCGCAACGAGACCTAGAGCTTGATCGGTGCCAATGGTGATATGAGCCACGATATCCCGGCATCCGGCATGTCGCGGAATCGTGGCGATGATCCAGTAGTGAATGCCTGTTGTACTGCATGCTGATAATAGTCCAAAACCAAGACAACATGGTTCAAGCAAAGAGTGATGGCAAACCGCCTGACATGAAAGGCTTCCTTAGCAAATGGGTCAATTATCGAAGCGGCTGGAGGACAAGATGGTTCGTGCTGGAAAACGGAGCTTTGAGTTATTGTAAATTACCACATATTCGGATGATCATAACAAGAATGATACTGATAATTAGATCGAAACCGGGAGGACGAGCATATTGCTTGCCGGGGATCGATCTCGATGGCTGTCGCTACCCTACATCCCTCGAGTGATGGGTCACGATTCGAAGTACACTCTCAGGTACACTCTTCTGCACCCAAGATGATTGTCAAGTCATCTCATCGCGGCGAGATCGCCAGGTGGATTCAGGCTTTAAAGCTCAACATCGAATATCACAGTCAACGAGACCAGACCTTGCAGAAACCCTTGGGATCGCCTGAAAAGCGCGCCCAAAGCTTTTCATCCACCGCCCCAAGCTTGGCAAAGATCCGGACCGCCATTGCCCCAGAGCTTCCCGCCGACCGTTTCCTCAGCCCTTCACTGCAAAAGTCGGCAACAGCGTTGACTCCGACCAGTATCATTCGACGAGGATCTTCACCAGCCGGATCAGTCGTCGGGACGGATGCAGGAGACGCTATGTCGATGTTTGACACCGCCGATAAAGCCAGCACGGCAGGTGCTGGCGATGAGCAACAGCTATCTTCAGGCGTCCCTTACGAATCCGAATTCGACATGGCTTTACTCAACATCAAAGCGCAATTGGAGATGACCGGACAGCTAGTCGACTCGATCGCGGACTCCTCAACCTCACAAGCTGCTCCTGTACCTCCCGGGCAACAAGCGATCAAAGAAGCCCTTCAACAGTCCCTCAAGACCTTGATGGTTTTAGTGTCGCAGCAAAACATCATGTCGAAAGACCGAGAACGCTACTACATCGGCCGGATACAACGAGAAGTGGAAGCAAGGAAGCTTTGGGAAGAGAACATGTTGACTGTGGCTCAACAGCAGGCCGAGACGGACGCCCAGCTCCACGAAGCCGCTCTAGTCAACGAGAAGAGACGAAAAGCTTTGAAACAAGCTAAAGGTGTTCTGGCGGGATTGAGTGCCGGCACGGGAGTCAGTCTACCTGGTACACCCGCTTTCGAGACCCCGCAGAAGTCAGCTATGAATCTCGACTCTGCCCTCAAGACTCCTCCCAGCGGAACCTTCTCGCCTGGTCCCGAGACCTCGATATCGCAAATGCAAGATATTCAGTCGGCCCGTGAAGCCGTGGAGGCTGCCGATAGCGATTCCGAAGACGAGGACGACGAGTTCTTTGACGCCATCGAATCAAATAATATCGCCAACTTGTCAATGCACGAGAGTATCGCCAATCCTGATAAGGAGCGGGCGGGCACACCAAGGACCGACAACATGTTTGAGAAGCAATTGACCGCGCCGAAGCCTGGATCAAAGAAGATTACTGATCTGCTCGCTAGACAGAGTCTTCAACCTTACTTGCATGTCCGAAGCAAGCTTCCAATTGATGACGACAAGCGACCATCCGTCAGCTGTAGGTGACGTTTCTTCACTACTTGTCATGCAGCTGATTGTTAGTATGGAGTATCCTCAAGTCATCAGTGGGCAAAGATTTGACCAAGATCTCGTTCCCAGTCAGCTTTAACGAGTGTACCTCCATGCTTCAGCGAATGGGTAAGTTCATCGTATATAGCGTTGCTGATTTCAATAGCCGAGGACATGGAATACGATGCATGCCTCACGGTCGCCGCGTCTGACAAGGACTCGTTAAAACGTATCGCTTTCGTGGGAGCTTTTGCCATGAGCAACTACTCCTCTACGATCGGTCGAATCGCCAAGCCTTTCAACCCTTTACTCAGTCAGTCATTCGAATACGCCATTCCAAATCGATACAGGTATATCTCTGAGCAGGTGTCGCATCATCCTGTAAGTCTGCCGTGAGTTGTGTGATCAAGCTGATTCGTAGCCCGCCTCTGCTTGCTACTGTGAAGCACCCAAGTGGAAGTACTTTGGAGAGGTCGATGCCCAGAACAAGTTCCAGGGGCGAAGTTTCGAGATCAGACCGACTGGAATGGCTCATGCCGAGCTGGTGATCCCCAAAGAATGGGTCAGTAGTGATGCGAAGTATCCTGATGCTGGGCCAGAATACCCAGATGGGCATGTCGTTGAGCATTACTCGTGAGTAGCTCTTCCAACACGTGTACCCAAACGCTAACATCTATAGTTGGAAGAAGGTCACGACGAACGTATCAAACTTCATCATGGGAAGTCCTATCATTGATCACTACGGTGATTTGGTAGTCAGTAAGTACTCAGTTTTACCGTCAAGCTTTGCGCTAATATCATTAGCGAATCACAGGACTGGCGAGACCTGTACCCTCACGTTCAAGCCTCGAGGTTGGAGGGGAGCGAACGCTTTCGAGATCAAGGGGACAGTGGCCGATGCATCAGGCAATGCAGCTTGGGATATCGCTGGACGTGAGTACCTTGCCTCTCACTACAAGGGGCCGACTGATTCTGTAGGCTGGGATACACAGCTCATTGCCCGCAGAGCAGGCTCAAGTGCTCCTTTGGAGGTCAACACCCAGGTCGGCGATTCTCATAAAGAATACCTGCTGCTGTGGAGAAATAGTGAGAAGCCGAAAGAGCCGTTCAATTTGACTCCTTATGCCATCACTCTAGTGAGTTCCATTCCGGGGAACACGAAACCGAACTGATGGGTAGAATGACATTCCAAGTGGTCTTGAGCGATATCTAGCTCCTACTGACTGCCGATTGCGTACCGATCAGCGGGCCTTTGAGAATGCCGAATACGACCGAGCTCAAGCGTAGGTCATCTGACAAGCTTACAACGGCTGGACTGACTTGGCAGACTGAAGACCGCAAACGAGGAGAAGCAGCGTTATACAAGGAAGCTCCGGGCTGAAGGCAAGCTACCTCCTCATGAGCCAAGGTGGTTCTCGCCTACGACCGACGAAGACACACAAGAGAAGCTTTGGCAGCCTAGACGTGATGAGGGAGGTGAAGTCCTCTTTTGGTCGCGCAGAGAAGAGGCTGGCAAGCTGGGCGAATGGGATGGTGTTGATACCATTTTTGCTACGGATGAGTAAAGTCCCAAGTCTTTTCAATTGTAAACATAATTCTCTAGTTCCCGCCGTGGGTTTGCATGTACACTACAGTATTACTTATTTGCTCCAATATCAAATCCCTTGAAATCCTGCTGAACCTTCTCGTAATGCTTCATCTCGCTCTCGCTAACACTTGGCTTCATCCCCTGCAAAGCTTCCATGAAGTCTTCCTTTCCAACTCGGACTTCAATATCCTCCTTCTGAGCCAATGAGGCGAGGTAGTACTGGACAGTAAGCGGTTTGGGAAACTGCAAATCTCCTGGATCGAGATCGAGTTTTCGGACAATCTCGTCGACACGGTCAGCAGCTCGAGTCATGGCTTTGAGCATGGCGTCCGAACATAAAGCGTAAAAGTCGGCACCGGTGTAATTGAAAGGGCACATCCGACTGATTTCGGCAAGATCCAAATCGGGATGCAATTTGAATTTCCTCGTCAACGCTTGCAAGATTGACAGCTGCTCGGCATCAGTAGTGGCGACTGATAGGTAGAGCATTCGATCAAATCGTCCAGGTCGAAGTAAAGCGGGATCTAGGAGATCGGGTCGATTCGTGGCGCCGAGAACGTATACTTGAGTGTTGCCTCCTCCTGACGACATACCGTCAAGTTCGGCGAGAAGTTGCGAGACGATCCTATCCATCACTCCACCTGAGTCTCCCTGATTGCCTCGTTTGGGCGCAATCGAGTCGAGCTCATCCATGAATACGACACAGGGACTGGCATCTCGAGCACGTTGGAAGACCCGTCGGACATTGGCTTCTGATTCTCCGATGTACATGTTGAGCAGCTCTGGACCTTTGACGGAGAAGAAGTTGAGCGAGCAAGACGTAGCGACAGCCTTGGCGAGCAAGGTCTTTCCGGTTCCGGGTGGACCATAAAGTAAGATACCGGATCGTTTCTTGAGCCCTTGAGCAAAGAGTTCGGGATGTTGGAGAGGTAGTTGTATAGTATCGAGGATATCGTCTTTGACATGTTGCAATCCACCAATATCGTCCCAGGACACATTTGGGATTTTCGGAGCACCAATGGAGTCCGAGTACGAAGACCGGGCATCATTCAGTGCGGTGGAGATATCGGCAGACGTGACAGATAGCCCAGCCTGGAGTATCGTTTCGATCTGGATAGACGACTCTTGGGCTCTTTTCAGTGACATGTCTCGAGCTCGAAGCGCTAATGAGTGAATGTCGCCGGCCTGCAGCGCTGCGGTCTGCGTAGCAATCGATCGGAAGTTGACGTCGGGCGCCAAGCTACAAGCGTAGAATGCTTCCTTGACAATGGCGAACCTCTCTTCTTCGTTCGGTGCCTGCCTTGTCAGCATACTTTGGAAGGAGCAGAAAGGTACGTACGGTAATGTACAGGTCTTGCTTGAAACAAGATAAAAGATCACCTGGAACGAGATCCTCGTCGACAGTCGTACCCATGAGCACGAGAGGCCAGCCAACCTGCGCAGCCGCAATCCTCATGTCGTTCACAAGATCATCAATAATCTTTATGATAGGAGGTGACTTGCCCGTGGCCGACGAGTCGGAGCGTTTGGCCAGAGCCTCGATATGGTCTAGGAGCAAGATTGACGGTCCGGCCGATTTGGCCTTCTCCATGTGTGCCTGTAGACTGCCTTCGGTCACCGTCAGAGTCTCCCCCACAATATTGTAGCAATCGACCTGATTGTCAGTCGGCAGTGCTGTATCCGGCCGTACCATAAGCACTTACCATTATCACACTGAAGCCCGCCTCATCTGCCACGGACTGAATGAGCGACTTCTTTCCGGCGCCACGAGCACCTTTGATCAAGATTGATAACTGCAGCGAGCTTGTGGTGCTCCGACCAGGTACACATGACTTGAGCAGATCTTGAAGTCGGGAGATCACAGCCTTCGAGAAGGGGGTAGGAGTCTGTGCTGTTCGCAGTGAGCTTCGCCCCTGGCGATATGGCAGACCACTCACGTATTGCGTGCCATGCTATCTCGGAACGCCTACCTGCCAGTCTTTCCCGCTCTAACCCCTCCAATACCATTTGAGTGACACCGGTTGTGCCCACGTCAATCCAGCATCCGAGTTCTCCCGCTCTCGCCTTTGATGAAACAGACGATCGGAAATCATCTTCCAGTGCGACCAGAGGCTCGTAGTTGATGGCGTTTACTTTGAAATAAACGATGGCTGTTGGCGCTCGAGAGTGGTCCTCGTTGTCATCGTCATCTTCTTCCTCCTCCGACTCATTCTTTTCCTCTGGTGAAGGAGATGAGTCAGACCACACAGGGACGCCGAATACATCGCCGCGTCTCATCAGCCTGGAAATAGGCTCTTCGGAGGTGGCGAAGGCTGGAGGATTGGCAGCAAAGTACGACTTGAGCCCTTTCAGCCAAGATCGCTCGTAACGCTTATCTACGCCTTCCGTAGTCGCGAGGCGACATATAGAGACACTGGTGGCGGTCGGTACGGTTGGTGTACGGGCGCTGAAAGGGGTTGGCTGCAGTATGACTTCGTTTTGGGAGTCTGGTATCGGAAATAATGAGCGGAACAGATCCGGCGGGACGATGATGGGGTTTGAAGGTCTGAATGATCAGTTTCAACAGAATTTGGTATATTCAGAGCAACATACAATTCATCCATGTCTTCGTCCAAGCGCTCCCATGCGAGTACCCGAGCAAGTCGACCAGAATTGGAACCGGCAGTTCCAGATTTTAGCAAGACCTGTTCATCAGTACATACCCCGATTACCAGGAGAGACTGACCCAATCGCCCTCGAATATGCCCGCGCGTCCAAGGCCTCCGACACTGACCCAACACACATCATCTTGCCCGCCAGTCGGTCCACTGGCAACGACAGCTCCAAATCTAGTTCCCGCCGTATCCGCGTCCATCCCATCCAAGTCTTCCATATCATGCGGCCGAGCCGGCGGACTGGAAGGTCGAAAGCCTGCTCCAGGCGGTCGTGGAGTGATTGATCCGGATGTTGAAGATACTGATTGCTCCACTTCACCATCAACATCGTCGCCGTTGACAGACGAAGAATGCAGTGCTAACGCCAGAGAAGATGATAAGAATGTATCCGGGTCGAAATCCGCCATAGATAGATGTGTCTTGCCATGACTGCTTTGACCGTATATCGAGCCCTCGGCGTCACCGTCGTCGTCATCCATGTCGGGGTCGTAAGGTATTGTCGAGAGAATCACCTTCGTATCGGAGGTGAGGTAACCTTGAGCAACGGGCTCGAGCATTAATATACGGAAGGGAAGTGGATGGCCATGCGATGTTTTCGGTATCAGGACGTTGTGGCCTTCTTGGAATATACGGAATGGCTCTGAGCTGTGGTGCCCATTCCCATTTACGAGACCGTTTGACCTGCCCTTACATTCTGGTCCGCTGCGAGATGCTCCAGAAATCAAGCTCCCCAGATCCAGATCATCCAGCTCCGGTAGTGCGCCGTCAGAGGAGAGCGGCTGGAGTATCATCTGAGATAGTTCGACTGGATTATGAAGGTGGATAGTGGCTCGCAGTGTAACATCCGGATATCTTGGTAGAAGCTGCAGAGGCACGTACAGCATTTCACTTTTGGAATCATGACGCTGGGAGATCAGCTTATCCATACGCGGTTTCCACGAAGGTGTTTGACTCACCAGGTCTTTAGGCGGCCGCCTGACTTGAATCACCAAGCTTCTGCTTTTCCCCTTCACCGGTAGCCTTCGCTCATCTGGCCATTGTATCGCAATGTGAATGCAGTCCTCCGGGTCCACGCATTTGGATGAGAAATCCACCAGCTTGTCGAAGACGAGATTTGTGGCGTAGGCAATGTCTTGTTGTACCCCGGTCGAGCTTGAGCCTTCGCCAAGACGAGTGGAAGGCAAGTGGGGCAAAGGCTGCACCTCGACGTTGATAGCTACCGAACGAGGCGCCATGGCGTATTCTCCCATTAAGGGCGATTTGGGAAGTGGTGAGGGATCCGAGAACCTCTACAAGGCGTCTTTGAGCTTGTACCAAGGGTTGTGGAATACAGTAGAGGAAGAGGTATAGGTGAAATTGACCAAGAGTTGTGCCGGGTATAGCCGGCCATGGTGATCCACGTGTTTTCAGGGCAGATGACATCGATGAACCACAGATTATAGAGGTACATCGATTCAACTGTCTGTAACAGCATCAACATAGCAAGCTACAACTATGCAGGCTACTCGACGTCCACTAGCACGATGCCTGATATCTCGCTGTAAGGCTCCATCGATAAATCGAGCTCGAGGAGTAGCTTCATCGAGCTCGACAAGCGGATCTCAGTCTAGCAAGATCTGCGCGGTACCCTTCGGACTCAGGCCCGAAGATGCCATGACCAGGCTGCATATGACTGGGCTTCTAGCTTCAGGTACGTCGTAGTGATCTTCTACCGGAGGTCGGATCACTGATCATGGCAGGTCAGCTATCAAACATCATCTATGCTGGACTTTTGCGAATCTTTGGCCCTGGAATATCGAGCTACGCGCAGGAGTTCGGGCTTGGCGAAAGCGTGACAATGAAGGGTATGAAAGCGGTGTTGTACCCTATATGGCGTATAGATGCAATCTTTGAGGGAGGTGTAGAGTCTGAGAAAACAAGAAATGAAAAGGAAGCGTATTTGGCAGTTGAAGAGGGCTATGTTCCAGGTAAGTCTGTACATCGTGGTGATTGCCCAATGCTGAGAAGTAGGCAACCCTTTCGCTCCTCTATCATATCTGTCTTTTGGTGTCCCTCCCTTGGAAGACCATCTAGAGCCATATCGGCCCGAGACCGACTTGAAGCAGCTGGGCGAGGGTTTCGAAGTCGTACCTGTTCCGTTCACCGTGTCACCAATCGGCCTACTTGACAGGATCAGGAGCGAAGTTGGCAGGCGTACAACATGGCAGGGTATCAAGTTCAATGAGGCACAGTGGAAGGAGAAGCTGGTAAGGTCTTCGATTTCTGGACTTTAGCCATGCTTACGGTTTAGCTCGCAATGTACCCAGTCATGTTTCCGATTTACATCGCTGAATTCGAGCACAAGACAGAGGCTAGGACCTGGAAGTACCAGGTGATCATGGATGCGCACGATAGCACGGTACGTGAATCAGGGGTACTAGGTACTTGTGCTCTCGTTCTGACAAGCAGGCAGCAAATTGTCGAATTAGCTGGCCACCACCTCCAGAGCTCGTACAGGCGTAAGTCGAAACATCGACGTGGCGTGCCACACACTGATAGGCAGTGGCCGATTTGACACAAACTACTACATGAATCCTGCACCCTTCCTACCGACAACGCACTTCTTGATGCCACGATCCATGACCCCAAAAGATGGTGTCCCGCTCACCGGCGAATCAATATCTGAACGTTTCACAACTTGGATGTCCCCACCACCTCCCTCACCAAAGTCCATCACACCATCACCAATATCTGGGACCGAGCGGGAAGGCGGTATCGACTGGGAGGACGTCAGGGTACAGGCGTGGAGCGGAACCGAAAGACATGATAATGGAGAATTCATCGAGAAGAGTGTCGAGCTCAACAAAGCCATCAAGTCGATGCAGGTGAGTGTCCCATGCCCGAAATGCCAGGTTACTGACGTATTAAGGACTTTGCCGAGTTCTCGGATAGGCTCGGTCCCGATAAGAGGGAGGCTACGGGAACGATCATCACACTGGGCAGCGGGACTGGACGACCTCGAGTTCAGCAGAAGTCTGTTGAGGATATGCGGGCTGATATGGAAAAGGACGTGAAGCGATTAAGAGCACTCTTGCAGGATATCAAGCCTGATTGGCTCAAGGAATGGGAAAAGGCAAAGGACTTTGCCAAAGATGCCGACAAACCACAGTAGGCTGTGTCACAAGGATAAATATCGTGTATGCATAAGAGCTGTGACGACTATCTAGTCGTCTTCAAAACTTCCTGGACTGGGGTTCTGCCAACTCCAATCGGCGGCTCCTGCCTTTTCGAAAAGCTCACGTACTTCTTGTTGTGTTTCTCGCGAATCCTTTCGATCGTATGCCACCCTAGCGTAGCTTTCCAGTGCACGGTGTACCTCCTCTAAGTTTTTGCACCCAATGACGACGGGTACCAGTTTTCCATCAGATTGGTGAACAGGTCGATAGCCGAAATCGCTTGCGACCACCTCCAACGTCGTTCCTCTTTCCTGACATAGCTTAGCGGCATCACGGGTCGCCTGGTAATACTTTCCTTCTTTAACTTCTCGGATCGGGTGCCAATCTGGACCGCCTTGTGTTGTCAAAATTCCCATCGAGAGGGGTGCAGCGTTCACAACCTGTTTGACGCCTGCCTTTTCGAAAGCAGCTATGTAGCCTGCGCCGAGCGTCGAGTTGAGCAAGGTCTGGTGGGCATACGACTGAACGATGTCGATTGGTCGTCCGGTTTGTTCTCTGATCAGAAGCGCTAGGCGGAGCAGGAAAGGTAGAGGGTAACCAGCGATACCGATCTTGCGAATCTTGCCTGCCAGCTGTAGCTCTCGAAGAGCAGCATAGGTATCGAGAATGGACTGTTCACCGGGTCCAAGGGGTTGGTATGAAGGGTCGAGACAGAATCGCTCGCGCTCTTCGGGGTTTGTCAGAGCTTCCAAAGGGAATCCACTGGATGGATGGGGGGCATCGGACCTAAATTCGACGTCATGAATATCTGAAATATCAGGCTGATCGTATCGTTCGGGGTAGGTCAACACTCACAAACGACATCCAGGTAGTCGGTATTGAAACGCTTCAAGCTCCTCTCCACTCCCTTCTTGGTCACTTCAGGATCATACACGTGATCTTTCACTGTAGAACCGTATTTGCCCGTTTTGGTGATGATCTTATAGCTCTCCCTGGGATACTCATCCTTCAGTGCGTGCAGGGCTCGTCCCAGAATGATTTCGGATGGATGGTAGTATGGAGCTGGGCGTCAGTCTCAGTTCCTGCTAGTGATAGGGGGAGGAAAAACACACAGGTGTCAAAAGCGGTAATACCCGCTCGAAGTGCTAGTCTGACAACGCGGACCGGCAGCGTCGACACGATCTCCGACCTGTCTTGATAGATACCATATCCGAACGTGGCACAACCAAGTATAACAGGCGATAGGGCTTGTTCTCCATCGACAGCGGGTCGTGACTGGCTGTCAGTATATGTATTGGTTCGAAGCGCAGAACATACCTGGATGACCAGTTCCGGCTGAGGCTTGTCTATCTCCTCATCAGGGATAGTACTAGGTAGAGCTTCGATGATCTCCTCCGGCTGGTCGGGGTGTGATGGTGGGAGATAGCTAGATGACATGATGTATGGTGAGATGGAGTAGCGTTTAGAGTTCGCATGACAGCCAGCCGCCCAGATTCGGTCCTCGGGAATGACTCGGCCCGGGTGAGAGTCGAAGTCCGGTTTGGTGGTGTAATCAAATGCCAATGTACATGTTTGCATACTGTAATCACAAGATCCGCTAGCTAAATGTACAAATAACGAGAACTTCTCAATGTCCATGTCTCAAACCTAGTGGTGATATTCACCCGCCCCGACGTCGGCTCCGACTCCGATCTTCACCCCCAGACCGTGACCTGACTTATCCTTTAGGCCAGAAAGAAGTCCCCCGGTCTTATCCTTGGTTGCATCGACCTTGTCTTTAACCCCATCGAGAATCCCTCCGACGTTGTCTTTAGTACCATCCACCTTATCTTTCACACCGTCGACAATACCTCCAACCGTATCTTTGGTGTAGTCGACCTTATCTTTTACACCCTCAACCACTCCTCCGACAGTATCCTTGACCTCGCCGACCTTATCCTTCACGCCGCCGACAACCACCGGCACCTTAGCCTTTACATCTCCAACCGTGTCGACGACCTTGTCCTTCACATCTTGGACCGTATCCTTGACGCCTCCTACTGTATCGTTGACTTTGTCCTTGATATCTTGGACCTTTTCGGTGATTGCAGGCTTCGGGACCTGAGGCACGATTGTCTTGGTGGGTACGGGGGCGGGATGGTATTTAGTGGTGGTGACTGGCTTGACTGTTGTTGTTTTGATTGTTGTGGCTGGCTTGGTTGTGGCTGGCTTGGTTGTGGCTGGCTTGGTTGTGGCTGGCTTGGGGTCCACTACCTGGCACTTGTCATCTGTCATATCAGCGACTGCAGCTGTACCCCAGAGCAGAGGTACTCACTACAGTGCTTGATCTTGCAGACCAGCTTCTGGGCTAAAGAGCAACTACTACCTCCCAGCCCGACTCCTAAGCCGACCCCTAGGTCGAGGTCGAGGAGTGAGCCCTTGGCAGCCGGTGCTGCGGGGTGACCGTAAGTGGGAGCAGCAGTGACCGAGGCCAAGAGGGGGAGGATGGCGAAAGCGATAGTGATCTTCATAGTGGTCGTTTGGCCGGAGCAGTAGGGTGTTGATAGGTGAAGGTAGAACGAGTTGATTTGATGAAGCAGAACAAACGTCCGAGGACAGTCGTTTTATACCTTTTCCCCTCCATCAGCGTCGCTGATTGAACTCTGGTGGAGCGAGCGCCTCTGATCGAAAGTCAGCCGAGACACCTAATTCGATCATCAGCACTTACGAGCATAGCTATATCCACAGCATTTGGCGATGTCGTACCCTCTGGCTCCTGAGCCGGCCATGGTGGAAGTCAGAATATCGTAATTCTCGTCACAATCAACGGGAACACGGACATATTATGTACCTGGACGGCTGACCCGGACAACTCACAAGCATCATCTTACGCTCGTAGTTTACCAACAGCATGGTTTGAGACATGTGATCGAGAAAAGAAGATCGTCCGTCTCGAGAAGGCCCCTCGAAGAGCGTACGAAAGTCGGACTCTTGGCGTTTTTTGAGTTTTGGGCGAGTGCGTAATATATTCAAAGCCAAGCCGGTAAGCATCTTCCGGTAACCGTGATCGAGGTTTGGTAACTATGCTGGGTAGCTTTAGACTTCAGAGCTTATTTAAGGCTGGCTCCGTCGTTGCCTTTGTATGGCCTGCTCGGAACTATGGTTCGTGATCTAGATTGGGAGAGGAGCCGATGATCGAATGAATAGCGTACCCCGGATCACATGTCTGTCGGCAAGAGTGATCAAACTGAAACATTTAATCGGTCTGGACCGGGGCCTCGACGATTGGGCATATATCCGTCTGGGCAAAGCTCGGAGACCCACGGTCGATTTGTCAAGGCTCCTCACTGGTTATCTATTGGGCTGTCACCCGGAGCAGCCAAGGATGCCTGACGTCTCTGGGGAACACTAGCGAGATTCAACGAACCATGGTCAGATTTGAGATACGCGCCAAGGACCTGTACCTGGCGCCGCCTTGCTCATTTGTAAGGACTAGCATAGATTGAGTGTGACCATTTTCCGCAAGTGATTGCCTGCCCGGGTCTGTGTTAGATATGTGTCAAGCTAGGCGACACAGAAACGACGCAATCGCGCCGATTATTGTGCACCTTAAGTCCTCCCTCCGGTTTAACTAGCCGAAAGGTACAGAAACACTCGGATCGATCTCGGTGGTTTAACAAATCAACTCGACTCATCGCCGCTATCTCTCTTAACATCATTCATAGAGTCTAGAAAGATACAAATACGGAACCGTTCATCTGTGTTTCTGCCATTCATGAGGGGACTGTACGACTTAAGTAACATGAAAAGCGATTGTGATGCACCGGACATCATTTCAGGGTCCCGGGAACGCAAACAAGATCTCGCCTGGAGATACACCGAGTAGTCGCGGCTTCGACACCTCGAGGAGCCTCAGTCTCATTACGTCTCCTGGGCATCACAGACTTTTTCGTCATAATGCGTGGACATTCTGATCGATGATAAGCCTTAATACTTCCTTGGGAAATCCTGTTCGATTACAACTCTTAAATGTACGTACTGCTTTATCGGCAAAATCGTTATCAGTGACTCTTATCAAGGCAAATCTGGGGATCTCCCGGGCTCGGTTTCGCTTCCGCCCCCGACACTAATATGTACTTCTTTCTCGGTTAGAGTGGCACAACGCGGTTGTAGCCATATCGCTCGTAAATCGTGGTAGAAACCCTGTGAACCGAATTATACAGATTCGTACCCGCAGGATCCCGTACGTAGCTTTTGATCTCTGACGACATCCTAACATAGAGAATTATGAGTCTAGTCGTCAAAGGCAGAAGGCGATCACGTAGGTCCCGCAGGGTAACTTTTCTCAGGCCGATGTTCCAAACGTTTTTTGAGACCGACCGAGCGGGCACCGAACAAGCACGGCTCATTCTATCTTCCGGCATCCCCTTGCGCCATTCGTGGGGACAGGGCGATAGAAGCTGTGCAAACAGAGATTCCTGGACGGACCTTGCGGTGGGAAACTGATAGAAAGGTCGAGTGGACCGTCAAGGCTAACAAAACCCCAACGGCCATCTTTAACTCATTCACTCTACTGAGCAATGGTCATTATTATCGTCATCACCTGCTTCCTCGTAGCTGCAGCAGCCCGATTGTGAGTCAAGCTGTGCGACTGCAGATGTGAGCTGACAGCGCTTTTCCCTGTTGACTTCTTCAGATCGAATGATACTTCACCAGCTTACGTAGGTCATCGGCCGTGCTCGTTTGCTAAAACGACTTAGAGCCTCAACGTCGCAGCAACAAGAAACCCTCTTGACTATATCGCTGCACGTGCCGTTACCAGTCGAAATTACACGTCGAGTCCCGAGAATTGGCGGAGACTATCGTGCTACACTGTGCGTTCCGTGATCGACTCAGCTGAAACGCAGATCATGCTCGACAGGTTCTCCGATGGCGATCCTTCCAACAACGATTTCTTCAAGACTAGTGAGTGACCTTCAGACCTAAAGTGATATTAGAATTCGAATACGACACCCGGGAGACGCATTTTCGAGCAGGAGGAGATGTTGTTGGTCTGAGAAAGAAGATCCCCTACCTGACGGGCATGGGTATCACATGTCTTTACTTGGCAGGAACACCTTTCGTCAACATGCCATGGGGCGCCGACGGGTATTCACCTCTGGACTTCACTCTACTGGACCCTCATTATGGCACAGTTCAGGAATGGCGGGACACTATCGATCTCCTCCATGATAACGGAATGCAAGTAAACTTCAAGGATGACACTGATGAATCAGATACGTCATCTTGGATTTCACAGTCGCTACCATGAGTGATCTGATCAGCTTTGAGGGGTGAGTGCACCCGACTACCGCTCTGACGGCAGTCATCTCTCCACTCCGGCACCGTTGGTCAATGAGACCCTCGATGAGTACGATTTCTCTTGGAAGAAGTCTAAAGCCATTCTTGACTATGCCCCTTGGGGTCTCTCCGAGTACCGTGACTTCTCATGGTCGAACGAAATGGATGACACCTGCCGAATGCCCACTTTTTGGAATACCAACGGCACGATCCTTCAACAACCCAACGTGGTGAACCATGTCGGATGCAAGGCTTCAGACTTTGACGGATATGGTGACATGGAAGCGTGAGTCCAGATATATTCTACGCTGATCTCGGAGCCTTGGCATCCATCCCGATTGGGAAAGGCAATTGGGAAAGTTCATGAGTGTGCAAGACCGACTACGAGAATGGAATGACGACGTCAACGATAGGCTACAAATTTACCCATGCTTGGCAATCACTGCCCTCGACTTCGATGGCATACGTATCGACAAGTCGGTTCAGGTGACTATCGATGGTCTTGCCAGATGGTCAAAGGGAACCCGGGATTGCGCTGCCAGGCACAACAAGACAAATTTTCTGATCAGCGGAGAGGTCGTGAATGGCAATACCTTCGGAGCTCTATACTAGTAAGTGCGCACGAACAAGTGGGCCTGAAGTTCTTGTCCTGATCTGGCAGTGGCCGAGGCAAAGACGCTACACAATGGTTTGCCAACGCGACGGACTCCCTCCAACCAAATTCATCAGACTACATCCGCACCTCCGACTATGCTGCTCTGGACAGCGTGGCGTTTCACTATTCTGTTTATCGAGCCTTGATCCCTGTTCTAGGCCTCGATGGAAATCCGTTCCCCGAACATGACGCCACTGGCCTCTCGTTCGCCTCGATTTGGAACCAGATGCTCTTGTACGTTCTATCCCCGTGGCACTGACTAACCGTAGATCCAATGATTTCATTAACCCTGTAGACGGAACATTCGACCCAAAGCATCTGTATGGTGCCTCAAATTTTGATGTCTTTAGATGGCCAGCTTTGACGCAGGGCAGAGAACGACAGATGCTGGCCACATTTATCACTGCAATCGTGATGCCTGGGGTCCCACTCTACTATTACGGGGAGGAACAGGGGATGTACTTGTTCGATAACGATGCAGACGATTTCCTTTACGGGTGAGTGACGGCCTGAGCGATCTAATTCTCAGTCGTCAACCCATGTTCTCAACCACGGCTTGGAGGAAGAACGGATGCTACACACTCGGTGTCCAAGACATTGTCGATTTACCGCTTGAGCGTGGACTGACTGGGTGCACCGACGAGTGGAACGATCTTGATCACTTTGACGTGACCGCCGAGACTCGACGAGTGTGGAAGCGCATCAATCAGGTCCGGTCCCACTATCCTGTGCTGAGTGACGGCTTCTCCTTGACGGAAAGTGGAGAATGGACCGTCGTTGAGACACCCACCACTCGGGGGGTCGTGATGAAAAAAGGGCTGTGGTCAGTGGTGCGAGACTGGCTACCCAGCTCTGAACCCGAGACTACTGGCGTATGGATCTTGTACTCGAATAAAGTGAGCGAAGAACCTATGACTTCGCTGACGTCAGAACGTCTCGACTACATACACTTTTGATTGCGCCGAGGCCGACCGATACATGTCACCATTTCCCGAAGGAACCTCGATTCGCAACCTTTTCTTCCCATATCAAAACATCACGATACAGGTGAGTGGGTGTTCCGGCCGAAGCTGACCTACAGGCCGATAGATGCATCCAGTCTCTCCTCGTTCCCGCCTTCGGTTTTATGACCTTTGTACCCAGCTCGAATTGGACAGCACCTCCGCCCTCCATTACAGATTTTGCCCCTGGTCACGACTCTAGGGTACTATCTGACGGAACTTCCTTTCTCGATATTTCCTTCGAATTCGACGCCATGATGGATTGCGAAAGCGTCACCGAATCAATCACCCTCGATGGGACCACGCAAGGTTTTGTCACTCCCTTTGTTGACACAGCGAGCGTTGAGTGTGCGCTTGCCGATCCAGCCTCTAGCTCTATCGTCTCGGCGGCCTCACACAGTGTCTGGCGCTGGTCCGCGCGGCTACTAAATGTCAGCGACGGGATATATCAATTGACGATGAGTAATCCTGTCGCTACCAGTGGCTCTGGCACCGGGGTGAGTGTAGGCCATGATATATGAGCTCACGCTTTAGTCTATCGACTCGTTTCTGATCAAGAGAGGAAGCGCAAGCAATCCCATGGTCTTTCCAGCATTCGACTACAACAACAAGCTACTATATTGTCCTGACGGATCATCTTGCTCGGTCGACAACTCATTTGCTACAGGGGCAGACAAATGGAGATACTCGTTCGACTATGGCGGCACCTGGTCAGAATGGGCGCTTTACACGGAGACCTTCAACACTTCTCCAGGGAGGCTACAATCTAGATGGGAAGGTGTCCACGTCATGGTGCAGTATTGGTCAGCTCTGAGTCAATCCGCTGGCCCACCCGTCCACGCAGATGCCCTCTACATAGGCGGTGAACGGAGAAACCCATCCTATCTTGCCAGAGGGGAATTCAACAAATGGGGTCTTGACGCTGGTATGACGATGGAATTCGAGAATAACGACAATTCGGACGATGGATGGACACTAGCTGTGAGTACACTCATGCCAAATGTGCTGACCATCCCGTCAGCTCATGACACAATGGCCAGCCAGTATTCAGCTCAACGTGTTTGGATACGATGACTTCTTTTACGGCGACCCAAGAGGCGATGAAATTGCTCAACGCCTTCCGCCAAACTCTCTGTGTAAGTGATTGCTATTGTTAATGCTCATTCCAAAGCGCCGAATTACTTCAACTTGACAATCCCGCCTTATCCATATCTAGGGTGGACCTTTCACTTGAACGACAAGAATTCGCGGTGGTGGCTCACGCCACGAGGAAGTATAGCTCGCAGCATCGTCGTTTTTGCCCTGTTCGCTTCCCTGCCTCTCATCGGCGGCATACTCAGTCTTTTGATCTTCACCATCATCTTTTACCCGATCAAGGTCAACACGTATGGCAATGATCCACAGGGGCTCCGCTGGTGGCGTCAAATAGATGCCATCATCAAGGAGAGGCTCGCCACCTTGAAGAGCCCGGTCCAGAGAACTCTCAGCGCAAGCCGTCTTTATGTGGACGCTCAAACGACCGGTGATAGACCTCCTTTGGGCGTCAGAACATCTCTCAAGATCAGAACGGTGTTGATCGCTACACTAGAGTATGAGATTCTTGGTTGGAACTTAAAGATCAGGTGAATACTCCGGTTAGAGCCGACTGACTCTCTGCAGAATTGGTGGAATGGGAGTCATGACTTCAATGATGGCGCGCTGCATGTCTGACGTCAATTTGATCTGGGTCATACCCAAGGTCAGCGGCATCACGTATCCCAAAGCCACGCCGAAGCCTCCGATCCATATTACCATTTTTGGAAAGGTCTATCAAGTACATGTGGAGGAGTATCTGTTCAAGAACCTTACCTATGTGCTATTGGATAGCCCTGTACTTATGGCACAGAGCCCTCAAGAACCCTACCCGCAGCGGATGGACGAGTTGACTTCAGCAATCTACTGTATGAGCCCTCTACTCGCATCGCTGACTGCCTCAGACTCGACCTGGAACCAAAGTATCGCTGCTGTGTATGACCGTTACCCAATTGACATCTACCATATCAATGACTACCATGGGGGCCTGGCGCCACTGTATCTGCTGCCCAAGGTTATCCCAGTGGTTTTGAGTCTACATAATGCCGATTTTCAAGGATCTTGGCCGATGAGACACCCGGTGGAGATTCTGGAAGTACTTTCCGCTTTCAATCTCAGTGACGAGGTCACAACTCAGGTGAGAAGGATGGCATTTCTGTGGACTGACTCTTTAGTACGTTCGATTCGGGAACACCTTCAATCTGCTACATGCCGCCGCGAACTTGTAAGCGACACACATTCCGAATGACTGACGTGCAACAGTGTCAGCATGCATCAACGCTCGATCGGCGTCGCCGGTGTGTCTGAGAAGTATGGAAAGAGGTCCTGGGCTAGATATCCTGCGCTGTGGACCCTCAGGTCGGTTGAAGCTCTACCCAATCCAGGTAGGTCGAAGAGACAATGAGTGCTGGCCAAACTCATACTACTCAGATCCCTCTGATGTCGCTGGAATCGACAAGCATGTCATCGAGTCTCCGAAAAGGGGAGACGTGGAAGCGGAGAGGGAACGACCTGCCAATAAGCGAAAGGCTCAGGAATGGGCTAATATTGACACCGACCCAAACGCGGAATTGATGGTGTTCGTTGGAAGATGGTCCAAGCAGAAAGGTGTTGATCTAATTGCCGACGCCATGGTCAGCCTGTGAGTGGATTCTGTCGCGGATCGTGCTGATCTCCTACAGGCTGCAAGAGCACAAACATCTCCAGCTCATTTGCATCGGGCCTGTGGTCGATATCTACGGCCGCTTTGCAGCCATGAAGCTCGAGAGACTGATGAACCTGTATCCTGGACGTGTTTGTTCCATGCCTCGCTTCACCGTAATACCACCAGTGATCAACAGCGGTGCCGACTTTGCATTGATTCCCTCACGAGACGAGCCTTTTGGCTTGGTCGCCGTCGAATTTGGGCGGCAAGGGGCTCTTGGGATTGGCAGTCGGCTTGGTGGTTTAGGCCTGATGCCAGGATGGGTGAGTGATAGACGGCGCTTCAGTTGACGCGTAGTGGTACCCAGTTGAATCGGACTCTACGGCACACATGCTGTCTCAGTTTTCCAAGACGATCAAGTTGGCCATGAGAAGTACCGAGGAAGAGCGATCCATGCTCCGAGCACGATCAGCGGCTCAAAGATTTCCCGTTCTTGTCGTGAGTCGTCTACCGAAGTATATGTTCCAGCTCAGTTGTAGTGGCGACAACGCCTCGACTCATTCTATAGTCGAGCCATCGTGGCAAGCTCGAAGCTGGCCAAGAACCAAAGACTGCTATCATCCCGGCTTACACTGTTCCTCGATGTACCGAGCTGGACGCGTAGTATGCCTGACCGAATTTCCTGCCTGTCTCGTCTCCGCTCGCCGAGCGCTTCACCCCAGGAAATACCAAGTCCAATCAACGAAGCACCAGGGTTCGTGAATCCATCAGTAGCGGAAAACAGGACGCCCGACACATCGAACCCCGATACACCCGAATCGTCTAGCAACATGAGATCAAATTTGCCCAAGGACGATTCGTACAGCTCGTTGAGCAGTTTGTCAGAAGAGAGGAAGGACTCCTCGTTGGCTCTTACTGATGAGACGGTGTGTACAACATCCTCGACTTGTGTCACTGCATGACTTACGTACTAGTTCAACGACGAGGATGGGTCGGTCATAGACGCCTATAAGACCTCCCTTCAGGAATTATCCTCCAAAAATTCCACAACCGGACTGTGTATACAAAAGGTTATCGAGCAGGGAGAAAAGGCGCACTTTAAAGAGAAGCATCGACAAAAGCTAGATCAAGTCGTGTGTAATGGTAGGTCCGCGTCAAAGCTATGTCTACTTGCTCATGCCTGTCAAGAAGTCAAACCCACTCGTATACAGCGTTTTATGCAGCGACGTATTGGTGACTGGCCGATCTATTCGATTGTCATTAGCTTGGGACAGGTACGTACATATTCGACAGGACACTGAAGCCATCTAGATTCTCGCTTCGACGTCCCTACAGCTCACGCTGCTCGCTGGACGAAACAGTCAGACGGCAGTAGACATCTACAGCATTGGTGGCATCTTCCTTGGAGGTACCTTGTTTTGGTGGTGGCTGTTCAGATCAGCCCCAAGCGTCTGGGTGTTGATCATCCCTTGGTCCCTCTTCGCCTTATCCTTCTTCCTGGCAGGAGTGACCGCCCTTGTTTCTACCTTGAGCGTAGCTCACCGTCTGATGCAAGGTGCGATATTGTTGTATGCCTTTTCTTCGGCTGCTGGGATCTTTTTCTTTTCGTTAAACTTTGGCGAGGAGGCTGTAAGTAGATCCGCCATGATTCCTGAGCTAAATAAAATAGGGAAGCGCGACCGCAGCCTGGGTCTTTAGATCCTTGACCATCCAAAGTATACAACAGGTCTGGGTCGCTCTCCTCTGGTTCTGGGGTCATACCTACGAGGGGACGGATCCAGCGATCTACCAGGCCCCCAAGTGGCTGCTGGGAATCACTTGGCCACTCATGCTCATCTGCGCATTTTCCGGCTTTATGCTTTACGCAGGATTGCCAATGTACTGTGAGTCGGCCCATATTCCACTGCCTCATGAGTACTGACACCGGCCTGCAGACTGGCAATCGCCCGCTCAGATCCCTACTCTTTGGAAAACCCTCTTCAGGCGTCGACTAGTCATTTGGTTTTTGATCGCTGAAATACTGAAAGACTTTTGGCTCTCCACCCAATACGGGAGGTCCTTGGCATTCATATGGAAGAGAGGGGTACCGCTGGTGTATACCGCGGTGGCCACGGCTGGGGCTTTCCTGATACTCTTACCCACCCTTCTCGCCCTACTCTACTACCTCAGCCGCACACACACATGGGCATTGCCAATGTTTAGTGCTGGACTTGGATCCCCTCGATGGTGCCAGACCTTCTGGGCCACTTCTGGCATTGGCTCGTACTTGCCTTGGGCTGGTGCAGCTGGACCTTACGTCTCGATTGCACTTTGGCTTTGGCTCGGCGTCCTCGACGGTATTCAAGGGGTGGGTATCGGTATCATGCTTTTACAGACACTGTCCCGTGTCCATGTCGCAGCGGCACTTTTTGCCTTGCAAGTAGTTGGCTCTACCACGATCTTGATTGCGCATGCTTGCGCTCCTCACAGTAAGTCTTTGCGCTCGTCGACAAGCTGACCTCGACTTCAGGGCTATCGCCTTTTCCTGTCTTCCCCAATATCGCCATATGGGCGACTCAAGGAGGAATTGCCAACAGTGGAGCCGAAGTGCCTTTCTTTTGGATCGCCTTGGTGTGTCAAGCTGTCGCGACGACAGGGTACTTGTGAGTGCCCGTGTACTCAGTCCGGGCGACGTTGCTGACAGAGATCTTCAAGCCTCTTTTACAGGAAAGACCAACTTTCCAAGCCTTAGTGATGGCTAGCTAGGGTGTCTCGACGTCATCAGGGGGCATCGTTCGATTTGGTGCTTTGTGTAGGCAATCTGGATGCATTAGTATCCATGCATCGTTTTGGGAATTCTCAAGCGAGATATCCACCAAGGGAACTAATTATCTTGATCTTGGCTCAACGTCTTCAGGTCAAAACTCGGGCGGATGAAGGAGGTGTTTTGTGCGGAAAAGAATTGGTATAACGTCAAGCGATCGGGCGGAGGTCTCCACACCATTGCTTTTGAACAGGGCGATGTGTCCGAATATACTTCACCTAAGCGGGTGTTGCTGGATCAAACTGCGTTTCTTTGTGGTATATCTGGGTATGATCCCGGGGCAGAGATCGATTCATTGTTCCCATTGTCGCTTTGTCGTTCACCGGTAGCGATTCCTGCAGTCTCAATTCGGTGATTGGCGACAAAGACGGAGGACTACCGAAGTTGTTTCTACCATCGATTATGCGGATGTGCCGGCGGCGACTTGACAGCTTGGCGAGCCCTCTGATACCTTCCCGTCTTGGTCTGAGGATATGTGGCAACGAATTGTAGAGCTGCGCAAACATTGTGATACCATCTCGCGATCAAACAAAGTCGATGGTGTGGATTGCAGCAAGAGCACCGGAGGCGTATGCTATCTTGCCTCACAATCTGCGCCACCTTTCTCTACGTTTAAATAACTTTGCAACTCAAGGAAGGTCCGGAATTAGCAGGCGCGATCTAATTGTCCCCTATCAGTATAATTATGCTCCGGATCACCTTTCACTCTTTGTGTAGTAGGTTGGACCTACACCCAGAATGTGTCGGGTCAAAAGCAAATGGGCACTAACATGATCAGACCCCAGCGAAGAATATAGACTTACTCTTTCACTTGTAGCTCACTACCTAGCAGCCATGGCATAGGCGTCAGGAGTGTTGATTTTGATGACGCCAAAAATCGTATCGTGCGAAGTACCTCAGCGGCCTATACTGTCGTCAATCACCGGTTCAAGGAATGAAAGTCGGCGATGGAACAGAATGTTTGTATTCGATGACTCGTTCTCCTGATTACGCTTTGCAATTACAGTGGCAACGGGATATACGAGGCAAATCTATCGCTGACACTGCACTGTGATGCATTGACCAATTGGGCAAAAGGCACCTCAAGGAAATGAAAGGTGATAATTTACTTTACGGCGCACTGATGGTACGACCTATGTTGGTATGGGAAAAGGCACATGTAATCGAGTGCCCTTACGTACACGAGCATAGATGACAAGCGGCAGTTCAGACTCCGGCTCGCAAGTAATTTATCGTCCATGGCGATTTGAGCGGGTATCTTGCTGAAGTCCGATAACATCAAGCAACATCGATACATCGCAAGGGTTTTTCAAGGTTTTCTATCGTATCTCACAAATAAGAACTTACACAGCACAGGCCCATTCCAGCATCGCTTATAGTTTGCCGGTCAACTTTCCGAGCGTTGACCCGACTTTATCCTTCACTTCTCCAACTTTATCCTTTACGTCTTCAAGTACATCCCACTTGTCCCATTTGTCATCCTTAGGGTGCTCTGGCTTCGGCTTGGGCTTCTCGGGCTTGGGATGCTCTGGCTTTGGCTTTTCCGGTTTGGGATGCTCTGACTTGGGGTGCTCTGGCTTGGGCTTCTCGGGCTTTGGCTTTTCCGGTTTGGGATGCTCTGGCTTGGGCTTCTTGGGCTTAGGGTGCTCTGGCTTGGGCTTCTCGGGCTTAGGGTGCTCTGGCTTGGGCTTCTCGGACTTGGAATGCTCTGGCTTTGGCTTTTCCGATTTGGGATGCTCTGGCTTATCCACGATGACCTCGCACTTGTCATCTAGAAATTCAGCTTGACTCATGTTGACGCATCGTACTTACTGCACTTCTTGACCTTGCAGACTAGCTTCTGGGCCAAGGAGCAGCCATTACTGCTCCAGGTTCGTTCATCGAGCTGGTCCCGAGCAGAGATGGAGCCATCCTGCCCTTTAGGGGCGGGAGCGGCAGCTGCCGAAGCGAGCAGAGACAGAAGGCCGAAGGCGATGTTAAGTTTCATAGTGTTTCGAGTACTTAATCCTGATGTTGTTCTTGTTCTGGTGAATTGATTGTGGGAGTGTGGTTGGGAAGTGATGGAAGTGAGTAGACAATACGAGGAAGATCAACCAATACTTATACCTTTGACCATAGTTTACTGATTTCGAATGTGCGGAAGTGATTTAAATTTGATCGAGACCCCAAGGGAGGCGATGATAAGCTAGAAGGCGTCGTATTGTTACGGAGCAGATTCAGTCGAATGATGTACGTCCACCTCCAGTGCAGTGGAGTCAGATGATCTACCTGTGACGTGATCGTGGTGTAACGATATGAACACGAACGTTCGACCGATCGGTCAGTAGTGTTGGTCTCGAATCAGTCCTATATTCCGTAGTAGCATGAGTATGTCTGCTTACGAGGCACTATCCCTTCCTTCTTCCGAAACTTCTCATGCACAGACGTGTAAGATCATTTAGTAAGAAATCACGGGATGATTTGACTAGTTACAACTTTGTCTTGGCAAGGCACGGCAGAAAGTTCTTGAACTAGGAGAAGGGGAGATCCGCTCCATATCGCCCCGCTCGCTCACTCTCACGGTGCACCCAATGATATGTAAGCGTCTCGATCGCATTGCACCACGCCGATTCTGTAGTACGCATATGCCGACTGCCAAACCGAACAACGGTAGCTTCAGATTCGTTTGGGCAGGCAACTGTAATAGTAGTAGTAATTACCCCGTCATTCAGGCATATACGACGCAATTCGAGCAACGGGCAAGTCGGATGATACTACCTCAGCGGCACATGATCTCGATTCCGCCTCTTGCTGCTGACAAGATCATTGGATATCGATACTGCCTTGGCTTACCGAGGCATTGGGATGGTGGTTTCTGTGAGGCATGACATCCTGGGCCCACTATTACTTCCCATCCCTTCAACGCTCTCCTCGCCCTTTGCACACTTCTCATGCGCCTCACCGCGGGGTACCTTACTTCTTCCTTGAGACTTGTCTAACGCCCTTGTATCCATTCCGTCAACACTTATCCATCGTACTCCTTACAGCCACAGCGGGGTATTTGCATTGCTTTGCGCGGCGAGTCGATTAGCTCAATCACCGATGACTAACTGGCTGACGGGGGCGAGTGCGTCCTCGATCGAGGCTCCGATATCTCGCTTCATATTATTCTTATCCCTGAAGCGAGCAGACTTGCGTTGAGTAGAATCAGCAGTGATAGTTGGATCCGCCCTTCTTAAAGGCTTGGCTACAGGAACATCATCTGCTCGCATTACACGGGACCTAGAGTGGAGTGCCCAAGATCAGGATCCGACTTCCGTTAGAGCTGATATCGAAGTCGTACAGGGATGATCTGCATTTGTTACAAGGACCCTGATGTAGCGAACCCTGTGGATGGGTCACGTGGTACAGGTTGGATTCATCTGCTTTCCGCTTTACGACGTTGACGTTCCTGCTTGGCCGACATCTCGTGATGCTCTCCAATACCTTGGAGTCTGGGGTCTCAGCTTTGAACATAGTGGATAGAAATGGCTTACTGAGTCGGTTTCTCCATCTTAGGCTCCTCGGTCGTAAAGTATGGCATTTTCAGTGCTTTCGTAGCTGATAATCTCTTTGCCGGGTTCATCGCGAGTAAACCCTCTGCAACGTCCATTGCTGCTGGTGAAAGTCGTCTGTTATATCAGCCACAGTGTTTTCATACGAGAGGTGGTGGCTTACTTTGAGAAGGATTCGCGGAACTTGGACCGTAATTCCACCTTGGGCTTGACGAGCTCGTACCATGGTAAGTCCCTAACTTGGGGCCAATCATCTTCACGAGGTGTACCCATCATGTTGTTGATGACTTCGAGTTGATGGATTT
This sequence comes from Vishniacozyma victoriae, assembly GCA_017654735.1. NCBI lineage: Eukaryota > Fungi > Basidiomycota > Tremellomycetes > Tremellales > Bulleribasidiaceae > Vishniacozyma > Vishniacozyma victoriae. The sequence goes on from JADPYG010000088.1 coordinate 2,800,163, forward strand.
CGTCATTGCCCTGTAGTATGGGTTTCGTGAAATACATTTCGAGCATGATACATCTTTATCATCAGCACCTTCCAAGGCGAAGTGGAGTGCTTACCCAGCAGACCACATATCCACTTCTGGTCCATATATTGTCTCGCCCATCAAAAGCTCCGGACATCGATACCATAGAGTAATGACCCGATTGGTATAATCCGCCTTACGTTTTCGGTTGTACAATCTTGCAAGACCAAAGTCGGCCAGTTTCAGGTCTCCTTCTGCCGTGAGAAGGATATTCGACCCTTTCATGTCTCGATGTAGGATACCGATCCGATGGAGATAATCGAGACCGGCGATCATTTGATGGGTGAGCGATTTGAGGTTGGCAGGTGAGAATGAGATGCTAGGAAGGGAGAGGACACCAGTCAAGTCGTGTTCCATGTAATCGAAGACCATGTATACCGAGCCTAGATATCAGCCTTATGCACATCAGAGGTGAGACTGCTTACCTTTCGAGACCATCATTTCATACAATCGGATGATATTTTCGTGCTTGAGACTCTGGAGGAGCTTGATCTCTCGCATAGCAGTGACTGGGAATCCATCCTTCTCGCCCTCCATCCTGATTCGCTTCAAAGCCCTGAACGACCCATCTTCCACTCGCCTTGCTTTATAGACCTTTCCATACGTTCCTTCTCCGACACAAGCCAGGCGTTCATATGCTTCGCCAGGTTGCAATTTGCTGATTGGAGGCTCGGGCTCCTGACCTCGATGACCATTGCTTTCGGAGCTGATGGGTGTGCTCTGTTGTTGAGATGAGGGGTCGATACCACTGTCAGGCGCACCGTTGACACCCTGAATGCCGGATTGCGAAGCCTGTGGCGGTGGTGCATTTTCGGCCTTGGAGAGAGGTTCGCGAAGAGCCATCAGCTGCTCGACTGATTGCATCTCTCGAGCCTCGGGCTGCCGACCAAAGTAGTGCACCAAAAAAGCCGAGAGTGGAGTCGTCTGGGCCTGAGAGAGCCATTCCTTGAATGCAGACCGGAGGTAAGGAGCGACAGTATCAAGATACCCGTTGTACTTGCGCTCCGAGACTTCTCGTGGTTCTGCAGGGTTCTCGATGTGGATCGTCTCGGTTCCGACCGGCGTTTCAGGATCGATATCCATGTCTGCATCGGCGTCTGGGGTGGCTGCTGTTGGGTTGGTAGCCGGTGGTGCAGGCTGATGATTGCTTGGTGATGCGGCCTCGAAGAATTGACGGAGTCCAGGCTTGTTGCCCAGTGGGCCTGTTTTGACTGGACTCGGTGCCAAGGCGATCTTCACCATTGGAGCTGTGCTATTTGACGGATCGTATGGAACGGAATTGGGTATCGGCAGTGCTCGATCGGTGTTGCTGTAATGGTTGTTTGGATTTAGAGGTGTCGGGTCGATGTTGTGACTAGCGTCATATGGCAGTCCTGCCGAGTCGGGTGCCCGGAAGGCCGGACGGCCTGGCGGAGGAAGAGGTGGTCTTCCACCTGATCTAAATAGGCCCGGGCCTGCGCTTTCGTACTCGGGACTCGGCCTCCTGTCCGAGAATGGACGATCTGCCCTACCCCGATCTGCATTTGGTCCCATGGGTGGCGGTCTATCTGCGTTTCTGCGCCAAGTTTGCGTCTCGGTATTGTCCATCCGGGCGAATTGGGAAGCCAAGCTCGGCCCTCGCGGAGGTGCAGCGCCCTGGTTGAAAAGAGCGGCTTGAGGTGGTAGTGGGGCTTTACCAGCACTTCGAATAGGCTGTGGTGATGGCGAGCGACGAGTGTTGTAGTCGGGTGATTGTCTACGTGGACGTTTCGCTCGACTATCGGGCGAAGGGGTGCGTCTAGGAGGCCCAGAACGAAGATCTCTTAATGGTGAGCGCGGGCGACGCGGAGGTGATCTTGATCGAGAGGGACTATCGTCTCGTTGACGTAGGCGAGGTGACGTGGGTCTACGAGCTGGAGATTCGGGAGATCTGCCGCGTCCCCTGTACATCAGCTGGTGTTTCTTCACTAATCCGCTTGGCTCACGATAATTTCTCTGCCGCTGCAGCCGCAGCTCGGCCTCCAATACCGTAATCTGGGCTTCCACGATTGCGGATAGGTGCTCGAGAATCCACTGGCAATGAAACACGAGGTCGTGCGACGGGACTATAATCGGGACTGTCGCGACGACCGCTCGATCTGCGAGGGGGACTACGACCGATGGGCGCTGATGGCTGTATAGGTTTCCGAGGTTCGGGAGATTTCCGACCGGCAGACGCTGGCGAGACTGATCGTGGAAGATCTCTTGGTCTAGTAGGCGGTGTAGGTCGATTTGGAGGAGGGGGTCTATCATCATTCCTCGAGCGTGAATCCCGATTGTCGTTGTATCTTCCCCAATTTCGGTCTCCATCACCATCACGGCGATCCGTACTTGGATGTCGAGGTTCTTCTGGAACTTTACGACGCGCTCCCCATCCTTCATCCCTTTCTCTGCCCCTTGGAGGTTCGTTGCCTCTTCTTCGATCATCAACTCCTACTCCCTCCACCTTTGACTTCCACGCTGACCAACTCCGCCCTTCAGCTTCATCCTGCTTTTCTATCCTCCTGTCGAACGTCGTAGGTACGTCGGCGGGTCTGATAGCGACAGGCCTGACATCGGTCGGCCTACTAGGTCCAGCTCGTCTCTCCTCTGCTTCCTTGACATGATTGATCTTGCTATTCCAAGCTCCCCAACTTCGTTCCTCTTGTCTATTGCCTCCTGGTCCAGGTCTATCCCTCTGCCAGCCATTCTTTCCCCTATCCAGCCTTTCTATTGCTGTATCTTCATATTGTATTCGTTCCCTCCGACGTGGTGAAGTAGGTGGCATGACTGATCTCTGATCCGCAGGAAGTGGCGCCCTGCCACTGCTAGTCTGCTGAGCATTCGAGAGTGTAGGTTCCGGGGCTTGCCTTCCTTTTGGAGCCCACGAGCTCTCGGGTCTCCATGTTTCTCGTGTTATAGTGGGCAAAGGGACTGGAGGAGCCGAGGGGACCGGTGAGGGAGGTTTCCAGCGGTTCGACGATTGTGTGGATCGATTATGCGGCTCCCACGACATGTCGACAGGTGAGTCGGGCGATTACCAATTTAGCGCTTTGGCGGGGCTCGTGTAGGCATGTATATAGGATTTAGGGAGCTCTTCTAGGTATCCTTGGGTTCTTTCGCGATGTATCTATTCTATAGGGTGATGAAAGAGGTGGCCTAGGGCGTGTTCTATGACTGGTCAGAGGGTATAGATTGAATGGTTAACTTTGTCAACTACGGGTTAACTTGACCAGGATATCATTTAAATACTCCCCCTATATATGACATTCCAGCCTACGCCTGTTGTTGGTACTAGCTACATGCATACACACCTCATCTACTTCATATCCCTTCATACATACATACATTCTAGGTGTTCAACCTTCATTGGGCTGGACCCTATCACTAAAGCCACCTCATGAGCACAACAACCTCTTGATGCAAACGAATTAACGATAATAAACGACCTACCTTTTTCGCTGTAATCTTGACACCTGCTTCCCTCACGCGCCGACAGACAGAAACAAAGCGCATTGGCTTTACGCGTTCACTCGTCTCAGTCAATACACAATGCCAATTGGAGGACCACGATCAAGGCCAGGGCAGCCTAATGCTCGACCTGCTCCTTCGGCCACCTCGAGGAATGAGGCTTTCGAGAGTATATTTGGCAGGCCTTCGGTAGCACATCATATGCCTGGAGGACAGGGTGGTCCCTCTGGACCTGGCCCCGGACCTGGACCTCCTCCAGGCGGTGGATACGGCTACGCATCACACCCTTCTGTACGCTCTGGACCGGAACATCTACATCCCAACCAGCCTTCATATCCCCCGGGACAGGCATATGTACCCCCTCCAGCTCCTCGACCATCGAATCCATACCCTCAGCAACACGTGTATCAACCGCCGCCGAGAGGTGATTCTTCTATGCGTCATCGAGCGGATCCATATGATGGTGTGGCTCCGCCAGACCCATATAGAGCATCAGGAGGATCTAGCTCTGGGCATGGAAATGGCACTGTTGCATTTCCCCAAGCTGTAAGTCTCCTATTGACAGTCTGCCTACATTGATCGCTGACATTATAGCCATATCCAGATCGTAGAGCGTCTGTAGCGCCATCAATCTACTCGACACAATCATCCGCTGCTTCTTATTATTCCCCGAATCCCGATGCCATCTCTGCCCCCACCCAGCACAGCGCACGTATACCTAGTGGGCACGGTCCTCCACCATCATTCTACAGCAGGAGCGAACTTGAACCCTACGAGCCTTCTAAGAACGGCGAGAGACGGGCATCTGGTCGAGAACAAGTCCTCCCACCCGCCGGTGGATTATCAGCAGCTCAAGCATATCAGGCATCGACAGGATATCACTCGTCGTCATCGCCTGCTTCCGTCGTCTTTCCTCATCGAGCTCCGGGTCATACTCAAGGCGATTCATCGAGACCTTCGAACCTATCCTCATCACAATCTCCTCCACTCGCTAGGAAACCTACTTTTGGAAACGTGACTGAAGAATCAGGGGACTACGTAAAGTCGCTGGATAGTCTGAGCATCAACACTCGCGGAACGAGACCATTGGATGGATTAGTGGGCATACCGAAGATTGGCGAGTTTAGTGATTTTGGATCTTTTGAGACGGACTTTAGTGGTACGTCTAGCTAGCGCTCTGTTGTGAAGGTGAAACTGACTATCAGCTTCGACCAACAGTTCACTCCCGTATCAGTCAAGTCAATCAAGTGGTCATCAAGCTCGACAACCATCGATATCGAGCATGACAAGTATGGGGACGCATAGAAGAATGGCATCGGACGCTTCGCTGTCTGGCAGTGGATACACCGTGTCGGGAGGATCTAGGCAATACATTACGTGAGTACCGTGTCTGTAGTCAAAGCTGACTTTAGTCCCTTGTCTGTGATTGAGCCATATATGAATGGAACAGACTCGCCAGCATTATCACCTACTACACCAACAGGAGCGGACGCTGGATTCGCAGCAAGCGCCCAGCGAAGAATGTCGAATCGAAAATCGAACGACTCCACCACATCGTTACCGTTGCCTAACAACCCGTACGAATCTGCATTTTCTGAGTCATGGGCCGGTACGACTCCGACCGACAATCGAGCAATGTCCTTCTCTGGGTCCTCGAATGCACGTCTTGAAGCCATGTCGGCTGTTCACTCTGATACGCTTGGCTCATTGTCAGGGGCTAGGACAGCTCGGGCACCTCCATCATCATATCCTACACCACATACTTCTCAGCGATCGCTTTCGGCTTTGACGAGGAACACCTCGCAAGCAAGAGCAGCAACACTACAATCGATGCCGCATGTCTATCCCGCTCTGCTGTCGAAAGTCGCCGAAGCTTTCAAGAAACTCATTTCACTCTCCGAGCTGGTTAAAGATGGAATCAGTTACAAGGACTCTTTCGATGGTCGAATGGCTGTGGGTGCTATTGCCGATATCATAAAAACACCCGATAGGAACCTGGCACTTCTCCTCGGAAGGGCTTTGGACGCTCAGAAATTCTTCCATGATGTCACATACGACCATCGACTACGGGATAATGGGAATGAAGTCTATCAATTCCGTGAAAGGCTAGCGGCGCCATTCATGGACGATAAAAATGTCATTGACAGTCCTGCTTCAGAACATGCTCATTTGAGCCTCGGTCGACATGCTTCATCCAGTAGCAGTAGGGCTAGACCACCCTCTCGTCCATCACCAGCACCATACATGTCGGGCTCTCAATCTGGTACGACATCCGATTCCAACATGTCAAATTCATTCACTTCGTCCGCTCAGCCCACGCCAGCCACTTCGACTACCAATCTCTCATACCCCGCCTCTTCACCTCGACTTGCTGCGAAGTCAAGGCAGAGCTTACCGGATATGGCAGAACAAGATGTCGATCTGGAGGATGATCTACCCGTGGGAGTGTTTACGCTTTTAACCGACTGTTACTCGCCGACTTGTTCTCGGGATAGTCTCTGTTACTCAATCAACTGTCCTCGGCGATTGGAGCAGATGAAGAGGTTGAATATGAAGCCTCAACCTGGATTGACGAGGAAGATTAGTAATGAGAGTATACACGATATCAAGGTTGGTCACACTCTCACATGGTATGAACATGGCTGATCAGCAGGAAACCGGTACCCTTTGGAGTGATACTGTGTCGAAAGAGATCTTTGATAGTGTCGACGACACGGAGAAGAAACGCCAAGAAGCAATCAACGAAGTCATCTACACTGAACGAGATTTCGTACGGGATCTGGAATACCTTCGAGATGTAAGCTGTCGCGAGCCTTTGAAGGAACGAGCTGACAAATAGTCATGGGTCAAACCTCTTCGATCACAAGAGATTGTAGCTGGAGACCGCCGAGACGATTTCGTCCGTCAAGTCTTTTGGAATGTCCACGAAGTCCTCGCCGTCAGTCAACCTCTAGCGGAACGATTGACCAAACGCCAAAAACAACAACCTGTCGTAGCGGCTATTGGTGATCTTTTCCTTGAGCGAGCGGCCCACTTCGAGCCTTTTGTGACATATGGTGCTCACCAGCTGTTTGGTAAATACGAATTTGAAAAGGAAAAAGGTGCAAACCCGGCCTTCCAGAAATTCGTTGATGTGCGTAACCACATTCATCTCCGTCATGTCAGTGCTGATTATGTAGGAAACCGAGCGGAAACCGGAATCACGTAAACTGGAATTGAACGGTTATCTCACTAAACCTACTACTCGACTTGGTCGATATCCCCTTCTTCTTCAGGCTGTTCTGAAATACACCCCGGACGACAGTCAGGATAAGACGGATATCCCCAAAGTGATCGAGATGATCAAGACATTCCTGACCAAGGTCAATATTGAGAGTGGGAAGTCTGAAAATATCTTCGAGTTGGCGCAGTTGGAGCAGCAGTTGGTTTTCAGGCCTAACGAGTCGATTGTGAGTCCATTGTTTGACAGGTGGATGAAGCGCTGATGAACAGGACTTGCGATTGAGGGATAAAAAGCGTGAGCTTGTCCACAAGGGTCCATTGAAGAGACGTGGGGGTAGTCGTGAAGAAATTGCGGATTTGATGGGATTCTTGTTCGATCATGCGTTCCTGTTGGTCAAGCCGAAGTGGGTCAACAAGGCGGAGCAGTACCGAGTCTACAGGCGGGTAAGCTACATGTTTCGCACTTATATTTCGTAGCTGACATATAGCCAATACCCCTGGAACTGCTTGTGGTAATTACCCCAGACGACAGCTACAATTCCGGCAAATTATCAGCTGGCCGAGCAAGACTCATGTCCCGACCGTCCGGCCAAGGTGGCAAATCCGGCGCTTTAGCCCATGTCCCACCTAAACCCGAATCGAAACATGGTTTCTCCATTACCATCGTCCACCTCGGCAAGAAAGGGTATTCGATGCAATTATGGGTCGATTCGTACGTCAGTAGAAAGAAATGGTTGGAGCAAATCGATAAGCAACAAACGATATTAAGGGAGAGGAGTTGTATTTTCGTTTCAGAGAGTATTACAGAAGGGTTCTTTTCCGGTCTGAGAAAGGTCAATTGTATTTCGCCATATGGTCAGTCTCTCTTGTTACGGGAGCAGGGTGGTGCTGATGGACAGATCATGGAACTCGAATGATCTACGGTACCGACGAAGGAGTCTACTTCTCCAATCTCCGGAACGATAAATTGAGAGAACCAGTCAAAGTCATCAATCTCCTCGACGTAACCCAAGTCGATGTCATTGAAGATTTCCAACTCCTAATTGTCCTCCACGAACGCTCAGTCACCACCTTCCCACTAGATTGTCTAGACCCAAACGACCCAAATGCCGCATTAAAGAGGGGAAAGAGGATCAGTTCTCATACTTCATTCTTCAAATCTGGAATTTGTTTGGGTAAAATGCTAGTGGCTGTCGTCAAGAGCTCGACGCTGAGTAGTACTATCAAAGTCCTCGAGCCTGTGGATCAGACCATGAGGGGCAAGAAACCGCAGGCATCGTTCATGCGCCGACTAAATGGTGGTAACGAGGCATTGAAGTTGTTCAAGGTATGCCAGGTATCTTCATCCCATGAGTAAAGCTGATATTCAGGAATTCTACATCCCCACAGAATCTTCATCGATCCACTTCCTGAAGACGAAACTCTGTGTCGGGTGTACGAAAGGATTCGAAATTGTCGATCTCGAAACGCTAGATATGCAGGGACTACTAGATCCTTCAGATGCTAGTTTGGACTTTGTGATGAAGAGGGGTAATGTGAGGCCGATTGCTATTTATCGAATTGAGGAGGACTTCCTACTTTGTTATGATGGTATATCTGGTTTACATGATACTGGTCCTGAGCTGACATGCAGAATTCGCGTTCTATGTGAATAAGAATGGATGGAGGACGAGACCGAAGTGGGCTATCATCTGGGAGGGTGTCCCTACTGCTTTCGGTGCGTTCTATCCAGAAAAGTAGAACACAAGCTGATATTCAGCACTGCAATACCCCTACGTGATCGCATTCGAACCAACATTCATCGAAGTCCGCCACGTAGAAACTGGCGCACTCGTTCAAATCATGCCATCAGCCCACACCCGATGTTTATTCGCCGATACACCCCCATCCCGAGTCAATGCTCCTATGCCCCCAAATCGTCAACTCATGTACGGGAATCAACAGCAACAACAACAACAACAGCAAATGAGACCACCACCAAATCAACCCGGGTTCCGCCCTCCACCAAATGGAGGTGGAATGAGACCTCCACCAATGGGTTTCGGTCCTCCCCAAGTTGGACAAGGACCCCAAGGTGGAATGCCCCCACCTCAACCTCAACAAACTCGATATGCCCGAAGTCAAATCATTTTCACATCTGACGATGGGCACGTTCAATTCCTTAAATTCCCACCTGCCCCTGCTCCAGCTCCTGGACAAGGCCAAGGGCTTCAGAGACCGGTACATGGGTCTAGATCTTCTCATTAGTTTCGGTTTTTGGATGGGCTGGTAAATTGTCTAAAACTTGTATTATTAATATCTGGCATAGTATAGTGTTTACATCCTGCATATGTAGATCATGATTATTCTGCTTCTGAATCGACAGTGAAATCTAGCACATGAATGGCCGTCCTACATGCACATGAATGAATGTTTGACATCCGCGCAACCTTGCTTGACGGGGCGATCATATCGAAGTCTATAGTTGTACCGATCAGCGGCAGTCCATCCGTCTGTCCGGGTAGTGTGGCTGCACTTTGGCTAAAGTCCGCCTAGTCGAGTCCAGAGCTGGACGGAGTCGCTTCTGTCCCTTCCGCTTGCTTTACGATGTCGTTTCCAATCAAATCTAAGGCTCATTTCCGTCCAACAAGCTTAGCTCCAGTCTCCGGCGCTAGTCCGCCCAGCCCGAAAGTTCCTCCGATGACTTTGATCATCCTCTGGAAATCTGATAATTGAGATTTGAGAACGTCCTTGTCATATCAGCGTCGTTATGCATTTCCATTTTGGACTCACGATATCGGTTGTATATTTCAATCTCTCGATTTCAACTCTGAAGTGATCGATCGTTTCGCGACGTGTTCTAGCATCTGGTAGAGCTGTGAGTCAGCCAATTGGTCTGATTTCCTTTTCCGCCATGAAGAGCAGGGCATGAAGTTGCACTCACGCCTAGTGGATCGGATTGCGGAGCGGTATGCTGAAACGTACTGCGACTGAATCATGAACTATCGATCAGCAAAGTCATCGATCCTATTTTAAATTCGACCAACATGTTGCAGAGTCAACTTTGGGATCTTTACCGATCCAAACCTTGACATCGTATCTAGTGTTGGCTGTATGAATATAGGTTGCTTTTCGATGATGATGATTGAGATTTCTGATGTACTCGTGTATTGCAGTTGATCCAAATTTGGTTCCGTCGGTGGAGGTGTCTATTACAATAGACCAGGCTTGCACCACCCACAACCCATTCAGTGAGCGAGTAACGACCAGTAGCTTTGACGACAACAATAACGATGATCATGTTACGCAAAGTATTCACGGCGCTGGCGCTGGTACCTCTCGTATGGGGAGCGGAGGAATTTGAGGTATTACTAGAGGATATGATTGAGAAAGTATGTCCTTTGTGCTATGGACTTCCGACCCATCACTGACTGATAGACTGTTCCACTGAGAGCTCATTCCCTAATATCGCCCTATGTCGATAGTGATCTGCAAAATAGATGGTGGGACTTTGGAGGCACGACTATCATCGTAAGTCCGGTTTGAGAAAGAAGGGGCAAGGGGGTGTTCTGCTCCCTTCGACAATAGCATTATGGCGCATTGGGCTAATGGTAGAACACGAACAAACATGTACGATTGACTCAGGATAAACCATCTGAGAGTGGGTGGTTGTGGAATAGGATGCCATTGAGCGCCTCGAACTTCATGGTCGAGTTCGAATTTAAGGTATGTCACGGTTCCATCAACAAAGGGCCCGGTGCAGGGGATCTCGGATCCTCTCAACATCCCCTCAAGTCAATCTCGCTTTGCTGTGCCGCGGACTGACAGGCAGGTGGACGGCAAAGCACATAATATCTTCGGTGACGGATTCGCAGTATGGCTCTCGAAGGACCGAGCAAAGAGTGGACCAGTCTTTGGCAGTGTTGGTACGTCCTTCTACTCACTATCGCTCGTATCATGTCTTGCTGACTTGTCTAGACTACTTCACCGGTCTTGGACTATTCTTTGATACGTGAGCTCACCCGTTTGATTCCAAAAACGTGCTTGACTGACGATCAGCTACGCCAACTCCAAGCACACTTACTCCTGGCCTCGTATATCTGCCATGTCAGGTGACGGCAAGACCCAATACGACCATGACCATGATAATGAGTCTCACGAACTAGCCGGGTGTTCTGTAAGTCCCGCTCTCTTTTTGGGATGGACTGGCCTGATGAGAAGGAGCAATTCCGACGCAGAGATATCCCTACGAAGGGTCGATTGACATATGTCAAGTCCAAGTCACGACTTTTGGTCGAGCTCCAAACGAAGAAGACGGACCAGTGGTCCAAGTGTTTCGAAACTTCCATCGTACTGCCCGAGAGCCCATACCTAGGATTCACCGCTCTTACCGGTGATGTCTCTGATGCCCATGAGTAAGCTGGCAGGGCCTTGATATTGTTCAAAAGCTGATAATCCAGCATCATATCCATCAACTCCCACTCGGTGATCCTCAAACCTCAATACCGGGAACGCGGACGAGGTAGTCCCGCTCAAGCCAAGACCAATACTCCCGGTGCTGGTCAGGTTCCACTAGACGCCAAAGCGAGCAAACAATTCAAGAAGCGAGCATCAGGTGGCGCAGCTTCTTGGTTCCTCTTTGTTCTGAAGGTCAGTAGCCTCGATCAATACAAATTCCGGATGCAATTAACATTCAGCTCATTGGTCTGGTCGCTTTCATCGCTTTCGCCGTGGCTGCCGTGGTAAATCCTTTTGATCCCGAGATGAATCTCGCTAATCGGTATAGCGCACATACAATGCTCAACAGAACAATCGTCGTCATTGGTAGTATGGTGTACATATTCAGCACGCTTGATAAGCACCATGAATCCCATGATGCAAGCAATTGTCGGATCTGGCTTAGGTTCGATTACTATGCCGTTAGAATACGGCCGGATCCGGCAACTTGATTCACGTGTAATGACTCTACTTTCTGTACCACTGACTCTCTGTCCTCTCGACCTGTGTCTAAACTCGCATTACAGAGCGGGATGGTCATTGGCTTGCGTGCGATACCACTCTGCCATGCATGGGATTGTGGGTTGTGGTTCTACGAAGAGTGAAATTGAAATGAGGTCGGGGCCTAATTAGTCAAATAAACAGGTACGGTATAGTATTCAGGGTAAATTGATATCCAGCTACTCAACTCTATCTCTGCTGACAACAAACAGTCTAACACCTATACTCTACATACCTCTTACTCATTGCCCTATATCATACATATGCGCCTGTAATATTTGTCAATCCTACTTCTGAAACTATCAATTATCTTGGAATCCCCTTTACATTTCTACAATAATCGGAAACGTCTCCTGGAAACACGAAACTGTAATTGCGAGACACCGGCGTCAAGTTTCAAACCGATCCTTGCACGACCCGCAAGTCACCCTTCGCCTTATCAAAGAAGGGGACCCGTCGACTACAGCGTTTCGTGATCGAATCGAACGACAATCTCTAGGCTTAGGCCTCTGGAACTCATACGGCATCAACTAAAATGGATGCCAATAATGCCAAGCAGCCGGCTGCTTCAGCGTCTGCATCATCTTCATCTTCCAGCACACCAGCGAGATCCGAACCTATCAAGAAATTCAAACTTGATCCCATGTCTTTACTATTACCACACGAAAGGCAGATGTATGCAGCTTCAAATCCCGCTCCTCCGGCTAATTATGGACAGCAGCAAATGCCGCAGGGACAGTTGTACCAACAGGGAGGAGGACAGCGAGCTCAACCAGGTGCGTTGGAATCTATGATTACAGATATGGATAAATCATCTGACGATCCAGCAGCAAATCCATTCCCAACACATGCCACGCCCCCCGCACCTTCTGCTTACCCATCACATGCTTCACCTTTCAACACACCACAACCAACGTCGTCCGGCTGGTCACCACATGATCAAAGCGCTCAATCGACCACGATGACGCCGAGGCACACGGAAGGAGGAAGAAGCAGTCGCCCTAGATTGGAAGATTGGGAGATTGTCGAGACGCTTGGAACAGGGACATTTGGAAGAGTACTGCTCGTCCGTCAACGACCAAGTTATCGTCAACATGCCTATCATCCGATCTTTCCACATCTTACCCAGAATGTCGATCCTCTGTCGCCGAGTATCCAGTCAACAGCACATTCCGATGGTCAATTACCTCATTTCGCCATGAAGGTCCTGCGCAAATCGGAAATTGTCCGACTCAAGCAGGTTGAACATATCAATTCTGAACGAGCGATTTTGGAACGTATACGGCACCCATTCATTGTCGAGCTGTATTCGACATACCAGGATAATCTCAATGTTTACATGTTGTTATCCTATGTTCCAGGTGGAGAATTATTCTCGCATCTGAGAAGAGCTGGTCGATTCTCAGCAGATGTCACTCGATTCTACCTCGCATCCATTATCCTCGCTATCGAAAATCTACATTCACGTAATATCATCTATCGAGATCTGAAACCCGAAAACCTCCTACTCGACCGAGTAGGATACTTGCGCATAGCCGATTTCGGGTTCGCCAAAATGGTTGAAGATCGAACATTCACGCTATGTGGTACACCCGAGTACCTAGCCCCAGAGATCGTATTATCGCAAGGACACGGTAAAGCAGTCGATTACTGGGCATTGGGAATTTTAGCATTCGAAATGCTAGCGGGATATCCACCATTCTTCGATGATCACCCTCTAGGAATCTACGAAAAGATCTTGAGAAACGAGATTGCTTTCCCGTTACATATCGATATGTATGCCAAGGACCTGATTCGGGGACTGTTGACGACGGATAGGACGAAACGATTAGGCAATCTGAGAGGAGGTGCCAAGGATGTCATGGAGCATGCTTGGTTCCAAGGTGTGGATTGGGGAAGTCTGGAAAGGAAAGAAATTGGAGCACCCATCGTTCCCAGGGTCGCAAATATGGGTAAGTCGTCTCTTGCAAATCGTGGCTCAAGCTAACGAAAATAGGCGATACACAGAATTTCCAGCGATACCCACCACCTCGTCCAAGTGAGCTCCCTGGTATATTTGGAGAAGTATACAACCTCGGCACCGACCGCTACGCCGACTTATTCACCGACTTCACTTATCCTGCGAATGGTACGCCCAGTCAGAGGGCTAGCGAGACTGTACCGCCCCCACCTCATTCCGGGAGGTCTTAGATAGATATATGAGTAGAGGCTTAATGGATGGTAGCCAGGCTTGGCTACTGTATATAGCGAAGATGAGTGGACATATGAATGTTATCTTGCTCGCTGAGTTCCCTTGACCGGATAACGGTACCGTGAGATAAGAATGCCGTCATCTTCGCGACATCAACCTTCAACTGTCAACTATCACTCCATTGATCTCATCACACTACATCATCGCATAGTATAGCATTAGCATACATCGATGACAATACATACATATCTGCGCTCAGCATGAACCGAGAGCTACCAGAGCTCGTCAATTTCCTAGAGCTTGTAAGTCCCTTCTGTGGGATGATCGCTTATCTACAGACCATCCATCCGTACGCTACCAAATCAATATTGAGGGCGTTACTATGGTCAATATTCTTCCAGAGGACACTGGATAATTGCGAGCCAGACACATTTGAACTTCTCGATACTCATATCGTAAGTCTTGTCATCCACCGGGATGGTGCTGATAGGCAGGTATACAGTCCTAGTAAAGAGGTCGAGCGGGAGATTGAAGGGAAGATTGCAGAGTTTCTGAAGGTGTACTCGGAACGCGGAGCTGATACTGGCGAAGTAAGCTCTCATGAGTTCCGTCGGTGGAGCAAGCTGATGATAAGCTAGCCGTAGTATTTCTACAGCGAAGACCAAAGAAAGGATGGTTCGCAGTCACTGAGGTATGCAAAACGAAACGAAGCTTTTGATCATAGCTGACGAGATAGGAGATGGTACCATGGGAAGAACACCTCATTCGTCTGAGGTTCTCCCATGCAGTCAAGAGGGATAGCAATACAGCATTGAAGGAGGCTCTATTACGGATCTTGACGTTTTGTAATACCAACAAAGCAAGTGTACCTCCTCTCGTAGGAGCCCAAGAGCAGAGTAATCTCTCTCATCAAGTGAGTCCCCCCTCCGAGGCGAGATCATAGCCTAATGAACAGATCATGATAGCACCACCACCGCCTAGTGAGATCTTCGCCCCTTCACCTCCACTGGATCCTACTCGCCTCACATCTCCCCCTCCTGCTGCTTCTACCACTACGACTCCAGCAATAGCTACCGCACGGGATATGACTGCAAGAGCTTCGCATGGTCAGGAGAGGGAGGGGAAGGGGAGGAGTAGCTCGCCAGCTGCGATGGGGTATCTGGAGCAGGCGAGGGAAGGGTTCAGAGCTGTCAGAGCTGGGGCAGGGGCTGTTGCCGGTTGGAGAGGGAGGGGAGTCGGTCAGTAGGCTAAATGTATTGGAAAAGAGGTCGGCCCTGTCGAGAATCGACCATCGTCATAATGAGTCATGAATAGTAGGGATTGTTGTATAACTAGGATTTCTTGTATAGGCTATGGCAGCTATGAATGCACAATTTACGAATCGCTGAACTACTTACCGCCAGCTTTGCGCATCGCCGCCCATAAAGCCTGTACCTCCGGATCATCCTTTTTGAGTCCAGCCAACTCTTGAATGGCCAAAGCTTCTTGGACATGAGCAAGATTTGTGGATCCACAGAGGGGCGTGATGTCCCACCTAGAGGTCAGCTCTGGATGATATCAATTTCACGTACAATTGACATAGCTTGTACAGTGTCTGTTCGGGAGTGAGGTCATACTTCGAGCCAAGAGACGTCACGGCAGGATGACCGAGCAGACTCGGTGAGCCAGTCAATGTCCAAAACGACCTACATAGTTAGCTCCGAAGCCCAAATGATTTCGGGCTTACTGATACCGTATACCCTCAGCTTGACAGAGGTCATAGACTGATCCCATCAGCCCACCTGAAAAGGGTAGAGCTCACCATTCCAATCCCATCCATTTCCCTCATACCACCTATTTTGAACCACTGTCACAGGTATCCTAGCTTGACTGATCAGCCACTCGAGTTCTGATCGGTCATAGATATTCGATACACCTAGATTACGGACTTGGCCCTGATTCGCAAAGCCTTCCAGGGTCCGGTATGCTTCTAGTGTCTTCTGAGGATCTATCAGCCTTCATACAGTACGTAGAGGTCTGCTTACCTCTCTCGTTCGTAACGGTGAATGTAGGATTACTGAATCGATATACTCGACTTGGAGGTTCTGGAGAGATCGATGAAATGATGCAGTCACTTGATCGGAGATCGAGGACTTTGGGTCATAAGGTAATGGCTGGGATGTATCTTGCCCATCTATGCTTGTGAATCTGCCCATCAGCAACAGCACAGATAAGTGATTCACTGACTTCGTCTGTATGAAGAGTTCTTCTCGTTTGATAGGTGTTGTTGCCAGTATTGTCGAGATGGCTTTTCCAACCAGGTCCTCTCTGTAGTGCTTTCAAGTCAGACATCTACTTCATTAGATCAGAGAGACGGACCTTGGGCTGACAGGCCGTATCGATGCCCCGAAACCCGGATTTGACCGCCTGTATTACCAGATCGGTCGTCCTTTCCTTCTTCCTACTCTCAGCCTCGCAAAGCAGTTCCACTCACCAAGCTGTACCATAGAGCATTTTTGGCATACTGAGCTGCTTCATCTCTGTCATCTAATTAGGAGGACTATGCGATCAGGTAGATTGAGGACTGAACAATCTCGGAACAGAATGAAGGTGGACATGGAAAGTGGAGGTCAGGTGGGGGATGAGCGGTGTGGCATTATTGAAAGCATCTGACCTTGATGCATGAATGGACCCATCTATTGTATATACCTGATATGATTATATGAGAAAGTGTCCTGCCCTGAGAGGGATGATTCTAGTAATATACAACCAAGATGTGATCTATGATGAACCAAGGAAACAGCGTTGACTATAGGTGAAGCGACTTATAGCTTCTTTTAGGTGGTTGGCGATGACGGGATTAGAAGGTCCAGACTTTGCCGGAACCGACAGAAGCACCAGCAAGGAGGTTCTTGATACCTTTGTACTCGGGGTCGAGGATACAGGCGGTACCATTCTCGATCTTGAATCCTCGTTCACAAGAGTATATTTTGCAGGCTCCGTATTCACAGTTGACATCTTCGACATTGGGGATCTGGGTGCAGTCGAGACCCTCTCCTTGGGAGGTACATCCACCACACGAGTCAAGGGTCGTTCGTAGGTCTAGACACTCGGTCTGCTTGGAGAAACCGGGGTTGATGAGGCATGAGGATTGACCAGTGGGGCAAATCAGGGATCGCCGAGCGTGGGAGTCGCCAGAATCGGGTGCGCTGGAAGGTAGAATACAGTCACAATCATCATCTATGACATTAGTGAATCATTTATCATAAGGTACGATAGGAACTTACTGAGATATCCGCCCTTCTTGGGACACCAGAACGAGGCACTGAGACCACACCCAGTCCAAGGAGCACAGACGCAGTCTGTTCCGCAATCCTCGTTGTTGTCCTTACATCCAGTAACGGTGTCCAAAACGTCGCAAGCGTTCTCTCCAGTCCACTTCTCCCAAAGGTTGATGGTCCTTCGGGACATGGGTGCAGGGAGGAGGGGTTGAGGAGCCGCAGGTCGAGCAAGGGTAGGGAGGGCGAGGGAGAATAGAGCTGGAACAGCGAACTTCATCATTTTGATTGATTGGGTCGGGTGTAGAGACTGAGGTAGGGGATTGGCGAGGAGAATTGATGGGATAGGTAGTCAATGAAAGTGAGAGATTGATGTACACTTCTGCCACTGCAGCGACTCTTCTTATATCCATGTCTAGGTCGGCAGCATCTGAACTTTTCTTCGCATTGACGTATGTCCACCTGCTGACGCCGCGCGCATGTCTCGCTATGAATTCTTGAAGTGTCGTGATCAGTCCTGTATGAGTCAATCGCCAGCATCTTGACATCATATCACACATTGCGGCGCCAAGGTTCCTGCAGAGTTTATTCGTGGTTCGCGCCCCTCCGGTGCGGTTGGATCCACCTCGGCGTGATTACCATGACGTCTCGTGCCGTCAATCGGAGTTCTGAGCGTTACTGGACTCCGCAATTTATCGTTATCCGATCATCTACGGGAACACCCTCGGCAATGTCGACTTCTATTCCCCTGATGGATACCTTGGGCCAAACCAATAATCTTGATCCGAACGCGAGAATCGCGAGTCCTGACTTATCCTTGGCGCATCAAGTTAGTCCTTCAGGTAATCAATTACCGTAACTTGTTGCAACATGACATGAGGTGTTGCACCATGGGATTTAGTAAATGAATACGGAATACCGGTACCTAATCCGTGCCTCTGCACTTCCACATTTCGCCATCCCACCCGCCACAAGCGTCATCTACGATTTTGCTGGAATTTGTAGTTGCTTATTAAGGGGTATCGGTGAGTCATGTATGTTGAAGCATTGAAAAAGTAATGGTTAATGGTAGGAGAGCAAGAATAGTAGGTCAGGGAGATCCGAAAACACGGGATCGTCCCGCTGCCGAAAACGGGATCTCTCCCTTAAAAGTGGCACTTTATCCGGGGTGGCGGTACTTGGCGAGATTATGCATACGCCAAAGACGCCGTGGGCCGAAGCCTCCTGGACATTGCTACTATGCATGCCCGAAAATCGATCACGAGGTGAAACGGCTGTCGGAGTATGTGCTACTCCGGACATCGGGCACGTCCTTGGCCCATAACAGAGCACGTTTCTCCCCTCCCTTCCACTTGTTATCGATGAGCACATCAGCTGATAGCAACAACACCCCTGTATCAGGAGATCGTGAATTCCAGCTTGCGACAGCTTCACGCCAGATGAATATTTCAACGGTAACCCAGTTCCGGCTGGCCAGATCATTGGGAAAGTCGAAATACGAGTAGGACGCATCGCAATCTGATTTCAACCGTCCGATTGCAGCATGTTTCCAGGCCGAGCAGGAAAGAGCATCAGTGTAGCTCAGGCGTCCGCTGTGGTGGGGCATCGAACTACTGAGGTAGTTGTGACTTGGATGACATTCTTGGACGTCGGCTTAGCAGCGGTCATTGGCACGCAGCATCAGAAGAGAGGGTGCGACTGACACATTGTCAGGCGTCTCACCAACGCTGAACCTTTGTCAAACCCGCTCCTTGGCCTCCTTACATCGACATGACGAGTCTTGCCTCTCTAGACCATCAAAGGTAATGCCCCCAGCCTAGCCTGGTCGACCCATGGAGCTTCCTTCCTGCTTCATCCCTTTACCAAGCCTTCCGCTTTCTGTCGCAACGCCAACCTTCCAGTACCTGAGGCACGTTTGGACGGCTCACTTCTCATCATGCCTACTCATAACCCACCCTCATCCGCCTCTTTCGTCGTGAGCCATTTGGCTTATCAATCCACCAGACCCTTTTCAGCTTTGAGAAAGACTCGGTGGTGGAAAGCTCTCACCTCCCGTACGGGCACTCGGAGATCGAGACAACGACATACATGTCAACATACTTCGTGCTGTTCAACTGGACAGAAGACCTCCCTCAGCGGCACAACGTATGATAAGTCTCGTCTGGACCCCATAGGAGAATATACCACTTCTGGGCGACGCTACACCAAAGCCTCGATACGGGCCAGTGAGAAGACACTCCCTCGTCGGCTGTGGAAGCACCGGCCCCGAAGCAATACGACAAGGCGTCACTCCATATCACTCGATCCAACTGAACTCAAATCTTGCTTGAAAAAGACGGAAGCGTCGGGCTCATTCTGGAAAGCCGTGACTTTCCAACGCCCGAGTACCAAGCAGAATGACACCAAAACAGGGAGCAACAACGGCAGAACACGCATTGAAGCTTACACCAGACAAAGCCACCCAATACCAGCGAATCTCCCGACTTGCAATACAGATGGCTTTCAAGCACGACAAAGTCATCGAACAAAGCATCATCGAACACAGCATCATCGAACAAAGCATCACCGACCCTCCCGTCGGACCGTACTTTTTCGTCGATTCCTGGATCCACCATTATTCTCACAAACCAAAACTCGCGATACACAGGCTTTGAGCCAGAGCAAGAGTCGACGAGAGCCCAAAAACAAACACAGAAAACCCAAACGCCGAGAATCAACCCATGATTTCCCTGACTCAACACATCCACAATATATCCATCGAACCCGACATCATAGAAAGCATGCTACAAAACAGTTAGCAAACGATCGTGAGAAGAGACACAACAGACGGACTCATCGACAAGTGACCGAGAGACATACGTCATACTTGATACCGACTCGACCTTCCGTAGTTCCCACGGAGCGACGGACCAGGCATCGACAAGCCGGACATCTGTCGGAGGCTAATGAATGGTATGCGCCTCATACAGCTGGTGCCAGAAGCCACCATGCACGAGCCTCCAGAACCAGTCGCGCCCCACGCTGTCGAGTAATCCAGACAACAAGCACAATTCAAGGACACCAATACAGATAGTAGGAGCTGTTCCCCTACCAATGAACGGGAGTCTGTCGAGGTCGGGTATGAAGTACAGATGGACATATTGTCGGAAATGGCAAAAAGAAACGTCGAGAATAGCACGTAGCCGTTGTAAGCCACGATTGTGACCTCGGATAATGTAGTCTAAATGAGTGCCCCTTTCATGTACCAGCGATATGAGTCTCTGAACGTTGCCAGTCAGCCTTGAGATACGCACTACACGAGACAAGCCATTCCGAGTGTATTCTGCAGGGTCGTCTCATACAAGGGGGAGAAACTTGCTTTCCTTCGTCTTCACCGCGAACATTTCGCACTGTTTCGCCACTGCTCCTCCTTTCGGGTATTGATCCATGCTTGCTTTGATCCACCCCCCTTGGCTTACAAGCAAGGGTAGTCTTCTGAATGAGCCTGTATTGCGCCACTGGACTTGATTTCCCCCTCCACTAGCTCTATTACCTTTCACAATACTCGGTAATCTCCCGTCTTATTACAGATATACAAACCACTGTAATGGGACAGAGTCGACCATCCCTTGCCTAAGAGATCGCCACCCATGTGCTGGACGATATCTCAGTTGCGCACCCAAATGCAGCTCGACGCACCTTACAACTCGCCTCTTACGCTGAGAGCCTTTTTTCGCGGATAGTCGGACACCAGTCGACCGATTGTGACTCACCGTCTTGGTGGAGTCGATACAAGCCTTCAATACACTCAAGCAGACCCTTAGACTTTACTAGACCAAGTGTATCGCGTGCTGAGGACTTTAGCGAAAGGTTGGCCGCGAAATACAACCCAAATAATCTACTGACAATGGGTACATGTGCCTCTTTTTGCCTAAGCGAATCTCGATATTTCCCACAAATCGAAGCTCATCCCGCCCATACCACTGCATATACCGGCATTGAGTCACCATCCGCGACGATCCCCGAACAACACCCCGTGAGCACCGCACCTCCGTCATATGGAGACATTTATCCGCTTGGACTCGCCACCCCACATCCCCGACGGAAACCCAAAAGACCCATCGAATCCCCATCGGACCCCGGGCAGCGTCAGCCCTCGAAGTCTTTCTCTATCGCTGGTACCAGCCCTACAGAGTCGAAAAACTCACGAAACAAAAGTGACACCTCCAGTAGCGGCCGAGAGTCCAGCCCATCGAGACGACCGGGCGAAATGGACGTTAATCTAAATGCCTACCCTATCAAGGATGAGCTGTCGGGCCATCATGTACCTTGTGTCGGGGACTCTGGTGGACCATCTGTTGACGGGAAGGGAGGTGCAAGCAGCGGTTTTCAACTTGGTGATATTGATGTAGGTGGTGGGAATTTCAATGTGGGCGATTGTGGACTCCAGTAGTCATGTTTTGCCAAGTACCTTTATGCAGAATCCCGCCTGTCACACCAACCAAACTCGGTCTGCGAGCAGTCAATCACCTATGTCTGCATCTACTGCTTGACGAGATGCACGGATCACACACTGTACGCTACAGTATGTGGGATGACACTTGACCCTCGATCGCCAACTAATTTAAGTAAGCCTGTTAGGGCCGAACCAACACGGCCATCTTGAGTCTGTTTTCCTTCCTTTCGAAAAGACTCCCGTGCCTTCCTTTGATCGCGATGTCCACCAAGTTTCGTACTCATTTAGGTATTTTAGGATCGGGCTTCGCAAGAGACTCTCTTCATCATCATAACCCCCAATCATCAATCTCATCCACACCTTCAGCAAACGCAGCTATAGCATTCCTCCTCGGCATATCGTCCCTATATCTTCAGCATATACAGTGTCCATATCCTTCATTCGATCATGCCTTGTCTTCGCCACACAGAGTCCCAACATCACAACATTCTACCCTTCAGTTGCCTGTTACGTCCGCTCATCTCCGCTTGTAGTAGTCAAGTCTCCCAGGAGAATCGAGGAAATGATGGTTCTCGGAGGGGGAACAGCACCATCGCCACTAATCTGGTGTCCCATAACAACTACACAGCTACCAATCCAGGATTCCGACCTCAATCTGTCCCTGCCAATTCAGGATATCAACGAGAGAGTATGGATTACCGTCCAATACCAACAGTGCAATCCCAGGCTTGGCCCTCGAGAGCCTTGACTGGGCCATTGAAGCCTTCCAATGCCTCCTCACGGCCCAACATATCTCAGGGACCAGCCTCCCATAGCCGCTACCAGTCTCACCAGGGAGGGCGAGGGCGAAGCGATCTAGGTGACAATGGCGTGAGTGGCGCTCCTGTGGCCCCAGACATGAGCTATGGAGAAGGAGGAGGTGAAGTAGAAGGAGAAGCAGAAGCAGGAGGAGGAGGGGGAGGAGAAGCGCAAGGAGAAGGAACGAGTTGCTGCGATGACATCCTCAGCTTCCTGGACGGTGTGGGGAGTGTTCTCGAGGATCTCGGTTCCAAGATTGGCAGCTGTTTGGAAGATTGTTGCTGCGATTCTGAAGGGAATTGTGAATGCCCCTGCCCCTGTCCCTTGGACTGATTGTCCGATATTCATAATAATTCTTATTACATTTAATAAATTGATTCGAGGGTAACACAGTGGTCCGGCTTCCTTTGACAATGTGCAGTATATTGTATAGTATGATTCATGTATGTCCCAGTCTATGTATTTATATCTTGCATGTCCTTAGCTCAGCAGCCGTAGAGCTGTCAATTTCATTCAAGCCCTGATCACGCCTAGGTGGCAAAGAGAAGCGGGGGGGGAAGACCATGTAGAAGCATTTAGGCGGTGTTGATCATGTGTTGCAAATCCAGTCTCACCTGACTTGACTTGGGAGGAACACAAGGCCTTGGAGACAGCGTGGAACATCGTTGAGGCAAATGACGGCCTGTATGTGTGAATGTACTTGAGATCAGCTGAGACAGACGTCTCGTACGGTCCATTAGCGGTTGCTACCCAGTACGTCGCCAAGAGTCCCGTCGCGCTTCGTATAAGGGACACAGGTCCGGGCAGCCGATTGATAGAGCTTTTCCCCACAAGATTACTAGAGCAGGAGCCGAGAGTTCTCGAGCGCAGACGTCAAATATCTCCTTCTACACTTGGCCAAAATGAACGGATCGCACTGCTCTGGCAACAGCTCAAGCTGTTTCGACATTGCATCTCCTTTGCCTGATCCTCCTGACTTCCCTTTGATCATAAAAATTGTTATCTTTCGGCTTGTTGGGGTTACTCTCGCCCCTCGCACACATTGAAAATCCGCCCACTTCGTTGTTCATAATATCCCACCAAGACGCATACCGACTCCCACACGCAACAAGCTACCTCCATCACATTTCCCTGCACCATCATCCCGACCGTCCGACACCAGCATATCATGCCAACCCTCGACAACAAGCCTGGTTTGACTCGAGCGCGTCCTTTGGCTGAAGTAGTCTCGACCGCCACCCAAGCTTCGCAGCTAGAACCAGACCTCGTCGGGCCAGACAAGAACACATCGAGCTCACAGGACCGCCAGACTCCCACCAGTATGCCATGTGACGACTCAGGACTTGCCTTGACATCTGGACCCTCAATCCCCAACCGAGGGCCTTGGGGGCAACCATCGCGACCACAACGAAGCAGACCCTTCTCATTGGGCGACACAGTTACCGCCAAGGCATACCAAGAATCATCGCTTAACGTTTGTGGGGAGACGCGTAACGGTCGCAGGGGGAGGTCTAATGACGCCTCGAGTCATCTCTCCGGACCCTCTGGAGCCGGGTCTACCAGATATCGTGGTGATTCACATCCCACACAGCGTACACGCTCGAAGTCCCCTTTGTTCCCCACAGGCCATGATCGACTACGGCGTTCTGAATTGAACTCGAAGGCAGCGGAGACTAGGGATGAATTGGATCCCAGCGAGGTAACGCCCAAGTTGTTAGTGGATCTGGTCACTAGAGAAGTCAGCAAAGAGAATCAGCGGAAAATAGCGGGAAATCTGTTTCGCTCCGTGTTTGGGGGTAACGGGTGATAGGGAACACATGTGACTGGAGACCTGTGTATGTGCAGTAAAGTATTCGAGATCTGTACATATGTCCAAGAGTTTCGTTTTCCGATCTGACAGTCTGCTATCATACATGTCCATATGCATTATAGTCAGATCGCTTTCCTCACATGCAATTTAGCAGACACTAGAGACGTCAATCTCATTAGACCCTTCCATCCGCTCAGCAACCCCCTTCTCAGTGACCACACAACCTATAATCAGCATCTCCCCCAATCTTCAATAAAGAGTACTCACTAATAAGTTCCGCAGGAGTAACGTCGAAACTAGGATTATAAACCCCTTGCCAGACTTCATCACCTGATCCAACTCCTTCGGGGGTTATTCGGACAGTATCGAGGTTCCCTGTTTCGATATTTCGTCCTCGGACCATTGTAGCTTCTACTGCTGGTCTATGTTCTATGTGGATCCTGGACGTCAGATGAAAATCGTGGCAGGATGGTAGAGAAAGCTTACTCGGCACCTGTTGATAGGGATAGATCGACGGTAGTTACTGGTGCTACGACCATGAAGGGGACGTTATGTCGCTGAGCTAGGACTGCGGCTTGATATGTCCCGATCTGCACGTCAGTCAGGTCCTACTACTCTGTGAGTTGGACGGACCTTGTTGGCGGTATCTCCGTTCCTGACGATTCGGTCAGCACCGACAATGACACCGTCAATGTCGTTATGCTGCATCAAAGAGCCGAGCATGGTGTCGCCTATCTATCAGCGTTTGGACATGATGGGAAAGATGACTTACAGATCATGGTAGCTGGAATCTGCAAAGTCGTCAATTCCAACGAGGTCAGACGAGAGCCTGATTGTCAGCCAGGG
Source organism: Vishniacozyma victoriae (assembly GCA_017654735.1). NCBI lineage: Eukaryota > Fungi > Basidiomycota > Tremellomycetes > Tremellales > Bulleribasidiaceae > Vishniacozyma > Vishniacozyma victoriae. The sequence continues at coordinate 2,825,227 of JADPYG010000088.1, forward strand.
AATCAGCAGGCGGGCAATGAGTTACGTACCCTGGTGATAAGGTGTAGTCTGAGCGTAGAATGCCCTATCCAGATGATCCGCCTCGTAAAGCGCAGTAATAACCCCGATAGCAGTTCCGTACCCCTTCCCAATCAGCCTCTCGTCAGATCTTTCCGAGGAAACTTACAGAAGTAGCCAAAGAACCAGTATTACAAACGGTAATAACCTTCAATCCCTTCTTCCCACCTCCTCTCTTTTGCCATAACCACTCAGCGCCCCTCTTTCCCATTTCCATGCACCTAGCCAAATCCTCTCCATGGACGGCTTTACATGTTTCTCGGATTTTCTCTTTCAACTCGTCTCCTGAAGTCTGAGATCTCTCGCCCTCAGATAAGATTTGTCGTAGGCGGTTCAAGGCTTCAGAGAGGTTGACTGCTGTTGGTCGAGATGATTGGAGGTGGTCTAGGATTGGGTTTAAGTGAGTTGATAGTTCAGAAGCGGAATTGAACGATTTGGTAGCGAGGTGGGTTCGTAGACTGAGAGCTGCGAGGGATGCGATGGCAGGGGCACCTCGGATCTGATATCAGCTCTGCCCCTACGATCCTTGACCCGGCAACCGACAGACAACGCACCTTCATAGACTTGATGGCATCGTATGCCTCATCAGGCGTCTCGACAGGGATCCACTTGACCTCGTGGCTGTATTGTAAGGGTCGTAAATGATGGGTAGGGGCAGAACCTACGGGAGCAGCAGCTGATCAACAATCTCGACCTTATCCGACGAATCAAGTCGGATAGAAGTCATCATATCAGGCAGAGGTTTCTTTCCAGAGGGAGCTTGATCGACCATTGTAGTGCGTTTGCAGATATATGAGCGAGGGAAAAGTATAAATCGATGAAATATCAAGAACGTTCTGAACTTTTTGGGTGGTGGTGCCTGTTTGCCCATTTGTCGTCATTCCTGTCAACAAGCTACAGTCTGCAATTAATGATATGGAGCACGCGTGCATGGGTATATATGACAGTGTCCAGTCCAGATAGCCGAATTGATACAGATGACGCCGTAGCTGTCGAACTCCTCACATCCACCACCATAATCCTCCTCCGCGAAACATCCTCATGATTCCCCTCTCACTGCCGTCTCTCGTCAAACTCTATGGTAGGCCGTAACCAAATGTATGAAAATCGTTAATGCGTCCTCAAACTCCTCCTACATCCATCGTACATCTCCTTTGCTCTCCAAGCCATCAATCTCTCTTCCTTCCAGCCTGTATGCTGGCGACCAGCCTGGCGTGTTTATAGCAGACTGAGACCGAAAGAAGCGACACCGACGACTGCAACACCAATAGCACCGGCTGCGAGTGTATCGTGGCCGAGTGACAATCTGGATGGAGCTCCTGACCGCTTGAAGACGTTGAGTTCCTGGACGAAAGATCGTTTACGGGTTTGTATCGTCTGACCGGATGCCTGTTTGTCAGTGAGACGATCGAGCAAGAGGTATGAAGGGACTCACGTTGACACCAGTCAAAACCTGAGTGGGGAGCATGTTGGGTGGACGGGCGATGAGATCCATCTGAGGACGTCAGCAATTGATCATTGAATATAAAGGTCAACTCACGTATGGTAGCTTGGCACCATCGAATCGGTTCAACCTCAACTGGTAGTTTCCAGTGGTGTAGTCGATAATGATTCCCCAATCGGCGTATAGTGTGAACTGATCATAGTAGGTGATGACATTTGTGACTGCAGCACAAGGGTTCTGAACCTGGATACGACCGTCTCCAGGGAAAGGTGAGAGCGAGATGGAACCGTTGTTGTTTAGACGGTATGTACCGTGGTGCCACCAGATGATTGCTTGGATACAGGATGGGTTGGATGCGTTGGATTCGTATCGGTATGCGGCTTCCTCAAAGAATCCCTCGTCTGTGCTGCGACGTTAGCTTTGTAAATACGTGCGAGTTTGTGTTGTGACTTACAAAGAGATGGACATTCCGGTGTTTGTTGGGTACTCGAACTTCATCTCTGCCGGTGTACAGAAGGACTGGAAGTCAGCATAGGTTTAGGACGTTCATGAAGTGGAAGAATAAAGGGACGGTCCGAGCTGAGACACACGTCCAAGCTCGCCTTCCCCTCCCGATAAACATGCCACCGCAGTCAGAAGAATAAACTCACTCCTCCTGTCGACACTGCCGAGTTTGATGACCATGTTCCTTCTAAGCTAGTAACATTGTTGGTCTCTGTGAGGTCTCCCTGCGCTATGACCGATGTGGAAAGGAGAGCCGAGATCGCGATTGATACGAGTGTCAACATGGTGTGAAGTTGTTGTTGAGATCGAGTGGGGTGGGGTGTATGTATGCTTGTATATTCTTTGCACTGGAATCGGTTACAGGCAGGGCTGAACTAGGAGGATGGGGATGGATGGTCGCGTTGATTGATGATTGTGATGATCAAATGAATGCCTTTTGGTTTCTTTCAGGGTTGAAGGGGTGGCGGTTGTGAATTCGCGCTAGTAGTACTGATTCAGATACTGATTTGTTTCAGATCTGTTTGGTGTAGTAAGGTTCCTTTGTATGAGAGGGGGAGGGTGTATGGATGGAGTGGTAGTTGTATTGTTGGTTGTATTGAAAGAGTGACGATAAGTTGAGTATAAGGTGTAGTGTATAGTATAGTATAATAGTTGAGGTACAGGGGTAATGGCAGAGGAAAGAGCAAGGGACAAAGAAGTGCACAGCAACAGAAATCAACCTAAGCTTGGCGCGACAAATAAGAAAACGGGATCAATTTAATCAAACAGTCACCGAGTGTGGCACTTTTACGCGTAAGAGTAGACTAAGTAGGGGATTCGCGTTTATCATGTTGGACATACATGCTATGATTACAAAGGCAACTCAGCACTCATACTCACATTAAAGACCATCCACCACCAATCAAGCCAATGATCAATCCACCGACGATCTTACCCATTCCATCCATTCCGAACGCCTCTCCACGCCATGACTCAGCACCCGATTCAGTTCCATTCCCAGTCCCATTTCCAGTCCCGTTCGCAGCTCCCGCAGTGTTGTTACCTGCTCCAGCTACTCCACTCCCGTTTACCGCTTTGGAGGCAGAGGGAGCAGCAACACTCATCCCACTGAATGGAGCGCTGGTAGCTCCTGTTTTCCCAGCTCCAGCTCCTGTACCAGTAGCGGTACCAGTCCCAGTGGCCTTGGCTCCTCCACCGGCTTGAGTCCAGATTGTGAAACAACATTGATCGCCTTTTGTGACCGTCTTCTCAACTCCTCCTTCTGACTTCTCACCACCACCCTCTGACTTCTCACCACCTTCCTCTGAGGACGATGTACCATCCTCCCCTCCGTCGCCCTCACTCTCACCTCCGGCATCAGCCTCTCCCCCACCGTTACTCTTCGCCTGCCTCTTTTGAACAAGCGCGTCTCCACCGGGTTTAGGAGCAGTGGTAGGTGACCCAGCAATTGCCGAAGCACCACCAGCAAGACTTCCACCCGTTTGTAATTGACTCATCCCAACTTCGGTGGTTCCGGATAAAGCAGGCGTCGCGGCTCCAGTAGATGATGGTTTCGCAGATGCCGGACCAGAGGAAGCAGCACCCGAGCTGGGAGCTCCAGATGAGGCTGCCCCAGCTCCTGCACCTGCGCACGGTACACAAGTTTCGACAGGAAGCCATTCTTCCGAACTAGACGCTGAGGCTGAGCCGGATGGACCGCTGGAACCGGAAGATCCATGGGCGCTAGAGTTTCCAGATTCGTGTGCGCCAGCCGATTTGTGCTCCGTGCCAGTAGGTGCCGGTCCGCCAGCTGCTCCTCCGCCGTTACAGTTGACCGATGGAGCTACGAGTGGTGGATAAGTACCTTGGCCCTGGATATCAGCTGTCATCACAGGCTCAGTAAGTCGCTTACAACTGTGTATGACTTGCCGTCGAAGACTCCTGGTACATTCCCATCTTCTCCTTCGCAATCCTGGAATTCGTTCGGCCAACCCACGCCGTTATTTGTGAGGAAGTAACATCCTTCAGTGTCATATTGGGTAGGGCAGTATCTGGCATCAGCACATCGTATGGCGATGGGGCAGTGGACTTACTGAGGATCACCCGTACAAGCTCTGACGCAGAAAGTGTCGAAACCAATCAGGGTCTGGTCAATCAGGACTGACTTTTTTTGACAAAGAAGGGACTCACGACCCAATTCGAAGCAGGTGATTTATCTGCACCAAGTAGTAATTGGGCACCCGAGGGTGTGTGTACCGAAGAGTCAAATTGACCACCTTTATCTCCAGCAGCAATATTGATTTTCGTAAAGTCCCCACTATCTAATCAGCTCTCCATCCTCTTATTCATGTGATGACTTACTAGCCAGATACCTGAACGTAATTTGGAGTCTTCACATATGTAACTCCAGAAAGTGTCCCTTCAGGGATAGTCTTACTTCCATGATCCTACCAATCAGCGATGATCAGATGAAAGGAGGTATAAAACGTACCTTTGTACACCACGAGACGACATTATCGCCAACGCTATTGATAGGGGTATTTGCCTCGGATGGACCATAGACGCAAAAGTCTTCATGGCTGGCTAGGTAGAGTGCGTTATTCCCTCCTCCGCCATCGTGGGATCCACCCTTTTCATTAGATACTTCAGATATTGAGAAAGGAGGACATACCGCCGGTGGTCCATCACTACCTGCACTAACTCCATCCCCTGGAGCGGCATCCCCTTCATCCCCTTTATCAGATTGAGTAGAAGATGAAGCTTCAGGCCCCGCAGAATTTCCGTCATCACCTCCTGATTCTGCAGTATCGGCGTCATCTCCGCCGGCTGCAGACTCGTCAGCACCGCTGTCCGACGGAAGGGCAGCAGGTTCAGCTCGACGATCTAAGCTGTGTTTATGATGATCTTGAACAACTCGGCCTCGGAGGGTGTATTGCGCGTAAGTCGTTGAGGAGAGTAGGAGGATGAGGAGGAGGGGAGTGGCGGTCCATCTGGACGTAGGCGAGACCATTGCTGAGCGGCTCAGATCGGTAGGCACTGGCGCAGTATGTTGTCTGACTGGTTGACTGGTTGGCGTAGAATTGAATGACTTTGTCGATTTGGTAAAGAAAGTAAGCGAGCTGAGTAATAGTAAACGTATAAGAGATAGATGGGGCGAGTCGATGAAAGAGCAATGATGTACCCACTCCAAAACGCTTATCGATCCTAAAACCCCCAATCTGACACATCCTTTCCATTCAGCTCCAAGGGCATCCAAGGAGGTAGTAGACAAAGGATGTACATGATCGTCATTTTGAAAGGAAGGTCTATAAGTATATGTAGATAGGCGGCTGATTAGGATCAAAAGATTGGAAAGTGGGAGGATCAGTATAATTGATTAGGCATTAAATGAGGCATGATCAAAGAGTCAGCTGCAATCCCGAATCCTTGATTGACTCGACTCCATTCAAGAACAAAGGACAAAGAAAGACGATCACCTAAACAAATTCCCAAGTACTCCCATCCCCGTAGTCCCTCTTCCCTGTCCTTGGCCCTGTCTCTGTCCTTGGGCATATGTATCTTGCCTACCCCTCACCCGAGTGTTCTTACGCGGTAATCGATCTTTCCATTTCCTCTGACCTCTCCTCCCCTGAGCTTGAGCTTGTACCTGCCTCCGAGTCCTGTCATCCCTTTCATTCCTCCTCTCCATCTTCTGCCGACGTTTTACATCTCGATCACTCTGGAATGGGTCGTTTCCATATAGATTTTGGCGAGGTCGATTCGTTTGATAATGATCCTCCCCGAATTGATTTCTCCGACCTTGTAATCTTTTCCCATTCCCAGGTCCTTGGAGGGTGGATAACCAATTCATCATTCCCTCCTGTCTTCCTCCACCTAATTGCGCATCTCCCCGATTCCGAGGTCTAGTCTCTTCATTGATAGGTCCATCATACTGCCTTCTACGCCCGAATATCGGTTGGGTGAGATTATAATTCTTTCGATCTCTAACATCCATGTTTACAGCAGAACCATCTCCAGGAGGTCGCTTGCCAGGTGTGACATTTCGCATCCATCTCCCTATCCTATCGCTTCCTCGTTGTCGGCCGTAATTTTGGTTCTGGTTCTGGTTTTGGGTTTGAGCGTAATCATCATGTTGTTCGTATTGTCCTTGGGCGTTCCGTTGGACTCGATATCCGTTGCCATTTCTTTGATTACCCGCATTATTGAAGTTTCCGTTTAACATACGTTTCCAGATAGATTGTCGATTCCCATCTTGACCGTTATTTTGATTACCGAATGAGCAAGGATTTCGACTTGGACCCTCTCCTTGTCCTTGTCCTTGACCGTATCCATTTAGGTTGTGATCATGATATTGATGTTGCTGGTCATGGTCTTGCCATCCTTGATTCTGGTTATGATTTTGGTTTTGACTCTGGAGGTGTTGTTGTTGACCGAGAGAAAGGTTGGAATAAGGATTTATCCCATTCTGTATTCCCATTCCCATCTGACTCCTCCCCTGTCCTTGTCCTTGTCCTTGAGCTTGAGCTTGCCCATATCCCTGCTGTCCCATCCCCATCGGCATCCCCATTCCCAATCCCATCCCCATCCCAACATTAGGTAAGCTCATCATCCCCAGATCAGGCGAATGTCTCGCTGAAGGAGGTTCAAAGCTTTCAGCAGATTGAGCCAAGTGAGGGGCATATCGCGGTGGGATCTGCATTTGCATTTGCTGCTGCTGAGCCAAATGGGGCATGGAAGCCCAAGGTTGAGGTTGAGGGTAAGGAAATGGACGTCCTGGACCTGTACCTGGACCTGGGACTTGTGGGAAACCATTCATCCCAAGCTGGGGATATGGTGGTCGAGTGGCTTGAGCGTAGAATGGATCATGATATACTTGAGCCTGTGGTTGTTCTGGTGAACGAGGAGGTGATGTGGTAATGGAAGGAAAAGGCGAGGGTCGCTTTACTTCCTTTTCATGATGTTTCTCCCTGTTCCGGAACTGATGGCGGGTAGGAGGCGATTTAGGCGGTAAAGGCGGAGGAGCATCGGAATCAGTAAGTGTATTTGATCGAGTAGCTCTATCCCTCACCCAAGCGAGAGATACTCGTAGTCGACCACGAGTCCCGTTTGGAACTTCGAATGAGACCCTATCGTCGTGTGCTACCCGTGAAGACATTCCTCGGGGAAGGGCATGGCGATCAAGTGGTAAGGGGTTTGGTGCTGGAGGAATGAGGATGAAATCTGGCGAGGTGGGCGATATGAACGTCTCGTGCGGAACAAGAGGTGGAGTGGGTTCGACAGGACATTTGGGTTTCCGAGGTGTACTCTGACGAACGACCGGTGGTGGCGTCTCCACCACTTCATTTTCAGCCTTGGGCTCATATCGTACCACCTCCCCCTGCTTCTTCTCTGTTACATCCGCCAAAACAGCCTCTCCACCTTTCTTACCCTTCTTCCCCTTGTTTCCCGTAACTTCCTCATCAGTAACCTCAGTCCTCCTAGTCCCAACACTTGATTTACTTTCGGGTAAAGGATAAGTAGCAGGTTCAAATCGAGTCTTGAGATCCGTCATACTAGGATCTCTACTTCTCCTACCCAGTGTAAGCGGAGCAGGAGCGAGGAGGTTCTCGGCTGAGCTTCCTGGTGTGAGGGCTGGTCGGCGGAGGGCGGACAACTGGCGGTGAGGTGCTGGACGGAGTTCGGCGTTGATTACTGGACCTAGGTCTAGGCCTAAGGCTGATGGTTTGGATATGGGGGCGGTGATTGGGGTAGGTTGGGCTTTTTTGGTATTGGCTGGAACTGTTGTTGAACGGCCGAGTGCTGGTGCAGAACCCAGTGATCTGGGTACATCCTGCACGTTGGCGGTCGAAGGTCGTGATTTTGCTTGAGTCGACTTTGCTTTTGGTACCGAATCTACTTTTTCGGCAATGACAACAGGTGTACGAGACTACATATCAGCTAATGCCGACAATCAAAGATGGAAGCTTACAGGTTTGCCTCCTACGGTCTTAGTACTCCCCAACTGCCTCACGTCATTGCCAAGCTGTTTATCCCCATCTTTCGGCGACCCTTTCCCCAATAAACTAGCAAGTCGAGTAATAGTCACCCCACTACTAAACGAACTAACGCTTTTTGCCCCTTTAAGCGTTGGTCCAGGAGTTTGAAGATGTTTGTCCCGTTGTACTTGTGATAACATGTCGATAGGTAAAGTCAAGGCTGATTCGAGATATGCTTCCCGTATAGCGTAGGGGGACATTACCCTCGCCTTGGTATTGTCTTTACCATTATCGGATTCGGGCGAGGTGACGAAGATTGTACCGGGTGTGATTCGGTCTTTTGGTGGAGTTGGCGGTTTGGCAAGTGCGGGCGTAGGAGCGGGTTTGGTGCTTTTGCTATGATGGAGCATTGGTCTCTTAGGAGCTGTGGTGGGTGGAATGGATTTGTCGCATTTATCTGAAGCTGATCCATTCGCTGGTAGGACAGCATCACGACGTATACTCGATCGTCGATATGGCAATTCCGAGACATCAAATTCCTCCCTCAATCGACTCGGTTTCCTCTGTACCCCCTTAGCTTCCTTGGCTCTAGTCGCACTCATCGCCTTCCTCACATCCACCTTTTCCCGCGGTCCATTCCCACCTCTAGCATCTTTAACAGTAGTAGGTACTGTTCCCAAATCCGAAACATCTTCAGTGATTCCAGTACCAGTATCACTCCAGCTTGCCGACCCTAGTCCCATGGAAGGATCATGGATCATCCCTGATCCTCCTATCCGAGGTCGGTTTAGGGTATTGTAGATAGCCCAATCCTGGATCCTGTTGTACTTGTTTCGATGAGCTGATAGGGAGGAAGGTGAAGGAGAATAGGCATCGTAAGAAATGTCCGTCTCGCCCCTGCTTGGGAGATGGCGAGGTGGGGGCAAGATCGTATTATGTTGATGAGGTGGTGGAGGGGGCTGGCGGTGATTCATGATGTTTGGGCCAGTAGCTGGGTAGAGACATCGGTAAGTAGTGGCCGCCTGGGGAATTGAAAAGACTCACGGAAGTTTTGTACGTGACTGTGTGATTTACTTAGTACGTGGTATCGCGTCAGCTAGTGTCTGTATTCGCCGATTTCTGCGAGTATGCTGCGGACACAATAGGGAGGTCGGAAGCTCGGAGGGCGAGGGGAAGACAAGAAGTCTACTCGTAAGGGGGGAAAGAAGTTAGGATCGTGTGGACCTCGTGTTCTTGTGTGATGTGGAATGAGATATTTTGAGTTGGGTGGATTTCAGTGTGATTGGTAGTGGTAGTGATAAGTGAAAGATGAGAGAGACATGACCATACGCATGACATCTCACATGACGGGGTAAGAGAGAGGTCCTATTGAATGTCAAACATGTCGAAAACAATAGACGGTGTAGTAGACTTACTGTACTGCTTTTTGTGATTGGGGGCATCCTTTGGATTTTAAGACACACACACACACACGCGTCTGACCCTTTTGTCATCCAATTTGAGCATCTTTTGTCCTCCTCCATCGCTCAAGTCTTTCAACGACCTTGATGATGTCGATGGTAGAATAGAGATACATCACTCGACCCAGACCCATGTCGAAGCGCATCCTCCCCATATTCCCTTAATCTGCCCATTGACATGTACTCTTGTCAATTCCCCGCGATCCACCAAATCCCCCGTACCAAGGTTCCCATGCTCATTCCACCCTCCTACCCATAATCCCACTTCTCCATTACGTTTCAGTAAACACAATAAATGTTCTGAACCAGCTACTATCTTCTCCACCTTCCATCCTTCTGGGATCTCTATAGGAGCTCTTCCATCGCTTATATGGAGTAATTGGGAGTAGATGTTTGATCCTTGAGATAGTATCCGATCGGATGAGGTTGTGAAATATGATCCGCCCCATGATGCTGCTATTCCCTTTATATCGTTCAATTGAGAAGTTGTGGTGATTTGTCCCTTTTGGTTTGATCCCCATCCAAATACCCTCTGATTCGAAGTGAGGATAAGTGAATGTGAGGCACCGAGTGAGATATCGAGTATACGTTCCCCGACCTCGAGTGGAAGCTCGAGAGTGGTAGGCGGATAGGTCGTAGGTCGAGCCACACCTTTTCCTTTTCCTTTCCTCCCGCTGTCTTCCATTCCGCCTAGGGTCGATATGTCGAATTCCCCCCTTCGCCCAGCTCCCCAGCCTATCACCCTCTGCCTCTCCCCATTAACGACAACCATGACATGTCTCTGTCCGCAGGCCAGATGTTCCACCTTTTCCCCCGCTCTCAAGCCAAGCTCGACTTGCCGCGGAGGTGATGCGGTGGTAACCGGTGCTATCTTTGATGTTGACGGGTCGGTATATCCAAGTTCATTAAAATCATTACTTCCGCACGCTACCACCATAACCCCTACTCCCTCTCCACTCCCTTGATCAGAGGACGTTCGGCGGTAGACTACAAAACTAGTCGTCCAAGTCGCACCGATTTTAATAGGTTCCCAATCCCCTTCAACCCCCATTTCTCCTACTAGATCCAATTTCCTCCATGTGTCCAGGACCTGTTTATCCTCCTCATCTCTCAGAGCACATTGTCGACCGAGCTGTCCGACTGTATTGGTTCCGATTCCGTAGAGGGTGTTTCGAGAGTCGTTTCGGATTAGGAGGAGAGTATGTGCCGAGACGGATACCAGGTCTAGTATCTCTCCTGCTGGTGTCGAGGTGGTTGGCGCAAGGACACTGACGTCCTCATTGTGACCCAGGGCTAGGTGTGAGAACGAGTTGGATCCGCACGAGAGCAACATGGTTGCATAATAGACATCATAGATCGGTCGCCAACATTATCTTGAAACGTATTGATACAGGCACACCGGCACAACTCCGCCGAGATTGACGTGACATTGCAACTGCAGTTGCGGATACATGCCACTGCTGATGATACTAAACTGATGTATTGCTATACTACTCTTCCTCCTCCTCCTCCTCCTCTTCCTCGCCATCACTAGGCGAACCACCGATCTCAATACCACCGTCCTCATCTTCATCCTGATCTACTTGTCCCTTCGCTTCCCTCTTCTTTTGATTTCTAGCTTCAATCTTTCCAATAATCTTTTCCGCTTTATTGAAGATTCCAGAAGTAGCTGCTCCGCATGCATAACATTTTGGTGATTTGATAAATCTCTTGATCGCACATCTACAGCGTCAGCTTGTGGTTATGAAGGTCAGGGGGAAAGGGACTCACTGCATACAGAAGTAATGCCCACATTTCGTAATGATCGGATCCGTAAATGGCTGCCTGCACAGCAAACATGCAAATGGCACTTCCTCCTCTTCATCCTCCTCATCAACCACCGGTTGTCCAGAATTCGGATCAACTTTGTCCATCTGCCACCCGGCCAGATAATCTCCTCTGTCGTGTAAGAATTTACAACTATCTCCATATCCACAGAAACCCGTTTCCTTGTAATCCTTACATACGTCCGGTTGGTAATCCATAACGGTGATCGTTCGAACATTGGCTGTAGCTCGTATTGGTCCATGAGTCATCTTCTTGTCCATGACGTCTGTTCGTTTCGTCAAGTGTTTATGATAATTTGCCGCTCCTCTATACATCCCATCATCAATCTCGCCATCCTGTCTCATCAGCTCATGCCTACTTGTCGGAGATAGACTTACCTCGTTGAGCTTGATCTTTGCTGCCGGACGCCCGCCCTCTGCAGTTTCCAGATCAAAATCCGAACTCCTCGTAGCAAACACATCTCCCTTGTGAGTCAACCCCTCGTCCGCTTTGTAATCGAAATCATCATATCCAGCTGCTTCCTCATCTAATAGCTCATTGGGATCGCGCCGGCGTTTAGTACCCTGTACAAGGGGATTCGCGATTGATTTCTTGGTAGGTCGGACTACTGTTGAAGTTGAAGTTGATGGTCCTGGGTCTTCAGAGGTGGGGGAAGCTGATCGTTTACGAGATTGATTTGGGCGTCGTGGTGCTTTCTTGAATGTGACCACTGGTGGTGGCATTGTTGCTTCGGACATTTTGACTGACTTTCGAAGAATATGGAGCCTAAGGAAAAGGCAAATAGGAATGGTTTGATAATGATGAGATGTTCAGGCGACTCTGTACTTGATCTTGAGTTATCAGATGAGTGACGATAGACAGATGACTAAGCAGGCGTGTCAAGGTGCCACTACGCCATAACTCCGGCAAGTTGTCTGTAATGCCGGGAGTGTTCACATTCAACTCAAAGGGGTAATAATCCGTATGGGTGGTGGTGGCAAAAAGGTGATGGTGTACAGTAGCCACAAGGTAACAAACATCAAAGAGTCAACAACGGCAGATACTCCTCACACTACACCACTCTACTTCTCTAGTGTTACCACCCGTTTCAATCTACTCAACACCTATCAAAACCAGTAAGTAATCATCTCCTACCATGAAACGAGCCCCCCTTTCCTTCTTTGGTGCATGCCACATGTGCGGGAGTAGCGGGAAAAGCGAGTAACAGAGCAAGGAATGGTTGTTTGTACCGTAACGCCGGGAAGTGGCTCCCCTCATCACCTTGCCTTCTTCATTCACTGCCACTATCTCATATTCCCGCCTTATCCCTCCCTCCTCCCCACCCAGCGACCTCCACTCACCACGTCCAGTTGCTTCATGGATAATCAAGACAACGATCTAGCAGCTGCTGCGGCAGCTGCACTTGATGCACCTCAATTTCATCACCCACTGCAGCAACCCGATTTCTCTCATCATCACCTAGATCCAAACAAGATTGAAGAGGTGCATGTGGATCATCAACATCACCATGAGGATGATCAGCATCATGATCTTGATGTTCAGCTGGATATCCCAGACGACGTGAATGATGATCTCAACTTGGATCTGGGCATGCACACCCCCAACCACGATGTCGATCTGGATATGGGTAGTGATTTCAGAAGACCACCTACGATAAGGAAGGGTATGTTCATATGCAAGCAAGTGGGGTCGAGCTAATGCATATAGCATGTGATTTATGCCATGCAGCCAAGCAGAAATGTTCCGGTGATCGACCTACATGTACTCGATGTGCAGCCGGCGGATGGCACTGCGTATACGCGCCCCGACAACGCAGACGCACCGTTCCAAAAGAACAGCGAGGTTCATCCGTAACTCACGATCAACCCAGATCCCAAGTCATGTCGGCTCTCAACTCTCAACCTCAAATGTCGTCATTACAACAACAACAAATGGCAAAGAAGAGAAAGTTGTCTCAGAGGGACTCGGCGTTTGGAGATGGGATTGATATGCAGCGTGCAATGGGGATGGCTGTGGATATGGGATTAGCGGCAGAGGAGGAGGGAGAAGAGTTGATGAGTATGACGGATGATCAGATGGTAGGTTGCATTTTAAGGCCAAGGGGATGTGTTGGCTGACTGTTAGTTGGAAGCTATCGCTATTGATGGTTACCTCGCGGATCTACCCCTCTCAACATTTGTCCATAACCTCCCATACAACCCTCAGCAGCAGAACGACAATCACATGACGTTCAACCCGGAAGATTTCCCCGCAGGCGATATGGACCAACACACTACATCTGCATTACGAGAAGCCATTTTCTCGCTGCACGAGTCCAGTGGAGGTGGTCAGACCCACGGTGATGGTACAGGGGAGCACAACGATAACGACGGAGCAGGACAGGACGATACCGACCCCCATCTTGCTTTACTCGACTTATCGATTCCAGGAGAAGATGGTAACGATGGCGAAAACAACTTGAGCGGCCTAGGCAACTTTTCAACATCCTCATCATGTAATCACGCATCCGTCATTCCTCACGTCCTATCACTCCTCGCATCTCAACCCCTTGAACCAAAAGCAGGAGCAAACACTCCACTCACATTATCTGTCTTCTCCCCCTTGGCAAGATCACTCCGATTATTTAACTCTGTCACTTCATGCCCCAACTGTTCAGCATCACCTCATCAAACCCTACCTCAACTCGCCCTACTCTCTCGAACAACAACGATCCTTACATTCCCTTTCCCTCCAGTCGAACCCGCGTCCGGCCAGACTGCCCAGATTCAAATCCACGGCGCGAGATTAGCAGGAACAGGAGTCTCTCAAGCTATCGAACAACACATTGTCGGGGTCATTTGGGATTCATGGCGAGCATCTGTTCGAGAGATTTTCGCTGCTTTCGAGAGGAAGGCTCAAGAGGTCATTACCCAGACTGCTATGGCCAATGCGGCCAACGAGAACGGAGGTCAGAACGCCAGTAGCTCCGAAACTCAGAGGGCAGGATTAATGTTCCAAGCGATGTCCAGGTTGGTCACAGCTATGGATGAGGTTGAAGGATAGGGATAGGTTGTGCATTGGAGTTCATGGGAAAATCAGAAAGAATCGGAATTGTATGGTATGGTTCGGACATTGGGATTTCAGCATTGGGAAACAAGTATATGGGCAGAATCAATCATCAAAATCAGCATTGTTGGTAGAGTACAAGACAATAGTAATACAATCAATGTACATGTAACATCTCGATTCCATTGTCGCAGAGGGCAGCCCACACTGCTGGAGGGTGCGGAACAGCATAATGGCATAATCAACAAGTAGTGTCTAATCGCGAGCTGTATTATAGTAAGGGGTAGGTATTTATATACAACAAAGACAGCATTAACTACCTTCCACCACTCCCCTCGCCTTGACCAATAGCACCAAGACTCTCATTCCTACTCCAAGGTGGTCTTTCCCTCTCACTCTCATTAACAGGACTAAGTAGCGTAATGTACTCAACAGGTGGTCTGGTCGGTAATGGCGGAGGAGGAGCATTCGGATCAATAGGTGTAGAAAGGGTTCGTTGGCTTTGTACTGGTGGTCTTTGACCCGTGACGGCAGCTTGGGCGGATTCGAATCGTTTTCGCATTTGTTCCTTTTCTTCTGCTGCTGACATGAATGCTGCAGGAGGCTGAGAAGAACCACTCCCACTCCCGCTTCCACTTCCACTTCCACTTCCGCTACCGATCTGTGGAGACACTGGTTGACTGGATTGGCGATTGACGGCGGCGGTGGCATCTTCAAACCTCTTTCGCATCTGTTCCTTCTCCTCCGCCGCTGACATGTACGCCGCAGGAGGTTTGGTAGACCCAATTCCACTTCCGCTCCCAGTTCCGCTCCCACTTCCGATTTGAGGTGAGACCGGTTGACTCGATTGCCTGTTGACAGCAGCAGTCGCATCTTCGAACCTCTTCCTCATCTGTTCCTTCTCCTCCGCCGCTGACATGTACCCTTTGACTGGGGGGATTGAAGATGCAGAACCCTGCTTCGAGTGGCCACTAGCACTCCCATTCGGAATGATTGGTGATCCCCCGACAGCAGCAGTGGCAGCTTCATATCTCTTTCGCGTTTGATCCTTCTCCTCTTCAGCCGAGGGGAAAGCTGTCGGTGGGATAGTAGCCCGTGTGCTCGATCCAGAAGCTTCATCCATTCTCGGCGATTTAGCTTGATTGACTTTGGTGGTAGCTTCTTCGAAACGTTTCTTCATTTGTTCTTTTTCTTCCGCTGCTGACATGTACGCAGCGACCTTGGGAGGTGCAGGTGATGTGGGCGCGGAGTCTATTGGGGGTGGTTTATCGTATGATGCGATCGGGGCCGAGGATGAAGATCCCCCTTGAGCGTTATTGACTTTATCAAGAGCTTCGTAATATCTCTTCATCTGGGCTTTCTCGTCGACTGGTAATCCAGCTCCACTAGTAGGTAGTGCTCGGCTCGAACTAGATCCAGCGAAAGGTGGAGGAACTTCTTGACCCTTTGGAATTGGTTGTTGGACGGACCGATCTCCTCGACCTTGATTATCGTGGTACATCTTCATCGCTATACTACCACTCAATGGGGTCGGACCAACTTGCATGGATGTAGGACGTTCCCTCGCATGCAAGACAAGAGGAGTAGTAGGTGATGAGTTAGGATTAGAAACTATTCGAGTTGATCGCTCATCGACGTATCGGTTCATTGCTTCTTTATCGGATAATTCCCGGGGACCAGTACTGCCTTGCGCAGATGGATTCCCATAGAGAGCATCGTATGGAACAGGATTTCCGATGGGTGCTAGAGACGACGTGCCGTTTGGATATGGTGATGGTGAGACGGCTCGAGAGGATATTGATCCTGTATCCGAAGCTCCCACTCGACCGGTGGCCTCTTCATACCTCTTCCTCTGAAGTTCCTTTTCCTCAGCAGCGGATAGGGTAGCCCATGGCATACCACCTGAAGGCGAGTCGGTCCTTTCGATACTTCCACCTCCACCCGTTCGCGAGACAGCATCATTATATCGTTTCTTGTGAATCTCCTTCTCTTCCGCCGCCGACAAGTAGGTCGGCTGCCGATCGGTTCCCGCTGCAGGTGGAGGAGCAGATGATCCCGAACCACTACCACTACCACCAGTGGCCGCCTCGTACCTCTTTCTCTGTTGTTCCTTCTCTTCCGCCGCAGTCAATACAAGCGCAGGTATGACGGGAGAAGAAGGTCCAGAAGAGATCTGAGTATGTTGAGAAGGGGTATCGTAATCTGGCGGAGCGTCCATTCCGATATCCTTCATAGAGGCACCCGTTTGAGATTGTGTATTTGCTGCTCGGGCTCTTGCTTCGTTGTACAAGCGCTGTTTTTCTGCTTCGGCGGGAAGCCAGGCGGAAGGTGCGGATCGTGAGTCACTTGCACCCGTTTGTCTAGTGGGTGTTCTGTTACCATTTGAAGATGGTACGGACGAGTTCAACTGGATGTTAGCTGAATGTTTATCTAAATATGAGTAAGACTTACATATTCGTGCTCCGCGAGCGATTCTAGTTGGTCTCTATCCCTCATACCGAATGTACCAGTCGTCATAGTTGAATACCTCTTGTTCCTCCCATCACCAGCATCTACAGCCTGAAACTGAGGGCCAGATTGACCACTGGGTGACTCGAGCTGAGGCGATAATGGTCGATCAACAGAAGAACCATAGGACGGCGTTCGAATTATACGCCCATTCTGATATGGACTAGGTACCGGCATCGAGTTCCTACCAACAGGCATTGAATTGTACGATCTGGAATTAGGATTCGACATGGCCATAGACATGGGTATTGGACCACCGAATTCGTGGGTCGTAGTAGTAGTAGTGATTGTCGAAGATGATTTCCGACGACTAGCTTCCGGGCGAGGCTCGAATCCCTGGACGGGGGGACGGGAAAGTGGATGTCCAGAGAATCCAGGTGGGAAATCAGGCTGACCAAGGCCGGACAGGTTGTTGGGCACGAATGTTCGAGGAGCTTGCATCGGTGGGGATTGTCGGGGGATTGTGTTGGTTGGCGAGTCTGGGCGTGTTGAAGGTGGGTTTGATGAATGTGGTGCTGAAGGACCTGGACATAAGGGTGGAAAGTGACCGATATCCCTGCTTGTCAGCTCATCCCATTCCCAAGAAGGACAAGCTTACCTGACTGCCTGTTGGGAATGTGCCCTGCTGAAAGGTCCCACGACATATTTGATCCCCTTGACCGCGAGCTCCGGAACGCCATCACATACAGCCTTGACTTCCAGCTCGTAACCTACTTCAATTGACCTTCCATTTCTCACCGTGACCAACAATTTATCAGGCGCCATGGGTATATCAATCCTTGCCGACTTCTCTCCTCCCCTGCCCAGCGTCTCATCAATGGGATATCTCGCTGTAGCTACCGTTCTCGATTTTGTCGTGGGCGGAGCGACCTTCTTTGATTTCTTCTTATCCTGAGATGAAGAAACTTGGGTAACTGTAACGACTTCGAGAAGTGTACATTCGAATCCTTTTACTCTGAATGGTTTCGGTTGAGACGACTTTAACACCGCCGTCAAGAGTATACGGTCATTTGGTCCGAAAGCCGAGTAGGGGCGCTGTACTGTCATTTCAATAGCTCCATTTGCTGCTGTAGCATTGAAAGTGTCGGGTTGGTTATATAATGGCCAAGCGGAATTGAGTTCGTGTTTCGTTATCCTCAAATCCTCTGTCGTCTTGTTCACACTACTCGCATCCTTCTTGAACATCCCTCCCTTCTGCTTATAACATACAGCAGCTACTAGCTCGTACCTAATCCCAGATTCCTTCATCATCATCACCGTCGGTGGGATATTCTCTGGGAGCGGTAAGAAGAATTTAAAGTCGGCCGTCTCTAGTACGTCGAATTCCTTGGCAGTATTTTGAGGTGTCCATAACGTCTGAATCTCTCCGACATGTTCCCATGTCGACCGGTCTTCTGATGAAGAAGTCTTGAAACCAGGAGGTATGATTTCGTGTTTCCTAATCTCCACTCGGACCCATTTAGCCTTGATAGGCACCGCACCGACACGGATCTCGACTGTACCGTGTACACCTGGTGGTCTTCTTGAAGGACCGCCTGGAATTCCTGGGAATCCTTGGATGAATGGTAGATGCGGCGGCGCACGTAAGGATATGCGAGCCGGGTGAGACATGGCGTCGAGTGACCTAGGTATATGGGTATGTAAGAGTGGTCCGAAGCATGCATGTACCGCGGATTGACAGACTTGTAGTTGATTACGTAAACATGGGGCTCCTCGACGTCATCGATCACCCGTATACGGCGATACAATTGTTGATGATACTACCCTCCTCTCTGTATTATCATTTGTACTTCATCCTATACCACAGACCAGCAATGAAGGACTACATTGTATCAGCGCTCAAACCGCTGGTACCGTACATCCCACTTTTACCGAAACCCGTCCTCTCCAAACTCCAATATGTGCCAGTATTACCAGCACCAGTCCGAGCCGTAGCCCCCTACCTCCCCCTTCTACCGACACCGCTCCTAACCCTCGGACCGACAGTCGCATTCCATATCGCATCTCACTCTTCTCCCAGTCCGACCGCCTTCTTCACATCATCAACGACGCACCCCTTACACGCTCCTCTCTTATTCTTACTATCCTCGATCCCATTCACCTACACCTTGGGCTTGATCACCAATAATGTATCCTGGGTAGATCGATGGTGGCCTTTCTACACCCCTTTCTGCTCTTTCCTACTAGTTCTACATATGGTCTACAACGAACACGCAAAGGTACTCACGCATAACGCTCCTCGAGCATTCCTGCTCTTTGGATTGCAATTATGCTGGTCGATCCGGTTACTCTCGCACGCAAGGAAGAGGGGATTCTACGATCTCACAGGAGAAGATTATCGATATACGCAAGTAAGGAAGATTATTCCTAAATGGGCTTTCGCGTTGCTTCACTTGTTTGTCGTCGCCATCGCTCAACCAGTCTTAATTTTTTCCCTCTGTCTACCCGTCCACGCAGTCATGTCGATGCCTCCCTCGGAACTTTCTGCAGGTCCAATCTCGGCACTCAGTATCCCATTCTCATCACTAATCCCTTTCCTACCAATCTCACGTATTTCGGCTCCCCCATCGACTCCCGTTCTCAATCTGGCCGATCTGTTTCTCACGGCTCTATCGGTTGGTCTGCTTTACGTAGAGTGGACCTCTGATCGACAAATGTACGAGTTCCAGGAATCGAAACATAACGCTCCTAAAGATACCAAGAGGATCCACCCTGGGCCATTTACACCTCGGTCAATGTTTACCGGCGCTCCTCAGCCCGCTTCATTCCCTGTATCCCACAACCCTGGTTTCCCCACGAAATCACTTTGGAAGTATTCAAGGCATCCCAACTTCGCTGCGGAGCAATTATTCTGGTTTACCCAGGCTCTGTTTGTGGTCGGCGCTGCTGAGAGTAGTGGGATCACTCGGTCAGGATGGGTTGGAGGTAGTGTCTTTGGGCCTGCTTTTGCGGTGAGTCACTCGTGGGATATTACCGGAAGATATGCTGATGAGATAGCTCAGCCTCTTGTTCTGTGGAAGTACTTTCCTGACTGAGTGGATATCTGGCTGTAAAGTAAGTTAGCCTCTCTGGCTACAGAAGTCGAGCTGATGGTCAGTACCCCTCATACTCCAAATACCGGCAATTAGTAGGCCAATTCCTACCTCAGGAAACCGCCATCTTATGGCTCTGGGCACGGGCCATGGGCACGAGGGATAAGCTGGAGAGAGAACTATACCAAGATCAGGAGGATCCCAAGCGTAAACAGAAGAAGTCATCATAGGCTCACCTCAAACATGCATAATTAGCCGTAAACAAGCGGAACCAAACGCGGATCATCTAATCTATCATTGTTCCTGCCCACTTTAACTATTGCTATATAAATACCTAGCCAATAATGCCGTCTTTACGCGAAAGGTCAAAACGCCCTTCGTATGCTTTACTTGCGGATCCACTCGAAGGGCTTCTTTCCGATGAAGATCGTGATTCGGACGCTTCGCACGCTGAAGGTTCTCAAGCAGGTGCTAAACGACGTGCCAAGTCTGAATCATCTGCCTCCACCGACTTTGGCGCCGCAAATACTAGTGGACCCAAGGGCAAAGGAAAGGCCAAGGCAGGCAAGAATGGGAAAGGAAAGGGCAAGGGAAAGGCGAGTGCATTTGAGGATTCAGGATCAGAATTTGAGGGACCATCAAGTGGGGAAGACGAAGACGACGATATGGAGGATGATGTTGTTGATGAAGTTGAGGAGGAGGCTAAGGAGGATGATCAGGGTATGGATGATGTAGAGGACAATAAAGAGGATGATCTAGTGGAAATCAACTCTCCACCTCGTAACGCTCCCCCGCCTCGTAGGATACCTACCGCTTTCACCAATGCGCCGTCACACTCGAATCAAGCGGCTTACGTTCAATCCGACACGAATCTAATTCCACTACGATATCGAGAACTTGTAGTCAAGCATTCCGAAATCATAGCAGCTCCATTTAGAGGTAAACCATCGGCAACGCCAAAAGAGAGGGATTATAGAGCGAGAACATTAGATCCGGTCGTACTTCCCCATGGACCTCGTACACCATTTGTCACACGCTTGAAGAAGGAGGTCAGAGGTAGGGAAATGGCAGAAGTAATATACGATCAGAGGTTAGGACATGATACGAACGAGGTCGGAGAGAAGTTGAGAAGACAGAGGAATGCTTCATTGGTTGTCAAGTCGGTCACGCTAGCTGCTCCATGGCAGGTGTGGCAAGGAGAGGGATGGTGGCCTGAGATGGCACCTGGTCATCCTGCTACTGCTCGCCGGGATGCAGAAGATAGAACAGAGCAGGCTCAGCAGAAAGGGGTACCCAAGACGGCCAAAGGCTGGACGCCGAGAGACGCAGTACGTCTAGGCGTAGAACGTGTGGGCCGGTACAAGATCGAGCAAATGCGTTTGCTATCCAAAGAGTGAGCTCCATCCCACCAACCCAATATAGGCGAAGCTGACTCTGCAAGGCAAGCTGTCGCCTACATGCCAATCCCAAAGGATCTAAACGGGAACCCGCATGCCACCTTCAATATCGGTCTTCACGACAAACAGATCAAACTCGACTTCAAACCCCTCGACTCCCATCCTCTAGGTAAGTCACTTCTTCACATGAAATTGTCGAGCTGACAGAGTAGAACGATTCAATCCGACCAGATCAGGATTCATATTCTCAGCAGGCGGACCCATATGGGGAATGGACTGGTGCCCTTTTCCAGATTCCAAGGCAGAAAGCACGTCACGCTTTGTTTTGCAGAGTCTCGCTGACAAATAGAGCACGCGCACACGCAGTACCTAGCGGTCAGCACAATGCCTCACCTCGATACAAAAGCCTCGATAGGTCACAAATGGCCTACCAACAGCTCAGCTTCGATCCAGATTTGGGGTGCAGCACCACCTATCCTCGATTCCTCAGATAAGGTGATCGTGGAAGGACATATGAATTGTGAACTCGTACTCTGTGTTGGAGGTGGGCCGGCTCTTGATTTGAAATGGATGCCTATGGGGGCTTGGGATGATGTAAGTATTCGACTGGTAGCTGTTACTGATGGAGCAGGATGATGGCATTGATGGCATACCGAAACTTGGGATTGTTGCTGCTTGTCAATTGGATGGAAGTGTCTCGTTCTATGCGGTACCACATCCCAATGATATACGACTCCAGTCCGGCACACCCGAGGGGCAAACTATATATTGTAAGTCATCTTGCGTTGACCAAAGGCATAATGCCAATCTCGAGGAAGAACACTGACGATGGTAGGGCAGATTGATAAACCTCTCCTACGTCTCGAGCTGCCAGATTCCATGTGCAACTGTATCGACTGGATCAACGGCGGCAGGCTCATCTGTGGTACATCGACTGGTGAGTAACATGCATACTTGAGAGTTTGAGCGTTTTGATGCTGATAAACAGGTTTCATTGCCGTGTGGGATGTGCTGGCAGCCCTTAGAAATCCTGACATCGGTCCCCGTACGTCCACCCATGCTTCCACTCGTTCTGAGCTGACATGATAGCTCTGCCATCAATGTATATCAGCGTCGCCCAATCTATGATCAAATCAGTCGCTGTAGGTCGAGATCCCCCAGAAGACGCGAATGGGACGTCAGACTATACTCGTGATCCAGTCTACGCCGTCTGCGCCTCACACGATGCTACCGTCAATATCATCGATCTGCGAGATCGGGAACAGCAATACGAGCTGATCAGATCAAGGAGTGAGCTTATTTCTCCGGTAGTCCTCATTCGAGCTGATGAACAGTGCCGACTATGTCTGTTGCTTGGTCGAACCAACTCGGATGTCCTGCTTGGGCTGATAATGATCATACACCACAACTCCACGATCCGAGGGGACGGTTCAATTCCAAGTCGTACGGCTTTGCTCATCATCGAGGGCCAGTCTGGGTAAGTCGTCCGCAGTTCTATGAGGTCGACGCTGATGCACAGTCTATTGCGATGTCGGATTACCATACTATGGCATTGACTGGTAGTACCGACGGCTCTGTGGTATTGAGTAATCTGGAAGCTGGATGGTTCCGTCGTCGTGGTGGGGTATGTCATTTCTTTCTACAATCACCTCAGTGCTGATGGTCAGGGAATGATATTCCAACGTCTCTTCGAAATAGACTATGACATCTACTCAGGCGAATACCGAATCATAGACGACTACCTTCCTGTCGAACTAGCTCTTGAAGCAGCCCAGCAAAAGAACGCAAACAAAGCAAAAGGTACAGGTCATTCCCTAGAGGGTAATCAAGTAGCAGCAAAATCAGCAGATTGGTCTTTAAACGTTGCGATCCATAAAGTGTGTTGGAACAACAACAATGGTCTAGGAAGAGCCGGATGGGCGGCTAGTGGGAGTGCTAGTGGGATTGGGAGGGTTGATATTATTAGAGGAAGGTTTATAAATGGTAGAACACCCGCTGGTCTGGGTCCATGACAAATGCATCTATAGTGTGAGCAGATAGATAGCCGAGAGTTCCGCCGGAACTAGACCGAAGGAAGCGACGATCATGTCGTGATGTCCATTCTCATTACCACTTGACGCTACACCTACACAAATCTCAATAACACCTTAGAGCAGCAGTGTAACCAATAACAGGATGCCTAGGCATATACTCAAGCCATTGCCTCGGGGTAATCCAACAGCGAGGGCTGGAGCATCAGGAAGTAGACAAGCAAATGTAGGGATGGACTGGAGTAAGCTCGACAGGGTACAGGTCTTGGGAACAGGTCGAACGGATGATGGACATACTGGGTATGCTCAACGCACTGTCTCTCAGGGCAAGCTGAAGCTGTGCCAAGATCAAGCTGATGGAAAGATGTGTAAACGCCCTATCCTGGTCGGATGATGGCGATATTCTCCTCTCCGGCTCAGACGACAAGAGGTACGTTTCCATCTTATGGTCACGAGCAAGCTGATAGCCAGAGTATGTATTTGGACCCCTGACTCATCTTCAACAGCAAGCTCATCGACCTCTCCGCACCCTATGAAACTCTCTTCATCATTTCATACCGGCCACCGCGCGAATATCTTTTCCGCCAAATTTCTACCCAATGCAGGGACACCGACTATCGTGACTGTAGCTGGGGATCATGAGATTCGTTTACTCGAGATTGAAAGGCTCTCGGCAAGTGGACATAGACCCGAAAGGTGGGAACATGGTGGTGCAGGGTAAGTCCCGTTCACGACTCGCTTGAAGGACAAGAAGAATTGATGTATAGGGTCAAAGTACTCAAATGTCATCGCGATCGTACCAAGAAGATAGCTACCGAGAACTCTCCATTTCTGTTCATGACAGTCGCAGAAGACGGGACAGTTCGTCAACACGATTTACGCAGACCTCATCATTGTCGCTCCGAATGCCCGGATCCATTATTCCGAGCTCCGCAGGGTGTAGACCTATATTCTTTGAGCGTCAGTACGCCTGCACCTCATATATTCGCAGTGGCCGGAAGGACAGATACGGTAAGTTTGCTCTTCCATTCTTTCAAGAATGTTGGAAAGAAAGGCTGATGGCAGGCGTTCATATGTGATAGGAGGATGTTGGAGAAACATAATCCCAGTTGGGGGAACAAGGTCGTAGGATCAGGGCAGGTCCATTGTGTCCGACGCTTGGGATTGCCAGATAGTGAATGGGAGAAAGTTCAGCCTTCTGGGACAGAACGGCTGTTTGCCGGAGAGAGGCATATCACATGTGTAAAGATGAGCCCAGAGCACGCCGACGAGGTCAGTCCCCCCTTCTCCATGCAATGTTCGCTAATGGCTCAGGCAATCGTGTCATTCCAAAGACATTCCACATCTTTGTTTTCGATATACGATGACCCAGGAACCTCATCAGCTCGCAAATCAGCCAGTCCGATTATACCGCCCAACGAAGGCAGTAACGCCCGACGAGATCCTATTGATCCTACGGTCACGCTTGCACCGAAAGTTCCTATACGGATTAGGAAACCTTCATTGGGCAAAAGAAAGAAATCGGAAATGGCGGAGAAGACTACAGATTCTGCTTCTGCCAAGCAAAAGACGGATGAGATTGGGGCTGGGCCGAGTTCTTCGGAAGAGAATTCGATTGCTCAAGGACCTGGATGGAGTGACGAGGTAGATCCGACATCGGGGTCGAGTGGCAGCTCAAGCTCGACAGCTGCTCAGGATCCCGGCCTAATACAGGATCTACAAGAGGAGGACCTTCGCCATCTCATGAACGAAGACGGAGACGACGACGGGGAAAGTGTTATCTCGATATCTACATCCGTGATCAGTGAGATCTTCAACACCGCCCTCGGACCCGTGAACCCCGAACACCCAACAGCCGATGATAGATATGACGATATCGACCGTGCTCCACCCGGTATATTCGACGACGACATGTATGACGATTACGACATTGACGCAGATGATTATGGTGAATACGAAGATGATGAGGATGGGGGTAATGTCGATTTTGGGTTATATAATGATGATGACGATGACAACGATGGGATTGACGATTATGATGTCTATGAAGGGGATTATGGGGATGAGTACGATGAAGAAGATGAGGATGAAGATGATTATGAAGATGTGGATGATGATTATGATGATGGAGATGAGGCGATGTATCCAGATAGGAGATCTGCAGACACGGAGTTCGGGGGAGTTGAGTTGATTTATCCAAGGAGGATGTTAAGGGGAGCAAAGAATATCGAGACTGTTAAGGATTGTACGTTATCACAACCATCTTACAAAAGGCAATATGCTGATGACTAGGTAATTTCCTAGGTCTTCGCTCTGATAAAGTATGTTCAGGAAGTGATGATGGACATTTCTTCGTCTGGGATAAAGATACCGGACGTCTGGAAGGTATATGGGAAGGAGATGGGTCTATCGTTAATGGTCAGCTGTCTCACCCTGAACCGCTGAGAATTACAGCTGACGAGTAGTCATGGAACAACATCCAACTTTACCAATAGTAGCAGTGTCGGGTATTGATGATACCATCAAAGTGAGTCCTCCCTCCATTCCACGATGGGTCTGACAAAGTAGATGTTCGCACCAACGCTCACTCCTCCCAATCCATCCTTCTCCCGAACCCACCTACAGGGTACAATCATCAAGAACAACACCGATCCAAATAGGATACACATGGGCTCTGCGCTTGACCGCCTGAACATCTTCCAGCTTTTCGGGGCACAGGGTCTGATGCCGTCTGCAGATGATCCAGAAGATGATGGAGGACCTATAAGACCGAATTGCGAGACTCAATAAACGAGGGAAGCATACACTGTAGCTATACATCATGAAAATCATCAACAAAATCTACGTAAAATATCAGCAATGCTTTAACAAGCCATCAAATCGAATCCCAACCCATCTCTAGCCCTATCTAATCCTGACTGTATTCTTATTCCTACCCATCCCGTTCTCCGTCTCTTCACTACTCTTCTTGCCCGTCTTTGCTTCCCAGATCTTCCAAAACTTGAGATTCTCATCACCAGCACCGGTAGCCACAGTAGTCCCGTCAGGGCTAAGGGTACTACTCAACACTCGACTATCGTGGGCGGGTACATCGTATATCTTCTCCAATGATGGGTAAGACCAGACGGATAAGTTGTTGTTTGGGAAACCGTGGGTCGAAAGGATCTCTTTGGAATGAGGAGACCAGATGAGGGATGTGACTTGAGAGTCTGTACATAGCGAGGATGTTCGAGCACCGGTGGTGGATGACCAGAAATGAATCTTGAGATCGGCACTTCCTCCTCCTGTGGCTAGAAGGGATGACTGCCATGGGCACCATGCGAGAGCCTACCGTCAGCGGGTCATTTGAATGAATCCCGTACCTTGACTGCTGCGAGGTGATTTCGCTTGGTCCACTTGGCTGTACCTCTCGGGACACCCTCACCAGTCTGCATCACCGACTGCCCAATCCGGCCACTGATTGTCAGCATTGTAATTCGCTTGTGTACTCACTCCCAGCAGTTGACGACATTATCGTTTCCTCCACTAGCCAGTAATTGCCCATCCGACCTCCACTTGAGACCACACACCTGGAATTAGCTTGGACGAATAGAGTACTATGACACTCACCTCGGCGGTATGACCCATCAACTCCATGACTTTGTGTCTCGAGACTCTGACATCATGGTGGTGGATACTACCATCACGACATCCAGACGACAAGACATGACCATGCCATGATAACGAAGGTACTCGTGCGTTGTGCCCCTTCATGGTTCGCATCTTTGTCCCTTCATCCACATCCCAGACTTCCACATCGCCAATATCATTACCGATTGCCAAGTACGAGCCGTCATCTGACCACGACATGGCTGTCACAGGAATTTGAGCGTCTCTATGAAATCAGCAACTCTCACGGAAAGGTACTCACGATCCCTCTCCGAGCGCCGTTACACTGCCACTTTCCGCATCCCAAACATAACCCAAATCTCCTAGACCGATAGCAACTCGATTCGAGCAGCCCCAATCAATAAGATTGAGGTAGTAGTCATCTGCAAAACCAGGAGCATCCAAGATTCGATCAGGGATATACGGAGGAGCTCGTTTCTTCAATCCAGTGGCTCCAGGTCCGGTCGTTGTAGTACCTCGGCTGGCGGATGATGTGGAGTGTAGAAGGTAATTTCTCTGCTGGTCGAGATGGGAAGTAGCGTGAGAAGCTGGGGGAGGGGCGGATCGGAATGACAGGATACGCCTGTTGGTATTGGGGATACCGAGTGATGCGCTGAGGGACGTAGTGGAAGCATCGGTCGGCTTCTCACCCGAACCCTCATGGTCAAGAGCCAAAGTTGGGGCACTCGTCATGGACGTATCGGCAGATTGGCTCGTGGAGCTGGTTCTCGATGGTACGAATCTATCAAGCTAGTCATTAGCATTGTCCGTCAGTGAACGAAGTCGAGCTTACATCTCTTCCTTTCGCTCCCTCTTTGCCATTTTCCTTTTCTCGCGAAAAAGAGTAGTCCCCGTTATTGGCCATTGAGGCGATGTCCATCTTCGGCATGCCCTCACGTAAAGAAGCTATAGCATCCGTATCACCACCCTTCCTTGGCGAAGTAGAAGCTTTTCCAATGAAGGGGTTGGAGCTGATTATCAGTCAAGTTTCCAAGTAATAGGGTTGAGTGATGACTTACACGTCCGCAGCAACATTTGAGCCTCCGGCTTTTGATTGCATGTCGTTAGTTATATTTTTGGACGTAAATGTTTTGCTGTTTGGTATGCTACGAGGGGTATATATGCTGAATCGAAGTCTCAAGAAGTAAAGAGAGGAGGGGTAGAGTAGTGTATAGGGATGGTTCAAGCAAAACAAAGCAGTCGCGTAACTGGCAGATGAAGCTCAAGCCTATCTCATCTCGTGCCTGTTTCAGACGCACCTAACTCATTTTGCTCATGTCAACCGATCAACGATCTTAATCTCTAGTGTTATGCTAACATTCGCAAGCAGAGGTGCTGGCCCAGGTCCATCTACACTCGCCTTCCGACTATCTCTGGCCAGAAAGAGTCTTACTTCCAATCCCATTCCAGCCTGTCCCGCGCAATCTCGACCTCATAGCGTCTACAAATTTAAACCGAAACCCGTCATCCCAAATATCAAGAAACCGCCTCCGGCACCTTTCATCACAACTCTTAACGATCCGCAAGCTGTGGTAGATGCGACAATCAAGTGTTGCTGGAAGCGAGACACTAGAGGTCTAGTGGACGGATGGAAGCGGCTTCGGCAACTCGATGCAGTTGGGCGTATCAAGTCGAAAGAATTTGTCGTGCTCAGTGACTATGTTTGGAAGATTTTCATCACACAGGGAGCCGAGATTCTATCTCATCGAGAACGATATACTGTCCTTGAGGATATTGCGATAGAAGCAGCCGCTCGAGACTCGTGGAAAGGTCTATACACCCTCTTCATCGCGGCACTACGGAACGGTCATCCAGCACACGTCGCAAATGCCTTTGAAAGGTACAAGACCGCCATTCACGAAGTACAAGGCAAGACACGGAGTGGACATCTAGTGAGAGACAAGATTGCAAGGGATGAGAGTAGACTGGAAGGATATGGTCCCAAACCTCTGACTTATGTCTATCTTTTCGCCATGATGCGGCTCGAGCAAATCAACGGCAGAGTCATCATGAGTGTTTTCGAAACTCAGCGGTCATTGTTCAGTAGTCCACACAAGATGATGGATACCGTACTGGCTTCGATCCTTCCGACTATACCGAAAACAGAGAGGGCGATCGTGCAACGCGATTACTACAAATTGATCGATACTGCCCTGTTCGTCTTGAACATCTGGCATCCTCAAGCTTTACTACGAACGATGCGAGATCTCGATTTCAACGCAGATTGGCGTGCGCTTCGAAAGCTTTACGATCGCTTCCTAGATTTGTCTATCGGACCAAACAAGCTCGTCCACGCCTATGACCTACACGAACGCGAACGCGCCCATTACGACGAGGTTCCGTTCACTACTGCCATCTGGCGTGAGTCTCGCGAGCTGTAGGTCCTGGCCATGGAGCTGACCTGTAGTACGGTTTGTCGCTTATATGAAGCGGGCAGGCGACCTTGCCAGTCTGAAAGATATGTTGGAGAAGCAGATGCCGATGCGGGGTCTCAAGCCATCTCCTCTAGTTTACCGAGCATTTCTCATATCATTCGCCTACCTCGCAAAACGACAAGAATCGTCGCTTTCTTTGAAACAACAAGCGGTCGAAGCGGCTGAAGACCTGTGGGGCGAAATCAACCGGATTGGTGTACCTGTCAACGATGATCTACTATCAGGCCGCATCGAAAGCTTGTCCATGTACGATCCTGTCTCGGTTCCGGCGTTGTACCAAATTATCTCAAGCGGAAAGTTTCCCCAGGCCGGTATCAAGACGCTTACCTGTCTGGTCAATTATTTCATGCGACAAGGTCAAGCGGAACAAGCTCTCGAGATCATTCGAGCTGGACTGGAAGGCAGAGGGATCTCTCAACCACACAAGTCTGCTTTCACTAGTGTCATCAAGCTAGCCGCACTTTCCCAATATAGGGGCAAGGAGAGTCAGCGTCTAGTGCTCAAAGCGCTCGAGCTTAAACCGGCAAAGATCCCTCTGGACCCTGCATCTGTCGGACTCGTACTCGCTCATATGCTCGCTTGGGGCTACAAGACCGATCGAGTCCTCGAGGCGTTCCGTCAAAACATCATGCAGAGCGAACGTTTCAACATGATCGATTGCTGGGAAGTCACCATCACGTCCATGTTGACCCGTTATCAGGATCACCACGAAACCACCGAGAGCGAATTCTATGTTGCCATCAAAATCTTGGGCTTGACACGAACCGAACCACCACGCAATATTTCACACTACACTGGGCAACTACTCTGGAGCAAGATTTTTCGACGTCTTATTGCGAGCTCGCTCTCAGCAGAAAGGCGCGCCGAACTGCTGGATCTTTGCGTCGATTCTTTCCCTCCCCCTGAGGTCCTCCAATTTGTTCCGGACCGCTTCCTCGCCATCATTGAGGATGCTCTCATCCGACCTCGCCGTGATCGGATCGCCGAAGTCAAAGGTCTAGTCGAATGGTACCTCGAACGTAGTAAAATGTACACCGGAGACAGGCGGCTTGTCACGATCGGTTACGTCCAACTGTGTGTCCGACATGGTGAATTGGGACTCGCCCTGAATATGGTGGAAGAGCATGATTCGATGAGCAACGCAGCAAAGAGACAGGCTCGAGCTGTGATTGAGCAAGTGACGAGGGGTAGGCCTGCGAGCCCTGCTGTACTGGATGAATTGAGGTTGGCAATGTATGGACAATTCAAGTCAAAGGACGACGGGCCGATCCTTGAACCCGAGCCCGAGGTTGAGAGTGACAGAGATGGAAGGGCGGATGATAGGCTGGTCGCGGAGTCGGATGATGGGGACTTTGATCTAGATGGGGAGGAATACACTTGATTAGATAGATATTATGCAGCACTATTCTATAACTAGACCGAGGAATTCGGCCCGCATAGCCGGCGCGTCAGCTGTGACAGAGTTTAATTCAAGTCCGGACGACCTTATCATCAAAGCGTCAGTACTACGGGCTATCCTTAAGCAATGCGTTCCGATGAGGTCGACTACAGTCGGGCTATACGATCGATACCCGACGAGAAGGCGAGATCCGCTCCACGCCCCATTGTAGGCATTGTCAAGGACCTACTCGCCAAAGTCCTCATGCCTCCACTCGTTCTCGCCGAACTACCTTATCTCATCTACATCAAGTTGTTCAAGCGCAAGACAAGTCCACAATGGTCATTCCTCCGTCTGTTCGTCGTCAATTCAATGCGATTGACGAGCTGGGTGTTCAATACGACCATTCCGCAACCGAGATCGGAGCAGGAGCAATGGGGTATACCGTCAGATGGCGAGCCGTACAAGGAGGCTATCAGGACGGGAGAGATCGGGTTCGAGATCGTGAAGCTGAATCCAGTGGACGATAGTATGAGGAAGGGCATTGCGAAAGTTCCAGCGGTCAAGGGGGAGCTTACACCTGGATTTTGGTTTCGGCCAAAAGGCGCAAAGACGGATCAGGTCATCCTGTATATTCACGGAGGGTGAGTCCTTCCTTTTACACTGGTGGACAAAGCTCATGGCAGTGCTTATGTACGAGGCCACCCGATGTGGCAGCCTCTGGCCAAGGATCTGGCGATAGAGACGAGCACACCTGTCTTTGGTGAGTAATCCTCGTTGCGACTGGTCGCTAATCAGACAGCTGTCAATTACCGCAAATGTGTGTCTGCTACAACTGCTTTCCCGGCTCCGCTACTCGACGCCCTATCGGCCTACACCTACCTACTCAAGACCTATGAATCATCGACGATAACATTCGCTGGTGACTCGGCTGGAGCACATTTATGTCTCTTCCTATCACGATACCTCCAACTCGTCAATCTACCTCAACCTAAAGCCATGGGCTTGATCTCCCCCTGGTCAGATTTCGCTCCGGCTTATCCCAGCTACAAGACGCATGGGTGGTTCGATTTCTTAGAACCCAAACGTCTCGCTACTGCCGTCGACAGCGCTCTACGGTGGTACGCCCCATTCATGAGAAGCAATGTATGGTTCTCGCCGGCCAAAGCTTCCAAGGGTGACTTTACATATCTGGCAGACGCAAATGTTGATATGCACCTGACACTGGGTACTCGAGAGTTGTTTGAGGACGAGATCAGGTTGCTCAGAGAAGTCATGGAGAGAGACGGAGTCAACGTCCGCTTATACGAGGTGAGTACCACGCGTGGACCCGTTTACTGAAGCGAAGCACATTGACGGCGTACACGCCGAGATGAACCTCGACCCGAAGTCTCGAGTAGAGTTCATCCAGGGTCTGAAGCGATCTATTGCAAAGAACCACGATTGATTTGGAAGTTTGGAAGAAGTTTCACCGGGTTTGTCCGCGGTCAGCACGTAGACATTCCGTCCATAGCCGTATGATTCTCATGGCTTTTTTCCGGTCCCGTACATGTTTCACTGATCGTTCCCTTGCTCCGGTCAAGTTTCGCCGCGGATTTGTCAAGTGGCGTGTTTGTAAGCGAGAGTGTGGAGGTGATTAGCAAATTTTGCCAAGAAGACATCACCCCTTGCCGCCGGTAGAAGCCCCGCGACCCTGAGCTGTTCCCATTCTGGCGGGTGCCGAGGAGTCTTTTTCGAATCTCCCTCAAGCGGCAACGGAAGAAGCGAAGTAATCGGAGCTACAGAGCGCTTCGGCGGGGCGTCATCGGGGTGAGAAAATTCTGTTGATTGGGCCAACGAGAGGCCCGGTTATGAAAGGGGGAACCAGGGGTTACTATATATTGCTGAGGTCGGTCCGAGAATCATCTTTTCTTCCCTCATCTTTTCATTCAGCCTTCTGTTTGCCTCAAGCAAGATGGCCGACATCAAGAACGAAGAAATCATCCAGAATGACAATGCTTCGGCTATTGAGGCGAACTTGAAGGGAGCTTCAGAAGACCCATTAGCCCCTGGGACAGAAAGGCGAATTGCCGTTGAGAAGAAGCTGAAGCGAAAGCTCGATGCTCGGTGAGTGAATGACACCATACGTATGTTCCACTGCTGATCGCTAGATGCTCTCTATTCGTTTTGATCTACATCCTCAACTATCTCGACCGAAACAATATCGCAGCCGCCCGTCTTCGTGGTCTGCAAGAGGACCTAAGCCTTTCCAATACCGAATACTCGACATGCCTGAGTATCTTGTATGTCGGATACATCTTGATGCAAATCCCCAGTAACATGATCATCAACAAGATCTCCCGACCAAGTTGGTACATTGCTGCTGCTGTACGTCCCCCCCTATCAGCTTACGATCCTGTGCTGATATGCAGATGCTTCTATGGGGTCTCATCTCCACTCTCTCTGGTGTCGTTAATGATTTCGGGGGTATGGTTGCTACGTAAGTCACTTTTGGCGCATCTCAGAAGAACTCCGCTAACTAGCAGTCGTTTCTTCCTTGGTATGTTCCCTGGCAAATCATGTGACGTCCCTTCTGACCAGCCCCAGGTTTCGTAGAAGCTGCTTTCTTGCCCGGAGCGCTCTTGATCCTGTCCAAATGGTACACCAGGCGAGAATTGACTTTACGAAACGCCCTTTTGTTCGCCGGAAACCTAATTTCGAACGCTTTCTCCGCATTGGTAGCTGCTGGAATGTAAGTTCGACTTCTACCTATCGTGTGACTATGCTAACCTCCAGCTTGTCGAACATGCAAGGCTCTCTCGGTCACCCTGCTTGGCGATGGTTGTTCTGGATCGAAGGAGCAGTGACCATGGGGGTAGCAATCTCTGGTGAGTCACCAGTCGTGGTCATAGAGGACGTAAGCTGACTCTTTTTAAGCTGCTTTCATTCTGCCCGACTTGCCTACCAACTCCAAGGGCTTCACCGAGGAGGAGCTTTTGGTCGCCCGGATGCGGATGGAGGAGGACGTCGGAGAGGCTGATGTCGATTCCGCCGAGCAGGGCGCTTTCGACGGTTTGCTCATGGCTCTCAAGGACACCAAGATCTATGTTTTAATGTTCACCTTGACTGCCTATGTCGTTGGACTCAGCTTCAATGCTTTCTTCGTAAGTTCCCAGAATCTGTTCTAGAATGGTGACTGATCGTCAGCCTACCCTTACCGGAACTCTCGGCTTCAGCTATGTCCCCACCCTCCTCATGAGTGCTCCCCCATGGGCTTTCTCTGTTATCATCTCGATGATCAACGCTTGGCACGCCGATCGAACTCAGGAGAAGGTAAGCTCATCCCTTCTTCTATTTCTTTCTCTGGTACCGCTTCAGTCCTAACGTTCAGTTCTGGCACATCGTCGGTCCTATCTGCCTTGGTCTTGTAGGGTTTATCATTTCAATCAGCACAGAAGTCGTCGCGGCCCGATACGTCGCTCTCTTCCTCCAGGCCGGCTCTTACGCAGGATTCATCGTATTCTACAGTTGGTTGAGTTCCTCCTTCCCTCGTCCTCCAGCAAAGCGAGCCGTCGCGATCGCCATGGTTAACGCCTTCTCTCAGCTCGGAAACATCGCTGGATCGTACGTCTGGCAAATGCCCGAAAACGGTTTCCGAAAGTCGTACGGAATCGTCATTGCCATGTTTGGAGTCACTATTGCTGGATGCTTCTGGTTCAGGCAGATTCTGGTCGGATTAAACAAAAAGATTGAAGCTGCTGAGCAGGCGGCTGAGACAGAGGGACCTGTAGACACTCATAAGCGTGACCAGATTCATGTTGAGGGCGATGCGGAGATTTCTGGGCTGCAAAGAGGATTCAGGTACCTTGTCTAGTGGATATGCATCGTATACTTGGGCTGTGGAAAGGTCTCGGCTACCGTGAGCAACGGCTAAACGCCGGAAAAGTGAGCCAGGGTGAGGCGAGTCGTAGCGCCACTGCCACGTTGGGCTTCTTAAACGGGGGGCGTCTAATGTCTGACCTCCACCTCTCGTGTCCACTAACTTCCCTTCCTCCCTAACCTATCTTCACACTTCCTTCTACATACATATCACCCTCCTCGTTAGCGTACCATCCTGCTTACTTATACTATAGCTGAAACTTGTATCAGCTCGCTAGCTCACCTCAACAATGACAAGAGATGCTTATAAAGCGCTGATGCGTGAGTTATATCTACTGGTAAGATAGGTGATCTAGGCTGACGCTGTCTTAGAGCATTCGCTGCGACTAAAACAAGCCCTCACGCCCTTTACTGATCTATCCAACCTCGAAGCACCTCAAATTCAAGCTTTCATGGACCTCCTAGAACCAGTGAACGATGCCGCGAATATCTTCGAGAAGGAAAGGAAATCTGCGATGAAGAAGCCCATCGACGGGAAAATCAAGGAGATGGGACTGCGGGTGGATAAGACTGGGACTGAGATCTACAATATGATTGAAGAGCTCAGTGCAGGTAGGAAACGGGCGGATGACCCCGGAGAAATCGACATCCTCCTCGCTCAAAGTAGGCGAAGCTCATGTATATTGGGGTACTGATGATAGTTCGACTAGCTGCTCATCGCATCTTACAATCGGCCGACGATGGTCACCAGGACGAGAAGAGTAGGCAGAGCCAACTCTCCAAGTGTGTGCTGATGACAGCTCTCATCAGGCGACTCGACTTGGTCACTGCGACGTCTGTACACCTTACCAGTGGGTCTCATCCTACATGATCAAGACTGACGTGCACAGAAACTGGACTAGATCGTGAAGCCGGCGACGTACTATTCATAGCGGCCGATGTGGGTCGTCTTCTCCCCGCTACTGTACCCTGCTTGCTGATGGCCAGCTCGAAGATGCTTTGAACTCGTCTACAGAAGGCGATGAGGGGCCATCGGAATTGGCTGTGCTGTCTGTCGTCAACTATTACCTTGGTAGAGTCGATATAGTAAGTCTGGAGCTCCGGGTGCATCATTCTGGCTTATTTCCCAGGCCATCAAGCAACACAATTCGCAGGTCGGCACCTTCTTCGTCGACAAAGCTATAAGTATATCTGAGCGGTCAGCTTTTGCTGACTCCACTTAGATATGATGCAGAATTATTCTGTCCCTACTGCCAAAGTGAGCAAGCTCTCACCGTACTACTAGGCCACGCTGATAGGCAGTGGCGAGAAGTCGCGACCAAATGTTGGGAAGCAGGGGACGACATCCGAATTCAAGCCAAGGGAGAAGAGTTCGAGTCTTTGACCGAAGCTGTCGGATGGCTATACAGAGGTTTGGATCTGGTCGAGAGGCTACAGAAGCAGATCAAACCGGTCAATTGGGTCAAAGACCTTAATGTCGCCGTTCATCGAAGTCTGGGTAAGTTTCCTTTCGTACGTGTTCCCCTGGCGCTGATATGTAGTCCGATGTCATCTCGTTCTCGGAGCGTCTGATCGAGATGCTCTCGAAAAGGCTAAAGCTCTCTTCTTCGATTTGACCAAACTAGTCGATTCCAGGGTAAGTCTATCAGTTGACAACGCTCATGAGCCAGGACCCACAAGTCACTTGCAAATCAGCCATCTTCAACCTGAGGATACTACAAATGAGCGAGGCGCCTGCAGCTGAGATCAATTCATGTCAGTCCAAACCACCAGTCTCACAGTCCTGGGCTGACCTCTAGGTATCAACTCTCTGCTCTCTCAGCTAGTCTGGTCAAACGAGGTGGTTGAAGAGTAAGCTAGCAATTCTGAATGAGTGCTGATGTACAGACTCTTGGCTGCTTTCGCTTTCCGAGATCCTGCGTAGGCCAAAACATAGTCTCTTCGCTGATTGGGTAGAGACGACATATCGGGAGAGGCTCTCGAGTGTTTGTTCGGGGCTGCTCAAGGTAGTGAAGAAGGAGTCGCCTTCTCGCAAGAGGTGCTCTTAGCTTTCTTCACTTTTCTCCGTTCATACGCCAAATCGAAAGCATTCATCGCGATGAAGCTCGCCAGCTCGGCCATAGACCGTAAGTCGCATGGAATAGAACATGGGCTGACTTCCCAGTCATAGCAAATTGTGGTGATGTTCGACACCTGGAGGGAGCGCTACCAGCTTGCGAGACCGTAAGTCTCCCATATCACCATCATGTACCATCGCTGATGGCAGATGGTGTGGGGCTTAGGAGACCACTTTAGTGGGTCAGGCCAAGACGAGACCGCTGCTCAATGGTGTAATGTTCTCTCATCCACTTGCTCCCAGCTGACATTCAGACGAGCTGGCACTTCAGCCCGTCTTTCATAGAGGAGACTCGCCAGCAAATCAGCACATCATCAGAAGGTGAGTCCCGATCGTCTTTGCCGGATCACTTGAGCTGACGATGTAGAAAAGCAGCATTATGCTACATCCAATCTCAACAACTCGCCAGGGCGCTGGAGACCCTTCGACCATGCCCCCAAGATCAAGCTGCCACTCAGTACCTGAACTTCCTGGTCGCCTTGTACCAGAACAAAGAATCAGCAGGTGCGCTATTCATCAGGGCGTTTTGACCTCGACGCTGATTATCAGCTATTCAAGCAGTTGACAACATATGTCGATGTCCCGACATGCGACCTATGCAGCTACAGCTCATGGTGTCAGTCAGATTTTGCCGTACTCATAGCGTCGGTGCTGATCAATCAGGTCTATGGCAGACGAAGTACAAAACAAACCCGTTCTGATCAAAGCTCTCGCGAGCCTATCAGACGCCATCAAGGACGTCAAGGTAGCTCGAGAAGTCAAAATCGAAGCCTTTACTCTCATCAGGTGCGTTTCAAATCCAGGTGCCACTCGTGCTTATGATTCAGGACTCTGGTAAGACTGCTCATAGGTGAACTGAGCGAGAATCCAGAGGTGGACGCTCCTCCCAAGATTCAGAGTTCGATTCAACACCTAGACTCGGGTACATTTCCTCTGGCTCAGCAATGCTAACAGTCTAGCGCACGATCTATTCAACGATTCTTCCAAGCCTGATACGAAGAGCAATGACCTGGTTTGGCTTTACAAGTCTGGTGAGTTCAGGTCACCATGTCTTGCCTGCATTGACTGATACGTCTAGCTCTCAATATCGCAATCAAGGGGTCCAAGACCTGGCCTACGGAACTTACTGCGGAGGTGTTTGATAAAGCTGTTCAAGTCCGTTGTCACGTTTGATGAGGAGAAGTTTGGCTGACAGACAGCTCATGGAGGACTACGCTACCCTTGATCGCGGTAAGAATGACGTCGAGCTCGATCACCAAATGGCTTCTGGCTACTTCGCTGTGTTGAGCGGTAAGGTCTTTGAGTACAGGGATATGGAGCAGGCAGATGATAAGGTTTGTCTATGTCGATTCAAGCTCAACACGGCTGATGTCGGTAGGCCTTATTGCTCGGTCACCTTCAAGGCTACCTACCCAAATGCCGAGACGCGATCGAGAGGGCTCTTCAATCACGATCGGAATTGGCAACACTCCCCCAGATGGAGAAGATGCTTGACGTCTACCATGTCGAGCTCTGCTGCGAGGATCAGGATTGGGAGAATCTTGATACGTTTACCAAGGCGAGTACTGTCATCGAGGGCATTTCTCGTATTGGACGCTGATACTCTTAGGAAGTCATTGCTTGGCCTCAATCTCTGGACAGAACCGAGACTTTGGAGATGATCATGGATATCGCGGCTCGATACTATGGATGTCCATCAGGCTGTACGTCCACTCGATTCGTTATAGCTGACGGGCTCTAAGTGACATGGCAACTGAACGGAGAGCTACATAAATCAGCCTCCCTCGAGACCCCTCAAGATATTGCCCGATACGCGAGATCGACTCGTGCTCTCTTGGCCAGTCAGGCGCAAGACAAGACTGCTGAACAGAGGATGATCGATATTATGGATCACGCAATTTCGGTTTTACAGGGCCCCGTTGGTGAACAAGTAAGTAAAGAACAACCATGCTGAGCTGACAAAGAAGGGTCAATACCCAGAGGATGAAGGAGTATGGCTGTTGTCGACAGCCTTCAATCGAGGATTGGATTGCTTCGAGTAAGCCCTCTTCAGGGAGTGTAGAACTGTATGCTGACTCGATAGCGAGGATGATTTCGAAGGGGCTCAGTTGTGGAACGGTATTGCCAAAGACCTCTGTGCCGTGATCAGAGGTGGAAATGGGTTCAAAGCTCGAGTACGTCCCCGCATATTCTCACCTTCGCAATATCGGCTGATAATTAGATCGACGAGCAAGAAGAGTGTATCGCCAAGATCGAATAGTGTCTGCAAGGCACCGTGTGAATGCATAAAGTCCAAGTCTGAAACGCCAGGGCACATACACACACATACAAACACACACACTTGCCGCTTTTACTTCAATCATGTTCGATGTGCTGCGAGTCATGACTTCATCATACACTCGCTCCCAATCTAGTCGGGGAGTCAAGCAGAACTTAGCCCCGGTCCAACCATGAGCTACCCCGAAACTCTACCGACTCACATAGGGGCAGATTCCACGGATGAAAAGTACCACGACCAGACATCCAGGCGACGCCCGGACCCGATGACTTGGGTTTGCGCTTTCACCGGAATCTTCGCTACAATCGGCTACTATGACCGATACTCGATCTCCTCCTCCGTTCAGGTCTAATAGGGATCGCGATGTTCATGGTCTTATGGGTGTGTTCGACTTGGACAAGAATGCTGCTTGCTCGACGGACTGGACTCCCGATGATCGACCCCGGTACATATCGTTCACGGCGTCTTTACAACACTCTCCTGTACACGTCCACTGCTCTGGTCGTCTGGTGGGCGCTGATCAGTATTGTTCCCGAATACGATTCACTGCCAAGCCTAGAGGGTAATGGGGACAAATATTTTATCGCCATCAATCTTCACAACAATAAAGCGATCTTGCCAGATTTCACCCGCGAATTGACGTCTCTGGCCCAACACAGTGAGGCATCTTCTGATCTATGTGGCTTTCTGCTGACCTTATTAGTCGGTTTAAACAAGGTGTTCATCTCGATATACGAATCAAATTCCGATGATGGGACCGGTGTCTTTCTTGCTGAGTATAGGGAATCGCTGGATGGGCTTGGCATCCCCAATCAAGTCATTCCGATGGTCAAAGACGAAGGGGAGACCTGGCCGTATGGTACTTCACCGCAACGAATAGAGTTCCTCGCTGGGCTTCGGAACAAGGCAATGGAACCGATCCAGAGCCCCGACCCAGACGTACGTCTCGCGAAATGGCGCGAGTTCACCAAAGTGATTTACTTGAACGACATCCGCTTCAAGTGGGAGGATATAATCCGATTGATAGCCACCCGCGTGGAAGGAAAGGAGGACGAGGATTATGATGTGGCGTGTGCGATGGATTTTGGCGAATATGGCGAGTCCTTGTGTATAATTCATCATGACGAGCTAACGCTTATCAGACTTCTACGATACTTGGGTGGCCAGAGATGTATGTGGGACTCCCTTGGACGGACGATGGCCATACGTCACCGATCGATCATCTCAGCAAGCTGTCCGCAACCTCAAACCTTTTCCCGCATCCTCTTGCTGGAACGGCGCTGTGGTCTTCAACTCTCACCCTTTCCTGTACGGAACGAACATGTCTGTTATGATTTCCACTTCTTCCAAATTAACAGGGCGAGGTTGGCGTAGAATCGATGACGGTACGTCTGGCTCTTCCGCAGTCACTGGACTACACTGACGTTACAGCCACTGATGATTTCTCGCAATTATCCCCTCCTCTCGAGTTACCTCTCCGCTTCCGACCGTCAAACATCGAAGCGTGTGATCACTCCGAGGCCTTCTTGCTCTCATACGATTTACATCGGCTTTACGCCCATGTCGAGGGTAGACCAAGAATTCTGATCAACCCAGCTGTCCAAGTCGCGTACGAAGAAAAGTGGTTCCACTGGAACAACGTCATTCTTCGCCGTCCAATCATCAAGTGGTGGACTAGTGAGTAATGATAGAGATAATCTCAGACGGCTGATGCGACAGATCTATGGAGCCACAACGTGACTTTCTGGCTCTTCAAGAGACCTTTCGAGAAACGTCATAAAGTGCGGGATTACTGTACCTGGGCGGCATTGAAGATCTCTACAGATTTGGATCGATGTCCAGCGCTCCCAGGCGATCCGAACAGACACTGGTATGAGTAAGAATACTATTCGTAGCTTGTAGTATTGAGAGACTGCCATGTTGCATCTCACAATCTGCTAGTCCCATGCCGCCGAAGACGAACGACTCGGCAGACCAAGATCCAGCTAAGCTTGTTGCTGATCGGTTCGGTGTAGAGCCGAAGCTAGCAATATCATGTGGTATCGCAACAGAATTGACCATAACCGGCAGAATGTTATTCCAGCTAGAGCTACAGGCTAGTTGGTAGTGATCGATGCCGAAGGGCTGGAACCAGGTCACATCTAGATCTCGTGTGTGTCGTCGCGTCGCATCGCGGAGCACCCATACCCCGTCAGGCTAGTCAGGCTAAAATGTCAGCTAGAGTTCGGGCTCTCGGTGAGGGTCCGAGACCGTTATTGCCAATGTTA
The DNA here is from genome assembly GCA_017654735.1 of Vishniacozyma victoriae. Lineage (NCBI taxonomy): Eukaryota > Fungi > Basidiomycota > Tremellomycetes > Tremellales > Bulleribasidiaceae > Vishniacozyma > Vishniacozyma victoriae. Next base: position 2,866,465 of record JADPYG010000088.1, read on the forward strand.
CCGCTTGAAACAGCCTATCGGTGCTGGTCCGAGTTGCATTTGGTTTTGCGGATCTGTAATATCGGACGCAAAGGTCGGAAATCACGGCAACCCGGGGCTCATATAGACTAACGAGACCGAAGCCACCAATCACATCGTGTGATATACCTCGGATCATGGTCGTCCCTACGCGTAAAGCCAAATGCAAGACAATATGCGGTGAATTGTGCGGGGAATGGAACCGGGAGCGCCTGGACTAGAACGCGGAGCCCGGTCGGCAGGATGTGCAAATGTGCCTGACTACATTACAGATCTCGGTAGATCGGTCTCGCTTCCTATTTTTGCCCATTTCACCACCCTTGGCGTTTGAAGTGCCTGAAGCCTCGAATCAGGTGTCGTAAATGCCTTTCGCTGTTTTTCAATAACCGGTGAGCGGCAGAGGAGAGACTGGGACAGTGCATAACCCGGCGAAGAGGGCGTAAGCCCAGTCGGACGCGGCGAATTGGCCAGGTCCAGACAGGGTGTTTGTACCGTGATCTACGGTCTATTTCTTGTCCGACTAGCCAAACTAGGGATCTGACTGATCGACCAGCCCAAACATATAAAGAGGGGCATGCTGGTGATCTGAAAGCCCCACACCCTCCCACCAACAGAACCGAGAGCCACATCTCCGGTCCCGACACCAAAAATCTCAAATTTGGCCCAAAAGTCTCTCTCTTTACATCACCACTCAATATGTCTGAGCTCCACTCGGGCAGCAACGCCGTTGGTCAGGCCAAACCCGCCTTGATCAACTACGTTGCAGCGATCTTCGCGTGAGGAAAATATTCCCAACATAGTTGCGCAAAGCTGACATTTCCAGTGCCTTTGGATCGTTCCTCTTCGGTTACGATTCCGGTATTATTGGATCCGTTATTTCGGGATCTTATGTTCATTTCCACGACTACTTCAATGCCCCTGGCCCTGGAGTAATTGGAGCTATTGTCTCCCTGTTCGCCGCAGGAGCCTTTTTCGGCGCCATCATGGCTGGTTGGACCGCCGACAAATACGGTCGAAAGAGGACTATCCAAATCGGTTCCGTCATTGCTATTATCGGATGTACCCTCCAGACTGCCGCCGTCAACGTCGGTATGCTCATTGCTGGTCGATTCATCGCCGGCTGGTCCATTGGTGTCTTGTCGATGATTGTCCCCATGTATCAGGCCGAGATCTCCCCACCACACGCTCGAGGTCTCCTTTCCGGATGGACCCAGCTCATGATCGGTAAGTCTCTTTCACTTGCCAGCGGAGATCTCAGACTGACCTGCAGGATGGGGTTTCTTTGTCGCCAATTGGGTTGGTTATGGCTGTGGTTTCCTTAATTCCAACGCCCAGTGGCGAGTGCCCCTAGCTATTCAGATCGTCCCTGCCGTCGCCCTTCTTTTGTAAGTTTTGCCAGTGTCCTCACCTCCGACGTCTACTGACCGATCAGCGGCATGTTCTTGCTACCCTACTCTCCTCGATGGCTCGCCAAGCAAGGTCGAGACGAAGAGGCCAAGGCTACTATGATCCGACTTCACGGTGGTCGAACTGCCCACATCGAGATTGTCGAGGAGGAGTTCAGGGAGATGCAGCTCCAGATCGAGTGGGAGAGAGAGAACCTTTCCACCAACATCATGGATCTCGTCAACACCCGGCCCAATCTTCACCGAACGGTCTGCGGTTGTCTCGTTCAGGCCATGTGCCAATGGACCGGTGTCAATGTTGGAGCCTACTTCGGTCCTACTATTTACGCCAAGCTTGGATTTGAAGGTCAGACTACTCTTATGATTAACGGTCTATCCGGTGCTTGGGGTGTCGTTACCACTTTCATCTTCATTGTAAGTCCATGCTCGTTTGCTGGTGAGCCTGCGTTTGCTGACGTCACAGACTTTCATCGTCGACAAGCTCGGTCGAAGGAAGCCTCTCATCGTCGGCCCCATCCTGATGGCAATCTGTCTCGCATGGCAAGCAGCTATCGGTAAACAGTTCAGTGCTCCTGGCTACTCGAACTTCGGGGCTGGTGTCGCCGGTGTCGCCTCTTTCTTCTGTTTCTCGTGGGCATTCGGTTGGTCCTTTGGTCCCGTTTCCTGGATCTACCAGTCCGAGATCTTCCCTATGAACTTGCGAGCTATGGGTTCTGCCGCTTCCACCGCTTCCAATTGGCTCAACAACGTCATCATTGGTCAGGTCACCCCTATCGGTCTCGATGTCCTCGGATGGAAGTATTTCATGGTGTTTGTCGTCACCAACGTCTCCAACGCCATCGTCTCTTACTTCCTCTTCCCCGAGACCAAGAACAAGACCCTCGAGGAGATCGGTCTCTTGTTCGGTGACACCAACGTCAGGGTCGCCCCCGGTATGGAGCGAGTCGGTATGCACGAGGGAAAGACTGAGGATATCGAGAAGGTCGACATTGGTCACCAGGACGAGATCTCTGGTCACCGATTGTAAATGTCTGTAGATGTAGAGCAGTGTCACTACGACACTGAAGTATAGTCTATCCGTCTTTGTTATGGGAATATTGGTACATGCATTATGGTTACCTCTCACTACGAGCTCGATCTCTTTGTGGTCGCTTCGCGTCGTCTTGACTTGCTCGCTCCTCAACACGGCTCTGACCGGAATATGTATTTATTTTGCCCGCCGCGCATACGTCAATCTGAGGCGTGAGCTGGCACATCGAGCTTGTTTCGCGATTCGAGTCACTGGTAGAGGTGGTACAACCTCTCGATTCATTATTTTGTCGTTATTATGCCGACCTCAATCTTTGAATCCCGAACGGCTGGACCTTATCCGTATATAGGCGGATAGCAGGAGATCTATTCCAATGACCATACCTCTGTTTGTCACTAGTATGACATTTTGCTACCTATTCAGAGTCCGCAACAACACGTCACGACTTCGTTTGGTGTGGTAGTCCCTCGAAGCCGACTGCCACCGGACAGACTCCGACTACAGGCCGATGCCGTCCCAATACCGTCCCTCCACATCGGCGGGGCGGGTGCGGAGCAGAAAAGCTCAGATGTTGCCCTCTGAGCGGTAGTAAACGGTGTCGGTACATTCTCGCCGGTCTTCTAAAACCCCACTCGCCTATTGGGCTAGGATTTATATACAGCGATGATATTTCCCCGCTTCATTGCCCACTGACTTTCTCAATTACCGTGCAAATAGAATGGCTCAAGTTCAGACCGCACCACCACCTTCCGTTCCCTGGGACAACCCCTTCTCACATGTGACTGTTACTGCCGCACCCACCACCGACTCTTCTCCTCAATGGATCAAGGATCTCGATAAGAAAGGTGTAAGCCTCATACGCTCGTCGAAGAAGTGAAAGCTGATGCGCCTAGTGGGCAATCATTCCCAAGGCCATCTCTGAGGAACGAGCCGAGCACTATGTCCAGGAAGCTACCAAATGGCTCGAGGGTTTCGGCTACGGCTACAAACACGATGACCCATCTACCTGGAGGAAGGAGAATCTACCAAGAAACAACAAGTGAGTCACTATAGTTGAGGAAAATTCAACGATCGCTAACAGTGAAGAGGCGGACTTTACTCGGCCTATTCGGTCGCGCATGCTCAGTTCATGTGGGACGCCAAGACCGAACCCGGAGTTGTCAAGATCTTTGAGGAGATCTGGGGTACAGATAAGCTCACCGTCAGCTTTGGTATGTCCATGTCTTCCGAGAATGGTGATGCGATTCTGATGATGCTAGATGGATCAAACTTCTCGGTGCCTTTACCCAAGGAACAACTTGAAGACGGCGGAGCACCCTGGCCTCATATGGACCAGTCCCCATTGAAGCCTCAGCTCGCATCTATCCAGGGTATTTTGAACCTGTTGCCCAACGGGCCTAAGGATGGTGGATTGACCGTCGTCACTGGATCGACCAAGTACTTCAAGGAGATCTGGGACTACTTCCAAGATAAAGAAGTGAGTTTCCTTCCACTCCGTACGGATCTCTCCCTGACACAACAGGGCCCATATGACTCCCACGACCATATCAAGTGCAACGATGAGCAGATGGCTTGGTTGGCAGAGAGGGGTTGTTATATCGAGAAACCTTGTCTCGAGCCAGGAGACTTTATCGTCTGGGATTCGAGGACTGTTCACTGGGGAGCTGCTCCAGAGGAGCAGAACCACCGAATGGCAATCTGTAAGTACATTATGAATCAGTCTGTGATATCAGCTAACCGGTAGACACATGTTACAAGCCTGACGCTTTCCTCAGTGACGAGGCTAGAAAGAAGAAGATCGAATACTTCAACAAAGGCTGGTGCACTTCCCACGATCCCTGCACTTTTATCGCCAAAGCATCAAGTACAGAGGATTGGAACATTTTGTTCCCATATGGAAAGCCTACTCTCTCCAAGAAGGCTCAACAGGCGGCTGGATTGATCCCATACGAGTAAGGTTGTCATCGAGGCCGGGTTTGTGTATCAGTATGTCATAGATGATAGGGATGTTGGAAGCAGTCAAGATGGTATGCAATAGCAGTAGTACTTTACAATTGCCGGACACGCCCTGTCCTCAAGATATTTATCATACTGCCTCCTTTTCGTTCGATATCACTTCTCCTCTTCAATCTTGTTGATCAATGTCCCAACACCATGCGAGACAAAGACCCTAAACTCGTCGTCTTGCTTGAGCATCCTTCGAGGATTCGCTTTCCACCCAACACCTGGTGGTGTACTTCTCGTCAGCATACACAAGGTCCAGGTGGACGACATACCCAGTCAAGATGATAGTACCAGGATCAAGTGTCGTCCCTTGCGACAAGAATGAGATGATCTTGGGAACCGAGAAGATCAGGTCACTATGCGATTAGCATGACTAGCTTGACGATGACAGGTACTGACTGTAGACCCATCTCTTGGACTTTGTTTCCGCTGAGCTCGCCTCGGATGGTGAGGTCGCTGACTGACTTGACTTGGGATGCGTGAAGTAAAGCGGGTCCGATTGGACAAGCTGTATCAAATGATTTGGAATAACACCATTGGGATTGAGCGAATTGTGCAAGTCGCGAAGACACGTCGTTCGCAGCCGTGTACCTAGACCGTCAATTATACTGGTACGACGCTAAGGTGGACGTACCCCAGCAAGTAATCCATGGCATCCTCCTCCGAGACATTCTTTGCCGTCTTGCCAATCACCAAAGCTACTTCCGACTCGTAGTCGGCTGCATCGTCCTTGACGAAAGCAGCTGGAAGAATGGTAGGGGCGGGATATGGATCTCCGAGTGAATTTGAGGGCTTCATGAATACACTAGGGACCTCAGGGGTTTCCATACCCATCTCTTGAGCATGGGTGATGTACTAACGTCAGCCACTGATATCTCGAGATCAACTCACATTCAACCCAATACACCTGATAGTCCCCACTTCGTTCCTTGCCAATGGACTCAAGATTCGCTCCACTACTTCCTCCTTGCCCGTCTGTTGCCCAGCATCAAGAACGGTATTTCCAGAGTAAACATGAACTTTGATTTCCTCGGATTTGTATGACGCGAGTCCGACATCAAGCTCGCGATCAACCGGTTCACCTATCAGGACTGTAGATGGGGCTGACTTTGGATTGAATCGGATCAGTCGTGACCAATTGGCTGACGACATTTTTGGGCGATAGGTGGAGAGTTGACGGAAAGGAACTCGAAAGGATGTCATCAAGGATGTTCGATTCACTAGACGACGGTCACCGGCCCGCCGAGTTCTCAACCAGATGATTTGGAAACTAGCCGAAATGAGTCCCACAGGTCTCGCGAATCGCAGAGATACCTCTTGAATGCTTGAAGCAGTCGTACAGGAGAAGGTGAAGATTGCAAGGAATATAAACGCAAAAAGCCCAAGTATTACATCCACGACCATAGAATCTAGAAAATTCCGCATCCCGTCCGATCTGCGCAGACAACCTGGATATCGCCCAGTTAGTAGCAAGGTGGGGGACCACTTGCGAATCCTGTTAGGTGTTGTGGTTCATTTCTTTTTGGCTTCAACCAGCTTCCCCGACGTCGACCTATCATAATATCCCCAGTGCATGTATATGCTCACAACACCCCTCACCTCCACCTTTAAGCCTCCAGTGCATGCTGAAACATGCCGAGCGACGCATTACCATGCCGGTGTATGATACAATGACATCATCTACTACGCGTACATGTCAACCCACGTACACTGTATGTATATATAAATGTGATCAGTAACCTCTCTCCAGCAACTATCAACCCAATATGAGTTTTAAAACACTAGATTTCGAATGTGCGTTGGTGACGGGTGGAGCGGGAGGCCTAGTGAGTCTTTTCATCAACGAATCCACCTGATGTTAGGGCAAAGCTATGGCTGTTGAATTGATCAAACGGGGCAAGAAAGTCTTGCTCGCTGGTCGGACCGAGGAATCACTCAAGTCGACCACTTCCGAAATTGGAGCTGCAGGATACTACCTCCTCGATGTTGGAGACACATCTTCCCTGGCTGGGTTCGTCTCGAAAATCACATCCGAGCATCCCGAACTCGATTGTATAATCAATAATGCAGGTGTCCAACGACCTTTACAAATTTTTGGACCTGATTACGATTTCGATCTACAAAAAGCCGATCAAGAAATCGATATTGATATCCGAGGTCCTATGCACCTTTCGGTCCTCATGATTCGGGAACATTTCGATAAGAAGGAAAAAGGTGGTGTGGTCATGAACGTTAGTTCTGTGCTTGGATTCGTTCCTTTCTCAGTGGTCAATCCGGTATACAATGGTGCGAAAGCATGGCTTCATTTCTTTACTACCAATCTACGAACTCAGGTTAAACAGGCTGGAAAGGAAAAGATTAGGATTGTGGAGATTGTACCTCCTGCTGTAGAATCGGATTTACATAGGGAGAGGGTTGATCCGGATGATAATAAACGACATAAGGGGAACAAGATTGCTTTGACCCAGGAGGAGTTTATGGATGAGGTCAGAAAAGGGTGGGAAGAGGGACAGGAGACGATCACGGCTGGACCGGGTAATGAGATTGTTGGCGAGTGGGACTCGACCATGGGAAAGAGGTACGAGAAGATGACCTCTTCGTGAGGGATGTAGTAGTCATGTTTTCAATGCATATGTAGCTGATCCTTTCTGCTGGTCCTACATTTCGTCCTTGTCCTCTACAAGTATCAAGCCAGACAGCTGTTCATGGGCCTAGGAGCTCTTGACGTACTTCTTCCAGTCGTGCTCCTCTTTGAACCCTAGCAGCTTCTTGATCTTTCGATTAGACAATGGCGCTTCAATCTCTCCCATCTCCCTGGTGAATGGGACATTCGGTCCTTGCTCCTTCAGGAACTGAGTAGTATTGACACCATGGAGCGTGATAGTATCATTGGTAGCGTTAAACACCTATCATCAGCCTACCTCACAAGGTCGAGAAAGGACGAACCTGGAACCCAAGCCCATTCTTCTCTACTGCCAAATGACACATTTCCCCTAAATCCCTAGCATCGATATAACTCCATGCATTCCTCTTTCTACTCTCCGGCTTGGCGAGGTAAGTTGGGAAATCCTTTTCATACTCGTGTGGTTCGACTACATTTCCGATCCTGAAGACGTAAATGTCGGTTTTGAATCTTCGAGCGAAACTCCTTGCCGTACGTTCTCCACATAATTTTGAAAGTGCGTATGGGTCTTCTGGGTTACAGTCGTATGTGTCTATTTGTTAGTGCAGTACAAAGCAGGAAAGGGGAGGACATACCCTCGTCAAGAGGCCAGGAGTTGTAATCCGACTCTCCCTGGGTGAAACATACTCCATATACGGTCTCTGACGAAGCAATGATAACCTTCTTGATGCCGAGTTTACAAGCAGCTTCAATGACGTTATAAGTACTAGTGACATTGGCGGTAAAAGTCTCGTTGTCGGGAACAATCAAATCCCGCGCATAAGCCGCAAAGTGAATGACAGCGTCGACTCCAGGTAAAGATGGAAGGGAGAACTCGTCCATACTGAAATGAGTCGAGAGGGCATTGAATACCTGACCAGACTGGGTCAAATCGGTTTTAAGAGTATAAACTCTTGGATCGGGATGAGGGACTAGATCGAGGTTGAGGACTTGGTGCCCCTTTTCGATGAGGTGGGGAATACAATGTCGACCTGCTTTACCTGATCCTCCTGTAAATACGATTCTCATTTTGGGCGAAAGGGAGTGATAAGGATAAGAGTATGGACAGAGTGAGAATAGACCGGAGTATATGTATGGCTTATGTGGAGTGGAGGTAGGTGGAGGTCAAGTGGAGTTTCTCGGTGGATATCCGGCGGTAAAGCACCGAACTATCATCGGCAACATTGATGATCCTTCTTGGCAATAGATATGGGATCTGGACTGATGATCCACTGGGATCATATAGAGTACTGGACACTGTTTCATATATACCAGTAGCTGTACAGATGCATATGGCCCACGTAATAGGTGACTACAGGCTGTCTCCACCTACCTATACATTCTACACCGGTTAACACACTCCCCGGTGAGACTGATACCCGGATCGGCTTTCGGTACTAACACAATTTGATCCCGCTTTAGAGAGTAGATCTAACTTAGTCTGGACATGAAATGACGATCCCGGGTGAATAGTAGTATACATATTCAACACTCACTGTCTCACACCACCGAACTCTACTCATCCCCAGATATAGCATCTGGTAGCATTCAGTGCACCTCAAGGGAACTGGAAGCACTCCTGTCAAGCTTCTACACCTCGCAAGAAACACTTCGGCCGAAACATTCAGACATAAAGGAGAACGAGTCGTCCGACCATGTCGCGGTTCAAGATCACAAACGCATTATGGGATCGTATAAATCATTTCGCAGCATTCCCACAGACTGGAGGTACGTCCTTATTTCCGCTCTCTGCCGGTAAAGAAGAAGCCTGACAATCAGTATCACTCCAGCAGATGGTCCGATTCGGCCAAAACCCTTCCCAGGGTACTTTACTCAAAGCATCCCAGTTCTTATCGGAAGAACTACCAATAAGGCTCTCGCATCGTATAGCGGAACTTGATGCTCTTCCTGATGGGTTGAATAAAATGCCAAGTATTGAAAAGGTGAAAGAGTGGTATGCCCAATCTTTCGAGGTGAGTCACCGTTACATCAAAAGAGGAGGACTGACGAGGTAGGAATTAGTCACGTTTGAAAGACCGAATCTAAGCAAGGAGCTGCTGGATACTCTCAAGATGTCTTCCCAGTATGTCTTCTCCTGCTTTGAGAAAATCAAGGCTGACATCGAAGGGACCCAAATTTCCCACAGGCTACCGAAAATCCTTCACTGGATCCACTCATGCACGAGGGTCCATCCGGTTCAAATCTAGCAATGGACAGAGCTTGGACGCCTGGATCAAATGGAGCTGGGTCGGGAAGTGCCACCCGTATGAGAATCCCAATTGAGCGGAGGTAATGTATTCCCGTACTTACCATGTGCATGGGGACTGATATGATTAGATATTTCTCACCACCACCCAAAGATACAGTCTACCCACCCGAAGTGCACGATTATAATGACCGTTTCACAAATCTACTACAAAATATCAAAAAGCGCCATGACCCCACTGTGACGACCGTAGCCCAGGGTGTACTGGAGTGGAAGAGAAAGCGGGGAGCTGGAAGGATTGATCAGAGTGTACAGGAATGGTTGGATAGGTTTTATTTGAGTCGAATTGGAATCAGGTTCTTGATTGGGCAACGTGAGTGATACCACGCCGCCAGGCCATCATACACCTTTGGAACCTTGAAACTGATATCAGATGTCGCTCTGAACACATTACAAGCTCACCCGGATTACGTCGGAATTATCTGTACAAGAGCAGTAAGCTGATTTCTACTCGCCTGAAGATATGATGCTGACAATCCGAACGTTCACGATATATGTCACGAAGCGATTGAAAATGCGCGATACGTATGTGAAGAGCACTACGCGCTATTCAAAGGTCCTCCAATTCAATTACTTTGTCCAAAGGACGTATCATTCCCCTACGTCCCAGGTCATCTGTACGTCTCCCTTCCATCACCTCCTTGCATTCATTTATAGGAGCTAATGATCAGATCACATATCTGTTTTGAACTCCTCAAAAACTCCCTCAGAGCGGTAGTAGAGAGATTCGGAGTTGATAATGAAGATCAATTCCCACCTATCAAAGTCGTCGTTGTGGAGGGTAGTGAGGATATTACAATCAAGATTAGTGATGAAGGAGGTGGAATTCCTAGATCTGCTGTACCCATGATTTGGACGTGAGTCCCCCTTTCAATTATCTCCCTCTCCCCCCTCTTCTTCCTTTTCCCCTCACTTTACTCTCTTTCTTATTTCTCCGTCCTCTCATTGTACTCCAATCAATGTATTGAGCATGGACTGATTACAGATACCTATATACAACAATGAGCGATGCGGGCCTAGAAGCCAATATCGAAGCATCAGATTTCACGGCTCCAATGGCTGGTTTCGGGTATGTCTACTCCACTCGGCTCAGAGACGAGCTAATGATAGATACGGATTACCCCTATCTAGGCTGTATGCTCGGTTCTTTGGTGGTGATTTACGGTTAATCTCAATGGACGGGTACGGTACCGATGTCTATATCCACCTGAACAAATTGTCTTCCAGGTACGTCAGCCTCCATATCTGCAGTGCTTGAGCTGACAGTCAGTCGTGAACCTCTGCAATAATCGTGTCCTCTCCTCTTCCTTGCCACGGTGTCCCCCCTGCTCAAGCAAGCAATGCAACCTTGTATATCACATCTTGGACTAGTTATCACAATGCATGATCTCGTCAAATTCACATATCACCTCGTAATCTACCTCTCTCTTCTATACACGACTCCATGATCTACTTGCCATCTTTATCCTCCTCCTTCTCCCTTAGAGCCTTTGCTACTTCTGCTGGTGTGACTCCTGCTGCTTCTGCTGCTTTTTCATGTTCCTTCGATTCGGGCGACTTGACATCTTCCAATTCCTGTTGAGCGTTTGATATTCGATTCTCGACTATTCATTAGTATTTCTCTCAAACCAACAATGGAGACTTACTGAGATCATGAAGTGCCAAGACGGTCCTGATGATTGACGATAGATAAACGATAATGCTCTGATCATTTACTCCCGCCCTAAACGCCTTGCCCAGATCTACATCTCCACCAAGCTGAGGCAACAATCCAATAATCTCTTGTAGTTGATAAATGACCTGATGGTTGATTGGTAATTTCCCATCTCGTACCAAAGTCAAATACTCTCCAATCTCGGCCAATCTAGTATGTAGACCTCTTAGAGCTTGAAGTTGAGCAGCGACGCGTGTGGAAAGTGATTGGGCGGTTAGAAGTGATGACGATGGTGCGGATGATGAGGCGGATACGTCTCTTAGGAGGTGTTCTACACCGATTTCCTCGGCTTCTTCCGCTTCGATCGATGTGGGGATATGGGTGAATGTACGTTGGGTCGTTGTTCCGTCCTACCCATCAGCTCATTCATGTTCTCAGTGCAAGAAAGCTTACATCACGAATCTCCTCGACTGCAAAGTAGGCATCTGTAGGGATACCAGTATCTCCCCTACCTCCCTTTGCTCGAATATCCACAATGACCATAACAGGTCTAGGGCAGAATCGCTTGAACAATTCCGTAATCTCCAAATCTGATGAACGGAGTCTTGGACCAGTATGGTAGAATCCAATAGGGCGTTCTTTTGCTACTGATCAGCTGCGTGTACGCGAGCGATGGATAGCTGACTGACCGTTAACTTTCTTGAACATCCTCAACATCTCCTCGACGTAATCTAAATCCAAGAAGAATGTTTTAGGATCCTTCTCATCCTCCTCAAATGGTACAGCAAACCTATTGATCAGCTTGCATCCTCTATACACGACAGGTTTAGCTTACGAATTAGCGACGTTTATCGTTGATCCATCATTTTGACCTAGTAAGAGACCCAGTACTCGTTTGTTCTTTGAGATCTGTGTTCGATGGGCATGATCGACGACCTGATTGTCAGCTTGCTTCTACTTATAGGTCAAGGGAGCTCCATGGGAGCTTACGGATAAAAGGACTAGGGGGTGGACGACACTGTATGTCAGCTGGACTTCAGCCTTGGTTAGCTGTGACATACACATTGAGAGCTGATAGCTCGGTCACCTGATACGTCAGCTTGATCACCAGATATAGAGGACCGGAAGCTTACCTGTGCTGTAGTTAGACCTGGCATGTTGGTCTATGTATTGTGGAATATGAGGAAGATGTAGTAGAACAGTGGACGATCAACGGTGCGCGTCAGCGTTTAGGGTGCCACACTCGGGTAACGCCGACACGTGGCTGCTTGGACCTGCAGTCAGCGGGGGATGCTCTGGTATATGCATGCATACTAGATGAGAGTGTGTATAGCAGCGAGTCAGAGATTCTGCTGCTATGTATGTACATCGAGAATGCAGGCATGGGGAAGAAAGATGTGAAAAGTCACCAAACCCTCTCGCCCCAAGCTACCAACCCCCTTCTAACATCATCTAATCCCTCCCCCACCCTCCTCGCGCAGCCTTCTAACGACCCCTCCCGCTTCACCTCTATCACAAGCTCTTTGGATCGATTACCAGGTTCCCATACTGGCTTGGAATGTAGAATTACCTGGGCCCATGAGGGTGTTAAAGTTATGGCGAGGTGTGAGTGTGGGAGGGGAAAGGACTTGTTCCCCGATCCGAGGGATAGAGTGATGATTGATGTGGGCAAAGTCAGGAGGAGATCTTCTATCCGCGCACAAGGCTTCCTGTCAGCTTCGAAGAAGTGAAACGATGAAAGGACCTACTTGGAGACGATGAAACAGTTCATCAAGCCCACCCGACTCTTCACTGAGATCACTTTCCACCTTTCTCAGTTCCTCTCCAACGGTGATGGCGATATACCTATCAAGGATAGCAGTTTCTCTCTTCCGATACTCCAGCACAGACGTCGTCACGGGTCCATCTTCAAGGGGAAGTGAGACTTCAGGTATTGGAGATGAAGTGTTTCCTCGCTTTACGTTAGACGTGTAGGACGGTAGATATAACGATCGTAATAAGGACGTGGATACTGGACCTCAGTAGGAGTCAGGAGGCTCTGGGCTCGAAAGACATACTGAGGTAAAAACGCCTATCCACCCCTCTCAACCCATAAAACAACTGGAATATCCTCCGAACCCTCTCTTCCTCTTCATCACCCATGAACCTACTTGGCGTCGCTTGAGAATCTAACGTGAATGCTATGATCCGATGCAAGACGTTGATGGGTAGGTTCGACATGTTTGCGGGCCCAACTCGTGCTTGAGTCGGAGGGGCGTATGGCGGAGGAGGGGGTGGGACTGTTGTCAGCTTCGTCAGTAGTGGTCCACTTACGGTCATTGAAATTTAACATCTTGTCAGCAGGCTAATCAGTAGTATAGTCGATGTACACTTCAGAACCATGGCTGCATGTTCATCGCCTTTACCCCACTCTTGAGCTTGGCGCATACAGGATAGAGGTAATTGTCCGGATGTAACCGATCATGACGTACATTCATTCGGTAGATCAGCGTCAGCGATCCGATATAGAGTAGAGGTGTAATCATCACCTAAAGCCGTCCCGTTCAACCATATACCTCTTTTTCAATACTCGTACCTATACACTCAGCCACAATGTCATTCCTACGCCCAGCAACACAGATCGCAAGGGCTCAACTCCGCTCAACAAATGCCCGAACCTTCACTCGATTCACCCCCACTTTAAAGGCCGATACAACCCCCTCGACCCAAGGTCATGCAACCCAAAAAGCCAAAGATCCAATCCACAAAGACAAAGATATACAATCTTCTGCCGTGCGAGGCGGTAAGCAAAACAAAGAAGAAGCACAATCGAATCCTTCCAAGAACGGGGAGGAGCAACCTTTTGATGCTGCTCGACAGGGGAACACGGGAGGGGAATTGAAGACTAATTCCGCTGCTGGAACTGGAGCTTTCATGGATCAAGTAGGAGGACAAGGGGCTGGGGGTGCGCAGGAAGGTGAAAAAGTTGATGCTGCTGGAGAGAGTTATACCGATATGGCAAAGAATGTCTTGACTGGTAATTTCGGAAAGGGCGCCAAGGTATGTCTAAATCAGCCAGGCGACGCTGCCAAATATGGCAGAATATTGCTGACATACAGAAATCATTCCACACATCCGCTCGATCCAATATCGAACCATCATCCGATGCAGGCCCCAAATCAAGGGAACCTAAACACGAAGTTGAACCTCAATCCGATCAAAGTCCACACCTCAAGCACAAGGACCCCAAAAAGCCAGATTCGGGAAAGGGCAATGCCGCTTCTGAACCCCACCTACCTTCGAAGCAGGGAGAGCAGAAGAGGGGATATGCTACTAGGCCCCCAGGAGGTTACTCCAAGACTTTCAAACCAGAAGGTGCCGACAAACATGTATGTCTTTCCACCATCTCCTTTGGAAGTCAGTTGCTGATGGATAGGACGTTGCTCCCGAGGCACTCCCTTCTACCCTCGATTCTGCTTACTCTGCCGAGGCGACCCCCAAGCCGGATCCATCGTTGAAACCTTCCCATGAGACTGGCGCTTCTTCGACAAGCATGGACCCTCCTCATAACGTCTTGACTCAGCAGGCTAAAGAGGGGACTTTGGCAGACAGGAATCCTCCACCAGAGGCCAAGGCTGGGTATGTCCACCTCTGAATTCAAGGGACTCGCTGACGGAAAGTGAACAAGGCTTGAAGGAGGCTTGGAAGCACAGGAAGATCTAGACTGAAAGTCATGTCTGGGTTTTGAAGTTAAGAAAGGGAGAGATCGAAGTCATCATGTCGTGTACAAGTTCATGCATCCATCCCAAAATATCATGACAGTCTGCCTGTCCCCTCTCTTAATGTCCGTTGCAGTTCGTATTCCTCCGGTTCCATTGCCATATCATCTAGTAAATCCGCAAGTTCATCGTGTTCTTTCCCGTACTTTCTTATCCCGCCCGTTAAGCCTGGCATCTTGTTATCGACCCCTTCTCTCATTTTCGATGCGAAGCCCTCCATCTGCCGGTCAGCTCAATATTTGACGAGAAAATACAAGTAGAGGGGAAGGGACATACGCTGTCAACTCCGAGGAGTTTTGCGACGACAAATGCGCCCAGACCTGCTGAGCCAAACACGACAGCAGTAGCTATTCCAAGAGCTTTAAAAGCCATAAAACCACTCATAGGTTCTCCCCTCTCCTCCTCCATCTCCGGCATAGCCTCCTCTATCACAGGTTCAGTCTGCTTACTCGAAAGAGTAGAAGCAGAATCGACATTATGTCGAGGCGGACGTTTTAGGAGTAAATGCGTATTTGACCTAAACTCAGGTGGTGGTCTTGCTAATTTCGCAGCTTGTCTAGCGTAGGGTAAGATTAAAGCTGTCAAACCTAATGTTATGGCGAACTACCATCAGCCCTGTGCGATGAGAGGACGTACAGTAGCGCCGGAGACGTAGACGGCGACTTTTGGGATTTTCTTTTTCGGTGCTGCTGGAGTACTTGGGCCAGCTTCTGATTCTTCCAGTTTGCTCTTGAATGATGCTAAAAGACCTGCCATCTTATATAGTATATGTAAGAGTGTTCAGTATAGCATTTGAGTTAACTTTTGTATTGAGTGGGCCCCACATCATTCTGAATTGATATTCCAAAGATTTTTCGGATTTACACCTATACTTTACTCTTTACGACGACTATACTATACTATGCCCAAAGCAGCGAGCTCTACCAAGAAGGTCGAGCGAAAGGCTGCGCCAAAGATATCTAAGGCAGTCCGGGAAGTTTCGGTGGAGACTAGCGATGGAAGTTTGGGGGATGAAAGTATTTTGGATGATGATATGATTGACATCCAATCCGAAGGAAGCGCGGATGATGAGTCAATCGGAGATGATGAGGAAGTCATGATGGATGGAGATGATATCGAGGGAGGGGATATGGAAGATATGGAAGATGAGCCAGAGGCTGGACCTTCGAAACCAAAGAATCATCGGAATTTGTATGCCCCACCTACGCTCGACGAACTCGATACTTTATCCTCAACTTCCTCAGCGGCATTCACACTCGAACTATCCGCCCTCCTTCAATCAACATTACTCCCAACAACACCTCATTCAACGTTGAAGACCCTTTTAACCGATTTACATGGAGTCATCAACTCTATCCCATCCTCCGAACCTGTTGCTCCTAAAGAGGGGATCAAGAAAGTCGGATTACCTAGTATTTCACCTGCCGAAATTTTACCTAGGAAAGTGAATTGGACTGTTGGTTATGATAAGCCTAAAGAGGTATTTGTCAGTGGAAGTTGGAGCGTGGTGGGTGGATATAAAGTGGGCAAAGGGGAGCAAGGG
Source organism: Vishniacozyma victoriae (assembly GCA_017654735.1). NCBI lineage: Eukaryota > Fungi > Basidiomycota > Tremellomycetes > Tremellales > Bulleribasidiaceae > Vishniacozyma > Vishniacozyma victoriae. Next base: position 2,882,806 of record JADPYG010000088.1, read on the forward strand.
GGTGTTGATATGGTTCTTGTCATGCCTGATGTTCGTCCGCCTTTCTTCTACAATGAAAAGTGTGCTGATGGTCAGGAACTGTTCACACCGAAAGATAGACTTGATTATCGATATTTCTACAAGAGAGGATATTACCTTGGGATCGTCAAGGCTGGGCTTGTCAAAGCTGCCAAGGCCGAGAGAGGCATGAGCGGCGCAAGTATCACTTGGGACAGTCAGGATGAGAGGAGACCAGTGATTGCCATCACTGTTGGAAAAGGTAGCTGCCTACTCCTTTTGTCTGGTGAGATGGAGCTGACATATCAGAACAAGGACTTAAACACCGCTTGACAATCCGAATTCATGCTTCCCCTCCTACAAACTTCTTCTCACCATCCACTTTATCCCCCTTGCGAACCTTACTCCGCCACGCAGACCTTGATCAATCTTCCCCAACCCCCTTATATTCAAATTCATTATTACACGATACGATCCACAAATCCACCTTACTCCACTTACATAAATTATCAACAACCCTCTCTGAACGAGTTGTCGATTCCTTCTTGGCATTATGGAGGATTTGGTGTTCCAGAAGGGGAATCCGAAGGGAGAGAGGTGGAAGTGGGTGGTTTGCTGGTATGGTTTTAGGTTGGGTCATTAATGGTGGTGAAGTTGGAATTAAGGGGATTAAGAGGAGGGGATTGGGAAAAGGTCTAGGATACTGGGGCGCTCTGAGGGCCGGATGGGAGTTTTTGGGTATGTCATCTCCTTTCACGGTTGGATGATGTAGCTGATCATATAGCTCAGACTGATTTCGCTCAAGAACCAGTATTTATGGCTTGTGAGGGTCCTACCGTATGTCCGCGTGTCACATCCCGGAATGAAAGACTGATTCCAGATCTCACGAGAGGAAATGATTAAGTCGTACGATCATACCTTTGTCGATCCCACCGGTTCTATAAACCTCTTTGCAGGCTGGGATAAAGGTGATATCGAATTGGTAAGCTCTATCGTGCTTCGTGCACGTTCAAGCTGACTTGTAGTTACGATATCATGCTCGACAGACACTTTCAATGCTCGAGGATTCTAGTGTTGATAGTTTCTCTGAGGTTTTCTTAAGGGATCAGACATTACCTATTGGTGTATTTGATGATTTCTTCCAGTACGCCGTTCCACACTCAAATGTAGTTGTCGCTAATAATCAGGATTGACACGACAGATGCCAAGATGCCGGAAGACATACTATCCCGGTCTGAACACCTCAACGAATCCGATAGGCTGATAGCCCACATCTCACCCATCCTGCGTAAAGCATTCACCGACCGTATACACCTCATCCACCTCGCTCCTTCCACCTCTGGATTAACGATTGGGGTAATCTACAATACCTCCCAAGCTACACGTATCCTCGATGTCGGACCCGCCACGAACAAGACAACAGAGGTCGAGGCGTTCAGGAAATTATGGGGAGATAAAGCTGAATTGAGGCGATTTAAAGATGGGTCGATTGCTGAGTCTATCGTTTGGGATATCGCTCGACCGGAAGAAGCTAGTCGGATCCCTGGACGGATTGTTCACCATATCTTGAAGAGACATACTGGATTGTCCGAGGTTGATATCAAATCCTTGTCCTCGGACCAGGCTTGGTCGAATATCATTCAAGTCCCCCAATCTGCCCGTGAGGGAGTCGCTGTCAACGGATCCGAGAAACTTGGTTTCAGACCCATCATGGAATCATACGATGAACTCTACAAACTTCTCAAAGATGTCGATGACGAATTACCACTCGCTATCCTCAATGTCTCGCCTGTAACAGAGATGTTGCGGTACTCGGCACCGTTTATCCCTCATCCTATCGATTTGGATCGAATCGCATCATCTCCAGCTTGTTTACAACATATCCCCACTGCGGAAATTACTGTTCAATTCGAATCTTCCCCTCGATGGCCTGACGATTTATCAGCGATTCAGAAAGTCAAATTGGCATTATTTGAAAAGCTAGGATCATTGATCGAATCGAAATTAAGAGGATCAAAAGCCAGGATGGTCTTTGATTCTTCATTTTCAGAGATTGAAGACCATGTATCTCTCGAAGTTTTACTACCTAAGGGAGTCGCGTTCAACATGAGGATATTCTATGAAAAGGAAAAGACATTATTGGAACGTGCATTGGAAGATACGAAAACTGTTTTCGGAACCGCTTTACCCACACCACCGAGGAAATTGGTACTACCAGCAATGGAAAAACACATGTACCGATTCATTCATGCTCCTAAACATCACCATGGGCTCGCGCCACTCCATCATCGATATCCATCGCTATCAACCGCCACTCGACTGGTCAAACGTTGGTTCGCTGCTCATATGCTTTCTCTATCTATCACCACGGAGGCAATCGAATTATTGGCGGCAGCCACATACCTCGACCCAGGACCTCTATCAGCCCCAGCGAGCGGTACCACAGGTTTCATCCGGACGATCCAGAAACTAGCAAATTGGGAATGGAGGTCTGACCCCATCTTGGTACCCCTATTCGGTGATCAAGAGGGTGGAACTTTGAAACCTAAATTCGATGTTGAACTGAGGAAGATCGTAGTCGAGGCATTTGAGAAGAGACCAGAGACTTCAGAGAGAGCTTGGTGTATTGCTACCGAGGATGATTTGGAGGGATATAGGTGGACTAAGGGGATTAGTCGGGTTATTGCTGGTCGTATTGGAGTATTGGCTAGAGCCACTGTCAAGGCTCTAGAGGATAGTGTGACTTTGGCGCAAGGTGTAAATGTTACTGTGAGTTGCTTCCTTCCATTGGTTAGAACACAGCTGATGGGTAGTCACTCTTCACAACCCCATTAAGCGACTATGACGTCCTACTCCACCTAAACCCCTCGATAATCTCAACATACGCCCAATCAATATCCCCAGACCACACACAATGGGATGGCAAGACTTTCCGGAATCTAGTCACAAAAGAACAAGTGAATGTAGACTACAATCCAGTGTACACCTTTGTCAGAGATCTACAAGAACGATATCAAGAGACGGTACTTGTGTTTTACGATAAACATGGTGGAGGGGTTGTTGGATTACTTTGGAATCCGGAGAAAGAACAGCCTAGGGCATTGAAGGCTTTCTTGGGGTACTCGACTAAACCTGCTGGTGGAGAGGTAAGCCTTTCTTGGTTTTGAATGTGGACTCAAGCTGATTTCAGGCCGCGCTGGTTTCTGTTAACAAGGATGCCGTTTTGGGAGAGATCGCACGATTGGGTAGTGGGATTGTCGAGAGAATTGAATTGAAAAATAGATAACTAGATATCTAACGCCAACCTGCTGCCCAGGCATGCATGTACATCTTGATCATCTAGTCTGTAACACCCATCATTGATTATACGTACTCGTCCACCCATTCCCAGCGCAGATCATTCCCCTGAGATCTTTCTCAGGAACAACCGCAATCAAGTTCCAAGTGATCAACTGATCTCGGAATTGACTCCCCAATCTACCCAATCTTCAAAGGCTACCTTCGCCCTCTATATAGGACATGTCTAGCACAGCAAATTCCCATAGCCGCTGAAGATAGATAATCATCAAACTTCAACAGCTCCTTTGTCCACCCCTCTCAAACACAATGACAGCCCGTCATGGTGTTCCGGCTCCTACGCCTGAAATCGAATTATCACCTTATCCATACCCTTCCGGCCCATCCTCTTCATCTCAACCATTACTACGTCCAGACGGATACGGTCTAGGTCTTGACGAACGCAATACAAACACAGAAGAGATGATGGCTATTCGCAGACCTAGCAAGAGGAAATATTGGAGACCATTACTATTCATTTCAATACCTTTCGCCCTCGTCTTTCTTTATTCGGTCATACATCCCCATGTACCGGGTTTACCGGCTTTACCGAGGGTGAAAGTTCATTTATACCATGGAGAGATGGATAGTATAGGTCAAGATGGATGTTTATGTGGACAAACGGATGAAGGGAGGAGGTTATGTGAAGTGTATAGACCCGAGGGACTTGCTAAGAGTCAATTAGTGAAAGGGTCAGGTGCGAGGGTGAGGCGGATGATGCAAAAGGCAAGGGATGGAGAGAGGATCAAAGTGGGGATACTGGGTGGTAGTGGTATGTCCCAGGTGTCAATGTCAAATGAGACGATACTGACCTGCAGTATCCGCTTGTCATGGATTACACCCAAGTCCAGATTTTCCACAAGGTGATCCTGCTGGTCCGGGGTGTTATACGTCTTTGATAAGTTCATGGTTCCAATCGACGTTTCCAGGGGTAGGTCCAGCATAGAAAAAGGGTAGAACTCATGCTGACGATAGGCAAACCATGAATTCATGAATGGCGCCATCGGTGGGATGGACTCTAGGTATGTCCCTTCTACCACCATTTTAGGTCAGGTGCTGACATACCAGCTACTATGCGTTCTGTGGAGTGAGCTTCATGCTTTCAGGACTAGGATGGGCGAAGCTGATTTCAGACCCATCACATCGCCTTAGACACCGACTTGATCATACTCGAATTCGATGTCAACGATCAAGCGTACGTCCTCTTGACTGTCATGCAGGCTGACAATAAGGGACAACATCTACCAAGCCTTTTTCGACCAGCTACTAAGAGTCCTGTCCCGCTTCAAGAACCAACCGGCGATAATCATCCTGGGGGCTTGGTCACCCCAGGTAGCCCAGGATGTGGGGTATGCGGATCCTCAGATGGTTCATCTGCCTATTGCTCATTATTACGATATTCCCTATATCTCGTACGTCTTTCTGATTCCAGCAGGAACGAGACGGCGACGTCGCGCAGACAGTATGGGGCTGATGTCAGAATGAAGCGGATGGTGTTTGATCATTATTTGAGGTATCCTCAGTCTTTGGCTAAGGCTTTCTTTCAGCCTGATATGCTTCATCCGAATGCCAGGGGTCATGTAAGCTGATAAAATCGTTCTTTAGTGGAGAAACTGAACCATAGCGCATACTGGCAGATCTACTCATCGCTTACCTCGAAGCGGAGTTATGCCATGTCACCAAATTTGGTTTACCAACGGTCCCACCCGTATCCGATACTCTAGCATCTATCGAGTCGCCAGATACTTTCGTCGATATACCCTTCCCTCTCGATACACTGCACCTGATAGATCCACTCACAGCTCCAGACAACTGGGAATCCACATTCGAGCTCGGTCCCCTAGCGGCCATCCGTGATGAAAACCGTCATTTCGTTCTCCCCCAAACCCCATATTCGATATCGCCCGTATCAATCTTCACCCCCCTTCGAGACGTCGTCAGCCCAAAAGAACCAGATCCAACAACAGGATCTTCGATCCTTGGTCTCCTCCAACCTGAAATGTTTTGCGCAGATGCGAATGACCGTGAACACCCCATGGCACCTTCATCAAGGGAAGGATGGGAACCCTTCGTTTGGAATGGTGAAAAACATTTCTGGGTTTCTGATACGATTGGAGCTAGGATTAAAGTTGATATTAAAGTCAAAGCTGGGCGGGTTGCTGTTTACTATTATCGTAGTCAACATTATAATTTGGGAAACGCAAAATGTTGGGTTGATGATAATGAAAATGGAGGGACGGAATTGGCTGGGTATTGGGATAAAGGGTATAATGTTGCTGTGTACGTCTTCTTCCACTACCAGGGGTATTGCTGATGAATAGCGTGGCTTATATTGACGAGAAAGTCACCTCGGGTGATCATTAGTGAGTACTGCTACGCGCATTGATAGTGGGAGATCGACTGACCCACAGCGTGACATGTGAAGTATCTTCAAATACATCACATCCTCATAATCCCGATGCACACCACTTTAGAATAGTAGCCGTTATGGCCACATAGGTAGACGTCTCTCTTGCATGCATGCATAGAGCACATGTATGGATACTGTGCTATACAGCGCAGCATATCAATCACGTGACTAGTGCCAATCACTCCCCTACGTCATCCAATCTATCCAACCTAATCCAACCCTATTCTCAGCTGCTTATCTACATCTACATCTACCATTTATATCACCTATCATTTCACGTAGACAAATAACAAGAATGGAGGGCGTGAGTTAGCATAGGTGTGACATCTGAGGCTCATACTTATGTACAGCTTATCACAAACGCAAAGAACTTCCTCAATTCTGACGAGGGAAAGAAGCTCGGTAAGTGTTCGACTGCGGAAATGTCGTTCATTCACTAACTCAACAGCGCAGTCTGTACGTTCCAACAAGTCACCTCCATGACTAAACTAACATATAGGCCGGTTTCGGAGGTGACAACAACAACTCCGACAACCAAAACAACCAGAACAATCAGGACAACACCAACAACAACCAAGGTGGATCAACCGACGCATTCGGAAACCAAGGTCAAGAAGGTCAATACGCCCAACAAGGTCAATATGGAGCCGTTACAGGCCAAGGCTTCGGTGGTGGTCTAGCAAAGGGTGCCGATGGACAACAACTCCAAGGCCAGGGACAGGGACAGACCAACAACTCTGGTGTTTCAGGACAACACGGTTCCGAGGGACAGTGGGGTGCTACACAGGGAAATGAAAGTGGTGGAGTCAACCCAGCTCAGCGAAGTAACTACGAAGGATGGTCTGGTGAGGATTGTAAGTCAACGTCCTTCTATCTCGTCGCGCACTTGTAAAGAACATGCTGATGCCTAGCAACCACATCAGGTGATTACGGAGGAAACCCATTTTCCCGAGCAGCACAAATGGGAGCCGATGAACAGCGCAAGGAACCTGTTGCCGATGATTACGATCAGGGAGAAGGATACAAGACTGGAACCAGCACCCCTGGGTACAGGCATGATGATGGTACGTGTTCCGTCGGGTGCAATGACTGATGAAAGATGTCGATGCTCTAGCCGCAGAGAACCGAGCGAAGAACGCGTAAGCTCATTGGCGCCTATAGAAGAAGAGTTAATAGCTGACGGGACAGAGACTCTAGGAACTTCAACGTGAGCCTCATGCAGAGATGAGATGTACAGAGCTGACAGACAGTCCTACGGACAGCAGGCTGATGACTCTGGAGCAAAGGGAAACGACTACAATGAGCAGATTTAGGATGAACAACGATTGAAGTGCGTATGAAATAGTAGCTTTGTAGGAATCTGATAGCCTCGAATGCATGAGTGCTTGTTTCCCCTGTTGTGAATGAATGAGCGGGATTACTCCGCGGATGAATTAAGCGCATCAATAATCGTCGCATATCGACGTTGATCTTCGCAGTTATACCACTCATGTCTCGCTGAGACTCAACACCGATACACCCCAAGATGTCGCTCCCGATACCAGGCTCGGGGGATTACATGCCTACCTTGATCCGGACATTACTAGAGAACCCGGCATTGGAAGAATGGCAATTTGATCCAGACGTATTCTCGCTCGTCTTCTTGAGTCACATAGTCAGGAGGGGAGGAATTATACTCGATATACCTACTTCCTCGAGGTCAGCTACGATGGTTGTAGTAGATGGATTTCATGGAGTACAGCTCCCCAGCCAAATCTAACGCAAAGGCTGACGTCTAGATATGCGAATCGATATTCGGGTTAGATACACGACATCTCCACCTCGACCCAGCTATGTCGCCCTCGAAGATGCAGGGGTACATTCAGAACACGGAACGTGCCAGGACCAAGAGTTCGAGAAGGATGCGCCCTCTGACCAATGTGTACACAACTCCACAATCGGATATATCAACTCCTCGACCTGGAAATACTATCTTCTCAACCCCCGAATCGGGCGTTTCGACGCGTTATCATTCTGCTGAATCGCTCATCACTGGAAATCCCCCCGCTTATATGACTCCGGGTACTATCGACTCCATAGAAAAGCCGATTGCGCCCAAGGTGGATGGTCAAGAGGAGAAGGAGGGATCTTGGCCGGATGTTCTGGTTGTGACTGGATTGGAGGATTGTGAATCACCATTACAGATGAAATTGATTGATCTTGTCAAGTTGTCGAAGGAGGAGAGAGGAGAGGAGATACTGGTCATTTGGGTCAGGGATGAGGGGAAATCGGACATTATTCCTGCCTGGCTGGTATGTACTCTAACTTTTAACAGAGTGTCAGCTAACTAGTAGGCCGATAATTTCATATTGTCCGATACTATTTTGATGGAAGATCTTGATCCGGCACCAGACCTTTCACGTCAGGTCTTGATCTCTCCCGACGTATGCTAGTTTGCGCTCAGAATAGTACGAAGCTGATCTGGTAGTATATCAAAGGCTTGACCGCTCTTCTCCCTTATACCCACATACACGCACCTATTACTCAACATCTCAACAATCTCATCTCAGCAGCAGCTACCCACCCAAACCTCCATTCAAGCATGACGGCCCGATTCTTCACTACTCTCCCTTTACTAATCAAAGCCCATCGACTCCTCTCGTCACCATACACCTTACCTACCGACTGGCGCGAGAACTTGGCTCGATCGGTCCTACCGGGCGGCGGGAAGAACCAAAGATTCGGTCTAGGTGGTGGGCAAGGGGGAGTGAATGACTGGCCTAGAAAAGCGGGTGAGGAACCGAACGTTCAAGATCTAGGGGATGGGGCGGTGGAATGGTATGTCGGCCCGGCTAATGTGAGGGGTGTTTGGCCTGGTGCGGTTGGGCATCGACTCAGATGGAGGAGCAGTGGGGAGAGTGTGATGTGGGTCATGAAGAGTAGTGCTGCGGGACTTCTCACGGGAATGAGGGAGGAGGAGAAGGACGGGGACGAGATCAAGCGGAGTAAGAGGGGGGCCAAGAGGCGGAAAGATGTCAAGAGGATAGTGGATGAGATGTTGGAGATGGTCTAGCCAAGCATTTAAATGATCTTGTTGTAATGTCATCACGTATCGTAGTTGTATTTCGCCATCTAGTTTCTATATCTACCTATGTAAAACCCAAATACGCGAAGTCTATAGCCTAAGTAACCCTAAACGAGCCATCCGCGATGTACGACCCTTTGATCCCTCTCCTCCGCCACAGCACCCATCTCTTGGGTACTAGCATCCTTGGGCCCAGCAGCGTCCGGCCACTGCACCACGAAAACATCTACGAAACCCTTCAGTAATTTACCCGATAATGAAAGTGAGTTCGTCCTAGCGAATGATTCGACGTAAATGAATTGTGTATATGGTAAACCGATGAACTATCATGAGCACCGACATTCACAAGAACGGCAAGTGAGCGCATACTCGCCTGATCCATGATACTGCTACCAGGATTACCGCTGTTCCTGGCCCGTTCAGGATGAGGACATCTACCCATGGTTTCATTGGTTTGTGATACAGGGGTACCAATAATGTATGCCATGTTGTCATTATGAGGGTCTTTGTCGCTGAAAATAATGTTGATATGCGACCTTCCCCTACCCTCCGTGCTCTTGGCAATGCTAGTAGCTTGTGGTCCTATTGTCAGATACGAGAAGTAGTCTTACGAGAAAGCGACATACCGAGGGGCTAGACGAAGACTCGAGCTCTGATATTATCCGTAATGACATCTCATCTCCATGACAGTAGACATATGTCCGTGGGGTGTATCGCTGAAGATCAAGTGAAGATACAAGAGCTTTCATCTCTGCCGTATGACCTCCTATCTCATCAGCTTCCCCACTACAGCCACCAAATGCGACTGACCAGAACCCATGAATACACCTAAAGAGCACTTATCACTTGAATTCCTTATCAAAGTATTGCGCGGACGATTTCCAAGGACGATATACAGTCGAATGAAAGCCACAGCAAACAAGATATATAACCCATATTGTAATGTCGAGTTGCCTACGTTCTGGATTGTCGTTATAGTTCTTGCGAAGAGCAAGCCTCCTGTGAAGATACAGATATTCTGCTTCCAGGAGAATTTGGCTTGACGGACCAAGATGACAAATGCTGACCAATATACGATGTCTCCAGAATAAGTTGATAGGATACCCATTGTGTAGGGTTGCAGGTTTATGACAGTTAATTGTCTTGCAAGAATAGCAACAGAAGATTACCCCACATTTTACCCCAGATCCATCTTCTATGATGACGATTAGATGGGATAACTTGTTTGTCTACCTTTCATCTCGTCACCTAGCTGTAAAGAATCCGATAAGACAGACAGGTGCCTAAAGAAGTCGTTTGGGCGATTAGGTCCGACTTTGAGTATTTCAGAACAACATTTGGGATGGCGGTTGTAGTTCGATCCAAGACCGACTTGGTATATCTGCCGGATCATGGTTTCGTCGGCGAGGAGGGAGGTACGCGTCACCTCTTTCTCACCATATCAGTCAAGCTTACTTGTCTAGCTCTAAGAATACTGAATCACCTTCAGTTCAACACGGCCAGACTGGACGTCTCACACAACCTCCTAGGTACAGGAGGAGTAATGACACTCGTGAAGGGCTTGGCGCATGTCCGACAACGATACTCGTCTGATACTTCGCGTATATGGACATTGAGCGAGATCAACCTGGCTTTCAATGCACTCGGGGATGAAGGTCTCGAAAGTGTTCTAGGGTGGGCGAAAAAGGATCTGGGATGTAGGAAATTATTGCTACAAGGAAATGATATCAAGGTGAGCTTGACTGTCACTCGCATATGCCCATCGGCTGACGAATGAAGCTCGAGGTCAAATCTCACTTAGATGGAATTTTGAATAATCTATCCTCATCCAGATTATCCACCTTGTCATTGACGAATAACCCCATCGAAGTGGACGGATTAGCAAGTTTCCTAGGGAGACTTGAAGCCAACGAATTGACTGAATTGCATCTCTCGACTTGCAAATTACCACCAAAAGCGGCGGAATGTATTGCAAAGTTCATTGGGGGACCACAAAGTCGCAATTTGGTATATCTCGAATTGAACGGTAATCACCTAGGAGCCGAGGGTGTTCGAACAATAGTCGATGCCATCGACCAGTCAAACTATGGGCTCATCCAGGTCGGCCTGCTTGCGAACGAAGAATATCCCAGATCGACCGGTGAGGATGAGGAAACTCGAGTGCAACCACGCGAAGACTACGATCCAGTACAAGAAGCCAAACAACTCCATCACCTCGTTCATGAACGATTACCAGAATTGATGTTTCGTAATCAATTCCAAACGCGTCGTATACGTCGTGCGGCACTTCGAACACTGGTTCCAGCGCGTATACTCCTCAACGCCCAACCTCTATCAGACGAAGATACTGCAAAGCATGTAATGGCAGAAGTAGCCGCTGTCTCTCCTGATTCTACCACGCCGACGCCCCGCACATTCAGAATACTGGACTTGCCGCCTGAAATCTTACATCTCGTCATACGGCACTGCTCGCAGGATCCATACGCGTTGTCGGAACGTCAGTTTGTGCAATTGAGGACGCATGCGGAAGGCCGAGAGAGCTTGAATAAGATAGTGAAGAGGAGAAAAGAGAGGATTGTTGGGATATTCTCTGATGAGGAAGAGAAGGAGAAGGAGCGAGAGATGAAAGATGACTGGCTCCGGAGTGGGAGATGGGACAAGTGGGAGCAGAACACGACAAATTGAACGCAAAGCCGTCGGTGTCGATCATCTGTATCTTAGCTTTCAAATCATGTAGCTCTACTGTACTCGCTCCAGGACCTCTCTACCTACACAATTCACTATGCATAAGGGGAACATGAGCAGGTCAGCATAACGAGCATACATTTCCGGCTAAACCTGATAAACCTTTAAATAGATCGTCATGGTCAGTCATCAACAATTCAAGTAACCGTATACTATAACCTAGACCTATACAATAGATCGACAACTTCAGGCAGTGCGAGATACCTACTAGCAACGTACTCAGTGGTCAATGGAGGCCATTAGAGTGGGGCTGGGAAGCTCGGTATGGCGTACGGGCTTAGGATCATGCTTAAATGGAGGCAGCGTACAAGCCATCGGTTGTCGGCATTTGACAACTCGGATTTCGGCTGTATCGACAACAAGTCCTTCCAGGCGTTATGAACCCACCGGAATCCTCTCGCTATCACTGTTCAATCCGGGTGCTCGAAGCTCGTCACGGATATCCCCACTCATATCGACACGCCGGCACAATTCATCGAATATCCCATCCAAATCGACCGACAAGTTCACTGCGACCACGACCACTTCCTCATCGCAAGAACTGGAGAAGACATCACCGGCACCCTCAAAATCTATATTATCACGTCTATCGAATCTAATATCGCTTAAAGGAGCTCAGACGACGGGAGAAACAGGCTACTCGAGCGTTGCCAAATTAGTAGAACTCGCTAAGCCGGAGAAGAAACAGCTAGCTATGGCTGTTGGACTTGTACGTCTATTCGAATGATTGAGACTAATGATTAGCTGGTGGTTTCGAGTGGAGTGTCTATGCTTGTACCATTGACTATTGGAAAACTTATTGATTTCTTCTCCACCGGAGCTGTACGTCCCTTCCTCCCATAATGACCGAGTTGACGATGAAGGAAGTCTTCTTTGGCTTGTCGTTCCCTGTTGCTGCGACTGCTTTGGCACTTACTTTCTGTCTTGGAGCTGTTTGTAATGCTGGTATGCTTGATCGCACTGATGACATGCCAAAGCTGACGGATAGGACGGGCGATCATTATGAAATTGAGTGGACTACGTATTATCGCTAGAATACGGTCAGTATATCTTCTATGAGTGGTATGGGAAGCTAACTGTCAGGAATCAAGCATATCTATCATCATTGAGGCAAGAGCCGGAATTCGCAGATCGTTCAGCTGGGGATATCGTCTCGAGACTAAGTGTCGATACTGGCATTCTCGGGGAGTCTGTGACTAGCAATCTATCGGATGGACTCCGGTAAGCTCCCCATCCTTGATCTTTCCGGGCAAGCTGATTCGTAGGGCGTTGATATCTGCATCTGTTGGAAGTGAGTCATGAATCCAACTCTCGCTGATCGACAGTAACGGCCATGTTCCTAATTTCATCGAAGTTGACATTGGTCATGCTTTGCGTTGTACCCCCAGTCTCGATTGGAGCTGTGAGTTGATTACCTTTCACATGTGAGTGCAGCTGACAACCAGGTCTTCTACGGTAGATATTTACGGAAATTATCGAATCTCACCCAAGAAGCCGTGGGAGAAATGTCAAAGGTCAGCTCTTCAGCTGCTGACACCCGAGACCAAGCTGATTTTCAGACGGCCGAGGAGAAGTTGAATGCATTCAAGACTGTCACAGCGTACAACTCTCAACCTATGGAAGGCAATATCTTCTCCAAACGAGTGGATGGCGTCTTCCAATTAGCAAAGAAAGAAGCATATATGACTGGAATCTTTTGGGGGGCTAGTGGTTTAACTGGAAATCTGGCTATGCTTTGTTTGCTTGGATACGGTACGTCCCCACAGATCATTTGGGCGATTACTGAGATCTAGGTGGAACTCTTGTTTCTCGGCATGAGATTTCGGTGGGAGATCTGACGAGTTTGTTGATGTACTCTGCGTGAGTTTGATCGACGTAGAGTTTATGTGGTACTGACTATCTAGATACGTTGGCGGGTCTGTCTCTGGTTTGACTGGGTTCTTTACCGGTCTTATGAAAGGTAAGTCTACCCATCTCGTAAAAGACCAAGTGCTAATCAACAGGTGTCGGAGCAGGAGGCCGTGTATTCTGGCTATTAGATCGATCATCAGCCATCCCCCTCGGCGTGGGCGAGGTATTACCAGCCTCCCGGAACGGTGTCATCAAATTTAACAATGTCCGATTCACATACCCCAGTCGGCCCGAAGTGGAGGTCTTGAAGGGAATCGACCTAGTTATCCAGCCAGGGACCAGTATGGCGCTTGTGTAAGCTTATTTGTTCTTGTTACAGGCCTAGCTGATTTGTAGGGGGTCAAGTGGAAGTGGAAAGAGCTCCATTCAAGCTTTGCTTACTCGGTTCTATGATCCTAATTCGGGAACAGTCACTTTTGATGGAACAGGTCAGTCTGCTTTATGTATGGAAAGATCTTGAGCTAACCAAGAAGACATCCGAGAATTTACACCTGAATCATGGAGAAATCGTATAGGAGTAGTATTCCAAGATCCAATCCTATTCGCGGGCACTGTACACGATAACATTGCATACGGTTCACCTGACGCTACGCGGAGTCAAGTTGAAGAAGCCGCTCGTCAGGCCAATTGTGATTTCATCTGGGATCTACCCCAGGGATTCGATACCATGAGTAAGTACCATTCTGGTAAGATCGATAGGGCTGATGAGTAGTTGGAAGAGCAAGTCTTAGTGGAGGTCAGAGACAACGTATTTCCATTGCTAGGGCGCTTGTCAAGAGACCTAGTATTTTACTATTGGATGAAGCTACTTCGGCATTAGATTCCACGTCAGAGAACGCTGTAAGCTCGCCCATATCCCGTGAATAGTGCTAAAGCTGACGACTAGGTCAATCGTGCGATCGATTCGATTATCCACGAACAGCACATCACGGTCATCCTCGCCGCTCATAGGTTATCATCAATAGCAAGAGCCGAACGAGTTGTCGTAATTGAGGACGGAAAAGTATCGGAAGAAGGGCGATATGACGTTTTGGTAAGGCTTCCGTTCTGGCTACATTTCAGTTCCAGGCTGATGACCAGTCACGTAGAGAAGGAAGTAGATTCCGGACATTAATGGCTGCTCAACTACTGGTGGAGAAATCGTCTGAACCAGATCGTAGGGAGGAGAAGCAGGTCGAGTCGCAGCATCAATCAGAAACAATACCCGCATAGAATGTATACAACTCAGCATAGGCGAGGCCGCTGTTCATCATATTGATCGATGCTCTCTGTCTGCCGATGTGTTGCTCATTGACAGAAGAAGACACGTTTACCGGTCTTCAGCCCGGACTGCAATAGCACAAGCAACTGAGTGCATGTTTAGGCCCGACAAGGACATTTTAGTTTTCTATCTACTCCTATCTAATCAACCCAAATCTACTTGACAGCAAGGAGCTTGACCTCGAAGTTCAAGGTAGAGCTAGCTCGTCAGGTCACATCGAGTCAGTGAAGGGCAGGACTCACTTGGCGGGGATTCCGGGAAGCTTCTGCTTTCCGTAAGCCAATTGAGCGGGGATGGAAAGTTTCCTCTCTCCACCAACGGCCATGCCGTTCAAACCCTGGTCCCAACCTTTGATGACCTCTCCTCGACCTAGGACGAAAGAAAATGGGGAGCCGGCAGTGTTGGAGTCGAATTGCTTTCCGTTGGTCAATTTACCAATGTATCTGGATATCAGCATGATCCCTAAAGACATCTGAACGAGGTGAAGGAGTAGAAACTGGACGTACCGCATGGAGAGTCGCTTGCCTGGCTTGGCGACGGGTCCAGTACCAGTCTTGATGTCCTCGTATTCGAGACCGGAAGCAAGAGTCCTCTGAATCACGTTAGCGTTTGATTCTGCGGATTGACAAATCACGACAAGAATAGACTAATGCATGTACTGTACTAAGTACTTTTTTGATGTTTCATTTATGTTCTAAGGCGACTGGATAGGGGGAGTGGTATGATGGGTCCAGAATTGATTAATTTTTCCTCACCTTTCCAGCCTTGATGTCCTTCTTCTCCTTGGGTACGGGGGCGGCAGCAGGAGCGGGGGCATCCTCGGTCTTGGCCTTCTTTGCGAGCTTCTTCTTTTGGTTCTTGCTGAGTCCGTCGGTAGAGGTCATCGAGACATCACCGGCCTCCTCGGCCTTTCGCTTCTTCTCGGAAACGGGGGCGACCTTCTCCTCGACCTTGGCGGCCTTGGCCTTGATAGCCTTCTTGGGCTCGGCGACCTCGGTGATCTCGGTGATCCTGTTTGTCAGCTGGGGCTTGCTATGAAGATGCAAAGAATAACATACTTGACGGGGGCATCCTCCTCCTCAGAGTCTTCAAGGTCATCGAGCTCGAGGTCAGAGTAGTCATCCTGCTCGTCGGAGTCGAACTCGGAGTCGGAGTCAGAGTCGTATCGGTCAGGGAACTGCTCGAGGTAGTTACCCATGAGGTGGACGGCGCTAGGAATTAGCTCAGACTCGTGAGGGAGGACTCAAGCTACTTACTTGTCACCGGTGACCTCGAACATGACAACGTCACCTTCGGTGAAGGTGATGTTGAGGTTGGCCTGCTCGATCTGCTTGTCAGTCATTGTCCGCAACTGCAGCCATGTATCCACTTACCTTGCCAGCGGTCAAAGCGGCGAGAACGGTAGTTTCGAGGAGCTCATCATCATCCTCAGAGTCCATGTCCTCATCATCCTCATCCTCGTCATCCTCATCCTCATCATCCTCAAAGTCCTCATCCTCGTCATCCTCAGCGGGGATATCACCGTTCTTGGCAGCCTCAGCGGCATCCTTGACGATCTTTCGGAAACCCTCCTCGGAGTCTAGCTCGAATTCGT
The DNA here is from genome assembly GCA_017654735.1 of Vishniacozyma victoriae. Lineage (NCBI taxonomy): Eukaryota > Fungi > Basidiomycota > Tremellomycetes > Tremellales > Bulleribasidiaceae > Vishniacozyma > Vishniacozyma victoriae. Next base: position 2,899,124 of record JADPYG010000088.1, read on the forward strand.
CAGAAGGCAAATCACCCTCGATATCAGAGTCATCCTCATCCTCAGAGTCGGAAGCCTCGAAGAATGCGGCGGGGAGGGGCTCGTGGGTGACCTTGATGACTGATCGACCGTTGTTGTCCTTCAAGTCCTCACCGAGAGCGGCGTTGGTGATCTGGAAATCCTTTCGGACAGCGATGGGGTAGGTCTCTCCTGGTAGATGTTAGTAGTTGTTTGACTGTGGGGTAGGGTTAGCTCACCAGGGATGAGAGTTAAGCTCTGTTCTGTCAGCTGAGACCGAGGAGTTGCAATGACGATAGCTTACCCATAGACCAAGTTTGACTGCCATTGTTGTATATATGTATATGTAGTTAAGGGGGTAAGAAGGTATAGGTATAGGTATAGGTATAGGTTGAATGAACGTGTTGCTGCAGTTGCAATAAGAAATCAACTTTTACCAGGCACAAAAGTGGAGGTAAAGCGGAAGAACCGGAATTAACCGAGTGTGGCACTTGTAATGGACTCCGGGGCAGATGGGGGAGCGTCATCCCTTCTGTTCTAAGTGACTCTGATTGCTATCTATCTCTATAGGACTACAGCTATCATGGTAAGTACCAGCTAGCAGCGACTTCATTCAAGAGCTGATGTTCAGTCCAACACACTCCGCCCATACCTCAATGCGGTCAGAAGTACCCTCACAGCCGCATTGACCCTTCAGAACTTCTCATCCCAAGTAGTAGAAAGGCACAACAAGCCAGAGATTGAGGCTAGGTCAGTGCTCCTCCTTGGACGTGGAGGCTAGAGCTGATCAAGTAGGACATCACCAGAAGTCCTCCTTCTACCACTCGTTGTATCCCGTAATGAATCCGAACGAGTCTTGATCGAACCTTCGGTCAACTCCATCAGGGTATCTATCGCAATCAAGCAAGCGGATGAAATTGAAAAGATCCTATGTCACAAGTTTACAAGGTTCATGATGATGCGAGCAGAGGGTTTCGTGATCTTAAGACGGAAGGCTCTACCTGTAAGCCCTCTTTTCGAATGTATTAGTATTGTGCAAGCTGAACAAATAGGGCTACGATATCTCTTTCTTAATTACCAACTTCCACGGAGAATCGATGCTTAAACATAAACTCGTCGACTTCATCATTCAGTTCATGGAGGATGTAGACAAGGAGATCTCGGAAATGAAGTTGAGCTTGAATGCTAGGGCGAGGATAGTCGCAGAGAGCTACTTGTCTACTGTAAGTCCTGATCATGTTGTCATGTAGCCTGTGCTGATGATAGTTCGCTTGATTGGTTGTAATGATGCATGTATACGATAGATAAACGGATCTGACCTGGGTGCCGATCTCTCCTGAACGCAGCCATAGGATGCGGGAATCACCTCAGAATATGTCTATATCCTTGCTCGGTATCTTAGATGCCAAGTATTCATACGATTACAGGTATATTGCTTATATTGCTGATGATATTCTCTTTCTAGATGATATGATTCTACTTCAAAACCAAAATCCCTTTCTACTTCAATACCCAGACTCCTTTTCAATTCAATGCAAAAATTCTGCTTCAGCCGAATGATTATAGATACAAACTGGCAGCAAACACAACTACACCAGTCAGCTCAGACGTCTTATTTGGAGGATAAACAACTCACTATCCCTCTTAATCAAAGCCTGTGCTTCCTCCATTTTCGTGAACAAGTCGGCATCACCAATGACCCTTGCTGCATCTCGTACTTCACGACAAGTCTCGTCCAACCTCGTAATGACCCTCACGATCGTTCCCTCGGGGATATCAGTCAATTGAATAATCTCGGCGAATGGCTAGTGATCAGCTTTATATTATATCAAGAAGGGGACATACCATTCCCCCAGCCCACTCGTACACAACCTCGACCAATCCAACTTTATACTTCTCTTTAAACTCATCATAAGCGACCGAATTCCTATCCTGCTCCCTCTCGACTTCATCTGCAATCCTGTAAATGACTTCAAGACCCTGTTGAAGTTTCGGTGCGATATGGGGTTGTGATTCGGTCTTTTCGACGAATACGAATATCGATAAGAGGGCGACTGCTTCTTGGGGCGTGTAGTCGGATAGGACGTTTTCGAGGATCAATTCGGTCAAAATGAGTTCAGGGGCGGAATTGATCTGTATGTCAGCCACTGCAAGAAAGAGACAAGGGAAGGCACATACTTCACATGCAACTCGTCCTTTGAGTAGGACTGTTGAATTATCATCGATAAACTTCAATGACTTCAGAATATCCACTCGGGAATTGTAATCTGGCAATAGTTCCAAATTCTGATCAGACAAGGCCATTTTCAATGAAGTCAAACTAGCTTCAACCATCTTGATCTCGTGCAATGTAGCGTACTTTTCATCAGCTCTCCATCTCATCGGTAAAAAGGGACATACGTGATCTTCAAAGTTCTCACAGAGCTGACAACCGAGTTTGGCGATACGATCTATATAGCTCGTCCTCTGCCTCAAGACTTCCTGGAATTCCAGAGCTCTCAGTCGGGTCCATTCGACCTCGGGGAACTCGGGTAGGGAAGTGAGTTCCTCGTGCATAGCCGCGAGATCGTTCATTGTCTTTTCTGAGACATCCTTGGACTTCTTATCGACAATAGCTGTAGAGTCGATCTGATCGTCAATTTTGGCTCTATGCGGCGGGTCAATCAACTAACCTTGTGTATACGGTTGACGACGAATGAGATACTTGATGTATCGACGATGGACATCTCCCACTTTGGTTCATTGAACGATCCCTTGGGTAGTACAGGCGGCCACCTAGGCGCGATCTCGTTTACTTTGATATCTAGATCATCAGCTTTGCCCCTCACCAGAACCTCCAGCTTACCTTCCTTGCCAGACTTGGTACCCTTTGAAACGAGCGACAAGACCCAGAAAGCCCTATCGTCCGATCTTAATCCGTCTTTGACCATATTCGGTGCGTTTCTTAGGACGACAGCAAGGTTGCCAGGGAAGTGCTAGCGATCAGCCATCTTTATTTTTGTGGACAGGGTAAATAGGAACTTACACCATCTCGTAGTACAACGACTCGACCTGGAACCAAGATCTTTGCTCCAGAAGCAGCAGCAGCTTGTTTAATCATATACCCATTCACCCGGATGACCTCTGCTGACAAATCGTAGAATGGCCCAATGTCGACATTACAGATTTGACAATCGACTTTAGGTAATTTGGCCAATTGTTTTTCGGTCTTAATGTCAGCTTGATAGAGTTGACAGTGCGGAACAGCTTACAACGGCGACTTGTCTTTGTTGTTCAGGGGCGAGTTTTTGAGCTGCATTCTCCGAGAAACTCCTTTTAATCATCTCTTCCACTTTCAATGCCTCGACTCGGAGCAAATTGAGGATCATATTATATGTCAATCTGAATTGAGATGATAATCGACCAGGTACACCGAGCATCATGTCGTTCAAATCGGTGACCTACTCATCAGCTCCTTCTTCATCAAATGAGGGGATACGTACAGATGGTAATTCATCACCACTGAGAATAATGACAGTACCAGTAGTATCCAGACCTCGACGACCAGCTCGTCCGGCCATCTGCGTATATTCTCCAGGAAGTAGATTTCGGAAATTGTGACTATCGAATTTACGGATTCCAGAGAATACAACTGATTTGGCTGGCATGTTGACTCCCATGGCGAAGGTTTCGGTTGCGAACAGGACTTTGACTACTCCTTTTGAGAACAGGATTTCGACGACCTCTGTCATTTGTCAGCTATGGTTGTGGGGATAGATGGCTGACGCACCTTTGACTAGAGGGAGGAGACCACCGTGATGAATTCCAATACCTCGACTTAGGAGTTCCCTCATTCGTCCGATTTGAGGAAGAGTCTTGTCCGATCCTATACGTCAGCACCACTCCCTCACTCTAGGAAAGTAAACATACCCTTGAGTCGATTCAAAGCCTTCTCCCAAGTAATCACCACCTCACTCTTATCCTTGGCATCACAAAGATCCATCCCCGATAAATTCGAAGCATACTCCTCACACCTCTTCTTACTAAACACGAAATTGACGACCGGCAACAATTTGTTCTTCTTCAGGTGATTAATCAAATGAGTCCAAACATTCTGATCAAGAATATGACTAGCTCGACCACCTGATGGACCGAATCCACCTCCTCGACCAGATTTAACAGCTGCTGATGGAGCGTGGACTGGTGCGCCGTTAGGCCCACCACCGCGATTGGTATGATTTCGACCGGCTCCTATACGTGTATGAGGAGCGCCTCGGCCTGTTGGTAAGTCTCGAGCACGGTTGGATGCACCGCCTCGACCACCTGTACGTTGAACTGGGGGTAGGCCGGCTGCTTCTCGCTCTTTATCTTGTTTTCGGCGTTGAGAGTCTCCTGCCGCTTTGTACCTGAACATCAGCTTGACTCGACTATACAGCGCGGTAATCCTTACCCATCGCCCAAGAATTTGCCCTTTGAATCGACAATTTTGTGTAGATCCTTGCCTGCCCAGAGGAAGTGCTCGAGAGGAACGGGACGCATAGGAGTGGAAATGACGTAAATATTCTTCTTCTTTGTTCGGCTACCAATCAGCAAATTCCTTCACATTGTGAAGAACAACATACCCAACCCAATCGGCAAACTCCTTGGTATTTGGTACCGTAGCGGAAAGCAAGATGATGTTGACATGTTCTGGCAACATGATAATAACCTCTTCCCATACTACACCTCGCTGAGATTATCAGCTTACTACCCAGTACAAGGGTTCACGACAGCTCACCTCGGAATCATTGACATAGTGGACTTCATCAAAGATGACGAATTCAACATCTCGAATCAAATCAGCTCCTTTGTAAAGCATACTTCTCAGAATCTCGGTCGTCATCTACCCATCAGCTAGTGTCGAGATTGTGCGACCGAAATAGCTCACAATCAAACAACTACCTTCCGCATTGATCTGCACATCTCCAGTCAAAATACCGACAGAGGAGGGGTCGAAGGTAGTTTTGAAATCTCGGAATTTCTGATTCGACAGTGCCTTGATAGGTGATGTGTAGATAGCCCTGTAGAATCAGCTTGTTACGTATGATAAGGGGACAATGAAGCTTACTTGGTCATGTGTTTTGCGGCTAGGGCAATTGCGTATTCGGCTACTACTGTCTTACCAGCAGACGTGTGAGCAGCGACGAAAACACTATCTCCCATTTCGAGACGATAGACTGCTTCTTTCTGGAAATTGTCCAGCTCGAAGGGGTACTGTTTGTTAATTCACCGTCCACTACGGACTTCACACAACTCACGAGACGGGCGGGCTCAGGTACGAGCTCATGGAACTGAACGTCAGTGGGATCCCTACATCTTGAGGAGATTAAGTGGGCTTACGTTCATGAGCTCCTTGTTGACATCCACGACATGGGCCCATTCCTTCCTAGGAGCCTGTTTAAGCTGTTTCCTAGGCGCTGGTGGGGCAGGTAATCGCTACAGATCAGCTCTTAGCCTGGTGACTCGGGCAGCATAGCTCACTCCTATTGGTAGTAGGTCGTCCACATTCTTCTTTGATGGTCCTGCACCACTACTTCCTCCGACTTCCTGATCATCGCCAAGCCTTGACACTTGTAATTCTGGTGATTCGTTTCCTTCCGTTCTCCTTCTTCTTGCTTTTGAAGCTATCGATTGCTGGCCCAGCATCTCCGCTAGGAATTCGTCCGCTTTCAGTCAGCTCCATTGACGTGCAGGGATTTGTCGAGCTTACCACCTGAAAGTTGAACACCACGCTTTAACCCTGGCGCTCTAGTCTTCCACCCATCTTCCTCTTCCACTTCCTCTTCTCCCTCTTCGGGTGCTAGATCCTCCTTCTCATCCAATCCACCAGGTAAGAAAGGCGCATAAGATCCTTTACCCCTTACAAAGTTCTTTGTTGATCCAGGAGCTCTTGTAGTTGATGACGAGAGTGCTGGATGAGCAGGTGGTTTGGGTGCAATAGCTTCCCTCCATTTCGAGAATGTCCCTTCGATACCTCTTGATAGGGGCAGGACGGTGTGTGTTGCTGGGAGCGGTGTGAGTCGTAATGGAGGTAAAGGGAGGGTAATGGGAGATTGTCTATTCATCAGCCTTTATATCACGAGTTACTCCAGGGACTAACGTTTGCCATTGAGACAACCCCGGACCACTCAAATCCCTGACTGGAGCCAAGATCTCCTCTTCTAAAAGTTTCAAAGCCTCCTCACGATCAGGTAATCCGTCTATACCCAATTTCTTGGCTAATCGATCTGATGAAATGGCATTGGAATCACTGGGGTCGCGAGCGGTGTTCAAGAGCTCCAAGAATTCTGATTCAAGATGATCCAAGTCCTTTTGAGTAGTCCCATCTGTTGCTGATATCGCCATACTATCTGACGAGGTGGTTGATGTATGATGTCAAGGACTGTACTGACGCATCGAAATGAGGTTGTAATCCGATTCACTGGAATCGATTACGTAATATTCTCTCAACCAGCCAGCCAAAAGCGTCAACCGTAACCTAGGACTCTGTAATTGATTCATCTTATACATCTTACCCACACACATTTGACAACATGGCATCAAAAGAGGTCGCACCGAAGCGTAAATTAAGGCCTGCGCGAAAACAGGTCGAGGCAGGAGATATCGACAAGACTGAAGCTATTCAACCTGGAAAGGAGTACAGTATGTTAATCATTTTACATTCGACGTGTTCTAATAAATAGATTTCTGGTACAATAAATGGGCAGGTGGAGATAAGGAGGATGCTCTTGCAAAGTGAGCTAACTTCAACGCGTTGATGATCAAGCTGACGGACAGCAAAACACTGTCACAGTCGCGTTGTGTAATTGCTAGAGATGCTGGATACACGAGAGCGGACGCTACCGGCGTCAAGATTGTGTGCTTGTTCTTTGCTCGTGGATGTTGTCCTTATGGGTGAGCTATTTTGTACTCGAGATAGGGCAAAGCTGACAGACAGTCACGAATGCAATTTCCTACATCGATTACCTATCCAAAGTAAGTGACACCTTTCCTCTTGTTGATGATTACTAATATCAGGCCAACTAGTCGACTATTCACGTGATTGCTTTGGGAGAGAGAAACATGCCGACTATAGAGACGATATGGGAGGAGTAGGATCTTTCAATCGTTCAAATAGGACGCTATATATTGGAAAAATGCAGGAGAGTCCGGATAAGAAACAGACGGAAGAGACTATGTTGCGACATTTCGGAGAATGGGGCAAAATTGTCAAGTGTAAGCTGCCCGTCTCTGGTATCATCCGACTTGAGCTGACAACATAGGGAACATCCTGTACAATCGAGGCATTGGGTTCGTGTGTTATGAGGATGAGGCACATGCTAGTTTTGCCAAGGAGGCCATGGCGAATCAGAGTCTGGACATGGATGAGATCCTCAACGTCAGGTATGTCAATCAAACGTCGGTGCTTGAAATATCTGACATGTAGGTGGGCTACAGAGGACCCTAATCCAGGAGAAAAGATTGCCGAGGAGCAACGTATCGAAGAAAACGGAAAGAAAGCAATCGCGGGAATGCTAGATGAAGAGCTCATCGAAGCAACGCAAACTCTAAGAGCATTGGAGGACGGGGATGAGGAAGATTTCTACCCTATCGAAGCATCAAAACCGGATTCCGATGACGAACGTCCGTCAAAGAGAATACGTAATGGCGAGGAAGACAAGCCTGGCAAGGCAGGGATGTTGGGAGGGGAGGCATTGGAGAATATCAGATTTTACGCCGAGATGAGGAGGAAGCAGGCTGAAGAAGAGAAGAAAAGGAAGGTTCCTGTCAAGACTGGAATGAGTCTATTAGGGGGATATGAGAGTGGTGATGAGAGTGATTAGAATTAGATTTGTAGTCATGTATACCATATAGCATATATAGCATACAGTGACATTCCGCGGATGTTGCCGACGGAAGAAGCGAGTGATCTTCGACAACATTTCAACGTCGAGTCAGCTTACTTGGGCATCCTACCGTACTTCTACTATATAATCAAGCTCAAGTACGGCGTCAACATCGCTATAGGGTAACGGCAATACTTATAGCCAAAGCCCTGGTCCACGGTTTTCCGCCTCCACTCAAGGTCAAGATATATACAAGATGTCGGACGACTTGACCCCACTCTCCCTCCCCACCACCCTCCCTTACCCAATAACCCTTACCCGTCTCCACGCCCGACCAGGCCAGTCGATCAATCGAGGCGCACCTCTTATATCATATACATTTACATCATCTACCAACGCACGCGAGCTCGCACGTCTGGAGAAAGGTCTACAACCCTCCGAGGGGATTAGGGTTGAAGATGTAAGGGAAGGAGATATGAGTGCGACTTGGGAATGTGGGTTAGATGGGGAGTTTGTCAGGTTTGAAAATGGTATCGAAGTAGGATGGGTAGTGGAGAGGAAACATGCTTCGTACGTCATGTTTGTCGGGAGGAGCTAATGGTAGGAAACCGGTGGTATGGTTAAAACAACCTTGTACGCACCCTGTACAGCTACATGGGCTCTGTGGGATCTGCGGTGCGGACTTGACTTCGTAAGCTGTCCTTTCTATGGGATCGAGGAGGAGCTGATAGATAGGGACGATTATCTATCAACACCTGCAGTACCACAAGCTGGTCCATCAAGGCATGGTGGATTCGAAATGTCACATGATGCCATGGGTGTTACGGTATCTTCAAATGTTCGTCAGCTGCCTCGAGGTGATCCTCCACAGCTGACAAGATAGGAGGCCAAACGACTCGATAGCTTAACAAGGGATACTCTCCTGACGAACCGGAAATTATCACTAATTGTCGATTTGGATCAAACTATCATTCACACAACTGTAGACCCAACAGTAGGAGAATGGATGGCAGAGAGCGAAAGGGATGAGGAAGAAGAGCTGGCTCCTCCTACTCTACAGACTGGGTCAGAGGAGACAGAAAAGGGCAAAGAGGAGGAAAGAGGAGAAGGAGAGACGACAACACCCCCAGGATCCCCGAGACCAGCTAAGCGGAAACGGGAACCCAACCCCAACGCGGAGGCTTTAAAGGATGTAGCGAGGTTCACACTGGCCGACGACCCAGCCCCGGGGCAGGGTAGGAGGAAAGTACCAGAGAGGTATTATTATACCAAACCGAGGTTCGTCTATGTAAAATCGCTATTGGAGGATTACTGATGATAGACCTGGATTGCAACACTTTTTGGATACGATGTCAGACTTTTACGAAATGCACGTCTACACAATGGGCACAAGGACTTATGCGAATGCGATTTGTAAAGTCATTGATCCCGATGGTAAGATCTTCGGAGATAGGATCTTGAGTAGGGATGAGAGTGGGAGTGAGTCCAGCTGGCTGTGGAATAGTCTACATGAGCTGATAGTAGACTTTACCTCAAAGAACCTCAAGAGATTGTTCCCTACCGATCAAAGTATGGTAGTGGTAATAGACGATAGGCAGGATGTCTGGGGTGATTGCCCCAATCTACTCAAAGTGGTGCCATGTAAGCTACTAGCTCCTTGCAGTGATGAGGAAGCTGAACAACAGACGACTTCTTCATTGGAATAGGAGATATCAACTCCTCTTTCCTTCCCCCTACGCCAAAACCACCACCTACCACGCCCCCAACTACTTCCGCTAGTCCAGCATCAACAGCTCCGCCTCTCACACCCGAGGTGGAACCTACGTCAGAGGAGGATGGCTTGTTGTTGCAGAAGAAATTGATGGATGACGTGAGCGAAGCTAGGCCGCTTGCTAAGTTGCAAGAACAGCTGGAAGAGAGTGAGGTAGTGGAGGAGGAGAAGAACGGGAGTGATCGACCGACGGTGTCAAGTAGTGTGGCTGGGAAGACCGCGGAGAAGGTGGAGTCTAAGCCTGATATGACCGGCCATGAGGTTCAACATTCACGCAAACCTCTTCTCAACAACGTTGATAATGAGCTGGACCGACTATCCCGAGTAAGTGCATATCACTCCATATTAGATGCTTGACTGATGTGGTAGATTCTGCGACAGGTTCACCATAATTTCTACGACGCTTTCGATGCGAGGACTACGCCTGATTTGTACCCTCTACCACTAGGGTGTGATGTCGAGGTATGTAGCTGTCACTCCCCGGGAAGATCATCAAGCTGATGCATTAGGTCATCGTCCCAGAGCTCAAAGCACAAGTCTTGCGAGGATGCCACTTGATCTTCTCAGGCTTAATATCGAGGTTGGAACCTGCTGAATCGTGGGTCGGACTTCATTCGTGCGTGTAGTGCTGACCCCAGATCGGCGATATGGAAAACAGCCGAAGAATTCGGTGCCATTCCCTCCATGTCCTTGACCAACAAAATCACCCACTGTATAGCCGCCACATTAGGTACAGAAAAGACATACCGAGCATCCAAATTAGGTGTTCCAGTCCTCTGGCAGGGTTGGTTCTGGGAATCAGTAAACCTTTGGCAGAAACAAAATGAGAAAGCATGGTTAGCGATCCCTGATCAGACCAACACACAGACTCCGGGACCTAGTACCCCCACCACCCCCGCTTTACCTCCTCAAGATTTAAGAGGGGAAGAGGAGAAAGGGGAGACATTTGAAGGTGATGAAGGTATTGGAGAGGGGTGGGATGATGAAGCTCAAGCTGAGTTGGATGCTTTCTTGGACGGGTCATCTGATTGGGGATCTGATGCTGGGAGGTGAGTGACTGATCTGGAAATAGACTAATAATTAGTGAGAGGAGTGTACGTACCGATATCAGTAGAGAAGGTACACCGGGGACACCCTCAAAGAAGAGAGTGAGGTATGCGGATGAAGAACAATTACCTCTGGAGACATTTAAAGATCCTTCCCCTAATCGGTATGTTCCATTTTCTCCGCACTAGTAGGAGTAAGCTGATGGAAGAATACCATCTCCGCCGAAGAAGAGATCGAAACCGCTCTTGCTCGAGGCCCCTAGTGGTGATGAAGGGATCTCAGAGTTCAACAAATTTACATATAAAGCTCCGGGGACTTACGGCTCCGGCCAGCCGCCAACAGGGGAGGCTGCTGCGGCGGATGATGCTGCCGAAGCAGAGGACGACGGGGACGATGATTTTGCGAGAATGGTGCGTTTCCTACCTCTGGAATTATGAAGTCGATGCTGATTGGTAGCTGCAAGCGGAGATGGATGGAGAGGACGAGTGATGCTCGCGACTTGCTGAGCACCGTATATGTAAATAGCATAATCTTACAACATAGCGTAAACATCTATAATCCTGCACATGTATGTCTCGCAGTTGCGCTTCGCATCCGCCCATGTGAATGCCCCAGCCAGCCGGTCCCTCACCTAGCCTCTCCATCCGGGACGAAATTCCGTCTACTCAACAACATTCCCTTAATAGCCCTGACCTCCTTCCTCACCGAATCCCACTCCTCCCCTTTAACCCCAACAGCCTCCGCATCATCCTGCTCAAAGGCTCCCCAAGCCTTCCCTCCACCAGCTTTAGCGAGATTAGCAGATAAAGTGTTCATACCATATCGCATCCCTCCCGAACCAGGGGTGGAGCGGAGGTAAAGTTGACGATGAAGGTGGGAGGTATATGATTCTAGAGTTGATAGGAGGGATGTTCGGGTGGTTGATGTTGACGTAAAGGCTGTTACCAAGTTTGCGAGGGATGTTGAGAGTGAAGAGACGGTGTCGAGTGGTAAGATTCGTTCGATCGCTTTAGGGTCAAGGGTTGGTGTATCTTCTCCGTCCGTGCTTTCCGCTTCGATCAAGCGTGCTTCCTCCCCTACTTTCTCGAGGCCCAAGTTCTCTTCATCACCCTTTGACTCCTTCAAGGGAGAGGTTACAGTTACCTCCTCGCTAGCTGGCGGATAAACGCTCCTAGCCCTGACCTCTCTGAGGCCAGCAACCAACCCAGTCCACCTATCCTTTTGCTGATCCACCAAAGCCCTCCTTGCAGAGAAAGACGCGTGAAGCAGAGGGAGAATGAAAGCCGACCATATTCCAGCAACAACAGCTGAAGATCCAAGGACTAAACTCAATATATACCCCAGACGGCGGAGGTAAGATGGTAGACCCGAGGGATGGGATAATGGGAGTCGGGATGAGCGAGTAGGTATACGTGGCTATATATTAGCTCGATTGACATGCGAATGCGAGAGACTTACAGGCGAGGTGATCTGGGAAGGGGGCGGTGTAGCTCCGAATAATGGATTGGTACTTTTGGGTTCGGGTATTCTGGTTTCCGGACTTGATGCGATAGGAGCGGGTACAGAGGATCGACCGTTGGTGGGAGGTGGTGTAGCACCATATAGCGGGTTGTCTTGAGGTTTAGGATCGTCTGCCATTGTATACTGCTCCAGGTCAAGATAGTTGAATGCGAAAGATGAGAGCACTCGGACCATGGCTATCAACCTTGGGCACTTGCGCACTTGAGCCGGATCGGCTAAACAGTTTAAGCGGAGTTGCAGCGCGACGTTCCAGACGTCAATGATCATTACTACCTGCCTTTCCTCAGACCATCATGTCAACGCCTATACCAGACTTAGCTTCTCCAGCGTTAGAGTTGACTGCTGGTGAGCTAGCTTTACCAAAAACATTTAGAAGCTGATGTGTAGGCCAAGGAAACATGATAGCTAGTCAGCTTATCCAGCCTAGTGCCCGAGCTGCACTGGAGCATTACAAAATACGAGATACTTCCAAAGGTTTGTCCTCGTCCCTCCTATTCATTAATTCTGATAGAAGATAACAGAAGGCTGATGGATAGTGGTGGTGAAATTCAAATCAATCGGTTCGGCACCCATAATGAAGACCACTGTATTCAAAGTAACAGCTTCAAACCGATTTCAAGCTGTCATAGTATTCCTAAGGGGTCAATTAGGGTTCAAAGCCACTGATCCACTTGTACGCTTCACCTTCCAGCCTCGATGTCCCTGGAAAAGAAAGCTGAAGAGAAGTTTACATATATAAATGGGGCTTTTGCTCCTGCTCCTGATGATATTGTGGGGAATCTGTTCAAGGTTAGTCGCTCCGGTTTATCGTATTTTGAGCTGATAGTCAGTGCTTTGGTACAGAAGGTCACTTGATTGTCAATTATTCGTAAGTGAGCTTGCCGATTCGTACTGTCGGGAGCTCAGAGCACAGGAACACACAGGCATGGGGATAAGGGCGGAGCTTCCAGACTTCACCTTTCACGACCGTCACGACTTAGTTGTACAATACGCTCCTAAACATAGCCAGCACTTATTATGTATTCATTCATTCTTGGAATCGATTCGTATCAATAGAAATATAAAGCAATAATCTCTCGACATCCTCACTGACCATCTCCTGGACACGCTTACAACTCTGCACCATCAGTTCTGCCCATATCTAACGGGAAAATGACTCACCACCATGTTTCATCCTCTCTCCAGCCTGTACTTTCGCTTCATCACCTCCAATCTTTCCACTGATAACCTTCATCTCTCCCTTCAACTTGCTCATGAATCCGGCCTTCTTCTTGGTACTGGATCCGGATGCAGTTCGATCGTGACTAGCACTAGACGAAGTTTTGCCGACAGGGGACTGACCGCTGGACTTGGCAGCTAGAGGGCTAGATTTGGTAGTAGGCGAGTCGGCAATGGCGGAACCAGTGGTCTTGGATGGGGTAGCGGGAGAGGCGGTTCCAACAGGAGCATGGGCTTCAGCGACTTTCTGTTCCAAAGTCTTTTCGCTCTCTCGGGGTTCAGAGATTGGGGTAGGTTTCTCGTCGACGGCAGCAACGACCGGGGCAGCGGAGAGTGGTGAAGACTCGGAGGTCTTGGGAGAACCTTCGTGGCCGTGTCGGATGGCAGTGGTACTGGCAAAGCTACCGGTCCGTTCGGGAACGGGAGCGGACGCGGGTGAGAGCATGGAAGATTTGGCGGAACCGTCGGGGGAGGCACCGACCGCAGATTCGACATCGTTTGCTCCAGTGTGGGACGAAGCACCGACGGCAGCTTCGACATCGGTCGCTCCTTCGCTGGCGCCGTGGCCAAGATCGGTCTGGGGAAGTGGTGGGGCGAGGCCGGTAGTGGTCGAAGATGTGCCAGCGAGACTAGACTCGTTCTGGAGATCGCTGGTCAAACCAGAAGTGCCAGTGGCGGTAGGCTCGTCCTTGACGATAGCGAGGGCTCCACCACCAAGGGCAGTCGGGGTTGATAGCTCATCGGCGACGCTAGAGTCGCCCTTGAGGCCGCTGGAAGATCCAGAGGTGCCGACAATGTTGGACTCGTCCTTTGATAGAGATAGAGCGCCAACACCGGCAGTGACCTCTCCGGGAAGTAGGCCCTGGTTCTCCTGGGTAGGTAGCGAACCTGATCCAGAAGCAACCTTCTCATCGGGAAGGATAGCTACACCAGTCTCGGAGGCTTGACCTGGCAAGGATCCGACGCCAGAGACATGTTCTCCGGGCCTAGCTCCAAGGGGCTCTTCAGATGGTAACGAGGTCTTGAAAGTGGCTGAAGGTCAGCGCTAGTTCGTTCGGCTGTGAGGAGCAACATACCGGCACCAGTAGCACCAGTGGGGTGACCAGCGGGGTGACCATTGTAGGCCTCCTGGAACATCTCCTTGACTTGACCAAAGAGACTGGGTGCGTCACCCGAAGTTTGTCGGCCTTCTGGTCCACCTTTGAGAGATGCCCGGTCTGATATCAGCTAGATGTCACCAATAGTAGACTCACTGTGCTCGGCCTCGACGGGGCCAGTAGCCTTGGTCTCCTCTCTCAAAGTCTTGATAACTTCAGTGGTTTGTTTCTTGGCGTTGTCAAACATGACTGCCTGTCAGTTGTGTATCTTGAGGCTGTCGGGACTCGGAACTCGGGACTTACCGGCAACACTGCTCCTGTTGGAGGATGGCATACCAGCGGGCTGCTTGCCCTTGTCGGCATGTTCGGGATTGGCGGATAGAGCCTCTTTCAGACTTGCGGGAAGAGCGGCGTAGGCGGTAGATCCCACTTTTAGCAAGACCTGGTTGACGTCCTGGATTGTTAGTGTTCGCACATGCCCGACCAGGGTAATGACCTACCTCGTAGATGGATGCGGGGGCAGAGGCGGATGTGCCAGGAGCTGGGACGACGGGGGTGGCTGTCACATCAGCTGACACTCTAGCCATTTCGAGGATGCACTCACGGCCCCATCCACCGGGAAGCTCTCTTCCAGGGGTCTCCAATCCACCAGCAAGCTGCTTGGCAGCCTGTTCCCTTCCGCTCAAATCAGCGGCCTTCTTAGCTTCTAGCTCAGCCCTGGTCATTCCCGCGGAGAACGGTTTGCCAGTGGATGTATCAATACTAGATCCGGGCGCCGGGACATTTGGCGAAGATTGTAACCCACCAGCTCCACTGGAATAGTTGGTAACACCGAATGCTCCTCCCATGTATCCGAATTGAGCTGGGATACCTGCACTTCCAAGAATGGCAGTAGCTGGAGTGACTGCTGGAGCGGTGGAGAAGGTAGATGGGGCGGTTGTGGTGGAGCTGGATGTTGCGGGAATAGCGGATGAGGTGGAGGATGATGTGTCTTTTGGTTCGACAAATCCAGAAGTGTGGGCTGTTGCGCCTGCTGCGACTGGATCTATGATCTGGTTGTTGATTGGATTGCTCATTATTATTAATTAAAGTAGATGATATAGAACAGATAAGGGGACAAGTGTGATATATATTGGATGAAAAAGAAGGCGTAGGTAGGATAATAGGTTCAATTAGTGTATTGACGTCATTACTGATCGACGGCTCTTTAGTCACTAAAAATGGAATGATCTTTTGGTAACAGTTTTAGACAGGTATCCCTACAGCGAGGTAGTACAAGGTTCATGCTAAGACGGAGCACTCTAATTAGAATTAGAGCCAACTGCAGTTCCTCTCCACCAATGACCGTGATATGAGCTCCTACAGCTCTCCACAACCCTTCTAATCACGTCTATCTAGCACCACTTCGCAACTTCTCCAATACCCTGAAAAAGGGGGCCGTGTGCCACCATTTGTACCTGACCTTGACCCGCTTACCATTCACCGTCACTTGTCTTAATGTACTCTCGGCTTGGAATACTGATAGTCAGCTAAGTCCCAAAGCTGGCGAAGCTTACAATAACCAACACTGCTGAAATGGATATATGCGATACAAGTCTCTTCGTCTTCTAGTACGTCGGAAGGCAGGGGTGTTGATGACGGCACGTGCGTGACTCCAAGATAGGCGGGTACGATGGGCGTTGTGACCTCACTGAGCTGATTGGTGACTGCCTGGGAAGCAGGAGTGGAGAACGAAGGAGTTATGGGGAGGGAAAGCGTAGGATGGGTATTGTGGAGAGACTGCTGATCGCGGCTATGCAGGGTATCAGTTGCGGTCGCGTTCAGCGTATCCGAAAAAGACGAATCCTCGAGGTGAGCAAGTGGATCATCGGGAACCGGGAGGTACCCTTCGCTTCGCGAAGTGTCTGAGCGACCAGGCTTGCTGAATCTCGGGATATATGATTCGGATGGGTAAATCTGGATCCTATATCATCAGGCTGTTCATTTAGATATGAGGCAGGATACTCACACTGTCACGCCTGACTCGACTTTCTGGAGCCCAGTCGTAGACCAGTTGTTTTTGACATACGACAGCATTTGGCGTATTTGAGGGGGCGTAATCCCCGGAGGAAGGTTCGAAAGCTTCAAGACCGACTGGACAGGAGACCAAGGTCGGCTGGTTCTCCTAAGCACCATGTCGGAAGATCAACCTAACGTACTCTGACGACTTGGAGTAGAAGGTGAGACACTACCTTGATCAATCTAATTGATCATCGTCATCTGGAAAGATCTCTCCTTTATCCCTTACTTCCTTTCATCAGTCTCCCCTCGGCCAGGGTGATCGACAAACCAAAGGAAGGATTATTACCTGCGTTTGATGATGTCTATATACTGGGTATGGATGGTGATGAGATGGTGCTAATCACTACCATCATCATTCCATGTGCTACTGAATTACCGTCAGAACCCAAAGAATGGCGCTAAATGAGCTTATCGACCACTTACGCTTTCGACCCCGGCGCAAGCTATCAATCCACGGACCTCAAGTCAGTCGATATCGCACATCAAGAAACTACGCCTGGTGTCATAACCTCCGCCGCCGAAGTCATCCGCCGACAACTGCAAATAACGACTACTATCACACCAACCATAACAAGAAGCGCCAACCCAGCCGCCGTACCAACCCGCACAGAACCCCGAGGAAGACCCGCCCCCTCCGCAGCCGGAACCTCGGCAGCCGAATCGGACGACTCCCCCTTCCCGTCCAACTTATCATGGTGGCAGATCCTCGGAATCGCCGTTGCGGGAGTAGTCCTATTCGGCATCGTCGCTTATATCATCATCTCCCGGCGGAACAAGGCGAAATTAGCGGCAGTAAAAGCAAAAGAGCTAGAGGTGGAAGAAGGGAGAAAGGCGAAGGATATAGATGACATCATGCCCCGCGGTATGGGTATGGGTATGGGTATGGGAGGGATGGGCATGGGTGGTCTAGGAATGGGGATGGGATTGGGGATGGGGGGTATGCCGATGATGTACGGTCAGAATCAGAATGGTGTAGACGGGGTAGGTGGAGGGCGACGAGGACGCGGACGTGGTGAAAAGAACAAGAACAAGAAGAGATACGACAGTAGTGATAGTGAGAGCGAGAGTTACGACGATGTTTCGGATGGAGGAACAATAAAGCGGAGTAGACGAAGACGACCAAGACGGCGGAAGGATCATTATTCGTCAGACGAGACACTTTCATCGGCGGCTTCATCGTCATACTACGCCAGACCGACCAAGGGAACAAAAAGTCGTCATCGAGATGAAAAGCAAAACGGCAAACACAGGGATCGTCGACGTCAGGAATCAACCAAGACGCCAACGTCCCGAGATGACGATTATCCACTTGGCCTGGGTCCACCGACTACAAGCTTACCCACGGGATCTACGAGGAAATCTCCAGGAAGAAAAGGAAGTATGAAACGATTCCAGGATTCCGTATTTTCGACTTTCGACAGCATGACCAATAAAGCTGCCAAGTTGGAGGCGTTGAAAAAAAGGGCGATTGAAGCTACGCTAATCGAGAAGAAGATGCAGTTGGAAGATAAGTTGAGAGGGGAGGAGGATTTGGAGAACATAAGGAAGGCGAAAATCACGGAAGCCAACGAGAAGATAAGGTCGGCGATCAGGTTAGAAAAGGCCGAGGAAGAAAAGGGTAGGTCGATAAATGAGTCAACGGATTGATTACTGATATAAAAGCTCGTCGAAACATGATCTCTTTATACCCGACTCCCGTACCCCCAGTGTGGCAGGAGACATACGAATCCCAGACCCCCTCGATCCCTCCTGCTACGAGATCACGATCCAACGATAGTGGGTACCATTCCTCCGGACGCCAGCCAAGCAAGGCAAAGCATGTTGGAAGACAACAGCGACTTGCAGAGAACCTAGCCCCAGCTAGCGCGTACAACTCAGCCCTACCCGACTTCCAAAACAACAGACCCTCCAAATCGTCCCAGGAACGTTCCTCGAGCGACCTCCCATACGCCTACGATGGAGTCACATCAGTCATGTCGTCTCAGCCCCCTCCTGCCGACACACGTCGCCCGCCAGAGATGGAAGGAAGGAAGAAATCGAGCCGAACACCGAGACCACCTGCGCATCGTCAAGAATCGGACCAACCTCTGAAATCGGCCATGAGAGCACCGGGCGATCGCAAGCCAAGGAGGAAAGCGACCATTACCGAGAAACCACCTACCACTCGCATGATCACGAATCGAAGTGCATACGATTCGGATGGCCAGGACGATTGGCTACCCAAACCACCTGTCATCTCCAAAGCGAGAGCGCCGAGGCAGTCTGTGTCCGACGCGTCTTTACGAGGTGAATCACTCCTGATCCCCCATCCGAGCAAACGACCCATCATCCCAAGAGGCGGATTGGCACCTGCCCCTGCGTCTCGAGCTTTCGCCCGGTCGAGGACTGATTCCGATCATCGCCCTCCAGTCGACCGGCAAGAGACTGTTGGTGGTGCTGCCGGTGTTGGAGCTGGGCATGGAGCTGAGAATGGAGGACCGGGTCAATGGCTAGGATGGAAAGGGAGTGCGGGAATGGGCAACGTCGGCGTCACCCTTCCAAGTCAGAGTAAACGTCTCAATCCAGATCCACCTAGGCGGTTCGAGAGTAGTGATTCGAGACCTGCCATAAATCGAGCGGGCACCTCAATTGCGAGTGACCCGAATCAGCCTGGGAAGAAATGGGCAAATAGGTTGAGGGATCGGAAGTGATTGTGTGTTCTAGGTATCGTCTCTTCAGCTGTAGTCATGTATACATACAAGTAGTCTATTCGTCATCATCATCATCATATCGTGTCGTTCTAAATCCATTCCGTATTCCCATCTTTCCTGATCTTGCTCCAGTCTTTCCGCTCCAGCGTTCCTCATCCGAATCGTCGTCGTATTTGTCCTTTTTGGTGGGTTTGCGTGTCATGGCGGTTGGAAGGGCATTCGACAGTGATAGATCACCACTTGGTAGAACTCCTGGTATGTCAGCAGATATCTTTGAGCAGGGTTCAAGCAAGGGTGGGCATACCAGAGATTTGCAACCTGAACTCAAGAGCTTTGGCAGTGAACACATCGCTGTTGCCAAATTCCTCAAATCCAATCAACCTGATTGTCAGCCGACTGATACACCAATCCTCATAGTCACTCACCTGTCGACACATTTCCCATTGACAAAGCTCATGACGCAAGGCAGAACCTTGACTTCAAATTTGGCGACTAGGAAAAGTGAATCCGCTACGGAAGCTCGGACGAACAACGTATGACGATATTTAGGCGCAATCTCCTGTTTCATCAGCTCCAATCCCTCGATTAAGAAGACAAAGCTCACCGATAACCGAGCGTCCATGATCTGACAACGGTGGAAATCGGGGTGAAAGAAATGGATCAAGACGAATTGTTCTTTCCTGCACATCAGCTCCTACTCCATACTATCTGACCCACGCAATCCTCTCCACCAGCCTCTTCTCATCTTTGAACGTCTGAACATCTCCGTATCCCCCATCCGAATCACTTGCTAGACTCTGGATCTTCTTGACTTCCGCTTGTAATTGCTCTATACGTCTCTCCCTTTGACTATCGAGATTGAAGACCTCTGAATCTTCTAGCGAGTCGAGAATGGCCGAGTCTGATAATGTTGGTGATGGAGGACTCTTGGGTCAGCATTTCAAGACTCGACAGCGTGCATTGGGTGCTGGATGCTCCTATGACTCACCTCATGGCTGGATGTAGATTGCTTGAATTTTGGATTCGACATGAGCATTTCATTCAACGCGACGCGCTTTCCACGTGGCTGGACCAAATGTGGCGAAGTGTCTGTCGCCACCTCGGGCTGGGGACGCTGGCAAGAGTCCGTCCTTGCAGGCCTCGGTGAGATTGACAGCGATTCAACGAAACGAGGACTATCCCTGGCTGAATCCTATCATTTCCGAGTCCTGAGCGACCGGTTTGTGTAACCTGGATTGCTTTGGGATCCTTGGACCACCTCTCCTGTATCTGAAAAGACACCCGGTAACAACAATCATCTAGAACATTCAAACATACTATGCATCCCCAACTACAATCAGTACAGCTCACTCAAGTAACCAACTGAATGAACCAAAACAAACTTGAACACCCCCAAAAGTGAGCCCTATTGATTGCACCATATTCGCTCGAGTAGATGGTGCCGGTCCGTCCGTGAATACTACTACGTCGGGAACTTCAATTAGTGATTGCATTTTCCCTTCAAGAAGACCACTTATAAGCAAGTGGCTTGGTAGATGATAGGTTTCTTCCTCTCAGCCTTGGGTATGATTGTGTTCTTCATTGTCAAGCTGACTTGGGACGTGTACCGGAGGAGAGTAGCGTTTGTTAAAAGCCTCGGGAAGCCGGAGGAGGTTTAGGCTGAAGCAAAGGCTAAGACTGGGTTCTACAATTGTAATCTCTCATTACACAGCCTCTCACTGTCTGCTGGACGATTGTAATTCTATGAGACCTTAGGAATGATCGTCGTAACCCCTTGATTCCTGACGAGCCTTTTTCACCGATCGGCACCACCCCGTTTCGTCGCATCATGACCTTTCATCGAGTGCAGCCCCCCCAATGAGCCATCGCCAACGTCTATGATATAGTCAAGGTTACACCCACGACTTCTTCTCTTCAATTCCCTTTCAAATCATCTCCCTCTAAAAACAGATATACAATACGCAAATAAACAAATACACTCAATATGGGAGCTTCCAGTCCGCCTCCAGCCGGTGCTTGAAACGCTATCTGTCGTAAGCTCTTATGACACCTTGGCGACGGAATCCTTAGCTTAGGATGTCCGTAGCCTATTAATTGCTTAGCACTGACTTAGAAGTGATACATGTAACTCACCTATCAACTGCTTAGCACTGACTTAGAAGTGATAAGCAGTCAATAGGAGGAAAATCTACAATATGGTACGCAGGCGTCTGAGCGCATTACGTAACTCCAACGCTTGGAGCCCAGGGGCTGACTATCCGATCCGGTGCTTGCCAAGTTGTAGGAGCACTCTCTGGGCTCATCTCCCCTTTGATAGTGGGTTTTGGCGGAATATGGTTGTACAAGAGACACAAGGCCAAGTCGGTGGGAAAGGGGGTAAAGGAGAAGAGACCGGTAGATTGAGGAGATGTGATTAAAGACCAGCAGTGTATACAGATATATGAGCTGTAAATGAGCAGACGTTAGTGAGCGCAACGGACAGTGCTCAGCCGGATCGGTTGACCTGACACCACTGCCAAATTGACCACATCTTTGCCCCGTGTTTGTCGAATGCGTGTGGACAATCACAAGTCTGCAGATGACCGTCTTATTCACAGTCGTCCACGAAAGCTGATCTTGGCCTGAGATGACACAAAGGCCACGGCGTCATGCGTTGCATCATTTATACATGGCTGTCCCAAAATACTCGTATTGATATACCCCGTCTCAACATCATTTGTAACATATCCGCCAGTTATACCTCATCGTCCATGAACATAGCCAGACATGATCATTGCTCTGTATCGTCCCTCAGCGACCACTGCCTAAGTTCTGCATTGTCATCAAGAGAGTGTGCAGGTATGCCATCTGCAACTCGACCGGAAGAGTTTTCGCATCCTGAATAAGGAGGATGTGCTTTGTCCTCCGTCATTGGATGACCCCAAAGAGTCATGCTGTCCCCTTGACGAGTCGCCGCAGCAAGATCTGTTTCAGACTTTGTGAAGTTCCGGGTGTCTGAGTCAGGCCACCACTGAAGGCAACCGCTGCTTGCATAGTCAGTCTGGTCGCTCCTTGACGGATCAATACGGGTCATTGATTGATTGCCGGCGGCGGACCCGGCAAGATCCTGACGGAATTAGAAATCCTCCAGTAGTATGATATCCTAAACTCACGACCTGACGTTGAGGAAATGCAATCAGAGGGGTTGCAACTTCCTGATCTCCATCAGCATTGCCATTATTGAGATGTCAGCACCTGCCTCCGTTTGCAGACGCTTCTTCCTGCCTGTCCTGCCACTCGGTGTATAAGTACAGGTCTTGTCTTGTTCGCTGCAGCGGTCACATGTCTCAGCGCCATTGCACTTAGCTTTCAGTGTTCTGCAGCGTTCACAAGCCCGAGAGATCCGAGTGAGCTTTGGTTTGCTGGTATGTACCACCGGGACCGTATCATGACTGCCGAAGCCAAACACTACACTTTTGTCATACCTGTCCTGTCGGCAATGGGCAGATGTGTCCACTCACTGCTCAACTGGCCTCCAAACGTCAGGTTGCGCGGAGCCTTTGAAGGTATCCCCCTGATTTCTAGTGTTCTGTGAATGTCAGTCGCTGCAAAAGTGAACCTGGGCCAGTGGCTCACTATTGATTCCAGTGGGGTTTGCAAAGGGTACGACATGATGAGGATCAAGTGAGTTTATGAAAACTTATGTGAACTGACAATGGTAAGTATGAGAATGAAGGCCTACTTTCCGCCATGGAACAAACATTGTTGCAAAAGACGGACCTTGAACGCAACAAAGGATCAACGAGTATGAAACACTGATACTTATTACAGAGATGTGGCAGTCACTGCAGCTGAAAGCTAGAGTAGAACATTGGGCTCATGGGGCATATAGTGAGACCCGCGCCAATTCTCGACCCAAATGGACGGTACACTGTCCATGCTGGAAACAGACAGTCAGGTATGAGACAGAACAAGCAATCATGTAACAAGAGTGATGTCAAAGGTGGAGTCCGAAACCTGTCCTCACTATGTGATATAGCTGGTCTCCCAGTCATCTGTGCATGTTCCATTACAACTGGTTGGAACGTGGTACAAGCGCAAAGATACAGTGACAACACGGCCAAGTTTGGGAATGAGATGTTTGCCGCTTGTCATATTGTCCCGTGTCGTCTGTGAATCACCGCCATGTGCAAACCTTGATATATACACATAGTAAATGGGGTATGCATGATGATCAGCCCTGTCAAACACCCTTGGCCAAATCTCGTTCCAAACTCATGACACCCTTCGGATAGTGATCCGATCCGGCCTCGCGCCACTACTGTTTGTTTGTATCTACAAATCATACATCTCCCTCAATTCATCCCACATACCCCTTCCAGCTTGATTTACGTACATTTCACGCCCCAATTCTTATCAGACAGATCAATATGGGCATGGCGGAAAATTGCCCTGGAGGGCGTCGCAATGAGGTGAGGAGCTCCTTCGATAATGCCTCGAAAGGTTGCCAGAGTATTGGTCAGCCGACATGTTGAAAGTTCCTCCTTCTTCTTCACCCCTCACATCCGTTAGACTGGGCACGCAAATGTCATCGTCACCGCCGATGTTCACCTGTGGACATGGAGGGCAGTGATAGTCATCACCGCCTGTGTTCACTTGCCTAGCTGAAGCGATGCTTCGCATGCCTTGAGACTGAAGCTTAGTTTCGGTCAATAAGGGTTTCTCTAGATCTGCCGGGCAAGTACAGACACAGAGAGAGACTCACCAGGGGGAGGAGCGTCTGTGGATCTTGTCTCTCTGGTTGAAAAGTTTGTCGCCCGCGTTCAAAAAGATCGTGACTTGGCTCATTCGAACATCTCAACCCACGCGTCATGCATCTGACGCACGGCCCCTGTTCGTCGCGATCGCATGAAATCCCCTGTGTGCAATTGGAGCATCGGACCTCCTTCTTCCCGCTGATATCCCCTCGAGGTACTTGAGTGGTGCCCGTCAGAGTTCGTTTAAGAAGATAACCACGGATGTCTTTGTACCTCCTCAACTGATCAACTTGCTGAGTACCAGATACAGGAAGCGAGCGAACAAGCTCATCCGATAGCTTTTGACTCATGGCCTGCTGATCGGCTATGGATCGCCCCAGTCCACACTCTGCACTCACGCTCATGAGGTCGTGTCCCGCTTGATTGGACCCCTGTTGAAATCCGGGTAGGCCTGCGAGATGTGCTTTGGCCCATTTCTGATATGCGTCTGAGTCGAGGTCAAACGAAAGGGCCTCTTGGTAGGAGATTTGGTCATTCGACATGATTGCAGATGAGCTCAGTGTCTCGGGAATCCAGTCGACGAGATGAAGTAATGAATAGTTCGGAGGAGATCGCAGTGGTAGCAAGACAGTGAGAAAAACAAAAACACGGAGGAGCTGTTTGACTATTGAACGATGGCCACAACAGACTCAAAACGTCGGAACCCAAATGAGTGGTGATGAAGGGAAGGGGTCGGAAAGGAGGTCATGTGACGAATAGACACGTCACGCTAAGACGCAACGGTATATTGACGTTTGCTACAGGAGTCATATCAACGCGATACCCGTCGTTGACGCTATAGCATGGGCAATGGGCTTTGCATCGCCAGACGTGGGTAGACTACATCCTAGCCTGGAGTGAACAAGGCGTGGCCAGAAGGCGTTGGCTGATGAGATTGTACGAAGTGAGACAACATGTCTTCCGAGGTAAGAGACACCATGAGTTCAACTTTCAATATATGTACATATATCAACACCTTGCCCGTTCTATGAGTACTGCGGTCCACGTTGCCAGAGCCCACAAGACCAAAATTGAAGGCCTGGCGTAATGCGCTGAATGCCCAGTCAGTGCCCAAATTCATCTGAGCGGTGAATACCTTGCAGAGTTGAAATAAAATGACACATCTGTAGCTGGAGGCCCTGGTCTGCTTCAGGTCGCCCCCGCTCCACAGAAAAGGAGCAATTTAGGCACAGGTAGCTCACGGAATGTACAACTTACCCGCAAATCCCTGACCGAAAGTCATCACTAAGCCCAAAGCAAAAAATATACAGTCCCTCTGCGGGATTAAATCGGTAAAGATGGGAATACTCCATCTCCGGCAGCCTACAACACCGGCCGGCTACATTATGTTCTCGAGGAACAGGTTCAATGGATCATCCGGATCATCGGAGGGAGCGGGAGTTCCCGGTTGCCAATCACCGGCTTGACTGAAACGGTCGCCCACAAAATCTTGAACAGAGATCTCAGAAGGCACCAGAAGATCTGTGAAGGCCTCGAGGGATCGAAACCTTGCGTCATCTTGCTGATTTGTAGTGGCGTCAGCCGGCTGCAGGTCAGGTCAGGTCAGGACGGTCCATCAGACAATAGTACTCGACGACAATAGGGGCAACTCACCTGGGAACCAGATGCATGTGAACTCTCCTCGCCAATTAGCCTTGATCTCGTTCCTTGAATTTTAAAGGTATTCCGGTCATTGGTACACGCTGTCCCAAATTTCTTGCACGGAATGCATGTGCTTTCATCGAGGCTTGGTATACACTTTTTCTTGCGAGTGTGGCACGGATCGCAGTTGTGACCGCGCGGCAGTGGAGTTTTTGTCGTAGAGGCGGTCTGTGAGCCGGCTGGACTCCCCTCGCCAATTTGCCTTGATCTCATTCCTTGATTTTCCAGGGCATCTCGATCATTGGTACACACTGTCCCAAATGTCTTGCACGGAATGCATGTGCTTCCATCGAGGCTCGGTATACACCTTTGCTTGCGAAATTTGCACCAACCGCAGCTGGTACCATGTGCACGTTGACTTTTCTTGGTGGAGGCAGTCTGCGAACTGGCTACAGAAATCGGCTTTGGGGGTCGAATCTTGCCGAACCTGAAGGCGGGGTTTGCATGAACCGTCCTCTCACCTCCAAGTCCCGAATGGACTCCCTCATGGGGCGCAATGGAAGCAGTTGATGCTTGATGCCAGTCCTTCAGGTTAGCTTGGGGCGTGTCGCCAGAATCAGGATTACATATCTAGACTGCCCTAAAATAGATGGCTGTCCGTTTGGGAATAGGCTGCCAGAATTGACGACGGGTCCCTGCCCTTCCGACCAATCGTTGAAGTCGACGTAGCCAATAAATGGATTCCCGTCAACTTCTTGGTAATAATTCATGGTGATTGAGGAGTTGTAGTGATTGAAGTGAAATGGGAAGCTGGTGTTTGATAAAGAATCGAATGTCGATTGTGAAGATGGCGAGAGGTTCTCAGAGAGACAAGAATGAGGGCGCGATCTGTGTCTCATTATATGTCACGCAGCAGCGCTGGAGTGTCGGACTCCTGAGGACCAGTGAAAGGATCCACCCAGAAAGGAGGTCATGTCACTAATAGACACGTCACGTCACGACTCAAAGGTGTAGTGACAGAAGTCAATTCATATCAGTACCCAACTCAAGTCCACCTACCTTCAGCCCTCTTAATATCCCTAGCGGCTCGACTATCATGAACCAACCCAAACTCCCGATTCTGCTCCTTCCTCTTCCTATTCTCCACTTTAACCGCTACCTCAATCTTCCTCTCCGCCAAGATCCGCTCATATTCCTCCCATTTACCGAAATATCGTAATGTCTCTATCGCGTATTCGTCTAGTGCTCGGGGTTCTGTACTGAGTCGTTCGGTCTTCTCGGGCGGGTGAATGATTGTGGTAGTAGAACCTTCTTGGGTTGTTTCGCCAGTTTGGAGGTTGGTGTTGAGAGTGACTTCCGTTCGGACTATGATTCGTTTATGAGTCACTGGTGGTAGGATTGTCGTTTGATTGGATGTCACTTCTTTGGATCCGGGATGTGCGACAAGGAATGAGTACTTGATGCTTCTTAGCCAAGTCCTGAAATCCTCCAGTTTCTGGATCCGTTCTTTCTGATGTCCTGCTGTATCCTTGATTGGGGTGACTTGATTAACCAGCCTAGCCCATCCCGATACGATTCTACTGTCCCTCATACCTTCATCTAACTCCGATTCATCGCCCTTTTGAGACACCCCAGCCAGCCATTGTTGATACTCCGTCTGCGTATCGAATCCATTTTGCCATCGACCGTACTCCAATCCAAGCCATTCGAGGAGCTTCCCGGCGCTGCTTGCCAGTTCTACCGATATTACCGGTTCGCCGGGGTATGGTGAGTGATGAATCACTAGGTGTTCATGGTGGATCTTGAACGCAGGGGAGAGCTGTCTGAGCACCTGGTTAATGAATAGGGGTGTGATACCGTAGGAAAGGATGAATTCGCCGAAGTCCAGTCGGGCAGGGATGACGATATTCAGGTCCACTTGATAGCACTCCCGTCATCAGCGTGACATCAGACTTTGATGTACTGAAGAGAACTGACCTCGTTCGGGCCTGCTTCCGCTGCCAAATCACCAATGTAGTGACAAGGTACCGCAAAGATCGCTCCAATCCGATGTTTCTGCCAAACAACTGCTCCCAGTGCCCTAGCTACATCCCTGATCCAATCCTTCAGCTCCTGCTCCGTCCATTGATGTTCCCCCGTATTAGCCATATCCGACCACTTGTCAAATTCGGTGTCAGGGAGATTGGCGTACTCGCTTGCTTCGCCTGCGAATTGGTATCTGAACCCCGGCCCATTTGCGTGACTACCGATCATCACGTCTAGATCGCCGTGGGACGTCTTGTCGCCTGGAGATCGGGTCGTCCTCAGGGGGAAGGGTGTGAATGGGTCGAGTTGAGTTTGGACAAACATGAAGAGTGCGGCATGTTGAGTTGAGTCGAGTCGACGGGCTTCAACCCCGAATGTTTTGCCACCCATTTCGATCGAGGTTGTGGAACAGGTTGATTGTGAAAGGAAGTGTGAGATGTTATGAGGTACGATGTTCAGAGGTATGGTGTCGCTGTTTAGTATGAAAGAAAATTAGAATGTCAAGTGAATGAGAAAGAAGGCTAGACACAAGGCAACTCACAGAAGGTCCGTGCGACGAGAAACGCACAGACCTCCAATTCACCAGCATGGGTTGCATTCTAAAAGTCGTGATGATGGGTCATGAATACTATACAAATTGTTGAAATGCGATAACAAGTCTGTCGGTCCGTCAAAGTCCATAATCCTTTTCAAATATCGCTGTCTTCATCTTTGATTGCCTGGAGTATGGCTTGATATCGCCCCACTAAGCCTGACATTGCTTGATTCGCTCGTACTGCTTGTCAGCATCACCTCTGTGCCGTATATGACGATACTTACAGAGGGTAGTTGAAACGGTCATGGCCAAATCTCGTTTCTTGTAGCCTAGTACGTCCGAGTCCCAAGTGGTGTGTTTTCCAGGATGGCTAAGGATCAGCTGTGACTCTTGGACAACGCGTTCTCGACAGCTTACCAGTACACTGGGCCAATAAGCTCCTTTAGCAGTTCCTCGGCTCGACCTGTAAACTCCTGCTCGCCTAGGAAAGTCGCGTATTGCAATAACCAATGTCTGTACTCCTCCTTCGAGCCCAGTAACACCGAGGCACGAATCCTCATGTCCAGTATACCCATCTGTTGGGTTTCATCCCACCATTCCGGTTCTGCATTCTTCCCGTTCACCACATTCCTCATTGACGATCTACATTTCTGCTCGATATCCGTCAGTGGACCATTGACACCACCGCGAGGTGCGGTGTCGTGGCTGAGGCGTGATTTGTCGCAGACTGGTACCCAGCTCTGGAGTCGAGTATCGTATGCGAATGCCGAAGAATCGGTAGTGATCACTATGGGTGTACCGTTTGAACGAACATCGATATCGAGAATATCAGGTTCGACGAGATGAGCGATCGACCCAGAGGAGACCGCCAGGCCGGATGGAACATTGTAGACTCTAGCCTGACAGTTTGAATTGACAACAAACAAGTATTTTCCTCGTGCCGAGAGGTCATAACATGGCGATTCGAGCTTGACGGTGAACAAGCTGAGGGTCAGCTTGAGCAAATGGTGAATTTGCGGGAGCTTACTGTCGACCGGCATGACTATAAACAAACAGACTACCATCCTCACAAGCGACCGCACAAAAGCTCTCGCTGACCGCCATGGCGAGTATCGCAGTCGGCAAGTAATCCAGCCAGATATCCGCCCCATCCTCAATGAACGTCACCTTATTGCTTCCAGCAGGTGTACCAGCATTCTCCGCTTCCAAGTAATATTCATCCGTTCCTTCGCTCGGTTTGGCGCGTAGGACGCTCTGTATTTGAGGCGTACCCAGCAATTTCCCACTCGATGGTCCCGAGCCTCCAGAAGCAGGCACTCTTGGTGCTCGGAGCTCTTTGACTTCCGGTGTTATTCTAGGTCTGGACGAAGCCATGTTTCGTCCCGATGAATTGTCGCCTAGTGTGATAGCCTTCCGCTTTGATCCCCTAGCTTCCAGCTGATTTACTCCGTTCCCGAAGTCTGATCGACTAGGTGCGTCTCGAAGCATATCGGCTCGAGTCTGGCCTGACGAATTCGAATTCTGTTCGGGTGCTGCAGCGAATGCGTCTCGGCTATTGAGCGATGTCGACTGGTTCGTGTTGTTTTGCGCCCTCCCTTCCGCCGTCCTAGTGATTAGGCGACGATTATCTCCGTTTCTACCCTTTCTAGGTTGAATCAAGTTGACCTTGCTAGTAGGCTGCGTTGTTGCTGCTCCAAAGCCAATTTCTTGAACGACAGGTTGTTGTCGAGGTGCACGTCGAGGTCGGCGTTTGGACGTGTACTGGAACTCTTCAATTATCTTATCGGTAGTTGCCATCTCGTCCCTATCGGGAAACTCTTCCGGATCGAACTCGACTGCACATATCGTCCCATCTTCGGAACATCCGTAGAGATGTAGACCATCTTGAGACCAGCAGAGATCCATGAGATTACGCCCAAATACTTCCTTGAGGACGACAATGGGTTTATGCAGGATATTTCGCCAGATTGAAATACTGAAATCGTTCGAACCCAGTGCGAGGACCGTTGATGCTGTTGCTCGTGTCTTTTCACCATTGGGGAGGAAGAATAGGCGAGGGTTAAAGGCCTTTGGATCAGTTAAGAAACACACCTGAACGCTCTCACTCACAGCGACCTGGATGGTGTTGGCGTGCCCTACGAAGGAAACATCTGATCCCCAAAATTCCCTCTCGATAACAGCTCCGACAAAGACCGGACCATTCATGGCGTTACTTGCGGCGATGAAAGCTCCATCAGGCGACCAACTGCATTCTCAGCTACACTCTCTGAGTGAAATTAGGTGACGTACCTCAGGCGACGGAAGAAAGTGCTCGATGGGGAACTTTCAAACGGTCCAGTGATTTTGTGCTCAAGCTGCCATGTCTCGGTGTTCCAGATCCTCACACTCTTATCATCCGACTGAAATTAGCTGTGTCCATTCGAAGCCGGATTCACCTGTGTAGCCAGGTAGTTTCCGACTGGATCCCAGGTGACTCCCTTGACGAAGCCCTCATGGCCAGTTATGCGGTGTATACGTTCTATGTGATCAGGCTTTACTTCGAGTCATTGATGCTAGCTTACCACCCGTGGCTCCGTCCCAGATCCATATACTGTTATCCAGTCCCACAGAGGCTAACATCGCATCATCTCTGGACCACGCGACGTCAATGATATCTGTTCATCAGTCTCTCATCCTATAATCTATTGATAGGCTGACCTGAGGTGTGTCCAACAAGACGTTTTAAAGGCTTCCAATTCTCGACATTGACGATATTACTTCCCCAGACCTTCCCGCCTGCTTCCCTGTTTGATCAGCTTCGCCCTGGAGACGCTGTATGGGTAACATACGGGTCTATTCCCCAAATCACAACGACTTGATCGTCCGATCCGCTCGCCAAATAACGTCCATCATGAGACCAGCGAACTGCCAATACCGACCCTGCCAATCAGTTTCTTTTCCTCCTGCCCATTCGGGGTGACATACCACTATGGGTATTCATGGTACATAGCAGCTTCGGATTCGCCTCGTTGTTGTCTGACGCATCGTCCAGTATTGGTAGTGTCGACCATATTTTTACCTTATGATCTTCAAATCAGTCCAGTCTTCCAGTAGTCGAGGTGAACATACCTAGACCTCCTGTTGCCAGACGAGTACCGTCGGGATGTACGGATAGACTGTAGATGGGGCATTTGGTGTTCTTCTCATCTGTTCGTGTCAGTTTGAGGTCCTTGACACGGTTCCCTGATGCCCAAGAAGACTGTGTGATGAGATAGACATACTCGCATGTTGTACCCATGATGGCTTGATGAGCCTCATTTGAGCTGCTCCAGGTGGTTGCGGGGGTCTCGAGGGCTTATTGTAGAGCCTGTTTCCTATTTAGACTAGAACGTATGTCGTGTGTGTCTGGTGTTGTTGGGATGAGTAGGGAAGAGAAATGAGAGTAGTCGTTACTATATAAGGCTGCCAGCTTGATTAGAGAGTGCACTCATAGATCTACCCCGGATAAATGCCTAAATACATGACACGTCATCTTTACCCACTCGTTATCACTCCTCCATCCATAGACGCGTCAAGGGACGTAAACAACCTACACCTAGAGCACCATTACACCACTCATATACATCATACAATGCCGCCTCGTAAATCAGTATCAGCAAGGAGCAAACAACAACAGCAACCAGTGGCATCAAGTAGCCAAGTCACTTTGGATGCATTACCACCTCCAAACATCCCAGAAAACCTTACTCCCGATTTTCAACCAAATAAACGCGTCAAAACAACATTAGTACAGGAGGAAAGGGAGGCACTTGTACACGAGGTCCGTCCCTATTCTTGGGTAGTCAACACAAAGCTGATGAAGTAGTTGACCGGATTCTCGGCTGCTGGACATTTGTTGAAGATCGAAGAAGATGCTCGTACGCGAGTCACGAATACTGTGGGGACTGTCGAGAATTGGGCGAGGGCGATAGCAGAGAGGCAGGACGGTGGGACTGAGCTGGAGAGGGAGATTGATATCGTCCGTTACTCCTATTGAGGTGTGGAAGGTGTAGCTGACAAGACAGGGATCGTTCCAGCTAGAAACACTGATGGATTCGCATATCGACAAAGCATTCGACAAGTTTACAGCTTGGACGCTAAGAAATGCATTTGACTTTCAGAAAGATCTAGAACTGGTTTTGGTAAGCTGCTCGGACCAGTGTGGGGGATCAGCTGACAATCAGCCATGGCAGAATGGAATGGATTTCGATAGAGGGGAGTATGTAGCAAATCTACCCAAAGGCGAGGAGAGCGTGACGGAAATGATCGAGGAGCTGAGAGCGAAAGTTGAGCAGGTGAGGTTTCAGCTGCAACATTTGCAGGTATGTGGAAGCTGACTGGCAGGCCCGACTTCTATCATATCGTCTAGCGTTGGCAGAGAAGCAGATGGACCGAAGATTAGATCTCGCGAGACAGCGTAATGCTCAAGTCGGATTCGTAAAGGAGATTCTGGCTTCCTCAAATCGTGAGTAATCCATATACATCTATGACATAACGCTGATAGTAGTCACACCACTACCGCCCAAAGCACAATCTATAGTAACCGCGTTAGAGGGTCTACATCAGACCGTCAGCTCCCTTGAAACCCTCCCTCCTACCGAGACCAAGATACCGCCTGGCACGAAAGCATGGGAAATGGGTCGACACGCATACCTGAATTGGGCCGTTGGCAAGATGATTCATCCGGATAGTAAGGATGATACGCTAGAATCTGCAGAGAGCTTGATGGAGCAAGGAGGTGGGCAGGAAGGGCTAGATAAGCTCAGTAGAGCTGTAGGTGCTTGAAATAGCGTTAATGGCAAGAATGTCATCGTGTTGTACCTTTATCTAGAACGACGAGATCTAATGACTATGTTGACTACCGACATGTGGTGGTGGAAACACGAAAGCCTTTCTCAGATCATCCGCGAACCCCATCGGCAACGCTTGCCTCTCGTGTACCATCACCGCATCAAGCGGAGCAACAGGATTGGGCTCAGCCTCTGGAATCCCCTTCCTCCGCCTAATCATCCCAATCATACTCTTCAATTCTCCAACTACATCACCTCCCATTTCTGAAACTCCCTTCACCTGCTCAGGTGGATTCTCTCTTGCTTCCTTCATAGCTTGAATACGTTCTTCTCTCGACATCTTGGCTTTGGCTCTAGGGACGATAGGCATTGGGATAGATTCAAAGACCATATCCTGTCCTGGAGGTGGTAAGACCTCGGACGCGAGCGGATCAAAGTGTTGGATGTCATGCGGGTTGGAGGAGAATGTATCGTGCGTATCGACTGACGATCGGACGGAATCAGTAGCGGTAGACGATGGGTCTCCTTCTTCCTCCCAAGCCTTCAGGAAGGCCGGCATGGGCTCCAGATCGCCTTCTTCACCTTCCTCTGATGGTTCGTCGGTAGTATGGGCACTGGCGTCTAGCCGAGAGACGACGTCCTTCCCTCGCTCCCAGTCGCGTATGAGCTCGCCTAGATCACTGCGTGTATTTGCCCATGAAGGTGTAAGGTCTTCTGAGCTATGAATATCTGGCCGTATAGCTTGGAGGTTGTTCCAAGTGCGGTGGAGAGTCGCTTCCATACTTTCAATCTGCTGAAGCAAGAGAGCATGATCGCTTGTCCGAGGAGCATAATCGAGTCGAGTGGATGATGATAGGTTACCAGTCATCCAAGGCGGTACCGAGGTAGATGACGACTTTGGCTCGACAACAGTCCTCGCTTCCCTCTCCGCCGCCTGTAGATCGTTGACAGCAGCGTTCATCCCAGCTACCAACTCGTCCAATACCCTCTTGACCTCGACCCAGTACTCTCCATCCTGGTCAAACTTCAATCCAAGTAAACAACAAGCAACCCTCCTTCTCTTCATATGTACACCCAAACAAGCCGCCTTGAGTCCTGGTAGAGTCAACGGGCTAAGCGAAGGCGATCTAGTCGTACGATTGACTATTCGCCTAGGTCGAGTTGGAGTGAATCCAGCTCTCGAGGCTAAGGATTCGATGCTATGTGATGGGATTAGGCCATTTGTACTTTGATCTCGTAACATCTGAAGATCCGAGACTTGTGATGACCCCGTCCTTGCCATATCGCTTGATCCTGAGATGGAAGCTCGGCCAGGTGAGGTAATGTCGGATTTATCGGAATGAAAGTATGGCATTGTTTGGAGACTACGGCGTTTTTGGTCGTCGCGGATCGGCGATCTGAATGGAGAAGGGAGCAGTGGGTACTTTGCAGGTGTGGGTGGTACGATCGGAAAGATATGTCGTTGGAATGTATCGGATGAATCAGAGTCTCGTCTAGACAAGGGTGAAGATCGTCTTGGAGTAACTGATGAGCGATCAAGTTGGGGGTTTGGTGTTTTCGGTAATTCATATGGTCCACTGTCGTCCAAAGAGGCATTCTGCAGCTCGATACTACTCGAGGGAATTGTCCTGAGAGTAGGCCTTTCAGCAAGGGTAATAAGATCCGTACCATCCGCATTCCTATCGTTCCATTCGGCTGCCCAGCTTGATCGCTTGATAGACCTAGGTGTCCGTTTCGGGACAGTGGTGAATCTATCCTCCAATGGCATTCCCCCAAGCGAGAGGTGGACAGTATGTTTCCTATCGGGATGTAATCTCGCTGGAGAAGATGACGATGTGCCCATAGGTAACGATAATGGTATTAACGATTTCGAGGCGTTCCATGATAATCTCTTGAGTGCTCTGAGATCCAATTCATCGTCACTGATCGTCTGAGCTCTGTTTCGACTAACTGAAGTAGGTCCTATGGGGATATCGTACATCTCCCCTAGGATGCCCAATTCCGTCCGGTCTACCAGTTCTAGTAGGTTGGACGTAGCGGAACCAAGGTGGTCGGTCATTGACTCCGTAAGGCGGTGGATTGCGAGGCGGAGGTCGTGGTGAGAGGTCGATGAGTCTGGGTGGCCTGAAAAGACAGATAGGGCAGTATCGATGGTAGCGTCGAGCGATGTCGACGCGGTCATCAAGTCTTGTAAAGAGGATAGCGTATCGGCGTTTGGCTCCTTCACAGGCGCGGAAGCTGTCTCAATTGGCGGTGCATTTGCGAGTGGGCTGACGCTTCTCCGATTCCATTTCCGCCATAAAAGCCCAGCGCCTGCTGATGTACCAACAACGAGTCCGATGAACACGATCCATCCAACTACCCAAGCCATCGCGGCAAGCAGCACGATCCCCGCGGCAGAGATATCCGGCCTTTCCCTCATCTTCCCCATACAGACCTGCATATCCTCTAAAGCGTCTCTCTTCCAATCTCCGCCTTCCAGCGTCCGGTCCTCATCCAGCTGCCCTTCTTCCGCACTATTTCTGGGAGATTCATCCATTTCCTCCTTCCTAGGCCCACCGAGACAGGGGACATATACTTTCTCCAACAGCCCAGAAGTACAGATCATGTATTTGAATCTCTCTCCAAAAGCCTCCATCTCCCTCTCACCCCTTTCAGTCCCGGAGTGGTCCTTCAGATTCAAAGGGGACGGACGAGAAGGCGAAGCGGATGGGGACCGAGAGGAACTTGAGATATTGGGGATTGAACCTGTCCATCCTGATTTCATGAGAGAATCGGTCGAGGTATCGCAGAGAGCGTCTACTAGTGTCTGAGAGCTTAGCATGGGAAGTAAAGATGGGGGAGGTACTGACTGTATCGCCGGCTTCTTCGGCTCCGGCGAGTGAGACGTCGCCGTCGTTCGCACTTGACACTCCGACTTCGTCTATTATATCAGCGTCTCCTTCTCCCCAGAATCTTCCAGATAGCCGTTGAATGCTATATGACGGGTAGACTCACCATTGAAGTAATCATCCAAAGGCGAACCAGCTTGAACAACAGAGCTCGCCATGACCCACAACGACTTTCACAGATTTCCAGAAAGTCCAAGTCCTTCAATATGCAGCATTCGCATCCGTAGGAGCTGTATTTGAGATCAATAAAGGACTACTCCCAGGCAGTCAAGTAGGTGTATAGTAGTGCTGTTGCGTGTTTGAGCATTCAATAGGCCGAGTGACGTTAATGGCTGGATATTCTGACGTAAGCAAATCTAGTCAGCACCAATATACCGGAATTAGGCCGTAGATCTATCTGGATGATACTTAGACAACTTCTGGCAAGGTAATACACTCATGGATAACGAGGAAGTAGGACCAGGACTGGTAGCTATTTCACCACCGAATCTACCTAGTGATATTATCCAATCTGCCCTCTTTTTACCCATATCGGCATTATCGACAGAACACCGGGGAAGAAAGATCAGGACTATTGGGCAGTACGTCCCTGTCTCCTGACTTTGTGTTGATGAGACTAGGGTAATAGCATACGATGTCAAGTCATCTATACTACTCCTAGCTGCTATTGCTACTGAGGCTACTGGTCCACTAGCCACCGTTCTGGTCAATACCTCAACACCACTCCTAGGTCAGACTCCAGCTTTAAAACCTCTGCCGCAGGACGATGGATTTCCAAGACCGCCCTCCATGTCACGGAGCAGGGAGAGACAACCATTGAGCCTGGAAAGAGGAGAGTTCGTGACAGTAGTAGGATGGCTAGAAAGTGATCAATCGAAATTATCACGCCAAGTGAGCATGCCGACGAGACACCCCCGAAAGATCATAGCTGACGACAGATCGATATGGGTACGGCTTATACACCTCCCTTAGCTATAGGATTGGATGCTATATACATCGCAAACTCGAGGCCACCTCCGGATGGTGCTGTGTATCGAGGTACGATCAATATTTGAAACGGTGTTATTACGCCTTCTTGACTTCCTTTCCGGTGGGTTGCTTGACTACGACGGCGTGCTTGAAGGGCAGACCTCTGTCCGTAGCCAATCCCGGCGATAGGCTCATATGTCGGAGCTCGGTGTCAATTGATCAATCCCGCCGGGCTGACGAGAGACTGAACAAGGATATATAAAGCGACGGAACGATCGAGTAATCATCTCCAACATTTCTTCGAATCCTCAACACCATACACCCGAGCATCTACTTCAACTAAGCACAACTACACAATGCGATTCAATATCACCGCCATCTCCGTATTCGCTCTCTCGTGTCAAGTCCTCGCTGGACCAATTGCCTGGGGGCTGTGTCAGTCGGCCTGTAATGCGGGATGGGGGGCATGTTGCGTCGGCGCCGGCGGTGTAGCTGGTAAGTCCTTTATCATTATCGTCGATAGCACTCGCTGCCTCAATGTCGTCTCCAGTGGCTGATAAGCAGGCGTCGTTATTCCGGGTCTAGGCATTGGAGTGGCCCTCGCTGGCTGCTCAGTCATTCAAGGGACTTGCATGGCCGCCTGCACTCCGCTCCTCGTTGCGCCAAGCCCGTGAGCGCGCAATCGTAAGCAATTCCCATTGTGATGGGACTCGAAGCTGATCAAACCAGTGTTCCGTTTTCTGTGAAGGACGACGAGGCGAGAGGGAATTTGAAAGCGTCAAGAGATAGGCTCTAGATGTCATATTTGAAGCAAGATGCAATATATACTTGAACAAGGCTTGGCTCATCACTCTGAACTGCCTGAAGCCCAGAACTGAATCCTTCCGGAAGTATTTCCTCCAAACACATGATCAACTTTCGAAGGATGCGAAGCCGTAACAGCGGGTACAGCCGTGACACTATCTCGTCAGCCATATCCCGTCTCCTTCATCAACACGATAGAGCAAAGAAAGACATACGGATCCGCCCACAAGGCAACAATCTTGTCACCGGTAGCAGCAACCACGTCCAAACTCCTCTTCATATTCCCAACAGTGAAGTGAGGTGTGTAATCCATATTCAAACTCCATTGAGCTCTTAGGATGGTCAACCATCTACCTGTCTGACAATTGTGTGCGATCTGTTTAGAGGGTTTGAAGTGCGATGCAGGGATTGGGGCGTCTTCATTGAACAGTTCTGGTTTTAGGGACCATACTGCTAGTCAGCTTTGAGTTGCCATCGAGACAGAAGCGGACAGACTTCTAAGTTTATCATCGTAACTGGTAGTCAAGATTCGTCTTCCCCACGGATCCCAATAAGCAGCCGAACAGCTTTTCCCATGCTGATAAGCTGCTCTCAAGAGTCCTTTGCCTTTACTAGAAGCTTGGTAGTTGGCGACTTTTTCATTACCAATGTTTGAAGTAGGATGTGTATTGAATTTCGGTTTAGTGTCTTCGTCCGATTCAGTCTTCACCCGCTTAGGAGTTGGTGGGGGAGTGATGACCTCTGTTGAGCGGGGGTTTAAGCGTGAGAAATGACGGGTATCCCATATACGTAGATGTTGGTCATTTCCAGCTGTCAATAACAAGTGGGATTGTAGTGCTACGGATCAGCACGCATTTCAAGAAATCTGTGGGAGACGAACGATTGACACTCAAACCTCCTAGCTTCGCCGCCCGTCCTTCTTCCTGTACTACCCACCTTTTCCGTTCCTGCTGCCCTTCTCTGAAATCACAGAAACTGATTCCACCATTTTTATCCGCCAACCAAGCTTGTTGACCTGATGGCATGAGATCGAAATGGGTAATCAACATATCATCATTTGAATGAGCGAAAAGTTCGGTGGATTTCAAGGTAGAGAAGTCGAGGTGGCGGAGGGTACAATCGTAGGATGATGAGACGAGCTGGTTGTCAGTGCTGAAATTGATTGGACTTAGGACTCACACCTGAGCCATTGACTGGATCAATCTTCATGGCTGTTATGGAGTTCCGGGCGTGGGCTTGTAGTCTCCATATACGTCCTTCAGTCACGTCCTCGCCGTCTTCTTCAGTCTTGACGCCGGACGTATCATCTTCATCCTTCACCTTCTCAGCTGAAGGTCCCAGTGCGTCCCATCTATCATCAGCTACATCACTTTACCGTTTGGAATGACTCACATGCCAACGGACCCGTACTTGTCTCCGACAAATATGAGATCCTTGTCAGGCGATGGGTGGACGGCCATACTGAACACCCTGTCGTTTGTGACTTTAGCATTTCCCCTCAATTCCATATCCTTGAATTGATCTTTCAGTCTCGTCACTTCCACATCCTCTTTAGCCTCCAGATCCGCATAAGCCTCAGTAGCAGGTCCACCAAGCTCAGGATACCGTCTTGAACATTCCTGAATCGCGACTCCAGTCAAGTAATCATTCTATCATCAGCCATGCCCCGGGTGGAGACGTACTAGTTCCTTCTTCTCAACATCATCACTCTCATCAAGTAGATCCTTAATCTCCATCACCTGCCCCCTCTCTTTCCTCGCTACTACCCTCAGGACCTCCCTCTCCTTCTCATCTTCCTCAACTTTAATAGCCAAAGCCTCCCCATCAGCTTCCAAGCCTGCTATTCGACCACTCCTTCTCCGAGGTCCATCATCTCGAGGAGCTGGGGTAGTCTTTCGTTTCTTGGTGATGTGCTTGACTACTTTCACTGGTTTCGGGATATTGAGCTTGGCAGAACCGTTTGGATCGAGACCTAGGGAATCCAGGAGTTGACGGTTCTCGGCGATTGTCTTTTGACGTTCTAGCTCGCTGCCTGTCAGCTGATTCCGAGATATGGGATTGCTACATACTAGTCGTTGTCTTCGTCGTCCATCTTGATATCTGAGCTGGATCTTGAGCTGGTCTATTGTGAAATATGGTAGATAGCAGGTGTAATCACGTCCGATCTTGAAATGTTCCGACGCGTATCGTCATCTCATCTCGACGCGTGCGGACAATTGCTTATGTCTTGCAGATATGAGACCACAGATTCTATCAAGGCAGAGTGGAATGCAATTATCAATTCATAAGATCTACGATATCGCAAATCTAGCTAATCCCAAAACAGATTACCATCCACCGTCAGCGGTGGTGGCAGCAGCGGGCTCAGCTGGGGCAACAGCCTCAGCGGACCAATCGTGGTTGGCGGTGTTGTCGGCGGACCAGTCCATGGCTACAAGTCAGCAAGGTATCATCCTATCAAAAAGATTGACGTACCGGCATCAGTGGGCTGAGCGTTGAAGACGGCATCGGCGGTGTTTCCAGCCTCCCATTCTCCACCGACAGCAGCGGCGGCCTCGGCAGCGGCGGCGTCAGCGTCACCACCCTCGAGGGCAGCGGCGGCGGCAGCCTTCTCGGCGGCCTCCTTCTCGACCTCCTCGGGGTCTCGGTAGAAGAAGAGATCGGGGAGAGTGTCCCACTTTCCTCGGGGGATGGATCCCTTGAGTCGGAGGACCTCTCGGGTGAGGAGGTACCACATCAAACCGATAGAGTGTCGGGACTTGTTGTTGGTAGGGATGGCGACGTCAACAAACTTGAGGTTGGCGTCAGTGTCACAGAAGGCAATGACGCTGATATTAGCTCGACTCTCAATTGAGGTATTAGGAAACATACGGGATGTTGACGTAGGCAGCCTCCCTGATGGCCTGGTGGTCGACTCGGGGGTCGGTGACTATGATCACTCGGGGTTCCTTGAAGGACTTGGTGATGTAATTGGTGAAGTTACCGGGGGTGAATCGACCGGCAATGGGCTGAGCACCGGTGAAACCAGCCATCTTGAGGACAGCTCGGTGACCGTAGGGTCGAGCAGAGATGACGGCAATGTCTGCGGGGTTCTCGATGGTGGCGAGGATTCGGGCAGCAAAGACGAGCTTCTCCCAGGTCTTACCGATGTTGAGGACGTGGATACCTGGATGTTAGTCTGAAATGGATGACAGTTCTGTTGTTGCTGCTGCTGGCCTCTCCTTCTTGCTGCTAGTACCCCTCCTGACTCCCTCGTTGAAGTCCGTCTTCCTTGGTATATCCAGTGTCTTTCCCGTTGTCCTGTACACGATCCCATCGACGTGATTCCCCTCGGCCAGCAGCAGCGACTCATTCCAAAATCACTCACCATCAGCCCTTCGCTTGTAAACGTAAGGTTCCATGGTCTTGTCACAGTTCTTGGTTCCGAGATGCACCTGAGCGGCGAGCATCATCTGGATGTCCTCCTCAGAGGCTTGTAGGGATGCGGGGAGCTTGGAAGACATTTTGATGTATTTGATGTGTAGTTCGAAAGACGGTTTATGTCGTTTTGGGCTTGCTTACTTGGATAAAAAGTCTCTGGCTATAAGTCTGAATGTCAGGTGTGTATGGCACTGAGC
Source organism: Vishniacozyma victoriae (assembly GCA_017654735.1). Classification (NCBI taxonomy): domain Eukaryota; kingdom Fungi; phylum Basidiomycota; class Tremellomycetes; order Tremellales; family Bulleribasidiaceae; genus Vishniacozyma; species Vishniacozyma victoriae. The sequence continues at coordinate 2,940,396 of JADPYG010000088.1, forward strand.
TGTGACTAGATAACATACCAAAGAACTGGAGTCCAATCGATACCGCAAACTAGTATCGTAAATGTGTATAGGTGAGGAAAGGAGGAGTAGCAGCCACGTACAAGGGTCATCTCTACACAGATTTCGTTTCGGCGTTAAGGAATTACTGGTCAAAGGCGTCGGCGTTATAGAATCTGCTAAATGGCTATACGGTTTAACAGAAATAGTTCCGCAGCGGGATCAAAGAACCCTACCCCTCCCTGCTTGCCCCCACATGATCCACGTGCCTGAATCCGGTACTAGCATCAAGTGGCAACGGAGTCGAGTAGAATATCGCTCATACATTCATACATTATACCCAATAGACATATATCAATAGACTCATTAGAACCAACAGAAACACAAATTGCCCCGCCCAATCAATTCTCTACTGAGGAAAAGCATTTCAACCGCCTGGAATCCAGTCTACGGTCTTGCTCGTGAGTCTCCAGAAGAGTGGGGCCTTTAGCCACCGCGTCTGTCGCGACAACAGTTGTTAATGTCCAGCAACTCTTATCTCCCATTCTCTCAAGGCCATCCACGATACCACGCTACAAGAAGAAACGAAAGAAAAACAAGGCCATATAGGCCAAACGAAATAGAAAACCGAGATAACCGAATACTCGTCAACAAAACATCCCATCTTTACGCCACTCTTTACCCCATCTCTCATCTTTCGCACAGCTATACACTTTGAACGACATCTACATCCACAAACACGATAACACACATGTCCACTCAATACATTTCCACCAAAACTAGCGCCGACGAGGTCATCCTCGTCGGTAGCTTATAATCTCCCCACCCATCTACGATATTGCCACCCGGTTTACAAACCTCAACTCGGTCCATATACCCCTGTCCTGGTCAACTGTTTCTTCGCTCACTGTCCCCACTGTATCGTTCGCTCAATTGGATCTGATACGGTTGTCTTTGGTATCATTACCAGTGAGTGAGACCGTTCTGCCTCACTTCCCATAGCTGAAGTACTGACGCGTATAGCCGAGACAGAACATCATTTCATCAATTCAAGCCTTCCAAATCATCCCTTATCGTTCATTCGGAATACCTCCTTAAAAGTCTAGCTCCTCATACCGCGAAAGGAACTCTTTGTCGCGCGACTCTCGAATACTACCTTAAAATTAATTATTGCCACTCCATCTACCAACTTCCCATTTTACATTCAGTCACCCCCACGTAACTTCACGCTGTCTAGTGTAACGTAGCGCATATACAAGGAGCGGAGAAAACGGAGACGAACCTCTCAATCATAGTCATTACCTCGTCACCGCACTTCTTCGCCACCCTCCCCTATCCTTCCGACCCAATTTCACCCATTATAATCAATCATAAACATACACACATACACCATGTCACGATCAGGAACAGCTACTCCGCCTGCTGCCTACTTTCCACAAAAAGCAGCCACAGGTTCCATCCGCCACTCGGCCCCATCCTCGTCGAATGCACATCTGAACAAGCACTCAAGCCACCATAAAAGGAGCAGAAAACATGCCGCCGGTCCAACTCAGAAGGCTAAATCGTCGGGACTGCCGGAACATGGAGCAATGGATATGTCATTTGAGGATATTTCCGCCAATGATGTCGACCTGTACAAAGCCCACAACCAGTCTACGACCTCGTTTGCGACCTTCCAATCGGCAAACAGTATGCCAGGTATGGACCACGACGTCACGACTGGATCCTACCTCACTGTTTCTAGTGGAGCTCCTTCGTTCTATACCACACACTCAGCAAACAACACCCCTCTAGTCACCCCAAATCAAAGCGACGTCTCTCTTTCTCCCCTATCAGTGATCACGACCGCTGAAGACCTCATCTCGTCGTCATGTTCCGAGTCAAACCACACTCCTATTCCCACCGGTCGAACCTCATCGTGGACCTCGAATATCGGCAAGATGGCCAAAGCAGTTGTACATACTGGCAAATCGATGGGTATTGCATTTGGAGAGAAGAGAAAGAAGGATGCTGTCTCGTCGGAACCGGTGGTTGTCTCTCATACCCAGGAAGACCAGTCAGAGGCACCTCCCATTGCTAGTCCGGCGCAGGAGATGGCTCAGGCGGAACCCCAGGCAGAGCAAGGCCATCACCTGTCCAACTTGTGCAATCCACATCAGGACACCGATCGTCGACAGATGTTGGTGGCCCAACATCCAGTCATTTTCGAATGCGCTCGTCTATGCTCTCAATGGCCTGAAAGTGGTTACCAGAAATCAAAGTTTGGTCCCCATGGTAAGCTTCCTGAGCCTTATCATGCCAAGCTTACACCTAGGCGCCAAGGCATTCTACGAACCCGCAACCATAGCCAACCCTCACTGGGTTTTCAACATCATGCAGCGTCAAGCCGAACTCGAAGCCTACATCGCTCAGAACTCTGCCAGTCACTTCACCTGTCGTCGAATGGAACAAGAGTCAGGCTCGGATGACGAGACCGATCAGAGTGTCTACTCGTACACATCCTCTCGATCCAGTCCAACCTCGTCACTCCAATTTGAAGCCGAGCAAAAGACCATCGCAGCTATGAAGGCAGCTATGGAAGATCAACTCATCAGCGCACCTCTCGACATCCCTTCTCAACGAGAAACCTGTTCGACCAAGAAAGCCATCCGAGGAGCTAGATCCATCAGCGAACTCGATAGTCTTGCGGCTTCTATGAAGCTCAGTATTGGCGAAGATCAGAGTATGGATCTTGACCTGTCCGAGACCCGACCCTCGAGTGAGTCGTCACCTCGACACGAACGAGCAGCTTCTGCTGGATCGAAGAGGGGCATGCAGCCTATCGGACCTGACGAGGAGAAAAGGCGAAAAGTCGATGAAGCCATGGTTGTTGAGGAAGCTGTTTCTTCCGGAGTCATCATGCCAGCAGCCCCTCCCAAGATCGATACTTGTCAAAACCGCCAATTGGCTTCTTCGACCCCGGACTTGTCTTCGATCAAATCGACTCCCGGCCCGGCATTGTTTGGTCACGTTGTCAAGACTTCCGATACTCATCCGATCATCATCTCGCCATTCTTCCCGGCAGAGATGTTGCCCATCTTGGCTGCCAATTTGGTAACACCCCCTGCTACTGTGGATGGAAAGATGATGGCTTCCCAAGTCGATGTCGCTGCTCTTCTACTCGCTCATACACCCAACTCTTCTGCAACTTCTTCCGCCGTCTCCAGTCCTATCGTAACCAATTTCAGGCCGGACTACGAACGAAAGAAGATTGGAAATCTCTTACTGTCCAGTTGTCCAGGCAAGAGGTTGCGAATGGAAGGACCAGTCAAGGGTAGACCTCCAGTCTGTCGTGATCTAGAAACGGATTTGAGGAGAATCAAGAGTGAAGGTGTTGGATGTCTAGTCTGGTAAGTCTCCTACTCCTCTTTCAGACCAATGCTAACCACTTTTCTTCCTTTTATAAACATACTTTAAATATACAGTTGTCTTGATGATACTGAGCTTGCTCTTCTCGGTGTCCCTTGGGAGACTTACCACTGCATCGCGACCAAGATTGGGCTTGACGTTATCCGGTAAATCACTTATCATCACTTTACGATCACCCTGCTTACACTCTCTCAGTATGCCCATGCCCGATGGTTTCACTCCAGTCTCCATGAGAATGTTCGACCAGCATGTCGGCCTCATTTGCCAAAAGTACACTTTGGAGGGAATCAACGTTCTCGTTCATTGTAGGGGTTAGTCTATCCTACAAATTTCTTACAAGCCTGATTATATTGACACCTCAGGCGGAGTTGGACGAGCAGGTCTCACAGCCAGCGCATGGGCACTCAAAATGGGTTTCGTATCGCCCCACCCATCTTTACAAATGGTCGCCGACGCATCGAAAGACCACAACCAATCACTACCCGCCGAATTGGAACATCAAGTTGTCATGTCGATGGTTGAGCGGGTTATCGCTATGATCAGGTGCAGGAGGGGATTGAAGGCTATCGAGTCTTTTGAACAGGTCCATTTCTTGGCGGCTTATGTCGCTTGGTTAAGGGAGAAAGCTGCCAAGCAATGACCATCGTCAAGTCGAGTTGTCACTGAATGACTGATTGTATAATTCCCTATTTTTATTCCGGGCCCTATTTTATGGGTAAAGTACAAGTAGATCAAAGTTGAAATCCAAAGTTGTCACGCTATAAAAAGCACACTACCTACCCATTGTTTACCAGGGGTGAATTGTATGCATAACACTATCAACATACCTCTGCATCTCGTGATATGAGCGGTACGCTACGATAACACTGCCATGGTATCATTGACCATTTGATCGAACAAAACGGTGGCCGCAAAGACGAGTGCGATATCAACATTGGCTGCCACTTGGATCGATCTCTGAGTAGTCAGTCATTAATTTTCGTCCAGTATATCCAGAAACTGACCGACGACGACATGAGCTTGTTGGTCTTGATATCGGCAACGACTTCATCGTCAATCACCAATTTAGAATTAATCTTCCAATCCCCCTTCATCCCCAGTACTCTCTCTTGTCCTGAGAAATCAATAAATTTGGCACCTATCTTGAATTTCCCTGGGTATCAGCCTCGATGATCTTTGATGTTGAAGTCGATTAATCAAGTGGTGACTGACCTGTTATATTTGATTTGACCCATCCTACTTCTTTACCCCTCTCTGTTGAGCCTGGATTGGGCAGGGTAATGGTTGTAGCTCGAGTCCAGACTGTTGTTCCACTATGTAGCACTTCGATGCCGTTTGGGTCGGTGAAAGCTACTTGTCAGTCACTCTTCAACAAGTTTAGATCATGAAGCTATGGTCAATCAGACCAAGATGGAAGAAAGAGCTCTAACGTACTTTTACCCTTTCGAATCCCTGTATCCACCTTCAAAACGAGTTCGCCATTCTCATTATTCAAGTTAAAATTCCCCTGATAGCAGTCAGCCTCCCAGATGGATTCAGACCCATGAGATAACCATGGTCCGGTCGGCCGGTGTTTGAGAACATCGAGCTCACCCCGATAATCGACCACCTAGACCTCGACATCGTTAGTGATCGCGTGTCGGGGAAACAATATTCCCTAAGTATCCCTACCGGCCCTTCGAAAGAGGTGAGTAAAGCTTGATCTGACATTGTTTTGGGTATTGATGCAAGAGCAAGAACAAAGAGCAATATGTTGTGCTTGTGGTGTCATCTTTGACGGTGGACTAGCGCTGTTCCGCTGGCCGGTTGGCCGGGATCGGATCTTGGCGTTCGACCTTACACTAGCGGAAAACTCGGAGCATTATACCACCTATCCTTTGAAGGCAGATCTTATGAGCATCGATCCATAGTTTGATCCTTTCTGAACTTTAGGTCTATTTGTATAGTCTTTCACTCATTGCATTGCATCAAAGTATGCTGGCCACACCGCCGGATACGTCACGTGAAGCAGATGCCGGTCTGATGATGCGATGCCGGCATCTTTCAGACCGGCACCTATCTTTGTATCTTTGGCCGACGGCCTGATCCCAATTCCCGCTTTATATAAAGTTGACATCTATTTATCGGTTTCGGTACTTCATATCGCATTTCAAGAAATCGTACAAGATGGCAATGTTCGATCGTACTGCACTAGGGTTCCTCGTCCCGGAATCGGAATTCAAAGTTGAGGATATTCCCGATCTGTCAGGTAAAGTCGCGATAGTCACTGGCGGTAATGTAAGTTGTCAATATCTGGATACAAGTAGAAGACTAATATCGTAAAGACTGGGCTCGGTAAACTCACTGCTCAACATCTGTTGGAACATAATGCGAAGGTATATGTGGCCTGTCGATCTGAGGAAAAGGCAGCGAAAGCCATCGAGGATATCAAACAGGTGACTGGCAAGAGTGATATCCAGTGAGTATCTTGAATCTTGAGGATGCGCATCGCTGACGATCGACAGCTATCTACATCTCGATCTCGGGAGTATCGCCCACAGCATTCAAGCTGGAGAAGAATTCCTTCGCAAGGAGACTCGTCTCGATATGCTGGTAAGAAAAGTTGACTACCACCTAGACAAAACGACTGACCATGTTCAGATCAATTCTGCGGGAGTCATGTTCCCTCCTAATGGTAGCAAGACTTCGGACGGATACGAATTGCAATTCGGAACCAACGTCATTGGACACTTCGCCTTCACTCAAGTCCTGGAACCATTACTAGCCAAGACAGGCAAAAGTCAGCCTCCAGGTTCAGTCCGATTAGTATGGGTGTCGAGTTCCGGAGTAAGTATCCTTCTGTTCATTTGCCGAGAATCTTTGACTGATTTATGGTAGCATTTCGTGTTCGGCTCTTCAGACGGCATCGATTACGCCTCCATCACCGATGTCGGCCGAGTTGGCAATCGAGGACACTATGGTCAAAGGTAGATCCTAGGCACAAATGATAGCGCTGACGTTCAGTAAACTCGGCAATATCCAGCTTGCCAACGAATACGCCAATCGTCTGAGGGATAGCGGAGTCGTATCTGTTTCTCTTCGTATGTCAATCCACTTCTCGGGTTCATGGCTAAAATAGATAGACCCAGGAAACATCGCTACTGATCTTACACGTCATACGAACTGGATCTTTAGAAAGATGGTACGTTCTCAAAGTACCCCATCCACAAGGTCCTATCTGATAATTACCAGCTTCCTTTACTTTATCCCGTATCTCTTGGATGCCTTACTCAGCTTTATGCTGCGACCTCGCCAAAGATCACTATGGCCGATACTGGAGCTTACTTCGTTCCCTGGGCTAGGAAATATCATCCTTCTCATTCCAAGGTATATTGGTCTAAGCATAATCCCGGGAGCTGGCGCTGATCTATTAGGCCGAGGATCCCGCTGCTATCAAGCAGACGTGGGAGTTCTGTGAAGAACAAGTCCGCAAAGTCACTGGCAAGTAATTGGGGCTGGTGGTCGCTCAGATCTTTACACTTTTGCTTATAATGCTTGATCGTGATATGCATCTTAATTTTCCGGATCAAGGGCACACCTGCATTGTCCCTGCCATCGTCTCAGCCTCTCATGAGCCCGGATACATGGGTATCACAGAACCATTAACAATTAAGAACCGCGATCGGAAACACCCGCCATGTGATGGTGATGGATCCCGGTAAACTCGGGTGTGCGAACGCCGAATGATGACGAATGATGGTGACTACGGATACTATTAGGATTGATTACAAAGATAGATTAGTAGAGTATTCACTCCTTTCTTCTACTCTATTATAAGTATTAGTGAATGCTTAGAACAACCCTCACTTCAGCTATACGATCAATACAACCCACTCGATTATTTACAACTACATCAATTGTCAAAATGTCATACACTCAATCCCCCAAACTCCCAGAGTCCCATACCAAATTCGCCAACGATGGTGAACCCAAACTCCACCTTCTTACCAAAGGTACACCAAACGGTCTCAAGGTCCACGCTCTTCTCGAAGAATTGAGGGAAGCATACCCCGAAAACTCTAAGCTCGCATACGACTTTGTTGATATTCAATTCGACAAGAAGGAGCAGAAGTCTCCTGAATTCTTGGACGTCAACCCCAATGGGAGGATCCCGGCACTTGTGGATGATAATGTCAAAGACCCTGCTACTGGAAAAGGACATAATGTCTTCGAAAGTGCTAGTATCTTGATCTGGTTGGTCGAGAATTATGATACCGACAACAAGTTCTGGTTCAAGGATCAGATCTTGAGGAGCAAGGCCCTCTCTTGGATCTTCTTTGGTCACGGAGGTGAGTCCAGGTGCTGCGTTAGCAGCGAATTGCTGTTCTTGGGGCACAAGACGCTGACGATCAGGTGTTGGACCCATGCAGGGTCAAGCCAACCACTTCTTGTAAGCAAGCTACTTCCTCAGTATATACTCGTGCTGACCGATAGCCGATACGCCCCCGAGAAGATCCCCTACGGTATCAAGCGATACCAGGAGGAGACTAGGCGACTTTTCGATGTTGTCGAGGATGGATTAAAGGCCGGGAAGGGTGAATACCTAGTTGGCGACAAGTACAGTATCGTCGATATCAGCAGTGAGTCTCCATTGCCCTCATGCTTTCGTCTACCACATTTCCACGGCACTTCTTGACTCCTAACATTCACGATGAATGTGGATCAATGCTAATGTCAGTCTTCTCTTGGATCCGAAGCCACTCCTGGGCCGGAATCCCCGACGTAAACGAGAAATCCCTACCCCTCCTCACCGCCTGGATCGACAGGATCGAGAACCGACCAGGAACCGACCGAGCCCTAGGTGTTCCAGAGAGGATGAAGAAGAACTTGACCCCTGAGGAACAGGAGGAGAAGGCCAAGGAGGCGGCCAAGTGGATCATGAATGAGAAGAAGTAGGTCGTGGTGGTAGTCTAAATAAATTAGGTGAAAGGAAATAAGGAAGAATGTATCGTGTGAAGTTCATTGCATCCGGTGACTTGGCGGATAATTTCCCCGGTATCACTCTGTCCACGGTTGCTCAAGAGGGCAGGCTGGATTGTGGACTCAGAGATTCCGTCTTGAGCAGTGTTTCTGGAAGAATCAGTATCGCTGTGCGCGAGCATGTTCTTCAAATTGGCGGGTAGACATTGAAACCAAGGCGATCCTCGTGGTCAAATCCACTGATTAATGTCATCAGTGTCAGATATAGTATCAGAGAAGAAATCGATTCCGAACGGGACTGGTGAGGTCAATATGGAGATGTTAAGGTGGAAGCAGACAGGCTCGCATCCAAGAATGAGCAAGAAGGAATAATGATACATATGCCGATTACAGCAACGAAATGCTTCCTCTACCCTCTGACTCTTCAATTGGAGAGATAGTTGACGTCCCTGCCCTCGACGCACTTGCCAATAATACTGTCCTCGCCTATGGCACAACTTCCAACCCTAACGTCCTCGCACTCCCAACGACAGCCCTAGCGACCCTCTCCTCCCCTAGAACCCCAAGCGCTTCATCCTGACATTTTACTTTCGCAATCTCATATATATGTTTCAGCGTTACACTTCCACTCTTGCCGCTTCCTGCACCCTTATCGATCCCTGCTGCTTTCTTTAATAAGTAGGATACTGGTGGTGTTCGGATTGAGAATGTGAATGTTCGATCTGGGTTGATTGTTATTGATGTTGGTGTTGGGACTGATGGTGTTAGGTGGGCTGTACGTGCGTTGCTAGATCATCAATATTGACTCTTCGCAGAGGAATCGATGGATGTTTAGGTAGTACCGAGAGGTACTTACAATTCTTTACAGAAATCCATTGCTTTTACACCTCGAGCTCCGAGTGCCGGACCAACAGGTGGTGATGGTGTAGCTTTTCCGGCAGGGACCACGATTTTCTGTAGTGTATATCAGCATGTATCCTTACATCCCGCGCTGACGCCGTGAAGACTCACCACTAGTTGCGCTACAGGTGCTTTCGACATCTTGAAGATGGGCTTGTATTATTTGTTTTCGAGAGCAATGTCCGATGATTAGGAGATGTTTTTTTAGCAGGCGAGATCTTAAGATTGTCGAGGTGTATTGAGAGACTATCGTCTTGCAAAAGGGGCTGATTTGTCGAGGGCGAGATGTACGAAGATGATATGTAACGAAATGACTTTCCATCCGACAGAATAGCGAAATCTCAAAGGACAGGTGCATGATTACGTAAGGGTATCAAGTGGAGGTTGACCGGGTTAAAGTGAGTTCACCTTAGGTGGGTATTCGAGCAGTACTAACGCGTACTGTACTCTATCTAACTGAATCAAGCAATACATAAGTACCATGTCGGACAACTTTCGTAAATCCATATTGAATCGATTACCCGCTATGCCGCCTCCTATGGCACCTACAAAAGCCCCGTGGGCCGAAGTTGACGAGGACGAGCTCGAAGAGCTGGAAGGCGAGGATACAATGGGCAGTCTCGGCGCGTAGGTCCTTGCCACTGTTTCCTTGATTTTCAGCTGATGCCATTGAAGGCCGTCGTCTAGCAGAGCCTCTCAGCAGGATTTATCACCACTGTCAGCTTCTGGGTACTTTGAACAAGCCCTTGAAGTGAATCCACCAGGAAACGACACCACCTTTCGAGTCTACTTGAACCCTACCGAAGCAACCAAAGAATCAAAGCATGGAACATACCTCATCTGCCACCACGGTGGTGGGTCAAGTGCACTAAGCTTCGCCGCCTTGGCCAAGGAAATTAAAGCGAAAAGCGGGGGTGAATTGGGAGTCTTGACGTACGATTGTCGAGGGCATGGTACGTTTTTCCATCATGTTTGATCAAGGCTGATTTGTATAGGCAAAACACGTACAGACGGTTCGCATGCTAGAGCGACGGATTTGAGCTTGGCTACACTTCTCTCGGATATGATGGGTGTGATGACGCATATCTTTCCAGATCCAAAGGAATCGCCTTCTTTCGTTGTACGTTTGACGAGGCAGGCTCGACTGACGATAGCTACTGGGTCACTCGATGGGCGCTGGACCTGTTCTGAGCGCTTCACCTGAACTGCAGAAACTCGGCTATACAGTTTCAGGGGTAGTCGTTATTGATGTGGTCGAAGGTCAGTCACAAGGCCCGTGATAATCCCTAAACTGACGAGAAGGCACCGCAGTCGAGGCTCTACCGCTCATGAAAAATATCCTAGGTCAACGGCCTACATCTTTCAGATCAGTCATAGACGCAATTCACTGGCAGTAAGCTCACCCCACTCCTCAATATCAGAGCTGACTGGCAAGCTTAACCTCCAACTCGATTCGTAATCCCGAATCCGCACGTCTATCGGTACCAAGTTACCTTAAACCGGATCCTGAAGTAACAGATCCGAGCCAGGAATCAAAACAGATTTGGAGGACGGATTTAATAGCCACTGAGCCGTATTGGGAGGAATGGTATTCTGGTTTGAGCTCTAGGTTTCTTGCAGCAAAGTGCGCTAGGATGCTAGTATTGGCAGGTCAGGAGAGGTTGGACAAGGAGCTTATGGTCGGACAAATGTGAGTATCCCCACTCAGGACTTGATCAGAACTGATGAAAGGCAAGGAAAGTTTCAGCTGGAAGTCCTCCCGGATGTCGGACACTATCTTCATGAAGTGAGCTGCCTGTCTCTCATCCTGTCAGTGCGACGCTAACATTCAGGACAACCCATCATCACTCGCTTCGACGCTGGTGACTTTCTGGAAGAGGAATTCTCGGATCCTAATTCTCCCACCCAAAATCGGTTCGACCGGTCCAAAGGCAGGAGTCGAAGTCAAGCGAGTGGGTGACGCATGATTCCACCACAGACAAGCGAGAAAGCATTGGACATTGGCAATGTGTTGTAAACTACTACAGTAATGATTGTACGAACTTTGAACTAATGCTACAATGTATAAACTTATCAAGACAAATTCTTACTTTACACAGTGATGCTCTTCAGCGGGGCGTGTTGACTTTTTGCAAATCCCCTCGGTACCGTTTCACCAGCCACGCGCCTACGGGCCATTTCAATCGCTTCGACAAGAGCAGCTTGTTTGACTGGTTTCGTCAAGACTTGGTCTGCTCCTGCACCGACGTATTCCTCCTGATCCTCTTTCAGGGCGTTTCCGGTACATCCGACAATGTATACGGGGTTGCCCGTACGACGGACTGCGCGAGTGACTTCAACACCTGACATTTCCGGCATTTGGCTGTGGAGTCAGCATTGTCCTTATGTTGTACAACGTTCAGCTTACTTGTCGAGGAACACAATATCGACAGCTGGACAATCGGATGTAAGATGATATGCGTCCGTGATAACGTCCAAGCCCTCTTTGCCATGTTTGGCAGTGGTGACCTGGTGTCCGAGTCGAGTGAGCATCTTTGCCATCAACCGGCGGGTCAACCTGCAAGTCAGCATCTTGTAATCATCGTCAGGGGAAGATACTCACTGGTCATCATCCACCACAAGGACGTTAATGGGGGCAACGGCAGGATGCTGAGGCGTACGTGGCGTGCAAGGCATAGGAATTGTATCCCCCATTGTCGAATCGGAAATTGCTCGAACGTGTTCTTGATAAGTCGGTTCAGGCGAGCCGGGTTCAGCAAGCGGCGAAGCGAGACCAATAGCCCCTGGAGCCTCAGTGATGACGTTATCCACCATCTGGCCCTTGGCCGGGGTAAGGGGACTGCCAATATATGTGGTCGTACTTGGATAGCTGTCGGTTGTGGGTTCCGACATACTTCCACGCTTGAGCTGGAATGGAAGTTCAAGCCAGAAAGTGCTGCCTTTGCCGTACTCCGAGTCGACACCTAGTCGGCCTTTGTTGAGCTGGACGATTTGGCGCACGAACGCAAGTCCGAGTCCAGTTCCTTTTCCACCTTGACGTCGACCAATTTCGGTCTGTACATATGGCGAGAACAATCGAGTCCTGCTTGGTCAGCATTCTCTCTCAGTTTGGCATCTGATAAACATACTCTTCCATATCAGCAGGTCTCAATCCGACACCAGTATCCTGAACCTCAATTCTGATGATTGCCATCTTGACTTTCCGTTTCGGCTGAGGACTTTGTCCGATCTCGTCGTCATCGCGACCTTTCTCCAGATCGCTGACGGGATTTGGATCGTCCGCAGAAGGTAGCATCCCAGATTGTGATAAGGGCGACTCGTCACCGTCGGCTAGTGCAGCTGCCGAATCAGGCTGTATCAGCCTTGTCCGCAGTGTGATGGAGCCGGTATTGGTGAATTTGAGCGAATTCGATATCAGATTACTGGAAGTCAGCCCGATCTTTTGAAGAGGTGCCAAAACTTACCAGGTGACCTGCCGCAGACGCATTTCGTCACCGATCAACGTATGTCCCAGTTCGTCTATCCGTTTATCAAGATCGGTAATAATCGCCAGATCCTTGGCTTGGGCCTGGGCATGATGTGAACTAGCACACATGGCCATTTGCCTGTGAAAGTCAAAGGGCGCCTTGGCTTGCGTAAAGTTTCCAGATTCCATCCGGTTGAAAGAGAGTACATCGTTTAGGACCTGCATGTCAGCTCATACGTTGACGGATATGCGGAAAACGTACCTTTTCCATGAGTGCAAGACTACTCGACAGACCTAAGACACATTCCTCTTGCGAAGGGGGGAGATTACGGAATACGTCGTCGGCTTCTAGATTCTGAACTGATAGGAGAGCTGTGTTGAGTGGGACTCGAACCTCGTGGAAGACTAAATGTATCAGCATAGCAAAGAACTGGGGGAGCTAAGACGTACTGTAAGAGACGAAACGCTTGTTCAGATCCGACGCCCGCTTCTCTTTCTGCTGAGCCCTTTGAGTTTCCTTGTACTGTTTCTTCAGCTGTTCTCGTAGTTCGAACATTTGTCGATCTCGGCGCTCGAGGAATGCGTCAATGATGAGGATGAAAACGTGAAAGACGATATCTGCAATCAGCTCCAGTCATAGTATTGTACTCACAGTAGACCGCATCACGGTAGAAGGAAGTCGGTGTTTCGGGTTGATGAAAGTAAAAGATGGCAATCAAGACAAAGAATTGTCCGGCACCTAGGATAGCGCAAAATCGGTTCTGATTCAGAGCAAGTAGAGCCAAGACGGGTTGACCTATTGCAGCTGCAAAGGCGATAAAAAATGACCGGGTGTCGCACGCACGGACTCCAGGTTCCCATACTCCACACGTCTTGACCTTGATCAAGGTAATGTCGGGCAGTACCCAAGTAGCGATAGTCAACCATATCTGATAGCATACTGGCATTCGATAGTTGACGTTGAAGAAGATGATGGGTAGGAGAGGTAGTGACAATGCCTGAAATCAGCTCGAACACCGGTCATTGCGGTGACATGACCTACCCCATATATTCCGATGTAGGCATAGTAGTCGAATATGTCGAACGGCCGTGGCGTCGTTACACAGACCAGGATCCACATGACAAGAAAGAAGATGGAGGCCGATAGGGCGATTTGACGTTGGACAAAATACACCTGTTTACATTAGCACCGCATGTACAACAATGGCCGAAGACTCACATCCTTCAAGTACGCCCTCTCCTTCAACTTCTCCGGGAAGCTCATACTTAGAAAGTACCCCACATTCTCAATGAACCTGGCGAACCAGGAAATATGACAAGCATCCGCAGCCTTGTATAGCTTTCCGTAGTGATGCGATTCGGTCTCCTCGAGTGATGTGCGTGCACTTCCTACCGATCCGGAATCATCGTTGGAGACCTCTTGATGTAGTAGGCGGCCCGACGTTGGATCAATCCACGATGCAAAGTCATTGTCCACGACCGTTCTTGATGCCGGTCCTGCCTTTTCATCCTCCGTAGCATCTGCGTCATCCTCTCCGTCCGGTATACGACTCTCCAACATATGGCGGTGTCTCCCCCGTGAACGACGTCTTGACTCTGCATATAATCTCGGATCACCATCAGGATTATTGTTCGGTTCATATTGACTGCCTGTGTGATTCGAGTCGGAACTGCTGGATAAAAGGGATGGCCGTTCGGTGATGTTGCGCCATATTCTCTTGATTCGAGCTTTCGCTGTGGGATCCGGTAGTCGTAATGTAGTCGTTGGCAGACGACGTCTGGACGGACCAGACTCTGGGGATGAGTTTGTGACCATAGCGAGGTGTAGATTAAAGGCCCATGAGGAATATCAGATAAGTGAGCAAGTTTGATATGAGAGGATTCATCATTAACCTCAGCTCCAAGGGACTCGGTTGAATTTCAGGGACACAATCAGTGTGGCGCTCATTGATCGGCGTCGTACACTTTTACCTCCGTCAGGTCTTACCCCTTAGATGCGGGTCTGATTGCGTAATGCATTTGTGAGATCTGAGGGTAAAATGTACAGCAACGGGGAAACATCACAGCTATCTAATTTGTAGGTCATGCGCCAACCCGTCACACCAAGAGAATACAAACTACAATGTCGGCCCAGATTGATTCAACCAGTCCCATAATCCATTTGACCCAAGGTCGGTGTCGGAACCACTTGCGCCCTGTAGGAAGAGGGTCGGATCCCAGAATTGGTGTAACTGGAATGCTCAGCTAAAAGTCAAAGATATATCACTCACCAGCTGATCCGTCGAGGAGAGCAAGTGGTCATTGGATCCAGCAGCAAAATTTGGATCAGGTGCAGACAGTGTGTCCCCGGCGACATGCTCTTGCACCGCACGCGGCATGGATTGGATAACTTTTTCGATATTGAACGGAGAGATCCCTGGTGGGGTAGAAGTAGAGATAGTGGTCGCTTTCTGGCTATTGTTGCCTAACCTTTCGATGAAACGTGTTTTCCATCCCAGCAGGCCAGCGTCGAGCTCAATAGTCTCGTCGATAGAACCAGTACTGGGCCCAGTATCCCGTTGCTCATTTTGAGCATTGGCCATTCGATCAACCGCTCGCTGTCGAAGTCGGAGAAGCCAGCGGAGGTTCTGTACTAGCCTGGGTGAGGTGCGGGATTGTACGACCGAGGTGTATGCAACAATCACCTGGTCTATTTGTTGTAAAGCAATAGGGGCGAAATCGTTCTGGGGCGACATGAGCAGTAACGTGCCCATGCATACAGCCGAGTTGAAGGCGTGGTACTGTACAAATCAGCCTTGTTGCATTGTTTGCAACTCACCCAGCACCACCAATGACGAGCGGTCACGGATGGAAACGCTCCATACAGGGTACAAACAATCTGGATGAGGACCTGACATCAGTCTGCGCCTTTGCAGATTGACTCACATTACTCCTCTCCAGCACAGACAAGAATGCTTGACCATGGGCAGTACGAGTGGGATCCTCCGGTCTTTCAACAAGGGCTTTAATGAAATAGGGTCGATTTAGGTTTACAATAGTCTCGGAAACAATCAGAGCCAGCCAATGCTGTTCGAAGGCTCGTCTCAGATCACGACGATTCAAAGCTGGACTTTCTGCTTCTGCGACTCTAGCATCGGGGTATGCTGATGGCAGCGAGACCAGTGCTGTACGGCAACGTAGATCATATGGTATACGGCGTTCGAATGCACATCTACCATAAGCGCGGGCAACTTTAGCAAGACCGTAGCTACTTACACTCGGCCGTAGAGCTCACATACCGTCTCGTAAGACGTTCCGTCAACACGCAAAGCCGAGTACAGTACCCTGGATCTCAGCACGATAGCAATACAGAGTGGACAACATACGCATCCGAGATCTTGCACAACTCGAATTTCAGGTTGTAGAAAACGGTCGCCGTCTGCGGAAAAGCAGTGTCCACAAATTCGGGTGCTATCGAGCTCCTATCCTGGTTAGCTTGAGTAGTGAAGACTAGCTTACGGTCTCGAGAAGCAATTGGCCTGAACGTCAGCGGGTCTCGGACACAATGACGGGGGAACACACCTGAAACACCTCTGCAGAACGGCATTCCCAGAAGACCCGACGTCTGTCTTCCACAACTTCATCGGGTAGATTCCATTTTCCACCATCACGATGCAGTCCCATCTACACGTCAGCAACCATCGGCATGATACCAAGTGACCTACAGCTTGTGCTATCCTCATGGCTAGACCCCAGAGTGGCCAAGCAGAATCCCCGTCTCGTCCTCTATCAGTCTGTAGTTGATAGTGCGCCATCAAAGACTGGTCGTGAGCGAAGTCCAAGCATTGAGCAGCCCAAACTTACCAGTGTCTGCACTCCAGCTAGTGTGCTGTGCGTCATAAAGTTCCCTTTGACCAAGCAGTTCCTAGCCGACTCGCAGTAGTCTTCGGCGATCTGGTCATCTGGAGATAGTTCGAGATTGTGCGATGCGCCCAGAGCCAACACTGCGAACAGCGTTGCGAGCTGTTGAACGTCAAGACGCGAGTGAATGGTATCGCTCATCCCCTTGGCGATATATGCCTTTTCCACAAAAGCATTCAGCGTAGGGCGGGCGATGATCTCGTACCTGCATGTCAGTCTGTACACACTGCTGGCAAGATGAGGAAGCGTACGACCAGCCAAAGTACCGGAAATACGAGTCTATGAGTGTATCAGCCTCGTCTCGGGGAGGGAGGCAACCAAGAAGATGCTGAGAGGAGTGGGCCGGATTGACTGAGGAAAAGGGGAAGGTGCTTGGTCCTGCGGTCCGGGTGGGAGAGCCTAGACCGGAGTGATTGGCAGTTCTAGGTGAAGGTGGCCTTGAGGCTTCTATAACTTCTTGCTGATTCGTCAGCTACACAGATACTGAACAGGCGTATTGACTCACATCCTTCAACCATTCACTAGCGGCCGAGGGTCCGAGGTATTTGGACCGTCCACTCGCCGATATGACCAAAGTACCATGACTCGCTTCGTTGGGTGGTGAGACGACCGAGTGCCTGACAAGGCCGTCTTGTATCTGTTCCACGGGCGATTGAGTCCATGCGTTGTTATCGAAAGGCTGCTGCACAATTCGGTCTTGGTCATTCACGACGTGTTGCGACGAGCCGCTTGAGTAGCCGAGTTGTGGAAGCGGCATGGAAGTCGATCCAGCTTGAAAGGTCTGGTCATAGTTGAGCTGAGGCGGTAATTCTGTATTGACGTAACTAGAAGGCAAAGGTTCCTGCTGGGCAGGTGGGCGAGGCGGTTCGTTACTCATACTGCTGCGACTATCCAATCGTACCCCATGATGACCGAGGAGCTCCACTAGTGAATCGACCTGTTTTCGTAATTCACGCGTCTCGTTATCGTTGGCCGAAACTCTAACATAGTCAGCTCTCAGCTCAGACCGGCCGCCGAGCTTCGCTCACCTCTTCTTGCCCTCTCGTGCGCCGTCCGGACACATATCCTGGCACTCGCGCTTGATGCAATTATCGCAGGGTACTAAGCATTATCAGCCATCAATTACCGACGGGATTTGATGGTCATGACTCACCCTTTCGATCACAACGGAGCTTGAGCCGGCGGCATTCTGAAACACTTATCAGCTGATCTAAAGCATGATGAATTCCGGAGATCCGGTCAAGCTTACCGGCGCAGTTTAACCATTCTCTCTTCTTTCTCTTGACTCTTGGACGGTCATCCGTCTCTGGTGGATCCGATTCTTCGCGTGTCGACGTTCCCGCTCGTTCGCTCATGCTGCTGTTGGCTCCAAATCAAGCAATGGAAGTGGTAGTGGGGTGAAATGGAGTTGTTGCTGTCGAGTGTCCGCGCGCAACGGTGGAGATATTTTACCCTGAATTCACTAGCACGCCTTGATCTTCCGCGCGGAGAACGCTGACTTGGCGTAGCTACTCTGGGCTATGTTTATGCGAGAGACTCGGTACCTAGGACCTAGGACCGCAGCAGAGACCCCCGAAAGCTCCATGGAGTGACCTTGAGCTCGTCATCAAGGCGTTGAGGTCCCGGTCCCTGCCGCGTTGTCGCTTGGCGAGGCTTCGTAATCAACACCAATCGCTCGTATAAGAAGATTCCATTAAATCTGGGATGCGCTCTCAAAGTTCCTCCGATTTCCACAAAATGCCTTTTCGACCTCAACAGGTCAAACCCGAACACCTCCATGTCGAGCGAGCTCCCTCGCCCGATAACAACTACATGGTCGTAAGCTTGTTCGCACCCTAGTACTAAGAGAGTTTCCTGATGATATAGGATGAAGACCTAGTGCGAGCCGAAGATGAAGACAAGGTGACGAGATACTTGTTATTCTTGATTCTAGCGGTAAGTCAACGTGCAGGCTGCAAGATTGTCCGGATATTGATCGCTTTCGTAGGCTGCTATCGCCGGTTTCCTCTTTGGTTACGATACGGGTGTAGTGGGTAGTGCTTTACCCCTTGTCCGGGACGACCTTGGCCACTTCCTCAGCTACTCTGAACAAGAGATTGTCACAGCTGCCACGACGATCGGAGCTATCTTCGGAGGTGCTATCTTGGGTGCGCTCGCAGATCGTTTAGGCCGAAAGCCGTGCCTCTTCATCGCCGACGTCGCGTATGTTGATCAAGCGGGACTGGTCGCTGACATCCAGGTTCACTGCCGGAGCAGTCATTATCGCTGCCAGCTATTCCGTGGGTCAGATCATCGTTGGTCGACTTGTTCTCGGTGTTGGAGTAGGTGGCGCGGCCGTCATTGCACCTCTTTAGTATGTCGCGACTTCAAGGTTGAAAGACTTGGCTGATATGTCCAGCATCACCGAGTTGGCGCCCACGGCAGTCAGAGGTAGATGTATCGGATTCAAGTAAGTGTTGGTATCATGTTCAGCGGTTGACATTAGTGCCTTTTTCATTCCTTTCGGTCAAGTCGTGTCCTCAGCAGTCGGTGCAGGGATGCAAGACGTCAAGCACGGCTGGCGAATCCTCTTCGCCCTCGGGGTGATCCCATCGGTCCTGCAATTGATCTTGATGCACTGGCTTCCCGAATCGCCACGAGTCATGATCCTCCGAGGACAAGAAGATCTAGCTCGACAAACCTATAAACGGATATACAGCAAAGCGACACCAGAAATCATCGAGCTCAAGTTGAGAGTGGCAAAGATGTATGTCGAAGCTACCACCCAAATGCAAAGGGGCATGACCTTCTGGGGTCGAAGTAAACGACTTTGGACCCATAAACCCTATCGAAGGGCAATCATCACTGTCAGCGGTCTTCAAATGTTTGGTCAATTGACGGGTTTCAATACGCTGCTTTACTACTCGGGAACTCTTTTCGGTCTTTTTGGGTTCTCGAATGGAGCGGCTGCTGGACTGATTCCTGCTGGTATCAACGCACTGTTTGTGGTATGTCCTCCTGTTCATAAGGACTCACGGCGCTAACGAGATAGCTTATTGGTATGTCGATAGTCGACAAAGTCGGACGACGTCGCCTCGCATTGATTGGTTTACCAATCATGGTCCTCGGAATGGTCTGGGCGATCGTATCAGTCTATTTCATGACGGCACCAACCGACCACCTCCTAGTTGCAGGAGCCACATATGATCGGGCTCTAGCAGGATCCCTTATTGGAGCAATCGCCTTTTTCGTAGTCGGATACGGTATCTCCTACAGTCATTTGGGTTGGTATCAATCTGAATTCCTCGCACTCGAAATCCGAGCGATGGGGTCAGCAATCGCCACTACTGCAGTATGGATCGCCAACTTGACGGTGTCTGTTGCCTTTTTGACTCAGTTGGAGACCCTCACACCTGCCGGTACCTATGGTCTGTACTTGGGCTTCATCATGGCTGGATACGTCTTTGTCTACTTCTGTTATCCTGAGACTAGTGAGCACGCCTTTTTCATCATTGGGAACAGAGCTAACAGAAAAAGAGGGTATCTCAGTGGACGAAATCCAAAATGTCTATCAAGAAGGCTTCGGAATCCGGAAATCTGAGCAAATGCGAGCCGAGAAGATTGCCATGACCAAGCGGTTCAGGGATGAAGAGGCAAATGCTGGAGATGGATCAGGGAAGCTGGAGACGTCAGCGTCGTCTACCATAGTGCATGCCGAAGGAAGTAGCAGTGGGAAGCCTGGGACAGCAGTTTTAGTGTAAAGTCAGCTTTGTAGCCTTACAGAATGAGAATCGATAAACAAGAACTGCATGCATTCGCATTCCAAACATTTGCGTCTTCTCCGGTATCTCGTTTCGTCAACTCTTGTCCTTTGTATTCTGCACCTCATTAATGAAATCTGCTTCATATTCTTGGTATTATGCTTGACATCTTGTCTCCCCTGAGTTCGCCAGGTCATATTGTCAGGTCATATTGTCAGGGGAGTCAGTGTCCAGGCGATGAGGTCTCTGACGTACAAGATGACAAGATGATTAATGTACAAGATGGTCAACAGATGACACGACTGATAATTCGCAGAGTCGTGACCCGGAGAGTCAACTTCATAAGATTGCATTTCGCGCTCGTGGTCTTTCTTGTTGCTAAACTAAAGATATCTACTCGAGTCCAGGCATCATCTCTCTAGGATCCTTTCCACCGTCCAATCCCGGCTTGCTAACTACCAACTTCCATCCACCATCAACAGGTAGATCGATACCGTTCACACCAACATTTTCAATGATATACTTGACCGTAGGAGTCATTTGGTCGACGGTGAGAGGTACTCGGGGAAAAGTGGCATGTTTGAGTAAGTCGTCGGTGAAGAAGGAAGAGAAGTTGCCGGTCATGGCAGTGACGACAATTGCTGTATATCAGCCAGTCTCCGGTGTGGGGATGAAGTAGGGCTTACAAGGAGAGATGGAGGCACATCTAATACCTGATGGACCCAAGAAGTCGGCGAACGCTGTCAAGTCAGCTGATGTGTCACGTCGAGATATAAGGGCCTACATCGAGTGATACCAATAGTAGCAGTCTTGGTGGGGCCGTAAGCGAGACAACGGGCGTAATTCTGAGCAGCGGCAGAAGCGAAGTTGACAATGACTCCTCGCTCCTCGTCCGAAGTCCAGAAGGGTGCGTGCTTGTCGCTGCCGTCTGGGTGGTTGAGTGGCTTGTTGATAGCATCGGCAACGTGGGCATTCACAACGAATGTACCGATGATGTTGACATCAACCATCTGTCATCAGCTCATGTCACCCCTAGTGACGAGAGAACATACCTTCCTGAAGTTGGGAATCGACTCTGCTGCATCATTCGTCCAATCTCTCTTCAAAGCAATACCAGCGCAGTGAACACATCCTTTCAAGTTTCCAAATTTGTCGACAACCTGCTGAACTGCAGCTTTGACAGCTTGGTCATCGGTGATGTCGACTCGGACGTAAAGAGCTTTCCCGTCGGATGATAGTTCCTTGGCAATAGCATCTCCTTTCTCTTGTGGGACAACATCGAAGAGACCGACGCTTGCGCCCTCGGCTAGGAGCATACGAGCTGTTCCACCGCCGATACCACCAGTACCGCCAGTGATGACCTATCATCAGTCCCTACCTTTCCTGCAGTGAACCGACTCACGAATGTGTTTCCAGAGATCTTCATTTTGTTTGGTGAATGTTTTGCTGGGGATACAAGAAGGTATAAAGTGATTGTTGAATAATCCAACAGCTGTCTTTATCGCCAAGTACTATCTCGTCCTTAGCCCGCCGTGAACGGACCAGTGGACCATTGCGAACCGATGATCAACCGTGAGCGGCCGCTCTAGCGCTACAAGCCGTAACATACCGAGCAGTCGGCACGTATCAATAGTGTCTGAAGTGGTAAGTTGCAGGAGTATGAGACCGGACCGGCGCACTGTTCCTCGGCTCTCCCTCGCTTACGCAACTTCCGCGATGAAATCCGCCCGGAGAAAGCCAAGACGCGTACAACTCCACCGGTCTCGGTCTCAAGGCTTTGACCACCATACAGCAAGATGGACCTACATAAGATGCCCGAGCTCGACTCCAGCTCTCTCCATATTTCTGATTCAGTCAACCACCGTACAATTCCATCCGCTCGACATGGTTTTTGAAGCTCCCGTACCCCATCCCGCCGACCTCCCATCCCATGCCCAGGGATACCAACCTCCTTCCGATGTCAACCATGACGTTAATGCCATCGCGCAGGAATGGCTCTCTAGCTTCTCCAAGGCTGCTGCTACTGGTGATGGGCGTCTCTTTCAATCTCTGTTCGTGAAGAATGGGTACTGGAGGGACATCCTCGCTTTCACCAACGATTACAGGTCAATCAGGACCGTCAATGTCGCCAAGGCTGCTTCGGTAAGTCCAATATCAACCTTCTCAGAAGACTACTGATGACTAGGCTCGATTTCCAGTAGTCAAGCCAAGGAACATCACCCTCGGCCCTGCTGCACCAGCCTTTGAATCCCCTTTCCCCGATATCACATTCCTCTCCATCCAATTCCGATTCGAAACCAACCTCGGCAAGGCCTTTGGTCTGACTCGTTTGGTATGGGACGTCGATGCCTGGAGATCTTTCACCTGCTTTACTCTCTTGGAAGAGATCCACGACCACCAAAGGAAGATCGGAGAGAACCGACCTAGGGGAAGTCATAATGACAAGGTATCTTATGATGAGAAGAGGCAGGAAGAGATCGAGTACGTGAACAGGTCGCCCGATGTTTTGATCAGTAAGTCAACGTCCTTTGGGATGTATTATGGGTGGGGGACAACGCTGACATACTCAGTCGGCGCCGGACACAATGGCTTGGCAACCGCCGCTCAGCTCAAATCCATGGGCATTGATGCTTTAGTCGTGGACACTCAAAAGCGTGTAGGAGACAACTGGAGGCTTCGATACCGGTATGTTCATTCCATACAATCACACGTGGATACTGACCTGCAGATCCCTCTCGCTCCACGATCCCGTCTCGGCCAATCACCTCCCTTTCATCCCTTTCCCAGCTACCTGGCCGCTCTACACTCCCGCTGGAAAGCTCGCCAACTTCCTCGAATCATACGTCGAGATCCTCGAGCTCAACGTCTGGTCGCAAGCCACCGTTGACCCCAAGAGGACAAAGTACGACCCCAAGACCAACACGTGGAACGTTACTATCGTCCGTGTTCTTTCCGACGGCTCCAAAGAAACTCGAGAGTTCAATGTCTCCCACATTGTCATGGCCACTGGTCTAGGAGGTGGTCAGCCCAAGATGCCTGCCCCTTACCCTGGTCAGGCAGAATGGGATGGTGTCGCCGTTCATTCCAGTAAGCACGCTACCGGTGCAGACTGGAAGGGCAAGCGAGCTCTCGTAGTCGGTGCTTGCACCTCGGGCCATGATGTGAGTATCATACAACAAAGAGTGAGCTCGGAACTGATGAGATAGATTTCGGTCGACTTTTCCCAGAACGGCGTTGACGTCACCATGCTCCAGAGAACACCTACATTCGTCATGTCTGTAGACAAGGGTCAGGCCCTCATGGGTATGTACTTGTCGATCACCCTCTAAGTCATCCCGCTGATTGGCAGTATCTGGCTTGTACAATGACAAGATGCCATCTGCCGAGTACCAAGATCTGCTTGGAGAGTCGAACCCCAAATTTGTCGTCAAGCTGTTCCACAAGCGTCTCATCGATATCCTCAAGGTACAAGATGCCGATCTCCTAAATGGTCTCAAGGAGAGGAACTTCAAGACCTGGTCCGGTCCCGAAGATACCGGTTTCATCATGAGTAAGTCACAGTTCACCCGTATGGGATGGCCGACGACTGACATGTTCAGTGGCTCTTGAAAAGGCTGGTGGATACTATTACTCTACCGGAGGATCCGAAGCCATTGTGCGAGGCGAGATTGGCGTCAAGCAAGGCGAGATCGCGTCCTTCGAGCCTGGGCAGACTGTCGTTTTCAAAGATGGATCCCGAGACCACTTCGACGTCGTCGTCTTCGCAACCGGTTACACTGGATTCCCCGATACCGTCCGAGCTACCCTCGGAGAGGAATACGTCAATACTTTCAACCCTGTCTGGGGACTTGACGCGGAAGGTGAGATCCGAGGTGTGGCTAGAGAGTCGAATATCCCGAACACATTCTTTGCTGTTGGTGCTCTGGCTGGTAGTCGAATGACTTCCAAGTCTATCGCTTTGCAGATCATGGCTCAGAGACTTGGTGTATGGGGCGAGAGATGTAAGTTCCCATCTGCAGCCGAAACGACATTGCTGACTTGGTCAGATACCTGGGATAACCAAAACAGTGATGGTGATCTTGTTGACTCTACGTTCTACCCAGCGTACGAGGGTCTTAAAAGTCACCCCACCCCGGTAAAGGATTACGAATAGATAGGCAACGATAGTGTGATTCCTTTTAGGCTCTATGTATGTACAACTGGACAAAGTCTGCTTCTGCTACCCATCACTTTGTCAATCTAATTGAGACCTACTATGCTCTCCGAAGTAAGACCCTATCTATCTATGCCAGATTCTGGTCATGGGCAGGCCAATCGCCTAACATGGGCCACAGAGTCTCTAGATCAAAGAGCTGATCCAGTCCGACATCCCATTCTCCATAAGGCTCAGCCTGGCGCATATTCTGCGCATCGTGATAGGCGTTATAGTCGTGGGGCGCACTCATACCATCCAGATCCTCGATGAGTAATTTCAATTTAGGGTGAGCTCGGCTCAAGACTTGCCTATATCGCAATAGGGTTTCGTGCCGATTGGTCACCTCCTCGAGATCGGGGTGTAATTTGCCGGACTGCACCAGTGCAGCTAGCGGTAGAAGGGCGAGGACCAGGTGAAACGACGGGATCAGAGATAGATCTATGTCGGAGTCGAGGACGTGTTTGATGCCGTCTAGGGAGGCGCGCAGAAGTGCTCCGCCAAAAGTCGTCACAATCTCCATCCTAGATGAATATAGGATTGGTGTCGGGATAGAGGTACCGCTCAATACCATAGCAAGGGACTCCTCTACTAGATAAGAATGAAAGACGAGGAAGGGAGTGGAAGGTACTGTATATGAGCTATGAGCACTAGCAGGCAGGAGGTCTGTACTAACGGTTTTGGAATGCGACATCTGCTCGCCACTGGATGAGCTTGGTCTGGAATACGGAAAATTCGTGTATCATATCTTCAATGGACTGCTCATCGAAAAGACGTTCCAGTCTAACTCGGCGAAATGCTTGGACGACCGGTTCAAGTAGCACGAGCAGTATAGATTCGAGGGTCAAGTGCAGCAAGAGTCGAGATCGGAGCTGAACGGCGGTAGCGATCGGCAAGATGTTGATCAGGAGTGGTAATGTCATTTGATGCGTGAAGCCAGGAGTACTGAAAGCATGTGTCCTGACCGTCAGTTCACATCGGCGACTCACACGCACCATGCCAGTCGATGAGCCATTAAATACACCTGATTAGCGTCAGCCGGACGTACGGCTGAGATGCGAAATGGCTTACCGCTGCAAGACGTTGAACTGACTCGGTCTGAATACTCCAGTCGAATCCTGGTTGGGCTACTGAGTGTACGAGATCGTCCAGACCAATAGCCATAGCCTGACCCATACCACGTATCGCAGCAGAGTGAACATCGATGGCAGTAACCAGCTCCTCTTTCGTCTGAGGGGTCTGCGAAAGTATCAAGTAGCCAACAAAGATCGACAAGGACGATTGAACGGCGTCGGCGACCCCCAGGTTGGCCTGAAGCATCTTGTGTAGGCGAGGCCGAAGGTGTGGCATTGTGCACAGCAAAACAGCGGTACGGACGAGAGGATGACCCGCATGCTGCTGAATCAGATCCTTGATCGAGTCGACAGGAAATGTCAAGGCTGTTTGATCGCAGTATCTGCGGTCAGTACTGTGTATACGTTATCAGACTTACTGTTGAACACTTTGCTCAATCTGCTTCTCGCTGACTAGACCCAATTGTACCGGATCAATCCATCTGGAAGCAGTGCTCTGCCTGAAAGCTCGCAGTACCATAGGTCCAGTACCTCCATGCCTAAAGAGCATCTCCGGTGGATCGTTAGGTCTTTCCACCACGCCTTCTCCTGCTCCCGAACCCCTCGCGAGAATCTTGGACAGAGCCTTCTCGATACGATCCGTCTTTTCGTCGATACTGCGTAGTCTATCCCCATTGATTGGCGTGTCGTTGGGACCAGAGGATTCGGCCTTGTCCGGAAGAAGACTGCAGGAGTTACCAAGCACCTGGCATCGATGACATCCTGCCCCATCCCCATCGAGCAGCTCACAACGCGTTTTTCTCCTTTGACACGAATCACACGCTATGCCAGTCCTTGTCCTCCGCCTCTTTCGACTCGGCCCATCTTCGCGAGTAGGCGATGACGCTGCTGAATCGTTGGGTGTCTCCTGAAGCATATCTGCGCGCGTGGACAATGGATTATGGTTAAAAAGGAGAATGTTTGTTGATACCGGGGTTGCCCCGTCTTTTCCGGCGGACCGACCGGCGGGGAATGTGGCAGTGCGGTTTATCTTTGCTCTGTTAAGGCTGGTGATAGTATAAAGGTAGCGAAGGGGGCTAGATCAGCTATGCATCTTCCCTGTGCACTCATTCTTGTCCTCATCTATCCTTGATCCTCTTTCCGAAGCAATGATCAACTTTACAAAGAGAGTAAACGAAACCGTCAATGGCGCTATGTGAGTCTGGACCTGTACCTTCCACTGACCTCCAGTGCGCTATACGACCCCAATGGGCCCATGTCAATGATAGCTTTTGTGGTCCTCCTAGCTGTAGCCATAGCTCTGTGGTATCGTGAGTTCATCATGATCGTTCTGCTTGAAGATACAAAGCTAAAGGATAGGCTACTACAAAGAAGGAAGGCCCCGGGTCAAATACATGAGACCAGTCAACATAGGTTGTACATTCATGGCATTCGGTTATATCGCTCGTTTCAGTCGTCGAAACGGAATCTCGGCATGGTCCTGGTTGTTTGAAACGATGGTAAGCAGAGCAGAGTGTTTCAAGGGGTAACTTAGCTGATCGGTAGTTTATTCTCCTCTCGCCATGTGCCTTCTTAGCGGAGATCGACATTCTCCTCCCCAAAATGGCTGTAGAAATGGGAGCAGAGGATTGTATCCTTCTCAATCTACGGGCATTCAAGATCTGCTTCATTATCATGGATGTCGTCTGCGTTCTGGCGCAACTCGCTGGGACAGCCCTCACAATTACATTTGGATCGCTCGTTAGGATAGGGCAGATAGTAAGCGCTCTCGAGACTTCACAACGCGACTGCTAACGCTCTTAGCTTGTTACTGCAGCTCTTTGGGTACAGCTTGTGTTTTTCCTGTTAACGGTCGTCGTATATGGAGTATTTGGGTACAGGATGTGTGTCTATATCTCGACCCTGAGTGTGCGGTAGCTGATCGCTAGCTCGAAGCGGAAATTGGGTGGATGGAAAGGCCTACATACGAACCCTACATTGACTTCCATAACTACACTTTACTACGCCATCGGACTTTCATGTGTCTTCATGCTGGTGGGTCTGCTTTTTGCTTCCGCCGGGCGGCTATAATGCTCTAGATCCGATCATGCTACCGAGTAGCCGAGTACACTGCTGGAGCAGGCTCTAGTCTCGCCCACAGCGAAGTCGCTTTCTACATCCTCGACACGCTTCCGATGTTGTTGTTCGCCATCATCTACCTCGTTGTCTGGTCTCCCAAAGTCTTTGAGGAACGCATGGTCACTCGAGATATCAGTATGGTTAGTCGTACTGAAGTCAGAAAGAACGAGCCTTTCCGACATGTTTAGATCAAGCGTTGACGCCTGAATTGGTATGCATAGATAATAGATACAGCTTTTTGTCCTTGTCAGATCGCGATCAAGGCCTGGCAGGGAGAATACCTCCCTGCTCATCGTAAAAGATTTCGACAGCTTTAGCGCTCCTGAGATGGTCCACTCCTTTACTCAATTCGCAATCGTGGTAGAACAAGAACCATTTTCCTTCGTGTTCGACAATACTGTGATGTGTTGTCCATCCGACGACTGGCTCCAGAATCGTTCCTCGGTAGGTGAATGGCCCATAGGGTGAGTCGGAAGTAGCGTATGCGATAAAGTGGGTGTCACCGGTCGAGTACGAGAAGTAGTAGACTCCATTTCGCTTATGCATCCAAGCAGCTTCGAAGAATCGTCGGTCGTGGTCGTCAGCATCTAGGAGTTCTCCTTTGTCGTCGACAATTTGGATTTCTCGAACATCTTCGGCGAAAGTGTGCATGTCCTTGGAAAGCTTGCCGACTCGGGGTAGTAATGCTTTCTTACCGGCGCCGGATGGTTCGTGTGGGCCATCCATGCTTGCGTCGAATTTACCTCCGGACGGAGAAGAGTAGCATTGAAGTTGACCACCCCAGATACCTCCAAAGTAGAGGTACGCCTGGCCGTCTTCATCGACGAAGGATGCGGGGTCGATGGAGAATGAGTTGGGGATAGGTTCGGGGTCAGGTGCGAAAGGTCCTTCAGGCTTGTCAGAGACGGCTACTCCGATCTGGAAGACACCTATCATCAGTCTCATCATCTACAGAAGGTATATCAAGAGACCCACCTTCCTGGTTCCTAGCGGGAAAGTAGAGGTAATACTTGCCATCACTTCCCTTGGCAGCGTCAGGTGCCCACAATTGCTTGCTAGCCCACTTGACATCTTCTACCTTCATGGCTACTCCGTGATCAATCACCTCTCCACCGACCTTGTCCATGGACACAACGTGGTAATCGGCCATATCATACTGATCACCTCGGTCGTTGAATTGGATATTGCTCTCTCGGTCGTGGGAGGGGTAGACGTAGATTCGACCATTGAAAGAGTGGGCCGAAGGGTCGGCGATATAGATATCAGTGACTAGTGGTGCTGGCATAGTGTCTTGATTTGTGAAAGAGTGAGAGCAAAGATGAGGGACGGACTGCACCTAGTTCTTGTACTTTCTTGGCTCCTAAGAACATGGTTCTACTCCCCGTGGAACCCCCCGTATACGCCGTAAACGTTCCGAACGATCCGATTAACCGGAAAGTACCGAGTAATCAACCGGCATGCCTAGACAAGTGAGTCGCGTGAGCTGTCATTCCATAGGCGCATGTGAGTGATGCCGGTACTCGGCTTGTGGTCGGCTATGAGTAAAAGTATATTCCGTGTCCCGCGGGGAATGGGTTCCAATAGTCTATTTCAGCATTTCAATCACTTTTGTATCACCAAAGCATAGCATGCCTTTGCATTCATCGTCGTTATCAATATCATGACAAACAGATTTGGCGGATTGCCAGAATACGATCCCCGGCGTGATGATAGTCCATCCTCGATTGATGCTATCAAGAGGGCTATAGCTCTTTCGCCAATACGAAAGCGGAATCGACAACCACGAGCAGGGAGTCAAGGTCCTACTGTCAATCGCTTTCTGTTCAAGCAAGACCATCGAGCTCGACTGCCGTCATGGATAGCACGCTTTATTGGATATCGTAAAGAAGAGAAGGGCCCATACGACCCGATTGCCCCTCTATCCTTCTTGAAGTCTGTACCTATGAAATACGAGGTATGGGTACTAGGTTGGATTGCATCTTTCGTCGGCATCCTCCTTATCCTGTCGATTTTTGCGACACATACTGCTTTTCGAGATACTTTTCACTCCCCTCTTGTTGTCGCTTCGTTCGGAGCAACGGCTGTTTTGATCTATGGAGCAGTGGAATCACCATTATCACAACCTCGGAATGTGTTTGGAGGGCAAATTTTCAGTGCAATCGTCGCCGTCGCTATTACTCGACTGTTTGTCAAAGATCCAGCTTATATCGACCATCTCGATAATTCAGCGTTTCATCCGGCGACATTCATCAATGGTGCTCTGTGTATGGCGACAGCTATGCTAGTCATGACCATGACCGGAACCGTTCATCCTCCGTAAGCTTCCTTGACGTATCACTCGTTATGAGTAAAGCTGATAAGTTAGGGGAGGTGCTACTGCTCTTATTGCTTCACTTGACGCAAAAGCAGTCCGCCTGTCATGGCGATTCGTCCCAGGTGTCATAGCCTCTACTTGCCTCATCTTTGGATGGGCAATGATAATCAACAATATCGGACGACGTAAATATCCACAATACTGGTGGGCGCCAGGCCGTCAATTCGTTGTCGATCCAGCTACAGTCTCGAACGGAGATGAGGAGATGGCGAATACAACTACTCAGTCGCAGGCAGGACAAGAAGGCAGAAATAAAGAAGTATCGCAGCAGGTTCGTCTGGAGGGGCAGGGTGCACAGAACGAGCCAGTAGCTCGTGGGCGATTTGATAGACCCAATAATGATTGATGATATGCAATAATCTTGAATCTCAGTGCTCTCGGTCATCGGAGGCGCCGGCGCGAGTCGAGACGCGTCGCAGAAATTCATGTTCACTTGACTTTCTTGACTCTCGTCCTTGTACATCTATACAAACAGCGCGATGCAAACAGCAGACACTGGTCTATTGTTCCAAACGAACCAGCAGCTCGATGCTGCTGCTCAGAGGAAACTCAAGATCGTAGCATCTGAAGATGTCGGTAGTCCCATAACGGTCACGAGCAAGATTTTGGATGTTCAAGTGATTTGGCCAAATGCCTGGACTGCCGAATCTGGTTGGCTTGCTAGACATCTTGATCTCGAGGTGAGCACGACCCTATAGATATTGATTGTCTAGACGATGCTGATACTAGACTGGCGAGACTAAGAGGGTGTACAAAGGTCATCAGGGCCCAGTGACTTCACTAGCTATTTGGGATACTGGAAGTTGGTTGGCTTTGTTCACTGCCTCATGGGATAAGAGTGTCAGAGTTTGGGATGCTACTGTGAGTCTAGCTCCCGAGGTCACAGCTGACGATCAGACAGGCGAACTCAAGCACGAACTACAAGGTCATACCGATTTCGTCAAATCCCTAACCATCATCCCTGGTACCACCCCATATCTCTTGACAACCTCCTCAGACCGCTCTATCCGCCTATGGGACCTCACACCCCTAAAGGAAGGTGGTATGCCAAAGTCGACATTACCAATCAAAGAACATACCCGGCCAGTCGACTGTGCCGCTTGGAGATTCGATGAGGCGGGGCATTTAACGATCTGGACGGCTGATTCCATGGGTGTGATCAAAGAATGGGAGATTGAGGGTGGGAAACTGAAGTATGTGAAGGATTGGAAAGGGCATGAGACTAGTATCAGTTGTTTACATGTGGTCGAAGATGGGCTTTGGAGTGGTATGTGCTCCCCTCCAAGACATAGCTGATACCAGTTTCGATGGACAAGAATGTCATTTTCCATCCATTTAGCGAGTCGACAAACAAACACGTAATGACTCAGAAGAGGTATCATAAATCCCTGACGAGCTTGACGCTGGGGAACAAAGAACTAGTAGTAACAGGGGGAGAGGATGAGGATCTGAAAATATGGGATGTATCCAGTTTTCCTGGAGATGCACCAAAGACTATCGCTACTGTCGAAGGGCATTGTGGGGAGATATCATCGATCAAGAGTCTAGGAGGAGTCAAGGGGAAGGGATGGGTCGCAATATCGACAAGTCTAGATGGGACGTTGCGCAGGTGGACTTTGCAGGGTACGCATCCGCATCTCTCGTCTTATAATAAAATGCTGACGTACTAGACTTGCTGGAGCCCAAAGCGTTAGTATATGAGAAGAAGAAGGAGGAATCAGGAATGACGGCGGAAGAAGAAGCAGAATTAGCAGAACTCATGTCCGACGACGAGTAGACGGTCTCAAAATCAGCTAGAATAGGTAGCTGTCTATAATCCCTATGCATAAAGTGAAAATCATCTACTCTTTGTAAGTCATGGCTTCCCTATCGTCACTATTTAGACGAGCCCATTCGATTGCCAATCGGTAAACGTAGACTGTCATTAGCTCAACGTCTTGCCCGAGAAATGATGACTCACTCTCCATGTCAATCTTTCGGCCGTGCTTGAACATCCATTCTCGACCTGCAGAGGCGACTTTACGTAGTTCTGCATCTCCGTCCAGACGCCTCGTGGACATGGTGGAAGCTTGATAACCGTTTGTGGTGCCGTTTAGGGCTTTTGTCATGGCCTTGGAAGGGCCAGAGAAGTAGGCGTGGATGTTGTAGATCTCAGAGTATAGTTGCGAAACGGGGATGTAGTGCAGCTGAACATCAGTACGGTCCTGTGTTGATAAAGGTGTCATGACTGACCCATGGTTGCAGCCATTCGGAACAGAACTCGGTGTAAACAGTTGACTTGAGTACGGCAGACTCGGATTTGAGCTGGATCGTGAGCACGTCTCTGCTGCCAGTCTATAATTCACGTACCAAGGCAAAGAGACGGGCAGAGTAACCCATACCATCGATATCAATCAAGTACTTGTGTCTCCAGTTTTCTCCGAGTGGGACGGCGTCGGCGAATCGGTGCTCTTTTCGCATACCATCACATCCTCCTGGGTACTGGGTACATCCGACCGCCTTTGTGAAAGCCACATCCATGATATCTTCATTGAGCTCTCCGACGGGAACCGAGGCAGAGACAAAGTTGTTGGTTCCTGGTGGTTCGGCAAAGACGACAGTCTTGTTGGCATCGCTATGGTCGGTGGTCATCTTGATGAGTCTGACATGAGATAGTGGTCTCAGGCTTGTAGAGAGTGATGAGCTTACCGGTGACGCTGGTACTGGGCGAGGAAACCGGGAGGACTACTTCCTCCACCGGTAGTTGCACCTCGCCAGAAGATAT
This sequence comes from Vishniacozyma victoriae, assembly GCA_017654735.1. NCBI lineage: Eukaryota > Fungi > Basidiomycota > Tremellomycetes > Tremellales > Bulleribasidiaceae > Vishniacozyma > Vishniacozyma victoriae. The sequence goes on from JADPYG010000088.1 coordinate 2,973,287, forward strand.
CATCCGACTTGTCCTCCCATTTGGTCTCCATATCATCTACATCCTTGATAATCTGGTTGACGGGGTCCCATCCGTAAGTATATCGCTTGGTCGACGAAAAGTAGTAATGACTAGGAATGAGAATATCCGAGTATCCGACACCCTTGGCTGGTGAGAACATGGGATACAAAGCTCGAATCGTTCGCCAATCAGAGAAAAAGTGACCTTGGTTATAATGTGCCCAAGGGTGGGCGCAGAAATCGTACGTGTCGTCGACTGTGGTGGCGAATGTGAATTCGTCAGTTGGGGCGTTTGACACGATACCAGCATTTGCGAGGCGGGAGATGGGAATTTGACCCTCTTTCAACTGCGCACGCAGAGACCCGAATAGACGACGAGCTTGAGATGATGGGTCGCAAGTACGTCGATAAGCTTCCCAGACGTTACCGTCATTACGCCAATCAGGAACAAACTCTCCACCGAGGACGTGGTCGATACCAACTGGTTGTTAGCATGAATCTCCTCCACTATCCTAAGGGGGACTTACGAGACGAATCAGCGGTCAAGTTCGAGTACAGGTTCTCCTCCCATGGGACTAAAACACGCCCTTCGGCCTTCGCATTGATGGGGAAATCCATGTTTGGGAGCTTATCCTGGAACTTTTCCAACATGACTCTGAATCCTTTGGCACGAGCTCCAACTTCCGAATCAGCGAATGCTTTATTAACTTGGACGGTCTTTGTTGTTCCATCTTCAATCCTGACCAAATCGACCGAGGGCAATGTTCCGACTTGAAGACATCGTCTTCTAACCTCTTCTCCTGAGAATAGCCAGAATGGTTCCATACTGCTTGCCAAAGCATCGTACTCGTCGATAATGATGGCACCGTTCTTGGTTGCGAATTCGTACCATTCATCGAACCCTTTTGGTGGGTTTCGACCATATCGCCTATTGTACTCGGCAACTGCCGCTGCTAACGTTTTACTTTGGCCAGCGATTTTCTGGTCGAATGCCGTACGCGCATCGGCCATCAAATTGGGAATTGGGTGGACGATGGGTGGTTTAGGGGCTTGAGCTTTTGCCCGTAGGAACTTGGACCGTAGGACGGTACTGGATGCGGATGTCCATGATTTTGTCGATAAGATCCGGGTGTTGGATGGGAACAATAGGTGGATGAGGAAGAAGAGGGATACAACAGCGCCAGAGATGTATAGTAGCCGTGACCGAGGAGATGCTCCCTTGTATGCCCGATAGACGGGAGGAGGGATCATGGCGAGAGTCGAAGTCGTACACAAGAATGAGATAGGGTAGGGTCTAAGGATGTGAATTCTGCGCGACCTAGACAGTCAGCACCGACGCGCAGAAAGAAGGAGTGTGAATCCCTTGTTCAATCCCCTCCTATAAGAGCCACGTGCACATTCGCGTAAGCGTCATTCAGCACACGGTAACCCTCTATATATTCAACCTCTATTCCTTCATATCAGATCCAAACCAACAATGTCAGACGATAGTGTACCCCAGCCATACCCAAATTTACAGGTACCAACATGGCAGTACCAAATCACATCAGTCCCATCGCTCAAGGACGAAGCGAGTACATCATTCTGGAAAGCAGTCGAGGAAGATGGTTAGTCCAACTTTCACCGAGAAGTAAAGTTCACAAGCTGACTAGAACAGAGATGGCACCATACCTACAGCTCATCAACTCGGATCGATCAGATTTGATCAACAAATTATTGGAAAAGAACAAGGCGCATCTCGAGGAGATTGATACAAAGTTGAAAGAGGCAATCACCAATGAAGGAGACAGTGAGATCTCGGAACAGCTCAGAGCAAGGGCTATGTATTACTGCAGAATAGGAGATAAGGTAAGTCAGCAGATAATATTCAGCAGCTAACAGGCAGGAGAAAGCTCTACCTGCAATTGAAGAGGCATTTGGAAAGACTGCTGGGGTGGGAGGTAGGATAGATCTAGTCATGGCGAAAGTCAGGCTTGGACTGTTCAGCTTTGATACCACGCTCGTTACGGACAACATCACAAAAGCCCTTGAGTGAGCTTTCTCGAAGCCTTTCTTCGAAACCTTAGCTTACAATCAGACTGATTGATGCTGGAGGAGACTGGGACAGGCGTAATCGACTCAAGGTTTACCGAGCACTACACCACCTCTCGATCCGAGAGTTCCCCCAGGCTTCTGAGCTGCTTATCGACTCCCTATCAACTTTCACTGCTTCTGAGCTTATGGAGTACGACGACTTTGTCGCTCTTACCGTTCTCGCCGGAGCTATGGGATGTGACAGGAAAGACATCAAAGAGAAGGTACGTCCGCTAATCTGCGTTCATGACCAAGTTAATTTGCAGATCCTCAACTCATCCGAGGTCAACGGTGCCATTTCTTCCATTCCACACCTCGCTAGCCTGACCGAGTCCTTGTTCAAATCCAACTACGCCCAATTCTTCCGTTCCCTCGCCGAAGTCGAACAACAATACCTTATCCCAAACCCACTGCTCGCACCCCACGCTCGATACTACGTCCGTGAAATGCGAGTCAAGGCATACAGTCAATTATTGGAGAGTTACAGTAGTCTGACATTGGAGAGAATGTGTCGATCATTCGATGTCAGCGAGAGTTTCATGGATCAGGATTTGAGCAAGTTTATCGCCAGTGGGAGGTTGTCTTGTACGATCGATAAGGTCTCTGGAGTTGTTGCTACCAATAAGTTGGCATCGAAGAACAAGGGAGTCGTGTACGAGCAGGTCCTCAAGCAGGGTGATATCCTTTTGAGTGGTGAGTCATCCGCCGTCTAATCGGATCGAGACTGATGAGCAGACATTCAACGACTGCAGCGTGTAGTCGGATAGAAGATAGATGCATTGCGTCACATGTGCTGTACACTGATCGGCTCGGCCACGTCTGATGCATGGTTTAGGATGCGTCCAGACCGATTGGTCTGATTGTCGTCCGCCCAACAAGAGCGCGAGCCGGCGATGCCACCTCTAATTCACATAGACACTGACTCAACGTGAAGAACAGTCACTCGAAAAGAGCTGATGACTACTGCAACTGATGGATGCTGTCTACTTCAACAATCTCGACCTACTCCTTAGAGAGCTCGTCCTCATCCAAACACTTGGCCTTACCACTGGCCCCACGCAACTCGCTCGCCAGTCTGGACAACATGTCGGCCCTCCCGCTTTTAGCCTCATTTGTCTCTACATCTAAATCCGTCCCGTCATTCATCGCCTTGTGCTTGCCGACGTAATCGTATGGATTCGAGAGTCGAGTCGCCGAGCTAGCTTGAACCTCGTCGGCGTGGGGGACCCTCTCCATCGCCCTCTGTAGACCTGCTACGGTCGCGTAAAGAGGATTGGTCCTGACCAGATAGTCAAAATAAGACATCTCGACGGCTTCTGTTTCCCACTGATACTGATCCCATCGATCAAAGTAGTGTTGGGGGACTTCCCTAACGAACTCGTTTGAGCAGATAGAAGGGCCTCTTGCGGTCATGACGTCCAATGCGTGAAAGAAGGTATTCATTGCGTGCTGCGATTGCTCGTCGGTGATTTTGTTGGTGATATACTCTTGACAGGCAGCATTGTCAGCCTTCATGACGTGGAGAAAGATCCTGGATGGTACTTCAGCATTCGACATGTCCTGTACGACCTCGTTCATGTATACGAGGCTTGTCCCGGCTCGCTTTTGCTTGGTAGGATTGCGAAGAGCCCTCGACGCCATCGCTGCAGCTCGCATAACGGTTGCGTCAGGTACATCTCTCATGCTCCATGGAGGCTTACAGCCGCTTTGGGAGGTCGGGTGATAATGGCCGGTACGATCCCATGTCCCATCAATCTCACAATCGGGACTTTGCATGAACCTGTACACGGTCACTGGACCTTCAGGATATACGAGGGGACTATCTGGATCGTCGGCGTCAGACGGTGTGCCGATGTGAGCATTATGTATCATCGTGAGAAGAACCGGATCTAGACCCCACGTCTCGGCTCGTCGGATCTCGGTGAGGGCGTAGCTGCAGAGGTCATTGGCGAGTGATGTTGGATCTCGAGAGGCTAGGCATGATTGACGTTGTATTGAATTGAGACACATTCTCGAGTCTACAGCTACACTGGGGCGATACCTGACCGGCTCTAGTTTCGGAGACATTCTCGGGATGGAAGTTGACATGATTCACGATGTGATCGATCTGGCGATAAGAGATTCACAAGACAAGGCTCTCCATCTGTATGAAGATGTGCTGGTGTTCAAAGGGGTGGCTACGAGTTTCCCAGCCCTCCTTTCAGTGGATACCACTCCAAGATCCGGAGAGATAGGCTCTGCCGAGGCGGGCGTGGATTCTCCCTTACCGCGATCGTCACGAGTGGGCTGTCAGGCAAAGCAGGACATCAGTCAGCGATAACAAATCATACACAACATTGACCTTGATCATCTCAGAATACTGGTACAATGCACAGGAACTCCCCGAGTCTCTGTTCACCTCACATACAGAGTCTTGCGATTCGTGATCCCATCATTGCCTTACGACATCTCCCCGTCCGGATATCCTTGATCCTTCCTCTTATCGCGTTCTGCTACAACTCTTTTAGCCAGTCTCTGAAGTCTTCTCGACCTTTCCGTTTGCATCAACTCCTGTCTCGATTTTCCCGTCGTAGCCATGTTCTTATACAGCTCATATTCGCCGAGGTAATCGATGATGGACCCCTCACCGTCCTGTAGGCGTGCCGTACGGGCCTTATCGGTGTCGGCCTGTATTATAGTGTCCCGCAGCTGCGTGTCCCTGGCTAGTCGGGGATGGCAAATGCCGAGGTATTCCCGTGAGGTCGCAGAAGCGTTCTGGGATTCGACATCGCCCCATACTTGTTCGTATCGAGGTACAACTTCAAGGACAAACGCCTTGGAACCAATGACGGTGTCGGGACCGCGAACAAGGGTCATTCCGTCCATAATGTGGAAATACCGATTTCGAGCCAGTTTAGAGGGAGAGTTGCTGACAAATTCAAGATATGCGTCATGCTCGGCCACTTGAAGTTTCATGACCTCCGGAACTCGCCGTCCGAACGAGGCGCAAGAAATCATGTCGCTTACTTCACTGAGGGCCGTCCCGTCCCCCCAGTCCTTGCTCTTCCCCTCTCTGAGTGTCTTTGATAATGTGGCGGCAGCTTCGACGATTATATCGGTGGGTAAACGATCAATTGTCGGTGATTTGGCAGTCGGCCCCGGTGGGTCCGACTCGCGTCGGCGACCAATGATGCCCAGGCTCCGTATCAGAGCTTCCGCTCTCGAGGGTCCAGTTTTAGAGTATACTGGAAGAGTGTCATTGGAGAAGCGATCCGCCGGATAGGCGATATGCGCATCTAGTGTCGCTTTAAGAAATGGAGAAGCACCTTCATACGGACCCATTTCCTGGTTCGCTGCATGCACGATGCTGTGGATGATGTTTCTTCGCGCAGCTTTAGAAAGGGAGGAGCCTTTCTGGACTGCCCGGCTGCCGACGCCAGTGGGGGACCAGGGCGAGAAGGCTGCCGTGGGTTTATCGTCGAGAAAGAATGGAAACTGCGATGTAGAAGGAGGCATGAGTGACGTCTAAAAGATGGGTAGGCGTCTGCTTGAATAAACGATGGAATAGGCGAAGCCTGGGGTGAGCGCTAGTGCGCGGAGCTTGTAGGCATATAGCCCTCCTTTGTGCGGGTTTATGGGGCGACGAGCGACCGCACAAGTGTGGCGAAATATGTTCGTTGGGATTGCGCTAGATACGACATGCGTGAGTACGAACAGCGGGAGAGAAGGCTATCGGAGGATCGGGCAACGCCCAGAACGTGAGTAAGGCGTGGTTCCGATCAGAGCCTATTAGCATATGAGGTTGATACAATCATAGCCTCTTCGAGAAGCTTTGATTGATCACACGAATTGCATGACGTATTATATGAGCTTGGACCCAGCTCGAGACATGACTCGGTCGACATAGGCATCCAGCGCGGACTTGGTCTCGACGTGGGTCCTCAATCGCGAGCTGGGCTCAAGTGAAAGGATAGCGTAGATGTGAGAGGCTATCAAAGCATCTAGTGGTGTCGGACGACTAGACGATCAGTCAAGTATCACAAAACCTGGCATTTACTCACGCAGCGCTCAAAGCCCAATCTGATGTCCCGAGTAACGTCTCCAAAGCATCCAACGCCTCAGCTCCTTTATCAAGCACATCATCTCTATCCAGGTTCCTCGAATCGCCGGTCAGAGAAGCTGGTAGTGGTGTCGTAAGTCCAGCGGAGAGCATTGGTGGGATTGGGAGGTAGAGGTGGATATTTGATTGACGCTTGGGAAGTGATATCAGGTATGCTGGGAGTAGTCGACCGAGTACGAGTTGGGCAATGGCTAGTGCCTCGTCATATGCTTCTTGTGATGGTAATCCCTGTAGCCTAGACGATCAGCCTCATTCTATCCTTACGATGATGCGACCTACTCCTTGCCCTTGCCTTTCAGAGGATGTGTCGTATCGAGCCATGACCGTATATCATCACTGGCCACCAATTTCGAGTCTTCTGTCACATGCAGAGCGGGCAGCTTTCCGCCGGGTGCCGAGTCCTCGTTGTCCCAAGGTCGAAACGTCACTCTGACAGGCGGATCTCGGAGGAGGAATAATAGCTGTGCCCGTAGTGATGATGGATTTGAGGATGCCCAAGAGCGGTAATGCGGATGATTTTCTGAGGTTGAGGGGTGGACCTGGGTATTCAGCAATGCAAGAGCTCAGGTTGAGTGGCATACCCATAGCGAACATTCCGCTTCGTCTGATCTACTTTGTGATTTCCACTGTAATTCCTCCTCTTGCTCGTATAGTACCAGAGGGAATTTGGCGTAAAAGGAAGTGACCCATTTAGGCGCTGTCCATATCGATGATCCTGCTGTTGTGGGAGTTGTGCTAGGTGCTGTTGCTGCCATGCTGTAATCTGAGTAATTTACGAGTGGTTGAATCGTTCATGAACTGCAGGCTAATTCTCGGCTTAATTGCTACACGTGTACAAATGATCCCCCCCTTTAATGATGCAGGGTATGACGCTGGTCCTGACCGGTGGCCGGGTGTCTGTGTCTGCCCTGTCTGTTAGAGTGATACCTACTGTGTGTTATCATTGCTTATTACCTATACTATTCATACCTGTACACTGCTTAAACTACACTTCTGTCACACCTAGACAGCTCTTCATACACATACACCATGGCGGGGACTTACTGTAGGTCTATCGAACCACAACAGACAGTGCAGTACTGATCCGCAGCTCCGGCCGAGCGGCAGTATTATGACCAGCTCTTTGACTCTGTCGACAAGGATCAGGTAGGTCTAGGATATATATCCACTGACACGTACTGACCCATAGACTGGGATGCTAGCAGGCCAGGATGCTCTACCCCTCATGACCAAGTCGAATCTCCCGCAACAAACACTCGGAGAGATCTGGGCTCTTTCCGACCCCGACAACAATGGTTTCCTGACCAAGGAATCTTGGTACCGGGCCGCCAGAATTATTGGATGGCTACAGAAAGGCGGCAAGTCTGTCGTCGAGGAATCGCTGTTGTCTTCAGGTGAGTAAAGAGCCAAGTCAGGGGATTGACAATTCAGCCGGACCTTACCCCACTTTCAATGGACTTCCAGGTCCACCTTCACAAGCACCAATCAGCGCTCAGACTACTGGACAGCGACCCTTGGTTGGCAGCAACACTGGATCGAGTTTACCTCCTCTTACTGCCGCCGACCGAACAAAGTTCACTAGGATCTTTGTAGGGTGTGGGCCACATAACGGATTAGTAGCCGGAGATAAGGCCAGGGACGTTTTCGTCAAAAGTCAGCTCAGCTACGACAAGCTTGGTCTTATCTGGTAAGTGCGAATTCTAGACTCGCAAATTCAGGACTGACAAACAGGAACCTTGCCGACACCCAGCAGCGAGGCTCACTCGATCTACCCGACTTCATCATCGGCATGTTCCTCATCCAGACCTGCATGGCCAATCCAAATGTCCAACTCCCCGCTACTTTGCCTTCAGGAATGTACGAGCAAGCCTCTGGTGGAAGAGCGCCTCCCAATGCGCCATCCAGCCCTATCGTCCGACAAAACACTGGACCCCAAAGCCCCGTTCGACCTCAATATACCGGCGGAACTATTCAGCCTCAGCGAACCGGTCAAGGATCTCAGATGCAATCACAAAGCTCTCCTTCCCGCCAAGGAACAATGTCGAACATGCCATCAGGACAGGCTGGATCAGGTTTCACCTCGAGTACCATGGGCTCGGCTTTCTCACAGAACCGAGGGAATCACTCTTGGGACGTTACATCGGAAGCAAAGGCGACATCGGACCGATTCTTCGCACAGCTAGATCAGCAAAATCGAGGAACAATCGAGGGAGACGTCGCTGTACCATTCATGCTCCAAAGTCAGCTCGATGAAGGAACCCTGGCAACTATTTGGGATCTATCCGATATCAAACATGAAGGAAAACTCGACCGGGAGATGTTCGCTGTCGCCATGCACCTCATCAACAACAAGCTCGCCGGCAAAGACTTGCCTGCAAGTCTACCCAACAGCTTGGTCCCACCTTCGCTTCGACAGGAATTCGGGGGAGGACAACAAGAAGTACTGGACAATGGACCTAGCAATGCTACCAAGGATCTCTTTGATCTCTTTGCCGATGATCCTCCACCCCCCGCTGCCCAGCAAGCCGCTCCTTCTGCTTTCGGACAAACTCAAAATCAAAGCCAACCGTTCTCGGCAGGCGGATTCTCTGCTCAGCCATTGCAAGCTCAAGGTACTGGACAGGGTGTTCCTTCAAGACAGCTTTCGCCAGCTCCTACTGGAAACCGATTCGTGCCCCAAAGCTCGTTCGGCCTTGCAGCTACCAACACCGGTACGTCTATGGGCAGAGCCGCGAGAGATGATGCTAATGTATAGCTCCTGCTGCTCGATCGCCCCCACCGCCTTCCGATCTTCTTGGTGAAGATGCCGCGGACGTAACTCCAGATGTACCCGACAATTCAGCCGAGATCGGCAACAAGAAGAACCAGCTTGAAAACACCCAGCGTGGCCTATCTGCCCTCGAATCTACACGAGCCACCCTCGAAAAGTCAGACAAGAGCAACTCCTCGCAGCTACAGGAATTGGAGGCTAGTCTCGCCACGGCTCGTTCTCGACACGAAGAAGAGTCCAAGATCGTTGCTGATCTCCGATCCCGAGTCAGTGATCAGCAGGAAAAGATGAAGAACCTCAATATGGATACCATTGCCGCCGAGAGCGATTTGTCAGCCATGAGGAGCGAGCGAGATGAATTGGAGCAAGCGCTATTGCGGGACAAGGAGGAGATCCGAGGACTGCAAAAGAAGATGAGAGAGGCGGACGAGGAAAAGACGACTTTGAAGAACCTATTGGAGAAGCTCAAGAAGGAGACAAGGCAGCAAAAGGGAATGGTCACCATCGCCAAGAAGCAATTGAGCACTTCTGAAGGTAATCGTGACAATGCGCAGAAGGATCTCGACGACTTCCACAAGAATGCTCAGGATGACGAGGAAGAGGAGGAGAGTCGAGGACGAGGATTGGGAGGTGGTGCGTCTGCTGGTCTTGGTGCACTCGGTGGGGCGGCCTTGGGCGCTGGAGCCGCCTCTGCCTTTGGCCAATCCCAAGAACGATCTGGTTCGCCATTCGGCCAGGCTCAATCGCCCATCGGCCATGAAGGCGCCGCTGGAATCGCATTGCCACCTACGCCTCAGGCGCTCAGCCCTGTCGCTACCGGTGCTTCCAACCGGTCCAACAACCCATTCGATCGACTACGCACTCAGTCTCGGGGCCCTGCCCCACCTGTTCCTCAGGCGCAATCACCTCCATCTGCCTCGACCCCTACTTTCGAACGATCCGTATCTCCTGTCACTAGGGATGTCGAAGCTCCACAAGAAGAACCTCGAAGCCCAGGAGGTACTGCCACTGGCATATTGGCCGGAGCTGGTACAGCTGTAGGACTAGCGGCTGGTGTCGCTGTAGCTGGGGCAAGTGCCGTATTCGGAGCTGCAAAGGAAGCTATCGCCGGTGAGCATTCTGATGAGGAAGAGAAGAAGGATGTACCCGAAAAGGCGGTCGTCGAAAAAGACGGGGACAAGACCCCAACTGCGGAGGAAAGTGACCCATTCGGTGCTCCTAGCCATTCAAGCCCAGTTGCTGGAGGTCAGGAGACAGATGTCTTTGGTGCGGTTACTGGACCCACTCAATCTGGCTTTTCGGAATCTGCCGGAACCGACTCCGATCCATTCGGTGCACCCACTTCTACCGAACCCGTATCCAAAGACCTCGAGACGGATGCTTTCGGTGCTTCTAGTCCTGCTCAGCCCGACTTCTCCGCACCACCCGCTGCTGATACTGATCCTTTCGGCGCCTCGACTCAGACCTCTTTCGATAACTTCGACAATGGCTTTGGCGATTCTTTCGCTACCGCTCCAACTGCCGGGACAGAAGCTAAAGCTCCTACCGGTAATGCCGATTTCGATAGCGCATTTGACGAGTTCGATGACGCACCCGCCACATCTACCGAATCTCAGGTCCCAGAGACCGCTGGTCAGATGACTGCCTCTCCCGAGCGAGATGCCATGTCGCCTGGTCTTCCAGTAGGTATCCCCAAATCAGCCCTAACGGCCGTTCAATCTGGCTCTGGACTCGAGAGGACCGATTCCACCCAGGCTGTCGCCCCTGCAAGTCCAACGGTCATGCCCGCTACTGGCGAGACAACTCCAGCTGAGCCTGCCGCTGCTCGATCTGTCACCGATGAGCCAACAGAAGAGCTGCTTTCGTCTGATGAGGAGGAAGGACCTGAAGATCTAGATGCTCCAAAGCGAGGTTACAACTCTACCACTCAGGTACAGGACGATGACGATGTCCCTCTCGCCTCTTTGAAATCCGCAGCAGTAGCTGCTCCTGCTTTGGCTTCTCCAGTGGAAGCCCCCAAAGGTCGACGATCTGCCCCTCCACCTCCCGCTAGCAAGTCATCTACCGGTGCGGCCGCAGTCCCCATCGATGACTTTGATCCATTCGGAGCACCATCAGCTACTGCTGCCGCCGCGGCCCCTCCAACGACTCAACCGTTCGATAACGACTTTGGATCACTACCTCCCGGAGCTGCTCCCGCACAAGCCCAGACCACCGGTCCTCAGACCTCTAAATTCGATGATGACGATTTCGATTTCTCCGACATGCCTCCTGCTCGAGTAGATGAGACTGAGCCTTCGGCAACAACCACCAAGAATACCAGCGCATTCGATGACGAATTCGCCGGATTCGACGACGAGTTTGAATCTGTCCCAACAAATCCCAACTCTGGAAGTGATCGATCCAACTTGTCAAAGAGCTTTGAGATGGTTTCACCCTCCCAGGGCCAGCCTCAACAGGCTCAACAATCCACTGGAAATACGGATGAGTGGGGACAGCCCGCTGGTCAGCAACTGCAGAGGCCTGCTCCACCCGCCAGTGGCTTCTCGTTTGATGATGCTTTCGGAGGTGACTTTGAGCCTGCGTAAGTCATACTCATCTAATTTGAAAGGGCTTTACTGATAGACTCAGACCACCTGCCGCCCAGCAGACGTCTCAGGCAACATCCTACGCTCCTCCTCCAGGAGCACCACCTGCTTCAGGCATCCAATCCCTCGCCAAACCTTCTTTACCAGAACGTAAACCAAGTGCAGTCGGAACAGGACCTCAGCCTGATGATCTTGAGGATGTGAAGAAGGTGAGTCTCTTCCCACTATGGTGAATTTGGGCTAATGAGCAGTTATGTGGGATGGGATTCCCTCGTGTCCTTGCTGTAGGAGCACTGGAGTCGAATGGGTACGATTTCCAAAAGGCCTTGAACGTGCTGCTTTCCAATTAGAGAGGAAATGAGAGTAAGATGCTTGCAGTGAAGGCGGAAAGTATAAAGAATTCATAATACATAGTAGTTCCCGGCCCCGAATGATGTATACCTGATCCAGATCTACCACTTCGCTTCGTAGTGCAGATGCCTCCTGCTTATTTGCTTACTTGCTCTCTTTTGCTCCTGCCCCCGCACACTCGATTGCTTTCTGCCTGAGATTGGATCGACCGTGTTTGAATTGATCTTTCAGTCTACTTGCGGATATGCCGAACTGTCGTTAGCCACGGTTCATACCCGCTGATAGGGCTTACTTCTTTGGCGAACTCATGGAAGGGAAGCTGCTTATACCCCAGATCCATCGCTGCCACCATCATAGTCTGCTTCATGGCGGGAGTGATAACATCGTCTGCTCGCGGTTTAGTGGGGGTTGACGAAGAAGTTTTCTTCTTTGGTGAAGCTTTGGTTCGTTTCGGAGTAGGTTTAGATTCATCGGAAGGGGCTGGGGACGGAGGCGAGCCGTCCTCGGAGGACATTGGCGACGATGGTGCTTCTCGCTTGACGACCATGACGAATAAGATATTGAGTCGGAGTAAGAGGTCAAGTTAGGAAAGTAGATGAAAATAATGGACTAGTGGATGAAGCCATCTCGTCAGCATTTCCCGTCCAGTATTTATACCTCAAACAAGACGCTCGGGCATCTGTACCAAGATGCTTCTTTACCCCGTTCTCACGCCACTACCAATCCCGTCTCTTTGATATCTTGACTACCAAAGAGGGTTTATAATAGGGCGCAGTCCACACATGGGGAACTTCTTCAGGGCAAGGCACAGGCTGACACATGTGTTTCTGTTGAAAGGATGATGTTATTCAAGATCGGATCTGGGAGTCCAAGCGCTGTCGGCTGCGTGTATCTCGAGAGTGGCCTATAGACTTCCCCAGTGTTTACATATTCATCAAGAGTAGTCATGGCATGCTGGTAATCAGTGGGGACGACGGCGGCGCATCATCTAGTGGCAAATTGGACTTCCAAAAACAAGTCTTACAATTCCGTTTCCAGGTAACGCATCCCCCTTGCACTCTCGAATCGAATCGATTTGGGCATCTACTAACATGTTTCCTCTCCTATCGTGAGCTATGGACGTCAGGACGACCCGAAATACCGCCGGACAACAGGGTTTCGGTGCTTTTTTACCCATGCCACCCTTTCTCCTTCCCCGCCTGGACTGTTTGATCCGTCTGAAAACATCCCCATCCTTTGATTGATAAGGGGGGTGTATAAGGGCGGCTGGGGGCGTTTTGAGCGGCGCAGAAAAGTATTTACCCCATTGGTATCTGACTGCGCAATGGAAGTTGATGATGAGAGTATCAAGATAGCAACGCCCTTTCCCCCCTTTTCCACCTTTCACCTTTCTCGATATCATCCTCGAATCCGAATCACTTATCAATAATGACACCTTATCGATATACCTTCTTTCAAGGCAAACCTTCGATAGATCTTACCGAGGACTTACTCGACGATGAGGCTTGCGACACAACTGCTGCCGAGGTGAACCGACCCAAATCATATCCAACTCCGTCACAATCGCCCGAAGCCTCAGCCTCTCGATCCCCGACCCAGACGACTCCCGATCGAATCATTAGACCCCTTCCAAAATCTCAATCGATCGAGGCGTCTAGTCGAGCAATTGATCGATCCATCAAAATCAAGGTGGCAATCGCTCTACTAGTCGACGGAAAAAGAAATTTGGATAGGGAAAAGCTGTGTCAAGAGGTAAGTCTTCGCTTGTCTGCCTTCTCAAGTTGACCGAGTAGACTGGTCTCTCTAGGCAGCAATTGGTCGACCTCATTAGGAGTGATGGATCGGTATGGAGGGTGATGATGGGCGCAGCACATTCTTTGGGGTGATCGAGGGAGCGGGAATGGAGTACTTATTATACAGTATATTTGAATTGCACAATCAATGCGATACTTGCAATCTGTCACTCTGAATCATCGCACTATGAATGAAGCTTATAGTCACTTGAGTGGCAGGGAAGTCAGTGAAAGGAACTACATGCGAAGAAACTTCTTGACAATCCTGCTACGTCTGAACCAGGGATTTCTACCCTCGACCTTCCCCGTCATGGCGCTCATACTTCTCCGGATTAAATTGTCCGGCCCAAACACTGAAGTTCCCATCGAAATGTCCCACAACCAGAGATCCTGAGTTGATCCTTCTTGTCGATACCATATATAGCCGCAAAAATTCCAACTGCCAAGCGCTGCTCAATTTGGAGATGTTACCCCAGAGTGCTAGACTGTAGCCTACTCCCGCACCTTCGTGGATGTATTGATCAGATAGATTGGAAATTGCTGTCTGACCCATAGTCACGTCATTTTGATTGCAGGCGAGCACAAGAACTTACCATGGGTTGCTGATCGCCAGAAAAGCCACTCGCTCTTACAAGATGGTGAGCATGGTGGGGCAGTCGTACATATCGGCTAGCGATAATAGAATGTCGGCTTCCTCCAGGGATATCTCGAAGTCGGCGGGTTGTGTCCAGGCGCTGAATCGGACGGTGATGTGTAGAAGATCGGCGAACAGATTCAGGTCTGCGGTCGAGGCGTCGATATCGAATTCTTCGTCGACAACCGATGCTCGGGCAAGAGTCTTCGAGAGGCCGGACACGTCGTCCTTAGACTCGGAAAAATCACCGTTGTTGGTGATTGTTGCGTCTTCGACCGATGTGATATCCTCCCCATCTGCACCCTCCTTCTTGATAGCCGGTTGCGGGACGTCAAAGAGATTTGCAAAGAAGACACTGTCGATTAGCGTGGAATCTCAGCGTTATATGCGATGTCCATCACTCACCTGCCCTCGATCAGGATATCCCGGTCGATCTCGTACCTTTCCCCTTCAGTCGATCTCAGCAAGACTCGAGTACGCCATTGCCAAGGTTCCTGAGCTGGTCCTGCCGAGATTGGTGGTGTGGTAGTCATGATGATAGATAGGAGAGATTGAAATCTCAGCTGACTCTTTGCCAGTATTTATTGTGTTCATCATGAACTCCTGTATATCACAGAACAATAAGTTTGACGAGGAGAAATCCGAACAATAAGCATTTTGCGATTTTTAGGAATGGAGTCTCCGATATCGATATTGTTTGCGGGAAGCTCTGCTTGAATGGTGTTAGTGCCGTGCAGTATTGTGAAGCATGCATGAGCTTTCGAGCAGTATCACCACCAGAGACTTCGTGACGTCTGATACCACATATTGCGGTTGCCGACCGAAGTCTATCATGAGCGGTGATTGTGAGTCGTGATCAGATTCCGGCATGACCTTTGGTACGTTGTAATGTACGAATTGCATAGTGAGCACCGAGTCAACTAATCTACATCATGACAAACAACCAGGATGAGCGGTATGAAGAGCACTGCATGATCAGCAAACAAGGGAACCGTGCAGACCGAAAACTTACCTGCCAGCATGCCAAGTTATCTCTTATACATACCATCAAATCCTCTTCCTTTTGCCAACAATTCCATCCGCTTCCTGATACTTCTTCCGGTCGAGGTCTTTCGCTCATGCAGCGGTATCATCGTTGGGACTTCCCGTGGGTCGTCCGCACGTAGAGTTTGGATGCCAGGTACGTACAATCGCCAAAACTCCAATTGCCAAGCGCGTGTCAGCATTGACAGCTGGGTCCAGATGGTGGTGTCGCTCTTCATTCGGCCTAGTACTTATATATTGAGCTAGTAGTCAAGTTGGAGATCGCCGTTCGAGCCATGTCCAGATCGCCATGTTTGCAAGCGAGGTGAAGAACCTCCCATGGTTGAAAGCTGGCTAGACTGGCGAGTCTGATCATTAGGATTGCCCGCATGAGTTCGCAATCGAATTTGTCGATGGGAGGTAGAAGGACCGCAGCTTGACCAACATCGAGCTCCAAGTTGGCACATCGTACAAAACGCTTGGATTGATCGGTAATCTGCATGAAGTCCGCGAATAATACTAGGTTCTTGATTGGAATGTCGATATCGATATCTTCATCCATCGTTGATGGTTGCGTGGCGACCGCCAATGTCCCATGGTTCGAATCTTTGTGATCACTGACCGGAATGACCTGGTCGACGCCGACGTTGACTCTCTTGATACCTGGTCTCGGGACTTGGCAGAGACTGGCAAAGAAACCACTGGAGATTAGCGTGATACCTTCTGATTGGAGTCGCTGACCTCCTGTTTATGAGGGTCTGACGATTGATCTCATATCGTTCACCGTCATTCGAGCGAAGCTGAACTCAGTCTGCCACTGCACAAGCGCAGTGACTTTCGGCGATTTGGTGGTCATGATGAGATGAGGAAGTGTATCGCGTTTCCCGTGATTGCTCATAACCTTTATTGATACAACGCACACTCGAACTCCTTTATTCGAGGGCAGCTTGAAGACTTCAGGCGATATCGCGGGCAGCATCTTTGTGGCCGTATTAATGACCATGACCATAGAATATCGCAAGTGAAGTGTTGTGGAATCAAACCATTTATGGTCTTGTTCCGTCGAGCCCAGTGTGAATAGGTCTACACATGACAAGTACCACAAAGACTTGCTGTGGAGCTCAATCAGCCTCTCAGTATAAGCGTCGAAGTATATGCAATGTACTGATTGCATAGGTACAACCCAATCAAGTGAAATTCTCCTCTCAGTTATTCGAGTCGATCGTTTCCGGAAGTCCTGCACAATTAGCAATGAAACGAAATGCTGCTGAGAGTATATGCTCGACTCACAAATGATCAATTTCTCTATGGGCTGGCACTCTCCACTTCCTAGACCCTCTTCCTTTTCCCATTCGCATCTCTCTCCTCGTGATAGCCTCCAGGATTGAAGTTTACAGACCAGTCATTACTTTCGGAGTCTATCTCCATAAGCAGAATCGTGTCGTGTCTTTCCGGCCCCGGCAACAGTAGTCGTAGGAACTCCGCTTTCCAAGAGTCGCTGAGTTTCGAGAGTTCGGTCCACCCCGTCGTGCTTCGATCGGAGCCGACAAAATCGTATAGTCGACGCGGGAAGAGGTAGGTGATTGCCCTCCTACCTAACTCCAGGTTATCTTTCTTGCAAGCGATTTGTAGAACTCCCCACGGGTGTTGCCAAGCGATGCTGACGAGTTGATCGTACAGAGCAGAGAGCATTCGTTCACATTCGTACTGGTCGATCAAGGAGAGGAGCAAGCGAGCTTGTTCCAGATTGATGTTGAATGAGAAGGAGCGAACCAAGAATTTGAATCTGGCCGTGACTTGCATGAACCCAAGGAACAGTGGAAGGTCTTTGGTGGACAAGTCAATATCGATTACTTCATGAAGGATTAATTCGTCAAGAGTCAATGGGGTTGCGACCGAAGAGACAGCGCCGTCGCCAGAGTTGGACGATTCATTAATCCCATTTGAGATTCGAGCAGTTGCGGAAGCTTGGTCTTTGATGAGATTCCAAGGGAGGTCGAAAAGGTCTGCAAAGAAAGCACTGTTTATCAGAACAATCGTCTCGCAAGAGTAGCTCACCTGCTATCAATGAGGATCTGGCGATCTATCTCATAGGGAAAACCCTCATTAGAGCGAAGACAGACTCGGGTCTGCCATTGGTGTGGTTGGGTGGATTTGACGGTAGTGACTTTGTCTTTTGTCATTGATGATGATATTGATGATAGTGAGAGAAGGGAAATGAGATGATCACATCTTGGCTATAGTGAGTATTGAATTCCCTTCCCCCTCTGTATTCTGTGACAATATACGCACAGACCATAGAGTAGATTGATTTTCAGGAACAGCACCAAGAGTAGATTTGGAGTCCCCGCATTCATATTTCTGGGCACTAGATACAGCAACCATATTTCAAGCTGTAACTCATCCTACATACACCTACAACATGGCATTCCCATTGCCATCTCGAATACCATCATGGTTTGCAGGGCATATGGCTTCTTCCCTCCGTCGCTTGCCATCGGTACTACAAGATATCGACTTGGTCATCGAAGTCCGAGATGCAAGATTACCGCTTACTTCCGTCAATCCTGCTTTTGAACAAGCATTAGGTCGAGCATGGGGATATCAGTCCGTCAGTGCTGGGTGGGATCGAAAGGGAAAGGGAAGAGAGACTGGTTTGGGGATCAAGGAGAAGGTTGTGGTGTATACCAAGCGGGATCTGGCAGAGAGGCGGTATGAAGAGGTATGTCAAGGCAACCGAGTTAGTGAGAGTTGCTTATTTTTAGCCTCTCAGGAAAGCTTTTGGCGAGCATGGGAACGCCCAGCTGTACTTTGCGGACACAAAGGTTGATAAGGATGTACTACCACTCCTGACTCATGCTGTCAGTAAGTACTATGCTCTTTCATGATCCTAGGCTGATTTTAGATATGGCCAAAAGCAGAGGCGACACCTTGGAAGAAGGCCTGAAAGTGATGGTCATCGGTATGCCGAATGTCGGCAAATCGTCCTTGCTGAATGCTCTGCGGCGTGTTGGAGTGCACAAGGGTAAGACCTCCCCATCACGCTAAATGTCTCGCTGAACCACACAGGGAAAGCCTTTGCTACTTCATCGCTACCTGGCTTGACGCGAAAGTTGACCGGTACGGTCAAGATCCACGAGAACCCGCATGTATATGTCTACGATACACCCGGGGTCATGGTTCCATATCTCGGAAAGGGGGAGGAAGGAGCGGAGAGAGGACTCAAATTGGCTTTGACAGGTGCGTTGGTCCCTCTTTCTGTCGTGCATCATGACTGACGATACAGCTGGAATCAAAGAGGGACTTTTCGATGCGGATGTTGTCGCTGAATATCTGCTATGGACCCTCAACTCCCGTATAAAGACTGAATCGGGTATGGCGGAATGCGCACCAAACAGACGTAAGCCATCAGTGTCATTCTGTACTGAAGACAGATCTACCATATACCGATCTACTACCACTTCCAGCCGACTTTCAGCCCACACCCGACCTCCAAGTCTTACTTGATGCTTTAGCATCTCGACTGGGCTTATTACGGAAAGGCGGAGAGAAGGATCTGGATGTAGCGAGGGAATGGTTAATCAAGTCTTTCCGAGAGGGTAAAGTTGGGCGATGGACATTGGATGAGCTAGAGCATCCCGTCACACGCAAAGTGACGGATGAGGATGAAGTTGAAGCTCTTCTCGAGGTCCCGGAGATAGTCTCTGGAGGAGGGGTTGAAGGGAAGGATACACTGGACGCGAGGGTCTCAAAGACAGTCGCTACATTCTTGGCAGCTCAATCAGCACGAGTACACGCCGCAGAAGAAGGGAAATATTCCTCTTTATCACAACAGAAGAAGAGGGACAATAGACAGAAATCAGAAGAGAGAGAAGCGAAATGGAGAGCAAAAGGTATACCAGTTGGGATGAACTACAAGACTGCTCAAAAGCGTGGACCTGCCAGGGGACCGAAGAGGGCTGGAAGACAGGGGAAACGTAGATAGGTGTGATGCATGTCTATTGTTACAACTATATTATGATATAATCTCACGCTTGGGCCTGCCTCAAGGTCTTCTTGAGGTATTTCAAGCCTGCTTCTAGTCTTGCTAAACTCCTCTTTGTACCTAGAGTTACCATCGTAGTGGGGACACTTGGCCCTTGCTGATACGTGAGCTTTTGTCTCGAATGTCTGACGTACCTTGCGTCCCGTCAATGCATATCGCAGCGGCGTCATGAGCTGACTACGGGCCTTCAAGCCTAGTTCAGCGGTGACGTTGTTGATCGTCGCATAGACCGTATCTTCATCAATTGCAAGCGGATCATCCAAATCGCCAGCTAGGGTCTCGAGGGCTTCTCGAAGCTGAGGAATGAATGTTTCTAGGTTCTCGGCTGAAGTCCTTCAGTATCGCTCACAGCTGATTGTACATGACTTACCAAACTGCGGCAACTTGCGTTGATCGATCATCGACGATGCCTCGTGGCTATCGTATTTTGGGTCTAGGAAGAAGAAGATGGATGATGAGGCTATATCGTCCAGTAAAACTGTCCGGGCCTAGCTGTCAGCTCTGACAAAATCGAAGAAGGAAGGACATACCAGCTCAGCATCAAGGACCTTCTCCACATAGCTAGCATCCTCCACAAGCGCACTACCCTCAGCTCAGATCTCACATGAAACTCACCTTCCTTGAAGCACCTTGACACCCTTTAATTTCTTCTGCAACCTCTCAACCATCTCCTTCCTACTCCCCTCGTGTCCAGAAGAAATCTCAGTCATATTTCCGTCATCACCCAGCCTACCAGCTTTATGGCGTAGAGTCATTTTATTCAAGAAATCCAATTTCTGCATATCAACAGCTGCTTTTCGGTGATTTATATGTTTAATGTCGAATGCTTGAATGAGTTCGTCCATTGTGAATAGCTCTGATAGGGAATTGTTGTCGTTCCGGGGATGTTCTAAGGAAGTTGAGGGTCGGACGGCGTGATGATCCCACCCCATTAGGGCTAGAAAATTGAGGACCGCTTCGGGCTCGTAGCCTTTTTCCTGCTTGTAAATGATGGACTTTGAACAGATAAAGAAGCTACTTACGCGGTACGCATCGACCCTGACATCTCCTGTACGTTTCGACAACTTCGAACCATCGGCGTTGATCAATAAGGGAAGATGAGCAAAAGCAGGCGGTGTCCACGAAAGAGCGGAGTAGAGCTGATGATGTTTCGGTAGACTCGTCAGCCATTCCTACATGTCAGCTATGGGTACACAAAAGCGACAATCAGCTCACCTCTCCTCTTAGAACATGCGTGATGCCCATCAGGTGATCATCGACCACATTCGCAAAGTGATATGTTGGCCAGCGATCGGATTTGAGGATGATGAAATCGTCTTCAGCTCCGAAACCAGATATCTGACCGTCACCAAAGATGAGGTCAGGTGGGTAATCTTTCCGAGGACTCGTCTACGCATGAGCTCGCTTCATACGGAGATGAAGGAGGACAGACTTTGAAGCGGACTACATGTTTATGCCCGGCTCGTTTCCGCCGTCCAACATCCTCTTCTGTAAGGTGTGAACATCGTCCATCGTAATTCCGTTTATCACCCTGACTCTTCAATGATAATTTGATAGCCTGCGCTTCGTCGGGTGTGCAGAAACAGTTGTAGGCTTTCCCTTCCTGTCCTCTCAGCTGAGCTCCAGTGTGACTGGTAAGAGGGGGCCTACCGAGATGAGCTGGTCGCAGTGGTGTTGGTAGATATCTAGGCGCTCTGATTGAGTATATGGACCGACTGATCCTCCTGCACCGATACCTGCTATGAGTTTTACTTTCACATCTGATCCGGAGCCAGAGGCGTACCCTCATCGTAATCCAACCCAACCCAGTCTAACGTTCGACGTAAATTGTCCACAGCATCCGACACGAATCGAGTCTATCATCAGCTCTCTGCCCCTTACCAGGGCCCGATAAGCTTACCTGATCCGTATCTTCGATCCTCAATATCCATTTCCCTTTCCATTTCCTCGCCAGTAAATGATTGAATAAAGCAGTCCGTAATCCGCCAAGATGTAGATAACCGGTAGGCGAGGGTGCGAATCTCAATCGAGCTCCTTCAGGAGGTGCGGCAACACTCGTAGTCGAATTGAATCGTCTTCCAAGTCTCTGTGATCGGCCTATGAGCTGAATGAGGGGAGTAGACCTGGCCATTGTTGATGCAGGAGGGTATGAGTTATAATGCTGAAATTTCTGGACATTAACTTCAACAAGTTGCCTCCACTTTCCGACCCCACCTTTAGACGCTTGCGAACTGTATACTATACTTCATTCCACTTAATACCATGACTACTTTCTATCCATTACAGGGGTTCTCAGCATCCTCATTCGACTCTGGAGTGCTGATAGTCGTAAGCTGGTCTGTCTTGAAGCGGAAAAGTAGCTGACGTTCAGCCATCAGTCTCACTGGCGAATCTACCGCAGCTAGCTGTTGATATCCTCATTACATCCCTCGGCTTGACCAGGGTAGGAATCATAGGGACCGGCGAGACTGTCGTTCCATTCTTTGGTCCGGGAGAAGGGTCCGAGCTAGTAACAGGGGGACTGGAAGGTAAGCTGCGATTGACAACTCGAGGTTATAGCTAATTATCAGTCTATGGAGATGAGAAGAAGAAGATTTATGTTATACAGCAACGATCACCTGCTCTTAAGGTAAGCTAGCAGGCTCGCGCGCTCGAGTAAGCTGACGAGATCAGGCCAAGAAAGACGAGCATGTGGACTTAGTCAAGCAATTTATCTCGAGCAACAAATTCGCCTTCACCCTCTTCCTCACCAGTTTGAATGCCGCAAATCAGGATGACGCCCAGCTACTGTAAGTCCAACCTTCTATCATCGTAGCATATACTCATGTCCAGTACACCACATCAATACCTCCTTCCTCCTACACCTACACCTACATCGACCTATGCCCAAACGTTAGCTTCATTCTCACCACTTCTTGATCCTTCGCAAGCACAACCTTATCCACCTTTCCTACCATCAGCTGGCCTCACTAGGAGATATCTAGCGACACTACAGGATGTTAAAGTGGAACATGGCGCTTTAGTAGCTTGGTGCGTGGAGGGAGATAATCGGGATGACGCTCGAGCGCTGGCCGCTGCGAGTTTGCATGTTCTTGGGCAAGGTATGCTGATCGGCCCAGCAGAACGAGTCGGAAGCTGATGAATAGACGTAGAGTTGAGGGAACCGAAAGCTTGGGAAGGTTTGTTCGGAGTCAAGGAAGGATGGAGCGGAGGTGCTGGATCTAATGCTGAGTTGTACGGATAATTTCTATCGTATGTTATGCGATCTCTTTTGGGTTATGACAGATACATGCTGCTCGCTGTTGACTATCAACCAATCACCGCCCTAGTTGGTGTTGAAATAACTAACACCATCAGCTGATTCCTGTTAACGAGCAGGGGTAGACTTACCTGCAGGTATTCTCAGCTCCTCGTTGAGCAACGGGCATGACTACACTCTGGTGATTCGAAGCAGCTACCCTTCAGTTCCCGGTTCAATCATAGAAGAACAAACTTACACATGATGGTACAGATCCTATAAGCTCCTCTACGTAATCCACCATCAACAGCCAAACTCGAAACGCCGTTCACATCTTGGAAATTGAGTCCTTTGAAGAAAGCGAATTGCTGAGGATTGAGGACTTGGGTGGACGATGTGGATGTCATCTCTTGGATGACTACGTGAGCGTGGCCGACGATTCGCCTGGATGTCAGCATCTCAGTTTGGAGGTGGGTCGATGGTGGTCGATCACTTACCCAGAACCATCGACTTGTTGGGGAGCGGAATAGTAATTGAGCTGAGCGTTTGTGAAGGATCCTACTTATCAGCTTGATCCATGATGGGGGATCCATGATAGGGTGGAGGGACATACCCATAACCATCCCTTGGACTGCTAATTGCATAGTGAAAGTCTGATCTGCGGGCAAGGTATCACCATTTGCCTGGTCATCAGCGACGTCGTTCACGTTCATGAGAGACTTACGGGAACGACAAACATTGCCGATACCATATTCTGGGTAGAAGGAATCTGCCCAATAGGGGTAACGCTGTAGGTCAGCGTAAGTCGACTTCAAGGTTGAAACAGGATTCACGCGCAGGAACCTCCTTTGACTTGAAGACCATTAGTCAGAGTCTGACCTTGACAGAACTATTATCAGCATCAAGCCCATCCTAAGCTCAGACTTACATCAATGAAGTTATCGTTGGAGGTAGCACTAGCAGCCTGACCGGCGGTCGCATTCGGATTCGCTTGGGTATTCATGATCAAATCCTGGTTCAGAGCTATCGTCAGCCCACTTCTCAAGGGATGGGTACTTACTTTGACCACCATTTGATACGAGCACAGGAACGGCCGGACCGGGTTGTTCAGCGTTCTTTCCAGCGTCGTTCGCCTGATGTCAGCTCATCGCTGATATCGAGGAGAAGAGACTTACGACATTCTTATCGTTCCCGGCATCATTCGCGTTACCTGCGTTCCCATTACCATTCCCGCCTCCCCCGTTACCCCCATTTGCGTTTCCTCCATTACCCCCATTGGCGTTTCCTTCATTACCTCCATTGGCGTTTTCACCATTACCACCGGTAGCATCACCACCAGCATTACCATTTCCTCCAGCTCCGGTATCAGTCTGGCCACCGTTGCCTGCACCGGTATTACCTCCAGTCCCAGCACCATTACCGTTACTGCCAGCTCCACTAGTCCCATTACCTCCATTCTGACCAGAGGTATCACTAGCAGCGGGATCGGCGGCGGCACTTGAAGCCGGAGCGGCGGGATCGAACGAAGCCGAAGCCGAAGCGGCAGGGGCGGATACACTGGAGCTAGCGCCTGCGCCGTTTCCGTTGTTGTTATTGTTGTTATTACCGAAGTTACCGCCAAAGTTGGGCCTGCCAAACCTATTTCGACCATTCCCGAACCTTTGAGCTTCTACTTGTCGTTTGGCTTTTTCATGATAGCTTCTTTGCTTCTGTTAGTTAGTGTGATGATAGTTCCCGGGGGATTGGAGACTTACTAAGCTGTTGTCATGTCGGCAAGGACTTGGTCGAGCGAAACCTTCTCCTACGAGGAGTAAAGAAGAGAGGAGGAGACTTGATAATTGCATGTTTGCTTCCAGCAAGTTCAGTGTTCGATGTGATGGGAGAGTATGTGTGTGGTGGGGGGTAGATAGGACGGAAATCGGACCAGTCACCAGGACTTGGGAAAGTGAAGAGTAAACGGCGCTGAGAGATGAGGAGGTGGGGTGAAGGAAGTCAGTCAGTATGGCGGTCTTATACATCGCTTTTGTCGCAGGTGTCAGTAGTGTGGTCCTAGAATAGGCCACATCTCCGAGATATGATGATATCCAAGCTACAGCGTTGCATTGTAGCGTAGATGAAACGTGGACGACTATGTGTCCAAGCGCCTCGACCTGACAACCACGATCTCTCGGCGCGACGTGATTTGGGATCGTTGTCAACGGCACCCTTCGATTGATCAGCATGACGACCTGCTCTCAAGTAGAACACGGTCAGCTTTTTTATGCTTGTCATTCTCATGATAGGATGAGAATCGGGACGTGCTTCATGCCGGAAGAAGCGGAGTTGCCGGAATGTTGAGGCCATGTGTGTGTGTGTGTGTGTCTTCCCTTTTGGGGTTCTTTCACACAGTTAAACTATCATGCAAAATTGCGCTTCCACCGGTTCTGATACCCCCGCCCTCGGACTAGTATATAGTGGAGTCCGCTAGTGAGCTTAAGAAAGTATCGGACGAGGAGAGGAGAGTCTTGAAGGGGTCCTCCATGGGAAACGAGTGGAGTACTTTAGCTAACTTTGTTGAAAGGGCGTTCTCCGTAATCCAACCCTGACTATACACAAACAACCTCAAAGCTTTGGGGATGTATATTTCAACCTTGTATCCATAGGGTGTATCTTGTATCTTATCGAAAGTACCATAGACAAATATAATAGACTGCAGTATCCTGTTACACCTTTCAACTACCACAACCTCACCAAGACATCCCTTCAATTTGGAAACACGCAAAATGTATGTGCACCTACCCCTTCCGGACGTGCTGATATTGAAGCCAAAGTCAATGATACCAGACGCACGACCACCTATCCCGCAACGTCGCTCGGCCCTTGAACCCAAACCTCAAGCTCAGAAGAAACGAATATCACTCTCCAACATGCCAAGCCTCTCGAAGCTAGGACTTGGCAAAAGCAGCTCTCAACCCAACAGTCCTATCGAAAGCACCATCCCTCTTCCACCTATCCTCCCTCCACGTATATCACCTGTATCGCAAGGTAGCGCCCCTATACTCGAGGCTGGCCCCGGGAAAGAGAGACTGAACGACGAACCAGAAATTATCGACGCGTCAACAGATGATCTACATGAGACGTCGTCCGAAACAGCCACCCACAAAGGCAGAAATGGATCCCTTCACCTTTCGATCCCCAGCGTCTCACTTCCCTCTTTCAAAGCCCCTCCACGACTTCCTCAATCCCCCATCGGGTCTATTCGAAGCGCGACTGCCGACCTGGGTATCTTGCGAGAAGTGGACGAGAATGATGATCTCAAAGGACGCTTATCAAAAGTCAAGTCGGACCCGCCTGTCAGACCATCGTCGTGTCCTAAGAGTATCTGGCTATGTTCCAAACCGACTACATCTCCCCCTACCTCGCAAACTGATCTCTCGAACGCTCGTCGAAAACCCGCAAGTAGGCCGTTGGTAGTACGAGCCATGTCGACTGGTCGACTCGCTTCCGAGTTCGACGAAGAAGGACGAGTCATCTGTCTATCGAATCATTGCGAGAGGGTATTGAAAGCTCGAGCATCCATGTCTCCTGCTCCTTCACCCATTCGCGCCGGCAACCACCTATCACGAAGTATGTCAAACCAGGATCAGCCAGCAGCGAAGCGACAGGTGATCAGAGCTAGAACATCGGATCTGTTCCCTATGATGTCGCCGGATAAGCAAGTGAGGAAGCAGGCTAGTTGGAAGCGAGAGGATAATTCGAGGACATGGAAGGAGCTGTCTGCTTGAGCTGGAGAGGGAAGAGGGACTTGAGAGTTCGAGAGGCCAGTTACAGGCCTGTGGGGTAATTTACGCTGTCCTGGAATGCTACGAGGGTGTCTGAGGGATGTTCTTTGTCCGATGTAATGTTTCCTATCCATAACTTGACGAATGCATATATGCCTGTACTCTTACCCTTTACTCCGGAAAGATCCGATTGATTTTCCTGAACGCGTCGCGTCAAGAAGATGAGAGAATGAGGGTAACCCAATTTGTCAAATCACCTTCCACACTCTCTACTTCTCCTACACCCTTATCCCTTATCCTATCCTCATGCCTCTCAAACCCAACAGAGGTGGTTCCTCAAGAGGAGGCGGATCCAACACACGATTCACCGGTAAACGAGGAGGCGGTTCTTCAAGGGGTAAGGGACGCGGTGGTGGTGTAGCATATGGTATCGACCGACCAGCACCTCAGCGTGAGGACGATGGAACTGCTGCTGCTGAGAAATTTGAGGAAGTAAGAGTATGGGATGTAATTGATACAAAGCTGGGCTTTGAGAGGTTCGAGAGCGGTCGAGCTTCCGGAGAGGAGAAAGTTGGGTGGATGGTCAATATGCACCAGGTAAGTCAGGCGGCAAGAGCGAGGGACGTCGGAGCGGAAGCTGACAGCTCAGACACTCCTAACGTCCGAATCCAGCCCGGGCGGTACCGCCGCCGTCGACTTCTACTTCATCCAAGATGACGGTGGAACATTCAAAGCTACGATACCTTACGAGCCATATTTCTTCTTGACATGTCGGGTGAGTACCTTGATTTCTGAAGCGGGTTGAGCTGATCGAACAGGCTGGTACCGAGAGAACTGTAGAGGAGTGGCTTATGAAGAGATTCGAGGGTGTGCTCGTACGAGCAGAGCGGGAGAAGAAGTGGGATCTCTACCTTGTATGTCAGATCTCGCGGGACATGAGTCAAAGCTGATACCCAGCCAAATCACCTGCTGTCTGCACCACCAGTCTTCCTCAAACTCCATTTCCGCAATACAGCAGATCTCTACACTGTCCGTCGCGAATTGCTACCGCTAGCCCAAGCGAATTCGGCGAAATTCACTGCTGTCGACGCTTATGCCGATATTGTCGGAGCGCAGAAGAACGGACAAGCTGGTATGGAGCCCGAGGAGGGTACAGAGGAGGCATGGGGAGCAGAAGATATGGGTCGGAAGGATAGGGAGCCTGCGGAGTGTATTGTGGATGTCAGGGAGTATGATATCAATTACTACCTTCGGGTTGCCATTGATCTTGGTAAGCTCTTCCAATCGGGCACCGAGGGCAAAGCTGATCAATTAGATGTGCGAGTCGGATTGTGGTACAATGTCGCCTCGCACCAGGGTATCACCTCCTTCAAGCGTATAACGGACCGAGTCAAGCGAGCAGAACCGGTAGTCATGGCATACGATATCGAGACGACCAAACAACCTCTGAAATTCCCCGATCAGCAGACGGATCAAATTATGATGATTTCATACATGGTCGACGGACAGGGTTACCTCATCACGAATCGAGAGATCGTCAGTGAAGACATCGACGACTTTGAGTACACGCCAAAAGACGAATATCCGGGAGATTTCACCGTCTTCAATGAAGCAGACGAGCCGGCCCTGATTCGGAGGTGGTTCGAACACATCCGGGACTGCAAACCTACAGTCATGGCGACGTACAACGGAGATAGTTTCGATTTCCCATTTGTCGACATCAGAGCCAAGATACATGGTATCAGCATGTACGACGAGATTGGATTCAAGCCGGACAACGAGCTGGAGTACAAATCAAGGCATACCATGCACATGGATTGTTTCCGGTAAGCTCAGCAACCCTCATAGCAAGGAAGTCGAGCTAATGATGACAGATGGGTGAAGCGAGATTCGTATCTACCCCAAGGAAGTCAAGGTTTGAAAGCGGTCACGAAAGCGAAATTGGGTTACAATCCTATCGATCTCGATCCGGAGTTGATGACACCGTAAGTCTCGCTGAGTGGGCAGAATTGACAAGTAGGTATGCCATCGAACAACCACAGATCCTTGCTCAATACTCCGTTTCCGACGCCGTCGCGACCTACTACCTGTACATGAAATATGTCCATCCTTTCATCTTTTCGCTTTGCAACATCATTCCCCTAAATCCGGATGAAGTCCTGCGGAAAGGAAGTGGAACGTTGTGCGAAACGCTGCTGATGGTATGTCACTCCGATGTTCCCAGCTGACAGACAGGTGGAGGCGTACCAGGCCCACATCATCATGCCTAACCGACATGAAGATCCTCATGGTGTTACCTATGAAGGACATCTGCTAGCGTCAGAGACGTATGTTGGAGGTCACGTCGAAGCCCTGGAAGCTGGTGTGTTCCGAAGCGATATTCCAACAAACTTCAAGATGGAGCCCAGTGCTTGTCAGCAGGTGAGTTTGGCGTCTCGTCTGAAGACATGTGACTGACCAAACAGTTGATTGACGATCTCGATGCTGCTCTCAAGTTCTCACTGGTTGAAGAGGGAAAAATCTCGGTCGACGATGTCACCAACTACGACGAGGTCAAGGACCAGATCCAAGCCGCTCTCGAAATGATGCGTGACAATCCCAACCGTTTCGATACTCCCCTCATCTACCATCTCGACGTCGCCGCCATGTATCCCAATATCATGTTGTCAAATCGACTTCAGCCGGATTCAGTCAAGAATGAAGCAGATTGTGCTGTTTGCGATTACAATCGACCCGACAAGACTTGTGATCGACGGATGGAGTGGGCATGGAGAGGTGAATATTTCCCTGCCAAGAGGGACGAAGTGAACATGGTCCGACATGCGTTGGAGCAAGAAATGTTCCCGCCCAAATGGGCCAACGGACCTCGACGGCGGTTCATCGATCTCGGCGATGTCGAGCAATCTGCATTGGTCCATAAACGTCTAGGAGACTACTCGCGCAAAGTGTACCGAAAAACACACGAGACCAAGGTCGTCACCAAGACTGCAATCATTTGTCAGCGGGAGAATTCGTTTTATATCGATACTGTCCGAGCTTTCCGAGATCGACGATACGAATACAAAGGCCATCACAAGACTTGGAAGAAGGCTCTCGACAAAGCAAACGATGAAGGCGGAGCCGTCGCTGCGGTGGACGAAGCCAAAAAAATGATTGTGCTTTACGATTCGCTACAATTGGCGCACAAGTGTATTCTCAACTCGTTCTACGGTTATGTCATGCGAAAAGGTGCTCGATGGTACTCGATGGAAATGGCCGGTATCACTTGTTTGACAGGAGCGACAATCATTCAAATGGCTCGACAGCTGGTTGAGCAGATCGGTCGACCCCTCGAACTGGATACGGATGGTATTTGGTGTATGTTGCCCGGTGTCTTTCCGGAAAACTTCGACTTCAAGCTCAAGAACGGCAAGAAATTCGAGGTCTCGTACCCCTGTACCATGCTTAATCACCTTGTCCATGCTCAGTTCACCAACGATCAGTATCATGAACTAGTCGACAAGGAGACTGGCAAATACGAGGTCCGATCCGAAAATTCGATCTTCTTCGAATTAGATGGACCTTACAAGGCCATGATTCTGCCGTCATCGAAGGAAGAGGACAAGCTGCTCAAGAAGCGATACGCCGTTTTCAACCCCGATGGATCCCTTGCCGAGCTCAAAGGTTTCGAGATCAAGCGACGAGGAGAGCTTCAACTTATCAAGATTTTCCAGTCGCAAATCTTTGACAAGTTCTTGCTTGGAACGACGACCGAGGAATGTTATGCGGCCGTGGCCGAGGTGGCAGATCAATGGCTCGATATCCTGCAATCGAAAGCGTCTTCTCTCAACGACGATGAGCTAGTCGACCTGATTGCCGAGAATCGAAGTATGTCGAAAACACTTGCCGAGTACGGCGGTCAGAAATCAACATCCATCTCGACTGCTAAACGACTAGCCGAGTTCCTCGGTGAACAAATGGTCAAGGATAAAGGTCTATCTTGTCGATTCATCATCTCTGCCAAACCAAACGGTGCACCTATTACGGAACGAGCTATCCCCGTCGCGATCTTTACCGCCGATCCTGCAATCAGGCAACATTTCCTGCGGAAATGGCTCAAAGATAATTCTCTAGTCGACTTTGATCTACGTACAATCCTCGACTGGCAGTACTATACCGAGCGACTTGGTTCGGTCATTCAAAAACTCATCACCATTCCTGCTGCCCTACAAAAAGTGCCGAACCCAGTGCCACGTATCCGTCATCCCGATTGGCTTTACCGTAAAGTCGCTACGAAAGAGGATAAATTCCAGCAGCATAAACTTACCGATATGTTTGCCAAGATGAATGCCACCGCCGTCAGCAGGGATATGGAAGACTTTGGAAATGGAAACGGGAAAGCCAATGGGCAGAAGAAGGCTGTCGTCAAGAAGAGGTCGACCAAGGACAAGGATATGCCAATCGAGTTGGCTCCTGATCCAATGGTCGATTACAGCGGTTACATCAGGGTCATGAAGAAGCAATGGAGAACCCAGCGACTTGAGCGCGCTCGAGCTAGGAAAGCGATGCCAAGGAACGATGGGCCGATATCGACAATGATGATGAACCGGACCGTCAATCTGGCCTCGCGACAATGGGATATCGTGCAGATTGCCAGCACTGCTAGACCTGGCGAATTCAAATTATGGTTGTCAATGGACGGGACTTTCCAATCGGTTCGATTACGCATCCCTAGAGAGTTTTACCTCAACTTCAAATCCATGCCTGGTGTCGATACTTTCTCCGATCACTACGAATCAGCCACAGTCGTCAGAACGTTACCTCGAGGTCAGACGGCTCGAAATTTGTTTAGGCTGATTGTCGATGAAGCGCTCTTTGTCGAGGGCGAATCTCACTTTGCAAGTTTGATCAACAGTCCGAATGTCGATGGCGCATACGAACTTCAGGTCCCTCTCATCGTCCGGGCACTCATCAATCTGGGCACGGCGTGTGGGATGCGTTCTAGTGCTCTTGGTGGACTCAACAAGGGTCTTGATAAAGGGTTCGATCTTTCCGATCTCGAAAGACCAGCTTCGAGTGTCATCAGGCATCAATACCTCGACGACGGCAAGGCTATCCGCTATCACCTTCTTTTCCACGCTACTGTCGGACAACGTCATCTCATCGGATTCTTCTCGCCTGGCTCATCGGCAAAGGTCTACGTCGTCGACAACTCGCGTTCACGACAACAATTGCCCAGCCCTTCGAAATGGTACGAGGAACGTGTCGAGCGTGCCGACAAAGGCATCTTCACCTACCCCGACGAGATGGAGTTTGCTACGACCTACTACTCGACTGAAGGTCAAGCGATGAAGCAGCTAGGAAAAGACCTACAAGCCGTTCGAAAAGGCTTGAACGTGATTGCTCTCTGCTCGCCCTTTGAGCATAGCTACTATCAAGTCAAATCGGCCATCTTCTCCGAATACCCATTCATCACCTTCAAAGCCCCACGAGACGAGGATGCTTCACTCATGTGGCTACTCCAGACATCGCGTCGAATGG
Source organism: Vishniacozyma victoriae (assembly GCA_017654735.1). Lineage (NCBI taxonomy): Eukaryota > Fungi > Basidiomycota > Tremellomycetes > Tremellales > Bulleribasidiaceae > Vishniacozyma > Vishniacozyma victoriae. The sequence continues at coordinate 3,005,181 of JADPYG010000088.1, forward strand.
TCACCCAATACCTTCGCTTATCGTCTTGGGTCAAGACTCAACTCGAGATTGCGACTCATTACGATGTCCCACTTGGTAATCTCGGTTCTGACCCCGGTGTATTCCTTGCCGATATCGATTTCGCCAGAAGACTCAAGGGGCAGGATATGATCTTATGGTGGTCTCCCTCTCCTCAACCTGATCTCGGTGGATCTGAAGGCGACAATAACGCACCGAAGGAGCTTGTACCTACCAACATGTTGATGAAGGGTACTTACTCATCCGTGGTCCTCGAGATGGAGGTTGCCGATCTCGCCATCAATTCGATTCTGCAGTCGGCTCTCGTCAACGAGATGGAAGGAAGTGGTACCGGATCCATGGCATTTGATTCAGCTTCGCACAATCTCGACGGGTACGCCAAGGGAACCGCCAACTCGAGCGTCATGCTTGGCGATGCCGTCTTGTCGACCCAGACATTCGGTGTACTCAAGACAATGTTGCGGGCATGGTACCTCGACAAAGCCCGAGCTCATGTCAAGGGTACCCAAACCTCGCCTGCCGATCTGGTCGTCAATCAATTCTGGCGCTGGATCTCCTCGCCATCTTCAAACATGTTTGAACCGGCTCTACATCGTTTCCTTCACGGACTGATGCGTAAAGTCTTCCTCCAATTACTGGCCGAATTCAAGCGGCTTGGCACCCAAGTGGTTTATGCCGATTTCAATCGGATTTTCCTGTTAACTACCAAACCCGATGCTGGATCTGCCTACGCTTTCGCTAGGTACCTCATCTCAGCCGCCAATTCACAAGAATTATTCCGCCATCTCGTCATTGATGTCAACCAGTTCTGGAATTACCTGACATTCATGGATATCGCAAACTTTGGAGGAGTCAAGATCTCGCCTGAACAAGCTGCTAGTCGTGAGCCACCTTCTTCGAAATTCGAAATCAGCATGGATTGGAATATCCAATCTTTCCTACCTGGCTCTCTTCAACCTGTTTTCGAACGGAATGTCGCGGCATTCATCTTTGCGTTATACACTGCCAAACGCAATTCGACAGATGGGCGAGCACCATTACGGGCAATCCATAATCTCAATATTGATCAACCTGGAGAAATCACCTCGGTCGTCAATCCTGCAAAAGACCTCGAGCACAAGGCAGCGAAAAAGAGTATCTCCCAAACTCTCACTCGACGTTTATTGGCAGATATCGCCGCTGTCAAGAAACGTCAACAACTAGCCCAGACGGACGAGGAGGAAGCCGCCGCACTCGTCTTCCCCTCTTTACCAGGTTCACGACTCGCTGCATCGGCCGCTTCGAAATCTACAAACCCAGCATTGGAACTCACGAAATCGATATGTGAAGTTTTCGCCCTCTCATCCGAACATAATATCGAGATTCAAGTCCTCAAGAGGAATTTACTGGATCTCCTTGGCGTAAGGGAGTTCTCGGTCGTAGCGGCATTCAAGAACCCTTGCGAGAGTGTGATTGTGCCCAACGTAATCTGTATGAGGTGTAATGCGATTAGGGACGTCGACCTCTGTCGAGATCCAGATAGATTACCGGGTGTAGATCCTGATAGTGGAGAGGTCTTGCCTCCTGCGAAAAAGACTTGGGTCTGTCATGTAAGCTTCCCATCTCCCGACAGTACAAAGCTGACGTACAGAAATGTGATGCGGATTACGACAAGTTCCAAATTGAAAGTCATGTCATTGAGAATGTTTCCAGGATGATTTCAGCGTATCAGACTCAGGATGTAAGCTTTCCTACCATTCCACAAAGAGCAAGCTGACAAATCTAGGTCATTTGTACGAAATGCTACACTTCTAAAGACGATAATCTAGCACCAACGTGTCATTGTGGAGGATCTTATAAGCCATCATTGAATCGAAACGAGATGAAAGGGAGGTTGGGAGTATTTGAGGGTATTGCAGAGTATCACGAGCTAGCTATGGCCGGTGATTATGTTACTTCCATCTTGGATAGGTGGTAGTGTGTTTCAAAACTGTACTAGAATTTTACTGTTGTAGCGTATTGTTGTAGCTCGTATAGAATGCATCATGCTCTATTATTCAAGACATTAATTACAATCTACGTTCCGCATCTACCTCCCAAGTAGGTTCTAATGGGATCATAGCTACCCCACCACTCTTTGCAGGAAGCACTTCGATAGCTTCAACAGCGTTCTCCAGGTATGTTTCGCTAATCAACCCATCCTCTCCCTTTGAGTCGGCGAGATTGACAGTCACGATCGGTAAGAATAAACGTCCGGAACGCATTGGGACAAGAACGATTTCTCGCTCTACTACCCCTTCGGTCCCCTTGTCGTCAGCTGTCGTTCATGGTAGAGAATTACACAGCTTACCTCAAGCAAGTAGTATCCTCTCTTGACACCAATCACCAGCCAGTCCTCAATCAACGGGACGATATCATATACCATCTTGCCCGTACGTTCCTCCGCGTCGCCGGCCCAGGCGAAGGAAGTTCGCATCTGAATGCGGACAGGGATGGCACGGCCTTCGTAAATCCGTCCTTTGTCTGGCGTTCTAGGCTCTATCGTCACCGTCGTCAAGATCTGGATCATTAGCATCTCCGACACAAAAGGAAAAGTTGACTGACTCTGCGGGAAGGTACATCGACTGGGATCTCTAATGTCCGCATGACATCCGGTTTCGGCATCGTGGTTAGGCGCTGAAGAGTCAGTAGTCGCCTGACAAGTTTGAGATGGGGACATACCTCCAGCAGGTCTTCGATCTCTTTCGTCGTACCTTGCCCTTTTGCGACGACCTCCTCCGCCCAACTAGAATCGAGCATCGCGGACCAGCCGCGGGACGCATATCCGTTCATCAATGTCCTATCCTTCAGCCGGCGATCCACTGCTCGTCGTAATCCACTTGATGTCGTGGCGTCGAGAACAGTCTCGATGGAAGCTTCGAGTTCTGTCCGGGTCAGCTTGCAATCGCTTCATGCGTCCCAGACAGCTCACCCTCGTCGACTGTCAAGTAATGGATCACTAGTCTCAGGACAGCTGGAACGTTCCCTGCACAATGAGCTTTGGGAAAAGAGGAATATAATGACGAGACCCACCGCCTTGGGCGCCGGTCGGCCGTATCCTGAACACTCTCGTGAGCGATTGCGCAGGCGCAAGAGTCTGTTTATCAGCTGCGTCATTGACGAGTGGAAGAGTGAACGCACCACCGAATCCGCCTTTCGACTACCGGCATCTACTGTGTAGCCCCATGCTGGGGGCTGAAGCTCGACCGATGCGATGCGGAGACTTTCGTCCGAGTCTGCCGCCATCGTAAATTGTGATACTAGGCTGTATCGTTAGCTTTGACGACCCGTTGTTGCTAGCTTACCAATCCGGGCGGAAGAAATCCTGTACGTTCACCGTCATTGGTAAGGCGACTCTAATATCCTGTGTTTCTGTCCATGTCGATTCGACGCCATCCTCGGCGGTATAGATGATGGTGACGCAAGCCTGGCTATCAGCTGAATTTATCGTCAATGACTGGACATAACATACAGATGCGTTATCCCCATGAGGAGTGCCAAGGTAGGGAATGACCACATCTCGCGTTGTCCCAGCCTCTAGATCGCCCAGTATCAATGCATTGTCCTGATGACTTACGGCTGCTTGTCAGCTACTCAACGAGAGACACAGACGGCTGATACTCACCCTGACCATCCGCCTTAGCGACTGATAGGTCATACTGCATCCCTTCCTCCATACTCTCGAGCTGCAGTCTAGCGTTCTTCAGACTGCAGCTATTGGTCTGGATTCGTACGACTACTTCCGTATCGCCATCAAGCGCGTCTGACTCATCAGCTGAAGTCCCAACTGTTGAAGGTCAGCTGACTGTGCCGAGGCAAGGTCAATTTCGCATGGACAGCACCGGGCGGTCGACGCATTAAGAGTTGTGTGCCGGAACTTGGTGGAGCATAGGAGAAGGCGAGCTTGCCGACCTCGAACTCTGTCCCGCGGAGTTCGTATATACCTTGAGCTAGCATCTATCGTCAGCCAGGTACGTATGGGGGCACATACTCGACATGTGAGCTTGATTGTGTTGATGCCTGGTTGGAGGGTAGATTTCTTGGCGTCGAAGAAGAGACCATCGGACGAGCTGCTTTGCCAGCCGGAGCTGATATTGGAGAGGCTGACAGGCTAGAGAGATCAGCTCAATCCTGGTAAATGTCAGACTAGACTGACCACTGGTAGTTTGTTTTTGACCTCGACCGTTACAACGGAGTAATCTGGTTTATCGCCATATTGCGCCACCTCATCCAGGAACCTCACTTCGAAAGCATCATGTTGTTCGACATCTGCTATCAGCTAGATCCCCACCGAGCTCTGAGTAAACTCACTCTCGTCTAGACCCTCACAATCGCTCAGACTGCTCATGACCCATTCCAACTCCCCTGCGTCTAGACCACTGGGCAATAAAGCGCATACACGCAGATATGCTAGGCCGAGCATCGTCCATTCTGTACCCCTTATCGGACCAAGTTCCCGGTGTGACCTGATAGCTCCCTCCAAAGAGAATTTAGCGACTGGAGTCCAGACTGATTGTGTTGCGCATTCCTTGGCTGAAGTACAGCATAGCTCGTAGGCAAGTTGCCAATCTTGGATATGCCTTCCATCAGCTCAGGACATGGATCAGGACATGACTTACAGAGCCAAGGCAGCAAGATCCGTCTTGAGCCTGATGATACTATTCACCTTCCCACAGGCTTCGTATGCCAAGATCGCTTTCTTCGTTAATGTAGTATACAGCTCCCTGAACACGTTTGCGTCATTCTTGGCCTGGACCAATTGTTTATTGGACATTTGTTGGCGTGGATATGTTTCTTTCTCTACTTCATCCGGCAGTGAACCCGTTTCCGATGATTCGAATAGAACGTCGTCGGCGACAGTGAGTAGAGCTGATGAAGCTGCGAATGGATATGCGTTGGGTAAATGACCGACCGCTACACCTATGCGCTCGACCTAAATGTCAGGTCATTTCCTGGAAGTAGAAGCTGGGACATACTTGTACTCTGGCAATATCGAGCAGCTCGGAACGGGCAGACTCATACGCCACCAGCCCAGAGTAGTCTCCATTCGGCCTGTCTATACGTGACCACTCGTCGCATCGCTGAACAACGTCCATGCAAGCGGTATATGTCCAGCTCTCGATAAAGTGTTCCGCGAGATCTTCCTATACCCATCAGTGAGACCTCTTGGATATAGGAATGAAGACGTACCTCACTCTCCCTCAATCTCCTTGTCAAGCTCGCTACAAACCATTGACCGCGCTTTGCAACTTCCGTGATCCTCCCCAATTGGCCCAACAACTTCGCCTGCCTCGCAAAGACATATACTCTGAAATCGAAAATACTAATTGCGCTCCCTTGTAACATCTCTCGATATGGTTTACTCCGAACGTCGAGCACAGGTAGGGAATCGTCATTGGGCGATGTTGCTCCTAGTTTGCCGAACCAGGATAGGTTTTGTTCTTTCAGGATCTGGAAGAATGTGGCTTCGAGTTCTTCGTATATAACCAATGCGTCTGATGGCAGGCCGACCGCCTCAAAGGAATGGGCGAGAGATTCCTGTTTATCAGCTCAGTGGCCCTTAGATCCTGGTGCATTGAGATCAGCTAACTTACCTTGAGCAGAAACCAGGTGCAAAAGTTCCATCCCACCATCATCCTCTGTGCTTCTCCCCTCTTGACTTCCTCCTCCCTCTCCACTATAGCAGCATCGAACGCAAGTACCACACTTTCCTTGATCTTGTTCACCACCTCCGGCCAAGCCGCTGGATCATCTCTTCCCTCGGCTGGTAGATTCACCTGAACGCATCTATCATCAGTGATGAGCGTAAATGGAAGGGGATGGACTCACCTATCTCGTTTACCGGTATTGAAATCCGATTTGAGCTTGCCCAAAACTCCAATATCTCGCCCAAAGACATTCTTGCCCGACGTCACGACAGCGGTTGGAGGGTTCACGAGTATGATCAATGGAGCTACTGCCCCTCGACGAGATGAGAGAAGCGAGAGCCAATCTCGGATGAATGATTTGGTCGAATTCTTATATGTCTCCGAATCCTACTCATTAGCTTACCTGCGCCATGAACGACGAAGTAGACCTACCTCGCAGACTACCATACATAGATTGACCAAAGGCTGCTCTAGTACACTCCCCAACGCACTTCTTCCACCAGTAGGTACATCTCCAAGCTCAACCAGCTCGACATTCAATTCCTGTATTGTCCGTAAAGAGGTCCGAGTGGTAGGTTTCCAATGTAGATTCCGTAAAGGCAGTTGATCCTTCAATGACTTTATAGCTTGATTTATAGGCTGAGAAGGAGCAGGATGGGAGGTATAGGTGATAGTGACTGGCGCCATGATGGCTAGTATGAGTGGGAGGGCGTGGTGGAAATCGCAAAGTCAATTGACGATTGACGCGTAGCATTTTGGAGTCCCACATCATCATCATCTATTCCAAGCAAGTATTCGTACATGGCATATCTATCTATACACAGAGGAATTTCTTGTATGCCTCATTATCTGTCTCCTCTACGAATGGGTAGCCTAGCTCGTCCAAGAAGTCGTGTAGAGCAGGTGCCGAGTTCTCAGGTACTTGCAGCCCTACGAGCACTTTTCCGACATCTATATTGTCAGCGTTGTTTCGTGCTCATTGCGCTCTGACTTACCAGCTCCGTGATTACGGTAATGGAAGAGAGAGATGTTCCAATCTGGTTTCAATCCACCAAGGAAATTGGCCAATGCACCGAATCGTTCTGGGAATTCTGAATATTTAGCTTTGCGCTTCTCCAGATCAACGAGCTAGACTTACCAAATCTGAACAGACGCTCATCGTTGACTGAACCCCTACCACCGACTAGATGACGGACATGACTCTTTGCAAACTCGTTCTCGCTCAGATCGGAAGCTTCTATGCCATTGTCATTCAGAGCTTTAATCACGTCTCCAATCTCTTTCGTACGTTCCGCAGGTGATGGTCCAGATGCGGACGAGGGCGATGAGCGGAGTAGGAAAGAGCAAATGATATGACCGGTATGACCCTGGGACATTCGGTATGAAAATTCGGTGACGACCCTGTTATCGAGTAAGTTGTAGAATTTGACGAAACTGGTAATCAGCTTGGACGTGCTACCATTTCTAGGGAGCTTACCTTCCAGGTTTTTCGGGGACTTGGACAGACATGAGGACCTCACGCCTTTCACCGAGTTCTGCTCGTTCGGCGACGAATCTCAGACGGCCAAAGTTCATATTTCCACCCGAGATGACTGCGACGAAACGCTTGTTTTTGCCTTGTAGGTCGTTACGGATAATGTGTGCTTTTAGACCTGCCAGCGACAAGGCTCCTGATGGTTCGGGGATGGATCTCGTTTCTGGAATCAGCATCACTTTCAGTCACAGATCACGGAACTCACCCTCAAAGACATCCTTGATAGCGGCACAGATCTCGTCGTTGTTGACTTTGATGATACCGTCTCCCAATTGCTTGCACAGCCTGAACGGTTCCTCTCCGACGATCCTGACTGCCGTACCATCTGCGAAAGGTCCAACCTCATCCAGCATTACTCTCTTGCCCTTTTGCAGACTCTTCTCCATAGCATCTCCATCTACAGTCTCAACTCCAATGACCTTGACACTAGGTTTAGCGACCCGCTTGACATATGCCGCGATACCCGAGATAAGCCCTCCTCCTCCGATCGAAGCAAAGATCCCGTCGAGCTCATCACAGTCGGTCATTTGACGGCAGATCTCCATCCCGACAGTTCCCTGACCGGCGACGACGTATGGATTGTCGTATGGTGGAATGAACGTTAGACCATCTCTCGTTGCTAATCTCAAGCATTCTGCTTTGGCGGCATCGAAATCGCTTCCATGTAAGACGACGTTTCCACCTAATCGTTCGACATTACGCCATTTGATAGAAGGAGTTGAAACAGGCATGACGACTGTCGCAGTGATACCAAGCGCTTTGCCCGCAAGAGCGACTCCTTGGGCGTGATTTCCTGCTTGTCAGATCCGGAAGTGGGGAGCGACGTACCTGCACTACAGGTGACAACACCCTTGGTCTTCTCCTCCGAAGTCAAGTGAGCCATCATGTTGTATGCTCCTCGAATCTTGAAACTGAAGACGGGTTGCAGGTCCTCCCGCTTGAGCCAGATCTGAGAGTCAGTCGAGGTTGTGTGCCTGATTTGATACTAACCTCGTTACCGAATCTCGCAGACAAGTTGGCGGCATAGGTTAGAGGTGTTTCGGGTAGAGATAGTGGTTTGGAGTAGACCTTTGCTGTGGGTCAGCTAGCTGCTTTGCCAAGGTGAAGCGAGATTTACACATCAAGATCATTTTCAAGTAATCTGGAACTTTTCGTCCCTTCTCATCGGTCGTCATCAGATGCTCGGGCAATCTATCATATAAATGATCTGGGACTTCCTCATCTCCACTATGTCCATTCAGATGTTTCGATCCTGATGGTGGGACTGGAGCTGAAGAGGCATAATCGATGGGCGGTGCGTGAGCCGGCGAACGGGATAGATGCGCTTTTGATGAGGAAGGCGATGTGAGCCCGTGTGGGTTTGGGGCAATGACTGCTGGGCTGCCTGTTAGCTGATTACCTGTCTCTATGTATGGTGCTATACTCACGCTGCCATTGCTATGTATAATGATTAGTGTATAGTATATACTACAATCCCTCTTAAATCATTGACTCGATTGATTTATGGATCTACTGAAATCTCAATTAGTGTGACACATATTGCTTACGTACACATTCATATAACCATAAGAAACAGGAACACACAGAGTAGTAGTACATCGACGTCAACCTCAAGTACGGGTACTCTCATATACTCTCTCATACTCTGTCACTGTAGCCTATACTCCCTATTCCTCAATCACGATGGCATCCATCCTCAGACACAAGGAGCCAAAAGGGGATCACTACAATACACAACTCACACATGCTTTGCTCAAAGGGAATTGGGCAGATGCAACCGCCGGAACTGCCCCGAATGGAACGGCACTGAGCTGGTCAGAATTGTTCAGGAAATGGGGCAAGCATACTGGAGCCAGTGAGTCTACTTTGGTAGCTCAGAGGAGCTACGGACACAATCCAAGACATTCACTGATCCCCAGACACCTCACTCTTGCATCACTTACGGGATATCTCGCTCCTCTATCTCTCATCACGGTCAATGGCCAGTTCGACATACATCAATCTAGCTGCCGACCCAAATACACCTCAAATCGCTCAAGCAAATGCCAGTGCTCCAGGATCATCATCTTCAAATGAAGGAACCACCACGACATCAGCTTCAAACTCGTCATTCGTCCACGTGTCTCATCCCCAGCGGCAGAAAGGCCGAACATCTGAAATCAATCCCACCGCTTCCTCCTCTAGGGGCACTAGCGTCGTACGACAGGCGGATGGAAGGGCTTCGTTTTTGAGTACAGGAGATCTGGATGGGGATGACGTACATGATAATGGACCTTGGTCTGAGAATGGAACGTGGTGGGCTGCGGTTGCGAGTGAGAATGTGGATGAAGTCAAGGAGGGAATACAAGCTATCGAAAGGTCTATCAAGGAGGACAAGCTGAGCGCTGGAGAGCTAGCGGTAAGTTGCAGATCCGCCATACTGATTGTGACAAGCTGATGGAAATAGAGCGCAAAGGCCATTCTCGTCTACCACCATTTCTCGATAGGGGAGCATGTTCAAGCTATCCGGATCGCAGAGGAGGTCGAAACAATCCAGGATCTCAGGACAGGTATCGTACATGGCGATGTAGGCGTGCTTGATCGTATACGGACGAGTTGCCTTAAGGGTACGTATACCCAGTACCATGAGACAGCCAGCTAATTGGGCAGGAATGAGCGTTGAGTTGAGCGGAGGAGACGGCCATACCGCGATTCAAGTCTATCTGTCCACTCTCCCACTCTTGGACTCCTTCGAGAGCCTTACACGCCCAACGCCGTCGTATATCTCTCAGGACCCCTCATCGCCAAAAGGCAAATTCGATTCTCATCAAGAAGTCTTTCGGTATTTGTCAACCGCCCTTTCTCGGGCGGCGGTACTGTCTGCCCGTACCACCGACGTCACTCGAACGCTTCGGATACTACGGACGTACCACTCCTTCTCGTCTTCGTGGCCACATACATTCCGACCAGTCCAGCGTCAGCGCCTACTTCTCCTCTACCTTCGAGCACTCCAAGCTGGCTATCCCGCACCCAACACAGCTTGCGCCACGCCATATCTAGTCGATATTGGATCTTCCCAAGCGCCAGGCCGACAAGTATGGAAGAAGGAGGTCCTTGAAGCATTCAAGCAAGGACAACAGTTGCTAAGCAGTACCACCACCTTCCCTCGAGCTGGAACTCTCAACCTACCCGTTCGACGATTTACCGAATCATGTGTTGCTCTGGCCGATATCCATTCACCATTCGCCAAAGAAGTGGTAGCGATCTTGTACTGGGCAATGACCCTTACTTTCCAATCACAATCACTCCTTCGACATCTTACCCGCTTGCTCGCCGTATCGGGCTCGTACGCCGATGCCAAACGGAACTTCGAGTTGTATGTCAAAATCGTCCTGAAAGACCGCGAAACGAAACAGCCTGAAATCTCATTACAACTTAAACGGAGACCGACTGTCGGCGAAGCTGCTCATCCTGACGAGATTGCCAGACAGGCACAAGAGGCAGAGGATGAATCAGGACCAGAAGCCGAGGAAAAGAAAAGCCAATTCGCAGAAGCTGAGAGTGATACTACTGCCGAATTCATCAGTACTCTTCTTGTTGGATCTAGGCTGTTGGTTCAGAATCTTGGAGAGGTCGAGGAGGCTTGGCGGTATGCTGGCTTGGCGGGCAAGATGATCTCGGTGACAGATCAGAGGAAGGAGCACATTCCTCGGGATCTGAGGGCAGAAGTGGAAGCTTGCAAAGGGATTGTCAGAATGGCCCTGGCCATGTCGAGTGAGATGCCTGGTATGCCTGACCTATTTGAGAAAGACGGAGCTGATCAGACAGATGTCGATGCGTCAAATCGGGCAGAATATCAATCGCAAGCGATCGACTTGCTCACTACCGCTAAGCTGCTGTCTCCGAAATCGTCAAAGGCGCAATACCACCTTGCTTACTGTCTAGCTGAAGCCCGACAAATCGAACCTGCAATTTCCGCAATCCGAACCTGTCTCGAACTAGATCAACAGAATGTACAAGCCTGGCACCTCTTGGCCCTTCTACTGTCCGCTTCAAAAGACTGGGAAGGCGCCACGAAAGCGTGCGAGGCCGGTATCAGGATATGGGAAGATGATGAAGAGAACGATGCTGCTGAGAGTGAAGAGTCGCCAACTGGAAACCCGGATGAGAATGAGCCTACTATCGGAACCAAAGATTTCGTTTCGCCTACTCCTACTGTCACTCAACCCACAGAATCGATTAGTGCCGCACCCATCATTCTGCGGTCAGGAGCTATTCGATCTCCCGCACCACTCTCGCCCGCGCCGCCTACCCGATCCAAGAAACTCGAAAATGTCATCAGGCTCAGGATCACGTACAAGACAATAGTCGAAAAGACTCGAGGAGCAGAACCAGCAATGGAAGAGGCTGAGAATTTATTTGCCTTCTTCTCCGAACGATCGGGCAGCGGAAGGTCTAACTTCGGATATAGGAGGGGATTGAGTGGAGTGATGAATCAGAGTATGATTAGCGTGAAAGATACTGGGGGAAGTTATGTTTCAGTTGCGGATCTGCAGAATGCCATGTTGGAGAACCCTGGGCACAGGACGAGTATGCTTTCCAGTGAGTCCCCTATCTTTTAACTGTGGATGAGCTGATCGGTAGTTCAAGCCCCCGAGGGAGATGGCGGAGCGTCAGAAGAGTTGTCGGAACTACAACTATCCAATACTACCTCACCGGACGATATGACTGCTCAGCCTGGAGGTGAAACGAATGAAAAAGAGAAGGAAATCCGGAATGAAAAAGCTGGATCAGTCGGACATCAATCATTACACCGCAAGATGCTTGCTTCACATTTACATATCCCCGGTTCGCGACAGGGATCATTGGCGGGCCCCAATTCTGGCCGCCGTCTTGGGACTGGTGCAGCTTCTACTCCAGGTATGTCTCGTTGTTCAAAGTTCGAGTTAAGGCTGATTCTTAGACCTATCACTACCTCGCGACCGTACAATGTCGGTCGGCTCGACTGCTACTCCATCTCTAGCTCCTACTCATGCTGCTACCCTGGCCAATACGTATGCTCCATCACGCCCAACCAGCCCACCACTCCCCGGCAGCGATCATGGGCGAACACCCACCGAGTCCCGAATCCTATCAGGTCTCTGGTTACAATCAGCAGCAACATATCGCCGATGGGGTAAAGTCGATCAGTGCCTAGTCTCCATCCAAGAAGCGGAGATTATCGATCCTGAAAACCCAGATGTATGGGTCCAACTCGGTCTACTCCACCGAACCACTTCCCCCCACTCGCCCCATCTTGCTATTGCTGCTTTCACCAAATCAGTCCTTCTTCGTCCAGACTACACTCCCTCAATTGTATTACTGAGTAAAGTATACCTGGAAACGGGACAATTGGAATTAGCTCATAACATGTTATTTCAACTTACTCAAGGTGGAGGATGGGATGTACCAGAAGCATGGTATTACCTCGGCAAAGCATGTGAGGAGCAAGGCAGGAAGGAGAGGGCTAAGGCTTGTTTTGAATATGCTTTGGAATTGGAATCGACGAGACCTTTTCGGACTTGGGCTGAGGCTGTGGATCGGTGGTTGTAGGCTAGGGGGGTTTTGGTGAATTGAGGAATTAGATGGCTCTTGTATTTTTAGGTTTGGGAGGGGGAATACAATCTGGCATAATGCATACAATTTGATCCTATCATCTATGACACTGACACTGATCTTTCAGCAATCAGACAATCCCCCTCGCTCCTGGCCGGATGCTCCGACCAAGTCTCCGACCTAGTCCTCGGGTCACCTATCTCCCAAGCAGACATTTCTCGATCCAATACTCGTGTATACGATTATCCCCACTCAATTCCGGATGGAAAGACGTAACAAGCTTCCTACCTTTCTTGACCATAACCTTTCCAAGATCCTCAGCTCGTGGTTCACCAAGTGGTGAATCGGAAGGAGCTAATGCTGGCTGATATTCTTCCGGCAGGGTCGCTAGGACTTCGACTTCACCTGCTTCTGCTAAAGAGTGGATTGCGGGTGCTCGGATAAATATGGTGTTGAATGGTTGCGAGGGATTACTGAGTTGGGGGATATGGATTGGGGCTTCGAATGATTCCAGTTGACCTAGCTTTATCAGCTCTTACATCACAAGACCTGAGGCCATGTAACGTACCACCGTATAAATTCCTCCATACTCTCAACCCTTTAATCCCACCCCAACCCCCAAGACTCCCACCATCAACTTTCCTAATCTTCCCACCTCCAATACCCCTATCAGTATCACTCATCAAAATCATCCCAGCACAAGTCCCCCAAACAGCTTTCTCAGGATCTTGTACGAAAGCCTTCAACCCCTCCAATAGTCCTGGTGTATGTGATGCGACTAGGGAGATTGTGGTTGATTCGCCTCCTGGCATTATTAAGGCTTGGCATGTATTTAATTCGGAGATGGACCGGATTGGAATGGCTGAGAGGGTGTGGTTTGGGATTCGGAGGCTGATTTGTCAGTGGATATTGGAGGTGGCGAGTGGGGGGTAACTCACCTTTCAATATAGTGGATATGCTCGATGAATGCTCCCTGAAGGGCTGGATATTAGCTGATGCAGGTCTTTGGTAATATAGTATGCTTACCAAGAACACCGATAGTCAGGTGCTCGGGCATGGAGCTGGGCTGGATGGTCATATTGCAGGTCGGGCAGCTGAGACAGGCAGTATATGTATCGGATCTTAGGCTCGATGATACGATCGTTGGTGCGATAGTATGTTGACAGTTACGGAAACGTGTGACGATCGACAAGTAAGACGATAGAAGCAGTGGGGATAGAAGTATAGATAAGAGCCAGAAAAAGTCTACAATCTTACAAAATCGACTCATCAATCTCGTGCCTCGGCTCGGCCCGGATCTAGACTGGTATAGGAGAAGGAGTCTCGTACGTTATATACATCAATCTATCGTCGCAACATATCTACATCTATACCTTATAACTTATACCTTGTAGTTCTTGAACTCTTTCCACTTTTCCATACTAAGCTGCTTGACTACAAACGCATGGAATTCAGGCGCTTGACCTTGATTCGACATATTGTATAATGGAACAGCAGTTCTCAGAGCCGCTTTTTGCATCTCCTCTATATTATCAGCTCTGGCAGGAGACCACGACAGCTGACGTACCCTTTCTCTCCAAATCCTGCTTGACGGTATCATCCTTGACCTCGACATCCTTCATGATAGTCCTGAAACTCTCGACGGTATCGTCCAATCGGGGGATGATGCTCGTTGGCGCGAGTTGACCGAGTCGGAGTAACAACATGAGAGCGAGGGGCTTGACATCATTATGATCCTTGAGAGCATCGAGGACTCGCTCGATGAAGGTAGGTAGGTCGATCTTAGTAAAGCATGTTCCGAGCTGGATGATTAGTCATACGCATGATTAATAGTGAGGCAGCTGACCATAGTGTACCTGTTTCGTCAGCTTGAGCGACCGCTTGGCTTGGGTAACTTACATAGTCTCCAAAGCAGTCTTTCGATTCTCCAAACCATCATCCTCAATGACTGGCGTCAGCTACGTATGAGTCAAATTAGCTTACCTTTCCAAGGACCCATCTGGACTTCTCGCTGGAGCTCAGGTCGAACAACAGTTTCCTGGTACAACATCGGCTGAAGAACATTGAGCTTATCGATGATAAGATGCGGTTTGTTCTGGAGAGCAGCATTGAACGAAGCTAGCGATAATCTCCTTACGACCTGATTGTCAGCTGGACACGGACCGCGTTAAGCAGCTACTCACAACATTCTCATCATGGACGAGAGACAGGAAATCAATAATGATAGGCGCAATCAACTCGTCGAAGCTGGACGAAGTATCGATAAATGTATATCGAACAGCGGCAGCGACGAGAGCTCGATCTCGGACCGAGGATGTCAAAAGGTTTTGGAGCTCGGGTAGGAACTTGTGAGGAGCGGTAGTGGTGAGTTTACCAATACAAGCCGCCTTGACATTTCGAACACTGTCCTCGCTGATATCGGAGTTTGCCGATTCAGAGTCCTGAGCGAAAAGGGGGGACCAGGAATGATCCGCCAAAGCCTCGAGCTGAGAGGAAGACGAATGGAGAATGACCTGATCTTCAGCTCACACTCGACATGCCAATCACAGTAGCTCACCTCCTTCAAGGCGTGTAGGAACAAGATCCTCTCTGCCTCAGTATCAGCACCCTCAATCTTGCTGACGAGTTCAGGCAAGAAGGCATCAGGAGCACCGACAGCCATGTTGCCTGTACATCAGCGACATTGAATTGAGAATGGGAAAGCATACCAGCAGCAAAGGCAGCGGCGCTTCGGACTTCCTCGCTTTCGTTCGTAGTATATTTGAGGACCTTGTCGAAGACGGCCTGACTTCCAGAGAGATCGCTACTTTGTCAGCTATCGAGCGTTAGAGAATGATGGTGGACATACGAGACTCGACCAATCTCCCCGATACTCAGTAGAGCAAGGTAGATATCAGCCTCGGCAGCTTTCGATGACTGCATGTCAGCGCCGAGCGATGCGCAGAGGATAAACATACCTTGATAGACTTTTCAAAGATATGCAATACCTGAGAAGACGATTGGGGTGCGGCACCGACTACAGATCCAATACACCTAGCGGTGGAAGCTGATACACTGGTTCCACCGGCGGTAGCATCCGGAAGAGCTTTTCCAGCTTTCACATTGGCGACGAGCTCATCTGCGAGGCTAGTCGCCACCTGAGGATCGCCTCGAACGTACGCTCCGCAGAATACAGCCAGAGCGTCATTGAGAAGTGGGTTGTTGGTGGGCGTGGCCAACATTGATTTGATGCTCGGTAGGACTTGTTCCGTGACGGTATGCCTGCATTGAGGTTGATGCTCCAGGATCAAGGCGACGGCTTGGAGAGCACTGGGAGTTTCGATAAATGCCTTCAACTCGTTAATCAGGGCTTCGGCGGTATCGACAGGTAGTGAAGAAGCGATTCGATAAAGGACATGTTGAAGACAGACGAATTCGGTGTTTTTGCCGGCTGACCTCTTGCTCCTCCTGAGAGCGACCATGACGTCCGGAAGAACTTGTAGTAGCCAATCCTCAAAGACCTGACCTCCACATGTTGGGGCTTCGGCAATTCGACCAATGACCTGCATGGCTGTACTGGCGGAAGCTTCGTTTGCGAGTCGGGACTTGATGAGTGGGAGAGCTGTTGGATATGATTGAGTTAGGATGTCGCCTTCATGCACAAGAAGGTCACCTAGGGTTTCGAGAGCTCGTTCTCGGATATCGGTATCGACTGTCGTATCGCCCAATACATCTGTGGTGGCTTGCAATAGTTTCTCGATTGGAGCAGTAAATGCGACAGCCAATGGAGAAGAAGTACCCTTGGGTCGAGCGGTATGTGCGAGCGAAGAAGCAGCGCCGAATGCTTCAGCACTGATTCGATGGAGCTTGTCCTTCATACATCGGGTCATGGCATTAACGAGTGACTCGACATGAGAGCCGTAGGCTCGTGGATGATGCGTGGCGAAAAAGGTGGAGAGAAATGAGAGGGCAGCAATGGCGAGAGAGGATGTAGCGGCAGTATCGACTGATTTGAGTGATTGAGTGACCGCTTTACAAATGGCGTCTGATGATGTCTCGAGACCACCTTGAAGGATATCGGCAGCTTGGCGTAAAAGCACAAAGGCTTGTTGTCGGGTCGGGGCAGATTTGGCCGAAAGCTCCTTGAGAGTCCCGCTCAAGAATTGAGGTGTACAGGCTTGTAGTCGAAGAGCAGCACTATCATCAGCCCGGTTTCAAGGTATCCAAACTGTAAGACTCACGAATCATCCTGAGCACTATCCTCGTCCATGTCATGACTCCTCTTTCTCTTGTTCCTACCGCCCGAAGCAAGCTCAGCAGTCCTCGCGATCGCCGTTTGATTCAACAACACCTCGAACGCAGTGAGGATTTCGACTCGAACACTCTCTTCCCTCTCGTTGAATTTCGAGATGAGGACGCCAGCAGCATTATCGTAAAAGTCAAGAAGGAGTTCGAGACGGGTTCCGAAGATGGATTGTAGTAGCTTGGCTGCTGATCTTCGGATCTTCCAGGAGTCGTCTTCGTCGTCAGAGTATTCTCCATCGTCAAAGTCGTCGTCCTCGTCATCTCCGTTCATGTCGACGTCGTCCTCGTCTTCGTCAATCTCGACAAAGTTCTGTGCGTCAGCTTGCGGCGAAAGAATCCTGCGCTTTGAGCTTACTGGGTCGTATTTGACCAACTCCAACGCTCGATTGAGGATAGGGTTGATCGCCGTAGCCATCTCTGCCGGACACCTCAGTACTAGTGTCTCGAGCGCCTGTATATCAGCGCGGTATTCGTCCCAAAGGGCAAAGCTTACAGCTAGACTACCCTCGACAGCTTCTGTCTGAGTAGGATCAGAAGCCTGATCCAAGATCATCCCAATCAATTTCCCTTCACCGACCAAACCTCCTACTTTGCCCACACTCTGCCCTTTTGCCAAACTAGCAATGACTCCGACCCATATACGGGCTCCTTCTCCACCTTTCGACAGACCCTCTACAATCTTGCCCTTTACAGGGTTGTCAAATAGGGATGGATCCGTAGCGACCAGGGCGGAGACGGCTGGTATAGCTCGTTTTCGTAATGACGGACGACCAGAATCGAGGACTTGAACAAGTGACTCAATAGCGGGAGTTTGAATGTTGTTTCTTGTTGCCCATGCTGGATACTTTGCGTACATGTCGGTCAAGATTTGCAGGAGTTCGGAAGCCAGTTGAGGATTTGGGTCGGGCTGGGTATCAGCTTCAGTGGATCTGTCCTTCCGTTAGAGCTTACCTGAGTCAAGACGGATAGGACCTTCTTGTTGATGCTCTCGACAAATGGCACGAGTGACTCGCCATCCATAGGCATGTCCGATACAACCGATTTTAGAGCTAGGAGTCAGCTAGTTCCCACCATGGATCGAATTAGCTTACCGAGACAAGAGATATCCCTCTGCTCCTCATCCGTCGCAGATATCCCCTCCAACAGCTGATTGGTGATATTCTTCAAGCTCGTTAACCTTGGCTTTCTACTTAGGCCAGCAACGCTAATTTGTCAGTTCCTTCTTCTCTTCCTTTGGCAAAGACATACCAGGTGACTGCCAGATTCTTGACTTCAGAATTGGTATCAACCAAGAGCTTTAATGCCATGTCTACAATCGCATGTTCCGTGACTTCATCAGCAATGAAGAAACCTTCTTTGGCCTTTCCTGTATTCCAGAGAGATGTCGAAGTGGTGATGGCAGCTGGCTGACGGGATAATTCCTTGTTGAGATCCATCAATGCCATTGTTCTGATGGTTAGCTGAGAGCTTTCTAGTCAGGGCTCGCTAGCTCACCTCAAGTCCGAATCGGTATCTTTCATCTTACCATCAGCTACCGCACATGACAATAGGGTTTGAGGATAAACATACCTTGTTCAACAACTCCGCCACCTGCGTGAGTGCAAATATAGGTAGCCTCGTAGTCATTTTGTATTATGTATCTCTTCTCTGTGGTATCACCAAGTTGAGAGTGAGGTGTACAAGAGAAGGAAGGGAATATGAATTGAATTGAACTATCTGATCATCCATCCATCCATCAGAAGTCCTAAAGCAATGAGAGAGTCGCGTAATCTGTGCCTGAATTTTAAATGGGTGGCGTATTTAAAAGGTAACATAGATTTCGATTCTACCCTCTCCTCACTGACATCTATCAACCTCAGCCATCTGAATATCGACCAGACAGCATCAGGCCAAGCTCCTCGTTCGCATATCTTCATTTAGACCCTATCTAAACTCCGAACAAAGACACTCTTCGCGCCAGAATGCCCGTCCCAGTCCGCCTCCGACTCGCCCGACACGGTCACCGTCATAACCCAATCTTCCACCTAGTAGCCATCAACTCTGCCAAACCCCGTAATGCCCAACCAATCGAGACACTAGGTCAATTTGATCCTATACCAAGGGTAGCATCTACCTCAGCACTCCCACAATCAAGTCAGGTATTTGGTGAAAAGAAATCGGCTCCTGTACCTAAGGAGAAGAAGGTGGAATGGGATGTTGGGAGGATCAATTATTGGTTAGGTGTTGGGGCTCAGCCTACGAAATCTGTTGTGAAACTTTTAGAACGAGTAAGCTAGCTGAGACCCTCGCCCAAGATCCAAGCTGATCATGTTAGGGAGGAGTATTGACGACACCACATCCATGGCAGCACCGATATTCACCTGCTCCTTCATCTCTTTCATCTCTTTCT
Organism: Vishniacozyma victoriae; assembly: GCA_017654735.1. Taxonomy (NCBI): domain Eukaryota; kingdom Fungi; phylum Basidiomycota; class Tremellomycetes; order Tremellales; family Bulleribasidiaceae; genus Vishniacozyma; species Vishniacozyma victoriae. The sequence continues at coordinate 3,024,646 of JADPYG010000088.1, forward strand.
ACCAAAACATTTACATCACCTTCGACAAGTAGACCAGACGCAGCATCGGCTGGAGGTGCATCAGCACCATCTCTGAACGCAAAGACAACGGGTTTCCAGGGCAAGACGGCATCGTAGGGTCATCGGAAGAGCTTAGGGCTTCATATGTATCATTATACGTTTCCTCCTCTGTCTAGCTTCACCCAATCTCAAATTACCTCAAGCTGAACTATGCTGCTGGACATTGGATATTTCAATTGTTGAGGTCTGACGACACGAAGGTTTGACGACACGAAGGTTTACTCTCTCCACCAACAATGCTGCCGTCGCAGGCGTTGCTCTTCGTATCCTTCTGAAGTGGGGTATACTCGCTGCTCCCTTCGCTTCGCCCTCCCCATTGAGCTTTTGTCCAATCCATCTTCTCCCTGTCCTCCTTACTCGTATTCAGTTATCTACGATGTAATGCTCTATGATGAATTTTGGTTCCGTGCCTGGTAAGTATATTTTTCTGGGATGCTCACTTGCTCACATTACTCTATACCTCTACAGCTAATACACTTGTCGTGCATACTCTCCACGACAACTATCCAGACCAGATAGGAGCTTCGAGGACCGTATCACCTCTGCCCAGCACACGCTCTTGACTCTCCCGCCCTCAAGTGCAAATAATTCCTACCCCAAAATGTCCGGCCCGCCCAACGCAGTGGCTTCCTCCTCCCGTTCCGAGAAGAAGCACAAGTCCAAATCCAAGGATAAAGAACGTAAAGATAAAGGCAAAAGTAAAGACAAAAGCGAAAAGACCGGTCCATTCGAACATCGTACATCTAGATTACGATTAAGTATCCCGCCTCGGTATGGGGCTGATTACATGGCTGGAGTTAAAGATATCTTGAATGGTATGCTTATGAGGTGAGCTCTAAGTCTCTGGAAACTTGACTGAGCTGATGGGTAGATATGTACCTCAGATGAACGGTGTGCTTCTTGCTCATTGGGAACATGAGTTGTTGGATGATACTGTTAATATCATCAATGAATGTCCATTTGGAGTGTGCGAGGTACAATTTTACTCTATCCTCTGGGCGCCAAAAATCGGGCAGAAGCTATGTAAGCTTGCCGATCTTTCTTTTGATAGGTAAAGCTAAATAATCAGACGGCACCCACTCCCTCTCATCACCTTCTCACATCTCTCTCTTATTCTCGAAAACATTCAATATCTCAATCCCGCTACAACATATCCCCACCGATACACTCGAATTCGAACATACCGCACCGGAGGACGATGCCGACTTGGACTCGGAGGATGATATGGATTTGAATGACTCTGGTGTTGAGGAGGTCGGAAGGTGGAAACGTAAATCCGATGGTAAACTCCTAGGAGAAGGAGGAAAAGCGGTCAAATTCACCGTCATTGGGTAAGCTGCTGTTCGACTGTATTTTTCTGAGCTAACCGCCAGACTGCAAGTAACGAATCAAATGCTCTCCCTCACCGGATCATTACTCGACGACCCCTCCAATCCCCCACCTCCACCTGAAATCCAGTCTATTCGAGCACCGTCACCTTCCCCCACTCCCTCGCTGCCAGACTTGGAAGTCGAAGAGCCACCCAGACCAGCAAAGAAATCGAAAGTCAAACCTTCAGCCCCAACTCAAGCACCATACCAACAACAAATGAACGGTTCTTCACAAGCTCCCGTTGTCGCTTCATCCGTACCCGAACCTGAGATTGATGAACGATTTTTATCTGCTAGAGAACTCAAGGCGAAACATAAGGCCGATGCTAAGAAGAAGAGGGATGAGAGGAAATCTAGGAAAGAGGAGAAGCAGATTGATATACTCGAGGAGGCTGGTGCTGGGATGATGGTCGGTATGAATGGGCATCAGGAGGAGGTCGGAATGAAGCGTAAAGCTGGAGATGTGGACGGAGAGGGTAAAAAGCGCAAGAAAGCTAGGGATTAGTGTGCCGTGGCCTAGCGGATTGCTCATGTTGAGGATGCATGCCTCTTGTATACTCATTGTGACGGAGGTCAGAACATGGCCATCGCTAGTCACCATACGCCTCGCTCGGACTTATCTTCTCGACATCAACATCGAGGCGAGGGTCAAGTCAGGCGATAATAGAGACAGGGTAATGGGACGGGACTCTGATGATACACATCTCTTGACAACTGATCTACACTCTTATTGATGGTGATCCCGGACAGACTTTTGTCTACTTTCCTACCTGCTGATGATATATGTATCCTATTGCTACTTGACAACCCATTTCGAAACGATATCCCGCTCACTGTCACTCCAATCATCTATCCTCCGGCACTAGTGGCCCCCTGCGGAAGACCCAGCTTGTCGAGAAATAAAACGCTGACGAAATGCCATAAGCCAAGATCGTCGGGAAGACCCGCTCGATACTGCGAGGCGAGGTGAATTATATGTAGAAGGTACTGTTGCGGTATGTCCTACTTCATTAGCTTTTGCTCTCATGATGACTTACGCACTGCTGCAGTCTTGGCGGAGATCTTGGCGATGTCGAAGGCCTTTTTAGACTCGGGACCGTCGGTAGCGGGGATATGTTTCATAGCGTCGGCGGCCATTTCAGGTCGATTACTAGCCAAAGCGAGACACATGCAAGATGCGGCCTTGCCAGGATTCTTGGTGTATTCGACTTTGATGTCTTCTTTAATCCTGGCGACGAGCTTCTCGTCTTGCAGCTTCTCAAAGGTAGCGAGGGCTTTGAACATTTTGTCGGGGTCGCCCTTGCCGGTCAGAATCTTCATTCGGCTCGGGTAGTGTTGGCTTCCGTACACGTACTCAGCGTACTGCTGCATACCGTACTTGTCGATGTCGACGTCCATGGATTCGGATGGTCGGTTGGTCGAGGTGGCGACTTCGGCCATATCGGAGAAGAACGCACTATCTGTTCAGCTTTTCGTGTGGAATCGAGAGGGGGAAATTTACCTCCTCTTCTTTAGAAAATGCAGGTGCAGCCTGAAGACCCAACCGTCGGTCGTCAAGAATGAGATCTCGGCGTGCGGGTCGGAGTAAAGCGGATGGAGTTTTTCTCGAGTAGGTTTCTTGACCTTGACGGCGCCGTCCATGGAGAGTGAAGACATCTTGATATGTGGAAGTTTTGATGGGGAGGTTTTAGTTTTCGCCATATTGGATGTTGTGAAGGATGAGTGATGAGTGATGAGTGATGAATGATGAGAAGAAGAATGACAAGATTGATTGAATGTGAAGGTGAGTAGTAAAAGTGAAACACGTCTTCGGGCTTCAGGGCACGGACATATAAGGTTACACACATACACAGTTGTGTGTAATAAAAGGGGGACGTGCTTTGGGCTAATCCCGCTTCTCGTCAGCCGACGACCTTGCCCGCAGTGCTGCATGTGAATGCATTGAGCTGCAGAAGCCATGATGGGGATTTCATGAGAGAATGAACTTCTATCCTGCCTTGTCCCCGAAAACGATCATTCTCCAACCTTATATTGGCAAATTTGCCGGCGACAGTCAAGATACTACACTGTCTCGTGCGAATGATAATTGGCGACCAACAGTCCGAGAAAGTAGCGGGGCGGAATGCCTTCGCAAGTTGCAGATGGCTGTTTGCAGATGTCGTCGATTGTATATCCGTACCTAGAAAAGGCGAGGGTCGCTTTATGGCAGAGTCGAGGCGAGTCCGTAAATGCGCCCAGTTTGAACGCTTCCCATAGAGATAGACCGAGTGCGTGAGGATCGGATTTTGGGCATCCACTCGAGCCTCAATCATCTTCCAAAGTTCAATCTTGACTCTTGACATCTGCAAGTGATCGCACATCTCGAGAAGGGCGTGACACTCTTTGGCTGAGTCGAGTGGTACGGGCCCAGTCGCGTAGACAAAATCTAATAGTTTTCGAACGAATCAGGCGGTCTGGTTGAGTTGAATCGGGGCATCTTCGAGAGACTGGTTTGATGGGACAACAAGTAGACCCTTGATGAAGTCACTAGTATTGCTAGCTTAGTGGTCGAGCTGATCGTTGGAGACATACCTCTTTTGCGCCATGATCCAGGCATGTACTTTGAAGCTGACCTTATCGCTGGAGACAAGCTTGACCTTGGCGTCGGGATCATTGTGTTGGGGGTCAAAGATCGATGTGCGTTGTTTGGCATCGCTTCTCCTTTACTCTGGGGTGCCATGTTTGGCCGGAGTTGACTTGATGATGGAATGTTGAATGAGTAACTTCGCAAAAGCGGTCAAAGGACGTGGTCCACAGCCACAAGTCAGGCGAGCTAAAATGTCTGTGCTGAGTCTAAAGCCTCGTCAAAGATGCTACAAAGATGCATCCCATCGCTACGCATATATCATGCAGTGCGTCACGTTCCTCCGATCCTTGCTCCCTACATTTAGCCTCTCGGGTCTTAGGATGGTCGTCCAGTCCTGAGATCTGCGCATCCCTCCGCTTCCCACATCTCCTCAAATCGATGCGATAGATCCTGAAAGCCTCTCTCCCTGTAAATATCCTTTCCGCCAACGGTCCCACTGTATCGAAAATTGCCGGTGAGTAGCGTGGCCAAGAACTCCGAGGGGATGCCCTCGTAGAAGTCCATTTGCCGGGAGATCACAGAGTCGTAGGGTATGTCCATTCGGTGAAACATCATGATGATATCGCTGCACGCAATGTGATCTCTCGCCCCCGCCGCCAACTTGAACATTCCCCAGAGATAACCAAATTTGACATCGCAGTCCCGGCGGCGGAGTGATTCTCGAAATCCTGCCCAGAGAATTTTTTCGAACTCGAACATGAGTAGATATTTGCATATTCGTATGAGAGCATCGAAATGGGACGTGTTCAGATCGATGAAAGTTTTGCCTGAGTACACAAGATCGATGAAAAGTCGAAGGTCTGGAGAGGGTTCCCTCAGATGGATAGTTTGTTGCGTTCCGTGGACTGTGCCCATCTTGTGTTCCGCGATGAACACGCTGTAGAATCAGTCCCAGCTATCAACTACAGATGAACCGTGCTCACCTCTTTGCAAATTTGACCGATTTCACCCCGAAACTGACACCATCCCCTGAATTGAAGACCACATCGGCGAGAGGGTCCTTGTACATCCCATCCCATTTATGCTCACTCATTGTAGATTGACGTTGGTGAGAGTGATAGTGGAAGAGTGAGAAAGGAGACGCGCACGTAGGGTCATCCTAAAACTTTTTCGAGGGATTGCGCTCTGATCTACACACACACAATAAGCAAGGGGCCGTGACCCCCGAAGTCCGAAGTTTCGGGCGTCGGTGAGGCATTTATTAAAGGGCGCGGCGCCGCAAGTCAATGATATGTAAGTCATAATGAAGTCCTGACTTGAACGCAGGACGATGCTGCATACGCGGTGGCCGCTGGTCAATGCTTTAGTCGCATACGACCGAAGGGAAACTTTTTTTGGCATTCTGTATATCACTCTGGAGGTATATCGATCCGGAGTCATGTCGACCGCTCAGCACTTGCGTGGTGCCTCCTCTTTAGCTCTATCCTCGTTCCAGACCGAATTCTTCAACCACTGAGATGGCAAGACGAGTATGGTCATGGATCATCAAGGGGTCGCCTGGGGTATGTTGACTCACCGCCATTCAAAGACCTTCCAGGCGTGAACTCTTGTAAACGGGTCGCGTGGTATCGAGTCGAAACGGTAAATACCATGGTTCCGGCAGGTCCAAGTTCACTATCTTCGGACAAATGACCGAGGAGCCAATGCGCAGTCGCTAGTCCGAACAAGGTCCCGAGGGGGAAGACTTTAACAGGGGACCTGGACCTCGGCGTCCCGCACAAGACTTTCACATATTGTCGAGACTGGATTTTGGTGACGGTCTCAGAGCTAGACGTAGTTTACAGTTGCGGACTTCGAAAGTCACTGAGGCGTTTCCAGAGTACAGTGGTAGGTCGATACAAAATCGGAAATATCAGCCTTTTTGGTCGGGATAGAAAGGGGCAGATTCTATCGAGAGAGCGGAGGGCAGCCTCAAGAAGTCACTGACGAAGGTACTCAAATTCAGCTTGTTACGCTTGGTCTGGGCAAAGGAATGAATTTCTTTTGTCGAAGGTATCAGACATCCACTTTGAAGCTGACATTATCACTGGAAACCAGAATCACTTGCCTTCGGGCTTTGATGGTGCTTGCTCCACTTGATAGGCGTTGGTTCGATATGTTGACTTTCTGCTCTCTCACTAGCAGTGACGCTCTGCGATCGGGTGTCTGGCATGGTCAATCAGACAAGTGATAATCAGTAGTGAAGATCTCAAGTGTCCAAAGGACGAGGTCGGTCCAGGCACAAGACAGGAGAACGATACATATGTATATTCGATCTATCCACTTGAGCCGATTAGGTGTCTCCCTCATCCCTCACAGAACATAGGGCACCCGCTGATTGACTACGCTCTCACCCACTCCATCGTGACTTGGCCCCACATATAAATCTAGCTGACTTCGTAAAGGGCCGCAATCGCTTTCGAATCCCGCTTTACCCAGACCACTTCAAGCGTTGAAGCTTGTCGCGAGTTATGATACCTTTTGGTGTATTTATACCTCAGCATCAGAAGCGGGTAGACATATCGCATGGGTAGGCCCTCGAAGCGGGCAGAGTCTTTGGCGTCGTTGGCAAATAGGACCTCCTCGGTCAGACCGGCATCGTCCAGCGCTGCGATTGCCGCTTTCGCGATCTTGAAGTCGTCTCTCAAGGCCCCCACCCTAAAGATCTCCCAGATGTCCATGGTCGAAACCCCTTGGATCTTGGCTACGGTCGCGAATTGAGGTTCCAAACGGATTCGCACCACCTGCGAGATAGTGTTGCATATCTGTGGTGCATCTAAGCGGTCGGACAGCTCGAACAGTTGTTTGCAAGTGTCAGAAGTGAGGGTTATCATCAATTCAACGTCGTAAACGGTCTGAATGTGAACTTGCCGCAGAAAGGATAGAAGGGTGGTACCCGGGTGATCGAGATATATCGGAGCCGAGTCGAGGGATTGTCGCGAAGGGACATCCAACAGGTCCCTGATGAATCCACTGCACTGGTAAGCCGTAGTCTGGTTGAGTGCATACCTCTTCTTCTTATAAGTCCAGGCGTGTATCCTAAACCCTACGTTGTCGTTCGAGATCAGAATGATCTTCGCATTTGGGTCATCGTATTGGTCGTTCCATTGTATCTCGTCCATCTTGGAGTCTTTGTCCTGGCGTTGTTTGGTTGAGGCTTGTTAAAAATGATGAGAAGGTGAATGAAAGACGGAGACTTGAGTGTTTGGTCCAAGTCGACGTCGAAGGGCACGTCCCTTCCATCCTATACGGACGCTAGTCTCCGCATGTAATGACGAAGTCAGAAAGGTCGGCTGTCTAGGTGGACAGACCGCTCACTGATCATGCAATCATCAAGATCAGAAATGTCAGCTTAGCAGAAGGACAGAGCGCAGATTTAGCATGCACCTACATGTTTTGCCGGATCACACAACGCAAGCTATTCTGATCACCCTTCCTATGTCGGAGTATCTTCCCTTCCTCCTGCGAAGAGCGCTCGGACACCTACCATCAGCTCGAGGCTCTCCAAACACTCACCGATCATGTCATCCTCTCGAACCTCTTAGCAATTTCCTCCCAGCTCGCTCTAGCATAGGTTTCTTGAGTCCTCTGTCCACCAGATCGAGGAGCATTCACCGGTTGGAAATTACCAGCCAAGAGCGCGCTGAGGTATCGCGGCGGGATTCCATCGTAATATTTCGGCTCTTGGGAACTGATGTAATCGAACTCTTTGCCGAACTGCTCGAAAGATCGGATAGCTTTAGCGGCGGTCTTGCCATCATTCCTCAACGCTGCCACTTTGAAAGTCTCCCAAGCAGTAAATCCCGGCGACTTCCCCATTTCCTCCAACTGGAGCTTGGTAGCAGTCCATATGGCCTCGTCTACACCACTACAATGAAGCTGATCGCAGATCTGGCTGAGCGCCATGTGATCTCTGAAAGAGATTCGGACGTTGGAGGAATTCGAGCAGTAAATGAGGTCGACGAATTTTCGGACGAAATCAGTCGCTTGGTTTAGGTAGATAGGGGCTGAGTCGAGGGGGCTATCGGAAGGAATGTCCATGAGATCCTTGATGAAGGTACTATGAATCAGTACGGATTCTGTTGATGATGAACGCTCGAAGTTTACCTCTTTTGAGAGAAATACCAAGCATCCACCCTGAATCCTACTCCCTCATCTGACACGAGCACGATTTCGGCTTTGGGGTTGTTGTGTGCTGTGTCCCAGCTCTTGACTCCTACAGGTAGTGACATTTTGATACTGTATGATTGTCAATGAGAGAAGTAGAATTTCGCGTCAAAGGGGATTCGGATAGTCAAGGTGAGTCAGCCGTTGTCAACAACGCAAAGACACACACACACATACATACATACACACATGGCATAAACAGACACTATACAGTGTTAAAGGGGATTGAACGCCATGGATACATGATACCATGACCTTTCCCACATCCTCCTGTCGTCTTCGGTATCATGATCGTTATATTCATAGCCAGCGAGGAGGAGAGCCGTGACGAAGTTGCCGGGTATGCCGATGAAGTGTGAAGGGGGTGCTCGATAGATATTTTGATGATTGATCTCGGCATCTTCAAAGGCCTGTATACAAACTCGAGCCATGTCGATATCACCTCTGTTGGCGGCAAATTTGAAGATGCTCCACGGATCCAGGTCGACCTGTTCCTCTGGCGACATCAACCTCGATCCTATGTCTTCCATCAGCGCGATATCCATCTCCTCCATTTGAAATTTGTCGCAAATGCTGAACAACTCTAACATCATACCCGTGGGAATGTTTTGAGTTGAAAGATTACGTGTTACAGTGAGGTCGACAAATAGTCGAACGGTCTCGCTGCCGTGGTCGAGCTCGATAGGGGCGAACTCGAGTGATTGCGCAGAGGGTAGCTCGAGAAGACCGCTGAAGAAAGCACTGTACGTTGTCAGAAAAGACTATCGATGCGTACTGGAGACTCGGTGTAAAGACTTACCTCTGCTTCTTCAGCTGCCAAGCCTTAACCCTGAACCCGATCATGTCGTTTGAGATGAGGATGATCTCAGCTTTGGGGTTATCATAATGGTCGTCCCAGATGACGTTTGTAAGTGACAGTGTGAAAGACACCCCGGTCCGACTGTCTGATGTTGACATGTTTGGTGAAATGTGAGGGATAGAGGAAGAGAGAATATAAGAGGAGGCAGCGATCATCAGTCGTTGTCAGGTCGAATAGGGAGAAGGTCCGTGCGTCTCTAAGTTCTTCGAGCTCTGTAACTCTGTGGCAGTATCAGGTGAGCATGGAATACATGAGGTCAATGTGCCAGATGTACTGTGGATCTTAGTCCACAGAGAACCCTTCGACCATTTACTCTACAGACACGAGACGAAGACAGTCACTGAGACTCGATTTCCTGGGCGAATACGAAGTCTCGGGGAAGAGTGCGCATCGGAGTGGAGCATGGACGTATCTTGACGGGAAGTTGTCGTAGAACGAAAGCGCTTTCTCGACGAGTAGGTTTCGAAGATCGATATGACCAAAATGTCTGATCGCGCACTTGGCCAAAGCCACATTGTCACGTCTCGCGGCAAGAGCGAAAATGCCCCATGGGTCGAAGTCCTTCGGATAGTCCCTTCGATCCATCCTGGCTTTGATGGCGCCTAGGACATAGGACAAAGGTCGCGATTGCTGGCGACTGAAGATGATCGCGCAAGTCGAGAAGGTTTTGAAAGCCAGCCACGTCGAGGCTGATATCGTGTGCCTTTGAAGATGTGACGGAGTCGATTTAGTGTCGAACGATATCGGCGTTTTGGTTCAAATAAATTGGCGCAAATCCTGCGGACGGTAGGAGGAGGAGGACTTTGATGAAATCTCACTAACCATCAGCACCCGAGCTCATCCCACGCATTTGCTTCCAATCACCTCTTCTTGCTGACATAGAACGCATCCACCCTGAATCCCACCATGTCTGCAGAAACAAGTACAACCTCGGCTCGAGGATTGCAGTGATAATCGTCCCACACTGTTTCTCCTCTCACTTCCTCATCGCGGTCCATCTGCTTGTCTTCATTCTCGCTCATGTTGACTTGGTGACTGTTAAGCCGAGTGGGAGGAGGTGACGGAGTAGACGGATGAGAAGAGAATTACAGGGTCTTCGGACCCCTTTGATCGGGTCATCAAGCTGCGCTGCTGGGCAACGGTCGTCAATAGTCGAAACATTCTTCCCGCTTGTTCAGGTGGCACCGTGAAACAGGTCCGTCGGCGTCCTTAGCCAATGGCTTCTCGGTTCTTCCCATCCCATTGTCTAAGAGGATGTTTGGGGGCGTTCCAGCCGGAGGAAGTGAAGGTGTTCGGCGACTTTGGTGAAAAATGAATTGACGGGTCCGACGATGTGAGCGGTCAGCTCAATAAAGACAAGACAGCATGGCCACCCGTGTCCAGCTCCACAGTCATACATTCAGTCGAGAGAGAACCTATGAGCTGCTACTGGGGCAGACAGGACTTGGACTGCCCTTGGAGCACTCAGGGACACGTACCTCTCACAGGTCGGACACTTGCCAGTCTGTGAGCAGTTTCCCGAGTCAAAAGCACTACGCATCAAGGCGTATACGTAATTTGGCGGGATGCCGTCGAAGAAAGAAGGTGGATTACCGGTGAGGAGCTGCTTTAGAGTGTGACCAGAGAGCTCGAAGCACCAAATAGCGCATACTGCGAGTTCGATATCATCTCGTCTGGCAGCAATCTTGAAAGCGTCCCATGCGTCGATTGGCGGTTTACCTCCATCTGGCTTTAGAGATGATCGCAGTGTCCTTAAGATGTCTCGCTCGACTCGAGGCGTGCCGAACATGTCTGAGAGCGACAGAAGAGCATCACAATTTGAAAGGTTGACCGAGACCTCAGTAGAAGAAGAGGTGCCAAGCAAGTCGAGAAAAGACCTGACCGCATCGTGGTCGTGCTCTAGATGTATAGGTGCATCCGAAAGATCTTGCTTGGAGGGGATTGCAGTCAAGCTTCGTATAAATTCACTGATAGGTGAGCATTATCTCGAGTCATAGATGGCTTTCCATACCTTTGGCGGGACATGAGCCATGTATCTACTCTCATCTCCACCTTGTCTCTTGAAATCAAGACCACCTTTGCGTCCGGGTTACAGTAGGTTATGTCGACAGCAATAGTATCATTTTCGCCGGGTGTCCACTCCTCCTCCTTTGGATATGTTTTGACTACACTCATATCGTTGATGGTCTTTAAAACTTCTTAAAAAAGGATGTAGTTGGTTAAGAGGTACCTCGATGTACTTGTTGTGGTTGTAGCCAGGAAGGTGGATGAAATGTTGATTGTTGATGCTTATTGTTCTCGGTCGGAGCTGGCTTCGGCCATCTTGACTTCGGCCATCCAACCACGGTCATCTCCGACCCGCGATCCGGATGGTGCAGGTGTGGGTCAAGCCTTCGCTGATGTGATGCAGTGCACACAGTCACAGAAAAGACGGGATGTCTGGCTGAGAAGGTAGCAGAAATCACATGCATGACCTGTCTATTGACACATCAACAGACTACGGGCCCACGATTTGCGTCGTCACGACTATTTAACATGGAAATCACGGCTACTTCACTCCATTTCCTACATTCGATGGTCTGGGTGAATGTGCCATTGCGGTGTTTGTAAGAGTGTCTGTATCCAGCAAGCATGAGACCTCCAACGTAGCTGCCAGAGATGCCGTCGAACTTCGAAACATCGCCGCAGTAAATTTCATAGTGGAGAATTTCGGCGCATTCGAATGCTTGAATACTTGCGCGGGCAAGCTCGGTATGATCGCGAGCGGCGGCGAGTTTGAAGACCGCCCATGGATCAAGGCCCCTCGAAGCCAGTCGGTGCTGTACTCTCAATTCGACGGCCACCAAGAAAGCCTGATCCACCTTTTCCGTAACAAATTTACCCGACAGCTGAAAGAGCTCCTCGAATTCCTTCATGCTGATTTGCGCAGTCGTGGTACTACCGCTCATAACGAAGTCGATGAAGTAGCGGACGATCTTGCTGTTATGGTCGAGTTCGATTGGACTAGACTCGAGGGCTTGATCGGAGGGAAAGGTGATGAGGTCTCGGATAAAGGCGCTGTTCAAGATATCAGCATGGTATCGATGAATGCGGCGATGGCGACTCACCTCTCCTTCTTGAACTGCCAAGCATCAACTCTAAATCCAACTTTGTCGCTCGAGACGAGGACGATTTCAGCCTTTGGGTTGTCGTAGTGTTCGTCCCAGGAGGTGATGTCCGAAAGCGAAGATCACCAATCACCGAGGTAGCTTGTTCGACTTTGGCTGACATGATGGAATGATTGATAAGTGAGAGTAGGTGAGAGTGATGACGAGATCAGAACACCTCAACGCCCGTCGTCAAGCAAAGCAATTGTGGAACCTCAGGGTCAGCATCCTTTCCGTACTTCTTGTGCCTATTGCATCCCTCTTCACCCGATGCATTCGGATAGACTAGCCATGAAGCCTATACTGAGATTCAATCCAGAGTGAAAGCGGCCGCTGCTTGATATGCGGGTCGAAAGGCGATGGCGTTAAGTGAGTGGCCTAGAATCGGAGATTTAACGACAGCCAGAGTGGGATCGGTAAAGCATCGGAGCAAGGCATAGACGTATCGTGGCGGTACATCGTCGAAGGATGTGGCGGACTGCTTGGCAAATAAATTTCGGACGACCCCGGGATGCTCAAAGTGACCAATGGCAAGCTTTGCCAAAGCTATATCCCCTTGATTCGCTGCGAGTTTGAATATTTCCCAAGCGTCGAATGTCTATTTAAGGCTGATGTTGGCCATCTGGAGTTTGAGGCTTTTCAAGACCGATGATTTGATCCCTAGACATTGCAGATGCTCGCATAGGTCGACGAAGGCTTTGATGTCGATAAAGCTGAGCTTAAAATCGTGGTCCTGAGACGAAATGGCGCAATCGATGAATTTGCGAACAATGGTGGCGGGCTGATGAACGTGGATGGGGGCTTGATCGATTGACTGATTCGAGGGTAGATCGAGAAGATCCTTGATGAAAACGCTGTACATCAGTATACTGTTGACTTTGTGTTGTTAAGCCTCAGCTCAGACTCACCTCCTCTTCTTCAAGTACCAGGCGTCCACCCTGAATCCGATCATATCCCTAGACACAAGCACTACTTCTGCTCGTGGACTACAGTGGCATTCGTCCCAGGTGATGCCGGCGAGCGGACCGCTGATGACTTGGTCGACAATCTTGGTCGAGATCTGGCTTTGACTATTTTCCATGTTGATTGATAATGTCGAGAAGGACTAAGAAGGCGAGAAAGTCGACGCCGTCAGCCTCTGGTCTGGCCATCCTTTGGCGAGCCTCGACCCTCTCCTTCTCGATAGAGGGCTTCTTGCGGTGCCTGGGTTCGCTGTAAAAGCTACTGGCACTCGTTGACCGCCTTCTGCTCAATGGAGAGAGAACAAAGCGGCCGCTGATTCCCTGTCGAGAGAGTAAAGCGGGTCTCGGGATTGCTCAGAATAATCGATAGATCCAAAACATTCGCATTTGAGCGAACAGCGCAGTAAGGCGTGTAGGTAACGAGAAGGGATGCCGTCTACGAAGCTGGCCGGTCTCTTGCAGACGATATCCATGATGCTGTGACCGGCAAACCTAGACGACTAACCGCAGCTTTGACAGGGGCAAGGTCGTCACGCTCCGCTGCGACTTTGAACATGCCCCACGCATCCAGGGGAGGTGCCCGACCTTTCTCAAAAGTCATGGCGACCCGCATGCTATTCAAGACGTTTCGCTCGACTTGTGGAGTTCCGAACATATCGGATAAGTTGAGTAGATCGGTACAGAGCTCGACTTTGACGAGCATTTCTGCTGAAGGGGACGACGTGAGGGAATCCAGGAAATACCGGAGCGCATCATTACTGTGTTCCAGATGGATGGGTGCCGTTTCGATATTCTGCTCCGATGGGACCGAGAGTAAGTTTCTGATAAACTCGCTGAGTGGTAAGTGGTGGTAGCCTGATATCATATATGACTTACCTTTGACGCGACATGAGCCAAGCATCTATCCTGAAAGTCATCTTCTACCTTCGATATCAGGACAATCTTTGCGTCTGGATTGCAGTAGTGGTCGTCGACTGTGAGATACTCTTTCTCTCCAGAAGCTGCATCGGTTTGCTCTTTGTCAGGTGCCATGATGTGATTGCGAAGACAGAACAACGCGTATCATAATGCCAAGCTCGATAGATGGTCAACCTCGGTCCGAGTATTGCGGTCTGACTTCGGCTCAATGTGGCACATTCTCCTCACCGCGACTGAGATACCATGACTCAGGATGGTTGTGCGATATGCAAATTCATACTGAAGCTTTGCAAATGAGGTACCCGCATGAAAGACGCCAGTAATAGTCCCCAAATGATCAATTTCCAGAGCCAGATCAACAAAGATTCACCTACCCCAAAACAACGCAGTAGGTCACTAGACAAGTTCGAATTGTGCTGCCGCGCCAGATTCGCTTCGCCATTGGCCGTTAGAAACCAGGAAGCTTCGAAGTAGGGCGTAGACATACTGAGATGGTATGTCAGCATAGTGCGAGGATGGTTGAGTGCTGATTTTGTGTTTCAGGTTGACACCAGATCGATTGAAGCCGCCGATAGCGATCTTGGCCAAAGCAAAGTTGTCGCTTTTGGCTGCAAAGCTGAAAACGTCCCAGGCATCGGGGGTTCCTCGGTAATTCGGCCTCCCTAGGGCGTCGGAAATGCTTTTCAACACTGACTGATGTACTTCCGGAGCTTGTAGAAAGTCGCATAGCTCGAAGTATTCTTTGTATCTGACGATGTCGAGACCGACAGCGTACTGCTCTGATCCGGCCGATGAAGCACAATGGATGAAGTGTCGGACGATATCGGCAGTCCGATTCAATTGAATAGGATCGATATCACTCGGCGTAGTTGAAGGTAGTTCCAGGAGCTCCTTGATGAAGTCACTACAGGTCAGCACCTCGTGCAAGTACAGTGAGATCAGCTAGACTGACCTCTTCTTCTTCATATACCAGGCATACACTCTAAATACCATCATATCCTTGGAGACCAGCACGATCTCAGCTTGAGGACTGTTGTGAAAGTCATCCCATGTGATGTCGTCATCGAATGCGGTGACTTCTCCGGCTTCACTAGTGTCGCTCATTGTATTTCTTGGATTGCGATTTTAGAGATAGATAAGTCGCAGTCGAGATCGAAGATGTAATTGATAGTGAGAGTAGAAGATGGCTGACGAGAGTTGGGATATATGCACTGCCCGATAGCCGAAAGGGGGGTTTGTCTTTGTATATGTTCCTGAGTGTTGTGTGAGTGAGTCGTCGTCAAGGACGGAGACTGAGCGGGTGCTGTCGCTTGGATACCCATGCGTAGTCAGCTGCCTAAGTGAGCCAAGAATATCAGTGTAGTCAGTACATTGTACATTTCGGGCGCGACCATGAACAATCTGCATGTCTCATAGCCGTATTCTTCGACACATAACCGTTCTCCAATGCTGATCCACTTGAAACCTTCAACAAAACATTCTAAGCGTTGTAGGTAGACGAGGAGACCTGATTATTAGATTCGCTCCACAAGATACAAGAGAAGGGAGACTCACGTTACCGGAGGTAGCGGTCCACTTGACGTGGATGTCCTGACCGGCCTTCATGTCGTCGTTCTCGAATCCGGGCTGAACTCGGAAAGTGTGGGCACCGAAGAAATCTCGCTGGGCCTGGATGAGGTTGGCGGGTAGGGTCTCGGTTCGGTAACCGTCGAAGAAAGAGAGGGCAGTGGTGTGGGCAGGGATGGGGATACCCCATAGACTGAGGTCGTTAGCACTGACCGACGAATAGACTGAAGTAACTTACGTTCCCTGGGCAATGACTCGCCTCCAACCGGCCTGGGCGGTGGACACAGCCTTCAAGAAGAAAGGAGAAACAAGCAAGTTCTCCAACTCGGGGTTCTCTCGGTAGGCAGCGGTGATGTCGGACAAGAAGACGGACTTGATGATACATCCTCCTCGCCACATGGCAGCGATACCGGCGTTGTTCAAGGTCCAGTTGTAGGTCTTGGCAGCCTCCCTCATGAGCATGAAACCCTGAGCGTAAGACATGATCTTGGAGGCGTATAGGGCCTGCTCAAGGTCGCTACTTGTCAGCACGCTCCTGATCTGCTACACAGTGCACTTACTCGATGAACTGCTGCTTGTCACCCTGGAATGGCTCACGGGCAGGACCCTCGATGACCTTGGAGGCTCGCTGTCGCTCCTCCTTGATGGAAGAGAGACATCGGGCAAAGACGGCCTCACCGATGAGGGTGACGGGCATACCCATGTCGAGAGCGTTGATGGCGGTCCACTTTCCGGTACCCTTCTGTCCAGCGGCATCGAGGATCTTTCGGACCATGGGGACACCGTCCTTGTCGTCGAATCGGAGGATATCTCTGGTGATCTCGATGAGGAAAGAGTCTAGGACACCCTTGTTCCACTGGGACGTTAGCTGGGCTCGATCAACGGATTATCATGGAGCTGACCTTCTCGAAGATGTCGGCGATCTCCTTCTCGTCAAGACCGAGACCTCGCTTGAGGATGTCGTAGGCTTCGGCGATGAGCTGCATGTCTCCGTACTCGATACCGTTGTGAACCATCTTGACGTAGTGACCAGATCCAGTCTGACCAACCCAGTCACAACATGGCTCTCCCTCGGCCTGAGCAGCGGTCTTCTCTGGTATCGTCAGCTGACCGTCCTCGAACAGCTGACAGCTAACTTACGGAAGATCTCCTTGATGTGGGGCCAAGCGGCATCGGAACCACCGGGCATGAGGGAAGGACCGTTTCGGGCACCCTCCTCACCACCAGAGACACCGGAACCGACAAAGAGTAGGCCCTTCTTCTCGAGCTCGTGAGTTCGTCGGATAGAGTCGGGGTAGTGCGAGTTTCCACCATCAATGATGATATCTCCCTTCTCGAGGAAAGGCTCGAGCTGACCGATAAAGTCGTCAACGGCCTGACCGGCCTTGACGAGGAGAATGATTCGCCTGGGCTTGGCGAGCTTGCTGCAGAGCTCCTCAACGGAGTGGGCACCGATGACGTTGGTTCCTGGATGTCAGCTATGAGCTCCAAGGAGATATCGAAATAGCTCACCCTTAGCCTCGTTCTCGAGGAAAGCATCGACCTTGGAGGTGGTTCTATTTTGTCAGCATTTACACTGTACTCAAACGTGTGTGACTCACCGGTTGTAGGCACAAACCTTGAAACCCTTGTCGTTCATGTTGAGGATCAAGTTCTGACCCTGTATGTTTGAAGGTAGGCATAATGGTAGGTGTAGAAGAAAGTAGAATAGAATGGGTTGGATAAGTGAATATGAAAGGGAACGACGTCAGCGACGGTGCAAGCGAGAAGCGAGGTTGTCAAGCAAAATTGAACTCACCATAACGGCCAGACCGATAAGACCGACATCAGCGCTGAATGTCAGCTATTGCTCGAGATAGAAGGAGTCAAGGTGATAGCACAGTAGAAAGGAGGTATGCCCGGGCTATAAGAAGGGAAGCGTGTCGTTGAAAGCCGCGTTCCCCCACCCATCTTCCTCCTCTATCTTTCATGGAGAATGGGTACCCCCTTGCTGTACTACTCTACTAGATGAAGTACTTACAGCTGTTCAGACATTTTTGATATGTTTTTAGAAGATATAAAGAAAGAGGTAGAGGTAGAGTGTAGAGAGTGAGTAACAAGACTGAGACTGTTTTCGTGGAGAAGGGAGGCAGAGAGAGAGAGGGTTGGTAATTCAGGGTCTAAATTAACGAATGAATGAATTCCCAAGCAACCCTCTATCCAACCGCAGACATCCGTCATCTACCGTTCAATGTGGCACTTCTATCACATTCTACAGCATATACTAATACAGCATATCTCGTAGTACTGTCCCCTTCATGCACTCCTACAGCCTACTCCATAGATACTGCATGCTCAATCATCCATCTCATTCCATGCATCTAAATCAAATTAGTCCAAAAAGTCAGCAAAGCGGCATTCGGTCCGGCTTCCGGTCTCATCCGTTCGTCCCCATCAGATTACATTCTTAGCCCGGGCCGCTGCCGGAAGACGGATATTGCAGTGAAAGTGGATACAACGGGTTTACTAGGTGGTACAATGAAGCTATTTACGCTGTGATCTGATTATCTGGATTCTCTTCCACTTCCGCAGGTGGCTCCTGCTCATCAGCATTTGGCCCCCAAGGAATAGATGATACACTCACATGCTCCCACTTGGCTATCGTCTCGTCGACCCAGCCTCTGACTTCCAGCAATGCCTGCTCAACGTTATCTACCCCCGCTCCTTCTCCTCCAACTCCATTGATCTGCTTGACAGCCATCCTAGCATCCACCTCCCTCGTGATCGTATCCCTCTCCTTGCTCATATTGACCTTTTCCAACCTCAGATTCTCAATCATTCTTTTTATCGAAGCAGTCTCTGCCTGAACTAGAATAAGATTGCCCAGATTCCGAATCAACCTCTCGCGAAGTTCTGGTTGTTCCTCTACAGGATTATCCGAATCGGTGAGCCCCTGTTGGTATCGCTCCAACTCCATCTCTTTCGACAACAATGTGAATTTATGCGATTCAAGGTTGTTGACGACTTTACGGAAGTACTGATGATCGAGCTCGGGGAGTTTGGGTCCGGGCGCATCAGACGGTAGGACGTCTGCAGGGGGTTCGAGGTCGGTTGGAGTCGAACCCGGTCGTTCGGCTTGTAATTTAGCAAGTCGAGCGCGAAGCTTTTCATTCTCGTCTGATAGCTCGTCTACTTGTTCTTCCAGTAGGTTGCTGTACAATCAGCGCATGTATCAGTAAAACGGAGGTGAACATACTATCGATCTCTCTTCTTTGCTCGACTCTTCAACGCAGCATGTTTATTCTGATCCCTCTGTCTAGCTTTCTTGTCCTCGAACGTGAGCTCTCTATCAACACCTCCATTATTATCATTCTCAGCCCTCCCAAAATTCGGTAAAGAAGCTTGTCGATCTATCGAGTTCGATCGAGCGATATCTTCCGCGAAATTATATGCATCCGATTCGTGCGAGATACCCCTCTCATCATCATGCGGTGTTTCTTCGTGTAATGTAGTCTGACCAAGTTCTAGATTGTGTTCCTCTTCTTGATGTTGTTGTTCATGCTGCTGCTGCTGCTCGTGATGTAGCTCTGTAGGAAGTGGTGCAGTATTTGGATGAAAGTCTGTATGTAAGATCTGGTCGAAATCGTTCTCGTCCATGGTGGGGGGGGGATGGAGGGATTGGGGGATTGATAAGGATGGGGTGATTGTTGACATTTTTTGACACGGAAGAGTGAACGGAAGCAAATTCAAAGTGGTGTTTGTATAGGCAGTCTGGGGGATGGGTATGCATTGCAGCATGCTCAGGCGGATTGTAGCGATTCAGATGGAGAGGATGGAGAGGGTTCAGCCAGCTGTCGGACTTGCATGGATCCAGCTTGGATCAGAATCATACATGAAAGATACATCCATCGCAAACCAGACAAATATGATAGCAGCGTTCTCATAGCTCATATCTGCACCTCGTTTCTTATGATTGTTTTGATTACAGCTGAGAGCTACTCTCGCCCAGCATCTACCACAATCCCTCAGACTATGCATTGATAGACTCATGCCTTGACAAATCGCCAGAGATGGGTATAACCCAAATGCCACGTTCCATCGGTGTAATACCGGGGCCTCTCCCCCATCGTCATCCTCGTTAGACTGACTGTCACTTGATCGTTCTCTATTTACTCTCACCTGCACTAGAGCAAATCAACAAAATGCCCGTCGAGAATAACGGAAAGATCGTCACTTTGACCACTGAGTCTGTGAGTTTATGCTTCACTCGTTTGATCTCTACAAGGGCTGGCCTACGGTCGGATCGGCCCATCGTGATGTGGTCAGCTGCTGACGGTATAGGGATCCAGCGCAGAGATCTAGTAAGTGTTTGTTTCTTGACCTTAAGACCGGGGGACCATAGTCTACGGACACTCCTCTTCCTTACGAACACAGCTGACAACAGCCTCTTTGGAGCTACTGTGACTTCATGGAAACAAGGCGGTAAAGAACGACTCTTTTTATCCAGTAAATCGAGCTTGGACAGTTCGAAACCCGTGAGTTCCGATGGCATTGCCGAGGTGATTACCACTTCTAGGAAGGGTGGATTTGGTTGACACGATCTAGATTCGAGGTGGGATTCCAATTTGCTACGTGAGTCCTGACTAGTTGCCAGTTGGGTGGGGACTGACGTTCAGCCTGTCTTTGGTGCTCCCCCTTCCGAGCCGGCAGAGTATGCTTCCCTCCCATCTCACGGGTATGCTAGGTCCCACGACTGGACCTTAGATTCAACCGTCATGGATCGACCTGAAGGCGTTTCCGTTCGATTCAAGGCCCCCGCTCCTCCAGCTGGATTCGACCACAAGCACGACCTACATTACATCGTTACGTTGACTGCTCACCAGTTGTCAACCGATTTGCACGTTACCAACACTGGAACCGTGGACTTCAAGTTCCAAGCTTTGTTGCATAATTACCTTGCTGTTCCTGATGCTTCCAAATTAATGGTTGAGGGTCTTCAGAAGGGGCAGATGTGGAAGGACAAGACTGAAGGTTTCAAGGAGAAGGAATGGCCAGGTGGACCATTGAAGATTACAAAGGAGCAGGATGGGTGAGTTATACCTTCCCTACTGGGGTCCGACGGAGCGGGGCTGATAGTAGTGTCTTCTCCAAGTTGCCCAACAACGACTTGAAGCTAAACTATGGTGATGGTACCGGAGTCAACGTCCACTTCAAGGGCTTCGAGGAGTGAGTTCTGCGGCATATATCCACAGAAGGGCTAATGAGTAGCTGCACCATCTGGAACCCCCAGGAAGCTACTGGTTCCAAGATGGCCGATCTCGAGGACAAAGGATGGGTGAGCTCGCTTTTTCGTTTCGATCTAATCAGCTTATGGTATAGGAACGATACGTTTGTATCGAGCCTGGATATGTGTCCGAGTTCAAGACTCTCAAGCCAGAGGAGAGGTTCATCGGCCAGCAGGTGTTGCGCACTTTCTAGTTGACCCCCTTGACAGGTGGTGATTGAAGAAACGTAGATAGTCGTATGCAAGAATGAGCAGTCCATTTAAGATACCCCAGGTCTTATGCATGCATAGGTACACTAAACCCAAGAATACAAGGTAATCCACAGAAGGTTCTCGCAGTATACTCCTGGGCCCCGCATAATTGGCTCGTGCACCGAAATCCATGACGTTCCACTCTCTCTCTTCACCTTCTCTATACTATTATCAAAAGTCACATAGACAACATACAAACAATGTCATCCGATCTAAAACCCATTCACCCAGAGGTCATGTACGCCGAGCGATCCTCGACTACTGAGCCCGAGAAGGTAGGTTTCGATATAAATATGAAGGGGATTAAATGCTGATCATATTTTCTTCAATTCTTGATTATTTCATATTAAACAGAACGTTATCTACTTCACTATCAGTGCTCCCGATATCAAAGGAGAGCCTGAGCTTGAGATCAAGCCCAAGTCGATCCATTTCTCCGCCAAGTCTGGAGAGTAGGTCTGATCACCCCGAAATTGGAGGAGCACTAACAAAACAGCGCTTCCAAGGGTGTCCCAGAGAAGGCTTACAAGTTCGACATGGACTTGTACGAGGAGATCATCCCAGAAGTAAGCTACCTCATGACATAGAGGATGAGCTGATAATTCTAGGAGACAAAAAAGATGGTCACTTCCCGAGCTGTTGTTCTTGTTCTCCGAAAGAAGGAGCTCAAGCACGAGTACTGGACTCGATTGACCAAGGAGAAGCCCAACAGGAACTGGGTCAAGTGTGATTTCTCCAAGGTCAGCTACCTAATTTTTGTGACTGCTGATAGCTGACTGTATAGTGGGTCGATGAGGATGAGCAGGAGGGCGTCCCCGAGGAGTAGGTTTACGTCATTCACCAGTACGGTGCATAAACTGACAGTCTAGGGACACATCAGGAATGGGAGGTATGGGCGGCGGTGGTGGAGGAGGAATGGACATGGCATCCATGATGGGCGGTATGGGTGGTGGAGGTATGCCCGGTATGGGCGGAATGGGCGGAGCAGGAGGAATGGACCTAGCCTCAATGATGGGCGGTATGGGCGGTGGAGGAGGTATGCCAGGTGGAATGGACTTCGTAAGCTCGCCAACTCCGCTCGTAAGGGATAAGCTGACAGAAACAGAGCAAGATGATGGAACAAATGGGAGGTGCTGGTGGTATGCCCGATTTCGGAGGAGACGATGATGGAGAGGATGGAGAGGATGCCGAGGATGAGGCCGAGGGAGAGGCCGCTGATAAGGGCAAGGGCAAGGCTGAGGTGAGCTAATCGATTTTCCATTTAGAGGAGCGTGAGCTGACAGACAGGAGTCAAAGCTTGAAGATGTCGAGTAGATATTATAGCTAGGTGGCCGGTGTCATACATAGCATGCGCAACGTTGCAGAAATACTGCCAGATCTTTGCATTACCTGACCCGTTACTTGGCCGACACCTTATAATGGACATGCTGTTCGTAAATAGTCGGAGAGACTGCACGTGCAGCCAGGAACAGTAGACGTCGGTAATTGCGGCAAGAGTGATCGACGTCAACTGTACATACTCATAGATGGCCCCACTCCTATCCGTCCGAGGACTAACCCTAAGGAGAGATGAAGGCGAGGGAAGTGCTATATTGAATGTTAGTGCCCAGCCTGAGCCTTTCAACTAGCTCAGGAAGCTCATACCGAGCTGATGAAGTAGGACCTAAATTTAGATATTGAAGAAGGAGAGGTGGTGATTATCAAAGGCGAGAGTGGGTCTGGGTAGGTCTATAGGCTCCAAGCTGAGCGTTGACGAGGTAGACTACTGTGTTCATGACTGATAGACAGAAAGACGAGCTTGCTCAAATGTATAGCGGAGTTGACGGTCTATCAAAACGGAGAGATCTTGTTGAATGGCAAGTAAGTCAATCCCTACAGCTTCGGCTTCACAAAGCTCATCATTCAGGCGAGCTAGTGAATATGGTATGTACTGAATCTAGTCTATAGAGATTGCTAACAAATAGGTATCCCGAACTACAGGACAAAAGTCCAATACATCCCCCAACGTCCCTCCCTCCTCCCCGGAACCCCCATAGATTTCCTAAATCGTATAAAATCCTTTCAATCTCGTAAATCCCCCTCCTCCGATACGAGGGACGATGGGAAGCTGGATCCATATCGTATAGCTGAAGAATGGGGGATTGAACGGACTATGTGGGCTAGGGAGTGGAGTACGTTAAGTGGGGGTGAGGGGCAGAGGGTCGCTCTTGCTATTGCTATTGGACTCGGAGGGGCAGAAGTGGTTTTACTGGATGGTGAGTCATTTTATACGAGCTGAGGTTGAAGGAAATCTGGTTTCTATAGGAGACAGGGCTGGAGGGTAGGTTTGATAGAGTGATCTGGGGTTTCTGTCCGAGTCGCTTCAACATCATCTGGCATTTGGGGGTTCGGGGACAGGGTATGGCTAACAGCTCAGAACCTACAAGTGCTTTAGACGAAGAAACGATGAAAAAGGTGGAAAATACACTCCGAAGCCTCATACCATCAAGGGTCAGTCTCGAACCCATTCCCGAGGTGATGTTGGCCTGGGCTGATTGATAGGCAAATGGCAGGATGAGCAAAGATGGGGCTGGGCCTAAGGCGTATTTGTGGATTACTCATGAGGCTTCGCAGGCTGAGAGATGTGGGACTAGGCAGATTGATATTACCCGGCAATGACATTGTTCGGCTATGTGGTAGTAATGTCTGTACAGAGGCAGCTGTAAATTGGCATTCACTCATGTTACTCTCAAACAAATTTCTTTACCCTACTCTAGATAAGATGTATAGAGATTGAAGATTTAGAGGCCTTGGTCTTCGAGCCACGGTCACCACCCTTCCAGCCTGAAATCAGAACGTGTCTGTTCGTACCAAGCTTTCTGTAGCTCTCAAAGGCAGTTTCCCCATCATGAGACACGAATAGCCTCGTCACCAGTGTTCTTATAGCGTCCTTTGAGGAATATGTTCCTTTCTTCTGGCACCCTCCCAGTAATTGAGCTACAATACCGCACCATGACCCATCTACATAGTTGCCACTCTGCCACGTTCCACTACGTCACTCATGGATTTTACTTTCGGCTAATAACCTACAACCTAACCCAATCAGTACACTCTTCTTACTCCGCCTCTAGTACTACTACTGCTATCATTACCAACCGTATACATCTACTCAACAAAGTCGTAACAGAGGCAGAAACATCATCACTTGTGAAGAAGATTTACCCGAAGACAAAGAGACGCTCAAAATGTCCACCGCCCACTCCTCCCTTTTGCAAACTGCAATCCAGAACCTCCAAATATCCCAACAAGCCAAAGACAGAGACCGCGATACAGCATCTTCCGTCGACTTCAGCTCGCCAAGATCCGACAATTTAGACCTAGACTCGGAGGATGAAGATGAAATGGTAAACGTGGGTCAGGGGACGCGACCACCTACTAGGCCCGCTTCGCCGAAACCTAAGAAAGTTGCTTTGAGGCAGGGATCTTCTAGATTGTCGGATAGTGAGGATACTGTTGATCCTGTGAGTGTCTCTTGACTGTCGTGGAAAGTGCGGCTGACGATTATAGCTCACCAAGTTACCTACTGTCCTTGCCGTGAGGGTACTGCTACTACTGGATATCAAGTCCCTTGCGCGTTGCGAGAGGGTTTGTAAGCGATGGAAAAAGTCAAGTACCATCAATCACGGTAAGCTAATTGAATCACACGATGGCCAAACAGAGCTGATTCATCAGTATGGTATCTCCAAAACCGAGCACTCCTCATCCCCGACATCCCAACCTCCAAGAACGGCGGCAAGAGCCGTAAACTAGACGACGGCACCGAATTCTTTGATCCGTTCGACAAAACACCCCGACTCTCTGCTCTACCGACCCCACGCATGCCAAATTCAAGTACATTAGTGTGGACGAAATCAGAGTCCAAAGTTAGTTGGAAATCAAAATTCCATCAAACTCTCAAACGATCCGACCCCAATGCCGAGCCTGAATTCGATCCATTAAGAGTGGATATTAGTAGTCTACATACCTCTGGAGCTACTACGCCGTCTGGTCGACACTCTCACGCTGGGTTAGGGAGTGGGAATGCGGCGAGGTGGGCTGAGCAGGAAGCTGCTGCTGGTGCTTTGACGCCGGGTGAGAGGAAGAATGCTGCTAGGGAGGTATATAAATCTATGGGCGGGAGGAAAGCAAGGGGGAAGAATAGGATGGGGGCTGGGGATAGGGGAGGTATCGCTGAAGATGATCCTCGGTTCACTTCCCCATTCTAGAGTGGTTTCTTAAAGATATATTCTCGGCTTTGGACCTTTCAATGTTTCAATGACACCCAAAACAAGTCATGTCCCAGCAATAGTGGTCAAATCCTATAATCTACAGTACCCAGCCTGTAATGCATGTTGTAACCTATTCCTCGTAATCACCCTACTAGCAGGCCCCACTCTTACACGCGTGATTTACTCCCGTCTCATGTCTCGACGCGTCTTGATTTTCTTCAGTCACCTAATTCGACCCTGTCGCCTGTACAGTCCATGTGCTGCCATTGATACGCCCGGAAGATGGTAGACTCACCCTCGAAGAGAGCGAGCTCCTCGCAGAGATCAGCACACCGCAACAAAATCTACGTCGATACTACGAGCGGATCCGAGTCCGAGGCGGAAGATGCCAAGCCATCACGAAGTTCCCAAAAGGACAATGTCGGGTCGAAGCGAAAGCGGGTAAGATTCCATTCCTCTCATAGAATTACAGTTGACAATCAGGCCGAGTCGACGAGTTCAGAGTCTGCCCCAGAGTCTGAGCTGGAGTTAGGAGAGGAGGAATACGAAATCGACGGTATCGTCGACTCTCGAATACGTAAATTCAGGGGTAAACCAGTTTTGGAGTACAGAGTGCACTGGAAAGGATACGACACGGACGAGGACTCCTGGACGATAGCTGATCAATTTGATGATGATGATCCACCTGTTCTTGATTTCTACAAGAAATTTCCCAAGAAACCTAGTACAGCGAATCTAGGAAAGAAAGTTAAAGCCGCTCCAAAAGAGTCTTCAACTTTGATCCGGGATGCCACTTCCTCGCCCGCTCCTCCTAGTCCCAGAAAGGAGGCTTCGCCGCCTCCGCTCAGCAAAAGGAAGGAATCACCACCTCCACCTAGTCGAAAGAAGGAAGCTTCCATCACTGTCGTTGATTCACTTGTCCGAAAAATGCCTTCGAGCCCAATAGCCAAGAAAGCAACCGATATCCGATCCTTCTTCGGCGCACTTTTAGGCGGAGGAAATAAAGAGAATCGAAATCCAGTTATCCAAAAGGAGGTCAAGGAGAAGGATGTCAAGGGGAAAGGCAAAGAAAAGGAGAAACCTGTAGTCAAGGCTGAGAAGGTCAAGCCGAAGAAGAAACGTAAAGTCGAGAGTGAGGATGAGGACTTCGAGATGGCAGAAGACAAAGATGAGCCAGAGGATGATTTGCAGTCGGACTTTGAGGAGGGAGATGCTAAGGCCGAGAGCGGAGGTGATGATCTCGAGTCAGAGCATGAGTCTGGTGAGTCAGCTGGATGTGTCCCTGTTCTTCGAGCTGATCAGTAGCTGATGAGAAACCATCTAACGCAAAGAAGGGGTACAATGGTGGATGGGGAGGAGCAAAGGCCAAAGTCGTCAAGAAGAAGGCCGCACCCAGTCTGTAAGGCGCCAGAAGTCCATGTATTCGTACATAGCTGACCGTCAGTGGTTCTTTCAGGTCCGGCATCGCCTCTTGGTATCAAGAACGAGATTCGACATGCTATTAAGAATCTCAGCGAAGATTTGCCTCCCATCAGCGATATTGAGCAGATGTTTGACCACCTCGTTTCGCGAGTAGGTCATTACGGTCACGTAATGTGAACTAGCTCACCGAATTAGGTACCTGACGTGGTCAAGATCGTTGAGCGACTCAACGGCAGGAAGCTGAGGGTGGCTACCATGTGCTCGTAAGCTATTTGGAGCGCAACGTCTCGGAGCCAGCTGACAAGCAGTGGTACCGAGTCACCTTTGTTAGCTCTCAATATGATTGCCAAAGCTATCAAATCTCAACACGACATGACCCTCTCTTTCGAACATGTCTTTTCGTGCGAGATCGAGCCGTTCAAACAGGCTTATATCGAGCGAAATTTCTCCCCTCCAGTACTCTTTCGAGACGTCACCGAATTGGGCAGGAAGAAGGCCCATACCGCTTATGGGTCCCTTGTCGAGGTGCCGGGAAATGTTGATGTAGGTGTCCCGCATCCCTTGAGCCAAAATCCACCTAACGCTCGCAGCTTCTCATCGCCGGAACGTCTTGTGTCGATTACTCAAATTTGAATAATCAACAGCAGGATATCGACGCAAATGGTGAATCCGGACGTACTTTCCGAGGGATGTTGCAGTGGGTCAAGAAGAACCAGCCGGCAATTGTCATCCTCGAGAATGTATGTAGTGCTCCATGGGAAAAGGTTGTCGAGTACTTTGCCGAGATCGATTACGATGCTCAATTCAGCCGGTAAGTCCACCTAAGCATCCGACTTATGGTAAGCTGACCGGCAGTCTTGATACCAAGGAGTACTATATCCCTCATACCCGTACTCGAGTCTACCTATTCGCAACGCCCATGAAGAAGGATGGCAAGATCGAGAACTTGGCCGACAAGTGGGCACTCACTGTCAAAGATATGAAGCGACCCTGGTCTACGCCGTTCGAAGCTTTCCTTCTCGATACCGATAGTCCCAATATTCACCGAGCTCGACTCGATCTCGCCGCTGCACGTGACTACAAAGACGGTGTACAGCGCAAGCCAACCGATTGGAACCGATGTGAATCTCGACATCAAAGGGCTAGGCAAGATGAACAGCTCGGAGCCCTTCGACCACTCACCTCGTGGCAGGAAGCGGGGATTTGCAAAGGTCTTGATTGGACATGGAACGATTGGCTTCTCACCCAGACGGAGCGAGTCTTGGATCTACTCGAAATCTCTACCCTACGTATGGCGAAAGATGGTGTCGATTCCGGATTCAAGGCTTGTATTTGGAACGTCAGTCAGAATGTCGATCGACAAACTGGATCCGGTCGAACTGCTCTCGCTCCTTGCTTGACACCAAACATGATTCCATGGGTTACGACTCGAGGTGGACCCGTCACTGGTCGAGAGGCATTGGCATTACAGGGTATTCCAGTCCGGGAATTACTGCTCACGAGTGAAAGTGAGGATCAACTTGCCGATCTTGCTGGAAATGCCATGACGACTACTGTTGTTGGATCATCGATGCTCGCTGCACTCAAGATTGCTGTTGATAAGCTCACTCCTGGTGATGACGCCGAACGGGATGCTGCGGCTATCGAAGAGGCTTTGGCGGTGGAGGATGATGCTGTTGCCAAGCGGATCATTGGAGAGGATCGACTCAAGACATCTCAACTCGATCTCGCCAAAGTCACCAAAGCGGATTTGAAGGAAATGCTCGATCTTGCCGAACGAAGTTCACGACATTGTCAATGCGAGGGAAGATCTGGTACTTCTGCGCCCATCGAGGAATGTACGGCCTGTGGTTATCGCGCTTGCAAGTCATGCGGAGGTCGACCTGATCATCAATACACGCCATGCAAGAACGTCCGAGTCCAACCTGGAGAATTCGAGAAGAGGTTCAAGGAGCTACTACCAATGCGAGTACAGATCGCCGGCGTCACTTCCGAAGTGCTTTCTTCCCTGCGCAAAAAGGCAGAAGAAATCGTTAAGGGAACCGTCACGACTCGAGATTGGGATCTATGGTCAAAAGCCGTTCTTGATGCTTTCAGTACTGCCGAATTCCGATTCCGATATATGAAACGACAATATACCTGGACTGCGGTTTACGAAGCTCCCAATGCTACCCTCGATTTGTTTTTGCAAAACAAGACACCAGAATGGCGATTAACTATCAAATGTCCAGCTACCGAACCAGTCAACTCACCACTTCGTGGTCTACTGGTCCACCCAGTCGCACGATTGCGATTCGATGTCTCCGGTCAAGATGTCCTCGGTGGGCCATGGGAGCTGTGCATTCCTTCTCGCCAGACTTTCAAGATCGACATCATTGGTCGAGGCGAGCTGGTTCCCAGCTGGCACGCTTCGCTCGGTCTCGGCGGTCACTACGAGGGAACACAGCGATGGTCTCAGGTCGAGGTGGTTGTGCCTGAAGCGGCGACGAAAGCATTGGATAGGGATATAGCCGGTACTTACTCGCTCTTGCCCAAGTGCGGCCAAGCCATGAACTCGCTCCACAAGAAAGAAGGTTCCGATTCTGACCACGGTCTTCCTCAACTCTACTTCTTCTTCGACCCCACTCGATGTGGTGAAGCCGAAGATGACTCATATGTATTTTCGACCAGTATCGAGCGACTCGATGCCGCTACCGAACGAGCGGTCATTGCTATTCTTGATCCCAAATGGCGAGAATCGGCAAAAGCCCAGGACAAGACGAATCTCGAGATCCGAGGGGGATGGGTTACATGTGAGGAAGCTCACCTCACTGCTGTGGGTGGTAGCGATATCGCCGTAATCAACGGAAAGAATGATACTTCGCAGAAATTGGATCAGGCTACCTACTCGGTCCCGGTATCCGCTAAATCAATCTCGTCCAAACTCGACAACGAAGGCTGTAGCCATGCCACTGCGCTCCTTACTTGCCGAGTGCCCCTTGATCCAGCCCATTCCGAATCAATGTGGAGACAAGGAGCTTGGGGAGAGATCGACATTCTCCATCAAGGAAATGCTACCTTCGCCAACCTCGCTTGGATCACTGAGAGGCTCCCTTCGCTTGAGGGATTGAGCAAATGGACAACGCTGGCTGAAGCTACTGTAAGTCTTCCATTCATGGCATGTGGGAGTAACCGAGCTGACTGTTAGGCGGAAGGAACTGCTTGTGAGCGATGTGCGCCTCGAGCACCCAAGATTCACTGGATCAAGCGAGCTGGTAAGAAGAACAAGAACGGTGGTAATACCAAGAGTACCATCATTGCCTTTGAGGACAAGCTCGAGGCTGGCCGTTATGAACATGTGAGCTATTTTGAACTTCACACAGTCGGCTTAGCTGATGTACTTCAGGCCTTGAAAAATCGTCCAGCACCTTTTGTCGTCCAATTGCGACTTGACAATGACGTAGGATCATTCCGAATCGGACTGAATCTCGTCTCACTCGCACACCGAGCTCTATCTCGACTACCTGCCAACTCACTAAAAGGCGAGACCCACCTGTCATGGCGACTTACTCCTGGTCAGGTTGTCGACGCACCACAACCTCCACGAGTCTTCATTTTGCCATCCAACAAGCGAGATCCAGAACATCCTCAGCCAAAAGGGTTCAAGCTACCACTGCGTGTGGAACAGCTTCGATCACTCTGGTGGATGTTGGAACAGGAGAAGGCAGAGGGCAAGACTCATACTTTTGTCGAAGAGGAGATCTCGGAAGCTGCGCTACCTGCTCTTGGATGGAGAGCTGAGGGTAAAGCAGAACGACCCGTCATGATTCGCGGTGGAGTCATTGCCGATCAAGTCGGTTATGGTAAAACCATCATCTCACTTGCTCTAGTAGCCGAAGCAAGCTCGATCCCTGCTCCCGATCCCGCACCCGAAGGGCTCATCGACCTCAAAGCTACCCTCATCGTCGTACCGGGTCACTTGTCCAAGCAATGGCCTAGCGAGATCACTCGTTTCACTGGAAGTATGTTCAATGTGGTTGTCATCCAGAATATGGCCGACCTGAAGAACAAGTCCATTTCTGAACTCAAGAGGGCCGATATCATCGTCATGGCAGCCGAAACATTCGAGACGGACGGATACTGGGAGAGGATGGAGTATCTATCTGGTCAACCTGAAGATTGGCTCAGTGACAAGAACGGTGGCCGTTTCTTTCAAGATCGACTCGAGACTGCCATGGCTGCTCTTCGACTCCAGACTGCCACTTTATCTCTGGAAGGAGCCGAGGCAGCACAACACCAAATGAAGAAGGCCCAGAAGGCTGCGATCGCAGAGGCTGAGAGCAAGAAGGAGGCTCACAAGACTGCCAACTTCGGAAAGAGGATGAAAGGGCAGGCTTACCGTGATCGATGGGATGGGGAGAGCAAGAAGAAAAAGGCTGTTCAAGCTGAGGGCGCAGATCTTTGGGAGGTATCGGAAGATGAGGTGAGCTCCACGTGTTGGTCTCAAGGCTAGGCTGAACATTAGGATGACGATGAAGACGACTCTGAGCCTATTCCGGTTCCCACCTACAGATCTGGAAAGGGTAAAGAGGCCTACTCCAGCGCCGATGTCCAGAAGAACTACAAATTCCTCGCCTGTCCCCTGATGCACATGTTCCGGTAAGCTGCCATATATCTGTCGAAGTGCATGAGCTGACGGACAGATTCCGTCGAGTAATCGCCGACGAGTTCACCTATCTCGACAAGAGGGCTCTTGCTGCTTTACTCCGCTTGACATCTTGCTACAAATGGGTCTTGTCAGGAACACCACCCGTCAGCGACTTCCCTGCCATCAGATCGTGAGTGACATCCCAGAACTTGAGCTGACAATCAGTATAGCCGCATTCATGGGTATTCACCTAGGTGTAGAGGACGACGCGGAGGGCAACGCCCAACTCCAAAAGGCTAAAGCCAAAGAACAGACTCAAGCAGAGAAGTTCCATGCTTTCCGTGAAGTCCACTCGCAAGCTTGGCACCGACGACGGGATGATCTCGGTCAGGAATTCTTGAACACGTTTGTCAGGCAGAATATCGCCGAAATTGATGATATCCCAACTGTTGAACATCTGCATCAGATCAAGTTGCCGGCTTCGGAAGGGGCGGTCTACTTGGAGCTGGAACATCATCTCCAGGCTCTTGAGATGCAGGCGTGAGTGATTAATACCCAGTGGAGGCTATCGCTAATGATCAGCCGAAAAGAGACCAAATTCAAGGATGTGACTGTGGGAGATCGGTTTGCGCGACTTGAGCAAGCTCTCGCCGATTCGAAGACGGCAGAGGAAGCACTCTTGAAGCGATGTTGCCATTTCACCCTCGATTTGACCAAAAAAGACCGAGATGCAAAGTCAGCCCAAGAGGCTTGCGAGTACATCGCCGGCGACCGTACCACTCAACTCAAAGGGTGCGAGAACGATCTATACGCGTCAATCAACATCGCCGTCGGTCTACACTTGTATGTTCGACGTAAAGGCGCATATGGTAAAGACGACCCGGAACGACAGCATTTCAAGGAATGGGTCAACTCGGTTCTGGGCTCCAAGCAAAATCATGGTGATTCCGATGCGGAAGCCAGATTGGTCAAGGTCCTCGAGCGATGTGGCTTCAAGGGAACGACCTGGCCTTCGGAAGTTGCCGATCCTAAAGCAGTCGCTAAAGTGATCAAGGGAGAGAAGGTCGAGGATGTCAAATGGCGTCTGAGGGAGCAGTCGCATCTACTGCGTCGACTTACCAAAGAGCTTGTCGCTCGAGTCCGATCGCTCCGATTCTTTGAGGTCGTTCGTAAATTACAACGAAATGGTCAGGAAGCAAAAGAAGTCCTCGAAGGATCTGAATGCGACCATCGCCCCTCGACACAACCTGGCGTCGAGATGGCAGTCCTGTCGTGCTGTGGTCACATTTCATGCTGGGAATGTATGGTCAAAGCTGCCGATAATCAAGCTTGTCCAAAAGGGAAAGACAACTGTCAAGCAGCTGTACGACACACCAACGTCGTCAAGGTCAAATCTCTTGGTATCGAAGGTGAATTATCGAGTGGTAGATACGGTGCCAAGCTACAGAAACTCGTCGATCTCATTAATTCGATTCCAAAGGATGAACGAGTCTTGGTGTTCTTACAATGGGAAGATCTGGCACCGAAAGTCTCTGAAGCTCTCGATTCTGGAAGGATCCCACATGTCAAATTATACGGATCTACCAAAGCTCGAGCCAATATCCTCGACAAATTCCAACAGTCCGACTCTGATTCTGCTCGAGTTTTGCTACTCAAGATCAATGATGCTTCAGCTGCCGGATCGAATTTAACGACTGCCAACCACGCCATTTTTGTCGGACCGCTATTTACCAATTCTCTACTGAATTATCGAGCTGTCGAGACTCAAGCTATCGGTCGAGTCAGGCGATACGGCCAAGATCGTAAAGTCCATATTCACAGATTACTGGCAATGGATACGATCGACATGACAATTTACGAAACTAGGCAGAAGGAGCTTGAGGCAAAGCCGGATTACGAAAAGATCCCGAGGGAATCGTATGAGGGAAAGAGACATAGAAAGAATATAGAGGTGGAGATTGTCAGTCCTGCCAAGAGGAAGACGACTAGAGATGAGCCGATGGAGATCGATTAGATATGTACCTCAGTCTAGGACTGCTGGACGGACCGAAGGAGTAGCCAGGATAGAGAGGAGAGAGTAACGGCACAACAGCCTTTGTCGGTATTGCTCAATTTAAACTTGTATGTCTGTACAATACAATGTATTCACCCTGATGTTTCACAATTTGGTCTATCACGTCGCTCTCCATTCCCCCCTTTCATAGTCGGCCCCTTTTGCGCGAGTCGGCTTTTGTGGCCTTCCTTTATGGGCTCTGGTATACACCATATCTGTGTCAAGAAACAATGTGCCCTTCTACTCACTTTTCAGAATACTACACATTCTCATTGAACATCCTTACGCTGACTTCTACAAACATACCGGTGTTCAGGATGATCAAGAAATCTCTACTCGCCCCGGTCCTGACGATGTGCTTCGTACAAATCATTTCGACAGCTCTCATTACTTATATCTTCCCCTTTGTCGCATCATGTAAGTCCGTTCTGATGAGCAGTCTAATACGCAGTCTTGCTATCGATGAATGTCGACGAGCGAGAGGTCCCGATCTATGCTGGCTGGGCAGACAGTATGGTTTCAATCGCAGATGTTGTTGGACTACCCATCGTGAGTCCCACGATCATTCGGCCCGGGCGCTGCTGAATGATCTCAGCATGTTCGACTGATTCGACACTTTCCCCGCCGTCATCTTTTCGCCTTCACACTTCTGTCATCGGGTGCAACGGCTGGCCTCATGGGCTTTTGCACTTCACCTTGGCAGCTCGTCGCTCTTCGAGGTTTGATGGGCCTTGTACACTTTGGTGGATTCATCTCCGTCATCAGTCTGGGCGAATTGGTGGATGAGGAGTCTCGGAACGAGGGCAGGTCAATTGTGATGCGTGGTGATTTGAGCTCATACCACAGCCTTCTCCTGGCAAGCTGCCGGAAACGCGATCGGGGCAATGTCAGGCTCGGCCATTGGCGCTTTTCTCTCAGAGCCGTATGGGCGAGTCCCGTTGCTGTCTGGCATCAAATTTCTCCAAGCAAAGCCATACGTCACTCCCGGCATCGTACTACTAGGACTGAGTATACTTGCCAGCGTGATTGTGATGACTGTCATACCGGAGGTATGTGAGCTTTTGAGTACGACTGACAGTAGACCAATCCTCGTTATCGAATCAAAGCTGCCGTAGGCGACGACGACGGTGCCTCGGCTTCAACTGTACCAGCAGGACTCAGCAAAGGAAAACTTACGACTGTCATGCTGCTTCGAAGCAGACGATTTCTGCAAGTCAGCCTCGCCGAGTTTGGTGAGTGCAACCACACTGCCGGGAAGCTGATGACAGCCAACAGGACATGCGTATTTGGTTGTCTAGCGCTTTTGGTAAGACTCAGCAAGGGTCCATGCTAACTGCAGACTACTGCTGGCAAGCTATCACCTTCGATCGGAGGGCTTGGTCTGCAGGTGAGCAAGGCAACGGTGACTGTGTACGATTTAGGGAGGCTGATTGTGTGCAGATCACCGATATCGCTCAGATTCTCTCGATAACCCCTCTGTTGACTCTTGTTAATCTCATTTTTCTCTTCCCGTGGTATTTCAAGCACCTATCTTTCCATCTTATCGCTTGCATTAGTTCCGGCAGTTGGCTCTTGCCCGCTGCCTTCTTCCCAGTCGCAGCCTATTTTGCCACTCATCCCACCCCAGGTCAGGACTTCATTTACATACTCTACTATCTAGGCCAAGTGGGCGGTATGACTTGGTGGACGTGAGTGGCTACCTTCACATCTTCCCATTTGCTAACGAGCTAGTCTGAAGTCACTCCTCCTACTCCGATTGTACCCCCACTCAGACGACCGAACGCTCGCAACCGGAATCATCAGATTGGCCACCAACGCTGGTATCATCATTGGTTCCGCCGGCTCAACCCGTATGTTCAGTATTGCAAGTGGATATGCGGCAGGAACATTTGGTCGACAGCTAGCTTGGGTCTTCCTGGGGGGACTTGCTGTTTTCACATTTGCAATCGGACTGAGTCAACCAAAGATGGAAGAACCGGATCCCGTCCTGAAGATCGCCAGCTCCAGGCCTGTCGATGAGGAGACATCGTTACTCAGGAATGGAGAGGAAGAAAGGGAAAGAATGATGGAGAGTAATGCCACTTGTTTCTATGTACTTTACCAACTCTTGTCGCAGCTACAGTGTTTATGATATTCAAGAGTACTGCATCCCAAAATTGTGCTGTATGCTACAAATCATCCTTATTATACTGTAACCAATGTCCCGCGATCTCATATTTGTCCGTTTTCAACTAATCCAGCTCAGGTGGTGTCAGCAAGGAAGCCGAGGCCGCCAGATATGTACTTCGGCCCCACCCGCATAAAGCTCGTGATCGTAAGGCACCAAGCTTCCTTGTTGTTAGCCCGCCTGGCAATCGGATCATCTTGACATGTTGTTTACCAACACTTTCACTCACTGTAATAGCCAAGTCAACTTCGCGGAGACGGTAAAGAAAGTTTGGTAGGATCTTGTCGAGTCCTGGGCATGTCGTCTTAAAACTGGATACCATCACGTGAGGGGTGGTCCCAGGGATCTGAGCTTCGGATAAGTTAAATGATCAGATGGCATAGCAACCGAACAAGGGGACCAAAGAAGCGCACGACTCCTGGAGCAGGTGAATAATTAAGATTCAAGTTTGTAAATCAGGCTGCGGTCAGCTGAAGTCAATAAGTCATAGCGCTGATTAATTCCCGAATGAACCCCATGCTGGTCAGATCATCGTTACCTTGGCTCTCCTGGATATGATCTCCTAATTATGAGGATACATGCTCCGCAGCGTACAACAACAAATTGATCTGGATTCAAGCTCTATGGGATGGATGATGGTGGTGATCGAGCCATGATTGTATGCCGAATAAAGGTTCACAGGGGGGATGACGGAGGTGAAGTGCCCACGGCCATGAGAGCGGCCAAATGACGACTATCGACGCGGAAACGGGGTTGAGACTTGGGCAGTATCGGTTTGTTATCTTCGACTTCACTCTTCATTTCCGTCGGATCCTCCCTTACGACACGACCGGCATGTCGTCTATTGAGGTCCGATCGCTCCACCCGCGACCGAAGAGCCGCTTCGGGCAGGGCACCATCGGTACCAGTGGGACCTTCTTCCACTTTGATTCGTTTACTCGAATGCCTAGCTTGAGAGGATAGAACTTTTGTTCGAGCGGATGTGGGTGAAAGGAGGTGCCGACGCCTGCCTTTGCCATTTGCTGAACGACGACGCTTCTGCTGATGCTCTTCGTTGTCGGTATCGCTCAAATCAGCTTCAGCGGGAATGGCAGCCGCGAAAATCGGCTTGGCTTCATGAATACCTCCATGGGCATGCAGTATCGACATCCCGGCCACTGGATTATTGACGTTGAATATTTGACCAGCTCGCATAGCTTGATCCGAGCCGACTTGGCGCCTCGAAAGTCCTAGATTTGGCTTCGAGTCGCTGGAATGGGTTTCGTGGGCCATATAATCGTCGTATTTGTGGGTCCCATCTTGTTCAAGCGCTTCTAGAAGGTTCAATCCCATCTCTTGTTGTTTCTTCAGCGCTGCCAAACAGTTGCGACCGTCTCGAATGAAACACATTGCCGAATGAAACCACTCATCCCGCTCGACTAGCATAGTCTCGTGACCGTCTGGCTGGAGGAGATCCTGGAGAAATGCGGGGAGCAGGAAGTAGTCGAGACCACGAAGCATCGGTACGACACAGTTTGGCGAGACGGATCGGGGTCGAAACAGCTTGACGAGTGCTTGGAGCTCGGGTAGAGGTGAGTGACGAGCGATAGGGCATTCCTGAACCGTCAGCTGGCCGTGTGTGTCAAAAGGCACTCCTAGCTCACAATATTGAAAGCCCATTGACCCTCTCCACAGGCTGCTTGACCCAGTCTTTCCCGGAAAGCAACCTGCTGGATATCCCACGTCACCGCCTTGACCTCGACCATATTCACATGTACGATCCGCTTGCCCTGATTCCACGTCCTCGTTCCACTCTTGTCGAATGTCCGGCATTCTGTGCATTTGAAGCGTCTTTCGCAGGCGTGAAAGCGGGTTGATGCTGGGTCGGTGGTGGTACAAGCCAGAAGGAAAGGGTCTGTCTCGACCGCTCCGTAAATCGATCGTTTATATCGATCGATGTGGATCTACTAGTGAGCTCATCGTGGATCTGAAAGGGTGCATCACATATCGGTGATCGGAAATGACTCGCAACGGCCTTGACCACTTGTTCCCATCTGATGATCAGTATTGTTCCTTGGACGTGAATATGAGGACAGCAACCTACCCGAAACACCAGACATCCAAGAAGAAGATCGTATCATGTGGATACATGCTCATCTGTTCCACCAACTCAGCAAGAACGGGATCACGATCAGGCATATCACCCGTTCCCAGCCTTCGTATCAGCTTACGACCACGCAGCGGACAAGGTGACACCTACACTGCACTAGTATCAAGATATATCCTATCCAAAGTCTTCTTGCCCCATTGCCCTGCCGGAGGGAATGGGGATACGGTGGCCGGTTCGACAAATTCTGACAATGCCGGACTGACACGTAACGATTTGATGAACGCTGTATCGGCCCTTACATCACCCGTATGAAGGACAGCTTTGTCACGTGAGCGTATGAGGAACCTGGGAGTCAGCTACGTACGACCAGTGGGAGCTGGCAACATACATGGTAGACCCCGGGCAGTGGTTCGCATCAAGAAGTGTGATCGAGACCTTGTACGGTTCTCCATTATCGTAGCCTAGCTCGTACTCTCGTGCTTCACCATATGGTATTGTCTCCTATGAGATCAGCCTCGTCCGACTGCTCGGCAAAGGGGAAACGTACGATAATATCCACCACGCGCTGAGCTTTGCCTTCTCCCTTCACTCGCCTCTTCAGCCCATCGTACTTCAGCACTTTCGATTCCCGCACTCCACCATCCAGCCTCTCTCTTTCGATCTCGGGCTCCAAGCGTAACAACATCCGCTTGGTATCAGGTGAACAAATGATTTTACCAGTAAAAGCATTTGACAACCCAACTAGGTGGTCTGTGTGTACGTGAGTCAAGAGGTACAGTCGTGCATTTGGTGCTTTGATCCATGACGACGTTGATGAGGACGGATCGCTGGGGACCAAGTGGGGGCGGGAAGGGGTTGGAGTGGTGAAGCAATCGACGCGAATTTGGGGGAACTCTAGCAAGTGTCCATCTGGTCGTTAGCTCAGCTTCGCCTCATTTCCGGACAGACGGCAAAACAAATGCCGAGGTGTATCATCAGTGTTACACTCACTATACAGTCCAGCCATTATAGTACAGCATACAACAAGATGGAGTCATAAGGGAGAGGGGTTCTAGTGAAGGAAGGAAAGGATATGAATAGTGGCGAAGTGGACGAGCAAAGTGGAGGCAAGTTGACTCAACCTTCAGGGTCATGAGGAGGGTTCAAATAGTAGCATAAGATTCATTTCTTCTTTACAACTGGGCATTAAACAACATGGCCTATCTACGGCAACTGAAGTGTACAAGCAAGTAAAAGTATGTATAGCAAAGTATGGCAGATTAAAAGCTGGACCAATCGGCAGCTCGCTCTTCAGGGGTGAGGTACCCAGTAGCTTGTTCATCGGGAGTCTTCTTGACAAGACTGTTCCTTCGAGAACTAGCCCTGGACGACATGTCCTGGACGCCCAAAGGCAACCAGTACTGCTCGGTTTGTCCCTTTCTTCGTTCCATGTCCTCCTCTCGTTTCTGCAAACTAGCTTCTCGAGCAGATCGCCTCTCGGCGATGGTAGGTCCAAAGAGTCGAGGAGCGGCAGGAGGTTTGTTGGGCAGGGTCTTTGACGATCGAGCAGCCAAAGGGTAGAGGGAAAGAACACCCGAAGAATCCATCCATGACTCGATAGGAGCGAGGTTTTCGGGTTCCTCGGCGATAGTCTGGGAGAGCATGGGAGCAGAGAGCGTCCTTTGAAGGGAGACGAGATCTTCCTCGGGAGTGAGGACATGTTCTGATCGTGTCGAGTTGGAAGAGACGTCGGTACCGATTCGGCTGAACTCGGATCCGGAGTTGGACTCGTCAAGATCAATGGCGGAAGGGACGACAGAGGTGATGCAAGTATCGCACACTCGTTGGCGGGTGATCCGGCGGACGCCATCAGAGAAGCCAGTGAGAGGGAGGCAGCGAGCAGAGTGGGTGGAGCAGAAGGTCAAGCCGCAAAGTCGACAGTGATGTCGTCCAGTGGGCAAGAGGTGGAATCGAGAGTTGGTGGGGAAGAAGGCGGTGCAGTCGGTGATGGAACAGAATGCGCTTTCATCGTCTTTCTGATATAGTCAGCATCAAATCATTGTAAAGTGCGGGATAAACGTACCTGCCACTCGGACTTTGGTTTTATGAGTCCATGCGAGCCTTCGGTAGCCAAGGTGAGAAGATCGGTAGCGCTGTCGCTTCGCTCCAGAGGATGTGCGCCCTCGACTTGTTCAGTCGAGATAGCAGTGATAGGAGCTGGGGTGAGGCAAGTGAGGCGTGTGGCAGGATCACGGTTGAGGTATCGTGCACCGCTTGAAGAGGATGCGACTGGGGAGGGGGCGGAAGGTGATACCTGTCGGGAAAGAGGGGGCACTGGGTCATCAGCTGACGGACAAAGAGGTTGCAGAAGATACGCACAATCTAAACGGGAGTTGGACCTGGTAGATGGAGTTTGCGATCGCGCCCTCTTGAGCTGTGCAGCGTACGACCCGCCCCTCGCCTGATGACAATGAAGCTCATGGTTCTCGAGCGGATTGGGTTGATCCTCTTGTTTTGGCGATCCTGGTCTTGAGGCGACAGGAGTGACAGCCGATGGTCGGTTCTGTTGTAGAAGAGAGACTGGAGAAAGGGAGTTTGTGGAGCCAGTGGGCGACATGATGTGAATGTGTTTACTAGGTTGCTTGTGGGTCGTGCGAGTGTGATATGTTATTGAAAGTGTGTGTCTAGTATCTGTCTGCCTTGCAGATGTGTACAAGATACGATTGATATACAAATATTGAGTGGAGCAAGAAGTGGGGAATAGTAGATGTCTGTAGGGAGCCAGTGTGTTTTAAACGATTAGTGAGTGGATAGGATGGTCGTTTGACCTACTTCTGTATTCCAATTCAAATCTCGGACAAGCGGGCGTAGTTAGGGTATAGGGTCAAAGCTCACATTTCCGAACCGAAGACCTCTCGCCCTCTAAAGCCCTCGGTGCTTTATTTTAATATTGGACCCTTAGATGTACACTTGCCCTGCCCTGATTGTGTATCTCCGCTGTCTCCGGGACCTTCTTCTTGGCGACCGGCGGTTGGAAACTCCCGGGATATTCAGGGTCAGAGTCAGGTTTGACTTTCGGTTAATTAAATCCACTCAATCCCCTGGGCACTTACGGCGGTTTCAAAGGACATGCCTTTTGCCAGGCACTTTATCGCCCCTGTTTCCTTAGTACCAAAAAGACGCAGCAAGCTAGTCTAAACCTGGTAACAAGCACCCTACCCTCAAACAAGGGCGGAATTGTCTGTGTATCCACACAAAACAGCTCGGACTAGTTTCACCTGTATTTCACGCGCCAAGGGATACTGCCTCGACCCTCTGGGACCCTAGCTACCCGTGACCAGCGGACGTGTACTCTTGCCAATTGCAGCAACGGATGCTACGGGTGCTCCATACACCGCTTGACCGATTCCCATCGAACTTCGGATAAGATGCATTGCTCCCCGAGAACAGCACAGACTACGGCCGCATTAGAAAATAGACATGACAAGACATCGCTAATTTGCATACGAGGTCGTGTTCTCGACCTTCCATTCGGTCTGATGGAACGAGGCTGACTAAAAGCCTAGTGGTTCCCGTAAACGTCTAAGGAAACAAAGTCTGGACTTTTAAGCATGCTAGGCTGAAGATGGCGTTCGGACCGTATTACCGCTGATCTCCGCAGAATGTGTTGCTTTGCTATAACCGGAAATGCCGGCTGTTCTAGCCCATGTGGGCTTAGTGCAGACTGCCAAGTGGCTTGAAGACCGCCATTACATTTGCACACAAGTCTAGCACCTCCACGTCTTTCACATCGTCTCACACAAAGGTCTCGCCAAGCTTCCAGCACCGGAATGACATGTATCAAAAGAACGTAACACAGGAGTACGACGGTCTAGACTTATGAGTCATGGGAAGATCCGATCTGGTCCCAGAGTTCTGTGGCTTACTGACCCTGGGATCTCGCTTGTTCATCAGGCGTACGAATCTCCGCTCTAAATCCAAGACTTCCAGAAGGGTGACGAAAGTCAGCTGATTCCCGGAGTCATGTTCATCAGGCACTCAGCTAGTCAGCTAATCAATCAGCTTAGCGCTGCTCCACAGTCTAGACTGGCTGACGCGGGGTTAAACTTGAATCCGATGGAGATAAAGCATGGTCGTACTGGTGTCATCGGGTCGTGCCAGCCAATCAATCGTCATGTGAAGGTTTGCGGGAACCCTCTTAAACGCCAATCGCCCTCGATTGATCCGTGCTGGATATCTCTTCTCGGTCATATGGGTCAGTGACTCAAGAGTACGAAGACATCAGCCGAGACTTTGGTCACTTTTAGGCCGTCGTGTGACGTTCATTGACAACCTTCCCAAGTGCCAAGACGGCTTCATTATCCTTCACGCGATACCGTATCGGCCATGTCGGTGATGCACGTGAGTCTTACAGACCTGGAGC
Source organism: Vishniacozyma victoriae (assembly GCA_017654735.1). NCBI lineage: Eukaryota > Fungi > Basidiomycota > Tremellomycetes > Tremellales > Bulleribasidiaceae > Vishniacozyma > Vishniacozyma victoriae. The sequence goes on from JADPYG010000088.1 coordinate 3,066,821, forward strand.
ATATTATGACATTTGCTGGTTGAATACTGTCACGGGTCGTATCAGGTTATCGATACGTGCCTTCCGCATGACCTGCATCGGATTGTTTCGCGACTCGATATCGGTCATTAAGATGAGTGAATATGTTCGGCTTCGTGATCAGTCTACTCAGTGTGATTCCCAGCTCATGCACCCTCAAGGAGGGCCCTCAAGCAGACGAGGTCAATGCGAATCAAGATTCATTCTCAACAGGGTACGACACCCCGAGACATCTAACCATGCTGGCATCGAATGATCTACGTGAAGAAATAAAACTGATCACCACAGTCACCCTCTACGCTTCACGAAGGTCTGTCAATCAGTGACATTCTATCATCATCAAATAGGGTGACTTACCTCCAAATCAGTCTTGGTCGCAACAGCCAAGACCCACTTCCTCTCGTGATCAGTCACTACCAATCAGTCTAATCCCCCAGTGATACATCAAGACTCAACATATACTTACCCAAAGCAAAATCCGTGCCGCTAGAACTGAAGAACGCCTCCAATTCCTCCAATGGTGTAAGGTTATGAATGACGGTGTAAGGATGATTCTTGGATGATAGTGGGAAATGGGTTGTGTATTTCACTTGACAATTAGCTGTCGGCCCCTAGCGATGGCAGAGTTACAGTTACATACAGACTGGGTCCGAGGGATCGAGCTGGTTCTTCTCCATACGTGATTTGAGGACTGGGACGGATAGGTATCCTATTGGTTTACGTTGATGGTTGAGGATTCTAGCTTGTCAGCCGCGTTCATCGACACCCTAATGATTCCTTCAATAGATAGATACGGGGTAATGACTCACGGCAGATGATCAAATTCTCTCTCATAAGCAGCCTCAAGAGCTATGTGTAACGGATCATGTTCTTCCAAACAAAACGCAGGTGGTAGTTGAAGGTCCTACTATCTCAGCTCTCTGACTCCCAATTACAGACTCGTCAGCTGACCTCCACAACCGCTCCTCGGTACTTTGCCCCTGGCTGAATATTCGGGGTGGGCGTTGTCTCCTTATCCATCTTGTGCGTATGCTCTCTTCACTATTTCCTTGACTCTACTTGCTAATATGGCGTCAGAATGCATGATCCGAGCGCGATTGGGGGCCCATATGGGTGCTTCTTGTTAAAGGTAGGATGAATTAAGTTTCAGCTTATCGGGTACAACGTTTATCCGAACGACCACCTGTGCCAAGTCCTTGTCTTAAGTATCGCTATTGTCAACTCAAATACAGAACACAAAGGATAGATAGTCAATCGACAACAGACCGAGAGGATGGGTGTCCAGTCCAAGACTTCACCACTGGCTGCTCTCCCCCTCAATCATCGGCGAAATGCGTTCGCCATCCTACTGGTATCTGTAGTCTTGGCACGTTCGGGTCATATCCTCGACCTTGACGGGGTGGCCGATACCCTATCGTTGAAAACATGGAGGGAGGCGAGAAAGCAGAGAAAGGACGAAAGGAGAAGGAGGCAGATGGAGACTCCCCTGTGCGTAAAAATACACATATATGTTCGCTGATTGTCTTGTCAAGCTGATAAAGAAAGGAACACGCCCGCCCTCGAGAAGAAGATGGTAGACCTGGTAAGCTCGCAAACTCCTCGATATAGAGATTGAAAAGCTGATAAAATAGTACATACCTCATCCTTCAGGATCTCGTACACTCCTAGTCCCACACATGGGCAGAATATCCAAAGTCCGCATTGACCCAATCCCACCAGAAATATACGCTTCACACCTCAAGCTCTTTCCCCCTCTGAAACCAGGAGAAAAATTGGGAGTCAACAAAAGATTTTGGAAGATGTTAGCTGCCGTCTTGCGTATTGCCTTCCCTAGGTGATCTAGATGTTACGGGTCGAAACACGAGCTGATTTATCAGTAAAACGGGTAAAGAAGCGTTCATGCTAGTTCTTCATACCTTCTTCTTGGTTCTCAGGACGGTATTGAGTGTGATGGTGGCGAGATTAGATGGAAGGATAGTGAGGGATCTAGTGAGCTGGCTCCTCCGTTGGATTGGGAGCAAGCTGAAATATAGGTATCAGCCAATGGGAAAGGCTTCATAAGGGGTCTTGGGTGGTGGTTTGCCCTAGCCCTTCCAAGCACATATACGAATGCCATGGTCAGCTGATGTTTCCTGTCATCTCGGGCCAAGCTAACAAGCAGATTCGATATCTAGAACGAAAATTGGCTTTAGCATTCCGCACGAATCTGACAAGATACATCCACGACCTATACTTGTAAGCTACTTAATACCCATCGGGACACAAGCTGATTAACAGGAATGATAACCTGAATTACTATAAATTCGGTCTTGGGCTTGGGGTCGCTTCTGCAATGCCTGCAAATGCTGGAAAGAAGGTCGATGGAGAGGCTACTGAAGCAGCGACAGGAGGGGCGGATCAGTGAGTTCAGCCGTAGTTCGCATCATCGAAGCTGAGAGTAGATTCATTACTACTGATCTTGCTCGTTTCTGTGACACCTTAGCTGCACTGTAGTAAGTCACAACAGGCCAGAACAGAGCACAAAGTTGACAACCAGCGGGAACGTAGGAAAGCCATTCCTCGATATGGTGATCTTCACCTCCCAACTCGCCGCTGCTCTAGGTCCCGCAGGTACCATCGGCCTATTCGCCCAATATGGATTCACGGCCTGGGTATTGAAAGCTGCCACACCTGCATTTGGCAGGATGGCAGCTACAGAAGCTAGGCTCGAAGGGGAGTATCGAGCTGGATTAGGTAGGATAGGTAGGGATGGAGAAGAGGTTGCGTGAGCTCTCGGACCACAGCTGTCGAAATGAGCTGAATGATAGGTTCTATAATGGTGGAGAACGGGAGAATGGGATTCTGACGAGAGCTTATGATGCTGTTGCGAAACACGTACATACTGTTTTCAAGGTGAGCTGCATACTGCGCTACGTGGGAGAAATGAGCTGATGAGTCAGGCTCGTATACCCTACGGGTCAGTACAGCTGCTGATCGCGGTTGCGAGTCAAAGCTGATAAGTAGTATGACGGAAGACTTTGTCATCAAGTACTTCTGGTCAGCGATAGGCTACGGTCTCATGTCGATTCCGATCTTCTATCCTACCATTGGAAAAGCTATTCCAGGGCAAGGTCTCGGGGAACATGATCAAGTCGCAGCACGAGCTGAGGGTAAGCTGTCTACTGGTCCATGAATTGAATAAGCTGACACCCAGGGTATGTCTCCAACAGGCGATTACTCCTCTCCCTGGCAGATGCGGGTGGGAGGTTGATGTACTCTGGTAAAGACCTCGCCGAATTGTCGGGGTATACGAGCCGAGTCTATTCCCTTCTAGCATCACTACATGCGCTGGATAAGGATGTCTATCCCGAGAACCCACGTCCTGCTTCGTTACCAGATGGTACTGTCAGTACCCGCTCCTGACAATTGTACCCAGCTGACAACTAGGCGTTTTACGACCTAGCGGACGTTCATGGCGATGTCGTCATCGGACCAGATCACCTCCTTATCAAGGGCGTACCGGTAGTAGCCCCCGCAGGTGGATCAGCAGGTGCCGAACGAGGTGGAGAAGAATTGATTCAAAGTCTAGACCTAAGAGTCGAAAAGGGTCAACATACGTTGATTACAGGGCCAAAGTGAGCTTTCACTGCCTCAGTTGGCGCAAGCTGATGATCTAGTGGAGTAGGCAAGACTTCCATTGCGAGGATCGTAGCTCGTCTCTGGCCTACTTGGTCCGGAACCCTTGAGAGACCTGTACATGGTGAAGGAGGGATCTTTTTCTTGCCACAGAGACCTTATCTCAGTATAGGGAGTTTGAGGGATCAGTAAGCTACTACTAAGTCCTTATGGTATAAAGCTGATAATCCAGAGTTATATAGTACAGCTGTCTCAGGTTCATTGATTCAAAGCTGACATGCAGTCCCCATACTTATGCCGAGATGAAAGCTAGAGGAAGGACCGATACGGAATTAGCAAGTATCCTCGAGCATGTTCACCTGGCCTACCTTCCCTCAAGAGAGGGAGGATGGGAGACTAGAAAAGAGTGGAAAGATGTTTTATCTGGTGGTGAGAAACAGAGGGTAAGCTTTTTCGGCCTCTCGGTTTCTTCTAGCAAAGCTGATGACGCAGATGGGGATGGCGAGATTATTGTTAGCTCACCAGACCCGATCCAGAAAGCTGACGATCAGTTACCACCGACCATCATATGCTATTCTTGATGAATGCACCTCGGCGGTTTCAAGCGATGTTGAGGGGTTGATGTACGAACACGCCAAATCAATCGGTATTACCTTGATCACCATTTCGTCAGCTTCTTTCCTTCTGGACTCATTAATAAGCTGACAAGTAGTCATCGACCATCATTACTGAAATACCATAATCGCCATCTCCGACTTGGTGATTCTTCAACAGCCCCCCCAACCTCCCCACTAGCAGCCACATCCAGGATGCCCTCCATGACAGACCTCAATTCTAGATTGAATGGTCTATCCGCACCAACAGTTGCTCAGGGATGGCAATTGACTACTTTGGCTTCGTCCACCGCGGAGGAGAAGATGGAGATCGATCTAGAGATTGAAAGGCTAGAGGGTATCTTGGGGAGGGACGTACATGTTTGGCAGAAACGGTTGGATGAGGTTAATGAGGAATTGAAGGGCAAGGGAGTTGCTGTTGCTGCCTAGTTGTAAATTTCTACTCTCCGGTTTTTGTAATGCTGTACTGTATACCTAGTGATGTGGGCGATCTCAATGACTTGTCAACACTACTTGCATATCCTCTACAATCAACACCGGTCGTACCAACTCGTGAGTCATCATTTCGTGTCTAACAGATTTAACCGCTATATCTTGAACAACTTCTCTTTCTCTGATCATTCATTCACAAGAGCCTGTCTCTCCTTTCCCTCCGTGCTGCAGTACACCTCAGTCCAGCCCTACCCCTCCGCCCCCATCCCCTATGCTCGATTCAACCGACTTCCTCAGCGCAGCAGATCGTTGATCAACGTGATCCAAAATCCTCATCAATTCCACCCCTTCTTCCCTAGGAGATTTTCCCTCCCTATGCCCATTCCCTTGAAGTATCGATCGTATAGCTTCATTCAAATCCCCTTCCCCTCCATTCCTCTTGAATCGCCTCAATGTCGATTCGGAAGACGGTCTCCAAGCGACATAGGTGTAAACATTACTAGCCAACAGCACGAGAACGAGTAAACCGAGTATAACAACCTTGCTCCCTTCATCACCTAGATTCAAAAGGTCCGAAATAGATTTGATAGCAGTCCAAACACCCCCGAAAATCCCTTTAATACCCGAAAGTACAGAATCGAGAGCTCCTTGTAAGGCGGAATAATCTTGATTCTGGCGATTCTTGCGTGTTTGAGCAGCGTATTTCTCTGCATCACTCAATTTCTGGTTCTCCGCTTCGACTTCGTCGAGATCGGCTGCTGTTCCCTCGGGGAAGAATTCGGTGGGGTGGGATTTCATATGGGCTCGCATACCTTTATCGAGGTCGTTGTGGTATTGCTTCTGTCCTTCTATTGCGGACTTATCAATGATTCCTATGAGTGAGCTAATTTCCATTCAGTCAGAGAGTGGACTCACCCTTGACCCAGGATTTGCCAGTCCAGTCGACTTGGGTAGTGACCAAGACCTTGGTACTACTTCCTCCAGCCCACGTCAAACAAGTCTTGGTCTTTACACTGAAAACACCTCCACTAGGTACATCCGGCGTCCTGGTAGTGGTAAGCATAACGATATAATCATCGTAATCGCAATGAACCTGTTCGTCGATGATATGACATTTAGTCTGTTTGGGGCCAATCGATCCGTTGAGCGGCTTGATATACGATGTACCCCTTGTTAAGGTTTTGGTTTCTTCGGAAGGTTTCCAGTCAGATTGCTCGATATCTGATATCAGCACTTGTTTACCGATGGTAGTGCTCACTCACCCTTCAACTTTTGATCTTCACTCATGAACTCCTTGAGCCAACCGGAATTGAACATCAAGTTATATACCTTCTCTGGAGTCGACGGGAAGGTGGTCGATAGAGCAGTTTCGGTGAAATGTTTCCCTTCTTTCCCACATGCACATTCAGTCTTGGCGTGACCTTTCCCCACCCCGCCGGATACCAAGGCAGCATCAACCCCCGCATCAGATGGTGCGCGAGATCGAGTCCTATCGCCCGAAGTGGATGACATGACTGCGTTGGGGTTACATAATCGCCAGATATTCATCATGACGTCGAATGTCGTGTCGCGCGAGATGAATGATGCAAATGTGTACTGCCAGTTAGCTTTACCTTTGTGAAAGAGAGGAAACTTACATCCTTCTTGGGTGTAGAAATACTGATGGCATTGGGAATGACCAGAGCCGTCATTCTCTTTTCGATCGTCTTGATCTCGCTGAATGGTAGTACGATCTGGGAGTCAGTGAACCTCTTGAGTCATGTAGATGTTTGCTTACGTCGGTGATCCAGCCAAAGATATTGGCGTGGAAACAGATATGGTTCTCCGAGACATACAATCGTCCTTGTACCAGGATATCCTTTGACAGCGCACATCCGTAATCTACCATCAGCTTCTGATCCAATCCGTATAACAACAGAGCTCACCCGTAATGAGGTAATCCCCCTCGTCAATCCTCGGGAACATCTGATGAAACTCGGCATTTCGTCGATTACTTGCAACCGCAAATCCAGTCACTGGAAGACCAGACTCGTGTTCACTATCAAAATCCTCATCGTCATCGTCTTCATCATCATCAAATTCAAGAGCGGCATCACTTCCTTCACCATCCGGTCGATGACTGCTTTTTAGGTATGGGTTCCTCTTCGATCCTCGCCTTGACGATGGAGCTGATTTATTTGATCCGTGCCCCAGAATAGGCTCGCCATCCGGATGATGGGCATGTCCATGAGCTAATGCTAAACCACCTTTGGCCAAGGCGGCAGCGATTCCATTCTTTGACGAAGCAGACATCCGTCTTGACTTCTTAAACTTCTTTGCATCTGGCGGTTTGAGGGATGATGTCTTGCCGAATGCTGAACCCGATTTAACGGGTCTGAGGTCGTTGGACATGGTCGAGCCTGAGCGGTCGCGTCCGTTGATCTGGACTTGGGCCGAGACTACGGACGCAGCATCGAGTGGTACTGACATTGAGCTTCCGGTTCGGCTTCCGTTTCGACTTGGAAAACTAGGGCGAGGGAGCGGATCGTCTTCGTGGGACTAGAGTATCAGGATCATTGCGATGATATAAGGTGACATGAGACCTACCTCGTGTAATGTTCCAACGCCAAGACCTATTCTTTCCTGAGAAGGCTTCCTCCTGATGTCCAAGTGGGATGCTCTATTCTGAGAATGAGGTGAACTTCCAAAACTAACAGGACTACTAGCTCCGTCTTCTTGAATCGTCAACTTGGGGGTTCCCAAAGCAGGTAGAGTGAATCCTCGAGGTCGTGTGTCGGGTGTAAGGTTGCCTTGCTCGTCGAATTCTTCTACGAAATGACTTCCGGTACCGTTGCCACTCTGTGTATGGTTCGATGGTGTCGAGGTAGTACGTGTTCGTAGAGCAGTGGGGCTTTCTTCAATGTAATCCGAGTTGGGTAGACCAGTAAATGGTGATACGGATCGACGCGACTTGTTGGGTGAAGGTGTATATGAATCGTCTACAATCTCGACTTTAGGTTGGGAAGGTGATTTCTTGAATCGTGAAAGGATAGAAGGGGGCATTGATAAATTGGTATGCTAGTTGTATCGTTGCTGCATGCTATTTGAACAGAGTATAGGTGTAGAAAGGTAAAGTGAATCAGGGAGGTAGTTACTCGGACAGAGTGGGTGAAAGTGAAAGGGTATAAATGTGCCTTGCTTAACCTGACGTCAGTCGTGTATGGCTTCTTCCTTCCCTCATACCTCCAATTATCACGGAAACAGCTTACTAAGAGCTAGAACAGGCAAAGAACAATGCTGAGTTCCTGCATGATAGGCTTGCGGACAGAGACAAAGGAGGCGGTAGGTTACATGCAGACTGCGGTTCCAGGTCAAGGGGTATTCGTCGTGTCCAGTCCTATTTTATCACGATCACCGTTTCTCGAGCACGACAGGGAGATAGTAATCACTGCTTAAAGACAGAGTAGAAACCAAGACATGCATACAAAGATATAGACTGCCATGTGACCCCCCACCTCATCAAGCTAGATTTACACCCAACTCTCCCGGCGGGCCAAAGAGGCATCCTTAAATTTCGATCTGAGATAATCACTACTCCACGAATGAAGTCCACGACTGTCGACCCTTATCATTTTACAATAACAAGAGGGTCGTGGAGGATCTCTGTGTTTAAAAAAAGATAAAGAGCAAGAGAACAGGAAAGGAGCAGGTTTTGTATACTCATCCAGTATGACGTGGCTTTTTGGTAACAGAGATTTCCGTTGATCATTGCTCAAGTGCAACTCACTGCTAACTACTCTACTCAAATCAACTAAGATGATAGCACCACCACCCCAATCACAATCCGAACTACACCTCCTATGCGTCTCAGCAATAGTCAGAGACCTAATATCAACCCACAACTCAACTTCCCATACAGTGGTACCCAACGTCAACTCGCTCCGACTCAAATATGCTAAAAAATACAACTTATCCGCTATACCTCGATTGACCGATGTACTTTCTGCTGTACCTGAGGAATGGAAGGATAGATTGAGAGGATGGCTGAGGGCTAAACCTGTTAGGACGGCTAGTGGAGTTGCTGTTGTGGCTGTCATGTGTAAACCCCATCGGTGTCCTCATGTAGCTATGACGGGAAATATCTGTGTGTAAGTCGCGAATTGGCGTTGAGTCATATTGACGTCGACCCTTGTGGCATGGCTATTTCCAGCCAGGCATTATACAGGATTCAAGCTGACATCCAGATACTGCCCAGGAGGACCTGATTCGGACTTTGAATATTCCACCCAATCCTATACCGGTTACGAGGTGAGCTAGGAATCCCAGGAGGGAGACAATCGAGCTCATCCCCAGCCAACTTCAATGCGAGCAATCAGAGCCCGATATGATCCCTACGAACAAACTCGAGGTCGAGTAGATCAACTCCGAGGTCTAGGTCACGACGTCGATAAAGTCGAGATCATGTAAGTCCTTCTTGGTACAAGAAGAGGCAGAACTGATATACAGCCTGATGGGAGGAACATTCATGTCGATGCCAGAGGATTATCGACATAAATTCATTGCTGGGTTACATAATGCTCTGAGTGGACATACGAGTGAAGATGTCGATGAGGCTGTCAAGTAAGCTTTCGAGATCTCTAGGGCCCCAAGCTGATATATAGGTTTTCTGAATTGAGCAAGACGAGATGTGTTGGAATCACTATCGAGACTAGACCTGATTACTGCTTGAAACCACATCTCAGGTAAGCTTATGCACACCAATACGAGGACCAAGCTGATATATAGTCAAATGTTGAGATATGGATGTACGAGGCTCGAGATCGGTGTTCAGAGTGTCTACGAGGTAAGATATCCCTTTCTTCATATACTGCAGCAAAGCTGATTGAAAGGACGTAGCAAGAGATACGAATCGAGGCCACACAGTCCGAGCTGTCTCTGAATCTTTCCACATGTCAAAGGATGCGGGATACAAGATCGTAGCGCACATGATGCCCGATTTACCCAATTGTGGGACTGAGCGGGATATCTGGCAATTCCAGGTATGTCATTCTTGCAACCCTGAGAAATGATCTGACAAGTAGGAATTCTTTGAGAATCCAGCTTTCCGATCTGATGGATTGAAGCTCTACCCGACATTGGTCATTCGAGGGACTGGTATGTTAGCTGCAATATGCGGAGGCGGAGAGCTGACAGGTAGGACTGTATGAATTATGGCGTACGGGGAAATACAAGAATTACCCACCCAACGCCCTCGTCGATATCGTCGCTAGGATCATGGCACTCGTTCCACCTTGGACACGAGTCTACCGAGTTCAACGGTAAACTCCTTTCCCCTAGAATTCCGCACGAGCTAAACAAAAGTGATATTCCCATGCCGCTAGTCTCATCTGGTGTGGAGAATGGTAATCTACGAGAACTAGCTCTTGCGAGAATGAAGGATTTTGGAGCGGAATGTAGGGATGTCCGATATCGTGAGGTCGGAGTAAGTTCAGCTATTACGCTCCCTTGGGCTCAGCTGATGAGTAGCTACACGAGATTCATAATCGAATCCGACCCCAGTCTATCGAACTACTAAGGCGTGACTACGCAGCCAATGGCGGATGGGAGACGTTCTTATCCTACGAGGACCCCGAAGCGGATATTCTCGTTGGACTCCTACGTCTGCGAAAGTGTTCGGAAGATGGCACATTCAGGAAGGAATTGGTGGGTATGGACGGGGGATGTAGTTTGGTCAGGGAGCTGCATGTTTATGGGACTGCTGCGCCTGTTCATTCAAGGGATCCAAAGAAGTTCCAGCATCAGGTCAGTCCCTTTGTCGTTCAATAATATAGTCGGGAGCTGACGAGCAGGGTGTGGGTACGCTGTTGATGGAAGAAGCTGAACGGATCGCAAGGGAGGAACATGGTAGTGGGCGAATCGCTGTCATTTCAGGTAAGCTGATGGTAACGAGGATCACGCAGAGCTAACAACCAGGTGTCGGAACCCGAGACTATTATAGGCGATTGGGATACTGGTTGGATGGACCTTATATGGTCAAGGACCTGCTGTATGACGACGACGAGTAGACCCAGTCTCTTCGGCGCTTTGTGGGTAGTTCGCGATTTGCTTGTACTATCTATCATTCGATGTATGTATACTACTGCTTATTTATTCCAAATTTTGCATAGCGAGCGACACTGGATTCAATTATACAGCTATTACCTTCCTTTCCCCTGTTATTCTTGTTCCGCTTTCCCGTCCATCTACTTGATCCTTTCTAGACACTTCCTAACATGACTAGTAGTAAACCGGCTCGGCAAGATACTTGCCTGTCGTAACACCCTTTTTAATCTCCTCAAACTTCCATTTATCACCCTCAAGTTCCCCAGCTACCACTTCCAACCCAAGGCCACTAACAAGACTTCCCTCCATTGCCCAACTAGCTTGAACACCCAACGTACTCATTGCCTCTCCAGGTTCAGTCGTAAACCTAGCAATTAATTTCCCAGCATCCTGAACCTGATCCAAATTCCAAGTAAGCCTCCTTGAACTAGGTGACCAAACTCCACCAAGGGGTTTCGTTTGGACATTCGATACAGATGGACCGGGGTTGAATGCGGCTATTAAAGAGACGTTTTGAAGTGTGGTGGGAGAAGGGGATTTGTAGTTGAGGATCATCCTTGTTTCACCATCTTTACAGCTGAATGCAGGTTCCAAAACTAGTGGAATGACTGAATCTTCTTTACCAGGTTGGACGTGGACTTGATATCGGAATAATAATGTTCCTTTTGCTCCGTTTGCTTTAGAGGCGTTGGCGAGTACTTCAGAGTTTAAGAAATATTCTCCTGGTTTATCAGGTACTTGAGCCAAGTACGCTGGGTTGGGAGCGATCTTTTCAAGCGACTCGAATGCGTTTAGGCGAATGTGGATCGGACCGGATTGGGCATTGATATCGGTTGATCGGAGTGATAGATGGATTTCACCGCTTACTTGGACTCTTGAGATAGTACCAGCCTTCATGATAACGTTGACGGTTTCGGTCAAACTTGCCCTCAATCCAGGATCGGTAGAGGTGGCCATTGTAGATTGAGACAATCCACCGGCGGTAGCTACTGATGGCGAATCAAAGGGATTGTTGGAAGTGACTGATGAAGTTGATGATTGGCGAGTTACAATTGGAGGTGCTTCCCTAATTCCGTTACCGTTACCGTTGGATTGACCGAAAGGCGATCCTAATCCTGTACTGGTTTGTGGCGAAGTTCCGGGTGATCCACCGAATTGGCTCAAATCACCACCAAGTCCACCAGGAGCAAACATTGTATTCCTAACATCCCGTCTTCCTCTGGCGACAGTACCCCGTCGTGTAGGTTGGGTAGGAGCAAGCTGTAAGGTCTGTTGCATTTTAGCCAAGGCAGCTTGTCGTTCTTCCTCCGTCTCTTCGATTGGAGCTGGTGCTAGAGCGAGGTTGAGTTTAGGCGCTTGAGAACCAGTGGGCGAAGAGAGATTCTCGGTCGATCCAGCTGGGGATTCTGATAGGTTCTGAGAGAAACCGGTACTTTGCCTAGGCTTTGGTGCACCGGCAGCCATGACGGGAGTGGACGAGATCGGGGCTGGGAGGTCGTCGTTAGGTTCTTCCCATAGTGCCCGATGTCGATCAGGTGGTGGGACCGAGAATCCATCAGCGTCAAGAATCGTAGACTACTCGTCAGCTACAGCCAAACATCAAGGGAATTTGAGCTTACGGGTAAAGCAGGAGCTTGACTAGAAACAGGAGTAGTACCGACCCTTCCCTCATCCTCCCCAATCACATCAAACGCATCCCGATCACTCCTGGTAGAAGCAGCTACACTACCGCTTCTTCCTCTATGACTATCCTTCCTTCCGCCGGCCAATGTGCCTTTTCGGCCGAGCATGGATTTCAAGCCTGAGAATCCGGTTCCTTGGGTTGGAGTGTTGACTGTGTTTGAAGAACCGTTAGTGCGCGCTTGTGGGCGGGGTGAAAAGTCGGATGGGTTGGATGCGGCTGAAGATAATCGCCTGTCTGATCGAGCTGTTTGTTAGCTATCTTCCGAAGCGGCAGTGGGAGCTTACGAGTGGTATTAGCACTTTGGCTGGGCAAAGTGGGGAATCTATTCCCTCCACCACCTCCTCCACCCAACTTCCTACCCACGGACAAGACCTCATCACTCGTCTCCCACCCAAGTAGACCAGCAACATTACTCTCCGCCCGCTGAGCTGCCCGACTGGCAATATCCCCTTTAACAGTCCCAAACCTAACAATAACTTCTTTCAATCCTTTCAACCTCTCCTCCTCAAGCCGCTGATACGTCTTGTAATAATCTGGCGAAATGATTGATAGTGTTCTAGTGATTTGATCTATCTCGTTTTGGAGTACATCTGCTTTGGAGGATTTAGATTTCGAAGATGCCTTGTCTAGTTTTGTAGCTGTTTTCTCGTAATCTTTTAATGTCTTGTCTAGGGCATTCTCTTGATCGTGAATTTTTCGCCATTCTGGGATCTTGTTGGGTAGTTCACGGACTGGGTGCTCGAAATCGGATTTCAGCATCTGGGAAAGGTTCGAGTGAGAAGACGACGTCTGCCCGTTAGCCCGTACCCCTAGTCCCAGCTCTTAGGGTTTTCAATGGTACTCACCTCGACTAGATCAGTCACGACGATATCCCACAGCTTAGCCTCCCCACCAGACTTGTCCCACTCAACACCAGATTTCCCATTCAATCCACCCCCCTCGGCGGTCTTTGCTAATTTAGCAAGACTCTCTGCGTACTGAGTTTCAATAGCTGCCCTCTGTTTGAACAACTCTGACAATGCAGAGACGTGTGTGGTGGATGCTTGAAGTCTACGTTTTAGAGTGTCGAATAGAGGTTTCGGGGATGTGGCCTGGAATGACTGGACCCAGGCATCGTCCGGTAATGCGTCTGACATGGTGGTTTGTGTGGGCCGGTGATCCTTTGTTGTACTAGATATAAATCGGGCTGATTCCTGGTATAGTCTCTATGCGGGTAAGAGTCTAGAGCTGAACTGCTATAATGTATATGTATATATGTATTGAGTGAAGAGTAAACAGCAGTCACCCATTCCATCCCCCGGATGAGCTACGAGGACATAGATCTATATACAGGAATTACTTAATGCGGCAATTACTGTTGTGTATCTAGGGATGACGCATAGGGTTCCACATCTTACTCTCTATCTATACTATTACTATCTACTACTCAGTCTCTTCAGCAACCAACCTGCCCTTGTACCCAGCAGCAACAGCATTAAAACACAGAATCCAGCCGGGAAGAAACAAGGAATATCTTATCCAAGAAGACCCCAGAAACCAACTAAAACAACACAATGAAAGTCTACTCCATCTCCCTACTCTCCGTCAACCAGGCCGCATCCCCTCCTCAGGCTACAGCTCTCGGCGGAGCACAAGATCTAAGCTCTTTTTCATTCTATCAACGAGGATCCGTAGGAGAGTTCATGACTTTCTTCACAAAGGTAATTTCATATTTCGTATTCAATAGTCCAGCTAAATGGTAGACTGTCGCCGAACGAACACCTGCCAACCAGCCTTCTTCGGTCGAGGAGAACAACTACAAAGCTCATGTGTTCTGTACTTCCGGTCGTGCAGGTGGACTTGGTCTTGCCGGTATGCTTCTCTATTCATATCATTGATATCAGCTGACAGACAGCGGTCATGATTACCGATCTCGAGTACCCTTACCGACCCGCATTCTCTCTCCTAACCAAGATCCTAGATGAACATCAACCACTCTTATCCCAACTCCCTCCTCCCAACTCGGCAGCTTCAGCCGCTGCGAACGCTTTTGGAGGATCCAACCCTTCCACAGCGGCTGCTGGGGGATTGCCACCTGCTCAAAAGGGTAAATTGGAGGGAACTTTGGCTCAGTACTTGACAAAGTACCAGGACCCAAAGCAGGCCGATACAATCATGAAGGTTCAGAAGGAGTTGGATGAGACAAAGATTGTCCTAGTATGTTACTTGATTGTTATGTAGGGTGGAACTGACGATATAGCACAAGACGATCGAGTCTGTTTTGGAGAGGGGAGAAAAGTTGGACAACCTAGTCGAGAGATCGAATGCACTATCGGCACAATCAAAGATGTTCTACAAGACCGCCAAGAAGGTAAGCTTTTCCGGTGTATATTTTGGATAAGCTGACAAATAAGCAAAACTCTTGTTGTGTCATCATGTAGATAATGTAGCATGTCTTGGAGTGATCTGTAATCGCCGTGTTTAATATGCTTTATGCAGCTATGAGTGATTCGAAACCTTGGCATACCTGGTGGTTCACGGTTGACTGTGTTCTGCTTGACGCGTCAACTCGAGTCTTGATTTTACTTTGATGTCCACCTTCATCTTATCCATATGCTTTATCCAAATTCATATCAATCATAAAGATCTCTTGAGATGTCTCGTCGGGGTATGTCGACCTCTACACATCAGAGCTAATGGATAGATGAGATACTGTATATAAGTGATGGCGATGATGATACACATGAAATATCATTCGTTGGTTCGTCCAACTTATCACGGACTATCAATGCCATTCGGTCAGTTTGCCATCATGGATAAAGGGTCAAGCTCATCATCAGATCAGCACCAATAGTCTTGTCCGATGACGAGCCGGAAAGTGGTCCATCATCATATCAAGATGAAGACGAACCAATGTCCGGCTTACCAGATATCTTGGATCTCTTACGTTCAGACCCTCCAGAATTTGAGACTTCAAGATCAAGATCAAGTAAAGTCAAACTCAAAGTCAAGGTCGATAGAAAGGGAAAAGGGAAGGAGAAAGCTGTCTTGGACATACATGAAGTGGAAGGGGTTAGGAAGAGACCGAGGAGTCGATCACCCGACGCGTCGGTTGGGATGGGGAATCATTACCTCGTCGAGGGCTTATCTAAGAGGGTGGAAGGCAGGAAGAGGGCTCGCTCGCCTGTATCAGTGAGTACTTTATTAGTGCAGGACTGATTAAAGCTGGACGATGTCTCTCCTCAGAAGAGGGACAGATTGGATAAGGTGTCTAATGTCGACAAAGAAATGTCCAAGGCGGAAAAGGAGACCTTGAAAGCAGAGGAGAAGAAACGCAAGCAATTGGAAAAGGATAAAGCCAAGGTGAGCTTCCGTAACCAATGATAAGCTGATAGGAAGGCAGACAAGGAAGCCGAGAAATCATTTCAACGTAAATTGACCGACGCAAATCGGTTGCGTACTTCAAAGAATGACACCCTCCGCGAAATCCACCTCTACCTCTCTGCCGACCTCGAACAACCTTCTTCCGCTATCGCTGGCGCCCTTCCCGAAATTACTCATCGAATCACTGATAATCTATCTGAACTCCATTTTCTACCCGAACACGAATCACCTCTACCAGGAATCATCCGATTCAAACGACATGTAAAATCTCGATATGATCATACCCGTAAAGCCTGGATTCCACTAGACGACCCAAAATGGGAATGGGAAGGGACTGTCCTAGTAATCATTACCGCTGATGAATGTGTGGATATGATACATACCAAAGGATTGAGGGAATGGGCAAGCGACGTGAGATTAGCAATGGGGATGAAGGAGAATGATCAGTTGATGATCATGATTAAAGGGTTGGGGAAGTATTATAGTAAACTCAAGACTGCGCAGAATAAGGAATATACAGCTGCTGCCAGGGCCGGAGTTGCGGGCAAGGATGTCGGTGGTCTAAGTGGGGCGACAGGTGGGAAGTTGGACAGGGAACAGATCGATATGGAATTGTTGAGGCTCGAGATGGAGAATGGGGCCTTTCTCGTTCATGGTAGGTCCGCCCGTGTCTCGCTTACAGTACTGATGACTAGTTGAAAAGACGGAAGACGTCGAAGACTGGATATTCAATCTAGCAGGTGATATCGCCATCCGACCCGTAAGTCCCAAGCATTCCCAAAATCATTAACACTGCCTGATGCCATAGTACAAACTCCTATCCAAATCCCACCTGTCCTTCTGCGCAACAGACGGGATCAAGAAAGGTCAGACCCCTGGGGACGTCTTCGAATTGATGCTCCAAGAAGTCCAAGGAGTCACGCCCTCAGCAGCAGCTGGGATCCGCACCGATTTCACTAGTTTCAAAGTATTAATGGATGCGTACGAGAAAGCGGAGAGGAAAGGCAGGGAGAGGGCTGAGTTGATGTTGCAAGATTGCGAAGTGGGTCCCATACTCATTTTGGTGAGGTGGAGCTGATTGTAGATCAAGAATTTGAGGAATGGGACGGCTAGTGGGAGGAGGTTAGGTAAAGTGAGCTTCATTTCCTGTGCTAGACGAATATAAGCTGATTGTTAGGCGGTTTCAAAGAAGGTTTATAACGTTTTCAGGGGTCAGGACAGTCTTGCTCTTGTTTAGCGATCCATCTTCAGTCTTTCATTCCTTGTAGGGATCCATCAGCCTGTTGTATTTTCTAAACATATCATATCATACAATAATGCATCAATCATGACAAGAAGACAAGCATCTCCAGGCCTAGCTAGACCTTTGTCTTTTTCTTCTTTGGCGTCTCTCCATCCCCTTTCTCACTCTTTCGCCTCTTCTTCTTCTCCACTGGCGCACTCTCCACCTCTACCTCAACACCTTCCCTAGTCGCTGGAACGTCCACCACACCCCCTGGACCGGGTGTATCAAACCCAACAGTTTTATTCCTAAATTTGAGTAGGTGGGTGGGTTGGACCCTTTTTACGGGTGTTGGGATTGAGATAGCTGGTGTTCGGCCTGTTGAGAGGAATGAGGGGATTTGAGTTGTTGATGTGGAGTTGGCGGATGGTTCGGCTGTTATTGATTGATCGGGTTCGAGGATTAGGTGTCGGGTGAATTGTTTTGGTGCTGTTTGTTAGTTGTGCCCCTGTGCCGATACGGAGCTGAACTGGGAAGGGCATGCGTTGAGTCGTGTTAAGACGGAGTTGGGAAATGAATATTGCACAGAGGGAAAGGGAGGGGTATGGTGAAAAGAAGAGACATGACTCACCAGCATAAAGCTTTCCCTTTCTACTAAACCTAGGAACCATCAGAGTCATCCCTTCCATCTCCTCCCCTCCCTCCCGCCTCAAATCATCTTGATCAAGGGTATCAACATCCATCCTCATAATATCAGCAGCACTAGGTCCAGCATTGATGACCCTTCCTTCGGAATTAACAGCTTGGCGGACTTTATGAGTCTGGCCTGCTGTTACTAGGTTGTAGGTCTTTGAGCGGGCTTGTAATGTTCCTAGGGTAGATGAGGAGGAGGATGGGCGGGAGATTTTGAGGGATGATAGGTGTTTTGTTTTAAGCTGTCTGTCAGTTTTTGCGCATCACCATACTTGGGCTGCTTTGCGAAATGGAGAAAGCTTACATCGGCTGGAACCCTGATTGCCCATAATTCAACATTCGGTTTAGAGGCTATAGCATCCCATTCGAATGGAGAGTCGGTATATTTGGTGTCGACATTGACAGGTGCCATTCCATTAGGTGGTTGATACTTTCTAACTAATCAGCCTTCTTTCTCCTCTATCTGGTAAGTGGTGGAGACATACGGCCAAGCGGAACCTGATTGCTTTGAATTCCCATTCGTCTGAGTCGTAGACTTTTGCTTAGGTTGTATATCCTCTAAATCCTCATCCGAGTCCTCTGGTTCTAACGAGGATGAATCGTCATCTCCCTGATCTCTTGATTCTAAATCATCATCCGATTCGACATTCTCATTCGAGAGATTCTTCGCCGCAGCAACGGCCGGTACTACCGCTTTGGCTACTTTGGGAGTCTTTGACTTTGATGGGCCTGCTTTGGAAGACATTGTACCCTTATGTATAGGTTGAGTGACACCCTCTTTGAATGGTATAAATGCTGAAATTCTTGATTTGACGGAATCAGATACAATGTGGGGTAAAACGCGGGGGAGAAGTCAGAGATTCAACGCGACTAAGAGTTAGCTGAAACTCACTATTACTCCCTACTTATACCTACAATGACACCTACAAGCCCAAGGATGAAAGAATTAGAAGAGCTGGAGCTGGGGGATGAAGATGATTCCAGATCTGTCGGAGCTGAGGAATTGGAAGATCTATCATTATCGCCCGTCCTGCCCGAGAAGGCTTCATCCGAATCGACAACTTCACCAGTGGCTATTGAATCGACACCTTCAAAAGTCAAAGCGGCCGCTGCCAAATTTGGAGGATCCATCAGTCCGCCTTCTCGACCTCCTGTCAAGGTATCAACTAGTTCTTCCTTCCGCTCAATATCGGCCGCTACTGTGTCAAAGACTTCCCCGGAGAAACGCCCCGCCGATATCGAGTCATCGCCTGCAATGGAGGAACTTGAACTTGATGATACTGCCCCGGCTGAGCAGGACTTTGCCGATATACCACTTTCAACTATCCTTAACGACTCGGATTCGCTCGAACCAGTTCCTGTCTCTGAAGCAAAGAGTTATTCTCTCTCCCCCGCCCCACCTCCTGTGGAGATCATGGCTGCGCTACCTGATCCAATAGTGACTCCGCCCGCGAAGGATGAACCAAAGAAAGGCGGATTCTTCTCTCTTGGATTTGGTGCTTCACCGGCCACGTCTACTACCCCCACCCCTATCACCTCAGCCCAGGCGTCGCGATCGACATCAACAACAGGCCAGCTAGCTGTCAATCCTCCTCCGAACGCAGGGTGGCGATCAACCATGTCCAACCTCTTTGTTTCAAGGACCGCATCGGCGACTTCACCAAATATGGATTCACCAGCTGAAATGACACCCGTCACGGCACCAGGACCATCACGACAACAATCAACCACTTCATCTACTTCATTCTTGATTAATCGAATATCATCCACTCCCGCCTCCCGCGATCGGAGGATGAGTAAAGAAATGGGAGGAGGTGAAAAGATAAGAGAAGGTTTCGAGAGGGTTAGGAATGAAATGGAAGGAGCTGCTAGGGAGATGAGGAGGGAAAGGCAGGCTACGGCATCTACGTCCGGTTCGGGGTCTAGTGATGAGAAAGGAAAAGATACGAGGCCTGTCAGTGAGGTCGATATAGACTGGTCGTTCTGGGGAGCGGTTGTACAGGATTACGAGCAAGTGGCGGTTTCGAGGCCGAAGGATTTGTCGAAGGCGATCCAGCACGGTATTCCGCCTGTCATCAGGTTAGCTTCAGTCCTCTTTAGAGTGGAAGTAAGCTGATTATCAGGGGAGCAATCTGGCAGCTCATGTCTTCATCAAAAGATCTATCGCTTGAAGAATCATATAAAGCCCTACTGAAAATCCCATCACCTCACGAGAAAGCGATCCAGAAAGACCTAAGTCGGACTTTTCCGCATCATAAATTCTTCCAGGAGGGTGGGGGGACGGGGCAGGAAGGGTTGTTCATGGTAGTCAAGGCTTACAGCTTGTATGTCCATTTCTATCCATCACTTGTTGTCAGCTGATGGACAGGTACGATCAAGAAGTTGGATATACACAGGGATTGGCATTTATCGTTGCTGCCTTGTTGTTGAATGTAAGCTCCATCCACCCGAGGACATTGCAAATAAGCTAATGAAGAGATGCCGGACGAAGAAGCGTTCTGTGTCCTTGTGCGACTCATGGACTCGTATAATCTCCGATCACATTACTTAGCAGATATGCCTGGTTTGCAACTCCGTCTGTTCCAGCTCGACAGGTTACTAGAGGAAACGATCCCGTTACTACACACTCATTTCGTGAGAAAGGGGATCAAGAGTAGTATGTGGGCATCACAGTGGTTCATGACCCTTTTCTCTTATCGGTAAGCTTCTCCATGTCATTGGCCAGGCCAAGCTTATGTTCAGATTCCCACTATCACTAGTCTACAGGGTACTCGATATCGTATTCGCCGAAGGCCTAGAAGCAATGTTCAGATTCTCACTAGCGATCCTCCTACGCTCAGAAGATAAATTACTAGGAATGGAATTCGAGCAGATATTAAGTTACCTCCAATCAGACTTATTCGAAATTTACCGTGTCGACACTGAAGGAGAGGGTAGTAAAGGGAAAGATCAAGATTCTCAAGGGGATGAGAATTGGAAAGCGAATGAGTTTGTCAGGGATGCATATGAGATTCGGATGTGAGTCTACTTTGTCAAGGATAGGTGAAGGAGCTGACGATAGAACGCCATTTATGCTTGATGCGTATGAGGCTGAGTATGAGGAAATGTGCAAGAACCAAAATAAACATGCGCACGAATTGGATTTGTTGCGGAATGCCAATCGATCGTTGAGCTCACAGGTGCAAGTCTCCCTTTTCTCGCTTCGAATTGAAGGCTGACAAGTAGACATCAGCTAGAAGCCTCTTTAGCTGCTATGTAAGTTATTTTGTACTTCGAGTCTTCACAGCAGCTGATCAGCAGGAACGAAGAACACGTCGACTTGGTCAGACAACTAGTCATGTCCAAGATAGAGAAAGAGGAAACTGCAAACGAGCTCGTGAGAGTCAAGCTGCAGTAAGTTAGCACATTCTGATCAAGGCATGAACTGACAGGCAGATACGCAGAATTAGCGCACGCACAGCAAGACGCCATGTCGACTCATAGTCGCTCTTCCGCCTCGCTTCAATCTGGTAGGAAGTAGGTTACAATACAATATACAACATATCATATCACATCCATATCCATCCATATCCATAGCACATCATACAGCATTGCCTCGAGACGTAATTTATGCATTATGCTTTTAACGATACAACATGATTTACACCGGGCCCTAGATGTACCATCCAGAGCGCTAGACCTACGCATCGAAGAGGCACTAGGCCTACGCATCGTAATCCTCGTCCATATCTGCATCCCGCCGTGGTGCAGCAGGTTCCATAGCCACCTCCTCCATATCTTCATCTTCACCCTCTGCATCGTCCTCTACAGCCCCATTGGCCCCTTCCCCTTCCCCATCCACCGTCCCCTCCTCTTCTTCCTCTTCACTACTCTCACTCTCATCTTCCTCATCATCCGCATTCCCATTCCGGCGTATATCATCATAAGAAAGAGATTGATCCGGTAATAAATCGAAATTGACCTCTGCTAGACGTTGATGTGGTGGTGGGAGGCGAACAACGTCGAATGATTCAGGTAAAGTAGGTAATGGGTGTTGATTCAATTCTTGGGCCATATCCGCTAAAAACTATTCATCAGCTTCATATCGTTTGAGGGATATGTAGCTTACATCTCTTGGAGGAGCTTCAAAGAATTCGTATCGTTTTCGCATTTGAATCGCTAATTCCACATCTTCCTTTTCGATTTTCGGTACTCCATTCCCACCTCTCCCAGCGTGATCTGCTAATGTCTGAGCGGAGTTCAGGACATCCGCTGTATAGCCTTGAATATTAGCTGAGATTCGAGCGAAGAAAGAACGAGACAGCTTACGATGTGAGAAATCTAGGAGTTGATGAATTACTCGCTCGTCTGCGTCTTCTATCCCTTTGGAGGCTAGGATCAGAGATATGAGCCGACCATCTCTTGGTACTGAATATTAGCTTGAAAATCATACCCGAATTGTCTAGCTTACTTGGTTCATTGACTAGTGTCATGTTGCTTGTTTGATGTAGGGTACACTGGTACAGGATAGGTAGACAACAGTTGATCCAAGGTAACGACGGAATCAAATTTATGGAGACTCCAGTTACACACATAAGTTGACTTTGTCGCGTCAAGAGCAAGTTCATGTCAACGACTATATACTCATGTACATATAATACTTACAATAATGCCCTCAAGACAGGGTCGTCTGGATACCACATACTTCTCTCAATCTCAACAAGCCACTTCTACAAGAATTAGCGATGGAAGTCAACGTCAGAGTCAGATACAGAAATCAAATGGTCGAAGACGAGTAGAGAGGAGTGAGGAAGAGGAGGACGATAGTGAGGGTTCAGAAGGGATGAATGCCATTCGATTAAGTGAGAGTCCAAGGAGAAAAAAAGCCAATGGCGAAAGAAAGGAAATCGTTGATCTCATTTCGGATGATGAGGTGGAGGAAGGGAATGGAGATGACAACGGTAGCCGGGATACCGAGCCAAAGGCAGTCGCGTCGTCAAGCAAGCCAACACACTCCGACCTCGTGGATATCGATAATGGTGAAATGGAAGTCGAGCCTTTGACTTCTCTACCTATCAACTCGCAGTTGAAACAGGTAGCGACCCCGGCCTCACACCAAACTCCCTCCATTTCCTCTGTTCCAAAGAAACGAGTCGACTTGACTTCTGGTACCCTAGCCTACCCTCTTCTTCCCGTCCCAACAACCTTCACTCGACTAGGAGCTATCCCCCAAGCTCCAATTGCAGGGGGTACCAAGCGATTACTCCCATATATCGAACTGGATAAATGGACCGAAGAGCAGAAAGCCCAGTACACCTATTCCAATCTTCCACAGACAAGTCGCCAGCCAAGTGAATTACCCGACAACCTCACTGCATTCCTCGGGCCTGATATGGCTGAGATACCTCCGATTCCAATGTCGATGCCTACCGTGTATGAGGTCCTAGACTCGGATGAAGATATCGTATCGATACCCCCACCTAAAAAGCGAGGTTTGTTGAGTGTCGAAATTACTAGGCGGTCGCAGTCGTCGCAGAATGGCTCGAAACCTAGCTCGAGTTCTCGACAACAGAAGGATGGAAGTAGTGTGGATGATAGATCTAGAGGAGCGAAGGGCAGGGAGGTCGCTGGATTCAGTAGTGAGAGGAGTCGTCTTGGGCCGACCAAGAGCACGACAAAGGGCACGAGTAAGGCTCGTATGGAGGAATCGGACGAGGAGAGTGCAGAGGACAGACCAGTACGACTCTCGAAGAACAATAAAGGAAAAGGGAGAGCTAGAGTAAATGATGAGGAAAGCGACAACGATAGTGATACCGACCGACGTGAGAAAACGACCAAAAACGGCAAAAAACGATCCAAGCACTCGGATCACCACGATACCAAGAAGCCCAAGAGGAAGGAAAGGCAGCCAAGTCTAACCCGACGAGAATATTTGGATGAGTTGGAGTTGGACGAGTCGACACGATTTAAAACTGAATCCCGCCTGAGAAAGAAGAAGGAAACACCACAACAACGAATCCTTCGTAAATTAAAAGACAAACGAAATGGTATAATCCGACCCGACACCTCAAGTGAAGATTCAGAAGAAGATTCCGAGGACGAATCTACCGACTCGGCTGCCGACAGCAGAGGTTTAAGGCGTTCCGAAAGTTTCATCGCTAGTGACGATGGCAACGAACATGCCGTCGTACTTCCACATGAATTCTCTTCGAATTCAGCTCAAACTCCGGAATTCAAGTTTAAAGTCGTTTTCCAGTATTTTACCCTACTGGCTGTATGCGGGACCGATATTCTGCCATTGAAGGGGGATCAGAAGGAGTACTTTGTGCCACAACTGCGAGATTGGAGGAGGAAGATGGAAGGACACAAAGAAAGTCGAGTGAGGAGTCAAATCTGGCCTTCGAATTATGTCAAGGCGTTACAGACGTATCCAGAAGTACGAGTGAGTACCAATTTCTCGCTTATGAGTCGTACTGACAACCAGACATATCACCTAGACGTCCCAGAAGAGCATTGTCTAGCATGTAACCGAGCAAACTACAAATCATCTTACCGACTCGAACTGAGAGGAAACCCCTATAATCCCGATACCTACGAACCACTACCTACAGCAAAGCAGAAAAGAAAAATCAGAGAAGCGAAACGTAAAGCCGCAAAGAAAAAGGCTAAGAGGAGGGAAGAACAAGGTCGAGGTCGTTCCGAAACTCCTTCTTCGAAAGGATCCGACTCGAGCTCTGACGAGGGGACTACTAGTGAGGAAGAAGATCTTATTAGGCAGAAGGATGATATCTTCTTGGGACCTCATTGTAGGAAACGATCCATCCTTTTCCACTCGATGGCTCATTGGGGTAAGCTTCTCGAGACTTTTCGAATGACAAAGCTGATGATGCAGAGTGGAACCTATGGAATCGAATCCAGAATTACTACCACGATCTCCTAAGAGCTAAATCGGAAGATATTGACAACGATTCGGACGCCTCGCCTAGCGAATCTGAATCAGATATAAGTGACGACGAACGAGATTTAAGGAAAGAGAAAAGAAAGATCCGAAGAGATCAAACTCGTATGAGAGTAAAGAGGTTGAGAGGGAAGGTATTGCCCAATAATCCAATTGATGCCGATGCTGTTCAGGAATGGATGGATAGGCAACAATATGTCCTCACTGTAAGTTTCTGTCATGTTCAAGAGACTAAGTAATCTGACAGATAGGAATGGAAGTGGTTGGAAGATCTCGAGGATCAGTCAAAGAGGCTCGAGTTCGATAGGAATAAGGATGAGTAGGTATCGATGAAGGTGTGTGGTGTGGTTCAGTGTATGGAGTTGGACAGATATCCGTGTGTCATTTCCATAAATATGTATGTAGACAGTACTAGCATTACAACAATCATGATCGTGTATGTAAATCATCATCATCATCTTCAACATCACTTCCAGCGGTCGTTCAAAGTGATCCGCGTCTCATCTCATCCAGCAGATTCCCAACACGATAGCCAGAACACCCATCTTGACACAAGGTCCAGTCTTTTTGGCGGTGTTGGACGGGGTCGCAGATCCCGATGGTTCATTCGTGCCGGTACCAGTAGCTGACGGAGTGGCGAGGGAAGTAGCTGTCCCCAGAACGCCTTTGAGAGTCGCCTCTCCTTCTGCAGCTGCTTGCGAGGCGGATGAGGCGCTACACATCAGCTTCGAGTGACTTGTAGTAGCTTACGCTTGATCGGCTGTAGCTTGCACGATGGTAGTAGTATTAAACACTCGGTCGATTAGCTATATCATCAGCTTGGTCTGACCAACAGAAAAAAAGACGTACATGGACAACACCGTTGTTTGTGATGATATCTGTTCTGACGAAACGAGCTATTCCCCCCGACCCGAATAAGTAGGCTCCGGTACTGTTCGTAGCATAGCCTAGGGTATGTCCAGCAGCGGTAACGAAATTAGCCCCGGCTTCAAGAGAGGGGGAATAGACAGTTGTTCCATTGATCACCTATTCGTCAGCCTTTCTCCCCCCACTTCGCGAGGAGAGCGCACGTGATTCTTGAGCAAGGCGATCTTGGCTTCATTGTCCAGTGAGTCTAAGTATGATTGTACTCCCTGGAACGCGGCGTCGATTGGGATCAGGAAGGTACATCCCCTGCAGGTGTTGAGAGTGTCGTTGAAGGAGAGGGAGGAGATGAGGGATGAGGCGAGGGGTGTTCCATTTGGTGCTGGGTCTGCGAGGGGAGTATTGAGGGTATTCATTAAGGTATCGGGCTCTCATCAGCACTCGAAGTATCAGTCCACATACAAGCTGAAGAATCTACTATCAGCACCGACTCAAATCGAGATCAGAAGACTCACTCGATTGATAGCTTGAATATTGACGTTCTCATATTTCTTGGTATAGCTGATACTCGTGGCATTCCAATTGGTTCCCCTGATATAAACCACCGGCTCAGTGGTATTCGGAGCAGTCTCCAGCGCGAGGACCTGGGTCTGGCCCTGGGGAAGTGTCGTATCGGAGTTGAGGAGTAGAGTGAATGCTATTGTTTTCTTCTTCGGAGGGGCGACTTCCGTTGTGTTCAGAGCTGTTGGGGCAATCTGTCATTAGCCAAGTCTGGATTGGAACGTACATGATAAGAAAGGACGTCCACTAGATCATCATCCGTTACATCCGTCAAGTTTAATCCATCCCATGCCTTCTCGTCAGCTCACAAATTGATGTAATGGGGACATACAGCATCAACAGGAGCAAAGAATGTAAATCCATCCCCTCGGTACAAGGTATCCAGTAACGCCGCACCGCTCACTGACCCATTGACCGATCCGAGGGCATTACTAACTATACTCATGCCATTCGCTTTCAAAGTATCCCCGAGTCCAGTGAGATATTGTTGGAAAGAGAGGTTGTTCTGTGCCAGCGCCGGCAGGCAAAGGGTGGGGAGGATGATCGTCAACATGATATGTATTTGAGAGTGATGGTAGAGTGAGTAAAATATCAATCAAGATCACAGCACCCTCACTCCCCTCATTCGATTTCTACAAACGACAGGAGACAGGAACGTCATAGGGACGATGAAAGGACGTGTGTGAAGCGTTGCATTATTGCTATTATTGTGCCTTGCTTGGATACTGTTTGAGGGTTCGAGGGGCGTGTGGTTCGGTTCTTTTGATCTCTGTAGTCATTGTGTGGGTGTGTGCAGTGTGATTGAACAGAAAAAAGGACATGATACAATTGAAAGATGTTTTCAGTTGAATTTCCGAAATTTCAGATTACACCTTATTGTTCATTGTCAAAACCACTCTTATTGTACATGACCACCAAGGTCTGTCGTCATTTAGGCCGAGCATGCCGCCAGCTCGTCAATTCGAAAGTCTTGACGGAATGCCCAGCCTATATAACACATAGGCGAGGCTTGACCACTTCGGCTCAACTTCGACCTAGACCTAAGTCAATCCGGTCGATTCCTTCGAAACGAGGATACCATTACTACACAAATTCTGAGAAGGACCATGAGCGGATTGTTACTACTTCCATGGGTCGAATTGAGGAGTTTGAGAAAGCTTCCAAGGCTTTATCGGAAGGATCTGGGGTACAGGAAGCTATTGAGTTGTCAAAGACTTTAAAGGATTTAGGACCACTTAAGAATACTTGGGACGAGTATCTTGCCCTTCGTGAGGTATGTTCACCTGAAGCCATTTGTTTCGTCTAGAAGACTGTCAGCTGAGACGTAGCAACTGGCCGAAGTGAGCTCTCAGATGAACGATCCCGATCCAGAACTCAGCGAAATGTTTACCGCCGAACATAAATCCCTCTGTACCCAACTAGACGAACTCGTAACCGAACGCCTACCCCTCCTCCTCCTCCCCACACCAGCAATAGCAACATTACCCGTCATCATGTCCCTGAACGCGGGCATAGGAGGAGCAGAAGCAGCCTCATGTACCGATACTTTGGCTAGGATGTACCTCCGTTTCGCCCAGCAACAGGATTGGCAGACTGAAATTGTATCTTCTGTGGAAACGACTGTCGGGCAGGGGATTACTGGATTGAGGGAAATGACTATTAGGTTCTTACCTCCTGAATGGGGTGGGGAGGAGGATGCAGAGGTTTATGGGATGTTGCAGTGGGAAAAGGGGGTTCATAGGATACAGCGTATACCGCTGAATGATGCCCAAGGGAGGGTGCAGACTTCGACCGTTACTATTGTGGTATGTCTTCTCAAGCTGTCAAAGCTAGCTCGAGACTCGATCATAGCTAAACAACAGGTCCTGCCAATATACCCTGATACACCTGACGCTCCTTTGGTAGAAGCCAAAGACGTCAAGACAGAAGTAATGAGATCAAGAGGAGCAGGAGGTCAAGTAAGTGACCCCATTTGTCGTTACGACATTTTCGCTAATGGGCAGCACGTAAACAAGACGGAATCAGCAGTCCGCCTGACGCACATCCCAACAGGAATTACAGTCTCAATGCAAGATTCCCGATCTCAGCATCAAAATAGGGATTGGGCGTGGGAGATCTTGAGGGCTAGGTTGTCTGAGAAGAAACATCAAGAAGAAGTCGAAAGGAAGAGGGCTAGTAGGCGAAGTCAGGTCAAAGGAGCTAGTAGAGGGGACAAAGTCAGGACATATAATTTTACCCAGGTCAGTTGATATATCACATTCTTGGGTAGATGCTGACGAGCAGGACCGTATAACGGATCATAGGATAAATCAATCTTGGGGTAATATTGATGAGATCGTAGATGGCGAGGGGTTTATCAATATCATCAATGACCTCCGACTCGATTTCAGGGATAGAAGACTAGACAACTTGATGGAAGGAGAAGATGATATTGACGAGTAGATTTTTAGAAGTCACACACCATTCTGTACAAGTCTATTCATGCACTTATGCTATATGATATGTTACTACCGCTCTAGACTTTACTTGCCCCGCTTCCTCCAAAGAACGCCCTCAGATCCTGCTGATTTGGGTCATATCCCATAGCTCCGAGACTACCTCCCTTGAGCACCAATCCATCAAAGTGGGTAGTGACATCATTGGCGATGATTCGGACCGCTAGTGGGGGTAGGGAGTCATCGGTAGATGTTGGAGGTGGTGGTGCGCTACCACCAGCAGCCGGGTCGTAGGATTCGCCGTGGTCTTCAGTAGGGTTTGATTCGACCACTGGTTCGGAAGATTCTAATTTCTCGTCCTGTCTGTCAGCCCTGATCTCGTGATATCAGGCATTGTCGGCAGTACGTACGGCATATCCAACTTGAAGTCTCGTCCATCCAGTCTATCAGTCAGCTATGATCATATGTGGAGTGAGAAGCAATGCTTACATTGGCCATACCTATTCGATCAGCTTGTATTCCATTTCCCGCATGATTGACTCACCTCGATATCTCCACCCAATCTGCCTCGCGCCGTGAAGCCGAGCGAGCAGTGCTCCTACAAACTCCGAGTTGAAGATGCCATGAGCAACTATGGCGATATGTTTCGACGATGCGGGTTTCCCATGGCATTCTTTCAAGAGAGGCTCAATATACTGGGCGATCCTGTCCCGATCAGTCTAGCCTTCGTACATTGACCTAACTCACACATCATTCGCCCGCTTCCTCACATCCTCCGATGATTCTGCCCCCTCGTACTTTTCCGTCCGGGAGTGAATTGGTTCGAATTTCCCAAGAGCTCCTCCCCATGATTTACCTTCAGCCACACCGAAATGTTGTTCTCGTAATTGTCGATCGACAGTAAGTGGGGGTTTAGGTTCTGGTTGATATTGGTGGATCTGGTCCGCCTGGGTATCAGTACCTGTTTGAACTACCAGGTGGTAGGACGTACCGTCCAATTAGCTCTCTTCAGATCGGAGCAGACGATCGCATCGAACTTGGTGTCTTTCAATGATTTGCCCAGAGCGTTTGCTTGCTGACATGTCAGCATTCCCAGAGACTCCTTTAAGGAAGAGACACACCTTCATACCGTCATTTGATAGGGGCGAGTCTGACCATCCAGCCCATAATTTCTTGGTGTTGTCTGAAAGTCAGTATAGAGTTGGGTGGGGTAGGGTGGGTGGGCGATGGGACATACCGACACTTTGGCCGTGCCTCACCTGTGAGATCAGTACTTTGTCCTGAGAGAGCAATGCTGTGGAACGTACGATAGTAATAGTGATCATATTGTATGTATATGTAGAATGTCAAGTGAGAGTGAAAGTACCATTATGCGACGACTCGATTACTTGAATCAACTTGCGTCATTTCATGTCATTGATTTGTTTACGTTTGCCAAACCTATATTTTGCGCCGACACACACCTACAATCATGCCCAAGCGGCCTTCCTTTGGTCAATCAGAGATCAGCGCCGAAGCACGTAAACGACACGTCAAGCGAGTCCAATGGGTGCTTCAACAAGTATGGAACGAATTTTACGCCAATAAACCTGGAATCAATCTAGACCTTACTCGAGATAAATCGATTCATATCGCAGCTGCAGAAACATCAAGTCGAGAACACAGTATCTGGTCATATCACGATGACCTAATCGAAGAGAACGCCGACTATATGCAGATTGTCCCGAAAGTCCTCCCCTCCATAGATGTTGACAAGCTCGGTCCGTTGGTCGCTGTCGAGTACAAGAACAACGGCAAGACCCGAGCTCTCCGACCGAATGTCCAAGCACCCTATTCAGGCTGTTTGGGGCCGATCAAGACCTGTCCTACGTACTCGTTCTGTGCGCGTAGCGATGATTTGATTAAAGTATGGCATGACCACGTCAGACATTTTATTCCAATGTTTGTCAAGGACGAAGAGGCGGATGCCAAGTACTGCGCTACTTTCCGGAGGTCATTATGGGGTGTCAATGGGGAGGAGGAAGTAGGACTCGATCCCGACTGTACGTCCTAGAGGTGCAACCTCTGAGGAGTAAGATGACTGACGAAGAAGATGATATTATCGCTTTCGAGGCAGTATCACGATTAAAGGCAGAAGGCATGTCTGACGTCGAAATTGATGATACCCACGTCCTCCCAGCCCATTGTATGGAAATCATCTTCTACGATCAGACTAGGAAAATGCCCGCCTTCCCCGTGATCGGCCCTAATGGAGAGAAGGAATGGAAACCTCGACCACTTAAACCGAAACCAGAATTCCACGGAAGGGAAGGTAACGATGTAACGGAACTTTTCTGTTCAAGACTAGAATGTGGATTCGGTTGTCGTAGACACGGTACGCTCTCTCCACACAGTTCACAAAGGGTAACTAATAGCCAGTTGGGGACGCTACAAATGAAGTCGCATCGTTACGTCGACCTGCTACCGCTACCACGCACACAGAACTGGTGATTCCAAAAGAACCTTGTTCCGATAAATGCGTCTTTCATCTAGATCAGCGTCGACTCGAGCTTTCCGATAGTCAAGAAAGACCTCAGACTACATTTAGTAAAGATCAAATGTCGCTACTATTGATGATACTCCCAAGTTGGGAGAACAATAAATCGACATATTGCGAGGCAGCTCTGGCGTTTCAAGGTCCAACGTGCCAAGATGTGAGTCCGGCCATTCTCTGCTTGTAGTAGATCCCTAACTTCAGGTGGCCTTGGAGCTCAAAACATGGAGGACAAGAATCATGCTGCAAGAGGACTCTAAACCAATCCTAGACGATGATGGTGGTATACTTCAGCCTGCGGTCGACACCCTGAAAGACATCGCCAAGCAGCCAGGTCAGTACAACCATGATGTACGTGACTCCAAGTCTCACAAATTAGATCTTCCCATCGCTTGGAAAACATGGAGTATGGCATATTGTACACACCTCGGCCCATGTGGTCCGAATTGTCCATGCTCAAAACGAGAAAGCGCATGCGAGAGGACCTGTCATGTGAGTAACATACCTATATAAACTCTTCGCAACCTGACCTGAGTCAGTGCGATGCGAGCTGCCCAAGACGCTGGAGGGGGTGTAAATGTCGTGCGGACCCTACGAATATCAACAAAAAGTGTATACCTGGGAAATGCCCTTGTCGGCTCCTCAATCGACACTGCGATCCTGGACTATGCGCTTGTGGTCCTCCGTACGTCTCACTAAATAGCGCAGTCGGGCAAACGGAGACTGAATATTCTAGACTACCCGGTTTCCACCCTTCAGAGGGACCTACGTGCCAGAATTTGGATACACGAGAACTTGGTAAACCTGTAAGTATCCTTACAGCATGGTATACTGAGTGCTAGAAAACTGTGGTGAAAGGTAGCAGAATCCCAGATGCCGGATACGGACTATTTGCGGCTGAAGTCATAAGAAAGGGACGAGTGATTGGTGGTACGTCTTCTCACGTCGAATTTGCTGACGATTACAGAATATACTGGCGAAGTATTGGGTACCAATGAGGCCGACCGAAGAGCGTGAGTGCGCACATGACCTCGGGGTAAATCAGCTGACGATGACCAGAATCCTATACGTAAGGATTGATACCTCACAGCCTAGAAGTAAGCTTACCGAGATTAGGAAGACGTAGGGCGTAATTATATCTACGAGCTCGAAAACGGCGTTTATTTCGATGCGTATAATTATGGCAATGTCACTCGATTCTTTAATGGCTCGAACGCGGCCAGGGCGAATGTCGTTGCTGAGCGTGAGTCTTTAACTATCGCATCCTTCAAAAGAGGCTGACGGGAAGCAACAAATGTATGTGGTGAACCAAGCATCATTATTCGAACCTGTAAGTCCCGGCACCCATTTTGCGGTGCAGGTAGCTAATAAGCCAGCGAGATCGATCAAGAAAGGCGAAGAGATGTTGTTGGATTACGGGTGGGTCCTACGCGTTACTTGTCGAAATAAAGCTTATTGACCAGAGCCGATTTCCTGGAAGGAGGAGGACGCGGTACTAAGAGAGCGAGGAAAATCCGCCCAGCCAAAAAGGCCAAGGGCGATAAATCGAGTCGGGCTTCGACCGTATCAGCTCTGGCTAGTTCGAGGCAGGGGTCAGGCGCTAATGACAATGTTACGAACATGATAGTATGATGACTGGAATAACGAAAGTGAATGAAATAATAATCAAGACATGCATCATGTGACAATGTACTTCGGGACTAGCTCTTTACAGTAACCCCAAACTTCTCCCATAATCTCACAACCGACGAATCGTCCTCCTTCCCATACCCCTCTGCAGAAGCTTGCACAAACATCTGATGCGCAGCAGCAGCTAAGAACAGGGGACAATTATTCTTCTTTGCCTCGGTCAATACCAGCCCGAGGTCTTTGACGAACACATCGACATATGCGTGTACCGGAGCGTCTTTCGCCAACATCCTCGGTGCGCCTACATGTCAGTCTCTTCATCTTGGTAGTAGGTGATAGGATGACTTACGATCAACAAGGACATATGTATATGCCGCTCCGTTCGCTAGGACATCGTATACTGTTTGAAGGTTCATATTCTTCTTTTTGGCAAATGCGAACCCTTCGGCAGCAGCGGCGATGTGTACACCTGCAAGATGATTATTGACGAGTTTGACAGCACTTGCCGTTCCAAGTCCGCCCGCTTATCGTCAGCTCGCTTGATTTCGTATCATTGTCGAGGATGGAACAAGGACATACGGATGAAATGTAGGTTCCCAGCATCTTTGATGGAAGACATGGCTTGAAGGACTGAAGCTGCTTTTGCTAATGCTTCCTCGGGCCCTGATACCATAATGGTCAAATCACCCGTTCCTGCTCTTGAAGGCCCGCCTGAGACGGGAGCATCGATCAAGGTCAGACCCTTGTTCAGAGCGTCGAGTTGGACTTGGATAGCTCGAGCGGCGGAGGGGGCGACTGTTGATGATAGGATTATAGTCGAGTTGTTTGGGAGTGCTGCCCGTCAATACCTCCCATCTATTGTATTGTAATTGTACTCACCTGATGCAAGTCCACCCTCGACTGCGAAGAGTACTACACCTGCCTCGGCTGCTGTGTTTGTGACTAATACCACCACGTCCGCATCTTTCGCGTCTTGGGCGATGTCCGTCACGGCTTTCCCTCCAGCTTTGGCATATCCCTCCATTGCCTCTTTACTAATATCCAGCCCGACAGTCTCGATCCCTGCTTTCTGAACAGCCAAAGCCATCGGAGCACCCATCATCCCTAATCCAACAAATAGGACCTTCTTAGGTGATCCACTAGATTTCACACTCAATTCCTTGGCCTTCTCCTCTTCCTCCTCTTCCGTCCCTTCCTCGGCAATCTTGCCAACACCAAAGTATTTCTCCCAAAGTAATGAAATACATCCATCATCGACTTTCGATAGTCCAGCAGCAATAGCCATGTTCATAACTTGCTCCGTAGCTGATGTAAGTGGGCATGGGAAATTGTAAAGGCGAGCTTCATCCATGATGATTCCAGAATCTTTGGCGCAGATTGTCATTGCTGATTTCAATGTTCCGTCGGGTCGGAGTTGCCATGGACCCCTATGACCAAACATGAAACTGTTTCCGGATGATTTGCGGATCAGGTTGTAGAGCATTCGAGGGTTTAGACCGAGAGCTCGTCCGAATGCCATTGACTCACTGCATGTCAGCTCATCCTAACACCCGGCTGGAAATGGGTGGCATACCCGGCCATAGTAATCTGAGCAGTACATAGGACTTGATTGATCAATTTGAAGTCACTAGCAGCTCCACAAATATCCCCAACCACTTGAAGTTTTCCCTCGGGCTTCTGGGTGAGAGCATCAAGAACAGGTCGAGCTCGCTCAACAGCATCGGGTGATCCGGAAGTCATGATGACGAGTGTACCGGCTGCTGCTCGGGTCGATCCTCCTGATACGGGTGAATCACAGATCTGGCATCAGCCCTTTCCTTCGTATTTGCAGGTGACTTACACCAATGTTCTTGCCGAGAGCATCAAGCCTTGGTCGTAGTGTATCGAGGAAAGAAGGGGGTACGGTTGAGAAACAGAGGATGACAGCGTTCTGAGGTAGTACTGATCATGTCAGCACCTCTATCTCTCGTAAATGCGGAATATCACATACCAGCAGCAACCTGTCCAGAACCAAACAAGGCATCCTCAACCTGCAGGGCATTGACGACCATGAGTCCCAAGATATCCACATTCCCAGCTTCAGCAGGCGTAGCACAGGGTTCAGCGCCCACTTTCACAGCTGCGTCGAGCGATGGCTTGTATACATCGTATGCTTTGACTTTGAAGCCTTGGGACAGGAGGGACTGATTGTCAGACATATTCGGGTAGATGAGTGGTGACTGACCTGAGCCATTCCTTGTCCCATTGCTCCTAGACCTATCCATCCTACTGTTGGTTTCTGAGCTGACATCTTGATGATTGTACTGATTTATGAGTTTTCGAGTACAGTCTAGTAGGTAGTAAGTGCCCTAGTCAAGAGTCTCGGTGCATATATACCCCTGCGAGTTGATACTATCCGCTTATTACCGCTCATTCCTCCGGGATAGCTCCGGTCCGGGGCCGAGACCTAAGTGGCGTACAATGTGCTGTACAGAAAACAATCGTCAGGTCATGTGCATAGCAAGAGCTAGAGTCCGTGTTATATACCAACTACTACGTGTACAGTCATATTACCGCTACCTAAATCGTAATCGTACTAATAATGTTGTCCATATTGCTGCTGAGGGGGTTGCTGGTGTTGCTGTTGCAGACCGTATGATGAACTAGGTTGGTTACCGTAGAAATAGCCACTTCCACCTCCGTAACCTCCTACTAGGGATCCTCCACCGCCTCTGTATGCCGAGGTAGTGTCGTCTTCTGGGTACTCGTTGTTTGCCTGATTGTCAGCCTGCAACAGTGTTCCGTGGGGAATAGCTTACAGCCATGAGGGGTTCCTTGACTTCCCAGACGTTTTGCTTTGATCCGACAGAGAACTCGAGATCCTCCTTGGTCAAACTGTCGTAGTACTTGTAGACCATCATGACGGTCAACAAGGCACATAGAGTCCAGAAGAAGACTCCGTCGATGTAGTGTTCTGTTCTGTCAGTTCAAATTCAATGATGAGGTGGAATTTGACTCACGAACTGCATCACAGATCCTGACACTGAAGGCAAAGAGGAGGACGACACCAACGGCGTAGAAGCCTACACCGAAGAGTAAATCTCCAATGACCCATCGATCGTCGAGTGTTCGGACCACCAAGATGAGTTGGGATACAGCATAGACAACCACACAGACTAGTGGGAAAACGAGGTAGGTGACGAATAGACCGGTGGTGTTGCTGAATGACATGCCTGCGTATCCGTTGAATGTCGATACAGAGACAAAGAAGCAGATACCAAAGATCGCCAAGCATGATAGTCGGAGTGACTGACATCAGAGATAGTCCTAAAAGGCCATGAACGCGACTCACCCAAAGGGAGAACGGTGTTCCGTCTTCGTACAACTGGAAACCGACAAATCCATTGACCATAATACACCAGTATAGTGCTCCTACTGCTCCAGCATAGACTGCCGTGAACCATGGATAGACAGCGTGGGCGGTGGGGATGACTGTTGAATCGAGGAAAATGGCGAGTAATTCAACAAACACGTAAATGTAGAAGAATAGACAAATCTCTTTACGTCCGACCGCTGTATACTTGGATCGCAGGTGGAACAACATAATAGCCGTCATGGCCAGTGCGGCGATATGAACGAAACATGTTGCTACTCCGTCAGTGTTGTAATAGACAGAAGCAAGGGAATAATAACGTACCGGGCTGAAAGATGATTTGGGATCCGAGTTGGACATTACGGGCATAACATGTTGGCATTGTTCCCTGTGCAGTACCGACCAAGGGGCATACTACGAGCGCAGCATGCTCGCAGATATAATCGAAGCTGCCGAATTTGAAGGCGGCCATGACGAAAGTGGTTGTGTGGGATTGAATGGAGATCGCCCGCTGGCGAGGTGACTACTTGGTGCTTATACGTTCAAAGTGATATCGTTACAATCGTATTCGAGTACCAATTGTCCTGATCGTCTGATCGAGGGTGATGTAGTAGATACAGAAGTGTATATATCGTCTATAAGGAAGTTAACAATGAATTGAAATAGCGATGCGCGAAGGTGAAAAGGGGATTGACACCTTTGAACCCTTTAACCCTGAATCTATGAAACATTGTATAAACACAACAGTTAGGCGCGTCAAGAGTTATAGTGTATATCGGAGATATCCGAGGCAGAGATTTCACTTGACTCTCTTGACTCTTCTAAGAGTATTACACTGAGGGTAGCTAGTGCATACACAATGGACAATCAAGCAGGACCTTCACGCACAAAGCAGCCAGCTACTGCGCCAGTAGAGCCCAAAGAAGATGTCGATGATCCAAGACCGAGTGCACCACAAGGTGGGAGCGCTGCAGCAGCACAAGCAGAAGAGGGAGACGAAGATGAAGAGCGAATGGATTTCAAGGCTATTGAGAGTATAGCTAGGTAAGCTATCATCGATACGCGACCACACGAGAGCTGACGAAGTAGCAAGATCCAATATGCCGAAGGTTCTGGGCGACCCAAGATCAATATACCTAAACGAGGAGAGAAAGATTTCGAGCCTTTGCAAGAGACGGTCAATCTACAGGAAATGATGCTGCAAAAGTCTAGGGAAGCTTTGTTCAATGCCCTAGTAGGAGTAAGAGGAGGAAATAGGTCAGCTAACAATTCATCAATTCTTGAGCAAGCTGACAAACAGCAAAGCAATGTCCCACGCACTATTAACGCCAAATTCGCCTTATCCCAAAATGTTAATAACCCGAGGTCACATTCACGATTCCCTAGGAATAGCAGTTCGTCAACAAACTCGTTTTTCGCGTCAGACAACAGTTGAGCTCCTTCCGGAAGAAGCGTTGTACCTGTTAGAAAGGGGAAGTCTGCAGATTTGGATAGGACCCGAACCAGAGACAGAGACAGATTACGCATTAGGAGTTGGAACATGGAAAGATGAGGAATATGGAGTGAAAGGCGCCGTCGAAATGAGTGTAATGGAGGGATATGGATGTTTTATCGGAAAGGAAGGATTGACATGGGAGAGGTATCAGGTAAGCTCTTTTCACTTTTCATTGCCGAAGCTGATGGATAGGCTTATGCGTACTTGAAAAGACTTGGATATACGGTCCAGCGAACACCACAATTCATACCCGATTACTTTGATCCTCCACGCCTACATCCCACCAAGGGAACACTAGAGCCATTCAGACCATGGTGGTTTAGCTTACCCCGCTGGATTGGTAGCCTGATATCAAAAATCAGCAGTAGGATCGCAAATATAAGCTACAATATAGCGAAAGTAGGAATGGATTTCTCCCTCAGATGGACAAGGGAACCATTTAAGGGTACATTACTTTCAAATTGGCACGGGTCAGATTATGGTACGTCCCCACCTTCCTATCTTGTACTGATATCAGGATCGATATTCTCCCATTTAAGAATAATCCCAACTGGCCATACTCAACCTCTCCCACCTCGACCTACCCCACCTACTTCCGAGAATATATACGATGCCTTGATACATAACCCATATCTGCCATTTTATCATATTTGGAAACCAGCCACTCCATGGAGTAAAGCGAAATGGGAGAAAGGGTCTGAAGAGGGATTAGCACGTCAGAAACCAGACTACTACGCTGCCATCATCGAGTATGTCTCCTTATCTTTTCATCCCTTATCTTTCACTTCCTACTTGTCTCTTTTTCCTCTTTGCACCACCTCTACTCCAGCATCTCCGATTCATGCCCACCGGGATATTGGCTAACCCACAGCGGGAGAACAGTCCCAATGCCAACAATCCACCAACTATCCTCAATCTTCGAAACCCTCCCAGACGAACCAACAGGCCCAATAAAAAGGGTAGGACCCCAATACGCCCACCGTAACCGCCCACGACCTAATAATACCCAAGAAAAAGAATCAACATGGTACGAACGACTATTCCCTTTCCTAGCCTCGAAAGAAGAGGCGAAACCGTATGTAAACCCTATGGGGGCATTGAGGAATGGGGACAGGGCATTGATTGTTGCTGTCAATGATTCGGGGAATACGGGGTGGGTGAGATTTGGAAGGAGTGGATTTGCGGAAGCTGCAGTCATGTAGGCGAGCAGAGTCTTCGAGAATAACGATGCTCGTGTCATGTCTATGCATATTTGCTCGTCAATTGATCTATGTTACAGTCTACACTAGGTCTCATGATATAATCTACATTTGCTCTCCCTTGGCGAGCTCCGCTCACCTACCAAGTAACCTCCTTCTCGAACCGATCAAGTTGAGCTACAGAAGCAGTAACTTCCTTTTGCCTGGCTGTCCTCCGGTAAAAGATGGGACAATCGGCCGAAGTACAAATAACGTCCTGATGCAACGATCCCTGACATCTCTGACATTGAGTCCACAGTCTGGCGAAATCGATCTGGAGTGAGGAAGTCTGGACCACCTGGGTATTAGCTCATTTCCCTTACCGAAAACAAGGAGCTGACCTGTTTCTGATATAGCTCAGGAAGCTTCGATCGGCAGTTCACACAAACTGCACTTTCTACCTAATCAGCTCTGTCTTTCGCAAGATGAGATCCGACATACCTTTACCACTCTTCAGTGGTGTCCTACATCCAAGACAAGTAACAGTCTTGACGGCAAATTTCATAAGACCACCAATAGTAGGCGTAGCAATTTGGATAGCTCTCGTATGTTCACCAGCCACTGTCCGTAAGCATCATCTCTGACAGTAAGGGAACACGCACGCAGACTACCAGCTTTCTCCCCTAGGATAGGTTCGAAAATCCTCATTAGAGGTTTCGATAATTGGTTATCAAGATAATACCTCGTGTCGATAGGAACATTATGTTCTAGAACATATAATGGATCTTCAGATTTCTCATATGCCGCAGCGCCTTCCATCAGCACTACTCGGACCAGGGGACATACCTTTAGCTCCTTTGATAATGACATATGCTACTCGATCACCCAGACTAGGTGCTGAACCTGCATCTCGTTTCCGCATCCTTTCTGCCAATTCGACGTGGGGCTGTTTGGCGGCGTAATCTGCTTTTGCCAGGGCTTTCGTAATGACCAATTGAGACATGTCGATCTTGTTTTGGAGTAGATCCGCTATTGTTTGCTTGACATAACTGATATCAGCATCCCCCATTTCAGAACAGAGATGACATACTTTTCAGCACCCTTGACATCTCGGTCGATGAGCATTTTGAATAAACAAGTCTCGATAACATTCGATACCAATCGACAATTATCTCGACGAACAGTCTACCATCAGCAAACATCTCATGCTGAATCTGAGTGGGTCAATCTCACCTCGATACCCTTCGTGTCCATCTTATCATACTTCTCCGGCTTGGTCCAGTATAACCCAGCATACCTCTTTTTATTGATAAGTAGGTAAGGGTAATAAACCTTTTCAAACTCCAACTTGATAGGCTTGATAAATTTCCCAGAAACCAAATCAGCAGCCTCGGCTCCCATCCTCATGGCAGTCGCTAAATCCGGACAACCGAATTTAACCATGACTGAATCGGTATCTCCATAAATGACTTTCGCATCGTGATCGTAGCCGTTCTTTACCGAGTACTCGTTTTCGACCTCTTGTTTTGTTAATTCAATCATTTGTCGACCGAAGGCGGTAGTACTGGATGAAATGGCTAGACAGGGGAGTTTACCGACTGTCGCACCTGTGAAACCGTAGACTGAATTGGCACTGATCTGTAGGTTAGCTACATCACTCATCAGATACATGCCTTTAAGGCCAGTTGTCGACCATCAAGGACGGCTCGCTTGAATGGGTCCTTCTCCTTTTTCAGATCGGCTTTTGCTCTTTTTCGGGATGAAAGCAAGTTCTCCAATACGACAGGTAACAGCCCTTTCCGTAGCTTAGAAGTAGCAAAGTAATCTGGCGATCAGCTGCGACAACTCACGTGTAAAGTAGCTTACCTTTATTAGGGGTATAGACATAGTCCTCCCCTTCGACCAACTTCAACCTCTCGATCGTAGTCTTATCCAGTAATGTCGTGTAGCACAAATTATGAGCCATCATGATTGAAGGATACAGGGATGCGAAATCAAGAGTAGCGATAGGAACATCGTAATACCCCCTCGTAGGTTCAATGACGGTAGCTCCTTCATATTGCTCGTCTGATCCTTCAGACTTGATGGCGGGGATGATGTAGCCTGCTTCGCCTGCTGCTCGGTATAATTGCGAGACGACTTTGATTTGTTGTCCACGCGATAAGAGGTCTTTGAAAGGTACACCCGTGACACGGGCCATTTCAGTATAATTGATGAACGACATCAACTTGTCCATAAGTCGTTGGGGGAGGTAGGCATCCTATCCGTCAGCTCAGTCTATTCTTCATGCCTGAAGAGACTCACCTTCATACAGTATACGGCGAGACGCCTTCTCGAATCGGCCGTACCATTCTGTAATTCCGTAATGATCGAATGGTGTACATCCTCCTTCTGTTCCCCCAAGAATTGGGCACAAACCGAATTCAAAGAATAACTCCTCAACTTGTAATCCCTCGTCATGACCTGCAACAAATCAAGCTGCAGCCTTCCCTCCATGTGAACCATTTTCGAATCTCGATTTCCGTATGCCTTTGACGAGAAATGTGTATCCCTCACTTCAGTTTTGACGTCTTTCAATTTCCCCAAGAAAGGGAAATCGGTGACTTTCAAAGCTTTTGCTCGATCCATGAGATACGGTAGATCGAAATTGGCGATATTGTATCCGATCATCATATCCGGATCGACCTTCTCCACAAACTTTCGCCAATCCCTCAGTAAGGATTTCTCATCCTTGTATTCCAAGACCTGAGATCCGACAATATGGGCACATGTATTGAGGGTAAAGACGTTCCGGACGAATGGTTTCGATTCACCTTGACGCGTGACCATGGCTGCGATTTGGATGACTGGATCGATTTGAGCTTCGGGGAAGATTCCTTTTCGACCGGCGCATTCGATATCGAAACTCATGATTCGTAAAGGAGCGATTTTGGCCCAGTCGCCATCGGGTGCGTGTGATATCAGGTCTTTGTAGCTGTCTGTCAGCGTCGGACCGTTAGCACGCGTATGGCAGGACTCACTGAGCCGTAAGCTCGATCTGGCAAAGTGACCTCTTGGCTGCTCCCTCATGAAGCTCGTACTTTCCTCCGGCAAACTCTACCCAATTCATACCGACCACCTATCGATCAGCGTCTTCCTCCTCACATATAAACTCACCTTGGTATCGATCATGAATCGCATGGTGTAGGCGATATTACTCTCATAGGTCATGATCTCTGGTGGGAACAATCCATTAAAATCGATCTGCCCTCTCTCAAAGGCCCGTACTACCGTAAGCACAGAACCATTGCGTGGCAGAGGATGGACTTATCTCGAACCTTGGGGATGGCCTTCTGATCGGTACATGTGATCTTGATGAACGGGACCTGCTCATCTCCCTTGTAACCCCACAGCGACCTTCTGTTGAGGACCACACAACTGATGACAGCGGTGATACCGACTATACCCTGGTCGTCAGCTTATATCGGCACAAGAACGATCTAGCTTACATTGATAGTATCCTTCAATGGTTCCAGATCCTTGTTCAGAAACCCACTTGGAGCAGCAACAAAGAAATAAGGTCTGAAGCCATGGATATTGGCAAGTACCGAATTTCCATTGTCCGTCACACCAAAAAGACGTAATGTAGGGCCAAGTTTCGGGTCACTGTGTTCTTCGATATCGATTTGTTGAAATGCTGATTGATCAGCTTGATCCGACAACCACCGTTGCGGGCTGACTTACAAATCGAATCCTTGGTTTTGTCAAACCTCGGCACAGGGGGTCTAGGCCACGCGGCATCCGTTTCAATAGAATCTGATTCGTCAGCTGAGGAATCTCACCGTGTCCGGTAGCTGCTCACCTCCCGCATCATCTCCTTCTGCTTCCAGTTGTTCCAGCACATCCGTGAAACTTGGTTGCTTAGTGACGGAATTGTTGACTTGTAGCTTCCTCTTTTTATTGAGCGGTTCAGCGACCATTGTGCAGGATAGGAGCTGAGTGAGTAAAGGAGTGAAGAGATGGTACAAGAAGGATAGGGTTGATTTACAAAATCAGTCGCACATGAGCAGTCGCGTCAATTCACGCGCCAGGGTTATCGTGCCGCGCCTGACTAATAGGCGCACCGATTAAGTCACATGAAGCGTCTACACCGGTAACTAGAGCAGCTAAAGGCGCTCTGCCATTCTATCCTCTTGATATCATGCTTCCCTTCGGCGGGGACGGTCGAGAGCTTCTCCCGATACTATCAATTTCGAATCACACAATGCGCTAACCTACCCTTGATTTCGCTAGTCTAAATACTAGGTTCAAGCCACACACAACTCATCCTTTGATCTTCACCCCACCCTTCAACCCTATTCAATCGTCATTGAAGCTTATCACTCTTTCGAATTCTTGCTGAGTGACTTGGAAGCTGACACAGTCATCTAGCGCCATCAGCTCCAGAAATATGTCATTCCCGACCCCCTTTCAACATATTACTCTACCCGATCCAGCCAATCCCCAAGAGGTATCAAAGGCGGCTAGTACTTGTATGTTTCGGGTACTCCCAAGCTGATTCTAGCTGTGTTCTCGATCACTAGTACGATGGACACCAGGATCTTCAGAGGTAAGCCAGGTCATCACCTGGTAGCTGATGATGCTAGAGGATGGAGGAAGACGATTTCAAGCTTCAAATGATGATTATGCTGTAAGCTATCTTGTCTATGATTAAGAATCAGCTCATGATAGCTACCTGCCGGTTTGTTGCCGCTCCCTGTCATCGGCATAGCCTTGACTGACCATAGATGAGGAGGAAGAGCGACGCCTCAATATCCAGCATCGAGGTTGGAAGGCTACCAATGGCGGAAAGAACTATGTTGCGCCCATGGACCAAGTCCTGAATAATGACGGGGAAGGAAAGAGGATCATCGATATAGGGACAGGTATGAGATACATCTACAATGTACAAGTCTGATGGCAGGAACCGGAATCTGGGCAGTAGAGATGGCACGAGAGTTTCCCAGAGCCCAAGTCGTCGGCCTGGACCTAGTCCCATACGCAACCAACGAACTCGACCTTCCTTCCAGCCTCGAACTCGTATTAGGCGATTGCGCAAATGGTCTCGCCTATCCCGATGGCCATTTTGATATCGTCCACGCCAGATTGATAGTGGGAGGGATCAGGGATTGGAAAGCGTTATTGGATGAGGTTGTGAGGATCACCAAGCGGGGAGGATTGATGGTATTCGCGGAATCTTGTTGTCCTTGGCCTTTGATTGATCCTGCACCCGAAGGAGTAGGGAAGGGATTTTTGGATCTTATGGATCTGATGTCCAAGTAAGTCCCTAAATCGATCAAGAGCTCATGACTAGAGCATGTACCATTCGAGGTCTAGATATCACTGCTGGGAACGTCACTCTTCCTCGTATGATG
The DNA here is from genome assembly GCA_017654735.1 of Vishniacozyma victoriae. Lineage (NCBI taxonomy): Eukaryota > Fungi > Basidiomycota > Tremellomycetes > Tremellales > Bulleribasidiaceae > Vishniacozyma > Vishniacozyma victoriae. The sequence goes on from JADPYG010000088.1 coordinate 3,110,920, forward strand.
TCGGATCATCCTGGTATCAAGGGCTTTCATAATCAACACGTCAATTGTCCTCTTCATCCTTGGCCTTCTGGTTCGTGCTTTCGTGGTGAATACGGAGACAAATTTAACAATTAGATCCTCAGCGAAAAGAAGCTGGCGCAATCATGCTTGGCGATGCAAAGATGATGCCCGATGTAAGTTTCAGAGTCTGTATCCCATCCCTTATTGAACGAGAAGCTAATGATCCCAGACTTTCCGTTTGCTTATTATCGACGCTTGCGGCCTCTCAACCGCCGAGTACGATACATACAAGCAGGCCTTCCTGCACGACCTAGAAGATAACAGGGTCCACTCGGCCCTACATATGTATCACAATTGGGGGTGGCGTATTTGAGAAATGACCTTCTTTGGTTCTATCTGCCTAAAACGAGTATTAGGCGCTTTGATCTGTATGTATCATTTTTGTGCTCACGGACCTTCATCAGGGGGGGCTATGCCAAGTTCCAAAAGAATCAAAGCACCAAACACTATCGGCAAGGTACTATAATGTACCTGAAAGGTGTGTGTTGTGTGTTGTGTGTAGTCGGAATTCGGAGCGGAAATTGAGGGTCACTCCATAAGCTTCTATTGTAAATTACCCTACCATTGTTTTGGGGATTGGCAGCGCTGTATCCGATACTGACTTGGGTATATAGTCAACGTGCTCACCCTCACTATGTCTTCATCTCTTCCTACTTTCCCATTCAAATACGAACCAATCCCACACAATGGAATCTGAAACTCAAACTCAAACGTGAGTCATCTCCTGGTATGGCAGCTAATGGTAGCTACCGAGAAGACAGCGGCAGGACCTTCCAGGCCGCCAACGATCATTACATTGTAAGCTCCCCTTTCATCCTGGACTGGACAAGAGCTGACATTAGCTTCCTGCCGGTATGTCCTGAACCGGATCCCTAGCTGATATCAGACAACAGAGAATTTGCTCGATTGGATGCTCAGCACCACGCTATCAAGCTCACCCAGGGTGATGTGAACTATCTCGCTCCGCTTGCCGAGCTCCTCAATACCGAGTCTGCAGATGGATCCGAGAAGCAGGTGTTGGATGTAGGATGCGGGTCTGGTATCTGGTATGTTCAACGATTTTTCTCCGTGAATCAAAGCTAATGATTAGGATCGTCGAACTGGCAGCCGAATTCCCCAAGGTCTCTTGTCTCGGTATCGACCTCGCTCCCAATTGGGCTGGGAGGCCTGAAGTCCCCAGCAACGCAAAGTTCGAACAATGTAATGCTGTCGAGGGTATCCCCTACCCCGACAACACATTCGATGTTGTCCATTCCAGGCTTCTGGTCTCTGGTGTAAGTCCCCTCCCTTTCCCGGTGCATCACTGACATGTAGATCCGAGACTGGAAGACCTTGATGAAGGAGATGATCCGAGTCCTCAAGCCCAATGGGATCATTGTATCAATCGAGACGTCTGCTACCTGGCCCGTCCTCCCCAACACCAAGGAGGTCAAGGAGGTCTTGCCTATCGAAGAAGCCCGAGTTCGAGCTCCTGGTCATGTACTCTTTGTGGAGAAGATGGGACAGTGAGCCCCAATCCCTATTGGTGTGGATTCCTGCTGATGGGTAGAGCTGCTATCGGCCATGGAATGGACCCTGATTGTGGTACTATCACCATTCCGGCCCTCATGACCGACGAGTTTGGACTCAAAGATCACATCAAGATCGACTACAATGTCCCCTTCTGGGAATGGCCCGAGAGTAAGTTATCTCGTAATATCTCCATGATTCATGCTAATGAACATAGATGCTCTCCTCAAGAAAGCTGGGTATGTGACAAACGATGTACAGTATCTCGAGAAATTTAGCTAATTCACTAGTCAATCGATGAGACACGATGCTGAAGAGTTCCCCGACGTAAGTCCTTACAAACATGCGCATATACGATACTGACTATCAGACCCTCGCTGCACTTATCATGCACGGTGCTAAATTGACCCAGGAGGAATACAACCCTATCAAACAAGGTTTCCTCGATTGTATTGGTAAAGAAGGATGCTACACTGTAAGTCCTCCTTGTCACGCCGGACGTTTGCTGATCATTAGGCTATGTCGTACCACTACAACTATGCTGTCAAGAAGAGTGTGGTTTAGTTTGCTTTCTGCTATCAGGCAGAAGTCGGGCTCCAACTTTGTCTTTTATAAATGTCTTCATGCAAATGCTGTCTCACAGTTTCACATCATCGATGACTGGCTGTGTCCCCGTCTCTTCTCTTCAGCTAGCGCAGATTACAAACACGGCATTGACGCCTCATAAACCCCGATTGAAGAACAAGCGTCGACGACCAGGCCTCAACTTTACACTCTTGGTAGTCCAGGGGCCACGCCAGACTTTTTGCCGTTCAGCTTGTAAGATCGTTAATTATCGATCATAGGGTCAGCTGTCAGTCAGCGTCGAAAACCTTCTTGACCACGTACGGCTCGTAGACGGAGTTGACATTTCATCCAAAATTCCCGGTTGACGATCGCTACTCTTGCGCATACACACAGGGCGCTATCACACGATACAACATCGCTCTTTCATACTGGGCAATGGAAAGTCTCAACAATCTGACCGGAGTGGTTCTTCCCCCTGATCATCAACATGTACCGAATGACTCGTCTCACCGAAATCAGGCGAGAAACGAAAGCATGGGGCGACGAGGGTCTCATGATATCGTGGCTGACGCTGAGCAGCTCGAAGTTCAGCTTCAGGCAGAAAAAAAACTTATGGACGAAATGGTACAAGGTGAGTGGGTCGTGTTTGGCTACTGCCTGGGCTGAGGAGTAGTCAAAACATCTCTTGCATCTCATCGATATCTTCACGAAGCTTTTCGCATACCTTGCCTGATCTCGCTGCTCACCTACGTTCTCGTGGTTCCAGCCACCTCTTTACCAATCAGGCTCTTGGTGAGGCAGTCTCTTTCACTGCTAGAGCGGATGTATCATCAAGCCCTACCAGGATTTTGCTCGGCTCATTGGGTGACTTTCGTCACCGCGACATGCTGCGCGAGCGAGAAGACGAATGATGAGAGCCTCACCGATTGCGAGCGCGTAGAGCGGCTCTATGACGACACCATATACGTACTGCTCATGTCTAAAGATTAAGCTAAGCGAAGTAGTGAGGAGCTGGCTTTCGCAAACACATAACGAAGTCGGGTCGTCCCTCAAGAGATTTGGAAGCGGAATCAGGGCGGCAAGGTATTTATTGACTGGCTAGATATCGTCAAGGAGTGGGACTGGCAGCTTTGGCTCGTTGAGGGCCTTGTTTCGTTATAGGGAAATAGTGTCCAAGGTACTCAATTTAGGTTGAAACTAAGCTACTTTGGGTCATGCACACAAACACAAAATTTGAGTTTGCTTCTGAGTTTGTGTGGATCACTTTGAAGGAGGTACCAGAGTTGAGCTAACTACTTCTGACCGAGCTGCAAGCTATGACCTTCATCTTATACTACATACATCATGAGTCTCCCATTTACTCCAGACGCCAAGGAAACGATAAACCCCCCTGCTATACCAGCCACACCCGACCTAAATGGAAGAAAGTCACCAGGGTCCGAATGTGAGTCTCAACTTCCGGCGATCCTTTGGCTTACCTGATAACAGCTACCATGTCTACCGCTTTCTCGTTCACAAGCACTATGGAGCATCGGACGTGAGGATATCGCAGACGCGGTTGAGGTAGAGAGCTGAGACTGTAGCTACCGGGAGGATAACGGCAGGATCTTCCAGGCTGTCAGCGATGATTACGGTGTAAGTTCAACCACTTCCATGACACTCAATGCTGACCTGTAGCTTCCTGCAGGTACGAGTAGGCTGGTCCATCTCAATGCTGATAGTCAGACGAGAGAGAGTCAACGCGACTCGACGTTCAACATTTCGCTTTTAGAGCGGCTCAGATGAACAAGAACTACATGGCTCCTGTCGATGAGCATTTGAAGTCCAAGTCAAACGGAGACGAGGGCACAAAGAAAGTGTTGGACATTGGCTGTGGATCCGGCATTTGGTGGGTACTTGACTACACAGACTAAGGCATCAGGCTGATGAGTGCAGGCTTGTCGAAATGGCCAGAGAGTTCCCGGAAGTCTCTTTTCTCGGCCTTGACTTGGCACCAACATGGAATGACCGGGTCGACGTACCCGCCAACGCAGTCTTTGAGCTATGCAATGTGGTAGAGGGTATAACATGTCCCGATGAGACTTTCGATGTCGTCCACTGCCGAGCGTTAATGGGAGGTGTAAGTGGTGTTCCTGCCCATGTAAAGCCGAGGCTGATGACAGGTACGAGACTGGGCTAGCTTCATCAAGGAACTGATTTGAGTTCTCAAACCGGGAGGATTACTATTATCTGTCGATGGCTCGACGAACTGGCCCATCTTCGACAAGGTGGACGATTTCAACACTCAACTTCTTCCCGAGCAAGCCATGGAAAGAGCTTCCGGCTTCTGTCGTCTCCTTGAGAAGCTCTTCGAGTAAGTCATAACTGTCTAGTCTTGACTGACTAGTAGGGCAATGACTTTACGAGGATTGAAGCCGGATTGTGGCAGTTCAGTCATACCCGGCTTGATGGAATACAACAAGGCATTAGGGGGTTTCAGGCGAGTAGATGTGATTGTTCCATTCTGGGGCTGGGCCACGAGTGAGTGTCTTTCGCGATCAGCTACACGCCAGGACTGACACCTAGACCCTCTACTACGAAAGGCTGGGTGAGTAACATTCCGCGGAGCTGTATTGACATCAGAACAATTATGGTCGATGATACCAAGGAAATCCCCGAGGTATGTTCGATCTTTAATCGCCCAGGTCAACGCTGATGTCAGACTGCTCGACTGCTCATCATGGACGCTTGTGGAATCACCAAGCCCGATTACGATGAGTTGAAGAAGGGCTGGCTGGAATCCATTGGCAAGCCAGGTGCTTATTCGGTAAATCCCAATTCATGTGTCATGTACACTATCAGTCGATCACACTAACTCTTAGGCAATCACCGTACACCATAACTGGGCGTTCAAGAAGGTTGATTTCGGAGATGCATCCGAGATCACCGGGATTTGAGTGGATCGTGCTTCCTTAGTTCTGATGTTGCTTCTCCCGTGTTTACTTTATTATGAATGCCTTTATGATTCGGTGGCTCGAGTGTGTTTTGTATTTCGGGTCCCTACAAGAAGCCAAAGCGAACCCTGTCCTCCGGCGTACCTGGACGTCCGAGCTCACGACCGGGCAGAGATGACTCAGGATCTTCAATCCTCTTCTACCCACCTGACTACGCACAATTGAATCAAATCAAATGCAAGGAAGTCAACCGGGCAGCGATGTAGGAGAGGAGGAAATCATCGTAGAAGATCCTCTCAAGAATACAACCATAAGTAGGGCAGCAGGGGGCAAAGCTTCAGATCAGGCTTGTAAGTTAAAGATCAATCTTATGCTCACCACTCAGCAATTGCATCCAGTGCCATGTCGTCCACCTTCTCATTTCATAGCTCCATGGAGACTGCTACGTAGGTGATCCTAGAACCTTGTCAAGATGATGCTGACATATCAGCTATCGAGGTGAGTCAGTTATACCCCTTGCGCTAACGAATAGAGGATGATGGAAGAATCTTCCAAGCTGCGACCGATGAATATGTGGTGAGTCAATTTCGTATTGGACGAGCGATTCTGCTGACGCTACAGCTTCCCGCAGGTATGGTCTGATCGAGAGACAAGATCTGATCGGCAGATGACAGGGAGAAAGCTCGACTCGACATTCAGCACCAGGCCTTGAAGATCGTTCAAGGAAAGAAGAATTATATCGCTCCTATGGCCGACATCTTGAACAAGGGTACGAGTGAGGAGAGGCGAGACAGGAAGGTACTTGATATTGGCACAGGCTCTGGGATCTGGTACGCCGGTATAACATGCATGTAAAAGTGCTGACGATACCAGGGTGACCGAGATGGCAGAGGAGTTCCCAGAGGCTTCGTTCCTCGGACTCGACCTCGCCCCCGGTTGGTCCGATAGGTCTAAACTCCCCGATAACGTCGTCTTTGAGTTGTGTAACGTGGTGGAAGGCATTTCATGCCCCGACGAGACATTTGATATCATCCATGCTAGATCCATGCTTGGCGGAGTGAGTCTTTATTTCCCTTCGCTAAGTGTATGATTAGCTGACTCCTAGATCAAAGATTGGGACGCATTCTTCAAGGAGTGTGTCCGACTCCTCAAGCCTGGAGGACTGATCGTCTCCTGCGATAACTCCCTTAGCTCTTCCACTTGGCCGTTGATGAAGCGAGACGACATGGAATCGGAGATGCTACCCGAAGAAGCGATGGCCCTAGCTCCCGGCTTCATGCAGTTCATCGATGTTATGGGCCAGCAAGTCTTCTTCCATTTGATTACGGCACATCCTAATGATTCAGAGCGCTCACTGCTCGAGGACTTCACGCCGATTGTAACGTGGTGATACCCAAAGCAATGAGGGCGAATCCCGAGCTCGAAAGACATTCCCAAAAGGACGTGAATGTACCACTCTGGGGTTGGCCGAAGGGTGAGCGTGTCTTTTCCTCACATTCGACTGATCCTAACATCTAGATCCATCCCTCCGAGAGGCTGGCGTCGTGATGCGAGACGATACCACCGAGATGCCCGACGTACGTACCCACTGGCGGCATTGCTGACGATCAGACTGTCAAGCTCCTCATTGTCGACGGAATCGGTGTCACTGAGGAAAGATTCCAGAAGATGAAACAGGGCTGGTTGAAGGGATTTGAGAAGCCTGGTGTCCACTCTGTGAGGCAATGACCCAGTGTATGACTTATGATCAGTCTTTGCCTTTCCACTACAATTGGGCTTACAAGGTGATGACTGGTGCCCCAAAATGATGACGTAGTGGTGTAGATAATAATGAATGTCGATCAAGTCCTAAGTAGTGCTTACGATGCATATAATAAGGTCATATATGTACATTTCAAGAAGGAGTCTGACCAGCATATACAGCATGAGTACTACATTGAAGAGATCAATAAGCAAAGCATCATCTAGTGAGACAAGGTCTGAGTGGAACACAGGCTATGAGCTGATACATCAGGTCCGGTAAAGAAGAGACGGCGAGCGAGTTCTTCACCTGAATTGGTGGAGCTAGGATCGGAATGGCCAGAATGGCCGGCACCAGCTCATCAGATGGAAGCAGCAAGAAAGTTCATCCTGGATATGTAGGTCGAATTACCAGGCCCGTCTTGACGTCCAGTGTCGATCGTCGTCTATCAGTCTTGATTGTTCCGGACAAAGATGCCGACGGACTTTCTGGTGAGTTTACGACCTCAGCTAAAGCTCATAGCAGCTGGATCAATACTGCATCGGACACTCACTCATCTTGGTCATTCTGAAGATCTGATACGGGTACATCATCTTACAAAGGGAACAAATCTGCACACCGACGAGCAGAGGGAAAAGATGGAGGCGTATGACACCGACAAAGTGGTTGTGCTGGACCAGGGAAGTCGTCCAGGAAGATCTCTGGTTTCGGAGAAGGAGAAAGGCTCGAAGCGGGTCCTTATCGTGGATCATCACATGTCGGACGAAGTGAGTGCTTTGCATCCCGGAAACCTAGAGACTGATTACATAGTTTCCGGAGGGCGCCCAAGTCCTCACCGCTTGTCATACATTGCCGATAGCTACTGCGGCTCTGCTCACCTATCTTATGGTTCGACCTCTGCATACAGCTGTGAGGGAAAAGGAGAGCTGGAGAGCGGTGGTGGGTGCTACAGGAGATCTGGGACCAGTGAAATGGGGAACGGGACCATGGCCAGCAGAACTAGGCCAGGTATTAAGAGCGTGAGTCCTTGTCGTAGTACGGCCTAGAGCCTAGCTCAGTATGAAGGCAGGGAACAAAGAACATATCTGAGGCTGTATCGGGCATAAACGCTCCCCGTCGAACAGCCGAGTACAATGGTGAGTCCATGTTAGTGTCTGGTAACGTCAGCTGACATTCAGTGCCAAAAGCCTGGGACGTAAGTCTGTACACGTCAATGCTGAACATCAGCTGATGAGCAGATCATGCTCCAAGCAGACAATGCCGCTCAGGTAGCAAACAACGCCTTCTTGAAGCTGTGTCGGCTCGACGTCTCGCAAGAAACAGAGAAATGGGCCCGGACAGCACCTAAATTCGCAGCAGATGGTCGAGTAGCAGTCGTCACCGTCGACAGCGGCTTTCAGAGTAAGTCCTCCCCTTAGGATTTTGGTTATCGATCTGACTCGCAGTCCACCCTGTAATAGCCACACGCTGGGCCGGTAATCTTGGACGGAAAAGCAAGAAGCTCGTCATGGTCATGGTATGTCGAATCAAGCTTGCAACGAGAAGCTCACCATCAGTGCGCCAATATCGGATTTCAGCCTGATCCAAATAACATCTCCTTCTCATGTCGAATTGCATCCAACCTTCGGTCATTACCGGAAGATGAGAAGCCGGACTTGATTGGCCTGCTAAAGGAATACGGGAACTCAATCGAGGGGTTCAGGGAGAGGGTCGGGGATAACTTTGCCCGGGGGCATAAGGAAGCTACAGGTGGGATAATCGCAAAGGTATGTCTTGAATCTCAAAGCTGTGCTGTCTCAAAACTGATATGTAGGCTGAATTTGATCTACTGCTAGAAGCAATGGGAGTTCCCAAGCCTGGGGCACCTTCGCCTAAAAAGATCAAAGAGGTCAAGCCAAAGGTCATTGACGCTGGGCAGAAGAACGATATCCGGTCCTTTTTCAGCGCCCCGGCCAAGAAGGAGGAGACGAGTTAGACACACACAAAAGTGTGTATGCATTACACTTGACAGGCACAAGCCACCACTCAAAGGATGCCTTCCTACAGTTCAATAACCCTGATGACCGAGCAACAATAAGAATGGAACGCTGCCCCCACGATTTAGTGAACTTTCTTTACCGAGATTAGCTGATATAAGGATGAGTAACATTACCGATTCTGATCTATCTTCTCCTATCCGACCCCTATCACCTTCAGATTGTACGTCATCACACAAGGTCTGAGCTGACGATAGCACATTTCTCAATCTCGACATCAATGGAAAGTCGAAAGTTTAGGGACGATAGTGGAAGACTGTATCAAGCTACCAACGGTGAGCTATTCGTGCTTCTAGATGTTACTATCAGCTGATACATAGACGAATACTCGGTACGTCGAGGATAGATATCCGTGATCTACCATACTGATTCGTGTGATATAGCTTCCTGCCGGTGAGTGATCTCCTAATGAATGATGTTTACGAGCTGACAGGATAGATGACGCTGAAGTTGAAGTGGGTGCCGAGCCTTACGACGTCCCAAATGGCTCATACTGACTGGTAGCGATTGAACGTCCAACACCGAGCTTTCCACTTCCTCCAGGGCGGCAAGAATTACCTCGCTCCCATCGATGCAACCCTCAAGGCCGTAGGGGATGACGATATGAGGATACTGGATATCGGTTGTGGTGAGCTTGCCCCAGCCGGACCTAAACAACTACTGACAGCAGGTTCTGGGATCTGGTGCGGCGACCATGATTGAAAGGCCCGAGTTGACGTTATCAGGAGCTTTGAAATGGCCAAGGAGTTCCCGCATTTCCAACACGTTGTGAGTCCAGACCAAGCTACCATTCACCTCTCTGATCGGCAGGGCGTCGACCTCGTGCCGGTACAATACCTTGAAACTCCCGACAACCTCCAGTTTATCCTTGAAGACGTCACCCAAGGTCTCCCATACCCTGATGACTACTTTACGGTCTTGCATTCCAGGTTGATGCTAGCCGGCGTAAGTCTCGTCATCTGCTGTTAGTGAACTATGGCTGATCGGAAGATCCGAGACTGGCCTTCATTCATAAAGGAATGCATTAGGCTCGTTCGACCTGGTGGATTGTTGGTTTTTGTGGATATGGAGGATTGTTTCAAGCTTGCCGAAGACATGAGTAGGGAGGAGAAAGACAGGATTGCTCCAGCCTATGCGAGGTGGTGTGAGCTGGTCGAGAAGTACGTCTTTAAATCTAGGTTGAGCTGCTAAGCTAACGATCCAGGGCGATGGACATTCGAAACATGGACGTTAGACCTGCTGCCAAGACTATTTCGGATCTCCTCAATGTCCATAGTTCTATCGGAAAGGTGACGGTGGTGCCAAAGGCGCTACCTTTCACCCCCTGGAGTGACGGTGAGTCTCTTATATCAACTGACAAGAACCCGCTGATGTCTTATAGACCCTATTCTGAAGCAGACTGGGTAAGTAGTTGGAAGTCACACGGAGATGTACTGATCTAAAGGAACATCATGTTGCCCGACACTCAGGCTGTTCCGTCGGTAAGTGATGCCCTCACCATAAAACATACATGGTCGCCCGCTTATGAAAGACCTTGAAGCTGCTCATTACCGATTCCTGTGGTATTTCCGATACCGAGTACGCCAAGATCTCCGAAGATCTGCTCGAGGAGTTCAAGAAGCCAGAAGTGCATCCTGTCAGTACATTGGTGCCGAAGGGGGAAAAAGGCTGACCCTCAGATCGCCCCTCTAAGTCACATCTGGGCAACCAAGCTCTGAAACGGTTGTCCTGCCGTTTCTCGATTTGACTGATGTTATCTTACACTTTCATACCTAATATGTATGTTCATATCACAACAAGGTGGAACATGCTCCGCAAGATGGAAGTATCTCAAGCGTTTTACGAATACTAAATCTAGATGGTAACCTTCTCGAGTGCCGGATGGAGTCTACTCTCGGCATCTACTTCCTTCTTCTTCATATCCCCAACCTTCCTCTTCAAGCGCTCGATCCGGTCCGAAGTCATCTGGAACGACTTTGGCATCTTTGGATCCCACTCCCCATTCAGAATATATGACGCTAAAGACGGAGCACATAAGAAGATTCTAGCCATTCCTGTCAAGATCAGCGACGTCGTTGGCTTCATATGGGGAACACGTACCATGCCCATTGTACCCAGCTGCGATATATTGTCCTTTCTTTCCTGGGATATCACCGACCAGAGGTAGCGCATCAGGAGTCTGCGGCAGATGTCAGCGTGGTTGGGACACGGACAAGGGTGACATACCATGCCAATGATACCGGTCCAGGCATACTCCATTCCCTCAGTCTCTGACCATCCTCCTTGGGGAAATAGCTTGACGAAACTGTCGTATGCATTTCTGGTGATTACATCGCTCGCTTTGGAATCATCGACACAATTGACGATGGATTGATATACCTCGGAGGGCATTCCTTTCCTAGACTTCTCAGTATGATAACGTAGCCAGGAGGAGATCAATGTACCATCCTCGTGATGTTCCTAGAATGATCGACTTGTCGGGCCTTGTAGCTACAGAATAGAAGTGCTGAAGTAGATATCGGAGAGAGCTACGCCAGGTGAGCTGTAGCCTGAGAAAGTACGTCGAATATCTCACTGTGAAGCTTCCAAGGGCGGGAAGATGTCTGAACCAGCAGGGGCGGGCGAGAGCTTGACGGCTTGTGCTGATGATCAATTTTCACTTCTGCCCTCGAGCATACCTCTCATAGGAGTGATCAGCCCCTCTAGCTCAGGGATCAAAGCCTGACTATACGCATTGGTAGCATATATCACTTTCTCCGCCGATACGCTTCCCCTTGAAGTCTGGACGTTCCACTTCCCATCATCGGCATCTGTGACTTTGTGGACTGGTGCCCAGGCATAGAGCTCATAGCCTCCCAAGGATTCGTTCTCGGTATGAATCGATAAAGTGAGTTGAGCGGGATTGAGGGTAGCGGCTTGCCAACCGTAGCTGTTTTTAGTGTCTTCCACTCGAGTTGCCTGTAATGTCAGAATAGCTAGGGTGCGGTTGTGGAATTGCTTACCGACTTTGCCTCGTCGCCGGAAAGTACTTCTACCTCTTCTGTGGATCCAGCTTCCCGAACACCTGCCAATGCTTTGGCTGAGTAGTCCGAGAACTCGTCCGTCAGACAAGCATCAAATGTCTTTCTCTGTGTCCATTCACATTCCACTTGGTGCTCCTTGATATACGCATCGACCCTATCACATCAGCCATATCCTTTCGCTTCACCGATGTTGATTACCTCTCCAATACTAGAGCCTCTGACTCGCATATTTCACGAGCCTCTTGGACTCCATGCAGGGCTGCAAAGTTGGTAAATCCCCTATGAGGATCCGGTCGGCAATGACCGGCGTTTCGGCCGCTAGCGCCGGAACAGATTTCCCGAGCTTCCAGAACGACGATTTTGCCTGGTCTCTTGGGGGATTTCAGGAGCGAATTTGCGATGACTGCACCTAGTTTGGTCAGCGTTTGACCATGAAGTCGATGTAAACCTACCGCACATCCCACTGCCAACGATCACTACATCTGCACTTTCTGGGAGGGCATCATCTTTCCCGCTATTTAGCAAAGGGTGATCTCGGACGGTTCTTTGCCATTCTGACAGGACTCCCAGAGGTACCGGTAGGTGAGGATGAGGCTTGGTTGTAGCTATGGGCATGATGAACAGTCAAGTATGGAAATGAGAGGATAAACGGACTCTTGACCTGTCGCAAGTCCTAGGGCAGAAGATAGGACGACAACTCCGATTAACAAGGTTCCGATAAGTGGGGGAGTTGGCGTTTTTAGTTGCCGATAAAGCGATTACAGATCCTAAAATAGTCACATGTTAACGCTAACTCCCTTCTATACTACTCCGGAATGATACGAAAGTGCGACTCTTATCGTGTGTCGCCCGACCCCGACCCGACTCATGGAGCTAATGATTCGGAATGATGGGTGGGCGAGCCGATAGAGGAGGTGCTGTCGGGAAAGGGATATATGCCAAGTCGGAAATGAGGACGTTTCTTCCCCACCACCATGCTGTCTCTCAAATCCCCTTTCAAATCCAGAGAGGTACTTCACCAGGTCGAAGCAGGCCTGACGGAACCCATTCCGGGCGCGACCACTGATGCTCAGACAGGAGCTGTCATCGATAAGAAGTCAAAGGAGGAGAGATGGTTCGTTGCTCGACTGGATGGTGTCCTACTTCTGTATGGATGTATATCGCAGGTTATCAAGTATTTGGACCAGCAGAACATCTCGGCCGCCTATGTCAGTGGAATGAAGGAAGGTGAGCAACTCGCAGACAGGCAGGGAATTGTTGGGCTGATAAGAGATCTGAACCTATTGGGAAACGAATACAACTACTTCACTACGTGAGTGATCATCCTCAAACAGCGATAGCTTGGCACAAAGGACGCTTACATCCCAGATACTTCAATGTCGGATATGCCGTTTTTCTCATTGTGAGTCGGCCTCTTGAGCGGGTAGGAGAAGCTGATGCAGGTAGCCTTCGCAGATTATGATCACACGAATCCGCCCATCTTGGTGGCTACCATGCTTGGAGTTCTGCTGGGGCTTGCTCACTTTGGCGCTGTATAAAGTTAAAGACCCGAAACAGATCTACGCTCTTCGAGCTTTCGTACATCTTCTCTCCTGTTACACTCGGCCCAAGCTGACCGGCTCAGATTGGTGCTTTCGAAGCTTCGGCATATCCCGGAGCCCTCATGCTATTCATGTCATGGGTATGTCTTTCCCAACCACCCAGCGACCCAACCTAATCACATCTAAGTATACTCCACGGGAAATCGCTTTCAGGATCGGATTCTATCATTCTTGTCAATCTATTGGGAATATGGTGAGTCCGAATATCGTACATCACTGGCCAGATCTGATGACATAGCTCGCCGGTGCCCTTCAAGCCGCCATCTACAATAACCTGGACGGCCATTCTGGATTGGCAGGTTGGCGTTGGATGTTCGTGAGTGTGACCCCTATTCTGCCAAATATCAGGCTGATGGTAGATCATTGACGGAGTGATCACCATGGTATACGCCATTGCGGGTTTCTGGCTCATTCCCGATTTCCCATCCATGCCAAAGTAAGGGGGTCGCTCCCTTGAGGATTCCGGCTGATGGTGTAGCCCGTGGTCTTTCTGGCTCAAGCCTCGCCATGTCGAGATTGCCATGGAGAGGACTAAGCGGTTCCGCCGATCACACAACAAGAAATTCACTCTGGAGACGGTCCGGCGAACTGTCAAGATGCCCCTCTTGTACTTTTTCATTTCACTTTATCCCGCGAGTGTTCTCGCTCAGGCTGGATATCAATGTTCGTAGTTTTTTACTTCCACGGTTTTTGGGACTTACCAGTAGATTTCAATCTATTCTTGAAAAGCTTGACCAATCCCGATGGATCGCGAGTGTGGTCGGTCGCACAAGTCAACGCTATCCCCATCGGTGAGTACCGACACCCGATAATAGCTGACGTCAGGTGGCGGTGCGATCACGATTGTCATGGTCTGGTGCTGGGCTTTCGTATCGGATTACTTCCAGACCCGATGGCTCGTAGTCATGGCGCAAGCGGTGATTGGATTCATCCCTTCCATCATCTTAGCGGTCTGGGATGTTCCCCTTGGAGCCAAGTATTTCGCTTGTAAGCGGAAGCCACCTACCTTCTTTCACAGACTGATGGGCAGGGTTCGCCACGTACCTCTCACTCGCGACTGCGCCTCCCATTTTCGCCTGGATGTCTGATCTTAGCCCTCACGATGCCGAGTAGCGAGCATTCGTCCTAGGGTTCAGTATCGCATTCTACTACGCAGTCGGTAAGTCTCGTCGGCTCAGCAATGTCCAGCTCAAGCTGACGTGTTCAGGCGCTTGGTCGAATGTTCTAATATGGCCGGCGAGCCAAGTTCCCCATTATCGAGTAGCATGGCAATGTTCAATAGCGCTCTGGGCACTCGTGATCATCCTTCTCTGCGCATTGCGATGGACGGAGTTGAAGTATATCAGGTAAGTACACGTGGCGTACTGCGAGGGAATTTTAATGCTGATGACGGAATAGACCTCGAAATAGACGTATTGCGGAAGAAAAATACGATGCTGCGAATTCGCAGTCGCCTGACAAGGATTTGACCGATAAGCAAGATGTCTTCGAGCGAGTCGTATCAGTGGAGAATGACGGGCGACAATGAGGAGGGATGTCTTCTCAGCGCCGAAGATTGAGTTGTTGTGTTTAGAGTTGTTAGCTTGAATACATATGGATGGATACATGTGCACCAAGGCTTTTAATATCCAGGGATGAGGCTACCCTGTTCCTGTCATCGGTATCTGTCAGGGTTATCGGCATCTGTAAGGGTCGATAGGGTGATCACACTTTGTGTCCCTGGATCGTCGAACCCCCAAATAATCAAAGAAGTTCTTGACAATGCTCCGCACGATGACCACACTCTCTACATATCATGGGCGACAAGGACCTATGCAATCAAGAAAAGCTGATCGTGGCTCTCTTGGTCGCTCTGGTCTTGAGTTTAGGATGGGGCCATTGGCTACCCCAGGGCGCTCGAGACTCTGGTACCAGAGTGTCGACGGGCGCGCTCACTCGGGCATCGTTTTCGCGCAACGTACCCAAATATGATCTGTGAGTTTGCTGATCTGGTCCGCAAAGCGCAAAGCTGATCATCCCAGGGTGGTGTCTCACTATTCAGAAGATATTGATACATTAGCAGACACGATAAAGCAGATTAGGGACAGATTGAAAGGGAGCTCCAGGGTCATTATTTACTCGAAGGGCGACAGGGATCAAGCTGGATTGGAGGAGCTGCTAGAGCACGCGGACGAAGTAGTACCATTAAAGAATGTAGGCAGGGAAGGCGAGACATATTTGGTAAGTCATCGTTATTCCCACAAGACGGTTCAAGCTGATCGCCAGCACCATATCGCCCGTCATCACGAATCAGGCGCAACCTCTTTCGCTGACCAGACCCTCTTCCTCCAACCCCATCTTGCATGGCACTGGATATTATTACCCCGAGTCGAGTCGATCCGTCGTGATACCGGTTTCCTATCGTTCGGACCGTACCACGCAAAGACATGTACACACGATAGTCAGAACCTCGGTTTCCCTAGAATGGCCGATATCTATAGTTCGTTCCAAGGGACTCTCTGTCCTCCAGGAACACACCTCGTGAGTCTTTGCCACGATTGTCGATATCAGCTGATGATCTAGTCAACATGGGCTGGACAGTTCATGGCATCTAGAAAGCGAATATTGAATAACCCTTTACGCAATTACCAAAACCTGATAGACCTATTCAACGCTCCCAAGGATCACTGGATGTGGAAGGAGGGATGGGGAAACAACGAACCCTCTAATCCAACACTCGGTATGTGAACTGCATACCATTATCAAGCTAAGAGCTGAGACCAACAGGTCACGTCTTGGAAAGATCATGGCCGGTCATCTTCAACTGCACAGACGTACAAAAGTCGGACTCCAAAATTTGCGACGGGAAGGAGCTGGCGTGTCAATGTCTCGATGAATAGACAAATATACGAATGATAGATAACGAGATGGGCACGATTCTGGGCGCACACGAAACCTCAATAGATGGGACTCCAGATATATAGCAAGCACGCAGTACATGTATATGTGCGCTGATAGCTATGGAACGCGGTGCGGTATCTATGTATATCACCTACGCTAGTCTATGATCTCGGTGCTCGAGAGAAATCTACTGTTTGTGGAATCTCCTTTCCGTGTTTCTCCGGCCATTGACCCAGTCAGTCTCGTTGAGGGTCATCTCTGGCGCACCAAACAAGGCATTGTCGACCGCCTCAACACCCAACATGAACTGATTTGTTAGCTCATGTCCATGACTGGCGAGAATGAACTCACTGAGTGATCCTGGTTTCCGCACTCGTACTTCCAACTACCGAATCTTCCTCTGGAGTGAATTCCCATCGAATCTCGTAGAGTGGGAAGGACTTTGTTGAGAGCAGCGTCTCGGGATAAAGATGGAGTAGGACTACCTATCAGCTGCAGCACATGGGCAAAGATATGTGGCTCACTATCCGTGGTCGAATCGTCTTTCGTATGTCGACACGATCTCATCCCCCGGTCTCAACAACTCGGTAGCAACCGCTCCCTTGATAGTCTCCTCCAACAGCGTCTCGAGGTTGACCTCTCGCTGCTCCGATTGACAGACCTCAAACATGATACTCCAGTATGGTCCTTCTTGAGGGCCACTCTCGAAAGCAGTCTCGGACGCCGCGCGACGCTGAGTAGGCAGTTTGGTAGATTTCTGAGGAGTGTTGAAGTCGGAATAGTTCGAGAAGATGGTTGCTCGGTAGAAAGGAGTGTTGTCTTCTGGGAAGTATAGCCAGCCTGAATATCAACCTTGACCTCACATGTTGATAGAGATGGACCTACACTTGTCACCAATCCTGTCGGGCCTGACTCCTCGGACTCCCACACCGAGCACGATAGTACTGGAGAAAACCAAACCTTCCGCAGCCTTCTTTAATGGCTCCACAGTCTCCTTTGGTGCATCGAGGCGGTCCAACAAGCCATCTAGCGCCATGGTCGACACGAGATGCTCGTACTTGACGGTCTTTCCAGTGGCGAAGTGAACCAATTTCTTGGCGGGATCAACGGATTTGACGACGGCCTTTTCGCCCATTCGCATCGTCCTGGGTGGAAGCATGTCTGCGACTGCGGTCCAGATGCCACCGGTTCCTCCGTGAGTTGGGAATCGGAAAGTCGCATTCGGACCCCAGTTGGGTGCAGGTTCTTTGGTAACGGCATTTCTGACAACGGTTCGCAGCGAAGGAGCGGCTACTCGTTCACCGAGCCATTGGCATTGCATCTGGGGATTAGCTCTTGCAAAAAAGGGGAATGATGAAGGCTCACCTGGCTTGGAGGTACACCCCACACTTTGAAGTTGTATGGTCTCATGAACAAGTCGGCGATTCCCTCTCCCATATTCCTAACAATCCACTGATCAAAGTCCTTGGGCTTCGCGTCGGGTTGCTTGTGCCGAGTCTCGGCGGCAGTGATGAGACCATCCAGACAGTCAAGCTGGAGTTCCATCGGTAACTGCGAGATGTTGTTCTGGAATGGGTCTGTTGAATGAGTGATGTCCAGGAACGTGTAGGTTGAGCTCACATGGGATCCAAGTATTGGCGAGCCTGACATAGCTGACTCGCTGATGTGTCTGCCAATCGCCATCTCCAGGCAATGCTGCGTCGATGACATCGTCAAAGTAGGTATAGTGTCTGTCGGGTTAGTCACCTAAATCACAGTTGATATGGGGTGCTCACGAGAAAATCACGTGTCCACCATAGTCAAACAAGAATCCCTCTGCAGTCTCGTCCGTGCCAGCAAGACCTCCTCGTTGCTCATTCTGGTCCACAAGTAGGAAACTCTTATTGAGTTGATGTAATCTGACCGCAGCTCCAAGACCAGTCTGTGGTTGTCAGTCAACCAACATGGGAGCCAAAAGAGGCCACGTACAGGTCCTGCACCGATTACGAGGGTCTCAACAGTCTCAATTTCGTCATTGTGACTCGAGCTGGCGCTGTTTGCTAATCTGCTATCGTTGACCATGACTAGTGATGAGTATTTGAATGTCAAAAGTAACCATGGGGTTGCTGGTCAGAGTCAGGGGAATGGAGACTGCGATAATAAATTATTGATAGCATTCAGGGTCCTATGACTACCCCTGTTGATCATCCCTATAAATAGACCCTGGTCTCACCTGGAATTTGCAGGGAATTTGTAAAGGCGCAAATACACATGCGGACATGCGGTTTTAACGGACATCTCTTCTCCCCCTCGACTCCCCCCTCGTTAAACCACTCGCTGACTCCCTGGCTCCTGATTACTTCTTTCCTTCCCATGTGCTCTTCAATGCCCAGACCTTGGCCTTGATCTCCACTCCTTCAGGTATCCCTCCGCTCACACTGAGCTCAAACTGGTCGAGGACGTTCTGTGGGTATACATTGGCAGTTCCCTCGAACGCGCCATCGTCCAGCCAGACTTCGAGTAGACTTCGGTCAAACACACCGCTGAATTGATATGCGGCAGCAGCCTGACTGAGCGAGAATTTGTCGGTGAACAATGGTGACTCGAAACCTTGGAGCTTGCCTCGGTCCAAGAAAATGGTCAAGGGTGCACCGGCATCTTGGAGGTAGTAACCGCCGGTCAGCTTCTCGGAGGGGTCGACCGATGAGCTGAAAGTGAAGTTGATCTTTGCGTCCGAGGTGTAGACGGTTCCATCTGGAATGGTGAGGTTGACGGTGAAGTAGATGGCGTTGGAGGAGACATTGTCGTAGCCAATGTTGGCCGATAGGGTCGTGTTGATAAAGTCGTCACTGGACGCGAGTTCTCGGTCTAGAATAGGCGACAAGTCATGAGGGGTCTGAACCAAAGCCCAACCCACTCGCTCTACCTTGGTAAGATGCGTATCCTTCGCCAGAGTCATGGCACTCCTCCATCCTTCGTCGGCAGTAGGGACGACGTTGGTGTATTGCCAATTCGACGCCCAGGCGATCGAGACAGGATCGGGGTATTTTGTGGACGGAGCACCGGTTCCATAGAAGAATTGGCCGGCATAGTTGTCTTTGGCAAAGTTGGCAAGTCGAGTAGCTGGGTCAAGAGGCTCAAAGTGGGTACCGTTGAATCGTCCAGGGAACCATTCGGTGACGGATCCTCCCAATGGTGCGCCGGGATTCAAAGAAATCGTCAAAACATAGAGCTCATCTTCTCCCTCGACACCTTTTACGGGGACGGGAACCATGTTTGGGCATTCGTACTGGAGTCCCAAAAGTCCAACATGGCTGACGTTCGAGGCATGTGTCCAATCGATCAGATCCGGGGATGTGAAGATACCGATGACGAATTCAGTTGAATAGGCGACGACCATGACCCAGTGGTCCTCGTACCAGATGACTTTGGGGTCTCTGAACTGATTACTTCCAATGTCGAGCACCGGGTTGTTCTCGTATTCCGTGAAAGTGTAGCCGTTGTCGTATGAGAATGCGAGATTTTGTGTCTGCTTGTCGGGCTCGTTGAGCGTGTAGACCGCGACCACACCGTTGGTCTGATTTGCGAAGAAGCCGGAGGTGTTGTTGGTATCAATTACGGCTGAGCCGGAGAAGACACCGGTGCCTTCCCTTGGTGGGTAGAGGGCAATAGGCTGATTGGTCCAGTTATATAGGTCGGGTGATGTAGCGTGACCCCAATGTTGGTTTCCAGCAACTACATCCGTTGGATTGTCTACATGTCAGCTACAGCTCCTGTCTTCTCGTTCGTTACGCTGTGACTCACATTGGTAGTAAAGATGCCAGGTCCCCTCCTCATCAACAAACATGCCGTTGGGATCGTTCATGAATCCCTGTCAGAGTCAGTCTGGCGGCCATGCCCTAACAAGGAAGGGACTCACCACAGGAGGAGAGAAATGGACTTGAGGCCTATATTTCCCGGTATAATCCCCAGTAGGGGTCTCTCCAGCTTGCGGAGCCACGAGGGTAGTGGTAGCTTCCTGAGCCATGACTCCAGATGCCAGAATACCAGTCAACAGACTCGAAATGATCATCAACATGCCCTTTGTGTCGATATATTAGTATGATAGAGAATGAGTGGGAATGGAAGAAATAGGAATGGAAGAAGATCGAAACTGCCGCTAGCTGCTGAGTAACCTGCTCATTTAGGCCGAAGCGCATTGGGCAAATTAGGAAGAAAGAACGTCACCGGCAATCTGTAAAGGTAATTACCACGCCGAAGTTGCTCCGGCGGGGCGGCATCGCGCTCTTGGCAAGTCTTTTTTTTGGCACCGAGGATCCAATCAGCAGTAGAGTAATATTGTTCGCCATGCCAAAACCAGTGGGATGAGAGGCAGCATAATGTTCCGCCAAGTTCAGCCAGGCGGTACTATATGCAATGCATTTTGCGACTATAATGATGAGATACTATGCTAGTGCGCCGCTATGATCCTTTTCCCTTCCAGCGGCGGGGGTGTCCTATAGAAGATCCAGAAGAGTACCAGCCAAATCGCTCCCCAGCCCATAACGAAGTAGAATGATGCCGCTATATTCCGGAAATCATGAATTCCGTCAGGATGTATAGTCATCAGACCCGCTTGAATACTGACTGCAATGGCATTTCCAGCTTGAATAGCGGTTTGCAGAATCGCTCCTACCACTCCTGCTTGCTCGGGGGGTGCAGCCGTCATGGCGCCGACGCTGTCTTGTCAGTCTGTGGCAGTGATATCCTGGGCGACTTACATGGCACAAGTTCCTGCTATATTGTTGGCCATTGTGCCAAGGGACATGCCTGGAAAGAAGAATTTCCAGTACCAGACCCCTGTTCTAGCCTCGTTGGCCACAAAGAGTCCATACCCGACTAATCCACCCAGAATTGCTAGCGTATATGACCAGCGCGGCCGAAGGGCGATGACAGGATATAGGCTGGTACGTCAGTACTTCAGCGAATCTGAGTCTGAAACGGACGTACACAAGAAGGATACTGGAAAACAACGAGAAAATCCCAGACGGCAACACTCTGATTGCTGCTATGATCGGCAAATCCCCTCTGATCTCGGTGAAGACCTCGATAACCGGAATCTGACAACACGTCCACCAGGCATAGCTGAAGATGTTGAGAGCGACCCAGAGAGGGAAATTGGGGTAGGTCCATGTCACTGGTGGTATCAGGGCGTGTGTCGCGGGGAGTCGACTCTCCCAGTAAAAGAATGCCGGGAAAAGGAAGACGGAGAGTATGAGGGGGACCAAGAAGTAGGCCGTTGCCCAACCGTATGATGCCCCCAGGGTCAGACTGAGGATGAGGAGGAGGATCGCGGCGAAAATCCTGAATCTCAGTTTCGCCCTCAGCACTGGTGATCTAAACTTACAACATTGATCCCTGTAGATCCAGCCTTTTCCACTTATGCTTGACATCTGCCTCTTCGCCCTGAGGGTCGGGTACATATTTCAATGACCAAAGTGAGACTGGAAGACTGGCATGTCAGCTGATTCTCCTCAATCGCCTTGTGGACGTACATGACGGCGGTGGTGATCCTAAAATACCATCTCCACCCATTCATCTGGCCTCCGTAGGGTATCAATTCCACCAATCCTCCAATCTGGACTCCAAAAGAAGCTCCCAAAGCCCCACTCAGCGAGTACACCGTGAATGCTCGAGGTAGCTCATGCTCCTCGAATACGGCCGTTATCAGACGGTAAGAAGAAGGAATTAACGCTGCGGCAGAGATTCCGCTAATTGCCCGAAGAATGAGGAAGGAGTATTTATCGGTCAAGAATGAGATGATGAGGTTGAGAATGCCGAGGCCAAGGAATCCGTAGCAGAATACGGGTTTTGGGGAATAGAGATCGGAGAATCGGCCCCAGAATAGGAGGAATGATGCGAATGTGACGGTAAATGAGGTCTTTCACTTTAGCTGAGATCGTATTTGAGGGAAGCGGGACTTACAATGACCCATGTCTGCTGTTCAAAAACGATGTCCAAATCCTGAGCTACTGGTGCTATCAAGAGATAGAAGACACAAACACCAAGAACTGTCGCATCAGCCTACCATATCTCGTTCCATTTGTATGTCAACTAACCATCAATAAACACTCCAAGGCAGAACACCCCCAGCAGCATGTATTTGTGCGATGTCGTCCTTTTCGGTCCAGCCTGCGATAAAACTGTCACAGGTGTCGGTCTAGTGTCCTGGTCGTAAAGGGTCAAATCCTTCGATCGCCCCCTCTCCAGATCCTCCGACATCTCCAAGCTATCCACATTGCGTTCACTCATGTTCAACGTTCGTCTCTCCTCAAACGCATGAGCTCAATCACGCCAAAGGTATCGTTCTTTTGGCGTTGTGCAAGTGATGGTGGACACGATGCATAGACATGAGTCAGGTGAAGGGGGTCTCACGTTGGAGAATTGGAAATATTTTGCCGATGGAAAACCAGCTTGGCGCGTCGGTCGTCTAGATCATTTCCGGGCGGACCGGAGCCTGCTCCTACTGGAGACTCCATCTACATCGGAATTGCCTGTGTGTCTTTGCCTTTGTGTCTGTGCCGTTGACTGCTTAGAGATTGAGGATATGTACGGCCACAGATACACGATGTCAGGCATTAATACCCGGAGATGGGCTTTGTGGACATATAGCTCCAAGTGAGGGATCACCTGTCCAGATACATCTGGACATCTCACCTATCTGCAGAATCCCGGTTCAGGGTACCTTCCATGCTGGATGTTCGAGGTCTATGCCTCGCCTCTGCAGCGAAACGCTCCAACCTCACCTTGTTGCCAGGTTTCTGCATCAATCGCAAGCCCACGCAGGAGTGACTGATGGAAAATCGGGCATGACACGTGGGCATCCGGGAATTGCGGGAGACTTGAGCCGAGCTCGTTATCGATCTTCCAAACGAATATCATCTTCGTCCACCTCCGCTTGCAGAACGTAAGGCGGCTCAGAAAACTTACTTCTCAGCTAGTCAGCAAGACTCGTGGCTCTCTAAACATTCAGAACGACACTGTAAATCGGAAAACTCACACACATCGCCATAAACGATGACATCCGTTATCGGTCGACAGATGATAGCGGGCCGCTCCGTATCTCCAATGGCAATAGGTATGTCACATCGTCTGTTGGACATGTCCGTGGACAGGATGATTGATCAACAGGATGTTGGTCTTGGGGAGATTCTCGGTCGTGGGGCTATGATCAATCCAAGGACCTCCAAGGTGTTAAAGACGCATGGCACAAGTCTATCGAGAAGGGTATCACATTCTACGATACTGCGTAAATATCCTGACAGGCACGGCTCGATCTTCGGCTGACGTGCCAGCGAGATTTATGGAAAGGGAGAATCTGAGCGGATTCTTGGTAAACTCATCGCAGAGGCTACTCCAGAAGTCAGAAAGGAATTGTATATCGCAACCAAATGTAAGCAGAACCTGGGTTCGAACTTTGCAGAAACTGATCCCATAGACCTTGGTATGCCTTTCGCTGGTCACTTCTTCCTCTTCCGACCTGCTATCTTGACCGCCATTGATCTCTCGCTCAAACGACTGGGCGTAGACTCCATCGACCTGTATATGGTATGCTTTTCACCTATCCCAGCCTCACCAATAGCTGATATCAAGATACATGGCCCTCTTACGATGCATTCTTTCGAGTCGATGGCTAGCCAGCTGGTCACCGCTCACAAAGCTGGTTCGATCAAGGCTGTCGGAGTGTCGAACTTCAGCAAAGATGAGCTGTACGACCCTTCTTCCAGGACTGGATTGCAGCTGACAATTCAGTATCCAGATGTATGACATACTTGCCCGAGACAACATTCCACTAGCCGTCAATCAGGTCGAATTCAGTATCCTTCGTCAACTACCAGAAAAGAGCGGCTTGCTCGAGGAGATGAAGAAGCGGAATGTCACCTGTCTTGGCTGTACGTCTTCATTCACTATTTCCAGCCGAGCATAGTGACTGAACGAGAGATTCCCCATTGGCAATGGGCCGACTGACTGGGAAGTACAGTGCTGCCAATCCCCCACCCAAAGGCCGGAAGTAGGTCACTGCTTGCGTCATGCGGTTACAGCTGATCTGCTAAGATTCGGTGGAAGCCTGACTTGGGAGCAGATGGATCCACTACTTACCGAAATGAAGAGCCTAGCAGAGAAGTACGATGTACCCATGTCGGCTATAGCCCTCAATTGGGTCATCTGTAAAGGCGCAATTCCCCTTGGAGGAGCCAGGAACGCAGAGCAGGCTGAACAGGTGAGCGAGTGAGATGGTGAGGCTAATGTGTAGAATGCAAAAGCTTTGACTTTCAAGATGACTGATGTGGAAGTGGACTCATTGAGTGCTAAGGGTGCCACTGGATCTACGTGAGTGTTTCATCTGCGCCAAGACAGGCTTTAACGTCGGCAGTGGTTGGTGGCAGCACGGATAGCTGGCATCTTGGCAAAAATGTACGGTCGCAGTTATACGAAGTCTGTAGATATGCAGATTCACAGGACCTCCTCTTTCTCATTCAGAAGACTTCTTTTCTCGATTGAGCGTATTGTTTCCTCCGAACACTAGTTTCGAATGCATTTTAATCGTCAGCGAAACAGATTAAATAGGGATGCTTAGTGTACCGCTGTGCGAAAAGGAGATGAAACACGATGAAAATCAACGACGCGTCTTGTTTGTCTTGGCGTTTCCTTTATAGAACTCGGACCTCGTCTTTATCGTCAGTTTTGCACATTTAACATAGCTCTCATACGCTATGGCAGACTTCAAAGCACGAATGGGCGACACTCTAGTGACTGTGGACGACTTTGATCCCCTTGTTTCGTACTCGAATTACGCGGACTGGACTACTCCTGATCCATCCCAAAATCCTACCTGGTTCAATGCTTCAGAAGAGGTCACTGGATCTCCATGGCATCAAGGTAAGCCTAAAGATCGAGCTCAGCGTTGACGCTAATATCCAGCTACATACCATCAGACCAGTGCCATTGGCACTAAAGCGACTTTCAATTTTACTGGTAAGTTCACTTGCCAGTTTAAAGCTGATAATAGGGTCAAATATTGCTATATACGGAGCCGGAACTAGCTACACTATCACCATCGACCCCTCGTCGCAACAACCGCACACTGAGACCATCACTGGCGGTCGAAATGAGACCGGCAGAAATGTCTTGTACTCGACCAACGCATTGACATTCTCGCCCCATATTATTGAAATAACCAATGAAGGGGACTTCCTATTACTCGATTTGTTCCAATTCGGTGTGGATGCAGGGGGAATAGAGTGAGTGACTGTTTGTGTTTCAGAAGCACATGTGGCTGATTTCAGTGCTACCTTGACCAATACGACACTGGATGATCGAGATGGAAACATCACTTTTTCGGGTGATTGGACACAGCAGACCGGCCCAAACTTCTATGAGCAGACTTCTACCTATACTCAGGGCGCAGGAAACTCGTTCGAGTTCAAATTTGAGGGTCAGCTCTTGAGTTAGCGAAACGCGAGGTGTGCTGATATACCCCAGGTTCCGCTGTCTACCTCTATGGTGATCAAGTGAATGACCATGGACCATATACCGTATCCCTCGACTCGAGGCCGCAAGTTGCTCTCAACGACCGATCAGGATGTGGAGGAGGATATGCCAAAGCATGCGAGAAGCTGTCTGGACTCAAATTCTTCGCTGGTAATCTTGGTGAAGGGGAGCATACGCTCCGTTTCGAAAATGGAGGACCTACCGAAGGCGACCGAACTTTCTTCGGTACGTCTCATTCAGAGCAGCATCGGAAAGGAGAGGACCAGTCTAACGATAGATTTCGACAGACTCATTGTCACCACTCCCTCCGTCTATCCTTCGCGATCGCTCGATAGTAATTCTACATGTCCCTGGGTGGATTGCGGCACCAACAACACTGCCGCGAGCTCATCGTCGTCTGGACCGTCTGGGTCTAGCCAAAGCGTCTCTCCAAGCGGTCCGGCTCCTGCTTCGACCTCCAGTCCGAACGCAGCAACCGGGGCTCAGACTGGCTCATCAATGTTGTGGCTTACACTCGGAGCTTGGCTTTTGAAGCGATTCTTGTGAGATTGCCCATAGACATATCTCTCTTTAACGACATCACTATGACTCATGAATGCTCCTGTATGCATAATCTGGCCGTTTCCTAAACCAGGCCCAGCAGGGTCTCGGATGCTCGGATTAGTGCCATCTTTGTCGTAGGTCTGTCGCTAGAGGTCATTGCCCTTGAGGTATCCCAATGTCACGGCTCTGGGCACGACCCTTCAGGTCTCCGAGATTCAGGACGAATCAAGCTCCCGCCTACCTCGGCACATGTGCTGCACGTCAGTCTTGTCGTCGTCTTACACCTTCAATCGTGATGGACTGAACGATGGACCGAAGCACAGCGAGTAGTAACATCGGCCGAACATGTGCCTGCCAAGATGAAATGACTCATGTTGCGATATCTGATAAAGTACCTCCGCCTGCCTGCCTCTGGTTTCGCCCTCAATCCAACACTCGGCGTCGGATGCTAAGAAGTCCAGGTGGCGTGTGATGATGATACACCCTTTCGGCCTACAATCAGATAAGGGATAAAACTAGACTACGTCCGTCTCCGACACCTCTGCTGCCAGTGTATCTGGGATCTGGGGATGAGGGATTCTTGGCTTCGGCCTCGGCCGGCTCGCCGACGAGCAAGGGTAGGGAAGTTTCGGATTCTTTCTCACATCTACGGAATCGCCAGGTATGAAGGTATAAGAGGTCGCTCCACCCGCTGAAGACGCCTTTTCTCTTATTCCATCACGAAATTCCAGACATCTCGCTCCAAGTCGTTCATCAACAGTTCTTTCTCATCCACCTTCTGATCGCCAACGATGTACTCGATTGCTCTTCTAGTCTCCCTCGTAGTGCCTCTGACCTCTGCTGCAGTGGTCAAGCGACAGAGCCTAGACATTACGGTGAGTGACCTGCCCATGTCCATCGCAGATACGGAGGCTGACAAGACAGTCCTATGACCGAAGTCCCATTTCGTGGTCCTATCCCGCAGGACGTGGCTTCGCCTCGGCCGATGCCACAGATGCGCCATGTGGTGGACAGTCTCCCGGTAGCCGAGCCGAGTATCCCTTGAGTAGGTCCGCTCGCAGTCTTGATATATCCAGCTCATGACATCAGCCGGCGGTGAAGTATCCTTCACCCAACTTACCGATGTCCACAATGTCAATATCCTTTACGCCCTCCAATCCGATCCAGACGCTTTCCACGACTTCTCGACTTACTCAAACTCCCTCACCTCCCTCGGTGCAGGCCATTATTGTTCCAGCGGACCTGACTTTTCCTCCTCAGGTGCGACCGTCGGACAAGACGTGACCCTCTTAGCGATCTATCAGCTCGACAGCTCCAGTCGTGACTTTTTCTACCAGTGCGCCGACATTCGTCTTGTCGATTCGACTTCCTTTACCCAGCCCGAACATGTCTGCGGTAATTACACCTCCACGCTTGATGTCGCTTCGACCGCCGATTCATTGCAGCTCAATGGCGATGATTTCACCGACGCCTCTGCCGGTACAACTTACCAAGACAATCACCCCGCTGTTGGTAATGTGACTTCGACCTCGACGGACTCTGCTTCCGACTCGGCGTCAGCCTCTTCGTCTTCTTCCTCTGGCTTGTCGCCGGCTGCTGGCGGTGGTATCGGAGCGACAGTCGCCATTGTCGTTCTTGCTGCTCTTGTTGCGGCCGCTTACCTCGCTGGATACGTCCGATTCGGCAAGCAGGAGCAGAAAAAGCCCACCGGTGACAACGTTTCCGAAACTTCGTCGTTTCCCAACATGAAGGCGTGAACGAGTTTTGTCGCCTTCTTGGACCAGTAGGCAGCCGCGTAGGTGAAGTGGTAGGTTACCTTCTCGTAATCCATAGACGAATGCATCAGTAGTATGCCCTACTCCTTGGAGTATCAAGTCCAACCACTGATCGAGCAAACGAACACTTGCATGCGTTACATACAACGGAAAAGGCGCCAAGTCTAAGCGATGAACAGAAGATCCGTGTCGATGGCTACTTCGTGAGTTTCAAAATGACACATATCTGGGCGACACTCACGATGACTAGCCGAAAGCTGGGGCTTCTGGTCGTATTTACCCTTCAATTCATCTCGGATGGTGTTAAGCAGCTGAACGTAGCTCTGCTGAGGAAACTTGGTCAACGCCGCGATGAAGGCCTGATGATCAGTCTTCTGCGCGCTTAAAGGTTGATGACTCACGTATGACATTGCTCCGGTAGCTTTACCAGCTTCGGTAGCATCTGCACTGGTTTGAGAGTCTTTACAGCCTGACCACATGATTACATCAGCGGGTGAGGTGTTTGTCTGTTTAGTCTTGGCGGCCGCGTCGGAATTGCTTCCCATGAGGGATTTACCGATGCTGTCACCCGTCAGCACACATTGCTGTGACATCAAGATGGTCAACTTACCCCATGACTCCCTTGAGCATACCGCTTGTGTCACCACTGACATATCAGCTCGTATCCTTTGCGATTCTCATTCGACTGACCGGAGGTAGCTCAATCCAGCACCCATGAGTCCCTGTCCAGCTTCAGCCAAAAGATTGGGCTCCTTGATTTTTCCTTCGGTCGAGTAGACGTATGGTAGATCCATAGCAGTTCCAGAATGGCACCTATTTGTCAGTCGTGCCTTTTGAACATAACTTACGAGTCAAAGATGGCGGTGAGACGACATCCCGGAGGAAGTGGTCGAACCATGATGTCATGCCTAGAAAGTCAGCTGATGCAGGAGTACTTCAGAAGATTGCGTACACTGTTGATCAGCAAGGTCCCGACTTGCCGAGATGTAGAACTCACTTTGGTCGTCGATAATCTGCCCAGACTGCTTGAAGTCGACTGGGTAGATACATTCATCGTTTCCATCATCCTCATCTCCAGAAACATCCTTGACCTGTCCACCATGTCCCGAGCTACCGCTTCAGCAAGACTTCGGAGGATCTGGGTATTAGACTCACTAGTGGAAGAAGAGAGCATCATCGGGTCGAGCTCCTTGAACTAGCCAATGCATCGCCTGGATGATGTTGGCCTTGTTGGGGATTTGTCGAGGGTTGGTCGAGTCATCTGTGAGCATTACTATATCTTCGGGTCGATATCTGTATCGTTCTGAGTCGTCAGCCAGAGCCCGATGACATGATAAACGAATCTGCTCACCAATCAAGAACTTCTGTACATTATGAGCATCATTGATACATCCTCGAAGAGCGTTCGAGGAGTTGAAATAGTTGATCCCAACCAACAAAGCCTTACGCCGACCGGTACCTGCGCATCAGCGATGATCTTATGATTACGCAGTCGTTCTCACATTGAGAGTACTGGAAGAATGGCCTCTGAGGTCCACTACCATGTCCACCTTGCATTTGCGGACCATAAGCCTGCTGACCCGATGGTGGCCGGACTAGATTATCAGTGTCAAACGCATGCTAATGGTGGTGTCAGCTTACTAGGTGAAGCACCGAATGGGGGCTGGACAGCCTGCTGCCGCTGCGGAGTCATGTACCCAGCTCCAGTCTGCTGGTAGTGTCCTGGAGGCGGAGCGCCAGTGGGAGGAGCATTGTACTGCTGGCCTCCTGCATAGTTTCCGGGAGGAGGAGGTGGAGGACCGCTGTTGTATTGCTGATATTGCTGGGGAGGAGGTGGTGCGTATCTATTTCCAGATCAGCGTCATCTCTCTCACGATCTTTCATCGTCTGCTCTCTCTCAGACTAGGAGGGCAGGACAAGCTGGACTTACCCATATTGCGGTGTTGGGGGGGCATTGTTCCACTGCTGAGGGGGAGGTGGGCCGCCGTATTGATTATGTTGGGGTGGACGGTATCCACCACCACCTCCTCCTCCTCCACCTTGATGATGACCAGCGCCGGGGAAAGAGTTCCAAGACATTCTTCAATTCGTGTGGTAGTCCGGGTTGTAGCTTCCTATGATTGATGACAGCAATGAAGACTACTATGGATAGTAGTTGATGCTATGTACAAGAGAGACAGCCGGGTATGTAGGTCTCGGCAGTCAGATGATGACACCAAGGAATGTGGCGGTGACAACTGCCAAGGAACGATCGCCAACTGGGCATCAATGTATGCATCTTTGTATTTGCAGTGTAATAAGCACAGCAGAAACAGTAGTATACAGCAGGCTCATCAAGCTGATCTAAGAGATAGCGATATTCAGTCCTTCTAGAATAGTCTCCTTTTCTTCTAGCGAATCGGCAAAAATGAAGAACGCCTGCCAAGATTAGCGTACTCCTTTCCACACACAAACATGAACAAGCTTATCGCCATGCCTAATACGCACCTCTTGACCTGAAACGATCTTCCAACTTCCCTGAACTTGGGATTCTTCGTATGTATGCTCTATTGATACGCGTTGACCCAAGTGTATTGTTTGAATTGGCTTCTCGTCCTAATAATCAGAATTGCGCATTATGAGCATCTGCAGCAATCTGACTCACCGCTTCGTTCTTGAATAGTTGCATTTCGTCTGAAAGTAGACGGAAGACTCGCCGACGCCATGTGGGATTCTTCATTGTTTGAACCGTGACATGCTGTATCGTGTCAGCCATTGTCGAGATTGAACTGAGGGACCTACTCCTCTTAGCATGACCCCGCCGCGCAGCTTCCCATCCCTCAGAGCCTGCTTGATCCCTTCTTTCCTCACCCGCTCCGCCTCCTCCTTTTCAGCCACGATCCTACGTTCCTCCTCTGCTTTCCGTCTCGCCTCCTCTTCAGCGAGCCGGATCTGGTCCATACGGTGTTGTTCCTCCAAGGCTATACGCAGCTTTTCCTCCTCCTCTTCCCTCCTCTGCCTTTCAAGCTCTTCCTTAACGCGACGAGCTTCAGCTTCCCGCCTTTCCTGCTCCTCCTGTTGTCTCTGACGTTCCTCTTCCTCCCGCAGGCGTTCAGCTTCTTTTTGGAGGGCATATTCCTCCGCGTGTCGTTGTAACTCAGCTGCGGCCGCCGCTCTTTGTTGAGCTTCGGCTTCCAGTCTCTTCTGCTCTTCCTGCTCTTCTATACGCTGGAGCTCAACTTGTCGAGCTCGCTCTTCTACATGTCGATGGCGCTCCGCTGACTCAGCTTCCTGATGGTCGACCTGATTGGCCTCGTTCGAGTGCTGTCGCTGCTCGTTGCGTAATCGTTCCGAGAGATCCTCATCTAGGCTTGGTAGGACCGGACCCAAGGGCACCATTGCAGTGGCCGCATTTCCTTTCTCTGAGATTGTTCCGGACTCCAGTACCTCGTGAGGGGCGCCGGCTCCATTCGAGTCTAGTGCATTCGAGCTCGGAACAGGATCCCCGTCCCCGCCACTTGGTTTGAGATCGTCGGCGTCGTTCACCCCATAATCGACCGGCTTCCGAGGTATCTGCATACTGGGTGGAGCAGCTTTCTGATCCGCAGGTGCATCATCCGGTCCATCGGTTGGGAGATGATCCGTCACACTATGATCCGAAGTATCGTACGGGAGTCGAATATCGTCATCCAAATCGTCTACCTCTTCCCTCGCCCCAGAGCTCTTGTCGTCAAGATTCAAACCACGTCTGAACCGGTTCTGAATTTCCTCCTCTTGCTCGACCGACTTGATTCTCGCTTCCGTCATGATACGCTTGGCAGAAGGCGATGGGGATAGGTGGTTTTCCGTATTGCTTCGATCCGGGTAGAGCCCCGAGACTGCTTCTGGAAACGATCCCGGCGCCGTCGATGATCCAGCTTCCTTGGGCGCGACATATACGATGGGCGGAGCATAGCCCATACCGCCTGATGGCGTCCGGTAGGCACCAGCTCCACTGCTTTCGTTGCTCTGCGCGGTGGGGCGAGCTGGTTGTCCGTCTTTCGGCGGTACGGGTGGACCGTCATGAGTGTCGGCTCGGGGACTGTGTTGAGGAGATGTACCGCCAGATGTACGTCTAAAGGCTTTCGAGAAGGATGACTTGATCCGTGAGGATCCAGAAGCGGACGTTGGTGATCCATCGGACGATTGCTCACTTGGTCGACTTTGCATAGCGGGGTTTCCGAAAGCTTTTCCTAGTCGTGCTGTAAGCGAAGTCTTTCGCTGTCGATCCGCTGGCAATTCTGGCAGAGGTTCAGGACCCGTACCGGACGCCTGGCGATTCTGGAGGAAAGAATTCGACTCTTGAGGATGTTGCATAGGTGTGGTAGGTGTTGTATTAGATACCTGATGATTCGTGGGTACGGCGGGTCTTGGCGGAGATACGTGTCGTGGAATGGGAGCTGTAGGGGTGGGTGTAGGCTGTGGAGGCGGTATTGAAGTCGCGGTGGTCGGTTGGGGAAGAGTCTCGTCATGTGCCATTGCATGGGGACCAGCTGACAGTGACTCCTTCTGAACTGGCGGGGGTGGCGTCGGTTCATCAAGAGTTGGGCGTGATGACGATGACGTCTTGACGGGCAGGCTTCGCTGTTGATAGTAGTTGAGGCCGAGTCTTTCATTGATGAGTGAGTCGGTGAGCTCGTCAAGCTTGGATATCGTGATCAAGGCGGAATAGTCCTGCAATTTCAGTCCCAGCCTGACGGTGATGAATTGACTTACCGGGAACAATTGTGCGACGGCTCGAGAATGGACGACTGCCCTCGCTACAAAGTCAGTCGGTATTCATTGGTAGCTTCTTGGTAGAGCAAAGCTCATATCATGAAGTAATGATTGACTGACCTCTCTTGACTCCTCTGCACATGTCAGCTCGTACTACCCGTCCAACCGTACAGGGAAACTCACGCAACACTATCATCCAGTCGTAGCAAGATACAACCCTTCCCTTGGAACTCTCCATAACCAAAAACTACAGCATCTCCGTTCTCCTGTAGCCTTACGAGATGTTCTTTCCATTGTTGAACGACGGGATTTTTTCCCGCAGCGACCACCGAAAGTGCTGGACTAGTGGATGAAGGATTGTAGTGTAGTAGGAACCTAGAGTGGGGTGAGTGGGTGGTCGTCGAGAAGTGAAACATCCCAGATCCAGCCTCCAGCCCTCTTCCCATACGCTGGTATGGCCCTCATCACCTTTTCGAGCCGGTTTTGAAGAAAGAGAGAGGGTAGTCGACTCAAACGTACCAAGAAGTAGCACTTGAAGGGTCGAGCAATTCCCCTCGAATCCTTGCGATTTCTGGGTCATTCAAGTCCACCGACATCCTTTCCAGCACGGCTGAATCAATTCCGTCCTCCTCGGTCGATTCTGAGAGCTCCTCGGGGAGTATTGAAGCGGAATGCTGCTTATGTATGGGATGGAAAGAAGTAAAGAGCGAAACAGGAGTGCTCGGCGCGTCAAGTCGGTCACATGACCTTGGTTTTTAGGGATTGGTCTATTCCATTGTCGCTTATGCATATACATCGTCACGTTCAGAAATCACGCAGTCTTTACAGTCTAGCTACGTCCCAGATGGAGTCAATTGTCCTTGTTATCGTCTAGATATATACATCAATACCTGATTATCAGCCAGACATCGAGAACATTGAAAATCAAGAACTCACCACCTGAAATCCATCGAACCCTCGACATGAGCTTGGGCTGGAGCTACTTCCTCCTCCATTCCATCGCCGATATTGCTTAAACCAAGTGCGTCCAGCACAGGCGTGTTGACATTCGACTCTTCTGTACTATGTGTACGTTCTGATTCGCTCGTCGACATGGTAGCGTGATGGCCCAAGAACCTGTTTGCAGGAGGCATTGGATTGGCGGACCCTGAGGGCTGGAAATCCATCCCGGCCCAGCCGTTGTACTCGGGTGGTTCATCTTGTATCAGATCGCTGGCGAGGAGACCGTACATCTGGTTCGACATGTCGGGTGCCTGATCGTTCAGTTGGCTATTGGCCGTCCCTGTGGAACTATGCGTAGAGGTAGGCATATCGGATGAACCTGAAGAAAACGGCTGGGTTTCATCGAAGTAGGTGGGATCAAGCAGCTCGTTGACAAATGCGGTAGTGGCTGGATCGGCGGTAGGTGGAGGTTCGGAGGAGCCCAGGCCAGTGGGGAACTTCCAGCCACTAGGGAATGATAGAATAGACTCGACGATCGGCTCTGGACCATGAGGCGATAGTAGTTTTGCGACTCGAGTGAAAGCTGGCACCATCACCTGCGAGTCAGCAACTGATCCCTTGTGATCCTCATATTGCTTACTTCCTGCTTTCCAGTCAATTCACAATGCCCTCCGGCCGAAGCCATACCCTCGGTGAAGTCCATCGCGTTAGTCCAA
Organism: Vishniacozyma victoriae; assembly: GCA_017654735.1. Classification (NCBI taxonomy): domain Eukaryota; kingdom Fungi; phylum Basidiomycota; class Tremellomycetes; order Tremellales; family Bulleribasidiaceae; genus Vishniacozyma; species Vishniacozyma victoriae. The sequence goes on from JADPYG010000088.1 coordinate 3,145,490, forward strand.
TTGTGACCAGTCCACATGGAGAAATGCGTCTTGCCAGGTCGAACCGACAACCGTACAGCAACTGAGCCGACGTCGCTGTTGGGATTACTCGACATGTATACTGCCTCTGGCCCCATCGAATTTTGATCGATGTAGATGGTGAGCCGGAAAATTGTTCCAGATTGAACGGTGTAAAGGTGGATATGAGGGATGAACTGCTCGGACGGGTGGTGATCTAGAGAAGGTGTGAAGTGGATGGAAGCGCCTAGATCTGGATTGCAGGATCCGGGAGTCGAGATTCGACGCCAAGTCGTGAATGCTAGGACCGTGATGGGAAGCAGGGTCATGTTGGCTAGTTCATCAGTTTCGATGTCTGACGATGAAGGTGTAGTACTCACAGTCTTCACTTCTGGTCAACAGTCTCAACGCATGCATATCGATCTCGCGAGAGGCGGAACGACGGTGACCAGACCCGTTCAGACCTAGTATTTTGGGCAGACTGGCTGCTTGCTCCTTCGTTTTGGATTTGGATCGCCTGAACTCGTCAGCGATGTTCCTTGAAGATGGCTCACCTATTTTGAAACCAAATTTGGAGTGTCTTGGGTTTTATATCCGGGCCCAACTGCTTGGCCAAGATCTCTCTAGTAGGACCATCTGGATTACTGATTATCAACAACATCCCGGAGTAGTATCAAGAGCTGACTTACGGGTTCGTCTCGTAGGTCTCGATCAAGATAGCTTTTTGCTCCTGAGTAGGCTTGAAACGGGGTGGCTTAGCTTCCTGACCTAGACTGCTATGTCGCTGGTGACCCACTCGCCCCGCAGATCCTGGGTAGTGAACACTTCGGAATGGCGAATGACCGGAACGCATTCCAGGCGAAGGATGTAGACGGCGAGACGATTGATATGGCTCGGGCGGGTACATGGGTAGTGGCTCCATAGGTGGTCGTCGAGTTGAGAATGGAGGTTGGGATAGCGTAAAGCTGGTTGGCATCGGAGGTGGGACCGGCCCCTGACCAGAATACGAGTATGGCCAAGGGCTCACCGCGTGACCGTATGGAGCGGATCTAGGTAAAGCCCCTACGCTGTTTGTGGAGAGATGTCGAATGGGTACTGGTCGTCGTTGAGTCGTGTTGGCACCATCGCCATTAGGATCATGGTTCAGATACGAAAAACCCGGCGAGACTCCAGTAGAGGCGTTGTCTGCGCCGTTCCCGCTCAAAGGTGTGAGACCAGATCCGCTGAGGAAAGAATCACTGGTGACGGGGGTTTGACCGTAGAAGAGCGATGAAGCCGTGGAAGGTGTCGGCTGACTATAGTCGCGATACGCTCCAGACGGATTCTGCCCAAAGTTCTGGCTAGCCCAGGTGAAGAGTGGTTTGGTCTGGGTGTGTGAGACCGATTTACTCATGCTGGGTGGTAGTGGATGAGTGGTATTGTATGATGAACTGACGGGCGTGAATGGGAAAGATGCCGTCCCAAGTGATTGATCGTACCAGAGCATAGCGTTATCGACGCTCGTTTGAGTATCGCCGAGCGCGGGCGAGGGGTTGTGGCTGCCGGGTAGGGACGATTCGAGAGGTCGGCCCATTATATCGATTACCGGCATGGGAGATTCAGACATGATTACAAAGATTGTGATCGTACAAGTTCCAAGACCAGCCTGATCAACAAGTTTCTCCAGTTTTGAAGGGCTTGGCGAGTGCGAAGGCCCAAAAGTCCTCGATGGGGGTAAAAAGGATGAAGTGGTCCAGTTATTAAGAGGTCTCCATCAACATGTACAGGCAGCTTCTTTGTCCCCTCCAGATGCTTTGCACAGGATCAAACGGGAAGACGGCCTGGCGTAAGGATATCTACAAAGGGAAAATGAAACAATTTGATGTGTTTGGAAGGAGGTGTTGATCGTCTGAAAGGGCTCCAGGATAGGCGAAATGGCGTTCGGGAAAGGACTGCGATAGCTTCCGCTTGGGTGTCGCGCTTGATTGTCGGGGCTGAGCGGTCCTTGGTGAGCGAGGGGGAGGCGATGACCATCAACAGGATGATCGTGGGTGAGATAGCAATTGGAGTTAGCACAGATCTTTCGTCAAATCCAGAGTCATATTTTGCAGATTTTGAGATCTTTGGCTTATCGGGTGCCGAATTACGTTGATGGGGAGGGCACTCGGTCCTTTGGTACATGTTATGGGCGAGGACAGAGCTCTCGATCGCACACACACAGCTCGTCCAAGCACCCCTTCTTGCCCTCAATTGTCTGTGCACAAGGAAGCGACGATCTCCGTTCACACAGCACGTCCCCGTGTATAAAGGTGGCTGCACTATTAGCTTCATTAATGATCTGAACCAGAAGCTTGGGCCCAAAGGGCGGAGCAGAAGGTTTGATTGGGTTCCGGAGAGAAGTTTAGGGCGTCTCCGTGCTCGTTTCGAATTCCGATGCATTAATGGTTCTCTTGTCAGCATTGGCTTCTTTGAGAAGCGGTGCATGACCGAAAGGATGTTTGTCGAAAGGACCTCCAAGTCGACGCCACTTCTAAGCCGAATAAGCTAAGCCCGTGCTCGGCCTTAAGACTCTAGGTGAAGACGCGTTCAGTAGTCGATCAAGTGCGCTAGAGTGGGTGTAGTGACAACATAGAACTCACAGCAACCAAGGCAACTCAGGCTGACCTAAACAACTTGGCAACTGGAGGTCAGACACGTCATCAGGCACCGGGTCAACTGACTGCCGTTTTCACTGAGCTGATCTTGCATTGAAACAAAGGAAGTTTAGACTGAAAGCAAGTACTTGTATATATACTTAGATGACAGCGAGAAGACGCAAGGCAGCTATCGAAGACTCGAGCGTTGAGCATCTGCCCCAAAGCGATACTCAAACGGACTACGAGACCGATCAAACGCGGTCTGTACATCCAGTGAAGTCCTTTTTCCTGCCGAATTCGTGGATATCGCAATTTCTCAGTGTTCCTTCGCAGATCGTATTTGCGATAGCGGGAATGATGGGTTTGGCCAACTACGCGCGAAACATCATTCGCATCAAGCCTAAGCGGTCTGGATCCCTAGAGATACGGGGAAATGGAGGGTCGGAGGCAGTGTCTGAGTGGATTGAGGATAATGTTCCAAGCATAAGGGGGTCTTTCAAGCCCAGTTGGTGGTTGCCAAAGTCAGTCATGGGATAATACCCAATTAAGTTGCGACTGACAGGCAGCGGTCATCTACAAACCATCTTCTCGGTCATTGGTAATTTTAACAACGTTGATAAGGTGGAATACCAACGGTCAGTCTTTCTTGTGTGGATCTACACCAGGCACTGACTCTTCAGGACGTATCTCAGAGTTCCAGACGGCGGTACCTTGTAAGCTACACCACAAGCTCTGCTCTGAGTGCTGCTGACATGCAGAGCCTTGGACTTTTCTCCCCCAACCCACGACGCACTGCCCCGCGGTACACCAACTTTAGTCTTATGCCATGGCCTGACCGGAGGTAGCCACGAGAGCTACGTAAGGAACGTCGTTGCTTGGGCTATCAAGCCGGTCAAGCAAGGCGGACTCGGCGCTCGAGCTATCGTGGTCAATGTGAGTCAGGATCCGGAAAATTATCTGTTTCTAACCATCTAGTTCCGTGGTTGCGCCGGCACACCAGTCACGTCACCTCAGCTATACTCCGCTGGTACCACTGTCGACCTCGCTCACGCCTTACACTATCTCCGGTACACATATTCCGAGTCACCGCTACATGGCATTGGCTTCTCGCTCGGCGCGTCCGTTCTTGCACGTTATATGGGCGAATCGAGCTCGAAATCCCTTCTGTCTTCCGGTATGGTCCTGGGGTGTCCATGGGACCTCACGACAATGACACAAAAGCTTGAAACCGAATTCGTCGCAAGGACAGTCTACTCTCGCGCCATGGCATTGAACCTGTTGCGGATGTTTTTGGGTCACCACGATCGCGATCACACGATATTTGAAAGGGATGATTCGAACGCCCGGCCGTACTTGAACGAGATGCGCAAGCTGCAAAAGAAGTGGGGCGTTACGTTGAAGCAGGTGGACAATGTCATGGTCAGCAAGATTGGAGGACCACCTGGAGAAGGTATGTGGCCTTTCAAGGGAGCCGACGAATATTATGCCTGGGCATGTCCCAAGCACTTTATCACCAGTGTCGACAGGTGAGTCACAGCTGTCTCGGAGAGATCGCTTCCTTGTCGTCTGCTGATGCATAGACCACTGCTATCAATCAACGCGTTCGATGATCCGATCGTAGATGGCAGTAAGTGATTCACATTCCCTTTAGTCAATAGCTTACATTTCAGAAGCAATTCCTATCGAGCTATTTCAGTCCTCCTCCCACGTCTTTTCGGCGATCACCGGAGGAGGTGGTCATCTCGGATGGTTCGACGGGCAATTCTTTTCACGCACAAAATCAAAGAGCCGCTGGATTCTCAAACCAGTCCAAGAGTACCTTACAGCTGCATTCCGGGACTTGAACGTTCAAGGCGGTATGATGAAGGTAGTCGAGAGCCCAGGACCAGGTGGACAGAAGGGCTGGCAATGGGTGGAGGAAGGTGGTCATGAGGTGCAAGGTGGGACGCGAGTCGGATGGAAGGTCTTGGACGATCGGGATGTCAGTGGTGCTGGACAGTCTGGAGTCATGCAGGGGTTGTAGCATCAGCTCACAATAGATTTACAATAGATCGACATAGATGTTAAAACATGTACACCGGATTCTAATCCACGTCAGAGCTGGCTCCCCACTCGAATCGCTGAGACATGAACCGACCTTTGATCGCCTTCACTGGTGCCCTGACCCTCGAGTCTCACTGAAAGTGCAGTTCCCTCCGAATGTCGAATTACCCTTTGTCCTCGAGTCCTGGTCTACCTAGGGTCAACAAAGTTGCCCGGGACCTTACCGGGTCCGTACATTCAATCGCACAGATCACTCGACATCCTAGAAAGAGAATTAGAGCAACGATGACAAGTTGGTCACTCGTCTCCTCGGTGGGAGTTGTGAAGAGAAATGGCAAGCTTTTCATGGTGGTAAGATCCAGTAAACGAACCAGTCGATCAAAGAGATCATCGAGCACCAAGGACTCGAGATCTAGAGAGAAGGGTCACTTCACGATTGACGCTAATGGCAACGCTAGTGTGGTCACCTCAGACCATTTAGGGGATGGCACTACCGTCTCGAAGCGGGACTCGGTGAAATCTGAGTAAGCGATTGAGTAGTCGACGGTGTGTCTGCTGAGCATTCAGGCCAGAACAAAAACAGGTGACGGAAGTCGAAGTAGTTGAAAATGCATGACTAATTGATTGTGAGTGTATGTCTTGGTACGCCACGAAAACGAGCATTCATACGATGTCCGATGGCTACTGACCACCTTACTCCACCACATAGCCACGGTAGTATGCGAGGGTGAGCTCGACCGAAGCTCTCAGTGCAAATGAGACTTGGGGGAAGGCTCCCGCAGTACACAACGACATGCACAGCATGGCATCCTTTGTGCTATGACCGAGCTTTGACCCCTTCGGCCTTACCCTCCTACTGTATCAAGTCCTAGAGGGCCAGACACTCTTTACGTTCACATGGAACGAATCATCAATCCATACTTTTACTCATTTCTCCTCGAGCCTTCATCGCTACCTTTAATTATAGGGTGAAAGCTGTGCTTTTACCGCGATCCTCGGGGGTCACCTCCGATGAGAAGGCGATGTACCTTTCACTCACGCTCCACTCGATGTCACAGATTGAGCATCTTTTGATCGTCCCGCGGAACTTTCTCATCGGCACCTCCAAGGTCCTGTAGGCTGACTTCGCTCGACCAACTGCTAATATCCACCAAACTTCTCATTGCTCAACACGCATACCATGTCTCCCCATACAGACCTACCGACAACGACTTCCGCGACGCAAGGGTCGGCGGGTCGATACTTCAGCCAAGCGGGAGAACGAAGCTTGCAGGTGGTTCGGCCACAAGGAGGAACGCAAAAATACTTCGTTCGACGTGGCAGCGATCGAGTTCTAGGCGCGGGAACGATCTCCATCAAAAGCTCGGACGGACGTTATTGGCGGCCTAAAGTTAAAGTCAGAACGGGAGTTGAGAGTAGTCGATCCCGTAGACATGCTCCTGCAGCTCCGGTAGAAGAGGAAAAGGTTAGGGACACGAGGATAAGAAGTACTGAGAGAGAGGCTCAGTCTGATTGGGGAAGGAGTGACCATAGATCCGACAACGGACGTGGTGAGGAAGTTGTCGAGGAAAGCGGTGAGGGAGATGCTGTCATCCGCGAGGAAAGCGGGCATGAGAGTGAATGTGGGAGCATTGAGGATGGCGATGCAGGGGGAACCCCAGGGACAGTCAGCACTGTGATTGATACCCGTCAGTCTCATTCCAAACATTCACGCCATTCATCGCCCACTACATTGGCCATTGGACTGACGAAGCAGCGGATGTGTTCCAGTTTCTTGTTATGGATCCTTTGGGTGAGTCAGACGACGTTTCTGCCGCTATAATGTAGGTCGTGTTGACACTACAGCGGAGGTGTCACAATCCACTCCAGGGCCACTTCATATCTCTTGGACACACTCAATACATGAAGCAGCCGGAGAGAAGTTCGAGCCTTCATCGGCTGCTCCTGAGATTATTCAAACCAGCGGGTCAGCCGTCTCGAAAAACTTCAATAACGACATTCCGACAGTGATCGAGGGGCCGCCCCCGACCCTCTCGACAGATGGGGAGCCAGATCCCTACAGAGACCCGACCCAGAGTACTAACAGACCGCCTAAACCGACCATAAAGACTCACCCTGGGGCGAGAGTAGGGATAGATGGCCTTGTTGAGGGGATTTTGGAGACTAGTATTGAGCTCGGTGATAAAGACCAGCAGCTGGCGGTGATGACCGAGCTAGCCCAGAAGCAAGATCCTCGATCTTATCGGTTACCTTCTCGACCAACTTCTCGAACTCCGTCCCACCGACCACATCAGAAAGCCTACTTTCCAGCCCCGACTGGATCTATGTATCAGCGTCCAGTCTCACCTACGTCGCTCAATGCCAACACCGATCCTCCGCTTTCTCGGGGTTTAGACTCCGAACGGACCGACTATCACCCTAACACCCCGCCTGACTGGTATATAGCCCCAAAAGCTGAACAGTCGGAGCGGAGCACCAATGGGGCTACTCGCCTCACAACTCAGCAGCCAGGAGGTCAATACTACCCGCCTATCCCCCATATCACATTGGCTCCGAGCCACGAGACGAAACCCAGTGTCGCTGAGCAGATCGCCCGATTCGACCAAGGAAGCCTTGGTCCCCCGGGTCCGCCCTCTCATACTCATCGATCGCTTTCGAGAACTACCCAACAAGCTTGGGTTGATGCGGGAACCTACCAGCCCAGGGCGAACGGCGAACCATCGGAAATCCCTCCTGAACATTACCCGGGACGTCCAGTGTCCAGGAGAGGTCAGCAACGACCGACATCGACCGCGGGATCGGCATATGGTACATCCACAATGCCTTTGGTCAGTCGCGGGACCCAGTCAGTCATCGAGCAGGGTTCCAATGTCCAGCGACCTCACCTCAAGCAATATCGACGCCAGACTCCTTCATCTGATAGCCAGCGATCGCTCCATTCGGCGATGGGGCCAAGTATTGATAGACAGCCACAGGCGCATACAATGCCTTCCAGACATGCTCGAGATCAGCCACCACCGTCGAGAAGGGGAACTATCTCTCGGGACAAAAGTTCTACTGTTTCGTCCAAGCGTCTTCTGGCCACGGTGGTTCCCCAAGACGATTCACTTGGAGGCGGCGGAAGCCGTTCAAGCTCAAGTATTTCGTCAGCAGCTCTTGAAGGATATGAGGCGGGTTCTCTACCCACAGGGCGTGGATAACCTCTTCCGGGAACCGTGGAAACCCTGGCACCGGAGTCGAGGAAAGAGACAACATCGCAACCGCCGCCGCCATCGATCTACGTGGTGCCGGCATGTACCCCTAGTCCCCCTCCTTCCGGTCTCGGTGGAACCCACGGCCGCGCACATACTTCTATGGTCCACAGTCAACCCACTCTTGGATCATCGAAGATGAACAAGAGCGCCTCTTCGAGATCCGCTCAAAAGCAGGTGTATCCGGAAGGAATTCAGCAATCTACTTCCCGACGATCTGAGGATAGTCAAAGACGATTTAACGGGCCTCCCCAAGTCCGACAAACCTCTCGAGCCTCAGGAGACCCTGATCGACGAGAGCTCGAGCGAATTCCCGGGCGATTGGACGTGCCGGGGAGGCCCGCAGCTTTACCTGGACTCAGTCGAATAGGCTCCAGTGGAAGCTTGAGGGAACAGGCACAAGCAGCGGAGCTGAGATTTGGAGGAGAAGCCAGTCAGAGTACCAGCGGATACTTCACTGAAAGCGAGAGCGATAGGACAAGCAATTACAGTGATGACAGCGACGGGTCCTTGGACGGAGGGACAGGAAGCCGCTCCAGGAATCCAAGGACGCGACGCCCTCAACACGCAATTGGAGATCCTCGTAGCGATCGACCTCGGCACGTTGAAGATGAGCGACCTCCTGCGGCAGGCTATCCACCTTCCAGACCCTACCCTCTCCTGGACAACAAAATCTGGAAGCCTTTTCCCGGACCACCTCCTCAGCAGCGTCCATTCGACAGTGCTGCGACCGAGAACGACCCCGAAAAGCGTGGGCGTCGAAGTCGAAGTCGAATGCCTGGAGGTTTCCCGGGGGGAGCTTGAGAGGTCAACGCTCTTGACAATGTGGGAGACTAATGAGCAACTTGTAAGAGTCAAGCAGGGGATAGCCGATTCTGTCTATACATGTCAAGGGAATAAATTGTTTATACTGTACATAGCAAAAGGGTCTGCTCAAGATATGAATGTGGGTATCGTATGTGTCATCGTGGCGTCGTTGTTGTCCTCGTATCTCCATCATCCAGCCGTAATCGTCACTCCTTCACTGGTACTTCCTGCCCTTGTCCTCGCAGTTCCATGACTGGTTTCTCCGCAGCAACAACACCACCTTTCCACGGGTCTGTGAACAGCCCAGTCGTTTCGGTCTCGATGGCGGAACCAGGTGTATCGACAACAGAGGTCCCGTCGGTACTTTCATCATCTTCCATTGCATCTTCACTCGAAAACGAAGATCGGGAGAGGCTGCTTCCACGAGCTGAACTGGATGAAGAAGCTTGTCGGTTGCGAGGTGGTAGATTCTCGACAGGTTCGCTCTGTTCCAAGACCGACTCGGTCAAACCCGGGGATGCTGAAAGTGATCCTCGCCTGGCAAAGGCGGTAGGTGGCATGCGTAGGCGGAAGGATGATTGGCGTGCTGGAGGAGAGTGTGGAGTGGAGTCTGATTGTTCTTTGGGTGTAAGGATAGGTGATGATGAAGATAAGCTGGACCGGCTGTGTCCGCGACGCTCGTTGGTCGGGAGACCGAAAAGGGCATCTGCTGCGGGGAGGGATCCTCGTCTTGCGAGGATAGAGGGTGGAATGGGTGCATGGATAGGTCGAGTAGGAAAATGCGCAAGTGAGCCTCGGCGTCTGACATTATCGTAGTCGCTCGGCCCGGTGTATGAAGGAGCAAGTGAGGGTCGCCGCGTTTGTGTTGAGAGGGCAGTGATGGTAGATGTTGTCGAGCTGGTACTGGAGCCTCGCCTGAGAGATGGATGAGCCAGACTTGGTCGTCTCGAAGAGCTAGCCGAATCGCTTTCGGGGTATTCGAATGCTCCCTTTTCTGCTGCCGGTGTGCCGAGAAAGTCGGACTGATTTGCTGGCGATGGGCATGAACCAAAGGTATATCCCTCTTCGATCACGTAGTCGGACTGCAGTACAGGAGGCGCAGAGTTGGTAGTCAAGAGTGGAGGTTTAAAGTCAAGGTGGTGTTCCATCTGCTGAGCGACTTCATCAACCGTGTATGGGTCTGTCGACATTGTATGGGCTGACGAATTCCGTCGTTCCGTTGCGTTGAGGGCGTCTGTCAAGTACGGTAGCGTGGAGGATCAGGGATGAAGCGGCCGTGTTTAATGTAAGAGTTGCTGTTGTTGTTATATACGATCGATGAAAAAGAGCAAGACTGTCATTGATATACGCAGTTGGTTCTCTAGTGTAAAGTTCTAGACAGGACGCGGCTTTTTCGTTCCTGTTCCTGTGCCTGCGCAAGTTCGTTGGTTGGGGCGCTGAAGAGAGGATTCTATTCTGTATCCTGACATCATCCTGGTACCTGGTACCTGGTACCTTATGTCCCCTCCGCATATGTGACTGTGTAGCGTGGGAAAGTCAGAAAGCTGACTCAACCGCGTATCGCGTTTCGCAACTTGTACCTGGATCAACTTAACGTCACTCTAGCATTTATATGTCTACCTTATTACAACACTTTTCTTGATAGCCATGGGTCCATTCTTATCTCAGGCAGACTCGTAAGCCGTCTAATCTGCTCCTGTGTTCACCTGACATTCAGCTTTAATTCCTCAGGAGCTACCATTGTCCCCGACGACAAAGACAATGGCTCACGATATTCTACGCGAAGTCGCCTGAATTCTGGGAACGGACAAGCCCAGCACATACCAACCTTTGTGGCTCAGGCAAGGATGTTGATGCCGGAGGATACCTTCGGACAAGAGTTGAACGCCATATCAGGCACGAATAATGGAGGTCGTGGAGATGATGGCTCGCTCAATGGTCAAAACTGGCCACCCGTGAGTCAACCAGATCATCATGTTCTGTTCGTGTTGACGCATCAACAGGTCTCAAGTATCGAGGAGACAGCTCAATCCGCAACAACCAGCTCGCAGTCTACCCAACCTATACCACTATCCTTTTCCGGCATCCTCAATTTCCCCTCTTCTCCTCCGAGCCAAGCCAACGAGCTATTCGAGCCTGAACTGAATCAGCAAAACCTGGACATCACTTCCCAGTTCGAGTCGCAATTCCCGCACCCATCATCTTACAACCACTTTGGCAACATTGACAGTTTCCGCCCGTCCTCAGCTCAGTCGCACAACACGAGTACTTCCGAGTATAGCTTTTCGTCCACCGACGTAGACAACGACTCCGTCATGTCCGACTCGAATCCCCAGCCTCAAGCTCGGAACGCCCACTTGGGAGTTGATCTTGGAGCACTGGATATGAGCGCGGGGCAATCTGGTCTTGGGCACAATTTCTGGAATTATCACCAGCAGCCTGGTCAAGACACACAGTCGAGCACTGGCCGTACATTGATGCCGGACGCCAGTGGGGATGAGTTGCGAACCGTGGCTCCAGACTCAGTGAGCCCACGAGATGGTTTAAGCTTTACTGGCCCTATGCGAGGGCAGAGTGAGGACCCAATCGCCAAGATGAAGCAAATCGAGCGTGAGTCGTTCGTGTAAGCTTTGCCTCTGTGTTGGCTGACCACCTAGATCGAAGACAGATCAATCGAAAATCCGCTCAGAAACACCGCAAGAGACGAAAGGAAGAGATGGATACTCTCACCCAGCAACTTGCGGAGAGAGATCATGACATAGCAATGCTAAAGAGGGACCTTGCGGTCGAAAAGGCTAAAGTCGGACAACTGGCCGAGCTCGTCCAAAACAGCGGCATACCTTTCGGTAGCCAGTCTGCTGCCTGGTGAGCTTTTCGTTCTTGGGTGTTGGCTATACTGATCAACCAGATTCGTTCGAATCGCCAAATTGTGAATAATATTGTTTATATTCTCTATTCGTTCCTCATCATCACTTCCGAGTAGCCCTTCATCGCTGTGCGATAAGCAGGCTGTCGACCCATACGTCGATCCTCTCATTCCGGTCAAGAGGAGTGTCAAGTCGTCTACAAAGGATCACGACACACGGCAGCAGCGTGCCGCCGGTTGCCAGTCACGATGTAGGCTAGACTTCTCTCTGCACATATCAAGTCGAGGTGTTTTCACGCTATCTGCTATTGTCCATCCCATCATGTCTATACTATGCATTCTGTAATACGTACGTCCGCGCACTTGAGTCACCCTGACATTTCCTCATCTCGTCATTTTCCTCATTTCCTCAGGTCCGCATTTCCTCCTCCGCCAATTTCCATTTCTCAGTCCCTCATTTAGTAATATCCGTAGTCTTTGATCCCCTACTCTTCCACCAAGACATCACCACATCCTCGCATTCGAATCCGATATACGCCAGTGGTGGAGCAAAGATACCAAAGATCATGGATGCCCCTACCAGCCCTAAACTATCCATATAGCCATTATCTTTGATAAACCCTACATCGCCAACATACCTCATGATTTCGACGAAATAATATAGGCAAGCGCCAAAAGAACCAAAGAGTGTGATGGCGAGTAGAATGATGACTGCCGGGCGATACTTGCCAAGCGAGATGTCCTTGCCGAAAGCTTGACAAGTGAGGAAACGTTTCATCGTCTGTCCTGCTGTTCTTGATTGAGGGTTCTTTGGACGAGGATGAAGGAGCGAGTGCCAACCAAATGGTACGATGATGATGACCGCCGTCAAGACAAACGCCACTAGCAGCATCATACCGCCCGGATAAGGTTGCATTGTCGGAAGTGCTTTCTTCAGTGTTTCGAGAGTGGAGGAGATTTCAAAACCGGACGGAATGGGCGTTTCGGCACCTGCTACTAACGAAGCCATAGCGAGGACATGACGAACCATGATGATGGCGATGAGGAGCTGAGCGGTGAAAATGGAGATACGTAGCCCGGTCCACCATCCAACTTTGTCTTTGAAGTGTCGAAAGGCAGGATTTCGATCCATCAAAATCAGTCGAACAACCGAGATGACGCAGGACTTCATCCACCCCCCGACTTTCTTGACGAAAAGCATCTTGTTCCTGTACCACTTGGCCTTCTTTTCTTCTTCGGTGAGTACTATTGGCGTGTTCTCAGTCTTTTCAATGATGGCATTGTAAATGACGCCAGACATGATGATACACATTGAGACCCAGGTGAACATCAGGGTAAGGACGAGAAGTGGTTCGGGTGAATCGCCAAACATCTTGGCGAGCCATTTATGGGTATATCGAACGTCGAATGGGAGCTCGTCACCTGCGGCGCGCTTGGCTAGTGAGCTCGCGGATCCGGCACCCGGCAAATTGACAAGTGCGGTGATCTGTCGCCCACCCAGCACTGAGATGGCGTTCTGGAAGACTAGGACGAGGGACAGGATTTTGGCGGCCATCGTGTATCGCCATAGACCAGAGAAGATGGGTCGAATCGAGAGCAAACTTCGCAGTGGTGGCTTATCTGCCTTCGTGGAGGTAGTGGCTTCGCCAACTTGGGAGGGCGGGTACGAGTGCCTCTGACCCTTTCCAATAGCCTGTCCCGGACCATTTTCATCCTGTCCAGTTGTATCAGCTTGTCTCTCCCCATCCTGCCCGGCTTCAGCGGGTTCGCGTTGCCGCCTGCGCTCTTCGCGGGCCGCTTTCGAGTTCGAAGCAGTTTTTCGGATGCCTTCATTCTCGGAGTCAGTCTCGACCCCAGTCAAGCCTTCCAGTTTGTTCCTGTCTGACGGGTGGTTCGATTGATCCGATAGCGGACCCTTCTCGTTAACGACTAGATGGCTATCAGCATGTGACTCCTGTTCACGCCAAGTATCAAGCTCACGTGTCTCATCTGACCGAGATTCGGAAGAATCCCGACGACGATTTCTCATGTCATCAGGTGATCCTAAATCGGGACTGTCCATCTCCCTATCACTTCCGTTCCTACCGTTCCTACCGTTGGTCGTGCCATCTGAATGGTAAGTTTCGAGCACACTTCCACACAGACTTTGGTAGAGCTTACCAAGATCCTGATTTGTGCCTGGTTGCCCTGCCTTGACCTCTTCTTCAGGGCGAGCACCATTCTGCTTGCGACGGGCCGCCTCCGGTTGAATCTCGGTGTCGGGTAGTCGGGGGTCGCCACCTTCATGTCCCCTATCTCCCCCTCTTCTATCATCTCCCCTACCGCGTCTCTGTTGGGTGTCAGTTGTAGAGAGTCTTCCGTCCTCAGACGCTTGCCCCCCTCGTCGATCGTCACGTCCTCTGCCGGATGCGTCAGGCGCGCGCGATCTAGAGATAATGAGCACAAGCAGATCGATCCTTCGAGTTCACTCACCTTTCCTCCTGCCGCTGCGTCGCTTGACCCTCTGTGGAAAATTTGCACTGCTTTTTCCACGACGCAATACTTTTAACCCAAAATATCTCTTGGCCGACTGGGGGTATAATGTCGCGAGTAGCTTGGGGTCCGAGTCCCGCGAGATACTTAGTTAGATCCGCGTAGTCCTTGGCGGCCTCGGTCCCACGTTCAAGTGGTATGGCGTCTCGTAGCCTCTCGCGCTCAATCTCTGTCTCTTTGTCCGGTGAGATGTGAAAGACTTTGCTGCACACCTTTGTTCGTTGCGTCGAGTGCTCGGACCACAGCTCATGAAAAACGCGTTTTCTCTCAGACGCAGAGGGTCGGCCGTCCTCATCGAAAGTCTCTTCCGGGTGTTTCGGTACGTCCGCCCTAAAGACTGGTATACCGTCAGCTTATACATTCGCGGAGAACTGCCACGGTGACACGATCATCATCATCGTTATTGGACACGTCACGATTCTTGAACTTACTGAGGGGGTTTCGATCGACGTCGATATCTAGCTCTTGCTTTCGGTATCCAATGTGCTTCGCTTCCGGCGGCTGCGTTCGATAGTTGAGGGGTGTCTTGGCTCGATCAGAATCCGTTCCATCCACATATCGCATGAAAGGGTCGCCATTGCCATCAGAATAGAATTGAGGATCATCGTTGACTGAAGTTCCCTGGGAGTCCAATGAGGGAGGCGATGCAGAGTCCGTTTCACTGTTGAAACCATCGGTAGCCCTGCCGCCACGCCCCGGGTAGTATTTATCATCGCCCCTCGCCAGGTTACTGGTTCCGAGTCGGCCCCGCCTCAGAGATCCAGTCCGCTTGCTATAACCAGACCCCATTGGCTGCTTTGCTTGTTCGCCGTTTTCCCAAGGCCCATCTCTGGAAGACTGACCGTTCAGCGCCAGTAATGATGGAAGTGACGAGTATCTAAGCTCACCTCGTCAATATCATTCACTGTGCCGCGGTGGCCACGATCGCGTGACGATGACAGTTCAGGCGAGCCGTCAGGCGGTCGCGTACTGAAACTCCATGGATTCCCTCCATCGCCTTGCCGCCCCACAGCAGCAGGGCTATGATCGCCAATGACAGGCTCTACACGTCAGCAGGCAGTCAAAGACAATCAACTTACCTTCTTTTTTACGCCGGGCTTGGTGGTGGGCGGCACCGGGCTCATTGGGTAGTGGAACCTGGGACGCAGTATTCGAGCCGTACTGAGGAGCATCTTTGCTGTTGGCCCTGGGATCTCTGACCATACCACTTCTACCTTGGCTCGTTTGGTTTCCGTTCAATCCCTCACGGCCTGCCTCGGCTTCTCGTCGACGTATTTCATACTCAGTGTCTTTCTTGCCGACGAATTGACTATAAGCCAGCCTTGTTTTCCGTTCGATCTCGACAAGCTCCGTTTTCTGGGGTCCGTCATACGCTTTGAGCTCGACACAGAGTTGATCCAGCTTACACCTCAGCCCGTCTTGGAACGCGATCTGATCATCCCGCGTAACAAACGCCGTATTGATGTTGTTCTCGATCTCATCAACAAGATGAGCTGCAGCTGATTGCCAGGTCTGGACGTCAAATGCAGCCTCGCTTGCCACTGGAGCTGTGCCCGCCTCCAAGATGGGTTCGCCATTGGAGCCCTCACCGAAGGCGCCCCCTTTTGGCTTGGTGATGGGGTTGCGTTGCCCGGGCGCAAGAGAAGTGGGGTTCGAGTCGGTTGGTCGTGTACCATCCAGTCCACTAGGAGGCACACCGTCATTCCTGACCTGTGGCGTTTTGCCACTCCTCTCTACGGCGGTCGTTGCTGCCCCACGAACCAGGGGATCCCCTATACATTAGCATTGCGCCAGCTGGGTAACGTACCTCGTTCATGTGACAGGTGTCTAGCGGTCTCCGGCTGCCGTGGCCTTGGGTGGGCGGTGAGATTCTGCTTGCCCGATCCACCTACGTCGGCGCCTCTCCCACCACTACCGAAAGCGTTGCCTCCCCCGCCTGGGGGATTGTATGATTCCTCGTAGTCACAAGGCGGTGCGGGGCGTCTATCTGATTGGTCCACAGTCTCGAATGGCTGGTCTCCCGGGTGTGGGGCTGTTTCTGGTCGCTTTGCCAGGTCCGGACCTCCTGGATCGGTATTCTCGAGGAAACCAACCCCTTTAGGAGATTTAGCGCGTTCTTCTGGGTGCGGATTGTACCGCGACTGAGCAAAGGTCGGGGAGGCTCTCGAAGCTCCGCCTGTCACTGGGCATTAGGGATGTGCAAGATTCAGCCACGTACCTGATCTTGCCTGTTCAGAGCCACTGTCGAGCTCTGCAGGTTTGCGAGGTTTACTATGCCCCAAGGGAGATAGAGCGGGACGAGGAGGACCCTGACTGGTAGCGTCTGACCGGTCACCCCTTTCATCTGTCGACCCCGTCCGTGAGGCTTTCGTCTGCCCTGTTCCCCCCTCTTCCCCTACATTGCCCTTGTGCTGATGATTGTTCGTCCCTGATGGCTCCTGCGAGGCTTCCACTGGTCGGTCGTCTCCCTGTGCGGCAACTTCTCTATCGAGCTCTGTATTAATCGACATCATCAGGGACATACAATCACTCTGCCCAATGTCGTCCATTTTGAAATACTCTTGTGCAAGGTCCTTCCGATCCCTCTCGGCATGAAACAGCCAGTCTTGACGTTCCTTCTTTCCTTTGGATTGGATGTTTACGCTAGTGTCGTACAATGATTGCGCCTTCGCTTGCCACTCAAGCACAGCTCTGGGATTCGTGCGGACTCTTGATCCGTCATCTGGGGCGCCATTGTGCATACTCTGTTCCCCACGATTGTCTGGCCGGTCGAAAAGACTGCCGGAACCGTTGGGACCGACTGTAGTGGCGGCCCCTCCTCTATTGTTCATGCCGGAAGCCAGTGTTTGGCCCATTTCCGATCTGGAATCGCGAGGTTCTATATCCTGACGCGGCATAGCTTCGTAGTCGTCGTAGTCTGATTGACCAGCTACTGAAGCCGAGTCGTCGGGTCCCAATGGACGGCGACTTACCCCATGTCGGTCGAATCCTTTGCTACGACCTTTGCTGTATCGCCTGTTGCTGTGTCGCGATGGTGCTCGAGACTGCGAGGGGCTAAGCATGCGGTCGTCGTAATGTGAGGCAGTCCGCCCGTATCTCGTCGCTCCTTGTTCTTGTCGAGCTGAAGTATAAACCAAACTGTCGTTATCATCTAAGAAAGATATTAGCTCGCCAGCTCATTGGATGATACGTGAAATGCTTGCGTACCTACAGAATAGCGGCCGCTCCGGCGACGTCTGATTGATGACTCGGTGTCTTGAAAGAGTCCTCCTTCATGGACACCGGGGGCCTTATGCGGGGCGTCCCCGGCAATGATAATCCCATCATCATTGACATGGAGACGGCCATTGTGGGCCAATCCGGGATGATCGTGTTTCAGCTGAGCGGCGGCGAGTTTGCTCTCCATTTTCCTTATAGCCTCGTCGTCCTTGGTCATTCTCAGCTCTTTTAGTTTTTCCCGCATTTCCTGAAGTCGCTGACCTTCGGCCCTTGTTTCAACGGCATCAGGGTTGACGACCCCGCCCTCATCCTTGTTGAGATCGGCCAGCTCTTTATCCATGACCTCTAGCTCTGCCTTTATCGTCTTTTCGTCCTCTGTGAGATCCTTTCCCTCTTCCTCTTTCTTGGCGATATCCCCAATTTCTTTCTCGGCGTCAGATTTGGTGTGAAGTCGGTCCGCTCTGATGTGGGCGATTTCGTTGTTTTGATCCCTCACGGCGACCCACTCTGCCGAATCCTCGGGCTCCCCGACCTTTCTCCGATCAGCCAATGAGACGTGCACGCGGCCGCCAGCGAGGTTTTCACCCTTCTTATCCATTTTGTCATTCCTCTCGTCCAACACCCAATTCGCGAGGACGTGGTCGCCCGTCCCTCGTCTTTGTTTCTTGGAACCCAAATCGAAGATGTCGTCTTTCGGTTTGGGGGCGTTGGCGCGTTTCTCGTCGAACTCTTTCTTCTTGGCGTCTTCCTCGTCTTGGAGCAGCTGCTTCGTCGCTTCCTCTTTGGCCCTTTCCTGCTCCGTCTGATACTCTCTTAAATCTCGACTTGCCCTTCGACGTGACCGACTGTCTGGACGTGATTCACTATCTCGACGTGATCGACTTCTTCCACTGCGAGTTCGATGTGGACTTCGTGAGCCGTCTTGAGAGCCTGCAAACCTGGTCTTCTGTCTGGTGGGTCTGCGTTGGACCGCGCTACTGGATCGACGACGGACCGAATCACGTTGGCTGTTACTTCTGGAGTGGTGGCGCGAGCCCCTCCTGTGAGACCTTCTATTGTGTGTGTCCATAGATCCACGACGGGAGTCTTTGACTCTGACCCACTTGCCTTTCTCAGTGTCCCATACTCTATCATGGAGAGATCCAGTCCTCCGCCTACGGATTTGTTGGAATTTGCCGTTGCTATCCACGTAGTGAGTTGCCCGACCATCTGACCCCCCTGTCATGAGACCTGGACTGGGCATGATTCCTTCGCCGAGTACCTGTCAAATCAGTAAAGGAGTCACGAGGAGAACTGAGATGACACTGACATTTCCGGTTCCGACATTGGAAGGCCTCCTTCTTCTGTTCTCGGTCCCCGATTCAGATCTACCGATCCTTCTAGATCCACGTCTATCATTCTCCTCCGAGTTCCTTCTAGAGCTAGATCTATGGTTCCCGTTCCCGTCCGGGTCCCTCCTATATCTAGATCTAGATCTACGTCTCCTATTCCCATCCGAGTCCCTCCTATGTCTAGGTTCACGTCCTCCGCGCTCCTCCGGATCATCATCATCAGTGTCTTCAGTTTCAGTGTCCTCAGTTTCCCCAGGTTGAATGCCCCTTCTCCTCCGATCGGCTCGATCTGCTTCGTCCCGCTTCGTGTGTGCTTTCAGGGCTTCGCTGGTCAACGCTTCTCCTCCTCCGGTCAACGCTTGAGGGAAAGCCGAATTTGGGCCTCCTCCGCCCTCACTCCTGTCGGTGTTTATGTCGTTGGGCCGGCCTCGTGGTGTGGTTCCAGCGTTTCCATCTCGATCCCCGTTGTGCCCTCCATCGTGATACTGGTCGATTTGGTAGTGAACGGGGGGGCCATTGCGATCGACTTTGAGAATTGCTACTTTTCCGTTAGGTAGTTTGACCCTCACAAATCCTGGACGTAGGTTGCCGTTAGCGTCCTCACCGTCCGTCTGTCCGTTTCTCCCGGATCCACCACCATTAGATCCATCATTTCCTGTGCTACCATCGGGGTTAGGGAGAGTGGTGCCTGGAGCATTTGTTCCGTCTGGATTGACTGTGTTGGTAGGATCGGGGGTATTGGTCGGGTTGGGTGGATTAGTTGGGTCGGGTGTAGTGCTTGAAGGGGTTGTGCCGTTTGGAGGGGCGGCTGTACCGCTTGGTGGAGTCGTACCGCTTGGTGGAGTCGTACCGTTTGGAGTTGTACCGTTTGGGGGAGTTGCACCGTTTGAGGGAGTTGTACCGTTTGGGGGAGTTGTTCCATTCGGGGCCCTCGCATTAGGATTGGCTGGATTAGTTGGTGGTTTGGTGGAAGGTTCTCTGTGATCTCTTCTCGGGGATTGTTCCTGGACTGGTGGTACTAATTTAGCGGCTTCTCCTCCTGCATACTTGAACCATCCCAGTCCAAGTAAGAATAACAAGACTGGGATAGCTATCAATGCAGCCTCTGTGAGTGCTTGGTCGAAAGTAGCCATATTGTATCGTATTTAATCTGTCTGTAAGTTTTGTGATGTGACAGTAATACTGATACTGAAGGATAAGCAGGGGGGGCATCTCTTCATATGCAGTACTTTTATGCTAGATGAGGGGTTGTTACACATGATGTTCAGGTGGTGATCCGATGAAAGGATGTCATAGAGCGATCAGGAGAAGTGGGGGTTGCTATTTCAAAGGAACGCCAGGGGTTTAACTGTTAGGCGCATGGAAGGAATACGGGAGCATTAGGGCACGCCTATCACATGAGGTCCTGGCAACGGTCCCGGGCTGTTCTGCAACCAGTATACCGCCATGTTGAGCTTGGTACATAGCCGTTCATATCAAGTATCCAGCCGCAATCAGGATAATGTGATCCGACATCATTTGCTGGATCGACGCCAAAGCGTTTCACACGTTTCGGGACTGATCACATCTCCCCGACCAGGCACCCGAAAGCGTGTTTGTGTTTTGCATGTTGAAAGATTGAACAAAACAATTCAACACGACCATAGGAGAAGCGGTACAGGATAGATCTGGTGAGCTACATGGTGAGATCCCCGAAAGGAGGTACGTTGTGACCGTGCTGAGTCTCTGAGCATCTGGACTTCCACACGAGTTTGTGATGCGATGTTAGCTTAAAAGCCTATTCATTTTGCACAGCTAAGAGTTGAATGATTAAACGCTCTGACCTTCTTTATATTTCTTCTCTTTTTGCAATTTTTTCTTCTTCTCTCCATCATTCTTCATACTTCACTCGTTTTCCTCATTATACAAAAAAGAGTTAGACAGACGAACGAGATGATCGTCTCCACCTCTCTGGTTATGGCTTCGGTCATGACTACTATGGTCCAAGCTTTACCCAACCGAGTTTTCGCCAGGCAGGGAGACACGACTTCACCTGACCGAAATGATTTGACCAATCTCAAACCGGTCGACTGGCATAATCTCCTTCAAGGATCTTACGGTGAGCTTACATGGCACCGCGCATTTGAGTAATCAAGCTGACATACAGACCCATACGTTCAGCATTTATTCGAAAATCTAGATTTCAACTACACACACAATGCCGTCGCCCTCGCTAGATCTTCATACATCACCAACATCTCCTGCGTATCCAATACTTCTCTCGTCATCTCGTTTTCCAACAAGACTGCGTTCGACTCCATTAAAGATGCGTGGAAAGTGGCAGATCAAGGACAAGAATTCGTCGTCATCACCCCTACTTCTGGATGCAAGAAATCACCAACCGAAAGCTCTTATTACCTCGTCACCAACGTCACCTACCCCTCCGCCAGCGATCTCGTGGTATCACTCCAAGTCGAGGATCTCACCGCCCCAGAGTGGGCTATCAATTGCAATGTACCGACTGAAAACAAGACGTACCTCGGCTTACCCACTGCTCCATGTTCCGACAAATTTGATCCACTCCTCGATAGTCGAACTGGATATTATAACTTCGATAAAAACTTTACCACCGACTTGAAGAAGTTCGCACCGGGTCTACAATCATACAACGAGTCGGACTATACGGCCCTCAAATCAGAAAAGAGGATGATCAATCATATCTGGCACAAGAGGGCTCCTCTCAACCCCTCGGTTATTGGACAAGCTATCGCCAACATCACAATCACGAACGCTATCGAGAACATTGATAATCTCGCCCTATTCGCGCAGAGTATTCAGGAAGAAGCAATCTACGTTCCCGATAGGATCAGTCCAGATTCTATCCTGTCATTGGTCCCATTCGCGCCTATCGCTTCTCCCCAATCTGCTCCAGCACCCGCACCCACTCCTGCTCCCTTACCGGCTCCTGCGCCAGTCCAGAGTCAAGAGCAAGAACCTCGGCCAATCATCGCACCCGCACCTGATATTCCCCAGCCTCCAGCTCCATCGCAAGCTGCTCCAGTTCCAGCATCGGTTCCATCTGCCGACGTCGCCCCAGCCTCCGCCCTCGCTCCTGCGGTGTCGTCGCTTATCGTACCATCTGCTGTCGTCTCTTCGCCTCCCCAGATCGAAGTCCCAGCGCCAGCCTCTGAGACCATACCTTCCTCGGCGGCTCCCCAATCCTCTGTCCCCATCCCGGAACCTTTCGCTGTGACATCATCTTTGATACCTGCCCCTTCGCAATCAGAGGTTGCACCAGTCCCTGTAGTCGAGCCATCTCCATCCGCAGTCGCTCCCTCGTCTGCAATGATCCCTTCGGCCGTCTCTTCCTCAGCCTCACCTTCGGTCCGACCATCGCCGCTTCCCAGCTCGGTCATTCCCCCGACTAGTCAAGCCTCTTCGGTGGCTTCATCCACCATCTCATCAACAAGCTCTTCCACAATCTCTTCGACGGTCTCCTCGACTGTTTCGTCCACGACTTTGTCTTCGTCGATCTCTACCTCTTCTGATTCCATCTCGTCCGGTACCTCGACCTCTGAGTCGATTTCGTTGGTCTCGATTTCGAGTGATACCATTACCTCTGATACCATCTCATCTGTCTCTTCTTCCTCGGTGTCAATTTCGACAATTATCACCTCTTCCGACACTACCTCATCAATCTCAACTTCTTCGGTCTCGAGCTCGACCATTGTCACCTCTTCAGACACCACCTCGTCCATCTCCACTGCGTCTGGTTCCACCTCCGATTCGATCACATATGATACATCAACCATAAGCTCCAGCTCGACATCATCCTCTGCCATCGATACCTGTAGCTATCTTTACTCGGACTCGGTTTCGCAGTACAAAAGGTGTGGCGACACATGTTCTACAGCATGTTATGCTGGATCGTGCAATACCTACTGCCCATCTATAGCCCCTACTTCAGCTCCATCCACAACTACGCCTCCATCGACTACACCACCCCCATCAACCACCACAACACCCTCTACCACCTCTTCCCCATCTACTACCTCGTCACCTTCCGCTGATCCTTGTTCGTACATCTACTCGGACTCGATTTCTCAGTACAAGCGATGTGGGGATTCATGCTCAACAGCATGTCTTAATGGACAGTGCAACACCTACTGCCCATCGAGCAGTCCTTCGAGCCAGTCCCCCACTAGCGCCCCCTATACCACTCCCGGTCCTACTCCTTCAGGTGGAGGGTACGTTTCCATTGCTCCACCCTCTTCAGACGAGCCATCTTCTTACCCCTCCAGCTCATTTGATCCTGAGGCAACCCCCTCCAGTACTACTTTGAGGAGGAGACAAGATGTGGCTGGTTCCGTCGCCAAGTTAGGTCAGACGCTAGGATACAAACAGACTCCTATTCGAGAATCCTCACAAGCGTATGGAGCTGTTGGGGATGAACAAGGGAATATTAGGATGGCATCCCAGCAAGTCTCGGAACAGGTCCCTTGGAATACCTGGGGTGATTCGGCTGTTACGGATAGCTTGGATAGGTTCTTGCACTACTTCCCTGATACCATGTGAGTCCTTTTCCCACTTATAATTCCAAGTGAAATTGAAAGGAACTGATGAATAGGGATAAATTTGGAGTATCTAGGTTGAGGGTTGCGGATGGTGAACAGCTCCCCGAAGGATCCAGTGCTGTTGCCCTTACCCCCATTGGTACGTCTCTTGTATCTAACAGAGATATGACTGACAAATAGACGTATCAACGACTCGAGGATCCCAATCCAAGAGACAACAAAACAGGGCTAAATCAGTTTACGTACCCCTCAATACCAACGCAAAACCATTCTACCCCATCATGTGTACTTTCACAGATTCATTAGTTTCCAAGTTATACCTCGCAAACACCGTCAGGGGGGTTCAAACCCTCAAGAACCCTAGATTGAGAAAGGTATTGACTGGTGGGAAAGTTAAGGATTGTGGGGTTGTTAGTTTGGAGAGTAGGACTGTTGCTGGTGTTTCCAGGTCTTCAGTCAGGGGTAGGCAGTAGGGTTTAGAGAAGTTCGGACTTTTAGTATAATACAAAAGGATCGGTTGATAATATAGATTAGTTCTGGTTGTTTGTAGCGTTTCATTTCATGGTTGTAGATATGAGTCTGATGATGTAATGAATTTCCCTATTGTATATAACAATGATCGAGTAGCGGGTAAGAGGACCAACGGTGACGAGACGGCAACATCTGCATTATTCAACTACTTGACAATTAACAATATTCACACTTCTTCCTACTTCTTCCCGCTTCTTCTCAGTCCGCAACTCTCTCCCAATCTTATATCTACTCATCCTTGGAATCATAAGAGGAATCGATAGGACCCCTGTACCATTAGCTTTTGACCACGAAGAGTTGAGTTTTAGCTTACATGAGTAGCTTGACGAGCCACATCTCGGGGGTAAGATCAATTCCGCTCTTTCTAGACATCTCTTCCTGTTCCAACTCAAAGTTGGAGGTACAATCGATCAAGCCACCAATCTGAGGGTGGTTATCTAGTTCTTCTAGGAATCGAGTTGCTTTTTGGTCGTTTCCGACTTGAGCGAATTCTGCCAATTAGCCCTTCTTTTCCAAAAAAGATTGGCTTCAGAAATGGAGAACGTACGGTAAGAAACGGCATCGGGACCGTATCGAGTCCTCTTTAGTTCCTGGTCGGTCCTTAAGATGACATTGACAATCTCATCCTTGTTCTCACCGGCGGGTGTTCCGTCGGTAATAGCTGATTATGAGCTTGTTCCACGATTTTGGGTGAGAGTTTTAGCTTACCGATAACGACAACAGGCTTCTGTAGAGCACCAGCCCGAGCGGGACCAAGGACCAAAGGCTGTAGGATCTTCTGCCACATCTGAGTACCCAATGGTGTTAGACCCGAGAACTTGATTTGCTGGACTAGCTGAAGAGCTTGGTTCTCGGTTGTAATGTTGTTTCCTTCTGTTCGGTTGTTCATGAATCGGACCTGGATACCATCCTGGTCGAATAGGGAAGTAGCGTATGCGACTCGGGATAGGATACTGCTGGTCAGCAGCGGTCGATAATCAGGTGGGTGGACTTACAGCTTCAAATCGTCAATTCGCTCTCCACCCTCTTCGAAGGCCATGGATCCGGAGTCATCAATGTAGAGGACGATATCGAATAGAGATAGCTTGACCTGGGATGTTAGCTGATGTCTATTGACCTAAGTGAGGGACTGACCAAATCAGAGGCGAGCTCCTTGGGCATTCGCCATTCAGCGGCAATCTTGTCGAGAGCACCGGATGAAGCGACCTTGGCGGCGATGATGTCGAGCGATCCAGGGGGGTAGAATGCCTGGATGTTTTGCTAATCTGTCAGTGAACGATCTCGATCTAAAGAGGTGACTTACATCCTGGACACATTGCTGCAAGATGGTCATAAGGAAACTGGCATCGGAAGTGTTGCCTCCACCGGGAGCACCACCCTGTCCAGGAGGGGCCTGGTACTGAGGAGGCTGCTGACCGTACTGCTGGGAAGGAAGACCACCGGGTCCTGAGTATTAGCTAAAAGGCCGGTGTTGTTGGCCATCGTACTCACCACCTTGTCCTTGCTGGCCATACTGTCCTTGCTGCTGTTGGCCATATTGACCTTGACCTTGCTGTTGACCAGGTTGGCCTAAAGGGGGTTGGTATCCTCCATAACCGCCACTCTGCGCACCAAACTGACCTTGCTGGCCATGTCCTTGTCCCTGCTGTCCATACTGCTGTTGCTGTTGGCCAGGTGGGGGAGGACCAGAAGGAGGAGCATATCCACCCTGTTGACCAGGTGGGCCACCTGCAGGTGGAGCATACTGGCCCGATTGGGGTCTACTCATCAGTACCGGCCATCGGAAGGTGCATAGATGATTAATGACTTACCGACCTCCTGGGGGAGGAGGAGCTTGTCCCTGTTGGGGTTGACCGTACTGAGACTGCTGCTGCTGACCACCGTAACCACCCTGCTGTTGCTGGGGTGGCTGTTGGTATCCACCTCCTTGGGGTTGTTGCTGCTGTTGTTGTTGAGGAGCGGCTCCACCGTATGGATTACCACCACCTCCACCTTGCTGTGCTGCTGCTAACTTTGATGCGAGACCCATGTTGATTTATGTTGATCGGAATATACTAGTGTGTGTGATTGATCGAAAGGGGGAAAGGAAGATGCTTAATAAGTATATAGTGGGGGAATGGAATATGAGGGATTAACAGCGGTGCAGTCACGCTGCCAAGTCCGGAGAACAAGTACAGGCACAGTCCGACGTCATATAACGGGAAGAACACGTGGCCGCGTATATGGGATCACGAGTGACGTGTCTTTTCGAGACCGGGGAATGTCAGGCTGGTAAACTTTTCTCGATGTTCCTCAGTCCTAATAACAAGTGAATTTGCGTGAACGTATATTCACTAAGCCGTCTCAATTTCGTGATGCCGTCCTTTAACATTGAATCTTACTTTCGCAGGTGAATACTGCCTAAAGGGCGATTACAAAGCGAGTTCAGTATAAAATGGGATTAAATAGGAATAAATGTACCAAAAAGTAATACGCCCCTTTACAAAATGCCACACTTGTTTATTAGGATACAGATGCAGTTTCCCTTTTTCGCACACACACCAACTCATAATCATCTAATCATCTAATCACCTGACTATTCATTTGTCTTGTACCCTATACACCTATACACATCCTTAACGAACAACGTCCTTACGATTCACGCACTATACGTACATATCGCACACCGACACTCATACTGCTTTCGACCTACACAAACAAACACACTCGTGACGCGCGGCAACATCTAATTCATTCGACACACAATTTACCCTACCCTACCTTGTCTCGAGATACAAAAAGCCACGCCTTTTCAAGAAAGGAACGCCTCATTGATCGATCAACGCTCATCTATCGATTATCCATACTTTCTTCGCGTTCAACAAACTGTATAGATCATCGACGCGACTCTACCTGTCAACAACATGAACGGTCATCAACATCAACATCCGCATCAGAATCAACATTCACCTCATCCGTCATCTCAGCATTCAATGTCTCCGCCATCTCAATCACCTCCTTTACCTAATTTGCATTCATTGTCTATATCACCATACAATGCTGGTCCACCCAACGATTATAGATATAATGGTGTCTTTGGCCCACCTGGACCTGGAAACGGAGGTGGTAACCAAGGATGGACAAGTAATAATAAACGCTCATCGAGGTCGGGATTACCTCCAGTGAGTGTCACGATATCTTTATAACGATAGCCGGACTGACGATTAGAACTGGTACGAGTCGGCATCGCGTGAATCCTCAAACCCCCATTTCGATTCTTTCCGCAGAGACGCACCTTCACCACCAGCCCTCTCACCTCCATCTTCAACAACTTCCGCACCCACGACAGGCTCATCAAACCCATACGGCTACCACGCATACCCCGACCACTCCACCTACGCACCCATGGCCGTCTCACCCTCTCCCCCACCTCAATTACCATATGGGGTACCCTCGCCTGGACAAAATATCCCATACAGCCCCAATGGCATGTCGCAGTATGGTGCGCAGTCTATGCACGACATGACTCCGCAGTCGCGCTGGCGGACGGGTTATCAACCGATGCAACCGGCCGACGACGATGTTATCCCAACCGCTATTGTTATCAAGAATATCCCATTCGCCGTCTCCAGGGACCATCTCCTAGGCGTCATCGAGTCTCTAGGCGCACCTGTCCCATACGCCTTCAACTACCATCACGACAATGGCGTTTTCCGAGGTCTCGCTTTCGCCAATTTCCGTGCTCCCGAAGAAGCCGCTTCGGTCGTTGCTGCTCTAAACGGGTATGATGTCCAAGGACGGAAATTACGGGTCGAATATAAAAAGGTGTTGCAACCTGGAGAAAAGGACAAGATTGAGCGTGAAAAGGCATTGAAGAGGATGAAGAGTGTCCAATTTGATCGAGAAATGATGCCACCACCCATGCCACCACCCATCACTGTACCTCCTATCCACGGAAATGGTGGAAGTATGGGGGGTAGTTTCCACGACCATTCACCTCCACCTTCCGCTTCATCTGGATCATCAGACGTTCTACCCATGTCGCTTGACTTGAATGATCCCATGGCACTCGACATCTATTCGAGATTATTGGTTTTCAAGGAGGATCGAATGAGGGATGAATTGGCATTCTCGAGGAACTTATCGCCTGTCGAAAGACGTATTGTCCACCTCGTCGCTCAGAAATTAGGATTGAGCTCGCAAACCAAGCTCGAAGGAGATTTCAAGACTGTCGTCGTTACTCGGGATCATAATCGGCCTCAGATCACTACGGCCACTTCCGCCGTTTCCGCAAACTACCTTTCCCCTTATCCTAGCAACACTTCTGGAGACGTCTCGCCATCTCTGCGAATCAAGAAAAGCATGCCGGATCTACGTGGGTTCAATGGACCCGTTGTCGCTCGTGACCCCTCTCGCTCATTGACGCCTCAGCGATCATCTGGTAATCTCCGCGAACAGAGGGATTATGCTTCCATGGGAGCTGCTCAAGGACGTAAAAACGGTTTCGGTTCAGGCAACTTTGGACATTTCTTTGGATCCGATGCTCCTCCCGTCCCACCTCTTCCAGCGGGAATGAACATGAACAACAACATGCATCGACAATCTGTCCCTTCGCTCAATGGTAGTGCATCTTCTCCACCTGATGATCTCGCTCAACCCCAACCACTTCGAAATCCTAGAGGACCCAGTGGTGAATCTAGGGGTTTCGGATTGAGGACTACTCAGAGTACGATCTTCCGGGGGAATAGTGGTGCTGGAGTTATTGGAAGGAGAGTCGAGGAGGAGGGCGAGGAGAGTCAGGGTGAAGCCGCCAGGACGAGGGAGTCGCTCGAGATCTAGTTCGGACCTGTTTCCGACTTGGTGCTTACGACAATATGAGCTTGGACGTTGTTTTGGGCTGTTTATGGATCACGGAACGGAAAAGAAAAATAAAAATAAAAAAAACTCAAAATCGAAATGGAAACGGAATGTGGATTGTCACGATATGGGAACTTGGATACAATTGGATGATAGACGACGAACGACGCATGGAATGATGATGATGAGCAAACGAAGAAAAACGACGTATAACTTGTCGACATGTCTCGCTTGTCGCTTGGCTTGAGCTTGGGCTTGGAGTGTTGATAAAGTTATATTTTTTTCTTTTTACATTATGCTAGAAATGGATACGAAAATGCCTTCATGATAATTTGGATCTATGTATGCTCTTGGATGAACGTTATGTGCACCTACGCTACACTGATGATTGCCTCTCGATCGCGACGCCATGATTAGTCACATTGGATGGGATACCCCATATCGTATCCAGGGTACGACGCCAGGTGATTTTAGATTTAAAGTTAGTTAGTGACATGTGCGTGCTTGTTTACGCGTTTTTTTGGAGTGACGCTAGATATTGGGTGATGGGTTATTAGGTGATGCAGGACTGTCTCAGTAGCTTCTGTACACCTCTTGATTGCTTCGTTTACTGAGACACTATTCTTGATATAGTGCTGTAGGGCTTACTTAGAGATACTAGATATTATAGATTGAGAGAACGAATACGAATACGATGCGATACATTTTACCAGCTCTTCTCCTAGCTTCAACGTCCCGGGCTCAGTAAGTCCTTCCACCTTGCTACTTGTCTCAACGGACGACAGATGGGCTGATCTCAAAGCGTGGCATTATGGAGCAAAGGAATGTTTGGTTATAACTACCCTTACCAATCTTCCGATACACTCAACAACGCATACAACACAAACGACCCGGTGACACCATTAAGGGCTGCATTCAATTTAACAGTAGATCAATGGTGGGGACATGGACGACTTGATTATCCACCTAATGAGGGGGATTTCTTGGAGTTGGAAGCTGGAGGTGTTTATACGGGGGAACTTGCTTGTAATCGAGCGGATAGCGGGATGAGGGATCCGGTTAGGAATGATATTCAGCCTGATCATGCTTGTGGGGTGAGTGTTTCTCTAGACGACATACTCTCCACCTTCTTGTGGGAATGATCTGGGAGTGAGGCTGATGAAATAGGGAATAGGAGCATTGCACGTCGTCAACAATTCTTTCGAATCAACTCTACCCGTTAACGCATCAGCACTAGGAGGTTCGGCATTAGCAATAGCCTACACTTCCAACTACACTTCCCTAACACCAAATGACATGACGATAATAAGCGTCAACTACACTAGTCCATGGTACCGATTAACAGATTATACTATCCCCGCGAACTTACCGGAATGCCCAGAGGGGGGATGTATATGTACTTGGAATTGGGTCCATCTCGCTGGGAATGGTGAAGGTGATGGGGAGGAGATTGTACGTCCATCTCTGAACACGAGGGTGAGAAGGAGCTGATAATAGTATAATGTCATGTATAGATGTAAGATCCTAGGAGGGACGAAAGGTTATATTGTCGATACACCAAAAACATCTTTTCTTTGTGAAAGCAATCCAGCAGCTTGTGTGACAGGTGCCAAACAACCTCTATACGCATATCAAGCTAGGTGAGTATTCCAATCACCCCGCCGTGATAGGAAGGAGTGGAAGGGGCTAATGTCAGTGGGAATAATATGCCTTGGACGGTGGATCCACCGACTTATAATCATCGTTATGGGTATAATGATGGTGCTCAGGAAGATATCTTTATCGCTGCTCCGTCTGAACCTTCATCGTCCTCTTCATTGGATAGGCCGTCGAGCACGACGAGTGTCTCGGAATCGAGTACCGCGGCGCCAACTACTCCGATACCTTCAAGCGGTGGATGGAGACTGGGGGTTGGGTATCGTATATCTCGTATGTTTTTCTCTTCTCAATAGGTCGTCGCTGATAAGTAGTACTTTCTTTTGTGGTAGCTGCTCTCTCCGCCTTCCTGTGGTGATGATCAACCTCGAGACTTGAAGGATATTAGGGTTTCATAACGAATGGAACGAAGGACAGTATTCGGATGTTGTATAAAGGCGGATTGTATCCATCAGATCGCCTAATTATGTATATGATGATCCACACGGATCAAGGCAGGATCAGCTTCCTTTGAATCACCATCCTGATGATAGCACAATGAGTATTAACGATATGCCTGTACATTTACTGCTCTACGCCTTCTCCCTCGCTTTAAGCCCGTCCTGCAAAGTCATGGGTATCTGTTTAGAAGTAAACAACGCAACAATCCGCCTATTTTCCTAAATTCCACTTTTAAACCGCCAAGCCGCCCGCCGTTTCCGTTTCCCCCCACCCCCACTCCCATACTCACCCAATAATATCTCAAGAATGTGCATGTACACAACATATTGCTCTTCGTCATTGTATTCGCTATGATACTGAGTAATCAAGTATCTACGAGTGGGTCGGAGCGATCACCTCTACTTCCGAAGAGGGGGGTTGAGCATCATGAAGTACAACCTAGTCCTCGGGCCGGTGAGGAGGTGATCCCATCGGGCAAGCCCGAAAAGAGTCAGGCTATGGTTATGTACGTCTCACTCTATTCCATGTCAAGATTGAAGGTCTGGGGTATGGAGCTGATCAGACAGGACAGCATTGATGGTCTCGATGCTTCTATGTGGATGGAATGCGGGCTCCCTTGGACCACTGTTACCAGCTTTACAGAGTTATTACGATGTAAGTTCCCTATCTCTATAACGTGCTGATGTTCAAGATTAGCTATTCGAAGAGTAGGTCTCTAATGCTGGTAGGGCTGATATGTAGTTTCATTAATCTTTGTGGCTAATTCCCTTGGATCATTGATTGCTGGTACTAGTAATGTATTCATTACAGATCTAATAGGTTACCGATTCGTACGTCCCCTCCCATCCAGATGCAAGGGAGAGATTTACTAAAGGGCAGACCGCACCCCTAGGAGCCTTCTGCCACATCCTAGCCTATTCAACCCTAGCCCAAGGTCTCCCCTACCCATATTTCCTATGCGGAATCACAATAGGTGGATTCGCCCTAGCTCTCCAAGATGCTCAAGTGAACAATATCGGTTGTAGACTCCGAAATGGATCTAGGAAATTATCAATTGTCCAAGCTTGTTTTAGTATTGGAGGGACTATTGCTCCGTTCTTCGCTACTCCATTTGTTGGCCGATTTGGGAGGGAGCCGTATTTGTATTTCTATATTTCGATGGGTGTTGCTATTTTCGCTTTTGGCATTATGGGATTGGCGTTTGTGAGAGGGGGTATCGAGGACATTGTACGTGGTCCGAAGGCGATGGAGAGGGGTGAAGACGACTCGGTGGGAGTGGTGACGGCTCAGCGGAAGGAGGAGGGGGATCATAGTTGGGGAAAGATCAAGAGGTTATTGACGAACCCTCTGATCTTGGCTTTGATGATGTGGAGTTTCTTTTATGTCAGTTCCACCTCTCGTAGCAAAGGTCGAGCTGATGGATAGGCCGGAGCGGAATCGAGCGTTAGCGGATACTTGGTATGTCTCACCCGGGTGAAATACTCATAACAAGACGACCTTCTTGATACGTGATCGTGGTGCACCAATATCGGCCGGATACGCGACCATGGGGTTCTGGATCGGTATGTCCGCCCTGTCCTAGTCGTGACATTTGCTAAATTGAAGGGATGTCGGTGGGTAGGATCATCATGGTCCCAGTCACGGAGCGATTAGGGTATCGACAAGCCGGATTAGTCTAGTGTGTCATCCCTCATCATTCAGTATACTGTAGTGGGCTGATATCAGTTCCACAATAGCCGCCCTGGTCATTGGATGTATTTGGGCAACCCCCTCAATTCTCGCCGACTCGATCGGATTCTGCTTGATAGGCTTCATGTTTGGTCCCTTGTATCCTACGGGGTTGATGATAATCTCTCAATTAGTAGAAGATGATCTTAGAGTAGGGGCGATAGGTCTAATGGGAAGTCTAGGTGGAGTTGGATCTGCTTTCTGGCCTGCGTGAGTCTCTTAAAACTAACGATGTACGATCGATTGATGAGTAGGATGGTAGGTGTATTATCTGATCGTGTAAGTGGCTTGCTTGTACTGCATTTGTACCTGATCAACGGCTAATGATCTAGTATGGGATCTGGACATTACAACCCCTTACGATCGGGTTGATCGGGACTTTTATATGTGTTTGGATGGGTGTGACTCGGAAAAGATAGGAGAGAAAGGGACGATTATGGCGTAATATGAATCATCTAACCTCCTAAGATCGAGTCGATGATCGGCTGAATACGCAATTAAACGCATGTATGGCCGGGCAATAGATGTGCTAGATGTTCCGTGCCCGATGGGTGAATGGTCGATCTCTGTGCCTCTTTATAAGATAGGTTCGCTTAAATTGGATATTGTACAAAGTCTATTTGTAAGGGACCCCCCTTTGGCTACCCCCTTCCAGGCCCTATCTTATACAATTTGATCCCGTCTTGCGATTTCCATTTCTTTTCCAAGTTCCGAATTTACCGAATTCTATAGACATCTGTATCGGTAAACGACTCGATCTAGATACTCCATATAAACTACACACCTTCTATTCTATATCCAACTACAACAACAACCAACAATGTCTTCAGAGAACCCTACAATCGTCCCTTCCGCCAACGCTTTGCCTACCACCGCCAACGGCAACTCTAACGGATCTTCCACTCCAAACATCATGAACAGGACCAACACTACCGGAACAAGCGGTGGTGGAGCTGGTACTTTCGGTGTCAAGACTGGTTTGGCACAGATGCTCAAGGGAGGGTGAGTCTAGTTCTTATATCGCGATGATCGAATTGGCCATCGGATGATGCGATCGAAAGGATAGTAACTGATCCGATAGTGTTATCATGGATGTCATGAATGTTGAACAGGCAAAGATCGCCGAGGAGGCTGGTGCTTCCGCCGTCATGGCTCTTGGTACGTTTTCCGTCTTATTCATTGGAATCGCGCTGATGATCAGAGCGAATTCCCGCCAACATCAGACGCGATGGTGGTGTCGCACGAATGGTATGCTCCACCGACCACTTTTAGTCTCCTGGCTAATATCAGTCCGACCCCGGTATGATCAGAGATATCATGGCGGCTGTCTCTATCCCCGTCATGGCAAAGGTCCGAATCGGTCACACTGTCGAGGCTCAGATCTTGCAGTCTGTCGGTGTCGATTACATTGATGTAAGCTCATTCGAGAAAATATAGGATCCGGAGCTGATGAATAGGAATCTGAGGTCTTGACCATGGCCGATGACCAGCACCACATTGGTAAACACCAGTTCAAGGTCCCATTCGTTTGTGGATGTAAGAACCTTGGTGAGGCCTTGAGGCGAATCTCCGAGGGTGCCGCGTGAGTGAAAACAATCTCGTATATGATGAAAAGCTAATATTCAGTATGATCCGAACCAAGGGAGAGGCCGGAACTGGTGATGTAGTAGAAGCCGTTAGGCACCAGAGGACAGTCATGGCCGATATTCGACGTGCAGCTGCCATGTCTGACGAGGAGCTTTACGCATTCGCTAAAGATCTATCGGCACCTTACCACTTGTTGAAGGAGACTGCCAGGCTAAAGAGGCTACCTGTCGTCTCGTATGTTCTCCCACTCTAATGTTGGATAAATCTGATGACAGATTCGCCGCTGGTGGTGTTGCTACCCCCGCCGATGCCGCTTTGATGATGCAGCTCGGATGTGATGGTGTCTTTGTCGGATCTGGTATCTGTGAGTCTGCATCATTACAAATATCTAGGACGCATGCTCATGGTAGTCCTCTCCGGAGACCCAGCTAAGCGAGCACGAGCCATCGTACAGGCCGTCACCCACTACAACAACCCCGCCGTCTTGGCTGAGATCTCTACCGATCTCGGAGATGCCATGGTCGGTATCAGCACGTAAGTCCCTTTCAATCTGATCATGACGTATGCTAATGGATAGCGCTGGTGAGGAGCTCGCGCTCAAGGGTGGACGATACGCCGACCGAGGACACTAGTTGTTGATACTGTATACATTGTATCTAGTGTCTTATGAAGCTGTTCTCTACATCTGCTATAATTGTCGGCAGTCGCCAATTTCCGCCACTTCTCCGTCTGTCTATGGTCCTTTGTGTATATTATACCTATTGCCATTCGCCAATGCAAGCATTTCCTCCTTTTGTCGATGAGTCACAAAGAAGCCAGTAAGTCCATGTTTCTTAAGTGTCATGAGTCTTCGAGCTAGGCACTAGATCGTCAGTTTGGTCAGGTGTTGGATACTTACATAGGTCGTTGCGATACTGATTATTAGCGGATGCTGATTCGTGTACTGAAGAGTACTTACTAGATCAATCCATTTAGACAATAAGCCCAGACGAAGCAGGTGACGATAAATCTCCCGTGCCATGTTCTTGGACTACCTACTTCTTGGGGGAAACCATTCCCTTCTCCGAAAGCAATAAAAGACTGGGAGCCAACGCACTGATTATCAGGCCCGGTGTGCGGATACGTGGGGAAATGGACTTACGACTCCCACCCAGAGTTTCAGGAGCGCAATAGCCTAGATGTCAGGTTATAAGGGAATTGGAAAACGGTACACGTACGATGACACCTATCTGTTAGTATTGATTTTCGGACCTATGATGATGATGACGACTCACTCTGTTGCTCTGAATACTCGGATAGATTCAATCCAGTCACCCGAAGAGATCTGGCGATACCCCTTGCAATCTCGGAAATGAGACTAGAAAACATGAGCTAGAGGTCGTGGTGGTGTTATTAAACGGGAATGGGACGTACCATAAATCAACTACACCTAAGATGAAAACCATAACAAGGAGACCTAGGTAGAAGATTGAGATGAAGCTGTTCTGTCAGCGATACATGGTTTGGTATGGAGGTATGCCTTACCCCATGGCCAGTACTTGTTTCGGTACATTCGATTCCTCTGCGAATTAGTAGATGACTTAGGGATATGGATGGACTGACCAAGGTACCCATTTCTCGGATTACCCCCGTAGTTGGCTAGATTGTTTCCTGCATAGCTTCTAACTGGAAATCTCTTATAGGCATCATCATTCTGTTTCCACAGGTAAAGAATAATCACCACGATCTATCCCGTTTAGACCTACATCATAAGGGAGATTAAGGTACTTACGCCGGTATTCGAGAGCATTGATATGATTTGCCAGAGCAAACTGAGAGCAACTAGGACATTTGAGAGGGTTGCTGTATCTACAGGGAAGAATTTCGCGTTTGCCCTTCTCTGCTGTTTTGAACCGGCTTTCTCTGCCGACATTTTTCTACTGTTGCTCGATGGGTGATTAAAAGCTGAATGTCGTTTGATTGACTTGAATGCGTTTTAGTTGTTGATTATGAAAGATCAGAGAAACGTATAGTGAAATGAGGGTGATCTCGATATAAATGCACCAAACCCACAAAAGCGTCAATCAAGGATGCCCACAAAGGTTGCTTCGACCGACTACCTTTCATAAATCAAGCAGATCAGGGTTGAAATCAGTAAGGATACGACGATCCGAAACGTCAACTTCAGGTATCGTAATCAGAGATCCATTCATGGTGAGTATCAAGATCAGCGTGGACCCGTTGATCGCCTTCTGGAGGTTGATCCTTGCTTCAGTATGGATACATCGTTTAATGGACCGTTGTCTTGTGTATCCCTTTACCCAAAGCTGTGTTTATGAAAGGAAGTCTATATATGCTGTGCCGTCCAACACTATGAGTATAATTCAACCCCATAGTAGACTTTGAATGCAAGTTGATCCATACATAGACGGGGTTTAAATTTAATTCCGGTGTGGCGAATTGTTTTTCAGTGTAAAGAGGTAACCCCCACTTGTCCGTCATCGTATCTCAGGTGGTACAAGTATTTCTATACTACTATATACTATACTTGTTATATCATAGCATATAACATATCAACAACAACAGCTCAACTCAACACATAACAAACGAACAATATGCGTAAGCTACTCCCACCCACTCTAGCACTTCACTCAGCCTTCCAAATATATCGCCGCACGCGACTTTGTACAATACAATACAATGAATTAGCTAACAACCCAGCACCCAAGAAGAAGCAACAGAAGCTCGCTCTTGTCGATTTCTTCGCCGAGACTCCTTGTACGTCCACTCTTTTATATAAAGCCCCAGCTGACGTGTAGCCGGAGGATCATGGGCCGATGAAGATGTCGCTTTGCCCAGTGCTCGTGCGTTTATTTCAATCTGGAGATTGTTTTAGCTGTAGCTGATGATAGCTGCCAAAAAGGAACCCGGAGCACAGTCATCCCGAGGATCAGGCTACCTCGACTCCATGCCCGACCGGGGACCACGAAACACGAGTATGTCCGACCATGTATTCATAAGAAATTTCACTGACAATTCAGTGGACTCTGGTTTCTCAGGACCACCACGAGAAGAACTTCCCGTCCCCACCGTTCCTCCTTTTACCGCTTTCGTTGGAAATTTGACTTTCGAGACCGACGATGAGGCCGTCAAGGAACATTTGGGACCTGGAATTACCTCTGTTCGATTGGTCAAGGATCCCATGTCTGGTAAACCCAAGGGATACGGTTATGTTGAATATGGAAGTCAGGGAGAATTGAAGGTCGCTTTGGGAAAGAACATGACTTCATTGGGAGGAAGGACTATTCGAGTTTCAGTTGCTGAGCCTCGTACGTCTCCCCAGCTCGTCATGTGGTCAAGAACTGACAGATAGCAACTGGACGAAGTGGCGCACCATCCGCCGCCGAGACTGCGTCGGAATGGCGACGAAGTGGACCTATACCCGCTCGAGAAGCTCCTCAAGCTCGACGAAACGATTCATTCGGTGGCGCACCACGAGATTCTGAAGCTGGACCTCAACGAGATCTAGACTGGGGAGCGGCACGGGGAGCTAAATTCTCTCCTGCTCCTGCTTCGAACGAATTCAGACGCGACAGCTCTGGAGGTGCTCCTAGGGAAGGCCGAGAGGGTAGAGAAAGTACGCAATTTGGATCTGGTTTGGCGGATGGTGCGAACCAGTGGAGGAGTAATAAACCTGCTGCAATTACTGTTGAGGGTAGGGCTGGATCTGGACAGAGCAGTCCTGGTGTGGCTCCCGCTCCTGGTTTGGCTGATACCGAGTCCACCGTAGGTTCATTCTTGTCAAGTAGTTGCAAGCAAAGACTGACAGGTAGTGGACCCGAGCAAGCAAGTTGCGAACACCTATTGATACACCCCCCGTCTCTTCACCAACAGGTGAGGAGACCAACAGGGATTGGCGAGGATCCCGAGCTCCTTCTGCCGCTGCCTCAGTTGCTGGTGACAGTGAGTCCACCCACTTTCC
The DNA here is from genome assembly GCA_017654735.1 of Vishniacozyma victoriae. Taxonomy (NCBI): domain Eukaryota; kingdom Fungi; phylum Basidiomycota; class Tremellomycetes; order Tremellales; family Bulleribasidiaceae; genus Vishniacozyma; species Vishniacozyma victoriae. Next base: position 3,183,444 of record JADPYG010000088.1, read on the forward strand.
ACTCAAGTGCATCACACACTTACAATAGGCCCCCAAGCTCCAGCCGCCCCTGTCGAGCGAAGAAAATTGAACCTCGCCCCCCGATCTCAAGCTACCAGTGATGCCGCCCCAACCTCTGGATCTTCGTCATCCATCTTTGGTTCCGCCAAGCCAATCGATACCACTGCTCGAGAAGCCGAGACATTCGCCAAGCGTCAAGAGGAACGAAAGAAGGCTCAGGAAGAACGAGCAAAAGCCTTGAAGGAGGAAGACGACAAGATCAAGGCCGAAGCTGATGCTCGAGCGAAATCAATCACCGATGCTAGGGATGCAGCTATTCGAGAGGCTGGAGGTGTACCACCTGCCCCACCTCAGGCTAAGAAGCCCCAAGGTCAAGGACAAGGACCTCGACAAGGACCCGGTGGACCTGGACGACAAAACTCCAACGGTCCCCATGGTCATGGTCAAGGTCAACAGAACCGACCAGCACGAGGAGGAAGGACGAATTCAAACCAAGCTCAGAAGACTGAAGATGGATTCGAGGTTGCCAGGGGATCAAGGAGGGATAATAGGGAAGAACAAGCTGCTGCTCAGGCTCAGGCAAAGAAAGATGCTCCCGTCCGAAAGGGATTCTCATTCGCTGCTGCCGCTGGACTTGTGGAGGATACCGAGGGTGATGATAAGGAGGATGACAGTGAGGATGTTAGTAAGCGTTTAGCCGAGGTCAAGGTCTAAGTTGGCGTAGGCTAAGGGGATTGTATGTGTAGTAGTGCAGTAATGGCTAGACACGGTATGCAGGTTAAGATTGATTCACGCACTGAGGAGGGTGTCTGCGAACATCATCCTACCTAAGCACAGCAGTGCGTATTGAATTTCAGGACAGAGGTCTCCTTGGACGGCACCAAGTATAGATGACATAGGCAGCTCACAATCCATCGAATCTGGCTACCTATCTACGCTTCTGCTACATTCACTTCTACTACCAGAGCGGCGTTGCTTGCTCGCTTACTGGACCCATCGCTTGACAAACTTGAAAGCATGTTGGTGCCTATCATCAGTACTCTTTCACGCTACTCAACCGTAGACGACTCACGAATCCTCCTTGGTCTTCTTCTCAGAAGCGACCATATCGTCACCCCTAACTGCGAATCCATGGACTGCACCTGGGTATTTCTCAACAACGAGTTTATCGTTCAACCTAGGTTTGAGGTCTTGTTCAAACTGCCATCAGTCGTTGCTCTTCTCCTATCCCCAATCTGCTCTGCTGAGTCATGAAGAAGCAAGGGAGAGACGTACTTTGTTCAATTGATCAATAGACATCATGTCATCTTCTTCTCCAGCAAAGATACCAACTGGGATAGAATTGATATTCTTCAGATCGGCCTCAACGAGGAAAGAGGGGTGGAAAGCAATAGCGACATCAGTCTTGACTGGAGAATCGTCGTTTGCGAGGAGAAGGGACTGATTATTAGCTCAAGTTTACGATGAGATGGAGAGGACATACGTATCGACCACCCCAGCAGAAACCGACAGTGATGATCTTTCCACTTCTAATCAGCTCCACCCGGATCATAGAAGGGGGACTCACGTGTTAGCGTCAGACTTGACGTCTTGGACGAATTTCTCAATGATTGGCCTGGAGACTAGGATCAACGCCTGTCTGCGATAGGGAGGGTGAACGTACCAGCTTCTCGGTGCTTGACGACCCAAGGGCCTAGGGAGGTAGCCATCACTGCTGCAGACTCTGCTTTCTCCTTGAGTCCAGACTTCTCTTTGTCTCGCATGTTGGGTACGATTGCCTATTATCAGTGACTGTCCATTGATCGTGAATTGAGGGTTGAGTAGGAAGACAAACCTTCAAGTGCTGGTGAGGAACGGGATCGTTATCGAACAGATCGGGAAGCAAGACTTTATATCCCTGTCCAGCCCATTCATCTGCAACAAGCTTGGTGTTTACTAGATCGACACCAAAGATGTCACTCAAGAAGATAACGGTATCTTGTTTCCCGGAAGATGCTTCTTTTGGGTTGGAGACGTATGTTCGGAGTCCGTGGACGGTCTCGAAGTTTCCAGTGGGGACTCCTTCGTGGATGTCTGCCTGTTAGTCTCGATCGAGGGGATGAAGATAGGACATACGTCCAGAGACACAACATGGGGCTACTGAGGTTTGTTCTGACATTTTTGATGGGTATGTGATGGTTGATAGACGATTGACTACGAGTATGTTACAAGATCTATAGTTGGAGTTGATCGATGACATCAGATCCATTCATATGCTTTATAGTGATATCCTCGGCAAATCGGCATCTATCATACCGGCATTTGTTCACTTCATAACCGATTAATATCATGTATACATTTCAGTACTGGTATTGAACCATTTCTTGACAAAAGCCATCCCATCATTGTTCCTACCATCAGCTGAGCCTTAATCTGGACATACGCTTCTTCCTTCTGCGCTTCCTCTGATTCTACCATGTCATCCCCTCTAACTGCATAACCATGAGGCGCATCCTTGAACTTCTTAACTAATAACTTATCATCTAACCTCGGCGTTAGGTCGTTCTCAAGCTATTCATTAGACTGCTGTCACATAGGGAGCTGAGGAGGACTGACTTGATCTAGGGATGAATCGGAAAACATCCAATCGGCTGTTCCTTTGAAGAACGCTATGGGCACCGTGGTGATCCCCTGGACGTCTTCCAAGGTAACGAAAGAGGCGTGGTATGTTACCCCGACGTCTATTTGGGTAGGAGCATCATCACGAGCCAGAAGTAGAACCTGAAATGAGCTGACGTCGAAAAGGAACGGAGGCAAGTAGGACGGTGCAAGCAATCAGGGGGATGGGAACGAGTGATGGAGAGACTTAGATGGTGGGCTTACATATCTCGCTCCCCAACAGAATCCAATTGAACCAATCTTCCCCCTTCACCATCAGTATAGCTCGTGAAGATGAAGTGGTATGAGACCTCACGTCTTTGGATTATCCCTGATACCCTTGACAAACCTGTCCAACATCGGCTTGACCACTAGCAAGTCAGATTGGCTATCAATTGAACTACCAGTTGAGCGAGCTTACCAGCCTCTCTGTGATTGTACATCCAAGGCCCAACATCTACTGTCGTCGTGACAGTATCTCCCGCCTTCTCAAGGACCGATTTCGTATCCTGATCCCTCTTCTTTGGATGAATTGCCTATTACATCAGTACATGCCCACGGAGGGAGTAGGAGACCTTACTCGGATATCTCCAATAGGCACTGGATCTCCAACGAATAAATCGGGGATGACTACTCTCCAACCTTGTTTTGACCATTCATCAGCTACGAGCTGGGTGTTGATGTAATCCGGTCCGTAGATATCGGTGAGGAGGATGATTGTGTCCACTTTCCCATTGGTAGAGTTGGATGAGGGCTTGATGATATATGTTCGTAGACCGTGTAGATCTTGGAAATTACCGAGGGGCGTTCCTTCGTGGAGGTCTGGTTTTGTCAGCTCTGGAACGTACAGTGGGGATGAGGCATACGGCCTGTGACGCAACATGATTTAACAGTTGTTTGTTCTTTGGTGGTATCCATCCTGACTGAATTATGAGATAGTCAGTAGTAAGGTAATATGATGAAGCTGAATTCAATATACATGTACATGTACATGTCATGTCACGTATTGCCCCACTAGAGGGAGAACATAAGTAATCATCGTCAGCAGAAAGCTTAATCCTCAACACAGGCACGCTGTTGCATCATACCGGATTCTAAGACTACATTCTATACATCAAGCCACTTTTTAACGAAAGCTATACCACATGTCTTGCTGCTTGTCAGCTGGCCATTCCAGGTACATATTGGACGTACGCTTCCTCCTTCCACTCCCTCTCCTGAGCAGTCATGTTACTACCACCGACTGCAAAACCATGTGTCGCGTCTTTTATATTCTTGACTAGCAATTTATTCCGCAATCTCGGTCGTAGTTCCTCTTCGAGCTGATGATCAGTCTACCGGTACGAACTCTCAGATAAGATAGTAACTTACATGGTCCAGAAACTCATTCGAGAACATTTCATCAGCCGTTCCTTTTATCAATGCTATCGGGACGGTCGATATTTTCTGGACGTCCTCTAGCCTAACGAAGGACGCATGATAAGTCACTCCGACATCTATCTTTGGCGCATCGTCGTTGGCTAGAAACAGGACCTGGGATCAGTATCATCACACGATGGGGAATATGAGTGGGTTACATATCGTGCACCCCAGCAATATCCTACTGCACCGATTTTACCCCTAAGCTTGTGTCAATATCTTCTTGGAGGTCGCACGAACTCACTCACGTGTGAGGAGCATCTTTGATACCCTTGACAAATTCGTTCAACAGTGGCATGACCCCTTCCTGAGTGAGCTTACTCCAAAGAGCGTGTTGAAGACGCACGAGCCTCTCGGTGATTACTTAACCAAGGTTCAAAATCATCAGATGTAATGGTCGTATTTCCATTCCATTTATCCTGATTCGACTTGGGTTTGAGCGATGATCATCATCATATTGAGAGCTTCGATCATGGACTCACTATAACGTATTCATTTGGAAGAGGATCACCGCAAAATAAGTCTGGTACGACCACTTTGAACCCCTCTTGAGCCCATTCATCAGCTATCAGTTGATTGTGGATATATTTTGGTCCGAAGACATTCGTCAATAGGATGATCGTATTGAATCTCTTGCTCGTCTCTTCTGACATTGGGAAAGGGCTAACGACATATGTCCGTAATCCGTGCAAGTCTTGAAATTGACCGAGCGGTGTTCGACTGTCCTCGTGAGAATCTCGTTGTTAGCTGATCTACCACTCTTGGAGCGGTCTGAGATGCGTACGAGCTGTTGAACAGCATGGTTTCACGGTGGTTTGTTCCGCCGTGTTGTCCATCTTTTGCAGGTCATGCAGGCATCGTCTTGAATACCATATCAATCAACACCAAAGGACAATGTAATTGACAGTGAATGAGGCGGAGTATTACCGTGGGAAAGTCAATATTCCGCGTGAAAATAGCTAGTCGCGGTGAGATTGGAGATTCCCGTATCAACCTCTATCTCAAACAGGTTAGTACCCAACTTACCGACCTTCGTACTCGGACTGATTCACAGATATTAACAGATATACAATATGAGTGGACGACAAGGTTTGTCACCTAATACTCCCACATGTGAGGGTGAAAGCTGATGATTAGGTGGTAAAGGTAAGTCTTGTCCCTGAGAGGTGGGTTCTATACTGATACATCGCTTTAGTCAAGCCTTTGAAGGTATGTCCTCTATCTCTCATCATGACACTCGCTGATCTGATTCTCAACCACGAATAAATACATCAACACTTCTCATCTTCCCCCAAAATCCATCTATCACACACCATACGATGATCCTCATCTGACTTTTCTACAAACAGGCACCCAAGAAGGAGAAGAAAGAGGAGTAAGTCCTCCACCTTTGACGCTAGAGTTGAGACTGATAAGACAGGGACGATGATGATATCGCATTCAAGGAGCGACAGTATGTTATCCCACCTCCAATGCACAGAGCACAGCTGATTGGATAGGAAGAAGGAGAAGGCCGAGCTCGAGGCTTTGAAGAAGACTGGTATGTCCTCTTCCTTCAGACTTACGTGTCAGCGGTACACCACCGTCATGCGTGTTGCGTGTGATGCCGGTCGAGAGATGGCGATGGCTTGATGGTAGAGGAGAGCTGACTGTCAGCTGCCAAGGGTGGACCTATGGGTGGTGGTGGTATCAAGAAGTGAGCAATCCTATTCCATAATCATACTCTCTCCGGTATTGACGATATAGGTCCGGCAAGAAGTAATTCGACCGACTGGGTACGGACAGGACAGATGAGATAGCAAGGGGAGTGCTTGTTTAGCTTGTATGCATGTCCCATGTGTGCATTTCCGAGTATACGGCCCGTCTTGCCGTGTGCATTGTACAGTGATATACATGCTTCTGCATACAATCTTGTCTTGTTGATTAGATGACAAAACAAAAGCCTTTCCCACAGATTGATCAAACAAGTTACCGAAAGGAGATGGATGCTATTGAACCTTATTCTTCTTAGTTTGCTCGACATACTCCTTTCCCTTGCTTCCCTTGTCACTTGATCCTATTATAACATATTCTGTACAGTCCTATATACCGTCTTGTACTTAGACACTACATAGCTAGTTAGTACTGAAGAGGAGAGAATAGAACAAAAGGCAAGAGGGACGCGGGGCAATAAGCGATAGAGTATATTCCAACGGCAACGGATCCAGATAACCCGAAGGTATACAGCAGTGTAGTCTATTTGATCAACAGCGCGTGAATCAATTCTGTATACATCCATACATATAACTCTCCATAATACTCGGATATCAAACATTCATTCACCCCTCACACTCCTTTGCGACCTCTCTTTAATCGATCATTCGATAAGTAAAAACAATACATACTTCCTAGCAACGCGACCGCATTCGACCTACACCTACACTTCACCCCCACTCGAGTTTATCAAAAGATGGCAACAATGACTATCGCTGCTGCCCTCCCTTCACCTACCTCTGGGTCATCCCATGATGGATCCAACAATAACAACAGCCGACTCACTAATCGAATGACGAACCGATACTCGGTCAATGCAATGTACTCTCTAGCAGCCGAACAAGATGTTGAAATTGAAGATGATCTCGCTCGAGCACAAAAACGACTTCGAGACCTTAAATCACGTATATCTACACAGTCTAAGAAGAATTTCGTATTGGAGCGAGATGTCAGATATTTGGATAGTAGGATTGCATTGTTGATTGCAAATAGGATGGCGGCGGATGAAAAGAGGGAAGTTGCTGAAGCGCTTGATGAAGTGGATGAAGATTCAGCAATGTGGCCTGATGAAAAGAAAATGGGTCAATATGCCAATTTATTCTTCTTGCTACAAAGCGAGCCGAGGCATGTGGCTAGTCTGTGTAGGCTTGTCAGTCTTCAAGAGATTGATACGTTATTACAGACAGTCATGTTTACGTTGTATGGGAATCAGTACGAGCAGAGGGAAGAGCATCTGCTCTTGACCATGTTCCAGGTATGTCCCTTATCCTTCATATAAACTTATGGAATGCTGCTAATGGCGTAGTCGGTGTTGTCGGCACAGTTCGAGACGACAAACGAATTTGGATCACTGCTACGTGCAAACACACCCGTATCACGAATGATGACGACCTACACAAGACGTGGTCCAGGTCAATCATACCTCAAAACAGTGCTCGCAGATCGCATCAATAGCTTGATAGAACACAAGGACTTGAATCTAGAGATCAATCCTCTAAAGGTGAGTCTCTCTGTTGTGAACGTAACGAAACAGGATGTTGATGATAGGTGTATGAACAAATGATACAACAGATCGAAGAAGATACTGGTGCCCTACCGCCCTCTTTACCCCGAGGAGTACCGCCAGAAGTAGCAGCCGCTAATGCGGATGTACAAGCTATCATCGTACCCCGATTAACAATGTTGATGGAAATCGCAAACACCTTCTTGGCGACCATTATCGACGGCATGGAAACGGTCCCGTATGGTATACGGTGGATCTGTAAACAAATCAGGTCATTGACTAGGGTACGTTCTCATCATATATGAGGTGGAGTAGACTGATGAATAGAGGAAATACCCAGAAGCTACCGATGCTTCTATTTGTTCGTTGATTGGTGGATTCTTTTTCTTGAGGTTCATCAATCCCGCTATTGTTACCCCACAAGCGTACATGCTGGTAGATGGCGTACCGGCTAAACACCCAAGAAGGACCCTCACCCTGGTAAGCTGATCGCATCCGATGTCGAGGGGAGTGTAAAGCTGATGTAAAGATCGCAAAGATGTTGCAGAATCTAGCCAACAAACCTTCCTATGCGAAAGAACAGTATATGATGAGTTTGAACCCTTTTGTGGAGAACAACAAGACTAGGATGAACCAATTCTTGAACTCTTTATGTGAAGTTGGGGATTTCTACGAGTCTCTCGAGGTATGTCCATCCCACTTATGCGAGCATGTACTGATGGGCAGCTTGACCAGTATATGGCTCTTTCGAAGAAGGATCTTCAGATCAATATCACTCTTAATGAGCTGTATAATACTCATTCGCTGTTGATGCAGCACATGGATGTTTTGGTAAGCTCCCTGTTTGCCTAGTTGCCAGTAGCTGATTGCAGTCACCGAACGATAAACAACATCTCCGAATCCTTCTCGACGAGCTAGGAGCTGCCCCTGCCCAGGTCCCTAGGAAAGAGAATCGATCCATCGAATTACCGCTCTACTCTCGCTGGGAGACTCCTATCCAAGACTTGTCGGGCGCACTCATGTCGGACTCCTTGACCCAAAACGACATAAACTACATGGAAGCTAAATCGATATTTGTCCAACTCCTCCGATCCATCCCTTCCATATCCGACCGACGACCTATCGACCTCCCCGCCCTAGCCGAACGGGCAGCTACATCCAAAGATCCAGTCCTAGTTCGTCGAGGTATCAAAGTCCAATCACTCCTCTCTGAACTTGATTCCGCTGGTGTAGTGGATAAAATGGACGATTACAAAATCATGCAAGATGAAGTAGCTGCTGAAATGGTTCATCTAGGTAACGCCAAGGAAAAAGTCGTCTTGGAAACAAGGTCGCTTGAAGCGGTTTACAAGACGATTTGTGATCATAATAATTATTTGAGGAGTCAGTTGGAATCGTACAAAGCCTACCTACAGAATGTTAGGAGTACGAGTGGGAAAGATAAAGGAGGAGGTGGAGTTGGGGTTGTTACTGTTAATGGGAAAGAGAAGAAGGCGACAAAGAATCAAGTATTGGGTCCGTATAGGTATACTCATGCTCAATTTGAGAAAGAGGGGATTATTGTTGAATCAAACGTTCCTGATAACCGGTACGTCTCCTCTTTCCTCTTTATCTTCTCTTCCGCCTTGTCCGTGAAAAAAGAGATGGGATTATGGGCTAATGATAGACGAGCAAATATTTACTTTAATATCCTATCTCCTGCACCTGGGACATTCCTTATTGCATTACATTTCAAAGGAAGGGATAAACCCATTTTGGAAATGGATTTAAAGATTGATGACTTGTTGGAAAAGGTGAGTTGGCTCTTTATTTTTCTTACTTCTTCTCCTTCCATATCTTCTTGCCACAGTCTGCTCCTTCCCTCTTCAACAGTGTTCAGTAGAATAAGAGCTGACGGGTAGCAACAAGAACCTAATCCTATGTTGGATTTGGAGTATGTTCAATTGAACGTCACCAAGGTTTTGGCTCTATTCAACAAGGTATGTCATCTCCCATCACCACAAAAACGAGGCTGAACAGTAGCTATTTGCCAAACGGAGATAGGCTAGTCGAACAGGACCATGCGGCTTGGTGGAATAACGGACGATGAAGGTCGAGAGGGGCCGGCGGAGAAAATAGGGGTTTTGTGATTTCCGTTTAATGTGCTTGTAAGCTTTGAGAGCTTTTCTATAATTAGTTTTGAGTTCTGGATTCTGGATTCATGTGTGAATAATTTAATTAGCTGTGGCGAGGTGATGCAGCTGTACTTGTTGTTGCGATCGTTACATGTGTGCATACATCTAATCGTGATCGCTTTGAGCCAAGAATCCAAGAGTCTATGCACACCTCACTTCCCCTCATGCTGCAGATGCCCACGCTCAACGCCCAAGGAGCGTCCGCGTGATCACACTATCGGCCTACGGCCTCAGTGTAGCCTAATCCCTCTCCTCCCTCTCGGCGGCCTTTACAAACTCCCAAGTCCTAGCTTCCCCAGCTCTGCCCAAGATCTCCTCATTATCAGCCTTACTTTTGCCCTCCTTGAACCCAATAGTTCGTCGATGGGCATACCCCTCATACAGCTCCGGGTGGAATTTGAATGACCTCTCCAATCGATATTTAGGTTGAGGTAACCTAGTACCAGGGCATGAAGGTGGAGGACGTTGAGCGAGGTGGGGTAATGACCATAATGTATAAGGAGGTTGATTTAGCAGAGTAATGAGAATCGACCCTTGTCGGTGGGGAGGGGTGAATACTCCTTCGGTAGTCTCGGTGGAGATCCCAACTAAACCTTCCATATCGAAATCTTCATCGCCTTCTACATCTGATTCCAGGTCGAGTTCGGGATTATCAGATTCTTTTTCTTTGGCTGCGATTTTAATCTTCTTGGATGCGTATTTTGAATTTGGCTTGACTTTTTTCTTTGATCCTTGTTGTAATGGTTTTTCATCTGATGGACCGGTTGTTAGGACTGGAGCTACTGATCGGAGGGTTCGGAGGAGGAGATGTTGGTTTGAGAGGATATTTCGGTCTTGGTCTGTTATTCCTGCTCCTGCATTGTTAGCTTCCTTTTCGTCAAAGAAGTGGAAGGCGGGGAGGACATACCAGCATGAGGGAAATTGAAAATAACCCTTGACCACCTGCCCTTTCCAACAGCTTTACATTTCTCCAAGTTCCCGGCATCCACTTTGAATTCAACCTTGACTCCGGCATCCCTTAATTTCTTGACGTTCCCTTCTCCGTCCGGGTACTTTAAATAACATTCCCTCTCTGTATCATATGACGTAGCGAGCAACTGATGGACTGGAATATTATGTGGTTCGGCAATTAAAGAGAGTGTGTATGAGAAATTCGCTTCGCCAAGTAATAAGATCGTATCGGTTGAATTGAAAGGTACAACAGGGAGTTGGTTTGGGTTGGTTCCCTGTTTAGTTTTCTTACTCTTCTTCTTTGGTTCCCTTCGTACATCGTCGAGTGAAGGTCGGTTCGAATCATCGATGACTACCATCCCATCTCCCTCCTGCTCCTCGCCCTCGGGTTGCACAGGTTTCCTAGCCTGCCTAACTTTTTTCAAAACCTTTTTTTCCTTTTGGGAATGTTTTAGACTTTCCTCTTTTTGGGCTTTGTGCGTTCCGGACTTCTTCCTAGCTGCTGCATAAGCAGCTTGGGATTGTTGAGCCAGTAGAGCTTGTTGGAGTTTAGATAGAGGCATCTTGTATATGGTATAGTTAATAGAGTGGACAGGAAGATCTGCATCCAGTTGATTTCCGAAATTTTGATTCCGTCGATACGCCAAGTTAAGAGGGATGGGATGTATTGTACGTGTAGTGAATTGATATATATACTATAATGCCTAGAGCTCGTACTTTCTTTGATTTTACTGTGGGGGAACAGCCGTTAGGGCGGGTGGTGGTAAGTGATACTATTCGAACCATTGAACTGTAGCTGACAACCAGTTCGAATTGTATAACGATGTGTATGTCCATCTCATTATCTGTCACTTGTACTAACATAACAGAGTCCCAAAGACAGCAGAGAAGTAAGCTGTACCTCTCCGACTTTCAATGGTGTAGCTGATATCAGTTTCCGAGCCCTATGTACAGGTGAAAAGGGGATATCGCCAACATCCAACATTTCATTACATTATAAAACCTCCCCAGTCCATCGGGTCATTGAAGGGTTCATGATTCAAGGTGGGGATTTCACCAAGAGGAATGGATCTGGTGGAGAAAGTATTTATGGGGGTATGTTTGGGGATGAGAGATTAGAGGGGGAGGGGACTGAGGTTGATTCTCCTGGGTACGTCTCACGTCTCTATAATGGCGTCGTAAAGAATTGGGAAAAGAGGGCTAATGGGTAGAATGCTGGTTATGGCTAATCGTGGACCTGATACGAATGGGTCTCAGTGGTTCATCACTTTAGCTCCTGCACCTCATTTAACAGGCAAACATGTGTATGCCCGGTCTTCAGACTTTCAGGAAAGGGCTAAAAGTTAGGGTATTCGGAAAAGTGATCCACGGAATGGAACATATCGAAGCTATTGGTCGACTCGAAACCGACTCCAAGGACAGGCCATTAAATAAAGTGATAATCTCACATTGTGGGGAATTGGAACTACGTAAACCCCCAACGCAAGCGGTCCGTCGAGCAAGTACACCCCCATCATCAGATTCCGAGGATGAAAGGGATAAGGAGAGACGTCGTCGTAGATCCAAAAAGGAGAAGAAGGAGGAAACGAGTGAAGGGGGGAAGGAACGACGTAGTAGGAAGAAGGAGAGTAAACGGGAGAAGACAGGGGATGGGGAGGAGACGGTCGAGGAGTTGGATGCTAGATTAGAGAGGGAGGAGAAGGAGGCTCTTGAGGCTCATCGTCTGAAAAAGGAAGAGGCAGCAAAGAAGGAAAGGGAGAGAAAGGTTGCAGAGGGTGGAGTCGTCTATAAAGGTCCGTCTGTCATTTTGGATATTGATACTCAAGCTGACACCCAGGCCGAGGAGCAATGAGATATATGGACCCCGAATCAGTCAAAGATCGCCGTATGCCGACAAATTTCGATTCAAGACCTTCATTCGCTCGGCCAAACAACCATCAAAATCAAAATCAAAATCGACAAAGACCACCCCACATACCAGCTGGCGCGGCAGATGGAAAATGGCAAAGAGGCCATGAAGCTCGTCCCGATTTCCAAAAACAACGACAAAACCTAGATGCCGACCTTGACAGTTATGGTACGAAATCACAGAAAGCTGGTACGGCTGGAAATGGAGAGTTCGACGATTGGCGTAAAGGCCGTGGAGAAGGGAAGAGCTTGGGTGATAGGATTGGAGGGAGGGATAGGAGTAGGAGTAGGAGCCCTACGAGGGAGGAAATGAGACCCAGTCCTCCGAGGGGTGGGGATCGGAGGTCGGAGGAAAGCGATATGGTTCTGGATGATGATTAGTTGCTTGGGAGCACTGGCTGGACGTGCCGCGATGTTGTCAGGAGTTGATGTGCAATTACCACAATGTCAAGATGTAATGCAGAATCATCTGCCCGTTCTTATGACTGGGATGAAGTAGAGGCACATTATGCTTCATTGCGATGCATTTGATGCCTACTTTATGCTGCTTATTCTCTTTCACGCATTCACTACTTCTTCTTTGCGAACAAAGGGGTACCAATCAAATTGGCAGCTCCCCTAAGCTTGACACCGACAACCCTCTCGATCTTGCCCAACAACTGCTGGTTGGGTAGTGCTTTTCCAGATTCAATATCAGAGATCTATCATCAGCTCCATCCTACACCTATTCACAGAATGACGTACCTCCTTAGGCTGAGCATTGACGGCAGTAGCCAATTCCTTCTGAGTCATACTCTTTCCATCGGCATTCTTCTTATCTGCCCTAGCCTGTGCTAAAGCTTTTCCAACAGCAGCATCAACCTTTTCTGGTGGTTTAGGAGCATCATCTCGATCAAGCTTGGCTATTCGTCCGTGATCCGCAGCTGTTGGTCAGCTTGGTCCTGGGCTCAGGCGAATGAAAGCTTACGTCCTTTAGCTTGACCTTGCTGTTTGACAGATGTATCGATTGCTGCTCCTGAACGTCTTGCCGCTGGTTGTCAGCATCCTTTGGAGTAAAACAATGAGGAAGAAAGACATACAGTCCAAAGCGGAACCGGAAGCGACGGCAGGTCGAGCAGATCGGGATTTACCGATGATAGTAGGTTTGTCCCAGTCGTCAGACTGCATGTTAGTGAGGGTTCTCTCAGCATTGTGGGAGTAGGATAGGGGGACATACCATTATAATAGATATGTAGTAGTAGAATGTAAAAGGTATATAGTAAGTAGAAGATGATGGAACCCTCTCCTCGTCTGACCTTTGTTCCTCACTCCATGTATCGACGTCAGTGGAGCGGAAGTATTTCATGCAATCGGTTGTGGACTTACATTACGTAATCATCCTGGTCTGGTCTCTGGCTTACATCGTATGCTTTTCTGCCTACATGCGCATATCACTCGATAGCAGAGGAGAGAAGGAGTGGAATCAACGGGGCAGTATTGTCAAGGGTAGTCCGTCCATTGGTGTACAGAAGCACGATAGAGGCTCGTGACTTGCATGAGAGGCTACAAGGATGTGGCCGTTCAAGCTCTTCGAGATGATCCGAGCATTTCGGGCGGTTTCTATGCAGTCTATCAGCCTATTTTGAGCAGTTCCGCTCTGCTGCACACCATCCGAGTCAAGAGTGAACGCTCCAGTATGAGAAGAGCAGCGAAGGTACACATCTGTATTAGACGCGACTCCTCGACGCGTTGCGGAGATCGCCGCTCGTCGACTTGTTTCAATGTTCATGTTAGAGAAGCTGTATATCCTGCACTTTACCTCGTTCTCTATACTATTATACAACCACAGCACATCCGTCATCCTCCAGGATCTAATTCAATCGATCGAGCTTTGAGTCGGACGAGACACTAAACGTTGTGAAATCGAAACGACAAGCGCTGGGCCAAAGAGGAGGAAAGAGCGGATAACGAGGACGTGATGGGAAGAGAGATCATCTCCATACAGGTCAGCTAGCGGTTCCGTGTGCGTCAGACGTCAGCTAATACTCAGGCCGGTCAAGCGGGCAACCAGAGTGAGTCATTAAGAAGCAGAGAGGTACAAATACTAACCACTCCCCACTTCAGTCGGCCATCAAGTAAGCTATCCGGAATCGGAATAATGCTCCTAGCTGACCTCTAGTTCTGGCAAAAATTATGTGCAGAACATGGAATTTCACCGCAGGGTGAACTTGAAGAATGGGCAGAAGGTGGACAAGGGGATAGAAAAGACGTCTTCTTCTATCAAGCGGATGATGAGCATTATATCCCCCGAGCTATCCTCATTGATCTAGAACCCAGGGTCAGCTTAGCTTCTCTCGATAGCTCACGAGCTGACATGTAGGTAATCAATAACATCCAAACATCAGCTTTCAAAGGCTTATACAATCCCGAGAATATCTTTGTTTCGAAAGATGGGGGTGGGGCTGGTAATAATTGGGCTCAGGGATATAGTGCCGGAGAGAAGGTTTACGAGGATCTAATGGAGATGTTGGATCGTGAAGCGGATGGCAGTGATTCTCTCGAAGTCAGTCTCTTTTTCTGTTGACGGATGAAAGCTGATGATAGGGATTCATGTTACTTCATTCTATAGCAGGAGGAACAGGTTCTGGACTCGGTTCATTCCTCTTGGAACGACTTAATGATCGATTCCCCAAGAAACTTATTCAAACGTACTCGGTGTTTCCCGAAGCTTCGGATGTGGTTGTTCAACCCTACAACTCTTTACTCGCCATGAAGAGATTGGTGAATAACGCGGATTCAGTGGTGGTTCTTGATAATTCGGCTTTAACGCGTATAGCGGCGGATAGGTTACATATGCAGGATCCAAGTTTTGTCCAGACTAATCAGCTTGTGAGTCGTCTCGTTTATGGAGTCTGGCGGAGACTGAAGATAGGTATCGACGGTGATGGCTGCTTCTACGACGACGTTACGATACCCCAGTTATATGAATAACGATTTGGTCGGGATCATTGCCAGTCTAATTCCAACACCGCGATGTCATTTCCTAATGACCTCCTACACCCCATTTACAGGCGACGATATCGACAAGGTACCCTCTCCCTCCTCACTCACATGTCCAAGACTAACAGATAGGGCAAATCGATCCGAAAAACAACAACCCTAGACGTAATGCGTCGACTCCTTCAACCCAAGAACCGAATGGTCTCGACAACATCAACGAAATCATCATGCTACATCTCCTGTCTGAATATGATTTCAGGTGACGTAGATCCTACAGACGTCCATAAGTCTCTATTACGAATACGAGAGAGGCAATTGGCGAATTTCATCCCTTGGGGTCCGGCTAGTATACAGGTTGCATTGACAAAAAGAAAGACGACGGGTAATAGGGTTAGTGGGGTCATGATTGCCAATCATACCAGTATGGCCTCGGTACGTTTCTCTCATCCTTCTCATTCTATCTTACTTGTTCTCGGTAGAATTGGACTGACGAGTAGCTATTCAAGAGGATGCTAGATCAGTATGATCGACTGAGGAAGAGAAATGCTTTCTTGGAGCAGTACAAGAAAGAAGACATGTTTGCAAATGGACTCGAAGAATTTGATGATTCAAGGTCAGTCTTATACAGGCTATGTGCAGACTCAAGCGCACAACTGACGAACAGACGCGTGGTCCAGGAATTGACAGAAGAGTATAGGGCATGCGAGTCTCCTGATTACGTCAACTATGACTGAGTACGGAAGCGGTAGTAGAGTGTAGAGTGTAGTTACGTTTTCATCAGGGTTCTTGGACATGTACTATAGATCTCGTCTATGGACGTATGCTGGCAAGGCCAAGCTCGATACTCTAGGCAGGCTAGGCAGTAACATAACATACAGGGACCCCAACGCGCCTCTGCTCAGGGGATGATTACTTCCGCTGGAATAACTATAAATACTAGGCACAAGAAGGAAAGGAAGTCGAAGCGAGTGTCGTGTAATGGCTGTATTATATTTCCAGGGGTTAATACACTAAGTGTCTTGGCCCGGATGACCGTTGTCAAACAAGGGGGTGAAGGATGGGTAGTGAAGGAGGAGGGGATGAAGGAGGTTACAGCGTATCTGGTCAACTGTCAATCATGTTACCCCTCTACAACGTTACCAGGAGGTCGAAGGCGATGGCGATTCTCCCTCGGTCTCCCATTCGAATCATCTCTCTCCTCATCCTCCTTTCGTTTGGACTCGTCATATTGAACGCTAGAAACACCGAAGTACAAGTCCCAAGCGCGACTACACGGACCAATTATATCCTTGCCCACTCACCAGCTTGGGTCGCTGGAAAAGCGGAATGGATATACCCAGATCATCCTCATTGGGGTGATATTGAGAATATTGAGGCGTTGAGAAAGGCACCTTGGCCCGGATCATTCACTATTCCGAGCCTACGACCAAGAATCGAAGAGGGTGAGGAAGTGTTGACTTGGGATGGAAATGGATTCGATCGACAATACACACAAGAACCAGCTTTATTGATGTTACATATCTTTTCCATGCCAACCTCCTCATCCCGCCGCCGACGAGCTTTAATTCGTGACCACCATCCACTCAACTCGGTCCCTGAGGGATATAGGCATCTTGTGGAAATCAAATTCGTACTGGGTCATACTGAAATGCATGATAATATGAGTGAGGACGAGAAAGAGAGATTGGAGATGGAGGAGAGGGAGATGATTGTTGAACAGAGGGAATTTGGGGATTTGATTCGATTAGAGGGTTTATATCATGGGGAGAATATGAATCAGGGCAAGACGATCGAGTGGATGAGGTGGGTAGGGAGGGAAGGTGGTAGGGAGTCTCTGTGGGTCATGTACGTCTTGATATTCTCTGATTCGGATAACAGCTGATATGGTAGGAAATGCGACGACGATGTAAGCTACCCTCGTCACGACGAGATTAAGCTGATAAAAGACACTCCCAATCTTACCAAACCTCCTACCGATCCTGTCTAGATTGGACGCAAGTAAACCAACATACATAGGAACAGCATTAGGTCATCATGGCGGATACGTCTACTACTTCGAAGGAATGATGTATGGTTTCAATTGGGGTGTGGTAAGTCCATCTCTTCTTTCACTATGTCAAAACTAATGAACCAGATAAAGACAATGGCAGCGGCGAAATTAGGGAACGATATCATACATCGAAACTTTGACGAAGACGCTTATATGGGTTTACTAATGGTACGTCCCCTACCAAACTAAATTGACAAATAGTACAACCTCCCTTCAAGACCCGATCATCCACTAGCAAGATTCCCAGAAACGAATCCCCACCTAATAGATCCTACCAATGGAACACCTTACATTCCGAAATCACCAGATCCTAGGACTGGGCTAATGAGGATCGATTTGGGTAATAAAGCGGGATCATATGATAAATGGTGGATCGCAGGTCCGAGCAAAGCGGTAGCATGGCATTATCTGAAGTATGATGAGGTCAGTCCTTATTCTTATTCTCGCTTGCATCTCTTTACTGTCACTTCTTTGTGTGTATTTGGAGATGAGCTGATTGACAGGCTTATATTGATGCGTATAATTACGCTGTGGAAGGATTTAGGAGGATGGGGAGGGAATATTTGTGGGTACCATCGAGAGAGTATCGGCATCTAGCCACGGGGGAGGTCAAGGAGCAGAGTGTCGATCGATGGGGGTTGTTGCGATGAGTGGGAAGGGCTGGGACCATTGACTGGACCACGGGAATCGCCGAGACGGATCCAAGACTTAGGATCGAGGGGCGAGGACCAAACACGACTGGATCGTCAAGCATACCGTAACATTCACGCCACGACTCGACACTGTATACGATCATCATGATGTCAGCGTGTCAACATGCCGACCCATATCGCATTGGATACGAACCAAACTGTATCATAAGAGCACATTTCATAAATCATCCAAAAAAGTAATAATAAAGTATATACAGCGTCGTAAAAATGTACATTTCCAAATATATGTATATCGTGTACTCTCCCGTCAAAGCATCAAGCTTACTGCTGTATCCTACTTGGCCTTCTCCTTCTTCTTTAGACCACTCGTACTTCTCGGTATTCCACTTGCGGATCGCTTAGACTTTAAACTGGTGGAAGAACCGACTTTCCGAACAACCTTCTTGGTCCCGTTTGGCAGTAGAGTGGCAGAAGCAGAAGCGGCATCTTCCTCTCTTTTTTGAGCTGCCAATAATTCCGCCCAGAGAGGGTTCGAGGGAATCTTCCCAATCAACCCGTTCAAGGTTTCAAGCCTGCTTATCAGCATTTCGTCGTGTTAGTAAGAGGAGAGAAGGACATACCAAAGAACCTTATCCTCGTCCTTATCCGAACTGAACGTAATCCCCTCTCCATCATCAAATTCAACCATGAAACTCCTCTCTCGAATCGGTAACCCTTCATCACTACCCCTCTTTCTCCTCTGAGAAGTAGAAGCTTGTTTACTATCATTCAAATCAATGATAGAAACCGCTTTACGTAGATCGATCGAAGTGACTTGTTTCTTGGTAACTTCGTTGATAGCTACCAGAGATCCTCCGATCAACTTGAATAATCGTCGTTTTGGATGCTACATGTCAGCACAATCCATATCTGTCCAATAGGGTGTGTGACTCACCGAGCAATCACCCCCGTCCTGAGTAAGGATACCCTCATGATACTCGTGCTCATGCCATGCGTGGTGTCGCATACCCCTCAGAGCCTCATCGATACATTGAGGCATCTCATCAGGTGATAATCCAGGAAGCGGCGGTAATCTAAAGATCTGAAGTGTAATTTTCCCAATCATTGGTCGTTGAGTTTCTTCACCAACAACCTGAGCAGGCTGGTGAGATGACCCCCTCGCCCGAGCTTGAGATTGGTCGGACTTGAACATTGCAAATACTGGGTATCGCATTTCGAGGACTTTAGCCTGACAGTTCTTGGCGATTGGCGCAAAAGCGATATGGGTCTTTCCGATCGTAGGACTCTTGTCGTCGATCAAGTACTTTGCGATCGTATCCTTGGGAGGGGCAGGAGTAGGAAGTGGTGTAGCGGCTCGACTGTTTGTGGAACCAGATAAGAATCCGCCGTTCTGCGCTACCATTTCCGACTTGGGTCTAGGCTTTCGCGGGGAACCAAACAATGCTCGAATACCTCGGTGAGGGGATGAAGGTGTTTCACGACCAGACAAGGGAAGGAGCGAGGTAGGACGAGCAGCGGCAGGGGCGCTAGTCTTGTCATGTAGAGCCTTGATGATATGTGGGTCTTTGCGGATATCGAGGGAAAGGGAGAATTCAAAGTTCGCACTTTCAACCCTAATCATCAGCTCATGTCACACAAAAGAATGGTGGGACATACAAAGAGAACTCTTGGTTCACACGAGCACCATCCTTGAGAACGATGTAGGGTGTTCGGATATAATCAATCCCATTATCAAGCGTGACGCAAAAGAATGTGTCCTGATCAGGGAGGGGGACGCTCAAGCTTTCGATACCGAGTACTGGATGTCAGCTCAGTATCTGCAGCTTCGACGGGCTGGCTTACCTTTGACGAATACAGTACCAGAGGCTTTACCAGTGCTAGCCTCCTTTGATCGTAGTCGCCTCAACTCAGCAGCGTGCTCATTCTACCTCGTCAGCGACTATCTCGTGGTAGGAAATAGGGGGTACGTACCATATCAGAAGGCCGCCTGAGCTGTCTCCAGGCCCTACTAGCTCCAGCATCAATATCACCAGCCCGTCCATGACTCAATCCATCATATTTCGAAGCGACCTTCTTCTCTCTAACCTTATATCGGCGCTACTCATCAGCTCACCCCTCTTAGAATACAAGACAAACCCACCTCGGACCCAATCCTATCTGTCTCATCTTTGAAAGCATCCAACATAGATTCAGCATCATTGAATCCAAGTGTTAAACGAGGTTGGGCAGAATGTCGAATGACTTTCAATGGAGTTCCTTCTTCGGCAACATCACCTGTACTCATGGATCTCCTACTCTTTCTCCTTGGTTTACCATCTTTATCCTTCTTCTCCTTCTTACCACTAACAGCCCTTTCTTTCTCTTTACCGCTGACAGCTCTCTCCTTCCCCTTCTCTTTAGCTTTAGGAGTAACGATCACAGTTTTAGGCGTAGTAGTAGTAGAAGTGGAAGGCGAAGGCGAAGAGGCAGTAGCTCTAGATGGCGAGATGGGTGCCGATAAATGATCAGGCGCAGGAGGGATCAAAGTCGAGTCCTTGGGTTTCTGCAGAATGGAAAGGGGTTTAGCAAATACCGCCCTGACCCGATCTGGCGAAGTCGATAACGCGACATTGTTCATTCCATCCATCAACCTATCCAAAGCGGATTTAGGTTCTTTGATAAACCCATCATCCTTGACGTTTGATTGAATGACCTCTTCGGCAGATTGAGTCTTTGATCGAGCCATCATGACCGGCCTGTCTGGTTGTGAAGCTCGTCGAACAGAGGGACCATCGGTAGTATGAGCTTTAGCCATGGGAATACCGAGATTGGGCGTCATGGGTGGCGGAGGAGGGAGTTCCTTATCTTTGCCGATTCCAGTACCGATGGCGACAGAGGTCGGACGTCGTTTAGGGATCTCGGCATCGAGAATATGACCAGAAGCGCTAGATGCGTGTCGTGATAAAGTACCGTCAGCCATACGCTGCTGGATAGTCTCTCTGATCATCTCGCGGGAGATTCGCTGTCGGACTCGAGGATTGGTAGATCCAGACGCTTGAGGTGGGGACGCGGGGGAAAGATCGCCAGTGATAGGCTTGATAGGTACCTTAGCCATTGGAGACGAAGACGAGACTGGTCTAGTATTGGAAGCGATAAAGCTAGGTCGAGTGACAGTCACAGCGGGAGGGGTTACTTTGACTGGTGTGGCGACCTTCTCGGCCTCTTTGGCCATTTCCTGCACATCACCCCCGAGGTCGAGATCTCCAAATTTGAACTCGAAACTAGGGATTCGATGCGGGGAATCCTCTCGTGTCTCTCGGGCGATCCTAGGTGGGGGCGTAAGTGGTCTCGATACCTCAGGTTCGACCTCTTGAACTGCTTCCTCAACCGCGACAGGAGCGGCAGGAGGCATGGTAGCAGGAGCAGAAGCATCGAAAGGCGACATCAACCCAATAGAAGGAAGACTGAAGCCTTTTGTGAAATCATAGTCCTGCGACTGGATGTCAGCGAATTTTGCGACTAGGTAACGAAGACTCACCTCTTCCTCGGGGGAAGACCGTTCGGAGCTCTCGGACGGACCACTGTCAGGACTGGGAACTCTAGCCTCAGCCTTGGGCGGTTTAGGTAACCTCCTAGAATTCGCAATTTCTTCCCGCTCCTCCTTCTCGACAGCCTTTTGTAGCGGAGCAAGTCGGGTTGGCTCGGGCTCGTCGTCACTCATCTCCATCTCGAAGCTGGCATCGAAAAGCATTTCCGAATCGACACTCTCCTCATCGACGGAAGGAGTAAAAGAAGGTTGTACAGGGGGAGGTACGCCAAACGTCTGACTAAGACCCGGTGATCTTGGCATTCCAATACCTAGGGATTGGGTAGCCAACATACGAGCAGCTTGCATACGCTCAACATGGCTCGTTCGACCAAGTGGGATCCCACCCTCTTGTCTCTCGGATGCGGGTGACAGGACATTGGTAGCGGTCTGAATCGAGATGAATGGATCGGGCATAGCTCCGGATTGGTGGGTGATGCTGTTGGTACTTGATCGACCCACGGGAAGGGAGGGTTGCGCGGCATTGGCATTGGGCAGCATTTGATGGTCTCCAGCATGGGGAATAGCGGGTTGTTGGATAGGTGCACCAAGACTAGGGGCCGAGTGAGCAGCAATGTTCCGTTCGGCGTGATGCGTCCGTCCGTATGGAATACCGGCAGAGTCGGTATCGGCCATGGTAGGTTCGACCCCAGCCAGTAAGGGGGTAGCATGAACCGAATCGCCCAGGGATGGTGTCGACAGGAATGGAGCGGGCTCATCGCTGGTAAGGTGGAATTGCGAATAATCCTCAAATGCCGGAGTAGACAATTCTGGCGGAGAGAACAGTCCTTCGGAAATGAGAGTATCCATGAATTCAGCCGTAGCCGATTCGTCTCCCAATCCACCATGTCCATCTTCACTCATCTCCTGGCCGACTACATCAGGGTTGGTCACCCGATACTGCCTTCCATATGCCTTTTCAAGAGTTTCCGGTTCATGTAGGATATCTTCGAGTGAATCGTCCCTAGCATCCTCATCTGCCCATTCCCCATCGTCCTCTCCTTCCGACTGAGTGCCTTCGAAACTGACATCGGGAGTCGCTGTCTCTCCAGCAGCGGCTTCAAACTCCTTGACTTCAGGTACAGAGTGGAAAGTGACAGTTTTTGACTTTGTGGGCGAGTCAAAGCTGGCATCACTATATCCTCGAGGACCTTTGAGGCGCCTTGAAGGAGTCATGGATGATTTGATTGGTGTAGGCGAGGGTGAATTATCCGAATACGAGCCGGCTGCGAGCGTCTGTCCTTGGCCGAGGGGAGAGGGAACGATTCCACTAGCCAAGGTAGATTGGGCTACACTGCGTGGAGGCGAGGGCGTAGGGGAAGTATTGTGTGTTCGGAATTGGGAAGGGGAAGCTCGTCTCTTTGCTGCGACTGGCGAAGGGGATGAGAAGATATCATCCTTTTCAACTGGAATTGATCTCGGACTTGGGTGGGTTGGACTTTCATTCGCTTTACTCGATGGAGAGCTTGATAATCCTCCAGATGGAACTCGACGGAAAGGCGATTTACTGACATATTCGTTCCGAGCTAGACCTTTCAATCCCATACTTTGTCGTGGGACCCGTTTTCCAGATCTAATATCTGGACTTTCATTCTCTTTACTCCCCGAAACTATCCTTTCTCCAGACACCCTCCTCTCCGAGCTTGGCGGGGTTGGCCTCGTTCGTTCGGCTGAAACTCGTCTTGTTCCCGTAGATGATCTTCCGCCACTAGCTGATCTGGATGCCGAGCGAGATTTCGCAGTCGCCGAAATTCCAAGTCCGATACTAGCTTTCGGAGTCGATGCCACGCCCGAAGCAGAAGCTGGAGCCTCTCCCATACCCCTTCTTCCAGCCCTCTCATGAATAACCCTCTCCTCTGCCGAGTTGAGTCCAGGTGTCGCGCTAGACTGCTTGAATATCGAATTGGACACAAGCGAGTTCTTGGTGACATGTTTGAAACTCGAGCTTGTTCTTCTAGGGGATGCATCCAATCCTGGAGACTCTCCATCCGACATCCCTGGTGACTTGAGTGGGGATCCATCACGTTTAGCGATTTTCAGAGGCGACCATCCGTGCGCTGATGAATTTATGATAGAATTCCGAGCTGCATTGGCGGGATTGTGAGGGGATGAGAGGAAGTTGAGGCGTGTAGTTGCGGAGGGTGTTGTGTTGGACATTGTACCTGTTATGAGCTCAATCATTCGCACAATTAGAATATACTTACATGTACTGCGCAGTATCTAGGTCGACATGAACGAGTGATCTGTTGTTGACGACTCGGATGATTGTTTACCGAAGTCGGTGCGTTGTTTGGTCAAAGTCGGAATTTGCGATGTGGTCGATGTCGATGTTGATGTTGTAGTCGTTGTCGATGACTATAGCGTATGAATGTGAACAAGAGTCAGTAGTAGTATAAAGAGTGACAAAAGAAGTGACGATGGTATATGAGATCTAAAACCGATATGTCTCTACTGTTTACCTTGATAAGTAAAGAGGGTTGAGGGTTGAATGAAAATCACTCGCGTGGCTAGTACTCAGGGTTACGCAGGGTTACTCAGGGTTTCAAAGGAGGGTTGCCCCTTTTGACCCTGGAAATCAATAAATGATGAATGTGGCACTCAGGCACAACATTCTAAAGGTGGAGGCGAACTTTGACTCGACATCAGAGGGTCGTGGTGACTAACGACTCGAGAGAAGCACAGTAGCGTAGTAGTACATCAAGTATTTCAAGCGCCATGGTCAAACTAGAATATACAGTCCTCAATGCCTTCACCACCTCCCCCAATCACGGTAACCCAGCAGCAGTGATCGTCCTACCCTCCGCCGACAAGGTCAACGAGAATGACCTATTCTCCGCCTATCCCCCAACACAAGCTCTTCAGAAAGTAGCTACCCACCTTAACTACCCTATGACGGCTTTTCTCCTCCCTCTAGATCTAGATGGGAGGTACGCTCTACGATGGATAGATCCGGGAACGGAAGTCCAACTATGTGGACATGCGACCGTCGCTTTGTCCGAGTACCTGTTCTCGAAGGATGGTGCTCCGGGGAGATTGGAGCTGGAGACTGTTAAACATGGGAAAGTCATCTCTGAGCGGCTGGAGAATCCATCGAGGAAGGGCGATATGAGGGTAGCATTGGACTTTCCCCAGATATTGGGTTTCCGGGATCTTGAGAAATCAACTGAAGAGTGGTCTACGATCGAAAAGGGTTTAACAGAAGTCGCGAGGAAAGAGATCCCGATAGCGCAATTGAGGAAGAACGACCACTATATCATAGTAGAGCTTGAAGCTGGTTTCGACATGTCTGCCAAGGGACTACCATTAAACATGGAGAAACTTGTACGTCTCCCTCCCGGTATATCAGACGCAGAGCTGACGGATAGAGCAACTTTGAAGGATTCACTGTGCTTTTAACTCAACCCGCACCCACTGCAAGCTCGAAAGAAGGTCCACATATCCATACACGTGTATTACACGCTCTAGCAGGAAAGAAAACCGAAGATGCTGCTGTGAGCCACTCACCTCCAATAAGTTACGATGACTGATCCCAGACTGGTTCAGCACATTGTGCCCTGATACCGCATTACCTCACCTCTCCCCACCATGAGTCTACATTCCACCGTGACGTGTATGATTTACAAGCTCTCGGGGTGGAACAACAATCCGCAGAAACGGGCGAGATGGTAGTTCAGTGGTTGAAAGATAGGAAAAAGGTCAGGATATTCGGAAATGCAGTAAAAGTAGGTCAAGGAGAAGTTGAACTGGAATTGTAAATAGACACGGCACATCGATGCATGATTTTGCCAGTAGTACAATATTCACCTAAATCCCAGAACTTCTCCGTCTTATTTCTTCTGTTTTTGAGTTCTATCTTCTATTCCTCTATTCTCTACCCTTGGCTTTGGCGCGTTCTACCAACCCTTTCACCCCTTCTTCCGCAACATCATTAACCACTTCAATCACCCCAAATTCCACCCCTCCCTCAATTAGCAGATCTACAACCACTTCCCTATAACTCTCCTGCCTTATCACTCCACCACCCAGGACCAAAGCGGCTTTAGATACGTCCTTTCCAGTCCTTTCCATCTGCCTTACAAGGGAGATGATGGAATCGACGAGGAGGCCGGCGGAAGTATGTACTGCTCGGACAGAGAGTGGGTCTGGAGGTTCTTGGGAGAATGTACGGAGGATAGGGAGGGATAGTGAAGAGATTCGAAGTTTACGTTCGTTAGTCGAGTCGGAAGGCGAGAGGGCTGGGTCAAGGTCGTACTTACTGTCAGCTTGTTTCTTGTGTCAACTGATCAGAGAAGCTCACAACTTTCGCCAACACCTCGCCTGTATTCTTCACCCCGAAATGCTCCTTGATCTCATCCGCTAGCCCACCCCGTACCTCCTCTCCAGCATCAAAATCATCGAAAGCGAATCGAATAGCATGTCGACCGAGATCAAACGCTTGGTATCAGCTTCATTCACCACTGCAATCGAGAAAGCTTACCAGACCCATCGTCACCCAGCAAATATCCAGTTCCGCCACGACGACCGATCTGGCTAACTTGTCCCTTTTCATCCACTTCTAGGCAGATCACAACTGATCCTGTACCGGCTATGACGGCTACTCCCCATGGGCAGTGATGCGTCAAGAGAGCACCACCAAGGAGATGGGCATCATTGTGGACTGCTACTTTCGTTCCGCTAATCTGTCAACATCATGGCAAGGCACATGAGCAGGAAATAGAGAACATACAAGAAAGGACGAAGCAGAGCGGACATTCGCTCCTGATCGAATTGAGTATCGCATCCAGAGATCTGACATCAGCTTGCTTCAAAAGGTGGGGATTCAACAGCTCACCCCGACCCAGACATCTGAGAATCTGATTGGCGACTTCAATTTCCCACCTTCAGGTGTTGGTTTTGATGTGGGTGTGGGGCGATACTGCTCTGGTAGAGCTGCGATAGCTTTCAGCGTGGTATCTGCGATACTGGAAGTCAGCTGAGTCAAATTTCCTTGTGTTGACAGCTCACATTTCGAAAGAAAGCTGAAGCCCGACCTGTTTGTCAGTTAAGAACCTGGAAATGCGAGGAGACATACTTCTGCCATATTCCCGGTTCCTCCTATAGCTTGAGAGACTGTTCCGTTCCTGTCAGAGATGGCAACATCCGTTTTCGTCCCTCCGCACTGCTGGTCAGCTTGAACCATTCGAACTGCTTGAACCATTCAAGTTCGAAGGAGCTTACATCAATACAGATATAAAGAGGGTTCTCGTCCTCTACCTCGGAGTCTACTGCAGCTGTGCCGTTCGGCCCCGACGTAGAGATCTTCTTGAACGCAACTGTACAGACTGTCGTGCCGGTCTGTCCCCCATACACGTAGGATTTATGCGGTACGCTCGAGCTGTCTATCAGCTTGTTTCAGAAGGAAAGGAAGAGGAGACATACTGAAACTCCAACCCCAACTCCTCCTTCCCCCACCTAGCTTTAATCTCCTCTTCTGTGAAATTACAACTCGTAATCAGAAAGAATCCACCTTCCTTGACCACTTTGGCGATTCGTTCAGGATAAACCTGACTTGGTAATTTCCCATCGACCATTTCCTCCGATAAGCACAGCGCATCAAACGTCCCTTTATCCAGTACCAAATCCCATTCTTCACCCTCGAAATCATGTCTTAATAAATCAACTTCCCTCCAGTCGGTAGTTACATCATTAATGATTTCTTCATCGTCGTCGTAGTCCCCCTCGGCCAAGGCTTGGCGTTGTGAGGCCTCAACCTCTTGAGCTAGAGTGATGGATCCTGGGGAATAGTCGGTACCGGTAAGGTGATATCGCTGTTCGGAAGAGGATGATGGGGAGGTTAGGAAGGATAAGAGGAGGGTACCGTTTCCAGTACCGCATTCCATTATACGAGTTCGTTCCGAGTTGGGTGAGGTAGGTGGGAGGTTCTGGTGTGCCCATCTCCGCATTTTCTTCATCGCTTGTTCTCCGAACCTACCATCAGCCCCACTTTGAATTCATGTTTACGGTGGAGGGCACATACCAGATCTCACCCTCGTCACCAGTGTCTCGAAAGACCCCAATCTCTCGGCTGAAATGTCAGCACGGTTCCCTTACCAACGCACGGCCCTCATTTGAATATTGACTCACTCATAAACATCATCCCAATGACTTTTAGTGCCCAGCTTAGAAGGCGGTAACTCCTCTCCTCCGGACATCTTACTGTAACCTAATTCAAGTAAAGTTGACAAGGAAGGGAAAGTCGAATTCGAGTTTTGTCAAATTGAGCTCGACCTTAGACCAATGGAATTGCAGCTCTTGCCCGATGAATGTTGTTGTGGTTGCAGATGAAGGAGGTTTGCTGAGGTTGATCACTAATGCTGGGAGGAATAGAGATAAGAGTGTTAGTTACTGACCATGTAATCCCAGTTAGTCAATACACCGCCGAATTAGCCGAAAGGTAACTAGAATGGGGCCTCCACATTTTAAGCCGCAATATACTTAAACAAGGGGATGGAATAAAGAGGAAGGGCGTGGGTCTGAGCGCGTCAGAGGGTTATCTAATGGTCGTTGTATCCTTGCTACCTCAACTATACTTAGTCATCATGAACAACCCTCTCCTAGCTATTCAAGTAAGCTTACCGACACTGTCTTGTCATGTAGCTGATGAACGAAGAGCCAATATTGGGCAGTCAGAGATTATCTCTCACCTGTAAGTCAACCTCCCCCACTCACTTGCCACCAAGTTGACATGAAGGTTCTGAGGGAAAGTAAATTCAAAGAACATGGTCGTATCACTCCTGGTATGTTCATGCATTTAAACAATTTTACCAGCTGATGGTCAGAGGAATTTGTAGCTGCTGGTGACTTTTTGGCATTCAAGTTCCCGGTCTGGCAATGGTATGTCAGCTACCGTATACCATTCTTGTATAAGCTGACGACAAGGGAAAAGGGAGATTCATCAAGGGCAAGAGACTTCTTACCAGCCGATAAACAGTATCTCATTACTCGTAATGGTGAGCTTACTTGAGTTGATCCGAGCTCTCAGCTCATGTATAGTACCCTGTCTGAGACGAGCTACTGCTATCAATTACACCGACGCAGATGAGGATGCGGAGAAGCTTATGAGTTTCCTCGACGAGGTCAGCTGATTCTTCCCGTCTCTAAGAATGAGTGAGCTGATGATAGGCTGAAGAAGCTCCTGGACCTGATTCCAAAGGAGATGATGATTGGGTAGCTACTCACATTGGACGAGGTACATCCTTTACACATACAGAGAGACCTGTACTGATGAAAGCGCCCGCACCGGATAATCAGACCATGACGGATATCCCAGATATTTCCGACTCTCCCCCACTCGCCCCGAAAGCTGATCCGTCTGAAGCAATGGGTAAATTGAATATCGACGATAAAGGGGATACGATCAATGAAGAGGAGATTCCTGATATGGATGATATACCCGATATGGATGAGGCTGCTGGTTTGGAGGAGGAAGGTGATGATGCAGCTGTTAGGATCGTTCATCCTTCCGAGTATGCGACTCTCGTATTTACAAGGGTCTGGCTGACAAGTAGGGCGGACGTGAAATCGAGTGTTGGACAGAACCTACTCCAGGTTAGGACTTATGATTGTTTAATCAGTTACGACAAGCACTATCAAACACCCCGATTCTGGCTATTTGGTTACGACGAAGTCAGCTCCTCCCTTCTCACACCAGGATAAGCTGATAGGTAGAACAAAACCCCTCTTACCCCCACCCAAGTCTTCCAAGACGTCCCATCAGATTACGCTTTCAAGACAATGACGATGGAAGCTTTCCCCCACTCTGGTGCTCAATTAGCATCAGTCCATCCATGCAAGCACGCGAGCGTAATGAAGAAATTCATTGATCGTATGGAATCTGCCCAGTCCCCAGGAGAGGCATCTCCTTCTAGCGGACCGGTGGGCGAGAAGGGTAAGAAGAAATGGGGATTAGGAGGGATGGTTAGGCGAGTTACTGGTGGTCCTGGTGAGAGGGAGAAGGAGAAGGAGGTGAAGAAGGAGAGTAGTGATGGTAGTGCGGAAGAAGCTTCGGGTTTGCAGGTCGATTTCTACCTTGTTATCGTAAGCTACTCCGGTCAGTCTGATCATGAGCTGACAGGTAGTTCCTCAAGTTTATCGCTAGTATCGTACCCACCATCGAGGTGAGTTGGCGCTTTCGACACAGTCTCGGCAGTAACTGACGTCCAGGTTGATAGTACTACCGCGACAATGCTCTAAGAGGTTGAATAGAGGGAGATTTCACCATACATAATGACATATCACGCCAGTCCTTGTTATACGTTTGTATATATGCAGCTATAAAGCTGTCCGCGAGATTAACCCTGTCATTCGAGTGCACCTCGGAATCAGACTTGCGAGAATGTGAGTGAGTTGCACGACACAATGGCATTGATATAAACATGCATGTCGTCAAAACGTGAGCGTTGCTAGGCGTGAAGTGAGAAAGATGGCTACTGGCTAAATATGTTTTAGGGGTTGTGATATGAAGATGCGATAATCGGGCATGAGCAGTCGTAGCGAGCAAGCTACAGTAACAAGGATTTACGCCCACGATCGATGGTCTGGATCGATGAAGTCGAATCGACAATCCTCACTATTTCATCAGCTCTCTTCTTTGTTTTGGATGGGGACATACAAACTACAGTCCCTACCCCTAGGGCATTTATGTCTAAAATCAGCATCTCTTCCAACCAAAAAATGGATAGATTTGGAGTGAAGAAGGAAGTGAGAAAGGAACATACCCATAAGTACAAGATTCATCGTCGTAGTGACATTTCTTGTTTCTTGCGAATGGGCAAGGGATCTGTTTAGCTAAAAGCGAAAGTTCATGGCATTGATCGTCGTCTAATTCTGGCTTGTCAGCTCTCTGTAGTCCAGCCGGATACTCGGCATCTCAAGAAAGAGTATGGCGAGGGACTAAGAAAAGGGGATACGAGGAAGATGCGGTGGGGAAATATGAGAGAGGAAAGGGACATACCGTATTCGTGGCCGTAGTGGCAATCGTTGTTTTGGCATCCTGATGGGCCTGTTGTCAGCTATGACCTCTTGATGGCCGAAGGTCCATTGAGCATAGAGCGAGTGACGACGGGGACCGGACAGAGATAAGGCGCGAAGGTGGACTTACTCAGGTAGTAAGTATGACAAGGCCTAGGTTTCATATCCCTAACCCCATTATCCCTTTTCCTACCTCCTCTCTTCCCCTTTCTCTCCCTCCTACCACTTCCACTTCCATCAGGTACAGTCCCAGCTAAAGCCCTCCTACCACCCCTCTCCCTCCTCTCAGACGAAGGTTTCTTATGTTGTTTCTTCTTCGCTTCAGTCCAATCATCACCGCCTTTTGGAATTTCTTCCCAATCGAGGGATACTTCTAGATCACCTTCTGATGAAGATGTTGATGCTGAGCCTGTCTTGGTGTGGACTTTTTTGATGGGAGGGGGTTGGGAGAGGATTGATGAGAATGAGAGGGGGGCTACTGGGAGGGGGTCGGTCCTGAAGATGTGGGGGATGGAGAGGGTTTTGTGGGTCGAGTCGGTGGCTTTGTTCACAAATGCGAGTTTGGAGGTTCTGCCCGTGAGCTGAAGATGCGGAAGGAGAAGAGGGGACTTACGCGTCCAAGGGGATTTGAATATCGTGGGTGCTTGCTACGATGATTTGGGTACATGACGGTTGGGCTGCGTAGTGGCCTAGGTACGCTATTCATCAGCTATATCAGATGATGGAGATGGGTAAATGTACCTTGAACTTTGATTTGAGCGGCATCCTTGGTGGTGCCTACGTCCGCGACTGACCATCAGTTCCGTGAAGTTGTCGAGGTGACCATCTTAACTTACCACTAATAAGCCCTTGTGAAGCTGCAAACCCCTGCCAGAACCCTTCATAGACAGCCCACGAACCAATCAGCCCAGCCTGGCATCAGCTACAGTCCAGCGCACCAGGACTTGGTACCTTACCTTGATGAGACTATTTCCCAGATCCACTTTATTAAGGAAGACATGTACCAAAATAGGTAGTTCGGCGGTCAAGGTGGAAAAATCTTCCTTCATACTCCTAATTGCATCCAATAAAGCTTGTGCGGCTGCTTGACCTCCTTGAGGACCAGCTCTGAGAACTGATTCGTGGAACTTTATATCAGCTTGCTCCGGGGGATGGCTTACGATTTGAGTATCTCCGTCTATAATTATCGCGTTGAATGCTTGTCCTTGTCCTTGTTCCTGTCCATTAGAGGTGATAATGGCTGGAGATATTGACGTACGGGTGATCTGGAAGCCAGAGAAGCTTTGGCTTTCCATGAAAGCAACTCCATGTTGGCAGCTTCGGAACTAGCTTTCCAAAGTACTAAATCCTGTTTCAATCTCTCCAATTCATCCGCTTTACTCAGCAGAGGTCCAATCAGAGCTTGTAAACTCGAAAGATGTTGACTAGCTTGAGCAACTACTTCCCTACCTCTATCGCTCTTGGGTGGGGAAGGAGAATTGGAGTGAGGAGGGAGTAAGAGAGATTGCGGAGCTGGAGGGGTTATGATAGGTGTGAAAGATGGG
This sequence comes from Vishniacozyma victoriae, assembly GCA_017654735.1. NCBI lineage: Eukaryota > Fungi > Basidiomycota > Tremellomycetes > Tremellales > Bulleribasidiaceae > Vishniacozyma > Vishniacozyma victoriae. The sequence goes on from JADPYG010000088.1 coordinate 3,215,589, forward strand.
AAAGTGGGTAATGCGGATTTAGGTGGGTCGGAGGGAGTATCGAACATTTGATTCTGACCTTTTCGGGGTGATTGTGGCCGAGAAGCGAAATGATTTGCGGATGCTCTATCCCATCCATCATCTCGAATGGTGAGGTCGTTATTGTGATTCGACCATCTGGAAAATGGATCAAATGGACCTCTTTGGAAAATATCATTATCCCTCTCCCTATCCCTTTGGGAATGGGTTACGGAAATATCATCTCGTGCTCGGATGGAAAGATTGGTTAGGTCGGAAGTATGCCTTTTGTTATGTTGGATTTGGGGTTGGGGTTGTTGCTGCGGTTGAACGTGTTCGCCTATTACGCCATGGGGTGAGGCCATTGGGGTAGTTGAGGTCGAGTACAACATGGTTGGGTCGTGATGACCTAGAAGATTAGCGCCGAGTAGCATTTTGTTTGTTTAATTGGGTGAATGAAAGTGATGGAAGTGATCTAAAGTGAAGGCAAAGTGTACTCACGTTATATCCTATTCACAACTAACGCCAATCCCTCTGATCTTATCCTTTCATCTGGACCCCTGCAAGTCCGTTCTTTTAAGTAATGGGGGTATAATGCAAGGTTAAAAGAAACCAAGTGAGGGTTATGATGTGAATGGTATAGCTCTTAGTATAGTAAGCAGAGCTGAAACACCTCTCTATATAAGGCTAGAAGAATTTCAATAAAGGATCGTCGGTCTATAATGTGCTTCCACTTAATAAGGTTTGTGGGGCACCCAATACTTGGCATAGCTACCCGGATATTTACGAATTATGATACTGGTCACGCCATTCAAGGCCGGTGGAGTAATGAGCACGTATGGCATGACCGGAGTGGGTATATAATCAGTATACGGTGATCTACTTGTTCTCTGTCATTCTTCCTATTCCACTATTAAACAAATAATAAACAAACAAAATGTCTCTACGATTAGGTGATACCGCTCCAGACTTTGAGGTATGTCAATGACCGGCGATCAGCTAGTGATCGGAGTAGTTCTTAGTAAGGATGCTGGCTGATGAGATAGGCCGATACTACCATCGGTAAGATCAGGGTGAGTTTCACCATGCTGGCAAGTGTAGAGGAGGCTGACGACAGTTCCACGAATGGATCGGAGATTCATGGGCCATCATCTTCTCCCACCCCGATGATTACGTGAGCTTACCCACCTCTCTCTCATTGATCGCAGCTGATAGTAGACTCCCGTGTGTACCACCGAGCTCTCAGCCGTCTCGCTCTCCTACGCCGATTTCCAGTCCCGAGGTGTCAAGGTAAATCCCCTGCCCACAAATCGTGACATAAATAACAAACCAGCTCATCGGTCTATCCGCAAACAACGTAGACTCCCACCACGGATGGGTCAAGGACGTTGATAACCTCGGAGGTGGTCACCTTGAATTCCCAATTATTGGTGATGAGGACCGAAACGTTTCTGAGCTGTACGGTATGCTCGATCACCAGGACAAGACCAACGTCGACAAGAAGGGTTTGCCTTTCACCGTCAGGACCGTCTTTATCAGTACGTCTGCGAGAGAAAAGATAGGTGAGGTGAATGTGACATTGATGTACTAGTCGATCCCGCCAAGAAGATTCGATTGACTCTTGCCTACCCCGCTTCCACTGGTCGGTAAGTTGATTTCTTCAAGGAAAAAAGCCATTTCGGTGCTAAATATGCAGAAACTTCCCCGAATTGTTACGAGTCATCGATAGTTTGCAGCTCGGAGACAAATACAAGGTAAGCCCCAACGCACCTGGAAGCCCCCAGGACCCATCCAGGACTTGAGAGGGAGAAAAGCTGACCAGAAGATCACCACCCCCGCAAACTGGAACAAGGGGTATGTCCCTCATTTCTGTCACATCCTGACCACGCTAATGAACCAGAGACGATGTCATTGTCCACCCCTCTGTCCAGGGTGAGAAAGTCAAGGAACTCTTCGGTGATGATGTCAAGACTGTCTACGTGAGTATACTATACATTTTTTAAGATTGGGACTGATGTGACAGCCATACCTCCGATTCACCTCCGATCCCTCCAAGAAGGAGAAGGCTTAGGTCCTGAGCAAGGAGTAAAACAGGTTGTCATATAGAGTAAAAGAGAAGTAGTCACATTGTCATTGATGCAATTGTTTATAAATACAGGCTTGGCTGGTTTGCTACTCACTGGATGAGGGTTTGCTCTCTCACATGTCATGTCTGCTTTTCATGGGCCTCACTCGATTAATGTGGCCTGATCACGTTGGTCCTCAGAGTACCGGCTCAACGGTAGGACCAAACGATCATCAGATAGACAAGGGGATGTAACGGTAGGGACTGGGATAGGGGCGGGGTTCATGGTAATTAGGGATCTGTAAAGTTATTATGAAATGACCTTACGTTCCCCCTCAGATCTCCTTGTCTATAATCCCGTGTAGTTTGAGGAGCAAAGATGAACAAATCACCATATGACAGTCTCAATAGGATGAGGAAGCTGGCGACAACAAGCTCTTCATTCCAATTTTCATCAGTTCAGATTTAGATCTTTCAATTCCACAAAACCGTTGTCCAGAGGCAAGTCTCTCTTCTTCACCCCTTGTTGAGTTGTTGGGCATTACCCACCAACTATCTTTTAGATATTGAGCGAATCTCGAGGCGGCTATGATTTGTATACTTTTTGCGGCATCCTCCCAACTTTCCTCGTGATCACTTGTTTTGCCATTAGGCTTGCATGTGCTAGATCCTGAGATACCTATCCGGGTGTGCCATATGCCAATACTTACGGTTCGTCTGGCCGAAAGCACCCGATACCCATGTTGGAATCGTATGTTCGTGTCACGTTTGTCCAAACAAGCTGTAGTTGGACATGACCAACGACCCCTACGTCAAGGGATGAGAATTCCAGTCAGTGACATCAGCGAAACCCACATCGCTTTACAACGAGGTAAAGACGCGGACACCACTATAGTACGAGCCCTGCATACACAAACAAGAGGAGAAATGATAAAACGCCCTACATCCCTAGGCCACCTTCTTTTACACCTTCCACCCAACTCCTTCATACACCCATCTAAGGGTGCCTCTCGTACTTGCCGACAACGATAGCGTGGTCCCTCTCGTAAGGTTCCAATGTCAATTGCTCTGTAACTGTCAGCGGATATTTTTAAGAGGAATAAAGGGGGACGTACCCTTTGGCTTGATACCCTCTTTTCTCATAATGTTGACTTCACTAGCAAAGACCTGTGCGGCGGGTGCGGTAGAATCAATACAGTTTGCCTTGATGGAAATGACGATAGCACCACCGTTCTTGAGGAAGTGGTGGGCGTTGAGAGCAATGATACGTGCTTGATCGGGTTGAGCGACATCGGCAAAGATGACATCGACCATTTGGACGAGCATTCGGTATTTCTGGGGGTGACGAGCATCTTCTACGATGGGGATAGTGTTGGTACGTAGTTTGGCCATACCGATGAGATCTCGTCCGGAACGGTGAGAGAACTCGACGGCGTAGACTACTCCCTCGGGACCGACGATATCGGATACGTGACTAACGGAGGAACCGGAGGCAGCACCAAGGTAGAGGACCTTGCTTCCTGGACGGATCTAATCGTCAGCTCATGCATTGCAGAAAATCGGGTGATGGCTTACGTGGATGTCATCCAAACCACCGAGGATACCAGCAGCAAGCTTACTCCTGAAAGGATTCCATACTCGGTACTCGACCTTCTCCTCTTCACCCTCGGCATTTGTTGTACCGATAGAGATCCTCTTTTCACCGTAGACAGAGTGTCCAGGGGTCATGTTTCGGGTAACGAGCAAGTGTTCCTTGCCCTTGGCAATGTAGACACCGGCGTGCTTGTGGGGTTCAAGGGTAACGGCACCTGGTCCTCGTCCACCGAGTCCGGGCTTTCCACCTCGACCAGCTCCACCTCGGGGTGCTCCTCGTCCACCACCTCGGCCTAGATATCAGCTTTGATATCTAACGTTCGTAGTGGTATTACTCACCACCTCGTCCTCGGTCTCCACCACCCCTTCCTCGATCACCTCCTCGGCTGGCAAATCCACCTCGACCTCCTCGATCACCACCACCGAATCCACCTCGACCACCTCCTCGTCCACCTCCTCCAAATCCTCCTCGTCCACCACCTCGGTCACCACCACCACCTCGTCCGCCTCGGCCACCTCCTCGATCACCTGTGGGTTAGTTAAGTAAATTTGACCTAGAGTTGAATTTGACGAACCGAAAGGCATTATGTTTTATAGATTTGAGGGTAATGTGGTTGATGTGTATGTTGTCGCTGCAGACTGATTGTCGAACTGCTGCTACTTTTGTTTGGGATGTAGTGTATATGTAGTGATATACAGGTATATACTGATGCGGAGTGCCCTAATGAATGAGTGTGGAGGATTTTCTGGTTTCTGAATTGAAATTGGGATTAATTAAATGTAATTTATATTTAATAAATAAATAGGAAACAAATGGGGAGAGTACGATGACATATAGGTGTCTCAAGAGAAGATATACCATATACCATCACTCAATACACCTTCACCGTGTACAATAGACCTTATCCTCTCCACTACCCCTTCCTCAAGTCAATCCCCCAACGACTCGAAACCAAATAGATACCCGGAACTAAACCCCTTCACCGCCTCTCAAACCAATCACAACAATCCATCGAATCGACGAGTTCAAACCATTCACGAATTACTATCTCTCTTCTATCTTCTATCAATTACTCTTATACAACATCAGTATAATCGTATCGCTTGCTATACCTGCTTTCATTCTTTTGATCATAACGACAGCTCTTAGCTAGTGTATCAGTACAAACAACTCCTACCTACATTCTATCAAACACGCACACGCTACTCGTCAGTCCAGGCGATCATCGAGTCGCGTGCATCTCTCGATATCGCTCAAGTGATTGAAGAAGCATCCCGGCGACCACTCGTGAGTATTCCTAGCCATCACATTCCTGTCCCTCTCTGCGCGTCGCTTGCGGTAGCTGACATACAGACAATGGTCGCCCATCAAGTACCAAACGGGCACCCGGCTCAACATCAGCCATTCCACCCACCGCCTCACAATCATCCCAATGGCCATTTCCCTATCCCCTCGCCAGCCATGTCTAATCAATCTCTACCCGGACCCAACGGCTCGGTTCACAACCAAACGCCTCACCTCCAACATCAACCTGCGCCATACAACGGTGGACCATATGGCGACCCAACTATGTTTATGCAGCCGCCATATCAGCAATACCCTCCTCAAGGTCCTGGACCGCAGTACAATTACCCCTACTTTCCCAACCAGCCGCAACATCAGATGGGAGGACCTGGACCAGCGACAATGCATGGATACAATGGTTACGCCCCAAATGGATACATGCCTCGACAGCCCGTCTCACATATTCCTCAGCCACCCCAACAACATCCCGGACCTCAGATGAATGGACCAGATGGAATGACACAGCCACATTTCAACCAGTTCCCGCCACCTGGAGAAGGGTTCTATAGTCATCCAAGTCAACCTCCTCCGCCATTTGGACAACCGGACGGACCATATCAGCAAAACTATTACCCTACCCCACCATATCAGCATCAACCTCATCAGTTCCCCGCTGGACACCCATACGCCCAAGGACATGGATATGGCTACCCACCTCCTCAACCTATGCACAATGGTCCCAACGGTAACATGTACAACCACCCGCCTCCTCCTCAGTTCCAGCATCACAACAGTCGACCTCCTGCCACCAAGTCCTTGAATCCGTCAGCTCAAGTCTTCCGTGGCCCATCATCATTCGTCCCGTCTCGAGATCATCAACAGTCTGCTACAGCATCAAACAATGGACGTTCGCCAGCTTCAACACAGCCTGCACAGATCCCGGTCAGCTCGAAGGATGTAATGATCAATGGAAAGAAACAGGAGAATGCCCCGGCAGCAGGAGGTCTTGGATTGTCGCAAATGGAACCAGCCGTCTCAAAAGCCCCTTCCGACTCCGGATCCGCCAAATCGAACGTTACTCAAGTAGAGACCAAAATGACACCTAGCATGTCGGAAGCTTCCGGCGTTTCAGCTACTACCGACGGCGACGTTCAAACTCCTGTTGATGATGCTCCAACTCCTACCTCTGATACTGTACTACGACCTTTCACCACCTCGACGCCTCGTGCCGGAAAATTCGAGTTTGGATCTGTTCCCAAAGCCAACGCTGCTGAATCAAACACTGTCGCCAACGCCAATGGATCCACTCAGAATGCTCGAGATCAGCCAACACCAACTGCTGCCAAGCGCTCACTCGGCTCGGCCAACGACAGGATCAGAGTCTCCAAAGGTCGACCATCCCACCTATCTTCAGCCGGCGTGACATTTAGCGTCAAATCACTCGTTACCCGAAACCCCGAAAAATCCCCTGTACAGCATGTCTTCCTCACTCTCGAGCCCATGGGCGAGAGCAAGAAGACTCAGCGAAAGAGTCCTGGTAACGTCCTGGTCTCTATGGGTACTGGTAACGATACTCCTGCTCGGATTGTTGATACGGCCATGGTCATTGGAGAAGTCACAGTTGAGGACATTCCAGCAATTGTTCTCCGATCACCTCGTGCTGAAAAGCCATCCATCGAAGAGCCTGTCAAGGAGTCATCTGCGCCTGTCGAGGAGGCTGCTCCTGTCCCCGCTCTTGCTCCTAAAGCAAAGCCAAGCTCATGGGCTGCGCTCTTGAAACCCAAGACACATGCTCATATTCCTTCCGATATGATGTCTGCTGGTCCTTCATCCGTCCGAGTCTCGCCATCCAAATCCGTCATCTCATTGGCTACCGAGACCGACGCTCAGACCGAGGTTGACCCCGTTACTCCTCGATCTGTCGCACCATCCCTCCCACCTTCCGCTAGTGCTGGGACTCCCGGTCCCCGACCTGCTTTCAACTACGCTGCTGCCGCGGCTATTGGCAGGGGAATCACGCCTCAGGATGAATTGTTGAAATTGTTGACGGACGGTTTGAAAGTTCGACTCAAGGGACCTCCTTCTGCTAGCGTCCCTAGGGGTTTGATCAACACCGGTAACATGTGTTATGCCAATACCGTGAGTCTCCTTCTTGTGGAAGCACGCTCAAGCTGACTTGTAGATCCTTCAGATGTTGGCTTACTGCTCGCCCTTCTCCGAGTGGCTCGTTGAACTTGGAAAAAGGCTTCCTGGCGATCTAGCTCGACGACAACCACTACTCGAGGCACTGTAACTTGCTCTGTCCCTCTTGTGACGTACTAGAACTGACGAACAGTATCGAGTTCTTGCGAGAGTTCACACCCAGTCCCGGCTCTGGTTCTTCGACTCCCTCCGAGAAGGCCAAACCTGTTGGCGCCGCTTACAAAGGTAAAGCCAAAGATAACAAGAAGTATGCTGGAGCCGACGCTTTCATTCCTGAGAACGTCTATGAAGCTCTCAAAGGCTTGTCGAGATTTGATGCTTTGAGGGTAAGTCGAATTTTTTATCCTGCGCCTGCGATTGTTGCTGACTTTCAGCGCGGACAACAGGAAGACGCTCAAGAGTTCCTTGGATGGTTCATCGAGACACTTCACGAGGAGTTGCTCAGGATCGTATCCCGAACCGAATCTTCCCGATCGGCTTCCGCTACTCGACCAACCGAAGGAGACGCCTCTGAGATCGCCCGACCTGTCTCCCCATCCGACGGCTGGCTTGAAGTTGGCAAGAAGCAAAAGACCAATGTCGTCCGTAATACTGAAACCCGTGAATCCGCCGTCACTCGAATGTTTGGCGGTACACTCCGATCCATCCTACATGCTCCCGGTCAAAAAGATTCAGTCATTCTTGAACCCTACCAGCCAATCCAACTCGATATCCAATCACCAAACGTCAAGTCCATCACCGACGCCTTGAGGCAATTTAACGAACCTGAACCTGTACCCGAGTACCGATCTAGTAAAGGTGTTGTCGCTGCTACCAAGCAAGTGTTTATCGAGACTTTCCCTCCTGTTTTGATTTTGCATCTCAAACGATTCGTCTATGATCATGTCGCTCATGATTCCGTCAAGAAGAATAAACCAATTGCCTATGGAACTGAATTGGTTATTCCTCAAGAAATCATCTCGCCTACTAAACGAAGTGGTTCTGCCGTCAAGTATCGATTGTTTGGTGGTACGTCCAATCCCACCGCCTCATATGGTAATAAAGCTGACAATCTAGTTGACTACCACCACGGTAGTTCAGCTTCAGGTGGTCATTACACAGTCGCAGTATCCCGCCAAGACGCCAAAGGCTGGATTCATTTTGACGATGAAACCTACTCGACCATTGCCGAGGAAGACGTAATCGTAAGCCAGGAAGACGCGGATAACGGCAAAGTCGGATTAGTCGGTAATCGAGAGAAATGCGCCTACTTGCTATTCTACCAGCGAGTACGGTAATCATATTCAACGCAAGTGCAGGAAATCGGGAATCAGGATTACAGAAAGTGGTAAAGATCCAAGGCCACGTAATCGAGATTTGAAAGATGAGATCGAAAGATGAAAGGAAGAAGAAGTATAGCATGGCATTGGCATTAATTATTGCATGAGTTTTTCGCATATAGCATTCTAAGGTCGGTAGTGGTAGTGAAAGTGATAAGCAGATTTAAATTCATTTCCGTGTCTCCAGTAGCAGTCCCCAAGTGGGCCAGAGCATACAATAGGTCTGCGCTCTAGGCGGAGGTGGTTCGTGGTTCGGAGGAAAGATTGTCCGGATCGGTCTCCCGGAATTGTGAATCCCCGAAACGTCAACTGTCTTGTTACTGATTTAACGCCGGTAGTCTGTGCTCAGAATACGCTATTGTATATTGTGCATTGACTCTCCCTATCTCTGTCTCTGTCTCTCTCTCTCTCTCTCGAACAGCCCATAAAGCCGCCATACGAATATACACGCCGTCTCCGCCCTCCAGCACACAGCACTCACCCATCATGTCCACCTCAGACCACACGTTCCGCCGAATCATCACCTCCCATCATGAATCCGATACCGACGGTTCCAAAGTCCAAATATACGACGATACCCTCCCCATGCGATCTGTCCTAGATGGCGACGCACACATGACTCCTCTATTCGCATCACTCGGCCTCCCAGCTAGATCAGCCCATCACATCGACCAATCCGGTATCAGAGACGCCATGGCCCTAGCTCCTTCCGTCGTCACCCCAAACGGAGTCAATGGACAAGTAACCGACCTAGCACCAAACGCAAAAGTAGGAATGCACCGAACGAATTCAATCGATTATAATGTCATTCTCAAAGGAAGTGTATGGTTGATTACGCCAAGTGGAGATGGAAAGGAGGAAAGGATTAAAGTACATGCTGGAGAGGTCGTTGTTCAGAGGGGTACAATTCATGCTTGGGAAGCTACGGAGGAAGGGGCTAGATGGTGTACTGTTATCGTTTCTGCTCTACCTGTCGAAGCTGGGGGAAAGGCTTTGGAGGAAGTTGATTTCTAAGGGGTTTGTATTTTAAAGGAGCGGAGTGAGTCACGAGTGCCAGTAAAGGTATCCTGGCGAGGGAACGATTATGTCAAGATTTGTCTCAATCCCGAGTCATCTCCTTGTTTCTCAAGTACCACTTTGAAGGAATGAGCTGATTGTCACTGAAAACAAATGAAGGATATGAACCCCAACCGAGACTCTGACAACAATGCAACCGATGCGCCATGTAGGTTGGCCACGCCGCTACAGTGGTACCATGCTATTCTCAGTACCTTCAGATCCCTGATCACCCCAACCGCTGATCCCCACTCCGAGTATGAGCCCCTAGTGCAGGATACAATGGAATGTCAATCTCACAATGCAAATCGCCTCGAGATTGGGCTAAATGACAAAAGGTCACACAGGGGCACAGGGGTAGATTGGATAATTGTCAAAGGAAGATCGACAGATCAGCGATGTTTCGACTACAAACTCATCTTTCACCGAGAAGGTATAAGGACGCCATTATCTCACTAATACCCCCTCTCATCTTAATTCAATTCAATCAATTCGTTTCCAGGTGATTCGATCTCTTAAAAGAAGATTCAAGTAGATATACAAGACATACGATACTAGTAAACACATTCGTTTATATTCCTCTCCACAATCATCCAAGATGCTAGGATCTCATTCGATTCCTATCCTCTTCGCCCTCTTACCTGCTCTTATCTCCGCTACTCCGTGGTATAGACGCGAAACGCCCAACAGTGTGATTTCCGACAATGCCGAGTCCACCCTGGCCTCCAGTCCTGCTTCCAGCATCGCTTCCACCCTGGCCTCCAGTCCTGCTTCCAGTATCGCTTCCACCCTTGTCTCCAGCATGGTTTCCAGCGGCGTTACCACCGACATGTACGGTTCGTCAGTGATTGCCAGTGCAGGTGCTGCGTCCTCATTAGGCACGTATGTCTCTGGTGTTGCTCCTGAAGGTACGTCCTTCGAGTACTTAGACTACGATGACAGCGCTAATAGTCCTAGCCTACGGCACCAGCAACGTCTCATCTGTGGCCACCTCCCCCATGCCTTCCACAACCCCTGCTGTAGCTCCCCTAGCCATGTGCGGTAATCCCCTTGGTCCCACCTATTTGTCTCAGGCTATGGTCATCCCCAACGAGAGAACACGTCTCGAGGTATGTTCATTATACAATACACACTGACGGAACGGTCGACTGACAGTCAAGTGGGGACCAGCCGGACAAGTCCATGTTGGGCAAGCGGGACCATTCATGTTCCCCCTTTACTGCGATTATACCAATTTCACAATCTACGCCTGGGATGTGGGAGCCAACATCGAAGACAAGACCCAGGCTACGGCCAAGTATGTGAGTGCACCAATCTCTGTGACAGCGGAGCGAATGCTGATGATCATTGTACCGTAACCGGAGGAAATATCGGCCTCACCGCTCCAGTCTTCATCCTGAACGTCATGAACGCCGCTCCGTACTTTGGTATTGTCGACATGGGCGTCGATAAAAACTTGACTTTTACTGGTGACTGCATGTCAACAGTCACCACACTGCCTGGAACATGTGATGTATCAGCTGGTAAGTCACCGACTCTGTTATGAGCACAAACATGCTGATTATATCAGCCCCCCCTGCTGACGCTCCCGCATATGGTCAGAGCGGCGAAGTGTCCAGCAATACCACGGCGAACGGGACTGCTTCGACCGGGGCTGAAACTGGAACTGGAGTTACCTCGGTCGTCGCCTCTAGCGCAGTCTCAGGCGTCACATCGGGCGTCACCTCCGTTAATGCCACTGGCACACCCACCGATATTGCGGCTGGTCAGACCGGTGACGTGACTTCCCAAGGCTCTTCCGTACAAAGTAGTGGTGGCTCTTCTAGGGCCTCCAGCGTCGAGTCTACCGGCGGGACTACAAATACATCCCTTGCAGAATCTACCGGCACTGGTGTAACATCAGGTGGCACCTCACTCAATGCCACTGGGGGTGCTACCGCGATGGAGGCTGGTCAAACTGGCAATGTCACTTCCGACGGTCTCACCTCACCAACCAGCGATGGTACCTCTGCTGGAGTACCCACCGGCGATTCTTCCAACAATGTCGCCTCTGCTCAGTCAGCCAACGTCACCATTTATACCAGCAGCGGCATCACCTATACCAGCAACATCACCTCCATCGCCGAACCTACATCCGTCGTCGACATCACCTCTGCTGAATCTTCCAATGTTTCTTCCGATGAATCAACCGGTGGATCTACCGGTGTTACCAGTGCCGCATCTAGCGCCTCCCCTACGACAGACGGTTCCAGTGTCGAATCTAGCGCCTCCCCTATGACCCCACAGGCCGAGATCACCGATCCTGCCGTGCACTGTGACCATTTCAGGGTCCTTCCGGGTGATATACGCGGCGGTAGAGTGTGTTACGACCATATGTCCCCGGAGCGAATGAAGGAGGTCGATGCGGAAGTGGATAAGGAGATTGCGGAGAAGCACCCGAGCAGTTAGTGTTAGAGTATTGTACTTCTACGAGTAGTGTATGTTATCAGATGCCCACTTGAGCTGCTTTATCTCATTGAGCCAAATTTGCGGGTTTCCCGGTCCCTAGCTGTTCAGTGACATTCTCAGTCGTCTTTGTTCTACCTAGCTTATTCTGACTCGGCAAAAAGACTCAACAGGCCGTTGTAGCCCGCTAGAAGAGTGACAGATGTCCTCCAACTGCACTCAGGCCTACCTGAGGACCTGTGATTGTAGCCACCGAAACACTTCCTAGCACGGCGACCCGAGTGATCTGGGGCTGGTGTTCGCAAAGTGATCAGTCGCGAATGACCTCTTGGTACGACGTTCACTCTGGCAGCCCGCTCTGACTAGTCACCCCCAGTGGGGGCGCTGACCTGTCTAGACCCAGGCGACTGACCCACAAAAACGTACATCGACCGGGACTCGAACCCGGTGCGAGAGCAATCGTGGTTCTGTCGAACTCCAGGATTACGTAACTGGGAAGCTCTCATGTTACCCTTACACCACCGATGTTTGCAAAACGGATGATATGGAAAACCCCCCGGGACGGGCGTATAGAAACCGTATACCCTAGAACTCCGGCGTGCTGGCCTTTTCATGCATCCTTACCTCGCGAAGTCCAGCTTCAAAGGGCCTGGAAGTGACTGCCTCAACTCGTTAGTCTAAAATGGTGTCGTCTGATGTGTAGACTACTTTCTACATGCCTCTAGAGTATCTCTTGAATAGAAGACGCGCGCGGTGGAGGTCGACTTCATTTGCTCGTTCTACATTTCAAAACGACTGAATTCGTCCATATCTTAGTCGACTTACTTTATACCGAGCAGTATGTCTGTGATGGCACTGGAGGACGAGGTGGAAGCCAACATTACCCACTTCGCCCACCGAGCGGAATTCCTCGCCCTATTAGGGATGTTGCTGGAGAAGCTAGACGAAAGTGACGACAAGAACCTGGATGAGCTTGTCAAGCCCATGGGAGCTATTGTGAGTTGTGGGCTCGGCGCGATAGCTGACAGCAGCTCGATCAGTACCTGTCACTACCTGGCTTACTTGATCCAGCCCTCAACGAGATTGTGGGCCCTCTCATGCAGCGACTGACGGCTTGTCTAAGAGACCTGTCCCGAAATCAGTGTCAGCCGCATCTCGGTCCTGCTCTTATCGCAATTGGCAGGATCATCAATTGGGTGATCAAGGTTCGTGGGTGGAAGGCAGTCGGTGAGTGGTCGATCTGATCTCTCTGACGATATAGTACCGCAGTTTCCATCCGACATACACTTCCTACCTTTACTGGCCGACCTCTTGTCCCCACCAACATCGCCATCTTCGTCAACAACGCCTGCTACACCTCATCATCCGCTCCTTTCTACCGATGATGCATGGGAGATCCGCTCCGTCTTGCTTCTATGGCTCTCTCTGCTTCTTACCGTACCGTTCAACTTGTCTGCCCTCTCGTCTGATACCACGCCGATATCTTGCTCCTTCGACTATAGAGCACAACAACGCTTATTCGCCATACCTGCCGCCGGCCTCACTCGTCAAGTGATATTATTGGCAGTTCCACTCCTCTTTCGACCTGGAAAGGAAGGAGCTTATGCTGCGTTGGTCTTGGCTCGGCTGTATTCGAGGGAAGATGCAGCACCAGGATTACCAGGCTTCCTGGATTGGGCAGGACAGGAATTCAGAGAAGGAGAACAAGAGGGAGAAGCAAATCTCATTGCCTCCATATTCGAACTTTTGGCTGTGCTACCCACTCTGATCAGGCCGGAACGACTGGATGTATTGGAGGAGTTCATGGATGAAGTGCTTCTTCCGCATTTAAGGGGCTCGAGGACTGCTGCGACCTCTGGGTTGATACGGAAACTGGCAATCAAGGCTAAAGGGAGATGGTGGGTAGCTCGGATTGGGAGCGAGCGATGTGAGTTGTCAGTTCAAACAATGAATGAGGATGCTGACATGCTAGCGGAAGATGATCTGCCGGATAGTATCGAAGATCTGATAGGAGATTTGATGAGCGGGCTTGGCGATAAGGTGAGCATCATATTCTTACGCAACTCTGCTGATTGTCTAGGATACGATTGTCCGCTACTCTGCTGCCAAGTACCTGGCGCGAATTACAGCGATCCTTCCAGAAAGCTACCAGGAGCAGATCGTCGGCGCTACTCTAGCTCTCTTTGGCGGTACCGAAGATGAACCAGTGATAGAAAGCTCTTTTGGTACAATTGTGGATCCGGGAGGAAGTGGATCAGGAGGAACAATGGGCTTTGGAGGGGCCGAGTCGCTTCGTGGGGATGCCAGGTGGCACGGAGTCTGCCTTGCTCTTGCGGAATTGGCGAGACGGGGTCTTGTAAAGGAGGAAGTTCTTGGCGAAACGGTTGCTTGGGTGCTGAAGGTAAGTCGATCTGCCACCAGCGAGCGCTTACGACAGGCTCTCTCCTTCGATCTGAGAAGGGCATCTCACTCGGTCGGAGCCAACGTACGAGATGCCGCTGCTTACCTATTATGGTCACTATCACGGGCCTGCTCTCCATCTGTCTTCGATCCGTTCGCAACCGATATCGCCACAGCTTTGATACGTGCAGCATGCTTCGATCGGGAGGTTGGAGTCCGCAGAGCCGCCAGTGCTGCTTTCCAAGAAGGGGTCGGTAGATTAGTGAGTCGGGGTTGGAGCAGGGAAGAAAGCCCAGCACTGATGAACAGGGTCTGTATCCTGAAGGAATAGACGTTCTGGGCAAGACCGATTTCTTTTCGGTCAGTGTTCGTCGAGTGGCTTTCACGACTGCAGCTCCGGCAGTAGCGGTGTAAGTGCATCTATCCCAGTCAAGGCATTGGCTGACTCAAAGTCATCGTGTCTACAGAGATACACTACGACAGCACCTGCACAACATAAGTCTGCGGCACTGGGACAAGAGTGTCAGAGACCTAGGGTCACGAGCTTTGAGAGACATTGTCAAGATAGGTGGAGCGGAGGATCTGCATGATGCAGTAGCAATAGAAGTGAGTTGATCCTCGAACCGCAGAAGCTGACGATCAGATCACTGCTCTGGCTTCAGTAGATCCGTGTAGCATACATGGTGGACTGGTAGCTCTTCGAGAGCTGGCGGCAGATCTCGACGCGGAGAATGACGAGTTACTAAAGTCCAAGGTCAGTGATGATGAGAAGTAACAGGGGATGGTCTGACTTGTAGATCTTCACCGCACTCGCTACCATCAGAGCATCTGCGTTGGTGACGGCATCCGCTGCGGACGTCTTGCGAGCTGTCTGTGAGGTCATGATCGTCACTGCTACAACATCGATCCTCGAAACCCAGACTGCTAAGGAGCAAATCTCACACATCATGAAAACCACGATGCGACGTACCGAAGCCGACTGTCAAGAGGCCGTCGCGAGACTGTTTGGGTGTCTGAGTGCCATCCGTTCTCCACAAGCCGATGTCAACAGGCACGTTCGCAAGACGAGATTGTAGACTTCGCTGACGAAGCAGGCTGCTCACTGAGCTCAAGTCTTCTCGTGCTGCCATCCGTCAGAGCTCGGCACTTTCACTGGGATGTATACGGTATGACAGCTGTGCGACAGCAGCCTCGTCAGTCGTCGAGGCCCTTCTACACCAGCTGGATCCAATTGCAAAGGTGATTTCTGCCTGCGAAGTGTGATCTGACAATACAGGCGGATGTTGAAACTCGTCGCTATGCACTTCGCTCGCTAGCTAATATCGCCATCCAACCCATAGCACTCGCGACTGATGTGATCCATGCCATCGTTCAAGCCGCCATCAGAGCACTCTCAGACTACTCGACAGATCAAAGGGGAGATATCGGGTCATGGATCCGAATCACTGGCCTCGCTGCCTTGAGCCAGATGCTCTCCGTACCGACAATATACTGTCAACTCGAACAGGATATGGTGGACTCGGCAATCGGTGGTATCGTTAAGCAAGGTGTGGAGAAGCTAGAACCATGTCGAAGTCAGGCATACACTACATTATCGCAGCTGCGTCAATCCGGACTTCAGTGGTCGAGGCAGGAGGCTATGAACTTCAAGACTGGTTCTAGGTGAGCTGAACTTGTTCGACCAGAACTGATGATAGTAATCCGAATTTCCGCGAGATCCCACAGCTTGATTGGTTCATGTCTGCCATGCCGCTTCTGCGGACCAAGTACAGCGATTCCCTAATGGCTGGTCTAGTCATCAGCATAGGCAGCAGTATCCCATCTGTGGTATGTCTGACCCCGACCTGTGGGACCTGATCTGATGTGCAGTCAAAAACAAGTCTCCAGGCCTTGCTGTCAGCTGTCAAAGCAGACCCAGGACTACTAGAAGAGGTCATCGGCCATCTATCTCGCTTGCTTGCGGCAAACCTGAATAATGTCCGAGCCTTCGTCCCAGCAATGAGCACCATCACTCAAGTCTTGTCGTCAGAGGTGGTTTCGCTGGCGGGCGCACAACGTGGTATTGGAACCCAGTATGTCCTGCACTTTCCGGCCCATGATACGTGACTGACTCATAGTGCTGCCAGAATTGTTTCTTCCGCGTCCAGAGGTATCAGCACGGTCAAGTCCATCGAACGATCGACCGCTTCCCTGAAGCTGTATGTCGCAAGATCTGATGACGTGCTTTGAACTGACCACTAGCTGCATCGCCTTTTTACCGCTCCGTATATCTACCTGCCAGGAGAAGGTCATAGACGCGATCGGGTCCTTCTTGACCCACCGTTTCCCTCGAATTCGAGCAGTGACGGCCGAGCAGTTGTATCTCAAGCTATCGGAAGACGACGTCGATCCTGATCTCGAAGAACTTTTATTGGAGACCAGTTGGACGGACGAAGGGGTTGCAGCCGAGGCCGCGAAAGTGACTGCTTTGCTTCGCACCACTCTCGGGAGTTGGTAGTACTTAATGCATTATTTGCTATAATATCTTGACATTATTCGTTATCTCGCCCAAGGGGCTTTCGTTACAACCTGACCAGCCTCTGCCGTAGGCATACTTCGCGCCTGGACTTGAGGAAGATGTGGTCCCCAGCACCATCCACCAATCCAGACTCCTTGCACTACAACCCTCTTCCCTACCACTTCACCGAGAAACATCTTTCTCAGTCCCGAGTGAGGTTTATTCCAATTTGGCATTTGCGACAAGGAGTGGAGCATGGGTGAATGTTCAGAGAAGGCGGCACCCTTTTTGAACATCGTTATGCGGTGCAGCGACAGGGTGAAGAAGTCAGAGATAGTATCTGGGGTCGTCCTCTTTGAGAGCGCAGTCTCGAGAGCCTGTTTTGGGGACGTATCAGAATCTATAGGTCAGCAGAAGCCTATCACAGTTGGCTTACCCAGCAGCTGAGCAGATCCAAAGAGGTATCTGATCGTCAGCCTCTGATTAAAGGGTAGAAAGAGAGAACAGCTTACGGTAAGAAGCAGTAGTCGTCTAATCCCCATACACCATGCGAGCCCGCCGGCTCAAGCTTATACGTTGACTGCAAAAGAGTGACTAGGTCTAGGTATCTGCAAGTTAGCACCCACAGCCTTAAAGAGCGAGTGCCACCCACCTAGCGAAGACCCTCAAAATCATCTCGTCCTCCTCATCTTCTTTCCCTTCTCCACCAACCCACCCTGAGACCACGCAGCACCATAGACCAAGCATGAAGGCCAGCTCGTGTCCTGTCCCATAGTCAAGTCTTGTCGCGTGACCAAAAGCGTTTGAATTGAGTAGGAGTGGTAGCAATTGTGCTGGTAATTGCTCCGGGATGGAAGGATCCTCAAAGTACGCAGGTATACGCTGGATTGTCAGCATGATGGCAAGCTGCTCGTTTCACTCACACTTTCCACCAAGGCGATGTATCCACGGAAAGCGAGATTTCCGAATCGCTGATTCGCTTGAGGTGCCAGAGGGACCTCTTTCACCCACTCAGTCATATCATCCAGCAAGTTCATCCACACCTGTATAGCCTGGTATCAGCGATATCAGAGTGTCGAAAGCTACCTTTGACGATTGCCCATAGTCTCCTCTGACTATCTCTTTGCCTTTAAGCCTCTCGCATCTCCGCTGGATCCATCCCCAGAACGCGCGAAATCCGGGCGACCTTGGCCATGCGGCAAAAACAGCTTCGTCTGCCAATAACGGGCTTGGTTCTTCCGGATTGCTGGGCAGTAGGATCTCGGTCCTGTCACCTAGTGTGCTTGTCGATCCTTCACCCATATCTTGGGCATGAGGTGCAATGCATCAACCCATGATCGTCCAGTCATGACGTTTATCAATTTATTTCCCACGGTGTTTTAGGCTCACTCAACTGTTGACGAGTTGACCGGAAATTTCAATTGATCTGCATACTTTGAAAACAGTCCGAAGCAGGTCAAGATGCCGCAATACATCCTCAGATTATCACTGGAGCATCCAACTTTCCGTCTACCATCGCTCAAATCTATCGCCGACCTCTACGGATTTCCATTGCGATTTGTGTCGGAAGACAAGCTAAGATCAGTGCTCATCATTGAGCTGGAGAAGGATGAGGATGCCGAGAAGTTCCTGGAGCGAGGTGTACTGGTCATGCAAGTCTTCGAAGCAACATATAATCCGGATCTAAGCTGATATTCAGGTCAGTGTGTCGCCTAATAGCCGAGGGATCATCATACGAGGAGATGCACAAGCAGGTCCAGGCCGACCTCAGCGTGTTCCAGCCGTATATGGACAAGAAGTTCAAGTTCGAGTTCGAGAGCATCAACCATCGCTCGACATCAAGGCGTCAGAGGTACGGACGTCAACTGAGCCGGCCGATATCTGGCTGATCCGCAGGGAAATGATCGATTCGTTCACGTACTGCGGCTTAAGCAAGGTGGACATAAAGAATCCAGAAGTGGAATTCGTTATCTTCGAAGATTGTATGCTGGCCTTCTGTGATACAGAACATCACTGATATTATAGATGACAAAGTCTCGGCACATACTCATGAGCATCGGCTGTCGCGCGAAGGGGAGTTCATCAGGGTATACTTTGGCAGAAGAGTAGGTTTGGCCAGAGAAGCGGTATTGCAAGCTGACCAGGCAGATAGGTTTTTCCAAAGCGAGACCTCTCATCGCGAAGCATGATATCAAGCAGCGAACCTTCTACGGGAATACATCCATGGAGGCTGAGATGGGTTTCCTAATGGCTGGACAAGCTTTGGTGAGTCCATCAATAGGTGCTATTGTATGATGCTGACCCTACAGCCAGCACCAGGCAAGATCATATACGATCCTTTCGCTGGGACAGGATCACTGCTGTATGCTGTAGCACACTGGGGTGCTTACGTCTTTGGCTCGGATATTGATGGGCGTCAAATGAGAGGGAAAAGTAAGTTTTCCGTCGGAGTCGAGATGAAGCACTGATAAGTAGCACGCGGGAAAGATGTAGTGCCCGGTATGCTTCGAGCCGCAGAGCAGTATGGAGTTCGTGATAAATTCCTGGATCTATTCACTTTCGACGTCACGCAGAACCCGCTGCGCAGAGGAGGCTGGGTCGACTCGATCGTCACTGATCCACCATGTACGCGTGCTGCCTTGACCCAACTGACGAGCAGATGGTGTGAGGGCTGGAGCCAAGCGATTGGGCAAGAGAGCGACGAAGAAGACCCCAACGCGCGATGGGCCATGTCTGATGCCGGATGGGACATACTCCCACGAGTAAGTCAGCCGCTGAATCGGGTACGACACAACTAATTTCTAGAAACCCAGATTACAATCCCCCTTGTCGCCCGTACGAAATGGCCAACCTGACATTGGATATCATTCTGCTGGCACGATATCTACTAGTACCTGGAGGTCGACTAGTTTTCTTCATACCGACGATAACGGAAGAATGGGACGAGGTCGATCTGCCTGTTGTAGAGGGTATGCTGGAATTGAAGTGCGGTAGCGGCAGTGTACAGGAGTTCCACAGCTGGGGTAGAAGGGTAAGTCTGCCGAAAATTTCAGAGACAAAAGCTGACCTCGCAGCTGATAACGATGGAAAAGACAGCACAGGATGATGGTCCGCCACCGACGTTCCCGGATCATCGGGAAGTGTATGAGGTGCTCAAAGGTAGAGTACCTGGGCATCACAACTTTGGTCAAAGGGTATGTTCATCTGATTGGTCAAGAGGAAATCGCTGACCAGCCTGCAGTACTTCGAGAGACTGAAGCCTCGCGTCGAACCTTCAGATTCTCCACCTGCCCTTCCTTAAGAGGTCTTATACCTTCGCTTCTTGCATGTATGGCCTGATATGGCGGTGTCCAGAACACCAGCCATATGCACCGTATACCACAAGCGGCCCGTTCCGATCGTGATTAACAAGCTATGACGAAAAGGAATTTGCATATACGCATTATAGACTAATTACATGTCAACGAAGTACAAGCGACTCAGGGAGTCTTACAAGATACTGAAAGGGGAAGAACATAGCACGAACAACGTAAATGGGACATTATACTTGAGAATAAAAGTAGAAGGGAGTAAAGTGTATCGAATATGATTATGGGTATCTATCCAAAGATCAATCCACCATTATAAGCCGCACTACCCGGCGACTGTGGGACCGACATATATGTGTACCCATCGTCATCCTCTAGGTCGATTACTTTGGTGTCTGGTTCCAAGGATTTCGGATCGGCTCGAATGGAATGTATGACCGATTCCCCTCTTGCGACTGTACGTATTGATTCTGGCGAATAATCGTCTACCAGATCGGAGAGTAGCTCTGGAGTGGGGAAATGTGAATGATCGAGATCCATGAACTGGGCGAACAGTTCGTCGTCCGTTGGGTCCGAGCGTGTAGCGGGTGGCTTGGCAGAGGCAGCGGTGATGGGTGCGTTAGCCAGACCGGAAGTGGCAGTGGCCGGTTTGACGACAGGGGCAGTTGTTGACCGGTCTTCCGCTTGGGCCTTCTCAAACTCTTCCATGGCACTCGTCAATGCCGACCAAGGATCGGCAGTGCCGTTTGCCAAAGCAGCTTGAGCTTCAAAGAAGGCTTTATGTCGAATATCCTCTGTCGATTCGATCTTGGGAATAGCTGGCGCAGCAAATTTAGGTGTCTTGTTGAGTGCGGCGGCGTTTGACGTCTGCCTCTTCCTCTTGTTTGCGTTGGCCGTTGGGACTGCCTTTTTGGAGTTGGCTGATCCGGGCAGACCAGCTGGCGAATCGGCAGCGATGGATGGTGTTTTGGGATCTGGCGTTTGACCTTGTACGGCTGGACTTTGACCTGATTTCCCCTTTTGTCGTTTCGATGGAGGTGGTTTGAGATCTTCTACCCGAAGTCCCTTGGGTAGCTTGGCAGCGAGATCTTCCATAGCGGGGGATTGTCGTGTCATTGAACCTCCGACGGATGAGGGACCTTGTTCAACAGCAGCGAGAAGTCGGGTTAACGAAGGTGCGGTCTCTGGATTACTGAGCATCTCAGACATGAAGTTGCTGAATCGGTTCAGTATAGACGTGATACGATCGCGCAGCATGCTGAGGTCGGGTGGGGTTGCCATGTACTTGTCCTGAGCCGCTTGACCAGTAATGACCTGGATCGTCGTGTACTGTCTATGAGCTCCAGCCTCATTATGCATGTAGCTAGACTCACGAATTGAATGACATTCAACAACATGTTGGCATCGTCATTGGCAGAAGCATTGATCGAAGGATTGGTAGCGCGCTCGACAGCGACCATGAACATCTTTGGCATCTTGTGCTGAGCGTCCGCAGCAAGTTGTGGTAGACCCTGCAGATCCGCCACCACTTTGGCCTTGATCTCGTCTGGGACAGTCGTGAATTTCGTTCCTTTGCTTGTGTCCACTCATTCGTCAGTCTCGTCCCGTCATCTCCCAAAGGACACTTACAAAGCCTCTGCCTCATGCTCTCCTCCTTGGACTTGACCCAGAACACGGCCATTTTGGGGTTCTGCTTCATAGCCTGCAGCAATCCGACATCGGCCCCTTGAACATTTTGACGTTGTTGACCAAGGTTCAGTCCCGTGACGCCCTGAGTCTGCTTGCGACCCTCCAAAGCCTTCTTCTGCTGCTCGTTCAACATGCCATTACCGCCTCTAGCAACAGCTTCCAAGAACTGACTCGACATTTGCGGTTGTTGCTGCTGTTGCTGCTGTTGTGGGATATTCTGGCCGCCTTGTGCTTTCATTCGATCGTTGAGCAGGGACTGGTAGAACATGTCTTCGAGTCGCGAGAGGAATTTGGCGTGTACCATAGCTATCTGCATGGCGATCTGGGGAGTTGATCGTGGTGAAGGTCCTGATTGGGTTGGTTCGCCAAAGCCGAGAAGAGCAGCAATCTGAGACCAGGCAGCTAAATTGCCTTCGAGCTGATTATCAGCTCATGCTCGCCAAGTGAGACTTACCTTCACACTACCGCCGTTCTTGTGGACCAAGTTGAAGAGCGCATAAAGGTCGACTGCCCGGTTCTGGATCGCTGGAGGCACAAAGTTTCCAGAGATGTTCAACATTTGCAAAAGATATGTCAAGAATTTGTCTTCTGGAATTGGGAAAGGCAGTTTCGCGAAGTCATGCCCTGCCCACGCTTTGGCTCTATTTGCTGACTGTTGGATCTGTGGTTGCACTTGACCTTGTTGTTGCTGTTGCTGCCATTGTGGGTTTGGATTCGTCTGACCCGATCCGGGTCCCGCGCTGGCTTGGCGCTGTGCTGGTGGTGGCGGAACAGCAAATGAACCAGCTGGCTGCTGGGCGAATGAGGGTACGTTGTTGTTGACCTGAACAGTAGGCTGAATTTGCGGAGTGGTGATATCGACTGGATTGGATTGAGAACCCATTTGGTTCTGGGTTTGTCGGTTCTGCGATTGCTGCATTGCCGCCTGCTGTTGAATTTGCATTTGTCGGTTGTTCTGATTTTTGACTTGATTCCAGACGACATTCTGAAGAGCTGCATAGTCCAAGCCCATCAGTTGATTGACATTTCCAGGGAAGCTGATCATTAGTATCTAGCTCAAGGAAGCCAGAGGGTACGTACACTTTCTCCAGACCATCTACCAGAGGCTGAGGTACATCCATCAATCGTCTCTTGAATTCGGCAATCATCTGCATCAACGTAGTCCTGCCCTGCTGCGCTTGGAACTGCTACTCGGGTCAGCGGGCATCATCAAACCGAGGCGAGATCTTACATTACTGGTACCAGCAACCTTGCTCAGCATCGAGGCAGTGGCTTTCTCCAAATGATCATTGTCCCATCCCTGTACCATCGTGAAGATCCCGGCAGCCTGACCCTGTTGCTGTTGCTGCTGCGACTGCTGCTGCTGTTGTGGTTGTTGTTGCTGTGGCTGTGGCTGAGGTATTGGGGGATGGACACTTGATGAGTGGGACAATGTTCGGTGGTGGTGACTCGGCGTGATTCCACCTGGTAGTTGCTGCTGTTGCTGCATCGACTGGCCAGGCTGGGGAGAAGGAAGAGGAAGTGCGCTTCCATTGTTCTGCTGTGGTGTGACCAGTCCAGATCGTTGACGCTGCTTCATGGCCTGTAGCTGATTGTCAGTTACATCCTGCAATGATGGACCCACAGCTTCAATCTGCCTCTGAGTATCACCGGCACCAGGATACTGCATAGCCTGTTGAGCCTGAGCGGGATTGAACGAATCGTTCCTTGGTAGCTGGGGTTGGGAGGGTTGCTGGATTGGCTGATTCGGCATTCGCTGCCCACCTTGTTGACCCATGTTTTGGTTCTGCTGAGGTTGGGGCTGAGATTGAGGAGTGAATCCATTCAGACCAACGGGATGTGGTCGTTGCTGTTGCTGTTGCTGCTGGGGTGGTTGCTGCGCCTGTTGCGGATTCTGCGTCAACGATCCCATATTGATACTCGTCCCAGCCTGTTTTGCTCGCATCATGATTTGATTGATCGCTTGAGCGCGTTCACTCTTTTCCATTTCGGGATGTGAGCGAAAGAAAGCTTCGAGCTGCTGAGCGGTATTGGTATTTGGCTGGTTGATCTGAGGTTGGATATTGTTCATCGGTACGGGCATTTGGGCATTCTGAACATTGGGAGATGGTTGGAATTGTTGCGGTTGGGTCGGGTTGGGGTAGAGGTTGGCCTGTTGAGCTGGTATACCTTGGCTTTGCAGCATACTGCTTGTTGTCAGCGCAGTCCACTATAAGCGAATTTGAGCTGACCTCTGTAGAGCTTGTCTTCTGCCCTGCTCTGAATCCCCTACTCCGGTTGATAGATTCAGTCCCTGACTCTGAGAGTGATGATTCACCATCCCGCCCATACCTAGAGCGTTCGAGCCCTGTCCAATATTCTGTCCTCCCTGCTGCTGTTGCTGCTGTTGTTGTGACTGTTGTTGGAGTATTTGCTGGATCTGAGCGAGATTGAGTTGCATATTCTGTCCATTCTGTCCATTCTGACTCAAGTTTTGACCCATATTCATCTGGTTCAACTGTTGTGGTTGTTGTTGCTGCTGCTGCTGCTGCTGGATCTGCGGCGGAAGCTGCTGAGCGCCCTGTTGTGGATATGCGAATTGACCCATCATGCCATTGATGTTCGGACTCGGGTTCCCACCCTGACTCTGCAAAGCCAGTAATTGCTGATACTGTCCAGGTGCTGCCGTTCCCGGTAACCCCATCCCCAACCTCTGCTGTTCCAGCTTTGCCGCTTCCTGAGACTGGAGTCGCTGGTAGGTTTGATGTAATCCGTTGAAACCCATCGAGTTCTGAGCGGGATTGGCATTATTCATCATTTGCGAGAATTGCTGTTGTTGTTGAGGATTCGGCTGTTGCTGCTGCTGTTGTTGCTGTTGCTGCTGGTTCTGCTGTTGCTGCTGCAGGAACTGTTGATATAGCGCTGGCGGGATTTGTGATGGATTGATATTTCCCATAGAGGCCATATTGCCCATATAAGGGTTATTCTGATTATTCGACATGCTGAGTGGCGATGAATATCGTGTCCGGGATTGGAGCGTATGGGTATGGATAGAAGGCTATCACGAGAGGAGAGAGACCTTTGTGAAAGTCGGCCGGGGCCTACCAGTCGAAGTATGTGGTGAAGTGAAAGGATATCCGATTATTGGTCCGCCCGACAATGACGCTATTCCACCTGAGACCTGCGCTGTTCAGTCAATCTTGTCACAGGCGTGTAGATGTGGCGACGAGTGAATGGAAAGGTGACATGGTATGATATATGACGACGAAGAAGGCGGGGCGGAGATGATGGGTGTAACAGGTGGCTAAAAGAGAAGACATACCAGTCAATCCCTCCTTCCAAATGGAGTCCGGCCCGTTTCTCCGCACTGCACCTCCTCACTGGGTCCTTTGGATGGCGAGCACGCGACAAACACCCTCACGTTGGCTGCGTGACCGATTGTGTTGAGAGTGGACGTGGTAGGCGACGATATGATGCAAGTTGGTGGATTTCTCGGCGATCGCGGGGACAGTCTTGTGCGTTTTTTGACTGACTAATGAGTGTGGATGGGGCGTAACGCGATTAAGCGATCTTTTGCGGTACAAGTAGGCAGTACAGGAGTCGAGAAATAGGATAGAATACGATATACGATAGACCGGTCGAGGCGATGGATAATTATAGGACAAGTAAAGATTGAGTGATAGATGTATATGAGTCGAGTAACCGTGTAATGTAAACGAATCTCGTGGCCCCTGATTCGTTTCTCTTTGTGTACCGATCCCTTCTCCTCACAGACTACTGTGTTGAGTCTATGAAATAAGATAGTGTATAGATGGACCCGAATAGCACACGACAAAGATACACCGGATCTTTTCCATACGACTAACTGGCCACCTCTTCTTCTTGATCCAAGGCTCACGACGTCAAAGCACCAGTATGTAGTCAGGTACTTCCCCCGCACTGGTAACATCCCTTTTTACACAATAACACAAATTGTGTATTTGACCCAACCCGTAAAAGTGGCGGCGAGGATCCTCTGTTCTAACCCCTTAAATTGATCAAAGCCGTTACCGTGATATTCCTCCACCCTCCCGGATTGATTTAAAGCAGAGGATACCCTGAAACAAGTTCCCGGTCACGCATAAGGGTCGATCAAGGGTAAGGACCAAGTAGATCTTCATAGTCATATAGGCTAGAAGAGTGTAATCCTCCGGTTTCAATTCGAATACATCTTCTTCTATTGTACAACTGGTACTGGCTCGGGATACGGAAGTGGTGCATAGGTCTCATCTTCCGAGCATGCCGAACCCGCCGCCATTTGGTTTCTGGTTCGCAAAGTGGTTCTCTGCGCCTTGCCATACTGTTTTGAGGACGTATGATTCCGACAACAAGAGCTCGATATCGTGGTCTGTCCAACTCTGCGTAGGGAGGCATTGAAGGAACATGATCATTTCCTGTTGATCAGCTTGAAAGCGGCAAAGGCAAGGATGACTGACTTGGAAGTCCATATCTCGCAAACGCTCGGAAAACTTGACTAGGAGTGCAGAGCACACGTAGAGGTGGAATTGTGAGAACGCATCTGTTCCTTCTGCCTTGTACCGTCAGCGAGAGGTGACCGCGAGACGGAGAGGACGTACGAGATAGGTATCCCACATCCTGACTGTACACTTCATACTGATCTCCCGCATCAACAAACAGTTCATCCACCTGAATGCGAACTGCATGAATTCGATACCTTGATCCTCGAAGTGAGCAGCGAGAGGCGCTACACGTCAGTGTGAGTCTGGTCAAGGTGAATTCAGAACTGACCATCGATCCGCTTGACCAGCTCCGACATCCGCTTGACAAGTCTCTGGATACCAGGTTGTTGATTGATGTAATTATCCTGTATACCATCCAGCAATTTCGAAAGACACCAGAACGAATCCGCCTCAATAGCAGCAAGCACAGCAGGATCGAGGTCGCCAACATCAAACATCTCCGGATCCGTGTCTAATCTCAGCTCACATATCATTCTAGCGGAGCGGGGACATACCGATATAAGCGCTCAAAAAGACCTGGAAGAATGGCGTTACCAAATCGTTAATTCCTTGTACGTAACCCGAAGCGGGATGACGCGTTGCCCAGACATAGAGGATGCGCTCTAGAGATCGCTGAGCAGTCATCGTTGACCATAGTGGAACGCCGGGCCTGGTACGTGGCACGTCAATCTCGATTTGATGCCACATCTGGTTGTCAGCCTTGATATCTTGACTTCACGGACCTGTTGATCGAGAGAGGCGAGACCTCGGCCGAAATATTGATCGACCAGTTGCGAGTACTCTTTTCGTTTACGATGTAAAGTCGTGAGTCGAGGCTGGACGGGTAGAGGTAGGTAATTCTGCTTGTCAGGCATGTCCTTACCGTCTCGCATGTGACTTACGAGTAAGAGCTGCCAGACAATCGGCCTGACCTCCTCGGGCACTCCGCTCCACGCAAGTCGTCTCAATTCACCTAGCTAGTCAGCTGACGATCTCAGATCCAGATTTCCAGGTTGACTTACCAAGATCAACGCCGCCTCCATCTTCGTCTCTCCCCCTTAGAACCTTGGCAAATCTCTCCCTCCTTCTCTCTGTCCTTACGCTTCGCTGCCTATTGATCCCCTCTTTCCTGCCTACTGACTTCGGCGTCGTGGATCCGATCTCATGCGATGGGATATTGGACAGGTTCGTAGAGCTCGATGAAGATGATACTTGATTACTGGCTAGGAATGGGAACACGGATGATGGGTTCATGGGTGCCGTTGTCGGTGTCGAGGGGGCCGAGCTTGACAAGTGGAGCGAAGAGAGTAGCTGTAGAGGATCTGTAGATTAGCTTGGTAGATAGCAGAGCAGAACAGCCATACCCCGGAGAATAGCATCCACGTCCTCCCTGATAGCCTCTTTACCTGCCCTAATTGGCTGTAAGACCTCTTCTTCCTCTACAACGGGATCCACCAGCTCCCAAGCACCTCCAGGGGGTAGCTTTGATCCACTAGATTCCCTGTGACCTGTCGCGGTGGTGGGAGATCCCGTTCCCGGTGGTGGGGGTGCAGCGCCCTCGGTATAGGTCTTTGAGGTATTCAAAACTGGCCGATGCGAGACGTGTTGATATGACCCAGAAGCCCAACTTGCAGCTACGACACTCCCAGTAGATGATTGACGCTGATGCCCATTCCCATTGGGCCTGATAGGGATAGGTGCAGCTCCATTCCCCCTCAATCCAGTGGGTAGATCATCTTCGTGATCTGATCCTGAATCCCATGCATCCTCCCATTCGTGTGACCGGCGATTGTTTGACTTTAATTTCGTAGGCGATGGTGGTTTTGTTCGATTTGAAGCTGCTGATGATGGTCTGGGGAAGATTGAGGAATTGAGGATGATATGCGGGTTTGCCGAATGGGGGCGTGTAGGTGGTTGGAATGCCATGCTGTGGTGTCTGTGGTGTATGCGTGCGCGATCGTATATGGGTTTATTGAGTCATGAGAGTATCGTACTTGCAGACTAGAGCCTGTATATGCTTTGGTATGATATGTAATGAGTAGCAAGGTAAGGTAAAGTATAGTTAGTGAGTTGTATGGAGCAAGGTGGTTCAACGTGTTCGGTAATCAATGAATCTACTTCTTCCAGCTAGATTGTTCAAGTTACTCTTTGCATACACTACAGTACAATCCTTTGGGCACTTCTGGTACTCAATCTCGCTCCATCTGCTCATCCAGCACTTGCCTACCGCCGAAATTCGATTTGAACTGCATCGCAGGGTGCCAAGAATGAGTTTGGGCTAATATCCAATGTCCTGATCCGACCTACACTTTGCCCGCTCATTATGGAATCAGACCCACCCACCCATGTATACCAAGATCGACCCGAAGATCCCACCAACGGCAATGCCAACACTGGACGACCTAAATCATCCCAGTCCCGACCAATCTCGCCATTATCTTCATTCTCCCAGAACCCACTTCATCCAGCAACGGCCGTCACTCCAGTGAAATTCGCAGCTACGACAAATGCGTTTCACCTCGCTGTATCACCTACTTCCTCGACTAGTTCAGGGCGCGAAACACAATTAAGCTCCATGTTGTTGAATAATGAACGTTCACCACCTCAAGCTGGATCTTCAACTACTCGACGATTACGACGACCTAGTATGTTATCATTGGCTCACTGTCCGAAAGGCATGGATGATGCGATCATGAATGAGAACAGGGAGGATACGGATGACGAGTTGGAATCTGCAATGGGTAGGGTTCAAGGAGGTTCAAGGAGTCCAAATCTATCGCCTACGAATACAAGATCCAATTCAAACCCCTTTGGATCAGGAGGACAATCAAGATGGGGAAGCAGGGATTCCTCCATGTTTAGTGCTTCACCCACGGGTCAACCATCATATCGCCCGAACGCTCCGCCATCAATGCAGTCTCTCACTACCAATTCGCCGCCCTCAATGTCGGTCTCCGGCGATATGGATCAGGAGAGTGGAGAGGGAGAAAGTATGATGGAATTGACTGATCCCGAAGATTTACGTTCGCCACTTCGTTTCTTACCCAGTCATCTCGATACTTCTGCCAGTAGGCGTAAAGGAAAAGGCAAAATGATAGAGACCGACCCTATCTCGCCAGCCCCGGCCCAACCGACCGGCACTCAAGCGCAAACGACAATCCCAGGTGGACTCGCCGCGTTCAACAGAAAACCACTCCCAGCTACCCTACTGGCGACACTCATTTCCGAAACCGCCCCGCAGGAACATGAAATGCAATCTGAAGCACGGATGCAACGATTCATGCATTCTCATGCATCCCGCTTACCATTTACGCCAAGAGCGTCCAAATCCACTCGAGGCAGGTTCCCCGAAATGGCAGATAATGAAGACGACAACGATCTACCGGCTAGACGACCTTCCTATCGCGATCGAACTTCTTGGACGAATATGAGGATGGATAGTGATAGTGATTCAGAAGATGATGCAGACGGAAGCGAACCGGTGAATGCTGCATTTGCAGCTGGAATGGATCTGGATCGACCAATGTCATCCAGCTCTAGTGCTTTATGGCCTGGTACCGGATCAGAATCAGGCAAAATGACTCCTGGATCTGGACCTCTCGCTATAGCTGGAAGTAGGAATGGAAGTGGTAGCGGGAGCGGAAGTGGAGGTGTTCCTACCCCGCCGACCCAGAGTGGGGCATGGGGCTCTCGACCAGCTCGTATGAGCTTCTCGAACCAAATGATGTCGAGTCCTGGTAGTGGATTGGCTCTGCCTGGTGCGTTTGGTAGTCTCGGGATGGGAGGCGGAACGCCACTGGGCAGTCCTACCCTCGAGCGCTTGGAGGTACGTTCAGTCATTGCGCGTCACGATAGTGCTGACCAATAGCTTGGAGCCTCGCCAGGTGCAAATACTGCTTCCAGCCCTGGTCTTATGCAGTATAGAGAGTCACTCGGTGGCTCCGCCTCGATGCGCCCTGGCAAGAGAAAAGGTGAATAGCATCAAATGCTACAATTATGCAAGGCTAACATGCAGCTCAACCGGATGATCGCTTCGACCCGTATAAACGGCCTCGAGGTACTTCGCCCTCGCTCACTCCCATGTCCCCATCTCGCCCACTATCATCTATGCCAATCCCCTCTTCCCCTTTCGCAGCATCAAATTCAAATAGAAGGCCATACCGCCCGCTCAGCTCTCGATCGCGGCAAGCCTCTCCAGCCCTTAGTATAGGCTCAACATCTGGTGTACTCAGCACGTCGCTGGGGACCAATACCAATAAATCACTAGGAGGAAACTTTATACCGACGGGACCTGCTGCTGCGATAGCAGCGCAACAGGGACAGGCTCCTCAACTTGGTGGACTTGGTTTACTGAGTCTAGCTAATGTTGGGGAAGATACCGAAGGGGAAGTTAGGGCGAACTCAGAAGTAAGAGAAGAAGATGATCGGAGACGATCAGAGGATGATATGGAAGAAGATTGATATGTTGTATCTAGTAGTTGTATAGTATTGGAACATCCTTACCCCACTGTGTATGCAGGTACGGGAATGCTTAAGCGCTCCCCGTGTTTTACATTTGTTACTATAATTTCCCAAAGCGGTAAATGTATTCAACGGTGAAGCCCGGTCGTCACTGCTCACTATCGTCAACCTCTATCTACCTTGGCCACCTATTACCTACCTATATTCACTTGGGATACATATCCTAGCACACTACCCACCAACACACTCTCGGGACAGTTTACATCGTCACAATCTAGCAACATGGCATCCAGGAAGAAGGTTCTATTGAAGGTATGTCCAACATGACTGTGATCATCGTACACCGCTCATGCTCCTTTTAGGTTATCATCCTTGGTGACTCGGGGTGAGTGATTTATAGCTGGTATCGTGTATCCCATGAGGGCAGATATCGTTAAACTATCTATCTTCTCGGCGATGAGGCCATTGGAGAGATCCCTTTCGCCAATATTGGGCGGTCGGACCCTCCCTCACCTTCCCAACCTGCGGTTCTCCGACTCAACTACTCGTACCGGTACCAGGATCAGCGCTGACAATCAGAGTCGGAAAGACATCCCTCATGAACCAATATGTGAACAAGCGATTCTCAAACCAGTACAAGGCTACCATCGGTATGAAACCCATTCACCTCAGGGGTCAAATACTGATATCCAGGTGCCGATTTTCTGACTCGTGAATTGGTCGTCGATGACCGAGTCGTCACTATGCAATTATGGGATACCGCTGGACAAGAACGATTCCAATCTCTCGGTGTTGCTTTCTACAGGGGAGCGGACTGTTGTGTTTTGGTGTACGATGTGAACAGCTCCAAGAGCTTTGAGGCGCTAGATGGATGGAGAGATGAGTTCCTTGTTCAGGTCAGCTATTATTGCCGGATAATATGCGGAAGCTGATGATGATAGGCCTCGCCGCATGATCCCGAGAACTTCCCATTCGTCGTATTGGGAAACAAGATTGATATGGAGGAATCGAAGCGGATGGTCAGTACTTCCAGGTCTCTTCATGGGATCACGACTAATGAGCAGGTATCCCAGAAACGAGCAATGACGTGGTGTCAATCCAAGGGCAACATCCCATACTTTGAGACATCAGCAAAGGAGGCCATCAATGTCGAGCAAGCTTTCCAGACTATTGCCAAGAACGCCCTAGCACAGGAAGCCGAGACCGAGCTGTAAGCCTATGCTCTGACTTTTCGAACTGCACTGACAGACAGATACGCCGACTACCCCGATCCCATCAGAATCGATTCCGAGAGTTCCCAAAACTATGGTTGTAATTGTTAGGTAAACCTGTCGAGATCGTGTTTGATATTTGATGTGTGATTTATCGACGTGTATACATTTCTCCAGCCTCAGACCATTTAATCCTCATAGACTGTAGTCTATTATACTCTTATCGTTTCTGATGCATTCATGACTGTATATAGTATACAATAAATACAGTATTGCGGGATCATTTCAGACGCGTCTTGATAAAAGTAAAATCAACTGTGTTGATGAATGTCAATTGACATTCCCTTCCTCCCCTCGTACATCGCAATCATGGCTATCTATGTAGGTCCCGAGCCGCCTAGACCGATCATCAAGCATAAAAAATCACTCACATATGGGGGACGACATCGTGGATCGTCCACCGCCAATCCATCCAGTCCATATAAATCACCATTACTGAGTAGAGACAACGAAATATCACCTTCTTCCGAAAACATGTCTCTTATCAACTCTCCTCCAGCGGCTTCAAGCTCACAATTATCGTCACCTCCTCCTGTAGCATTGAAGCTCGGCAGAATTCCAAGTATACCTCCTTACAAAACCCCAATAGTGGATGATGAGGAGAGTATGGAAGTAGAAGATCCAAGGACGGACGCTGAAGAGGAGGAGGAAAGTGAGGATGAGTTGGAGGAAGATCAGAGACCAATAGTCCATAGTAAGCTCGCCAAAACGTGCCAGAAGCTCAGCTGATCAATAGTCGAAGCTCGACTTCGCCCTGAGGCACGTACCATGCCACATACTGTAGAACGAATTCTACGAGGGTACCTATCGCAAGATACGGATGAGCCGTGGATGATATCAGGTGAAGAAGTGTATGGATGGGAGGAGATTGATGCACTGGCAAATGTTCTCGAATCTGTGGTCGTTGCGGAGATATGTAAGTGTCCGGTCGTTCTCTGATGGCTCCCTGACGATTCAGCGAATGATACCAACTCGATAAAGCTACAAGACGCCGAGCTGGAGATTCATATCTACAGAATGTCTGAGGAAGCGGACGATGAAATAGCTGGTGAACTAAGTGGTAAGCTGCAGTCGGCTCATGTGAGCGTAAGCTGAGTGAATAGAGGATGAGGGGAAAGACGAGAAAGCTCCTTCGGCAGCTCATACTAAATCATTACCTTCTGAAGACATGGACGAATTATGGGGAAAGTAAGCTCACGAATGCACATCATTGGTTTCGAGCTGACCGTTAGCCTGGTGTACCCCGATAACCTCAAAGAGCGGTTATTGCAGTATATCTACTCGTCGATGTTTTTCTCAGACAAGGAAATTAGTTCAGGAGTGGTGAATTGGAGTCGGTAAGCTCATTCACAGGCGGATCATGAGCTAAATCGTAGGCTGGTTCTCCTCCATGGACCACCGGGCACAGGGAAGACATCACTATGTAGGGCTTTGGCGCAGAAGACCGCAATACGGCTTCAAGATACGTAAGTCCCCTTTGCCTCGTTCTTGCTCCTCTATGACAGAATGGCTGATTCTCAGCTACCGAAGCACAAAGCTTGTCGAGATCAATTCACATTCATTATTTTCCAAATGGTTCTCTGAATCTGGAAAGCTCGTTCAGAAGCTCTTTTCTCATGTGACGAATATGGCGGACAATGAAGATACATTCGTGATTATCATGATTGGTACCGATGTCCCTGTCTTGTTGATTGACCAAGCTGATCTTGTAGATGAGGTCGAAAGTCTCACGGGGAGCAGGACCTCAGGAGGGTCTGAACCTGGTGATGCCCTCAGAGTGAGTTCTTGTTGAGAATCAAATAGCAGGACTTGAATGCTGATTGACAGGTCGTCAATGCCGTCCTGACGCAATTGGACAAGCTCAAATCAAGACAAAACGTTCTTGTTCTCACCACTTCCAATCTTTCCCACGCCATTGGTAGGTGCTCAAGACCTTGCTCGAGGAGTGACCTGATGAGTAGATAACGCATTCATCGATCGAGCAGATATCAAAGAATTCGTACCCTTACCACCCCCCGAGGCAATCTACTGGATGTTACGAACATGTTTCGTTGAACTCATGGATAAAGAAGCGATGAGATCTTTGGAGATCCCTAAATGGATAAATGCCAATAACTCATATAAGCTACAACAGAAGAAAGGGTTGATTAATGGTAATCACGTTAATGGGGATACGAAGAAGACGAAAGCGGAGCGATCTACGGAGTTGGGAATTGGACTCGCGAGATTGGCTCATAGGTGTAATGTAAGTCCAGCGACCATCAATGATGACTTGCTGATGGTGATAGGAATACAAATTATCAGGACGTGTACTAAGACGAATGCCAATGATGGCGCACACCCGATTTATCGGTCGTCAGAGACGGTCTACCTCGGACTCGAATACGATACACAGGCCAGAAAAATGGTTGGACGCCATGGAAAAATTCGTAGAGGTCGAACAGCAGGATAGGGAGAAGATAGGATGGGACAAAGAGGCACTGGGTGCGTAGGTAACCGTAGCCCAGAGTGAGGAGAACATCAGTTTAATTCACTAGATTGTATATAGACTGCGCCGCATCAGGAGTCTGCATATGCTATGCATAGACATCGACTCGTTCTATAAAATACAACTTACCAGTGCCACGACACTAGATATTGGCACATTCACATTGACAACCTGCTACTGCACATTGATCATGTCCCGGTTCACCATCTAAACCACCATTGAACCAAGGTAGGATATGATTAGCGTGTCCACCATGTCGACAGCTTAGACAACAGACGTATGCTGCGTCGAGAGTGTCTGCGAGTCAGCTCCCTCCGAAGCGACGAGATGGTGAGCTTACCAGCCAGCGACGGTTCTTCTTCCCACGGATCGGCAAAGCGAGGTTGAACGTGTAGGAGGCCTGTGAGTTAGCCGAGAGCGGTATAGAGGGCTTACATATAACACATCTCGGAAGGACCGAGGTACATAGCGAGCAAGTCGTTGTCTGACCCATCAGTTCTAGGACACTATGTGTATGAGAGAACTTACACGCTCATTTGGCCATGTTGTAGTGGATCTCAAGACTGCATTCCGATTGATATGCCCTTCTTCCACTTTACCAACTTGGTTGTTACATCTACTCATCAGCTTTAATCAACAAGATTGGAGTGCACATACGCAGGACAGATGATACGTTCATCACCCATCTCCTGGCCCATTTTCCGTAACCTCTCCCAACGATGTACATCGAAATTTCTCCTGGCCGTAAACATCCCCCAACTATCCAGTAAATCCCGATATCCCTCTACCCAACGTTCTACCTGTTTCTTCTCTTTCGCATCGAGCTGAGAGGAGGGTATGAATGCTGATAAGAGCGATACAGTTTGGATATCGGATGTACGGTCTAGGAAAGCTTGTAAGAGGGGTATCGCCAGGGATGTGAGCCCTGTCAAGAGGAGACCATGGAGTGAAGCATGTCGTAGACAGCGTTGGTAGCGGTCTTTGAGGAAGTTTG
This sequence comes from Vishniacozyma victoriae, assembly GCA_017654735.1. Taxonomy (NCBI): domain Eukaryota; kingdom Fungi; phylum Basidiomycota; class Tremellomycetes; order Tremellales; family Bulleribasidiaceae; genus Vishniacozyma; species Vishniacozyma victoriae. The sequence goes on from JADPYG010000088.1 coordinate 3,251,137, forward strand.
TTAACTACAAGTCAGCTTCTGATGTACTCAACTGCTCGAGACTTACAGCTTTGTCACTTAGGTGGAACATGGCAATAGCCACCCGATCTAGTAGTGGGATCGCTTCCTCCTCCAATACACTCTCCCAATTATCACCACCGATCTTAAGCAAGATCGCCCGGATATAGGGATCATCGACTTTATTGATCAATGACGGCCAGTGAGAGTTCCAGAACTCGCTGCCTCGCAGTGCTCGAGATTGGGTCAGGAAACCCGCTATTGTTGATGCCATCAGGCGGTGTTTCTCATCTTTTGGTCAGTGATGCTACGCGAAGGCCAAAGAGGACATACTGTCGCTGTTCATCAGAATGCTGATTGCAGGTTCCTCATCTCCGGAGAAGTAAGCCCAGCAAGCCGCTTTCGTACGTTGACCGTCTTCGATCAGACTGTTCCATCAGCTAGCCACCTTGGCGTGAATCGAGATGGCTCACCGGTTGACCTCCGAGATGACAGCTTTATCGCGCCCCTCACCACAAATAACAACCATCATCCTCCTCTGAGCTTCTTTATCCGTAGGCGGAAGTTTCCCAGTTCCAATACTACCAAGTTGACCATTATCCGTCCTCTTTTCATTAATAGCAAGCACAGCTTCACGGAACCCATTTTCCTGCTCGGTGCTCGGTAGATTCTGAGGCGAGTTTACTTTTTGGACTGGAGAAGGAGTGTTGGGGGAACGAGTAACGTTAGACCATGCTGATGAACCTTGTTTGACTGTTTCGCGACGTGAGCCTGTGGAGCCTGATGATGCTGGTAATTCTGGGCCGACGGGTGGGGTTAGGTAATTTGATGAAGTTGTTGTAGGGCGGGGTGGGGTTGTGTTGTTACCTGCTTCGTCGGTACGTGTCAAGTTGAGGGATAGCCAGAGGGGGTAGAGACCGTAGTGGCTGAGATCGTATTCGCGGTATGTTGATGTGGAAGGCGGCATCACCGTAATCAGATCTACTATCAGCTTATCGCCAAGCTAGTGTAGAGCTGGACTCACGATCAAGTAATTCCCATACACCAGCGAGCCTGTCTCGCCCGGTGAAGCGTGTGGAGATAGCGGCATTCAAGTGGAGCTATAGGTCAGCATGAAACGCTCGATGGGCAAGATGACCTACATCCGCTAGACCATAGCCTTCTTCTGCTTTACACCTCATAGCATACCCCATGTCCCCTCTCAATATACGTCCCAACCCATCAAACCCACCCATAATTTCCTCTTTCTCATCCACATACTCTCTCATTTCCCCAAACCTAGCCCCTTTCTCAGTACTTCGAGGAGTCTGGTAACCGCTACTAAGTCCCGATTTTTGTCGTCCTCCGCGACTCGCTCCCGCCTCGGCCAAGATCCGGTTAACACCCTCTGGAGCCATTTGGAATCGATTCTGTCTCTTGTAGTCCTCGAATGAGATCGACGCTTTATCGTCTTCATCATCGTTCTTGTGGGTATCGCCATGGCTACTTGTGGAGGATGCTCGGGATCGGGCTGGATGGTCATCGGGCGAGATGACATGTAGTTTGGTCGAGGTGGAAATGACCATGTCTCCGCGGGACGCTGATGCGAGCTAAGATCAGTTCTGCTCGGATGTGTCGGACATACAGTTGGGCTTTCGCCTATAGGACCGATAGATAGGGAGCCATCTTTCTTGACCACGAGGATATCTTTCTGACCACTTGGTGTGGAGGGGAATGCAAAAGTATGTAAGTCTTTCTTGGGTGTCGACACTGACATTCAGCCATTACCTGACAAGAGCACTTACATATCCGCATGCCCCCTACTTCCGTGAAATCCTCCTTGCCATCTTTAGTCTCATGCGACCCATTCACAAAATTCCAAAGCGTGACCCCATGCTCCTTGGTCCCAGCTGCCAACCTCCCATCTTGAAGCCATTCCAGCGCTACCACCGTACCAGTCACTTTGAAGCTCAGAGTTTCTATTCCAGGTTTCCTGACGTCGAAGACCTTGACTACACATTCTCCCGAATTGAGCTCGAAACTCGCGAATCTTTCGCCTCGATTTGGATCTGCCGCTAGACCATTGACGGCTCTTGTTGCCCATTGCGCCGAAACCCCGGGTATGACAGAGTTATCTCTAGGCGAAGTTCCCGCTGGTGGTGGGTTTGGCGCTCGTAGATCGTACAATCGGATGGATTTGCCATTCGCTCCGACCAGCAGAGAATGGATATCGGAATGTAAAAAGCAGAGTGAATTGATAGTTTCGTTCGGACAGTATTGTTGTATGGGTCTAGGTTCTGTCGGTAACCATCTCGGATCCTTGGCTTGGGGATTATTGACATCAAGTCGATCTAACGGTCTGCGCCAGCTGGAGTTATTTTCTGGCTGTAGTCGTGAGATAGCATCGGCAACGTCCCATATAAGTAGCGAATAATCTGAACGATGCCTATCGTATCCTGTCGCTAGGTAATTCGAGTCCACTGGAGAGAACGCAACTGCCGTGACTGCTCGAATATGTTTGACGGATAGCTGGGCGACTGTGAATTGGGATGAAGAGGGTGTAGTGTTGTTGGCAGGTAGAGCAAGTGTTGCTGGCGAGATATTGAGGAGCACGGTCCGACCAGAGCTTAGTCCCGTAGCGACCAGATTTCGGTGTGTCGGCATAGGTGACCATGCCATTGCCTGTCATCAGATCTCCCCCACAGCCTTCCATTCGTTCGGAGCTCACCCTGATTTGCCCAACATCAGTCTGTAGACCAATCATGCCCATCTGGCCAACCTGTAAATCAGCAAAACTCAAATCAAAGTACTCACCTCCTTCCTCCACTCGTACATCTTAATCTCCCCCGACGCGGCTTGTGTAGCCTGCCCTCCGACCAGGAAACGACCTCTTCCATCTGCTAGAGAGTCGGATAAGGCTATACGCCGTGTCATGTCTTCTCCTTGACGCGCCATGATCAGCTGCTAGATTGTGTATGATAGATGATTGACTGGTTATCGTGTACTTGGTTTCGGAGACCCGGGATTCAGGAACGGACCAAGTGCAAGTCATCGTTTCGTGACGGGTGTCCATTGTATCACGATCAATTCTAGAGACCTAATCTACCCCACAAAAGCTTAGCCGAAGCAAGACTACCAGACCCTTTAGCCTCCCAACTTCGCTTGCTCCAAAACTCAATTCGGCCAACATGTCAAGACCAGTCTCCTCCGGCAAGATGGCTCAAGATCAAGCGCCTCCGTGAGTCTTGACTTCTCGTCCACAGGCCTACCGGATACTGTAGCCGCACCAAAAGACTAGATCGGTCACTCAGTAGAATTGATAGGAAACAGAGCTAACGAAGTAGAGCGGTCCTATTCAAGCTCGTCCTTTTCGCAGTATTAATGGCTGTCGTCCCAATAGGAACCTACTTTGCAACCCTCAAATATTTCACAAAAGGTGAGCATTACATCCTCCCAATTCTCGGTCCCAGAGTTACGTGATGCGCAGAGGATTACAAGGCCGCTGGTGGTAAGCTGACATGGTAGGCTCAACAACAATATCAGCCATTTGCGCCATCATTACCGCCAACATGGTTTTGGTCGGATATGTGATCGTGGCATTCCGAGAGGACATGGCATATCCATCTACAAGTACAGCAGTACGTGAGAAATTTACGGAGAAGAAGTTAAAGTGAGGATAAAGGGATACTGGTATGCAACTTTTGGACTTTGGCAGGATCCTGCGGGCGGCGTTTCGCTGCGCAGCTGCGCCCCATGGCGGGAATGACTGCGCTTCTTTGGATTGAGTATCGTCAAGGAAGAACAGTCGTCAAGCTCCGACTGCGCCGGAGTATTGGCCGTCACTGACCGTGCTTCATCGGAGTGAGCGGCGGTGCACAGACTAGAAGTAAAGAATACCCTGACTGATGCCGCTTCTACTTCCTTTACCTGGGTCGTGTGTATTGTTCAAATGACTGTATTCCCATAATCACTGCTTAGCGTAGTCAGCCACAGGAATGTATATATATCAGCGCATATTCAGCAGTACATATCCCCCTACCCCTCACACCGGTAGATCATCAACCAATTAAGCTTATTGTCATGAGTGAATCTAGTTTAGACGCGTCTCGTAACTCTTCTCGGCGCTTTATCCATTCCATCAACTCTGTCTATTCTTCTACAAACTGGTCGTCCCTGTCCCTCTCCCTGTCTATAGTACCTACGTCCTTTGTCTATATCTATCCGACTCCCGTCATCGTGACTAGTAGTCTCGCAGACCAACCTCAGCCCAATAGTGATAAACGCATAAGGACAATGGTCTCGTCAAAATCATCAATAGATAAGCGCGATGTCTATTATCGTAAAACCAAATCATCCAATTATAGAGCAAGATCAGCTTTCAAGCTACTACATCTCGACGAGGAGTTTGATCTATTCAATGGCGTAGAGACTGCTGTAGACCTATGTGCTGCGCCAGGTAGCTGGAGTCAAGTTTTGGGCCAAAAGCTCAGGTGAGTTTGACCGTCCTTTCAAAGTGGGGAATGCACGAGCTTATACCGTAATAGACCAGGTAAAGGGACGGGTAAGGTTGTCTCGCTGGACCTTCAGCCTATGGTATGTCCACATTCTACTTGCTGTTTGTCTGTGTTGATGATAGGCGCCATTACCGGGAATCACTATTCTACAAACCGATATTACGCTGCCATCTACGATACCCCTCGTACTCGGTGCTTTGGGTGGGAAGAAAGCAGACTTGGTGGTTTGTGACGGTGCACCAGATGGCAAGTCATCTAAACCGTACCGAGTACATAAGCTGACGGGCAGTCACAGGGGTTCACGATCTAGACGCATACCTACACTCCCAACTACTCCTAGCTGTAGGTCACATGTCGTAACCAAAGCTGATCAAAGGCCCTCACACTAGCCCTCACACTCATGGCACCACAAGCTACACTCATCTTCAAGATCTTCTTATCACCCCTCGACCCACATGCAGGCATGTTGCGTTCACAACTACGTCTATTCTTCCCTGGACCGCTAAGTATAGATGAGGAGCATAGTGGGTTCGAGGAGTTCGACAACGATCCAATCGAGGGAAGTTGTGCTGAATTGGAAATGGAGAAATCTCGTATAGGAAAGCAGGGATTCGATATGCGTGGTCGAAGAGGTGGAGTGTGGGTCAGGAAACCAAGAAGCAGTAGGCAGGGGAGTGGTGGTGAGTCATATTACGCGTGCTCAAGAATGGGCTAATGACCAGAGGCCTTCCTTGTCTGCCGTAACTTTGATCCAACAACGGTACCACTACCTCCTTCCTTCTCGACTGAAGCTCTCAAAGCTCTTGAACAGCAGACGAGTGGGACATTGACGCTGGACTCGCTCGCACATCTTGTCGATGGCTCAAAGGAGAGCAAAGAATGGGAATTCATCAAAGGTTATGTAGGGGGAGGGGACCTTGAGTGAGTCTTTTCGGATGTGTGACGGCCAGCGCTCATCGCCAGTTCCATGGGCGTTGACCTGGAAGCGACTGTACCCCTACCTAGTGAGGCGGGACCATCTCGGCAGACTATGGCCCCACCCGCTATGCGCATTGACCTGTCCCATGCCGCGCCCCGAAGGACCTCGCTCACCCGCCGCGCCGTGGATGGCGCCAGACTCTCGCTGGATTCACTCACTCCTCCATCCGCATCGTCACCTACCTCATTCGGATTCGATAAATCATGGGACCGAAACGCCCCATCTCCACTCCCTTCGCCTATCCTACTTCAGCCCTCCACTGCTCCCGATGGACTGCTGGGTAGCAAAGAGCAGGACATAAGGGGATCGACACCGCATAATGAAGGAGCCGTCAGTCCGGCTTTGAGTTCGAGCTCAAAGAATGACTTGTTCTTCGGCTCGGCTGTAGGTTTACCTACACCTCCGAAACCACTCGCTAGAGACAATAGTATCGGTAAAGGCCTACCCTCATCATGGTCCAAACGAGGCGATCGATCGGTCAGCACGCCGACGAAATCGCCATATAACGATGCAGTTCGGCCTTCAGGACTTCCGCCTACCTTTCAACTCGATCCGTTCTCGTCGCCGCGTCGCAATATTTCTCTGCAAACTCCTGAACTCAGTGTGAACGTGACGGAAGAAAAGATACCTGGCGAAGAGTTGTCGACTCTTCCGACCCTTCCCAAATTCCCCGTTGCCCCTCAAATCGCTCGTCGAGAATCACAACACTTATCGCGAGAATCGAAACGGACCGCCGAGGAAGTCACTCTTGCTCCAGGCGATATTTTGCGGCCCGTCATCGAACCGGACGACTTGATCACTGGATCCCGGATCTCTGATGAGCGGACGTGGAAGCTGGAAAAGAGGATTGGAGATGGAGCCTTTTCCTCCGTATGGTCAGCATCACCTCTTGATGGTCAGGCCGATACTCCTCTGGCCGCTGTCAAGCTACTCGCTCGGTCGACCGTTTCCGCCAACGCCAGGACAAGGATATCGTTTGTCCGAGAAGTAGAGGTGCTCCGGCATATTTCTCATCCGGGCATCGTTTCGTATTTGTCCTCATTCTCTACAAAGACGCACCACTGTCTTGTACTGGAACGGCTGCAGGGAGGAGAATTGTTTGAATTGGTATCGGATCCGGCTAATCGGGATCGCATGATGTTGCCTGGTAAAGGTGATGATGTGGGTGAAGGATTCGTTCGGCGGCTGTTTGGAGAACTTTGTAAGGCTGTTGGGTGGCTTCACGAGGTTCACGCTGTACATCGGGATATCAAGCTGGAAAGTGAGTCAAGATGACCGAATTGATCTGATGTTTAGATATCATCCTAACGGTCAATCCTTTTACATTACCGCCTACCGAGAGCGGGTCAATACCGCTAGATCTCCTGCCGACTCCTCTGCTCAAGCTCACAGATTTTGGGCTTTCTCGCTTTATCTCCTCCTCCTCGCCTATGCTCAACACGCGTTGCGGATCGGAATCATTCGCAGCTCCAGAGATCATCATGGCCAAATCATACGATGGACGAGATACCGATTCCTGGGCTGTAGGGGTAGTACTCTACGCCCTGATTGTTGGGGAGATGCCATTCGATGGGGAAGATGGAGAACGTCGTCGCAAAATGATGAGAATAGCCAAAGCTCAATATTCCTTCCCAACCGATGTGGGAAGTATGGCAGTCAGGAATGTTATTGCCAAATTACTTGTCAGAGATCCGGCAAAGAGGACTAGGGTCGGCGATATTTGGGATGAAGTCTGGATGAGTGGACCTGGAGCTGTGGAGAAGCCTACTAGGGGTAGTAAAGAGGAGCGACTGGAGGGTGGGCGTAAGAAGGTACTCGATGGGTTCCTTGTGGATGGAGAGACTATTGATAAGGTCGCTCTTGCCGAAGAGGCTTGAGGTCACATGGACAATTTTTGTATGTTGTAGTCATCATGTAGTCGTCTTCTTCACCTGTCCATCCAGAATACCTGCAGCACTCGTGCCAAAGCTCAAGCTTGGCCTGTTTGAAGCCCACCGAGCTTTGGCACGAGCGCTGCGTGATGTGCAAACGGACGGCGTTGGAAATTGACTAATTGTATGGGTGAACCACGGCTGTCACCAAATGTCTCACGTCTCAAACAGCAAAACGTAGTACGCGATTCGAATCCGCTCTTCTTTCTACACTCTTCTACATACTTTGTACTTGATACTAACGACAATGCCTCTGAACGATCTCCTACGACGAATTCACGCCAAACAACACGCCGACGCCGCCCGCCAAGCCCATTGCTCGACTGGACGTCGAAACGAAGTGTTACCCGAGCCAAGACCATTCACCCATCCTGAACTCGTAACTTATCTGGAACACTTCAAGACTTGCAAACACCTACATTTCCCAGACCCCCAAGTACGATATTATCGAAAATTTTCACGAACTTGTAAATTACATGCGGATTATATTCGGTCGTTTGATAATACTGTATTGATCGAGATTTGTTGTGGGGAATTGATCCCCTATGCCGATTACGCGGATTTCGGGCACGAAGAACATAGGTGTAAGTCTATGCTTCCGATCCATGCTGACTAGATAGTCTTGTTTGGTGGGAATCATATACCTGGTTTCAGACATATTTACCTAGAATTAGATGAAGCTTTCAAAACCTCCAAACGTAAGTATGATCCCATATATTTGTTGTCGATATTGATATTTTAGAAAGACCGGATCGAAAGAATTTCCCAGTGAACGGCTTCGTTCCAGATGAAGATGCGGAGGAGGAAAAGCGAATTGCAAAGGAGAAATCGATAAAGGAGCAGGCAGAGATATGGGCTCGGATCTTGGCTAAGGGATATGAAGATGATCAAGCGCGCAAAGCGGCCACATTAAAGGATGAGGTCGATGGAGAGGAGGAGGTAATGGATGAGCCTTCACCCAGTCATAGGTTATATGTACTTACCCGGCAAAGATCAGAGACAGTCTAGATAGAGAGAGGGATGCAATATATTTGATTCCGTCTCATTAATACGTTCTTCACCATCACGAATTCTGAGCGTGAACTGTCACTTGTTGAACTATCACCTAGACCACATACTCCTCTAGCATATCAAGTGGACAAGTATGCCGTTTCAAGATTTATGCGAACTACCAGAGTTCAAAGCGTGGCTCGTTACCACACTTGAGCCAATGTAAGTTTTGTTCCTTTTGTCATTTGTCATTTTGAAGAGAGCTGATAAATAGGTGTGATGCCGACCCGAACGCTCTTGCTGATTACGTCGAGGCTCTTTTAAAACATGATGCAGAGATGAGTGACGAGGAGTGGAAGATCGTATGTGTTCCTCACAGTACTCTCATGAACCTATGACTTACGAGCAGTTCATCTCTCGAGAATTAGCAGATTTCTTAGAGGACCGTATGTCCAACTGAATCCTCTACTGTTCAATTCTGACGTATAGACGCTAGACCATTTGTCGAGCAGCTGTTCCAAGCTCTCCAGACGAGATCATTCCTTGCCGCCCCGGTCGCACCCACACCAGAGGTCCCAATACAACCACCAGCAATCAACCCCAACCTATCCGCTAACATCCCTACTGGACCCAGTGCTGTCTCGGCGTCACGTCAGAACGCCACGTCTGCGGAAGCTGGACCATCAGGTCAAAGAGAGGGTGGTGATGTCGAGATGGGCGGTCAGGACAAAGGGCGAGGTCAGGGAAGTGGAAGCGGCAGTGGACGACAACGTTGTTACGACTATCACGGTATGTCCTCAAACCCCCTCGCGGAGATATGAGCTGATGGTGAAGAGAAGGGATACTGTCTGCGAGGTGCAAACTGCCAATATGAACACGATGCCGATGTCATTATACCCACACCAGAGATGATGTTCCAGAACATGTTTATGCCTCAAGGGGGACCACCAAATGGTCCGAATGGTGGACGGGGAGGTAGAGGCGGAAGAGGAGGTCGTGGAGGAGGACCAGGACGAGGTGGACCACCACAAAACGGCGGGTTCCCGGGTATGCCAGGTATGCCATTTATGCCATTCCCCTTCGCCCAACCTATGCCACCTGCTTCCGACCCTAAATCCGAATTCTGGGGATCCAATCGACCACCACAAGACCGTACATCTACAACACTGGTCATTACCGATATACCGCATCAGCACCTCTCGGTTCCAGAGATACGGGAATACTTCTCTCAATTCGGTGAAGTTACCAATATCGCTCTAGAGGGGAAATCAAAACGAGCTCTACTATCTTACGGTACCAATAGAGAAGCATATCAGGCTTGGAAATCGGATGCTGCTGTATTTGGATCCCGTCATGTTAAAGTCCTCTGGCATCGACCTCGACCCGGACAAGGAGATGCAGGACAACAAGCGCTGGACGCAAGTAGAGGTTTAATGGAGAATATGAAAAAGATGGAATCAGGTGAAGGAGTACAGGGAACGACCAAAGCCGTCTACTCGGGCCCACAAGATCTACTACAAAAGACATTGATGGAATTGGAACAGAGGGAACGAACATCGAAAAAGGAGACTTTGATGGCCGAGCAAAAAGTCTTGTTCAAGCGTACAGAGGGAGCTAGTAAGGAGGAAAAGATGAAGGTCTTGGCTAGATTACGGGAATTGAGTAAAGAGATGGAAGAGCTGGATAAACCTCGCCCGGAGCAGAAATTGGAAGGAGGTGATAAAGAACGATTAGACTCTGAATTGGCGAGATTAGGGATGGAGACGACTGCTGGAAAGGACCAGGAAGAGTTGATGAAGTTGAATGCTCAGCTCTCTGCGCTCAAGGACAAGGTGAGCTGCTGTTCTCGGACTTGATGACGGTGCTGATAATTCAGGCGAGTACATTAGGTATCCAGTCATCAAGATATTCTCCCTACGGCCGAGGAGCGCCAAGAGGAAGAGCAAGAGGACGAGGGGCACGAGGAAGCTATGCCGCTGCTCGACCTATGCGACTCGACAACCGATCTCGATCAATCATCATCACTGGTGAAGCACTACAGCAGAGTGAAGCTCAACAGCCCATCAAAGACTGGTACGAGGAGAATGGGGGTAACATGTCGGTCAACAAGAACGGTGTTGTCTTTACATTCCCCAATCGAGAGATGGCCGAAAAGGTAAGCCTCACACTTGTATAATGAGGTATCAGGCTGACAAACAGGTGCTTGCTCTTGGAACAGCTTCCATTCCCGGTAAAACAGGCGAATTGAAAGCTACTTGGCACACTGATGCTCCCAAGGAGTCTGCCGATGTGGAAATGTCGGAAGATCAGAGACGAGGCGACAGAGAAGAGGAAGAGTAGAAGGGTGTAGCAGTATTTAGTAGTCATACCATACAAGCCCGATATAAGGGGCCGAGTCTGAACAACAAATCAAGATCCATATTTGCTACTGAAATCCACTGATCAGTGTTTGACCTAGATACCCAGCTCTTTCTTCATTTCATCAAGACTTTCCCAACCTTTTTGGCTCGCCTCCCATTCTTTCAGCCAGCCCTTCGTAACACTATCGCCAGGAATAGCAAATACCCCAGTGGCCAGCCATTTCTCACCATTGACTTGACTGACTATACTCGGTATGACGGTCCTGGCAAAATTGGTATTACTGTTGCCATCGGCATTGTGGACCCTCCCCCTGCCAGTATGAAGTAAGTCGGAAACGCCACTGACTCCCGCTCTGGAACTTGCTATACCAGAATGTTTATTTTCGAATCGACCATGTAAATCTTCGGATGGTGCTTGAAGAACTGGCATGCAACGTTCGGAACCGATAGGGCCAGTTTGTGAATGGATGGCAAATCCAGAGTCGGCTGCTAAGATCGCTCGAGGCGAGGTGATCTTGTGTACTCGGGTATGGAAAGGCGAGGATGAAGTGGGAGGAGGAACCAGGTACGTCTCAACCGTCACATCCGCTGGTTTGTCAGCCAACAAACAGTAGGTCCATGAGAGTTTAGTACTTACGCCAAGGTTTCCAGATCGACGAAATGACACCTTTATCGGATATGCCTCGGTGTTCAACTTTCCTAGGTACAATCCAACGCTCTCCCTCTCCATCATCCGATAACGCGAGGACACTATCTGGTGCATGTTGTTGGAAATTCAGAGCTCCAGTCGGTACCGAGAACCCAAATTGAGAAGAATAAGCGAATTTACCGTATTTTGCCTGACTCGTCAGCTTTTCTTCAGTTTTGCGTGGGATAATTTACAGCAGCTTGGCGCATTGGGAACGCAACTGATCTGCAGTGTTAGCTGGAAGATACTCACTGGGTGAGGCGAGACTTACTGTCCGGCGCTGAGGACGAACGTGTGCCCCGCGGCATGTGAGAAAACTTGCATCCACGGTTTCGGGATGTGGTATGGTTCTTTCAAGAGTTGGGGTGGATATGGTTCTTCTTTCGCTTGCCAGAATGGATGTGATTCCGGCAAGACCAGAGGCAAGAATGCTTTGAGGGCCCAGTAAGGTGACTGAGGAGAGTTGTAGTCCTTCGAATCAGCACTCCGTTATCCTTGCATCCGGCAAGACTTACTTCGCTCATGAAGAGATTAGGGTACGCCCAGCCAATAGTGAGAGTTCCGTCAGAGCTGAAGACGGATTCTTTCTGGGTGAACCACCTGATGTTCCTCAACAACAGACCTTTGACAATACCCCAAGTAAATGGCGCTGGTAGCTGATTATCAGCAGGATGACATCACTTGACTCACTTCAATATCATCATAAGCTAAAGCACCCCAAAAAGCAGAACAAGCGAAACGATAAGTCATGCTCCTCCCAAAAGGGATGGCAGCTCCATCGGGCGCGAAGAGATGTACCACTTCTGGTATATTCTCGATCGCCCGCTTTCGGTATCGCTCTGCTCGTTCTGGATCGAATGAGCCTGCAAGTCGGGCGTAGATGAGGGAGTAGAATGGGATAGCGAATGAAGTTGCGTAATAGTCGTATGCCTTGCAGGTGTTGTTTGGGCCATCAGATGGAAATCCCTGTACATCAGCATATCTCGCATAGATGGCATGTGACATACGTGAGGCCCATAATAAGACTCGATGAAGTCAAGCTCATCGTCGATCGATTGTTGAGAGTACTCTGCCCCGACTAGTCTCAAGCCTAAATTGATCAGGACACGGAAGACTGGTCATCAGCGGGAACCTCAGTTGGAGCAGAGGACTGACATCGCCAGTTGTTGGTGGGAAAATCAAACTTGTTGGCCTCCAATAGCCAATGACTGATTCTCTTCTTCGCTTCATCCGATTGGGGTTTCCAAAAGACGTCTGGAGCGATTGACAAGGAGAATCCCTGCTGTCAACACAAGATACTGGAAATCCAACAAATTACTCACAATAGCAGCCATCTCGACAAATCTCTGATCATTATCTGTATGATCACCCCAATACTCCTCATGAGCAGAATTTGTCCCATTATCCAACCCCTTCACCCATGCTGCCCTTAACCCCGAGAACTTTGGGTTGTCGGGATCGGCCGCTAACATCGGCGCTAACCCCCATAGAGCTCTAGCATACCCTTCAAGCTCTGCTGCTACTTGATCAAAGTGGGTTCCGGTATGTCCGATCCGTATTCGAGCTCCACCAGGTGACTGACCGGCTTGAAGAGGAATCAGGAGGTCGTGTAGGAGGTTGATTAGGTCATTTCGGGATTTCACTGGGTTCGATGTGATCTTTCTCACTGGATCTGGGGCAGTGTGAGACATCTCGTATGGCGAAGGATGTCCAAACGGGAGTCGCATGGTAGTTGTAGCATCTTCACCATGCCCTTCAGCGAAGTGACCTTGTCGGGCAAGACGGACCGGGGATGCTAATTCCTTGTTGTAAGGTAGATCCGGTTTATATCCTTATAGGGTAGGATGAATTAAACTATCTAGATGGCAATGGTGCCTGTGATGTGCGTTCTGTGTCTGTGTGCTTGAGGATTGACTTCTCAACGCGTTACTTGTAGAACAAACAACACCACAGGCGACCCAAAGGCGACCTTGATACCCAGCTATACACACTCGTACATACGGACAATAACGCCCAGAATTGCGCTAAGCAAGTACCTTCCGCATCACGCCTAAACGACCTCTTGACAACGCCATTGTAAACGTAAATATATAAAGCTCAAGTACCATGTCTACATATCCCAACGCCGGTTCTTCTTCTAGGATCGCACCTGCTTGGACTCAAAGTGATTATCAAGAAGATATGGATGGAACAGAAGAAGAAGATAATGTCTTTAAGGACATGTCGTTCGAAGATGTACTCGAGGAGCTTATTGCGAGATTCATGGTGAATCTACCCCGTATGGAGACTACACCTGTTAGGCTATATTGGCAAGCTGAAGAGGCGTAAGCTTAGTGCTCTTGTGATGGGTTGAGCTGATATACCAGACACTGGTACTATGACGACTTTATTCGACCACTCAATCCCTCACTACCCCCTTTATCTCAGAAACACTTTACCAAGATCCTCATCGCTTCCTCGCCACTCTATGCCAATGTAGTTGATGAAGCGGGGAAACCGATCAATTACGATTCAACATGGGAGGAATACACCAGATACAAGAGGATGGTACCGACCTGTGGTGTGGCATTGATCAATGCAAAAGAGTCAAAAGTACGTTGTCCATATCAAGCAAAGCTGACGAGATAGACATTACTTGTTCGACATTATGGCGCAAAGGCCTGGAGTTGGCCTCGAGGGAAGATTAATGAGAATGAGAGCGAGGATGATTGTGCGGTGCGAGAAGTAGGTCATCCATATCATCATTAGGGCTATACTGATGATACAGCTCGAGGAGGAGACCGGATACGATTGTTCTAGGTCAATAGACCCTAATGCTAAATGCGAAGCCTTCATTAATGGTCAATCATCGACCATGTTCTTTGTTACCGGCGTGGACGAAAGCTTTCCATTCGCAGCCAGGACGAGAAACGAGATAGAGGTGAGTGCATTTCCCAGGAGAGCACTGGCTGACGTCAAGGAAACTCGATGGGTCAAGCTACAAGATCTCCCAACCTGGTCTAGGAAACGACCGAAGACAGCTGAGAAATCGCTAGTCTTCTTCAAAGTCGCTCCTTTCGTGCAGTACGTCTACCGTACTCCAAGAGACATTGATTGACGAATAGTGCGTTGAAGCACTTCCTACACAATCCCAACCGTGGTGATCGATCTCGACCCAAGAACTTGCAAAGTGCCGTTCGCAATGATGCCTCGGTCCCGGCCGCGATCGCTGTCAACTCTGTACCAGCCGTCTCCTCACATCCCATCACCCAGCCGGCTACGGCTCTCGACAAGCTGTTTGCAAATTTCGTGCATAGTCAGGAAGCGGATTTGAAGCGAGGTGGGCCAGGGGGAGATGAGGACAATAGAAATGGGATCGAAAGATTATTCGGAAACGTCAGCGTGTCGGCGAGTGAGCAAGCGAAAAAAGAGGAGAATGAAGACGACGCCCTCGCTCGGCTACTAGGTGCCATCGGTACCAGTGCCACTCCAGCACCCACTCAACAACATCAACAACTGGAACCTGGCAAGTCAAACTTGTTGTCGTTGCTCAATCAGAAGACGCGTGCAGCACCACAAATGCAGCCCCCGCCTCAGCAAGCCTCACCCCAGCAACACGACCTCCAAACGCCCAAGCCACATACTGCGAATCTCTTGGCGATGCTCGCTTCTCCAGCTCAGGTTGCTGCAAAGTCGTCTCAAGCTGCGCCTATGCCTCAAGTCCAGCGTGGTTCGCTTCCTACCACGCCTCGACCACCCAGTCCGCCTGCCGATGATAGGATCAGCAAGCAGAGGGCGCTATTGGAGATGACATTGGCTGGATTGAGTCTCGATACTACCAACTCGGCTCATCAAACGCACCACGTACAGCCATCATATCATGGTGCCGACTATGGCAACGCCAACCAGATCAGCGCATATCACGAGCCTCTTCGCATCAGTCCACCTCAACCACCTATGCAACAGCAGTACAGGCCGCCTGTCCAGCCTGCAGCTTTCCCTCCCTCATCCGGCGCATACTACACCAACAATTCCGCTCAACCACCTCAATCCCATCATTCTGTACCTTCCTATCCCAACGGTCACGGTCCCAGTCCGCCAAGAATCAGGGGCGCTCCCCCTCCCCCGTACGAGTCTCATTACGGCGGACCCGGTCCAGTAAGACCTATGCCACCCGTCGTACCCGCTCAACCGGTACACGACTACAACCCACACGGTCAGGGATACTATGCTCGACCGCAGCCCCCGATCCCTACGCAAGGCCAATCGTATCGTCCACACCTACCTCCTCAGCCTCAGCAGCAACCATTCAGCTCCGGGTTCCAACAGCCTTACCTACCTACCCAGAACGCATATCAGCCATCATATGGTGGTCCTACCGGGTACCAAGCGCCCTCGCACCGTCCTCCACCTCATCAGGGCCCGAGCCAGCTCCAACCTCAACACCCTCCCCCGCAGCAGCAGCAACAACAACCGTATATCCCTTCTGTGCAAGGTCACGTACCCAACAATGGCGGAGGCGGAAATGTTCACCATACCGGGCCGATGCATCAGCCAATTCCCAAGACTGGATCAGGGGGGGTTCTGCTAGCCATGCTGAATCACAGGTAGAGCTGATCGAATTTTCTGGTTCTGGTAGCCTTCATTCTAATACGTGCGGCGAGGCGAATGTAGATTGGGGGAGAAGCGACCTTGTCGGAGAAGGGCTACATTAATTCATTGTCGATATAGTTGTCTATAATTACCCCGAGATTGGACTTGACGATGTAATGCGTGCAACCAGCTTCATTCCTGCCTGAATCCCGGTGGTCATTAAGATACATACATGTGTCAAGTCGATCTGCTCGTCATGCTCTTCCCCAATATGAATCAACTTTATCCGTAAGATCCTTTTCTGCAAATACACTTCTCTCCGGTTTCGTCTTTTCACGATCATCCTTGATCATTCTAGATATGTGACAGGGGTTCCGTGGAGGGTTTGTGAGGATGAGAGAGTATGGGATACGAGATTGATGCAGGGGAAGCACAAGTCAGCTAGGTTCATAATTTGAGAGGTTGATGACATACCTCGAATCCATTCTTGCATCTTCCCCCTCTACTCCTATCATAGCTTGTGGCTCTTTCGCTGCGATTACCTGGTATGGCGTTAGTTTGTGCCTCCAGGAGGATTGGCCAACTCACATATTGATTATCGCAATGGGGACAGTACTCGTCCGCCTCCTCATACGCTGTCATATCCTTCCGGAAAGCCTTCTTACACTTGCCATCAGCTTTGAGCATACCTATTCCAGGTCGACTGCTCACCTTCTTACACAAGAATGCCATCTCCATAGTCTTCTGCAATGGGTGGTCTTGTAGTTCCGCATGACATTCGGGACACTACTGATCAGCACAAATTCCGTCCTCTTCGATTGGGGGAGGCTTGCGTCGTAGAACTTTTTGCAGCATGGTGCCCTGATAGCGACCTGCGCATTCAAGATATGCTTACTATCCAATCAGTCATGTTGTCCACAAGCTGAACATGAATACGCCACATACCACATTTTTAATAGTACTTGTTGGAATTTAAGATTGACGAATTCATGCAATGAGTATAGCCACGCGACGCGACTGGAAGAGCGGGATCGGGCGGGATCCCGCTGATTGCAAGTCAATGCAACGGGATTATCATGAAATGAATCTATAATGCCGATGTTGTCCTCACATTCACTTCCTTCCTTTAACACCTCGTACTTGATTTTATGCTGCCTAATAATTCATCGCTGGGACGACACGGTTACCTTGCATTGTATGCATTCCACTCGCTACATACAAGCTCGTGACTACGCTGGGCTACAAATTCGGGATATACCTGCGTCGGCTATTTCCCAACCACCGGCCCGGCATCGTATTTCCGCCAACACCTCCTTTTGATGACCCTTCGTTCTTCTGACAATGACTGACAGATATATCTTCGCTTGATCTTCCAACTGTACCTCATCCTTTTCTTAACTTGCAGCTCAATCACCACGAATATGTTCGATATCAACGCTCTCATCAAGACTGTTCCTCAGTTGCTGGACCCCAGCATCTCCATCAAGCTGGTAGAGGTTGCCAAGAAATACAATACTCCAGAGGTGAGTCTCATCTGCGTCGCTGTCTATGAGTTTGAGCTAACTCGTATCCGTAGGGAGTGCCCATCACTAGGGTACCCGAATATACTAAACCCGAAGGGCCCAATTCCTATCACTGCTCGAAAGGTGAGCTCATCCTCAACCGCAGTGACAACATGCTGACCAGAGTAGTGGAGACAGCATGGACACAAGGGTTCTTCCCTGGTCTCCTATGGCTCCTTGTGGAGCGACAAAGAATCGCTCCTGGCACCGTGGAGTCGAGCTACAAAGAGGACGAGATCATAAAACACGCTCGAAAGTACCAGGAGAGCTTCAAATCCCTGGCTCGACCTTCGATCAATCATGACCAGGGCTTTCGATTTCAGCTATCTTATGGAAAGTGAGTGGTATGAGCTCTCACGTTTGACAAAAGCTGATGCACCAGGGATTACGAGCTGACTGGGAATGAGGAGGGGAAACAGATCCTGATTACTGCCTCTCACAGTCTGGAGGACAGATATGACCCCAAGGTGAGTTTCTCCACGAGCTGAGAAGTTCCATTGACCGGCAGGTTGGCGCTATCAGATCGTGGGACCAGATGACCAAAGTCGGAGACCCAAACAGCTACACCAGGGACAACAAGCATGAACACTACCTCACAATAATCGACAATATGGTAAATTCGACGTCTAGCATCTTTGAATCGTGCTGAATGGACAGATGAACCTTGATATGCTGTATGAAGCGACTGAGTTGACTGGAGACAAGAAGTACGCCGAAATCGCAAATGCCCAGGCCGAAGCTTCCTCTACCACACATGTCCGACCTGATTGGACTACGTTCCACGTCATCAATATTGATCAGAGGACTCGTGGGGCTGTATTGGAGAAATGCACTCATCAAGGTAAGCTCCTCCCATCATCATACAGTACAAGCTGATGTTTTAGGCTATGCCGATGACAGTTGTTGGTCCAGAGGTCAAGCGTGGGGTGTATATGGATACGCTCAGTGTGGTGGGTACTCCTAAACCTGCTGCCTCCGAGAACTGATAACAGCTTTACGAACTGGCCGAAAAGACTTCCTGGAAATCTCACGAAATCTTGCCGACAAGTTTCTTTCCCTCCTCGGACCCACTGGTGTACCGGAATGGGACTTCGAGGCACCAAAGCCATGTCCATTTGATGCTTCAGCCGCTACGATCACCGCTCGAGGTCTTCAGATGCTGTATCAGCTATTACTACCCACCGACCAGGCTGCGGCAGAGTACTACTTGACAAGGGGATTCAAGTTGATAGAAGATACTTTGAGAGAGTGCTGGGCTAGTGATGCCACTCTGAAAGATGAGAAGGCTGATTTCGGGAAAGATGGCTGGGAACCCATTTTGGCGGTACGTCCCTTCACCCGTCAGCATTGGGATGATAGCTGAGACTGGTAGCATTCCACAATCAATGGGAACGAGAGGGCTACAAGGCGACTCTTGGATCATGGGCTAGTCTGTGAGTCCCATAGACACCCAATTGGTAGCAGGAGACGCTGACGATCAGATGCCGACTACTACTTTGTCGAGTTCGGGAACGAGGCTCTGAAGTTGGCAGCGGGACAAAAGGCCAATGGGCATTAGAGGAAGGACATGTCCACCTCTCGAGTATTCCGTACGACGACATGCATGTAATCGACTCGGACGTTCACATCCTTTTTTGGGGATCAACATGATCCTTTGTGTCTTGGCCCTGACTCCGCTTTTTTGCTGATCGTAGGAGATTGACAGAGGGCATGTACTGCCTCCTGGAGATCGACAGAACTGACTCTGGTTATACAATACCACCACTTGATATGAATTCATATACCACATCGATTAGCTCCGAGCAACGGATGCCGTCGATCAACGGAAGAGACCCAAACGGTCCTGAAGTTGTTGATCGGGCAGCGAAACCGACAGCGAACGATCTGATGGGTTGTTTGACCACGAAAGCAAGGCTTATCAGACACCACCATCGGCCCTCAGTTTATCGGGCATCAACTATTTCGATGGTAGTCCAAAGTCGCAGGGGTTCGAGCGCCCGACAATGGCCGCCAGTTCCCCCTACGGTGCTAAATCACTACCACCTCATAAAACAGCGAACGATGACCAACAAAATCAAGCCACCTCTGGCGCTATATCAGCTTATGGAACAGATTTTGTCCCATCTTAAGTCTCGATTGGCAGAGTCTTGTTCAAGCTGACGGTCACTGTTCACGATCTATGAAACACGCTCATCGATCACTGGCTCCCTCAAACCTGACATCCGCAAGACCGTCCCTTGTTCGTACTCCTCGAGGTGCCAGAGCGGTCTTTTCTACAGCCCACTCTAGGCAGACGTCGTGAGTGGAATGATGTGCTCAACATGCTTCGGCACTGACCTCAGGCCCATTGCAAACACTCGAGCTGCATCTCACGGATTCTCCAATCACGGAAGTGACGATGTGACTGATATAGCCTTCGACGCAGCTGGTGCAGGCTCGTTTCCGATCTCGCTAAACTCAAAGTTGGACAACCCATCTGAGCCCATCATCGACGGGAAACCCTTTTCCCATTGGGATACAGGAACAAAGTTGTCCGTATTCCAGGAATATTGGCGCGAGAACCACACTCCTGAGCGAATTACTTCTATTGGCAGCGGCTCTGACGGATTAGACGAGAGAGCCACGACCGGAGGGGAATTCAGTCATCCTAGTGTTGACTGTGATGCACCAACAGGCTGGCTAGGCAAGCTATACCAACGTCAAACCCCGGTCTCACCAGAGACAAGCGAACACCGCTCTGTTTCCAGGGCGTTGTTGGGTTCACCCTAAGGACAAGGCAGTTGTGGCTCAAAATGATGTATGACGTGTCGAACAGTTGTAGAACTCGAGAGATCACCGTGGACGCTCCAAACGGTGATCTGCAAGCAAGAGACTCGTGCTTGATTCGTAGCACCCTAGGGGGAGTTATGCGAACAACCTCGGACACTTAAGCTGTTCCAAACACTACTGGACCGTGACCTTTGGGCGTAAAGATCGTGTGGCATTTGATAAGGTCACCCTGCCTTGCCGTTCTATCCAGTAGCCTCCTGGCTCCTGTTGTCGAGCATAGCATCAGCTGTCTGCTCATAGAGGGACACTACCGACTCATCGAAGTCTGTCCGTAGTCTGCTGACCCATCGAATCCGCCTGGTCTGCCTGCACTGGCTTTTCATACGCCATTCGAACTTTCCCATCGGCAAGTCCCGAACCCTACTCGAGACCGCCTCATGATTGCTCCCTCGTCAGTGGCATGCACCAATCCCTACCTACACACATAACGAGATCCGCCTTCCCACACAAATTCCGCCCGGTTCCCGAAAACGCCACTTCCGGATGCTTGAATCTTCCTTTATTGCTCTGCACCGTGTTTTGTTTTGTCGCCTACTTGAAATTTGTTTATTGCTCCGCTCATCGAGGCTGACGATCGGCCCAGGACATGCATATCGCATAGCAAGCCGAGTGTATGAGAGCACTAGCGTTGGACGGTATTGGGTGGTATGGAAAACGATGTTACGCGATTTCATCCGGACATTAACACACAAACACACACAATCATGGCAATATCCGAGACAGGTGCAAGCCATGCCTGTTTGTGTGTTGGCAACGGTCAACATCCCGGCATCCAAGACGTTGAGGCGAATGGACCAGACACCCATCAACAGCTCATCAAATGCCGTGGACGAGAAGTCATGGATAGGGATTGAAAGGCACCACATCTTCTGACTTGATCCGAAGAGATTTCATTCCCAGACTCGAAACCAACCCATTACCCTCGACCCCGTCGGTGAAAGAGCCGAAAACCTCTTAATATCCAACAAGACATCAAGAATTCGTGATATAGGGGTTGATTGAACCGCACCGCTCCTCTATATACTCTTCACATGGATCTTACCCCGTTATTTTAACATTACATCCTTGTTTCATCACACTTTCGACCCCGTTTGCTAGGTGTACAAGGTCCAGATCCACTAAACCGAGTAACGTAATTACCAATAAATAAGCAATAATGATCGAATATCGGACCTTCTTCCTCAAAGGCTAAACCAAGTTAGATATATAAACTGTCAATTGGCTTCATCTAGAAATCATTCTCTTTACACTTTCTTGTATACACAGCACACTCCTTCTACACGAACATCACGACGAACACGCCAACGATAATACATAATACACTTTACTCATTCTTCCAGTTACATTAGCATAATGGATTACTTTAAAAAGAAGTTCGCGGTACGGGGCAACCGAGGGAAATCCGGGGCTGGGTCTTCCAAAACATTAGCTAGACCATCGACTCTTTATGTAGATTCTCAAAAAACATCCTCCACCTCCCAACCCGTACAATCATCCAGGCCGATGCTCAGCAGAGCCTCATCGGCACCTGTAGTGACTAGACAGACATTAGCCTCAGAACAATCTGATATCCTCAGATATCCTGCTCTCCTCCCTTATACTTCATGTCCATCACCCCCAACACCCTCCCACCCGGTCGAGCGGCCGATCGTCTTGCGAATGACCAAGGGGCCTTCCGAGTTACGGTCCAACCTTCCGAAAAAGGTGCCAGAACCAGTCCGACCCCTGACGTCTCGAAAGTCGGTCGCTGCCTCACCTCCGTTCGGTTCCAAGTCCGCATCTTTCACCACCAGCGTGTCAGAGCCCGCACTCAGTGAGCTGGTATCCTCGCCTTCGGCTACTTCAATCACCATTATTCCTCCATCTCCAACTTCCGCCACACCTAACGCGTCCGTCAACGAGACTCCCTCCGCTCAAGTCACCGATCAAGCACAATCGAACTCCACCGGTCTGCCGGTCACTACTCCGGCTGTTGAGCAAGGAATACTATTCCCCGCTCTTCCCGTCGCGGCACTCCCGTCCCCTAGCTCCGAGTCTGGAAGTGAACTCTGCACCCCATCTCCTTCCCTTGGCGCCTTCGCTCTCCCCGAATATCCAGCTCGGCGACCCGTCGCCGACTCTTGCATCCCCGAGGAGACGGCCAGTGACGGCTCGCCCGATTCTATCAGGAGCCGAATGGAACGGGAGTCAGCAGAAATCGTGATGGTAACTGCCCAGCTCGTCGGACTCCCATCCCGAGCTGTGCTCCGCGAATTCAACTCCCAAAGACCGATCACCCTCGACCTCAGCTCGGCAACGCGTAAACCCAATCATATGCGACAAGTCAGCGCGGGTCCATCAAGGGTGGCTGGTCCATCCGGTGCTCCCATGTCGCCCAATTACGCGCGACCTTTGCCTCTGGAAAGTATGTCCCCGGGCTCTACTCCTAAAGCACTTTCCAGGTCGAACTCGCAGGGATTAGAGGTTGAAGTTGAGGAGGAAGAGATGTCCGAGCAGGCCACACCGCCGTCTAGGGGCAATCCATTCCAAGCTGCACTTGACTTCCTGGCCAAGCAAGCGCTAGAGGAAGGGGTTGATTCCGGGGTGGACGCGTCGGCAGTGGGTGCTGCTCATTGAAGAAAGGTGTTTGTTTGTTCCTAGTCTTGGTTATCTTGTAGCTGAATGTGCTCTTGTCGGTATAAATCATACACGCCTTGTAGAAGTACAGCTCTGTATATACATCATGGTTGTGGTTGTTTTTGTTGTTGTTTGCTCTAGGTAATTATGCATGGTGTGTCTTTCCTTGTACTTGGTGTAAGTAGCCTTAAAAGGAGACGCGTCTAAATTGTGTTAGTTAGTAATATAAAAGTGCCACATTGACGTCACGCGTATCTATTACCTAATTGAGTAAGGGTAGTGAAAAGGAAAAGAAAGAAAGAAAGTCGCGTCTCTAGAGTGATCCTTCCTCGTGCATTCACATTCACCCGATCACATTCAACCGTACCCTGTCCCTCATATTCATTATTCAATCACTCGTACATGTTCATACTATAGTAGCCTGTATTCTACTCAGTCTCCTATCACCAACCTACGCCCTCGCCATCATCCAATCTACACGATCAAACCTAATCCACCACTCGATCCCCGCCACAAACTGATACTTCCCGTCAGTAACGACAGACGCGTCCCACAATTCGCAGATTCATTTCGATACCTTTTACGCATCCGTCCATTCGTCCGAGTCACGAAGGTTTGACTCAGTCTCAGTCTTGAATCACCACTCTACAGTCACTTCTTGATCTCGGAGTAATCGTCATTGGCCTTTTGGATTGAACATAAAGCTGGACAATCGACTCGGCGGACGCGACCTGGTTTCATCGCCGTCCCTTCGCATACATATATATATCAGGAGGGAGAACGGACTGGATCTGTTCATCATCTTTATCCCCCCAATCGTTGATTTTTGTTATTATCGACATTTCGCATACTCGACTTGAAGTCCAGTAATCTCCAAATTCACTCTTCCTCTACATCGCGACTAGATCGCGTCGCGTTCTTGCAATGAACAGAGGACCGGCCGCCCACTCGATGGGCTACTCCATGGCCGACATGAACAACATGCTCCCATACAACGCGTCCACTGGCCAAATGGTCTTCTACCCCCAACCTGGGCCAATCGACTACTCGCATCCTCACGCTGGAATGAATATGGCAACCGATCACATGAATCGAATGACAGTCCACGACACTCCGCTAGGTCGGATGGCGCTACCCATGTCGGGCGGACAACAAATCAACATGATGAATCACGGTCGATACACGCCTTCGCCCGCTACGGATGATGGAATGTTTGAACCGATGGACGAAGGAGGAGCACCTCATCTGGCATTAAGATCGCATTCTCCTTCTCTCAGTGCCGCATCTTTGCGACACCCCCATCATCCTGTCATCTCCCCCACCGACGAAAGGACACGATGGCACCCCCATCATCAGCAAATGATGCACCATCAGCAACAACAGCATATGCATGCCATGGCGCAAATGGGTCGACCAAATATAACTCAACGACACTCGATCCAAATGACTCAGCCAGTCCAGCGACCTAGTGTTCAACGACATCATTCACTTCAAGTAGGGCAAGCACGATCCGCCAGTCCTCAGATCGTAGGCGACATCTTTGACGCGCCGGGCAACGGATCACCTGTTCGACGGGCCAACAGCTCGCTCGGGTTTGAAGTGGTACAACCTCCAATGGAACTCGACGAGGCGGTAAGCTATCCTACCCTCACCCAATTTCTTGCTTACATGCAGTACTTTAACAACCAAGAGCAACCAGGTATCACTCCCTCCAGAGCACTCGGTCCACCACCTACCCTCCCATTCAGCTTCACCAATCTCGCCACTCAGCCAGCTGTCACGCCCAATGACAAAAGAGGTCCTTGCGAAGAACCATCCTCGGTCGCCACCTCCATGACGGCTACCAGCTCATCGTCGTCGTCAAGCGGATTCGGTACACGGGTCGCCTCTCACGAAAGCATTGACCGACGATCATACAAGGGTTCCAGCGAAGAGGTCTCGCCTTCTCGAGCCGTCAGCGTCGCTCGTGCTGCCGAGCCCTCGTCGCGACCTGCTGTACGCCCTGCACGATCGGGTGTCATTGGCGGACGAACCAGTGCCAAATTCTCTCGCGTCGCTGTCGATCCCGGAGTCGAAGGATGTCCACCTGGTCCTCGACCTACGGAACGACCAAGCCCTTCATTCGCTTGTATCATTGGTCAGGCAATCCTCGCTGCGTCCGCCGGCGGTCTATCCCTTGATCACATCTATCGATATGTCGAGAATGTCTATCCATACTTTACCCCTGGCGAGCCAGCTTGGCGAAACTCGGTCCGACACAACCTCTCGATCCACAAGATGTTTGAAACGATCCCTCGAACTGAAGATCACCCACCCGGAAAAGGAGGTATCTGGGTCATTAGTGAAGATGAACGATGTCATTGGCCCGCTCCCGACAAGTTTGTCAAGAACTTTCCGCCCTCCCATCCTCATCACGCAAACTGTAAACAGACGCTACATGAAGCTGAGAAGGAGCAGGCGCTTATCGACAAGGCTGCCGCGGATGGAACGGTATATATCCCTAAAAAGGCGAAAAAGACCAAGAAAGCCAAGGACAAGGAAGAGGGAACCGACATGGTCCGAACATTGTCGGCACAAGAGATGGTTCGAGCAATGTCGTCTCAATCCGAACTCCACATGGCATCAAGTGTAGCACCTCGCACCCTCACACCGCAAATGATGCACCTACCTCTTCCTCCTCAACCTTCCTTTGATCAGAGTTCTTCGATGGCACCACCACTACAAGCCAGCAGTTCATTCGATGGTACCATGGCACCACCCCGCTTTGGCACCGACAAGCGTCGTATCGAGGACGACGAGAATGTCTTTGGCAGCAATGTGAAGCGAGTCAGGTTGTCCCAGGGTATGCCTCTTCACCCTATCGATCCCGATACGAAGCTATTCTACCAACAAGATTTCATTACGCCTGAACGAGATCGAGCTGCTCAGTTCTCGAGTACCAACAAGATGGCACAGTCTTCTACCGCCAAGACCCCGGCATTGGTCAATACTTCTTCATCACCTGGATCATCACCCATGCCACCTACGGTGCCTCGAGCGACGCATAACCCATCCGCGCTGCATCAAGGATGGACGAATGACGATATTGAAGACTCGCCCGCTCGACCTCCACTCGGTGCCGCTTTTGATTTCGAAGTGCCAAAACCTAAAGCGGCACGTAAACCTGCTGCCGAAGAGGATTTCGTTCCCATGGGTCCACCTCCATCCGGTCTCGCACCTAAAACACCCGTCACCAGATCATCGGCACATCAAAAGCCACGTACGCCGTTCGAAGCCAGGACTCCATTCTTTGGACTCGCCTCACCCATGTTCTCTGGCTTGGGTGGTGATTTGCTCGATACACCCGGATGGGAAGCTCAAGGCTGCATCGATCGTCTAGGCAACTGCAGTACCGGTACCGAATCACCAGATGGATCAAGGGACATGGCTCGATATTCATTAGCGTCAAATTCCGGATCACCCGCAAAGAAACGTACCATCTCCACATAAAACTCTTCTTCCCCCCTTCTACCATGTAGCATAGACTATATACCCGCACGTGTTTCGATTTCGTTCCCTTATCTAGGTTTGTTGTTTAGTTTTTTTCTCATAGTGATACCATAGCCTAGCAGTAGTTGTATTTTCCGTTCCGTACACAGAGTTGGGCGACCGTTTTCAGATTGTTCATATATAGAGCCTTGACGGCTTCATAGATTTACGATACCCATGTTCGATGAATCAGTATGCAATGATGAAATATCAAGACAGGTGCAGGCGTGATTGTCACAGACTCGATGCGATGATCTGCAGTCTCGTCCCTTCCCACAGCTTTGCACAAGAAGAATTCGAAGGTCGTACGGCAATATGCATCGATCGACATGTTTACAACTGCTATTCTACACATACAATCACTGACAATAGAGAAGCCTAAGCAGCATTGGCTCCCCGGATAGGTTCGCCTTCGAACTAGATATCAGCTAGATTCCTTAACATAGTGATGCGTACGTACCGCTTCTTTAGCTTTCTCACAATGACCACCACCTAGCTCTCGATCAATCTGATGACAGATAAACAAGGCATCCGCTCTGCGCCATTAGCTTATCTTAGATTACAAGAAAATCATAGCTTACGCATCACCCAGGACAGAAGCTCCTGCTCTGATAGCTAAGAAGGGTACTGCCCCGCAGAGCAAAGCTGCCCATGGTGCCGAGCCTGGATTTGAGAGAGAGTGGGCCATGTATAGGTATCCTGCTGTAGCGGTGAATAATCCCATAGCCATCGAGCTGAGCGTGAGGAGGAGCTTGATCAATGTATCTGCTCATTAGCTTTGATTGTGAATACTTGGCAGGAACTTACAATCGAGGAGATGACCACCTTTCCTCCGCCCTGCTAAGCTCACTGCTCGCCTGGCACTAGGCCAGAACGAATCGCCCGTGATACCCACGTAGACAAGTGCGTATCCATTCAATTGGTCCAGTAGACTAGCAACGATAGCGAAAAGTGGCGTTGCTTTCGAGATAAACATCAATGGGCCGGGGAGGATATTGGATCGAGGCGAAGTAATTCGTTTCATTTCCGCTGCTGCTCGGCCCGCCAATCGGACAATGGCGACAATGAGTGATCCTAGGCAGATACTTCCTAGGGAGGTACCTGTTGCTCGATGGACTGCAGCTGTCGTTACCTCCAATGCATCTGATCTAGTTTCGTCCCTGGTCGTCAGCTTGATATCTCTTGGGAGGAATAGCTTACCGGTGGAAATACCACTCGCCAATGACTCCTGCGACTGCTACTTTTCCAACTCCCCTGACCACACCCCAAGTCCAGAGCCAGGCTAGGGAGACGAGCGCAATGAGCCATCCAGCATAGGGACGAATGTGGAATACCCAAGTGTTGTCGCGACTGACCATCAACTTCAGTCCAAATTTCAGGACGATATAACTTACGGGTGACGCCAGTAACCAATCATTCCGAGCCTGACTACCATGGTGAGGAACGGCAGTGACGTGAATGCAAACACAGCCAACAAGAGTGGTGAAAGAAGGAGTAAAGGCGGATGCGACAGTAGGAGCTGTGTTGAGAGCTGCCCGTCAGTTTCCTTAGCAACTTGAATACGAAGTACACATACCTCAACAACAGCAACTGTCCTCTCCAGTCGCCGCCGCCTCAACCAGACTAATCGACCAAACCAAGCAGCCAGTGCCCAAAGTATGACAGCACATATCCGTAATCCAGTAGTCCCCCACCATCTCTCTGAAACCTCAATACCGTCAAGACTGGAGGTATCGAAACTAGCTCCGATAGCCCACCATCCACAGATAAAAAGGGAGAATGGGATAGAGACGGCCGTGGCGACTAGGACGGGTCGGACTGTTTTCTGGAGGAGGAATAGGAATGCTGCTGGGAGGATCAATGAGGGGATAACGAGTACTAGGAGGAGTGGGATGAGGGGTATGATTGATGGTGTTGTCTTTTCTGGGACTTCTTTAGGTGGCTGAATATCAGTTCACGCTCGCAATTGGCGAAGAGAAGACATACATCTGTAGATCCCCAGACGAATAGTAGACCAATGAGAACACCCATGATAGTCGTCAACCAAAGAGCAAGGAATCCAGAATCCTTGTACTTTCTCAATCCCTCTCTCTCCCAATGCCCAAAGCGACCATGATATACCTGAAGGCGAATTGGTACTTTCCCAGTCCCAGCTCTAACCTGATCAAGCTCGTCTGGGCCAAGTAACGGCTCATCCAATTCTCCAGGCATATGACGGTCCTGTAATTCCGAAGGCGAGAGGACATATCCATCCACTTCATCCTCATCTTCGTCATCGACCTGTTCTGGGCGCTTTGACTTGACTCGCCTAGAGCGGCCCATCATTCCTACCCTCTCATCTGCCGAGTCCTCCTCGGTCTCTTTCTCACTTTCATCCGTCTCGCTCGAAGATGATGACGAAGGAGGGTAGACGGATTGATGTGCCAGCCACCCCTTTTTCGCTCTTTCCGAGATCGGATCCTTCTTCTTCCCTAGCCCTCCTGGTGTGCGTAGGGACTTTCTCATGATATCCACCTCTTCTAAATCCGGCTCAATCTCATCTTCGCCCTCACTCTCGCTAGAAGACCGAGAATACGGATTCGGGATACTGGACTTCATGTTTCCCTTTCCCTTTCCTTTCCCTTTATATTGACATCTCGCGATGGACCGAGATTGAATAGGGGTAGTATCCTGCTGACTACCGAATAAGAGGCCGATTCCAATACCGCTGCCCTCGGGTAAGTCGATATCAATATTAGGTAGTGAGTCGATTCCAGGACCTGGGAATGGTGGTGTGCCGGCCACAGATGGTGAGCGGGATCCACCGCGGAGATGGGGATGGGATTGGGTACTGGATGGCGAGGGGAGGAAGGGGTCGTGGGAAGGTGAGCTGGGTGATGAAGCGCGGAATATCTGACGTCAGCTCTGATAAAGTATCGTGAAGGATTAGAGTCGAGCAAGCTAGTATTCATCTACAGGAGGTCGAGCATTTCAAAGCACCAGGGTAGGGCGAACGTGATGAGGTGAGATACTCACTTGGCTTCCTTCGACTACGGTCTCCCGTCCATTCCCATTCAAGAACCGACTAGCGTACATCGAGAATGCAGAAGGTCCAGCACCATTCCCACCAGGTTGGCCTCTTCCATTCGACATCTTCTACTGATGGCGGAGTTGGTAATGTGTTGTTGATCTTATGACCGGCGACTTGGTGTGAGGCCGAGATAAGCGCGGTCGATCACGCCTGTGTTTGTCCCCGGTATATCCCGGTGTCGTTCAGATATCTTCGAATATACCTGTGTTGGTGTATATGTGAGATGTGCTGCGCTTGATGATGTTGTACAGTGTGATACAATTAATGAAGAGTGATACAAAGGAAATGGTATAGCAGTAGTAGATAGGAGGTACGAGTACGACTAAGGTGGCGTGTTGCTGATGATGACGGAATCAGATAGCGTAAGAGTAAGAGTAGCTTCATCCGGAGTCCTCGGCCGGGGGTGGCGGGGGCGATAGCTATGCAGATGATCTATGCATAGGTTCTACTGAATATACTTATATGGATTCATCAACCCTTTAGGATCAAAGAGGTGTTTGATCTTTCGCATTAGATCTATTGAAGTTGCGTTCTGGGAGTAATGAACGTGTGGGGCTTTCATTACGCCTGTATGTCAGTGGGAGCTTCGGGGATGCTCTTACCTAGACCATGTTCTGCTGAGATTGAACCTTCGTGTTCGGCTGCGTGTAAGCGATTTCTGACTTTGAGAAGGATGGACTTACAGACTATCTCATAGATGTATGGTTCTAGGACTTTCTCGATCTCATCATCGTACTTGTCCGCTACTACGTTGATGTGAAGGTTTCCTGCTCGTTAGCGGAGAACCTTCTGCATTTGGTGAATACACTGACCATCCCCCATATGTCCATATCCCATAGCAGCCATCACTCTCCCACCCTCATAAACACCCAACCGCCCCTCCCAACCCTCGCCCAGGAGTCCAGCCTCGCCCAACCTCCTCCTGACCTTCTCGACCACATCATACATCTTGCCCACGGGTACACTAACATCATATTTGTAAACTGATCCAGCCTTCCCAGCTGATTCACCGATAGTCTCTCGAATAGCCCATAGGGATTGAAGCTGGGTGGTATCCTGCGCCAATACCCCGTCGGTCACTAGATTTGATTCTAGGAGGTGTTCAGTGAAGCCAGAGAGTTTCTGATTGTCAGCGTGGAATGATATGGTAACGTACAGCTTCATCGTGCTCGGCGTTACTTCCTCCTGTTTCTATTAAGCAGTAGAAATCTGATTCCTCCTCAAACAATTTCTTGTCATCCCCATTATTGATCTGATGGCGCTTCACTAGATCATACTACCATCAGCACAATCATCAGGACTCAGAACTTACACTCTGTTTATCAAAGAATTCGAACGCAGACAAGATCTCGCCCAGATGAGCTTTAGCTTCTCCAAATACCTTCTGCACACCCTCATATGTCGGTACAGCGAATACTGCGACGTTCATAGCCGCCGGTCGACGTGGGCAGAGGATCGAAATAGCAGTAATGACCCCTATGGTCCCTTCCGACCCGATAAACAATTGTTTCAAATCGAACCCTTCTGATCAGCTTGACTAGGTGGATAACATACCAGTATTATCCTTCCTCAACTTGCTTAACCCATTCCATATCGTCCCGTCGGGTAATACCACCTCCAAGCCTAGGACACTACCATGTAAACTCCCATAACGGAGTAAACGTAATCCGCCAGCGTTTGTAGCTACGTTTCCACCGACTTGACAGCTCCCTTTGGCCCCTAGGTCTAAGGGGAAGATGAATCCTTTCTCCGCCAGGTAATTATCTGCTGCTTCTAGCACTACTCCAGCATCGAGCACCAGGATACCAGAGACCGGATCAAATGACCGTATATTCTTCAGATTCGATAGTGATAACACCAGCTCGTCGTGGATAGGTATTGATCCGCCTGAATCTCAGCACGCTGTTACGTTACTCATGAATCGGACTCACCGACCAGACCAGTATTCCCAGCCTGAGGCACAACAGCGATACCGTTCTCATAACAATATTTCACAACTTTACTAACTTCCTCCGTATCCCTAGGCTTCACCACAAGCGGACTTGACCCATGATATTTGTTCATCCAATCATCATTATACCCCACTAAATCTGCTTTTGTGGCCGATTCGTCGAGAGTGGAAAGGACAGAACTGGGAGAAGCGAGTAATGACCGTAAATCGTCGACATGTGATTTCTGGGGGACCGTAAATCCGGACTGACGAGGTGGGATCGCTGAGCCGTACCTTACGAGCTTGAGCGGCGATGAACCTGGTCGAGGAGCTACCAGACATCTGGAGCTACGCCATGCTGCGTTCATCTCGAATGTTGGGGAGCTGTTAATACACACGTATAGTCCAGCTTATCGTCCCGGACGCGTCGGCTAATGATCGCCAAGACCTCGCTCGAAAGATCACGCCATACAGTACCGCTGGCAGCATGCATCTTCTACCTGATAGCTGTTGAGGGATGCTCAAGTTTTCGCAAGACATGGTCAGGCCCTCTTCTCATCCTCAGAACGGTGCGTGAGTTGGTACCCAAGAATAAGGAGACCCATTGCCCCGGATCTGATCGGCTTAATCTCGGGCTCCGGAATCCCCGCCTTCGACTTTTGACTTTTCGATCAATAGATCTACTCATGTCCATACCCATGTCCTAGGTGCACCAAAAATATGTCAACGCTGCCCCCACCTCTGGGGCCTCAGCTGAACCACCGAACAGCCTCGCCAGCAATCTCAATCTCAAACCGACCAGTTGACCTCGACTTGCAAGATGGAGAATATTCCTCACCACCTTCTGGAGCTACTACGCCTCATGGTCATCCTTTACCTTCCTACTTTCGTCCTGGACCTAGTAAGAAGGAGGTAACCCCAGTACCATATGCGAAGCTGCTCCCGCTATGTATAGCACGTTCGGCGGAGGGAATGATAGGATCGATAATTATGCCTTATGTGAATGAAATGATACTCTCATTTGGGGTGAATGAGAATGACGTAGGAGTTTGG
This sequence comes from Vishniacozyma victoriae, assembly GCA_017654735.1. Classification (NCBI taxonomy): domain Eukaryota; kingdom Fungi; phylum Basidiomycota; class Tremellomycetes; order Tremellales; family Bulleribasidiaceae; genus Vishniacozyma; species Vishniacozyma victoriae. Next base: position 3,283,735 of record JADPYG010000088.1, read on the forward strand.
TCTGCCATAGCTGTAAGTATCATCATGAGCCAGACAAGTATGAACCAATGATAGGAATCAAGTTTCATGGCTACAGAAGCTGTTATAGCGCCATTCTACGCTCCAATAGGGGATAAATATGGTCGAAGACCAGTCGTTTTGGTCCTGATAGCATTCTGGGGGATATTTGCTATGGGATTCGGGCTTTCAGGGAGCGTGATTACCGCTGTAATCATGAGAGGCTGTCGTGAGTCGTTTCCATCGAGATCTGTTGAGACTGCTGATTCCCAGTTGGACTGCTTGCTGGAGTGGGAGTGCTGACGAGAACGATGGTAGGGGAAATGTGCGACAAGACGAATAGGGTCCAGGGTAGGTTCTCACACCTTTTCGTGATCTAGACTAATGAGTAGGGTTCGCAGTGTTCACCCCAGCTCTCACGGTCGGATTCACATTAGGGTAAGCCCCATCTTCCACAACACGCTGACAACCCAGACCCTTATTCGGAGGTATCCTAGCAAACCCAGTCCCTAAACTCCTACCGCCATCATTCACTCTCTTATCGACGTATCCCTACCTCCTCCCAGCCCTCTTCTCGGGAGCATGGGCATTATCAGCTTCAGCAACCGGGTACTTCCTCTTACCAGAAGTACGTCCCCCATTCAAACAGCACTGATGGATAGACACTCCCACCTAAACTCAAATCTCGGCCTGGGGAAATTGATAAACGAAATAATACTGCTGGAAATCTACTCAGATATACGCCTTTTCGAAATATGGTCTTTCTCTATGGAAGTACGTTCTTCCATCCTCTTTCATGAGTTGAGCTGATAGGAAGTGGTCAATGGGATTCAATTTGCATGGGAGGCTTTCTTCCCATTATTCGCTTTTACAAGTACAGAACTAGGAGGTTTAGGTCTTGGTGTATGTCCCTCTCCCCGACTGTTCTGTCAAGCTAATAATAGGTCGACGCTATCGGAATAGTAATGGCCTCAAGTGCCGGTCTCTCAATCATAATGACAGTGTTCGTATTCCCATACCTCCACAACCGATTACCTGAAAATCTCTTCTTACGACTATGTACGCCCCTTCCCATCTTGCAGGGACTGACTAATGATAGGTCTCTTCGCCTACCCTGTTGGAGTCCTTTTCTTCCCATTTGCTTGGTATTTCAATTACACCTCTACCGTGTCTTTACCTAAGAGCGTGTGTGTCCTGCTGGCAATGCAGATGATATGCCGCAGAATGGGGGATTTCTCAGCTACGTCAGTCCCCCTCCCCCCAAAAAAGAGATCTATGCTGATTGGCAGATTACTCGATACTTTCGTTCTAGATGTGATTCCAAATCCAGAATACCTAGCCCTCGCAAACTCGCTTGCATTCAGTATAGCCGTAAGTCCCGATCGGAAGTCCTGTGACAGAGCTAACGACAAGGCGGTAGGAAGAGCAGTAGGCCCATTCATGGTCAGCTACTTTTTCTCAATCTCGACTCATGCCGCTTCACCATACTCGATCGCAAGACATATTGTCTGGGTATTATTTATCGGCATGTGTATACCTAGTTTGGTGCTTGCGGCGAAGTTGGACAAAGACAAGCCGGATATCAAAGAAGACTCGGAAGAAGAAGAAAGACACGAATTGTTATCACATTAGAACTAGAAAGTAGACAACTTAAAGTACGAAACACGAGGTCATATGAAAAATTATAATACGACAATCTACCGACACGACCTGAAAGACCAGCGAGATGAGAGATCAAGCGCCAAACCCAAGGTACCGGGCAACATTGCAAGTATACCGTGCCCTCACACGCGGCAAAAAATCTGAGAACGGCAACTGCTGATCGCTCGGTGGCTGTCCCAATTCTTCCTTCAACGCCTCGTCCTCAGTTCCATCCCAAGTGAAAGGTAATTTGTCGTCTCCATATGCTTTCCGCCATGTATCCATGGCGTCGGCTTCGATATCTTTCGTTGTGACGAGGTCGAAGTTGTAGACTGCGGAACGAAGACCAGCAGCGTAACGTTCCGAAGCCCATCGGACGACATCGAAAGGGGAGAAATAGACGTCAAAGTATCTTGGTTCGAAGGGGACCGCTTTGTCCTCGGCGACATCGGAGTCTGATTCGACTATCGAGTGATAAGACATTTGTCGATCGGTACGTTTGGCTTCCAGGTCCCATTGAGCTCGGCTCATCACTTTTCGATATCAGCACAGCTGCGACTTGGTTCTTGGGGCACGACTTACTCCTCATAGCATGTATCTCGACTTGCCTGGAAATGTACGGATTACCAAACACGGTCCTGGCAGTATGCCTGGCCAATTCATCAGCCTTTTCCGTCGAAAGCGTCCACGCATAGTACGAGAGGCGAAGGAGACAATGCCAGATACTACGATTAGCTTACTCGTCCAGTTTCCTGTCACTCACATTTTACTCATTGTAGCGGCTTCCTTGTCCGTCATGTACCATTCGCTAGGAAACCAGGGGCATATATCGAATAATGCTCGCATATAATGCCAAGCAGCCTCGGCTATTTGGCCTTTTTCGAAACACCTGGAGCATCAGAACGGTGATCGCATAGAGGTAAAAGGACTTGCTCGTCACCAGTCTCGGCATTGTCTTTGGCCGCGTCATAATGCTCGTCAAGTCTCTCGACCCACTTGCAGTTCTTTTTATACCGAATCTCTTCATCCCAAGGTGGTCCGTCGTCCAGGTCTTCCGGTGGAGTCGGGTGATGTTCCGAGAGCAGAGAGTAGAATCGAAACAACACGCGTGTGAAGGCCAAAACTTGCTTTTTGGAGTTCATGTAGAGATGAACGCAGTACATCTCGCCAAAATACTTGCTGTTCATATACGACGGCGAACGGAGCAATTCAGCAGTCGCCTTTTCCAGCTTCAGGAATGATCTGACATGTCAGCTACATCATCGATATCGGAGAGCATGGTCCACCTACGATTCTTGAAGATCTTCAACTTCCCGACATTGAGAGGCGAGTATTTTCTCTGTGAATACGGCACCTGAATCGATTTCGCCCATATCTCCAAAGAATCGCCATAATACCTCAGCGCAGACATGTCGATCCAGAGGGAGCCGGAATGTCGTGGGTCCGACGAGTGCCCCTCGATCATTTGATAAGATGTAGGCTGTGCAGCGCGAACGACGTCGTGGTCCAGGTTGATCGTGGAGATCCAACGCGATCGCGTCGCAGTGGATCGCGCGAGCGTGTGAGAAGGTTGAAAATTTCGACATGTTGATTTCCGACATGTTGGCTGTGGATCAGCTCACGCAGCGGTACAGCTGGACTTGCTCACTTGTTTATGCTTTGGTTGAATTGTCTTTGGGCTGGAGAATAATGAGGGCTAGCGAGGTGGTAGGGAGCAACAGAGAGGAGCAATGTTCGAGGGAGACTGGAAAGCAGAAGTGAGATGTAGAAAGGAGAAAGAGATGACTTGTGGGGAGTCTTGCGAGAATTGTCCTGATGTTGAGTGAAGGTTGACTGATGACAAGTTGAGTGATCGTTGCATATGTCGTTGAAAGGTCATACAACATTGTATAGGGCAACTCCCTCTCAAGCCTCTCGTCTGGCCTCGTCCCATCCTTGATCATCTTCTTCCCTCAGTACACTATCATTCAACGCAACTCGAGGCGACGCATGACCTTCCACCCCTGCACTTTTCACTCCTCCCTGATCATCCAAAACCTCCCACCCATCATCACTCTTGCCCTTTCTCCCATCAACACCGAGCTGGCGGGAAGGATCAGGAATCAACGTTTCTCCTTTTCCTTCCCGCCTTTCTGAAAATCCCCTTCCCCCTCTTTTCTTTTGACTTCGGCATTCTCCTTTTCGAATTCCACATTCATCTCGTCCGCTGTGAGGTTCATCTTGTCAAGCCAGCGTTGGACGAGGTGGGCATTATCGGACCTGAGCTCGAGGTTTTGTTGGGATAATGATGTCAATTCTAGATTTTGGGCGATAATCTCGTCGTTCAATGTCTGTTCATCAGCTCTGGTCCGGTACGAATACGTACCTCCATGTCTTTCGTACGGTATCTCCATCTCTCCTCCCACTCTCTCTCCTTCTTGATAGATGCCTCCTTGGCGTCCCTCAGTAGCCTGACCTCTTCTCTCATTCCTCGTACTTCCTCATCCCTATCACGAAGCGCATCTGCCATTTGTAATTGCTTGTTCTGCGATGCGGCCTGAGTACGATACAGTGTCGACAATTCATTCCGGAGGGTCATCATCTGCGTCTCGAGGTGGTCGATCAGTGACGGACTAGGGTCAGCTTTCTGTTCTAGCGTAACAGCTCACCCATCAGCCGCGCTTCCTGACGTCCCGGCTCCGCCATTCATAAGAGCTCGATTACGAGATTTGAGATCCCTTGCCTTCTTCGCCAGTTTCTTCTCTGCACGTCAGTGATTTCACCACGCATGCCCCCTGTTACAAACATACGGTTTGCTATCACCTCCCTTATCCATGCTTTGCCGGCCTCCTGCTCCTTCAGCTGTGATTTGAGCGAATCCTGCCATGCTTGCGGCATCATCGAGGGAGCTTGAGTCAAGGGGAGTGACATAATGCTTGTTTGCGTATGAGGCCTGTTCACTATCGTAATCAAGACGGTTCCCTTCTGTACTGAGCTTGGTTGAATGCCTTGCCTTGGTTGACGCGGTGGACGTCCAAGTGGAGGGTGGGTTGATTGAGTGGCAACTATACACGTGTCATAATGCCACGTCATCTCTCTCCCTTCTCCCCTTTCCCATCTTGTACCCACGGATCTATTTTAGCACGGCCGCCTTTGACGCGCTTCTCTCGGTCGAGCGGAGGTAGTCGTATACGTTTGTTTTTCAGAAGCCCGAGACAACCCTAGTACATTACATTTATTAATCATCATCATTTATATACCACCACACTCATTCACAAACACACACTACACCACTCGCATCACCTACATTCAATCCCCCATTTAAACTCACAATGGCAAAGACCAGCGATCGAATCTTTGCTTTGGCCGATGTCCAAAACCGTAAGTCACCAAACACATACACACACGATCGAGCAACCAACTGATCATCTTAGATAAGACTCGGTCATCAGCATATGTTTCCTTCAAGGGATCAGTCTACGACATTACTTCTTTCCTACCCGATCATCCAGGAGGAGATGATATCATGCTAGACTACGTCGGCGGCGATATCGGTCAGATCATGGCCGATGAGAGTCAACATGTTCATTCCAGGAGTGCATACGATATGATGGAGGAGTACAAGATTGGAGAACTCGGTGGGGATGAGAAGATTGTCTCAGAGGGTACGTCTCCTCTATATACGTGATCAAATGATGCCTGCTGACTGAACAGACTGGGTCCCGAGAGAAGACTTTCATCCTGACGAGACGGATGCTTTGGCCGATTACAACCGCAACAAGTTCCTCGATCTCAGTCAACCACTATTGATGCAGGTCTGGCGAGCAAAGTTTACAAAGGAATACTATCTCAGCCAGGTTCACAACCCTCGTCATTTGAAGGAATCAGCAAGGCTGTTTGGCAATAGCTTTTTGGAGGTAAGCCAAGCGTTCCTGGTGTTCAAGCATCTGCTGATGTGCAGTCTTTCACACGTACGAAGTGGTATGTTGTACCGCTCTTCTGGGGTCCTATCACCGCTTTCCTCTTTGCCCTTTCTCTAAAGCAATTCGACGACAGGTAAGCTGGTTACTCATTTCGGTTAAAGTAAGCTAACAATACAGCTCGGTCACTGCTCGATCCCTCTTCACATGGCCTCCCAACGTGTCCGCCCCTTCTCAGTCCGCCTTCCTCTCTACAATGGGATGCTTCTTTGCCGGAAACATTATCTGGACAATCCTCGAATACACTCTCCACCGATTCCTCTTCCACGTCGACCACTACCTACCTGAAGCCAACTGGGCTATGCTCCTACATTTCCTCCTACACGGTATCCACCACTACCTCCCTATGGACCGTCTGCGTCTGGTCATGCCACCTACACTCTTCCTCGCTCTCGAGACACCCTTCACCAAACTCGCCCATTTGATCTTCCCTAAGGCCGCCGCAAACGGTATTATCGCTGGTGCATTCACATTCTACATTCTCTACGACTGTATGCACTATGCTCTACACCACACGAGACTACCCCAGTACATGGCCGAGATGAAGCGTTATCACCTAGCGCATCATTACAAGAGTAAGCTACTTTATCCTTCACAATGTGGTCAAGCTGACAGACAGACTTCGAGCTCGGCTTTGGAGTCACCTCCAAGATCTGGGATTATGTCTTCAACACTGTCCTACCTATCGCTACCAAGTAGATGTATCCAACACCTTTGCATTTCATTCCTTTTTCAGTACAGTAACATATGCCATTATAATAATACAAGTATAGAAAGTGACGTCAACTGTAAGAGGTCCGTGCGCAGATGATTCATCACTTACATATATTTCTCTTTTTCTTTCTATCTCTTTCATCTCTTTCTTATCAGTCTACCTTCCTCACTTACCGTGTACTCGGCACATCCAACGCCTTACATTCCCTCGCTACTGACCTCCACTGAACCTACTCTGCCCCTCGCCCGACATGCCGCTTGCTCAGAAATTCGTAAGTCGCAATTTCATTTCCCTTCCTTGATGATATTTATTTCCCTTCCTTCCTTCCTCTCTTCCTTCATTCAATATACTTAAGCTCACCAACAGCGAGCGCCTAAACCAAAACAGAAGGTAACACAAGAAACTCCCCAAAAAGCTCCTCAAACACAAGAACCCCAGTCGGCTCAACGTGAACGCACAACTAGCTCTGAACAGAGACAGAGAAATACCCAAGCTTCTCAGGTCGGTTTTGATCAGGTCACCAGTACGAGGGCAATGCATCGCTTGGTGGGTGATATACTAGGAAGTATGTTCTATGTTAGGTAAGTCAAGACATTCACCAGGAATGATCATCTCACAAGTAACGATATATGCTAAATTCGCTCAGGTCGATCATTCCCGATGATAACTTTCTAGAGACCTCACGAACCGTTCCTCAACGAGTTCGACCCAATGGTTCCATCACTCCAGCTGCTCAACTTCCTATCAAAAGGTTCAGGAATAATTACTCGTATGTCCTCCAAGTTTTCTTTTCTGACTCGCAGATCAGAAGCATCAGATGTGATTGGGTGGTTGGATTTTGGGATCCTTGGTGCTCTCGAGAAGAGGTATCTCAAGAGTATGATTGTGGTGGTTTACCTCAAGGAGGAGACAAGGAACAAGTAAGCTGCCCAACAATTCACTAATGTAGGGCACAGCTAACAGGGCAGAGCGCTCGAGGCCTATACTTTCAATTTCACATACGGCGACGATCTCACGGTCGCGCAACAAATGGATCGACTCAATGTCGGTGGTTCTCGATCACAATCACAATCGCAGGGCTCTGGAGCAACAAACATGCGAGAGGTGTTTGACACCTCCACAAGAGTACGCCAGTCGCGATTTCGCCTAGCTGACAGGTAGCGAATGATGAGAGAAGTCTGGCGTCAAGCTGGCATCATGACGGACCTCCCTCGTAGGTCATTCTACAAGCGAGGGCAAGTCTGACAGTCAGATGAAGTTACATTCGACTTCAAAATCTTTTATACCGAGGATACACCAAGCGAGTGAGATTCTCATGACTATGGGCCAAGTGGAATTGTCCTGACGATTAGTTATCAACCTGTCGCGTTTCAGGATGACGACTCGGAAATCTTCCTCGCAACCCATGCGAGTGATCAGGTGCCGTTCACTTGGGATTCCGAACACACGGCTTCGACAGGATATCACAAGTAAGCTGCGCGTCGCTTTCAGAGGGCCAGCTGATGAAATAGTATGACATGCCATATTGCATCCGTTGCTCATATGCTTCCTGACAAGGACGAGATGGAGGTGGATACTACTATGAACGAGAACGAAATTCGAGAAGCAAAGAAAAGGGTAGACCGAGACCACCAACGAAGAATTGAAGAAGACGATGAAACACGTGATATACTCTGGCCACTTGAGCAGGTACGTGCATTCCTTCGGCACCAGTGTATACTCATGATTAGACCATTAATGGCACGTCTCAATCCACTTTGGTGGACTCGTCTCAATTGGAATCGGTGACTGTGGAGCCTACGAAGCAAAACGGATTCTCTTACCCGGTGGGGCAGATGTTACCCGATGGAACCATTATGGCGATTCCGAAACTACAAACACGATGGTCCGACGAGTCTGGAGAGGTAGTCGTCGACAGGGTCCGCTCTGGTCCTCTACAACAAAGAAAGAGCTTTAGAGCAGCTCTGATTAGCAAGCCAGTATGTTCCCCCGTCCGTCATTTACACCAAGGCTGACATGTAGGGACTTGAGGCTTGGAACATGCCCACGCAGAATGGGACTCAAAACACCATTCAGAACCAAAGTCAAATGTTGTTCAGGGATGAGTCTATGCAAGTTGAGACGGCTTCCACGATGATGGCTTTAGCCAATCACGATATTCAGACGTCAGATGGTAAGTCCTCAATTCTCAGCGTTTGCGAGTCATGCCTAATCAGTAGCATCGCAAGTACCGGAGACAGTCCTCCAAACAGAGATGGAAGATGAAGAGGAAAACCCCCCTCTCATCCAAAGAAACGGAAAAGGCAAGGAAAGAGCCGACGCCGAACCGCCCTCATCGCAATCCACCGAATCAAGTGACACCGGTCCCCAAACACCGGAAGATGAGGAGTTCGACCTCGCCACAGTCCCGAAACAACCTCTACCAAAATTACCTATACGACGAAGTGCATCTTCCGTGAAGAGAAATTCGTCCAAAACAAAGGCTAAACCCAAGGCCAAACCAAAAGCGCCAGCGACAGCTTATCAGATCTCCGCTACCCTCGCTCCTAAACCTAAACCTAAAGCGAAAGCCAAGAAGAGGACTCAAAGCGCCGATGGGGTAATCAAACCGAGTCATAAGGCTGGCATGAGCAAGTCCAAGACCAAAGGATCTACCTCGGACTCTACCATTCCTAAGATTGCTAAGCCGGTCACTATCGCTCCGAGGGGAGCTACCATTGTCAACCGAGTTGCTCCGAAGACTTTTGCAGCTCTGGATTCGTAAGCTCAGTCAACCGCCTACTGGTCAAGCTGACTTTTAGACCGGAATCACAAATCGAAAACCGGGACGACATGGAAATTGACCCATTCCCCCTAACACAGGACTCCATCCATTCGTCTCAACCACAATCACAAATCCAGTCCCAATCCCAGATGGAGTCACAAGGACTTTCATCGCAACTACCCAGATATCACCCTTATGCGAATCGACAACCTTCTGCCGGTCCTTCCACCCAGAGTTCTCAGCGAGTTTTAGCTGTTCCTAAGACCCACATGAAGAGGGTTAGGAGTAGTAGAGGTATTAGGGGGATGGACTTTAGTAAGATGGAATCGAAGAGACCTTTGCCTGTTATTGACGAGGAGGTGTGAATCAGGCCGCCAGTAGTGAAGGGAGATATGAACGGGGAGCAAGCACTGGAAATGTAATGAATTGAGATGGATGCAATAATGGTACATGACATGGTGATGACGGAAATGTAGATAGCCTAATGACTCAAAATATGTAAATAGTCTACATATGCAAGACAAAAAATCATGCCAATGCAACCTTCCTCTCCCCAGCCTTGCGCCCCTTTGATACACTCATCTTACTACTCCTAGTCCCAAACTGCATAGCCCGCTTAGCTCTCTTTCCCGTAAGTTCCAGACCGAGTTGTGAAGCAGCCATCCTTAATATCATCTTATCTCCAACTCCCTCACCGTAGGATGGACTCGTTTTAATCCATATTGGTAGATTTGACAAGTAGGCAACGAAATTCAAGTCTAGGAAGGGGTATCGTGCGTCTCTTGCGTGTGAGGAGATTAGACGGTCGTCTCGGGATAAATTACGCGTGGGGAGGCGGATGATGTCCATTTGGGTCTATCATCAGCTTCTCTTTGCATAGTGCCACTGCTGAGGCTCACCTCATCGATCAGCCCTTGCCAGCTATTGGTCTTGAATGCATGTCGATGTCTTGAATATCCACCTAGTTGCCTGCTTCATCAGCTTACAGGTGAAATGGGCGACATACTCATCAGCCCCCAAGCCGGATAAGTAGACTTTCGCCTTGACGCTATAAGGTTCCTCTTGGCCGTACAGATGCCCCTGACCTCGTGATGCGAAGTAGAGCGGGTAAGCGAGGGACTGGAATTAGCTTTGAGAATTACGGGATTCAAGAAGCTCACCAAATCCATTTCTGCAAGTCAGCGTCGTATAGATCCAAGAGGGGACATACCAGTAGTAGAAGGATACATTAGATCAAGAACCCTCTGACGATGGTCTTGACATTCCTGTTGATCAGATTTTAGTCCCTCCCATAATACAAGTTACTCACCTCAAAATGCACATCGACCAGAACCAGACGCCAATCCCTCTTGCAAGCCCCCCTGAGCTCTTCGTACGCTTCTATCCCGGATAATCTATCTGGAGTTTGATAAGTCACTGAACCGGATGGGGCGAAAGCTACATTGACCAGATCTACTGCTTCGTGGCCAGGTAGACAGCTAGCTATCAGGACCTCTGCCTTGAGTTTCAGGTAGGAACATACTCGTGGAGTAACCTGGCGACCAGTGTACAATCCACTCCACCAGAGAAGAGAACAGCTACTCTCGGACCTCTTTGTCATCAGCTCCTTGCATTGGATTAGAGACAGAGGACATACCCTGATGACTGCGTAGGAATATTCTCTACACGCCTCATTACTGCAGCCCGAAGGTTTCTGATGAAGGCGTCTATATCTGATTGAGGTGAATGACCGATGTCTTGAGGTGGTAAGTCCATATTGACGGGTGATAGATGAGTCTGGCATCAGGTCTGATCGCTGAACGGGAAAGGTCGACCTACATATCTCCCTCCTGCCCTTGAAGTCCAGCCATCGATAGCTTGACCAAAATCCAAAACCTGCCCTTCCAACCGTATTTGATTGAGATTTATCACTCCCCCTTCGCCTCCACCTAGAGCTCGCATTTCCATCCCCTGTTCTCTTGCTAGAGCACTTCGAGCTGAGGTGAGGATGAAAGCGTCGGTCTGAGGCATGCTAGTCTCAGACCCCTCGCCGTTATCTGTCAATGAAAAAGGGTAGGCGAGGAGCGAACGACGAGAAAGTGGGTCAAGTTGATAGTAGAGCTTCTTGGTGGCTATCTGTTGATCAGCATAGATATTTTCAAGCAGATTAGGAGACGTACCTCGTAGTAGATGAAAGCGTAGCTGCTTATGAGCTTTCTCCCGCCGTCACAAGTAGGTAGCTTACGGTCCCTCTATCCCCGCTAGTAGCTCCAGGGGATCAGCACCTCGCTCCAGAGCCTGGCTCAATAAGGAAGTGTCATTGTACTCTCCAATATCCAGCCCATCAAACACCTACTCTGCATCAGTGTGACCTCCGTAAAGCAAAGTCCGGCTAACCTGTCCATTCCACCCTAGGACCCCTCTGTTCCCAACGATAGGCTGTTGTGTGATGTCCCCCCTTAGTCCTAGGACACCAGCTGACATTCTAAGTTCGATCTGATTCCCATCGTCGAGAGAGATGAGGGTAGAGTAGGTGGATTGAGTATCTGGACCTCTGGCTTTACAGGTTTCGCATAATGATTCGAGTAGCTCTTCATACGATGGCGTGATCGGATACGGGTGGATTGAGAGAGTCAGACCGCACATATTGCGTCTTTGGGCCTATAGAGAATGTTGTACAAGGCTTGATGCTATCTAGACATGATGTATAAGATAGTGCGAGGTGAATAGCAGTCCAAAGTTGATTCGGTCGAGAAATGACCGGGAAATTTCAGAAAGTGGAGGTTGTCCACCCCCGCCTATACACCTTGTTTGCTTGGGGTTGTATATGTATATGCATAAAATCATTAGGTCGTCAATTGGATACTCTAGATATTATCGTAAATCACCCCCCCTCCCTTTTGGTAGGAAAATCTGATCGGAGACAGCTCTGTCGTTGATCATTGAAGGTCCAAGACCTAATTTACTCCTCCTTCTCGGGAGGGTGTTTGCTATTCTTTAGCGACTACTCGACCCAAACAGTGGAGGGAACTTACGAGTATCGTCCCCTTCAATCTTGTTGTACCCGTTGCCATCTACTGTCCCACTCCTTGCCCTCCTCACTACGCCCTGTACCGCATCCGCGCTTTCCCGTAGAAGGGTGATACTACTCGACCTTGCCCGTGTGATGACATGATTCGCACTCGCCGTTGAACCCGCCCTGGACCTTCCTACCGCAGCTACCATCCTACTCACTGATGATCTCCTGGATCCAGGATCTTGGGATATCGAGTCCGGTCTTGAAGATGTTCCGCTCTCATCGCCCGTCGTCGTGGTTGCTTCGGATCCTCTCCTCGATGAAGCGCTTAGTATAGCGGCAGAATCATCGGTGATTGACTCGTCTGAGTTGGCTGATAACTGACTCATCCTATTGGTGGTGAGGAGTTCTTGATCGCCACTACCCATAACATCCGATTCGGGTCTGGCTGGGAGAGTACCCCGACTGGGATCTAGCATATTTCGTATACCCTGTGAGGCGGGTTGCTGGATTCCCAAGCCGAGGATGGGCAGAGTACGTTCGACAACTGGAGTGTTCCCCGAAGCGGGGGTATAGAAGATATCGTGACTTGAATGAGACGCTTGGGAACTTGGATAAACACCGCTGACCGATAGATTGGAGGTTGTTCGCATTGGCACTAGTAGAGGTCGCTGGACGGGTGTAGTCTGATCTTGAATCGACTTAGAGCCCGAGCTTGGCGGCCCTGGATTTTCGGGTCGTACTTGGTTAGTCTTTATCAACGTGGAGCCAGTCTTCGGGGTTCCAAGCCATTCGTCTACCGCTCCCTCCGATATAGCTCTCGCTTTAACATTCCCATCTTCTACCAATTCCTCCACAGATCCCTGCCCACCTCCGTCATTCACTGATCGACTCCCGAGTCTGACAGAGTTGTTGAATCCTGGACTTGGCGTCACTCTTCCAGCGACGACTAGGTACGATCCATCAACCATCGACCCAATCCCAGTTCCACTTCGACGAATCATACACAACTCATAGGCATCTTGTAATCGTGCTCGCATCCTTGATCGCCATGTATCCCACCCAAAAGAAGTTTCAGCTTCGTACCACGTCTTCTGGGGTGATCTTGTAGTTGAAGGATCTCGGGGTGGTCTCGATGATTTCGAAGCTCGTTTTGTTGGGGTCGTAGGAGTTCCAGTTTGACGGGCAGGTCGGGCAAAGAATGCTCGGGCGGGTCGAGCGGTTGATAGCCAGAGGATGATGGCTGAGACGAGAAACACCAAGAAGCGGAATCCAATGACGGAGACGAAAGCGAGGATGACGCCCTGAGCATAGGCGTTGAGTCCACCATTTGGGTTGAAGAACCTTTCATCCTTAGACCCTCTAGAAGTCGATGGTGAGGAGAAGGTGGTCAGGAGGACAATCCCAATTCCTGCCCTAGGTAGTAAGGGGAGGATACCAGGTAACATTTGAAACAAGGCGTGAGCCGTCTCGGGTATAATGTCGTATCGATATGGGGTAGACAATGAGGACAAGCGGACGTGGACAAGGAATGTGAAATGGGTATAAGACATTAGAGATAGATGTAGACTCGCCGGGAGAGAGGTGTATATCGGCTCGATTGCTGGGCGAGCTATATATCAGCCATCTACTCGCGAAAACTGCCTAGGCGTAGACTTACTTTGACGCCACTTCCTCCAGAACTCAAAGTAGACTTCCCATCCTAGCCAAATTACGAAAATTGAGATACCCCAGCAGATGGCGTAAGCGGCTGTAGCGAACGCCCAAGATCGAGATGGGCCTTGACCATTTGATGAGTGGGTAGTACATCTATCATGAGCTCTCTGCTACGGTCAAATAGAAAGGCTCGGACATACTGAACAAGCATGTACATGAGATTGACATCAAAGAACTGTATATCAGCTGTGTTGTCCATGGGGTATCATCAGTAGACTCACCAATCCAGCTAATCCATTAATCAGCCACGTCAGCCACAACATGATCCATCCAATCCTTTGCCAAGGTCCCCTCCTCCTCACCAACCCCAGATTCAATTCCTTCCGCTTGAACCTAGGTATTTCGACCATCTCTTCCCCTTCCCGAGCCCCAGCAACAAGTCCCCGCACTGGCGACTTTCTCATGTCTGGTGTGGCTCTTGCAAATGATGCATCGAGGTTGGAAGGTGATGGTGAAGATGCATTGGAACGGGTATAATTTGTAGGGGCGAATCGTGCTGGATAAGTCGAGCCGGGAGGCGGAAGTGGAGCGGGGCGAAGGAATGTAGTTCCTGTACTGGTATTACTTTTGCTTGAAGGTGCAGGTCCGGGATCTCGAATGGAGGGTTTGGATATTTGTTTCCTGATTGCCGAGAGAGATTGGGATGATCTGACTTTGGCTGATTATCAGCTACGATCCTCGAATATGTGGGAAGCTTACCAAAAATAGCACCTGGACCCATCATTCCCCTCCTTGGTATCTGTGCTCTACCTTCTCGGGGAGCTTGATTGCCCTGTTGCTTTTCCTCAATCACCTCGACTGGCCCAGGACTCTCTCCTCTTGCTCGTCGTCGGCCCGGAGAATCCCCTCGATCCATCATTTCGACCACAGCGGAAAACGCTTCGGCCCCAGGCTCAGGCATTGTACTTGAGGTAGATGGTCGAGTGACGTGAAGAGATGGGAGGGGTAATGGCATATTTGGCGGTTCTGCTGTCGTATCATTTTGTTGCGAGCTGCTGATGCCAGACGGAGGGTGTGTAAGCGCCAATGGCGATATCGGCGAATGACCACCTGAGGTCGGAAGAAGTGGTGTTGCTGGTAAAGTATCGCTATGCGGGACCACTTCTGTATCATCACTCCCCCTCTGCGCTCTTCCCATCTCGAGTTCTCCACCAAAAGTCCCCCCACTAGCGGACCTTGATCGATCAACCTCTAACATCTCGACTATCACCGGCAAACTCCTTATCCTCTTGTGTACCAATGAATTTGATGGTATCGTACTGGTACTGTAGATTGAATCGGGTGATTCGAGATCAGGCGATGAAGGTGGTGGAACAGCTCTCAACCTCTTTACGAAATCCGCTACTATTCCCTTCAAGTCCTTTTCCTCTACAACCTCGTTTTCCGAGATATCAGCAAGCCGTCTTTTGGGTGAACGAGGTGGTCGAGGAGGAGGGACCGTGCCGTTTCCGTTCGAGGTCGAGACGATAGGCGAAGAAATGACAAGTGGTGATAGAGACAAAGACAATGGCGGACCCTTCCTATGCTCCACTCCTCCCCCCAATGTGGGAACAATAGGATGTTGAGGATTGAGTGGTGAAGTAAGTGGATTGAGAAGCGTATTGTCTTTTCCTTTTTCGTTTGTCATTGTTGTTTGGATGGTCTGTGCCTGTGTGTGTGTCGAGCTTGGACTCGATGAGGAGGAGCTAGCTAGACGGTATGAACGGTTTAGGATGATCAGTCATGAGTCCTCCTTAACTCCCAGCAGTAGGGTTGCGCTGGCTGTTGATTGCGGTCAGCCATCCTAGCTGCCTTGGAGCTGGTTGTTTGGGAAATTCGAAACCTCAAACACCACCCCCTCCCTTGACCCCTGGCCGTTTGACCGTTGCCTAGCGACCATCATTGAATCTTGCTTTTGATTTCGGGCAGCCTATAGTATGATGTAGCACTGTCTTACGGTGCTTCCAAGCTGCTATACATTACTGGGGAGATGTGAAGAGAGATACCCAGACAAAATAAGACTATAACCATCAACATGACCAGGTTACGTCACTTTTCGGCTTCGTCAACCGGTCATGTCCATCAACTGAAATCATCCTTACCTTTGATATCATGCACTATTCTTCACACAAATGCCAAGCGGTAGATGGCATAGGGGCCACCCAAATCCACCCCCAAGTCAGGAATATGATCCAGATGCAGATCCAGAAGCAGGTCCTTCCTCTCATCCTCTACCACAGGTATCAAACCTCGAGAGACCTAGGGAATGTATAAACCGATTCCCGACTCCTGCGTTTTCGTTATTATGTACTATGATGGATAGGTTGAGGACTGAGCAGGCTAGTAAGCGTCGGAATACACTGGAGAGGTTCTTTGAGTTGTGGAGGATTAAAGTGGGGAACGACCTCTATCCGCTAATCAGGTTGTTGCTGCCTGATGTGAGTCCTGACATGACAATGGGATGCTGATGAGCAGAGAGACAGGGAAAGACCAGTGTATAATCTGAAAGAAGCGATGTTGGCGAAATGCTATATCGAGGTCCTTGGGCTGGATAGGCATAGCGAAGCTGCTCAAAGGCTAGTCAAGTGGAAACAGCCCGTCCCGGGGCAGGCGAGTCAGCTTCATATCCGACAAGGGTCTAGCTGATCTGTAGGCCGAATCTCACTCTGGCGATTTTGCAAGAGTCCTATACCACGAAATAGCAGCTCGCTCTACCGTCGAAGAAGGTCAACTCTCGCTTGAAGCCGTCAACTCGCTCCTTGATCAACTTGCTACTGGTCGATTGAAACAAGGGGAATACGTACCTATACTCAGAAAGATCAATCAACAATGTACAGCTGTCGAACAAGAGTGGATAGTCAGGATCATCTTGAAGGGTATGTCCAGTTGTAGAATTTGGGGGAGACTGACCTGATGGTAGATCTACGGATATCGATTCGAGAGAAAGGGGTATTTGCATGTTTCCACCCCGATGCTGGGGATTTATTCAACGTCTGCTCGGATCTTAAACGAGTATGCTGGACATTGTATGATCCAAAGAAACGGCTCGAGAAGAATGTACGTCCTACCTCAAACAAAAGCTGATTTGAAGCAAGCGAATATCGAATTGTTCCGCTCATTTCTGCCTCAATTATGTTACCGATCACCTTCATCATCCCACGAGGCGGTATCCAAACTTGTTGGCGCGCCCAATGAATTCGTCATGGAGGAGAAATTGGATGGGGAGAGGATGCAATTGCATATGAGAGGGAATGGGGCTCAATGGGTCTACTGGTCCAGGAAAGCTAAAGACTACAGCACGTCACCCTTCGCTCTCTTCCCGTACGAAAAGCTGACAAATTAGCCTACTTGTACGGCGCACATGTCGGAGAAGGGAGTTTGACGCAGTACATCGCAAATGCGTTTCAGGATAACGTCAAGAAGTGAGTCGGTCGTTGAATCGGCTGATGAATTAGTATCATCTTGGATGGAGAGATGCTAGTCTGGGATCCGTCGTTGGAAAAGTACTTAGCTTTCGGAACCCTCAAAACCGCTGCTCTTGGTGAGTCCAGATCCTAGCTGAGCTGATAATCAGACCGAGCAGGAGACGATACAGCCCCGAGACCATGTTGTAAGCTCAACAACTCTTCACAAACAGAGTTGACGAATCAGTCAAGATATTCGATATCCTCTATTTGAACGATACCCACCTCACTCATAAACGATTATCAGAGCGAAAGAGGTTATTGAAATCAGGCAAGATTTTCAAAGATATAGAGAACTATCAAGGTCGACTTGAATTTGCCGAAGAGAAAAGGGGAAAGAGCGGGAAAGATATTCGAGCTATGCTAGAACGGATCCTGGAGACCAAGTGAGCGATCCCACTTCCACATGTTCAGGAGAGGACTGATAATAGGGGAGAGGGGCTGGTGGTGAAGAAGCTGGATTGTACTTATTCGACTAATTCCAGAGGGGCGGATTGGGTCAAAGTGAAACCGGAGTAAGCTGTCTGGAATCTGTCACTTCTAAGCTGACGTGTCTAGGTATTCAGATCAGATGGGTGAAGTAAGTTGATTCGAAAGGTCAGGATTGATGAGTAGAACCTCGATCTACTAGTCCTCGGTGGATGGTGGGGTAAAGGTGGTCGGACGGGAAAGATCTCCAGTCTACTCTGTGGCCTCAGAGTCCCTCAGGAGGACGATGGATCAGGAGATCCTCCTCAGTACGTTCTCCCGATGAGAGCGTCGACATACACTGATCAATAGGTTCATCACGTTTACGAAGATCGGATCGGGCATGAGTTACGAAGATTATGAATGGATCTTGTATGTACCGTCACATATCAGGAATGACCTGATAGTATAGAACGAAACATAAAGATCACTGGAAGCCTTTTGATAGAAAGAAACCACCCAAGTTTATGATTTGCGGAGAGATCGGGATTGATGATAAGCGTAAGATGGTTCTCCATGTCTGAACCATAACTCATCTTCAGCCGACGTATACATAGATCCAGAACAGTACGTCCCCACTTTGAAGAGTACTGATGACAGTTCGTTTGTGGTGGAGGTCAAAGGCTCCGAGATCGTCCCTGCCGGTATGTCTGCGTTGAAGAAAGAGCTGATGATAGTCGGAAACTTTGGGATTGGGTACACGATGCGATTCCCCCGATGTCGATATATATACTGGGATAAAGCTAGTAGGGATCATCCTACGGGCGATGATACCCAAGATAGGGATATGTGGAATTGTGTAAGTACCCCATTATGTGTTGAACATTGCTAACTTGCTAGCTTAGTCAGGATGGTATGTGTAAAGATCATCGTGTGGTATACTGACTGGAATAGAATTCTTGGCGCTACTGAATAAGCCTAGTAAACGATATGAGGATGATGAGTTGGGCTCGTAAGCTGGCCCTCCTGGACGCAAGACACAGCTGATTTGATAGCAAGCGCAAAAGAAAGAAGGCTGTTGCTCCTCGAAAGGTCAACCTTTTGAAGCAATCCATTGGAAGAAGCTGACGACCAGAGGGTTCAGCTCATGACGAGTGTTCGAGGTCAGAAGCTTACGGATGAAAGTATCGATTCAGGAATCTTCAAGGATATGACCTTTTGTCAGTCATCACCCAGGGTCAATCAGGCTACAGAGCTGATAATTAGATGTGATCAAAGGTGATTCCCAGAATAACAAAGCTGCTTTGGAAGCACTTGTCCATAAACATGGGGGCGACTTCACTCAGGCTCAATTGTCTGATAATACCGCTATGGTCATTGCGCCCGATGAGAAAGGTATAGCTGCCAATTGACATTGATCGGAACAAAGCTGATTAATCTAGATCCCAGATGTCGAGCCCAAGTTCGTAAAGGTTTAAGTCTGGTCAAGCCAGAGTGGATATATGAATCTATTAGACGTAAACGAAAGTTACCGCTTCTCAAATCGTATGTCTCCCGACAAGACAGTCATGCTGACATGTAGATTACTCGTCAAAGCGTCCGAGACGGCACAAGCAGGTACTCAATATCACAGAACCCTCGATCAGCTGGACGCTTCGACTGAAAGGCACCCAATCGAAAGGGTCGAGCCAGATGAAGAGGATGAGGAGTATGAACATGAACCGAATGAGCCAGAAGCGAATATCAAAGATGAGGAAGAAGCGATCGAGAGAGCTCGAGATGATCCGCCCAAGACAGATCGTCAGCGGGGCCTGGAAGCTGAATGGGGATTATATCGATCACCCCAATTATCCCAGAATGTAGATGATGAGGATGAGGATGAGACGGATGATGAGGAAGGAAGGAGGAGGGATACCCTCAAATCGATCGAGGAGGATTATATGGTGCGTCCCCCTTCCTGCCGAAGTGCTAATGAAAGCCTGATGAACCGGATGATAGTCATGAGAGTGCAAGTGATCGGGAGGATCAAGATGAGTTCCGGCTACTACCAATTGGAGGCAAGAATGTGGGTAGATCTCGTTCTATCGTCAGCTGATTCGTAGGATACGACGATGGGCGAAAAGGATGCTATGGAGTATGATGAAGATCATGTGAGCTTGCTTGCCCGCGAAAGCTTGAGCTTATGAATAGATTTTCACCCATTTGGTTTTCTACATTGATACCGCCGAGAATGCCCAGAAGAACGGCCTGAGCACTTCTGAGCCTTCGGACGAAGTTCAACACAGGTGGGTCAGCTATTTGAGACAGGTATTGCAGCTGATGAATTAGACTGGAACAAGCAGCCAAATTCCTCCGCAAAAATGGAGGGATCGTCACTTCCGACCTAGACGATCCGAAATTGACCCATATTGTTGTGGATGATGATGATTCCGGGCGATATGCCGAGCTCTCTCGCCGGACATCTCAGTATGTTCATCACCCCTATCATGTGCCCAAGCTGATGAGTAGGCCAAAGAGAAAACATATCGTCCTGCCTTCTTGGGTTGAGGAATGCCTGGAGGAAGAAACGCTCATGAACGAAGATGGTATGTCTCCTCCCGTGACTCAGCTGATGGTCAGGTCACAAACCGAAATAAACCTCTTTGTCATCGTCTCGTGCCCTCTGTGGCCTCCACTTGTGCCCTCCACTGTTGTTTTGTGAATTATTGTAGCATACTGCATAGCCCTCCACACCTTTTCGAACACCGCATGAATATGGAGGCGTGAAATTGATGTATCAGCTTCGGTGATTGTGCGGTTTGAAAAGTGGAGGAATGATGTCATTTGATGTACCATTATTAGATCCATTTGGATTGACAAGCGTGTTGGTCAGCGAAGTAGTTTCTAGAATTACTATATATACTTGTTATATTCAACACTCATACTTCCAACAACTACCACTCACATCGCACATACACAAGCAACAATGTCAAAAGGATCCGTTCTATTCATTCTCTCTTCCGCCGACAAGACCCTTGACGGTAAAGTAAGTCTCATCTCCACTCCACCAACCCACGTTCTATACTGACTTCCAGCCCATCGGATGGTATCTCCCCGAAGCTGCTCACCCATACCACGCCCTCTCAAACGATTTCGAGATTGTAGGAGCCTCCCCCAAGGGTGGTCAAGCCCCAGTCGACCAGAACTCTGTCGAGAACTTGATGGATGATCAAGGAAGGTTCTTCTTGGACGACAAGAAGGCTCAGAAAGTCTGGAGGGAGACTATCAAGATTAGCGAGGTTAAGGCTAGTGATTTCAAGGCTATCTTTGTTGTTGGTGGTGTACGTCTCTTGTCTCTCTTTTGGGGTTTGAGCTGATAGGCTAGCACGGACCCATGATTGATTTGGCTTTCGACAAGGAATTCGCCAAGCTCGTTGAGGAGGTATGTTATACAATTTATACATTACTGCATAAGCTAATAACCAGTTCTACAATGCCAAGAAGCCTGTCTCTGCCGTCTGTCACGGACCAGCTGCTCTCGTCCTCGCTAAGCGATCCGACGGCAAGTCTATCGTCGACGGTATCGCCGTTACTGGATTCTCCAATGCCGAAGAATCTCAGACTCCATACAACGATTTCGAGAAGATCTTGCCTTTCAGCTTGGAAGACAAGTTGAACCAGTTGGGTGGAAAATACGAGACTGGAGGTGATTGGCAACCCAAGGTCTGTTGGGAGGGTGGTGTCCTTACTGGTAGGTCCCACGTTTCTTGAAATTGGCGGACTGAAGCTGATTCAAATTAGGACAAAATCCCCAGAGTGCTGCCCCCCTTGGTGAGAAGTTGAGGGAGATCCTCCTTGCATAGATAGTGAATGAATGAAGGAAGAGATAGCCAGAATAGATGCTCGTAGAAGGATGCATCTATAGCAGTACAACCAGTTATTATGACACCACCCAATCTGATTCCGTTGGAGTCTCCATGCTGACTTGTGTGAAGGGATACTATTGGGGCAGACGTGACCTTATCTCTTTACTTTTATATATACCATATATATACATACAGTATGGCTACTAGAGAAGCAACCACTGCAATGGGAGGAGAACAGAAGAAACAAAAGACTGACGGAAGTAAGTCAATCTCGAGGTGCAACAGCTGACATACCAGAGAAAGTCTGTCTAATGTATGTCCTCGCTACAAAGGATGAAATTCAATACTGACCAACTAGTGTCCATGACGGATGGGGATTGTCGGACAATGAAAAGGGAAATGCTATCCACCATGGAGATACCGAGCACATGGATGCTATCAGGGACAAGCACAACTTTGTTCCTCTAGACGCTCATGGTCTTGCTGTCGGTCTCAAGGAGGGATTGATGGGTAACTCCGAGGTCGGGTAGGTAATTCTTACTGCAGAGGTGATGTTTTATTGACTGTAGTCACTTGAACATTGGTGCTGGTCGAATAGTATGGCAGGACATCGTCAAGATTGATCAATGTAAGTTTGATACTATGTTTCTTCTACGTGGGCTGACGGGCAGGTATCAAAAAGGAAGAATTCGCTGGTCAACCCAACATTGTCGCCTCGCTCAAACACGCCAAAGAGCACGGATCCCGACTTCACCTCTGTGGCCTGATCTCTGACGGAGGTGTCCACTCTCACATTTCCCACGTTTTCGAACTCGTCAAAGCTGCCAAGGCACAGGGTATCGAACACATCTACATCCACTTCTTTGGAGATGGACGTGATACCGCTCCTAGGTCTGCTACCAAGTACATTGGTCAACTCCAGGATTTCCTCAAGGAACAAGGTGTTGGAGAGATTGCTACTGTTGTCGGACGATACTTTGCCATGGATAGGGACAAGAGGTGGGATCGAGTCAAGATTGCCGTTGATGGTTTGGTACAGGGTAAAGGAGACAAGGTCGATGATGAGAAGGACTTGATCAAGACTATCGAAAAGGGTTACGAGGGTGATATCACCGATGAGTTCATCAAGCCAATCATCTGTGGTTCAGAAGGATCCAGGATTCAGAGTAGGTCAAGCTCTTTACAGCGGCCGGGCAGTACTGACAACTAGAGGGCGACACTCTATTCATGTTCAACTACCGATCCGACCGAATGCGAGAGATCACTTCCGTTCTCGGTATGCCCGACAGGCCCATGGAGGTCGAGGTGCCAGAGAACCTACACATCACCACCATGACTCGATACAATGGAGAGTTCCCATTCCCCGTCGCTTTCCCTCCTGGATCCATGACCAATGTCCTTGCCGAATGGCTCGGTAAGCAGGGTGTCAAGCAGTGCCATATCGCCGGTAAGTGATCGCATCTCCTTGTAGGATAATGCTGACAATGCAGAGACCGAGAAATACGCACACATTACCTTCTTCTTCAACGGTGGTGTCGAGAAGCAATTCGAGGGCGAGGAGCGACACATGATCCCCTCCCCCAAGGTCGCTACTTACGACAAGCAACCGGAAATGAGTGTTCAGGGTGTCGCCGACAAGGTCGCCGAAGTCGTCAAGACTAGCGAATACGAATTCATCATGTGCAACTTTGCTCCTCCCGACATGGTCGGTCACACTGGTGATTACGATGCTGCTGTTGTTGCTATCGGAGCTACCGACAAGGCTGTCAAGACTGTTTACGACGCTTGTGAAGAGGCTGGTTACGTTCTTTGCGTTACTGCCGATCACGGAAATGCCGAGCAGATGTTGGACCCCGAAACTGGTAACCCTCACACAGCCCATACTACCAGTAAGCTGTAGTCCATCTCCCACTCGAATGGTAGCTAACATGAAGACCCCGTTCCATTCATCGTCACTGGTGAAAAGGGAAACATTGAGGTTTCTGGAGAACCAGGAGCATTGGCCGATGTCGCCCCTACAATCTTGGATATCATGGGTCTACCCCAGCCAGAGGAGATGACTGGTCGATCCCTAGTTGCCAAGAAATAGATTGTTAGAGTCCGTAAAAAGTATTCTAGCCAGTTTTGATGCATACTCAATAGAAAGTTAGAGTTTGATGCACGTGCCTGGATCTAGATTGACCACCATTATCCACGTCCACCCACTCTGTAATTCACCTTTGTCAATTGACGATGTCGACCACTACAGCGCCGACGACAACGGTAACAACGAGTTATGGTCATCAACTACCCACTCTCTTACTGTATACTCTTCCACCAATAGCGCTAGCTCTGATTCTACATCCATTACTACCCATCATACTTCCCGATTCGATATTGGCTGTAATAACGCTACCGGCCCGACCGGCCTTACCAGCTCTACAAGCTAATATCGGATTCTCACTCCTCGCGTTCGTAGGAGCAGTGATTGCAGTCCCATACGTAGGCCATGCGTTTATCGATAAAGGCTTGAAAGGGAGGGATCTACTGAAGCCAGGAGGAAGGACAAGTGGACCATGGGTGTAAGCTGTCCGCTTTGGTCAACAAGCGTAGCTGATAGGTAGGCCAGAATGCTTGGGATTACCATGTGCCGCGTTACATATTGGGTTGATGATGTTGTTTATCCCATTCCCGTTCTCGCATATGTTCGGGAATGGCAAGGAAGACAGGCATGCTTTTCCACATACCGAAGTAAGCTCGACCACTCCTTACGCGAGGTGGAAAGCTGATGACAGCTCACACTCTACCTATCTTCATTGTTATCATTACTTGTAGCGACGATGCTGGGGTTCATTGACGACTTATTCGATATTCGTTGGCGACACAAATTACCTATTCCTATTATTGCGGCCGTACCGACTTTACTAGTTTATTATGCTGTTGGCGGGGTCACCAGTGTGATACTACCTTCTACCGTTGGGCGGTGGCTCTCTATAACCGGTCTAGGATGGGAAGGATCAAAAGTCGTAGATCTAGGTGTGTCTTTCTCGTACAGCGAAGAGGGAGCTAACGGACAGGACCAATCTATTACATCTACCTAATAATGTTACCGACTTTCACGACCAACTCGATCAATATCCTAGCTGGGATCAACGGGGTCGAAGTGATTCAAGCCTTCATCATCGCCTTATCGGTCTTGTTGAACGACATGCTCTACCTACCGGTCTGGCCTGCATCATTCCTCGAATTCTGGAATATCCAAAATCCAGAAGAGGGCAAGATATTAGATTGGGCAGCAGGCGAAGTGGTCCAGCGACACCTAATGAGTGCATACTTTATGGCTCCGCTTGTTGGAGTCTGTGCTGGTTTCTTATGGCATAATTGGTATGCTTTCTTCTTTGCTGTTGAGCTTGAGCTGATAGATAGGTACCCAGCCAGAGCATTTCCGGGGGATACATTCTGTTATTTCACTGGAATGGCTTTTTCAGCAGTGGCTATTCAAGGTCATTTCTCAAAGACTTTGATCTTGTTCTTTATTCCTCAGATATTCAACTTTATCCTCTCGTGTCCGCAGTTGTTTCACCTCGTACACTGTCCGCGACATCGATTACCTGCGTACGTTCTCTCAATTGAGCAGAGCTAGACTGATTCGGTAGGTACGATGAAAAGACCGACTTGCTACACCCCTCTCTAGCAGCATTCGAGGTCCCGCCATCAGCTAAAACCCGTCTCGTCCTCGAGATCTTTGCATTCCTCCGCCTCGTACGACTGGACAAAGATGAAAAGGGAATCATCAAGTCGACTACCAATATGACTATCCTGAATTTCCTACTGGTCACCTTCGGCCCGATGAAGGAACAAACGCTCTGTATCCTCATGGCTGGGGTTCAGGTTATTGGGAGCGGGATAGCATTTGGGATCAGGTATGGAGTCGGATCATGGATTTATGGGGGTGATAGGAGATAGCATATAGAGATACAATTAGATTACAACATTGCACTGCATTTGTCTTTCCTATAAGTCCTCCGACGGCATGTCGATGATGAACCCGGGATTAACGCTCAAACTTGACACCATAACCCCCTCCGGGTTGTTGTTCAAATTTAAACATGTCGGTACTCAACCCGAACTTCCCAAGTAATCCATTACCCAAAGTCTTGAGTTGATCCATCATTTCGTCCTTCTCTTTATCCTGTTGAACGGAAATTCGGCGGGGGAGAGTTTTCAAAGCGGCTCGGATTGAGGGACGTTGGGGAGAGTCAGAGGAGATGAGGGTCAAGAGTTTTTCGTAGTCTATCAATCAGTACTTCTTTCTCCTGGGGTACGTACCTTCTTGAGCGGAAGTCAAGGAGGACCAAGTGCCGAGTCTGTCATTTGCAGTTGCTCGCCTATGGAGTGCTTTGGTATACACCGGGTCCAGCTCGAGAGCTACATGTCAGCTGGTTCTGCCAAAGAAGGTGGACCTACCCTTATTAGCAGCCTCAACAGACTTCTTGTCTTCCTTCGTCAAAGCCCAACAAGCAGCTAAATTCCCATGACAAGCTTTAGCACATTCCCTAATTTTCCCCTCGACCTCTTCCCTCTCCGTTAACACCTTAGTCTCGGAGAGAGCGATCGCCTCAGCTTCTTCATCTGTAATTTCCTGGATCCCACTTCCATTCTGGACTGGTAGGGGTTTAGTAGCTGGAGTAACTAGTTTGGGGACGGGTGGAAGGAGTTTGAGGGCGGATTGATATTTCTCGATTGCTAGTTCTGTTTTTGGTGGTTTGGAGGTGAATGCTGCGTTTCCTTCGTCTTTGACTATGTATGCTCGATCAACGAGTTTCTACCTATCAGCCAAAATCTTTCAGGAGTCTGCGAGATTGGCGACATACCTTCAAAGCGGCCACGGTGAATACCAAACCATCAGGTGAATCCTCTACACCACCCTCGAGCTCCTGCTGTACCAGCTCATCCTGGGCATCTTCCCATATCTCCTCCTCTTCATCGGAATCACCACCATTTCCATCAAGGCTATGAGCGGAATCGTGTGAGTGGGTGGGGGTGGCTGATTTCGAGGATTCACCGTTTTTACGCGTAAAGTCGAATGCTGGGCCGGAAGCCCATGCTGGAGGTTGGAATTTGGTACGATCGTATTTTGGTAGATTATCAAATACTGCTTCGTCGGCCATTGTACTTTGATCGAAGTATGTGAGATATTGTGGAATGATTGTAGAAGTATGAAAGAAAGAAAGAAAGAGATGCGTGATGGTGGCGAGTTTATAGAAATAACAAGACTTGGGACATAATGACAACATGCAAGATGACGCTTAACCTATCTGATGGAACTACTATGCTATAAATCAAATCATAAAGAAGCTCTAATATATCCTTCCAATCCCCCATTAATCCACATTTCTTGTACACTCTTTCCAACCCTAGCACTTGGGTACCTCTTCTCCCCTTCCTCTCCCATATTCACTACAACTCCTCCTCGTCGCGTATCGACTTTAACAGACCATCCTTGTGGGATGACGGTCAATTCTCCATCTTTTCCTCCTTGACCTCTTAGACCATCTTTACCGAATTTAGCAGTCAAATCCTGAATAAGTTCAGGAGCTTCAATGAGGATAAGACCGTTGTTTATGGAATTGCGTTTGAAGATATCTCCGAATGAACCGCAGATGACTAGTGGGATACCGGCGTTTTTGATAGCTGTAGCAGCTTGTTCACGGGATGAACCTGTTCCAAAGTTGTAGCCTGAAAAGAGGATTGAGCCAGATTGAGAGGAGGACGAAGTGGTGGAAAGGGTAGATTTGAGATCTCGGACGGTAGCTGCGAATTCTGGGTCGTAGTTTTCTGCCAATAAGTATTCCGCGCAAGGCCCTTGAGACTATTAACTCACCCATGACGACCTCGGCTTGCCTCTCTGGAGTAATGTCATCCTGATAAGTGTATTTACCGGGGTACATTCCATCCGTCGTCAAATTATCCTGGGGTGCGAAAACGAGTGGTCCTTCGAAATACTCTGGGAAACCAGGTAACAAAGGTTCCAAACTAGCCTCGTCGACAGCAGCTACTGGTGTACTCTTCTCTTCGACGATGGAAATGATTGGTTTCTCGTATTTCGGTAAAGCGTTCATATCGAGACTGTCGGGTCCGCAAATGACTCCCTTGGCGGCGGATGCAGCAACGACAGCTGGTGAAGCGAGGTAGGCGATAGCTTCTGGATGACCCATTCGTCCTTTGTAATTACGGTTTGTAGCGCTGATTCCAACCTCTCCCTTTTCCAACAATCCAACACCAAGACCAATACAAGGTCCACATCCAGCAGGTAATGTCTTCGCTCCAGCATCAATCAAAGTTTGCCAATCGCCTGCTGCTTCTGCGTCTTCCTGGACCCTACTCGATGCGGCGGCAATGTAGAATTCAACTCCGTCTGCTACTTTCTTGCCCTTGAGTACGGCGGCTGCAGAGGCGATATCGGATGCTCGAGAGTTTGTACATGAGACGAGGTAGGCTTTGTTGATCTTGATAGGTGGGTTCATGAGTGTTGGAAGGGCCGTGGCGACCTTGACGGAGTTTGGGCCGGAAACGTATGGGACGAGGGTTGAGAGGTCGAGTGAGAGTCGGGAAGCGTAATGAGCTCCTGGGTCGGCTGTTGGTTTGGCGCTGACGGTATCTTGTAATCTCTCTTCGTTCAATCGTGGGTGCGACTCTCCATCCTTTGACAAGTATCGCATGGCAGTCTTTTTGAAGATTCCACGGTACCATTCCTCCAATTTCTCATCTACTGGGAAAACACCAGCAACCGCTCCCCATTCGGTTGTCATGTTGGCAATTGTCAATCGCTCGTCGATGGAGATGTGCTCGATTCCAGGTCCAGTGAATTCAATAGCGGCATTCAAGACTTCGTCCTTGTTGAATAACCCAGCAAGAGCGACAATAACATCCTTCCCCGTTACTCCAGGCGATAGTCTCCCATCTAGCGATACCTGAACAACCCTTGGGATCTGCCACCAGAATTTCCCAGTTGCCCAAATCCCAGCTGCATCCGTCCTGACGATGGCAGTTCCCAAACATCCAACTCCACCATAATGGTTGGAATGACTATCGCTAGCGACGACCATCTTGCCAGGCCAAGCGTATCCTTCCTCGACGACGATTTGATGGCCAATTCCCCTTCCTGCTGGGTAGAAATCGACTCCGTGTTCTTTGGCAAATGCTTCGATCTTCTTGTACTTTGTCAAGTTTGTTGCCGACTGGTTCTGGACGTCGTGGTCGAGCGCAAAGATCGGTTGACGGGGATTGTCGAGCTTGGAGCATTGTAGTGATAGGAATTTGGAAATGACAGGTCCAGTATTATCGTGTGTCATTCTACCCATCAGCTCCTCATTCCCAATGATCTAAGGTGGACATACACATGCTCAGGCTTGATCATGACATAGTCCCCCGAGTGAACCTTGGTTCCAGCCGGCAAGTCGACCGCATATTTCTGTACAATCTTTTCGACCAAAGTCTGCGGATTCGAAACAGTCGCGTAAAGTCGTTGTCGGGGTATACGCCGAGCTACGTTCCCTCTTAGTAGGGATAGCATCGTGAGTGGGTGTATAGTATTACAGGTTAATTATTGAAATTTCAACCAAGCATACAGAGAGTAGTGAGTCGGGATAAAGCGGCGATCGCCGGTCGGCCGAAAGATGTGAGAGAGAGAGCCAATCAACAACCCCTCTCTTGTCATCTACCGTCCACCTTCAACAGGGAGGGATCAATGGTTCATATACCGTTCTCTATTCAAGGAGACCTTCTGGGCACCCCTGTTAGTGTAAGCATCCCCTCCAGGGGAATATCTAATCCATTCTCTTCACCTCTAACCAACTTGACCATTTACAAGAAATACCCAATCCTGGAACGACACACAATGGAACTAACAACTCTTCGCGAAAAGAGTTTCTACGCTCCTTTATACCTAAGTCTAGCCCAAGCCCATAAAAAAGCTTGGAACCCGGCTTTTGTCGGTATTGTGAAAGGAGACTATTCTGATCGTCCGTTTCAGGTCTGGTAGCGTCGATCGGATCCTTTTGATTGGATCGTCGGTGGGGGTAATTACCAATGTAGTATTTGCTGGAGTCGTTCCAGTAGAGGGGTATATGAGTGCCTTGGGCCTGGTGACTTCCTCTTCTTCTTCATTCTAGCTTTTATAGACTCCAGATCAAGTGTGAGTTCTATCCTTTTCAGACCGTGCTGGACACCAGCTGATGGTTCAGACTTTATACAACGTTGATATCAGGCTGGCCTTGATATCTATACATTCATTACTTTCGACCTTACACACGTACTACGATGCGATACCTCACCCTCGCCCCCTTTTTCTACGCTTTAGCAGCTCATGCCGCACCAGCCCCGCAGGCTCCTGATGGAGCGACTGGAATGCCTACCATAGAAGGTCCTGAAGGTATCTGTTCCTCCACCGGTGAGTACTGGGATGGACTCAAGTACGTCACCTGCGGCGAGCTTCGATTCTGTCGAAACAACGGCTGTGATTGGGAGACGTGGGTCGTTCATTCAATTTCCATTAAGCATCCTGCTAATGTTTTCAGTCCTCCCGTTGCTGCTGGAATATCCACCGCTGCTGTCGCAGCTGGTACAGGACAACCCACCGAGCTGGCCGCCGGTGCTGATGCGCCCACCCCTTCCGCTCAAGCAACAACCGCCGCTGCGGTGACTAGCGCCAACCCTGTCGAATCACCCATGACATCCGTAAACACCACCGTGGTCGCCGGAGCATCCTCACCTGGGATGTCAGTCGCAGACAAAGGTGTCGAGCCCTCAGGGACCGCTCCTCAAGCGGGCGCCGATAAGTCTCTCGTGACTTCTGGTGGTGCTACTGACGTCGCTCCAATCACGAGCGGAGTGATATCAGCTCAGGGCACTGTCGAAACTGGAACAGGTGCTGGAGCTGTGGCCGATACCGTGTGTGTGGACGACCGACCCGCCGATGTTCAGAAACTTCTCAAGCTCGAGACGCCGCATGATTACAAGTGGACGATGACTGGAAAGCAGTGCGCACCCCGCGCTAAGGCTGATACTGCACCGAGATTCGTCGCGTATTGGAGTCAGTGAGTGGTGTCATGTTTATACGATGATCAACACTGACTCACAGATGGTCTGATGGCGCGCTTTCCCCCAAGGCTGAGCAGCTAAAGGGCGTTACGCACCTCATATACTGTAAGCTGCTTGACAGTGGTCGTCTTGCAGGACTGATGCTTAGCATTCGCCGCATCCGATGGTCTAGGCTGGACTCCGCAAAATGCGAGCGACCCTAATCCTTTCGCTTATATGAACGTCACGGACCCGGCCACCAACGAGACACCAATTGACGCCTTTAAGAAGGAAAATCCAGGCATGAAGGTGTTGGCTGCGTTCGGGGGATGGAACCTAGATGCTGGCTTTTCCGTGGCCGCAGATTCGGGTAATATGTCGTCTCTTGCTACAAAGATCGTCCAATTCAGGAAAGATACGCACCTGTAAGTCAAGCTAAGTGTCTTGGATCCAGTGGGTGAACTGACGATCAGCGACGGAATCGATATCGATTGGGAGTACCCCGTCGGAGGTGGCGCTTTCTACAAATCGTGCGATATTACCACGGAGGATCATAAACTGCCCGAGCGACCATACGAGCGTGACGCCCTCGTCGATCTCTTGAGACACATCCGTGATCAGGATCCCGAGGCTCACTTGTCTGTGGCTGTACCCGCCAAAAAGGCCGATCGCGAATTGTCCTTTCCAAAGGAAACCATTAAGGAGATGGATCTTTGTCTTGATGACTGGAACCTCATGACTTATGACATGATGAACAGGCGGGATGCGAAGACTGCCCATCATGCCGGCTCAAGAGTCATCAAGAATGTTGTTGATTACTATCATATGGATGGTGTCGTTGACAAGAAGAAAATGTGAGTCACCGAGATTCTGTGGCGCCATCCTAGGCTGACTGGCAGGAACATCGGCTTTTCCCTGTACGCAAAGTATTTCACCCTATCCAATTCTACCTCTGAAGAATGTACCGGTCAAGGTGGTCTCGGATGTGACATCTACCCAGCAGAAGGTCCGGCTGGTCAAGATCTCGGTACCTCCGGAGCCTGGACATTCAACCAAGGTCAAAACGTACTGACGTCCACGAACATCGCTGCCGACTATACCCTCAAATTAGCCAAACCGTCATGGGATAGCATGCCGGATGAAGCCACGACCCATGATGCAGCAGCCGGAGCCTCATCCTTGGCAGATACCAAGAATCGAATGTTCTGGACCTGGACTTCGCCGAAGGATATTGAGCAGAGTTGTGCCGATCACATGAAGGATGTTGGGGGAGTGATGGTTTGGAGTATCAACCAGGATGAGAATGGAGATACCGGTGGGCCTCATATGGAGGCTATTGCTGGCTGTCTGGGAGGGTCGGCGGTGGGTGGAAATGCCGGATCGAGCGGTGCTTCCTCTGACGCGACCGCGGGCACTTCTGCGAGCCCGTCTGATCAGACTTCGGTCAACGCTGGAGCGACTTCCAACGCCGGCACTCCTATTGCCAGTGCTTATTAGACGTATCCGCTAGTACCTGGATTGCCTGAGAGTTTTCCAGATGCCGCGAAGATATATATGTAACATAGTGTACGATAGAAGATGTATAAAAATACGATAGACTTCCCCGGTAACCTCACAAACCACTTACGAACCCGCCAAAAGCCCTTTTCAACGGACCCTTATCTTTCCTCACCATTTCATTCTGTTGAGCCGGAGACAAGCCAGTCTGGGATCAGCGACATCGTTCACGATACTCACTTGATCTTGTACATCCTTCTTATTGATAGCCTTGAGCCCAGCTTCATATATCATCTCCATATACCTTCCCCTTGCTGTCTTGGCGAGGCTTCCAGGCATACCATTACCGGGTGATTCCTTGGTACTGCCTCGAGATCCGTTGGTGGATGGTGTTGAGGGGGATTTCTTTGCTTTCTTGGGGGTGGTAGGAGGGGGAGTCGAGGGTTCCTCTTTGGCGGATAGGTAGTCGGGGGTTTCGGCTCGTTTGACCATACCTGTGTGATTAGCTTCAACTGCCGAAGAATCACTTACTGACTAGTGGTGTTGTTTGAGTAATTGTCGAAGAGATGCTAGTTATGAAAAGTTGGATGACGAGACATCAGGAGCGATGAAAGAACGATGGCACGACCTCTCATGTCAGGGGGATCC
This sequence comes from Vishniacozyma victoriae, assembly GCA_017654735.1. Lineage (NCBI taxonomy): Eukaryota > Fungi > Basidiomycota > Tremellomycetes > Tremellales > Bulleribasidiaceae > Vishniacozyma > Vishniacozyma victoriae. Next base: position 3,316,423 of record JADPYG010000088.1, read on the forward strand.
GTAGTCAAGGTCCGGTAGTATAATCAATCCAAAGGATGACCCTGGTTCTATGCCCGGTATCCAAGTATCGGGTGCATAGACACGGTACAAACCCTAAAGCCCTCGGATCTCCGCCCCGAAACCCCTTAGAGCTTCTCGATGTACGCCATGAACCCCTTTCGTAAGCTGCCCCTACCCGGCTTCAACATCTCGGCCTGTTGAGCCGGAGTCAAACCTGTCTGTCTCGTCAGCCGACTCATTGGATGATGAGACGGAATACTCACTCGTATTTGAGCTTCTGGCCTGGAAAAGTTCTTGATCCCACACTCTATGATCATCTCGGCTAGCTTGCTCTTTGCGGATTGAGAGGTAGAAGACGATTGAAAGGGTGACGACAAGGGTCGAGAGGATTTGGAAGAACTGGGTGTGGTAGTCTTGCTCTTTGATGGTGATGGTTTGGCTTTCTTTCGAGTGGTTTCGACGGCCGTTTTGTCTGTATCCCCCTCTGATCCGGTTTCGCTGAGCTCATCTTCGGGGTCTCGCTTTCCCATCCTTGATACTGTTAATGAGAAGATAAGAAGTGATGTTCAGAACAGATCAGCTATCGGGGACCTTGCTTGACAACGACTTGTGGTGCCTTGAGGCGTTGTAGCATCCTTTGGTGCTTGATGAGGCTTTGCTTCGAACCCAATCTTCTCGAGAGTCTCATAGACTGCCACACCATCTCCTTTCCGCATCGCGTACACACGGTGTGCTTGTACTTTGAATACCTTAAACGGTGATAGTCACGAGTACAACGAGTAATAATGATAGAAAGAGAGACAAAGTTGATTCGCCACATTACGTATAATTGTATTTCGGCGTTATAAAGTCAGAGTGGCAATTCAAGTTAATCTACTATTGTCTATTCATTCTAAGTATATCAGATCTATCCCCTATCAAATATATACCTATAACCATCAATCGAATCAGTCAACAATGGCAGCAGTAGCTTCAAGATCAAAGACAGATTGGGCAGAGGATGAGGAGATGGAGGGTGAGTATTTCCACAAAAACGCGTAAAGTGGACGTGAAACTGATGAAATAGTCGAATTGCCCGCGCCCGCAGAGACTACCGATGCTAGCACCGGAATCACCACCATCATCAGCTACAAGAGGGATGAGAATGGAAAGACCATCAAGGTGAGCTGCAAAGAGCGAGTACAACGACTCAAGCTGACATTCAGACTACGCGACGAGTTAGGAGAAAGATGCAGACCAGCTTGGTTACCCACGCGGTTGCCGAGAGGAAGGGATGGTCCAAGTACGTCAAGTCTTCGACGCGTAGAATAGGAAACTGATGTCAGGTTCGGAGAGGACAAGGGCAAACCCGCTGGATTCGATAGGCAGACCACAATCATTGGAGAGAACATCTACTTCAAGCCCGTCGCCGTCTCCAGCAAGGTACGTATCTAACGCGAACTCTTGAAAATCTGGCTGATGATCAGCAAGACGACAAGGACAAGGATGCCGATGCCGAGGAAGCACCCAAGGCCGCCAGTGGAAAGATCGTTACATGTCGTCTATGTAAAGGAAACCACATGACCTTTAAGTGTCCATTCAAGGATCAGTTGGCCGCTTTGGACCAGGTCGAAGGCGAGAACGATCCTGCTGCCGCTGGGTCATCCACATCCAAGGCACCTGGTACAGGCAAATACGTGCCACCGTAAGTTCATCATACCAGAGATGCAGATTCATGGCTAAATTAGCAGAAGCAAGTTGAATGGAGGAGCAGGAGAATCAATGTTCAAGCGAGACGATCTACCCACTCTACGTATCCAGTCATTATCCGTCGACGCAGACGAAGACGATCTACGAGCACTATTTGAACCCTTTGGTCGAGTCGTCCGAGCCAACGTCATCAAGGACAGAAATACTGGAGAGAGCAAAGGTTTCGGTTTCGTCAGTTTCGAGATGCGCAAGGACGCAGAGAAGGCTTTGGCAAAGATGAACGGTTATGGATACGATGCCCTTATCCTGTCGGTATCTTGGTCTCGTACGTACCCTCTCCAAATCAGGAAAGGCTTTGCTGATGTTGAGAACCCCGAGAGCCTCGACCTGCTTAATCTCATTGGTAGTCTCGTTAATTGTATTACTTGCATCATTGTCATCGGTCTCAGCTTGCCACGAAGGGCGACTTCACGGACCGCTGCTGGTCATCAAGTACGTCACCCATGCAACCGCATCGATGACAAACGATGACCCGGCCCTGAGCCGGTTTGAGCGGCCAAGAAAGATGACTGCCTTAGATCCCAGTCGGAATTATCCTTCCGATCAGTTGACCTATCCGTTCTGCAGCTGATCAGCCGGGCGCCGATACTCTTATTGACCGTCATCAACGTTAACAAGAAGCCAATCACGAAAATCGTCCGCGAGTCATCGCGGTCTGCCATCTTCGACCCGCGGCGTCGCATTCAGAGTGTATCTAAACCCATCGCAAGCATCGCGGGCGTTCTGCTTGACGGAGCTATTCGTGCCACTGCTTGGCGACTTCGCCATAACCCCGAGCAGAGAGGAGAGATACTCACCTTTCATACGAGTTGAAATGCGCAGCCTCCGTGTCTCCATAACTCCGCCGATGACCACTTGCGGCATAATACAAAGGACGAGCGAAACCGACGCGTTTCGTCGAGAGTCCGACAAGCCCATAAAAGTGGAGAGACGTGTCTCCCATGTCTGTATTGTTTACTCACATATTCGTCCCTTACGTTTCTTATACCTAGCCAAATCCCGAGATGGTCATAATCACCCAATATTCGTGCTGCCGGACCGGCTGTCCAACTAACATCAGATCGTCCACTCGCGTGTCTGCCATTTCCAATCACGATTCTCGGCAATTCTTATGTTATGCCGACATTTCCAAGATCGACCCTCGTCAAGGACTCACAAATATCATGACTGATTGCCACGTCGGCAGAGAGGGCGTGCACGTCAAAGCCTGGGAGAAACGCAGTGAAGCGCGATGCTCTGTTTCTCTAGGCGAAAGTGGAACTCTCAATGAAAGACGCCTCAAGGCTTGGGATGCTGCGTGAGTGAGAGCGCGTCTGATCAGTAGCAGAGGGCGCTAACCAGTTGAGTTATAAGCAAAACCCGGCGGGCACTGTCAAGGCGTCCGACAAGTTGCTTGCCTCGATCCCTCGGGAATTGCTCTTGGGGGCGGCAGTCTCTCAGCCGCACTCAGCGTCGAGCAAGAGGCCCTCGTCCCAGAATATGCCGAGCAGAGTTGTCGGTTCGCTTCCTGAGTCACTGGGGACAGGGTATACCAGCGATCGGGTCGGGGCTGGGGCTTCCGGATCCCGAGTCACTGCTGATGGCGCCTCATTCGGATCTGCTGGGATCGCCGCTACCAATACCTCTAGCCGACCCGCACCGTCTCAGATCGTGCCTACCTATCCCCCTGGCAGCGTGAGCATTGACCCCACGCCTTCAACCAATACGCGATCGATGATGCGACCATGGGAAGTCGAGGAGTAGAGGATAAAGTCGTGGGCTCCAGCGCCTTCGTAGGGGATGAAGGCGGGAGCTAGTCAGGTTGTCGGATGATGTTCATAGACTTGAATGATGGGATGCAGACTGTCGAATGCGGTTGCGAAAAGTCGCATGAGAGCCTGCACTGCAGTGTAAAATATAGAAGGATTGGACGCGTCACAAGCTCGACGCGTCGCTCGCCATCTCCCAGCGACCTCGGTGTTCTTAAGCTTCGACCAAAGGACTTCACCGTCGCCAAGAAACACCTACATGAGCCCACTAGCACCTGCATGGGTTGCCTAGCCAGTAGACAAGCATATACTAGATACTGTCTCATCTGAGTCATCTATCAGATGTTGTTGTAGTGTGTCGAAAAACATCTGATATTCAGGGTCAAAACAATAGAGATCTCGGTAACTCTACTCTTTAACTTATCTATTTGAATTCTACATCTACACTATTCGTTTACGTGCACATCGCTTTGCTCGCTCCGATATACGGAGTCATCCTCACTGCTGGGGACGAAGGACGGATACATATACCACAGTACGACCTAGAAGGAATACCGGGAATACAATCACGTACCTGTCAATAACGCACTGAGGTTTCACCTCACCTACGATTATTCTCACGACCCAAACACTCGCAAATTCTCTCAATACGAACATTGCACAACCAATGACAATGTCTTCCTCCTACAGTAGACCATTTGGTGCGCCATCGTACCCCGACTCGCCGTCTGCAGCTACGGCCTCTTCCGTGAATTACTCTCAATATGGTGGATCAGCATTTTCACCCTCTCGACAACCACAACCGCTATCTGGATTTGGGCAGACTTCAGGCAGGCTTAATGCCGCGACTTCAGGATCTGGAAGGCCAGGAGGATCTGGAGCTAAGAATTCAGCAGGCAAGACGGCGGAAAGTAGGGAGATTGCAAGAGTGCATTTCAAGGCATTGAAGGGGTATCTCATGCAATGGCTTGACAAGGGTATGTAGGAATGCGATAGGTAGAGATGAGCTGATGAGTAGAAACACCGACATCGAGAGCATCGGCTAGAGAGAAACTTACCAGATTGACGAAATTACAATTCCAGGAACTATCGACAGATGTCTATGATGAGCTCATGAGGAGATTGGAAGCGGACAGAGGGGAGAGTGATGGTGATGGTAAGCTGCAGACCTATTGGAGACCAAGCTGATGAGTAGTACCATTCTTGCCTGTCCGAGACGACTTTCACCCAAAACGAAATCAGGCTCGTCAGAAGCTCGCAACACTCCCCCGAAACAGGTTCAAGGATCTAGCTAGTGACGTTTTTTTCGAGCTCAACAGGAGATTCCCAGAATTCGAGGCTGAACACGTGAGTCATCAAATGGAATAGGAGCTGATGATAGGATGGAGAAGACGCATTTGCCGACCCACCACCTGCTCCTGGACCTCGTCATCCTTTCGCAGCAGGAAGCTCTTCCCACCTCTATCCCGACCAGCCCGAGCGTTCACGTATGGACCCGACCCCTCCACCTATCGCTCGTCTTAATTCAGCATCTTCATCCCACCGACGCCAGGCATCACGCAATATCTCTGGAGGCAGCTCTGTTGGCAGTTCAGGAATTCAAGCACATCGTCCGAGGCCGAGCCGAGATGACAGCAATGGAATGCGAGGACAACCCACGGCCGCTACTTCCGACATGGTCGTCCCGAATAAGAGCCGGATGAGGGAGGAAGAGATCGAAGTACCTTACGCCAGGGATAGTATGATCATGGATGAACCCCGTGCTCAGAGCCGCTCGTCAAATCGACCAGGATCAAGGACGAGTTTCCAAGATCGAGAAACACCACTTGGGTCGAGGCAGGATTCGGGAGACGTCATGTCGCCAGCTTCGGCGGATGATAGGGAATATTACGATCGAATGAGTTTTAGCTCGAACGTCACCAATAAATCGAAATTGCCCACTGGACCAGGAGGATACAACGATGACATGGAGCAAAAGATTCGCTCCGAGTATGAGCTCAAGATTGCAGGATTAGAGAGGAGGGTACAGGCTGCAGAGAGGGATCGGGATGAAGCTAGGCGTCAGGAAGCATTCGAAGCGGAACGTCGTCGAGAGATGGAGGATGAGATCAGGGGCTTGAAAGAGGTGCGTGATGAGATGGAGATGAGCTGACAAATAGAGGGCGACGACACATGCGTCTTCGCTTCGGTCACTGCAGCATGAACTGGACATTGCAAGGGACGCTGCGGAAGCTGCCCGAGCACACGGCGAGCAGAACTCAAGGGGCGCAGAGGAAGAGGTAGAGCACTGGCGACACCGATGCGAATCGCTCGAGGATGAGCTACGCCGTTTGGAACAGGACAAGTCTGGCGGTCAAGGAGTGAGTCGGATATCTGGACCATACACATATACTAACTAGCAGCACGATGACGGTCTGCCCGGGCTCAAGGCGGAGATGCGATCCCTTGTTGATGAGCTCAACTCGCTATCCATGAAGAATGATGAACTCATGGCTCAACGCGAACAAGATGCCGAGGGAATGGACGAGATGGAAGCCAAAGTCCTAGAGTACAAGAAAAAATACGATTCCATCCGTATCGAGCTCAGGAATCTTAAGGGTAAGTCGAGAAGATAAACCGGAACTGATGATCAGCAACGTCGACAATGTTCATTTCGAAACCCTTTTCTGATGATCACCTACCTGCTTCTGCCGATGGGAATATCGAGGATATCCACGTTTCTGCTTTCCAGACTGCCATTGACGGTCTGCTTTCGGCTGCTCGGTACGTCCCTGACCAGAGAGTTGTACTGATAGCAGATCATCCGCTCCCTCTGGTGTACTACCCGCAATGAAAGCTATAGTCGAAGCCGTCACTGAGGTTGGTGAAGATGTCAAGGCTTTCGAAGCCCATCCAAATATCGATGTCGACGTGTCACGCCTAGAATCACTCAAACACGAATCCACCACACGCCTCAATACACTCATGCAAGCTGCCCGGAACCACGCCATGGCATCTGGTCTCTCGCCTGTTTCATTGCTCGATGCCGCCGCTGGCCACCTCACTTCGAATGTTATAGAAATCATCAAGTTGCTCAAGATCAAGCGAAGTGACAAGAACAGGGAGTTGAGAAGAAGCAGGAGTAGTCTCAGTATCAAGGATATGGTCAATCGAAGCAATTCTTACTCTGCTGCCCCTCCACCTAGGGATGTGACCAAGGCGAATGGTGATTGGGATAGAGAGTATGGAATGAGTAACGGACAGGGTGAAGAGAGGTTACAAGAATCGCCAATTGTAGTTCATCGACCTACGGACGAGAGGCCGACTCCTGCACCAATCAATACTCAGGCATACCCCGTCTCGACACCTACCGAACTCACACCAGCTTCAGCATCGGGGTACATGGCGCGTTCATTGAGCCAATCGACCGATGGACAGAGACAACAGCCTCTTCGTATCAACTCGTACCAATCTGCCAGTTCTCAAAAGAGCGATTCCTTCGATTTAGAACGTAAAGCCTCTGTCTCAAGCAATGTTGCCGATTCTCGACCGATGGTTGAACGTAATGGATCACAAGGGCCCTCTGCTTATAGCTATGGGAACGGTAGAGGATCACATATGTCGCCGGTGAATGAACCGATGTCTCCACAGGGTATGCCTTATGAGAAGGACAGTGGGGAGTTTGGATATAGGGATCAGCCTCAGGACAATCATGCCAACGATGGTGCAGACGAGCGTGAATGGGAGGATCTGAAGGTATGTTCTCACTTGTACAAACGTGCGCGATGCTGACCCGCAGCCCTACTTGAACACACAATCATCCGCACTGGTAAACTCGATCCAAAACCTCCTAGCGGCCATTCGAACCTCATCACCACCTTCAGTCCTTAACGAACACTTGTCAGAGGTCGTGGCAATAGCATCCTCAATAGTAGCTGTATCATCAAACGCTCTCCCAGCCTCATTACGCCAAGAAGGAGATGGGCTACTGAAAGAGTTGATCAGGGATACGGATCGATTGAGTGAGGCTCAAGGGACGGGGGTCAATACGGGAGAAAAGGGGGTTAGGCAACAGATTGCAAGTGCTAGTTTTGGGGTTGCAAAGAGTTTGAAAGCTTTAATGAAGCTAGGGAGCGATTAGGTCTCGGGAGTATTCATTGTTATTATGCTTGCTGGTGTTTAGATATATTTGTAGCTATTATGAAGGGTTATTGCAGCTCTGTAAGGGGCCTCGGCGATATGTCTGAATTAAACGTTAATCCCGTTGCATTAGCTTGCAACCTGGGACTACCGACTGAGCCAAATAGTCCCGGGTGTCAACCCGGGTTATCAGTCAACTTCCATGCATCACTGGTCTCGCTTGCGAGTCGGCGTCAGATAGGGATGAGAGAGAACAGCATTCGGTGAGATCGTGTATGACTGCATTCAACATTTCCCTATTCAACTATATACACCGAAAGATATAATGTGGTACCAATTTACAGGAGGCCCGATTCCATGTCTTCTCATTCGGCATCATTAACGAGATGCCTTATCTTTTCGTTCGTCCACTTGACTAGTAGACGGGATCATAGTACCATGTGACTAGGGCGATCGAGACCCATGCCATCATCATACAGAATCCTTCGAGGTAATTTGTCCGACCATCCGAAATGGCGAAATTGACAATTAGGATAGCGATTACCAATGTGATCCTACAGGTCAGCTTAGACTAAGTGTAGAGGAAAGAGACGCACGTTTCAAAGGTATCAAAGAAGAGCATCATGGGTTGACCGATTGCCCATCCGATAAGGACCAGGATCGGGAGGAGACAAAGTGATACTTGAATCGATGAACCAACAGCAATCGACATGGACAGATTAAGCTTGTCCTTGACGGAAACAGTGACTGCCGTAACGTGCTCGACGGCATTACCAATGACGGGCAAAAGGATGAGACCGACAAATTCTCGCGAGACGTTGGTTTGCTGAGTCAATCCGTCGATAGACGAGACGAGGTACTCGGCAGTGACACCGGCCAGACCGGCCATGGCGACCAGCATACCCATTGCCCATAGGAATCGGACCTTGGGCTCATCGCCGGTAGGGGCTCGGATGATCCGTCTCGCCTCGGCGTTGTCGGCAGGTCCACCAGTGGGAACAAATCGGACATGAACCGGTAGCTGAGCCTGTCGCTCGAGGTCAAGGACGTATGGCTGAGCAGGACCCTCGGGGATTGGCGATGGGACTCGAGGAGGAGTGGGTGGACCTGCAGTAACGTCGATGTTGGCCTCGTCCTTGGAGGTCGACCTCATGGACCATCGTCGAAGTCGTCGCATGGGTCCGGTGTTGCTGTCTGACGAAGCTGATGAGCCGCTGGAAGAGCTGCTTCCCATCGATGGGACCCAGTTGGGTCGGGGGAAGACGGTAGCATGGTGAGGCGTCGGTCCATCGGGCAGGGGATGCATCTGCTTGGTCTTGGGGAGTCGGAACATGTACGCGTGGGCTACTGGTCAGCTACGGGTCAAAAGGATACACGGAAGACCTACTCCACAATTGGAAGGTGAGGAACATTCCGTATGCCGCTAGCAGGATGAAACTGAGACCTCGACTCATGGAGAGCAGATCGTCGAGCTCAGGACCGGTAGGGACGCCCTGTCGCCTAGCGTTATTGACGACGGTAGAGGTCATTGGGTAGGCGTAGTGGAAGGCAGCGGGGAGGACAATCGCCGCGATCTGGATGTCAGTAAGACTCCGCGCGATGAAGAGAGTACGTACCGATAGACCAAGAAGAGAAATATGCATCTGGGCACCGGCGAGGGCGTAGAGCTGCTCGTGGAATCGGAGACCACCAGCAAAGTAACTCATACCGAGTACGAGCAAGATGTTGGAGAGGATGGATCCGATCATACTGGCTTGTACGATATCGATGTCTCCCTTGACCAGTGCGAGGATGGCGATCAATAGCTCGATCACGTTACTAAAAGTCAGCATAGGGACAAGAATCAAAGGGGGACATACCCAAAGGTGGCGTTCAAGAGACCTCCCCAAGCTTCTCCCAATCGGAGAGCGACCTCTTCAGTGGCGAACGCCAGTCCTCCTGCGAGTGGCAAGACACTCAACAGACAGGCGACAAAGACGACCACATCGGACTGTCCTGTGTTGGCGAGAGCCCAGGCGATCGGCAGTAGTACCGGGGCGGCACAGATAATTGGACATCCTTTGATCGTGTTCTGTCATTAGCAGTTGATGGAGCGGCCGGAAACAAGTAGACGTACAATGGCAGAGGTCTTCCACGATATGAATGGGAAAGCAGGCTCCTGGTCTTCGTCATCGGGATGATGAGAAGAGTAGATTGAAGTTGTATCCTGTCCACTTGGCGATGGATTCAATGTGGTTTCCATCGTTCCGTGCCCGGTACTCGCAGTACCGGGGGTGGCGTAATCCTTTTCATTGATTGCTGCATCGCGAGTAGCGATGGGCGCGAGCGGTATGGGCTCACTGCTGACGAACGAGAGTGGCTCGGGTTGGGTGGTTGAGGTGATTCCTCGATTTACTTGATGATTACTGTGGGAGTAACCTCGTATATCAGGCTCGAGATCGGGTTCAGGATCGGGTTCTGTATTGAAAGTATTGACCATAGATGTAGTGGAGTAAGTGTGAGATGTAGTTGATGGATTCAAGAGTGATTGATATAGTAGAGTGGATAGTGAATGCGGGGACTGGACATTAGGTGACGATGCGCGACTGCCGGTATACCACCGTCATCCAGTGCAATCTGTGAAACACGCGGTGATATCCCCACTTAGCACGACATGATCGGCACGAGATCAGAGGAATGCACAGCTAAACTAAACTTCTTTCATCTTCCTTTCGTATTGCCCCTTTATTACTCCTTTGAGTGAAAATCGCGCACCTTGGCATTCATCGGTCATCTCCGAATATAGTGTGGGGAAATGTGGCAAACGTGCGGCAATGGTCACCTTGAGATAAGCTATCAATTACTAGCATGTGGGCTACATGGTAGCGACAGGACTCTGGCGTGTTAAGCTAGACGGTGGCAGCCCAAGTATGCTGAGATATCGACGGCGCTAGCTCACGCGGAATTGGCGGATCCTACGGCTCGGCCGGTCTTGTGATAATTGCAGGACCGGCATCTCTACGGATGATCTGAAGCCGGACTATCAATAGCTTATCGGTCTCTTTTTGCCTATGATAAGGCGACGTGACTGACAAGCCCACTAGTGAGCCGGTGAGAAATGATTGAAGCATGGGCCCCATCGGATCCAATGTGACATCTAGGATCTATTCCCCAACTCACCGTTTGTGTATCGTTCTCCGATCGACGTAGACTCGGGTTCATGTGTTATGCATGAGCTCATAGCGTAAGTAAGGATGAGGATTCAGAATCCAAGAGTGACGTGTGAGAAGGCATCAAAGAGGTCTCGAGTATTAATCGAATTTGGGTAGAGGCGAGTCAATGTCAAGGAGATGCCCACGAGTCTTGGGATGTGCTGGGAGAAGATAAGCAGCGGCGAAGGTTGAGGAGCTGAGAATGATCGATTTGCATCACACTGTTCACAGACAAATCATTACACGATACGCCATGTGAAGAACATGAAATCGTTCCATCTGGCTAATGAGACAGTAGAAGAGGAGCTGGTCAAGATTAGCATAGTGTCCTTGTACCGACTTACCTCCTGGATCCTCTCTTGTGCTTTGGCATCGGTATGCATAGAATCGATAATATGACGCTTTCTCTCCCTGACCATCACGAGAATAGTGAAATAGTGATTGTCAACCAGCCCAAACCCATGACTACGATCCAATTGGAAAATGTCTGGTGCGAGATGGCGTGGCTCTTGATGACGGTCCTCGGTGTGCTTCTGGACTTCCCCTTGGTGATGCCGGTCTTTGGAGTGTACTCGTCGGACGAGTCTCCAAGACTGATGGACCATTTGAGGAGTAGCTCAATATCTATATCACCAGCTGAATGCACTGAGGATTAGCTTGCATCGATGTTGAATGGGTTGACGACATACTGGGATCTTCTACATCTACATTATCACCCTCTTCACCAGCAAGCACTCTGGCAGCGGCGACAAAGTTCTCCAAGCTTTCGGTCCCAGTCTCTGCCAGACGTCTCAGAGTGAGACTGATCATTTTGATGAGTGGAGATATACCCCACAAAAGGAACCTGACTGCCGAGGATCTATCGTTGTCGTCGCCTCCATCCTGGAAATGAATTGAATCGAAGAATTTGGCGAGCGATTGGATATTGGCCCTTTCTCTCGGGCTCAGGGGGTGACTTTCGTCGTTCATGATGATGTCGTCACCGAGAGAAAGGTACTCATCGAGGGATAGATCGGTCATGTCGTCGTCGACCGTCTCTGACGATAAGCTTGGACCAGCCCCCACTTCGGCCAGAGCCTTGGCGTCTCGAGCGATCCTCTCTGTCGATTTTTTACCAGCAATAGGGGAGAATGCTAGTGACTGGCGATTCGAGTTCGATCGTTCGATGGATCGAGTTGATCTGCAGCGTTCGGTGATGAAATTGTTGCTTGTCTGATGGATTCAGACAAGCGATCCATAACTGGATCTTCTCGAACGAGGACTCCTCCAGCACCATCCAGACACAGGTCGTACAGGACCGATATCTCATTGTTGGATGATCGAGTCGAGTTCGGTATCCTCGACACCGGCAATCTACTAGCATCATGCAGAAATGTTGCAGGTATCGGGTGATGATGTGTCGACACCAGCCTGACTGGTAGTCGCAAGAGCAGGGAGGCTAAACATCAGTTGACGACTCGACGTTGTTGACGACAACTCACGACGGCCACACCTTCTCTCCACAAGCTGTAGGCGGGCGACAGCTTGGATGGAGAAATGTCGCGGTGGTTCATCCAAACCGCAGCAAGTACAACAGCTGTAGTAGCTGCACTGGTTCAGGTCAGCTCATGTCGTTGTAGAGTTTGGCCGACTCACCTGGTCCCCTTGCGTACTTCAATCATCATACGATCGTGGTAGGCAAAATTTTGAACTTGTCTCGGCGATACCCTGACGGCCTTGAACCACAACGAGCCCCATCCGGCTCGACAGCACCCATCTTCCAGTAAGGCGATCACGACTTCGGTCTTTTTGGGTTGGAGAGCAAAGACTCGGCTGGTTCGGGTTGCTTCTTGCCAGGTCGGTGCCGTAGCGCCAAGAGCTTCGTAGACGACATTGGCGACAAGTGTACAGTCACATGCAGTCATTGCGAGGCATGTGTCGCGGATGACTGAGTAAAGTGAAACCTCGATCGTGATACCGATCTCCTTGACGGCTGCAAGAAGGCGGGAATCGGCATTGATGCGGATCAGAGGAATGGGAGCGGAGATGAGTCCTTGAATGTGTAGTATTAAACGTGGGAGATCCGTCAAAGGTCCGAGGACGTAGCCAACTAGGGGTCAGGACAATCTCCCATCTTGTGGAGACTTACGAGGACGAATGACATCCTGACAGTCTTTGGTAGTGATGGTGACAATGGGCATCGGTGTGGAGGCGCACGTGCAAAACCAAGAGTCTAGAACCAAACCGTATCCGCTGATGTTGGAAGCGTATACCTTGATCTGGTTTTCCTTGAGGTGGATATTCGAGGTATCCAGCGCCCAACTGGTTGTAAGCCGTCTGACTCGTTCTGGCTAATGAGGGGACTCACTGCCTTGCCACTACAAGCTTGGCACCTTCCAGAGCGTTCTGAATACAGGCTGGGATGCTCTGTAGCTCTTCAATCATTAAAGCTAGGTCCTCGGGAGGGGCGGCATCTGGGGCGTCAGTTTCAAACTTTCAACATACCACTCACCTCCAGCTTGCAAACAATCGTCAAGAGTGTACATTGCCCTACTGGCAATCTCGGTCCATGGAGGACTCGTATTGTTTGAATAATCCCAAAGTGAAGGTGATGAAAAGAAAAGTGAGTAGGAGATGAAGAAGGTCGTGATGAGCAACACGTCCTTGGGAATCAATGCGCCAGGCCCTGTTCGAAGCTTTCTAAAGCTTTCTGATCGGTTTATATCGTATATTCGCGGATATTTTGATGTGTCGGGTACCACCAAAGGAGTACTCGGACCTTGGCTTCGAGACTCGGGTTGAGCAGAATCCTGTTGGATACTTCCCCTCTTCCTGGAGCCGGCAGTCGAGATGAGCGAGGCAGCATCATCGGTTTACACGATGGCTTCTGTATTATTCTGGACCAGAGCTATGGTGTTGCTCGAGGACCTGCTGCTCTTGATCCCTATTTCGTCAAATGGGATCACTTGGAATTATGGGAGATTACTTACGAAACGGATGACTACGGCATCTTCGACCTTCTTCATCCGACCTCGGACAGGAGTTGTGGTCCTATTAGTGTCTTTGGATCCCTGGCTCGAAGGTGGCTCGTTCGACAAGCCGACCATACGCCGGAGCGACATTGTACTTGGTCGCGGTAGTGATATCAGACTGGGAGGAACCACCAAATACAGATCGGGGAGAAGGAGCGTCATCCCATTCGTTGAGAAATCTGGGAGGGTACTATAAGTCAGCCTAGACAATCATCCCGATCAAACTAGAGACCTACACGCTGGGCGGGATACATCAAGGATGGCTGAACTAGTAACTGGGAGGCAGGGATCCGGTGAATACCATCTTGAGCCTGGTAGTCATGGAATGCATTGTTGACGAGGTCGATCAAGACCCGCTTGACGCGGGTTGAGGGCCAGACCAAATCTGCCTCGATCGGTTGGGGCAAGACGGGAGAGTCTCATCGCTTCAACAACAATCCGAATAGTCGGCATTGACCAAGAGAAACCTTTGTTCGATGACATCGGCCGCAGGTGAGGACCATACTTTTACCAGAAGCTTCGATGATGGTGATGTATCGGCCCGTATCTGCACCGATGGGATGCCTAATCCGATTTGCATGGCTGGTTCGATCGCACTATCGGCGCAAATGGTCCCCATGATCCTAGTATGTCAGCTCAAGTCCCGTTACATGGCCTAGCTCCCCTCTATGCTCCGGTTCGTCTACCTCTCACTACACTAAAAAATTGACACTTACCGGCCTATTTTGGGAAATTTATCATCTTATGCCGCCTCCGGTCCCGACCAAGCAATGAGAGGAGCGGGAAGATCTTCACATCGTCAGCTCGTCTTTGTGGTGATATTATGGGATTGTGCTCACCACTGAATCTATAGAAGGCTCCAGAAGGAAGGAGAGAAGGTGATCGTCACCAGAAGCCGCTTGGGGGTCTTGGCATTAGACGTCAGGTAGATCCATGGCATCTTGTATCTTCGGTAATCTCCCAAAGAGGATGCTGCTGTAAAGTCAGCGCTACTGGACGGATCGCTCCAGTCCTCGATTTTATACCACATACCGCTGATATGTTCATATAGCCAGAATGTGTTGATGAGTAAAGGGGAGAAGGAAGGGAAGTTGATTGAAGCACCATACACACACCTGTCGCGTGACCCTGACTGAGCATTCAACCCTTGTCAGCTGTGTTCTATCGCTCAACTTTAATTCTTGGACAGCAGCCTTGTATCCAAAGTGAGCTTGCGGCACGGAAGATATCATACTCTGGAGCACTGCCTACCAGGAAAGCCCAGCAAGAAGCTTGCAACCTATCGGAAGGTAGTTGATCCTTAGGCCATAATCTGACGCGGGACCTCAGTCAACGCTTCAGAACTTCTTATGCGTGCTTGCATCTGAGAGCTTCGACCGCCTGAGGAGAGGCTACAACTTGGCTGTAATGATGCGGCTGTATAGGAGGCCACCCCTTGCATGTCTTCGTGCGGCCGCCAGATCGTTGGTTCCCCGTTCCTCCGGCCACCGTCCCCCTCTCCCCACATGTACAATGACCACACCGAGAAACCACACCGAGGCTCACCTCGACAACAAAACGACAGATGATGGCTTCATGACCCAGACGGCTACTTTTCGGTATCCAACCGGACTCTCCCCGCTCCTTCCCGCCAAGATGACCAATGTCTCGGCGTGGCGGTGCCATCTGAATCTTTAATGATGAGTATAGATCAATGCAGTCGGGACTGGCGAATCACGACTGACGTCGTCATCGTCTATCTGTCGCCATCGCTCTGCGGTGTCTAAATGCAGCTCCTCAATAAAATGGTGGCAGATCCTCAGTTTGCAAAAACCAAGAGCTGGCGCGTCATTTAGACAAATCGGTAGAAGGTTCCCGGTCTCTCGGAAGAATGTGTATGCGTCCGGTGCCCGGTCCGCCAATGAAGGTCTGGATTGCCCTGGTGCCAAGTGCTTGGGTTATTGGAGTGTCGCTGTTCTTCCTCTTTGAGGTAATTATATGGTGGCGCTGGGCGATCCGTTTCTATTTCTTGTTGTCGCAATAGCCTGTGGGGGTCTTGATTTAATTTTAGGAATCCAGGTACAAAGGATGCTCTGAGATTGTCTTGTCAGGGTCGCCATTTTCTTGGGCGCAGTCTTAAGGTGTATGCTCTTGGTGACTCTACCATACATGTGGAAGAGGTCCGACAGCTCATGGACACCTCCTATATTCATCGACGATGCTCATGCATCTGCAGCTCGCTACATGCATCTGCAGCTCGCTGCATGCAAGCGAGAAGCACCGCCGTATGCAGTGTTCTAAGTGTGTAACAGCACCAATCTATATACAGGCACACGTTCTATCTTGGCATTGCCCAAGTATTTTGAGCCTTGCCAAGAACACCTTTCCAGAACGATTCTTGGCTTACTTGGAACCATGAATCCCATTATAAAGGAGACTCCCCCCGTACTCTGCGCCCCTTCTTCACATTCACATCCACCGCTACTATCGACCAGATCATTCACAAGTTTCCTATAACTTTACATATCGACAACATCAACCAATCCAGCCCATTGCCGATCACTTACCATCCCCGCTTGCCCGGATTAAAATAACGCGAACGACGCACTCCTTCCAGCGCATACCCTTCCACCCAATTCCAACACGATGACTACCGCATACGCACCGCCCGCTCGTCAATCCACATCAGCCCATGCATACCGACATCACCCTTATTCAGCACCTCCCGCTCAATCCGGTTCACGTCCAAAGTGGGCAACCGCTGAAAAGGAAAAGTTGGCTGTACGAACCGAGCTACCCCCATCACCTCCACGTTCACGTCGTGATGAATCCGAAACTCCTTCCCTTGGTATGCCATTAGGGATGGCTTTCGGTGCCAACGGAGGCGGTAAATGGTGGGATGAGGAACTTGTAAGTTTCGCCTTCAAAATCCCTCATCAACGCTAACGCTCAGCCCGCACCACCAGCATCTCTCAGCTCTATCCTGGAATCATTCCGCAAATCAGGCGAAGGCGACCGAGACCTGTTACTCTCTATTCTTGGAGCCAAGAAAGCCGAGGAAGAGGTAAGCCTATTTTCCCTGAAATGGATACCAAGTCCTAACTTTATAGCGCCTTACCGCCCTCATTCAGACACGCTTGACAATACTCCAAGCCCGCTTGTCCCTACATTCCGCCGCAGCCTCTGTTGCCGCCAACACCCCTCCCCCACCCATGCCCGCCGCTCTCGAGCCCAGGGGATCTGCCTCTTCCTCCGCACCCTCTCCGCCACTCATGACCCCTGTCGATGAACGTCCGGAAGACTCTTTTCCCAGCAAGAAGCCTGCCGGCTACTGGAGCCGTCTCTCCGACAACAGGCTACCGCCTATCAGAAGTCATGATGGAAGCGTCTCGCCAAAGAGCGAGGGCCGTAGATCTCAGAATGGACTAGATATGTTGTTAGATGCCGGCATGGCAAGGTCATGAGTGTAGTTAAAGAATAGAAACGTTGTCAATATATTCGGTTGTATATATCATGAATTGTACATCCCCGCTTCTTTCACTGCTGTCGACTCGAGCTGCGTATCTCTGGGGTGCATTTCTCTGCATTAGACCTCTACGGTATCTAGACCCTGTACCAAGCGCTCCAATCCAGCCTTGCCCATCGGTACCCACACCCACCGCCCGCCTCGACCCTCACCATCCACCGTAGCCTCGACAACAAGTCCGTGATCCCGATATTCTCCAATAAGAGCATTGTACCGCTCCTCCTCTCGAGCAATAAACTTTTCCCGGGCAATCTTTTGCAATATATCATTGTCTACACCGAATATAGGTGCTACAGCTCCCGCACCACCGGCATGGGCGGTATGGTATTTCGGATCTACCGGAAGCGATGCAATTTGACGAGTAATGAGTAGTTTGAGCAGTCGTAATGCGTTTGGCGGGACTGACAACAGGATCTGAGCTGCTGCTTCCTCAGTAATGAGAGCTGACGAGGTGAGGGAGGCGGTGGTGGAAAGACGTTGATGGGTGAGCTCGTGGTCGTAATCCGCATAGGTAGTGACGTTGTGGTATAACCAATTGAAACCTCTCTCGGGCGGTATTGCCCCAGTCCACGAGCCGGCGGGGTACTGGTGCGGTCTCGTCGTCATTTGCGTTTGCGAAAAGAGTAGAGGGGTGTGGAGATGGTCGAAAGAAGCAATGAGGTGTATACGAGGGGAACAAGCGAGGATCGAGAGGATAGCCATGGAGCGTGGGTTCCGAAGAGTCGGTGAATCGATATTGTGAATGACAAGATACAGTGGTCGATCCGATACGACGACATCACTCTTCTTCTTGATAGCTGCCTCAGGGAGAAAATAGGTATATATGCGATGTACGAGTCGATCTATTGGCGAACCCGCTTCCGTGCTGGATGGGGGAATCGACAACATATCCTCAATCTGACCCAGCACCTCCCTCAGCGTCAATTGAGGATAATGTCCATCGACCACCACCACATGCCCATTCGATTTCTGAGATCTTGCAAACTCGTTCAAGACTGCCCGTTTCGACCCATATCCATACACGAGTAGATTGAATCCTTCCTCCAATTCCATCGCCCACTGCTCAAAATGGCGCGCATAATCTGCCTCTAGCCCTTCCACAGTCTCCTTCGCCTTTCCATTCCTCCTCGCCTGCCTCGTGTTCTCATCATAGACCTTTGACGAAAGCGGTGGAGCAAGACCGGAATACGAATTCCCAGACGTCTTGGATGATCTCGAGTGCGTAATGAAATAAAGGTCGGACTTTGATAACCTGATAATCCCCTGCTCGACCATCTCCTCCAGTTTTCTAGTCGCAGCCTTGCGTTTCCGAGGCGTACTAGTGGGTGTGCCCACTTTTTTCCGAGGTGTAGATTTCCGTGAAGAGGGTGTACCGACCAAACCCGTTTTAGCCCTTTTCGTTGGTGTCGCATCGGTATCCTCGTCATTGTCTGGATCTTCTTCTTCCTCCTCGTCATCTTCTTCGTGAATAGCATCTCGTTCCTCATCTGAGGATTGATCTTCTTGATCCTCGTTCGGTCGTGCTGCGTCGTACCCTGTCAGGAAAGAGACTAGGTGGGATGCTTCCGCTTCCTCCTCCTCCTCTTCGGGACGATCATCGTCGGTGGGTGACAGTCTCTGTCTTTTGGCTCTTGGCGGCATCTCTCCCTTGGTCACCTTGGTGCTGTGTAGTCGTAGGGTGCAAGGTTGAATGACAAAAGACGCGTACCAACATTGAATCAACCTCCACTCGAATCTTACGCGTCATCCCGATCAACCTAACATCATCTTCTACCATTCACATAACATAGCTTGACAAGGATGGCAGGAGGATCAGTATCGCCAAAGAAAAAGGCAACGACTCCAGCTAGTCAGGAGAAGAAGAAAGTTGTTGCGGCTCCCAAGGCTGATGGCACTGGAGCGGATATCAGGAATTTTGTCAGTCCCCTCCTCCGTTCGCTTTCATTATTGACGGTATAGTTCTCGCAGGGCTCCAATGGGGTACGCTTCAATTCTCACTGAGATCTGTATTTGCTGATGAGAAGGGACCTTCCAAGCCTGCAGCCGCGCCTGTAAAGCCTAAAACCGGAACTGGCAAGCAACCCATTACTATCGGTAGGTGGGCTGCCGCTCTCGGAATCCAGAACTGATCAAGTAGACGATAGTGACGAGGAAGATATGAAACCAATGTAAGCTTCTACCAGCCCAGGGAGGATGCAAGGCTGACTATATAGCACCAAGTTGGTCACTCTCGGCTGGAATCATTGACCTTTACTGACATCCAGACCCGCTGCGAAAGCAAGACCATCGACTTCTAAACACTTTGAATCGGTAAGCTCTAGCTTCCATCTGAAGACCGCACCAGCTGATCGCCAGAAACCAATCGACATAGACGAATCATCCCCTGAACCCGAATCCAAACCCGCCGTAACGAAACCAAAATCTACCGCCGCACTCCCGAAGAAAGCTACCCCCACACCCAAAAAGGCTCCCACACCAGCCAAACGCAAGAGTTCTAAAGCAGAATCGGAAAGCTCAGAGGAGGATATGAAACCCGCCAAAAAGAGGCAGTCTTTGGCTGCAAAAGCCAAGAAACCGGATTACCTGGAGAGTGAAAGTGAGGAGGATGTGAAGCCGGTCAAGAAGGAGTCTGCGGCCTCGAAGAAGGCAAAGAAGGAACCTTCGGTAAGTTCAGCATGTCGTCAGTCAATACAGCTGACGCCCAGCCCATGGCCATCGATGAGAGCTCGGAAGAGGATGATTTCATTGACGACGATGAAGATGAGCCTCGGAAGAGTAAAGCCAAAAAGCCTCCAGCGAAGAAAGCTCCGGCCAAGAAACCAGCGAAATCCTCCAAGAAACCAGTCAAAAAGGAGGAGCCAGCTGAGGAGGACGAAGAAGAGGAAAAGCCAAAAGCGAAGAAACCAAAGTCAGTGATACCTTACATTAAAACCAAGGCTGATGTCAGTTTCGCTGCTATCCAAGCTGCTCGTGCGGCTGGACCCAAGAACCCAGGAGGAAAAGAGATTCCGCAAGGTCAAACGGATTGTCTAGGTGGACTGACGTTGGTCTTTACTGGAGAGTTGGAAACTCTGGGCCGAGATGAGGCTGTCGAGCTGGCCAAGCGATACGGAGCGTGAGCACTCCTGCCTCTACGCCTGGCAACACTGACGAGTAGCCGAGTCACAAGTGGACCCTCTGGAAAGACAGACTACGTGATCATAGGTGACAATGCTGGAAAATCCAAGATCGACAAAATTCAAGCCATCAATCTCAAGACCTTGACCGAGGATGAATTCCTGAATCTGATAGCGACGAGAAAAGGAGCCAAGCCGGACGAGAAGCAGATCAAGGCTATGCAAAAAGAAGAGAAAAAGATCCAAGATGCGGCTAAAGAGATGGAAAAGAAGGAGAAGGAGGACGAGAAATTGAGAAAGAGGAAGGAAGCGGCTTTGGTGGATACTGGAATGGCTGCAAAGTAAGTCCTGATAGATGAGCTTTGCTGACGATGTAGAAAGGTTGCACCTGCTTCAAGCCAACTGTGGACGACCAAATATGCTCCTACAAACCTCAAGGAGGTCTGCGGTAACAAGGCTAACGTCGAGAGACTCGGAAACTGGCTCAAGGACTGGTGAGTCACCTCACTCTTAAATGCTGATTCCAGGGACAAGAACTACAGATGTGGATTCAAGAAACCAGGAAAAGATGGAATGGGAATCTACCGAGCTGTCCTGGTTTCCGGACCACCTGGTATTGGAAAGACTACCTCGGCTCATCTGATGGCCAAAGAAGCTGGATACAACCCTATCGAGCTCAATGCGAGTGATGCTAGAAGCAAGAAGCTAGTCGAGGTGAGTCATTCCTACTAGCTTGGTCTTTGCTGATGGGTAGAATTCTACCAACATCGACAACGCTTCTTTGGATGGCTTCTTTAGCGGTACCGGTCTCCAGGTCAGCTGAATGCATTTTTCCATCAGAGTGCAACAACTGACAGATAGAGTACAACGGTTGCCGGCGTTCGAGTTGGTACGCGTACATGCCTGATCATGGATGAAGTCGATGGAATGTCGGCTGGTGATCGTGGCGGTGTCGGTGCCCTCAACTTCCTCATCAAGAAGACAAAGGTGAGTAACCCCAAAAATTGGACAGCTGGTGCTGATGATAGATTCCGATGGTCCTGATCTGTAATGACAAGACGTTGCAGAAGATGAAGCCTTTGCAGTCCACAACATTCGCCATTACATTCAAGCGGTAAGCTTCATTATCTACTCGGCGGAGCCAGCTGAATTACAGGCCGCAACCCAATGAAGTCCGATCGCGTATAATGTCAATCTTGTACAAGTACGTACCCGTCGACACTGGGCATGAGACTGACTTTGCAGGGAGAAGATGAAGATTTCTCCGACCGTCGTCGACGAGCTTGTACGAGGTGCCAACTCGGATATCCGTCTAGTCCTCAATATGCTGTCGACGTATAAGCTCAGGGATAGCGAGATGGACTTTGACCAGGGTAAAGAGCTGTAAGTTTCCCGATCGCTCTTGATAGTACTAGCTGACCGATAGCGTCCGGGTCAATGAGAAGAACACCATCTTGACGCCTTTCACCATCATTGATAAGCTTTGCTCGCCGTATTCCTTCGCTCGAACAAGCAAAGATACCCTGGCAGACAAGATGGAGTTGTACTTCCACGACTTTTCTTTCGTTCCGCTCTTTATGCAGGTGCGTTTCACCTCCTTGAGATGTGCGTTGCGCTGACATGGTAGGAGCACTACCTCAAAACAAATCTGGCTAGGACTCAGAAAGAGGACGGACCGATGAAGATCCTGAAGGACCTCGACCATATTAGTAAAGCTGCAGATTGGATTTCGGATGGTGATTTGGTCGATAGATTGATTCACGGGTGAGCTGGCCCACGAAATTAAAGCTGATGTTAGCTCGGAACAACATTGGTCTTTACTGCCCTTCCACGCCGTTACATCGACCGTTGCGCCTGCTTACCATGTCTTTGGTAGCATGAGGACAGATCCTGGAGGACGTCCGGCTTGGGGTCCATCCTTCCCTCAGTAAGCTTCCACTTTTCAGATGCGGACAGCAATCTGACGATGAGGTGGCTCGGCCAGAATTCGAAACAGGGTAAACTCGGTCGTCAACTTACCGATATTCAAATCCGGATGCGACTTCGTGCGTCGGGAAGTAGGCAGGAGATTCGAGAGACGTACATGCCTATGCTGGCTAGCAAGATTGTCTCGCCATTGACCGAGAAAGGATCGGTAGGTCAAGCGCTCGAGAGAGTCTAGCTAAAAGACCAGGATGCCGTCGAGGAAGTCATCAGCTACATGGACGAATACTACCTCGGTAAAGAGGATTGGGATGCTTTCGTCGAGCTCGGGGTGGATACGATGAAGGATGAATTGATCTTGAAGAAGATCCCAACAGCTACCAAAACAGCCTTTACGCGGCAGTAAGTCTTCACTCCGAGTGGTGAAGCGTACTAATGACGGCAGGTACAACAAGGGAGACCACCCTATTGCATTCCACAAGGGAGACATGTTTGCGGCTACCAGAAAGATTGCCGATCAAGGTCCAGCTGCGGATAATGAAGAGGTCTTTGAGGTATGTCCACTACCATTGTCGGGTACTATGCTGACTGTGTAGGAGGACGAGATCGTGCCAGAAGTTGAATCGGACAAGGAAGAGGACGAGAAGGTCAACGACTTTAGTAAAGACAAGATGATCAAACCTGTGAAACCGAAAGGAAAGGCGAAAGAGGCAGCCACCAAGAAGAAGAAGTGATTAGTGGACGAGGTTCGCCTGCCAAGTAGAACTATGTACAAATATTAGACAGCTCTGAATGTACTCTCAACATAGCAAGACTGGAATCGAAATCCTGCATTTGAGGTAGTGCGGCATAAATTCCCACGGTGGTCACGCACCTTGTATTAGCTTTCGGGGATCCGATTAGGTTGACGTTGTTGACCGTTATTTGGCTGACATTTGTTGATGTCAAGGGTAAGTTTGTCGGCACTACCGGTAAACCCATTGACCAACAACATGAAACAAGACATAGTTCAGTCATTCACACGTCCAATGGCTGTTGCTTCAAAATGTCTCGCGATCTGGACTCGACACAACCACGCTAACCTTGTCACAATCAGGCCAGACCTTTACATGGCCTTATAGTTGAACCGAACCTCTACGTCACATACCAACTCAAGCACCGGACTAGGGAATAACAGAAACAAATGTGTCTTCACTAAACCTGATGTGATTTGACTCCACTTCATACCATGAATATATAAACAGGTATACTGTTGACGCTTTTCACTCTTTTTCCTCAATCCCGCCCACCTGCAAAACTTCTTGAACCACCGCACACTCCACGACTTGGACGTTCACCCAACTTTATTACACTCTTTAAAAGAACAAACTCCACTACACTTCACAGGCTGAATTGGTAGTGTGCAAATACACCTTCCTTTCCATCGTCATCAACCACCTTCATAACCACCCTTACCCTTACCTAAACCAAAATTTATATACAATATCATCCGCATTCAACATGTCATCCACCGAAATTACTTCTATCATCACCTCCATCACCTCGATGGTCTCGTCTTCCACTCCCACATCCTCCCGGGGCGGCTTCGGTACAGGGAACGCTGGATGGGGCCTAAAGGAACCCAGGCCCAACCATCCCGGCTCGATGGGGTCCATGAACGGCAAATACCCCTCATCTGGGAATGGCGTGCCTATGCCAGCATGGGCCATCGTCATCCTTGTCATCGTTTGCGGTTCGATGTTTGCTGGTTTAGGATATCTGTTCTGGCTTACCTTCAAACCATCTATGTCCAAGAAGGAACGAGAGGAAGCCAGAAGGGAGATCGACCTAGAGAGGGCATCGTTGGAGGCCGAGGCGAAGTGGCAGAGGAGTCTCAAGCAGACAGAGGTAGAAGCGCTTGAGAAGAGGATAAGGCAGAAGGAGGAGGAGATCGAGATGAAGCAGAAGAAGGCGGACAAGGTCGGGGATGATGAGAGGGAGAAGGTGGTAGTGGAAAGGTTGGGCAAAGGGGATGATATGGTTTGAACCATAGTATATAAACGTAGGCCGAGGGATCACCGGCAAATCTACATAACAGGTTTTTGGATAATGCTCGTATCTTGTAACACGTCGAACGTATCTACTTATGCAATAGCTTGAAGGAAGGATATATCGTTTCGTCAAAGTCGCTGGCGAAAGTCAAGGCGAGGGTCCGTGCCCTTGGTCTAACTTGCTCTTTGCAGCTCCGGTCTTTTCCTGTTCGCTTTATACGTACCAACTCCACTCTCTTGATCCTGCCGATACCTCAAACCCTCGAGACACAAACATCCGCTTCGTCTACTGTACATCAGCTGAGCGACACCCAACATGAAAGGTCAACGTCCTTCCTCTCACGTCCACGTCAGTGCCACCGACAAGTCACGCCATCCAAATCACGATTGGACCAGCGTATACGGTCCTGATGATTACGACTATTCCCCAGAGGATCCTCTGATCCCGGCCGACCCCACGTATGGTCCGGCCACCCCTGTATATCGACCGCCCTCTTCCCCGTATCGTTCAGCATCCCCGGCATATTGCCCAGCATCCCCAATATATACGCCAGCGTCCCCGGACTATCGTCCAATGTCTCCCAACTTCTCTTCGAGCTCCAAACTTGGGTATAACGGACGGTTTCACACGCCTTGCCCAGATCATGTCCTCCTGGAAAGCTCGGACGAGTACAAATTTTACATTCCAAGAGCAGTTCTGTCTCAAGCCAGGTGAGTACTGTGCTCATTCATCAGAATTCTATCAGCTCATCCAGCAGCGGGTTCTTCGCAGACATGTTCGCCTTGCCATCACCCCCTGAGAGCCCATCCGTGGCGATACCAACCTGTGTTATAGCCGAGGACCTGTATATCTTCCTCGCCACTATCGAAGATCAAGAGGTTGAAACAGGCTCTATCCAACTCGTCCATTTGGGCGAGACGACAGACGTACCGCTTGTCATTCATCAGTTGACGCTGGTGGAGAAGATCACACTGCAGGGGCTCGCCGATCGGTTCGATTGCGAGGCGATAGGAGCGGCTGTAAAGCAGTCTCTAGGCGTGTACTACGACAGCCTCACGGGAATCCAGCTACTGGCGGCAGCTTCGAAGATTGAGTCAGTTACCGTGGCTAGAGTCGCGATCATCAAAATGGGGAAGGGACGGGAATGGCGGTATAAAGGCTCTTACCATGATTGGTGGAACAGAATTGGGGACATGCGTCCTAGCTGGCAGATCGCGCTCACCAAATTGGTTTGGCAGTTCCAAAATGAACTCTATAATCCCCTACAAGAGCGCGGTAGACGGAGTGATGGAAGCAGATTACCTAGATCCCGGGAGACCATCATGGCGCAGACGACCATGTCTCCGGAAACGATTGCTGCCGCTTTCGATCCTCCAAAGGTAGGATTTTCAAACATGTGAACTGACCGAGCTGATAGCCAGGAGACCTGATGTGCGCCTCGTCACAGAATACTACCCAGATCATTAGTATGTAGTCGACCTTCCGCTTGATCTGAACATGAACACTTGAATCCCGTTGGTTTCCTCGGCATTTCTCGTGGTCACTCTTCTTGCTCATATTTTCTCGAACGTGTTGGCTCAGGTCATGTACTTCATCGTAAAGCTTGACGAGCATTGGAGTCTTGCCTTTCAATAGCTCTCAGAGTGTGCTAGGGTCTGGTCATCGTCACAGGGTCCGTGCCCTTGGTGTTGGGCCGTCGCCACTGAGTCCAAGATCTTTCTCCCTTCTTCCTTCCTACATCTTCTTCACATCCTCAATAAAGTCCGGTCCCTCTCTCTTCTGCCCATCAGCGAGCCTCAGTCAATACCGGCGGTACATCAATCGAACGGAATCGAAATGAAACGTCGACACTCCTCCAGCTCCCGCGACTCTCCACCAATCGACAAAAGGGCCAGGCCCGAATTTTATGATCCCGATGAAGTCTGGGAGATTGACAATGGCCCCGAGCCATTTATCGACTTGACCACTCTACCACCTATCCAGCCCGCAGCTCTCGGGTACAGACGCCAATTTGCGCTTTGGACACCGGATCATGTAATACTGGAAAGTGTGGAAGGGCACAAGTTCTCCATCCCAAAGTCGGCTCTCGGCCATTCCAGGTGATCCCCTCTTCTTTGATGACCCAGTCTGTCAATGTAGTTGACCAGATAGTACCTTCTTCCAGGATATGTTGGACAATCCCAATCCCTCAGGCCCATTTGTGCCGATACCGACTTTACTCCCTGTAAAGGACTTGTACAACTTCTTGTGGGTCGTGAGAGATCAAGATAATTCGCCAAAGGTATATCAAATCGATCACGAAGGCGGAAAATTTAACCTTTCCGCTGCTATCTATCACCTTTCACCGAAGGATTGTCTTCAGTTGAAGAATACCGCAGATCGATTCGACTGTGAAGCAATCGGCATCGCCACCAAGTTTACGCTGGAGTCATTATATGCTAGGCTAGGAGCCTGGGATCTCTTGGAAGCAGCTTCTGAGATGAACTCGGTATCGATCGCGAAGAGGGCTCTCAGCAAGATGCCGGAAAAGGGATATGCCTTTTCAGACTGGTGGGCTCTGATGAGCAGTCTCCGACCGACGTGGCAAATCGAGCTCACCAAGTTGGTATGGGTATTCCAAAAAGAACTCGTCAACCGATCTCTTCAAGAACGCAAGACCCTGTATGATGGCCGAAAAGAAGCGAGGAGACGAGAGTCGATCATGGTGCTGACTACCAACTCGTGGAGCGAGCTGGCGGATGAATTCAATCCTGGATCAGAGGTGAGTCATTAGCAAGGATTTAGCTAATGAGAAGGATGTGTGAGCGAATTCGTAGTGACCCGTGTGAAACCCAGATTCAACCATCCATTTATGTACCGTCAATAGTGATCCCGCACTATGTATGTTGGACTCCGTAGTTCACCTCTCCATCTGCACCTTCCTCTTCTTCTTCGTCCCATCGGTCTCAGGCCGCTATTAGCTGATGTCCCTCTCGAGTCAGCTGACCCATCGTATTGTCATGATCGCTCGTGACATGCTCCGTTCTGGCGATCATCACTTCATCGTCGCAGGAAGGTCCGTGCCCCGTCCCAACCTCGCTTCCTGATCTCCCATCTCTCTTCTTCGGTTGCTTTCCTTTGTCCGTATACACACCCATAAAGTACCTAGACATCAGCCAGAATCCGTACTATCTGAACAGAGTGACCGACATGGACCATCCCCAGATCTCTGAGTTCACGTTCACTCAACATCCCGGGATGAAATTAGGAGCCGGTCCCGTGATGACCTCCGATAGCCATAGTGAGTCTATGCGCCTCACATCAACCCCATGAGATCACGAAGAGTCATCGGGACTGATCATTGCAGGTGACCTCGGATACAGAGGCCGATTTGCACTCTGGAAGCCAAGCCATGTCATCCTGGAAAGCCTCGAAGGGACAAAGTTCTCCATCAGTAAAGCGACCATCCGTCAATCAAGGTCAGTCTCTCCTCATCTGACTGTGCCTGGTTGATTTAGCAGCAAATTCTTTGACGAGATGTTCAATCTCGATGCGGTGGGAGATACCTCGGATGAGCCTATTCAGACACTTCTTCCTACGAAGGAATTATTCACCTTCTTACTTGTTGTCCAAGACAAGGAAGCGATTTGGGATCTATGGTTGGCGGAGAAACACGCGTTACTAGAACTGGCCGCTCGATTCGAGTGTGAGGCTATTACAATCAACGTCAAGCGACTTTTGGAGTATCACTATGCCAAGTCGACGGT
This sequence comes from Vishniacozyma victoriae, assembly GCA_017654735.1. Lineage (NCBI taxonomy): Eukaryota > Fungi > Basidiomycota > Tremellomycetes > Tremellales > Bulleribasidiaceae > Vishniacozyma > Vishniacozyma victoriae. The sequence continues at coordinate 3,344,562 of JADPYG010000088.1, forward strand.
AGCCGACCTTCTTATCAAGGCATCTGATTTGAATTCGATACCGATAACGAAAATTGCGATAGCCAAGATAGATATCGATCAGTTTGCTGATCGCTATTCGTGCGCCCCAGACTGGGAAACCTGCATGAAGTACCTCCGTTCTACGTGTCAGACCAGGCTCACAAAATTACTCTGGGAAACAAAAACTGTCGATCAGCCAAAGGGTAAAAGGAAGAGGAATCGGGAAGGCCGCTTGATTCCCCTCAAGCCAGAGAAGGTCATCGTACGGACCAGCAAGACATATAAGGAGATCGCTGCTGCTTTCAATCCAAGGTCAAAGGTGAGTCTTGGATTCGTATTGAGCTCATGTTAAGGGTGAGTAGAGATAGCTTCAGCTCAAAGTCATGAGGTCCTTATCCCACATGGCCTTCATTCGCCTCCATACGGATCCTATCCGTATGACCATCCCATGCATCCCTGACCTTTCTGCCTGCTCCCTTGAAAGCGTTTCTGCACTTCATATCTCTCCTTATTCTTCTTTTGTTCCCTTCCCATCTCTCGGGTTTTGCCCTCCCTGTCACGCTCCTCTCTGCTTGACCTCATCATTGAATGCCTAAGCGAAAGGCTTCTCATTGAGCCAAGCGGAGAGCATGGCAAGAGCATTAGGTCCCTGATCATAAGGAACCATATGGCCTATTCATCAGCTTGATCACCATACACACGTGAAACATACCAGCACCAAAGATCTTGACCATCTATACCATCAGCACAATACCTCTCGATATGACTTCAACTTACAGAAAGGTTTCCAGAAGCTTTAGTATATCCAGCTGCTTTACCCTCCACCTTCCAGTCCTCCCACTTGGCATCATTGTATCCCTTCTGACCTGTCCACTGGAGTTTCTCCATCCATCGTTCGTTTCCAATATGGTTGCAAATCCAATCTAGCATACCGACGTACTACTCATCAGCTTATTCCGACATCGGATCACAAGAAGCTGACGTTGAGAATCCTGACTTCTCGCTCGAGGAGCTGAGCAACGTAGAGCCAAGTTTGATCTGTCGAATCGAGGGCAGCATTGAAAGCTGATCCGACGGGGGTTGAGCAGCTCGAGAATTTGCCTACGGACTTGTCGACGCCGAGCTTGGCCCTGACGTCAGGGAGGTTTAGGTAGTCGGTGATTTTATCACTGCAAGTCAGCTGGGCCTCTGATGGGGAGCAAACAGCTTACGTCTCGGAGTAGCACAAGCTATCAGAGAGCTCCTGGCGAGTACATCCCTTGGAAACGTCATAACTGAACGTCAGCTTGTTTCATGCGAACGAGATCATCCTAGCTTACGGGTTAACACCAGCATTGAAGAAAGTACCCTCGAGCGTCTCGGTACAGTAACCCAAAGCCATTGCACATTCAGTATAATCGTGAGAATCGATACAAGCCCTCTGAGCCATCTTGTGACATTTGGGTACCTGGCCGTCAGCTTGAACTTCCGAGGCTTCGTTAGCTTACAGCCTTGGCCATAGATACACAATCTCCGATAGAAGAGACGGTGTGGTTCAGCTGACCGTGGAGGGTACATTGCTATTGATCAATCACTGCCCTGTTTATAGTGGGTGTAGGACGTACGAAGTCGTAGTATGATTCAGTAGTCGAAACTGGGAAATCAGCGATACATTCTGCATCAGACTGGGGGAGAACTGACATAGATCGGTGATACCGTTTCCAATCATGACACTCTGGAGGTTGATCTCGGTCTTGCCGTGTTTCTTGAGCGCGAGGTTTCCGTCTGATACAGCGGAAGCGAACAGTGGGAGGTATCGACCCTGAATATCAGCTAATGTTCCATTGAAAGTGAGAAGGGACTGACTCCGTAAGACTCTCCGGCCATGTGGAATGCCCTTCCTTTGAATTCGTCAAAGGTCTCGAAGAACTGACGTTATCAGCTCTGTGAGGCACAGGGAGTTGGAAAGCTGACCATCTGAACGAAAGCCTGAATATCCCGAGCAGCTTCTTCGGTAGTAGCAACAGTCTATAATCAGCTTTTCACATCGATCGCATCAAATCAGCAAGCTCACCTGACCATGTTCAGCCCGACTGAATCCAACTCCAATAGGTTCATCAAGGAAAAAGATATTCGCATTGGAGTTCCATGAATCAGGGTTCACTTTCGTATCATTCAAAGACTTTGGATCGTCTTTGACTGAACAAGGACCCAGTTCCATGAATAGACCAAGGGCGGAGGAACATCCCGGTCCACCGTTGATCCACATTATCACAGGGTCTTCGGAGGGTTTGGACCTGGATTCAAAGAAGTAGAAGAATAGATCTCGACCATTTCCTACGTCTAGGTAACTGTTTGTCAGCCTAGTTCTTGTACAGTGGGGGGACTGGACTGACCCAGAGTAAGAATTGGCATCGGGATCACACCATGACTTCTCGTGGGATTTGATTCGGAGCTTGTAGTCCTGTCGATCAGAAGAGCTCCGATTGATAATGGAAAGGGTACCTACAGGGTGCATAGCAGAAGTAACGACCAAATGATCATCGGTCGGCACAGAGCTCAACCTCATATCATTTCCATGGGTCAAAGTGACACCTGGATGAAGGATGGACCCGGCAACATCAAGTGCTTCTTGAGGAGTGGGTAGATGAGGGAAGTGGAGGGCCGTAGCTAGCGGTAAGAGGGGTAGTAGAGCTGTCCACATTGTATATGCTCGATGATAAAGGGAGAGTAGTAAGTGGGGAATGAAGAGTCTATTTATCTACTGGAAATGAGCCCATCGGTCATCTCCGACAGGAATCGGGCTATCTATTCTTGCATTAGAGTACCGCATGGTCACCGGTAATGTCATTGGTCATGTTCGATCGGGCAGATATTGGGCATCTGAGCATGTCAGATGATGGGCAACTGCACTGCTGTTCTGATTCTGCATTAACTAATTTGGATATCCTACTTCTTCTCTCCCAATCTACCAAACAAATTACCTACAACCCCACTATTGCCTCCTTGAGATTTATAACTCTCCAAGAAATCCTTCATCATCCGATACTCCCTCTTTCCTTCATCATCAAGTTGTCCAACTTCTTCAATCCCTTCATCTTCATCATCAGAATCTACACCTGCTGATTTGAGCGCAGCTTTCAGTTCACGATCCATAGCTGCGAGATCATCTTCATCTAGATCGTCCAGATCGGCTTCGGTAAGTTCTGGTCGTGGCTTTGATTTGGTCTTTGTAGGGGCGGAAGCTGGCTTTGGCGTAGGTTGAGATCTGGGAGCATCGGGCCCTTTTGGCCTCTTTGACGATTTAGCTTTGGATAGCTCGGCGTCCATGGCTTCCATGACTTTATCGAAAGAGTCTAGGGACATGTTCATCTCGCCTGATTTCTCCTCAGACTGTACAGGTGGAGTTGGCGTGTTGGAGACAGGAGGTCGTTTGAGCGTATTATCACTCTCCTTCTTGACGGGTGGCTTGTCGCTGTCTGTCTTGGCAGATGATTCTGCTTCAGATTTCGGCTTGACAGTGGGCACGAAAGCTAAGAATCAGTTTCGCGTCTTCCACCCGAGTCAGGGCAACTCACCTCCCCTGGCCTCCCGACTACTAACGATCCCCTGCATCATATCATCCGTAATCCCAAGAGCCTCCTGAGCAAACTTCAAGAAATCACCTTGTTCCTCCTCCATAATCGCCTCGAAATCAATATCCTCATCGCCCATATCTTCATCCTCATCCTCTTTATCCCCAGATCCCCAGACAGCTTTCTTCATTTGTTCATCAATATCATCCCCTAATCCAATCCTCCTGGACCTTCTTGCTGTTTCTTTCTCTTCATCCTCTTCTTCCTCTTCATCTGAAACTTCCTCGAGTTTAGGTTTGGTAGATTGCCAATTCATATCCCCCAACATCTGTCCCAAAGAACCATGCCTAGCTGGCTCATCGTCGGAATCATCATCCGATTCTTCGACTACACCATCATATTCCTGAGGTTCGAAAACTGGAGGACGCATTTTGACTGGTTTAACATCGTCTTTTGGGTCGACGATCGTGACTTTTCGACCAAAACCGTTGATGCCCGTATTGACGCCAGAATGAGGTTTACGACCCCATTCCTCTGCTGGTAGGGGAGCGACGAGGTTTCTCATTTTCTCTTCACGGACTTCTGGTGAATCTTCCTCTTCATCTGAGTCGTCCATATCTTCATCAGACAGCTCACTGGATATCAGCACAGTCCCGTATACCAGCGACAGATGACTTACTCTGCAAAAGTAGCACCGTCCACATTGCCTTTACCGCCAACAAAGCTCTCTACCTTCTTTGCTAGATCAGACAAAGCCTGTCCCCTCTCGTCACCCTCTGTCATTTCTTCGACCGTAGGTCCAGTCTCACCAGTTTCCGTCCCAGTAGAGCGGCCAGACCGTTCTGCGAGGAGAGCATCAACGTCATCAGGCGAGACTTCAAGCCATGACTCGTCGTCTTCTTTGTATGATGGCCCCGCTTCGAGGTCGGATGGTGCAGCGGTGGAATTGGAGATAGCTTGATCTACTTGGAATGCGAACGCTGGTCGTTCTGGTGCTGAGCTAGTAGGTCAGCTTGCGTCCTCGACCGGGCATGACAGCTTACTCGGACGATCTAGCTGATTTCCATCCTCTGAAAGCCTCTGCCTCCCTCTCGATCCACTTTGCACTACCCTCAATCTCTCCATGGAAGTACCCAGCTTTCGTTAGACTAGCCAAGAAGCTTTTATATTCTTCGGTATCCTTCTCAGCTGTATTGTTCCCCTAAGAAATCAGCTTATGGACACATTAGGCCAAAATTAGCTTACCATCCCACCCCTCCTCTTCCCACCTTCCCTGTACATGATTTCAAATCCTGTACTGATCTTGACTCCAATATCCCTCCATCTCCTTTCATCCTCACCATTGTCCTCTCCTCCAGCGACATGCCATTCAGGTCCGAAAACTCGAGGTGGGTGAAAGACTTGTCCTTGCAATTGAGCGTATGCGACTCGGGTAAGGAGGACGGGTGAAAGGACAGATGGAGAGGGTGGGAAGTGAGTCATTCGTGATGCGGCCTGAATATCAGCTTGATACCACCGTGAGGAGGAGCCAGCTTACTCGGAGTTGAGATGGATCCCTAACGTAGAAACCTTCTACTGCCCTTTGAACCAATTCCGGCGAAGCCTTCAATGCTATAGCTATAGGTACAGGTAACCAAGCTTTAGTATGATGTAAATGAGTCTTCAAAGCATCAGGGTATCTATATAATCAGCTGATGTCCATCTTCCTTAGGGACGACCTAGCTTACCCGGAAATCCTCTTCCAAACCACCTTCTCCAGATCTTCCGCCCTATACTTCCCACTCCTAACAGCTTTCAATGCATCCCCCTCCGAGATCCAAGCATCTGGATCAAACGTATCTTCATCCTCCACATCAGGCATCTGTCTCGCTTTTGGTGGTGTAGACCTGATTGAAAGGGGTATTAAATGTAAATTTCCATTTTGTAGCCATAATCGATTGGTAGAGTTCTCTGGGGTCACCCAAGAGGGTAGGACATTTGCAGCTTCGATCAAGAGGAATTCTCCATCCGTATCGCGTATTCTATCATTAGCTCATACTCCTTCCCCAGTCAGAAGGAGCTTACCCGATAATTAAATCAGGCCATCGTTTCGAGACTTGTCGAAGTAGATAGACTACTAGCCATTCATCATCAACCGCATCCCCAACTCTCATCCGACCCTCCAATCTCCCATCTAGATCTCCAGCCTGTGAGATCACCTTGAGTTCCCAAGAATCTCGATTCCATAACCAAGGTTGTATAAGGAGTGATTCGACATATTCAGTGATTAAAAGTGCTAGAGCTGATGAATCTTCCTTGTTTCCGCTTGCAGGTAGATGGAGTGTGTAATGGAGTGTATCCTCTGGTATTGACGGTAGTGGGAATGGTTGTGGTGTATGTGATAGAGATGGGAATGCGTTCGACATGATGGTACAGTTAAGGTAGACAATTGACAGTTGGCAATTCGACAACTTCTAACTGTTGAGTGGCGATTTCATAAGTTGATTACCGAGACATCATACATCAGTCATCTAGCTTAACTAATCCGTAAATGCTCTACAACTAGCCTATAACAAGCTCACATCTACTACTATGTACCAGAACACCCTTAGAAGCCCGATGCCGAAGAGGCTATCCCTGCTCATATGTCGAGTTGTACGTCTCCTGCTGCCCATTATACCCATAAGCCTGATGAGGGGTATATGGATGTTGCTCGTGCCCATGACTTGTTCCAAATCCGTAATCTTCTCCCTCTCCCTCTGCTCCATGCATCTGCATCTCGATAGGTAATTGAATACCCATATCCAGTTCATCCATATTTCCAACTCCGGCAGCTTGCATCGCTTGATGAACCATGTTCATATCGACCTGATCGTCTTCGGTATTGATATGATTGTCCACTGACGCGTCATGGGCAGACATGAGTGTTGGATCGATAGCGGAAGAGTCATGATGCGATGGACCCGCTGATGGAGGTTCACTACCGATATTCTGGTCGTCGAGATAGGGCGAAGGTTCGGTTTGATAATACTGTTGATGTTCGACATTTTCAAGTGGGATACCTTCCTTTTTCATATTCTTTCTCCTTGCGACTCCACTCGCTCTGATCCTCTGTCGCTTGGCCGCAGGCGAATTATCGTTATACCCAGGCGCACTCATTGAAACCTTGATGCCAGGGTGTCCAGCAGCAAGAGCTTCAGCAGCAGCAGCTTTATGTGCGGCAGTCAGGGCCATATCGTTGTTCTTTTGCGCATTGGCGATGGCTTCCTCCTGCTTCATACCTCGTCCTTGGAATCCACCTCCTTCGAATCGCCATAGATGGTTTTGACGGATTCTCCAACCGGCTATACTGCCTTGATTGAGCTTTTCGTAGTACATGTCGGCACCTTTTCGGGCAAGGTAGGTTCGGACTCGGTGGGCAGAGCACCGACCTTCGTCTCCATCCCATTCTTCTGCGTAATGTCTACGGATCCAGGTGACGATGTCGTTTGGTTTCTGTTAGCGGGAAGGGGGTGCGTGGAATGTGATTAGAGTGGAGAGGACGTGAATGAGGGACAAAGGAAGCCTTGGTCAGCTTGTGTTTTTTTACGATAAATGGGGATATAACTTACCAGTGGCCAATTATCGTTCCCATCCGCAAGTAATGCACGACCAATAAACAAGTTGACACTCGCATTAGGAGGAGGCTGAAGTCATTAGCAAAAAGATCATTTCACCCAAAAAACCACATTCGAGGCAGTTCCCAAGAATGGCACTGCCACCACCACCATCCTCGGTCGCGCATCTAATCTTATCTTTCGAGGCAGATGTGTGTACCCCTGGAAATAAATGAATGGATGAATTGACTTACAGGTGGCCATTTAGGTTCTGCCTGAGCAGCATTATGTGGTACAACCGCCTTCATGATTTTCGTAGTTGGACTACCTGGTGTATCGTTGTTCATGATTGTATCGAAATCCAATCTATTTTCTTGTGCAAGCGGGACATCGGCGAGTTGATTGTAATTAAAGTCTGATGGACGGGGGTTGGGTGCTTGGGCGATTGATTCGGTGATACCGAGGGCAATGTGATCTGTATCGAAGCTGTAGAGTGTTGATACTGGCGCGGCTTGTATACCGTTTGAATGATCGTTATTTCCGGCATCCTCTGGTTGGGCGGACCCAGACGCGTGACGTGATGGAGCAGGTAGGTCGGCTAGTTCTGGGTCGATCATACCTTCCGTATGAGGTACTGGAGTACCCTCGTGGGATGCCTCTGCCGTCTTGGGTTCAGACATGGGTGTGGGCGGATGTGATGTAAGGAAGGTCGGAGGTTTTTCGTGGGACGGATTCGACGATTGGGGGAATTATTTGGCGTAGAGACTCGAAAGGGCGTACTAGGTATTGCTACAGAGTATGTGAAGGTGTCTACCTAAGTATGAAAGTGTGATGCTATTAGATATATAGGATGATTGTTATGTGTACCCTCCCTGTAATACTAATACTGCTATCCTTTGTCACTATAACGTACAATTACTATATACAGTAATAATCAAATACATCCCATCCACGTGTTTAATCATACGTAATCTATCGGAAACGGCAAAGGGAACTCTTTGGATTTTCTAGATTCAACCGATTGTTCCATCTCATACACATATACATATTACATACAATGTCCCGCTCATTATCATCATTACAACCACTACGTAATATCGTCAGTAGACAAGCTAGACCATCTAGCTCAGTAGCTTCAAGAGTATTGGCTGCTAGACGCACGTATTCTACTGAAAAGGAGGCACCTAAAGAGGGAGAGGCAAAAGATGAGAATGCGGAAAAGATCGCTGGATTAGAAAGCAAGATCAAGGAGCTAGAGGTGAGTTTCTGTTCTCTATATGACCCTGGGAATCGATCTAGAATCCCCATATTATTCCAAATGAAGAATCACGCTGACATACCAGAAAGACATCATGTACGGCCGAGCAGAGGTCCAGACCATGAACCGAAGAGTCACGGAAGAACGTAACAAAGCATCCGAATTCGCCATCACTTCATTCGCTCGATCTCTCCTCGCCACCTCCGACGTCTTAACAACAGCCCTATCACTAGTCAAACAACCTATCGACTCATCCAACACCGCTCTAAAAGAATTACACTCAGGTGTAGAAATGACACAAAAGCAAATGTTAAACACATTCAACCATCACGGTGTCAAGCGATTCGAAAATACTATAGGGGAGAAATTCGATCCAAACATGCACGAGGCTGTCTTCCAGGTTCCTAAAGAACATGTCGGCAAGAAACCTGATGGAAGTGATTATGAGGCTGGAGAGGTATTTGAGGTTCAGAAGGAAGGTTGGATGATTGGAAATAGGGTATTGAGGCCTGCTCAGGTTGGTGTTACTCAGATGGAGTAGGGGGTGTCATGAAGGATAGGTAGTCAGCACAAAGCAATAATAGAGCACATCAGTCTCATCACAATGCATACACTTCTCACATCCCAGTTTTTGTCAAACACGATCGTCTTCGTCAGTGATGATCTCGATTGAATAGAATCCGATACACAGTAGAGCAATGCATGAAGACAAACGTGTGCAGATATACAACCACCCAGAAACTTCACTTCTGTCGCTTCGATTTCATCTCGTATCTGTTCCTCGCACTTCGATCGATCGTCTGGATAAAGTAACGTCCAGAATCACCTTTCCAACTAACCCACCCTTGAGCATAGTGGTGGGTCTCAAGCTTGACGATAGCAGCGAATGAATCACACTATCTCATCAGCTTGCACCATGATGAGATATAGGTACTTACATTAGACTCATTCATCCTTACTACCTCCGGCTCGAAGGGTTTCAAACTGACTATCTTGGCTCCATCCTTCATATCGAGAAACATATATGTAAGTTCGATATTCAGGGAAGAAGGGAAGACCTCGTTATTGACCAACTGTATCGTCAGTCTGCTTCATCAAAGTGAAGATGTGACTTACAACAACATCAGCTTCCTGGAGTCGCTTGGCGACATCTTTCGCAGTCCTGAAATCCCCCTCATGCGCTTCGATATCGGTATTGCCATCCAAACACCACATTGCCCATCGCTTTTTGGTTTCCTCGAGTTGGAGTCGAGCACAGTGAGCAGGGACTGGTAATAGTTCATAGCCGTAACTGATTGTCAGCTTGGATACTCGATCTTGATTTAGCTTACCTTCTTGCTCCCGCTTGAAGGGCGACCTGAGTTACGCAGTTACCTACACCACTCCCAAGGTCGACGCTGCTCGTCAGCTCATGATACTTCCGTATGAGTTTCAGAACTCACAAGACGGAGTTCGGTCTTAGCCCGGTCTGTTCGATGACTTTAGTCATAAAGCTGTACATCAGCACAGATTCTACCCGCTCACAGATAACATACTCGTGACGCAGCTCCCCGTACGCATCCTCCTTTGCAGTAATCGCATCAGCAACCTCATCAGGGTGTTTCGGGTGGTGCTATCTATCAGCCCCTCATCACTCTTTAGGTCATTGCACATACCTCCAATTCATGCGAGTAAGGTCCAACCACTCTCGCATACGCCTGATCATGTACGACATCCACCAATTTACCCCATTCCCTACCCCTCATCTCCTTGCCCCTGATCTCAAGCCAGCTTGCCAGTGATCCATCATTCTGAATATCCTGCATAGCAGCATTAAACCTCTCCATTGCTTTGATGAATCCAGGTCCATCTCGGCGATTAGGAGCTAAGGCTTTTCGAATCGCATCGCCTATCGTCTCTGTTACCACGGGTGGAGCGGTGGAATCACCACTAGATGGAGGAGTGGGGAATGCTGGGGTAGGGGATTGAAAGCGTGATATAGTTGGACTATCAAGATCGAGAGAATCAGATAGGGTTCCGAAGATATGTCGATGCGAAGGGGGGATGTAGACTAAGAATCAGCTTTGAGCCCGAATAACAGGGGAATCTTAGCTTACATTCAAGGATCTGCTGTATTGTTGTCCTAAGCTCTCTTAATGGAGCGTACTCCCGCGGAGCGGTTGGATTGAGGAGGTAGAACCTATTCATCAGCTCACACTCTTTCGTATTCCATTCAGCTTACCTCTCGCGACACCCTTTCGCGGGGTACTGTAGCTCAACAAAGGGAAGTGGATCCTGCTTCTCAAACCCCTCTTGTGGGAAGTCTATTCAGTCAGCTCATAGTCCCTACATTCCGTTCCAAGAGAGAGGACCTACAGGCAGCATATTTATCAAGTAAACTCCTAACTCGACCCTCATCATCCCCTTTATTCTCCCATCCCTTCCTTACACCTCTGACAATCTCTTCTCCAGGAGTAAATCCCTCCCATTCCTCAGCCCCACCTTCATCCCTATAGCGGAACAAAACTCGATCCTTGCCCACATATTCGTCCCCCGCCAACGGTCTCGGTGTTGATGACTGCCCTATACGTTTCACTTTCTTGACCGATCCAAAAAGGGCAGTAGCATCTTCTACACTTTCCGAATCTGATTCAGACTCTGACTCGATCCTGGTAGATTCGACTTTACGTTTAACAGGTCGTTTGACTGGTGACGATGCAGGTCGCGGTGGGGGCAGGGACGCCTTCTCTTTACCTTTACTCGATGATGTATAAGGTTTCGGCTTACTCTGTGTAGAGCTCGAACCATTCTTGTACGATGAAGAGATAAGTGGGCGCGAAGGCGTAGATGTAGATGGTTTAGGTGGGATCGGTTTCTTTGTAATAACCCTCCGTACGACCGGTCCGCCGGAACCGGGTTGTTTCTTTTGATCGCCTTTCCCAAAGAAAGAAAGCATTTTTTGACTGTGTACAAGGAACCGTTGAACAGGAGACAGGTGTAGCAATGCAGGTAACAGGCGACAAGGTATAATCACAGAGGTAACAAGCCACTTGTTGAATAGATGGTATAATCAATCTATTTCCACTCCCGTAGAATCAATGTCGGATTTGATTCCGTTTGCCACTAAGATTAGATTGTGACTGTGTGTATGTATTCGTGTAAGTATATGTACTTGTACTTGTACTGTGATGCATGCACTCTTTAAGCCGTAGCCATCTCTACATCCCCTCCAGGAACTTCTTCATCATCCCCTTCCTCCGCATCCAAAGCAGCTTGAGCAGCAATGACCATTTTATCCTCTTCCAACTGCTCAATAGCTTCCAACCTACTTCTCCTCTCATCATTCAATTCAGCATATCTAGCTTGTAGATCCCTCTCTCTACGTTCTAGGATAGCAACTTCTTCTCTCTTCTTCTCTAATCGACCAGGTGCAGCGGACTCTTCCATAGTCTTGAGCATCATGTAGGATTCCAATTCACGATTTGTATTTTGGATTTCCTCCATGGTATCAATAATACTCTGCTTGGCCTTTGTGTTGATGGCTTGATATCCTCCCAATTGCTTGTTGAGCTTCTTGGCGGCTTTGGAAGCTTTGGTAGACTCGGCAACTAGACGTTCACGGGACGAATCAATCATTGCTCGATATGCCGCATCGAGGTCTTTGGCGGAAAGCGAAGATGGCTCGACCCAACTTTGGGTAGATGGCGAGAAAACCAAAGATGCCTTCTCTTCAGCCCATGTAGTCGTGAATGCAGATGAATCGTCCTGGACTTGAGCATTGATGGCGAGTCGAAGCTGTTCATCCGAAGCACCAGGTAGCGATAATCCCTTGGCAAGTTCATCGTGAACAGCAGACTTGGCTAGAGCGACGAACTCGTCCTCGGGCATATCGTAATCAGAAGGTGTTCCGCCAGGTAAAGCAGTTCCAGGAAGGGGATGAGCGATTGAGTCGTGCTTCATAAGCGAAGCGACCTCGAAATTGACAAGCATCAATGCAGAAGCAAGCTCGTCTTCAGCATCGGTAGCAGCTCGAAGTTGATCGAAAAGGGCGTTGAAATCGACATTGACAGGTCGAGGTAAAGATTTCTTGACGACACTACTCCTCCTTTCGAGTTCGCGACGTTCCTCCTCTTCTCGAGCAGCCTTCATCTTGGCATCCCGCTCAGCGGCATCCTCTTCAGTCAAGACAACTTCCTCCTCCTCGACCTCTTCCTCCTCTTCCTCAGCCAACTCGAAGTTGTTTTCAGGTTTCGGAAGACTAGCGAATCCAGCTTTGAGTGATCGTCGAGCAGCATGTAGTCGGCGTCGCTCGTCGATAGGTGTCTCGCCGTAGGGGGTGGCAGCGTCGTTGATGGACAAATTATCTCGGGCGGGAGTTCGCATAGGTGTAGCGCCCATACCAGGTCCTGATCGTGGAGTCATACCGCCATGCGAAGGAGTGGCCAATGGATTGGGTGTAGCGGCAATACCACGTCGAGGAGTAGCACCTTCGTATCCGGTTCCAGCATCGTCTTCTGAGCGGAGGGGGGTGTTTTCTTCACCGTACAATGGAGTCTGGACACTCGACATCGTTCGCAAGTTCCGAGCTTCAGCCATGATATTGTCGGCTACATGTCAGCCCCTCTCTCCATAGTTTATTAGAAGGACGTACTGGTAGGAGCGGTCCTAGGAGTCCTAGCCATAGCAGCCTTGTTCAATCCCTCGTATTCGCCCAACAACCTCCCTGTAGCTCCATCCGCCTCTCCAACAAGTTCACGAGCAGTCTCTCCAGCCTGACCAATCTTGACAATATCCTCCAATTCCTTCTCACCAACCTGAGGAGTAGGTAGATTCAATTTTCTCCGCCTAATGACTTGTTCCTGCTCTTTGAGCTTTTTGATCTGGGCTTCTCGAGCAGCTACGAATTGTTGAGTCTGGTTGGATTTGCCTCCATCGTCGTTACCCTTGCGCTTCTTTCGTTTCTCTTCTTGTTCTTCGATCTCTTGGGCTCGTTTACCTTCGGCTGCTCGGAGGGTGGAACCAATTGGGGCGGCAAAGACTTTGGCGGCTTCTTCGGTCGTGTCGTAGAAACCAGGAGCTGGGCGGTGCTCAAAGGGGATATCGGCGTTGTACTGTACATCAGCATAATCCATGCTACTGGCGGAAGTAAACTTACATCCATACCCTTCTTGTTCTTCTTGGGTCGAAGGCTGACCGTTAGTCTCAATCGCCCCGGTCGACGGTCCACTCACTTGATACCAGCGGCTTTCAACTCTCGCTTCTTTTGCAAGAAAGCAAGTCGCCTAGCCTCCTCTAATTGCCTCTCTCTAGCCTTCCTCTTTGCTTTCTTTCCCTGCGTATTGGCCAATCGAGCCCTAGCCTCAGACAACATCTCCTTCTCATCATCATCCATATCAACAGGATCAGGCCTTGCAGGTCTCGTCTCCGGGTCGGTATCAATCTCTCCAGGTCGTAAACCCCTAGCATCGGCGGCGGGTTGAGCGGCAGGATCATCTCCTCCTCCTAATCCCAGATCATCTCCTTCTTTATCTTCAGCATCATCTAGGAGTTTCTGATATCGTTCCAAACACTGAGTGGCGGTTCGACCAACGATGGGAGCGATAGTACGCCATTGTGTTGGCATCAGTTTGGCCAAGTGGAGAAGTTTCTCATCTTCCGTCTATTCATTAGTGTGATCCCATGTCAGGATATGAGGTAGTCACCTTTGACCACTCGACCTTCTTGATGGAAGGATCAAGCCATTCGTACCATCTCGCCTTACATTGCTTGGGCGTCTTCCTAACTAGCAGAGACGATATACGAGCCCATTGCTATATCATCAGTAACGTCCATTTGTTTGATTTGAGGTACTAACATTCTTTCCGTATTTCGATATGGCAGCCTTCAAGATCTCATCCTCTGTTCGTTGTCAGCTTCGCTTTGAGTTTGGTGAATCGATGCTAGCTCACCAGTGTTACGCCAGACACCACCTTTGATGATGATTCGGACCTGTTTAAGGTCAGCTGGGCGTTTTGGAATAGTTGAAAAGTACGCACCATTCTTACGTATCACTTCTCAAGTAAGGGCTGAAATGTGTATTCACGCTTTCTTGTCCTGATTGCTCCTGCTTGATCGGTGCAAGGGATACAGGAATAGTTATGGTAGGTATATAGGCGACAAGTGAAGTATAGAGTCAGTTGCTGCTAGCGTAGAGTAGGAAGGTCGCCGCGCCTACCTTTTTCACTGACGCCATCTCGAGCCTATTTCAAGTAAGCAATGTGGCACTTTTATGCTGTATGTTGGACAAGATTTGCATTCGTAACATCGTTAAAGCAGACCTAAGGCAAGAAAGATATCAAGAAGAATAGAGAAGATCTATGGAAATGATACGCTAGAAAATCAAGACCTGAGAAACTATAGGAACATATCAAGGATCACACTAAACTATGATTGTTAATACCGAATAGAACTCGGTAAATGAACAGAACCAGTTTCAAAGCGTGAATTCTGTGTTACGGAAGGAGAATTTGGGGCGCTGACTGCTTGACGACCTGATGGGACTGCGAGGGTTTGAGAGGCGGGTTCACGGTCGTAGGATCGTTGTTGAGTTTGGAGGATACCAGCTGGGGCAGGCTGGGGTGAGCCGCCTTCGAAAGATGTCTTCAACTGGTTGAAAATTGCTACTCGGTTAGCTTAGATCAGGTAAAGGTGGTAGGTGACTTACATCTGAAAGTGGATTGGGCACCTTTCTCTTGTGTAAGAGATACAAGGGTGTTGTAGCCACCACTTGACATTGGTGTTGACCTGGTGAACTCGATCCTGAATCGAACACCCTTGGTAAGAGTGGTACCACTGTTGAAGTCTGATTGTTAGTTGATCTCGACTTTTGATTGAGATACTTGACTCACCCTTGACATCATCATAACGGCACTTCAAGGCCCTCAAACCATCAACCTCGACAATCTCGACTCGGCATCCCATACCGCTCAACAACTTCTTTGCTCGTTCACGGGTGTTACCGATGTTATCGCTCGACATCAAGGTGAATGAAGCAGGCTTGAATGAGAAGAGGTTGTTGAACCATGACCTCTTGCCCGAAACACTGGAGCTTGTCGAAGTTGCAGAGCTAGGTCCCGACAAGGAAGGCATGAAAGGTGTAGGTTCAATGTTGGATAGGTTCTTCTTTCTCCTCTTGAGCATACCGAAAGCGTCCTGACCTCTGTTGGCGCTATAACGGCTGTTCCAGCTGTTCAAGCTTGGATCATTTGGTGTATCGGAATCAATGACCACGAAAGATTCATCACGAGGTAATGTTGATGTACGTTTCGACTCGAGAGTGGAAGGGACAGAGGTAGGAGGAGTAGAGGGAGCAGGTCGTGTGGGAGCCAACCTCGATGCGCCTCTTGGTGGAGGGAATGGAGCGGGTCGAGTAGCCTGTAATGGCTGAGTGGAACCGATGAATTCTTGTGCACCACCGAAACTGAGTGCGGGCGATTGCATGGGTGATTCGACGGGATAGATTGATCCTCGGTGGGATGAACCAGTAGAAGAAGCGTATGACCATCGGTTGGTATTCTGGCTCTGAGCAGGGTGAAGTCCAGGTCGGGGACCATAGGGAGGACCACCAAGTCCAAGACCGACGTGGGGAGATTGTCGCCCGAGCTGAACGGACGAGACGATACTAGCGACTTCAGAGTGATCGTCATCGGCATCGGCGAATTGGTTGGGGTCAACTCCGACTTCCAAACCATTGCCTTGGCCGAGAGTAGGTGACATGGGTCCGCTAGGTGAGTTGACACCAGCAGCATAAGCGAGGTATGCCTGGTAGTCGGAACCGAGGATCGCTGAGCCAGATCCATTCGAAGAAGTCGAAACAACGGAAGAACGAATGTTCATCGTGTTGAGCTGGTTGGCGACTTCATTGAAGAAGTGCTGAAGTCGCTCATCCTGTACCTGGGGTACATTCAAGGGCAGACTAGGCGACTCGGCGGGGCCAGGAGAGCTCATACCGGATCGAGGTCGGCCAGTGACATTGGCAGCGAGCACCTCCTTGGTAGGTGTAGCCTCCTGCAATGTGATTGTAGGGCCGGGCGTACCAGGCATCTCCAGCCTAGGGGCTTGGGAAGCAGTCGAATTTCCTCGAGAGACAGGAGGTCGAGGTCCACCGGGAGACTTGGGTGGTTGCTGCTTAGCCTTGGAGATGGGAGATTCTTCAACCTGACCACCAGAAGCCTTCTTGGGCGTAGGAGCCTGAGGTCGAGACATTGGCGAAGGCGAGACTGCTCGAGGTTGAATAGTCTCGTTCTCCCCCAAAGGTGCTAGACCAGGTTGTTTAGCTACCATAGGTCCAGTTCCGCCCTTTCTCTTTGCTGGAGAAGGAGCTCCGGCAGATTTACGAGCTTGACGACGTGCTCGAGCTGCGGCATCTTCCTCTTCATCCATGTTGTAGTTTTCGAGGTGCTTGTTTCGGTACTTGATGAGAAGGTGGTAGATTGCTTTCTCCCATGTTTTGCTGATCGTCAGCACAGATCAAGCCGAGTGAGGGAAGACTTACTCCTTGCTCATGAGTGCGGCAATGATCTCGTCGTCGGAAGCGCCAGACCAGAGGGTCTTGAGGTTACCCATGATATCCTCGTCGATCTCCTCGGGCGAGTTGACAGGTCGTTCGACCTCATCAATACTAGGAGGGGAGACAGTCGCACGGCCAGGGACAGGTCGAGGGCTTCGAGAGACAAAGAAAGGGTGGGTGAGGATTTCAGGCATCTACGGATCAGTACTTGTCGTACCATATTTCTGAAGGACGTACGGTGATTCGCCTCTCGGGGTCCTTCTCGAGCATTCGCTGTAGAAGGTCTCGTGCCGTACCCTTGATCTCATCTGGCATCTCGAATACACCAATCTTGACTTTCTGTAGCAAAGATCGGATATTGTCGTCGTCGAAAGGTAAACGCCCGGTGAGGAGAGCAAAGAGGATGATACCGCACGACCAGATATCGGAGGAGGATCCGTGGTATGCTTTTCCCTACTCGTTAGTCTGATTTCTCGTGATAGGATGGGTGACATACAGCAACGATCTCGGGAGAAGCGTAATGGGGACTACCACAACTGGTCTCGAGCATTCGCTCACCAGCTTCCCAAGCCGCCATACCGAAATCTGCGACTTTGATGTTCTTGTCCTTGTCGAGCAACAAGTTCTCTGGCTTTAGATCTCGATGACAGATGTTGAATCTGTGGCAATAGTCTACTGCGTGGATGATTTGCTGGAAGTAGTGTAGGGCTTCCGAGACGGGCAGACGGCCACGCTTGACTAGGTAGTCGAACAGCTCGCCACCGGGAACATACTCCATGATTAGGTACCTGATTGTCAGTGTTGGTTCGTTGATTGTAGGGAGGGCGTACAGCTCGGTCTTTGTCTCCCATACATCGTATAGGTTGAGAACATTTGGGTGATCGATAAGCTTCATGATGACGATCTCACGCTCGATACCGAGCAGGACCTTGTCTTGCCTTGCACCGGCCTCTGACATTGACATCCTGGACTCGACTAATGCTTGCTTGGGTACAATCTTGATGGCGGCATATTTACCAGTAATCGCATGTTTGGCGATTTTGACTCGACCTTGTATATCAGCAATGGATCTACACGTTTGCAAGAGGATACATACCTGATGATCCCTTTCCAATGGTCCTTCCTATTCTCCAGTTGCCCACCTTGGCCTTCTCCCCCTTGGTACTGCTTGAGGATGTATCCTTCCTCGTGACAGATGCTCCATGATGTGATGATCCTCCTCTTGATCCCGATCCTGACGCTTGCGAGTCTCCATGACGATGAGCGACAGCCGCCATCTTGTATAATGGTTTATGAGGAGGTGGTGAAACAGATCTCTCTTATCAGATGGTATCGTAGCCTATATGATGGTAATGATACTGCGAGTAGCGGTGTTTCGTGTTTCGGAATATCTTGTTTACTCCGTTGTAGTATTCTAGGATTATGTGTATTGAATCTAGCGATATATCCGACTGAATCAAAAGCGTGTCGAGTTGGGCGACGTGGGTTTGCTTTTGGCCTGATGGAATCTATATGACTTTATAAAAGAGTGACTGGGGTAAGATAAGATTTGTACAAATGAGTGTGAATGTGAGTGTGTGTATAGCGATAGTAAGAATATCCATCAGCCCAGTCCACATCACCCCATACTACCTAGCTTGCCAGCATGTATTCGCGCAGTGTTAGGACCCAACAAAGCGAGAGGGTAGTCACGCCCCTGAACCTAACTTTCCCTATCACCTCTCCGAAAAAATCAGTCGCGTCAATTACATCAGGGGGTAAACACGCCTGGGTTATTCTCCCGGCTAGGTCCCCACTTACGCCACTTTATAGAAATAGTAAACAGGGTGAATGTGACATGTCACATCCGATGGGCTCGATGCTCGATTGTTTGTTTGTTGATTCCTGCAGCTTGTCGAGAGGTAGGTACGGTGTAAAGTCGATCACCGCCGGCGCGCCTACCAGAACTCCCAAGCTCGGCACCTTCTTGGACCGGCGCGAAGACGATCTCTACCGCAATATAAGGATCACGCATCGATGCCGCTGCTTGGATAGTACTACAGCAACGTAGTAGAGGAAGAGAGATACAAAGCCTTCTGGTAAGCGCGTCACTTGAGAATCCGGAGATGCCCGAAGTTGGTGTACTCTACATCACTCAACGTTCATTCAACATCTATCTATCTACTTACTAACCTCCTCATCGAATTCATCATGTTCTTTACCTTTCACCTCACTCCGACGACAACATGTCGACTACCAATCAAGAAACACCTTCCAAACAGGAAGCTCCCTCAACCCAAGACACTCCCTCCGTTCAAGGGACTTCCCCCAGTCTAGTTACCCCGTCTAAACAAGATACTCCCTCAAAACAAGATACCCCCTCCAAACAAGACACTCCCTCCAAACAACAAGTACCAATATTCTACTCCAACCAAACCACACACCCCAAGCATAGTCTCCCCTCGAAGCCGAAGAAAGGAACCCCCTCCAGGACAGAACCCCTTCCTAAGACAGACCCCACCTTCAAGGAAGAAACCATCTTCAATCAAGGAATCAACCCCAATCTAGCACCCGTCTCGGATCAAGGAACCCCCTCCAGCCAAGGAGCCTCCCCCAATTTGATCACGTCCATCAGACAA
The DNA here is from genome assembly GCA_017654735.1 of Vishniacozyma victoriae. Classification (NCBI taxonomy): domain Eukaryota; kingdom Fungi; phylum Basidiomycota; class Tremellomycetes; order Tremellales; family Bulleribasidiaceae; genus Vishniacozyma; species Vishniacozyma victoriae. The sequence continues at coordinate 3,364,094 of JADPYG010000088.1, forward strand.
GACGCCGCCTCCGACCAAGGAACTCCTTACAAACAAGACCCCGCATCCGATCAAGGAACCCCTTCCAAACAAGATCCCGCATCCAATCAAGGAACCCCTTTCAAACAAGTCCCCTCCTCCACCAACGCTCCCCGAATCCTCTTCTACCACCCAAAGTACTGTGACCCAAAGACGGATCTCGTTCTCAAAACCCCTGATGGAGTTTACTTTCGATTACACTCTTATCAGCTCAAAGCTTGGAGGTGAGTGAGGTCGAAAGTCGTCCGCATGTATGCTGACAACAACCAGTACTCACTTTGCAAGCATACCCACCCTCGCAAAGAACCCTATCCCTGTTTCCCCAGAGGGGTATTTCCACATCGGCATCAGTAGCCAAGATCTCTTCACCATACTTCAACTCCACGATCCAATTGGGGCTGTAAGCGCGACCTGGGATCGAATCGAACCCGTCCTCGATATTGGCTCTAGACTTGGCTTCTGCTTGCTACCAAGCCTCGTAGCCGATATAGCTTCCAAATCGGACGGACATGCCAAGCACAATCCCTGGGCCGTTTTCGAATTCGCTAGCAGGGTTGACTGCTTCGCATTAGCGAAACTCGCTATCTCTCATTTCCACCGAGACGCATATATTAGATCAATGTCGCCAGCCACATTCGACCCGGCCTTCTTCTCAAGGTTCCCGGGCAATTACGTGGCGGCGTTGTATAAGGCTATGATGACCAAGGACTGGACCACTGTATTGGATAAAGAGTCGGATTGGGAGGAGATCGCTATGGCTTTCAAGGTGTGAGGCGCTGGACGGAAGAAAGGTCATATGGGAGTTGTGTGGGGAGTAGTGACATGTATAGGATGGTTCTATCCACGCTGATGGTGATGACGCGTCTGACTGCTACTCAACATACTGATCTCGTCATCATCAATCGAGACCGAACACCTAATCATGCTAATCTGATGCCAGATATATCCTGAGGTGCTGATACTGAAGACAGCTTCTACTCTACGGGTAAGTGAGCTATCCCCTCCGCTGTGCAGACGCTGATGCTAAGCCTCTTCGGACCCGAAATAATAGGCTCGTCTCAGGACCGGAAGGACTAGGGACGACGCCAGCTCCCTGACTTTTGACGAGGAACAAGGAGGTGTGTGCTATACACCATCGACCATTCGCTTCCTTGACGACGATGATCTCGAGACTGCTCTCGTTATCGCATTCCTCTATCTCATCTCATTCTTACTCTTTAACTCATTGCAAGATGACTACCCCGAAGGAGACCTACCATCTCGAATTCAACGACCCCGAAGGCGATCTCATTATCGAATGTAACGATGGCGTGAAGTTCAAGGTACATTCGTACATCCTGAAGGCTCATAGGTGTGTCGTCTATCTATGGTGGGATCACTTGCTGATGCGTCAGCGAGTACTTCCGAGCTATGCCCTCCTCTGTTGATAGCCCTTCGGCCGAGAACACCAATTTGGTTCACCTGGACTGCGATTCTGAAGACCTCGCTCTCGTCCTCAAGTGCTGCGACAAGATCGATTGTGAGGCGCCTTCGTGGGACCATCCCATGCGAGCTTGCGAGCTTGGCGAGCGATATCAGTTCAAGCACATCGCCGATATGGCTCGTCGTCGAGCTATATGCCACATCGATGCAACCTCAGCCATATCCCTGTCCCAATTCGCGGCCAAAAACGATTATCTCGATTTGGCGAAATACGCCATTGCAGCAATGGCGAAAGTTTGGACCATAAATGCCATGGATTTTGATGCGATTCCGGTGTGGGTCTACGAATGTGTCCCGTGCAATTACGGCGTCGCACTCATTTTGGCGATTGCGAAGCACAAAGAGACCTCTGCGTCCTACGAAGACAGGTGGAAGAGAATCAGTGCAGAATTCGAACTTGGAAGGGAGATACATAGTGTATGTGTTTCAAAAGCGTCCTTGTAACAAAGCTGATCATTGTAGGGAGTCGCATGAGGAGCTACATTTGGCCATATCGGGTGCATGCGGCATGCATGTTGATAGCCGAAGGAGAGGGTCCGAGCTTGTGACTGACAGATGACCCTGACGAGCTGAGCAGCAGGATCTCAGTCTATGCCTACAGCCTCTACTTCCGCGTTGTCTACCACACTAGATACACCATGTCGACTGAGTCTTGTGGGTCACCTACGTCCACCCCATCATCTTCCGAGGAGAGTGATACTCTCCACTCCGATCACGACGACTCCACCGCCGATGTCATCATCGAATGTCGGGATGGAGTGAAGTTCAGAGTACACTCATACCTACTCATGGCTCACAGGTAAGCACTCTTTCACAGGTCTAGCTGACATCAATAGCGAATACTTCCGAAACATGCTATCGCATCTGAATCAGACTGTGATGCATGGGGAGAAGCTGGTCAATCTCGAATGTGACTCGACACATTTCGCTCTTCTGCTCACCCTGATCAACAAGAGTCGCGAGGACGGACCATATACCTGGCAAGAACTCTCTGATGCCCTAGCAATTAAGAAGAGATACCACTTCATTCACGTACCCGATCTGATCCACCAACCGGCTAGCCAATGTCTCAATGGCAAAAACGCCTCGGCCATATTTCGTTTCGCCGGCTCTCATGAATTCCCCGACTTGGCGAAATACGCTATCGCTAAATTCGCTGATGGCAGTTGCTGTTTCAGACACTATGAACCCAAAGACATATCTCTGTCCTTCTACGATAAGGTCCCTCCGAGATACGTAGCTGCCCTCGTGATCGCCATGTCGCAGTACCCGACCAAAACAGGCATGGACAGGCACGTCAGGTGGCAGAACATTAGTGCCGCTTTCAATGTTTCTGGATGAGATGTATGAGATCTCACTCGCAAGTGGTCATGGTATCGCTGACGTGATAGCAACAAGGAAGGTCGAATCGGGTCGGGTGGGGGTTACGATCGGTAAAGCATTACCCATGGCGTGTACATGCATGTCGAGATGATATGTAACGGCCATTATCCAGCGCAGGCGCGGTTTTGTCCCCATGACTCGGTCAGCGTCACTCATGGTCCAGTCCTTGCCGATGATGAAGGTCGCAGGTTTGAGAGATGTTCCGAATTTCCAACCACGAGCTGACCTCTCAGGCTCTTTTCATGTACGTCGAGATGCTCAAGGCCCACTAAAAGTTCCCAGGTCGAGGCCCATGCTGGATAACCTAAGTCAGATGAGCTTTCTCCCACTCACGCGATGTTCGGCGCATGTAAGCTGTTCCCGGGATCAGGATCAATAAGTCTGATATTTCGCTCGGTCTTCTCTCCGACTTTGGCCTCGAAATGGTATCTGACGGAGAAGTCTGCATACCAGACGTGTGATAGGATACTGATCAAGAGGCTGCTGATCATCCCCGCCAGCAATGACAGCCACGGTCATCCAGGTCGCATTGACCTTTCAGAGACGCTGCGCTCGGATCTCTTCAAATCCCCCATCCCTGCGGCGAGGTTCTTCGTCTTCTCTTTTCTTTCTCCTATCTCGTCTACTCAGTCTCCATCCGCTTTTTCATAACATAATATGTCATTGCCTTCATCTGATCTCAATCCCCAGTACGTCAAAGGATATGATGACCCGACAGCCGATCTGGTAATCGAATGCGAGGACCGATTGATGAGGGTACATTCGTATCTCTTTATGGCGCACAGGCAAGTTGCTTTCTGCATTCAAAGGCATATGGCTGATCCTAGTCCTGATTTCCGGGATACACCTCCTCAATTGTTCCTCAAGACGCACACTGGCGAGCGACTTGAGGTATTTGAGTGCATGACTAGTCATGTCGACGACTTTCTCCGATTCGTTCGCAAGGACACTAATCCCGAACCATACAGTTGGGCAGAGCTGGAATGTATCCTGTTAAATGGGGAGAGGTGTAAATTCGTCCATATAGCCGACCTCGTTCGGCCCCATGTCTACGCCTGCATCGATGGAGAGACCGCATGGCAGGTCGCCATTTTCGCAAGCCGCAACAACTTCGAAGACATATTCAAGCTCGCGATAGCCGCGCTTCATGATGATGAATGGGGCCAAGGGGGACAAGACAGCCTGCCTATCGGCCGTCTCCACGATTTACCTCTCAAATACGCTTCGGCATTGGTCATCGCCATGCACAAGAACCAAGATCCTTACAGAGTCACAGTCCAGGAGATGTGGCGAAATATTAGCGATTCCTTGGCGGTCAGGGAGGACTAGGTTTTGGTGAGTCTTCCGCTCATTTGAGACCAGCCGCTGACAACCGTCAGATGTGGTGAGTAGAAGTGAGAAAAACCCAAGTAATCATCATAAGGAGGAGCCCAATCAACAAAATAATCAGGTACTGTACATGTCATGCATGTCGGTCATTCCGTTGAATTTCGGATCCGGCTGAAACACACACACACAGGGTCGTAAGTTGCGTAAAATCCTTCTATCATCCATCCCTTGCTATTGTAATTGCCATTCTTGATAAAGCATGTCTCCAGTCATACCCATGACGATCATCAATATTATCCAGGGTATGAGGATCCGACTGCGGACATGATCATCGAGACCATGGACAAGAAGAGGTTCAGGGTGCACTCACACACTTTGAGGACACAGAGGTCAGTGAGAACTTAGATGGAGTTATGATGCTGATATTCAGCGCATACTTTCGAAGCATGCCGGAGCATACGAGAGAGCTTTCCGGACAGAGCGAGAAGGTCGTCCATCTCGATATCGACTCCGAGAGATTCGCGAAACTGCTCCGCTTCCTCAATGATGGACCCGAGGCCAGGGCCGGACTCGATTGGCCCAGTCTGGAGGCCATTGCCGGCACAAGTGATCGGTTTCAATTCGACATCGTTCCTGAATTGGTTGCCCGCTGCGCCGTGTCAGTACTCCGGGACAATCGACCCACATATTCCGAACCCCTTTCTATCTTTAGATTCGCGGCTCAGAACGACTTCTACGACCTCGCCAAATTTGCTATATCATTCTGTTATGCCACTGAGCTCCAGAACACGGCACACCTCAGCCAGGTCAATTGCCAGTGGTTCGACGGCGTCCCGGGCAGATATGTAGCTGCTTTACTCTGCGCAATGGCAATTTCAGGCGATGGTCACTGTTGGGATTGGCAATTGATCAGTGCAAAGTTTAACGTCAACGACGAGGAGGACTGAGTTGAGTATGCTTCGGAGAGTCGGGCTGATATTTCAGGACGGTGAGATCAGGCCGGAACAGTGAAAAACAAGGAAATTTTACGACGGCATCATTGAGGATGCAAGAATGATGGTCACTGGGCAGGATGAGGCAGATGAAAATGCACGGATCGTTTCAGGGGTTACGTTATCCGCCGCAAGCTGCCCAGGTAGTCTAAGGTCCAGTATCTAGGCGAAGATCTCCTTGACGACCAATTCTGATCCCTTGACTACGGAAACAAGCACCCATGCTGACGTTACTCATCCCTTCTTTGAGACTTCTTTTGTCTCATCCTCAGTCCATGGACAATATGATGGCCCCTTCTTCAGCCAAGACTGAGTACTACAAGGGATACGATGATCCGACCGCCCATACGGTTTTGGAAGTGAAAGGAGGTGTCAAGTTTAGGGTACATTCCTATTTGCTGAACGCCCACAGGTAAGTCTTTCTCTCGTCAGCGATGCTATGAGCTGATCATCGTCAGTCATTTCTTTCGAGAGATGCCCGAGCATAACGAAGCACTATGTGGGACCAGTGCGAAGGAAGTGCCATTCGAGGCTACACCGGAGCATCTCGCTCTCCTTCTGGACCTGATCGACAAGCGACCCATATCTCAAACGTATTGCTGGTCGGAGATCGAAGCGGTCATGAGCCTAGGGGCCAGATTCGGCTTCTTGCATCTGAACCAGCTAGTCCTGGGCCACATCAATTTAAAATGACCAACTGGCAATCCGTGGAAGGTCTTCGCACTCGCTAGCAGGCTTGATCACCCTTTACTTGCCCAAAGTACACTCGCCGACTTCCGACACACTCATCTGTGGGCTAGAGAGAGCAATACCGTAAAAGCAAAGGATATGATGGGGGTTACTGGTGCCTACGCGATTGCTCTACTGCGAGCGATGAGGCTCAACGTCAGTGGGGACACCAGAATGATATATCATCCGGTGTCCAATTAATGGGCTGAAGGTAGGGAAACTGATTGGACGGGCGTCGCTAAGGACTTTGATCTCGAGCGATGGTCAGTGAGCTCGCCGCGAGGGGACTCGGAACATAATTGCTGAGTAGATTGAAATTCCAGAGGGCTCATTGAAGTCTATCATGTTGAGCGCATGCACTGTAGTGTTGCCTCCTTATTCTTGTATGTACGAGACTGTGCCAGTGCCGAGCGACAGGATGTCCGTGCGCTTCTTCAGGGAATCATCACTGACCTCAGTGCTTCACTCACTCTCATTCACTCTCACGGATATTCCTTCACCATGGCAAGCCAGGACTCGGAACCAGAAGGGGCCAGTGAGTAGAACGTGATCCTAGACCTAGTGACCTCAGGTGAAAGTTGCATTCACGGGGTGTGGCGAGCTGATGGAGATGCAACTCCAATAAACACTCAGCTTACACGAATGAGGAGGACCCAGGTGAGGATCTCGTCATACAGACCACCGACAACATCCTTTTCCATATTCATTCGTACAATCTCAAGGCTGCCAGGCAAGCCCGATCGGTTCTTCGGTTACCGAGTCTGGCTGATAATTAGCACTTTCTTCAGGTCCATGCCGGACGAGGCAGACACCCCTTCTTCACCCGGGGACGACGCTTCCATTATATCGCTACGGATTCCGACACAATCGCCGTTCTGCTCGACGTTCTTACTGGAGCCCTTCCCACAGAAACACCCCCAAGATCATTCCGTGTCATCCAGGCGGTACTGGATTTCGGCGAACAATACTGGTTCACAAATCTACCTCGAATGATACTCCCCTTCATGCACAATTACGTTATGTCGCATGGGTGGGAGGTATTTGTGTTTGCCGCCAAGAACGATTTTCCTGTTCTGGCAGCTCATGCCGTGGACAAGCTTGGATCCCCCGAGCTCGTCTCTCTCACAATCCTCAATCTGGACTTCTCCATGTTGGATGATATTCCGATCAAGTACGCTGGACTTCTGGTCCGAAACATGACTTTGTTCCGAACGGAGGTCAGGCCGACGGACTGCAGGCAGATCTCACTCAATTTCCTCAAACTGGAAGAGTTGAGTCTTCCGTCTGGAGTCATGCTGACAGCAGAAAAGTATAGGGGTCGCTATTCCAGCTCTCAAGCAGTATTGTCACAATTGTCACTCACAGAGAGGATGGGGCTGTAATGCATGTGTCCACTGAAGTCGGGCGGCGAGTGTAATGAATGGCCAGACGATGACGAGGAGGCAGATGGTGAGACACTCGTAGGCATCCGATCATGACTCGATGTATGTATATATGACCCTTTCCTTTCAGCACGAACCTTATGATTACTTCATTCCGGCTTCGCGATCCAATCAGTCAGCCAAAGGATGTTTCGTGCCTCTCTGCCTCGACGCACACAGACCCTACAATAACATCCCTATCGATTTTCATATCCACACTTGCTTCAACTTCTTCATCCACACTCCCGCTATGTCGAACGACGATGGAGACACAGAGGATCTGTTGGCAGCTGGTATGGCGGCCGGCATAGCAGCGATGAATGAAGAAGAAAAAGGAGAAGAAATGTTCCATTACGACTATAACGACACCGAGTCAGGAGCCGACCTTGTCGTCCAGACAAACAACGATGTCCGCTTCAGAGTCCAATCGTACTACCTGAAGGCTGCAAGGTAAGCCCTTGAGGACGAGCACAGTTGCTGATGAATAGCACCTACTTCCGAGATATGCCTGTCATGGACGATGTGACCTCGAGCATGGGCGACGACGCCATCGTTCATATCGATGCCGATTCCAGACCATTCAAACACATCCTCGATATTGTGACCGGAGAGCCTGTTCTTACCGGCGAGAATCACATCACGTTCAGCGATGTCGAGGAGTTACTCGAAGTCGGTAACCGTTTGGGGTTCACTCAATTGCCCAAACTGATTCTTCCGATTATGCACGATTTCACGGCCCGGCAAGCCTGGGATGTCTTTGTGTTCGCTGCCAAGAACGACTTTTTGCCCTTGGCCATATACGCCATCGGGAGGTTTGGGGCGGATCCGAAGGTCCGACGTGCGGGAATCGACAATATCAATCACGATGCATTCGACAATATTCCGGGCAGATATACGGTGCCTCTCATTCGCAACATGACGGTCTTCCGCATGAGAAATGGTACGGCCGACTGGGACAAGGTCGCGTACAATTTCCCAAATAATCGAATTGATCCAAACGTGAGTCGAGCTAAAAGAGCCAGGGCTGATGTGTAGGATGAAAGTGAAATTCTGCCTTCAACCAACGGTGGTTGGTGAGATGAATGGTGATATCAATCAGAACATGGAATAGGAGATTGGTTAGGCGATCGATGGCTCGGTATGGTGTACGGTTTACAATGCATGTCATACAACATGTCTACCCGAAGCGGGGATTACTTCCTCGCCTTTGCTCTCGAAGCTCGCTTCTTGCTCGGATGCTTGCCGAGTTTCTCAGTACACTGAGGACAAGTCCACTCTCCCTCTGGTGGGCGTGACAGACCTAGACAGCTGATATGGAACTATATCATCAGCACTTGGTCTAAACAACGCAAGAGTAGAAGGAGGACTCACCCATTCAATCTCGCAATTATCATTATCGCACCCAATCATCTCGCCGTAACTGGGTCCATGACAAATACAATATGGCGAAGCATCCTGATCCATATCCGCATCTCCATCTCCATCGGGGGCGATATGTTGATTGGTAGCGACTGTTCCTTTTGGTACTTTCTTCGGAGGCGCTTTCCAATTCTTTGCATCCTCATCACTGCTCTCGAGACTGAATCCATCGGGATCGAGTGGTCTCTTGTTTGATCCTCCTGCGCGACCTCGTCCGTTTCCTTTGGCATTACCAGCGGTGGGAGCGGCATTGGTCTTGCCTCCTGATGTACTTTCCCTAGAGTGACCGGAAGTCTCGCCTAGTGCGAGTTCCAATCCGTTCTTCTCATCGAGAGGTGCGTTTCCACCGTCAGATTCGCCATCGTCGTCACTATCTGCGTAATCTTCTATCTTTCGGGCAGCTCGATTGGCGGCTGCAGCGAGTTGTCGGGCGGTACGTGGTTCAATGGGTTTACCGGTGAATGCAGATGCGGATGCGAGCGAGTCGGTGGGAGATACCGCTCGATTCGATCTATCAGATCAGTTGAGAAACAAGCGATGACAAGGGTGACTTACGGTTTCTTCCTTTTCGTTGCCTTCTTCCCTCCAATACTGACTTCATCATCATCCTTGACACCAAGCTGAGCTACTCTCGACTTCTTCTTCTTGCTGGGTGTATCCTTATCCTTGACAGTCTCCCCTGAACCAGAAGCGGCCGCGTACCCCCTTCCACCAAATGGCGAATTTGCGGCACGCGCAAGTACCCCTCTTCGGGTATTGGTAAGTGGTTGAGGATTGGCGAGAGTGAGAGCTTGGGTGTAGGGCGAAGGAGGTGCTGATGCGAGGAGTGTGGATGATTGGAGGAGATTTGAGATATGTTTTTGATGATGCATGAGCTGCTGGTCAGCGGGCAGGACAATGAAAGTAGGGACGGGCAAACTTACACCATCACACGCGCCTGCGCTCACTCGGATCTTGTCGTCCCCTCCTAGCTTGTATCGAGCTGCCTCTTCTGCGATCTCCTGAAGAAGCTGGAATCTATCCGCTGGACTGACTGAATCATCCTGGATCCAGGTGACAAGCGTGTTTAATTTATTCTCGAGCGTGACCAGCGTCGCTGAATAGGTCAGCTTCCACGCAAGGGATTGTTGGGACAGCTTACAATACAGGACGGCTGACAGCTCGTTGAGATCACTATGGACTCGAGTGACTTCTGCTGGGACGTGATCGAGGGTGTCGACCATGTCTGCGATGACCAAGAGGTCTTGCACGTCGTTAGGAGGCATAGGTGGAGGCGAGGGGGAAGCCACCACTACTCCTTTCGGTGGCATGCTGGGCTAGTTTGAGAGTGTGGGATGGACTCTAGGGATGCTATGGGGTGAATGTTGGTGTGTAGGTAGACCTGCTGAACTATGAAGGTGTTATAGTATATGTAACGCGGTGTATAGAGTAGACTGTAATAAAGCTGCACCTCTCTGACAATGACCAACACCGGACAACTCCGGGTATTTTACTCATGCCTAATCTTTGATCTATGGTAACATATTCCACACGCCTATCTTTACAACTGCTAGTATCCTCCCATTCCACCCATTCCATATCCCATACCTCCCATCCCACCGCCCATACCACCCATCATCCCACCAGGCATCGCACCCATTCCCATACCATAATCACCAAACATACTAAAACCATAAGCTAATTAATATTCACTTACTAAATCAAGACTCACCCGCCAGGGGGATATCTAGGCATCTGTGTTTTATCCGTACCAAAAAGAACGCGGTATCAGCGTTTGAAGCCAGGGTGATAGATGACTAACGCCGTATGCTCCTGATCCTAGACCTCCTCCCATTCCCTATGATTTAGCTTCGTTTCTCATAGGGTGGAGGATGAGAGTAAGAGTGATTGTCGGGAAAGGGGAATGGGGGTGTTTTTCGTCTTGACCACCAATGGCGAAGACGCGGAAACCGTAAAGGTCTGCCCCTGTCCAGGTATTGAGGATCATACTCTTCGGCCGCCTATGGTTGGTTGGCATCTTCAAGAGTGGGGTAAGGATCTCGGCAAGGTGGGGATAGGGAATGGTTTGGAACGTAGAGAGGAGGCTGGTCGAGAATTGTGTTAAAGAAGTGGAGAACTTACCATGCCGCCCATGCCCATGCCCATTCCGCCCATGCCTCCCATGCCCATCATCATAGGGTTCATCATTCCCATGCCGCCCATACCCATTCCTCCCAAACCCATACCGCCCATTCCCTGATTGTCAGCTCTATTCAATCCTACCAAGAAGTACAAGACGACCACGACATGAGAAGGAGGAGTGATCGCCCATACTAGGTAATGGGACTGACCATCATCGGGTCCATCATTCCCATTCCTCCCATTCCCATGCCGCCCAGTCCCATTCCTCCCATACCCATACCACCCATTCCACCCATGCCCATCCCGCCCATCCCCATACCGGGCATTCCCATTCCCATACCCCCCATTCCTCCCATGCCGCCCATGCCTCCCATACCACCCTGATATTAACGCGGAACTTCCGCAACAACCCCTCTGCTTTTATCCCAAAGGTAAGGGCAAGGGTGACGACCAATACCAGGCCAATTGGGATACAAAGGGAAGGATAAAGGTATGGGTGGAAAGGGAAAGTTGAATCGAGAACAAGAAGACATACCATCATCATAGGGTTCATCATCCCCATCCCACCCATCCCTCCCATTCCCATACCTCCCATGCCCATTCCACCCATTCCCATGCCTCCCATACCTCCGCCCTACATATCAGTATACTTTGTACCGATTTAACAGGTAGCTTACCATCATCATAGACATAGGGTCCATTATGGCCCTTTCGTAATGCTCGTATCGACCAATAGTCGCAGTAGTCGATGAAGTACTGCTTCAATAGACCTATCTTCGATCCTATTTATCGTTATCAAACTGTAGTGGCGTAAAAGCTAAAGCTTGGTCGTTGTGTATGTATACAGAATGATGAGTGAGGAAGATGTGGAGTGAAAGACCAAGAGCTGAAGGGTAATACCCAAGCCCCCAAACTCGGTGAAAGGAGTGATTGTCCCTCTTTAGGCGGTGAGCACACAGCGTCAGAAAGGCATTCCTTGTTTAGTGATGAGTCTCAAAGGATCTCATTTAACGTAAGTTTGGACGGAAGTGGCTCGAGCGGAGTTGTAGGCTGCTGCTTTGTCCCTTGGCTGGTTCCATCCCCTTGAGTGATACAGTAAGTGAGGGGATTGTCCCCTGATCTTCAAGATTAGATCAAACAAATCAGCTAATTAGCGAATTTGATACTGAGCCTATCTACAAAACGTCGGTACTACAGCTTCTTGTGTAATGGTTCTGACAGGAGTCCTGAGGAGAGGTCATGTTCCGAGAAAAGTAGGAAATCGGAAATCTTGCATGATCATCATACTAATTACTATCACTGTCGTGTATAGAGTCTACTAGCTACATATACACATCTATCGTACCTACAATATCTACTCCTTATGGGGACAATATGAAAAATCTTGAATGCTGAAAATGATCGAATGATGTTGAACGTGATTTGAGGCTCTATGTTGGAAAATGAAATGTATGGATATATGTCGTTAAAATTGGATAGCTCGTGTTTCGGTCGTTGGAATATTAATCTGGAATGGGAGTGAAATTGTTGACGTGAGGGTGTGGCCGTTACGACTGGTCCGGCCTCATCGAGACCGGCCTACACTTCGGAGAATGTCAAGGGAGACCCTTCGCTTTCTGGCCGTTCGATATTTATGGTCGAACTATTTTCTGGCCGTTCGATATTTGTGGTCGAACTTTTCACCAGTAAGAAGGGTACCCAGGCATGGGAGAAGACCATTCGCTTCGTGTTTGAGGAAGAGCGCCATGATGATATTGAGAAAGATCACTCGACCCAATGCTCCGCCTCTGACCGTAGACAATCGGTCCAGGTTGAGATGGCGCATAGCTCTGGTACGAAGGGTGATACTGCGACTCGGCGTAGGTGCTGTTTGATTGCTGATATTGCATCTCTTGCTCGAACTGGTATCCGGGTGGTCCAGCGTTTGCAAAGTCTGCTGGAGCGGGGATACCTGGTGGACCGATATTGTAGGAACCGCCATATTGTCCAGGGATGGGAGCCAAATGCGAGATTGGTTCATAATGGACTTTAGATCCAGCAGTAGGGCTGGTTTGGTAGTTGGTGGCTTGGTATTCTTGACCTTGATGTTGCTCGGGATAGAAGGATGGAGGAGCTTGGTAGTGAAGAGTCGCCTTTCGTCGATGACCATCTTGACCAATGTGAGAGTCGGCTGCGCAGGTATAGAATACCATGCTCTGCGTTGTCAGCTTGACCTATGTTTGGGGTTGGAATGTACGTACTCGTGGAGGAGGTGGAGCAAGCTGATACTGTCCTTGACCAGGCGCCATCAAAGCCGACAGTTGGTAGTCGATGGGTTGGTTCTGGAATTGAACGCCAGACATGGGAGCATCGGCCAAAGGCGAATGAGCCAAGCCTGGGACAGAGCCTCGTCTCGAATTTTGAGAGATCGGTCGAAGTCCAGAGCGGTTCATGGATGCTGCCCGATTGAGTGAGCTAGCGGTCCCGGAAGTAGGCCGATCACCATTAGGAGCGAGAGCACCTGGCAAGTCGACAAAGCCTCGTCGTTCAGGTACTCGCATCGACTTCGCGTGTTGTTCCGCAATAGCAGCTTCCATATTGAAGGCATCACAAGCGGATCGTTTTCGTTGTCTGGGGGGTGATGGGATCTGACCAGCAGATGGCATCCATTGGGTCTGATGCTCGGGTGGCGATTGAGTTCGAGCTCGAGGTGGGCGGAAGGTTAATGGGGTCTGGGGACCGCCATGAGGTGACAGGTTATACTGCGAGTGATAGGGCGTTCGGTGGTAGGAAGATTGATGGGTGTATATCAGTTGGTCGAGAACTTGACTCCACGTCTTGAACTCGCTTTCCTTGACAGTGAGATCCCATCGAAGGACACTCAGAGCGTCATGCTCGACTTTCTGGAACGTCAGCTCGGTCCATACACCGTCAGAGCCCAACTCACATTAAGGGTCTCGACCGGTATCTTTGAGAGATCCGCCCATGTTCTGTTGGTGTACGTGTTGCTAGATGTCAGCTCGAGACCTGAAGGCGGGAATTCGACTTACTCGTCGAGAAACTTATTGCCTAGCATCAAGCCAATGATAAATGTCACTTTCTCGCTACCAATAGGAGGTGGTGGGTAGATTTTCGACATTCTCCGTATATACAATAGCGAGAGCAGGACGACGCTGTGCGAAACCTTGGTGAGGTGAAGGATGTGTGAGACGAAGCTGGAAAAGGCGTCCGAGACTCGGACACTGAGGGCATCAAACGGCTGCGTGACTGCGAGGTCTGCAGCTTCCGTCGTTGATGTTGGCGACAGGGGTTGTGGTCGAGGAGCGTACCATAACCAGGCAACGAGTTGAGCTATATTGTCAGCCAAAGACTAAAGAAAAAGGAATGGAAGAAAGACATACCGACATGCCGAGCGATTGGCGTGTCTATCCCTGCCAGCGCCGAATCTGTCCCTGCTATAGCCATGTGCATCTCCTTCTTGACTGATTGTGTTGGTAGCGTATTTGGTATTGCAGCGAAAGGTTGGGGTGATACTGCAGTCGTTATGTGGGTCGGAGGTGGTGTTAGAAGGTTGAGGTTGACTGTAGGTGGGACCGATATAGAAGGCGTCTTTGGCTTGTCGTCGAGCGAAGGAGGTGTGTAGTAAGTTTTCTGTCGATATGACTGGTAAGGGGGGGAAGGATCGCGGTAGGGCGTTTCGAGGTGATAGTCGTCCACGACCATGGCCCCCGAAAGGCCGTAGACCGGTACTGGAAACTGCATGGGCGTCGTTGGTTGAATATTTGATGCGTATGCGGCGAACATGAGGAATTTGGGGGGCTAGCCAGTGATGAGGTCACGAGTGGATGGTATTTGGTAGTTGTTTAGATCGGTAGTCAAATAGTATCTCTTGTTTAAAGGAGTAAAAGAAGAGAAGAGGAAGGTAGATATCGAGAGTATGATTATATAGTTGAACGAAGGGCGGGTAAGAAGGGAAAGTCGTGTAGTCGTGTCGTAGTGTGGAGTTGAATGAGATGATTCAAAATTGATACGTCTCAAATTACAACCTAGTCCAAGCTTATCCCTTAACACTCGCTGATTATCCTGTAGATTGGTTTCGGGATATCAAGCTTATTCGAAAGTATTGAACCGAGTGTATCGCAATGAAAATTGAGGGTGTAAGCCGGTCACTTGTTCCTACGCCCTTCAGGTTCAAGTGTGTATGTTGACTCCACCTCCTTTACGTTTTCGGGCGAGATAGGATTGGTCACTTGACCGAGTAATCGTTTATGAGAAGCGATGAAGATGGTCCGAGCTGAAGCGCTAATGAGGGGTATCGAGGTACAGATTGAAGGTGGAGTGGGGATAAAGGTCGGTGCGTCGTGTGACCGGTGGCTTGGCTAGGCTCAACGTAATAGTATTGGCCTGGTGGCGTGTGGTTGTGTCTACACATCTCGTCAGTCTTCTGGTCAAGCATGGTAACATAGCATGGAAAGATGGAAGGGATAGAGTGATAGATGGCATGATATAGTGTTTGCAATGTCAATGTCAAAGCAAAAACAACTTACGCGCTTCCACCGTGGCAGTCAACAAGATCTGACTTCCCGAGACGCTCCTTCTCACAACTAGTAATAGTAGATCCAAGAAATATGTTGTGATTATGGATGAGGTGGCAAGTCCTTCCATCCATCTAATTGTCTTATATGCGTATCCTTCTCCAAACGCAACCACCGATCGTCACCCGCCGATGTTGTCGGATTGACTTCCCAAGTCGAGGCCGGAGGAAAAGGGCCTGTGACACGGGCGTAAGCTTAACGTGTGTGTGGGTGACTCAGGCGGTGTTTCGAGATCCGGTAACTGCCCGAGTTTCGAAGGGTGAAAGCTGCGGGAAGCAATGGGGTAATCGCCGCCCTGGATATACGTCTTTTATTGTTTGTTGTGCTTGGACCGATTGTCGTCACTACCTGTCGAATTGTGCCTTGCAATAGCTTATTGTCTGGCGAGTAAGAATATACACAAGATCCAGTCCTTCCTTCTGTTCTCAAACGCGTCCTGCTTTAGTCACACTCCACCTATTCCCAGCTTGGATGTGACGCAGTGATCTACTTTTTGCCCCTTCCTTGGATAAATACCGCCGATCTTACGTCCGAGCACGAAGTAGAACCAACTTTGTCGGGTAGTTACAAAAGAGTGCAACCCTGATGAGCTAAAGGAAGGTTTCGGTCGAATCAAAGAACAAAAGAGGGCGAAGGGGTTACTGTGTGTGTGCGTGTGGACCGGGACCAGGGGCGTTCGATTGATGAATGGATGGCGGTTATGACGGGAAATAGGGGGCCGAGTAGTCTTCGAAAGTCTCAAGTGATCCTTTATGCCTGCTGTGCTAATTCCCTGCTTATCCTCTCGCTGCTCCCACGCACAGTTCTAATTCCTTTGACCGGCCGAGTGAAAATGGCGTGTTCTAGTATCGCCCAGAGGGGGCGGTGTCAAAGGAAGGAAAGTAGGGGCTGGTATCACTGCGATTATCAGTTCAAAGTGAACCCCTGGCCGATAGATAATTGAGCTGCGCACACACTCACCTCGGGCTCGGGGACTATCAAAGCCTCCTTGTGCGTGGCGAACAATAATAGATGGGTCTGAGCGTGTAAGTTCAGATGATCCCTTTAAAGCGATGACGAGGGCAAGCCAAGATAAGAAGAGGAAGCAGGAAATTTAATGTTACATGGCGGAAGACCTTAAGCTAGGGTACCCCTAGAACTATAGTCGGGACGAGGATCCTTCACCGACTACTAGATTCGTCGGATCGCATCGAGTATTGACGAGGACGAATATTTTGTCGAGTTTGTAAACATACCAGGTGGACGATCAGGGGGTGGGAGTGTGACGATGATGTAAGGGTGGGCACAATAAGCCTTTAATTCTCCGACCCGCCGAGGGCTTAGCACGCTCGTCTGTTGTCTTGCTGAGCCCTATTATTGAGATAGACTCCGGGCTCCAGGTCAGCGGATTCCAATCGCAGTCAAGCCTTCGGTGATGTGATCGCGCCTTTGGACGGTGTACGGCAGGGAGACAAACGACAATGCGGGCTAGCCTCATTGGCGTAACCTTTTTGGGTTCAGTTCCTGTTGGGATTTGTGCTTGCCATCTGGGGAAGCAAAAATGATGACCGAATGTAAGGGACAGATCGGAATTGTATTGTGAACACGGCATCAGGATCATTCCAAAAAGACGAGCTGCGGCAAGACCTGGAGATTCACCACATCGCCTAATTGGAACCAAATTGCAAGGGAATTAAACCAAAGTTTCGGAGCGACGGGACTCTATCAGGGTAGAATGGGCTAATGAAATTGGGCCCTGCCGTGAAACGCCTCTTGGCCGAGACGATTAAGCTCCTTTCTTATTACGTACGTTAGTTCCTTCTTACCCAAAATAATAGGATCTCGTGATGATTATACCAAACCCAAAGGGAATGATCTCGCTCAGCCCCTTCACACCCCGAACGCGATTAGACCGTGTCTCACACCAGGTACATAGTCTTGGAGCCAGTCACGCACTATATTTATCACGCATTCAGGTAGTCACCATTGCCGGTGTCTCCGTCTCGCCATCCTGAAGCTTGTTGACGTGGCAGGCACATCGTTCTCTCGTGAAGGTGCCGAATCTTAATCGCTCGCCGTCGATCACAAGACAAGGCGTCATCGAGGGTGGCTTGGCAGTGCCGAGTGTAGGGACAGTTCATATAATTCACCTAGCTTGACGACGGAGTTCTCCATGCTGTGTCACCCCTTGACCCACTAGTGGTGTTCTAGCCAATCTTTCTTGCGACCTCACCGCCACCCCAAATACATAACAACCCTGTAAACGCTCCACCGAATGTTGTATTTTCGGGTGCAGAAATTTTTAAAACGCCCGTTCCTTGATCCAGGACGCGATAAAACCTTCGTGTGCTTTTCGGATTCTGTGCAACTGCGGCTACAATGACCGATAGCATGCATCGCCTCTTGCCAAGTCGGTTTTAGATGATCCCTGTGAAACCGGAATGGAGCCCGTCGGTGAGCTGGATGCGCCAAACTCGGCGACGGGATTTTCGGGAGATCCCGAGTCATCCGCCATGGATCTGAATGGATTGGAACGATGACGATGATGAATCTCACAACAGGAGTCGTCAGCTCTCGTCGATAATTCCCTACATATCAGCTGCTTCAGCCACTAGAGCTTATGTCATGGCGACGGGAATCATATCAACTTCATGAGCAACCGCGTTTCTCACCTCGGGATCAGCCGAAATTTTGTTGTTCGCTCAAGCGTCATTTGAGCTTTTCGACGAGCTTTCGATGCAAACCGTCCCATTCAAAGCCACGCAGCATCTCTGCTTACTCTCATGATACATGCGAAGAATATAGGCTGTGTCCGAAGGGATGAAACAGATCAAGCGGAAGCAGAACAATTCCATTCATTCCTATCCTCTCCAATTCCACTTCTACCGATATGATCAGACATTCTTCTTTCCACCTAAACACCCCAAAGACCTCTTGATGGCTGGTTCTAAGGTGTTGCTGCCCATCAGCTGGCAATCCATAATAACAACTCACTGCCAGGTGAGATAACATTGCTTCCCCGTTCTACCCCCTATCTTCCCTTCGAAACTCTTTATACTAGCTCCGTGCTTTACAGCAAGTTCGAACACGATCAATCTCTCGGCGTCGGTCCACGGTCGAGCTTTCGTCCCGACGCTTTTGGATTTGGAAGAAGGTTTGGGTGGAGTTTTGGGTTTGGCGGGATCTCGAGAAGTGGAGGTGACGAGATAAGGCTTCATCTCGATTGGACTTGGCGGGGAAGTGGTAGCTTTTGGCATGTTGAGCTATTCGACTTGGATACGATGGTCGAGCTGGTTTGGATATATGCGAGAAGGAGAGGAATCGCTCATGGCGGCTCGTGAGTTGTTGATGCTGGGCGGATCATTGTCACGGTAACGCTACGCTCTCAAAGGACCCAAAGGACTTGAATTCCAATCACACACACCGTCACGCATTTTCGCGGAGACATCCTGCTTTTCTTCGCCGACATCTCCGGAGGGCGCGAACGTGCTTGACTACCATCAGATTCAGCCGGCGTGACAACCAATGATCCATCTCTCCAGAAGCTCCACTTCTCATCTTTCGATACCCGGCTAGGATGGATAGTATTAGGGGATTTCCGGCCCATAGACCCAGGTGATATTGCTCATCATGCTCATACATGTTCAGTCACCTTCTACCTTCACCTTCAAAGCTGCGTTTCGCTTATACCTCTCTTTCGCCTGCTTCGCCTTGACAGCTTTCACCCCAGCCTTTTTCTCATTCTTTCCCTCCTCCACCAACGATGACCTAATACCGCGAAGGATGACATGCCCGCCATCAGCTGTGACCTTGATATTTCAAATGGAAGCACTCACCTCCATCTGATATAACAGGCTAAACCGCTCCTTCCCTCTATTGCTCCTTCAAAATTCTTGATACTCGCTCCTCTACTCGATACGATATTCAACAGGGCGACCTTGTCGTCAGTAGTCCAGGGACGGGGCTTCGGATTGGGAGGGGTTGAGGATTTCGCTTTCGTCTTCTTTGGTGGTTTTTCCGAAGGAGTAGATTTGGCTTTGGCTTTGGATTTGAATTTGGGTTTGGATCTGGATTCGGATATGGGTTTGGATTTGGTCTGTAATGATGGGGATTCGGCTTGAATGGAAGTGACGGATGGGATGAGGGGCTCGGCTTCTTCACCTCCTTCTCGGGTGGATGATTTGGTAGGCAAAGAGGATAGGGGGCTGGTCGGGAAAGTATGGCTCAGGAGTGAGGGAATATCCATGATTCGATATCGCTATGACTGGGTCAGAGAGTATGTGAAGTAGAGTGAGTGGTAGATCATGGTCAGTGGCTGATGATAGACCTCAACAGGGCACGGACCTCCTCTTCTCTGGAATCCGACACGTCATTACCACCCCTCCTCAGCCATATTACAAGAATTGCATGCTCCACCGGAAATACTACTCGTCTCCTACATATCTCTCGACTTCGTCAGCGGATCCGAAAGGCCAACAGCGGAGATCAGCGCAGCAATCGAAACTTCAAGCCGATGAACCTACCTGTATCAAACTCGAGGGCCAAGTTTAATCCCCCAAACCATTGCGATCCAAGGCGGGATACCTCTGCTATCTCGTCAATGAACACCCACTTCGATAGGATCCACCTACTTCTTCAAGGCTACCCACTCATTATAGCTTTCCTCGGCTGATCGATACACAACTTTCCCTTCGAACATTCCTTTCTTGCTTTCATCGACAACGCCGATATCTATGGCTGCCTTTACCAGGATCAACAGCTCGTTATCGGTCCAAGGCCTTGAAGCCGTCTCGTTGGGGTCGATTCTGCCATTGTCTTGTGGGATTTAGAGGTTGACGTTGAGGATAACTTCTTTGGAGACTGGATACTCGAGGCGATGTTGGGCTGGATGGAATATCGTGTAAACGCTCCAGTCAAGTGAGTTGACAAGTGCTGAATGGATCGAAGCTCGGCTCTGGGGCGGGTGGACTGCTTCTTCAAACCATATCCCGGGATTGAGGCACCAAAGGATGTGTGCCTCCAACCTCAGAAGCAGCACTGAACGACAGGAGCTTCAAGATTTCCTCCCACCTCAACCATTCTCTCTCAGTCAACACTCCTGGCGATGATATCAATACTCCCAACCGCAGAGACCTGGCATCCTCACTACGACGATCCGGACGGTGGTCTTATTCTGGTCTCGAAAGAAGGAGTAAAATTCGGGACTTCTGCTAAGCTTCTAGCGAAACAAGGGCGAGTTCTCGTCAGCCAGAGAGCAGAGCAGAGCTGACGAGTAGTACCGATGTCAGTCATTTGGAGACTCGCCCTCCTCTTTCCGGAACGTCCAAGACAACACTCTTTCCCCACGCAGCTGCCACTATCTTCAGATTCCTCGACATCGCCTCGGTTTCATCCCCGACTATGTCAACCGACTACGATGAATCAGTGAATCCCCTGGACTTCGTGGATTATTTACACGCCCACCGACTGGTTCCTCGAGTCAAGGCTCACTTATCTCTGTAAGGTCATGTCGCTCGAGCATCGAGCTACCGATCTGCTCTTGCTGGGCTCCGCGAAAGACGATTGGTCAATGGGCAGGCTTGCGATACAGTTTCTCACCCCGGCTCAAGCACACCAGATTCGATATTGCGAAGAAAGGTTTCAAGGCTTCTTATAAAGGCTTCGATCTGAATGGCGACGAACGCTGATCGATCTGATATTCTTCGCTTCATACAAGAATGCTTCGACCTCCAAAATGCACTTTTGGGACTGGCATTCTGTGTACCCCAAATTCGTTAAGCCGGAGAAGCCTCAAGAGAAACGTAAGGCCGAGTGAGTCCATCTACATGGAGTGAAGTGAGGCGCTGATGACATCAGTGAGGAGGAGGAAGCTCCCCAGAAGCGAGTCAAGTCTGAATGAGCGGGGACGAGGTTACGGGGTGAATTCAGTGTGGCCGATAGAACCTAGACAAAGCAAAAATCTGTCCATGCATCACCGCCGTCTGGAGCCTGCTTGCTGCCTGTCTCTGGTCCAAAATCAGCTTTCAGCCCTCTGCCAACTCGTTGCTACAAGTCGCGATTGTCAGGCACGTAGCGCGTCTTGTTGACCATCTCTCGAGGAATTCGTGACTATACAATGCCATTACCACTTCAGCCTGCCGAAACCTGGCATGGTCACTACGATGATCCAAATGGTGATCTGATACTGGTCTCGAACGAACGAGTTAAATCAGATCATCAGCTAGGTTGCTGGCCAAAACATGGTGAGTGATTCCCATTCTTCAGGTCGCATAAACTTACCAACGTTCAAGTGACGACTTCGGTAATCTGCCTGCGGACCATCCACTTTCCATCAACGGACCAGGATCTACTATACACCTCGATCACTCAACTGATAGCGTCGAAAAGTTCCTTGATATCGCTTCGGTGTCTACGCCGATCTTAACCACCAGCTACGAGGAGACCTTACAACTTCTCGCTGTCGCCGACCACTTCCACTCCCACAAGCTCCTGCCCCATATAAAAGAATGACTGTATACCTCCACGGACCGTTATGCTGTCGATCTCATGACATTGGCTTCAACGAGGGATGACTGGGAGATGGGCCAACGTATCATTAAAAGCTTGACACGAACCGCGTAAAGGAAATACTTGCCCGGCCTGAAGGGATTGAAGGCTTCTTCTATAACCTTCGACCGACATGGCGACATACTCTGATGGAGCTCATTCTCTTCGCTACGTTCAACAATAGGAAGCTGCTGTACGCGTGGCAGGATGTGCATGAAGACTTTGTTGCTTCGGAGGATGAGGAGGACGAGCTAGAAGAACAAGGAGAAGAGGAAATCGTAGGAGGTATAGCCGTAGGAGAGATAGCAGAGGCGACGGGAGAGAAGCGAAGAGCGAGGTGAGCTCAATCTCGTTCGGATTGATGTTCACGCTGACGACATAGCGAGGGGAACAGCGCGACCTCAAAGCGAGTCAAGGTAGAAGAATAGGGCCTGAGAAGAGTTGAAGGCTTACTCGACGGGGGTCCTATACGTCAAGCGTAAACATATTGTACAAGGAGTTGGGCGGACGACTCGACGAGATTCGAAGTAGATCGACGAGATACCAGCAGACGGACCGACACCGAGTCTATACGCTCTATGCGGTCATGAAATGATGTATTACGACCATCAGGCACACCCAGAGCCGGACATCTTTGGTATCCTTCATCTCCGTCATCACAACTTCTGACGGTCCCGGCAAAGCAATCGTTCGCGAGGTGTAACTCTGGTAGGCTGAAAGATGATCTTGTGGCGGAGACTCCCATACTGGATCTAAAGGAAGGCGCCAGTGGTGGTCTTGTTTGGCGGAATCGCTCATCTAGTCATCGTGAGTTTGCCTGCTGCTCATCCTTGAGATATGCTGACTCTCCAGTGTACTTACGGAATCAAGCTGAACCTGACTACATCGTCCTTGCTCTTATGCACTTACGCCTTCTGATCTGAAGACGATAACGAGCTTCCAATAACTGAAGTGCTGCAACAATCTTTAGCAGGTCTCTCAATATCACTGGTCAATTCGTGGTAGCCTGGTCCATGATCAAGCTATCACCTCAAGAGATCGCAATTCAGAGTAAATCAAACCCACCGTTGCACCTACCATTCGGTTGCCGGAAAGTGTATGATGATGAAGGAGGTCAGTCTAATGCTCTATGGAAGACAGGCGCTAATCTCTAGTAGCAAAAGAGCACGGGTATTAGCTTGGACAGCAAGACGTGTGATCTTATCGACGTGCCGTCAGAGGGCCACATCTGAAGTGCTACATATCACGTGCTGCATTGGAGGGCGATAGGCTGGGAATGGACGAAATGCTCGGCTAATGGCAGAGTGATCTTCGTAAGTATCTTCTAGCAGGCATTTGTCATCACTAAGGTCCCTAGCGCCATTCCTCATATCAGTATTCCATACCACATTCATCAACAAGTCGAGTCCGAGCTCCCGATATACTCGACACGGCCGATGCTTTACTCGCATAACGCGCCGAATCCAATATCTCCATATCCGTCTCACCTCCACCACTCAAAGGAAGGAAACCAAATCACACACACACGTCACGCTTCTTCAACCTTGTTGATATCACGCTAGCTGCTTGAAATCACCCAACATGGTTAATAAAGGCTAGCGTTACAACCCTCGAATTGGCGGAGGCATGATCGTCAGGTACTCGAGAATTTGGCGTCTCGTCAAAGGACCGTAACGCCGTCTCAGCTTTTTGGACCACTTTTCTAACTGTCAACATCAACCAGGGATCCATCAGTTGTACTTGATACACCTTCAAGCACAGATCAACGGTCTCACCATGGCTCAACCTACCAGACTTACCGAGACCTGGCATCAATTCTACGACAATCCTCGAGACAACACCGTTCTCATCACGAAGGACAACATCAAATTTCGAGTTTCGAGCCGACTTCTTTGCAAGCACAGGTGAATTACGACACTCTTTGTCCGTGAAACATGACTGATGCCTCTAGTGCGATTGTCAACCCCTTGTCCTCCACCATCGACGTACAAGATGATCAAGACCAGGACGTCAAGCCCAACATTACCGGTCTCGATGCGATCCGCCTCGACGCCACTTGCAAGACCCTCGAGCTCTTTCTTAGTATGCTGTCGCCAATCACTCGCAACCTCGTATTCACATCCTTGACCTTCGAACAATGCCGGGATCTTCTTACTTTCACCGAACGATACGAGTGTGAAGCTTTGATTCCTTCGATGCGCTCCCAATTGATCCACACAACCATCAAACCGGGTCTGCCTACCGCTCTCTTCATCTTCGCCTCTGATCGAGATGACTGGGCTTTGGGAAGGGAGGCAATGAAGAGAATGGTTGCGGGAGAGGTTTGGCAGATGCTTAACATCACTCATTCCGCCTCTGGAAAGAGCCTCGAGGAGAAAACACACGCTTTTCTCGACAAACTCAGACCCGAGTGGAAGCAGACACTCATACCTCTCCTCTTCTTTGGTGTTCTCAGAACCCGAAATACTCAATTCTCGTGTATGAACTGGGATATCTGCGCGGACCAGTTTGTCAAGCCGGTCAAATCGCCCAAACGAAAAGCATCGTGAGTAAACTCACTGCCCTCATCGTCTCGAGCTGAAGTATCGAGTGGATCAAGCATCTCCTCCACCGCCAAGAAGGTCCGAGGGGGATGAGGCTCAGCAGGAGCCGAACCGTAAAGTGATGCTATCTCGAAATTGAAAGGAAGATACAATTGTGAAGGTTGATGAAGGGTGGCTTTAAAGATGTATATGATGGCCCACGCCTACTGTGACAGCCTCATTCTCACACTCCTTCTAATCCCTCTCATACCACTCCACCTGCGAAGCGGTGCTCGGGTGGAGGATCTCGGCCGGACGTCAAGCTGGAAGGGGTTCTTGCAACCAGGAACAGGACCAAAGGATTGATATATTTAAGTCTCATCCTCTCTCGTCATCACTTGTCAATTCACTCCTCGAAACCTGATCATCATCATCCCACCGATAATGGCTACCCCCAAGCCGACCAAGAAGACCATCAAGGAGCCCAAGTTCCACCCACACTACGATGATCAGTCAGCCGACATCATCTTTGCCTCCAACGATGGCATACAATTCGGCATTAGCTTGAGACTTCTTGCTAAATCCAGGTAAGTTACACTGCATTGGAATTCAGCTGACAATACAGTACTGTCTTCGCTGACATGAAAAGCCTTTCCGGCCAGACGGCCACCATGAGCAAAGGTCAACCCATCGATCTCGATTGCGGTCAAGCCATCGCTCTCCAATTCCTCGAGCTGGTCGCGGTGCACAAGTTCGAGCCGATTATTCAGACCCTCGATTTCGATTCCTGCAAATCTCTCTTCACCTTGGTCGAGCAGTACGATTGCTCAAGACTCCGACGTCCGATCCGTGTCCAGCTTGTCACGACCGCACAGTCTGAGGAAAGGTCTTGGGACCTATTGAAGCTCGGGTCGCTCAAGGAAGACTGGGGGTTGGGAAGAGATGCTCTCAGGCAGATGAACGCTCAATATGTCGCGTCCCTCATCAAGTCAGTCAGCGGCTTTCACGACTTACTATGCGAGCTGAGGCCGGAATGGCATCTTACGCTATCGTCGATCATCCTCGATAAGACCTACGAACATCGTGGATATCAGCCCACCATGGACTGGGCCACATTGGCTAGCAAGTTTATCAAACCTGGATGTGTCAAGGACACCGATGCCGCCTTGTAAGTGAAATGACTGGTACCCTGCAAGTATGTCGTTGACGCTTGGTAGGAGAGAAGAACAGCATATCACAGCTACGTGAGTCCGTTTCGAGCACCATACTCATATATCGGCATCTGACACCCCAAGCAAACAGAAATCTAAATCGAGACATCACGATCCATATGCCTAGGCGTGCTTGGATGGGGTTCTAGATCGTAGAAGGAGCAACGTTCAATCGCGAGATCCAGAGTTCAATATCATCGGAGATACATATACCTTCACCATGCATACATAGATCGTTCTGCCTAAGTCTAAGGCAGGATTGCATTATCAAGCCTCCTTTCACTTCGCTCGGTCCACCACAGCCTTCTCGATATAAGGCAAAAGCCTCTTACTATCCCATAAGCTCGTATCAACACCAGGAATAAAGATAACTCACGTCCAAAGCGAACAAGCCTGAACACCACTCTTTCCCGGAACAGCATCTCCCCAACCCCTCCCATTCCTATTGATGGCAAAATGGAATAACTGCAATTGTTCTTCACCAGTCCAAACTGATCCTTTACTGACTTTCCTATCTACTTTTCCCTTCTTTGCTGAGCCATTATCTTTGGAGTCGGAGTCGTTACTTGGTGGTGAGGATGAGGGATATGGTCGAGCTTCGACTTTGACGGTCGGTTTGGTAGGTGTTCGAGGCATCTTTCTGTTCAGGGCGTTGGTGTTGGGATTGCGAATCAGCTGGTGGTGAGTGACTGTGATGAAGAGATGATTCGAACATGTTTATCGTCAGCCATATGATACCGGTCTCCCGGCCTCGGGCCCTAACCTTCTCTCATGAATCTCGGTCCGTTGCTATGCCTTTGACTTCTAGCAAGGCACAATCTCCTCTTGTCCTTTGAGCCACCGCCTCGTGTGTTGTGTATTTCCAGGTCCAGATCTCGGGTAGTCGACGAGCCTGTCGTTAAGTCAATCCTGGTCGACATGACAACGAATGCTCATCCGTTTGAGATGAAAGACTGAGGACGGGGGGATCATTTCGTCTTCCCATTCAATCTTCACCTCTAAACCAAACCAATATCCCATTAAAATGCCTCGAGCTTCAAAGACCTCCAAGTCCAGTACCGATATCAAACCCTACGTCAGATCGTCGACTTCCCCTTCTCCTTCCCCTTCCCCTCAGCCATTATCACCTACTGCTCCTGCCCCCAAAACACCAAGGAAGAAGACCAAGAAGGAGCCTACAAACAACGGTAGTGGACAAAAGCGACCATGGACCTCCGAGGAGTACCTTCAATTGTTCGAGAAAGTCATCAAAGCAGGCGGTGGACGCAAAACCTGGGAAGGAGCAGTGGAAGGTAGAACTGCTAATCAGTGTTATCAAGCTTGGCTGTAAGTCATCACTCTTCGCCTCTTTAGGATGAAAGCTGATTCCGGTAGCTGTACAGTCACTCCATTCATCAGGAAAGCTTTGGCGGAGAAGGCGGGACGATGAGTAGAATCGAAGGGGTTGTGATAGGTATTTCATCGAAGGAAGACAGAACTGCCAGCGATCGAGCGATGAGGTGACCAGCTTAGATAGAATACCATATGCAAAGCGTACTTGAACATATTTAACTGTCGGAAGCTGAATGACATGATAGGAAGCTGGATGCTTGCATGTTATACCTACAAAGATACTGTATCGTCAGCCAGGAGATCAACACATCAAATACGGAATGGAGACTCACGACCTCTTTCAATCACCCTATAGTGTCCCTTCCGTCTAGTATTCCTCAGCCTCAAGCTCCTGCTCCTCCTCGCTCCAACAAGCTCTTCTCAAGAAACGGCAAGATCCTCTTCCTATGCCCATTGTCAGCCACCACCATGTCCTGCTGAGAGAAGGTCTCACGCCCAAGTCTGCCTAGCCTGACTAGCAGTCCTTCCTTGTACTGCGACGCCCCAATCCCTGCCATTTCTATCCATTGCAAATCGGAACAGCTGCACTAGTTCTTCACCGGTCCAAGCGGTTCCTTTGTTGGCACCACTGGTGGCGCTGGTTGATGGTTTGCTTTCGGTCTTGTCGGGGGTCGAAGATGTATGAGATGAGGACGATTGTCCGAGAGGTTTCTTGGGTGTTCGAGGCATCTCGAAGGGTCGTGTAGTGTGGTGAAGTGGTTGGTAGTTTGATGTGAAGATCTGACGATGTAGGAAGACGGAGTGTGAACGCCTCGTTGTCCGTTGCTATGCCTTTGGTCCGATAAGTATGCCCTGAATCTTGTCAGCCTATATATTGACCACCAGATGCTTCTCTCACCATTGTCAATCAACGAAGACAATGTCCAGACTCCTCAGAATCATCTCGAAAGTCTTCCAAAGCATAGGTAGATCGAATAGCCCACCTACGCCTTGCCTACCAACAATGCCATCCACCGTCACGTTAGCGAATCCGAGTATCTCATCCGAGCCACCATACCCGTCGTCTCCCAGATTCCACCCGAGGTGTTCGATGCAATAACACCTGAGGCTTTGATTCTCGCTCGAAAACAAGATGCCGAGATGATTGTGCCGATATCGAAAGATTGGACGGCATCGCAGTTACGGCAGATGATCGACCATGGCGTTAAAGCTCGAGGTAAGAAATATTGGTCGGGAGTAGTCGAGGGAAAGTCTGGAGTCGAATGTCGACAGGCAAGGAAGTAAGTTCACCTCTTTGTTCGGAAGCGCCGATCACTGATGAACGTAGTGAGTCCATAAGCAGGAACCTGCGAAAGGCGTTACATAACCGACCCAAGAAGTCGGAGTAGATCAGGATATTGTCTCATTCCTTGAGCGAGTGATCGGAGGTGGTCCGAGAGAATAAGATATAGATTGATACATTGCCTGGCATCCCTTCCTTGTTGATGATATGTACCACGGCTTTCCGCTTCCATATCTTCTAAATGAACAGACCGAGGTGTCCAACGCTCAGGATCAATCATGACCTCCTTTCATGTACTGATGTCCCCTACAGCGTCAGCTGACGACCACTACAATTTAAGTCAAGCTTACAAAGCGGTAACCTGCCCCTGCTCATCCATAAGCCGATTAAAAGGATGTACCCCATGTAAATTTCCTCCATCTCTACAAGCTCCAAACCAAGCATACCGCCTATCCAATGAGCTTTATAAATAGATGGTAAGATGAG
Organism: Vishniacozyma victoriae; assembly: GCA_017654735.1. Lineage (NCBI taxonomy): Eukaryota > Fungi > Basidiomycota > Tremellomycetes > Tremellales > Bulleribasidiaceae > Vishniacozyma > Vishniacozyma victoriae. Next base: position 3,392,920 of record JADPYG010000088.1, read on the forward strand.
ACTTACGCGATATAATCAGTCTCATCCAGCCAAGCAGTAGTTTGACCCATGAAATCGTGGACTTGTTGCATATTCGTAGGTGGGGGAACATTTGGGTCAAAACTCTACTATATCAGCTTTGAAATCCTTGACTCAACAAGCTGAACACACGGTCATAGCAAATTCGGTCACCCAGATAGGGAGGTGGAAAGTATTCCAGTATTCCTCGATCTTCGCCTTGAAGGCTTCGAAGGTGGTACTGTAAACGTGTACCGCAATGTAGTCTGGTCTAGCGTCGGGAGGGAGGATATCCATAAATCGCTAGATGATGAGCTCTGGGCTAGATGCGAAAATATAAGCTCACTCTCAACCAGTTGATATCGCCAGCTACGGCAGGCGAGATAAGCTTCACCTGGGATGTACGTAACGCTGCAATCTTCTTCCATCTGTCTATCAGCTTTGAATTGACAAGTGAAAGGAGGGACTTGCTCTTCAGCTGCGTTTTCAGGAGTAGCTAGCTGAGCTACAGCAGGATCACTATGATCTATATTTCAGCGACGCCTCCATTACCCTAAAACTTGACTTACCAGGCTCATTAAATCCGAGGATATGGGTGAATCCTTCTTGGAGCTTGAACTCATTATCGAAATACCCAGGAGCAAAACTACCATCAGTATTCCATCATGACTCAGACTTGATTGGACCTACATCATAGGAACAAATTCAGCATTGAGTGTCAAATTGGGCGAAGTCTCTGGTAGGATGACATTCCAATTCTTATTCCAATTATAATGCCATGACAGCTTCTAATTTATCAGTGTGATTCTTCAATATTGACTTACAGATCCAGTGTGAAAGAACTGAGCAAGTGGGTCCGAAGCGCGTTCTTGCACAGGCCACGAGATTCCTGCTTTACTCTGGTATCAGCGGATAATTGATTGTTGGACGTACCTTCGACGAGTTTAGGGACATGATGCCTAATCCAACTACGTCTACCTATCAATGTAACAGATATAGTATCTCAAGCCGCTCGTGGCGGTGACGACTGGATGACTTGGGACCAAGTTGCGTGAGGAGAGGCAACAGACAGACTAGGCGGTTGATTGTCAGAGCGCCAAGCCAGCTCTTGCACGTGGTATGCCCGAATTGAGATGACCGAGGTTCTTTCATAGATATGCATACAAGGTCAAAACAGCTGGGATCTTGCAGGAAATAGTGGGTCTGATTGTGGGTCTGATTAGGGAGATTAAGGACGCTACAAACTCATTTTCACGGAAAATAAATCGATACTCGAGAGCGTGGATGAGGGGATCACTTATGACCTCCCCAGACATACTGCCATCCACTAGGAATCAGCTCCCTCCTCACTTTCGGGTATATGATACGTACAGAGGAGTAATCTCTCCGCTGTCATCCATCAATCTGTTGAAAGGATGAACATCGTGTGGGTGCGTTGCATTCCTAAGTGCACCGAACCAGGCATATCGCCTACTTGTTAGCTCTGATCTCAAGGGGGCACCTAGCTGACGCACTTGATTTGTGGATCCTCATCCATGAATTCCGTTACTTGCCCCATGAAATCATGGACTGCTTGTTGGTCTTTTGGAGCTGCCCCGCCGAAGGTCTTTTAATCAGCGTGACCCACGATAATCGAGAAGAAAGCTCACGGTCATGCAGAACTCTGTTATCCAGAGTGGTTTACCAAACTTCCTGAACCCTTCGATAATCTCCTTGATACCCCCTAGATCCATCGCATATGCGTGTACGGCAACAATATCCGGCGGATTCGCGAGATTCGGATGGTTGAGAAATCTCTAATAATGTCAGCTAGACTCTCGTATTTGAGGCTCACATTCAACCAGTCAACGTCGTTTGCGACCCCGGGGCTGACGAGCTTGGCTTTGGGATTGATATCTTTGATAGGCTTGGCAAATTTGTTCCACCTGTTCTCGTCAGACTATCTCTGACGTCGAGGCGAGCAGAGGGACATACGCTGTAACCGCCTGATCTTCAGACAGGGTGCTAGCCACGTTCGAGCCTACGGCATCTAGTCAAGTCAGTATCGAATGTTCGCAAGAGGATTGAGACTTGCCAGGTTCATTAAATCCCATGACGTGCTGGAAACCCTCTTGTATATTGGGGTCGTCGGCGTCTTTACCGGTCCAACTGAAATAAGTCCAGCACTCGAGATCTTGATGTGTACTTACAACATCGGTACATATTCCCCTTTCAACTGGAAACCTTGGGTCGTTTGTCCTAGTTGTCTTCCGTCCCAATATCTATTCCAATTATATGACCAAAATATTTTCTACCTTATCAGGATTGAATTCGGGGATGGTGATGGACTTACAGATCCGGGCGGAAAGAATTTATTGACTGGATCAGAGCTTCCTTCCTGGGCCGGCCATGATATACCTGCTTTCGGCCCATGTGCCTGCCTGTCAGCATCTGGCAGAGTTTGACTACAGGTAAGGTAAAACGTGCACCTGGTTTACTACCCAGCACGCAGACTGATAAAAGAGTGAATAAGTAGGCGTTGAGTAGCATTTCTGAATTTCTGAATGAGTGTCGGTAAGTGTTAGATTGGAGATGAGAAGATGTCAGTCATACATGATAAGGGTACCCTCTGATATATGATGTGAAAGGTAAGATAGGATATGACTGGTGAGAGTGATCGACAGGGGGTAAGGAAGGGGTAGGGGGTTCACAGGAAGGGGTTACAGTACAAAGGTAGTTAGTTGGATTTGATTCCGTCCTCAAGTCGAAGGTAGTGTAAAGTGGATCAACTGACTATACCTCACTCCTTTATTTTCAGACTAGACTACTAAGTCGGTTTCAGCAATGTTTAAAAAGTAAGCTACCAGCTTCTCAATCCTTTCCAAGGTGAAGATGGAACGACCAGCTGACAGAACCCCAGATTTCACCCAAAAGATGACGTATCATCATCAACCTCCCTCAAATCTTCTGTTCAAAGAGGAATAAGAAGTGCAGTCTTGACTCAAATGCCACTTCTCACTCAACCCGCTACTTTACCCGAAACAACTGAGGAACCTACCGAGGAAACAGCAGAGGCAGAGGCGGAGGTAGAGGAGGAAGTACCGAAGAAAGGCAAGAAAGGAAAGGGAGGAGGTGGGAAGAAAGCGAAAGGTGGGAAAGGGAAGAAAGAGGAGGCAGAGCCTGTAGAGGAAGAGGCTGGGGAAATTACTTTGATCGATGAGATATGGCCAAAGAAGGAGGCTTTGGGTTTGACAAAGTGGTATGTCCCTGCTTTGCAACGGCAGTGTACGCAGGAACTGATGGTAGTCATGATCGTATATCGATATATACCGTCAATACCGTTCCATTATTTGTTCAGCACTTTGACGGGCCTTTCATCCCAACACTGAAGCTATTACATCGATGTAAGCTTGCTCGTATGGCTTGTTCCACAGAAAGCTGACCCCCAGATCCAGCACTGTTACCCCACGTCCAGATTGATAGAGGAGCAATCAAATTCTTATTAGCCGTATGTCCCAATCCTTCTTATCAACGTATGCAGGGCTGATATTAAGGGCGCAAACATGATGGCACCAGGATTCTTATCAGCCGGAGGAAACCTACCCGACGGTCTGGAAGAAGGTCGATTAGTAGCGATACATGCAGAGGGCAAGGAACATGCTTGTGGAATCGGGAAAATGAGTGCGAGTTCTGAAGAAGTCAAGAAGGCCGGGAAGGGGGTTGCTGTTGAGGTAGTCACCTGGATTGGGTAAGCTTCCATCATTCGATGTTTGGAACGGATGAAGCTGATGATTAGTGATGATTTATGGAAGATTGATACGATAGGTCTGTAGGTCTTGATGACTAGAAGTTAGTGCGGACAATCTGGAGTGTTCACCATTATGCTATGCAACTTGCTCGCTTCACCCAATCCCAGAGGATCAATTGTGTCAGGCTTTTCAGGCTCCAACCGAATACGAGATTCGACTGACTGACGCATGTCAACTGAAGAGGGAAACGTAATCATGCAATGGTATCTAATCTAGCGCTACAGAAATGATGAAAGTAAAATTACAAATTTACAGCGATTTATGGTATGAAGCTAGCGATTGACAATGAATGGGTAGAGGCAAAGGTGATGATGTTGATGTTGATGAGACAAAGGCGATGATCCTGATGCTCAATGTCGGGTCGACACTTAATCGAGCTGCTCTAGGGCGTCCCTCGCCAAGAGCGATTCCAGTGGTTTTCTACACAGAGGACTATGTTGTTAGCTCTTGTTGCCGTGACCTCGTGATGAAAAGACTTACCAAGTAGACCGACGCTCGAACCATGGTAAAAGACATTGTCCGTGGAAGAGGTGATTACAGGGTGTCATCTTTACACCTGTCTCCCCTTCTTCTCTACGCTCCAGACCCTCTACTGCTGCCGGCTCTACCTTCACATCTGGATCGTGACCATGTAGACAGATCCCACATTTCCACCCTGCATCCTCTTCATCTTGATCCTCCTCTTCCCTAATCTTCCGTTCTACATCAACCATCATTCCCGCCGTTACATTTGCTAGAGCCCTTAGTAACTCTGCAGCCTTGACGGGTCCAAGCTGGTCCCGGTGTGATCTTGGCATCGGGATAAACATGAATGCCGGTGCTTCCCATGGACCATCCACCATATCCCCTATAATTGTTGCCATTGAATTAATGAGATCTTGCTCAGACGGACCTTCTGGTATCGGTAATGATCCGTGACCATGACCTCTTCGTGTGTGGGGTGCGATTCCAACAGGTCCAAATGGACCCATTTGCATATGAACCACTGGTATGTGATTTGTAGATGGACGTAATGTGTTTTGCCGGGTACCGATTCGATCTTCCATACGAGGATGTAGAGCGGATGGCATATGATCCGTTCGTGGGTGTACTGCTAGCATCCAGCTCGCTAGATTTCCTGGATCCCCGTCTCCATTTCCTGGTACGATTCCGACTGAAGGTATACGAGGAGGTGACCTATCTCCATCACTGCCGATTGTAGCAGCGACTGAAGAGGGGCCAGGAACGTGTGGACGCCTAGGGATCCTAAACATGAAATGTGGGGGTTGTGGTTGCTCGTTGGGTGGGTTTGGATTTGCTGCCGGGCGGGAGAAGTCGGTGTCAGGGAGTCTCCATGGTGGTCGTGCTCCGGTCTCCGCGTTCCGAGAGGTCGGCTGGCGGAAAGGAGGTATAGGTGGTAGCCATGAAGGTCGTCCAAGATCAATATTGGGACGCTCTGAAGTATCACTACCTGCCGAAGCAACTACTGATGCATTATCGACTTCCCTCTGTCTCGCTCTGTTTTCGGTGTTTAATCTCCTAGATGATTGATGCATATGAGCTGGAAAAGGAGGGGACCATTGAGTTCGATTATGAGGTTGTAAATCGGTCCGTTCGGTCCCAGAATCATATCTGGGTGGATTGAGAGTATGTCGAGTCAATCGTTCCCTAGTGAGGACAGGTGCGGGTGGAAGCCACGGTTCGCGTGGGAAATTATCTGCACGAATCTCAGATCCTGCAGAAGCAGCTACTGAAGATATATCGACGTCCATTTCATTATCATCATAATCTAATCCGCGGTCAAGTGATGAGAGTGGTGAAGGCGTAACACAGGGATGAGGAGGTGGCGAAGCGGATCTCCTTTGGTTTCGGCCTCTTTCTCGAGATTCGGGTCGAGCTGGAGCTGGGGAATCATATGGGCTGAATGGGTATCGTGAACCAGAAGGTGATGGGTCGTTGCGTATAGAAGGGGAACTTGAGCGCGAACGTTGACGTTCTCGGTACGACATGGTGGTCGGGTGATGCGGTGTGATCGGAGGGAGATACGTATTTCTATTGTCCTCGGGGAGTGATGGTAGTGACGAAATAGGATATACAAATGACTTCTAAGTGTATATGTATTGATGGGAATAAGATACAAAGGGTGTATTGTTTAGTTGTTTATTATATGTATGACAAAGGGTGATATAACAAGGAGTACAAGAGTCATAGATGTATCGCAGTATCTGTATCTTGTACCGTCTGACGTGCGTTACTAATAAGAACCCGGGCCTCCACATTAAACATTAAACTACTATTACTCAATATGGCGTTTATAACACATCGGATCTTGCCGATCCATCACCTTGGTATTCCTCGATTTCACTCAGTCAGACAAGCTATATCAGATAGCAGTTCACGGCTCGGGTGAACAAGGTAGCTGCAGTCGCCAAGAACATAACATAATGAGTCTTTCACGGCTCGGGAGACGCTTTGCATCTTCGCAAGCTGGTGGCCTCCGCGAAACCCTACACCGATATCGACCTCCACCACTTATACCTCTCGGTATCCGGGTTATCCAAGTAGTAGCCGCCTACCACTTTATCACAACTACTATAATCGATATCAGACTATGCTCGGGCCATTCTATGCTCCCTACCTTATCATACGAAGGGGACTGTGTCGTCTGTTCCCCAATCCCCTACTGGTTCCCGTTCATTTCACCCGCTAAACGCCGGCCGAAACGCGGTGATCTGGTGGTTGCGGATTCACCTAATTCATTAGGAAATACCGTCTTGAAGAGGGTAATTGGTGTTGAAGGGGATATTATTGAGATAGAACCCAGGAGAGGAGTAGATCGTAAATGGATAGCAGAAGCTGATGAGGCTTATTTCGGGGAACGCCCCATGCACCCAGGATTAGAAGGAAGGGGGAAGGATTCAGAGGGCAGACCGATGGTTCATGGTAGGAGGGGTGAGGGGAAGTTCATCAAAGTCCCCAAGGGGCATATTTGGGTTGTAGGGGATAATCTTAGTAATTCGACGGATTCAAGGCATTATGGTCCTGTACCACTTGCCATGGTCAAGGGGAAGGTGCTTGCTAGGGTCAGTACTCCCCTATCCTACAGCTATGGGTAGTAGCTGATCAATAGGTCTGGCCGAATCCCGTCAGTTTCACAAATCCAATCAAGGCGACCAATGAAATTACCATTCCCCCAACTCCAGTCGACAAGTGATTAATAACCATTCCGGGCTTCCCCTCTCATTTCATATCAATCATCTTCGAGCCCCCATTGTACATGTAGACAATACATACCTAGCATCTAATCTCATGCATAGCATCATCGATCCCCCTCCCGTCGCACTGCATAATCTTTCCTATTACTTGTTCAAAATTGATTCCGCCATCATCATTTCCCCTACTGTTTAATCATGTTTCATCATCGTATTATACCCTCCTTGCCATTACACAGCACCTTTAAGGATTAAGAAGTTGATGAAACAAACAAGGGGCTAATATTACGGAAAGGATGGATGCATCATCATTGATTTGATGGGAACAAGGGAATAAGTCAAGGGGACAGGGGAAGAAGTAATATCAGGCTGAAATCTTACCTTTGTGTGTAAGGATTGTCGGGTTCGGGATAACTATATTAAACCTCTGAAGTGAAATCCTAAGCTCATTCATTCCCTTGTCTATCCACCATCGTTTATCTGTATTTAACCCGACTCACCTACGTCTAGCTTCCGTTCTCCCCACACACCACAACTCGACTAAATCCAAACATCTCTAACCCCCACCACACCACACCCTATCCCCACAATGACTAGCCTATTCACATTCATCCGCCAAGACCTCCGAGCAGCACTAGTAGCTTCCCTCCTAATCCTAGCCCACGCTCTCCTCCTCACAGCCTCCAAAGCACGTAAGTTTTCCCCCCTCTATCCTTCCTGTATCTACCTTTTCATACTAACTATCAGCCCAAGAATCACGTACAGAAGAACTCGTCAAGGCTTTAGGAACGATATCAGCTCTTATCTCCGTAACGATCCTATGGGTCACTTTCACCATCCTCGAAGCTGCCGATGGTATCAGGTCGATCTTTGGAAAGAAAAGGTCTTTAGAGGATGAGGATGAAGAGGAAGATGGAGAGCGGTATATATTCTGTATGACTTGGATTGAACTTGGTTTCGGGCTTGTACTACTTGCTTTCTGGACTTGTATGTCTTTCCTTCAGTTCTGAGAACGATCAAGACTGATAGTAGATTACCACTCGCAAGCAGAATTGATCATGTCTGCATTCTCAGCAACGCGAACAACAGGACTAGGTAAGTCATCTTTCTGCTAAATCCAACATAAAGCTGACAACCAGTGATGATAAGAATAGCATATACAATCGGAATCTCTTCCCTAGCCCTCCTCCAGCTCCACCTAATCCTATCGATAACATGGCACGCATTTTGGCAGGGTGGGGTCATGAGTTCTCATTTCTGGAATGAAAGGACAGGGTGGTGGGTCGGAGTAGGCAAGATCAGGCTTGAGAGTAGGCGTAGTGGGGGTGAGGGTCATGAGAAGGTCTAGATGTAGATTATTAGAGCTGTTGATCGGTTTCTATCTATATGCGTATGTTCAAATTAGTCATGTCTCGTCTCGTCATCATGTATTTCTATCATTGAGAAATCTGCCAAAGTAATGTCTAAGCCACCCTTGAGAACGGATTCATACCTATCATAATCATCATGACAACTAAATACACATCTACAACCATGGCTAATTTATACAATGTTCGTCTTAGTATCCAACAACCTAACCTGACCTACTACACTACACTCTTTCCATTAGGCGCAGCCTCACCCCCTTTGAAAGGTCTAATCCAACTATCAGTCCCAACAGGTCCCAGACTCTGTAAAGGGCGTGGCTTAGGTGGTCTCGGTATCTTTTCCCCCTCTCCCTCCCCTTTTTTACAAGCAATAATAGCTGGTTCTTTCATTGCTCCAAACCGTCCCGAATCATTTTCAATCTCAATAGCATTTTCCGTAATTGTCGTATATTCATCTTGTAGCGTTTCTTGTTGTTCCTCTTGTTGTTGTGGTGGTGGTGATGGTACATGTTCGTGACTTGTTGATCTTGATATAGTTGATTTGGAATGACTACCGCTCGAAACGTCTGATACAGATTCCATACCCGGATCATCGTTATCATCCCATGTAGGGGGTTCATCTTGGACCGTAAATATCTTTTTTGGCATCTGGATATCAGCACTACTCCTAAGTTAGAGATGAATACAAAGATGGAGACTAACCTTATTGACGCGCTGACAAAAGTCTTCGAAATCCGCTTCATTCTTACACAAGAACCCAAGTAGCATGCTCGGATCTACATTCGACAGTGGGATTTTCTTGATTTTATCACAATGGAATGTCCGAAGTTGAGCTTCAGTATAGGCAGAAGCGAACCATTTCGTTGATTCCGTTGTATTCCCTTCTTGCACCGGTGCCGGGACTGTTGGACTTTCGGTATCGGTAGCTCTTGAGCGAGTACGTTCAGGCGCAGCCATCGGCGTTGGGTCTGTGGAATTGATCGCGTTCTCTTGCCTTGGAGAAGGAGCTAGAGGGGTAGTAGGTGATTCAGGCATTTTACTAGGTGATTCAGGTGGTGTACGTCTCGTATCGATCCGTACAGTAGGTCGTAATGTCGATTTCCGAACTCGATTAGTAGGTGACGAAGTAGCACTACTAGAATCGGATAAATCATCCACATCAACTTCGTCCAGCGAGTAGGTCGTTAGAGGTTTGATGATCTCGATATCTTCCTCTTCCACTGGAGAGGTTGATTTGCGCCAGTGTGGTGTGAGTGGCGTTCGAGGACCTGGAGGGGGTACTTTGAGCGGTACGGCGGGTCTTGTAAAATGTGGATCGAGGTAGAAGAGAGAATCGCCTTGGGTACCGATAAAGTAATAGGATGAGGATGGTCTTCCACCTGCAATCCCGACGGACTGGGGGAAGGTAAACAACGCCTGTTCATCAGCTCGTTCTCGTGACCGACAGAGCTTGTCAGCTTACCTTGATACTCTCGTAGTATATCGGATTCACACCTTCCAACCCCAATCTCAGGCCAACAAGGATTAAAACAGCTTTATCACCCCAAACCCGCCCTCGTTCCGATAATGACCTCTTCGAGCTCGTCCCACTGGCTTTACTTTCCTCGTCATCGAACCAGCCAGTGGACGATAGTGACGAAGCAGAGTAGACATCCGATTTATAAATCATCGAATCAGTAGCTGAAACCACAGAGACTCCACATGGTGGGAAGGAATTTGCTAATGTCCTAACCTTGTCAGCTTGGCTCGTTTCATGGGACTAGAGACTAACTTGAGGGCACCGGCAGCTGTACTCGGACCGAACCATTCGCCTACTTCCTTTCCTAGTTCTTTACCGATTAATGCCATGCGGTGAACACTAAATGGACATAATGGCGAAGGATCATCAAAGAACCACGATAAAATGCGGATATGGGTTGCGAAATCTTCCAACTGTTCCGGATCTTCAGGTTTGATCAGTGGCATACGCCATTCTACTCATTAGCCAAAGTTTATCGTGTGTGTAGAAAGAGACTCACCCCTGCCAAGATGTAGATGGATGAGAGCATTCGCGAGCATACTCTGCCCAGTCCTCAACATACATCCCCAACCAGCATCACTAGTCAATCCCCTTTCCTCCCCATTCCTCGTCCAGCCCCAAGCAGAGCTCGATGGTCGATTAGGTAGAGAAGTAGAACCGATTGATGTCGAATAAGGTAAATCACTGACGACATCTGTCGAAGATGCGAAAGCGGAGTAGTATGCTTTTGGAGTAGGGATCAGCAGTTCTGGGGACAATGATATTATGGGAGCGTATTGAGAGCGATAAGTACACCAGATTCTTGAGCGGAAATCAGCGTAGACTGAGTATCAGCTTAGCCTATTGGATGACAGAAGAAGCTTACATTGTTCTGGCCACTTAATGATTTCTCGATCTTTTCTCTTTCCCTTCCCGGGGCTATCTAGTTGATTCGAATCTTTCTGAGGCGAAGAAGAAGGTAAAGCGAGAGAGAGTGATGAAGCGGAGAACAAGTTGCCGATACCTTTGGAAGGCGGTGAAGTTACTTGGGCCGGATCCTTTTTCTTGGGCCACACTGCCGGTCTGAGTGCCGCTTGATCCGTCTTGAACGATGGCGAAGCTACATTCATACTCGTCCCTGACGAGCTTGATCCTCGCCTCTTGCCCACCTGCCCATCGACCACGGTAGGTAAATCGGCAGCTGATGAATTTGGTGAATCGAATGGTGAACTCGGTCTGTAACCCGGATGACCAACTCCCATGACCCAAATTATATCGGGTGATTTATCAGGTTGTGCTTCTGAATCCAATAGATTCCTGACTCCATCTACTGCCTTTTGACGAGCGGCGTACAAGAATGATGCAGCAGCTGAAGGACCTTTACGAGCTGGTGAAGAGGTTGTAGGTTGTTGATCCTGAGTAGCGGGAGACTCGAAGATGGTAGCGGATGAAGTGGAAGGTAAGAGGTTGGTGAACCATGAAGACATTCTTGATGGGATCGTTTCGGGTCCACGAGAGGATTGACCAGGTTGTGGTAATGAATTCCTTGATAATGCAGGAACAGATGCTGAGAGGTTATTGCTATTTGACATTCTCCTTGCTTCAAGTCCAGTGGGTTGATTGGCGGATGTAGATGATCTTATGGACTGAGCACCCTGCCATGAGAATTGGGAGTCGTGTGATAAACGGCGTGAATGGCCAGATGGAGGTGGTGCTCGGCTGACACTAGCCATTTGGATAGAAGCGTTACTTGATGATGCGGAGGTGATTGCCGAGTCGTTGGAAGTAGCTGACGAATACGATTGTTGGCGTTCCGACGGTCTAGGCGCTAATGAAGCTGAAATATCCTTATCCCTATCCCCTCCCCCTCTCAAGAACAACTTGGAAGTCTTTTTCACTAATCCCCTTCCTCTAGATTTCTTTTTCTCCATCTCCTTACTCGGTACCTCTGTCAATTGTGAATCGAACAAGTCGACGGGTTCCCCGAGACGTATAGGAGCTGTACGTAAATCCTCCTTGGAAGGGGGACTAATCAATACATCATGCCCATGCCTCCTATCCGTCCCTGTCCCTGTCCCAGTGGTACCCTCAATCGTCCAGTCCTCTTCCGCATCCTCCGCTGGAATTGGCGTGCGTTTACCCTTATCTTTCTCTTTATCCTTGTCCTTCCGGCGTAGCGTGAACCGTTGTGATTGACCAGGACCAGCTGAACGTGCTTTAGGTGGTGGTAATCTATCGGCAGGTGGCGGACCAGGTAGTTTACCAGCAGCGGTACCACTTCCGTGAGATTGAGTTGATGTTGATGGATTTGAAGATGTCGATGAAACAGGTGAAATGAGTGCCATGTCCCCAGCACTGGAAGGTGAAGTCTGAGAGTGCTTAGGGACGGTCATGGCGGCGGGCGGGGAACTGTAATAGGTAAAAGGAATAGTTCGAATGGATAGTATGAGTTGTATCGTTTGTTACTGATATGATCGACACAATATCCAGTCGGTCACCTGAGACAAACGCGTCTCGTAGGTACGATAATGTCTATTACGGCGGTGGTCAATTAACTACAAAGTCGCGCTGCCGTAAAGAGAATTCAATGGAAGTCGTAGTCGTGATAAGAGGATAGAGTACTGGGTCGTGTCGATTCGTGCCACTGGATCCTGTCCAGCTTGTATGGGTGAGTGATGGGTATAGATGACAGAGTAATACAATGTCTGTTGACACTTGTGTATACAGGGAGTATGTCAGCAGGGAGCAGGGAGCAGGGAGCAGGGTCAAGGAGGTCTCAAGCATCCCAGGGAACAGGGTATAACCGTAAATGACACGTGGCCAGATAGGCGCGCTGAAGCTTGGCGGGTGGGACCCTACTTGGGTGGTCGATTGATGGGGAACTGTCGTGCATGACTATGCTACACTCATCAACATTCACACTACTACTACTATGCAATCTACCTCCATCTAACTTCCCTGCTGCCCAGGCTTGACCAACACATTGACAGATCCACCAGGCCTATCCCCCACAAATTTGATAGCCTCATTAGCCCGATCGAGGCTGAAAGATTTGTGTTGAAGGAACGAGAAATCGATTAATCCAGCATCCATCATGGCCACAAGATCATCAATCTCACCAGTCCTGAACCAATTCGAACCGATAATAGCGACTTCGTGCATCATAGCTTCGATATAGGTTTGCGAAACCTCTCCCTCTGCTCCACCTGCTACCAAGATGGCTTTTCCTCCTCTCTTGACAGATCGGATGAGGTTCATGGTCGTATCGGCTTTGCCTCCGACTCCGAGGCAGTCGATTAGAACATCAGGTCCGAGGCCGTTCGTATTGTTCTTGACCCATGTAGCCATTTCAGATTCTTCTTCAGAAGAAGTAACGACAATGTTCTTGCCGAGTGACGCGACTTCCTGCAAGCGGTCAGGGTTTCGTCCGACACCTAGAATCTTGGTCGCGCCGGAACCGAGTGCGATAGCGACAGCTGCGTAACCGAGTGTACCAGTGACACCATTGATGAGGACAGTTGAAGCTGGTCCGACCCCTCCCTTTCGAAGTGCGGCGAATGAAGTTCCGATATATCCGAAACGAGCGGCTGTATCGAGATCGACCGAGTCGGGTAGGACGACGATATTGGCATCGGGGGAAAGAAGGTATTCAGACATTCCACCTAATGGGTACCGTTCCAATGTCTTCTTGCCTTGTTCGCTGGTTGCAAAGTAAGCTCGAAGAGCCCCAGCGGGACATAGATCAGCTCGACCTGGTCAGTCAGCTAAAAAATACCAATGAATGGAGAGCACGTACCTCGTCGACAGGCCTGACAGGTGTCACAAGTGAGATAGGGATCCACGTAAACCCGATCACCAACTTTCAAGTTTAGGACGTGCTCCCCAACAGCCTCAATCGTCCCAGAAGCATCTAATCCGAATGAAATGGGGTCCATGGCTATGTTGAATCCTTCAGGTAGCGACTCGGTGTTGGTGAGCATATTGGCGGTGTTGGGTACGACATTGCAGGCGTGGACCTTGACTAGGACGTCCTTGGGTCCAGGGGTAGGCTTTTCAGCTGTGCCGATCGTGAGAGGGCTCTCCTTGGAGGGTCTGGTGAAGCGGGCGACTTTAATTTGGGTCATGTTGTGTAGGTGGATTGTTGGTCGAGAGCGAAGGGGCCGTTATTTGGTTGACTGGTTGGTCGGAGGAGCTGGTTGAAGAATGAATCTTTCAAGTTAGAATTCTGAGACGGCTATATACTTTTCCATTTTCGTTGTGAGACACCAGTGTTCGACAGTCTACGCCAACAAAGTTGACTCATCTCCAGTCGACCATCAATCACCGCTCCACCATGACGTACAATCAACGGACATTCACTACACCTCCGACTGTGATAACGTATATACGCCTGATTTCCTCTCGTTTACGGCAAACGCCGAGTGACTAGCTCCGCGGGCCGTCGTTTTCGTCTTCTTGATCCGCGACCCGTTTGTTGATGTTATCGGTGACTCGGCCTCACCTAGATCTCAAGGTATATAGGGATAATAATGACGGCGGTGGCTTCCGTTGCTATTCATCCTAGATCGACATCGATAGCCTGGTATAAAGATTGATGCGCCCTGGCTTTCGTGTTCTATCAGCTGAGATAATGGGTACTGTCAAACGCAAAACACCAGCATCTCCATCGATGTCGGCTCCGTACAAACGAGCTTCGGCCTCCCGGTCTCGAACCAAAGCAGCGGAAGACGTCAAGACTGTCTCATCAGACGAAACGAAAGACGTTGTCGCAAAGGAAAACGCCAAACACGGTGATCGTTTATCCAGCAAGAAGCATTCCGCTTGGTCGCAATACACTTCCGAATCCCCTTTTCCTACATTCCACCATCCCACTCCCGAAGAATGCCGTATAGCCCATGCGAGGTTGAAGGAATTACATCAAGAAGCAGTCGAAGCTGAATTTGCCGATGAGAATACCCCTGAAACAATCCCACATGTCTTGGACGCTATGATCATCGCTATCCTGTCCCAAGCGACCGCTTGGTCAAATGCAAAGAGGGCCATGAATTCCATGAAAAAGATATATGGATCGATATTCGCATATGAAGAGATTGTGAAAGGAGGTCAACCAAAATTAGCAGAAACGATAAGATGTGGTGGAATGCATAATCGGAAATCAATGATTATCATGACGGTCCTCGACCAAGTCCACAAGAAAGCCGGAAAGTACGACTTGGACGATTTATTCGAATTGGACGACGAAGAAGTAATGAAGGAATTGTTAGGTTATAAGTACATGGGAACGAAATCGGCATCGGTAGTTATGGGCTGGTGTTTGAAGAGGAATCCATTTACGGTCGATACACATGTCTACAGGTTGGCAGGGATATGGGGCTGGAGACCTAAAGATGCTACAAGGGAAAAGACTCAATCACATCTGGAGATTATGATCCCTCCAAACTTGAAATTCGATCTCCATTTCCTCATGATTCAACATGGGAGAACATGTCCGGCTTGTCGGGGTGGTAGTAAAGGAGGAAATTGCACGTTGAAGGGCGGGAAGGCTTTGCAGAAGGGGGAACAGGATGAACAGGACGACGAAGACGATCAGGCCGGTGAAGATGGTTGAAGGAGTGGTCAAGTAGTCTGTAGTGTAGTATCTGTTTGTACTGTAGCATCTATCTTGTTGCCCTGTAGTCAATCGCATTGCATGTTCCAATCTCGGCAAAGTTACCATCTAGTATCGTGACTCATCAGATCCAGACGTGATCAGCTCGAGCTCATTATCAGCTCGAGCTCATTCACAGCTCGTTGAAATGAAGCCAACATTTATATCACACAGTGCATAAGCTCTATCTAACAACCTGGAAACCAAGAATGAATCGTCGGATTCTCTAATACAGACGTATAGTGACCAGCACACGTCAAGGGAGGAGCATACTTTAGGAAGGCGAAGGTATAGACAGGGTAGAAGTAGTATGAAAAAGGTAGGCAGGCAGGTTATTGTAAAGAGATAGAAGGAAAGCATATATATTTGAGAAAGAGTGAGGCACTGTCGAGATAGAGTCGGGAAAGTACGAAACACCCCTTGTCGTTTTCCCGTCAAGACAGGCTCATTTCGAGACTTGCTCGCTCGATCTACGATGAAGGAGGGTTAAAGTACTTGACGTATGATACCTGGCTGTCAGCTTCAACACTTAAAAGAAGAGGAGAGGTGACTTACCTCCCAGTAGGCCTCGCTGAAGGCGGAACCCTTGTTGAGGACGTAGTCGGAGCAAGTAGAGTAACCAGTCTTGGAAGCACATGATTCAGTCTGACCGGCGTAACCGGCAGAGTTCCAGACAGAGTCGGCTCCGGACCAATCACCACAGAAAGTGTTGGTAAAGATGTTGAAGTTTTCGGTAAAGAACTTGTAAGGATCACAAGTGTCTCCTCGGAAGTTGGCGGTGGGCTTTCCCCAGGCAGCAGGGTCGGGCTTGTCGGCCTTGATGTCGGCAGGGATGTTGTTTCGGCTAAAGAACCAGACTTGGATACCGGCCTGAGTCCATTCGACTGGTTGGTCAGCTAGGAACGAGAATGACGGGAAAAGGGACTAACGAGCATAGACACCACCACCGGCGGCGTTGAAACCTTCGCCGAAAGAGTTTCCGCTGGTCAAATCACGGACACCACAACCCTCGTTTCCGGTCTCGTAAGCGGCACAGTTGTAGCTGTCGAACCAACCAGTGGTCAAACTTCCAGTCTGTAGATCGTTGGTGTTGGAAGGGATTCGACATCCGGAACCAGTGTGGATGGAGATTTGGTTCTGGGAGAAGGCATTGACACCCTCCATGATATCGATTTCACCTCCATAAGGCCAGTTGTCTCCGTTCATCCACCAAGCGGGCCATGTACCACATCCGGTAGGAGCGTGGACGGCATCCATGATAACCATACCACCAGTGTATCTGTTCATCAGCAATGGCCAAAGGATAGTCAGTCTAATAAACTTACCGCTTCTTTCCGTGGATTCGCACAGCTTTTCGGCCACCGGAAACGTGTTCGGTCTGGTCGACAGTCATGATGGCGTTACCCTTGCCGTTGATCGAGATCAGGCCTTGGTTCCAGGCATTGCTGGCACTCTGGTAAGAGACGGTACCGTGTGTGGGATCGTTCCATGCCCAAAAGTCGAAATGGTCAAAGAAGTCGTTTCCTTGCTATTTGATTAGTTCAAAGTTCGATGCTGAAGGACATAAAAAAGCTTACCCATGCCTCTTCAAGAGACCAAGCGGTAGAGGAAGCGGGGACGGAGGCGGAAGGTGATGCCGAGGCAGAGGCAGAGACGGATGCTGAGGCGGATCCGGAAGCGGTAGTAGGACCTCCAGCCCATGCTCCACCACCAATCTGCGTTGTCGTGTTGGTGCCGGGAACGACACACAAAGATCCTTCCGCCCTCTTCTTCTTGACGACTCGTTTCGTCTTTGGTTTTCTTAGTTCGGGCGATGGACCACGAGCTTCAACAAGGACTTCACCATTTCGAGCAGCAATGTCGACATGGGCGTGACCTCGCTTTGGGTTTCGTCCGACGTGAGCAGAGAGGGCGGGGGTGGCGAGGAGAGGTAGTAGTAGGCTAGAGTAAAGCATTGTGTATAGTATAGTATAGTAGACTAGACGGTGAAGTGTTGTGATAGTGACCGGTGTAAATTGGTCAAAGCGTGATAGAAGTATAGATATAGAGGGTTGAAGGATGTTCTACTCTTATTCTTTCGGGGATTTCAACTAATGGGGGCGCACAGCGTCTTTATAGATGAACTAGTTGTGTGAAAATGAAACGAATCAATCGGTTCAGGGGCGAGGGGATGATGGGATGTGATCGTTATCGTCGTCGTTGGTGTAGTCGTTGGACGGGGTTGCAATCAATGCAAGACCGTTATGATGCGATGCAGTTGGAAAGGGGATGGATAGTGCGGTGTAGGAGTGAGTGGATATATAAGAAGCGAAAAGGGGGGATAGGGGGAATACAATAAGAGTAAAGGATGGCGTGTGAAAGGGTGAGGTTCGTGTTTGTTCAGGGTAATGCCAAGCGAAATAGAAACGCGAGTATAATAAGATTAAATCGAATAGGCGATCAAAGGTAGTCGATGTAAAGGGGAAAGGGGGGTGAGCGAGGTCGAGTGCAAGGGGGGAGGATAGTCGAGGTCGGTAGTGGTCGGAAAAGGGGATATAGCGTCAGCGATATGTACGGTAATGTGTGATGTATGAAAAGAACAAAGAGAGAATGTAAAGTGGCGCTCGAGCGCGTTCTCTTCTACGGGATAACAAGGTTGGGATGGGTAGAGGGACGGGCAAAGGGGAAACAATACGCTTCTATCCAAAGTGTAGCCTACTGCGCGAATTTTGCGTGCCCGGCGAGCTGGCCCGAGACAACGTGGAATGTCCTCCAAGTATCCCAAGTATCTTCCAAGTGACCCATTCGCACCGCTCTGCCTTCCCGAGACATGTGAGCGGGTAGAGCGATTTTACGCTGCTGCCCAATCCCATGCCTGAGACATCATGGTCCAAGCGTCCAATATCCTCATCCCACCTTTGATTGCTTCCCATACACATCCACATTCATATACACACAAACATCCCGAGATCCTCCATGACCCGAAACCTTATCCCGACAGACAAAGCAACCGTGCTCAAATATAGGATAGTAACTCACCAAAAGCAGAGCAATCAATGATCTGGCCGTCAAGGCAATATAGAGAGATGTTGGGGGTAGTAACGGGTAAAAAGAAGTAGGAATGTAGTAGTAGAGAAAGGGAAGCTGATGATCTCGATGAACTCTAGTTGTGTGGCTGCTTGCGAAATGGCTAGAAGTGCTTGGTAGGATAAAGAGGCGCTACTGCGATGACGGTACCATAGGACAGGCTAGTCTTCCTCTGGTTACAGCCCAGAGAGAAGGGGTATGCAAACAGGGTTCCTGGGAATTGTACCTATAGACTCGGCATGGGAGCAGGATATATCACAATGGACGCGACGTGACTTGTACAAATTCTATTTCAACAGTGAACCCTGAATAAATCTCCTGACGCGTATAACAACAACAATAGATCCAAACGCCATCCCGAGTTTCTTGATGCGCGTATTCTTGGACAATCTAGACCACGAAATAGCATCCAAGCTGCTATTCTCTACTGCGTAGCCGTGACCAAAAAGCCTGCGGCGGAGTTATACATTTCTGAGAACAGACTGCGACCTTTGCATCTCGATTGCGGGTGGCGTTCGGACATCAGCCCATTCGGATGCTTTCTCCTTTAGTCCGACGGAATATGACGCGTCGGCAATGGCAATCATCCCGTCAGTAGAGCTATACAGTCAGGCTTGGCGAAGTGGCAGACCGCCTCACGGTGATCTTCATGCCTAGCGTTCATGGTAGCGATCATCGAGACTGAGGTGAAATGTGGCAGCAAATGTCGGTTCAGGAGACAATGCGATACATATGTGATAAGACCATGACAACTCGTAAAGATGAAAACAACGGACCAAGCGTCACCTGGACAAATGGGTATGAGAAATGAAAAGAAATGCTAGAGACAAGAACGAGAGTGCGAAAGGCGTCGTGGCGGATGTACAGGATCCTCTACGGTACATCTAGCCAATCAATTGGACGATCCGTTGCTTGGGACTCGGTCGGTTCGTGTCTTTTGGCGTTTGGTGTATCGGTCCGATTGCGTGTCAATCTCATCTTCCTCGTCACTGCGTCGGCCAGCGTCGCTCTTGGCAGTCCAAGGCGCCTCGGTAGTGACAGTAACCTTGGGAGTAGAGTTGGCAGTATCGTTGCCCCTTCGTCCGGTAGGAGTGACGGCAGACGCGTGGATGTTGGATGGGAAAGTCTGGTTGACAGGGGTATATGGCTCGACCTCGACTTCCATCTCGGCCTCATGCAGTGAATGTGACGAGTTGGCTGACGAAGGAGGCGAGTTGGTGATGACCGATACTGGAGACGCCCCGGTCGTGCCCTCGGACAGAATGGAGACGCTAGCCTGATCATCCGAATCCATGTCGGCGTTGGGCTTGACGTAGAACTTCTTGTCTTCGAGGTCTTGGTGCGTGAACGACTGTCCTCGTTGTAACAGTGAAGGTTGTCGAGGTCCAGGACCATGAACTCCGTTACTGATTGGGACGCGTTGAGGGAGCTTGTTGACAGAGCCAAAGGTCATATCCAAAGCTAGGGAATCAGCAAGGTTCGCAGATCAATTGTGATGACTTACGAGAAGAGAGGGGGACAGCACCGGATCGCTTCTTTTCGCCCTTGTCAGAGAGACTAGCCAATTAGCTTGTGATCGAAGACCGTACTCAAGAGACTCACTCTAACGCGAGGGCAAAGCTGGGGATAAGCATATCCTGCTCAACCTCATCGATCATGTCCTCCAACACGACATCGGCCATATCGGGCCGCTCAGAAGGATCAGACATATCGGACGGAGTACGTCTATGGTGTCCACCGACCTTAGCCATACTTTCCCGTCGGGCGACGTCAAAGACCTGTCGACGAGTCTCTTCAAACGACCTGTTCCAGCCTGGCGACTTGGATCCTTCGACCTTGACGATCTGAAGGGCGATCTCGCCGATGATGTTGGCGGGGGGAAGCTCTCCGGGAGCGTAGGATTGTTCAGAGCTTCGAGGGGGTTTGGCCAAGTACTAGATTATCAGCGGGGTTGAGGTATCGATAGTGTTGTGACGTACAGCTTCAATGATCCCATTCTCGTCATCTGACCATGGGGCTGATGAAGGCCATTGGACATCTCGAGGGAACTCGGCAGTGTCGGGAGTCATAGCTCTTGAGTCCTATTGATCAGCGTTGGAATTGTTCGAGAGGGTTGGTGACTCACCACTTTGTACATCATTGGTGTTCCCGAAGTAGAGATGGGGGTTCGCATAGGTGTCTTGAGACTGTTGTCATTGTGGACGTTCAATCCTCCAGGTCTACCATTAGCAAAGGCAAGCAAGGTTGGAAGTTGGGACTCACCCAGATGGAAGTCGAAGAGGGGGAGGTCGAGCCTGTCGCCTTTCCCCAAGTGTAGAACTGGTAGGTGCTCCGAACATGTTGATGGTAGTTGTATAGACAAGTGTTTTAGATGCGTTAAGGTGGGTTGGTAGTACGTGAGGTTCGTAAAATGTAGAGTGATGTAAACAAATGGTATGGACCAGCGTATTAATGTTTTTATATCCAGATGTGGAGCGAGATCGAATGTGAAATGTGATAGGGATGTCAACAACCCAATAATAAGGATATGAAATGTAAGTTGGATGGAACAAGCCGTGACGCTAATTTCTAGTCGACACTTGTAGAAGGTGATGTAGCGCGTTGGTTGAACGTTCCGAGACACCAACAAGGTGGGTTGATATGTGGAGACTCCGGGCGCAGCCCTTGGAGGAGGATAGGGTTGTTTAACGAGTAGAGTTGACTTCAACGACGGGACGAGTTTAAAGTTGGTCTCTGCTCGATGTATCTGTCTCGTCTATGATGAAGTCCTTGGCGTTGTAGCGTTGTTATCTGTCGGCCGACCGGCGGTGTCGTGAGGAGGAAGGTATGTACAAGATGTCGGTGCAGTGGGACCGGGTAGTGTGACAGATGTCAGATGGGATGTAAACACGGGAAACACGTTGTGTCCCAAGTCGGCGGTGTGTGTGTGAAACACCGAGATCGTGATTTTCGTGCCCAGGCTACACTCCTCTTGGTATTGTCGAGAAATGTAGATCGAGAAAAGTAGGGTGAAAGGCTGCCGAGATGTCGAACCAAGAAGCTTGGTATAGATGCGGGTAGAGACTACAATGATGACGCAGTTACACCTAGTGAACGTACTCAATCCCTTACGATGGTGTTGCACAGCAACTCAAGCTGTAAATCGACCAGCGGTGATGACGATGACGAGGCTGATAGTAGAGACTACAAAGCCGGAGATGAGATATACAAGAAAGTGGAATGAGATGGAGGACAAGATCAAGAACAATAGATCATCATAAATCAGGAAAACCTCTCCCTGAAAGATCAAAGTGCTACCCCACTTTTACCGATCAAAACTCAAACGTTACAGGGCGTACGGAGTAGATATAAGGGGGAACTCTCTTACTCGTTAGAAGACCCACGTAGGAACAAGGGGGGCGGCAAGGCACTCGGTCTTCAAGACCGGAATGGAGACGAGGGGGGCTGAGATTAGATGAGATTTTAAGGGTTAAAGGAGGCGCGTCGCGTCGACGCGTCGAGCTTTGAAGTAGGTACTCAAGAACGGAATATCGGTCGACTCTATACATATGGGTCTATATTACACCAATTCCATATCTTTCGACTTTGTCATTCGATTTTACCTTCTGCTGTTCTGTTGTGATAGTGCCGATCAATTTTCGCTGCCTTGTCAGCTGATACGACAAGCTTGATTGTATGACTGACTCAGGGCTGAAGTTGTCGGCCACCTCCCTCAGAACGGAGCATGCGATAGGGTGAAGACCCAATTCAGAGAGGAAAAGGCCTGACCCACTTTCACACATAATATGGACAATAGCCAAAGCCAACTCGGCTCGCCAACGGTGACTGACGCCGTCAAAATCCTTCCATTGTATCCCACATCGACAGGGATGCCCCAGACAGGTATAGGATGGTTTGTTGACAGGGTCATCGTTCGATACGCAGAGTATGGCTCTTCGACCAAGCGTGCGGTAATCGAAGTGACTTGCGATTTCCAAAACTTGGATGGGGTGATCGGTGAGGTGTTTGCCCATGGCCCTCAGAACAATGAACTCGACGAGCTCGAAACCGTACGTGACGGCTAATGCTTTCAGAACGACGCATTGTTTGATGGAAATCAGTTGGCCTGTTACCGACCATTGGCGTCCCACCAATTGATGTCCCCGAGGACAATTGAGAATACCAAACAATGCTGTTAGGTCGTCGGCATCCGCGTCGAAATAGATTGGCTCTTGATTTTCGGTCGAGAGGCATTTCTTCACCAAGCCATCATACAAGCTGAACATATCTCGGAATACCTCGCTACTCATTAGTTGAACCGCGCCACAACGTACCTCTCTCTTCTGAGGATGTCTGCGTCTAGCTCGAATCTCTGATTGTCCTTAGATATGAAAGCGACCATTTCCTTTTCCGGTTCGTGTCTGTGGTCCCAGCTTTCTGATTGCTTCTCATCGGTCCGTAACATCATCGTAAGTGAAGGTGCGGGAATGTTAGTGGTATTGACAAGAGGTAAGAAGGACGGGTGAATATGCAAGAAGTCCTCGTTGAGCACGGACCATGCTCGTCATCAAAGTGACGATTGCTATGATCGATGACGCCACCATGACCTTGACCACAATTGCCCTAAGTCCATTGACACTGACCGACATACACGCGATGAGGTCTAGTCATTCTCTGACATGAGGATACTGATGTATACATTGCGAGCCTGATTCATACTCAACACACCCAGGCCACATTCGCGAACTCTTCTTCCTCCCTCCCCCGACTGCTTCACTAGGTATCTCGATCCGCCTTGCTTTCTCCTGCGTTATCCATCTAGTCGTCCCTGGTGATCAGTATGAGGAGCATTGACGAGCACAACGGACTCACTTGGGATAGAAGTTTTCGCGGCTTCCTGCAAACTGACACTGAAACCAGTGCTGGACATTCTATACCACTCAATACCGCTCACATCGTCATCCTCTGGATTGTCGTTATAGTAGCTGAAGGATTCGTTCATGATCTTGGGTAAGATCAGTTTTCCAAGAGCAATCTGCCAGGTAGGCTTGACGTCTGACAACAAGTCCCAGATCTCTGAGCCGTTGATACTGGAAAGTGGCAACAGCTGAATGGCGAGTCTGCCTAGCTCTAGTTCGTTGCTATGACTCGCATAGGCGAGTGCAGCCCAGGGATCTTGTATCAGAGCCCACTTTCGGGCCAACTTTGCTCGGGACCGGTTGGTCTCGATATCGAACTTGTCGTGAGCTTTGACGATAGTGTGAAGCTGCCCCAGACTCTCCTCTCCTTTTACAAGGACTAAGGGGTCATACTGGCTCGAGTAGATGGAGTAGAGCATCCTCTCGATGACATCTGCCTTTTCTTCGAGATTGACCGAGTCGTTGACCGAGGATGGCCCTGTACCCGCGTCTGGAAGCGAGAACATGTCCCTGAAGAATGTGCTGATGTTCAGCTTCGTATGACGATATTAACTCAAGGATAGTCGAGCCAACAATGGGCTGTGAAGTCGAACGTAGATGATCACCAAATGTATGGATGGCCTACCTGTGGGTAGCAAGTATTTGCTTGTCGGTGCAGAACGCCTTGTCATCACTTGAGATGAGGGTGACTTTTGGGGTGTCTTTGTCGTACAGAGGGTGAAATTGTAGGTCTTCTGTCGCCTGCTTTGTATTTGCCGAGGCTTGCCCGTCATCACCTTTCCCGTTCGTTGTCAAAGCTTGTTTTCCTGACTGGCCGCGCCAGAAATCGTCGAAAAAGGCTGCTTTCTCGCTGTCTGGAATTTGAGATAGGAGGCGAAAGAGTTGACTGTTGCCACCTTGCTAGGTTAATCAGAACAAATTTGTCTTTTGAAAGCAGACGCACTAGTACCAGCGTCGCCATTGGATACGTTCGCTTTCGAATTGTTGCCCGGCATCTTTATCTGACGAGTGGGTCAGAGGTGATGAGCAGGAGAGTTGGGGAGTGGATAGTTGACGGCGAGGAAGAGAAGTGAGAACAGAAGAAGAAGACAGGTGAGAAGGACAAAGAAGCTCAAAAGATGACAGTGTTACGCACGGACCTCTTTGTACAGTAGATCCGTTTCCGACAGTAAGTATTAGTTCACGATCGATTCCTCTGACAAGGCGTGTGGATTCCTGCACACACTTCATCCGGGCTATATCAACACCAACAGCAATGTACAGTTTCAGCAACTTGTTCCTGCACTTCTTTCCTGACCCCCCTAATTTCCATCTTACTTCTGGCCCACCTTCATCATTTGACTAGTCGTCCCTGCTGATCAGTGGTACCCAATTGGAAGCTGGACTGACTCACTTGGGATTGAATGCCAAGGCGACTTGGTCAAGGTCGATATCACATTTGACCTCGAGAGTGGTAGCTCGTCTGAGATGATATTCATAGGGCGGATTGTCGTAGGCGTAAATTCGGAGCAACAAACTCGCAAGAGCTAGCTGCCAGGAATGCTTGACATCCGCCATCTTCTTCCAGAGGTCAAAGTGATGTTCCATATCGGTATCGAATTGGATGAGTCTGATCGCTTGACGACCGAGGTCGAGATCGTTCTGGCGACTTGCGTATGCGAGTCCTGCGAATGGATCTTGCTTCAGCATCTTGTGAAGCTCGTCGTCTGCTTTACCACGGGTGATCTCGATATTGTACTTCTTATGAAGTTTGACATTGGTGTAAAGCATTTCCAAAGTCGGCTGGGGGAGCATGCTTGATGTGTGACGGGCGGCGTAGAGACCATGGAGCATTCGACTGAGCTCTTCGGCAGTCTCTTCCAGGACAAGCGATTCTGTCCCGTCTGCGGAGACGCTTTCAGGAGCGAGGAGGGTAATGATTCGCTGGAATTCGGAACTGACGGTCAGCATTGACACTCAGGTTGGACAAGCCGCAGTGTAGCAAGACAGAGTATGAGGGGAGTAAAAGGGACAAGGAAGAGAAGGGTGAATCCAGGCTTACCTGTAGGTTGAAAGTGTTCTCCTGTCGACGCAGAATCGCTGACCATCGCTTGATACAAGTATGACTTTTGGAGCATCCTCCTCATATAGGGGATGGGAGTATAGCTCCTCGCGTAATTTCTTCGCCTCCGGTTGCTCTTCATCCGTAGAACACCCAGGCACATGCTTCCTTTTGACATGGTGTGGTTCTGGTCTTGGCGATAGAGATCTAGCGGGACTGGCGTATCTACGGGGAAGATGGTTGACTTCATCCGGATGGAAGTTGAAGGCGAGAGTTGCGAATCTAGGTCGTGGAGAAGCTATGCTTCGATAGGCACCTGAGGTACTGTCAGAAAGCCAGTAGTTGCTGCACAATCCGACTCACCTTCCTTGGCGCTCGGCTGCATCATGTTCTGACGTGACATGACCGGTAATCAGGTATGTTTGCTTAAGTAACGGTAGAAGAGAAGGAAGGGAAAGAAGAAGATGGGGACAGAAGAGAAGGAAAGAGAAGAGAAATGAAATGGGAACGAAAGGGAAATGAGGGTATGTATGTGATGTGGAATCTGCGATGACGATGTTGCGCACAGACCTTTGCTAACCAGCGTATCAAGACATACTGAACATCCTCATGGATATGAAGCACATAAACTACCAGCCAGCACAGCCTGCGGGTGTTGGTCAAGCAAGACCGACTTACCTTATTTCGTCTTCATGCATTCGCACCTCGTACCCGATGCTCGACCTCGCTCCTCGCTGGATCTTGTCCTCGATCCTGAACACCTTGACTACACTGCTAATCCCTGTTGATCAGTCAAACTCATACCACCGACATCATGAGACTTACTTGGGCTCAAACTTGGCAGCGACCTCCTCCATGTTGATCACGCATCTAGTTTCGAGAGACATATGGCCGGACGAGCAGTTCCCATAGATGGCGAGGCCACGGTGACTGTTATAGTTGTGGTCGTACGTGATTATGGGCGTCACCATCTTGGCGAGTGCCAGTTGCCAGCTGGGCTTGACGTCCGACATCATTGCCCAAAGGTTGGCATCACCTCTTTGCTTCGAGCCGAATCGGATGAGTCTAATCGCCTGTCTACCGAGAGCAAGGTCACCTTGTTGACTAGCGTAGGCGAATGCGGCGAATGGATCTTTCGTGATTTCAAGGTGGAGCGCTTCTTCTGCGGACTTCCTGCCTGTGTCGATATTGAACTTGTCGTGAAACTTGACTGCGGCGTAAAGGACTTTGAGACTGGGCCTTGCGGGAACACTTTCGTACATTCGGGCGGTGTAGAGGCTGCGCAATACTCTATCAATGACCTCAGCAGGCTCATCAAGTTCTATCGGCTGATCGATGAATGGAACGACATTGGTCTCGGCAGGGAGCGAGAACATGTCTTTGAAGCAGGTACTGATGGTCAGCGCAGGTACAGGTAGTAGGGGCGTTGACGAGGAGACAAAAGAGGATCCACGACCTAATGTAAAGCTGACGGGAAGTTGATGACAAGATAGATGGGACTTGCCTGTATGCTGAGAGGATGTGCTTCTCGACGCAGAATCTTCGTCCATCGCTTGATAGGAGAGTAATCTTTGGGGCGCACTCATCGTACAAAGGATACGATGCCGGTTCTTCGCGGATCCGCTTATGGTCTGGATGGTCGTCGCTCTCAGCTTCTCCCGCATTATCTTTCCTCTTGATGCTTGGCGAGCCGATGACCTGCGTAGGCGAGAGTCCCTCGGAGACCGAGATGTGGGTCGGCGAAGGACCGCGGGAGTACTCTGAAAATTCGCGATAGTCATCGTGGTCAGGTGATATGGGCCTGTAGGGCGTACGTGTCCTTCCGCTGGTTCTCACCGCTGATACGGCGTGTTAGCGAATACTCAGCCTTGTGTAGGTGTACTCACACGTGCGACCTGAACCCATTATAGCTGTCTGCTTGGGCATGGGACGAAGATGGAAAGGAAAAGAGGGAGGAAGAGAGGTGAATGATGGTAAAGAGAAGAGAAATGGGTATAACAAGTTGATACCATGACGTCGGTGCGCACAGACCTCTTCTGTCAACAACAATACCGAGATCTTCTGACCACATCTGCGTCTACAAGTGTCGAGCGCCCGTCAAGCCGTTTGATTGCATATGCCATATCATCTCTTTACATGCAGTGGATCGTGAAGGTATCATCGAGCTGGACCACCATTTATGCCTCCTGATTGGTCCCAGACGCCGCCATCCAGGCTGTTCTCCCATTTTCAGTCCCTGGTGATCAGTACCATCCAGCTGTGTATTGTGCCTGTGCTCACCTAGGGTTGAAGGCCGCCGCAACGTCCCTCAAGTCTGTCTTTACTGCCGCGTGATAGGAAATGGCGACCCTCTTGACGCCAGGAGGAGGTGGGTGGTCGTGATAACGCGAGATGAAAGGCATAACCAATTGAGCGAGAGCGAGCTGCCAGCTGGGTTTAGCGTCTGAGATTTGTTTCCAAAAGTCGAGTCGTCCACCAACTCCAACTTGAAGGTCTATAAGCTTGATAGCCATTCTTCCGAGATGTAGATCGTCATGTTGGCTGGCGAATGCGAATCCGGCAAATGGGTCTTGCTCCAGGTTTGACTCCAGTCGGCGTTCCGCTGCTCGTCGCGCATTCGGAACCTGGAATTTATCGTGGGATCGGAGAACCAAGTAGTTGAAAGCTAGGTCGTGGTCCTTGCGCGATGCGGCTCCAATGCGGACGTGGTATTCTTGAATGTCGGATAACATGGCTGCGAGTACTTCAGCTTTCTCGTCAACGAAGATGGGCTGGGAGTGATCAACATTGAGATCGCTCGCCGGAAGCGAGAAGAGGTCGTCAAAGACTTCACTGATGGTCAGCTTCAGCGAGGGCTACAGGTGCCGATACAGAGGCACCGAATGAGGACATGGCAGCAGATAAGAGAATAATGGTCACTGACCTGTGGGAAGAAAGCAGATGTCTATCGACGGAAAGCTTTTGGTTGTCGTTGGAGAGGAGGACCACTGTTGGTGCGTCCGGCTTGAAGAGTGGGTGCCATACGGCTTCAACGACCCCGTCCCTTTCCTTTTCTCCATCTCTAGATTCGGTGGCTTTCGCAGCTCCTTCACCATGACTGCCTTTGTCATCCTTCTCCTTGGCTGATGCTTCACTCTGCTCTTTCTTCTTCTCACCATCTCCACTCTGGCTGTTCTCATCCTCAACCTCATCTTGATCGTAATCGTCCCCCTCATCGATCCCATCCTCGTCTTCCTCGTCCTCACCGTCCTCCATCGGGAAATCACCATTGCACATTGCGCAGCAGTCTGAACCATCCTCAGAACTACACTCGAGATCACTGCAATAGTAGTCCTCCTCACAGTCTTCCTCCTCCTCCTCGTAGTCCTGTTCACCATATTATGTCTCTTCATAATTGTCCATTACAGTCCCAAAGTCCTCGTATAGATTCCTGATATCCTCATCTATTTTTCGTTTCTTGGCCAGTTGATCCGAGTTTGCGGTGGAGTCACCTGCCAGAGAGTTGGAGAGACGACGAGTAGCGCTGAAATTCATCGCGATGAGATTATGCTTGGTGTTTTGGAGGACTTTTCAGGTGTCGCTGGCAGGAACCTACTGGGCGTCAGCGTTGTCTAGACCAGTTTTCAACACACTCACTCGGTGTGTTTCTTCGATCCGCTCGACGGTATGGTCAACACATAGGGAGAGTCAGAGAGTGGCTAAGTATGTGAAATGAAGAGAGGTAAGAGTACAAGAAGGAAAGGGAGGGGCGGTCTCACAATATCCCATGTGAATGCGCACAGACTCCCATCAAATCAACAGTACTGGTCGCAGTCCCTTCGCGCCAGTTCCGATTCAATATGACTTCCAAGCCACGTCCTTCATATCCAATGTCGTCAAACCCATGCGTATATCGATTCCAGCTAATCGTCAACAATGGTGTAAGAGTTGTTGAGCAAGTAGACAAGCCGCTTCTACCTTAGCATACCCCGGATAAACATCGGCGATGCATAATAGTCAGGCACGTAAGAAATCGAAATAATTCGGGCATCATCACCGATCATTAACAAAGGTCAAGTTATTACCATACACTACACGGAATGTCAATCAGGCCAAAAGATCCTTCTGGGATCGCTGAACCTGACTTTGGACCTGCTAATGATGAGCCTGGAGTTAGGGACAAGGGAAAGGGCAAGGCGAGGACTGTAGAGGAGAAACCGCATTCACCTTTTATTGGATTTGCAGCTGGGTTATGTTCTGGGTGAGTAGGCCTGTTCCGGAGAGGTGCAGATTAGGGGAAGTCAGCTGATGATTAGATGGACAAAGCTGGTCGTCGGCCATCCGTTTGATACTATCAAGGTAAGCTACCTTTTCTAGTGCAATGAGCCACTGCTGACAACGATAGACGAGATGTGCGTCTTCCTATCTGAGAGGATGTGTAATCAGCTGACAATCAGTACAATGTACACCGGTAGGCCATTATCAAGGGGCATGGCATTGTTTCACCTCTACTATCAAAACTGAGGTAAGCCTCCACCTAGACTAGCTCTATGAAGAAGGGAGCTGAACAAACAGGGTCCCAGAGCGTTATATAAAGGCGCATCAGTCCCAGCAATATCATGGGGTATCACCGACTCGATCCTAATGGGCAGGTACATCCATCTCACCAACACTGGAAGCTGAGTTGATGATCAGTCTGCACAATTACAGGGCCTTTTTGCGGTCGAACGGATTCGCAGAACGAGATCCATACTCTAAAGATGGTGGACAGAGATTATCTCTCCTGGGTCATACAGTCGCAGGAGCTTTCGCAGGATGGACAAAGTATGTTCTCTTACTGACAAGGAGATGGAGCTGATGAGCAGTGCTGCCATAGCCCATCCTACGGAAACGATCAAATGTAAATTACAACTTCAGCTCGTTCAGACTGGGGCATTATCAAGACAGTTTGCAGGACCAATAGATGTAGTGAGGCAGACTGTCAATGGACAGGGTATAGCGGGGATGTGGAAAGGTGTAGGAGCTAGTTTCATCTACAGGAGTTGTTTCGCAGCTATGTTCGGAGGTACGTCTACCCTCCCATCAGATGAAACAGTACTGACGGAGGGTAGGATTCGAGATTTTCAATCGTATGTTCAAGAAATGGGAAGGGACGAGTTGGGAGATGTCGCCCGGTATGGGTAATTTCATGGCTGGAGGTTTAGCCTCGAATATGTACTGGTTGACTGCATTGCGTGAGTCAACAATATCAAGCACATAGCTGACAGTAGCGCTGGATAATGTCAAGAATAGAATAATGGGTAAGCTACTGGTCTTTAGATAATGACCAAGCTAATCAAGTAGTCGACTCAATCAAGAAACCTAGATTTAGCGGCGTGGTAGATGCCTACCGTCAAACATGGCGTGAAACGTTCAATCCTGCAAAATCATTCTCATGGAACGCTATCGCAAGAACCCGTAATTTCTACAAGGTCAGCTTATTTGGTCACGATTCGATTGAAAAGCTGACGAAGCAGGGATTCGTACCGGTCGTACTACGTGCTTTCCCCACCAATGCAGCTGCCCTAGCCGTATGGGAGGGAGTCATGCGTTGGTCCGCCAAAAACGACCTACAATTTTAGACATACTTCTCACCGCGTATATAACATAGATTCTCCACACTTCAATTGTCAACACCAACACCCAACTCATTGCATTTCTTTTTGGTTGTAGCGATATTTTCCGGCAATGCATTTACAAGATATTGGTACAACTCTACTCCTTCATCTACTTTTCGGTCGTGTATGTCTCCCTCCAAGATTTGATTATCTACTCCCCTTCCCCTTACTTACTTATGGCATCGTTCTACTTTCTGTTTCTCCTCCGCAAATGATCAGGCAATTACTGCTGCGATTCCCTCTCAGTCCTCGTTGTGCCGCTTGGACCCGCTTCACTGTCAGGCGGTAAAGCTCCTGGCATAGCTACTGTAGCAGCTCCCGCCAATCCTCCCGATCCCCCGCTCAACATTCCACTACCCCCCGTACTGGACGGAGCCGTCATGGTCCCAGTGTCAGTTGCACTATCCCAGCTCCCACTTCCTATATCGGTACTACTACTCGTATTATTCTGAGCTGCAGAGGTAGAGTATCTCCCCAAGGATGAAGGAGTTCGCTCTTGATGTTGAATAGGTTGGGGTGATGGTCGACGGGTAGTGTCCGATGATGAAGAGGGTGAGGATTCAGGGATAGTACGTTCATTTTGCCGAAGAGCAAGCGCGGCCGCAGCTTTAGCTGTTGAGGCGGAAGGTTCGCTGACTTTCCGAGTGTTTAGTTTGAACCCGAGACGATTGAAATGTTCGGCTAATTCTGTTGGTTTGGGGATACCCGGGAAGCTGGAATAAGCAAAATATCCTTTCTGGCAGTAACGAGAGACACACTTTCTAGGAGAGTAGACAGTGAAAGGCTGACTGTACGCTGAGACCAGTGATGGGCTCGGAGTGGCGCTTTCAGAGGGCACAGCCGTAATGTCAAAACAGCGGAAACGGAGGGTGTACCTGATCATCAGCCGAGATTCAGTGGTCTCAGGTGACAGATGACTTACGTTCCCTCGTGTTTGACAGTGACATCCTACAGATGTCAGCTTTCTGCAGGCTACTTGCTCAGCCAGCTTACGGTAAACAGGAACCACAATCCCACTCCACCTTCTGGAGCTGGAACTCTGATCCCAGAAACGTGCGAGTTTCCATACAGATTCCTTCCAAAAGCAACAGACCTTCTCTCCTCTTTGTCTTCCTGTGTCTCATGTAAATCCCCCAAGCCCTCCGGTAGCTGAGCAGGAGCGTCTCGAACATCTCTGAGGACATTAGGTGAACTGTAACTATGCCGGGATCCATGTGCTAGTTCCGCCATAGGAGGCAATGGACCTGGATCGGCATCTTTCTTGACGAAGGAGCTTGTCCGACCCATTGTGATATCTCCATCGACTGAGCGGGATGGATTATTCGAAAGAGGAGCTGGAGGTGGACGCCGTGGTCGATCAGGTGATCCATACGGAGTGCGCGATGTGGAAGAGGATGTTGAAGCTTGTCTCTCTGTTGTCATGCTTTCTCCCGAATTACCAGACCGCAATGAGGGTCTTCTATTTCCTAGTGGTGATCCTACTGGCGTCTCGTCGGGAGAGAATAGGTCGGCGGCACAAATAAAGTTTGACGATTCCACGGTTCTAGAACGTCAACTTGAACACTTCCTTGCAACTTGATGACGTACGAAACGTCAATCTCTTCTTCTTCCCACCCTTCTTCCCAATCTGGATGACCTCTCATGGTCCCATCTGTGATCCGCCGGCATTCTTTAATCCGCAACCGGACGATAGGACAGTGGGCAAGTGGTCTCCGATCCTTTTCGGTCTTTCTTCTTCCATGAATAGGTTGCTGAGCCACTTCTAGATTGAACCTAAACATCAGTCATGGCTTTACACAACGTATGATCATGGAAACTGACCTCATGGATTTCCCAGAGAACATTCCACTTGAGATATAAGCCCTGTCGGACCATACCAATCTACTCGAGTTGAAAACCGGTGCTGACAGAGGAAGTGTCGAACTAGAAGAACTAGACATGGGCTGATCCGACTCGACAATCGTACTCCGAAGAGGAACAGTCGAAGGGGGTAGCATGGTGTCGTGTATGGCCTATCGAAATGTATTTGTGTCTGTTGTGTATTAATGTTGTTTTCAAATCTTGGTGCGATTATCGCCTAGACTGAAAGGAGGTATGATGATGAAAGGTACTTCGATAGGATTTTGACATTTTCCGGGTGCGGAGTGGATTTGGTTGAATGTTGATGCTCGTTCGTTTACTGACCAACTGATTCCCAAGGATGATGACTGTAGTAATCCTCTGTATTAGAC
Organism: Vishniacozyma victoriae; assembly: GCA_017654735.1. Classification (NCBI taxonomy): domain Eukaryota; kingdom Fungi; phylum Basidiomycota; class Tremellomycetes; order Tremellales; family Bulleribasidiaceae; genus Vishniacozyma; species Vishniacozyma victoriae. Next base: position 3,426,280 of record JADPYG010000088.1, read on the forward strand.
AGATCGGTCGTCGAAGTAATATATATTGAAGTCTCCGTGTATACCGTGATGTGGTTCTGTATCCAGCCTCCCAGCCCAGACGCCGCTGTACACAGTAGATAGGTGTAATGTATCTATAAGAGATACCGGCGGGACAATGAGCAGGCACAGTAGGCTATAGGAGAAAAAAAAGAGTACGTGCAGGGTGTATCCTAAAACAATTGTGGAGCTACATCAGCTGCCACGTGAAACGATCGTTCCTAGATTTACCCTGAATACCATTATTCATATGACGCAAGCTCGGATGCTTAGTTTGATCGACATGACTCATTCACTCGTCAGCAAAGGTCAGCATTTTGTATGATCTACATACATATATATACTGTACATATCCTAAGCCTTGGCTCTCTTGCAAGCAGCTTCAACATCACCAGGACCATACTCTATCCCAAGATTACTATCAGAGTAACACCTTCCTATCAGTTCTTGTGCTCTTCCCGTCTCCTTCTTTAGCTCCAGAGTAATAGCCTTCCAGACGGTATTGATCACTTCAGCAATGACAGCATCAGGGACAGTAGACCCATCGTCGTCATGCGAGAATTGCTTATCGACTCGTTTAGCCATCGCTTCCACGGCTTTACGCATATCTTTCGCAGTATAGTCTTTCAGCAGTTTCTTCAAGGCTGATTTCGACGAGGTGGGATGAAGAGAGACTTCAGAAGGAGGAGTATTTTGCAAGACCTTGTCGACGCCTTCGAAGAAGTCCTGGATATGTCAGCTTCATTCTCACCACGAGTAGGAGCGACACGTACGATGAGACGACCGAAAGAACGACGTAGCATAAGCCTGATATACTGGCTCATATTCTCATCGTAGATCCCCTGAGCCCTATCCAAGAAGACTGCCAAAGCAGGTCGATTGATAGCAGAAAGGTCATCGACGAAATGACGCATGTTTTCTGCCTGATCAGCTCATGCAGTGATATAAGAGATGAGATTTACCAATCATGATAACATGGTAATTGAGCTGTCCTTTGTCTTCTGCTGCCTGTCCATCTCCTCGGTCGGTCTTGGCAATCTGGCTCAGAGTACCGAAAATGGCGTTCGCCACTTTATCGTATATCTCATTGACCTTGTCGCGGATGGGTAGCCCCTCAGCCCCTTCAAGCTGAGCTTCCATCTTCTCAACGAATGTCCAAAGGTCAGCTGTATACGACTCAGTGTTTGACAAGCTCACTGGGAAATGTCGGACGAAGAATGCAACGCCTTTGCGCCTCTTGCTGGCTTTAGCACCATCGATGATTCGCATCTGCTCTCCCTATCCGTCAGCTTGTGTCTCATTGGGGGAAGAGGGCAGCTTACAACAAAAGCATCAAGCATAGCCCTCTGCCTACCCAGCTGTTTCTCAAACAACTGCGAAAAGAACATTGAAGTCTGTTCCCTCTCTGCCTCTAGTGCGACTTTCTCAGTGACAGCGATAATACCAATGATCGTCCTACTCATAAGCTCATTCACCATAGTAACATGCAAGAGACTCACACTGGATCTCGACCAACGGCAGCTTCTACCCAGTTCTTGGTTTCATTATCTACGAAACCGAATACCAAATCCATAGTCGACCTTACTAATTGCATAAGCCCAGGAGAGATGGCTTTACTAGCGTGCCGAGCGGCTTGTCTGCGGAAGTAGGAATCTAGTTCCATGTGATCTGCGAATGTCGATTCGGTATCGGTCAAATGGAGGAAGGCGTTTATAAAGTCTTCTTCGATTACCATTTGATTGATCATCTCGGAAATCGCTTTTTGGTATAGCTTCCTCGTCAGCTGAAAATCGAGCAAAAATCGAGCTGAACATACCTCTGCGACACGCAGTGAATTCTCGTTCGATCTCTCCTTTTTCCCCGTTGTATCATTGCTTTTCAATCCAATGGCCGCTTTCGATTTCTGCAGAGCCGATGGTTTAGGTACATCCGCTTTAGCGGCTGATGCAAAGGCTTTCCTGTCAGCTTTCACCGCACTTGAAGAGAAAACCGACTCACAAGCTTCATTGTTATCCCCACCGGTATTCAGCGATCCGATGAATCCCATCAAAAGTTCCTTCATCTCGGCCTGGTGGAGCTGACTTATAGCAGCCATGTAATTCTGCCTAATCAGCTTCGTCACCATTCGATGGAACAAGGCAGCTTACCGAGCACAAGCGCTGATACCTATCCTCGTCCATTTCTTTCATATAAAGCACAAGGCCCTCGTACATCATCAAATACTCTCCCATGGAAGTATGCGCTTGTAGCCCATCATTCTTCCTGCGGCCTTTTCGGAATCCTGCCAAGGTGCTCTCGGACTTCTCATCAGCAATCATCTTGTGAGTATTTAAAGACGTACCTGATGTTTGAAAGCGACATCAAGATAATCCTGTAATCTCTTACAAAACTGCTGACTATTTTCCTGATATTCCCTCATTCGAGCAATCGTAGCAGCAACCTCGGCATTCGCTTGGTCCATACCAGCTTGCAAGGCTTTGTAGAGTGATGCAGCTGCTCGCTCGAGGTTCTGAACCCCTCGAGCACTTGCCGGAGATTCTTGAGCTAGGACTCGGAGTTCGTCCGGGGCGACTTCGGCGATTTCCTCACTTGTCAGCTTGTTTCAATCTGCTAGAACCCGCAGCTTACCAGGAGTTGTCGAAGTTCCGTCAACAATGCCTGCTGGTTTGAGGTCTGGACTTGCAGACCTCGATTCTGCGATTCGATGTACGAGATATCGTCCGAAACGGCCTATTTGTCAGCTCGTCCATACGATGGCAATGGCAGCTTACATTCAGCTGCATCTTGTAGCTCGTAATTTGAAGATCGATATCATCAAGCTCAAGTAGGGCTTCGTCAATATGACCCAAGACTTGCGATATCCGATCATCTGACTCGAGGAACGCATGGATATTCGCCTGAATAGTCAGCTTACCGCTATTGATTGTAAAGCTAGGCAGCTCACGGAATCAAGAGCCGACAGCTCATCCAGTAATCTGCTCTCTATAGCATCCGCAGACCCCTTCTTCCTCCCATTATCAATACCCCCGTTCGTGACTGTCCAATCGAAACTCTCCAACATATCCTCAACGCTATTCATAATAGCATCCGGCCCTTCCTGATCATCTTCGACCGTCATGCCCGCTGCACCTGGCAACGCCCCAGTCTTGGATGTGAGAAGCACTTCTCTCGAGAAGGCCGTGTTGAGTGGTGGGGGATGGAATGAAGCTCTTCGTTGTGTGGTCTTTCGGGTTACGCCATTTCCATTTGGATCCATGGGAGAACCGAGGCGGGGATCGGTAGATGTAGCGGGTGATGGGAGGGTGGTCATGATCTTCGGGGCCGCTGAAGGTGTGGATGGGACCATATTTGAAGGCCTTGGATCCCTGGCGCTATCGTCTTCATCGAAGACTTCGCCATATCTCCCCTTCGGAGCTGGGATCGTAATATCCGGAACAGAGCGCGATGATGATGATCCTTGTCTATCGTTGGACCCTCCCCTCTGCATCGCACTTGCTTGGGGTACTTGATCGGTGGACTGTTTCCGACCACTGTGGGAAGTTTCGATAGAAGGCCTCCTCTGCCCATTCCCATTGCCGAGATGTTCCCCTACGCTCAATCGATCAGGCTGTGATCTGGAACTCGGCATCCCCATCCCTAAACCCGCTACATTCGGGGGAGTTCCATTTCCATAAGGCGATGGCGTCCGACCATCCGACGGTCTGCGAGTATGATCCTCAGAGGGTCTCCTTGTTGCCATTGCGTCACCCGAGGGCCTTCGAGCATTGTTGGGCATCGGTAGTGGTGCGGAAGGATCGGCTAGTGGGGATCTACCATATCTATCCCCATCGATGGACGGTCTACCGAGAGAAGGTTGAGCTTGGTGGTTTTGACTTTGAGTTTGACTTCTTTCCGAGGCGTAGTGTGATCCAGCGGCGCTTACCATCGAAGATGAAGAGCCGGACCGATGGTCTTTCAACTTTGGGGGAGGGGCTAATTCCATAGGTCGTCCAGGAGGTGAAAACATAGGTCCTGCATTCCGGCTGACTGACCCGGCCGAATTGGATGCGATAAGTGGTGCACTGGTAGGTCCTGCTCATCAGCTGCATCTTACCAGCAGGGAAGAAAGCTGACCTGATCCAGTAGCACTAGGAGGTGGCTGAGGTGTAAAGTTGATGAGTTCCGGAATATCATTCTTGGTATAAGTCTTGTAGACTTTAGCGACCGAATTTAAGAAATATAATTGATCCCTATTACTATCCGTCACCCAATGGTATCTCCTGATAGTCATTGTCAAAGCGAAGTCGACAGGCTGCCCATCAGCTCTTTGTCAGTCCTCGTACTGTGGACTTACGCCGATGACTTCCAATGCCCGTACATCGTCAAGATGCCATGTCTTTCCTTTCGAGAAACTGAGATTGTTATTCCGTTTCGCTTTATGCATCACCACCTTCCCGAACTTGGTGACTATCATCAGCTTCATCACGAACGGAGTTCATAGGAGCTTACCAGCCAGCATGAGGTAACGTGTCTTCTGTCCCCCTTCACCTTCATCCTCGTACACTTTCAAATACGAGATCAAAGTCTCATCCGCAGTTCCCTGTTCATCCACCTTAGAGAACAAGGATTGTACAATATGATGTTTCGTATCATCCACAGCGGTTGGGCGCTGTTGTGATGCCATCGTACAGAGCTGAAGAGTGAAGTGTAGTGAACAGGTGGGGGATGGTGATGTTACTACTTAGGCCGGAATGATGACGCGGAGATCACAACACTCCCCGCGACGCGATACTATGATAGTTACTGTTGATGCATCTATACATGGATTCCTCTAAATCGACATGTACTAGTAAATAGTACAATCCACCTGGGAATTATAGCAGAAGTATAACGAGAAATGAGAGACGACATGATACGTAAAGCAAGCCATGCGGGAATGTATACAAAGGTGTGATAATGCAATTGGACATGGCGTGCAACCGGAAATCTAGAGACCGAGAAGGGCGACCTGCGCCATCTGACTGGTAAGCTTGACCCCTTTCAATTTCAGCATGCAAGACTCACTTATTTATGATGCTATACCGATCAACGCTCATCGTCATGAAGCTCGGCAGCATCAATCATCGGACCCATCAAGTCCCCCTTTGAATCCACATCCAGACTGCTCAGGTTGTTTTTCGAGACCTGCCGTTGTCGGAACGAGGTAGGAGGCGACATGATAAGCGCACCACCAAGCAATTGATGACCTAAAGTCGATGGTGGAGATCCGATACCGATGTCTGGACGTCCAGCAGGTCCTGAAGAAGATGGTCCGGCCGTTAATGATGATGTCGATGTCGATGGACCGGTTATGGACACGGATGGGGTCATTGAAGGTTTTGAACCCATCATCATTGGCCTGACTGCTGATCCACTTGCTGAGGTCACTCGTGATGAGAGAGGAGTAGAGAAAGAACCCATGGAATCGGACATCATGGTTCGGTCGCGACTATCGCTAGGTCGTGGATATCGGACAAGTGACGAGTAATCGAGATGTCGAGATGGAGTCGACATGACATCGAATCCACTTCCTCCGGCGTCTCTTGGCGTACGTGGTCCAGCAGGAGCAGGAGTTGTGGGTACTTCAAAGTATTTGAAGAATGGATCGTCGTTAAATGATAATGTACGATTATGTACAGGTCCACGAGGTGATTGAGCTCGACCCATGAGTTGACCATACGGTGTTCGAGTCATGATAGGGAATATAGGTGATGGCATCAATGCGATGCCAGCCATCTCGGCACCACGTGCCATATCGCCCTTGAATGCTGAAGATCGTATGTCGGACTGAGCATACGCTCGAGGCGTTTGGACAGGGGTGGCGTGTCGCATAGCGCGTTCTCGACATGCTCGACAGAAAAAGGTCTCCCATTGATTGGTAGGAAGGTCGCGAGCGGGATAACAAGCAGCATGATGTATATCTCGACAATTCGTGCACTGGACGGTAACCTGATCGACATCGTACTGGTTACCACAGTCGCACGCCAATGAGCTTGTTTCGAGGTGGTCGAACGTCCTATTACGCATAGTCAACTTGAGCGCCAACAAGGCATCGGAAGGTGCACCATCGATAAGTGCGACTCCTCTACCACGCCCTGCCGAGTGATTTGAAGGACCGGCAACGGCGGAAATGGGACGTCGTATATGGATATGAAATCGTTCGGGAGTCTCTTCATCGGAATCCGATTCGCCAAGAGCAAGGTATTTTTCAATACTAGCCAATTCACGTCGTCGGTTTCCTTCACGTATAGGATCTTGATGAGGCCAAGCGATTGAACCTGGAATCTCGGGCCAATCTGGCTGAGTGATTGATCCAAGCTTATCGTCAGACCCATGTTGTACCGGCTGTCCATGCGTTGGGTTCATCAACAGATCGGTAAGACCAGGTCCTGGTGTAATGAATCGTCCTCCCTCTACGAAACGAGCTTCCGCAGCCTGTGGTCTAGCAGAAAGCGATTTGAATCCTTGCATTCGTTTCTGTAGGTTGGAAGCTCGGGTGGTTGGAGTATGCGTAACTTCAATATCGGGCATCGGTGCTGGTTCCATGATTGGTGTCTTGGTCACTGCACCAGCCTCGGCAGTAAGAGGAGGGCTGGGTAATGATGATTCCATCCAATTCAATTCTTGACTGACTGCCTCGCCTGCATCGAAAGAAGCAGTGCCTTTATCGTCCATCACCAGACCTGGTCCGCGTTGTCGAGAGGCAGAAAAATCTGGCCTGTCGACGTATTGCTGATTACAATCCAGTCGTCGGCCGTCGGTCTCATGTTTCGTTATAGCAAGTGTTTTGCGTCGTCGTTCGTCCTCAGGATCCTCGTCGTCGATAGGTGGCAATGTCGTGACTTTGTCGTTAAAGGAAAGAGGAACGATGCCGGTCGGTGGGGGTGTCATTGGTGGGGGCGCCGTGATTCGAGCTCGCTTGGCCTGCCTCTGGGCACTATCGCCACTGGGATCGGCGGCGGCGGTTCGAGAAGGTGTGACTTCGGCCGTCTTGACCTTTGGCGGACGTCCTCGCTTCTTCGGGACACTCGTATTGGCTTTCTTTGTACTCGCTGTCGAAACCGGTTGGCGTTGGGTAGACGGACCGGCAGCTGGAGGTGTATAACCATTTGATGAGGCTGTCGACAGTTTGCGGCCAAGTGATCCGTCTAGACTTGCTAGCGTCACTGCTGGCGAAACGATATTTTGGGATTTGCGAGATGATGGACGACCAGTATGCGATCCATCATGTGCTACGCTCGACATCGAGTGATGATCGCCGTTGATTGGGTGTCCATGCATGGGATGACCATACATCATTGGCTGTCCAGGGTATCCGGCTATCTCCGCATGTCTTGGATGGTATGCATTTGGGTGCGGTGGGGGAGGATATTGATAGGCGATATGAGGAGGATATTGGGGGTATGCTACATGCGTTGGAAGTTGTTCATGGTGGTGTTGAGTGATGACTGGGCCTGCAGGATGGTCGATCTCTTGACCAGTACCATTGGAGTAAAGCGGCATGTTGCCGTTTGGTGGCTGACTAAATTGTTAGATCAAGACAAAAAGAGATCCCAAATTTAAGAATAGCTCACAAAGTAGTTTCGACTAAAGAGTTCGAGTGTGAATGCTTCTTCACAGCTTTGGTCTTCTTGACCGTTCCAGAATCTGCCGATGCAGTCCTCTGTCTTGCTTCCAATGAAGCTAATCCTCCCTGCTTGCTCTTTATACTACTTGTACTACTATTTGCGCTGTGTTCACTTGACGGAACGATGGTTTGGACCCAATCCGTTAATAAATGATTGCTTCGATTCCGCAATGGATCCTCCTGGTATGTATGTTGATAGCCGCTGGCCATGATCCCGACAGAGGAGGTGAAGTGGGCGGACCGGCTTTATGCGAAAGCGGTTCAATGCTCGTCAAGTTTTGATGGGAATTTGGACAATGGCGATGGTCGATCTGATGTTGTGATTGGGCAGTCTGGACTATCGTATATTGCTTTCGCAGATGCAAGTGAAGTGCCGGGGCAGTAGTGACTTGGAATGAACGACTTGAGGCTGGAAACGATGGGAATAGACAATGGTCGAAATAGCTATCGTAATCTGCCGTTGTTGAATATCTTCAAAGTCGAACAATCTTTCCGACCAGTCGTAATCGTAATCGTAGTCTCAGACAAGACAATGGCCGAAGTGACCAGTTGACTATGTACTATATAGACTGTATGAGGTATAGAGAGGGTTGGCTTATCGTATATAGGAATGAATAGGAATAGAGGAGGAATGAGTGCCAGTCCAGTCTTAGGCATAGAGAGAGAGAGAGTGGATGATCAGAGATTAAGGGTAACTATCAAAAACACCCGTCTCCCGCCTTGGAGACTTGTTCAGGGTGTATACCACACAAATTCTATAGTGTAATTACCCTTTGTGGCGATTTAGAAAGAAGATGTGAGAACACAAAGAACCCATCCCTCATACACATGCATCCATCCGAGACGTCAACAACTGCTCAATTGTATGGATGACGAGAGGCGGGAGTACATCAGGCAGCTGAGCAGAGAGTCCTCACATTGACACCAGTGTGCACACGAAGCGAAATACGGGTAGCTGCTCCACCGAGAGTTGAATCCCATTCTTCGTCGAGCGAACGTCCTATCGCATCTCAGCTCTGGGCCGCACTCAAGCAAGGCCCGGGATGCTCCACCCTCCGAAAGACGGGAACTGTTGCATTGAGATAAACAAACACAGCTGTCCATACTCCTCCGTCCACACACTCATGCCTGTATGTTGTTATGATCTGTTTCATCTGAGTGACCAACTGCCCCTTCTTCACAGCTTCTGGTGCACGGAGAATTGGAGGTTTAGTAGATCTTTAGACTTTCGGTGGCGGTGCCTCTTGAAACGAGGAGCACCCATAAGAAAGTGACCAGCCACTGTTAGGTGATTTGGACACTCCGTCAGGCATTTCGGAGAAATTGCATAGCCCGGCTGTCAAATTACCATCATCTTTCCACACACTCTGCTCCATAGCCCAAGAGCAGGACGACGAGCAAGGGATGCTACCGCTGTATGTATCTTGTTATGGTTTCCCGTCTTCTCGACGTTGTCAGGGATGACGATGAAAGATGAATTCTAAAAGAGGCACGGCTAGCGGTAAGAATCGGCTTATCTATGCGTCATCTTGCTTCAACCTCCATTCACACCACTCAACAATGGTCACCAAACCAAACAAGACCAAGCCCGCTGTCCCACCCACTTCAGGCTCCAGTCTGACGGTACTGAATGCATCAGATGTAGATAAAGTCATCTCCCAGCTGGACCTCGAGCTCGCTCTTGAATCGCAACAAAAGGTCTTTACCGCCTTTTCCAACGGTTCAGACGATATCCAGGTACCCCATCGATCTACGCTTACTACCGCTGCGCAGAGTACGTTGGTGATGCCCTCTCGAGCTGGTGATTTGGTAGGATGCAAGTTTGTTGGAGTACCCAATGAGGGGAGTGATGGATTGAGCGGGACGACTGTGGTTTTGGATGATAAGACTGGAAAAGTCAAAGGAGTCATCAATGCTAGAAAGTTGACTGCTTTGAGAAATGCTTGTGGTAAGTCTACCTATCCTGGACTAATGAGTGGACGCTAATGGCAGGCTCCGCATTGTCACTTCGAGCTGTACCTCCGAAACGAGAACCCCGGAACCTCCTTATCTTCGGATCGGGCGCACAAGCTTACGCCCACGCCACAGTCTTTCTGAGGCTATTCACAACTTTGGAATCATGTACATTCATCGTCCGAGCGCCTACGCCCCGATCCGAAGCTCTCTTGTCCGATCTCAAAGCTCGATTCCCGAAAATCACCTTGACTACTGGCTCATCCGAAGACACCTCCTTCAATCTATCGCAAGCGGTGCATAATGCCAATATCATCCTCACCCTTGTTCCTACCACGACCCCTTTGTTTAACTCGGTCGATGTCACTTCGGGAACTCATTTGGTCCTTGTCGGATCGTACAAGCCCGAAATGAGGGATGTGGATGATGAGTTGATTAAAAGGGGCGGGATGATCATTGTGGATTCCAAAGAGGCGTGTTTGAAGGAAGCAGGCGAGATCATCAGTACGGGCCTTGAGTCGGAGGATTTGGTCGAATTGGGAACTATCCTCGGCAAACAAGGAGAAGATCTCCGAACAGTCGGGGATGTAACCATTTTCAAAAGTGTGAGTTTGCTTTCTTCTTTTCAACCCGAAGTCCGAATCCGAGGGCGTTACCACACAACCTGAGCTTACTTTTTTCGGACTTTTCTCTTCGGGTTCACGCTGATGTGTAGGTCGGACTTGGAATTCAGGATATCTCTATTGCCTCCTTGATTCTAGAACAAGCTCAGAAATTAGGGCTTGGCACAATTATTGAGAATTATGATTGATTGATTTTAACGAGATGATATAGATTGATTTGATATTCAACTCCACCTCCGGGGTCAAATGTACGCTTTGAACCTCGATCCCGATGATCATCGATGGCGATGACCGCACCGCTTTTCAGTCTATGCCGCTGACGCTCAATTCCCCACTTGTCCTCTTCCCTAATTGGTGAAACATCCTTTCTAGCTTGACGGGCAATTCGCTTCACCACGAAAGGTACACCCTCATTCTTTCGAAGCACAGACCGCCGGGGATATCAAGGTACATTGTTGACGCTAAAACGTTGACACTCCTCCTTTCCTTGACAACGCCCGTAATCCGGATATACGCTTGGGCGCTGAGCCTCTTTATTGTCTGTGCGTGCCGTGAATTGCTGGCCGGCATAGATGGCCAATGACCGGGGTTCCTTTGGATTTATTGACGCGGAGAGGCAACGTCCTTTGACCAGTCATAAAGTTTCAGCAACTTAGCCGAGCTCTCCTTTTCCTCTTGAGCACTTTCGGGGATATAGCGAGATGATCAGATCTTGAATCAGCACGAGCGCCAGTTGTCTACATATTATGACATGTGTCGTTACCTGATCTCTCATTGGTTTCTGCATTTACTTTGTTGTCAAGGAGAAGTATTTGATATCAAGGTCGTTTTCGTTCCGTGGCTCGCTTAACAAGCTCAGCTGACAACGAGGCGATGGAGACGGACGAAAGTGGGGGACAATAGGGTCAGAAAGGGCGGGTCTCTGTGCGTTTTAACAGGTTCTCGAAAGGATGGTTGATTGTATATCATCGGAGAGGGGCCCAAGAGAAGACCGTCCGCTTTGAACCGTAACTTAGTATTTTAATTGTTTGTGTGGATTAGTGATTACTTTGCATGACATGTGTAGGGGTTCAGTCAAAGCATCATCCATTTTCCTTAAACTTTGGAACCTCACCAATCCAACCCACTCACTCCTTGTCGTTAAGCATCAAGAGTACACATATGTAATAGAGTACATAGATAGATACTGTTCGATGGTATACCTCCTTCTTCTTCCCTTGTCTCTTGTCTATCCATATACAAAAATATATCGAAGACTGTCGCTTGTCACCTTCATCCAATCCACACGACTACCCACATCCCTCTCAATCAATCAGAATTAGAATCAGACGCCACCATACCATACATCCGCCAAGTGCGGACCAGGTCTACGTTCTCGAGAAGTAGGAACATTAAAGGAGAAGTCAGCTAGGCGTGTTAGTAATATAGAGTCTAGAGGATTTTGGCGAAAGTGAAAGGTGAGTAATTCTTCAATTTTACCTCTATACGCCTCCCATCATCCCCTTATCCCTTGTACTGCTCCACTGGTCTTCCATTGGCATAAGTAAGCGTTATGCCCAGACTCCTTGAAACCCCTTCATGACTCTTATCCTTTCATCATTCATCGTGTCTGCCTTCCCACGACGACCACAGAGCCTATTTGGCTCCTTGGCTAGTGGCCCTCCCTTGTCTTTGGACAAATGTGGTTATTACGCTCGCCAGGGGGTGAGGTGAGTATGTGCCGTCTCGTCAGATGAATCCATCTCCTTTCCTTCTATCTCATCTCGTACCACATATCAATCTTCGTGGGACTGATACCGCAGTCTATCCATCATTCATCGAAAGCCCCCTGCACCACACCGGATTCCCATCTGTCTTCTTGTTTCGCCTCGCCTACCAACCGGCGCCGCTTACGAGCTTCGGCGCGATAGGAGGTCGGCAGGTAAGTTCATCTTGATGACGAATTGGATTCAGCTCACGACAGGTGACAGCTCATTGCCGTCGTACCCGACAGAGTGCTGGCAAATTCCGCTCCACACTAGCCTTCTCCTCCCAGATTCCCACTCTCCATCGCCCTCATTCCAGTGAACCCCTCGGGCCGGTAGGAGGCTCGGGCCAAGGCTCTAAACATCCCAGCAATTTCTAGTAGGTTCACTTTTCCAATCCCCGAACCCGTTAAAGGCAATAATTAAGAACTTCTTTAATTACCGTCTGGGTTTAAGCTTATTATCTCCGTTCCAGCACCGATTTAGCGCTGAATTTGCTAGGTAGTAATTACGAATCCCATTGGAGCCAAATTCTACAAGATCACGTCTTTGGCTCACGAAATCTTCTCGGATCAAGCTGGTGTGAATCTCGAATTGTCGGTAACAGTAGGTCGGTAGACCAAGCCAGCAAGCCATCCCCCGACGTGTGAGTTCGCGCCCTTTCGCCTCCCAAATTTCTATTGTTCCGTACCCTTCTCTATCTTACCAAACCCCGGATGCTATCTACTGGGACCCTGAGATGGTGGCTAAGACTCGATCACGGTCTTTCCAACTGCAGGGCAAGGTAGACGGCAGTGTTCTTCCCCGCGTTCACTGCCTCTGCTCTTTCGCCGGAACACGTGATCCCCTGGAATCGGCGATTTCCATATCCTTGATTTCAATTGTCTTCGCTTAATCTCCCCTGTCCTGATCGTCTTTTTCTTACTCCTCCCCGGTAGACCGTGTTTTGTTCTATCCATGGTCCTCGGCGTCTCGGCGGGCGCCAGGCAGAGGGACAACGATGGGATCTCGTAATCCCAGTGGCTCAGATTCACTCGGCCTTCCATAATGATTAACGAAATATTCGTTTTCCGACGGATTACTGATGCCTAGATTCCCATTAAGGCCGAACCCCACAAGGTTTAGTTAATTGGCCAAGGATCCAGTCGGTATGTGTTGACAAATCAACCCCCCCGCGTCTCGATTGCCGCTCATACAACAGAAACTCTGCGCCACCTGTTTCATCCCTTCGACAACACTTCGACAGATCAGATGGACGTGGACGGTCACAACGACTCTCCCAACCAAGACGATATCGCGACAAAGACTTCCAGCTCCACTCCACGATCTATAAGAGGACCGAGACGCGATACTCCACCGCTCCACCCGGGCGACAATACGGCCAGCATGTCCACCATCGCCGCCTCACCTATCCGCAACGAGCGACGTCGCTATGATGATGAGGTACCTCACCCGGTCCGAGCTCGACCTGCTCCTCCTCTCCAACCATATGTTACCGATGAGAAACGCGTCCATCCACCGCGAATCTCAGGTTGGAGGTCCGCACCTGACCCCGGTCTAGCTAGATATCACGCGCATCCGGATTCTGCCAGGCCTCCTCCGATCCACAACCCCCCTGCTGGGAACAACTGGCAACGACAACTTGAACGAGGACCCGATCCACCTCATATGCGAACATCAGCGTATTCCCATCACCCACATCCATACTATCCTCAGGGCGACAACTCTCCAAGGTCGGTCTCCGCCAGTGGATCTGGATCACGAGTACAGCTTCCTCCATTTAGTACATTACCTGGTACATCCGCCTCTGCGATGCAGCGAACAACATCTGCTCGATCACAGCAATCTCTTTCAATGACTCGTAATCCATCAAATACCAGCTCGAACCACAGCCATCGATCTTCGGCAGCATCGAGTGTGGTGGATGATATCGATGAGAATAGTGGATGGTCAAATGCCCAGCCCATGTTTGATAGTAAAAGGAGGACCAGGGCTTTGATGACAAAGAGTCAGATGTTGGAGTTGAAGAGACTATGGAGAGATGTAAGTAAATCATAAGCTCGTCGATGGCTATCTAATGTACAGACCAAATTCCCAGGCAATGAAGAGAGGGAGGCGCTGGGAAAGAGAATTGGTCTGACCCCTCGTCAAGTCCAAGTTTGGTTCCAGGTGAGTTCTTGTCTACTTTCGGTAGGCTCAAGTTGACAATCAGAACCAACGTCAGAAGATCCGAAAGGAAATCAACGAGAGTAAAGTTCCTGCTGGTGCGAATCCACAAGATTACAATGATCTCGATAAATCGCCCAGGTCGAGGAAACTCGGTTTAGAGGCGTCGGGCTCTGGAGACCGAGCAGCAGCTCTCTCTACCAGCAGTAGCGATAGATCTGGTTCCTCATTCCCACATCACATATCGGGTCTTGGCATTCAGACTCCTCGTATGTCCTCTCCTATCTCCATCGGTCTAGCTGACAGTATAGGAGATGATGATAGTCGAAGTATCGCTACCGGATCTTCTATAAGTGGCCAATACCCAACAACAGCCGATAGTTACCACCAAGGCCAAAGTCAGAGTCAAACCGGATTCTGGGATCAATCTCGAATACACTCTGCCCAAAGCCCTTCGGAACCGCATCCGTTTGCTTTCCACAAACCCCCCACACCAGGTTCACAACCTCGTCCACCACCGTACGATCACCATCCACCAACTTCATACCTCGATCCAAGACCCATCTCTCACTACACCCCCAACACAATCCCACCTCCACCAATACGTCACGCAGCAACAGATGGGGATGTATTACGGCGTAGATCAAATTCTCTCGAAAACCTAAATAGTGGGATGGATTCAGACCTCCAATCAAGGCCTAATTCAAATTACACCCGATCTACCCACCCACCACCAACTAGGCCACGAACTCAAACGGTAACTTCTGGATTACCTCCTTCGCTAGCCGCTTTGATGGTTCCTGGTCCGACGCACGCCCAGCCGAGCAGTATGCAGCGATTCCCATCAGATCATGGACTCGGTCAGGATGATGGTAGAGGAGCGCCTACCCTCCCTCCTCCGCGAGGATGGACTCCGGAACAACGACCTAATGGTCTGGCTCGGGGTCATACGGACCCTACTCGAGGTGGAAGCAGTAGTGAGAGTCGGCCACCGGGGTATCAGAGTATGTTTGGAAGAGGTGGACCTAACGATCCTCGGCGGTGAGGAAAATGTTAATGAGATCAAAAGCCTGGAATTACGATGTGATTCACTCAAAATTGCTCCACACAGTTGTTCGACTCACCTCAAACCGCCCACTCAAGCTTCCTCGTCACAACAGAATCAATTGGGCAGGTACCAACGCAATCGCAAATTCATAACGACCATTCACGAAGGATAGGGCAGATTGGTATACATGTCTATGAATGTCCAGTAGCTGTATGTACTTGTAAAGTCATTTCGCCAGTAGCAAATATCAGCATTCTCAACGAACAGATCAGATGCAGACAGTAGAGAACATAAATTTCGTTGCATGTCATGATTGTAAATATTGTATTATATGACGCTGCCTACGAAATACAACACAATGGCGTCGAAGTCGAAATCGAGGTCGGAAGATTACACAAAAGAAGGTCAAATGCTATGAAAATGAAAGAAGGGAGTGAGATTACTTCGGTGATCCAATCGATTGCGATTGATCATCTCGCAACAACTTCTCGGCAGTCGTCACCAGCTGTTCAGCCACGGACATGCTATATGTCGCTCGAGATTCAGTATTCTTCTTCTTCTTTGACCTATGGAAAGGGACATCAGAAACCCCCAAAGCCACCTTGGCTTTCGTCAGAACTTGCTCCAAAGAACCCAGATCGATATCGCTATCAAACGACCCGTGGATATATTCGACCATGTCATCGTCTTCTAAAGTCAGTACGCCAAATGGGTATACTCGAAAGACTCGCCATGGGGTCGATCGAGATCCCTACTCAGATGAATATCCGAGCAAGCCGAGTTCGCGCATGATCCACCTGCCACTTCGACTCCGCAGATGACAACATCGGGGTCCGACTGAATTCTACGAGTTAGTATGGTTTTCGACATTCTTTCTGGGTCGAATTGGCGTTGTGTGGTTCGGGGCGTGATTGGCCAATGGAACCGAGAGGGTGAAGATTTGATGGTCGAAGAGACGAGTTGAGGGTACCTATCAAGAATGGATCGGTATGCTTTGAACCTCTATATCATCAGGGTCTGGGCGGAGCCTCGACGCACAGGCTGAGAGAATGGGTTATCACCGTTTGCAGTCGAAGTCGACGACAGTTCAGGTGTACGCGTAATTGGCTGAGCTTCTTCTTCTTCCGGATCAATAGCCATACCTAGCCATTTAGTCGTGTCCTATCAATGAGCCAACACACTGTTCTCGTTTCCCTCCTCAGCGACCACTATCATGAGCAGGGGTTCACGAGATATGAAACCCACTTACCTGACGTATCCTGGATTTCGGTCGACGCATCCTGAGCCAGCAAAGCAGTAGGCAGTGCTGGCGTCTCGGGACGATCCGCATCAACAGAGTCGGCCATGTTCACATCCTCAGTGGCAGTAGTCGCTTCTAGAGGACCAGCTGCATCAGCGGCAGCCAGTAAAGCCGCTTCCTTCGCCTTGGCCTTCTTCTCCTTTTCCGCTTTAGCCTGCAATTTCAAGATCTTCTCTCGAAGCTTCATCATATCATCCTCCTTCTCCTTCAACAGTCTTTGTCGGTCCGCCTCCAGTTCGGCAGCAGTAGGAGTAGGAGCTTGATCTTCATTATCCTCATCATCGCTTTCATCGAGCGAGATAATTAATCTCTTCATGCGAATGGCGCCACCGAATTGACGACGTTTGGAAGGATGTACCGAGCGTGATGAGATGGATTGACTTCGATTATCCATCATGTCTTCGGCATTTGGTCGTTTGTTGAGTCGTATAGGTGTAGTAGCCGGGATGATGGGTGCCATCCGAGGTTGAGGTGGTATGACCACTTCATCAGGTATCTCTCCTTCTTCTTCGTCCTCGATGATTATCGGCTCTGCCTCCCGCAAGCCTATGACTTCCTGCTCCAGAGCTGCCACCTGATCCTCCAGAATTTCCTGCGTCAATGGCAGTGATGGTGGTACAGACAAAGGTCGGCTTGCTGGAGGATCCACTGGTGGTACAGAGGTAGGTCGGCTGGGTAATGGACTGCCCCGCACACCAAGTGGAGGAGTAGGGGGGCGAGTATTGGAACGAGATACATTCTCGCTAGACTTACGACCACGTTTCATCGATTCCATTGCCCGTCGCTTGGACTCGAGAATGGCATTCATCGTCGAAGCCTTGGTCGCTGCAGCGGCAGATGTGCTAGCGATGGGAAGTACTGTGACGGAGGATGGTGCTGTTGTCGATATCGGCATGGCGGGAGCTAGAGGAGCAGCTTCCATGTCGTTCAAGGACGACAGTACAGTATGAGCGCCATGCGCGACAGGTGTAGGGGCGATGTGAGGTTGAGGGCCCTGCGGCTCGACAAGAGTCCCATTGGGGGAAGTGGTGCTGACGGAGGAGGATTGGCCATTGCTGCTTAAAAAGTCGGGTCTCTTGACTACGGGTGAGAGGTCGCTTGCTCGAGCACGTAGAGAGTTCTTTTGAACGGCACCAGCATAAGACGCGACGGGCGGGCCGAGTTGAGCGGATCGAGATGGTCCAGCTGTTTGAGTTACCAGCGATGTGGAACTCGAAGGACCGCCAGGACGACCGGGCCTATAGCTTTCTACATGGACTGGAGTTGTTGGAAGCTTCTGGTTCGGTGTCCAGGAAGAGGTAGGTATCAATCGAGTAGGTTGTTCCGGTGAAAGTACCCTCTCAACCTTGAGACTGGCATCGACAGAGCCGATTGATGATACACTTAGATCGCGTGCTAGCTCGACAGAACCGATTGAAGGCGATTGTGGGACGGCAGGAAGGGGTGATGGATCAAGTTCCGGCGTGAGGATGGTATCCACAGCGTCGTTCGAAGATTCGCCTTTCTTCTTTCGACTACTTTCGACAAACTCCCGACAGACCATGCTGACGTACTTGGGCGTCGCACCCCGCTTGATAAGTATATCTGGTCCAACTCCCTCCAGCATCAGGTTTCGTATGATGTCTATGTACTGCTCCGCTTCTTCGGCCGTGAGACCTGGTTGTCAGTACTCGCGAAAGGTGATGTTGATAGACCTACTGGACGGCAGAGCCAGACTATCTTCCGGTGGACTCTGTATCAATGCAGGTGTGGTTGGTTTTGGTGATATCGATTGGCCGTTGATTGTATCCGATGTGGCCAGTGTTGTTGTATGTATGCCAGGTATAGCTTCCACAGTCTTTGGGGAGATGGGCGATTTGAGAACAGAGCCGTTGCCGAGTTGGCTTACATGTTGTTGATAGTGGTGCCCAATTTTTCCATGTTGCGCAAAATGTGTCGGCTGTGATTGTTGCGGAAAATGTAATTGTTGCGGAGATTGCGATTGATGCATCCGGGGCGTCGACTGCGTTGGCTGAGACCTGGGATATTGTGAAGGATATTGAAGTTGCGAGGTTCCACGAGGTCTAGTTGGAGGTCGGTAAGAATCGTATGCGGGTCTGGGAGGTGAAGATTTCTTTGTAGATGAAATTGGAGGGGATTTCGCAATGTGAAAAGGTAATGTTTCATCATCACTGATTTCCCCTTCTTCCTTGTCCTCCACAATCTCCTTTCCCTTTCCCTTGTCCAGCTTCATTGTGACTATAGGAGGCGTATCGGGCGGTGTAGCAATACGTGAAGTTTCATAGTCTGCGTTGTTGGTTGATGGTGATGGTGGTTGAATTGTCGATGCTGTAGTTGATACGGTTGACGTTGAAGTTGATACCGTAGATGCGTCAGACGCTCTGCCGGGGTGAACGAGCGCGGGGTTAGCACTCATCCGGGATGAGGCCGACCCCATGAGGAAGGGCGGGAAGAAAAAGGTAGTCAAGGACGTTGTGAACTAGTGGCGAGATTTTGTCTTCTGACTCGCCATTGAAGAGAAAGGCAGTCAGAGGGGCGGTGGTCTAGTCTTTATAGATGGCTGATTGTGGGTTTGCTGTGCTGATCTACGATAAGGGGAATGACGATGAGTATCAAAGGAGTGGTGGGGCTTTAACAATGGAAGGGGGAGAGAGAGAGGGAAGGGAATGCTGGGCGTTGATTGAAGCAAGAAGGAGAAGAGAAGGGAAGGGAAGTTAAACGCGAAAGAAGTGAGGCGATTTGTTTCCGCTGGGATTGGGTTGGGATGGGATGGGTTGGGATGGGATGGGTTGGGTTGAATTGGTCAGGCTAGGCTAGGATAGGTTAGGACAGGATAGGCTAGAGCATGCAGAGGCCGAAGGAAGCCGGAAGAGAGAGCCAAGAACAGAGCCATTGTCAACAAAATGCATAGAGCAATTGCGAGGAGCAGGAGGGAGTCGGAATCAAGAGTTTCTAAAGCATGTATACACTATTCTACTAAGGCATCAAATCTGTGAACCAGCACAGAGAGCCATTGACCAATCTATCATAACACAATCCAAAATCACACACACATCCTACGAGCTAGAACCAACGAAGTAGTTGAAGTTGTAGGTCGCAGGAGAGGTGGTGTAGTCAAACCCTTGACCAGAGACTGTAGCGACGTTCTGGCCGTTTCGGACGACTTTACCAGTCATTCCACCTGGGGCGTTGGGGATCTTGAGTTTGGTAAGACCGCCTTGGACAGAGAAGGTCTGAGTGTTGGATCCGGAAGTCAAGGTGACTTGGGCGGGACCGGTGGTGAGCACGACAGCGTAGAGGTTGTCGTCTGTCCAGTCCCATCCGGTAGGTCGACCAATGTAATCGGGTGCGTTGGCATCGTGTGCGTGAGGTCGAGACCACATGACGAGCGAGTCCTTGGTGATGGATGGGTATTGACCAGTCTTGAATGCAGTAGCGTAGTACTGAGTCAAGACGTTCAATCCTTGATGATCAAAGCCAAGAGTCCATTTGTCGGATCCTGCAGGGAGACTACCGTGGATAGGACCAATGTATGAAGACTCTCCGTAATCGTTCCAAGTCAAGATTTCAGTCTGCTTGACTCGGTCACGCATAGAGATGATCTGTTCCCATCGAGTACAGTAGAGCCAGTCGTCACCCTTGTAGATCCAGTTCTTGTTCCAAGTATCCTGTCCGAAATGGGTAAAGAAGTAAGGCGAGACGGCGGCCATGTATTCTTTTCCACCAAGAGCAGACATGTATCGTTCATCGGTGTTTGTCGAAATAGCATTATCTCCAACGGGCCAAGCGGAATTCCAGTTCAATTCACCATCCATCCAAGTATTGGACGAAAAAGTGGAAACGTCCGAGAAAATCGAAGGAACAAAGAAGATGTTGACACCCTGGTTCTTCAAGGCATCAACGTACTGAGTCTGCCATCCATTAGATCCACCGACACCAAAGTTGCAGTCGGATCCAGAGAAGGTCGAGACGAGGACTTTGCCATTGTGATGAGCCTGAGCAGAAGATTTGGCAAATTGAGAAGTGTAGCCGACTAGATTGTTGGCGTCGGATTGGGACCAACATCCAAGCGAAGTCATGTCGAGCGATAGGAACAATTTGAAACCAGTTCCCTCGGCAGCGGAGTAAGCAACGGCGGCTTGGTCACGCTGCCATTGTTCGGTACCGACATTCAAGGCGAAACCATCAATACCAGCGGCCCGAGCGGCATTGATATCGGTTACCCAGTCGGATCGAGAGTAAGAGTAGGTGTTGCCGACCATGTGGTGTGCCCAGACTTGATGCTCACCACTAGCGGAGGGGGGGTTGCCGGTAGTAGGTGGAACAGCCGTGGCGGTCGAGGCAGGGGCGGAAGTTGCGGAGGGTGAAGCAGAGGCCGAGGGGGAGATTGAGGCCATAGGGGAGGCGGAAGAAGAGGATGCGGAGGAAGCAGAGGGAGAGGCAGTCTCGGAAGCGTCAACGGTACTGGAGAAGAGGGTGGTCACTTTGGCAGGGGCGCCAGCAGTGATGATACCGTTCGATCCACCTGTGGGAAGGAGGACCCCACCAAGAGTAGCGGTAGCGCTGACCGGGCAGTCGGGTAGATCAGAGACGAGCTGGAAAAGCTCAAGTCCCCATCCACCACCACAGGTCTCGGTGTTGTCGCCAGGGCAAGGAACATCACAGTTGTTGGGGTTGTACTGGTATGCTCTGGACGGTTTAGCGCCACAGAAACATTCAGTACCTCCCTGTACACCACCGTAGATGAAGCCCTTGGCTTCACATTCTGCGAGACATTTGTCGACGGTAAGGCCGACATAGGCGAGGTTGGAGAATCCAGTCAAGATACGGTCGAACGAGTCGACGGCACATCCGAGTCGGGCCCATTCCGAGGTTTCTTCAGTGGGGGTTGTTGAAGAAGGGACAGGAGCAGTAGTGGTATTCGAAGGAGAAGGAGTAGGTGTGGGAGTGGTGGTATTGGTCGATGGTTCGCAAGCGTCAGGTGTGCTATTGTCCTTGTATAAGGATAATCGCCAGGCTTGTCCACACATTTCGGATGGGTCTCCGAAACAGGGCTTGTTGCATTGCGCATCGGCCACGACCGATCCACCGCTCCCATTGAATTCATTACCACAATAACACTGAGATTAGCGCGGTCCATGACGTAGGAGAGAAGCCTCACCTCATCACCGTACTCTGTACCAGCATAAGTGAATCCAAGTCGCTGACATTGGGTAATACACTGCGACGTAGTGAGGCGACTAGAGCGGTACGCGGTTCCGGTTAGGAGTCGAGTGAGGTGGGATTCCTGGACACATCCCTCGTAGGTCCAGCCAGTCGGGAGAGCGAGTTGACGTTTCTCGGGCAGATCTCCTGGACGTGCCTTCAAGTCAGCGTCCACTCCGAAATCAGTAATAGAATAACAACTCACCAATCCGTACTCGTCACCATAGTACCACCTTTCAGTCAAGCTGCTCCAGCTTCGCTTGACATTGGATAGCAGGTTGGCGACGCTAGGTGGAGCATGCCTTCCAGGGGGAGCAGCTTCGACTGCCGAGGCAGCCGCCAAGATAAGAGCAAGAGTTTGAACGACCGGCGCCATTGTTTCTAAATTCTACTGTCGAGTTGTTTAAGATCGGGGTCGGGACTTTCGATTTGCGTCGAGCAAAGAGCGGTTCCGAATTATATATGGATGTGTAAAAAAAGACTGTAGTAGGGCCGTCGAGGCTAGTCTATTCGAGCACCAGGCTCTAGTTGAATTATAAGGGGAGACGAAAAACCGGAAAAGAGCTTGTTAGCAGACCAAGAAGAAAGAATGAGAAGAAGTAGCTGGACAGATCATGGCCATTGCTTTTATTCGCTAGCCCAATCATGGCTGTCCTGAGCAAAGATCGCTCTCAGCCATCCCGAACAAGTAGGCTTTTGCTTTTACTTCTCCCTGGAGAATGGCTCAGCTCTAAGCCTAGAGCTTATAAGTAGTACTTCGGACTTTTGCTTGTTTACCCCCATCCATCGGTCCATGGTCTTGGTATCATGACGCTACTGGCGTCGTAGTGTTCACAGCCCAACAAGGCAAAATACGAGTTCCTAGGCCGTATTACCGTTGCGAATTACCATCCGATAAGATATATCTATTTGATCCAATATGAGTGATCAGGGGCATCAATTCACCGACATTACCTTTTCAGGGTAATGACATGAATTCGTGGCTTGATAGTGGCGCTAGTCTTGGTACACGGTCAACAACCACTTTTAGCTATTTCGTAAATGCATACCAAGCTTTTGGTACGTCTGGTAGTAAGTGCATCCGAGATTGGGTCAAATGATCGATCCGCCGTGATCTGCAGGCTGGATGGAATCGCTGCTTGACTGGTGTGAACGATGTGGCAGATGAGAATAGATGAGACAATCAAAGGAACTGTAGGCTGGAACAGACTAATAAAACGTCCTTTGAGAGTGGATCGTCAAGGTCCCTGTCACTCTTTTGACATAGGTGCCCGTAGTCATTAGAGGCTGCTAATGTGGTCGACATGGTGGTGGCCGCAGGTCAGACCCATCATCTATCGCTTTTCGTACCCACACTGCACCAGAACTCAATATCACTCACGCAGATTCTTATCCAACCCTTACTACACTGATCATGTCCGACTCAACAGAAGACGCAAGCGCAACTACCACGTCCCCTGATACATCAACCTCGACAGTCTGCGTGTACAATGACTCTGTCACGTAAGTGATTTCAACCTGTTACTGGCCAGGACTGACAGATAGCGACTTCCTTAAATGCAACAAGGAGAGATTCACTACTACTCAGCTCGTCGGCGGTGGGATCGGCGTCACAATGTTAATTTTCGGGCTAGCATTCGGGATCATCTGGTTCTGCCGACGAAAGAAAAGAAGAGCCCTTCCAGAAGAGAAGAAGAATGATATCGAGAGGAGTAAGAAGGCTGCCCAGGCAGACAGTGATGATGATAGTGATGATGAAGAGGATGAGCGAGAGCACAAGAGAGACCAGAAATCACCATCTGCTACTTCGGTTGCGGCTGCGAGAGCACGAGCCGCCCAACAAGCCGCCCTGGATCAGAGAAGATCCGAGGCCGAGAGAGCCCCACCTCGACCACCTCGAACCGAGCAGACCTTAGGTCACGGCCTCAATTCCCAAAGTCACAGTCACCCCTCATCTCGAGCTTCATCACGAGAAGGATCCCCTACCCCTCCTTCTCACGCTCGAAAACTCTCTCTCACTAATCCCGACAATCGAAACTCTGCCCGGGCTTCTCGTGTCGCCCCAGCTCTGAGCAGGCCTCCGTCTTCCGTGTCGAAACCTTCCCAACCACAAAGACCCCAGACGGCTTACCAGAATCAGACTCATCAACCAGCCATCTCATCCGGCTTGAGACCCCAAGATCCCAGGACCGTTCGAGCTAGCTCATACGTACCTCAAGCTGGTGACCGACGACCTTCCCAAGCCCAAACTGTCCGAGCTCACAGTGTTCACCCACCCTCTGGTAATCCCACCAGATCGTCTTCTCGATCATCTTCCGTCTCCATGTACTCTACTACTACCAGAAAGCCTTCGTATCAAGATATTCCGCTTCCCGCCCTTCCCGCCGAAGCCCGTCACAAAGTTAGGAGTGAGAGTGTCTATTCGACCGCTTCTAGGAGGGAGTCTCCTCCGGGATATACCTCTGCCTCATCAAGAGAAACCAGCCCCAAGATGAAAGTCCAAGCTCCATCTAGACTTGTAGGTAGTCACCCGGGTGCATCGAGGCAGTCGACGGCCGCAAGTGTTCAGACGTTTGATGATGCTCGTGAGTATCTTGGAGAGGAGAAGCCAAGGAGGACCCCAGGGAAACAGCAAGCTATCGCTGAGAGTCCAATACCGTATGAACGAGTTCCTTGAGTAGTTAGCCTTGTATCACAGTATCCATAAACAGCTCCTGATTCGAATGCAAAATATACTCTAGCTCCACTGATCTTTGGGTGGCAAGCGGAAATAATTACTTAAAGGGGTAATCTCGCTTCTCATAACCGGTATGAATGCGATGAGGAACAGTAAAGCGATAGCGACAAAGGGGATTTTTTCCGTTACACCTTTCATTTCATATACAACAAGACTATCAATACTTGGAGATGGCAACACCGCGAAAGACTAGATCAGCTGGACCAGCAGAGGATATCGATTTGGATCATCCCGAAGGAGGGGCTGAGGCAGATGCTCATTTAATGGGTGTCCATCCCCCTACAAGGCTCGAGAAGGAGGTGGGTCCTGGTTCCCGCTTATGACCAGAGGTCGGACATATTCTAGAATGCTGATGAATAGCTCGCTTTTTATAGCGCTTACCACCGAAATGAAACGAACAAGTTTATTCACTTTATTTTCGTACCAGCCTTACTTTTGTCAGTGGTCCATTCATTCTGATCCAGAACACTGCTGATCTGTATAGCACTGGTCTCATCCTTTTGAACCACCTCCGCCTTCCAGATTCGACTGCAAAGGTCCTAGCTCCCGGTGCTGCTATTCAGCCTTCGGTCGGATTGGTTATGATAGCAGGCTATTGCGGATATTATATCTTCCTCGACCCCGTCGGAGGTGTAAGCTTCACTACTCTTCGGACGTAGGATCCAAGCTGATATGTAGTCGCTCTTTTTACCCGTCGGAGTCGCTTTCTATCTGTTTTCGGCCTACCTCACTGTCGTCGTTCCCCACTGGTTACCATTTAGACACGCCTGGGGATGGAACGCCTCCGCTCTACCATTTGCAACGTACCTCTTTTTCGGATCATGGGTAGTACAATTCATTGGACATGGGGTATTTGAGAGGCGAGCACCGGCTCTTGTCGATAATCTTGCTCAGGGTACGTGCTCACTTATAAGAGTCAAGGTTTTGGGCTGATGTGTAGCACTGGTACTAGCACCATTCTTTGTTTTCCTAGAAGGGCTGTTCAGCTTTAATTGTAGGTCACTCGTCAGCTGAGTTGCGATGCTGACATGACAGACAAGCCCGCTCTGCATCGACGAGTGAACAATCTCGCAAGCCAGAAGGTCGTCCAGATGAACCGAGCCAAGGCCAAGTGATTAGCAGACGCATTGGGTCGGAAGGGGAGAAGTGAGGTCAAGGACCAAGGCGGGAGAACCAGAAGTATGTTGTCAACAATAAGTGTATTTCCGAGAGAGGCAGTGAAGGCGAAAGGCGATAGTAAAAGTAACTAAGTGAAAAGATGCATGACGTGAAGTAAATCTCCAATCCTATAACCCGACCAACCCTTCCTCCACCTGAAAATGTAAATCTACACGACCTGATTGTCAGCTTGCATCACCGCCTGGGAGAATACGAAAGCTGATCCACACGCTCAATCCCTCAGTGTAACTATGATCTAGACCCGTCATTAC
This sequence comes from Vishniacozyma victoriae, assembly GCA_017654735.1. Taxonomy (NCBI): domain Eukaryota; kingdom Fungi; phylum Basidiomycota; class Tremellomycetes; order Tremellales; family Bulleribasidiaceae; genus Vishniacozyma; species Vishniacozyma victoriae. The sequence continues at coordinate 3,452,150 of JADPYG010000088.1, forward strand.
CCAACGACACCCCCTTCCAAAAAGCCTCCCAAGACGGTCGACAAAATTCAGAAGAGGAATGCCTGCCCCTTGCCGGGACTGGACTGAGAACCATTACGGTTGGGTATGTTTTCGTCCTAGGGAAGAGCGTGTGGATTGGAAGGAGGGCAAAGGGGAGGGTATGACTTACTTAGATATATGAAGTACAAGAGAGAATAGAGTGAGGTTAGCTGAATTTTGTGCAGCGCAGGTGCGATTTGATGCAGAAATGACACGTCATACAATCTGAGCACACCTCGGCTCAGCAAGATTACACATATATGATACATGTTACAGAACCGACTGAACTCTATGTATTGACTACTGGTCCTCAGCAGCATCCTGCGGCTCGAATGGCGCAGCAACTTCAAGCTCCTCAAAGTGCTCAAGAAGCTCGTCCATGTCAATCTCTGGGAAGTCCTCCTCGTCATCTGCCACTGTACCCTCATCATCTCCTTCTCCGTCCTCGGCCATACCATCCTCCTCGACATCCATCTGAGCGGCAGCTTGCTTGACTGCTCCCTGTCTTCTCTTTCCACCTGCCATACCGGATCCACTTTGTCCAGCAGCCATCGGTAGATCTCCATCCGCTTCCCTCTGTTCCGTCTTGTAGAGATTGATTGCTCCACGCATCTCCTTGTCTTCTTCCAAATCTCGCAAGAAGAGCTCGTAATCCCTTTCGACGTTCCTCTGGTCCACACCACCCTTTCGTCCAAAGGCTCCACGACCGACTGTTCCGTCGGCGACATCCTCGGCCTCTTTGGCGATGGAACGTAGTTTCCATGCTCGAGTCCTAGCCTTTCTTCTTCGGTTGGGGTAGGTCTTCTTGACAAGCATGACATCGGGTAAACGACCTTGATCAAGGGCCTCGTATTCTTCGTTGTTGAAATTCGAATTGGTCAAGTGATATCCGAGAACAGTATCTCCAGGTTGTAAGATACCACCGAGATGTGTACGTGTATGGTAAATGCCATCATCTCCCATTGCATCGTCTTCGCTGATTCCCTTTGACTTGGCGTTGGCGAGGACGACCTGGGCATCTGCTAGGATGTATTTGCCTCGAGTAGGTCCGGAAGGCTCGATATCTAGGACGAGGAATTCGACGAGATCCGAACTTGTTGCAAGTGAATCGAATGGTGCTCGCCAGTAGACACCAGCGAGGACATCGGTTTGTTGAAGGGTCATGGGGTCCATTAAGTGAATGGAATTTCCGATCCGCGAGCACATGGTGAGGGGACTATACAATCAGCTTGAGACCTGGGAGACGCTTCTAGCTGACTCACGAGATGTTACCCCATGCCCTTGCGAGGGCTCGGGGAATACAAACTAGATCGTCCTTACAGATAGGAACAATCTCGACGGAGTACGTGAACTTGTAATTTGACGTTCCGTTGTGCGAGTCGGAAGAAATCAACTGCTCTGAACCTTTTATTCTGATGGTCAGCTCCGTCTGGTCATGGGCTCAGAAGGCTTACCTGACTGGCACGACTCCTGACAAGAAATCACACATCTTGATGGCGTTATTCCTCTCGGTGTAGAAGAAATCCAGACCATCCCTCTTCTCATTGATGTTGTTGGTATCCCTGATGAGTTAGCTGTATGCGCCCATACACGAAGCGGGGAGCTTACTTGTGAGCATTATGCTTCAAGATCAATTGCTCCAACCACAAGAACGTCCTCTTGTGCGTAACCTTCTGCCTGACTTGCACACTAGCCTTCCAAGTGTTCTTCGCTGCCAATTTCGTACATGCCGGACATTGCCCAGTGTGGACGACAAGCGTAAGGACGAATGTCTGTTGCAGGACAGTGTTGGCCAAAACCTCTTTCTGGATCGTGACCTTGATCTTTACTCGTCGAGAATGGGGCTCGGTCCAGATATATGATGCGTCGATAAGTCGGACTTTTTGTAATGGCCTTGCGATCTTCTTCAGACATAGGGCTGTTTGATTAGCTATTTTTCGAGGGATGAGACGCGATAGCTTACCAAGCAATTCTCGAGATTCGGGCTGACAATGAACCCATGATTGAGGTGGCGAAAGGAACCTCTCGCATCCTCTACAGAAGTTCAATGTTGCTTCCTTGGGGATTCCCTCGGTGATATCGACGGTATTTCTCAAACATCCAACACCTGTCAGTCAGCTCATGGACCACCGACTTCACGAAATATGTAGCTACTTACATAGTCCAGCACCATTCGCGGAAGAAATGACAGTTCCACAGTCTGCACATAAGATATAACTCTCATTTCCCTTTGTATCGGGCTCGTAATCCATTGTTGCGACCATTATGTATAAGGGGTATATTAGTATATAGATAGTTAATGTAAATGACGGAGCTTTGAAATCTTTGAGTCAAGGTGGAGGGCGGTGGCGGTATAATGAGAATAACACGTCATATCGGTTCCCCACTCAGGCTGCTGATTGTCCACTTGACACCACCAGCTAACTTGCGGGAATCACTGACTGCAGACAAGTGTAAGGAAAGCATGACTGAAGCAAGTACATGACGAACAACGGAACAATTCGAGAATGGGGAATATATCTTCGATGGCGAGAGCGTGAGTCGCTGCAAGAAAGGAATCGACCGCGCTGACGCCCAGCTCGACGGCTCTCGACTCTTACGTCGCCGAGCTAGGTAATGATATCTCATATGATAAGAGGTAAGCCTCAGATATGGCCCGGTCATAGCGCAAAGGCTCATTCACCTCCAGTCTTTCCTCGTCTAGGTTCCTCAAGACTATTCTAGCTCGACATGCGTATGGACCGCTAGTGCTCAAGATATTTATCAAGCCTGATACGACCATGTCCCTTCGGCCAATACAACGCCGTCTGAAAGGTCAGCTGATTTCGAAAGAGCCAACGACGATAGCTAACAATCCAGCGGAACGAGAGAGCTTAGCAGATATGCCCAGTGTCAATAGCTATCAAACATTTGTCGAGACGGAGAAGGCTGGTTACTTGATCAGGCAATGGATAGGCTCAAACCTCTACGACCGAGTCAGGTGAGTTCTATCCGCGAACGAGGGAAATAGCTGAGGATGTAGTATACAGCCGTATCTCGCTCCAATAGAGAAGAAATGGATTGCTTTTCAGCTTCTCACTTGTCTTCGAGATGCCCGGACCAGAAAGGTGAGCTTCATCCCACTGGTAGAGCTGACGAATAGGTCGGACATGGAGATATCAAATCTGAGAATGTCCTCATCACTTCCGACTTATCAGTCATGCTCACCGACTTTTCATCAGCCTTTAAACCAATATACCTACCCCTCGACGACCCATCCGATTTCTCATTCTACTTTGACACATCCTCTCGCCGAACATGTTATATTGCCCCCGAACGTTTCTACGCTGCCGACTCGGAAACTGCCAAGAAGAGGGCGCAGAAGACGAAGACGGACGACGAGATTGGGAATAAGGATGGAAGGGTTACCGAGGAGATGGACGTGTTTAGCTGTGGATGTGTATTGGCGGAACTATGGACTGATGGACGGGCGGTCTTCAATCTGAGTGAGCTGTTCGCCTATAGGGCCGGATCATTGGGTCTAGAAGGGCTACTGGACAACATCGAGGACATTCACGTCAGGGTATGAATCTCCAGTGTTGTCCCAAATCATCCACTGACCGGATAGGATATGATCAGCCGAATGCTCAGCAGAAACCCGGAAGATAGACCCAGTTTCGACCACATCCTCAACAACTTTCGCGGATCAATCTTTCCCGAATACTTTTACACTTTCCTCAGAGACTATGTCAACTCGCTGTCGGACACCCAAGATTCGGCAAACACACCCGATGGATTCTTGAAGAAGGTGGCTAATCAGCCTGGTACGAAGATAGATCGCTTGTTGGATGAATGGGAATCTGTTTCTATTCACCTGGATCAGGGCGGCGAGGAAGGTCAGTCACCCAGCTGGATATCATTCGTGTTTGAGATTCAAAGCTGATCGCGATCAGACGGGCCAGCGTTACTCCTGCTGAACATCGTGACTTCGTCAATTCGAAATTGCATCTGGCCGTCATCTCGACTCCACGGTCTGCAGCTATTCTTGAACCTCTGCCCTCATGTGCTGGACGAAGACCGCATAGACCGGATCATACCATTCGTGGTAGAAATGTTATCGGATGAAGTCCCAGTAGTCAGAGCGGAAGCTTGCCGGGTCATAGTTCAAGTGGTAAGCTATTCCTCGATTCCAACTCTGCAGCTGACAGTCAGGTCGAATCAGTCAAGTCAATCACTCCCCAAAATTCTACCTATATCCCAGAATACCTTCTACCTCAAATGCGCCACCTCGCCTCCGACCCCGATGTCTTTGTCCGCACGACCTACGCTCGAGGTCTTGTCCGACTCGCAGATGCAGCCATCACAATGCTAGAGATCTCACAAGCTACCAAGACCAACAAGTCAGAATTGGAAGCTTCAGGGATTGTCGAGCCAGACTACGATTCCATGTTGAACGAAATTCAAGCGGTAGTAGAGGAACAAGCTACGACCTTATTAGTCGATCCATCAAGTCAAGTCAAACGGGCTTTCTTATCTTCGGTCGCGGATTTATGCTTATTCTTTGGACGACAGAAATCGAACGAAACAGTCTTGAGCCATATCATGACGTACCTGAATGATCGGGATTGGTTATTACGCTTGGCATTCTTTGATGGGATTGTCGACGTTGGAGCTTTCATCGGTATCAAAGCAGTGGAGGAGTATGTCCTACCACTAATGCTTCAAGCACTGGCAGGTGAGTACCTGTTCATGGCCGAGCTCGGCAATAGCTAATGAGCAGACTCTGAAGAGGCGGTGGTAGCGAGAGTGATCGCTTCATTGACTAATCTTACCTCTGTGGGATTACTACCTCGGATCAAACTATGGGATGTCTTCTTCGCAGTCCGTGGCTTCTTGTGCCATCCCAATTCCTGGATACGCCAAGGTAAGCATCTCATCATCTCGAAGTGCATTAATAAATGATAGGTGCCGCTGGTTTCGTCGCCGCTGCCGCCAGGAAGCTGCCACAGCCAGATGTATGGTGTATCATGTACCCCAGCGTTCGAACGCTCCTTCAATGCGACGTTCTAGAACTCGACGACGCCTCAATCCTCGCTTCAGTCTCCGAGCCAGTGAGTCGCTTAACCATGAAATTGTATTTAGCTCATGATAGTTGTCGCGGAATACCCTCACGTTGGCGAAATCAGCTGCTCTCCAGAATACGCCATCTGGTTTCTGGCAACTCGCTCATGCCCCTTCATCCGCAAAAGCTAGCTTCATGAAGACTGCAAGCGCCACCCCCCTTGCAGAAAGGTGAGCCCACTCCGTAGACACTGAGCTAACGATAGTTCGGCTCTACGCGAGAAAGGCTTTTCTGCCGCCGACGAGAAGAAGATCATAGCTCTCAAAGATTTCATAGTCAAGCAAGCGCATGCTTCCAGAGCGTGAGCTTATTCGTAACCCCCATTTCGAGATGAAGCTGATCAGACAGGCGGGAGAGCGATACTACAACCTCCGCAGAGGCGGAATTGGTCGGCAGGAAAGCAGTCTCATTGACGGACCTCGGCGTCACTCCTCAGACAGTCTTTATCAGCCCTCGGACCGTCCGAGTGGATGCGAAAGCCGATCTCAAGCGGCTTCGACCGCTACTGGGTGAACCTCAGAGTCGTCGAACATCATTGGCGAGCAGGAGCAACCGCGGTCCAGTCGATAACCCCGTGGACGAGCTGCGGAAACGTCTGGCAACGCTCGACCCGCTCACCAAGACATCAGATAGGTCCCGTCAAACGTCAGAACAACCCGTCTCGGCTTCGGAACAGGCTCCATCCGAATCTGCTATTTCGTCGACACTCGATCTGGCAGCCATGGCGCATACTGGTCGCAAGAAGGTGGATACGAAAGGAGCCCCAGCTGTCGCGGCTATACATGCGAACGCAATCGGTACGACTACTATACACGATGAACCGGCTTCCGGCCGATCTACACCGACACTAGGTACCGCTGTCCCCGGCGGCAATGTCTATGCTAGCTCCTATGAAGGTCAGGATCCTGGCGTCAGAGCGTTCTTGGAACAAGTAGATCTGGAGAATTATCGGGAGCCATTACTGGACTTTGGACCAAGGGTACTTGCAAGTCATCGCAAGAGAGCTCCACGGCCGAAAACATCCAACAACCCTCAAGGGGTCACCCTCATCGGCCATCTCACTCATCATACCGATGCTGTTGTCTCGATTGTGACTTCGCCAGACCAAGTGTTCTTCGCCACCGCCTCGGAAGATGGTACTGTCCTCATCTGGGATTCCGCCAAGCTGGAGCGAAGTATCGCCTGTGAGCCTAGGCGGAGTTATTCGCTGGATAGTCCTATTACTGCCATGTGTCGGATCGAGAATACGCATTGTTTAGCTGTGGCTTGCGAGGATGGACAACTTCATGTCTTGAGGGTTCATGTGGCTTCTACAGGCGGAAGTGCCAAGTATGGAAAGGTCGAATGTGTCCGGAAATGGCATACGAGGCCTCGTGATGGTCACTTTACATTTATCGCCCATCTACAAGGTGAGTCAATTCTGCCGCGAACAGTGCTGATTGTAGAATCGTCATTACTGCTATTTACCAATACGTCCACGATCGCCCGACTCGACATCCGAACTATGGAGATCACAGCTCGATATCAGCACCCACTAGAATATGGTGTTATCTCAGCAATCTGCCCTACCACCCATTGGTGCATAGTCGGCACCACAACTGGTACTTTGAGTATCTGGGATCTCCGGTTCGGTCTGATTGTCAAGTCATGGAAAATTGATGGGCGAATTATGGCTCTACAGCTCCATCCAGCGAGAGGAAAAGGGCTTTGGCTACTTGTCTCGACTGTAAGAGCGGATGGCGATACACCACTGGTCAGCGTATACGATATCGAATCCTCGAAGCTTGTGGAGATATACGAGGTTCGAGCGACTAAACCATCATCTACCTCCCCTGGTCCTGTGGAACAAGCAGTCATCAGTACCAAAGCGGATCTCATCGCTGGACTAGCAGCAAATGAAGATACGCAACCGATGTCAGATTCCTCGACAGAGCCGATTCCATCGGTCCTGGCAATCATGGTAGGACAAGCATTCGCTTCGCTGGCAGCTCCGCCTCCTGAAACCGGGCTTCTCCCTGGCCCCGACCGCCCAGCTCATCCTGGCTGGATGGTAACAGCCGGTGACGACCGTGTGGTCAGGTACTGGGATCTGGTGAAAACGTCAGAATCCTTCGTTGTTTGCGGTTCACAAAAAGACCGTGATGTCACATTCAAGCAGTCTACCTCTGATCCGGCACAGTATTATACATTGCCAGTCAACCATCGACAAAATTCCGCTGGCGTGGATCGACATGCTGGTGTAGCTCAGCAGAGACAACCGCTGAGACCGCATTATGATGCCATCGCTGCTCTTGGGGCCGTGGAAACTCCGTTCTCGAGTTGTGTGATCAGTGGAGATAGGAGTGGGATTGTCAAAGTATGGAGGATGGAAGGGCAAGCCAAGGTCTAGTTTTTGGTATATGTTGTACGAGTAGTTGTATTATAGCTGCATGTGATTGCTCAACTGGGCTCAATGACCGAACAGATCGATTGATGGATCTCAGCTGGTGACGATGATGACGCAATACAGATCTGCGTTGATGCAGGTGACTACCCCACCCCACTCTACTCTCGCTCATTTCATCTCTTTTAAACAACCCATCTATCGCAATGTCTTCCAAGTCTGCCCAATTCTTCAACGCCGTCAAGGTATGCAGCTAAATCTCTCCTTAGCGAGTCAGCTGACAATGCAGAGCCGACGAACAATCTACCAGCTCACCAACAAATCCCCTCTCTCCGATGAACAACTTAAGACCCTAGTTGAGGAGGCTGTCAAGCATGCTCCTACCTCTTTCAACATGCAGCAGTCTAGGGCTGTTCTTGTTACTGGTGATATGCACCATAAAGTCTGGGATAGCGTCATTGAGAACTACACAAAGTCGTTCAAGGATGATGGTGAGTCTTTCCCTCTATCTCCATTCCTAGAAGAGGGGGCACATAGACGCAAGAGGGATCGATAGAAGGCAGCAAGGGTTTGAAGAGGTCGACTTCCTCCCAGGGAAACCTGATAGACTGTGAAGGGGACTAACGCTCGTAGAGAAGCACGTTAGCGACTACAAGAACAAGGTCGACTCCACCTACCGGACCGGGTACGGTACCGTTCTCTTCTTCGAGAGTCACAAGGTTCTAGAGGACTGGGGACAGAAGATGCCCAACTACTCCAAGGTCAGCATCTCTTCAAATGATAATACAGTCTGGCTGATATCCAGCAATTCTTCCAGTGGTCCGAGAATTCAGCTGGTATTCTCCAATACATCGTCTGGACCGCTCTCTCTGAAGAGGGTCTAGGAGCTTCTCTCCAGCATTTCGGAGGGATGAACCAGGATGTCAACGCTGGGCTTTTGAAGTTGTTGGGCTTGCCTGAGGATTGGCAGTCTAGTGCTATTATGCCTTTTGGTGAACCTGCTGCTCCTGCTGGTGATAAGGATTTCGCTCCTATCGAGGAGAGGGTCAAGGTCTTCACTGGATCTAACTAGATCGTAAATTGATAGCAGAGAAGGATTAAGCGTAGTTATGTAGCCGTTGAAGGAAGAGATGGTAGAGAGATGCATGTCGTGTTGCATCTTTCGATGACGCGACGAACGTTTCAATTGTACTTACATCCCCCAGTTTACACTGGCTCTACAGAGCCACATCCGCCCGGTATGAACTCGGCTCCAGGCCCATCCAGGCCATCGATCACGACCCCATTACTAGCTTCACCCAGGCATCGCCCAGAGAACAGAAGAGATCCCTCAACATTGCGCTACAACTCACTCCCTTCCCTTCAACATCTTCCATCGAAACGTCGCCGTACACCTCATGTCCAATTCGTACCCCTCCTGATCATAGGGCCTGTTTTAGTATTTGTACTATTCATCGCATGGGATGTATCGAGTTACGGGAAGTGTTATTTCAGGCCATTGTGTCGGGTACTCGGGGATGGAAATGAGACGAAGAAGGATGTCTGGTGGAGGAATAGTGGTCCATATGCTCCATATCGATCTCTCGGGCCTGGAGGAGGAAGAACAGGTCTACCAAGAGGATGCGAGATAGATCAAGTCAATGTCGTGAGTCAAAAGTAGCAGTTAGGAGACTAGGCACTCACCTGCAGCTACACCGACATACAGCTCGATACCCGACCACCGATGGTGGAAAGCGACTGTTATCCGCACTGGATAAACTACGAGACAGAGAGGTCCACATCCCTCGTCATCATCCCGAGTTTGCTTTCCTCGATAAGGCCGACCTGAGTTTAGAGGGATGGACATTTGATGGACTGATGGATCAAGGCAGGAAGGCGTGAGTTCCTTCGCATTGATGTCGAGACGAATCTTATCGGCAGGGCATGGAGATCTGGAGTCGGGACTAAAGCACGATACGGGAAGCTGCTACGAGAGGGAGACGGTGTCTTTACCAGGTCAGCTGGCGGTGGGCGAGTGGTTGAGACTGGCAAATACTGGCTCGAGGTGAGTGACGGCATATATGCCTTCGGGCGAGCTGATGGAGTAGGGTTTCAATGCCGCCAAGTTTCGGATCAGACCAGTTGATGAGCTACCTCTCTTGGATGTGATCATACCAGAAGAGGAGGTGAGACCGAGGAGTGAACGTCGCTGACCAGCAGACGGCGAACAATACTCTAGCAGTCCACAACTGTAAAGCCTACGATGAAGCGTATGTCCAACCATCAAGGCCAAACAACCACTGATACCCAGATCCCCAACACCTGGATCAGAAGAAACAGCATCAATCCTTGACCTCCTAGAAGGAACCCGAGAACGATTGAACCACTTACTGAAGCCTCAACCGCCCCTCGAGCTGGATGACCTATCGGCTCTAGCTGAGATGTGCGCTTATGACTCGCAAGCTCGAGGGACCGATTTCGCAACATGGAGTGAATGGTGTCATATCTTTGACAGTGACGAGTGGGAGGTTTTGGGATATGCAAAAGATGTAGGGAGGTGGTATCAGGTCGGAGAGGGTAGTGTGAGTCCTCCCTAGGCATCACAGGTTAGAGCTGATGATGTAGCATTTTGGAGCAACTATGGGTGTTAGTGACATTGCCCTTGTAAAATTCAAGCTGACAATTAGGCTGGCTGGATTCGCGAATTACTAGGGAGATTGACTGATTCCGAACCACAAAGCGGTCCCACCATAAACTCGACCCTCGATAGCGATCCCAAGACATTCCCAAGAGGCGGAAAAAGAATCTTCGCCGTAAGTTGCTTGACACCCATACTCGATCTTGAGCTGACGAGCAGGACTTCACGCACGATAATGAGATGATACAGATTCTGACCGCGATGAGGCTGCTAACCGTGAGTAAGCAGCATTAGCCGAGCTGATTGCAGCAACATGCGCCCCTCCCAATCGATAAAGTCCAGGATAAACGATCATACATCCTCTCTGAGATCATACCTTTCGGTGCCCAAATCGTGGTCGAACGTATAGCCTGTGAACTAGGTAATTGGGAACCCGACCCAAATCCTGAGAAGGGTAGGAAAGACGGGAAGAAGGATTACGTCCGGATACTCGTCAAGTTAGTACCCTCATCTCATTCGCGGGGTACCGCTGATCGAGAAGTGATAAGATCCAGAAGGTTGATCATATCGACTGTAAACAATCTGGATTACTTGAACATGGTCTATGTGAGGTGGAACTATTCGTATCTTCCCAGTCATTTGCGACTGATGATGTTGATTGGGGAATTTGCTCAGTCGACGACAAGGACAAGATGTAACGGAGATCCATTGAGTGGTTGTACATATGTATATCTATGCTGTACATTGTGAATCTATGACAGGATTTGACGGCGTCTAAGTCGACTTGACTGTAGCCTGTAGGCTGTCTAATGTGTTTTGTGCTGTCGAGAGGAAAGATTCCGGCATGCCAGCCAATTTTGCTGCTTTCTGTCCGTCAGCTATATCCACATCGTGCGATGGCATACAATAGCATGGGAATTAGTATTGACCCCCGGTCTGAGTCTGTACTGATAACTAAAAGCCCCGTCCTAAGTATATTAGCTTCGACCAAGAGAAAAAAGTGATAGACATACACCTTCATTAACGTCTGTGCAGTAAAAATCGACTCCCTCCCTGACCCTACCATCGTCCGTGTTCGTAAGCATCGTAGCTAGTTCGTGATAATGCGTTGCAAATAGTGTGCGGCATCGTATATTCTTCAACAGGTGGTCTAGTGTCGCATAGGCGATCGACATTCCTGCTTGTAAAGTTGTTCCTCTTCCGATTCTGAATCATCAGTAAGTGGCCCGACAAGCAATGAAACAGACTGACTCGTCCATGATGACCAACGAGCGATTGGAAGCTTGCCGGAGGATTGCTGCTGTCCTACTAGATCAGCTTGATCTCCCGAGGTTGAAGAATGCTTACTCAACCATCTCCAACATGAAGGTACTCCTATCCCTGAACAAATCATCCCTAGCTCCGATCCTACTGAACACTTTGTCTACAATCCCAATCTCAGCAGCATCGGCGGGGACGAAACTACCGCATTGCGCTAGGATACAGATGACAGCAGTCTGCCTTAGGAGAGTAGATTTCCCACCTTGATTTGGACCTGTGATGAGGTGTAAATGAGAGGAGGTGTTCATTGTTGTACTATTCGGAGTAAATGAGCGGGCTGAGGTGAGGAGGGCGGACTCGACAGCTGGATGACGCCCATTTGTGATATTCAGATTGGTTCTGGGATGTAAGCAGGACTCTAACGAGTGTCACCGTTAGCTTACGAGTTCGTCAGAGTTGGTCGAACATAATTCAGGTCCACAGCGGTCTGAGCGAAACTGAGCGAAAGATCGAGCTCATCGACAAGACCCGCATTTTGCTGAATATCTTCGCTGACGTCTACTATCTGTGGTCGTCAGCTGGATTTTACGTGCATATTCTGTGGATCTCACCATCTTTCTCAGCTCAATGAAGGCACGTTTCTGAGCTTGGACCCTCCGTTCCATGAGACTCTCACTCGATTCACCAAGTACGGTCCATGGCTTTTTGTCAGCTTGGCTCTGGGTATCAGGAGGGTCGGCTAGCTCACATGATAGTTGTACACTTTGACGCTCTTCGCTTCAGAGATGCTCTGGAATTTCCTGGTCTTATCGAGCTTGGCGAAATCGGCTTTCTTGCTGACTGCGATGTGGTACCCGTGACGCATTCCTTTCGTCAAGATGAGTGATTGAGTATCTGTGGCGTCAGCCTGATCGTACTAAGACGGTCAGGGGACGACGGACCATATCGCTTCCGCAAGACTTCCTGCATCTTCTCCTTCTTTTGCCGAATAGCTTCCATGGCGTCATGTATCTCCTGCATCTCTTTCGAGAATCTGTTTATCAGCCACGCTTCCCCCAAGCCAGTCGACTTACGCAGGACGGATCCACCACAATGCCTGTTCCCTCTCTTCCCTCTCGCGTTCTTGGCTTTCTCGTTTCGTCTCTTTATCTTTCTTGCTATTCGATGAAGCTACAAGTGCGTCTCCAGCGGCCTCGACTCCATCTGGATCTTCCTCCTCCCCCTCCATGTCCAAGCCCCGCAAGAGACTACTCTCATCCACTGATGCCTCAATCTTTTCGGCGCATGCGGTCAAACGCTTGAACTGGTTTACAAGCTCGAGCACGCGATTTCGACCTTCTGCAGAGGTCTTCGTATCAGCCTCGACGTCTCCCAGATCCAGCTTGAGACGGTTCAGTAACCGATCAACGCTTCTGATCCAGGTTGCCGTATCCCAAATATCCCTCGCCGAACCTCTTTGACTTTTGAAACGCTGGACGACCCTCATGATATCCCCGACGTCTTTCAAGGACTGCCGGAGATCGTCACGCAAATCACGCCGTTTGACAAAAGCTTCGACGAGCGATAGTCGAGAGTCGATAGCGTCAATATCAGTCGATGGGGATGTGAGGGTTCGTATCAGAAGTCGTTGACCGGGTGCCGTGACAGTCTGCGAGACCACTGATAAAAGCGTACCTCTAGCTGAGAGGAGCGTCGAGGAGCGACCATAGCCTGGTAGCTCGACCAGTCCTCCTGGTCTGATGGCATGTCTAATCTCAAGGGCGGCGAGGGTCGCGGCGTCGATTTGCATGTGCGACGAGGCGAGCTGTCGCAGTGGTTCATTCGGTAGTGATGGCATCGAGTCTCGTAATGCGTATTGCAAGTGATGTCGAAGCAGTGTGATGGCCTTGCTTTCGAGGCTTGCGCTAGTAGATGTCGCTGAAGAGGGAAGTGGAGATAGACCTTCCAGTAACGGGGCGTGAATAGGATCTGCGAACGAGACGTGCACACCCAGTACCCGAAGCAGATCCAGCAAATCGTCTGAGTCACCGCTCTGGCTTCCCTTCCCAGCCTCCCATCTTTCCCTCAGCGAGGAGTCAAGGACAACCTCTCGAGGTGCGACTCTTGCTAATTCGTCTTCAATCTGCCCCATATCCGAATCCTTCGAGAAGAACTCGCCTGTTGAAGCATCGGTATAGGCCAAAGAGATCGGCAGTCTGCCGGTCTCTTCAACATTTGACGACTTGGTACCGATAGCGAGCGCAAGAAGGTATCGGCTCTCACTTCCATTTAGCCAGCTTTCGTCGAGCAGCGTGCCGGGCGTGACCACCCTTCCCACTTTTCTCGGTTTTAATTCGGAAGGAGCGGCGTCATCTTCCAGTGGGATCTCTTCAACGAGTACAACCGTCTGACCTAGGTCCTGAACTAGAATCTTGAGGTACTTGTCAAGGTGTGTTATTGGGAATCCAGAGAATGGCCATGTCCCGCCTGAATACTTTCGATTGGCCAGTTTCAAATTGAGTAGTGACGATAATCGGATGGCGGGCGCGAAGTAAGACTACATTATCAGCACTTTGGGATCATGGGACACCAAGCCGCTTACCTCGTAGAACTTCCCTACTCGAGTCAGCACAACACAATATGGGAACCTCTTCCAATTCAGATATACCTGCTTAGCCAAAGCAGTATCCGGTATGTCCCCCGAAGCTATAGCATCCTTGTACAGTCTCTCCTCATCCTCAGCTACATCTACCGAGGGCGCATGATGTGGTTTCTTATATTCCGGCAATGGCTTCAGCGGCTTGACTGGCGATCCGGTAAGATCACGCTTGGTTTTGGGTAAAGCCTCAAAGTCGATACTCTCGGATTTCTTCTTTGACTTCAGAGCAGCATTCGAGCTTGAGATAGCTCGGATTGTTGTAAATCGTGGTGCGCGTTTGAGGCTACGTAGATTGATAAAGACAGTTGATCCTCTGCATCTTGCGATATTCATGCCTGGGGATCATCAGGTCTGACTCGAAAGTGATGGTGAATTGAACAGGACATAACTATAGATTTCAGCAGATTGATTCATACTCAGGCACGGTCCAACTTAGAACCATTGGGTAGTGGTGGAATTGGAACACCCTCTCTCCCTCTTGTTCAACACTCATCCCTTCACTCACTACCACTACAGGCAATATGCAGGTCGACGAGCCCGCATTGGCATCGTCTTCTAGGAGAAAGATTGTGCACGTTGTCGACCCAGACTACACCGACGTCACCCGGCAGGAGCCTTTCAACTATCGTTCTCTGCCAAGTCATGATCCCGCAATCTGTATTGATGCTGGTACGTCTACGTTCCTCATCTCAAGGGCAAAGTACTAAATGAGTTAGGCTCCTCGACATGGCGAGCCGGATTCTCAATCATGTCCGACCCTTATATAGACCGACCCAACATGGTCTCTCGGTACAAGGAGAAGAAGTTTGGAAGACAGTACATGCTGTTCGGGAAGGATGGGGATGTGGATGCCATGTCTCGGTCAAGTCAGAAGGCAATGTTTGAGGGAGATCTGTTGATACAAGCGGATATACTGGTGAGCCAACTCTGTCATCATGAGGATTTAGCCTGATGATCAGGAAAACGCACTGGACTACACGTTTCTGAACTTGGGCATAGATACGGATAGGATATATCACCCAATAGTGATGACGGAACGTCTTGCCAATCCTTTATACACTCGAGCAAGTGAGTGCATCGGGCCAGTCTATCAGATCTGAGCTGACTCGCAAAGTGACCTCTGAACTCCTATTCGAAATGTACGGTGCCCCGTCAGTCACCTACGGTATCGACTCGCTCTTCGCCTTCTCCCGTCAGAAGCGTCCGGATGGATTGTCAATCAGTATGGGAAATAATGCGACTACCGTCATACCTATCGTTGGTGGTCGAGGAATTCTGAGTAGATCGAAACGGTAAGCTGCTGTCCTCTGAGTAGTGCACAAAGCTAACCTTGCAGAATACCATTTGGAGGAGCTCAAGCTTCAGAGCTAATGCTGAGACTAGCTCAGCTCAAGTATCCCAGCTTCCCGCTGAAGGTCACGCCTCAACAGGCTACTGTAAGCTTATTCCGGTAGGACAATCAGACGAAGCTGATACAGCAGTTTATGGTCCACGAGACATGTTACTTTGCGTCGAATTACGAGGAAGAGATCCGTAGTATGGGAGATCCAGCGACTATGGCAGCACATACAACAGTTGTTCAATTCCCATACACCGAGGCAGTAAGCTCTTTCGCGACTTCCAGAGAACGTGGAGCTGATCTCATCAGGTGGTGGTCGAGAAATCAGAAGCGGAGATCACTGCTGCAGCAGCGAAGCGAACGCTGAACGGCAAAAGATTACAGGATATGCAAGCCAAGGCTCGAGCTGAAAAGGTGCGTCTTTGAGAGGGGAGTTGGACTGATCTTAGCTTGCCGCAAAAATGGTTGAATTGGAGGAATACAAGATCCTGGCGTCTGAAAGGAGCAGTATGAAGAAAGCCGACTTCGTCGCTCGTTTAGTCAGGGACACCCCATTCGACACTGAGGCGGAGCTAGACGCATGGATCAAGAAAACAGAAGCCGATATTAAGCGTAAAGAAAAGAAGGATCTAGGCGAGGAGGCTGAACCAGAGGAAGATCCGGTATTCCCGATGGTTGATCGACCTGATGCTGAGTTGAATGAAGAGGAGATCAGGGAGAAACGTAGACAGAGGCTCATGAAAGCCGGATGGGAAGCCAGGGTCAGAGCGAGGGAGGAAAAGCGAAAGGAGAAGGATAGACTAGACGAGGTCAAGAGGCAGGAGGAGGAATTCAGAGACACTGATCCTGTTGGTTGGTCTGCCAAGATGAGGTCTGAACAGGAGGTATGTGTTGGCGAAGTCCTTGATAGGTAGTGCTGATTTCAAGGACGTGATCGCTCGTATACAAGAACGAAAGAAGAGAAAGGCTCAGCTGGGTGATAGGAAGTCGGCGGCTGCACAGAGTCGTATGAAGACTATTGCGACACTCGCAGCGGAGGACGCTGTTGGTCCCGCCAAGAAGCGTAAGAAGGGAGGCGAGAAGGATGATGGCTTCGGACGGGATGACTCTGATTGGGCTGTATATCGAGAGGTCGTAAGTCACGCGAAGCTTCAACACTTGGTCGCAATTGACACACTAGGGCGGTGAGGAAGACTCTGACGCAGAAGAAGATGATCAGACTCTACTTCAAACAATCGAAGGCCAGCTTCTCCAGTACGATTCCAAGTTTACAGAAGACGAGACATTTGAAGGCCGCGCACATGCCAAGAACGCACTCATCAACGCATTCGTCCGTGGTGGACAAGAGGGCAAATTCAACCCCGAAGATATGAGGATGAATCACCAATTACACCTCAACGTCGAGGGGATCCGAGTGCCTGAAGCATTCTTCCAGCCTGATATGTTTGGACAAGATTATGCTGGGATTGGAGAATTGGCTGGATGGATCATGAATGGCTATGATGAGGATTTGAGGAGGCGAATGATGCAGGTAAGTCACCGAAATCTGCCCAAGATGATCGCTAATCAAACAGTGTATCTTCGTGACAGGAGGATCATCCATGTTCCCCAATCTTTTGCCACGACTACGCAATGAGCTTACACCGCTCCTACCTTTCCGAGCTCCTATGAAGATAGTCTCATCGCTTGATGGCGGTGACCCGAGACTGGAAGCTTGGAGGGGAATGGCGGAATGGAGTCGAACGGAAGAGGCCAAGGAAGCTAGAATGACGAAAGCGGAATACGACGAGAAGGGGATGGAGTGGGTCAAAGATCATGCCTGGGGTAATGTAGCTCCGTTCGAGTAGGATATTGTCAGCCAATTGTATGTTCATAGATAGAAAAGAGTAGCATGCAATATGTAGAACATGTGACACGGTGATACATGCGATTACAAGTCCAGTATGTATTTGACTTTGATGTGTGTTACAATGTAGAATGGGTAACAGAACTACTTCGAGAACACAATACTGAAACAATAAACCGAGAGACACCAAAGATGTGATAGTGGCCATGTATGTACAGACATGTCAAGTCAAGATGATGACGAATGCGATGAATTGGGAATGGGTGACATGTCGATTTTGAGTTGATTTCGATTTTGGATTTGATTTGATATTCTGCTTCTTTTCCGTTCCCCTCGAGAGTGATGATTGATACTTTACAATAAGTGGTATGATGATGAATAATGTCGAGAAAATGATTGTCGTCCTGAAAGTTTCGTGTATATGGACAGTAGTGCGTTTCGTGTATTTTTATTTTGTGATTGTTGCTTGCCCTTCAAGCCCTCACACCCCTATCTCTACCTCGACCTCGAGCTGGACTCTCAGCTCGTCGGCCCCTCGATCGACTCTGTCTGACTTCATCGTTTCTTCCCCTACTTCGACTTTGATTGTCGAGTACAGGAGGTAATAGACCAGCTGAAACCCCGTCGTCG
This sequence comes from Vishniacozyma victoriae, assembly GCA_017654735.1. NCBI lineage: Eukaryota > Fungi > Basidiomycota > Tremellomycetes > Tremellales > Bulleribasidiaceae > Vishniacozyma > Vishniacozyma victoriae. The sequence continues at coordinate 3,470,003 of JADPYG010000088.1, forward strand.
CCTCCTAGGACTTTCGCTTGGGAAGTACGACCTCGACCCTCGGCTTTTGGGGTTCGACCTCTATCCTGGACATGGGCTGGGGCTTCGTCGTCATCGCTTCCCGATCCATCGGCGTCGTAAGATACCTGTCGAGCATGAGCATTGGCAGCGATAGATCTACCCCTACTTCGTCCCCTTGATCGTGATCTCGTCCTTGACCTTGACCTTGATCGAGAGACACGACCAGATCTGGATCGTCGACCTCGGGCTAGTCGATCCGCTTCATCTTGAGCAGCGGCGTAGGCTTGTCGTGCTCGGAACTCTTCGCCAATGGGACCAGCTTGAGGAACAATGATGTCCATGGGTACTGATCGTACTAGTTCCTTTGGTGGTGATTGGGCGGGACTCTCGACTCGACTCGCAGGAACAGGAGCAGCGGCGACGATGGGTTCAGACATGGGAGTCGAGGTGGATGTTGATGGGGTCGTCTTGGCGGTTGATGTCTTGGATGACTGGGGGGCAGGAGTGGGTAATGAAAACGGTGCGAATGACCGAAGATAATTTGATAGGTTCCAGATGGCTGAATGTCGCTGAGTGGAAGGTGCCTCAGACACCTTTGGCAATGGGGGATGTTGTTGTTGGATCCGAGCTTGAGCCGAGCCTCGTCGGTGATGTGATGAGTAGGCGGATTGCTGGTCGTCCGTTACCATATCGACATGATCGTGATCGACATTATCGGTAGCGATAGTCGGTTCGTTGGCTTCCGAAAACGATATGGTCGAAAGTGTAGGAGTAGTTCCACCAAAGAAGAGGAGGTTGTCGTCGTTAACGTGTCCGGCAGATGATGTGGTGACGTCCACTTTTGAGACAGTAGCGGGAGCAGGTACTGAGTGAAGTCCTAGACCCGAAGATGTAGGAGGACGGGGAGGAGCAGCGGTAGAGCCGGTACCAGTAACGGAAGTCAAGGCCTTGACGATTGGACCGAGTCGACCAGCAGTCAAGCCGGCAAATACAGATTGGAGGCCACCTTTCGGCGTGGTTGAAAGTGGTTCCTCCTCGATAGTGGATTGGTTGGTCGCCGAGTCCTGCCTTCGAGTCCTAGCTCTACCCCTATCCCTGACCTCCTCATCATTGACTTCATCCCCTTCTCTCTCCTTGACAGCCTTGGCCCAAGCCATGATATCTTCCCTACTGCGGGATGAAGATGATGAAGCAATGGCAGCAGCGACTGAAGATGAGATTGGAGATTGCGATTGTTTTCGTTGAGTGTATTGTCTTGATGAGAGGTAAGATGGGCTTTTACCAGTGATAGAAGCAGGAGTTGGGGTCTCGGAAGTTCGGTGAAACTCGGCGGGGAGTGATGGTCGAGCAGCTCTCGAGGCTCGAGACGCACTTGGTCGAGCAGTAGATCCGGTACCCATCTTGGATTTCAGGCCGAGGCCGACAGCCTCATTATCGCTACTCTCTGACGTTGAACAAAAGACTGAATCGAGAGCGAGGGGTGTGGTAGCTCCACTCGATTTGGATAGACCCCCATTACCAGATGGGATTCGAAGTGATGGTTTCTTCAGACCGGCTACGACGGGTGTAGTGTTGGAGGTAGTAGCGTAATGGGTAGCTTGAGGCTTTCGAGCGAATGCGGGAAGAAGTGTGCTATCACGTCGAGCTTTCGGGGATGATGATTCGAGAATATGGGTTGCGGGGAACGAAAAAGCACGTCGGTCTCGGACGGCTCGGTCGGATGTAGGAGTGACAATTACAGGTGGGACAACAGGTGCGAGGGGTGGTCGTGAGACTGTAAGTCGTCGAGGGTTCTTGGGCAGCTGTATGCAAGATGATAGAGGAGTGGTGGATGTGAGAGCTTGGGCATTGGGCGTAGCGGTATTGAGGTCTCCCTGTCGACATTGTTCTGAGCAGTATGGGGTTCGAGCATCGAGCTGTTATGTCAATTTCGATCTCGCTCAAGTAGAGGTTACTCACTGTTTGCTTTGAGCACGTCAAGCACCAGTTTACATCCATACCCATATCCATTTTGGCGATCTAATAAAGTCAGAGTCTGTTTTGAGGGGAAAGGGAGATAGTGGAGCGGGAGTGTGAAAAGACTTGCCTTCTTATGTATATATCCCAGCACGCTGCAAAGGCAGGTAACCTGTCGAGAAGCTAGGCTTTTGTGCGGTAAAACCTAACACGCTGTAGATGTTGCTTCCCCACTTGACTAAAAAGAAGTTTGTTAGGGCGCGGCGTAATAGTCGAGAGCGCCTCGACTTTGGTTTTATCGGGTAGACGTAATAGATGTCGACCGAGAAAGCGATGTATGGACAAAGGAGAAACCTTTGATGCGTTTATTTCTAGGGCCCCCAGAGTGATCTGCAGGGGGGTCAAGGTGGAATAAAGGAGAAGAGAACGTCGTCAAAGGTCGTAAAGGTCGTATAGATGGAGCGTAGTCAAATCATGGCGTAGGAAAGAAGATTGAATAGGATCGTCGTTATGATTGACAATGTGAAAATCGATTTAGGCGAAGGCGAGGGTAGTGACGATGATCGGTCGATTATGAAGCGAGTCGATATATGATTAGGGGTAGAGTGGGGAAAGAGGGCGTTGAAAGGTATGGGAAAGAGATGGCTTGGTTAGCTACGGTTCCGAATAATGATGTTATGAGCCTTTTGTTCGTGACAGGGGATAGGGTGTATTTTGCTTGCTTCCTTTGATCACACCCAATGACCAATACGAGCGGGCAACGTGTCTCCGTCTTCTCACATTCCGTATCTCAAATACTCGGCAATCCCCCCATCTCCTTACTTCCTTTCAAACACACACAAGGCTTTACTCTAGACTCTCGGCCGCCAGTTCCGCTCCGGAACATACGCTCATCCTGGGCGATCAAGCCTTATTCCCCATTCCTTTGAATTCCTTTTGTTCTTCTTCGGCGACCCCTCAAACGCGTTTCCCTTTCCCTTCCATGGCGCGGCTAGCCCAGAGCCAGCGAGATACAGAGCGAACAAAGCTCGTCATCAAGCCACCTTTGTCATGCACACACAGAATCACGAGATAGTATAGAGACCGAAACTTACGAAGAGATATCTCCGTCGGGCTTTAACTATACTCGATGGTTTGTGCTTTGATAATATCGTGTTCTACGCTTTGATCGCTATTGATTTTGGGCGTTAATGTCGCGCCGAGCAATCCGGTAGATTGTCAAAGGACGTGTTGAGGTCCGGCCGGAATGGTTCTAAAGAAGGTAAGCTCGGGCGATGACTAGATGGTAGACACGGAGGGGCGTCGAAGTGGGGAAGGCGTCGACTTCGATGGATGGGACGTGCATAGCGATAAATGGGGACTTTTTCGCGTCATTAGACGCAACCCGTTCCTCATGTCCATCTCATGTCCTCATTGGTATGAACCCCATGTACACGATGCAGTCCAGTCCCGATAAGGATGGCGTGACTTACTGTAATTATATTCTATTTGCCTCTTTCCTTCTATAGATTACTTGATATGCTTAGCGCGTTTCAGATGTGGTAATGCGGATGACGGGTCGAGAAGTGATCGATAATGGTTTTATCATTCATTGCGTTTGAGCGAGGGTCTGAACGATTGAACAATCTGATGGGGTGGGGGAAGGTTTGGGAGCGGAGGGTAGGTAGAGAGTCGGGTCATAAATCGGCCATCGGTTACGTTTCCGTATCGGTCGGGGTCCGAAGTTTAATGTGGGCTGATTTTGTAGTACTTTGGGGGTAATGTATATGCCTGCGAGTTTGGCCGTCGTATTCGGGACAATAACCAGTTTAGAGTATATATGTATGGTGTGGGTTCAAGTTTCGTCGTTCCTTGCTTCTAGTAAAGATATACAGGCGATAGATAGTTCACTGAAACGTTTCTGGAATCGTCCGATCAGGCATGAGGTCCAAGGGGAAGAGCCTGAACTACGTTGCACTGCAGTTGGCACACGAATCCACCATAAGACCCAATTTCGAATTTCTATCAGGCTATCTCTCTCTCGCTTTGGGCTACGCTTAGCATGCCGAGTGACCGGAAGGCTGGCTTCGATCTTTCCCCTTGATTTGCTTACCAGAAATGGTCACCGGTTACGTGTTCCAGCCATTCAGCTCTTTTTGTCCAGACGTGTTGCATCCGACATGTGACGTAAGTGGGGGGCCGACGCCGCAGGAACTTAGATGAGGAAAAAAAGCCAAATATTCAGGACACAATACAAATTATGGGACAGGGAGAACCGTGGAGTCTCCCCCCTATTGGCAACTTATCGCCAAGGCTCCTGTATCTTGTGCTGCGATGTCTCGGCGCCATCCCGTCTTGATCTGTCGTCTGATGCGTGGGACGTCGGAAAGACCCTGCCGGAAGCGGATGAGGATACCTGAGGCCAGTATTTGGATTATTGCCAATGCGAGTTTGGCAGGCATCGACGGGCTTTGTCAACACGTGGATCTGAACGTATTATTACATTCCGTTGGTCATTCGGCAATTGCAAAGTAATCGATGGTAGTTGTAACATACTGTAACAGATCTGATCTATCACTGTCACGCTGACTTACACATGACGCGTGTACAGATCTCTTCTGCGCAGTCAATATTCACAGCTTAACCATCAAGTGGCTGAATTGATCTTGGGAGATTGGGGAGATAGTGCGTGGTGCGAAAACAGATCTGGGCCTTGCAAATGATCACGTCACACCGCTTACGGCCCGGCGCACTTCATGACTGACCGAGTCTGACTGTACTAACAGCATCCGGTCCGCGAGGCCGTCTGACCCAGACGAACGTGACTTGGGGCTGACATGTCGCTGGCATTTTCCAGTGTTGACGCCACTCTGTGAGAGGCCCAAGTCGGTATGATTTCCGTATTTCATGGATTCCATGAACGCATGACGAACGATGGACGGGAAGGTGTAAATAATCATTCTGTTTGCTGGAACTGCCTTGAACATCCATCGAAAGGAGGTGGCAGCACCGAAAGCAACCCGCGGCGCTGCAAGCAGGGAGCGCCGTATCACACAGTATTTCCCTCAAAGTGTGACATCAACGGCTTCGACTGACGAGCTCCACCTGAGGAACAAGGTTGAAGACAGCGCAAGGAAGTATGCTTTTATCAGTGTGGGAACGAAGGAGTGGAGTGGGGGCACGTGAGGGCGGCCATCGCAGACTGCAGCTTTGACCATTTTCCGAGAGTCAGTTATATTACCTGGGTTAAGGTTTTGACAGCTGACTATAGACAAGTGATCGGGTACAGGGTAAATGAGGAGGTCTATGAATGAGAAATGGGTGAATGAGGGCTTGATCACTTCCGAAGAAAGCATCGTTGCGAGTGGAGCATGATCATTGGTCTGAGTTCGTCTTTGGAATGGTCAGATCAGTATGTGGGGTGCTGTGGTCCACAGGCAGATTAAATGAGTAATGCATGCGATAAACATCAAGGTCGTCATTTCCCTCCACACCATCTCTCCAATCCCCGCCTATGCCTTGTATCGATCCCCAATGGGCGGAGGAGTATTTTCGACTCTCTGCTTGATCTTCCACCCGTCCCTTACTGGCATCATCCTCTCGAATACGTAATTCTCAATGACCCTCTGACTTCGCGTCGTCTTCTTCCCTGCTGTCACCGTCTTCAATATCTGCCATCAGCACCTATCAATAAAATCGATGAAGGGGTAGATTTTGACTGACCTGGTTCGAGTCGAACCTGACTGCTACCTGAGCAACTTCCGTTTCCTCATGAACCTGTGCTATCCTAGCCCATAAGATCTTGGGCGGTGTTTCTCCCATCGACATAATCCATTCCATCCTCTTATTAGCTTTAAGCACAGCTTGACCATGTGATAAAGCCTGTCCCATCGCTATCGCCCTCAATTTCACTCCATCATTTCTACTCATCAGCTTATCTTCCAACCCTTGAATAAGCAGTGGACTTACTCGGCGATAGCCAGGTTGTACTCCCCGTATATCTGTCGTAGGTCGAGCAACATCGGTATATAACGTTGTGATGGTTTTCGATTCGTTAACAAGAACTTTACGCTTTCCAGTGTTGAGGTCGCAAGTCTGGCAGGTGCTGCTCCTCTTTTACGCATTTGTAGCAGACTACGAATCAGCTAGCTCCTGCAACCGCCCTTCGATAGACGTACGAAGCTCTCGTTCCTCCCCAATAACGTTTTGCTCGGTCCCACATATATGTAAAGAACCCTTTCTGCAATATCCACTCTGGCTTGAACGGAGGTTCAACCGTCGATTCTACCATCAGCATCTCTCCCTTCTCTATTTGACAACGCACCTAAGACCTGTATACTAGCAGACATGATATCCATCTGTCTTCCACTCCGTCTAAGTGCAGCCTGCTGTTTCTGACGAAGTGCAAGTTGCTCATCGACTCGCTGGACCGATGAAGAAGCAACTTTTGTTGGGGCATTTGCGGAGGATGACGCATGGCGGATTGCTAGTAATATCGCTGATCTTGAGCCGGATTGCCTGGCGGGTACGAGGAATGACATGGCGTTGAGGACGATTAAGTGTTGGCCAACTTTTTCAGAGGTGGCTTGAAAGGGTTCACGGATCAAGGCACGGAGATTGGATGACCTCCGCTCCGCCGACAGATAGATGACATGTACAGGACGTGAGTGGGGTAAGACGTTAAGATTTATGCAGTCCCTGTTCGAGATCCTGTATCACTTGACACAAGCTAAGATTAGTATCGAAAGATCAAACTAAACAGAAGAGAAAACGTATATTTCGGTGCTTGCGCTTGGACCTCACACGGACCTGAATGAACACAATCGCATTTCGAACTTCCCTTCCTCATCTCAAGTCGTCCAGCTGCATTCTGCCACGCCTGTCTCCTTGTCGACCGCCAACAACAGCTGCTCGCACACGGGTGACAATGTCATTACCAAGAGGTATGCTGAAATTACTGAACACGCTGACTACTAGATATCGAAACCTTCCTCGCTTCCTACCCCGGTCAACGAGATGATACGACCTCCCAACCAAACGTCGCTTTCTACAGGAATGAAGGCAAGATGCAACCTGGAAATATGAAGTATGAGGACTGGATGAACAAGAACGGCAGGGATCATGAGGAGCTTGAAGCCAATCAGTATGTCATTCACTATTTTCTTCACTGACATCTCAGTGGTTTCATCCAATGTGAGCTCTTGCCATCGGACTTGAGTATTGGGCTGATGTATAGGGCTATTTCCGATCCGTGAACACGGAGTCAATGGTCGTGCTGTTCCTCTACAGTCGCATGAAATCGAACCGATGTCGACTGATCCAGTCATACTGGGCCGCCCGCTTCGTTCTTACCAGGCTGTATGTCCTCGAGCTTCGCACGCTGATACCAGATGCTCGCATTCTACGGCATAGACTTCAACGAAGGTCAACTCCGTCCATCTTCTGAATCCAAGCAAAGGTGTAAGCATCCACGCCCGTCATGATGATGATCAGCTGATGAGTAGTCAAGAACCTATCCCATAACGCTCACAACCTCCTCGGAATCACCCGTATCCTCAAGCATTTGTCTGAGATAACACCCCTTCAACCACACGCCGCACCCCTCGTACTATATTTCACAGCTCAGCATTCAGAGGGAAATATCAACCTCAGTGAGGGGACATATCATGGTGGAAGTCTTGATAGGTGGTGGAGTAATGTCTTTCGGGATGAGACTGAGAGGAAAGAGGTTAGGGCGATAGTCAAGGGGAGAGGTGGATTTGGTGAGGGCAAGTGGGGTATGAAGGTATTTGGGGAGTGGTGCGAGGCCAGGGAGATAGCTGGCTGGACCGAATAGTAAGGAGGGCGGGAGAAGCAGGCACAATGCCGGAAAATGACAAGTGACGTAAAGAGTTAATTGATACATGCCGAATACCATACATGCATCCAGCCATAGCATTATGGCTGACACTGCCGGACTTCCTTGATGCAAACCCGGGAGCCTCCGCAGCAGGGTAAGTTACAGTAGCGACCGCTAAAGTGCTAAAGTCAGCATTGCAAATGGTCAATGCTGAGAGCTGAGACATCTATCGTTCCGAAGCTTGAACCCCACAAAACGATTCCAGGTGTATGGTACCGGGGGATCTGCAACTCAATTCCTCAATAACTCCCGACAACAAGATGCAAGAATACCCTATAATCCGATCCTCAAGGCAGACAGCTGACATCGGTTGACGTCGACAATGCAAGCACGCGGTCTATGAAAAGACGCCTTTGAGATACCTCTTGATACCCAAGGAATGCAAGTTTTGCTTGGCTGATGGGCATTTGGTAAGCTTTCAGGAACATGAAGCAGGAACGAGAAATTTGTATTTGTATATATTTGGGGGTAAAGAGGTATTTGCGTAATGCACCGCTTTCGTCTTTCGAGGGGGGTAATAGAGGGATGAACGTGCATGAGAGATAGGAGATGAGTAGCTGCGAGCGCAGTATGAAGATCATTGTGGGGTCGGTATGTGACGCTAGTGACGCAGCAGTCTTGCTAATTAGTTCACTTCTAGTTCTGGTCTAGCGTTTCAAATGTATTGTGTTTACGGTCGTCAGATGAACATGTTGTATTCAGGGGTAGCTGCGTCTCTTGCCGGAGTGATCGAGGGTGAGAGGAGTACCCTATTAAACGGGTAATAACCCTCCCGGCAGATGTGTCCCTCTACCCCTTGATCTTGCCCTGAATGCAAGATGCATCGTCATTACCCTGAGATCAATCAAGAACTGGAAAACCAAAACAGTCCATACGGCCGCCAGTGTCAGCTCGGTCAGGATTGCATCCTTGCTTTGCTGTACATCTGTACAGATATCTTCTATTCAACCTGTAGATATACTAGGATTAGACTACACTATATTGTATACATCAGGCTCAACGAGATCAGCACCTGACCGCCAAGGACACTGGATAAATAACCTCCAATAGATATATAATCAAGTGAGTAAACATCAAATCAGCACAGGAATGAAAGGAGAGATTCGCATGTTTTTGGCGGAGATCTTCCCCTTTTGCCCACGGTTGGCAGGTTATGAAGGGATGAGATCGGACAAAGGAACCTTGGCATGTCATTCACAGCGAGGCGATGAAAGAAGGAAATCAGGACGAGAAGATTGAGGCATAGTTGTCAATAATACATTCGCCTGGTCATCTTTGTTCTGTGTCGGGGTCTGCCAATTGAGACAGTGCTGATCGTCTCTAGGCTTCGATCTGTACTCTACTCTACATATTGTCTGAAACTCGACCTGTCCACCTACACCAAGACATTCTACGAGACATAATACCAAACATTTTTGCAGATCTAATCTACAATTTTCACCGGATCCCACTCTACCTAATTACAACACCCACCTATACACTCCACATCAAGTGTCATCACGCTATCATTGGCATCGTCTACATCGACTGCCCTATCGACTCATACACCTGTCGTCGCCTATTAAAACCACCTAAAAGTACGGGCACCCGCATCCTGCAGTCAACGTCCAAGACCTTCTTGGCATTTTAGTTTTCTTACGACATCAACACGTTAGCACCGACTACTGTCGATTTCAATATACATTCCTGGAGGATATCACAAGATGGCTTCGCGAGCTGGTCCAAACCCGGCAACTCCCGTTTCTTCCGTAGCGGCATCTACAGCTCGAGCTGCATCCAGCGCTGCGCCAGCTGCTAGTTCGAATGCTGCAGCCGCGAGCTCAAATGCTGCACCTGCCTCTTCAGCAGCTAGTCAAAGCCGATCGGCCTCGTCAGCTGCTTCTTCAGCGGTCGCCTCTTCGTCTGTCGCTTCATCAGCAGCCGCATCATCGGCTCCAGCCTCATCCGCTTCTTCGCTGGCTGCATCATCAAGCGCTATCGCCAACTCCAGCTCCAGCTCCGCTTCCGCCTCAAGAACGACCGCTGCAACAATAGCTTCGGCCGAAGCTTCCTCTACCGCCAAACCATCTGGATTAAGCGGTGGTGCCATTGGTGGAATAGTGGGAGGAGTCGTAGGAGGTATTGTCTTAGTCGCCTTGCTCTGGATGTTGTTGAAGCGGAGGAAGGAGAAGAAGAATAGGGTTCCACCTCCGTATGTCTCCGCTCCCTTCCACTCCCCGCGAGCGAATGCTGATGAACAGACCCCCTCGTGATTTCCGTGAGATGACATTTAATGCTTCCTCGCGTCCTAGGATGAATTCCAACAACATGATGTCGGCATCACACCGTGCTAACTCCTATTCGACTCGTATGTCTGATCTATCATTACAATGGGCAAAGCTAACAACCAGTGCTCCAGAACGGCCGTCCGTCCTCACAGTACCCATCTGCTTCGAGAAGTCCATCATATTACCAGACTTACCCGATTGCGACTCCCTCCACACTTCCCGACTCGCCTCCAATGCCAGCTTCCATCAGTACCGAGTCACCCACTGGCAGCTCCGGCCACGGTCACGGTACTCCAGTCATGAAGCCCGTCCTTGCACCACTCCACACAGGCTTACGCCGAGAGGGTAGCGACTCCTCCAACGACCAGGAATTCGGTGTATTGCCAAAACATAAATCATCAGTAGACCGACTCCGATACGAGGGGTCTGAACGAGCACCATCGCCAGCATCCATGTCGATGAATGGTGAAATGTCGTCAAGAGCCACATCACCCCATCCATCAATGTACGGTTTACCTTCACCTTCTACTTTCCCTCGACATTCTTTCAACCCAGATGGCGGATACCCCAGGCCGCAAAGTATGACATCGATCTCATCACGCGCACAAAGTCAAAGTGGTCGATATCTACAACCTCATGCTCCTCATGGTGGAAGAGTCATACAACCTCAAATGCCAAAACCACTAGGTGCAAGGCCAGATTCATCGGGTGATTTCTTTTGGGCAACACCAAAGCCACCTCAGGGATTTGATGTTGGTTTCGATGGAGGTCAAAACAGACGTATGAGTAGAGCGGCCTCTGAATTGGGTACGTACAACGCTTCTTACTTGAACGACAGCTGATCAGTAGAAATGTACCAGAACGGAGGATCTTATCAACACGAACCAATGCCTTCTTCTCAATCTAGTAGATCGACAATAGCCAAGCCACCACGTATCCACCAGACGAATTCATCAGGCTCACGTCAAGCACATCACAGTCAGTCGATGCAGTCAATGAGGAGTGCAAGATAAAGCTTCAGCGCTAGCGATGAGAGCGAAGGAATAATGGACAATTGCGCGGACAATGATCCAAATCGTCATCATATACATAAAATATAAATTCATCTGTAGCACCTATTTAGTCCATCCATACATGCACCTTCCATTATCCGGTTTCTACTCTCTTCAGACTCGATCCGTATTTACGCTCGACCGCCTTGAGATGTCGTCGTTCTCGGCCTTGCGTTTAGTCCCAGTTTTGGGCGGCTTGTGAGCTCAATCCCTACTTGGTCAGCTAAGGACGTGCACTTGGGTGACAAGCACTCACAGTAGCTCCATCTAGTTGGTAGTATCGTACCCGCCAACAAGTGGCCGTTAACGTCTATATGATCTCGTCCAGACCCCTCATCCTCGCCCATTCCCCTTTATCAATCTCAACCTTTACAACATCCCACATTTGAACTAAAACAGCTCCAATATCCCTGGCGATCCCCATTCCCTCAATCTCATAAGTCCCCCCATCAGTCCTAGGATAATATCTATCCCGATTTTCGAAGATTTCCCATTCTTCCTCTGTAGTTGGTGGTGCTCGAGTTTCGAGGACTCTGGAAAGGAGGAGTGAGGAATTGTCGATTGATTCGAGGGATCCTTGGATTGTGCGATTATCTTTCAGAAGAAGGCGTAGAGTCGTTCCTAGCAGTGCTCGAAGTTGGTGGGTTTGATGAGCGTCTGTCATTGCGAGTAGATGGCTAGTACTCGTAGTGCAATGTGCTCTGTTCTCTGAATGTCAGCTGATCGGAGAAATCCGATAAACCTGGTCGATGGTCGGAGATATCCGACGGATAAACTATTAACAGTGGTATCTTGCTCAGCATCCCCCTCTCCATGTATCAGCAACAACATCTAACTCGCATGTAATCATGATTGATCATATTCAATGAATCTAGCATCATCTTTAACACTCAAGAAGGTATCCAGACGTTTATTGATTATCACTATATATACCCGCAATCCTGGCCCCGATATATGTTCTTTCCAAAAACAATTCAACACTTTAACATAAACAAATACATATCCCGAACTATATCTACAACATATACAAAGATGTCTACCTCTAGATCAACCGTCAAGGCTGTGTATGCTCGAGAGACTCCTGAGGGGGTAGGTGCGATCGTGAGGCGATCTATCGGTAGTCCGGCTCTCAAGAATTTATCGCCTTTCCTCATGTATGTCCCTTTCCCCATATCCAGCACCGCTTCGCCTACTGATATATAGGTTGGACCATGCTTCTATCAAGAAGGGCTCAGGATTCCCTGACCATCCCCACAGGTGAGCTAGCCTTGCCTTCATAGTAGCATATAGCTGACAAGCAGAGGGCAGACCACAGTGTCGTATCTCCTTGGAGGGATGATAGCGCATGAGGACTCAAAGGGGAACTCTGGAATGTGAGTGTTTGCCGTTCCCGCACCTGGCCCTTTCGGCATACTGTTATAGGATAGCGCAGAGTTGCTGACGTATCTAGTCTGGAGAAAGGAGATGTCCAGTGGATGACAGCCGGTCGAGGAATCATGCATTCTGAAATGCCATATTTCGACCCTGATCCTACAAAAGAAGTAAACAGTGAAGGTCTACAACTATGGGTCGATTTGCCCGCTAAAGATAAATTCTGTGAACCCAGCTATCAAGAGAGAAAGGCCGTAGAGTAGGTCCAGATCTGTATTAGTCAAGAGCGATGACTGACTGGTAGTATCGAGACTGCACAACCTGCTGAGGGGGTTAGTGTGAAGGTCATTTCTGGTGTATCTGGCGGTGTCGAGGTAAGTCATCACACCTCCAACGTGAGAAGTGCTGAGAATAGGGGTTCGTTCGACCAGTGGGAGGATGTTGGTTTTTCGATTTCCGAATGACCCAACCTGGATCCACCGTCTTCCAACCTCTACCTAAAGGCTGGACCGCTTTTGCGTACAGTAAGCTTCTGCTCTTCATACCTCAAGACCCAGCTGACAATAGTCATTGACGGACACCTACAAATTGGAGAAGACGCTACGAACCATGAGAAATATCATACCCTCGTCTTATCTTCCAAAGACGGCGAGGATGGTGTCCAACTTACCAAGCCCGAGAACACGACTGGCGAGACTCGTTTCGTATTAATAGCTGGTGAACCATTGGATCAACCGGTCGTTCAGGTATGTCCGCCATTACTTGATTAATTTAGGCTAATGGGTAGTATGGACCTTTCGTACTGAATACTCAGAGACAGGCTATGGAGGCTGTTAGGGATTTCAGAGAGGGGAAGAATGGGTTTGAGAATGCTGTTGGATGGGAGAGTAAGCTTGGCAAGGAGCTCAGGGGTTAAATGCGGGAGTAGAGATGCGGTCAGGGTGTAGATGTTGTTGAGACCGATATAGTATGCAATGTATAATAATGTAGACAAACAATACAATATACATATAGACAATAACAACCTCTCCGCTATAACCTACTATCCACCTTTGCAGCTTCCGCCCTATCATCCCTCTTCTTGCCCTCCTCCTCCACCCTCCCCGCCATGGTGTTACCCAACTCACCTCCCATCTCCTTGAACCCCTCAACAACCCCACTCCAATCCCCACCCTTCATCTCCTGACTCATCTTATACCGCCCTTCAACCCTATCTATCGTAATCTCAATCCCAACAATTCCCTTCTTTAACAAATCAACGTATTTCTCCGGTGCATCGCTCACTTTCCATGATCCACCTGATTTCGGTTCGTTGGTGTTTGTGAGATCGTTTATCTGTTTTTGTAGGAATGAAGATGCGATAGATCCTTTATCGAATATCTTGGCTCGACCGTATACTTGAACTGCCGAGTAATTCCATGTCGGGACTACTTTACCAGTATCGGGTTTAGTCTCTTTATAGTATCGTGGCGAGACGTATGAATGTGCAGGAGCATTGAACAGAATTAAGACTTCTTCTTCCAGCTCCGATGGTCCTTCCCCTCCTTCACTCTTACTAATGTGCGATGCGGGATCACAAATGACTTTAGTCTGAGGGTTTGCTCGAGCAATATGACCCCTTAATGTCCCTAATGATCCAGGTGCTGGTGGTGTCTTAGGATCCTCTTTATCCCAGTTTATAGAATCGTCTGAATCGAGTACGAAAGGAATATGCGTGGTTAAGATGGTTGCATGGGTAGAATGTTTGATGGCGGTCGTGAAGAGTCCAAGGGGGTTCTCACGGATAAAAGCGTGTAGAGCTGGGATACTCAATTCGGCGTGAACTGGGCGGATGTACATTTTCGCCGATGGTTTCTTTGTCGCTCGACTAGCTCTCTTGGTACTTTGAAGCTGATGTCACTTGGTATTTGTACAACAGATACATGAAATGGAATACAAGGTAAACGATTAGTTGAGTCGTGACAATCTCCGGGCGGCAGATGACCTCGCTTGGAAATACGGGTCAAGATCCCGGAGAAGCGCGATAGCGCCTGCTGTCACCTATCAACAGCGACAGCTTGCAGCTAAACGACTCACTCTGGCCTGCCACCAGTACAATATGGCCTCTAGCAGTCTGCTAGTCTGCCAAGACGATTCATAGTCATCATACAATATTTACAAGAATCTCTACAAGAAAGCAAGAAGCCTAAGTATATTTCCACTGCCCCAAACCCTCTGACCAACTCTGTAACCCAGCGGAATTAGATTCCCTCAAAGCAGCTCGGAATGGGGCGGCAGCAACGTTCCCTTCGTCCGATTCGACTTTACTCTCTGCTGATGTAGATGCTCGAGCGAGGACTCCCAATCCATTGCCACCGAGGGAAGTGAGGTGGGGCTCAAATCCTTGATTCTGCAGTGTCGAGATTAGGGAGTTCAATTCTGATTCTGGGAAATCTGGTCGTCAGCCTGAGCACAGTGATAGAGACGATAGCTTACTATCGGGAATGAGAGTGAGAGCACATCCGCCACCTCCTGCTCCAGTGAGCTTGGTAGCTAGGTTGAAAGGCTTTGATCCAGTAGAAGCGACAATCATTTCTAGGGATGGATGCGAAACACCAAGTGTGACAAGGTGAGCGTGATTGTCCCGAATGAGAAGCTGCTCGTCAGCTTGTGGTCGACATACCGACGCGGTCAACTGACCTCTAATCTCGAGACTAGCTGAGCACGTTCAATCTGTCCTCCACCGAGTAGATGCTTGGCTTCATCCGAGATCTCCTGGATAGCCTCCATGATGGGATCAACGATATGTGGCTGAGCTACCCGTTTGGCAGATACACCAGCAACCAGCGACTTAGTATCCCTAGGAACAAGGGTGTTGGTGAGAAGTAACCTGATTGAACTGAATCTGTACACTGTCAGCCTCTAATAATGCAAAGCGACGGGCAGCTTACCCATTGAGTGGAACTAGACCACCCTGCCTGCCGCCCAAGGAACGTGTGAAAGCAACAGCCCCTCCGCGGACCGAGACTGCGTTATCGATACCGCTCGGGTTACCATGTAGGACCTTTTCAGCCAAAAAGGCATATCCGTCAATCAAGTCTGTGTCGGTGCGTGAGAACCTCTCGTTCTGGGGCTTGGAAATGACAGAATGGGCGAGGAGGAGTGATGATGCCGCACAGGTCGAGAAGGCTGCTGACGATCCGAGGCCGGCTCCGATAGGTAGATTGGCTGAAGCAGTGAATGTCACGCCGGGCCTGGATGTCAGCTTTTTGTTCCGATCCTAGGTGAAACGAAAGCTTACGAGTTCTGATCACTTCCGCCAATCATCATGTACAAGTACAAGAATGCAACAGCAGATCCCAGTTCCCTCTTGTCCCTATCCCCATTATCGGCAACTTTCTCAATCGCGCTCAATAGTTCCGGATCGAGATCTTTGTCGACCTGGGTTTTCGGTCTCTGAGTTCGTAGTGGCATCAAGTTCCATGGTAGGGAAGCGATATCCCACTCCATCTCTGCTCCGACGTCTGGGACTTCAAGGCCGACTTTACCATCGGCTCGGGGTGAGAGGACGGCAAAGCATCTCAGGTTGACACTGGTAGCGATTGCAGTCTATATGTCAGCTTACCCAATGATTTCGACAAATGCACGTACCACACCATGAACGACAGCGTGTTCACCGAAGAGAATAACTTTTCCAGGTGCTGCAACGACGATATCACCTTCCAACTGCTTCCTCTGGCCCTGCTTGAGTCCTAGAGTCCTTGATACACCATCAACAAGCCGATCGACAATACCAGTATCGGGTCGCTTAAAGTTCTTCGCTCGTTCCATGATCCAAGCCTCCTTATCTGTTGCGTAGAGCTCTTCTGATCGGGATTGCGAGATGGGAGAGTAAGACAGATCATGAACAATAGCTCCTGCTGAAAGGAGGGAATGTTCTAGATCATCCATGAGATCTTGGGGGTCTTCGATACCGACACATAATCGGATCAAATCTTCTGGTAGACCTCTCTCTTTTCGTACAGCTGCGGAAATTGAGGCATGACTATGCGTCAGCGTAATTATAGAAGTGGGTCTGGGACTTACGACATGAGACAGGGCATACTGATCAGACTGTTGACGGCACCGAAAGATACACTGATACCCCATAACCTTGTTCCTCCTACGATCCTTTCACTCAAAGCCTTGTCATCAGTGACAAAGGACAAGACAGCCCCAGCACCAGTAGCCTGTCGATAATGGACATCTCGCTTAGCGTGATGCTTCAATCTTGGATAGTGAACCAAGAATCCCAGGGAATTCAGGTAGAGCGAAACCAAATGAGCGGTATCCATCTGTTTATCCATCCTAAGGGCCATAGTCTTGACTCCTCGCAAGAGCAGGAAGGCGTCGAATGGCGCAAGACCCGATCCAACGGAATTGATGAGGAAACCGATCTTTTGTGAGATTTCTGGACTGGCGACAGCGACGATACCGGCCATCAAATCGTGGTGACCTGATAGGTATTTCGTACCGGAATCGTAAACTACATCGGCACCTAGCTCCAGTGGTCGCTGGAGGTAGGGGGACATCATGGTATTGTCGACGACGATAATGGCGTTTGGTGCGGCGGCCTTGATAGTCGAGCTGATCAATTTGATATCGGCGACTTTTAAAAGTGGATTGGTAGGTGATTCAAGTAGGACCATGGCCACCCTGATATCAGCTCACATCCTGCACCGTGAATATGGGGACCCACTTGTTTCCTGGTCCAAGGTGAGGCTCGAGCTCTTCCACTCGGGTAGTATCGACATGACGAACATCAACGCCGACATGAGACGATAAATATGTCAAAAGTCGATGCGTTCCTCCATAAATGTCATCTCCCGCTAACACAGTCTCTCCAGGCTTGACCATCCTCAAAATAGTATCCAAGCATGTCATTCCCGTCGACACTGCAAAAGTTCGATGAGCACCATACAATCTAGCAAGATGTGTTTCTATCATCAGTCCGTGACTTTTTGAGTTGTAGTATGGGTACTAACCTAGAGCTGTCCTAGTAGGATTTCCAGACCTTGTGTAATCATATTGCCCATCTACACCCTTGAAAGTAGCAGTCTGGTAGATAGGAGTCGAACTAGCTCCATATTGATCTTTGGATTCAACAGCTGCGCAGAGGGTAGAGAATCTCCACTTTGCTGACCGGTCGACTTCAGAGGAAGCTTTGCTGTTGTTGTCTGAAGAAAAGATTGAGGTAGCTAGAGATGTATCGGTCGGAGACGGTGGGTCTGTAGCTGTATGGGGAGTATAGGGTGCCATAGTGTATTGTTATAAGTATGGTAGACGGTGCACTAGGATAGTGAGGTCTCGAGTCGAGATAACTTCGTCACGCCATCGACTAGATTAGGAGGAGCCGGAACCATTTTTGATAGGGAGATTAGGGGGTCCAGGAGGGGCCCTTTCGCACACAACTGTCATGTAACCCTTCTATGCATACAAAAACGATACAGCCGTCTGGCTTGACTCACTTGCCATCTCTTCGTACCCTTCCTATTCTCACTTAAGTCCAAGTCCAACATCTCTCTCAAAAGGAAGAGTGTAACACGCAATAACCACGTGTCTCAACATGCCGTCATGAGATCGTCTGTCTGAATTTTGCTCACATCCTTAAGCTCTTTGTCCTCATACTCCTGCTCATCCTCACACCTCCGCTATTCTCCCCACATCCCGCCTCAGGCCACAAGAGAGATCATGCTGGGTCCATCTTCTATCAGGCAAGCGCTACGCGTCATGCCAGTCGCCGGCCCAAGTAGATCTAGGCAATTGGTCACGCGATCCGCTCATTTCGATCGATATACAACTATACACGCTTTCTTTACCCGTCAAGCTCTCTCGCCCGTTCCAACAACAGTATCACAGAGGAGATGGAATTCAACAAACAAACCCCAGGAAGGATGTGAAAACTGTTCAGAACGTCGTATACCCCCCACCCAGACCAAACCTCCACCGACCAAATCAGTAAGGAAAGATCACGCACAGGATTATACGCCTTTCATCAGACGTTTGATAGCCAGTTCCAATGCTATTCAATCGGGTTCACCACATCGGCCGTCAAAGGAGGAATTGTTGGCTGCTGCTAGTGGGTGGTGGCAGAGGTTACGGATTCGGATCAAGTGGTTTACGATTAGAGGATGGAGGCGGTTTAATACGGATGATTTTAGTGCTTTTGCCAGTTGGTTCGTCTTGGGTAACAGTGAGTTTGTATTTATTCTGTGATGAGTAGTTTGCTGATTGTAGCCCTTTGGATCCTTATCGGAACGTAAGTTGTACTGCTTGGTGACTGCGATCCAGCTGACAATCAGGACGACCTTCGTTTCTGCCGTCTTTGCTACCCTCAACTCCCTCTCTTTACAGGAATACGTCGCACGTTGGATCTCAGACTACCTGACCTCCGAAACCGGCGTGACTGTCATGTAAGCTACCCCCGCTCCCTACTCGATGGCTAGCTAACAACCAGCTTCGAATCAGCAATAGTCCCCAAGTGGAAAGCATCAACAATCACTTTCCGAAACGTCTACGTTTCTCGCCGCCCAGTAGATACCACAACAGGCAAAGAGAACCGACCTCGAGCACACAAAGCTACTCCGCCCAGTCCTACCCCGTTCCTCACTTCGGCAATGTCGCCTGATACCTACCTTGCTGCTCAGCCTGCTTCTGAGGGGGACAATTATACGATGTATGATATCAATATTGATGAGGTCGATGTCACGTTGAGTCTATGGAGGTGGTTGGATGGAAAGGGGTTGATTAAGGATGCTAGCGTCAAGGGAGTCAGGGGGGTGATTGGTAAGCTATCACTGGAGTGTAAGGCAAAAGCTGATACTAAGATCGACGATCAGTATGGTGGGATACATCCAAGCCACTGCGACCAGAGGACTTTCGTCACGCGACACGCCCTGGAGATTTCGAACTGGATAGCCTACATATTGAAGACGCTCTCATGACAATCTACCAACCGGGAGGTCAACGACCATACAACCTATCAATATTCAACGCAGTCATCGGACCATTTAGGAAACGATGGATGTTTTACGACTTAATGAGCGCCGAATCAATTACTGGACAAATGGACAATTGCCTCTTCAGTCTCCATATGCCTCAGAAACTGGGTAAAATCATCGGTGATAAAGGAGGATTAGTCAAGCGAATGGCGAGGTTTAGGATCGATGGTCTACCCATCGAACATGCTCAATATGGTACTGGCCACACTGGGCCCATATCATGGATCACCTCTGGCCGACTTGATGCTGTACTCGATATCAAATTCCCATACCACCCAGACGAACAAGTAGATCTAAGAACAATATTCGATCAAATCGGCAGAAACGTAGCTACAATCACAAATTCCGGTGTATTGGATAGTAATGACATTTACGAAAATCCAAATAACACAGAAGGACCTAAAGGAGTCATACCTGGAAACTCGCGATTAGCTCGTCCGCCATTAAGAGCACCCCAGGCGCCACCTAGGGAATTATCGGATGATGAAAAGGAAACAAAGAGGGAAGTCACTGTTGATATCGATTTGAGGTTTAGGGATTTGAAAGCGGCTGTACCCATGTTCACCTCGGATTTGAGCATGACGAATAACGCCATTATCCGACCTGTGGTTGCTTTCATCAAGTAAGTCATTCCTGTCAATATCGAGGCCAAGCTGATGAATAGTGCAAATCGTACTTTAATTCCGATCCACTGCTCAGTAGCAGCAGATCTCACAGATTTCGACGGTTCATGGACTTTATTCGAGAGTACGTCTCCTCTCCATGCTCTTGACTCCATTAACGTTCAGCTGGTCTAATGACCTCGGTCTCGTCACAGATCCAAGACGCTCTCACTCATCATGTTCAATCAGAATCAGCGAATGTTAAACGGATCCGACAAGTTTCATTTTGGGGTATACAAAGGGGTGCAGAGGTTTTACTGGATACATTGAGGAATGTGGTTGATCCTGTACATGCGCAATTGGCGCCTAATACGAATTCTTAGATTTAGAACAGATTTGGTTTTGACGATATCACGATCAGTATAATAATGTATTTATGACACTTGAACATTTATGGGTGAGGCAATTTGGAAGCTGGAACATGACTGTCAAGGTGGATGGTATGGCACATCGTTGCATAAGGAAGTATAAGATGGTATGTAGTAGACAAAGACATATACGCTCTGCTAATCCTGTCAAGCCTTTCCTCTTTGAAGTATCATTCGAGTCACGATAGGGGTAATCTAGTTGTCAATTATCTTTTGAGTAATAGTAGGAAATGGATACTTACCTCACAAAGTACGTGATGAAGATGAAACAGAGGAATCACCCGACGACAGGAGTGAAGTTCTCAGCGATGCTGTACCAACCAACATTCCCATGATCATGTTCGCCCCCTTCACAGCCCTGAGACCTGACCTTCAAAGCCGCATTGAACAATCCCAACAAATAAGGAAGAGTAACCCCAGCCGCCAATTGAGGAGTCAATCTCTCAATCTTATTTCCCCCATCATCATCCGCCAAACACTTCAGAGCGGCCTTAGCGAGTGATACATTCCCCCTTTGTGAAGCAAGGGAAAATACTCCCCAAGGATCTTTATGGACGTTATCGTGCATCGAGAAAACGGCTCGCTCGGCAACGGATGGAGTACCGAGGGTATCGCAGAGTGAGAGGAGTTTGTCTTTGTACGCCCATACCATTCCTGAAGGGACGGGTCGCATTGACATGATGTCGAGGAGGGCTTTAAGGATTTTGGTAGGAGCGTTGATCTGGATGGGGGTGTTGGTGATTCCTTCGTGCTTGAATTTCTGTCGGAAGAATGATCTGACATCAGCACCAGGCGATGGTGAGCGAAGGGTGTGGGAGCAGATGGATGGGGTAGAGAGCTGATTAATAAGGGCGGAGAGGTGATCGAGTAGGGAGGTATAGAGACGTGACCAAGAAGGGTGTGGTAGAGATGTGATCAAGAACGATAGACGAGGTAGGGAGAGTGAACGAGGTAGAGTGTGACAAGATGATGAAAAGGAGTACTCACGAATGAGCCTTCAAGACATAAGACTCAACCTTGAAGATCCTACCATCACTAGACCTAAGTGCGACATCGGCATTAGGATCTTCATAAGTGACTTTATGATTTCCATTCTTTGATGAATCGGTAGATTGGGAAATCGCTCGGGTGTGGTGATGATCGACATCGTTGTGACCGTTTCCGTGAAGGTGAGTTTGTTTTTGTGAGAGAGCGAGAGCTGGAGGTTGATATCCTACTTCTGCGGTAGCCATTGTATTCTTTGTTGGTGTTGATAATAAGATGAAGTAGTTTAGAGCAAAGTTGAAGTTGGTCGAAGTGGATGAAAGTGGAAGGGGAGTTGGAAGAGTCATGAGAAATTAGAAAAGCAAGTCAGTCGAGGGGATATATATCCCCTAGGAGGAACTGTGGGAAAAGCCGTGTTGGACGGGTGGATGGGGATGGGGTTGTCGTACGACGTTGAGTGGAGCCTTTGGGATAGTCTGTCTGTTTTCACAGGATTGTCTTTCCCGTCGGATTTCGATAGTTAGCACGACTTGATAGTCTAATTTCGGGGATGGAACACGACGCTGTAAGGGATCTCGGGGCCAATATCAGCGTTTTCGGAGAGGGGCACAAGGGGCGCCCATGTTAGCATGCGGTGTCAGTATGTGTGAATAAGGATAATATTGCCTGACTCCCAACACGATGCCCGGTCCGATCTGTGAAAAAAAGGTCTAGCATCCCAAATCGAAGCATATCTAATGAGAACCCTTCCTTTATAGCCACTCGACACTAGATGTATATCAGCCTCGCCCCTCTCAATTCTGAAGGAAAGGAAGCAAGACTCACGTTCCTGGTGGTTTAGAAGTAACATCATACACGACCCTGTTGACTCCTTTAACCTAATTACATTAGTAAAACACGTTCCCGATCGGAGAATGAGGGATCTACATACCTCGTTTGTTATTCTTGAAGAAATCTTCTTGAGGACTTGAGGAGGGAAAACGAACCAATCGGCAGTCATGAAATCTTCAGTGGATACAGCCCTTAGAGCTACGACTTGGTCGTATGTTCGGGCATCTCCTGCTACACCGACTGCTTTGACGGGTAGTAGAGCAACGAAAGCTTGACTGATTTGATCGTATAGACCAGCAGCTCGGATCTCGTCAATGTAGATATCATCGGCTTGTTGGAGGATCTTGATTTGGTCTCGGGTGACTTCACCGAGGATACGGATAGCGAGTCCAGGACCGGGGAAGGGGTGTCGTCCGACTAAGTGTGCTGGGATATCGAGTAATCGACCGAGTGCTCGAACCTCGTCTACTTGTCAGCTAATTCCTATTCCCACCAATCACACTCACCCTTGAAGAGTTCCCTCAATGGCTCAATCAACTTCAATCGCATGTTCTCCAACAATCCACCGACATTATGATGTGTCTTGATAGTAGCCGAAGGTCCCTTGAAACTGATACTCTCGATAACATCAGGATAAAGAGTTCCCTGCAACAACCATTCAATCTTTCCCTTTGCTTCACCGCCCTTCTCCTCGACTTCCTTTTCGGCCTGAGCTTCAATCTTGAGTGCTTCAGCCTCGAATACTTCGATAAAGGTGTTTCCGATGATTTTTCGTTTCTGCTCTGGGTCCTCGATACCGGCCAATCGGTCTAGGAAGAGGTCGGATGCGTCAATGACTGTTAGGTTAACACCTAGGTTCTCGGTCAACATGTGGTGAACCTTGGCTCCTTCGTCTTTACGAAGGACACCGTTGTCGACCATGATTGCGTGGAATCTAAGATCAGCCTCAGTTCAATAACAGAGAACGCTGACTTACCGATCACCGATAGCCTCGTGCATCAACTTGGCAGCGACAGTCGAGTCGACACCTCCAGAAACGGCACCAATAACCTGTCCCTTTTCACCACAAATCTCCCTAATCCTAGCAATCTCCTTGGGGATAAAAGAGTCCTGACATCAGCTACCACTGATACTGATAAGAGGATTTGAACGAACCATTGACCATCCACCTTTGATACCACAGATGTTCTTGACGAAACCGCCGATAACCTCTTTACCCTTTGGACTGTGCGAGACTTCTGGGTGGAATTGGACACCAAAGATTGGTTTGGATTCGTGGGCGATAGCGGTCCATGGTGATGTTGGGGTGTGGGCAATGACGACAAAGTTGGGAGGTAGAGATTGAAGCTGATCTCCGTGAGACATCCAGACCTATCATCAGTGTCTGTTTATCTTTTGACAATACACTTGACCCACCTGCATACCCTCTTCTCCAATATCAATACCCTCAAACAAGCTGTCCACCGACTTGTTTCCAGTCTTGACAACAGTAACATTCGCATGTCCGTACTCTCTATGCGAATGAGCTCCAACCTCTCCTCCATGCTTCCTAGCAATCTCCTGTAATCCATAACAGATACCCATAACAGGTACTCCTAATTCGAAAACAGCAGGATCAACATGAGGTGCGTCGGAGTCGTAGACCGAATAAGGAGATCCAGAGAGGATGATACCTGCTGGTTTCCATGATAATTCTGAAATCTTTTGAGTGCATGGTAGCATCTCACAGTAGACGTTGAGTTCTCGACATCTTCGAGTGATTAGATGAGAGTATTGCGATCCGAAATCGAGGATGAGGATTGTATCGAACAAGCTGTGAATCTCGTCTGCTGGCATCTTGTGTATAGGTATATGTATAGATGAAGTATATCCAGACTAGTTAGTTATCTCTACTCGTAGATTAGGCGGAAATCTTTTCGTACCTGATTGAGTAGAACGCGACTCTTGTTTAATCCTACCATTTAATGTTATAGGTGGAGGTAATGTGGGGTAATGACCGCTTGCGAGTTGATGTAATGGTGCATGCACACTCTGACCATTAATCTATTCAACAACAGGATGTCCAACTTGAGTATCCACAAAGCAGCTCTAGAGGGTAAGGTACTCGCAGATTTCCGATGTCCAGCTCATCCTCAGGTCAGCCGGGCTTAGTCCGAAGTATCCTCTCTGAAGATTCAAAAGCTATAAATTCCAAAGACGCCGTAAGCTTGCTTGTAATCACAAGATGGGAGCTGAGAGTAGGATGGTCGAACACCACTCCATTGGGCAGCTACTACATCCAATTTAGGCATGGTCCAGCTGTTATTATCAAACTCGCCAGATCTAGAAATGAAGGATAGTATGGGATGGACCGCGTTGATGGTTGCTTGTATGCCCCGCTTTTCTTATCTGTATAGAGCTAATGGAAGGCGCTTCGGGACATCAGGAAGTGGTTACCGAGCTACTAAATGCCGGTGCGGATCCAAAGACGACAAATGAGAAGGAGCAGACGCCTTTGTACGTCTCAGCTCGTCGTTGATGAATGTCGACCGCAGCTGATAGGCAGACATTACGCAGCTTCCAAGGGGAATGTCACTGTAAGCTGCTGTTCAAGGCGTACTGACACCCAGCTGACAACTAGATCGGACGACTTCTAATATCAAAGGGAGCTGATGTAAGCCGTACTACACCGAGTTGAGCTGACGACAGATAAACGCTAAAGACCGAGCATCCCAATTCCCCCTCCATCGAGCAGCTACTACCGGTTCACACGCATTCCTCCAGATCCTCCTGAATCCACCCGAGGGTCGTCCGAAGACAAGATTGAATGGAGCGGATCGTGCAGGTCAGATTTCACCTCCCCTGCGGTCCCGGATAGAGCTGATGGTAGGCAACACACCGCTACATTTAGCTTTGGAGAGTGGACATGGGGATGCTGCTGTTGTTTTGATTGAGGCTGGGGCTGATCGTGAGAGGGTGAGTTGATTCGATCGAAGCGAGGCAAAACTGACAGGTAGACGAATGTTGACGGTGAAGCGCCTGAGGATATTGAGGGTGTCGGGCAGGAGGAGCAGAAGAGAATACGGCAGTATATAGTGTCGAAAGTCGGACCAAGGAGGGAGTAGCACTACGTTGAACAGCATGCAGAGTAGAGCCACTTTATTGCATTTGGTTTCATCTATGCTACAATACCTAACCACAATCTACTTTTGCCAAGCAGCAGACTGGTTTCCACCCTCCCACTTCCTTCCAAACCTCTTTTCAATCCTAACAACCTCGGACTTGAGATGACGCAAGAAGTCCTCCGTGTCTCGCTTAGGCCTCCATCCAATGCTCTTGGATCGATCAGCAACACCTCGAGCGTTGCTACCCTGGTACATGGATCCAGAGTAGTACTTCTGGATCTCTTCTGCGGTGAAGGTGGTAGATTGACCTGATTCGGAGAACTTGTTGTTGGCCATGGCTGTGCCGATGGTGTTGGCGGCAGAGAGGTGGGTGTATTCACCGGCGATACCGAGGTAGTAACCGGAAGTACCGTGTCCGATATCTCCCTTCTGAGCTCGGGAGTAGACGAGTCCGTAGAGGTGTCCGAGGTCTTCAATGCTGACATGGGGCCAGATGTTGGATCCTGGTTATCAGTAAGATCAAGCAAGATGGAAACAGGTAACGTACCCTTGCCAAAGACACCAGCTTGTCCTCGGTCGAGAGCGGCTCGGATCAACATGGGCATTTGATCAGAGTACGAGTTGGCGATATCCTTGTCGTATAATTCACCCTTGCCCTCACCCCAGATGGTAGATGGTAGAACGATGTATGACTTGAGAATACCAGCAGCGTCGGCCTTGACGATTTCAAGGTCAACAGGTCGGTGGGGGTTGGTCTCTGGGATCTTGGAGAAGGAGAGTAGTTCGGGAGTCTTGGAGGTAGCGGGAGTAGGGTTGAGGTCGGTGTAGATCTGGATATTAGCTCTATGTGAAGGAGTGAGGTGGGGGACTTACTCGATCACTAGGGTACCTTCCCTGAGCGTCGTCAACGAGGACACCAGTTCCACTAGTCTGGATCAACAAGGGTCGGTGTCCAGTCTTGTCCCTCCTCTGCTTCATTCCCTCAATCAATGCCTTGATTCCCTCTTCGGAATCAGCATTAGCACAATTGATGACGATATCATGCTCCTTGGCCAATTCGATAAGCTGGTCGGCCTTGGACAAATCACCAATGACAGCTTTCAAAGTGGTGCCAGAGGGAGTAGAGAGCGAGTTGAGTGCTTCTGCCTTCTTTTCATTTCGGACAATAGCAGTGATTGTTGATGGTGGAGTAGCCGAAGCGAGGATAGTCTGAAGGACAGTTCCTCCAATGTATCCAGTTGCACCTAGGAATAATACTGAGTTGTAGGTAGTCATTATGTTGTATAGTAAGTATGAATGATTGTGTAATGAGAAGGTTGTGGATCCTTTTCAAGTGCGGAGCATAGAACGGGTGAGGGTGATGTCACTCGTGTGCCTGAAGACCACAAGCGAACCGCCGGCACGTGAGACGCCTCGCCTACACAAAATAGGCCTGCGAAAGACACCAGCCTCCACTCGGATCTAGCCGTCTCTGTGGCTGATCGACGCTTGCTTGGCTTTTCTGGAATAGGGCAGAATATTCAACAACGATTGTAAAGCGTCTTCATCTATACAAGGGGGGGTACATCAATTCGAATCGTACCCATACGCTATTACTGTCATCCTTCAGACACCATGTCAAAAGTGCAGCTATACGTTTACGATCTCTCGAGGGGAATGGCAAAGTCCATGTCACTCGCATTGACAGGTAAACAAATTGACGGTATTTGGTAAGCTGCTGCCACTCTTATACCTGATGGTTAAGCTGATGATAGGCACACCTCAGTCGTAGTCTTCGGCCATGAGATCTTCTTTGGTCAAGGGGTCCTAGAATCAGTGCCTGGTAAAACGCACCACGGTCAACCAGTCCAAATTATCGATTGTGGAACCACGGAAATTGATCAGGATACATTCAATGAATACCTCCTTTCCCTTCAGGATATGTATAGTCCAGAAGCGTATCATCTTATCGAATTCAACTGTAATCATTTTACAGCCGATGTAGTTGGATTCTTGACGGGCGGAACGATACCCGCTTGGATTAGTGGTGAGTCTAGTTAACATGGCGTAAGCGGTGCTGATGAGCAGGACTACCTACTGAGTTCCTATCGACACCGTTCGGACAGGCTATGCGACCTCAAATCGATGCCATGTTTAAGAGAACCGCACCGGGCGAACACCGCGTACAAGGTTCTACCTACCCCACCCCACCCGTTTCTGGAAACTCGACACCGTCAACCAATTCACTAGCAGCGGGACTCCTTTCATCCGTCGCATCTCAAGCTCAAGCTTCTGGCTCCGCCTCTGGTCCTGGAACACCTCAATCAACATCAAAACCCGCCTTGATCCCCGTTACTTCCGTTTCGCATTTCACCAGCATCCTCTCGCAACACACGGCAGTCATTGCGAATTTCACAAATACACCCGGATGTCCACCCTGTCGAGCGATCAAACCAGCCTACGAGACTATCGCAGAGGAGTATAACTCTCAATACGCCTCGCGAGGGGTTTGTTTCGTTGATATAGAACTGGGTGTAGGCGAAGGAAGGGATTTAGCATCGAGATATGGAGTCGCGGCAACTCCGACTTTCATTTTCTTCAAGGATGGAAAGAAGGCGGAAGAGTTGAAGGGAGCAGACAAGAGGGGATTGGAAGCCAAGGTCGAGAGCTTCTTGGAAGATTGCTTCCCAAGGCATCCACATCGGAAATTATATCTACCAGCAATCGAGGCTGTACCGACAAAACCTATCCAGTCGGCAAACGCTCCAAACTACACAGCGCTAATAGGCAAGCTGGAAGGAAACGCAGGGATGGCCAAGGAGGATGTGGAATACTTGAAGACGAACGTCGTACCTATATTGGAGAAGAAAGGTGGGAAATCAGAACAAGAGATCAAGCAGGTCTACCAACGTTGGACAGAAATCACCGACCGTTCACTCGCCTCGCTCAAGCCCGAAGAGACTTTCCCGTTAATCGATCTATGGCGTGTAGGTTTACTCGAGCCAAAGATTACCACACTCCTCACTATGGCTTTATCGCCTTCTTCAAAGTCCGAACCCCTCTCTGCAATCCTCGAACTCGCATCATCCACATTGAAAGCTTCCTCCAGCTCCACGCCCAAACCATTCCTTCTCACCGTCTTGAGACTCCTCACAAACATCCTGGCAATCTCACCACTCGCAAATATGATCCTAGCCACACCATCACAGACTCCTAAACTACACAAGATACTCGAGAATATGCTTTCAGTAACGGTTGATTCGTTATTACATCCAGATCAGAGCGTGAGGAGTGCCGCTGCTGGTGTCGCGGTCAACCTGGCTGGATGGAGACATCGGGTATCGAAGGAGCAGGGTAAAGGTACTGATGAGGGGAGTGAACATGATTGGGAGGTTGAGCTGGTTAGTGCGGTCATAGAGGCGATTGGCAGGGAGGCCGATGAGGATGTCGGTAAGTTCATCTACTGTATCATCAGATTAATGCTAATAGTCCAGCGCATCGACTACTCGCTACACTCGTCCTGTCGGTGTATCTGTCGCCTGCATGGGAATCATCTCTCCAAGGCCTACTTGAAGTACTCGGGGCAAAAGATACATTGGAAGGAAAAGTGAAGACATACAAGAAGAAGGAAGTCCGCAAACTCGCCGAAGAGATCGCCGGAAAGGTCTGTACATAGGTCCGGCAGGCTCGTTGTATTCTCGACTGGACTCTCGACCCATTCAGACTTGGTCTCATTTGTTGTACATAGCCTTGAATAGACTAGAATGCATGTTGTACCCCCTCCTGCCAAGTCTGGGATTCAGGAACAAAAGACGACGATCATTTCCGCAACTGGTCAACTCTTGACTCTACATTCTACTTTCCTATCCCTAGTCTATCGTACTATGATCATGGAGCATGGAGATGGGATGGATCACGGTGGGATGTCCCATGATCATGGATCTCATGATATGCCTATGACAATGCCGATGCCGGGTGGAGCTTGCTCTGTAAGCCCTTATTGTAATGAAGCTGACGTTAGATGAATATGCTCTGGAACAACGATATCAAGGATGTATGTGTGGTATTTGAATCATGGCATATCAGAGGTCCATTCTCAATGGCCGTCTCATGGTGAGCACCCCCTCTCTCTTATAATCGGGTGAGTAGCTGATGAATAGCCTGGTAATAATAGCCATATCGATAACATACGCCTATATCCTGTCTTCCCTACGGCGTTTGGACCGGAGTATAGCTCATTCATTCTTGACTACCTCTACCCCAGCTTCGGGGAGGAGAGAATCAATCTACCCATCAGAGGATAGTAGGCGAACAAGCAGCTTGATACCCCCAATCCCAAATTCATATGGTGTCGTTGAATCTCAAGGGAAACTTGGCGTGTAAGTCATCGGTTTTAATTCAAGGGGAAGCTGGGACTAATATATAGGACAAAGCTACCGATCCAAGCTAGATTGATTAGAGCTGGGATATATGCTCTTCTAGTCGCAATGTCTTATTGGGTACGTTATCCCACTATCGAATTAAGCTCTTTGTGGAAAAGGATATGGCTGGCTGATGAAATAGTTGATGTTGGTAGCCATGACTTATAACTCATACTTATGCGTATCAATCGTAATAGGGGCATTTACTGGACATATGTTGTATGAATCAGAGATTGATGTTGGGTAAGTGAAAAGCTCGGGGTGTAGGATGTAACTGATATATAGATTATTGACGGGAGGAAGTAAAGGTCTAGCATGTCATTAGTCGAACTTACACCTTCATGTCAGGCATGGTCCCATTGTACATTGTATGTATCATCCCTCCATCCAGCCCATTTCATTCTCGTGTTCCATTGAAGGGTGGACTCCTAGGTGACGTTGCTGATACACCTCAAATGTGGGGTTCCTTTGATCAATGTTCCTGGTTTGAAGTACCGTTTCATGTTGGGAGGATGGGTATAAATGGCTAGATTGTACGGGCCTGGCCCTTACCTTCCACACAACCAATTCACATCACCACCACCACACAGCAATCACCCAAACCAAACACCGCACCATCACCCTCACCCTCAACACTAACACTTTCACACACTTTTACCCACCACAATGGCAGACAAATGGACCCCGAAAGGGTTCTTCCCCCGTATATTCATGTACATAGCCCTCCTCGTAAACATCGCCGGCATAATTGCACTTGTGATATTGATCGTTACTGAATTCATTATACTCGTTAATAATTATCAAAGTTATGTGGCGAGGTATGGGTATCATTATCGTATGTCCCTTTTCTTATTCTTTCTTCTTTCTTCTTTCCTTCTTCCTCTTATCCTCTTTCCTCTTTCATCTTTCATCTTTCGTCTTTTCTCTTTCCTCTCTCCTCTTTTCGCTCCCATTCTCACTTCCGAGGAGACACTTCTTCACGAGGAAAAACTGACTAGTAGCTAAGGATGGATATCTTGGTGATTATGGATGCGGACATGTTGAATTTACCAATGCCCCCAAGGTATGTCGATACATTATAGGTAGCGGAGCTGATAGTAGCATCTCGATTCAGCTATCTGGACTCTCTTTGCTCAGGTATGTCCTTCTTTCCTCTAACATCACTTCGTCCACTCGGACACAAGACTGACATTTAGCTCGGTCTCATCATCCTCTGTACCATCGCCATTGCCTCGGATTTGGCATGGAGAAATACAAGCTACAACAAGTACGGATTCCAATATGTTGATGGTCAGTGTGGCCTTCCTTCTATAGGTCAGTGCTTACGAGATAGCATTCTACGCAGGGGGCATCATGCCTGGAACTCAGAATGTCCACATCTTCTTCTTTGTCATTGCGAACGCTATGCTCAAACTATATATCCTCGCTTTGTACATGTCTCAATCCTTCTACGGCTTGAATGGTGGTACTCACAGGTAAGCTCCAGTTTCAAGGAACGAGCTGATGGGTAGTGATCCATTAAGGGATAGTAGTGCCCAAACCTACTACACCCCCGGAAATACTGGTGTAATCTACGATTCGGCCAACGCATACATCCGCCACGACGGCCAGAGTAATCACTGGAAGAGGACTGATGGATATATTTCGAATGAAGAGAAACCGGGTGATTGGGCTTATTATGGTTTAATTGGTGACAGGACGCCTATCAAGGGTATGGAGTCTTTTGCATTCAACATGGGATGGGTTATTGCTGCTACCATCTTACCTTCCATTATCGCTTTTATGGTATGTCCCCCTCCAGTTTCTGAACGAAATGATCGCTGATGATAGTTCTTGAGTGCAGAGCATGCAAAGAAACAAGCTGATGCTAAACCTAAAGAAGGCGACGCTTAATCCAATCGTATTATTGTAGCCATAGACCAGCCCGTTGTATATCACCAATTTGCATACAAATCACTGCCATCTAGTTCTCGCTTCCTATTCAAAAAACATCTATAGAGAATACCTAATCGAAGAAAGTAAGGAGCTGCTTGCCCTCGAGCTGCTCGAAAGTCTTGGGGTGGGCTGGGTTTCCAGGGGGACCAGCTGGGACACCGAATGGCATGATAGCGCAGTTCTATTTGTCAGTAACGATCTCTGTCTTGTATTGTCTTGTCAGGACTTACAGCCCAGGTCTCGGGGAAACCGAGGAGTTCCCTGACCTTTCCGAGAGCGTTGGGGTCGAACTCGAGGTTGTGCTACTCATCAGTGAAACTCTTCTGCTAAGTGGACGAGGGCGTACCTGAAGAGAAGCACCCATTCCCTCGGCAGCCAAGGCGGTCCAAACAATGTGCTGGAGCATACCACTGGAAGTCTCGATCCAGGTCTTGAAGGCCTGATCATTAGTGTTGAACTAGACTATGAAGTTTGGATAGACTTACGCCGTGGTAAGCGGGCATCTGAGCTCCCCAACCATCAACGACGGCGTTGTCACCGAAGAAGAGGACGGTTCCGTAACCAGTCTTGAAACTTCCGTTGACCTTGTCTTCAACAGCTGTAATGTAAGCATCGTCGGTAACCGGTTAGAGGGGACGGGACGTACTGGGATCGGAACCCTTCTGGGCCTCGATGATGGTGTCCCAGAGCTTTCGGTGCTTATCGCCAGTAACAATGATGACCCTGTTCTGCTGCATGTTGAATGAGGTAGGGGCGAACTTGACTGCTTTGCCGACTAGCTCGGTGATCTGCTCGTTGGATAGAGTAGACTTGTCGGATAGAGCATAGTATGTTCGTCGGTTCTGTTATCAGTACCACCAACACAATTAGATAGCGAATGGGTACTAACCTCGATAAGCTCAAAGTAGTTGGCGGTCTTGGAAGAATCCTTGGCGGTTCGGGAAGCATCAGCTCCAGTGGTGGGAACCTGTTCAGGCTGGGGGGCTTGAGCGGCAGAAGCAGACATGTTGTTGGTGGCTGGTGCGGTAGTGGTAGTGGTGTTGTTGGTAGCAGCGGCGACGGTAGATGGTGTAGTAGTAGAAGCGGCTTTAGCTTGTTTCTTGGACTTGGAGTTGGATGATCCCATTGTTGGAAGAGAAAAAAAGGTTGATTGATAGTTGAAAGAATATATATCTTCGAGATTAGTTTGGCATGCTTATTCGCGCATCCATGGTTAAAGGGCTAAAGGGCAGTTTAGCCAGGGATTTGTCAACATTGATTGCAGGCCCTCGGTCAACCTCGGTCACTCCTCCCAGATGATTCATCAGTTTACCTTCAAACCCGTCGGATCAAACGTTAATAGGTACCGAAAACGGCATTTTGGCGTAATTCTACCCCTGAACTAAGGTTTCGATTACGACAACGTGCGAACGATTATCAAGACTTCTCGACGTGAACGGAACTTTCCGATGCCGTTGGATGGATCTCTCCGATGGATGAGTGATGATTGATGAGCGATACATACGCCAGCCAAAAGCAGATTGGCAACCTGATTTATCCTTTGTCTTCGATGTCCAGAAATAACACCCAAATTTCAATACAACTCAAGCTTTTTTAGCCTTCTTCTTTTTCCCCACTTCGTCTGGATCACTCGCTGTAGATGCGGTTCGTTTGGCGACGGCTTGAACTTGGACTTGCTTGACGGGTTTCATTTGTTTGCGAATAGGAGGAGGGGGTTGTGCGAATTCACCTTTTTCGACCGCTGTCGCTTCATCGTCGTCGAGTGTGATTCCTTGTTCTTCTTGAAACTCGTTGACGTCGGAGATTCCACCTCCATCCGATACCATCCCAAGGAGTCTGCCGTCAGCTCGGAAACCTCCCTGAAAGGTGTAGTTTACTCTTTATAGACTTTACGTCTTTTTTCCCATTCCTTCCTCCACTTTACCCAGTCCTCGTCAATCTTTTTAATCTCGTCATCATCGAGTGGTTTGATGGACGATACACCACCTTCACCTCGGTACGGCAAGAGGGCGTTCAAGGTTGCGGTGTTCTGTCATCAGCTAACATCTTCTCGCGTGACTTACCTCAGATTTAACCGATTCAATCGCCTTGGCGAGATCTTTGGTCTTGGGTAGGGACATCATATGGGAAAGTTCTGTCAATCAGCTCGAATGCCGGAACTCACCGGACTCTGTAAGCTTACCCGTTTGAATCGCCTTCAACTGCTTCCTCTTCTCATCAAGCACAGTCTGGACCTCCTTTCGCTTATTATCCAGGACCGCAATCTCATCCGGACCAAGTCTATCGAGTAGCGCCTATACGTCAGCTCTTCCGAACAGACCCCGGGTCTCGATAGCTTACCTGATTGTAAACAAAGATGGATTGTTTCCCATAATCCTTCTTCGTCAAAGTCCCTTTCTCTGATTGATCAGCTCACATGCTCGGACATTACGTAGCTGACTCACCAGCAAGGGTCAACATGATCTTCTGAGCCATCGGTTTAGGTACTTTGCCCTTGAGGTTGGCAGCTACATCGGCTGATTTATCAGTAGTGGTCAGGAGTAATTGGGGAAAGGAGGGAAAGGAAGTGAAATTTCGTGAAGGTGGAGATGAGTACGAGCGTTCGAGAAAGAAGTGAAAGAGAATTATAGGGCGGGAGATAAGAAGAAGGGATGAATTCGATGGACATACTACTGGCGTAGGGTCGATTGACCTGCTGATTAGCTGGGGAAGGGAAAGTCGTTTCTCTTCACTCACGCTTTTGAGGTATTGAGCCACAAGCTAGGTGATCAGCTGATGGGATCTGCTCAGACCAAACCCTCCAGCTGACTCACTTCCTCCGCTACATCATCAGCAACGCCACAAGCGGCTTCAATCAAGAAACGTACCTTCATCCCCTTTTGCTGGTTTCTCTTTAGGTGCTGCTTTAGGTGGCATAGTGAGTGAGGGAGTGGGTAAATGAGGGAGTCAGTAGGTTTCAGGAGACGAATGAGATCTACAGGCTACTTGATGTACTAGAAGGTAGAATGTAAAATATCAAATATATAAAGAAGGAAGAGTAACAAAGACAGTCACGAGAACGTCATTAGATCAATGGCGCTTGGGCCTCCACATTGTTTTAATTTGATTCCGCCAAACCACTACTTCTCTTGTGCTTATGTAATATTACCTGAGTATTCAATGACAACCTTTTCGACCCTCTCCCTCCTAAGTACAACCAGATCATCAGGCGACACCATCCCAAACATACCTTAACCGCTAGGAGAGTAGTAGAGGGCGTTTCACACATACAACTGAACCGGACAAAAGGGATATCTCAACATGCCGCCAAAAGCACCAAAAGATGATAAGGTGCGATAAATCGAATTTTGTGGAGAATGCCCAAGGCGGATACTAATGATTAGACCTTCGGGTTGAAGAACAAGAACAAGTCGGCGAAGGTTCAACAGCAAATCAATGTGATTAAGCAGCAACAAGCTGCTGTAGGAAAGAACAAGGAGTCGGTACGTCTGTTCAAGTAGCTGTTTGAGGTGGAATGTTGATCTCATCTTTCCTCTTTCGCCAAATCTCTACTATACGCTCAAATCTCTATTGTCTACTTTCAACCTGAATTGATCTTGGATAATAGCTTGCAAAGGAGAAAGCTGCGGAGGACAAGGCAAAGGCCAAGCAGCAATTACTGGACAAGAAGAGGATGGAAGCCGAGCTGTTCAAGACTGCTCAGCCTGTACAGAAAGTACCATTTGGAACGGGTCAGTTTACACCACCATGCATTTGGGCGATAGCTGATATCTAGATCCCAAGACAGTACGCCAATACCGAACGGAATAGGAATGGGATGCTGATATCTAGGTACTTTGTATATACTTCAAGAATGGTCACTGTGAGAAGGGTAAGCTACATCTCACGACCACGAGCGTCAGCTGACGATCAGGAAACAAGTGTAAATTCTCACACGACCCCAATGTTGGACGTAAAGTCGAGAAAGTCAATCTGTACGAAGATACCCGAGAGGACAAGAAGAAGGGTAAGTACCCCATCTACTCACGTGAGCGGTAGACTGATAGTCAGACGACATGAAGGATTGGGACGAGGAGAAACTGCGTAGTGTCGTTACCCAACAGGAGAGTAAGCAGAAGACATCGACGGACGTATGTATACTCTTCACGGGGTGGGATAGAGCTGATATCATAGATCGTGTGCAAGTTCTTTATTCAGGCTGTCGAGGAGCAGAAGTATGGTTGGTTGTAAGTCTGTTCCATACCTCTTCAAATCACTGCTGACGTTCTAGCTGGGAATGTGTAAGTTGTCGTGTCTCTGTGTATTGATCAAGCTGACCTGGCGTTTCTTTTAGCCCAATGGAGGTAAGCTGAGGGTCCTCTTCGGACGACAGAAAGCTGACTATTAGGTGATAAATGCATGTACCGTCATCGTCTACCACCAGGATTCGTCCTGAAATCCGACAAGAAAAAAGCAGAAGAGGATGCAAAGAAGGAAAAGATCTCGCTGGAGGATTTCCTAGAAGTCGAAGTCAGCTTACATTCTCTATGGAAGTCATGAAGTCAACTGACAAGCCAGCGACACAAGCTAAAACCCCCTCTTACACCCGTCACACCCGAATCTTTCGCCATCTGGAAAAAGACACGTTTGGAGAAGAAGGCAGCCGAGCAGGAAGCTATGGAGAAAGCAAAGACTGCCCAGAGGGCTGCTGGAAAACTTACTGGTCTATCTGGTCGAGCATTGTTCGAAGTTGGAGGTGATCTATATGGTAATGACGAGGATGATGGAGAGGAGGATTGGGATATCTCAAGGATGTTGGCTACTTACGTGAGCTTCCTGCACCGTTTTTATGACGCTGAAGCTGACTTGATAGCGAGAAGAGGATAGGGTACGTGAAGAGGAGGAGAATAATGAGGTTGAGGATGCTACGAATGGCGTGGATGGGCTTTCTGTCAATGGCTCGTAGATGCTTTTGCCATTGTATCAGCTTGTGCTGCTCAAGGGCAAGGGGATCATCCTGTAGCCTGATTGCCTAGTTTTAGTCTTGATATACAGTAGTAGTCATTAGCATATGAGCGATGGAGGTGTAATTGTATGCATACTAGAGTTTGGCGGATCCGCGTGATGACGTTGTTGACGATCTGTTCTATCTCTCCTCGTTCTATCCATATTCATAAACCATCCATTGACCGACCTGCATACCTGAGCCATGACCGATATCCAGAACATAGCAGTCACCTCGACACAGATAGTGACACAGCCTAAACCCCATACTACATATACCATACAAGGTAAGTACTTACTTACCTTCAGGGCGGTTCCCCAATTGATACCCAGTCTCCACTCCTATTCGTACATGGACAGTCAGTAGGCGATACAACGATTTCGTGGCTCTCCATGATGAACTCAAGTCGTCAACTGGAAAGGAACCACCGGCTTCATTACCTCCTAAACATAAATGGACAATCACCCGAAGTGTTTATGATGAGAAGGCACGTTGTACGAAAGAAGAGATGCACTATTGCTGACATTTCAGATGATTCGTGAACGAAAAGTCCTACTTGAAGCCTACCTCCGATCAATCTTGACTACCAAAGACGATCGATGGCGAAAAGCATATACATTCCTCGATTTTCTAGCTGTTTCATCAAATACCCGTCAGGCTGCGACTCAACCTGGCGAATCATCTTCTTCAACCTCTTCCTCCGTCCCACCACCGCCATCTACATTCACACCTCAATCATGGTTGGCTGAAAGTACGAATCTACAGTCCCTCCTCCGGCTTACGAGGTCAGCGTTACTCAAGAGGGATGCACTTGCTTCAATGGCCGATGCGTCTGGGAGTAGGAGTAGTGGGATTGAAGCCAAGAGGTTATTGAAGGAAGCTAGTAGTCGGCTAGATGGGCTGGAAGGTGCGCTAGGGAGTCTGAAAGTCGGAGATGGAGAGAAAAGGAGGAGGGAGGAAGTAGTTGATAATCTAAAAGTGGAAAGGGAGAATCTAAGGCGAATGATTGATGCTGGAGTCAGAACCAATCGAGACCCATCCACAACTTCGACAATGTCAAATACTTCCAACCAGACTATGCCAGGTGGATTGTTCGCTGGGATGCCTTCCCAACCACAGCCAGGGAGGGTATTTGGTCGTAAAGCAGAAGAAACAGCCGAAACGAGACCACTAGAAGATAGGCAGTTGTTGCAACTTCAACAAAGCAAGATGGAGAATCAGGATCAGCAATTGGGAGAATTGAGTAAAGTGTTGTTGAGGCAGAGGAAGATGGGAGAAGAGATTCATCAAGAGATTGGAGAACAGACGGATATGTTGGAGGATATCGATCAGGAGGTTGGGAAGGTTGGTGGGAAGTTGCAGAGGGCAAAGAGAGATATGAACAAGTTGGGATAGGTATCAGTGCGGAGAGTGTAGTACTGGATCTTGTGGGTCTCTTGAATTAATGATAACGAATGAAATCATGACATGTTGTGCATTGGCGTCGACAGTCGGCGGCATTGTGAATATATTACAAATGGTGATCGTGTCCTACATATATGGTGGTACTTGTACAGGTGATGGTATTGATCAACAGCAGGATTCCCCATTTCCCCTCGTTACTCTACTCAATCCCGTTGTACCTGCTCGGTCCGCCCGAAATTCACTCGTCAGTCTGCACAATTAGCAACAAGCATGCTAGTACACCACCTGACTCACCGCCAGACCCAGCTTCTTGGCCCCTGTCCACGCAGCCACATTCTTTGCAGTCTGCTTATTCGCCCTAGTAGCTTCCCCGATTTCGATCCCATCAACAACACATTTCACCCTCCACAGAATCCCTAAATTCGTCTCATGCCTCTCTTCCTCATATTTAACATCTCGACCTTGATTATCCCCATACACCCTTATTAAAGCTGCCATGCCCATTGATGCTTTATCGATACGTTCCATTTCGTCGTTGGAGATTGTTTGAACCGTTCCATCTGGATTGGAGGAGATTGCCGTTCTATGTTGATCGTATTCTGATTGCCTACTCGTCAGCTTTGGTTATACTCAACCAACACTAGCTTACATGTGATTTAGGAAGAAATCGTATAAGGGTTCATACATATCCCGAAGCCATTCATCAATGACTTTGAGACCCTCTGTCATCCTTTTTTCGACGGGATAGGAGAAGTATATGGCGGCGATGTAGGCTTCGACCATGGCTGCTCGTACGTCCGTCTGGGCTTTAAGGACAGGTAGGAGATTTGGCGGACCGACGAGTCTAGCTGGGAGATTGTACAATCCAGAGATGTGCGATAGGGTAGCATTTGATACGAGGTGGGATTTGAGTTTCTGCATCGTCAGCTACTCGTCAAAGACACTGAGTAAGAAAGCTTACCGACGCCCTTCCACAAGTTAGACGAGGTTTCAACTCGTGCAACCAGGTAGTAACCACCATCCCCAATATACTATCCCCAACATGCTCCAATTTCTCATAATCCAAACTAGGATCTTCCTCAGGATCTTCAAACCTCCATTTCCTCCTGGGGAAACAACTCTGATGAGTAAATACCTGTTTCTCGAGGACTGGATCACTAATGACCGGGAGTGGAGGTAAGGGGAATACAGGGAGTTGTTCAACTGGAACGAGAGAAGCGCGGGCTTGGGATCCTTTTTTGAATCGCTTAGAGGGGAGTGGAGTGGGTAGGATGGGAATGATTCGGGGTTCGGGGTTCGCCGTCATGGTGTTGGTAGGGGAGCCGGTTTCGGCTGAATCTTTGATATTGTCGAAAGGTCTTTTACCGAGTGTGTTAGAAGTTGGTGTAGCGACTTGCGGACTGGAAGTCATGGAGAATTTGTCTGAGGAGGATCGGGAGCTGGATGAGGACGAAGGTATAGCAGTCGAGGGTATCTGAGGAAGGTTCGAAGCACCAGATCCAATTTCTCGTCCTCCCTCCCTAGAGTCGTCCACATTGCCATTCTTGACTGTCGGAGAGACTTCTTGAGCTGCTTGATTGATATGAGATCTCGAAGGTGCACTGGATGACTCTGCCCCTGATTTGGGAGGAAGAGAAGCGAGATGCATCGGTCTCGGGGGGAGGGAAGCGAATCCAGTTTTCGCTGATTGATGTCGAGCATTGGGTAGGAGTACCGGTGGGTCAGTCATGGTGAGTGGTGACTATCTATCAGCTCTCTCGCTCCCTTGAAGCCAGGTAGCTGACCCCTATCTTTGTGATGCAATTGATGTATAGTACATTTGACAGAGGTGAACAGAGGATATAGGGTGGTCAAAGCGTAAACAGCTTGATTCTATTTAACAGTTTATCCGTGAGTGCGAGAGATAGAGTTGACTGACTCTGTTAGATTTCCGTGTCAATTGATTCATTTGTGCATCTTGAACATCTTGGGGTACCATGACTACGTAGCTTGACACGTCTTGATACGTTCACTGAAACGGCAACGGCAGAATGGCCTTCAATATCGATTCAGATACCCAGGTGGCTTCGCCCGCAAAGGCATCGTCAAGCACCAATTCGGCGCGCCCGGACGTCGAGTCGCGTCATCCCGAGATTATACTTGATGGTTCGGTAGACTCGCTCTGTAGCATCTCAGATGAAGATGGGACGGATATAGAAGATGTAGAAGAAGAAGACTGTAAGTTCTCCTTTGTTTCCACTCTAGATAAAGTTGATTTGGACAGATGAAGCGTCGCGCCTAAGACGTATTCAAGAGAATCAGCTCTTGTTGTCTTCACTTGGTATACAACCTGGCATGAATGCCGTCGCCTCGGCGTCGTCTCTCCCTGCACCTATTGAAGCTCCTGCGCGAAAAAGACGAAAAATCCAGACTACGACATACGACAGATCAGGATATATCGTCTCCCTCCCTAATCCTGGCGAAAAACATGTTATGGCATGTATCGAATTACCGAGTGATCGTAAACTACGAAAGAGGATTGCAGATGGGGAATACGCCGACTGCTCACATTGGGCAGAAGGAGAAGAAAGGAGGTGGAGGTTTGGTGATGGACGCGGTGTCCTTCAAGAAGGGGAGGAGGTGGTGGTAGGGGATGTAGGACCTGATTTCAGGTGGAGGAGATGGTTAGGTAAAGAAGGAGAGCTGAGGAATGAATTAAGAAAGAGAGGGGAATTGAATGAAGCAGATGTAAGGGAGACTAGGGCAACTGTCACCTTGGGTGCAAATGTCTCTGATTACTCTGTAAGTGCCCTTCAAAAAGAAAGAGTCGGGGGCTGACGAGGTAGCTCATACCCGGTGCATCATGCCATCAATGTCGTCGAAAATCAGAAAAGGAAAAGATGAAATGCAGAAATACAAATCCAGAATGTAACGCCGAATTATGTAGTTCATGCTGCAAGCGGTATGTCCTTTACCCTTCCCAACATACCAAAAGCTAAACAACCAGATACTCATACTTTGAATTCGACCCCGACTCGCGATCCTTCATCTGCCCCCTCTGTATGGACAATTGCAATTGTTCAAATTGTATTCGAAAACGCGACCTCTCTCATCTACTCGAAAGTAAAGGATTACGAACCGAATCTCTCACCAGGAAATTGAAGAGGGAGGGGGTGGTGGGGACGGTAGAGACATATCTCGAAGAACTAGGGAGTGTGAAACAAGCTCCATTTGAGCGTGTTCGATTGGTCTGTCAGGAGGAAGATGTTATTTCGCCGGAATTACCACCCGAACCGATCGAGGCGGTTGTGAAATCTAGAAAGGTTAAAGCGCAAAAAGGAAAGACAATCAACAATGGTGCTGGACCTGGGGGATTGAAGGGAAGCAAGGCTAAGAAAAGCTCGGCGATACCTGGAAAGAAAGGAATCAAACCTCTCGTCATCAAATTTCAAGTCCCTCCCAAATCAGCACCACAACGA
Organism: Vishniacozyma victoriae; assembly: GCA_017654735.1. Taxonomy (NCBI): domain Eukaryota; kingdom Fungi; phylum Basidiomycota; class Tremellomycetes; order Tremellales; family Bulleribasidiaceae; genus Vishniacozyma; species Vishniacozyma victoriae. Next base: position 3,511,676 of record JADPYG010000088.1, read on the forward strand.
CAAGCACGACCCAAAGAAATCGATTCAGATGGCGATACAGTCGGTGGATACTCTGACGACGACGATGATCAGGAACTGCAAAACCGTGCCGAAAGCCCAGCATCATCTCTATCCTCGCTGCCCTCGACTCTTTCAGCAACTCCACCTCGAAGGCTTGCTTTCCCACCTAGACTCCCTCCCTCTCATCTAGAGTCTTCAACCACAACAAGTCTAGCGCATATCATGAATGCCGAATCGGCATTTATTCGACCTGATATGATACAGAGTCATCGCGAATCACCCGGAGCCGCTGATGAGATCGTCGCTGTAGCCAAGGTGAAACGCAAACGCCCCCCTCCGGCATCCTCTATCGTCCGAGCACCAAAATATATGACTAATTCAAACCTCGCCAGGTCGACTAACAACGCAACGGCCTCATCCTCCTCTTCTTCCTCCTCTTCGGCTCCTTCAACGGAAGGACCGAGTCAAACGTGGCAAACTCCAGCTTTGGGCATCTATAATCCCAACGGTACTGTTCAATTCGAAAATGATCCCACCCCATCGCAGGGGATGTTACATTCCTCATCGCCCGATCCGCTTTCATTACCATTACCATCATTTACCAATGGGGACGGCGATCAAAAGCAAACAGAGAAAAGGGTAGTGAATGATATATTCCTAAATCATCAACTTGGTCGAGGGCCAGAGGCAGGCTTATTGGAAGATACATCGCCGCTTCTACCATTGATAGGGGATCAGGATCGAGATCGGGATCCTTTATTCCCAGATGCTCCGTTGTGGTATACCTACAATCAGCAATCATCGCCAACATGAGAGGGTCAGTGATATCATATATAATTGGCATAATTAGTAGTCATGTAACCAGCCTTGTATATCATACAATATCAAAAAGTGTCATCGTAATTCGATGCATTTTCTACCTTTTCCTACTCTACTTTTCAACTTACTGGCTATTCTATGTCTGTGTATACTGATCGAATAATATCAAAGTTATATGTACCCACCATCTCATTCTACTCGACATTCGAGACAGCAAAGACAAACCACACGATACTCCACACTCCTCATATTCACCTACCAACCTCCGTACGGATCATCCTCATCCGCCTCGGCCATCGCTTTCGTAATACTTTCCCTCTCCTCCCTCTCTCTAGCCAACCTAGCCATATATTCCTCCTTGAATCTCTGTTCCTGAGCTTGCAAAGTAGCTCGAGGCAATTGTGAACTCTGCATCTGATGAGTCACCTTGGATCGAACGGGTGTAGAGGGAGTCAAGACCTCCCAATCGTTGGAATCGTAGATAGGTTCCAAACCTCTTTTGATTTCTGGTTCGGAACTTTCGGATTCATCAGGGTATCGAGCTCGATAAGCTGCAGTATCGAATCCTAGATTTCGTTTCTTTGGTTCAGTCCTTTCGGCCCATGGTCGCCTGGTGGTAGGTGAACGTCGAGATCCGGTGTTCCAATCATCCCACTGATCTTTGGGAGCTGATGACCATCGGTTGGATATTTCGGGTCGAGAAGCAGAGGTGGTCGTTCCCTGAATTCGAGTTTGATAAGGCTCGAATTGCTTGGATTGAAAGTCCAATGGACGATCTGAAGGGATAGTTGCCTTTGGCGCAAAAGGTTTAGACCAGGCTGCTACCGGAGCTTTGGCTAGGGCGGGTAGCGGGCCTGGGACGATTGAAGGGAAATCGATGGATTCACGACCGGGGCTGGGCATGTTGAACGACGGGACTTGTGTCTCGATATCGGCTACTCTTGCTGGAATATACGCCTGGGGTTTAGCCAACATGACCGAGTGATGAGGCGTGATGACCTCGTCGTCTAATCCAGAACTGGATGATGGTTCGGTACGATCCTTGTCGCCTGGGTCTTGAGAAGCAGTGGTGGTCGGATCATGTGCAAATTTACTTTCGGAACCGTTCGAGTCGAGATTCGACTCGAGGTGCACGGACTCTGTCTTTGCGGGCGCAGATTCATTCGAGTCGTCAGATTGCTCAGATACCATGGTCTTTTCGCTATCTTCGCCAGGCAATCCGAAGGAAGGTAGTTGCTGATCGGTATCGATACTGCCCAGGTCGAGCTTGGGCGGGGTCCATGATCGAGCGGGAGCAAGAGGGGGGAAATGAGGCGACTGCTCTGCTCGAGTCCCATGAGCGAAAGGGCTCTCGTAGTGCTGCATGTAAGCTCAAATCGTTGAGTAGACGGATAGGAGCTCACAGTCTTGAGCTCATCCCTCGAAGGGAATTCTTCTCCGCATCTCTCGCATGAGAATACACGCTGCCCACCAAAAGTCTCATCCTGAGGTCGGAGATTATCCATAAACGCCTGAATTCGCTGGGGGTGAACGTTCCTAGCTCCATGCTCGATACTGTAGTGCTAATCGTCAGCCCGACGTCAATGAGTACGATGAGATGCTTACCTGCATGGCAATCTCGACACTGTCAAAAGATAGGGCACAATGACTGCAGAATTGCGACCAAGAGTGATGAACGCCCTTGTGCTACCAAGTCAGCTATCGGTCTGGGAAAGGAGGACATACCTGATTGAGCTGATAATCGTCTTCGAATGTCGTACCGCATATATCGCAGACTTCATTCCCGACTGGCAAAACTACCGGCTCGTCATCGAAGACTGGTGCTCGGAATTGGTGTTGCACAGAAGACATATCGGAACCATGTTTCGCGATCATGTGCTATATGGTTCAACGAAGTATCATTGTTTGACTGGGTATACGTACCGCTCGAAGATCGTTTCTGGTATCAAGACCTTGACCACATAGATCACATTCGATCCAACTCGATGGGGCGGTCTCCTTGATCTCTGGGGGGTGCTTTGCGGACATGTGCTACTGTTCAGCTGGGCCTAGAATGATGATGGGAGACATACGATCCTGAGATTGAATTTGGAGTCGACAGCTCTTCCACAGACCTCACATTCAAGGAATCCCGGTCTGGTAGATGACAGAGTAGCCGCACTACAATGGAGTTTGTGCTGATGGATCAGCACCTGTCAGTGTTCTAGTTTATATAACCTACCTGCTGAAGCTCATGCTTGGAGCCAATCTCTTTTCCACATTGCCAACATCCGCGGGTGCGTCCTGTGCCAGAGACACTTCTTGGACTAGGCCCTTTACCAGAAATTGACCTCGTTGAGCGATCTAGATGCGGGGGAAGGTCCTTGCGTCGGCGCGCCGAGCTATCTTTGAGAGTGGTAGTCGTCTTAGATCAGCTACCGTCTACCTCAGGCGCAAAGGGACTCACGCTACCCCTCTCACTCGACTCATAAGATCTCTCGTTATCCGCCCAATGTTGCTCCTTTCGAGGCGTTGAGGTTTCCGGATCGGCGTTGGAGCTCCGACTGTGCACATGCTGGGTTGCATGACCATCACCATGGGCATGAGCGCGACAGCAGTTATGTCCACATGAGCCCACGGGTCGTTCGCCGAAAACATCAGCGCGATTCCTGTTGTCGAGCACGCGCTTTGGTCGCAGTGAGAATAACCAAGCGGCTACAAGTGACCAGAAGAGGTATGCCCAATTGATACTTTATTGTAGGGTTGGTACAAGACGTAATGAAGAGGGGGAGGTGCCAAGTCCCGTCCTCGTTTGAGAAGCTTTGAGGACGTTTGACAATCGTCAAGGGGAGGAAGTTGGTTCAACGCGACTTTTTAGCAAGTTACCGAAAGGTTCACGGTCGCGACCTCCTTCCGACAGACGCATGATTACTCTTAGCTTTGGCTGGTCTGAGCAATGCATTATTAAGTATATAGAGTACGAGCAGTAGAGTAGACAGTAGACCGCACAGCGGCTATACAACAATAATTCACAATCTCATGAAATGGAGACTCAAGTCATGTATTTCTCCTTCCAGACCCAAGCTAGGCCGATTGTATTTGAAGATCCGGAACTGATGGCCATGCGATACCATCGACTAGCTTCTTTCCTGACCCGTCAGTCATGGCCTGTCATTGGAATTAGTCACTCACATATCCTTCTTCACCCCACTACTGCCTTTTGACAACAGGAAACCTAGTTCTGACTGTCAGCAAAGCACGCAAGAAGGGTGAAGTGAACATACGTTCTTGACTGGCGAGGTCGCCCATGTTGGCTGCTAATTTGAGGTAATTTAATGCCACCTCTGGGGATTTCTTGGTACCCGATCCTTCGAGGAAGCAGTTTGCAATCTCGAATAATCCAAGGGAGAGATCTCGCTGTGTTGTCAGTCCACAATCTTGTTCAAAGTAGAAGACATACGGTCATTTCCTTCTTTTGCGCCAAAGACAGTTTGACAGTTCCCTTTGATTGTTGAATATCCATTTTAGAGAATTGATTCTGGCCCTGAGAGATGGCGAGATCATCACAAGCCTGTCGGAGGAGGTTGAAAGCTTTCTTCTCATCTTTCGCGATTCCCCATCCGTGTCGCAAGGCCAGTCCTACTCATTAATCTCGCGTCAGTGAGTATGATGTGGTGGCTTACCATAGTACATCTTTCCAGTCAAGCTGCCTCCTTCGGTAGCTCTCATGAAATACCATGCACTTTTCGCTAGATCACCCTTACCCCTCGCTTCAATTCCAGCAGCGACAAATTCTTCCGGAGACTTGAGGCTTCCAGCTCCAACGGTACTACCACTCCCTGTAGACTTTTCGGAAATCTTCCTAGTCCTCGGATTCGTATCCAGATCCAACGCAGATGCTTTCACCTTGGTATACCTTCCTTTCGGGAATGCAAGTTCCGTACCTCCAGGTGATAATGTTGGGGTATTGGAATCTCCATCAAGGTCGTATAAACTATATGCGACTGATTGGAATGACATTTGTGAAGTACGTTGACCGCGTTTCACCGGACTCGTCTTGTCGCCTTTGAGTGGCATCATGGTAGGGGCGAGCTGCATAGGCGGAGGAGGGGCCTTTCGGGCTTGAGGCATCGAGCGAGCAGTAGTAGGTTCATTGACTGGTTCTGAAAGACTTCGCTCCGTGTACGGTCTGCCTTGTATGTCGACGGTCGGCTGAGCATTCGAAGGTCGAAGTGGGATTGCGTGATATCTGGTTGAGCGTGATAAACCCCTCTGCAGAGTGGGTGGTAGTGTCCGACTAGTCGCTGGTGGCGTAGCATTTCCATCATCCATGTAAGCCAGAGGTGGCGCAGGCTGTTTATCGACGGGAGGAGGAGGTGCTCTTCTTGCAAACGTCAATTGTTTCCTCAACTTTCGTCCATCTCCACTAGCCCCCACATTAGGTACGACGGCAGCTTTCAGCCTTGATAGCCTTTTACTTGGACTCAATCCTCCTCCATTCTTTCCAGTTCCATTCACTTCTTCGGGTGCATTCAGCGTATCCACCCATTCAAAGTTTTGTTCGTCATCTCCCCAGTCTGACCCTTGTTCTCCGTGGACCGAGGCGTGATCCGGGATCTCTGCCTCTTTGAGAGGTGCGGCTCGAGTAGGCTGACAAGTCTGCGTGGGTGGCTCGGGCCTAGACTGCGCTCTGGGTCGGTTTATATGTCGATGCCCATGAGTCGATGATATCGGTGCTTCATCTTTACGAGACCTCACGACGAAGCTTGATTTCGGCTTTAATGCAGGTCTCGGATCATTATCGGTGACGGCGTAATGTGTAGGCCGCGATGGTCCTGCTTGGGCCTGAGGTGGCTCAAAGTAATCATTCTTCTGGAATTGCGATGCCTTGGGTGTAGTGGGGCTTTCTGGTCTAGCGAATGCGGAAGTGGTGTTTGATAAAGATAAAGGTCCATCATCATCGGTTGTCACTGTGCTCATTGACGATACCGAGTCGACAGAATAGACCGAAGCCGTCCTGAATAAGTTGAATTCGATGGCCGGCAACGGAGGTGCTCGAGTGGAGCTGGAGGCGAACGCATTGGCGGGTGTGGATCGTGAATGCGGTAATGGTTTATTGAAGATTTGCGATTGAGACTACTCATCAGCTTCATCTTAGTGGCGTCATAAGCACGGACAACTTCATCTTTCCTACTTTCCACACCGACCCTCAATTGAGTCAAGGGACTTTGCAATGACTTGGCCGTAACGAGATCATTGACACTTGGCATCCTATTGATTCGACGAGGTGGTAGTGGCAGATGATGCTGGTGTTGCTGTTGGCGATGTGTCGCAGACGACATTGCGGAGGTTGGATTGTAGCTGGTAAGCTTAAGATGATATAATTTCCGGTGGAGTGCTGAGTATTGTTTGTGTGTTCTCTTTCTAGGCGGTAAAGAAGGCGGTGTCCCACTTTGTTATCTCTTTGTCTAGATTGTCGATCTCAAAGACGCGTAAGGTAAAGAGAGAGGTCGAGAGTATATCACAAAGTGTGTAGTACTCTCTTGTCCCTGAGTCGGATTAATCTCTGAACCTTGTTCCTATAAACTCTACGATCAATCAAGTCGATAGTAGCAATAGCAATAGCAAATTAGAATGGTAATGACAAAGACAAGATCAACAGCACAAAGATTGGATGAGCTGAAACTGTTCCCAATGATCCCTTTGAGACCTACTTCCACCCTCCTTTACCACCCACTTAAGGGGTCATCTGTCTAGGGGCTAAAGGAGTTTCAGTCTTCTGACCCCTTTCCACTTTGGCTAGCACTAGCGGACTCTTGGACCGAGATACCGATAAGACATGCATTATAAGAGTATGAACCTGATGATACTAGAACACGGCACCCCATCTAAGAAGCAGATACTATGCGAAGACCGGACTAGAGAACAACGCCAACGTCGGGCCGACGACCGATACCGACTTTTGGCTTGCCAAGTTTATCGTCGCTATACGCCAAAGCGATATAATGGTTCTTGATGAACACGTCTCCGAGAACAGTGAAGCGAGGTACTCCGCCCTGATCATTAACTCCACTGACACATCCCGAGTCACTCACTTGTACACCAGAGATACACATTCCCTCCAGGTAATCCGATTTCTTCCATGCCATATCTTCAATGGGAACTCCGTACCTCTGACCTCCTAGGTTGAAAAAGACATTTTGGGTTTGTGGGTAAAAGGTATTGCAGGGGATATAGTAGATTCCAGAGGTTTGCGAGACTACTGCTCCGCTGATTTGGGAGTGAACGGCTGTCGCTATTTCGGTAGATGTCAAAATGAGAGTCGTCTATTGATCAGCGTCCGACAGACTTCCAATCAGATGACTTACCCCTGTGTCGATTATCACTCGCCCCTTGGTCGTATCGTTCGCGCCGATCGCCGATTTACCGCCGATCGAAATACCTTCAAGGTTGAATCCCCTTTCATCAGCGCCTGAAATTGTTCGATGATGCTCACCAGTATAAAGAACTAGTGACTGGAATCCAGTTCAAGCCAGCATTGCCTCCAACGATATACCTCTCCTCCACTCCGCCGAATGTATACATCCCCCCTCCCTCTTTGTACACTACCCCCTGGCTAGCTTGACCCTTGCCTATTCGTATCCCTAGTACATTCTCATCCAACTGCTGCTTCTTGACCAACCTTGAGAACAATGTCGCTCCTTGATTATATTCGTCATCCGGCATAGTCGAAAGGTCATCGAGCGATAAACCCATGATCCCACTAGTTGACGAATCCGGATCGCCATCTCCAGTGAGCTTGGTAGCGAGGGCGAAAGCGAGGGGTGTACTGATGAGACCGGAAGCGCCAAAGTTGACGGTGTCTTTCCCAATATAGCCTCTAGCCCCTGATTCGTCATGGTAGTCTACCGACCAGGTATCCGAGAGTTGCTTATATGATCGAGAGCTTTTGGGATTAAAGGAGGAATGGTTGGACAAATGACAGTTTGAGCAGGACGAGGCGTAGATGAACAGGTCGGCAGAGCCAGAGTCTGGGATAACGGGTATAGCCTGCGGGGGATCTCCAACTGTGATGTATGTGAACCACTGCCGGTCAACGCAGGTCGCGCATTAGGTAACGGACTCACAGCTGAACCACCTCTCTCTCCTCTCGCATTGTCTGCCTGTCCCCGATCATCTCCGCTCGTATTCGCGACAAGGTTGATCCCAGCCACCCCGACATTCATATCGAGCTTCGTCGAATTTCCCATTCCCAGGTCTATAGCAGGCTTATCGGACTTGCGAGATCCGCCCAGACCGAGGTTGAGGTTCAACCCAAGTAAGGATCTCTCCTTTCTCGATCTCTTTCCCCTTTTCAGAAGGTCAAGACCGAGGAGATCAAGTTTGATATCGACATTGAGGTCTAGGTTGATATTGATACCATAAGCTCGGAGTTGAGATTGTAAGATGATTTCGGCAGGACGAAGGTTGAAGGACGGATCTTGCAAGATTGGTAGATCGGTTTTACCATCGAGGAAAGGAAATAGTTGGGCTGCAGTGAGAGTGACGAGTATGGTAAAGAGTGCGAGGGTGTTTAGAAATGAGAACATGATGAACAGCAAGAGATACGAGAAAGGTACATTGATACGCGATTGTTTATAGCGCCGGACGGGGTGGGGGTTGAACGATTATCAGTGGTTCAAGGTTGGACTTGGCGGGATTTGCAAGTTGTTTGTTTCTATACAACTTACCGCCCGACCGCCCATGCCCAGTCTCTTTAGTGTAATCGCCTCAGATGATCGGTACATTTACATGTATGCGTCTTGGATACGTAAGGGCCTCAGCCCTTGCGTACCGGTCAATGAAAGCCCTTGTGAACGCAGTTTCTCTGAGACCCCTCGCCGCCTCCGGCTTTGATGTACCTCTTCGTCCACGTGTCGCTAGATGCTGATCGTTCAGACCGTGCAAACAGTCGAGCACATGTACCTGACAGACGTGATACCCTTGGAATAGTAGTCACGACCCCATGAATCTCTTCTCTATAATTGATTAATTGTGTGATTGGCGTTATGGCTTGTCAACAACACACGCGTCTTGTAATTTGATTCCGTTGAATTGATTATCCCAAAGGGAGAGAGATACTCTAGAGTAATGGGAACAACTACTATCGAGTACTTTAAACTACCTATATCCTATATCAGACGTACAAGATCATCGCTCTCGAGACCGCATACCACGCCGGGAGTACATATAAGCGCGATTAAGTCGTAGAACAATCGAATTGCGGGCATACATTCGACTTGTCGCCAAATACGATTGCCTGCATCCATCCTGGAATTGCTGTAAACAAACTTTTTCGTCCATCCTTTGGCGACCTCCTTGACCCGTTCTGGTCATTGACATCGTCCATGCGCACTTGCAATCCTTCAATAAATAACACCTACGCGCCCAGACCCAGGAAGGGTTAAGCCACGATGAAGTCACTTCGCCGCTCACTAAACAATGAGAATAAAGCATCAAATGCAAACAACAATAACTCGGAACCATCCCCTCCCCTACCCGGACCTCATAATGGTTCAATATCCAAACCATCATCTGGGAAAGTCGCGCCTCCACAAAAGGTCATCAAGGCACTCAAGACGCATCGGAGTACGAATCCACAGGAATTAAGTTATCAAGAAGGTGACTTTTGGTATGTTACCAGCGAAAGGGATGGGTGGTATGAGGCTCTCAGTATGTGTATCTTCGATTGTGTCGGAGGTGGCTGACGTGATAGACCCATTGACGGGATCCAGGGGGCTAGTACCAAAGAGTGACTTTGACGAGTTTATGAAAGGCGGAAGATTACCGTCTGTTACGAGTCAAAGGTCAAATTCGTCAGAGCATATTGCTGCGAGGTACGTCTGTCTCGGCTGTATAAAGCGGATTCTGACAGGTTAGTCGCGCTCAGACACCGTCTCAGAACCAGTTCTCGCCAGTGAGCAATACAAGATCACCGCCTCCAGTGGTACAGTCCCCTCCTCCCAACCTTGGTCCCGCAAGAAAGCCGTATGTCCCATGCTTCTCATGACGATGTGGCCTAATCCGCAGTGTATATGCGATTGTCCAGTATGACTTTGCCGCAGAGAGGCCTGATGAGTTGGACGCAAAGAAGGGAGAGCCGATCGTTGTCATCGCTCAGAGTAATCACGAATGGTAAGCTTTCTGAAATGATTGTATGCGGACGCTGACATCCAGGTTCGTGGCCAAGCCTATTGGCCGACTAGGAGGTCCAGGTCTGATACCTGTGGCATTCGTCGAGATTCGTGATCCCGCGACTGGACGTCCGATCGAGGTCTTGCCCGACACAATCCCCATGGTCGAAGAATGGAAAAAGGCAACGGCAGACTACAAGGCCGCTGCAATCCCTCTTGGTCGATTCGACTTCCCGCCAGAGCAACACGCCCCTCAACAGCCACAAGCCGAGCCTTCCTTTGCGCCATCGACTCATACTGGATCCACGTCTCAATCGCATTCGCACTCGCACTCGCACTCGCAGTCACATTCACCCATGCCCCGATCGGGATCCCAGTCTTCGATCCACAAGGTCAATGGGAGCTCCAATGGCCATCCAAACGGAAACGGGTCTGGCCGTCATGAACTATATCGACCTGAAGAAGATCCATTGTTGCCTCCTGGCGAGATGGTCGCTCTTGAAGTCCCTTCATTCCATAACGAATCTGGAAGCTACTGGTTCAGGATACAAGTCTTGTTCCATCCCGATGATCAATCGGCTCCAGCTTATGCTTTGAGCTTGTATCGAACATATGAGGATTTCTACGAGTTCCAAATCAATTTACTCGATACATTCCCATTCGAAGCTGGACGCCCAGCACCTGGAAAAGAAGATCAGTCACCTCCAGAACGTATATTACCGTACATGCCTGGACCTGTGGAAGATGCCATCGACGACGAATTGACAGAGTACCGTCGAGAAGAACTGGACGCATACGTGCGGGCACTAGTGGATTTAAAGCTGAGGGGTGCTGGATATATTCTGCGCCATGATTTGATAAGAGGCTTCTTTGCTGCTAAGTACGGGGACCATTGTCAGGATGCAGAACGGCAAGACGGTGTAGAAGAGCTGGACGAAGGGATGGCAAATACGAGAATATCGGATCCAAGAAGCTATCAACCCGATCCACGCGCTGCTTCCGCCATGTCGAGAAACTCGCAGAAATCGATGCCGGGAGGTGCAAGGCAATCGTCAGGTACATACCCCGCAGGACCATCTCAATCACATAGTCGACAACCTTCCCGCGGACCATCGCCAATGCAGATGACGCAAGCTTCGGTTCCTGAATCATCGTCTTCTGGTCGACCACATTCGGGTTCACGCCAGCAGATCTCACAACCACCCAACGCTGGCCATCTGTCAGGTCCACTGTCTACAGCAACAACCTCATCATCATGGGGTCAACCACCCAATTCCGCTGCATCAGGTCCACCGGTATCAGCGAATCAACCCCCATACGTCAAAATCAAGATATACGATAGAGCAACCGATGATCTGATTGCTATTCGAGTACATCCTAATGTGTGTTATAACGAGTTGTATGAAAAGGTTCTGGCGAGATTAGGTTCGGCAGTCAGTGCGTTGAGATATAAGGATGCGTCGATGGGTGGTGGGTATAGGGAAATCAGGGATGATGGTGAATTGAGAGAATGGATGAGAATAGAAGACCAGAAATTGGTATTGTATGCCGAACAATAGCTGTATGCATTCTTGCTGTGTTCCATCGATGCTACTGATGTTTCAGCCCCATGAGGTGGACTATGCTAGACACCTGCAGTGTGATGTTTCTTGGCAAATTGGCATACATGACGAGCTTCACCTCCATTCAGAAGGATTGCAGAGCTACACAAAGCCCATCTCTTCTACCTACTAAATATCATAGTGGGATATGCTATACGTGTTTGACGACGGCGCACTGGTAAAGCCTAGCTTTTGGTGGCGGGAGCGTCCTCCGCCTACGCTTGGTCTTCCCCCAACTGATCCCCCCTCAGCCTTACGAGTCGGTATCCCAAGCAGTCTCCAGGAAAGCAACATAACCCCTAGCAATCCCTTCCTCGGTCCAGACTTCCGCAGCCCTCGAATTGGTGGCTACAGCTTTAGTCTGTACAGACTCATATTGCCTCTTCAGTCTCTGCATCTCGGGCAGCGTAACTCGTCGCATGGGTAGGTTCAGCACTAGGGATCCACCGGCTGGGGGTGATGGGATAGGAAAGTGGGAAGCGGTGGGTATCGTTTGAAGGTGTGAGAGGAGGGAGGAAGTTATTGTTGATGTTGTATTAGTGAGTGTATGTAGGGCGTTGGGAGCTGGTTTCGAACGCTTTCCGTTAGCTTTGATCTCTTATCAGTGTATGATTAGCTCACCTGCAGGGTGGCTGCTGTTGGGCCTTTCTTTTCGCCTTTCATGACAACATTCCAGATTTCTTCATATGGCGGCTCTTCGTCCCAGGGGATGGATATCAGGGGTGAATCCCACCTGACCATGGATGATGGTTCTTCGAATCTCATCAATAGGTTGTCGAAACTAATATCAGGACCTTCTCATCGCCAGATATAAAGGATATACGTAGCGGGTTTATAGGAACATTCTCCTCTCTTGTCATGCCATTCCCTACATTTCTCTGGCGGGGCAATTACGTGGACCTATTATCAGCGCTTCCCTACTTTACTCAAAGCTCAAGTGAGGCAGGACCTACGGTACAAACTCTAGCATGAGCCTCTCGGGCGGCACAGTACATTTGATACCTGAATCCCTTGATGTAGTTCAGGCTGTCACAGATGACTACTGATTCTGGACCGAGATTTCGTGTGAGGTTGGAGAATAGATTCGCACGGCCAGGTTTCTCCGCTAGACTAGCTTCCCGGTCAGCCTGACCCTGTCCATAGTGGAGGTGAAGAGAGGACTTACTGTCATAGGTACTCCTTGGGACATGACTGTTGTCGTCGTCCACCAGGACTACACTCAATTTTGGCCCCTCTGTCTCGTCCGCTATACGTTTCTCGAGGTACTCTTTGATCTGCTTTGCCCTCGTAGATTTTCCACAGCAAGGAAACCCAACTATAGTGACCAATGCCATTGCTTGTAAAGTAGTGGTACAGTTAACCAAAATTCTGAATCAACCCGGACTTGTCCGCCAATCTTACTCCTCCTCCCTCTCTATCATTCACACCCATACCTCGACTCCACCATCATGTCACGGAGGGACCATGAACAACTGCCCCCGATTCGGGAGGCTTTAGATCCCATAGCTACTCCCTATCTATCGTCTATGGCTTCAACTGTCAGCGGGAACTTTTCTATCGCAAAAGAAGTCTTGATAGGCTCTTTCACTTCCGATCATCGTCGATCAGAAAGTACAAGAATTCTCTCTGATTGTACGTGCCTTCTATCTATGCAGCTGGGATAGGAAGAGGCTGACAGGTAGTGGCACCATCATTGATGCAATCTAAATATCTGAATCGACCACCAGCGTCTCGCCCACTCGACAGAGCAGGAGGTCGACCAGCCCCACCACACGCACTACTCCGTCTTCCAACAGTCTTACCCGGTGGACTATCCAAATTAACAATCCCTCAAACATCTCAATCTCTAGCCATCCTCGAATCAGTACCACGCCTAGAACAACTCTCGCTAGATCCATTACCAGGCCAGACTCCACAAGAACCAGCGCCATCCCTGATAAGGGGGTTCAAAGCTACCATCCCTTCATCTGAACTTGCCAAACAGCGTCGTCGGATGATTAGGGGTGGGCTGGTAGATGAGGATATGGGACATGAAAAGATTGGATTGAAGAAGTTAGGTGATAGAGCTAGGGGTCTATTGACGGAAGGTGGGGAGGAGGATTTGGGAGTGGGGCAGAGGGGGAAGAAGAGGAGAAAGGGCAGACACTCAAAGATTGGCTCAGGTGGGCTAGCGGGTAGGATCCATTTAGAGGACTTGGTACAGCAGGCGGATGAGATTGCCCAGGATAAAGAGAATTTACATGTTCGAACAGTGAGCTACTCGCCTCTCTGAAGGCAGACAAAATAGCTGATATGACAGTCGTTGATCCACGCCGAGATCTTCGAAGTGTCTGCAAAAATAGACGCATTAGAGGAGATGAGACGCAAACTAGAATCATCTCTACTCCACCTGCAGGAAGAACAGCTAGAATTGGACGACGAGTTAGAGGGAGTCCAGGAATTGATGGCGGATCCGCAAATCACTTCCGCTGCCGGCACAAAAGCTATCACCTCTCATGTCCCAACCCCTGTCAAGAGCTCAAGGAGAAGAAGAGGACCGGCATTCATGCCTTCTGAACATGATGAGCTGCCCCAAGGAGTCGCTTTTATGGTACGTCCCCTGATCTGAGAGGTGGGCTGATGGATAGACATTGAATGCTCATACTGGACCGCTTACTGCGCTGGATATGAATGAACCTTATGGAATGTTGGTCACTGCTGGGCAGGACGATACCGTCAAGGTATGGGATCTATGCGATGGAGAGCAGCTTGGGCAGCTTAGGGGACATAAGGGTGGGTGTAGAACTCAAGACAGGGGATCAGGCTGATAAGCAGGATCTGTCAAAGCACTGCAGGTGGAAGACACGCTCTGCCTAACCGGAGGATCTGATGGAAATATCCGATTATGGGACCTGAGAGTCGTAGAGGATTACGAAGATCGACTCCAGCGAGCTTCAGAGCAAGAAGCGAACCAGGACCCGTTGGATCGTATTTCCAGTATGAATGCGAAAGGGGACTTTGAGTGGGATCAAGATGCAAGCTTCAGCGCTACGTCACAGGTCGAGGAGAGTGGACCTTGTGTGAGGACTTTAGAGGGACATAGCAAGAGTGTTACCTCACTGTACTATGAGGACGGATGTTTGGTACGTTCATCACTTGATTCACTCTCCCGCCACGATGCTGACTCGCAGGTGACTGGATCGTCCGACAAGACGATTCGACAATGGGATGTGGCTACCGGTCAATGTATTTTAACGATGGACATCTTATGGGCAATCTCGAATCCTCCTCACCCCCCACCCGAGTCGACACGTAAACCAAGACTCTCGCATCGATCATCGACATCTTTCGGATCAGTACACTATGATGATATCCTGCCATCTCCTGGACCATCGACCCTCGGGATGTCTGGATCCAGCTTGCTTGGAGCTGTATCTAGTGGTCAATTCGCGATACCTACCCCACCTTACGCTGATGGGTCGTGGGAGATGTATCAGGATTTCGTTGGTGGGGTGCAATTCTGGGGATACGCGCTTGCTAGTGGATCCGGTGATGGTGCAGTCAGGATGTGGGATAGTGAGTCCTCTTTTACTAGGGCGCGAGCGGAAGCTGACGATCCAGTGCGTACTGGTCAAGCTCACCGGACGCTCACCGGGCATACCGGCCCAGTCACCTGCCTCCAGTTCGACGAGATGAACATCATCACAGGTTCTCTCGATAAGACTATTCGAGTAAGTCCCTTCATTTTCAGGATCATAGCTTTACTAACGCTCAGATATGGGATATTCGAATGGGTTCCATCTCCGAGACTCATCGATTCGAATACCCAGTAACATCCCTTCAGTTCGATTCACGTAAAGTCGTTGCTTGTACCGGTGAGAATGGGATTGAAAATTACAACCGAACGACTCACGCACATTCGCGTATGGTCGTTAATGGACATACGAAGCCGGCGGAGAAGATGAGGTTTATCGATAAATACCTTGTCACGGGTGGTAGGGATGGGTGCGCCAAAGTATGGGCCATCTAGATTGGAGTCAAGGGAGGGAGCTCAGTTTATACACGAATACGACATGACAAGCCATCAAACCGGATGAAGAAATCGGCTACGGACAGCCAATCATTGGTAGAGAACTACATACGAAGCGAGTGGAAGCCATAAGGTCTATCGAGTAGGACCTTGTTAAGACAGCCGTCTGGATGGCCCAGATGCATATGCGATTCATCAGTTGTATCACACCCTTATATCTTTCACCCACAGAATGGTTCCACAACCTATCGCAAACCCCATATCCAATACCATACCTTCAGTCGAAGTTTTCGAGGCTTCAGGAGGATGCTCGAACATATAATGGAGATGTCACATACTCGTGTCGGGTATATACTAAACGCGGAAAGATTAGAGAATAAGGTTGCAGCAAGATCTACCTTTGACGCGTCTCACCCGTTCGTTGATATGACAAAGTGTATTTGTTACGTGGGTTGGTGGTTCAACCAACTCTAGACCATTACCTGACTCAGCTCCACTTGGATCGTAGCTTACCCGTCACTCAACGCTCTCACAACCTTACCCTGATCACATTCACATGCTCTCCATTCCCTTTTTCTTTTTTACATCTATATCGAATCTCGACTCGTCCATACCCTTTCTTTCTTCCATCTACCTTACTTATTGTATAGACTTGTGTATACTGCTTCACTGCTCTTTCACCTACTCCTACAACACTACCGGAAGTGAGTCCTCCTCCAGTATGTTCAAACGCTCCGGCTAACGTCCTAGATCTTTACCCTACCTTCTCGAACCCTATTTTCTCTCTAGCGACCTAGTCCTCTGCGGTGAGCTACCCTTGGCTTCTTCTTCAACTCCCATCGGCTTACAATCAGACACCCGTCTCGTTCACTATCCTCCTCAATCGACCTCATTACCCGCCACCAAATACACGTCCCAAACCTTCCACTCAACAATCCATACAATGGTCTTCGGAAACTTCTGGCAGCATCAGAACCCTCCTCCGTACGCTCAATATGGACAACAACCCGTAACGGCCAACTCATTCTACAATAACGCGACTCCCGAATGGGTTTACAGCCATGCTCGATGCCAATGGGAGCTCGTGTACAAGTATCAAGGAATTCAGGCCATGGCAGCGCGCGATCAGCGAGTCACCAACTCTTGGTACGCCAACTACGGTGTAGAACCTCGGTCTGGTGAAGCGGTCACTTGGGACTGGGTATGGGATCCAAGGGTCAATCAATGGCTTCAACAGCCAGTTGGTAGTCAACCGTATGGGACTACTAGGGCATATGTCCCCAAGAAAATGGCGAGGGATCACAAGCGTTACGAGCGGGAGATGCGAGACTACGAGCGACAACAACGACACCAAGCCCGTCGAGAGCGAGATCATCAGCGACAACTCGAGCGACACCGACATAAGTTGAGCGCCGCCGTCAGAAACGAGACACATGTTAACCATTTGCATACGGGAAATACATACGTCATCGACTCCAACCAAGCGACTTATGGGAGTGGTAACAGTGGATTCAAGAAGTTTGTACGTTTCTTGGGACTTTCTTCTGGTTCGTAGGCGTAAGAGTTTGGTCGAGGGAGTGAGCTGGTCAGAATCTGGTGGACATGGTGTGCTTCAAGCTCCATTCTGCGTTGTCTCAAAACCAAGTTGTTTGTGTCTTAGAGTTTTCGTTCGTTACCGCATGCACTATAGACTATCCCGATCATATTTTCATCGCGGACATTTTGCATCCTAGATCATGACTCGGTTACATCTCTGTCTCTCTTTGTTCTTTCGAATATGCATACGCCCACTTGTCAAACTGTATGTAGTGCTATACTACAGAGGCTGAAGCGTTATGGAACAAGAATGTAACGAACGCGATTGCCAACAAAGGCATGAACTGCCAACTACCTTCCGTGTACTCTCCCTTATCCATAGAATCGTGAGGGTCAGACATAGCTGCGACCAGAAAGACCGCGCTGGCCAATACAAGACCCAGCATCTCTTGTGAATTGCCAAATAACGCATCATCTATGAATCAGCAGAGAACTCTGTTTACCAGGTAAAGGACCACCTACCCACACCCCATATCAATTGCCCGGTACCTTCGACAGTCCCCACGATCACCGGCGTAACCATCCCGGGCAATTTCCGGGTGACTCGAACAAAAGGTCGACCATACCGTGTTGTCCAATGGTAAGCCCGATCGAGTCTCAGCAGTAGGAAGAAAATGGCAATCGCCAGGACGATCCAATGGTACATGGCAGATAGGTATTCGTTTTCCGATAGGGTCCTATCCGGCCCGTCGGAAGAGTGATCGAACAATAGGGGGATAGCAATGATGATTAGGCATACTAACATCCAGAATAATCGATTGGGGTCGGATGGGCCTTGCAACTCGATCGTTGTCGCTTCTTCTTCTTCCTCGATCACAGCGATGATTGGCGTTTCTTCGACGACGACCACTTGTTCCTCCACCACCAATTTCTCGGCCGTCTCCAACAAGACCGTCTCCTCTACTGTGGTCTCATCGGTCGTCAGGACTTCCTCCATGACCGCCCCCAGTATGCCATCACTGCCACCGCCACTCGAGCCAGAGTTGATATTGATAGGTATATCTCGACCCTGCGCATTGACATTGTTGATACTGATCGCAGGGACAGAACCGCCAGAAGCGCCCTTTTCGTGGGATACAGCCATGCGAGGAATGGAAGAGGCAGATTTGCGGGTTTTGGTCTTGCGTTTCGAAGCGAGTTCTGGTAGGCCGGTCGATACGGGGATCCCTCCAGCCATGATGGGCGGTGAAGACCATGGACCACGGAGAGCGGGCAAGACCGGCATGGATGGCATTCGTAGCATCGACTGGCCGCTTGGTGTGGTCATTCCTCGCGAGAGCACCAGAAAGATGGGAATCAGCAGCAGACCGAGTAACATCAATTGAGGACCGGAGAGCCATGATTCTGAATTACCGCCACCTTCGCCCGCAGGTGTGGAGCCTTTAGGTGCCTTTCCGTTTGGATCGGGGGTCGTACCCTTGGGTGTCTTTGCGTTGGTATCGACAACTCCTTTCTTAGAGCCATTGGCGACATCAATTGCCGCCTGCTCATTCTCTTTCTTCTTGTTTATCGCAGCGACATCCGCTTTAGGGTCCATCCACTTTTTCATCATCTGCTCCTTCTTGTCCTTGTTCTTGGGATCTCTCAACTCGCTGAGCATCCTTCGTCGAGTATCCGGGCTATAACCGTGACCGGCTAATTGTTGGTCCAACTCCTTCTCCTCGTCAGTCAGTTCCGGATCGGCGGATTGGGCATCTTTCCATCTCTTCCCGTATTCCGCGTTAAGGGCTGGGGTACCCTTAGTACTTGTGGTGTACTTCTTGTAGTCCTTCAATTGATCCGCAGCTGGCTTGTTTGGTATATTGACTTTTCCATCTGGACCCTTGTTCTTGATACGGTCCAGTAGGTACTTTCGGGCATCAGGATCTGTCCATTTGGCAGCTTCGAGATCCTTCAGTATTTGTTGATCGTCTGGAAGAGTCTTCAGCTTCGAGGGGTCGGCAGTGGGGCCTGTACCGGCTGGATGAGCCTTTCTCCACTTGTCACCGTGTTCCTTGTTGAGTGCATCGGTACCGGCGCCTGCTTTGGCGTAACCCTTGAAACTTCTCAGCTGTTCCTCGGGAGTTTTCTTATCGTCCTTGATACGACTGAGGAGGTGTTGACGAGCATCGGGATCCGACCAGCCGGCCTCCTCGAGTTTCTTGAGGATCTCGTCGTCGGTGGGTAGTTCGGTCACTGTGGCAGATGGGTCGACTACAGGTGTCCCGTCAGGGCCAAGACCGGCCGCAGCATCCTTCCTACGCTTGTCTCCGTACTCTTTATTTAGCTTTTTGCGGGTGCCGTCCGATCGTTTGGTGAATTTTGCTGCAAGGTTATCGATCTGCTCCTGTGGCGTACCCCCCTCGCTGATGACCTTATCCAAGATCGCCTCTCTTGCGTCCTTATCATCGAATCCAGCGTCGCTCAACATTTTGTCCATTGCCTCTCGGTGAGCGGCGGCTGTGGTTTCAGTATATATCACCTATATGTCCTGATCATTACTCACCAGTCAGATCGGTGGGCGGAGGAGCGCCGGTACCATTCGGCCCATATCGTGTCTTGTTTTTGGCGATTTGGTCCGGGTTCTCGGAAGTGATAGCTTTGTAGATGATGTCTCGATCCACGTTATTTGCCTTCTCCCAAGCATCTAACATCTTCTCCCTGGTTTCATCGTCGTATCCTCTTTTCTTGAGTAATTTATCAAGACTGTCCTTTTCACCTTTGACGAGCGGCACTTGCCCACCATCGCTATACCTGGTCGTATATGTGGGTTTGTTGGCATCGCTCAGCAGTTTGTCTTGAAGTGTCTTCTTCTCTTTTGGATCCGTTGTCTTCTCCCAGTGGTCGATCATTCGCTTGCGGGCAGCGTCGCCATATCCGAGCCCCTTCAACTTTGCGTCTAGGTCGGCTTTGGTCATGATGCCGTCACCTCCAGGACTGTTGCCTGTAGCTAAAGCTTCGTACTCCTTTATATTGGCGCGCTTCTTGGTGCCGCTGTTGGTGAGGAGCTTGTCGGACAAAGCTTGCTTGGCTTCATCAGTCCCAGCGGCATTGTAAGCTTTCATCATCTCCCCGAGGGCCGGTTCTTTGTATCCAGCATTGACGAGCGCTTTCTTGAACTCTTCAGGCGTTTTTGGTGCTTTCGGAGCGCCTGGTTCGCCCTTGCCCTTAAACTTGTCTTGGTTAGCTTTTTGCTTGGTCACGTCGTTGGTGAGAAGCGTATCGGACAACTTTTTCTTCTCCTCGGGAGTACCGCTTGAGTACTCCTTCATCATATTGGCCATGGCAGGGGCAGTGTAACCTAGGCCCTCGAGCTTCTGCTTGAAGTCCGCGTCTGAAAGCGGTGGTGAAGAAGGGGCATCGGGGGAATCTCGACGGATCAGCAGGTCGTTCTACCTCTAAGAGCATGTTCGACTCACTTTTCCCCGGTACGGTACCATCGATTGCAGGAGGACCACCGAAAGAGCCCGGTTTCCGGCCTAGGTACCTTTGCAACTTCTTCTCGCGTTCCGCTGGGTCCTTTTCTCTCATCAGGCTGTCAACTTTGGTGTCACGATCGGCTTTGTCGGTATATTTCGCGTCGAGCAGTTTCTGATCGAGATCTGCGCGTGTTGCCGCGTCCTGATCTGCCTTTGCTTTCGCGTCGACTAAGTTTTTCTTGTAACCTTCCAATTTCTTCTTCTGTGCCTTCTCATCCGGCTCTTTCATTATCTGTCCCACCATGCGATCGATCTCCTTCTGATCGGTGTACCCAGCTTCCTTGAGGTCCTTGTCATATTGTGCTTGCAAAGCCGCTTTATCTGTCGCTGCAGCCCCCGCCTCGGCAGCCTTGGTAGCTGACGTCGACTCCTCCGACGGTTTACCTTTACCGACGTTTTTCAGGGCGTCGATATACTCTTTCTTTTTGTCCTCTCTCGCTGCCCCCTCAAGTCCCATCAATCGTGAGACCCTTTTTGCCCTGTCTGCGTCGTCAGTATATCCAGCCTCTTTCAGTTCCGTATCCAGCGCGGCTCTCAATTTCTCCTTGGCCTCATTGGCAGCATCGGAAGCTTTCTTCACTTCTGTATTCGCCTTGATCTTTCCAATCTCCGCTGCTTGATCGGCTGCAGACATTGGCGTAAGTCGTCTGACTTCCTTGTCCAATGTCTTTGGATCCTTCACTCCGGCATCTTGCAATTTCGTGGTAAGAGCTGTCTTCGCCGCCTCCTTCTCCTTGACCTCCTTCTCCCTGTCTTCCTTCTTCTTCTTGATTTCCTCTATCTTTGTAGTCTGATCAGCCAGTGATTTCTTGGCCAGCGAAGCAACTGCCGCTGCACGCTTGGCGTCATCGGGTATACACTCCTTGAGCTCGGCGTCCAGCTGTTCCGCCGTCATTGGCTTCGCGGCATCAGGAGTAGATGCAGCTTTTTGCGCGGCGATTATGGCATTACATTTGTCTTCACGTTTCGCAGCGGGTTCCTTCATGACGTCGTCGAGCTTTCGACTGAGTCTCGGCTCCTTGATTCCCGAGTCTGCTAGTGCTTTACCGTATTTGACTCGGTCGGCTGCATCGGTATCCGGGACAGCGGGAGTTGAGGAAGGTTTGGTGAGCTCCTTGTATTTCGCATCGCGATCGGCTTTCGGCAACGCCATGATCTCATCGAGCATCTTGGTAAGTTCAGGTTCTTTGATCTTGTGATACTCAAGGCGTGTTTTGTATTTGGCGCGCTCGGGATCCTCAGCGACCGGACCCGCTTTTTTCGCAATGATCGCATCGAGTTCAGCTTGTCGTTCAGCTTTCGGCTTAGCCATGATTTGCCTCAAACGGTTATCGAGAGTACCGCCCTCGAAGCCGGCCTTTTTCAGCAGTTCCTTGTATTTCTCCTCTTCAGCCTTTTCGGGATCGGCCACCGTCGCGCCGGACTTGGAATCTGCGATGATTGCATCACATTTTGCTTCGCGTTGATCCGCCGGTAGAGCCATAACTTCGTCAAGCTGTTTGGCTCGCTCTGGCGACCTGATACCACCGTCCGACAGCTTCTTGTTGTATTTCTTTCGGTCTGCTGCGTCTTCTGCTGATTCCACTACGGGCCCAGTGCCCGTCAATTCCTTGAATTTCGCTTCTCGATCCTTCTCCGGCAATTTCATAATCGCTGCCAAGTCCTCTGCCAATTTCGGTTCCTTCACCCCCGCTTCCTTCAGTTTCTTCTCATACTGCTTCTTGGATAGTCTATCCATCTCCCCTTCCCGCTTGTCCTCTGGCAACTTCATGACATCGTCTACCCTCTTTCGGAGTTCGGGATCAACATAGCCGGCCGCTTTCAAGCGTGATTTGATTTTGTCTTTTGGCGAAAGTGGGGGTGGTGCAGCAGGGGTTTCGGTCGCTCCGCCATAATGTAGTCCAAACAGAAGGATAAGAATAAGGACGGCCGCTATAGCCAACCCAGTCATGTCGATATCCTTTAATGTCCTATCCAATTCCTCGGCCACTTCGGTCCTATTGAATGGTTCTCTCCCACTCAATCCTGCTCCTTCCAAACATGCTTCCGGATAGAATTGACAATATGAATCCCGGATACTTGCTGGATCGGGATGTTGGAGACCGCCAATGAGGAGTTGTGAGCCATAATCTTCAGGTCGTTCTTCGAATGGTAGAGTCTCGATCGGTATCTCTTCAGGTGGGAGGGGTAGCCAATCGTCCTGGAAAAGTAGATCGTCGTCGTACATCATCCCATCTCCTTCTTCCTCGTATAGCTCGTCATCATATTCATCATACTCTAACCCATCATCTGGGAACTCATCAATTCCGTCAGAGAGGTACAGCCCATCCTCGCCATATGGATCTGAACCTTCATCGTAGAATTCGAATGTATCTTCTTCGGTCGCATAAGGGTCAAGAAGGGCTTCGGGGTCGTATGATCCATAAGGATCCTCTGAGTCCTGATAGTAAGCCATGAGCCGGTTTTGTTTGCATGAAATGAGTAAAGGTCGCGTTCCATCTTGACTTTCAGTGTATCTGCTTTCAGTAAACGTGATCGGCAAGGGTCTCGAGGAGAAAGGATTAGCTATAAAAGGACTATTTTGAGATCGGCGGTCCTCTTTCCATGAGGATGAGCATCCCTGCAAGTCGTCTGGCATTCTCAAGAAGACGTGTAGCATGCATCGAGTGTGACCTGAAAGAGGGTGCATCAGCAAGTGATCAAGCGCGAGAGAAAGAGAGCGAGAGAGGGGGACCGACTCACAATGTCTCTCTGGTCTACCCATCCATGCACAAATACAGGTCAAGACCACCGTTATCTGTTTGATAGTCCACTTCTCTTCCTGACCCTCAATCAGACTCGTATACATGCCCCTTGATAGCTGTCGATAGATGCATGACAAGTGACAGTAGATAGGCTTGCCGTCGCGTCCCACCACCACATCGGCGCGTTCCGGCAAACAGGCACACACATATCGACTTGCTATACCGACTTTTACCTCTTGATCATACCATTCACCATTCATTTGGCCTCATCAGCACAGCTCAACTAGTCAAGGCCCGACCACATTATTATCCGATAGTCAGCTATCGAGTTACAAGAGCGAGACCGGACCGGACAAACCTGAATTGGTTAGATGGCTAGCAACGTGGATATCCCCTTGGCCGACCATATTTATTCGTAGCTCCTGTGGATCTGCGACACATACTTGATAGATCTGAAATAGACCCAAGAGAGGGTCTTCAGGCAAGATGTCACACGCTCTACTGTATGTTGACAACCTGTAGCGATGCTCGGAACTGACAGCTAGACTCCGCCTGTTCCTCTCCCCCTACTTCTCCATTTCAGTTGCGATGCATTACCTCAAAACTTATCCTGATTCAATCGGAATCTCACATTATCTATGCTGGAGAATGAAACATATGCCAGCGGAGGAAGTGGAGTTCTACTGGCCTCAAATCTGGTATGTCCACCTAGTCCTGCTACGATGGGAAGAGGCTAATGGTAGTCATTTAATGATCACCTACCCTACTACCTCGAATGCTTTGGAGTCTTTTGTCCTTGACAGAGCTGAGGAGAGTACTCATTCTGCTATGCTTGTGCGTATTTTCTATATTTGAGGGTGGGGAACTGATAATAGACGTTCTGGTTCATGCAATCCGCCTTAAGGGATTTGACACCTACAAGAACTACCAACCCCGGACCATTCCTAATCTGCCAGCGAATCCTCTCCCGATGTCATGAAATCATCTTTGGAGATACGCCCGAACCAACCTCCTCACCTTATAGAGGTATAGGTAAACAACCAACGAGCCGGAAAACTCGACAACCGAAATCATTAAGGGTGAATGCTCATGCTGCACCTGCATTGATCGGGATGGGAGTGATGATTGCTTCTCCTGGAATGAGTGGACTGGTGGATTTAGCGGGAGGATGGGCTGTTAGGCAGGGAAGGAGACCATTGGATGATGATGAAGGACGGTCTAGGGTTGAAGTGGATAAGGGTGGTGGATCAGATGGAAGGCTACTAGAGGGATTAAAGAGTGGATCAAAGGATGAGGATGAATCAGGAGACGAACAAGCTGGTCCATCATCTTATAAGGCCAACATGACCCCTTCCACGCCTATCACATACGTCTCGGGACCATCAGCAACTACACCAAACCTCTATTCTCCAGCAACAGGCTCTGCCATATCGAGATCCACAACACCCCAACCGAAGGGTACCGACCCATTTGGTCAGCTTCCGGTCTCTCCCTCGGAAATGAATCGATCCGATACGACATTACCGCGACATCAGCCATTCCATTCCGTTCCCGACTTTGCGGTCAATGGCCGTTACAACGCCGGCGACAGACTACCTGCGCCTGAGAATCTACTGGCGACATATTCCCTGGAAGCTCAGCGTCAATTACTGAGAAGCCATTATTGTAGGAGCGAGATCCGATTTCTGTTGTTGCTAGAGGATATTTCGAATCGATTATTGGTCATCCCTAAGCCTGCTAGGGTTAGTGCTCTGCGTGCGGAATTGACGGGTATCAACCATAATCTTCCTGCCGAGGTGAGTCCAATTGACAAAGATGTGTGCTCGAGGCTGATGATAGATCTGCATGCCGCTATGGTGTGCTGCTGATCACTGCCATGAAGAAGGCGGTCAGACATCCGCAGGTAATCCACTCGCATCCCGTCCCGATAATTCCAGGAAACGCGGTCATTCTCGTGTCGTCCGTATTTCACCCGGAGATTCTGTCGTTCTCAACTCTGCCGAAAGAGCTCCGTTCCTACTACATGTTGAATTACTAGATGGTGATCTAGACTTTGATCCATCCCGTCGCGAGAATAGGGAATTACTCAAGAAGATCGTCATTCAAGAAGACCTAAAGAGGCGGAAGGGCGAGGGACAAGATGTGACGCTGAAGCCATCAGGATTAGAAGGATTTGGATCACCTATGCCCGATGCTTTACCTAAATCTGGCGGACCTTCCACACCTGCTCGACCTCAACCTACATCACACGATTCAATGTCGAGACGAGATATGATGCCTGATGAGGGAGAAGAGATGGATTTGGTGGAACAGATGTATGGAGCGAAATTGTCCGTCAAGGATATCTTGCCTGAATGGAACGAGACGATGCCATTACCGCAAGGACCAAAGAATAAAGCTCTGGATGCTGCTGCATGGGATAAAGCGGGATTGATGGGATCACCAAAATACCTTTCGCCCTTGAGTCCACCAGTACCAGGGGACAATTCCATTCCGAGACCTGTCACTCCTATTCCCGTGGATACGACACCCGAATCAGCCACACCGGAACGTCAATCGTCCAGCGCGAATCGAGTGATCACCCTGGAAGATTACAGCGAACGAATGCGTACAGCAGCAGTCATGCTCGCTCAACTCAATGCTTCAATGGTAGCCTCCGTCCCAGAGCCTCAACATTCATCATCGGGCGCATTGTCCTGGATTCCAGGAACAGGCTGGATCAAAGGTTCATCCGCCACCCCTCCCAATGGACCTACTGCCGACCCTCTTCCAGCAGGTGGTCAAGGTGGGAAATTACGCCTAGCAGCTGCTCAAGCTGCGGCTATTCGTGATAGGATCATGGAGGAGATGATGGCTTTGGAGGAAGAACGAGTGGCTAGAATGACGGCTCGTCCTGAAGGCCAAGAGATTGAAGAAAAGGTAGAAGGCGGAAAGACGGCCGAGGATGAGAATATCGTCAGGCGGGAATTGAATAAGGCGGATCCGAGTGGTATGTTATTTCCTCCCCATTTGACTCGTGCTGACTGGATAGCGGCGGTATTCAAGGAATCTTGGGCAGCGAAAAAGAGTAGAATACGCGCTTCATCACCTTGGGGTCATTTGGCCAACTGGAACGTATGTCATTTTAACCGATGACTTAAACGCTGAAGCTGACGTCAAGGTCATATCGGTGATCGTCAAGACGGGAACAGATTTACGGCAGGAACAACTAGCGACTCAGCTGATTGAACGATTCAGTCGGATCTGGAAAGATGAGAAATCAGATTGTTGGGCTCGATTGTAAGTCCCTCATTACTCTCTATGAACGGGTTATGAGACTGACACTCAGTTTCCGTATATTGATCACAGGCGAGCAGTCGGGGTTAGTAGAGACCATCACCGATGCCGTTTCAGTCCATTCTATTAAAAAGGGTGAATATGCTAGGCGAGTAGCTGAAGGTGAAGCTATTGGAACTGTTTCGCTCATGGATCATTTCGTTGCTGTATGTCCCCCCTGTATTGTACAGGTCGAGCTGATGGTAGACATATGGGAAACCCGATTCTGGGCGATTCGCCAGGGCCCAGCGGAATTTCATCAAATCCCTAGCGGGTACGTCTCATCATCATATGATACACCTATGCTGATCAGTAGGATACTCGGTCATAACCTACCTACTACAAATCAAAGACCGTCATAATGGAAACATCCTAGTTGACAGAGACGGTCATCTGATACATATCGATTTCGGCTTCATGCTCTCCAATTCCCCAGGTGGGAATATGGGATTCGAAGCTGCTCCATTCAAATTACCATTAGATTACGTGGAGATTATTGGTGGACTGGATAGTCCTGCTTGGGCGTATTTCAAGAAATTGTTCAAAGAGGGTTTCGAGGCTGCTAGGAAACATTCCGATAGTCTGATCAGTGAGTCTCTCCTCCTATGATTACGAGTACTGCTGATGATCAGCGATTGTTGAATTGATGCAGAAGAGTGAGCTACGCCGACCCCCAGAGCATGGGATTCGCTGACAACAGACTCCCGACTGGACTGTTTCGTCCTATTCGGAGAACAGACCGCTCTTCACTTCCGGGAAAGATTCGCCCTAGGTCTAACAACAGCAGCAGTCGATGCTCACTTGGAACGATTAATCGTCAGTTCGACAGGAAGTAATTATACCAGGATGTACGATACGTTTCAGTATTACAGGTCAGTCCTTTGTCCGCATCATGGGATTGAAGCTGACTGTGTAGTCAAGGGGTCTTGTAGAACTGGGAAGAGGTGTAGAAGTAGGTAGATTACGATACATTGCATTGCTTGATAATATTGTTGAGCAGGCCTATCAAAGATCGAAAGAGTAAGAGGGATACTACTGATCAGCGCGATCTTTACAGGTGAGACTGAGTAATGGATCAGATCCTCTTTGAGGCGCCCGGTTATCTTTCGCTGCGACTAAAGTACACTTGTACAAAAGCCACTCTGAATAAGGATGACATGAAAGCGAGTATCATCATTTCCGTGGATTGTGTGTTGGTTGACATACCTATGCATTGTCCAGCTTGTCTAGAGTGGTGTGTTACACAGTAGTACTAGTATACACTCCTCAAAGCCAGCCAAGATAGAAGACAGTCACGTTGCGGTATTATCTAAATGTGGCACCTCGTCATCGCCCCTCACACCCTCTACTCCCTCTCCTTATCCCTCAGTATTCACAAAGCACCTTTACCTCACTGCATACTCTCTACTTGACACTACATCAACGTATAGATCAAGGAGTACTCTGAACTCGGTCCTCTTGCTTATATTCATCCCCCCTACCCCTACGAATAACGATCCACGAAATTCAAGATCATCTTGATATATTCAACGATAAAGGAAGTCTCGCGATAATCAATCAATCATGTCGGTCAATATCAGTCCCTCTGGACAGATTGGATTCCCTCGTAAGTTCACCCTCACTATATCATCACGAGGACAAGATCCTGTTCATGCAGCTCCCTGGATTGCATAGACCTCAATACACCAAGTGCACAGCTTACCCACAGGTCCACTAACACAATTGGTCAAGCGGTCCATCTTGATCCACAACCCCCACCCTCACCCCGTCGCATTCAAAGTTAAGACAACCGCACCAAAGCAATACTGTGTCCGACCTAATTCAGGTAGGGTTGAAAGTGGTGAAAACGTCGAGGTTCAGGGTAAGTCACATTACTTGCTTTTCATCAAGATTCATGGACCATGCTCATTTATAGTCTTGTTACAACCCCTCACGACTGAGCCACCACCTCATGCGAAATGTAAAGACAAGTTCCTTGTTCAGTCGGCATTCATCACCCCCGATGAGGAGATGAGGACGCTCGCAGAGATGGTCAGTCTGATTTATATCAATGTGAAAATGCCCGCTGATGGATAGTGGTCCACGACGGAAAAGACCAACAAGTCTGCTATTCACGAACACAAGCTTCGAGTCGTCTACATTGCCGCTGAGGATGGAGCAAATGGAATCCCGGAGGAGAATGAGGATATGGAACAGAGTAAGATTGATGAGTCTGTGAGTGTCTCTTCTTCATCTGTGGATATATTCGTATTGTTTCGACTGTGGCTTGGTCTGACTCTGTCTTTTCCATTCTTCTCTCTTCACACTACATTCCTACGTCATTCCTGTCTCCCCCCTCTTTCTCCGGTAGATCAACAAGCCCCGAGACGGGATGGGTAGATGAACGACTGCGAAAGAAAAGCCGCTAGATCCGTCTTTGTTCCGAAATGGTGGATTGAGCTACTTGGAAGCTGAAGAAGAGCCATACAAGCCGAGTGTTTGTCTTCATGCCTCCACCTCGGAAACTGGATCCATGAGTCGAGCTGCGCTGACCTGCAGGCCATCTTTGCCCCCGCGATCTCGAGCCCTACCACCAACGGCAACGGTATCAACAGCAACCCCCTCCCTACCTCTACCCCTCCATCCGGAAACGCTGGCCCCGCCATTGCCAAGGACCTCTCAACCCCTACTCCCAAGTCCGCCGAGCCTGCGCTCCCAGCACTCTCCGTTGCCGATATCAACAAGGCCGGAGTCTCGCCCACCAACGCTTCATTGGAACAATCACTTGCTACCACTACTTCTGATTCCGAGAAACTACAACTTGCTCTCAAGGAAATTGATAAACTCCGCTCTGAGCTCGATGAAGCTCGTGGACCCCAGGCTACTGGTTTGAGAAAGCGAGGAGGTATTACCACCTCTGGAACTGGAGCTGAGGTAGCTGTTGAAAAAGCAAAAGAAATCGTTACTGGAAATCAAGGAGTACCTGTCGAGGTTGTTGCTGGATTGGTAGTAGCCGTCTTTGTCATGACTTATATGTTCTTCTAGGAAGGATGAATTGATTGTATGTTTATAGAAATCTTTGAATTTGGAATTGGATGTAATGAGAATAAGGGATGCATGCTGTGTAGAGCAGAGGTAGAGAGGAATGATTCCAGTGATTACAGAAGCCAAGCTTATCTATGAGTAACGTATACTTTGGAACGCGTCATTTGGATGCTTACTCTGCCTTCCTTTCGGTACTCGACTGCGCTCCAACTTCTGTAGTCTATCAAGACATTGATCGTTCCTCAGTGTTCAGTATCCATCAGATCTGTCCAGTACACCGTCCACCTACAATACGGACTCATTATCCACAATCTACACTCTACAATCTATAGTCTACAAATTACAACATCACAAACTGCAATAAAATGACTGGTACCGCGCACAAGATAAAGCAGAAACTTAAAGAAGTTACTTCACCTTCTCCACCATTACAACCGACCGACTCCAACAGCTCCGACTCTAACAACAAATCCTCACTATCCGACCTCCTACATCATAAATCAAACTCTACATCAACAGGTCCAAGTGGACAATTAGCAGGTGGAGCTCCAATTCAACCTATAGAATCAGGAGATTCAATAGCTTCAAACCCAAGTAATTATTTGACCGATCAACAATTAGAACAGGATTTAGTACTTGAAGAAATGGCAGAGAGGGAACATGAGATTGGACATCAGGGGAGGTCGGGTAGTACAGTTTCTGCACCTCCCACTGTTCCTGCACCTACAGAGAAACCTTCTGGGGGAATGTACGGTGGGAATTTGTTTGGACATAGTGGAGGGGGGGGAGGGAAGAAGAAGGGTAGTAAGCAGAAATTTGCAGAGAGGCAGGTATGTCCCCTCTCGCACTGGTTGTGGGGGTGTTGAGAAACTGATGGATAGGCAAGGAAGAAGGAGGCATTGTTAAACTCCGCACCACCGGATGATCCTGATTGGACTGCTCAACTGGAAAAGGAGAGGCAGGAGGAGATTCAGGTCATTGGCGGGGCTTGTGATGCACTCGGAAGGGAGATTTACGAGGTGAGTTGCATGCGTACCTCGACGGCAGATGAAGTGGATTGTCGTTAAGACTGTCAAGGACAGGACGAGGTCGCTAACGACAGATCGCACCTGATGGGCATTGTATGTTTAACGCAATCTCGGATCAACTCTATTTACTAGGTCTCATCCCAGCACACCAGGTATATCCACTTCCTTCCCAATCTGATATGACAAGAGGCTAACGGGCAGGTTGGAGATCCATCAGTAACCCGTAAAACCGCAGCTCAGTATATGAGAGAACATAAAGACGATTTCATCGCTTTCCTACCTTCTATCGGAGGTGAAGATACGGCTGGAGCAACTGATGATGGGATGATGGATGATGCTGGATTTGAGAAATATTGCAGGATCGTTGCGGAGACTGGTGAATGGGGTGGGGAGCCAGAGGTGGGTCTTTCTCTTGGTCTTGCTTCTTTTTCTTTCCCCATTCCCTCAATATCCCCTATCTATGCTCGTTTACGAGCTTTCTCAAACAAAAGTGACACAGAATGAATTGGGCTAACGTCAGATCCAAGCACTGTCGAGAGCATCCAACGTCCCAATCCACGTCATTCAAAGGGGACCACCCACAGTAGTCTCCCACGGTGGTTCAGGAGATGATTTCGGAGGAGCCATGACTCCCGAGAAAAGTGCTGCGCAGGGTGAGAAGGTTGTTAGGATCAGTTATCATAGGAGGATGTATGGGCTGGGCGAGGTATGTCTCTTCTCTCTGGAATGAGGTGTGAGCTGATGTGTAGCATTACAATAGTTTGAGAAAGGCTTGAATGTGAGTATAAGATATTCGAGTAGTGGTGGATGCATATTCCCTAATACCTGTGATGCTGCACTGGAATCTTGTTACCATTAATATCTACCTGCTTACTATCTATCATCATGACGATGAGGGATTAGGGATGAGTGAGAATGATTCCAGTAAAAGGTGCAGCTTCAATGACGTACACTAGTTAGTGCCTGATCCAATTTGTGACTTCTTTATTATGCAAAGATGGGAACAAAGGGTGAAATCATCGATCAATCACTACTCATTCTATCACATCTCAGCATACATCATTAGATGGTAGCTACTACTACTATAGCCAGCTTGCTGGTCTCTGCCTTCTTAGTCTCGGCACTACCTCATGAAGCCCAACATACGTTTGCAGATGATCATCACGATGGACCCATCAATCCTTTGAAACGTATGTCGACCTTCATTTCAAGATCGGAGCGGATTCGCAAGTGAATGAGAGCTGACGTCCAGACCTATCAGCAATCTCCCCATTCTATATTCCAACAGAGCAACCTACCCCACTCCCGGAACAATGTAAATTAACCCGAGTCTCTCTCCTCATCCGACATTCTTCAATCTTGGGCAACGATGATGAATTCGAGGAAACGATGGAACCATTCATGGCCAAGATTAAAAAACTTCAGAAGAAGGGTGGGAAGAGGGGTAAGAAGGGAAAGAGGGAGGGTGTGTTGCCTAAGAAAGGGGATTGGGCTTTCTTGAGGGATTGGAAAAGTCCGAT
Source organism: Vishniacozyma victoriae (assembly GCA_017654735.1). Taxonomy (NCBI): domain Eukaryota; kingdom Fungi; phylum Basidiomycota; class Tremellomycetes; order Tremellales; family Bulleribasidiaceae; genus Vishniacozyma; species Vishniacozyma victoriae. The sequence goes on from JADPYG010000088.1 coordinate 3,543,942, forward strand.
CGTTGAGGACAAATTGGAGAATTTGAGCGAGAGGGGTAGGCAAGATGCCGAGGTACGTCTTATTTTTCCAACTACAGTTGAAAGATTGAAGTCCTGGAGCTGACGAGTAGGACTTGGGCAAGTACTTCCGACATCAGTACGATCCCCTTTTCCCACCCCCCTACAAGACTGGCAAAAACTCTTCCAGGATCCCTCACAAGGTATGTCTCTCTGCATTCCTTTCCAGATAGTGTCTAATTCTAGGTCTGGACAGCATCTTCCGAGCGAGACATCATCACAGCCAAAGCGTACATCAACGGATCCTTCCCCTCTCACCAATCAGGAGACGGAACAGGAGATGGAGAAGTCGTTCAACTCATTCAAGTCCCCAACCATTCAAAAGAACCAATGGGATGGGAACAGACTCTTACTCCCCACAAGGCTTGCGGTGCTTTTGAGAAGAAGAGCTCGCTTGGACCTGCCAATGAATGGTTATCTGTCATGGCGCCCAATGTCAGGAAGAGGTTATCTGATAAGAAGTTGCTTGGGAAATTAGCCAAGACACTCACTGATCAGGATGTTCTCGCTATGGGCATGGTACGTCCCAATCCCTATCCTAGAGAACAAGGGCTGATTAACAGTTGTGCGGATACGAGACTATCGCTTCTGGAGATTCACCATTCTGTCACCTATTCACCGATAATGAATGGAGAGACATCGAATACTACTTTGACGTACGATACCATTATATGATGGGATACGGCAATTACCTCACCCCATACTTGGGTGCTCCATGGGTCAATACCGCTAAACATCTTTTGGAGGGTGAGGAAGGTGATGCACCTGGAAAACACCTTCCTACTCTCGATGAATTCAAGAAGAATCTACCAGCACCCAAGGTCCCTCCTAATGCTACCCACACTCAGACGTAAGTTAGCGATAAGAAGCTTTGTGTTGAAGCTGATATGCAGTCTTCACCCACACTTCACTCACCGAGAATCACCTGCTTTCGTAGCAGTCTTCCTCAACTTGTTCAACGACACTTCCCTCCCAAACCCCTCCTCAATCGACCCAGCACTAGACCACAGACCCCTAAACAGGCAATGGCGAACATCCCACCTCGTCTCCTTCCTAGGAAATATTGCTCTAGAGCGATTCGAATGTGAACCCGAAACTGAAGGTGGGGAAGTTGGTGAATACGTAAGGGCAATGGTCAATGGTCGAGAGAAGGTCATGGGTGGATGTGAGGACGGTGTGGGAGGGAGCTGTAAGTGGGAATCATGGAAGAATTGGTTGGAAGAGAGGAATGAGAGGTGGGGCGATTGGGCTAGTGTTTGTGAGAAGAAGAAGGATTAGTTCTGTCTTTGCACTGAAAGAGGGGGGGAGGATGACGGGATAATTGAATTAAGCAATCTGTTTCATACGACATACATGTATCACTCATGCATTGTATCAAACCAGTCTCTCAATCCACCTCTATCCTCGCCTGTGTTCTCTCCTAAGGTATGTCTTCGATTTGCCATAACAGGGTGGGTGATAAGGGGCTTGACGGAGATGGCGAAAGTGGTAATTGGCCATGTGAAGGGTCATCCATCTGCCTTGCATTTGGGGAGGACAAAGGAATCTGCGGAATCGAAAAGAAAGAAGTATAGAAGAGAAGAAAGGAGTGTCGACTACTCGTTAAGCGTCAAGATCATCATCTTATCTATTAACTCATTCTAATCTCACGTATATCTCACTACCCGGTTTATCCATCAGCTCCACTTCGCACGTACTACTCGTAGTGATTCAAGATGGTCAATATCAACGCTCACCTAATTCATCATCCCTTTGTTAATCCCCAGGAGTGAGAGATTCTTTGATACATCTCGGTAAGATGGCTGAACAACAGGATACCGATGCCTACCATTGTCCTGCCCGGCGGAGGTCGACTTGCGATCTATCCAACTGTCAAGACCCGATACCCAGGTCCTGGATTTGGGATTGGTGCTGGAGTACGTTCCCTCTTGAACCCCGGGATCAGCTCACAAGTAGGTGATGGGAATGCCACATCCTCTAGGCGGTATGTCCCATCGTATCCGCGATAGACGAGGCTGATATCAGGCCCACTAGCATGGGGAGCCGGTATGGGATTAGACGGTACAGCAGCTTCATACAGGCGATATACCGGTCTTGGGGGGTAAGCCATCGTCGTGGTTACTAAGCGAGTACTGATAGAGTAGTAAGTTGACAGGATACCCACTTGGTATGCAAATGCCCGGCCGACCTGGTCTTGGAGGTTATTGGGGAGTGAGTTACCTTACTTAGTTTTTCCGTGGATTGACCGTTATTTTGATTTATTTACTAATCGTCAGGGATGGATTGTGAGGGATTAATCGACTATTTACGAATAGTTAGTCATTTCAGCTATGTATGCTGTGCTGTGCCCTTGGTCTGGTTCATGTTATTGGTTGTGGGTGCCCTTATGCATAGGATTCAGCGTGAGAATATGGTATAGTGCAAGCGATTGTTATTGAGTGATGACGTGTTATTATTCTACGCGTTCAAGTGAGTGAGTGAGCCAGACAGGAATCACCCTGAGTGATGGTTAGACAGTGAGCTACATACTATACACTATACACACTCTACTCTCTATACATTCTACACACCTATACACCACACACGCGATGCAGCTTCGCAAATGAATCCACAAAGAACAGACCTAAGGCATCGACGTATCTTCTCTTCTCCAGTCGAATCACCCAAACATCAAGACACACTCGAATCAAACAACAATCAAGCACAAGCAACTCATCACGTTCAATCAGCCAGCGTCGACTATATCCGCCATATCCCACGTTCTCAATCATTAAACACACACTTAAACGCGTGAGTCCCCCACCCGCTCCTTGGCGGAATCAACAAAAGGCTTCTTTCGCTGACTTGAGCCCCCCTTTGAATTACGATTAAACAGACCTACTTCTTCCTTCAATACTACTGCTCGTACTCGAAGTACACCCATCAAGAGCAAAATGCCATTCTTGCAATCTATCACGTCGTTCTTTTCGCCTTCGAGCGATCATGGATCCGGTTCAAAGAGGGCTACGATGAACTCGACCTTTGATGCTTTTAGCCTACCCACTACTGCCCATGGTGGGCTTGGCAGTGGATTGAGGGATGTGGTGAGTAGATCTATCTTCCCCATTGTAATAAGTCACTAACGCCCAGCCATCCGCTGCGGATAGTGTATGTGGCTCACCTGGTCCAAGTAGGAGATCAAGCTACGCGTACCCCCCACCCGCCGAGGCTTAGTGAGTATCTCTCTTTTCGGCTTGAACCCCACTGATGACCAGCCGTCCGGCAATGGCATACTTCCCACCCCTATCACATACATTTCACCGCCTACGTAACGCGCTCTCCGATTCTTTCCCAGAACTCCTTGAAACGCTAAACCCGCCTGCGGATCCAATTCTCTTGGCACAATTCGAAGCTGAACTGGGATGTCCTCTACCACCCCCCGTACGCGATTCATTCTTGATTGCCGATGGACAAGATCTTGAAGCTTCGAATGGAACTGGAGGGTTATTCTTTGGATTACATCTACTCCCTTTGGAGGAAGTTGTTCGGGAATGGCAGTTTTGGAGACAGGCTGAACATGATCCTAGTTCTGGTCAGAATGAGGCCGTGTTGGCAACTATGGCATCTGTACCCCCGGGATGGATCAAGTCGTTATACGCCTGCAGAGGGTGGTTACCGCTCATTACGGATCGATCTGGGAATTATATTGGAGTAGATCTGGATCCGGGACAAGGAGGTTCATGGGGACAAGTCATTATCTTTGGACGCGATTTCGATAGGAAATGTGTCTTGTATAAAGGCGAAGGGGATGGAGGATGGGGGAAATGGTTGGCTTCATTTACGGACGAATTGGAATCAGGGGATGGATGGGAAGCGGAAAAGAGCAGTTCATCAGATGAAGAGGATGAAATTGGATATACCTCGTATACGGGTGGAGGATCCTATGGCGAGTCGGGTAGAGGATTGAGGTTGGCTGGAGAGTACAAAGGTTGGAATGTACTTGAAGCGTGGTGGGATAAGAGTGTTTCAAAATGGGAAACACAGGGACTAGGAATGGATATCGAGGCTATTGAACGAGGGCTGGAAGAGGCTAGGCGGCTGGCAGGTGTCGAAGGCGAGGCCAACAAGGGGAAAGAGAGAGAGGCGAGAGGCTCCCGGACTGCAGAAATGGCTGCTCAGGAGAACTTCCCAGGTAAGCTAGGTTATCTCGTGAGGGAGGCAAAGCTAACAAGCAGTCTACGGCTCTCCTCAGCTTCACGCTCCTCCTACACCCACACCCAACGATTCTGATGCTCTTCTTCCTCCCGCATCCCCCGACGTTCCTGCTACCACTCGGATCCCAAAGATCCGTCATCCCGCTCCGTCGCCTGTACGAGTCATCACCCCCGTCAATACCCTTGACCACCCATTGAAATCATCAGATCTTCTCTCTCCACCTGTCCATGGCCAACCCAGATCCAAGCGTCAATCCCGCGCGCCAGCTCCTACTCCCCTGGACCTACCCACACGAGCCGACATGCAAGCCATGAACGCTATTGCTGTGGCCGAAACCAGTGGCCTCCGAGGTGGATGGATTATGCATACCGACACTTCATCTTCTTCTGCCGCTCGACGTTCTCAAGCTGGTTCTTCGAGTATGTCGGCGAGTAGTTCCCGAATGGGCCATTCTCCCGCTTATTCATTGGATGAAATGGTCGATATTGATTTGGAAGGTGGAAAATCTGCAGAGTTTGGATCTCCAACCATGTCGCATGAAGACTTAGCAGCTCAGTACCGTGAAGAGAGATTATCACTTTCTGGACTTGAACATCGTCGGTCTTCGCCCGTCATCTCGCCTCATCATTCCCGACCTACTTCCCCTTCTCCACTTCATATTGAGACGACAATGCCATATGACTACGACTCTACACCACGCGCTACGCCCCGTGAAGGTAATCTCACAGTTACTCCCTCGCCCACTTCGTTTGCAGCTACGAGTCCAATCCGTCCTCCACCTCGATTAGGAAGTCATTCTGACCGTGGGATGCGTGCGACTACCCCTGATGGAGAAGGGAAAGATAAAGAAGTAGTCCGTGGAAACGATCGAATCGATTACGAACGTGAAAGACGCCGACCACGAGGAGAACGCGAATCGAGCGTAACTTCCTCGGTCGGATCTCAAGATGGTCTCCTCACCACTAGTGGTTTGAGCTCGCGTGCAAATTCCCCGCCTCCTCATTTCATCTCTCCTGCTACATCCCCTGCGCCAACTGCCGTTCCGGACCTAATGTCCCCAACCCCCACTTTATCCAGTACGGCTTCTGGTGAATCTATTGGGAAACCATTACCTCATCCTCAACCTCCTCAGAACAAGGCGCCCAATGCGACTAGACACAAGGCGACGGGAAGTATTGTTGCCCAGAGAAAACAGGCATTGGAGGCTGCTATGGGTGGATTGGACGTTAATGGTAATAGTAAACGCTAGGTAGTTTACTGGGTTATGGAAAATGATATTGTATGCGGGACTGATTGCTCGGGCAGGTCGACTGATGCTATATGGTTCAGGGAGTCTGCTGATGCAGGTATCACCAACCGCCATTTAACACCTCTTACCATCCATGCTTACAGGTCCACACGGTAGCTGCAGAGGTGAGATGTCATGTAAGTCACAAACAGGGTGAGTATGGAGTATGGAGATTCTCGCTACCCTCGACAATGGCTAGACATGACCAGGAGGACCCATCAACCCCCAAGGTGATCCAGCCGACATAACAACCGCGCTCCCTCGATCTTCATCAACAAGTAAATTCCCCAACCAAGCCCAGAATCCTTGATTCTCATCCCTGATAAGTCGTGCTTGTCGACCATGTCCAACCCTTCTTCCCCAAAGCGCAGGATCCTGAGTCGCATCAAAATCACGAAGTGCAGCTCGTTGGGCTCGAGAAGTGCGGGGTATCTGTGGTTCTGGTTTTGATGGAGTAGGACCTGGCGAAGGGGAGGGGGGTCGTGAGTTTGGGGGTGTGGTGTTGAAGGTCAGATTGTGTTGCATTATCGCGAAGGCGTAGTTGCCTCTATCGGCAGCTCGATCAGAGAGGATATAAGGGGGTGAGGTAGGTGGTGAGTAAGCAGGAGGGAGATCAGTGATGATGTGGGTGGTGGTGGTGGTTGGCATTGTATGCTTGAGGGAAGGTTCAGGTTTGGATATGTAATATGGATTTTAAGTAGGGGAGAAAGGTAAGTGAAGATCAGAGCTATGGCTGGCGGTCTTATATCCCTAGGGAGTCAAGTACACACCCCTTCCTCTCCATACAATGCTCACTTCTCACACGTCAGATACCCAGTCCTTTTAAGATGTAATAAATGGATGTCAATGAAAGGTTTGTGATGCTGGAATCTCCTAGGTGGCTACAACATGAAAGGACGGGAGGATGAAAGGGATGACCGTTGGTGTGAAGCAAGAGTCTTGGACACATTCGACACTCTCATACAGCATCAACATCACTCACATCATATCCAATGAATATAAGAAACAACCTCACCGAACCCACGACCCCACTCAGGATCATATTCACCACCACACAAAAACCGTCCACGACTGGCTACCATAAAATGCCCTTAGGAGAAGAGGCATACAAAGCGTTAGAAGTCTTTAGAGGATGGTGGAGGATCAAGATCAACGACCCAAGAGTACAGATAAAGGGCATGAGAGTACCAGGTCCAAGATCAGGCAAGAATCGAGAGCAGGAATGATTTATATATACATATGACGTTAAATGTGTCAATCGTTTGAGTGTGTCTACCAACATGTCTATTGCTCTCTATATACAAATATGTACCCGTTGAAATGATGATGGAATGATGATGAGGAACCCAAAAACCCAAAACGCCAGAGACTAGACATCATGTCCACCCCCATCAACGTTGAACAGCCTGATCAAATCGTTGATACTCAATCTCCCCAACTTCCCTCCCTCTCCCTCCCCAAGCGCACCATCAGCCAACTTCCTCTTGTTCTCCTGAAGGTCCCGAATACGTTCATCAATACTGTTCTTGACGCATAGCCGCCTCACATCCACCTCTTTCACCTGTCCAATTCGATGACATCGGTCAACCGCTTGATCCTCTATCAAAGTCAGCTTCTCTTACTTGAAAACTGGATGAGCAGGGACATACCGGTAGCAGCGTTCCAAGCAAGATCAAGGGCGATAACCACATTCGATACCGTCAAATTCAATCCAACCCCACCAGCTTTCAAACTAAGGAGTAAAACCCTATTATGTCCACCTTCAATGTCGGTAGGAGTATTGAATGAATTCAAAACCTTTTGACGGTCCTGAGCAGCCATGGATCCTTGATATTGAAGTGCCGAAACTCCATTAGCCTGGAGATAGGCACCGCAGAGATCAAGGAATGAGGTGAATTGAGAGTATGCGACGACTTTACATGTAGGATCTTGGAGTTTCTCTTGAATAACAGCGAGGAGATGTCGCATTTTGGTAGAAGGGGTGATATCGATCTCGTCGAAATTGATCGCTTCGGGTTTCTTGTCTTGCGTCTCTTCCGCCTTGACTTTCTCCTTGTAGTCGGTCGCTTTGCCCTTGCCTTTGGACATGGTCAACTTCTTGAGAGCGGGTTTGATGTCCTCCTCGGCATCCTCAGACTAATTATCAGCGGTGCATCACCAAATCGCAATAGTGTACTTACAGGTCGTTTGCCGAGACTATTTGGAGCTTCGCCATCAACAACCGGCTTGATATCCGCCTGTTCCTCTGGATTGAAGAATGCGGAGGCCCTAAACACCTTCTCCCTCGAAATAGGTTCTCGACAAAGAGGACATTGCCTCATGTTCTGCTCCAACTGTTCCTCCGTCAAGTTGCTGGTCCTAGGTGCATCATTCCACAAATTCTCCATGCAGGTGGCACAGTAGCTGTGACAACACTCGGTAACCCGTTCGGCGTGCTCGTGTTCATAAGGCTCGAAGCAGATTGAACATTCCGTTCCGAGTTGGTTCGAATCTTCACCGCCTTCGGGATACTTTTGAACTTCCTTCCATCGATCTTCAAGCATCTGAGCGACCTTGTCGACGTACTCTTGACCCATGTGATCAAGAGCTCGTTGGAGTTCCTTCATGTCGTCAAGTAGCGCGGCATCTCGAGTGCCCATGAGCTCCTCATCACTAATAACAACATCTTCGGGATGGGCGGCATCCTCAGCTCGTCGAGTCAAGAGGAAGGGATGGGAAGTGGCCTGTTTGAGTCGCTGAAGGTCAGCTTAGAATCCGTATATACACAAAGAACGTACAACCAGCATGACCTGTTCATCAGCGATCGCGTCAGGACAGAAGAGAGAAAGACGTACCAAGACCATAGAGTAGTGCTTCAAAACAGTACCCCGTTTAAGCAAAGCATTAAACTTGACTTGCATCCTATTTTCGATCGAAGTGTAAATGTGTCGCTCGTCGACAGATAATTCAAGTTCATCCCAGTTAATGGTCTTGGCAGGAAGATTCAAGAGACGAACGCCATTCAAAGTCGAGTCCTTATTTCTTCTGATTGAGCAGGTTTTCAGGATCGCCTAGTATGTCAGTCACCAACTCACATTACTGGCGTGTTCAACTGACCTGCATTCGCTTGACCGCCAACGTCGGTCGCTTCTTCTCAGGCTTCATTATATGAGCGGAAAACTCCTTCCAGTCCGCCTGCGGACTGATATTCAAGAAGTGGAGAATAGGGTAGAGATCTCCAAGTGTGTTCATGACAGGAGTTCCGGTCAAGCACCATCGGTAGATCGAATTGAGGTCCCAAGCGGCTTTGCAGGCTCGGGTATTCTTGTTTCGGATCATGTGAGCTTCATCAAGAATGACTCGGTACCACAAGACCTTGAACAATGGACCTGACAATCAGCAACGTCACTCGCCATGACAGAGGACATACCCTGGTTGAGAGGGTCGGCGAGACTGATTCCATCATCCGAATCATCAGACTCGTTTCTCCTCCTCGCTTTTGGCTTTTGTTTCTGTTTCTGTTTCTACTTCGTCAGCATCATGCCCATCGTTTGATCAAGTGAACATACCTGCTTGCCATGTTCAGCAGTCAAGATTCCATAGGTGGTCAAGACTACATCGTATTGCTTCAGTTGGATAGCACTGTCGGTTCGTTTTCCTCCCCAATGAATGAGCACTTTACGACCACTGGTAGTCTTGGACTCGATCTCGGCCTTCCATCTGATCGTCAGTGTACTGCACAAAGGTGGTAAACGTACTGTTCAAGTAGAGCGAGAGGAGCCACTACCAGAGTAGTCTTGACTTTTCGATCCTCAGACGGATGACCAGCAATAACCGCGATGGACGACAAGGTCTTTCCCAAACCCATAGAGTCTTTTATCAGCACAAAGACCCTTTTGTTGGAAGTGAGGGACGTACCAGCAAGCAGGCCACCCTTCATCCTAGGCTTCTTCTCTTGCTCAATCATGAATTTGACACCGAGAACTTGCTGGCATGGTCAGCAGAAGCCAGACTATAAAGGTACAATAGCTTACATGAGGCATAAGAGTCACAGACAAATCGCGGAATCGGTGCTGCAGATCTTGGAGCTTCAAGTACTTCAATGCACCCTCGACATCCTGATCCTCCTCGAAAGAGTTCAGCGAATTTGTGAAGAATTCTTGTAGACTATTCATCAGCGCGATCCAAAGGTAATTATCAGCGCAATCAAAAGGCAAGACTCACTTGTCGGGCCTGTTGGGTTCTGCAAAGTACTGATCGTACTCATCCATTCCCGGCACAAGAGGCAGAGGCGGCTGACCTATACCTCCCAACACCCCATCCAGACCTAGAGCGGATCGTATGCTAGATCCAACGTCCTGGGCGACGCTTGCCGGATTGGACAAGTATGCCCTGACCGCATCTAAATTGCCTAGTGGATTGAATGGAAGTTGAGGTTTATTGTCCATCATTCCCGGTTGAGCAGGTGGTTGAATGCCCATCATACCGGGGAATGCACCGGGCATACCTCGATAGTGAGGGTGGCCGGGGATCATGTGTGTATGAGCGGGGACATGGGGAGCGAGTGCAGAGGGACGTGGGACGGGAGGTACATGAGGTCGAGAGGAAGGACCAGCCATAGCGTTCGCAGTGTGTTGGTTATAGAAAGGCTACTAATCAGCGACAGTCACACTGAGAGAGTTGAGGCTCACTTCGGTTTTGGCTACAGGAGGACTCGACGAAGGCGGCTTATCGAAACTCTTGACAAGCGCTCGAATCGAAGGGACGATCGTCATAATGTCCCCTGAAGGGGGGAACCACATAGTCGATGTGTTGGATAAGGTCATATTCAACTCGACTTTATGATATCGGTCCGCGACAGTTTTCCGATTATAGTCGTCTTTCGTAGGTCTGAAATGTCAGCCGATAGAGCATCGACGAGAGTTGAGGGAACTTACCCGGCGCTAAACGCTTTATGCGCAACTTTGAGATGAGGCAACTCTTGTTGATATCTCTTCTGTACCTCTCTCTTAGGTAGGAATGTAGCCCTATAGGGGACTTTTGCTTCGGCTATCATATCAGTAAACGTTGCTGACGAGAGAAAGTGAAGAATATACCTTTAGGTTGACTAGATGTGAAACTCTGAGATCGGCTTGGCCCGCTGACGAGATGCCTCGATACCGACGATTGCGATGATCCCATTTGAGAAGATGGGATAGTGGGCTTGGTATCCTCATCACGGACTATAATGGGAGGAGCCTTGTTCGACTTCCGCATACCGGGCGGGATTCGGTCATCTAGAAGTTCGACAATGTCGTCGTCTTCGTCATCGCTTATGTCCATGATGGTTGCTTTACCCCTGTTTGAGGCTGAGCCGAAGGTCGAGGAACCAAAAGGCCTGAGCTCGCGATCTCGACCACCAGACTGTGATCGTGACAACCAAGAATTCGGATCCATGGGTTGTAGAGCATGAGAAGATGAAGAGGTCGAGAAGCGAGCTGGCGCTTTGGTTGGCGAGGAATTAACCGTCGTCAAGGTGTTGGAATTACTGTAATCCGCGAAGCTTGATTGCCGAACGGTACTCGGGCCGGCATGATTCGAGAATAAAGGACGCCTTTTCAGAGCTTCATCGGCCTTCTTGGCTTTCTCGTCCATGCTTTGGAGAGTGCGTGAAAGGTCTTCCTGCTCTTGAGGCGTCCTTGGCTCGTCATCGGCTCGAGCCCTATTGAAGGTCGAAGCTGCAGGTCGTGCGGCGACGTTTTGCGCAGGAGTGGCAAAGGGGTCTTTGGTGTCAACGATGGTTATTCCCTGTGTTGTCAGCTGTGAACGAGAATAGGCGGCTTTAGCTCACCTCATTGCGGCATCGCTCATTACGGCCTCGAATGTGCTTGTCGTTCTGACAATGGACCTGATATCAGCTGACCGCTGAAAGACTGCCAGGCGCGGAAGCTGACTTTATAATTGAAAAAGCTTCCCAAACCCATCTTCTTCTGTTGATCGATATCCATGGTGGAGTCCGCGTCAAGAACGATATCCTGTTTATCAGCTATGAGCTGAGCGCGAATCAGCTAGCTTACCTCCCAGCAGTAGTCTTCCATGCCTGGATGATTAGCACATGCACTGAGAGTGGAAGGAAGGGAAGAAAGGAAGATACTCACAAGTGACACTGCCAAACCCGTTCCCGCCTACACTCTTCCCTTCCTGACCGAATTCCATGATAAAATGCACGTCCATTGGATTTGTCTTCAGGAAGTTCTCGACTGCTTGGATGTACCACGGAGGGGCATCCTACTTATTAGCCAAGTTGTGTGACGTGACTTACTTCGTCTGCTTCATCTCTTCCAAGGGAGAGCTTGGCGAGCGTCTTGACATCTTGCTTCGCCATCGTGTGGATATTTTATGCTGATTGAATGTATTTATGCGATCATGTTTCTAATTCGTGACTGTTTATGAGGGGTTGAAGTCGGTCGCGGGGTTCACCAAAATATTAAAATGGATAAATGTGTTCAATTATGATTCTCTGTGTCGATGTAAATGAGATTGGTGTAATCACAGTAGATGATAGGTGTCGTTGATGTATCTACAAGGAGGTATAAGAATGTTGCGATATATATCAGATAGGTGAAGGAAGAGAAGGTGAATGATAGACAGAGAGAGGTGTCAACTTTCAACGCGATCCGGGGAAAGCGGGGGCAATTTGAAACATGAGGAAACCAGTCGCGTCCTATTCGTGTCCCTGTAACCCATACAACATCGTGCATAGCATATTCTTCTATGATGTCTTGTCTACAGGCTTGGTGCTATGCTTGGCCCCTTTTTTCTGAGCAGCCTTAGAATTCGACTTTGACTTGGTCTTTCCCCCACCTTCCCTCTCTACCTTCCTCTTCAGTTTCGCTTCTGCCCTTTTCTGCCTAACTTCCCCTAACCTGATCTTCTTTTTCGAATTCGCGTCGACAGGTGTCGAGGTAGTGATACCCTTGATAGTGACTGGAGCGTAATGCACATGTGGCAAAGGTGCTGCTGCGTCTTTGACGTCATTTGTGTGGACTTTGAGATTTGATGTGGGATATGGTAAAGTCAGAGCGTGCCGAGGGGGATGAAGTACTGATTTAGGCAAGATCTTCTCTAGTACCTGCAACTGTGGATGAGAGCGCTGCTTATTAGCTCTTGTACTGATCTTGAGGATAGAAGGGAGCTTACTCGTATGGCAAGACATGCAAGTCGCCTCAATCCCACAAGAGCAGCCATCTCCCCCTCGACCCTTCCTAGGGGTACGACTCTGACCTCCTCCCTCTCCTCCCCAATCACATCTCTCAATTCACTCTCTTGGATTCTGGTCTTCGCTACCCGTGACAGCTGACCCCATTGCCATACTAACGAGTTGTACGTAGCGCAATATTGCGGTATTGGCGAAACAAGCGTCTGGGGCGATATAGATTGTAAAGGGATGATGATGAATGCCGGAGGAGAGCTCTCTGACGGAGCTGGATCAGGGGAAGGCGATCGTTCGGGATGAGGTGCTGTAGGAAGTAGATTGGCTTTTGGCTTGAGTTGGATTCCGTTCAATCGGTCGGCAATCATCAATAGACGTAATTTGAGGTCATCGATGGCTGTTTCGAGAGATTTGATGGTTTCGTTGATACCAAGTACCATGTGATCGAGAATCTCGGGTTTGACTGGATTCTCCAAAGTCGTCGTATCCTGTCCTGCAGGACCGCCTTCCCCTTCCATGGTAACGTCATCTCCTGCAGCCTTTGCCAGCCTCTCTCGCTTCCGCGTAGCTTTCTTGCGTTCCACCTGACACCTAGCTCGGGATGTATGATAAGCAGCTATCTCATCGGGTACAAGTCGAGGTAGTTCCTTCATCACTGCCATCTGGTGATTCCTCGGGATATTTGGCCTGATCTTAGCTCACACCTGATGACTGTAGACTTACCATGGTATAACCAGCGGACTTGCCAATACCGCCTTTGTAATATCCCTATTTCCCGTCTTGACCTTTGCCTGATCTCTTACTGACCCACCATCCCCAGCTGCCTGTGTCCCTGCCATACTTGCTATACCTTAGCTCATGCATCATACCGGCTACACGGTCACCTGGCTCACCAACTTTTTGATTCCGCCCGACTATCGCCTGGTGCCACACTCGGTAATATCATTTTGATACTATCCAAACTCCGGTTCCTGTGCGCGTGAGTCTCGAAATTGGCTTTGATAGTTATTCTGATTGATTCTATCCATACTATACACTAAAATCAAAACTCCTTACGGCTCTCTTATCATTAAAGAGACACCCGCATCGAGTGATATATACATCAACAACTCGCACTTCTTCGCAAATACTCTCTTAAAAAGACAAGAAAATCAGTCAAAATGGTTCGATGCTCCGTCCTTAATGATGCTTTGGTGAGTCTACTTTCTTGATTATCAGGCGCTGGATCAATGGAATATGGGGAGGGATGTGAGGGATTAGGGACACCGAATGGGTGAATGGGGCATGGGACTGGGAACGAGAGCATAGATGTAGGACTAGGACTGACTTGCAGAACAACATCGTCAATGCCGAACGACGAGGAAAGCGACAGGTCATGATCCGACCTTCTTCCAAGGTTGTCGTCAAGGTCCTCTCTGTCATGCAGAAGCACGGTAAGTCTACCTTCTTCACAGACACCCACCCCTACCATCACCACACCCGGAGAATAACTGCCTCTACTCGAGATCCTCACCGAGCGTGGGCTTTAAGTCTCCGGCAGAACAAACACTACACACTCCTCGACTAATCCCCATTTCGACAGCTCAAGGCCGCATGGCCGGGGTATCGTGTCGTTGGGGCTGATTGGAGGAGGACATCACTTGCTATTATAATCCAATTTCAGGAATAGTCACTGATATCTAGGTTACATTGGTGAATTCGAGATCATCGATGACCACCGAGGAGGAAAGGTTGTTATCCAGCTCAACGGTCGATTGAACAAGGCTGGTGTCATCTCCCCCAGGTTCAACGTCTCTGTCGACTCCAGTACGTTCTTTGTCACTTGTAACAAGACCAAATCTAACATCACCAGTCGAGAACTGGGTCAATTTGCTCCTCCCCGCTCGATCTTTCGGAAAGATCATCCTCACCACCTCTGCCGGTATCATGGACCACGAGGAGGCCAGGAGAAAGCACGTCGGAGGAAAGATCTTGTCTTTCGTCTACTAGGGAGTTTATGCATTGAATTGAGTGGTGACTACTATTGTCTGTTTGCGTTGCACGGATCGAATTCAGCACTGTGTCTAGGTCCATGCCGCTCACCAAGGAATGCTGATGTATCGAGGGATTTGCATATGATAGCTGTCTATTTGCCCAAACGCTGCTCGACCTTTCCCAATGCGTCCAGCGCTCCATCCCATTCTTCCCTCCTCATAGCCCCCCGGATCCTGTTTCTGGGTACCAAGGGCATCGCAAATCCAATCTTGATCAACGCAGGCAATGAAGATGTCCGCAGGCGGTACACCAAGGGAGCAAGAAGTGTTGTAAACGGCAGTGGCTGTGGACATTGACTAATGATTAGCTTGCAGACTGCGTGGGGGTGGTGGGACCTACTAAATTTCTGTGATGCGCAAATGCCAGAACGGGTATCGTGATAGCTCGGGTGCTGGACGAGGAAGTAGAGCTCGTAACGGATTCAGAGGAGTGAGGGGATGGATGATCAATAATTCTGGATCTGTCTCCATGTCGAGCAGTGCTGAATGTCAGTGATGTTCGACGGTACAGGGGCGACTTACTCCTGATATCTGCGTCAACTGATTGAACAGTGATTTGAGAAGGGGGAGTACCAGACTGAGCATATTTCATAGCTACCGAAGCTAGATCCAGCTTCGGGAGGAGATGTAAAATCACATTTGCTGATTCTTTCGTCAGCTCTGTTCTGCCAGTGGGACATACTGGAAGTCTGTAGACGGATAGTGGTGGTAGCAGATGGGGAAGCGCTCTTGAGCGGTTTTTGTGATGCCTGCGTCCGTCGGAGACGAGGCGAGGGGCTCGAGAGAAGGGTGACAGTTGATCCGTGGATTGTCTGCGAGTCGTCGTCACTCGCTGATGAGGATACGCTTATGGAGTCTGGGGGAGTTGAAAAGCCGTGCGACGATGGCGTGGACTTGTAGCTAGGTGATTTGGGGGACTTCAGTAGGACCTGCAAGTCGGCCGATACTCCCTCCAGATCTGGATATCAGCCGCATACGACGTTCGGGCTACAAGACATACCTAGATCGGTATACACGCTGAGCTCCCTCACACCATCTTCCCCAGCCCATCTGACAGTCCTTTTGAGCGTCTCCAACAACGCCCGCCTCTCTTTGAGACTATTCGTCGACCTCTCACCGATCTTTCTACTACGTGAAGGTAAGGATAGGGCGATATGTCGCGGCGTAGACCCTCGTCGAATGACGGTACCTCTGTTCAACACCGACTGGCTGACTCGGAGAACTAGAGAAACCAAGGAGAAGACCAAGTGAAGTAGCACTAGTAGAGGTAGAGCCACTACTCGAGTGACGGCGGAGGGGACCATTGAGTCGGTCTAGGATAGATAGATGGAGACGTGGACAAAGGATATTTTGGAGTCTCGCTGCGCGCTGGAATCCGGCTCGGCTAAATGGAGCCTCGTACAGTCCAAGCTCGACTCCTCACCACCTTCAACAGATATCACGTTACAGTTTGATCGTCGAACAAGAACCCTTTGACATTGCTAGAGCTCTGTGAGGAGTTGCTATGAGGATTTGCTAAATGGTGTGCATAGACAGGAAACCCAAACTGGCACATGACAATTGGCTCACATCGTGACGTTGCGCAGATTCTTCATCTCAAACGCTCAGTCCTGTGCACGCTGCCACCCTCTAGTCTCCGGTGACTACGCCTCGCAGTATCTGATATGATTCTCTAATATGTATGCCCATCCCATAGATGGTCCGAGTGTTGACCGACAGACCGATAGATGGTCTGAGCTCAGGAACCAGCCTGTACAAACTGTAGGAACCCGTGAACCACCCTGTTAATTGACGGGTAATCCCTTACTTGTACCCTGAGATATTGAGCGGTCCTCCCCTTTTGTGCCCATTCCAACCATCATTGAGCCATGAAGCAACGACTTGCTTGTCGCTCTGACTACTTGAGTACTCAATACAAGTTCATATACTTTACATCTACATTACACAGTCACATTTTATCAGTACAAGATCGGACCATAAGCACTGGAGGTACAGGATCGAAGCCATCAACTTATATCGCATTTGAACGACATGGAAGGAAACGCAAACAACCGTGATTAGGGCTAGCGTTTAAACGTCAGCTTTCTGCGTTTCGTATAACGCATCCGCCCAAACTTTGGCAATACGAGCTACGACAACCTATTACAGCACCATTTCATCAGTAGTCAAGCCTTCAGGCCACGATGACATCGTTCAATCCGCTACCGAGCCATCTAAAGGCCGTTCAGGAGGAATTATCCGGAGGGTCCGCCCCCACCCCTACGAACGGAGGTACCGTCGAGACCGGCGGGGAATGGGATTTCATCATTGACAAACAAGGTCGTCGGAGGTGAGACTGCTTTTCAATGGCACAGGGTGTGGTGAGCTGATGTACAGTCGTACACCATCTAGATCCCCTCATCGATCTCAAACAGATTCAGTCATTGGCACCTCGACCCCGTCCACTCGTCCAGCCGAGCCTACTATTCGTGAAGAGACGCAAGCTTCTGTATCGAAAGTCCTTAATGCTCGACATACCCATTCACCACCCGATACCGCCCCTTTATCAGGTCATGCTTCGAGGTCATCAGCTCCGTCTGCATCGTCAAATGGCGCTCCGAGGAGTAAATCCAAGTACAGAATGGTAGGGGATTGGCAGTTGCAGAAAACGTTGGGAGCTGGAAGTATGGGAAAAGTGAAATTGGGTGTCAACATCCATACAAGAGAAAAGGTAAGCATATTATCGATGATATGGACTGACGAGTAGTGCGCGGTCAAGATCATTCCCCGATATACAGAACACACGCGGCGAGAGACAGCTGCGACACCTGCCGAAGCTGAGAAAGCTCGACAAAAGGATGAATCGAAAGAAATCCGTACGATCCGAGAAGCCGCAATCTCGCTCCTCCTTCACCACCCATACATTTGCGGAATGAGGGATTTAATCAGTCATCCAAACCACCACTACATGGTGTTTGAATTCATCGATGGAGGCCAACTACTGGATTACATCATCTCGCACGGACGACTGAGGGAGAGAGCAGCCCGGAAATTTGCTAGGCAAATTGGAAGTGCACTGAACTATTGTCATCGCAATTCCATCGTCCACCGTGATCTAAAAATTGAGAATATCTTGATTTCGAAAAGCGGAAATATCAAGATTATCGATTTCGGTCTATCAAACTTATACTCGCCTTCATCCCATTTATCAACATTCTGTGGTTCATTATACTTTGCAGCACCTGAACTCCTCAATGCCAAATTATATACCGGCCCAGAGGTCGATATATGGTCATTCGGTATCGTCCTTTACGTCCTCGTCTGTGGTAAAGTCCCATTCGATGATCAGTCGATGCCGGCTCTACACGCCAAAATCAAGCGAGGTCTGGTCGAGTATCCAGCTTGGCTCAGCAATGAATGCAAGAGCCTACTCGCTAGGATGTTGGTCACGAATCCAGCGGATCGAGCGACATTGACAGAAGTAATGAATCATCCATGGATGAACAAGGGGTACGAGGGAGCAATGGAGTCGCATTTAATCCATCGAGAACCTATTCGAGCGGATGATGTTGAATGGGATGTTGTCCGTTCCATGGACGGCTTTACATTTGGCGAGCCAAACGAGATTCATCAGAATTTGGTGGATATTCTTTCATCCGAAGGATACCTCTCCTGCGTCGCTGCGTGGGAATCGAGGAAAGACAAGAAACGTACACCTGGAGCATCGACCTCTTCGATGGCTCTGAGTGCTGAATCGGATTCACCAAAGAAGAAACGATTCTCTGCTTTCGACTTGAAGAAGAAATTATTCCCTCAGGAGAAAAAGGCAGAGGAGACCACGACAAGAGAGAAGGAACCACTCGATCCTACCATGGGATATGATCCTCTCATCTCGATCTACTTCTTAGCAAGGGAAAAGATGGAGAGAGAAAGGGTTTATGGAAAAGGACACTTCGCCTCGTCACAGACATCGATAGATAAGGGTGGTGTCGATTCGAGCTATAATCGAGCACTACCAAGCCTACCGCCTCCTGCTTCCAGCCACGCTACAGGTTACGAACCAGCATCATCAAGTGACTATAGCGCTACCCCTCGAGAACGTACTGGCGATGTACCTAATCCAGTCATGCAGAATCCAGCTGCTGATCGGGATACAAGTCATATTGCGGTCATTCCTCCCGCACATAGTCGACAACCATCTCTATCCCAACCTCCCTCACTCCAGCCACTGGCAATTGAGGATCCAGTCGCCACGAAACGATTTGGGTTCCTCGGCAAGAGTCGTCCAACTGGTGACTCACGTCCTACGACCCCAGCTCGAAATATCACACCATCCACTTCTATGCAAATGGATACTTCCAGGCGGCCGGACACTGCTTCAGCCGACAAGAGACATGAACGTCGAGTTAGCGTTGGGTCCATCTCGGGCGTGGGTCGAGGCCTCGGTCGTCGGCCGAGCCAACGTACCGCCTCGAAACCAGTTACTCCAGAGACATGGGGAGAACATCCAAAGGAGACTGATGAACTCGCTCAACCACCACCCATTGGTGTCGAGCAGCCTCTCTCATCCGATGATGAAGGTGTACCAGCCGACACGGAGATTGCGAGTCAAGAAATCAAACCTGCCCACTTGAAAGGGTTGTTTTCGGTATCAACCACTTCCACCAAATCTCTCACAGTATTGTCGAAGGATATCGAAAGTGTCCTTCAGCGATCAGGGATCAAACATCGACGAATCCGAGGAGGATTTGAATGTATCTACGTCCCATCTATCGATCTCGCTTCTGTCAAACTCAACCCGGACGCTGAAGGTATCGATACACCACCTCAACCTCCACCTAAACGTAAACCCTCCCTACGCCGTAAATCATCCAAACCACAATCCAGCCTCGAGTCATCTGCCACACGTGGGCAATCGCCTAGTCCGCTCAAGAGTCCAAGAATGCCCGCCGCTAGTAGTTCAGATGGTATGAGCAGCAACAGTCCATCAGAACCTAATGTATCTACGCCTTCGGGAGGACATGGGCACAATGGAGAAGGTGGAGACCGATTAAGGAATGGAAAGAGGGAGGAAGATGATGATTGGGCCGTAGCAGCTGCTGGAGGACAGGGTAGTAGATTAATGGTAATCTTTGAGATTTGTATTGTCAAGGTCGGTCCCCCCTTTCATTTTCATCTTATCCGTACTAATATGACAGGTCCCATGGTTACCACTACACGGTATACAATTTAGACGTATCGGGGGAGACGGCTGGCAGTATCAGCAACTTGCCAAGACCATTCTGAGAGAAATGAGATTATAGAGGCGGACTGAGATTGATAGTGGGATTGGATGGGACGCATAATTAGCTGAAGCGAGCTGGGAGAGATGAGACATAAACCTACATTAGTATTTATACACATTTAGTAGTTGCTATACAGATTTCTGATGAATTAACGAATGCCGACCGAATCTGGATAACGCTACATTGATATCCGTCTAATCTAAAGCATATCACTGGCATTCATTGGCCATAATCCTTCCTTTCTCCAGCCTCTCAAAATTGCGCTCTCTTACAGCGATCCTCCTATCCTATACACTTCCACTGGGTTTCTCCATCCTCAAGTCATTTTCAGGAAGTCTATCCTCAGCCATAGCGGGCGAGTCCTTGATACCTTGCGCAGCGGCATGCTCTGTAAACCTGAACGGAGGAGCGATGGAGAAGATAATGACAGCCAAAGCAACAGGTAAAAAGTCGTTGGTCCCAAACAAGTCCTCCCTTGACAAAGCTCCACCGATGTATCCAGTAGCGCTTTCTGCAGTTCGATAACATGCTCGCCAAAAGATGAGGAGTGTGACGGCAGTCAGGGTCCAGAGGAGGTATCGCATAGCGTTGTAGTTTGTATCGCGAAGGTGAGGGTATTTCGAGTATTGGTATGATCGATAGACTGCAACTAAGAGGAAGGCGATGAAGATGACCCACGCGACGATCTAACGGTCAGGTATGGCTGGTATTCGGCAAGATAAGACTTACTTGAAGGACAAGACCAGCTAGGAGGACGTTGGTGGCGACATCGACTGTGATACCACCCTCTCCTGGCTCTTTACCAGCTGTCACACCAAAGAGGGCTCCACCAGCCAGCTGGACGAGGATGCAAAGCACGTCGGAGGTGACGAAGACTAACGTTGTCAGCGGTACTTAACCCTACGAGCGGAACCACTTACTGATAAGAACGAGTTTTGGTCGGAATAGTAATAAGCAATTCGAGTTTGGGAACCCCTGGACCAGGAGGTTCAAAGTCATATCGATAGCGGCTGTATATAGAATTGGAGCCTGTTAGATCAGTCACTGGCGGTCGCACCTATTTGTGTCACTCACCAAGATAAGCAAGAGGAATTGAGCAGAGTAGTTTCCAACCTGGAACAAGTTGAAATGAGCGTGAATACGTGCCGCATATCCAGCTGCTTCACAGATCTATCTCGATCAGCCCAATCGTTCAACATAATTTAACTTACACATCCAACCAACATGAGAATATGGAATGTCCTATGTGATTTCCGTTTCTTGATGACATACCACAACTGAGGTGCGGCGAGTATCAAGAAAGTGACAAGACCAACGACGGCAAAAGCCAATGACGGCTCATATCCAAAGAGCGTGAATGGTAAATCTCCATTTTGAGGGTTTGGATTTCGAGGCCCACCGATCGTATCCCAGAAATTCGGTGCTTCAGTACTCATGATAAATGATCGTTAGACTTGATTGAGATGTACAACGCGAGAAAGGGCATCGATGTGCTTGACGAAATCATCCTGCTTATACTCCATGGTTAGAGTTCAGGCGAGAGCGGTGGAATGATGTGCTTGACTGGCTTGGCAGGGGATTGGCTGTCGGGGACTTTCCGATAGACGATCCGGGCGCCGAGAGCTAGGAGGCCTTTCGACGTCCCATTGAAGATGATGAGGAGCATGAATACTTGAGAGAAAGGAGGATGAGAACTCTGTCAGTAAGGTAGCTACATGTACTATCGTCTCAAGCTATGTTCGAGGCGTAGACATCGCTGTGGTCGTTTTGAGCGCCTCCGGTACCGCCTCCGGATGGCCGTGTCACACCATTCTGTCTCTGACTCAATCAGTAATACTCTCGTCTTCACTCACGCATACCTTCATATACACGGCTCTACCGTACAATTCCCATCCAATCACACCCTATCTATACTCCAGAGCGTAGTCTGTCCGATGCTAAGCCGAGCGGTGTCTGTATCTCGGTAAACGTCAACATCATCTTTCAAAAAGTCAATCCGACGCGCCTGACTTGACACCAAAATCATGTTCATCTACAATGCGCTAGTCCTTGTCCTAGCCGCTCTTCCCCTTTCATCAGCACTGTCGCAGCTGGATCTGCGTCAGAGGTCGGTATATCAAGTCTTGACGGATCGGTTCGAACGCGGAGATGGACAGAATACGTATTGTGATCCCAGTCGGAGAGAATACTGTGGTGGGACTTGGAAGGGAATAGCTTCGAGGCTAGATTACATACAGGAGATGGGGTTTGATACAGGTGCGTCCCGTTGCTCGGAGGGGGCTAATGAAAGTGTGGATATCGCCTGTGGTAGCCAATATTGAGGGTCAGACGTTTGATGGGGGAGCATATCATGGTAAGTTCCTTTATGAATTCGGTGGAGACAAGACTGACATCGCAAGGGTATTGGACGTCGGATATAACCAGTGAGTAACAGATATACAAAGACTCTGTTCTTTGCTCACACCGCCAGAGCTCAATGCACATTTCGGTACCCCCCAAGACCTACTGGATCTATCAAATGCCCTCCATGCCAGGGGGATGTATCTGATGGTTGACGTGGTCAGTCGGCCCCCTAAACTTGGGACTTTCACTCATGTCACAGGTAGTCAATCACGTCGGAGCATATGGGGTGGCAGAGTTCCAGCCAGGACCCCTCTATGGTCCATTCGATTCACCTGCCGACTACCACCCATTCAAATTGATCACGGATTGGGAAGACCGGCTGCAGTCCGAGCAAGGTCAGTTCCCATCAGACTAATATGAAACTCAGCTGACAAAAAGGCTGGCTTACGGAACGTATGCCTGATCTCAATACCGAGAACCCTCATGTGGTCAATACGCTGTACCGCTGGGTCCACGACCTGGTGCAGACATATCACGTCGATGCTCTCCGAATCGATACTGTCAAGCATATCAGAAAAGACTTCTGGCCTGGATTCGTTGAAGCTGGAGGAGTAGCTGTAGTTGGGGAAGTCCTGCATGGAGGTGAGTCGTCTCGCTTTTCCGCTATCAAGTCCGCTAACAATGTAGATCCTCAGGTATTGGCATCATATCAGAAAGCGAGCATGCCCGGCCTGTTGGATTACGCGGGGTACTATACTCTCAGGTGAGTCCTCCAGGACATCGATAAATCAGAGTTGACACCGATAGACGGGCATTCGAGTCGACGTCCCCGACCATGCATGGGTTTGTGCAGGATACTACCCGAGTTCAAAAGATTATACCTGATCCAACTCAGTTGGGATCTTTCCTCGAGTGAGTATCGTCGGTTTGGTGTCACAGAATCGTTCTGACATCCAGCAATCACGATTACCCACGCTTCGCTGGTGTGACCACTGATCCGGTTGTAAGTATCCTCTCATCCGGCCTATGAGTGCTGACCTAGTAGTTGGCGCGCAATGCGGCGGTCTTCCCGTTCATCAACGATGGATACCCAATAATCTACAGCGGTCAAGAACACGTACGTCGCATATTCAAAGACCATAGATTACGAGCTGATTTCACAGGGATTGACAGGAGGTGAAGACCCTCACAACCGAGAAGCAACCTGGAATCACGGTTTCTCCACTTCCTCACCATACTTCTCATTCTTCAAAAAACTCAATCACGGCCGTCGGAAAGCTATAACCTCCTACCCGGGGTATCTCAAATCCCTACTCAAGATCAACTTACTCAACACACATACTGTATCCATCACCAAATCCCCTTTCCTCACTATACTGTCGAATGTCGGATCCCGATCTCCTCCTGTTGTGTTACACATCACATCCGACAAGACGGGCTATAAAGCTCTTATGCCAGTCATCGATATACTGTCAGGTCATGTATACGCTACCGATCCCAAAGGATCTTTGACGGTCGCTATCATCGCTGGTGAACCTAGGGTATTCCTACCATTGTCGGTATACCGGAGTCAAGGGATTGTACCGAAAGAATCTTGGCTGGCGGGCTTGACGGTCAATACCGATATTGTCACTCCAAATGGCGCTGGATCAAAGAGCCCACCTAGTGCTCATCGCAAAAATGGTAGTATAGGACGAGGGCGGATGTTTGGATTGTTTGGAAATAAGAAGTAGGTCAATAAAAGGACGGACACTGGAGTACTGTCAAGAAGCTCAAACGGACAATACTGTGCTTAAATCATGATATGGCATAGATAAATCTAGATGCAACAAAAAAGGTAGAGCTGTAGATTTAAAAAGGAAACGAGAAACCCTATCTGATCTACTGTACAATTTTGACTTCTAATCCACTACCCGCACTTCCTTTTCGACCGAACGTCTCGCCCGCAAATCGTCCCTTGACGTCGTCCATCTCGAGTTCACCTTTTGGCATTGGCTTTCTCGGCGTACTCATACCGGAAGGCTCGATCTCCCCTAGTCGTACGGCCTTCTCGAACAAGGCATTCGACTCTGGCTTCAGGGTTGGTTCTTCCTCCTCGTCAGCGTCCCAGGTAAGGGCATCGCCTGCGCTGCCGATGGGTAGAGGCTCGGGACCGGCTGCGTTGTCCGCTGGCGTAACTCCGCTTTTAGGTGGAGCGTCGACTGGCAGCGGAACAGCAACTTGAGTCAGAATGGATGCGTGCGACTCTCGTCTTCCGTTCGGTCCCTCGTCTTCGCCTAGACCTAAAGCCACCTTCGACCCATTGGACATGGCTGTATATTGCTCGCCTCGTCTCTCGGCTTTCCTACGTCGTATTCGATCTAATTCGGCCTCTCGCTGTTCTCGCCATTCCTCCATCTCCCTCTCTAGCCGCTCGAACTCCATTCTTTGATCATCAGCAATTGTGATTTCCTCTAACTCGGCTTTGGTAGGGTGTTGACATCCAGCTTCTCGGAGTACATCTGGCGCTTCCATGTGATCTATTTCATAAGCTTTGCTCACGCAAAAGGAGGTCGAACGTACTGGAGGTATTGGTCATTCGATGGGCGAAATCACAATTGTACCCTGGGGAGAGGATGAATTCACCTCCAAGTTGAGTAAGCTTGCCTGGGTAAGCGAGGGGCATTTTGGTGATTGCGTTCTGATTGTCAGCTCACATAACTAATGCCAGATCGTTGTGGACTCACCTTCCCACCCTTGAGGAGTTGTTTCGGCACAGAATTGATATTGTAGGCAGCTCGACCTTTGGACGGTCCAAAGTCATTGGTCATCTTGGTCATTCTGTCAGATAAGCTTTACTCGAACGACGTGGACTAGATTTGACATACCCAAGCAGTGAATACAACTTCCTCGGCCCATCGACATAGATCGGGAAAGGACACTTGAAGAGCTCCTTGTAACTCTTGATAATCTTCCAACTTCCATTACTGATCACAATCACCTTGATCCCAGCTTTTTCAATGGCAACCGGATCCAGCTGAGATAGACTTGCAAACATGAAATCTTGACATTGGCCGCACCAGAAATGTCGAATGAAGAAGATCACAGTACGGGGCATAGGGGGCATTGGCTCGTCTTCGGCCGTTGAAAGTGGAGTTTTGGGGAACATATCGCCAAAGGAAACTAGATCGCCGTTCTCATCCCGCAAGAATAGTGTTCCCGCTTCGAAAAGTCGTCGTTTAGATGGTATACGATCGACCGAGAATGACTCGTCCTCTTCCGGGTCGACTTGAGCTGATGTAGCAGTCTTATCTCCTTGACCTGGATCTGTGGTTTTGTCCTTTCTGTTTCTAGCGAGGTCGACCAATGACTTCGCCCACTTGATTTTTCGCTTCTCCTGATCCTCTGTCTTTCCCTGTTGCGGGGTCTGACCATGGCTGTTGGACCGAGGTGTAATGATCTGAGTAGATGGTCCAGACGAAGTCGAAGTATTGGCTTTATGTTTTGAGACTGGCCGCTGATGGTTTGACTGGGCATCGGCGTCAAGTGGTAAGTCTGGTAGGGACTTGTCAAGTCTGAGTCGTAGGGGATGGTGGGCAGAAGATGTGGGTGGTGTAGGTTGTTCTGACCCGTGGGTGTTGATCGAGGAAGCAGTTAGGTGACTTGACGAGATGGGAGCTCCCAGCTCTGGTGCTTGCGATGGTGCGGGTGTCGAGTATCTTGATGACTGACGGGATGGTATCGGCTTTGGACTCCCTATCCTCTTTCCTCCAGATAAGACCGCTGGTGGCTCTGGTGTCAAGACCTCCATTCCATGGTCATCCCCTCCAACCTCCGGTACCGACGGTCTCCAAAGCATTCCCGATCCCTCCGATAAATCACTTCCAGCAGGGCTAGCAGGAGAAGCCAGATTGCTGATACTCCTATTGTGAGCACCTGGACGTCGGGGCGGGACAGGTCCAGCTGATCTCGGTGTTACCGGTGGTGCGTCTAGATCACCCCTGGAACGGGGCGATGGGGCACCTCGAGCAAAAGGGTGGGAGCTGGGTAGATTGTTGGTGGGGAGTGATATAGCAGGTGGGACGGGTTTCCGATGACTCCATGATGATCTCTTGGATCCGGCTGTAGGGGTGGTAGAGGCTGTGCTAGCACGAGAGAGGCTTTGTTGGGAGAGGATGTCGGTGGTGTCGGGGATTGTAGGTGATGTGCCTGTCATCTCGTCGGCGCCAATGGGTGCTACACTGCTTTTGGCCTGGGGCGCCATGGAGTCTGTGGCTGGTTCGATGCTACTAGTGAGAGGTAGCTTGGGTTGGAAGAAAACGTCCGAGGTGTCGGGAAGTGTGGGAGTTGGGGCGCTGGAGTTTCCGGCGATCTCGCCGGGCTTTCTTTGATCGAGAGGAGAGTACATTTCCGAATTAGGAGTAGGCTCAAATGTGGAGCTGGTGAATGCGGGTGTGGTAGATGAAGGTGGGGCGTCGAGCTCGGGCTTGACAACCGGGGCGGCCGGGGTTGTCTCCTGGAGAGGCGTTGGTGGGATGTATGGCATTGTGATCAAGTACAGGCTAGATCGTCAGCTTTGTTTACCATCTGTGATCACTAGACTACTTACTGGCGGGACAAGCACTGTTGGACAGAAACAGCCAAGACTGAATGCACAGTCGTGGTTTTTCGACGGCAGTACCAAGATTACCGTTGGTGATGTTCAGGGCAAAGTGTGTGTCTGGCACTAGTGACGTAAGACCCTGATTTTGGGGAGATCTAGTAATCGAGCTGAGCTTGTATCTTGGGCGTATGTAGAGGTTGATGAAATGTTCCGCAATGTTTATGAATCAATGGAATGGATAGTCACTATTTACTGGCTTGACCGCCTAGATGTCGTACTTTGATATCGATTTCACCCTCGATATCGAACTTTGAAGCTTCAAACCCCTTTCTTCCAAATTCCAGTCTTTCAGGGACGCACGGGTCCAATCGAGTGGTAGATCAGGGCGAGGGTTAGGGTCGACCGACAAGGTCCAAGTTGCAATCGGGCCTGGCCGCTAGTCAACTAAAGCTAATGATCTATAAATGCTTCTATTGCGCTAGTGAAAAGGGGCGCACTAGTATAGTATCAGGTCCCATGTTCGAAGCGAAATTTCGGGCCCGTATGGCACGACAACCGGTCTACACTCCTCGGAACTTAAGTACCTTGATCTAGCAACGAAGAATGCATATTGAAACCCGGAATATCTAATATCATAAAAAGCAAGACAAGAAAGTTACAGCCAGTGTATTACAATGCCATGCAGAGAGTTGAGCTCTGTTGCGTCCTGGCCATCCCCTGGTCAAGGGGATATTTGGAGTTGATTACAACCCAGTTCGACTGTCTGGAGGTCCATGGTAGTGAGTTCGACCCCAGACTAGGTACCAGATGAAGGCGATTAGAGCAAAGCCGACAAAGACTACAGCGGCGTCTAATTATCAGCAATGGGTAGCATTTCCGACGGGTTATACGTACAATTCATGGTGTCGGGGGTGACGGGGACTGCTGCTGGGAAACAAAGTAGAGGGATAGCAATGATGAACCAAAGGATGGTGACACTTTCGTCATCAGCTGGAATCATGAGACCGAGACGTTGCGACTCACATGTTGCAGACGTATCCAATCTTGCCCTTGTAAAAGGGACCAGCCTTGATCTCCTCTCTTCCTCGGAAGAATGAGAGGGCGACGGGGATACAACAAGCGCTTCCAAGACTGATGACGGCGACACCGAGGAAAGCGTTGAAAGCAGCGATGGATCCAAAGTAGATGCAGGCCAAGGCCATTTGGACGGCGGTGTTGAGGAAGAAGGCGTTCAAGGGCATTTCGAGACGCTTGGATACTTTACCCCAAATGGTGTGTCCGGGGATACCACCATCTCGAGAGAAGCTGAATACGTCAGTATATTCATCGAACGATAGATGTGTGACTTACGCCCAGACACATCGAGATGCTGCTTGGGAGCAAGCAAGACCACAGGAAAGACCAATGATGAGAACTGGTCGTCAGCTTTGCGATCGCGCGAACCGTGAAGCTGCTCACTCATGAAGAAGAGACCAAAAGCGGCACCAGTGTGGCCAGTTGCCTCTAGGAAGATCTGGGGCAATGGCTGACCAGTGATGGTGCTAGTGATGGTTGAGATGTCACCCAAGGTGAACATGATGACGATCAAAAAGGTGAAACCGAGCGTAGCACTATCGGTCAGTGTATATGCTACTCAGGATGCGAGAACGGCTTACTTGAGCATGACACCGTAAACCCTGTGCGTCAGCAACTGATGACTCGAGAAGACCAGATCAACTTACATAGCTCGGGGAATGCTCATCTCTGGCCTGATAGCC
Source organism: Vishniacozyma victoriae (assembly GCA_017654735.1). Classification (NCBI taxonomy): domain Eukaryota; kingdom Fungi; phylum Basidiomycota; class Tremellomycetes; order Tremellales; family Bulleribasidiaceae; genus Vishniacozyma; species Vishniacozyma victoriae. Next base: position 3,572,631 of record JADPYG010000088.1, read on the forward strand.
TCTTCAGCCATGGAAGGAAGCATACCGGTGGCAGAGAAGCAGTAAGCGCCCTGGATCAATCCGAGAACCCAGCTCTACATCGTCAGCGACGACTCATGTCATACAGCGGGTTCACTTACCCAGCCTTTAGGGAATCCAACTCCAGAATCGACAAACTCGGTGAAGACATACTTGGCGGAGTGGATACCGGATGCAGCGTAAATAGGAAGCGTGATCACAGTGGCGAGGACACTGGCTGGTCAGTATGATTTGAGAAATTGCTTTCTGAGTCCAGCTTACGTGGCTACAATGCAGACTAGGGTGAATTGCTATGACATCAGCTCTGTTCCGAGAACGTGCTCTAGACTCACATCAACCCATACTAGGTAGTGCTGGCCCAAGATGGCAATACTTCCGAGCAACAAGATCCTGTGGTGTTTAGCACGTGCGTATCTCGATTGCGAGGACCACTCACAAAGCCCAAGCACATAGCACAGTGTGCCACTGAGCAGGGATGTAGTCGGGGTAGTAGACTGGTCGTCAGGAGGTATCCTACTCGAATTTTTGTAAGACTTACGGTTGACAGACGAGAGGATCAACTGGGTGGTAGCAAAGTTGACAGACAAGGTGACTACTACATTCCCGATAACAGATAACCAGCCCACGATCCATGAAACAAGAGGAGCGTGCTTGGGAGGCGAGAGCATGAATGACCAATAGTAAACACCGCCAGAGACAGGGTACAGGGAAGCGATTTCACCGAGCGATGTAGCGATACAGACGTAAATGATCGACATGATGATCCAGTCCCACATGGCTACCGAAGCACCACCGTTCAAGAGGGTGTAGACTGGCCATGAGCTACGTCGAATCATACGAAGCAAGGTGCTTACAGAAGGTCGTGCCCAGTCCGTAGGGGACGGAGGAGAGGACGATGGTCATGATCCACATATTGAAGAAGGTCTTGGTCTGCACTGTCAGAACACGACCGTGCGTTGATGTTTCAGCTTACTCGGGGCATCTCCTGCTGGTAACTATCGCCATCAGCATCTATCTCCGCCAAAGAGGATTCTTACTCACCCAAACTTCTGCTCTAGGACCACAGCCTCGACGAGATCGCCGTCAATCATCAGACCATGCTCTTGAGATTTCACATCTAAACACCGTCAGTACCCATGCTTGCCGATACTGCCACATTGAGTTATTAGAGTGACATACCCTTTCCCTCGCCAGCAGCTACCTCGGGGTGCAGAGTCCTGTCTGCCATGTCAAATACTATGGATTTTCGAGATATATACAAGGGGAATGGGTGGTCGTGTGATGTATAGAAGAGGGATTTAAAAAGCCCACAGAATGGGTATAACCGCTTTAAATATGGTCACCGACTTCTGTAGAAATTGTGAAATCAGGGGAATCATGATTAATCCCCGGAATCCTTGATTGGACCTGAGATGCGGGGTACCTGATTGCCGGATTGTGCGGGCGTCCGAGAGTCAGCTGAAGTCCGAGACAGCAGTCGTGGCAAAGCGTCTCCGAACATGACCCAACGACACTACCATGTACTAGAGTACGATAGTCTGCAAGCACTTCGAGATCGATCACTGGAGAGTAGCACAAATACCCACAGTCCAGCTGGATGGGTAGTGCAGCGACGGTCTTCTACCCCGGGCCGTCCGATACCGGGGACCTACGGATCAGCAACGAATTGACCTACTCCCGATAACGAATGTTGGGTATCCTCAAAACAAAGGTGCGTGTGGGAAGCACCAGTGTCGAGGGTTGTTCCAGTCACGGACTCACCTTTATGCTTTATCCTTTGATGCGCATACATCCGGCAGGCGAGCGCCTTCCTATATATAGGGGACTGGGAGAACATTTTCCTTCATCCTACAATTCACACAACTATCCCAGTATTTGCCACTTGACTTTCTTACTCGCACTGTACGTTCATCATGACCAGCTCGACCTCAGACGGACAAAGAAGCGAAGCGACACAGAAGTTTCCTCCTACACTCGACGACAACACGTTCTACGTGCGACCCTCGGCTGCCGGTACCTTGGATCTTGGGATCGATATTGAGACTTCCAAAGACCAAGTTCCAGCAGGACTCATGGTTTTGTTGTCCATACGAAAGTCCCTAGGCGGGACTTTGGGTATCTCTTGTCTAACGATCCAGGGCCGGCGGAAGCGATCGATACAATCCGCGCAGAACTCCGGGACTTCGCAAAGGACATAGCCAGCCGAACGGACGAGAATCCCACAGCCGTGGATGCAGACACACTCCTCCGGTCCAAGATAGATGAATTGAAAGTGAAATTGAAGAAGAAGAAGTTTTGCGGATCCAAATACAAGGTCGAATTGCTTGACGGGCCCGAGCTCTCCGCGACCTACTTCGAGAACCAAAGTGTGCCAACGCTCATCCCGCGACAGATCGATGATTTGGAGTACGGGATGACGCAAAGAATGCGAAGAGTGGCCAAGGAGGAGCAGCCATCTGCTGGCACATCTGCTCGTTCCACTCCTCGTACACCAGCTCGTAGAAGAGCTCGTACAGCTGCTCGTCCCCCGGCGCAGGTCGATGTCGCTATCTATGACCCCGATGAGATGCCGTTCGACCAACTAGGATAAGCAATCACCCGAATTTCCTGCTTGCTGTACCCCAATGGTTATAGCGCCCTTGATGCATGACCGCACTGCCTGTTTGAATCACACGCGACTTCAGCCGTCAGTCTAAAGCCGGTATCCAGCCTGTAACCAACAGTCTGGCATCTGCGCTGATGAGACCCGTCTCGACTTCCATTCCTTGGACTTCTAACAGCTTCGTTTGCGTATTTCGCCGTTTAGTAATTCTCTACGCACTGAGCCCTGCTCGTCACAGATTCAGTGGCGAAGGACATTGTGTCGATGAAGGGAGGTCTTTTTGATGTGAGGAGACGCCGGGACACATAATAAGGAAATATCCACTCTTAGGATTAGGATTTGAGTGCCAGTCTGACCTCACAGATCAGCTCCGAATCCGTCGAGTCGGTCGAAGCGAATGAAGTCATGCTATACATATTGTTGGTGTTGTGGTACAATCGTTACTCCTCTTGATCTCCTATCCTTGTCGCTATCTCGTCAGTGATAATAGAGCTGGAGGCCATCGCGAGACTCACCTGCTTATGCTTTGGGTTTTTGGAGCATACAATATACACACGCCCCTTTCTGTAACAGTCAGTACGGGCCTCACCCTCGGCACCGTTTCGACTCACCTCCTCACCACCGAGCATCCATCACAGAACTTCTTGACGCTCGACCTGACTTTCATTCCTCTCAATTGACCCATCAATGATGAAGATACAGCTTTCGATTGCGATATACGACTAGAGAGCTGAAAGATACTGCGCGATAGTGGACTTGCGATTCTAGTAGATGGCATTGAACGGATCAAGGGAGTTGATGTGGATAGTGGTGCTCGAGGAGTGACGGGGAGATGGGAACATTTTGCCGAGGAAGAGCATGCTCTGGTTGATGGTCCCGCCTGGGTTGGGATGACGCGACGTAGAATTGAGGTGAACATGGTAGATGGTGTGTATAATATCAGTAGGCTATGGCTGGTGATGATGGTTGAGTTGAATTGAAATTAGGTGCCACATTGATGTAATGCCGGTGGAGGGTAGTGTTGTACTTAATTCCCTGAAGGACTGTGTTCCCCTTTCCCTTCCCTTTGACCCGCCTCCACCATTCAAGTACACCTCCACCTCTTATTCTTTCCCTATAGACTCCTTATACCACACCCAACATATACTCAGTACTACCCAACCTAGCCATATCTAGCGAAACCCTAGTGACGGAGCCTGTAGCCAGCTCTGAATCGAAGTCACAAATTCAACTACTATTGATTGTCAGCGATCCCCTTTTCCCTCTTTGAATCTATAGTGGAGGTCACCCACATCCGACACGCCTCCACCTCTCATTTCACTACTCGCTTTATTCGACGATACAATTGAAAATGCCTCCAAGAAGGCAGTCAGATGGTATGGATCATGATGGACCGAGTGAGCCAACAAAAAGGCGAACCAAGGAGGGTAAAGAAAAAGAGACTTTCAGATGCGCTTTTCCCGGATGTGGACAGGTGCGTGATTCTTTGTGGATAAAGAGACAGTCGCTAATAACATTTAGACCTACTCGCGTATGGAGTATCTGAAAAGGCATCAGCGTAAACGTACGTCCCGCCTGCTACTTTAAATATATGTACTGATCCCACAGATGCGGATGACAGACCATTCCAGTGTAAAGACTGCCAAAAATCGTTTGCTAGAAGGTAAGCTCTCGCTGTTTAATGTTGGTGCCAAGCTTACAAGTCAGTGATGTTCTCCTGCGACATAGAAGACGCTGTCACCCCACACCTCCTCCTGTAGATCGCGCTTCGCACTCTCCGGTACCGCATCATCGGGGATACCCGGGTGTCCCAGTCTCTTCCTCGCGTCATGACGACTATCGAGAATATTCGCCCGACATGCAAGCCCGCAAACATCCAAGACAGAGCGTCGGGTCCAACGGTGATGATCGACATTCACGTCCGAGATTAGAAGAAGACGAGGAAGAAGACGATTATGCTGAAAGCAGCCGCTTCGCTCGTCAGAATGGCATGGGCAACGGAGGTGTTTATGGTGCCGATCAATTCTACCCAAACGACTCGAGCTCGTCGTATACGCCTCATCTCCTACCCATGTTTCAGAACGCGAATGTCTTCCAGCAGCCGCCAAACGAGGAGAACCACCTGGAAGATGCATCGGTCCTGCTGTCTATGGCCTATCCTACTGGAATGCCGGCAAACGACGCCAGCAAGCAGGCGGCGTCGAACGAAACGAATGGCCAAGAAGGTGTGTCCGACTGGGAGACTGGCCAGCAAACGATCAACATGATGATGGAACAAGCGAGAACCGATACGAATGGCACAACGCAAAACGGGGACCACGCGACGGTTTCGAACGAGACGAGCGAGGACACCTCACCAGTTCTCACTGAGCCTCTGACGTTCATCGGCGCCATGGACTGGTTGAACAATCAAAACCAGAAGAATGGAGGACCTGGACCGCAATCATGGGTATGTTTCTCGATCTCTCGCTGTGTATGCTTACCAATCACAGCTCAACACCACCAATGGATCCCCTCAACCACTCTCGCCTTTCCCATTCCACTCGTTCATCTCACCGTCCGCTTTCGGCCTGTCCCTCCCAACAGACGAGTCTCAGCCCAACGAACCCAACGAGGGAGCAGTAAAGTCGCTCCTCGACATGCTCGCAATGTACGATACGCCAGAGACTAAAACGAACCCGAACCCTGAACGCCCCCTTTTACGTATACATCACACCGATATGTACAGTCGTGCTGGCGGAGAAGTCAGCAGGGATAGTAGATTCTACATTCCTGCCGACCGATTTTCGGGATGTTACCAGATCCCACATTGGGCTTTACCGCCTCTCAAAACACTCTCGCTCATGGCGAGCAGGACCTGCGATACCGTCCTGCAACATTTCTCCTTTGTACACATGCCCACGTTTCGCTTGATCGATACTGCCGCCTGTCTGGCTTTCGCCATTTGTACCGTCGGAGGTATCCGAACGACTGCCGAAGAGCGGTCGCCAGCCTCGCAGAAACGTCTCCTTATGGAGCAATACCTCGATGGTCCTGCTCCACCTGGGTCTACATGGGAAGACATATATCGCGAAAACTACGATCAAGCTGGCTCCAAGGATCCAATCACTGCTCAAGTAGGTCTGTGGAAGAACGGAGTCATTGTCCGGAACGAAAAGAGCAACATGCTCGTCAAGTCGTTCTCGCTCGCTTCCGGTGTATTGATGACCGAATACAATGTCGCGTTGCTACAAGCTTTGATCCTCTACAATGCACCCTTCTTCCTCAGTGAGGACGAGAGTGAACGACACATGGCAAACCTATTTTTAGGCACCATCGTCAACATCGCACGACAGATTGGTTTCTTCAACCAAGAGTTCGATCATTTCGATACCGAGTACCAGCTCCCGCAAGAACCTCACACACCGAACGATCTTAATCTGTACTGGCGAAGATGGATCCAACTCGAAACACGTCGCCGAACTGCTTACCTAGTCTTGCAGCTCGATACGATATCAGCGTTGGAGTCTTGCATACAATGTATCGTCGCACCATCCGAGATTTCTCATATGCCCCTACCCGCTCCCGATTCCATCTGGAAAGCCGAAACGGCCGAAGACTGGCTGAAGGCCATCAAGAACTACCGTCCAATGACATTGGACGAGGCCATGAGGCGTATCTTCTTCCTACCGACATATGGTGCTTTCGATACATTACACGAGCGGGCCGATACCAAGTATTACCACTTGCTGAACGAATCCGAGATCGGACCATTTGCGAGGGTAGCCATGATTTTAACGTTACTTCGTGGGATCATCGATATCGGAGAAGGAAAACGTGATAGAGGAGATTGGCGGGATCTTACCGATCTTTGGGTCGGATGTAGTTGGTTGAAACCGACTACCAAGATGTTGGCATCGGATGGTCAGGATTTGGGACCTGTGACTCGGGACTCGTTGAGGGAGAGGTTCTCGCTTGGTCTACAAAGAGTAAGTCACCCGTTCATGACTTCGCTGATGACCAGTGGCGCGAGGGATGGGACTTTGACCCGACATGCATGTCACCTGGGCAGCCTTTATCGAACGACACTTCTCCCACTTCGAGCTCATCCGCTCCGTCCGCTCGGGCCACCAAGCTCAACTACTGCGAGGGTGAGCTTCCCCAACATGTAGTTCAGTGCACCAGCTGACTTGACCAGAGGCTCTTCCATTCTATTGGCTAGCGCAAGCATTGCTAAACCTCCTCAATGCCGCCCCGCCAAACGAACCAGGATGGAACTCGTTCTCGGGAATCAAGTACCGCGATATGCTAAAATCGGCCCGGACTTTCACGAGGATGGGAGAAGGAGTAGCTACTTCAAATGGTCATAGTAATGGTGACACCAATAGCACAGGGGGTTTTAGTGGAGTAGGGGATTTGTCGAATCTGTTCAATGATTCCCATAATTGGGATAATCTCGCTTTTTAGGTCATTTGTGTAATCGTATATACAGTCATCAAAATGTTTAGGTAGTCTGGGAAACATTCTGGTTGTACACGTACTGTATTTGATCTACTGTAATGTCATGTTGCTATTCTATCCAGACTCTCACCTACATTGTATCCCACGCCTCTAACGGTAATCTACTACTGATCTCGACGGGTCAGCATGTGATCGGAGATCCCGGCGATCAATCGGTAACTGACGTCACGTGCAAGTTACAGTTGTCGTTATCGCGATTTGGATCAACTTGAGTGCAATCTACATTGTAACTTCACATTATCACAACACTATGGCTAGGGTACTCTATTGGTTCAGAACAGATCTGAGAATCACCGATTCCCTGGCTCTCAACAAAGCCCTAAACATCCCAAACATCGAATCCTTCACTCCAATATGGTGCTGGGATCCAAACTACATTTACGGCCATAAAGTCGGTTTAAACCGATTCTCATTCCTCCTCGAATCAATGACCAACCTCTCGGAACAACTTACAAAGTTAAATACGAAACAGAAACTGCATGTCATCCGAGGACCTCCAGAGGAGGTATTACCGTTGATGTGGGAATCATGGGGGATTACGCATTTGGTATTTGAGAAGGATTCAAATGCTTATGCCAAAGTCCGAGATGAGAGGATTAGGGGATTAGCAAAAGAGAAGGGTGTGGAAGTGGTTGAAGCTCATGGAAGACATTTGTATGATCCGGAAGAGGTTGTTAAGGCTCATAAGGGCAAGCCAACGATGACGCTGAATCAATGGCAGGCTGTGAGTGGGCGTTTTTGCTTACTGGAGTGTAAGGCTGATGCGCAGGTGACGAAGGATTTGGGTGGAGTAGAAGATGTTGCACCTACACCCACGGAGCTCCCTGACCCAGTGGGCGAGAAGCTGAAATATGACAAGTCGAAATACGACAATTACAAGTGGCCTCATCTGGACGTGAATGAGCATAGCCGGACTAAGAAGGATACATGTTATGGTACGTCAATCACACCATTCACAGCTGACCGCCAGAGAAACTACTAGGCCCGAAAGACGATTATTCAGTCCCGACAATGGCCCAAATGGGATTCGAAGAAGCTACAACTTCAATCCACGGAGGAACGGACGAAGCGCACAAACGTCTCGATCTGTTCCTCTCACAACCCGATAAAGTAGCTACTTTCTCCAAACCTAAGACAGCCCCAACATCCTTGGAGCCAAGTACGACAATGTTGAGTCCGTATATGAAATTTGGATGTATTGGCGTTAGGGAGATTTGGTGGGGTTGTAAGGAGGTTATCAAGAATTGGAAGGGCAAGGGAGAGACTAAAGAGCCGGAGAACATGTTTGGTCAGGTCAGTCATTCCCACGAGGATCTTGAGGGCGAGCTGACGAGAAGCTGGAATTTAGGGATATGTATGCTGCTGCCGAGTATGGGACACCGCACTTTCAAAGGATCAGGGGAAATAAGGCCTGTCGGTGTGTCATCAGCCTTATCAATGACTAGAGCTGACGACAGATTCATCGACTGGGGACTGCAGAATCAGTACGACGAAGAAGGCAATGAGATCAAACCCAGACCAAGAGGGGATAAGGAAGATGAAGAGCGATTTGCAGCTTGGCGGGAAGGTCGTACTGGGTTCCCGTATGTCCCCCTTGCATGACTCTCGCCACTCGTGCTGACGTTCAGATGGATAGACGCATGTATGCGACAACTCAAACATGAAGGCTGGATACATCATCTAGCTCGTCATTCTGTCGCATGTTATATTACGAGAGGACAATGCTATATCTCGTGGGAGAGGGGAATGGAGGTCTTCGATGGTATGTCCCTCGATTAGGAGTAGGCACTGACGAGATAGAATGGCTGATTGATTGGGACCCTGCTTCAAATGTATGTTCTTCCTTTCCCATTGGCGATGGGAAAGCTGACAATCCAGCCAGGAAATTGGATGTGGCTTTCGTGCTCTGCCTTCTTCTCGCAGTACTGTGCGTAATCGCGGCGTATGCCAAAATACAGGAGCTGACCTCCAGACCGAGTCTACGGCTTGGTATCATGGCCACAGAAGACCGACAAGTCGGGCGAGCTAGTTCGAAAATACTGTCAGTCACCCACTCATCCTTTCTGCATGCTCACGACTGACTTTGCAGGTCCCGAGCTCAAAGACTTTCCTGATAAAGTCCGTTTCCTCTTTTGGATCCACACCGTCAGCTAATTCCCAGTACATCTACGCCCCCCACCTAGCCCCCGAATCAGTCCAGCAAAAAGCAAATTGTATAATCGGAAAAGACTACCCAGCCCCCATGCTCGATGAACAAGTCGAAAAAGGCCGTTGCATCGCACGAATCAAGAATGCCTATACACTGCATTTACAGGGCGATGCACCGGAGGTACTTGATGGTATTGCTGCTGATAAATTGCGGAAATTGCATGAAGAGAGTGGGGCCTCGAAGAGCAAGTCGAGCGGAGAGGTGAAAGAGGAGAAAGGGCGGGCAAAGAGGGAGAGGGATGGTGATCAGAGTATTGACGGGTTCTTCCAGAAGGATAAAAAGTGTAAGAAGGCATAGAGTAGATTTGGGTGATTTGCTGTTTCCCACATAGGACTGTTTATAATGCATGATATTATGATATTACCTACTAGATTGAACACCGTACCACGCCAGTCCAGCCACTCCTCCAGCTGGAATAGCAGCCCAAGGGGCAATCCCAAATGTTCGACAAGCCAAAAATGCCCCACTACTAACAACCGCCCAGAATGGATCAGCAGTAAGAGGTCCACTAACAGTCTGTCCATTCCCACCCTGTCCATCTGCCGAATAATATATATATCCAACTAAAAACAACTGCCATACAGCCGTAAATACCAGTCCGGCTGCTGAAGCGTTAAGTCCACGAATGATGGACCGGGCGATAGGCTTGTCACGCCAGGAAGCGTACAATGGGAGTAGACCCAGTTTTAGGAGGATACCGGGTGAAAAGATTCCGATGAATCCTAGGATTGCGCCTAGTGGGCGATATCCTGGGTTGGCGAGGAATCCTAGAGCAACTGCGAAATTGAAGTTTGGCCCAGGGAACGCTTGTCTAAGGGTGTCAGTTGAGGTCGGGCTTCTAGGCAGAGGTGAGTGATGACATACAGGATAGCGAATACCAGGAGGAAATCTCGTGAGCTGACCCAACCTTTTCGTCAGTATGTCTCATGATACCGTTTGGTAATTCGTACCTGGGACCACAACATAATCCCGTAAGAGGGGGATAACAACAGGTCCACCTCCAAAAATGATAGTTCCAGCGATGATGAGGTTACAGAAGAACTGAGCATCAGCACCATCACAAAGTAGTGTTATGGACTCACGTCTAAAGCCCGGGGTACACTCTTTCCAGCATGCTGTAATCCAGCTCGAGTTGCAAGAGGGACCGTCAAGAGGAGAACGAAGCCCGAGATGAGGCAAACAGCGACTCGGACGGATACCACTGCTAGCTTGTTTGTTTGTTCTGGGACCGGGTTCGAAGGGCCGCTTTCGATCTGCGTGATTGATGTTGGGGTCGAGGTATTGATTTGAGATGTCGATTGATCTACATCTACAACCGGAAGACGGCGTCGAGTCGGTACCGGCGAAGCTGCTGGTGAAGGGTATGGGATTGGGGTATCGTCGTTCTTGCTCGAACTCTCCATTCTTGTGGTGGAAATTTCGGGTCTTGCCTCGGTATCCCGTTGAATAGCGATCGTATCAAGCTCGATACTTTGGTCGATATCGGCTTGATGTTCATTTCCATCCTCCCTTGCCTTCCTTCCCCGAGTTATAGCTTTCCACATATTCCTCCTAAAATCCCAAAGTAGCGTGGTCAATCCCCCGGCGGCGATCAAGACGGGATACATCCAAGGTGCATGGTAACAGATTCCAAAACTCGCACTTAGCCATACTAATGCCACTGTGATCCTGTCCGTCCCAGCCGCTCCTCCGAGCTGGAAAGCAGCTAGAGCAATTAATCCAACAGCAGCAGCGTTCAACCCCGTAAATAAAGCGAGTACAGGTCCAGGTAATTGATCTGGGATCCTAGAGATTCCAATACCGATAGCTACCATGCCAATTGCGCCGGGAAGGGACCATAGTAAGAAAGCGAACAAACCAGGTAAAACTCCATTGGTGACTACAGCGATTGAGAACGCGAGTTGAGTTGATCCGGGTCCAGGAAGGGCATTTCCAAGAGCGAAAAGGTCGAGGAAAGTACGTTCATCGATCCATTTTAGGGACTCTACGAACCGTTGTCGGAGGATTATGACGTGTACACCCGGACCACCGAAGGAAGTGAATCCTAAATCCCAATATCGTCTTGCGACCGCTATCAACCGTTCGTTTAGGGGTCGATGACTACCTATCTCTGTCGACGACATTTTAGAGGATCATGTGATGAGTATGTACGTTGATGTGATTGATGCATGGTATATCTTGGCGAAATTCAATATGAAATTGCAAATATCGAAAGCAACGTGCTTGATCAAGGAGTAACGCCAAGAGATCCCCACCTAACCCCACTTGATCAAGTAACCTGAGATTCAAAGCCAAAGTAGAAAACGTGCGTGTCTGTGGGATGCACTACACTCATGGCCGTCTGCTCCTTCTCAGACTTCGAAGCTCAAATGTCCGCGCGAACCCCTTGAAATGCTAAGGTGCATGTGTTCACGCCCTATAGGATAGACTCATTAGAAAGCTGCCGCCACTGGTCGTTTCGAATTCCGAACTCCGGGCAGATAAGGATGAATCATAATTCGACAATACGCCGTATACATGGGAGGATCTCTCACACCATCTCGGTGGACCTAGCTAGGTTCCCGATCCAGCTTACCAGGAACTAAAATGTGGGATCATTGCCAACTCCTGCCCGACCCAAACGTAAAACAATCTACGCATGAAATAAACTACTGACATAATCTCCGTCTCCTCCTCACCACCCTCACGGCCAGAGTCCCACCAACGTATACGACCCCATAAACAGCAAGTACCATGACAAGTGGCATCCGAGCCTGCAACAACACATAAAGTGGATTCAAATGATGGTTCAACCCATCACTCCCATCCAGCGTAACCCTCTTGCTCCCAACATCGAGGAAACCCAATAATCCCAATCCAAGACCCGATATCATCTGGATAATGTGAATGACGTAGCCTGTTGAGGTTATCTTGTTCCATGCCATTTGACGTAGATTGATTAGGATCAACACCCCGCCCTATGCCTCAGCTTGACTCCTGGAAAAGGACATACGGCAGAAGGGAATAACCAGAGGGTACCGCTCATACTCTCATCCACTGGGTCTTCGACAATTTCAATCATAAGCAATCTAGCTGCTTCCACCCTCAGGTGTTGTTCGGTGAGGTCGGACGAGACTGTGGTGTTGATGGCGTATATCTTTTCGAGGTTGTCGAGGGTTTCTTCACCTATCGTGATCCCGTAGCTCTATATAGTCAGGTCAGATCAAGGTGGATATGATGGGCTCACGACCGAAGTCTCAACTACGATTTGAGCAAAGTACTGATATGCCGAGATTAGAGGGTCGACTAGTATTTTAGCCAAAATCGCCCGTATTCAAGGGACATTGTTACCTAAAGGAGACCCCTCGCTGGATAGCTGGGACAGTAAAGTGAACTCCCGATCATAGCTAATCATCAGCTCCTACCTATGTTAATAGGAAGAGACAGACCTCGGAGCAAGCGGTAACCTATTCAAGTAATTCTCAACGGCCAACTGATCAGTCGGCGATAAAGTCGTATTAGTACTAATAGCCTCGATAGTAGCTACAAATTCCTGAGCAACGATATCGATCCCATTGACGAATGACGGTACAATCACCACATTCTATCTATCAGCTTGATCTACGTTGCTAGGCAAGGACATACGACAATGGCAGCTAGGAATAGCAGGAGACAGTAATGTAAAGGGAAATGGAGGGATTCCCAGAGTAGGACTCGGCGTTGCGAGGGACCTGATTGGGTATTGAATGATGAGAATAGGAATATCCAGAGAAGGCATATGATCGCTATGGCTGAATTGTCAGCTGATCGACGCATTACTCAATGAGCGAGGAGCTCACCAAGAATGACTTGAAGGTACTGATTATCAGCTGATCCTCTAGAACTAAGGATGCACTTACGGTAGCAGTACTACCCACCGAGAGACCAGTAATAGCCCTCGAGAAGCCCCTAATGAGCGCGATGAATCCTTCTCCCCTTGACTGTCAATACATCCCTTTCCCGGAGGATGTAAATACTCACAGGATGATCAGAGTAAAAGCGCCATATCGCTGACCTATCCTATTTACATCGATTTGGAAATGAGGGCTGAACAACACTTGCAGCCATACTGTGCCCCCTTCAAGAGCCAAGGCAGCGTAGAAAATGCATACCTAACGTCAGCTTGTCATCATAATCTGGTGTAGCGTAGATACTTTTGTGATAGCCATGAAAGTGGTTCGGCCTGGTAATATCATCGCTATCAGTGATAGGGTGCCGCTGAGTACCAGAGAGACAATGGTCCAGATATGTCCGTGGATGTTACGTTTTGCTCGCCATCCTAGCCAAGCCACTAGTATTCAGCTATCGAGATCGTTATCATTGGGGTAGATGGACTCACTGGTCATATACTGCCCTGCGAAGATCAACCTTGAACAAGCAAATGCAATGAGTATAGTCTCGAAACTCTCAACAGCAGCCTCTACCCATCAGCTCTCCTCTACATTGTCATATCCGGCGGGGAGAATGTACCATGCTTAGTCCATCCCCTAGAATGTTGGTCTCCCCCTTGTGATACCAATTCTGCCGGGTTCCAACTCCCACTAGCAGCACCCATGTATACCAATACGATAATCTGCAATACCTTGCAACACCTATGGAAGATGTCTTCTGCTTGATATCGAATATCATAGTGTACTTGGGATGTCCAGAGCCAAGCTAGGATCATGAAATATGATAAGAATACCCAAATTGCCGATGGGGTTGAGAGCTCGTGGGTCGATGAGAAGACTGTTAGGACTGCTACTACCACCAGATCTGGTATTCAGCTTAATATCTGTAGAGTTCCGGACGTACCGTAGAATAGACTAAGCCATTCTGTAGCTTGATCCTCCGGTCTGAGCCACCTCCAAACTACATTATCTGAAGTCTTGCCAGCCTCCGCCACCCCGGAGCTTGGTAGTGGTCGAATGAGGAAAGGCATAGCCCTCACTTCCTCTTCTTCCTCCTCCCGTCCAGGATCAAGTTCCACTTTATCCATGCTATCCCCACTGGAGCTCGAACGTATTGACCCCTTCTCCGCCTGATCATCATTCCTGTAATGTTGATCTAACCATGTCTTTGTCTGAGTAGTGGTTCGCAGAGGTTCAATCAATACCATCCGACTTTGTGATCTTGTATGCCTGAAAGCAGGTAGGATGTCGGGATATCCATGATCGAGGTACTTGTATGAAGGATCTGCCTCCATATTTCTCGCGTCGTATGAACTGGGGGTGAGCTAGTGGCTTGAGCTGTCGAGCTCACCTTCTGTCGTGTTCCGGTAGGTCGTGTAATACCTGCCATTCCGCATTGAAGACTGATACCCTTTGCTTGACCATTTTAAACTGTTAACTGTATATGTGTATTATTGAAATCCCTTCATGTCAGTATGCATATTCGTAGCCCACAAATTGATAGTCAACCCGGATGGCAGCTGAACATCTGATGTCTTGAGATTAGTCATATCGAAAATGTCACATCAGTTGAACTTTGTCTCAGATCCAAATTATCACGCGTCAACATCTCATCCCTCAGTGACGACTTGCATTAACATCAAGCACATTACTGATTCCCATTACTTCTCTTTCATTTTCACCTGCCCCCGACTATCGGTTCCAACCATTAGCCCTAGGTTCCCTCGGTTCTTTCCTCTCTCCACCCTCCTCATCCCTCCTGTGATACGCGCGTGGTGCTGCATGCTGCCTCTCGCCCTGATGTTCCCTGTCCCCACCACGATCCCCTCCACGATCCCGGTTATCACGATTATGGTTGTTGTGATGGTTGTAATTGCTGGTATGGTGGTGATATCCTCTTGCAGGTGTTGATTCCTGGTTCTCCACCTGGGGTTTCGCTGCAGCATCGAGAAGGGCTTTATTGGCGCGGTATTCACATACCGTACCTTGAGGTAGGTTGAGCATACTGATGATCTTCTCCCTGGACCGTCAGCTCAGTCATAGGTTGCAAAGAGTAAGAAGTCACCTGAGTTGACCGGATTTCACAGACTCGCCCTCTTCCTCTACCCATACACTTAGGATATCCTCTGGACCTCTCTTACTCAAGACACATCCAACAACGTTATCCGATTCATCGAACTGATCTCCAATCAAGCCAAATAGTAGAGTCTCGAATAGTATTGGCGTAACTGGGTGGACAAGTCGTAATGTGAATTTACCACCACTACTAAATCAGCTCCAACCGCACAACTGGGATGCTTGAGCTCACTCTCTCATCTCCTCCCAGATACCCGGTCTGCCTATTCGGGATAGGAATACCAGAACATCCGTGACTATCTCCAATTCACTGACAGGCGTCAAGTGGGAATACAAATGTAGGAATGATTCAATCTGGCATCAGCCAAATTCCCTTGTCCATCCTTCACATCAACATACAGATCCAAAGGTAGCAACTCTCTTGATTTCCTTCTCATAATCAATTCCCTTCACTGTAGGAGGTCGATGGACGTAAGACAGTGACCAACTAATTTTATCAGTTTACGCCTGTCCGACGAGGTTTGTGAGAGACTTACTCATGCTTGAGAGGATGCCTCCCTGGATTCTGGCTTGTTGGATTGGATTTACCGACTGATAATGATAGTCGGGATGATCCAGAGACAGAGGCGTTTCGACGGTTGGCGGATTGAGCCATCGTTTATGCGGAGTTTGATGAAATTGTGTTGTTTGATCAAAGAGCGGGCACAGCAGACGAAGAAGGGTTTCTGGTAGTATTGTTTCACTGGATGATCTCTAGGAGTGTAATAGTCTATAGATGATGGTGACAGTGTCTACCTTGATGTTGTTGAAAGGAGTCTTGTCACTCGCTGCCTTTGACGAAAAGGTTGTCAGTTGTCGTCGTGCCTAATTAAACTCGGCCACGTGAGCACGAGCACATTTGGTGAGGCGCCTACTTTCTCTTGACGTCACTATATGTATATTTGAACTCCCGCAGCCATTCTTAAACTCAATTCTGTACTTCTTATCTTTCTACATAATTAAACAAGATGAACCCTACAGCAAACTACCAGACTCAGCCATCCTACGAGCTTAACCCAGTGGCAAGTCAGCCTAAAGCTTCATCCATGATGAGTGAGTATTTCCCATCGGGGAGCGGCTGGGCTGCCTTCAACATGGAGCATGGGGCTGTGCTGACTCCCAGACTCTGCTCAGGCTCCATCATCCAAACAGGCTGAACAGAGTGTCGACGGCCCACTCAGGCTCAGGGGAGGATGTCCTGGTATGTAGTTCTCATTTGATCAAGACATTGCTGATATGATTAGGTAAATTCTGTGGACTTCGTAAGTACTATTAACGGGAGAATGTGAAACATGCTGACTGGATTTAGCAATTTTGCCTTGTCGATGCGATATCTGTATCATCCCTATCCCTTGTTGTTAAGTGGAGGAGGAATGGTATCATGGGACGAAGAGGGGGAATAGGAGGAGGAAGAGGATACGAGGATGCTGGGATGTCTTATTCCGGAGCTGCTGTTGTGTTTCGATATACTGTCTCTATAGTCTCACGTCTCGATATGAAATGTAACACATACACGCTCGTATCTTCTTGCAGTACTGCATCATGACCTACTCCGCCTCGCGGCGCAAGTCCGCCTTGCCCCAGAAGAGCAAAGGCTGCGAAGCACAGAATATGCATAAATTACAATGACAAGACAGTCCATGCCTCAACCTAGATCTCTCCGTAGCCACCACTCTTGTAGACTCCCTCCTCCTTCTTGACGATGTCCTCTAGGGCAGATAACCAAGCTTCAAGCTTTTCCAAGACTATATCCTGGGGTTGACCGAGTTTAGGGTAGAAAGTAGCTCGATAAGGGCATGCCTTCATTGCCAACTACTCGTCAGGTTCATGTCACATCGAGAGAGAGAGAAAGGGACTGACGTAGAATATAGGCCTGACCATCATTCCGTGGTGCTTCTTCAAAGATCCTTCGTATCCTTTGGTGAAACTAGCTGAAAGTTCCTCCTTTGGGTTCTGCAGGTTCTGACGTAGGCCTAATCATCAGCTCTGCCACCAACCAATGCAAATGAGCTCACCAATGGCGGTAAACTTCAATCCTCGGAGTAACCACATTAAACTACTGGTAACGGAACGGTCCTTGGCATTTGGCTGTTTGGACTTTTCATCGGCCAAGAGCATTTCCAGAGTTTGAGCAGATTGGGGGTTCGCAGCGTGGTATGCTTTGACTTTCTAGTCTTGTCAGCTTATGCCTGTGGGTAGGGGACGAGCCAGCTTACGGCGATATTGCCGTTCAGATCGTTTTGGACAACGGTAAATGCGGGATTGCCGAATAGACCTGATGGTGAGCTGAGACCGAGAGATCAGGACAAGGCAGCTTACCAAAGATCTTGACTAGGTTGTCAGATGCCTCGCAAAAGTCGGCGGTATCAACACCTTGCTCGGTAACTTTGATATCGGCATACGACTGATGGTATTAGCTGTGAGCTGGGCGTTTGGGAGGTCTGTGCCCTCAAGACACAGTATCAAATTGGAGCATACCTTGGAGATAGTTTCGAAGAATTGTGGTTCAGACATTGTGCTATTTGTATGGTATTGGTTGATCAGGAGACGAGATGAAAGTGTATAGGAGGACAATGGAGCTAGCTGCTCTGACGCAGGAATGGGTGGTGCACTAAATGGGGTGCATGATTAGTGACATAGAAATAACCTCCACTGCGCGTCTAATTACAAAATCATTCGCGTCGTCGTAAACACTCACTCAATACCTGTACGTAGAATCGACAGCGACCGACAAGCTGGACAACATGTCGGGAGACTTCAACCTCCAAGAGGAGTCGATAAGCTTGACAACCGACCCGGAAGCTTATACCATCAACCACGAACTCGAAGTCCCATCATGCTCTACCGCCGAGCTTGATGCACATCTTTCTTCCGCTATTGATTCTGTGGTGAATGATCCCGACAGTATCACCCATTCATCACCTACTACATTTGATGTATTTCGATCTATCTTGAAATACGCCGACTCGCCCAATGTTAGCGCTAGCATCCTCACCAAGACACTGGATCAAATTACCAGCAGTCTCGTCACGCACGCCAATGCTGTCGTAGCGATTGGATATGAGGATATGGATGCTCCCATGGCGCACAAGACGCCTTTGGAGATGTGGGCTTTCTTGCTACAATGGTTCGTAGTTGTTGCGGAGCGAGGAGCAGGAAAAGGAGAAGAGACAAGGACAGTGGGAAGAGGAGGGAAAGCGGCAAAATCAAAGAAATCAGCTTCAATACCGACAACATTCGTTTGGCCGGATCATATTCCTCAAGTACTAGCGACAATGGCGAAAGTACTCAAAGTCCCAACTCAACGTATATGGAGGACATCATCCGAGAGGGAAGCTTTCGTTTCTTGCTTCACCAAACCGGCATATCAACTCGCAGAGACTGAATCGTATTTAAAGAATCAGGAAATCAAAATGGGGATATACAAAGTCATTTGTCTGGCCGTCAAATTCCATTCGCACGCATTCGGAGCTCAAACGAGTATTATTCAGAATTTGACGTATTTCGAGCATTTGGCGGAGTACATGGCGGAACTTCTATCGATACTGGAGAAAGAATTCGATTTCAATCAATTAGGAGAGGAGATCCTGAGGGATGTCGCAAGCAAGTCGTTTGCTCATAATGACCAAAAAGGACCGAAAGTGTTTTCGAGATTCTTGGTCAGGTTCGCGGAACTCAGCCCCGCGGTCGTACAGAAGCAGATGGCCCTGCTGCTATCGCACCTGGATTCAGAGGTCAGCTGGCGTTGCTTGAATGAGAGGAGCGAGCTAATAAGCAGGCATACCCAATGCGAATGGCGATTATCGAGATTGTCGGGATCTTGATCCAAGATATCTCATTATCGGATGAAGGCGACGAAGAACAAAAGAGCAAGCAGGTCAAGAAATATTTCGAACTCTTGATGGAACGTTTCCTGGATCTGAACGCGTTCGTACGAGGAAAAGTCATGTCGACAATATACAAACTCTGCGAGTGAGTCCACCCTCTTGTGCTTGATGAGTCTTATTGATGACAGCCTAAAAAACAAATACCCCAAACAACGAGCTCAAATTACCGAGCTGGCCATCAGGACTCTTGAGGATAAGACTGCTACATGCCGAAAGAATGCAATTCAGCTCCTACACAAGTTGATTCAAACACATCCATTTGGTCAGATTCATGGTGGTTCCCTCCATGCGCCCGAATGGCAGGCTAGCTACGAGGTGCTTTTAGCTCAATTGGAGAAGGTTGATGCGCATGAGCTCGAGGAGGCCAAGCGACAAACTGGGATGGGCGATGAGGATGCAGAGCAAGAGGAAAATGAGAAGAAGCCCGAGGTCGACGGAGAAGAGGGAGAAGATGGTGAAGAGGCGGAAGAAGGCGATGAATCGGCTCCCAAAGAGAAGACTAAGAAGAAACCTCGTCAATCCCAACTCGACATTTCTGCTTTACAGGCAGAGCAATCCAACCTCGATCCCAACTTTGTCCTTCAATTGCGACTTGCAAAGAAATACTACTCCGACGCACTCCGCTTCATCAATTCCATCGAAAGTGCCGTACCTATCCTAGCTCAATTACTCGTATCGACAAACAAATCTGAAGCACTTGAAGCCATTCGATTCTTCCGTATAGCATACGAATACAAATTAGTCGGAGCAGAGGTCGGTATCAAGACCATGATCCACTTGATCTGGACGAAAGATAATACTTCCACAGGCGCTCCTTCAGAAGTCGTCGAGGCTGAAAAGGGAATTCGAGGAAGTTTAATTGAAACATACAAAAGTCTCTACTTTGATGTTGTACCCGATTTGAACCCCAGACAGCAAGTTAATCGAATCGCCAAGAACATGATTGAACGAACATACGATGCGACGCTGGCTGAATTGACGAGTTTGGAAGAATTGATGCGCACTATGATGATGGAAGGTGGAGCTGAGGGGGGTGTACATGAAGATGTGATTAATAAGCTGTGGCAGGTTTACTGTGAGTGGTCCTTGGCGTGGCATTGACTGACGATTAGCTACTGATACACCTGTTCCTAAACCTCAAAGGCAGGGCGCTATCATCATACTTGGAATGTTGGCTGTTGCAAAGCGAGAAGTTGTCACTGAGCAAGTGGAGAATCTGATCAGGGTCGGACTCGGTCAACATGGCATGGTAAGCTTGAACCCAACAACGCGAGCTGACGACAGAATGACTTGGTACTTGCTCGATATACTTGTGTTGCTCTTCAACGTCTAGGTGGAAGTGCGAAGAAAGTCAAAGGTGAGTCCAATCAAGTCGCTCGAACTAACAGGTAGGATCACTAGCAGACAAGACGATGCGATTACCAATGGATAACCCCATCTTCCAAAAGCTACAAGATATCATTGAAAGAGCGCCCCGAACTCCCCAATGGTTCGGGATGGCCGAACAAGCTATTAATACAATCTACCTCCTAGGCGAACAACCAGATCAACTATGTAGTCAAATCATCAAGAATCTTACCGAGAAAGCTTTCCATCCCCGCGCGCAAGATCTGGAGGTCGAAGTGGAATCTCGACCAATGACACCCACTCAGGCGGAACAAGAGGATGATGACGATGATATTCCCCCGACTCCTGCTACGTTGATGCCGCCTGAT
This sequence comes from Vishniacozyma victoriae, assembly GCA_017654735.1. Taxonomy (NCBI): domain Eukaryota; kingdom Fungi; phylum Basidiomycota; class Tremellomycetes; order Tremellales; family Bulleribasidiaceae; genus Vishniacozyma; species Vishniacozyma victoriae. Next base: position 3,593,585 of record JADPYG010000088.1, read on the forward strand.
ACGCCAGCTATCCCACCTACACCAGCTTGGAGTATGCCCGCTACGCCTGGTATGGAACGGGCAAATTCCCAAGACTCAATCAAGAATGATAGTCAAAGTACACCCTCTTTCGCTCTTGCTCAATTGGTCTTCACAGTCGGGCATGTGGCTATCAAACATATCGTCTACCTAGAACTGGTCGAGAGGGAGTTCAAGCGTAGAAAGGATGAAAAGGTTAAATGTGAGTATAAGCTGACGGAAATCCATAGTAAAGCTGACGGGAAGTGAAAGCTGCAGAGACAGACAAAGAGAAGGAAGCAGCTTCTAACGATTTGGATGCAGTAGCTGGAAACGCCGAGGATGATATTGGAGATCGAATCGCAAATGTCCGGGAACATGAACTCTTATACGGCGACAGAAGCTTGTTGAGGGTTTACGGTCCTTTGATCTCAGCCATCTGCGCTAGCCCCAGGAAATATAGGGTGAGTCTATCTTGTCTTCCAAATGGTTGACACTGATGGCAGTCACCCTCGCTACGATTGGCAGCTACGTTGGCTTTGACGAAACTCATGTGTGTTTCCGGGCAATATTGCGAGGATCACCTGTTACTCCTCCTCAAGATCCTGGAAAGTAGTAAAGATCCCTCCATTAGGTCCAATATCGTGATTGCCTTAGGTGATATCGCTGTCTCATTCGGAAACATCATGGACGATGTAAGCTGTCACTACCGATCCTGAAGAAAAGCTAACATGTAGAACTCGGAACGCTTATACCAAGGTCTATCAGATACCTCCAGTTCCGTCAAGAAGAACACCCTGATGGTCTTGACACACTTGATCTTGAATGGAATGATCAAGGTTAAAGGTCAATTGGGAGAAATGGCAAAATGCCTTGAAGATCCCGATCCTCGAATTTCAGACTTAGCCAAACTATTCTTCAAGGAATTATCGACAAAAGACAATGCGCTATATAATAATTTACAGGATGTTATTAGTCATCTTAGTGTTGGGAAATTCAAGGTTGATGAAGAGAGTTTCGAAAAGACCATGCGCTTTATCTTTACGTTTATCGAAAAGGTAAGTCTGTCTTCCTGCTGGATAGGGGCGAGCTGACGGGGTAGGATAAACAAGCTGAATCGATCGTTGAGAAATTATGTCAGAGATATAGATTAGCTACCGACGAACGACAATGGCGAGATATCGCTTTTTGCTTGTCGCTATTACCATTCAAATCTGAGCGATCGATGAAGAAGCTCATCGAGGGGTGAGTCTTTCAATTGTTGTCAGAGCTGATGACAGTCTACCATTCTACCAGGATAAGCTACATGAAGAAAAGGTGTTCCAGAGATTCAGCGAGATCTTGACCAAGGTAAGCTATTTCTTCCTTGCCCGGATCCGAGCTGACGATATAGGCTCGGCAGAATAGGAATCCTGGTAAACCAGAAACCGAGCTTAAAGAGTTTGAAGCAGTGAGTCGGCTGAGCTTCCTGGTACATGTCCTCAGCTGACTCTCAGATTCTGGCGGAACATCAAGCCAAGGGACTTGAGGAACAAGCCCTCGAAGCGGACGTTGCGAAGAAGACGAAAGCGGCCAAGAGACGAGCTGCGAAACGAGGTGCGGCTACTGGTCAGGCTAGTGCTGCTCCTGTTGCCCGCAAGGGATCGGAGACTCCAGTGAGACATGAACGTCCGAAGAGAGGTCAGTTGATGTTATCAATTGAGAGGGGTAGTACTGATGTGTAGGACGTCGTAGAGCTGCTGTGGATAGCGATGAAGAGGAGGAAGAGTAATTTGTTCGCGAATTGTGATAGAATCTTGGGTTATTCGTGGCTCTTGTTCATCTTGTGATATGACTTGATGTTGTATGATGTATATGCATTACTATCTCATTATAATTTACCCCTCATGATCGTCCTTCATCTAGCGTGTATCCATGTTGGAATCTAGAAATCCTATTGAATCAGCTCTGTTCCCCCGATCTCATCGAGCAACGTACCGTGACCCTGCCAGCATAACTCCAATCCCCTTCAGTAGACTTAAACGGATCAACCTTAGGCCCACCCATCTCTCCAGTCTTTGGATTCCTCTCTCCCATGAATTCCGGAATAGGCCCCCTCCTCAGATCCCGATGTTTCTCAAGATCTATATCGGCTTCTTTTGATATTTCAGATGGCGGAAGGGTGGACGCGGGTGTAGCGCCCACTGTCTGAGCTGCTTTCTGTTGTGCTTCGAATTCGGCCTGGTCGGCTGCTGGGAGAGGTGGGGGACCGGGGCGGGTGAAAGAAGATCGGGAGGCGTATGTTCTGATTGCTGATGTTGAGGTGGATGCAAAGGGGGTGAGGCGTGATAGTGATCGGCTAAATGTGCGTAGGATTGACATGTTTATGGTTTGTGTTGGTGGCGATGATATATGTAATGAATAAGAGTGAAAAGTAAACTATGTAGGAGAATATATAGTCAGATCAGAGTGAATCAAAGATCCTCGGATAAGATCGGCAAGTTGATTTTGTATTCAGGCACGGATATGACCACATTTCTAGAACACCGTTTCATCAAGTGGAGTAAGTTAAGGTATCACTCACTCTGGCTATCAAAGCATTTAGTAACCCATACACAACGATCAGTCCAATTAGATCAATAGTCAGAGGCTTCCAGCTTTTTCATCTAAGACCAATATCAAATCCCGCATATATCAACATGTCATCTCCAGCGAGACCAAAACGAGCTGCCGCTTCTCGATCAACCATTAAAGCCGAATCGCCAGGAAGCGAATCATCAGCTCTATCAGAGGAAGACGTCAAACCGGTCAAGAAGACTCCTCGGACTTCAAAAGTCAAGAAAGAGCTTGCAGAGAGAGCCGAGGAGGTGGACATCGAAGCCCCCGTCAAGGGTAAAGGCAAAGCTGCTCCCAAACGTGCAAAAGCACCCAAAGCCGAAGATGAAGACGGCGATAAACCCGCCAAAAAGCCAAGAGTTGCCAAAGCTTCGATATTCCCTCCCACAGACCTTTTGCCATCATTGCATCCCCCACGAAAAGGTTATCCAGCATTCAAATTCCCAAAATTAGATGGAGTCAGGAATGGAGGTATTCAATCAACGGAAAGAGGGGATATGCCAATGTTGATTGGAGCGCACACTTCTATTGCTGGTGGGCCTGCAACTGCTTTGCTGAAAGCTGGAATGTTGGGAGCGAATGGATTGGCTATGTTTGTCAAGAGTCAGAGACAATGGAAAGCTAAGGATTATGAGCCTGAAGCTGTGGAGAGGTTCAGGGATTTGATGAAGAGTAAAGATGAGGGTGGTGGGTCACAGCAATCTTAATGCCTGATGATTACTGATACGACAGGTCTTGGATATCCTGCGGAATCGATCTTGGTTCATGGAAGCTACTTGATCAATCTTGGGTGCGCGATGCCGTTCAGACATGTATCCTCAAGCTGACAAATAGCAATCCAGATACTGCTAAATGGCAAACATCGTATGAGTGCTTTGTCGATGATTTGAAACGCTGTCACCAACTCGGCGTCAAGCTATACAACTGGCAGTGAGTGATTATCAGCTCTCGGTAGTATCAATTGGCTGACACGCAGTCCCGGATCAACAGTCGGAGCATGTACCAAAGAAGAGAGCTTTGCTTCTATTGCCAAAGCGATCAATCAAGCACATAAAGAAGTACCAGAGGTCATCACTGTCATTGAGAACATGGTGAATCAACCTCGTATTCATACTTCGTGAGCTGATGATAAGGCAAACGCAGGCTCCAACATCGTCGGAACGGCATTCACAGATCTAAAATCAATGATTGATCTCGTAGAAGATAAATCGAGGGTTAGGGTTTGCATCGATACATGCCACACTTTTGCTGCTGGGTATGATATTCGTACTCCCGAAACCTTCAAGGAGACGATGAAGAAGTTTGAGGAAGAAGTTGGATGGGAGTATCTGGCTGGGGTCCATTTGAATGATTCCAAGAAAGGTTTAGGATCATCAAAAGATCTGCATGAAAATATCGGACTGTAAGTCACCTTGATATTGATCTGTACGATGACTAATTTGCTAGGGGAGAAATAGGCTTAACAGCCTTCCGTTTACTAGTCCGCGACCCCCATTTTGCGGGAATACCCCTAATCCTCGAAACCCCTTTACCCGAACCAGTAAAAGGAACTCCAAATGCCGAACTGAGCATATGCGACAAAGAAATCGAAATGCTATACCGGATACAGGGGATTGAGGATGATGAATGGGATGGCCAGAAGGATGGGATAGTAGCTGAATTTAGGGGGCTGAGGGATAAATTGAATCCCCCTAAAGAAAAGAAACCGGCAGGAAAGAAGGGCAAGAAAGGGAAGAAGGATGATGAAGATGAGGACGATGAGGACGATGATTAGATGAAACAAATTATAGGAAGGAAGCAGCATATGCACCGATCAGTGGTATGCGACATACTGATCTCGAATAACATTTACTCGACTAAGCTCTGTTTCGTGGATCAGCGGTATATACACCCTGCAAGCAGTTACCGTGATCACCATACGGCGATCGATACATCATTATCCCCTTGACAAGCCTTTCATAGTGTTGATCAGCAGATCACAACCATCCTGTAAAATGCAGCACTTTCCCCTTGGAAGACCTTTGATAGATAGTGTATGATCCCCTTTGTCCCTTTGACCTGCTCTTACTGATACTGACTCCTATTCTTGTTTCTCTCCTATAAACATCAAGAAAGACAAGCACTGGTCACACTCAACGCATCAAACCAATTGAGACCAACCATGATCACCAATATGATACAATCGATTCTCTGCCTATTGCTCCTCGCAGCCCCTCTCCTTGCCCAGCCTGAGGGCTTCAACTCCCTCACCAAACGGTATGACACTCTCTTGCTCAAATTATACATGAAAGAGCATGAATTCCCAAATGACACAGACCTCAAAGTCATCAATTTCACCACCGCTTATCCCGTGGGCGCCAAGCCTGTCACATTGCAGCCAACATATGATCCTTATGGGCAAACGTTTGGCGACGGCCTTGACATGAGTACATGGACCAACACCATGTATGCTCGTCCCCTGGCAAGTATACCTTTGCGGGCAGATGAGGGCACTAGGACCTTTCACACTGAGGGCCTAGGTAAGGGGAAAGACTTGAATGTGAGTCATGGCTTGCTATCCCAGGTAGACTGTGATTCTGATACCTGGTAGTGTGAGATCATCCTGAAACAGGAAACAGAATATGGAATCATAGCCTGGATATATGATAGGGGTCTTGAAATATTCTTTGAAGCCAATGGGAAGCGGGACTGGGCACCGGGTGCTGATGTACTGAACATCACTTGTACTGTAGTCAACTGAGGTCACCAGTCTGTGAACTAGCCCCGACAGTACACAAGGGAGGATGCAGGAGTATGTTGGATGAGCTTTTACTTGCATTTGTAACAGGCCCATGCAAGAGGACATCCAAACTTGCCCCCACTTTAACGATCGTCGCGTCGCGCCGGTTTTTGAATCGTATCATCGACTTTTCGGTTTCTGCTCTTTGGCGTCACCTTCTACACCACTTCAACCAGGCCAGCTATTGATCAGGGGAGAATGCGCAGCTCGCAGGTCATTCCTTGGTATTATTACTACTTCTTCGGTGGTCTCGAGCCGGTACGTCAAGGCATCAAATCCAGAGCTCGAGTTGTATATTGCCGAAGACTAATGAATATAGATCCTAGAAGTAGTAGGCGCCTACCTATGTATCTTCACACCCCAGAATTACGTCAAGGGTCTCCTACCGCCCAAGGTGGAACGTGCGACTCTAGCTCTAGGAGGAACATTAAGAGGGAAGATAGCATGTGGGATCTTGGGATCTTGTACGTCCACCTACATTCATATGCCTATGTCAAGGATATACTGATACTGATGATTAGACTTCTTTACTTTCTCGCTTATCGCCTTTGCTTTCTTCCCCCTCGTCACAAGGCAGCTGGGAGATTCCCCAAAAGCAGTAGAGAGGTTGACTAGGGGTTACCTTGCTATTCTTGCTATTTGTGATGTAAGCCCTCCCCATCTCCCGTAGTGGTCATGCTAATGTCCAGATCCAGCAGTGAGCTTATTATTGCGGAGTGCGGAGTCGCACAAGGAGCTAATGACCAGTATCGTTGTTACTCTCCTACCCATGCCTGCTGCTCTATTGAGATCGCCGAGTCAATGGACAGTAGAAATCCACGGGAATATCAGTATCACCATTGGATTATTCATCGTTCGGTACGTTCCACTAACATTTCATGGGATTGTGCTGATCATTTCAGATCACTCTGGTTCCTCGGCGTAGGAAGAGTCAAGCCAGCAACTCCCGACAAGGTTGAGAAAGTTGAACAGGGCCCGTCCTTACCCGCAGGTATCGCAACGGGGTGGTACTACATTTTCGCCGTCATTGAGCCTGTACATCTCCCTCAATTACTCAGAATCACGTCACTAACGAACAGTTGGTCATGATCACAGCGGCCCTTGGTATCTTGTTCGTACCCGGCGAATATGGAAGAGGTCTCCTTCCAGAACGATATGAACGCCCAACATCCGGTATGGGAGGTACAGTAAGAGGTCAAATCGTCCTAGGCGGTCTTGCTTCCTGTATGCTCCTTCCCTCCTCTCCCCCAGATCGGATACTGATGCGTAGGTCTGATCTTAACTTCGCTTGTACAGCTTACGATGTTCCCCCTTATCAGAAGTACTCTGAGAGATCAGCCAGATGTAGCTAGAAGGATGGTCAACGGTCTGCTTGGGCCTCTTGCTATTTGTGATGTAAGTCCAGTCCCTTGTAGCTGATCACCGCTGATGGAATAGGCTTTATGGTGAGCTGAACTGACCCCCGGGGACACAGAGCTGACACACAGCGCTTTTGTCGCATTCAGACCCCTTCCATCTTCTTTGAGTGACTCACCTGCGAAATGGACCTGGATCATGTATATCAACATAGTCGGGCGTATGGTCTTACTAGCTCTCAGGCTAGTCATTTCCACCAGTACCGGGATTCAGCTGACGAGTAGGGTCCTCTACTTTGCAGGTGGTGAAGCAGAACTACCAACCATCCCAGAACCCAAGAAGATCAAACGGAAAGTCGAAACCACTTCGGAATCTATCAAAGACAAAGCAGAAGGAGCTAGACGACGAACAAAGAAGGTCGTAGAGTAAGTAAAGGAGTACAGAAAGCATGCATCTACAATATAAATTCTTACTGAGGAGGAGAATAAGGTTCCACCAACATCTTACTAAACTCTTTAATCTTTTCCACGCCTCTTACCTCCTCTGTAAGCAGTGGGAGTTGGACAATATGGAATCCATCTTCGTATAGGTCGAAGGCTTCTTTCAAGTATTTCTGCTGCATCTTGTGACGGACTGTACATTGCTCGCAGTTGTTTGCTGATTGTCAGTCCGGGCCCCTCCCGTGAAATATACATGGACATACTGGCTTTGGGGAATAGGAGCTGGTTGACAACGATATTATGAGTATCAATCTCATAAGTCGTCAATTCCTGGATTAATCGTTCAGTCTCGTAAAGCGACAAGAACTCTGAAATGCAGACACAAACGAATGTTGTCTTTTCCTATCTTGTCAGCGTCTCCGATCAAGTGCTACTGGAAAGAGGACATACGGGATCTTTGAACTGGGTGTTGACCTCTGTAATGATTTCCCTCATTTGATCCAATTTCGCAAACATGTCCTCTTGGGGCGCTCCACCTCCAAACATCGATTGCATCTGATACATCAGCTTGTTTCTCATGTCCATCATCGTCATGGAAGGGGAGAAGTGAAGGGAAGAAGGACGTACTTGTGAAAGCATAGGACCGAATTTACCACCTAGCGTAGATAATTTACCTAGAGCTTTCTCTAATACTGAGGGGAAAGAGAGGAATCGAAGTGTATGCCCAGTTGGGGCTGTGTCGAATACGATAACTGAGAATTCCATTGATTTGACATGTCTACCATCAGTCCTTCCTCTGAGATGTCGGGAAACCAGATGAGAGAAACGCACTTCATGATTTCTGCGAAACCCATTGCTTCGTCTACACCTGGAATAGCAAATGCTAGATCCTGCATCATACCTCCCATACCACCAGATTGATCCGCTATCTCATCAGCCCCAATTCATGTCCACTCGTAATGTGGATAAAGAGAAGGCACGTACAAGACTCAATCATCTCTTGTAAACTCCCATTAGGATCGATCTCCATAGCAAACAGATTATCGAATCCATTGACTTTCGTAGCATCTTTCCCGAATTTCTGGGAGAATGCATCTGATAGATTGTGTGCTGGGTCGGTTGACTATTTGTCAGCTTTGCCAGATGCCAAGCAATGGCTAGAACTTACAATGAGGAGTACTGATTCTCGGCATGCTGCTAGTTGGACTGCAAGGGAGCATGAGGTTGTTGTTTTACCTATCTCATCAGTCTTAATATACTGGACCAAGAGGGCTGGACATACCAACACCACCCTTTCCACCTGAACATCAGCTCTATTGTACACAAGAAAGGTATGACGGCAATTGACTTACCGCAAAAGATCCACTTTAAGCTCTTCTGGTCGAGCACATTCTGTAGAGTTGGGGGTAATGCTTCGAATTCGTCCATAATGCTCAATTCTTCTCTGAAGTTGATTGAATGAGCTGGGTTGAGGATGAGGCCTAAGTATGATATCAACAACTACAAGCCAGAGTGTTCCAGCAGGACGACGATCATTGATGCTATTTGATCCCGCTATCTCTAGATGGGGTACATCCACCCACCCTCTGTAGGTGACTGACTCAATGCAATGCAGAGCGTGTAGCCTCGTAGACAGCCAAGAGAGGTTCCAAAAAAGGAGAAGAGAGAGTGAGATGCAGCTCAATGATACAGCGACAGACTACTTCATTCATTCGTTTCTACCAAGTACTGCCTTTCACTACCTAGTCCTTCCATCCCTACTGTCCACCTCGCAACCTCAGAACCAAGTGCAGGGTAGACTCCTTTTGGATATTGTAATCGCTTAAAGTTCGTCCATCCTCCAACTGCTTACCAGCAAAAATAAGTCGCTGCTGGTCTGGTGGGATACCTTCCTTGTCCTGGATCTTGGACTTGACGTTATCGATGGTGTCGGACGATTCGACTTCCAAAGTGATTGTCTTTCCAGTGAGACTGAAGTGGTTAGCTGGCTGTCCAAATGCGAAACATTCAGTTGCTCACGTCTTGACAAAGATCTGCATACCACCACGTAGTCGAAGGACAAGGTGGAGCGTAGACTCCTTTTGGATGTTGTAGTCGCTGAGGGTTCGGCCATCTTCGAGCTGTTTACCGGCAAAAATCAATCGCTGCTGGTCTGGGGGGATACCCTCCTTGTCCTGAATCTTTGACTTGACGTTGTCGATGGTATCGCTGGACTCGACCTCGAGGGTGATGGTTTTACCGGTAAGAGTCTTGACGAAGATCTGCATACCACCACGTAGTCGGAGGACTAGATGGAGGGTGGACTCTTTCTGAATGTCTGACAGTCAGCTCACGTCTTTATGGTACAGTCATCAACTTACTGTAATCGGAAAGGGTTCGTCCGTCTTCCAACTGCTTTCCGGCGAAAATAAGTCGCTGCTGATCAGGGGGAATACCCTCCTTGTCCTGAATCTTGCTCTTGACATTGTCGATAGTATCAGAAGACTCGACTTCGAGGGTGATGGTCTTTCCGGTCAAAGTCTTGACGAAGATTTGCATACCTCCTCGCAATCGGAGGACAAGGTGGAGGGTGGACTCCTTCTGGATATCTGGACGTCAGCTGGTTGTCCGCGGTTACTGAAGCTAAACTCACTGTAATCAGAGAGAGTTCGGCCATCCTCAAGTTGTTTTCCAGCGAAGATCAATCGCTGCTGGTCTGGGGGAATACCCTCCTTGTCTTGGATCTTGCTCTTGACGTTGTCGATAGTGTCGGATGACTCGACCTCGAGAGTAATGGTCTTTCCAGTGAGGCTGACTGTCAGCACGACACCAAGCCATGAGATGGCACAACGTACGTCTTGACGAAGATCTGCATACCACCTCGGAGTCGCAAGACAAGGTGAAGAGTGGATTCCTTCTGGATGTCTATGCGAGTCAGCTGATGGTGCGTTCGATCTGGGCGCGCAAGCTTACTGTAATCAGAAAGAGTCCTTCCGTCCTCGAGCTGCTTTCCAGCAAAGATCAATCGCTGTTGATCTGGAGGAATGCCCTCCTTGTCTTGGATCTTGGACTTGACATTGTCAATAGTGTCCGAGGATTCAACCTCAAGGGTGATGGTCTTTCCGGTAAGGCTATAATGTCAGTGGCGTTCAAATGCCCATGGATCGAGATGGCTTACGTCTTGACCTGGATTTGTCAGCAATCATCGACACAGCATTGGTGAAGCGGTTGACTTACAAAGATCTGCATATTGCTTGTTGTCTAGATGGTAGGTTGCGTGCGGGTGTCTGTTGGATTGAATGGTAGTTGTGAAATGAGGAAGGCAAAGTGGATGTGTGATTGATGGGGGAAAGGAAGACTGAGTCAGCGTTGATTCCTTCGCGAGATCATCCGGTCCGGCAACGTGAAAGGGGGTGCATGGATAGGAAGCTTCGTCATCGTCCGGCCGTCGGTACGGGCAGCGGAAAGTGCCAGAAGATGGAAGAAGGGATGTATGGATGCATGGATGAATCCATATGAATATCGACCAACGATCGTCCCATCGTGGGTGGCAAGATAAGCCTTTCCCACGTTGATAAGGGGTATATGTGTGTTGTATTTCATCTCCATATGCACCATCCATGCTCATCTCCAAGTTGTGAGACACTAGAATGACTTACAAGTTGAGATATCTCTTTATAAATTGATGAAAGGTGTAAAGTATAACAAAGAGTGATGGATGGTGTATAGGATATAGGTAGGTGGGGGGATGTTACTGCGTGGGTGATTACACTGTGATAGTGACGTGACTGGGCTGGACCCCCACAGGGTAACATCGGTAATACGGTATTATAGCAATTGTGGCAATCCGGGGAAGACCGAGATAGGATAAGCTACTCTACGCGACTGAGATGGGCGTGAATGGTCTACAGACCTATATCATCATCTCATCGCATACACCTACACTCATTCCTTATATCACCTGTACCCCACTAGTCCCTGTCACTACATCATACAGTCCCTTGTCAAGACTCAATACACATCGCTCTACAAGCAATCACACATAAACCGCATCAGGCAAATCACGCAGCAATAACGAATAGCAATGTCCATCTCGCTCCCTAACGGTACTATCCTCTCCACACCCTCCGCCGCCCCAGTCTCAGCAGCCGTCACCCGGATTCTCCACATCTCCAACTTCTCCGCCGAGTATGTATATTCCTCAGAGCCATCGACCAGAGACTAATGATCAGGCTCAAAACCCGAGATATCCAGACCATCTTCAGTCAATGGGAGCACGAGAAGGGAGGATTCAGGATCAAATGGGTAGATGACGTTAACGCCCTCATTGTATTTCAAGATGCCACTGTCGGTGAGTCGGAGGCCTCCCAAAGAAGTAAAGGCTGACAGGTAGCCAAACGAGCATACCTCGGTACCCTCCTTCGAGCACCTACGCTCATCCCCGCTCCCGCTCAGATAAAACCCTACGATCGACCAGATGCAGCGTCCATCATCGCCCAACTCACAGCACGAGCAATGGGCCATCGATCTTCAGCATCAGGAATGAACTCGATTTCTTCCCTCCACCCTTCTGCTCATTCACGAGCACCCTCGCATGCCGAAAATGCAAATGGCCACGGAAATGGTGCAGGATCAATGAGCGGATTCGTCATGCCTACTAAACCTGTTCGACATGCTCGAACTGGTTCAGCATCTCAATCGTGGGCCAGAACATCGATGGGTTCAATGGGTTCTGCGAGTGTACTTAAATTCCCATCATCGAATTCGGGCAAGATGCCAACTCATTCCGAATCTTTGGATCCTAGTAGGGTTTCTTCCGGTAGTGAAGATGGACCACCCCCTATCAAGGCTGGAAGGAGGGACAGCTTGAGTGCGGAAAAGGCATTGAGGGAGGTTCAGAAAGCAATGTCGGGAGTCGAAATCTAGAGGGAGAGAGGAGGGTGCCCGGCGCACTGCTCATTCAATCTGTATATATAGTCATAGCCAACATACGTCTGTCTTTACCCGATCTCAATAACCATCAAACGTAGACATGTCATTATGTACCATTATCGTATTTTACATCTACGGTCGTGACTATAATCGAATACGTTTTTAAACTATATCTTTCAAACCGCCAGTCCAGTGTCTTCGCGCCTACTCCACAGACTCCTTTTTCACAGGCATATCCAGGACAGACCCTGTAGTTCCCGTAGTCCCACTACTTCCACTCAACCGATGTCCGCCAGTCAACTGCGGACTAATGACCGAACCACCAGTAGTTTGAGCAGTCAAGAAACTCATTCCAGTATTCTGAGAACTCAACATACTAGCCCCAGTCAACTGAGGCGACAAAACCCCCTCAGTATCACCCGTCAACATCTTTTTCAATGTCTTTTCAGATTTCTTAGCCCTGACCCTTTCCACTTCCTCATGTCCACCTGTTTTCTTCAATTTCCTCCCTTGGACGAAATTTCCTAATTCCGATTGAAACTCGTCTCCACCTCGTTCTGCTAGTTCTTTTTCCCTCACTTTACGTTGTGCTTCAATAGCTCGTAATCGTTGGTTTGGATCTGCTTCTTTGGTTCGGATCTCCATCAATAGATTCGGCATACCACCAGTATCGGTACTTGGACTAGGTGGTCTGAACCCTTTTGATCCAATCCTCTGACCGGTTCCTCGTTGACTGACGAATCCTTGGACAGCACCAAACATCTCGGCAGCATCCTTGATATCATTCTTGAGATCCGCAGCGAGTTTCCTCTGATGTGACAATAGACCTTGTTCCTCTTGGACTCTCTTTAATTCAGAAGCCCAGGTACTTCTCCAAGAAGGATCGGCTAAAGCGACATCTCGAGCGAATTGATCTACGAAATTTGTAGCCTTTTCAAGAGTGGCCTTGATGGAATTGATCTGTTTGGCGGAAGGGGTGACGAATCGTTTATAAGCGTCTTCACGGGCATTATCGATCGTATCGGATATTTCCTCGACTGCTTGGATAGCTTCTTGGCACTGAGTCTCCATCTTCGCTTTGGAGTTATCTAGAAGTGCCCGACTACCTCCCATTTTCGTTTTCACCACTTCCCGCATCGCCGAATTCTGAGTACGGAGTTTGGCAAATGATTCTTTCGTTTCAGCGAGGAAATCAACATGGACTTGACGCATGACTGCTAGGTCGCGACGGAGGGAAGTGACTTCATCGTATTGCGCTTGTAGCTCGACCTTTTTCTCGGATGACAGAGGTGCGGTACTGAGTTCCGAGATAGAGTTGGAAGGTGATAGGCGAAGTGGTTCGGGTTTAGGTAATCGAGCCATGGATGTCGCCATGCTCAGTGAAGGCGAGACGGTAAGGTGGGACGGGGGAGCCATGGACATCCGGCGAGTATGGTCGAGGGAAGACTTCATTTCCTTGATCTCCTGCATCAGACCGCCGACAGTCAGGTCAAAGTGCTGTTTGACCTGATCAAGAGCTACTCATCAGCCACTGTCACTATGTGCAAAGGATAAACTCACGCTCGATATTGAGACTCAATACAGTCCCCTCTGTCAAATCATCAATATCCTCCAGCTCGAACTGAACCCCAGTCCTGGGATCTCGAATATAAACCTCTGGAAAATCTTCTTTTCCAGGATCATACTCGAATCGCTCCATGAAACTAAGTTTGATATTCGATAAACTCGTGGGCAGCTCTATTGTAGACTTCTTGACCTGTCTACCAATCTGCAGGAATACCGAGAGAGAAGTAGGTGGAGCAGGAGCGGCGGGTGTGGGTGTAGCATCGGGAGTAGCAATGACTCGCATGGAGGAATCATGATCAGGTTGAGGGGACGGTGTGCGTACCGACGAGGGAGAAGCTGATCGACCGGAAGATGAACCATTTGCACCGAGATGTGATCGGGATGATTCCCCCTCGATTACCCTGCTCAAGTTCATTTCGGGTAAAGGAGGCATTGGTGGGATATTCGCACGTCGCATAGGTCGTTGTGGTGAACTGAGTTTTTTAGAAGATGGCGAACCAGGTAACATTTTACTGAAATTGTAACTAGAGAATCGTCTTGAAGCTCTTCGTTCTAATGGATCCTGTCGAGATAGCGCAGCGAGCGTTGATCTTGTTTCGGCCGGTACTTCTGCCGGTTCGACAGAAGAGAGTGGAGGAGTAACAACATCGCTTGTATCGATCATAATCGATTCGGAAGGTAGATTGAGGATGGGTAACAAGGGGGCTGATCGTGGTGGAGTTTCTGTTCCGCGATCCTGTTCATCTTCCGCTAGTGTCGATATTCGCCTTGGCGGTGTGTGTCCACCAGGAGATCGAATAGGTGAATTACCCGTGGTGATATCCGAATCAATCGAGAACCGTGAAATAGGTCTTGGATTTCCGAAACTATCTCGACTGAATCGATCAGGTCGTGGTGGAGTAGGTTTAACAGCTGCCGCAGGTGCCAGGGTGGTGGGTACCGAATTCGATGTGACTGGAACAGGTGGATCTGTCAATTGATGTCGAACCACTCCCTCGGGTAATGAAATCGTACTACTAGTCGACATTGGTGGTGTCGCCGTTCCCACAGATCCATCTCTATTGGACGTAGCACTAGCCCTCCTTTCCCTAGGTCCTTCAGGTGGTCTCATCCTAGCTGGTCGGAATGCGTCGGGCGGAGCAGGCCTGGATGGGCCGTTACCACTAATGTTCCTTTGAGCTAGCATTGAACTACTAGGCATCCGAGGCAGACCGGCGGGTGGAGCATTTGGGCTAACGCTACGTCCTGTTAATTTGGCATTGGCTTCCTCGACTGGATCTAGTCTTCGCTGAGGTATCGGAATTTGTATTTGTGGTATCGATTGCGATTGTGACTGAGATTGTGATTGTTGCTGTTGTTGATGTTCCTGTTCTTGTTCCTGCCTCTCTGCAATCATTCGTTTATAAGCCGCCTGCTTCTGTTTCAGGCCGTTTAGGAGCGAAAAGATGATAGTTCGGATATTGGGTAGGTAGATATTGAGTGTTTCCTGCGATGGATCCTCTGCTAAAGCTTGCTCCAGACAGACACGCAGGTCTCTCGGTATAGAGTCTAGTTCCCTATCATCTCAGCTTGTTCTTTGGTACCGCGGGAAGGGCTCACTTGGTACTCAATCCAACTTTCCTAAACGATTCCACGCAGATCTCGAATCCGTTTCCCAATTTCACATAAATATCAGAGACCTGCCATCAGCCCCCTTTCTCTTAGTCTCACAACAGTGGGATAGACGTACATCCTCCTCTCCAATCTGCCCTTGTGACCACTGTTCCATCGCCTGTAACATCTGTTTCGTCAAAACTAGTAATCTCGTAATTGATGAATCTATTATCGTAGGCTATATGTCAGCTGTGTCCGACATAGGGAGGAGGGACCAGCTTACGCCAGCTCTAGAGGATGAGGAAGATACAGTTCGAGGAGCGGTACTTGTATACTCCTGCGGCCTAACCGGAATAGCGGTGGGGACTGGCGGGCGGGACATCGTGCTTGTTACTCTTCCACTTGTATTCTATTGAATAGAGTTGAGTTCACAGCAAGTTTGACACCCTCTCTGGAGCCCTCTAATGCGTTACTGAGAACTTGATCGAGCCGGAAAGTGTTGTACAAGGTGATTGAATGACTTTAGACGTTGTCCTTCACCTTCAAGACGCGACTTTTGGCCCCGCAACCTTCTGAATCAACTTTCATTCAAAAATCTAATATTTGTCCATTGTATATCCTATTGTCAAGCCATATAGACTACTTAATCAGCAGGGGAGCAGGGAAAATGCAGGCTGGATCTACTTCGAACTCGAGAGGCAGTTCAGTCGCTTCCGGGGCTAAAGGAACGGCGACACCGGTCCAGAATATCGATATTTACAGACCACTCGCTAATCAGGTTACGGTAGGTCATATCATGTAGGTTGATAGCATGGCTGACGGAAAGAAAACCCTGCAATCCCTCTTACCAACCACAAAACCACCAACAATCACATCCCTCCTATCCCTTCGTCAATCAGCCTACACCCAGCGAATACAGAATAAAGCCTTAAATTTCAACTCATCCATCCAAACCAACTCAGACGAGGCGAAAGCGGTCAAGGGTCGGAAACGGAATCAAGGTGATTCCGGGGCTTTGGAGGTAGCTAGAAAGGCAGCGAATGATAAAGAGCAGGAAAGGCGGAATTTGGAAATACCAAGTCGGAGGAAGAGGCAGAGAGCAGTTTTAGATGCTGGGCAGGAGATTGAGTACGTCCCTTGCCTCTTCACTTGGGATGAACTGATGAGAAGGTATGAGAGGGTGAAACCATTACATCACCTCCATACTATCTATATTGCCAATCTCCTCAAACTACCTCCATTACCCCCGATAGGACAACAGCAGCCTTCGATCTCATCTTCGACCGACAGTCTTCACTCCAAGTTATCGAAAGCGGATTTCACAGGTGCGGAACTCACCATCACGACCGCCAAGAATCCCTCCTTGAATTGTATAAGTGGCTTGGTGATTGAAGAGACAGCATCTACCTTCCGCCTAGTCACGCCAAAATCACTGGTTAAAGTGATACCTAAAAATGGAACTCAATTCGAAATTTCTTTCCCCGCTTATGCTCCTCCGTCCCCCTCTCCACCCGGAGACGAGGAGGGATATCAATCAACAATCATCCCAATCCCTCCGACTATCATGGAACAGCACTTGAATACAACACCTCGAATATCAATACCACTCTTAGGGACGAATTTCGGGTTCCGATCTGGAGATAGAGCTGGACGTAAATTCCGACCAACACAGGGCGGGGGAGGAGGGAGTGGATGGGGTGAAGAATGGGTCAAAGGGGAGTGGAGTGAGGTGATGGATTTACTTGGAGAGGGCTCGATGGGGGAAGATAACAAAGGGAAGAAGTATCAAGGTTGGAAAGAGAGGAATGGGGAACCGATCAAGAAGAGAAGAGGGAAATCCAGGAGGAAAGATCCACCTGCTTTCGGCTCTCTGGAGATTCAATGAGCACAGGACATTGATATCCCCTGTAGTTCTATATCAGATGGTATATACATATCATCCTTTGTACAATAATGCGATGCTACTTTGAATGAAATGATGAGACTATACAACCTTTCTGAGAATCAGACCTCGTACTTCCCAATACACTCCCTGATAACATTCAATTGCTGTCCCAGACTAGCCTTTACACCCACTTTCCCATCCACCTCCTCTTTACCCACTTTACCAAGTGCAACGTTTATGAGGTAAACGAAATCAGCATGAGCTTGTACCGGTAAAGATGATCTGCGTCGGGCATCGAGTTTATCTTTGAATGTCTTGAAGAATTCCGCCGAGACTTCTTGTGCTCGGGAGACGACTGATGCTGGGACACCTGCCATATGTGCCACGTCTACTTGTCAGCTTCTGCGGCAATATCTTGAGACGAATGACTTACGAGTACCATGAGACGATTCTGCTACTCCCGCAATCAACTTGTAGAGGAATACAACCTATTCATCAGCTTTGCCTTCGACGTGAAAAGAGGAGCTCACAGCCATCTTCTCATCATCAACATGAGTCTGCATATGCATTCTCCTGATATTTGGGTGATATGCGAAATCATCCGTAAGTGATCCGTAGTGCGTCTACCTGTCAGCTTTGGCCGGCCATCGGGCCAATTGGGCTTACGGCAAAGAATCCAAGGGGTAGGGTGTGGGTAGCAACGTGATGTAGGACAGCTCCTGCTATTGCCATTCCGTCGTAGGTTGATGTTCCTCTTCCGAGTTCTAAAAATCAGCTGCGATTAAGAGATTTGGTGAATGTAGCTTACCATCGAGGATGATCAATGATCGAGGTCCGGCCTCTTTTAAGATCTTTGATGTCTGCCCGTCAGCTCCACCCAGTCTCAAAAGCAGTTGCTAGCTCACCTCATCAAGTTCAACCTTGAATGTACTAGCATTCGAGAACATATCTACCATCAGCCACTGTCATTCGCTCGAGGTGAAAGAGGACCCACTGTCATAAGCCCCCATCCTAGTTTGGATCCTATCGATAGGGCTCAGCCTCGCCGATTCCGCAGGCACATAACATCCCAACTGAGCCAGAATGACCCCCGCAGCCGTCATCCTCAACAGCGTAGATTTACCAGCCATATTCGGTCCAGTCAACAATACCTGCCTAGCAGCATTGCCACCCAGCTGGACATTATTCGAAATAAACGATGATCTCAAACACATGGATGGATGTCTCAATTCAGTGAAATCGATAAATGCTTCGGGGGTGTCGATGAATGTAGGTCGACATTTCGGCTCGTCCATCCCTGTTGATGCTTTTGCTAGTGATACCAGACAATCGAGCTCGGCAATGACTCGAACAGCTTTCAACCACTCTGTGCGATCTTTATCGAATTCAGCGAGGAGGTTACTGAAGAATGCCCTCTTGGCGACGTAATGGCGTTCTCGAGCTTCTTGAAGTGCTCGGATCTTGGGCGCTGTTTCCGGTGTGATCCACCTTGCGATTTTCTGTCCAATGTCAGCGTGTCTTCTACTTCACATAGAGGTAAGGTGGACGTACGCCAGTAGCAGACTGCTTGGACCAATTACTCGGGACCTTGGTCTTGACAGGAACTTCAATATTGTAGATATCCTTCCCACCCTGAGCGGAATGCCAGAACTTGGCTTCGGGGCAACTGCTATTAGCTAGGTCTACAGTCTGAGCTCAGACGTACTTGATATCCTTCCTGGCTTTTCTCAGTAAAGAGTCTAGCGCAGCCTCAAGCTCTTGAACCTCAGCAGATCGTCTATCGCATTCCGCATCAGCCCCATCGTTGGGTAGGATTTCGATTGTCTTTTCTACCCTGTCAGCTTCAAGCGCATCAAGCGAAGGCGTGGCTTACCAGACTCGGGCGAATGATACATAGAGTCGATATGTTGGACCAAAGGCTCGAGGTCCGGCGCAGACCTTAGGAGACCAGCTACAGAGGGCGATGCGAATCCCTCAGCAGCATCAAGGAGCTCAGTGATCATATGGCTCATCCGCTTGAAACTCTGGCCAAGTCAGCCTTCACTTTTATGTAAGAGATTGTGACCTACATCCATGACTTTGAGGAAGTCACTCTGCTTGACCGAGCCAGCGTGTATACGCGATACGAGACGCTTGAACATCAGCTTAGGCTCATAACAAGAATCCGGTAGCTTACCTCGAGATCTGGAACTTTGCTTGCCCAGTTGTTGAATGCCCCGCCAAAAGTTGGGTTGGCCATGATGTCGTCTACGGCATCGAGACTTTCATCAGCTCACATTACTCCCAAACATGACATGAAGCGCACCGATCGTTGATAGCTTTTGCTTCTCGCAGTGGACATTCCAGCCAGATCCTGAATAATCGCTTCCCTATGTTGTCAGCTCTACCCAGGCATCGAGGTTTCGCCAGCTTACCGAAAGGCGTAGCGCAGTTCTGCAGCAACTCCAGAAGAGTTCCCTCAGTCCCACCCTCATTATTCACAAGCACCTCCATATGTCCAAGAGTCAGACCATCAAGTATCAACCGATTACCCTCTCTGATGGGATCGTAAATATTAAAGTTTCGCTGAGTCAGGAGATCCTGTCGTAAATTGAGGGCTTGGAGATACGACATTAATCCACCCAAAGCTTCCATCGCAGTTGGTTGATCTTGTAATGATACTATCTCGGCGGGTATGTCGGAGCCGAATGTAGTTGATAATTCTGATGTCGTTCGTTCGGAGTCCCAGAATTCTTTACCATCTTTGAACGTTTGGCGGATACAGGAGATTGGTAGGACACGACGGAGCATTCGTTCAGTTGCTATCGTGAGATTACCCTGACTGTCAGTTGATACTTCGCATAGGGGCGTGCAACTCACCTTGGCACAAATAAGCTCTTTTGGTCGGATTTGGCTAAACAAAGTCTCAAGTCGACTCCGGATGATATCATCCTGGAAATACGACAACTGGAATTCTCCAGTTGAGGCATCAACAATACAAACTCCAAATGTAGATGGTTCATTCGGACCAGGCGAAAGCTCCTTGATAGAAACACAGTGGTTGGCGTCGTGAGTTGAGAGGTAATGTCCATCGACGATCGTACCATTCGTAAAGACCCGACCGAGTTCTCGACGAACGATCTCTCTGCCTTTGTTTCCGGCATCTTTTTGTCGGATCTCCATTCTGTTGATCAGCTTATGAGTACTCTAAGATTCAGGAAGCTTACCCGATGGCTGTTTCTGCTTGTTCGACTTTGCCGACTTTGTACCCGCTGGCCAGGAACTTGGAAGCCCATAGATCAAAGCTTTGTTCGGGGACGCCCACCTGCACGTCAGCTGTCACATCACCGAAAGAGAATGGAAGCTCACCATCTTCATCTTGACACGATCAGTCAATTTGAGATCAAATTCCTGATGTCCAATCAAAGCATCATCCTCATACAACTCGTAAAACTTTCCTTTCTGGAAGAACAAGACGGTATCGAAATGATCCTGTTTAATCTCCCAGAACTGTGTTTCGAATGGCGTAAAAGAGGCCCAAGCGCTCTTGGGAACGAGGATTGTTCTCTTGTCATAATCGACTTGATCGGGTCGATTTCCATCTTTATCCCTGACATTTTCCGGTTTGAGGAAATCGAAACATTGTTCATTCTCCCTCTTTGTTTCTTCCGTCAAGATTCTCTGCCTTTCTGCAGCTGTGAGGAGGAAATTGTCGGATGCTGACGCAGAGCGGGCACTGTGTGATTTATCCGTCAGCGGTCGGGGAGGTGGGCGGGACAGTCCACTCGATGAGCTTGCTGTTGACGGTTTGGGTTTAGGCGCTTGGAATCCTTTAGTGGATTTCTTCTTGGGTACTGGAGCGGGTGATGATCCCGACACGGAAGAAGGAGTAGCTACGGACGCCTCGTATTCTTCAGCAACGGCCACTGCTGGTCAGCGGCACAAGACTATGCGATGATATGGGAGACTTACACATTGCAGCGTCGTCGAAATCACCATCATCCATGATAAAATCGTCTGAATCGGAATCTTCTTTAAGGCTCTTGCGAGGTTTACGGCCTACACGTCAGCCCTATTCATCGGCCCTTGTAAGCATTACCTTTTGAGCCTCTTTGAAGAGGGACATCATCGTCCGAATCCGATCCTCCTGACTCGGCATAGACGACCTTCCGCTTTGCCCTTCTCCCTTCCCCTACAACTTCCATAGACTCCTGTTCCACCTGCTCTACTTCCTCCTTCATCTCCACATCCACAGGAGGAGGGCTCAGACTCGCCTCATCCTCAATAGTAAAACTCTGCTTGAGTGGACTTCCTGCTCTTTTCCTTTCCTTCTCCTTTTGAGCTTGTGGACTCTCGACTAAAGACGAAGGTGTTTTGAGCGCACTGGTAGAAGCTGGAGATTGAGAGTTTGGGCCATTCTGGCTAATTGACGCTCGGGAGGGGGGTGGTTGCGAGACTGGAGTAGGTGGTATCTTTGATGAAGCGGATGCGGGTCGAGGGGGTGCAGCTCCCGCTTTGGGTTTACCGAAGAATCCAGCGAGAGTGGTTTGCTTAGTCCTATCCTGCATCAGTATGGTGTCGCTAGTAGTACAGAGGAGAATAGGAAGGTAAAGAAGAGAATGATGCCCGAGCTCAGAGGGGAGGAAGGGAAATGAACATACTTGTCTTTTGGGATTTCCTTCGCCATTTTGCTGGTAGTACTTGGCTCAGCTTCGATGTGACAGGCTACTCAGCGTCGTTGGCTAGCGTAGGGATGTTGCTCGTCGGCCGACAGGTTACTTGGCTTCTACGTCAGGCTGATCTAGCTACTCTACTACTCGTACTTACTTCGGTTGACTTTCCTTGACCTCCACTTGCGCGGGTCGCGACATGAGATCAGAGGGTCGCGTAAGATGACACGTCATTCTCTGTTAAATCTGTTAAATGTTTACAAAGATGAGATGACGGTAGTTGACGCGACTTTCCTTTCCTGAACGCCCCTCCCTGTATCCTCAATTTTGGTCACGGGACCGTCACGTCTATTCAAAGGGGGAAGAGGGTAAAGAACGCGTCGTTAGTGATGTATACAATATGTGTTTTGCTCATGTTTAATGTCCTGACGCGTCCCATAGTCATGTAGTCGCGTCAACTAAGGGTCCGAAACTCCCGAACTCAAAGGGATATATAGTCCAACCCATGTTCATCATTTCTCTTCTTCACTTGTCATTCTTACATCTTCGACTTCTTCTCTTCCCTTCACACTACCTTTCATCCACTATCATGTCTATCGTAGAGACCCCTTCCAAGGCTACGGCCAATGCTCTATCCACCATGGATCTAAACACACCCCGAAAGGAGTCTGCTCAGCCAACCCTACTTGAAAAGTTAAAGGCTTCTGCCGATGTTGCCAAGCCCGTTGTCGTTGAGGAGACCAACAAGGAGCAAGAGCTTGAAGAGTACCGAAAGCGATTCGTTGGTGATCTAGATTGTGAAGAGAAGGATGAGCCTCTATTACAAGAGAGCAACTCTCGATTCGTCCTCTTCCCCATCAAGTACAGAGAGGTATGTCTATTTGTTCATCGTATCGTACATGACTGACATACCAGATCTGGCAGATGTACAAGCAGGCTCAGGCTTCGTGAGTTTTCGTACTACCTTCAAGCTTGGACGCGTACTGATCATCAGATTCTGGACTTCTGAGGAGATCAATCTCGCACCCGATCTTCACGATTGGGACAACAAGCTCAATGACAATGAGCGATACTTTATCGAGCACGTCCTCGCTTTCTTCGCTGCTGTAAGTAACTTTTGCGCATCGTCTCGGTCGAGCTAATATCAGTCTGATGGTATCGTCAACGAGAACCTTGTCGAGCGATTCTCTTCCGAGGTCCAGGCCGCCGAGGCCAAGTGTTTCTACGGTTTCCAGATCATGATGTAAGCCATCTTCCTCACTGTGCAAGACTGCGCTGACCGACAGGGAGAACATCCATTCTGAGACCTACTCTCTCCTCATCGACACCTACATCAAGGACCCCGCACGTCGTACATACCTTTTCGAGGCCATGGACACTATCCCCGCCATCCAAAAGAAGGCCAACTGGGCACTCAAGTGGATCTCTGACGACAAGTCTACATTCGCCGAACGACTCATCGCCTTTGCCGCCGTCGAGGGTATCTTCTTCTCTGGTTCTTTCGCATCGATCTTCTGGCTCAAGAAGCGAGGACTCATGCCCGGATTAACATTCTCCAACGAGCTCATTTCTCGAGACGAAGGTCTACACACCGATTTCGCATGTCTCCTCTTTACCCACCTCCGACGACGACCCAGCCCGGACACTGTCGAGCGAATCATTCGAGAAGCAGTCAAGATCGAGCAAGAGTTCCTTACGGATGCTCTACCATGCTCTTTAATCGGAATGAACGCCAAACTCATGTGTCAATACATTGAATTCGTTGCCGACCGTCTACTCGTCGCACTAGGAAACGACAAGGTTTGGAACGTATCCAACCCATTCGATTTCATGGAAATGATCTCGCTACAGGGTAAAGCCAACTTCTTCGAGTCTCGAGTTTCCGCCTACTCGAAATCCGGTGTCAACCAGTCTGTCGGTGCCGAGACGGATCACAATGCCGTCAAGAAGGGTTTCTCCCTAGACGAGGACTTCTAGTGGTTGTACACCACAGATTCGACAGAAAATGGCTCAAGGAGTAGTAGTAGTAATAACATTTGTAGTTTTAGTTTTCTCATCCGGTTCTTGTTAGATTTCCTTCCTTTTCCTTTTTACCCTTCCTTCCTCTTGTGTTGCTATCGCTTTCTTTTCATGCGTTTCTCGTACTTGACGTAGCTAGATTTCATGTCCTTACGATGCATCATTATCTCAGCCCTCGCAAGCGCTCGCACCATCAGGTGGATTATTTATAGATTCAGATCCATCTCCAGATCTGTTCGCCACGATCACCGTATACAGCGGCTGGTACAAGACAAAGATGCATGCTACAAGATCTAACATCCGTTCGTCTCTTCCCGATTCCTCACTCTGGGCGTAACAGCAGCAGCCATACCGGGCACTTCACCCTGCGGAAAAGAAGTCATCAAAGGCGACTTGACCCTCCGCCCAGGAGACTGATGCGGTGGGATAAGTCGATTACTATTCTGAGGTGGAGCAGGTGGAGGAGGTGGATCGGAATGATGTGCCGAGTCGCGCCTCTTGAAAATTCCTCCTACTATCGACTTTAACAATTTTCCTCCTGCCCCATGATGTCCTCCTTTCCCCTCTTGGTCCTGAGATATTGATTCTGATTTTGGGGACTCGTCGTCGTCTACTTGCATGACTACTCTTCCTGATGCTGTCGTCATGTCGATACGGGGTGATGCGGCAGTTACTCCAGAACTAGGATCGAGTTGTGTCATCGAAACGTTCCGTGTACGTAGCGAAGATCGGGATGAAGATGGTATAGAGGAAGAAGCTGGGGATACAGGGTCATCGGGATCATCTATTTCCATCCTACCCGAGTCGGGGGCCGAGTGGGTACCATCGCCCAGACCAGCTGGGCGGGGGATGTTGTATGTTTCAGGTGCGCTGCCTGTATTGATATTGGAAACGACATTTTTGGGAGATATTGGAATATCGATTGGTCGACTTGTTGTCTGTTGACTCTGGCTTGATGATCCCTCGCCTTGGGTATCTGCCCCACGTTGGTCCGGGATTGGGTCGTTGGAGGTGGATGCAATTGGCGGTTTTGGATTAGGTAAAGATTTCAACGGACTTTCGGCAGGTTCAGGAGCCTGCGTGAACCCTCCATGTGATTTGATCAAGCTAGTATAATACCGTTGTAATAGCTCAGCTTTGCACTATCCATCAGCCCATCCCGACATGCCGCTTGAGTGGACTTACGCAAAGATCCCATTGAGTAACTTTCAAAAACTCCATTTCCAAAGCATTCAATTCTTTAATATTGATTCCTCCTACTTTTGCATAGTGGCTGTTTGTGCAGAAAACATCACATTGGGCTTTTGATCCGGCGCATACTCCTGCTATTAGGAATCGATGGACTGTTAGGGATGATAGAGTGAATGTTGGGTTGTTGGTACATGTGATGTCGATGTACGCTAGGAGTGAGAGGAGTGGGATTTTCTGCTCGTCAGCTCGGTCTCCAAGTCCCACATCTCCCAGTCAGATAGACTGCTGACTATGAAAATAGCCCCCCCTTCTCCCGTCAAACCCGGAATAGACTTACCTCCATGTTCGTGTATTTAACAATACGATTCAAATAATCCAAAACCTTGATATCAGGAGCCGACTTGGAATGGAATCTCGTCAAAGAATCAGGCGTAAGGATAACCTGATCATTATGTTGAATGAGGAGATTTAACATGTGCGAAATAAGGATGACAAGGGTTTCGATTGGACATTCGTGGAATGCCCATGGGATCTCGGGTTTCGAAGAGGAAGCCCCTGGAGTTGGAGATGGTGATGATGAAGATGGCATTGTGGTACTACAGGCGGAGGTGGATATGGTGGTTGGGCATTCTGTTCCGGAAGAAGGTTGAGGTGGGGGTTGAGTTTATTATTGCCGAGTACAGTGAATTTCTTCGCTCTATCGTTCTTGTTTATCGCTATTGTCCTGGATCGGACCTAATGCTTTCTGCAATGACAAGTCGTGGTGGTTGTCGTATCTAATCTAAGCTACAAGTGGAGTATCAAGTTGAAAAGGTAAAGTGAAAGATGAAAGATGAGAAAGGAGGGTCTTCGGTCTAAGAGCAGAGGATATTCCGGCACGTGCGAACCTTAATTTAACTTATCTCTTCGGTCATTGTCATGCATGACTTGCTGACACTGGAATCATAACCTGCATACTCTAGTCTAGGCCTGACATGCCCTAGAGGTGTTTCGATGCATGATAGTAAACGTGCATCAATATAGAATTATAGTGTTATCCGCTCTAAGACCGATCCACAGATCAGATCACCTCGGTTCCTAGAGATCTGGGTCTCGTTTACTCTGCGGCTGGTAGGGATCCCTTCTGCCCAAATCCAGCCCATCTGCGCATGGTATCTACATCCACTACTCCCTCTCTCTCCTCTGTGATGACTTTTATGATTGCCTCTCCTACGTGATCGACGTGCAGTGGGTGGGTACGCAGTGCATCTGCCGCTCCGCCTAGTAATGACTTGGAAGCGAATATGTTGGGTATACGGAGTGTATCGTGTATTCCTGCCGATAAGGACAAGGCGAAAGCAGGTAGAGTAGAGATAGGGCGGATATGGGGATGATACATCAGACCTGTATATCAGCTTGAGTGTCACATGACTAGGAAGGGAGACGTACCTGGCCTAATGAAAGCAGGGATTATACGTGACTCGGGGTTCTCGTCCACTTTTCTCATGATTCCAAATTCTGCCTGACGCTTAGTCTCGATATACCTTGAAGGTATTAACGGTCGGAAGCAATCTGCTGCTGAGATATAGACAAATGACCTCGACCCAGTCGAAGTGCTCGGTGTCGACATCATCGTGTCCAGCACCTTCAAAGCTGAGCATCAGCACCCAGAACATATTCGATAGTAGAACTGACCAGAATCACGGTTCATACCCTCGTAACCCGTCTTCTTGGCTTCCGTCCCCTTCAACGGATTCCCCTGACTCCCTGTCAATCCACCAAGAACCGCTTTCCCAAGTCCAAAGATACCCCCACCCCTGACTGACGACTTATACCCTTGATCCTCGAGTAGAATACCTATTGTATGAACTACCGCCGATGAAGAAGCGATGAGTGATTGGTATGTTGATGGATCAAATGCTGAGCCAGCGTGCCAGTTCACTTTCGTTGACCAGGAGGGTGTGTGGCCGGCAGGAGTCTTGTATGGTGTTCCAGATTGACTGAATGTCAGCTACATTAATGATCAACGAGCCGACTTACCTGATACTAGATACTTCCCACCCCTTGGCGACGGCAGCTTTACATACCGCCGATCCTGGTCGTTAGCTCTTCTTGTCATAAAGGATACCAATGAGCTTACCCAAGAATCCATTCCCTCCTACTACTAGTAATTTTGGTACTGCCGTCTTTGCTGCCATTATATACGTTCTAGTGAGCAAGTGAGATCGATTAGAGTAGATTAATCGGTAGATAGCATTTGGGTGGACGTTGAAGTGGAGGTGACTCACAGATAATGCCACGTCATACACCTCCGCCTCCGCGTCGTCCACTCTACACTATAACGCTCAACTTGATCCACCTTCAGCATCACAGACTACCCCTTCCCTATCATACATTGTCCTGGAAGTCACGGCAGGAGACATACTGGATAGATACACTTAGAATTACGGAACAAAGCGTACAAATAGCCAAGAGCTCTTCATCATGAATCAGGTATGTCATTGTCAACCACAGTCTTCCTCCGTAGTCCCTTTCGCCAAATGCTATAGAGACAAGGGGGCCTGACCATGGACTCCACAACCCTTCTTGAATCTCGCTAATACTGTAGCATCCCGCATTCTGGGGACAGCCCATGTCTGCCGAGCAGTCATTCAACATCCACAACACCTTCCCACTGCCAATTGGTGCCAGTCGAGCAGAACCAGTGTCCCATACACAGTACGTTCAGCTGCCAGATCCTGGTTGAGCATCTGGATAGAGCTGATAGATAGGCAACCCCTCGTCACGGGTACCTCAGTATTGGGTATCAAATACAAAGATGGTGTCATGCTAGCTGCTGATAACCTTGGTAAGCTACCTAAGTCACTGGTCACGGATCAAGCTGATGACAGCCTCGTACGGATCCCTTGCTCGATTCAAGGATATTCAGAGATTGCATCCTCTCGGTAGTCACACTGTGCTCGCTGCCGCTGGGGATATGAGTGATTTCCAGTACCTCCAGAAGAAGCTCAATGCCTTGGTGTAAGCTCTCGTCTCTCGATGACCGAGCATGAGCTGACATGATTAGACGAGAAGAAGAGGCCCTCTCTTTGACCGATAGTCACCCCGCCCTCTCGCCCCAGAACGTCTACGACTACCTTGCGAACGTATTCTACGCCCGTCGATCAAAGATCAACCCCCTCTGGAACTCTATCCTAGTCGGTGGTTGGGACCACAACAAAAGCGAGCCATTCCTCGGATACGTCGACTTGCTCGGTACTACATATTCATCACCGACCCTAGCTACCGGTTTCGGTGCCCATATCGCTCAACCCCTACTTCGAGAGGCTTTCGAAGCCAAGGCTGGAGAAGATGGAACCGGAGAGAAATTGACGGCAGAGGAGGCAGAGGCTTTGATTGATGAGTGCATGAAGGTTCTCTTCTACCGAGATGCTAGAAGTATCAACAAGGTGAGTCACGCTGCAGATACAGGGTGGTTGGACGCTGATAAGTAGTACCAAATCGCTACCATTACCGATAAAGGAATCAACATTTCGGATTCCAAGACGTCAAAGACAGAGTGGAGCTTTGCCGAGGGATTGAGAGGTTACGGAGCGCAAGATCAATAGAACAAAGAGTGTATGTATGACATGATGACTGATGCGAATTTGACTATACAAACTGATGTTACAACGAGTCTAGTAATTTACAGCAGATTTAGCCTGCGACTGCAAGAAACTATAGCTTCCACTATCGGTATCGTCGCCCTCGCCTACACCGCTTCCCCTCAGATGACAGTTCTTTCCATATCCGATCCCGAGCCATGGTCGAAGCGGGTGCATGACGGTATAGGGCTGCCATCCCTGATTCAATACATGTCGAGGAGGTGGATCGAATACTATATCCTCGATCGTTACTGGCGCAAGGACATTTGTGGCGCGGTACATGCCAAAAGTGACTCGTGGTTTCAGAGAGGCGAATGCGGTTCCGCCCCGTCGAGATGGTGGATTGAGGTATGAACAAGTCGACATGAGACCTGAATGGGCTTGGAACGAGGCTGAGGCGATACCGCCTGGCTGTGCCAGGACGGAAACGATGGGTTCTTTCAAGTTTCGTAAATCGTGTATGTTGATCATACCATTTGCCCTTACTTCTCAGCTGATGCCTTTAGTGCTCGGGGAACTTACGCAGCGGAGGAGATATGACTCGATTGTCCTAGTGCCATGCCGACTTTTCGGATGTTTCTCGAGGTCACCGTCACTCCTGGTAGAGGTTCGCATCCATTCCATTGCAGCAATGAAGTAGATCGGTTCTGGCGTAGATCAAATAATTTGACTTCACCATTCTCATACCCTGTCAGAATGATGTTTCCGGAAACAGGTTCATGAATCACTCGAGTAATCATGTAATCTGATTGAGTCTTCATTTTCTGCTCATCAGTGTATCTCACATCGAATCAAATGTACCTTGACACATCTTTCCGCGGGGCAGTCCCAGACATTGATATCTTCACTCGCGCCCCCGACTACCAATCTACCAGTCTGTCGCCACCAACTACTACTCAATAAACCTCTTTCACGATCTGTAGGTGGTTGAACGAGATTCGAGCGAGTCACGTCCAGCGCTAGGAATGAAGAGATTGATCTCATTGTTGGTGGATCATATGTCGAGCCGGAAAGTACGTGCATCACCCCATTACCTATCATTAGCAGACATTCTGACAAGTAGGAGTGACGTACTGATTTCGGCAATAACGATATTATTGGGATGAAGCTCGTTGACGAATCTAGCTGAAGTCATTCGATGTCCAGGAGCTAAATTCAATTTGATTGATCCAGTCTTCCTTGCTAATCCCCAATCCCAGAACCTGAGGGTTAGGATATGTCACTGATCAAAAAGTAGGTGGTACTAACGTGACATTATGTGAATCATCGCCTGCTAGGAGGATATTATCGAAACTGTGACAAGCGATGAATGTCCATGGTTCGGTCGCTAGGATATCTTTCATTTTCCATTTCCAAGGTAAGCCCACTATTTTCGTCAGTTGGCTATAGCTGAGTATTAGGATAGACGTGCCCTGCTGTTCGGCTACTACCATTGCATCCTCCAATGCCCTGTGGCGGAGGATGAAGGTCTTTTCACTTGGTCCAGGCTGGGCTTTATCTTTCGCTACAGCAGTCGGTCTCTTGTCTTCATGCCGCTATTCGTAAGTTCTCTCCGTGGATGGGTGCTTACAGATAGATGATCCTGTAGAGACATTTTAGACGTCTCGAATAAATCATTATTAACAGCACATTCAAACAGATCGTTCTTTTTTCCAAGCGTCGAGTCCCAATTAGCAATCAGCTCCTTGCCCGCTCTCTTGAGGGTGTTGATCATCTCGACCGTCCAATTTGGTTTATGGGAAAAAGCGGGGAAAGTATTTTCGAAAATGGGACCGAATTCCGCTTCGGTCATATATGGTTTAAGTTGGCCTACCATCTTTGAAATAAGGGCGTAGGAGACTTTGACAACTCGCATATCTGGATCATGTTGTAGGATGGTGAGTCTTTTCAAAATATCGCTAAGTCCAAAGAGGAGTTGTTTTTGATCTTGCCGAATGTGAATGTCGTCCCCTAAATCGCCCATCAATTCTTCACATACGCTCACATATTCTGGGAGCTGGGTTACCGCTAGTTGAAGGGCGTAGATCAACAGGATCAGGGTGGTCCAACTACAGGCGTTCGTCAAGAGTCGGCGGGAAATACCGACAATCTCCTTTCTGACGATTGGCGAGCCGTCCGTCTGAGCCAGCGGCAAGAGTAGAGCCGTGAGGGAAACAGCTTCGGCAAGTTCGGTGATGTCTCTTGCTGGTTTGATAGGTATCCGGCGAGCCAAAGCGTATATCGCCGTAGCCCTCGTATCGACCGATTCATTTTCGACCAAACCAAGCAACTGTTTCTTCAAATTCTTATTCTCCTCATCATCGATTGCTCCTTCCAAAGAACCGGTGATCTCGGCAATCAATAATGAACCCCATTGCTGGACTAGTCCATTTGAATAATCGAGCATCAAACCCGCAAGTCGGAGGGTTTGGACGACAAAGAATGGAGCGGAACGACCTCCGACGTGGTTGGCGACTGTCGCTAGGATTGCAGCTGTTTGAACGATTATTTGACGATCTTCTTCCCCCCCGGGAGCAGTCAAGTTCTTGTCGAGATGGTCGAGGAAGAATTTGACGCTTTTCAGGTCCGATACTTTCTTGATCGTCCTGGCCTCGGTGGAGAGTAGGGTGATGGACGTCGGATCTCGGACCAGGCTGGCCCAGATACTGATTAATTGAGGCGCTGAACCGAAATCTTCTTCAGAGTTGAGGAGCTGTAGAGCGATATCCAGAGCACCTCCCCGAACAGCTTTGGCGAGATCCCGAATACTCAATGAGGGGAGACAAGTCGCTAATGCCTCGCATGCTTTTTGGCGATGTTCGGGAAAAAGAGCAGCCGAACACATGATTGGCATCCTCGACATTCCCATTACTGCGATCGGGTCGGAATTTGTCGCAGCATCAATATCGGGTGTAAACACACCTTCAAGTTGATCACCGATGAAGGATACTAATCGAAGATCGTCCTCCCATGAGTGGTCCGCTACGTCTTCATCAAAGTATGGTGGAAGCTGCTCAAAGAAGCTGTCGAGCATCAAATCCCAAGTTGTCCATAATGAATGAGCGGTCGACCAAGGTATATGTGGGATCGACTCAGGAGTAGCGTGGTACGTCGACATGACCCTTTGAGCGAGTAGGAAACCACATGCCAAATTCGAGATCAGATCCCCGTTATGGCCAAAGAGGAATTGATATCGTTCAGCCTCGAGGACGTGCCATGCGATGGTACTCAGTAAAGCCTGCATTTCCTTCCATAACCTCCCCTTGAGCCCTTTTGACATACTGTAATATAGTGCTTCCATGTATGGTGCCGCCCTTTGTGAGAATGCTCGATCATGTCGAGTTGCCATGATGGGGAAGGTCTGGAAGTTGTGGAAGAGTAAAGCGACTCGAAGTGGTGTTTGGAGGCAGCTGGTGAATAGATCATCTGGGAATCCTGGGACTTTGGGAAGTGTCTCTTCTGGACCACAAGCTGCAAAATGGATCTGGGTCTTGGAGTAGACTGGAGGGTGCAATCGAGCGATTTGAGGATCATTCTCACCGGCTTTTTGGAGTTGAGAGTCTATCTCGGCCGCTTCTCGGATAGCGGCAGGGAGGAATCGACCGGCTTTTTGACAATCCCATACGAAACACGTCGAACTACCCGACCAGGAAAAGTAGTCAAATAGCAGGAGCGGTATGTATCTACTTGTTAAGGTGAGTTGTGATCAGGAATAAGGCATCACTCACTCGGAAGGTCCTTGACCAGTTTCGATGAATTGCTCAAAAGATCGGTCGTAACACCATAATTCCCCTGCTTCGGTGGGGGCTTCTTGGATCCCATGACCGCAATAGAAAGCTACCACGTACCCGTCTGATCCTGCTGCGCCTCTTGCTTTGAGGAGTTGATGCTGGATCACTTCTCGAGTTGGATCTGGGGCTTTTCGAACATCAATCTTTTGAGCTCTTGCTATTGCTGCGATATGCTCGGCGTAGTCTATCATCAGCCGGGGTTCTGGTCGTATGAGGTAGACTTACGCCTCATGATCCTCAATGTACTCTCTGCAGGCTCTTTAGCATTCGGTTGAGTCCAAGCAAATCGACCAAGAGGTTGCGCAGCCTCAAGTCCAAGGTGCAGACAACTAATCATGACTACCTGAGTACACTGTCCAATAGCTTTCATCAGCTCTCTCCCGACTCTGAGACCCACTATGTCTAGGTTCGATCCCTTCCATGGAAGCTTCATCCTCTTCCATCCGATGTCTGATCCCAGCAAAAGCCAGGGGTTCCCTCCGGATAGGTACAGGAGCAGAAGGAGGATCCCGACTGGAGGAAGTGAGGGTAGAGTAATCTGCTGAATAGTCTGGACGGCTGAATGCGTCATTGTATGGCGTAGGGGATTGGGGGGCTGATGATGGCATTATTGGGAACGATGATGGAGTGAGTCAGTGGGGAAACTTGACTTGAGACTGGAGCTGTGAGGACGGCCCGAAGGCGGATCCTTTGTCCAGCTGGGACAAAGGAGGGTTGACTACCTGTGGAGCAGGTGGAGGGCCGTGGCTTGTCATCCTTTGAGCAACCTTGTTTGAATTGACATAGCCCAGAGCAGTATCAGTACATGATCTCGATGCGGACAGGGTGATTGTTGGTGATTTGCTGAAATTTCTTCATTCGCGGGATTGGGATCCGCTCCGGCCCAGTCCGGATAGTTGTACTCTACATCTCGCCCAGTATCGTAGCTGATGCTCACGGATACTCGGCCCATCTCATATACCGAGTAGCATGCATGTCGCGATCCATCTGGAAGAGCATGCGATAAGTGACAAACCCCAAACCCACCGCGGACGCATACACGGCGATCGCTGATGATGGTGGTCTTGGCATTCAATTTCAGATCTTTAATCACGCAATCTGTACGACTACTCAACACCATCGTATCTAGACATTGACAATCTACATCACGGCTATCGTACCTTACATCAAGAGCCAAGCATTGGTATTCTGACACCTCTACCAGACTTCCCCCTTCGAGCTGAAGTACAACGGCGGGTCCACTGATTCTGCCAAGCGTATGGCGTGCAGAGTGATGATTTACTCATATTTGCGTGATCGACCTGCTTATGGAGGCATTTGGACACTTATAGGAAGAGATTGACGATTTGGAATATTACTTATCCCCTCTGGAATACCGTTGTGCTGAAGATGCCGAATACGATCGATCGACAAGTATCTAATCTCAGCGCAGAGGGCCGAGAGAGGGCGGAAGAGAAGCGTCGAGATTCCCAAATCACCGCTGAATCGCTCGACGAGAAGAATAGCGAATCGTCCACTCCCCCGTATGAGGGTGAAGAACGAGAAGCTGCTCGGAAGGATAAGATCCTACTAGAGCTGGAGGCGGCGAAGAAGGAAGAACAAGAAGTCCATAGTTCCAAATCACTGTGGCAACAGTTGAAGAGAACTAAGCATGATCCAGAGGAGATCGCGACGCAACCTTCCGTATTCGATGATCCGGGATTGGCCAAGTACTTTGCGCCTACACCCAAATGGGAGAACATCCATCGATTCGATCCGACTTTCAAGTGGACTTGGGGTGAGGAGAATGCGGTGGTCAGGAAGGTGGATTGGCAGATTACGATCTGGGCTATGGTAGCTTTCTTCGCCCTTGACATGTACGTCCACCGATCGATGTAAAGATGTAGCTGACGATATAGTGGTCGAGGTAATTTGAGTCAAGCCAATACCGACAACTTTCTGCCCGATCTTGGAATGAGTGAGTCACATGAATAAAGTACAGCTCAATACTGATCATCAGCGACCAATGATTACAATATGGGAAACACGATCTACCAAATCGCCTTCCTGTGTGCCGAGCTACCAAGTCAGATGATATCCAAGGTATGATCCCACCTCTTCAGTTGAGGTCCTGGCTGACTTGACAGCGGATCGGTCCTCATATCTGGATCCCGACCATCTCAGTGGGGTGGTCAATCGTTTCTGGCTCTCAATTCTGGTGAGCCCTACCTCAGACAATCGAATTCAGCTGATAGATCAGGCTCACTGGTAAACAATCGTTCTTTGCAACTCGAGCTCTTCTTGGTCTGTTGCAAGGTGGATTCATCCCCGATCTGGTCCTCTACTTGGTAAGCCTTATTCTCCCAGTCTTGTTTGATCCCACTGATGGATAGTCGTACTTCTTCAAGACCGAGGAGCTGCCATTGAGGTTATGCCTGTTCTGGATTACTCGACGTCTCGTCGATATCGTCGCTCCCTTGATCGCCTTTGGTGTTCTCAGGATGCGAGGTGTAGCAGGCCGAGAAGGCTGGCGATGGCTCTTCCTCATTGAGGGTGTGTTTATGCTCAGTGTAGCTATCTGGTATGTCCCCGCTCGACTTCGAGAACGAGACTTACGATTTAGGTCTTTCTTCCAAATGGCTCCCGCTCCTACACGTACCAAGCGATGGTTCCGGAAGAATGGCTGGTTCACTGAACGAGAGGAGTATATTCTTTGTAACCGGGCTATCCGAGATGATCCGTCCAAAGGTGATATGACCAATCGAGATCCTATTACTCTTCCTCTGCTTTGGAAATCACTTTGCGACTTTGACATGTGGCCTATCTATGTCTATGGACTCACTTGGGAGGTTTCGAGTGATGCTGTTGATCGAGTAAGTGTCATTGTGCTACGCAGGAGTTAGCTGAATATCAGTACTTTACCCTCAATCTCCGGAACTACGGATTCAACACTTTCGATACTAATCTCCTTACCATCCCTACCCATGTTGGAGGTGTCTTTACCATGGCGGCCATCACCTACGCATCCGTGAAATGGCGACAGCGAGCTTTCCTGGCTCTGACTACTCAAGTTTGGGTTCTACCGTGTCTTATCGCTCTTGTGGCTTTGCCCGACAATGCCTCTGCTTGGTCAAAGTACGCCGCGGTCACTGCCCTTCTGGCTTATCCGTCACCTCATCCACTACATGTCGGATGGGCTAGCGCCAATAGTAATTCAGTCAGGACCAGAGCTGTTTCTGCCGCCTTGTACAACTCCCTCGTCCAGGTATGTCATTCAATCTCCTCTTCCTGGGACGTACTAATGATGACATAGCTTTCCCGTATCATCTCGTCAAACATCTACCGAGAAGACGATAAACCATTGTACCGAAGGGGTAATCGAGTATTGCTCGGTGTTGCTTGTATGAACATCTGTCTCTACCTCCTTGGGAAGTTGTACTACATGAGAAGGAACAAGGCGAAGACAGCGAAATGGGAGAGCTTGACAGATCAGGTTCGTCTTCGAATTCGGGTCGACAGTGCGGTAGCTGACTGTTACAGGAAAAGATCGAATATCTCGAGACTACCAATGACTCGGGTAACAAGCTTCTCAACTTCAGATTCGTTCATTAGATATCAGAGCTTTATATGCAATCAGTACAAAGAATGACCTTCCTTCCAAGGACGGACGGAAAGGCAGAATCTCGACGCGAAGAAAATAGGCGACAAAGGCGTCGGTGTACCGGCGTCCCTGGGTGTGTATATTTTTTGTCCTTTGCACAGCCTCATGTGTCTGTATTCACTCCACGAAAGTGTGTGCTCCTCAGCGGGGTGTATGCATACGGGCGCTGAGGTGAGGCCCGTCTGGTGCGAGTTGAGGACCCAATGCATGCCCTTGACCATAGAGTAGCGGTGTACAATGTAGAAGTATAAAACCCAAAGCAGTAAGATGGCGCGTCCCGTTTTACCGTGTCGACCCTTTAACCCATACTTTACTCGGCTCTTGTGTTCTTGGATACATCCTGTCACTTGACAACCGTACTTGTTTGTAGCTCCATTTCTTACAGTCTGCCCTCCTCATTACACCGTCACCAGCATCGTTCGGGCGTAGACAAGATCCACTCTCAGACACCGAAAAGCCAGCCGAATTCGATCTGGATCCGACGGAGGTAGTCACGAGTGCCGGGGCAACATTAGCGCCCAGTCGCCAAGGCTTGGATCCGAACAACTACCTTTTACCATTCATACTTCCATACCCCACCGCCCTTTACATCCAAATCACTATTCATATCAACGACATCCGGAAAGCATTGAGAATATTCTGGTCCACTTATTCATAGGGTCAACTGAGACATCGCGGGGCGCAGACAGGATTTCGCCGCCCAAACCCAGACATCACCATTCAATACCACACTATCAGGAAACCTCTAAAAATCCTATGAACTCGATACACCATACACATGACGCGACACTTCCATGATGGACCAGTCGCTGGTCCCAGCTCGCGACCATGGGTTTCCGACCCTCGACAAGTACCGGAGGACGCGCAAGGAGGAACAGGTCGGGTTTCGCTGGAACAAATGGAGAAACACACGGATGGTCTAAGGAGGAGGAAGGCACGTCCAGTTCGTCGACAGGAAGGAGCTTCGTCGCCTGTACCTGAACCCGTACCGGAAAGTAGTCTCACGCCAACGCCTTCTGCGACAATACCGCTCGATCAACCAGCACCAGCCGAATCTCCAATCACCTCGTCATATCAAACTGCATCCGAAGGCGTTCCGTCATCAGATATCTCAGCGTCCTCATCATCTCTGCAATCCGCTTCAGAATCGTCAACGCGCCCTCCGCTCTTCTCGGGGACACGCAGTGAAACTTTTGCCAGTCAATCTCCATCGCCGACTTGGTCAGAGCCTGCGTCGAGTTATTCAGCATCATCACTGCCTTGGTCGACACGTGAACGACACTCGTCTGCGGCTGCTGCACCGACTTTCGTTCCAGGAGTGGAGCTCAACATGACACTCGGGGGAGACTCGGATACGGAGTCTGTATATGCGATAGCGGTCGAACTGGGACACTCGGCCTCGTCCAGTCGGAAAAGGGCACCTGGAGATGGATCTTCGCAGACTATGAACATCCAGATAGATCTTGGCTCATCAGATATGGTATGTCAGCATGATCAACCGCCATTAGAGAAGCTGACCTTCAGTGGCTTGCATCCGGATCTTGCACTTCCGATTCGTGCTCGAAATCAAACATGCTGTTTGATGATTCGCAGTCACTCGATTCGGGAGAGGAAGTCAGCATCAAGTACCAATCTGGCTCAGTCTCGGGAGACATATTTTGGGAGCAGCTGACGCTCGACACTTTTCAGATCGGATATCAAGCTTTCAGTGAGTCTTCAACCTGTGATGCAAGCTGACAATAGTCTCGGCGGACACTGTGACGAACCAGGATCTTGAGAATGGTGATTTTTCTGGTGTGCTTGGTCTAGCTTGTGAGCTTGTCTTGCTATATCCGCGTTCCGCCGCTGATGACCCAGTCCCTGCTGCTTCAGAAATCCAAAAGACCATACCCGGAACAACAAGTTCGAATCCCGATGGCGCAACCTTCCTCGACAATCTTTTCGGATCGGGAGCATACGCTCCCACGAATCGTCTCTTCTCTATGGCACTCGCTCGTCGGGAGGATGTCAGAACAGGATCACTATTCACAATAGGTCAAACCAACGACAGACTGTGTCCAGTACCCTGTTCACCAAATTACATACCTATCATTCCCCAATCTCGCCTTGGCTCGACCGGGTTTGTGCACTGGCGGATCGAATTGACGGGTGTCTCGGCAACAGCGTGGAGCGACCCAGAGAATGGAGCGGGACCGACGACAACCAATATCCCTCTTGGACCTAGTTTCGCAGAGTCGAGCAGCTCATCGCCTCTGGCGGTACTTGATTCTGGAGGTGTGCAAATCTTGGTCAGCCGACGGGGTTATGCCGACTCGATATACTCTGCTTTTGGAGTTACTGCCAGCTCGGATGGATTATGTAAGTCCCTCTCTCCGTCCGGTCTCAGCAATAGTCACTGATGTCCAGATCGTATGCCTTGCAAGACTCAATTGGCTCTCACGTTCGAGTTTAGCGGATCAAAGGTCCCACTCCACCCACTCGACATGTCGTATCCCGACCCATCAGATCCAAGCCAATCGACTTGCATCGGCATGATCCAGTACGCCGACAATCTGGGATCTGATGTCGGAGATTTCATCCTCGGCAGTTCATTCCTCAAGAACGTCTATTCGATCTATCAGTACCCCGATCAAGTCCGCTCGACCCGTTGGCAACCTACAATCGGCTTGATACCGCTCACAAACGCCTCTGTCGCCAGTAGTGATTTCTACGCTGTCCGCACGAACCGTCAATCGCTTCGTTCAGTCTCTTCGGACGAGGCCAATACCTCTGGACCTGGCCCTTGGAACCCAACAACCTCTCCTGCAACTGACGGCGGCAGCAGTGGAGGCAAAAAGGTCGCTTCTACCGCTGTCATCATTGGTTGCTCGGTTGTCGGCTTTTTCGTCCTGGCGGCGGCTGCATTTGCGGCATGGTGGTTCTGGCTCCGACGACGACACGGAACAGCAGGCGTTGTGGATTACGACCGCAAATCTCGGTCCGATGTCCATAGCACTCTCGATTCCGACTATTCAGGCTCGACATCTCGAGCGAGGAAACACCAAGGTGCAGCACGACAAAAGAGTCTTATCGAGGGCTATTCAGACTTTGAAGGGGACTCTTCATGGGTCAGCGAGGGTGGTGATTCCATCAGGCTTGGGCATATTCCTGAAGTGGCCGAGGATGACGAGGACGAGGGCAAAGCCAGGCCATCGGCCGATACTGGTCCATCATCGAGTGCTCGAGCTCTAAACAATCCTTCGCTAATTGACGAGCCTATCGCGCTAGCCCCTGCTATCGATGAGCGAGATCGATCCCCACCTCCCTCGGGACGGCGCGAGTCTGCACCCTATACCCGACTATCCTTGGCACATAGAAGCCGCCCTTCATACGGTCAATCCGGTCCTTACCCATCATTACCCAAATCAGCAACGGCTCGCAGTCTTGGCGTCTCCATGTCTGGTCCGTTCCCATCCAACAACAACCCCGCAGGTCAGGCAAATCGTCGTCCGGACGTTTCACCAATGTACGATATCAATACGAGCGATTATTTCAACGTTCCTAATCGAGGGCGAAGCTCGCAGAGAGGGGGCTCGCAGGAGGACAGAGACCGTACGCCAAGTGGACCGGGGGCTCTTAACCAGGTTAATCCGTTCGATACCCCATAACGTCGCGTCCAAACTCTACTATTCATCGTTTCCGTACGACTTTTATTGTAGCGTATCATATGTACTTTGCTACGCTCTCGAAACGAGACTGACTCGCTCATCAATACTGATCACATTGACCTATTTCTAATTATCTACGGCATACTTTGGCTGGTAGTGTAGCATTGGCCAAGCTCTGAACTTGCTATCCTCCTTTTTCTCGATCTTCAATGCCTTTTTCAGAGGACCGCAGAACGCCGTCCAGAAACTACCTGTACCTCCCGCCTTTTTCCACCTCCAGTACATGAACGCCAAGAAAAGGAGTAACTGGCATCAGGTCTGTCCATTTAGAGCAAGGGAAGGTGGGCAGGACATACGAACGCCAATAGCCCGCCAAGCAAGCCTCCGACCAAGACACCCGACGAATCATCACCTTGCACAGCTTGTTCGCCTGGCCATATGCCATTAGGCTGTGCTGCGGAACCAGCATTGACCGCTACGAAGTAGTCAAGAGCCAAAGTCGATCCTTCCGCTTGATTCGTGACGACGATTTGGTGTTTTGCACTGGGGTCAAGTTGGGTAATAAAGAATAATAGGGTATCGTAAGTCGGTACAGTGGTCGAAGCGTTGTATGTCCCAAGGACTTTCGAGTCGATACTGACCTGAAAAACCCCGAAAGAGGGGCCTGTAGGTCCGAAAATGTAAATTGCGGATCCTGTTCGTCAGCCTAGAGAAGTCCATGGCAACGCACCTGAGAAAGTGAGTGAGGCGGAAGCTTGGGCGGATGATGTGTAGCTGATGGTGTTCTGATAGAATGCTCCACTTTGGATGGCTGGGATCTGGCTTTGATTGGCTGGGGTGGAAGTGAATCCTGTATAAATGACTTCCGGATCGGCGTCGTCGATGGTGGTATTGGTGCCAGCTCTGAACGGTCAGCACAATCTATACCCAGACGGGGACGTACCCAGATGGGGTGACGGCTGAGTTGAGCTTGACGCCTAGGAATTGGAAGGTGCTTGCTGATTGTATAGTGGGTGCTGTCCCTATCGAGGCTGAGGTATTCGAAGGAGATGCTTCCAGCCTGACGGCGTGTGCTCCGGCTTGGGCGTTGAGGGTCACACCGCCCGAGGACGCTGGGCCGGATTGAAGTTGTCCATCAATACCAACCGAGATGGCGTAATCTGGGCTCGCGGTCCAGATGAACGTCACTTCCGTGACTGATCATCAGTCACTAGCAAGACTGCAATGGGTGTGACTCACAGTACACCCCATCGATGCCGACTGCATATGGTCCTCCTCCAGAACAGGTACTACCACCACTTGCATCCTGGTTCCAACCAGCGGGGTCATTTCGTTGTGGCTCATATGCAAACAAAGGGGATGCAGCAGAGATATCAATCCATGTCCCAGGCGACTCCAAGGTTTTGCCTGGCGTAGCCGCCGCCGTGGATGGATTGGGATTTGCCATTCTTCTAATTCGATCACTTTGTGGAGCTGTATCCTGTCATTTCACCCAATCTCTTCACAATACCAAACACCTTCCTTACAACGCCCCCCCCATTCTAGGGGATTGAAACGTTTATAAGATGAATGGACCGGTTATTGCCATCTATACGAGGACCGGGCATGAATGGGTGACCGGGAGAAAGATCACCGGGTCGGACAAAGGATCGGCAAGTGATCGACATCAATCATGTCTTTAGAAAGGTTTTCTACGTCAAAGGACGAGTGAGGGGCTCTGACAAATAAGTGGATCTGCTAAGATATATAAGGTCGATAATCTGGTCGCTTCCTCTTCAATCAGAACAACTATCTTTCAACACTTGAAGTGCTTTGAACCAAACTACTTACCAATAATTTACTACTTTCAATAATATTAACAACCAAATAACAGTGAGTCCACTCCACCCCCCTTTACTACCGAACGACTAGCAGCTAACGACTAGCAATGTACCCAATTGTAAACCCAATGATGATGACCAATGCGGGTCCAATCATGTCGACTTACCCCGCATACGGCTATGGGATGATGGGAGGAATGTACAACCGATGGGGAGGAGGTGGAAGGTGGGGTTACGGTCCAGGTTACGGTGTCGCAGGGTCATTCTACACCAACCCATACTCCTACATGACTGGTACCTACTGGTGAGGGGTTCTTCAATATAATGTAAGACAAGATAAATAGCTGTAAGATAGCGCTTTGCCGTGATTCGTAAGAATGTTGTTGTACTATCATAAATGTATTTGATCAAACTACCATTGAATCGCTCTGGAGACCTCGATGGTCAGCCCGGGCTATTTGTTCAGCACATGGTCATCAGTGGCAAGTTCAAGTGCGACAATGATTGCCCCACTCGAGTGGGGCTCGGCGATCATTTGGATTGACGGGATACTCAAAGGAGGATAAGGAGGGGAATGAAGGGAAGTCCGCCACGATACCCATGGAAAGAGAGAATCATAGCGAAGATCATGAGGTGATCCGTCTTGGAGGGAATGGCAGTAGGTTACATGAGCAGGTTTATCCTTTGTCTCCTCTCATACCACACATACTGAACTCACAACATAATCAGCCAGGATGAGGATCTCAGAGCGCCAAGTGAGGATCCAATCGCCACCTAGTACCGCTACCCCCGTATCCAAAACCACTTCTACCAGCCACTGCTCCAAATGTTCCCATTGTCACCAGCGGAGTGACTACCCCATTTCCTCCTCTACCTCGAGAATCACCGCTAAACAGAAAGACCGACTTCCGAAGTCGATCTTGCGATCGTCTGGCCATGTACCTCCGGACCAACTCGTACTCCCGTCGATGCCACACCCACATCCGCATCCACTCCATCTCCCTCAGCAACAGT
This sequence comes from Vishniacozyma victoriae, assembly GCA_017654735.1. NCBI lineage: Eukaryota > Fungi > Basidiomycota > Tremellomycetes > Tremellales > Bulleribasidiaceae > Vishniacozyma > Vishniacozyma victoriae. The sequence continues at coordinate 3,636,080 of JADPYG010000088.1, forward strand.
CCATGCCATTCCATCAGAATCACATGCAGATGCCCATGCCCATGATGCCAATGGCAATGCACGAACCCCGACTACACCCCTTCGCCCCTGCCCCAGTCCTCCACAATCTCGGCCGAGGCCCAGAACCTCTCTTTGGCTGGGAATCAGTAATGCCCCTCAACCACGCTTATGGTCAACCAAAGTACATCAAGCGTATCAAGCCGGATTATAGGAGGTTCTGCTTTAGTGTAGGGAAAGCAGATGTTCCATTTGCTGCTATGCCCGGTGGACCACTTTGGGGGATGGACGTGACGATGGCGCCTCAGATGGTTGGTGGACATCGGTGGTGATCGGCATCAGGAGGAGAAAGGATATGTAGCCCCTGACGTATGACGTTGTGGTGGGGTAGGTACCTTTGATATTCCCCTTGATACTGTTGTTAGTGTGCATCGGAATTGTAGACTTGAAGTATGTAAGAGATGAGGTATGGATATACAAACTCACTTTCCCCACCCCATTACTTACCAAAACAATGAGCGCTCAACCTAACACCATGCTTGGCGGATTTCCTGGATCATCGTAAGTCGTTATCTGATATCATCGTGTAAGCTGACAAGCACAGATCACCATCTTTCGAAGACCCAGAAGATCAACATACTCCCGACACACCCGACGAACGACATGTCCACTTTGATGACGATTCCGAGCAGTTGAACGCACCACCCAGGGACATCTCGCAAGACAAAGAGGAGGTGATCTTCTTTCCAGATCCCGATGTGCCTCAGCCTGGAGAGGCCAACATCCATCCCCCAGAGTCGGCTCAGCCTCAGCACAACGAGCCTCCCGCTCTTCCTCAGGGTGGTATCAGTGATCAAGTCAGGGATGCCCCCCAAGAACCGCTTACCCCTCCCAGAGACCATCACCATCATCATCAATACCGTCAACATCAAGCCCCACATCCACAGCAGCCCCAACAGCGGGCTCCTCCGCATCAGCAGCCGCAACAACATCAGTCGACTCCTCCACCTCCCGCCAGAGCCGAATACCCAATCGCCAGACCTCTCGAACCAACTTACATACCCCCTGGGGCGTATGGCTTCGGCCAGCCTCCCGTGTCATATGATCAGCCCCCATTCGATCCCTATGGTCAGTCAGGTCCTCCTGCAGGACCATGGCTCCAAGATCCCGGTACACATCAAGTTCTTCCGTTTGGCGGACCTCCTCCTTGGATGCCTCCTCCTCGACAGGCTGAATTTCATCACTCTCACCAACAGATCCGACGTCGAGTGCCTCGTCGAGCTCCTCCCCCATTTCCTGTGCGACTGAGACCTCCGATGTAAGTGACGTCAATCATTTGACTAGTAAGGCTAATCAGTAGTCCGCAACAACCAGTCCAGATCCAGGTCCAGGAACAGCAAGTCCCCCAGATCCAAGTCCAACATATCCCCGCACCTCAGAACAATAACGGCAACGGTAATGGTAACATGATGAGCGACGCGATGCAGATGATGATGATGAACCAGATGATGTCCCAGCAAATGAATGCTCAGCAAATGCAAGCTGCCCAATTCGGAGCCATGATAGGTGGTGTAAATGGCAGGGGAGGTGGTAGTGAGGGAACGGCTCAAGCGTCTTGTGGTGGATCTGGGGGCGGGAATATACAAAGTAAGTCTCGATGTTATATGTGCTCACCGATAGATTGCCAGAATCAAGCCATGGGCAATGGGGGAAATAGTAATCCGAGGAGGCAGAGGCGGAGGAGGGTTAGGAAGAGGGTACCGAAAGCGAGACCGAAGCCTAAAGGAGGGCTAAAGATCCAAGTCGGTCAACCGAGACCTGATGGTGTACCACCTCCACCATTCCCACCACCACCAAGACTCAATGGTAAGTCATCCTGCACCATGAGTGAGCCTGTCTGACGATACAGCTCCTCTTCCCCCTCCTCCGGTCGAATCGCTCGTAGCCGACAATTGGCAAGAAGCGACAATCATCCTCTGCCTGGCTGTCGTAGCTTTGATATACCTGATGGCATCTCGAGCAGGAGGTTCGTCAAGTAGTAGCAAGAAAGACCCTACTGGTTCTTCCAACATGTCTAGACCTGCGAGATGAGATAGATGACCCATGTATACACGGCATGACCCATCGGCCTCCTCGGGGATGATCTTCCCGAAATAGTATTCTGCCGAGTCGGCCGAGCTTGTTCTTGTTCCTGAAAGGTGTTTTGTTGCTAAGCTCCTTGAACCTCGGGACCGATGCTTGATCATCAATTCAATCACTAGCTTTGTCTCGAGCTCGGTGATGCATGTATAAAGGAGTCGCCCATTCGGATCTCTGTTCATAATTGTTCATACTCTTGTCAAAATGTCGACCAAAGAGGCGGAACGACTTGCTCACCCGGCGACTCCAGAGCCGCACTCTTCTACACCAACCCTCACACCACAACCCGAAACGTCTAATGTCACTACCATCGATGAGGAGAAGCAACAACCTAGCCCACCGACTATACCGGGTGCACCATTTCCCGATGGAGGTCTGAGGGCTTGGGCAGCCGTTACCGGAGCTTGGCTTTTCGGTAAGTCCGCCCATAATTTCTGATCTACCGCTGACTTTGCTCAGTATTTGCTACGTTTGGTTATGCGAACACCTTCGGAGCATACCAGGGGTACTATCAATTGACTGGATACCCTACTCAGCCAGCTTCCAACATCTCTTGGATTGGCTCGGTTCAGCTATTCTTCCAGTTCTCGCTTGGAGCTGTATCAGGGGCATTGTACGACAAGGGCTACTTCCACCACTTGGTTATCACAGGTAGTATCATCTACATCGTCTGGTATGTTTACTCTACTTCAAGCTATGTGGTCAATAGCTAACTGAGCAGTCTCTTCATGACCTCCCTCGCGAAGGAGTTTTGGCAGACGATGCTCGCTCAGGGCATCGGAATCGGAATCGGTACTGGATTGATCTTCCTGCCTGCTCTCTCTGTGATCTCTCAGTACTTCCTAAAACGTCGAAGTCTGGCTCTCGGTATCGTGACCACCGGATCATCTGTTGGAGGTGAGGCTATTGTTCATTGTTGCGAAATGTGCTGACGTCCAGGAATCTGCTTGCCAATCATGCTCAACAACCTGATCGCATCGCATGGATTCCCAAAAGCAGTACAATACAGCGGGTACCTGCTACTCGGTGTATTGATCCTCGCATGCGCTCTTGTTCACCCACGATTCGTCCCCGCCAGCCTCCGAACCGGACCAATGAAGAAACCGACTCCTGCCGAGCTCTTTAAATCAAAGCCATACACCCTTCTCGTTGCTGGATTATTCTTTGTCGCATGGGGTCTATTCTTTCCCATTTTCTACATCCGTGAGTCTTCCTGCCTCGGGTAGGGCGTAGCTGATAATTAGAGGTATATGCCCAAGACAAGGGTATCTCCCCAAACATCACTTTCTACCTACTCGCAATCCTCAATGCCGCATCCGTCTTTGGTCGTATCTCACCCAACTTTGTTGCCGATTATCTGGGTAATCTGAACCTCATGATCTTCATGTGTACCGGCGCTGGAATTCTTGCCTTCTCCGTGTTTGGCGCTGGGACAGCTGCGGGGTCAATAATCGTTTCCCTCATATACGGGTTCTTTTCGGGAGGATACGTCTCGCTCATTGGTCCCGCTCTCATTTCGATGGCTACTCATCCTTCCGAAATTGGAATCAGGATGGGAATGGGTAAGTAATACTATGTAAGGAGGATTAAGCTGATGAGCAGGATTCTTGGCTACTTCCTTCGCTGCCCTGACTGGAACACCTATCACGGGAGCACTACTCGATAAATATGGATTCTATGCCCCTATAGTCTGGAGCGGAGTGACCATCCTAGCTGGGAGTGCGTGTTTTGTAGCTGCGGCAATGTGCCAGAAAAAAGCCAAGGGGACTTGGAGAGTATAATCCATGAAAAACAGTATAATGTATGTGTGTGCCCGGTCGTGTGTGTGCCCTTGTACTTCTAGTTCCTGAACCCCTTTCTATCAAATGATCACTCAACCTTTCACTTACTATTCGATGTAGTAATGCAGGACCAGTCAGACTTTTGGAATACCAGACCAAAGTCGTCATCGGGATGCAGCGTCTCGCGCAAAAGCAACATTCCCTTCAGAGCATCATCACTTCCCCTTTTCGCCAGGTCCCGAATCAGGTCTCCACCTCCTTCAACCCCGCCTAGGAAGCCAAGAGCGACAATCACGCCCCGTTCTATCCCTCTCACCCCAACGCCAAGGGAGGAGACCACTCCCGTCCTACAAGTGCAGCTCCTCACGCCACCACCTACCCCTATCCCATTTTCGACCTTTTCAGAACCGCCTACTACCCCCGGCCTCACCTTATCGAGTTCATTCAGCACCCCCAGGTCAAGCAGGACACGACTGATCACTCCTATCACACCCACGCATATTCGATATGATGAGCGAGGTATCGCTCGCGACGATTTGGATTATGGGTGGTCCCCTGTCACTGCTGCACCGTATGATCTATATCCAATCTACGGAGGGTTGGAAGATCAAGAAGCCTTACTGCGAAGAATGCAGAGTCCTATCGCCAAGGCGCAGTACGTTCCATGGTACGACCTGCCAGTACAGACTCGGCATGTAGAGGAAGTAATCCTCGAGATCCCCCGAGGAAGACCAAAGATGTTACATCACGTATCCTCGGATGGAGGTCCTATAGCCGCTTTGAAGCGATACACATCCCCCACGAATGATGAGGATCTAGGTGGAATGTCTTTATTCCTCCATTGTCCCAAGAAGAGGGTCCCACTTCATTCAATAGAGAGGATAAGGAAGGAGAGGAAGATCGCTTTAGAGTGGAATCAAATATTGAGGATCTCTAGTGAGTTTCCACTAGGCTTGATGGGGTGAGCTGATGATAGAGAGATTAAAGGGGATGGGGTGATGGGGTGAAGATTGTTCATGCGGTTCATACTATGAATCTGGGCTCGGCGGATCCGTAAGTCCCCGCTTGGAATACCGATGTTGAGACTGATATGTAGTGGGATCCGACTCCGCTCTTTCCTAAGTTTGAAAGCCGAGATGAGATTCGCCAGAGCATTAGGAATTGATATCCTAGTCTTTCAGTATGTCCCACCTAGTACCTGAGCTGATGATAGTCCCGGATCGACTGGGGTCGATGCGGAAGATCAGCATTTTCTAGCTCTGGAAAGGCTCGGTGGCGATATTGAACTTCTACTTGAACAAGTCCCGAATGTCGTACTTGCCATTGAGAATTCCGTATGTCCCCTCCCCGTGTCAAGCTGACAATAGACTCACCGCTGTAGAGGTCAATTAGGTCGTTCACTCTTCGACCTCCGATACCTCATCTCCCGATGTGGGCCGCGACTCAAGATTTGCCTAGATCTGTGTCATATCCACGTTGATCAGTTTGACCTTTCCTCTCCTTCCGGCAGAGAAGCTTTATTCGCAGATCTGGAGATGGTGGGATGGGACAATATAGCTGCTGTTCATGTTAGTGATAGTCGTGAGGAACACGGTGGGAAGAGGGATCTGCATGCTGGGTAAGTCCAGGTCAGAGATTAGCTAATGAAAGGTTAGGACGGTTAGTGACTCGCAGGAATGATGGACAATGAGCTCACTATCAGTGGCAAGATCGGATTGGACGGAATGAGAGAGATACTCCAGCATCCAAAGCTCCTGAGTAGAGTCCCTTACTTACTCGAAACGCCCAAACATCTCCCTCAGTATCGCGCACTAAGGCGCCGGAGCAATTCCATGCAAGCTTCAGATGAGGAGTTATCTCGGCTCGAACGTGATACTTTGAAGGAGCTACTTGCTTTCAACGATCGGGATTGGGCAGACCAGAGGCTGAGAGCAGAATGGTGGGATAGAACAGAAAAGCAAAGCAGGGTGATCAAGCGGCAGATAGGCAAGTTGATCAGATCCAAGATACGTTCCAAGCATGTATGGAGTTGAAATATACCACGTCATCACCGCGTTGCATCCAGGCACGTCGTCAGAAAAATCAACTTTGCAACTCCTCCAGCCGCAAATCACTTGATATTTGTACACTCATACTTAATACAACGATGGGGAAGCAAGGCAAATCCAAGGTCAACGGCGCTAAAGCCCGAACCGCACCATACAACAAGAAAGCTACCGTCGACGTTCGATTCGAAGGTGATGCTCCCGCCCCTGCACCAGTTGCAGCTCCTGTAAAATCTGCTCCTAAACCAAAACCCGCTCCTGCGCCTCAGTCCGAAAAGGCAAAAGGCAAACAGAAGGCTCTTCAACCGACGACACTACCTGGATCCTTCATCTTGATTGCTGGATCATACGAGAAACTATTATATGGGATTGAAGGAGCTTACCCACCCCACGATGTGGATAGTGGAGATGGATTGGTTAATAGGGTTGTTAAACCTGATTTAACACCTATCTTTATCTTTCCGGCACATTTGGCCTTTGTCAAATGTGTTGCTGCTAGTCCCGGTGGGAAATGGCTTGCAACGGGGAGTGAGGATGAGTTTATCAAGGTCTGGGATTTGAGGAGAAGGAAGGAAGTTGGTAGTTTGAGTCAACATACCGGTATGTCTCTTTTCCCTTCTATCTTATGTCGCGGAGAATATGCTGATGGTCAGGATCCATCACCTCATTGCATTTCCCTACAAGCTCGCATCTATTGTCCACCTCTGTGGATGGAACTATCTCGCTCTTCAGGACATCCGACTGGTCCCTCCTCAAGAGTCTGAAAGGACATTCCGGCCGAGTAAACTATGTCGATGTACACCCCACCGGCAGAGTCGCTTTGAGTGTAGGAAAGGATTTGACTTTGAAAATGTGGGATCTAATGAGGGGACGAGGTGCCGCTAGTCTACCTCTTGGTATTGGTACGTCATCTCACTATAACATGAGCTTGGCTGACGAGATAGAAGCTGAGCAGGTCAAATTTTCACCTCTTGGTACACATTTCGCCGTCTTGTTCCCAAAGAAGATTGAGATCTACTCGTTGTCGCTTGTTCTACTCAACACCCTCGAGACAAAATCTCGATACAACTCCCTCCTATTCGCTGAGGTTGATCTAGATGGATTACCCGTTGAGGTCTTGTGTGTGGGGACTGAGAAGGGAGTAGTGGAGGTTTACGATGTTGATATTGTTGATGTCGATATCGAGGATTCTGATGAGGAGAAGGAGAAGACCGAGGATGACGATGAAGAAGATGATGAAGAGAAGGTCACTCAGGTAGCTGAGGTTGAGAGGATAGGTACCCTTGTCGGACATGCCAATCGGTCAGTCGATTAGAATTCACAATGGGCAATGGCTGATAAATAGAATCAAATCCATCTCGGCAATCTCACATACAATCCCCGCCGATCCTCCTCTCGCTACTACCCTCCTCACCACAGCTTCCTCCGACGGGTTCATCAACCTCTACGATCTTTCTCAAGTATTCGGTGCCACTGAGAAGGCAGAGGAGAACACAATAGAAGCTGTTGGTCGATATGATACGAAAGGAAGTCGATTGACTTGTTGTTTCCTTGCAGATGGACGGAGGGAGAGGGTGGTTGAGGGTCAGGTTAGTAATGGTACCGGAGCTGTCAATGCGGAGGAAGCTGCAGATGTGGAGGATGCTGCGGATGAGGATGATGATGAGGATATGTACGATTCCGCCCAAGAAGAGGCGGAGGAAGAGGAGGAAGAAGAAGAGGAGGAGGAGGAGGAAGTAGAAGAGGAAGGGGAATACGAGTAGATTCATGGCATTACATAGTACAGAGAGTCATCCGTAGCTTGAGGCATGACTATCGTAGCTTTAAGTGCCACTGTGCCTTAACTGCACGGCTCTTTCCGGCGTTTCTAACCTTCCTTTGACCCTTTTGACTTGTTGACGCGTCTAAGGGGGAAAGGTCCTAGCGTAAAAAGGCTGCGTAGACCCTGAATTTCTACCCTGAATTTTCCACCTTGCCACTGTCCCCGAACTACTTAAACTCGAAACGACTGAACGCGGCTAAACAACTTCTTCCCCCGGCTTACCCACTTTTGTTAACTTTCAAAAAGTGGAGGTCGTCCACCAATTACTCGTCATTTAATTACAAGGTTGACTGGTCGTATACATCAACCTTAGTCTACTTCACACTACCTTCTCTTCACCTCCCTCTCCTACACACTCCTATAGATAGATATTCCGGGTTTCACATACGTATATAATTAAGAAAAACGGTACATCACCGCCAAAGAGGAAGGAAGGGAAACGAATCCGGGTCATCGTCATCAACCTTAGTCCTTTGGTGAGTACTTTTCACTCCTGCATCCGGTCATCACCACCTTCCTTTCCTTTCCTTTCCTTGTCATGCATATACTACACGACGTCGGAGATACATCAGAGGCGAAATCATCTGCTTTCAAAATACGAAGGAAAGGAAATGAATGCTGACGCTATTCTTCCTTCTCCTTAATACACGATATCACCTCCACTTCATATATTACAATCTGCAGATTCCAACCTACCCCCACTCTTCATCATGTCGAACGAAGACAATGGTGTCCCACCTGCCGAGCCTTCAGCTCTCAAGTCACTCTTAAACCCCATCGCATCAGAAGGAGCAACCCCCTCATCGACCGTGCCCGAAGCACCCAAAAGTCCTCAACAGGATCCAGCAACCGTTACGGAAAGCGCACCGGTCGAGAACCAATCCGTCCCTCCTTCTGCGAATGGCGATAACTCTCTCCCTCCACTTCCTACCAATGCGCCAGTCCCGCCTAGTCCAAAAGCTGCGGATGAACCTCCTCCAGTCCTTCCCGAAGGAGCTATTCCACCTGCCGTCTCGACTCCATCAGTGATCACGGTCGAGACTCCAGCTCAGGAAGCCGCCCCAGCGGTGGCCGAACCGACTCCTGCTCCACCTCCAGCACCCGAGGCCGCTCCCCCAGTCGAGGCTGCACCGGCGCCACCCGTCGAATCCGCCCCTGCTCCCCCTGCCGAGCCCGCTCCTGGACCACCTCCCGCTGCTCTGTTAGAGACTGCTCCGGCCCCTAACGAGCCCCCAGCACCAGCTGGCGTTATCGAGCCTGCCCCTACTCCTGCCGAACCTGCTGCTCAACCTTTCACCATTCCTACCACGGACGCTATGGATGTGGATCAACCTGAACCTTCGCCTGCTGGGAGTTTGAAGAGGTCTGGGGATGATTTGGAAGGACGAGAGGAAAAGAGGACTAGGGATGATGAGGTTGAGGCATCCCAAGCGCCAGTACAGGCATCGGCGCCAGCACCGGCACCAGCCCCTCTGGCAGAAACACCCGCTCCTCAAGCTCAAGCACCACCCGTTGCCGAAGCCAGCGCTCCAGCTGCACCCGCACAAGCACCAGCCCCCGCACCTGCTCCAGTCTCCCAATCACACATCATCGTACCTGGTGTCGGTACCGTTCCCGTCGTTATCCCTCCCCCACCTGTCGCTTCTGGCCCAACCACCCCCCTCACCCTCACCCAGCACAAGCATATGCTCACCTGCATCCGATCTCTCAAGAAGAATAAGGACGCAGCCTTGTTCTTGGAACCCGTCAACCCTGTTCTATTCGGTATCCCCCATTATCCCGACATCATCAAGAACCCTATGGATCTTGGTACTGTCGAGACTAAATTGATCGTCAGTGATCCCAGGGGACCACCTAAGGATAAGAGCAAGATGGGGAAATGGGATCAGTCCAAAGGGAAATACAACAGTGTTGCTGATGTCTCGCTTGATGTGAGGCAGATCTTCTGGAATACCGCTAGATTCAATGGTATGGATCATGTGGTTACTCAAGCTGCTACGAGGCTGGATGCTGTTTTTGCCAAAATGATTGCCAATATCCCCGCGGAGGTAAGATTTATTCTGAGGTTTGGACAGGACTGATCAATAGCCCGTCATTGCTCCTCCCCCACCTCCTGCTGCAGCTGGTCCGTCTTCGCATGCTCGACGCGCTTCTGTATCCCAACCCCCTGTCATTCGCAGGACCTCGGACGTCACCGACCGACCCAAGCGAGAAATCCACCCTCCCCCATCAAAAGATTTGGCTTATGCCGATGCCCCTCGAAAACCTAAAAGACGAAACGACCCCCAACTCCAATGGGCTCTCAAGACTCTCAAAGTACTCGAATCTACCAACAAGACATATGACATGGTCTTGCCATTCCTTTACCCTGTCGATCAGCTCATGACGATGTTTCCCGATTACGGATCCGTCATTAAGCGACCTATTGACTTGCTTGTCATCAAGCAAAGGTTGATGGATGGGGAATATGACGATATCAGTCAAGTCGATTCGGATATGAAGTTGATGTTTTCGAATGCTTTGAAATACAATGCCGCTCAGGATCCTGTTGCTATTGCTGCAACTCAGTTCCAGCAATTGTGGGCAGAGAAGCTGAGGTCGGTTCCTGCCAAGTACGTCTCGAGGGATTCCAGTGAGGATCCTATTGGTGGTACGCCCGACTATGATTCCGAGGACGAGCACGGTATGTATATTGAATCAGGCTATTGTAAAATGCTAATGATTAGATGAAAAGAGACTCGCTGGTTACCGAGAGCAAATCGCCGAGATCGAAGGCAAGATTGAAAAGCTCAAGAGTCGACAAGCTCAACGACACGCCAGTCGACCTCGAAAACCAATCAAGAAAGCTGCTCCTGCTCCTACTCGAAAAGCGTCTGGTGGTCCCGCATATGGCAATGGGAACGCTAAAAAGGCGAGAAAGATCAAAGAGTACAGGGATGATGAGGATGACGAGATTACCGAGCTTACGCCATCTCAGAAGGAGGATCTGGCAAACAAGATCCAGGCTGCGGATGCTACTATCCTCAACAAGGCTTTGGAGATTATTGCCAGGAGTCAGGATGTCGCCTCTGTAAGCTTCCTCGAGTTGTTCAACCAACACAAGCTAATAATCAGGATGGAGAGATTGAGCTCGATATCGAAGCTCTCCCCCGAGATGCTCTTCTCGAGCTTTACGCCCTTGTAGTCGGTCCACTTAAAAAGGGTCGAAAATCAAACTATGTTCCGAATGGTAGGAAACCCGGACGAAAACCTGGTGGACCACGAAAGAGTATGAATGAAGAGGAAGAAGTACTCAGGATCGCCAGGATGGAAGAGCAGTTGCAGAGTTTCAATAGGGATCCTGGAGCTAGTGCACAGGCTGCTACTGGGTATGAGGATAATGATAGTGAGAGTAGTGAGGATGAGGATAGTGATTTGGATTAGAGTGGTTGTGTGAAGAAGTGTCGGAAGAAGTGTCGGAAGTAGTATGATAGTATAGTTAGATGTCGAGTACGGGACTACAGTTCCAGAAGGACAGGAGTGAATACATGATGCATGTGTATAGCCCCAATCACTACCTACAGATGCCTAATTCCTAGGTGTGCCACTATCGGCAGTACTGACCGGGTAAAGGGAGTGTTCGGTGAGATTGCGGGATATTAACCCATATTGGATTTCAGGGTAAAGCGGTTAAGAGCGTCACTGAACTTGTATGCCTGTACTTCCGGAGAGAGAGAGAGAGCATGACCCAATCCCCCATCTAAAAGGTATATATACCATCATATTCTCTGATCTTCTCTCTCTCTTCTACCATACATTTATAGTATATATATATTCACAATACTATCTTCCATTACTCGTCAAATTAGATCATTCTCTAGTACTCAATCAAAGATGGTCGCTTCTCACTTTACTCTATCCAACGGATCAAAGATCCCATCCATCGGTCTCGGTACCGTGAGTCCTTCTCTGATTATGTGATGAAAGAGAAGCCATCGCTGACTTACTTCTCTTCCTTCTTGCAATCTCTCACTCTACCCACCATGCTTTGCTACATCCTACCGCATCATTACATTCACTCCGATTTATCGGCTCCACTCGGTTCTCACGCCCTTTTCTCCCCATCTGCCTACCGATGAACCTCCGATCGGACTCCGATTAAAACAAATAGTGGCAATCCCAACCCGGAGAGGTCGCCAAGGCTGTCGAGCACGCCATCAAGTCTGGTTACCGACACATTGAGTAAGTTACCCCTCGAAATCGAGTTTAGAGAGTAATCGCTGACTGTCAGCTGCGCCTGGGCTTACGGAAACGAGGCCGAGGTTGGACAGGGAATCAAGGCTTCCGGTGTCCCCCGAGAGGAGCTTTGGATCACCTCCAAGCTTTTCGAGCTCCACCATCACCCCGAACACGTCGAGTTGGCCGTCAAGGACACCTTGAAGAACTTGGGTCTCGAGTACCTTGACCTTTACCTCATGCACTGGAACGTAGGTCTTTTCTTGCGTCTTTACAAAAGGAAATCAACTAATTCATAGATCAACTTGAAGGTCGATGCTCCCGAAGGTGTTCTCCCCACTCAGGAACACACCATCAAGGGCAAGTCCGGAAAGAAGCTCCTCGATGTCGAGCTTTCCAACGATGTCTCCCCCACCTGGGCCGAGATGGAGAAGCTCGTTAACAAGGGCCTCGTCAAGAACATTGGTATCTCCAACTTCAACATCCGACGAACTAGGGAGCTCCTCAAGTTCGCCAAGATCAAGCCTGTCGCTAGTACGTTGACCCATCTCCTTGCGCAGCTACAAAGCTAACTTTGTAGACCAGGTCGAGCTATCCATCCAGTGCCCTCAGCCCGAGCTAGTCGCTTACCTCGAGAAGAACGACATCCTTCCCCAGGCATACTCTCCCCTTGGAGGTACCGACGGACAGAAGCTCCGAGAGGACCCCACCATCGTCAAGATTGCCGAGAAGCACGGTGTTCACGGAGCTACCATCCTCATCTCTTGGTTGATCAAGCGAGGTATCTGTGTCTTGCCCAAGTCTGTTACCCCATCTCGAATCGAGGCCAACGCCAAGAGTATGTCCCTCCCATTATTTCAAGAATGTCGTACTGACCACCAGCCGTTGACCTTTCCGAGGAGGAGTTCCAGTCTATTGAGGATTTGGCCAAGTCCATCCCCGCCAACCGAGTTTGTGACCAGTCTGACAGTGCGTTCCTTTTCATTTGTATAGTGTTCAACACTGACAATCAGGCTTCGAGCCCGACTACGATATCTACGAGGATTCGCATCCGGAAAACAACAATGCTGCTCAGCTCAACAAGGATTAGACATTGTAGTCGTATGTAGAGAAGAACACTGTGCATAGGTAAAAGCTGGAACAGATTGTAACATGAATCTTAGCTGCAAACATAAGTTTGTTGCGACGCAGTCCGGCTGCTCATTACCCTGGATATAGTAGCTGTGATGCTCGTGAGGTTCCTCTTGGTCATCAGCTGGTCCAAATGACCAGAGGCCTTGAAACAAGGACTTGGGAACTCAAGATGAGCAGCACGGACGTCAGTGGATGATGGTCCGAGCGTTGAACGATCCTCGACGCCCTTTCTGTGAGACACCCCCACCTTTATCTTTTACTCTCCTTTCATACCTCGTCGACAATTCTTTTGTCCTCAGCTCCCCCAACAAGAACAAGCACCGGCATCACTCAACCAGTTCCGAATCACACGCCATCGTTCTTCAGTCCAGGACTTGTAGTCACGATCCAGGTATTCCCATTCTTCGATATTTCCTCCGCTTCAGCATGCCGCCTCGTCGACCAGCTGTTTATCAGCCAATCAGAGCCATTCAAGTACCCCCCGATGCGGGTCTTCTCGCCAATACCCAGCGGATTCGAGTTCCTCTATCACTCAATGATCCCAGCTTGAGTGAACAGGCCAAGCGAGCGCTCAGGCAAGTTGATGAGTGCCTGGAGACCATAGATGGATTCATGATGGGCGGTATAGTGAGGCACAATGTCACAGAAACGATAGGGATAGACGTTCCAGCTTGGGATTGTGACTTTATGGAGGAGGTTCTCAGGTACCTGGCCGAAAGGCCTTTACAACATCGACCAGGGAAATTAATGGCACAGGACACACTCCGCAACTATGGAAACGAGATACTTGCCGCCAACAGCAAGGTCGCCCACAACATAATCCCTCGATCTGAACGCTTACGCATTCATGCACTCATCGAGAACCTGATCAAAGAATACTCTCTAGAGATTTTCGGCTATGATCGCGCCCAGATATCACATGGAACACTCAATGCCCTGGTGACGGCACTACCAATGTCGGGACTGGGGTGGGATCGATGCATGTCACAGCTGTTATTTCAAAGCATCGCTTGTTCAACAGGGGTCAGGCCCAGCAGTCTCACTCGCTCTCGTGCTATAAGCATCCTCGATCGACCCTCATACAACAATCTGAAGCTTGGGGGCGATGGCGCTCGACTTCGGGATTTCCATCTATGGTACGAACGATCTTCCGAGTCCGAGACGCCTCAGATATTCGGTTGGTTTCTCCCCAGAGGCGGCAAAACCCGTCAATCGCGGGGGCTCTCCTACTCCTTAGCCCCAGTGCCGATGTTGGGTCTCAGTCCCGCCGCGCTGATCTTGGTCTTCGCAGGACATCAGGGAGTTTTCGGTACCGAGGGTATTTCGCATTTGTTCTCGGGCCTTAAAGGTGACATAATCTTCCCTTCTGAACAGTGAGTGACGACCCCCGTACCCAGGTTTGACGTTAGTCTGGACCTCCCTCTCTTCCGATCTGCCCACAATCCTACCCACAATGTCAGCTCAACCAGTATCACTCGTACGATCCATCGATTATGCGACATTCAAGGTATCGATGGTCTAGTCGATTGTCGATGCTACCGCAGTCTAGTAGCTGCATATGTTTATGCTAAACGTGAGTGCTGGGGAGTCTTCGAGACTGACGGGCGCAGATGGGCCGGAAAGTACCACCCTCGTCTTGGGACATGGGGATCAAGCTGCCGCGGTGACGCGACGCTACATCGGTAAATCTACGTGAGTCAAAAGTCCCCTTCTTTGCTGACTCCAGACCGATCGACATCCAAAAAGCCATCTTCCAAGATCAGGGTAGCGATATCCAATCCCTAGAGGTCAATCGTCGTAATGCTCGGCCAAGGCTTGGTGCTCCACGTAAAATAGCGCCAGAAACCCTTCAGACCATCATAGAGGGTGAATATCGTAAGTTGGTAGAGCAAATACAGAGCTGAGCGGCACGTAGTTCAGAGCCTTTTGAAGGAACAAGAATCAATCAAGCGAGTACTAGCGTCACAGAAGTCGAACCCGGACCCGCAGCTACTCAAGAAAAGAAAAGCGTTGTCGAACAAGTGGTTCGATGCCCTTACAAAATCCATCCGAGACAAGTTGAGGCAAGAAAAGGCTCAACATCTAGAAGATTTGGCGACTGGACAGATACCGACCGATAATGCTGGGGAAGAAGATATCATCACTCTTGAACGGGTGGGTATAGTAATTCAAGCAACACAAGCTCGTTTGTTGACGGCATAGATCTTCATGGAAGAATCAGACTCGCAATCCCGCCCATCTTTCACAGTTGTGGACGCAACTTCGATCGAAATACCGACAGACGAAGACGAGAAGGCGATCATCAGAGTACTGTTCGGGGATACAGACGGGCTGTTTCAAGCCTACCACCTTCTAAGCAAGACTGGGGCTCTTTCAAAGCGAAAAGAACCTATCAGTGGGACTATGGTTAAGAGATTCCTTCTCGCTGCAGCAGAGGCGGACAAGGCGGCGGTAAGTGGTGAAGAGGCTGATGCTTGATATTGGGAGAATGAGAAAAGGTCATGGAATTATGTGCATCACACCTCATGACAGGAAAAGGAGAGAGCAACAACAGACGCCAGCAGGATCCATCTAAACATCAGCTCTGCGTGAGCGACGTATCATCGCAACGACTGACTCATGAACTACCGATACTATCCCTAAGGAATGGTATCCTCGTCAGAGTTGGTCGGAACCCCCACTGATGGCTCAGCTCTCAGACCATCACATCAATTGACTAACTCACAGATAGACTTGATCCTTCGGACGAGGTCGAAATCGGCAGGCTTGATAGTTGATCGGTGGTGAGAGACGGCACTAACAATCGCGCATTCCATCTGAACATTACCAAGGTGCTCCAACATCAAAGATACGGATCTGGCAACTCACTGTCTTGGTGATCATATCTTCCGCGGCCTCTTGCATTGCGAGCAAAGCAGACTTTTGCCACCTATATTGACCAAGCTGCGCAGAGAGTTCTCTTACTACCCTCTCAAAGGTCTTTGCTCGGATACAGAGCTTCTTACTGACCTGCATCAGCTTACGCTCAAGACGATTGAATAGGTTGCTGACCTCTGCTTCTGCTGCTTCCTTACTTCACTATACCAGCCCTTGCTCTTAGCCTTCTTCTTGGGCTTCGATGACCTCCTTCCCTTGTACCTCATGCCGGATTTCCTGCCTACTGATCCGGTTCGTTTGGTATTTTTGGACGAGCCGATGGTGGGTTTGATATCTGGTTTGACGTCCGCAGCGGGAAAAGTAGAGAGTCCGGTTCTGACCATGATAAATGAGCTGATGAGAAAACTGAGATATAAGAAGGAGAAGTACAAGAAGAGGGAAAGACGACGCGCATTCTCATTATATATATCTTCGGGTGAGAGCGTTACAGCTGCGAGCGTTACATTACCTCATTACCTAGAAAAGAGAAATGATGTATATCAAAGGAGCTTGCCATATGTAGTAAGATTGCAGCGTTAGCGTGTGTCGAGATCCAGGTCCAAGGATACCTTTTGGAAACACACATGTGTGTTGCCACACAATCGTGACATTATGAATCTTAAAAGGCGTTACTCAAGGGCAAATCCCGTTGATCACGGGTTGCAGTGCTCCAGACAGTCCAGAGCTTAGAAGTCAAATACCCATGCACTTGAGATGTTCCTGTTGAACTGTGGACGTGTCCAACACTGGTCACGACCTCTGGGATATTTGAACACGGCGCATACTGTTGTGTGGCATGCATGGGGTGATTTCGCGCCTCCTCTTGAAATCGATGAATGAAAACCTCATCCTTGCATACCACTACACAGGCTTTCTACTCCAGCAGGGAATTTCCTTCAAGCCAAATGACTCCAACATTTCTACATTAAACCCATTGGCGTGGTTCACCATCCCTACAAAGCCTTCTACAAATCCAGCGGTTGATTCGAGACACATCTGGCCCATTCCTCGATATGGTTTTCCACCATAGTATAGATATTTGATGTTGTAGTGTTTGTCCTTGAGCTTCTGGAGCATCGATCGTTGACTTCGCATGAGAGACAGTGGAGTCAATATGGTGTCTTTCACGCGCGCCTCCTCCAATCCCGCAGATCCAGCGTCGTCGAAGATAAATACCAGAACTCCTCCATTAACATCCTTACTGCCGACCAACCCCAAAGCCCATATGTGGCCCAAATCCGAGTTCCTTACCCCAGATCGGGAGGAGAATATCCCTACCCTTATCCTTCGCTCGTCCAATGGCCAACTGAGAAAAGCGGACGCAGAAGTCGCGTATCGTTGGTCCCCTTCCCTGATGCGGTGATTTCGCTTCACCTCTCGCCCTTTCTTTGTGTTGGTCATGGTGTCAATGATCCATGGATATACAGCAACATCGCTCCCGGTCTTGAGAGATCGCATCAAGCGTTGATGTACTAGCAGATTCGAGGTTTCGACGCTGAAAGGGATCGAATTATCATCTAGTTCGTCGAAGGATATGTTATCTTGGTGAACTGGCGCTACTGGTTTAGATTGGTGGGGCAAATATATCGATTTGGATGGTTTTGGTTGATTGGGTTGTCGAGCGGGGATCTCGATAGCGGGAGGATCTGAGGTTGGATTGCGGAGACTTGTCCCCCTTGACATGATGTAGGGGCGGAGGAGCGCCGGTCTAACTCGATCCTTCAAACTACACTCAGCTAGTCTATAGTATTGATCGTGATCTAGTCTTACGGCAGGAATAAGAGAAAGAACAACACCACCAAAAGGGGATACTCGGTGGCAAACGCTCCGATCAGAGCTTTTCGTTGTCGTGAATAGTGCTGAGAGAGTCGAGATTTATGGAGCTGAGTTTCAAGTGGATGCTGTATTGGGCTGGGGCGTAGGTGATCTGACTGATAGAGGTAGACTGAAGGAAGGGAAGGATGTTTGCTTTCAGCCTTCCTCGACGCGTCGTGCACGGACACACACACACACGCACACACACATTCTTCCTTCATTCCTCGACGCGTTCTGTTTTCCCTTCCTTCCTTCTCTCACTTTCTTTCTTTACTTCCTCACTCATAAATAAAGATTGTATAAGAGACAGTCCTGTTGAACAAAGTCAAATAATCACATATTACAAGAATGCCGCCTTCTCAACGACAAATCGACACCTTGTTCGCCAAAATGTCACCACTCCTAATACTGTGCCCTTACGAGGGTGACGTTGACCTTGCCATGAAAGATCAGAAGTCAATCTCAGGTGATTAGGACCAGTGAGATATATGATGGAGCTGACTTCAATAGAGCAAATGATGTATTGGGTGCAGAGGGTTCAGGAGCTGAGACAGCAACCTGGCGGGCAAGAAGCGTATGAGCTGTATCACACACTATCGGGTGACATGGAGGAAGAAATAAGGCTTCAAGGTGAGTACTACATAAGGCGAGGAACACCAATCGCTGACCCTATAGCGAGTCTAAATAAAGGTCAAAAGGGGATTGAGCAAGTACGCAATGGTAAGACGAATTCAAGAAAAGGGACTGAGATGTCAGAATCGGAGAACCAGGTACCACCCGAGCGAGATGAGCAAGACATCGATCGTTTGTTGGAGGTGGAAGTAGACGGAGAAGTGCAGTCTCCAGTAGTGAGGCGAGGGAAGACCACGCCAGGTACCAAGGAAAAGACAGCTGCGGCTGGAAAAAGTAAGCGAGGGTAATGAGCTCTGCTAAGACGACAGAAAACAAGGCCAAGCCTGGAGCAAGAGCTCCTATCAATATATCGGACAGGCAAAAGGAGATAGGTCAGAGATTCAAGACACAAATGAAGGAGAGTAAAGCAAGGGAATGGTGAGCGTGTAGATGTGATTTAGTAGAAGAACATGAATAGATGAATCGTCGCTGCATCAACAACTTCTGCTCACTTGCTGCGATTGTCCATCAATCTTGTAGCGGTCATGATGGGTTACCAGAGTCCCATGATGATCAGAATCGAGTGCCGCGGATCAAGAGGCTGTAGAGAAGGGGGGAGGTCCAGCTGGGAGAGGTTCCCAGCTGGCTCACGGTAGAAGTGAGGTGATTGCACGACATGTTATGTGACATACGGGATTCTACAATCTTTAATCATACAGTTTACAGCGTCTCTCTCGATGATTATACAACCTCTCAGTCCTTTCGATCTACAGCCACATCTGATCCCTCCTCTCAGCTTGTCCTCTGAGCTCATCAGCGACATGCCATTACTATCTAAAATGGACTGACCTTTGACCTCCTACTTCTTCGTCACGGAATCGATCTTTCCCCCGATATAGTCAAGGTTTAGGACATGTTGAATATCCCTCTGCTGGATCGTGATGCGCTTGGCATGGACAGCTGACGCTTGTACTTTTTGGAACTGGTCTGTCAACACAATTCAATTTCGATTCACCTACAAAGATAACTAGATGGGCCTCTGCCGCCTCCTGGAGTGCCCCAATAGCAGCCGCCTGAAATCTGATGTTTGTAGTATGTCCATGCTGGTCGGACTGTTTTGAGAACTCCTGGGCGATCTCTCGAACTAGGCGCTGAAACGGGAGCTTTCGGATTAACAACTCGGTACTAACCGTCAGCCCAACCCAGAGAAATGAGGGAAAGGAAGTGGAGAGCAGAGAAGAACAGCAGACTCACGACTTTTGATATCTAACTATTTCTCTCATAGCCAAAGTTCCAGCCTTGAGTTTCCTCGGTCTCTTGACCCCACCTACTGTTCCTCTGGCTGCTTTGGTAGCGACTACTGGTTAGCAGATTACAGTTCAACTAGATCTTCTCTACTCACGATGCTTTCGAGGGGCTTTGCCACCAGTGTTGAACCTAGCCTTGCTTTTTGTTGAGGGTCCAATTCTAGTGCGAGCCATTGTGGATGTTGACAATGATGTGATGTAGGTTGTGGTCTCGCGAAAGACAATGAATGACAACTAATGACAAAGGTTGTGGAAGAAGACAATGTACAACAGAGAGAAGAGAAATGAAATTGTCGACGCGTCAAGCGCGACTGACGCACGGACATTTACCCGGTTCTACAATGTTAGCCCGTTCTAGCATTTGGCACTCTCGGACCATGCATGAATATAGTCGTGTTGCGATATGGAGGATCATGATAATGCCATAGAGCACTTTATGTGAGCTTCCGAGAAGATTTCGATACTTGAAAATGTGACTTCTAATGCCGCAGAAGCGATGAGATCGATTTTTGTTCCATCCACTTATATCCGGCGCGTCGCTTCTCTTCCCTAGTCAGTGAGGTGAGTTACCGTCTGACGATTTTGACATTAGAGCTTTCAGCAAGACCGAGCCAGATGAAAAAGGTCCTCTCGATACGAGTCTGTTACATGCTACCAGATTCAGTCGTCTTAGATATAGGTAGAGAGAGAAAAGAGAGAGTAAGAGAAAGAAAGAGGGACAGGTCCACCAAATCGTCCGCAAAATGACATTCCCTTCCCAACATGATTATTGTTCTTTGCCGGTCTTCTTTTTGGGCTTGGGCTTCGCCTTCTTCCTAACCGGCTCGACAGCCTTAACAGAATCGCTCAGATCGTCTGCTGTAGGGGATATATGCGGTTCGTTACCGGCAGCCCGTTTCTGCAATAGGTATCAGCCAAGTATAGAGATGGTGAAAGAGCAAAGCTCACTTTTCCTTTTCCAACGACAGCTTTCGCCTTGTTCCTCGCAGCGAGCACTCCCTCGGGTACAAAGAACTCGCCTGTCTTGGCATCGGCAATCTTGTCTATGTCGGAATTCTTCAATGGAACCAAGGTGTCGAGAGGTTTCAGCAAGCCGACCATCAAGTAGCTACCAGCGAAGGGGCTGAAGTGGTGCACCAGTATCAGGTGTTGAACCAGATCCAGTAGCGATGATATGTGTAGCTTCGCCCTGCGGCATGCTGGATCAGGACAAGAGAGAATCCCATCATGTAGACAAGGAGAGTTCTCTGTGTCGGTCAGCAAGCGTAAGGATATAACAAAAGGGTGAAATACTTACTGACGGCTTCCCTTTGTCTGTTGGTTCTGAGGTCTTTTGCGGCTAATGAGCCTTGACCTTTGGCAATGATGGGGGCTACTTTATCAGTCACCAATCTCTTCGCCGATGAACTCACCACCGAGGTACTTGCGCAGTAAATTCAAATGAGTCTTTAAGCAAGACAATGAGTGGTTGCGGAGTGATTCGGAATCATCATAAGGTCTCATCGCTTCGGTGTAGCTTTCCCCCTTGTTGTGAACGCAGAGTATGCAGTGACCCAATTGAGAAACTCGTCCATAGTCGTGCAACAAGCAGTATTTTCGATCGGACGGCTCTGATCTCGGCGTTCCAGGAAGGATGTGAAGGGGTATGTCGGCGTCGTCTCGTGTGCCATAGCCATTGACCATTTTGTCCGATAGCGCCAAAAATTGATGATGTTCAGCGAATCCTGCTCTTTCAAGCTGCTTCGGCATCGTCAAGTATGTCGCTTCATTTTGGTCCCACCTAGCGTACGATGGCAAGAAGTCTCGATTTGTCCATTTCTCAGAGGTGTCAAGTCTGGTCGTCGTAGGTAGAACGACATCGTGTTCGAGCAAGAGATGACTCGATGCCTGCCCGTAGTCGAAGAACGTATAGCTTGGCTGGCAGAGATTGCATTCGAGTTCGAAGGATTGTCCATGGCAGGTTGTGTAGATGTATCTTGCTTGATATGCCAGAGAGAGGTCCTTCTTCATCCTCCTAGTATCTCCTTTTCGTGCTCGTGCAATGGCAAGAGTAGTAGTCCTCGGGAGCTGCTTGGCGAGCAACTGTCCAGTAACCGTCATTGCTTTCAGCTCCATTGCCTTGTGGATGTGGTTTCGTAAAGCTGTCGAGTCCCGCTTATCGACGCAGTCCGTAATGGGCTGATCGTGCGCGGGGCAGATCCCTTCGACCGGAAAGTGGCCTGCGCGGTAGCCTCGCCATTCCAAGGTAAGGGGGGGTAACGACAGAGCCAGATCAATTAATTGCAAGCGAGTTTCTGGAACAGACGGTTGATCGCCCGAGAATAGCACAAGGCGCATTTCCGCTAGATGGTCCATAGCTTTCGTCTGTATAGATTCCTCCGAGTCGGAGGACGCAGCGGGTGATGGAGTGGCGTTGACGGTGCTTGGATTATCGATTGCTTCGGTCGTTCTCACTCTTGTCGCATTCGTGTGATCCTGATTCTCGGTTGCTGTATTCGGAGCAGGGTCTAGCAAGGTATCGACGACGAGAATAGAGCTGTCTGAGCTGTCCGCAGTTGAGGTCGCGTTGGCAGCTAATTGAATCGAGCCTTCGAGCTGGGTAGGTGACTTGAGTGACGGTGAAGACAAGTTCTCGGTCAACTGATGACGGTCAAAGTAATCACAGACCGCCCCTAGCGTATCCAGCCCTTGTGATATGAGAATCGTCTCCAAATGGTCGGCTTTGTATCCATAAGACTCTCCGTCTTGTACTACGGTATAAAGATTACGAGCACCATCGTCGGTTTGTATGGCATGGTTGATTGCTTCATCAAGCTCTTCTTCATTAAAAGTGGACTGATCTTTGTCGGTTTCGCCAGAGTATACGTCGACGTATCCCAGATCCTCGTCATCATCATCGTGATCGCAATCGAGTTGGTCGGTCTTTGAATTTGATGACATGGAGGTGTCCGGGGACTTAGATTCTTCGTACAAGTCGCAATCGTCATGGTATTTGGTCCACTTGACCAGAAATTGCGAATACCGATGCCACGCCCGGTTGATGGTCTTCTTGTCTTCTGCTGGGATCTCCTGCATGGATCCATACTGATCAACCAAGTCGGCAACCAGATCCAGTGCTCGTGTTTTAGAATCAAGGACTTTGATCAGCAATGGCCAGACTAGGATTACGTACCCTCAGATTCAGCAGCTGCCCGACGGATTGCTGTCACCGGGGGAAGCACTGGAAGGCCGACTGCGGTCACGGGGCGGATCACACCAGGATGATTAGAAATGAGAGTAGGAGTGTCGGCATCAAGACCGAATACTGCGTCTCCTGCAGAGATGGGCCTATTCAATCAGTCTCCAACCGCAACAACGGACGTACAAGACTCCTTGCAGATATCGACGGGTCATGCCGGTCATACTATGGCCCAGTGTATAGGCTATCTCTTGTAGAGAGTGACCTATGAAGTCAGCTTGACCTGCCATGCTTTTTCTGACTCACCAGCTGCCAGCAGCATCACGGCGCCGGTCCTTCGGTAATCATGAGTTCTAATCCTGGTCGGAATTCGAGCGATCCTACATGCATTTCCTAGTGTTTCCCAAAAAGACCTAACAGTCCAGTAGTTGGGTGAATCCGGTTTACTCTGTGAAGACCGACATACTGGATGAGAAGCGTGAGATGGAAGAATCTTGAAATTACGAGTCGCTTCTCGACCAAGTATCGCCGGATCATATAGCTCCTTGACGGTGTAGGGTAAAGCGCCATCGAGGGAAGCAAGAAGGAGGAACCAGACAACAGGACATCTCCAAAGCTTCTCTTGAGGAAGTAGAGTATGTTCACCTCTCTGCGTCGTTCTAGTCTTGTGTCTTGCGGCTTTGTAGGTGAGGGCGATGTGGTTGAGAGGGCCATTCTGGTTTCGGCTCACGTTGATTACAAAGTCACAGTACTGAACCGTCCTCGCGGTTTCGACGCTTTCCTTGTCGCTCGGTAGATGAGACGAAAGCCGGGTAGCAGTCGATAGTTCCACGGCTTGTAGAAAGAGGAATTGCCATCGCTGAAAGGTGTATTTGCCTTTCCACCTCAAGTCGAAAGCAGATTTAGCTACCGCCTCGAATGCCTCTGTGCTGATGATCGTTGCTTCTACCGGATAATCGACCAGCTGGCCATCTTTGAGAAGGCGCTTGTGTGCCTCGACGGCGCTTCGTTTCGAATCGTCGTCAACTCGCGTGTGAAGAACACTCTCGTAGTAAAAGATGAGACCGTTCCAGATGTTCCGAGCAGATATGATTGACGGTTTTTCGTGTTTCCGAGGGATACAGTTGACGGCGAAGAAGGACAGAAACTCTTGGATCAATCCATGAGTAAGTTTGAGGGCAACTCCTTGAGGAGTATCGATCGTTTCTTGGCCGTTTAGAGCGTTCGAGTCGTGTAAGTGCGTTCGAAAGCGGTCCAACCAAGCCTGCCCAGTCTGAATGACCATCTGCTTGGCAGCAGAAAGGTAACCCTTGACAGCTTGTTGCCCGTTGCCCTCGCTGAGCCTCTGAGCACGCTTGATTCGGGCGGCTTCGATTCGAGCTTGACGGTCCTCGGGCATATTGAGGTTGACGTCGGTGACGATCGAACCTGCGTATCACCAGTGTTGAGCGATAAGGTAGAGATGTAGATATATCGTGGTTCCTATTGATTAAGAACAGAGTCAAGGAGGCCCTATAGGTCTCAGTATACCATACTTTCTGCATTGTTGCAGTTGACTTACGAGTGTAGTGCTGTGCGTATAAAGTCGCAAACTGAGGAAAGAGAGGTAAAGATGAGAGAGTCAAGGAGGGCATCATGACGTGAGCTGATGGGTGAGTCATCTCAGGCACAAAGGTTGATGGATAGGTTGAATGACCTAGATAAGTTGAATGAGATAGACAAGTTGAATGATCGAACAAGATTGAAATCCAGACCCCCGGCAGCCATGACCGAAATATCAAATTCCGGTAATTAGGTTCCGGTAATTAGTCTTTGATCTTTGATTTCAATCTACGAGGACAACCACCCCGAGAACAACAACAAGGCTCAGTTCAACAAGGACTAGAGTGCTTAGGTGTTGATTAGAAGAGTATATTGTGCATAGGTAGCAGCAGCAACAAAATTTGACATGAATTGTTATCTGTCAGCACGGTGGGCCGCGTCTGGTCATTCAGTAGACCACCCTTGTACTCTAAACGTCACTATGTTACCGTGAAACCCCTGTCAATAACATCCTGTGTGGAGATAGGTGGCCATTGGTGTTGAAGGGGTTTAACAATGACATCGTCATTTTGGATATCCATAAACTAAGGCGCCTATACAGTTCGGCTCGTAGTGGCCATACTTACTGTAGATCGCCCCACCAGTTGATTGTACACTATAGAAAGAAACACTGACGGGAACAACAAGCGGAGTCATGTAGTAGCCAGAGATATGGCATGCATCTCTGACAGATCACAGTCTAGCAAGAGTACTGCTAAGTAGTCCTGCTGGTTTGGTCATTTTTACCAGCCCCTACTTCGGAAGATACCTGCCCACGCACGCCCAATGAAACCTAGGTATCCAAACATATCACCCGCCCTACTCTCCCCAGCCTCAATGGTCCCCATAGTCTGCTCGTACCGCTTTAGATTCTTGTTGAGCGTTCTGAGTGCCTTTTGTAGTCGTATATCGGGTGTGTCTAATGTATCAGAGCGAGGAGATTGTAGGAGATGCGATTCTGTCGATCAGCCATCAATCTCGCGTTGGAAGGAAGTTGGAGGACTGACCTGAAGCTAGATATACAAGCCCAAGTCCTATTCTACCCATGTACCATTCCGGCCCCGCTCCTGTCGGTTCATTATACAGCCCCTTCCTCAGCCCACGCTGCTCTTCGATTGCATAACATGCTTTATCAGATATTCTCCAGGCGTAAGCGAGAGGTCCGAGGGGGTTCATACGGAAGAGCGGTAATCGGTTATTTGAAGTTTCAAGGAGCGAGGAGAAGAATGCTTGACGTGTCCTAGGGGGTTCGGGAATGGTTGTACTTGATGATGGGGGTCGGTACTGTGGTGGGATTGAGGGGAGCATTGACGATAGGATAGAAAGCGTTCTTGTGGGGATTGGAAGGGAGGTGGACGATGATGGGGATGATAGTAACGCTGAAGCCTAAATTATCAGGTCGTGCCTCCTGGATATGGACAAGACATACCTCAACAAGATGTTCACCTATACGAGAACTATATTCAAGCCTCCTAGCCAAGATCTCTCCAATAGCCTGGATCTCTGAGTTGCCCTTCACTATCTCAGCCCCTAGCATTTCATTCAATCCCTCCTCCTCCCAAGCTTTCACAAGCTCCCGTCGAGCATTCAACTCCGACCCAAATAAGATATCAAGTACTTCCGGCGTAACTTTATCATTCCGATCGAGGTGATTTGCCGGTAATTCATTCAAGGAGTTGAGCAGGGGTCGGAGTGTGAATGAATGTTCTGATAGATAAGGTAGGGCATGTTTGAGGATCTGTGTTCGAAGTGTCATGCTCATTTTGATGTCTCTTGATACTCGTTGTTGTCGTCATGTAAAGAGTGATTGTCGTTATCGAAAGTAGATTCACCATCATCAGGCACCATCATTAAGCGGAATCAAAAAGTTGGATCAAGTGTCAAGATGATTGATCTACTGTCTAAAGTAACACTATAATAGCCATGCTCACTCCAGCTAGATTAAGAGCTGTAAGAGCAGCAGCACAGACTATTCGATATCGTCCAGCGATCAGGCCTAGATTTTCAGCTCAGCCTTTTATTTCTGCTATTACGGGCGGACGAAGATGGAATTCGAGCCAAGCCGAGGCAGTAGATGAGGAGGAGACGATTCGGCCATTCGTGGATACCCGATCACTGAAGGCTTATCACGGTATGTGCCCCAATTTAGACGTCTGCTAGTATACTAATAGCCCAGGACCTAGGCCTAAGCAAACACATCAGATCAAAGACGTCACTTCAAGCAATGAAGGCTCAAAAGTGATTTTGGCAGGATGGTTGACTTCTCAGAGGTGAGTCCTTGCTGTCTGATGATGAAAAAAGCTGATGTCTAGGCGTGCTTCTGAGAACCTCCATTTCTTCACTCTCCGCGATTCGACCTCATCAATCCAGCTCGTCTCGCGGGATAAGGCATTATCAGAGGAATTGATGTCTGCACCTTTAGAATCGGTCATTCAGATTGAAGGAGGTGTGAAGAGCAGGAAAGCGAAATCGAAGTCATCTTCTGCGGCGGCAAACCCTGTGAGTCATAACGGAGATGTAAAGAACGGTACTGACGGAGCAGCAAGATGAAGTGGAGGTCGAAGTTACGAAATCGATCTTGCTCAATCCCGCTGAGGCTAGTTTACCGTTCTATTCCTCTAATCCCGAGCTTGTAAGCTATCTGCCACCACCTCAGTAGACGAGAGCTGATGAAAGGCCAACGAGGACTTGCGAGCTCAGTATCGATACCTCGACTTACGTCGTGCGGAGCTTGCTAACAACCTCAAGACGCGGAGCAAAGTTGCCCATATCGTCCGTTGTCATCTCCATGACCAGGGTATGTGACTGCCACGCACTCAATCATTACAGAGCTAAGATTATAGGATTTACCGAAGTCGAGACTCCCGTTCTCCTCAACTCCTCACCTGAAGGTGCTCGCGAATTCCTAGTCCCCACCCGAACATCCCCCTCGTCCCCACCATCATTCTACGCCCTCCAGCAATCCCCACAACAACCTAAACAACTCTTGATAGCCTCCGGATCCGTCGACAAATACTTCCAACTAGCCCGTTGCTTCAGAGATGAAGATGGCCGTAAAGACAGACAGCCTGAATTTACTCAGGTTGATTTAGAGATGGCTTTTGCGTCTGGTTCGGCGGAGGCTGTACCGGAGGGCGGGATGAGGAGTACGTGGGCTATTGGTGGTCAGGAGGTTAGAGAAGTTATTGAGGGTTTGGTCAAGAAGATTTGGAGGGAGGTCAAGGGTGTTGAGTTGGAGGGGTGGTTCAGGGTTATGCCCTATGATGTCGCCATGGATGTGGTATGTCCTTTCCACTGTTCTCAATCAGTGCTGATGACTAGTATGGATCCGACAAGCCAGATACCAGATTCGAGATGTATGTGAGTAACTCTTAATCTCAAGGCTGGCCAAGTTACTGACATCCAGACCCTTCCAATAGGATACTACCCAACCCTGGCAGATGAATCCCTCGACAAGATTCTCCTCGACCAAAACCCATCCCACGTAGAATTCATGATCACCCCAGCCCACCTCGCCAAGAACCTAGATATAGGTTCAATAGCAGAATCATCCCAAGTCGTACGTCTCGCCAAAGCTCATTCATGAGAAAGCTGACAGACAGATTGATCATGTTCGAATTACTGAAGCAAATCGGTATTCCTGGCCTTCTGAGAGTGTTTTGACGATCCCTATGGAATTGGAATTGGACAAGAGCATTAAAGGGGGTGCGGAAGTTGGAGATGTTATTTGGCTTTCGAGGAGAAAGAAGATTCCAGAGGTGTGTACAATGTACTGGCTGTTTGGACAACACTAACGGGTAGGGAGGATGGACAAACTTAGGAAGACTCAGGACTCAAATCATGGATACCTTGGTCTCCAAAGGTATTCTTGACTACTTTGAAACTGGACGAGACTTACAGTCAGGCTTACACACTTTATCGACCCAGCCTCATTTCCTGTGGATAACCCAATTCCCACTATTTACACGTGCGGATGAAGATAAAGCCCATCTCGCCAAGGGCAGGTGGTCAGCCACTCATCATCCTTTTACTGCGCCCATGCTT
Organism: Vishniacozyma victoriae; assembly: GCA_017654735.1. Taxonomy (NCBI): domain Eukaryota; kingdom Fungi; phylum Basidiomycota; class Tremellomycetes; order Tremellales; family Bulleribasidiaceae; genus Vishniacozyma; species Vishniacozyma victoriae. The sequence continues at coordinate 3,664,666 of JADPYG010000088.1, forward strand.
GAGGATCTGGAGGATCTGAAGCAGGGTAAAGTCAATACTGTACGTGTCTCCTCAATTACGTACCATCCGCAAGGCTAATTAGCAGGTTCGGGGCCAGCACTATGATCTCGTGCTGAACGGACAAGAGATCGGAGGAGGCAGTGTCCGGGTCCACGACGCGGCATTACAAGAGTACATCATGAAAGAAGTCCTCAAGGTACTCTCCTCACTTTCTCCGTTGATGCAGCTAACGATGTAGCTGGACGAAGAAGAGATTGGTAGATTCTCACACCTCCTCCAAGCACTCAAATTCGGAGCACCCCCACATGGAGGTATCGCTTTAGGATTCGATCGATTAATAGCCATCCTATGCGAGACTAAGAGTATTAGGGATGTTATTGCTTTCCCAAAGACTGGATCTGGGTTTGATCCTGTTTTCAAGTCGCCTTCGAGAGGCTCTGAGGAAGTACTCAAGGGATATGGGTTGAAGGCTATCAATGAGGAGAAGATGGCAGAGAAGTAGAGAGGTAGAGGAGCAGAGGAGCACGTGATAACACCTTTCACTCTTGGAACAATGTATTGCATGATGTAAGCATTTTCATCGCCCTCATCATCACCCTGAACCTTCTGCCAAAACAAAACAACTCAGCCATATTACAACTACTGACTTCTTACAGGTAACCCGATAGTCTCTCCAACTGGCTCTGCGGAATCGGAGTATAGGTCGCAGTGTCGCCGTTGATGATCTCGATGTATTGATTGGACGTATTTGGGCCGAGTTTCAACAGCAATATCCGCAGAGCGCACCAGTCTGCGTGCTCCTCCCCAACCTGGAACCCACCATTGTCATGCGACCACTGATCCAAGGAGAACAGGTTCGACAGTAACATTATCGGACTCGCTTCTAAATGCGCGTCCTTGTCTCTCACGTCGATTGGAGCTGCTCTGTTCATCTTTGTGATCGCACTCTTCGTTAGGGCCTTTCGCAGCCGAGGACTCTCATCGAATTTCTCGGCGACCGTTTTTGGAAGATTGTGGTCGGCAAGCGCTATCAATGTCTCCAGCCGAGACGCATACTGTCGATATCAGCATCAAACGGGCATCACATGTGGTTTCACATACAAAACAAACCGGAGTAAAGCGTTCGATCTCGCAGAGATCCGTAGCCAGCAATCCCAAGATTCCCAACATTGACTTCGGTCGCACCTCCTGATATCTATGCAAAGACGCCATCTGCGATGGTCAGAGAAGCTCCTAACGGGCACTGAGTGACGTACTCGAGCGAGTATGAGCTGATTGGCAGTTTCAGCATCCCTGGCGACCGCTGCCTCAACTTCCTGGGCCTTCTGCGCAGTTTCTTGCAATGATCGCTCCAGTAAGAGACTCGTTCGAACCAAGTCCTCAGTCGCTTTATTCAGGGCCTTGAGCGCCGTGTTCAGATCACTTCTTAGAGTGTCGTTTTCGGATTTCATTTCCTAAGCTGTCAGCTTGTTGCCAAGAGTGCGAGACTACCGGACTGACCTTATTCTCTCTTACAGCTTGAGCTGCAGTCCGATTCACCAGAACATCTATGCATGAGATATCGGCATCTTGAGGAAAAATTGCGACGTCTTCCGGCAGTGTACTCGGCGAGAGGTGGGGCAAGATGCGCAGCGTAATCGACCGATGATCGGCTGGGGTTGACGGTAGTTCCATGCGAAGGCTTGCCCCTTGAATGGCGCATACAGTAGAGGTTGGGTACGAGACTATCTTCATGTTTGAACGCGACAGTATACAGAAGACTAAGGATGACAGGTGCAGTTATCAAGAGACAAGCGATGTTAGATGGACAGAAGACGATCTACGGGACTCATCGGACACTATCTGTTTCAACCCATGTTTGGTGATGGCGGAGCTCGGGTCCGACTGCAAAATGCATACCTGAGTCTAGAAAGTTAAATCAGATCTCCGCTTTTCGCCAACTGGGCAGGCGCGCCTTAGAAGTTGAAGCCCGCTCGATGAAACTCATCCAGGTCAGCCCCTGGATTGGCCTTAGCGGCAAGCCCGTCCATATCCTATCCTATCAGCGTCATATCCAACGGAGCCGAAGCGATGACTCGCCATGGCAACTAGTGCCCGCCGGAGGGTTGACCAGATAGACATTGAATCCGCGATGTTTGCATTCGGTTCTGCATGCTTGGAGTGCATGGAAAGAGCCGCCAGGACTGGTTGTCAACCGTTGGACGAGTGAGGATCAGCAAACGCACAATGTTCCGCCGCTTCTCTGTGAACACCAATATTCAGACCTACCAGATCAGCTTGGAAATCAATTGTATCACAGTGAAACAAAGCTTACAAGCGACACCGAGGTTGAAGATCGCTCTTGTGAACGTTGGTTTCAACTCTAACGCTTTTCGATACGCATCAACAGCTTCTTCGGGATTACCTCCATTTGCCAGCGTCGCACCCAATCGATTCCAGAGTAGGTAGTCCTATCAGTCAACTACCCGCTTTGGTACTTAAAAATGGGGACTCACATCAGGCCTTTCGCCAAGAGCCGCAACCCAGCATTTCCTAGCCTCCTCATATTCGCCCATCATGTAATAAGCTGTCCCCAAGCCGACTTGGACATCTGGGTCAACTTCTCCTCTGGACGTATATTGTGCCCTGGCGAGGTCTAAGAATGAGCTGGTAAGAGTTTGATGTAGGGCCCAAGGGGATTCAGATTCAGTCATTTGGGTTCGGGTGGGTGCTGGGCCTGCGTGCTGAGGGTGTGAGGTCGTGAGGAATTGATGGAGAGTCGTGAGGGCCGCGAGGTCTTCTGACTCATTCACGTAGGATATGGCAAGGTTCTATCCGTCAACGCCGTCCGTACACCCTGCTTCGGAGGTGGACTCACGGTCAACATTTCTCCAGCGATATTCGCACCTCCATGTCCAGCTTCCAAAGCTTTCCGACCCGCTTCAAATGCCGCCAAAGCCTTGTCTTCCTTTTCGTTCATAGCATGAACCCTTCCAAGGAGAGACCAAGCTTCAACATCGCTAACCGGCATCTGAGATTGGGATTCCAGTGTAGCCCTTCCCCGGCGTAGGTAATTTTCCAGATGGTAGGTGACATCTGTAAGTGACCCGCCAGTTGCTAGTAGCTCGTTCGCTTGTTGCCATGAGTCTGAGGGCGCGAGATCGTTGAGCGGGTTCTGTTGCGCTAGATCGTCAGCTTCAGCTCACTTTCCGGGACGAGCGTGACTTACACCAATCATATTGTCGATTGATGGGAATCCCGTTCTCCGGCAACATTTCTCTCGACTTCCACTCGTTAAATTCCCTCTGAATCTGAGCATTCATCGCTTCCTCCTTGGGTGTACCACCATGTAGTCGGTCCTGGTAATCTTGCGATGGAGCGAAATGGTTCAGATCAAGTTGATCATCGAGGTCGTTCTGCCCGTCATCTCGATGCAGAGAATCATTGAGAGTCTCAAATAGGTCGTCTTCGTCATTAGTAAACTGATATTAGCTCGACTCTGGAAAATGCTGTCTTGACTGACCTGTGAAAAGTCCTTCTCCCACTCTGCGAGTTTATTCAGTCGTTCCGCCTCGGGCTTCAGACTCTCCCAGACTGCATCCAGATCACCTTTCGTCTCCCTCGTTTCTTCTGCCTGGGCTTCTGGCTCTGCTGACTTCGTATCCGCCGTGGTCTCGGTACGAGTCTGAGCCCTAGCGTCTTCCAGAGCCTGCTCGAAGGCGGCTTCCATCTTCTCCTGCTCTGCTCGATCCATTTGCCTTGTGGCTCCACCTTGTTGCTGGATTTGACCTTGATACATTGGCTGGAAATTTGAATGCCCCATTCCCATTCCCATCCCCATTCCCATGCCCATGCCCATATTCATCTGGGGCATAGGCTGATACTCCATCCTAGCCTCGGAGGTCATAGGCGGCGGACTAGCCATCCGACCTTTCCCTTTCGTATCGTATCCCTCTGCCCAGTTCTCCCTGGGTCCAGACCATTGTTGATACTCCGAGCTGAAAGCTGAATTTGCTGGTACCGGTGAACCTTGTCGACCTGCTCTAGCCCAATCTTCCGAGAAATCTCGCTGAGCAGGGTGGGATAGTGCCGCTGACAAGTGGGAGAGGTTGAAAGGTTGAGGGGGATGCTGGTATTGTTGATTCGATTGCTGTTGAGCGTGCTGTGGTGTGGGCTTGTATGAACTGGATCCCTGGCCTACTTGACGGTCCTAATCATCAGCTCTTGATGGTTTGGATTGACATACCTGGAACAAACTTCTGTCTATGCCTTCCCTGTTTCCAAGCTGGTTCAGCGGATTCGCTGTCCCCTTTCCATTTGCAAAGAAGTTGCTCATCCTGTCTGTCTGCCTTGCTTGATGCCTTCTGGTTGACGATGGGCAGTGTACAGTTCAGACATGACGATCATCTCGGCTTGCCAACAACCGGTGCAGCCACGTGACCAACTCCGCCTTTGTAATGGATCAACTTCAACCTATGACTTGCTCCCTTGTATCATATCATGACAACACCAGCATCACAAGCAGTAGCAGATATACTTCGTCAACCTGATGATTTGCTAAAGCTTGCATCCTACCGAAAGAAATTGTTGAAAGAAAAGGCAGCACTGGACGCCAAGCTACAAGAAGGAGTCAAGACTCAGTTGGACGCTACGCGAGATGCTTTGCTCAAGCTTCAAGCGTCAAGGGCGGCTGTGGGGATGGTGAAAGAGGAGATGATGGCTGTTGAGCGTCTTAAGGGTGGGATGGAGGAAGGCGACGCGTTTGAGAAGATCACAAGGGTGAGTAGTCGATTCAGAAACTGGGATGGGGCTGATTGAAGGTATCGACTATACATCGTAATTTCGCCCAAACTACCAAAATGGTAAACAACCTCAGGTCTATGTCGGACAGAGTAGATCATATAGCTTCACTACTCGATTCAGACCGTAATCAACGAGATGGGCCATTCGGATCTTCACCAAACCTCCTCCCTATTCACTTTCAATTACAGCAACTCGAAGCATTCCGGAATGAAACTCTACATCAAGCCAAGAGGGGTGATCAAGCCGAGAAGGAAGTGTTGGTGAAATGGTTCGAAAAGCTGGATAGGGTTGGGGCAGAGTTCGAGAGCTGGTTATGGGAGATTAGTGGGGGCGTGGTGGAATTGGCAAGGCGAGGGAATGGGGGGACTGTGGTGAGACTGCTGAAGATCATCGAGTTCGAGGGCAAGGAAGATGAAAAAGTGAGTCAGATCGTTGAGGTGCGGTGATGGAGCTGATAGAAGGCTGTCGCGATGAGATTGGTACGAAAGGTCGCAACTACCGACGCTGCTTCCAAATTCAAGTCAATGCAGGCAAATGCTCGAGTCATCAAAAACTACCGTCACAAATTCCTCGATACCCTCACAGCGTCTATCAAGGCTAAATTCGATAATCACCTAGTGGAGAACGAGATGGATATGCTTGGCTTTATCGAGGGCTTAGGGTTTATCTACAAGGATATCATTCGAATCAAGGACGACGTTGAACCACTCTTCCCGGCTGACTACGAGATATTCGCCCAGCTCATCAAGACCTATCACCGGCTTTTGAATGAATCGCTACGAAAAATCGTCGAAATGGCACCCGAAGCCAAGGTGTTGCTGGAACTCCACGCTTGGATCAAGGAGTATAGACCTAGTATGCGGGAGCTGGAAGTACCAAATGCTTGGTTACAACCCCCTCTGCTAGATGGCAAGAGTCAAGAATTGATCGAAGATTACGTCAAATTGATCGTCACCAAGCTGGATGAATGGACAGTCAATCTGATGAAGGAAGAAACTGGAAAATTTACTTGGCGAACCAAGGAACCGGAACAGTCGGAAGATGGTCAATTTGGAATGGAAGGTGTGGTCGATTTCTTCCATATCGTCAATCAACAATGTGATCTCGCTCTCGATTCGAACCAGGGTGCAGTCCTCGGAAGGGTCGTTACGGAATGCTCAAAAGTCATGCGGAGGAGTCAACAACAATGGCTACAAGTCGTTGCTGATGAGTCGAGGGCGCAGGTGGAGAAGAAACCGGAAGAAGTTCCTGGTGGGCTGGTGGAATATGTCATTGCTTTGGCAAACGATCAACTCAAATCTGCCGATTATGCAGAAGCGCTCTCGGCTCGATTGGAACCCCTGGTATCAGACAAATACAAAGCAGTCATCTCTCAAGGATTAAACGAAGCTATCGACGGCTACCTCGACGTCGCCAAGCAATGTACTTCCTCTCTAGTCGCTTTCGTGTTCAACGACGTCAAGATCGCTACAGGCCGCTTGCTTACCGCACCATGGTATACCGAAGCCCTCATGCCGCAGATCATCGAGACAATGCGAGACTACATGAGCGACTATCAAGCACATCTCAACCCCTCTATATTCGAAATCCTAGTGGAAGATCTCCTTGACGCTTTCTTGATCGCCTACCTCACAGCATTGAGGAAAGCACCAACAAGATCACTACGTATGCCAACTGCCATCGAGCTCATTAAATCAGACATCGACTTGGCATTTGAATTCTTCGCAACGCATAAACCGCCACAGGAATTACAATTGAATTTCGAAGTCCTCAATATGGTGGTCTCCATGCTCAGTGCGAGTTCCTCGATGGTATTCATGGATTATTGGACTTTTGCAAAGATCCATGGACCCAACCTACCTTTTGTCGAAGCGATCATCAAGGCTAGAGACGACTTTGATCGTCCGCAGGTCAATGAGATTATGGAGACTCTGAAGCGAAAGGTCAAGGAGGAAGGTATTGGGGAGCCAGCAGAACCTACTATCATGGTATGTCCCTTCCGTTCTTACTTGAACTTTGCTGACAATATAGGTCAAGATCCAAGCGTCGTCCGCTGGATTGTTGGCAAATCTTACGAACTTCGCCGGAACGTATGCACCGGGATTGACGAGTAATATCGGGAATTACAAACCTTCCAAGTTGGCCGAGAATATCTCGATTGATAGGTATAAACCAAGTCTGCTGGCCAGCAACTTGGCGGAACGGTTACGGTAGAGGGCATAGAGTTTGGTTGTAAAGTAGATCGTTTGCTGTCAATCTCTGTATTAGTAAAAACATTCGAAAGGATGTGGAGAGAGGACGGCCGGGGGAGAGAATGGGAAGAAAGGGAGAGCAAAAAGCAAATGTATACATTATTACTAAGCTGCTTCACCCAGGAAAATAGCTAGTCCTGCTTTGTCTTGTCGGACCCTGGCTGGGTGGATCTATCTGGTATTGACTCCGCCAAAGCATCAATCTTGGCGAACTGGTGATCGAACTTTGCTGGGTAGAGGAAAGGCCTCATGTCGAATCCTATTTGTCAGCCTCTTCTATTGTGGACTTGCGGGATCACTGACGATTGTCATCTGGACTATATGACTCCTGTGATGTCAGCGTTCTGTCTTTGTACTGACTCTTGGACTTACCATATGGACTGATGGAGTGATCGTCGTCCTATCGCTGTCAGCTGATCGCACTGTATTGTAGAAGCTTACATCTTGTGTCGATTGATAGCATGAGTAAAGAAGAAGTGTTTAACTTTCTCCGCAATCTACTGGCTCAGCTCTTGCCGTAGCCTGGATACCCGAGCCGACTCACCTGTAGAGGCGACAAGAAAGTCCCCCACTCCTGGATCAATTTCCCAAACATACTATACGGACCACATTTCTCGACTTTTCGTAATCGCCCATAAATCGAGAGCTCATCGTACGTCATTCCCATTTCCACCTCATCCGACTGGACGGCTTTGTCTTCGCCAATCGGGATAAGCTCAGCTGAGGGGATCGCATCTAAGAAACTGGTTGTTAGCTTTGTGTCTCCGCATCGAGGTCGTTGAGTTACCTTTCCAGAATCGGCAAGTCGAAGGAGGTTTGAGCGTAGGCTATGAAACGCTTGAGATCGGTTTTAGAGATTCCACCAATTGGGTTCAAGTCTGCACTTGAACAACTGGAAGCTCAGCTTATTCCAGACTTCCTAGCGACCATGCTACTTACTCGTATTTCGTGAGATAGCCTCGAAGACTCTCGTCGACATTGGCACTTCCCAATACCAATAGTCCGCCAACCTTTCCTCGTGCCCAGGGTAGTAATTGAGCAAACATGTATCCTACGACCATTCGCAGACGAGCCTGTAAGTCAGCTTGGCCAGACAGATCGCTGCAACTAGCTTGCCTGGATATTCTGTAGAGCTAGATTCTCCGCGTTAGAACCACCGTGAACCTTGAATTGAGGCGATTTTCCGGTTACGAAGCTGAAGATCCCTTTGACGGCAGATACTGCGGTGTCCATGTTGAGGTCCACATGGTAGCTGAACGTCAGCTGTGCTCAGTAACATTCGACTCACGCTCCGATACTCTCTGCGAGATCTTTGGCTCGCTTTCGAGTCTCAGGTGACGAGTTCTCGGTACCCATGTAACAAGTATGGAAGATCCTGTTGGCGAATTCCTTGGGATCTGTAGGGAGGTACTCGGAGTGTTCTGGTTCTCCAGTCATACGTCTTGCATCGGCGATGACTTGTCCATCTAATGGTCAGCCGAGGGTTCAAGGAATCCCAGAAGCGACTAGCTCACCTCCTTTGTCAGCTGCTTCTGCGACGAGCCGACACATGGAGTGAACGATCACTGCTGTCGCACACGAATCGATACCACCACTGAGGGGCAGGAAATAACCCTGGATTCTCGATCGACGCAAGTAATCCCATAGCCAACAAGCTGGGCCAAGCCTGGTTATCAGTCTAGATAAACGGAACACCTGGGGCACTCACGCAATTTCCTCTTCAGGGGTGTGATACCTCACTTCAGTCTGGCCAACCTTTGTCTCCACTTCTCCTGGTCTAATTCCATGGCCTCCATCGAGACGCATGTCCACTCTGATTCGCTCATAAGCCTCTGATTGAGCACTTTGCATACGACGACTTGAACCCATTCGCTGTGCTCGAACAGCTTCCAGGTCGATCGTGGCCGTGACAACTTCTACTTCTGAGAGGGAGAATTGGGATCCTTGGGCTAGAATCTGACCGTTCAGTGCGATGAGACAGGCTCCATCGTAGTACAGTCTATCCCCGTCACAACCTTGTTGGTTTGCGTAGAGATAGATTCCGCCGAGCTGGATATCAGCTATAGCTCGAAAAATGCATCCACGACGATAGCCCACCTTTTGTGTGGCCTCCTTCATGAGATCTATCCTCCTGTTCAATTTTCGGAGCTCGTGGTGACTTGCCGAAGAGTTGGTGAAGATCTCAACTCCGTCTAGTCCCATTTGGATGTGTGGACTGATATCAGCTGATCCGTCGACATTGGGATCTAACTCACGAGTTTGGGGTGAAGAGCTCTTCACAAAGCTCGACTCCGATGACGGTATCTTCTGTGGCGACTACTGCATCTCCGAAGGGGACAGTGGTCTGCATTTCAGCTCATCTCAAGGTCCATTCAGCCCTGGACTATAGCTCACCTGTCCAGTGACTTTCCGGATCATGCCAGGTAGAGAATGCTCTTCTGTCTCCTTATATTTCATCCAAGGAGTGAAATGCCTTAATTCTCTCTACGAAATCAGTAGGACCTTCCATTATTGTGAAGATGACTCACATAGTTCCCGTCATTGGCCATCCACATCTTGGGCCTGATGAGGATAATTTTGCCATTGTAGATGATCACTCGGCAATTGTAAGGTACGTTCTTGTGTAGGATGGGCCTGATCTCGTCAGCTCGTGACGGCCATAGGTAGCCCCAACTCACATTCCAATATCACAGATGATACCTTGCGCTTCCTCGCTCTGAAGGATCTTGGCCAAGACCTCCCATGAGTGCAATACTGTATCGCCTTCTAGAAAATGATCCAGACAGCCATATCCTGGAATCTCAAGCTCGGGACCGACTCGAAGTGATGCGCCTCGCTCTTTGGCGATAGCTATAGATTTGAGGATCCTCTCATAGTTGCCCTGAGATTGTCAGAGTGATCATGGGTATGTGAAGAGAGTACCTACAGTAAAGTCTAGAGCCCATTGATGAAGCTGGCTGGGACTGTTAGCTGGGCCTTATGTACACGCTATTAGCAGCTTACCATCTAGGATATCAGCTTTGATACTCTTGGATGATATAGACTACTTACGTAGCTACAGTAATGAGGTGCATGGTGATAGAGGTGGTCGATAGTGTATAGTCGAGCATTAGATAGCAAGCTACTCATGACTCGAGAAGGTGGAGGCATGAGATTGTATTACGTAATATACCACGCGACTGATTTGTGTTCCAGGTCCGAAGGGGGGTTGAATGAACAGGGATAATATGACAACAAACATTAGAGACATTACCATATACAGCCATATACATACCATATACTACTATACAACCACATAGCATGCCTGTATCTACATAGACAGTGCACATATCAACGACAACGACCATCGCCGTCAACCACTCTCTTTTAAAAAGTAACGATTTAGCAATCAACAAGCATGCCAGAAGTAAAAGAAAAGGTCGTGCCCCCATCCCCACCTCTTCATATCAGGGATAATGAGGGTCGGGCTGTGTACATGCGAGTGGGGTTCTTGGGCGAGGTATGTCTGAATAACTGGCTTCTTCGTATTGCAGAGACTGATATCAGGGTGGTTTCGCAAGAGTATACGAGGTGAAGGATCAACAATCGCATCACCGGGCGGTCAAGGTCATTTCGAAGCTGTCTGTACGGTCCAAGAAGAACAAGACAAAGGTAAGTGAAGGTCTACAGTATTCTCTGACTCTCGCTGATGGGTCCAGCTATGGGCAGAGATCAAATTACATCAAATGCTATCTCACCCAAACATTGTCAGATTTGACGATTGTTTCGAGGATGAAGAGAATGTTTACATGGTCTTGGAGTTATGCGAGAATGGAGTAAGTGTCCATCAGCGAATGAGCGTATCTGGCTGATAATCTAGAGCATGATGGACCTACTGAAACGTCGGAAGCGGTACAGTGAGGCCGAAACTCGGTTTTACCTTGTCCAATTGGTCGGAGCTTGTGGGTATATGCACCAGACCAACATCATTCATCGGGACTTGAAGCTGGGCAATCTATTCTTTGATGGGCAGATGAACCTCAAAGTCGGGGATCTGGGACTAGCGGCTCTGATTGAGAACCCAGGGGATCGAAAGAAGTGAGTCCATCATTCCCTCAGAGAAAGAATCAGACTAATGTACTAGGACGATTTGTGGAACACCTAATTACATTGCACCAGAGGTCCTATTTGATGCTGCCAATGGACACAGTTTTGAAGTCGACATCTGGTCCGTCGGTGTTATCATGTGAGCTCAGTTCTGCCCACCCTCTCGGACTAGCCCGGCTGATTGTCAGATACACAATGTTAGTGGGCAAACCCCCATTCCAGACCAAGGATGTCAAGGCAATCTACAAGCGAATCAAGGAGAACCGATATGAATTCCCAACGGATAAACCAATATCGTCGGCAGCTGAGAACCTAATTACGGCTATCCTCAATCCCAATCCAGGTACGTCCCATGCATCTTGGGGAACGAAAGTACTGACAACGTAGATGAACGGCCTAGCGTCGAGACAATCCTGCACCATCCCTTCTTCACGAATGGCGCATTCCCAGATCGAATACCGTTATCCGCTCACGACGCTGAGCCCAGCTTTCGACATATTAGCGAGTCGGCTAGTCGTCAGAATTTCAAGCAGGCTTGCAAGAATGCCCGTGTCGGCGTGGCTTTTTCCGCATTCTTGGACCAGACTACCAAGAGGACGGCCCTTGGTCCATCGATCGTCAAGCAGGAACAGGATTTCCAAAATGCAGTTCAGCCTGGATCACCCATCTCTGCTCTTCTTCAGTACGTCCTTGTTTCCGGCAGAAGCATGTCACTGACCATGTAGCTCCGCAAAACAGCCTCTTGTTCGCGCGCCAAACGCTATAAGGGAACCAGCCTTGATACGCAAGTTGGCCGCAGCTGGTGCTCAAGCGACACTTTCACCAGTCCGCAAAGCCATGAATGGAAAGGAGAATGCCGAAGCTGGTCCATCGCGAGGGCGAAGGCGGATGGAACCCGTTGGCGAGGAAGAAGAGGAGGAGGAAGAGGAAGCGGCAAAACCAAAACCAAGGGACGAGGCTCTCGATGAAGCACTGTACCAAAAGGCTAGAGTCGTCACTGGGAATGTGGCCTTGTTTGGCAGGGACCGCAATGAGGAAGTCAACGATCGGGATAACATGGAGCCAGGAGCCGATACGCATTTCGGTCAACCTCGGAGAAGTACCGTTCAACCATTACCACCACGGAGATCCGTTGCCGCTTCGCCTCCTCGCAAAGCCATGGCGCCGGCTCGAGTGGTGCCTGTCCCTGCCCCTGCTGCCCCACGAGAAATTAGACCAGCAAAGCCACGAACCAGCTTGTTCGAGTCTGTCGCCAGGACATTGGCGGATGCTCTTCAAATGGCTCAGACTCCTGGTGGATTTTACTCGTCAGGTAAGTTTTTCGAGACGTCCATATATGTGTAGGCTAACGGGGTAGCTGTCCCGCTGCGACCAAAAGCGCCAAAGGTGTTTGTGGTCTCATGGCTGGATTACTGTACGAAATACGGAATGGGATTCGCCATGGCAGATGGAACAGTCTGTGTCCATTTCAACGATTCATCAAGTTTCGTCCTAGCCCCAGGGAAGCAGTATGTCCCTCCTTCGACCCCAAAAGAAAGCTTACATTTCAGACACTTTGATGCGATAGAGCCTTCCAGAGGTCAAGGCGATCTACTCCACGGTCTACGCACGAATTACCCAATTGAAGAATATCCTCGAGAATTGAGTAACAAGGTATACCTCATGAATAGCTTTGAGGGGTATATGATGGATCGATTATACGGTGATGCGGAATATACGTATGTTGATGAGACTCTCACAACGGGGATGGTCTTTGTTACGAGATATTTGAGGATGAGGCATGTTCTTCTGTTCCGACTGAGTAACGATGTTCTTCAGGTATGTCCCCATCTTAACCCCCCACGAAGGACCATGACTGACTTTCAGTTTAATTACTTTGATCATACCAAATTGATCCTCTCCGAGGGCGGGCTGGTTGTCTCCTTTATCGACAAATACCATGTCCTACGTACATGGAGCTTAGAAGCGCTCCTAGCCCCAATGGATGCCGATATCAAAGCCCGAGAGAAGAAGAGAGTTGAATCCGTGTTGCACAAGATCGCTTATGCCAAGTAAGCCCCACTAACCCCTACATCGTAGAAAGTGAGCTCATGGAACAGGGACGTATTGATGAAATATGTGGTACATGGTCACCCTGCTACGGAACCTTTGCCTACCGAGACACAAGCAAAGAGTAAGAGTCGGCCGCATGATCTTGGAAGAGAGAGGGGTGAGAACAGAGAACAAGTTCGCCCAATCCGTTGAGAGCGAGGGTGTTTATTGGGGTATTTCCAATTGATCATTTTGGAAGGAGTTGTAGCATATAACACCATGAATCATTCTTGCAGTCTTTCAGCTGCTTGCGATCGTGATCCTCCGGACATTGAACACATATTGCTCTCGACCGACTGAGCGGACTGAGATAGAGCATTGCATGTTGATGATGTAATTACAAGAACTTAGCAAAGCGTTCTTCTTGACCCGCCGCCAATGGGCAATATTTGAGAGGATCAGATTTAATCTCCTCCAAATACTGCTTCGCCTTGGAATTACCCAATCTAGCTAACATCAGACGTAGAGCAGCGAGCTCTGCCCCCTCTTCCCCTGGCAGAAACATTCCGCTCTCATGTGCGCTCTGTTCTAACTCCAATAGGGTCGACAATAACGGGATCGGCGTATTTTCCATATGAGCGTCATTGTCTCGTGCCGCCACCGATGCCGCCGAATCTATCTTAGCGATGGCGTTTTTGTTGAAGTATTTGCTGATGTCCGGATGATCTGAGATTTCGTTGGCAAGTGTTTCCGGGAATTTGCCAGGATGATCTAAAAGTCCTGTGAGTTTCGTGCCGTACTGAATCAGTCAGTAAAGAGGAGCCACAGCACAGCAGAACGGACATACCGATCCGGCTGGAACCCAAGTCCCACTCTTACACCAATCCCTCGCGAGCCAACCTAAGATGCCCAGCATCGCCTTAGGTTTCAGTAGTCTAGACCGATGTAAGCGGTCTGACTATTGGGATCAGCTCAGGTGCGGTCGGATGCAAAGTGCTCAGTCAAGAGGCTTATGTGAGGATCACAGTGGACATGCGTCTAGATGGAGGACATGGAATCAGGCCAGGAGAGATCGAGACTGAACTGAACTTACCTTTAACACTCCGAGCTCAAGTCTGGTATCCCTCAGATCGGTCGTAGCCGTAGTCAATGCAACTAATTCAGTCGCATGCAAAGCGTTGGTTTTTTGCAATTCGACTCGTACCGACTTCAATTCTTGCAACATTTCCTGAAACGTCAGTCGACATGGATCATGTGGCTATACGACAAGGACTGGAATCGTGAACAACGATGATGGTGCAGAATGATGGGGGGTGATTGGGGTTCATGAAGGTTGGTGTCTGTTGTACTCACCTTGTTCGTGCGCAACAACTCCGAAGCGTATGGGTTGATGAAGACATCGATCTCCATTGCAGTGGACTGCGTTGAGGTGGAACGAGGAAAGATCGCCACGGCTTCCGGATCGGTGTCTGTTGGCAGATGGGGTAGAAGATGATGTCGCATTGCTTGGATGTTGTCGGGGTTGGCGACTGACATGGTTACGCTTGAAGAAGGCTGATTTAGGTGACAGGTAACCTCCTCTTTGTTGGGTGTAATGAACTTCATGTCAAACAGGGACTGGAATATGTATATGCACTGAGTAATTGAGGTGTTGAAATGTGTATGATAGATTGAAGGGATGAAGGGTGGAGTGCTCTTTATTAGTTGAGTTCAGTGTTGTGAGACATGCTCGACTCCGCCGGACCCGTTGAGTCAACTCATGCACGTTGAAAGACCTGAACGCACAAAATGCATGATCGGATCTCCGGATCTACTGCTCGGGTCCATCTTCTCCCGGTTCACCCATCGTCTGGACTCCGCCTCCACTTGCTCCACCCTCCTCGGGTCTCCTGGCTGATACAATATCGTCCACTCTCAATAGCAGAGTTGCGGACTATGGGTCAGCTGTATTCAGAAGGAAATTGTGGTGGGTAGTTAGACGGTGAAAAAAATGATAAGAGCGTGCCCTGGAAAGTAAAGGATGAAGATGGAGGTGGAGAGGATGAGAGGCAATGAAGATGAATTAAGAGGCGATGAAGGACTTGGTGACGTTGAAAATGTACTTACCTCGATAGCAGTCTTGAGAGTCTGGATCTTGACACTTGCTGATTCAAGTAGACCGTACTCCTTCATATCGGTCATTTTACCAGTATCACCATCAACACCATAATTGTAGTGGCCTTCCAAGTGTTTTGCCTATACATTAGTATGTAACAGATATCATGTATAAATGGGACTCACCCTCAACTCTGTTAATGTCCTGATAACATTACCACCACAGTTCTGGATCAGAGTCCTTGGGATGACCTCCAAAGCCTCGGCAATAGCTTTGTATGGTGCTCCTGCGACACCAGGGAGTAATTTGGCCTTTTCACTTAATGAGACAGAGATGGCCATTTCGGTAGCTCCTCCTCCTGGAGCTAGGATTGGGTTGAAGACGACATTTCGGGCGACAGACATGGCATCTGCGAGATTTCGGTCAATCTCGTTTAAGATGTCTTTAGATGGTCCTCGTAGGAGGATTGTACACGCTTTTGGCGATTTGCATTCATCCAAGAATGAGAAGTACCTGTTTGTTAGCTTGATCGATAGAGAGGAAGCATTAGATTTACTCGTCACCGAGCTTCTCAATGTGGAACATTCCACATTCTGTTCCGACGTCTGCGTCCCTCAAGTCTTCGATTCGGTTGACGATGGTAGCTCCGACAGCTCGGGCGATTCGGTTGTTGTCGGACTTTCGTACACGACGTAGAGCGGTAATGTTTGCTTTTAGCAAGTAGTGCTGAGCGAGATCTAGATGTCAGTTTTAGCCGCCTTTGGACACGAGCCAACTCACCAGATACACCCTTCTCTGTAAAGACGAGATCTGGCTTGAACTCGATAATCTTTTCACACATGGCCTTGATCTGTTCCTCCTCAATCTGTAGAACCCTGTTCCAATCCTCTTCCTTTGAAATCTCAATGTTGGTCTGACTCTCTCCCTTCTTGTACTCTAGCGGACAATCCAAAAGAACGATTCTTGGGTTGGCAATCTTTCTCCTCATTTTAGGGTGGGTGACATCCTTGTTGATCATGACTCCCTGCAATACTCGACAATCCTCAATCTCTCCTCCTGGAACCTTCTCGACTCGTGCGTATCGCTTAATGTCGACAGTCTTGATGTTCAAGTTTGACATGCCGGAATCCTTGCCGGTGACATTACCGACTAGACCATTTTCAGCCTCGGCAGTGACGGCGACAGTCTTGACGGCTTGTAAGGCGAGGGAACACATGAGGTCGGACCATCTCGAGGAGAACTTGGTTCCGATAGAGGTTTTGATCAAAGCGAGCATCTCGGTCTCGGAAGAGATATCGACGGGTTGCGAGATTCGAGAGATTGTTTCCAAAGCATCATTGAGAGCGGCTTTGAATGCTCGGATGATGACGACAGGGTGGATATTTCGTTCAAGAAGGGGGAGGGAGTAAGCTAAGATCTCTCCAGCTGTAGATTAGCGTTGCGTGGAACGTTAGGGTAGACGCAGAACGCACCAAGGATGATGACACTGGTTGTTCCATCTCCAACTTCCTCATCTTGCGTCCTCGACAACTCAATCATCGATTTGGCAGCGGGATGGGCAACATCAATCTCTCGGAGAATAGCATGTCCATCGTTGGTAAGGCTGCTCGTCAGTTCTGCTCTCATTCAACCTTGAACATGAACTGACAGAATACCACCCATAGGGTCGAGAATCATCTTCAACATCGCCTTGGGTCCCAAACATGTCCTGATGACATCTGCTACTGTCTGTAACTGTCAGCTTGGCTCTCAAGTATAATGGACATGGCTTACCTTGGCAGCAACGATATTAGCGTTCTGAGCTTTCCTTCCAGATTGACGCTCAGGCCCAACATCTGATTGTTAGCTTCTGCCCTCCCGTTCTCGCACTTTGTAGCTTACTCATGACCATCATCTGACCTGACATCTTGAATAGATATAGGTGATTATGGGTTCAAGTAGAATGAGTATATGTATAGGGGTAGAATTGAATGGAATTTCAGAACATAGAGTCAACGCGTTGCGCGAAGTAGATTGATAAGAATGTTAGAATACCACGTCAGAGGATATTTCACCTGTCCTTACCCCTCTCTGTTCCATTGACGATAAGATACTCAGTCATATACACAATGAGACCAACAGCATTCTTACTAAAACGATCAACATGGAAGGGTATGCTATCGTTGACCACAGTCTGACAGGAGCTAATGATCAGGTCCATACTTCACAGCCTTCCCATCTCTAGCCGCATCACTCAAAAATAATACACCCATCTACACAAAATCGAGGGCATGTACAGTCGTACCCAACTTCGTTGGACTCAAGTTCATGGTCCACAACGGGAAGGATTTCACACCAGTACAGATTTCCGAGGAGATGGTCGGGCATAAGTTGGGAGAGTTCTCGGCTACTAGGAAGAGATTCAGCTATAGGTAAGTCATCTTCTTCGGGCCTGACCATCTCTTGGCGATGAATCAGGGGTCGGAACTACGCACCATATCTTGTGCTGACCACTAGACAAACAAAGAACAGATAATCGATTAGAGGAGTGGAATTGTTGTTGTACTTCTTGCATTGCATCGCATATCATCATCGCGCTGTTGGGTGATCTGGCTGCTTATGAAAGCTACCGTCGGAATGCCTGACAATAACCCGCTACTCACTCAAGAGACACACACCCTCGTCTGGAGCCGCTGTCCTCACCTCGCTCCACGAGATGGGCGAGGACAGAACATCTGAGCCGCTCAAACTATTCCCCCCGAGACCTGGCGGTCTTCAACCTCCTAGCTCGTCCCTCTGCTATACTTGTCCCCTCATTTTGAGATACCCAAGACCCTCCAAGTTCTCTTTGCATGTGAGCCGCGTTTGAACTCCATCTGCAATCAATCCGGTCGTGCCCACCCGGAAATTGCCATGACGCGTGAATCGTCTTTGTGCTTTCCGTTCACCACTTTATCACACATTAGCGCCTAGATCCCGTTGTCCAGGTAGTCTACAGCTCCTTCAAGGCTCTTGATCACGTTGGAATGGATCAGTACGTGTCCCAGGAGGAGGCGTTGCAGAGGCCAACGGAGGCGGAAATCAAGTGCGTCATACCTGCCAACAGCATTCATGCTGAGACTACAGATCATCATGGCGAGCTATCTATTCTGATCCACTCGTCTCACCGTCGACCTTCAAGGCTGTGGCAGTGTCTAAGCAGGGTTTAGGAGAGGTCTCGGAGGATGGGGGGATCACGCTGCGGTCTGTCTATTGGCGGGTCCGTCCACTGTTCGTTCTGGTTGAAATGAGCTGAAGATATAGCATTATCACGACCTCCTACCTTCACCTACCTCTCTCGATCAATTCACCGACGCCCTCTATGCTACGAGACAATCCTACGCGAGATTAAGAAGACGATACCTCCTAGCCCCAGACGGCAGATGGGCTTCCGACTGTTCGCCCCCTCTGCCAGACCACCTTGATTCTCCCGGAGCTGGGCCTAGTCGACCCACATCTCCTGGTACAAAAGAATGGGATCCGCTCAGTTTGGAAAGTGAGAGTCCATGGAAAACATGGTTTGCGCATCAAGATCTAAGGGCGACTATAAGGCAGGATGTGGATAGGACTTTTCCTGATATCCCCTACTTCGAGTCGGAGAGGGTAAGGAAGTGTATGGTTTCCATACTATTCCTATACTCCATCTTGAATCCCGATGTCGGATATCGACAGGTATGTCCCTGTGAAAAGTGGAGCTGATGGTAGGGAATGCACGAATTATTAGCCGTCTGTTTCTGGGCAATTGATAGGGATTCTATCCTACCCGACACGGATGGATTACAATCGCCGTTGGCAAGGGACATCATGGACGATGCGATGCGAGCTACGCTCGATAGGCGTTATGTCGAACATGATGCTTACGGCCTCTTTGCAGAGATTATGAAGTCTGCAAAGACATTCTACGAATGGAGAGCGGAAGAGGGGACCGTAAGTCTTCTGACCCTTACGACACGGGACTTAGCTTATGAGACAGCGATCTGGGAACACGACATCTCGAGCACCGGTCATTACGAGATGTCAGCACATCCACAATAATCTGATTGCCAGGATTGATCCTCAATTATGGGAACGACTAGAGACAGAAGGTGTCGAAGCTCAAATATGGGCCATGTATGTTCACCCCCAGAATGACTGCTAGATAACTAATGAATAGTCGTTGGCTCCGACTGATCTTTACTCGGGAACTCCCTTTTGGGATAGCGCTTCGGATCTGGGATGGACTGTTCGCTGAGGATCCGGGATTGGGATTACTTGATTTCATTTGCGTTGCCATGCTCCTTCTTATCCGGAATGAACGTAAGTGATATCTATTCATGACGCCGAGAACCCTCACTGATCGAGCAGTCATTGAAGCGGATTACCCAACTCTTCTCACTCAGCTCCTTCACTACCCAGCCCCATCGCCCACTTATCCATTCGACCCATCCCTAATCCTCTCCCAAGCAATCTTTCTGAGGGGGAATATCTCTCCAGCAAGCGGGGTTGAGATCGTTCTCCAGAATCAAGATATCCTGGGTATAAAGGCACAACCACCAGAACGTGATCGCTCAGAGGAGCCTGAACGCATCAGAGGACAAAGAGCACCCAGGGGTCGACCCAGTCAAGGACAAGTACAGGCTCAACAGAGGGGAGTACAAGGTTTCGCGCAGGGGTGGATCGATAAAGCCCAAGCTGCTGGGCTCGATAAAGCTGTTCTATCAGCTGTTTCCGATCTAAGAGTATGTCATCCACTTTATACTTGATAAGTGTAAGCTGACGAAATAGCGTAATCTACCCGATACATCTTCTGCGTACTCGTATCTGCCCAATCTGCCCTTCTCGCCGCTCAATGCCCCTACTCGTGATGGGCAATTCTCTGCCATCCCAACATCCAGCTCGGCTCTACCTAATCGAACAACTCCAAACAATACGTATTATCCACCACCCATCCCGACCCCTTCCAACTCTACCGAAGCCCTTCAAGCTCAAATAAGGGATCAAGAGAGACAAATGGCTGAATTAAGATTAGCGATGCTAGGTATGGGAAAAGCTATGGTCGGATACCTTTCCGAAAACGACACACATGGGTTGGAGAAGGTCAAAGATGGATTACTGGGAGCTGGAGGTGGGGATTTGGACGAATTGGTGAAAGAGTGGGCCTGGCATGATGGATTGGAACGAAGTGCTGTCAATGGTCATGGACCTAATCCTTCCACACCGATAATTCAAGAAGCGCCCAAACATGCCGTTCCGACTATGGGTACACTCAATACCCCACGTGGATATCCTTCGCCTGTTTCATCGCCATCAGTCACACCTGCCAAGCCGCCTTTGACACTATCAAGCCGGACCGATAGTGGTCCTCTCAGCAGTCTGCCGAGGGTACCTCAGACTGCTCCCCTTGCTCGGTCCCATCCACGATCTAGGCTAAATGCGAATATGCCAATAGAACAACCAGAACGATCTGAAGCCGATCCTCTGGGTAATTTGGGTGTAAGTCAAACCGTTCGCAACCGCCAACAACAAAGCAAGTCAGCGTCAAGTGGTGATCCATTAGGAGTTGGCCCTTTATAATGTCAGTACCAATGGAAGTTGCGAGATATCATATTCGTAATCATGCATTCTTGTTTTTGTCATTTTAATGTTTCTAGATACAGACATGATGGATAACTACGGAATGAAGTAGTGGGGTAACTACAATGAATGGTTCTAAACTACACGGGATGATATGAGACTGGATCTAGAGCAATTCGTAACCTTCTTCCTTATTCTCTTTTCCTTGTACTTCTGATTCCTTCTTCTCGTCTACTTTAGGTTCGGAAGTGTCGTCGGAGATAGTCTTGACAGCTTCGGCGAATGTTGATGGTTTCTCGTCGACAGTCTCTGCAGCCTCGGTCGAAGTAGTATCAGGCTTGTCGGCACTGGCAGGAGTCTCCTCGGCGACATCTTCCACATGTACCGCCTCGTCATTCTCATTCTCATGATCAGAGGTAGAGCCAGTGCACCAACTTTCACCCTCACTGACTTCTCCAGTCGTATCCCTCCTCTCCTTGACCTCGGCCCAATAATCATCCCTCTTTCTCTCGAGTTTCTCAATTTCGCCCTCGACTGCTTTTACAACATTCTTTCTTCGTCTTCTGACTTCCCTATTTCCGTTAGAAGCTACTCCATCCGCTTGGAGGAGGAGTTGGAGAAGTCGATTGTTTTGAGCGTGGTATGGTTTGTTGGTCTTGTTGTATAGCAGTGAGGGGGAGGAATCGGTAGTTTGTGGGCCGAAAGATAGGGTGGTTGGGAAAGTGAATTGAGATTTAGCGAGAGCTAATTCGGATTCGATATTGGCGAGAGCAGACATTGACTCGGAGATAGCTTTCGAACTATCGACCTCGGTCTCGGTCTCAGCGGCAGGAGCAGGAGCTGGAGTAGTATCAACTGGAGCGGGAGTGGAAGTAGCGGCGGGAGCAGGAGCAGGAGTAGGAACAGCCTTCTTTTCACCCTCAGCTACTCCTTTTCCCTTACCCTCGGACTTTTCCTGCGATCGTTCCTTGAAAGCAAGCTCGACATTACCAAGGATATCTCGGACAAAAGGTGGTAGGCCGTGGGATCCGGATAGATATTCGGCTAGATCGACTGGACCTCTTGATTGAGGTTGGGCGGAGGACGAAGGAGCGGATTTGGGGGTAGCGGTGGATGGAGCGGGAGCGGGAGCGGGAGCAGGAGTGGGTATGGCACTGGGTCCAGCTTCATCCTTCTTCTCTTCCTTCTTCTCCTCAGGCTGATCAGGGGAGAATTCAAGTCCGAATTGATTAAGGAACTCGTTCAAACCCTCTGGAACCTTGTTGACCTTGTTGGAAACGGCTTCACCTAATTTCGATTCTGGGTCGACTCGTAGACCGAGGAAAGTGGAGAGGAGGTCGTTGATGGCTTCGGGGAACTCGGATTTCTTCTCCTCAGCAGCGGGCTTGGCGACTGGGGTAGGCTCGGCAACTGGAGTAGACTCGACGACGGGGGCGGACTTCTCGACTGGAGCAGAAGTGGTATCCTTCTTTTCGACGGGAGCAGTGGCCTTCTCCTCAGCTGGAGCGGCTTTGTCGTCGGTAGGGAGTTGAAGACCAAAGAGAGCTCCGATCCATTTGTTGAAAGCGTCGAGATCGGCTTGAGATTCGGACGCACCCTCAGCCTGAGCCTGAGCAGGGGCAGAAGCGGGCGTAGGTACTTCCTGTCGTCGAGCGCAATGTCGAGCACATTGTCGTCGTCGATGTTCGTTGACAGCTTGTTGTCTCTCGTGGATTGCTTGTTGTCGTTCAACCTCGGCTTGTCGTCGCTGGTTTTGAATTTCTGCAAATCGAGCCAATTCGACTTCCCTTGCCCTTCTAGCCAATTCAATCTCCCTCTCTCGTTGGGCTTTAGCATAAGCAAGAGCTACTTCCCTCTCTCTCATAGCTCTAGCCAAAGCGATCTCTCGTTCTCGTTGAGCTACTTCTCGTTCTCGATACTGCCTAGCCAAAGTGGCTTCCCTCTCGATTTCCTGCCTGTTGATCTGTTCGAGTTGCTTTCGTCGTTGAATAGCTCGAAGGTGGGCGATAGCAGCTCGTTCTTCATCTTCGATCGAGTATTCGTCATCATCGTGAACGGGGGCGGGTGAGGGGGATGGAGAGTAAAAGTTAAATTGGGGAGTGGCGAATGTGTGTGGTTGAGGGATACCGTAACCATAAGGCGAAGGTTGGGATGGGTATCGTCTCTGCTGCCCAAGTTGAGCAAGCTGAGCAAGGTGTGGGTTGGTGTAGTATGACATCGTTGTTGGTTGGCTGTTGTTTGTTGTTTGTTGTTTGATAATATAGTAGTATGAGTGAATGAATTGATTGATTGATTGTTAATGAGAAAGAAGAATACGTCAGTAAAGGAACTCCTTTATATATCATCTGAACCCTATCGAACGCTTTGTCACCTCCCCGAACTCGGCCTCGTGTAGGGTGTGTACCGCACTGAGTAAGCGTGTTGTATACCTCGGGCAGAAGAGTCTGGAAATACGTGGATGAGAGTGGAGGATTATAGAATAGCGTAGAAGGATCTGGTGCCCCCCTTTGACCTTCTAGTAGATTCTTGCCTGATCGGGTAATTCCTAGATTTATCCATCATTACCTCGCGTCCCCTTGATCCACTAGGGACAGGTACTCAGACTCAGACCCATCAGCTATGAGATGTGAGCCCAGTCGCGGAGATATATGCTGGATGTCCCTCATGTACATATCTGCCAATTTGTGATCATACTATGACATCCTCTATGTAGGTCTATCTTCCGACAACTCGTAATCATAAGCAGCATCAACACCTCCAGGATCACGTCTCCGTCCATTCCTCCCTCTACCCAACATACCCACCAGCCCAGCTGTCCTTATCTTCACCCAACTCAATCCCACCTCTAGCGCATATTCCAACCCATTACCCCTTACTCCGCCTATTTCTTCTTCTTCCTGCCAAGAGTCTCCCCAGCCGTTCCATGAGCCTGAGGAGTCGTGGCGCGTATGACCCGTTGGTTTGGGTTGGGAGGAACGGTGGTGATGTGTGAATGCTTCGTGGCGGAGGACATCTTTTACCGTGACTAGTCCCACTAAGGAACCTTCTTGGCTTACTAAAATTACTCGGGGTCTACCATTAGTACTCGCACAATGCTGTTGAAACATACACTCACCCCATACGCCTGAACAGCTGCATGACAATCTCGAGCGGCATTTTGGGCGAAACACTGAGAGCAGTCTACCATCAGCAACACCTCACCACCTGCAGATGATGACTTACCACATCGACATACTGCCCAAAGTCAACTTCATTGACTTCAGATGCGCTAGGTCTACGCTGGTCCAGATTGGGTGATCTCGCAGTATGACGGCCTGGGATGACGATATCGGGTACAGACAAGTGGCTCGCGCCGCTGGAGTCGCCTGGTAATGCTTTGAAAGTACATGTAGCATTGGCGGAGAGATGCCGCGTACGCATCGCCTTATCTATCTGCATCAGCTGATGTACAAGCATTTGTGCAAAAAAGCTCACCTAGCGCGTATCGTAGTTCTGCTTTATTGACGAATCCGACTATGGTTCGATCTTCCTCGTTTCGAACCACAGGGAACCCTTGGTAGCTCGTACTCTGTACAATCTCGCCTATCTATCAGTTGCGCCCATTGTCGAAGATTGTGAGACGCACTGATTTCCTGCAAAGGCATACCCGATGCTTTCATGTATGTCAAATCCTTCTTCATGACATGCGCGACTGCCATCAGCATCGCACCATGTAGAGATAGCTGTACTCACTAGGCTCGAAGGAAGCATCATGATCCGCCTCCTTGTCCTCTTTTTCCAAGAAGGGAAAACCGTTGAATCGGATGACTTCATCTGCCATTCCTCCACCTCCGATCTGGTCGCTTACAGCCTTGGTCACCAATATCGTGATCTGTCATCAGCTGTGGCTCTGTCAGGTGTGAACGAGCTCACCATGACTGGAAGAAGGTAGTTCAGTGCACCGGTCAGTTCAAACATGATGACCACAACAGTCACTGTCAATCTCGTGACCCCACTAGCCAGTCAGCCACCTCTCCGTCGACATTCTTGACGACTCACCTCAATGCGGCGGCAGCCCCTAGATAGGCATAGGTTCCAGGGGTGATACAAGGCGCATCAGGCTGACAAGCAGCAAACCAAGGAGCATCGGGAGCAGAGCTACTGATCAGCGACTACAATATTTACAAGTAAAGAAATGGACTCACGCATGCAGGGCCTTGACGACTATACCAATCATCCTTCCGAAACAAGCGCCGACCGCCATGGACGGGACGAAAATACCACAAGGAACTTTACAGCCGTATGAAATGATGATGAAGCCTATACGGATGATGGTGGCTAATAAGAGTGAGTTGACCATTTTCCATTGTTCAGACGATCTACTATGTTAGCTTGTACACATACGGAGAGTCGATGAGCTCACTGGCAAAGACCATTATGATCACCACCACCCTCGCATTCTCTGAATAGTAGAGACATCATCTCAGTCATATCAATCCGCAAGAACCGATTGAGGTACCCAATAATAGCGGAGATGGTAGCTAGCGTGACTGCCTCTGCGACACCATGAGCCGCGAGGTTTTTACGTCGGAAAGCGGCCATTTGAAGATTGAATTTGATTACTAGTGCTCCATATAGACCCTTTTCGTCAGCTGAGCACAAATGTGAGAAGGGGACATACACCAAAGATCCCAATCAGGACGAAAGCGGGTAGCTCAAAGTAATGCCAATCTCGATCGTAGGAGACTTGGAACAAGACTAGCTTTCCTGTACGGAAAGGATCCATAGACTGGGATTAGTTGACATCTAACGAAGGATGAATGGACGTACCGCCAGAGTGAAAGTAGCTACCAGAGCACAGATGAAACTATGCCACATTGTCCTAGCTGAGAATGTTTGGTTCATTTCCTTAAAGTCAGCTTGAATGCCATATGTTGTGAAGCCAGGAGCTTACCTCTATTGCAAATAGTACACCACCAATAGGTGATCCAAAAGCCACTGCGACCCCTGCTGCACTTGAGGCTGTTACAATCTCTCGCATTTTCGCTGATGATCAGTCAAAATCGAGATCAAGGGGACATACAGTGACTTTGATCATAACGCCTGAACCGCCTCGCAACGACATTCCCAAAACTACATGCGACGTGTACGGATGGTCCTTCCTTCCCTACCGAGAGTCCTGATCCGATCGCTAAAGGCTATCCATCAGCTGAAGTCCAGGACGAGTGCTGCCAGCTCACCAATGTCAAACCTTTGATGAAGAACGTCTCGACGTCCAAGAAACCTTTAATGATGAATCCACCTAGAATGCACTTGATTTCCGAAATTCCAGAACCGGCTGCATATGGCGCGAACGCTCTGACCAAAAAGGCGGCCGAGAACGAGAACATTGCCTACATGTCAGCTTGAATTCACCCAATGACAGCGAGCTTACGGCAAAGATGATATAGAAGAGGTACCTGAATGGCTCGATGCCTCCCCAATTCCTCCATTCTGAACATCCTTCCCCCTCGGCTGAGACTTCCAAACAGCAGAATTTCTGGGATAACCACCAGCCTGTGGTACAATATCCCATCTTTAGATCTGAAAGCCAGACTGTCATGATTGATATCAGAGCTGCACTGAGTCCGATGCCGACACCTTCGAATTAGTACCGATCGAGATGATGATGACTTAGACTGACCGACTAAGGATAAGACGACCCATGATTCTCCTTCTTCTAGCACTTGAGATATCAGTCTCCAGATATACCCTAGGAACCCATCCATTTGGTCTAGTCTAGCAAATATCGGATTGCGCCTCATAGGCCCTTTCGCCCGTATGTTTCGTTCATGCAGACTATCCTGTATCCAATCTATCATCAGCCCCCGAGATTGTATGTCTCTTCAAGCTGTACATACCAACAGTTGTGAAATCCTCGTAACGCCTAACAGCATTCAATTCCTCTTCCTCTTTTCCCTCTATTTCCTCGGTAGCTCCTCCAGTGGACGATTGACCGGTCAATAACGGATCATCTGGATCGCCATATTCTTTTGGCGGATAGGACATGGTTATCAGTCCAATATCCCGCCGTTAGAGGCTAAGTGTGGTATGTATACGGTTAACGAGACTCAGGACATGTAAAGTGGAGGGATCTACGCGTAATGAAATAGGCGCGCTGGGAAACATTAACTCCTCTTTCAAATCGCACTGTAACCTCAACTACCACATTACACCACCATGAACCCAGAAGCGGGTCCTTCATCACAGCCTACAGCGAATGGTGAAGGTTCGAATATCCCGATGGAAGTCGATTCCAGACCTACAACTCCGGTCGTCAATGGAGAGCCGACATCGAAATTCAAGGGCAAGGGTAAAGACATTGATTGGTGAGTCTTGATACTTCTCAGAAGCGCACACAATACCTCGACTATCCTACATGGCTCGTGGATATCCTGTGGCAGATCAATGCTCCCTCAGCAGCCTCTGTGCCCCTTGCTATGAGAAAACCAGTCGAAACGTCAAGTATGGAGCTAATGTATTAGGGATGCCATACGAACGGTCAATCTCGGCTCTGGTCCATCAACAGGTCCATCAACTGGAACAACGTCCTCGACATCTAGTACTCGCTTCCTAGCCCTCTCGCCTGTTCCCTCACCATCCCGCCAGAATCCAGTAGTTACCCTTGATCAAGTACCCCTTAGACGCCGTACATCCAAGGATACCGACTCTTCCAACCTCGATTCAAACAGTTCAACAACTCTACCAATGGGCCGACCACTCCCCGATACTACCGCTTCGCAACCACCCGCCAAGAAATTCCGCCCCCTTGGCGCAACTCCCCTTCCACCAGATCCACCTACAGTCCAGCATCTGAGAATTTTACTGGAACCAGAACATGTTGATATGAACAGACCCAGGCAGTTCTTTGATTATCTACGTAAACGTGATGGTCAACCTCCTAGGGTTGTATTGTCGCCTCCAGAGATCAAAGAGATTTTGGATAAAATGAAGAGGATCAATGAGATTTGGTTGAGGACGATGGGGGAGGATGAGGCCTGTGTGCAGTGCGTCGCCGAGTGGTTGAGGGAGTTTATGAGAAGTAAGAATCCCAAGATGTACGAGGGGATCGTCAGTCCAGCTATATGGGTAGGTCTTCATTCTCCAACTCCCCCACCCGCCCCACTTCCTTTGAGTATACCCTTGGCAGGGGAATCGTAACCACTCTCTTGATACCCACGCCATGAGCCGTCTTGATTACAACCAATACCACAACAGCCGTCACCAAAGCGCATCACTGTCCAGTGGACAGCGGTGTCGTTCCTGCTAATCAATGTTGCACTGCCGTCAAGGCCTCCAGGGTACATACACCATGTGTTGTGTGAAACATTCCAGGGGTCAGGCGGGACTAACTACTTTTCCATACTCTATACTGCTCGATGGAATACTATCATGCCCAATGCAGAATATCAACTGATTCCAAAAGGTCGTCTTAAAGGCCAAGCCTCCACTCAAAGTGTTGAAAGTATCACGTTTCGGTACATTGGCTCAGCAATGTCTCGAAATTGCGAAAAAGCAGAGTGAGTCATGCTGTTTTTTTTTCTCCCCACCAAAACCGCAGCCTCGCTGCGTCGCTAGAGGCAGGCAGCTGACGATAGATTTATCGAAACGGGAAGAGATTGAGAAAGCGGTCAAATATGTGGAGCAAATGTTGGAATCGCTCAAAAAGAATTCTAGTTCGAACCCCACCCCGGACCCTGCGCCCGGGTCTGGGACGACAACAGCATCCACTTCGACTGGGCCAGCGGATCCAAAGAAGCCTCTACCCAACTTCAAAAGAACAAATTCATCGTCTACATTGCCCAATGGTTCCGGACCATCATCTTCGACACCATCCATGCCGACCTTTTCCGCCGGACCCGCACCTGGACCTATACGTCCCCCATCAGGCCCCGATCTGTCCAAGCTCCTTGCGAGCATTATGCCTGTTGTCACCAACCTACCTAAACTCGAATCGACGAATCCTCCATCTCAACGCCCACCGCAGATGCCAATGGTTAGGCCAAAGCTCGAGCCTGGTGTACCTGACGGCGCACCGTATCGACCGCCTCCCTCCAATCGTGTTGCTGGGCCATCGGTGGCTTTCAGACTTGTAGCGGCACCTACTCCTATGGTGATCAAGCGTGAATCTGGCCTTCCTCCTCCATCAGCCACAAACACACACCCTCGTGGCAGCGCTTCCGGTCCTTCAACCGTATCACCTTCCCCTTCTGGGTCCGGATCAGTTTCCTATCCAGGGGACAACAATCGATGGTCTTCCGTCGCTACCCCTGCCGGGCGAAGTCGACCCTTTGACGACAAGAAGAGACCCAATTACCGTAATCAGGTAATTAGGTATCGAGACGAAGCTCTAGCAGAAGCTAGATTCTTTGCGCAGGATGAAGGAGAGGAGGAATGGGATCCATATTGGTGGGCATATGTATGTGGTCCTGTTTCATATTGATGACACCACTAATTCAGTAGGGCAAACTTGGCAAATTTGGTCGATCTAGCGGTAATATGGATAGAGATGAGGGCCATACAATGAAACACCTACATGGACATGAACCCGCTATCGAGTGGTATGATCCACCTGGTAAGTCTCATTCCGCTCACGAGTGATTGAACCTGACAGCAGTCTACGACACCCAAGCTACGACGGTACATCCCGTCCGTACGGCCGAATGTCAGGATCAAGATCAAAGAGAACGACCTATTCTAGCCGCATATTACCGAGACCGAAATGCGATTCCTCCAACACCAGATGAATCGAATGTCCGGATGGTACAAGCAGGCTATGGGACAGTGTTAATCCCCGAACTACCTCGAGCATATATCCCTCGTCCTCAACCATTACCACCCCAAATGGCCATGTACAACCCACCACTACCACCTCAACAGCCCCACCAAAGTTTTGGGAACGCTTATCGTCCTCGAGATATCCCATCCAACAATCATCCAATGCCGGCCGCTACATCTTCGTCGTTCAGACCGAGGAACCCACCCTCTGCCCCAACCCCAGGACCAGGTGGGATGTCATCTTCCTACCGCCCAAGAGATCGAGGTGCTTCTGCGCCCGCTCTACACGTTCCGAAACAGGAACCTTCCGACCCGCCCATTCGACGAGCAAGTACCCCCGGCCCCGGTGGTAATGTGATAATCAAAGCTTGGGAATCGGATAGTGCCAACCCAGCTCCAACGCTCGATTTACAGGGCACGATCCGTTATTGGCGAAGAGAAATGAGGCCTAGGAGACCGGCTCTGTTAAACCCGTTGACACCCCAGGAGATAGCTGAGAATACAAGACGTGTAAATAACGCTCCACCGTTCAATTATGAAAAGTGCGAGTTGGAGGGAGAGGATGACGAGGAGACAGAGTGGAAACCGGGTCCACCTTATCAGGGATGAGGTGAAGGCCGGCGATATCATTATTGTAGCCTACCTCTCAAGGGTAATGTATACCTTACAAGTATGCATATCAAGACCATCATACGATCTGCGCTTTCGTGCAATCCGTTAAAGATGGCGCATGTGAACAACATTTTCAATCACGATCAGTGTGAGGCCAGGTTTGCCTCTTTAGCGAATCTGGTCCGACTTATCAGGGATAGGAATGTGACCACAGTGGCATCGTTGTAGTGTATGTCCCAATAGATTGAAGACCTCCGGCTTATTGAGGATAGGATGATGGATGGCAGTATACTCATTGTAGTGAATGTAGCCATTGGAGGAATGTAAACCTCACAATCATGCATATCAAGATCACAATCACAATCAAAATCTGCGTTTCCATACAATCTTCCCATTTCTCTACATTTAACAAAGATTGAGACCATCAAGCAAGGGTACCCTATCACCGTCAGCATGTCTCGATGACATTAGCTGACCACTCACCATTGGGTCCCAAGGCTTGAGAACAGTCGCATGACCATCATCCAGTACCTTATTCCACCTCTTGTCGGCAATACTCCTAGGAACAACCACCTGGTAAACAAATTCCTTAAACCAGTCGGCAGTCATCATGAACCATCCCGCCTCACCAGCAGCCTCGGACCAAGAATTCTCAATCTTGTACCTGACCGGTCTGCCCTTCGTATCAAGGTGGACAGCAGTAATAACCATCGCGTGGGTCATACTGCTTTCTCCTGTTCGCAAACGCTGGGCTTTGTCCATGTTTAGGTCGTAGCCGAACGCAAGCTTGTAGTTATAGACTTCGGTATCCCAGATTCCTTTGGTTCGTTCAGAGTACTTTCCGGAGTCGCAACCGAAGAAAAGGGGAGTGTTGGCTTTGATTCCGGCGATGACTGCGTCTTCGAGGGCCTCGGTAGTTACGTTGACGTCTGTTTTGTGAGCCGAGACCGATTCACAAGATCAGGACGTACACTGGACAGGCCGC
Organism: Vishniacozyma victoriae; assembly: GCA_017654735.1. Taxonomy (NCBI): domain Eukaryota; kingdom Fungi; phylum Basidiomycota; class Tremellomycetes; order Tremellales; family Bulleribasidiaceae; genus Vishniacozyma; species Vishniacozyma victoriae. The sequence continues at coordinate 3,695,876 of JADPYG010000088.1, forward strand.
CCACCAACGACGTTCCCGAGCCTCTCAACAGTGTACAAACTCTCGTACTTGTTCCGTGGATCATTGATCAAACTGAATGAATCCTTGGGATCCATGTTCTTTCTCTTGCAGAACTGATCGTGGTACTCCTTGGGTGTTCCCTCCCATCGATTGTACTTGTTGTCTTTATCGTAGTATTCCCATACAAACGATTCAGATGGTCGAGGTGGGGATCCGAGAGCAATAGAAACGGTATTGAAGATTTCCTTCATGTACTTCGACTTGAGCTCCTTTGCTTGAGATGGCTTCGATCGGAGGTTCAGCGAGTATTCGCGAAGCTTGGAAGTGAGGACTTGGCCGAGCCTTGCTGATGCCATGGACGAGTATGAGTCGGGGTAAATCTTGTAGGGGACGATACCGTATTTCTCTGCCACTCAGCTTGTGTCTAGTGAAAATGAAGCTTACCGATGAGGTTGACTGCCATATCCCATTGACCACCATCTCCCACGGGCGATTGGTTCATGAAAGAGATAATCCTAGAATCTTCGTCTTCATCCGCCAAATCCAGCATGCTCCTGACTATCAGCTCGGACGATCGTGTGAACATACTCAAGGTAGTAATTCGCCTTCTCAAGCTTATCATAGAAGAACAAGTAGTTCTGAGAGAGCTGGAAGTCTCCGAGGTTCAACTTCTCGATGACATTGTATCGCAAGACGTTGGCTATGACTGTCAGCTGTTGCCCTAGAAATGGACAGCGGACATACTGGTGGCGAACAGCCAACATCTTCCACTGCTGTACTGATTGACCCTTGGACCAGGGTACTCTCCATTGGGACCAAGTCCCTTCAGGTTGAGGTTGAATATCTTCTCATCGTGCAAGATGGTCTTTCGGGAGGCAAGAGCCGCGACTGGGTCGACCTGGGACAAGACCAGTCGAGACAGGGCGAGGGTGCTGTCCTGATTGTCAGCGTCAGGCTTACACTATCAGAGACTGAACTGGGCCTACATCTTCAAGCTCGTTAGTCCACCTGGTGATATTGTCCGAGCTCAGGGCTTGTTCTACCTCGACCGAAGGCTTATCTGACTTTGGTGCATCATGCCTCTCTACGATCATCTGCTTCTCGTTGATCTCGGCAGGTGGGTTGACTGTGACTTTGGAGTAATTGCTTCCCATGGTTATTCGAGAAGTATGAGTGTGTTGTTTGAGAACAGCGAGTTCTGAGATGGCGTATTTGAGAACAAAGGGGAGGGGGGAGGTATCTCTAGTCACCCGAGAGCAACGCGTGACCGTTCAGTCCTTATCATCGGTCATCTCCGGTAAGAATAGGCGTGACAGCTAGGCGCTTTAAGCTAAACTCAAAGTCTGTCGCTCAGACTCATTGCATCCATCATTTAGCAATCATGGCAGAACAGCAAGTAAACCTTACAGACTTGGATCTGAATCAACTACAGGATGTCAAGAAACAGCTCGACTCGGTAAGCCCTTCGCTCCTTCCTCTCGAAAAGCTTACTGACAAGTAGGAATTGGAACATTTGACAGGATCATATCAGCAGCTTAAACAGGCTCAGGCGAAGTTCAGGTCGTGTGTATCGGATATCTCGGAATTGACACCTTCTTCCAAAGGTAAGCTCCGAAGCGCTGCGCGAAGGACTGAGCTGATGGAGTAGGAAGGGAAATTCTGATACCTTTGACAAGCTCTTTATACGTCCCCGGAAGATTAACGGATGTTGAGAATGTAATTATTGATGTTGGAACTGGTTACTATGTCAAGAAGGTAAGCTGATTGGACCTTGCTGCCGAAGCGGAGCTAACAAGATAGAGCAAAGCTGAGGCAACGAAACATTACGGTACGAAAAATGAATTCGTCCAAGGAAACCTAGAGACGCTGCAGAAGACGATAGAGAGGAAACAGGATAATGCGCAGAGTGTGGTGCAGGTGTTACAGATGAAGATGCAGGAGCAACAACAACAAAAGGCATAGGCATGGTCGAACTCTCTGGCTAGTCATGTATATCGTAAATGTATGTATCTATATACACATGACCCTCGTTATGAGGAGGGCACAGAGCCCGCCGCGTAGATGACGCTACTATCCAGGTCTCTATGTGCTCTCTTGATGATCTCGAAGTAATTGGGGTCCTCCTCTGGAGTGACCATATTATGGCGGACGAGGAAATCGATCAGGATCAAGCCGCAGTTTGGCTTGAACTCGCCATTATGCAATGCCTCAATCACCTCGGGGAGGGGTCGGAGCTGTGGATTAGCACGATTCGTGCTAGCATAGATCGGACTGACCGCAAACGATTCCACTTCATCGTCGTGAGGCTTTGGGCGAACATACTCTGCATTGTCTTGAGGCGGTAGTTGTAGATCATAGGTGTATTCGAGTTCTGACGAGTCAACTACTAGTCATTCAGCGTGATACATGTGACTTGCCAGGTTGCAGCCACCCGTCATCTGTTATGTAGAAGTACGTCACAGCTCCGGTTTGCCTGTCATCAGCTTGTTCAGACGGTCGACTTGTGGTTTGCGTACTTCATGTATTTCTTGACAAAGGCATCTGGGAGACTGGCTTCCTCGTCACACTCTTTGATCATCGAGTCGATAGGTCTCATACCAGCGGGAATCCCACCCGCAACAGACTACAATCAGCCACTACCAGCATCTTGAGCCTACGTTGTCAAGTTTGCTAGGCCACCTGAAATGAGCATTGTCGGGTCAGACATGAGGGATAAACTCACGTCGCTTTTGTAGCGCTTCTTGTTGGTACCCAGATCTTCATATCGTTCCCTTCACCTTCATAGGCTATTTGTCAGCCTCGCCCCTGCAACATGGCTTACCAGTCATGTGGACTCCAATCGTCCTCAGCCCAAATAGTGCACACGCCGCTCGTTCGATGGTGAATGCTGCATTTGACAGTGGGCTACCGGCGGACTTGGTGGAAAAGATTGATGATCGTCTATCAGCAAAGATCGTATAATGCTCGTTCCTCCAACCTAAATATTAATTCTGTCAATCATCAGGTGTGGAGCGACGGACCACCTAGCGGTCCTGGAAATTTCCCCTCGTCCCTCCACTTTACTGAAAGCTCATTTATGACCTCACCCATTTTCCCCTGCTTCACAACCCAGTCATTGAAACAGATACCATTGTCGACCCCGTCATTCTCGGTGGACAAGAGCTTGAAGGGCTCTTTATCATCTCCGAATAATGACCTCATGCACTCCAATACCTCGGGTCGTATTAGGCCAACGGGCGGTACGTCATTTGCCTGATCCTCTGCAGTCAAGTAGAATGGGATATACACCTCGGGCGTGGGTGGTGATAACGTATTTTCCCATCGATTCGTATGAGGAAGGTAGAGGAAGTTGTCGGCCGCGGCCACGATGGGCAGCAGGGATCGCGACATGCTGAGATATAATACAGTGATTGTATGGACACCTTTGTCAAGTCAGACCGAGCAGGCCAATCGTCAAGTCTGGAGTCCCACAAACGACCACCTTTGCCAGCAAAGCACCCGAGGATAAGAAGTGCATGGCTACTCTTCACTGCCAATTAGGCGCCGTGCAGTCTATGAGGACGTGAAATGCTGAGAGGACAAGTGCTTTCAGACCTAGGCCGGAGTTATGTGGTCATTAGTCCGTAATGCCGTTGCATCGACTTGTCACTGACAATACTCTAGCGTTGAGCGACTATGAAAATAAGGTTTGAGAGTGGCACTCGAGACGCGTTGTTCCAAATCTCGAATGGATCTCCAAAAGTCCCGTTTGGAGAAGCCGCAACCCGATTCAGAGCCCTTAAAGGACAGTTGTAGGCTTTCAGGAAATACAGATAGAATCGGGGAGAGTCGGTGAAGCTACAAGGCGTACTAAAGGAGCAAGATACAGCCAGCTACACTGCCCGACCTGTCGTCACGTTTATATTGCAACAAAACGGAAAGTCGAAATGACGTATCTCTTGTAGCTCAGTGGTAGAGCATTGTGCTTATGAGGTTACGCGTTGGCATCGCAATGGTCGGCAGTTCAAACCTGTCCTGGAGAATTCTTTTTAGACATCGCCACATGCATCGCTTGCTTGGTAATCCCCTTGTCAACAACTTCAGCTTACTCTTTGCCAGGGATGAGAGCGTCAGGCGGAGCGATTTACGCGATATACATACACATACACAAGCGAGGCACGGCCATCGCACACAATAGACACACATTTAGGTCTTACGGCAAGTTACTTGCCAATTGGTCCCGTATCGTGCATGCATCTCACATATGACCCGGACGCCTGAGAGCATTGTCGCATCACCTGAATACGTCCTCCCAGCACCAGTGATGCATGGCGTATTGGCTGATAGTTAGTCGTATGAGAAGTGCCACGTAGATCGCCCGTGATGACGCAAAGTTGGCCGGACTCGGAAGCAACGTTCCCAGCCACAGATTCCCCGTGACTTTCAGGGGCGGGGCGTTAAAAATACGCTTAACGGTGAGGTGTTTTTTCTGGCCAAGGAACGGTAACAAGGGAGTGCGTGTGTCGGAGCTTTTAGTGGTGGAAATTAAGCTCTGTTGGCGGGACCTGAATGGACGCGCAGAAGCAGACTAGCGTGCAAGTGGGCATTTGCAGAGAGAGATCCGGTATGGCGTAGTCAGGGTCTTAGTTGAACAACACACTCCTTTTTTGGGTCGCTGGAGACCCGATACAAGCTACCGACCGATCACCTAGCTGTGATAGAATACCGAGGAACCCCAGACCCAAATAACTGCGACTTGTTATCAACACATTCACCGTGCTATACCTCTCACCTTTCGTTCACTCCACTGTTTATCCATTACCGGATACTCTGACCGAAGTCGAGATCCGACCATCCCGCTCGGACCGCAAACGCACTGCCAGGAACGGGACTTCGACTGGAATCTCGGCAACGAAACATCTCACCTAATCCTATCATTGTCTACTTTATCATTCTCGACTTGTCAATATAGGTACGTTGCCTTCTTCTACTATCCCACCTTCCAACGCGACGTACACGTCGTGACCATTTGTCACTCACGCGAGACGCACGAAAGGGTGTGTTTCACTCGTGCGGGAGAATACGTCAGGTCCGCGTCGATCAATTAGGCCGGGATGCGCCCTTTCGGTTCCTATTTCTTTTTGTCATAGCATGCTTCTCGCTCCGGTCTTCCCAACATCCTTTGCTCAATCATCCTTTGACGCCCTTTGATCAACCATCCAAACGCACCTCCCCCCACTTTCACCTGCTAAGGTTCCTCTCCCTCACTACACACCTTCCTTTCGCCTCGACAACTAGAGTTTCATATAATTCCCGATCAATGTGAATGAAAGCTATTGTGCTGACTCAAGACCCTCCTTTAGGCTACGCCATCCACACCATCCCTTTTCACCTAAACAAACCTTCCTTGCGCCTCCTCGGACAACACAGCTTCGGACGTCCGAATAACAACTTGATTGTCTCGTTGCCCCTGAGATAATTAACACGGAAAACGGATTTAGCGCCGCCGCAGCACCATCATCTCGACGACCGGGTGCACTACACGAGGCGACATCCTTCGATCGACTCATCTTCTCACGCCCCTCAACCTGATCACCATCTCTCGACAGGATTTACATCTTTGCCCTTTATACCACAGGTGAGTACAGATCCCTCATCTTTCCTTTCATCTTTCCGTGCGCATCATTACCGCATCACATCAAAGGCCACCATACCCACAAAGGCTCGTGCGACAAAGGATTATCGGGCGAAGGCGGAGTTGCGGGATTATCAAGCAAATGGATGGAGCGTATACGCGCATCAATCATGTCACACCCCATCATGTCTTCTGAACTTGTTCCGGCTCCAAGGCAACCTAGTGGGCCCCGACTGACATCTCAGAACGGACACGGACATCGAAAAAAACCATCTGCTATCGAATTGCCCAACATGTCGCATCGACACCATTCACAATTACCCCACAACTACCCTGGGCCCGCCTATCCACCTTCCAATTATCACTCTACTGCCCGTCATGTCTCGAATGGACCACCTCCCCCAGGAATGATGGCTGCTCCACAGACCATGCCAATGTCTGGACCACCCGAACCCATGCCGCATATGTCGAACGGACACGGTCACAGTCACGCACCACACGTACCTCAGATGAGTGCAGCAGCGAGAATAGGCAAGGAGAATATGGAAAAGACGCTAGCTCAGCTGGCGAATGCCAATGAGAACACCTGGATGTTGATTGGTAAGCATCTTTGAAAAATGCCTCCCTTCCTTTACTGACATAACAGGTGCTGTAGCAGAGCAGGTGCAGGATCAGGACAAGGCACTAAGAGCTTTCGAGACTGCGCTCAAACACAATCCCAATTCGGTCCTAGCTCTGAACGCCGTCGCTTCGATTGCAAGGAGCAGGGACGATTTCGATAAAGCGATCGAATATTTTCAGCGAATTTTGAACATCAAGCAGGATAATGGAGAGGTTTGGGGATCAATGGGTGAGCAGACTTTCCCTCTTCAATGATGCGATATGTGTGGACTAACGAATCTTAGGACATTGTCTGTTGATGAAGGACGATCTTCCAAAAGCATACACTGCTTACCAACAAGCCCTATACCATCTCCCAAACCCAAAAGTAAATACCTCAAATTTTCCCCGACTTTAGCTAATATTGCAGCAAGAGCCAAAGTTGTGGTATGGCATCGGTATACTTTACGACCGGTATGGATCATTTGAGCATGCGGAAGAGGCATTCTCAAGTGTGCTCCGAATGGAGCCCAGTGAGTCATCACCCTTCGCATTGATACATCTGCTGACAACCAGACTTTGAGAAAGCCAACGAGATCTATTTCAGGTTGGGTATCATCTACAAACAACAGCGAAAATATACCAACAGTCTAGACGTACGTTGGTTCTGCGGAATTGAGCTGATTGTCCAGTGCTTCAAATACATTCTCGATAATCCTCCTAGACCTCTGACTTCATGGGATATTTGGTTCCAACTTGGACACGTCTATGAGCAGGACGGTAAAGTGAGTCGAAAACTAGCTCAAGTCAGATGCAGTACTGACGATCCAGTTCGAGGACGCTCGTGATGCGTACAGTCGGGTTCTCGAACATCAACCCGATCATGCGAAAGTACTACAGCAGCTCGGTTGGTTACACCATCAGCCAGGAGCTCCTTTTGCCGACCAAGAAAAGGCAGTCACGTACTTGACCAAGAGTCTCGAGACTGGTTAGTTATGCCGGTGCAAGGTGTTGTTGATATGCTAAGGTACAGATGCAAACGACGCTCAAAGCTGGTACCTCCTCGGACGAGCCTACATGGCCGCTCAGCGATACAATAAAGCCTACGAGGCTTACCAACAAGCAGTATACCGAGATGGTCGAAACCCAACATTCTGGTGCTCGATCGGTGTGTTGTATTACCAGATCAACCAGTACCGAGACGCCCTTGATGCCTACTCTCGAGCTATCCGATTGAACTCCTACATCAGTGAGGTATGGTTCAACTTGGGAAGTCTTTACGAGTCTTGCAACAACCAGGTCGGAGACGCTATCGATGCGTATGAACGAGCATTCGAGCTCGATCCCGCAAAGGAAAGCATCAAACAACGGCTACAGATTCTCCGGGGTGCTCGAACCGATCAACCGCTACCTCCACCACCACAACCAATCGACGTTCACCCATCGCAATACTCTACTGCACCTGGTAATGGAGCCTACGGTGGATCACCTCATCAATCTCCTGGTCGTGGTCACGGACAGCTTGAAGGTCGAATGGATGGTCACGCCGCTCCCGGTCCTGCTGGTCGAGACCTACCCCCTCCACCTGGTGGCGATGCTCGAGGGCATTCTCCTGCTCCTTTCCGTGGTGGTGCCGCACCTCCTCCACTTCAGCTTGCCGACGAGTCTCGAGGCTCAATGTCTCGACACGCACCACTTGCACCTATTGAAGTCGGTCAATCGGACCCCCGCAGTCAGCGAGATGCGCAAATGCATAACGGCAGTCAACGTGATCCCTTGGGCAGAAGGCCTATCGATGCCCCACCTTCGCCTCGACGTCGATCCGAATACCCTCCGTACCCCGCGCATGGTCAAAGAGAGAGAGAGCGAGAAAGGGAGCGAGACGAATGGGAGAGGAGAGATCGAGCCCGAGCCCCTGCAGGACCGGATCCCCGTGGACCATCTCCAAGACTACCCGAGTACCGACAAGGTGGTCATTATCAATCTCCACGACTTCCTTCCGATCCTCGAGATTATCCTCGATATGGCGAGGGCCCACCAGGTCCCCCTGCTTCGCAGTACCCCACCGACCCCCGATACGATCCTCGACAAGGTGATCGAATGGATGCTAGGGGCCCTTCTGTCGTTCGAGATGATCCTCGAGCCCATTCTCCTGCTCCATCTGCTGCTAGTCGAGCTTCTACCAAGAGGAAGCAGAAGGAAGACGAGTCTAGGTCGGCATCAAAGAAAGCTAGGGATGAGAGTGGTAAACCGCCAAGCAAGAAGACTTCGAACGGAAATGGCGAAATGAATGGTGCTGCTCCCAACCGATCCATTGATGAGGGTGAGCTTTCAGGATATGTCATCGGGTGTCGCAGCTGACGAAACAGACTACGATGACGGTGCCGGTGCTGTCGACGCGTTGATGACACTACATGGTGATCGACCATCCAACTCTGCCTCCCCATTAGGATCGCCATCAGCAGGATCCAAGCGACCCGCGTCCCCAAAGCTCGAAGCAGTGCAATCAGTCAAGAAGTCCAAGAGCGCGACAGGTTCTCCAGCCACCAGGGTCGTTCTCGAAGTCATCAACACTCCTACTGTCGACAGTCCAATCCCACGCACCGATAGCGCTAGTAACGGAGATGGTTACTTCAAGGGCGTTGAGACTAAGAATACAGAAGCCACAACTACCGAGGCAGCTCAGGAGAGCTCTGAGAAGAAACTCGAGCCAAATACGGAACCTACCGCAGCCGAGTCTGTCCCTGCTCCATCGGCACCTGCCGCTGTCGAAGAAATCAAGGATCCTGCCTCACCAGCTGCGCCTGTCGCGGACGCTGCAAGCGCCGAGGATGTGACCATGGCGGATGTCGAACCAACCGCCGTCGCTCCAGCCACAGTCGACTCTGCCCCTGAAGAGGTTGCTCAGCCTGCTGCCGAAAAATCGACTGTCGAGCCCACCGCTACTGAACCGACCACTACGGAACCCGCTGCCCCTGCTCCTGCTGCCGCTAAACCAGAAAGCTCCGCCATGGAAGTAGACGCACCGGCTGAGTCGGAGAGACCAGCTACCCCGGACCTACCTGCTCCACCTGCAGCTACTGCTGCCACCACCACCGAAACCCCTGCTCAGCCGACGGAAGATGAGAAGAAAGAGTGAAGATCGGGATTAGCTTACCATAACACATGAGACATAAGCATGAGGAGAAGATATTTGTTTATGGATATATCTAGACTTGTATATAGTGTTCATGACCCATGTAGGGTGCGAATCCACTTAGAAGATAAATATTTGACATATGTGCATTTATACGAATCAAGCGTCCAAGTATCTTGACTGGCGGTGGAGGCGATCGTCATAGATCTGGTAATCAGATTGCTATATTCTGAGCTGTCTTACTCCATCTTTCTTGCACTCAACTCAATACTGCCTTCAGACCGCTTATATTTGGTCATTGAATAGGTCACAGATGCGACCTCTACCAGACTACCGCATACCATTCCAATTGGTCAATCTCGGAACCTCATCAGCCGTGGCATCATCATCGAGATCGACACTGTCATCCGCTCCACGACCCAGGTTACCTTGCTCCCCCAAATGCGTTGGGCGAAATCTACATACTACTCCACCTCGCCTGGCTAAAGTCAAAAGCCATTATGAAGCTTTATCATTACAAAAGAATGCTACGAAACAACAAGTAAAAGCTAGATTTTACGAGGTGAGTCTACACAGTGGAACTAGATCAGTGACTGACGAGTAGCTGTCGAAGAAACATCACCCTGATGCGCCTGGAGGGGATAAGGATAGATTCCTAGAGATTAATGATGCCTACCATACGTTAGGAGATGACGGGAGGAGGTAGGTCAACCACTCATTAGCTAGTCACAAGACCAACTAACCCCCAGGCGGGTATACGATAATTCCCAAACATCCAGATCGTCCGGTCCATCTGGCTACTATTCACCTCATTCGCCAGGATCTCGCCCAACAGGTCAAGGACCTCATCGAGCATGGGGCCGTACTAGACCACCACCGTCAGGTAGATCGCCAAATGAACCTTATAACCCATTCGCTCGGCCTCATGCGTATCCCCGAGCTGAACCTTCTGGGCATCCTGGAGCTGGCCCATTTGGGAGGACATCGACTGGTCGTAAACCACCCCCGAGTTCCGAGTTTGAGGGATTGAAGGCGGAAGGAGGGGTCTGGAGGTTCTCGGTGGTATTGGGGCTGTTGGTCGCGGTGATCAGCTTTGGAGGGGGGTTGAGTGTTAGTGCAGAGGAGCTGGATACAGAGAGGATGACACCTCCTGAGGACTATGAGGAACGCATAATGGACAGTCCACGGAGTTTAGATCCAGAAGGTATAAGCAAGATTGATGCATAGATCTACGAACATATGTCATTATTGTGTAATCTGACTCGGCGGTGAGACGTCCAGGGCCTTTGAATACAGCTCGACAGCTGACGGTCAATGTCCTACTGGACCATCTCAACCGGCTTGCACTCGCTCTGAAGCCATTTGACCGCTCTCTCATCCCCCAGTCGTTGTAGCAGCGGTGTCAATTTCTCCTCGACTTCCTGATTGTAGTCGTTCAACCAGCGATGCTCCTTGGGCGATAACAAGCTAAGATCGACCAATTTGACCTGTATTGGCGCCTATGAATCAGCTCTGCCCGTCTGTTTGACTGGCTCGAACAATGACTGACCATGGTGAAATGCTCAAACTCCAGGTAGCCCTTGTTGCCAAAGTTGTTCCTTGTCTCGGAAAGCTTTACACCCATGACATTCTCGATTCGAATACCGAATTTCCCATCTGCATAGTATCCTGGCTCGTTCGAGATAACGTGTCCAGCTTGTAGTGCTGTATCGTTGTAGTGAGGTTTTGGTCCGATTCCTTGCGGTCCTTCGTGGACATTCAGGAAAGATCCTACTCCGTGGCCGGTACTGTGTCTGTAGTCTAGCCCGTCGGCCCATAGGAATTGACGCGCTAGTGGATCGAGTATGTATCCTGCCAGTCAGGTGATGATGATTGTAGTTGGTGAGAGCTTACCTGTCGTACCCTGTGGGAATACTGCAGTGTCGATAGCTAGATGATGAGCTCCTCTTCGAGCCTTTAAAAATCAGACACACCGATATGCCCTTGCAAAACCCTGGTGAACGCTCTCTTCTCCTCCTCAGTAGGCTGACCAAAGTGCTGTCCAGATCAGTCAGGTTCCGTAACACCATAGCAACATACCAGTGTTCGTGTAGTATCAGTTGTTCCTGCCAATCAGCAACCGAAAATATCAATTAGGAGCACTCACCATCGAGGTACTGTGCCCCAGAATCACAAAGATAGACCTGGTTGATATCGATGATAGACGAGCCCTCTTCAGGTGCCTTGTAGTGGATCACAGCTTTACACATCAGCGACACCAACTCTCAAGACTTACCTGCATTTGGTCCTGTCGATGATATAGTGTCAAATGATAACCCTTTGAAACCGAGCATCTCCCTATTCATCAGCTCAGGACAAATGTCAAGTGAGCGGCGTACTTTCTGAACTTCTCCAATTCTTCACCTGCATCGTACTCGGTCCATTTCTCTCCCTTTTTGAGGACCTCCTCGAGCCAGGCGAAGTAACGGACAAGAGCTGCTCCGTCCCTGATATGACATTGCCTGAACCCTTCCATCTCGGACTATAATATTAGCTCTGAAGACCGATGGAGATTTTGAACTGACAGCATTCTTCTGAGCCTTCATATCTTCCACTAATGATCGTCCGACCTCAACATTGTCCTGAATGTCAACTTCGAATTAGCAGAGTATGGAGCCGCTGACCTTGCCGAGAGCCTCAGCTACTGCCCAGCTGGTCTTGCCAGATATCGAAGCTTTGTAGGTCGGAGCCGCGTTCTTCTTCTCTCCATCCTTTGAATCTGACTGCTTCGCTTCTAGGGTAGGTTGATTGGTTTCGCGAGCTTTGTTGAGCTGTTGACCCCAGGTGGACAGGTAGCCCCAGATCTCATCATAAGGCAGAGTCGTCACCCCTCCGGTTTGTAGATGGCCTTTGGCGGTATCATCGATGGCGCCAGCGTTTGTGAAAAGGGCACATTCGTTCATCGTCAGGATGGCATAGGCGAAGAATACCTGATACTTGAGCTTTGGAGACGAACATACATCCCTAATAGCTTACCGGATTGTAAGGTATATCGCTACCTCTCAAATTGAGCAGCCAAGCGACTTCATCCAGCTGACTGACAACAGTACCAGGTGATCCACTCTTGGCCATCTGTTCCCTCAAGCGACGTATCTTTGAAGATACACTGGCTCCAGTGTACTTCTCATCAAGTCGGAAGATAGGATTACAGGGTCGAGAAGGCTGATCCGACCAAATGTCATCCACCAAGTTCTCTTTGACAGGTACAAGCGTGACCTCTCGGTTTGCTTTTCCGAACAAGGAGGTGAGGTTCTGTGATTCCGCAAAAGACACTATAGCGGCGTCGATACCGACTCTGGAGCCTCGAGCAACGTCCTATATAGTTCAGCAGATAGTCAATGTGAGGAAAGGATACATACTGTAGACAACCATTTAGACCATGTGGGAGTTTCCGGTAATCCAGCTTTCATCAATGTCCACCCTGGACCAAGCTCCTTCCCAGCTTGCAGAAAGTATCGGCCATCTGTCCAACATCTGGCATCGTCCACAGTGATCACTGCAAGACCCGCTGAGCCCGTAAAGCCGGTAATGTACTCCCTCCGGGCATCGCAGGGCGCAAGGTATTCGGATGAGTCTGTGTGTCGTCAGCCACTGAACCCATCATGTACCGGGGGACACTCACGAGCATCTTCTGACGGTACGACACTGATTGTCAGCTCTCCGAATATGACTGTAGATGGAAGCTTACTATGCCTGCAGGTTGTGTTGCTCCATGAGCTGTCGTAAACTCGACAGCCTGTCGGGCAAAGAAGTGGACGACATGACGAAAGTGGAGGTCCTACGAAAGTGGGAGAACCTTGGGGCTGGGCAGCGATTCGTGTATGACTTGGTAAAACAAGAAGGGTGGATCCAGCTGACAGGTCGTATCTTGACCTGAATGCCTATTTTGGCTATGTAGTAGCTGGGTATAGTAATATATGAGGTTGATTCTCTATATAGACCATACTTGAGTAGTCATGTGATCCGGTTCGGAACAAGCCGAAGACGATCAATGTGTGCCTGGAATACAAGTGTGGCAGAGTAGACCTATAGGCAACGGGGTAAAACGTTCACGGCGGCTCTCGATAGTCGCCAGAGTATATAGGCAGCAGGTTAGTAGATGATATAGATTGCATGGTTTACTATCTGAGCAAAAGCAACCATTTCCGGAAGCTGAGACCGCCATGCAAAGTATGCTCCTGCGGTGAAGGCGTGTGGGCATCTGTCGGACACGGCCCGTCAACTCGTAGAGGTCGGTCGACATCTAGCTTCTTCAAAACCAAGCACGGAGCGCTTTTGATGACGAGCTAGTGACGGAAGATTGGGGTCGGCCAGGGTCCTGTCTGAGGGTGTTCAACAATGGGATCGAGGTCATCTAGCACGTTAGCCGAATTGTGTCTTGTGTCTTGGGTAGATGACAGCTGGACAGTGGTGTACCTCGTCCGAAGCCGCGATGACAGCCAGAATGGAACGAGGAACATACCTTTTGGACACCTTGCGTTCGGCATCCTATACTACGGCATCTGCCTTACCCATACCTTCTTCGTAGGCCCGAATGGCGCCGACCAAGCCTTCCGCAGTGGGCTCCTTAGCCACCGCATGAACCTCCATCCCATACTGCACTAGGAATTGTTTGGTCGTTTCTCCGATCGCAGCAATCTTGGATTCTGGTCTTATTTCGTTTGAAGAGGAATCGTTCGACGATGGAAAGTGGTCAAGTACCATTTCAGCTGAAGAGGGCGAGAAGAACGCTAGCCAGATTGCCTCATCCGTATCCCCAATGTCCTCGAGTAGTGACCTGACATCTGAATCGAGTGATGGGCGACAGGCAGTGGAGTATACTGTTGTTTCCACGTATGTCCGCTGAGCTCCCTTCAGACCGTCCTGAAGCTCGTTGGTCGACTTGTCACCTCGTATGATGAGCAAGGGTTGGGTGTCGGTCGAGGGCGACTTCGGGATGAGGGGAAGAAGGGCAGATGCCGATCTCGCTTGTATCGCTCGGGTAGTATCTAGTCGAAGATGGCCTGGTATAGATGGGTTGGTTTCGGAGAGGTAGTCAAGGGAAGACGAGCCGACTGTGTAAAGTTGTATGTCGTTCCAGTCTGTTGTATCAGAGATCTCCTATGGCTACAGCTGAATGAAACTTACTGTTCGTAGACGGAGCGTCTCTGCATCTCTGAGTGGCCTGTACCCATCCTTCAGCTCCACGCTTACTGGTGATCACCATCCCACCCCAATCCCTCCTGGTATCCGACATTAATTGACTTAATTCATTGACGTGAAATTCCTCCTGCAGGACGGGTATGTATTGCACCTCGAATCCAGCTTGGGCGAATGATTCTCTATACGCATCGGAACCATTGACTTCGCTCTTGGTCTTGAACAAGACTATTCGAGGCATAAACGAACGGACCGGAATGATGTATGATATACAGTTGTAGATAACTAACTCCGCTCGCGTTACGCAACCTAACCTGAACTACCTATTACTCTCTATCCATCCTTCCTCGGTCACTACATTATATCATGGCTGGCTTCGTTCTTGGTACCGGATCAGGTGTATTGGCCTCAGCAATGGTCTACTATACTCTCTCCACATCTCTACACAGAGAGACGGCCGATATTCAGCATCAGTGAGTGCTCTTCAATTCCCGTTTTATGTAAAACCAGCTAATCCCAACTCAGGCTACATCACTCTTCCCGGCTACTAGACAGCTCGTTCGACCCAACAACTCCCCCAGCACCATCATCTCTCATCGGTCCTCCCCGTAATGCCCCTGTACCATTCTCTACGCTCCTCGCCCAACGTTGGAACCACGCTATAACCTCAGCAACTTCTACCGTCCGTCAAACCGACTTCCTAGCTCTAGGCGGATCAGTAGTCGCAGCCACCCGAGATCTAGCAGGTAGCTTGGGAAATGAAATGAAGGGATCAGCTTCGGACATCCAGAAGGGCAAAGTGGGCAGGGATATGGGTGCTTTGGAAGGAGGAGTAGGGATGGATAGGTTACCAGGGAGGATTAGTCCTGATGTCTCGAACCCTGGCAGGAAGGATCTGCACGAGGTCAAGGAGTTTGGAGAGGGCATGAGGGAAGAATGGGGAAAGATCAAGGATTCGTTGAGGGAAGGACCCAGTAAGAATGAGGTCAAGGGGATGGCCAAGGAAATGTTGGGCGACAGAAGGCTGGTGTAGACGGCTAGACGGCTAGAGATGCATCAAATGGAATCAAGAAGATATTGGACGCTGCTGAAGACTTACAGGCTGAGCGCGTAGCGTGCTCGATACCCAGTTGAGCTCCCTCATCGACCACGCCCTGCCATAGTAGGAACATCCTGATGCCCAGGAGAACAAGCCCGCAGACCTGGTAAAGAGTACGGAGCGTCATGACTGTCCGGGCCTGATGAGTTGGATTGCTCAGACCTTCATATCCTACTGATCGCTCATGCGGACTAAGCCAGAACCAAAACGGAAGTCTATTCTCGAAGTATTGACATGCACAAACTACTAATTGTCTACAACACCACGCTGTCCCCTAAGCGCCATCTCCAACAACTCCAACCGCCTCAGCCTCAGCTCTCTGATCAGCAAACTTCCCCTCCCATATCTCAGCAGGGAGATCATCCAAACTATCATCCAACCCATACTCATCATCGCCGTCCCCATTCTCATTTCCATTATCATCTTCTTTTCCCTTCAACCCAACTCCGGAATCATCCATTTCCGCCCTAATTGCTTCCATGACTTTTCGTTTACGGAGTATGGAAGCTAGATCTAGTAATCTTCGAGAACCTGAGATGGTGTGTATACCAGAGGGGGCGATTATATAGTCGGTAGTAGAGGATGGGGCAAATGGGGAAAAGACGAGGTGAAATCGACGAATGAGGGTAGGAGCGTCAGAATCGAGTTCGATTCCAAATATTTCGTCTTCGGGGTGGTTCGTTTCGTCAGGCTGTTCACCGTTCCCGACTAATTCATCTCGTCGAGCTCTCTTGTTGGCCACAACGCTCAGACTCTCGGGAGCTATCCTCTTTCGCCTCAGTGTTCTCGACATCATTACCCTTGTATTAATCGCGTTTGCCCATACAATCCCCAAACTCGCTTCCTTCCTACACCCCTGGCTCTGACCCGAAAACCATCTCGCTTGGGTGGAATACAACATCGGCGGTTCAGGTCCTGGATCTGTGTAAAACTGTGTACTATAATCGTACGCCGATTGAGCTTGTGATGGCTGCAATTGAGATGGTCCGGAAGATTGGGTATATGAAGGTACGGGTTGGGGTAGTTTATTGAATACGTCCGAAACTTGATTGATGACGACTACGGCGATATTGTACTCCACAGCAAGGGCTTTCAACTTATCGGCGATAGAGCAAAGTAATCTTGATCGATGCGTGAGACCAGCCGACGTTGACGAGTATGTCGTATCTGCCCCTCTGAATAAAGCGGTGATACTGTCCAATACGATCAAACGTATCTCCTTCCCAGCCAAGCGATTCTTTTCCAATTCCCAAGGTAGACTATAGCTGAGAGCGTGATCGAGAGCATCAACATCCGTACATTTGTTGGTATGGATGTTATCGAGAAGCTGCTTGAGCGTTGGTGTCGGTGTCGTGGTATTGCCAAGGTTCGGTAAGTCAATCTGCGACGCGATCATACTCTTTGCCAGTTGAATCAATCGATCGGTAGGAAGTTCTCGTTCAGAGGTGAGGATGATAGATCCGCCGGGGAAGGGTGTACAAGTAGGGAGCTGGGCAGATAAAGCCAACGCCATACAAAGGTGTGATTTACCTGCCGCACTGCCAATCAGCCTTTTCGTCTGGCCACACCCGTATATGATTACAAGAAATAAGACATACCTCTCCCCCGAGATCTCCGTCAATACCCCAGTCCTCAATCCCCCTCCCAAAGCCTCATCTAAACCAACATCTCCTGTCCCTACCCATTTCTCAACCCCAACTGCTGATCCAGTACTACTTTCCCCATTCCTGACATCCTCTACCCCATGTTCCTCCTCAGAGCCAAGACACCTCGTAGATGGTGCAATAGCTTTAGCAACGATCTTGACGATTTGTTGAATATGTTGAACAGTTAAATTCTTTAATTTCCGATTAAGTTCAGGTGGTGCAGCGAGTAGTATGTCCGCTGCTGTACTGTATCCCGCTAAGCTGTCAGCTCTAGATATAGGAGCTCTGGAATATGCGTACCTCTCTCACAGGCTGCTAGCTGTGATGGCGTTAATGGGAGCTCCGACAGGGGAAAGGAACCGAATGTCATGTTGTCTGTCGCGCTTTCCAATGATGTCGGCGCTAAGCTATATGCCGGCGCTGGTGATCAATGTTCGAGGTTCTCGACTATCGTATTATCCGCTACGACATGACAGCCTAAGGGAGGATCCTTCTTGGCGGGCGATGTATGAAGTAGTGAGTAGGAAGAAAGAGAAATCAGTCGGGTCAATGTCATTTCAACATTATTGATCGACGCGTCGATTCACGAACTTGATTTGGGAGAACCCCTTGACCAGCAAACTATGTGAATCATTGCATCACAAGTATATGTATCAGTATCAAGAGGCTGTCGATACGAAGAATCTATTGGTAAGTAGCGAGAGACTGCAGAGATAGGTAGTGCCGGTTGAACAGACTGCATTTCTGTTTTTTTTGTGTATTTAAATCTATATAACAACTACTAACTTTTCGAGCTTTGAAACTCTCTTTTTTCTTAACAAAAGCATGTGGCTATATAACAATGAATGGACTCGAGAACAATGATGATGGTGAAGAATGATGGGTTATGATGAATGAAGAAGGAGGTGGAAGGTTGATGGCTGTTGAAGCAGTGACACCAGGTGTTTAAGCGTAGGTCTCACGGGCCCATCGGGCAGCGGCGACAAGGTTGGTGAGGGACTCCTCGGTCTCCTTCCATCCTCGGGTCTTGAGACCACAATCGGGGTTGACGATGAGGAGGTCGGCGGGGAGAACCTTGGCCATGGCGGCGATTCGGTCCTTGATCTCCTGCTCTCCGGGAACTCGGGGAGAGTGGATGTCGTAGACACCGGGACCGATCTCGTTAGAGTAGCCGTGCGACTTGAAGACGTCGAGGAGCTTGAGGTCGGCCTTGGAGGCTTCGATCGAGATGACGTCGGCATCGAGTCGCTGGATGGAGGGGAAGATGTCTCCAAAGTCGGAGTAACAGAAGTGAGAGTGGACTTGGGTCTCATCGGCGACACCGGAGGTCGACAATCGGAAAGAGTCGACGGCCCAGGTGAGGTAGTTGTCCCAGTCGGCCTTTCGGAGGGGAAGACCCTCTCGGATAGCGGGCTCATCGACCTGGATAGCCTTGATACCGGCGTTGGCAAGGTCGACAACCTCGTCTCGGAGAGCAAGGGCGAGCTGCTTGGACTGGACCTCCTTGGAGACATCGGCTCGGGGGAAAGACCAGTTGAGGATGGTAACGGGACCAGTCAACATACCCTTCATGGGCTTGTCAGAGATCTTCTGGGCGTAAGAAGACCATCGGACAGTCATGGGGGTAGGTCGGGAGACGTCGGAGACAACGATGGGGGGTCGAACGTATCGGGATCCGTAAGACTGGACCCAACCAAGCTGGGTGAAGATGAATCCGGTCAACTGTTCACCGAAGTACTGAACCATGTCGTTTCGCTCGGGTTCACCGTGGACAAAGAGGTCAAGTCCGACCTTCTTCTGGAAGTCGACAGCGTACTGGATCTCGGCCTCCATAGCCTTCTCGTACCTGTTTGTCAGTAGTTGAAACAGTTTAGATTGTATAGTGACTTACTCCTCCTTGGAGATGTCACCCTTGGTGAACTTGGATCGGGCAACTCGGATCTCCTTGGTCTGGGGGAAAGAACCGATGGTGGTGGTGGGGAACTTGGGGAGGTTGAGGTGCTTCTTCTGGGCCTCTCGTCGGGTAGCGAAGGGGGACTTTCGCTCGAGGTCCTTCTCGGTGATACCGGCAACTCGGTCTCGGACAGCAGAGTCGGAAGATCGCTCAAACTCTCGTCGGGCAGCGATATCCTTGGTGTTTTGGGCAAAGTATTCTCCCTCCTCACCGTTCAAGGCCTTGGCAAGAGCGGCGACTTCCTCGCACTTTTCAGTGGCGAAAGACAACCAGCTGACTTGCTCAGCGGTAAGCTTGGTCTCGACCTTGATCGAGATGGGAGTGTGGAGTAGGGAAGAAGAGGTAGAGACATCGACTCGGTCGGCTCCGAGGGCAGAGACAGCCTTCTCGACAAGGGCCTTGGAAGCCTTGAGGTCGTTCTTCCAGATGTTTCGTCCGGAAACGACACCGAGCTCGAGGTGGATCTTGGTGTCCTTGATGGCGGCGACGACAGCTTCGACCTGCTCGGGTTCTCGGTTGACATCGAGGTGGAGACCGTAGATGGGGAGGTCCTTGATGAACTCGATAGACTTGCCAACTCGACCGTAAGCGGTGGTGATGGTGATCTTGGGGGAAACGGGGGCGAGGGCCTCGTAGACCTTCTTGAACTCGGCACCCATGGACTCGGCCTTGTCTAGGACAAGGATGGGCTCATCGATCTGGACGTTCTCGACACCAGCCTCCTTCAACTGAGAAAGGAGCTCCTTGTAGACAGGGAGAAGAGAGTCGAGGAGCTGGATGGGCTCGAAGTCGGCGGGAGCATCTCGGCTCTTTCGGACAAGGGAAAGGTAGGTGATGGGACCGAAAAGGACAGGTCGGGTAGTGATACCGGCGGCCTTGGCCTCCTTGTATTCCTCAAGCTGCTGGTTGAAGGTGAGCTTGAAGGTCTGGTTGGCAGAGTGGTCGACCTTGACAATGTGGTAGTTGGAGTCGAAGCTAGCTGTCAGCTAGGCCCTAGGAAATGAAGGGTATAGAGCTTACAATTTACCCATCTCGGAGGCAACGACATCGATACCCTTCTCTCGGTCCTGTCGACCTCGACCCATGGCAAAGTAGGTGTCAAGGGGAGAGAGCTTCTGGGACTCGTATCGCTCGGGAATGACACCAAAGTTGTAAGAGTGATCAAGGAGGTGGTCGTAGAGGGTGAAATCACCGCTGGTCGATTAGCTTTTTGTTCGACAAGAGGTCAAAGCGTAGATAGACATACGAAGGGATGATGTCAACACCAGCGTTCTTCATGGCGTCCCATCGCTGCTTTCGGACAGTCTTGGAGGTCTCTTTGAGCTCCTCCTCAGAAGCCTTACCGTTCCAGTAGGACTCGATAACCTGTCGATCAGTATTTTGTTTCTAGCACGTTCGTTTCTCGATGGAAACAAGTGGGGGAAGAAGTAGGACTGACCTTCTTCATGGCTCGGTTTTCACCGATTCTTGGGAAACCTAGGACAGCAGATTGAACCATTGTGATAGATTTGAATGTATAGATGGAATAGGAAAGAGAAGTATAGAAGAGAAGGTAAACGGTGGGGTAACTTTTCCTGTCGCGATGGCGATGGAACGAGGCACGTTATTCCCTAATATTCCGAATAATGTATGGCGCGAGCGTTGAGCCACAAAAGGAAATATCCGACCACATACGATAGCTCCGAGGTCGCGCCTAGGGGACGTGCCTACTACGGATATTCATCGATTCATCCTTTCCCACTATGTATGGGGAGCTGGACTCAGAGTTGAGCAGTCATTGGCTCAAACATAGGCGTCATGACAGTCTGCAGAAGTGGCAATACGTAGAGCAAGCATCGCTCAGGTCTACAATCTAGAAGAAAGAATCCATATTGAACTCCATAGCACCCTGCGTAACATCCTGTTTCAACTCCTTCATCAAGTTACCCATCTTCTTTGGTTTTTCCTCAACCTCCTGAGGTTCGGTCTTGACGGGATCCTCTTCCACCTTCTCAACGACAACAGGGGGTGGAGAAGATACCGTAGAGACCGGCTCGGACTCGACTAGGACATCCATGTCCATATCCATGATCATACTCTCGTGCCTGTTGTGGCTGTTTGATAACATGAATGAAGGTCTCCTTTGGCGGACAGGGGAGAATTGAGGATTCTGAGCCTTTTGTTTCTGAGGGAAAAAAGGTCGCTCGAAAGACCAGTTCCGCAATAGATCGAGGGCGAGAGAATGGCATCCTGATCGTCAGCTGGCAATATGAGTATCATGCTGTATTACTTGCCCATCCGGAAGAATACCCTAGCGTTGTGTAGGACGAAATCGAATTCGAGCTTGGACGGGATCTCGCTTGCTCCTTTTGCAGTCTGCATCGACTTCGGTTTGAGGTATTGGAACAGAAGCAGTAGACTCGGATCATCATTCTCCGAGATACCGACTGGGAGCTTGGACGAAGGCGACCAGGAGAGTGCGACGGTAGAAAGTGGTGACTATCATCAGCTGAATTTCACTCATCAAGCAAGCTGGGACATACAATCAACACCCTCACTGCCAGATCCCTCCTGCCCAGAGTCCAGAAAGCCCAACTGGCAAGCCATCGATGTCCGCCCTCAAATGCCATAGGTACAACCCGATCCATTAGGATCCACTTGAGTAGCGGACCGTTACTATCGGGCTCAATGGCTTTAGCAAGTGCGACAGCAAGCTGCCAATCGCCCATCTGCCTCAGGCAAACGCTAATAGCATCTCGAGGTTGATTAGCCAGCATGAAGAATGCCGCTGCGTATTCTGATCATCAGTATACTTTCTCGTTTCATCGGACAGGACATACCATAACGATTCTTGGATAGCAAGGCATAAGCGTTCTTGAGAGCTGCAGTCTTCCATCGATCCTGGGTGAAATCGTTGGCCAGGAATTTCAGCATCATATTCTGTTCCTTGTGTCCTGGAGCTTGTCGCCATAGACCATGAACGACCTTCTTCTTGCCCAAGGCGAAAAAGATAAGGGAGCAGGAAGTAGGATCTCGGTCTTCTTGAGTCATGAATGTATTTCGAGCCACTACTTCCAGTTGACCCCTCTGCAAGATCAGCGTGATATCAGCCCATGAATCGACCAGGTGGGCGTACAATGACTTCTGGCGACTTGAGCCATAGGAACACACCCAAAGCTTTTGCTTCTTTCCACATCATCTTTCCGTCCAGGCAATACTTTGTCGAGGCAGTAAGTAGCATATCTTGCGATTCGCTATGAGATGCCCAAACGATATTCCGGAAAGACAAGCGGTGTTGATGCGTGATAGTATCGGCAGGTCTTGCCTTGGTGTCGTGACGGCGGAAATGGCTTGCTAGTAGCTCCACTGATATCAAGTATCGTAAACCACATAGATCAAGGGCACGCCGCTGCTGTTCGACCTTTATGTCAGTGAGTACCCTGGGCGTCAAAGTTAGGCTTACCTCGTGAGTTCCCTCGATTACCGTGATCAAGAGCGCCTTCTCGTGAGACGACAGCGGTAGTCGTACTGGTCCATCCAGCCTTCGTATCAGGTCATTTACGATTCGGTCATTAAATTCGTCATCATCACTGCGAATCAGCTCAGTCCCGATCCGTCTCGCGAAGGCACTTACTCGATAACAGGTCCGGCATCAAACAGTCCGTCGTATTTTCGTGTCTTCTAGTCACGTCAGATTCCGCTCTTCTTGAAGTTCGCTTACGGATTTGGGACTATTCGCAACATTCGTTGTGGTCTTGACGAATTCAAACGGATCAAATCGCTTGAATACCAAGTTCTTCTTGCCCTCGTCCTCACAGTCCTTCAGGCTTCGATGTAATTCGAGCAAGACACATTTGACGAGATCAACCTTATCTATCACGATCAGCTTCATTTCCTCGTATAACAAGATACTCACCCCAAATAAGACATTGAGCGAGGACAGTCGGGTGATAATCCAAAAGGGGTCCATTATGCCATGCGATAAGTTGAAACAAATCCTCTGGACCTTCTGGATCGAGAACCACACTTTTCGCTGATGCCGAAGGCGACGGAGCGGGTGTTGTGCGGTCCAAGAATCGGGAAAAGAGGTAGATCTGGTTGCCTGCTCCAATCGCGAGTGATCCGCCTGCTAACCATATCGAGTCATTGATTGGAGCAGAGGTATACCTGATTGTTAGCTCTGCAATCGCGGGGAAGGGCTGACTTTTCAAGATTGATTGTAATGAATGGTGCCCAGCCTGGGGTCTTTTCGGTATATGACATCCGCTGTTCGCATACTAGTACTGCCTCATGCGAAAAGCCGACTGCCAAGACGGATTGCAGATCGGAGGTCGTCGTCCAGTCGAGATCTTGTACTGGTCCACTCCCACTGGTCGTCAGCCTCATCATCACCAGGCGGTAGTAGAGGACACACTCGAAATAATGAGTCAGTTCCAGACCTGTAGAAAACTCGCTAACGTTCGAATCCCAGATCGTAGCTTCTTGTCTCCCATCCGACATTTCCGAGACTGTTCATCAGCTCATGTTGTAAAAGTGTTGTAGCACTCACTCAGTACAGTCTTTTTCCTAGAACTGCACCTGGCCATGACAATATTCGTTCGTCCAGTATCAACGAAGCCGCTCCTCACCCAAGCTTCCCCATCCACACCATTCACCCTTTGTCCTTTCGTCGCATTATCCTGCACGGCTAGATGCTGGCCCAGTCGAGGTTGCCAGTGAACCACACTTTTCGCTGATGCCGAAGGCGACGGAGCGGGTGTTGTGCGGTCCAAGAATCGGGAAAAGAGGTAGATCTGGTTGCCTGCTCCAATCGCGAGTGATCCGCCTGCTAACCATATCGAGTCATTGATTGGAGCAGAGGTATACCTGATTGTTAGCTCTGCAATCGCGGGGAAGGGCTGACTTTTCAAGATTGATTGTAATGAATGGTGCCCAGCCTGGGGTCTTTTCGGTATATGACATCCGCTGTTCGCATACTAGTACTGCCTCATGCGAAAAGCCGACTGCCAAGACGGATTGCAGATCGGAGGTCGTCGTCCAGTCGAGATCTTGTACTGGTCCACTCCCACTGGTCGTCAGCCTCATCATCACCAGGCGGTAGTAGAGGACACACTCGAAATAATGAGTCAGTTCCAGACCTGTAGAAAACTCGCTAACGTTCGAATCCCAGATCGTAGCTTCTTGTCTCCCATCCGACATTTCCGAGACTGTTCATCAGCTCATGTTGTAAAAGTGTTGTAGCACTCACTCAGTACAGTCTTTTTCCTAGAACTGCACCTGGCCATGACAATATTCGTTCGTCCAGTATCAACGAAGCCGCTCCTCACCCAAGCTTCCCCATCCACACCATTCACCCTTTGTCCTTTCGTCGCATTATCCTGCACGGCTAGATGCTGGCCCAGTCGAGGTTGCCAGTATTCCAATACCCCAGCCTTTGAAATAGTGAGCACCATGTCTTGAAGCGGAGTATCAGTCTTCCAATCAATCACGGAAGTATGCCATCCCATCGGATCAACAGGTAGCACAAGAGCAGGCAACGATCCCCCTTGAATCGGTAGGCGATAATTATGGAGTAATTGAATGTCCGGCTTGTCGTTGTCCATCTCGTTGGTAGTAGAGGTGACGCGCCAACACCATGCCTGACCGGATCTCGTGACTGCCATGACGACCGCGCTCTGCGTGCGACGCCCTTTGCGACTGATTCCATCATCGATATCCGAAACAGCCAACAACATCGCAACATCATCATCATCCTCCATCTGGAATCCAGGCATAGGCACCGGTTCAGTCGGTTGCGAAGATCCGGGATCAAGATGTTGTATGGTGATTTGAGGACCTTGTTCGTCCCTGGTGAAGAAGACGATAGCGCGACCTTTGGCAAAGATAGCGGAATGTAGGGATGTGCTCGACATGTTCCAATGTCCTTTTCCAGCGAGTGATTTCGGTGCTTCCTTGCCATTGACAGGAATGTCCCCTTTTTCTTTAGACCATACTGCAATCTCTCCATTTTCGCATATTGCCAGTAAACCTCGACCATTCGGAGTACGAACAAAGTGTGACAAAGGATTGTTGAGCTGAACGGATGTCGTTTCTTCGTGATTGACGAGGTTCTCTATTGTTGTGAGACCGGAGGGTTGGCCTGAAATGAGGTCGGTGAGGGATATACGATATCCCTCTATCCGGTCTGAAGAGGAGAATGCCAGTAGTGAGGATGATGTGGGTGAGTGGAGAAGCTGAGAACGGGGTGACCATGATACCTTGAGCGTATCGGGGATTCGTATACGGGCAATAGGCAGTGATTTGATCAAAGTAGGTGGTTTTCGATCAAGGTTCTGCCCATTAGCATCCATTAATCCTGCAAGAGTTGACCTACCACGATACTCCGCAGCGCCAGATTCCCCTGATTGTCCAGATACATCAACACATCACTCTCTTCACTCGCCAGCCCCTCCAATATCTTCCGGGTCATAGCGGAAGGCTTTGCCTTGCCATCATTTGCCCCACTAATCTCATCCAATAGACCAGCTCGGAGGACTTCAGCGTCCAGAGCCCATAGCCAGCCTTGTCGTCCTGCTGTGTACTTGTCTTTGCCTTTTCCAGTGAGCGGTATGGTAGGTTTCGCAAATGCCCGGTGGTCGATTGACGAGACGAGTTGGAACCATGTTGGATCGTCTAGGACTGGTGAGTATATTCGAAAGACGGTATCGGATGTGATGGTATAGAGGACTGCATCTCCCCTAATGCTCAGTATGAGTCGAGCGTAGATGAAGGGGTACGTACGAGGATGAAACGCTCTTCCTCCATCCGATCCAATCGATTTCACGTGGATGCCTGAGTTCTTGCGGCATTCCAATCGCTTCTCCTTTCCTATTGACACCCAAAACATGGACCGACCGGGCTCCCTGCATGTCAGCTCATGTTCAAAGTGACAGAGATATGGGCGCACCTTCTGGTGCCAAGCTATATGGCCGGACGACGGTGAAAGGCAGATAGAGCTAGGAGCCGGATACGACCTAATCTCAGCACCGTCATACCTGATGACATACCTGGACCAGAGTCTATCCCAGAATACAACATCCCTATCCTGACCTGCTCTCCAGAGCTGTGCACCAGCGATAGTTCCCAGAGCCAGCGTACCTTTCAATCAGCTCGTTCGGGAAACCGTAAAGAGACAGCTTACCTTCTTTGTAGTCTAACGTCGTTATCGGATCTGAAGATTGTAATGTAGATTGGACGGTCCATATCCTGCCATGCTTTCCAGTCTGATATTTCCAGATAACAACATGTACATCGCACCATGCAATAATCTTTCCATCAGCAAGTATCGCTCGCAAGTCACAAGTGACATACCAATCCATCGGTAGCTACAACACCATGCACCTCGCCCAGCGTCGATGAAGATGATGAACGATGAGGCAAAGCATCCCAGAATCTTAGTGTCCCCACTATGTCCTGCCTCTCGTCTAGTAGTACGACATTTGTTGACGAGGTATACGCCTAGTTTATCAGTACGACCTCGACAAGGACATAGAATGTACGAACGATGAAAGCATGATCTCCGACAGTCAGACAAGCAATTGATTGGCTCGTATGTTTACTAGGTCTACCAGCTATAGTCTGCCTTAGTCTGAGCGACATTGGCTCGCTGATTAAACTCTACTATTCGATGCGGGATATATACTCTTGGACAGGTAGACTGGTGACGATCCTCCACTTTCAGATTGAGCCTAACAACTGAGGCGGATAACTCACGTGTCGCCGAGCCTGACAGTATTTACCTCGGCCACGGCCATCGATCCTGCCGTACCGGAAAACTCGGAGGCTGCAAATCGCTGGAAGGTTGAAGAAAAGCCAATAACATCATCCATTCAATCATCTAATCACTCTCAATAACGCAATCACAATAATCGTATCCACAATGTCTACCGCCGTCGTCCTCCCCGCCGCTTTCCCCCTTGTAGGCCTCGGCCTCGCAAGCACTTACTTCCTCACCGTACGCCTTTCTTCCTCAAAGGGGTGATTACCGCTGATATACCAGTTGTTCCAGGGAAGTAAAGTTATGACCCACCGAAAGGGGGCCAACGTCAACTACCCCAACATGTACGCCAGCGAGGAGGTCGCCGCCAAGAACCCTGCTGCTTTCGTATGTCCCCTGACCCTGACTGTTTTGCTGATAAGATTAGAAATTGAACTGTGCTCAACGAGCTCACCAGAACACTTTGGAGAATGTCGGTCAGATCATGATCCTCACTCTTTACCTCGGTATGCTCACTTGACATTATTAATACTGGGCTGACGTATAGGTCTATTCAACCCCAAGGCTGCTACCGCTTACAACCTCCTCTGGGTCGCCGGTCGAGTCTTGTACACTGTAAGTTGTGTGCATGTTCTTCTTACCGCGTTGCTGACAATTAGACCAACTACATTAACAAGGGTCCCGCTGAGAGGGTACGTCCGCACATGGCCTACAGGCGAGAAGCTGACAAATTAGAATGGTGGTTTGGCCAAGATCGCTTACATCGGGATGTTAGGTATGTACCGGCTAACTCTGCTCGGCTGATATCAGGTCTATTCTTCCACTCTCTTTACTACTCTGCCTTCCTCAGCTACAAGCTCTTGGCTTAGGACTTTCAGTAGTCCCTGGCTTAGATGGCATAGTACATCTTACCTCAAAAGTATCGTATGCATTTGCATTGGTCTCGCAGGCCCTTTCAATATCGTCACAGGTCGTTACGTAATTAATGAGAATGATCAACAAGCTGGCGCTCCGGTGCCTATCCATTCTATTCACCTTAGACATCTCCTTGTTGCACCCATACCGTAGTTTAGATAGCGAGCCAAGCCTGTCCCTCGCTCAGACTCACTCGGCGATCTACTCTCTAATCCCTCATTCCAAAGCCTTGTCCACAACAGAGGCAATTTCTGAGGGGGAAAGGAAACGAGCTCGGACGCGACTGATTTCCCGGAAGATCAAAATCAAAATCAAAACACCACACACATTTGGTCTTGCTATTCAACATGACATCTCCACCACGTACCATGTCCGCCTCTTCTTCAACCACATCTTCATCGGCATCATCGTCTGCACCAACAAGGAGAATACCAGCGAGTACATCACAATCCCGTTCTTATTCCTCGATCTCGACACGCTCAATGGCTAGGACCGCTGGCGCGTTAACTCAGACAACGCTTAATGTATCTTCTATCTACGGAAGGGGGGCGGCTACTGAGAAGCCTACAAGAGTGTTATCGGGTGGGAAGAGGAAGAGTGATGAGTGCGAGGATGAGGGGAGGAGGAGGAGGAAAGTGACGCGGTTTTCAGGTGGTAATGGGGAGAAAGCGAAAGTAGAAACGACTACTCCACCTGGATCACCGAAAGGGCCTACTACTCCGATTCGATCTGTTCAGCGTACTATAGCTCCGACTCCAGCTCGAGACATTCTGAAAGCGGGCTATGACTCTGAGAGCAAGGGGAATGATGAAGAGGATAAAGGATTCATCGTCAAACCGCCGACACCACCTCGAATGAAACCTCGTCCACCCATCCCTTCCACGTCCGATTCCGCTGCACCGACTACTCCAGGAAAGAGATGCCTATCGCCTGATCAGGTGGAACATCGGTCTGCCAAACGAGCAGAGCAACAAACGAACGACCCAACCACCCCAGTCCGCTGTACCATCCAAGAAGACATTTCAATGTTGTCGGTGGCCCGACCAACCATCGCTCCCATAAGAACTACAGTGGCATCACCACATCGAGCTCTTTCCTCTATCTCTCGACTCATTACTCCTCATCGACCTACCGCCGAGCTCAAAGCGACCACACCGGGTATAGCACGTATGGTCCCCACCATCCCAATCCCATTCAGCTTCAACACCCCGCGCGCAAAGCCACCAGCTACGATATCCGAACCAAATACAATGACAAACAATATGATAGATCCGGTGGCGATCGCATCCCAGGAAGCGATGGGCGACTCAGAAGTACCGAAGGAAGTCAAACCTCTCCCAAAGCGAGCAGTCATGCCTCCACCCAGCATGATACCCGTTCGATCCGCTAAAACATCCTTACCTCCCTTATCTACCTCAACCGCAGGGGCTGGATCATCTAAACCGAAACCCTCACTTGGTCTTGCGAACCGCCGACCAGTCAGGCGAGCTACTTCCGCTCAAGGCCCCTCAAAGACCTTGGCAGTATTCAATGAAAACACGGACCCCGCAGACGTTGCTGTCCGACGCAAACCCTCCTACCCATCTTCTTTGGGTAGTGGTCCACTTGCTCAACCTCGTCCTCGACTTATCTCTGGTCCTATCCAGGTTCCTCGATCTTTCACCGCTCCGCTCGGATCCTCGACCAGCGATTCAATGGATGTTGACGAAAGACCCACCATGAGGTCTGTCTCGGATCCTGTTCCCCGCGCTGGGCCTAGACCATCACTATCATCATCTACTTCTAGGCGGGAGGCTTTTACTTCGGACACGAACGACAAATTAGCTGGGCTCAATGATGCTCTGGCGAAGTTGAAAGTCCGAAGGGATGCCAGTAACAATGCCAGACCTGGACCTTCTGCTGTTTTAAAGCCCAAGGTCCCGACTATCTTGGCCGAGGTACCGGACCATATCGCCGCCAATAATGCCAATACCAATGTATCTATCCCATCATCGTCTAGGATGAGCAGTGTACACCGACCTCGTTCGTCTATTGTCGGAGCGGATGTATCGATGATGGAAGATGGAGATCGGTCCATTGCGGCTCTGATATCTTCTTCGACGAGTAGCACAGCATTGAGAGGGGTAGTAGCATTCGTGGACGTCAGGACAGAGGATGGAGCATGCTCAGGTGACCTTTGGTCAGAGATGTTAAGGAGTCTAGGCGCAAAGGTAAATCCTCTCAAGCTATCGGAATGGGACATAAACTAACAACCAGGTCAATGTCCGCCTCACCTCTGCGGTGACTCACATCATCTTCAAATCCGGTCTCCCAACCACACTAGCATGGTACAGACGACAAGATCAGGAGGAGAGACCATACATAGTAGGAGTTGGGTGGTTACTGAAATCCAAGAAAGGGGGGGAGAAATTGGATGAAGCAGAGTTTACGGTTGATATTGGTGTTGAAGATATTTTCCAAAAGGTCAGTCTCCTACCCTGTGAGAAGATTGAGCTGATGATGTAGAGAAGAAAGACTATGGAACCTAAAGCGATAGTCGCGTCTTCCCAGGAGAACCCACCTATCAGTTTATGTAGGTCACGTCCTTCGATACATTGGACAAGCTGATAAACAGCTGCAATCACGGGCTCATCAGCATTCAGAAAGAGTCTGTTGTATGCGCGTAAGTCCCCCTATAGTGGGTGTAGTCCGGACTGACTGGTTTAGCGAAGATCAGCTCACCGCTCAAGAAAGGTTACACCACCAGGGATTACTTTGATTAGCACCACAAGCATTGTATATATAACGAGGACTCGGAGGTGGTCATGATAACTTATAATGGATGAATAGCATCAGCACTAGCATGAGCATTCTTCAGATACGCAGTTGAAAGCGTGGACACTCTAGCCCGATTGTGTTGTATTATATACTATTGCATAAGGTCGTCACAGTCGTGTATTTAGGCAAGAATGGTAATATTGAGCAAATCGAGAATGGGTCATATAGCCTGGTTGTCGGTTACAGTGATCTAGGATTGTTTAGCTCTTGTTAATCAGACCGAGAGGCGCAGACTCACGCCTGCAGCCACAAGAGTACAGATTCCAACTAATGGGCCGAGAAATGTTTGGTGCTCAATGAGAACCTCTTTCCTACACGTTCGTCAGTAAGCCGCAAGCACTAAATGATAGCAAACACACCATTGATATTAAGCCAAAGTCGCTACCAATCAGTATGATCATGACAGAATAGGGGATCATGACTCACGCCAGGAATGATAGGGATACGTTTGTGGACTATCAATCATCAGCAGCATTCACTCGGCTATCGCGGTATTTATAGCTCGTCATAACATCAAGTTGGGTGGGATAGACACATACATCGAAAGCCCATTATGATTGATCTGTCTGATTTGATTTAAGTGAAAGAGATTGATATAATGATGGGAAAGTGATAAGTGGGAAAGAAGTTACAGGTTGATATCTGAATCTAAAACATGACTATGACGGGATGGATTGAATTGCGGCAATTTAATTGAAACTTGAACTTCGTGCCTTGAGTCATGTCGATCCCTTTGGGTAGTAGTCATATTCAATCTTGCTATGCATGCACTGCTTTATTCATGCCTTTCAGCACATAAAAGGTAATGCATTCTTTCGCCATGTAAATGCCCATGCATCAAAATAGACTTTCGAATAGCACCGTCTGACAGGTGTAGAAACTTTATTACGTAAGCATGCCCCGCCGTGACTTGACTTGACCTGCGAATTAGTGTAATCTCTTGCCTCAACACTGCAACATGACTACGGGCGACAACAAGATCAGCTTCTCATTCTCCTCCGCTCCTTTCGGGTCATCTCCACCAACTAAACCAGTCGCCCCTGTTACCCATGCCCCTTTATCAAATCTCGAGCTGCTTATGGCAAAAGCAAAAGCCCCCCAACCCACCGCCAGTACATCCAAACCCAAGCCCAAAGCTCCTATTAAATTCGACGACGACGACGAAGAAGATGATCAACCTGTAGCTTCATCTTCTAAACCCAAATCCAAAAAGCCAAACCCGCGGGACTTACTAGAAGGAGGCGCTTCATCCCATGTTAATCGTAATACCGCCATTTCTCGCTCTGAAAAGAAACTCCAATCCGAAGCTCTTGCACTCGACTCGACTGCGTTCCAATATGATGAAGTTTACGATACACTCAAAGCAGCCGAGAGGAAAGTTGAAGAAGCCAAAAAGATGGAATCGGATAAGAGGGAACCAAAATATATGCAGAGTTTCTTGGAAGCGGCTAGGCGGAGGAAATTGGATGCGCTACATGCCGAGGAGAAGATGATGCAGATTGAAAGGGAGAAGGAGGGTGGGGAGTTCGATGATAAAGAGAAATTCGTCACGAGTGCATATAAAGCTCAGATGGAGGAAGTAAGACGGGCAGAAGAGGAAGAGAGGGTCAAGGAAGGTAAGTTCGCCACCAGATAGTGATACCAAAGACTGACAAGTAGAACAACTGCGTAATAGCAAGAAAGGTCCAGGACTCACTTCATTCTATAAAACAATGTTGGAGGATTCTGAAGCGAAACATGCCGCTGCAGTAGCCTCGACCGCAGGAATGGTAGATTCGGGTCCATCACTCGCTATCAAACCGCCATCCCAGCGGGACCAAGTAGAAGACGATGAAGCAGAGTACGATCCTTTCCTAGCTCGTGAAGCCTCAAATCGACCAAGTGGACCACCGAAACTCATCGACGACGTTGAGGATAAACCAAAACTACCAACTGGAGTCGAGACGAACGATGATGGTGAAGTTGTCGATAAACGAACTCTATTAAAGGCCGGATTGAACATTACAAAGAAACCAACAGCCACCTTACCGACATCACTGAAGACCGGTACCAAAAGTAGTACACCAGTGGAGGGACCATGGCAGTCCAGAGCAGTTGGTACTGCAGCAAGTCATAGAGAGAGGATGGCAAGGGAGAGAAAGAGGTTGGAAGATCAACTTGCTGCGGAGGAGGAGAAGAAAAAGAGGGATGAGGAAGAGGCACTGCGCCTCGAAGAGGAAGAAGCTAGACGGAGGAGGGAAGGAGATGATGGGCAAGCTGAGAAAAAGAGGCAGGAAGCTAAAGAGAGGTTCTTGGCTAGAAAAAGAGCGAGGGAAGGTGGTGAAGGAAGTAATAAAAAGGCAAAGGAGTGAGGCTAATAAGGCCAGAAATGTAGAGAAGGTTATGCATTTTGTACAGTATGGGTGCAAGCTTTTCACATTCTTGCGTTATTTCCTAGCCTATTTTGATACACGTTTTGTTGAAACCTAATCCTTCTTGTTACTCAAATTGACACCTCTCAAGATATTTCCCAACACTTGGACCCTCTCTTTAAATTTCCCAGGCCTTTCAATCGGGACCGGCGCAGCTGTAGAAGAATTGGAGGTGGTAGGAGCAACCGATGATCCAGATGAAGAACCGCGGACAAGGGAGGGGACAGTACTTGCCGCTGATCGTTCCGTCGCCGTTGGGGGTGATTTGACGGTAGATCCCGTCGAGGGCGTGAGGGGGCTTGGCGATAGGACAGTCTGATGAGAAGCAGGTGGAGATATGACGACAGCAGCTGGCTTTGATTTGGGTTCAACTTTTGCCTGCGTGATGGGGGTGGGTTTCGCCATATTCTTTCCATGGAGTGGACCGTGGCGGGGAACATGTTGTGGTCGTTGACCGAATGAACCCATTGAACCAAGATTTGAAGAAAGTAGAGTGGCAGCTTGAACAGCTTTCTGTGCCCTTACCTCTTCTGCTTCCCCTGCCTTCCGATCTTGTTCATCCTCCTTGGCCTTCTCCTCTTCCATCTTGACTTCCTCTGGCTCTTCCTCAATCCCAGACGAGGTAGCGCTGGAAGCAGCTCCGAATCCACCGAAACTCGATAATTGACTGGTGACTCCACTAGTACTCATCGTAGTAGTATGTTTAATCACAGGTCGACCAGCAAGTTGTACCCGATGATCATCTTGCATCTTCGCAGGAGCAGACCAATTTCCGAATCCACCTTTAACATCTTGACCACCCGCTTCCCTTTCTGCGACTCGTCGAGCAAAAGCAGCAAGTTGGGGATTATGCGATGTGGATGGGAAAGACAGTTTCTCTCTCCACCATTTCGATCGATTCGCTTGAGCAGCTTTGGACTCTGCAATCTGAGCATCGGAGGTGCCGAGAGGAGGGAACTGTTCAGGAGAGCGAGTATCGACTCGGGGCGTATGTGTCTTGGAAAGGTCCCGGGCGAGAGATTGGGAAGCGACGGCCAATTCGGCAAGGAGAGCTTCACGCTCAGGTTCAGTCTTCTCGGCAGCGAGCGCAGCTTGTGTCGCTTTTCCCTTTCTCCTTGCACCTCGTTTCTTCTTTTTCTGCGTAGACGGGGTCGCGTCGTCTTGAGCATCGTCATTTCCTTCGCCCTCCGGATCTTCACCATTGTTAGCTTCGGCTGGCGAGGCGTTTTCAGACAAAGGCGGAGTCTCGATCACAGGTTCGGCGAGCGTAGGCTGGATGGAAGTAGGCTCCATGATAGTTGTTTGGGGTTCCGGTGTCGGCTCCACATTCAACATGTGCGAAGGAGGCGGTAAAGACGACAATCCCTGATAGGAACTCATGGTTGTAGGGGCAGTAGTTGTAAGAGCCGAAGTCGATGTCTTGGCCTTTCGACTCCCCTGTCGTACAATCGGACTCTTGGCGAATAGTCCACGATCCTCCTCAGCCCGAATAGCTTTGACGGAATGTTTCATCTCCTTGACAGCCGTCCTACCAGCAATCATCTCGGGTAGGTTCCTGACCCATCTCCCGAAATCCCTGGCGCTCACTCGATCTCCGACGTCGAGGCAGAGGACATGATCCGCTAAGAAAGTTGCGACTTGGTTACCTATTCCCGGGAACTGGTTGATGAGGTACCGTTTTCGATCACGAAGGTATTGTGCGAATTTGGGATTATCGTCCGTAGCGTCACTCCAACATGCTCGATGGAATATCATGTTGAGGAGAACGACTCCGAGGGACCAGACATCGGCAGGTGCAGGTCGGTATGATGGGCCAACATGACCGTTTCGGCATTCTGATCATCAGCACAATTCTCGAATACAACTCATTGTAGACACACCGTAAGACATGTACGGTTTACTACCGCACATCATATCCTGGTTTTCGTAATCGGTCGTAGCAAGTCCGAAATCCGTCAATTTCACAATGACCTTTCGTTTAGCCTGTAGTTTAATTTGACCATTATCATTCGAGGTCCTTGCTTGATGCTCCGCCACCGTTTCCAATTCAAAACTATCGCAACATATAAAGTTTTCAGGCTTGATATCACGGTGACTGATTCCAGTTTCATGACATACAGCAACCGCTTCGCACATTTGCGAAAACATCGATGCGATCAAGCGAAGACGGTCGGCGAGGAGGAGAGTGTTTGGCGAGAATGCAGAGAGTAAAGTTGGAGTTGGGGGTGTTTGACCGAGTTGAAGAGCTTGAGAGGTGTGCGAGGAGTGATTATGGTGCGACATGATCATGGACGCGGCTGGCGAATTACCGTAGGCGTGGGAAGAGGGAGCGAATTGGGCATATGGTGATCCAGCGATGGAAGATGATAATGACGAGGCCATGGGATGTTGTGCTGCAAGTCCGGTGAACATTGCTCCAGGTGAAAAGGGAATGACTGAGGACGAGTATTTTGACGAAGAGAGTAAATGGTTGTTTGTAGCAGCGGATTCGGCAGAAGAGCCTTGTTGGTGCGAGATAGTAGGCTTGTTGAGCCTATTGTTCTCGAGCCAGTAGAAGCTATATGTCAGCTGGGCTGAAAGGTGTGAACCTACAGATCCTCTCCAGGGCACCATTCCAGTAACATGAAGATCCACTTTGAGGTCTGCAATGTCTCGTGTAAAGTGACGATATTGCTATGAATCGGCAGCGAGAGGTGGACGGTAGCTTCAAACATTTGATCATCATATTCCCTCTCGCTCAGCCTTGGGCGCGCGATGACCTTGAGAGCTGGGTATGAGCACAACTCAGAAAAGTGTAGACTATCCACTCACCATACTCTCGTCGCCTGCCTCCGATCTCACGGATATGATAGACCTGAGCAAAAGTGCCCTGGCCGGCTGATCGAACAACCTCATAAATCGTCCTCTGCCTCTGCCTGCCATCGGTAGGCATAGCTCCAACAGGTCCATTCCTCCCTGATATACCCATCTCACTCCCTCCCCTCCGCAAAGCATGTTCAATATCATGACCATAAGTCTGACCCACTGCTGCCCTGATCTTTTCTCCTTGGAATCTGAGCCCTTCTCCAAACGTATCTCCAGGAAACAAAGTTGGATGACTAGCGGCTTCGTCTTCGGCATCGATACTCGTCCATGTCCTCCCTGCGTCATCGTCGTCTCCGAGGAGAATACCGCCGGTGGGTGCTGACCAGGATTCGTCTCCGGAATCATGGTCAAAGTCTGGCGTCCAGGGGTCTTCGTCACCGCCTGTTGAATTGAATCCCATTTGGATCAGTCGGTGCCCATTTCCTTGGCTTGAACCATCTCTGGGAGTGACAGTTCGTGATGTCCTATTTGGCGTCGCCTGTCCGCTGGTATTCTGACTGGAAGTACCTCGTCCGTTCCCGATTCGAGGCGTACCAGAGCGGGATCCAGAGTGGTTGGCATTGGATAGGATAGCTGCCGAATTTCGTCGGGAAGGAACAGGTAGCTCGGGATGTAATCCTCGGGGCGAACGTCCTGGAGTTCCGTGGTAGATTCCGACAGAACCAAAGGCTTGATCGAGCGAAGTTCGAGGTGCAGGTACAAGTCGTCGATCAGGAGTTCCATTCTCAGCGACAGAGGGTAATGGCGAGACCGAAGAGCCGGGGCTGAATCCGCCAACTACTAGTGTCTGTCTTCTTGGGGATCCAATTCCAGGTGAACCATCTCTGTCAGAGCTCCCGCTTGACATGCGTTGGGGAACGATTCTATTGAGTCTGGGTGAACCCTGGCCGACGGCAGGTAGATGGGATGGACCGAGGGCATGGTGCCGAGGTGAAGGGGTTGGTGAAGTTGTATTGATAAATGGTTGGCCTAGTGGGGTTGAAATGCCGTTTCGAGCGCCGGGGTTGTTGGGCGTTGTGCGGCTCATCTCGTGAGTTTGAACAAGTGACGCGTAGGCGGAAAGACGATAGACGTATTACAAAATACGGGACGGATGTCGAAGGGAAGAGTGTCGAGCTATCACAAATAGATGGCCGAGGGAGTTGGAAGGCGCAGGAGGGATTGAGTGTGTTGGAGGTGGTGTATGGAGGGGACAGACTTTACGCTCTGAGGATCAGCTCGTTCAGATCAAGCAACGACCTTCCCTACAGGCTACTACAGATGACTTTGAAAGAACAACTCACGAATTGCAAGCGTCTCGTACTCGTCTATAATCCCCAGGTTGAACCAACTCTACAGAACTCCAATTTCCAGTGTGGTGATCAAATCCACACCGACTCCACTATAACCTAGATTCTTTCCACAATGACAATGGGTCTACCTCGTAATGCGATACGTGGAAGCAAGACCGGGTACTTGGGAGATGCCCCCTTGAGGATCCTTTTATGTACTGCGACGCTAGCCGGATACTCGAGCTATTTCGATATATAGGGCTATCGATTAATGAGGTCGACCTTTGTGACAGAATACTGGTGGGTAGTGTGCTAATATGAGGTAGCATGGGTACGTGCTTGATAGTGGTGGTGGTAGTGAATTAAAACATGATGATGCGGGCGTGGCGGAGTAATGGGGTATGTGTCGGCCGGTGTCGGAGCAATATGGGGCAATGCAAGATATGTATGTATGGTGAATGAACGATACGCCCAAGATTCTAATGTAGATAATCGATATAGTGATATGAGATATGAGAGAAGAAGAAGGGGATAGAAGGATGCAGGTATCGGATTAAGTAGAGTAGAGTGAGTATCCGGGACCGAGTCGACAAATGCCAAATACCAAATAGCAACACAACAGTCGTAGTTCATGCGGTGCTCCAGCTACTAAGTGCAGATGGCTAACTACGCAGGCCTAGCAGCATCTAGAGAGATGGTCTCCATATCATTGTTATCATGCATCCGTACTGACTACTGTCTACCCTGGCGGGACTGACACACATACATTCTAACAATTGATGCCCGCCTACCCCGAAACATTACACCCGCGATAACTCGTATATTTGCCTCCTATCTCATGGCATGTGATTCGTGGACCGCGTTCCTCTAGAATGCACTAGCATGCCATGTCACTGCTGACCCGACTTGCTACCGAGCTAGTGAAAGCCATTGCACGCCCCCCATAGATCTGTCTGTACTTTGCTTAGCTCAATTCCAAGCGGGTTGACCACATGATACCATCGGCCGAGTTATGCCCGAAGTCTTGGATTTCCCTGATGGGGTTATTACCTGAGATTCACTCTGAACCTAATCTGACTGATAAGAGCTGACCAACCCAAGCCGAGACATTCTGCAGCATCGTGTGGTCATCAATGTACAGCGTGCATAATCATGGACAGCGTGGTACATCTATTACGTATGGATTTTGACTATAAAGCAACCAAGCGGAGGATATTGAATGTAAGACTGCGATGTTAGCCGATATGATGACTGCGCAACTCACCAGAAACTCATGACGCATAGACCATATATGGCCAACGCAAGAGCACACCATTTCAATGCTCCGGGCTCTTTCCTAAAGAGTTTGAAATAGAAGAATCCGGGGAGGATGAAAGAGATGATGGTCGAACCCGTGGATCCCACGAATCCCAGGACTGCAATCAGCGCGTTATCAACGACCGTCTTGTTGCACTCACCAATCTCGAGCTCGTCCACCAACAAGGCGATGATGAAGCCAAACAAGAGGATACCGATGGTGATGAGGTAGAACTTCCAAAGGGGCATGTCGGCCACTCTCCGACGTAATCGCTTACCAATAACATCGGGTTGGGGGATAAGTGGATCATCTTCAGAGTCATAGTCGTCCTCTTCTGGTTCCTCGTCATCGTTCTCGCCAGTGGAGACGGGTTGATACTGCGTTTCGGGTTCGGGTTTAGGTTTGATAAGACCGGAGGTCATGTGGTAGACGCATGCACGACATGGAAGGCATTGTAGCGGGTACGAGAGACCGTTGAGGACTACGATGCCCAATCTTCCGATGGCGATAAAGACGGATGTTGGTGGGTACATGGCAATGATGTTGGATTCTACCTTGGAACCGAATGTTAGGTAGCCAATCTATCATTAGATTAGAACATCACCAAGCCATTTGCATACTCACAATACCGAGCTGCATCGTTAGCTAATGCCATGCGAGGCTAGAAATGACTCACTACTTCGTAAGATATGGCAGCCACACCGATAGAGGTACCAATGACAATGTTCATTCTGCCCTGAGTCTTGTTCTTGAGCTCGTTGTAAATGGGGAATAGCTAGAAGTCAGCATTGTCGAGCCTACACGATAGTCAACGCACATTCTGGGCGCATCTACACTGTCAGTCGCATCCTGACGACCCCATGAATGACTCACGTGTATGCAAAGACTTGGACGGGGAAGCT
Source organism: Vishniacozyma victoriae (assembly GCA_017654735.1). Lineage (NCBI taxonomy): Eukaryota > Fungi > Basidiomycota > Tremellomycetes > Tremellales > Bulleribasidiaceae > Vishniacozyma > Vishniacozyma victoriae. The sequence goes on from JADPYG010000088.1 coordinate 3,735,316, forward strand.
AGACATGGTGTTCTTACCAAATCTGCCAAGGACAACTTCGCCCCTATTCTCGCTGGGTCCCTTGACGATAAACCAGCCAACCACCACCAGAACAAGGCTGACCGTCAGCAAAGCCAGATATACATGGCCAAATGACCCACTACACGACTGTGCCAAGCGCAATCTGACTAGTGAACCGCAGAGCGTCGAGGGTCTTGAGAAACGATAAAGGGACAATGAAGATCATCACGATGACCAGCCAAAAGTCTTGAGACAGAAGTATCGAGTCTGAAGGTAGAGGGCTGTGAACGATGGAGGCGAATGTCACGCATACTTGCGGAAGAAGGGTCTACCATTAGCAAGTGCTCTTGACCGAGGTGACTCACCTTGCAGATGATCAGGTAGGATACTGAAACACCAAAGCACTTGATAGCTATCGCAAACTGCCGTTCAGCTCGATCTTGGCCTTCCAATGGTGTTAGCTTACATCAAAGACTCTAGTAGCCCATCCTTTGCCAAAAGTCATCTTTGCAACCTCATTGAAGCTCGCCTTTGTAGTCTCCTGCCCAGGCTTTTTGCCCACCATAGTGGCACACCGACTCAACAAGTACAATCCAAATATCGAAGTCGATGCCGAGAAAGCACAGGAAAGTATGCCCGGTATCAGACCCATGGAAGCGAATGCTGATGGGAACGCTAGAGCTCCGGCTCCGATTATGGTGTTTGCCAGATTGGAGACGGATGATACGATTGTTGCTTGTCCTTCAGGGGCTTCTGCGGGCGATGGAGACTTTGACCGACGCGGGGTACTGCGCGATACCTGTCTGGAGCGGGGTGTACGGGTTGACGAGGGTGTTGCGCCATATGCTGGCGGCTGAGCCTGGGGCTGAGGTGTTGATGGCGTCATGTTGTTGTGTCCCTTCTGCGTGATATGGTTTGACAAGGGATGCTGAAAATTCACAGCGAGATGAGACCTAAGATTTGGTGAACTCTGGACTGTTACTTGGAGTCGGACGATGCTATCAGAGTGTAGATAGCCTCTCGAATGGTGAAACGGGTGATCAAGAGATAGCATTAACTGAGTGGAGGTGATATCTCGGATAAAATAGAAGAATTAATGATAATTAATGATTGACGCGACTGATTTCATTTCTGGGTAAACAACCGTTGAATCAACTTACTGACATCTCAGACATCAATCAACTCACACTGTCATCGACATCGACATCGACAACAAGCATTTAACACGACAACAGAACTGACGACAACAACACCGACGAAAGAAAGAATGGACGAGGTGGATCAAACGCCAATGGCGCAGCCAAAATCACAGGGTGTTTTGGGCACTGTGTGGCTAGTTGCCAAGAAGACTGGAAAGGATTTGCAGCGCTTCCCTATAGATGCGGATAGGGTTACTATTGGGCGGTACGTCTCATCAACATCCAAGAACATTATACTGACGAGATAGTGACTTGGACATGGATGTGAGCTGACTGATTTGCTTGTACAAAGGATTCTAACATCCAGATCCGACTCTACTTTTCTGATGTCTCGAAACTACACTGCGAGATCAAGTTCGATCTGATCACCGGCGATGTAAGTTCTGCTACCAAGAAGACGGGCACGCTGATTTCCAGGCATCATTACATGTCCACGGAACGCATGGAGTCAAGCACGCTCCCCAGGGTGGCGAGCTCAGTGCCTACAAACCCCCGTCAATAATCCCCTTATCCAGCAATGACACTTTCATTATCCGAAAGAAGCTCTTCCGATTCGAGTATGGTCACGAAGATGCACTCATCGATACCCCACCCATGCAGTCCGTACCTCTACCCTCCGATTCACCAATCAAGGCGTCACCAGCGCCAGAACGAAGGAAAAGGGTCTCATACAGAATGTCTCTGGTCCCTTCCGGCAAAAACTTTGAACCTTTTGCATCACCTAACAAATCTCGACGGCATAGTATCATCGGACTGGGTGAGGGGCCACAAGTGATCAGGACCCCAAAGAAGTCTGGGTTGGCTCAGCAGATTGAAGAAGAGGAAGATTTGCAGGAAGAGGACGAGGATGTCGTTATCGAGGCTGTCGATGGAGAAGAGGGAGATGTGCTATACGTCGAGACCCGAGAGGAGGAAGAGGTCGAGGTAGGTCATCGCTCACATCCGATCTTCAGAGCTGATAATTTAGACGGTGCACAACAATCCCTTCATGACCCCTCAACGAAAGGGAAAGGCGCCAATGCGACCCACCAGTGCCGTACCTAGCACTCGCCAGCTAAACACCACCCCATCTCAGAAACGTCCCCGGGAGTTAGACGGCACTGCTTCACCGCATACACCTCGATCGGTCCCACTTCCACCCACTGCCGATACCCCATACGGATCCGTCGAGAGCACTCCTGCAAAGACCCCACGATCCGTTCCGCTTCCCCCGGCCGACAACACCCCATACCAAGTCACCGCACAGGTCGCCATGTCCACACCAAAAGGACCATTCTCACTGCATAAAGCTCTACTCCTCCGATCAGCTAGGAAAGCATGGCAATCAAGCCAAGCTCAGAACGTGGAAGGTGCTATCGTCAATGGGGATATAACTACGAAGAGAAAGTCTCTTAGTCCCAAGGGTCAAGCGAGGAAGAGTCTCACTCCAGCACCAGTGGAGGAAGACAGTGAGGAGGAAGAAGAGGACGAAGACGAGGATCAAGAAGAAGGACAGCTGCACTGGGTATACGAAGACGGACGAGCTTCAGTCTCGGTGGATGAGTCGGATGAGTCTATTGAGTCGCTCGAGGCTGATCAGTCACTTGATATCGTAAGTGCTCGCCTGCTTTTGCACGATTATGGCTGACTATTTCAGCCCGGTCAAGGTATCATCTCATTCGGCGACATGTCTGCTGCCGAGGCGGAAGAGCAGGCCCTCAACGAGAGTGTAGATGACGAAGAAGAGTTTGAGGAGGAGGATGCTGAAGAATATGCCGAGGAAGAAGGGGGCTTCGAGGCCGAAGAGGAGGACGAAGCCGAAGACGAAGAGATCGATTCACTCGAATCCATGGAGGAGTATCAGCCCGCTGTCCATGTCGTAACCGCCCCTAATACTCCTGTAAGATCCTCTCACCCAAACGCCGAGCTGTACTTATATCTAGCGACGACCTCTTGAGCGATTCTACACTCCCCAGCCACAACGCACAATGGCTGCTGGACCACGACGGTCCCTCGCCAGCATCGGGGGACCTCCCACACGTTTGGCTCGATTGCCCGAGACTCCTGCTGGTCCTAGTTCAAGAATGCCAGCTACTCCTGGCTCACTTGGTCCACCTAGTCGAAAGTTTGTCCCACCTGTGGATGATGAGGAGGTCGAAGATGAGGAGGTTGACCAGGCGCCCTGTACTCCAGTTAAGCGAGAGGTCAATCCTGCTCTCTTAGCCGAGGTAAGCTTTTATTGGCTGGTCGTCGTGTCGCAGCTGACGTGCAGGCAAAGCGACGAAGGGAGACTTTGGGTACACCCCGAGCTCTACCAACCCTTCCGCCCAGCTTCAAGACCCCTGTCCGAGAGGCATCTTTGCGAAACGCCAGGACCCCTTCGCATCCCGCTCTAGCTCCTACTACCCCCGAAGTCGACTCCGATAACGATACCAAGGCTCCTGTTCCAATGACACCCCTCCAAAAAGTGCAGAAGGAGTTGAACCAGTTGAGAAGGCAGAGTGTCCAGCGAGAATCCCGAAGTGACCCTAATAGACGAGCTACCGTTTCTTTTGCTCTTCCTTCTACCCCTGCTCGACCTCAGCCTAAAGCTTCCGCTTCGTACTCTGTTGTTGGAAACCGACAATTGCCTTCGTCTTTCGGTATGACTATGGAGGAGGATGAGGAGGTCTCTGAATCTGGTTCTCCTATCATGTTAGGACGAGATGGTGAGGAGGTTACTTCGCTCATGGCCGATCACGTCGAAGAGGATGATGGATCCGAGGAAGAGGACGTCGACGACGAGAGCTCCACGAACGAAGAGGAGCAGGCGGCCCAGGAAGAGCGACTACAAATCAATGCCCCCGCTACTCCCTCTTTCGCTGGGTTGAAGCAGATGTTCTCTGCACCTGTCGTCCCAAAGACACCATCCTTCACCGGCATCCGATCCATGTTTGCCGAAGCATCCACTTCAGCCCCCACGCCCCGCTTCAACGGAATGAAGGAAATGTTCCAACAACCCGAACAACCTTTCACCCCGCAGATGAACGGCATGAAAACCATGTTCGCCCTACCTCATCAGCAAACAACTCCAGCCATGGAAGGTTTCAAGGAAATGTACGAGCTTGAAGAGGTCGAACAGGAAGCTGTACTAGAGGTTGAGACCGAAAGTGAGGAGGAGGAGGTGGTCGAAGGAGATTCGGAGATCGTTGCCATTCCTACACCACCCAAGTCTAGGGCTACAGGGATCAAGAAACCTTCGACTACTACCGCTTCAAAGGGGAAAGCATCCGCTGCCGCTAGAACCGCTCCCTCCAAAGTACCAGTCGCCACCTACAAGCCTCGAACCAAAGCTTCCGCACCGATCCCCGCTCCAGTCGTCGTTGCCGAAAAGCAGCCTGTCACAGCTACAAAGAAGATGACCGCTCCTCGTGCTCGCGCTCCGGCTGCGACTAAAGCAGAGGTCGTACCCAAGAACGCAGCTACCAAAGCTGAAGTCGCGCCAAAGTCAGCAGCAAGGAAGATAGCCAGACCGCCTGTTACTCGACCTCGACCAGGGGGTCTCGATGATGTTTCCCTTTCCGAGATCGAAGAACCCCTCGAGTACAGAGAACCAGTCAAGACGAGGGCTGAAATCCCTAAACCTACTACCTCCCGAGCGACGGCTACTCGAGCCAAGAAATCTGATACTGTCAAAGCTCCCGCCAAGTCCGCTTCTGCGACTTCCAAGTCTTCTTCCACCACCTCACGAGCCAAGAAAGCGGTACTAGGCGAAAACGATGATCAGCCCGAAGTCCCAGCTCCTGCACCGGCAAAAGCTACTCGCGCCAAGAAAGCTGTCGTCGAAAAAGAGACGGTCACTAAAAGGAAAACAAAGACTGTTACCGAGAAGGAGAATGAGCCAGAGACAAAGGATGAGGTAGTGAAGAAAGCGCCTGCCAAGAGGGCTGTTAAGAAGGTTGTTGAGGCTCCTGTGGAGGCTGTTTCCACTAGGACTACTAGGAGTAGGAAATAGGGCTTTAGTAGTAGTTGATACTTTGTAATGGCGATGATGAATAATGAATGACTCGATCAAATGAGCGTACATGATGTATACACGATGTGAACGTCCCTATGTTGACCGACTTCAGGACAGACCGAGCCGCGACATCTGACTCGTACAAATCATCACACATCTCGTATTCTTCACCAACACCCTCTCGTAACCTGTACACATTCAAAGATAAGCGCGATGCCCAGACGAAACAAGAACCTCACAGCGGCCAGCTCGAACGGCGGTGACACTCCGGGTGCCAGCAAGGTCAACGACAACATGGTGAGAATTGCCAAGATCCGCCAGGTCGCGCGTTGACGTCCTAGACTCTCCGTGACTCCGTGACCGTCCTACAAGACCAGGTTACGAGCTTGCTCAAGGACATGAAGGCCCAGAGAGATAACAACGAAGCTCTGACATCGCATGTCGGTGCAGCGGAAATCGAAGTTGTAACACTGAAGGGACAAATCGTCAGCCTCAAACGTCAGGTCGGATCACTCAATGAGAAAGTCGCAGACGCCCAAGCGGTCAGTCAAGAGGCTCTGGAGAGGGCTGCGACATTGCAGGTGAGTTTCAACCCCTTGATGCCCTCCAGACTCGACTGAACGCAGCAGCTCGACCGAACTCGACATCTGACCGAACAAAGACCAAAAGCGATGATAGGAACCCTGGGTTATATCGCTCGAGCCTATTGTGGCCTGTCAAAGCACTGCCCAGTCGAAAAAGTCAGTTCCGTCTGGTGATCAAGCGACAAATCAATGCTGATATTGTCCCCAGTATGCTCCGCATTTACTCGAGTCCCTCAAGCAGACCGGCAGCAAATTGAGCAAAGACTGCCTCGCCCGCCCAATGGTGAACAAAGTGGTGAACAAATCGGCCATTTCGAAAATCAACTCCGCTGCGCAGATATCGTTGCATGACCAAGACGCGCACTTGGAAGGCGACGTGACAATGTTGGCGTCCGTACTTTTCGGGTTGGAGGAGTTGCACGTCAATTCTGTTGTCCTGGCGGGATCATGGCAAGGGGAGGAACCAGCAGAGCACGGCGCTATCAGGGTGATTCTGGCACATCTGGGACCGGTTGAGGCATCGCGGATTTACAAAGACATCATGTCGAATCCAGTGACTTATGCCCCCATCCCTGATGACCAGCGGGCGCGCCTGGCAGAATTCTTCGAAATCTCATAGACCTTGTTGTTTGTAGCTTGTTCAGCGTACCTTTACCCGCGTCTCATCTAAGTCACGCAACATGTTTCCGCCACAGTTGTTCCAATGCATCCTTTCAGTGCTCGATGGTCTTGGCAATCGGTACCTGAGGATAAAATGTCAATGCACACAAATGCATGCATGCACCATATGCATGCACCAGATGTATGCATGCCGCGACACATCATATATATGTCACGACGGACGGTCCATGCATACAATCGCCTGGAGACCTTCCGCAGTCTACTCCGATCATACCCCTCCTGGCTTACTGTATATCCCGGAGCCAACATTCATACCCTGAACAATACCACTAGTGACCTCCCCGGCAGATACAGCCGTGGATCCAACGTTGGCACCAGTCTGTCCGAGATCTATGCTGTCAGCTACATAAAAGCCACATGGCATAATCACTAACCCTGGGCAACTCCATCAGCCTCCTTGCCAAAGTTGTGTTCTACCGCCCGATGAGCATTCTGACTGACAGCTCCGGCGATGGTAGTAGCAGCACCAACTAATCCCTTTGCGGCGAAAGTAGCTTGTGTCCAACCGGTTTCTGCTAGTTTTCGAAGCTCGCCCTTATCCTGCTCCGCGACTGGATCACCTAGTCGCTGAATAGACTCGGGTAGATAGTGGGCATTTTGCTGAGCTTTGTCGTGGACGAACTGGCCTACTTTCTTGGCTCCGGACTCGGCGCTCTCAGCGATAGAAGCTGTTGTCGAGTTGGCTTGCCTGGCGTTTGCTGCTAGTTGCTCGGATGGAGGAGCGGGATGGGTGGGGTTTGTGGTAGAGATATGTCTGGTGATCAGCATGGTTTCCTAGGCTTAAAATGATGACTCACTGGTCTGTACGCGCTCCAAGCCTTTGAGCAACAGCATCCCCGGCCCAGGTTAGGTTGGAAGCTAAAGCCTCTCCCCAACCCTTCTTGGGGCCTGTGGTGGTAGTCTCCCATTCGTCATCGACGAATAGCGCTCTCTCGTCCCATACTCCATTGGCTTTCAAAGCATCTTCAAACTTCTTGACAAGTAGCTCAGTCTGCTCCCACTCGATTTGGTTTGCACTACCATCAGCTCCACTCCTGACTCAAAGGGGTTACTAACCTGGGACTGAGGACAATCTTGACTCGTCCGATAGCTGCTCCTCCATCTGCCGGGAGAGGACTGAAGGCATATCGAGGGTGTTCCTCTTTCGCTTCAATCTTCTGAATAGGAGTATTGGGGAGTACCGGGAACGAAGATGCTCCAACACTTAAAGCGAGAGTCTGGGAGGGGTGAGATGGTGGGTTGGCTGGGATGACGGATAGGTACAGCGTTCCGGTTGAGAGGACAACTGGTTCGGCTCCTGGCACTGGGAGATGGTATGCCTTTACGTTTTGGATTTCTGCTAGGGTAGTCATAATGTCTATAGGTGTATCAACGTAGAGTGGTGTGAACCTTCTCCTGCGATCGACAACCAACGATCACTGCGTCATATCGGATATATCCGATCCTGTTAAATTGTTCAACAGTAATGAGTCATGCTTCATAACCGTCCTCATACTTGGTCAGCCTGAGAACCATATATATACACTACTTTATGGTCTTGTTGAGAACAGCAGGTGCAGCAGGATTACTAGGTATATTATACACAACCATACGATCGACAAACCCAGCATTCCTCGGAACTTTATCCAACAATATCACTAGAAGCATGAGCACTCAAGCAGGAAAGGAAGGAATCACAGCGTGGGCAGACAAGGATGGATCGTTCAAGAGGCAGGTCAGTAGCTTCAGGGATAGGATTGAGGAAGGTGGAAAGTTCGCTCCCGAGAAGGGTAAGCTCATACACGTTGGTGATGGAGATGCGCTGATGGACAGGACGATACCACCTTTACGTCTGCCTTGCTTGCCCATGGGCTCATCGAGCTTTGATCATGCGAAGCTTGAAGGGGCTAGAGGACTACATCAGTAAGTTCAGACAATATAGCTCAGTGATCAGAGCTGATCGGAAGGTGTATCCACCGTCCACCCACATATGCTCGAGGGAGGATGGCATTTCGTCTCCCCTGAGAACGCCAAGAAAGAGGCCGAACCCGCATCGGCCCATTCTTCCGAGACTTTCCCAGGAGCTACCGAAGATCACCTATTCGGATTCCATCACTTGAACCAAGTCTACCGAAAGGCTGAACCCAACTACGATGCCCGATTCACCGTCCCCACTCTATGGGACACCAAGAACAATACTATCGTCAGTAACGAGTCTAGTGAAGTCATTAGGGACTTGAATGCCGCTTTCAACTCTATCCTCCCCGATGGAGAGAAGAAGAACTTGGACTTGTACCCCGAGAATTTGAGGAAGGAGATTGACGAACTCAATGAATGGGTTTACAACGATATCAATAATGGTGTTTACAAGACTGGATTCGCTGCTACTCAGGAGGCTTACGAGACTGCTTTCCATGCGCTTGCAAAGGCTTTGGACAAGGTCGAGGGTATCTTGAGTGATGGAAGGGAGTTCCTAGTCGGAGGTCAATTGACCGAAGCCGATGTCAGGTCAGTATTATCGTGTCACCAATGATCTACGCTGAGGAGGTAGGCTATTTACCACCATCATCCGATATGACCCAGTCTACTACGTTCACTTCAAGTGCAACTACGGAATGAGTACGTATCTCCTTCTCAAGCGATCCCAGCTAATCATCAGTCCGACACGACTTCCCATACCTACACGACTGGCTAAGGAGGTTGTACTGGAACAACGCAGCTTTCAAGGATACTACCAACTTTGAACGTATGTCAGCTGTAACGTCTCGAGCGAAAAGAGCTGACGGACAGATATCAAGGAACATTACTTCTACTCTCACCCCCAGAACAACCCCAAGAGGATCGTTCCTTTGGGCCCCAAGCTTGATATCGAACCTCTCGACAAGTCTGCCAAGTAGTCCGACAAATCGGCAGAGTGTGTATGTCTAAGACCGTTGGAGTATCGTCAGGATTCAGAACTCGAAGGCTTTTAAAGATGCAGACAACTTGAAGCTACAGGTTCTGACGCGCATGGCCAGTACCGCGTTTCATCTAAATCCAGCGCGACTGACCTTTGTGCATTCCTTTGACGTGATTAACGCTGATCAGCATCTGTAACGCAAATCACCAATTCATAATCAGATGGAGACTACAATGCATCGGCATCTTGACCTTCTATAATACTGATAACTTGAATATAGAATATGGCACGTAACAAACGAAATGTACAGCCAGCATCATCCATCTACCCCCCCACCCCGGTGTCCGAACGCGGAACTCGAACTTCCTCAATATTCCCTTACTCCGTAGCGAGACCTCCGACAGGATACACATCCCCTCCAGCTCGTGGTGTGCCCCAATTCGATATGAATCTCTCGCCACCGCACCCAGACCCATTTGATGACGAGGAACACGAGGTGCCGATCGATACGAGGGAAACTCCGTTGTATGCTAGATCCGACTGGGGAGGGACTACGGGGACTGGGACTGCTTTTGATAGATCGGCGTTCCCCTCTACGGAACCATTAGCATTACCTCCTCCTCGAGCTATACCGAATGAAGAAAGTGAGACAGGAGCACCGAAAACAATATGGAGTCGATCATCTTATCACCCCGACGACAAACCCCTTCCTCAACCTCAAATAAAAGGACTAACCGACGACAACAATGACCTCTACACTGGTCAAGCACCTACAACAGCCTGGACTCGATCTTCCTACCAAGCCTCTCCACCACCTAGATTATCACAATTAGTCAATCAGCCCCTCCCCGCTACCCCCACTCGTCCAGCTAGGAATCCAGCTCGGAAATCAGTCAAGAAGAGTACGTATCATGGAGGATTGAAGAGCGCTGGAACAAGACATCAATCTCAATTGGTTGATATTACTGAAATGAGCGAGGATAGTCAGTCCCGAAGCTCACATATCATACCGATTGAGCAGAATGATAACCCCTTCTCACCTGCGTTTGCGATTGCGCATCCCCATGTTCAACAACCTATATCAAAGCCATTATCAGGATATGGGAAAAAACATCATCGATCGACTTTACCTTCCATCCTAGACCTCGAGCATTTGGCGGCAAGACCAAGAGAACGGGATGTGCGACCTCAATCAGCGGGAGCGCTTGATCCACCTCGACCTGACTTCGATAGGATGGGAGCCGAGTCTCCCCGATTGTTGACTCCAGAAGCGCATAATAGGTTAGGGAGGATGTCAGTGGCTACTGCCCGATATACTTCACCTTCAAGGGGTAACACTTCTAGATCAGCATCCAATCCAAGATCTTCCAATCAAGATTCGACCGTATCCGTATCATCCGCCATCCGCTCGCTCAAGAAGCCAGTGAGTTGGTTTGGGACCATAAAGAACATGGGAATTGTGAAGTGGTATAGGACCTGGAGGATGTTTATTAATGCTGGCCACGTATTAATGGGAGCTTTGCTATTGACTATCGCTCTCGCTGATCCGGGTTCTGGATTGGGGTATCTAGTACAGATCAAAGAAGGGGGATTGGCGGGTATGCCTGCTGATGGTGGATTCGGGTTGGGGGTCAATGAGTGGTGTCAGCTTGATAAAGATGAGTGAGTTATTCTTTCGCATTCGACACCCAAGCTGATGAGTAGGGTATGTAGTGTATACCAAAAAGGTGATTTCAAGAATGCCGAAGAGACTTTCAAAGTACCTGAAAAGTAAGCTGTCTCCTTTATCACATCGAAGACAATAGCTGATATCAGCCCAACGATCGATCTACTCTACCCCCTGTGGGTAGGTCTAACAAGTATCATCTGGCTCCAAGCATTATTCCTCTTATCAACCGCATTCCTCCATTTCTACCTCTTCTTCATCCTTCATATTCCATTCGATCATCTCACTTCAGATAAAGAAGAAGAAGAGGAAGAAGGTAGGGAGAAAGTAGAAGGGATTCAGAGAGAAGTGGATATCAGGGCACGATGTGAGAGGCCACCTTTCGAAGAATATATTTGGGTGTGGTGGGCTTGGTGGGCTATGCGTAGGGGTCCTGTCGGGCATATTTATGGGATCGCCACGGGAAGCCTTAGTATTGTTTGTGTAAGTTTACTGAATATAGACTTGAGAGTGACTGACGAGTAGTTCGGACTGGGTTACAAGTTCAAAAGTGAATTAAGCGCTGTAGCCACCGTTGGTAGTGTCAGCTTTGGGTAAGTGTCGAATCATCTTGTTATCTACCTCAGCTGATGGATCAGTATTGGAGGTTTCCTGCCCCTGGTGATCCTAGCCATGGCCTTGGATCCCTTCATCAGCTCCATCTCATACTTCCTCTTCAGTCCTGTAAGCCCGAATCCCATTATTCCCCAAAGATGCTGACAATCAGCTACGCTCATTCAAGACGTTCCTAAATCCCCCAGACCCAACTCCAGCAGCAATACTCCTTCCCCAAGCTGAAAAGCCCCTCGCCCGCCGAAGACGCGCAACAGGCCTCGAAACATTCTTCGCTCCTCCCACATCAGCTCGATTCTCTCGAAGTCAGACTTTCCTGAAACCTACCAATCCCGATATCATCCCTCCATTGGAGATTGACGAAGAAACGAAAAGATGGTTGGACGAATATCCGAGAGATCCGGAACTTGTTCCTCTAATCACCGATCTGAGGGGTGGCGGGGTAAATGATGATTTCATTTTAAGTGATGTTGGATTACTGTACCTCCGACCGGACGATCAAGATCCTAACGGGGCTGCTTTATTGGTTCCGCCAAATGGAGTGATTAGGCGGGAAATATTGGAAGATGCTCATGTGGATGAAGGTGGGAAACATCTAGGTTATCTCGCTATGACAGCTCAGCTTGGAGAAGTATTCTGGTGGGTGGGCATGGAAAAGGATATAGAATTGGAGAATAGTAAGTGTATAGTCTGTCAGAAAGGACATGGAGTAGGAGATCAGACTGCGAGGGAGACGGGAATGTTCACTGGCGTGACGGGATGGACGGGGGTGGATGAAGACGAAAATAAGGAAAATGCGTTAGCGGCAGATATGGCAATAGCCATGCGCAGGGCAGATGAAGAGGCAAAAAGGAAATGGGAGGCATGAGTGATCATGTAATATAAGGTGGATGCATGCGATGATAATGATGATGATACCAATGATGATATGGGTCGGACTGATGAGTCGTACAATGCAATGACCGAATAGAGGTCGGGTCGTACAAGTGTAATGTAATGGTCGGGTACAAGGATCATGTGATATTGGTGTCGTTTCGTTGTATTCGTAATAGTCATGTGTCGTGTATGGGTTTGGTTGTGATGACGAGATCATTCAGTGCCGAGCCTTTGTCGTCTGACCAGCTCAAGTTGGCCGAGGAGTCGATTGGTCTCTTCGTATTGATTGTCGACTTCGCCGTTGGCATCCCCTATATCAGGCGATGATCGGGCATCTTCTGCTACTTCATAACCCATATCATGCTCGTCTCGGTAGCTGTGGGCTCGTGACGAGGCGGGTCGGGTAAAGGGGGATGAGAGCATATTGCCGGAGTGATGGTTGTGAGGCGTCGTAGGTACACGAGGTTGACTTTGTCTTGATCGATGCTGGAATAAGCTAGGCGCTGGGAAGCAGTCATAATGTAGCTTACAAGAGAGAGCAACAGCCCATTTGGCCTGGCATAATGTTCTCCCCAATCCCTTCTCAATTCCTCCTGATCCATCTCGTCATCCTCGTCTTCCTCGTCTTCACTCTCAGCATGAATAGGTCCACTACTCCTGAAATCCCTAGCTGTAGCCTGACTGCTAGGTCCAGATGACTTGAAGGGACTCGATCCGGGAGGTTGATGTCGAATAGGAGAAGAAGACATGTGATGTTTGAATTGTGGTCTTGATGGTTTCTGCGCGTGATGGGCGGGAGAAAAGTATCCTAGATCTTCGTTATCATGGTTGAGGCGGTCGTAGACACTCGGTGGAGGGTGTGAGGGAGTCTTGAAGAGAGGTGAAGTGGGTTGAGGCGCATTCAATTGTTCCCATTGCCTAGCTCGTCGTTTCTCTGCGTACGACGACGACATGTCGAGTTCGTGTCCGTGTCCGTTCCCGTTCGCCTGACCATTCCCATTGCCATTTCCATTTAACGCGTAATCATTTGCTCCAGGATCATATTGTAGTGCTGGAAGGTGTTGATCCTGAAGTTCAATCTGCTCTAGCACGCCACCGATACTCCGACCAATCCGTTGACGCTTGGCAAGAACATCGACCGTTGGTGAAGTCACGAGACCGATAGCAGGCGAGTTGCGAGGCGTAGCGAATGTATCGGAAGGAGGTGATCTTTCTCTCTTTCGAGATTGGTATGCAGTGAAATACATGGTGATGGTGAAGGTGAAGTGGTGTGTGTCGAGTTGAGAGTGATTTGTATTTAAGGATGGTGGCCAAATAAGGGTCCGGTGTGAGACAAGTGATGGATTTTAGGTTACTCGTACTCGGGTTTCGCTAAAGTGATGGTATTGTCAAGTCATCTTGTGATGACTGAGGTTGCCTGAAGGGTGAGGATGATATATAAAGAGTCAAGAGTAGGTGTATGGGAATATATAGTGGTTGACGGTAGTACCGTGTGTGATGGATAGTATCATCTAATATGACGTGTCAATCAATCTTCAGGAACAACCATTCAATCTCAAAAGTTGAATCAAGTCAAGTAGAAAGTGGAGGATGACCACCTTATACTCATCTTGCTTGAATACATACTAAAGCAGTACTTGAAAGGGACAAGATGGATCAGGACTTTGTATCATTCGGAAGATCTCCATCACCCGCCCCATCAACTTCAACTATTCCCTCAACGACGACATCTCAAAATGCAAAAGCAGGTCCATCTCGATCAAAACCTCAGGAAAATGGTGCAACTCCAAAAGGTCCAAAGGGCAAGAAACGTCCAAGGAGCAAGGATGATGAAGGACCTGGACCTAGGAATTTGAAAGAGGAGAAGAAAGCCAGGGACAGGTCGGCACCGTGGTGTGAATTGGTAGATTGGAGTGGGTGTCGTGATCCTGCTGAAATGTAAGCTCAATCTGGCGAACAAGCATACGAGTAGAAAGCTGATAGTATAGGCTGAATCATGAGATCACCGCATTCTATAAACATATGTCACCGACCCGCGAAGAGTTTGAAGTGCGTTTCCTGGTGATTGAGCAGATTACTAGGGCGATTCACACAATATGGCCAAATGCAGATGTCACACCATTTGGTTCATGGCAGACTCAATTGTATCTACCTCATGGGTATGTGGCCACTTGAACTGCAGGAGATGAAGCTGATGGCTAGTGACATTGATCTGGTAGTGACGAAACCATTTACGGAAAGTAATAAAGTCAGGACATTATCGGATATGGCGAGAGCGATGCGACAATCCAAAATCGCAGATACAGTCGCCATCATCTCGAAAGCGAGGGTCCCGATCATCAAATTCGTTACCAACGAGGGTAAGTTCTGAGCTATACTTTGAATATGGCGAGCTAATTGTAGGTAAATTGAACGTCGATATATCACTCAATCAAGTGAACGGTATTGCAGCTGGGAAAATCGTTAATCAGTATCTCGATATATTACCCGGAGCTCGACAGATGATTTTGGTCGTCAAGGCTTTCCTAAGTCAGAGGTCAATGAATGAAGTCTATTCAGGTGGATTAGGGAGTTATTCGGTCATTTGTCTCGTCATCTCCTTTCTTCAGGTATGTTCTACTTAATCGTTTGGACGACACAGCTGATGTTTAGGTACATCCCAAGTTACGCCGGAATGAGATTGATCCAGAACAGAATATGGGGACGCTGTTAATGGAATTCTTTGAGCTATATGGCAAACACTTCAATTATGATGAAGTTGGGATATCGATACGAAAAGGCGGGTTCTATTACAGTAAAAGATCAAGGGGATGGTATCGTGGTGGTCAAGCATATCTCCTCTCGGTCGAGGATCCACAAGATCCTGGTACGTCCAATTTCATATAATGAGGAGAGGGCTGATATCAGAAAACGATATTTCAGGAGGATCATTCGGGATCCGACAAGTCAAATTGACGTTAAATGGAGCATTTAGTATGCTCCAGGAAGCATTATGTCAGAGGGCAAGGACGATGGTGGGAGATAAAGAATGGTACAGAGCTGGAGATGATGATCCGGAAGAATTGACCATTCTTGGAAAAGTAATGGGCGTCACGAGAGAGGTGAGTCACATATAACTGGACAAGGCCTCGGCTGATGGATCAGACGGCAAAACATCGTCAAGAACTTCATCGATTGCATCGTGAAGGAAGACTACAACGTTTACTGGACTTATCGCCCAATATCCCATTCTCCAAACATTTCCCGGAAGCTCAAGAACTTCGTGATGCTTCTACACTTGATCACTCGCTCAAGCCAAAATCGAAACCCGCGGCCAACGGTCATACGAAATCGAAACACGAGTCCACACCCCGTCGGAACCGACACGATAGCCCTGGAGTAGGTGCTATCGAGGTAGAAGATGATGAAGTTGAATTCGACGATTATTCGGACGCATTCGATTCGGAAGATGACGCAAATGCGACATTCAGCGAAGGGAGCGATAATGATGATATCGAAGAGATCTTCCCTCAAATCATGGGAGCGCTCAAGAAATCCGGAAAAAATCGATATCAGAGTGTATCAGAAGATAGTGACGAGGACGACATCAAAATCCTTTCACAGGATGAAGAGGAGGAGACTCGATATAACATAAAAGAAAAGAAATCGAAATCAGGATCGAAATCAAAGTCGAAAGACTGGAAGACGAATCTCAAAGTTGACACTGAGTCAGAAGATGAGGACGGCGAGATTCATGATACTCCACCCGTAAAGAAGATTACGGATGGATTATCGAAACAACAGAGAAAAGATAGGAAAGCCAGTAGGAAAGCTTTTTGGGATGCTAAAGGTGTTCCTGAGGCTGAAGATGAGGAAGATGAGGGAGGAGAGGAGGGTGAGGTTGTCGAGTAGGACCGTATTTGATCTTGGAGATTGGTCTGAGAGTGTATAGGAGATCAGATGTATGGCTGTGCCATATTTGAGAAAATAGCAGTGTTGCTGAGCAATGATGTCAACACAGGGCGACGAGCACTCTGGGATACTGCCTCTCGAGGTTGTGAAGCACTCCTACCACTCCAGACTGATTGATTTCCGCCCCAACACCTTGCTCAATCTCGGGTCACAGAGTCGTGTCCCCCACTCGAAATGATACGTATGTTGAGGACTCTATCGATCCCCGCATCTGTCGCAGCCCACCTTGTTCGAGATAGTCCTCTATCCGAAAATCGCAACCTCCCGCAGTACTCGTGCACTAGCATCGAAGATATTGAAAGTCAGATAAATCTTCTTGAGCTTTGCTAGACAATCAGATTAGGAAAGGCGAATTATTCCCTTGCTAAAGAGCCTTTGGTCCGAGGAGAGTGAGGGTGAGAGCGATATCTCGCTTGGACTATAGTAGCTAGCGTAGACTGATGTGGGTCCAAGATCGTCATGACTCTGAGTCGCAAGTCCATCATACTGGACGGTAGCGATGCATTATTATTATTATGCAGATGTAGAGCACCTCGCGTAGCTACGCCTATCCACTGACGTAACCTTGTACAAACACTCCTGAATTATCTTCCGAGCAATCGGGGCCGAGCCGCCTCGGCTCAAAATCAACCCAAAGCTAAACTACGCGTTCCTGGTTCCTCCTTGTACCTGCTTTGTCTCGCATCAAAACAGCTTGGGCCCCCTATCCCTCTGCTGTCTCAGCTGGCCTTGGCTTTACGTTCTAGAATATGTTGCACCTGTGTAAATAAAGTTGCTTCATATGGCTAGCTCATACTGCGTAAAGTCGTTCCACATGAAAATGAACTAGGCTTACGGACTCACGCGATCATGATGATTTATCCCGATCGGAACAAGGCACATTAGTATCAACTATAACCGGCGATTGGGTCCGAGGAAGCCTTTTTCACCATCCATCGAGATATATCGTTATCAACACACACTCATTTCATCTTGTCAACACGGTTCAAGCCAAAGGCACGAGCAAAGGGGGGCCCAAACGTTTATCCGTCAGAGGCTGGAATATTTCGATCCCATCAGAAAAGAAGAAGGTGTTGTTTGCAGGAGTACATACATACAAGCCACAATCTGGTCCGGCCGGCTGTTTACGCTTGTCCCCGCTTTTTTTCACGCATACCCCGGAGCCGGTCGCAGCGGTTGCCCTCTAGTTCAATTTGGTTAGTTGGTGTTTTGAACCCTTCTTGTTGTCTGTGCATACTGATTGTGTATAGTGTACAAGCATATACCCCTTACGATCTTTACCTCGCCCGGCACATCCCATCATTCATTTCCCGAAACGAAATCATATAATCATATCGTCATTTGAGACCACTCAATTAATTATCAACCGAGACCGGCAGTTTCATCTCCATCAACAAGATCCATCCGTCAATCCCGACTTCATTTGTCCAAGGAGAAAGTTACTTTGATATCTCTCCTTTGATACAAACCCCCCCTTCAATCACCCCCCGAATAGATTCTTGATCGGCGGATTACTGAACCATCAGAAGGTGAGTCTTGTTTAGATGAATGAAAGAAAGGAGTAGTCGTGGTTGTGTGCTGATGCCGTTAGTTCGACTTTGATCCCCATCTTACCCCTCAATCGAGCAGATCTTGCATCGCATCTACCTTGGCACTCCATTCACCTCTTCGGACCCAACTGTTTGGATATAAACATGTCGCTCGCATCACCTTTGTCACCTTCTTCCGCCCGTTCCGAGCTCCATTTTGCAAT
Source organism: Vishniacozyma victoriae (assembly GCA_017654735.1). Lineage (NCBI taxonomy): Eukaryota > Fungi > Basidiomycota > Tremellomycetes > Tremellales > Bulleribasidiaceae > Vishniacozyma > Vishniacozyma victoriae. The sequence continues at coordinate 3,753,492 of JADPYG010000088.1, forward strand.
TGACGATATGCCAGTCCCACAACGTCCCATTGAACGAATGTCTTCCTATCCTTCCCTTTCCCACTCTTCCACAACCGCCACCTCGGACGACGTTCACGATCAATTGAATGCCGCTTTGCAAACCCCTACCGACGTTGTTTACTCGGTCGATATCGGTACCAGGGATGATGTCGAGGTCTTGTCGCCTGTGGCAGAGAGGAAAGGTGGTTTCAGAGGTTTAACCAAGAGTATGCAAAGTCTCCGAGGGAGGGCAAAGGCAGACAAAGAAAGGAGTCGTTCGACTAGTAGGGAAAGGCCTCCTATGCCTGTACTCGAACCGTATGTCCACCATCTGTACTGTAGAGTGAGCTGATGAGTAGTGCAATCAGGATCAGTCCCCCACCACAAGCACAAGCACAAGCTACCAAGCCAGTGGCAATCCCCCGAAGTGCAAGCTCCAATGCTGTTCCCGCTCGACCTAAACCTCAGCGATCCGGATCATCATTCTCGTCCTTCATCAAGAGACTCACTGGTGGCAAATCTTCCAAGCCCTCACCACCTAGTCCTGCTGTTGTCGTTCCCCACTCGATGCCAGCGCGAGTATCCACCATGGCGCCTAGGGAACCTGTCCGAAAGCCCACTTTAGCCATCAACACCACCACAAGTCCGCCGTCTCGACCACCTGTCCTCCGAAAGACTTCACTTCCACTCGAAATCATGACCACCAAGCCCATCGAGCCGGTCATGCAGGCTCCCGCTTCTACGACCAGTGAGGCGTACATGACCCTCTCCGTGGATCCTCGTACTGTCCCACTTCCTGATTCGCCCCCATCGCCTGCTTTGGTGGTACCGGATGACGACGCCCACGACTTTTCCTTATCCCCATCATCATACGACCAAGTCATTGTACCCGGGCCTTCCAACCTCACCTGCTCGGCAAGCTTGAAACAAGTCAAGCAAATCGGCAAGCTGAGGCTCGAGGGTGTCGATACCTCCTCGGCCCGAAAAGCCGAGGCTATAGAGGAAGAAGGCTCCGAAGAGGAGGAAGAGGAAGATGATGTCGTCCAACCACTTCGATCAGCCCCTTCGCAATCTAGTCGAAGGATGGTGGATTCCCCCGCTACTGCTTCTACATTCGGTGATGATGTTCAAACTCCCACTTCTCCTTCATTTAGCGATAATATCGTTATTCGACAATCGTCCAGTAGTCCACCTCGATTTAGTAGTTCCCCATCTCAGCCCGAGGTAAATGCGTCTCGAAGACAAGAAGGATTGGGTAGGAAAGAATCGAAATGGAGGAAATCAGTCATGAACCTTTCTGGAGTAAGTCGCCCCTCTATTTTGGAGAACAATGGACTGACAAAGTAGACATTGAGTGGAACATCATCCAAAAAGGTTTCACAGGCCCCTCCTACCTCCTATGACAATTACCTAGCCCACCAACAGAGGATGGCGAATCACCGACGATCTTGTGCTCCTACCCTCCATTCTACTGCCAGTGTATCCGCAGAGATCAGGCAGATCAAAGATAAAGAACAGCAGGATGTGGCCGATACTTTTTTCTTGTCGTAGATGTCAACGGACAGTGGTGTCACTTGTATTTGTCTCCCTTTTTCTTGAGCTTCGTTTTCATTTTGTAATAGTAATGTTTATCATTGCAGTCTAGGTGTATGTATATGACCATAGCATGCAGTATTGTACAGTGTGAAAAAGGAAGTGTGTATGCTGTGCTGAGTATATCGCCTAGCTGGTCATCAAGTACTCGGTACTCGGGCAAGCGGCGATAAGATACCGTTTCAATCCCTGAACAATCACTTAATCGGCTTGTTGTCTATGAGTCTTAGTTGCATCGTTCAGAGTCCTCCATTGACTGTACATCGTCATGTCATTACTAAGACCCACCCCAAGGGTTCAGATCCTCTTGGCTATACTCTTGCTCCTGACTTCGACATACTTGATAGCATCCTATCCCTCAACTCCTGCTTTCCCCACTTTCAGACCTGAACCGCAATTCAAATACCATTCAGGAGTAGTCGAGGGGGAACCAAAGAAGATAGCTATAATAGGAGCTGGAGCTAGTGGGAGCTCTGCGGCATGGTTCCTCTCCCGAGCGGGTAGGGTGATGAAGGGACGTACGGGTAAAGAGGTGATAGGGGAAATCACGGTATTTGAGAAAGATGAGAGGGTCGGTGGACGTGAGTCAAGATCTCGATTCGTGTTGGTTGGAATTGATAAGAAGGGACTACTACTGTGTACCCACATGGAGATCCGAGATTACGTGCACAGGAGGTTGGAGCTAGTATCTTTGTCGAGGCGAATCGGCACTTGGTCAAAGCAGCCAAGGTACGCCTTCTTACGTCCCGACATGATGATCATTGACGTGAAGCACTTTGGTCTGGAACTTGTGGATCCTGACTTCGGAGATGCAGGTTTAGGTATCTGGGTAAGTCTCCCATCTAATCCCGAGGGAATGTGCTGATAGACAGGATGGAACCCAATTCCTGTATACCACCTCGATCGATAAATCCCGGTTGTCAAATTACTGGGATACCATCTCCGCCATCCGTCGGTATGGGCCCCTATCACCTCTAAGGACGAATAGAGCAGTATCAGCTCTAGTATCGAAATTCAAGAACCTCTACAATCCAACCTATCTCTCCAAGAGGGGTGTGGTTAGAAGTATCGAGTCATTCGCAGAATCCATAGGACTAGGGAAAGATCTGACTACGCGATATGGTATAGATTGGGCCAAGGGGGCCGGAATGAAAGACAAATGGATCAAGGAGATTATGGAAGCTAGTACCCGGGTCAATGTAAGTCATAAAAGGGATAGGCGCTGATGATAGTATGGGATGAATATGAATCAGATCCATGGTCTAGGAGCTGGGGTCAGTATGGCTGCTAGTGGAGCTCACTCCATTCAAGGTGGGAATTGGCGGATATTCAAGGAAATGCTGGATGAGTCAAAGGCTGGAGTGTATCTTAATACAACGGTAAGCTCGAGTTTGCCTTCTATGCGCATGAGCTGATGTCTAGGTGATGGATATCGTTCCTGTCGAATCTGAGAAAGTGACCAAGTATACGATCTTGACCGACTCGGACGTACATGCCAATGGAACCGAGTATGATGCTGTATTCTTTGCTGCCCCGTGGCATCTATCACCAATCTCCAAGTCTATCTCATCTCACTTTGAAGAACAGATCCCGTGAGTTCACTTTGTTGAACAAACAGGATGAGCTACGACTGAGCTGACTCCCAGAAAACAACCATATATCCACCTACACGTCACTTTCCTGGCCACTTCCCGTCCAGCTCCCAATCCAGGATTCTTCAACCTACCCCAAGACGCCAAAGTCCCCAATGCGATCCTCACCTCCTCCTCCTCTGTCGATCCAGGGTTCCAGTCAATAACATGGCATGGCGAGACCTATCCCAACTCTAGGGAATACACAGTCAAAATCTTCTCCATGGCTCCTCTTGATGATGATTTCATTCACCGTCTGATTGGAGAAGAACCAAGCTGGTTGTACAGGAAAGAATGGGATAGTTATCCACAACTTACCCCTATCTCTGCCTTCGCACCGGTAGAACCAATGAAGGGATTCCATTACCTCGGTGCAATGGAGCCTTGGGTTTCGACGTACGTCCCCTTCTTTCTCCGTCAAATGGTGCTGACGAGTAGGATGGAAACTCAGACCATCTCGGCCAGGGAAGCAGTAGCTAGACAGGTGCAAGATTGGTGGGGTCTGGGATTGGGGGAATGTAGAGGTGGCGCCGATGCTTGGGACTGGTGTTGTGAAGAGTGGTATCCTCGTACTTGAATGTGTTGTTGTACTATTGCATGTAGATGATTCAATGACGCACATCTGGTTATTCCAATCATGAGCATCTGCTTGATGACGACGAGATAGATCTATCCTCAGGGTTACTTGTAGAAATACGCTTTGACCACTCAGTCACTAGTAGTCTGACAATGACTGATTAGAATCATTGTAATGACTGATTCAATCTTTCCCTTCTTCTTCCGCACTTCATTTTGACCTGACCTTACGCTATTACACACTACAAGATCATGTCGTCTGAAGCTGGGCCATCTAAATTGAGAGCACCTGCTCTAGCTATGCTTGATGATGCGGAACTCATTAAACAAGGTGCAGAAGCGGTATGTCCTTTGTTACTACATGTCATTATTTAGCCGTAAATACAGCATACTAATCCTACAGAGAGTATACAGCCTACCATCACTACACACAGCACCATCTATATACCCTTCCTCTTCCTCTTCCTCCTCTGCTGGACCATCGGTAATACTGAAATATCGATTCCCAAAAACATACCGACACCCCACCCTAGACGCTCAACTCACAAAAACAAGAATATCATTTGAAGCTCGTGCCCTTGCTCGATCACTCAAAGCGGGAATAGCAGTACCCAAAGTCTTGTTCGTCGATGAACGAAATGGAGTGTTAGCACTAGAGAAGATTGATGGATGGTCAATAAGGGAAGTTTTGGGAGGCGGGGCTGAGGGAGAAGAGGAGGATTTGGAGGGGGAATATGAAGAAGGTTGGGAGGAGGCTGAAGCAAGAGATGAGGGGGAAGAAGTTGTTAGTGAGGGCTTGGAGGCGTTGTACAGGATTGGAGTATCTAAAGGTGAGTCCGTGCCCCGTCTTGTTCGGCGTTTAAGTGGTGTGAGGTGGAATGTGCTGATAAGATAGAGGATCTGATGAGGTCGATAGGGGCTATACTAGCTCAACTACATGGTACAGGGATCATCCATGGGGACTTGACGACATCTAATATGATGCTACGCCTCACCCCAAATTCATCTTCTGGTAAACCATACGAAATTGTCAGCTTCCTCTTCTTTACCGATCCAACCGAGCTGATATGACAGGTCCTGATAGACTTCGGACTCTCCTCCCAAGCTCAATACGCAGAGAACTACGCAGTAGATCTCTACGTCCTAGAAAGGGCTTTCGCATCTACCCACCCGGCTTCAGAAGGATTACATGCGGGGGTAAGCTCACGAATCCGGGGAACGATAAAGCTGATAAATAGGTTATTGAAGCTTATGGAAAGGGATTGGGGGAGAAGAAATGGAAACCTATTGAAGCTAAATTGAAAGAAGGTGAGCTGCTGTGCACGCTTGAATGACGGAAGGAGCTGACGGTCAGTGCGATTGAGAGGCAGGAAGAGGGACATGACTGGTTGATCGGCATGGGATAGATGCAACCATCACCGCGACTATCTTCCGATGGTACTGATCAATAGTAATACTCAACTGATATACCAAGCGGAATGGACATCGTAGACTGACATTTACCAGTTTCATGTAACATTGCTCATCAACGCGTAAATCTAATTAACGACAAACGTAAATACAATGAAAAGGTAGCCAAATTGATGTTTCTAAAGGCGAGCTAAATCTACAGTATGTACAATGAGCTGATGCTCAGGATAGAGTTCTTTGGCGAGGCTTGTAGGCCTCCTTACCATTTCTGGTAAGCTGAATGCCCTTCTACGAGATCTTTACGCGGAGCTGCGAATAAGACCTCATTACCGGGAGCGAAGCTGAATGAAGTAGGTGTCGATAAGTCGAACATTGTTGAGGTAGGCGAATGTTCGGATGACTCGGATAATACCGGCTCGAGCTCCCATTCTTCTTCCTCGACGGTGAAATCGACATCGACGTAGAGCGAAGGAGGTCGATAAATCTTCGAGGTCACCGAATTCTCGACTCGCATGGACGCAGCTTCAGCCGCGGGTTCTGGGTGAAGGGGACCGGTAGTCAAGTGAGAATACGACCAGTTGGGGTAGGAGGGTGATGCAGAGGGGATCATCGATGCGGAAGCGGATGAGGAAGCGGTTGAAGATGAGGATGAGGACGAAGACGAGGAAGCGGCAGATGGACTCGATCTAGAGAGTTTAACGAGCGCCCATGCAGCCTCTTCGGCCGACATGGATGGCCTGAAATTGGGACGGGTCGATTTCCAGGTCGCCCACTCGGCGTTGGTTGGAGCCCGCTTCTCGATTGCCCTTTTCTTTCTTTCTAAATCCCTCCACTTATAATTAGCTAAGACAAGATGTATTGAAGTATGGGTGAGCTCACGGATATACCACATGCATTACATGCATGGGCCCTGGAGCCTTGCCATTCGATCGTCCGACCCTGAGGCAAACCACCCTGCTCATTCAGTATAGATATAGGTTTCAGATCAAGGAATGCTCACGCCGCACATCTTCCCACATACGACACATTCCCAGTAGTCTTCCGCTTGAGTAACCTTGGTCGCAGCCAACCTCTTTCTACCTTTCCTTGCTTTTATGGCTCTTGCTCTCTTGACGTTTCTCATACTGAAGGTGTCCGAAACGTGGATGTGAGGTTATGACGAATATAATGTGATTTTAAGATTGCGAGTGAATGGGTGTAGAGATGGAAAGAGGGTGTGCTGTAGATCGCTTTGCGTAGAGATGGGCGGAGAATAAAGCTTGTTCGCTACAAGTCAGTGCAAGCTCATGCGCTTTCATCTCGATCAAAGGAAACTGGGGAGATTACGCCGCATAGATCCTTACATGTGAGAGGGAGTGAAAGGAGACTGAAACTTACTGATGACAGGAGTGTATTCACCGGCCGGACCTTGTATAGACGAGGAGCGGAGTGTAGATAGTGAAGGTGGTAGAAGTGGATAGAGTGTTGCAGAGTGAGTGTAGAAAGTAAGAAGAGGTGGGGGAATAGTTTTAGAGATGGTGTTGATATAGAGATGGAAGAGGTCCGTGCGTAACGTGATCTGCTTGTAGACCGGGCGTTTCCCAACATTTCAACACAACACAACCCTCCGCCCTGGCCGATACCGGAATGAGGATTGCCTAAACCTTCAGCTCAATCAACATAGACTCACCGTTACATTCCCCTCTTCCACCTGTCAAGACATGACCCCGATTCACGATGTAGTATGACGTTTTAGTCAATTATCAAAGGATGTTACTCAATCCCGTAGGTGTGTCGTGGGAAATAAAGAACCAAAAGGACCTTGTTGCCTCCTTTTGGTAGCCTTTGGTAGCCTTTGGTGATGGGTGGCGTCTGTGTTTCGGTGGAGTAAGTGAGACATCCTTTCTAAAGGATACGTTACTGAGTGGAATTGATCGATACCGAGCGTCGATAGTTTGTGTCGAGTATCAGCGTGAGATCAAAGGAAAAAGCATTGAGGAAGGGTGTGAACGTAGTAGTCAGTCTTAACGAGCTCGTCTGACTTACTATACAAAAAGCCAAATAGGCATTGCGAGGATGTTAAACACGCCGCCGCCGGGATGAAATTGGTCCCAGGCCGAGAAAGGTCGTGTTTCCAACCAAAACGTGTGCGTGACAAGTCGACTCAGCTAATATACGTTCCTGACTTATTCCGCCTCGACATACAGATCAGCGGGCCTCTAATCTTAAGTAAAGAGGTTTGAATCGTACGATGCTTCTCGCCGCTGTTAGGAGTGGGGGCGCACGGCGTTGTAGCCGTATCAAAATAACTCCGATGGAAAAGTGGGGTGATCGTGGTCGTATCGCATCAGTCACTGTGCAGTAGATGATCAGTAACGCTTGAGAGGAGGTTATGCGCTAGCAAGCAAGTGCAGGCATATTAGACGTTAGTGAGGGGAGTACAACGTTGCCGACCGGTTCTTGACCGGACCAGTGAAAATAGACGCGAGTTACGCTCGGATCGTCTCTATCGGCGTTAAAGATATACCCGACGGAGAGATGCCACTCACGGAAGTACGCTATCCCCGAGGATCACCCTTGACGGAATCAATTCCCCCTTGCTCCCCTGCTGGTGCTAGGTTTAATAAAATTGCATAGAGGATAGCTTCTCTTTACTATCCATCAAGTCTAACGATGTCTCACCGAAAGTACGAGGAACCGCGATCTGGATCGCTTGCTTTCCGTATGTCTACTGTACTGCTGGGAAGAGAGGATGAATGTACTGACTTGAATAGTTCCCAGGAAGCGAGCTGCCCGACACAGGGGTAGGGTTAAGGCTTTCCCCAAGGTATGTCGAGTTCTGTTTGTGTTTGGGCTTGGGAACAGTGGATAGGAGTACGAGGCATACATCGAGGGAGAAGGATGATGCAGGATGGAGAGAAGGAAGGAAGGAGAAAGAGGAAGAACGATTGTGCACGGACAACACTAACATCCAGGATGACGCCAAGAAGCCTGTCCATCTCACCGCCTGTATGGGTTACAAGGCCGGTATGACTCACGTCGTCCGAGACCTTGACCGACCTGGATCCAAGATGCACAAGCGAGAAGTCGTCGAGGCCGTTACCGTTGTCGAGACCCCACCAATGGTCGTCGTCGGTGTTGTCGGTTACGTCGAGACTCCCCGAGGATTGCGATCTTTGACCACCGTCTGGGCCGAGCACCTTTCGGATGAGCTCAAGAGGCGGTTCTACCGGTGAGTAGTTAAGTGATGATATATGCGGATGATGGCTGACTGGCAGAAACTGGTACCGATCCAAGAAGAAGGCTTTCACCCGATACGCCAAGAAGTTCAGTGAGAACAACGGCCAGTCCATCAGCCGAGAGATGGAGCGAATCAAGAAGTACTGTACCGTCGTTCGAGTCCTCTGCCACACCCAACTCTCCAAGACCGGTCTCAAGCAAAAGAAGGCCCACCTCATGGAGATCCAGGTTAACGGTGGATCCGTCGCCGACAAGGTCGAATTCGCACGAACCAACTTCGAGAAGGAGATTGAGGTCTCTTCCATCTTCGAGCAGGACCAGGTCATCGATGTCATTGCCGTCACCAAGGGTCACGGTTACGAGGGTGTTACCGCTCGATGGGGTACCAAGAAGCTTCCCCGAAAGACCCATCGAGGTCTCCGAAAGGTCGCCTGTATCGGTGCTTGGCATCCTTCCAACGTCATGTTCTCGGTTGCTCGATCTGGTCAGGACGGTTACCATCAGCGAACCGAGATGAACAAGAAGATCTACCGAATCGGTTCAGGTACCGACCCCAAGAACGCTTCCACCGACTTTGACGTTTCCGAGAAGAACATCAACCCTCTCGGTGGTTGGTCTCGATACCCCGATGTCCGAAACGACTTCGTCATGCTCAAGGGATGTATCCCCGGTCCCCGAAAGAGGATCGTCACCCTCCGACACGCTCTCAGGACCATGACTTCCCGAAACCACCTCGAAAAGGTCCAGCTCAAGTTCATCGACACTGCTTCCAAGCGAGGTCACACCAACTGGCAGACTATCGGAGAGAAGAACCAGTTCCTTGGACAGAGGAAGATCAAGTCTACTGCTTAACTGGATTGATTGGATATGTAGTCGTATGCTCTATCCATGCACTTATGACACATGCTACGGGCTACCTGCTTGTCCACCTTGATGCTTGTCCCTAATCTGCCTTGGACCTCTAGTTTTGAAGTCTTTCACTCTGTGTTCCTCACCAACTGATTATCCCTGTTGCTTTGTCTTCGTGGTAAAATCGCGTCCTCGGGATCTCCCCGCAATCATTCTCGGCTGACGTCAATTTACGCAATCTAATCGCTCTCTCTTCCACCCCCTCATCCTTCAACTGCCCGTTCTCCCCACTCCTTGTTCGATGCATGCTGCCATCAATCGCAATCCCACTCGCAGTCCAGAGCCTACGAGTACTCATCGGAATATCCGATGCACATTCCTTTGTCCCTTGAGCCTAATGAACTGACGTGACCACTTCGGTCGCCGAGCAATCTGACTGTGCATCATCGTCGTCATCCCGGCAGACCGCAGGCCGTAGTACGCGTAAGCACCCAGTATCCTTTATAGTAATCCATCGTGCTCTCTGCTTCTCATCATCACTATCATCCTCATACAACCATGAGATTGATTCAATTGGCAGCTTTGTTGCCTCTAGCAATCGGTGCTCCTACCAAGCAAGACTCGATCCCAGAATTATCAATTTCCGAATGGAGTTCGATTCAATCGTCGTTTGTCGATTCTGTTCGATCGCTATCTAGTTGGTCCTGGTCTGCAGCTCAGGAAGTTGTGAACGAGTTTGACAATGTTAAAAGCGAGACTGGAGAGGATAGGACCATTTGGCAACAATTGAAGGCTGATCCTCATTCTTTCTCCAAGATCGTCAAGTTGATCGAGGTATGTCTACGCATTATTACCTGGGTAGCAGGTGCTAACGAGTAGTTTGAGGGACATGCTCAGGATGTACTTGATAACAAGAAGATGAGCATTACTTTCTTTGTGAGTACTCGATTCATGACCTCACGATCGAATGTGTCTGGACAGAAAGCTGATACTTAGGCTCCCAACAACGATGCTTTGACTCCTCCCGATCACCATCACGGTCATCATCATCACCACGATGATGACGATGAGCTCCTTGCATCGGTATGTGTTCACGCAACTACTGACTCGTCCGATCTAATCTCTAGATCGTCCAAACCCCATCTTTGGCAACTATCTCTTCCCTCCTCGATTCTCCCTCTTTCGATATCCTCGGATCGGACGACGACGATGACGATGAAAAGAAGAAGAGACGACGAGAGATCTTCCGAAAGATCGTAGGTTACGTTCTCAAGTACCACGGCTTGATGGATGCCTACACCGCAAAAGACCTAGCTGGTAACAATACCTTCGAAACTGCTCTAGAGACCAAGGATGGGGCTTTCGGAGGATTGAACCAGAGGGTTCGAGTTGAGAAATCAGTCTTACCTCCTTGTACGTCCCTTTTGACCTCCTACATGGATGACACTGATAACAGCGCTCAAATTGAACTTCTACGCCCAGATCGTGGAATCCGACAAGAAAGCAAGTAACGGGTATCTTCATACTATCAACCACCCATTGTTACCCCCCGGATCGTTGTTTGACGAATACTACATTTTCCCCGAGGTATTCTCTACCCTCACCTCCGCTGTCCAAAAGCTAGAGGCAAAGCATTACTACGACTGGCAATACGATCATGAAAAGTCCAAGCCTGGTCATCCCGCTTTCAAGGGCTTTGGTCTAGCTACCAACTTCGCCCCCTCTAATCTCGCCTTCGCCAAGCTCCCAGAGGGTCTCAAGAGGTTCCTCTTCTCCCCATTCGGTGGCAACGTCCTTGCAAAGGTCTTGATGTACCACTACGTACCCAAGACTCTGCTCTTGTCCGAGTTCCTCTACCACGAGAAACACCACGACCACGAACACAAGATTGTATCAATGTGGGAGGCCGAGGGAGACGACAAGTCTTTCAAGAAGGAGATTGAAGTTCCTACTGCCCTCGCCAACTCCACCTTACACATTTCGATCGATAAGTCCAAGGTCCCTCTTCTTGATGGTACGTCCCTTTCCCCACATGTACTGAGCAATGTTGATAAATAGGCGTCTACAAGACCACCGTCAAGGTAAATGACCACTATGTCAAGGCATACGACGTCCCAGCCCATAATGGCGCTACTCACGTATGTCCTCTTCCCTTCTCATCAATGGACGGTCTGCTGACAGGCAGGTCATTGGAGACGTCTTGATCCCTCCCCACAAGCACCATGATCATCACGGAGAAGACATCTCCTCCGTTGACTCCTGGTCAAACTGGGAGGAGTGGCTTCCTGCTTGGGCTGCTGAGCAGTGATCATCCCTTTGATCGCTTGCGGACATTACCAAGAAAGAGTGTATGAGATGTGAAGAAGTTGAAATTGAGAAAAGAGTCAGCAGTATGTAGCAGACGTATCCGATGTATCTTATTCCTGTGGCCACCGCCTTATTCGTGTAAGCTATAGTAATTTCTCATGTCAATAGAACGCGGTTCACAGCAGGCTGAAGTGTCACGTCTAAATGACCGGATCTCCATGAGCTGCTCTCCATCCCTGCTCATTGTGAAGTTCCCCGTCCCCTGCCTGTGCTCAAATTGAAACCGTTGAGCCCATCACTAATCCATTCAACTCCCGGATCTTGTAAGCAATGACACTCAGCCCCGACGAGGACCAACATTCATATCACGTTTGAACCTTTCATATATGCTGCATACCCTTCTTCTCACCGGAAAATGACTAGATAACACCAGCCTCTTTCATCTTGCTAACAAGCTCTTCGACACTCTCGACCTTTCCACCACCTTGTCGCTTGGGTGGGTCAGTCACAGAGATAGTCTCCAAGCGTGGGCTCTGGTTGTTAGCTGTTCTCCTCGAGATCGGTCTTTGGGATCATGAGGAGAAGGAGAGAAAACGCACAAAATCGAGGCCTAGATCTTCTGGTTTGAAAGTCTCGATCTTCTTCTTCTTGGCTTTCATGATGTTTGGCTGGATGTCAGCTTGGCTCCCGTAAGGGAGTCAGGATAGCTTACCAGGGAAGCGTATCGAGGTTCTTGGTAGTTAGCTTTGCTCTGTATCAGGAAGGTGACATACCATTCAACCTACACGTCAGCTACTAATCCCTGACTGACGAAGTGAACAGTGACTCACCTCAAATCCGTCGTGACCAAGAAAGGCAAAGATCCCTCAATCTTCTCCAACCCACCATCAATCTCTCTCGTCACACTCACAGCCCCACTCTCCTTGACTTCCAAAGCACTAGCGAAACTAGCCTGTCCCCACCCTAACATTCCAGCCAACATACCTCCAGTAGAACCAGAATCATCATCAATAGCCTGTTTACCACAAATCACCAAATCGACTTTCTTGTCTCCTTCGGATTTATCGATGATAGCTTTAATTGCCCTTGCTACCGAGATTGGTTCAACGACAGTTCCGTCTGGGACTGTAATGTGGACTCCGGAATCGGCACCCATCGCTAGTGCTGTTCGAATTGTGTCTACTGCTTTTGGAGGACCGATCGAGAGGGCAGTGATGGAGGTGACTAGTTTAGGGTCCTTTTCACGCATTCGGATCGCCTGCTCGACCGCTGGTTGTTAGCTCTTGCTCATGTGTGGGGAGCCCGACAGCTTACCAATCTCATCGAAGGGGTTCTGAACATCAGCTTGAACGTCCCTAGGCGACTTAGCTGTTACTCACCATAGAATGCTTGACGCTGGTATCGACACCCTTGCCATCGGACGCAACCCGGATCTTGCTATCGAGTCAGCTGAGCACGTAATTCCTGCAGGAGACAGCTACTTACACGGCATAATCGATTGACCGCTTTACTGGTACAAGGATGTTGACTAGGCGTGGAAGTGTTGGCCTCATTGTAAGATAGGTATAGTATAGTAGGTGACAGACAGCATGATCCATCCATTACTCGGATCAAGACGATTGATTGCCGGCCCTTTATCATTTCAGTCAAAATACCACGTCATCTAGATTGCACCGTAGAGTGCTATGACGGTCGTTACCGGTTCACATTCAATTCACTGTATACTGTATACAATTACAATAATGACAAGGACAACTCATAAATCACATCCAACACCTTCGTTCCCAGTCTATTGCCTAGATTGGGCAGATGATCAAACATTACTCCTGGGAGGTGGAGGTGGAGCTTCAAGAAGTGGAATCTCAAATATGCTCGTGCGTCCTTCACGTGTCACCTTCGCGTCGGGGTACTAAAGCGCGTAGAAAATATGTACAGTCTCTGCCGATGGTCAGGATGTGGTATACAAGAACGAATTGAAATTGAGTAATGAAGAGGACGCGCCTATGACTATGGCTGTGGATCGGAAAGTACGTCAAGTCCAGGTAGTGAAGTATGGAGCTGATGTACAGGGAAAGAAGTTGATTACTGGTGTGAACACTTCCCAACAGTCTGTGGAAAGTGGGCGTAATGATCATGCGAGGGTGTATAGCTTTGCGGATGACAAGTTAGCTTCTCCTTTGAAACCTTCGGATATGAGCTGACTGACAGGGTGGAATTCGTAAATGGTCAAAAGACAATCACAGCCTCTTGGTCAGATGATTACCCATACCAGGCATGTCTCTTATACACCGATATGAGTTCAGCTAATGATCAGAAACTCACGGCATTGGCACCAGCTATGGACCTGATAGCTATCGGAACCACGGATAATCGAGTCTCGATACTCCGTTATCCGTCCCTTGAAGCTGTCGTACCCGTTATCGAGCTCAAGTCGGAATTAGTCGATCTGAACTGGGGAGGCAAGGAAGGGAAATGGGTTAGCTACTTCTATCATACCCTTCGAATGAGCTGACGGATAGTTAGCGGTCACGACCACAGACTCACTCTTTCTATATGAGCTTTCTGGGGAGAAATTGGGTGCACACCTGATACAGACGATTTACCCACCGAGTATCGATATCGTACCCGTCAACTTCCGTTCAGCCAGGTGCGTCTATATACCCCTGAATGAGCAGCCACTGATCCCAGATTCTCACCACATCCATCAGCCCCAACCATCCACGCAGTATTAAATGCCTCCAAACCATCTAAGCGAGGTGGACCACGTAAAGCTTTTGTGGCTACTTTTACACTTGTCGCTGGACCTAGTAAAGCACCACATACCGCTGAAGAGGATGAGAGTAGTAGTGTCAAGGGTAAAGAGAAGGAGGCAGAGGAGGAGCTGGGAAGATGGGATGTGGTATTGAGGAGGGAGGTTGCTACCAAGCCAGTCACTGTGTTTGATGTCAGGTAAGCTCATCGTTCGAGAACCTGGAGGCTAAAGCTGAGAACAGTTCTGATGGAGCTCTATTGGCCTACGGATGTTCAGATCTGTCGATTGGGATCCTGGACGCCAAGACATTGGCTGTAAGCTATTTCGGCCTGTGGCGACGAAAAAGCTGACCAGCAGCCACTACTCAAGATCCTAGCGGCACACTCATTCCCACCGACCGCACTGAAGTTCAACCCATCTGCAAACCTCCTAGTCTCGGCCAGTGCAGACAATACCATTCGGGCTATTGTCGTTCCACCCTCTTTCGCGGGAAGTAAGCTCTCCTTTCCCGCATGCCGCTCGAGCAAAGCTGATGTGTAGTGTCAATGGTGTTGATTGCTTTCCTGATTGCTGTCCTCATGTTACTGCTTGCTTTGTATATACGTCATTAGCTCATGACCGTTTCGGCAATGTCGATATTAGATGTATGCTATACATGGTCAGAGTGAATAGTGAATACTTCCGTAAAATCAGGCGCGTCATTATGATCAGCCATCCGTTGTATCCGAGTCTGTGGTAAGGTGTACATACCCTTCATGTACTGATACAACCATCTTTCTCATCTCCAGGAACGTTCTCAATCATCTTGCCAAGTCATATCAAAAAATCGCTCTGGACCGACCCCGTAGAAGTGTACCTGTTTCATCTAGATTGTGTGACGGGAAGGACGGTAAACAATACACCAGGTACGAGAACGCTTCTTTCTTCTGCCCGCTTCATTCTCCCCGAGACCGCACTGATCAACAGCCATCATCCACTCTCATAATCAAAGGCCATCCATGATATTCTAGCTCTTTACGATACCATAGGAGACCAACTCGATAAGATGTATCGCTCTACATCCAGCTCAACACCGTCCCGGCCCTCCTCTAGGTCCTCATCAATATCTCAAGACCCTCTTTTGGGTCTACCCCAATCTACCTCCATGCCCCTTATACCCACTACCACTCCACCCCGCCCAAACCATTCTAAGCCATCAACCCAACATCTCAGATCACCCCAAACACCAGCCTCTTCATCGAAAAATCAGAACTTTCACCCATACCTCATTCAGACGACTTCATCCTCCCTACTCAGTCGGACCAACTCTAGTCCCGCTCAACCTTTATATGAGGGTGGGAGTAGACATCGGGTAAGTAGGAGTATGAGTGCTTTGAATAAGCCCGAATCTGTCAGAGATTCGGCGTCGGAAGCTAGTGCAAGTGAGGATGGGATGACACCTGGGAAGAGTCCTCAGGCAAAGGTAGTGAGAGTGGGGATGAAGAGGAGCGGGACATTACCTTCGTTTCCCAGTACAGAAAATCTGAGAGAGAAAGCGAGGCCTAGAGAGGTGGTATTACCTGTGAGTAGCTGTGATTTACTGATTTGAGTATGAATATAGCTGATGAGCAGAATGACCCAAAGATCTGGACTGGTACGCTATAAACTCTGATGTAGACTACGGTATAGCTGACAATCTAGCATCGGAGCTCGCTCAGTACCTGACCAGATCCCTCAGCAAGACATCACACAGTACGATCGACGACCAGACCCTCCCGGCACCTTTGGTGGAAGATATCAAATCCTGGATCCTCCGACATCAAGTCACAGGGCGAGCATTTCTCAAAGGACCCGAAACGTGGACGTAAGCTATCATGAACCAAACAAGTCGAGGCAAAGCTGATGTATAGGACATCTTCTCGCCCGCCCCCTTTTCTACCGCTTCTGACATCCATCTCGAGACGATTGAGGAGATCATCAATCCATTCTCGAATGTCCAACTCGAACTCAGCAACAATAACAGAAGATCCCGAAGATGAATTCGGCCCGTCCTCAGTACTCGTTGAAGAAGATGAGGAATATCGTCACCACGGTGTCGCGAGGGGAGTTAAGGGAATGGCTCAAGCGTATGATGCTATCCACTCTTCCGCCTCTGAAGCAAGTATCTCAGGTGATGAGTCGATTATACGACAGAATACAGGCGACCATCGGAGGGAAGTTTGGAAGAGATGGGAAGCTGAGATGAGACCTCTCCAAAGGCAGGACACGGGGTCGAGTATAGGAAGTGTGGATGAAGTCATGCTTTCTGCTGCTAGGGGTATGCCGATCAAAGAGGTCCAGGTGTATACGGATGAAGAGGAGGAGGAAGGAAAGGGTGGGACTATTAAACCGAATCTAATGAGGACGAGTGTAGTTCCCGTGGAACTGAGTTCGAGTGGATCAAGCGCTTCCCCACCCTCCGCTTACCTCTCTTCAAGTCCCGAGAAGCCGACAGATACTTCAAACACATCACACCTGACCCCCGTCAGACCATTGGATGGGGGTAGATCCCATTCCGTCACGCCCACACCCGATCCACAGCGCGTTGCCGAGCATACCTCGCCAATTCCCGCTGCACGACTCAACCCGATCGGGCGCCAATCACTGGGACGATCCACATCCCGGAAATTACCCATTCCTTCACTTGAGAAAGGGGCAGAGACGGACGACGAGCACGAAGATGAAAAACATTACTCTGCCGCTAGGAGAGTGACCATTCGGCCAACGCCCCGCATCAGCTCTAGGACGATCTTTACTGCCCCCCAGAAATCAGAGCGGGAACTAGCATTGGAACTCGAAGTAACGGAAATGAAGGCCCGTCTAGAAGAATTAGAGGGACGATTGAACACCGTCGAATCTACTCCAGCGGTTGTCGATCACGATATCACAAGTTACATCTTTGGGAAACTTGGTCTTGGTGGGAAGGGTGATGGACTGCCTAATAGGGTGGGAGAATTACCTGCTTATCTCTTCCTTGTTGGTTTTGGGGTTGGAGCTGTATTTGTAAGGGTCCTTTTCTCTAGGAAATGATTTGGGTTTATGGGGGTTTGAGGATTTTGCTTGCTTCTCTGCTCTTATGCTTATGCTTGGTACTATACTGCTATACTATTTAACGATGTACATTAGACACGATGTATGATATATGACTCCAACCAGGGAGGTGCAGCCTCTTTGCACCTATTATTGAGCAGTCCAGCAAGCACGTCTGTGCAAACAGTGTTACACAGGCAGACGACCAATAATAGTACCAAAACAGGATATAATACCACATTTCATACCCTCTACAAACACCAATAGAAAAACCCCTAATAATCATCATCCTCATCTTCATCATCATCATCCCCACTGTCCTCCCCGGTCAAGCTTCCAGTCCCACTAGCAACACTCTGAGCAGCTTGTGCTTTCAATTTAGAACCCAAATTCAATTTAATCTTTCCAACCCCAGCAGCTTTAAACATCGGCGTAGAAGTTCCACTTGCCACTTGACTAGGCCCACCACTACCACCACTGGTGTTGGCATTTCGAGAGGCGATTGCAGCGAGTTCGATATCGTATAACCTATCGAATTCCTCTTGCATCTGATCGGCAGCTTCGTAGACCCATGATCCTTCTTGGTTGTATGTCCTTGCGTTGTCCCATAGTAAGTGCATTTCGGATTTGAATGTGGGAAGAGAGTAAGTTGCGTCCTTGTCTATCTTCTTCTTGATTTGTTTCATACAGATTGGACGTTTGATAATTTGGAAGTAGTCGGGATAGTCCTATTTCATTAGCTCTGTTTTACGCATCTGGTACAGGCGACTCACGGTTCTGGATACCGGGTCGATGAAGTAGGTATTAAGCATTTCCCCTACTTCACTCTGCATAGCATTGACCTCATTGTAGATTTTCAACATGCTCTGTCGATCTTCTCCACTACCCTGTCCCTCGACCTTTCGACGTTTCTACTCATCAGTCATCGCCCAAAATAAAAACAGAAAGAAGACGTACAGCACCATCATCACCGACGACACTAGGGGTAACACTCTGACTTGGTCTCGACCTCTTCTTGACACCCTTAGGGGGTGGTGTACCTTCTCCAACAGATGAATCTCGCTTGATCTTGATTGTCGTTATCGGTTTACCCTCCGCCTCGGCCTGGGCCAACATTTCATTAACCCTCTTTCGCTCCTTTCGACGATCTCCAGATTGTTGTTTACGTTCACCAGCAGTCTCGACATCATCATCACTGGCGTCCATTGCAGTGAGCCATTGATCATCGGTAAGTCCATCCGAGTATTTGACTTCTGCTTTAGCCCTACGGCCTCGACCTTGATCTTCGTCATTGACTGCCTGACTGGCGAGGTGATCACCGATATCGATTCGGTAGAATGGAGGAAGTTCATTCTCGGCCATCAAGGTAGGTGGGAGAGGACCAGATCCACCGTCGATCGCAAATCGTTCTTTGCGGAGTTCCTCACGTTCACGATCCATCTTGGCAAAGATCTCGAGTTCGTGATCTCCACGAGCGAGCAGTTCATTGAGCTCGTCATCGTCAAGTTCGTTGGTCTCATCGGTATCCTTTTCGTCGTTGGTCTCGAACGCCTTGGCCTAAATCATCAGCATATATATCTTACCAGTGAGACAGAGGACTGACCAAGAGAGCTTCATACTCTGCACCAGTAGTGACATCGTCGAATTTACCAGCTTGGATGACTTTACCATCAATCTCAAGTTTGGCCTGTGCTCGAGCCAAAACAAGTTCCTCGACAGTGTTGGACGAAATCAATCGCAGTACCCTGACTTCCTTCTTCTGACCAATTCGATGAGCTCTATACAATCAGCCAAGTCTCCGAAGTAGTATGGTGACGTACCGATCCTGAGCTTGCAAATCGGCATGAGGATTCCAATCAGTATCATAGCTATTCATTAGCTAATTGCACACCAGAGTAGGGTAGCTTACATAATGACAGTATCGGCAGATTGGAGATTCAAACCCAAACCACCAGCTCGAGTGGATAAGATGAAGACCTGATATGGCGAGTTTGGATCGTTGAAAGTCGACAACAAAGCCTGACGATCGTCTGCTTTGGTCGAACCATCAAGACGACAGAATTGCCAGCCTCGATGACTGAAGAAATCGGCAATGAGAGTCATGATTTCCGTCATTTGGAAGAAGATCAACACCTACTGATTAGCGCATTTTCCTTTGACAGATAGAGAAGGAATGGACATACCTTGTGACCTGTCTTGAAGAGCTTAGGGAGGATTCGATCGAGCAACTCGAACTTTCCTGATGTCCTCATGATTTGCTCATCGATAGAATTACCGGGTGGAGCGAAATCCTCATCAACCTCAGGGAAGACGTAAGGGTGGTTACAGATCTTCCTAAGTTGCATCAAGGCGTTTTGAAGCGTAGGTGCTCTTCGTGGTTTACTATACGTCAACTTCTGTCCGCGTGTTGGGCATTAGAAGCTTACCCAGCAGTCATATCAATAGGAAGTGTCTTGTATTTCTGTACACTCTCGTATAACTTCCATTGCAATGCCGACATCTTTGTGTAGATGACTTTCTCGACTTTATCAGGTAATTCCGATTCGACATCCTTCTTCAATCGACGAAGTAAGAAAGGTCGTAGGACTTTATGTAGACGCTTGACGACTAGCAGAGCTTCTTCTTCATTCATCTCCATCTTTTCACCACCGGTATTGGCGAATGGGGCATTGAACCAATCATCGAACGATTTGACGGAGTTGAAGATCTTAGGCAAGACGAAATTGAGCAGTGCCCAAAGTTCTGGCAAATTGTTCTGAAAGTCAGCTTGAGTTTCGACGCGCAATTGGAGGGAGCTGACCTGGAGGGGGGTTCCTGTCAAAATCAACCTATATCGAGTCGTATAATACTCATTCAGCGTCTGTGATAATTTCGACTTGACATTCTTCATCCTATGTCCTTCATCGATAATCATGTGCACCCATTTGATCTTGGACAGTAATGGTCGTTCCTTGATAACGTATTCGTAGGTTGTCATACAGACTTGGAAATCACCAGATCTGATACGACCATATTGCTCTTTTCGCTGGAGAGGCCCACCTTTGAGGATAACACATCGTACGGCTGGTGCCCATTTTTCGAATTCGAGCGTCCAATTTGTAAGTGTCGAGAGGGGTACAAGGACGAGGAAAGGACCGGGTTGACGTTTCTTTTCAATCAAATAGGTGATGAGCGAAATGGTTTGAATCGTTTTACCGAGACCCTGATTTATTAGCAGAAGCTTTCGCACAATCCCATCTGACTCACCATCTCATCGGCGAGGATACCATTCAGCCTGTTGTTGTACAAACTGATCATCCATTGTAGACCCTTGACCTGGTAATCTTTCAAAGTACCACCAGTCAACATGGATGCCTGTCCTGTGACCTTCTCCTGGATCCTATGAGAAACAGCATAATAGTCCACTTTTCCTTCCTTCCTCTCTGCTCCTTCCTCTTCACCATCCTGTCGCCTAGCACCAAACATGGCTTCGCTCGCTGGGCCATCTTCTTGCTCGAATGGTAATTCCAATTCAGCCTGACCTCGGTGGACATCATCATTCTGCTGAGCCACCACTGCGGCCGCCAAGGTTTCGAGGTATTGATCGGTCTGCTTGAGGAGATGGCCGATACGTGAATCCTTGGCTTCACCGAGTAAAGCGAGATAAGCATCTTCATCATCGTTCTTGAGTGCCTTGAGACGTTCTTTGGCCAATCGTTCGATTCGCCTCTGTTCTTCCTTTTCAGTTTCGGCGTGAATTCGAAGCATGGATCGACCGAGGCGACGCATCTTGTCGGCGCCAGCACCGCGTGATGATCCCACACCAGCTTCAATGATCTTTTGACCGTGGTCACAGATTGAAGTAATGTAGGCCACATGTCGCTGTTTACCTCGTTGTTCCCGTTCGGTTCGTTGTCGCCTTTCGGCAGATTCGGTCGCTCGAGCATCTCGGAGGGTATGAGTTCGGAATCGCCTGAATTGACTTCGATCCGCAGGGACCTGAGTCGCACCGTGCATCGCACGCACTACATCCTCTCGAAGCAGTCTCTGCTTTTCCGCAAGTCGAAGTTGCATGAGCTCAATTCGAGCCTTGATGCCGAGGTTTGAGCCGGGCTTCTTGTCGTCCTGTGCTACTCCTGGGATCTCTTTGGCTCCAGATTGTGCGTTCCCGAGATTGGCATCCATCTCTTCTAGCTCCTTGATTCTCCATGCTTTACGAGTTTCGATGTATCGATTCCTTTCTTGCATAAGCAGATATGGGTCGAGATTCTTTGGCATCGTCGTTGGGACCAGAGTTCGCTGTAGCTTGCTGAGTGGGTTGGCCATTTCCTCGTCGAATTTGCGGTATGCAAATGCGTTTGGGTGGGTATAGGCATTGTAAGGATAAATCATCGAACTCGAATCGAATTCCATGGCATGCAATGGGTCGGTAGGAGGCGTAATGACTTTTTCTCCATCACTGTCCGAAGACTTGTCCATATCCAATCCACTTCCAAGCCCTTGCTGCTTGTTCGCATTATCGGAAACAACCGCGTCGACTACTCGTTCGGTGACTCGTGATTCGAGGTCGGTGGATGTAGGGGCAGGGACTCCAACTATGCCAGGTGGGTTCTTTCCAGCAGCAGCGTCTTGGAGGTATGTTGGGACAGTCTTGTTCTGGGATAGAAGCTGGTATGCTGCGGCTTGTGAACGGACTTGAGCGATTTGCTGAGCGTTCATTGCGACATGGCTTGTGTTTGCGGCTGGAGCTGATTGTTAGGATATACTAGCTGAAACACAAGATGGCTTACGAGTAGGAGCAGCCGGTGTAGGTGCAGGTGTACTGCTAGCTTGAGGCTTTGGCAAAGCATCTGTTCGGGCCTTTTCGCTGTCTCGTCAGAATCATTTCGAGAGAGGGACTTAGGAAGTACTCACTCATTTAGATATTTATACCTGTCGTATACGTCAATTAGGTTTGACAACTGAGCGACTCGACTGGAGTTCTCTTTAGTCTGACCAGTAGCCATCAAATCAGCCAGCATCTACCATCAGCATTACTCTACCCTTGTTTGATCCTACTGACCTTTTTGAAACTAGCGATTTTCTCAGGCGTGAATGCCTTGACCATCTCCCTCTTCTGCTCGTCCGTCATCCCACCTTGAGGTCTTGGTGCAGCGGCAGCTGATGGAGGTACTGATCCAGAAGCAGTAGGTGCGGCAGGATTAGATTGTGTAGCGGTACCATTGGATGTATTAACGGGTGCAGTCGAGGTGGACGCGGAAGTATCGATAGGTGGTGGAATTGGGTCTGCCATCCTGGGCCGACTAATTATATGTCGAGAGGCCAAGTTGCGGTGTAGATGGGTTACGAGTGTATGTACTTGATGCTACTTGAAAGCAGTCGCGTGAATTATACAGGATAGTAAATGTGTGGGTGTGGAGGCGCGTAAGATGAGTCTAGTCTAGTTCGGTTGAATAGGAACCACCGAGACATAGAGTAGCTTGAGACTAAGGGGTGATATTTGATTCCGTTTAGTATATAAACACCGCGTTGGGTAGGTGTGGCACTTGACATGAGTGAAGGAGGAAAGAAGGCCATATTGGTCAACTATTCGTTCACATGCATTGCTATTCACTTCTTACTCGGTGTCATACTCATTGATGTATAAATGCTACTCAAGGCATAGGAGAGTCGATCTATACATATACAGCTATGAAGAGCTAGAAGGAGGAAGCTAAACAGTCGGAAGGAAGTCAGAATACTTACACCACACACACACACATACACACACTTTCCCTCCTTCAAGACGTACCCAGAGTTTCATAAAGGCTTCTCACCAATAAAATGAAGGAAAGAAGGAACGAAACATGAAAGATGACACTTTCAGGCGGTGCAAGGGGTTACCAGTAACGACCTGATCAAAGCCTATGATCACCTAGACCTATGCTATGATCGTCATCATCCAATCGTTTCATCCCTTACAACTACCTTCGAGCTCGGTCCTTCAATCTTCCTAATCTCACTAATCACATGTCACCTCCGTTCTTCTCTACTTCGAATTATCATTTGATACCTCTGCAGATCCTTTGCTCGAGCTGGGCTCGAGTATCGGTATAGGTTTAAACGCTCTTTGTGAGTCTCCATTTCACTCCCTTCTCCCTCACGTTCACCTTCACGACCACAGTCCGAGCACCTCCCTCACTACATCACCTTCTCACTACTCTATAAGCGAGCACTGATAATGCTTAGGCTTCCTCTATCATCTATATTCAATGGACATGATACTCTAGCAACCCGCCCTAAACTCATTACAATGGCGACCTATCCTGCTCCTACCCCTCATATCGTCAGACCCCTCTCGCCAATCACTGAACTCACCACTCCATCTTCCGCACGGTCCATCAGCCTTCCGGTGGTAGAGGATAAGATATACGATTATAATGACGAGTCACCCATTCGACCACGAGCACTAGGTGAAGTGGAGGAGGAAAGAGATGGGGATGGGGATAGTGTCTACTCTCAAGGGTCTTCATGTACAGTGGTCCCCAACGACCCAGCACCATCCGCCGAAGTATCAACCTCGCCTTCGGATGACGCACCCCCAATCTCACCACCAGCCAATATCCGCCCATTCCCAACTCCATCAGGAAGTCTACCTCCTCCTCCCCGCTCTGCAACCTTACCTGTGCGCACATCTGCCCGAGCAGTCCTACCAATCTCCCCCGGTCTAGCTTACCTCCAAGATACTGGATCCGCCTTCGCTTCACCCATCAGTCCCGGCGCACAGACCCTCACCGATCAGACTCCGGAGGCGGAGAAGGAAGATGAAGAGGTGGATAGGATTAGTCTGGCAAGTGTCAGTTCAGCTGGGATTGCAGGTGTAGGAGCACATTCCAAAGCGACTGCTCCCGGTCCTAGGAGTAGGCCTGGCAGTATCATTGTTGCTGAGCAAGTGAGTGCTTGACCCGGTGTCAATGGGCAAGCTGATATGTAGACTAAACCTCCCGGACACGCAAGAAAAAGTTCACTGACCAGCCATATCACCCCGGTGATGCCCTCACCTTTGGTATCACCTCAGAGTCGACCTTCCGGTACTCGAGACGCAGGGGTGAGCTGGATAATCTTCGATGGAGTAGACATAGCTGATCTATAGTATAAACCCACCGACACGCCAACATTTCCGAGGAGCAGGCCTAGCTCCATTAATGTATCCGAGCAAGTGAGTCCGATCCCTCGTTGTGGCGTATGAACATACTGACGTACAGTACAAACCTGCAGACATGGCAAACAGAATCTCACAGAGTTACCACCCTTCTTTAGTCAATATCCCAGTGATCCCCTCTCCCCACGGATCACCTCGGATTCGACCCACCAGCATTGGGGGCGTGAATAAATCTAAAGATATGGCAAATAGGATATCCCAGACCTATCACTCGTCGATGGTCAACATCCCAGTCGTCCCTTCGCCTCATGGATCACCCCGAAGTCGACCTACTAGTATCAGGATGTCTTCGCATTCGTCGCTCGTGAATATCCCAACGATGCCCTCGCCACATGGTTCTCCTCGAAGTCGGCCATCTAGCATTAGGATGGTTTCAGCTCATCCCTCTCTTGTCAATATCCCAATTATGCCTTCTCCGGTACCGTCACCTAGAAGCCGACCCAACAGTATTCATGGTATCAGTCAGGTAAGTTCGATTTCGCTTGACATGTGCAGTGAGCTGACTCTCAGCGACAGATCGATCTATCAATGAAAATCCCGTCCAACCACTCCCTGGTCAATATCCCATTCCTCCCCTCGTCACCAGCTCCTGTTCCGAAGACCGCTACCATTGCATCTCTAATCAGTCCCGGGGCCGAGATCCCCGTTACTCGTCGAGGATCTCCTCCTAATCGATCGCGACCTTCCAGCCCTAAATCTCGAACTGGGACACTAAAGAAGAGACCCATGAGTTTGCATACTTCTCGACCTGGGAGTTGGCATGTCGATTCCCCCCTTGGCTCGAGTAGTATCAAAGCCAAGAAATCTGTCAAAGGGAAGAGGAGTTCTGCATTGATTGAGGAGGAAGGTGGAGGGTCGAGTAATGATGTAAGCTGAGAAGCACTGTTCGTGCGTTGCCAGCTGACAGATAGAATCACTCGGACGTATCGGCTGGAAACTCTCGTCGTGGAAGCAAGAGGGTATCCAGGATCCCATCTCTTCTGCTCGCCCTCTTTGAGCCTAACAGCGCAAAACAGTCTCAAGGATCTTTGAGCGTCAAATCACCCGCCCCATCTCCCGTTGGACATCAAGTATCACCCATCCCTCACGAGAAAGAAGCTTCGGACGAAATCAAAGGCGA
The DNA here is from genome assembly GCA_017654735.1 of Vishniacozyma victoriae. Taxonomy (NCBI): domain Eukaryota; kingdom Fungi; phylum Basidiomycota; class Tremellomycetes; order Tremellales; family Bulleribasidiaceae; genus Vishniacozyma; species Vishniacozyma victoriae. The sequence continues at coordinate 3,779,177 of JADPYG010000088.1, forward strand.
TGGTCCACCCCTCGAAGTTATCCGAACAAGCGGGACATTCGGGATTCAAGATGATGGTAGTACCCACCTACTTTCCATGGAGGAACCAGGATCTCGACCAATGACGGCTACTTCATTCTCTGGTCGACATCGGCCCAGGCGAGACTCGGATAATGGTACCGTCAGATCTCATCCAATAGGTCCAGCATTGTATATGGGTAATCCCGATCCTCCTCGAGAATCAATCGATGAAGGCTCAGAAGAATCAGCAGTATATCAAACTCCGCCATCTTCGAATCAGTCATGTGGACCCGAAAACCTGCACCGGTCAATGACGCCTTTTAAACCTGATCATCCTACCAGTCCGCTCGAACATATACTCAGTACTTCTCCGCTGTCTTTGAAAGCAGTCAGTCCAGAAAGGAGATCAGTAGATGGAGCTAGGACTTTACAAGTAAACACAGGCAGGTCGGATGTCAGTCAACGCGCACAATCACCTTCAACTGCAGGAAACTCGGCGACGCACAGTCGGACTGGACATGGGACAGAGGATGGGACGGCGATGAAAGATGTTTGGGCTCAAACGTCCCCAGCTCCTTCCATTACTAGTTCACGATCAAAACGACCCCTTCCCAAGCCTCCTGCGGATATACCGACAAACCACACCCGTGGACCCAGAGCAAGACCCACGTCCCTCCCTCCATTCGCTTATGTCCAGCCCGCCCCATCTCCTTCCTCTGATTTACCTCTCCTTATCGCTTCTCACCTACTCTCGAACCATGCTACTGCACTCATGCGGCATTCGACCGGTCTGGCAGAAGGAGCAGAGATGATGAAGCGAATGGCAGATGAGAGTATGCAGTGGGGAGCTGTCCTACTCAATATGGCTTCTGGACAACGGCCGGGAAATGCAATGCCGATGGCCATGCCAGCTAGGCCTTGGTCGACCGACGTTCAGCCTGATGACGGTCTTCCTCAGCCTGCTCAACCGGGGAAGGAACAGGAATACGGAGGTGTGCCTTCCTTCGCAACATTCGCATCGTCGATCCCCACTAGGCCGATCTTCAATCCCCCTCCTCCCCCTTCTCGAGAACCGAGTTGCCAGGACCAGTCTGATGATCGATATACACCCCTACCACCTCGCATCTCAGTGACAAGGCGGACTCGCTCGCACGTCAACCTCTATACCGAATTCTACGATGAAGTGGAGCCTCTCGGAAAGAAGGGCTGGGAGGAGATCCATCAAGCCGAAGATATCTGGATGAGGGGTATGAAGGATCTGAAGAAATTCCTGGATGATGGACCTGATGAAGGACGAGTTCAAAAGTCACCAGTCAGGGAGGAGAGGGAACAACAAGGACCAGCTCGACCTCCCCAACGACAACTCGATTCAGGTGATCCATCGTATCGAAACTCCAAGCGATCAGGAATGACGACCTCAATGATTAGAACGGAAGAGTCATTCCTACCTTCTCCCACCGACTTGCTTCCTTCACCTAGTACCGATGCCGAAGCATGTGGTCATACAGGAACGACAGATGATTCATTCCTTAACCTCATGACTCCTCCGAATCCAAGGGTAGAGTCTGATAACGATTCTACAGTCCGAGCTCGAGCTCATACTCGAGTAAAAGTACCTTTCTCACGTGATTCCGGTATCTCCTTTCACGAACAGGCTATCGAATCTCAGCCCGGTACAGCATCCACGAACTCCAACTCGAATTCGAGGGGATACGAATCCGATCAATTCCTACCTCATCCAGCTGCTTATCCGATCCTCCGAATGCCACCCGCCCCAACACCGCGATCGAGGACAACACAAAGTGAACAGATTCATCAATCCTACCCCTCCATCCGAGCTCAGGGGGAAGGAGTACACAGCGAAAAGATCAAGCAGAAACTTCGAGTCAACACGTTCGATCTGAACACCCAACCGCCTATCCTTCCTCATCAGGTGGAGAAATCAGCTACGGAAAGTACGACAGGAACAGGTACGGGTACGGGTGGACGTAAATTACGAAAGAGGTCTTCGGCATTACATCTCAATCTTGCTACTCCTGGTGCTCAGACTCCGAGTGATCGACAACCTAGTACGGCGGCTAGTATTGTTAAATCAAAGGGTAGTAGTCGGAAGAAACATTGGTGGTCTAGACGGAGGGAGGGTACGGGGGAGAGTATTGATGATCTCGCTAAGGGGGACTGGAGGGGTTCGCTTACTGCTACTTAGTCCGGATGATAACTTGGCTCAAGATTACAGACATGGACAGTTTATATGATTATAATGCCGATGCATGCGTACACGTACATCAATACGTCGACGAGACTCATTAAGTAATCACCTTGAGATTGAGAAGTTCCTCCATCTTCCCCAGGCCAATGAGGAGATCATCACGAGCAACACTGAATGTTACCCTAAACCACCCATAGGTGGGGTTATGATAAGCGTTCCCAGGAGCCTATGATATCAGTACTCTCTGCCATTGCAGCCTGCGACTCACGATATACACTCCGCCATCGAGGAGTTTCTGGAAGATCCGTTTTTCAGTACCTATATCTCTGAAACCCAAATGCCCTCCCAGATCGACCCATACGAAATGCCCCCTGACTCATCAGCCTCTCGACCCTTCTAGGGTGTGGGAAGCGTACGCATTCGACTTAGCAACGTGGATTCCACGATCAGTGAACCAGCCCCGGAGGAAGGAATGAGCTTCCTCAAGACGTGATTGATTCGTCTTGATGAATGCTGCTAGGGCCGTCTTGTCATTAAGGAGTGAGGACCAAATGACATCCGCTGGTGATGAAACTATCTATCAGCTGATGTCAGGAAGGGCGGCTTACTCTTCATTAGCATTGACGTGCTTGCCATCGCTCGTAAGAGGAGGGGATTATGTTGTGATACTAAGGCTCCGACTCTCAAGCCATTTGCGCAGAAACTGATGTCAGCCTTCCTCCTTGGTGAACAACATGGGCATACTCTTTGCTCATTCCATAAACCACTGCTATCAGCCCCCCCACCAAGTTTACCGAGACAGCTGCTCACCATGTAATCGTGCCCTATCATAAACCATCCCCAGCTCCCGCTCAACATCAAGGCTCAGCAAACTTGTGAATCCCTCTGCGTCCTCGAAATCTAATCTCAATACCGCCCTATCGACATTCAGAGACGTACCAGGATGCGAATAAGTGCTCAAAGCGTAAATCTCGTCCGAGACTAGATGTAGATCCTTCTCTTCACAGAACCTCGTATATGCCAATAATGTCTCCCGGGCGTAGGTCCGACCAAGTGGGTTCTGGGGATTGCAAACGATCTATACATCAGCTCAACAACTTCATTATGGGAAATCGTACTTACGACTGCTCGGGTGGTTATACCTTGCTTCGCGAGGTCGTTGTAGGCTTTCTCGAACGAGTCCACGGAACTAGGAAGGAACGCTGCATCGCCTTCTCCTACGTCGACTGGAATCAGGCGGATCCGAGAACGAGGAATTAAGTCTCTGTCAAAGCCCGAGTAGCTGCTTGATTAGCTTGGTCATCAACAATGAATCAGGGACGTACTAAGGCGCAGCAATCAGAACTGCTTCTCCCTCATCCATTAGGGTGTGGAATAGCTGATCGAGGACTACTTTGTCAGCTCAAAGTCTTTTCGGGTCAGGACGTACCAGCTGAACATCCGACTCCGGTAATCATCTGTTCGGGAAGAACTTCCTCAGCAGGATTGAAATACCTAGGCATCAGCCTCCCATGATCTTGGTTTGTCACAGGGAAACTGACTCGTTGAAAAAGCCGCTGAGAGCTTTGTTAATCCGCCTACTACCCCATAAAGAGTCTCCGTATGATAGGTCATTACGCGTATAATCTTCCCTCATGGCCTTTGCGAAATGCTGCTTATCAGCTGGGCCCCAATGCCTCATTGGATTCCTCATGGGCTACTCACCTCGAGGCATTCTTTCTCCATCAAGAAATTCTCTGCTACACCACTGCTTATCAGCTCAGTCACGAACATGCAGCCAGGGGACTCACAGGGATACGATACCCCTAGGATTGGTCTTGCAGTTATACTCTGGCCCATGAGCTCCCTCCCATACCCTAATAGGAAGACTTACGGTCCTTGAACAAACAGCTGAATCTCTCTATCAACGGTCCAGCATCCGGTCCCCCAGTAGCTCGATCACTAAGTTTAGGTCCCAAGTAGATTTTCCTCTGCTCGGTCCTCGAAGTCAAAGGAGAAGAGAGCCTGGGAGGCGGTAAATCTGGAAACCGCTGTGAATGTTGATGTTTCAAGTTCCTTCCCCTTTGTTCGGGTGTATCTGGGTGGGCGAGGGAAGATACGGATAAATGGCTCATGGTCGATATAAGAGTGTGTGGCCCTTCGCCATCCGAGTCGAGATCACTGGAAGGAGTGTGAGTCGTGTCGTGGAGGAAGGGTGAGGGGAGACCACATGGTGGTTCGAGCGAGTAGTGTCGGTTGTTGGGACTGGATACGTCTGGCATTGTGGGTTGTAGTTGTAGTAGAAAGGTAAAAGCAATAGAATGTACAGATAGGATAGAGTCACAAGATAGTAAATCAAACCTTCAACGAGTCAGTCAAATGCTTCCTATCTCGTATCTGACCTTGATCCGAATATACATACACCAATTCGGATAGAGAGGTTTAAATGATTTCCATAATAGATTGCAAGATTGGAAATGGTGCCCCATACTCATCTCTCCCCCCCTTATCTCGTGCCTGGCGCTTGTGGGGGATGACCTGGTTCCTTAAATATGCCCTCCTTCAAGGTCCCCACAACTCTATGCGTCAGTCACCTGCAACACAAGAATACTTACCATACCATTTGTTTGTCTTTATAGATTATACTCACTCGACGTGCAATAGCATCTCGAAAGGTCATAGAACTGGACTGAAATCGCCTTCAACTATATTCCGAGCGGAATTGAAGGTCTAACGTGCAACCCACAACGATTTCATATTACCTTTCTAGCCAGCGCGATCATGAGCGCAATAATGCCGGGTAAGCTTGCTAGCTTGTCCCTTAGCAGCGAGCTGATAATTTAGAACTAGCCTCTCTGGTGCATGGAGCCGACAATATCCACTCGATGCTCTTATCCCTACGCCTTACCTCGCCACGACTGATAAAATCGCCCCCCACCCAAATGCGTCGAGCATCTGTAGCTATGATTCTTCGAATGCGCCCTTCGCCAGACTTGGTATTTGAGGGTCATGAACCGAAAGGCTGGACCGGCAACGTGGTCAAGAGGGAAGATTGGGGACTTGGTCTAGGACTAGACGATTTCTTCAGACTTCGTAGGTCTGATAATATTATGGACCAGCTTGATTAGCTGATATATAGCATGGGTGAATCACCCTGGGACAACCCCCGAACTCCTCTTCATTAGGAGAGCAGCGTCACATACCCCCTCAGGCGGTCAATCAAGGTGGTCTTCCCACATCGCATTTCCCGGAGGAAGGCACGAGCAATCGGATGAATCGGCATTGTTCACAGCATACAGGGAGACTTGGGAGGAGATTGGAGTTGATTTAGCGGAAAAGGAATTTGTTCAAGTGGGACGACTTGATGAGAGGGAGATTACGACGAGTCTGGGGAAGAGGCTGTTGATGATTCTCAGTCCTTTTGGTAAGTTACATGGCCGACATTGGTCGATGGTAGCTGATGGACAGTCTTTATGCAGACCACGCCGATCACACCGGAGCCAGAACTTCAAGCTGTAAGCTTGCTTCTTCTAAAGCCCGGAAGCTAAACTGACACCCCCAGACCGAAGTCTCATCCCTCCACTGGATCCCACTACCATCCCTAACACCTCCATTCTCTTCCGCTCAATGGTCCCATATCCCTATAGATATCAGCACCCGCCTAAGTCCCCGTAATCAGCTCGTCCAAAAGGCTTTACGCAGTATGGTCGGTACGATGGAGTCAGTCAGCCATTGTACCCGTTTAAGCTAGAAGCTGACTATCCAGGTTCGGATGTGTGTTACTACCGGATGAACCGTCGAAAGTCGCAGAGGGATATGATCCAGAGAAAGAATACGAGTTCCCGGCAGAAGGCAGTGGTAGTTGGCGAGATGACAAGGATGGGAGGAGATTACTCCGCCTATGGGGTCTCAGTCTAGGCATGACTCTGTGAGTTAGCTTTTTCGATTCGATCGGTCGAAGCTGACAACTAGTGATCTCCAAGCACACTTACCGACCGAAACGCCAAAACCACTAGTCATCCCTACATCTCAAGCTTCCTCCTCCCGATCTTCATCAGATCGATCAAGAGCCTACTCCCTAGGTCCAAAAACGCCAATAACAGTAGATAGTAGTTTCGATGATCATTGGGGTCCTACCAAGGTTATAGCCGATTCTAGGATTCTGGAAAAAGTCATCAAGAACCCTGATTCAGAAGAAGCGAAGCGAGCATTGGCGGAATTGACTAAAGAAGATGGAAATGGAGTGACGGAAGGGAGCAGTGGAGCGGGGTTGAGTAGGGTTGGTAGTTTGGGATCCAAGGTTGCGGTTAGGGGGTTCAAGGGCAAGAGGAGACGTGGAGTTGGACCTGGTTTGACTGCTGTGTTCCCACGGTTCTCGTATCCCGATGTCAACTTCTGGATCTGGTAAGTTGCCTCAGTCCGCCCGAAATGTCAGCTGACGAATAGGGTATTTGGCAGACGTTATCGTCAAGTCGTCAGAGGATGGGAAGCATCCATAAAAGGTCCAGACAGACATGCGGATCGTCGGTACGTCTGCTCCACACACCCATTGAGATCCCCCTCTGACAGTCAGTACGAATTGGTCAGGCGCAGCTATGGCTACTTTCTACACTGCCGTCAGACAGGCTTTGGTTGTTGCCATCATCATTCGGGGTTTGGCAACAGTATCAGGTGTAGCGGGTTTAGGATGGTATATATGGAAGTTCGCCGGCTCAGGAAGGGAACTGTAAAGAAGGGAGTTGCTAGCAATAGACTATTCACGACCATGATCATGCATTTGTTGTCACGCCTATAGAGTGATTGAACGACTTGGCGGAGTCAGGCACAAAGACTAATGATCGTCAACTCACAACTCTGAATCCATCAATCACCTCAAACATAGTATTGCAGCACTGTTCTCCTTACGTTCCTTCTACACCAGATTCAGAAGAACTACCGTTATCCCAGAGATCAAACCTTATTTTGATCTGAAAGGGAGAATGAGCGTTCCACCATACCCTGGTCCAGCACCTGGCGAGGCAGCACCGGCTTATAGGCGGTCTGAGCTCAAGGTCGCTTGTGTTCAATTTGATGTCAAGGTATATCTGCGCAAAGTTGTTGAATTATAGCTGATGGGTAGCTTGGAGAAGTCGAGAAGAATAGGGCAAAAGTAGAGGAAATGACTAAATCGTGTGTCCCCCACCCGGTCACTGATCAGTCGGTAGCTGATCAGCAGCTTGACACCCGATACCGTCGACCTGATCGTCCTGCCCGAAATGGCTCTATCAGGATACATGTTTTCAACACCCACTTCCATCCTCCCATACCTCGAGCCAACCACCTCGGGACCAACAACGAAACTAGCTCAAGCACTAGCGAGAAGACTAAAATGTCATGTCGTAGCTGGCTACCCGGAAGCCTTGGCGTCAGCTCCACAACCTGGGTCTAGTAGCTCTTCAGGCGATGGAGAAGGTAGCTTGGGTGAGGCTGGACCGAAAGAGATGAAAGCCTTAGAGGGAGAGGGTACGGGCGTAGGATATAATTCGGCTGTCATTGTCGGACCATCAGGGGAGGTCGTCGGGAATTATCGAAAATCATTCAGGTTCGAAACTGATAAGAACTGGGCTAGGGAAGGTGTGTCACCTTGTACAGACATCGAAAAGGAGAGGCTGATGGGCAGGTGATGGGTTCAAACATTTCGATCTAGGGGAACCGCTTGGTAGGACTGCTGTTGGGATCTGTATGGGTAAGTCTCTCTCTCTCCTCTATCTCTAGAATGCTGCTGATGATAGATATGAACCCTAAGGACTTTGTTGGTTAGTCAAAGCTCTATCTCCACAAAATAGTGCTGATAAGCAGCGCCGTGGGATGCGTACGAATTAGCAAATTATTGTCGGGAAAACCAAGTCGATACCTTGGTCGTACCGTGAGTCCCCTTCTCACACCTCTCTTAGTTTCAATCGTCATCCTACACGCTTGTACTCAGACGCCCGGCCGCCTCATCAAATTTCAAGAAGGCAATCGCTGACTGCCAGAATGAATTGGCTAGACCCACCCGTTGAAACCCCCAACCTCCCCGAACCACAAGACCAAGAAGCCCCCTCGGAAAACAACCTAAATTACTGGGCAGCACGCTTATTACCCCTCCACGATCCAGCCCCTGGATACAGTACTCCCACCCCAGAACGAAATGTAGATCTAGGGGGAGAGGAGAAGGAAGTGGTATTTGTTTCCTGTAATCGTGTTGGAACTGAGGAAGGTATGTCATATCAGTTATGAGGTTAGCTGATGTGGTAGGTCAGAAGTTTATAGGGACTAGTTGTGTGATGAGTATCTCTAGTTGTCCATCTAGGATTGAACTGGTTGAATGCTGTTCGATCTCGGAAGAGAGGGTCATGATGGCTACAGTCACATGAGGTATGTTGTAACTTAATTCTCAGCTTCACAGAACAGAAGACTGACGAGCAGATCTGTATGCATGCTTCCACCTTTCCGTTTCTGACATCACCCACCTCGTGTCTTTGTATCAATCCGGCATTTGAAGAAAAAGAACAATTGACACAACACGACTCCCAATCTCTATTGTTTTTAGAACAACGACCGTCCTTTGGTCTACTAACCATCGATCGATTAGTGACTTGCAGGCGTTAATTGATACTATGATCGAAATGAGAAGCGAGGCGATGTATGAATCGAGGTGAGGAGGTTCGTATATGAGACTGCAGGTTTTACATGGGTACTGGTTCTTCCACATCGTTTCTCCCCTTTCACAAAACATTCTCTGATTTACCGTTCAGTCAAACCCGACATCATCTGATACGTATCCAACTTCGACATCAGTACAACCACTGCTCTTCGGTCTGTTTTCACCGATACGGCTACCCCAACCCAAACCCTCGAGCGTCACAGCTCATCACGCCTTGATCTGGACAAGCCGCCATCCCAAAAGAGCCGGCTTCACACCTAGTCTAGTGCCAATCCCACCCACTCTACTGCCTCATCTCGCCTCAACTCACACAATTATCAGTAACGCAATGAGATCCCAGATAGCCCCACCTACCAATTACATTTGGTAAGTCATATCGGCCCTCTCTATGTCAGTGATGACACTAATGTCCAGCTCAATAAACGATCCAAACTGTACCTGCAGCTCGTCATGCGGCTGTAAATCATTCAAATCATGCTCCACCTCTTGCTGTTATCGTATACCGACCGGATTAGACGTTGCTCCATGGGCAGAGCCAGGGAGGAAAGGGTCAGTCTCGACTTTTGAAGGTGGGGAATCTTGGGGGACCGGGGATAGTGGGTATACTGCTGAGACTGGGGGTGATTGTTGTGGGATCATGTGATGTCATTGAGGGTTGAATGCCGTAGAAGGATGAAGTCATGGATCTGATCGATCATAGAAGACTGATTAGATACATTATAGAGGAGAAGATACGGAGGCCGATCGGAGACCCGCGTACGAGTACGTACGGTAACGATAGTATCTCCATTTTTGTATGTAATTTTACTCGTATACTACAACTACCACTAGCCCGCCTCTGATATCTGGTAGACTAGTGCATATTGCATCAAAGTCCAGACTCTATCATGGCCCGCGCACGTTTCAACCCAACCCGCAGACCAGGTCCAGATGAAACTGAACTAAAAACAGAATAGGATCTCTGAGTTAGTGCGGGACGGAGGAATGTTCCTGACTACGGTACGACTACGGATGAGGTCGATCACGACCCTTCCAGACCCGAATATCTGGTACGCAGCACCGCCCCGTTTCTATGGATCAACGGGAGAGGAGAGGGATGTATTGAAAGACAAGGGGAACGCCATCTTTCCATTCCCTATCAGCCACCCGGTAATGGTTGCTCCGGTGATACAATTAAAAGGGAAGGAATGAATCGAACCCTTGCTTACGGCCGATAAGACCCGGGGAATGGGAGAGTCTGTTCTTTCAGGATCTTCTGGGAAAACAGGAAGAATGGAATCCCTTGGGCCTGGTGGCTTGATTGTATGGATATGATCCTGTGTAGACGACCGTCTATATTCCTGTCTGTTTACGCCGTTTCGTACGGGACAGATCGACGAGGATTGAGGAAACCGAGAGGGAGATGGTATGTCAATTTAGAGGGATCTTGTCTTAGTCATGGGTTTTCCGATCTACAATAGAAAGAAATAGCTTGTTTAAGTAATTCTAGTCCAATTGATTGTATATTCTGCTCTGCTATACCCATACCTATACAGACCCAACATCTTATTATACTTTACCAAGCCCATCACCGTTATCACATAATCACACCATAGCATACGCCGCAGTCACCGTAGCTGGACTCTACATTATCGTCTGAAACATTCAATCAATCGACCATACAAGAGGACACACAGACTATCCTCCCCGCCCTTTTAACAAAGTAAAGGATGTGTATCGACAACTTTGATATCCGTGTTCAGTCTCATTAACACACACTACATACATAGGACAATCCTTCTTATATTCGTAATCGTCTACTCCACCCTAGATTCTGTTGTCGATACCCGAGACGTCCTCCATTATCCAACATCAAACGTTATCATATCAAACCGGCCGCCGTAAATTGTAACTTGGCAACTACACTACGACTACTCTCGAAACCCATCTACTTTATCGCCTCCTTTCACCAAATCCCCCACCCTTCCATTTCATCATCATGTCGTTCGATGATCCTCGTCAATTCACCAATCAAATGGCTTACCAATCTTATTTCTCTCCACCTGGATTTTCATTCGAGTCGCCATTCGGATACCCTAATATGGATATGAGTGGGGCTGGGAACGGGAATGCACAAGCTGGCCCTTCATCGATGCCTATGGGAATGAACATGGCTCATTCGATGCCCATGTCGATGTCTATGCCTGTGGACATTGATCACCGCAGGCCGACGGGCGGTATGAATTTTACTGGAGGTGGCAGCGATGGAAGTGGGAGTGGGAGTGGAAGTGGCGTAGGAATGGGACAGAGTTCTTCCATGAATGGGGCTAGCTGGATGATGCAACCAACTGGCAGTTGCGATAAAGCTAAATAGTGAGTCTCCACATCGACCTTTCGCCGAGTCCCACTAATATCCAGTGACATGTTCCCCGGGCCATCTGTCAATCTACCCACAGGCGATCGGTTCTCTCAACTGTTAGAACGCAAGCTTGGAATGGACATGCAATCGACCTCATCATACCCTTCACTCGATACGAGCCAGCAGCCTAATATGGGATACAACGCTTTCCAACCCAATCGACCATATCAAACACCTGCAACCGACAACTTCCAGAATCAGACATGGGATCGATTAGCAGTAGAAGCCAATCTACAGGATTATCGACAGGTTCACATCGCACCCGATCTTGTCGCTCCTGCTCTTCCAGCTGGGTTCTTCCCCTACAACTCGCAAACAATGTCTTACGATACCAATACCAAGAATCAACCTCAACCTCAGGCTCAAGAATATAGGGCGGGAGCGCCGTTCTCCGCGGGCAATGGCGTATCACCACAACAAAGATACCTGCCCTACATGCCGTATCAAGGCGGATTCGATAACTCTTTAACGACATCGACATTCCCTCAGGCATCGCCACTGCCTACATCAACTCGATCATCCCCTTCCACTCAATCCCATCAACTCATCACTCCCACTCATCCGATAGTTCCCGATATGTCATGGTCGACACAGTATATGAATGTCCAACCTCAGATCCAGGGAGTACAATATTCCAGCTCTGTCCCTCCTCCATCGACCCGACCTCAGGCGATCCCATCACCTGCGGGTCAATCGATTTATACCGGATATCAACCCAGACCGCAATCTAGTGGCCGAGCACATGACTCGTCCAACCCCGCTCCTCAGGCCTCTCCTTCCGACGGGTCCAGGCTGGCAGGTCTCAGCGGGTCAATGGGTGCCATGCCAATTGCCCATTCTCAATCCCTTCCTGTGCCCGGATCAGAGGCTGTAAATATGAATGGAATGTGGTCAAGGGAGATGCATCCTTCGTCTTCCTACTCCAGTGGAGCAGGTTCTACGACCCAAGTCCTCCCCGCTCAAACTTCTCGCTCACCATCACAAATGAAACGATCCCCAATTGATGGACTTCCAACTTCTCTACCCTCTGCTCCTGTTATTTCGAAACGTTCACGTTCCCCACATCACACCAGTCAGGGCTCATCATCTTCAAATGGACGTTCACCCGCTACATCGTCGACGGCTACGGATATAAAGCCAAAACGACCGAAACTTAGTATCCCTCATCCAATGCCATTAGATCAACATGATCACGAAGATGAGCACGATGAAGATGAAAAGAAAGTAGTCATTGCTTGCCATACTTGTCGAGCTAGGAAACTCAAGTAAGTCCTTCATACCCGCTATATTACATGTACTGATGGGATAGATGTGATGGAGCCAGACCGAAATGTTTCCATTGTTCTAGGAGGAATGAGGATGGATGTTCTTATGATGTTGTACTACGTCGCCGCGGGCCGGGACGGAAGAACAAGTCGAAGAAGTCTAGTGAGAGGAGTGAGTCGAGTGTTACCCAGGGAAATTGAGATTTGGACGGGGTTTTAGATGCCAGCGGTATCACTTTGCGAGAGCACAAACGGAGTTGTACGACCTTGTGAGCTGGTGAATTAGATCGAAAAGAATAATATGTTGTACAACAGAATCAAATGCATAGACCAATTACTTCTTGCTCGTGCAGGGATCGGTACGACGATGCAGCTTGAGCATACTGTGGGAATAGCAGGTCCCAGTGCATGAACCAATAGAGTCATGTCATTATCGTAATATTCATAAATCGTATCATCCCGTGTCGTGAAGTACAGCCTAACCTCCAATACCAGCTTCTAGCACCTTTCCTGGTCCAGTCTTGCCCTTTCCTTTCCCCTTCCTTCTTAATTGAGCCGGGACCATGCTCAGCGAGCTTTCGAGGCTTTTCATACTTTTCGTTAAATCGTCCATGTCCACATCAACCACCCCCGGATCTTGGGGCGGGGGTTCAAAGTACTTGACAGGCCGAATAAGTGAAGCGCCTAAACCTTCTTGTTCCGTTATCCTATTCAACCCATGATTCGTTATTGAAAAGTAATACTGTCGAGGGTATTCTACTTGTCAGCTTAAATCAATTAAGGGGAGCTGGACTGACTATGTTTGTCGATCAAGTGGAGTCTGCGTTGTTTGGGGTTTAGGAAGACTTTTGTACATTCTGGAGGAGGTACGAAACATTTGAACTATTTCATTAGCTTACTTGCCACTTAGGACACAAGGGGCTTACGATGGGAACGCCTTCATGTTGTTTGTGTCTACCCGGATCGTGAGTTTCGGCTTGATGCTACGCTATCAGTCACTTTCTAATCATCACCTGACAGCGGCCGGACTCGGTCCCCAAGCGATTGCTCGGATAGAGACATGATGGACTTGTAGGAGATAGACAGGGTGTCAAAAAAAGCAACTCACGAGATCAAGGATTCTCTGATCCGGGAATATCTTTCGACATTCCTTCCATTCATTCCTCTTTCTACTCGAAAATTCCATAGGAACAGCGGACGGATCACCAGCCCCAGCCCCATCCACGGCTTTCTCCCTGACAGGCGTTCTACATATAAACGTATGAAATGCCAATTGATGTCTCTCAAGCTCGGAGGTTGTTTCGAAAGTTTGACTCGTCGGCAAACATGTAGGGGGAAGATTACATTCGATCACTTCGCGTGGAGTCGAGGTTGATCGGAAGATCTTGTTGACTGGCGATAAGGAGCGGGATGAGCTCGCTTGGGTGTGGGAGGTAGAGGCTGATGTTGTCGATGAGAGGGAATCTGATCTTCCTCTTTTCCCTGCTCTTGGTGTGATATCCATATCTTGGCTATCGTCTTGCCTGGTATGTGTTGACCAGTACCACTTGTTTGACTACCTCATGATTGTTGTATATTGAAGTCTTGTATAGTATATCTAGAGTGGGGAATGTTACACTGCCACACCTATAATATTGCCGAAAATACCGTCACACCCGGTCCTTGACGCCGGCACCTATCATGGTGCTACTCCTCCTTTCTCTAGATACATACCTATAGTGTACACTCATCCCTTCCTATACAGTAAGTCTTCAGGCATGCCCTGTGCACACCGCTACTTTGAATGATCGGAAAAGTGGAGAGTGACGCTACCAAAGGCGCCCCCAAGAATCTCCCGCCGTCATACCCCAATCCCACGTTCAACCTCGATCTGTCATCAATCGGTTCAATCAGCTTACAATCTAGCCCATCAATAAACACATCCAATCAAGATGTCTACCACCGCTGAGCTTTGTCCCGTCTACGCCCCATTCTTCGGTGCCATGGGTTGTACCTCCGCCATCGTCTTCACCTGCATCGGTGCCGCGTAAGCCTAAAGTTCGAATACTGAGGGAACTGAGCTGACTAGACAGATACGGAACCGCCAAGTCTGGTGTTGGAATCTCAGCCATGGCCGTCCTACGTCCCGATCTTATGATGAAGTGTGTTATCCCCGTCGTCATGGCTGGTATTATTGCCATTGTGCGTCATTTTCTAGCTTTCATGGAGTGAAGACTGACAATACAGTACGGTCTCGTCGTTTCCGTCTTGATCTCTGGTGATCGTATGTGCAGCTATCTTGATCTGATGGACTTGAGAAGCTGACAAACAGTTGCATCTCCTATGCCATTGTACACTGGTTTCATCCAGCTCGGTGCTGGTCTTTCCGTCGGTCTTGCTGGTCTCGCCGCCGGTTTCGCTATCGGTATCGTCGGTGATGCAGGTGTCAGGGGTACCGCCCAGCAGCCCAGGCTCTTCGTTGGTATGGTACGTCATCCCGGCTGTCCTGCCTAGGACTATCATTTAAACAAAGACAAATTGCTGATAACCAGATTCTTATCCTCATTTTCGCCGAGGTTTTGGGTCTATACGGTCTCATTGTCGCTCTTATCCTCAACACCAACTCGAGCACCGACTACACAGTAGGTTATCTCGATTGACCATGGCCAACTCAAGCTAACAATCAGTGTTCAATCGCCGAGTAAAGTGTTACGTCCAGTACGCAATTATAGCCTCACCTCATCCTGTTTCCCGACCTCATGGAAACCTCTTAAACTACTTTGACGATCTGCGGATGATAGATCATACGCGTTTCATGCAATTATACAAGCCACTGTCTTCCCGGTCTCTGTGTCTATTCACCCGGTGGAGACCCGCAAAATCGCACGCAGCATCCTAGTCTAATCTCCTACACTCGTCTGCTTGCTCTCTGCACTTGCGCCTGTCCTGTCTGAGCTCTTCTGCATATGCAAATGGTCCTGAATTGAGCCCAATCGTCATTGTGCCCACGCGACCGCATATCCGAGTGACCGGCAACTCCACCACTAAAGGTGGGGTTGTTTCATCCATTGTCCTCATCTTTCATTACGTCTCATCCATCGGTATCTGCTTCTCAAATATCGGAGCAAGGGTATTGACCAGGATCTCGCCAACGACTAGTCAACTGCAGCTAAGCGAAGCCTGCATCGTGACTCTCCTGGCCAAATCTCACGGACCCTCTTGGTCTCATTACAATGTACGTCCCCATCTCTCATCTCTTCACACGAAGCTGATGCCAGGCCACTACCAGTAGAGAAATCAGCCGGAAAAGTATGGCCCCCATCAACACCTTCTCAAGGGTAGAAAGCTAATGTAAGGTATCATCATTAGTAGCTCGTTGGCAAACAGCAGCGAACAAAGCAGAAGAATCAGCAGCTCGTCAACGTGATTCCGATTCACGCCGATCATCAACAGTCTCCCTAGCTAGCGCTAGTGCTAGTAGGCGGTCTTCTGAGAATCACTCCACGAAGCCATCACCTAGAGTTGAAATTGGGGCATTGGAGAAGTCTGAGGAGGATAGAATTGAAGAATTGAGGGATTTGGATATTGATGATTCTAAGAAAGTCAGGGGGGATGATTTAGTCAAATCTACAAGGGACGATCAGGCCGGTGGGAAAGATGTGACGGACGAGAAGGGTGTAGGCAAGAAAGCAGAACCCGCTACACCAGTGGTGGACCAATCTACGAAGCCGACACCTCGATCACCGACTACCAAGAAACCGACAGGTCAAGTCGGTATCGAGACTCCAAAAGCCAAGAAGACGACAGCGGCCGCAACTCCCAAGGCCATTGCGCCTCAAAGCCCAAAAGCGTCCACCGCCAAAGCAACTACGCCAAGCAAGATCCCAACTCCATCTACGACCAAGCAACCCAGTTCAACCTCTTCCGCACGGACTAGGACTACTTCTGGCTCTAGTCGGATCCCTCAGGCTGTCAAGCCGCAGCCGAAATCGATGCCTTCGGAGACAAAGGTTCCGGAGGAGAAGACCAAGAGTGCTGTATCTATCACCAACTCTCCGATTCCCAAGGCTAGTACGCCTGCTAAAACCCCTGCCCCAGTCAAAGCTGCTACACCTGCCACCACCACATCGGTCGCTCGTTCATCCACCACTCAAAGAACTCCCCTCCCGTCCTCCACCAAGACTCCTCGCCCCGCCCCATCGTCGTTCTCCCGAGGAACTGCTTCCAAACTCACGCCTTCCAATACCGGTCCATTGAAACGCCCATCATCTACCACTCCCGGATCTTCCTCAATCTCCCCAACTCCCCTCCGACCTCAGATTACAGGGACACCTTCGAAACATACTGCCTCCAGCCTTGCTAAAGCAAAAGAAGCAAGTGAGAGACGACAGAGTCTGCAATCGGGCAAAAACCCAAACCAGAGACAGAGTCTGACTAAGGAAGTACCGAAAGCGACTCCCCCTAGTGTAGTACGACCGACTGTTCCAAGCTCGGCATCGAGGTTGATGCAGGGTACAGCTTCTTCGAGGGCTAAAGCAGCTGCTGCTCAGCCAGCCTCGCCTACGCGTGCCAAAGCCGTCAAGTCAACTATGACCACCCCTGTCAAGGGTGTCGCAGCGAAGAGAGCCAGTATCGTCCCGGCTAAATCTACCGAGAGTACAAGCACGCCACCCGCCACGGAAGCCAATGACAATTCAAAGGACTCATCGGAATCGGCAAAGAAGTTAACGGCTGGAGCGGTCGCTGAGCCCGAAATCGAGAAAGGCGATACGACAGAGCCGGTAGAACCTCGCACACCATCACCTCGACCTCGAAATCTGGTGGATGACAACGATGAGGCCGAGCAGCCCATTGTAGAGGACCAAAGTCAGGACGAAGCTGGAGAACCAGAGGTGGTGGAGAAGGAGGAGCGAGGAGGGGCATCAGAAGAAACCCCACGAGCCGCGATTATTGGTCGAGTCGGACTTGCGGGTGCTCGTGAGGCTCCCAGCGCGTTGGAGAAACCCAATCCATCTCCGGCCCACGGTCAAGCAGAATCCACCAAGACACCTGTCACCAACGATGACGCAAATGGTGACAATGCAGCCGAGGAGGAACCAGCAACGACAACTGAAAACGATGATAGATCGCCTATTGCTCGACTTCATCCGGACGACATTGATGCTTCAGGTCACGTCGCTGACCCAGAGATGCCACGATCAGCACCATCCTCAGATCAGACATCAAGCCCTGCTAGAAACCTCTTTGGAAGGATCGGTCATCCAGGAGCCAAACCGGGAGGCCACGAGCTTGAAAGCCCCAACCCGAAATCAGAGACAAAAGATGAGAAGAAGGACAATACGCCCAAACAGACGGAGTGGCATGAAGAGGAATTAAAGAGGGATCCAGAGAAGACTATCGTCTCGCCTGACGCTGGCAAGGGGGCGTTTGCGGAAAAGAAGGAGGATTAGCTTGCATCTTTATTATCTTTCTATACATCCGTAGACTATACACAATTTATGAATATCAATTGACGATGCTATTATGTAGCACAATGTCCGCCGTCCACGAGTAGATCTGCACCAGTCATGAAGGACGAGGCATCGCTCAAGAGGTATGCTACAGGGCCTGAATCATCAGCTCTTGCTCACTACGACAAGGGAAAGATGTACCTCTGATCTCGTCTGGAGTGGCTAAGCGGCTTAAGAGCTTTTTACGGTGCCAGATCTCTTCGAATTCTGGCTGAGCATCTAGGAGGGCTGCAGTGAGTGCCGTTCGGATATATCCTGGTGATATCGACTATCGTATCAGTATAGCTCGAAGTGTAGATCTAGACGACTGACGTTCACCCTTATCCCCTTTCCTGACCACTCCATAGCTAGGTTCTTGGCCAACTGATTCACCTTTCATCAGCTCCTCCCCGCCAGCCAATTGGAAAACTCACTCCAGCTTTACTAGCATTATACGCAGCACAAAGCAGATCCACATTTGCAACATGTCCACTCATACTCCCCGTTAAGACGATACTAGCCCCACCCCCAGCTTTCCCATTCTCATTCGGATTCTTCTCAAACCATCCCTTTGCGAATGCCTGAGCGCAGAAGAATGTACCGGTAAGATTGACATCGATCACTTTCCGGAAATCGGCAGGTGTATAATCGAGAGCAGCTTTCAATTGATTGATACCTGCTGCCACGTATAGACCCTTGACAGGTGTTGATGAAGGTGTAGATTTGAAGATGGTAGAGAATACTGAAGAGAGTGATTCTTGAGAAGTAACGTCTACCGTATGATAATTGATACTGGTTCTCTGTTCTTTTGCGGTACTGAGTGCTTCTTTCCATCCTTCTGCATCTGGTTCGGGAAGCATATCGAGGCAATGGACATGAGCACCTGCTTCTAGGAGGGAGCGGGCTACCGTGAGACCGAGACCTCTGGCGGCACCGGTGACTACATATGTGCGGTTCTTCAGGCTGAATAATTCGGGGAGGGGGACACGAGCTAGTGGGGCTGAGGATCAGCATTTCAGCTCTCCATCCAAGCCGAGTAGGGGGACTTACCCTCGACAGCCTCTCGGACTCGTGGTATACCTGATACCGATCCTTCCTGCGATTTTGCACCGTCTGCGAATGGCTTTCCACTAGTCACTCTGATCTTGGAATGCGAGTCCGCATCTACGCCTTTGGGTTCTGAAAGCCTAGTCGAAGTAATGGTGATGGTTCGGCGTGACTGATGTACCAAACGAGCAGTTGACGACAGTGGTCGTAGAGAGCGGCATGACATGATGAGCTCCAAGTTGTGCTAATATCAACAAGCCCAAATATTGTTTAGAGGAAGATAGATACGAGTATAAGCTGCAATGCCTACATGTCGGTACATATCCGGTTCAGGTGGGGGAAGGCTGCGAGTGACATATGGGATAATTGCCAAGATTCGGTTCATCTACGGTAATTACGGTAATCACGGTACAATTCATTTTTAGTACAATGTATTGGGATCTCCGAAACGGAATAAGAAGTAGGATTTGGCATGGTTAGCTGGACAGAGTGAGACTCCAAGCTATGCTTTATACTACGCGGTCGCTAGATGAGGGTGCAAGAACCAATTGCGGTTTGAGGGGTTCCGAGATGGTCGACAGAAGAGCTCGCAAGTCTAGGTAATATACATCGCTTCAACCGATCGTCTCCATAGCGTACATACAGTCCATCTTCCACCATCGTCTCCTAGACAGCATCCCGACCTCATGACACGAGGAATCGACCTACTCCCGCCCTTTGAGCTGGAAGAACGATCTCCACCAACTCCTTCCCTGCCCTTTTTGCGAGTTGTGGATACCGTCCATGATCCTCTCGTAGTAATGTGGGTCATGTACAGGTCTCAGTGTCTTGTCCGATAATGGGTACTGTCAAAGTCAGCCAGTTGCCATAGGAACAAGCAATAAAGGACGAAATGTAATGGAGGACTTACATCTGTCATTGCTTTCCCTGCTCTCAGACGCTCCAGACTCGCAACCATCTCATCTAACGCTTTCTCCTCTCGACTTCCAGCTGTGATCGATGATGCACTGGGGAAAGCTTTGTTTGTGATATTCTCCAAAGCGGCGTTTAATTGTTGGGAATTCGATGTTCTTAGTGGTGTTGGTGCGAGCGATCGAATAAGGTTTTGGGCTTGAGATATACGTGACATGTTGATTGATGCTCTGAGGTCCGATCTGCGTGTCTGAAAGTGCTTGGTATATATGGATGTGACTTGGTTGTTGGAGTATGAATGATATAATGGACCATCGAGAGTGAACGGAAACTTTGGCTGAGATCGGGCAGATTTCGGAAAGATCCGTATGCAGCCTAAAGTGGTGGCAATGGTTGAATCGTTGAATATGTGCATTATAAGGACCAGATCGAGAAAGGAAAGTCTAGGTACTATGAAAGGAGAAGACATAAGACGAGTAGGCTTGAGTGTAACCTTAGAGCCTAGCTCCAGAGTCGCTGCCAGAGACTGGCATTCTGGAGCCTCTCCCTGTCCTTCTGGTCGTCCTCTTCGGCGTCCTCCCTGGATTGAGAAGTACCGAGATGAGTGTCTCGCAAGAGCAAAGCACAGATGACAAGGGGTACACAAACACAGATACCGGTGACTGATTATCAGCTTGGAGTAAAGAATGAGACAAGAGGATAACTTACTACCAAGAATCCTCTGAACAGCTCGGTAAGCCTCAGTGATGCCCTCTCGCTCGGGGGTTCCGGCGGGGTAAGGGATGATGGCGGTGTATGGGCTAGCGTAGACTTCCTCAGCGAGGGTGAGATTGGTGAGTCGAGCGTTGAGCTCGACTGGCATTCTCTGGTTCCAGATAGATCCAGAAATGACATTTCCGAGAGCACCTCCCAAGTTGTATAGGGCAAAGTAGAGACCAGTGACGACGGCGACATCTATTGATCAGTCTTAGCGCAAATCAACAAATGAAACAGACTTACTCTTGTGCTTGGTTCGAGCTTGAACAGAGGCAATAGCGGGATAAG
The DNA here is from genome assembly GCA_017654735.1 of Vishniacozyma victoriae. Classification (NCBI taxonomy): domain Eukaryota; kingdom Fungi; phylum Basidiomycota; class Tremellomycetes; order Tremellales; family Bulleribasidiaceae; genus Vishniacozyma; species Vishniacozyma victoriae. Next base: position 3,800,184 of record JADPYG010000088.1, read on the forward strand.
TGAAGAAACCGGCACCAATACCAAGTAGAACCTCGGCACCGATAACACCGCTGACCTGACTGGTGTTGTGTCCACCTCGGTATCGAATGAGGAGACCGAAAGCGAGGGTGTAGGTGAGGGAACCAAAGATGATGAATGCTTTGAGTCGTCGGACCTTCATAACAACTAGACCTAGAGCCATACCAGTCAAGGTGGAGGTGAAGGTGAAGAGGGATGAGATTCGGGTAGCAGCGAGGGTGGATTGGCCGAAGGAGACGATGAGACTGGTGTAGAGGAAAGGACCCTGAATGGACCATGCTGGATTATCAGTAAATTGAGCGAAGGGAGTATAGGCGACGTACCCATGTTGAGGCAAAGAGCGACGAGAAGACCAGCCCAGACACCTCTGTCCTTGAGGAGCTGAAAGTCAGCATATACAAATCGAAGAAAAGGTGCAACTTACATGGAAAGGAACCAAGGGGTACTTGCACTTTCGCTCCCACAAGACCCAAACGGGGAAAATACAAGCTCCAACGACAACAGGAGCGATGATATGAGCCTGACCCCACTTGGATTGCTGACCACCAGCAAGGGTGAATGGAACGAGGAAGAGGGCGATGGAAGCTACGAGGAGGATAGCACCGATAATGTCGAGTTGCCAGAAGAAGTGAGGGGCAAAGTTCTTGAAGCCGAGTTGTTGGAAGGGAGTTCGGTAGCCTGCGAGGGTTCCTGCTCGGGATGCTTTTCGGCTAGCAATGACGAGGATGGTGATGATGCAGAGCGAGGCAACTGATTGTAAGCGGGTATACCTCGTGAATATAGGAGAAAAGCGTACCTGGAGTGATGATGGCGAGCATACCCAAACCCCATCGCCAAAGACCCCTTTCTCCCTGGTCGGAAACAAAGTGGGCAGAGACATTTCCACTGACCCAAGTCTGGATGAGCCAAGGGGAAGGAGGGATGAAAGAAGCGAAAAGTCGACCTCGAAGGGAAGACAAATCGGTGACGATAACCTGAATCATAATGGTGTACATGGTGAATCCGACTTGGAAAATGACGACACCACCAGCGTAGGATGCGATACCTTTTGAAGAAGCTTCGACGATGGTACCGATACAGTAGAGGACGATGGCGGCGATGAGCATCTCGACTCGACCGACAACATCGGAGATCTTGGCAGCGACGGGTTGACCAGCGGCACCAATAACACCCTGGAGAACACCCATGGTGATCAAAAGGGAGTGGGCGGAGAAAGAACTGGTAGCATATCCCTGGAGGACGAATCGGATGGACTTTTGTCAGTCGTAGTCATAGCTTGTACGTATAAATGACTCACTCCGTCGATACTAATAGCATAAGCTAGGAGTAGGACACCAACAAAGGCAACAACTCGAGTCTTGGGACCAAGTTGAGCAGAGATGGCCTCGATTCGCTTAACACCTGATGATCAGGCATGGTCGATAATGTGAAGGAGGTACGTACCAGCTACATGGAGATCGTCATGGGTGACATGAGCAGTGTCCTTGTCGTAAGACGCGGTGTGACCAAGAGCGGGAAGGTCATGGGGAGAATCGGGATGGACGTCTTTGCCATCTCGGCTGGACTCGAGGTCACCAGCGTACTTTTGTTCGTTCGACATCTCCACCAGTATGAAGAGAGTACGATAATAAAAGAAGAGAGAATGAAGAGGATGAGGTGAGAATTTCCCGCCCTTTTAGTTATCTGATTGGATCGGGTCGATCAATTTTCGCTCCAAGAGGTAGGTACCTCAACGTCGAGGCTACTATACCCTTGCCCCTTCCCCATCCCTGAGTCTAGAACGGCTGTAAGGGCGTCGGCCGAAGCAATAATCAAATCCAGTTAAATCCAGCCTCATTTTTTTACCCTATTACCAAAGGTCGCAAGGGGTAGAGGGGCAGAGAGCGGAGGAAGAAAAACGCAGTTTTTATCAGATAGGCAACTACTCAGGGTTCAGGCACAAGCTTAGAGGGTTGCACTCCAAAGCTGCTTCGCTGAGCTTGTTTAAAAGGGTGGAACGGCGCGGAGCGTTCATTGCAGCCGTACATCTTTGCTTGGCATTATGCAGGCGAGTTCGGGGTTTGACGAGGTGTCGAAGTGCTTCTGTGCACTCTCAAGCCTTCGACAACTTGTGACACGGCGCTTTGACGTAAACTTCTTATGCGAAAAAGGGGTATCTGATTATGCAAGTCGGGATCAAAGGTGTGTCTCTGCCTTTAGTCGTGTGTAACCACCCCAGTACTCCGGTGCAAGCGGACCCGAAAGGTCAGAAGCTCACCTCGTGTACTGTGTGCTTAAACGAGTCGAAGACCAACCTATCTACGGCTTCTTGAATTATGGTCAATAGACTTGGCGCCGCCTTCTCGTTGGGGACGTGGTTTCTACGTGGGTGTCTCGCGTCCACCCACCGCATCATCCGAGGAATACGGAGCTGCCTAGACATGCCTTGACTCAACTATCCGCCCCGATACCACCCGTCAGGGTCGACTTACGATGCGATCTGGAGCGGTACCACCCGGTTATCGCTTCGAGCTTTTGCAATCAGAAATGACAGGTAATTTGAGACCTCTCCGACTTGATACTTTGATTTCATGGTTGACAATCCTCGCTACTGACGGCAGAGGGCTGCATGAATAGTCATGGAGGTGGTACAAAAGTGGGCTCGAGCTAGATGAGCAAAATCCCAGCCTCCCATCCCATATCCATCATAACCTGGGTCCAATCCACTCTTTCCGATTTCCGACTCCCGGCCCTTCGCCTCCAAACTTCTTCCATCAATTCTAAGGCCGATCCAGTATTCCCAAAAGCCGCAGCCTCAGGACTCAATCGGGCGAATCCTTCTCGAAAGAAAGCCTCTTCAGCGGCCGTACCGGCGTGACAGCCTGCTATTGTTATTGGTAGGACCAAACCTCGAGCTAAGTCTATGTCGTGAGTGATTTCGTCTAGTCGTTGGAGGGTTGTCTGCATGCTTTGTACCGCCAGTGAGATGTCGGGGACTAGGCATCAGTGTTCTGTGGGCTTTGGGCTTGGACGTTGACTTACTCGATGGGAATGGACCGTCAATGGTACTTGCTAGCAGAATCTTGGCGGCATAGAAGAAAGCGTCCCCATATAGCTGGTCTTTGATCTCCAAGTTCTTCAGATGGCCCTCTCGCCATTCTCGTTCTTCGAGGAGCCGTTCAATAGGTCGACCTCTCTCGAGCAGATCTCGCGAGACTAAACATCCAGCATCAATCGCCTTCGCCTTCCACTCCGATAAACCCACGATCTCTGCCAGGGCAAGTGTCTATACTCAGCCAAGATCCAAAGTTAGACGTACGGTTGTACTGTCGCAGCCCATTGTCTTTTCAAGCAAGACTACTTCTCCAGGATCTTCCGGGCCTACTGGTTTATGTAGCAGTAACTTCCGGTATGTCCCTAGCATACGTGATGTCGTATTCTTAGATATTGAGCTGACGACGTCTACCCAAATCAAATGGGGCATCCAGATGGGATACTGCTTGATTGTAGGCGACCTAGTATCAGCATATTCCTCTAGGATACATACTCTTGACATACTCTTGAAATCTAGCCACGATGGTCGAAAGGCATCTCTGACAAACAGCAATAGCTTCCCTCCACATCTTTGCCGTCCCTCCAGAAAAGAGCTGGAAAGAAGTCGCGAAAATGGCCAGGATAATGATTTGCTCCGTTGGGAACTCCTCCACCGCAATCATCCTTAAACGATCTATAGTCTGACGATGAGCCGTTTGCGCGAATATGACATCATTATCGGTAGGAGCACAAAGCTGTCGAGTCCGCTGAGCACCCATATGTAGAGCAGCTAGAGAGGATACAGCGTCCAGAATATCTGGATTTGTCATTGCGAGGTGGGCGACCGAGTCACCTAGTCCGATGTTCTTGCGATGGAATTGCATTGGCAGGACTATGTTGAGGTAGTGGTGTAGATATCGGTTTGGCGAGTCATCAATGATGGATCCGGGCAAAGGGGCTGATAGGCTGTTAGGTATTGAGAACGGGTTGTCGTGCCCGAACAAGACTCTCCATATTTCATCGAGGTCGCGTTCCAAAGGAAGGCTCGTCCCCGCTGCATAAGCCGGCAAGACTGATGTTTCAGAAGGGCCATAGCTATTTGTTTGGGTCGGGATCATTTCGTAAGTCTGCGGGTAGTCGGGCGGATGGCCGGGATCCGAAGTTTCTGGCTCAACACTAGTAGATGATGATACAGCTTCGCTTGAAGCTGGATCACTCGGGCGTGATCCTTTGGCCCGCCCCGCTGATACTTTGTTCTTCCTGCCCATCAGAAGTCAAAACATAGATGGGACATACAATTCCGCAGCAGTCTTCTCGATATCTTTCTTGTCTTTCAGCCATTCTGGTCTTTTTGCTCCATATCCAAGACATTGTATGCCCAGCCTGGTGCAGCTTGCACAATCTGGTTTCCCTTCGTCACACCTCTGTCTAGTCAGGCTTGTGCTTGAAGGGTGGTGTAATGACCTGCCTTCTTTCGTATACGGCAGCTATGACATCCTGAGCGGAGTCTTTTGTTTGGTCCCGAGCTGTTGGAACTCAAGGAGCTGGCCCTGGTTCCATTGTCACGGGATGGTCCAGTTAGATCCATGGTTGCTGGTGGTAACGGACAGCGGCTAGGATTCTAGATCAGATAAGATGGGCGGCAATCTTAATGACACGTCAGACACCGCCTCTTATCACCGTCTATCCTGGCGCAACTCTTCTAGTCACCATTACTCTTGCTTCGTCATGTAGCTGCGCGTGTACCTCTCATAGACCCGCATCTCCTCGTTTACCATGCTGTACACCGAGAGTCCTTGTCTAGAGGCTTCCGTTCGATGGCTACCTCTGCTCATAAGGGCCTGAGAGGAATGGATACGGGAAGAGCGCGGGCGTCTCATTCCGGCTTCCATTCCGTTATTTACATATGATCCTCCCCCGACGCAGGATCGCCCCACTGATCAACGTATCATGATGCGTAGCTGGAACCGATCTGATTCCCCGATAGGATTCGCGAACGGACAGCTCGTTGGTCATCCGGGGGGCGAGTATAATGTCGAGGTCAAAGATGGGCTCGTCAAGAAGATATCACCAACCCCTATCAAAGGAGCATCCGAGATGATCGACTGCAGAGACAAGTGGCTTGCTCCTGTGGGTACTCACGCTACAGGCAACTGATATGTACAGTTTGATTGACTGGCTCGCAAACCGCATACTGTCACGAGCCGCACCCCGGTACAGAAGATTACGGTATCTTCCCCTACCAGCCCAAGACCCTCGCAGAAATAGCTCGACAAGGTCGAGAAAACGGTTTCAAGCTTGCAATCCGCGCTTTCGGTGACGAAGCCAATTCATTGACTTTCAAAACTCTCGCCGAGGGACCCAGTCCACTACCGGGAAGTACTATTGAACATGCTCAACTACTCGGTTTCGCAGATTTACCGCTATTCGAGAAATTGGGCTTGATAGCATCGGTACAACCTCAAAATATGGTCGATGACCGAGAGACGTGTGTCAAATTCTGGCGTGGACGTGAACACCGAACATGGGCTTTCCGATCTATCATTGATGCCGGTATTCCGATGAAGTTGGGAAGTGATTGCCCATTTGCCCCGAGGCAGCCATGGGACGCTCTGGCTGTCTGTATCACTCGAGCCGCCGTTGGAGATTCACCAATGTGCGCAGAGCAGATCATCGATCTGGATACTGCATGGACAGCTTCGACTTCGGGGGGTAGCCCAAAGAGTCCTGGGACGTAATTGGTTGATCAGAACGGGCAAATACATATCCGCGGAGGCGACGGGGCCGATCTGGTCTTGCTACCTACCGATCCACTCAAGTGCGATGCAGCCGGTCTGAGGGCGATGAAGGTAATCGGTACATTACTAGGCGGTGAATGGACGTATCGACGATAATCATGAAGAGGTACATGTATTTCTCACCCTGCAACGTTCTCGGCGACTGCCTTGCCGTCACTTCCTACCCTGGCTTCTGCCCTTTTCTCTGCTTCTCCTTCCTTTCTACCGAACAACCCTACTATAGCTTCAATAGTAGTGTTTCCGCCTGAAAATATGATCCCCAAATCCCATGACTCTACACCTTCCTCCAGTTGCCTTTGCCTCGACCAGCTTCTGAACGTCTCGTCATATAAGACAACAGCCAGCCCAACCACTGCACTAGGCTCCACAAACACCTTCATCCTCTCCAGCACCAGACGCATGGCATCCTTGATCTGATCCTCTGTAACGCTATACACCCCTTCCAAGTATTTCGCTTTCCGTTCCGAACCGCTCGTAAATATCTTCCAGGGGTTTACTCCTAATGGTGTCCGAAGTCCATCTGCGATAGTCAAAGTCTTTACCGATTCGATACGTCTCGGAGGATCTGCCGAAAGACCTCGTTGACCATCATTACCTCCTTCAAAAGACGGTTCAGCTCCAAAAACATATGTATCGGGTTTATCGGAAAAGTATATTGTCGTTCCAGAAAGTAATCCACCTCCGCCCAGTGGTGCAATGACGGATCGCATATTGCGCCCATTCGAGAGTTTCTTGTACTGCTCATCCATCTCGAGGGCTGCTGTTCCCTGACCAAGCATTATATCTGGATGATCGTATGGAGGGACCAAGATTGCACCGGTCCTCTCAATGACCTCCTTGACGACTTGTTCCCGTTCTTCGGAGGTGGATCCGGAAAAGTAGACTTTGTCGGTGTACTCCTGAGTGCCGGCGATTTTGGAAGGCGTTGATATGGTAGGCATGACGATGTGAGCCGGTATATCGAATGTGGAAGCGGCCAATGCTAGTGCTTGGGCGTGATTACCTGTTATCAGCCCCCGTTGCATGTGGTGGTCATACCGGACGAGTGGGTGACAACGCCTCTCTTCCGTACTTCTTCCAGTCCTATCTCTTCTATCAGATGAGTGACCGCATGGAAAGCTCCTCGGGCCTTGAAAGCACCGATGCGCTGATAGTTCTCGCATTTGAAGAAGAGATTGAAACCCGGAGCTGGTTGCCCATTCCGCGACGTCGAAGCTAATTTGTTGATTGTCTTATTCGTCAATAAGGGAGTGCGATGCACATGGTCTTTGATCTTGCTATACGCCTTCGCTATAGAGCTGGCCTCAAGTGGCATGGTTGTCGATAGCTCCGCCATTGTGAATGTAATGTTTGAAAGAGCAACTTGACTGGAAGGAGAAAGTGCATATGCTCAGGTACCGGAATTACGGAATGCATAGATAAATCTAAAGACGCAGGTCCGGTGGTAGTACCATATTCCTCGCATCGTCCAGCTTGAGATCCTCCAACTTCTGCTCCAGCCTCTCTGCTCGTCGATCCTTCCTGTCCCTCTTGTTGGCTGCCTTGTCCTGCTGACCACCAGGCATGACGTTGGGTTCTGGCATAGCTTGCCACGATTCAATATGCGCATCCCACTTGAGACCCATCTTCCTGGCGTTCTGAACCTTCTTTCGCCTCGTCACAAGTTCCTCATCAAATTCTGCCATGGCCGCATCTCGGACTTCCTGCCTTGTCCTGGATCGGATCTTGACACCTTCAAGTCCGGTACTGGCGTCGGCGACTAGCTCGTTCAAAGCCTTATCTCGTCCTCCAGCCTCCCATTCTTCTACAGCCACACGTCCAATCTCGACTCGCTCTGCCTGTTCCCCGAGACGTCGCTCGTTCCAACCTCGAGTCTGCTTAGCTCGACTGAATCGGGGTGATAGCTCTTCTGATAGGTATAGTGGCATTGCCGATTCAACGGTAGGTCGATTTCGATCCTCTAATGAATCGATGTATGTGTTGGAGAACTCCTGGTTGGCTGGGGGTGGTGCACGTGATGAAGATGGGGTAATGGCGAGTAATTCCCTGGCAGCGTTGGACTGTAGCTGATCAAGGGGTAGGAGATTTGCGGGTTCGAAAGTCTGCTTGAGGTCGTCTGACGAGACATCCCATGGGCGAGCTAGAGATCAGCTATGACTCGGGACCCACGTTGCGAGGACTCACGAGAAGGAAGGCTGGGCAACTTCAATGCTGGCCAAGGGATAGAGACTTGATTGCGCTCTGGATCAGGTGCGGCAGACGATGGACCGGAGAGTCGAGCAGCATATCGATCCCATTCCTGTTTACGAGTACGCTTGTTGAAGTGAGAGCCTGATGTAGCGATTCTAGATGCAAATACACTGTCATCAGAAGAAATTCTCCATTTTAAGAGATGACTCACCTCGCAGTTCCATTCTCCTCAACACATAGCTGGACGTTACTGTAGTGGACAGGCCGACTTGTGGGTACGACATTTTGCTCCTCGTCCCATCGGTTCTTGTCTTCCTGACTCCATCTGTCGTATGCCTCAGGTCTAGGTGATACCGTGGCTGATCGTTTATGCTATTTATCAGCTCATGGAGTTTTGCAAAGCTTACCGATAGACCATCTAGATATAACCAATTCTTCTCCAGATCGACACTTTTCACGTTATACACCTTATAACCACCAGCAGCTTTCTGCGATTCATCCTGGAACTTCTCCCTTGGCTTCCCTACTCGCAGACGGACTTTATCTCCAGGTCTGATGTTCCATTTTCGTATACGGTCTCCAGGCTGGACGAAAGCGTTGGACGGATGAGGCACTCTTGATGGTAATCTGCATTGTCAGCGATTGAAATTGTGCAACGGGTTTTAAACGTACTTTGGGAACTTTCGACCGATGTTTTCGAGATGGTGAAGTCCTATTTATCAGTGGCTATATGGGATCCTGAGCTTACCCTTTGGGATAATTGAGACGCTCGACATGGTGAATGAGGTGTAATGCTAGAGTATATGCCAGACAGCCTTAAAGGGATACCAGAAAACGGTGATAAAGCTGCGATAGAAATACACGTCACGTGGGGCTCCACCCCACTTGGTCGTCAATCATGTCCACTTTCACTAGATACCATTGTCAACTTGGTTCCTACCATAGCATAGCATACAGCTCGTCAGGCCACCTGGATTATCATGAGCGGCTCGAAATTAGACCAAATGGCAATTAGCCAGTTACTTCGATCGACGGACAATGTTCTGGTCTCTTTACCTTGCAGGATCAGGCAACCAGCAACAGGATTCGTCAAGGCGGACGCAGTGCTGATCTCGCATAATGTGAGAGGGAATCAAGAGGCAGCGTAAGCTAGCCAGATGTATTTCAAGCTGATATGGCAGTCTGCTTATCTGTCTTGCTACCGACGAAGGGATTCAACCCCAAGTCATCCACGCATTGCCGATCAACGGTCGCTTCAAGCATAACTTACTGCAGACCCCGCCCTCGCCTTCAGTCTCTTACTTTCATCAGTCATCACGACCTCGTGAGTCCCATATCTGATATATTGCTAACATGATAGACATCACTCTAGACCTCCGCCTGGGAGACGAAAGCTACGAGCTCCGCATAGCTGCCCATCACTCGCTTGTCGTCCAGTCCTTGACAAAGGAGTTGAGAAGTTTGGCACTTGTTGTCTGTGAGTCCTTTCATCCGATACAGAGCTACATTCTGATATCAGATCACTCATCAACGCCGCCAAGCCTACAACACGAATGGCTTTGCTTCTACCCAATCGTTCCGGTACCAGAAGATACTGCACCATCCACAAGCACTTCGATGTCAGACAAAAGCCCTCGAGATGCGTCAGGTAAGCTACACTCTATGGACGTGACTAACTTGCAGCACTCGGAATGGCTAGCCCTGATACTTCTTCAATAGTGACACCATTATCAACCATGTCCGTTACGGAGCATGTCAAGATGCCGGTAGAAGACGATGAACACCCAAATCCTTACCAGCCAACGTTCTCCAGACCAGTATTCTTACGGAAGCGGCTATTTGGTAGAGCGTCAAAGTGGTCCGACCACAAGAGCATCAAGTGAGCTCAAATCAAGAGCTGGGCTAATCATAGAATCCGTTGTGCAACCTACAATGTGAATGATAAACTGCCTCCAAAAGGGACAACGGAACTCACGGCTCTAGTAGGAGACGGGTCAGATGATCTTTTGGTATTCGGGTTTCAGGAAGCAGGTAGGTCTAGATTGGAATTGGAACTGATGATATAGATGTTCGCCATCAGGCTCTACTGTTCTCACAGGGTAACGATAGGGCAGCATCCTGGGAAGAGGCGTTGTTCCGAGGACTGGGAGACAGGGCATCAGAGTTTGAAAAGGTATGAAGCGTCGCATCAGACAGAGCCAAGCTGACTTTCAGCTTGCTTTCAGCCAATACGTCGGAGTCATGACCTTTGTCTTGGTCAGAAAGACTCTTCGACCAGTGATCAGTAGGGTTGAAACCAGTGAGAAGGGAATCGGTCTGATGGGATTTGTCGTAAGCTCTACTGCTCCCTTCGCCGTTATCATAGCTGACTGTCAAAGGGCAACAAAGCGGTGAGAAGAGCTATACGTGGCTGGGCTGATATCAGGGAGTTGCGGTCCGTCTGAAAGTCTACGACACCACATTGGCTTTCGTCAACTGTCGTAAGTCCAACCTCACCAGCCTAGACTGAAATCAGACCTCGCTGCACACGCAAATGCCCTGGAGCGCCGGCGTGTTGACTTTAGCACTCTTGCGGACTCGTTGTCATTCCCTCGACCACTCGAGAGTGAAGTGTCGGTATTGGCGTACGAGGAGTTCTTGCCTGATCAACCGGATCGAATGCTACCGTTACAGGACAGCAACGCTATCGTACGTTACCTGAGCATGCCTCAGCTGATGCCAGTTCTGGCTTGGTGATCTGAATTACCGAATTGACTTGGAAGAGGATAAGCTTGCTCCGCTGGTAAAGTGGAAGAGATGGCAGGAAGTCCTGGAGCATGATCAAGTGAGTTTTGATCACGCGTTGAAGCTGACTTCAGCTTCGGTCAGACATAGCTCAAGGTCGCTCTTTTGCTGGATTCCAAGAAGCTCCCATCAATTTCCCTCCGTAAGTCATCAGCTCCTATTTTAGCTGACCATAGATCCTATAAATATGTGCATGGATCAACAACGCTCGACACTCGTAGACCAGCGGCATATACGGACCGTGTCTTGTACACGACGCCCTCCACAGCACCCAGTGCAGCGTCACCCGAAGAAGCATCTATGGTGACCCCTGGCAGCTATACATCGCACGACATACTGTGGTCTGACCATCGACCTGTCACCTGTGATTTCCAGGTAGAAGTTCGAGTGGCCGATGAAGAAAAGCGGAAAGTGGAATTGGCGCAAGTCAGGTCGGAATTGGACAAGCTCGATGAAGAGTGGGCTCCATCTATCGAGGTGGATCAGTCAGAAGTCGACTTTGGAGACATCACGTAAGGCCAAAGCCACCGCTTCGCTGACATTATAGATACGGTTGTTCGGTCACTCGTGATGTGATCTTGCGCAATAAGGGTCGAGTACCGGCCAGATTCGATTTCAAAGCACCTGTCGGGAAGGAGATATGTAAGTGGAGTATTGGGTACATTTGCTGATCTCAGGTAAGCCAACCTACTGGCCCTTCCCGGCTACTGGTACCTTGGAGCCTGGTGCCGAGACTACGTTGAAGATCACCTCGCTGGTGGACACCAAGTGGTCTTCGAAACTCACAATAGGCGAGGATGAGACGAATGGTACGTGAGTCTCCTAGTCTTGACTGACGATAGACGTGCTCGTACTACAAGTCGATGGAGGAAAGGATACTGTGAGTCTTTATCATGCGCATAAGCTGATAGCAGTTTGTCACATTACAAGCCAATTACCTGCCATCAATTGTTGGCCTACCTCTCACTCAGCTCAACAAGCTGCCTAATGGCATCCGACAAGTACCGCTCACGCAACGAAAACGCCTGACAGATGCTGTGCCACTTCTAACACCGAAACATGAGGGTGAAGACTCGTATGAGAACAAGCCCGCCAAAGCCGTCAAGCCGGCACAAGTGATCTGGCGACTTTTGGAATCGTTGATGGAGAAGCATGACGGCACTCTCTGGTCCGGCAGCTCTGATTTGGAAGCGATATTAGATGTCATAGAGGTGAGTCGCATACTGGAGTTGTGCTAATAAATCAGACTCTAGACGCAGATGCGCCTCTACCAGACTGTCCGCCATCTACCATCTCACATACCCTCATTCACCTACTGGCGGCTTTACCCACCCCACTTGTACCGACCGATTTGCAAGAGCAGTGTTGTGCTGCAGACGATAGAGATGATGGGTTTGCGATTCTGGAAGGTGTCGAAGGAGTCCATACGAATGTAGGCCAAGTTCAAGAAGACAGCAAAGCTGTGCTGATTTCCCTAGATTTTGATTGGTCTGATGAGCGTCGTCAGGCTTTGCGATCCAGATGCAGGTTCGAACGCTTCTAGTGGTGAGCTCCTCTCTCTCGACTGTTGTATGCTTGTGTCTGACCTTTAGTCGAGAGCCTGGTACCTGCTGTGTTCGGGCCTCAGAGGGACACAGAGAGGGATGAGGCCGAGTACGAAAGACAGGGTCGGATGCGTTTCGTCAAGCTTCTCTTAGAAGGATGAGCTCAGCTGTTAGACACTGAACGATATATACCATACTTACACTGCCACACTATACCATCATGCATCGATTTCGAAGTCCATACGTTCCCGTAGCAAAGCGTAGTTCATACAGGCGGGCTCGGGATTTCTGCCATTTTTGGTGACGCGGGCTGCTGCTGTGTTGTTATTCTGGGATTTGTATTTGCCTGTCTATTCCTTTCATACATCCTTATAATTTACCTTTGTATAGACTATCTCTAAGCTCGCACGTCGATCATCGCTTTCAAGATAGACTACTCAGCATTCAAACATACGAGTACAGCGATAGTCCTCTCCAAAAATGGCGTTTCTCAAGAATATGCTTGTTCTGGGCCTTGTCACGCGAGGTAAGTCTTGCAACGGCATCCTCACACCTGAAGGATTTTGCTCTACTCCTTGACCCATTTCATGGACGTATGTTGATGAATCCAGTGACCATGGCCCAGTCTTCCTCATCTGAACAGATGTTCTCCATCCAGACCGACGCACCCACACCAACCTCCTCAGGCTCTTCTTCAGCATCCGCAACTGCCAGTGGAGGTCTCGGGTCAAGCATGGGAGGATTATTCCCTGAACAATGCTCTGATGATTGTGCGCCTGTAGCTCAGTCTCTGACGGTATGTGGAAATGCGTCGTGAAGTACGGAGGAAGGCTAATTTAGTAGGGCTGCGGATTAGGTGATTTGACTGGGTTTAATGTTACGTGTCTATGCAATTCCAGAGTGGAGAGTGCTTTCGTGAGTGACAGCTATAACTACCAAAGTAGTGGTCAGCTAACAAGACAGGTGACTTGTATTGAATGTGCTGGCCGAGCAGACCCAAATGCATCACAGGCAGTAGGGAGTTATCAGTCTCTAATAGACGGTATGTAACCCTACTCTACATAATTTGGAAACTGATCAAGTAGCATACGTCCAGCAATGCGCCTACGCCTCTGTAACTCTATCCAGCGCTACTGTTGACCTATCATCCACATCCGCAGCGTCATCAACCTCGGGCTCAGGCTCATCATCAGCAGCCTCTTCATCGGCATCCGCTTCATCTTCCTCTGCCGCTGGATCTACCTCCTCGGCCTCATCTACATCGAACTCAGGATCAGCGACTAGTCAGGCCGCTTCATCCGCCAGTAGCGTCGCTGCTAGTAGTACGCCCTCGAACCCAGCCCCTAGGAGTGTTGATGGAGGGTGGATCTGGGGATTGACAAGTGTTGGAGGAGTTGTCGTTGCTGCTGCCCTGGGCCTCTAGGTCTGTGATGGCCTGAACGGATGTACGCATATTGCTGCCGGCGCAGGTGTGTGGAAGGCTTGTCGGGGAATATAACAATACAATGGGAATTCGATATAATGCATGGCTTGGACGAGCTATGCACCACTCAAATGTAGTGAGGCGCCTGATTGTCACTTGAATACTTGATTGTCGTCAAGACCGCGAGATCGTTTGTTGAATAAGTCCAGCCTAAATACTCCCAAATGATCCAAGGAGAGTAGGTCCCCCCAACCCAGCCGACCCGGTCCAAGACCCTTCCACCGATAGTCTCATGTACCCAACCCTCAGAGCGAAACCTTTTCTGCAAGTTACGGATCTATGTTGCCGAGTTCCCTTATCCTAATGAGTCTATCAACTAGAAGCTGTTCACCTCAAAGACCTGCTGCCGTGGGAAGTACGACAAGAAGCAGAAGCTGTTGGAAACAGATGAATGCAGGAGCATATCCGCCAGATTTACAAGCACACACACACTTCAACACAATCCAGTGCCATCTCCTCTTACAGGTCACATCACTATCGTCGTCCGACTCCACTTGCATCCTCTTGCGCCGCTCTGCACTCACCAAGCCGGGAGCCATCGCAGACGTTCCAGACATGCTACACCGACAAACGAGATGGATCTCCGGACCTCAAGACTCATCGGAAGCTGGTCCGTCTTCCGGCGCCGCAGAATCCGAGACCACGTCAACAAACCCCCTGCTCCAATATTCCGTGAAGCGCCGAGCCCTAGCATGATTCTTAAACGAGCTGGTTTGCCAAGACATAGCGGTAACCGAATTTGTAACCGGCGGTATCATCCGAGCAGCCATTCAGGACATCATTAGGCGATACCTTATGAAACTCCTTTTCGGACCGAGTGTAGACCGGTTGTTCGGACTTGGGGGTCAGGTTGTAGAGTCAAGGGGGGCTTGTGGAGGAAATTTGTTCGGACTGTGGACCGGTGGACAGGGCCTCTGGGCCCGGATGAGGGGCTGGTGAGGGGATGTGAGAAAGAACGAAAAGATCAGCATCTTCTCATGGTAGTTGACTTTCACGACCTTCCATCAATATTAGAGTCATAAGTCGCCGCATTCACGAAAACGACACGCTATCACGCAGGATGGCATCTAACGAAACGACTATCGCACCCATACCGCAGGCGGATGGGGAAGGACATAAAGGGAATATCGTCCATACCGATAATCACACACCCGCAGAATCGATTCACGGCGATGATCTGAAGGGAGCGGATGTCACACCCAATGTCAAGGGAGGAGATATAGCGTCAAGGTGGCTAGCAAGCTATAACGGTCCACGACCGGAATTGACCGACAAGGCGAGCGAGAACGTTAGACTTAGAGTGAGTTCACCTCATTCTTATATGGCATCAGGCTGACGTATAGATCGACTCTTTCCTCATGCCAGTCTGCTTCTACATCTACTTTTGTCAACAGCTGGACAAATCAAGTGTTTCGTTCGCCGCCAATTTCGGACTCCGGACAGATGCCAATTTGACTGGAAGTGAATATTCTTGGTTGTCGTCTATCATCTACTTTGCCCAGCTCGCTTTCGTATGTCTACTCCTTTGTGACGCAAGTACTCTGCTGATAAACAGCAACCACTATCGATTTACGCTTTGGTGCGGTTCCCTGTAAACCGATGGATCACATTCTGTTTCTTCGGATGGGCTATCTCGTGTATGATCTGTGCCGCCTTTGACAACTTTGCTGGTCTGGTTGTATTCCGCTTCATCCTCGGCGCCTTCGAAAGCAGTATTTCACCGTGCATGAGTACGTCCATCCGTTCCACCTGAAGAGATCCCAGAGCTGACTCTTAGTGATCATCGTTTCCTCTTGGTGGACCAGGCGAGAGCAGCCTTTGCGAAACAAGTGGGTCTTGTTGGTACATTTTCAAGGTCTCTGCTAATGTTTCTAGCATCTGGTACTCGGCAAATGGCCTCGCTCTCATCCTAGGATCTCTCCTCTCATACGGTCTCGCTCAAATCGAAGGGACCAGCTTGAAACCCTATCAATGGATCTTCCTTATGTCTGGTATCATTGCTCTGCTTTTCGCTATCCCTACCATGCTCATTCTTCCTTCGCATCCCACGACAGCCAAGTTCCTGAATGATGAGCAAAAGTACCTCGCCCTCGAGCGAATCAGGCTAAACAATACCGGAACTCAGAATACTCGTATGTCACAAACCCAAGTGTCATGTCATAACACTGACGGGCAGACTTTGACTGGAGCCAAGTACGAGAATGCTTGACCGACCCCAAGCAGTGGATCTATGTCATCTGTGTATTCTGTGTATCCCTCGTCTCAGGAGGTATCTCGGCCTTCGGACCCCTCATTATCTCCGGCTTTGGTCTAGATCCCTTCCAATCAATCCTGTACAACATGATCCCCGGAGGTATCCATATCGTCACCAACATCATTGCCGCCTACCTCGTTACTATCACAAAGAGGAAGATGCCAGTCCTACTCGGTGTCACCTGCTTCCCGTTGGCAGCCGCTGCTGCGCTCTACGCCCTACCCCGAGGAGACGAGTACCGATCTCAGCTCCTCGCGGTATACTTCATCCTGCAAATTTTCCAGCCCGTCACTCCTGTCTTGTTCTCTTGGACATTCGCCAATACTGCCGGTCACACTAAGAAGACCGTCACTACCGGTATGCTATTCGTCGGACTTTGTGTTGGAAATATCGTCGGACCGCAACTATACCTCACAGAGGAAGCGCCCAGGTACCAAACTGGTCTGATTGGAAATTTGGTTGTCCTCGCCATTCTATTCGGCTTGATCATCGTCCAGACATTCTACCTGTCACTATTGAACCGACGAAACGCAAAGAAGAGAAAGGCAATGGGCAAGACTGGTCTTAACGTCGACTACTCGCTCGAGTCGTCTTCCAAATGGGCGGCGATGAAGGCTCAACAGAAACATAATGAGCAGGAGGGAGGAGTCGCCGAGGAGCACAATGCAGCTGCATTCGAGGATTTGACGGACTTGCAAAATGTCGATTTCATCTACTCTTTGTAGTCACCTAGCCAATTACATGTAGCCTTTAGATAGTTTCAATAGAGAATGAAGAAGAGGATGATTTTTGACCGGGAATTCTTTCATGACCCGCCCGCTTACAGACACCATTCACGCCTAGCCTGACGTGCTTCAGCCCTTCTAATGTGCAATAGACATCAGAAGCTAGGCATGCATTCGCAAATGCGCAAATTCGCCGTCATAAAAAGTTTGACCTCATGGTTTCATTCTCTTGGCAAAGTGCCTGACGGGGCAAGAAAACGCCATTCCTGATCAAAATCTCGCAAGCGAGGGTCTTCTTTGCACCTTTCCGAATCTTGGTAGAGTGATAATTACGCCATTCCTCGTCCTTGGAAATTCGCGATGTGAAGATCTACGCATTGAAAAGACTCTTGGGAGGATGACCTTTTGCATCTATATAATTGACTGAAATTCGGGCAGAGCATTTCTTCCAAGCTAGAACATTTCGAAGAATGTCCGACGATAAATCTTCCGATACTAAGCGGGACTCTAGTCCACGAGGCGAAAAGTCTGACGGACTCATCATTGACGCTGCTGGAGATCACTATGAAGTGTCAGAGGACCGGAAGACCATTGGTCTGACTAGTGCTGTCTTCCTGTAAGTCCCGTCTCCCCATGACCAGGCCGAGAAAGGAGCTGACCGGTAGTATCATCAACAGGATGATTGGTACTGGTATTTTCGCTACTCCATCTGGTATCTTTGCCTTGTCGGGCTCAGTCGGGCTCGCCCTATTTATGTGGGTCGCGGGGACATTGATCGCCGCAGCGGGTTTACTCGTGTACATTGAATTTGGAACCGCTATCCCAAGGAACGGAGGGGAGAAGAATTATCTGGAGTTTGTGTACCGCAAACCCCGCTTCCTCGCTACTGGATTCTTCACCTCCTATGTTATGCTCCTCGGCTGGGCAGGTGAGTAACTTTTTGTGGATTTTGTCTCGTCACTGATGATCAGGTAGCAACTCCGTTGTCTTTGGTGAATACATTTTGACTGCCGCACGCGTCGATGTCAACCGATTCAATCAGCGAGCAATTGGTATCGCCTGTATCACCTCCGCTTTCCTCATTCACGGTCTAGCCCTCAAATGGGGACTACGACTCCAAAACGCCCTAGGAGCCATCAAGGTGATCATCCTCTTGATCATCATCGTTGGAGGTTTCGTTGCTATAGGTGGTCACGTCAAGTTGGACGAGAAGCCCGATAACTTCACAAACGCTTTCCAGGGTACTACCGGATCCGCTTATGGTGTTGTCACTGCGCTTTATAACGTCATTTGGTCGTACATCGGATACTCGAATGCCAACTACGCTTTATCCGAGACCAAGAATCCCGCTCGAACCCTCAAGATCGCCGGTCCACTCGCCTTGGGAGGTGTCGCTGTCCTCTATCTCCTCGCCAACGTCGCCTACTTTGCCGCCGTACCAAGAGATGAGCTCGTTGGATCTGGTCGTATCCTCGCCGCGACTTTCTTCAGGAATGTCATGGGCGAAAAGGCTGAACGAGCTTTGAGTGTCTTTGTCGCTCTATCGGCTTTCGGAAATGTCTTGTCCGTTATTTTCTCGCAAGGTCGAATCGTTCAGGAACTCGGTCGTGAAGGTATTCTACCATTCTCCAGCTTCTTCGCCAGCAACAAGCCTTTCGGAGCTCCTTTTGCCGGTCTTTTTGCCCATTGGGTCGTCTCGATGATCATCATGTTGGCCCCACCTCCAGGAGATGCCTACAACCTTAGTAAGTGATCACCATCAGCTTCTAGGTCAGAGCTGATGCTAGTCCTAAATGTCATTTCGTACCCACTTGCCGTGGTCAACACGTTCGTTGCTGGTGGTCTCATTTGGCTATACTTCCACCGAGAACAGTATAACTGGTACCCCACTTTCCGAGCGACTCTACCCGTTGTCATCTTCTTCTTCCTATCAAACGTCTACCTCGTCATTGCTCCATTCGTTCCACCCGAGACTCCCGATCAAAACGTCTACGAGCAACTCCCATACTGGCTGCACTGTGTTATCGGTATTGCGGTCCTCTTGGCGGGTGGGGTCTACTGGCTTGTTTGGGCGGTAATACTACCACGTATAGGTCAATACAGGCTAGAAAGGCAGGCTATCACAGGCAGCGACGGATGGAGTAGGAACCTCTTTGTTAAAGTCCCCCTTGAGGATCTCGAGTAGAGTAATTACTTTTAGCGCTAGACGGGATGTATGAATAAGTTTCACAATTAAGGTACCATCACTCGCGCGATCTGTTCCGGAAAACACGGGACTCGCTTCTATATCGAAAAAAAGTCGGTAATGACGACAGTTCAGCTTTCTCCACCTCCACATGCAGCTCTTCTCCGTAATCAGCATGTCTCATACGCCGGGTCATGACTCAGCGCAGTCGCATTTGGCCGTTGGGCACAGATAACGGAAAATGTATATAATCGAAGTCATCATACGCACCTGCCACCTCTATCCTTTAACAAAAAAGTCAAACAAAATCATAAATTATGTCTGAACAATTCCACGGCTGGGGTGCTTTCGGCGCCGATTCTATCAAGGGAAACTTCAAGGAGTTTGACTACACACCCAAACCTTTCGATGACGATGATATCGAGAGTGAGTCCCTTCTTTCTTTTTACGGGTCCTGCCTTTCCACCAGGCTGCTTTCCGCTGTCGTAACCAATGCTCATCGCCAGTCGACATTACCTACTGTGGTATTTGCGGTAGTGACGTCCACACCGCAGGCTCCGGATGGGGAGACATGTCGTCCATGTACCCCATGGTAGTCGGACACGAAATCGTCGGAAAGGTTGTCAAGGCTGGACCCAAGGCTGAGGGATTCAAGGAGGGAGATCTCGTTGGTATCGGAGCCCAGTGCGACTCATGCCTAGAGTGCGAATGGTGCAAAGACGGTACGTCATCCGACAAGAGCTTAGTGGAAGGCTAATGAGTAGATCGTGAGCAGTACTGCGGAAATGGTATTTGCGGAACCTACGCCGCCAAGTTCTCTCGAGGACCTAATGGAAAAGGACACCAGTCTCAGGGAGGATACGCCGACAAATGGAGGGGACCATCTCACTTTGCCGTCCATATCCCCGATTCGCTCGATCCCGCCGAGGCCGCACCAATGCTTTGCGGAGGTACCACCGTCTACTCGCCTCTGAAGAAGTACGGAGCTGGAACTACCGCTAAGGATGTCGGTGTTATTGGTATTGGAGGTCTTGGTCATTTCGCTTTGATCTTTGCAAAGGCAATGGGCGCCAATGTCACTGCTATCTCCCACAGCGCAAACAAGGAGGAGGACGCCAAGAAGATGGGTGCTACCAACTTTATCGTTACTGGTGATGACGCCGCCGCGGCCGTCAAGGGTCGCGAGCGATCGCTTGATCTTATCATCTGCTCTTCCAGTGAGTCACCTCGATTACTTGCCTTGTCACAATGACTGACATGTGTAGACGACAAGAAGATGCCATTGGAGTCTTACCTCACCCTCCTCAAGCCCGGAGGACATTTCGTCCTCGTCGGTGTCCCCGAGTCCAAGCTTCCCGCCATCTCCCCAGGTGCTTTGATCATGTCCAACACCCACCTCGCCGGATCATTGATCGGATCACCAAAGGATATCCGAGAAGTCCTCGAGTTTGCCGCCAAGCACAAGGTCAAGGCATGGACTACCAAGTACAGCCTCAACGACGTCAACAAGGCCGTTGTTAGCATGGAGGCCGGTGAGGCCAGATACCGATACGTTCTTGTCAACGAGAAGAACGGAGGTAAGATGTAGAAGGAACAGTAGAAAGAATAGAAGCATTAGAGCAGACATCGCATGGCAGTCAGCAAGTTAGTTAGTATAGCATTGATGCACGTTTGTTATCACCTTATCTCTGACACATGCCTTTGAGGATCAAATACATGCCTTTAAGGAACCCCCCACTTGATTAATTGTGGAGTCAGAATGGATGGTAATGGAAGCATAAAGGATGAAGAACCGTCCTTTAAGCCCGAGATCCATCAAGCCGAAGAAGTGGAGACGCGCGCCAAGGAAGCGCTTTAATCCTTTATGTTTATCGTGTAACAGCCTCCTCACAAGCCGCCCCAGGCGCGATGAGAATTGAAATACATATGTAGCTGTGCTCGCCCTGCACTTCTCTCTCATATCAATCGTTAATGATGACTGTCCCTACTGCCAAATTGTTTTCGAACGGAAAGATCTTTACCTCAAAGAAGGGAGATGATGAGTGGTACCAGTCTATGCTGGTGCATAATGGGAAGGTGCTATATGTTGGGGATGACAAGTGGGCAGCAAAGGTCGCACAAGAGGTCAGTCAGCCATTTAATGTACGGAAAGGTGACTGATGACTAGTCCGGCCACGAGATTGAGCATCATGATCTCGGTGGAAAAGTCATGCTGCCAGCTTTCCTCGACGGGCACACCCACCTAGTCATTACCGGCATGGGTTTCGCCAAATTGGACGTGAGGGGCATGTCTCTCGCAGAACTCCAGAAAGCACTACGAGTCTACCGAGACGCCAACTCAGATGCCAAAGTCCTGCTCTGCAAAGGATTCCGACCGAATGAGCTGGACGTCGAACCGGACCGCAAATACCTCGACGAGATCATTTCCGACATCCCACTCTTTATCGATACTTCCTCCATCCATGGCTGTTGGGTCAACTCGGCTGGATTGAAAGCTATCGGAGTGGACGAGTCGACTGTCTGTCCCGAAGGAGGTGAAATTGTCAAGGACAAAGATGGTCGAGTTACCGGTTTCCTCCACGAGACTGCTTTCCACAATATCGTCTGGCCATACCTTGGTCGAACCCTCGATATCGAGGACCGAGTGATGGCGATTGAAAAGATGTGCCAAGCATACCTTGCTGCTGGGACTGTCGGTGCAGTTGAGATGGCTTTGTTCCCGGAGGATTTGGCCGCATTGGAGGAGTGCTACAAGAGGAATGGGGGGAAATTACCGATTCGATTGGCTTGCCATTGGCTTGTCTCGCCAGATGGGACCGAGGAGGATAGGTTGAACCGGGTTAGGGCAGCTGAAGGGCATAAGCATCGATTGAAGGCGATGGAGCCGTGGCTCAAGGTCGTGGGGATCAAGGTTCTCGGTGATGGTATCGTGGATACGTGAATCGGTCTTGAACAGCTGTCTAGACTACAGGGCTGACGGTCAGATGCACTGCATTCCTCACCAAGCCTTATGCAGATGGCTCTACCCCTGGACCAATCTGGCCCCCTTCCAAGCTCTTCCCCGTTGTCGATCTTGCCGACTCCCTCGACCTCCAAATCGCCATTCATGCCATCGGTGATGCTGCGGTCGATAACGCTCTTGATGCCTTTGAACATGCGATCGAGACAAACGGACCCAGGTCTGATCGACGAAACCGAATTGAACATCTCGAAATGGTCACGACCGAGTCCATCAAGCGATTGACCCGACTTGGCGTCATTGCTTCTTTGCAACCCACACATGCCGATCCAGCCGGTCTTGACAACTACCGAGAAATGCTAGGTGACGATGAGCGTGTTGAACGACTTTGGCCTACCACCGAATACATTGACGAAGGATCTCACGTCGCCTTTGGATCGGATCCACCATCAGCTCCTTATCCCGCTTTACCAAACATTTACTCTGCCACCACTCGAAAGTCACTTACCAAGCCTCATCACTGTACTCGACACGATGCCAGGGTACTTGCACTTGAAAAGTACAAGATCCCCCTTGAGACTAGTATTCGATTCTACTCTCTCGGAACGGCATATTCGACAAGGGATGAAGGAGAATATGGAAGTTTGGAACCAGGAAAACAAGCGGACTTTTGTATTCTCAACACTGATCCTTTCGGAGACGGCGTCATGGGTCTTCGAGAAGCTCAGGACTCGGTGGCACAGACTTGGATGGCAGGAGATAGGGTTTGGGTACGAGAGGAATCAGCGGCATGATCAGCGTTGTCGACGGTCGGTTGGGCATTCTGTAGTATACTAGCAAGTCATCATGTGCATTGATTCACGCTTCTGTTTGGGTACCGCTTCTGTTGGCCTCGACGTCTCTCTAGGAGGCCTAAAAAATCAGTGATCGCGCCGCGTGACATGATACCTACTTGATACTCGTTCCAACCTGTACCTGACCAGGTGAAGAGTGCCCCGTCAGCTGCCTGCTGCAGAGCGGGAGACGCCAGCTCTCCAAGCCAGCTATTGTCTGCCAGTTGCGTAGATTGAAAATGCAAGGCTCGACCATGTTCATCGCGAGAAACGTAACTGTTTCCACCACCTATTTCATCAAAAGCGCCGTAGTGATGGCTCATTGGGTTTTCGTAGTAGATAAAACAATTGTTGGGGTAAATCTTCTCCTTTCCGTCCTCAGTCTTCACAGTCACATTCCACAGCTTTCGTCTTCGTCGGCGTACATGTCGTCAATGTCTTTGCATTTAAGCGAAACGACCGTGGTTCCCTTTTCTGTGACTGATGGCATCATCGTGTTGGAGTGAATGTGACAGTGGTCAATTACTGGAGTGAGGAGAGGACGTGAGAGAGACGTTCCCATGACAGCGGCGTTTACTGGAGGAGGGGAGCCGTTCCTTTTATCATTGATTCTTTGAGCATCGACCAGTCCTGGTAGACAGCCACTTTGGTGTTGAGCATTCACTTTAGAAGCCCGGGTCCTTGACATGAGACCGAGCTACACGTCATGATCTGAGAGATAGGATTGACAGGGATATCGTATCAGTTCCGGCCAGATCGCATCCTGATACTGTGGGGTTAATTCCTGAGCAAGTGAACATCGGGAGTTACAGCGCTGTGCTCGACATCACCCACTTTGTCGGTCGTGGTAGCTGCTTGCTTGCGGCGGTCGGAGGGTTTAGTGGTAGAGTCTCATGGTCAATGAGAATCAGTGAATTTAGGATGAGGTTCGGCGATTACACATGTCGAAGTTCAGCCCAGTAGTCGCCAACGTCTCAGTTTGACTAGTTCGAAGGCCAGCTCTCTCGCTGCTGTATCCAGGCCACGGTGAATGTCATGGCTGGCGTCCAATAGGTCCATTGTATTTATTCGCCGATATTGACAATGCGTATTGTTTTTCATGATCCACATCCACAGCACTACACACACCACATCTAATGTCCAAATTACAACTGGACCATTCCCTTGCCTTTGTAGCCTTCCGATGAGAGACCGGACTGGTTGTAAGCGCCATGTTGTGATAGATATGCAGTGGACTCACGATGGGGTTGGCATTTTGGTTCCTGAGCTGCTCGTTGGAGGCCTCCTGGTATTCTCTTGTGAGGGTCCTTGGTGGGGGTGGGGCTATTAAGTTAGTACGTGTAATATATGGGAGGAAGAGGACATACCTTGGGATCGGACGGCGACGATGATACCGAAAGCAGCGAGGATGGACATGGAGGTACCGATGATGACCTTCATGGTGTTGTTTGGGGGGTTGTAGGGTGCTCGGGGACCGTGTGGGCCGAAAGCGACAAAGTAGGCTGTATGTCAGTTCCAGTTCATTCGTGCCTCCATCCTAGTTGTCCAAAGGTCCCTTCAAATCCGTCCAAGAGACTGCAATGATATGCAGGTATGAATTCGACAATTCCCGGCCGCGTCCAACTACACGAATTTCCGATGACGTTCCAACAATCAAGCAGAATCCCAACTTACCAGCCTTCTTCTCATCTATCGTCAATTCCTTCCAATCCCGCTTCTGGATCTCCTCGAGCTGCTGGTAGACCTCGTACTGCTCCTCGGCCGGTAGACTCTTCCATGATGCCTCGATGTTGGCCAAGATGGGAGCGGAAGCGTTGGTTCGGGTAGAAGATACGGTCAAGGGTGCCGAGGTGGAAGCCGCACGCCTTGCGACAGCGAATGATCGAGGTAGTTGACGTAGGACAGACATGATATACGGTGGGTGAGGGTAGAGGGTAGAGTGTATACAATGGCTAGGTTATGACTGATATGTATCGGCTCGGATAGGATAGGATACGAGTACAGAGCTGCCACAAGGTAAAATGGGATACTAAGCGGGATTTGTGATCGCACGTGAAAGTGGCATATATTCCCTGTGTATCGTGAGAAAGTAATCCCTGAAACGCGTGTTGTTTGTGCTAAATCGAGGGCTGCGCAGGTCAGGAATCGCTTGGCCAAGACAGTCACGTACATTTACTACTAACTAGACTTACCAATCGATTATCACTCTTTTTTTCCATCAACAACACTTTACACACACACGCATAGCATCACTGTGAGTATTCATCCCACAGCCTGTCTCGGGAAATCATCCCCTGTCTCTCCTTTGAGCTCGGATCAAACTCTCCGTTGTTACCCAGACCATACAATTAGCACCACTAACGACCAGTCCACTCTTTCAAATATCTTACCAACCAACAAAATGATCGCATTGCTTCCTATTCTATCACTATTCGCTGTCGCTGCCGCGCAGAACAGCTCTGCTTCCGCCACCGATGTTGCCGTCGAGCAGGCCAAGTTTGAGGGTATGTGGTCTGTGCTCTCTTGGCAACACCGCATTTTTACTAATCATCTAGGCGCTCAGCTCGTTCCTCAATTCATCCCTACCTTCAGCCCCGAGGGCCTCCTCACCATGAGCTTCGGTGGTCAGCAGGCTGACACCGGTGCCGCTTTGGACGCCAGTGGTGAGTTTTCTCGATCCTCAAAATGTTCAAGCGCTGACTCTTGCAGCCGTCGGCTCTTCTCCCGAACTCAGCATCCTCCCCACCGAGAGTGCTACTCGATTCGCCGAGATGGGCGTAAGTTGTTGCTTCTCCACATCGTTATCTAATTTGCAGTTGTACACGGTCATCATGGCCGATGCCGATATCCCCGGTACCGACTTTGCTGCCAACCCCCAGACCAGGCACTGGCTCGTCAACACCGTCTCTGTCCAGGCCGAGGGTGATGGACCTTACCCTCTCAACTTCACCGGCTCCACTGCCATGTGAGTGATAATACTATGTTATACATTGGACCGCGACTGACGAATTAGTACAGACTACGCCGGACCTGGACCCGCTGAGGGATCTGGCCCCCATCGGTGAGTCAATCAAACAACAGGCAAGCAGCCCCTGACTTGATAGATACGTCGTTATGGTCTACTCGCAGCCCCCTCAGTTCAGCCCTCCTGCCGACCTCTCCGCTGCCGGTACTCCCCTCGGTACATTCCAGGTTCAGGAGTACGTCAACTCTACCGGTCTCGGATCCCTCGTTGCCGCCAACTACTTCACTGTTGAGGCCGGCCAGGCTACTGTCTCTGTAAGTGATTTATATCACGCATTCAAGGGCGCAACTAACAATCAGGTCCCAGCCACCACTTCCGTTGACCCCGCTACCGTTTCCGCCGCTTCCACCTCATCCGGCCCCGCCCTCCTCTCCTCTGGCCAGAGCATGGCTTCCACCGCATCGATGACCGGCTCCCAGAGCATGTCCAGCGGTGCCGCCAGCTCCGGTGCTGCTTCCGCCACCACCAGCAACAATGCAGCCGGTAAGGTCAGCCTTGGTGCTGGTGCCTTTGTCGGTGCTATCGGTGTTGTCGGTACCATCTTTGGTGCCGCTCTCGCCTTGTAGATGATCACGAGACTATGAGTCTCATGTCAAGTCACGACTTATACACATGATTACGGACAATGTCTTTATGACCACTACTGCAACGAATCATGCATCTGTGCTTCTTCACGGCCCCACTCGACCGATACACTTTTACCATCATGCTAATAAATCTTCTAAACCAGATTCGCCTTGACTCTATGCCACAATGACCTCCTTTGACCACTTTCGCACAACACGCGCTCCTGCTCGCCATGGGTGACCGGATTGTCGCCCTGAATCTTTCGGCCAGCGACATCATTCCTCTCGACCTTGTTGTGCGTCTTGCCGAGGTAATAATTCGGCATCAAGATACCGCAGATGAGAGGAATGGCAGCGACACACAAACCAGCTATGAACAAAGGTCGGACGGTGTTGTTGTATGCTAAAATTCAGTCTAGCTCGTATCCGAGGTACGTACCTCTGACGAGAGCGTGATGGTTGGCGGATCCCCAAGTATACTTGGCCCTAGCCGTTCGTATCGAGCCATACAGTCCAGGAATATCGGCTGCGGGCACACCTTCCCGACGCATGTTGTTTTGCATATTACTTTGCCAAACTGTCGAGGCGATAGCCGATCCAACAGCTCCACCCAGTCTAGTCCATAATGCGAGTTGGGCAATCACCTGACCCAGATCCTGGTGAGGCACGGATGCCTGCGATGCAACTCGAGTACCGACGACCGAACAAGATCCCCCGAAAGCGATTAGGACGGGGATAATGGCGAATGCGGCCGTTGGGACTTGGACTCGGGTCGCTGTGTATACAACGATGCCCATACCGATGATTCGGACGCAAAGACCGATGATTTGAATAACTTTATATCGGTGGGTCAAGCGGAGGACGAGTCCTACGAGGAGTCCGAAAACGCAAAGGCCCACAGTCTCGGCGTTCGTGTATCGGTTGAAATCTAACATCAGCTCCATTCTAGACCCCGAATGGGAGTCCAAGACTCACTCTCTAAAGTCCAGTCTGAAACAACATAGACGTAGCTGCTCCACCATAGACTTCGAAGACTGCCCGCCATAAAGTAGAAGATATCGATTGTGACGGCAAGTAGGAACGTCCGGTTATTGATCAGGTTCTTGGTGATCATCGGTGCAGCTGCCAACTTCCATTCCCAAAAGATGAAGCAAGCGAGGAGGACTGCTCCGACTACCAACATTGCGATCATTGAGGCTAAAGATCAGTCTCGGACCAAGGAGCTTGACTTACGGTTCGACCATTTGCCATCGGCCTTGGGAGCGAGACTGAAAGGAAGGAGCAGTAACGCCCAAGCCCAGCCGATTAGGAACAGCCCGATCACGTCCATTTCCTCGCACCAGTGAAGGACTACATTCCATTTCCCTGGGATAGGAGATTCAGGATGCTGTTCTCTCCATCGCCTCTCGAACAACGATTCAGCGACCCTCAGCTCTCCTGACTTCCGGGCTTTTCGGTCGGCCCAAAACAAAAGTAGAGCAGCAGGAAGCACGCAAGCAGGGACAATGATTGCAAACATCCCGAATCCCCATCTCCACCCCGTCAAGCTGTTTCGAATGATCGGACCGGAGATCTCCGGGCCTATCCAGGCGAACCAGATAAACGGCATACTGGTGAGGGCGGTGAAGAATCCTCGCCATTCAAGTGGTGTGAGATCTGCAACAATGATATCGGTCACCAAATCCAGACCGGCTTGACCAACTGTACTAATGATTCGTCCCACAGCCAGGGCGATCCCATTCTGCGATGTAGCAATGACGATATATCCAACGACATAGAGGACTAGCAGGAAGCAATAAGCGGTCTGGCGGGAGGTCATATCGGCAAGCTTGGCGATGAAAGGTTTGGAAACGGCGTTGATGATGGCTTCGACAGTGTTGATTATCCCGAGCAACCGAGCATGATCCTCAAAGTAAGAGACGGCGAATAACTCGTAAGCCCCAGTCGTGCTCGAGTCAAATGTAAATGCACAGCATACGACTATTCTTCAGCGCCGCTCGTGGAGAGAAGTGGAGAGACTCACGGAATATCGATAATCCCAAAGCACTCAAGACAGGTTTGTTATCCCCGAAATGCCTCCAGAGAGTCTCAATCCTAGTGACTCCAATTTGCTGATTCTCCATCTTCTCATAATCGATCTCTCCACCAGCGCTTTGATTCTTCTCTTCCATGCTATGTTTATCGCCTTCCTCCTGCGCCTGCTCTAGCTCCGGGACGAGGGACTGAGGAATTTCAAGCGGGAGATTATGCCTTGGGCTCGCTGTATCTGCCAGACTCGCCATTGTGACAAAAGTATATGTGTACGATCAGAGCTAGCTATCAAGCATGTATGTTCTCGCTTGATTATTGTCCCCTTCGCTGTACCATTTCCTTTTTTTTTTTATCAGATTACCGCCAACGATTGTTATCGGCTATGGTGCGGGAAAGTTGCCTCATCAAGCTAGGTGAGACCTCTCGAGTTCGGCCGAAGATCAGGTTCGGTGCCACCACCCTGGCGTCACGCCTGTTTCCATCTGCTGGTCTTGCCGCCAGGGGCGTAAGTCCGTTTCGGCGAACCGGTCATTTGTTCTGGGAGACCACCGGGAGCGAGGACGGAGCGATCGAGAGTTGGCTCTGACTGCTCCGACATGATGGACCCGAGTAATTGGTCAAGTTTGCTTGCATCTGTCAATAGAGGGTAGAGAAGCGCTCTCACACTCCCGTGTTCCGACACCTGCGAGTGTCACAGTCATTGCCAGAGCCGTCTGACGCTATCCTTGACTATTCGGGTAGGTTGGCGGAAAAAGGATTCCCAGCAGACCAAGATTACAACTGTTGGCGATCATGTTGCTTTGCTCGGAGCTTCACACAACGCATCTTTGAAGACCAAGCCTACCCCAGATCTCCTCCAGATTCCCTGCACTGCTCGCCCGGAAGAGCATGCCTCGCCCAGCCATCATAATGAAAGGCCCCACTTATCGGATCACTGCCGACATTACGATGACGCGAGGGGCTTGCCGACGTGTTCCCCGGTGTTCTCAAGACATCCACTGCCCGAGACTCTGGGCAGGTCCAAGCGCTCGCACACTCCCCCTATGCTGGTTTGACCGATTGCATCTTGGCAGAGAGGAGAGGCCACTGACGTGATTCAGGATGACTGAAAAGGGGGTTTGTTGGACTCGCTGAACGCGCAGAGAATGTCTTTTGGGTGACGTCAGGAAACGCCTCTTGGCAGGGGTCTTACCGCCGGCAGAACTTCCGAAGGATCTTTCCAATTGTTGACCGACAAGCTCCATCATCTGCACAGAAGCCTACTGCCAAGATCCGGGGCTTTGGGTTCAAGGATCATGATGTTAGCGATAAGGCCAGGCAAGTCGTCACCCATGGGGCATACCCCTGAGCTCAGAGGGGAAGGAGGGGGTGAAATGATGCGCTAGCGCGGTTGCGTACCGCATGGCTGGATATGTATAAGAAGGGTCTTGGCCTCTCTTCTCCCGTCTCGTATCTCTTCCCGACACTGTTTCAACAATCGACTGGTCAATCCACTTTGTTTGACCATGTCGCGATTCAACAACGACGCTCGCAATGAGCGCGACAACGATATTACTCCATCACCCGACTCTAGCTCTCTCAACGAGACAGTAATCGACCAACCGGCCGCTCATGTCAAGAAGACAGAGATGCATACCGCCGAGCATTACGATGAAAAACCAAATTACGGCAAGAACCACACCAACGAAGTCGCCGCAAAGCTTACCAACCCGTTCGAGGGATTCAGCGAGGAGGAAGTCTTAAGGGATGTCGATAGTTTTGTCGATGAAAAAGGTCTAGGCGAGTATAGGGAAGAATTCCACAAGGGAGCTTTACTTGCCAGGGTATTTTAACAGCCTACCGGTTTCGAAACTGTCAAGGCAATTTCCGAGGAAGAGCGGGACACCTTAAGGATGGAAGTTACAAACAGATGGCGACAACCTTTCCAACTCTACTTTCTCGCAGTACTATGTGTAGGATCGGCCATCGTACAAGGAATGGACCAAACCGCCGTCAATGGAGCCCAGCAATTCTACTTCGACGAATTCAACATCGGTGCCGACCAAGTTTACATTCGAGGTCTCCTGAATGGTGCCCCTTACCTCTGCTCGGCATTGATCGGATGCTGGCTCAACGCTCCACTCAACAAGTGGCTGGGTCGACGTGGAACGATCTTTGTTTCTTGCTTCATCTCGTTCGCCGCGTCCTTCTGGATGGCCGCCGCCGATTCATGGTACAATCTCTTGATTGCTCGATTCGCCCTCGGTCTCGCCGTTGGAGCCAAATCTTCTACTACTCCTGTTTACTCTGCAGAGTGTGCTCCCAAGTCTATCCGAGGTGCTCTCGGCTGCCAATGGGTGAGCGATTCGCAATGATATTCCAGCGATAGCTGATAAATATAGCAAATGTGGACTGCTTTCGGCATCGTACGTAGCACTTGTATGGAGAGCCTGGTAAAGCTGACGGGGTAGATGCTGGGTTTCATCGCATCGGTGGCTTTCCAGAACGTCACTGTACCCAATCCCGCCGGAGTCGGACTCCCAGCTAGCGATCCTGGATCCGCCTTCCCACAGTGGCGATGGATGCTTGGATCGACTGCTATTCCTCCCATGGTCGTCATGGCTCAGGTATTCTTTTGCCCAGAGTCACCACGATGGTATATGGAACGAGGACAATTCGACAAGGCATTCAGGTCTTTTGTCCGACTACGAAACTCGCCCGTTCAAGCTTCGAGAGATATGTACTATGCCTACAAGCTGCTCGAGATTGAGAAAGCCGAGAGGGCTGGTAAGAAAATTTGGAAGGAGTTTTTCGTCAAGAAGAGGAATCAGCGAGCTGCTCAATCTTCTTTCTTTGTCATGTTCATGCAACAATTCTGCGGTGTCAATGTCATTGGTACGTCCATCCCTCTCATGTAAACATGAGCTGATTTATAGCCTACTATTCGACCCAAATCTTTGTAGATGCCGGTTTCCCTATTACAGATGCCCTCTTGGTTTCCATGGGTACTGGTATTGTAAATTGGTTATTCGCAATTCCCGCCATCTACACCATCGACACCTTCGGTCGACGAAATCTCCTTCTCACTACTTTCCCAATCATGTCGCTCTGCCTCCTATTCACCGGATTCGCATTCTACGCCCCCGACACAGCCGCCGAGGGAAGTTACAACACCCTCCGAGTCGGTCTCATCGCCGCGGGTATCTACTTGTTCATGGCAGTCTACTCGCCTGGAGAAGGACCTGTTCCATTCACCTACTCTGCCGAAGCTTTCCCTCTATACATCCGAGATACCGGTATGAGTTTTGCTACCGCCACTTGTTGGGGGTTCAACTTTATCATCTCCTTCACCTGGCCCGCTCTACTCGATGCGTTTGGACCTACGGGGGCGTTCGGATGGTATGCAGCGTGGAATGCAGCAGCTACGGTGTATTGTTACTTCCTCTTACCAGAAACAAAGGTAGGTTTGACCCTTTCCACCTTTGAAGGGCAAGGTCTGACTATCAGAATCTTACGCTGGAAGAACTGGATGTCGTGTTCTCCATTGGAAACAGGGAACATGCCCGGTATTACAAGAACAAACTGCCTTGGTATTTGCGAAAGTACATTCTTCGAAGGCAAGTCGAGCCGTACCCGGATCTATATCAGCTTGGGAATGGCGAGTCAGCCCAGAATTAGGCCATGTCATAGTCTCCTTGTCTCGGACCTGTAGCCATAGTCTTTCTCGTGCTCGGCCTGATCCCTGAAATCATCTAGTATGCAGTAAATGTATCATGTATATCGGCCTTCTACGTCTTGTCCATCTCTCGGATCCTTCTCAAGTCCTCATCACGCTTTCAGATCGTTGACCGGAAGGACAGGGGAATTTAGTACAAGAGATGAGGTGCGGTTATCGGCAAAACACGATAACAGTCGTTGTGTCGGCGCTGCCCGCTTTACCCTAACATCCGACGCTGTTAGATAGACCTTATCGTTCTTGCCTTCTTTAGTGTGGACGACTGGAGAGGATGTCGGAAGCTCCGAGTAGCGTAGATGTTCCCATTACGACCTCGGAGCAAAGACCTGGTAGACGCAGTGGGCCTTTCAAACGCTCAAAGACCGGGTGCTCGACTTGTAAAGCGTACGTCCAAGTTCCGGGTTATTGGGGTGCCTGCTTATTCCAGCCGCGGAAAGAAATGTGATGAAGCTTGGAACGATGATGGGAAATGTGAGAGATGTTTGAATGGCGGATTGGAATGTCATGGGCAGAGTGAGCCTGTCAAGCGGAGTCGGACTATGGGACCTCGACAATCTTCGGGTAGTAGTGCTCAGGCTACACCGACTAATGGGCACCTGTATCAACCGCCAAATTCGTATCAGCCATCTCCTCATTCGTTCATGAGCGCACAATCGCCATCAGTGTCGAATCTCAGGTCGACACATGCGGAGAATACCCAGGTACCCACCGCGGGCCCTTCAAATTACTTTACCCCTTCTTCATTCACTCCAGCATATACACTACCGACCTCGGCACCTCTCATAGATCCTATACCGGACCCTTCACCCTTCGATTGGTTGAAAGATGGGCATAGCGAACCTTTCGCCTTTCTGAATACAAACTTTGACGTCTCGTCACAAGTCACTTCGGTACCTCAGCAATGGAATCAGAGCTCTTTCTGGGATGACTTTGGTTCTTTCTTGATACCGCAATCAAATATGAGTCCATTCGACACTACTACTGCGGTACCACTGGAATCGAGAATGCTGTTTGTTCCCGGCACTACCGATAATCCGATGAGGAGGGGTGTGTCGCTAGCGGAGATCTGTATGTTCTCGGATTCACGAATTTGGAGCTGACGAAAGACGCGAGAGTGGTCGAATCCTGGCTTGTCGGACTGCCGAGTACTGCTCGAGATTATGCAAGAGCGAGAATCATGGCCTTGAACGACACCAATAGTACGTCTCATTCACTGTTGTAGCTGACACCAGGCGCCATGAGAGCAGTGAGGTATGCAGTGGCCGTCGCATATATATTCCTCTTCACTGGTGGACCGCAGGGGACCCAGAACAATGCTCTCGTAGAATTAGCATACCGTGGAGCAGGAATGGAGGAGCACGAACCAGAAAAGAGAGCAGAGGATAGGCTGGATGGAGATGCGGTCAAGAAGATCCGGTCATATGTCGATCAGGTATCGACACCTTTCGCGGCGGACTCGGAAAGTAACAAGTGGACTCAGGATGCAATCAAAGAGATCAGGGAGGTGGTAGTCACGAATATTGACCAGCTCTCGGACCTGTGAGTCGCAAGCGTGGAGAAGAGCTGAAAGCAGGCTATGGGGAGTGATCGATTTACAGCTGGTCGAATTCATCAGAGGAGGTGCGGAGCCATCTTACAACATGCTAGCGCTTGGGGACCGTCTGGTCCGATGCATCATGCCAGCTCACCAGCCAAGTTTGACGCTGAGTGAAATACGGTCGTCGGAATCGTTCTCGCTCCGCCTCTACGCTTTCTCAGATGTTAGTAGGTGCATAGTCCAGAGGGGGAGGAGGACCATGTAAGACACTCTAAAACGATATCTGAAGTCTTGCTTATGTACTAGATTCCGTTTTGTGGCCGACCACGCAGAGGAATCCGTCACTACTCCCGCACCGGGCGAGGAACCATGGGCGACATATCTGGGACTTCCAGATTCGATCATCAACCTCCTCGCCGATATCGTCAACCTCTGTGCGGACCAGCCAACGGAAGATCCGACCACTGTCAAGGCTAGAGCGGACCGGATAGAAAAGGACTTGAAGGAGTGGAAACCTGCCTCGATACCTTCAACTTCCAACATTGATTCCACGGCAGTAGTCTCGAGGACGATAGCTGGGCAGCTATGGCGTCTGTGTGCTCTTGTCCTGCTGTATCAGGTACAATTGTACTCGCTAAGGATGGAACAGGAGCTGACAGTAGTCTGTACATCGTGTAGGAGGACTGCATCCGACACTACGCCATGCCCGGAGCGAAATATTGAACCTACTCGACGCAGTGGTCCGTCTACCCAACGGAGATCTATGGGGATTCATCGCTCTTCCCTCCTTCCTTGCAGCTGGTTTATCGCTCTCGGATACAGATAGAAAGAGGTCAATGAAGCACATGACTCGCACTGGACCAGAGAGGGTCTGGCTAGACAACATTGCCTTAATAGAAAAGCTGTGGGAGGAGACGGACCAGACAGGAAAGTTGACGGATTGGCATGATAAAATGACCAGGGAGGGGATGTCTGTCGCATTCTTTTAGTTGTATTATTGCTGCCATGATTTGCAAAAGGAGCTCAAACTCCACATTTGGTTGTCCACACATACTGCCATGCATTGTCTTCTTCTTGACTCTTCGATCTGGAACTTTAAAGCACATCTCGGCGATATAAGGCCGGCTCGCCCGAGACTAGGCGCTAAGCGCTCAGCGTTTTTCAAGTCGTCTTTCTTATGTGCAACTCGCTATGGTTTCTTCAGAGTCCCTCACTTCCTCATCAGATCACCAAGCAGAACCATGCCAGCCAGAACGGAACTGTTGAACGGTGCAAATGGGATTGGAAGTTCCAGTAAATCACCGTGTCCAGCCATTCCGACCTTAGTTAGGGTAGATCCTCATATCCCCGGAAATCAGCAGCCTAATATCCATACTCGCTGGCATCCTGATATACCGTAAGTCATACACCTATGAGTATTTCGAGCTGATGATAGATGCGTAGCTAACATCGAGCTTGGTCAGGCCTTCAAGGTGGAATGTATAGATTATTCCGGTGGACAGGTTGTGAACGATGACAATCTGGATGATATTCTGCATATGGATCATGACTCGTGAGTCTTCTAATATCAAGAATGACTGGCTGATGAGAAGGGATCATCATGTATCTGGGCCGTTCAACGTTCGCGGCGCTCAGCCTGGAGATGTACTGGAAATTGATATCATCGAGTGCGTCGCAAGTCATTTTCCATACATTGCCAAGACTGAAGCCGTAGTATCGTGCCATTCGAGTCCCAGCCATGGGGATACTCTATCACTCTTCCCGACCTTGGTTCCCTAGATCATCCTGACCATATAACCAAACCCCTCAAATCGATCTGGGATTTCCAAGGCGAAGCAACGGCATCTCGGCATATACCCCACGTCTCTTTCCAAGGCCGCCCGCATCCTGGTATCATCGCTACGGCACCGTCTCGAGAATTACTGGAACGGTGGCATGAACGTGAAGGGAAGCTGGCTGCGAGCGGTGCGAAGGGTATTTCGTTGCCGAAAGCTTCGGGGGCATACGTTGGGCAAGAGCTGGAGGCGGAATTGAGGGATAGGATTTATAGAGAAGGCGCTAGGACGGCACCTGGTAGGGAACATGGTGGAAACTTTGATATTGGAAGTCTGACTAGAGGGTCCAAGATGTACCTCGTGAGTCACTCTATTTTGACTGGTAGCTGACCCCAGCCCGTATTTGTCGAAGGAGCCAAACTTTCAGTCGGCGATCTGCATTTCTGCGAAGGCGACGGAGAACCAACGACAGCTATCGAAATGTCCGGGATCGTCACTCTTCGCGTCAACCTCATCCGAGGTGGTGTCTCCGATATCCATCTCAAAGCACCTATGTACATCTCTTCACCCTCTGAACCACTATATGGCGAAAAGCTAGTCTTTACGGGCTTGTCGACACGGCACGATGGGAGTCAAACGGACTGCGGTGGGATTGAATCGTACCGGAACGCGGCTTTTAGCGTGATTGACTACCTGTGTCAATTTGGGTATACACGAGAACAGGTTTATATCCTGCTTGCGGTAGCTCCTATCGAGACTAGGGTGGTTGCCACTGCCAATAAACCTAATTTCATCATCAGTATCGGGGTGCCGTTGGCGATATTCGATTTCGATATTCGGCCTGCTGCATTGGTAGAGAGGCTGCGGGGCAAAGAGATCCAGAATAGTTCGTAGAGATTAGCTGTCTCCAACTAGGAGTGGTACCGCATGTATTTGCGATTGTGATAGGCACTCGTCTGACGCTAAACTTGCACATTATTCACTACGCAGCAGAAGGCCCCCAGCTCCCCCTAAGGCTTTTACTAGCGCCTCTTCTAGCGTTGCTTACAGAATAATTGCCAATGAGTCATCAGGCCCTAGATGGACTGTTCTCACGCTTAGTACTCCTCCTACAAAGATCAACCTGATGCGGGTACGTACTCCACCTAATTTCCGTGTGAAACGCGGGGACGGGGATACCTGGAACCCAATAGAGTTTAAAAATGTTGGCCAACTTGTGAGCAAGCATCAAACCCTATCATTCAGACCCAGATTATCGGATCTTGCTATTTGTAGACGGGGACGGAATTGAGTTTGTTGGAACAGGGTCACGCGCGGCACGATGGTGAAGCACCATATTCCCCGCGACCCTTGTGATTGCATCGCGTCATGCGGAGGATTGTGGAGCTGCCTAGAAGTGATGAGTGATGCTGCATTGCTGCGGTGCCATCCCGGATGGAGACGAGATGAGATGGCACTGGAGCTCCGAGAGGATCGGGATCGATGTTCTGGGGCGAGAGTGGCATACCTTTGGGACTTACCTCATTTCCCTCTTTGGTGCAAATCAGTGCATACCCTAGTCCTTTGATACACACAGACTTCCTCTCGGCTGAGCCCAAGCCATCCTTTCACTCTGGCCCCGCTTTGACGTCGTTATTCGGTTCCTTCTACCATCCAAGTCTGTGCGCAACAGATAAAGTCGTCGTTTTTATCGCCATAGATGTTGACTCAACACTCTACCTTGTAATCTTGGCAACACCGTACCTACTGCATCGACGGGGCCTCCCAATTTGTCATCACATCAAGAAACGGGAACGTATTGGAATCTTGGCGTCTGGAATAGATCAAAGTTCCCCGGATAAGGATATTTGTCCTCCAACGACGATCTTTAACAAACTCAAAACTCCTCCCTACAATTTCGCGAGCTCCATCGCGTTCACACCTAGCCCGAGTCTCAATATCACGAATACCTGGGTTCCACGGACACAGCATCATCTGAATCGACTCGTCAGCTCTAGCCTATATATGTACAATCCCCACGATTCCACATCATCTCATCCCACTCTACCTTTTACCACCTCTCCTTTACTTTACGCGCATCAAAAGCACACTCTGTGTTCCCACACGCGTTAGAGTTCA
Organism: Vishniacozyma victoriae; assembly: GCA_017654735.1. Classification (NCBI taxonomy): domain Eukaryota; kingdom Fungi; phylum Basidiomycota; class Tremellomycetes; order Tremellales; family Bulleribasidiaceae; genus Vishniacozyma; species Vishniacozyma victoriae. The sequence continues at coordinate 3,837,736 of JADPYG010000088.1, forward strand.
TACAGTAGACACCTCGCTTGTCGCCTATACCATACACAGGTCATCCACACTCAACAATCTTCGCCGATTGATTCATTGAGCGACATTACAACAGGTCCAAGCCACAGGTGAGTAATAGTCCCTCATTCTTTCCATCTTCTACCTTCTACCACTTGTTCCTCTTTACGCCTCTTTAGTCCGTTGGAATGGTTCCAAGCCATCGGCCCATTTTGGTACCGTTCGGTTTTGCCGCTCTCATCGTTGATAAGGATGTCCACCCTACCCTCAGGGCGTAATTACAGGGTCAGGGCTGCAAACCTTATTTCATATTCCCCCGTTCCTTCTGCCATCTACCCACCTTGCTCTCCGTCTTCTTCTCTCTTGCCCTCTCTCTCTTGTTTGCTCCGCTACCCCCCATCTTCCCTATTCCCACGACCAGCTTCTATCCGCAACACCCTGGTACCCTCGCCTATGACCACCATTCCCAGCTCATTGTCCCGAGCCGAACAGCCATCCATCTACCGCTCTGGCCCCACACCCATGCGTTTCAACATGACCCTCTCTAAAGAGCCAAGAGTTATATTAATCCATTCAGGTCTTCGATAAGCCCCGTCTGCTTACTCTCGTTTGGCAACCCTTTGTTCTCTGTCTCCTACGCCCGTGCCTTGTTTGCCGAAGCCACCTTCTTCGGCCAGACAACTCGATATCAAAGGACACCACCTCTCCGCGAATTCGTCATCTTATCCGTATCAGCAGGAGTAGGTCATCCTCTTCTTCTTCTCTTATTATACTACATACTCCTCAATGCGCCTTACATCGACACCCGCTAATGTATAGTTCCGGACCTATACACACTACTAGTCATATACAAATTAGACAAAGGTCACGACGTCTGTCGATCTTCTTTAATCTCCGTACATTATTACTTCGCCGCATAATCACCATTGTTGGCAAATCTTCAACCCACCATGACATCTGATCAGATCGCCCCGCCATTCATTGGCTTCATCGAGACCACATACGATGCCCTCATCATCTTTGAAGCTGCCCGAAGAGGCGCAATCCCTCGCATTACCCGACGACTCAACGATCCAGAAAAGCCCATGATTCACTCTGGAGCAGTGTTCTTGTTTGACGAGCACGAGAGCGGGATCAAGAGATGGACGGATAGTATCGTATGGAGCCCAAGTAGGATACTAGGCAACTTTCTCGTGAGTCCCAACCTCTGTCAACGTCAGTCGTTCACTAATGTCAGGTATACAGGGAAGTCAACAATAGAGCCAACAATAGACAAAAACGAAAGGGAAGGGGAAAGTCGTCCAACTCCAAATCCCCAGTCCAAACCCCCAACACCATGTTGCGTAACATGTCAGTCAGTTCAATACCTGGACACGAGCTGTTTAGCGACCCCATGGGTTCAGGCGCATTGCAGCACAGGAATGATACTGCAATGCTCGGATTGACTAGGGAGAGGGAGCGACAGCTCGTGGGCAGCTTGACTAGCGCCTACGCCTTCAAGCCGAATGGCTTGATCAAGAGGGTACGTCCTTCCCACTTGGACTCCCGCTTTAGCTGACAGGCAGACGATTTCAATGAACACGGGAGCCTTCACCCAACACTTGATCTCGTACTACCTCTTGGAAGATGTGGTCAACGGCAAGCTCCGAACACCATCCACCGTCCCCGAATTCACCGCTTTCGAGATCCATCCCGACCTACTCGACAAACGTCACTTTCGTTTCCCTCCCCAGACCGAGATCGGACCTGATGGGATCCCACGATACAAGGCTGAACACAATGGAAAGTCGCCTCGAGCCGCCAACGCCCCGTTGTATGGTCATTCGCCCAGGGACCACAACGCCCAGCTTTACAACAACGATGGGTACAACTACACTCCGGCCATCCAAGGTCTTCAACCTTCGCCCCCAATGGATCAGACTCCTCAAATGCGTCGAGGACCTATGCCAATCCCCATCCCATCGGGTCCCCCGACTACGCCGTACTATACCCCTGGATCAGCCGGTTCCAACGGTCAGGCATACTTTACCCCTGGGTCCGCATCCTCCCAAGGCTACTGGGATCAAATGTCACCTCAGGCTCACGTTGGAGTAGGACACGCGCCCAGCTCTCGAGGTACACGACCTCCTAGTTCTTCCCGATCTCAGCGATATGACCCATATAACGGCAGATCACCTTATGCTGCTCCACAGTCATTGGGTCGACGGGTCTCGAACGGACCGGTCGAGAATCAAGTCCTTTATGCCAACCAGCCGCAAGCCAACAACCAGTCTCAGGATGTCAAGCCAGTCCAAGCCGCCAATGGCCAGTATCATTACCCCGACTACGGATACTTTGGACCATCCACCCAAGCTTCAGGGTCCGGTATAAATCAATCGCCTACCACCGGTCAATTCCCGCCGACTCCATTCTCCAACTGGCAGCAACTCCCATCCGCCGGAGCCCACGAGCAGCCTCGACTTGGAGCTGGTATCTCGCCCCCTATGCAGAGCAATGTGGCTCTCCATCCCCGTGCCAACGGACCACCTGGTTCCGCCGGCAGCCGATCTTCCGCCGGGCAAGGAGCCGATCAAGGAGGATACCAACACCCTCCTCCCCATCATTGGCCTTCAGCTTCGTGGGATACCAACGCCCCTTTGTCCCACGCTACTGGTCCTGGACCCTACCAGCCTCCTCCACCTCCAGGACAAGGTCCATTGCCATACTAGGCACTCTCGATTCTTAGATTTCGGTACATGTTTCTCTGTTTGATACTTTCTACTGGTTGTGTTTAGGAATCCGTAACGAATTATAACGACATCATCACATATCCGAGCAAAATCCTGTATTTCACACATACCCATTACATCATATGTTCTTATACTGTTTATATTTAGTTTTTAACGAAATTGAGAATGAATACGCATAGTTTACATCGCGTTCACAACCATTGCTTTCCTTTTCAGCTGACTGACTCTATTCTTTCCTCTTTATTCCTTTCTCGTCATTGCTGACAAGGCGATGATTCGTACATCAGCGCCCAGATTAGATAAGATAGCTCAATGAATTCACATCATTAGGTTTAGGCTCATATCCTTTACGTACGTTGACAGGGTGGCGGACGAGCTAGCGTTTGGGTTTCTTTTTGTCTTTTGAGTTGAGTCCCAAAGTTACTCCGGGATATGCAGATCTAACGCTACATGTTCGACCCTGGAGTCTAGGATCTAATTACCATCAGTGATCCTCAAATTCCAAATGGGCCATTCTCCAATCCCGACCCTACCTTCCCTACTCGCCCGACCAGCTCCCTCCAACCGGCTCTTGGCATCGACCTCGGCCCGCTCATTCTCCTGAGCGACCTGTCCATCGAAGCCTAGTACTTCGACGTGAACTACCCCGCTCGAGGACTGGAAGACATCCCTCAACACATTCCCAGTACGCCAATCGACGTAAATCATCCCTTTATCTTCTACTTCCTTGATGTGAGCTGAAGCTTCTCCTTCAGCTGATGGACGCAGCAGACCATCCTGATCCATATCCGATGAAGGTGGGAATCCAGCTACTATCATACCCGCCGCACCCGCTCTGGAAGCATGTACGAGCTTCTCGAGGAAAGTACATCCACCTCGATTTAGGAGGACGACAAAGGGTGATTGGGTACTATCGAATGCGAGGGGTTGACATCCATCTGAATCCACATGCCGGAGTGTCATGGAAGGGGAGTTGATTGTGAATGGTTGATCTGATGGGGTGAAAGATTGACCAAAAGCAGCTGTGGCTCCGACTGCATGCAAGAATACCTCATTAGAAGGGATTGTCGAAGCGGAAGCTGGACGAGTGGAGAATCGAAGAATGACTTCGGTCGGACCTTCGTGGGCTATACTTTGTGGTATAGGGAGGTATCCGACCATACTGGGATCCGTGACCGTGATCTCCTGTCCAGGGCGTATACGATGTGGTCCGACTGGTCATTAGCTTCCATCCTCGTGAAAGTTGGAAACAAGCTCACTCTTGGAAATCTCATAGCCTGACCCATCTAGTCTCCATCGTACCGCCAATTTCAATCCGCTGACATCTGTGATCGTCCAATCGCCTTCAGGGGATTGATAGACCTTCTCCGCTGACGGCGAGATATCTTCAGGTGGAACCTCATCTTGGCTCTGTCCAAGGGGGCCAAGTATGACATCGAACGACTGACATCAGGTTTACTTCCTCAACAATGAGAGTGACTCACGTATTTAGGCACGTTCGGTATAGCGCAATACCCATCAGGCGACCAGTATTTCCGTTCCTCCTTTGCCACGTCACCATTGAGATCATCTCCGTAAATCAGAGTCCTCCCGTATTCCCAATCATCCCGCTGTTCTATCCCAACCCGCAGACCGTTAAGACTTGGCGGTCTGTAGATAGGACAGAATTGCTGTTCGCCACGATGGAGTTCTCGGCGTATTGGCGATGGCTGTGCTAGAAGTTCATGGGGGAGCGAGAGGGAATGACCTTCGGTGGTGAAGACTGAATTCGAGAGGGAAGAGGGTGGGGAGTCGTCAAAGAGGAGGTAGAGGTACTGCCAGATCAGCTACAGTCAAGTTTGAAACTGGACGACTCGCCTTGAGCGTTTCAGAGAGCACGAATGACTCCATCCGATCTTCTTTCTATACTATGAATTCCTGTTCTTGCTATATCATCACGGGGCACGGGGGAAACTCACCTCGCCAGTCTCTACATTGCGCAACGTCGCAAATCCACATTTCGTCCGCAACCTCTTTTGTAGATCACGCAATATCCGTTCTCCAACCCTGAGATAGAAATCATCGTTCGTAGCCTACCTGTCAGCTTGGAGTTTGCAGTGGTCGCGTAAGCTTACTTTATAAAGATAGTAATTACTTTCCACAAATTCCGGTCTACCAGGATATCCAGCCCATTCAATCCTCCCTTCTCCCCATACCCAACTTTCCGGTATCCCACTATGTTTCCGCCATAGATTCCAATATACCATATGTCCCTTGATTGCAGATTCAAGATCGCCAGCTAGGACTTGTAGGCCTGGGAAGAAAGCTCCTAAGGAATCGATAGTTGAGGATGCTGCTTGATGGAGGAGTTTGAATTGGACCGGGCGGTACTGCCATTTAGCTTTTGTACTGGGAACGCATTAGCTTACAAAGAATCCATCGATAGTCCGGACGTGGGTTTGAACTGCCGCATACGAATCTTGAAAGATGTCGAGGTACGTGTCGTCATCTTCATATCAGTCAATTCCCAAGGGAAGTCGATCAAAACTCACTGAGAAGAATAGCAGCCTTCATTCCGTATTCAAAGAAACTGTCGATCCCCGCCCCTACTCCCGAGAATCCAGGTTGAAGCCATTGTCCATGCGAGACTCCTATCCCATTTCCTATCAGATCGTGCTCCGAGCGTTTATTCCATATTGCCATATAAGCGAGATGGGCCGCTCGCTACCAGTCAGCTAAAACAAATGGGAGCGACAGCTGACATACCTCAAAGCGGGAGTCACCTGTCAAGCGGGATAGGACGCTGAATTCGAGTACGAGACTGCCAGCTCCTGCCGCACCTTTCATCAGCTCCTTTTCAACGTATTTGCTCAACTTACAAGTATCCGTGGTCTCCCCTGATACGACCCCATGACGCAGATTCACCCTCGCATATGGTAATCCCGTCTTGGTCTCAAAGGCAGGCAACATCCTCTCCCCAAGATCCGATGCCATCTCCAACAATCTTCCCCTGTAAGTCTTCAAATCGACCTTCGTCTTTCCCAGGCCCTGTATAAATATCGCCTGTTCCTTTGGCGTATCGGGAAGTCTGTCCAGGTACTGATATGTCGACAACAAAGACCCGAGGGCTCGAATTGTCATTTCAAATACTTGAACTTTTACATCTTGGTCGAATGAGATTTGGGTCGTCACTCGTTTCAAAGCATCGGGCAATAATGCTGGATACATCATGGGCAGCGAGGAGAGGACATCGAGCAGTGTCAAGGATGCGTTTGGGTGAATATCGTTCAAACCAAAATTGTTGGGATCTGGATCTCGACGTGATGGTTTGCATGATACCGATTTGAGCTCGTCCTGGAATATCAGCTTGGGAGAATGCTTCTCAATTGAGGTGACATACGGCAGGATAAGCGTACTTCATATACCCATCATAGCCATGTCTAAACATCTAACAAATCAACAAAGGCATCATGACTGATATAACAAAGAAGGCATACCTCCCGGACCTCCTCTTTCTTCCCTACCCGCCACCTGGGATCATGAGCTGCAACATGCCCAATGAGACAAAGCACGGCAAGGCTGAAGCAGCGAAGCCATGCTATATGAAAGCGCATAAGCGGTCTAGGGAGTATAATGAGTGACTTTTAATAGGAGTTCGGCGCCGGGGTGGAGGCTGGGGTCAGGCGCCTGTGTATCGGACAAGGATAGGCTCGGGAACAAAATGATCATTCTCGGGTGGGGGATACTCGGCCGAAAACAGGTTCTGGGTCCAAGCACGCACGTTCCGGAATGCAATTAGTTTCCTTTGGAAGAGCGGCAAGGTACATGACACTAGCTAACCTGTTTTGTACAATGCTGAGAGTGTGGAAAGGGCGATAGCCTTTGGAGCCGGGCATGATGAAATAATGCCGAGCGGCGCGTTAAGCGGGTCACACAACAATGGGGGGTCAGCAGAAACCGGACAAGTACCGGGCAACCGGGCAGAAGATCCTTGCCGTTACCTGCCTTCGGATTATAGTTAGAATAAAGCCAAGACGAGGCGCCATCTAGTGAGGTACAATAAACAAGTTTATTCGGTACACGGCAGAGGGAGAGAGACTGCGGAAGAGCGAATTTGTGAGACGGAGTGGTTGAAAGGAGAGGGAATCAAGGGGGTAAAGGGTTTATTGCACTCTGTCCACTCCTTTTACCCTTTCATAAGATGAATTATCGGCTGAAATGTAATTAACGTGTGGGGTCCGGTCCGTTCAGAGATCAACTTCTAGTCGTATATCCTATATCCCAATCATATAAGATTGACCCCACCTTGTTCTATCTGTTTGTCGTTATCCACCAGATCCAGTTCAGCTATCTTACAATAATACATATTCTATAAATAGTGAGTATACACTACTACCACACTCCTTTCACCTCAAACGACGCGCTTTGACATTCACCAACGCGTGTGAGGTCAGAGCGCCCTTCCTTTCAAACCCTGGTTCTCCTTCGTTCACGACAAAAACATCTTTAGGATTGTTTGTGTCTTCTACTTCTCGCCATTATTCTATTACCATCACTTTCATTCCAGCGCATTCAACAATACCTCCAAGCTAACATCCATCAGAAATGTACACTTCCGCACTATTCACCGCTATCCTAGCTGGTTCAGCTCGTAAGTCGCCATACACCAAAGTCCGTGCTCAGGCTGATGTACAGTCGCTCTCCACCCAGTTCAAGAACTCGTCAGGCGACAAACCTTGACCAACGACATTATCCCCGCTGCTTGCCAGGATACTTGTTCTTCCTCCCTCCCTATTTACAATGCTTGTCTTTCTGGAGATCAGACCACCTGCTTGACCGTCTGTGATGACGCCAAGTAAGTTACTCGATTAATTCGAGATCTTGGTCGAGCTGACAATCAGCTTCGACCCCTTCGTCGCTTGTTTCAACTGTATTATCCAGAACGTCCCAGGTGGTTCTTCTGGTCAATTCCAACAAGCCCAGCAACTCATTGGTGAACTCGAAGCCGCTTGTGGGCAAGATGGATCTTCCGTTAGCGGTTCCGCCCTTTCTACCGCCTCGTAAGCTCCGTCAATCCCCCTTGGACGGGATATCATAGCTGACGACTCAGCGGTGCCAGCGGTGCGGCTTCCGGTGCTGCTGCTTCCTTCACCTCTGCCTCCTCTGGTATCACCATCGGCGGTGGTTCCTCCACCGGTGGTCTCGCATCCATCACTTCCAGTGTCGCCGCCGGTGCATCCAGCGCTTCCCAGGCCGTTGCCGGATCTTCCACTCCTTCTGTAAGCTACCTTGCGCCCACACTTTTGAGCTTGACTGATGATTAGGCCTCCCAATCCGGAGCTAGCGCCGCTTCTTCCTCGCCCAACGCCGGTGTCATCACTGCTCCTACTGGTATCATTGCCGTTATCCTCGGTGCTATCGGTGCCCTCGCCCTTTAAGCTGTTGCAGGGCTTTGAGGATTTGAGATTTTGAACATTGAAAGGGGATGAAGTGATTTTTTTGGACGTGGCATATATTTGCGTATAACTATTCGATGCACGTTGTTGCACACTTCACCTTTCCCAATTCTGGATTGCTGCAGTTGCATTGTATAAATGTGAGAAATGGTGTCTGTGTCGGTCGGAACATGCGAAGTGGAGGTCGTGAATTTCGGACGACTCGACTTTGTTGACGAGTGAACTACTTTCGTTCATTCTACTCATACCTGCGATCAACTTGAATCCCCCTATCAGTCCTAGATCTGCCGGTAGAACTACATAGACCGACATAACAGACCTTCAAACCCCCAAAACTAAGAAGAGTCGCTGTAAAGATGGCTACTACAGTCACCCAGTCGACCGGTTCTGGCAGCCAGCCGGTTATTGGTATCATCGGAATGGGAGATGTAAGTATGCCTGTCGTCCAGATTCAAGCCAGCACAAAGGCTTTGAAACATTCCTGGAACGTTCGAAAAGACAGACTGGACCTGACTGACATCCTAGATGGGCAAAATGTATGCTCGTCGCCTGAGTGAAGGTGGTATCAAGACGTATGTCCGACTTGTAGTCCTCGCTGATGATCAGGATATACGTCTGTGATAAGCCAGATGCGTATGAGAAGCTTCAAGAAGAATACAAAGGTCAGCTCTCGCCTGCTTTTTTTCCTCCAGACCCCCAGTAGAAAGCGGACTGACAGAACAGACAGCCCAATTACCCCGTTAATAGATGGACACGCTGTATCCCGAATATCAGACTTTATCATCTACTCTGTCGAATCGTCATCAATCATCCCCATCGTTCGTGAATATGGCCCATCTACGAAAATGGGCGCTACGGTAGCGGGTCAAACTAGTGTCAAAGCACCTGAGAAAGAGGCTTTCGAAAAGTATTTACCAGAGGATGTGGATATCGTCAGTGTACACAGTTTACATGGGCCTACAGTGACCACTGAAGGTCAACCTCTTGTAAGTCCACCCAAGTGTCCAAATGCTGATAGGAGATCATCATTCATCATCGTGGACCTGAGGAAAAGGTTCGAATGGTTGAAGATGTATTTAGGAGCTTTAAATCTCGATACGTCTACCTGAGCTACGAAGAACATGATCTGGTGACTGCCAATACCCAAGCTGTCACTCATGCTGCTTTCTTGTCGTATGTCCTCTTTTCATCTTGGTAAGGGAGATAGCTGATAGTAGGATGGGTATGGCTTGGTATAAATCTGCCGCTTACCCCTGGGAAACAGCCCGTTACGTCTCCGGTATCGAGGTCATCAAAGTAAACATCACCCTCCGAATCTATTCCGCGAAATGGCACGTCTATGCCGGTCTGGCTTTGTTGAACCCATCAGCCCAAATTCAGATTCAGCAATATGCAACTTCTACCACCGAATTATTTAAATTAATGGTAGAAGGTAAAGAATCCGAGTTATCAACTCGAATCTGGGATGCAAGGAAGAAAGTATTCGGATTGGACAAAGAGGAAACGGGAGAGAGGGCTCCTATTTTACTGAGCGAAGATGTACTTGATCAATTCTCTCTAGGTGGGGCTAGGAATGGAACGGGCGGAAAAGGGGAGATGGCACCTAATAGTCATTTGAGTTTATTGGCCATGGTGGACTGTTGGGCGAAATTGGGTATTAGACCATTTGAACATTTAGATGTGGCTGGTACACCAGTATTCATGCTCTGGATCGGTACGTCCTCTCATTTGCCTCATTTCAGACGATTGGGGAGCGAGACTGATGCGCAGGTGTGGCTGAATACTTGTTCCGGTCACCCACATTGGTCCAATCATCAATAACAGCATCTCTAAATGACAAAATCCACCGTCCGGACGACATCGAATTCGTAGTAGCAGCAAGAGGATGGGCCGAATGCGTGACATTTGGTAATTTTGAACTATACCATAAACGGTTCCAGGAGACTGCTGGTATGTCTACCAGTTCACCGGGAGTCATGAGCTGATGAGTAGATTTCTTTGCACCCCGGTTCGAGGAGGCAACAAAGGTTGGAAGTCGGATGATTAAAGCTATACAGGATGCTAGGTCTTCTTGATGCATTGATCTTCATGATGCATTGATTGACTGCAAGTACCTTTCAGTTTCAAAAGTGTCGGCCAAATTGTCAGTGGTCTCTGGACAACAACGCTTCCTACGCAGAACAGGCATACGTGCATGCGAAATCAATCACTCTACGACAGTATATCCACTCATTCCTTCTTCTCGAGCTGATTAGAACTTGCCCTTGATCATGTCCTTGAGGGACTGACCTGTTATACATTAGCAAGCGTACTGACAGAAAGCGGGGAGACGCACCATCCTTGGCGAAACCTCGGATACCCTCGTGAAGCTTGTCGAAAGCCATGTTGTCCTCGAACATGGCCCATCGGAACTTGGCCTCGTCATCGAGGTAAGAGACCTTCTCCATCTTCTCGCCGTCAACCTTGGAGGCATCGAGCTTCTTGGGGACGGGCTCGGAAGAGTTCTTGAGCTCTTCGAGGAGCTTGGGGGCGATGGTGAGGTAATCACATCCGGCCAACTCGGTGATCTCACCAACGTTTCGGAAAGAGGCTCCCATGACGATGGTCTTGTATCCGTGCTGCTTGTAGTAGCTGCCCGTCAGCTCTGGATCCAGTGGGTGGTGGTGGAGAGCTTACTTGAAGATCTTCTTGACAGACTGGACTCCAGGGTCGGTCTGGGCAGTGTACTCCTCTCCAGTAGACTTCTTGTACCAGTCGAGGATCTGATATTAGTACAGGCCTTGGCAGGGCGTCTTTAGGACTCACTCGACCAACGAAGGGGGAGATGAGGGTGACACCGGCCTCGGCACAGGCGACAGCCTGACCGAAACCGAATAGAAGGGTCAAGTTACAGCTGGAGGATTAGCGCCAGACTACGATTGGTTTAATATACTTACTGGATGCCCTCCTTCTCGAGGTCCTTGGCGGCCTGGATACCTTCGTAGGTGGAAGCAATCTAGATGTCAGCTCGGGCATTCGGCCGTGTCCAGAAACTTGCCTTGATCAAGACTCGCTCCTTGTCGACACCAAGCGACTTGTAAAGGTCAATGAGCTGGTGGGCCTTGGCAATTGTTCCCTCTGCCTTGTCAGCGTGAAACACCTTTGAGAGCTTTCACTTACCCTTGTCAAAGGAGAACTTGGCGTCAACCTCGGTGGAAACTCGACCGGGGATGATGTTGAGGAGTTCCTGGCCGAAACCGACGAGGAGTCGGTCCATGGCGTTCTCGGCCTGCTGCTCCTCGTTACTACTTATCAGCTGTGTCGCGGACAAGTGGCAAGCGGTAAAAGGGGATATGGAAGGACTTACCCTCCCTTGTCCTTACCGAACTTGACGGCCTCGGTGATGAGGTGCTCGTAGTTGGGGAGCTTGGCAGCGGCGAGGCTAGATATCAGTACATGGTCATGCTGAGTGGTGTGCAACATACATGAGGGAAGGGTTGGTAGTGGCGTCCTGGGGCTTGTAAGCACCAACAGACTCGAAATCTCCGGAGTCGGAAACGACAACGGTACCGGCGCTGGATATCAGTCATGTCTCCTTGTCAGATAATGTAGGGGCATACGCTTTCAAGGCATCAAGAGAAGTAGACATTATGATATGTGTTTTGTTTGTAATGTAATTGATAAGAAAGTAAAAGTTAGAGGTCGGTAGAATATGACGGAAGTCGTCACTCCCATGACTGTGAAACGGAAGCGAAAGCTAAGGGGCGGAACACACGAATGTGGCACTTAACCGGAGGTTCGGCCCGTACCCAGTAATCATATATCCGCTCTTACCCATCACTCCGCTCCAAGCTGACTCCGCTCCCACAGCCGGCTGTTGCTCGACGGCTTTATGGGGAGATCCAAGTAGGTTTAGAAGATCAGCAAAGTCAGCGACCGGGGGATTGGCCCAGGCCGGGCTAACATGGTCGGGGTCGCACATTGCAGCGGGATGTACCATGTAGTTGAACACCTGTTTACTACCCAAATGGAGTCTGCATGCTTCCGTGCCGGTCCAGTAGTGCACTTCAATCTGCCAAAGAGCCAAGTCACCAATACAGATGGGGCTGATAACGATAAACGTTGCTCTTTTGTTCGTTAGCCACCCCAAATCTTCAAGCCCTAACCCCAGTTTCAAGATCCACATTCCCAGGCACCAACCCGTCCTTTGGTCGTGAAAACAAACAGCTTCCAACTCGATTAAGTAGCACGAGCCACGCATCGCACCATGCTGCTACCAGTCATCGGATGCAGTTGCATGTGGTAAAGCAAGGATCTTGTGGCTTTTTCGGTGAAAGCGGTGTGATTCAAATAGCGGTATGCATGACGTTTACAAAATCCCAACAGTTGATACATATCAATCAACAAAAGGAAAGGTACGATGTGTATCGGAAGTGGCGGAATGGGGTAAAAAGAGAGGAATTAAACAAAAGGGATGACCCTGAATATACCGAGAGGCAGAGTAGAGTAAACAAGAAACAACACTGGAATAGTAGTGCAAAGAGTGAAGAGATAGGACAAGGTGGCTACAAGTTTTAGAGTCTACCATCAACCGTATTGTACTGCTACCAAACTAGTCAGCAACTTAACATTCACTCTTTTACAAACGACAACTTCGACCTATCGACGACTCAACACACCGAGACCGAGCTCAACAAACACTACGCTTGGACCACTTTCCCTTCCTTGACGACCCCTTGAATCAGCATAGCTTGATTCATACTTTACACATCACATCTCTTCATACGTCGATCCCCATCACCCCGTCATCCCTTCGACCATCCTCTAACGCGTCTGGAACCGTCCATTCATACGATCTACAGACACTCCTTTCAATTCGAATTCATCGGCACGGATTGAGCTCATCGTTACTCAACTCTCACTTCACGCCATCATCATCCTATCAATACAAAGATAAAAGGATACTTTCACACTGCTAGCGTCTGGACAATAGCACATTTACTTTCAAACATCGTAGGTTTCATTCGGATCTAGAATCAACCCATTGTGAGTCTTGACACCATGTCTTGTTTCACATCTGGGTATCACGCCCCACACTTTCACTCCTACATGACACTACTACCTATATTCCCCTATCGCCTGCTATCTAGACTACTTTGTCCGTTCACTGATTGCCAGACCTCAACACAATGTCCTCCCCCTTTGGCCGAATCGGTCTCCTCGGAGCACCCCACGTCAAGCGTCAATCCAGTATGTCCTTCACTACCAGCCATAAGCACTGCCTAACATCCAGCCTGCAACCTAGCAGCTGGTGACCTCTACACTGCCCCCGCTCTCGGCGCCACGATCGACGCAACCAAACCCATCAAGTTCACATGGAACACCGCATGTGCCATCACCACTCCCCAGGTTGATCTTTACTTGAACGAACCCAACTCGGGTCTCATCCAGGCATGGCAGAATGTCGACTTCAAATCCGGTCAATTTGAAGTTCAGCTCCGACCTAAATGGTGGAACTCTACCGAGACTGCTCATCTCCAACTCAGTATTCTCGGTGCCGGCTCTCCATCATGGGATACTCAGTCTCCCCCTGGACCTGTCTTTACCGTCAACTATCCCGCTTCCGCCATGTTCACCACTGTCACCGATGGAGGCGCAGTCAAGACCAACACTGCTGCCGCTGCCGCAACCCAATCTGCCGACGGTATTTTCAACGACGTCGCTTCCACCAAGTCTGGTGGTATTTCCAAAGGAGGTATCGCTGCTGCCGTCATTGTCCCTATCCTCGCAGTCATTCTCGCTGTAGGTGTCGCTATTCGATTCTGGCGACAGCGAGAAACCGAAAAGCGAAAGAGGTGGTCTCAGGCCTTGTCTACCCATTCGGCCGGTCTCGAATGGGAAAAGGGAGCTCATCCCGGAGAAAAGCCTCCTTCAGTCTTTGGCGGTATGCCCCGACCATCTACTTCATCTCAACGAACTCGACCCATGTCTTATGCCACCTCGTCCATCTATGCTGTTGAAAACAACATGGCCGGTACCGGTGCCGCATTCGCCCGACCTACCTACAACACTCGAAGTTCCTCCAACGACAACGTCAGTCGATCATCCGTCGTCCTACCCGATGGAAACGTTCGACAGTCACGTATCTCGTTTGCCGAAAACGCACGACCTGATCGACGATCTCGTCTTTCGCTTGGTGGTGATATCCGCCCAAACGTTACTGGATCTCCTCAAGCTGTATTTGTAAATCACAACGCTTCCAAGTCTACTACCGCTCTTGAACTCGCTACTCCTTCCAAGAAGGCCTCTTACGCTACTGGATCTGCCTTGGCAGATGACGAGGATGTCAACATTTCCCCATCTCAATTGACTGGACCTGGTCACTTTGGAGATAACGATATGCGAAAAGCTAGTGGATCCCGACGTAACGGTCGACGATCCATCATGTCGCTTGGTGGAAGTGATAAACGACGAGAGTCTACTGCGAGTGCCCTATCTGCCGACGATTTCAAGACTGCCGCTTCTGCTCGAGGATCCGTTGACGAACTCCGAGATATCGAGGGTATGATCATGAACCGACGATCCATGATGTCGACCCACTCTTCTGCCAGGTCGCCCGCTATCGCTCACGACGACCGTATGGAAGCATTGGACACGGACGCAGCCTACGACGCAGCATACGACATGCCTGCTCAGCCTTCCCCCATTGCTGGAGCCCAGACTGTCGCCTACGGTCCCGATCAGATGCTCGCCGTTTACGCTGCCCGTGGCAAAGTCAACTCGCCCGCCATGGTCTCTTCCTCATCCACTGCTTCCGGCCCCATCCCTGCTCCTCGACCTACCGCCAAGCGATTACTCTCAAACCTAACAAAGAGGAACGACGACAGCACCGTCCCTGCCCCTCAATCTGGTGAGATGCGATCATTCGTTCATCTCCACAACGGTACCGCTTCCTCTGCCGCTGTTGAAGCCCTTCCCGCTCCTGGACCTAGTAATGCCCTCAAGCCCCCCATGGGCCGAGCACGTTCCAACACCGTCATGAGGCAGAGCAATGGATCCGCCTACTCGGAAGATCATGTTGGTGGTGCTCAGTAAGAGTTGGGTGTGTAATGGACAATGTTTCGGTTTCTATATTACTTCTGTTTCTATATCCCCTTTTTGAGCCTCGGTCAATCTGGCTGTTAGGTCTCTCGTACACTCGTTAGGGTTTGTTTATCAGTTTTCGAGCGATTTCTAATAGTATGACTGCTGGTGGTCTACTGGATATGTATTTGATATCCTGCCTTTCTGCATGTGGTTTTACTTGTACTCTTGATCTACTGATTTTTGGTCTACACTGATCATACCATTCATAGCTCGTCCCGGTGGACCTCCTCTGCCTTTGCATGGCCATCAACGCCCATGGTCAATAACGCTAGGTAATCGTATACGACATCGGCAGCAGCAATAGCAGAAATCTCGGCTACCAGTCAGCTCAATGGACTACAAGAGTCGTGAGGAAAAGTGGACGTACCGTTGGTATCGTAAGCAGGAGCCAGCTCGACAATGTCGAATCCAACGATATTGAGGCCCTTGAGACCGTATAGCACTCTTCTGACTTCTCTGGTAGTCCATCCGCCAGCTTCGGGTGTACCAGCTATTGGTCAGCTATTTCAAACTCTAGAAAACTTCTATCTAGGCAGGGTGACACGGAAAGACATACTGGCAGGAACCATACTTGGGTCCATCACATCCACATCCAGTGAAATCACCACAGGTCCAGTGCCCACTCTCTGCTTGATCTTTCTAGTGATCCAATCTACTCCGTGCTCATCTAGATCCCAGGTCGAGATGAGGTCAAAGCCGGCAGTGACATCATCTTCGAGGTCCGTTGGGCCCTGATTGTCAGCTCACCACTGATCAAAGAGGACCAGAAAGAGCGAGACATACAGAGAACTTTGTCCTGATCCCAGCGTGGATCGAGGAGTTTGTTTTTATATATCCAGCTTCGTAGGCGTGCCAGAAGAATGTCCCGTGGTTCACACCTGCTTGAAGGGAGACTGAACCGTAGTACCTATCTGGGTTCCATGTATCGATATGGGCATCCAGGTGAATTACTGATACTGGGCCGTAGACTTCGCTCAATGCGCCCAAGATTGGTAGGACCTATCTTATCAGCTTTCGAGTTGATCTGGAATGAGGATGGGACGTACGATAGTGTGATCACCACCTAGAGCAATTACTCGAGGGTGATACTCCCCATCTAATCCTTTTGCCATTCCTAATTCCTCCATCTTTCCGGGATTTGCTACTGGGTGATTCAGCATACTAGAGTAGGCAGCTTTGATCTGCTTGATTGCGATTGCCGAGTCGAATGGGGATACTGGGACATCTCCACAATCGAGCTGAACGTCAACGTCTTCCTTCCTTGGGGTAGAAGAGGGGGAAGGGGACTGACTGTACCAAGTCCATTTGTATATGGATTCAATCCAAGTTGGAGTGAGTATCCCCGCTCAGGCCTCTGACGCCTCGAACCACTCCTTATCCCATACGGTCCAAACCTCGCACCTACTTATCAGCATTTACTCCATGTTCCAAGGGTATACTGACCAGGACGATAAGAAACGGCATTATCATAAGGCACACCCAAGATAGCAACGTCCACTTTCCCTTCTATATTATCTAAACATCTTTCATGAGGGAGATGGGCGAATGTTGTGATTCCAGAGAAGGACAAGTCGGGAGTACCGGCGTATTCATCCGCCCAGGGGTCTGAGCGGGCGGTGATAAGTGGTAGGATTGCCAGGAGGGAAGGTAGGTATCTCATGGTCGTCGTAGAATTGATCTATACACAGTGACACCGACAGCTAAGATAGAGCTGCCAATTTACCTTGACTGCAGACTCGGCCCGCTCGGATGATGGCTGGCGCTTGTAGTCACTGTACCGGGGCTGATTAGGAAGAGATGAGGCTCAATAGTTATTCCAAGCGAGGTATATTCAGGCACATCAGTCAAAGTCACGAGTCTTGGCGATTAAAGGTTAAGCGACCGGCGCTTGCGAAACGCTGGTACATGGTGTACATCAACTGCCAATCATCACATATACATCGTCCAGATAGTATCAAAGCCCTAAGATAGTCCTATGGAACCTAGATCACCTACGCGTACGACTTGGGAGCATGGGGAGTGGCTTTGATAGTGTACATCCTATCCTGCCTAACGGTAGCCAACGACTTGGCATAATCCGCTCGGAAACAATTCCAAGGATGAGACTCGTAGAAATGAGTCATGATTTCCTCATCGCCCGACTTGATCAAACCAGCGAGATCTTTGGTAAATTTGTCCCATCTACCGGTATTCTCCTCGGCCAACTTGGCTCGAATAAGAGGACCTTGAGCTCGCAAGAGTCGTCGAGCTTGGCCGAGGGTTGGGGTCTCGCCGTCATCGGGGATGGAGATGATATGGGCGAGGGTCTGGTTGTTGAGCAGAGATTCGATGAGCGGTTCATCGATCGCGCCGAGCGCTTGGAAGAGGGGTTCTCGAAGATCTTCTTCTGCTTGGGTGATGGTTCCTTCATAGTACATTCGCTGAATATCAGTTATAACCCTCAAATGTCTAGAAGTAAACATGCATCAAGTCGGCACAGGAGATGTACACCTCGGCCTCGAATAGAATTGGCAGCTTCGTCTCGCTCTTTATCGATTCGATCAATGAATTCCTCGGTATCTGATATCAGTGACGACCTCTGACAACGATGAAGGTGACTTACAAGGACCTTGATGACCAGTAGAATGATCCATGTATCGCAAAATCTGAGCACCTCCAATTCCAATACCGTCGGTACCGGCAAAGACAGCTTGCGGGATATGACCACCAAACTTGAAGCCGGCAGACATGTAGGTGAGAAGACCAGCTTGATGAGCCAAATGGATCAATTCGAGGGCGTTCTCGAAGCACAACTGAAGGACCTGGACGTTAGCTGGTATCAAACAACAGGTAGAGGGGACTCACAATACATTCCGAAGGATAGGTATCGGCAGCACCATCAAAAGTGACCTTGTCGAAACCACCAAGGGCAGCGAGCTCGATACCCCTTCGACCAATCTCGATATTATCGGTAATAACAGGATAGTTGCCCTCGGCATCGGCTTCAGCAAGATCATCGACCAAAGGAGTATTCAAGTTGAAAGCAGCCGAGAGGATCTGCTTGTGGTTCCTGAGCACATGACCGGATAGGGCTCGCATATAAGCGATAGCCTCGGAAGCGGTTAGAGTATCCATAGCGACTTTGGTCTCGGCGGCACCGAGTTGGAAAGCGGCTGAACAAGCTGCAGAGGTGAGATTGACAATCTTGATGAAATCGAGATCGAATCGACCACTGGTGGAATCTTTGACTCGTCGACCTACAAAGTACTGCATATCAGCTACATTCTAATCAGATGGTGAGGGACTTGCGGTATTAGGCGCGGAACTACCGGTATGGAGTCTGACTCGGGCGAACTCGAAGATGGATGGAATTCGATATGACTCGACTTCTTCTCGAGCTAGATTACCAGGTCGTTCAAGGTGTTCGACGTGAACGATTGCGCCTCGCATCCATCGTTCCTTTCGGGTAGTACCAGTGACATGACCATCTCCTGGGTCAGTCAAGGAGACGTACTACTGATCAGTCATGATCACAACAACTCAAGCGGAACTTACAGTCTGGGTATCTCGCCTAAATCCAGAAGTACCCAACCACCTGGCATCCTTCTGGTCGACATTCGCACCTGATCGAAGAAGCTCGTACCCAACGTGGAACACCAAGTAATCGACAAAGTTGGGATCGGTCTCGTTATCCCTCAACTTCTGGGCTGCATTTTGAATAGCAGTCAAAAGGGTTCCACCAAGCGACTGGGGCCATTCAATAACGAGTCGATCGGGATTATGTTTGGTAGTCAAGGTGAAAGCTGATGGGGCATCACCATCGGTATTGAAGGAGGTATAGTTGGATCCTCCGAATCGAGCGATGGACTTGCCGAACAACTCGAAAGCTTTACCGAGGGCACCGACTACTTCCTGTAGAGGGGTTGCTGGAGTAATGATGATCGCAGCGAGTTCGGATGCTCGGATGGCTTCCTTGGATCGTACACCGTCTTTGGAGGGCCAGATATCGTCAATGAGCTTGTTGAAAGTCTCTGTGACCATCTTCTCGTCGAATCGACCAACTGACTGTAAGCCACGATTAGGATATGAAGAGGAAGGACTTACAATAAGGCAACTGCTCCTGTCGCTCGAAAGGGAGACCATCATGATAGGCGACTTTCCACTTGGCGATTCGCATGAGGAACAACAAATCTTCGAAAGCGGAAACAGCGACAGGTCGAACTTGACCCTCAAACATGACTTGACTTTGATTGACATCAATCCCAACACTCATCATCTGCTGCATGGAAGGCAGAGCGATAGGGTGTCGTACCAATGGAGAAGACGGAGCTCCAGCGACAGGTTGATGATCTTTCGCAATCTTTCCAGCCGACATGAGGAGGGTGGAAGCGATGACGGGAGAAGAGAGGAAAGGGGAGTGGAGTTGAGCAGTTGCTGGACCTTGTCGATCAATCATGGATAGATTGTTCATGGTGACGTCGAGGCCTAGGGATTTCTTGGGTTTGGACGGTTTGGAAGGGGGAGGTACGGTCGAAGTGTGACCGGTAACGACTGAAGTACCTGTATTGATGGCTTGTTTGACTTGGTCGGCGATACTAGTGTTGGTCAACTTATCGGTGATTGGGTGAATAGCGGAGAACATGTTGATGGTAAGTGAAAGAGTTGGTGAGAAGTGGGAAGCTGAGAGCAAGGTATATATACCATTCACCTAAGCGGTAGGGCGATGCACACACGCCTTGAGCACGGTCTCGGAAGCATGAATGCTGTCCAGAACACTACCTTCTAGGTGCATAGCTCCTCCGCTCGGCCACGACATGAACAAGATTGGAATGTGTGTGTGTTCAAGGCACTAGATTTGATAAATCTTCGGTTCCCCGGATGCCCGATGATTATGGGGAACAGCGCAATTTAGACCCTTGTCGAGAAGGCGTGTTTAACACACAGGACAGGAATAGCTTATAGAAGCTTGACCCGGGAAGCGAGGAAGAAGCGGCCGAAATGTGCACTGACTCGTGTGTGCGACGAGGACAGCAGGCGGTGACGAGGCGATGCCCAGTGATGGAGGGTTGTCAGTGAGAATACATGATAATATTGTCGACTTCAACAGCTTCAACACTTGACAACATCTATCATCATGTCCAAGCCATATCGAAATTCTGAAAGACGACAGTCAAGTGATTCATCAAGGTATGTCCCACCCTGCAATCAGAGCTGATCCCAGACACTTGATCCAACAACCCACCCCCGGTGCATCCACCTCATCCAATTCATCAACCCCGAAGAAGGTGAAGATGGTGACTATCCAACATCGAGATGGAATTGCTATACCAGGCGTATCGAGTACTCCACCTTTGAACGACCACAAGAAGTTTCTGATTGACGAATACGCAACTCCCCCTACCATCTACGAACCGCCTATTAGCTACAGCACCGCCTCTACCAGCCACGCGGGCTACGGTAACCCTCCTACAAGCTATGACAATCCTTTCGGAGATCCCTCTCCTATCATCACACCTCCAACTGTCAACATGCCTACCGCTCGACCTCACATGCCGCCCTCCTCCTTCTCCCAATCGCTCATTCCTGGATATACCAGTGGCGGTGGACTAGTCAGGAAAGTTAGTACGAGGATCCAACAAGCTATCGAAGCTGCCAAAGTACCTTATCAACCCGTCTATCCCGCAGC
Source organism: Vishniacozyma victoriae (assembly GCA_017654735.1). NCBI lineage: Eukaryota > Fungi > Basidiomycota > Tremellomycetes > Tremellales > Bulleribasidiaceae > Vishniacozyma > Vishniacozyma victoriae. Next base: position 3,858,687 of record JADPYG010000088.1, read on the forward strand.
TCAAGATGAAGAAGTGGATTTAGGTGGATATCAATACGGACGATCAGTGGATCTTCATGGGGAATTGAGGGACGAGTGGGAAGCACCCCTTTCGGCGGAACGAATCCCCCTCAAATACTCGAAAGTGGATATCAATGATCGATATACCCGTATCCCTAACGATGGTGATGTCGAGAACAAGGACGAACCGAAAGTCGAGCAAAGTGAAGATGAAAAGTACCTCGTCAGCTACGCTCTTGACGATATGCGACATCCCTACAATTGGCCAAAATCAAAGAAATATACTATCCTACTCGTGCTCTGCCTCGCTGCTGTTTGCGTTACCGCCACTAGTAGTATTCAAGCAAGTACCTACGCCTCCATCGAGCGGGAGTTCAACTTCTCAAGGCCCGAAGCGGTCTTAGGGGTCAGTCTATACGTACTAGGTCTAGGACTTGGATCAAGTGAGTTGTCGCGTGGGGCTAAGCTAATGATAGTGTTCCTCGGCCCGATGAGCGAGTTCTTTGGAAGATGTTATATCTACCTAGTCTCCTTTTTCCTCTTTACGATCTGCAATATCCCTATCGCCACTGCCCAGAATGGCGGAGTCTTCCTATTCTTCCGCCTCTTAACCGGTCTCTGCGGCTCAGGATTCCTCAGTATTGCCGGAGGAAGGTAAGTTGTTGACTTGATTTTGAATATGGGCTGACAAGAAGTGTGGCCGACATGTTCAAACCTGGTACGGTCGACATACCCATGGCGCTCTACACCCTAGCTCCCCTGGTTGGACCATGTCTAGGTCCCCTCCTCGGTGGATTCATCAATCAAAACACGACTTTCCGAGTAACATTCTATACCGTCATCGCTTGGTCAGGAGCCACCTTGATCTCTCTATACTTTTTCGTCCCCGAAACTTTCCTACCCAAGATCCTCCAACGAGCTGCGGTCAAGAAGAGGTTAGAGACTGGAGATGGGAAATGGTATTGCCCCCTCGATCGAAATGCTAGGACGATCGGAGAGGTTATTCCTAGTGCCATGTGGCAGCCTATTCAAATGATGATTAAAGAACCAATGGCTCTCATCTTGAATTGCTGGACAGCTTTGGTATTGGGGGTAATCTACCTTTTCTTCAATGCTATCCCATTTACATTTAGGACAGTCTACGGCTTGTAAGTATTCCTTCACTTCGTCCATGTTGAGCTGATGGTAGTGATCTCCAAACATGCGGATTATGTTTCATACCAATGGCAATTGGAATGACGATCGGCACAGCTTGCCAATGGTTCTTTATCCGGGCTGTACGAGATAAAGCGATTCGAGCAGGAGGCAAAGCCCCACCCGAGGCCCGATTACCAGTCGGAATGGCAGGTGCCCTCGTCTGTCCAATCGGGTTGTTATGGTTCGCATTGAGCAGTTATTCCGAAATGACTTTCTTCATGCCACTCATCGGGATCATGATCTTTGGCGTCGGAGTGAGTCAACCCCTCATGATCCGGGTCAAACTGATGATCAGTCGGTATTTGTCTTCACATGCGTATGGGGATTCTTGGTGGCTAGTTTCACAAGATACGCAGCTTCTGCCATGGCGGGCAACACCCTCGTCAGGTGTCTTTGGGCAGCTGGGTTCCCACTCTTTGCCGATCCTGTACGTCGACCTCTTCTCTCTCGATTGCATTCCTATCATTCGCTGATCGTAGATGTACCGAGGACTAGGAGCAGTCAAAGCGACAAGTATACTAGCTGGAGCAGCAGCTGCAATGGCACCAATCCCATTCGTCCTCTATTTCTACGGATCAAGGTGGAGGAGTCAATCGATGTTTTCAAAGTAAGGACAATAGATAGGATAAAAGAAAGAATATGCATCCTAAGCAGTGATACCAACTAATCTCAATACTTCCGGAGTCTCCTCTGGTTCATTTAATGGTCGTGTCCTGTTGTGTGGATCTAGTTCCCCATTGGGTCTTCGAGGTAGGGCATTGTGATATCCAGGTCGCTCGGCTGGTACTAGGTTCCTATTCTATCATATCAGCCATTGTTATGAGGCGATTGAGATAACATACCGGCCAATGGGTAGTCCCCTTTCGACCATCGAATACTGCCTTCTTCCCTTCCAAAACTTCTTGCGAAGCCATCGATTTAGGGCAATAACACACATAAGTCACGAATCTAGTCTGTTCCCCGACCGGTGAAGCATTCCAATGAACAGTCCTCGAGTCCCATACTATCAATCAGCTCCTTCATATAATTAAAGAAAGCACACATGACTCACGAATCAAATCACCCTTGCCAGCACAAATCTTGACAGCCTCACATCCATGTTGTTTATACCACTCATCATCCCCCTCTCCTAATGTATATCCATTCTCCTTTTCTCCAGCATCTCCACTCTCCCTGAATCCTCTGATAGCATCGAAATGAGCTTGATGCATTAGATGAGATCCCCTCAAGACGCATAGACCACCATCGTCAGGACCGTTCGGAGCGAGATTTGCGATTCCCTGATATAATTCGAATCGGTCTATTCGACGGGGGTTTTGGTCGATATCTACCATCAGTCATTGAATAAGAACCAAAGAGAGACGTACGAGGCCAGGCTTTTGTGATTTTCAGATCTGTCCTACCTGTCTTCTCGTTTATGGGTAGGGAAGCGTTCATTCCGTCGAAAGAAGCTATCAGGTCCTCGGTACCCCATAGCTCTTGGAAAATCTTGATAATTCCAGGTTGACTTCCATCATCAGCAAACACCCTCGAGAGTGCTGAGCTACTCACCTTCTGATCTTCCATACAAAGTCCTCGTGATTGACAGCATATCGATTATACAGCCCTCCTCTATCCATCAGCTACGCCATGGTAGGATTTTACACGTACGTGACGCTATAAGGCAGCTTATCAGCCACCCACGTACTTCTATCATTCCGCTTAAATCCCCAGGGGAAACTCTCTAGCCATTTCAAAGCTGATTCTTGGAAATCATCACAATGTCCTTCCGGTACCACACCGGGTATGACGACGTATCCGTCCTTCTCTAATTGTGATTTCCAGAGTGGTTTTGTCATCTCTCTGTGATTTCGAGGTGTCTGAATTGAAAAGAAGAGGAAAGTATATTAGTAGGTGAAGTGGATAAGCTGCAGACTACCCCACCTTGGTTGCGATAGTGCTCGGCGCCGGAGTGTACTCGAATGGGTAATTTCCCCAAGGTAAGTGGGGAGGTGGGGGAATCAATATTACCGCCAAGTCCCGTTACCGTCCATCATTCGGACATTAATCGTTCATGACAACAAAACACATACTTAATACAGCTATACGTCTACTCCGCCCCACTCGGATTCCATTTCAGATCACACCCCAAAGTCTTTGCGTCCACCTATCTCATCAGCTCAGAATCGGGCAATGACGTACCTTATCTTTCCCCTTGAACCTAGCCCAAAAGAACTCTGGTACAGTCAATTTCTCCGATTTCATCTTTTTCAAACTACAAACAGGGAGCATTACATCTCCTACTTTGGGGATTGTAGCGTATCGTGCTATCTTGTGGGGTCCAAGTGGGACAAACTGCAGTCAGTTTCGGCTGTAGAGGGAGCATACCATTCCGTGGGCTTCTGTGCGTTTGTATGGTTTGAGAGTTGAGCCCTTGATATCGCAAATGATACTGCTGTCAACTATGGAAGAAGTGAGGTGCTTACTTAGTAGCGCATTGGGCTGCATCATGTTGAGCACCTTGTATCGTCTTCCACCCTGGCGTGGAACAGCAATCTCCAATAGCGTAATAATTCTGGGCCAACCGAGAAAGTGGATTCGAGGATCGTACCTATGTCGGTCAGCTATGACTCGAGAAGACCGCTCAACGTACCCTCAAATAGTCATCTACCCATATCTGCCCATCGGCCAGGGCAGCATCATCTGCCTGCTCTACCAATTCCACATTACTCCTATTCCCAATTCCAATAAACACGAAATCCGCTCTAATCTCCCTCCCACTACCCAATTTGATAATCTTCATCCCCTTTTGTAATCCAAGACTTCCATCCCACTCATCTGGCCCTAGTCTTTCATGCTCAGATGGTACTAATGCTTTATCATTCGGCACCAGATCAATCAAACAATCCGAAATCAACTTCTCCAAAGCGGTAGATAGTTTCGGGCTACAAGCGGGGGCGTATCAAGCGTGGGGATTTCCAGAAGTGTTGAAATGTGAAGCTTTCGAAAATGGGTTCATGACTCTCGGGAGGTTATGAACGATGGTAATAGCTGGTTTCTCGTACCTAGCTCGGATTTCCTGAAATCAGCCTGGAAATCATTGGGGACGTACTCCAGCGACTTCAATACCGACGGGTCCAGCTCCTATGACCAGTACCGAGCGAGCTTTTGCAATCTCTTCTTGGAGTCCAATCAAGGTGGCCCTGGCATATTCAATATCAGCCCCTGGGACAGGTCGCATAGGTGCAGGCTGGCTTGATCCAGTCGCAATTACGCATTTCTACAGTCAGCTCTTTCACTTCCTTTACTACTCACAAAGAAGAAGACCTCCCTAGACCCCTCAAATTCCTTTTCCAGCACAACACTATCCCTCCTCAGCTCCACCACTCGGTTCGGAACGATCAATCGATGATGAACACCCCCTGGAAAGACATTATCCTGCGTAAGGGGAACTATCATCCTCTTTTCCCATCCTGGGACTACTGCTGCTCTTAGGGCGGCGTTGGGGAAGTATGAGTAATCGCGTTCATCAATTAAAAGGATCCTGTGCGTTTTGAGTAAGATGGGAATGAGGGCGTTGGCGCATGAATGGCCTGCTGCCGAAGCTACCGAGTTAGCCCCAGCTTTACAACGGTAGTGAAGACTGACCTCCTATGATAACGATATTCTGATGCTTCATGATGAGCCACCGTGTGTAGATGCAGTGATGAATCAGTGAGAATTTGGTGCATTATGGACGAGAAGGAGGCGAAGTACCAGGCGAAGGCGATGTCTCGCGTTGATCAATATACACATACGCGTCCGCATTTATTGTATGCTGTACATGCATATCCCTGCTATAGACTAGACTAGACTAGTATGGTAGACCACCATCGCCAGCACCTCCAGGCTGATCTAGATCCTGATAGCTCACTCTACCCCTCTTTGCCCTAGGATCCTCTCCGCCAGCAGGCGCAGCAGGAAGTGGTCCTAGATTGGCATCTCGACTAGCATATCCCCCTACTCTCTGTAAGAGATCCTGTCCTCCTTGGCCCATGCCCGCACCCTCCGTTCCCACGGCCTGCTGGCCCATCTGCTGTTGTGGGAACTGCATCTGACCCATCATCATGGCTTGTTGCATTTGTAGCATCATCATCATTTGCTGTTGCATCATGACATTACCACCAGACATGTCGGCATTGGCCATGGCGGGATTGAGGTGAACAGTACTCGCTGGGTCGAGCATGGAAATGGGTAGGGTATCATTGATAGCCGCAGGTGTAGAGGCGGTGGGTTGAATGTGCTGAGGATCAAGGACAAAGTTGTTGAGGGTAGCGATCTTGTTGTCAGCTCTTTAGAACGCATTTTCGAGCTGATCAACGTACCTCATCTAGCTTATCGCCAATCAACTCCGGGTGCTTGACAATAACATGCTTGACGACGAATTCAGGCGCCTTGAAAAGCTTGTTGCACTCTTTACATCGGTACTTGGTTGCTTCCTCTTGACGGATATGCGGTGCCGCGACCTTTTTGCTCTCCCTGCTCATCAGTATTGCTCATGAGCCCATAGTGATGACTCACTCTTGAAGATCACGACCGCCATACTCGACAACATCGACCGGTCCAAGTAATGGTTCCAACTTGTGATCCAAGCTCAGCTCCCATCTCTCATCACCAGTCTTCTGTGGAAAGGCCGTCTTTGATTTCCCTTGACCTTGGTTGACCTGAACGTCACGGTCTCCACCTTCGTATCGGTTGTCTGCATCCTCATCAAGCCCCTCGGGTTTCTGATCCTGTTGTTCGCTAGCGATTTCGTCCGAGCTGCCCGGTGTGTATTGAGGCCTCAAGTGAAGGATACATTTTCGCTGTAGTTCCTCGGGGAACGCGGAAGGGGCGACGCAGTAATAGCATGTCGACAGACCATTGCGTAGGTACGACAGCCATTGATCGAGAACAAGCTTTGCCTGAAACGTCAGCTGGAGACCCGTTCGACACTAGCCAACTTACCTTGACATTTGCCTGCTCGTCACTCAATGTCTCAGCAGTCAAGTCGTGCTTCTCCAGTAAACGCGATATCGTCTCCTCGACAACAACACTCCCGCGCTCCGATAGCGCTTTGACGGGCTTGTCCAAGGACGTCTCCGGCTTCGTCTCTTCGCTAGTCTCCGACTCTGGTTCCACCAGATCGTCCTCTAGCTCTAAAGCAAGAGCTTTTGCTTTCTCGATATCCTTCAGCACTCGTTCGGTAGCACTGGCGTAAGGTACAGTCATCCGTATACGGCCAATGACCGGTGTCGTGTTGATTCCGAGGTGAAAGGTGAATGTATCAATCTGCAAATGAGCACGAGTCGCAGATGGTTGGGGCTCAGAGACGCACCTTGGTATTGTTGAGCCTCCTCAGTACCTCCTCCAAATCCGTATCCTCAGTGAACTGAGCCCAAGCAACCCGGTAGAATTGCTTTTTGAGCGAAGGTTCCGTTATGGCCAAGTGCAAGAATCCCTTGATCTGGGAGAACATCTACCATTGTCAGCTCGGACATAGATTCCAGAAATTGGACCTACCTCTTCCAGATCGGCACGCTTTGTCGAGGGAGGAACAGTCTTGACGAAGATCTGCCCTCGCTGAGCTGGGGCTTCGGCTCGGTTGGCATTGTCCTGTGCTGGAAAGTCCCCGAGCGCACGATCAAGACCCTCGGATTGCGAGTCTTCGAGGCGACGGATTGATGGACCAGCTTTCGTAGTATCCTCTGCAAATCATCAGTATCGCCTCAAAGTTTACCTATGGCAGCTCACCAGTCATGTCGTATCCCACATTATCCCATTTACCCTCCCGAACTTCGGCAATATACGTTTCGACAGTAGGCACTTGACCTTGACGACAAAGACGCTTTCGCATGGCGATATATTGAGGTTCATGAGAATATCGCTCCTGGAACCAAGCGGTCTGACCATGTGCGAGGAACAGCCCATACAGCTACCTCATCAGCTCAGAATCACGAGAGAGATTAACATGACTGACCTGACGAGAGGTGTACTCCTTTCTATATCGATCATAACGCTTTGCCATCCCAACTTTCTCCTTTCCAGTATCGCCTCCTGCACCGCTCTCCAACTCCGACCTAACTCTACGAGTCTCTTCATCATCGGTCTTTGCAGTCTGAGGATGTGATGTGCGGAACCATTCCGAGAATTGACGAAAGCTGAGAACGTAATCGACCTCTGCTGGATCGGGGAGACCGGAAGGTAGAGCGGTAGGGTATCTGGGGGGTGTTGGAGATCGGAAACGAGTTCTGGCGGCTTGGTCGTATGGTGACGGTGAACGACGACGTTTTGGTCGGTCTGCCTGTCAGCTGTATGTGCAATGCGAGGGCGGAATTGGCTTACCATAATCATCATCCCACTGAGGAGGAGGGGGACCTCCTCGACCACTCCTATCATAGTACGTGTTCCAACTTCTTCCATCCCTCTCTGGCTCTGGATCTAAATCTCGCCTTGGAAACTCCCTATCTCTTCCCTCCTGACGCCTTGGAGGATCCCTCTCTCGATCAAACTCCCGATCGTACACTCTTGGAGGGGGAGGTGGGGAACGATGCCTCTCAGGCTCACTAGATGCGGCCGGCGCATCCGCATGACGATGTGGAATGGGCGCGAATCCACCTCGAGTGAATCCTCTTGGGAACTCTTCTCGTGGATCTCCCGCTCTTTCATTTCCGGGCGGATCCATCTGACGAGCAGGAGAGCGTCGGTCTGCTGTATCTCCAATGGTGGGATTGGGCGGTAAAGGATGATGGGTCGGATTTGGCGGTAGGTCTCCCATTGTCGCTTTTGCTCCTATCTTCCTCAGCTACTGGGTCCAGTCAAATTCCGAAAGCTTACCTGTCTTGATATGCTATACTTCTCTTGAAGATGTACCCGAGTGGGTAGACTCTGTTATCTGTCAAGAGAAAGTGAAATTGAAAGATGGTTGTACGCGTTTGTTGTCGCGTTTGATCGGGTATGAGCGAGACATGAGGGTGTATATGGTTGAATAGAAGATACTGATAAGCGATGTTCACACTAACGGTAGATGGGTATGTATGTACCTTTATGAGTTAAGCTATAAGCTATACTTATACAGCTATTTGATTATAGCTATACTATCTAATCTCACTGTCACTCAGTGACTGACTATGAGCCAGCTGAGTTGCGGCGTTAATCCTCGGTTGATGAGTGTGGCACTCGGTCTATCCGGCACTATCCGGCTAAAGCCCCGGTGGGGGATCGTCAACTAGACTACAGCCAGGCCTGGTCCGTCTGTGCACCATCACTCCTAGTAACCACAGAGATACAATGGTTACAATCAACACTAAATTCGCGTTCAGCTCTGCCTCTAAGCTTCTGACTCGGCCAACTCCTGCGACTAGCTTCGCTTCAGTTCGACAGCTACATGCCTCCGCCCCCGCATTCAAGAGTCCCCCACTCAAGGGTCCAGTCCCAACTGAACAGACCGAAAAGGTCAAGGAGGGTGGAGATGGCTTCTTAGGGGTAAGTCACATTTCTACCATCAGTCTAGCCCCTTTCCTGAATATGAGATCAAGCTGACGGGCAGTCACTATTGTACGGTTCCAAAGCCGCCAAGGAGGAGGGACTAGTCTCCAAGAACGATTCACACTCCAAGCTAGTTGGAAGGGGGAAATACGTCCACGAAAAGGTCACCCATAGTGTGATCCCGTCAAAGAGAGAAGAGTACCTCGAGTCAGCGGAGAAATATTACAAGAAATTGATGGAGCGGGGTATTGATGAACTTGGAGGAGTCAAGTTGACGGCGAGTTGGGAGACGGTAGTAGGGTCAGTCGGAGAGTTTACGCATGTACTGGAATACGAGGGATTCAAGGGATTCGACGAGACTTCAAGAGCTCTCAGGAAGGACAAAGTGAGTACCCTATCAGTCTGCATCCACGGTGAGGGGCTGAACGGCAGGAAATGTCGAAGCTCAATTCTGCCATTCTTCCCAACATCACCTCTCGACAACATCAAATCATCTCCGAATTCTCATTCTGGCCCTCATCTCCTCCCCGAGACTCTGGGTACCCGGATGGAGGAGTATTTGAGATGAGGACATACCAGCTACAACCTGGAACGCTACTACAGTGGGAACATGCTTGGCGCCGAGGTTTGGAAGCTAGGAGGAAGTTCGTGGTGAGTTGCTCTCCTGTATTTTACGTCATAGCCATTCACTGAATTTTCAGCAACCTGTTGGAGCTTTCTTCTCTCAAGTAGGACAGCTTCACGAGGTCCACCATATCTGGCAGTACCCGTAAGTCACCCTAGCTGCGTTGTTGCTGAAGCTGATCATGCAGTGATATGGAGACAAGAAAGAGGACAAGGGACCAAGCATGGGGAGTCGGAACATGGAGCGACACAGTCTCAGAGGTATGTATAGGAAGTGGAATGAGCTAATGAAGTAGACCGTCAAGTTGGCCCAAACAATGAAGTCGGCAATCCTCATCCCATGCCCTTGGAGTCCTCTTCGATAAGGATACGAAGAAATGTGTTTGCTGGAAAGTTGTATAAAGACAAGCTATGCATGATGACCAGAAGCTACCTTACTTACTGTAACGATACTGAGCTCTTTCTCATTCTAGTACGGAAGAATGGGAAAGGTGACGTGTACACGACGCACGGACCTCTTTCAAATACCCATATCATCTCTTCCTTCTATCTAACTTCTCTCCTTTATCTTTCCTATTCTTCTACCCATCGGATAGTATACTACTGTATATCAATTACCGGTATACTTCTCGTATCTCCTCCAGTGCATAAGCCAAGGTAAGTGACAAATATCGTCGGAGAGGTACTCGTTAGATTGTCGGGGACGAAGGGAAGGGAAATGAAAATCATCTTCCCTTCCTCCTACCTTCCTCATGTGCTACTCGGCTCCTCTCTGCTTTCCATTTCTCTACCTTACCCCTCTTCCCCTCTCCTTCTCACAGATTCCAATTTCATTCTTTTCCCCACCTTCTCTTCCTCTCATTTCGAATCCGATCACCTCGAGAATACTAGCTGACTCGCAGCAAATATGGCTCTATTCCCCGCCACCCAAGGTCCACTCTCCAAGACCTCCAGGTCAAGGAAAGAACCAGAGACAATGTCAGGCTACCCAGCCTCCGAGAGTATTAGGGCAAAAGAACCCAGAGCTCCAGTCAATTACCCTCCGGTCCCCCCACCTAGGCCGGTAAGGAAACCCCAAGCTCCTCCTTCTACTTCCAAAGATAAAGCTCCTCCTCCACCTACTCGACAAGGGGTTCCTATCGAAGATGATTCTGAAGTGGAGATCAATGATCCTACTCAATTCCGATATGCTCCTGCTCCTGCTTTTCGAGGAAGGGAAGATAGTAGGGATCAACCTCCGATCCGAAGGAGGGCTGGTAGTAGAGCTCCAGTTGATATGGCTGGTGGAGAAGGCCAGGAAGGGAGGGAAGATCAGATTGGTCAGGATAGTAATAGCGAGCAGGCTAGGCAGCCGCATCAGAAGTAAGTTTAGCTTGATAAAGGGAATTCATGCTAATTATCAGGGCTTTCGAATTACATCAATCTGGACGAGAGGAGTCTCACTCCGGCGTGGATCGAGGGTAAGCTGATCTCCATCAGAGGAATAAGCTGATGGTTAGACGACACGTCGAGAGGAAACGAGGTGTCTCTGTCCACCGACGACAACCTCCTCCAGGCGATGATCCTTTTGCAGAGGATCAAGAAATGGTAGAACCTCAACAAACCAGTAATGCTCACCAACAACCCACCCGAGGCCGAGCAGCTACTCTCCGAGGTGAGGTAGGATCAAGTAAATCTACTCGAGTCAACCACCCCGAAGACACTCAAGATCACGAGATGAGGGATGTACCTCAACAACCCACCCGAAGTCGATTAACCCATTTCTCAAGTCGAAGTGGAGCAGAATTTGGTAATGCCTCTCGAACCAATCCCAATACCAACTCTAATCAAGGTCAATCAGCACCTCAGCGAGGCCCAGCTCCTCGACAAGAAGATCATCGACAAACTCACTCTGTCCCTTCCAATAGGCGAAATCCTGGGGACGTGTATGAAGAGACTGATCGAGATGAAGTTGAAGTACCTGAACCCCGACCGAGGGGTCGATCTCGAGCACCTTCCCTACATCCTGATGTTTTCCAATCGGGCAATCCTGCTGCTCAGCAATTGGGTCGAGGACGACCTACCGGACCGATCAGGAATCAGGTATATAGCCAAGTACCTCACCAAGATGACCGAGAATTAAATCGACCTCCTACGCAGGATGATCGAGTACCGACCCAACGATATCGAGAAGATCGAAGGTCTACTCATCAAGAGAGTGACTCTCGAATCCAAGCTCAAGCTCCAATCAGCTATCGAGGATCAGTCGCTCCGCAACATGTTCGAGATGATCACAAGATCACTAGATCCAGATCTGTGGAACCTCCCAAGGGCCTTCATGAAGTTCTAGTCAATCAGATGGTCTCTGCCATCAATGAGGAAAATTGTATTCTTGTGAGTCCACTCCTACCCCTTCTCAACCTTTGTATGAAGCTTATAACGTCCCAGAAAGAACGATTGGCAAGTTACAAGGAGAAATGCGATCAGGTTGTGAAGCTTGAAGCGTCGGTCAAATCGTGTCAAAGTGGTGAGTTACATCCGTCTGCACATAGTCATTCCTTGCTAACGATGTAGAGCTCCGAGAGTCTGAGAAAAGATCTTTGGAGCTCGAGAGGCAAAACGTCGACGAAGTTGCCGAACACAAGAAGAAGCTCTCAATGTGTGTGATCAAGTAAGTTTCCTCTATTCCGAGACTTGACAAAAAGCTGATATCCAGGATGAACGCTGTATCAAATGCCAGTGAACTAGCCATGGGACTTACCGAATCACGAATGGAGAATGTCCGAAAGGTCAATGCAGGGTATGAAGATCAAGTCATCGCTCTAAATTCAGAGATCAAGGGACTGAAGAATCGTAAGTCTATTTGATGATGACATGAATGATGCTGACAACCAGTGGTTTCTCTTCAGAAGGATCAACATAAACAATGGCAAGAGGCTATTGAAACCGCTAGGAATTATACCAAGCTATACACCGCATTAGATCAGGAATTGATGGAAGGTACGTCTGCCTCCGTGACGGTACTGACGATATAGCCAAATCACAAGTTGAGAAGTATCAAGCTGAAGCCGTGGAAGTTATAGAGGAGAAGGATAAGGCGATTGCTGAAAAGTACGTCATGGTAAAGATATCTACTGATATCAGAAAAGAGGTAGTGGATGCTGCTACCAAGGACACTGAAGCCTGCTGGTCGGCGCTAGCCGGAAAGTTGTCTGCCGAAAAGTAAGCTAGTTAGTCCTTGGTTGGACATAGAGCTTATAAGCTAGAGTCGATAGCTTGAAGCTCAACAAGGCCTCTCCTCTCGCAGAGGTTTCCAACCTTCTCGATACTGTCCACGCTAAGCAGGCCGAGGATGCTACTACGTAAGTCTCACCTACCATTGAAGCTGAAGATAGTCTCGCTACAACTCAAGCTACTCTCGTCGCAACCCAGGCAGACCTGGCTACTGCCCAAACCGACTTTAAAGCCCAGAGAGCAGCCTATAAGGCCGGAGGTGATGCTGTCATCTCACTCTGTAAAGTACTAGGTATCGAACCGCCCCCCAGATCAACATCGAGTTTCGTCGAAGTAGCCCTCACTGCCGCTCGACCAATCTTATTCGATAAACTCAAGAATCTCGCCGAATTGATCAACAGGCTCGACAAGCTTGTCCCAGAGAAGATGGAGTAAGCTTATTGGCCCCCGCTGGACACTGTAGCTGATGATCAGACTCACGAAGCAATTGGCAGAGGTCAAACAATCCCTCACTCTCGCTGAAGCTCAACGAGACGATTTGAAGCAGAAATGTGGATCTACAGAGGAAGAATTGAAAGCTTCAGCGGATAGGGCTAGGGGTATGACTGCTCTTCAGAAGGAGTTGTCAGAGTATCAAGAGAGGGAAAAGGCTTTGAAAAAGATTTTAACTCAAAGTAAAGAGGCTGAACAGGTAAGCTGGCCCGTTCATTACAATGAACCCAGGCTAATGACAGTCCTTGAGAACTCAGCTCATGACTGCTAAAGGTCAAGCTGAATCGGAAGAGAAGACCAAACAGGTGAGTCCCGATGAATGTTCTGACTGACGTTCCAGGCCGCTTTGGAAGCTGTTGTACATCAACTCAACCACTCGTCTACACAATCTACACAAGCTGACCCACAGGGGAAAGCTCACGCTGAGCAACTGCAACAAGAAGCCCAGAAGACCCAGAACCTCCTGGACGAGATTACCAAAATCAAGGAGATAGCTAAAGAAAAGGTAAGCTAGCACGCCCAATTGAGCTGACAATAGGCAAAGATTAACGGTGTGGGAGTTAGTAATGCAGCTGCAACTGCCGACGAACTTGCGAGGACTAAACGAGAGTTGGAAGCTGAGAGAGCCAAACACGACCAGGAGAAAGTATTGGAGCGATGGGCAGCTGAGAAATGTGTATGTTCTCCTTCACCACTTGATTGTAGCTGACAATCAGACACCTGCAGAGAAAGGTATGATGACCCTTCCCGCATTTAGAGATACTGATTGTAGCTCTTATTGAACAGTTCAAGACTTCGGAACCTTATCTGGCCGAAGTGGAGAAACGTGCCTCAGGTAAGCCCTTTCTTTCTCGTTGGTTGGTCTCAGCTGAGATCTAGCCCAATGGTCCGACAGGAGCGCCAAGGCCGAGAATGAGGCTGGGAAAGTATGTCTCCGCCCCTCCACAGATTAATCGTAGCTGACAAGCAGTATAAGAAATTATTCAAGAAATTGGAAGAGAAATACAAGGCCCTCGAAGCTAAAATGGACCAACAAGAGATCAAGAGTCAAGGATCTAAAGGGAGGAGTGGTCATGTATGTCCTCAGTCATCTCAGCTTTTGTCCTGCTTATGCTAGATATCACGATCTTCGACGATGGCTCCTGCTACTATCGCAAAGCAGGTAGGTTCTCACTTGACACTAGAATTCAAGCTAACGATTAGCCCGAATCAGTCGCCTTGACTCCGGAAGACCTAGCCGCCGCTGCTACGATGCCATCTTACTTCGACGCCGGATCCGACGAGGAAGAAGTTCAAGTCCCAGTCCCAGTACCTTCAAAGAAGCCGACTGGAACCACCTCGAAATCATCCAAGAAGAAACCCGATCAACAACAAGAGAAGGTCGAGACTGAATACAAGAAAGCTTCAGATCATCCTGATGTTGCCAATAAGGTGGAGAAGTCTAGGAAACGAGGGACTACCGAGGGGCCTGATGAGAGTGTGACATCTCCCAAAAAGGTAAATTCTTCCTGCGTTCGATCGTTTGGAACTAAGCTGATGGTAATAGGCCAGATTCGCAGATCTCCCTTCTAGCGAAGCTGCGAACCACGATGATCTATCTGGCGATCTCAGTCCCCTCCCAGCCGACTACGATGATGTCGAGAATCAAGCCCAACCCAAACACTCGACTTTGTCGAGCCAGAGACGAAGTAAATCAAAACAACTCGAAGTGCAAGATATGGATGAGGAGATGGATGAAACCTTCGTCGATCCACCTGCTACTCAGGCTCAATCTAGGAAACCGACTGCATCGCATTCGCAAGTACCAGCTAAGAAGGGGTCGGGAATGAAGCGAAGTGATGGAAATCAGAGTAGGAAGAAGAATTAGAGATAATTCGACTGGAGTGGAGTAGGACAAGGGGAAGAAGATGTTGTTTATAAATGATAAGTGAATAATGGAGTAATGGGAATCATGCATAAAAGTACATGCACGAACCCCTTACCACCCTTTCATACCTACCTCCTATTTCATACCCTGTGACACCCACACCACCTCTTCAGCCGAAGAATCCTTTGATAAACTCTAACACACTATCCTTTCATTACAGGTCCATTTGCCAAGTCAATAAGCATATAAGTCGTCATTGTCCCTCGGTCTTGGTTCTTTACTTATACCCTCTCGCTTCTCATTGACTCTTACTTACTACCACTTCGGCTTACTGACACCTACTTTACCTATACCCATCACAACATAATGCCATTCATCTACCCATCTTATCGATACAGATCATACCTCCATCCCATGGTCTACAACAATCCAATGATCTACGGCGGAATGGGAATGGGAATGAGTATGCCCATCAACCTCGGCGTAGGCATGGGCATGGGCATGGGAATGGGGATGCCATATCCCGTCCCTACTGCCGTTCCTGTCCCCATCGCAAATCCCGTCCCAGTCCCTATTCCGGCCAGCGCCCCTGTCTATGGCGGCCATGGACAGGGTGGGTATGGAATGACTGCTCCTCCACTTCAATATCAAGTATGTCCCCCTTAAATCATGTATATGAGCTGATAAGTAGGCTTCATCATCTCACCACTCTCATTCTCACTTATCCCCACCCGCACCCCAATCTATCACAAACAATACCCATCATCACCACCATCACCCAACCAACAACAATCAATTGCAACGCAACACTTCCAGATCATCCCAACATTCCCATCACTCGGCTCACTTACATCCTCAAGTACCTAATTCTCCATCAGGTTCTGATCCGAGGAGGGTGAGTATCAAGATCCGACCTAGGCCTTTGAGTATGAGTGATTCTGCTGGCAACAATGGGAGAATGGTTGTTCCTGTTTACGAGAGAGTCGCGCCTGCTCCCAACCATAACTGCCGATGAGCATTATGAGCGATTGAGACCTGTCCTTCCTTGTACAGGAGTTGGTGGATCATGTTGTAACGAGTGCTACTCTAGATGACCATGTATCTTTTGAATGTGAGACGTTTCAGACGTCAGCCTCCAGTCATCAATAACATTCCGATGTTCTCCCGCCGCAGTCGTATAGATGCATAGCAGAACAAATCGTATCGTGGTGGAAGATAATCGAGAACGAGCAAAATCTTTACTCTTAAGCTCATCGCTGCTCGTAGGAAGAGAGGTAGTCGGAAAGCTACACATCAGTTCTAACTCCTTGGCGTACATTTCAACTGACCTTGAGAGCACCTTGCCGAATTTGATCCGTCAAATTCTGAACATCGGGATTAGCCATCAATCTTCCGGCAGCATCCCTGACGCCCCTCTCGAGTCCAGCAAGGGTATCATTCAAATCATCACCACCCTGACCACCTGATGGACCTCCTTCTTCCTCATCTTCCTCTTCTCGACCAAAGTAGGCATTTGAGGAAATCGCAGTGGCGCCAGAGAAATCTTTGAGACGGCTTTGAGCTTCTGATGAGGCTGCTGGGTCGTAGGTTCCTCGGCCAAAGTACATGTCGGAAGAGATTGCTGCGGGTTAGCTTAGTCTAGGCAAAAGGTGGGAAGCTTACCCTTTTGAGTACCAAACTTGTCTCGGGCGACTTGATAGTTGTCTTCCTGGACTGCACGACTACTTGTCAGCCTATGGTCTAAGGAGAGACTATCAGCTTACGCCTTGGGCTGAGCAACGACGGCTGCACCAGCAGTCTGTCCGAAACCAAGACGTGCAGGGGCGACTTTCTCCTCCTTCTTCGAACTAGATCCATTGACAGGTGTACTTGTCCTGCTGACCCGCTCGCCAGCCGCAGCAGCCTTTCTCTTCTCCTCGGCTTCCCTCTCTTTAATCTTCCTGGCCTCTTCCTCTTCTTTGATCTTGTCATATCCTAATCGCTTGACCCTCTCTTCCTCCTCGATGGCTTTACGCTGAGCTTCCTCAAAGTTGATTCCTCCGACTGCTTTCTTTGCGCCTAGCTTGGATGACTTGGGGGCGGCACCGGCGGTAGTGGAGGTAGATAGTCGAGATGAGACGGCTGGTCGGGCCGAGCCAGGGGTAGCGCCAGCTCGAAGGGAGGATGAAGTGACTGTACGCGATGCTGGCTTGGCACCGATGGATGGAGGGGGAGTAGCTGATTTAGGTGCAGTGGGAGCAGCAGCTGCCTTTGGCTTCTCCTTGTCCCAAGTTGAAAAGAAGTCCTCTGCGGGTTCGGGGTTGGGTGTAGCTGTTCCAAGGGGAGTGAGTTCTAGTCCATCAATGTGGATACCCTGTGGGTTTCTATCATCAGCTGGATCTTCTTTCACGCGAACGAGACAGCTCACTTTCGAGCGTCCTCGGCGATACGCCTTTGAATCTCCTCCCTGTACAACTGAGCCTGTCTAGACGAGTATCGTCCCCTGGCATCCGAGTTCTGGGGCGGTAGAAGCGATGAACCTCCGTGTTTACTAAAAAACTCGGTCAAAGACGCGTTTCCTCCCGACTTGATGGTTCGTAGTTGAACAAGCGACCAGGTATCGAGGTTGGTAGATCTATCCGTCAGCGTATGTTACCGGAGTGGGGAGGGTTTTGCGTACCTAACGAAGGAGATGTGTACACCGAGATTACGGTGTACAGAGGAACAGTCTAGACATAGGTAGATTGCGAAAGTTACACTGGTCCAGGTTGGATTCTTGGCTCCACAGTCGAAGCATGCCTGGTGGTCAGGTTGTGCCAATGAGCAGGGTTTAGACTACCTACCTTGTTTGCTTTCTGTGCTTTTAGGTGGGCAAACACAGCCTGAGTCTGTGCTTTTGTTGGATCCATGATGAGTAGGTGTATAGATGTATAGGATGAATATACTATAGATATACGTGTACTCTACGCCGTGGGCAATGAGACAAGTGAGACAGGTGGTGATAGTGGCATATCTCAACGTGATTTTATACAATTTATCCCACTATTAGAGATGGCTAGTATCAACATATCTATGCATGCATATCATTGTGGGGCTATCTACAAGTACTACCAAGGATAAATACAGTATTCTATAAAAGTCAGCTACGCAGCAACAATTTCAAAACAACCAATAACCCTCAGTCTCGCCTTATACTCCCCAAAAACACCCACAGCTCTTCCCTTACCCAAAGGCAGTTCCAAGCTTCACTGTGGCAGCAGGGGTGTTTGCGGATTACCAGATACGTGTTATACATCATGGGGGAGGGGGGGTTAGGGGGATGGAGTTGACTTACTGCTTGTACGCTATATGTATGGTCACTATATGGTGAATTACACCAGAATACTATCGCATACCTATTCAAACTCTGGTACACGTGCAGCACGCCTAATTTCCGATCGCCGTACCTCTGAAAAGGTGGCTGATGACGTCGAATACATTAGAGATGACCAGAACCGGCAGTTATACAGTGAACAGGTCAAGAGACGGGATCCTATACTACTGCATATAGATACATATACTCTGGCCCACATCTCACTCTTGCACTCTTAATACTATCCACAATGCTCATTTATAACGTACACACACTTTTGAAAACGTTCGCTATAACTTACAAAGGTGTGTCCCCCATGTTTCCCCCCACCCGCAGTACTCGAATAGGCTAACTCTGGCAGAGAGTGAATCATTCGACTCTCTATTAGACCGAATCACTCGGAAATCAGGCCTCAAGTCTTCGAGTGTTCAAGCTATCAAATCTGGCCAAGATGGAGGGCTAGTTTACGAGTACAAAGGGGAAAAGTACGCATTGGAGGATGGTGTGTCTTATCGTCAGTGACATGATACCGAGACTGATCATTAGATGACGATCTCGCAATCTTGATCGAGAGATTCCCTGCAGCATCTACCCCCGCTGTCACTCTCCACCTGACAGCCGAGGTCGATGGCCCACAATCTAAATCAACCAACCAGGGTCAAAACCACGCTCATTTCGCTCCCTCGCCTCCCTCGTACAACTCCGCTGCGAGTAACGTCAAGTCAAAGGCCCAGAAATCTTCTGCACAGAAGGATAATCAGCCTCCGTCGGCACTCAAGAACTCCAAGTCCAAGTCTGGCGAGACGAACGGTTCGAGCCCCAAAGACGAGACCAAGACCATTGGCAACAAGCAGAGTAACGGCAACAAGGGAAGTTCCGGAAATGTCAAGCTGGCTCCACCTCTACCTCCGCTCGACAACGTCTCGAAGAAGATTGAGGACAAGAAGGTGCCTGACGACCACGAGTCAGACAAGAAGACAACCAACAACAAGTTGGACCGAAAGACTTCCGATAGCCACAGGCAGACGGGCGAGAAGACCAATGGCCACAAACACTCGGAGCAGAAGTCCCAGAACGGAGGTCATGAATCCAGGAACGGCGGACAGAGTGAGGAGAAGCCTAAAACCGGCTGGAGGGCTCAGGCTCCGTCGATCATGAGCACTCGAAGCAAAAAGAGCAGGTACGGAGGAGATGAAGATGCCGAGCCAATGCATGTTGTGCACGCGCGGAAGTGGGAGGAAGTAAGTGCAAGATCTTCTGGGTGGATTCGTGCTGATAGCAGTTCCATGCCAACAGGGGCGTAAGGACTATCGTTGGTGAGGTCGGAGGTGTACCCAATGGTGAGCTCGCGGTCATCCAAGATGGAATAATAGCTGATAGGCAGTCCGGATGCTTTTGGAAAAGGGTCACAAGAATGTCTACGTTTCAAGGCAATTCGCCATAAAAAACGGCATGGTCGACTCAAATGTGAGCACTTCTATCTCGTGACTCGATGAAGGGCTGATAAATAGTACACTATGGGGCGCAAGGGATACACTGGCCTCAAGATCCTAGGCAACATCTCTATCACTGTCGGATCAAAGACTGGAACTCACTTAGCCATGATCAGTGAGGAAGAGCACTTTGATGTCGTGCTCGGTCGGGTATGGCTAGAAAAGAGCGGTATCAAGTAAGTCCAACAGCATATTCACGGTGAGTAGAGGCTGACGGACAGGATTGACTCGATTGATCAGACTCTATTGACATACATGGAGAATGGGGAGGTTATCCCTTGTGATATTGTCGTATTGAAGGATGACGAGGGAAACAAGATTCTCATCACCTAGTCTCTCTCGACTAGTGAAAGTGTCTATGCTTGTCTCATCTGCTTAGTCTAATCTGTCGGTTGTAGGCCGTGAATAATATAGAAGTTAATACACCATGTGCCGAAATGAATTCTGAATAGGCATGCCAAGAAGATTCCATCCCATATACCCGAGACACGATTGTCTCGGTTCTACTTTACTTTAGTCAACACCCTCTCAACTCATGTCGCTAGCAACAAAATGTGTACACATTCTCGCCTAGTCAACAGACATGACGAATCGTTTCACCATCAGATAGGACTACTGCGAGTGATACATCGTTCCAGCACTCGGGTGTCAAATCAACCGACACATGTCCCAGTCAGGTGGTAAACAACGGTCCGACCACCTTGGACATGACTACATACACTGACCATAATTGACATCTACCTTTCCATTCTCATCCGCTCTCTCCACTCTAGTTGTATTCAAAACCTATCACAATCACTTTATAGTATCATACCCAAAAGCACTGGTTGTCAACGTTATCTAAATCACAGAGTGATCGATACGTCTATATATCCCCCTATCCCAAATCATCAACAAAACTACATCGATTTACATCGATCAATCACACTCTTTAAATCGACGAAAACATGTCACGAACAATCATCGCCGGTCTTATACTCCTTCCCTTACTCGCCACCTCCGCCCCTTTGCCCGAGGCATTATTAAATGGTCTACTTGGCCATGGACATCGACCTACCTCTTCCGGTGCTGGATTAGGTATTGATGCTAGTGTCCACGAATACAAGGGGACAGGTATGGGTCGACCGTCAGGCTATGGAGGTATCTTCAAACGAAATCTCCTAGGTGGACTAGGTGATCTAGGGGACGCAGGTCTCTTGGGCGGTGCCACTCCTCTAGGTGGCGCTGGTGCTGGTATTCTAGGTGGAGTCGATCCCCTTGATGGTGCCGGCGCTGGTATCTTAGGTGGTTCCGATCCATTGGGTGCAGGAATCCTAGGTGGTTCCGACCCCTTGGGTGCAGGTATCTTAGGCGGTACCGCTCCTCTAGGAGGTGCAGGAATCCTAGGTGATTCCCTCGACCCAATCACCACCATCCTCGAACCCGTCACTGGCCCCTTATCCCCAGCTCTCAAACCACTAGCTATCCTCGGTGTCGATATCGACCTCCTCACTCCTACCGATCTCTTATGTGCTAAAGTCGAGGGCGAATTCATCAACAAGGCATACGCTCTGGGATGTGTTTGTCTAGGTCAAGATGGATTATTGTTAACTGCCGAAGCTGGAGTTACGGTTGTTGATGGTCTCGTCGACTGGATTACTGCTCAGGTACGTCTACCCCTCCGTCCCATTGGTTTGAGACTGACAGATAGGTGACCATTGGCGGGTTCCACTCGATGTACCCCGAATACGGTATTCCCACATGTGACAAGAACCAAGACGATGGAGGAGAATTCAGGTGCCCATTAGGTAAAGAGCGTAAAGCCAACGGTGTAAGTGCCATCCCACCTCTCATGATCATGTGCTAAACATGATAGAAATGCGCTCCTATCCTCCTCTCCTCCCCTCCCGTTCGACCTTCCGCAGCCGAAGCAACCCCCTCCCCAAGCCCAGCTATTACTCCCGCCAACGCTGATCCTAACCCCGCCCCAAGCTCCAGCCCTTCTGCTGTAGTCGCCTCCGAACCTTCCTCTGCACCAGCGGCTCCTTCATCTGCAACTACCCCCGCTCCAAACCCAGCTGGTGGAAACAACGGTAACGGCAACGGCAACGGCGATGGAAACAACAACGGAAATAATGGCAATGGAGATGGAACTGGAAACGGAAACGGAAACACTGGCGATGCCAATGCCAACTCTACCCCAGTAGACAATGATAACGGAGATGGTGAGGATGATCTCCCTTATTGCGATGAAATCGAGGGATATTCAGCTACCGATGCTGATGATTCAGGTGAGGGTGATGGTGATGGTGAATGGGTGATGGTCACTAGTATGACATCTACGGAAACGGTAACTATCCCAGCTACTGCCTATGTGAGTCATCCCACACCCCTCCATGAAGCTATGACTGATGGTGATAGGTCCAAATGCAAACTAAGACCGTCACTGTGACTTCCACCGTCACATCCACATCCACTTCTACTACTACCGAGACAAGGACGGAAACCACCAACAACTGTCAACAGACATTCGCAGCTGCTTCTGTCCCCCAAAATGCTGCCTCCAACAACGGCAACAACAACGGTGGTGATAACAATACCCCTGCCCCTGCCCTAGCTCCTGCTTCTGCCCCCGCCCCTTCATCAGACCCATCCCCAATCGACGCCGCTACCGCCCCATCCCCTACTCCTTCCACTCCCACTCCTACCCCGACCGAGGGCGATGATACTTTCCGACCTACCGGTGCTCGATTAAACAGTCGACCTCGACCTACACCCGCCTGCCCACCTGGACAAGTGATGGGAGCTACGATGTGCTGTCGAGCCGATCAGATCGAGCGAAACGGTGAATGCGCTTGCAAGGATGGGTACGCTTCTCCTCACTAGTATTGAGCATGTCTGATGGGGTAGTTTCGAAAATCTAATTGATCTATGTGTCGAAATCTGCCTTCCTCCCCTTACGCTGGTAGGCGGTAAATGCCTCAAGCTCGACCTAGGAGTCGCTTCAGATCTAACAAAAGATCTAGGTCTAGGATCAACATCCGATATCCTAGGTGGTGTCCTGGGAAACAACGGTGATTCTCTAGGTGGAATTCTAGGTGGAGGTGAACTAGTCGGAGGTGGATCCCCATTAGGTGGTCTAGGTCTCTTGTAAGAGATCAGAATGAAAGCACGACAAGAAAATAAATAAACAAATCACTTGAAAAACCTTGTCGTGCTGGTCATTAATGAGTGAAAAAAAAAAGAGTTATTATTTCGTTTGTATTCTAGTGTGTTTTTATTTTGTCTCTTCAAGAGATGTCACAATCTCCTCTATACAGAGTCGAGTGGACTTTGTAACAAATGTTGTATTTACTTTATGCAACTTTGTATTGTACTCTGCCCAGTTCTCGTTGTTGGCCGGGCCTGGATTACTCCTCGATTGATCAGGGATGGATGTACATGATATGAGATATATCCAATAACTGAGAGTCACTGAGGTACCTTGTCTTCAAAAAGAGCGTCTCGGTGCGAGGTCTGCGAGAACCCCTTCTCCCTCCTTGCGATTATCTATTTGAGGGTTATTGGACGCCGGATATGTGGGCCTCGAAGCCTCATACCCTCACAAAGGTGCATACGCTCAAAATGGTGAACTACTGCGAACCAGCCTCTATCATTTCCTCCCAGCCGAGTTTCCTCCAGCCGAGTGGAAGGAGCCCATACCACCGGCGGGATAGGAAGATGGACCAGCTCCCACTCGACCATCCCGAGATCCATATTTCGGCCCAGGTCCACTGCCTGTCTCATCCCTCGCCCGCGCGGGACCGAAGGCCGAGGAGTATGCCTCGACCATGAGCCCCGTGGCTCACGATCCACCCAGTCTGCAACCCTTCGCAAATCCGATACCCACGTACCACCACCCGACCTCTCTTGCCATTCGTCAACCAGCTCTCCCTCTTCCAACTCCACTTCCTGATCTTTCTCCACCACACCACTCTGCCTCATCTCTTCCATCTCCTTAGCCTGACGCTCGGCGGCGTTCTGTCCACTAGGTCTCCTCCTCTCCCTACTTTGATGACCGATGGCACTTGGAGCCCTGGCGACTCGATCTGTTCCAGTCGGGGAGACGAGACAACTTGAGGATACCATCGCAAGACAGGTGTACTGGGTCGGCTTCATAGGCGTTGGACTTTCATGCGATCGCAGAAGAGTGGGTCCGACGCTGGCGCTGGATCTCGCATCGTCAAGATCACGTCTCGGTGTTGGTGTGGTAGGCTCATCACCTTTTCCGTCCCCCTCCATCGAAACTCCTCTTCTTACCAATCCTGTTTGCCGTTCCTTTCTCTTCGATCCGACTACCTTCGCGTCCGCCTTTTCTTTCTTTCCCATCTGTGGCTGAAATGGAGTAACGACTATCTTGTCCTTCAGTCGTGCGTTCTGATTCTCCAGTCCTCGTATGTTATTTTTCTGAGCGGCGATCTTCCGTTTTTGTTCTTTAATGGTCTCGTTCGAGGTGATAACGATTTTGTCTCGCTCGGCCTTGGCCATGAATAAGGCAGTAGTCTTGGCTAGTAATCGCGTCGATACAGTTTTCGTTTCCAGTTTAGATTTGGCAAGTAACGTTGAGAGGTTTCTATTCCCTTCGATCAATTTGGCGAGTTGAATCGATTTCATCTTGATGTCATCTGTTGATCTGGCAGATTCCAACTCTTGATCTCTGATTCGTTTCTCCAAGTTCCGAAGTTTGACTTGTGTTTCGGCCAATTGCCTTCGGACAGCGACTCGTGAAGGGTCGATCATTCGACTGGTTTCAGTACCATCTCTCGGACCAGTGGGTGTCCCGGCTACAGGTCAGCATCGATCCCGGGAGGTGATAAAAATAACATACGAGGAGGTCTGGAGCTCCTAGAACGGGTTTTCTGCGGTACTATGTCAAGGTTGACCAAGGTCTTGTTCCTTGCACTCTCCTTCCATATTTCCATGTGTGGAGCAGATTCAATTTCCAAACATGTCCGAATAGTACCTACAGCCACCATAAGTTGTTTCTCCCTATCAATTGCGTCCTTCTTCACTAGCGCCCTGAGCATGTCGGATGAAGCTTGTTGTAAAGTCTTGATCGCTTCGAGAGGGATTCCAGGTACAGATAAATCGGGCTGGACAATGGTGACCCTCTCGAGAGAGCTCTGAACAGGAGCGGTGCTGGTGTGGACCACGGCACTGGTAGAGTTCCCGTTCATGTAGTCGCTAGCAGTCCGAGATGTTGGTCCCGGAGAGGCAGAACTGATAGAGGAGTTGTCGACTAGATCTGCAATCGTAGTAGTGGTGTGGTTGGAGCTGGGTGAATCATGGAAAGCTTTGATCCTTTTATCGACTCGATCCCTCAGATCTTCGAATGCGCTTCGCTTCGTGATTGATCCAGAATCGGTGGTGAGGCTTGTGCTCAACTTGAACTGGGCAGAAGAAAGAGGTATCGTTGAGCTGAGGTTGGGGCGGTCAGGATGTGGAGAGAGGGTGGTAGCGGCGGGAAAGGCGAAAGCCGGGACTAGGGGAGTAGAGGGAACAGGCACTCCTGGTCTGATTTGGTTCATTTAGACAAGCTGGTACATAGTAGCTGTAGTTGGATATGATTAATAATAAGAAAGAGTAAGCTTGGGATGAGTTAGCATCGAGGGCGTGTTTAGGGGCTACCAGGGGCCAGGTACGATCAATTTCACGCAGGTCAATGCTCACTTTTGCCTTCGCTTGATTTAGCCTCTGAATACTCAGACACAGTTTTACCTACAGCGAGGCTGTTTCGATGGCTGCCTCGTCATTTGCCCCTTCCTGCCCTCATGCAATTAATTGTAGCTGCTCATTATTGACAAGTGTAGTACCAAGACCTCTTTCGATGATTGCGTCACGAACAACATCGATTGCTGAACCGTGGGAAAGCGGATCACAACGATGGCAATGCACAGCATGTAAGGGTGACGGACGACACAATTGGATATGCATACAGACAATATGAGGTATGGACTAGTGTACTCTTGATCGAAGACAAACACCGTCGCCTAGGTCTGCCAAGAGGAAGTTATAGATCCCGGCTCGAATTGAGCCGACTGGGCATGATAATGATCCCAATGTTCCCCTCGATCCTCGTGACCCCACTGGTCAGAACTAGGTTGACTATGATCCCAATAGTCTTCCCCAGGAATCGCATTCACGTATATACCCTCGCCATTATCCACTTGCCCTGCTCCCTCATGACCGACATCGGGATATCCCCATTGATCCTCGCCAGAATTGTCGGGAACCCATCCGTCGTCCGGCTCCAGGCTCTCGTCATGTGCTCCCCCGGAGGACGAAGAACGATCCTCCGTGGTCCTATGATCCCAGACTCCTCCTCGATTCATGCCCTGTCCCTCCGTCGAACCCCGTTCTCGACCAACTTCCTGCCCATCCTCCGATCGCTGACGACACATTCTATCCAATAGACTTCGGGCGCCAGTTCGGGATTCGGAGGCGATCTTGCCATTGCGACCGGAGTTGGAACCGGTACTGAGTCCAGCGGCACGGTCGTCCTTTTTACCAGCACCGCCATACAAGCTGGGAATGTCTTCCCACCGTATAACATTTGATTTGACGTTGGGATCCGGAATCTCCCTAGCGCGATCGTTCCCTGTACCTCTCATATGAGGAGGAAGTTGTCGTTGGATCTGTCCTTCGTTCTTCCCAATTCTTGCTCTCGATGCCCCTTCAGATCGTCCTCGACCTGCCTCCTCTCTCGCCCTTCTGGCCTGTCCTTGCCCGGCTCCTACTTGTCCCGGTTTGCTGACGTTTTGTTGAGATCGCTTGTCCATCGCATCTTTCTTAAGTTTGGTGTTCTGCTTCTCCAGGCTCAATAATTGTACCTTCTGCCTATTGATGCGACCTCCTTGTTCTTGAATGGTTGTTTTCAGGGCGGCCACTTGGGGATCCACCTGGGGTACGATAGGAGTAGGCGGAGGCGTGATGATCGATTCTCGAACCAATTGGGCGTTTCGGCTCTCCAGCTCTTGCATTTGCTTCTTCTGCCTTTCGATCTCTCCTTGTTTCTCGATGATCGTCTTATTCAAGGCGGTGATGGTGTCTTCCAAGTCGGGTTTGGGAGGAAGGGTAGCTTTCGTCAAGGCTACAATTTGGATTTTGGCTTTGGCAAGCTGAACGCCAAGTCGTTTGTTCTCTTCGTCTGATCTTGCGAGTCGGACATGTGTTTCGGCGATGGTGGCTTCGTGTCGCTGGACGGTAGCTTGAGCTTCCACCAGCTCATCCCGGAGAGTGTCGCGTGATGGGCCGGATAAGTTGTTCCCATTGGTTCCTCTTGAACCGGTAGGTGTTCCAGCTGATGATCAGCAGGCGCCCCCTTGAGTATAGGACCAAACTTACATGATGGGCCGGAGGTCGTGGAGCCCGCGTATGACCGATCATTTTGGAGCACCGATGCCCTCAGATCCTCCCTCCATAACTCCATATGTGGTGCAAACTGAATTTCAAGACATGTCCTCATTGTCCCTACAGCCACCATAAGTTGCTGCTCCCTGTCCGCAGCATCCCTCCTCACTAGTGCCTGGATCATGTCCGATGAAGCTTGCTGGAGTGTTTCGATCCTCTCAATTGGAATGAGGGGAACAGCAGGACGAGCGAGCGGGACGGAAGAGGTATTAGCGTTACCCATAGGGCTCTGGGTTATGGCGTTGTGAGCGGCGGGACGAGATGATGTGAAAGAAGGTGTCTCAAGATGAGGATGATATGTATGTTGAGAGGTACGAGCCGACGTCGAATCAGGAATGGGTGGGGTACGCGACGCTCTGACCCGTTTACTGACTTCATCCTCCGGATCGATCAAAGCACTGCGTTTGGTCGACGAGGCTGAGGACAGACGTTTAGCATCTTGTTCGAGCCGAAGGCGATCTGCCAGACATAATTCAGGTTTGACATCCAGGTCCATCGAGCGGGAGGGGTGCCAGAAAGAATGTTGGGAGGCGGGCGGGTTTCGGAGGCCAAAACCTGGGATTCTCGAGTCGTTGGTTTTGGAGATCCCGGATTCGCGTCCGTTTGGATTGGATGGCTTGTTCATGACCTGAGCTGATATGTTGATAGTTGGTAGTAGGTACTGATAGCGTAGATGAGAAATAGATGAATAGGGAGTGAAGTGGTTGTGTGTGTGTGTTTCCAGCTACTACGTTTCACATTGGTGACTACGCAACCTCTTCGCATATCCGACCCATGCCATTTTCATTGCTACCTTCGGATGCGTCTTGCCCGCTTCGCGAACAGCAGGCAAACTGGTCTTGTGTTGATCATCTCCTCATTGTTTTGCCGACGACAAAGCCCCGCCCACGAAGTTGATCTGCTCGTGCTTCTCTACGTCACCGTGGGAAACTTGAGGACCTCGCTGAATGAGATGTCAGTCGTCGTGGTCATCTGCGACCGCTGGACAACTATACCAATTCATATGTCACCTAGTAATTGCCTTTCGCTACAAGCACATCGCTCATTCTTACAAAGGTAAGGTGTTCGACAAGGACTCCAACTTCACCCATTGAGTTCTGATATGTTTTCAGATGATATATTGTGTGATTTAGCAACTGCTAAGACGAGGCTAGACTAGTCTATATAACTCCTTACTCCTATACAACTTTCCAAACCAGGTGTACGCGCATCGAAGACGTACACCTCTCCCACGAATCTACCATTCGGTAGATGCTGGCCCCATCTCCGCCCGGACCGATTGGGCGTGATAAGGATCCCAAGGCTCCCCACCAGCTTTGCCCCACTGGTCATCCTTATCTTCATCCCCGTTACCACCGTCTTCCCCTGGAACGACATGGACATATCCTTCGTCCTCAGGTACAGCAAGACCTTCTCCGCCCTCGACAGGAGTTGGAAACCCCCAGCCGCCCTCCACAGGATGAATTGGACCCCATCTGTCATCGGTCTGGATAGGATCCTCCTCAGGCTCGCCAGAGAAAGCCGAGATCTCACCCTCTTCTCGCCCTCCCTCCTGCTTGATCTCTTTTGTTTCCTGCCCTGGCTCCTGCTCCACCTGATCTCGCTGACCGCCTATCCTATCCCACAGACTTCGACCGTTAACAGCGATTCGATTGGAGCCGGTCCGAGATCTGGGTGGGATATCGATATCGACGCCACCCGTGGCAGCTTCACGGGATTCGGCGGAATGCTCGTCCCTCCTACTGGCATTGGACATCGATGCGATCAGACTTTCCACGGATTTAAGGAAACTCGGATCGACTTCGTTGCTTGCGATGGATCCAGCTTCGTCCCATCTACCATCCAAATGAGGAAGGATTTGTCGTTGGGGTTGTTGTCCTCCGATATCACCTATCCTATTCCCCAGCGTTAATTTTACGTCCCTCTGCCCACCTCCCTGCACATTCGCCCTGTTCTCCCTCTGACCCACGGCATTCTGGTCCTTCTTCCTTGATCTCCCTTGACTTGGCTGGACATTCGCCTGTTTCTTCAACATGGCATTCTGTCTCTCGAGGTTCGACAGCTGTCCTTTCTGCCTATCGATCCTTCCCGCCTGTTCCTTGATGGTCTTTTTCAAGGCGGCTACTCGAGAATCGACTTTATCGACGACCGGCTTGGGTGGGGACTGCACAACCGTCTTTTGTAGTTTCGCATTTCTACCCTCCAATTCTGCTATGTACTTTCTCTGCCTATCGATCTTGCCGTTTTGCTCATCGATGACTTTATTCAAAGCAGTGACGGCGTTACTCAAGTTGGGTTGGGGAGGAGGTACCGGTTTGGTTGATTTGATCGGGATCGACGCTTGAACTCTGGCCTTGGCGACATGAGTTGTGAGTCGATTACTCTCTTCTTTCGATCTTGCAAGTTGGTTGTCCTTGTCTTTTATGGTTTGCTCTTGTCGCTGAACGGTCGCTCGAGCTATTGCCAGATGATTCTGCAGGGTATCCCGTACCGAATCGGGCGCGGCCTCAAGATCCCTCGGACCAGTAGGTGTGCCAGCTGATGTTCAGCAAACGCCCCTGTATTGAAGTCACCAATACTTACGCGTGGGGCCAGACGTGATGATGGATGATTGCTTGCCCTTCCCCTTGAACGATAACACCTGCGAGCCCTTCTGGTCGCCATTCGCTTCATCCCTCCAAACTTCCAAATACGGGATAAAATGGATATCGAGACAAGTCCTCATAGTCCCAACAGCTACCATGAGATGCTTCTCCCGATCCACCGCATCTTTTCTCACTAATGCATGTAGCATATCAGCAGAAGCTTGTTGTAATGTTCCAATCGCCTCGACTGGGATAGGAGGGGTCGCTCGAGGACCAAGTTGATACGGGGTGGTGATGAAGTCGTCCATCGGGCTATTGGTCGGCCAATCACCGCTCATCAAGCGAGGAGTCTGAGCTATGGGTGTATCAAGAATACAAGGGCGTAAGAGATGGGCAGGGGGGATCGTGATTGGCGTGGGGATAGAGGGATCATGTGACGCTTTGACCCGTTTACTGAACTCGTTTTCGTGATCGTCGTCAGCGCTTCGCTTGGTCGAGGCCCCAACAATATTGAGTTCAAGACTGGCATTGACGGGAGCAGGCAGCCCTAGTGCCGATGCTGCAGTCGTATCAGTCAAGCTTGAGGAGGGCTTGGAGTCTCGAGTAGGTTCGATAAGGGTAGAAAGATTCAGGTCTGAATCCTCGAAGTTGGTGAGTTGGGCGACATCCTGGTCGTCGGTGTTGTCTAGCTTTGTGGTTTGAGTCATTGTGTACTATGACATACCCAAGAGAGTAGTTATATAGTATTGGTTGATGTTGAGGTGAAGAAGCAATAGAAGAGGAAAGTGTGGAGCATGGCCGTTAAGGGTGTGTGTGTGTTCCGAGGTATTGGGTTTCACTCAACACGACCCCACCTTCTAATTTCTCACGGCGGTTCCTCCTCACTCTCTGATAACTCACACCTACCGCCTGAGAGTCAGCTCAGCATTGCTTGTGCTCGTCATCTAGCTGGCAAAAGAGCAAAAACATGCCTGTTCGGTATCTTGACACTGCTCGAGCTAACGATGAGAAAGTAGGTGACTTCACCGTATTGCGTGGTGTGGCCAATCGTCGAGGTCGACTGCGACCACTTGTAGAACTACAGGTATGCATACGACATCCAACGCGTTCCATCACTCCAAGCT
Source organism: Vishniacozyma victoriae (assembly GCA_017654735.1). Lineage (NCBI taxonomy): Eukaryota > Fungi > Basidiomycota > Tremellomycetes > Tremellales > Bulleribasidiaceae > Vishniacozyma > Vishniacozyma victoriae. The sequence goes on from JADPYG010000088.1 coordinate 3,889,526, forward strand.
CATCTTCCATCCAGAACTTGTCCGATACGGAATCACAATGATCACCCATACGACCGACCCACGGCTCACAACTCGTGTCATTAGACCGTGGCTATCTTCCCGGTCTGCCTCAATGCGCTCCCTAAACTCATCCTTCTGCCTCAATCTTCTTGGTTCCTGCCTGTGCAGAGTTGAGACACGCATCCCAAGCATCCATACGCAATCTTGACGACTTATCGTCACTCCTTATGCCTTGTACTTGCCCTCGACCGCGCACCGCCATACCGCAATCATTCGGCATGACCCCCTCCACAGTCTTTGGGCCGGTAGGAGCTCGATTCAAGCGAGATGATTCGGAGGTTTGAGCGCATGTCGTCAATTCCATCTTGCTATTTCCGCTAGCGACAATATTGGGATTCTCGATGTTTGGCCAGCGCAAGATGAGTCGAACAGTGAGAGTGGTAAGATTGGTGTTGGTACCTTTTCCGGGTTTGGTAGTGATAGTGGTTTGCTTCTGACTGATCGAGACTCGTGATGATCCTGGGCTCGATCTACGAGGTCCATCGACGATCACAGGGCCCGGCGCATGTTGGCATATCGTGTCGCTCGGCCTTTCGAGACCCGCTGGGATTGCCTCTACCATCTTGGGGGGGAGTGCCGCCAATTTCGCGAACCTCTCGGCTGCCCTCGCCTTCCTCTGGGCTTTCTTGCCCGTCCCTGGCGGAGGTGATAGAACCGCACTCTTCGTATCGGATTTTGGGTCTTGCGGTTTAGGAGTATTGATCATCGGCATTGGGTCCGTTTGAGGAGTGACCGTGGATTTGACCGATTCGAGAATCGGCTGTGTGGAAGTAGAGTCGGCCGATTGCGATATAGAAGGCTGTTTCAAGGTCTGCTCGTACTTTCCGGCGTTGATCCCTTCGTCTTTTCTGCCAGCAGCTGCTCTAAAGTCGGAGCACTTCTCCGGTAACCCCTTGATGTGATTCGCTTGGTTGGCAATCTTGGTCCTTAGCGTTTCGATCGTTGACATCAAAGCAGCCATTTTGGGATCAGGAGTGGGTTTCGAACTGACTTGGATGGATCTGTTTTCGAGTTTCGCTTTGTAGAGTTCCCCCTCGAGACGGTGGACTTGATCATTCAATCCTGCATTCTCCGCTCGGATCGCCTCAATCTCTAGATCCTTCTGCTCCAGTACTGATTCTTGCTTTTGACGAAGTAGAACTAGGTCTCGTAAAGGACCGATACGCGATGACGAGATCAGACTGGACATGCTTGGACCATCGGGATTTTCAGCTAGGTATCAGTATGGTGATGTATGATGATAGGAGGACTTACTGGAGAGTCCTATCCCTCGAACATCATCTATCATAGATACTGGGCTATATGACTCCGGTGTGACCTCTCCGCTCTCCAGTGCAGACGGCCGCTCCACACCAGATCCAAAACATCCGAAATGACATAATCTCAGCGTTTCCATCGCGGCTGGTAAATGCCCCTCCACACTAGCTCGTTCCCCGATACTCAGAGCTCTCCCCATGGCTGTTAAAGCCTTTCGGGCTTCGACGATAGTACTAGAGATTGGAGCGATATCGATATCCGAGTGAGTGGTTGACAGATTGACGAGCTGAGCGTCGATAGTGGAGGGAACATGTATGCTGAGGCGGAGACTTGAACGATTGTCGTTTGTATCCTCTATCTGGCCATATACGAGCTGGGTTGATTGAGGCGTGACGTTGTTGGGAGGAGACGAAGTCGGAGTCGACGCGGGAGTAGACGCATCGTATGCTATCTTCACTCGTTTGGGGCCGTCTCGATAGGATTCGGACGAAGCGGCTCGCTTGTTAATATCATGTGAATTGAACCCGATTCCAGATCTATCGGGATTGATCTCGAGAGCCTTGGATTGAGGGGAGAAGTTGGTGGATCTGTAATATTGTTGATGGTGAAGTGGAACAGAGCAGGTGAGGGAAGTACAAGAGACACTCTCCCCTTCTGTAAATTGAGGGGAATGAAGCATCTCGAGCAAGATGAAGAACGATGAGTACAAGTGAAGGGAATCAAGTACTCGGAGAAAAGGAGGGTTGAACCTAACTGGGCAGTGTGTGTGTGTGTGTGGGAACACCGGTTCCTCGGTCCGGCCTCTGCAGCGTTTCTCGGAAGTTCCAAGTGGTTCATCAGACCATACATCCAGTTCCAGTGATGATACATGTAGCAGTATCCGTGGAAGATGACCAATAGATTGGCATTTCTCGATGTCTCTCCGGAACTTGATTCCTTCGTGCCTGCATCAACAACCCCATGTTATTGTCCAAAAGCCTGCTCTTCATGAGATAGATTGCTTCACGTCGAATGTCCCCGATGTGAGACTAAACATCAATACGGTCAAATGATGTTGATTGATACAGAATTGTGACTGACCAAAAAGGTCTTTCGTTTGTGAGTGTGGGAAGCAAGAGGTGAAATGGCGCTAGAGTCGAAAGCAAGATGATCTAGCCAATGATGCCTCGTCGAGCGAAAGATCGTACTCCTGGAAGAGGCATCTGCGAAGTGATCGATTGCGCCGTGCAGTTCCGGATGTCTACCTTATTGAGCAATGACGCCAATTTCTGGCGATTGCCCAAAGGATAGTCCTCCGTCCAGGGCCATGCGTTTGCAAGCTGCTGATCCCGATCGTGAATGGTATGACCGATGTGCAAAATCATCTGCTCGGGCGATTTGAGCTCAAAGCTCCATTCGTCCACTACTGTATACCTGTCAGTGCCCGCGTTATTCCAGGAAGGAAGCCCACTATCCCACTTACTGACGGTTTGATTGAGAAACGTATGATCGCGCGGAGGTCCCCCTGTACACCACGTATCAGCAATCACAACTACAGAGACGCCGGGCTTTGCAAGAAACTTACCTTGATCATCTCCTGGACTCCCACGAACCAGGCGACGCAGCGTGCTTTGATCATACAACTGAAACAGGGTATTGGCCCAATCCTCGTTCCACCACTCGAGAACAAAGTCTTCGACATTGTAGATAAGGCCTCGTATGGGTCGATACATGAACCAATATCCCGAACAAATACTGTCATCCCATGGCTGATTCGTCAATACACCAAATGGACGATTTTTCGATAGCATATCAAGATGTCGATCAACATGTATTTTGGGACTGCGAAACATGGCATCAGAATCTACAGCGATCAGCCTTGTCCGATCTCATCCCGAATCTCAAATACAATTGATTCTCACGTACCGATATATACGAACCGCTCGACGTCGCGATTGGTGCGCAAAAACCACCAAACAAATGGCATCTTGCAAAAATGTGAAGTCCGCCAGCCGTATTCCCGATGCTCACAGTAGCCGTCCAGTTCAGGCTTGTACCTGACTGGCGGACGCCCATCTTCCCCCTCCTGACTTTCAGCGCACTGTCACCCCCTGGTCCGTCCGACTCACTGGTGCTTCGATCTTGAAATAAACATACTGGGCGCCTTTCGAGACGGCATACAAGTAGTTGCTCCTCGCGTTCAGTCATCGTTTGACGTACAGAGCTGTCGACTTACAGAGTAGTCAAAGTCCAGGACGATAGCAACACCGAGGGATCAAGGTCGACATAAGGATGCCGTGTGTCGGTAGTCAATATTGCGATTTTGCGAGGCCTTAATGAGGCGTACAGATATCTCTGAAGCCCGTATGAGCCTAGGACTAGCAAGAGGATCACAGACAACGTGAGCCTCCATCGCCGCGATCGAACACGCATAACAATGTACAAAGGACGAAAAACGCCATGAGGGTTGACTTTATGTTGGACATTTACATAATGGAGCTGGTTCGTGATCCTCGGCAACTGCGTGTTCTCGGCATAATATTCTGATCGTGTGCTTCCTGGATCTGGAGAAGCGTCGGTGTTTGGCGTTGGGTATCATCTTCACGCAAGAGATATGTAGACGAGGCTTTACCATGACGTAAGCTCCAGGCGCCCTAGAGGATTACATCACCTTCAAGGGCGCTACTTTTTCCGATGGAGGGAATCGCGTGCACCACCACACTCCACGCATTGCCTTCACCTCTATTGCGTTAACTCCAGGAGTGCTACATCTTGCAAACTTCGGTCAGGGGTAAAATGGAAGGCCTGCTGACACACCAGAATTCCCACTGGAATCACGAATCTCAGGGCCCCGAAAATCGGTTTTGCATCCGTCGGGATCCGGGCGATTCCCTGCGGGAGATCTCGTCTGATTGACCCACTCGTCCAACTTCATGTACCGGTAACCGATCGAATGTCCCTGAGGAACAGATGGCTTCGCCAGCCTACTACCTGCCAAGACGAACGAGGGCACGTAATGGTTCCCCTAGAAGCTGTTCGAAGTACTGCTTATTCACGATATCGGGATCAATATGATTGGAAAAGGGGCACGAGAGATGGAGAGGGACGTAGGGCGTGGATATTGGGTAGTACACTTTTGGAGTTTGGAGTCGAGAATATGCAGCTGGTCGATGGGCGGAACCCCGTTTCTGGAAGGAGACATTGCAGGTTGTTATCAGGTGCTGAGCTCCGACAATCGGTAGTGCGACCTGACACGTCAATATACGAAGTCGCAAAGGTGCTATTTATGCATATGACGTTGAGCAAGAGTGCTACAGATGTTCCGCCGTCCTACCAAAATACTCGACGACATCCCTTTGACAAATGTACCACCCTTTATCTCTCCGTGGTATGGGCAGAACTAAGACAGCACACAAGAACGCCAGCCGCAACAAACATCCTATTTCTCCCTCGACTTCTCAATGACTTTCCCTCCTGTGGATTTGGCGGCGAAAGGAGCGTTCCATAAATCCATACGCCAATGCGAAGGCGCATCGAGATCGTCCATCACAGGGCCTTGCCCTTGCCCTCGGTCATGGATACCGCCATAGGTACCTGACTCGTCGTCATCCTTTTTCCAGTCGAGCGGGCTCCTCAGTCCGTTTGCAATACGTCCCGAGTTACCTGAAGCGGGGACACCGACGTGAGTAGCGACATCGTTCTCATTATTGTGATCTGCATCGTAAGGTGATTCGTGTTGAGAGCGCAAGATTGGTCGGACAGTAGGATGGGTACTAAAGCTCGCTTTGTTTCTTGGTCCGGTCGAGATGTGCCTGTAACTGGTCGAGCCTCGAGTCTTCTCCCAAATGGAGCTGGATTGAATTGCGTCGTCGCCCGATACTTCCCGCAATTCCAGATCCGCCGCCGTAGCCTCTTGGATCCTCCCTGAGATCCTGGTCGCCAATGCATCCCCTTCCCACTTTCCGTCCGGTATCGTTCGACTCGCGTAAGTCTCCTTGCTGATACGGGATGATAATGGCGGATTCGTACTCCTCGAGGCGACTGACGGTCCACCGAGCTTGACTATGACAGGGCTAGATTGGCTTGACGAAGGCCCGGCGGGCGGGATCGACGGCAAGTGTGCCTCGATCTCTTCCTCCTTCCTCCTTCTCCACTTTCGCAGGAGGTTTCCGGAGTCGGCCTTCAACGTGTCACGTTCCTCCGTCAATTTCGCAATCTCGGAAGCTTGAGTCTCTATCTTCCGTCTCAAGTCTTCGTTCGATTGTCGCAATGCTGCCAGCTCGGAGATCGGTCTGGGCTGAGCGTGATTGTCGAGACTTGCATTCCTCAGCTCCAGATCCACGAGAATGATTCGTTTGTTGAGTTCTTCTTTCATCGCCCGCAGAGTCTTGATTTCTTTGTCTTCGATCTTGATCGCTCTATCTTGTTCCTGGCGCAAATTGACCAACTCCCGCAAGGGCACGATATTGGACAGATTGATCAAGTTGGTCATGCCGGGACCGTCAAGACTCTTATCTAGGACATCAGCACTTGGTTCCACATGTGTCTGGGTGTACTTACCGAAAGGTGACATCCTTCTGACCTCTTCGATCAAAGATGCTGTGGTTCCCAATCCTTGGCTGCTCTCCCCACTCTGCTGAGCATTCACAATCGCTTTGGACATCGAAAGGGCTATTTCGGAGCCGGGCTGAGCAATGGACGACTCCGTAGGAGTGGTTGTAGCCGTGGTGGGAGTTGGGAGCATGAGATGAAACTCGGTAGGTATGTGTTCGTGCCTCCGACCTAGGTCGCTTTCCGATGGGTTTGTCTGGGCGGACGTTGATTGTGGGTCATCTGGCTCGAGATTTGAATCCGGGGAGCACGAGCCCAGTGTCATTCTGACCCGCTTATGATCTTCTTCTGACTCGCTGGAATCTCTTCGCCTGCTAGTCGAGGCGTCATTGGAGCTATCGCGAGTGGTGCTGAGCGGGGTGAAGACCGGTTGTGTGAAGCTGGAATCGCAGGTTTGGGGAGATCGGAACAAGGACGTTGATGGGGTGCAAGAAACGCCTTCATCTTCCATGGATCGAGGAGAGTTGAGCATTGTATTCTATATGATACGATGTATATGATGCGATAGATATGACACGATGTAAAGGTCAATGCATGGTGAGTGGAATGGGGACGAGATGAAGATTGTATAGAGTTGGGCCGTCCAGGACATCGTAGTTGAATCAACCACGTCCTCTCAATTACCCATGGTCGTTTCCAAATAATGGTGATATGATCGGCCACCACTTGACTGTCATCTTTCTGCTTGGACTGTTGGTCTGATGAAAGGTATATAATGTGATCATTGTTGTGTTGTAATCCCTCAGCGCTGCGGTACAAAGTGTCAAGGTAGTGGAAGTGGACAAGACCGTGGGAGAGTGAGATCGCCTGGTCTATACTTGTGAAACCCTACTCTATGCATGTGACAGGGCTATGGAGGTTCCGGGTATTCACTAGCACTGCTTTATCCAAACCAATACGACCCTTTCTGATATCCCGACCCTCACGTTTTCGTCCCCGCTGCCCTTACTTCCCTCTCGATTTGTTGGGGGAGTAGATCCCGCTCCAAGCTCGCATACGACCTTCCTTGGACTGCTCAATCTCCCCATGCTCCAGCTCGGCATCCTTTTTCCTTCTGGGAGTCGTATCGTTCTTCTCCCCGGAATTCACCGCACCTGTCCTTTTGCTTTCCATCCTTACAGCAGCCTCGGTGGTGTGTGGCAATGTCTGTCTTCCAAATGCCATCCTAGCGTCGTCCCACTTCCGATTGTCCTCTCTCATCCCAAGCGCCGCTCCCTTTCCCTTCTTCCCAGCCGATGCGTTTTGCGGAGCTGTGTTCCTTGCGATCGAAGCACTTGGGTGAACATCCATCGACTGGCCGGACGCCTTGACTCCTTCCGATTGGGAGGTGCATCGCGTTCCAGTCCGTCCTTGAGACTCCAGACGCGCGATGGCTGTCGTGATCGATGTTATCGTACGAAGATCTTTGGCAGGATTTGAATTCGTGATGCAATGCTTGATTTGTCTTATCAAACAATCTTTAGCAGAATTTGCCTGCGTCAGGTCGATTATGGCCGGAGCGAGGTCGGCTACACACTGAACGTAGAGATCTTCCATCGTCCCTTCCCGAAGCTCCTTATCAGGGATAGCGAGACTCTCTTTCGTTTTGATATGCAACGCTCCCAGACGGGATCCCTGGGCGTCAATTTGTTTTCTCTGTTTCGATATGATTGAATTAAGAGCGATAATTTCAGGATTCGACTTCGAATCTTCGACAGAGATCGGAACCTTTGTTTCTAGGGCTTCTCCCGCTCCTTCCTGTGCGCTTCGGAGTACTTGGTCGATCAATGCTCGGTGTCCTTCTCGCAATGCGTGAGCCGCAGACCTGGATTTATACGTCGTCTTGATTTGCAGTTTGAGGTTCCCGATTTCCTTTATTGCTTGCTCCTGTACCTTCCGCATCATCTCCCTCTTACTAGCACAGGCAATCCTGGCACACTCGTCTGAGTCCTTCAATTGTTTCTTCAGATTCTCGACATCTCCGATATATTGTGTTTCCTGCTTTCGCAAAGTGTCGATCTCGGAAACATGGAGGGACCTGACGGTCTGTATCTCATAGTCCTTCATCCGAACTTGAAGCTTAAGCTGCTCGATGGCGTCGGCCAACCTATCCTCTTCTTTCAGGGAGTCGGCGATTTCTCGTTCACGGGTCAACTTGGCGTTTTCGGTCATCTTATCGACCACTCGAAGCTTTCGTTTTAGGTCGGTGATTTCCCCGATTGCCTCGGCCTTCTCTTTTCGCAGTTGGTCGAGCTCGGCACTTGTGAGAGAGGCAGTTGGTTTAATCAATCGAGAGTGGATTATGAAATTGTTGTTTCAGGCGGACAGCTGCTTCTGCAGATTTGTCCTTCTCGATTCGCATCGCATCGGTCGCAAGTCTGGAGGCGGGACTGGCGGCCTCGGCTGATAAGACCGCGTCCTCTTTGTCTTTCAGGAGATCTTTGAGCTGTAAGACTTTTTCTTCCAATAGCCTCTTCTCTTCTCGTAGAACGCCGTTTGAATCGTATTTGTTCTCAGCTTCCAGCTCTAGAGAGGCGACTTTGCCGAACCACTCCTTGTTCTGCTTTCGGCTTTCGCTGAGTTCGGTGCGCACTTTCCCGAGGTTGTCTTGCAGTACTTTGATTTGTTGTTCCTGTTCTTTGATAATGCTGTCTTGACGCTGTAGCGGTGCTGTGGTCGGATTTGGCTTGGGTGAAGTAATCGACTCGGCATTCTTTGGACTGGAAAGAGACCCAGCTATGGTGTCAGCTAACCCCTCTGTCAGGAAGCGGTTCAGGTCGTACCAGGCTTCGCCATTTTGTCTACCGGTAATAATCCCTCAATCCCTTCTGCCCCAGGCACAGATGTGCGCAACGCTTCCTTCCTTGACAATTGTCCGTCCTTCTCAACCACCGCCAAGTGGATCTCCGGCACATCCTCAGTTGTCTCTGTCTCCCTCCCTAAATCCTCAGTCTCATTGGGGGCGAAGTGAGTGTCATAAAGTGACCACAACGTCTCCATGGCCAGCAGAAGATGTCGCTCAACAGATTCCTCCCCTATCCTCCCGATCGCACTCTTCATATTTGTCAAAGCGCTCCTTGTCGAGGATATCGCATCTTCCAGAGTGATGGCGACCTGTACTTCTTGTTGGGCGATTTTTGTAATCAAGGGTTTAGGTGTCGACAAGGAGAGTTGGGGCGAGTTGAAGGCTTTATTTAAGCCCATGAGCTTCGCTGTTCGTGTCCTTATAGATGCAGCATCCTGAGGAGCTTCTCCAGTCGCAAGTGATTGGGCAGGCCGACTTGGAACACCACCGCTACTCTTAGTCTTGGCGCGTTTGCCGGTGGGGATATGAGAGGTCTTGGAGGCGCTTCGCTTTAGCGGTGGTAGGGGGACGATGATCTCAAGCAGATTGCTATCATCTCCGGGATCCGACTCTTCATCTCTGAGTGGAGTTGGTGATGGTGTCGGAAGCGTTCGGAGGGATTTCTCGTCGATTCTACCGCTAGTGCTTCGAGGTATTGCAGCTGGGACCGGCGTGTGGTGATGGGTCGGGTCTTCTTGGTAGATGTGGTACCCTAGGTTGGACTTGGGACCTCTACCCATGTCTAAGATAGGCAATCAACGATGAAATGGAAGATATGTCAAGTTGAGTGAGATGTGAAGTTCAGCGGAAAGGAGGGTCGGTTAATTCGGGGGGAGAGTGTGTATGTGTGTATGTGTGTATAAGCATACTCTTACCACTAATGAGCTCGGCCGAAGCTTTAAGCTCTCCATATCTACTTCCCGCTGCATCTGCTACGATGGTCCCTCGCAAAGACGGTCCGACCTGATGAGTAGTGGTCGCGAGGTTTTGGAACAGAGCTGACAGTAAGCGTCAAGTTGATCCTATTGTGTTATAGCAATCTACCGTGGGAAAGTGACAGCGGCAAAGTACGCTGTTAGGAGGAGCGGTTGTAGCTCCTCGACCCAATCCATGGCCATATGTATATCTCATGCCCAGTATTACTCCTACATATCCTCCTCCATGAAAGTAGGAATAGTGTACCAGCCTCGCCATCGCTCTACTCCAAATCCAACCTATCCGCCTGCATCCCCCCAAAACCATCTTTCGAATAATAATCCCCCCACCCATTGGTACTTGTGTACTGATGATCAATGTGAGGCCTCGACATGTACGTGGATTGAAGCCTCACCTGCGGGGCTCGCGGACCAGTTGGAACATATGGAGCCTCCTTCGGAGTAGATTGTGTTGATCTCTCCCAGTGGCTTCGGGAGTCATACGTATTCGAATTCCGCTTGCCGTAGCCTGCAAAGCTGCTGTAGTCGCCTTTTCGCTCACTAGTGTCACTTGCAGCTCGATAATCATGTTCGATCGCCGGCGTAGTCAGGGTACTGCTTGCACCGCCATGACGCTTGTTCGGTTCCAGTCGAGGACTTTGCTTTTCCCACGATTCTTTCCGAGTCGGTTCGTATCTTTCCCCATGACCACGACCGCCGGCATCCCTGCTATGATCCTCGAGCCGATCTCCGTTGTTTTCTCCAGCCGAGATACCGGCAGACTTGAGCTTCTCCTTCAATGAAGCGTTTTGCGCTAGCAAGCTGTTGATCTCGAACTTCTGATTATTCAACTTCTCGATATGATCTTTGTTGATTCGTTGTAGAGCCATCATCTCGGAAGTCGTAGATGATTTGGTAATGATGGCGGGTCTGACCGCCTCGGGTTGAGCTGAGATTTGAGTGAGTCGAGCGGTGAGTCGTTGATTCTCTTCATTCAATCGGGCGATTTCGTCGTCCTTGGTCTTGAGATCTTGGGCCTGTTTCTCTATGGTGGATCGAGCAGCCGAAAGCTGTCTTCGTAATGCCTCTCGCGATGGTGGGACGCCGAAAGCCACGGATGTGGCAGACTCGGATTCCTTTGGGCTACTAGCGGTTGGTACTGCCGCGTTAGCTAACTGAACATTGTATAATAAGGAGACGTACCTTGTGCTTTCGGAACGGAGACGGAGAGCTGAGGCTTCAAAGAGGCTAGCACGGCAGATAATGGAGTCGTCTGTTGGTACTTTCTCGCTTCTGCGACCGCTTTCCAAGCGTCCATGTGTGGGATAAAGTCCACGTCCAAACAAGTCCTCAACGTCCCCACGGCAATCTGAAGCTGTCTCTCCCTATCATCTGCCCCTTTCCTGACTAGTGCCAACAACAAGTCTGCCGAGACTTGTGTAAGGGTCTCGATCGCTTCAAGGGGCCAAGGTGGACCTGTTGACGGTGTGGATCGAGATGGTACGGTCTCAGCAGGAGTTGAGGGCAGTCTGTTGGTTACGCATTCAGCCATAAAGTCACCAGCGGTAGCTTGGGTGAATGTTGGAGGAGATGCCGAGACTGGAGTAGGAGGTGGAGCAGTGATGGTGACTGGTGACTCGAGTATGAAGGGTTTATGATCTGATTTAACGCGTTTGCCGAGATCGTCTTGCGGTTCATCTGACGCATAGCGTTTGGCGTTAGCGGTGATAGAGAAGTTATTTCGGTTGAAGTCGCTGGAAACCTGATCAGGTGGGGTAGTACGGGTAGAGTGATCTTGAAGAGGTTTGGGAGTGACGCGAGTCAAGCCGGGGATCCGAGGATCAACGGCGATGGGTATACCTTTTTAATCGTATAGAGTAGCTTGAGGTGGTATTGGCATTCTCGAGGTAGGCGTGATATGCGTTTATACGTGAGGGAAAGTGAGTAATATAGATGAATGAGAAAAGAGTTGAAGATGAATGAGGGGCGGCATGTTGGTTGATTCTTTCCAGGATAGGTTGGAAAGGTAAGGTACCATCAATTTCACACAACGCTCCACTCATACATTTTAACTCACATACCGCGGCGGTAGCTTCGAACGCTGTATATGACTCTGTTCATAAGCAGCATCTCCTCGCCGTTCAGTCAGCTATCTTGATGCTTGATCAGCGTCAATGTCATGTTTGAGTCAACTGTTTTGTTCAGGATGAATCGCGTCACTCAACTTAGATTGTTGACCGTGAGAAAGTCCGACACCGTCTGTGGCCTGCACACCGAGATATCTATCGTTGGCATAGTATTCTCGCATGAACAATAAGAGTAAAACTATAGGCAGAGTCCACCACATCAATGGTTCATATAACGTCCAACTCCCCCACCGGCCCTTCACCAAACACCCGCGGGTAACAAAATGCATCCCCTGAGCTCCAACACCTCAACCCATCCTGTTGTACCGATTCAGCATTATTTCCCAAGTATTTACTTCGAATAGTATGCCCCCTTTCCTCCCTCATTCCTCCTACTTGCATCCAATGGGAGGCGCGGATCGATAGGTGGCGGGATTGGGCCGATTGGGGGGGTTCGAGGTCGATCACTTCGAGGTCCGGTAGGTATGCTCTTCTTGACCTCGGCTCGAGATCTCTCCCACGGACTTCGAGAGTCTTTACCCAAGTCGGAAGCGCGGACAGCTCTCGAGCCACCTTGAACTACGATGGTTGTACTTCTACGTCGCGTGCGGACTTCCTTGGGGTCGATTGGACTGCTAACTCGAAAATCGCTTGGGTTTGGATTACTCGAACCGAGAGGCAGTCTCTGTGGACACGATGGATCCGGGGTGGTCCGAGGTTCATTTGAAATTGATCTGGTAGAGCTGAGTCGCCTACTCGCCTTCTCGGCAACGAGCTCCGTGAAGTCGGCCATGAGATTGGCCATTTTATCAAGTCCACCGCTTGTCCTCCTTGTATTGCTCAAAGGCGCCTGCGGAGACTGAGCATGACCTCTGATGCTGAAAATTTTGGTAGGAGTCGTGGGGCGTCTGACAGGAGTCGTTCGACCGTCTTCCTCTCGATCCCTATCTCCATAATAATCGATCTCGGCTCCTGCTCCGTCTCGAAAGCCTCCCTCCTCAGAATCTGTGACCGGGGCTCTCCCGTAGTCAATTTCCACACCATTGTCATTATTTGATCTCCTCCCATCTTCCATTCCTCGTACCTCTTCATGTGTGTCGTCTTCCAAGCCGGATAATATCCCATTTGATTGGAGGAGATCCCTCAATCGGATATTACGGGCGTGTTTGAGTTCAAGCTGCCTCTGCAGATACTCGATTTCCTTCTTGTGAACCTCAATACCCTTTGACATATTACTGATAGACGGATGTCGGACGGGTGTTCCGACAGGTTGAGCCTTCAACGCTAGCGCCAACGTACAACTCTCCCCCTCCAAGTCCTTGAGCCTCGCTTGCAATCGAGTAATGACATTATCCTTGCGTTTAAGTTCCTCCGCTTGCGCCCTCAATTTTTTCGCCTGATTGTTGATGGTAACCTTGGCGGAGGAAAGGTGCTTTTGGACATTGATTTGTTTCTCGACAACATTACGCCCAGGCGGTACACCAAGGGGGTATTCGGGTATATCGGGCTTTTCAAGAATAGGGACAATCGCTAGAGTCATCAGTCGGCTCGAGCTGAATAGAGTGGAGAGACTTACTTTGAGGCTGAGGTATCGAGAATGAAATACGTTGAGCTTTGGGGGCCTCCAGCTCAATCGGCGTGATTGTTTGTATCGCCTTGGTTGCCATATCATTCCCCTTGGGCGCCATCACCATCGCCGCTTCGCGCCTCCTCGCATCCGCCCTCCATAAATCCATATAAGGGACAAAGTGAGCTTGAAGACAAGCGCTCATCCTTCCAGCAGCAGCAAATAATTGATTCTCATTGCTCGAAATCACTCCCTTCCCTAGCACCATAAACAGATCTGCCGAAACGCTCAGAAGGGTACCAATGGCGTCGAGAGGTATCGGAGGGACAGTGGGTTCAGATGCAGGGGACGATTGGTCGGCGACAGCTCCGAGCTCCATGCTTGGCGTTACTGAACTTGTGCTGTTGGCCAAGGCGGTGACAGGAGCAGTGGCGGGGGTGAGAGGCGGAGTTTGGTTCTCGGTTTCAAAGCGATACGAAGCTGATGACTGGAGAGGTTGAGGCGCTGGGACTCGATCCGACGAATGTGTCACTTGGTTCCAGGAGGTTTTAATGACGGTATTGATTGGAGGGTCTGGGATCGTAGCCGAGGACGAGTTCGTATCGGCAGTGACTGGAGTCTGCGGCGGAGTCGGATTCGCTTGACGGCGGAAAGGCGGCGAAGGTACGACAGGAAGTGATGGTGGGACATTGGAGGAGGGGGTTTGAGTTGGCATTGATTGTAGTTTGTAATTTTTCTGCGGAGTATTGATTCCTTGTTCAGATGCTTTGGCAGTGGTTTTCGAAAGGGCGGGACGGGGACTAGCGACTGCGGAAGTCAAAGGTCTCTTCCTACCGAAGATCGCCAAGAGAGCAGCTTCGGCTGGGTTGTCGGGTCTTGGGGCGTTGAGAATTTGAGGTGGTTCTCCTTGTTCGACTGGGTGATTCGCGACTGTAGCGGAGAGCGGGACAGTGATCGCAGCTGCTGGAATCGGAGCATAATTCGAACTTGATCCTATTGAGAGGATTGACGAACAGGGAATCTGGACTGGAGTCTGAGACCTGGAACCGGTTGGAGTATGAGTATTTGATCGGTTGTTGATATCGTTGAGAGGGCTGTTGGTAGAAGGCGGGACGAATCTCGGATCAACAGCTTTCGGTGTAGGAAGTCGAGGAGTGCTGTGCACAGAGGGAGCAGGCGATTGAGAGCCACGGGTCGATACGTCGCGCGAGGAAGTTGGTAGATGGTTCGATTTTGGCCGTTTAACATCATCGACGGGAGTGGTATCCACCTTTCGTTTCGAGCTAGCGCTAGATATACGGGGTTGATGCTTGATTGATCTCGGTGCGAAAGCGGGATCGGTGAACCTACTATATGTGCCGAGTGTCAAGCCTGGGATCGAAATTTCGGCGGGGGTAGCGCTTTGACCATTTCGATTCGGTTGGACGGGGGCCATCCTTTCCACTTGGCACTTATGGGAGTACGCGAGGACAGGGCGTGACGAAGAGTGTATAGTACTGTATGGTAGCTTTGCTTTTTAAGTGAGTTAGAGAATGAGAAAAGAAGTAAAGGGAGCCAACAGCCAGGGTAGTTATTTCCTCTGGCAAAGTAGGGCGAGGTACCATCAATACCACACACTACCCTGCTTCAGTGCACTCAGCTTGAAAGAGCCAACTCTCATTTCGAGATTTGTCCAGCACTATCGCATCTCGTATGCATGTACATTCGAGACTCATTGCTTCAACATCCTGTCGCCTTTCTTCCGGTGTGTAGAGTAGTGCGAGTGTGTATGGTTGGTAGTATCGGACCTCAAGGATGAAGATGGTCCGAGCATACTTTGAATATATACCGTGAGAAATCTACATGATCCCCGCGTGTGGACTCTGTTCCTGATTCCTGAATGGAAATGGGATGAGCACAATCATTCTATCGACATACGAGTACCTACAGATACCGTACACAGTCAAAGCATTTCCTATCATTCATCCAGTTTCATTACATCAGGCAAGCTATAAGATACGGCAGCCATGTCCCGTTTTGTCAGACCGGTATGTCCTACTCCCATCCGTCCATTCTTATCTAAATCACATCCTTCCCCACTCCACCTTGGCGCCCGAGCTGATATCCCAGTCTAAATACCGTCACGTATACGGTGAAAAAGCAAAGACCCACTATGAGAATGTCAAAATCAGTGGAAGTGCTTGGGATACCGATGTCGTTTCCGCAGGTGGGAAATACGTTTCCGTAAACTGGCAAGCGTCAGGAGGTGGTGTAAGTACCAGTCTATTTACCCTTGATGCTGGGGCCTGCTGATGAATAGGCATTCTGTATCTTACCTGCGTTCTCGGCTTATACTGCTCCTTCCCCTGCTGGATTCCCTACCAAGTTGCCGGATATACTTCCTTTGGCTAGAGGTCATACTGGGCCGGTATTGGACACTGCCTGGTCGCCTTTTGATGATAACCTCGTAGTCTCCGGCAGTGAGGATGGCAAGAGTAAGCTAGATCTTCCTCTAAGGCCTGGGTCAAGCTGATGAAGTAGTCTGTATCTGGAAGATCCAAGATTCCCTATTCGAAGGATGGGGAGAGGATGGATGGGTCGCCGAGGATCTCAGTCCCGATGGAAAGTTGAACGCAGGAGGAAGGTAAGCTACACTCGACTCTGCTAGGTCATAAGCTGACCTGAGTAGGAAAGTAGGACAGGTCATCTTTCACCCAACCGCCCAAAACGTCCTCACCTCCGCATCCGGTGATCACCTCGTCAAAATCTGGGATATCGATCAAGGAGATTCTCCCAAGATCACCTTGAAGGGTCATAACGATACCATCCAAAGCTTGGCATGGAACACTGTTGGTACTACCCTCGCTACAGTAAGCTGGCTTGCTTGTGATGCTTGGTTCGAGCTGATGATAGGTATGCCGAGACAAGAAGCTACGATTGTTTGATCCTCGATCCGGATCTGACCCAGTGAGGGTCACTGATGGTCATGCTGGAGTTAAAGGATCCAGGGTAGTCTGGCTGGGTGATCGAGACAGGATCGTTACTACCGGTGTAAGTTAATTCCCTCTCTTGGCCCGTGTCAGCTGATAAGTCAGTTCAGCAGGATGTCGGACCGTCAAATTGGTCTGTGGGATACTTCCAGTCTAACCAACTTGAACATGGAGTCTGTCGATACTAGCTCGTAAGCTTACAGAAGCTTTATTGAGTCACAAGCTGATGAGACAGGGGTATGCTCATGCCATTCTTTGCGGAGGGTAACGATGTTCTCTTTGTCGCTGGAAAGGGGTAAGTGCCTCGTTGCATGTCTTAGTGGGGACTGATGTGTAGTGATGGTAACATCCGATACTACGAGTACGAGAATGATTCGCTCCATTTCTTGACCGAGTACAAGTCCGCCGATCCTCGTAAGGCAATGCGTCGATCGCTGAGTTACATAAATTGACGGGCAGAACGAGGAATGACTTTCCTCCCTCGACGAGCTCTCGATGTTGAACAGAACGAGATCGCCAGGGCATACAAGCTATACGGCTCTTCAGTCGAGCCCGTTAGCTTTATCGTACCCCGAAAAGCAGAGAGCTTCCAGTCAGAGTAAGCTACTTCTTCCGCCTCATTTCGCAAGCTGACAGGTAGTATCTTCCCACCCGCCTACTCTTCTGAGCCCGCCTTATCCGCATCCGATTTCTTCTCTGGTAAATCCGCTCAACCTAAATTGATCGATCTCGAGACCAAAGCCATCTCAACCTCTTCAGCCCCTATCGCCTCTGCACCAGCTGCTAAATCGTCCCCTGTTGAAGCTCCAAGTAAATCCCAATCAGCTCCTGCAAACTACCATACCCCCACCGCCACTGCCACCGCTACTAGGAAAGCAGAACCCGTTTCGGCATTCAAGGAGGAATTCTCACCTGAATCTTCGCCTGAGACTAAACCTGCTGCTAAGGCTGAAGAACCCGAGGCGAAGAGTTTGGAGATTGAACAGCCAGAGAGTGAGGATGAAGAGCCCACTCCTGCTCCTGCTGTTGCTGCTGCTGCTGCTCCTGCTGCGAAGGAGGAACCTAAAGTCAAGGAGATCCCTGCCCCAGCCAAGACCGAAGTTACTGCTGTAAGCTTCCTCCTGCCATGCCCCCTGGTCCAAGCTGACGTTGAAGCCCCAGAATCAGCTCTTGGTGAAGAAGCTGTCTGATAAAGCTACAACCCCCACACGCGGATCAGCTCTCGCAGCTGGCTATGACCTCTACGCAGCTGAGGATAAGGTGGTCCCTGCCAACGGCAAGGTTCTTGTAGATCTGCAATTGAGTATAGCAGTTCCAGAAGGAACTTATGGTCGAGTCGCTCCTCGAAGTGGTCTAGGTATGTTCTTTCTACGCAGGTGGTAGTGGTGCTGATTGAAAGCTGTCAAACACTCGATACATACCGGTGCTGGAGTCATTGACGCAGATTACAGAGGACCAGTAATGGTTCTTCTCTTCAACCTCGGCACGGAAGATTTCAAGGGTACGTCAATTCAACTTGTGGTGCGGAGTGGGAGCTGACGGGTAGTGGCTAAAGGAGACCGTATTGCTCAATTGGTTCTTGAAAAGATCTGTTTGGCGGATATTATCGAGACTGATGATCTTGATGCTACCGCTCGGGGATCTGCTGGATTTGGGTCCACTGGAGGATTTGGGAAAGCTTAAGTAAAAGAGGTAGAGAGAATATGTCTTGTAGAATCGGGAAATGCATATCCAAAAGTCGCGAATATATCCTGGGCGTCTTTCCGAGTTTTCACTTGGCATCCTCTGAGGTACTCTTCCCCCCTGGAACTCGACTTGCGGCTTTCGGAATGGCACGATATTCATGCATGCTACAACGTTTGGCTTCATTTGATATCTGAGATACTACTACAACGCACTCGGACACTGCACTTTACAACCCCCTCTCTCCAACAACACCAACAATGACAGTTATATCTATCCCATCAGTTCATCTCCCACCCTAAAGAAAAGAAAGGGGCATACCATCTTTTTTCCCACCTACAAAATCTATCCCCTCCTCAATAGCCCTCTCCATAAATGGACTAACGGCTCCAGTCTGTTCACTAATCTGTCTAGCTTTCGCACATAAAGCTTCCGAAACGGATTGTGGGTCGAACGTAGGGAGAGGTGAGGGTCGTGCTGGTGTGGTCGTAGTTGGGGGAGCGAATTCCGCTAGGACATCTAGGATATCTTCGTCGTACTACCCATTAGTATTTATGAATGTAATTTAAAGTGTAGCTTACGAGATTATCCATTAATCCATCAGAACCTAGAACTACTATGTCTTCGCGCTCTACTGGAATACGGAATGACATTGCATCTTTCATCGGTTCGTCCCGAGAGTGTGTTCCCACCTGCGTCGTCAGCGTCCACTTATGCCAAAGCTTCGGAGGGGTGACCTGCCTGTAGGGGATGATTGAAAGCATGTTGCATTTCGCTCGTACGTAGAATCACCTCTCCATTCCGGATCAGGAGGAGGGCACAATCCCCTAGATTCGCTAGACATAATGTCGAATGATATAGTAAGGCGAGTATACAGGTCGAGGAACCTCTTATACCCTTCCGTATCAGCTCATACCTCTCACCCTGAAGGAATAGCTTACCTCGGACATGACACACGACAAACATTTCTCGAACCCCCTCTGCATGATCTCTACAGCATCCAATTTCCTCCTTTTCATCCCCTCTTCCAAACCTAATCCATCATCTTCCTGGGTCTTGCTATCTCTCCATGTCTCACTCCATGTTTTCTTTCCTTTATTCCCACTAGGTATTGGTTCGATGTATATAGCATCCCCCTTCCACCATAGATCAATTTCCTCCCTGATGAAATGGGTCAATAATCTCGACCACCTGGCGGCATTTGCTCCTCCTCTCCCTGATTTCGCCCAGCCTCCTACACCGTCTGCTATGCACATTGCATCCGGTCGAGTAAAGTACGCATCTTCTCCCACCTGGACAGAAGATAATTCCGTCGGCGCCTTGATATCTTCCAATGGGAATGTTCGAGGTGGAGGAGGTCTTTCTCGACCAGAAGGAGATGAACGAGGCGGGGTAGGTGGTGGTCTAACTTTCGCGAGACCCGTAGCGCCTATACGAAATTCCAACGAGCTCGAGTAAGTCGAGGAAGCTTTGGCGTCAGGCGGGGGATGTAATGTTTGAGTATCTCGTAAATCCGGAAAAGAAGCGACATAGTGATTAAGCAAAGCATGCGAGGATGACGAATTCGTAGGTGCAGGTGCAGATGTCGAGAAAACAGTATGTTCCGCCGTTTGTCTCGTTTTCACAGTCCCCGGTCCAGGAGAGGGAGGTTGTTGAGGAACTAATCCCACTTCCGGTTCTGCTTGGGGATTGGAAGAAGTCCAAAATGACCATGCGGATTGAGTATCGGTAAATGAAAACGTATCAGATAAGATCGATGGTGGGATTGATATTCCGGGAAAAGGCATTTGGAGATCGATAGTTCCACTCCCACTTCCACTACTATTGGCATTCAAAGCAGGAGCAGTAGAAGAAGCGTAGTTCCGAGTTTGTGTGGAATGGCGGAGGGAATCGGTTATACGGAATGGTTTGGGTGCCAGCATTGTCGAGCGTGTGGGTGGGATTGGTATAGGTGGGATCCTACGTCCAGGTCGATAGGGTATGACGATATCATCACGGATAGTAGCGGCAGGAGTGAATGGGTCGAAGTAGGCGGTAGGAGGATCCCATTGGGGAATAAGTGATAAGTGGGCAAGAGGCGCGATGAAAGGATTACTCTCGTCACTCGCGGTGGTGGAGAAGGTATTGGGACCTGAAGCGGTCGAGATAGCTCGAGAGGTAGAGGCGTA
Source organism: Vishniacozyma victoriae (assembly GCA_017654735.1). Taxonomy (NCBI): domain Eukaryota; kingdom Fungi; phylum Basidiomycota; class Tremellomycetes; order Tremellales; family Bulleribasidiaceae; genus Vishniacozyma; species Vishniacozyma victoriae. The sequence continues at coordinate 3,909,684 of JADPYG010000088.1, forward strand.
TTGCGAGACGATGGGTGCTAGTTGTATAGCCCCAGGAGAAGGAGTTTGAATGTGGGCTTTAGCCTGACCTAATGTCCGGCGCAATTCCCTTCCCATCCCAGGCTTTGGGCGAGACATCTTGCCCTACTGTCTCGATACGATATGTCGAGTCGATGGATAAGACCCTGATGGGGCGCTTGATCAAGTCATATGGCGATGTCTAGCTCTTGTTCGGCTTATATGGTATGTAATGAGGTGCATAGGGTTGTACAAGTCAGTTGATTCTCGTCCTCGTTGTAATTACCATTCCCGGTAAGATTACGATACCCGATTCAGTCCGGGTGGCAAACCACTGTATAACAGTCGGGAAACAACAAATGCATATATGCCTGTATGAAGTACACTATTAACACATCTAGACAGCCAAGATTAATCCGAGGAATGAAAGATATTACAAGAGAAGATCATCAGGAATCGTTCTAGGTCGTGACGAGAGAGAATTACGAGAGGGACCATTTCATCTTTAACCCGTCCAACCATCTCAAGTAGAGCAGATCCGCAAGTGGACTTCGATTATTGATAAGACCATCTTCTTTGACTTTATGATTTATATCGTCCTCACTTGAACGGGTTGATGTCGGTGAAGAGGGGGTGGCGATGTTGATTGCCGGACGGGAGGAGGGTATATGTTGAGCCATCGACATGTTTCGGATATGCGAGTGGACGATGTCGTTCCTGCTCATCAGCTTTGCCTAGCGAGCGGGAGAGGAAGCTCACGATCTGATACCACCCAAGACATCCATCACTGTCTTGTATGCTAGTTCGGGATTGGCAGCTCCAAGATCCGCGAAACCTTTCCTGATCAAATTGAGAGCCTCCAGAGTCTGGGCATCATGATCTTCTCCAGATGTCTAGAGGTCAGCTTCGTCGCGTAGCAAAGGAGGAGCCAGCGTACAGCATCCAATACACCCAGAATGACCTCTTCAACCAGTACCTCCCCAGCCCTTCCCTTCTCACTAACAGGCTGACGTCTCGGTACGGGCGGTATAATCTCATGAGGGGCAATCTGACGCCTGACCGATCCAGAACCCAAGAAATCAGCAGATAATCGAGATGTACGTGTCTTGTCGACGTTCTTGACAGGTCTGACTGTAGAAAAGCTGCCATTTAGCTATGCCTTCGCTGGAAACGTGGAAGCTTACCCATCACCTATATCACCTTCCTTCATTATTGTTCCTCTTGTATTTTGCCTTTCTCGCCATGTGGACTTCCCAGAGGCAGGGCTGGCTGTTGGTGATCCCGATTCCAAACTCTCGGAGGGAGTCTGAGGTGACGATCCCAGGGAAGCTGTACGCTGGTCCGAGCCGTCTAGCATTGGTAGGGACATTGCCGAAGCCTTTCATCAGTATTGATCTCACTCAATGAAATTGAAGACTTACATTCAGAGTATTCAAATCACCACCAATCACACTTCCCTCCTTGATCCTCATCGTTCCATCCCAAACCTCCACCTCTTCATTCTCCAGATCCCATTCTTCCTCATCATCGTCTAGTGCACCTAGATCCAACTCGATGGGCATACCAGCAATAGTACCTCGGATAGTATCGTCAAAGTTCCACTCGCTTCGGACTGTGCCGTTGCCCACAACAGTGGATGCGTCGTAATTCCCAGCTTGCCTGCTTAGTGTTTTGGAAGGACTGTTGTTTTTGCTTGGTTTCTGCTTTGATTTCCAGGTTTGATATCGGGTCACCAACTCGACTAGGTGTGATGTACGACGAGCGCCTCGAATGAATTTATGCTGAAGTAATTCTCGAGCTGTGGCTCGCTATCTTGTCAGCTACTGCGAAGAATTGGTTGCGTTAGCTTACATTGGTAGGTTCCTTCTGCAAACAAGCTTCGATGAAACTCCTGAAATCCTCACTCCACCCTTCCCTAGCATCCAGCCTAGGCGCCTTGGCCTTGGGAATCAAGAATAGTACCCTCATAGGGTGATATTCTGCCAATGGAGGTTCCCCTTTTGCCATCTCAATAGCTGTAATTCCCAAAGACCAGATATCGGCTCGTACATCGTATCCCGCTTGACGAATCACTTCGGGGGCCATCCAGAATGGAGTTCCGACGAAGGTATGGCGCTGAGATTTATGTGATGATAGTTGCGCTGCGACTCCAAAGTCGGCTGTTTGAGTCAGTGATCGCTCCAGTGATGCAATGGACGGCGCACCAAGCTTGACATCTCCATTGTCTGCCAAGAGGACATTTGCCGCTTTGATATCTCGATGAATCTTTCCTTCGTCGTGCAAATACGTCAAACCCAAGAGAAGCTCTCGACAGATAATTGCTATTTGCGCTTCTGTACATATCCCTGGCTTGAGCTATTCTCGTTAGCTTTGGATCAAGTGAAGACTGAATAGCTTACCAAGTCGAGACAACTTCCTCCTGCTAGGTATTCCATGACAATCCAAAGCCTGTATCCTCGAACAAAGGAACCATAGTACTTAGTCACGTAAGGCGACGAGACCGCCGAGAGATGGGCGATTTCTGCTTGAATCTCAGAAATATCATCATCCGTCGACTCGAGATCTGTCATCAGTCACAGCTTGCGCGGAGTTGCTCACCAATCATCTTGATAGCGACAATCTCCTTGGTAACATTGTGGGAGGCTTTCCATACTGTCCCAAAGGAACCTGTCCCGAGCTTTTCTAACAGTGTGTACGCGACCGAAGGGTCGGCCTTCGATGTAGATTCGTTCATTTCGAAGAAGGATGGTGAGGTATAAAGGGTGAGGGCGGCGAATGAACACTAGGTTAAACTGATAGTGGTCGAAGTAAGATAAAGCGAACAGTTGATGAATCAGGTCTGTTTCGTTTAATCCTAACCAATTGCGGCGAGGGTGAGACCGGTCCGAGACAGGCGATCAGGACGGAATCGTCTGAATATTTCGGATGTCGGGCTTGTTGACTCGGTAACGATGATGATAGTGACGAAAGCGATGACGATCTAATGCTGAGTGTATCAGTTGCTGTACAGAAGGGGAAGAGAGGCGAGAGAAGTGAAAAAGGAACAAGGGGTGTAGATACACACGGACGCGTAACCTTGTTTCAAGGGATTAGAGGGGACATGCCGCAACGGACAAGATCGTGAGAGTAGGAAATTTGATGAAGGAGAGGGAAAATTTCGGTAACAAAGCATGATGACCTGAGTCTGCGCATGGGAATGCATGACTAGACACAGTGTGCTTGACATCTCATGCCTGCCTGAAACTTCGGTGTTTGGCCTGTAGAGGAGACGAACGTACGATGACGATTTCCAATATCCAGTCCTATGATAGTCTTAGCTCCCCCAGGCCTAGAGAAGATGGTTATGCTCGTGTCTTTGAAAGAGATGTAATAGTCGACTTCCTTTGTTTACGGTTGGCTGGCTACAGTGCGGTTTTGGCTACGTGGTGCTGAACTCGAATTGCGATTTTCGAGGTGAACAATGATGTCGGGATCTTCGAGTCAGCTGCCGGGAAGTACGCTGATAGTGCAGTTGTCGCAATAGATATAGAGTATGTATGAAGTCTACCTTCACCTGCTTGCTGTTCATACGCGTCTTGATCTTGTGCTTCTAATTCTAATTGATTTCTGGAAAATCATTTCCTATTACAGTAATATTATGTGGTCAGCCTGACACTCATTCTCTAAGGGCATGAGGCTGACAATTCTCTCCTTGCCCGGAGCCTGTCCAACTTTTAGCCGGTCTATCGAATGACGCATCTTTGATAGCCAATCTTACAACTGCAATTTCATTCTCTGTATATACATCTTGCATGCTCAATAGCTTGTCTAGATACCATACACCTCGACAAGAATATGGTGGACATCAAAGGCAAAGGTAGAGCGACAGAGCAGCATCATCTGGACGAGCAGCATTGGGGGCCGTTGAGGGATAGTGAAAGATGGACTGCTGCTGGGGAATGGCAAGCTAGTCGAAAGAGAGCCAAGGCGGATAAGCGTAGTTGGGACTATGGTAAGCTGGATGACCATTCAATTGACAAAGCTCACGGCGCAGTTCTCAGCAGTGGAGTCGCCGGAGGAATAGCGGGATGTGTTGTAGGTCGCGATTCCAGCAAACTTCTTCCTGGCTCACGCGACAGGCCAAAACAGCTATAGCACCTCTGGATAGGGTGAAGATCTTGTTCCAAACATCAAATCCCGAGTTTCAGAAATATGCAGGTACGTGAGATCGCTCGAACCGATGAGACCGGCTGACAAACAGGATCGCCCATGGGTCTGGTACATGCTACGGGACGTATATACCGGACAAACGGTTTTCGAGGGTTGTTTCAAGGTCACTCGGCAACGCTGTTGCGGATCTTTCCATATGCTGGAGTCAAGTTCATGACCTACGACTGGGCCGAGTCGGTACGTATTCCGCTCTGGTCTTTGACGTTGCTGATAAGCTAGGTTCTGATACCTACACCTGACAAGCGGACCCCAGGGCGATTCTTTGTCGCAGGTGCCGTTTCCGGTACGATCATCTCACAGCTGTCGAGATATACTAGCTAACCTGTCAGGTGTCACGTCCGTCCTCTTCACCTATCCCCTCGAACTCATACGAGTCCGCCTTGCATTCCAAACAAACGACGCCGAACGTACGACATTACGCCAAGCCGTCAAATCCATATACAGCGAATCCAAACTCCCAGCCCATACATCCGCCTCATCCTCCATTTCGGCATTCACACGATCAATACCCTTATACCCCTTCTATCGTGGTTTCTCAGTCTCAATCATCGGAATGATACCATATGCCGGGGTATCTTTCCTCACATACGGCACATTGAAACGCTACGTCGGGACATGGTTCCCGTACTTGGAAGAACGCAAGACTGTTCGTGATCTAGGATGCGGAGCTATAGCTGGAGCTGTCAGTCAGACGGCGTCTTATCCTTTCGAGGTGATTAGGCGGAGAATGCAAGTTGGAGGAGTTGCTCCCGCGGGTGGGGTGAGCTGGCGGGATGCTATAAATGCCATATATGGTCCAAAAGGCTGGAGGGGGTTCTTTGTGGGATTGAGCATCGGATACCTGAAGGTCATTCCTATGACTAGGTAGGTGACCTGATCTTGTCTACGAGTCGAGGCTGACCTGCAGTATATCATTCGCCACATGGCAGCTGATGAAGCGCATGATGGAAATCTAGACGTCACAATACTGCATGCATGGTCAAACATGCCACATCACGTTCAGATTCACAAGTGAAGGTCTCCACACTCACATACACTCCTTCACAAACCTGGAATGAAAGGTAAACAACATTTAAACCTCGGGCCCAGAGCCTATGTCAAAGCCTACTGGGAAACTCCCGAGGTGGAGAAGTGGATAGGCTCCCGGCTACCGCAGTGGCTCTTTGTGGGGCTAGGAAAGGATGAACCAGGGTTCTTGGAGTGATAGGTGGGAGAGACGGGAAGGTCGATGGAGATCCATTCACAGACGTTTGACGCCGGTGAATTGGCCGTGTTTCGGGGGTTTGAAAGAGGTTTTCGCCTTCCTCCGACGTCTCTTTGCTTCCGTTCTGTAGCAATATAAAGGTGAGTGAGCGTTCGCTGGGATGCAACACTGACCTCTTTCGCTCCTCTGCCACACCCGACGAAAAATCCTGCCGAACAGCTCGGCCATTTCTAAACCCGCCTGATCTACCGCCATATCACTTGACTTGAGATGGGATTAGACTTCCTCTGTGGAGGAACAACTAAGTCCCGGCCGAAACGCTCCAGATCGCGATCACAGCGCCAATCTTCAGGGACCACACATCGCGCTCGCGGTGACTACCACAATTATTACAGCTATCATCGGAACGATCCCGAAGGTTACGACCGCCAAACAGACTACCCTGCCCATCAAGACGATCAGGAATCAACATATCCGCGTCACAATGGCGGTAATCAAGGTACTCGTATGCCTCGCTATGCTGATGATCAAGACACACCTCCTCCACGACAGACCAGACCATCGAGTGAGTCTCGACCTCAACGTCGGAGTGGTGATCACGGGCTTCGACCCCAGGGTCCGAGTGGTGCTCAGGAGCCTCGATCCCACCGCCGGAGTGGTGAACAGGACTCTCGGCCTCATAGGCGGAGTGATGAACAGGAATCTAGATCTCACCGCCGGAGTGGCGACCCCGATCGACGGTCGAGAGTCTATGATACTTCAGCCCTGCCCCGCACCGGACCCGCCCGCTCTTCGTCACAGCATCGGAAATCGCTTCGCGATGACGAGCTGCCAGCACGGCCTCGGAGGCCAACTGGTCCCCGCCCGACTTACCAAAGATCCGGCGGCCAACGGCCACCGATCACGACCTACACCGTGCCGACCCGAGGTGCGACAAGCGCTCCAGCTCCACCATCATCGCAGACTCAGACTCAAGCGCCTAGGTCGACTTGCGACTCTGGAGGCAGGAGACTTCCTGAGGCCGCGCCACTTTGGGGCAACACTGCCAAAGTGGCTGAGCCGCAAGTCGAGCTGAAGGTCCCAGTGCCCCCGGAGCCGGTCTTTGTGTCGCCCACGACTACTGCTGCTGCCCGGGCGGCTAATGACACCGGGCGTTCCTTCTCGGACAGATCAGAATACACTGTCCCTGATCCCGATCTTGAAATACTCAGCTTAGCCTACTGGACGGAGCAATTAGGTCATGCAGAGAGAGTATTGTTGAGAAAGGCAACCCAATTTGACTTACTTAATACCTACATTCGCTGCCCTTTCGTGAAGAGTAGGTCTTACAGTATACGCCGCATTAGAATTTGCTGACGCTTTTCAGCTTATATGAGCGAGCTCAAGCCAGCTCAGAGAGATGAATTGGTGCGAGTCAAACTCGGATCCGAGAAAGGCGTAGCGGTGCGGTTGTCCGCAGATAACGCCACCACGCTCATGAAGTGTGAAACTTTCCTCAAGGAAATCGAGGATGGAGACTATCGAGCCGGACAATATATGTCTAATCGCCTCAGTCTAAAGGGTCAGAGAGAGGCGTTTCAGCTGTCACAAAGGGATGGCATGCCATTCTACGACAGCGCTCGGAAATTTCGGAAGGATAAGTCAGCATCCTCGATCAGTGCAATCGAAGCCGGACCATACTTTATGGCTAGTTCGCAAAGGGAGCGGCAGGAGTATGAGGCAACGAGGCCGGTGCGACACAAGTACGGTGTGAGGTATCTGTCGAGAACTATCACGAATTGGCCTAATCAGTGATGTTCAGTATTGTGTACGCCCCATCTGCTCTATGCTGTGTTGTGAATGTAACGCATGATAAAGTGGACAGTGTCGGCTCGCTGCCTCCAGTGGGGTCATTCCTTCGGTCGACATGCGCACTCCTCTAACACTCACAGGATGGTGGTCCTTCGCCAGAGCTAATCCTACGGGTTGTTGGAATGTTATTTGTAGGATATCGTCCAGACGAGGGAGGAAGCGGCTGAAGAACTAGTCATGGAGAGGGGGAATGGAGTAAGGCTCGGAGTCGGACGGTCCTCCAGAGCCTATTGGGTAAATCCCGAGGGGATACCATGATAGACTCGAGGTTACCGCATCAGGGAATTCATGGGCTGACAAAGGAACTGACAAGAATCCGTGGAGCAAGGGGCAGATGAGCTGAAGATCTGTGATGATCCATTCATTGGGACACAGTCGGTGAGCTGCCCGATCTTTACAGAGGTCGAACGCCGGGGGCCTTCCTCCGGGTCGGTCTTCTAACAAAGCCTTGCTCATCAAGGGGGCAGAGGACGAGAATGCTCGATTAGTACACTACTGTATCACAACTGTGATTCACATTCACTCATCAAGTCCTCAAGCTCGATCCGGATATTCCTTCGACGATACCCTGCGAAACGTCACAGTCGTTTCGCCGTCTTATCATACAATGCAAAGTCTCTGCAACGAATTCTGCAACTTTGCCATATCCACAACACCAACACCTTCTCGATCCCGTTCACGAAGCTCGGGCAGACATACACATGATCGAGGCCGCTCCGGTAGATCGCCGCGCCATCGCCGCGAAGCTCGACAATCACACGACATGCGATATTCCCCTTCGAGTGGCTCTCGTCGGCGCAGCAGCCACCGTGACGGTCATCGTTCGCCGTCTCTGGATAACTATGACAAACTTTCTAGGCGTGTCCAGACGGATCCCTTTCATCGAAGTCGCCCTACACAGTATGAGCAGCCACGACACGCGTCCACTACATAGAAGATCGACGCTCCCATCGTACCCGGAGAAGGCAAAACTTCGATCGAGCAGACAGACTGAGACGCCTCGTCTGGGTTTCGACCCTCTGGCGAATCGGCACGCATATCAAGGCGTAAACTCTATGCACAATACCAGAAGTCCGGGAGCAGAGGACAGGGGAAGAAGCTCGAGACATCGAGGCACCAACGCAGTCCAGACATCTACGAGGGTTCTTGGAACAGCCACGGACCGCGACTACTCGGTCGACGTAAAAGCAGATGCCAATCGTGGGCCATTCAAGAAGCTCGATGTTGAGTTTTGGGACACTCAACTGACGAAGGAAGAGCAAACTGCGGCAATTGAGGCATTCGAGCACGACTTCAAGTCGGGATATGATGTGAACCTTCATCCTTACTTGAAAGGTGAGCCAGTGGTCAAATTTCTTGTTGGCTCCGACCAGTCATCGGCACAACCCGTACTCATGCTAAGATATATCTAGGTGTGATCCCTTCTCTGTCTGAAAGTCAGCTCGGGGCCAAGTGATCTCCGGTCTCGGGGATTGGAACAGGCTTTTGGATCCCTTGATAGATCTCGGCCTTTTCCCCACCCAGGCCGAGGTGCGTGTTCTCTCATCCCCGGGCGTTTATGGTATAAAAAGAGGTAAGTCTTGAGTCGAGTTCCCATTTTTGATCCCCTCGCCTCTAGTCATACATTAGGTTTATGAGCTTGCCGCCAAGAAGCTGTTCTCTTTACGTATCATTGCAACCCAAAATCATTCACTTGCACTACGATCGACCATGTTTGGTCATTCATTCTTTGGGTTTGGTTCTCAAAATCCCGAGAAGTCCAAAGACCACCATTTACGGCATTCCCCACACCGGGAGACATCACATCACAGTACCCGACACCATCATCCTGGACGCCGAGAGAGGACCGAGAGGCGAGGACTTGCCTCTGAACGTGACTTTTGCGACAGCGAAGATTATGACAGAAGAGACCGGTACCCCAGAGACAGACAAGGTCACGGCAAAGCAAAGTCCCAATCTCGATACGAGACAGAGGCGGATCGAGAGCGCTTCTCCGATGAAAACGACCGCGAAAGAGACAGGAGAGATGCTTACAGGGAAGTGGAGGACGAGAGGGACAGGAGAGGTGTTGACAAGGGCAACGGCGACGAAAGGGCCGGGAGGCAGTCAGAGAGGAGAACGGGTGATCGAGAATATAGGAGCCCTTCTCTCTCAAGAGCTCTTGACAGACAGCCAGGAGAGACTACGCAGGAGATGCAGGACAGAGTGGATGGTCATTCCAGACACCGCCCGAAGCATGACAGTGAGCAAGAGCCGAGAAGAAGGGCCTCATATGGACAGGAAGAGGAGTCCCTAGATCGAAGATCTATGCCTCGACGTCCTCGCTTCACTACTACCACAAGTTATCAATATCCAGATAAAGCTATGGGAGATGCAGCTCCAGGGCCACTCCCAAGGAGCGGGGCCTGGCCATCCAAAGAACCGTCTCAGAGGCCAAAGCCAGGTGGTGAACGATCTCACCTGGGCCACTCGGATAATCAGGATCCGTCCGATCGCAGGTCTCACAGGAAGAGGGACCGTGGACCAGCGCGCTCGCGTCCCCTGGCGCATGACGGTCCCACCATTACACCCCTTCACCGACGATACACTGCTTCTACCACTTCAGACGCTTACAATAGCGGGCTGGCGGGAAAGCCGTGGTCTGAGACGGAACGATCTCTCTTTCCTGGGTTGAGAATCGTCCGATTACCTCCGCCTGGGCCGGTGCGAATGCTGAGCCAGAAAGACTGGGAATCGAAAGATTTGGATCAAGACCTGGCAAGAAAGATCGCTTTCGGAGATCTCGGCGTGACAACTGAGGGCGAGTCTCTTCTCCTCTATGTACCTCGATAAGGAGCAATCTGCTGATGTAGGTGTAGAAGAGAACTCAGTGCCGTACGATCAAAAGGACGAGCTCACAAGATGCTATTTCCCGACGATTGGTGATTTCCAGCTTCGACTCAAGGCCTCCGAGGCCACCACTCTCGCCGAATTCGCCGACATTGTCGTCGGAATGAAAGAAGGCTATCTGAGAGTCTCGACTCACGCTCGACAAACAGATATGATCGAAGTGCCAAAATCAGAGACTTTCCAGCCTGCCAACCGTCCACTATATGTGGCATTTGCTAAGCGACTCGACGACGACTTCGAGGAAGCCGAAAGGACGATGAGGACCATATCAGTGGTGAGCTCAAGTGAGAGTATGACCGGGGCTGGGGAGCTGGAGACGTCCGAGGCCTGGGCCACGAGGGGTCTGCGAGAGCAGTATGGTCGGTTCGGCTCCCACACAACTAAGGAACCCAGGCGAAAGACATACAGATATCCCGATGCTGGGAGTTGAGATGTGAGTTGAAAGAACCGGATTGTATATGGACTGTGTTATGTTTCCTCCTGTGTTCTGCGTTTATCTGTACATACATGTATGAACATATCTACAGTACCGTGACTGCTATCCGTCCACACCTCAGCACCTGGGTGGCAGAAGAACGGGGTCTGTGGAAAATATGCCTCCGGGATACCTTTCTCCCTTTCTCCCTTGGACGCTCCTTGGCTCTTCCTAAGGGTCGTCAGCCATAGGGAACATCTTGCTTCTTACCCCTCGGCGCTCCTTTTTTGCCGGTCTCAGACGTGAATTTGCTCCCATATTATGACCCCTCGACTCTCCTTTCGTCGTTGCTTCTATCAAAGGTGGATCATCCTTTCATTGACATACCGCTTCCCAAGTCATATGCTATAAGAAACTGTAGTTGATCTTCTTTTTCTCTTTTATACTTCCCACAGCTCATCACTATAACCATCCAGCAAACTCTTTTGAAATGACCCAGCTATATCACGGGAACCCAAACAGCATGAGCTTGTCTCTGACTAGAGGAGCTCACTCTGCCACCGGCTTCCCACAAACTCAGCGACGTTCACAGTCCAGGAACAGCAGATCTCGGCAGCTGAGATTGGACTCCAGCCCTTCCAAGACGGCCACAGGTAGCCCTGACCACAGCATGACCGTCGTCAGGTATGTCCCGAGCGACGACGCTGCGAGGTCTGGGGAATCAGGTGAGCCATATCTTCAGAATCTAATTTGACTCATGGGCTAAAGTACGAAAGATTTTATTTTTTCCAACGGTAGTTGGAGGTATAGAGGCCCGAAAGACTAAATGAACGAAGTCAAGGACCACCGCGGCTTCTAGTGGCCACCACAAAGGTCAGAGATGGACGGTCCCCGGCGATCGAGCGGTGTGGCCGCACTCCCAGGTGAGACATGTTTTCCTAGGACTGGGTATTACAGGACGTTAACTATCCTGTTTTAGGTGTAATGCAGCGTGATCGACCCATCAATATACCCACCGATGGGTATCATGAGGGGTATCATGAACTTTCAGCCTACGGCAGAAAGTATCCGACCCAATGGAAGCACCGCATCGCTTCCAGACGACCCTTTGTACCTCACGAGCGCCGATACGGTGAGAGATCTCGTACTGACGAGTACGAGCCAACAGAAGACAGTTCAGACGATAGAACAGCCGTAGATGATGGCTCCATCGAGATGGAGATTTCTCTCTTGAGACCAAGAGGACAGAGACTGTATCGTGATGTTTGCAGGGTGAACAAGTCTGAGCACTCCAGGAGCCAGTCTAGAAGGAGAGATATTTACTATTCTCGCAGCAACGGCAGCAGTGAGAGCGACAGCCACGATCCCGATGGCGGCCGGGCTCATGTTCGGTCGTATGGCAGGAACGGTGTGTCCATCGACCTGAGCCCAGGTAAGAATTACCTTCTCCTTCATGAGGACGAATTCAGGGGGGATGAGCTGGTGAAAGCATTTTGAGGAGGTTGTAAAAGTGCTAGATTTTCCGAGTTTTGAGAGTAGGTCGATTGTAGTTTTGTGTCTACGCATGTATGTAAGAAAGTCAGGTGTTTCCGAGTTTGAAATCAGTCAGGTGGTTTTCACTACTGTGCCGGGTATCCTGAACGTCCAGCCTCATGTTATCGCCCCTGCCGTCGAGCCTGTGGGAGGATCGAGCTCTGAGCTGCTTCGTGTGTCCTTTCTCGATATCGAAGCAGCCTTACGACCCGAGGTCAGACACTGTTGAAATTGGACCTGGGCATTTTGTAGAAGGTATTCACATCCCTCGGCATGAGAAAGAAGACTCTGTTTTTCTCGGTCGACCAAGGGTCCTGTCTTGCCTGAAACCGGCTACCCTTTTCATCTTCGCACTTTTCGCGATGAGTTGAGATCAAAGGATCTCATTCCACTTCCGGACGCGGACAACCTTTCAGATGGAGTGAGTAAGAGGCTCCAGCCATAATCAAAGGGAACGATGCGATACTGTGCACTGCTTACCTCCGTGGAGTCAAAGGTGGGCTTCCTTGCATCAAGACGCCTCAAGGGAATAAGCCCCGAGTCCCTTTGAGGATCATATAAAAGCTTCCCATGCAGGAAAGCCTCTTCGTTCATCACTTGCTCGCCACCGGTTTGGATCTAGGCCGAAATAGTAACATCATTCCATTGAACGTACTTCCCCTCGGATCTCAAGATGGATTTGTGGTCAGGACGTAGCCAAAGGCGTGTCGCGCGCGGCCCTGACATTGACACCTTCTCTGCCTATCAACAGGTGTCGACCAAAACGAGATCTACGCACCGCGACGTGCGTACTCCTCGTAATAGATCCAGACCCTCAGCAGATTCACGAGACCGGACCAAAGCGGAATCCTATGCTCAAAGCTTGCTCCGTAGGTCTGTGTTCTCATTTGACTCGCAATAAGCAGCTGATATCTGTCTAGCACCTGAGTCGTCAGCGCACACCACAAGAAAAGGTGAGAACACTATTCTTTGCTTCGGAAGGAGCTCACTCTTGCCCAGTATACAGCTACCCAGATCCACCCGGGCTCAGCCGAAAGGACGGGCGGGATTCCAGACCCAGCCCCCCGATCCAAGAAACGCCTACTCCATCATATACTTTAGTCCGCTCACGGGCGCCAACGGGAAAATCTCATCAACACACCAGTGAGCGGAAGGATACTCACCATGAGCTCCGTAAGAAGCCCCATGAGTCAGCAATCGATCAAGGTCCCTCGAGGCGGCGATTTGAGTGCGTGGAGGTTATCGGTAGGCGTGCAAAGCCCCCTGTTGGTCTTCCAAAGCGAATTCATGTGCCAAGGAGCTACCGAGATAATCCCCATTGGCAAGAATACGAGCGTATCACCAGGAATCAGCCCCAGACCAATGTCGAGGTTTATGAGGAGGAATAGGTTCGACGTCGACAACGGCAGACATGTACATATTCCCATCTCGATGGTCGGAGCGAGAATCTGGGATGGCCTGCGCACCAGAGACCTGGGCGGCTACTGTGAGTTGTATGTGTAAGCAGTTTGAATAAATATGCATTTCGGATGAGTAGAGTCTGCCCCATGCTTCGTGTCATATGATGTATGTCAATTCGGCCAGGTTTCAGCCCGGACGAACGAGCATCTTAGTGACTTACCAGGCTCTCGATCACGTCGACGTGTACCATGGCCATACACTGGGGCATTCCCTACTGGAGGTACCGATCAGGGCCAGAAGTCCGCGGCGCCGTTGAGGGGGTGAGTTGATCGATGGGCCATCGTCGAAACCCCGAGAGCTCCGCTTCGTGTTGGAACAGGCGGATCCCAAAGGCTCGATGCGCGGTTGACAAGAAAAGCAGTAGTACATACCGGTAAATCACCAAGACTCTATCCGACTCTATCCCAAAGATCCTCATCCTCCTCTGCCAACGCATCCCCCCTAGCCAGATTGGCCGGCGCCACCGGCCGTCTCTCCGTCTCCTCCTCCACCTCATCCGTGAAAATAGGTTGATAACCTCCAGCACCTCTTCCCGCTAAAGTCCTCCGACTCCCTCCTTGTAATTGCCGTTCAGCAACTGCTTCATCGTCTGATAAATCCAGGTCTAGGTCTAGTGCTAGTGATGCCGTACGTGCTTGGGATAGATCGATTGGTTTAGGTGGGTTTAGGACTGAGTGACCGGACCTGCTACGTTAGTTGAATTCAAGGTGGTGTGGGTGATACGTACCGGCGTAGGATGTTACCTAGTCTGAGGAATTGAACGGCATTTCGGATGACTAGTAGGACGGTATCGAATATTTCCTCCTCTATACCGAATCAGCAGAGTTACAGAGAAGAAGATATAGACTTACCTCTAGCACCCTCTGAGCATGGCCATATGAAGACCAGCATCAATGTCAAAGAACAGAATGCTACAAGCAATAAATCCAGGACATTTAATATCGTCATTGGATATTTCTGCTCATCAGCTCCACCCCTCTATCCCGATTTCTACGAGGATTCGCTAGCTTACTTTTCCATAAGCTACCCATCTAGTCGATACTTCCACTACCATCATGCCATTAATTACTATCTCCAGGATATGCCAAACCTTTGGTGGACATATACCCTTGTCTAAATCATCAGCTCTGTTCCAGCCCAGACGACTCACGCGTAGCCATCAAACTCATCACTACCGTCGTTAAACTCAGAGACATCATGATAAAGTAAAATAGTATGTAATAACGACTAAAGATGATCCGGTTCGCTACCCCCTTAAGCCGCTCGGAAGTCTGGATGGTATACTGCGACTTGAACGCCTGCTGAGCTGGACGAGCGGGACGTGCATTTGTCGTGGGCGTCTCTTCATCTGAACGGTATTCAAAGTCGTCTGCCGTCAAGTTCTGTGCTTCTGGGTCTTGTCTCGACATGATGTGTAGTGTAGTAGTTCGTGGACAGTGCGCGGTTCATGACGGTCATGACAACATCTCGCGGATGGTTGTGGTTGTGGCAGTCCAAGTGGCGGTCTCCTTTCATGAACCCATCCCGGGCTTCCTTTTCAGCAAGACCCCAAGTGCTGATCAATCCCTGTTGATCGGAGTGGAGGTATATGTATATGTGCCAGCGTTGTTCAATTAATGGTCAACTCATGATGATATCTGACAAGTTAAAAATCGCCTGTAAGTGCCCACCAAACCAGTTTATCTATCACACTGACTAACGACAGTAGTCGTTGTAGTCGCAATCTCCGTCATGGGTATATTTACATTAGGTTTACTGGTATATACCAAGTTGAAAAAGAGGTCAAGTAAGAGACACGCCGACCAATGGACGCATGCCAGTTTCCAACCATCCGTCGACAGCGACGATGGAAAATGGGCAAGAGCCTCACTCAGGCCTCCTCCGCGAGCGATGTCGGAAATCCCTCAATCCTCCTCTCATCATCCCCTACCTCCAATATCGACACATCCAATTTATACCGAGCAGTCTATAGACTTCACTCGGATCGGGACTAGCAAAGAGGGCGATCAAAGGCAACGCCTCCAATCGATCGTTTCCACCCTTTCAAACCACCACCTCCCTTCGAATCCCTCTTTCGAAGCTTTAGACCATTTTCGAGCAGACAGAATCGGTTCCATAGACGATACAGATCTATTGCCCAAAGCCAGGAGACCAAGTATGGCGACCATCGGTGAAAGTGGTAGGAAGAAGAGCGGGACTTCCACCTTGGGAACGATCAATGATCCAAGCGTGACTTCATTTACTATTGAGCGAGCTCGACGAGCAAGTCTATCAGTAAAGAAGGTGTCGGTCGGAGGAGTGGAGGAAGTCATGCCGTACGCCTCGGGAACTATAACCCAGCCTACTTCCCCTCCTGATCTCGATCCCAGATTCGCTGAACCTATTTCGGTCTTGACTCGACCACCATCCCGAATCGATTTCACCCAACCAGAAGGAACTCCTCGTCGACAAGGTGATCATCTCATCGCTGCTCACAATTCACTTGCCCCCAGCTCACCTACTTTCCGACCGGGTAGGGATAGCTTACTGCCTTATACCCAAGACCCCACCCCTCTACGGCTACTTGGAAATAGCCCTTGCCTCCCGAGACCACTTGAACGGGAACGACTTCCAATGATCGATATTTCTCCCTTGATCTCACCAAAATCCTCTCAGGCTGCAGCCGTTCCTGTTACTCTCCGACAGAGTGAGGTGGTTATCACCAGCACCACCCCAGCTCGATCAGGTAGTAAGAAGAAGAAAAGGCCCGATTCCATCATCCTCGCTCACCTCCGTTCCCCTAAACTCGGTGCACACTTGACCACTGATACTCATAACTCTACCGACTCCCCTCCTCCCATCTCTGACGCTCTTAATGGCTTATCAGCCGGAATAGCCACTTCAGTCCTAGCGATGAAATCAGCAGGAGGATCCACCAACTTCCCATATTCCCTCCCTCCATCCGCATCTTCAGGATCGAGGAATGAAATGCCCAAAACACCCCGTACGGCGACTAGCGAAGGATGCCAATCTGCCATGTCGGATATCGAGAGTGCTGAGCTCTTCCAAGCTTGGAAGGGATTCGCTCCTCCCATACATGTCGAGGAGCCTGTACCAACCATCAAAAGGGGTTTGAGTGTACAAGCCAGTACCCCAAGACCTAGGCCCAAAGCACCTCGGAGGGCAGGGACGAAAGATGGAGATATCGATATGGAGATTGTGTTGAATGGCGACAATCAACGAGCTATCCCACCCAAGCCAGATCATGGATTATCGGTATCTAGACCTGTAGTCGTCTTGACCCCAAACACCGCCAAGGAACCGGACTTTGTGGTAGAGAAGCCCGGACATACTAAACGGGCAAGCTTGACCCCAAGTGTGGCGTCTGGCTCTTCATCAACATCGTCATCGTCAAAGAGTAAGATTACATACCTCGCGGACGTGGTCAAGGAGGAAAGAAGGTTGTCAACTTTGAGTGTTATCAGCACATGAGTACAGATATCAGTATGATCAGATTATTCACAAAGATGCATTCCATGATTTCCTTCAGACCTCGTTCTATTATTCCCAATAGCATATGTAGCCCTACTCCAAGATGATTGGAGTAGTATCTAAAACCCCTTATTCGTCTTCATCTTCACTATCGTTCACTTCAATGACCCTTGATACCTCCTCAGCATCAGCACCAGTGACATCGGTAGTCTTGTCCGGATGATTTTCCTTCTTCCAGTCGAGCAAGACTTGCCAGGCTTTCATTCCCACATCAACCCCTCGCCCCACCCAAGGCTTACTGCTTCCATGTACTCGTTTCATCTCACACAAGACTGAGAGAGGTACGGTAAGGCCCTCGTAGTAGGTCGCATCTTCCCATTGGGGGTACTTTGAAGTCGCGTAAATTGGTTCGATTATCGTCGGATTAGGACTCGTTAGAGTGATTGATCGAGAGTAGGTTCGAGTGTGCAAGAGCTCAGGCGAGTCACCGCACTTGAGGGTCCTGATAACGGCGCCGTATGTGCCGGTGGACTCCCACTTGCTCACCGGGACGAGCTTCGAATCAGCCCCCTCGGGGAAGAATTGGATGATATCGAGACTGTCGAGGGCGAGGATATCAAGAGCTGTGGATTCCAGCATGTGGTAAACCGGTCGGATGTGATCGTCAAACGGAGCGAATCGAGGCTTGTTGATGACCCGACTAGAGGATTTGGCTCCAGTATGGAGCCCGAGAGATTTGAGCTTGGTGAGGAAACCGTGGCCCGAGAGATCTAGCTTCTGTGCGAATCAGCTCTTTGCGATATAGGTAGCAGGGATGACTGACGTCGAGTCTTTCTGAAGTCAAGTCGATGTCTGGCACGGAGTATGACAAGACTTGGAGGGGGGAGTGAAGGTCGTCGTCGCGTTCCGCCACCTCCAAGGCTACACTGAAGGGTATTTCCGGTATGTCGTAGTTCAGATGTTCAAGCTTGGGGTGATGAAGTATCTCTAATAACCATTCAACAGCGGTCTCCACATCCTCGTCCGCATTTTCCAGTCGGAAAGTCAATTTTTTGAGGTTGTCGGCCGATACCAGACTTCCAATCAATTCTGGAAGGGTCCCATCGCGCGTGGTGCGATCGCACTCGATTGATGCTTCCCGTAGAGTTGATAACCAGGGACGTGGAACGTGGTTTGGTTGATCCGAGGTCTCCTGGTATGGACAGTCGCATTGGTCCTCGTAGCCATCAGGATCCCTGTGCGAGTAATCATTTGTCAAACCTCCACAAAGTCTAAAGTATTCGAGTTTTGGAGCTCGCTGGAGTAAAAGCTCGGGGAGAGAGTTGCACTCCCACCTCTCCATGTCTACTGACACCCTGTTCAGGTTTGGAAAGGCGTATATGTCAATGGAACCAAAGTCGGTGAATTTAGCCCAGAAAGATTCTTTTCGAGTCGGCGTCCATTGGTTTCGGTAGATATGATCTCGCGATGTGATGATTTCGATTTCGGTAACGTAGTTCCTAGCGAGACTGAGGATTTGGATGATAGCGTTATTTGCTTCGACCCTAGGCTCAATCACCAATTTCCTGATATACCTCCACCTCTCCAGCCCTCGAGTCGAAAGAGCAACAATCAATTCCTCAGCCCTTCTTCTAGCTTCTGCCCTTCCGGCCATTTCAACCTCTTTGGCCTGTTTCTTTGCCCAAGCAACGTACTCGTGGGTACCATATCGTACAGGTCGAATGAGGACTGGTTCACCCCAATAAGTTGGGATTGAGAGTGTGATATCCCTGTAGATCCTTGATTCGGCGGGTTGGTGGAATGATCGATGGACGTATAGCATGTTGATGGCGGTTTTTTGGTCGAGTTGAGAGCAGATATCGGCCATGAGCTCTTTTGGGAGGGATAGAAGTGATTCAGGAGGGTTGATGGATGTGATGTGTGGGTTCGGGGGGTGGGTCTGCATTTTCTGATGGTCAGCTATGCGATCGACAGAGGCAAAAAGCTTACGAATGAGGTGTGTCTGATGAAGGTACCCTATCGATTGAAGAGAGATGAGAGGTGAGGGTGAGAGAGGTGAGTGACGAATGAAGGAAAGAAGGGAAAGGTAGAAGTATAGAAGGAAGAGAAATGAGAGTATGATGTTGAATAGACACACTCCAAAGGATGTGCACAGACCTTGTATATAAGGCACAATACACATACGTTACATGACATCAGCCACACCTACTGTACAAGTATACATTTAAACAAGCATACCCCTCCTCCTACTGATCCCTTGTACAGGTACACTAGCCTTCCTAATTCTAGGCTTGGATAACCATTCGTTCAAAGCCTGCTTATCCATCTCTTTTGAAATACTCTCGTGGCTTCCCTGCCTGAGTTCTGACGCGTGGCCTAGCTCTGACGTAGGGGTTAGATCGAAGAGATCACGATCGGGTGATTCCTTGATTGGTGATGGAGTACCCATATTGTTGCGGATGAAGGACTGATTAGGTGATGGGGTAGTGGTGAAAGGTGAAGCGTAAGGTGAGGGGTGGAGGTGGTCGTATCGGTAATTAGCTGAAGGAGAATTGGAGGGTCGTCTAGTGGAAAGAGAATGCCGAGGTCGAGGGGGTGGAGATAAGGAGCTAGGTAGGACTTCCTCCTCATCCACCCTGGGCGGTGGTTCGAAAGATCGGCGATTATGCCTTGGAGGAGGGGATAGTCCCAAAGTTATCCTTCCCACTTTCTTTTCATCTCCTTCCTCACCCAACTCCTCGGTATAGTAGTCGGGTACAACAGATGATCGACTATGATCCGATTCTGAGCTCGCTCGGCGCCTCTGTACCAGCTTCGCCAATTCCTCAGGTGGGATGATATGAGCCAATACGCTCTCCCTCCTTACATTAACTTTCCCATCCAAGCTGTTCCTATTCCCAGCAGAAGAGGCAGTATTGGTTTTACCAGCCCAAGAATTGATCGGATCTTCAAGCGCGAGGAACGATAAAGCAGTCATGCCATGTTTCCGGGACTGAGCTCGATCAACCGAGAACGATTGATCAAGTCGGGAAGGGAGACTTGCATGTGGTTCTTCTCTAGCTGATAGTCGTGGTCGGGGAGATGCTGGCGGTGGCGAGTCAAGCGGGGAGAGAGGTTCGGTAAATGAAGGAGGTGTAGATTGAGACATTGGAGGTGATTCACCATTGGGTCGTTTTGCTCGAAGAAGCCTGGTGATACTGTCGGCTTGCTTGAGGGAGCTCTTGATCGACTTGGTCCGGGGAGAAGCACTGGGTAGTGGTGGTAATGGACGTTGATGTATAGGTGTAGGCGAGGTAGGGGGGCTATTGGTCAGCTCTTCGTCCTAGCCTAGTAACGATGTGGAATGCACCTCAAGATCACACTCTCTGGTATATCATGCCTTCCAATCGAATCCGTACTATCTCTACTAAACTTGCCCTTGACCGGTGAATCCAGCATAATAGGAACATCCATGCCCGACATTGTTGATCCCTGAGAAACGACCCTCTCAATGTGTATGTTCAAAGGGGGTAATGATCGACCAGGCGCCCTAGGTGGGATAGGTGGCGGGTTCATGATCGATTTCTCGATAGAATAGTGTACTTCATATAAAGGCTGAAGGGCGTCGTACGATGGTTTAGGCTTGAGTGAACCAGTTTTGGATTTCACACTTTTCTCTGAAGGTGATCGGACCTTCTTGCGAGATTCTCGCCAGGATCTCACCGAGTTTGCGACTTCTTTGATACTCCCCGCCCCCTCTTTGTGGTGCCCAGCAGTAATGATGGTAGTAGGTTGTGAGAATGGAGTGGTCGTCATACCATAATGCTTGAAATTCCGATTATCGAGTCCAGCTTGAATCCGTTGACTGTCCAGTACTCCAAACTCCCATCCATCTTCCATTCCCCCATTCAATTCTTCCAAGATCTCCAGAGCGGTAAGTCGCTCTTCATCCGGGTCGACATAGGTGTTGGACTGCCACGCACTATCTGTGCGAGATGCTATCGATGGAGAGAATGATTTATATCGGGTGGTCTCGGGTAGATGGATGGAGCCTAGAGTCGGAGACTCGTCGATGGTGGCAGTATGAGATGGTGGAGAGCGATTGGTGAACCCGGGAATGACGCTCCTGTTGACTCGAGGAGATTCGGGTCGGGGGTAGAAGAACTCGCGAGGTGATGAAGCGGTCGGAGAGGGAGCTTGATCTCGATTACCAAAGAAATCCTTGGAGGTCGGAGAACGGCGTAGCGGCATGGCAGCTGACGGAGGAGCCATCATGGGCAATACCATCGTATCCCTCCTCTCTCTATTCGTCCAGACAACATCACCCTCAATTACACCCTGTATACTCGGCATCGGCCCATGATTCCTCTGCCTGACTGATCCAGCTCGTGATTCTGACGCCCGTGGAGCTGGGCGGTCAGCTCCCTGTCCCACGCTTTGACCCCTTGACCGTTGTACTTTCGCGAACATAGACGTCTTGTCATCGCCAAATGGAGTGAACGATTGAGTCATTGCTCGTATTTTGGCTTCTTCGTCAAGTCGTAGTACCGTATCGATCGGGTCTTCATTTCGTACCACCTTCATCTCTCTAGTACCAAAAACACTGGGGTCGAGAGGAGGTGGACGTGGTGGTGGACCTTGGGCGGCATCAAAGGGGGAAAAGGAACGTGTTATCGCTTGAACTCTGGCTTCAGAGTCTAGTCGGAGTACCATATCGATAGGATCTTCAGCTTTGATAACTTGAAGGCGGTGTCCGAATATAGCAGGATCGAGTGGAGCAGGACGTGGTTTAGAGCGTGTTGACATGCCGGTCGGTGGTCGGGGTAATTGTTGGGTAGTAGCAGAGGGGCGTCGAGAAGCCGAATTAGGCGGAGCAGTATCGAATGGAAGGAAAGACGTGTTGACCTTCTTATCCTTCTTTTGCGTTTTCTCCTTATCCTTCTTTTGCGATTTCTCCTTTTCCTTCTCCTTCTCCTTGTCCTTTTCCTTTTCACTCTTTTTCTTGACAAATGACCTCATTATCCTTCCTGTAAATTCTCCTTGGCTCGGGGCCTTTCTCAATCTCAATCTCCTCGGGTTATCCTCAGTGGAGCCGTCGAAGCTGAGATGACTGTGACTATCGGTTGAAGGTGGTGTAGGTAAGGCTTCAAGGGTTGCAAGGGCGTATAGATCGATAGGAGTAGGTCGACGTCGTTGAAGAGGGTATGAAAAGTGTCGAGATGGAGAATGTGTAGATGATGTCTGAGTCTGATTTTGAGTTTGAGTTTGGGTCTGACTAGATTTGCTTGGACGTCGATGGATTGAAAGACGAGGTGATGACTGAGTAGGGAATGACAGGAATGAAGATGATAGATTGGGTGTCATCATTTGACCTAGGGGATTGTGTTTGTCTTACATTTGGTAAGGTAGGGAAGTAAGAGTGAGAGTAAGAGGGTTGCCTCGTTGAAAAGAAAGTCACTTGGCCTAGGCCCTTTGATGATGCCCGCTATGGCCATTTAAAGGACAAGGGGGAAGAAACACACACACACCCCTTAGGATTCCATAATTCCACATTCCTGCTTCCCGAGAACGCCCCTATCATCAATCAAACAATCAGTCCCAATTGCGTATCCCATCATCCATCTCCCAGCTTACTGGGCACGCAGTATCGGTGCATACAAGAGGTTACCGATAGACCATCTCGTCTTATGAAAAGGATGAGTGTGGCTGCAACAATGACCCTATCTCCGTTTCACCTGTTGAGGCGTCAGGCACAAGCTCGGACATGTTTATGATCTTCTCCGACGGAAGGATGGGGCATTAAAGCATGACATACAACTGAAACAATACGTGTACAAGCACTATAACTAAGTGGAGCCTCAATCCCTTACAACAGAAATCCTAGTCCGTTTACTACCAGGAGCATCTACAACACTCATAGTAGGTGGTGGACGCTTTTCACCCGGCGTAACACCCGGTTCCCTCCTTCTCCTCTCCCGGATCTCTCGCGCCCGGTCAGCAGCATGCGCCAACTTTCTAGCTCGAGGGCTGTTTGGGTCGTCCCCGGCGAATGGCTTTGTCGGTAGTCGACGAGTAGGAGCGGATTTGACAGGTCGCGTAGCGGTGATATCGGTGACGTAGGGTTTGGCTGTTTTGAGGTTGTTGCTGGATTTGGATTTGACTAGTGGTGGATCTGCCCTGAGGATATTTGCTTCACTGGCTGTAGGGACTGGTCGTGTTTCGGTCAGGATACTACCTGCGCCCTTGGCGGTAGGAGCTGGAAGGCGGGAAGTCGGTTGGCGCTGAGTGTCTCTGGAGGGTTTGACGGGTGCTCGAGGCCGTGAAGCGGCGGGTCGAGCTTGTTCGCGAGAACCACCGGCAAGCACAGCAGGGGTTGGTAGCTTGGTGATGGGATTGATCCGTGTTCGGTTGATGACCTTGTTGGTCGAGGACTGGGTGGTTTCAAGGGTTACAGGAGATCTAGTGGATTGCGATCGCGAGCGTTCGACTAAGGATGAACGAGCAGGCGACCTCTTCTCGCAGCTTTGGATCAATTGCTGGACCTTGCTTGCACGAGGGGTAGTCGCCTGAAGAGTGACTTTAGTACTTTCCTCGACCGATTCGACTGGGTCATCGTCACCGATATGTGTCAAGTCGACAAGAGTGTCCTGCGAAGGAGGTGTGCTGATGGTGCCTTTAACGGAAATGAAGAGCAATGCCAGCCTTTCGATACGGGGTCGTGCAATGGATTGTAGTCGAATGAGCGGATATTCCAGAGTAAAGTGATAGACGAGCAGAACAATCGAGGAGATAAGTTCGATAGAGAGGTCGATAGGTGTTTCGTATTTCTGTAAAGTCGGCTGGATGAATGAAGTGTATATAGTTTCGGAAGCCTGGTCATCAGCTTCTGCTGGTGGGAGGAGAACTACACAGCTGACTTACTGATACCCTAGCAAATAAAAATCCCGCCACTACGACACTCCTAACGAGCGAGTAGACAGGTAGCCATCCAAGTAATTTATCCGGTATTCCTCCCAATTGTTGGAATACAATCTATCTCGTCAGCCCATGTGCGGATACTGTGAACGAAGGGATGACTCACGTAGGTGGCCCAGCATACCAGGCAATCACGCATAGCTTTTCTCCTTGTTCGCTGACCTACTGCTCGACCGTTGGGCCTGATTAGGCGTAATGCCCGAAAAGTATCGAGGAGGTTACATCCAAGCCTGTTGGTCAGGTCTGCGATGCATGAGGAGTTTGTTACCTACCATACTGTGGTAGTCGTGATACCCTGTCGAGCCAGATGATACCATACCCCAGCAACGATAGCTACTGGTATGATTGAGCTCATCGTTATATTGTCATGTAAAATCAACACACACATGACCGCTGAAATCACTCGCGTCAATGCATCCATTTGGGATTAAATGTAATTAAATGATAGCAAATAATAATCATTCAAATCAGGCCAAACCCCACTCGTTGACTATGTTCTCGCTTGTTCTCTCTCTCCTTCTCTCAGTCACATTTCTACCTTTCTCTTCTCTTCTCTCTATATCACATTTGTATTCATCATGTCCGGAGTGGACTATCAGCAATTCGTAGGGTATGTCAGCTCCACCTCCCTCTGCAAACAAGCTGACCATCAGGAAACCATTTCAGGTTATCTCTCATCTCGGTATTCGATATACCGGGATATTCGATCATATCGATCAACAAGCACAAACTGTTTGTTTGGGTTCTGGTAAGCTTATGGAGTCTGATATTACAGCATTGAGCTGACGATTAGTTTGGAACTGGGGTACAGAAGATCGTCCTGTAGCAAAGAAGTTTCCACCAACGAAAAAGAACCTAGGATGGGTCCGATTCAAGTAAGCTGTTTCGGCCACCTCGTTGGCTCATGAGCTGACAGTACAGGACAGACGGGATTGAATCCCTCTCTGTGATTGAGAATTACGTTGAACCGAATTACGAAAATGAAGCTCAAATGGCTGATCCAACCCTACTCTCAGTTGTAAGTGTTCTCGTCATCCTCCTCCTCCACTCATCTCTCGAGAGGGCTTCTACAAGCCTCTACCCTCCCTCTTACCTTCCTGATGAAACATTTTTCGGATGTAATTGCCTTCGGGCTACTGTCCGAGAGCGCAAAACCCATGTGGACAACTCCGTTGCCTTCCTTCTGATCTATCAATCCCCTTCAGCTGTCTATCTTTCGATCGAGACTGTAGCTGACGTATAGAGCGAAACTAGGCCAGGTGGACCGTCAAGGACACCTTATAGTAATGGCGCACCCCAACCCCCATCCCATCAACAACAATATCAACAACCCCCTCCTCCTCAGCAGTCACGATTCTCACCACCACCTCAATCCGCTCGTCATGACCTCCCATCCCGACCTCCTAAGCAGGAACGTCAATCATCCATCTCTACAACCATGGATCGAGTCCAGCAATCCCTCTCTGATCTCGCTACTCGACCTGGTGCCGTCCCAAATACCGAGTTCGACTTCTCATCTACTCGTCAATTCGAAGAGAACCGAGAAGATCATCGTTCGGCGGCGGACAGCGACCAAGCGGGATCATCTCGACCACAAGCTGCTCGAGCTCCGCAGGAGAAGAAGCCCTCTGCATACAAGAAGTCGGATGATTTCTTTGATTCTCTATCCAGCGAGACGGCCAAGGTGGGCAGGAACGAGGAGAGGGGAAGGAATCTCGATACCTTTGGTGAGGCTGGTGGGTACAGGACAGATGAACATGTAAATCACCGAGGAGGTCGAGGTGGGCGAGGTGGTTTCGGAGGAAGGGGTGGATTCGGACCTCGAGGAGGCTATGGCCAGCAAGGCCAGAATGGTGGAGGATACGGCGGACGAGGTGGAGGACGAGGAGGCTATGATGGGTACAACAACAATGGTCGTGGAGGTGGGGGTGGTGGACGAGGATTTGGCGGGGAGGGAGGGTTCAGGGGCGGTCGACCTAACAGGGGTCTCGCATCTACCCAGGCCGCTTTCGACTAGATGGGAAGGTACAATGAAGGAAAAGTAAATGGCAAGAAGGGAATCGTAGATCATCAAGAAGGGAATCAATAAGTATTGTATATGACGACAAGACCAAAGGTCAAGATTTATAAAGCATGGTAGTCTATCTATAACATGGCAACAGTTGTCACAGCATGAATGAATGTATATAACGTCCAACTATAGTTCTGCCTTGACTGATCGAACAGCCTTGACTCCCTCACTCCATACGAAATCAATGATTCCAGCTAGACCATTCCTGATGAATTCGTTGTTTCGCCAAACACTCCTCCATCCCATAGCTAGCCCTGCACCGAATACAACACCACCAATAACTTGCTCAGGTGTATGGTATCCAAGTTTCACACGACTCCAAATCCCTCCTAGCCAGTAGGCAACAAGGAACCCTATAAATCCATTCGAATAGAAGAATCCTTCGAAATCAACCACGAATCCTCCTATTCGTATCGCATTAGATACAGAGCCAGTAGGTGTGGAGAGTAGGATGGGGAGTAGGTAGAAGAAATAGAATGATAAGGCCGTAGCGTGAGTCGAAGGGAATCCGTATGTCTTCTTTGGCCTGACGGGGGATGGTGAAGATTCTTTAGGTGGTGGTCTTGGATCACGGATGAATCCTTTTACTAGCTTTGCTACTTACTTAGCCATCACACTGTGCGTGAGCTGAGGGTAGGAATGACGGACCGGTGAGAGAAGATCCGAGAGCGCCAATGGAGAACCATGCGACATGGGCATTTCTGGTGAGGATAAGAACGAGGGCTGTGGAAGCTGTTACTGTTACGTGTGTCTTCGATTAGCTTTACTTTCCAAATGCAAATTGGACACTTACTTGGTCAAAGAACCATAGGATAGTCGAGGGGTATTGACTTGGTTTCTTTGGCTTGAATAGACCCATGACTGCAATGGCGAGAATATGTACAGGATGAAGACTAAACTGGCTTAGATTGTAAATCGTCATAATCGTCCGTGACGCGGATCTTTGTCAGGCTTAAGTTACGCGACCACAAACAATCATGGATGGAGGAGTGTCCTTGACGCCAGCGTCGGATCTCATGATATAGTGTTATGTCTTTATGATATATGGTATACCGAGACTCCTTATAAGCTATTGAACGCAGAATCCGATCAAGCTAACTATCCTGACCAAAGATTCCAGTACACCTTGAAGGTATGCCCTATCAGCCAAACGTTGAGGATCTTTCAAAGAGGCTCGAAGCATCTTGCGGACTGCCTCGGGACCATTGTATTGACAGGCAAACGCAAGGATGATGTGGCCAGTGGCTGCTGATGGGACATTGTTGGGGATCTTGATGGTGAGCTTTGGTCGTATTGGGGATGGACTCACGATTCTAAGACACAGCTTGTACGGTCGATCATATACCGTCTTGTTGGCCCTTGGGACAGCTTGAAGTCTTGGAATTTGGTTTTCTTTGATATCTTGCGTAGCATGAGCAGCAATGCGGATCACTTTCACTTGCTGTGGGATGAGCCTCATCTACAGTGACGTGGTGGTACTCACCTCCTCAAGCCCAATGATCTCCTCTCCGGAGACTACGGCAGTGATCCTCTCGCGCTGGTGATCCACTATCACCAAAGACCAGTAGCCATCTTGCAGTATTGGAATGGCAAAATCTTCGTCAAACAGGTCGGCCTAGGATGTGAGCTTTGGCTTTGCTCAGACACATCTAATCTTACTTACCTTGTATGAGACGCCTACGAATTTCATGATCTGAGAGAACTTCTCCCCTTGTGCACAAAGGTGCAGCAACTTAGGCCAAAAGGTGGTTGGGAGGATATGTTGATATTGTTGCCCTGGGGGATAGAATGTTGCCATATGAAGAAGTCGTTCCATGGCTGAAACCAACAGGGTATCGTGGGGACCACTCAGGACATTGGGATCAATGTCGATCCAGTCGATCTGAGGTAGGCTAGATTCTCCCGTGGAAGAGCGAGTGTCAGGCTCGCCAGACCAGCTATCAGACTCGTGATCTTGATGATGATACAGTTCCGGAGATCCAGATTCCTGAATTGGTTAGGCCGGACTGAGTAGATGGCAGCTGACTCACCGATTTACACGTTGCCTGGTCGGCCGTAGCCACGCTTCCTGCTGTTGCTTCCTTTGGATATCCACCGATTTCGTCACCAAGGGACGTTTGATTGTTGTGGTCGTCATACATGTTGTAGTCCAAGGATCCAGTGCTCGCCTCTGGCACTCTGAGTCCTGCCTCTACTGCGGGCTTCGAGATAGTGTGGCCAGTGCGCACTTGTTCCCATCCAATGTAGGTCATTTCCTCTTTGCTCTCGGAACCTTGATCATATGTATCTTCTTGTCCATGAGACGGGGGCGTGGGCTCATTCGTTGGTGTTGGATGTCGATCAAGGGCATCGAGCACCATCGGAGTATCAATGTCGCTATACTGGATGGTGATATCCGTCCCGTAGACATGGTCTTCGTGCTCCTGGGCTTGGCTCGATGGGCCGGCATCATGAGAACGAATAGATGGCGATCTGGCGGAGAGAGTGGTGGCTGTGGGATGATTTGGCCTGGTGTCCGTATCGCGTGTCCCCGCGGGTTCGGAAACATTCTGAGACGTCAGCAGGCGCTCCAGCCACAGACCGATTGACTCGAGGTATGACGCACCAGAACATCAGCGCTTGAATCTATGTCGTCACCGTATGATCCATTGTCATGAACCTCAGGCAATAACCTCCTTCGTCTTGGTGGAATGTGTACGCCTTTTAGACCTCGTCTTGCTTTCACGGTTGACCTCCACTGATATCCGCCACCGTCTTCCCTTTGCACCCAGATGTACTTCGCTGTGGAAGTTTGAGAGCTGAGAGAGCATCTCCTTCTCGGGCCGCACTGTTCACAGGAAACTAAGAAAAGGCCTCCAGTATCGGGCGCCCTCAAGCTAGTATCCAAGAATTTACATAAATGCCCATCAAAGTCACAGCGTTGACACCGGAAGAGGGGATCGACATTGGACCACATCCCCTCAACATCAATCGACCAGCCTCGTGCTTGTAGCCACATCTCATCGACCAGATTGCGCCGGTACAAACGCCTGGTTGGTGTAGTCGAAGTGCTTTTGGTTTGAGACACCGTCAAGGTTTTGCTGCGAGCGTCCGGGATCTTACCTGAGGATCGGGCTACTGAAAGCGACGTCACAGCAGACCAACTTGCAGGTGTTTTGGACTCGGGTTGATGGAATTTTGGGTGGAGTAGACCATAGGCAGCGAATGCGGGACAATCATTCTCGAAGACTTTCAAATATGGTCCAGCCCAATATGTTTTATCTGTGGAATTATTCTGGAAGGGGTCGGCATGGATCCTCACGTAACCCAGAGCAGAGACTCACCGTGTACCACTGAGCAAAGAATACCTGACGGTCACTCCTTGACCAATTGTGCTTTCTCATGGCGTCTCGTACTTTGAGGTATTTTGTGTGTAGCTCGTAAGGGATGACCTGGCCATTCGGCTCAACGATGCCGGATGGATTGCCTTGATCGTTCGGTAATATTTCCTGCTTTGCAACGCATTCCTCTAGCCAAGATACCGATACCAAGTACTGCGAGTGGACATCTTCATTGGCTCCTCTATTCAATGACTTGGGGAGGCTCGGATCGGATGCTTGAAGTGGATCCGGAATAATGATGAGGTCAATCGCTAGAAGGGGTGGTATGGATAGGGTATCCACAAACTGCCAAGTGGCTCCTTGTGACTGGTTGTCAGTCTGGTTCACTGTATATGATCAGCATGCTTACCGTGACCAGTGCTTGACAAGATAAGTATTTGTATGGAGCGCACCATTTCTTCAGAGTGTAGAATGTATATCCATCAAAAAGGGGCGGCATCTCGTGATCACTACTGATCAGGTAGAACCAAATGATCAATCTATGGGCCCTGGCTCACCTGCATGGTCCGATGAAAGCGTATGTGACCTATAAGCCTGAGCCAGGTGTAAGTGTATTTTGTGGTAGTAGTTATACATTTTAGAGATCCTCTCTAGCCCCATCAACGATATTCCAATGTAGGTTGATTGATTCATGTTTCAATGGGGTGGGGGTCGTGTTACAAGTTCGGAAAGATCCGGTGAAATGGTGAAGTGGAAAGTTGATCCGGGTAGAGATTCATGGCCACTCTACTCTACTTTACATCGGACAAGTCTATATCATACAATACCCTCATACCCTAATCTATACCACCAGCCCCTCAAAAAACCCCCAAAAATCTATCAGGTGTAATCAAAATGCCTCAGGAAGCTTGTATACAGATCAAAGAGGAATTAGTAGCTTGTGTGATTCGATCAGATTGGTGAGTTCCGGATCTGTATTCACCTTCTCCCTCTACTTCCCATCCAGCTGTTCTGCGATCTCTTTATAATTAGCAGAGCTGATGACATAGTGTCCTAAAATCAGATCGATCGATATCGGATTGTATCAAGAACAGGCAAGATTTACCAGCGAGATGCCAGCACTTGATCACCTCTTTTACGGATTGTAAGCGTGGAATGGTGAGTCTTATTTGAACCCAAGCCATCCCCATACTGGAGTAGCAAGAGCTTGAGCTAATATCACAGCTGGACATGCGTAGACGTTTCCGAGGGAACCATTTGAGTGATCAGGAGAAATTGGGAGAGAGAGGGAGTGCGGGTGTAGTCGGAAACGTTGAGATATCGCCAGACTCGCCCGAGAGAAGATGACCTTAAGAGTGTAGATGTATCATGAGTGAAGATCGGGGAAGAGAGTAGAAAACTTAGATTGTCAACCTCTCATATTGTATTATATTCATGGATCATTGTTGGTAATGGTACTGGTACAGATGCTTCCGATCCGTCTACCCTCTCTACCACTATCTACTATTCGATACAACTTTCACGCCCTTCCACTCAGTCCTCGGGGTTGACATTCTTGGCAGGGATGAAGAATGTGAGGACTCCTCCAGCATCGTTGATATCGCCTGTTCGTCAGTTCCGCACTTTGAGCGTGGACATACCAATGTAGACATAGGCAATTACACAATGTCGTTCACATATACCTAGGCATCAGCTAATGAGACGAAATCAGGACAAGAAGCTGACGTACAGGCGATAGCGGTCCCACCGACTAAGTGACTCGTGAGGAACTTCTGTAAAGCCTTGATAGACACTGTTGTGCTGTACATCTGATGCCTCGGACGCCCTTGGCTCTGATCCGCGTCGGCTAGAGGTCAGCTATGTCTCATTGAATGGGCCAAGGCAAGCTTACCGGTCGAAGTTGGGATATGGAGCCTCTGCCATGTCGTAGTCAGATCGACACTCCTTGAATCAACCGATAATTCCAGTGTTCCTTCCTATTTCATCAGCTCTTGCCTGACCACAGGCTCGATGAGCTTACCAAATTCGCAGAGAGCTTGACATCACTAGCCATCTGACCGAGCCTTGAGACGATATTCCTCAGATCTACCAGACTAGGTAGAAGGATGTGGATCTACTATCAGTCCTGCTTTATCATACGGAGTCATCTGCAGACTTACATCAGGAGGCGGACAGAGAGGTTCATTCAATTCCTGTTGACGCTTCGGAGTGAGAATATGAATCTTGACTTCGTGCGAGATTGTCATTGCGTTACCATGTGCGCTCTGACTATCAGCTGTAACTCGTGCAAGTTCCGATCAGCTTACCTGGCCTTTGATTTCGAAGGCCCAGATCGGGGCATTATCGCTTTGGCGTCGATTCAGCTTTAATGTGACTTCTCCTCCTGTCAATGCGGCACGGGAGTCGTTGTATGTTGCTGGAACTGATAATCAGCTTGGCTGTAGACCAGGGCTCCAGTAGCTTACCCGAGGATTCACAGCTTTTGAGAACTCTCAGAAGCGCTTCCACCTGGATTTCAAGCCAGATTTCGTTATTGTTGTTCGATTCTATACGGTAACCGCTGAACAATGTCTCCTATCTTGTGAGCTAGACCGCATTCCAGGATCTTTTAGCTTACGACTTTGACCTGTCTGACAAGTCAGCTTGTGGACCACTGGAACGCGGGAACCTGACTCACGACCAGACTTGAACACCTTCCCTTCCTTCATTACCTGGTACGATGAAATGAACAGTCTCGGCTGAAAGGCGGATGATGCATAATTTGGAGAGGGCGTTTAATGATCGCACGATCTCTGGATTGTCAGCTCTGCTTTGACTGACCTGGGGCAAGGAAGCTTACTATGTAACAGAGCGACATTGGCTATTACTGTTCGAAATCGCATATTGGCAGAGCATGAAGCTACAGTAGTTGATAACCCTCAGGTGTGATCGTTAAAAATATAGCTCTGATACCTGTGACTGTATTCGTTGCTCGTTATCGTCCGTGTCGTTGTCAGCGCATGAGGTGTATTGAAGAGAGAGGAAAGGAGAGGGTGGAGGACAAGAAAGTCACGTTTCATGTCGCGTCAAGTTTCCCACGATCGATTGGGTCGATCTGATTGCCTAAAGAAGTAATTTCAATGAGCGGTGCATCACCTGCTCCTCATCCAGACTTCGCATCTTTCTACACTACTCACTACCTTACTCTCTTATTCATACAGGACAGATCACGAGAATGTACGCATAGCTACCCCAGGCTGATGCCATCCAGCTAATAGACAGGTCTAACGAACCCTATGACCCTTATATCCCCTCTGGCAGCAACGCCGGTGTTGGACCTTCCGGCCAACCCCAAGGCCAGAGTAATCAGAAGGTGCGTCAATTGCCATAGACACTGGACTCTAAGCTGATCATATCTCCCCTGCTGTCACAATACATCACGCTGTTCTGCTATCCGACTTCTTACTACGCCCTTTGAACTTCGCAACAATAGATCTCAAACATTCAAGCCCAGATTGACGAGACTGTCGATGTAAGTCAGCTACCGCAACCACTTCGCAGTCAATGGGAAAGCTGACGACCAGGTCATGCACCAGAACATCACAAAAGTCGCCGAGAGGGGTGAAAGGCTAGATGCACTACAAGACAAGACTGGTACGGCCACCCTTCCCGTCGTAATGTTACGCTGACAGGTAGATAACCTCGCGGTATCAGCTCAAGGATTCCGACGTGGTGCCAACCGTGTTCGCAAGCAGATGTGGTATGTCCCCTTACCCTGCACCTGCATGACCAATGCTGAGTATCAGGTGGAAAGACATGCGAATGCGAATCATTATTGGTATTGGAATTTGTGTTTTGCTTATCGTCATTATCGTTCCAGTTGTCAAGGCGTAAGCTTCTTTCTCCACTTTCTTTGAGGCAAAGCTGACTTGACAGTATTACCGACAACAAGAAGTGATTGACTGGATTTCAAGATATGAGGGAATGAGGAGGGGGATACTACCTGGTGTTGTATATACCTTTGAACAGATATGCAGTCTGAATGATTTGACTCTATCACAGGCCTATGCTTGCGAATACCGCGGGAGACGCCCCTAGTCTATTTCGGGAGGAAGATCGACACTGATCCACTTTCCTGACGGATGCAGAATCGAAAGGCAAATATCATGCAATGCATTAACAAGACATGATTCACAAACCGTAACTGATGATAGTCTTACACTCTACAATCGAATCTACCTTATATACCTAGAAACCACTGCCCTCGTAGAAATTGGTACCATGTGTGGTAGCCTTGACTTTTCCAGACCTAATGGTCCAATCTCCGAATCTCTCGCCTTCCTGCCTTTCAAGTGCGTATTGCTTGATCATTGGTTTCAAGATGGCGAGGATCTCGGGTTCGGTAACTTGTTCTCGGAATGGCTTGTTTAGCCTTGTACCGAGGTGGTTTCCTCCCAACATCATCTGATTATTAGCTTTATACAAAAGCAGGAGGGAAGAGTACGTACCATGTAAGATCCTGGTGCTTTACCGACGAAAGCGACTTCCGCAGCCCATGGTCGAGCACATCCATTAGGACATCCAGTCATTCGCATGACGATGGAATCATTCCTTAAACCAGCCTCTTCACAGATCTCCTCGACTTTACCAACGAGTAATGGCAAGTATCGCTCTGACTCGGCCATGGCCAATCCACAAGTAGGGAAAGCGACACAAGCGGATGAACTGAGTCTAATACCGGAGTGGTCAACATTGTCAAGACCCCATTTAGCGAGTAGACGCTTCATGTTGTCGAGCTCTGATGGTGGGACGTCGGACAAGATGACGTGTTGGTTGGCGGTCAAACGGAAGACACCCTTGTGGGCCTTTGCGACTTCACGCATACCTGCCTTGAACTTGTGACCGAGAGTTGGTGAATCTTCGACTCGACCGTTTTCAATGAAAATGGTGAAATGCCAATTTCCATCGTGACCCTGTTGCCAGCCGTATTGATCCAAGTTGGAGTTGAAAGAGTATGGACGAGCGGGTTCGAGTGATTTACCGAATCGTCGTTCAACATCGGCCTTGAAAACGGGTAATGTCATTCGATCGATAGTGTACTTTAGTCGAGCATTCTTTCGGTCGGCTCGGTTTCCGTTATCCCTCTGAGTCAACATGATTGCCTCGGCAATCTTATTTCCGTCCTCCTTCTTGACGAAACCAAGAACATCGGCGAGACGGGGGTAGGTCTTTTTGTTGGAATGAGTAACACCCATACCACCACCGGCAGTGACGTTGTACCCCTCGATAGCACCGTTGGCGTCAACGATGGCGATGAACCCGACGTCGTTGGTCAAGATATCGACCGAGTTGTCTGGTGGGACAGCGACGGCAATCTTGAACTTTCGGGGTAGGTATGTAGGACCGTAAAGAGGCTCAAAGTCCTGAACGGCGTCACCTCCGACCTTCTTTTTGTCGAGCCAGATCTCGTGGTAAGCGGTGGTGCTTGGGAGAAGGTGCTCGGATAGACCCTTGGAGAACTCGTAGACCTCCTTGTGGAGATCCGAGACCGATGGGTTGACGGAACATTGAACGTTTCGGTCTAATTGTCAGCTTGCACCATTGACAGCGAAAAATAACACTTACTGACATCACCACAGGCGGCGATGGAATCGAGACAACTCCTGTTGATCGCCTGCATAGCGGGCTTGAGGTGCTTCTTGATGATACCGTGGAACTGGAAGGTCTGGAAGTCAGTAAAGAGTCTGCTGCAAAGGGAAGATGGACTGACCTGTCGAGTGGTCAACTTGAAGGTCGAGTTTCCGTGCTCGTCAGAGATAGCATCCATGTGTAGCCACTGCTCTGGTGTACAGACACCTCCGGGTAGTCGGACTCGAATCATGAACGAGTAAGCGGGTTCAAGACCCTGCTCCTTGAGCGAATCTCGAATATCTCGATCATCCTAGTCGTCAGCTTTGCCCTGACCACTCAAAGAAGTACTCACCTGCATGTAGGTACCGTGGAACTTGGTCAATTGACCATCGGAAGGACCGATAGCTCCGGTGGTAGTATCGGCCAAACCGTCCAAGATGGTTCCTCGGAGGTAGTTGGAAGCAGTCTTGATGTGCTCATTGGCGACAGTCTCCTCCTGTACCTCGGCAACTTCTACGCTGTCGACACCCAATGCTCGCCATAGTCCAGCCTCGAAAGGCTTGTATCCAGTCATGTATCCATCAGGGTCGGAGTCGTCTCCTAGACCAAGAGGAAGTAGTTCGGGGAAACCAGCAGAAGTCAGTCGGTTGAACATGTCTTTACCGGCCTTGTTGTAGTAGATGTAATCTTCCTTTCGGGGCCAGTACTTGGAATCTCCCATGGCGAAGACGGTAAACTTGGTCTCGGCGGTATCGACCTTGGGGAGTTTACCAATAGCCTTGAAGAATTCTCGACCGTTTTGAGGTGCTTCTCCTTGTCCAGCGGTGGAGGTGATGAGGAGGACGTTCTTTTCATCGGCGAAAGTCTCGGTAATGGAATGAGCAATCTCATCCATGACCTTGATGGTAGCGGCGACACCACGCATCTTGGCCCTTCCAACAAGTCGCTTGGCGACCTTTTCGGCGTTTCCACCATCGGAAGCGTATAGAACCAAAAGACCAGGTCCATCAAGAGAGTTGAGCAGAGCATCGTAAGCGGCTCGAGCCTTCTCCTTTCGCTTGGCAACGAGATCGGTACCGACGGACGAGACGATCGAGCTGTCGATAGCGGGAGTGGCGAGAGTAAGCTGAGAGAGATGCGATTGTCGGTCAAGGAATTCAGACAAGACAGTCTTGATGCGGGCGGAATCAAGAGTGAATCGCTTGTCCTCGGCAGCCAATGGGTTCCATCGGAACATGGGCCACCATCCACCAGCAACAGCTCGCTTGGTCTCCTGTAGCCGTTCGAGAGGGCCAGTCTTAAGGTCTCCACCGACAACTTCTCCGTCCTCTTTCTCTCCCCATGGCAGGTAGGCCAAGACCAATCCAGGTCCAGGGTATGACTCGGCCTCTCGCATGGCATTCAAAACACCAGCGTAGTCGGCATAGACGGCGACGGAAGCGACATAGACATCACCCATGTTGAGTGCGTATAGGGCGAGATCCTTCTTCCGGTCCCTTGGCTGCTGGGCAGGGGCGTTGGGCGAGAATGGGGATGGAGCAGTCTCGTAAACCAAAAGGTTGATATCGAGAGCAGAAGCAAGAGCGTGATGAAGACCGGATGAAGCGAGATCGGTAGCCCAAGAGTTGGAAATGACGATCCATAGTGATCGTTTCTCCCAATGACCTGCTTGTCCAAGCTTGACGATCTCGGCCTCTTCAGCAGATCCAGATCCAATAGCAGACTCGACCTTCTTTCCAGCCTGTGTCGATTCAGCCTCGTCCCTGACGACGAGCCAGTGAGCAAGAGCCTCGTGGACAGCCTGGCTTGTTCCAGATGCCTTGAGAACCTTCTTGGCAAGATTGACGAGCCTCTCTCGTTCTTGTCGGATAGCAACTGCTTTACCGAACGCGTAGAGGGGAGAAGTGGTCTCGTTGGCGTGTAGGTGCTTGGGATCGTTCAAGATCTCGATAGGAGATGGGGAAGCATCGAGTAGAGCAGTGTATGTAGTCTCGGCGGAGGGAATGACGATCGAGGAAGAAGAGATGGACTTGGTGTGGAGGGATTTACCGATCCTGGAGATGGGTCTGCCGGAATTGATAGCGGATGAAATGTCGGATGAAGAAGCGCCCGATCCGACTAAGATAGATCGTGGCGTGGACTCCTCTACAGCGTCCACAACAGAAGCCCATGCAGCACCGAACTTTCCATCTCCTCCTTCAACGACAACGACTTCCTTGTCCTTGGCAGCACTGGCGATCTTGTCCTTTGGTAGCGGGCTGACTAGCGAGATATCGAGGACATTGTCGGCCTCGATGGGGGAAGTGGTGAAATTGATGATGAGCTTGGATGATTCGCCCGATCGGAGTTCGAATGGTTTCTGAACTCGTCGAGTGATTTTGAGGAGGTTCAATGAAGTGACTTCGTAGACGTTTCGTAAATGTCCGTCGACCTCTGCCTCATCGCCATGTAGACCGTTCAACTTGGGCGAAGCGATATCGGCATCGAGCCATGCCTTGGCATCCGTGACCTCTTGGACCTCTCCATCTAGGGCGGAAGGAGCGACAAAGTGGTAAACTACAGCCTTTTCATCTTTGGCCACTCGGAGAGCGATTAAACCGTGATCGTATGCTTCCTGAGCCGAACGCGAGATGATTACTAGCGATCGATCGGATCGAGGTGGAGTAACAGTCTGGGCGCCTAGGATATGAACAACCCCCTGTGTCGTACGTGGTAAAGAAGGTAGGTAGGTGGTATCGGTAAAGAGCGATGAAGAAGTGGGCAGGGGTAGGTAAGGGTTTAATTTAATAGCGGAGGAGGAAGTGCTAGAGATGGGATGAGTGTATGTTTGTGTAGGAAGCTTGGCTAATGCTTCGATGAGTGCCATGATTGATGAAGTGGATGAGGATGTAAGAGTAGAGTAGGAATGTAATGGGATCGATGTTATAAAAAGTCGATCTCGTATAGGGTGTTAGGTAAGTCTTGTCCGAATTTATTGAAATTGCGTGCTCTCGCCTTCTCTTGCCGGCCAACTAGAATGGCAGCATTTCCATTTCCGAATACCGTTCCTGGAATATTGCGAGATCGGTCCGAACAGCGGGGGTTTGGGGATCTGGCTGTACATGCATACAGACCAGCTAGCTACAATGGGTCGTAAGATGATGCATAGCTCAGCAGGTTCGTATGTACAACAAGAGAAAGCTCTGGAGGCATAGAAAAAGGATGACTCGATAACAAACTATAGCTCAAACCACTTAAAAGGGAGATGTCATAAAAAATCTATCGCTCAAACCACCTGTCCAAAGGGTCAATTCCCAACCTCGGACCACCGTGACCCCTCTGGGATTGATCCATCGGCCATCCATTGCCTCTCTTACTTCTCTGCCGACTACGTCTTGGTCCTACTCCGTGATCAGACAAGTCGGGATTGGAAGTGTGAGGTGACATCGGTCGGGGTTGGAGGCCGTTTCTTGGGCCCGAGGGAACTGATATGCGCAGGGGTTGTAGAGCGTTTCGTGGGCCTGTAGGGACTGAACGGGATTTTTGGGGTTTGGTATGTGAAGCAGGAGAGAAAAGGAGGGAAGGGGAACCATGCTTGAAAGCAGGTGAGTCGGGGGTGAATGCTGGTGTTTGTCGTTCGATACCGCCCATGACATTTGAAGGGTTGGTGTTGTTCGTCATCCTCTCAGCAAGAGTCTTTCTTTGTGGATTGAGGAGCTGTTGTTCGCCAAACTTTTCACCCCTTGAACGAGCTTTGACTAAGTCGTCTAATTTGATCCAGACTCTCGGCGAAATGAGATCATCGAGGTACTTGTCCAATCCTCGAAGAATGGCGGTAGCGAGTCGTTCGTCTTGGCGGTTTGGCACCCGAAGAGCCCCGATGTAGGCCATGAACATATCGCAAGCGTGTTGAACCCCGTCTACTGATCTCCCACCTTGATTTGATGGCTCGGTAGATGGTTTTGGGAACGCGTAAGAGCATCCCAACAATGCGAGTGTTTCAACCGTTACCATAGTATGAATCATTGCCTTCTATCAGCTTCATTCAATAAAGGCTAGGGTTATTATGTACCTTGATGCCTTCTCTATCTTTGAATGGTCCTGGAGCTAGATCCTGTACCCTCTCCGTAACTCTGGATTCGAAAAACTTGAACCCTCTCTCGGCAAGCGATAACAATGTATGTTTCTCATCACCCCAAGTCTGTACATCCACTCCAAGCTCGTCGAGAGCTTCAGACTCGGAAGTGATGATAGCAGCTAGGATGTGATCGTTGAGGATTGGCAGTTGGGGTAGATGGTTGGGTCTGAAGGGACAAGGGGAGTTGGCGAATTTGGGATAAGGGGAGAGAGGTTTGGCGAGTCGAGTGAATGATGATTTCATCAACGGTGGGATTACCGGTTTGACAAGCCCGGGTGATGGAGGTGGGGAGGTCATTATGACAGTGCTAGGTGATAGGTAGATGGATTTGAAAAGTTGTTTGTCCCAGATGGGCTCAAGCTCAGACGTTGACGGTGTGTGTGTGTGTGTGTTTGTTTACAGCGCTGAAAAACCCGAATACAATGCACAAGGTTACATAGATTTGAACATCAAACCCGGTTCAAGGCTCTGGTCAGTGAACAATCTGCCATTGTCGCCCGCTCAATGCAGTCACCCTCATTCAACATCTCGAAAAATAAGCAGAGGAGGTAAAAGCACGATTAAGGGTTCTCAACCCCTGCTGCGGGGCACCATCAACCTCCACTTCAACGTCCTTTCATTCAACTGCCATCAGCTGACAACCATCTCCCTCTTCACCTTTCTACTTTGGTGTTGTGCATTGCTCGCATCGCTCTGCTTCTCGCTTACCCATCGAATATGTCTACCTCCACACCAACCAGTCCAAAAGGACATCGCAAGGCACACCCATTACCGGCCAAGATCAGAGGTTGGGAACCCCTGCACCTAACATTTCGCCACGCCAAACTTCCAGATTTACCGATTGTACATGACCCTCACATCTGGTCACTCCTCAAAAGCAAGAATTACGAGAGGTCATGTGAACCTTCGGGTCATTCGATCAAGACGTTGGCCTGGATGGGTGACGCTGTACTATACCTTGCTTCAACAAAGGCATGTCTGAAAGCTGGACTGAACAGTGGGAATCACAAGCGCCTCCAAGTGAGTACACCAAACAATACAGAGATGACCATGGATATTGACACAGTAGAGCATTCGAGGTGGCTTGACGACAAACAGAACATTCTCTTACCTCACACTATCTTATCGACTTCCCGATCTGCTCGGTTACTCGCCCTTCGCCGATCATAATCAAAAGCGATATGCAGACTACTTTGAAGCCTATATCGGGGCTGCATGGGTATCTGCTTCGATGACGAAAGACGTCGACCACGTTCGAGAAATAGAGAATTTTCTGTCTCAACTCTTCAAACCAAGGATCTGGCCGGCCCTTGAAAGCCTCACCAACGGATCGATGGATCTTGTTACGGCTGTTCAGCTTGATCAGACGCTCGGAGATGGAAACGACAACGGTGAAAACGACGTTTCGATACTCGACATCCCACCACCCCAAATGATCCAGAGAAAGAAAGGCAAGAAGGCTGCTAAATTCATGAAACAGAAAGATAGGATGAGGAAGCTTGCCAATATCGACGAGAGACATCGTCAACTTGTCATCGTCGATAAAGTTGGCTCAAGATGCGCTGTCCCCATCAAAGGCGGTTTCTCCACCCCTATCAAATATACGTCCCAGGCGGGCCCTTCCCGAGCGTCGATCGCGAGAGATCGAGAAGCCGAGCGGAAGCGTCAATCGGCAATCACCAATCGAGTTGCGATCGAACTATCTGCCCGATCACGACACTCGTATGCCACTCCAATCAAGATGAAAAACAGCGTTGAAACCGCCGATGCTGGCCCATGTAAGGTATTCCAATTGAAACCTGGCGAATTTTCGGAAGAGGAGGTGGATATGGATTTGGAAAGTGAATGGGAGGATGTCCAAATCGTTTCTCCTCCTGCTTCTGGACGATTGACGAGAGTCGATCGATACGTGGGCAAGAATGGGCCGGGAGGGACTGTAGGAGTTCCTATCATTATGTGAGTTGGAACTGTGGCTGCTGGATCAATGCTGACTCCGCAAGCGATTAAGCCATGGTTTACACCCTTTATATGTCAACACACTTGACGCTGCCAACTCTACGAGCCATCGCAATTCCTTTCGAACCACCGTTACGACACCTTATGATCACGACCTACATCACCAAGCAAGTTGCTACTAGACATATCATTGTTGTATAGATTACATACAAACTTCAACATCCGTACATACATATCAATACCTTTATACATGCACCATCTACCCCACGCCCGACTCCCACCAATTCCCCGTCTGCTGGAAATCCAATCTCGGCGGTCTCGCCTGTGCCCATCGAGGTCCAGCCGGACCAGTAGGTAACTGACCCTCTGGCGCTTCTCTCGCCCAAGCAACCCCATGAGTCTTCATAGCAGGTCCATCTCTATTCCAAGCAAGCGGCTTGGTCGGTGCTGGAAATGCCGGCGGTCGATAATCTTCCGGTTTTACTATCTTGAGATCCATCCTCAAAGGCGGTGCTGTCTTTCGTGCAGTCCCTGGTAGCGGAGAGGGTGCTGCAGGCTGAGCCATGTATCGATCGTATTGTTCCCCTTTGTCCTCCTCGGTCGGGGCGTAGCTCCCTTGCATTGCGGTATATGCCGGAACAGCGGTGATCGGTGCTGGCGGGAGCGCGTCAGTCATGCCGTCGAAATTGAAGGCTGAGCGATCAGGTCTAGCGGATTGAACGACAGATGGGTCCGGTGACGTAAAGTCCACTGTGGAATTGGAGACGATGGTAGGCAAGGCGGGCCTACCCATTTGTCTGAGCCTCCTCTCGGTCAACGAGGTTGCCTTGGCCTGAGTTGATAGGAGGGACTCGGTACGTTGTGATGCCTCTCTTGGCGAATGGGAATGTGGTGCCGGGGGTGTATGTTTCGGCATACTCGAAGACTTGCTTGGGGCGTAGTATGACTCTCCAGACACACTGGACATATCTCGCTCCTTTCTCCTGTGCCTTCCTAGACTCTTGGAGTTCTGCTTCGAAGTTTGGTTTTCAGGATCTTCAGGTGAGAACCGATCATGGGTATGTCGACGTTGTGGCATTGGTCTCTGACTCTGGGTTTGTCGCATAGACTCGTGTCGAAGTCGCCCAGATTGAGGGGGTGGGGGAAGTGCTTCTACCGTCTTTGTCTTTCTAGGTGGAAGGCGGAGAGTCATGACTCTAGCACTTGGTGGTGGGGTGATATTGTGAGCTGGGTCCGGTTTGTATTTCTCATTCTGGATTGGTGATTGACCAAAGTAATCTGGTTCGGCAGTCATTGGTTTTGGAGAACCTGAGGCCCATTCCCATTCGTGTTGTTGTTGTATTGAAAGTCCGCCTGCGCTCGAGGGAGACTGTAGTTGGGCGGTATGAACTGATGGAGGGGGATGTTTACTGGTTGTTGATCGAGGTGGTGTTTGACCATGCTTGACGGTAGGGGACGAAGGAGCGGTATGTACCCCAATGTATTGACCGTTTAGATTGGTCCATCCAGGATGTCTGGTAGGGCCAACCGAAGGTGCTTTCCCACTCGGACTGTATCCTGTATTACTCCCTTGACTCCCTACTCCAAAGTAACTTTGTTGATAAGAAGGCGCAAAACCATTCGATAGTGGTGATTGGGGTAGCGTAGTCATTGCCCAAGGATGTTGATATTGATGATGATGATGGGCAAAATGGGAGTGTGATCGATTACCCATTCCTGGCGGAGTTGATGCGACTGATCCGGGAGGAACGATCTGGGATGGACGGGGGTAGATGGATCCTCCACCTTGTTGCGTTTGATCGTGAGGACTGGAATAGGGATCCTGGACGTTTTGCCATGATCCACCGCGAGAGAGGCCAGGGATGGCCCCGGACATGTAGGCATCTGGATTGATCCCCATGATGTACACTGGACTATGTTTAGTACAGAAAGTGGTATGAGATGAATTACGAACGGGGCCGGGTCCGATGTATTCAATTGATTTCAAGGGTAGTCGCGAAGGCTTGAATGAGTGATGAGGGTGGAGTCCGAGGTGATCGTTACTAGGTTTCAGTGAAAGGGACCTCGGAAGTTCCGCCGTTCCAAATGAGATTCCCACTCCAATAGAATCCTTCTTTGCCCTTTGATGATCGTCGATCTTGGGGCTCACAGATTCAAGATACTGCTACAAGTCAATTCAATAGATAAGCTTAGTGATAGTAC
Source organism: Vishniacozyma victoriae (assembly GCA_017654735.1). Classification (NCBI taxonomy): domain Eukaryota; kingdom Fungi; phylum Basidiomycota; class Tremellomycetes; order Tremellales; family Bulleribasidiaceae; genus Vishniacozyma; species Vishniacozyma victoriae. The sequence goes on from JADPYG010000088.1 coordinate 3,952,944, forward strand.
GGTATATCCAAGGAATAAGATAGAAACATACGACCCCCTGCCCACCGGGGGATAAGGAGAGCCTTATCAACGTTCTTGTCAAGAAGAATAAAGGAGGTAGATAAGGTCTCATTTGAGTATGATAAGACGCCATTCTGGAAGAGGGATATTGCGATATTAGATACGGAGTAGGGAGTGGGTCATCAAAGGAAGTGATAGGAAATTGGTTTCGTCGGGTTCGACGGGAGTGACGAACGTTCGTGAGAGGGGGGATGCGTTCTTTTGATGCTTTACCGGATTCAGGATGATCTCTCCAAACGGCATAGAAGCCACAGGCAGTGCTCGAGAGTCCTTCAAAAACCCTCGATACGCCGTGATCGTTACAGCCTGGCTGGCACTTTGCACAACACTGCGGATGTCATGAGGACTCGTATTCGCCAGGTTATAGATTGGTATTTGGAGTCAACACAAGACTTGATACTTGTGAGGATGGATAGCGAGTTGATCTTGCGTGTACTGGGCCTCCTAGGCTTGCTTCGATGCATAAGTTGAGTCAGTGATCCGCTCCGGATGGTCGGACCCAATAGCTTCCGAAGGTTAGGCACATCTTGCATTCTACCTGGGCGCAGTGAAATAGAATGGTTTCCCTCGGATTCTCCAAGAGGTGGAGACAGGGACCCAGCTTCTAAGAGAGTAGAGGGCGAAGTGAGTGCCTAGACTCGTTAAAGTTAAGCAAGGAAACAGTCGGATATCCGAGCACGTTCTATGCCATTCTTGTAAATTCTAGGTGTGCCTGTGACGGTCAGCTAAGGTTCAGGAACAGAAGAAAATACAGGTCAACAAAGCACAGCCAATGTTTTGGGGTCAGTAGCTGCGCGTTGTTATCTGGGGATGAGACATGCATGCATACAGCTATACAGCAAGTGGACAGCTGTGAAGGTGTGGTAGCAGCTTGATGTCCCCTTTGACTGAACGCATCTATGTAATTTCCCTTTGACTGAAGATCGTCGCTGGAATTCCGACAATTACGGTTTAATCCGAGGAATTACGTACTGCCGTCCAAGTCTTTATCCGCCCCTTTGGTCGAGTCTAGCCGTCGCAGTACAGTCACAGAGGGTAGGCAGAGGGGTGTATGGGTGGACAATGCTGATGTCAAGATGACTGGGGTACCAGAGTACCTAAGCAGACATGCATACACAGTTTCATAAGCGTGTCCAAGCGCTAAGACGTCATAGTTGACTGACGAATGATCTTCCATTTTCTGCCGCTTGCCGTCCACTATCCTTTCGGGCCGGAACACCAAGAATTATACTCTACCTTATACCCTCTCCTTCATCTTACATACATACCTTGCTATTACCATATACTTGTCAAGCACTCCTATTATAGACTACTCCCAACCCCCTTTACTCCTATCATACATCATCAACCACCCCACTTCTGTCTGACGTCAAGAAATAAGCGCGTCTTAGCGAGTATCTTCCGCATTTTCACTTGGTGTTTCATCAACTCCTTTCTCCTACACACATCTTTTAGACACGGCCCTTTTTAAGACAAGCATAGCCCTCTACGCTAGTGGCGACTACGACTCCATCCCACTTCACGACTTTTCCACCACCATGACAGCCTCTACTCCACGAAACCCACCTCCCCAATCGCCCTACTACTCCAACTACTCTCAAAACGGCGGTATATCACCCAACAATGGAACATCGAAACTCCCCGGTGTCCCCGAACAATCAAATGGCGAAGAGGCTCCAGTACCAAAAAAGGAACAGAGGTTGATTGTCGTTAGTAATAGGTTGCCTGTTACAATCATGAAAGATGCCAATGGCGAGTACCAATTTGCCATGTCAAGTGGTGGTCTTGTCTCTGCCTTGTCGGGATGTAAGAAGTCTATGAGCTTTACTTGGATTGGATGGCCTGGAAAACATGTAAGCTGTCATTCATTAGCAAGTTTTATAAATGCTGACTAGCAGATCCCTGAAGCCGACCGTCCTCTTGTTGAAAAGAGATTGCTGGAAGAGTATAGCTGTTACCCAGTCTACCTTCCTGATGATATTGCCGAGCAGCACTACAATGGTGAGCAGTTTGTTGGCCCGCAGCAGGATTGAGCTGACCTGTAGGATTTTCCAACTCTATCCTATGGCCACTATTCCACTACCACCCCGGAGAGATGAACTTCAACGCCGCCCACTGGAAAGCATATCGAGAGGCCAACTTGATGTTTGCCGATGTTGTCGCAAGCATGTGCGCCGCAGGAGACATGGTTTGGGTCCAGGATTACCATCTCATGCTCCTCCCCATGTTGCTCCGAACCATGATTTCCGGCGCCTCATCACAAGGATCAATGGTCCAGCACGAACTCGGACGAGTCAAGGAAGGTCTCGACACCGGTGCGCTTGGTCTATCAAAAAATGAGACGGACACCGACGAGGGTGTGGAGCTCTTGGAAGATGTCGGAGAGGATGAGGCTCTGCAGATTGAGACAAAAACAAAAAGCCCTGTCACAAGGGTGAAGCGACCTGCTATTCAGCGGGGGCTTTCTTCATTCCAGCAACAAGAGATCAAGGCAAAGGAGAAGGGCAAGGAGGGTATTAGGATTGGTTTCTTCTTGCACACCCCTTTCCCCTCGAGTGAAATTTACAGGATTCTCCCTGTCCGTAGGGAAATCCTCCTCGGTGTTCTCCAATGTGATCTCATCGGGTGAGTCCTCTTACGCCATTTTCTAGATCCCATGCTCATGTCCAGATTCCACACTTACGATTACGCTCGACATTTCCTCTCATCCTGCACCCGAATCCTCGGCCTCGAGACTGAACCAAACGGAATCGACTTTGAAGGACGATTCGCACAAGTTGGAACTTTCCCAATCGGTATCGACCCATACGCTTTCGTTGAAGCCGTCAAGAAACCCAGTGTCCTCGAAAGGACCCGGAGCCTGGAAGCCAAGTTCGAGGGCAAGAAGGTTATTATCGGTGTTGATCGATTGGATTATATCAAGGGTTTGCCCCAGAAATTGCAGAGTTTCGAGGTCTTCCTCTCTCAAAACCCAGAATGGGTCGAGAAGGTAAGCTAGATGGCACTGGTCATGTCGCATAAGCTGACTATAGGTTGTCCTCGTTCAATTGGCCATTCCCTCCAGACAGGATGTTGAAGAGTACCAGAACCTTCGAGCTTGCGTCAATGAGCTAGTCGGAAAGATCAATGGTCGATTCGGTACCGTCGACCATACTCCCATTCACTACCTACATCGATCGGTACCCTTCGAAGAGCTCAACTCGATGTTCGCCATGTCAGACGCATGTCTCATTACAAGTACCAGAGATGGTATGAACTTGGTATGTCTTCTCGTTCCTACTGGAAGAATGCTGATGTCAGGTCGCATACGAGTACATCTCGACACAAGAGCAGAGACACGGTTCTTTGATCCTGTCTGAATTCGCTGGTGCTGCTCAGAGTCTGGCTGGATCTCTCATCATCAACCCTTGTAAGTACATCCCTTGGCGGCTGAATTGTAGCTGACAATCAAGGGGATTGCCAGCAGACTGCCGACAGTATCCTCAGTGCTTTGACACTGAGTGCTGAACAGCGAGCCTCCAACTGGGGCAAGCTTTGGAACGTGAGTCATATCCCCTGCAGGTAAACAAAGCTGACTGATATCAGTACGTCAGCAAATACACCTCGGAAGCATGGGGTACCTCGTTCGTCAATGAATGTAAGCCTATTCTTACTTTGAGAGGATCTGAACTGACAAGCAGTGACCAATTTATCTGGCCACCGACCTGCTGGACCCATTATTCCCGGCCGCAGGAAATCTGGAAGTATCAGCCGAGCTTCCAGCCGAGCATCAATGGCAAGGAGGTCAAGTCACGGGCATGGCTTGAACAACACCAGGGACGCTAGGGACGTCATGACATAGAAGTTTCGCTTTTTGGGTAGATGATTCGGTTTTATGTATATACACGGATTGAGGACGAAGACATATTTGACACGAAGAGTTTTTGGAGGTTTAGAGCAGTATTATGATGCATACATGAGGTCTTTTTGTTCTACTTTACGCGTTGGTGCTAGCGATACTCTACTCTAGAGCAGCTAAGAAAGCAATCAATTGCTCTAAGATCATCTTTTGTAATGGAACTTGTACTTCTCCTTCTTCATCCTCGTCATCTTCGATATTATCTCTGAACTCTGTGGGATCAGCCTTGTCCCACCTGTAGGAAAGTGACTTACCCTCGAGAACTTTGACGACATTTGCGAAAGACTGGTCTTTCCTTTTGAGCATTTTATGAGCGTGTGCTCTAGCCTGACTTGTCAGCTGATACTCGCAGGTTGGCATAAGCACCTACACCGTCTTCCTCCATACAGACCCATGCTAGGACGTAATCCGCATTTTGTAGTGATGAGAGTCCAGCATCCAATCTCCTGGAATACCATTCCAATTCATCTTCGTCCGTTGCTTCCTCTTCATTCGCAGCCATCACCTGATTCATTAATTCATGCCAGACACGAAGGAGTTGGAAAAGTACCTGTCTCTCAGAAGCGATATCCCTATCAACAGATCTCAGTTTCCCCTCCGCAGCTTCCCTCATCTCGAGTAGTCTCTCGACTTTTTCATAATCGTTCTCGACGAATTTCGCTAATAATCGTATACGTGGTGGTGTATCGGATTCAAGGTTCGTAAATAGTGAAACGAGAATACCAAGTAGATGTTCCTCATCTTCGAATGAGGATGTTGCACCTAGCTTCTTCTTTTTGCCATCGGCCTTAATTGTCAGCTTCTTGAGAATGACTGTGGGATCGGGCAGCTTACCTTGCCCATGAACGCTGGGAAGAAAGTCTTGAGACCGAGTACCTCGACGAACTTCTCACAGTTCGCTGCTCCTGCTTCTGTTTGCATGGCGTACGAAAGGACTTTGATCGCTCTGGTCTTTGCTAGTAGTTTCTCCCTTTTCGTCAGTATCCGCTTTACACAAGAGATGGCAGGAGGAAACTCACTTCATCAAGATGACCATGAGTTCTACTCCTTCTGCTTCTAGGAAGGCTTTCTTCATCTCTGGTTCTGCCAGTAAGGAGCACAAGCAATTGAAGATGTTCTCCATGAACTCTACTTCTTCCCCATTTGCCGGATCCTTCTTTCTGTATCGCTACATCATTAGTCTTTTTCATTGACGGAGGATTACGACGTACAGCAACGATCTGTAAGAATGTATCGACCCCTTCTAGCTCTCCCACTTTTAGAGCTATACTCCTACCCTCCTGCAAGATAATCGAGAGGATCTCACTGGCGTACTGTTTATTACTATCGTAGGCCTTCTGCGATACTCGCTTCAACAACCATGGAAGGAGTGTTGTATTTTCCACAATCTGTTCTGCGAGGGGTGGCATGAATGATAACAGGTTTTCGAGAACTCCGAGGATATGGAATACACCTTGGGAATCTGTATCTTCTTTTTCGTCCAATCTGCTCAGGTTTGCGACAAGTAGGCCGAGCAGGGAATTGTTGAGCTACTCATCAGCTCTTTGTCTTCTCGGTGTGTGATGTGAGGGAGACGTACGAGTTCATCAATCAATTCCCCCATTGCCATCCTCGTCTTTGTAGCCATCCCACTTCCCCCCGCCTCATCTTCCGCCAAATCATCAACCTCAGCCCCAACATCCTCATCCGTCAATTCTTGAATGATCTCAATGACATCAATAGCGATATCTGTATTCTCATGACTGAGCAGATTCGCAAGTAAAGCCAGAGCACCCGATTTAACCAGTTCTGGGTAAAATAATGGTGGGTTCTGAGTGAGGGGGAGGAATTGTTTGAGGGCGGCGTCGAGATCTGCTTCGGATTCGATGAATCTGGTCGTCAGCCCAATAATGTAGGGTGCGAGTACTTACCTGGAAGGATCGTCTGGGTATTTACCACGTTGTTCTGCGTTTTTACCAACTGATCGTTCGAATTTACCAATCTGCCGGCGGAGGGCTGGTAATGTCATGGCCGCGACCTGAACATTAGCTTTCCAGACCGTCAACAGGTCCTCTTAGCTCACCTCTCCATCCTCATCTCCAGCTCTGTCAAATATATTCAAGATTTGCTAGACCGTCAGCTGGATCTCGGACCAATATCAAGCAGCTCACCTGCTGCTCATTGTTCAGACCACCTCCAAAGAATCTCCCATCCTCATCTTCCATCTCATCATCAACATCAGGAGCATCTATACTATCAGCTGGCGTAAGATATCGTTTAGCTGAACTGACCTGGAGCATATTCCACTTCCTCCTCTTCCTCGCCAACAGTCGCTGCCTTACCTTTCCCTTTGCCGTTACTCTGAGCAACCTCCTCTGTCACAGGAACATCATCAGATGCTCGGTATCGCTTTAGTAGTTCTGAAAATCAGCTTGTTGTCGGGCAGAAGCAATAGCTGGACTTGCCCGGTGCCGGGGCGTCTGGGAATTTACGTTTATTACCAGCACCAGAGGGTAGTGCTGGTAATTTGAACATCTTATCCACGTCCATCTTGGATATTGCTCTCGTGTCGGCTTGATGAGAGGTTGATAGCTTGAATGAAATGTAGTTGGTAGTAGGTTGGGTAGAAAAACAAGAAGTAAGTGCAAGTTGATTCTTCCCTCCACCTTCCACCTCATTCACCTCTATACATCGTCATTACTGCATGACACGGGCAACAACATAGACCATGTTTCCCGTACCTTCCCATCTACCCAGGACGGGCGATGAGCCGACCAGTCTACCGAAGAATGAGGAGACAGTCTCAAAGGTAGAGGTAGATACCGTTTTGGAGCTCTTTGAGCCGTTATTGCGGGGTGGGGAATTGGATAGTATCACTGTGAGGGGCGTTAGGGACAGTGTACAAGCTGCTATCGTCAAGAACAAGGTCAGCTATTCGAGGATCTTTCGATGCCGCCGAGCTGAAGTCACAGAGCACATCTCACGATATCCTAAAAGCCAATTACCCATCCATCTCAAGTCATATCAGAAACGGCTCCCAAATAACCTCCGACTTTGAATCCATTCAATCAAGCCTGACAGAACTGGAAAAGAAACTAGATCCAACCAGCACCGAGGTGAGTTATATTCTGCTCGCTTCGATAGCAAGGCTGACAAGAAGACATCATTCATCCCACCATTAATTTCACTTCTTCGCCGACATTTCACAGCTGTACAAGCTCAATCACAAGCTTCCGCACGAGCTACCGCTCTGAAAGACCTCAAGAGGAGCACAGAGCGTCTGAAGCGGCTGGAAGAAAGTGTGTATGGAGCTAGGGGGGCCGATGAGGGGGTAGTTGGAGAGCTGCAAGGGGTCAGTTTGGGAGACGGAGCGTTAGGACAATCTGAGGTTATGAGGACTATCAAGGTAAGCCTTGATCCATGTTTGGTGGAGGAGCTCATGAGTAGGCAAGGACAGATCTGCTGAAGTCGTTGCTTGTGGAACAGGTCGTAGGGGGTTTCAAGCAGGCAATCTCGATTGAGGAAGGGGGAGAACCAAGACTGGTGGTACAGAATGAAGTCAAGCTACAGCGCCCACGGAGTAAGCTAATGATTCCAGAGGATTCCAAAGCTGACGCATAGATATTCGACCTGGATTCACGGCAGATAAAGTCGAGACACCGACATACAGTCTGGAACAAATCTACATTGCCCTATCTCGCCTTCAAGCCCTTGAGGAACCATTACGGACACTTCAAACTCGTATACTGAAAGATGTCATTGGATCGATATTAAGTGGGACCCAATCTGTAGCGGAAGATTCGGACGGAACGAAATCAACACTTCGCCTGACATCTTCTGCTCAGCGACCGTCAAATGATGTTTTGTCAGACTTGTCGACTCTCTTTACCTTTATACAAAGCACCGTGTTCCCTCCTATCCAAACAGTCTCCAACCACCGTACACGATTCCTCGGAGGCTTACACTCGGCGACCTCGGATCTGCTCCTGTCCACCCTCATCGTTCCATCAATCCCCGCATCCCTCAACGACCTTTTTACATGGCTGAATACAATCCAAACAGCATCCTCTTTCGAATCCACTGCGAACCTCGAATTGTCCTCCACAACACCTGTCAAGACTTTCTATGAGAATCAAGCTGGTCTTTCATGGGCTAATCAACGTAGGAGCCAAGTCGGAGAGCAAGTCCGGAAGCTCATTGTCGATGGTTGGGCGGGATGGGAGGCTGTGTCCATCAGTCGAGATAAGGAGATCTCGGTCGTAGTCGAGGTCGAGGTAGATGAGGTCGAGGTAGATGAGGAGGAAGATCTTGATATGGACACCAAAGTCGAGATTGCTGCGCCAAAGTCAACTTTGGAGTCGGAACCCGGCTCCGTGCCAGCGCCCGTGACTGCGAAGGATTTGCCCAAGGCAGACAATGACGAAGAGGAGGGATGGGAATTTGAAGAACCGGTCGCTCTTGTCCAACCAGAAGCCGGCCCTTCGAGCCCTAGGCGCATCGCAACAGAAGACGTAGAGGACGGATGGGCATTCGATGATGATCTCTCCACACCCGCGCCTGCGCCTGCTCCTATAAAAGTGCCCAAACCTACACGAGAAGCCAAGAAACTAGGCAAGAAAGTAGCAAAAGCAAAGACTCAAGAGCAAGAAGATCAGGACTCTGGAATTGATTCGGCAGAAGCTTCTAGGAGTAATAGTATTTCAACGCCTACGCCTCCGTCAGTTCCCACGCCAGATTCTAGAACTAGTGGGATGGATTGGGCTTGGGATGACGAGCCTAAGAAGGAGGTGACCAAGCCGAAAGCTAAACGTAAAGTCTTGAAGGATGAGAAGAGAGTTATCAAAGAGACCTTTCTGGTCTCGAAAGCTTGTGATACCTTGCTCGAGTTGGCTGAACATGTCTTGCGTGATGCTCGAGCGATCTCTGATTCGTAAGTCAGCAATTGTCATAAAACTTACAGCTGACTGCCAGACCACCTGCGCCATCATTCTCATTAGCTCCAGGACTGTTGCAGACGACAACAACCGAGATCTTTGACTTGTACCGTTCGCTCATCCGATCTCATTTCGATGCCCAGCTTCAGTCTGTCCCGACACTATCGATGCAGGTATACAACGATAGTATACACCTTTCTGATCGATTGGATGACCTCTCGCGACAACATGACTCCTGGCAGTCAAGTGATGTATGCCGGAGATTACGCGAGTTCGGTGAGGGATCATTTGAACGAGAACTGGAAAGGCAGAGGGATAGTCTAACAAGCACGCTGGATACACTGGAATGGAATCGAGGAGTTGAAGGGTTCAAGAGGGGAGCAAGTGTACCTGGGCGAGTAAGGGGTGATCTCGAAGACTTATCGCGCATGTTCCAGGTCAGTGGACAGTCCAGTGGTAGGAAGTATGCTGATAGTAGACGGTGTTACCCACTATGACATATCTATCAGTCATGGGATATCTTGTCGATGTCGCTATTTCGACAGTCACCGATGCCATTCTCGCTCAGCAGGATATCACCGAGGAAGAATCAAATCACCTTAATGAATTGTTGAGAACGTTACATCCGCTCGAAGAGCTGTTTGTTCTGGAAGCCGGTCAGGTATGTTTTCTAGTACTGCAGTTGAGTCAGCGCTAACAAACAGCCCTCAAGCGTTGTAGAGCATGTCCATGGCTGGCTCAAGTTCTGCTATCTCTCCGAGCTACTTGTAAGTGCCTATTACCACCGTGTAGAACTGCGCTAACAAACAGTCTGCAAATCTAGTAGATATCACTTATCTATTCGAGAACGGGGCATTGATCGATTTTACCTCCGACGAACTGATCAGCCTTCTCAAAGCTCTATTCGCAGATTCCGAAAAGCGAGAGAAAGCAATCGAGCGGATTGAAAGGGGTCTTTAGCAGTAGTGGAGATAGTCATATGCAAATACACCTTGCTTTACGCGTAATGAAGCATGATCAAAAGGTATAGCATGGCTACAAGAAACTGTATACTATACAAGCTAGTCACAACACGAGAAAAAATCTATTGACAAGTATAATCGAGTCAAGATGAGGATGGTATATATGATATGCTACAGATAAATCAAGAATGGGTTGTGAACAACTAAACAAAAAGAGGTCGCTTATATGATATTGACTTCGGACGACAACCTCGCTTTGCCCTTGCCCTTGTCTGCTGGCCTAGTTCTTCCCGGCGTGAGCTCTTCGTCCACCTCGTCCGATCCAACGTGTTTGTGAACTTCATTCAATTTACTTCTTTCCCTGATCCTACTCCTGCCAGATCCAGTGAGCTGTAGGAGGCTGGCGTCGTCATGGAATCGAGCACTGGATGCGGAGCCAGAGATGGAAGATTTGGATAAAGGTGATCGAGTGTTTGAAGCTGAACTTGTGCGTGATGATCTCGAAGGAGTTTGTTGGGGAGGTGGAATATTCTCTTGATCGTTGTTGCCGTCCGTCACTGACACTGGAGATGAAGGGATATGTAAAGCAGCATCGGCAGCTGGGGTTGCTTGGACTACACGATGTGGTCGAGAATCAGGTGTTCCGAGGGTGATAGATGGCATAGAGTCGGCATGAATGTCAAAGCCAATATCGTGTGTGTTGACTGAAGCGCCGTTATCATGTTCAACAGGTGCTGGTGCTGAAGACATAGGAGGCGATGGAGCGAGTCGCGAGGGACCAGGGGAGTTGGTGGGTGTCGTGGAAAAGTCGAGGCGTCTACTTGGACTACTGGGACTCGAAGGGGCGGTGAGGGTAGCTCCACTGATTCCGAAACTGAAAGTCAGCTTATCGTTCGAGCCACGAGACCGCTAGCTTACCTAGTCTTGCTATCGACAAAAAGTCTCCTTGCTGGACTCTTTCCAGTCCCAAATTCATCCCTTGACAACGCCGCTTTGGCTTCATGTGTCAAATCACTCCTCTTTCTCCTTATTGTTTCCACACCTCCTTCATCCACAGATACCTTCCTTGCCTTTGACTTTGATGATTCAGCCTGTCGGCTGGGACTAGAGTGAAGTGATCGTTTACTGGGAATCGAGATTGGTGAGGGCGGTAATCCTAATCCGTCTATGGTGTAGCGGGAGAGTGGCAATGCTTCCAGTGGTCTCCTTGGTCTAAGTGTTATGGATGTCATTGTTGTCGATTGGAGTTGGATAAGGGGTAAATGTGTATGGATAGTATATGTATTACAAGAGATAGTAGGATGTATAATGGTTGGGTTGATAGAATAGGAGATGTCTAATGAGTGGTTGATGAAGAGATGAATCACTATTCAGGGTAAAAACAACATCAATCATCAAAGACAAAAGAAAGGGGGCGCGATCTCCTACTTTATATCATCCCCTCATTTAAATAGACACTTGAGCCGATCTTGGATTTTATGAAATCGTCATCTAAATTCACTTATCTGATACCATTACACTGTGAATACAACAATCATGAGAGAAACACCCGACCTCTCAATACCTTCAGTACCGGATATCGAGAGGGATATGGTCTCGAATCGACAAAGAAAATTGCCTGTTGAAGATGGCGGAACGAATCTACGAGAGCCGGAATTCGAGTGGCCAGAATCGGGTCCTAGCGGTTTACCAATTGAGGAGAAGGAGCAGGTCAAAGCTCTCGGACCGTTCGGAGCTAAAGCTTTGGCATCGATGACTGGTGCTGTTGTCGTCAGCTTGCTCAGTAAGCTATATCATGCTCTCCGGTGTCAGAGCTGATCAACAGTGACACCTTTCGACGTGGTCAAGACTCGCTTACAAACTGTTCAGCCCCGCTTACCCAACTTTCCAATCCCAGCGCCATCAGACGATTGCTGTCAAACATCCCTCCTCTCGCAGCCGAAACCATCACAAAGCAATCCGTTGACATGTATGACATCAGCAGCGGCCGAATCATCGATTGCAAAGAAACAACGCGGTCAAATGTCATTTTCGAGTTTACGGGCAGCCGCAACTCCAGCCGAGCCCCCAAGTGGATGTTTGCACCCTTCAAAATGGGCTGGAATATGGGGCGAGGCAGTCACGCTCGAGGAAGCTTTGTCGAGGGGTATGGGGCGGATGAATGGTGGATCTGCTACTTTGGTGGTACCGCAAGGTCCGGCCGGCGCGATGGAAGGTGTCATGGGTGGATTTTGGGGAGAGATAGCTACAGTACATCGTGAGACCGGGATCAAAGGTCTGTGGAAGGGTGTCGGAACCACCATGTAGGTAGCTGAGAGCTCCATGCGGGAGTGAGCTGACGATTAGCACAATGTCAATACCATCAGCAGCAATTTACATGCTCGGGTACGAGTACCTCCTAGCGCGGATCTCACCAACATTCACCGGATCAACAGATCCAGCAGCCAATACCTCGTCACTATCCCGCTCGCGCACGCCCGGTGTGACTGCATCGCTCACGCCCGCTCCTTTAGTAGCCGGAGCACTAGCACGGACGATCAGCGCAACAGTAATCAGTCCAATTGAGATGTTCAGGACAAGGTTGCAGGCTCTACCAGGATGTAAGCTTGCTTGCCCTCGCGTAAGAGATGCAGAAGCTGACTTGTAGCCGACCGGATATCTCCCACTTATGCCTCCACAACTGCAGAAATGAGCAAACTAGTCGAGACCAAAGGACTAGCCATCCTATGGCGAGGTCTCGGTCCAACGCTCTGGCGGGACGTTCCATTTTCAGGTCTATACTGGGCGGGATTCGAAATTCTCAAAACCCGATTTGCATCCACCCACCCGGACCTCTCACCCCTCACTACCTCCTTCATCTCCGGTGCCCTCTCAGGCACGTTCTCCGCCCTCCTTACTCAACCTTTTGATGTTCTCAAAACCCGTCGACAAGTCTTCACGCCTTCACCGCATTGTTCGCCTGCAGCGCTGAACTCGCATGCCTCGACCATCCCACTTGCAATGCATGTCATCAAGACGGAAGGTTTCGGAGCGCTTATGGCTGGACTGACTGCTCGGTGTGGGAAGGTCGCGCCTGCTTGTGGACTTATGATTGCTAGTTATGAGGGAGTTGGGAGGTGGTTGAGTGGAGGTGATCGGGGCTTGTAGGGCGTCGAACCTAGACTAGAATTAGAACGGGTTGGGTACACGAAATAGCATAGCATAATTACAACAATCTTCTCATTCACTCGCATCGCTCATGCATCATTCCATCATTATATGAGAAGATACTCAAATGCTTTTGAATCCGATTTAAAGGTTGAAAAGTGAACAATGTCACATGACATACAACAAGATCATTGTTACTAATGATTGAAACGTCTCAGTAGGATATACAAGTATGTGTTTAAATATGGCACATCCGGATGGGTATCTAAATATCACACATGCAAGTCTAATGATAACATAAGTTATCATGGCGTACAGGTCAGGATCGTTGGGAGGGTGTCTCAAGAATTATGTAAATCATGGATAATCAAAGGGTATAATCCGTCTTGAGATTCGGCTACATGATGTGAATATGGCTACAGAGTACGAAATGTCAAATCAGTATTGCGTCCAGCTTATACGAGTTTCCCACCTCAACTCAAACAATCTATTCCGGACCCCACGCCGAACGCCGAGTCGACCCTTCTCCCTGATCGCCCTCACTGCCCGGAGAAACTCCATCCCGATGTCGTCGAATACCAGCCATCCGCAACATCCTCCCCATATACGCAACAGGGGCACCCATCCATCTCCCATCGGGATTCTCGGGTTCATCGGTATGAGGCCTAATTGCATTTGAAGTGTCATTGGCAGTCTCTGCGTGCTGACGAGCGGTATACCAGAGATCTGAAGGACCAGGTCCTACTTCTGAAACACCTTGTCTCGATCGGCGAGGTGTTTGGGGAAGTGAATGATTGGCGGCCCGGAACGAGGGTCCGAATGAAGGCGTGCCTGTGGAGGAAGAAGGTTCATTCCTCGAGGTAGGGGCACGATTTCGATCGATATCACGGGTCTGAAGTCGTCTGGATGGAGAGGAGGTATGCGCCGGAGCGAGAAAGTTGGGGCCAAGACTAGCGAAAGCTGGTCCCATGGCTGCTGAGATTGAAGGGTCGAGGAGGGACGGTAATCTACCTCGTGTGGCAGGGACGCTGTAGCGCGGGGTACCAGTTACAGACTCGCCAGAAGACGCGGAATCACGTCGAGTCGAACCATCATCCGAAGTGTTCGACGAAGAATTCAAGTACCTCCTTAGATCCGAAATGCCATTCCCTGAGAATACGCAAAAAGCCTGCGCTTGATGTTCGTTGAATTCCTTTGGTGCAGGCCGACAGAATGCTTGTAGTTCCGAAGTTCGGAATGATGAGACGCCCGTCAAGCTGAGATGTGTGAGGCGAGGTAGTTTATTGAGGAGGTACGTGATTGCTGGGACTGTGAGGTTGTTGCAATATGATAAATGGAGTCGTTCTAGTGTATTGGCACGCTCGACGAGGGCATGTATAGCTTCGTCGGTGATGTTGATGACTTTGACGAGACCGACGCGTTTGAGTTTTGGGACATTGGCAGCGAGCTCGAATACGCTCATATCCGTCAGAAGCGGGCAGCCTGATCTGTCAGCTTTCGTATCAACCAGCCAGTAGAGTGACTCACATGCAAAATCCACGTATCGCATTCGAACACACTCTCTTGCGATGGCAGTCACAGCAACGTCCGTCGCACTGGGATCAGCTCTTGAACATGACCAGGGACCTGAAAGCTTACAGAGAAACATGCGCAATGTGCAGGTGATGCAAACACCTGCCAAGCTTGGCAATATGTTTCAATCCCTCATCACTGAGCATAACACATTTCGCCAGCGTCAAAGCCCTTATCCTCGGTGCACTCGATATCAAATTCGCAAGACCGGTATCGGTAAATTCCCTGCAATCCGTCAAATCGATTGTTCGGAGTTGCGTAAGTTGATCCGACCGGGGCATGAGCATCCTCAGTAGACCTCTTCCAGTGCCCAATGTGGGATCGTGGGTAGTGGCGAATGCTGGAGCTCGAATAGCCGCCAGCTCGCTATCGCGATCGTCCATTTCTAACAACGCCGGTAGATCCGGAAACCCATCGCTATCGAGGAAGGCATTACGGGTGACTCGAAGTTCCCGCAGAAGCATCGAGTTGAGGAGCAATGCGTGGACAGCTGCAGAGGTACATTGTGCGAGATCGGCAATATCGACTTCAAGCAGTTGATGGCATTCTCTTGCGATTGCGACTAATGACTTGTCGGTCAAGCGTATACACCCATTTACTTTCACCTATTCATCAGTTCCCCATCACGCTAAATACTCACCCGTCGAAGACTCTTGCAACTAGCAGCAAGAGCGCATATCGCCTCATCTCCAACCAATTTACATCCATTGATATTCAATCCCTGAAGCCCAGGACATGTCTGCGCCAGCGTCTTGATAACCGAATCGTCTACCCGACTTATGTTGCTTAGATCGATAGCGACTAGATTCGACATACTTCCAAATACTCGACACATTGCTTTTGCGCTCGTTATTGATTTCGGACCCAGGGTCATACGTTCGGTCTTGGTACATGCTTGGAGAGACATGAACATCTCGTCGTCGTACTCGTCGACCACGTTGCCTAGGTTGATACGCCTGATTGCATCTGCGTATAGCTGGGTCGAATTGGGCGATAAGAGGACTCGAGCGATATTGGCGAATCCTGTCAGATTTCGAATAACGGGTCGTTGCCATATAATAGGATATGATATATCGAACCATTGTTTACAAACCTTCATACAAGACAAGGCATCTTGATCAGTCGTCAAATGACTAAATATCTACCATAAGCGCTTCCCTTTATTGGGTCATTAGGACGTACCGAGATAAGGACCTCTCCAGGTAAATTAAAAATAGTAGTCCCACTATGTTCAACCACTTTCCCTTTCCCTTTCCCCTTATCACCAACCTGATCCTTAATATACCTCTCAGTCTGCCTACTTGATGGTCTACTCCGACTCCTGTCACGTGAATCGGGGTCTTCAGGTCCAGTACTAATACTAGTAACAGAAGGAGTTTGACTAGGTTGTCTCCGTAATATCCCATCTCGAATAGCGGAACGTGCGGAACTTATCGCTTCTGAATTGGAGTTGGCTTCGTTGGATATTTGAAGTCGTTCCAGTGCATCTGCTGTGAGGTCTGCTTGACGACCATGGTCCATCGTATCCTGGGTCAGACTTGAGAAAGCACGTGAACCACTTGGGCCGGACCGGGAGGACGAGCTGTTTGTATAGGGCGTGTCCGACGGTGATACCTCAGCGAAGGACCTTCGATTGTCTAACATCAATCTCATGGACAGAGAGATAAGTATCAAAGAGTCGATGAGAAAATGACTTACCACTCATGATACCTCAAAATCACTCCCGCTCGCAGTTCCTCTCAAACAGCTCCCGAACTATGACTAATGCCTCCACAGGCAATCTATCGTATTTGAATATCGATGTATCTTATGCCTATAATAAATACAAAATCTCCGTTCCGTGCATATGATCTTGAAGTCTTTGGCTATATATACAAGAAAGTGTGAATATCGAATCGAAAGAGAAGAAAGGGATGTGTTATCCAGTGGATGTGCAATGAATGTCTCTAAATGGAACGGGAAGGATTGACTTCACACAGGCACGGAATATGCACAAGCCATGACTCATCATTACACAAATTTGATGGCCGAGAAAACCGCACATAGAGGAGCTTGTCCTGAGCGTGCGCAGCACAGGCTATTCGCCCGGATACTCTACTGAACGGCAGTGAGCTGCAGGAAATATGAATTGCATCGATATGCCCCCGACGCAATTTCCAGCCAAGATTAAATACCTGCTACTTTGGCATAAGCAGCAGGCTTGAACCGATTATGGAACGCCTTGATCATATACAATGGGAGACTCGAGACAGCGACAATTATCCCGACCTTGTACACGAATCGTGTAGTGAGTACAAATGACAAATCTATCATCAGCATCAAACATGAGTGATCAGAAAGGACGCACCGAAATAAGCAGGCAGTAAAGGCATACTGCCAAAATAGACAAGCGCTGTGCCTAGTAAGGAAAAGACCATTGCTTTATGCCAGGTCGTTATTTCCAGTGAGACCATGATCAGTTCGTTAATTACCAAGGCCGTGTAGGATATAGATACAATGTGGAGGAATTCCGATTCGAATAGTAGGAGCGAGAGGAGCATGATGATGCCGCCTGGGTGGTCAGCTTGCACGTTCAGAGAATACATGACAGCTCACCCTGATAGACGGATATAGTGAGCCATGTGAAGAATGTCCGGTAGCTCAGAGAGCGTCCCTACACATCAGCATCCAAATGCGACGCCAAGGCATAATCCTCACCTTAGTAAGCTCCTTGTACAGTTCCGGGTACAGTAACGCCAAATCCTCATTAACATCCGTGTCCAGCACCAAGGAGAATACAGGCGCCATGGTATATAGCGTAGCATATCCAACCTGTAGCCATCCCTGGTATAGCGCGATGGCTGGACATCAGCTTACCTCACAGGAACATTAGAAGACGTACGAGCAAAGAAGAAGATGGAACTGAAGACAGCCTGAATAACCGCAATAATCAATCCACGATGAATGACGAATTGAGATAACTTTGCGGATCGCTTATAAGAGTTTCGTCCGTGCCACAAGAGCAGTTTTGTGAGGTAAGAGAATTGATTGATTGAAAAGTCGGCAGCTAGGGAAGCTTGTTTGCCCTCTTTACCCACAATCCCAATTCCAACGTCGGCAGCTTGGATCATTGAAACGTCGTTCCCACCATCTCCTATGCAGCAGACTGTCTTCTTCGTATATTCCCGAATCAGTCTCGCGACATCGGCCTTTTGGGTGGGGGAACAACGACAGGCGGCCACTGCTGGGAGTTGGGTAGCGAGCATGATGAATTCGGTCCTGAATCGGTCGAGGCATAGCTGGGCGTCAGTTTTGAGCTCGATAGCGAGTGACGCCTTACCTGTAGTGATTCTCCATCAATCACCAGACAACAGTCTAATTTGGCAGATAGAAAATCCAGCATGTCCCTCACTTGATCTGCGGTCTTGACTACTTATTAGCTCATGGCGAAGGAGGAAACTTACGTTTAGCAACTTGGTGGATATACTGATTTCGAGCCACTAGCTTAGAGGAAACAGCAATATTGGTAGCTGTCTCGATCTTGTCACCGGTCAACATCCAGATTTTCAGTCCCGCATTCCTGAGTAATTCCAGAGTACTTTTGACGTCTTCTTGTAACTTGTCCTCAACCCCAGTGAGTGCCAGTAGTTCGACATCGACCTCTAGGCACTCCGTAACAACCTTTTCAATGGCCGATACTCGCTGAGAGCCAGTCACAAGCTGAGCATTTCTGTATCGCCTATCGAACTCTTCATAAGCTTCCTTGGAAAGTTTCTTGCGTCCAAGAACAAGTGTTCGAAGTCCCTCTCTAGCCATATTTCCAGTTTCCTCCTCTAACCAATCGTTTTTCTGAACAATCTTGGCCATAATCACATCAGCCCCTTTTTGGACGAATGTAATCTGTCCAGTTGTTCTATCGCGGATGATGATTCCCATACGTTTCGATTCGGATGTGAATGGGAATACGGCTAGGATGTCGTATGTGACCTCGGCTAGAGTTGGGAGGCGGAGTGTCATTGAAGCGCGGTCGCGGGAGATTAGGGCGACGCCGACTGATTCGGTCCATTGGACTATTGCTACCTCGTCAGGCGAGGAAGCTTGGTATGTGACTGTTCCGTCGTCGTTTGTCACTGGTGTTACCTGATTGTGAGCGACTTCCCTTTTCACGAAGACGTACATTGTGACAAGTGGCGAGAGCGATGACAGCATCAGTGACCCTAGTCGATACATCCCTCCTCCCACGACCAGGTCCAACAGCGATAGAGCTCTTACGTCGGTGGTCTATTATCAGCTCGCACTATGAATGTCGTAAAAGCACCCACCAGCCTGATCACCATCGGCCAAAGCAAGCTGAAGCATGTGCGTAACCTCATCCATCGAATCCCACCCAAACACAATCGTCCCCATGTGTAATTTCTTCAATTCCATCTCGTTACGAGTCAAAGTACCAGTCTTGTCGCTCAGTAAATACTCAACTCGACCAAGCTCTTCGGGAAGGGTGCTTGTTCGAACTATCGTTCCTGGTATTTCGGAGTCATTTTGAATTTGACGGGCGTAGATTGTTTTGCCCATGTCGAGGTTTACTCGAAGACTGCTCGTTAGCTATCGTACCTGGTGATGATGGAAGCTTACCTGATTGGAATGATTGAGGAGAATAGAATCAAGAAGCGAAAGACGTAGATATACCACTGTCCCCTAAATCCGTTCAAGGCGACCAGAAAAACAGAAAGAGCAAAAGTGACAGCACACAATATCTACCTGTCAGCTCTTGAGGTACGGTGAGGAGGACAGCTTACCTTGGCCATCTTGTTAACCTCGTTCTCTAATGTACCCATCTTCGTCTCTGGCTCACTGGTGTTCAAGACTGCCCGAGTCTCTTTCCCTGTGTAGACTACTAGACCGATAGCCGAGCCTGCTGCTAGGACCGTATTTGCCCATAGGACGTTGTCTACCGATAGTGGAGTTGATGATTCTTCCGATACTCCCGGGCCTGTCGAGCGCAGATTGAGAACACCGTAAAATGTGTGAATATCCTTGATTGGGGGATCGGCTGGGGTGTCAGCTTGGATTCGAGCCAGATTTGTCAGATGATGTACCGTATAAGCTCCCTTCTATAGATGATACACCCCCTTCTCCCAACCTCTGAGTCTCTCGAACAGCGATCTTCAACTTCCAATCCGTCTCTCCATCAAGTTGGTCCGTACGGACAAAGCATGATCCTTCCTCTTCACTGGTACTTAGAAGGACCATATCCGCTGGAACTCGCTGATTCTTTTCCAGGAGAATCATACTTCCCACTTTGATAGATGAGGATGGGATTGATTTTGTTGATAGAGCCTGATCTCTCGGTGATTCATCATACTCGGAAGAGGATTGTGGGAGGACAAGGAGGTATCGAGTGGAATTCGCCTCTCTGTCTCTGAGGTATCGGGAGTAATCGTCATATGCCTCTTTACCCATTGTGATGGCAATGACGAAGGCAAGAGGAGCGACATATGTGACTATATACCCTATATGTTCAGCTTAACTTGAAGATTAGATCACTGGTGGCTTACCAATTTTCAGAGCTGGGATGAATTGTGATAAAGCAACAACGAGGAAATAGAAATTGAAAAAGAATTTGAATTGCTCGTAGAATGTAAGTGGGAAGAAGGTCGCTACCGAGTACTTTTGATTGCGAACTACATTGGGTGGATACGGGGATTTGCGACCTATATATCAGCGTGACGATACATGAACTAGGAAATACTAACCGGTAGGCCGAAGAGGTATCGTCCGTGATTTATCCCTTGTCTTTACGTTCGAAGATTCGGCAGGATGCGCAATGGCAGCTTCATACTTCCATCAGCTTCAATCGAAAGATTCCAACAGCTGACTCACACTCTCCACTTCCTCTTCATCCAGATCCACCCCCTTACCCCTCAAGCCAGAAAGTAACCCTTCCTCCTCATACATCCCTTCATCACTGACTCTCTTCTTCCCCTTCCCATGTGAATGACCACTATTTGACCTCTTCGGTCCTCTCATCCCTACACTCAGCCCGCCGGAGCCTGAAGCGATAGGTTCATCGCTCAATCGTGGCATAAGTGAAATAGGACTTGATAGTGATGTCCTCTGCTGAAGGGATTGGAGGGGGTAATTGTCGGTGGAAGATGCTCGAGAATTGAAAGAGGGCATCTGATCGGCTTCCGCCTTGAGCCCAGCGTGAGATGGCCTAGCGAGTAATTGAGTGGTTCAAGTACCAGAATGAAAGACGAATAGCCTACCTTGTCAATAGTAGTGACAACCTGGCAATGTGGGGTAAATGTGGAGAAAAGGATATTACGTAAACAGACGCGTGATTCAAGGTATCGCACTAAGCATTCAGCACAGACTAAAGATACTATCACAATAGATGTCACCATAGTAAACATGGTACAACCAACAACACACCCATCAAGGCCCCCAGTCCAACGGAGCAAGATGGTAGAGAAATTCACTCTAGGGAAATTGGACGCGGGAATGGCTATCCTCCTAGGACCCAATGGACATCTCCTAGAATTCCCTTCGTTACTATTACCGACTTCATCACCTGGTGGACCGCCTCTCGGACCTGGATCTATCTTGACAATCACTGTTTCTAGGGATATTGCAGCAGAGACTGCTCAGCAGGAAGCGTTCAAGGAACTGCAGGAGGATATAATGGGGTCTTTTGGCACTGATGCTCCTGAAGCTCCTGTACTCAAGGTAAGTCACCATTGGAATGACTGGGCTGATGGGAGATACGAAATATTACACAGACGAGCGTTTGTGTTGATTGGGATGAATTGAATCTTGGGAGTTCGACGTTCAGGGGATTAGAGATGTTTAGAAATGGTCAGAGGTGGGGGAGGGTTGGGGGTGATTACGGTACAAAGCGAGAGAAGAGGGAATGGAAGACTGGAGGTCTGCAGTCGGGGGAGGAATATAGTTTCCAGCTCGTCTTGTAAGCTTTATCTCTAGGGGGCATTCAGAGAGACAAGAAGCTGATGACACCAGAAAAACAACAGCTGGAACCCTTACATCCAACCTCATCAGAACACGTACACATACAATGGACAACCTCACTGGACTCTTGATCCACTTTGGACCAATCCAACCTCCCGAATTACTAGACACTCTTCGTGCAAGTCTACAAGGCATTGGAGCAAGGGAATCACCAGAGGTAGCACTGGACACTACCCACTTTGTAGCTACCACACCGATAGTCGGGGGAGATGATCAAGGACGGGGAGGAAGTATTGATCGACAATACCAGGAAGCTATCAAGATGAATCTACCCGTAGTAGGCCCAGGGTGGTTATTGGCAGTCACTGGTGAAAAGAAGTACGTCCCCTTTCCCCATCCAGAGTGACTGCTGACGCGTAGGCTGGTACCAATCTCGAACCACCTATTACCCCCCGTTCCACAAATCACAGCGGCCGAACCCGCTCCAGCACCATTCAAACGCCCTGAGCCCCTAAAGAGATCATCTTTACCATTCACTTCCTCAGCGCCCTCATCCCCTATTCGCGAATCAGCAGATGTATTCCGACGTTCGCCATCACCCGAGACGATCGCTAGGATGAGTATGGTCGGACCGCAGATCATGGGAAGTACATCGAGAAACGGCTCATTAGATCGACCGACTGTATCGAGGAAAGCTTCAGGAGATAATGGGACAAGTGCCAGTACTATCTCCGAAGAGAGGGTCAGAAAGGCAAGTCTACCCATCACTGCCGAGTCACCAAGACCAAAGAGTCCAAAACCAGAAGCAGATGGGAAATTGGATCGGTAAGCTGTTCCACGAAGTCTTGGCCCCAAGCTAATAATCAGTAAATTCAAATTTCCATTAAAATCCTCAAGCTCGGGCGAGTTTCCCTTGTCTCCAAATTCGGGAGAATCACCCGTGACGCCAAATGAAAATGAGACGATATCGCCCAAAACGCCTCTGAGCGAGACTGTCCCCACCGAGCCTCAATCGATCTCAGGGGTTCTTACCGATGAACCCACTTCCTCAGAACCCTCCCACGTCCATACTGCATCGGCAGACGATACTCTGCCAGAAGTATCTGCAGATGGACCTCTTCCAATCAACGATGCCGACGACGCCGATGACAAGGAGTCGACCATCGTCGAGACTTCTACAGCGAAGGACACGACTGAAAATGCCGAGGTAGATATCGAGGTCCCAAATTCCATTTCAGAAAGTACACCCATCACTATCAGCTCGACTGCGAAATCACCCGAGACAGATCACAGCAATGGACACGTCGCTAGTTCGATAGATGAAGCAATTGCCGATTTCAAAACTGCCATCAAGACTCCTGAACCCGAATCGGTAAAAGCACCAGAAACGCTCTCCGCGACTGAGATCGATGAGACTTCGGCTCCAATCGAACCTTCGGAAACGACTGAAGCCACAACAGAGGACAAGGAAAAGACATCATCAAAGGCAAATGGCGATACGAAGTCATCGGATAAAGTGAATGGTACAGAGGAATTATCAGCCACCGCCCCTCGGAGCGTTTCAGCCTCTCCAGCTCCTCCGGCCAAGGAGATAGAAGATCACAATTCGGAGCAGGGAGAGGGTACGACGATGGAGGAAATAGATATTGATTAGACAGGCGATGTGTATACTGTATAAAAATGTCATGCCGATCAGTTCCTTTTTGGTGCATCCTTTCATCTGATCATCTGATTCACTTTACTGAATAGCTTAGGAGCAGACTAAGTTGCTCTGACTGTCAGAATCCGTTCAAGAAACGCACATAGATCGAACAATCAGACCCAGCTATACCAATGTCAAGCCAGCCGAAACCAGCACCGATAGCCTCTCAGGTCGAGATCTTCAAAACTAAAGCAGCGGCGAAACGGGGTGTAGGCGCTATAGATGGTCAAACAGAGACAATCTGGCCTAAACCTGAGTTCGTGAGTTCCTCATCTCCTTCCATACTCAAATACAGGGCTGATGGAGAGGGTGCATCAACAAAGATCGAATTCATCACTAAAGCAGGCAAGGAAGCTAGTGGTTTCACACTCCCCGCAGGGAGTATGTTTCCTTTAGGATGTGCTATCCCGAACCATACGACACTTCAACATGGAATGTATTTCCCTCCTGGAAGTATGGTAGGACTTTTGATTTGAAGCATGAGGGAAGGTTGATGATAGTTCCCCGATGGTGTTCTTGTACCTATCCACGCTAGGATGGTTAGTGTACAACCTATACAGACTCTTCCAGAGTTGCCACCTGCCAGCGAGATGGTTTGTTCTATACAGTAGCCTATGTATGAGGAAAGTACTTTCACATGTAGGTGTTGAGCGTCCTGTATGAGTAGTCGGTCTGTGTGATATGTACGGTCGTGACATGAAGGAGCGAGCGATTGAGGTGAAGCAGATTCGCCGTTGGCTCAGTCGGTAGAGCTGCCTACTCGGGCGACACTAGTTGCGAGTTGCGACTCGATACACCGGAAATATCAATCAATCATGAAATATCACCGACACATAGCTGGCTTAGTTGGTATAGGGTTACCCAGACTCCATTTCCAGGTGCCATGTCACGCAACACATTATCGACATGAACGCATCACGCCACCATCTTGCCACCTGAGAATCTATCTCCAATATACCCCCCTCTACAGCATCACAATCCAAGCTACATCCTGATCTACCCTCCGATTACGCGGCGAATTTCCTTCCACGCTCATATAATCTCATCTCCTCGTCCAACTGCGCCTGCGTCTTGGGTACCGGCTTGTCTTTTCCCTTCTTCAATGGCTGATCAACCTCCATCTTCGTGCTGTTGTTCGCCTGGGCTTTTGCTCGTGCCACCTTATCGGAAGATGGTGTTCCCTTTCCTTTCCCCTTTTGTAAAGGAGCTGGAGAGGAGGTTGGACGGTTCATTCGACCTAGTAGTGCTTTGCCGGGTTGTGATTGTGATAATTTCATGTTTGCCTTTTGCTGAGCGATAAGTCTGGCCATTAGCTTATAATTACACCTCGAAGATAGAGGAAGAGCTTACGCAGCCTGATTCTGTTTCGCGCCCGGTGGTCCGGTCTTGCTCATTCGTTGCAGTAATTGAAGTCCTGGAGGCTTGTTGCTTTGTGCTTTGACGGGTACGGGTGTTACAGCTTTTGGCCCCTTTGGTGTTCTGGTAGGTAGAGGTTGGACTTGAGGTTGAACGGGTGCTGATATCGTGCGTGCGATTGCGGGTGCAATGGCAGCGGCTGGGGATGGGAGGGGTTGTGTAGGAGCGAGGACGTGTTGGACAGTCATTCGGTAGGCTGGTTCATCAGCTCACGGATCATCGAGAAACTCGAATCGACTTGCCAGCATCAAGAAGCTGTCCAGAGCAATGACTCCTTACTTTCTCTGCGTCGGCGCTATTGGCAACTTGGATGAGGGACATGCCCAACGATTTGCCTTCGGCATTATATAGTCCCTTTACCGAAAAAGAATGATGTGATAGAGCAAGCATGGGGCTGACGAGCAATTCCTATCCACGTCAGCTACGACCAGCTCGCAGTATAGACAACTGACACGTAGATCATTCTCGGTTGCGTCTGTGGGTAAACCGCCAAAGAGAATTTGACATGGTTCGGAAGTGGAAGTGGTGGTAAATGCGGATCTTGGTTGGGATTGCTGAGCTTGAGGCTGAGCGTAGGGGTTGGTGTAGCTGTATGACATTTGTAAATTGCTGGGTCAATGGTGGTGAATGTTGGAGGGTTAGACTTGAGACTGGACGCGTTCCTTAAATGCTTCCGACAAGTAGGTTGGCTGTAGTTGTGCTTCTGACTGCTGTGATACTTGTATGGGCTATATACACCATGCATGTTGGGTCAGCATTTGGCGGGAGTATCGTTTGTTGATAAGATGCATGCTCTGATCTGGACCATGTCTCATATGTATACCCATTGGATGAGTACTATATTATACCCTATGTATATGTTGATTGGGATAAATTGAATTAAATACCCCTTAATATAATGATTATCAATTTTGAGTATAATACCGTGTCCCCTTTGTTCAACCTTTTCTCTTTCTCTCTAACTCACTTATCTTTTTCCTTCTTCTCACTTCGACAGAGAACACCTACATAGCCTTCAAAACCCACGTAATTGATCACTTATCACTCATACGTGGACGAACCCATACAACAAACAAACAAACAATTATTGAAAACGAGCCCAACCTCGAAAATTCACACACACCAAACAAAAATGTCGGACGTCACTTCCCCTACCGAGGCTCAGACCGCCACTCCCCAGACCCCTTCCACTGGTGGTCAGACCGCTTCCGGCCAGGCTCCTACTCAACCCACCTCTACCACTGGTCCCGCCGCCACTGCTGGATCTGGTGCTTCCCTCTATGTCGGTGAACTCGACAACACCGTCACCGAGGCCATGTTGTTCGAGATCTTCAACATGGTTGGTCCCGTTGCCTCGTAAGTCGCGTTTCACATTATTATCAGCACACACTAATGAAACAGCATCCGAGTCTGCCGAGACGCCGTCACCCGACGATCCCTCGGATACGCCTACGTCAACTACATGAACTCTCCTGATGGAGAAAAGGCCCTCGAGCATCTCAACTACTCTTTGATCAAGAACAAGCCCTGCCGAATCATGTGGTCTCAACGAGACCCTGCTCTGCGAAAGACTGGTCAAGGAAACATCTTCATCAAGAACCTTGACGAATCTATCGACAACAAGGCTCTCCACGACACCTTTGCCGCTTTCGGTGAGATCCTCTCGTGCAAAGTCGGTCTCGACGAGACTGGCAAATCCCGAGGATTCGCCTTTGTCCACTACGCCACTGGAGAAGCTGCCACTGCCGCCATCAAGGCTGTCAACGGCATGTTGCTCAATGACAAAAAGGTCTATGTCGGACATCACGTCGGAAAGAAGGAGCGACAATCAAAGGTCGAAGAGCAAAAGGCTCAGTTCACCAACCTTTTCATCAAGAACATTGATGTCGAGACTACCGAGCAGGAATTCGACGACCTCGTCAAGCCTTTCGGAGAGACCGTCTCGGTCGCTCTCGGCAAGGATGAAGATGGCAAGACCAAGGGGTAGGTCTCTCTCAGCTCACGTTGAATCTTACTGATATACAGTTTCGGATTCGTCAACTATGTCGACCACGAGTCCGCCACCAAGGCCGTTGACGAGTTGAACGAGAAGGAGTTCAAGGGTCAGAAGCTTTACGCCGGTCGAGCCCAGAAGCGAACTGAGCGAGACGATGAGCTCAAGAAGGGTCACGAGGAGCGACGATCCGAGCAAGAGGCCAAGTCTGCCGGTGTCAACCTCTACATCAAGAACCTCGACGACGAGTGGGACGACGAGCGACTCCGAGCCGAATTCGACCCATTCGGAACAATCACTAGCTGCCGAGTCATGAAGGACGACAAGGGTGCTTCCAAGAACTTTGGTTTCGTCTGCTACTCTTCCCCCGACGAGGCTACCAAGGCTGTTTCCGAGATGAACGGCAAGATGATTGGCACCAAGCCCTTGTACGTCGCCCTCGCCCAGCGAAAGGATATCCGACGACAAGCTCTCGAGTCTCAAATGTCTCAGCGACAGAACCGAGGTGGTTACCCAGGTGGACCCATGGGTCCCGGCTACATGGGTCAACCCGTCTACGGCTACCCACCCATGCCCGGATACGGTCAGCCCAACATGATGCCCATGCGAGGTGCCCCCATGATGGGATACCCCGGTGGACCCCAGATGATGCAGAACCGACCCCGATACGCTCCCAACGGTCAACCCGGTATGCCCCCCATGCCATACGGTATGCCCCCCGCTGGACCTTACGGTGGAATGCCCCCAAACTACCCCCGACCTGGAGCTCGACCCCCTACCGGACCTGGATCCCAGCGAGCCAACGGTGGACCCTCTCCCGTCGGTGTTCCCCAGGGACTTCCCGCCAACGGACCCCGAGGATCCCAGATGCCCGTCCGACCCCAGTACGAGACTCCTGCTCCTCAGCAGGCTCCTCGACTCTCTGCCCAATCTTTGGCCCGAGCCGGTCCCGTCGAGCAGAAGCAGATGCTCGGTGAAGCTCTTTACCCTTTGATCCACGAGTAAGTCTTGTCGAATTTCTTTGATTATGTAGCTAACGACTAGGACCCAGGGTGAGCTCGCCGGAAAGATCACTGGTATGCTCCTCGAGATGGACAACTCTGAGCTTCTCCACCTCATTGAGCACCAGCCATCCCTCAACGAAAAGGTTGACGAGGCTCTCCGAGTTCTCCAGGATTGGGGAACTGACGGTGCTGCCGCTCCTGCTTCCGGTGAGGAGGCTGCTGCCCCCGCTGCCGCCGAGGCTCCCAAGGAGGAGGTCAAGGAGGAGAAGTAGACTAGTTTCTATCATTTCTGCGAGACCCCCTCTCCCCTCTCTCTTTCGTCTACGTTAGCGTAGGTCGTGGTACTTAGTCTGTGGGTTGGCTATGTATGTTCTCCGTCGAAAATGTTGCAGTCCAGCTTTGGTCCTCTCAGTGCACTGAGAGATTTTCCTCATTGAACCTACATTGAGACTCATGTCAATATCCCGAATCTGGCCAGCCGGCGTACCGGGTCCAAGTTAGGCCTTGTCCGAGTGAGAGATGACGTTATCCCCACTTTCGCTCACCTCCAGACAAATCAGTCGAAGTGCTATTCTCTTATTTCATCGTCCTACATCAGCTGCACAACCACTATGTCTGACCGTACGTCTACAGCCAGCCAGATTATGGTACTGATATCCATCAGAGACTGAATGCTGCCCTCCCCAGTCGACTTCTGACGCTTCGAAGCCGAACGTACCCCACCCCGTCTCTGTCCCTAGCGGATACAAAGCTAAAGGCACCATCGATTCCCGAGGCGGTTTCGATAAAGTTTATACTGTATGTATCCACAGTGTTCCGCGCTGATGGATAGGTAGGGGGCGATAGTAAGCATGCTATAGTGGTAGTCTATGATATTTTTGGGTTCTGGTAAGCTTCAAGTCTCCATTTTTGGCCTGAGCTGAAGAGCAGGGACACTACTTTCCAAGTTAGCTATCCGGTATCATAAAGATGAGCTAGCTGATAGTAGGGACTCGATACCCTCTCAGCCCACCTCGAGAGCAATTCCCCAACCAAGATCTTCATGCCAGATGTATTCCGCGGAAAAGCCTTCCCAAAAGACAAGGACGGGAATAAGGAAGAACTAGGTAAATTCTTCCAGGGAACGTATGTCTTTGCTTTCACATCTTGAGAGTGATACTGAGATGTAGGGCAAAGATCACGGATCGACAACCTGAGATTGTTGAGTTTGCCAAGGGCTTGAAGAAGGATGGTTATGAGAAGGTATCTATCCTTGGATACTGTTGGGGTACGTCTTTGCCCTGAGGGTGGGACTGATCGTAGGTGGAAAAGTCACTCTAATCTCCCTTGCAGAATCGGGACCATTCAACGCAGGAGCAATAGTCCACCCAGCAATGATCGCATCCGAAGATGGAGCAAACTTGAAAGTCCCACTAGGTTTCTTCCCAAGTATCGATGAACCTAAAGAAGTGATCCAGGAAATAAAGGTGGCTATGGATAAGAAAGATTGGAGTGAGAAGAACGATTATCATTATTATGATACTGTGTACGTTTCTCACATATAACAGGGAGATGGCTGATGAGAAGACACCATGGGTGGGCCGCTGCTAGAGCTGATTTGGGGAATGAGGAGAATTTGAAACAGTTTGAGGATGTTTATAAACGACTTGCTGGATTCTTTGCGAAGAACTTCTAGAGGTAAAGAATGAAGTTACATACCAAAGTAGTCGATACTGGCCATCAATTGTCATGGACGTAGTGCGTAAACGAATCTGTTACATGATGAGACTACCAATGTCGTATATAAGTGACTTTCTTATCTGATTGACTGCAGACCCTCCAATCCTCATGAAATCGACGACCACGTTACCAGTACCCTCTCGCGTGCCTCGACCTAAATCGGGTAGTATAATTCTCTCTCCTATCCCACATCCCGCTCCTCCCCTTTCCCCAATGTCCATGAGTCAACCAAGACCCAGGATTCCTTCGTCCACTAATCATCAGCTCACTTCGTCTCGCTAAGCAGAAAGCGGACTGACGGATAATAACAATTCCTTCCTGTATCTGATGTTTCAGCTCAATGGCAAGATGATGAGAATGGAAAACCTACGAAGACGAGCAAAATAATGACAATTCCAACAGACTACATTATGATCCGATCGAAGGGGGAATATTGGGATTCCGCAGAAGTGTGCCGTCCGACGGAGTTTAGATCCTTGAAGCATTGAGTCTCGGCAGTTTGGGCAGAATCCTGCCGGGGCGTGGAACGGGCGGGTCTGCTGTTAGGTCACGAGATTCAGTAGCTTCAGATGTCCTCACTGAATAGTATATGCCGACTGCAAATCAGTTTCGCGGTTCGGAAGTCACAGTCGTACTCACCCATCCCGATCCTGTATTGTGTAGCAAATGCGAGATATAGCGAGAACAGGGAGTGTGATACTAGGCTTTTGTTCTCTCACTGAGGCTCCACTCCCCAACTCCTTGATCTTCTGATCGTCATGCTGCCGATCCTTTCACTCGAGACTTGTCTTGTCCTTTGTTCTTGATACTGAAAGGAGGTCCTGCAATAGCGTCTGAGCCAATGAGACTGGTATCTTCCACATCAATCAACCGTCAAGAGCTCAAATCAATCTATTGTCTTTAATCTGGACCAAGCAAGCAACAATGTCCAGTGAGTGTACATCAACGACCCAGCTCTAGGTCTAGACTGCTACTGATCAATAAAGAGGGAGTCATAAAGACGGCTGACACTGTAGACAAACAACCCCAAACCCTTCAACATGAATTCAAGCTCTCCCCGCTCCGAGCGCACTTTCAGAAATCCCCAAACCCACCCGGAGCAAACAAACTGATCGATCTCCCACTGAACGATTTCCTCGATACAGAGGATGAATTCAATGTCGTCGCTGCTGCTCTATGGACCCTTTGTGTGAGGTATGATCAACTCGAGGAGGGAAATAAGCCAAAGACTAGGACTAAATTGAGAGAGGTGCGTGATTGGTTTGTAATCGGACAGGTGGGCTGATGAGTAGTGGATTCTGTCGGAAAAGGATGAAGCTTATTTGAAGTTGACTCATAAGATCGAACCTCCTTTCCGTGAGTTCATTCGCTTTCGGAAGGTTGTGAGAGCAGAGCAAGGCTGATCAGAAGCCGGAACGACCTTTTTCCAGATGGAGCAAGACGTCCTGCTTCTCACTGATGAGTTGCTCGCCCCCACTCTCCCAGCTGAGAACAAGGAGGGAGAAGATGACAAGGCGGCGGAGAAGGAGAAGGAGAAGGAGAAGGAGAAGGAGAAGGAGAAGGAGAAGAAGGCTTGACCTGCGCGCTCGGGTCTTTGTGATTGATGGGCGCGGAGTCAGTGTGTCAGTAGGATGTGATAAGCGAGAGATGAGGAGAATGACAACAATGAATACATTTTGCTACTGTTGAAGCTATGCGAGAGACGTATGCTATTTCGGAGGCGGGTTCGCAGTAAGACCAGGACCAGTATCAGATGTCCAATCTACCCATCAGCTCTTTGTGTCTTTGGCATTGAAGTAGATGACTTACATCCCCTGCCAATGACTTGCCCACCTGCTAGAACCCAATCGAAACCTTTCTTCCCTACTCCGGCATTACTTTTGAAACGATCTATGCTTGCTTGTTCTACTTTTCTAGCGACGAATGCAGTTGGGAATCCGGAAACGATGGTTGCTTTTTGTTGGAAAAGGGTCTGGTTTTCTGAATGCGGTTTATAAGTGATGAGCTCTAGGCAAGATCTGTCATAAGTCATCGTGACACAAAAGGGAGAGAGAGGACCTACACGTATTGAGCAAGTGATAGATTAATTGACATGGATGTTGATGTCGGTAACGTCTTGTCCTCTCCTGTACCAGGTGGATTTATGAATACAATCTCCCTAACATATGCCATTGGCGGTAATGAAAACAACTTTGTAATCCACTTGGGGGCACCTTGTTGAACTCCTATTATCCTCTCACTCCTTATGATCCCAGTTTCAGGATCAACATGACGCGACAAGGTATCGACAGTGTGGACATGCGTAGCGAATGGATTTGGGTATTTCCGATGTAGATGATTCAATGTATGTGATACAGGCGCACTATCGTCAGCTCATATCTCACTATGCACACATAGAGAGAGCTTACTCGTATATAAGATCCGTTTGGAATATCTTCATTGCAATCACAAATTAACGTAGGGTCCGAGAGTACTATAGGGGAATGAATAGAATTACGAGTAAACAGCGAAAGACGATAGCATAAGGGGTCTCTATAATGCTGTCGTCCGAGGGGTATATTCGTGAGTCGTGTCGTGTTTGTATAAGCAGAGCAAGCAAGCAAAGAGCAGTAAATAAAGAGACAGTCAAACAGGTTTCAAGGTGTATTCATTTCCAAGCACGCGCAGGCTGAGGGAGTACTACTTTCTCACGGTAACATTGAATGTGCACAGACCAAGTGACGTCGTCAAGACCCCTCGACAGTCATTCATATCAGATAAGAACATACAACAATGGTAAGCCCACACGAAGATGAGGGAGCTGAGGAAAAGTCAAACGCAACAGTAGATATCCCAGCAGACGTCAAAGATGCGCTCAAGAAGTTCCGATTCAAGAAGAGTACTTCCAACTCGGCGATCTCCGGTATGTACCCCGACCTATGTGTATGACAGGGCTGATGGGCAGTAAAGATTGTCAAGGCGAAGTTGGTCATGCAGATTGATGAGAATCTAGATGATATGTCAATAGAGGAGATTGCTGAGGGTATGACCTTCTCTATGCGATATGGAGGAGACTAACAGGTAGAACTACCGGAGAATGCACCTCGATACGTCGTTCTCTCTTACGAAATGGTGAGCCATACAATCATATAAGGGTTAATACACGGAGCTGATGACAGAAACACCCCGATGGACGTATCTCAAATCCCCTCATCCTGATCAATTGGTAGATCCACCCCTCCCTCATCCTCGGCTGCAGCCACTGATCATCAGGGCCCCAAGTTCATCACCCACAGACCTCATGACACTCCACGCATCGATGTTGAGTAATTTCCAGCAAGTCGTAGAGGTCTCCAAGGTACGTAAACTTTTTCAGTGAGCAAAAGAGGAACTGACAAACAGGTATTAGAAGTGAGAGATGGACAGGAGGGATTGACTACGAAGGCGGTTCATGATAGGTTGCTACAGTATTAGTTGTATTTCTTGCCATGCATGCAATTCTCGTCACCCGAAAAGACCCGTCCAAACCACATACACGAAAACTCTGCTCAGCTGACTGATATGTTCGCTGGATGTGCGAACGCTGGATGTGCGAACGCTGGATGTGCGAACGCTGGATGTGCGAACGCTGGATGTGCGATACAATGCCCAAAGTCTCGACCGAAGATGTCTTATGGGTCAGGAAAGGGCAAGAGGGATTCTCCACTTGGACTGCACATGAGGGATCAAAGTTTTGAGCACTTGGACCGACTCATGCACGTCACAAAGCACGACAGGTCAGACAAGTGAGCGATAGGTCGCGTAAACTACCCAGGGAGGGGCAAGGGCAAAAGGATGCAAAAATGAATCTCCTGACTGTGATTCGAACACAGGACCGATCGATGATAAAGTAACCTATTACAGTCGATTGCGCTACCAACTGCGCCATCAAGAGAAGGCTTGATGTTTGAGCTGGTTTGCAGCAGATATGAACGTCACAGTTCAAGGAAGGTGCATACCATAACGCTCATCCTATTACCCTCGTTTTCCACGCGATGGGCAAGGAGCTTGCCGATGCATGATGCTCACCTCTTGAGGGCTTGTATGCCATCAAGCCTAGCTCGTCCCACACATCTCGCTCCAGCCTGGGAAGCCTTCAATGTATGTCATTACAGAGAACCATGTACCACCCAGTACGGAAAAGATTGCGAAGAGAGAAGAAAACGCTGGCCGCGCCGATATCATCGGACATAAGATACAAGCGAAATACTGTGTGCCACAAGTAGAAGATCGTTCCCGCGCACCAAGTATATCGCCGTATATCCGGTAGATGTCTGTTCCTGTCTTTGTGGCTGCCAAAGTAGAGTGTCCAGAACAGCAAGCATAGACGTTCTCATCCGCCAATCCATCATGTCGTTCCAGAGCAAGATCAACAGGTCCGCCAACGCACCCAAAACCGCACCATCGGAGATTGAGCAGACTATCGCTCAGGCCCTCATCGACCTCGAGCAGAATGTCCCAGAGCTCAAGTCTGAGCTAAGGCAGCTCCAAATCTCTTCCGCAAAGGAGGTTGACGGAAAGGGTGGAAAGAAGGCTGTTGTTATCTTTGTTCCTGTTCCCCAGGTCAAGGCTTTCCACACTGTTCAGCAGAGGTGAGTTAATTGTTGCTTTCAAAGTGATACATGTCGATCACCCCCGTCAAGATTCTTGATTTCCTTCGGGAACAGGTCTTGGTGGGTGGTTGATGGCATGTTGATCGGCGAGAAGAGGTTGACGGAGGGACTTTTTAGGCCTTCCTCCCTCTTCTTGTGCGATTGTCGTGGTCGTGAGGAATTACGCTGACATATATCTCCCTTTCCTAAAATCCACGCTCCATTCACTATATCGTCGTAATGCTCGTCCATCACACCAACATCCACTCTATACCCATTCCTTCAACATGACAGGCTCACCCGAGAGCTCGAGAAGAAGCTTTCCGACAAATACATCATCTTCCTCTCCCAGCGACGTGTCCTCCCCAAACCCAAGCGAAACTCTGCTACCGCCAACAAGCAGCAGCGACCTCGTTCCCGAACCCTCACTGCCGTCCACGAGAAGATCCTCGACGAGATGGTATGGCCTTCCGAGATCATCGGAAAGAGGACAAGGGTTGCACAGGACGGTGGAAAGCTCATCCGAGTGTATGTCTCTGCTCTCTTGGTTCATAGTGCTATACTGATAAACAGCTTCCTCGACCCCAAAGACCAAAACTTGCTTGAGTACAAGCTCGACACCTTCTCTTCCGTCTACCGAAACCTCGCCGGTAAGGACGTCCACTTCGAGTAAGTCTTTGAAATCTCTAGTTGGTCTCAGATCTGACAACCAGGTTCCCCGTTTCTGCTTCCGAGTAGACGACACCCGTGTATGCATTGATCACGCACTATTGTAACACTCCTTGACCCCTGCGTCTCCTTTGACCCATCCTTTCATGCTTTCTCCCTGTTGTGTCTAGACCAGACCTCGTAATGGTCGAGTCTTCATCTCTTACTTACCACAATACATCCATCTATCAAAATGGCAGAAGCAAAGAAACCAAAGAAGGACAAGAACCTGATTGAGCTAGGACCGATGGAGCAGATCCTTGTTGTCATGGGCATCATGGCATTTGGTAGGGCACGCCCCCGAGACCACACCCGTCTTTTATCTGACATCAGGCGCCCATCCCTCTATGCCGTGGTCGATGGCCGGCGGGACCCTGACCTCCATCCCCTTGTTCTCACCAGCTTCACTAATGCTCGTCTTCATAGCCTACTTTGGCTTCCATCTACTCAAACGTCAAGAAGGCGAACGAGATCGTCAAAAAGCACTAGCTAAAGCTAAAGCTAAATCATCTTCATCTTCCTCTTCCTCATCCGACCCCCGATCCCGATCAGCCATGACCTCTGAACAAATGCGCGCTAGGGGAGGGATGCCCTCTTCATCAATGACACCTCGAACTGGTGATCCCAGTCCTAAGCAAGTATCTAAATCAAGCAGAAGTAATCCAGCTTCAAACACATTCAAAGGTAATTACTTTATGACGATGCAAGGTCCCGGAAGACCTGCTCTTGTTCCTTTCCAATCTGGTCTCAGACCAAAAGAAGGGGAGGAAGCAGGGACAATGTGGTGGGATAATGTCCCTGAGGATGCAAAGGAATTGATGGCTCCGGCTGTGAATGAGGATACAGCAAGGAAGATGAACAAGATGGCCAATCCTTGGGCTCTTGATGCTCTATCGAAGGACATTGCGCTCCTCAGGTTGGAGAAGGAGCGAAGGGAAGAGGAAGCGTACGTCTATTCAATGCTAACTTCTGCTCAGGTTTGACCCACAGGCGATTCGAAAAGGTTGGCAACATCCTGCAGACCCTCCTAGGTCTCTTACTATGTCTAGTCGATATGCGACTTGGTCTCGGTGAGATTTTGATCGACCAGCACAAGCTCATGTAAAGTTGCCATTATTTTCTTCCTCTGGAGACACTACACCATCCAACATGAGCGAGAGAGCGACACTGTACTGGAAGATAGGGCGAAGGAGATGAAGGAGCTCAAGCTCAAGCTGAGAGAATGTCAGCAGACGGGTGCGAGCCGAAATGAAACCAATTTCCTGGAGTCGCAGATAAGGGCGCTGGCCGGCTGAGAGTGAAAGCGAGTTTGCGGAGTACATGCATACATGGAGCAGCTTTGCGTCTGCATCTAAAGTTACAGCTTTGGCATTATAGGTCTACAAGACAAGTTTGGTGAGATGACTCTTGGCCTATCCCTCAACTGTGCCCATTGACTCTACTCTACCCTTTCCTTTCGTCTCGCTATTGACCAAATCCGTCAGTGTTCTGAAAGCACTAGGGTTGATCTGGACGATCTAATCATCAGCATCGTCCCTCGCAACGTGAGAATAGACCTACAGCTTCCCATTCCTGTCCGGGTTCCTCCTCTTCAATCTCCTCACACTCCGCTTTAACCTTCTCCCCCACCCTCTTGGCATCTTTACTAGGCATCGTAATCCTCACTCTCATCCTCACACGCCGGATAGGCAAGACATCACTCTCGCTCAATTTCTTGATCAATTCCAATGCCTGCGCTTTTGCCGGTTTATCAGTTTTGACTGAGAATCCAACTTCTCCTAACGCTTTCTCGATCATTCCAACGGTATGTTTACGCGGGGGAGTCACGGATGGGTCGACAGTCATATCGGATACTAGAGTTGCGATTTCTCGTGATAAGGATTGAAGGTGATGTGAACGTTCGAGGTTGTTGATTTGGAGTTCTCCTTTACGTAGGATCTAAACATCAGCTCAGTTACTCAAGGTATTAGCCAACTGATGTACCTCCTCTACAACCTTGGACATTTCAGTAGTATTGAATGCTTTCTCCCAATCTTCTCGCTTTGCGACAGCTCCCTTCGAGACATTGGAGAAGACCTGCTCGATCTGAAGAATCTCCGAAAGGTCCTTCTCGCTGTCTGATTAGCTGTGCATACTGGAAAGGCGTGTATGATGTAGCTTACACATTTGACCTAAACTCTGATACTTTGTTCTTGTAACATGCTATCTCGAATCGTTTTCCGCCTTTCTTCATACGGACAATTGACACATTGGTCAATCTGCTGATCAGATCTATCACTCCTGAAATAGTATACATAAACTCACTTAATCTGTGTTCCCGGTTGATTAATCATTATGCTTGCTTTGATGTAGAGTATAACTTCTAGAACAGACAGATATTTAAGCAGCGAAGACGTCACGATGATATGACGTGTTATTGATAGGTACTGAAACGCCTTCCCCGCACTGGTGCCTGCTTGAGATCCGGTCTAAGCGCATTTGTAGAGCAACTTCTTTAGTCACTCAAGAGTGGCCATTCAAATACCAGTGACACCTACAATACCCTACAACAATGGCTTGGTGGATCATCAAACCAATAGTAGCCGTATCTGCTATCGCCGTATCTACCTTGGGTCTATTATCGACAAAGTATCAGAAAGCACGATTCTACCTTAACCTCGGTCTCTATTCGGGTACTTTGGGTATATGGAGTATATGGGGCGTGGTCGTTAGTATACTCGCCACCGCCGTTGGTCAGGTAAGCTACTTCCATCTCGCTTCTAAGTGAAATAGCTTACAATCCAGCGATTCGATACCAACTTTATTGGCAGGTCAAATCAATTATCAAGATGAGCGAGGCTGACGGAATAGTGGCTAGGACATTCTACTACACATGTGGAACACTTATTGGATGGCGTATGAACGTAGAGGGCCATGAGCATTTGACGAAGCTGTTGACTGCCCGAGATGGCAAACCTCAAAGCGCAGTCGTCATCGGAAACCATCAAAGGTGAGCTGCCGCACATCAGAAGTCGAGCTGACGGATAAGCTTTATCGACATTCTATTCCTTGGACGTATATTTCCCCGTAGAGCATCTATAATGGCCAAGCAGGAACTCAAGTGGATGCCTCTTTTAGGCCAGTACTGTGAGCTGACCCCCCACCTCAGATGACCAAGCTTATACCAGTAACCGCCTCTGGAGCAGTTTGGGTGAACCGCAAAGACCGTAAAGATGCCATGAGATCAATGCAGCAAGCAGGGGAGGATATGAAGAAGAATGGAGTAAGCTATCATCAATCCCGAGGGATCAAGCTGATGATAGATCTCATTATGGGTTTTCCCAGAGGGTACACGTTCATTAGCTGCCGATCCTATTCTACTGCCATTCAAGAAGGGGGCTTTCCATCTCGCTGTTCAGGCTCAGGTGCCGATTGTGCCCGTTGTTTGCGAGAACTACTACCACCTCTTTGATACCAAGACACGGATGGACCGAGGTGATTTGACCATCAGAGGTGAGCTCGCTTCTCCCTTGGATGGGTGAAAGAGCTGACGTCAGTGCTACCTCCCATATCCACCGAAGGGATGACATCTGAAGACGTCGATACACTAGTCGAATCCACGAGATCAGCAATGGTCAAAGCCCTAGAAGAAATCTCCCGCCCAGGACCATCACATCAAACAGATATCAGACTTGCACCCGAAGACCTCCAGACACCTCTCGCAGAGTTACCC
Source organism: Vishniacozyma victoriae (assembly GCA_017654735.1). NCBI lineage: Eukaryota > Fungi > Basidiomycota > Tremellomycetes > Tremellales > Bulleribasidiaceae > Vishniacozyma > Vishniacozyma victoriae. The sequence continues at coordinate 3,991,305 of JADPYG010000088.1, forward strand.
AGACAACTTGGTCATATGGGTGATGCTACTCCAAGACGTCGGAACCAAGAAGACAGCGATGATACGCCTATGAAGGGGGGAAGTGACCTACGTAAAGTCGAGAGTAGGGGTGCGGAAACGACGGATGATGAGATGGATGATGATGCTGTTTTACTGAAGCGACCCAAGGGCGAGTAGGGTGTAAGCTGGATAAAACTGAGCAGGGTTTATGGGCTAGGGTATCGATCACGAATTGTCATGCATGTATATAGCTATCATAGAGGGAGGGGTATCGCAGTACGAGCATTGAGTACACTAAAGACATAAGAAGGCTGCCACGCGGTTGCCAGTTCCAGGCGCGTTGACGTTTCACCCACCGCCAGATTCACTCCATCACTCTACATATCCTGCTTGCTTGTCACTTACTGTATCGCTAGTAGCTCAGCTTGTTCTCGTCCACGCAGGTCACATAAACAAGCAGAACTACTTCACAATGTCGATGGCACCTCCCCGGAAAGGTAAGCTGCTTCCTTAAAGTCAGTTCAGGCAGCTGACAATCAGGGGAGAATTGGGAACTCCGTCAACAGCTCAATTCAGAGTACAGAGAAAAGCGAGCAGACGCAATCAAGCGAGTCATTGCGAATCACACGATTGGAAAGGACTGTAGTGGTCTCTTCCCAGATGTCGTCAAGAATATGGTGAGTCATCACAGAATGACCAAGACAATGACTTATATCTAGCAAACGGAAGACCTGGAGCAGAAGAAATTGGTTTACCTCTATTTGATGAATTACGCAAAGACTCAGCCTGAGCTTGTTATCTTGGCTGTCAATACTTTCGTCAAGGTACGTCCTTTTTGTATGATATGGCTGATGAGTAGGATACCGCCGACCCCAATCCTTTGGTGAGGGCACTTGCTATTCGTACGATGTCGGTCCTCCGAGCCGACAAGATCCTGGATTACCTCGCGTCGCCTCTATCGAAATGTCTGAAGGATGAGAACCCATATGTCAGGAAAACGGCGGCTTTGTGCGTTGCTAAAGTGTTTGATCTCAAGCCGGAATTGTGTGTGGAATATGGATTTATCGATACCCTAAAAGATCTCATCGGAGATGGAAATCCAATGGTAAGCTCCCCATGTCCTGACAGATAGGACGCAAGCTGATGATAGGTCGTCGCAAATGCAGTAACAGCGCTTGCAGACATTCACGAAGCGTCATTGAACGCACCACCCTCCCGCCCAAGCTCACCAAATGGCTCTTCACCACCCCCATCGTCCCGCCCACATCTATCTACATTCATCATCGACCCCCCAACGCTCTCCAAGCTCCTCATGGCTCTAAATGAATGCTCGGAATGGGGACGTATCGCTCTACTATCGACACTTGCGCGATACAAAGCTCAAGATGTTGAGGAGAGTGAACATATCTGTGAAAGAGTCTTGCCACAATTCCAACATGTTAATGCTGCTGTCGTTCTGGGAGCTGTCAAGGTCATTATGATTCACATGAAGAATGTGCAGCGGGAAGAACTGCTCAAGCAGCTCACGAGAAAGATGGCTCCTCCTCTAGGTTAGCTGCCGGAGCCTCGTTCAACGAGGATTGAAGCTGATGGACAGTCACTCTGATCTCGTCCGCTCCTGAAGTCCAATGGGTCGCTCTACGAAACATCAACCTCCTACTGCAGAAACGTCCAGATATTCTCGCAAACGAAATGAGGGTATTCTTCTGTAAATACAATGATCCACCTTATGTCAAGGTGGAGAAGTTGGAAATCATGGTCAGGCTCGCAAGTGACAAGAATGTCGACACTCTGCTCGGGGAATTGAAAGAGTGAGTCCACCGTTTTGTCTAAGAATCATGCTGGATCTAAGATGGATGCTGATGGCAGGTATGCTTCCGAGGTCGATGTGGATTTCGTGAGGAAGGCTGTTAGGGCGATTGGACAGGTTGCTATCAAGATCGAATCTGCGGCTGAGCGATGTGTCGGTGTATTGATGGATTTGATCGAGACTAGGGTCAGCTATGTCGTCCAAGAGGCAGTCATTGTCATCAAGGTATGTGTTGTGGATCCGAGCACTAGACATAATTGACAGACAGGACATTTTCCGACGATACCCCCACAACTATGAGGGTATCATCCCTACTTTGTGTGCGAACTTGGAGGAGCTGGATGAACCAGAAGCAAAGGCCTCATTAATCTGGATTATTGGAGAGTACGCCGAGAAGATTGATAATGCCGATGAGCTGCTGGGGACATTCTTGGAAGCGTTCAAGGAGGAAAGCTATCCCGTGAGTTATACTTCGAGACTGGAGAATCCTGCTAACTTGCCCAGGTCCAGCTTCAGACGCTGACTGCGATTGTCAAGCTGTTCTTGAAGAAGCCCGACGAGTCACAGGCGGTAGTCCAGCGAGTCCTACAAGCTGCTACAAAAGACTGCGATAGTCCCGATGTACGGGATAGGGCATATATCTACTGGCGTCTATTGTCATCTGATCCAGCTGCTGCCAAGGTAAGTCGAGTACTATGACTACAGCTGATATTAGGCGGTCGTTTTATCTGTCCGACCACCCATTAGTCTTCCCCAAACTACTGTGGCTCCTGCTATCCTCGAGGAGTTGTTGAGCGAGATCTCATCTCTGGCTAGTGTGTATCATAAGCCTGCTGCTACTTTCATTGGTAAAGGCCGACTTGGCGCTGAAGAGATGGCAAAGCGTACTGTCGAGTAAGTCAGATGTCGCGGATCGGGAATACGACTGACACGCAGACCCGAGGACGATGCATCCCGCGAGAAAGCCTTACAAACAGTCGTGGCCGGCAATCAAGCCGAGAACCTACTAGACTTCGACGACGAACCCTCCAATCCAGCAGACAACAATACCCTAGTTTCAGACGGTATCATCTCCAACAAAGCAATTGCATCCGCTGCTAAATCTACGAATCCCCTGGACGAACTCATGGACCTATTCTCGACGGCTAGTATGACTGCACCTGCTGCTCAGCCTGTGATGAACACGAGTGATTCTTTCGATGGCCTAGGTATGGGTTCGAGTTCACCTGCTCCTGTTCCTGTTGCTCCCCAACCTGGGGCCAAGAAGCAGGATGATGATTTACTTGGCTTGTTTTGATTTGATGGGTATGATAGGATTTAGATGCATATGTACAGGATATCAGGCTACCCGTACTTCTCCATCTTCCCCGGGTCATGCATTGCCCAGTATTGCATATAAATGGTTGATGGCCGGCATAGACCGGTAACCACGTGAATTACAACCGACGTTGATGTGTTCGTCATCGGCGCAGTAACTAGTCTGTCTATAGAGTAACTATAGTTTCACTTCTCACTCCTTTCTCATTTGGATATCAACAACAATCATACTGTACATTCCTTAGGATACAATGATCTCAGTACTGTATATATAATCCTAGCATATACATCCACCCCATCTTCATACCGCATCGACTCCCACACTCCTTTCATACTGGTTCATTCTTCAAGAACGCGTCCAGCTTCACGCGATTCAGCCGGCGTTCCTCTCTCGACCATCCGTCTGTCAGCCTCCGTATCGAGGAATCAAGCTAGTCGGCCACGAATCGTAAGTCATAACCATACCCCTGATCATTGACCACAGCGCTGAATCTCTCAGAATCTCCTTTGTGGTCAGGCAAGATGTCTATTGTCCAGACCAACGGAGAGGCGGTGTCATCTGAACCAACCGAGACAGCTCAAACGCGTCCTAATGGTGTATGCACCCATACCTTCGTGCTGTATGACGCTGATGAAGTAGCTAACACTCCCGACCCAAGGGGAAGAGAATGAACCCTCCCCCACGCGTCCACCTACTTCCGCAGAGATTGAAGCTGTTATAGCTGCTGCTATGGCTAATGCCCCTCCCGTTCATTCTAGCTATGATAATCTTGATGGTGCGTTTCTTTAATCTCACAGGAAGGAGAGAGCTAACATAAAGGCCGCTCGACACCCCTTATGACCAATCTCCTTCCAGCTGCTGTGGGCGCTGATGGCCGAGTCAACTTGTTCGTAGGGAATGTGAGTCATCATGACATATACCATAGTCATAGCTGATGAAAGCTACCGTATAGAGTCAGATGGCAGGATTTGAAAGACTTGTTTAGAAAGGCGGGGACGGTATTGAGGGCGGACGTGAGCTTGGGACCTGAAAATCGGAGTCGGGGATATGGGACTGTTCTCATGGGTAGTAGGGAAGATGCTGCTCGTGCTATCGGTAAGCTTAACCCTGAACAAGATCGGCAAGAGCTTATACTCAGATCGATACAACGGTTTCTCGTGGCAGACTCGAACGCTTGAAGTACGACCTGATCGATTACCACCTGAATATGAACCCCAGCAGCCTATCAACCTGAATCAAGGTCCAAATCGAGGACCGATGTATCCTTACAACGGAAATCATCATCCACACCAAGGGCCACCCGGTCAAGGCTGGCAACGCCCACCACACATGCAACATCATCCTATGACGATGGCGAATGGCCCACCGATGCCCGGGAATGGGATGTACATGCCCCATCATCAACCGTATCTTAATGGTTCAATTCGATCACATTCACCCGCTCTATCATTCACTCAAAATGGCATGCCTATGCCTATGCCGCTCTCGGGGCAGAACACGGGTTCTCACGGATATGGACATATGGGCGCTTCTCCCCTAGCTGGATCATTAACTGTTGGAGGTGATCCTATCGCAAGGGTCGGGTCATCAGCTTCAAATCCCCATGGTATTTCACCTCATTTGGCACATCTCTCCCTTCCTCGCGCTCCATCACCGGCAATACTAGGAACAGGCTCGCGACCACCTTCAAGTCAAGGACATCATTCCGCATCTTCTCATGGTAGTCATGCCAATGGAGCTGGGTTCGCTCGAGCTAGCTTTAGCAGTCAAGGTCTTCCTGGAGATGTCCCGTTCCCACATCGGGGTAGTATTGATCATGGGCATGTACCCCACCTTGAGGGATTGGGGCAGAGAGGACCTGGCCTCGGACCGCCAGAGACGCTTCATGACCGTGTCATCTTTGTTTCTAATGTGAGCTACTGTGTTCAAGTCGACGGGTCTCAGCTAATCGATAGTTACCTCTTTCCATGCAGTGGCAGGAGCTTAAGGACCTGCTTCGTCCAGCAGGGCTTATCATTCGGGCCGAGTAAGCCCACCGACGATCACAGCAATGGATGAGCTGACTAGTAGTGTACTTACCAATGCGGAAGGTCGACCGAGGGGGTTCGGAACAGCCCTCTTTGGCGCCGTTGAGGATGCTGCTCGGGCCGTATCCATGTTCAATGGGTAAGCTTAGACCAGCACACAATCTCAAGGGAGCTGACAGTCAGATGCGAGATAGGAGGTCAGCGAATACGGGTAATACTCGAGCGAGATAGTCAACACCACGATCCAAGACGGGCCTCTAACTCGAATAGTCAGTCTGACGCATCTGCTCTTGGCCTAGGCGAACCGAACGGCACTACATCGGCACCAGAGTCTGCCAAAGAAACCCCCGTGTCGTCGCCCTCGGCTCAGCATCGCCCTGCACCACGACTTGCATCTCGAGTCCCATGGAATCTCAACCTTCAAAATCAGTCCACACCTATTCGTGGCTCAAACAATGGACCCGATTCTACACCACGATTCCGAAGTTTCAATACCAATATGGGTCCTGACACGACACCGCACTTCCGTCAGGCTCAACACCCTGGTCCAATCGCTATGCCACCCTGGAATCCCAACGAGTACCAAAACCCACTCAGTCCACTACAAACTCGCGGTCTACCTCCAATGACGCCTTCAATGCCTGGATTTGTGTTTAATAATTCATACCCTGAAACCCCACCTGTTCCTCATCATTTCATGGGCCCCTTCTCGCCTGGATTACCTATCTCTAGTCCAAATGGGTATGGGTTCAATCCATTCTTGAACCCTGCTCCTGGTGCTCCTATCTATCGACCGCAGATGGGTGGATCAGCTCAATTGGGTACACCTACCACCCAGGCTTTCCCAGTCAATACCGCCCGACAGTACCCCGGTACGCCAGCTGCACCTGGTGCACCAGTGGGTAATCAGAATAACGGCGATTACTTCCCACCTACAATTGCCGAGGCCAATGAGAATCCATCAACGCCTACGCCACCACCTATGGCACCTCGGACTGCTAGTCAGCAGGTATTGAACGCTCGCGATAGGCTTGCTCCTTCTGCTCCAGTCTCGGAACAGGTGAACGAACTGGTCCCCATGACGGCTTCAATGTCGCTTAATTCTCTAATTCCCACTACTCAGGATACGCCTCCAACGCCCACCGGTCGGCCTAAACGATCTGCATCAAATGGAAACCTCTCACGACTCGTTTCTAATGGTGAAAAGGGGAATACATTGGTTGACTCTGAACCGTCTAGTCCGGTGAATGGGAGATTAAGTTTGGATGAACAACGACCCGAGACGAATGGGAATGGGGAGAGGAGGGCTAGTTTTGGGGATCAGCGTTAGAGTAGACTTTGGGAGAGGTTGTATTGATAGGAGGGTAGCATTGGTTTTGGTTTCAGGTCATTCATAATTCTCATTTCTCATTTTCACAAGACTTAGCATGGTTTCATGGTCATGATTTCCCTTGATATGCAGCTATTTTACATTCATTCTACTCTTATGAGGATTTATCCAATCGTCCAGCTCGTTCACTCGTTGCGTCCGTCACTATCATCAGCTGATGTACTGCAAGGGCGGGGCAGCTTACATTTCCATGCAGGTTCCCACTTTTCTTGTCCATCCAATTGAAGACATGGATTCCGTATTGTGTTGTGTGTACTTCCTAGACTTGTGTATCCCTCGTCGTACAGCTCGCAGTATGGTACGTCTAGTTCTCGGAGGAAAGCCCATATTTCCGCGTACGACCAGTCAAGGAGTGGGTGTATACGGAGTAATTTTGGCCAGGATGGGTCTGTTGGTGCGAGTATTGGGACGTCTGATATCAGCTTTGTGTGTCTCTAACGGCCAACAAGACCGAAGCAGGAAGGAAGGTTAGCTCACCCCCATTAGGGTCACTCCTGCGTGTACCCATCAACATTGCGCTAACTCCCTCACCGCCCTCACAACCCAGATAAGCCTTTAACGCAGCTTTCATCCCACCTCCGAAATGATGTAGATCGATATTATATCCTTTCGCCGTATCTAGCACAAATTGGTCCAGCGTTGGAAAAGGGTTAGGAGCGGTAATATAAATCGACCGAATAGGGGGGTAGAGTGATGAAGTGGATGCTTCTTGTATATGATCTGTGAGTTCGGTCTCGGATGTTGAAGGGTGGAGTGTGTTTGTATGGTGGTCTGTTGGAATTGGGGGAAGCGTTGTGCGTGATGGGGTGAGATCGGAGGGTGGGGATTGATGTCGGGCGTAGAGGACTGCCGCTAGGAGGTGAAGGAGGACGGTACCTGTCGTTCAGCTAGATTCTTATATCTTCATTCTAGGATAGCTTACAGTCTTTTCCGCCATTGAATGAGATTGCGACTTGGCGTTCACTATCAGTTAGCTCTGTTTGGACCATGTAAAAATAAGCCTACCCTAAATCATCGAGCAGCGTGGTGATGAGCTCAAGAGCTTGACCGATCTTAGTTCCCAGTGTATCCGGTTGTTTCCCTCTTTGCAGTGTCCTCAACAGTCTCTCAGCACTAAGCTGTTCTCCTGCTCCTGCCATATTATCAATATGGAATCAAGTGGGGATAGTATAGTAATGCTGAATCAAGAACACACAAGATGATCAGCTGATTGATTTCAATTTTGATTCCGTTATCTATCACACACCAATGACCACATTCAACCACCTCATCCCATCCCTCTCTCCTTTACTTCTCATCACCAAAGGGTGACAATGTCTTCAGTATAGATCGGCCCATCAACAGGATGTCCGGATACACCTACAAGCAGGAACAGCCCGAAGCTGGTCCATCAAAACGAAACACCAGCGGCAGCAGTAGCGGCAGAAATCACAATCTAAATACAAACCCACAATTATCGTCGGAACCATGGTTCGCGTATCCAACCCCACCGCCCGAGATATTGGACGCGGAACTGCCACCATATATGGATTCAGAGAATTACCCAATGGGACATATGCTGGATAGGCTATCGAGGAAAGCTCACGGAGATCTAAAGACACTTGTCACGGAAACGTATGTGACTTTATAGGTGCTCAAGGAAGAGCTAATGTCAGATTACCAAAGCTGGAACCAAGGCAGCGGCCTCGACAAGTCATCAACTATGCGACAAATACACGGCAAGCTGTATTGAAGTATTTAGCGGTATTACGATGGAAGACCCAAGTGGACGTCCCAACGATCATACCGGCCGAAGTACCTAGTCAAACACAATCTGCCTTCCCAACTCCACATTCTAATGGGGATACCTACTCGCCTGGTATGGCAGGGATGAAAGGAAAGGGCAAGATGAACGAGGATGTCAAGCCGACTACGATCAGAGGGAAAGTAACGGACGCGAAGCGGGTTACGGAATATTTGCAGTATCAAAACAGCCAGCATGATATGGCTGTTGGACATATTCAGCATGCTGCAAAGCAGCTTGAATCACTCAGGTTAGCTTGGTTTCTTGGACGCGTGAAATTGAAAGCTGACACAACAGGGTTCGTAATCCAGACTTGCTCACTGCGCTCTCACTCCTCACGCTGGGGACGTACGACCGGCTTCCGTCCGACCTCACCGAAGCGTTCACACCCCGGAAAGTACTTACTAATGGCTCGATACTGGACACACTGCGCCGGCTGGACGCACATATTCTCTATCGGCTCAAATGTATCGACTACGTCCCGCCTGATTTAGCAATAGAGAGGATAATGGATGGACGGGCATATGTGACTGGTGGACAGGGAAGCTGGAGGGCGGAGTTGTCATTGACTGGATTCGGGGAGGATGTATCAAGTCGATGGTGGTTAACGGGTGTCGAGTGGTTGTGGAAAAGTCGGAGTGATGAGAAAGGAAAAGGAGGGAAGCGGTTCAAGGGAGTGGAACGACAGGAGATTCTGGATCTAGTGAATCGGGAGATATTACCACCTGAGGATACCGGCGCCGACGCTACAACGGTTGAAGTAGAGAATGAGGTCGAAGGGCCAAAGAAGGTGGATGCGCCCCTGGTCCGCCTGGTCAACTTTATCCGTAAGCTAGTCAGCCCGGTGCCATTTCAAGCTAACACATCAGAACACCTTTCTCTGACTTATCAACTGGAAGTACTCTTTCAGCAGGCCATGACTTTGAGCAGAGAGAAATGGCGTAATCATCTCATGGTCGAAATTGATCGTCCGAAGAAAAAGCTGGTTCTCAAATATTGGATGTAAGTCAATACCACCAGGAAACCCGTGTCGGTGCTAATCACTAGTCGACCTCGCCCCACGCAAGCTCCACCTCAAGGCAAACGACCAGGAAATGTTCCCCAGCCACCACAGCCGACTGGTTTGCGTACACCAATGCTAGGGGCAACTATCACCATCTCCATTGGTGAATTACAAACAGCTGCAACAGGGATGGAGGAGATTCAGAAAGCTATTGCAGAATGTGATAATACTCCATTGGAGCGATCATTACGATTAGGCCTGAAAGTCAAGTGGGAGATCGGAGAAGCAGGTGTAGGAGGCGGTTGGAAAGCTGGAGACGCCAGGGATGAGAGCAGTCTGCAATTGAATCCATCATCTCTATCGATCGACGACATCCTATCGCCAGCGACCCGCGATCATGCGGCTCACCTGACTCGACATTACGCTACACCGCTCATCGCCAATCGCACCCCCCTCATCGAACCTACGCTGGAAACAACCGACTCACGTCCTTTAGTAGTTCGAGTACCCATCCCAGCTCAGAAACGGAATGTCGGGCTCAAAGTTTCTGTCTCGCCTTTTACTGGTCTGCTCGAGATAGAGGATGAAGGGGCCAAGTTTTCGGCTTCGGGAAGTGATGAGAGGGGAAATCGAACGAGGCTGGCTACGAATGGGGTTAATACTGGGATGACTCCGCTTGGTGAAGCTTTACGGCGGCTGGTCATGGCTGTAAGTCTCATCTCAATTCAAAGAGCGAGACTGATTGTAGATCTTCATAGATGGTCTCGAGAACCAGATGCGTCAACTTGGATGGTCACCCATCCGTAAACTACCAATCAAGCTCAGCGGTACGTCCTCGTACATTTACAGAGCTGATATTAGAACTCGCCAGTTCGGAACTCCTGCCCGCATCTACCATATTTATCCCCCTTCCCACCTCGGACCTTCACTACCTCATTGTCAGGATTTCCACAAATGGCTTAATCTTTGAATTACTTCGTATAGCAAGGGTTGCAGTTCAAAATGGACCTGGGATGAAACTTGCTGTTGATAGTCGGTCGCCTTTACCTCTTAAGACATTGAGGCAGAGGAGGAAGGATGCTAAAGGGAAGCGAAAGGCGGACGGGGAGGGTGAGAAGACGATAGCTGCAGTGCTACCTGTGATCGAGGAGCCAGAAGCGTTTGGGTGAGTCGCGCGACGCAAAGGAGTGGGCATATACTGATCAACAGCTTCGATGTGGACTCGCAGGACCTGAAGGATCTGTTTATCCTCTCAAAGTACTTCCACTTGATACATCGAAATGGTATGGGCGCTGACTTGTAGTGCCTCTGTTGCAAAGATCCTTGTCGAACAGCAACTCAAAGACCGCTCGATCCCATTTACAGAGAAACTGCCCGAACTATCTGGTCCCAACGCCCCTCGAAGCTCATCTGCCGTAGCGGGTATGATCGCAACTGTAGTAGTCAAGGTGGAAGATCTCCTGCAAGATGGCCGGGCAGCGGAGGTAGCTATGCCTCTCGTCTACCTCCAGATCAAGGATTGGTGGAAAGGTGGTAAATGCCAGGTTAGTCCACCTTCAACGGCTAGGTGTATTTGACTGATATAATAGGTCGTTACCATTCTTCAGCTGCAGCATCGTCCTTCAACCACTACTACTGGCGCATCTCCTGATTTCAATGATGCCTCGACTAGCTCGGCAGCGAGGGCAGAGGGGATCACCTTCGATCACGCTTCCTCAGTTGTCAAGTTTACAGCGAAAGATATCTCGCGATGTGTCCCTGCATTCCTAGAGCAATGGGAGAGGTTGAGCAAGGTCATCATGGTTGCTGGAGATGGTACGTCCACTTCGTCCCGTTGTCAGACGCTGATAGTCAGTGAGCCGATTGAACAAGTTGGGGATCTTCCGAGACCTACACATGCTCTCTTTCGACCTCCGTACCGCTTCCTTCTCATACGCTGTCGGGTTCAACGCATCCATCACCTACAGCCCCAACTCGGATTCCTACGAATGTACATTCACTCGAGCATCGCCTGTTCATACACCCGCCACGCCGTCCATCTCAGGGGAAGCGAGTCCGCACGAGATGTTGGCGCCGCTGTTGAGCCATAAATTGAATGAATTGACCAGGGGCGCAGATGTCAAGAGGGGTACTGTAGGAAGGGAGTTCATCTCGGTACGTTGTCTTTCCTATATTGGACTAGTCGCTGATTAGCAGCTTCTACGGAATACACTACCGCTTTTGTTGGAGATAGAGGGGATACGAGCTGCTTCAACTACGGGATATCCGAAACTTGTGGTCTCGTCAGTGGAGGAATATAGGCTGGTATGGGATACGGAAGGATCGAGTCGGTACGTACAGCTTTCAATGTCGTTATCTTGGAGAACAAGCTGATCACCCAGACACGCTCTCACCATCCACCTAATCCCAAACGACCGATACCTCCTCACCGACACTTCCATCCCCGCACCAGACGGCCTAGTCGATATCTCCTGCGGTCCCCTCTCCCCTATCCCCAATCTCTCGACAATCATCGATAAGACCTATTCAACCCTTCGATCATCGTCAGGAAATGGAGGGAAGGTGTTGGCGATAAAGATGGATAAAGGCGAGAGTATGGCGGTGGATGTCGGCGTTGTAGGGGAGGTCGTTAGAGGGATCAGCGCCGAAATTGACGAAAAGCTTTTCGGCGGAAAGGGATAGAACGGCGTAACGCAATGGCGTATGGTTCGTTGTAGGCTTATAGCTATTTTGGCGATACTGCTGGCATGTCAAGATGCATATCAGGCATTACCCAATTATCACAATTTCCTCATTTCTGGTCATGAACTCCTTTGTCCCACTCATCCCACATGTCCACATTCTTTTCTGCAACTCCTTTCTGCATGATACATGACATCAGCACATCATCAGAAAGGATCAAGCATGCTTACCATTGTTTTGGATGATGCATTGAAAGAAGAAGTCCTCCTTTGAGCATATAATCATGCATGGACAATATTTTCAGCTTTTTCAAATCCTTCAAACTCCAGTATTTGCCATTCTCCAGTAAATCACATGCTTCCAGATCACCCTAGATCATGAGTGCCAACACCAAGTAAACCAAATGAGGGGTTTCCACAAACAACCAGTCTCAGGGCCTATTTCCAAGGATAGAGACCACCTGTAAAATGTTGCCAACATGTTCCAGCCCAGGAACCTCTTGATTACCAATTTGCAAATGGACAGGAGGGATAATGTCACGGAATCATATCGATCATCACCCAAATACCACCATATCTCGCCGATATATCATCATACTTCGCCGACTCACGAATTACCTCTACCACCTCCCTTTCATACTACATTCGGATCAACCGGATAACGCGCTGAACCGACCCAAGGCCAACTTATTCCACTTTCGGCCAAACTCGACGAAGTCTTATTGTTCTCGAAGAACAATAAGAACTTATCGATAATTCACCTATTGTTCTTCAGGGTCCACCTTGCTTGACGAAACCTTACTCCAACTTCTCATTGTTCTCATTTTATTGTTCGCCGAATGGAGCGTAAAGGTCAGCAAGTGACCGCATGCTACCAATGGACTCTGAAGGATATATAAGGAGGTCGCCGAGGCTCGGAGAACCTCAGCGATCTCTGATTGTTGTTAACTTATAGTAACCTATTGTTATACACCCGTAGCTTAACCTATCTTCATATAGTACCGTTATACAATCATTATCGCCCACCTACTTCTCTCATAACTTCCTTGCACGCTACCTCGACCGACACTTGACCTAGCGGCACTTCAACGCCCTTATCTCATTCTCGCCGAAGCTCGCCGAAGGTATTTCAATCTCTTCGAGACAGATCTATCTGAGCCACGCCTATTCCCGAGTTGGACGTCGACACCTATCGTTGGTTGACGTAGCTTAGTGACAGATAATATCCTTTAGAAGCAGAATCAGGGGTACTATTCCCAAATACCATAGCCTAACATAGGTAGATTTACCAATTCAAAGTCAGCACACCAAGATTATTGCCAATTGTGGTTGCATCAGGCAATTGCGTACTCCAGATGCCAGCGTGCACTTACCCAAAGTGGGGATTTGCGCCTTCTGCGCTCTGTTTCTTGCCTGTTTGAGTAAGTCATGTCTTGTCTCACCACCCTGAGACCCTGAATGTCCAGTCTAGTCTTTCTGGGGAGTGACAAGTGTATATATGTCCTGTATCCTGTCCCATTATTCATATCTCTTCCCTATCACTTATCCATTCCTCCTATCATTCAATTCTGTCTACCCTTAGGATATGATATACATACCATTGTCATATACCTTTGTCTACTCTACTTGATCAGCATTACCATTGATTAGAAAGTAAGTTTTGATTATTTCCTATTCTGGTAACTTGTCTCGCGCATGTGATGCTGACGCGCGAGATCATCAACCATGCCTCCTAAAGCGGACAACAACTTTGAACTATCCGACTCTGAGCTTGATGAGCTTGCCTCGGATGATGAAGATAGGAAGCCAGAAGCAGGACCTTACGGAGGTGCGATTAGTAAACCTCGACACGTTACCACGAGCTGCAAGTCTTTGCATGGTAAGTCCTGCGACACTTGACGCGACAACGTGCCGACGCGCTGACTGGCAGATTTGATTCATAATGGAACGGTCGAGCTTTGTCCCTCTTATCAGCGAGATGTTGTTTGGACCGAGAGTAAAATGATTGGATTAGTCCAGTCTTTATTTCTCGTGAGTTCAAATGGCAAGCCGTATTTACAAACTTGAGACTAATAATAGAACTTCTACATCCCTCCCATCGTGTTCGCCGTTGAAAATGACCCCGAAACTGGAGATGAGAGGCGGATCTGTATCGACGGTAAACAACGATGTTCGTCCATTATGGACTTTACGTCTGGCAAAATCCCCTTTCATTCACCCAACACTGGCGAGAAGTTCTGGTATCTCAAATCACCCAAGATGGGTGCTAGGGGCAAGGTCTGCCCAGCTGCAATGAAGAACAAGTTCGACATGATTCAGATTCAGGCGGTAGAATATGATGGGATTAGTGATACTGTTCAACGAGATATCTTTCGTGAGTCCACCTATTTATGCTCTTCGCCCATAAGCGTGCAGTCGCTAATGATACAGAGCGGGTTCAAATGGGAGCTCCTCTTTCAGCTGCGGAGAAACTTCAAGCTATTCCCGGGGAGCTTACGAACTGGTTGAACGAGCTGTTGAAGAAGTACGTTCTCGAGGAGGATACATTGACCGACCATATGGTATGGGACGTCTCGAGGGGAAAGCCATTCCAGATCATCGCTTCTATGGCGTACATGTGTTGGTATACAGATTCGAGAAAGGCAGTGGTCGCTACGGATTTGAAGAAATGGCTCGAGCGAAGCGAAGGTGTAAGTCCTTTTATTACAGATGAAGAAATGGGCTGACGAGCAGCTTGATGAATCCTTCAAGAAAAGGATGGAGATGGTCCTATCGTTGATGATCCAAATCTGCGTCAATTACAAGAACGTCGCTTTCGATGTTCCGGGAACGGCGAAGGCTCCTCGGATGTCTCCAGTCGGTGAGCCTATTCTTGATCCGTCAGCGCACAGAGCTGACTGTCCCAGAAATCTGGTTCATGGGATACATTATCTACCTTCGAATGGGTACCACCCCCACTGTCGCTCTCGCGAGACAGATCGGCAAGCTCCGAATGGACACTCGAGCAAAGTTCAGAGACGTCTTTTCAAACGGCACCACGGTCTCATTCATGTACAAATGGCTTGACAAGCTCCCTATCGAGAAACCGGGCCCAAATCAACAAGTCGCCGCGCAAGAGTGGGAGAATGAGGATATTCCAGGTTCAACCGCCACGGGATTGGCTAGAAAGAGAAAGGCCGATCAGCAGGACGCTGCTGATACGGATTATCGAGGATCAGCACCCAGTTCAAGGAACGGTAGTCGATCCACCGCCCCTGTACCCAAGACTAGAAAGACTACCGAGTCATCAACTACCCGATCGACCGTCAATCGACCTGTTGCTCCACCTCCACCTCCTTCCGCTCGACCTCCTCCTTCAGCTATGGATGCCGCTCCTGGCCCCTATCCTCCTGTCTATGGTGGAGTAAACCCATATGCGGTCAGCAACCCCAATCCATATGATCAGAGGGCTCAACAGGTGAGTATCTTTTGATTGCAGTGGGAAATGTGCTGACAATCCAGCGATCAAGCAACAGTGTTTATGGACAAGCACCTAACGCCGCTACCACGCAGCAGGCTCGATCATCCCAGTCCCAATCCCAACAGCCAACCTGGGCTCAACATACTCAACCTTACCAGCGACGATGAGGGAGCGAGAGAGTGAAAGCTCGACGTGTCAGGATTGATTGTTGTCTTAACCTTTCTCTTTAAAGTGAAACCTAACGATTGTATATGATAGAGATCCCTATGCATTTGTATTGCAATCATACCCACATGGATTGCTCTGAGCAAGTGAGTGCTGCCTTGCTGCCCGGCTATGAACGGTTCTGGTGTGCCTGAGATTGAATTGTCTGCAAGATTTCCGACCACTCTCTGCAACCACTACTCGACAATAATGTCATCAGATACAGGAGGAGACCCAAATGCTTTCTTGGCAGATTACAAATCAGAAGGAGGATGGTACAACGAGGAATTATTCGGTCTCGCTCGATACCAAGGAATGGGTCTAGGAGGTCAAGCACTGGATGATATAGCCGTACGTCCCCCTTTCCGACATAGCTGACTATAGGCGGATACACCAGTATTTCATACTCCGTTGAAATATCTGTTGACACCGTATACTTCTGATTTGAGGAGTAAGATGTCGGCTGAGCAATGGGAGGGATTGGAAGGTGGTTGGAGTAGATTGATTTTGGTCATGATGTATGAAACTGAACAGGGGGAGAAGAGTCCTTGGGCCAAGTATCTCCGTATGTCCTTCTTGCTTCGCTGTGTCCCGACATGAGCCTGAGATGGATATGGCTGATATCTAGGAAGTCTACCGACTGTCTTCACCTCCCCTATGCACTGGACGGAGGAGGAGAGGGGGTATTTAAAGGGTACTACTGTTTCTAGTGAGTCCTCACTTGATCTGACAGGAGATGTTCTGATAGGCAGGTAGGATAGGTAGAGAAGAGGCCGAACAGAGCTTCCGAGAAGTATTGGAGCCCGTGATCAAGGTACGCCCAACCACCAATGGTACTGACGACAGGCCAACCCAGATCTATTCCCGCCCACATCGACCAATTTCGATATAAAAGCATTCCACCTCCAAGGTTCCCGGATTCTTTCTAGATCATTCACGATCCCTCGTCGTCGAGCAGATCCAGAACTCTGGAATGAAGGGCCAAAAGTCAATGATGAAGAGGACAGCGACGACGAGGATGAAGAGGAAGATGGAGAAGCGGTAATGATCCCCATGGCTGATATGTTGAATGCTGGATTTGAGATGGGAAATGTCCACTTGTTCGGGGATGGAGATGAGGATAATGAAGTGAACAAGAAGGCTTTGGAGGAACAGGGGCCTGGATATACCATGTCAACCACGCGGGCGATCACAAAGGGAGAACAGATTGTATGTCAGAATTGTAATACCATGGCGCTGATCTGTAGTTCAACGATTATGGAGAACCAGCAAATTGGGAATTGTTGAGGAGATTCGGTCATGTAGACACGGTCGAATTACCCCAGGAGATCCTTGATAAATTGACAGAAGAGGATATAGGGGGCTACAAACTCGGCAATCCAGCAGACGAGGTGGTATTTGAATTACAAGATATCGTAAACGCCGCTCAGATCGTCACTGGCAAATCATTGGACAAGCTAGAAAAGAGGGCAGAGTGGTGGGAAGAGAATGGAGAGGAAGAGTGAGTTTTCACTGGCGATTACTTGCAAGTGCTGATTAACAGTACATTCCGATTCAGTTTCGATGATGAGATTGAGGAAGCGCTTCTTGGTTTCGCCCGTTTGTTGATTTACGATTTCGAGTTCTCGAGATCTAAAAAGACGGGAGAAGGTCCAGCCCCTTCGCTCGATTCGAAAGTTGGCAAGGTCATTGAACAGATTATCACATCCCGGGAAGCAGATTACATTGGGGATTTGACGGTCAGTCCACCCGACATGTAGCCGGGTCACAAAACTGATCAACCAGAGCGACTTGAAGATCATCACTGAAGCGCCCGCGACACTTCGAGACCCACATACCATGGCGGCTGTAGTCCGCTTGGGCGAGAGGAGGGTACTGGGCGTAACGCGCAGAATGCTCCAGGCTGAATTGAAAGAGGTAGAGGAAGAGGAGAGAAAGGCCGAGAAGAGGAAAGCTGATAAAGGGGATAAAGGCCGTGGGCAGGTTAAGAAGGGTAAGATGAAGTTGTCGTAATCTAGACTTTGACTTGGGTGATGCCTGCATGTACCATTTACTTGTCTATGATGATTGCTGGAATGGGTTCTCGATTTCTATTCGTCAGCTGAGAGTCTGAAGAGGAGAGCCCGACAGCATGACATACCTGCTGAACCATCTGTTGGGCTGATGAGAGCGATGTTAGGGCCTCGAAGGACGACTAGGCCTAACGTTCTTGATGGTCGAGACTCGTCTAATGATCAGCTTACATTCCTTGAGCACTTCCCCGGCCACGCTGCCTGATCATCCGTCCTCGTCTTTTGTCTATCGAAGCAGTCCTCCACCAGGCTAGACCTATGACTCACCCTCAAACTCCTCGACAACATCATCCATAACCAAATTCATCAATTGATCGTAACCCTTCAACGTCCCCGTAACTATACATCAGCTCTTCGCCTTCCCTTCAAAGATTTAGAACTACCTTCACGCCCACCCATGAACTTTATCTTGACACTCTGGTCAACGTAATTTGCTAGATTCAGGATAGACTCTTTCTTCTTCTTATCCGCTGGTGCTCCTTTTGATGGTCCGCCTCCTCTTCCTCCTCTTGGTGCTCCACCTCTTGGTCCGCCCTGGATATCAGATTGAGCTTCGTATCACAGCCCGGCCAGCTTACTCTGCTTGACATTGTTGAAAGATAAATAGGGATGGAGTGTATAGGTTAGCTGTATACCATTGAGCATACTACAGTACAGCTAATCCAGGCACGGGCGGAGGTGGTTAGGATAAAATCAATTAAATCACATGAAACAATTCAATCATCTAATGGGCTGGCTATAGGGTACCCACTGTCACCTGCTATACTGTACTCATTAGACGCAATGGCATCAAGTCAAGGACAAGCAAGCGGAAATCTTTCATTCCCAGGTGAGCTTCCAGATACCGCATCGCCCGGACGAAGCTGACCGAAAGTTCTCCAGCTTTTGAGCAAGGAGCGGGGAGTTTACGGTCTCCGAAATGGTGATTATGAGCGATACAGGTAGGTCCAGCTGCCAAGTACTTGACCATCACAGCTGACGAACAGGCGACATTGTGCCAATAAGCTGCATCGTCTAAGGCAGGTCACGGGCACAACAAACGGAAAGGGCAAGACCTTCAAGAAGGCGCCCGGCCTAACCGGCGAGACTGTTAAGGATGTCAAGTGAGCTCACTGCTGCTCCCGCGGCCTCAAGCTGATCGTCAGACATTTACAGCTCCTATTATTCTCTGCTGAGAGAGCCATGACCCACTCTCACGAGCTCAAAGCACTCGCGTCCAAGCCTGGATCACCTAAAACGACCCGCAAAGACCAGATCTCGTGGCTTCGACGAGCCGTCAAAATCTCTACCTCGCTATACAAGATCTCGTCCTCCTTGGCTACCGACTCGTCTTCGAAACTGTCTCAAAAGACCTTGGCGGAAATCACAATCTACCACCTCTCGCTACGAGCTGAATTAGCATTCGAACATTCCAACTGGGCAGAGGCATTGACCGACTTGGCTGCCCGACGTAAACTCCTTTCAACCCTCTCGGAATCCGCTCGAGACTCGTACGACCAAGCGCTTGCTGTAGAGTTCATCGACCAGTACGACCCTCTAATCAGGTTCTCGGCATACAAATTAGGCAGAAGCGAGAGTCATGATATTGACGGAGTTGTCAAAGATATCGATTCGGAAATGATGGAAGAGAGCGTTCCAGGATTCGGAAAGCTAGTGGAAGGTCTCCGAGGCGAGACTGGAGCTGAAGAGATGGAAAAGGGTCGAAAGACTTTGGAGGATGTTCGATTTGCTGGTGAAAAGGTTGAAATGAGGAATGCAGAGATCGTAGAGGTTATGTTGAGGGTGCAGGAATCGTTGGGCAAGTTGAAGGGAAAGGCCGATAGTGGCAGTGGGCGGGGAATGAAGGGATGGGACAAGGTGTTGAGTGTTTTGGGTGAGGCGGAAGGTGTTGCTAGGCGTTTACTGGATGATCACGAGGTAAGCTGGCCGTGCTCTGCACCCAACGAAAGCTGATGTGTAGGCATCTGGATCAAACAACTCGCTCAGATCTACCGAAACCTCTAAATCCCTTTCCCTGGTACACCAATATATCGTCTACCTCCTCCTCTCGCACCGTATACGACGAGATCTACTACTAGTCGGAACCCTGTCCTCATCAAGCACGGCCCTGCCCACCGATCCTACAGTGTTCAAAGTACCTGGTGGACGCTCTAAAACGGAAGAAGCCGTCAAGAGTTTGGCAGCTGTCATCAAGCTTTACGACACTGTTCTCCAGAGTATGAGCCAGCTACGAAGCTTGGCTGTCGTCGAGGAGAAGGAGGGTGTGAGGCTGGCGAACGAGGGACTGGAAGCTTACTTCCACGCTACCAGGTGAGTCATCAGTCGACGTCATGGACCCTACTGACACGTCAGATGCTTCTACCTTGCTAGACTACACTGTATTCACCCCACGCCGACCTTTTCCTCTGCTGTCCAGCTTCTCGACCGCTCAGCCAGTCTGATCGCTCAAGCTCGTACATCACTATTCGATCCTTCATTCCCGCTCCAAGAAGAAATCATCTCACTCCCCGAATCCACAGTCGCAGATCTCGAATCCCAAATCAAAGCCTTGGACTTGGCTGCAAAGCGTGCCCTGTTCGCCGAGAGGGTAGCTAAACCAGTATTCTTCGATAATGCCTTTAATTACATTGATTTACCAATGGACGAGCTATTAGTGAAGGCAGGGAGGGAACCTGCAAAGGTCGAGACGGCGACTCCCGTTAGTGTGGCTGAGAGTGTGGTTCAGAAAGTAGAGAAAGCTGCTGGGGAGGTCAAGAAGACTGTAGTCGGCAGGGAGAGGACTAGGGAATCTACGCCCGCTGTAGAGTCGCAACAGGAAGAGAAACCAAAAGGATGGTTGGGTGGATGGTTTGGACGTGGCTAGGCAATCTGCATGCATACTGTCAATAATCCAGTCTGAGCATTGCCTTTTAGGTGTATGGTGCGAGATTGAATGGTTCCGTTTGGTGCTGTTCCTGAGAAAGTTTCCGTGACTACTGCACTCAAAAAGTCAAGCAATAGTATCTACCCGTAGCATAAACACCATGTCCGGCCCTCAGCCTACTCCTGCCCCTGGCCCGCCTGCTCCTCCTCCTGGTCCGACTCCAGGTCCTATCCCATCATCGTCCAAACCGCCCCTCAAGCCATTGACAGGATTCCAATCCGCCTTAGAACATACCGGTATCCCCCGTTCCGTCTTGACATGGAAACCAAGATTACCATCTCGAAACTGGTCGATCTTTTTAACAATTAGTGGAACTTTGTTTTATCTCTACTATGATGATCGGAAACAATGTCGAATCATCAAGGAGGATACGATCAAGAAAGTGGAATATATGGGCAAGCAAGTTCTTGAAGGTGGTAGTTTGGCGGATGTGAGGAAGATAAAAGTCTATGGAGCTAGGTGTCCTGAGGATGGGGATGATGATAGGGCTCTGAGGTATTTCAGAAAGTATATGAAGGTACGTCCCACCTGAGGGTGAGGAGGATGGAAGCTGACAAGATAGCCATACCTGGTAGCAGCAGGAATCGATTACGAGTACCCCCTAACACCCCCCATCATCCACGGATCAGTCGCTAGAAGTACACATTCCACCATCCTCTCGAAACGACGTCAAGCCCTAGGACTAGAACCTAAGCCTCTATCAATGTCTTTCCCGGGACAAATGGATCCATCATTAGATGCTCAGAGGGAATTGGAGGGAGGAACAGTATTAGTAGGCAGGGCTAGTTTCAAGGAGTACATGGAAGGATTGAAGAGAGGTTGGATGGGCGGTGTCAACCCCTGGAGTCTGGAGGATGATGTCAAGAAGAAGATAGAGGGTGATGGGGTATTTGATGATCCCGCCACTGCCCAGTTGAGGGATGCCGCCGCTGCTGAGCGTGATTTGGCGTCGGCCGATCTCAACGAAACATCGCCCGTGACAACACCTGTACCCTCAAACCCAACCGGTCTAGGCTTCCTATCTCGACCCACCCCACCACCGTTCTCGCCCAACGCCCCCAACGGTTCCCAATCAACACCCGTAATCCCCGCACATCTCCATCTACCCCCCTCACCCCTCCCTGCCCAACCCCCAATCCTCTTCTTACCCTACACGAACCATATGGGATTCAAAGCCTTCCCATACTTCATCTACCAATTCTTCACAGAACGACACAGGGTCCGAGCAGGTTCCGAAGCCGCTCTAGCTCTTATTGAATCCAACACCCGTCCATTCAAGAGCCCAACTCGAGAAGATGAGGGTGTAACGACAGATCCAGAAACTGGGAAATTGACCAGACAAGGTGGCGATCTCGATTTCGACTTGGAAGGAGAATCATTCACTAGGAAATCATTCAAGAAATTCCCATCACAAATCGAAACGGCAAGAAAAGATTACTACGACGCTTTAAGGACAAGGGTCGAGTCGGTCTTGGATCTACAGGCTGGAAGGAGGCAAATGACGGATGCAGAATTATCGGGAAAGACAAAAGTCGAGATGATTGACGAGATGAAGGATGAGAGGCTAAAGAAGGAAATGAGGTGGTATGGTGGAGAGGATGGGTACGAGATTGTGAAACCAGAACAACCGGTTGTTTGGGATCCAAGATGGGATGGATGGTTGAGAGTCTTTACCAAGTCTGACGATTTTTGAGCGGTAGCTGTATATCCGAGTGCGATCATTTAGCATATCATGCATCATCTCTCTTGCCATGGTTTCTCAAGTAATTGACTACACATGTAGTCGTCTGCTCATACTACGTCGAGGACAAGCACTTTTTGGAATCCTGTGGCACAACAATATCAACTGGCATCTCGCCAGACCTGGACTGAGTTTAACGCGATAGATCTGTATCATGAGCTCGAGTCTTGCGGACAATCGAAGCAGAAGAACAAAGACACGGAGCAATGACATGCCTCCGCCGTCGAGACAATAGGAGTAGGATTTCGTGAACTATAGAATACGATGTCGCCTTCAAGACGAATGATTGCGATTGGGAACGAACTACAAACACGTGAGAGGGTCATGAAGGAGTATGAAACATTGTCCTAGTACTGAATGGGAGGGTTAAACCCGGCTAGCAGGTATAGATGATCCATGAAACCCGTAGGCCACAATAGAGGGTTTCTGGTAAGAGGACGAGGGTTCTTTGGAAAAGGACGGGATTGGGATGGCTGAGATGCGGAACGAGACATACTCAAGTTCGAAAAGCCGAAATTGTCCTGCCCGACAAGCGAGGATCCACTATGGACTCTTGGTACTGGCGCATTCGGGCCGTTCTGTCCAGGTCGGGGTTGACTCGACTGGGATAAACTTCTGAGAATACCTTCTTCCGATTCGGCGCGAGAAAGAGTCCACATGGTAGCCGGGCCTCCAAACAGACCTTGAGCCGCGGGAACATGAGGTGGGAAGTCTCGTAAACTTGGAGGCGGGCCAGTAGATTGTCGGTTCTCGAATCCGAATCCAGGAGGCGGTCCAGGGCGTCGCACAGCGGCATGAATATGTGCATTGCTATAGGGCTGCATGCCGTGTCCAGAGGATGGTCCTGAAGGTTGCTTAGCAAGTGGGCGCTGAGAAGTCCCGGCGCTTCGATTGGTGAATCCAGGACCGGGACCAGCGTGCTTGACAACGAGCGGTTGGCTGAAACCAGGGGGTGGACCAATAGCACGGGCAGCTTGCGACTCGATAGGCAGAGGAGGTTTAAGAGGAGCTGGTCCGGGTTTCTGCGAATGACGACCGATC
Organism: Vishniacozyma victoriae; assembly: GCA_017654735.1. Classification (NCBI taxonomy): domain Eukaryota; kingdom Fungi; phylum Basidiomycota; class Tremellomycetes; order Tremellales; family Bulleribasidiaceae; genus Vishniacozyma; species Vishniacozyma victoriae. The sequence continues at coordinate 4,014,758 of JADPYG010000088.1, forward strand.
TGTTCAACTAGATCCATCGCGGTGATAGCTCGTTGGGGCGCTGCTGCTTGTGCCGATGCAGGCGCTGCTGCGGGTTCGGGGACGGTTGCGGATGCGGATGCTTTCTGGGATTCTGGTCGAGTCTCGGCCAGTGCGGGAGCGACTTGGGCCTCTGGGGCCGGTGCGGAAGCAGTCGCTGCTGTCAGTGCAGGTGCGGCTTTCGGTTGAGCGGAAGCGTTTGCCATTCTGAAAGTAAGCATACGCTGTTTGTGCCAGAGGAATGACTTACGGAGGAGAAGTATACACTATTTCCTCGTCGTCATCGTCCTGACTAATCTGGCGGATGTGGTTATTCGACGTGGCCTTTTCGCCTTGTGCTCCTCTTTCCTGGTTCCCAGGTTCGGAAGGAGGTTGAGCTTGGCTCGAAACTGAACTCTCCGATGGTTGGCGGTGCAGGTCCTGGAGATGTTCCAAAACTCCTGGCTCGACAAACTTGTGCTCGACCTGGCAAATCAGCGTCCGATAGATGAACAAGATGAGAAGGACTTACAGCCTGTTGAATAATCAATATTGCGTCGATAGATAGATCGGATACTCGCATCAAGTGCTCCTCGCAAGAGTTCTTGGGCTCGAAACGCTTGGCGCGGGTTGAAGTCCTCGACAAAGGCATAAAGCCAATGAGTTCAATATCCTCTTCGAGCGATCCCATCAACGAAGGGAGGTTGTATATGGGGAACGTTTCGGCAATCTTGGTCATGAAAGCAGTGTACTTTGTCCATAAACCTGGCAGGTCGCCCATCTTGGACCTGTCCACATGCCGGCGGAGGTAAGGGACGTTGATCTTGAGCCATTTCGACAAGATGCGTAATGTGGGTAGCATTCGACGCACGACGGAAGAGAGCTGGAGGGCTAGACCTTCAGTATCGGCTTTGTCGTCCGGGCTATAGGTATCGCCTCGTTCGGTAGTGGTTGCATCGTCGATGTATTGGACGAATTCGGGGCTGGGAGCATCGTAATGTGCGAGTTCCCACATAGCTACCTCGCAGAACGTTCGAAAGAAGACAGTGATAGCGGCGAGAGCAGTCTCTTTGGCAAGCTGACGAGACTGATCTCGTCCGGCATTTCCACCTCTGCTCGAGGCGACTTGTCGAGCACGATAGTGCGATGCGATCAGACATACTGTAAGCTTGACGAGGGTGTCGGCTGGAAAGAGCCTCTCGGCTAGAGCGTCGGGGAGATCATAGGCTGCACCACTGGCGAGACTAGCGGCTTCTTTCAAGCTGACAAGTCAGCTTTTTGGCTTCATGGTACCTCCACGAAGATATATGCTTACCGTTGCTGACAATTGATCATGTCGATGGCATCCAGATACTGATAGAGGATATAGTCTGACTTGAGGCCTCGATCCGGTGTGCCCGACCATACCAATGTTCGCCTCTTGGCGTCCTTTTCGATGGTCTCGTCGATCTTCCTAAAGGGCCGTCGGACAGTATAGGCTCTGAGGAAGTAGTATGTTTCCTTGAGTGTGTGATTCTGGGAGTGATAAAGAATAGCGAGAGCGTTATAAGCGTGACCTGGCCGATCAGTTGAATCATCTCGGCAACAGTGACTTGGACTCACCATGTTCAGGACCTAGGATTACAGCTGCTTGATAGTAGTCCTCCGCCGTGGGACCTCGAGCGACAGGGTCCGAGTTTGGATTTCGAGGGGCATCAACGGCATACTCGATGTCGTCTAATTGACAGGAATAACGTTCGAGATCGCCGAGGTAAATGATTGTCTCGTATACCATGAGCTGCGGGCCCTGTCGCTCAACGTCTGTAAAGTCGGCGGGTAAATCTCCATCCTGGCTAGCCTCGCGGCTGATCGAAATATCGATGGGTTCCAATGTGTCCCCGACGAAATCGTGGAGCTTGTAATATCGAACGAGACGATCGATCAAATTCTTGTAAAACGCGACATCATCCTTGATGATAATTCGGTACTGACTCCAGGCGTTCCAGAGCCTTACTTCCAAACCCGGTAATTGCTCCGTATGATCTCTGTACCACACTTGCAAGTCGGCTTTGGCGCAGGCGGCCTCGGCAGTGGTCGACTTGAGGTATGCGTGGGTTGTATGAATCCATATTTCGTTAACGCATTGCGCAAGGGGCGAGGACGCAAAGTTGAAGACGATGGCGAGAAGATACTCTCGTGCCCTATCACGTCAGCCTGTTGATCTGTATTGGCGAACAAGCATTGGACTCACCGATCACGAACTTTCTTGATCTCGTCAGACCACGGTTCGTGTGGTTTCGCTGCAACAAGTCGATTCAACTCCTTGATCTCCTTGAAAGCTTTGCTGTACCGTTAGCATGCTGCATACGCGGGAAGAATGAAAGACTTACGCATGCAAGACCGTAGCTTGATGATGCGCCTTGGCTCTCTGATGTTCCTCGTAGGTTGACATTGTATACGATTTATTATATACTCTCTCAAGTTTACGACGAACGATGATGTATCACCCTGCCTCGCCAAATCAATTTGGCTGGAGGATCAAACGTCCGGGGAAAGGGAAGAGTGTGAGGGTGATAGGGAGGGCGCTGAATGGGTTGGTCCTACATATATAGTACAACGATCCCAAGTAGGGTGTTTGGTAAAAGGAAAGGTGAAACAGAAATCAACAATTAGAAACAAATCTGATGTCATTCATTTCCATCATGTCTCAACTCACGGACATCGTTGAGGCAATTATACATACAACTACAAACATACATACATGCCAAAAGAGCTACGTCAGATGATGGCAAGGATTCTATACGCAAATATCGCTCAATACACACCATGCAGGTGATTACTCCCAATCGGAATCATCGTCGTCGTCGTCGGTCTGTGCCGCCGATTTCTTCTGATCACTGACTAGGTCATAGCTCTCCTCGGAATCTCTTGGACTAGTTGACGATGTAGAGGTTGCGATCTTGGTAGGTACAGCGACGGTAGTTTGAGAGGGTATCTGTTCGGACGCGCTTGCCTTAGGAGTGGTAGCGTCAGTTGTAGAGGTCGGGACGGGCAGATCGGTAGTAGACACCGCGGGGGCAGTAACGGCGGCACTGGGGGTCGTGTCTTGCTCGACTTCGTCGTCCCATGAGAAGTCTTCTTCTGTTCCTTGTTGCGAGGCTAGTATTTTAGCTAAGATACCGTTTGCGCCTCATTAAGCTGACCTTCTAGAACTGCTTTACGCTTCTCCTCCTCTGCCTCAATCATGTGCTTGTGGAAGAGGTATCGCTGCCAGAACTGATCGTCGGTCAGATGTTCCGGAACTGATCTTCAGCGGAGTCACGATGAATGGTGGTAAGAAATTTACCTAGAGCCATCCTGATCGCTCCGATGTTCCCTTCCTCCTGCTCCCTCTCGGTCTTCTTGGCAGTCTCCCATTGCTCTTGAACCCAGCGACGGTACTCTTCCCTCCTCTCCTTCATCTCCTCCTCGCTCTCTGGGTCGACCAGCAACAGATCCTTATCCTCCCTCAGCCTCCTCAATAGTGCATCTTTCCTCGAACCACCCAGACCGAGACCAGACACCTGCCTCTGTGAGACCTTTTCACCGGGAGCTTTGGTAGTAGGCGTCGAAGTCGAGAATGAATAGAAATCACTTCCATCCCAGCTCATCCCTGCCGACCTTCTCTCTTGTTCTTCGGGAGGTACGACCTTGACGGCGTCCCCCATCCATTTCTCTGCGTCTTTCACTAGCTGATCTCCTTTCTTCATATACTCCTCCGCTAGCTTTTCAGCCTGCTTCATCGACATTTGCAAGTTCTCCCTTGCCGCGTCCAAGTGGAGGTTCTGGGCGAGTTGATCTCGGAATTGAGCTGGGTTCGATAATGCTGGATTCGCTTGGGCGGATGCGATAGTAGATTGAATGGTGGATTGAAGGGTAGCTTGTAATTGCGTAGTGGAGGATGATAGGCGGGATAAGAAGTTGGATGTAGCTGCTGAAGCAGAATCGGCTGTACCCTGTGGATCTACCTCCTTGGCTTTACCTTTGCCTTTAATGTCCTGCTCTACTGCAGCTTGGCTCTTTTCCGTTGGTGTAGTGTCATCCTTGGCATCCCTCTCCTTTTGTACTATTTCAATATTGGTAGTCTTAAGGTGTTCGAGATCCGCCTGAGCCTGTGATACAGCTTTATCAACATCTGCTTTCAGACTCCATAGCGCCGAGGTCGACTAATCGTAAGCTCTTCCCTCGAGCGTGCGGGTGGTCAAGCTTACCTGCTTCTTGACGCCTCCCCACCAGCTATTCAGAGTCCCCATGACCTGATGCACCTCCATTTCCAGATTGTTCTTCTCCAATCCACCCAGAGCTCTTTCCCTCGCCGTCTTCTCAGCAGTTGGGACCGCCTTGCCACCGTCTCCTTCGACCTCCTTTGAATTCCCAGCGTTATCTGGCGTGACGGTACTGCTCGAAGCGAAACTGGAAGCATCATTGTCTTGCTCCTTCGTATTCTTCGTATCCGCAGCGACGACCTTTGGCGATGCCGGAACGGATGATACGTTCATATTGCTCAACGCTGATACTTGCTCCATATTGAATGATGGTAATGTAGTGAGTGGGTAGTGACGGTTATGGTTCAGTTGATTAGGAATGGAAATGCTAATACTTCCTGACTGATTAGGAATGAGCATTAGTCACTTGAATACTTCCGCTAATGAAAGTTAATCCGCGTCGACGCGTTGATGCGTGCCTGAATACTGATTAGCCGCAACTTCTGGATATATCTGAAATACGGGAAGGAAGGGTATTTCACTTCTATCTCTATACCAAGTACATACCTTATCACTCGCATACACTCGAGCCACTCCCAATAATTCAATCGATATCTGTAGTGACTCATTGCGCTCCATAGCGAAATCACTCAACCCCGGACCTGAGTATCTTGGGACTAGATACACCGACCGGGCTTACCTCCTTTGGCTCCCCGACAAACCACACAATAAGCTCATTGCTTCCCTAACAACTAGGTCCTTTGACAATTTTTGGACCTTGATCCCTATCTGAACTCAACTCCCCACTCTCGTCTCCGTGACACGTCACCCGCCCCTGATCATCGTCCTCTCAACTTCGAGTACCGTAAGTGGTTCTTCACTCGTTATAGCTTCAGTCAAGCTTACTGTCAGATTGGTAGCTGAAATCAGTTTACAATTCTGATCGTTATCGAGATGGCGGGTGTCTACATTCCCGAGTCATTACCGACCGACTCGCAATACGCCTACGAAGCCACCCAGTTATCCCAACCTCAATTCAGTCAAACCCAAAACACCCAGTACATCAGCTCCCAAGTCGAACCTCGTCGGAAATACTGTCAGTACTCTTCACAGTCCTCGAAAGGCTTCACTGACAATCAGGGGCAATCTTGATACCTATCAACCCACAACATCGTATTCTCAAGATACCATGGAATAAGCAGACGCTGCAGATGGGCAGAGGACCCCAGGGACCTACGGGCAACGATGTAGTGATCCAAGAGAAGAGGGTCAGTAATCGACACTGTAAGCTCAGTCTGGGGTTACAGGGACAAGGATCATCGATCGGAGATGGAGAGCCTGATGTCTGGATTGAGGATATGAAGAGTAGTAATGGAACGTTTGTAAGCTTGACTTTCCACAAGAACCGTGCGAGAGCTGACTCGTAGATCAATGGAGAGAAGCTCAAGACGAAACGACTCCTGCGGCACGGTGACGAGATATCATTAGGTCATGCTGGAACGCTAGAGAACCATGATGTGCGATACATCTTCCGCTCGGTCGGTAGTAAAGGGACGCAGTACGGGAAGAGTGATGGCAAAATTGACAATGTTGGAGAAGTCTACGAGAAATACCAATTCTTGGATATGTGAGTCCCTTGAAGCACCAATGATCGTTGCTGATGGTAGTCTGGGGACGGGGACATTTGCAGAAGTACGAAAAGCGGTCGATATCGAGACCGGTGATCTGAGAGCTATCAAGGTAAGTGAAGGCGTAAGGGGAGGCTGACGAGTACAGCAAATTGTCAAACATCGATTTGCCAACAACCCCAAGACCCTCGAGCTATTCCGCCGCGAAATAGATATCTGCCAATCATTACAACACGAGAATATCTGTCGCTTGATCCAGTCATTTGAGGATCCACAACATGTCTGCTTGGTGCTCGAATACGTGGATGGAGGAGATATGCTGGATTATATCATGAAGTACAACAATGTGAATGGAGGTGGCTTGCGTGAGTCATACGTGCTGTATGATACCATATACTGACTGTGTAGCGGAGGAGCACACTGCTGCATTGACGCTGCAGATCTGCAGAGCTATGGCGTACACAGTGAGTCCAGCTGGAGATTGCGCAGGGGTGATCATAGCTGACGATCAGCATGCGAAGGGTATCACACATCGCGATCTCAAGCCAGAGGTGCGTCACCCTATCCTTGACACGACGGGCGAGACTGATCTTTCAGAACATCCTCTTGACGAAGGAAACGCCAGACTGCCCTGCCCAAATCAAGATTGCCGATTTTGGTCTTGCAAAAATGGGTGAGCTCACACTTTCAGCTCGGAGCAAGCTGCTGACGAATAGTCCACAACGCAACGATGCTTGTTTCGATGGTCGGTACACCTCAATATCTTGCTCCAGAGGTGGTCATGCAGAACAAGCAGAATCCTGGATACGAGAATGTCGTTGACTCTTGGTCGGTTGGGATCATCGTGTACAGGTACGTAGCCCGCAAGGCCTGGGCCGCTGACAGAGCTGATTGGCAGTATGTTGACGAAGGCACTACCTTTTGATGAAGATGAGACTTTACCTGTCGAAGTGAGCTATCAATTCCACGTCTTTCGACTCAAGCTCATTAAGCAGAAACGCATAAAGGCTAGATTCACCCAGCCTGCCGATACTGCCCTCCTACGCCAGCTGAAAGTATCTGACTTGTGTAAGTGTCCTGATTTATCTACCGATGAGGGACTGATACGCAGGTATCGACTTTATCGGTCGCCTACTCGCCAAAGACCCAACCGAACGAATGACCCTGACAGACGCGCTCGATCACGAATGGCTAGCTCTCCCTGCATCTCAGCATTCCGAAGGACCTCTCTACCAACTCGGTGGAGACTCCATGTACGGTATTGCGGACTTTGATAATGTCTCAGAAGGCTCGATTTCCCGCCGCGCATCGAGCGAATGGTCAAGACCCATGACTGCGTCCGGAACCAACTTGATGAGTGGCATCGACTTGACGGATCTGAGGGGCGGATCGGTGGAATCAGATGATAGTTATTCTCAAAAGGTGGAGGATTTTCATCTGCACTCGAGTCCGAGGACGAAAGCTAGGAGTGCGAAATCGGTCCCTCATCCTCTTAGTCTCAGTACCGCTAATCCACCTTCTCCGCCAATAACGGATGAGAATCTGGAAGTCGGAGCTTCGGCTGTTGCGCCACATGTCGATGGCACTGGACAAGAGAATGGAAATGGGAATGGGAATGGTGTAGTCGAACGACCTCATGGAAACGGACTTCAAATTGAATCAGGAGCCGAAACCCCAAACACAGCCACCAAACGCAAAGCACTAGAACTCGACATATTCAATTCCGGTTCCCTATCACCTCCCCCACAAGAAGATATCGAGTTATCATCGCCCATCACTTCCATCAAACCCTCCACTCCTCAAAGCGCCGAAGCTTCCCCACTCATCGACGCTAGAGCGACAAGGCGGACGACGAGGTCGACGGTCAAGCCCAATACTGGAACACCGGCTAGAGGTCGGAAATCCATGCGACTTACTTGATACTTTTCATTTGTATCTTTAGGGAATTGTAGTCCTCGGAATGAGGGGTAGCTTAGTCATATATCCGTGCTGGGTACAGCACAATGTGCTGAATATTGTGTATTTTAGGATCTGATCACGCCAGCATTGTAGGTAGCATGCATATAACATTATGTTGCTACTGGCCTGTGGTGACCCGTGGTCGAAGTATGTCCATCGACCATTTGGAGTATCGGCTACGCAACCGCTGCGGGTGAGAGCGATGGCGCAGCTCCTGCCTGGCGGTATTGGGTGTCCTGATCTGGATGTGACTTCCTACGTTTTGTGAGCCGACTGGCCCTGGGCCATCGGGCCGGGCGTTATTGGATAAAGCCATTATCGCTTCGTGATTCTGATGACCGAAAGGTGTTCACGACCAGCACGGCGTTTCAGGGCTGTCTAGAGGAAGTTAGGGCATGATCTACACCAGAATCGGCACGACTTACCTCTGCGTCCAGCCCCAGAGACTTCATATACTCAATAATCTCAAGTGGCTTGTTCTGCTCCACCGCAACGAGGTAGAATCTTCCCCCCGGAGCTAGTATTTCCTGATCGTTAGCCTAAGTAGTTGAGGTTGAATGGGTACTTACCGGTATTTGGGGAAGAAGAAGATTCGTCAATCCCATTCCATCGCCTCCTCCGGCCCATGCTCCTCCTATACCCTTTAGGTCCTGAGTCTGATCCAGTCTGACTTATCAGTACTACACTTGACAATGAGGACGCGACCTACTCCTCCTCGTCGGTAGGCACATATGGGGGATTGAACAGCAGGATGTCGACTTTCCCGTATACCCCCTTCAGACCCGTGAGGAGGTCGGATCGTACTAGATCGAGGTGTTTGTTATTCTGGGTTGCTGTTCGAGATGCTACGGCACATGCCGCTGGATTTACGTCGACTCCAATAGATACTGGGAGTCAGAGATGTTGTCAGTCACACGGGGACATACAGGAGGTTATCGGTCCAAGAACGTCCTGGAGGAATACTGACACTACACCTGAGCCAACCCTGACATCAGTAATCACATTGAGAAGAGTGGTTATGGGACCTCACCCAATCTCAAGACATAAAGATGGCTTCATCTCCCTGATCAAATGTACATCATGTTCAAGCGCGTCTAGCAAGATGAAACTATCCTCTGTTCCTCAGCACAATAATCACGGCAGGAAAGCCGTACCAGCAGGTTCATAAACATCATCGTAATCCTCCTCTGTCAAGTGAGAGATATCCGGAGTCGCAAATTCCAGAACGGCAGCCATTTGGAAAGTGACAAGGTGAAATGAGAGTTGATCCAAAGATTTCAATGCCGTCAACAACCGAGATATTTTGATCTTTTTGATTCTGAATTTGAACTTGGCATTCCACTTGTAAGGCTGATGTCGGTCAAGGTAGATACTGAACGATCTACCAAGGCTAGGACCGAGGTATGTCCTGACTAATTATACTGGAGTGATGGCTGATGAAGGAGGGGAATGCATCGTTCAAAAAAGGCAAATGGACAGAAGCTATCGGTAGGTCCACCATTTAAGTATGGTCATATCTAATGTACAGGTCATTATACCACAGCTATAGTCTTCAACTCACAAGATGGATTGGGATATACGAATCGAGCAGCAGCTTATCTGAAGCGTGACAAGTGAGTCTCCTCCGTATCATGTGTTCATTGAGCTGACGAGATCAGGTGGAAAGATGCTGAACGAGATTGCACATCTGCAATCACCTTGCCTAAGGGTGAAAGTAATGTGAAAGCTCTCTATCGGAGAGCGTTGGCACGTAAGGCTCTGCTGGATGTAGCTGGTGCTCTGGAAGGTGAGCTACCTTGAAAGTGTGATGACGGACGGCTGATTTCAGATATCCAAGCTGTCCTGGCGATTGAGCCTTCAAACGAAACTGCCAAGGAGGAGCTAATGGAGCTTGAACGATTACAGCAGAAAGCTGCTCAGTCTGTAAATGATAAAGCCAAGGTACATTCATTCACTCCGAGCCTGAGATGTAGCTCATAATGCAGAAGGCAAAAGACATACCGCCTTCTCCGCCTCGCACCCCAGAACCTGAGCCGATCCCTGCGCGAGCATCAGCAACCATCGAGGAGATCAACGATGATCCCAAGGAATCCCTCCCTGCGAAGAAGATCGATACCAGCTTGAAAGAGGCCGAGACTGCCCGAACTTCATTTGCGGATCTGAAAAAAGGTCGTCAGGCAAAGAAGACTTTTACCAAATCTACACCATCTGTTCCATCTCCTACACCTGCTTCACCTCCTTTTCCTGCTTCGTCTTCCGAGGTCACTCCTATCAGTAAACCAAATTCCCCATCTTCCTTACCGATCGACCAGGTATCAATCTCAGAACCTCCCCCACTCAGACTCGCATCACGCTCAGAACTCTCATCTGAGCCGCTACCCCTACTCGACCCTACGATATCCGGGTCAGCATTATCACTCGTCTCTGCTATCCGAACCCATTCATCCCAAGCCACTTGGCCAGTCCTTGCTGACCTATCAAAACAGCCGGCGGCGGTTGGTAAGATGCTGGATAACTTCCTTGAACCTGATCAGCTCGCATTGTTACTGGCTCGTCTGCGGGATACGATCGAACTCGACACAGCTTCCAAGGAGGAGCGTCAGAAGGTTGTCAAAGACCTGATAGCAGGTCTGAGGATGACCAAGCGATGGGGAATGACGGCAATGATGATGTCCAAGAAAGAAAAGGCTCTAGGACAGGAGGTATGGACGTCAGCGGGCGGAACGGGAGATTGGACCAAGCGGACCTAGACAGTATTGTGTAGATATATATGTGCCATGAGACTATGCATGTCCAGGCAATGAAATGATGTTGTTTTCCTAAAGGCTGACATTTGTAAAATTTCGTAATAAAGTCTCGCTCGACACATGTACAGATTTGTTTTTTTGGATGTATTCAAATACCCTTACTCTCTTTGTCCATTACCATTCATCCATTCATTACCCCAGTTTGTTGCCCATTGTGGTGTTTCGCAACCGAAATTTGCCAAGAAACCCGACATCCATTCTATCCTCTAAACCCCCCTTTCCACCATCGCTCGTTCCCCTCTACTTTTCTCCCATTATCAAGAAATCGAGTTCTACTGCCCTGCTACCGTCAGCTAGATCCAAATGGTTCAAAATGACCAAGTGGCTGACCCTTCATTTCCGAATCTCCACCATTTGCATGGTTACTTCCATTTCCTGATCCTCCATCCGACAGACTGGATATACTGGCACGATGCGACATGCCAGGAGCTCCATGCTGAGGCATAGTTTGTGATGGTGCTTGGTAGCCGTAACCCATGGGAGGTCCTCCTCCGTAGCCAGCGTATGTTGGGGGCATACCTCCAGGTTGCCTGTTGGTGGTCATGTGCTGTGGGTCTAGGACGCCTTGAGACAACATATCGTGAGATCCAGGTGGGGTGCGGCGTCTAGGCGATGGTCCTCGGCGGTATCGGTCGTCGGCCTCATGGGATTGACTGAGGGGTGTGGAAGTTTGCGTTCGGGGAGGATAACCGTTTGCCATGGGGTTTTGGCCGTAGCCAGGCATAGTAGCTCCGTAGCTCTGATCACGGGTGTGGGTTGGGAACGTGTTTTGCATAGGCGAGTAATTGTGGTGATCAGGACCTAGGCCGGGCGAGTAGATACCGTGATGAGGGTGTCCTTGTGTACCGTATGGCGAAGGGACAGCGGGGCCAGGACCGTAGCGGTACTGCTGGTGAGGAGGCATACCAGGGTAGTAGGATGGAGCAAAGCCGTTGTAGTACGGTTGATGATGAGCTTGTTGCATAGATCCTACACTCGAGTGTGCTGACGAGTGACCATTGACGGGTGATGGAACGCGTGAAGAATTGCCGGACTGCGGTTGGCCCATTGTCATGTGATGAGGCATGCCGTAGGGGGGGTAGCCGTGTTGTGGGTCGTACAGGAAAGGTGCTCCGTAAGGCATGGGTCCACCAGAAGTAGGAGTCGCGTAAGGTGAAGGCATGTGACTTGCTCCCGAAGTTGCGGATGATGGTGTTCCTCCTCCTGATCCCTTGGATTTACGGGGCGCACGAGTCGTCGACGACTTGAGACCAGCAGACTCCATGGCGGCATTGACGGCTGCACGAGCGGCGGATCCTGATCCTCGACGTAAAGTTGGTGAAAGATGTGTGCGATAGCTGTCACGTGAGCACAATGCTGGCGAAGAAATTCATGGTACGATGAATGGGTAATAAAACGTACTGTTGTTGGAGATTGTCCTGCCTGCTTGTCCGAGTCTCACATCCTGGGAATGGACACATGAAAGCCTTGACTCCGGTATGTATCCTCTGATGACGTTGGAGATGCCCTCCTGTTGTAAATCCTCGCGAACATATCTGACAAATGTGTGGTTTCGTCTTTCCATCCGCCGGCCCTGTCGCCCCATTCTTTCCCTTGGTTGGTGTCGGACCGGACCCTCCACTGTTGCTGTTGGATTGAGACGAGTCGCCATGGTGTTGATGATCCATGTGATGAGCGAGATTATCGTCTTTGACGGAAATGGAAGATGAATCGTGGTAGGCACCAGGGTGCATGTGAAGAGGTGGAGCGTGTTGATTAGGGTGATGAGACAGGGGACCGGTATGGAAAGCCGAAGCCATGCGAGAAGCGTGCTGTGGTGACGTATCTGTCGACATGGCCATGATTTCGAATAATTCGTCTTCAGTAGGGGTACCGGATGGATCTAGCGGGGGAGCACCTGCAGGGAATGATAGTTCTGTCTGTGATGCTACATTGGTCATCTTCTGTTCTGTCCTAGGTTTCTTTTTAGGCGACATTGAGACAAGGGATTGTGGGTTGAAATGGTTGAATGACGGATGAGGAGTGATAATGTCTACCCGAAACAGAAAACTTTACTCACCAAAAGTGAGAGAATATCCGAAGCGGTGTGGCTATACTACACAACACCTCCTTTAGCTTTCTACTGTATACCAAATACGTTCGATAGACTTGGGTCTAATGGGATGCAGACTGTTTGACCATTCACAATTCGTATAGATCATTATTCAGCATAGCGAAAAAGAAAATCATTCGCATCCATATAGGAGGCGGTACCGTGAGCGAGTTTCAGTAAGACGGGTATGGCCGATATCGTTCAGGGAGTTAGATGGAAAGGGGTATTGATCGTACGTCGAGGGCCGAGGTCAGATCGGAAACGGGGAGGGGGAGAGGGTGGTGGTCATGGCGTGGTGGCGTAGAAGTCAAAGGATCAAAGGCATGTGGTTTAAGTGGGCAGAGCGGGAAGAAAAACGCTGTGGTAAGCGGACTGCGCTCGGTCTACTGGGAACGAAACGTCAAAGAAGCTGGTGAGGGGGAAGGAGGCGTTCTTGGTAGCTCCAGAAGCGACAAGCACACACCCGGACTCGGAGCTGGATTATCCAGATGGCCGAGTACGCCTCTACGTCGGCCAATGAAGCTGAAACGCGGAGGAGGTGGTAATATCACCCTCGAATCTAGGGTTCCAATTGGTAGAACACACACACAACTCGTGGTCTGACATGACGCATAGCGATAGGTAGGATATGATGAAGGTGGAGCAAGGGGACGGATGTATGGTAGCATGCACTTACACTTTGGTTGAACGTAGCCTTTCCTGATAGATGTTTATCTTTCCCTTAACACACACTGGTGACAACCAGGTCGTTTCCTTTTCCCTTAGAACCTTCAAGTGGGGGTATCGTTTTTAGTAGCTTCTGTAGCACTTTTCGTGACTCGATTTGTTCTATTGAAAGACTTGAATGGATCAGCAACTGATATCTCTACACATCCATGCAGCTATGGCGGCATACAGTAGCTTACTCACTGTGTACTAGCTCTATGAACCACCTCTAAAAGGCAGCAAGTGGATGTACGAAGTAGAAGTTTTGTAGTTTGTTATCTTAAAGGGAAAGAAAGGGTCGAGGAAAGGGAAGATTACCGTTAACTACTCAATATGGGCTGATTCCTAAAACTGGGTCGGTTTGGTCAGGCTAGGCTAGGATAGGATTAGAGTCGGGCGCGTGGTGCGTATGCTGACGCCAGACTGGTTAAGCGGCCAATAAACAAATCAGACCGAGGGTCAGGGGAGAGGAGAGGCGGATGACAAGAGCAAGCGCCGACAGGCCCCTCTATCTCAAGGACGTAGTTTGGCAGTCCCCTTGCCCATACCAGAATTACAAAAGGGTATAAGCAGAGCTAACGCGTCCATGTCAGGAAGTTTTCCTAGAACGCCGTGCCCTTGTTATTCTCGGTCTCAGGCGAGGGCAGAGAGACCACGTATCGAGGGCAGGCTTTATATCCGGGTTTCCCCCGACGCTTACCCTATACCGTAATTCGTCTGGGAATGCCCAGAAGACCCTCGTCATACATTCTTGGCTTGATACCATCGGATGTTACATACCGCAGGCATGTTCCTCGGCCGTACTACCTGAATCTCTCGAGCCGCGTGGTTTGATTTGGGTCGGTATGGCTAGGAGCGGAACTCAAGAACCGGCCATATCGAATCAATCGGGTAACTGTCACGCACAGCCCCCAGCCCCATAATTATCGCTTGGTCAATTACACAAAGGCACAGAATATTCGTAAAGGCGCCCGGTTCAGTCCGGTCCAATGACGTCGAGGTAGAGTCCGCTAAGGCGGAGTAGCGATCGAGTGGCGATGCCATACGAGCAATCCGAGGATATGGAATTGCTGACCACGACAAAACGAGAAGTACAAAGAGACTGAACAAAGCGAGAGCAACTGAACAGAAACCATTCCAGCGAAAGAAGGCGTGTTGGAGGATCCTGAACGCGACTGAGACAACCCTAGATTGGACCTGACGGCAATAAGGGTGAGAAACGCTTATCTGACCCTGTCCCGCCATCATCACGTGCGACACTCCCCATATTGGCTCGGGCGTTGTGTTTATATGCTTGACCACTGCACAGGACATACGCTGGCAAGCAGAGTGCTCACAACCCTCGTTACAGAAATTTGTGCTATATCGCAGTAAGGTATGGAATGTGTCATTTCACCCTTGGACGAGACAAGTGGAAGGCCTGAAGCCTCCATCTGTGCGGCGCAAAATGACGAGAATTGCTCCGCAAGGTATTATTCATCACAACAGTGACCAACACTTTCACACAGCACCTGATACAGACATCTGGCTCCGACAACGTCGATCATCCCGCCCTTGTTGTCTGTGATGACGTGGCGATCCGGGCGCTCCTACGCAAAGTCCTTGCAATCGGGTTCGGTGCTCCACTGACGTTGATGGGAGCGGATGATGTGGTGGAGATTCTTTCGGCCGACTCTGACGTCCCCTCTCGCTCACTCGAAGTGCTTTGATGAGATGCTGCAGCAAAGTCCCAGCGGGCGTCGGCAGATCCATCCGCGGCCCTTTGCTTCCATACTCGCAGCAGACGTGCTTGAGGAGTGCCATTCAGGAATATTGAACCGAATGTCCTCGAGTTGGCGCCCAATCGAATGGTCAGTTTTCCAAAACTCTTGTCTGGACCCTCGACCATCGACTGTTCGATCCATTCGCAATACACAGGACGAGCGTCTTTTTGCTTCCAGTTGAGCGTTTGTATCGCCAACTCGACCCGTCCCTTCAGGTCTTCGACTTCCGACTGGGCGAGTGTATCGTTGATCGAAAGAAGCTTTGACAAGCAGTCGGTGATGATCGCTGACCCATTGTACCCCACACATCGAGCATCGCATAGATAGTCGTATGTGACGTTGCTGAGCTCGTCGGGGTTGTTTGATGGCCGGGGGACAGCGAAATTGTGAGCGACGGTGGCTCCAGTGGAGAGTTCACGTATGACTTGCAGATCCCCGGAAAATGAGGGAAGACTAGAGTTTCTCGGGGGTAAGCCCATTCTCTGGGCAAGGGAATTACCAGACATTGTGGATGAGAAAGACAATCGGAGGAACAACGAATGGTCTAAGCAAGACCCCACTTTTCACGTTCAAGCGGAACAAAGGTTGAGCCTCATCGGTGGCAAAGCGCGGACCGTCGACCCCTGACAACGACTGCGCTGAGGAGGTGAAAGTGAATGGATCGCTCACATCCTTTGAACAAGTAGCTAGGAGTGGCAATTAATATTGAAAACGACTTGCTCCGGCCGGCAAAGGGAGTGCACAGGACAGTTCAAAGCGACGGCGCAGCCGCACCAGTGCGCAGAGACGGGTGGGTACAACAGTGTGGTTTCGATCGCTCATTCAAACGTGTACATCTCGCTCTGCGTACAGACACAGGGGCCTGCCCGGCGATAGGAATGCAGGAGATGTATGTTTCACCCAGACGGTCAAGTGAGAATGTGATGGCTAGTCAGGGGTTTCTGATGAACGTGTATTGATACAGACGGCAGAGCTGACGCGTTGGGAAAGGAGTCACTTTCACAGCAGGGGGACTGAGCCTCACTACTATATCCATCTCACTTCTACGAGCAACAATCACTCGGCTAGGATCTTAACCTTTTCGCCGCCGGTACCACCTACTCGATTTCGGCGCCTCACTGGCCGTCCCCTCAATCTCACCCTTCGAAGTGATACTCTCTTGCAACCTATTCCAAGCGTCTGCTGGGCATCCATCCTTGAAATCGAATCCCGCTACGAATTTCACGTTCCCAGTGTCGTCCAACACCGACAACGTTCCTAGAGTGGCCGTGTAAGGTGTGCTGAGTCCATCTCCGGGGCGCCAGGTAGGTATTTCATTCCAACAGACCGTTGAGCTGCCAGTGATTTCGGGAAGACCATCCCACAGACTATTCCACCATTCCTCATTGTCCGCTACCGAATCAAAACATCCTGGATGTAGAGTTCGGATCGGACCTTCCGGCCTGAATGTATCTGCCAAAGGCATCACTCGCTTCACGCGACGTTTGACACCATCTTCGTAAAGTGCGCCGCGTTGCAGCTCGTAGGCCAATGCCGCCTGGTCGATGCGGTCGGTGTCGGGACAGGGTGGAATGTTGTATCCAGCAAAGGACTCGTGATATCCCGACGTGGCTTGCAGGCTGTGATCGAGGGTTCCGACTGAGCTTGATGAGTGAGTCTTAGCTGAGGTGTCATCGGTGTGAGGTCCGTCCCTCGAACGTCCGCCGGCACCAGTGAACTTTGACAGGAGAGTTCGAATAGCTGATCTGGGCATGGTGGAGTGAATTCGTGAGTAAGAGATATGTGAGCTAGTAGTTTCGATATTCTTGGAGTTATGTCATCCTTTCAGCGATGCTTTGAGTGAGACCTGAAACGACTCGACCCTTTCACGATGTGGGTATGATGATGCATTCATCATTGTACGGCTTACCTCTTGCTCTGCGTTTCAAGGCATGCCCAAGTTGCCCTCACATAAGAATCTCATTCAGGCGATGCAAGCCCCATTCCCCCATCGCTCTGACGCACGGTCGCATGTCAAAGTGTTCAATCATCAAGTGTCAGGATGTAACCACTGCATGCAAGTCCTAACAACACGAACTACTCTATCAAAAACCAAGAGCACTATCATATCAGCGTCATTTCCCTTAGCCACAAAGACGCGGAAAGGGAGATATAGGATCAGACAAGGATGTTGCCCTCCGAAGAGGGTAGGTTCGATTCCAAGGGATTGTCGACATGCAAAATATGCGAAGAGGGAGTCCCATGATCATCAGGAAATAGGGTATGTGGGTTGGCGTAGGAAATGGAAATTAGACTTACGCAGTATTGAAAGGGATCAAACGCGAGGAGTTTATCGGGTCTTGAAGTCTGTCATGTCAGCTCTGTCCCATTCGCGTTTAATAAGGGATAACGTACAGTCGAGGAGGACCTGGAGGGCGGGGGAGTCCTGTCCGTAGTTGGTGATAACGACACATGAACATCCGACGACCTTTCTGGGCTTGCCCTCTCGGTCGATCTTCTGTGGTATTGTTAGCTCCATCCAAAGCTAAATGTAGGGTGAACTTACGGCCAAACCGGCCCACTGTCCGAGGACCTTGGCGTCAGAGACCTTGATGAGCTGGATGTTGTGCTCGGCACAAAGAGCCTCGATGAGCTTGAGGTACTCGGCTAAATCCCATCAGTAAAATTCCTTTTCTAATCCACGCAATTACTCACCCTCAGTGACGGTCTCAACCAAGACACACAAGTGAGCCTCCTTCTTGTCGAGAGCCTTGGTGCACTCCCTTAGACCTCGAGCGAGACCATCGTGGACCAAAGCGGTCTTGATGACGGCCTGGAGAGCGTCTTCGACAGACATAGGTCCGGACTTGTCGGCAACCTCGACCTGCTCCTCGACCTCTGCTGCGGGTACATCTTGAACTTCGGATCCAGCGTCAGACATTTTAGGTGATTTCTAGTCTTCTTCCACTGGTAAATAAGGGGAGAGAGATATAGGTGTTTTTTGGGATAGTAGAATAGGAATGACGGTGGAGGTGGTAATGACATTTCGGAGGAGCGGAGTTATTCGGAGTTTTGAAATTTCACGATGTGGCAGATCTAGTAGATGTATTCATAAGGGCATTAGACAAGCATTATAATCATGGTCATGGTATAATCGTAACAATAGGTTCAACACTCGTATCAGTGCTCCATACCCTCAATCCTCCTCTACTATGAGGGTCTGGATGAATTGAATCAATGATGGTCCTTCCATACCAGACCTCCTTGTATCCCATATCTCTGAGACTATCCTTGATAGTAGGCCCACTTTTGCTCGATTCTGTTTCGCCCATATTGAACACGGCTTCGAAAGCAATGACATGCGAAGGTCGATCGTGGCCGGTGGAACCATACTGAGTGGCATAAGCTTCCATGTGCTCATTGAAGGATTTCAGAGGAGCGTCGAAGAATAATTGCGTTTCGTCTCGATAAGTCGCGCGGTCGATGCTATTTCACATTAGCTTGCGTACTTTTCGGGATGGAAGAGGAAAAACTCTCACCTTCGGTCCACGGGCGGCTCACACCCAAGTCTCCAATTGGGGACATCCCGATGTAAATGACTCTGCCAAGGGGTAGCGTAACAGCTAATGACTACCGCGACCCCCGTGACATCCCCAATTTCCCCACGACGCAGGACACTCATAACCTCGACTTGAGCCCAATCGTGCACGGCGTTCAAGTAGATATAGATCGGTATCGGCGCAAGCATGATAAGGTAGAACGCTCGCTTCGGGAATCGAACATATTGTCGAATCGAATCCCGAAAGTGGTACGCGCCAATGACTGTCGGTGTATACCCTTTAAATAGAGGAGGGAGCGCGAAGAGGAGTAGGCAAGGTAGGAAAGGGTGTAAGAATCGCCATTCCGAATGCGGTGACCAAGACAGGACAAAGATGGCGGATGCGATACCTCGAGCCAGGGCTCGCATGCCTTCCGGAGCGTCCAGTGACTTGAGCATAGCCGGGACGTATCGTCTTGGTAGTAGACAAGAGATGAAACCTTGACCCCACCAGTACCATATTGGAAATAGAAAGATGGGTAACGTCGAAGTGAGGTGGTAAATTGGACTAGTGGCTCCGAAGACTGCGGAGATGTACATGTTGATTCGTATAAAGTTCCACAGGGCAAAGTAGAGTTTGCCGGAAAAGTAGTAATCGACCATAGTGGAGCATGTCAGAGCTATGATACTGTCCATCAGCTATGTGATTGAGCTCTAAACTAGAGATGCTTACGCGGTCAAAGCACCTTTAACGAGATCACGGATGATCCTAACTGGATTTCGATTACCTCTCAATCTGAGCAAGTACTCTGTACCGAGGTACAGCCAGAATACGACGGTGGTAGGCCGCATACAAATAGCTACACTAGCGAAGAAGACGGCCAGAGCAAAGCTCTCGTGGACACTAGTCAATTAGTGATTGGGTCAAGACCATGTACATACGTTTCATCATCAAAAGCCGGTCCACCTCGGTCCATCGCGACATAATCCAAATCTTCCACAGAGATGACCGGCTTTGCCTCATCCTCCTTTCGCCCACGGAAAGAATCTTGTGAGGACCGGTCCGAGACTAGTGCGATCGATTCGGAAGAACGTCTCCCGCCTAGTAGAGGATCACTGGTGGGAGTTGGCGAGGGGAGAGGAAAGTAGACAAGAGCGAGGGTAGTTAACATTGTTTCTGGCGAATTCGAGAGTGACCGAGTCAAGGCATGGGCATGAAAGAGATTCGTGGCTGACAAGAACATCTTATCGTCAGCTCAGTACTTTGCAAGCTCTGATTAGCTTACAGCTCCAGCCGCTGATCCTGGGCCTAGGAGTTTGGAAGATAATCGATATGTCGCCCAATCCGTTACGGCAGCTACTACCACCCCGACCAAACGAGGCATCAGGACCTATTCATCAGCTCATTCGTACTTCAGAACTGATGACATACAAGTAACCTCGTATCATCGAGGCCTGTGACTTGCAAGAGTCGATAAATAATAACAAACACCCCAGGCCATATCCACCCCCTAAGTCGACCGCCATCTGGCAAATCCCTCCATTCCCAAGTTAAAAATCCATAACCAAAGACATATTCATGAGCTACTTCTAGTGATTGCCAGTATTCATCGGGCTGGAAATATGTTTGTGGGAATAGCAAGGATATAGATCTAAATGCCAATGCCAGTAGGAGTGGTTTGGGCAGCATTGCCTATGAGTGTGATGAAGGATTGATGTTGCATGGACCTCTGATTAACGCTTCATAGTACAGAACACGTAAAGTGGAGGTACTTTCCCACGGTATTCTAAGTCCATGAATCGAGTGTCGTTGGCTATAGTATGTCATTTCCTTTCCCTCTAATCGTATGAACAAGTACAGCATAGAGCTAGATTATCAGTACAGTCATCATGGTGAGCTTCCCCTTGGTTGACGCCTGCAGTAAGTCGGAGCAAGCTGACAGACAAGTCGCTCTCGTACCTCCTCCAAGAATCTACAGCTCGTAAGCCACTCCCTAATCCACTAGTCGACAACTAATCCCCAGTCCACCCCGAATCAATCTGGGCCCTGTCCTACACTCCAACACACCTCATCTCAGGATCCTCAGATGGTCATCTCCGTATATTCGATCCCTCATCACTAGCAGAGCCATTACATGATATCGCATCCCACCCCCTTGCTATTACTTCGCTTTCAACTACTTCCGATGGGAAATACGCATTAGGAACGAGTCTCGATGGAACTGTTGTCTTGGTCGATACGGTCAATGGGAGTGTTATTGGGAAAGTAGAGACTGGTCGAGAAAAGGCTGCAGAGGGTGAAAAGGGTAAGCTCACATGACCGCAGGGTGTTCAGAGCTGATAAGTAGAATTACCAGGATATGCAGCTTCTATTCACCCAGATGGGAAATGTTGGGCATGGTCCGGTAGATCATCAAAGTTGGGTATACGTCAAATCAGCTCTCTAGGCGCAGAGAACGGGAATGGCGAGTCGAACGGAGAAGCAAGTCGTGGACCTCTAGCAGGTCCTGGGAAAGTGGTAGATACAGGAAAAGGAAAGTTTGGGATGGACGTTCAATTCGTAAGCTCCCTACCTCGAGATTGGATTGAGCTAATAGAAAGTCCCCGGACGGACAGTCTGTTGCTGTATCGACGGAAGCTGGACAGATTATTGTGGTTGATACGGAAACTCAAGAGGTGATTGCGACATACGCATCACACGCTATGGCCGTCCGTACAATCTCCTGGTCTCCTGATTCACAGGTACGCTCTTCGCCCTTGGATGATGATGAGCTGACAACTAGTGGCTATACTCGGGAGCAGACGATCAGAGGATAGTCCTACACGACGCCCGAGCGGGTTCAAAGACTGGAACTGGTGGAAAGGGAGAAGGAGCAGTAGCGATCCTCCAAGGACATCAGAGTTGGGTTCTAAGCGTCGCCGCATCGCCAGATTCCAAATTGCTAGGTAGCGGGTAAGCTAATCTCCCTTCAGGTGGGCAGAGCTGATTGATAGTGGTGCCGATAAAATGATCAAATTATGGGATGTCGGACAGAGAGCTTGCGTCTCGACAAATACGACAACGGCGGAAGTTTGGGGATTCAAATGGCAGCCTAGTGGAAATGATTCTTTTGCTGTCGGCAAGCAATTTGCTGTTGCGGGTGATGATAAGGCTGTATCATTATACAGGGCCGCGGGTAGTTTGTAGACGACCAAGGGACAGGGTATAGACAAAAGTTGCTATAATGTATAGTAAAAAGAGCACATGCATTCATTCATCCAGTACCTATACAATCCAATCATACTACCTAGCACGGAGCAAACTACCCAGCATGTTCAACAATCTCCGAAACAACCTTTCCAGCTTTAAATACACTCTTGATCTGCTCCGGCAAGGCATTCTCCCTGAAATCACCCTCATCACCAGTCGGTACTGAGATATTGATACTGCTAGTCTTTGACGTGATGATTTCGACGATGTCCATACATTCCTTTGAAAGGTAGACTTGTCCACTGTCGGTAGTATCGACTTGGACTGTTGGGACTGTTCCTGTGATTTGAACTTCGAAAGATGGGGATGAGGTTATAGAGAGGGAGGAAACGGCTGATTCCATTACTAGAGCTGTCTTCTTACATCCGACTGGTCGTTAGCTATATTCGTCGAAAGGTAGAAAGAAAGCTTACCCATGCTAACGGCATTGATCTTGCCAATGATCCTGATGGTCGAATTGGTACAGCCAAAGATATGTACAGTGTACTGCAATCCAGTCTGATCAATCACGATATCTCGGTTTCCATCTTGGTTTTCCTATTCATCAGTCTTCGCACATGCAGAGAAGACATGAGGACATACCACCATCCACTTGTTCCCATCTTCAAGCTCGAACTTAGGAGGTTTCTTGGTAAGAGTAGTTGGCTTCTTGCCAACGGCAGGAGGTTCCTTCTTTTGATTATCGGGAACGACTGATGAACTTCTCAATTCCGGATTCTTGTGGGTCATCTGGGATGGATCCACCTTCTTGAGACCGGAAGTGACAGATCCACCTTTATTGAGAGCAGCGAGGAGGGCTCCGGCACCTGCGGCACCCCCAGCAGCAGCGGCTGCTTTGGGAGCTGAAGATGATTCAGTAGGTGGAGGTGGGGGTGCGGAGGGGGTGGACGAGGGGACGGAAGATGGAGCTGGGTCGCCCTGAGGATCAGCTCGGGCCAACGGAAAAAAGCTGCAAGCTTACCTTTGGGTTCCAGGTAACACCAGTAGTGTGGTATTGCTTAATGTATTTCTGCAGAGCATCGAGGAGCTCCGAGAATGATTTTGCCCAAGCGATAGCAGCTGGATTACTGCTTGTCAGCTCATGCTTGAGGTTTAGCTAGCTGACGTACGTCTCTTTGAACTGCTTGGTGACTCGATCAGCCCAGAACTGAGCAGCATTATTCATTTCCCCGACATAAGGAGCTGGAGCAGGTTCCTTCTCATCAGCCTTACCCCAATATCAGGTTTGAAAGGACATACAACCTGTACCCAACCCCACGCACCAACTCCCTCACCAACAACACTCAAACATGCTCCCCATTCCCTACCTTCCTTCGATCGGTTTAAGGTATCCTTAGCTTCCATCACTTTAGTGATTGCTGCTCCTTGAGGACCTAGGAGGGGGCCTAGTGCTGATGCGGCTGGTTTGGCGTGGTTTGAAGCTAGTTGGAGGTAATCTAGTTGAGCTCGGCATAGAGGTTCAAGAAGAGCGGTCTGGAGTCAGTGCCATCCCTTATCAATTCAGTTGTATGCCGAGATTATCTGGAGTCTATGCCCCTGAAGGTGACAGTACGGACGATATGGCTGGGAGGAAGCTATGACTCACATGCTGCTCAACAATCCCCCCAATCTCCTTGGATTTAGCAAGACAGCTAGCCAAAGCTCCATTAACAATCTCATCCTCATAAGCTTTAACAGCAGGTGACATCTCTTGTCCTCCACCACTCCTAGCAGCTTCAGGAGCAGGGGCAGAAGGGGCTACGTGAGCTGCGACGGCATCGTGCGAACCGCCAGTGGGCGATTTGAGAGCTGGGGATGATTGTTGGGATAAAGCTACATCTTCAAGTCGGGATGTAACGGCTAACCATCAGCTTCTGATATCTCTCGCGATGATGACAGCTGACCTTCGAGCCGTTTACTACCTTGTCAGCGCAGTCAGTCAAGGGTGGGGTACTTACATGATAGTACTGAGGTTGACATTTGAAGCCATGATGCAAGAATGCTTAGGCTTATCAGTCAGCTATCATGCAGACAGTCTCGTAGCTGAGTACGTACTTAGAATAGGATCAAGATAGTAGAGTGGGGTATAATAGTAGTCACTGTTTAGGTAACTTATGTCCCTGCGTCATGACCTTCGCGTCTCGTCGTCGTCGTTGCGGAATCAAATCTATACAGCGGACATCACCGGTTAGATAGCGATTGAATGACTATTCCCTATCAACCATCTACGACAACCATACAGAGGCTCAGCGTCAAGACACAAGATGGACGCTATTAGAGTAGCAAAAGTAGAGAATGTCCAACTCGATCGATTCATTCCCCCAACCAACCCCAGTTCAGGCGTCACCAAACAACGTATAACCATCACTCTTCATCTAACACCTCATCACCTCATCTTCTCCCCTTCCGACCAATTCTCCGAATTGACAACTTCGAAGTCTATCCAAGATCCTACAGTGGAGACGGATGAGATATGGGTACCTTACCCCAGTATCACGTTGTTGACGAGATTACCGGCAACTATACAGGGGTTGTATCCCTTGCAGATTCGGACGAGGAACTTTGAGAGTTATGTTCTTTATTTTGAGAGGGATAGGGAAGGTGGGGCTGAGGATGTCTGGCAGAGTGTCAAGGATTGTGCTGTCTCTGGTGGGCTTGCTCTAGTTCTACTTCCAATGAATAAGCTGATTGGTAGCATCGGTTGAACAGCTATACGCCTTCAATTATACCCTCCCTGTGGCTTCATCTAGCAAGAACACTCTATCCCCCACTACCAGGGCTGCACGTATAGTCAGCTCTCCCCTTTCGACACGGTACGATAACGAGGAGCCAGACTCAACACCCTCCCCCGAGACAACACCAAGCGGGTGGTCAGTCTACAACCCCCGTACCGAATTCACGAGGCAGGGGGTTGGCTCCAGGACCCGGGGATGGAGGTTTACCGATATCAACAAAGATTATTCCTTCTCACCTACATATCCTTCCAAATTGGTCGTACCAAGTCGGATTGGGGATGCAGTCTTGCAATACGCTGCCAAGTATCGAAGTAAAGCTAGAATACCAGCTTTAACATATCTCCACTGGGCCAATAATGTGAGTTCGCATTACCCGTAACGTGCAGAATTGATGAGCAGGCATCAATCACACGGTCATCACAACCGATGGTTGGGCTGAAAGGTGCTCGGTCGGCACAAGATGAACGCCTCGTCGAATGTATCTTTTCATCGCACCAATCTCCGGAAGATACATACACCTCCCCCGCGCCTACACCGCAAGTCTACGGATCCACCTCCACCAATATGATCATCGATGCTCGACCCACGACAAACGCGATGGCAAACGTAGCTATGGGGGCTGGCACAGAGAATATGGAACATTACAAATTCGGCAAGAAAGCGTATCTCGGTATCGACAATATCCATGTCATGCGGAAATCGCTCCACACTATCACTGAAGCCATTGCCGAAGCCGAATCATCGGGTAGTATCGATAGGGCGTTATTGAGGAAAAGTAATTGGTTAAGACACATTTCGACTATTATGGATGGATCTCTTGTGATTATACGGAATATCCACTTGAACGCCAGTCACGTCTTGATTCACTGTTCGGATGGATGGGATCGAACAGCTCAATTATCTGCGATAGCCCAAATATGTCTTGATCCATACTTTCGAACTATCGACGGATTAAAAGTCTTGATTGAAAAGGATTGGGTGTCTTTTGGACATAAATTCCTTGATCGATCTGGACATTTGTCTTCAGAGAAACACTTTACAGTGACGGAACCAGAGGATGAGTCCGATGAAGAAGGAGGAGGAGGAGGGGGAGCTTCAAAAGCAGCACAAGCATTCTTTGCTTCTGTTCAAAAACAATTTACATCTTCCAATTCACATCAGAAGGAAGTATCGCCGGTCTTTCACCAATTTCTCGATTGTATTCGACAAATTCAACGACAATCACCAGATCGATTCGAATACAATGAAAATTACCTCTTGGATCTACATTATCATCTATACTCTTGTCAATTTGGGACAATGTTGTTTAATAATGAACGCGAAAGAAGGAGTCCACCTTCTTTAACGACAAAACCATATTGCGAGCGAACAGTGTCAATGTGGGATTGGGTCGACATAGATCGATCGAGATATATCAACGATACTTTCAACCCTTCCCTTGACGATCGTGAATCAAGAGATCCAAATTCCGATCAAGGCGTCTTACTTCCCGATCCGAAAGATGTCCGATTCTGGCACGGTCTCTTCCGTCGAGGTGATGACGAAATGAATGGATCAAAATTAGCTCTATCTCAAGCTCAAGGCGCAGAGGTCCTTAATGTCCAAGCCGGTCAAGTGGATCCAGGAACCCCAGACGCTCTCTTGAACACAACAGAGAACCCTCTGACCGCCCCACCACCCCGGAATTCAACTCCCGTCCCTCGACATGTCCAACCCCAATCAACTAGTAGACCACAAACTCCCCCTCCGAAATCGGCCCGTGTCCCCACTTCGAACGGATGGGGCTGGTCAAATATCTCCAGTGGAGCTTTTAATGCTCTATCAGTAGCTAGTAATCAAATAAAAACGATATCAACGGAAGCAATGGCTCAAATCCGACAAGAAGCGAATGAGGGTAGGGAACTAGGTGGATTGGGTAGGGCGAATGATTATGGTCAAAGCCAAGGTCCACCACAGGCAAAGGGGAGGGGAATGAGGATGCCATCAGAGGCTAATCCCTGGGATGATTCTCCCAATGATTCGGGAGCGGGACATACGAAAGATGTATCGACTGGTAGTAATTGGGATGTTGATCCTTGGGGGAATCGGATGGGGACTATTAAAGGCAATCAGTCTGAACCTGTCTCATTGGATCGACTTTCGTTAATGGATGATCCGAGGACGAGTAGGGGACCATCACCGAAACCTCAACCACAATCTACGTCGGCACCACAGAGAGCAAGGACGCAGACGAAGGAAGAGAAAGAATTGGAAGAAGCCGCTTTGGGCGGGGATCAGAAGGCGTGGGATCCGCTTGGTGCTTTGTAGCACCCAGTATCGAAGAAATCATGACTTTCCGCGACTCAGTAACTCAGTATACCATCAAACCATATCTAGATCACATAACATAATGACACGAATGAATGAGTAATGCGAATGCATGTTATTTGCAAAGAGGCCACACTTTTACAACTCCCCCCTGTCCCAACTCAAAGCCCAACAGAGCTAGGAGTTTGCATACCACTCTCCTCCTCATCCTCAGCTTCATCCTCGTCATCCGACATGGTCTCTTTCAACATTTCCAACAATTCATGAGCCTCACTTAATTGAGCGACCAAAATAGCTTGGCCTTCAGGTATACTTCCATCATCAGCATGGAATTTACCATCACGCCTTATTTGATCGATTTGATGGAGTGCTAGGTGGTAGGGGTATAAATCTCTGGGTGAGTATGGTCCACCGTATTTGAGGACTTCGTTGAGACATTTCTTGATTGTTGATAGTTTGTTTGCCTGGTTGTTAGCTTCTTCCCAGAGCATTGATGGAAGGGAGCTTACGATTGGCATGAGCTCTTCGGAAATTGGCTCGGATTCAGACATGAGTCGATAGAGGAGACCGTGGCAGCGACGTAGGAGGAAGAGGAGGGCGTATTGTCCTTGAGCCTGTTGCCTTAGCTCTGTGCCCTAAAATTGAAGAAAAGCGAGCTTACCTTGTTACCCTCGGCATCGACGAATTTACCATCTACCCTCTTTGAGTCAATCTCTCGTAACGACATCGCGTAACTACCATCAGCTTGCATTCACAAAAAGCAGCAATTGCGAGCTTACTTGTAGAGATCAGTCTCTCGTAATGTCCATCGATGTGTGGCGGCTGGTCATTAGCTCATGCCAAAGGTTACAAGCATGGAAAGCTTACAGAGCTGATCCAGCTGAGTCTTCATTTCTGATAACCGGTCGTAGATAGGTTTGAGAGATAGTGAGACATCATCCTGTGCATCTCGGCCTTTGATATCCTGCGACATCTCGAATGCGCTGTCCAATAGACCTGATAACAATTCTTGTCCTTCGGGGACGGATGATCCACCTGGCCCGAGGAATTTACCGTCCACTCGTTTCCTACTCATCAGCCATGATCAAGTGTTCAAGTATGGTAGACATGCTGATCGATCTTACGTAGCTCCTCTAGGATGTTCCTGAATTCCGCCTTGTTGATTTTGGGTTCGGCAGACATGACGGATAACTCTTTTCTGAGGGCAACAATCTTTTGATGTAGCGGTACAAGCTCCACCGATAGAACCGAAAGAGAAGCTTGGAGGTCATTGTATTGACGTTCTTGTCTGTCAGTATACTACAGTATGGGAGAATGGGGGGGACATACCGACACCCTCCAATTTCCTCGACATGAGCCTGACGATTGGTTCTGGGTGTTTACCATCTGCTGAATCCCTCTTCATAATTTCCTTAAGGTTTGCAAGTCGTTCACTGAATGGTTCGAGCATTTCCTGGGTGTATGCACCAGTTTCAGACATGTGCAACATGATTTGCTATTCATCAGCTTGGGCTCATGTGATGCCATTTTCAGCTGAGACTTACTCGCATACCGACAATCTGACAATATGTAGCCGGCGTCTCTCGGCTCTTTCCAATAGTCAAAAAGAAGAGACTGAGGAGGGCGAAAACATCTGATAAGATAGTGTCCACTCGATTAGGATCAGGAGGAGCCTGAGATCGAGAAGAGGAAGAAGGTCCTCCATTGATACCGGATGAAGAGGGGTGTTCATCTCGGATAGAGTTGAGTTTGGTGACTAATGATCAACTTCACCCTCATGAGGGAGGCGCGGATAGCTTACCCTGCTTCACGACAGCATTGTAGATCGACATGACATCCTGAGATTTGATGAATCGGGTCGTATCCTACTTGTCAGACGAGGCACCCTTTCTGGAGGCTCGACTTACCATCTTCAAAGCCGTAAGCCGGTTTCGAATACCGATGAACGCCTCTAGGACGGGTAGTTCTTCCTGTCAAGTCAGCTCGTGTTCCCAGCTTCGGCCTTCTATGCGATTCCACCGGTCCTGACTGCAGCCTCTATAGCTCCGCCCACTACCACCAACACCACATACCGAGCAGAGATTGCAAGAAAGAATTGTACTCACAGATGGAACCATGTTGATCGATGCTTATTCCAGGAAAATGTGATTATCGAGAGTGTAAATGGGTTGTCGGATTGCGACTTTACTGCCCGATGATTGAGCTATTGGGTGATGGGGGCGTTACTGCTTGAGGTGTCTCCAGGTTGGAAGTAGCCTATTGAATTGATGTGATCTTCTAAGCTTGTTTGAGCGACTTCTGGTAGAGATGTAAAGTATGAGATAGATTATCAAGATTGATAGGAGTCAGAATAACTAAATAATGGTGGACCGGCGGCCCCGGGCTTGATTGAATTGCGTAGCTTCTTTTGCTGAGAATAGGCGTGCCAGGGCCTAGATTCAATGGGACCTGATCTAATTCTATTTATCCTGAGCTAATCAAAGTGCCACACCCGGTAACTCCTAGGGATTAGTTATACGCGTGGCTGGTAACGCATTGACCCTCTGGTGTTGCCCCCCCTTGAACTGCCACAGACCCCCCCCCCCTTAATCACTCAACACCCACTCACCCCCGTTCCCAGCTATCACCCAATTGCTTCCTTTGCCTTCTACAACTCCATTCATCACTCTTATCATCAACTAATAACAACCACCAACCACCGTGAGTCAGTCCCTCCTTAACAGGCCAGTCAGTAGGGTTTGAATGCAATGGGATAGTACAAGGAGAGATCCAGAATGACGCGCGGAAGTGGGGAAGGAAGGAAGGGAATCGAGGGTTGACTTGGATCAAGCGGTGTCATCATCAATACGCGTAGTCGATACGTGGATTGGATGTGAAACACTATGCTTGGTGGATCATAGTCAACAAGTCAACAACACCTATCGATACCCTTCCTTTGTTCTATCCCATCCTCATACCTCTCTCCTCACGCCATTATAACCCGCTCCACCTAGATCATCTATTGTGAAAGGAAGATAGCTGACGCCGAGCCTTTTTCGTCTTCCCTTACTACGATCACCCATCGATTCATTTCCTTTCCCATACTGTCACTCTATCTCTACCTACCGCGCATTCAAATCAATACAGTTACCAACACTATCTCTTATCAGCATCCGTGAGTACTTTGTTAATACACTTTGCATCGCCTCGTCATCTAGTCGCGTGCCAGTGGGGCTGGTGGACACGGACCCTACACTGCGACTATTTGATTCACATCCATTGTCCCGTCACCTACACCATGCTCCGCTCCACATTCACATCACACTCAAGGGAGACCTTGGCGACACTGCGTCACCGGCGAATGCTCCTGCACCGCCGCGCAGCCTGGATCGTCCTGTCTCTCCCTTGTTGTTGTTTACCATTCATCCCCATACACACCGAACGAACACTGCTGACGCTATCTTCCCTTTTGCATATATATACCGCACACAAATCTACTCTTTCCAACCTTCATCCATCACATTACAATCATGTCTTCCAAACCTCCCGATCAACCATTCAAATTGACTGATATGTCCACTCTATTTGGGGCCAATCAATTACAGTCTATCATGTCTACCCCCAGCCGAGAAGATTCCGTCTACCTCGCCAAGCTTGCTGAGCAGGCTGAGCGATACGAAGGTGAGTCTCTTTAATCACTTGACTGCGCTTTACAGTGCTGATCAGGCAGAAATGGTCGAGAACATGAAGCAGGTCGCTTCTTCTGACCAGGAACTCACTGTCGAGGAGCGAAACCTCCTTTCCGTCGCCTACAAGAACGTCATTGGTGCTCGACGAGCATCATGGCGAATTGTTTCCTCCATCGAGCAGAAGGAGGAGAGCAAGGGCAACGAGCCCCAGGTTGTCATGATCAAGTCCTACAGGGAGAAGATCGAGAACGAGCTCGCCAAGATCTGTGAGGACATCCTCATGGTCCTCGAGAAGCACCTCATCCCATCCGCCGCCACTGGAGAGTCCAAGGTCTTCTACCACAAGATGTGAGATATTCCATCGTCCCCTGGTTTAAACCGCGCTAACTGGTCAGGATGGGAGATTACCACCGATACCTCGCCGAGTTCGCTACCGGTGACAAGCGAAAGGACTCCTCCGACAAGTCCCTCGAGGCTTACAAGGCCGCTTCCGATGTTGCCGTTACCGAGCTCCCCCCTACGCATCCCATCCGACTTGGTCTCGCACTCAACTTCTCCGTCTTCTAGTGAGTCTACCCTTCACCATCTTTTAGTACTGTGCTGATGATTAGCTACGAGATCCTCAACTCCCCCGACCGAGCTTGTCACCTCGCCAAGCAGGCCTTCGATGATGCCATTGCTGAGCTCGACACTCTATCTGAGGAGTCTTACAAGTGAGCTGACCAACCCCTCCACTTCGGACGCATAGCTGACAGAATAGGGACTCTACCCTCATCATGCAGCTCTTGCGTGACAACCTTACCCTCTGGACCTCTGACATGAACGAGAGCGGAGGTGAGTATCTCTACCCTGGTATGCGGTAACAAAGCTGATGATTGCAGAGAAAAAGGATGACGAGGAGGCCAAGGACGAGCCCACCGCCGCCGCTTAAGTAGAGGATAGTCTGGTAGTAAATTCAACTCCTTTTTCCCTTTTACTCTAAATATCCCTTTCGTCACCTAGTCTGTTTGTCTATGAAGCCATTTTCCCAACTGTTGCCGCAGGCTTTGTCGTGTCTGCAGTCTTGGCTCGCTGTGTTGATCCTTCGAGTGCCTGCATGCGTCGTACGTTCTAAGTTACGGTTGTTGATCTCAATTACGTCTGTGTCTGGATCTCAGGAACCGTATCTGAGATTTTAAAGGATCAACTTAACCTTGTTCGCGTTTCTTTGTCACTTGTATCAGAACATGCCAGTATCGACATAATACATAATCAAGTAGTGCAGCATAGCACAATCCAACCAACATGTCCGACCATCCTCAATTCCAGCCTCAAGAACAGGGACAATACCACGAACCTCTATCATCCGAACTCCTCCCCCAAACAGATGCTACATTGACTATCCGAATTATCAAGTCTTTTGAATTTAGGACTCAGAAATCTATGGTGATTAAAGGAGTTAATTTGATGGAAGAGACTGTTGGGGGTTTAATGCAGAGGGTCAGGGATTGTATGTCTTCCTCTCTAACTTTCTTCGCTTTTCCTTCGACTTTCGGAATTGAGGAGGACTGGGGATGAATAGATTGAAATATGGGCTGATATCTAGTGATTCAGACTACTCCTGGATATAAAGTTTACAAGACGCTGGAACTTGATGCTTTGAAGTTATATACTTTAGCTCATGGACACAAGGTATGTTCCAGTCTCCTGCAGCAATGAAGGTGAAATGCAAAGTGTGGGATGTAAGGAGCGTATGATCGATAGCTGGCTTCTGACTGTCGCTGTCTTGTGAAAGATACGAAAGGAAATGTGATCAAGATAGATAGAAAGGGTTGCAGAGGAAGAGCTGATAAATAGACAACAAACTTGATCATCAACTTGGACCACGATGAATGGATAATGTCAGATCACTCCAAGGAAAAGACCCTTTCTGAAATTGGAGCTCGTAAGTCATCTCTCCCATTCCTTATTCTCTCTTCCATTCCTTCCATCTATCTGCTATCCATTCCTTGACCAGGGAGAGCAAGTAGGATTGCACTGATTATGTAGAGAATGAAACTGAATTCTCCATGTTCAATAGGGAAGCTTATGAAGCGTTTAAATTGAACCCAGAAGTAAGCCCCCTTTGCCCTGATAGGACATTACTGATGATAGGTTAAATGGCAATGATCGCAATGATGTGATTCATTGGACGACGACTTGTGTCCGTCTAAGTTGTGCCTTGGGGGTTCAGTAGGGTGCGTGAATAGCGGCTAGAGGTATAGATATATTCAATTATGATACGATTGTAACGGTCTTATGAACACTTGACTTGGACTGGGATGGCAAGCCGCACGTATTTACTGGGGATGTTAGCAAATCAGTGGAATCCGTAGCCGTCGGTCTATCACACATACAGTACACAAATCGCGCAAGCCATCGTTTGAAGATGTCCCACTCAATCGCACTGCCTGTAGCATTCTAACTCGGTGAACAGAAAAGGGCGGGAAGCACTCAAACTCATGTGGATGGCCATTGCTGAACAAGAGAAATTCAAGATATACATCTCAGTCGAGGACATTATAAAGCCAAAGCCCCATCCAGACACCCACACTCCCACATTAAATTCTGACCCAAACATAAACGACAATTCCGACAATTTGACAATTTGACAATTCCGACGATTCTGACGATTCGAAAAAATACATTTACGGTTCCTTATGCACAAGCCGAACTTAGATGTTTGCCATCTGACTGATCAAACCAGCGTTCGTAGCTGGTCCAGGACCTGCTTGGGCGTTGATCCTAGATTGATCAGATGGCGAGTTGCCAGAGGGATGATCTCCGGATGAAGCGATTTGCTGGGCGGCGGTATTACCGTCCATTCCTGCTGCTCCCATTCCTGCCAAGTTCATTGGGACTGGGTATTAGTCTTTTTGCTCAACTGTCAGATGTGGTTGCTCACCGAAGATAGTCTTGGATCCAGAGGTCCTTGCCATGTTCTGTAGAGCTTCGAGCTGTCGGATCTGCATAGCAGCGGGAGAAGCAAGGATCTGTTTGATCAGCCTGTTGCTTACATTTCACAATGGGCAGGAATAACTCACATCGGCAGCTTGCCTCATGAGCTTAGCAGCATCGACCTCAGCCCTGGCAGCGATAACCTTAGATTCACCAATTCGCTTCTGGGTAGCAGCGGACGAAAGTGACTGTTGAAGTTCGACGGAGAAGTTGATGTCTTTAAGTAGGATCGATTCGATTGCCACTCCCCATTTCTCGGCTGTTGCTTCGATCTGGAATTAGTATATGTGTAAAGGTACAGATGAGGGGGACATACGATCTCGGCGACTTCTTGAGCTAGACCTTCTCGGTCTGAGATGACTGATTGGAGGACTCGACCACCGACGACCTGTCGGAGGGTGGTTTCTGAAATCAGCACATATTATCGCAAATCAGGAGAGGGACATACGAGCTCGCTCAACGAGAGCAGTTCGGACATCGTTGATACCGAATGCGGCCCTGTATGGGGAAATGACGTGCCAGCAGATAACACTGTCGACGTCTACAGACACGTTATCCTTGGTCTGGACCATTTGCCTGGGTACACCGGTCAATTGGATCTTGACGTCTGTCTATCAGCCACCATTGAACTATAATTTGGATAGGGGGACATACCGACAACTCGGATAGTCTCGGAACAGACGTTGACTTTGACTAATCCTGGGTCGACAGACTTGTAGAATTGACCGAATCGGGATACTAGACCGACCGATCCTTGTTCTTCTCATCAGCCATATTTCTTTGATTGTTGATCTAAAAATACTTACGAACATCCTTGAAGGGATTGGGGCAGGGGCAACATGGGATCATACCGATCGTACCGACCAATGATCCGAGACCATTCATCATCGATCCGTAGAATCCATGCTGGATACCACCGACACCCATATCCTGAGCGTAGGAAGGCTGCATCCTATCACATCAGCGGCCTATCGGCGATCTCGTCAGCAAACATACTCATTCTTTCTCAAAGGCTGTACGGTCTAGATATCAGTATCAAATCTTGGATGTAGGTGGGATTACGTACCATGACACCAGGAAGAGGAGCTGGCTCCCTCTTGACTCGGGGAGTATCATCTGTAACGTATCGGTTGAGGTCCTCAGACTCGGCGGGCGAGGGCGCTTTACCGTTTCGGCCAGAAGAATTACCCTGAGTGCCGTTGTTGACTGTTGTTCCATCCATGGATGAGTTGGGCTTGTAGTCAGGTGCAGACATTGTGTGTGTATCTGAAAGTATTATTAATAGTTGATAGTGATGTTGTTGATGTGAATCGATTGACAAGTTGAAAGGAGGGTGGGGCTTAATGATATCGAAAGATGCTTAAGTACCGTATCCGATCAGCCGATGCATATACAGGGCTTACAGGGCAGTGCTCGGCGTAAAGGCGAGAAGCGAGAGTGAGTGTGGGTGAAAGGACCAAGGAACAGAGTGGCGACTAATGTGTTCATTTCTTGGCTGTGACGTGTGTAGGATTTCCGATGGAGCTCAAAGAGGTAGTAAACCAGATATCTATCCTTGGCATCTAATAAGTCTATCAGCCGAGAAACGGCAGAGGCGTAAATCCATCTCCATATCCGTGATCACAATAAGCCACGATGCATCGCCTTGGGCTATCTTGAATATAGGAACGCTATTCAAGCAATCAAAGGAGTGTTATGCACAGCTTGGGCGGACCTGATGATCATTGCGCGCCATGAAGAAGCCAAGAGTCACCCCACATCCCCGAGGGTTCTTTACGTCACCCCGACCGCTCGGCTGGGTATCTCGGCGAAGGTAGTCACTTTGATATTGATGGTACCTTGTGCGCTGTGGTGCCGTGGTGCACCGGATTGTCTGGGCGTTGATCAGTTACGACTTCCAAGTATTGTCATCTCGGTCTAGGTGCACAGCCGGGCGTTTCCGATGGAGGGATGTTATCGATAAGTGGACTGGGATCCGCGGGCGCTGTGGTCTCGGCCGAGTATATCATGGAGAAATAGACGATCGTCTATCATCTGGCCTGACCAGTGACGCTGGCGCGTAGGACCAATGTCGGGCTAAGATCCGGTTGATACGGGCAGAGTAGCCTGGATTTTCGGTAGTAGGAAGTAGTGTGAACGTTGTTGTGAACTCCCACAAGACTGTGATTGCAGCAGTATATCTGATTGCAGAAAAGGTAGCTATACTACCATCAAAATAGCTCGAAACTATACAAGCTTATGCATGTTCCTCTACCAAAGCTACGACCAAGAGGTCCGGATTGACACACGCGATGCCACTTATTACCGAGTGCCTGAATCCCCACTTTATCCAATGGACATCCACCTCTTATCTGTCTACCATATTCTACTATACATTCTACCACAACAATGCGTCTGAACCCCCTCTGCCTACTCCCTCTAGCGCTCACGGTCTTGGGGCAGAACCAAGTCCCGTATGTCCCACCTCATTCTTTAATCTACGTAGGCTAACAGGGCAGAGTGGATAGTACTACCCCCACCCCATTGACTTTCAAGGAGCAAGCTGAGAAATATGTTGGAATGGGCAAGAAATTGGCACAGGTATACCTTGGAACCACACCTGTCGATTATGAGGCTAGGGATAAGAGTGATCGGGAAGCTGGAGTTGTTAGGCTGACGGATGAGAATTGGAGTAGGGAGATGAAAGCTTGGGATGGGGATTGGGTCATTGTTCTGTAAGTCTATAAGTTCTAAGAGACCTTGTACGGACACAAGCGATCCATCTCCTTCCACTACATACAGTTTTTGGATTGTTGAGAGGGCATTGGCTCTGGTAGCCGGGCGCGGCACCCTGGTGAATTAGTATCGATACCAGTCATCGGGATTCTTACAGGTGCTGTCTCGGCGGTGCCTACTAGAGTCTTACTACCGGTCGCTCGGCTTTGATTGTATGAGAGCTAACATTCAGCCACGGAGGACTATATGGCGGCCCAACAGTCCCAGACCCAGCATCAACCTACTTCCTAGAAATGCACACCAACGCAACATCCCTCGCTTCCCAATACATCGCCTCACCACCACTAGAAGAAGACCGAGACCAGAAACTCCAAAACCTAAAGAAGATCAAATGGGCTCGATTCGATTACATGACAGAATGGGAAACTTGTGCTAGATGGATGATCACTCGTCCACCTTGGTTGGTGTTTGTGAGCAATAAAGGGGAGGATGTTAGGTTCTTGGGGACTAGGAGTATTAGTCCAGAGGGCAAGAAGTTGTTGAGTTTTATGGCTTATAAGAATTGGGAGAGTTTGACGGTTTGGAAACCGGTTCCGTTCTTGTGAGTCCAAGGTGCCGAAGCTCTCAAGATCAATATAACTTTCATCCTTCTTCACGCCATAGATTGCTTTCGGAACATAGGAGCCTGCTTGGCAAGCTGGCTCATCTCATTCTGAGCCTTGACAAAGCCGTTATTGCTACATTCCCCTCCCAATCCACAGACGTCAATTCATGCTCGAATGGGACAATGTGCCGGGACCTCCATCCAAGTCCATCCAGGCAATATCGACACTATATGAAGAGTCTGGCTGACAAGCAGTACTCGATGCGCAGAACTATACATCGCCGCACACCACAAGATAGGTGGTATAACAACAAACATCCCAAAATGGGTCTGGCTCTTCGTAGTTCCAGCTGCAACCCAGGGATTGGTGAAATTCATGTTCTTCGGAGGTGGAGCCGCTACCGCACCTGCACCAAGGCCAGCGGCTAGGGCAAGACCAGTTCCAGCAGTCAGGAAGAATGCTTAAATCACTGCAAGGGAAGGAAGGGGATATGTGGACAAAAATAGAAATTATCGTTAACATCGATTGGATAATACTATGATACAACATTCTACACTTCTATCCTTCATTCCCAAGATCCCTTCCCTTATACTACCACCTCTTCTTCAATTTCCCAGTAGCAGTCTCGTACGTCATCAACTGCCTAAAGAATGGCATATTTGTCTGTGAGAATTCGAATCCTTTATCGATGGGGTCAACGCCTCTTGCGACAAGTTCCAATGTCTGACATGTAAAGACTCCACAGTCGGAACCATTGGTTTGTTGAGGGGCTTTCTGTTCATCAGTCGTGCACATCCAGTACGGTAGAGATACGTACCTGGGCGTGCTTGCATTCCCAATCGGACGTATCGAATGGACTACCCTTTTTATCCTGGTGTTCATCCCGGATATAGCTGAGTAGGTTCTGATTATCAGTCACTTCGTTCAAGTCATGGAGAATGGAAACGCAGACTTACCTCTGAGACATCCTGCATTGCAGACCCATAACTCCCCATCGAATCGAAATACTCTATACGTTTCTTATTCATGTTGATAGCAGCAGCGATCCAGTGCATGCCACCAACATTGATAGGAATCAATATCAAGTCTTTAGCAAAGATATCGACCTGACATTAGTTCACTTGTCAATAGGAACTCGAGAGAGGCGTACCTTCTTAGTCCAGCGTTTGACAGCCTTTTGACCACCCGCGTCAATCTTGGAATAGAAGAAGGTATTGAAAGCGTGGATCTTTGGATATTTTGGATCAGAGGCGTTCCGAGCAGTGATCAGAGCTAGGTAATAACTGATATTATCATCTGCTAGCCATTGACCGGATTTGAGTCGACCGATGTTTCGGGAATCGACTTGTTCGGTACCTGCCGTGGGGGATTTGAATGATGGGTTGGATAGTGTCTTAGTAACCTGATGATCAATAATTTGTGCGGAGAAGCGATCAGGCGGGCACTCACGACTTCCATTTCGTCGCGCGAGAGTTTTGTTGGGATAGCCGGTCCTGAAACCTTCTTGAAAGCTTCATCCTCTTCTTTCTTACGGAGATCTAGTCCCTCGAGTATCTTGACGATATCGCCTGGTTGTCTGGGATTAGTTCAAGATCGTGCGGATGGACATGGACATACTTGAATGAAGGAAGAGCAGTTTTATTGGGTCGTCCCAGAATGGAAGGCTATACAGTCAGCGAATTCTACATGAGGCCGGTGAGACGCACCTCAAGCTGATGTTTCTCCAGGAAACGGTCAGAGCCACGCTGAGGCTTTCGTATGGCTTTCAATCGCGCTTCGTAGGTAAAGTATGACGGATTTTCATCTTTTTGTCAGCCTGGTATAGCGATCCACTTGAACTCACTTAGATTCCTCAGTACTCTTGCTCGTTCCCTCTCGGCATCTCTCTCTGCTTTAGCATCCCTCAGCGCTCTCTCAAAATGCTGAGCAGTCTTTCTCGCGTCTCGCTGGGCGACCTCATCCCCAGCCAATTCCGCTTGAAATTCCATCTCCCCAAATCTAGCCAACTGCTCTTCCATGACCGGTATACTCGGTGTTCCCTGCGTCTGCCGTCGAGCTCGACTTGGATGTCCTTCCTCTTCTTCATCTGATTCAACGTCATTACGGTCCCATTTCCTATCTCGTACCCTCCTCCTCGGCTGAGCTCCATTTAGATTCAATCTTGTCATATCAGGGAGGGTGGTGGATTCACGGGCGTGAGCATTCGCGTGGGCATGTCGGCTTGGCCCGGCAGCATCATCTTCCGACTGTTCATCTG
Source organism: Vishniacozyma victoriae (assembly GCA_017654735.1). Classification (NCBI taxonomy): domain Eukaryota; kingdom Fungi; phylum Basidiomycota; class Tremellomycetes; order Tremellales; family Bulleribasidiaceae; genus Vishniacozyma; species Vishniacozyma victoriae. The sequence goes on from JADPYG010000088.1 coordinate 4,053,941, forward strand.
CTTCTTTCGTCATATCGATGACTTCGGGGAGGGCCGGATATAATCGTTGACGAGGTTGTCTAGATCCACAGAAGGAGCTGGAACTGAGTCTTCTTGCTTTCCGACGTGGCGTCCTTGTCGGGGTGGAGCCTACCGTCAGTATTAGCTTACGATTCCTGGGTAGACTCACGATTAGGAGAGTCTGATGGTGTAAAGAGGCCGAAACCCTTCAAGAGATTCGTTACAGCCGGGATGACACCAAGGTCGAACCAACCGCCCGTGCGTTGTTGCAGTGGCCTATCTTGCGCTGGCGTAGGGGGTGCAGTGCGCAATACCAGCGAAGACTTTGATCGTTTCGCACTATTGTGTAGGCCTTGTGGGGAATATGGGTCGTCTGGAGTGGTACGCTTGATGCCCGCCATTGCTCCTCGACCACGAGGTCTAGTTGACTGGTTGTTGTTGGAGCTGAAAGGGTTTGGATGCAGCTCGGGGCTGATTTATGTATCGCTATAGCATTCGTCTGTATTGCTATCGTCTTGAAGGTATCTCTGTTGCTGTATTATATCTATGGTATCAGAGTGGTTGATGATTGATTGAATGGGATTGACACAGTAACAAGTACCGACGGAATCAAATGACAATCTAGAGCATACTCCACCCATTCAACTGATTACTCTTTGTTTATCTTATACATATCACATATCATCCACCCAAGCCAGGTTCATACACCTACCCTCGGAGATCTTGTTTGATCAATCCGATCCTATCGATTGCTACTTAATAGGTCGAAAGGAGGATAGGGAAGGGGCTACAGCTACGGTGTTGGTAGAGGATGGCGGAACCGGAATTACCGACCTCGTCTGACTCGACAAGTGCATCAAGTACAAGTACAAGTTCGACTGGGACATTGGAGCAGGCTGGGAATGAAGCTGGACCATCTCAAGTAGCTACAGGCTCTGGTTCAGTGGCGACCGTGGGTGAGGGAAGTGGGGACGGAGGAGTGACGGGGACAAGTCAACAAGGTGATGAGGATATGTCAGTCCAAGTCGATGCAGCCGGGACCGGGAACGATCAGAGTGAAGATATGGTCATAGAAGCCGGTCCTTCACATATTGGAAAGAGAGTCAAGGTACGTCTCCCACCTACGACGATGTTAGGGATGGGATGCTAATATAAGGTGTACGAGCTCCGAGATGCATCATGGTTCGATCGAGGGACTGGGCAATGTAAAGGTGTATACGACGATACTCAGGACTTAGCACTTATCATTGTCGAAGCGGAAGATATGTCGGAAGGCAAAGATGGGGAAGGGGGAGGAGCAGCAGAGGGAGAAGGAGGATTCTTGAAAGAGGAATTGTTGTTGAGTACCAAAGTCGAGAAGGAGGATATTTATGCTCGTCAACAGGGTACGCTATATCTTCTGTTGCTGTATGGAATAAAGCTGACGCGTAGATACACTGATAGTATGGACGGAACCTCAGAGTAATCTCGATATAGCATTATCGTTCCAAGATCCAGATGGATGTGAGGATATCTGGTCATTCATAGGCGACGTTCAGCGGCATCTGAATAATTTACCCAGTAAGCTCACTGGTCCGTTACTCTCGAACAGAGCTGATAAAAGGCGACGCGGATCATGGATCTGTATCATCGGAAAAGTTCTCGTTATCGCCCGTAGTCGGCCCTGGCGCGTCGGAACATGCTCGTACGCATTGGGTACCCCTTACTCTTGCCAATATCAAGTCAGTTTCATATTCATGACATGTAGTCTAGAGCTGATAAGTAGGGATCAACAGGTCTTTCTACAGATGCAAGCCAAATCACCCGTTGGAAGGGATAAGATCATCGACCGTATTGTTCATGTTCATTATGATGGACTCGTACGTGATCTATATTTAGGTCTGACGGCGCTGACGAGTAGGATTGGCTGGAACAGCTGATATCTGTCTTTGAGCAGGCGGAAGATCTGGAAAGTCTGGAGGATATTCATGCTGTCTCGAATATTGTTCATCTACTCCGTACGTCTGGAGCCCAACTTTGGTCGTTTGATGCTAATTAGCAGTGACGCTGAACGACAATGGGATGCTGGATCTGATGCTCAAAGACAATGTCTTTATGGGTATACTCGGTGTTCTGGAATGTAGGTCATGTTCACTTTGCGCGCAAGAGGTGGCTGATTTGTAGACGACCCAGAAATCCCCACACACAAGGCGTCTTACCGTGAATTCTACCAAGAAACCGCCAAATTCCGCCAAGTAATCGAGATCAAAGACCAGTATATCCAGACCAAGATCCACCAGACCTACCGCCTTCATTTCCTTAAAGAAGTTGTCCTCTCCCGAGTCTTGGATGAAGGAACATTCGGTATCCTCAACGGGTTCATATACTTTAGTCAAGTGGATATCGTCAATCACATCCAAAATAACGATGCCCTTCTCGTCGAATTATTATCAGTCTTCAAAGGTCAAACGGCTTCTCCGATCCAGGACGATTCACCTCTAGATCAAAAGAAACGCGATACCCTAATGTTCCTTCATCAACTCTTTACTCTCGCTAAACCATTACAAGCAATAGGCCGTATAGCTTTATACCGCGGTCTGATCGATCGAGGTCTATTACATGTAGTGGAATGGGCGTTCCGTCGTCGCGAAGCTCCAATCTTACATACGGCTAGCGAAATCCTTACGTTTACGTTGGAACATGACACAAACGCTGTTCGACATCATATCCTCAAAGAACATGATGCGGACGCTACGACTTTATTGGCCGAGATGATTGGGATACAGGGTCTGACGGATAATACCGGTTTGGCAAGTCATTTATCGGATAGTATTCGTCATTTACTGGATATCCCACATGAGGGCGAGGTGAGCTATTATCCCCCATTCGCCTAACTCAGCTGATGGACAGTCGATCTTTGTTCGCAAAGAGGGGCCGCTAGCAGACAATTTCATCACATTCTTCTACGAGACATCAGCCTCTCAGTTATTCAGGCCAATCACCGATCTACCTCATATGGATAGCGAGAGTAAGTCCAACTCAAGGAAGATTGAATGATCGCTGACAATCAGACCCCCCACCTAGATTACCTAGATCACGCATATCCCTTCTCATCATGCTTGTCGAGCTCCTATCATTTTGTGTTTCACACCACGCCCACCGGGCTTCCTATTTCATCCTATCCAACCCTATTTCCAAATCAGTCATTAATCTCCTCCAAATCAAGGATAAACCTCTACGACATGGTGAGTCTTTCTCATACCACTCAGAACAAAGTGCTGACTGCTAGCTGTCTTGCGGTTCGCTAGAACATGCTTGAGAACGCCTAATCACTTTATTCATCGATATTTCGTCAAGCAGGATCTGATACCGCCTTTACTTGATCTACTAGAAGAAGAGAGTTCACGAGATAACATGTTGAGCTCGTCTTGTATGGACGTCCTAGATTTGATCCGCAAGGTAAGCTCTTTGGCTTGATGCTCGGCCACAAGCTGACATACAGGAAAACATCAAGCCAATCATCAACCACATTTTCGACAATTATCGCACACGCTTAGAAGCACTGGGCCAAAGACCATACCTTCGCGCATTCATTCAAGGTCTCACAACACGCTGGGAACAGAACAACGAACCTCCGCCTGCTCCCCCTCAACTCGACGCCGAAGCTTCTTCCAACACTGGATCTGGATCTATATGGAAGAGACAAGCTCAAGAGGAGGAAGATTACTTCAACGGTTCAGATGAGGAGGATACGCCTAAACGAATCAATAAACGTCCGAAACCCCCTTTCCCAATCGCTACTCCTCCTACTCGAGGAAGGGCCAATACAGGTGTACAGCGTTCACCAACTACTCGATCTAAACCTTCCTTGGTTGATTATGATGATGGTTCCGATTCGGATGGATCTAATGGGACTCAATCCCCTCGTCAGCCTGGTGGGTCGGTAGATGCCACACAGGAGTTGGAGGAGGATTTAGGAGATGTCGCCATGCGTATGCGAGCGAAAAGGCAAAGGGAAGAAGAGGATGACGAGGGTTTTGCAGGATTGTTGGGAATAGCAAAAGCAGCAGGAGGTGGATCAATGTCAAAAGAACCCCTGAAAGCTGAAGAGACGAAACCGAAAGCGAAACCGGCGGCAGCTGCACCAACAGCTGCCAAGGAAGAAAAGAAGGAAGTGACGACACCTGGTAAGAGATTGAAGTTGCATTTAGGTTTTGGGAAGAAGAAGTAATTCATGTGGTGATGTGTCGATGAGGTGTCATATGTACCAGTATTAATAGCCATGAGCCATGAGTGACGATTGAGGTAGTCAGTCCATGCATCCATCATCTTGAGATTGTATAGTCAGCGGGTTTTGCATGCATCCATAGGCACAATCGAAGCAGAACGCGACTGTGTCGGGGTTAAGATTTGATCCGATTTACGAGTGCCACACTCAGTTTTGTCTGGCACCCCTTGTTGAATTACCGGATTACGCCGATGGTGCGTGGCTGGATTGTCTTTGAGTGAGAAGTGAATCGCTGCTCGTCTGTACCATCAAGTTATATTGCAAAAATGGGTGTAAGTACATAGCATAGTAGTATACATAGTACAGCAACTAACCCAACAGCGAGTTATCCGAGCCCAAAGGAAATCTGGTGGAATCTTCCGAGCCCACACCAACCTCAACAAGAACCCCGCCAAGCTTAGGAACTTGGATTTCGCCGAGAAGAACGGTTACATCAGGGGTGTTGTTAGGGAGATCATCCACGACTCTGGACGGTGGGTCTTGTTCTATCTATGTGCTTTTGAAGGGAGTGTGCCGGGAAAGATGGCGTGGATTGAGTGAGAAGTGAAGTTTTAAGGAGATGTGGAGCATGGGGAGTTTAAGCTGGGAAAGGGATGAATAGGAGAAGCAGGATCGGCGCACATGAATAATGCTGACTATTCAGTGGTGCTCCCCTCGCCGTTGTTGTCTTCCGAGACCCATACAGGTACAAGCTCCGAAAGGAAACCTTTATCGCTACCGAGGGAATCGCTACCGGATCATTCATCTACTGTGGAAAGAAAGCTACCCTAAACGTCGGAAACGTTCTCCCCATCTCTCAATGCCCCGAAGGAACGATCGTCTGTAACGTCGAGGAGAAGGTCGGTGACCGAGGAGCGCTTTCCAAGACATCTGGAAACTACGCTACCGTCATTGGACACGGTGAGGATGGAAAGACCCGAATCAGGCTACCAAGTGGTACCAAGAAGGTCATCAGCTCGAGGTGTCGAGCTACCATCGGTCTCGTTGCTGGAGGGTATGTCACCTTTTATTTAGGAATCATCAAATGCTAACTTGATATAGTGGTCGAGTCGACAAGCCCTTCTTGAAGGCTGGCCGAAAGCACCACGCCATGAAGGCCAAGAGGAACTCATGGCCCCGAACTCGTGGTGTTGCTATGAACCCCGTCGACCGTATGTCCCTGTCTTTGTCTTTCACAACGTCAACTAATAATCAGATCCCCACGGTGGTGGTAATCATCAACATATCGGTCACGCTTCCACCATGGCCCGAGACGCACCCGCTGGTCAAAAGGCTGGTCTTATCGCCGCCAGGAGGACTGGTCTCCTCAGGGGTACCGTCAACAAGTCCGCCGCCGACCAGTAGATGGAAGGATGGAATGGATGAGTCGGCAGTCGAGGATTGGATCTTTGGACGCATTTGTACTACTTATGCAATCGTCTACACGGAAAGCGCGGCCAGGATTGGTCGATTCATGGAGTGTATTACTGACCGCGGCGGAGTAATGCGCAAACTGACTGTTCCGAGAGAAGCCTCTATGCGGGTCGCAAGCGGATCGCTTCGGTTCCGTACTGATAAATTATAGTACCGCAGCCGAAGTGAATAAAAAACACATCGGCCGAGCTACCAGGCTGCATTGCTGAGTTGTTGTAAACGACTGCGTGAAACAGTCAGACACATCCAAGCGGTCGTGACATAATGCAATGCTTTCCTAATTTATATCTTGTCTACTAGTCCTCATCCTAATCCTGATCCATTCCTCCGACATCCTGATCCTGTCCACCGACTAGAGCAGAACATAACTCCTTCAGTCTCCTTACCAACATCCCATAATATCCATGTCCAACTCCCTGTTTACCTCTCAGATCGAGATTCTATCTGTTAGCTATTTCATCCATGCTCTTCGTTCCTATAATTCTCCAGGCCTTGGCGGAAAAGGAAGGGAAGAGAATGCCAGTAAGGAGAGGGACATACGAGATCGGAGTTCAATTCATCTAATCGCTCCAGTACACCCCGCAATCCACTAGCGACAATCTCCAACTGTCTCGCAGAAGCATGTGACGGTCTAGACGCGTCCAGCCTATTAGTGGAGAACGATAATGAGATATCCACGGGTCGAACAGGGTCGGTAGGGTGAAGAGCATCATTGGCGTAGAATAGTAAATGGCGCCATGTCTATCATCAGTTTATGACACGCGATTGAGTTAGGTGGGACATACCAAGAGAAGTAGTGATTCAATCATATCTGACCATCAGCTCAATCCAGGGTTTCTAGGGCTGACTTACTGAAAAGTAAACTACTCTTTGCCATGAGCCCCGATGCTGATCCATCTTCCTCCCCGGCTACTGTTCGAATAGACCCGTTGGCCTCTCGCTCGATAGCAGCCTCGTATCCACTAGCGGTATCTTGTACTCCATCCGCGAGGTCGGACAACATATCTACAGCAAGCTGCAAACTCGGCGCAGAAGCTGCATGTCAGCCTGGGCGATGAAACTCGAGATAGCCGACGTACCGATATGTCTAGCTGGGCCATGACCCCTCGCTGGACCATTCAAGAGGACAGGCAGACCTGAACCAGATTTCAGATTCTGGGTAGTAGCGCATAGGTAGGCGAGTATAACCTGATTCAAACCCGCCACTTTACTCTCGACTCACTGGTTAGCTTATTCGACGAGGAAGCGGAGGACTCACTAGAAGCGATCTCGTTCTCTGGAACGGTAATGTCTGCCCAAGTTTGAGAATCAAAGAACCTCGCAGCAATAGCTAAAACAGCTAGATGGTAGCCTCCGAATCCACCGGATGAGCGCTATATATCAGCTACCCCTCCATCAACAATCCATCAGAACGTACCAAGTCTTCGGCAGGGACTTTGTGGACCACCATAGCCAACATTGATATGATGAGCTTACATTCCTCAACCCCTTTCAAGGTGAGGTAAGCCTGGTTCTCCCTTAGGATCACCAGTAACGATTCTCGGTGGGCATTCAGGAAACTTATCGCCTGGTACATCAGCGAGGGCTCATGATTACACCAGGATGTGAGAAAGCCTTACATGACCAGCACCGGTCCTTGAGGAGCGATGTAGACTCGACGAAACCCTTGTAAGGAGCTGCAATGCGCAGACTAGGACACGATGTTGTCGATCTACCGAATCTTGCAGTGATCCACCTACTTATCAGCTAGTCTTTTCACCAATGAGAATTGAAGCTGACCCATGATCTCCTCCCTCATAGGCTGGACAGAGACGAAACTACACATTGATAATTGTTCGAATATACCGGCGTCCAGTAGATCCTCCGCTCCCTTCTTGGAAGCAGCAACGTTCATCAAGAATGCCATCTTGGATTCATACACCCAGTAAGCATGTAGATTGGCTACAAGTCAGCTTTGACCTTCCGAAGGGCAAGAAATGACTTACCAGCCTCCGGCTCCAAACACTCTTGAAGAGGAATCTCCCGATCCTTCAAATCCCTCACAAACAACCTCAAAGCACCCATCTGTGTGAGAGGAAGTAAGATCCCCCTATCCCTCTCATTCTGAGATATCGAAACGACAGCTCCCAAGAGGGCAAAACATTCAGTCTTCCATACATCCCGATCATCCATAGCGTCCCTACATAGAATAGGGATGAATCGATCCTTTTTCGTAGCAAATTCGCGTAATGTAGCTCGATGTAAGGCCCTCGTTGGTGAGGACTCCTTGGTTGATCCGATGGTCGAGGCTTCGTCCGAGATATCGAAGGTCGAAGTGAGAAGTTGGAGGTATTGACTGATTGAAGCGAACAGGTTTCCACGTGATGTCTCGGTAGTTCCAGGTCGAGTGACTGCGTCTAGAATCTTGCGGAGGATAAGGGATAATCGATCAACAGGGAGGTTCTGGCCATCGAACTCGAGAAGAATGTTGATGAGGGTCGTGATCGAGACCAAGACAGCTTCCGATAGATTCTCCAGGATACCAGAAGCTAAATCGGCATCACACCGATCGAGTAGACTATCCAGTAGTTCAAACAAGACCACTTCTTGCCTTTCCTCGGGAACATAGCGGAACAACATTGAAAGCGAGACTTTCAAACATTCGTTCCATGCCGACAAGAATTCTCCTTTGGCCCAAGCAATCTCCGTCTCGCGGTTTACAGCCCCAACGCGGTCGAGGATGTATTTGATCTCACCCTCGATCGCAAGCGTAGTGTTTCCAGGGACGACAGCACCTCGTTGTTCATATTGCCTTTTCTGAGCTCGTAATTCCCGTTCAATGGCCGTAGTATCGTAATAACTCCATTGGGCCGTTTTGTATTTCTCAGCGCTGAAGCTATTGAAGTACTCCAATTCGCGTGAAGTCTCAGCCGCATGCTCCTGCCATACAATATCGACAGAAGCAAGGAGGTCATTTAACGTTAAACGCTGTTCATCCTGATCCAGTTCATCCGCCTCTGCTTCGGTAGAAGCGCCAAAGATAGTCAAGGCGATATCGGCCGCGTCAGCACTATACCCACCAAAAGTGAAGGTCTCCAGTACAACGCAGGATAAGACCCAACGGCGATATTCGAGGAAAGCAATCAAGTTGGTCGCTGATGTCTCGTAGTCACCAAGGTGCCTCGTGGTGGCGATACCCTTGTCGGACGAATCGGTATTATCAGGAGGTAGATGCAGGGGAAGTGATGACAATTGACTTGAAGAGAATCCGAAATGGGTCAAGGCGTGGGAGATGGTAGATCGACCAGTGAGGGGATTTGAGAATAGCTGATTGACGAGTTTGACCGATTTGGCGGCTAGGACGGGATGAAGAGCGAAGAGAGAGGTAGTGGATGCTCCGCCAATTTCGGATCCATCCATGAGCTGGGACAGGATCGAGTCTAATGCTGAGGGTCGAGCATCGTTCGAGCGAGGGTCTTGTAGAGGTAGGTCGTTGGTCCGGAAATCGAAACCAAGTAGGAAATGAGCTACATTAGGTCCTTGCCCCTCACCACCCGTACCTTCAACCAGTAGGTCCAGAATAGTAGATCGAATAGCAATAGGTAAAGCTTCAATACTGGACGAAGAGATCTCACCCCTAAGGACATGCCTCTCGACATTCTCAATAGCTTTATTGGTCAAATCCTCACCCTGGCCCTGGAGGCGGGTACAGAACCCCTGAGCGATTCTCAAAGAATCATCAGAGGCATCGATGATACCAGCCAATCGATTTATTGAAGAAGTATATTCAGAGCCGAAAATGTCGCTTTGACTAAAGATTGCCGAATTGGCGAGATGACAAACGAGTTTGGTCGAGATGTAGGAAACTGTCGGGTCGGCATCGCCTACAAGGAGGGCTATGGTATTGACGTTGGCCAGGTGATTGAGGAGGTACTGGTCCAATGAACAGGTTTCGATCGGTCTCTTGAAGTCCCCAGCATCAGCCCGGGGTTCACTGAGGATCTGAGTTTGAACACTGAGCAATTCCTGGAGATCAAAGATCCTGTGGTACACTCGAAGCACTCGCTGTAGTGTACTAGTGACGATAGTAGGTCGAGGAAGTGGAAGGGATGATGTAGTATCGAGGATATTTGCGAGGATGGCAAAAACGTTTCGCTCGCCAATGAATCGTACGAGGACAGTGAAACCAGGTTCATCCGCCAAAGATTTCGCTCGCTGGGCGAATTGAGTAGCGGCGAGATCGGAAGATACCAGTTCGGAAGGATCGTAAGCTAATAAAGCCTTTTCGACGAATCCAAGCGCGCCATCGATGATTTCCCATTGTTCGGTTTCTCGACCAAATCGCCGGACGGTAGGTACGAGTAGAACCCTGTCCATGACATACGCCTGACCGCGTCGGAGAGTGTTTGCCAATCGAGCAGCTGTTGGACGGGGTAGGTCGAGTGAAGAATTGGGTTTAGGGATTAAAGCGGTCAAGAAACCCAGGTAAGCCCGGGTCAATGGGTAGATATGAGCATCCTGTTCGAGCGTTTCCATCTTCGCCATCCATCCCACTGGCGACATTCTTGTTGGTTCGTATGACCTAAAGAGGGCACTTGGGTCCACGAAGCTGATCCTCTCGTAATTCTCCACCGCCCTCTGAATAACGTCTTCATCATTGACATCGCCTTTACGTGATACGAAAGCCGTCAAAGCCTTGAGGACATGTGCCTTGAGATCTAGCAAATCCGTGAGGTTCCTTCGTTGGTCCTGGTCGACAGCTACGTCGGTATTGATGAAATCAAACAACACTTGAATAGGGTTCGGTTTCGAAGTCAACAAAGTATCCCGAGCCAATTTCGAATGTCGGATGACTGTCGTCAAGAGTCTTGTCCAACCTCGGAGTGGAATGACATCTTGATAAGGATGCATAGGTGCCGGAAGGAGTATACGGGTCGGTTTAACAGTTTCGAGTAGTTTCGGCATCATATCGACAAAGTGCTGATAGAAATGAAATAATTTGTTCCATGGTAATTTTGTCTCATTGTTCATCTTGTTGTAGGCGATTGAAGCGCATTCGGTACCGGTAGAAATGGCAGTCAACATTTCCCAGAATGCCCAACCGGGATATTGGTTCCCACGTACGTCGAGGATGATACCGGTGAATGTCGTGTCGTTCCAAAGATGAAGAGCTCGGTCTTCGGGTAATGATCGATAGACCACAGCGAGGAACGACAAGAAAGCCTGGTAATGTAATGGACCGGGTGTATTGCGAGAAGCGAGTTTCGCATGAATATCCTCTTCCCTATGATGCTTATTCGAGCGCAGTGCATCCTCTTCTCGATTTCGTAATGTCTTTAGGAAGTTTTTCCTTCCAGCAAGCGAATCGACAAGGCATTGTAGTTGATCGAAAATGAACGCGTCGTTTCGAGGATCAGATCGTCCAGCAAGTTTGTACAGCGGATCCTCGGATGCTTCTCTTGTATCCTCATCTTTCTCCTCCAAACCTCGTTCTCTGCGTATACGCAGTACCCAGTCGCGTAGATGCTGGAAGATCTCGCCGGCGATGGGTTCATGGAAGAAGTTATCGGTTGTGGGGAGGTCGATACCGGTATTAGCGGCGATGGGGTCAAATTGCATTGCCGAACGGTAGAATGCGAACCAGGATAGTTTACACGCGTCGCGTAGGAAGCTGTTTGTCCATTGGTCTTGCACCTGGATGTCAGCCTATTGTGGGTAGGTTAGACTTACAATCAAGCTCGAGGCGAGTTTGAGGAAACGGATATCGCGACACCACTACTTGTCAGCTGAAGCACCAGCAAATAAGGAGATACTCACATCATATCTTGGGTTGTCCTCTGGTGGATTGTCGGCGGGTATTGGTTGCGTAACACCTAAGAAGGTCCTGAACATCAGCTATTGAATCGACGAGACAGGCAGCTGACTCACGCGAGAAGTACCCCACTAAGCCCATCAACCCTATCACACCTCTTCAACCACTTTAACACCCTAATCACCTGCCCTCTCCCCAGGTATCCACCTTCCGTGACTAATCCCACGATACCCGCCATCCCATTCTGCTGCTCCCGAATAGCCCCGATTCGATACGTGAGAATCTCATATTCGACCCCAACAGGATTATTTGTCCTGAGCAATTCCTCAATCTTTCTCTGTTGCTCATCCAGCTGTATCAAGAGTTGGTCCACCAACATCCCTTCTCCCTTTCCTTGACCCAATGATGATCTCGTCAAGAGAAGATCCAGGACCCATTCACGTAATACGTCGAATGGATAGTCTGCGATTCCAGAGGAAGAGATGGTCAAGCGTAGGAGCTCGTGTAGGAAATCGAGAAGTTCGGTGAAATATTGGTGATAGATGAAGACGCAGATTTCGGGTGTCGATCGTGCGGGGTACTGGAAATGGAGAGACTCGGCTTGTACGACTAGAACAGCAGCTAGGAGTTGGGAGATTTGAAGAGCGCCTGAAATGGCGTTGACTGTATTGGCCAATTCACCTGTTATGCGGACTGACGAGCCGTTGGGCAGGGCGATTGGGTCTGGCGATCAGCTGTTGTCGCTTTGAGCTGTCAATATATGACAGCTTACCATTTGCCACGGCGTTCTTGTCTGCATCATTTGGACCTGTGACGTTTGTCAAAGCCAGTAACCAAGGTTTAGCATCCTCCAGTCGAGCTTGTAAACGGCGTAATGGAGGGTTGACGGGTTGTGTAGCTACCCTTCCCAGCAGCGTGAATAGCTCGCTGAACAACGCATGATCCCACTCGACCAGTGGAAGATCCGACATTGTACTAGGGGTTGAGTATGTATGTACGAGCTAAAGTATGTGGTCACTACTACCAGGACTCTGAAAGTCAATTCCTCCACTTTATTATTCAATCCCTCCCTTTAACTTGTCCCTTGATCTCATCACTCATTTCAGACGCGTCTATCCTAATCCTATCCTATCCGGTAAACAACTACAAAGTCACCTATACAATATACAATCTTCACCATACATCCACCCCACTTCAACCCTTAACCAACCCCATTTAAACTCTATATCAATCAGAAATGTCATCCGGAGGCGGTAAAGGTGGAAAAGGAAAGGCAAAGACCTCTTCCGAGACTAAAGTTCTTACTACCAGATCTTCAAAGGCTGGCCTTCAAGTATGTTGCATTAATCTACATACATCCATATCATACTGACATCATAGTTCCCTGTTGGACGTATCCATAGGTCAGTCCAACATGTACTACACCCTCATGTATACTAATGACAAGGTTCTTGAGGAACAAGAACGCAAACAACGTTCGAGTCGGAGCAAAGGCTGCCGTCTACGTCGCTGCCATCATGGAGTACTTGACCGCCGAAGTCCTCGAGCTTGCCGGTATGTTCCTCCTTCCCTTCATATCACCCGACCCCCGCTGATGACTAGGTAACGCCGCCAAGGATCTCCGAGTAAAGCGAATTACTCCTCGACACTTGCAATTAGCCATTCGAGGTGACGAAGAGCTCGACCAGCTTATCCGTGCGACCATCGCAGGTGGTGGTGTCTTGCCCCACATTCACAAGGTATGTCCTTCTTCGATCCCTCTACTATCCTCTTCTTTTCTCCTTCGCAGGCGCTGACATCCAGACCCTCGTCACCAAGCCAATCGTCGCTAAGCCCGCCAAGGTCTAGATTCCCTTTCCTTTCCGTTTCTTGTGGACTTTCAGGGGTAGATTTGGGTGGTATAGGAATGTGGAATAGTTTTATTTTCGATTTGATTTGCTTTGGTCCCGTGGATGGTTGACCATGTCGGGTGTTTGGTATGGGAGAGTTTATTTAAATGCTTCATGCAGTTGCCTGTGAACAGATATCCGTAGTACTTGAGCACTGTTTGTCGTCCGGAATTCGGCTGTCTTTCAGGACGCGGTCGCGGATGTCTTGATCCTCTGTCGTAGCGCCTGTAGGCGTCGCAGCGGATCATCGTCGTTCCACCTCTCATGTCCGTGCTCGATGGTCAATCGAGGCAGACCTTTCTGCTCAATAGCGAAACTAGCAGCCGTAGCAGCGTAAAGCGAAGCTATGATCAGCTCTAATCGATGAAGAGACGAACCTTCCCTCATGTCCCCATCACTAATGAGCAGACCAGCGCAAAGACCTCCCAAGAACCCATTTCCTCCTCCTGTTGGATCAACTACCCGCCCCTGCTCGTTTGTGGTGAAATACGGCGGAACCCATCCTGACCACTGTGGTGAGAGGGTATACGAGCCAAGGCGGCCAGCGCGGACGATGATAGCGGGTACGGTGGTGTTTTGAGCCGAGATCAGATCATGGAATGACTGAGCCGCATGTGAGACTTCCTCCTGCGTCGTGTTTGTACAGGTCTCGATAGAGAGTAATGATTGGAGCTCGAGGATATTTGGCGAGATTACCGACAGATCGGGAGCCAGCTTGATGATAGAAGACAGCTCAGCTGGAATACAACTTGACTGATAATAAGCTCGACTCTCGAGAGTGAGGAGGAGACTCACGGGCATAGGCTCCCAAACAAGGCTTCCGGACCATCTTTCGTCCTGTCCAAGTCGCAGTGTCTTCTTCTCGTCGATCATTGCTTGGACTCGGGGGACACTACAAACCACATGAACCCATTCTGGCGGATTATCGGCGAAAGGCGAAGGCGGTATTAAAAGGTCACGGAGATGTAATTGCATACCAGGCGAGAGATATTTGAAGCTCTGATGTCCATCCCTTCCATTAGTTCAGTCAGTGAAGAAGCACATACCCAATGGTAGAGCCAGAGTAGATATTCAAAGCCCTAGTAGTGAGATTGTCACGAGGTCTGAACCATATCATCTCCGAGCCTAGAGATTCAAGTTGATTTCGAAATCTGGAAGGAAAGTCTGGGGCTATATCGACTATCATTGAGCATTGTCGAGGGGGTAAGAAGAGGCGAGCGGATGTCATTGCTACTTCATCAGCTGGGGTGTGAGTGGTTAGGAATGGGCCGGACCAAAGATGCCTCCTCCGCCTATCTGTTGATTCAGCGACTTTCTCCTTAGACGTAAAATTGAAGGAGAGATATCGCTTACCGACTCTTCATCACTCATATGAAGCGTACCGTCTTCTAGAGTCGTCTGGAATTGATCTATTATGAACATACCTTCTCCCGTCAGCGGCCTGTCAGATGGCATTTTTACTCTCCAAGAAGGGATGCTCACCCAACGTCGCGACTCTTCCCTTCCTTGTGCCCTCAGCCATGCTCTTCGACTCGCACAGATCCATGTTGGACCTATCTGGCTCCTCTTTTGCCATTTGCGAGCGTTGTGGAACATGATAAAAAGGACCCCGCCACGCCCCTCTTCCTCTGCCGGTTAATTCCGGCGGAGTACAAGTGATCGTCGTCCACGGTCGTCGTCATGTATTGTACTCAATCCTCCCATCACCACTACAACATTCCGACAACATACATAGTATGAGACTAGGATGGTAAAGAAGGATAAAGGCAAAGGAAGAGCTATCGATGTCGATACTCCGACCGAGAGTTCACCGCTATTAGGAGAAGAGAATGGTTCGCCAAGTCGAACCCGTTCCCAGCCTCGACCGGTCCACCCTCATATCGCTGCTATTCAATCTGAACGAGCTCGAGAGTCTAGGACGCGGTCAATACTATATATCGCACTCATCATCTCACTATCACTCCTAGCGGCCTTCGGACTCTTTCTGGCACTATTACTCAATTCATTCCGCCCTTCGGTGACGGAGTTGGATTCGCTTCAAGATACAGCTTTCCAATATGCTGGACCTGATGGGATATCTATCGTTAATATGACCGATGATGGGATATTAGTGAATGTCAGCCTGAGAGCTGGGATCGACTGGGATAAAGCCTTAGGTGTACAGCAATGGGGGAATGAGGAGGAAAAGCAGGCGGCGATCTGGAAAGGGGATCGTGGGACTGGAGCAGAATGGTGGGAGAATTCGAGGCAATGGACGGCGGATAAAATGATGGGGCAACTTTCCGAGCCTGCTGTTCGAATCAGGATACCCGATCAAATCCTTGTTCTACCGGATCACTTCAACACGTTTCCCCTCCTCCAGGTATCTATACCCTCGGAATTCCAAGTCCCGCTTGTGCAGAACGTCAAGTCCGGAAACCAAGATTGGCTGCCTCCCCTATCAATCCTGGCGCTCGCAAAACCAATCGCATCGACTGGTGACCTACTCGCATTCGCCCAGAAAGCATGGGAGCATGGCGAATTAAAGGTCGTTATCGGCGTCTCGAAAGCCCAAGCTACCATACCCCTACAAGGTTGGCTCTCCAAATTCGCAAAGATAGAAAAGGTGGATATAACAAAAGCAATTACTATGCCAGGTAAGTCATTATCCTAAACCTCATCAAAATGCAATCTCATGATTGTTCCATCTAGTGCCCCATCCATTCTTTCTAGTACAGAAGGACTGATGTTCCCCAGTCCCCAATCTACCTGGATTACCATTACCTGGCAAACCACTTAATCTTTCTTCACTCGTCCATTTGGATTCCTACACACTTAGTACGAGAGGTGATAGCCTACATATCGCCGCTTTTGCGACTTTACCCAATATCGCTCCCGAACTCAATACGACATTACCGTTCAATCTCCCTTTTTCGATCCACCTACCCGACGGCCAAGCTATGGCGGAAGTCATCACCGCTCCTCTACGTATTGGTGGGCCAGCCGATAAAATCAAGGTCCACATCGAAGGTCTCGTGGTTGCCGATTTCTCCCCTTTGTCCGATGAACCCGATACTTCCGATTCAGCAATATCAGTATTCCTCCGAAATTACCTCAATGGAAACGACAATCCAATCCTTGTCCGCGGCCTATCAAATCTCCCCACTTTCGCACGTCCAAACCTCTCGCCTCCTCACTGGCTACTATCGACACTCCCAACAATCTCTATTCCACTATCATTCCCCGGTCCTTCGCCGAAACCAAAGATTATCCAAACCGTCACGATAGAGTCGATGCGAATATCCGAATCGCGCGGAAAGATGTTAGCTTCCGGTACTGTCATCGCTGAGATATCCCTCCCGAAAGGCATGGAGGCGGTTGATGTGGATATCAACGCTGTAAAACCCGATATCATGATCTACGACGGTCCAGCAGACGACGAACCAGAGGACGGAGAAGAATATCCAGCAAAGGCATTTGGTCATATAAACCCGGAAGAATGGTTACGAGCAACTTCAGAGCGATATCAGAATCCCGAACATCCTGATTGGATCACAGTCAGAGCGCCAATGGAAGACATCCCTATAGAGATCTTGAAGGGTAGGGATGGGGTCATGAGGGGTTTCGTTAGTAAGATCGTATTCAAAGGTGGAGCTGTAGCTGGGATCAAGGGGACTGCGGATGTTCAAGTTCAATTGAGGGGTGTGAGGGGTGAAGTAGGTTTGGGTGGATTACCGGTCAAGGGTGAGGTGTGGGTTGGTAGGCAGCGGAAACTGGCTGTAGAGGGTATCAGTGAGCCGGAGGACTAGGGAAATCACAGGGTTGTAAGGTCACATTCTCGCATTGTCAGGTGTTGTTGGTTCTAGATTGTACATCTATAGGATTTGTATGAAGTCTATCTTGATCGCACCTGATTCACTTCGAGCCCACCCGCTCAATCTC
Source organism: Vishniacozyma victoriae (assembly GCA_017654735.1). Classification (NCBI taxonomy): domain Eukaryota; kingdom Fungi; phylum Basidiomycota; class Tremellomycetes; order Tremellales; family Bulleribasidiaceae; genus Vishniacozyma; species Vishniacozyma victoriae. The sequence continues at coordinate 4,071,222 of JADPYG010000088.1, forward strand.
TTTCCGTAACCACCCAGCAGCCTGTTCGCTGATATTCCACTTTACATCCAACTCACCCAATCCTAACTCCCTCCCGCAATCCATGATCGCAAGAGCAGCAAGAGCGAGATACGAATGAAATGGATCTGGATATTCTTCTGGTTCTTTCCCAAACCCTCCCATTGGAGATTGGGCTGATAAGAGGAATGAGCGGTTTAGGGGTTCATTTATCAGGTCATTATGGCCTAGGATCTGTATCTCAGTACTCGTCTCTGTCACAGTGATGATCCCCTCGCAAAAAGAGGGAGTGCATGAGGGGGACGTACGGATAAAGCACCGCCTATCCAGAAAGAATAGCAGACATCCTCTAATTTCCCCGGGCGACCTTGGAATCCTCCAATCTGCCTCTGAGCGAGCCAACGTACAGTCTCGTCCTCGTTCAATCTACTTTCAGAAGATGGCAGCAAGCTCAAAGAAGCCACCGAGCAATATGATGTTCCCCCTGTTCGTCAGCTAGTACCTACGCCAAACCGAATGGGCTGACCTTGCGATTCGATCACACCCGGACGTGACGAGTAACCTCCTTCCCAAGTCTACCGTCAGCTCATTCGCGCATGTGTTGCGGAGAGCTTACTTGACATCGCCTGATGAATTCTATTGCTTTCTGTAATTCAACCTCGTATCGCCCTATCACAGACATGACTACCGAAGCGCAATATGTCATCCTGACATCATTTTGGAATCCCCCATCTTCCATCCATTCCGGTGGTACTGGAGCGAATCTACGATTAGCATCCACCCGCGTTCAAAAGGAAGAGCTCACGATCCATCTTCCGCTTGGCAAGAGCTCAAAAAATTTGACAAGCCTTTGATGTCAAGCCGGTCGAGCGGGGCTCGAAGGATCGCTAGGCACATGAGAGCTGTGTATGTTGATGGGAGATGCCCAGGGCTGGACTCTGAATTCTTCTGATCAGCGGAGCCCATGAACCTGAAGTTCTTAGCTCACAGAAGTATCCATATATGTAGACCCCTTAAATCCACCAGATTCTAGCTTCAGCTGCATCCTCACTGAGCAAACTCACTAGATTGAAGTTTCCAAATCCATTGTATCCATCCCTCCCTCTGCTCTTCTGTAGTCTTATCTTCCAATGCCCCCAGTAGATCAAGCCCAGAGAGACAAAAGAATGCAATCGTGATTCTACCATCAGCTCAATTCTCAAATAATCAATAGGACGGACCTGTTGGAATCATTATCCTGAGCTTGGGTCGGTAAAGCCCTAAGACATCTTAGGAAATAATTGATATGTCCATTCCTTTTGAATGTCTGTTGATTTGGTCGAGGCTCTTGGTCATCCATGCCCATGACCTTCGAAACAATCACTTCGAATTGGACTAAGTTGCTGGAAATGACTTGAATTCGCGAGGCACCATACTATTCACATACAAATTGTAATCTAATCTCAGGGGATCTCTGCGCGTCCACTTAGAGTACTCCTTTCCCGTTCACCGAAATAACGCAGGTACTGGCCACCATCTCTTTAATCCTAGGCATACAGGATGGCACAGAACGGTCCAGCGACTCCATCTCGACTACATACCCACTCTAGGCAGATTTCAGAGGGTAATACCGAATTTGGGACGCCTGAATCCAACTTCCCCGCTGAGGCCGATAGTGGTAGTCCATCCCTCGGCGAGTCGACGCGGATGGTAGGACTTGGGATTTCTAGGCAGGGTAGTGTGGTCTCGAATGCAGGAGGGAATGTGGATGTATTTGGTGGGCTTGGGAGAAGCTCACGTGATGAGCGGGGTAGGGACGCGGCTTTGGATGAGGTAGATCAGTTCTTACAAGATGAAGAGGAAGGGGATACTTTCGACTTGAAACACGGTGACCGTCCAAGCAGGGGGACATCAAAGTCAAATCCCGGGTTCAATATGCCAAGACGAAACGATTCTTCTCATTCATCCCTTCAATCCCATCGATCACATGCTTCAGACCCTTTACTGGAGGTACTGGATAATGACGATGATTGGGAAGATGAGGAGGGCGATATGGAGATCCTTGACGGGGATGAGGATGAGGAGTATGAGGTTGGTGCGGGACGAAGAAGTCGGAGGGGGCGTAGACGATGGAATGAAGACGAGGGAAATGGTGAAGCTGGTTTACTGGAGGTAAGTGACCCGTTCACTATTGTAAGCGAGGCTGATGGGTAGCTTATACCTCCCCTGATATTGGCACATCCACTTGCTATCTTCCCACTACTAGCTTATCTCCCATATAACTTCCTCCCTGCCGGAGTGGTCTTCTTTATCCCAGTCTTGTCGGTATTGGCGGTCCTATCGGCTTGCGCACAGATTGTCATTGTCTACCTTTCTTGGTATCTCAAGGTATCGACTTTCGAAGAGATCTTTGCGACAGTAGCAGGCAGATATGGGCAGTATGGACTATGGGCCGGACGAACAGCTATCATTACAGCTACCACTGGGATGGTGGTCTCGTGGTTAGGAGGTGAATCGTTTTTGCATTTCCTTGAGATGAGGCTGATAGTAGCACTTCATCCCCTATTGGCACCATTGGCAGAACATTACATCGGCCATTGGTCACATACACTCTCCAAGCTCGTGTGGACCATAGTTGGCTCTCTGACCGTATGTCCCCCTCATCCCGAACTGAGCTGATGTCCAGTTACTTCCATCGCTACTCCCATCCCGAATGACCAGGTCATTACGCCGTGCTCCCTATGTTCTGGCGCTATTCCTACCCATCGTGACGTTTATCATTATCGGCCGGACTGTAGAGATTGAGAGGGATCGATTACCGGCTTATGTCCCCGACATCCCCAACGAGTCTGCAGAAATCGTCAAGCGGGCTTTCTCAGCGACCAAGAAATTGGGTCTATCAGGCACAAGCAGTGCTGGAGCTGGTATCAGTAAGCTAAATTAATCTCGTAAGGCCGAGCTGATGACCTAGCCACGCTTACACTATTCCTCTCGCCTCATCTATGTACATTGTCGACTCACTCCGCTTTGGCTCGAGCTAAACGAACTTCATTCCCATTCCCCGCTCTCGTAGCTTCCCTCATTGTCCTCTGTTTATCCCTCCCAGCAGCATTGGTGCCATACTACCTAATGTCCCCTCCGACAGGTATGGACGAAGGTATCATTGCCGCTCCTCGGAAATCAGGTGTTCTTGCTCGATTTCCCGATCAGGATTTATCCATAAATGTCGCTAGGTTGTTCATGGCTGCGATGGTACTGGGTAGCTGTAATATGTGGATCTTAAGGGGCAGGGATACGATCTTGAGGTCCATTGGGGTGGATAGGGGGGAAATGATCAAAGCTGGTAGATGGCTCGGGCTGGGGTATTGGGCAATCATAGTTGCTCTGGTCTGCTTTGGCGGATGGGTCAGCGAAAAGTTGGAGGTTCTCGGTGTCATTGCAACCATAGCTATCTCTTGGTTATTACCCTGTATGTTCTTCTCTGATCATTTGTCATTAGTCACAAGCTGACATAAAAGCGGTATTCTTCATCATCACATTCCACGTCAGATCACCACTATCGATAGTCTTCCCCTCCAAGAACCCACCAACCGAGCTCCCGACTCCTTCGGCGCCATCTCGCTCTCATTCCAGGAACGACAGTATGACGGATCCAACTCAAGATATCCTCCTAGCTAGAAAGGAACGACAACTACAGAAACGCAGATTGGGGAGGAGATTATGGCAGGATTTGATTGTTTATATTGGGATTTTACCTGTTGGGTGCATCACTATCTTTTGGAGCTTGGGGAGGTTGATTGGGATTTGGTAGCATTCATATTGCATAGCATGAAATATCTTGGATTGATCTGTTCTGTATATAGACAGACGGGACCTGACCGGGCCGCAGTCGCCGAACGTTGATTCAACTTGTTTTATGCCCCAGGTCACTTGAGAGAGGCTGCTTCGATCCTCCTCATCTCTTCTTACAACTCTACAGGTACAAGCTTGAGATGGCGAAACCTTTCCAAGACTGTGTAGTCCTACTGGTGAGCAGTTCCCTTCCCGGCAAGACAACTTGGTGACTGACACCCTAGGGTGACTCCCTTACATCACGACAGGAAGTCCCCAATAGCCTCCACGCCCGCCTGAGTGGTACGCGTATCCATGACTCCTGAAGCTGATCGGGCCAGATGTATACAGACGAAATTTCGATATTCTAAATCGAGGCTTTGGAGGCTATAACTCAACTTGGTGTGTCTCGTCCATGTGGTATGGCTAAACAGCAGGGTCCTCCAGTTGATGGACAACATTTTCGCAAAGAGGGAGGATGCACATCTCGTCCCAGCAGTCAGGCTCGTGACGATCTGGCTAGGTGCGTGCATTCCCCACTAGCATTGTATGAAAAAGCTGAATACGCAGGTACAAACGACAGCGCAATGGACAAAAAACACGTCCCTCTCGGGATCTTTCGACAAAACATTGAAACAATGCTTCAACTCCTCACATCCCCTCAATCTCCTTATGCAATCGCCCATTCCAAGACCCCTGTTTCAATCTTCCTAATCTCCCCTGCAGGAGTCGAGGATACAATGAGGGACGATCCCGATCATGTTAGGGCGGAAAAGACAAAGGCATATGTGGATGCTGTACTTGAGATTGGGGATCGATGGGTGAAAAGAAGGCAGAAGACTGATAATTGGAAGATTGGAGTTATTGATCTACACGGAGCTATTCAGAAAGCAGGGGAACACGGGGGAAGAAGGCGATTCTACACGTATGTCCAACCACATATGTGCCGTTCTGATGTCGTAGCGATGGAGTCCACTTGTCGACTGCTGGATACGATGTCCTTTCCGGAATGATCAATACCATGATCCATACCGGATTCAGGCGACGAGGAATCAACTGGGATGATCAGCAAGATTGTCCTTGGACTGCTCCAGAGTGAGTCCCTCCATTGTCAATTGTCAAACGATTACAGCTGATCAGCCCAGCTGGAAAGATTTCGTCGATAAAGGTCCGAATGGCATCTCTGATCTCTTGATCAAGAAGTCATAGGTAGTTCCATATAGATGTACATGTAATAGTCGCGACACGACACAATCCTGCATGTAGTGTAGTCTCGACCTAATCTCCGGAAGCACATCCTCTACATCCTGCACATCAGTCCACAGATCTTCTTTGAAGAGACAACAACTCACCACAGTGTGGACATTCAACGACAATATCTTTCTTTAGCTGAGCTTTTGGTACTCTGCAGATACACGTTGATCCCTGGAAATTCATATCCTTCGTCGCGATACATCTGACGCAACATAATCTCTCGTATCCTTGCCTATATGTCAGTCGCGCTTCCACACCTTGACCTACTTCTTCCACTTTGCTATCAGGCTGATCGTCAGTTATTGATCATTAAAGGATCAGAGGAACTTACTTGGCATCCGCATACCCTTGCTTGATCAACCAGTCGTATAATTCCCTTGTTATTAATTCCCGCTTGTAATACAAGTCATATATATAACGTGATCGAGCGTGTGATAATCGCATGATCGGCCTATCATTAGTGTGAGCCTAAGAACGATTGAGAGGTAGCTTACCAAATGGATTCCGCACGTCGTTTACCTTCATGCGACTCATTCTCTGCGTCTCTCATTTTCTTCTCGTAGTCCTCCAATACATCCCTACGAGTCAGTCTTGTTAGATACGTGGGGGTGTTTATGACTCACTGGATATCCTCGAATCCCTCTGGAGGTGGTTTTGTCCTTGACGTTCTGATCTTTGGCATGTTGTATAATGTATAGTAGATGTGTAGAGTATCCTAGTTGTATCATACAATTACTATGACTGCGGATAAACTGTTAAACACTTGGATTAGCACTTGTTCTTAAGGGATTGTATTGTCTCAAAAGAGTATCATACTCTACTCGTACTCTCTCTATCTCTATACTTCATGCCTCCAGGCAAACGTATACAATATAAACAATCATCAAGCAAAGGTCTCGAAACCTCTTAAGAACTCGCAGAGCACCCACCAAGTAGTTGTATTAGGGCACAATGGGGAAATGGGATCAAGGGGAGTATACCCGGGTCTGTCACGACAAATTCAAGAGACTCTTGTTAGTCCACTCGAATGCGGTGTACACCCAAAACTAATTTATAGCTATGCATCAAAAGAAAAAGGAGCAGTGGAGCACGACATAGATGTAGAGAGGGACTGGAAACAATTCATCAAGAACCTTGATCCCGAAAAGAAGACTGCTCAAGCATGTTTCACTTCCCTTGTTTATGTAAGTCCATCTCCCACTGTCAATACGTTCAAGGCTGATATCCAGGCTTCAAGAGCACCAATCTGTCCTCGACACCATGTTCATAGGGCTGGACCTTCTGTACAAATCCCTAGGGCTTTTAGGCATTACGATACATCCAATGCTCGAACTACGCGACGAACTCGTCCAGCGGTGATGACGAGACGACCAGGCGCACCACCCATCCTACTCGATCATGAAGGAGCGGCAGAATCAGCCATCAATGCTATGGCTCAAATCGATGCTGGAGTACCAGAAAGGCAATTAACTCATTTCCAAAACTGGCACAACCCCGCACTCGAAAACACGATAGGCCAGGATGAGCAAGATGTACCTGACGCGCTCTTGGAGGCTAGAATGAGGAGATCAGGAATTATGAACGGCCTCACGCCGCAGGAGGCGGAAGATGTGTATTCAGCACAGAGGCAGCGAAACGCGCAGAATCGATTCCAGGCGTCCTTTCACGGCCTATCAGACCTTTCTCGCTCCAGACACGAATGGACGGATGACCGACGACTACCTTCCCCTCCGGCTGTCTATCTCCCTGGTGACCTCACCCGTGGTCTTCTAAATCCGAATGTAGCGAATGGCTCGTCATTGAACCGAGGCGACGATACACCTATATCACTCTCTGGAGCTCGTGGAGGCCGAACTCTGCGACGATTCAGTCTCCCAACATCTTCAACCCCTGACGACGATGACGAACGACCGATCGACACATTTGAAGCTCTCAATACCACATATCCCCTTTTCGCGCCACTCGATGATGCAGGACCCTACCCCATTGAAGACATGTTTGATAACGAACTCAGTCACGCAGATGAAGACGACGATTCCATAGATGAAACGTTATATCCTGTCCCCGGACCGGACAGTCTCGGGATGCAGGAACGAGGCTACGAGCCCTGGTGGCCTACAAGACCTTCAAGGGGTGCGTTGCCCGATACCGACCGCGATCAAACGAATATCCTCGAAACTGCCGATTCGCCATACGAGGTCGTGGGTAGTCCTGATTACACTCTTGGACCAGCTTCGCCTAGCACATCCGGTCCTACGTATACCGCACGAGCACGAGCAGAAGTCGATGAACAGCTCGCTTTCGATTTAGATCCCGGAAGACGCTTGCTTGGGGTCTTTCCTCCCGGTCATATTCCTCCTGCGTGGGATACATTCGATCCGGGCCCACCTCCCATGCCAATCATTCGTCGAAGGCAAAGAGGTGATGATGATGGTCACGAAGAACAAGGCGAAGCAGGTCGCGATGATGAGACAAGACCAATGCGAAGGGCTAGGATGGATGAGGAGAGTGGGCCGGCGCCATCGGAGGGGGTGCAACAACGAGTCAGGCGATCGATACCTGTCGAATCCCTTCTGAGCGGCAATGGGAGGGAGAGTGGGGAAAGGGATTCTCGAAGGAACGGTCTGGTGTTCGATGCGGAGAGTTACATCAATCCCGACCTCTAGGTTCTTTGTACGGCACTGGATGCTGTGTATACTGTTGTACATGATGGGACAGTCGATATTCCGATATACTGTAGAATAATCAACTGTACAGTATCAATTCATTGTTTGTAGCACATTTTTACGACACTTTCATGCATCATGACAGATTCAAATTCAAACAATATCTACAATGTTATACTGCAATGTCCAGGTGAGAAAGATTACCATTGTTCAGGCTCATCGACCCATTCTCCCTTCCTCCTCAGACCCCTCTCCATCTCTCTCAATTCCCGGTACCCTCTCCAACGACTTTCTACTCCAAATTCATCATTCCTCTGAACTCCCAGCTCTCTTCTCAATTCGCCTAAACCCTGCTCCCACCTCTTCTCCCAGTATACACCTACTAAACTCCTTCCCTGTGCTCCAGTCCTTAGAGCCCATGGGACCCAATCTTGTCGCCATAAAGCTCGGCGGGAAGAGGTCATGCGGAGGGGCCCGAATGTCGATGAGAGGCCGGCGACGGGGAGGGACATATTACTTAGTTCTACTACCTTCAAAGATAGTTCGTGAACTAGTGTGGGAGGGAGGGAGAACAATGTATGGTATAGATCGTGGGTTTGGCGGTAACGAAGCATTGTATAGGCTAGGGTTGGCGAGTCAATGTATCGGACCTGATTGTCAGCTTTGACCTCCCCAGCGAGTTTCTGAAAGCTTACCTTCTCTCGAGAGTCCGGGGATAGGTCACCCCTCTGTAGCCATTCGACATACTCTCTGCCCAATGTCCCGCGCTTCAAGCTCTTGAGGTGATCAAGATTGACGGTCTGAGACGAAACGATGGGTCGATCTTTCATGATCTGTCTTCCCTCGGGGTGGGCAACCATGGAAGCATGTAGTGAAGGTAAGAACGTTAAAGCTGTCGACTCGGAGAGTGCAGCGACCAGATCTGATAGTCAGCTTATACGTACACATCGCTCAAAATAGCTTACCTCCTCGGGTAGTATCCAGTACACCCATGATCCCAGACCCGACCGCAAGCAAGGCGTTCTGAGCAGTGTTTAGGGGTACATGATCAGGGTAATTCTGCTCCTTACCCTCCTTGAGTAGTCTCGCAGAAGTGGACAGACCAGCACGGCCAATTACGGGAGGCATTATACGAGTAAAAGATCGCAAGAATGAAGTTCCGCCCGTTCGCCTAGCTGCCATAGCACCCAAGAAGATCGAGGCTTTCATAATCTCGTGACCGGCAGTCTCGGACGATTCGGATCCTACGCGACTTCGAGTGGGAAAGAGTCTAGCCGAATTGGCAGAGGGTGGACTGAGTGATTCACTACCCAATCCTGAGAGTGTTGGGGATTCGTCGCGTAAATGTCGACCACTCGTACCGGTCGAAGAGGAGTTGCTAGCTTGCCTAGCTGATCCACTGAGTTTAAGGGGTCGAGGACCACCAGGTGCGCCACCGGTCGACGGTCGACCATTACCGATTCTATCGGCTGACGGCGAACTAGTGAAAGAGCTCGCCAGGTTTGACAGCTTCTCCGTGAGGCCAGCTACGGGAGATGTGGAAGTAGGTTGGTCGCTTTCCCTCCTCCTTGCCAGTACGCTGGGTGGTACTTGATTATACCGAATGGTATCTTTTGGTTCGATGAATCTGGGTGGAGGCGACATTGCCTTCAGCTCGGGAGAGGTATGAGTTGAAGACGCAAAGTCGTATTCCGCCGCATCGGGGGTTGGTTCCTGTGGGCGGACTGATCCCCATAATCGGCCGGCTGCTGCTCCAATTGAGCTAGTCGCAGACGTGGCGCTGGTGGTAGCAGCCTGCGAGGTCGACCATAACTTGGCTCGCGCCACTGAAGTCCAGCTAGCAGACGCTTTAGAGAGGTTGCCGATTGATTCGGTTGAAGGCAAAGTAGGAGCGTACTGAGCGAGATTGGGTATCGAAGGTAATTTCGGGGTCCAAGCGAGATAACTTGACGCCGAGGGTGGCGGGGTACTATCGGGATCATCACCCGATAGACCGGCAAGTCGTCGAGCTTGTCTGACTTTGAATGCTGTTTCGAGTAAAGCATTGACACCGCCGACCTTGGCTAGAGGAGGTGATTGAAGAAGGTTGAAACCATTGACAAAGGTATCATCGTTGGTACCCTCGTCGCCGTTGGTGTCGTCATCACCCCATAATCCGGGTTTACGCCTAGTAACAACTCCGGCGTGATTCAAGCGGGGTTTAAGCAGAATCAGGAGTGCCACGCAGAGATCAAGCATAAGATCAAGTTTGGGTTGATTCGTTGCGGTCGAAGGAGATTCTGATAGAAGGAAATCCCACACTGGGAAAATAGCAGGTGGAGGTAGAGTGTTGGTGAACATCCCGGTGATCCATTGATATGTATAAAGTGGGGTGCCAGGATCAAGATTTCGAGCTCGAAGTGAATCGTAAAGATCGTAGTCGGCCCATTTGACTCGCCTTGCCAACCTATCTAGGGTGGACTGTAATTCGCTTTCATTGGCAGAAATAGCTGAACCAAGATCGGACAGGATACCCGCCAAGGCCCAGAAAGTCTGTTCCTCTGCCCACTGTTCTTTCCCATTGGGCCCCATGTATACGAGGTAGAGCGGAACGGCAATGTCGACGAAATGAGTCTTGAAAGGCCATTGTGGGTGTGTTTGACAGAAGACGTAAAGAAGTCGGATCAGACATTCGGCATGGGTCTCTGGCTGGAGAAGCGATCCGGAGATGGACGACAAGTGGGATTGACCTGGAGCAGGGATTGGTCGAGGCGAGAGAAGGGTGATGGCGTCCTTGCCTGTTGGTGGATCGGACGGCGTCAGAGAAAGTTTAGGGGTTTGACCTGAACTAGAGCGTGATGAACTGGTAGGAGGGATAGCGAAAGGTTGCATTGTCGACTGCTCTTCGGGTTCTGGTGAGAGGGTGATTCGGGGCGACAACATCGGTCCTGCATCTTCTGGTGCTGGGCCGACCTCCACTGATTTTCCCTTTCCCTTGCTGCTGACAGTATCACTCGAAGCAATACCAGAAGCTCTCCTCCTCGCGTCGGCCTGTCGTTGATGATCGGCAACAGCAAGTGTCTCAAGTCGCTGAAACAACGCCCTCCTAGATTGCAAGTATTCCACAGCCTTTGCTTTTCCCTTTCCTTTCCCTTTACTCTTCAGCTTCGTCTGAGTGATTGCAAATTCATCCTCGACAACTCTAGCGGTAGATTCATCCAATTCGCTACCTTCTGACGAAGATGATTCCGATGGTGAATCGACTCCGCGAGAACCGTGCGGATCGTCATCGGTGGGTGGAGCGTGCAGTGGTGACCGTCTTGAAGGAGCTGTACGTCTACGAAGCAGATTCAATCGTTTGGTAGCGAGGTGAACCTCCTTCGAGATAGACTGTAACAACGCGTCTCGCTCAGATAGGGGTTCCGATGGCTGCACATGAGCTGAGCCCGGAAGGCCGAGATGACAACTACTCACTGCTGGTGCATCTTGTACATCGTCCATGAATGTTCCTACGAGTTTCTGATCTGTCAGCATACATGTCTATTGAACAAAGTACGGAATGACTCACATAATACCTCTCCCTATCTTGTTTAGCTGCAGCGCGCCATGACCTCTTTTCAGCGGGCAGAGTTTCTAGCAGGAGGTTGTATGACAATGGTCGCAGGTGTACAGGTCTATTTGGGATTCCTGGATATCAGCAGATGATATCGAACTCATTTAGCTGACATACCACTAGCGCAGACCTTGCGAAGGGTGGTCATCTCGACACGCTGTTCAGTCGCATCTCGTGATCCATCCAGCAAAGTCTGGAATGCAAACAGTCTGAGAATCAGCTCAGACACTCTCTGGGGCAAGCGGCAGCTGACCTTGATCTATGTTCCTCTTCTGGATCCATGGTGTATAGATGTATAGTGTATTATAATGACAATGGCAAGAATAGAACCAGTTTCCGACGACAATAGAGTGAATGACGAGGACCATGCGAATGACACGTGTGTCACTTTCCCACGGAGATGAAGCCGCAATTCACGGCAATGGTCTAGGCCGTAAGCAACTGATATCTGATTGTCCGGCAACCATACTATACTTACCACCGCCAGCATGAAGCTACGCATACGTCCCGCCCTTTTGTCAGATCTAGCATCCAGCTATCGCTTGGCGCAATCATCTCGAGCCAGCTCCTCCGCCAGTACCTCTGCTTCTACGTCCACTCGCAAACCAGGTCGACCTCGGCGTCCAGATATTCCAGATGAGCTTCGAGAGCAGGGGATCGCCCCAGAAATAGTCCTCACCTCGACCACGGGCGGTGTGCCGACGAAATCGTATCGACCTGCACCAGCATGGGTCGTAAATTCCAATGGCGAGGAACCACACCTCCGGGCGAACCCATGGGCCGACACGTACAAGATCGACAACAGCGAAATTGAGGCGGAATTCGACGACAGCCCTCAGGGTGCATTGGATAGAGGAACTAAGATGCTTGACCAAGTACCCGATACATCCGAATCCGACACTAGGCAGTCAGCTGAAGATCACGGTACTCGGAGAGAACGGTACAGACCTCACTCATTCGGACTTTCTACGTCGCGGGCCTCGTCTTCGAGGGGGCAGGGGCAGTCTGGGAAATGGACTATGGACCGCGCTGTCCGCCGAGCTGAAGAGGATGCGCAAAACAGCTTTGCGGCAGAAGGACTGGTGGAAAGATTGAGGAGCTCGCCTGCCCCTCTCAACCGCTACGACCCGACTCGAAGTCTACCTGACATTCCGCCGTCAGAACAATCGCTTGTTGAAGAGTCGGCAACTCAGATCCCAAATCATCCTGGCGAGAGTACATCCCGTCAGCCTGCCCACCGGCTCTCACGCCGCCAGGAATCGCATGCGGAACGGGCAGATAGTGCAGACCAACGCACTATTCGATTCAAGACGACAGAGAAGGTGGACCTCAAGGACGGACATCTGGTTTACCACCATGGGGATCACGTCAGCGATAAAGTATGGTATCACGGCAGCGAGACTAAGATTCCGTACTACAGTCTGAGGGACGCTTGCCCATGCCCAAAGTGTATCGACCCGTCGACACGACAACGATACCACACGAGCCCGGAGGCATATCGAGAGATTGAGAGCTCCTCGTTTTGCAAAGATGTGCCCAATCTAGCCATGGTACGACATGAGGAAAACGAAGAAGGAGAAGGACTACGAATCAATTGGTCCACCGAGCACTCGGTGTTCTTCCCCGTTTCGCGACTCCGGGATATAGCTATACCAGGTTCCGCCATGGCGAACCGTCTGCCGAATCGCGGGCAACGCCGCTTATGGACCACAACAACCATTGAAACCGCTGAACATCTTCATATCCAGTATGAGGATCTCATAAATCTCGATAATCGCGATCAGACGCTATTCTACACCCTCAAACAACTTCACACGTACGGTATCGTCGTCATCAAGGGTGTACCAACGAAAAAGACGGACAACGCCGACTGTTCGTTGAGGGAGGTCATGGCCTTGATCGGCGAAATCAGAAACACTTTCTACGGCGAGACGTGGAATGTGAGGAATGTCCCCAATAGCAAGAATGTCGCGTACACCGACGTCAACCTGGGCCTACACGCGGATCTTCTGTGAGTAATGCCCACTTGTCCCACGGCAGAGACTGATTTCAGGTATTTCTCTTCACCTCCTCGCTTCCAAGCCCTTCACTGCCTTAGGAACAGGGTAGAAGGCGGTTCGTCTTATTTCGTTGACGCGTTCTCCGCGGTCCTGAACATGGTCCGCGAAAATCCCGACTACGTGGTTCCCAAGATCGACTTTGAATACGACAACGACGGCCACTACCTGCACTACACTCATCCGCTATTCATGGGCTCGGGGACTGAGTTTGTCATGCTCAACACGGCGGTCAACTGGTCCCCGCCCTTCCAAGGCCTTCCTCGATCGGCGATGCGCAAACGTGGCCAGTCAGAATCGGAATGGTATCGGTCTCTTGACCTATTTCAGAAGGCGCTTGAAAAGGAGAAAGAGTGGGAGTTCACAATGGAGGAAGGTGATCTAGTATTATTCGATAATCGTAGAGTCCTACATGCGAGAAGGGCATTTCGGGATCTCACAGAGGCCGAGAGGGAGGAGCGTGGGGTAGAGATCATAGAGGGAGACTCGTCGAGGTGGTTGAAGGGGTGTTATCTAGATGGCGAGGTGGTGTGGGACAAATTAGCAGTATTACACCGTCAGTTACACGGTTCAGTTTCAAGATGATATCTGCGGTGTAAATGTGTAAACGTGTAAAGGGCGTTGAGTGATATTCTACCTGCAGGCCCGTGCGTGTGTGTGTGTGTGTGTGTGTGTGTATCAATCTAATTCAATTTTCACTTCCTGACTACACGACTACTCGTATCTACTATTCACATCTACACTTAACAACAGTATATATACTATCATCACGATCATGCCACCCAGAGCGCCGTACATCGACTATGAGGAAAACAATCGAATGGCAAGAGTCGCCAAAAGAGTATGTCTAATACATGATCATTTGATGGACGCATTTAGAATCAAGAATGGGCTGGATTTGGACGTTGGCTGTCGAGCAACGCCTGACCCACCCTGTGATGGCGTCAGAGACTTGGCTACGCGATACAAGGGCAAGGGTCATGAGCTTTCCCTGGAATTCTTTATCATCAAGTGGTGAGTCAACTTGCGTCTGTGCGAGTGGTCACTGAACTACAGTCTCGGTGCCGAAACACTGGTGGAAAACAGTCCAGTTGATCACAAGGTGTTGGAGCGGTGAGTAAGGTATTGTTAGGCAGAGAAACTAACCTGAAGGATGAAAGAGATGTACTGCGCGTTTGCGGCGAGTCAAGACCTGGAAATTGCCCAAACCAATCAGTACAGCACCAGCCAGCAATTGATGGCTCGGACAAGAGTACCTCTGAAGGGATCAGCTGTTCTGAAGGGTCTTGAAAGTATTTGCCTCCCTATTCCCGAAAAGCAACATACTCCGCCAAAATACATCAAGGCGTTCAATGAAGATTACTGTTTCGTGAATGAGAAGGGGAAAGGTTTTATTCAGCTTGGACCGGCGTCCTTACTGAATGTGAGTCCTCCTTATGGATGAAGTACGCAGTACATCGCTGATATCCCAGCACCACTGCGATGTCGCCACGCGCAACGTCAAGCCATTCGGCGCAGATCATAAAAGAAGGCTTATAGGAGATGCCATTATCTTTCAGCCAACATTGACTAGGTCAGTAGCTGCGGGGGAGGAGCTTTGTATCAACTACGGCAATGACTGGTGTGAGTCTGCTGCAAGTGTATTTGATAATGGGCTGATGACTTACAGTCGGAGACAACAATCGTGACTGGTGCTTCTGTTGTGTACACTAGTGATGTGCCGCTGATGCCTTAGTCTGTGCTCAAAAGGACATCCTCAAATCATCCTCTTCCCGAGTAATAATTGGACCTCGGTAACCCAAGCATCGCAGTCGCACTCCAACCATCTCGACGCGCCGCCGACTCCCCGAGCTTCAAGGGCCAAACAACGACTCACCATCGGCGAATCCGCTCGGCCTAAGCTCGCGACTGCCGTCAAACCGATGGCGACCAGGTCAAAAGTTGGGAGCTCATCACGACGACCAAGCTTTAGGGATCAAGCAGACCTTCAGGATATTTTCGCTTCTGATGGGGACAAGAGTGAGGGCGAGGATAAGGAGGCGCTGTCGGCCCCAGAAACGAAACGCGCACGCCGAGCATCAAACCCTTCGGCGTCGCGACCGGCTTCGCGACCGGCTTCCTTTACGGAAACCATCAGGGCAGCCCAGACCAATGTGAGAACCATAAAGAAACATGACATCGGCTCCTCTGATAGTCTCAAGAGACATCACGAAAATCGACAAACCACCTCTGAACCCAAAGGACTGCCCACATCGGTCGAAAAGCAAGACACCGGGACCTCAAGTACCACCGTAAACTCACATGGTTCGAGCCTCACATCGGAATTCCAACGACTCGCCAAGTCTACGAGCAAGCACGACCAAAAATCCTCGATCACCGCTCCAGATCGAGACGCCCAGAGTGGGCAGAAGGTATTTGGCTCATGCGCTGCGCCGTCTTCGATCCGCAAACCAAGTTCGACTTCGACCGCAGTTCATATCCTCCAATCAATGTCTCGGCCGTACAAAGATCGACCTATAACAGGTGGTCAGACGATCAGAGGGAAATCGGTCCAGGCTCACGGCACCGACAAGTCATCGACTAGCGTTACGACCAAAAAAAGCTCTGTCTCGACTGTCCAGCCTGCTTGTCCGTCGGCAATACCTGTCTCGAGACCCAAAGAGTACTTCAAAGATCAGCGGCCAATTCCTTCTCAGCCTATTCTTCCTCCACCTGTCACGACGAAAGCTCCGGCTAGTCAGTCTCAGAGACCACCGATCCCCACTGCTCGACTTCAACTTCCAATCCAAAGTGCGAAGCCCTCGCAGCCCCTGACTCAGGCTGTCCCCCCTACTAAAATCCCGGCTCGGCAAGCAACTCTTCCAACAAGCCCTACCACTAGGGCTCTACTCGAGTTCATTAGACCCGCAGTAGCAGCTTTGAGGGCGTCCAGAGAAGCCGAAACCATCCACGAGGACACTTCTCGGGAAGATACTTCCCTCGATTCACTGGAGGGACCGAATATCATGACCCCGCACATGGTCGATGTTCCTGTCGTCCCTTCTGTTCCACAACTCGAATCGCTTAGTCCCCACATGAAGCGGGAAGAGAGTCCGGATCTCGGATCAGAATCATCGTATTATGACAGATCATTATACGGAACGTCATCTCCACCTTGTCTACCAGGCGACGACTTCGCACAATTGGCAACCGGTCTTCAACCGATGAATGGTAGCCCATCGGCGATCGGTGGTCATTCGGTAAACGGAGGTCAATCATCAAACGGCGGGCCGTCAAACTATGGCACTCGGTCAGTGTGCCAAGATCTCGACCCGGATGCTTTGGACGATGAAGAGTTTGAATTGTTGGTGTATGGAGAGAGGATGGAGGGGAGAACCAGCCCTGAAGGGGACGAATCAGTCCCACTGGAGGAGAGCAGCGACGCGGAGGCCATGGACATATGCTCCGAGGATGAAGACTTGGGACCGACGAGGAACGGGGGACCGGCTCATGGGGATTCCGTCCAACAATGGCGGGCAGACGTTGTTTGAAGACAAGTCGTACTTAGCAGGCGCCATCAATACATCGACGAGACTAGTAATAACATATCATCAGGACTATCACAAGACGGAGCGGAACGCGGCACTATGGTACACAGAGAGGGGTCTAAGTATCTAATTTCTACACATTCTATGATCTATCTCTATTCTCTATGACACGTCGTCTATGATACGCTTACAAGTCTTATCTTCATAACATTATGTTCCGCGGGGTCGAGCGACACCATCGTTCCTCGTAGGCGGCAGCGTCTTTTCTTGGTATTCCGTGCGAGCGCAGATTTTGGCCCGGCTCAGTCAATAGGTGAGTGAAGGCCATCTTCAAAGTATCGATTACTCGACTCGTTTGACCAGGAGAGATATATATTCCAGCCTGTAAGTCAGTCAATCTGTCGCATGCCATGTTCAGATTACAAACTCACAGAATCCAGCTCCTTGCAAAACCAATAACCGCAGATGTGCTGGTATGAAGGTATAATTGATGATTTGGGTAGGTGCAAAGACGCACTGCGCCCTGACCCAGGTTGTGAAAGCAAACTATTGTCAGTCCGTGCTGGGAAATATCGATGGGAGTTGAATCGGTGACATACAGTATCGATCTTCTGCTTGACCTGCTTCAATGATTTCCCTTCCATTGTTCCGATACATGTTGGGAAGACTGACGTCAATTTACATTTCCGCGAGTCCTGATATTAAGGAAGCAATGGGGACTTACGACAACAGACGAAAGGAGACCAGAGGAAAGAGTCCAGGACCATTCGTACACTAACGGCTAGTCACATCAGCCCCATGCCCCGGTTTCAGAGTCGATCGAAAGCCCGGCGTAACTTACTCTTCAGTGTCGAAGGGAATGATATGCGTGACATCGTCTGGAGCCATACATGACCCAGTGGAGCGAAGATTATCCCATCTGTCCATCAGTGAATGCCCACGACGCTTTAAGTACACTTACATAATCCCATTCGTATCGTTCGAGCAGGCTAGATTGTCAGTCCATAACGTCCAAGTATCCTGTGTGCAACGTACATCATATAGATTCCTCCTATCCTTGATCACCCAAGCGTCTTTGATCCGATCCTCAAGCCCCAATTGCCTTTGCTCAATAGCCAACTGAGCAAATATATCCCCAGTGACGAATAGCGTCATTGACGTCAAGACTTTCGTTCGGATCGGCCGAGCCTCTAAAGCGGACAGGTATGACCTCCACAGCTTTGCCGGGGAGGCCAATCGAATAGTCGCCATGTTCATTGCGATTGCAAATACGAGTCGGTTGACCTTGCTAGCGTTGACCTTGATCTGGACTTGGCTTGATCATACGAGTAGAGTATAAAGTATTTCGGATGAGTGCTTCCGAAATCCGAAAAAGTTGTTTCTTTGAGTCAGTCTAGAATTGATTTTGATTGTGCCTGAATTCAAGGTAGATCTCCGAATAATTCCCTCAGAGCCAAGCAATTGACGTTCTACTTGATTTGACTCGATGAGAGGCTTATAAGTACGACCAAACGCCGACTGAGCTCTTCCATCTTCTGACGATTGAATCAATCGAAATGGAGAATCAAGTAGCAGCGACCGTCTTCGCTGTAGCAGGAGCAGTAAGTGTTCTATCGCGCGCTGTGGGTGGGAATTGACAGATGAGGTCTGCTGGAGTATTCAGCTAATCCCGCAAATCGTGGTAAATTACCGCCGGCATCATGCTAGAGGTCAGCCATGCTCGACATATGTACAGTACGAAGCTCCAGCTAAATATCAGGACTGCAAAGTACAATGATGCTCCTTTGGTCATTTGCCGGTATTCCGCTCGGGGTCTACACCATTGCTCAAGACCTGAATATCGCACTACAAATCCAACCGCAATTACTCACTGCGCTAAGTCTGATCACATGGGGTCAATGCCTTTATTACAAGAAGGTCAGTCCAACATCCCCTCTCGACAATCCACGGAACCGAGTCAAACCGTGCTGATACGTACCAGAAATATAGCCTGACAAAGGTCATTCAAGTCCTAAGCGCAATGGCTATCTTTCTCGCCGGTCTTGAAGTCGGCCTAATCTTTGCCCTCAAGGTATGTCTCGGCCAACTGTCTGAGGTCTGACGAAGTAGAAAGCAATTGATCGGAACATCCACTGGCCATTCACTTTGATGGCTGTTCTATCTGCTGTCCTACTAGCTTTGGGGGTAGGATGGCATTATGTCGATATTTACCGTACAAGAACCGTTAGGGGGATTTCATTCCTCTTTGTTGCAATCGATGCTGCAGGCGATCTATCTTCCCTTTTGTCACTCGGTATGTCCTGATACCTCATATGCTGTAATGTGAGAAGAAGAGGGCTAATTGTCAGTATTCCATGTTCCATTCGATGTACTAGGCGCGGTAATCTATGGGACTGAATTGGTCATGTGGATTGGAATCATGATCTGCGGTCTAGTCCTCGGTCGTGGTGAACAGGAAACGCAAGAGGAAAGCATCGAGCTCCCTCATGTCTCCGCACCAGTCACATCACCTTCCATCAGATCCCGGCATTCAGGTGAGGTCTTTCATAAGGGTGCAGTCAGACTGATC
Source organism: Vishniacozyma victoriae (assembly GCA_017654735.1). NCBI lineage: Eukaryota > Fungi > Basidiomycota > Tremellomycetes > Tremellales > Bulleribasidiaceae > Vishniacozyma > Vishniacozyma victoriae. The sequence continues at coordinate 4,090,694 of JADPYG010000088.1, forward strand.
AAGCAGACACATCCAGTATCCGCTCGAGGCAATCAAGACATTCAGTATTCTACACTTCCTCACTGCGGTCAGAAATGGAATCGTAGGTATAGATAGATAGCAATCGTGCATTGTCCGTAAAAGTTGTAGAAAAGCGGTGTATTCGTTCGTGATAATGTTACAGACAGATCTAGCATGTACAACCAACAATCCTCCCCTTACTCGACTTTGATATGCCCAACAATCGCCCGCCTCGCCAGTGGATTCTCCTCGCCGGCAAGTCCTTCGTGATCTGGCAGTGGCTCTGGTTCGCCGATTGGCGTCCCCAAGATGGGTGTTCCATGATGACCTTTCTCTTGATTCAATCGTCCGGCCGCGATGCCAGTCGCTTTTGCCGATTCTTCTGCGTTCGGCGCATCCTGTCCTCGATCTCCCACTGCCCGTTGAGCGCAGTCTTTGGCTTCGAGTCCTGCTGGGCGGAGCGAGAGATCACCACCCCTCATGACTGATACCAAGAAATTGAGGAATCGATGACCGTACATGACCGGATCGACACATGAGATCTTCATCTACTTCATCAGTCCCGCCTTGTACCCGATTTGGACAACTTACTCGATCTTCAGTCATTGATTTCCAGAAATGTTCCAATTTCTTGGCCGTACTATACGGTGTACAAATATCAATGACACCAACATAATAGATAATATCCATGTCCTGATTCTGTTCGTCTGAAGCTCGGAGACCACCTTCATCTTGGTAGAAAAGGAAATGACGTCGATCTGAAGAATCGGCTTGGGGTAGTTGATTGGCAGCATCCAGCATCTTTGGGTCGGAGCGACGAACGGCTTTTCGGACATCATGGGCGGGGCCTTTGATGGTTGGTTTCCGACTTCTGATCTCGGGCTGTGATGTCAGCTTGGGCGATGATCCACAGGTGAGAGCTTACATGAAACATTGACAATTGATTTTCACGCAGATTATCCCGATTTCCCCTCTCCATATTATGTATACCCACCAAAAGCGAGTAATCCATAACTTTCATCTTCTTCAAGAACTCCATATCCCGCCGTAGCTGTTCAGAAAGCAACGCTCTCTTCTCAGGACCGAATTCGAGCGTGCGACCCCTATTGACCCAATTCACATCCTTCAAGACAGCTTTAGGATTCGTCTTTGCCTTTTCCTCATCATACTCTCTTCCAAATGCTGATCCCTTCAGATCGTACGTCTCGTGAACATCTCGATGGGGTGGGAAGAGATTGTTCATGATGACGAAATGGATCTTTCGGCCTCGGGGCAATTTGACACGATGCAGACCGTAGAAACGCGAGAGGAGGGTGTGGGGATTAGTCTTGACGTGTTCATGGTAATCTTTGAGGATTGAGCGGAGGAACTTGTGTTCGGAATGAGCAATGGTCTTGATGATGAATCGGTAGTCTCGAGAGAAGTAGAAGAAGGAACCAGATTTACCGGGCGAGCCGAGTTCTGATAGAATGTATTTGGCGGTCAAGGAGAGGAGGTAGTCAGCGGGATCGAGGTGGAAATGGTCGTCACGGAGCTCTCGGAAGACCCAGGGAGCATAGTCCTTGAACTTGAAGTCGTATCGAGCGGATGGCGTTAATTCGTTTCCGATAATATCGAAAGAGAATTTATGACGAGCAGTAAAGTCTTCATCCGTGATCGGTCGCTTCATCTTGGCCTGACACCTCGATACCTGACTGTCAGCTTGGAACGACTCTCGAAATTGTCTAGCTTACACCTATACGGATACCAGTCAACATGTTGTACATCAAGACATAGTTGACGTGATCCTCTCCAATTAGGTTTCCAACCAGTACCTTGGCATCCTCAGTACCCTTCCTTTCTGGCTTGCCAGTTGCCGGAGGAGCAACAGTAGCTGCTTCAGGAGAGTTCTCTGCATTTGCCTTTTTCTGACGCCTTTCCAGTCTTTCGCGTCGAATCTGCTCTGAATGAGCGAGAATGTCGGAATCGAGCGCAGCACCTTCGACACCGGGAACATTTGTTTGTTGCTGTCCTGGTATTGGTACGGCGGGGAAAGTAGATTGGGAGTGTACTAGCGGACTTCGTTTGGGTATTGTCGGTGAAGGGGGAGTGGGGTTTGTTGTGCGACGAGATATACGCGGAGGAGGAGCGAGACCGCCGATATCAGATCGCTGAGCATCGCCTGCGTCAGGTAGCAACGGTAAATCTTTGCTCTCCTTTCGTTCCCTCTCTGATGCTTCCTTTTCTTTTGCCTTCCTGACGACTGCTAATGATCCCGTCCGACTCGTCGCCGAATTCCATGACGATCGCCGAGGGACTTGCTGTGCGAAGGGCCGTGCGGGCGAGACACCAAGGTCGCCGGGTTCCGTCGTCAAGTTTGAAGTAAAGATTGATGTCCGACGGGTATCGCTATGAGCTTCAGAATCATCGACCGATTCTTCAATCGTCATGGATGTGCGAGGTACATCTTCCTCGGAATTCATCTCGTGTAGGTCGCCTTCGCTGACTGGTGGACTGGGTGGTGCGCCTTGGTGTAATGGCTCGTGACCGACAGTTCTCCCCTCAACTACCTGAGCGGTCTCGACATATTCTCCATTTGATCTGCTGAAAGCCCTGCCAACTTTTTGGAAAATCCTCTTTGGACCACCATTTTGACCGGCTTGCATCTGCTGAGCCGAAACAACATGAATCGTATCCTTTGTGACTTTTGTAATGTGAAGAGGGGTCGTATCATCGGCTGACATCGTGGTGGAACTGTATTGCTGCACCATCTCTGTTTCGCCCGACGTAGATGATCGATGTGCTGTCGCGAAAGCCTGGATCTGAGCGGGTAATGGTGGTCCAGGAGATGTGATATCTGGATTGGCGATTAGGTGGAACGGGTTGACTTTGGCTGGAGAATCGCCTGGGCGTGTTAGCTAAGAATCACCCGGTAGTCTTGGCAATTATAGGGTCGCGTGATGAGAGTCAACACTTACCCATACTGTAAACTTCTGGTTCCCAACTCGGATCCTGGCCTATAGCATCAACATCTGGTTCTTGATTACGCTCAACACCTTCATAAGCGTCGTCTGTGGAGATTGCGCCGTCGTTGAATTTCAGGGAGGGAGGCAAACCGGTATGACCGTTAAAAGCTGCCTTTGGCCGAGACAATGGGCTGGGTTCCCGAATTGGCGTGGATGTTGTCTCGACCATATTGTTGACGGGTCGTAAGAGTGTGGTCGAGTGTAATGGGAAGGTGGGAATGACGAGGTTCGAGAAGGCCGAGCAAAAGGGACCGAGTCGGGGGCCGGGACGGGTCCAAGCGATTTGTGTTGTTTCAGATTTAGGGGCGGTTGCAATTGCCTTGAACGGTATGTTCGTAGAAGATGATGTATCGATACAGACAATTGATGTACAGTATTGATATATATGCGAGTGAGAATGAACTGTATTAAGAATGAAAAACTAAGTTACAGTGAGGTGGGTGTTATGTGTTTGGTCACTCTGGAGAGGAACAAGGGGGAATGAGAGGAACGAGGTACGGAAGCAAATGACGCTTAAATCTATAATAGAGTAAACCGCAGTAACTAACCCCCTAATACACACATCACCTAACAACAACCAAATGTCACTCGCAGGTCCATCAAGATTAGGTCCTAAGATAGCAAGACTACCTCATCGATCAGTCTTGGAAGTATCTGGGCCAGATGCTAGGAAATTCCTAAATGGTCAATCTTGCAAAAATATCGAAGCGCTAGGAGGGGGTTATAGTGGGTTCCTCAATGCATCGGTGAGTAACCAAATCAATCATGTAACCATATACTGATCAAATCAGGGTCGAATCCTACATACATGCATCATCTTTCAACGATCGCCAACTTCATATCTGATCAGTCATGAATCACCAGAAACTCATCCTACACCATTACAAACCCTCCTACCGCCGTACAAATTACGGTCAAAGGTTCGAATCAAGGACGTCTCGGAAGAATGGGATACATGGGCATCTTGGGGCAGTGAGATGGAAGAAGGAGGCTTGACGCCAAAGAGAGTTTGGAGGCCTGGAAGTGGAGGTGCGAATGAGAGTCAGTGGTCCTGGCCTGAGGGAGTTAGGTCGTTGGGGATCGGCGAGGCTGAGATCGGTTGCTGGGATCTGAGGGCTGGGCTGGGGATGAGGCAGCTCCTGACCCATAAAGGTCAGACTCGTAAGTTCAGCTCTGCCGTGTGGAGCTGTGGCTGATAGATCAGCTTCCTTCTCGAGTAGTCACGATGAGGTGTCCACAGACGACTACCACCTACATCGAATGCTGCTTGGGCTACCTGAAGGCCCATCAGAGATAGTTCCAGGCTCAGCACTGCCTCTGGAGAGTAGTATGGACATCCACGGTGGCGGTACGTCTTATCTCAAGAACAGATCTGACCCGCAGTCGATTTCCGTAAAGGATGCTACCTAGGACAAGAACTTACAGTCCGGACATACCACACTGGCGCTACTCGAAAACGAGTCTTGCCCATCCGCCTGTTCCCACTCGATTCTCCATCCAGCATCTTGGACAAGTATTTACCACCCTCCGACCCGACGCAGACGGGTCCACCTGGACCAGATGTCGGCAGGGGAGTAGATATCACCTACCACCCTCCATCAGATTCTGCTTCGCAACGTACAAAGTCAGCTGGCAAGGTCCTAGGCCTTCATGCCACATATTCCTCTGTTGGACTCGGTCTCGTGAGGCTCGAGTTCGCCGAGCGGACATGGTGGTCTGCCCCTCTTCTTCCGGGAGCTACAGTGGAAGACTGGGCAAATGGGAAATCAGGTAGATTGACCACGACTATAGGAGGATCAGACTGGGGAGTGCACGTAGGACAAGGCGAAGCATATGGCGCAGCTATGAAGGATCAAGAAGCGAGGTCAGAGACTGTAGTCTAGCTGTTGCGATGCAACTACGCCAAGTAAAGATGTCACGTGATCTGGGTATACAACGGACCGGAGCGGAAATGACATCAACGGCAACTGTTGATGGTCTACGTCCACTTTTTACGGTTTTACGGTTCACCCTTGTAGATAATGCAACCTATCATATACTTTTGCTTGGAACTCACGGTAAACCTTGGATTGATATTACTTGGGATAGTCATGGTTCTATTACAAGCTACTCAAGTTTTGGCGTCTTCCAGTCGGTCGGTATTGAGGGCGAGATTCGCTTCTACTTCTACGTCATCGCAAAGGGAAAAGTTGGTGATTCTGGGAAGTGGATGGGGAGGATACCAATTGGCCGGGTATGTACGAGTCTCTACTTATGAGCTCGAGCTAATAGAGTAGGAAAGCTGATAAGTCGAAGTACGATGGTAAGCTCACCCACGCACATAGGATGAGGTGTTGACAAGGTAGTCACCGTCATTTCGCCAAACTCTTATTTCTCCTTCACGCCTTTCTTAGCTTCCACAACAGTCGGCACATTAGAGTACAGGTGCGCAACAGAACCAGTGAGGGGTATAAAGGGAATCAACTTTGGACAAGCCTGGGCAGAAAGTATCGGTACGTGCTATCTACCATATCTTTCTCGGCTAATAGCTGAACTGTAGATTTCGGGAAGAAGACATTGACTGTCGAATCTGCTGTTCCTCCTCCGCAAGGAAGTACGCCTAGGAATGAAGGGGATATTGTTGTCAGGGAGAAGGGGGGTGAGATTAGGTATGAGGTGCCATATGATAAACTGGTGATTGCCGTTGGATGTTACTCTGCTTCATTGGGTATTGAGGGGGCAAGTCCTGCTTTTTTCATAACATAATGAGCTGATGATAGGTCGCCAAATACGCTCATTTCCTCAAGGACATTCGGGATGCAAGAGCGATCCGTACGCGTATGCTGTAGGTCCCCCATACCTCTCTTGAATCAGCTCACGAGAAAGGGAGATATTCGAAATAGCCTCAGGACCAGGTCTAACAGATGAACAACGCCATGATATCCTCCAAATCAGGGTAGTAGGAGGTGGACCAACCGGTGTGGAATACGCAGCGGAATTACACGATTTCGTCATTTCAGACGTAGAGAGGATGTACCCTCAATTGAAGGGGAAGATTGGGATTACATTGTATGATGTCGCTCCAGGGATTTTGATGTCTTTTGACGAGTACGTTCACTCTCTCTAAGAAATAGTAAACTGAGATTGCAGAAACTTGAGGAAATACGCTGAAAGCAAATTTAAACGTGATGGTGTCAATGTCAAGGGAAACAGTAAAATCACAGCTGTTGGACCAGATTGGCTCGAGCTCGAGGGTGAAGGACGAGGTGAGTCAAATGTAACGATCTCGGATCGTCACTGAGAGCTAGTACCATATGGTCTATTGGTCTGGTCAACAGGTCTATCCCCAAATCCATTCATCAACAACTTGACCGGTGTTTCCAAGGACGAGAAGACCCATTCGTAAGTTGTTAGTACTTCGAGCTGCTACGACATGCTGAAGTGGCCGACTGCACGTCAGTCCGCACCTGCAAGTATTAGACGAGCAGAGACAACCCATCGAAGGCGTCTTTGCTATCGGAGACAACTCAACCCCAGGGGACGGTAACAAATTACCAGCTACCGCACAGGGTAAGTCACCTCCTCATTTCCACCCAGGAGTGAGCTGATAGGTCAGTGGCAGGCCAGATGGCTACTTACCTCGGTAAAGCTCTCAACAAAACTACCTCCGTGTCCGAGCTAGTCACTCAGCCTGGATTCAAATGGAAGAATAGGGGAAGTATGGTATTCATCGGTGATAAAAATGTACGTACAACGTCCCTTTCTCGAGAGGAAGTAATTGACGGACAGGCGATGGTAGATGCGTCTAAAGCTAGTGGATTTCGAGCTAGATTCGCTGGGTAAGTCTTTCGCTTAAGTCCAAGGAGAAGCTGATTTCAGATTCTTTGCTTGGATCGTCTGGCGTAGTTTCTACGCTACGACCACACTTGGATGGAGGAACAAGTTATTGGTACCAATGTACTGGACCCTCGCATTCTTGTTTGGAAGGGATGTCACCCGATTCTAGTTGATCCTGTCATCTTCCTTATCACCATTCTGGTAACCTCATAGCATCATTCTATAGTTCAGCATGTATCATATACAATGTATCATACCTTTACAGGAGAAGGAGACTCAAAACGCCACATGATCACCTGACCCAATCCGTGCGGCATCCAACTGTTCATGTTCACTATAACCCCTAGACGTCTTATAACATCACCCTTACGCGCCCAAGTCTACTTGAGATCACGAACAATGGGTACAGTCTACCCTACAACAAAGTCCACAGCGACCAACCTCCTCAGTACACTCCCCCAGAAATTTGAGATCGCCAAAACCTCTGGCGAACTATTCTTCTTTCCTTCCACCTCAAGGGATATTCACTCGGAAGGTCGTCGTGTATGTTACCCTTTCAGTCTGACAATATGGAGAAGAGCTGATGAAAGTTCAATTTGAGATCATGTCCCGCTTTATTGGATAAGCAAAAAGCAAAGAAAGAAGCTCTTGCTGCTCAAACTCAGAATGAGAGCTCGCCTGAGGCAAAGAGACCAAGGAGGGATTCTGATGGGAAACAGAATGTCAAGGAACCGTTTAAGCCGCCTTATGTCGAGGAGCTTTATGTGGGGACGCTTGAGGGAATTGAGGGTGAAGAGGGAATGTCTATTCTTGTTCGTCCTTCCAGATTTCTCATCGATGTTGCTGATGTATAGCTTAACAAGGTATCCTAAACTCCTCTACGAATTTGACCAGATGTAGCTGACGTGCAGTACTCGCTCTTACCAGAACACATGCTACTTTGCCCAATAGCATACCAACCCCAATCACTACCCCCAACCCCACCCCAACTTGCCCTAGCACACCATATCCTTCACTCTGCATCCCGTCATCCCACTCGCCCTAAGAAATTACTTGGATTCTATAACGGAGGTCCAGGAGCAGGAGCAAGTCAAACATGGCGTCATTTCCAATTTATCGATGTAGAAAATGGAGCACCTGTTGAAGAATGGATAAGAGGATTGACTTTTGAGAAACAAGGTACGTTGTGTCCAAAAGAATTGACACAGGAAAGGGGTTGATGATAGATGAACCCAAGATTGTACCGAATTTACCATATCTCCATATCGTTCATCCATTACCTAATGCTTCCAATTTACCCTTCCCACCTACGGCGGAGAGTAATGAACAAGTGGTTGACGTCCTCGCGCCCGCTTTTATGAAGATGCTCGATTTAGCTTTTGATGCATTGAGGACAGGCGAGGGGAAACAGGATGGTGGTTGGAATCTCTTGATTACATTGTACGTCCCATTCACCTGTGCAGTGTCAGCTGACGAGAAGGGATCATCTACATCTTATCCCAAGATCAGCACCGGCTTTCCCACTTCCTTCACCACATGAGCCATTGGAGCTCAATTCTTTAGGATACGCTGGACTCATGCTGGTCCGATCGGAAGATGAAGAGAAGTCTCTGCTGGAAGGCACAGAGGGTAAAGGTGGTTTACTCGAGGTATTGAAAGGCTGCGGTGTGCCACGAGAATGGGGAGAAAAAGCACAGGAGGCCGCCGCTTCACTGCACGCTGGTGATCAGTACTTGCTGTAATCTTATATATATGCATTGATAGTATACACGGTATGATAGAAATACATGGCACCTAGACCTCCCCACCGACCCATGCCCAGACGAGGAACCCAAATCCCCACGGTCCCACCGCCGCCAATCTCCATCCGAGCCTTTTAACCATCTGTCCAACCCCCCTCTGATTGACAATCGCATTAGCCCCATCTTTCCGTAAGAATGGCCTCAACCCTTGAGTTCTATACATCTCAATAACGGGATTTCCCTTGGAAAGCAGTCCGGGGGAGTTATTTCGTTCAGTCATTAATCGTTGACATGTCCTAAATGGTCGTCCGGCCAGTTCAGCTAGTACAGAAGCGGTGATTCCACCCGCTACGATTGTAGAAGCTTGAGCGACTCTCGCTCTAGTCGGTGTTGTTTTCGGAGTGGCGCTGGCGGTATCGTCGCCTGGTCTGGTGATTGTCAAGATATTGTTCCATTCCGGATTTGTTGATCCGCCAAACAGGGCTTTCATCCGTAAACCACATCTTCTGGTGATGTCGAAAGCGGCGAAAAAGACTCCGTAACTCAATCTGAGTATCAATACCCATCACAAGAAGATAGATTTGGGACTAACGCATCACGAGCTACTGTCCATCGCCAGCCGGTCCACCAACCTGGTGATTTTACCCATGCTTCGCTCGATAGAAACGTTCTCAAGGCTTGTATTGGTGATATGGGGGCTGATGGGGTGGCGGTAGGTTTGATAGATGGGAGGTTTAGTAATCGACCCAGGCCTGCGGTGATTGATGAAGCGGATTGGGAGAGTAGTCTGCAACGTCAGCTCCCTTGTCCACTACACATGAAGAAAGTGGACTGACCGAACAAGATTCTCTACCGGCGTGAACGCCATACCCTGTACCAACCCCGCTCCAGCTCCGGCAATAGCAGATAGTAATGTCGGATGCCGAGGGATGATATGTGGCCCTCTCAACAAGGTCTCCAGCGTGATCTCCTCTTCTTCCTCCTTCTCTTCCACTTGAACATTATCTATACTCTCGTGATCAATCAAGGTTGTTACATGATGGCGATGCTGAAAGAATGGTATACGGGCTAAACCAAGGGCGAACACCGAATGGGAGGTGAAGAGCAAGAACCCGAGGGTCGTATTGATCGCCAATGGCGGGATGATGGTGAGGGTCAAAGCAATCATCTACTATCAGTACCGCCTGTTGACATATTCGGCGGACTCACTCCACTTTTGCGCCTCAAAAGGGACTTGATAAATGCTGGGGATAGAGTCTGATCAGCAGATTGAGCGAGCTGCCTTAATCCGCCCCATGTATCCACTGGCTATCAGCTCACCGCAATTTCACTCTCCTATTTTCACATACCACGACTCGGTCGAAACAGCTTGGAAGGGCGCCGGAACATCAACCCTACACCTAGTCAGTCCTTGCCCTCGAAACCCCAGAACGACATACCGAGAAAGAGGAAAAGCGACCTGGCAAAAGCAGCAGATGCCGACGAGCTATTGCTCGATACAGTCAAAGAATTGAGGGCATCAATTGGACGCTCCTCTTCCTGTTTGACGACTACATCCTGCTTAGGGGATGTAGGTCGGGTTACCATCCCATTTGTACACCTATACTCGTATAGACACTCGGCATGACTTTTGAGCATCAAGTTGATTTCTGTTCGGATATATCCGAACCCTCAATTTGCTTCCGCTCATCTGTAGAATCAGAAATTTGATGAACCCCGCCCCATTTTTGTATTCCTATTCTCACCCTCACATATATACAGTAAGTCATCATATCCACTCTTCACGATAGCATGTCTTCCTATGATGCTACCGCACTGGGCACTGAGTTCACAAAAAGTGAACCGTTGATTATACGCTTTCTATTCCACTCTAGTAGGGTGGAGCGAGCCTAGAAAACTCGTGACTGAGGGAGACATACTATCATACTTGATTGTTCTTGTGAGGATATAGCTGATGATAGACAATGAGTGAGGTTGAAACAGTATTGTCGTCTGAGGAAGTATTGAGGTTGTTGGGGGGAATGCAAACTGCCGTAGAAGCTACTACTTCTTCCGCTACTCCTTTACTCACCAAGTACGTACTTTGTAATCATGCATATATATCCCCTAATGATGCAGAATCCGAAACGATGATCCATCACTAGAGACCTCAAACGGCCTCTCACTACTACTTCTCCGACCACAGCTCCTCCTTCAATCCCTACATAATCTAGTCATCCTCCTCTCCCTGCGCTTAGCATCATCAACGAACCACATTGCCACACCTGTGGATTCGACCGCTGTAACCACTTCCTTTTCAGCTCATCAACGAGATCGACGCGAGTTGGAGGGGGTTGAGGATTTCTTGGATGAGATGAGTGGTGATTTGACCCTGAGTCAGGAAGTTTTCGATAAAGTTAGGGGAATGGAGGGCAAATTGGAGTACCAGATTAAAAAGTTGATTGGGCTAGCGGATGCTGAAGAGAAACGAGGTCGGGAGGTTATTGACGATGCTGAAGAAGGTGAGCGTTTCCCCTGCATTCAAAGAAGGGAAAATCCTGATGACAGATCCCCTATCATTCAGACCCAACCCGGCTGCTTTCGCATCCGCATCATCGAGCAAGAAGACCTCATCTGCTCGACCTTCACGAGACGACGATTCGTCAAAGGACGTCTATAGACCTCCACGAATAGCAGCTGTACCCTACGAAGAACCATCTTCTAGCCGTCGAGACCGAAGAGCACCCGCATTGTTATCCGAATTCGCACATACGATGGATGGTGCCCCCGTCCTAGAGTCCACAACAGGTCTATCAGTCCGACCAGTCCAGAAAGATCGTCACACCAATTCCCTTTCTGCCAAGAGAGCAGCAGAGCTGGAACGAATGGACAAGTTCGAAGAGGAGAACATGACTCGTCTTGTTACTACCAAGAGAGAAGAAAAGAGGAGAAGAGAGGATGAAGCTGCCTTGTCCATGGGTTACGGTGTAGGAGGTACAGGGAGGGGTAAAGGTAGAAGGCAGAATGGGTTGGAGGCAGAGTTGGAGGGTGTGCTTGGTGATAGGCGCTCGAAGGGATTGTGGGAGGGTGTCAAGAAAGATCTCGGTCAGAGGGAGAGTGTATTAGAGAGGGGCAAGAAGAGGGGGAGCGCCCCTACTGAAGTCAGAAACAAGAAGGCTAGGTTCGATAAGGATGTCAAGGGACATGCTAAGAAGGCTAAGCGTACATAGAGTACTAGCTAGAATTGTTGTATCATGCACATTGCACTTGCATTTGAACGGAAAATGGGAGGGAGACGTTTCAGAAATCCTCCTAGAATTGACCTCCACTTTGTCAATTCAAAATTCAAAAGTTGATTTAACCATATACCACCAATTTACACAGCACACTACACCGTCACGATGCCAGATATCGCATTGAAGAATCAGGCAAGCTCTTTCAAGCGAACAAGAACCCTCATTAGACTGACCAGTAGCCCTTCGACTTGGTCTTTCATCCAACAGAGTCGGTTCTCTACACCTCCCTCTTGACTGGAGAAGTCAAAGCTTTCCGATACGATGATGAAACGGGAGAGACTTCTGAGAGTAGTGGCTCATGGACCGCTAGACCCTCGAAGAGAGCCGCTAGAACGCTGAGTATGGAAGAGAATGGGAATGCTTTGTGGATGGGTGGAAAGGGCGGTGGGCTCTTGTACGTCCCATTATCATTTGACTATTTGTGCTCATTTGACAGTCGTATAAATCCTTCCACGGGTGTCATCATGAAGGAATACAGTCCAGCTCATGAGTACGCTGCTCACTCCTGTTGGCGTAAGAAGAAGCTGACTGGCTAGGTCGCCCATCAGTCGAGTTTTGTGTTTGAACGAAAATCTCGTAGCCTCAGGTGACGATGAGGGTGTCATCAAGGTTTGTCTATCTCTCCGATACCAATGGAATAAAGCTGACTCCAAGCTATGGGATCACCGTAAAGAAGATTGCATCCGTTCATACCCTCACCACTTTGACTACATTTCCGATTTTACATACTTTGACGATAAACGACAACTGGTCTCTACCTCGTACGTCCCTCTTTCTTCATTTGATGACAGAACCTGATTGCAAGGGGTGATGGACATTTGTCAGTAGTGGATATCCGTTCGAATAAAGTCGCTCCTATGACTGTTTCCGAAGATCAGGAGGATGAGCTATTATCGATTGTCCAAATGAAGGGAGGTAGTAAAGCCGTTGTGGGCAGTACACTCGGTATTCTATCGGTATGGAATCGGAAATCAGGATGGGGAGATTGTAAGTCCTCTCTCCTAGTCCATAAGATTCGGCTGATATTAGGTGTTGACCGTATACCTGGTCATCCGGCCAGTGTGGACGCTCTTGTTGCTATGACCGACGATGTGATCGCAACAGGTTCAGAGGACGGTATGATTCGAGTCATGCAGATCCTCCCTAATAAATTCTGTGAGCTCGTTTACTCGATTGGCAGGGCCAGGCTGATGTATAGTGGGAGTAATTGCGACCCATGAAGAATACCCAATTGAACGAATGAGGTTGGATCGACGCGCTAAATGGCTCGGAAGTGTCAGTCATGATGAATGTATCAAACTCACCGACGTCGAGAACATGCTAGAGGACAGTGACGATGAAGGAGAGGAGGATGAGGAGATGGGTGAAGCCGATGCTGGATCCGAAAAGGAAGGTGATGAGGAAGAATCGGTCGAGGAGGCCGGCTCAGATGAGGAAGAGGAGGAAGAAGATTCAGACTCGGACGTAGATATGGATGACTCGAAACGATCAAAGAAAGAGGGCGGGAAGAGTGGAATGGGGGATATGGGGCGTACGCACAGGAATGCCGAGGAGGGAGGTTTCTTTGATGACCTGTAATCTCTGTCGTTAACCCATGTAATCTTGCATAGACAACCGTCCACTACCGCTCAGCACAAGAACAAGAATGTCTCCTGTGGTAGTGACCGAGGGACCTCCACTAAACCTTTACTAGAGTACCGACCTCCACTAGTATCCTCCACCATCCCGAGCGGTGTCCCGAAGGCACAGCCTCCCACTCAGCCTTCATCCATCGCCAGGCTGAACGTTTATCAGGAACGCCGCTGACCATGCAGGACGCCGCCTGCAATCCCAGCTCACAACAAGCACAGGCGCGCACGAGTGGGACTTCGTGGATTCGGTTTACGCTCGGATAAACAGTCTACAGACCCTTTTTAAATGTCCGTCTATCCCCCGTTTTTCCATGGAGCAGAGTATGGAAAAATTACTCGGACTTCGGACATCAGGGTTCCCAATTCCCACTGATGTTTATTCTCAGACTTGCCCGGGTGATACCCCGATAAGCAATGAGCGTTAGAGCGGTACGGCGGATAAAATGACCCAGGATTCAGGATCTCAATGGAACGGGTGCCGAGAAGAATACCGGCTTAGCAAGAAACTCTTTACGAAGCGATAAGTCATTAGGTGATCGAGTTTTTTCGCTTGATCAGCTGTGGGACTCGATTTGACGGCCCCGAGATTCGGTCATAGGAGTCTATATGGAGGCTCCTCTGGGCTTTGGTGTTATCTCTTTCCTCATATAATCGGTCTAGACTCGTTGTTTCTCTGACTTGTAATCGTTTTCTTTCTGAGTTACGATGGTCAAGGTTGATATCGTTCTCGATCACTCTAGGATATTCCTATTCCCGGCTTCCGTTGCACTCGGTAGTGAAACGAACGTGATACCACCTGACGATACCACCGTCCGAGGTGAAGTCGTGATCACAACAGAAGAGTACACCCGAATAGGTCCAGTGCGAGTAGTATGGGAAGTAGCTCGGGAGTTGAAGGGCAAGGACTGTTGGGCAAAACGAGATGTATTGGCAAGGTTCGAAAGTGAAGTTACTACGGATGATAGCCATCTAAATCAAGGGGAGACTCGGTGAGTTCAATGACGACTCCAGGATTAGGCTGATAGAATAGATACCTATTTACTTTCCAGATCCCATCACTCCTCCCTCCCACAACCGAAACAGCATTCGACAAGACCTCACATACCCTCGTCGCATCCGTTCTGGATCCCGCACCGTCCTACTGTGCCGAGCTACCCCCCGCGTACGATATTGACCCATCTCCTCGCCGACAAGAATCTTTCAGCTCCCTCTCCGACTGGTCTTTCCCCAATGCAAGTAACGCAAGTCGTCGATCGAGCCTACATTCGACTCCAAGCGGATCTCAGCGAAATAGTATCGAGATTAGCCGTTCAGGATGGTCGACTCCGGCAGATAGTAGGAGATCAAGTCTCGCTATCCCATCTTCATCCCGAAGTAGTTTCTCGATGGCATCAAGCGATAGACCTGAAACAAGGAAGCAGAAGAAGAGCCTTCTCGGTGGATTCCTACGTAAATCGAGCACTCTATCGCAGACCACGACAGATGAACCGATTTCTCAAGTCGATGCGACACCTTCCACCCCCACATGCAATGACGTTGAGCTTGCGGAATGGCTTTTGCCCTCTTCGGGTGCATCGACAAGATCATTGGAAGTCATCAGCTGCCCGGCTGCAAGAGGGGAGATTTGTACGGTCGATTGGATGAAGGCATCGCATACCCCCGGACTGGGTCATTCCCAGAGATACGTTCACAGCAGTATCGTAAGTCCTAAACATTCCATCTAGGTACAAGCTAACCAACAGTTCTCACTAGGATCAGGTATCAATTTCGATTACAACCTATCCGAAATCCCTGCCTCAAGCACAGTCCATTCGATCCGCCTTTCCCTCTGTCAAACGACGAAAGCCGCAAACAGCAACAAAGAAGAAGCAGTCTTCACCCTATTCTCCCGAGGGACAAGTTCTGAAGGGGAACACGTCTGGCGAGGCGAGGTTGCTAGGTCATGGGATGCTCAAGCCCAGAAATCGAAATTGGGCAGGAAGACTATGGGTCCTGTTCCACAAGCAAGTCTACCTGGAGTCGTCATCAATGGATCAGCACTTCGTATACGTACCAAAGCCCGTCTTCCAACACCGATGAACGGCGCCGTACCGACCTCACCCCGGTTGTTAGATAATCGCTTATCTCGAGTCACCCATCATCTGAGAATCGAGACCTTCTACTCGGTCTTAGGGGAGGATGTTTCCGGTACAGCCCTTCCCGTTGATTCAAAATCGAAAGACGGAAGACCGCAAGAAGGGACCATCAGAAGGACATGGGTAGATCACGAAGTCATTATTGGCGCTTGTTGCATCACACCCGAAAATATACTCGTTCCAACCTACTCCGCTTCCTCTATCCCTACCACCTCCATCGCCACGACAGGAGGACGCCTACAAACCAGGACCAAGGGTGAAGACTTCTCCATGCCAAAGACCTGTACCCATACGATCACAACAGAACGGGGCCGTCGAGTATCGGAACAGCACGAAACCTCTGGTGCAGATCTACTCGCAAGCCATGCTCAGATGAATGACTCTCGATGTCTCTGCCTCCACGATGACACCACAATCGCAGAAATGATTGGATCACTCGATAAGCCGAATCAACATCACGTGAATCTCACTCAGATTGATATTGGGGGAATTGTCAAAGCACTCTATGCCCCGGCGGGGGTTCAAGGACAATTAGAGGATCTGGCACCAGTCCAGGATGTTTGGGAACAGCGGTCTACCATTGTAGCATGTTCGTAGTGTACTCATGCATACATTGTTCGCTCCATGACCGAAGCGGGGTTATGAATACATTTAACGATAATGCCGTTGCATTGACTTGGAAGAGGATCCCATTTCGCGTACGCCAAATGGGAATCTCGGACCTAGCCTCGGGCACCGATTCCCGAATCACTTCTTCAACGTCCACTTGCGAAGCCATGCGCATAGCTCTGATAAACGATGCATGGCCATATCAACGGTACGAGTCTAGATTTACAAAGAACTCTCGAACTCCCAATCCTCCTTTAGGTCCTGCTCGACCATCTTCTTGACGGCATCGGAACATGGGCCGAGGGGGTACCTTGCCTGTCCACCGAGTCCTTTCTCGACAAAGTGGTCGAGGGCGTATTTCTATTGATCAGCTTCTGGCAAAGAAATGGAGAAAGAATTGGGCTTACGGTACCCTGTACACCAGCCTTGACGATGATAAAGTCGGATCGTGCAACTACCGGTCAGCTCAAGGAAAAAAGGGATGGAGAAGACAACTCACTCCTGTCCTGGAGGACCATAGCCTCTGCAAGAGCAGCAGCATCACCCTTCAATCCAGCAATAGATTGGTCGTATAGCTTCCTGATTGTCTTGGGGAAGATGTTTCCAGTGCCGGTAATACATCCCTGATGTCGAGAAACAAGAGCTGGCAAGAGGGATTCCGAGAATCCGGGTAGGACCTGGAATTCACCAGTGACAGTTGATTCTTGGAGTCTGGATCCGTGCTTGGAGACGAAAGCCTTTGATTGGGTGTGAACAGCTAGTCGGTGACCTTTACCGATCTTGGCACAGGTCAACTGGTTGTTAGGTCTCATTCTAGTTGCACTTGGGGATGGCGTACCTTGGCACCGAAACAATTTGGGTGTTCGGCAAGCTCAATAAGCTCGTCTGAGGAGAGATCGATACCGGAGGCGGCACCACTGCCATGTCAGTATTCCCCTTGTGAGACGTGAATTATAGACTTACGGGAAGTTGTAGATCATGACGGGGATTGGGGAAGCATCTAGGACCTTCTTGAAGAAACCGAGGATAGATTGTCGGTCATTACCCATAGCGAAAGCGAAGTACCCTTGGAAATCAGTCTCAATCCACACGTTTAGATCAGCTACGACGTACCAGGGCAGATGACAATAGAGTGGGTAGCTCCAGCCTCGGCAGCCTCCTTGGTGAGCTCGATGGTTGTAGCAGCGGATCCGCCTGGCTGTTAGCTTCTGGCCGCAACACGAGGGCGATTGAGCTTACCTCCGGTACCAACAAGCAAAGGTGCATCTTGGAAACCATTGCTGTCAAGAGCCTTTCGGGCGGTCTCAACAGCTGCCTTTCGCTCAGGCTGGGAGAGGTGAGAGGCTGATGTCAGCTGTGGTCCTCGAGATCTTTGTTTAGCTGACTCACCTTCACCGTTGGTACCAAGGAGAACGATACCCTCGCCAGCCTTTGCGAGCCTGACGACTTGCTTAGCTAGGGCCTCGTGATCGATAGATTCATCATCCCTGAAGGGGGTGGTGAGGGGAACGGAAGGACCGTTCGCCCATTTTCTACTTGAGGTCCCGTTGGCTACCATTATGTTTAGAGTCTATTGTGGTGATGATGGATATGATATGAATGAAAAGTGATGGGAATGCTATTATGGTAGTAATCAAATAGAAGAGGGTGATTTTGTATGGTTGAAAGAGAGCCGGTGGGGGATACCGGCCCGATGGTAAGACCGTGAGTTGCCGACCGGTTAACCTGTTTGTAATTTCCTATTCAGGTAGCTGTACATACAGTCAGTTGTTTTACTACTGAACCGTGAATTCGGAGCCTCATAGGCCCATCACTGCCCCAATCACGCTCGATCACCCCGTACAGCTCGTAGAAGGATCGTGAAACTCAAAATACTATACTCTGGCATATGCTAAACCGCCCCTGAAATATCATGTACTTTCCTCAACCTCAACACCCGCCTGGCTCGTCCTCGTCAACAGGTAATCAACGGGTAATTCCACCTCCATCGCGATTATCTCCGCCGCCCGGAACTTCCGTAGAAGACCTCATTGCATCAAGTGATATAACTGGCAAAGGCAAGAAGAAGAAGGAGGATGCACCAAAGAGGGGATATCGAGCTTGTGTTCATTGTCGCCTGAGAAAAGCGCGCTGTGATTTGGGGGACGTCAATTCGCCCTCGGAACCGCCTTGTACGCGGTGTAGACGGGAACAGAGGAATTGTGTTTTCCTTCCAAGTGTTAGTAGGCCCCCATAGGCATTGACCAATCAAGCTGATGGTAGAAACGTCGACGGAAGAATGGCGATGACGATTCGGACGCGTATGGGGAACCCGAGGATTGGAAACCACCCGGAATGGTGGAGTCAAGCCAAGACCAATCACAGCAGCAGACCGGGGCAATGCAGACATTTCAGCCTCAGTCTACCCAAGAAGCATCGACATTCAACGGCGTGAGTGCAATGTGAAGGATGTGAGCTGATAGAAGTGGACCGACGGTCTCGATACCAAAACTTTTACACCCATGTTCTCCTTTCCGCTTCCTCAAACACACAATGGAACCATCATGCCCAACATGACTCAACTCCCACCAAACAACTCTACTATCATCGACAATGCCACGCCGGCATCCCAGCCGTCAGTACAATCAGTCCAGTCGATACCGGAATCCTCAAATTCCGGCCATTCACCAGGGAGTCGTAAACGCCGGCGAGAAGGAGATGGAGCGAGGCGGATCGTTGTCGCCAATTTCAGTAACGAGACGGATGCCCTGGAGATTCTCGCCAATGCAGCTACCGATGACAAGAAGGATGGAGATAGTCTGCCTAATGACAAGGGGCCTGGAAGGAAGGTCACATTCGAGGACAAGGCGGGGGCGAGACTAGAGGATTTCGCATTAGTGAAACAGGGTGTACTGGACGTCAGTAGGCTGGAAGTACTGGTTCGCGTGTTTTTTGAGCATCATCATCCCGCACTGGTAAGTTTAAGCTCTTGAGCCCCCAGTCAAGTAGCTGATTTAGACCAGCCCGTCTTCCAAACCGCCCGTATACCAAAGACAAGCGCACAGCTCGCCCATCTATGCCGTACCGAGCCATTCCTGATCTCGGTCCTGGTCGCTGTAGCATCTGCCCATCACCCTGACCTCGGTATGAAGGATATTCACGAGAAAACGTGGGCTATCATCCGAGATGCGATCGAAGATTACACATTCAGCGGTTCTTCGACTACTGTAGGATTCGTCGAAGGAGTCTTGCTATTGGCCGAGAATCTACCCAGAGAAGTCTCACGCCGGACATCAGAACTACTATCGGGAGGGGATGATGCAGTCGGCCTTCACGGTACCGAAAATCGAAGGAGTTGGGCTTTGACGGGTCTAGCGATCCGAGCCGCGTATGGACTTGGACTTGACCAGATTGCAATCGAGATCAACGAGGCGGAACGCACAGCAGATGTCGAACGAGCCAGATCAACGTGGACATGGTGTTACCTATACGACAGAACGATAGGCCTACGAACAGGTCTCGCGTTCTGGTCTCGAGGCCCTTCGCTCTGTTTTGTGGGATACTCGCATATTTCACAAACTGGGGAAAGGGCGGCTGTGGCCAACTTCCCGTACATGTTGAACCATGGACCATCTTCGCCGAACGCCAATGAAGATACCGACTCGGCGAGTCTGATGCAGGCATTGGTGGAATTGACGCAGATCATGACGAATGCGCATGATATCCTGTATCCGAGCAAGTCGCGTACAGATATCTTAGTCAGGCAGGGAGAGTACTTCAAGGTCAGTCATTTTCACACCTGGATAAAGCGAGTGCTAATTCGCAGTTTCTTGATTCCTTCCACCGAGCTCTACAATCCTTCAAAACAGTCTGGCTCCTGAAGAAATGGAATTCGGCATCACTCGAACAACTTTGCTGGTGTACATACCACTTTGTTCGGCTTTACGTATCAAGTTTCGCTTTCCAGGCACATGTCCAGCGAGCTCAGACCAGAGCAGAGGCCGAAGCCACCGAGAACAAGGGAGAAGGACGTGACAAGGGTGTGCAGCTGTTTCCCAGGGGTAAGTCGCTCCATCTTCTGAGCCATGTTAACATCCAGGATCAGCTACATCACCAGATGCTTTGTACATCTACGAGTCGATTGACGCTGCCACCGAGATTCTCGAGATTTGCTTGAAACTTGGACAAATGGGAGTTTTGCGATATCTACCCTCGAGATATCTCATGAACTTTGTCTATGGCGGTGTATTTGCTCTGAAAGCTGGATATTCCGGCGCAACAGCTCAAAAGGATATGGTCAAGTGAGTCAGTCTCTTTCACCTGTGTCTACCTGCTAATGGGTCAGGACTCGCGAGATGGTCGATCATGTTTGCGCTACTCTTGTCCTTGCCTGTCCCGATCGTGATCACGCGGCATCTCGATATGGGCAGATGCTTCGTATGCTATCCAAAAAGCTCGAGCAGCTAGACGCTAGTGTAAGTCGATCTGACTTTCGCTCTATCGCAACGCTGATCTGTGTAGGCCGTCCCCTCTCGCTTCCCCTCGCCAGAACCTCAAGCTGCTCCCGAGATGCCCTCCGCGACATCATGGAATTTCGACATGCCCCAACAACATGCCACATTATCGAATCCATTCCAGATGACACCTATTGCGTCCGGCCTGGAACAACAGAACAATGGCATGGACCCTTTCGCAGGCTTATCGAATGCACCGCAAGGTGCGGACGACTTGTTCAACTTCGACGTTGATGTACGATTTGATCTTGATGGATTTTGGGAAGATTTCACATTGGGAGAGGGTAGTGGTTTCCCTTTCAGATGATTCTAGAGATACTGCAGTTGTATATGGCCACCTTATTAGTGCGCAATGTTCAAAATTAGATTCGCTTGCATATGCATTTGCATTGAGCATTACAAGATCAAGCTTTATTGACATCCTCAACAAGCCGCGCTTGAGCCAAAATGTTCTCTATGAACGTCATATAGTCCCATCCGATCGCATCTGCCGCCATACCTGTAAGAGCAGTCTGCTCATCTCTACCTGGACGTCCCGGGCCTGTCACATTCTAGTAGGTCAGCTTACTGAGCCGGTTGGATGTTTGAGGAGCTGACCGGTTTCGAGTTGACATCAAAGATCACAAAGTCGCCTTCTGAGCCTGATCTTCGCCTAGCATCGATCCTCATGGGACCGAATGCCTTGCAGTGGGCTCCAATGATAGCGCATCTATCTTGGACAGTCTTGTATGCTGGGTCCTGGGAGGCTTCCTCTTCTGGAACCACTTTGGAGTTGGCGGTGACGGGTATCAGACCTGAATACGGTGCGATACCTACGTATCAGCTGATGTGATTGGGGTTAATGTACCATTCTTGTGACCTATACGTCGTACGACTGGCAGCGACCAGTGTGTCTCCTGCTTGCCTACACCAGTGTAGCTCCCCGGAGGCATGACCGTCACCGTTATCTCTTCCCCGTTGCAATACTCCTGGTTCCGTTAGCCGAGCTTGACTGGATCCAAGAATGGACTCACTTCGACTAGGACGGCATCAGACTCTGCGAATAGAGTCTTGATGTGATCCTGGAATCCCTTCTCATCTTCGATGACCGCTACCCCATGACTCCCTCGGCCTCTGATAGGCTTCAATATCCTCGGCCAGCCAATTCCATCTTGCTCCAGCTTCAAATCCTCCATATCGTCCTTGCAGACAATCCTAGATTTTGGAAAAGCGGTCTCTAAACCTTCCTGTGAGGCTAGCCACAGATTGGTGTTGGCTTTATCGTCCCATCTTTCCGTCAATTTGGGACTCTGCCCCACCATCCTGATGCCTTTCAACTCATCATTCATAGTGACCAGAGGATGTTGGGAATGTAGTACGGTATTGGCGTATAGGGTATTGGCCCCGAGTTTGATGGCTTCACGAATACCTTGGACGGTATCGGGGAAAGTCCAGCTTTTGTCGTCTGCTGGATCAGGGTGTGGGGTGGGAGTGATGACGGTCCTTCCAGCTCTTTGGAGTGCATAGCCTAGATCTGAGCCACTGTCGGTGTATCCTATTCTGTTCAGCTACGGGGATATTGGCGATATGAACGAGGACGTACCTCCTGGCTTAAATGGCTTGACGACACCGCCGACAGCTGGTGCTGGACCGCCCTGGTGTATAATAGCCGTCTTGAAATCTTTCAAGGCTTGCTGTGTCATTCTAGTTCTGTTCATGCTGCTGTAGACATGCTATCGCAAAGAACTAGATGGTATATATACACAGCAGCTCCAAGGTGGGGGTTGATCTTCGGTCGAACAGATCCGAATGGACCACCTCCACTTGACCCAAAAAGGATCACAAGGTGTCACGGAAATAATCGGTCATACGAATGCATCGTTATACAGATACACAAACTACACATAACTACTGCCAGGCCCTTCTTCGGCCGCTTTCGGTCAACACTCTATGCTTCACTCAGGCATTACTGCCGATATGCTCTTCAAACCACTAAACTCATCAGCTACATGTGCTGTATCACGCTAGACCGGACCTACCTCTTGCAAGAACTTGGCTGAATCCTTTGGTGTCCTCTTCTTGGTATCGTAGTCGACGTGGACTACACCGAATCGAGGAACGAGCCCAGAGTCCCATTCGAAATTGTCCATGAATGACCAGGCTAGGTATGACCTCACATCCACCCCGTCTTCGGTGGCAGCTTGGAGGACAGCGTCGAGGTAGCCATGGTAGTATCTTGTTCGGGCAGCATCATCTACTCATCAGCTTCTGGTTATGTGTCTGTATGAGGTCACATACGGACGGCTTCCTCCACTGGCAGGTCCCATTCACCCTTGGGAGCGATACCCTTTACATCAGCTATCTTTCTCGGCAACAAGTCTACAGACTCACGTTCTCGGTCATGTAGATGGGAAGCTTGTATCGCTTGTAGAGGTAATTCAACATCGCTCGAAGACCCCATGGGACATCTCGAAGCCAGTCAAGGGATGCTGTCGGTCAGTCAAGTCTCAACCGGCTCGCGGCGGGCTCACACTCTGGACCCAAGAAAGTACCGTCAGGAAGCTCGAAGCCCTGGTGGGCGTTACCATTACACTCGTCGCCGATATTGCCAGCCTTGATAGCATGACATGTGTAGAACTGTTAGTCAGTTCCCAGTCAATAGGCCCAGAAGTGATGCTCACATTCATGCCGTAGAACTGTCAGGTCAGCTTCAACTATACCTCTAGTTGGGGGGGACTTACATCTGAACTTCCGTGTACTAGAGCCAGCTCCTCATCGGTGAAGGTAGGTAACCTATCTCCGAGCATCTTCTTCATGGACTCGGGGTAGTGACCGAGGTAAATTGGGTCGGCGAACCATCCGACAGCAGCATCCATCTTATCCTGAGCCGCTTGAACATCTACACCGCATCAGCTCGCACCTTACACTCATAGCCGCCGTCACTCACTCTCTGGCGAATCATCGTATGGAACCACCCAATCTCCATTGAGAGTGATACCGATGGTTCCTCCACTACTTGGCTTGAACTCATCCCTGTACATTTTGACGACATTGGCATGGGCAATCATGACGTTGTGGGCAACAATCCAAGGCTCGGTCGTACTCTGATGAGCACTGTGATTGTCAGCTTCATGCCTACCGGTGAAGGATGGACTTACGGAGCGAATCGGCCCATGCTGTAACCGAGAGCCGAAACACACCAAGGCTCGTTGAAGGTCAACCAGTGCTTGACCCTATCGCCAAACCTCTCGAAACAGAGACGAGAGTATCGCATAAAGTCCTTGGTGCTTTCTTCCTTGTTCAACCATCCTCCGTAGTTGTGGTACAGTGCCTCGGGCAGATCCCAACTATCGCATCAGCTCTGGTATATTACATTGTGATGAGACGAACTGGTAGAGCGTAATGAAAGGGGTCATGCCGAGCTTCAAGCACTCGTCAATCACAGAGTTGTAAAATGCGATACCCTTCTCGTTGATAGGGTCATGCCTTCCACCGAGAGGAATGATTCGAGCCCATGCTAAGGAGAACCGGTAGGTGTTGGCTCCGTAAGACTTCATCACTGGACATCAGCGTCACCGATAAAGTGACCTGGTGAGACTTACGAGCAAGGTCCTCCTTGTACATCTCAAGGTGGTTACACGTATCATAAACCTTAGATCCATCTGCAATGGCTCCGTCTCTATCGCAAAGCATGTCCCAGATCTATGCTATCAGCTACAACCAGCGGACACGCCACAACAGACTCACAGATCGACCTCGACCGCTAGCCTCCTCCTTCTCCTTTCCACCCCCCTCAATCTGAGCTGAGGCAGTTGCAAAACCCCACATGAAATCATTCCTCAATCCCCCCTTCGAAGCCCCATTCGCCTGTAATTGAGGTTTGTCCCCAGAGGCAGGGTCATAGGGGACTCGAAAGCCCAGCTTGTTGATATCGGCAGCGGATGGAATTGACATGATGCTTGTTGTATTTGACTTTGATCACTGGGCTTAGATGCCCGAGCTTGCTCTTCTTTATACGTCGAGACAGATACATTGCTAGATCGCTTCTTGTGAGCCGAGAATTACCCATATCCTCCGGTCTCCGATATGCTCGCCTATGAGATAGCCCGCAGGGGTAAAGGGGTAACAGGGGTGAAGGCAAGGGAAGGCAAGGCTGGGTCTAGTGACCCCTCATAGTCACACAAGGTACAGGATCAAGAGAGGAATGTGGGCAAGATCCAAGGTACAAGGCTCGGCACATTTTGTGATTCGGCGAGGTTAAATTAGCCGCACAATAGCCCGCACCTTCAGTTCACCCATGCGTCTCGATCACAATACGGACAACGCAAAGACACTTTATACTATTTTGCAGGATACATGCATGCAGCTACAAGATCTACCATTCCCTGGGAATACCATCATCACCTCGGAAGATGGGGTTCGACCATGCATCGAGCTTGGCAGCCTCTGCAGCCTCGGCAATAATCTTCTCCTCGTCCAGCTCAATACCTAGACCTGGGGCGGTCAAGAGTTCAATGGCTCCGCCCTTGACGTCAAAGACTTCTGGGTTCTTCATGTAGGTGAAGAGATCGAAGCCACCGGTGTTGTAGTGCATCTTCCAAGACATCTCGCAGACGACGAAATTCGGAGTAGAAAATCCGATATGTAGAGATGCAGCGAAGGCGAGCGGACCGAGGGGGCAATGAGGAGCGACACCGATGTCGTATGCCCTGAGATGTTAGCTAGCGGCCTGTAGTCTACACCTGGAGGTACTTACTCAGCCATGGTCGCGATCTTCTTGGTCTCACTAATACCACCAGCATGTGCGATATCTGGCTGGATGATGTCGATACAGCCAGCCTCGAAGTAAGGTCGGCAGTCAAGACGTGTAAAGAGTCGTTCTCCGAGCTGAGGGGTCAGCTTGGTTCGATCAAGAAGCTCGGGTCAGACTTACAGCGATAGGAATGGTGGTCTTGTTATACAGATCCTTGAGCTCATTGACGTGACCGGGTAGCAATGGCTCTTCGATGAAGAGGGGTCGGTGAGGCTCGAGAAGCTGGGTAAGCTGCTTGGCCATACCCTTGTGAACTCGCCCGTGGAAGTCGCTGGACATCAGTGAATGGACAAGCTGAGAAAGTGAGAGACTTACAGTCCTACATCAAGACCTATCGACTTGACTTCGGCGAGTCGCTGAACGGTTGCATCAAGTGCGTGGGGAGAATCCAGCCATCCAAGCTAAAACATCAGTATTTCGTATCATGAGCTTTTAAAAAAAAGCATACAGATTCTACGGCCTATGAAGTTAGCTCTTAATCGCTCCGTGAACTACGGACACTCACGTTCATCTTGACCCGAGTGAAGCCTTGCTCCTTTCGGACTTTAGCCTGCGCCAATACATCACTAGGTCTATCTCCACCAATCCAACCGTAGACGTCACACTTTTCTCTGCACTTTCCACCGAGAAGCTCCCAAACTGGTACGCCGAGGATCTTGCCTTTAATATCCCTAATTGTCAGCGTGATACTCCAGGAGAAGGATGTATGCTTACCAAAGGGCGATATCAATACCGGACATGGCAGACATCAGGACTTCACCACCTCGGTAGAATCGATGACGATATAGGTAAGTGTAGATCTAGAGAGTCAGCATGATCCCGAATGCAGGATTTATAACTACTCACCTCTTCAATGTTCATAGCATCCCATCCAACAAGTCTGCCTTGTCAGCAACTATGTCTCGACGAATAAGGCATGCTTACCTTCGAGCAATATCCTTGAGAGATCCCTGAACAGCCTCAGTATGACCCTCAAGTGTTCCCTCTCCCCACCCAACAACTCCGCCTTCAGTCTCGATCCTCACGAAAAGCCATCTTGGTCGAACGTAGTAGCTGTTCGATCAGCCAGGCAGCAGCTGACTAAAGGAATGACTCACTTTTCGACCTTCTTGATCAGATGGGGATTCTTCTTGCTGTCTGCAGTGAATGTAGCATGTGGTTTTGCGGGATAGTGTCGCTGGATACCCTTGGCGTACTTGGAAGCGAGCTCGTCTGGAGGAAGGTAGGTAGCCTCTTTTCGGGAGTGTTCAGAAGCTACGGTAGTCTCACCGAGAGGAGCGGGGGAATTGGCATCAGGTCCAGACATTCTTGTTGGTTATTATATGCCGATTGTTGGGGTTTGTGAATGTATAGAGTGAACAATGAAGCTAATAGAAAGTACCCCTTGTATATAACGAACGACGTTACAGCCGTTCAAACGTTATTAGACGCCAGGAAATACCGGGCCGGACCGATTGGAGATGTTTACCGCGAATTACCGATGTCCGTTAGTCTCCGCTCGGACATTGGATAAATCAACATTATGTGCATGGGATACTCGCTACTACTCTAGGCGCGCCCTTCATATATCGTACTCGTTGGGCTCGATAGGCTCAGCAGGCTCAGCAGGCTCAGACGTCTCTACTGCGCTTCCATCGCTGACCGGCGACCCAGACGTCTCTACCGAGGTCGCAACACTACTGGTCGATGAGACCGCTTGTTCGATTCCCGAAGCGATACTTTCAGTCTTGGCTTTGAAGCGATCGGCAGCAGTCCTTGCGGCCCACAACATGCCGAGGAAGCTTTGACCCTCAGGAGAGTGCCCCCCGGGAGTCACCTCAAACCCGTTGTTCCCAGAGGGGTCGACAACCTATCGGTCAGCCATGCTTGGATTTTGGACATACCTGGGTCAACCAGCCGTCTTCTCCCAGCTTATTGATTACTCCCCCGAAAGCTACCTCGACCTTGTCTCGCATGGCTTGGTCGACCGCGTTTGGTGCGATGACCGAATATCGATAGAACGCGGCGAGGACTAGAGCTGTGCCTGCGGATTCACCTTGATCTAATTCCGTCAGCAATGCGAGCAGTATCCAAGGTCAGCAAAACTCACCATGGGTCGTGGCATTCAACATGTTGTTGGGTAGGAGGGACTCGTCCTGACAATCAGCTCCCGTCTGAGCAGACACTTACGTTGATCTCTGCGAACAATGCTTTGAAGACTTTGCCAATTTCTGCCAAACGAAGTTCCATGTCTGTTTTGAATTCTTCCTGTTTGCCGGCAGCGTGGATTGACGCGATCTATTGGATCAGCACAATATCGGACAGTGGATCAAGTAGGACTTACAACACGCATCAACCCATACGTCATCCAGCCATTGCCTGTCGCCCAATACGGGTATCCCCAATCTTCATTGACGTGTCGGTAGATGTTATTTTCTTGGTTCTTGTCTATGTTCAAAATATAACCTGATTCGTTTCTGAACTGGTTTATAGCGTCCCACAACAAGTCGGTAGAATTGGCGGCCAAGCCAAGATCTGAGGTAAGCACAGTCTCTCTCACCCTTGTTGCTGGACTCACGAGCTAGGAAAGGTGGAATCATGTATCCCATATCTGCCCATATGGCGAAATTATCCAATCTCTGCGAGTATGCTGATCATCAGCTGAAATTCAGCATAGAATGACGACTCACTGCCATCCTCTTGAGGCCCAAGAGTGAGGTTCAACTTCTGATTCCCTACAGCCCACGCGTATTCCTCCGGCTTCTTGAATCCACCTCGTTCCTTGACTTCCTTCCTATCCGCCATCTGGGCCATCAACCACACAGCGGGCCCGAGAGAGCAGGCGTCGCCCTGGGCTCCGTCTGCAGGAATAAGACCCAAGTTCTTGACTGGGAAAGGTGGGGTTTCCGATAGGTACTCGGCAAGCCAGTCTTTCCCAGCCTCTTCTTGAGTTCGTGATGCGTTCTTGGTGGTCGTCTCGTCTGGCGATCCCGACCAGTCGTATTCGACCATAGCAGCTTTGGTGATTTCAAACACATCCCAAGGGATAGGTCGATCTCTGACTGCCGATCCATCCCATTCGAAAGGGGTAAAGTGAGGGTCGTACGTCTCCAACAGTGACTGTTGCAACGTGCCAATTTCCCATGACTTTGTGGAGGAGGACTTGGCGTTGGCGAGAATTTTGGGCAAAAGACGAGTGAGCTTGACCATAGCAGGTGAAGCATCGGGTGCACAAGAAAGTGTGGCAAAGGAGTCGGTAATACCAGCGGCGCTGAGGTCGAAGGTCGCAGGCTGTGGAAGCCCGCATACCACTGCGAGGTTGGCAACGGATAGCAATGCGATTTGTCGTATCATGATGATAATTGTCCAATGTAAACAAAGAGGGGATGAAGGACAGCTTTATATATCAGCAGTATAGCCAGCTGAAACTGCAGCAGTTGCTCAAATACCTTTGGTCACCCCTTGAGCACACATCTACCCCTTGCTCCTCGGTCACTAGTCTTGAAAATTGCTTTTAGATCCTTTATCAGTTGTAGAGCGTCAGGGTTAAGGTCAATAATTTGGCTTACATCCTTTGTCCAGAGATGAAAATCTGAATCAATCTGTTTCAGCTTCAGCTTGGACCTGTGTGTGTGTGTGCGAGCATTGCGTCATGGGTGCACCTGGATCAGGGATAATTAGCATAGCGTGCATAGCACGGTTTCGACTGATTATACAGGTGCCTGATCTACAGACTGCTTATACTTGTATCTTGTCTATAGCTGTAAATCCCAAATCAAGAAAAAGTCCTCTCCACATAGCAAGAAAAAGAAACGGAGAAATTGACACTCTTCATCTGGCCGCGGCTGACCTAGCAGCCCACATCATTCCCAAGAAAGCTTGCCCTTCCGGCGAGCGTAGCGTATTGTTGTCGGGGTGAACCAAGAACCCTTGGGATCCCATTGGATCGACCACCTTCGAGTCAGCCATACACTTGAGATCACAGAGAGAGACTGACCTGAGTCATCCATCCTTCATCATTGACCTTTGCCATCACTCCGTCAAAGGCTCGATCACATGCCTCGTTCATATCGGCAGTCGAGAGCCAAGGCGCAAGCTTTCGGAATCGGTAGTAGGCAGCGACCACAAGGGCGGTCGAAGCAGATTCACCGTGTACTGAAGATCAGCAAGAGGATAGGGCAGCAAGCGGGTCTCTCACTCAGTTTAGCATCGGTCTCGAACATGTAATTTGGAATGAGGTTCTCGCTCTGTATGGCGTCAGTCATATGATTGCTGAATGAGTGGAAGAAGCTCACATCCAATTGCTTGAAGAGGGAGGCAAAGACACCGGCAATCTCGCTTTCCATGGGACCGATCCTATCCCACAAGACACCAGCCTCGCCAGCAGCAAAGGTTGCGGCCAATGTCCTCATCATTCCCATGGCCATCCATCCGTTACCGGTACCCCATGACCTAGGGTCAAAGTCGTTGACGTGTCGGTATAGTTGTCGAGCAGGGTCGTATAGGGCTGAAGCCTCTAGCTGGTATTGCTCGAGTGACATGGCTAGGAGGTTGTGGGTGTGGGTAGTTGTGCCCAAGTCTATGGGGTCAGGCAAAGGCACCGCATGATGATGGCTGAGGACTTACATGACAAGAAAGGGGGGATCATGTATCCCATATCGGACCAGACCTGGAAGTGGTCTTCTCGCATGGAGATTGTGTCTGTAGATCAGCACATATTCCGAGAGACAGCAATGGACGCACTGTTGGAATTTCGGCTGGGCTCCTCTAATAGATAACGCAACTGGTTTCCAACAGCCCAAGCATAGTCCTCCTTTGGCCTCAACCCATATCTGCTTCCAAGGTCATTCCTATGTGCCAGCTCGGCCAACATCCAAACTGCTGGTGCGATGCTCGCTGGGTCTCCCAATGATCCGTCGCCGTTCACCAGGGGCCTAAATTGTAGAGGGGTTGGGGAAGTCTCCGACCAAAGGAAGCGCGACAGATCGTCGACTTGTCCAGCGCCTGACCAAGATGGACATCCAGACCAATCGTAGTCGGCGATGGAAGCGAGAGTAACCTGGATTGCCGCGTCTGGCCAAGCATTGTTGAATGCCGAGTCCGTGAACTCGAATGGACTCAGCGAAGGATCGTAGACTTCGAGCAGGGCCTGGGTGAGACTTCCTAGCTCCCAGCTGTGCGTGGTGATGGAGATGGCATTGGTGAGGATAGTCGGGAGGAGTTGTGTCAGGCGGTGATATGAGTCGCTGTTGACGGACCATTGGGCGACGACGGGGCTGACGGTAGGGGTAGGCGGTGTGTATCGTTTGCTGAGATCACGATGACGGCGACGGTCGGCATGTCGTGTAGGATGCGAAGCGGCAAAGAGTGGCAACAGCGGCACCAGACAAAATAGGCGGAGGAGCATCGTTATTTATTGAATGACAGTGATTGTAAAGAGTGTATTTGGCGTCGCGGTACCACAATGGATATGCTGAAGGCCTTCTCACTGCACAGCAGAAGTATTGTTTGGCAAGATGGACAAAGGGATGTATGGATTGACCAAAGAAGTGTTGAATCAAGCCGAATAGCAAGGGGCTGAAGGAGTCTCAAACAAGACAAAAGGAGGTTTTGTCTGTTCTAAATAATGCCAAGACAATCCTTAATTCTTGGGCTGGACCATCCCATGGTTTCACTCGAGACATACGCCAAGATCCCACTTGCTCAGGCCTTCGAGTTTCAGACACAGGCTTCCGTAGGTGGCGCGAAGGTCCGAGCGAGAAGTATACATGAGAGGAAAAACAGCATCCTCCGGGCTGATGAGCATTTTGCGTACTCAAAACACGGAGATCTTGCTCCAATTTGTGTAGATGTCAAAAGACGCGTCGCGCGTCGCGTCTGATCTTGCGCTAATCTGACCGGACGGGTGAGTACTCTTGGGAGAGCGAGAGCAACGGAGAAGTTATCAGCTATCAGATGGTAATCACGGACAGCGCGAGAAGGCCTATGCAAACACACTCTGCATGACAAAGTTGCTCAGCGCTTGGACCGTCGCCAGATTTTGGTCGAGATACGTGATGACCTGGATTACACTGACAATGCATGACAGCTCCCAGCGATGAATCGAGTATGTTGTGCAATGTTTGACACCTACAGACGATACATGAATGATGCATCAACAAGATGCAAAGGACTGGTGGACAAAGTGCACGGTTGATGTGGGGCACCCAAAGTTGGTGGATTACCCTTCCGCGGAGTGTCGCTAGATGACTGTCATTCACTCATCTACATCATCAGACATACATATTGAGCCCGACTATGGAAGAAAGAATCAGGAAGAGCAGTGAAGGGAGTGGTATGGGAAGGCAAGAGGCGTACACTGGGTAGGTACATTTCGACGGTATCCGATGTCACGGTAGCCCGTATCCCCTGAACCCCTTCCAAAGGACCTCGCCAACTCCCTCTTCTCCGTCTACCCTGACACCGGCTACATGACTGGACATGCTGATCCCAGTGGTACTCTTCGACCATCAGGCGAATTGCAAGATCCGCGTCAACCAGTTCTGGACCTACCTCCCCAACGATCTCTCACCCCCATCAACCTCGGATTCTCTATGCCTAGCACCCCCGTTGAGAACCGAAACGACTCCCAGAGAGGACAGAGGCAGGCTGATCGTGGTTATTCAGTTCCCATTCAATTTACTCGACCTGATCCCCGACGACCGGTGCCCAAGCAAGCTCGAGAGGCGAACGAGAACGCCCATTCCACCAGGGATCCCAGCCAATCCTCGACTGGAAGCAGCATCTCGAAGCTTGACAAGATCGACAAGACATCCTCTGAATGGGAAGTTTTGAGCGATGCAGACTCTAGATTGAATGAGGGAGAGGCTGTGGATGTGGAAGAGCTTCAGAAGAAGGTCGATAAGCGGTTAGTTTCTCCTTTGTCGCGATAGGATGGAAGCTGAATTTATCAGACGATCAAACTTCCAATATCTGGAGGACGAGTTGAATGCGCTCAACGCTCGGATCAAGGCTGCTGAGGAAAGAGCGGAAGGACTCAAGAGGGCGCATGCGCAAAGCGGATTGGCTTTGGGCAGTAACGAAACACACCAGCAGTAGATCTGCGAACTAAGACGTGAGTACTACTGCTACCTGATCGGTATGTCTTCAGCTAACCCCCTTGCAGATGGACGACAATCACGAACCCCGACACACATGTAAACCTTTGAATCCTTGTGTAATGACACACGACATGTATCGTCTATGACAGCTCACGATCACCGCCGAGACAAGCAAGATCAAAGGAGTGTGCCACATCATTGCAGCTCACATCGTACTTGGCGATATACTGAGTCCTTTCACCCCATCTCCTGCGAGGCTGATCACCCCTTGATTGCAATACTGAACGACAGGGCACTGAACGCAGCTTTTTCTTCAACAACTCTTTTCAATCAAAATGCGCATACTACGCTTAACTTCTCTACTATTGACCACACTACCAGCTGCTCTCGGTGGATTCTTTGGCGACGACGACACCTCAAGTAGTAGCGGGTCCTCATCCTCTTCATCCGGCGGCACAGCCTCGCCCTTCTCCACGACACCCGGCAACGGCTCTCTTCCAGGATCAATCAACACCCCCGAAGTCGCCTTTCTCCTCACCCTCCAAACAGCTCAGATCTCCTCCATGTCATGCCTGATTACACTATTCAACATGACCACCCAGCCAGTCGGGACGTGTCTCGGTCTCGTCGATCTTGCCGGCTTAATAGTGGGCACGGATTTGGACGGGATGCCTGTCGACCAGCGAAGCGGAGCATTCAGCGATCAATTGACTCTGTACCTTGGGACCGCATGCCAATCCCTTGGCTGTACAGACCTCGATATATCGGACGCATCTCAGCAGCTCGAGCAGAATTGTGGGGGACAGGAAGTCGATCTCGTCCGGGTTCTCAGAGCGGTTTTAGCGGGCTACTCGACGAGCTATATGACGCTCGCGTGTATGGTGCAATTGTGAGTGTCATGATCGAGACGTCAGATTGTCATCGCTGACGACCGAAGCAACGGAACGGCCGAGAACTGCCTGCCCAGCGTACTGGCGACATCGCCAGTCGCCAATACAAATACCTTCTTCAACAACCTTGCCTCGGGACACGAACTCGCGCAGTATGCCGACAGTGTCTTCAAGGCAGCACAATGTACGGGTTGCATGTACGAGATGTACAAAGCAGCGTATGTCCCTCCAACCTCACTAAAAAAAGGCAATCACTTACCCAATAGGGTTTACACGACATCTGCCATTAGGGGCAACTCTCTCACGTCAGACTTTGGCGGTCATCTTGAAACCTGCCCCGCTTCTGTTGGCGGTATCCCGAATTGGCCAGATGTACAAGATCAGCAAATACCCAAATCTCTTCAAGTCAGCCAAAATCTGAATCAGAACCAAGCCGGGTCTTATAGCGGGGCGAGTATTAGTATGGATATGGACTGGTGGCGTATATGGCTGGGGGTGATGGCGCTGACTGTCGTGCGGATGACAATGACTGCGATGGGGGATGATCCAGTAGACTTGTGTTTCACTTAGCTCATGTACTCGACCAATCTCCAAAGCGCACTCATCTTACTGAGACCAGTGAATCCAGGATAAATGTTGTAAGCCACAATCAGACTTACATGCCGACGATGTCTGTTAGTCTTCAGTAACATCATCACTTGGTCTCACTTGGCTGAAACACATTCACCGTTCATAAGCCATTCACCAAGCTTTTGAGGTTCACGCTTCCTTTGACCTCCTAGTCGACTACGTTTGAGTCTCTCGAACCTTTGACTCGAGGCTTCGCCTTGGAGCTGGGTCAGGGGTATATCATGCCAGGACGCTCCCTTGCTGTACTCTCTCACTCACCACACTATCCACCCCTTCCACCACCACTCTACCACCCCTCCACATCACATCTCACAACGTCCCGAAATCAATACTCTCCACATCCCATCACAACAATCATTACTTCACCGTCCCCCGTCACGTTACACGAACTCTCAGCATGCTCACCAACCTTCCTATTCTCACTATCTCAATCTTAGCCCTGATGGGTGAGATTGCGAAAGCAGACATTACTCTCAAACTCACCACTCGGGCTGAACAGACTGCCCCAATGCCTCGGACCCTTGGAGCTGGTAGATCCCGACCCAGGCGCCAGGATTCAGCCTTCGACAGTGAGATCGAGTCCCGTCAAGCTGGTCCAGATACTATGTCCTCCTTTGCACATACGCCAATTCCTCTCGACAACCAAGCTTCTGGAGGAGCCATCTACACCGTTGATATCGAGATCGCTGGTGTCACCTTGCCTGTCTTGGTAAGTTTGAGAGCGCTATGAGGTGTCGGATGCAAGGGACTGACCGCAGATTGATACTGGCTCCTCGCAGTTCTGGGTTGCATCCCAGGATTGTCCTGATTGTACCGCAATCAACAAGACTGGAGCGCCCATCACAATCCCAGCCGACTGCGGAAATACCACCATGTTTTATAGTAAGTATGCCGCTATCTGGGCCTCACTCTGACATGACAGTTTCTGGCGAGGTCTCTGGCTGCATGGTCACCCAAGATGTCAAGATCGACGGGTATCGTCTACCTGCCCAAAAGGTGGTCGCTGCTCGAGAGCTGCGCGGCGCTCTCGGGACTCAGCCATTTCCATTGAGGTACCTCAGCTCTTCACCCATGGTTATCGTCAGGTGTCAGCTTACCTTTATAGCGGTATTGTGGGCTTGGGACGAGGAGTGAGTGGTTCAAGGTGGCCAAGAGGCTGACGAGATAGTCTGAAGACGGTCTTTTTGGCGCTCCACTTATCCAGCGGCTGAAGGATTCAAACCAGATCGATGCAACAACAGTCGGGTTTTACCTCAACCGAGATTGGCAGACTGGTGGAAGTGAGTTCATGGTATACGATGATACTGACTTCTGTAGCAGGCGAGCTCACCTTTGGCGATGTCACCAAGTCGTAAGTGTGCGGCCGGAATGGGAGACTGACCTCCGAGCTCTCACGTCGATGTTTTCAAGAGCGTCCATCTGAACAGTACCGATGATCTCTTCGGAATGTATCATGTTCGCATGGACAGCATAAAAAGTGGAGGAAGCGAGATTGTTGCATGGAGAAATGTCATCATCGACACGGGATCCACCAACCTGATGGTACCTGCGCATGTGAGCATGGCCGTTTGCCCTTCCATGACTATGTTGATGTATTAGTTCCTTCCGGATATATACAGAACCTTCAATGCAGACCGACTGGAAAGGACACAAGGGGACTCTTATATCTTGCCTTGCACAAGGGATGCCAATGATCTGGTTCTGACCTTTGACGGACGCGACTGGCCGATTGACTACCAAGATATCGTGTGAGTGTGGAGTAGTAAAATCC
Source organism: Vishniacozyma victoriae (assembly GCA_017654735.1). Lineage (NCBI taxonomy): Eukaryota > Fungi > Basidiomycota > Tremellomycetes > Tremellales > Bulleribasidiaceae > Vishniacozyma > Vishniacozyma victoriae. Next base: position 4,126,562 of record JADPYG010000088.1, read on the forward strand.
CCTGTTACGCCGACTAACAACATAGCGGTGCCGAAGTACCGGCTCGAGAAGGTTACTGCTGGGGAAAGATCGTGGCTACTAAAGGAAGTGAGTCCAGCAACAGTTCGTCAAGCTGATCTCCAGCTGAAGGGGACCTTACCTGGATTGGGGCTGTCTTTCTCAAGAATGTAAGTCGATCACTCGGAGCTCCCCAAGCGAACTGACAAGACTAGGTGTATACCGCTTTTGACGTTTCGGACGGTTCAGTCACTTTCTATGGCTTGAAGTAGTTTGTCAATCTTGAATTTGGGTTAGTCGATGAATATTCTGTACTTCCGAGATTCGGCTTTGACCGAATTGCACCATCTTCGGCGCTGTTCGGCCCACCCCCAGGTGGAGGTGACTCGACTCGTCGTACCATATATAACGGTTCGCGCTGGAATCAGCACCTCATTCTTTCCTTTCAAACAGCCAGCTAGTGAACATGTCCAAGGGTACAGTCCACCAAATCGCTGCAGGGGGTTTCGGTACCGGAACAAACGATCTTGTCCGTGCTTTCCTTCTTTCCCCACTCTTCTATTCAGGCACGGTAGCTCATGATGTCCAGTACGACCGAGCCAGACCTACATACCCAGCTGAAGCACTTCAAGCTATCCATGATGCTATCCCTTCTTCCGGACCGCTCACTATCCTAGAGCCTGGATCTGGTACCGGCATCTTCACTCGACTTGTCTTGTCTCCACCAGATAAATATCCAACTTTCGACATCAAGACCTTGATTGGTGTCGAGCCCTCAAGTGGTATGAGGGAAGCTTGGCAGAAGGGCACTGACAAGCTACCCAAGCAAGTTATCGAGGGAAAGAAGGTGGAGAGTGTAGATGGGACATTTGACGATTTCTCCAAGGCAGGTCTAGGCAAGGAAGAAGCCGACGCCGTCATTATCGCCCAAGCATTCCACTGGTGCCCTGACTACGAAGGAGCTTTGGTACGCCCATTCACTCGTTGAAACATAATGGCTCACCATATAGAGAGAGATAGCGACCTATCTCAAGCCAGGACAACCCCTCATCCTGATCTGGAACCTCGAAGACAAGGAGAAGGAAGTCCCCAAGAAAGTCACGTCCTTCTTCGAACAATATAATCAGGACACCCCACAATACTTCAAGGGACTATGGAGGAAGATGTTCGATACTGCAGCATACAAGGAGCTTTTCGAGTCGCAGGTCGAGACCAAACATCCTTGGGTCGTCGGAGTCACTGAAGATAGTGTAAGTCAAGCTCTGGTGTCATCGGCATGCTGACCATGTAGCTGGTTCAGACCATCATGTCCAAGTCATATTTGACTGAGCAAAACCTGAAAGGGCAAGAGAGGGTGGATTTTGAGAAACAGCTACGGAGTATCATCCAGAATGTTGACAAAAAATGGATTGATGAAAAGGTAAGCCCGCACGTTCTCACTCAACTCACGCCACAGAGTGGTGTATTCGAGTACAGCTACAACACCGATGTCATTGTATGCAGGAGGAAAGCATAGATAGGTAGCAGAGACATGCATAGCACTTGACAGGAGTGCCTGGGAGGGGGTTTGCGGGCACAAAAAGAGTGCCTTCCGCGGTTCGAACGCGGGACCCACAGATGATTGCGTCTTGCAATCTGCTACTCTACCACTGAGCTAAAAGCACAACGATAAAAAGGGCTTTTTGTGTGAAATATCAAGACTTTGCTAGACAGCCAGGGCACTTCTCGCATCAACTTTGTGCTGTGATCACTCTCACTTGTCTTGTACACTCGCCATGATCCCACGGCCAGCCTGCCACCGGCCTTCACCAATCATATCTAAGCGCTCACTGTCAGCGCCATGTCATACCCCGCCTCTGTCGAGCAAGTGACCTCGTCTCGTCTACGTCAAAAGCAAGAAAAAATTCGTCGACCACAGGCAGATGGGGATGAAGCGCAATACGACGACGAAGTGGATGTGGGAGTAGGACTAGGAGGACCTGTACTTGACTTTGGAAGGGAGGGAGGTGTCAAATTGGAATCAGGCAAAGGGGGCTGGAAGTGGACTTGGGTCAATCAGAAGGGCAATAGGGATTCGTTGATAGCGGCAGAGGGGGTTTTGCTGTACCCGGGATGTCGGAACAAAGATGATGAACTGGATGATGTACCTGCTTCAAAGATTGCCGATTCTGCTGTAAGTCCATTGTTGATGTAGCATGAGGGGTTTCAGCTAATCAATAGGTCGACTATGTCCGGTCGCTGCCTGATGTGTCGGAATATGCCTCCATCTCGGACCTGATCATGGATGAGCTTGCAATCGAGCAGCCGAGGGCATCAATGCAAAGATACAAGGGCAATACGCTGAGCGTGATTATCAACCCTAAAGCGAAATCGGCGAGGCGTTTGCTGGCCTTTCCAGCTGGACCGGTGGGCTGTCATCTCAGTGAGTGAACTGCCCAGAAAACAGAAAGGATGCCGCGGCTCAGACCAGATATCTCCCCTTTCCTACCCGCATCCGATTCAAAGCGACACCGACCGTATTTGACGACGTTTAGACCGACTTCTCAGCCTGCTGAGAGATTCCCAACCGAGATACTCTCAATATGCTCATCCCCATTTCTATCGGGAAGCAAATTGGACCGTGAGCCAGATCATATCTATGCAGCTGATGATAGGCGAAATGACTGCTCTTCTTGTGCGGCTAGAGGTGACGACGCATATGCTCAATGTCGGAACTCAGCCTGTTACTTGTGCCAACGACCAGTCGATGGCAGAGACGATCAGAGTAGGGCAGCTCAATCACACCGACACGGAAGGTAGACGGCATGTGGACGCGGCTCTGGACCAGACTAGTTGGAGTCGGACTCTTGTTGTGGATGAAGGTGGTGGAGTATGGCTTTGGTGGGAGGAGAAAGTAGAGATCAAGGAGCGCTTGGTCAAGACCATGAAATTGTTAGTCACCTCCGTGGGATATAGCTGATCAGTCAGGAAGAAAATCAGAGGTCCAGTCAGCGAAGATAGACATAGCTTTTTCAGAATCGCTTTCGGGTCTCGACCTGGCACAGCCCTCATCATGTCGGCACGTCGACTGTCGGTCATCGATTACGAGGTACGTCGCGACAGGAGCAAGAGAACTGTGTCTGACAAGCAGAGTGACACCCCATCAGAGACTATCATCTTGGAACTGACCGGAAATGGAAGGGTGTTCACTGCTCTCGAGCCCACTTCCTTGTCCCGGAGCGCAAGTTACACCTGTGTAGCAACCAATTACGAGATACTTTGGGTGGACGAACTGGCATCAGGGCCACCGATCTTGACTTGGAGACATGATATGGGGAGTGGAGCAATCCGCAGAATGAATCTGCAGATCTTGAATGGGCCAAATTCTGGTGAGTATGTTTCTTGGCCCATGACATTTCTGATAGACAGAGTACACTTTACTTTCCTCGCCCGGCACATCCCTTGTCTTGGTCTACGACGTCCCATCATCTCCGCCAGCTCATACTCGCGGAGCAGCCCGCTGTATCGCTCTACCTCGCTCCACCTCGCAGTCTCGTATAATCAACCTCCAAAGTCTCGACCTCGGCGGGAAAGATCGAGCAGCAGGTGTCGATTCCCACATGGTAGCCATTGACGAGGCTGGAGCGATCACATCTTTCGATATGGGGGACTGGAAGGCAGACGCTCCAAATACAATGGATATTGAGGATGATCAGGTCATGGACAAACAGCATCCTGAGCCAATCTGGCACTCTACAATCCGAAACATGGCCGACGGAAACACCGACACCCAGGCTGTAAGATCATGGGCCGAGAAGGCCAAGACGAAGCACAAAGTCCTTGATCTGCGCGAGATATGGCTAGGTACGTTTGACTACTCTGCTCTTGCTGACTCCGATCAGATATCAACCAGGATGAGCCGGATTACGACCCCTCGTTCAGCTTCCATGAAATGGAGCAACACCTCCAAGAAAGAGACGCCCCTCTTGATAGCTTCGTCACACTGTCAGTCCCATTACCGCGTACCATGTCCAAAGCTGATTTAACCAGAGGCGATATGGCCCGAGATGCTGTTTGTGAAGAAGGTGCTGGTCGGACACACGCTCTACTGCCCCTCGATATCGACGGCAGCGCATTCACGAACGATTTGGCCAACTTCACCTCGATAGATCTAGAGAGACACGAGCTGCATCGGGTGGCTGCGCTGCCTCCCGAATCCCCGTCAAATCAACCTCAGACCACCAACGATCCATTGGAGAACATCTACGCAACCTTCGCCAAGTCAGATATGTCACCTTTCACCGACAGTCGAGCACGACAACAAAGAGACACTCGACGGCTTGTCCTCGACCTCACCTTATCGAGAATGGTCATACACTCTGAGCAAGTTCATTCAGCAGATCCCCTGATCCGAAAATCACAAGAACCAGAAACGGCAGACAACCTCTTCGAGCGCACTGGACAATTGACCTTGAATGACTCGAACGAACCTGGTCCTCCGGTACTCAAATGGCTAGCGCCGCGAGTCGATTTTGATTCTCGGTTTGATTCCCACGTAACAGGGACACCCGATGCGACGAGTCTGGATTCGGCAGCGTCTCGGACACTGCTAAATGATTGGACGATCGGATCTGATCCCACGCAATTCACCTGGAAAGACTGGAGAAGAGATACATCCGCCGTCCCAACTCCAGTCAGAAGACCAGTCCGACCTCTACCTTCCCCTCGAGCATCTGCTACTCAGACATTCGCTCAATCCCAACCGAATCCACGCTATCAAGCTCCAACGATCGCCCAACCTCGCCCGCAGTGGGCGTTACATGGCTCAAGTTCTATTCCGAACATCATGGCTCATGGTCAAGGTACACGATCCTCCCCTCCGCCAGTGCTCCATTCCAGTCAATCTTATCAGGATCTTGGGGCCAGTACGCAGGCTGAGCGAGGGCCCTTCGGAGGTCGACCCGACAGCAAGGTCCGCAAGAAATTGGCAAAAAAGCGAGTCGGGGGCTTCTAAGGCCATATGGATGAGACTAGGTCGAGCTCTCACGCAATTCATAACGTATGTACAGTGCATATGTTGTATCAATCTTCGAATCCGGCCCACATCAGGCTCAGGAGACATCATCACTCACTCCCATCAGATCCATTCTGACCATGTGAAATTCGCTTCCTCTTAAAAGAGCCCCCATGCGACGTTTTCCCTATTGTGGTAACTGGGCCCCCTTCAACGAGCCCCTCGTCTTCGTCATCTTCGTCATCTACCGACTCTGCCGAAGTTGTATCAGCCGCTTGCGATAGATCACGCCTCATTCTGCCTGCAGTGACCTCTGTAGTGTCGACAATGTCGCCGTTCTTGACGGTCACGGCGTCGTACAACGTTTCGGTCGGACGTGCGTCGGGATCCGTGGGGAAAAACCATCGGCTGTTGGCTAAGTCGGGCCGTGTTCGAATGACTCCATCGGATCCTCGTTCTTTGGTGTATTCGCAGCCAGCCAGGATGGCATGATCCCAGTCGGGACGCTTCACACAAAGCTTCCTCACAATGGCATGCTGACTTCCGTCGGCCATCAAGATTCGACCGACCTGTTGGGATGCCATCTTCTCGTAGCTCCCGTATTTGGTATTGTGCTCGTTCGGGGCCTCTCTCAGCGTCTCGTGATTGAGACTGCCGCTTCCGAGCTGCTTTTTCGCTTCGGCGACCGATCTTTTGCCTAGAGGTGGATCGGTCCATCCGAAAATGCCACGAAATTGTTGCGCATCCATTTTGCATTGAGGGGACCAGTCTTCCGCCTCTCCATGGGTGGCGGGTGGAACAAATGTCCCGTCTGGTTGATCCACAATCCAGCTGCTGAGCTCCTCGAGCTGAGTAATCCATGTCGCGTGCGCGCAAGGTTTGGCTCGTCTCAGTTCTTCGACACGCGAGACCTGGAGACCAAGACGATCGGACAAGCCTTCTGGGCCAATGGTCTTTTGATTGACTCGACCTTGATTGTCGCACTCCCAAAATCGGTATGAATCTTGTTGACCTGGTAACTCGGCTGCGAATGCGCTGTCATTCAAGGTGTCGTACCCCCACAGACGATATGCGTTGTTACAATCAAAGTCATAATTGTTCCACATCGTATTTTTGTCTTCCTCTTTTGTCGCCCTAGACATAATGCGGGCCGCCGTTTTCCGCAATTTCAGCTTTGTGCCACGCACATGAATAGAGTCTCTGTCGGTCAACCCCTCTACGTTGTAAATTGATCCTGCCAGCTCGCTTTTGCGTTTCGTCCGGATGGTCTTCGATTCTGTCCCGACGTTCGGTAACAGATAACTCCGACAATTTCTCGCTTGCTTTCGCAACTCCTCGTCTGCTCCGCCATCTCTTTCCAAGTTCCGTAGACCTTTCACGAGGTAGGATTCTGACGAGCCTGTTGGTGAAGTATGGGTCGTGCTCATGATGTCAGGGTGTGAGGCAAGAAGCAAAGGGCGAAGAAATGTAAATATGAGCAAATGTTCAGTTGGATGTTTAATGGTGAGAATGTAGAAAGACCAACTTGTTCTCGCCACAATACTACTTCATAGCAGGTCCACTGGACCGGGTGTCTGCACAGTGTATCAGCTCAAAAAGGAATGCTCGTAGAAGCTGCTCGAGCTCCAGTCTACCTTTCATTGGATTTCTCTCGGGTGCCACCCGCGAATCGAGCCTCTAAGGGGGCAGGAAGGAGGAGGGATAGGATGCTTCGTAGGTTTCCTTGACTTAGTGATGTCCTCGGCCGTTGCCCTGGGCTGTGGCAGTAACCTTTGACGGTTTGTCTATGTAAGGACTTAATTCAACCTTTCACCTTCCTGCCCGTAAGCCAATTATCAAGGGATGCGCAAGCGAAAGGAGCCGCTTTACCTCGCTCGAAGGTGATTCCGCAGTGAGGTCAGTATGATTCCTTCCGCAGACGGCGGGTCGATAGGGCGATCTGTGATACAACTGCATTTGACACAAGATCTAGATCACCGTGTATAGGTGGATCATCGCTTACGCCTAGCAACATTGGGATTTGACCGACCATGACCGATCTTGGGCATCCCCTGGCCTGACGACCTCCCCTTACCAGACATACCAACAGTAAGGACTTCAGGCAACCACTAACATCATCAGCCATCATCCCGGATCAGAAATGAGGACTCACATCAGGATTATCCCAACCATCAAGAACACCTTTAGCCAATTTCCTCTCCTCCTTCTGTCTCCTAATATCCTCACTCTTGACTGCATCCTGCCATTCCCTCTGATCTTCCCTTAGAATCAACCCGTTTCCGGACTTCTGTTGACCCTTAGCTTGACCTGCTTTGGAATGGGGTATAGTGAATTTAGAGCCTCGGAGGGAGTATTGGAAATTCTTCTTGAGATGGATTGTTTGTTTACCTGTCGAACTTGATGTTGAAACTGTCGTTCGGAGCAGGGTAGCATTTCCGCATGATGGACAGAATTTCTTGTCTAAATCTCGGCATGTTCTGAGATCAGTATCTTGTGACGGAATAAAAGGGGGGACTCACTTGAAACAAGCATGACACCTCAAGACCCATGATTTGACTTTATTAATCCTCTTTCCCTCCTCTCCAACTAGTCCGAGACCCATGCTGAGAAGGACATTCTGAACGGCATAATCTCCCGTCATACATGCCGCGGCGAGTGGCGATTGGTTCGAGCCAGAACCGGTAGGTACTAGACCAAGATCTTTGGATCGATGTTTAGCGACATTTGAGCTGTTGATCCATTCTCCTCCGTCTGAATCTTCGTCGTCTAGTGGTGTGCTCTCGTATATTGGGTTCGCGGGCGAGGGGGATGCATCGAGTTTGACCTGGTCGACAGATTCTGTGATCTCTTCTATACGGTCTTCAATCTTTTCGCTGGTCTCGATCTCGGTCTGCTCGACCTTCGCCGGCGTGCTCTCGGTCGATGCGGTGACTTCACTGGCTTCGATTGGGACAGCGGCGTCCTTCTCCTTTGCCTTGCCCTTTCCCTTGCTCTTCTGAGCATTCTGAACAGGAGCGGGACCTTTCTTCTCCCCAGGTTGACTCCTTACATTCTTATCCCCATTCACTTCCAATTCGTATTGACAAGTAAGTGCAATTACGCTTAAATCCGTTTGACTGAGAACAGCGTAATCTCCAGTCCTCTTTGCGAAAGCGATCACTAACAGTCAATTCAAATCAGTTTCCTTAGTGATACATGGCTTACCTCTGGCCATAACATCCGGTTTTGGCATTTCGACTTTCACATCCACGCCCATCAAGCCTAGCTGTTGCCAATGAGCCCTTGATTTAGGATCTCGGAGCTCAGCAACTACCATTGGAGTCGTATGGAATGCTTGTGCCAAATGACGAAGGGGAGTGAGGGATACAAGTGGTCCAGCATCGAGAATGAGGTGTTGAGTGCTTGAGCCAGAGGCGGTGGAAGATGAAGCGGCGGGTTGTTGCTTGGGTGTGGGTGTAGGCTCTTCTGATGCTACGCTTGGAGTCGACTCGGGAATGGATTCGGCCGGAGTAGCGGGTGCGGTTGACTGAGCAGGCTTTGCTGCTGCGCTATATGATAGGACCATGTTGTTTTCAAGATGTCTAAGCAGTCACTCGTACTTGACTCTCGGTGGACTTCAAAATCTCAATTCTGGATGGAGGTAGATATTGATAAGGGAATGACGTGGTATTAAATGTATAGACGCGCGTTGTGAGCATCATCTGTTCAACCTTCTACAGTGAACCTACTCCTCTACCTTCATCGACACTACCTCAACCCACAGAGAGCCCCATTGAAGCTCTGAAGATACATCAGGAGAGCCGAATCATATTCAATCCTTCCGCTTGATTCTTCCCAACACCGCACTCGACCATGTCGTCTATCGGTACAGGATATGATCTGTCCGTCTCAACATACTCCCCTGATGGGAGGTTGTTCCAGGTCAGCTTCAGAATGCCATTTGGCCTCGTCTCCAGCTGACATATCAGGTCGAATATGCCAACAAAGCCGTAGAAGCCGCTGGGTACGTCTTCTCTTCCCTTTGATCTTCCTCAACGCTATTCATTAAATCCTACACCCTCAAGGGTTTATGCCTTCAAGAGTAAGATCTGCATGCTAACGTGTAGTGTCGCAATGGGAATCGTATGCACAGACGGTATCGTTCTCGGTGTGGAACGACTCCTCCACTCCAAACTTCTCGTTAAAGGATCAAATCGACGAATACAGTCCGCCGACGAACATATCGGTCTTGCTACCGCTGGTCTACTGGCCGATGGGAAACATATGGGAAGCAGAGCTAGAGAGGAATGTGCGAACTTTAGGGATACCTACAACTCTGCCGTTACTGTTGGTGTACGTCAAGCTTACTCCTAACATGTTATGCGAGACTGATGACCAGGTTCTAGCAGATCGATTATCAGGATACGTCCAGGCATATACATGTTATGGATCCGTTCGACCATTTGGTATCTCAACTTTGGTAGCTGGTATCGACAAGACTGGTCCCAAGCTCTACGCTATCGAACCATCAGGAGTATACTACGGATACCGAGCGACTGCCAGTGGAAAGGGTAAAGCTCTAGCCAAGACCGAGTTGGAGAAGGTCATCGCCAAGGAGGGTGGTGTAACAGTCAAGGAAGGTGTAATTGAATTGGCAAGAATGTAAGTCACCCCACCCCCACCATATGATAGGCACTGATGAATAGTATCCACCTCGTACACGATGATAACAAGGACAAGGATTTCGAGTTGGAGATGACATGGGTCTGTGCCGAGTCAGGAAACAAGCATAAAGCTGTACCTGCGGAACTACTGGCCGAGGCGGATGCAAAGGGAAAGGCTGCTTTGGAAGAAGGTATGGAGGAGGATTAGAGGAACAGAAGAATTGGGTATCTAGACGACCATGTACATGCAGACATCATGACGAGAGAGCCCGCAGAGTTTCGCCTCTGCCCGACATGGTTTGAGGCAGGTTGTACTGAAAGTAAGTATATTGTGAATGCTCCATACAATCTAATCTGTAATATAGCTAATACAACTAAACAGTGCTATACTATTTACAACTTTTGATCTGCCTAATCCGATATCTAGACCAGCGCCATCCTGCCCTTTGTCAATCCACCCCGAAAGTTCCTCATCCCTCCCACACGATTCGCAGCTTGCTGCCTCTGAATCTGGGCATAAGCCTCAAGTACATGCGCCGAAGTCAAGGGTTGCCTAGCACTAGGCGGAGCCGCAAACAATGGTACAGGAACATGCCTCCTGCTTGAAGTGGAATCATTTCGATCAGGCGAAGTGTTCTTTTTCGCTGGACTATCCGTAGCCAAGGTAGACTTTCGTTTTATCGGACTACCATTCACTGGTCCCGTACTTTTTGTAGGAATCTGTCGTAGTGGGGCTTCATGTCGTTCTCGAACTTCTAGTGCTGTCACGCAGAGTGATCTGACCATTTCGAAAGCTAGGAAACCGAGGATATCGATAATATCGTCGTTTGGGCGGACATCTAGGTATGCTGAGAAGTTTACGAAATCTCGGAATCGGCGTGCTGCTTGTCAGCTAACATTTTACGAGGGGGAAAAAGGAGCTAACCTTTACGATATGTGAAACTTGCTTGACGACAATCCGAGTAATGCACGTATTCGTCTTTTGTCATTTTTCTTGTAATCTCATCCGCTTCCTACTTCGTCAGCTCTGTCATGATTTCGAGGAAACGGTCAAGCTTACACGTAGACGCTGCATTGAATCATGATGAGCCTGGACCTCATCCTCATCCCCATCATCATCATCATCCTTGCTATTTGAAGTCGGTAATGATTTCAAGAAATCCGAATACGGAGTCATCAATTCCCAAGGTAATTTAACCATTGTTTTTCGTGTTTTCAATGTCGATTGATTGGTATCTTCGATCTCCTCTTCCACCTCTGCGGCCCCAGGTCCTGCGTCATCCTCTTTTGCCTTTTTACGAACATCTTTCCAGGATAGATAAGTTCGGAGTCTGTTTACTTTGGATCGGTCTTCTCGGATGAGAAAGATTAGGTCTTCGGCTGATAGGAATCGAGATGATCGGAGGTGTGTTAGGAGTCTTGCTCTTGTCACCTGATATTTAGTTAGTCAGGCATTATTCGTGAGCGGGTGAAGACGTACAATCTCGATAATCTGCCCTCTGACTACATCTTCCACAAGCTTGACAGTCTCCGGCAATGGTTCTTGGACTTCACCAAAGACGAACATCTACACATCAGACTCGTCCATATATAATGAAGGGGACATACCATAGCAGCAATCTCGTTTGAATATTTATAATCCCCACTAGAACTCTTTGTCTTCTTCTTCTTTTTCCTAGGTTGATCATCATCTTCATCTTCATCATCCTCTTCTTCCTCTTCTGCTGGTGAAGGTGATTTCTCTTTCGAGTTAGGAGGTGGTGCGATCGCAACTCGTTTCTTTATGTTTGTACCATTCGAGGAGGTGGTGGTGGTTGGCTTTATGTTTGAAGGACCCGCTGAACCTGAGCCTGATCCTGAAGCTGGTGGTGGTGCCGGTTGGATTGGAGCGTTGGAAGTGGGAAGTGCAAGGCCTGACATTTTGATATACCGTCGCGTGAGGGAGACCAATTTGCTTTCTTAGGTATTCGATATGGACCGGTTGGTCTTGGTATGTTGAGAAGAAGCCGAATAGGTGCACAATCGATGTGAACCCGTCGCTGATCGGATGAAAGGATACGATGTGATATGTTTTGTACAAAAGACAAAGGGAGATTCTATCAACCAGATCTGTGTGTATGTTTCAAAATCACTCCCTCGTCCAGTGGTCAGAACTGATCTACAAGTAACTATCTTACAAAGGTAAGGTAATAAGTTATCTATTCAAATCACTATACCTAAACGACAATTAATGATATTGATATTAAAGTATCTCGGCGTATGATGAATTCTCGTACATGTCGTAACGTTACTCTACCGGTTCCTCGTGCTCCTATTCCCTCGTTTACCACTCGTCTTTTATTCTCACAACTCAAGCGACCCAGGCCACCCACAAGCGATTCTTCCATTATACCCTCTTACCCAACTCCACAAGCGATCAGGGGCAACGTCAGGCTCCCCACTTGTCATTCCAAGCCTCGGTGGATTCATTCACCAATCATAATCAAGTATGGGAAAACTCGCTTAGATTGTAAGCGATCCTGGGTATATTATGCCGGATGTACGGCTTGGGCCTCGGGACCTTGGCTTTAATGGACTTTTCATCGGGTCGGCGCGATACCGGTCCTTCGATGCCGGCGTCGTGGGAACATGCAAGTGTAGAAAGAAATCAGCCAAGCGAGCGTATTCCCACCAATGAATGAAATGAGACCGATGAGACCGGACAAATGGGCCGCATTCTTTCAGGCGAAGACGACGACTCTTCCGCAACGCCCGGAATTGTCCCGATTTAAGCCTGGACAAGTCTTCAATGCATGCAACTCCTACTATCAAGTATTAATTTCTTCAATCCAAATCCCAAGATCCTATGCGCGTTCGTGGTCTATGCTGTTTTGTTCGTAAAAGGCTCGTCAAGTCATCAAGACAAGATCGTTCTAATTATGTTTGTTCTTATACTACCCTTCCTTTCCATTCTCCACTCTTCATTAAAGATTCTGCATTTTGTTTACTTCTCCAAATCCTTGTGGTCGCATCACCCGCACAAGCCGCCAACTGCTAATTAGCTTTGCATGATTGAGATTGTGACGGGAACGTACCATATCATGAGCCCAATCAATCGCGCTGACTTCCGTATCCTCTCTCGCCCCAAATCCAAGCCTGGTAGCTTTAACTTCCCCTTTCGAGTCGGTCTTGCCATTAACATCCCACGCCATAATTCCGCCATATGTCGACCCGCAAGCCAAATATTTCCCATCAGGAGAGATAGAAGCTCTCAAGTAGAAAGTCGACACGCGTAAATTGGGATCGGTATATGTCCGAGGAAGGATAGCATGGGTATCAATCCGCTCATCTGGAGATCTAGCACATGCAGGTCGGAGGGCGTGAATTTTGGAATCACCACACATTGCGAATAGATCGCCTGTGGTTGGAGACTCGACTAAAGCGTTGACTGATCGAGCTCGACGAGAGGGATTGGCGCAGTTTGTTGTAGGATCGGGTAACTCTCCCCAGGCCATCGCAGATGGTCTGGGTGTTTTCTTTTCTGAAGCTGGAAATCGCAGATCCCATAGCTTTACGATACTGATATCAGCTCTGATCTCATGCCTATTGGTTTGTACATACCCATCGTATGAACCTCCGGATGCCAGCATTCCAGGCATAGACTGTAAAGCCACAAGGCTAGTCACTGATCGCAAAGCCGTCCTCTGTCCATCAGCTATGTCAAATTCGGCAAAATCCAGCTGAACGTACATGGTGATTAGGAGTCGTCTTTCTAGACCCCTCCCCATGAGCTCCACGAATAGTCATGACAGGTTCCAAGATCTGAGTATCCTTTTGAGCACAAAACCCATCGACGCCATTACTATAGCTCGGCCTAGTGAGGGGTAGAGGTGAATCAGCAGCGGATTGTCGTCCTTGACATCTTAAATCGAACAGGAGGATGTTTCCGTCTCGACCGGCAGATGCTACTATCGATGATGCGATTGATGGGTCTTGATGAGATCGGGTGGGGTCGAAGAAGGTGACTGTTTTGACGGAAGAGGTATGACCTCGCATTGTTGATGTCACCCTTGGCGAGCCTCCTTCTAGACTATGTATCCGAGTTGTCTGATCACCAGACGCAGTAAGCTGTACGTCAGCACTACACAGCCAGAGAGGGGTGAGGGAACGTACGATCCGAGATTCATCGCCTGACCACTTGAGATCAAAGACAGCATTAGGATGTGCCCTCCACCATTGCCCCTTTTCTTCCCGATGTACACCAAGTCCTTCATCTACATTGATGATCCTCACACCACCCTCTTCACCGCCAATAGCAAGTAATCGTTGTTTACCCATTGCTTTCGCTGAAGGCGCGTCATAATGTTTAGCTATCGAATTGAAAGCTACCGATAGTGGGGGCGAGTAATCCCTGGAATAACCTGTTGGAGAGTGGTGGGATGGGAGATAGATTGTGGAAGGGTGTTCGAGGGGGTCGAAGGATGCTGTCGATGTTACCAGAGTAGAAAGGATAGATTGGGGAATATTATAATCTGTTTATCAGTCTTGACCTGTTCACAGAGGTAGCACGTACTTCTGATACCGAGAGCCGCCAAGTTACCAGCCAAACCACCATTCACACCTAACCTAACCCGCCTCCGACTCCATCCAGGACGCGTAGGTTCAGGCGACGGTTCCGCAATCACGACCTCGACAGCTTTCCCAGCGCGTGAACGTGAATCCGAAGAAGAAGATGATCCAGTAGTATTAAAGAATCCAGTCATACTAGAATTCTGCCCAAGCTTTAATGGCTCAACGACACTTTCCTCCTCCTCCTCATCATCGTTAACGAGGTCGAGCCTTGCTCGTTTTCGGGCGTGGGGGGTTGGCGAGCTGTTCTCTTGTGTCGTAATGGGGGGACATCGTGGTGTCCTAGAGTTTGATGTGAATATGGGAGCTAGTTTGAGAGGTTTGCGCGACGAGGATGATGATGAGGAGGGGAAGGGAGATGAAGGAGGTAATGGTCGATTATGGTCGATAAACCCAAGCGGCTCGCGGTTGGGCATCTTGGTGACGAGGAATGGGGAATGTGAAATGGGGGAAGTCAAGACAAGATATAGTGTATGTTGTAGTCTAGTTCATAATTGGTGTAATATCTCTGCACCTTTACACACTCACGTCGCGTTGAATCAGTTAAATCACCTCCACTCAGGTAAACCTTACGCGTTGACTTTAAGGGAAAAGCTCATGTACTGAAAGGTCACGTGACGCGTCATCCTACCCTATGAGTTTAAGGTATCAGCGTCGCGTAGGTACAGTACTCAAAGCGTATAGATTCTGATGGGTCCATATCATCTCACAGCCTTTGTCACCTACTCCTTCCGTCGTGCTACTATATCATGCATGAGACATAGAGAGGCAGGCGATACTTGACAATTTCGGAATTCACCATTGGTCGAAGCCCGTGTTTACGTAATAAAGAGCTATTCACCATCTTGCGTCATCCCATTGCAGCAAAAAACGTTCCTCCTCTCTAACTGTACATATTTCTAATACAGCAACCATACAACGATGCGAGCATACGTCTATGACAACGTCCCGTAAGCTAACTCAAAGCTGCTATTGTAGAGCTGATAAGTAGGGGAGATCAGAGGGAACAACATGATAGTGGAACTTCTGTTTCTATCGAAGCCCTAAAAGACTTTGGATTGACGTATGAGCACATCCCCGTTGATGATGCTGGTAAATGGGAGGGGCAAATTGGTAAGCTCTCGACGACGCTTTGAAGTGTAATCTAATGATCAGATGAATTCGCCAAAGCAAGGGGATACAAGAACGTGGGTCCGCTTATGAATTCTGCGGATTTGGCTGATTGGGAAGAGAGATAGAATAACGGTAACCCCCGAAGGACTGGGTGAAGCATATGAGGACAAGATCAAGTCTTTCTTTGACGAGTGAGCTGCCTCCTGCCCTTCGAAATAGAGCTGAAGATGTAGGCATTTACATGAAGATGAAGAGATCCGATATATCCTCGGTGGATCTGGTTTCTTTGATGTTAGAGGTATGTCTCTCTTCTACCATGAACTGCTTATCACAATACGGGAGCTAACAGGATAGGCGCAGGTCACTTCGATGATCAATGGATCCGATTAGCATTAGAGAAGGGTGACTTGATAGTCCTTCCCCCAGGGTAAGCTCACCTTCCGTCTACAGGAGCCAAACAGCTGATAGGAAGAATCTACCACCGATTCACAGTCGACACTGCCAACACTATCACTGCGATGAGATTATTCCAGGATGAACCGAAATGGACACCTCATTCACGTTCACAAGCTGATACGGATGCTAGGCAGGCTAGGGCTGAGTATTTGGAGCAGGTCAAGAAAGCTACCGCATAGGGTTCAGTGAGAAAAGTATAGATGGAAGGAGGAAGTATAATGCTATGAATCTCTTGACTCACTCGACCGCTGATTGTATTGATTTAGATTGATATATACTGAACCGCTTGGGACGTATCACTAGTTGATTACGATATACCGTCCAGACCTCTTTCTACGTCTGGTACGTTCACCCATAGAGCGTATATTGAACCAACTCCTATGCTCAACGAGTAAAGGAAGACGCTAATAAGGACTCGCTCTACCTGAGATCAATAGGAGAGAAAGAGTAGTATGCATCGTTGACATCACAGTAGGTACTCATGCATTCATTTAACATTACATCTCATCAGATAACCCAAGAGAAAAGACTGATCACTGATGCGATTCAAGGCCCATTTTCGACAAAGGAGTTTGAGGGACGGAAATAGGTGTCCAATCAGGACTATTCTCAGTAGATCGAGTTGGTGTTTTCGGTTCAGGCGATTCAGGTCGAAGAGGAACCATGACGGGACTACCGAATGCCGGGTTCATTTTCGCTTCTCGGACCCTAAATCGAAGGGTGATTTTGCGATATGGCGTAAACACTGGCGGGGGCGGCGGTGGGTTGAAGATATCGGTCAATTTCGTCGGAGTCTTGGGAGGGAGGAAACGGGATAGATGATCGAACGATCCATGTGTGGGTGTACTGTTGGAGGAGTCGGGAGCGGCGGTCTCTGAAATATCGTCTAGTACGGTGGTCGAGGTGGTTGAAGGTGAATAAGCCATCTGGGGCATTTCTATCACGTCAACTCGCGACTCAACACGACATACCATTCTCCCCCGTAATAGGATTCCAGATGCCCAAACATTCTGCGCCAGCTAGACATTCCCTCTGCTCTTTACTCATCACAAACCCTTTCTTCTCCCATTTATCAATCTCCACTTGACCCTCGACTTTGCTAGTCTCGACCTTGTATCCCGGCTGAGGTTGGGGGAGGCTAACATGCGGGGAGTATGGTGTTGGAGGAGTCCGCGCCCTCACTGAATCGTAGGCCAGTGAAGAGAGGAGTGAGGCTTTTGATCGGGAGAATGTAGAGTTCCGAAGGCGAGATAGCAGGGTTGGAGTTGATACTGATCGAGAGTTAGAGTGGTCCGGGGTCAAGGCTGGTTGCGGATGACGCTTAGGGCGACGGAGGGATAGTGGCATTTTCGATTGTGCTAGAGGAGTCTAAATAGCAAAGATATATGCATTGCACTCTCAAAATACCCTGGCGATGCACCCATACATCAGCGTTGAGTGACTGACTTGGTGGACGTTGAAAGTGGAGGCGGGGTCGGGTAACGGAATCAAATTCAGTCAACGTCTGTGCGTTGATTCAGAGTATACGATTCAATCAACTAAGATCATTTCTCTTCCTTCTCTCTTTACTCTACTTCTCTATCAATCATCACTCTTCAAAACATCCACAGGCAATACATACATACGATACTCATAAAAAAACACCAATCCCACATCAAAATCATCGGACAATCAATATAAAATGGCCATGAACGCGAATGGACTCTTGTCCCCTCCTCAAACTGAAAAATCAATGTCAACTACCGCCACCCCACCCAAGATTGTCATTACGGAGAAGAACGCGCGTATCCTCTGCGTAGCTGATATCAGAGGTGACTGTGAGTTATTCCATCCCTTCAATCTTTTAGATCGCTTGATCACGCGAGGAAAGGAAATGGAATGAAATATATTTCTGGGGTCAGCCAACGTGAATGTAAGCTGACGAGATAGATCATGAATTGAATAAACTGATTCGAGAACATGATGCGACCGCTGTTATTCATACTGGTGATTTCGGGTTCCTCACAGCAGACAGTCTGGAACGAATGGGAGACAAGTAAGTCTCGCGTAGAGAGGACGAAGCTGATGATCAGAATCCTTCGACACCTACTCCAATATTCCCCACTCATCGCAGAAGGTACTCGAAAGCAACTTCTCAACATCCCTCAATCAGCAGGCCGACAAGCTCTAATCACCGCGCTCGAAAGCAGTTCGATCCATTTCCCACTTTCTCAATTCCCACATTTATTGTCCGGGGCAATCACATTCCCAGTCCCCGTCTTTACTATTTGGGGATTGATTGAGGATATTCGAGTGTTGGAGAAATTCAGGACGAATGAATACGAGGTCAAGAATCTAAATGTCATTGACGAGGCTTCGAGTAGGTTGCTCGAGGTTGGAGGGTTGAAGTTGAGGATATTCGGGTTGGGAGGTGTAGTTTCTATGCATAAACTATGTAAGTCACTCAGCTTGCTCCTGGAGAGATCGAGCTGACAATCAGTTGATCATGGTCAGTCTTGAGACGCTACTATATACTTCCTCATACTGATCAAACAGGAGATGGAAAGGCTTCGATCGCAGGTGGTCAGGGCACAATGTGGGCAACCGCTCTTCAGATCGGGGAACTGGTTGAGATGGCAGAAAAGGTGAGCTTGAATGAACCCCGTAGACGGCCAAGCTTACAGGCAGACGTACGACGCATCCGAGACTCGTCTATTCATTGCATCCGGCACAATTCCTCGATGGGGTCTGCTCGAGCAGACTGCTCTGGCCCTCAAAGCCGATCTTACCATCTCGGCCGGTCTTCACTGTAAGCTTACCCTTTTCTGTTTTCTACAGGACTTAGCTGACATCCAGTCCGATATCCCGCTTCCTTCAACGCATACTCTGTTCATGGCAACTTTGAGCAGTATCAGCAAAAATTCATGACTGCTCGAGACGAGTACAATAATGTTTACAATATGGTCAAGGACAAGATCGATACCGTCATGGGGTGAGTCCATGAATATGGACCGGGATATCAAGCTGACGCGTCAACAGACCAGCGTACGTGCAGCTTTTGAAGAAGGCCGCGCAGGTCTGCAGCAATATCCCTGAAGGGGAAACTGATCCCTGCTGGACCAGCGTATGGCATTGGATCCTCACGTACGTTCGACTCTGGCGACCAATGCTAATGTCAGCGATGCCAATACTGGCTCCATGATTCTATCAATTAATGATGGTCGAGTATCCTCAGAAATGAGGAGTAACGGTCTTCATTTCGGTCATCGAAACTCGTCTCTTCCCGCCCCTCCCAATGGTCCTCAGTCCACCTCGATCGTTCAGCCTCGACGAGTCGAACCTCACGCTGCTGCTGTCAGGCCTACTCCCGCCCCAGCCCGACCTTCCGAGTCTGCCACTTCGGCTCCTAAAATCCTTGCGAAACCCACGGACGGACCTGCAGGAGCAGCAGCCAACAAAGCTGTTCCTTCAAAACCTGCTCAGCCACCACAAGGTCCCCAGGCAGCCGCCACCTCTGCTCCTCCCGCCTATAGCAGCATCAAACATAACCCACCTCCCAGCTCGATCCCTCCTAAACCCATGGCTCCTTCCCGACAACCTCGAGGTCCTGGATCAGTTGCTCAACCTCCTGCTCCCGCCAACAAGGTCGAGAACAAGCCTGCTCCTGCCACCGCAGCTAAACCATCTACGCCTGTTGGAAACCGAAAGTCACCTGCACCTGGTCCCAAGGGTGACAAGGCCCCTTCGAAATTAGCTTCCACCGAGACTACCGAGAAGAAGGTCGAGCCTGCTGCTCCTGCTACCACTGAGAAGAAGGAGGCTGGAAAGCCTGAGGAAAGCAGTCATCCTATCCCTGCGCGACCTTATGAGAAACGATCTTTGTTCCTCAAGAAGATTCCTATTCCTACCTCCGAAGAAGAGATCAAGGCTCTCTTCCCTAGCCAGAAGAGCAAGGTAAGCTAGCGCTTCTATGGTCGAGTACAAGCTGACAAGTAGATCACCAATGTCAAGATCCCCTATGATATGATCAAGAAACAGCAGAAGGAATTCGCTTATATCGATTTCGCGACTGTGGCCGACTGTCAGGAAGCCCTCAAGAACCACGAGGATGTAAGCTCCTGCTTCCTGCCTCTTCGATATTCTGAGCTGATTAGCAGAAAATTCGAGATACCACTATCTCTATTGTCATCTCCAATCCTCCCAAGCCCTCATCCGAATTCAGCGGTCGAGGACGAGGTGGAAACCGAGGTATTCGAGGTGCCAGGGGCGGAGGTCGAGGGGGATTGAATGGCGGACCTAACCGATCTGATTCCACTGGTGGTGACAAGGCTGCTGCCGGAGATAAAAAGGCTGCGCCTGCTCCTGCTGCTACCCCAGCTCCAGCTCCAGCTCTCGCTGCCGCTGCCAAGAAGGATTAGGTCTCAGGTTTCGGGTTGGGTCATGGCATGAAAAGTGAACGATGGATTCGGATTGTATATATCACATAACGGTAGAGTTTCGGGCATCATCCTTTTACGTTTCCAATTTCATGAGTATCATGAAAGCGGGTATGTACTAGGGAAATCATCATGATAGTAGTAGAAAGCAGTAATTAGCATTGCATTGTTCATAATCGCGACACCAACACACCACAATCATGTGGTATGAATTACATGATCAAATGACGATGATGTTTTCATGGGGTGTCTCTAATCGTTTATTGTCTACTCTGCCTTCACCTCTTCTGCCTTGACCTCTTCGGTCTTTTCTGCCTCGACCGCCTCAGGTCCAGATCCTGCGGCACCCTTGAATTCCTGATCCTCGCCTTTCATGGTTAGGCCGATTTGATGCCATGTAGAGGTTTCTTCCCTTGTGATTTCCCTCAATGCCATGGTTGCGTATGCTGAGGGGCCGAGGGTGAGTTCGATTTTGAGTGCTTGGAATTTGCCTACATGTCAGTTTCCCTTCATCATGTTTCGAGATATCCAAGGAAGGAAAGGGGAGGGAAGGAAATCATAAGAAGTGTAGAGGAAGGGATGGACGAAAGATTGGGGTAAAGACAAAGAGGAAAGGGAAGCAGCACGTACCTTCAGGATCATCTTCCGCAGCGGGGTTTTCACCAAGGATCTTATCCTCGTCCGATTGGACTAATGAGATATCCGGGTCGGTGTAGGATACATGAGACCAGGTGAATGTTTTAGGCAAATGGATGATTTTCCTGTAAGATCCAGGAAGAGAGTATTCCCTACTTGTCAGCAGTATTCTAGAATGGCAAAGGGGAACATACCGCTGATCCCTCTGCATCCTTTTTGGATCTAATCCATCTTCTTTCAATATCTTTGTATATAATTCTCCAATGTCGCCAGCTGGGTAATCGATATTCCAACCTGGTAGAGGCATAATTACGTCGTGGATTGTATAATTTGCTAGATCCTCTTGAGTGAGTTGTTTGACTTCTTGAGAAGAGGAATTTGCGTGGGATGGTTTCCATCCTTTTGATGTTTCGTCCACTGTCCATCAGTTCCCACTTGGAATATTTAGAGGGAGAGGGGACATACCAACTTCATCATCTGCTGATTTATCTGCGAATACTAAATCTCCTACTAGTGGTTCGGTTGATGAGAGCTTGATTCGTTCCGAAGTAACTAGATTCCAGATGTATGATTGGTATGCGTGAACATACATTGTTCTCAGATTCCTTGGAATCTGATCATTAGCTCCACAATGATGTGAATGGACCGAGAACCTACAGTACCCAGAGCACCGAGCTTATCTTTTCTATCAGACCTCCTCCAATGTTCCCAAATACTCCTCTCGGCAACACACCTCCTGGGCATCAATTGCAATGCCCCCTCCAAATCTTCATCTTCCAACCAAGCCAATCTTGCCCGTACGCATTCAGGATGTTCACCCTCTCGTAGAGAAAGGATTGAATCGACAGCTTCGGACCATTTGGATTGAAGGATGAATAAACCGGTAATGTGGGTTGGGACTGTTGATGTACCGAATCGCTGCATTCCGTAAAAGTTTACGAAGCCTTTGGTTCGGATGTTGAGGAGGTGAGCATCAATTTCTTCTCGTGTAGCTTCGGATTGGACGCTCCTGGTTTGTCAGCTTGCTTGTCTTGCCATAGCTACTTTGTGGAGGGTAATGAGAGAAAAGACATACCTGAGAGTAATGGCAAAGTGGTTGCCCTTGAGCATGCCGAGTTCCAAATACTTATCAGAGTATTCCAAATCCCCAATCCTGGACCCTCTCTCTCCTCGCTCTTCGACAGCCTGCTGTTCAGTCCTCCTTCCAGGTCGGATTCCGTTAGCAGTCCTCCAAACTCCGACCAAGTTCTTGCCGGAACGCTTGAAACAAACTCGCTGGACCGTTACCGCTCGCTTATCTTTCGTACCGCATACAGACAAGTCTTGGGGTTTACAACCGAGAGCGCGGGATAAGTGGGAGAGACAATCTTGGGTGTCTCGGTTCGTTTTGTGGAGAGTGAAATGGATGTATGGGGGTGGCTTGGGTCTGTCTGAGGTGTCTACTCTATTAGCTCATGAGTTTGATGAAGGAGATGACTTACCCTTTGGCTTTTCAGGTCGACGGGTAGCTGGACCACCTTTAGCCCATTTGAGAGCTATCCTCTGGTTCTCTTCTCCCGGAATCTCTTTGGCAGAAGTCTCAAAAGTACCCTTGAACACCTCTCGAATGACTTGGTGAGCCTTTGTCCTATCTTCTCGGGTCATTTGCTACTTATAAGCTGAAATCAAAAGGGCTAGCCATGCCAACTGACCTGAGATAGAACTTCTCGATCATCCTTCGTAGCATTGGCCCATTGTCCGTTATCCCCAGCCCTCCCACCTCCTCTTCCACCCCTTCCGCCTCTTCCCCTTCCTCTGTCTCTTCCCTGACCCCTTCCTCCGCCCCTGTCACCGTACATCGAAGGGGGAGCAGGTGCTTCCTCCTCACGCATACCATCCACATTCATAGCTGCTTCCTCGTTCCCCGAAGCAACCTCCACTCGGGCTTTCCTTGATCCCCATCCTGAATCGACTTTAGGAGGTGGTTCTTTGCCTTCTACAAGTAGAGCGTATAATTTGGCGATACATTCATCTGAAAATACTGGTCGGAGCGTTCGAGTGGTAGTAGCTGACCAGAGGGGGAGAGGCTTGAATCGAAGGCTTTCGGGAAGGTCCTCGTCGGTCTCTGGTTCTACATCTTTCTTCTCCTCTACTACTTCTTCCTTCGCTTCAACAGGAGCTGCAGCTGTAGCTTCAGGTTCGGCTTTTGGTTCCTCCTTCTCCTTCTCCTTGCCCTTGGTCCTGTCCCTCGGTACATCATATGGGTCGACGGGCTTTCCAATACTCTTCAACCTCAATACCTCCCCATCAAGTCCGACCTCATTGACAAGGAAGTCAGTAAATCTACAATCAGGTCAACTTCAACCTAGAATTGGAACACGTACCTCTGTTTGATGACCCCCCTAACTCCCTTGAAAGCAGGATCCCCAGCATATCCCAAAATCCCAACTTCCTCCTGCCCGACAAATCCCTTCCTAACCCTCAGATCAGCTTTCACACCAGTGACAAGCTCTAATGAAGGTGGCATGACCGGTAGAATAGGTTTCAAACCCATCTTGGAAATGACAGCGGGGATAGTCTCGTTACCAGGTCGACTGTGGGGGTAGGTGAGATTTTCGATTGGTTTGGGCTCGGATTCGGAATTGAATTTTGCCCTTTTGGCTGAATCTTCTGTTGATTCTCCTGGGGAGATTGCTCTTTTGGGAGTGTCTGACATGCTTGGTCAGGTTGACTATGTATAGTATAGAGTGTAATGAGGGCGCAGGAGGATAAGATATCTAGAAAGATTGGAATATTAATCACGTGACTAAGATTACCATTGTCCTGGTAACTAAAGGTAAAGGTAAGTTCAGTCCCCCACTAGTACACCTCCTAGACACAGTCCTCTCCTCTCTATAGTAAGATAGAAGGACAAGCCACATACATATCGATCAAGGGCAGGTCCCAAAATGGTCGTTCCAAACACTGTCTCGAGGGAGCAGGCTTACCTCACTTCAGTCGCGAATCAGCCAAAGGATATCGACCCAGATCGTATATACGAGGTGAGTCAAGTTCAGAAACAGGCGTAAATCTTCACCTGTTTCTAATTCAATGGAGAAATAAGAATCCTATAACTAACCTCAGAAACTCGAGATAATCGGAAAGGGAGCCTACGGAGCAGTCTACCGAGGCAAACACCTTCCCTCAGGCCATGTCGTAGCTCTCAAAATCATCAATCTCGATACAGAAGACGACGATGTTGGGGATATCCAAAAGGAGATCGCGCTACTGCAGCAGTTGATGAACACTACTGGAGGCAAGGATATGAATGTGATCAAGTACTATGGGAGTTTAATGGAGGGTCCGAGGGTTTGGATCATTATGGAATTGGCAGAAGGTGGGAGTATCAGGACCTTGGTATGTATATACCAGAGTGATTTTGGCTTTGAAGGAATGGTACTGATCTGTAGTCGAGAGCTCAACCTTTGAGGGAGAATCATATCTGCTTGATCATACGGGAAGTTCTGGTAGCTCTGGGCTTCCTACATAAACATGGAGTCATCCATCGTGATATCAAAGGTGAGAACAACTAGATCTTGAACGTGAGAATTCAGCTGACAGATAGCCGCCAACATCCTCCTGACGACAACACCGAACCGAGTGCTCCTGTGTGATTTCGGAGTAGCAGCCCTACTCGCATCGCAAACGTCCAAACGATCAACATTCGTCGGTACACCCTACTGGATGGCCCCAGAGGTCATCACCGAAGGACGTCTATACGATTCCAAAGCAGATATCTGGTCGCTCGGTATCACCCTCCTCGAGATGTGTTATGGGGAACCACCAATGTCAGGTCAACCAGCAGCTCGAGCAGTCATGTTGATTGGGGATAAGAAAATGCGTGCCCCCCGTTTGGAGGGAAATGGGTGGAGCAAAGATATGAAGGATTTTGTGGTAGCCTGTCTAAATGAGGAACCCGGAGATCGGTCCCCAGCGGAGGAACTGGCGAAAATGCGGTGGATCAAAATGCAGGCAAAAACTGGATTGGGTGTTTTGAATGAGTTGATTGTCAATTATAAAGTGTGGAAGGACAAGGGCGGGGAGCGGCAAAGTCTGGCGCCTGGGGTGGGAGCGAAGACGGAGGATGAAGAGGACGATGAGGACTTCCAGCATGGGGACTGGGCGTTCGATGTGAGTAGACTTATGTCACCTCAATGTCGCTAATGTCATAGACCGTGAGGTCCAGAATGTCGATGCTGGTAGATCAGAAAGCGCAGGACGGTGACCTAGGTACGTCGCCGACTCCTCCATATGTGACATCCCCACTGATACCAGATCTGGCACCCCCAACGGCCCGTCCAGCCCCACAGTCTCTCCGCCGACTATTCCACGACGAAGACTCCGCCGATCCAGATCCATTCCAATCCTTTGCCCACCAACAGCCAATCACCCCACATACTTCTCAAGAAGGATCCGTCGATCAGTTCGCCCCCAACCCAGAGATCTCATTTGACGATGATGAAGATGAACAGTCTTTCGAGGGTACCGTCCGGCAAGCAAAACCTAAGGTTCGGCCGTCATTGGGAGTAACGCAATCAAGTGATTCCCTCTCTGGGGCCTCGTCGCATGCTTTCGACATGGATAATGATGCGTCGACACCAACGCCGATCGCTTTACCGCAAGACGATGACGATAGTGATGAGTCAGATGATCTCGGACCTCCTCAAGCACCATTTGGCCAAGGACAACAACTACGTGGGAAAGCCTCATATGATAGCTTATCATCAAATCCAACGACGCGCTCGCAGATCTCGCAAGATCCACGTCCTGCTAAAGAAATCCGTAAACCTTCTGGAGGTACTGTAGGAGAAGGTCTTCGGGGCTTCCAGTTCCCCCTGAGTAAAGCGGTCATGGCCTCACGACCCCCTCCCCTCACTCGAAACGCTTCGGCGATGCCACTATCATCCACAGCCGAAGACGAGAATTCATCCCTCTCACCCTCCAGACCGGGATTGCAACGTATGCAATCTGCAATGCCTGATTTACAACCGAATTCTGCTACCACACCTGTGAAACCCGCCCGACCGCAGATATCGATAAATCTCCCACCGAGACCGCCTATGATGAGGCATGCTTCTGCTGCTGTTATGGAAGGTCGTGCTCAGGCGCAGGCGCAAGCACAAGCTTTGGCGGCTGTTGATACTGGAGCTAAGAACCTTGGTGTTCCAGGGAAACCGCAGATTGGGTTGGGGGTCGGTGTACCTGGTCAAGTAGGCATGAGTCGGAGTAGAAGTGGAAGTAGGACAGAGGATCATAATCTCGGTCTAAGAGATCTAATGAGAGTAAGGCTTGAACATAGCTACTTCGTAATGACTGGACTGATGACAGTTATCGCCCGCAGTACCTGGTCTATCAGACCTCCCACCATCTCCATCTACAACAGGAAATCCAATGCTCAAACACCTCCAACTCCCAGCTGCACAAGGACAGCCATCACCACTATCATTCCAGTCTTTACCACTTCAAACTTCCCTCTCTTCACAAGGCCCAATGCCTCCAATA
The DNA here is from genome assembly GCA_017654735.1 of Vishniacozyma victoriae. Taxonomy (NCBI): domain Eukaryota; kingdom Fungi; phylum Basidiomycota; class Tremellomycetes; order Tremellales; family Bulleribasidiaceae; genus Vishniacozyma; species Vishniacozyma victoriae. Next base: position 4,152,943 of record JADPYG010000088.1, read on the forward strand.
CCTCGATCCATGCCCGCACTGGCTTCAACCCCAATGGCCCCGTCCATTTCCCAGGCTTCTACTTTCTCCGTAGGACAGGGTCAGACGACTGTGCATCCTTCTCCGCAGTTGGATGTGGGTACTGCAGGTCTGAATATCAGACCGCTAGATATGATGATGGGTCATGAGGAGGTTTATGAGGAGTTGGAAAGACGAATTGATGAGATGAGGGGTTGGTTGGAATGTGTGGAAGTCGGATTGGATGATCTACTAAAATCGCCATTGGAAGGGGACGACCCATTGCTTACCTGATATCACGGACTTTCTTGCTTTACGAAGGTGACGTAACAAAATGTGTTGTATTATAGACATAGTATACATATGTAGTAAGCAAGATGTATAAACAAATCATGACGCGTATCGATCATCCACTTTCATTAAGGATCCATCTTAGGAACAGCTTCAAGGTCTTCTGGAGACAGCCTGCCTAGCACTGGCAGCATCAATCCTAGCTTTGAGAGCAGTAAGCTGACTACTATCACCGCGTCGACTAGCCCCGGCGCCAGCTGACAACTTGCCAGTACTGGTAGAAGGAACAGGCATTCTGGACACCCCAGGCCTCGGTAAAGCGGAAGTGCCGGATACAGGCCGGGCGGTAGTAGGGGGAATCGATGATTTCGAAGCAGTAGGGCGGATCAAGGATCGAGCAACAGTCTGGGCGGGAGTGGAAGCTGCTCGAGATTTGAGAGCCGTAGTATCTCGCTTGGAGGGGGAGGTCGGTGCCATAGACATCTTGCCTGGAACAGCTCGGGAAGATGGCTTAGGTAGACCGCCGGTAGCGGAAGCGACAGGTCGAGCAAGTCGATTGGTCTGGGCAGCTTCTCCTCCAAAAGCCCTTGGTGCAGTGGTCGATGCGAAAGGTCGAGTGAGACCTGGGCGAGTTGTCGAAGTAGCGGAAACTCGGGAAGAGGCGGGAGGGAGCGATGATTTGGCAGGGACTGGTGGAGGAGCCATAGAAGTAGGCCTGAAACTAGCAGGTCGGGCTGGGGGACCCATAGTCCCCGGCGCAGCTCGTGAGGCAGGTACGGCTCGACTGGCAGAGGGCAGTGCGGGAGGACCAGTTCTAGCGGATCCGGCTCGTGGAAGGGCTGTTCGAGGGGGAGGTGGCATCATTGATCTTGCGGATGGTGCGCCAGCTGGTGCCGGTCTTGAAGCCGGAACAGCTGTTCTTGCGGCAGCTTCGGGTCGAGGTCTGGTCAAGCCAGTCTGACGCTGGGCGCTGATGATATCGGCGGGATGCATTGCGCTTCGAGTCCTCTCCCTTTGTGCCGTTGGTTTCGGGAGCTCCATCTTCGGATGAGATGCGCTAGCTGGCATAGGCAAGGCGCCGGCAGAAAGTGATGGTCTTCGTGTCGAGATCGGAGCTGGAGCCAATCGGGAGGCGGCCGGTGCCATGATAGGCTGCATCGAGGGAACCGCAGTACGAGTAGCGGGTTGTTGTCTGACCGGTGACATGCGTCGTTGTGGGCTTACGGTGGAATGGGGTTTGCCGGGACTGCCCAGTGCAGAGAGAAGTCGATCACGAGGTAACATCGCCTGTACGACAGGCTTGGCAGTCGATCGAGCAGGCGAACCCAGATTCATGGTCTTGACACTAGCAGAGGTCGTCCTCATGTGCGTTCCCAGCGATTTAGTCCTAGGTCGTAGATCAGGGGGTAAGATATTCCCCATACCCATAATACTCCTGCTCCATCAGTTCCTGATCAGATAACACGAAATAATCCACTTACTCGTCCAAATCGATGGCAGACCCATGCAGAAGATCCTCGAAACTCTCTTCAGTCCCTGATGGTCGTTTGGGCTTGGTCATCCTGGCCATCATCTGATTAATATCGAGGGTCATATCTGCGTCTTTCGATGGGCTTGGCTGTTTCCTAGGTGTCTTTCGAGTCATGGTAGGAGGAGGCGGACTGGCGAATAAAACGCTATCGCCTTCGGACATTGGTAGTGATTGGCGCATGAATTGATGCTCGTCCCCCATCAGGTGGGCCATTCGGGTAGGACTTCTGGGCATAACGGTGGATGCATCCATATCGACAGCTTGTCTCCTTGGCGTCTTTCGGATGTTTGGCAGAGGCGGGCTGTCAAACAAGATACTGTCTCCTTCAGACATTGGTAGCGATTGTCGCATGAGTTGGTGTTCATCCCCCATCAAATGAGCCATTCGAGTAGGACTTCGAGGCATGACGGTGGAGATGTCCATCATCTCGGCACGTCCTCTTGGCGTCTTGCTAGCATTCGGTGCTGGCGGGGTGTCGAATAGTATACTAGGCCCTTCAGACATCGGCAGCGATTGTCGCAGGAGCTGATGCTCATCGTCCATCAAGTGTCCAAATCGAGCGGGACTTCGTGGTAAGAGGGTCGATACGTCCAGAGCGGCCTCTTCGCCTAATCGGGACAAGAGGTTGTGGGAAGATGATGCTGGAAAGGTGCGTTTCGTTTTTGTTGGGGAAGAGGATGAAGGTGGTTTGATAGGTGATCTAGTTGTTCGGAAAGGAGTGGGGTGCTCCGACTTGATGGGCGATCTCTCCCGTCTTGGAGTAGGCTCGAGCTTCACAGGTGACATCCTCTCCTTATCCCTAGTCGTAGGGAATCCCCTACCCACGCTAGCCTTGAATTCCGTGGATTCATCCATTTCCAAACTCATCAAATCCGGCATCGACATATCGGCAATCATCGATTGTGAGATATTCATCTCCGGGTGATGATGTTGAGGCATCAAGCAAGATTCGTCGGCGGCAGCTGCGGGAGTGGGGCTGAGGAGCGGTCGATATTGGGTCTCTTTGGGGAGTTCTGTGGTTTGGCGAGCTGGCGAAGCCGGTAGAGGGAGTTTAGCGGGTGAGAGGTGTTTACCGGGAGAACGAAGGAGGCGGGAGGAAGGGAGGTAGTTGTCTGTGTGTTTGTTTGGAGATCGTTTCATGGGGCTGGTCCTCTTGAAGTCATCGTCAATGGCACCAGATGAAGACTGTGATTGATGAGTGCTGGTGAACGCCTGTTCCTCAGGTCGAGACGGGCGGGTCTGGAATATGTTATTTGGGAAGTCCCGTGTGTTTGTCGGTATCGTTGCTGTCATTATAGGACTATCGGGAAGGGGCGGCAGTGCCCTCAAGTCAAATTCGGACCTGTATATCAGTGAAATCTTCCAGATACATATGTATAGAGGGCTTACATGATGCTGTACTAGTATATACCGTCTAGTATGAGTATTACAGTCAGAATAGAATGTTGATCAACATTCGACATCTCAAAAGTCAGTCGCGAAATTCAGGCACGGCCAATTTGTGCATTTCCATTGCTCTTAGTCCACCCCATCCGCTTCTCTAGTCGTAATTATACTAGTATTATCCCCAGTCTTACTAGTGATCACTCCATCTACGTCCGCCGGTTGCGTCAACTGCTCACAGCTCAGTCTGACTTCATCCTCATGACCCTCGACAGTGAAATCATGAGAACCCATAATCATCATATAAAGTCCGACCACCCCTGGATCTTTCTCAATCGTGACTCGACACTGCGAGTCAGCTCGTTCTGATAGGTACACTCAACGAAAGTAGATTCTCACTTGATAGTACTCATGCCCTCCCCATCCCGTTTGAGCAGTAGGAAATTCGTATGTTTGACCGATGTGATCAAAGTGGAGGTCGCCAACCCGTTGAAGGGAGAGGCCATCAACAATCCTGACATCTGGTGCCAAAGTCCGGATAGGAATTTCATTGATGACTCCATCTATCCATTCTGTGACGATGATAATAGTGAGGGAATTGGCGAGGTTATCAGCGAAGACTGGAATGGCGGCCAACAAGGAGAGAAGTGGAGTGGAGAGGAGTTTCATGTCGACAGGTCTGAAGCACAGTCTTCAGTCCCTTGTGAATCCAATCTGAATTCAATGTGTAAGTGAAGGAGAGAGTAAATGTGATGGTGTTCACCTCTTCAAAGTGATACGAGATCAAAGCCCGTTGAACAATCCTCCCCGCTGTCAAAGGATGACTTTATGAAAGGAACTCATGCGTTGATCGCCCAGAGTTGCTCCTTTGTTGGCCTGTCAATATGCTGACTATTGATGCCAGTGCTCCTTTAAATACAGTCGGGAAGACTCTACGACATGCTTTGTCCAGAGACAAGTCACAATGTCGGGGGACAATGTCCCCTTCACAGAACCGAGGGAGAGGACAGTCATCATTTGCCCCACATCTACTGTCCTTTGAGTACACTCGCAGTCTGTTGTCCACTCCTTACTGCTACCAGGTCCTCTTCATTGATTCAGGTGGCCAATGACTCAATATCGCTGCTTGGAGTCAATCCCGATTCGAGGGACCAGCAATTCTCCAGACAGCTTGACACACACCCAGTCACAGCTACAAGCTCTTCTCTAAGTCTTTCTCACGGCTTCAACAAAGAGTGATGGGGTCAGACCCTCAGCGCATCAATTTGACGATAGATTGATGCATACACACCTGTCAACCTTAAACGCAGTATTTGACCAACAGAGCGATGAAGAGGAGACAGAGGCAGTGAAGGTCCTCCAATCTCTGCTGGCTATGTGATCCATGCGGGTGCTCTTCTCAAGGCTTGTACTATCTACTTAGGAAGCTCATCACACTTGACGACAACCTTGTCCTCATACCTATTTCCCGTAGGATTCCCATCATCGCTATCCCCCTCAAAGACAATGTGTAAAACTGGGATATCAAGATCATCCATCACTTGCACCCCACACTGTTTGACATCAGCTCAGAGTAAAGCAACAGTACGAGGTAAGCTTACCCCGATGTAATGGTTTGCCCAGAACTCTCGCCATAAAGGAAATGAGGCGCCTGCACCTATGTTCCCCTTTTTGAACGAAAAGGAATCTAGTCTATGGTACATGTGTTCATCCACTTTCACTTCATCCCCTGTGACTCCGGCCTCTCCGCGCATATAGGCATCAGACCACGGCGTGACAATCTCAATTGTGAGGTCTTGAGAGAGCTCAAAGTAGGGGCTTCGGGGAGCACATATGCAAAGGCGGGCAAAGCGGTGAACAATGCAACAAGGGTGGGGAGAGTAACCTTCATGACGCTCAATTTGCTTGTGGTTGGTATTGCAATTGGTTATTTATCGTACTCGAATTTGTCTTCTGTAAAGTCGATGGGAAGAAAGTCAACAGGGCACATTTGACAGCTTAATATAGCTTTCCAACACATATTGCTGGGAAGCGTTCTTTTCATTACTGTTTTGTGAGGATTCACCGGTACCGGCGATCAAGAGGATCGTGGACAATCGGACAGGAGTTGCCATCTTGAGTCATCCCTCCCTTGACCAATGACTAGAGGATCAAGGCTCTCCAGCTGGACCTCTTTTCATGGTCTTAGCTGCTCCGTGAATCAGACTTGCGGCTTTGGAGATCAACAAAGGATGGACTCGGTGATGCAGATCCACCCTGTTGATCGCCCATCCAGGGGTATCCAGATCTTCATTCGGTCTTTTTCATAGGGAACGCCGATCCGCCCATCTGATCGGCGCAAATGAATCATGAAGGGTTGTGGCGATCATGAAAAATTCATTTTTGATGACTGCTGCACGCTCGGGAGACTTCCAATCGGGGATCTAGCTTAAGCGCTTTATATCGCGCCCGAGCTGCGACTATTGATCCATGATGTCGGTCGTCTATTAGATTGAGAGATGAGGTCTATCATAATAGTCTTGTCACGTTGTTCTACATGGCAAGGCATGGGCTTATGATAACACTCGGTCCACCGATACGGAACTCCCTTGTATGCGTTGTGCTGAGACTGGGCATCGAATGTACACTAATGAATGCGCGCAACTGGTAGGATCACTGGAATGTAGTTCTAAAGAGGAGATTGGCCTAAACATTCCTTGCCTCCGGTCCCGCTCCAGGATAATGTCCGACAACAGCCACCCACAAGAAAGCTTGATTGATGAAATTGGCGTGGTTGAGATCAAACATTGGCAAGATGACCCATTCCGAGGACTATGTACGTTTGATGTCTTTTGATAGCTGCATCGTCAATTTACCTATGCGTAATGCTCTAGCGTCCCTACCTACGCTCTAGCGTAACTTCAAAGGAGTGTTGCCACTGAGAATTGGGCGCCTTCGACAGAGTGTTGCTACATATACAATTGCATAAGTGTATTTACAGCTACACTGCAGGTCCTTGCCCCACTATCCATACCATGTGCTCATCACATTGGTTCCCATACGCAATCCACTTTAACTTCGTCCTCATGCTTGTTGGCAAACGATTTAAAGTCCTGGCCTTCTCCCTCAAACTTGATGTGTACAATTGGTACTCCAGGGTCTTTGACCACGTCGACAAAACACTGTGCTGAGTCAGTGGAGTTCAACCGACACTATGGCACAAACTTGCCCCGTAATAATGGTCAGTCCATACGTCTCGACGTACGGCAAAGCTGGAGCTCAGAAGTGCAGGCGAGTCCGAAGGTCCGTAAACGTCGACCTTTTTGTACTCGACATTGTCGACGAGTACCATTTGGTCTATCTCGCTGATTTCTCTGCCTCCCAGCGTGCCTTGGTCCCAGGGAGTGACGATGATGACTTCGACGGGGCTGGCGATTTCACTAGCTAGGGGGGGGGAGATGTGTTCCGCAAAGACTGGCATGGTAGCCATCAAGGCAATGAGAGTGGGGAGCGCAAACTTCATGATCGTACGTTTAAAAGTTGTACAATGTGTTGGATTTAGCTATATTGCGTTTGTGACTTGATGGAGAAGAACGTCATGAAAGCAATACCAACAGCTTGATATAGTACTCTAGTGTGGATTCCTGGCATACCACTCCTTCCATACAATTCCCATGAAGATCCAGGCGATCATTTTGATTGGCATGAGAGGGGAAATGGCAATGATTTACTGTATCCTTACATTGATGAGCGGTTTGAGGTGAAATCTCTTTTCATACTTGTGGCCAATCTGTGTGTCAGACTCTCGGTCGCGGATAGTGACAAAGGACTGACTGGACAATGATGATCAAACCCGGTGATCCTCCCTTAGGGATAAGTGAACTACTTTCGTTTTCTTTTGTCACGATGGCCGATCCGCGGGGCGGGACAATCAAGTCTTAGATTGATGGAGCTAGGGCAAGGGGGAACACACTCAGGAGAGAGATCAGAATGACAGTTTCATCCCTTTCGGTCCCCTGAAGTTTGCTGGCTGCCCAGGCATAGTGAGCTGCCAAGGCCAAAACAAGGACAATTTGCGACTGGACGCGCTTTCAAGGGGATCGGGGATCTGTCAGCGTGGACCTGGAAGGTACTTTTGACTACAGAAGCGGGGTCTGATGAATGAGAATGAGAATCACGACCACTGGAGTTGTCTACAGCACGCAGGAGCATTGTCTGGTAAGCTGCATCACCTCTGATTACAAGTTAAGGACCACTGGCTATGGATTATCGACTACAGCCTAAGCGCGATCTCTTAAATCCAATTTATCGCACTTCATCTTGACTTTCTCTCCGTAAACATTGACCTTGTAGTCACCGTCATCTGGGTGATCATCATCATTGCCCATTAACAAGATATGAACAATTGGCACATGAGGATCCTTTTCTACAGTGACAGTGCACTATCAAATTCAGTCAACATCTCAGATTTGGTGGTAATGCGACTGACCTGGAAATAATCTGGGGACCATTTCTCCCTTTCCATCCCGAACTTCACTTTATCACCGATGTTGTCGAGGTCGAACTTTTTCACTTTCACGAGGTGGACCTTTTCAGCCGGTGTGGAATCGGTCGCTGGGATGTCAATGTGTTCTCTGACCTTGGATTCCGCTGGATCCTCTTTGGAGTCGTACTGAGACACAAAATTGATGAGTTCGTCGGCTACCCAACCGTCTTTCCAGTTGGTGGCGATAATAAGAGAAAGTGGCTGATCGAGCTTCTGAGCGAGACCCGGTACCACCATCAAGGCGAGGAGCGGGAAGAGAGTGAATTTCATGGTTTGATCTTCAACCCCTTTCAATTCGGTCAATATGTTCAAGTCGTCTTTCGGTTTTCGTAAGTCGATGGATAAGAACAAGAGGCGCGGGTTGCGAGCCCTATATAATGGTAAGTGATAGAGTTACCTAGCACATCACGCCGATCAAACAATTATCCCTGTATTTGTAGGGGTATTCCATGAAAGGGCCTGACTTTGCATTGTTTGATCGTCTGGGCATCGGTGATCTTGAGTTTGGACTCCTTCCATACCCGGGGCTAAGGGCGTATCAGAGTTACTGGTTGTAGCAGGAATGAGTTGACCGAATGAGGTAGCCGGATGAAAGATGGACATATCCCCTTGATCTTCCGCCTAGTGAAACCATCTAGACTGCAGGATCTTTTCATGACCTCCTCGACGTACCGATTTAGCACCGGTAGATGACGTTCGTACAGAGTGAAGCACATCACTGCCACTGTATGCATACTCTACACTCCCCCTACATACCCTCTCGACGTCTAGGAGTAGCTCTCAAGATATTATCAACCCTCAAAATCATCTCGGCAGCTTCAGAGGCACTGACAACAACCTGTTTCTTCAACTTGTAAGATTCGGTAATTCCCAAATCCCTCATTGAAGCGACTTGTCCAAGCTCCATATCTACCATTAGCTACTTCAACACGTATGAGATAGCTCTGGACGTACCAAGACCAGCATCGGTTTGACCTTCGTAGTGAGCTGCTCGGAGCTTGGTGACTAGGTCTGAAGAGTCGTATCCTCCATTATCAGCTAGAATGGTTGGGATCTGTTCATCAGCATTACCCATGGACCCATAGTAGCATAGCGACTTACCTGCCTGAGAGCCCTGGAGAAAGCTTCAACTGCCAATGCCTTCTTTCCCTTGACTGTCCTAGCAGCCTCATCGACCTTGTTGGACATTGCCATTTCTGCGCAACCTCCTCCCAAAGTAACCCTGGTCTCCTTGACTGTCTGCGATAGAACGGACAAGGCATCGTGTAGGGATCTCTCTGCTTCCTCGACCATCTGGGTGGTACCACCTCGTAGGACGACTGTACATGCTTCACCAGCGGCAACACCAGAGAACTTGATGAGCTACTCATTAGCTCTCCAGTAGCTTCAGTTGTAATAGCTAACATACCTTGTCCTCTCCGATCATGATCTCTTCAATGACCTCACATCGACCAATCTTGACCTTGTCGGGAGCATCGAATGTACTCGTAATGTCACCACCAGTAACAAGAGCAAGTCGCTCAACACCCTCGAAATCGGCGTGCTCGATCGACATGATTCCGTATTCGGCAAGTAGGTTCTCGGGGTAGTTGTAGATCAATTGACGGTTGACGAAACAAGTGACTCCGTGAGCGGCGATAGCGGCTACCTTTGCCTTCATCTTCTCCTGTTCCTGTCAGCTTTGGCCCACATGCAAGGTGTGGATAAGCTTACCCTCTCAGCTCGCTCGAGCTCGGCCAATTTGCCAGTACCATCTACCTTGACTCGTGCACCAAAGATCTTGATCTTGTCGGTGTCCATTGCTGATTGTCAGCTCGCCCTACGAGTCAAGCGAAGAGATTAGCTTACAGGTGTTGGCAATGAGAATCTTGGCGTTCTCTATTCGTTTTGGGGAATTTGTAGCAATGGTCTTGTCGAGAATGAAGCCTGGTTGTCAGCTACTGCCATTGCGGCTGGGACCGGCAAGCTTACCCTCATCCAAGTACGAGTCGGTCAATTTCCCTCCAACCTTCTTGATGATCTGAATATGTTCCAAATCCGTACTTCCCTTCAACCTCAAAACAGCATCCACAGCCAAATTGGCAAAGTAATCTTTATCCTGGTTTAGCACCTTCGAACTCAAAGTAGTCCTGGCGATATTGAACAAATCCTCCCTGAACCTCTTCTCGTCCTTGGCGTTATCCGTCGATGAAGCTTCTAGAGCGGCTAGAGCAGCTTTGGAAGCGATCCTGAAACCTTCGACAACGGTTTGGGGGTGGATCTTTTGAGTTCCAATCAATTTCTCGGCTTCGCGTAATAGTTCGGAAGCGAGGACACAGACTGAAGTAGTTCCATCTCCGACTTCGTCATCTTGGACTTTGGAGATGTTGACGAGGATTTTGGCCGCGGGGTTATCGAGAGCGATAGATTTTAGGATTGTAGCTCCGTCATTGGTCACTGTGAGTTGTTGAGTTGATGCGGATTCTGAAGATCAGCTTGAGCTCAGGAAAGCGATAGCTGAGACGTACGGAGAATCTTGTTCATTCCCTGATGGATCAGCGAATTCCTGGTGAAGTGAATGGGAGATTACTAACCTTTGGTCCGAGCGTCGACTTGACGAGATCTCCAAGTGCCATAGCACCGACGAATGACGACAATCGAGCATTCTCTCCTCTCTCCTCAGTAGCCTGTAGGTCAGCTTAGCCCATGGATCCCTTCTACGACAAATTATGACATTGTCTTGAGTTTCACTTACATCGTCTGCCCAGATGTTCATATTGAGTTGCTTTTCAGGTGATTCGTTTATCCAGTATCGTTTCTGCCGTTCTACAGCTTTTCTATAATCGAGTCTATGATGATACAAGCTTGTCCTTATTGCTTGAATGTATAAGGTATATGAGTGATGGACGAGTGTAGAACAATCTTTTGAACATGGACAGCGCGAACGCGTTTCGATATATTTGATTCCGCTAATCAACTGGATCACTCCTTTACTATCTCATACAGCTATATATCACCATTTAATACTCATTACAGCACCTCCATATCACTTCAATAAGCTATGTCAACTTCATCAACGAACTCATAACGACCCAATCAAAGATGTCATCCAATTTCTACACCTCATCGCATAACCTATATCACATCTACCCCCGCCCAACGTTATTCAAAGCGCGCGCAATAGACCGTCTCTACGCCAGCCCAAGACAATTACTATGTCTGTCAATATGGTTTGCCAACTTGATCCAGAAGGTTGGCAAGAAATTGATGTTGCGTCAAGTACCTATTGCGACTGCTACGATTTACTTTAAACGGTTTTACCTGAAGAATGCTTATTGCGAGACGAATCCGTACCTTGTCCTAGCGGCTTGTTTGCTAGTGGCGGCCAAGGTTGAAGAGACACCTGTGCATATCAAGAGTGTAGTCAGTGAGGCCAAGGCCGTGTTTACAGGTACGTCCCCATTCCAGTCCAAGGAGGAGGTACTGATTACCAGAACTCGGGATCAAGACATTCCCAGCCGAAGCTCATAAACTGGGCGAGATGGAATTCTACCTCCTCGAAGACCTAGACTTTCACCTGATAGTCTTTCACCCCTATCGATCACTACTAGCAATATGCGGTAGAGAAGCAAGTGATGCCGGTACATATCCCCAATCCCGCATACATCAGGATATCGATATCCGGAATGCGGAAGCTGAAGCGAGGAAGAAGAGGGATGAGGAGATTAGGAAAGCTGGTCCGGGCGCGAGGACTGTGCCGGAGGAAGTACCGGAGGAGGAAAGTGAGGAAGCTAGGGTTATCCGATTGATGAGGAGGGGAAGTGGGGAGGGTTTGATGGAGATTGAGGAGAGTGTATTGCAAATCAGCATGTGAGTCCTACTCTCCCAGGCGACTGGATTGTCCAAAGTCGGCGCCAACGTCAACGTGGCCGCTGCTGATCCCAGTTTCCTCCTCAACGATACCTACCGAACCGATGTCCACCTCCTCTACCCACCACATATCGTAGCCCTAGCAGTCCTCTACATCGGATTCACATTGTCAAGCATGACACCCACAACCCGATCCCGCTCCCACTCAACCCAACAAACCTTCACACTATCCGCTTCCGAGATCAACGCAGCCCTCTCAATCCCCTCACCACCAACAGCCCCCGCTGAATTCCTAGCATCCTTCCAAGTCAATCTACCAGTCTTAATGGCTTGCGTACAAGAGATCATCGTCCTCTATCCGGTTTGGGAAAAGTTTGAACCTGTTCCCCTGAAGGGGAAACAACCTGCTGAGGTCAATACCAAGGTCGAAAAGGATGGGGTACCGAAGTTTCTGCCGGAAGATGCGGAACGGTTGGTTCAGGCTATGATTGATGAGAGGATGACGGATGTTATGAATAACGAAAAAGATCAACTGGCGGGCAAGAAGCGACAGAGGTAGTTGTGAGAAGATCATTAATAGTAGGATACGTAAGCATGTTGTAGTCAGTATATTGTAGTCCAGCATCTACCATTGTATCGTTGTCAATCATCAAATGCATACTGTACATGACCATATCAGATCTCTATCTACAGTAATCTACCTACCGCTTCTCCTAACGAAACGTCCCGACCCATTGATGTCCACCTAAGCGAATAGTCGCTTGGTGTAACTGTTGAGACCGTGGACACCACCCTCGACCTGCGCGGACGCTGTTCGGAGCTCGAATCGGACACTTCCGTCCCTCGAGCCTTTTTGTAGGTCGGCGATACTATTTTGTCAGTGCCTGAACTAGAAGGGAATATTGGGCTTACCTCTTGACACCAGAGTCCTGGAGAGAGTGTTGTAGACCAGTGTGTAGGTAAGGAGCGAACTTGTCAATTGATCCCTTGTCTGCGACATCTCCACTGACTCCCTGTGCGACCTTTACGGAATCGGCCTCAGAGAAGTATCGAGCAGTAGCGGCATTGTGATCACCGGTAACCAACGAAGTGACCTGTTTGCTGTTTCCCTTGGTATGTTCCATAGCTTCGATAGATCCCATTCCTCGGTAAATCTTGACCCTCTTTCCATCGTGGTAGAAGTATTCTCCTGGAGATTCGGCAGTTCCAGCGAGTAAACCACCCATCATGACTGCTGATGCACCTAGTGCTAGAGCTTTGGCGATATGTCCAATGTTTCCAATACCACCATCTGCGATTGTGGGTACACCGAATCGAGATGCGAATTCAGATACTGCGTAAACTGCTGTTCCTTGTGGTCGACCGACAGCCATGACTTCTTGTGTGATACAGATTGATCCTGATCCCATACCGACTCGTAGACCGTCTGCACCCGCTACAATAAGCTGAGCAGCTTGTTCTCGGGTTACGACGTTTCCAGCAATAACTTCAAGAGTGGGGTAGGTCGATTTGATCCATTGGATGAATTCAATCTGGAAAGTAGAGTTTCCTTGAGAAGAGTCGAGAACAACAACATCGAGACCGGCCTCGACAAGGAGCTTCAACCTCTCCTTATCGTTCTCTCGAGTACCAATAGCGGCACCACAGTACAATTGCTTGGAAGATGGGACTTTGGAAGCAAGAGGGTAGTTTTGGTTCTTGAGTAAATCGGATCGAGCGACGAGCGAAACGAGGTTGCCTTGGTTGTCGACAATGAGGAGTTTACCCTTTTTGGAATCTCGGATAATGGTGTTGGCGGCTTCGAGGGTGATGCCGGATTTACCAGTGACGAGTTCGGTGGTCATGATGGATCGAAGGGGTTTGGATGGGTCTTGAAATTGGACATCTCGGCCAGTGACGATACCGAGTAGTTTGCCTCCAATCTTTCCGTTCTCTGCTGATCAGTTCATGCCCGAGGACAGGATAGCATATAGCTGACCAGTGATGGGAACACCCTGGAAACCGTATCGGGCCTTGACCTCCAATACACTGATTGTCAATAGCTACTCCAGATAAGAAGGCGCATTGACTCACTCTCCAACAGTCTCATCAGGTCCCAAACACAATGGGTCGGTGATGAATCCATTCTCGTACTTCTTGACTTTCCTAACCATCTCCGCCTGAGCCTCAGGTGTACAATTATGGTGAATAATACCGAGACCTCCATGTAACGCTAACGCAATAGCCATCTTGTCCTCGGTAACAGTATCCATAGGTGACGAAAGGAATGGGGTGTTGAGAGTAATGTTCTTGGTGACTTTAGTTTGAAGAGAGACGATGGAAGCTGAGAAGTTGATATGACCGGGTAACATGAGGATATCGTTGTATGTTAAACCACCGTTCTTCCTGGAATCCATGAGCTCGGCAGCGGATAGACCGTCACCTCGTTTGTAAGATTCGAGGAATGAGAGGGCATCTCCGGAAGATAGGGACTCGGAGGAACGAGATGGGAAACCGTTTTCTGCAGCCATTGTGTGTAGATGTAGTATATGAGGTATGGGTATAGGATGGGGTAGATACCAGATAGGATGGAAGATAGCCAATTTTTCAGATTGATCAGCGCGCGACTCAGGTACAAAGTATGACGTGGATTTTAAGCATTCACGCGTCGCTATCGTTATCAGTAACTGACTATGCATCATGCATCATCATCCGGTCCTGCTATGGTCAAGAGTGAGTCGTAGTAGTCTGGCGTATATACATACATACATACATATATTACAATGGACGACCTATTAGACCTCAACTGGTCGTCTTCACCTACGACATCCACCTCAAAGCCCCTAGCTCCTTCTTTACAACCCTCAAAGCCAAAGCCTACAGGATCAGCTGCTACAAGCTCATTCGAGTTCCTAGCCAAGTCCAATACGGGTTCTTCAAGCAGAACAGGTACACCGAACTACTATCAATCGTCCACACCGAGAACTACCACCCCTCTAGCTCCTGCAGTCCAAGCTGCTCCTCAACCGAAACCCCAGGCGACTAGTAATGGTGCAGGCGGAGATGCCTTCTCGAGTCTACTCGGAATGGGTAGTTCCTCAGGATCAAAGAACTTGACAATGGCCCAGAAACAAGCTCAAATACTAGAAGAGAAGAGATTGAAGGAAGAGAGGGAAACAGCTCAGTTTGCTGGATTGGGGAATTGGGAGCAATTCGGGTCAACGTCTAATTCGAGCTCTTCGTCTTCGAAGATGTCCGCACCATTACAACCGATACCTACAAAATCATCAGATGCATTCAACGGATTACTTCAACCTACCATATCTCGTCCATCCTCTTCAACACCTAGTCGAGGTACTACTCCCGCCCCAGCGAAGAGTGTGGGCAAGGGTACATTCTGGGATAACGCCGACTTTCTAGCTGGTCCTTCGAAACCTTCGCCTCCTTCTAAATCTTCGCCTTTATCCAACCCGCCGGCTTCTCAGTCAGGAGCCAGCGGAGTGGCCGATCCATGGGATTTCGATCAACTCGCAGCTGTTGAGCCTGTCCGACCGAATGGGAATGGGAAAAGTTCAGGGATGAGGACGCCGGATCCAGATTTCGATTTTGGAGAATGGAAAGATATGGATCAGCCAGGGCAGAGTTCCAGGTCTGGTCAGGCGCGTGCTCCCGTAAGTCCCTGACACGTAGCTAGACTGGGAGATACTGACGTGTAGGAACGAGAAGTACAACGTGAACCCAAACCGATCCCAAGACCATCATCCCCACCACCTCATATCGTCGGTCAGATTGTCGAAATGGGATTTTCACCCGCTCAAGCCCGTGTTGCATTAGCCAAGACAAGTACCGGCATAGACGTCCAAGCTGCCCTGGAAGGTTTACTGGGAGAAGCATTCGGATCCCGCGAACCAGCAGACGAACTAGAGGAAGACGACGATTACATCGAACGAGAACGTATACGACGTGAAACTGAGGAAAAGGAAGAGAGGAGGAGAAGGCGCCGTCAAGGTCCTTCTAGGGACGCGATTGCTCCTCGATCAAGAGATGAGAGGGAGAGGGAGAATGAAAGAAGTCAAGCGGGTACTCCGATCCAGGCGGATCAGATTCTGGCTCAAGCTACAGAAATCGGTCAGAGTGTATTTACGAAAGCTACATCCCTTTGGAATGTGGGTAAAGAAAAAGCGCTAAAGGCATACGAGGAACAGAAGAAGGTATATGAAGCTCAATTGGCTGCTGGTGGGGGTAAAGAGAGAGGAAAAGGTCCAGTTAAGGATGGGCGACCGAGGTGGATGGTCGAGGCTGAGGCCGAGGCTAGGTCTAAGCGTGAGGAGATCGGAGGAGCGGGAGCTGGTTTGGAGAAGGAGAGTGGGTTTAGGGATGATTCGGATGAGGAAGAGGATGTACCGCGTCCGAAGGCTAGGATGAATGGAAATGGCGCGAGCTCGTCGCGCCCAACGAGAGCAGCGGAACGTCGTGAGGCTGTACAGGAGGCATCACTCTTTGGCGATGATCCACTCCCACCCCGACCGACTCAACGACGGCCAGAACAAGCAAGATCGAGACCTGAGCCACCAAGGTCGAAGCCGACACCAGCAGTCAGAACCAGAACTCCTCCTGCCCCACTCCCCACTCGAACCTTGATACCGGCAGACCCATCGACCCTCTCATCATCTTCGAACCATAAGACCAAAGGAAACGAACATTTCAAATTGGGTAGATTCACAGAAGCCGAATCATCCTACTCCACAGCAATTTCGATTCTTCCAGATGGTCACCTCCACCTGATTCCTCTATACAATAATCGAGCAGCAACCAGAATCAAGTTGGGTGAATCAAGTGGCGCAGCACTGGATTCTACTACAGTCATCGAACTCATTGGATTATCATACCATCCATCGAAAGAAGCTCCTTTACCGCCAACGTATGCCGATATCAAACTTGCAGACGCGTTCGTTAAAGCGTATACAAAGCGGGCACAAGCTTGGGAAATGGCCGAGAAATGGAACAAGGCAGTTGAAGACTGGGAAAAGATTCTCGGGTTCGATTCGGCGATGCTGGGTGGGCAAGCCCTTCAGACTCGTAATCTCGCTGCTGAGGGATTGAGGCGATCAAAGCAAATGCTCGATGGCCCAACTCCCTCTGCATCCACTTCCAAACCGAAACCAGCACCTAAACCAGCGAGCAAACCAACGAGTAAACCCGCTCAAGTCGAACGTTCCGAAGCAGTCTCCACACTTCGAGCAGCCGCGAAAGTCCAAGAACAAGAAGATCAACAACGACTAGCCCTGAAAGATTCTACTGAATCGAGGATCAATACCTGGAAACAAGGCAAGGAGACGAATTTACGAGCACTACTCGCAAGCTTGGATACGGTTTTGTGGGATGAAGTATTGGCTGGAGGGTTGAAAGTGGGGATGCACGAGTTGATCACTGAGAAACAAGTCAAGATCAAGTATATGAAGGTTATCGCAAGGTTGCATCCTGATAAAGTGAGTTCTTCCTCCTGTGAAAGTCCTGTGAAAGTCCTGTGAAAGGTGGCTGACGGTAGCTTGATGTGAAGAAAACTACTGTTGAACAGAGGATGTTGGCCAATGGGGCGTTTGGGACATTGAATGAAGCGTAAGCCTTATTTGTCTCCATCGATAGGTGATAGCTGACAACCAGATGGCAAGCATTCAATAATGCCTAGATTGCTCATGTCGCGTCCTTTGACCATGCATGGCGATCCCCCTATCCCCTTTACCATCCTTTCACCAGGGCTCAGGTCAGGTATAAACTCCAACACCTGACTGTATACTAACTCTTACTGACAACATACTCACTCACTCACCCACTGGCGAAGATGTACACCCTCCCAACCTCTCTACCTTACGTAGACCTCCTCCCCGGCCCATTCATTCTCTTAATCTTCATCCCCCTCCTCCCCCTCGCTTTATTCTCCCTAGGCGCCAGACCACCCTCAGGTTCTTCATTCGATTTCCTAACTGATGAATTATGGCGTACGACCGCTTTACTCGGTATTGCCGTTACGGTGGGGTTATGTGTGGGGGTATATCCGAGTACATTGGAAGGAATGGGTGGGTGGTTGAAAGATGGGAATTTGAGTTGGGGAGGGAATTATCTTGGTGGAGCTGGGGAATGGTTAGGTGGTGGTGGTGGTGGTGGTGGTGGTGGTGGTGGTAAGGTTGTTCCGGCGGGTAGGAGAGTGATTAGGAGAGGTGAGTCTCCATTTGAGATCATATTCCATTCATGAGATAAAAATTGACGAATAGCTAAACCGAGTTTCGATAGGATAGCGCGAAACCACATCACCGCGTTAAGGTATTACCACCCCCGCTTTTACAATGCAACAACCCCCAAATCAACCTCGGTCCTGATCCTAGGAATCTTGATAACCCTCTCAACAATAGTCATAACCGGTAAAATCCTAAAATCAATATACGAATCCGATTCCCCACCCCCACCTGCTCGTCCAACTCAATCATCTTCAAAACCTTCCCCATGGGTATCTAACGAATATGAATCACGTAAGAAAGATGCAGATGAGAAAGCTACTTTGAAGAGATTTAAAGAGGAAGAGAAAATGATTTGTGAGAAATTTGAGAAGAGGAAAGAGGATTTTAAAGATGATGAGAAATATAAGAAATATGTGGAGAATAAGAGTAAAGAGAGGAAAAAGGATTTGGAAATGTTGAAGAAGATGTTGAAGAATAAAGGACTTGAACCTGTTGGATTGGATATAGTACCGGAGTGGTATATCGACCCCGATCCAGCCTCCGAGATCAAAGAACCCAAGGAGAAAAAGACGGAGGTGAAGGTTGAAAAGAAGAAAGAAGTCAAAGTCGCCGATCCATCGAAAATGACAATGGGCGATAAAATCCGTCAAACCCTCCTCGGAAAGAATTTAGCAGCAGCGGGGAAGAGGGAGAAGGCTAGCGCGACACCTGCGGCGGTAATCATGGCTCCTGGGACTTCTGTCAATCCTGCTGTTGCTGCTGTACCGGAGAGGGGACCTGGGTGGGAGGTAGCTAGTGATCCTACCACTACTGCTGGATTGGCTAAGAGTGCTGGAAATGCAGAGGCGCTAGCTAGGGGTATGGGGAGGTAGGGGGGTGTGGACGAGGCCGTGGAAACGTGACTGTGTGATCGAAATGCGTGAGAGAAGAAGTTAAATAGATACAGAATTGAGCCATCTGCACGACACACAGTCGCTAGATATATAAACTGCATGTATACTACCATAACCCAAAAATCAACCAACTACCTCAATTTCGTATCACCCTTCTTTTTCAATGCCCTCCTCTCTCTCCTCTCTACCGAAGCGCTCGAATCCCAATCAACATCCGCAGCTAATAATTCCGGATGTCCATTCTTTTCAAGTTTGGAATCAAAGAATCCGTCCCTGTATCCTCTAACGATTCGTTCTAAGAGGTCTGATGTTGAGATAGCTGGTGTTCGACGGGTAGGGACGAATCGACCTAGTCATTAGTACATTAGTCTGTTGTGGGAGGAGGGGGAGGGCTTACCTTGAGTTTTGGCGAAACTGTAGACATCGTCATGAGTCTTTGAAGGGTAAACCAACTCGTCATGGGCGATATAATCGATATTGTGCTTATCCAAGAATTCCTGGTCGACTACCCATGGGGCATCTGGGATAACTTCATCCACCCATCGACATTGACGGACTGCCTCACATCGCTCGGCGTGAGTCATGGAGGGTGCTGATTTGTGGCTTGCACATAGATCGTCTGAACAGACTCCTACTAAGAGTTGGACTTTGGGGAATGATAATTTCGCTTGACGTAATTGGAGACCGTGTCTTGTTGTCAGCTTGGTTCATGGGGTAAAGAGAAAGAAGAAGCATACCCGAAATGGAATAGATCATAGACACCGTCCGCATAGACTCTAACGACCTTGCCCTCGGGGGGAGCATTCGTTTTCCACCACCTTTCCACTCCATCCTCTTCTCCTCGGCCATGGATTGCTCGCTCAACAAAGCTTTTAATGTTTCCTTCGGTAAGTTCCACAGGCCTCTGAGTCATTTTAGGTGGTCCAAGCTCGACCATGGATGGTCGACTTGAAAGTGGCATCGTTTGTGATTTAACAGGTTCAGCAAGTGATATTGATTTCTGAACAATCACATCACTTGGTCGTCTGTATTCCTGCTCTTGGTACTCGTCTTGGAGATTTGCTTTTGATGCTTTTGGAGTAGGGAGTCGGTGGCTTGCATGAGGCGAAGCTCCATCTGGAGTAGGTGATGAGGGTCGTCGGTGATGGGTAGATTGATGGTGGGCGGCATGATGGGGTGTTCCTCCGATAGTAGAAGAAGATTCGACATCTCCATCATAACTACCCGTCAGCATCCACTCAATCAAGCACATGTGAGACTTACGTTGGAGAATCCAATCCCTCACTTTGACTTCCTTCTCCACTTAGTTCATCTACTCGTTTTTGAGCTACAGATCTTCTGGTGGCAGGTGCGATTCCTGGTGCAACAGGACTGGCGAGGGGTGGGGGTAACATACTCTGGTTCATTGCCATTCGGGGGGATGAAGCTGCAGTAGATGCGGTAGAGGCAGCAGTACTTGCATGAGCAGAGGCGAGGGAAGCGACGTCGGAAACATCATTGTCGGCGTCGTTATCTGTGAGTGGGCATTGAAGGTGGTTGGAAAAACAGGCGTTTCAGGTGAAGGACAGGCGTTTTAAGTTGTGACATGTAACGAGTCGATGGGAAGAACATGATCAGCTAATGGTCCATATCCTGCTTGAATAAGACCTACCCTCCTCACTGGCATCTCTGGAGCTGGCAGCATCCCCTTTTCCCCTTCGTTCACCTAATTTATTGCCTCTGTGGCGTTTCGGGGCAGCAGCAGGGGCGGCCATCTTGTGTCCGGCTTTAGGGTGATTTATGGCGAGAAAAGTCTAGTCCGAAATGTCCAGTAGATGACTTGTTATGCTGCTATCGTTCTTGGTCGACAGTGCGAATCTGCTGAAAGGTGTACAGTACAGAGGAACGTTCTATGGGGATAACTGATAGAAGAGGAGGTTATGACGCGGGGGAAATCAGGGGGTCAAGGGGACGGAACTAGTTTAACTGCTTACAATAAATATTACCGCTTTGGGTAATCTTGAATAGCAATTGAGTTGGATCAACAAAGACGCGACTGCTTTTACTACTACTCGTACCACAACTACTATGGCAACTTTATCAGCAAGCTCATCCCGTCGCTCACAGGAGGAACAGCATTATCAACAAGAGATTCCAGAGGGAGCATACGGCGATCAGAATGGAACCCAAGAAGCTACGATAGAAGGATGGAGGGATATTGCGTGAGTCTCTCGCTGTTAGAGTATTGCGGATGAATAATGGCTGACCATCAGACAAGCTATCAGGAAAGTGACTGCTCTACTGAGTGTAGAGGAGGAATTGGCAGATGTCAATGCGGCAGAGAGGGTAGTAGCCATCAAAGAAAACGAACGAAGGGCGATAACGGCAAAACTAAGTTCAGAAGCAGATGGTACGTCCCTTCTCTTTCATGATATAAGCTGACGACAAAGCATTAATGAAGGATCTTAAGAAAGCGAAACTCGATGCCCTCCGCCCACAAAATCAACCGACCCAAGAAGCACATCTAGCAGAAGTAGAGAGATTAGAGAGGGAACATTCACAATCTGGGAAAGAGCTGGTAGAAGCCGAAGGGAGTGTTACTAAAAAACAATCGGAATTGAGCAGGTGGAGAGTTGAGAAAGAGGAAGTCGGGAAATTGGAAGTTGGTGATGAGGGAGCTTGGGCGGATGGGAAAGTGTATGTCCCCCTCTTTACTATCTCGTCTTGGACGAGTCCTAATCATGGTACTGATATACAGGATCCGATTGAAATTGTTCACCGACGCCGGATTCACCTTGATACCAGGTAAAGGTAACTCTGGTTCCAAGGTTCTCATCCGTCAGTCGATTTTCTCAGTGCTCTATTGCATTCACTGAAGATCCTGTCACTGACTATCAGGGGACGAGGCGAAATCGGATATACATACTTTATCACTTGATAATTCGAGGTCGAAGACGCATAATGCTAATTTCATTTGGGGCCTCGCGGGCGAGTAGGAAGGATCTGGGGTTTTGTTGCTTTGCTAGAGTCTGTATAATACTGTAATTAATGTATCGCGTATCGATCTCAAGAACAGTGATGGAAGCTTTCCGAGTAGTCTACTCCTTGATGTTGACGATCAGGGTGCCGGCAAGACTGCAACGTGACTCATGTACTATTAAGACGACGTGATGCAGAATGCGACTAGTTGTTGGGCGGTTGAGCGCATTCATAATGACCAAGACTGAATATGTACCGCTACTGACTCGTAATCTATAATATCTAATTCCGAGAGTACCAAATACGGTAATACAACTGATCCTCCATCTTAACCAAACCCCAAAGCGACAAGGTAAGATGGAATAAGACCGTATGAGACATGGAGTTTTTTAATGCGAAGAGAAACGAGAAACGAGAATCGTGAAAAGGATGATGGTAATTGACAATATGATTAGGGGAGTGGTCGAGTTATTAGATGATGGGGTATGGGGGGGACAACGAGGTGGAACTCGCGTTTTAGGGACCGTTAGGTATCCCGGTTATATCGGATTTTAGAGGATTGGTCGGATTGAGAAGGGGGAACCGAGACTAGATAGCCGGATGGCTAATCTAGAATTGGAGCTGCTTGGGCTGCTCCCAGGTGTAGTCTGGGTTACCGAAGTGACCGTATGAGGCGGTCTTTCGGTAGATGGGGGTCTGGAGCTTGAGTTCCTTGACTACAGGATTAGCTCTTGTCGCTCGGGTCAAATAGAAAATACTTACCAATGACTCCTGGTCGTAGATCCCAGTTCTTTCGGATGATCTCGACGAGCTCGGCATCGGTCTTGGTTCCGGTTCCGTAAGAGTCGACGTAGATGGAGAGGGGCTCTGCGACACCGATAGCGTAGGACAATTGGACAAGGACTCGTCGAGCGAGCTTGGCGGCAACGAGAGACTTGGCGATCCATCGAGCAGTGTAGGCGGCAGATCGGTCGACCTTGGACCAATCCTTTCCAGAGAAAGCACCACCACCGTGAGCTCCCCAACCACCGTAAGTGTCGACAATGATCTTTCGGCCGGTCAAACCAGCATCTCCCTGAGGACCACCAATGACGAATCGACCAGAAGGCTGGATGTGGTAAACACATCGGTCATCGAGCAAGTTCTTGGGGATAACCTTCTTGACAATCTTCTCCATGATCTCGGATCGGAGGTCTTCGGTAGAGATCTCCTCGGCGTGCTGGGTGGAGATGACAACAGTGTCAACTCGGACGGGAACAACGGCACCGTTACCTTCCTTCTTGTACTCGACAGTGACCTGGGTCTTGGAGTCGGGTCGGAGCCATCCGAGAGAACCATCTCGTCGAGCAGCGGCCATGGCGGCGTTGAGCTTGTGGGAAAGCATGATGGTCAAAGGCATCATCTCGGGGGTCTCGTCGGTAGCGTAACCGAACCTGATATCAGTGACCGAACTTTACTTTCCAAAACAAAAGAAAAAGAACTTACATGATACCCTGATCACCGGCACCGGTGTTTTCGAGGTTTCCGTGGTCGAGACCCTCGGCGATTTCTCGAGATTGCTGCTCAATGGCAACAAGGACGTTACAGGTCTTGTAGTCGAAACCCTTGTCAGAGTGGTCGTAACCGATCTCCTTGATGGCATTTCGGATAACAGACTGGTAATCGATCGTACCCTTGAGGGAGATCTCACCGAAGACCTACTTGTCAGCTAGTTACTCGCAGAAGGAAGCGCGGGTTAGCTTACCATGATCATACCGGTCTTGGCGGCGGTTTCACAAGCAACTCGGGCAAAGGGGTCCTGGATGTTAGTATGAAGTTTGACTGATGACAAAAAGGACGTACGACAGCGAGACAAGCATCGAGGATAGCATCAGAGACCTGATCACAGATCTTATCGGGATGTCCCTCTCCAACAGACTCGGAGGTGAAGAGGAAGCTAGATTGTCAGTTCATGTCGTTACGCTCGGACATCGGACATTATCCCCATGAAAATGAAAACGTGCGCGATGATCATGGGGGTGATAATGTTCTTGAAAGAGGAGAATAACATACTGTCCCTCAGGAAGCACAGCGGCAGGTCCGTTTCCGTTAAGTACGCCAGTCATTGTTTTATATTTTTTATGTATATGGGTGGGTGGATGAGGGAAGTATAAGTATAAGAGGTAGGATAATAGGATAATATAAATATGGCACGAGTTCTACTGATTCTTTATGTCGCCATTTTTTTGGAATTCAGGGTAAACGGCAATAGTAGTTAAAGTATTACATAATCATACCTGCATTTGACCCCAAGTGCCAGTCTGGTAGTATTGTACAGTACGGTATCATGCATACGTCAAGTCGTCCGAATGTGCATTGTCGCTCGAGTATCCTCTCCAAGATGGTGCAGACGTACCGAGATCGCCATGACTGTCCAGTCACCCGTTCATCATCACCATATGCTTGTCCATCGCCCAGTGAAGCTTGGTAACAGCATTTCCACTGGTCGCAAAGCCTAAATAGAGGTTGCTGGGTCGAGTTCTGCACCCAGCTCGTTGGCATTTGAAGATAGAGAGCCTACAAGGGAAGGGGAAGCGGCCTGTCATAACGGCTGTGGAATGATCATCGGAATTGGATTGAGTTCGGCCACAAGCGGGATGCGTTGAATGAGTGGGGTGAATGAGCGTAACTTGGTTCGACGCGTTATCCAATTGATACATATTATCATGCGAGCAAAGGTGGTAGGATTCATTTGAGAATTGGCAAGGTTTGGAGGTGCATTTGTCGTTGATTGATATGTTTGCGTGACACATTGTGGCCTATAACGATGTCAGCGCCAGCAGATGGAACAACGCATGAGATTTGCGAGCTAAGGATGACACTGAACGCCGATATAGAGAGGTGACAGATGACTCAAATATTAGCCCTATGGTCTTAGTAGCAGGAGGTGTTTATAGGAAGTTTCCTCCTTAATCAGTGCGACAGATTCATATTACACCAACGAGTTCTTTTCAATGATCTCCTTGGACGAGCCGCAGGTACACTATTGCATCGATGCTAAGGGAAAATGTATGTATTCAGATCTATAGATCGACAAAGGGAAGGGTTTCATGTGATCAACAAGTAGCGGCCCGCGGTCCTGGCGGGATGAGACTCAGGTCCCCGCCAGGTCCGAATGCCGTCAAATATTAGCTTAGTGACCTTGATCTCCCTACTGATCTCATTACTGGTCCGCCACCCTGCCAAACCAAAGCCATGATGTCCATGTGGCAAGTCTCGCCCTGCCCCTTGTTGTTCAGCTTCCGGAGGGGGATAATCGAACCAATCAGCATATCCAACGTCTCTTAGGCACATCACTGAGCCTGGAGGCGCAGCCACAGCTCAGCATGCGGGATAATTACCACTGTCATAGACTATTGACTGCGTAGATAAATGCCAAGAAAGGGAGATTCACAGAGGCCGGACACCAAAGGTGGAGGTATTCGTCAGGGTGGAGGGAGGTACTCAGCTCAGGTGGAGGTGTTCGGCCATCGTTTTGATCGTCGTTCGGTCATCGTCAACCATGGCCGAATGCCTCCACCTCGTCTGCCCAGACTTATAGTCAAAGGCGCGACTCATCGCATCTTATATCCCACCCAGAACTCCCAACAAGGCCTCACATCAAACAACACAGCATGGCATCTCCACCCACCTCGGCCCCAAAGGGCATCAGGTTCAATCACGTCGCAGTTCGCGTGTCCGACCTGAAGAGATCTCTAGCCTTCTACACGGAAGGTCTTGGCATGAAGGAATTGGGTCGCTTCGATCTCGACACTTTTACCATTGTGCCTCTTGGATTTGAGGATACAGTACAAGAAGGGTTACCTGCCCTACAAAGAGAGGGTGTGCTCGAGCTTGTACATGCAAAAGTGAGTGATATAATCCAATCCAAATTGCAACACAAAGTCCTGTGGTGGAAGGTGAAGGTGACAATCCTCAGCTATGACGTCTCCTTGAGGGACCTTGAGCACTAGGCTGACCAGACAAGAACTCCAACGTCGATGTCACTACCGAAGCTAAACAGAGCTTGGTCAAACTCTGCTTCACGGTGCCAGATATCGAAGCGACAATGAAACATCTCAAGGCTTCGGGAGCGAAAGTCGTTCTGGAATTAGGCGATGAAGATCTTTCGGGTGCGTCGTGCCGATTTTTGGGTGCGGACCGTCCGGAGAAAGGGCTCGATAAGCCTCTATGGGAAGCGGCAAAGAGATACGCGCTTGTTGAAGACCCTGACAGTCACCTGATCGAGATCGCGCGGATGGGGGGATGAGCTATGTTTAGACAAGATGTAACTAGGTCCTTGAAGGCTCAGAGTCTCGGATCACTGTGCTTACACCTGCCAATCAGTCACATGGGTAGTAGGGAAGGGGGATAGTCGGATTTGAAAAATTGAATGACATGTATGCGTTCAGCAATTGTCTCTCACCCTGGTCTTCGGGGGATGTACAAGTGCCGCGTGAGCGGTTCTTGTTAGAACAGCAAAGTCAGACCGAAGCCGAATAGTCGCAGCAACCGTCGACCGACAATGCTCTAAACATTCCACTTTTTCCAACGTCAACTCCGTCCACTCTTCTCTTTCCTTCTCTCAACCTTTCCTCTTATGTCCCCTCCAGAGTGATTGACAAATGGCATAACATTCATGTTCGAGCTACAAAGTAAAAGCTGCACTACTCACGGAGAAACGATCGATCTCAGCCATCTGTTCGGTGGTGATTGCGGTAAAAGGACTATTCAAGGATGCGTAGATGTAGTTTGGGGATGCCATTCTCATACCAGACCCCGAAAATGCTTGAGTGTACGGTAGTATGTGTACTTGCGCTGGTGCGGCTGGTCATCAGTATCGAGCTACAGGAAACTGAGAGACACAAGACATACTTCGAGATAAGGTACCCCGAGCTACATATCAGCGAATTCATCTCAAGAGCCCGAAAGATCTCACCCTTTCAAAGATTTCCTTTTCATCCTTGACCATGATCTCGGTCCCTTCAATTGGCCAACCTATCATCAGTCCCCACAATCTCACTAATTTTGATCAGACCATACCATTAGGCTAAAGTCAGCTCAAGTCTCGAAGCTGAAAAGAGTGACGAACAACTTCACTCGACCTCTTCCCCATCCCATATTCATTCAAGGCTAACCCTTTCTCCATAGCTCTCCACCTCAGCAATTTCATAAGACCATCATCCCCACTGTTACCCAGTAACATGTATGGAAGACTTTCAGTCGGGCAGAGTCGGATATCGATTTGTCTATATACCGCCCCGGGGGAATTTGGGAGGCGGGTTAGGAACATACTTTTCTTTTCGCCTTTCATCAGCTTCCTTCGAGTCTTGACTATTGATTGGGTACCTTCTGAGAACATCATCTCTGGGTCGAGGAGGTTGACATCAGATAAAGCGATAAGGACTTTACCCATAATACTATCCGCAGCTACTTTCTTTGCCCTCTTCTCATCTTTATCCCGAGTGACGAACGATCTGCCATCAGTGCTGATCCAAGTGAATTAGGGGGATGTACGGGTGCCAAACAACAACATCAATATCGGAAGATACTTCCTCACCTCGCCTGAAGGACCCCATGATTTCAAAGTTGGCTACATATCAGCCACTCATGAAGTGTAAGGAGGGAATGGGCTTACTCTCCGGATCGGCCGCTTTGAAAGCTTTTTCGAATAGATCCTTGAATACTTCAACTTCTTTTCGGGGGATCATGAGTTCCATATCTTTATGATGATGGATTGCGAGCTTTCATCAGACTTCTTCGACGCAGATCAGCAAAGATAGGGGAACTCACTTTCTGTGCTTTGGCGATCTTTCGCCCACAATCCTTGTCTTCTGACTCGAGGAGATCTCCCAAAGTCCTAGCTCCATTCTCTGCCCTTACTATTAGCTTTCAATGGAAACCAAGAGAGTAACAAGGTGAAAGAAACGAACATAGAAACGAGGTGGAAGCAGGACGTACAAAGCTAAAGACCTTATCTTGCCAAATCCATGGACTCTATTGAACATGATTGCGGATTTCATTTCGTCGTCCACACTTTCCAATTCGGTCGAGAATCCGAACTTGAGGAGTTCCGAGATAACTCGCCAGGTTACTCCATTCTGACATCAGCTACTTCCCTTCTTCTTCTTGACTCGTCGCATGCAATATCTTTGATGAAGCCAGTAAGAATGGGACATACCTCAGGAGTGATCACTCCCTCTAGCTCCTCGATGGTCAACTTGGGCCTTGAAACTCCACCATCCGCTCCGGAGACCTGAGAGACTGCTCTCAAAGCGCTCTTATACTCATTTGATTCTATCATCAGCGACACCAATCACGAGGGCGAGTACTTCACGGTTGGGTCTGAACGTACTGGAATCATTTGGAGTGAGTCGTCGGTATGATTGCATATTCCTCAGCGTCTCTAGTAAGAGGGCAGTATCGATTTCGATAGCTTTGTAATCTACCATCAGTCCACCTCGTTCCATTACTCAGTATAGCTCACCTGGACCATTCTCTTCAACTAGAGCATTGATGTATTTTGTCCTTTGACTCCCACAGATTGACGAAGTTGAGAAAGGGTTGGAGTTTCTCGTGACGGGATTTCCTGGAGTCTTGAGGACTGGTGGAGTCAATCGAAGAGGGGCTGAGCGAGTTATGAGACGGCGGAGTGATATCATCATATAGAAAGTGAGATGAGTATAGACAAGATGTATACAGTCAGTAAACAAGTGAGGAACAGTTCAACAGCTCATTGCTCTTTCTCCACCTAAGTGGAGTCGAGAGAGGCTTCAGTAGCTCATCAATAGTAAATCTTAGGGTCATCTCTGAATCCGTGTGTATTCCTCCCGAAAGAATATTCCTTGTTCCCTCCCATTCTACCCTTAGAGAGATATTGGGATAAGGTTGAGGCTGATTGAATGTCGAAGTGTAAGCAGGAAGCAGGGTAACTTGGAAGTTTAAGGGGAAACGAGGTGAAACATGAAACGCCATGCGATTCCCACGCGACATCTGCACTACCTCTCGTCCAAGCGTCACCGCCCACTGTTACTTGTTCAACGCTATATACAATGTCAAGAGGCACTCGATTCTTGACCATAGCCATACCGGCATTCATCATCTACCTACTCCTCCTCTCCAACATCCTACCAATCCCATTCATTTCCCAGGAAACTACCAACCAAATCTTACCCGTCGTATGTCTCCCCCTACTCCTTTCAATCATGTAAGACTGATGATAGATCCCATTCTGGTTATTAGTCTCTTTCGGGAGTTACTCACTTAATTCCCTCGGTCTGGGTCTGCTTAGGTTTAGGGATTGCCCGGAAGCATATCAGGAGATTTTGGGAGAGGTCAATCAGGCTAAGAATGAATTGAGGGATCAGGGCGTTTCGGTGGATTAGAATGGAGTGGAGTGGGCATGATTCTCTATCAGTCATGGCGACGGTGTGGCAGCGTTGGAGAGGAGAAGAAGGTGGAAGGCTGGATTGGCGAAGGCGGGTGGGTTTGTAACGAATATAACGAGTAAAAGGATGTAGAAAGAGTCATCTAGATGAAAGCTATGCTGGATCAATTAGCCTGATACAAATTGGGCGAGTGAACAATCGACAGCAGTCGTAGAAGTGTTACATGGTATTACAAGAAATCAATAACTCCACATCTCGGATCGTAACCCCGCTCTCTCCCTATCCACTAAGCAGTTCCTGCATCTCTTTACGCATCTTAGCAACTTCCTCCTCATTCTCATCTTCATCTTCCTTCTGTGCCTTCCAATTAGCCTCTGCCAACACAGTGGAGATAGGGGAGGACGTACAGGTAACTCAGCCCCAACTCTTCCAGCCTGACCCAATTTCCCGTCTGTCAATTCGAACAGGACTTTATCTACCTCTGCATCCGCTTCTTCTTCTAATTCATCATCTTCTCCAATTGAATCTAGGGTTTCTTCCATCATCTCCTCCATTATCCCAGACTGTCATCAGCTCTGTCCTGAAGATATATGTATACAAGAAAGGAGGCAACTTACCTTCATCATCTCCATACTCATCTCTCTCATCGTTGCGCTGAATTGTGGTAATTTGATCAATTGGCTCGTAGCTTTCATGATTTCCGAACTCTTCTGGAAAGCCCCAGTGACTTTCACCATTGCTACAATCAGCTCCATATCATATACCTCCTATCGTTCTCGGACTCGGCCGGCGCCGCTCACTACTCACCTAGCTGATTCTGCAATTGCATCTGAACACTCCCGACTCTCGCTTTCGAACTGACAAGCCTATCCCTCTGTTTATTCGCCCTCACAACCTCTCTTGCAAGCATACGTGCCGATTTAACGTCATTCTTCTTGGCTAGTGTTTTGAGCTCGGATCGGGATTTCTGGGTATGTTTCTCGAGCTACATGTTAGCTTTACCCATTCCATTGACATGGAACTCGGAGGAAGCTTACGTTTAGGATTTCCCTGTCTAATCGACGTTGTTCTGTACGTAGTTTTGATTGCCATTCCCGCACCTTCTCTTCGGGCGTTGGGCCGTATATGAATCGATTGATTGATTTCATGGCCATGGTACGGTCTCAGTAAAATCCAATGGGTATTCAATGTTCGCTTTAGTTTCTGTACGTTCGAAACCAAATCACAGATGCGCAGAAGCAGGTCGTAGGTAGTGTCAAAGTGGTATAATAAGTGTTGACGGACATGAGACAGTAGTTGCCAGCTACGCATGAGCACCGGAGACGGAGATATGTTGAATCTCCGCTGATAACCGGGTTAGTTGACGGTGCAAGTCATAAGTCGATCAGTTGATTGATTCCCTTCCTCATTTAATGAGATGTGGCTGCTTAAAGCAGTAGGAGTACATGATCAGCATGGTAAGCTTACTGCTCTCCGTTGATAGAAGGGATAAGCTAACAAGGTAGACTTCACATTCGCGCTTGAGAGGGGGAAATCGTATACGATAGGAAGGGATAAGGGGTGTGATATCCCTTTCAAGTCGAAACGATTACGCACATTAGAGGGCACTTTAGAAGTTGGAGATTGGTCTCTAACAGATGTAAGCTTCTTCTCCGCGCAATGGGCCAAGCTGATCTACAGCCCGACACAAAACCTTCAGTCAAATACAAAGTCGAGCCTAAAAAGGGCAAGAAGGAATACCCCCCATACACCTGCCTTCTTATCACCAATGAAGAGGAATTAGGAACGACGAATTTGGATGAATATGACAAGATGACGATAGAAGGTGGAGGAGCATCAGGTGGGACTCAAGGCAGGCTAGGAGCGTTTTTGAGTGATCATGTCGGCCAAGGGGTTTATTATGATGATGATGCTTGGTTCACGTAAGACAACTTCCTTGGTATTGGATGGAGCTGATGGGTAGATTGATCTGGAAGGATATGTATATAGTTTGGGATAAGATGAAGGACGAGACGGATGAATTGAGGGAGTCGCTCAAGAGGTTCTGTAAGCTGCCTCTCCCTGTTCATCCCTAGCTAGCTGATGGTCAGGTATCGCCTGGACACCATCATACGAACCTGAATCACCCAAGATCCCGAACTACGTAATCTCCTCAACCCTAAAAGCGAACCAAGAATGTAATTACGCAGTATGCAACGCCATTCGGATCCTCTCGCCCAACTTCTTGAGGGATATGGTTCGGAATATGGTAAACTGCTGGAAGACTCGTGCGGATTCTCAAGATAGTTTCAAGATTCCCGATGAAGAGAGTGGAGAGTATTTACCGCCTTTTGATACTGGATTACAATCCTTTCGGTCGAATGTGGAATCGTGGATACCAGATGAGAGGCGGAAGACTTTATTCAAGGGTTACAAGGTTTTGGTGTTGCGGTCAAAAGCTGTATGTTCAGCTCATCGGATCAGACTCTAGCTGATAATCAGCAACCTGGAGAAAAGAGATACCTTCTAGCAACAGGTGCCGAACTCCAAGATATCGACATCATATCCCAGCCTCTTCAATCTTCGACCGACTTTTCAAACCGTATAGCAACCTGGTTGAAAGAAGTGGATGAACATGAAGGAGGAAGGGATAAGGCATTAGTAGGATTCTTCGGGCAGGTCAAGAAGAATATCATTGATTCTGGAAAAGATTTCGTGAAATTAGTCGAGGCCCCTTGTAGGAGGTTGGTCATCTCATCATGTGTGAAGATTTGGGCTGATGATAGACTTGGAATACCTGTGGTTCCGGGGAGTATCATCTGGCACGCGATGAGAGTTGGGAGTGTACAGGCGTATGTGGATTCGAATCCAATAGGTCCACGGACAGATGCTGGTGAGCTACTTGTGGCATCTCGCCTTACAAAGCTAACTGGTAGCTACAGCAACCATGCAGTCCCGTCGGACACAGGTACCAGAAACAGCAGCACCCATAGTAGCTGAAACTCGATCCCTCACTCCCCCACCCGATTCTACTGCCCCGCCATCCCAGCCATCTCCTACACAACAACGAGTCGCAGCTTCGGTGATTGCAGAGACGGAACCTACAAAGCAAGAGTCGAGTACGAATATGGACCAAGACCCACCTTCTGCTCAACCACCTTCGACTGCGCGCAGGGTGAGCTCATCAACCCGTGGATGATCGGTGCTGATGTATAGACTCTCAAGAGACGAGCTGGTAAACCGATGATCGACCTGTATGTCGAACCTATCGCTGAAACCGTCGAGGAACCTCAGGGAAGTCTTGGGACTGAGCCGAAATCGCAGGACATGGCTACTCAGCCCCCATCTGCTCAGCCTGCTCCCTCGCAGTCTTATGTTCCGGAGAGTGTGGTGAGCTTTTCTCTCTATTGAGTGGCTAGGCTGATATCAGATGCCCTCGCAAACCCAGTCAATGGGTCGCTCACGCCTTAAACGGAGAGCTGGGACTCAAGCTCCTATAGTCGATTATACTATCCCCGAACACTCTATGATGCCCTCGACGCAAGATATGCGACCAGAAATCAAAGAAGTGTACGATCAAGCAATGTCGTCCCGTGCCGACCAACCGTCCGTACCAAAGAGGGCAAGGCTTGCATCAGTAGATGAGAGTAGGGAACAGACGCCGGTCGATACCCAGCAGACTCAGGATGGAATGGATGTAGATGAACATGGGGACGAAGGGCTTGACTTTGTGGAGAAGACATTGAAGGATGCTGCGAAAGCCAAGAAGGAAGGAAGGCAGGCTAGTCGGATCCTTATGCCTCCCCCTACCCAACTCCCGAGTAAGGCTAAAACGAGAAGAACGGGTCGATCACCATCTGAAGAAACTGAACCTCTTGAACCACCTCGGAAATCCAAGATCGCCTCGCCAGTCAAACGGACCCAGAAAACTCAGGATTCAGCCAAGACAATCCCACCTTCGACCCAAGATACCGCTTTCTTAACCGCGATAGCCAAGAATGCAAAGTCCAAAAAAGCAGTCGATGAATTAGATAAGGAGTTCAATCAACTTCGAATCCCTAAACCAGGTGCCAACCCCGGATCCAACGTCATTAAAGCTAGTGCTTGGGATGCAAATCATCCAGATTGGAATTTGGTCAATGAATTTGATGATGATATGAGAGGAAATTTCATCCAGATTGTAAGGATGGATTTGATGAGAAAAGATGGGGGCAGGAAGGTCGCTAGTGGGGTTGAGGACGGGAAACCGAATTTTAAGAAATTCAAAAAGGTAGCTTTTCTCGCCTCGATAGTGGGATAAGCTGATGTAGAAGAAAGAGGTTATCAGGAGAGAACCTGTTCGGATGGTTCTTGCTGCGCCTTCGACCAATGATGCGGAGATGGGTGAACGTGAGCTTTCGCAAACCCTGCATCTGTCCAAAGCTGATATATAGCATACTGGCCCACACAACAGGTGAAAGGGAAAGGAAATGGCAAGACCCAGATGTCCCTTACTGAACACGACGAAGATGAAGATGAGGATATGCCACTTTTACCTAAATCCCGACGTCGCCCACTATCGCCAAGACACGATGATGAGATGTCTCCACCACCACCTACCGCGCGAGGAAGGGGTAAAGCCACACCTTTCCAAACCCCGGCTGCGTCTCAAGTCGCACCTCCCCGAACTACCCAACGACAGCTACGAGAAACTAGCGTTAATTCCGATACTTCTTCCATTGGTACTGCCACTCGAAGCACTCGTACGAGGGCAACGCCCGCTGCTACTCAACGTAAAGGCAAGACTCAGCCTATTGTGATTGAGGAGAGTGAGGATGAAGTAAATCGTGATCTGGGGCCTGCTAGATCTTCGACAGGCACTGCTAGGAAGAGCAGCAGGGCGACAGGAAGTGGGATTGTGGGTGATGATGAAGCGTCCACTATCACTGCCACAGGCCGAAAAGCGACGCAGAGCTCGCTCGGAACGGGAAGGAGGAGGTTAGTAGTGGATGATGACGATGATGGGGAATTGGTATGTCTTTCTTGTTCTGTACGATGACGCTGATGAGTCAGGTGTTCAAGGGAGCTGCGAAGAAGAGGAGGTTGTGATTTGATTAGATGGACGACTATTTACGCTGTGACGACATTATGATGCATATATTACGACATGACATCCTTCACCCACCCAATCTTGGAGAAGGCCGTCATGAGAATTGCTGATCACAATCTACAAAGTCACTGACCGACATTCCTTGTCTTGCTCCTACCATACCCATACTCCAGCATGTGATATATCTTATCTCACCTACTTCAACGACCCGGTGTACGAGAGACTGACCAGAAGAAATTCCATAACTCCCAAGTGTTCACAAACTACATTGAAGTGACTGCCCAAGGTACTTCGCATACGTTTCTGACGCAGCAGCATATGTACCGGTGCTCATTTCCAGGTGTAAGAGACCCTGAGACTATACACTTTGATCAGAATCTTCATGTACAGATCAACTAGGCGGTCTAAGTTTTCAAGCGGCTGCTCCGAGGAGAGGGATACAAGTGGGTCATTTTCTTCGTTCTCGACTGGTCGATTGCGGCAGGTAAGCTGACAAGCGTATTAGGTCTGTAAAGTCGAGTCATATCATGTTCCACTCGACTACGACGCGAACGTTGTGATGGCCTCGGAAGACTTCTTCGGTAGATGCCTGATCATGAATCCCTTTGAACTTGTGTAGGAGTGACATCACAGAATGAAGTAGCTATGCTTGCAGCGATTGAATTCTGGGCTTATGACCTGAAGAGCCCCGAGAGCAAGTAGCTAGCGATGTAGTTCACCGTCGCTAGAATGTGTCACAGGTTGCATAGTGCGTCGATACTTGCTTGTGGAGTGGGGGAAGTGCCACATTGCTAAAACGCCGAAGTATAACTGGAAAAGTTAGAAGACTCCAGCAACTCCATCCGATATTTTCTATATTATATTACATTCCCTTCCTTCTCTATACATGTACGTATCATCATCTTATATACCAATGTAACAGTACTAATTAGAGCAGTAATACATCTTTGAAAATGACTCCTAAACTTACTGGATTTTCCGGTATGTCAACCCCCTTCCACCCCCCACTTCAACCTTCATCAATAAATCCTAATGTTACAGGCAACTCTCGAGTCCGACGTGTTCTAGCCGCTGCCGCCCTTGCTGGTGTTGAGCTCGACTATGATTCGTCTTTCTCCATGAAGTCTGATTACAAGACTGAGGAGTTCTTGAAGAAGAACCCCGTTGGATACCTTCCTTTCTTGGAGGATGGTGATTTCTCCTTGGCCGAGTCTTCCGCCATTGCCGAGTACGGTGAGTTATACTTCTATCTTCCTGATGTGTCCCCAATCTAGTTCTGAGACCGAGAGTGAGAGTGGAATGAAGCAATAGGAGAAGCAATGGACGATGGAAAGGAAATGGACCCCAACTCTATGATGATACAATAACTTCAGTTATCCCTGTCTTAATGACACTATGTCGAGGAAACCGCGAGTGGTATCGCAATATCTGATCAATTACACCCCTATCGTTTCTTGTCGTGTTCATCTGTCGAGAATGTGACGCTGACAACAAACAGTCACCGAGCTCGGTGCCAACCAGACCATCCTCCCCTCCGACGTCAAGGAGCGAGCACAGGTTCACCAGTGGATGGCTTTCGCCGACCAGGAGATCATGCTCAAGCACATCTTCGCCTACCAACTCTTCACCAACCAGATCCCATACACCAAACCCGCCTACACCGGCGCTGTTGACAAGCTCCAGTCTCGTCTAGCTGTCCTAGACAAGATCCTCCTTGACCGAACCTACATTGTTGGAGAGAGGATCACCCTCGCCGATGTCTCCATCGCTACTGCCCTTGCCAACGCATTCTCTGGTCACATCCACGCCGAGTTGAGGAAGCAGGTCCCCAACGTTGTCCGATACTTCCAGACGTAAGCTTCATCGGTCACCATCCTGCCACGTAGCTGACCGAGATAGCATCATCAACCACCCCAAGCTCGCTGCTATCTTTGACAACGGCAAGCCAACCCTCACCGACTCTGCCCCTACCTACCAGGCACCCCAGAAGGAGAAGAAGGACGAGAAGCCCAAGGAGGCCAAGCCCGCCCAGCCCAAGGCCGAGAAGAAGCCCAAGGCAAAGGAGGTTGACGAGGATGAGGACCTTGAGCTCGCCCCTGCTGAGCCCAAGCAGAAGAACCCTTTGGACGACCTACCCAAGTCTGCCTTCAACCTTGAGGAGTGGAAGAGGCAGTACTCCAACTTGGACACCAAGGATGCTTTGAAGTGGTTCTACGAGAAGTACGTTATTCCACATTGTTTGTGAATGGAAATACTAATCCCAGGTTCGACTCTGAGGGATTCTCCATCTGGCGAATCGACTTCAAGTACAACGACGAGTTGACCCAGGTCTTCATGTCTTCCAACCAGGTCGGTGGATTCTTCAACCGATTGGAGGCTTCCCGAAAGTACCTATTCGGTTCCGTTGGTGTCTGTGGAAAGGCCAACGACTCCATCATCACCGGTTCCCTCATCTGTCGAGGTCAGGACATCAAGCCTGTCGTCGAGGTCGCCCCTGATTGTACGTGTGACTCTATCATACATGGACTGCAACTGACATTCCAGGGGAGTCTTACGAGTTCAAGCGACTCGACCTTTCCAACGAGGAGGACAAGGCTTACTTCGAGGGCGCCATGGCTTGGGAGCTCACCGTTGACGGCAAGGAGTGGGCCGACGGAAAGAACTTCAAGTAAGCGTCAACGCAGTAGGCGTATACGTAGAAGTTAGGCTTTTTCTTTTGTAGATTCAGATTATAGGTTATGCCATTATGTTATTTACAGTACACGACACAAAGTGCCACATTCATTTGAGTGAGATTAGGTCATGGTTTTAAACGATCCCTCCTTTAGAAGGATGTTTGGTTGAATTGATTATCGTGGAGCGTGGGACCCACGTTCTTCTTCCCACGAGGCAATCTTATCATTATCAACAGGGCAATCAACCACAACCAGCGGGCAGCATAGAGGCAAGCAGCTGGAACACTTGAACAATTTCAACGAGTCTACATACGAATAGGAGACCCCACCACCAACTTATCAGACTATATCTGCAAAACAATCCCTTACTCCCCAATCACACATAATCAACATGTCATTCGACCCCGCACTCGAACATGAGGGCTTGTCGCCCTCTGCCGGCCCATCCGTCAAGAGCGACATGAACCTCGACTCCCACCTCTCTTCCATGCGATCATTAGTTCCAGAACACCAATTCGGGGTCGGGGAAGATACCCTTGCATCGGCAGCTTCCCCATCTCATCAACACGATACCGCCTCTATCCTCCATCAAGCTGCTGCTGCTGCTTCCGCTTCCGCTTCGGATTCAGGACACGCCATGAACCCTCATTTGGAAGGATTGAAGGGCGAGGAGAAACAACAACCTTTTTCTAGATCACCCGAATTGAGGGTTAGTCATAAATTGGCTGAAAGGAAGAGGCGGAAGGAAATGAGGGATATGTTTGATGAGTTGAGAGTCATGTTGCCTGTGGAGAGGGGATCCAAGTGGTCTAAATGGGAGATCTTAAGCAAAGGTACGTTGTCACATATCTTGTAGTCGAGACATAAGCTGATAATCAGGTCTTGACTGGATGGAGAGCTTGAAGAAGCAGAACGAACAATTACTCCTCGAGAACGAGAAGCTCAAGACAAGGGTAGACGAACTCATGAACCTCCAAAGCGCCGGGCAGAGCGGAGGTGGACATGGGAACGGAAACGCAGAGTCATCCGCAGGCTACGGTTTCGGTAGTTATGGATTGATGGGAACTGGAGATGCTGGATCGCTCGACCCAAACCTCCATGATGCAGGAGAACAGGTGGATGGATTACAAGATCAGAAGAAGAATACGCCACCTTTAGATACGGATGCTATTAGGGAGAGTCTTACTCAAGCAGGAGCTAGGGATCAGGATATGCAATAGCCAGATCTTCCTCCATTTTAGGGTTTTGTAGACATCTGTCTTTTGGGTATTCTAGTTTCTAGTCTGTATGTATGGCGGCGTTATGATTATATTACATGGTATTCCCGTTGCATTGACATGTAAGAAGGGTACGGGATACCCCGCCTGGGATCAATTTGAATAAATACCTTTATTGATAATACCACGAGTCTGGGCGGCGATATCCGCTTAGCTTCAGCATCCTCTAGAGTAACTTTGGTTAAGCTGGTGTAACCCTCCATCATCCGTATCTGTGTACCCTCCACCCTCTAGCATCTAGTCTTAACCTTACGTCGCCAGCGGAAATAGGAGCTGAACTTCGAGTTTTCAATCTCAGTCGAACTCCAACCGCCGTCGCTCACCGACCACACGACAAGATGCATTTACTCAATATCACCTTGTCCCCACCTACCAACATCTCCCTAGCGGCAGTCGGTTCATTCTCGGGTACGAAGGGCCAAGAAATCATCGCAGTTCGTGGATCTACCAAGTTGGAGATTTTGAAGTTGAATCCTACGACTGGACAACGTATGTCAAATCAATTTGTGGTATGCAGGAAGCTGATATATAGTCGATACGATATGTTCTAGTGAAGCTTTCGGGGTGGTTAGGAATGTTAGTGCGTTTAGGTTGGCGGGAATGACCAAGGGTAAGTCAGCTGTCACGGTATAGACGAACAAGAGCCGACAAGCAGATTATATGTTGCTATCATCCGATTCTGGACGATTATCAATTATAGAATTTGTCGTCACCCCAACACCACACTTTGAGAGTCTGTTCCAGGAGGTATTCGGAAAGACCGGTAGCAGGTGAGCTCATCCATTCTTGACAGTGCCAGTAGCTGATGGTCAGACGTATTGTACCAGGACAATTCTTGGCTGTTGACCCTAAAGGAAGAAGTTGTATGATTGGAGCGTAAGTCTTTTCCATTCTGAAAGGCCAGAGCTGACGTACAGTATTGAAAAGTAAGCTCACCGCCAACATGTTGACAAAGGTGGAGCTGACAGACAGGACGAAATTGGTCTATGTGCTAAACCGTAATGCTGAAGGCAAACTTTTCCCATCATCACCACTAGAAGCACACAAGAACCACGCCCTCGTTACCAATATCATCGGTGTTGATCAGGCAAGCTCACGGCTTTCAGACATTGAGCAAAGCTGACTATAATAGGGTTACGATAATCCCCTGTATGCTGCTCTTGAGGTGGATTATACCGATTCGGATCAGGATCCCACAGGGAAAGCATTTGAACAGACTCAGAAGGTCAGTCAGCTGCAAAGCGTGCGTCGTATTGAGCTGATTATCAGAATTTGACTTTCTACGAGCTGGATCTGGGTCTAAATCACGTAGTCAGGAAATGGAGTGAACCAACGGATAGGAGAGCAAATCTGCTCGTTCAAGGTATGTTTTCGTCTGATCCAGGACTGCGCAAAGGAAATGCTGACAAACAGTACCTGGAGGACAGAATGCCCAGTCTGACCGATTTGATGGTCCTTCCGGTGTTTTGGTTTGCTGCGAAGACCACATTATCTGGAAACATATGGACGCCGAGGCACACCGAATACCTATTCCTCGACGTCGGAACCCGCTCGCTCAGAGGGGAGAGACAAGTCGAGGAAATATCATCGTTTCAGCCGTCATGCACAAGATCAGGGTGAGCTCATCTATTTCCAGAATTGAAGAGAGCTAATGGGACAGGGAGCATTCTTCTTTTTACTACAATCTGAGGATGGAGATTTGTTCAAGTGCTGGATTGAACATGAGGGAGAAGAGGTCAAATCGCTCAAGATCAAGTACTTTGATACGGTACCTGTTGCTGCTAGCTTGTGTATTTTGAAGAGCGGTTACCTCTTTGTTGCTAGCGAGTTTAGTGATCAGTGAGTTGATGGACTCAAATGTGAAGGACTCAACTGACAATCAGAAACCTATACCAGTTCCAGGCTCTAGGAGACGATGATGACGAGCAAGAATGGACATCAACAGATTATCCAAATAGGGGCGATAGCGAAACACCACTTCCATACGCATTCTTCAATCCCCGCCCATTACAGAATCTATTACTCGTCGAAACTCTCAATTCCCTCGACCCAATCACAGATGCTAAAGTCGTCAACCTCCTGGGAGCTAGTTCGGATACGCCTCAAATCTACGCTGCTTGTGGAAGGGGATCTAGGAGTACATTTAGGACGCTGAAACATGGTTTGGATATCAATCAGTTGGTTGCTAGTCCCCTACCTGGTGTTCCTAATGCTGTTTGGACACTGAAGTTGACGGATGATGGTACGTCAGCTTTCAGGCACCCGCACAAGAAGCTGACAAGCAGACGAGTTTGACTCGTACATTGTCCTCTCTTTCCCTAACGGTACCCTCGTCCTGTCCATTGGCCAGACTATCGAGGAAGTTTCCGATACCGGTTTTCTATCCTCCTCACCTACCCTCGCAGTTCAACAGCTCAGTAATGCCGGACTTCTCCAAATCCACCCATACGGTCTACGTCATATCCGAGCAGCCGATCGGGTCGATGAATGGTCAGTACCACCAGGATGTATGATCACAGCCGCTACCACCAACAAACGTCAAGTCGTCATTGCGCTCAGTACGATGGAATTGGTTTACTTCGAACTTGATCCAGAGGGATCTCTTTCAGAATATCAGGATAAGGCAAAACTACCGTCGAATGCTACTGCTGTTAGTATCGCTGAAGTGCCCGAGGGAAGGAGGCGGACACCTTTCTTGGCTGTTGGATGTGATAATCAGACTGTTCATGTTATCTCGCTTGAACCCGAGACCACCCTTCAGACATTGTCTCTACAGGTAAGCTCATGTGAACGCTGATTTCGAGTAAAGCTGATTTCCAGGCATTAACAGCACCCCCATCATCCATCTGTCTAGCCGAGATCTTCGATACCTCCATCGACAAGAACAGGCCAACAATGTTCCTAAATATCGGTCTAGTAAACGGTATCTTACTCCGAACAGTCGTTGACCCAGTCGAAGGTTCATTATCCGATACCCGACTTCGATTCCTCGGTGCAAAACCACCCAAGCTCGTCCGAGCAATGGTCCACGGCTCACCTTCCGTGATGGCTTTCTCGAGCCGAACTTGGTTATTATACACTTATCAGGATATGTTGCAAACTGTTCCTCTTATCTACGATACTCTCGAACACGCATCTTCATTGACGGCGAGCATGTGTCCTGAAGGATTGATCGGTATTTCTGGAAATACTCTCAGGTCAGTCAGCTCCCCACCTCGCACAAGTTTTAGCTGATAAGTAGGATCTTCACTGTACCTAAGCTTGGAGAGAAACTGAAGCAGGATTCCATCCCCTTATCGTACACTCCCAGAAAATTCATCTCCCACCCCACGGACAATGTGTTCTACATGATCGAGTCGGATCACCGCACGCACGGTCCAGCTGCTACTCAGAGGATTATCGCCGAGAAGGTCAGTTTCGCAACTCGGACAGCCGAGGGTAGAACTGATGATATAGGAAGCTTCCGGTGCAAAAGTCGACACTTCGATTCTCCAGCTTCCTGCTGCTGAATTCGGTCGTCCGCGTGCTGCTGAGGGCAATTGGGCATCGCTCGTCCGTGTCCTTGACCCCCTGACAGTGAGTCATATGTGAGGGGATCGTGGCTGATGACAGAATACCACACTACAGACCTTCGAGCTGGATGAGAATGAAGCTGCTTTCTCACTTGCTATCTGCTATTTCGAGCGAGGGGGCGGTGAGCCCTTCTTGGTGGTTGGTACTGGAGTCAACACGAAACTCCTACCGAAATCATGTAAAGAGGGATGGTTACGTGTCTACGCGATGAAAGAGGGAGGAAGGGTGTTGGAGTTTATGCACAAGGTCAGCCCCCCCCCCCCCCCCTCCCCGGTTAGAGAGGCAGGAACTGATGATTAGACCAAGACTGATGATGTCCCACTTTGCTTGGCTGGATTCCAGGGTTACATGCTTGCTGGTATTGGCAAGTCGTTACGACTTTACGAGATGGGTAAAAAGGCGCTGTTGAGGAAATGTGAAAACAGTGTATGTCCCTCGCACGTCACGCAGTGAGCAAAGCTGACGAGCAGGGTTTCCCGACTGGTGTCGCTACCATCAATGTCATTGGTGCCCGAATCATTGTCGGTGACATGCAAGAATCAACATTCTACTGCGTTTACCGATCCATCCCATCCCGACAACTCCTTATCTTCGCAGACGACTCTCAACCCCGTTTCCTAACTTGTGTCGCCAATGTCGATTACGAAACAGTCGTATGCGGTGACAAATTCGGTAATATCTTTATCAATCGACTAGATTCAGATGTTAGTGAGAAAGTAGATGAGGATCCTACTGGAGCTGGGATTTTACACGAGAGGAGTTTCTTGATGGGTGCGGCACACAAGACGGATCTGTTGGCTCATTATAATGTTGGAAGTGTCGTTACTTCGTAAGCTTTACTACCCTCTCCTTGAGAAGTCGGCTGATGAATAGGATAACAAAGATTTCGTTAGTTGCTGGAGGAAGGGATGTGTTGGTGTACACGACGATATCAGGTGCCGTAGGTGCCCTCGTCCCATTCGCCTCAATGGACGATGTGGAGTTCATGACTACTCTCGAGATGGTACGTCTCTACTCTCATCGATGATCAATGCTGACGAGTAGCACATGCGTACGCAAAACACCTCATTAGTAGGCCGAGACCACCTAGCCTACAGAGGATATTACGCTCCAGTAATGGGTGTGATCGATGGAGATCTATGCGAGAGTTTCGGTCTACTGCCATATCCACAACAACAGGCTATCGCGGAGGATCTGGAGGATAGGTCCGTTCCGGATGTCCTGAAGAAATTGGAGCAGATGAGGACTAGTGCTGCTTTCTAGGCGGGCGATCGAGCCTGCTTAAGTAGAAGTGCGAAGCAGCGGCAAAGTTGGAGGGAGGTATGGAGTAGATATGGCTTAAAAGAGGTGGACGACGCCGAAGTGAAAAGCATGATACGATGCATTTGTCTGATGACCCATCTGGCTCGCATGCACAAAGAGATCGACCAACTCCCTGCTACGGCCGCAAGGCACATGAATCTAAACGATTTCCGAAGATCACTTGATTACAGATTACGGAAGAAGACGATGACGTATATCTAGTCTTGTAGTCAGCAACCGAAAATCAAGTCAGTGAACAGTTGATCATACAATACCGTCCACTTCTACCACTACGCACAATGAAGGTAGGTTCTCTGCATCTGATTCTCAGGCCGTAACCTTACACTCAGGTCCTGACTACCGAAGACTCAAACGCCTACACCCAAGCAACCATTAATGGTGGTCTAAAAGGTCTAGCGATCGGAACTGGAATCGCCGTCCCAGGTCATTTCGGTTTAATGAGAGCCTCAACGTTTTACCGAGCCCTACCCATCCCTCTGAAAGCATTCGCAGGAGTCGTCACTATCTTACCTTGTATTTCCATTTCAGCGGAGAAAGCAGGAGAAGCATACGAGAGAAGTCAATGGAGTGGTATTGGAAAGAGAGAGTTGGATTTACAGGAAAAGAGGGAACAGGAGAGATTGGAAGCTTTGGGAACTAGTGCTAGGGTCAAGGATTGGGCTGGAAGGAATAGATATGGGATCATTGCCGGAGGGTAAGTCTGCTTGTCCAGCTTTTGGGTTAGAGGGAACAAGTGCTGATAGATCCAGATGGGCAGCATCAATGGCACTTGCATTCGGACTAGTAGCTCGAA
Organism: Vishniacozyma victoriae; assembly: GCA_017654735.1. Classification (NCBI taxonomy): domain Eukaryota; kingdom Fungi; phylum Basidiomycota; class Tremellomycetes; order Tremellales; family Bulleribasidiaceae; genus Vishniacozyma; species Vishniacozyma victoriae. The sequence goes on from JADPYG010000088.1 coordinate 4,196,700, forward strand.
ATCCATACCAATCATTCTCTCAAAAGGTAAGTCCGAATGATCTAAATGCCGCCGGGGGTCAAAGCTCATCTATTAGCTCGTGCAGTCACGTATGTGGGCACAAGGTACGTAAACTTTAACGCTTTGACATCAAATCATAATACTAATGAAATCAGGTCTGACCGTTGGTGTACTTGTAGCCTCTGCTCTTGTAGCGGGGACTACTTCAAAAGAAGCAAATGCAGTAGAGAGGGTTGATCATTCATGGGAAGATATTCTTGGTACGTACTCCATAATTATCGTAAGAGTTGGCTAATGTAGAAGAAGCAGAAGGAGAGATGAAACATGAAGATCGATTAGAGATCCAAAAGGGAAAAGCAGATAGAGAAGCCGCCGAAACTAAAGCCAAGGCCAAAGCAGTTGCAGAAGATAAGAAGGACAAAGCATAGGTCTGTACTATTGCATGAAGTATCTTGTTACACGGACGATGTTGATGGTGATGCGCTCGAGCCATTCACTACGTGTTCAGGTACATATGTACATTGAATTCTCAAAGGTGTGTATTGACATATATCACACTAAGATTAACTCCGCCCTCCTTTGATTCTCGCGCCCTGCATAGAACCCCCGAAATTCTCAAGGAGTGGGGAGGGACAGTGCTCAATAGAGATGAGGTGAGATGAGTTTATTGAACCATCATTCTACCTTGGCAACTACTGAGATCGTTCGTTCAACCCTCCGCCCCTTTCGCCCTTCGCCCATACTCATCATTACCCTATCAATCGACCCACTCACTCTCTCCACTCGACCTCCGCTTCTACAGAAGCCTATCATCAAACGACGTCTATCGATATGAATGGCGCTTTGGTCGTTCTTAATGGTTATCCAGGAGTAGGAAAGACTGCTATCGCCAATGAGCTCTTGTCAGTTCCTCCTCTTCATCGTCCCATCTCCTTCCCCTTCCCTCCTACACCCCCCCTTGACTCCCCTCTCCCGCTCTTGGACCATCCTCGTCGACCTCGTCCTATGGGACTTGGGCGTACTTTCCGAAGATGGCGCTGACTCGTAGACAACTCTTTCCGAACTCGCGAATCGTCGATGTTCGATTTCTCGACAAGCTGGCTAGTGGTATCCACCCAGTAGGCAGTCCTGAAAACACTTCACTTAGGAAATCTTTGGTTTGTCTCTGTCCCCTACTTCGCCTTCCGAACCAGGGTCTGGCTGATAGGTAGCGACAAACAACCCTCAAATCCCTCGTCCCTGCCGAAGATAACCTCATCCGACCCGCCTCCGCAACATTCAACCCAAACGCAGCATTCTACGGAACATCCAACTTCCCCGTTAAATCAGATACAGACCACCTCTGTCCACCAATCTACATTTTCCCCGAATCACTCTATTCCTCTACTCACGCAAATTTACTCGATATCAAACCTAAATTCTGCGCCGCAAATGGATTCACCCTTCTCTCGGTGATCCTTCCGCTCGATACCGAATCACATGTAATGAGAGCTGGGAAAAAGGGGTATAAGGAAGATGATATTATTGAAGTTAGGATGTGTGAGGAGATTGGGTATTTCAATACTCCCCGAAATAGGATTTGTCGGGAATGGGAGGTGGTCACGGATGATTTGCCTATTGATAGGGCTGGGACTAGGGTTGCGGAGTATATCTTGGATGGGTTGAGGGATGCTGGGTGGTTTGTCCAGCTCAAGACCAAGAAGAGGAGGTAGGGCCATGCGCATAGTACATGGCTTGGCACGGGGACAATTGGGTTCATTGGATGGTCAGTTTGGTTTGGTCAGATTTCAGCATTAGCACCTTCATTTCCCGGAGTCTAGTAAATGGAATGTAAATGAGATAATACATGGATGATGATGTACATACACTGCTCAATGCTAACGAGATGGATCCAAGCGCATCAATCTCAATGAGATCCAATCATCCCCTAACCCCTAAAAGGCCCACGGCCATGCCGTCCCTTACCACCTTTCGAGAATCCACCTCCATTCCGCCCATTCCCAGCTTTGAAAGGCATAGGTGGTCCCTTCATCTTTTTCCTCATCTTATCCTTCTTCCGCCTCGGACTGTCTAATACAGGACTAGGATGGGAAGGTCGATCAATAGGTGAGATCTTTAATGATTCCGGATTTTGAGCGCGTGGAGCAAGTAGACCCTTGGATTTCTTGGGATTTCCGCTATATGTCCATTTGATTGGTGTTCTCTCCTGTGGCGTCTCTTCATCAGAGTCGGACGGTGGTGGAGTATATGCTGCGCGGGAGGGAGTGGCAGGTTGAGATTCATCGTCATCGGTCCATTGTCGTTTACGCTTCATGGATGGTGAAGAAGCTGCAGAGCCATTTGTTCCGTTATGATGACCATTGCCGTTCACATTTCCGTTGACGTTGCCATTGACATGACCATTGGCAAGAGGACGAGAGGGGAGTGGACTCGATTTCGTAGATGTCGGACGAGCACCTGGCCCCTGATCGGAATCGCCAACTCGAATATAGCTGAGCAAGTAGGCGGTGTTCTCGTTCAGGACCTTGACAAGAGGGACAGGCGTCATGTCCTCATCGTCGGCGTGGAACCATGCTCCCTGAGGACCTCGGACGTAGGAAGTGTAATGTCCGAATCGAAGTTCGGCACCTCGATGACATGTGACCCCGAATAAGCGGTATGCAGTATCTGTCGACTGTTCATCAGCGTGACTCGAGACGATCGTATCAAATTTGGGCTTACCTTGGGATCGACCATGTATGGTGCTATGTCTAGTGATTCTGGGTAGTCGACAAATTGAGTATTCTTGTTGGCCCTAGGTTTACCATAAGAGCTGTAGCTTACGCTAAACCTCTTCAAGTGCAGAGTGAGGATAGGAGGAGCATGTAGGATTTTGAAGCTCTTTGTAGCATTCGCTTTGGATTTACAGCTACCAGTCAGCATCGCTCAGTCGTAACAGGGTATGGACATACTTTTCACAATGGTACTTGTTGTCTCCCTCTAGCTTATCCTCTCTGATGAAACCTTGGAGCATCGTCTTGATACTCTTTTGATTCTTTGGCATATCAAGTGACAAATCCAGGAAATTGTCAAAAGTATCGGACGGTTTCTTGCATTTCGAACATACGACTCGGGATCGGACTTGTCCTCCCCAAGTTTGGTATACCCAAGTAGTATGCTTGATCTTGGCTGGTAGGTCCCTATATCGTCAGCACCTGTTTCAATGAGGATGTTACGTGGAGGCGTACTTTGGTAATCCAAACAATGCTTCATTCTGCAGAGCATCGGTGACGAATCGGAAGAATTCGTGGGTATCTTCCTGACGGTTTCTAGAGAATCCTTTCTTGATAGCTTTTGGATCAGCTAATTCCCAAAGCGAGATGGCAATGACGTACATCCTAAATGACCGTGAACTTCCTTGGGCTGATAAGCTTTTCTATTCCCCCAGTGGTCTCCCGCTGCCATTCGCTTTAGATCACAGAGCATACAGAACCCCTTGGCTGCCTGTCGACCTAATCATCAGTCGATCCTTCGTGATAAGGGCGCACGTACAATTCTTAGAGTCGTGTGAGTGGGCTATACGAAGAACAGGTGGTGTATGTAATAAGACCTGAAGCGTGGCATTGGCGTAACAAGCCATTGAGGGATTGTACAGTCCAGCAGCAGATTGTTTCCTAGTCCGCATTGACGCTGGCCAAGACAATTCGATCGGATCTTCATATAACATCCTCTCCTTTGGTACGGGCTCCTTCCCCTTACGCGTCGAAGTAGGTATGACCGGTCCAATGATTTTAGATGGTCCAGCTTTTGAAGGTGATGGTGAATCCGGTTCATCATCCTCTTCCTCCTCCTCTTCATCCCTCTGCTTTACATGTCCGTTCGTTCTAGGTAGAGTCGAGTGTCCGTTTGCTTTAGGACTCCTTGGTCCAGGTGCAATCTCCCTAACCCCACCTCCGATCGCAAACGCGTTTTTCCCAACCGGTTCACTGAACGCCATTTGACTAGCACTAGCCAACATATCTTTCAATATCGTACTTCCGTTGGCGTGACCCGATTTCCCCGATTGACCGTGTATAAGAAGATCGTATAAATGGCCGTTGGCTTTAGGTGCAGGTTCAGAGTCGGATTGAGATGGAGGTAAGGGTTGATTTGGTGCAACTAAGCTCATCGCTGAGTAAGGGCGGGGTAGAGGTCGGCAGAAATTGCGTGAAAAGTGGTAATGAAGCAGATCGCGTAATGCGTCTCGCCTGGCTTGATTATATACCAATGACGATATCTGCTACTGATGTATGAGGTTTGAGTTGCCGAGACAGTCGTGATTGAGTATGATTTTAGGTTCATCAGTTGAAAAAAATCCAACGCGGCCCCACCTTCCAAATGTGGCAGTGGGTTGGGTCATGTGACATAGGTAGGGGGGGGGAGATGCATTGCATAGACGAGTCATGCAGCTTGGGAGGTCAACAGCTTACACCGGAATATTCTCTGCATGTACATGCATGCGCTGCGAGATGAAACGCCTTGTCGTCCATTGGAAGAACTGCTCTACTGTACTTGATATCACATGCCAATCCCTGATATGACAACTACCGCCCGCTCCTACAGACCTCACGGCCCATACCTAACCCTCTCAACCCCTACCCAAGCTTCTTTCCCACCTTCAAAACCCCATCCCAAAGGTCCCAAATCACATTCCGCACAAATCAACCATTTCACTTTCCCACCCTTTCCCTCTTCCCCGTCGTTCCCTGGTAGATCTTTCGGCAGGGTCATTGTGGATGAAGTGTCTGGCCTTGAGAATCCAATGTTGTCAAATGTATATGGGTCGGGGACGTGCCAGAATCCATGTGAAGTCTTGTCTGAAGAGGCGAAAGGTGATGAAGTGTCATTTGGGAGCTGATATTAGTTTTATCCATATGGAGTGGGTAGGCTTACGATAGTAGATAGCGATTCCACATAGGTAGCAGATCCTTTTTGTAGGATGACACTCCCACATCCTTCTCTGAAACAGTAGATCTTCCTCGCATTGGTCTTGGATCCCTCAGCCTCCTGGGTCAAAGCGCTAGGTTCGATGTCGGAGTAAAGCGATGTGTTGGAAGGAGCTTTAGACCGGAATTGACCAGCTTGCATAGCCGCCATGATATCTGCTTGGGAAGGTTCGGTCGTCATTCTGTGTCGATGTGAATATTCTGTACACCATCCAGAAGATCGTCTTCGTCGTCGTTGACCTCAAACGGGATCAACCGGAATATCTTCGGATCAGCATCTATCAACTTTCTAACTTTCTGGTTCATCTTTGGTTCAACCAACTTCAATCGTATACCGAGTGCCACATGTCAACGTGACATTCATAGCCCAGCCACGATGCCCGGTCCCCTGGATGGTCCGCTTGGCTCATTACCAAACATGTTTTGGGATCCTGTGCGAGCCAAGTACTTTCCTAATCCTCGACAGTCCACCGCCGTACCAAATCAACCTCGACAGGAACGCCCAAGCAAGAGACCACCTTCGCCTTCCAGAAAGATCGACACTGGCATCAAATCTATGAAGCTAGACGCTAAAGGACGCGACGACCAACCTGTCCAAGGGTCGAGCACGGGAAATGGACATCGGCGGAGATTCAACGCCTATAGACGGCTCGGTGGTATTGGCAGAGTGACCTTCGGGTCTTCTTTTACTGCTTCGCACTATGAAGATCGGATGCGAGGGTACGTCTGAAATCTCATAATGAGCAGAAAGGAACCGAGGCTGATGGTCAGAATCGATCAGGACCGCTGGACCAACCTCAGGCTTCAAGGGGTCGATGATATCGCTGTAGCAGGAAGTCGCGTCGTCAAGCTCTTTGTGAGTCTTCGGAATTCAACAGTCAGTGTCAGCAGCTGAACATATCAGGCAGATATTGAGGACATGAGCTACTATGCCATTTACGACAATGGACTGGGCATGGCTCGATGCACTCCCAGTGGGAATCTTGTCTATCAAGACCCAGAACGATATCAGATATCGCCCTGGATCAATGTAAGTACCTAGATATCAAGCATCACCTTCTGATCTACGTCAGCCACAGATAGAGGATGCGGCCAGATATCCAAGAGGCTTGTACGTCACTCTAAAGCTTATACCTGTCTGAGACTGATGATAGTTTCCTTCATTACGAAGAGGACTACGATCTGCATGAATTTATGTTCTGTAATCTGGGTGCTATCGATGGTCTCACCGCGCCGGTACAGCCTGAAGATTTCATTCATGCATCCTTTGGTAGATCACTTGTACTCGGTGAGTTTCAACGTCCAGTGTACTGAATTGTCCCATGCTTGTCGAGTACCGAGAAGCTGATGGTCAGCCTATGGTCGCGCAATCGTGAAATACGATTTCAACACCGAAGCTCCATCACAGGACTATCTCCTTGCACCAATCGGCTCGTCCGACATATTGACCCTCGATCACTCATGTCTCAACATGGTCTATGCCGGTCTACGAAATTCGGGAGTCATGTCGGGGGATTTTCGAGATTCTAGCAAGAGAATGACAACCATTGCGTCTTTGAGACACAAGGCGGTAGTCAAAGTCAAGCGTCTGTGTGACTCGGCAGTACCTTTCGGTCTGCTCGTTTCTGGGATGGATGATAAGGTCAGCATATCTCACAAGGCTGTGTGACGATGCGCTCATGATTAGCTGGTCATTTTTGATATTCGATTCAGCAAACAACCTCTGAGAGAGCTCGCCGGACACGTCAATCCGTTCCACAGTGATCTCGTTCGTCTTTCATGATAATCAACGGATCGCGCTCACGGTATAGGGACTGACTACTACCCCGAATGGTCGATACCTATATGCTGGCCAAAGCGATAGGCGAGTCAGAGCATGGTCACTTCTCGACGGACAACGATTACTGCCGGACGATGCGGAGCCCATTGGTGAAAGATCGAACGATCTACTTAGTCGAGTGTTCTGCGATCGTGTCACTGCGATGTCGGCTGGAGACGAGATACTCCATGTAGGTGTCAACCGGTCGGTCTATCACTTCGGTTACAGTCCCGGTAGTTCATGGATCCCTGACATTGGAAACATCCCATCGATGTATTGAAAGATGTCTTGTTGCTGTCTCTGGGATCATAGGTCTTTTGTACCACTGTATCATGTGTCAACGTTGTATTTTGCATTGCATGAATAGCCTGCGGGCTCCTTGTATTACGGTACATCACTCTCATGTCCACTCGTCTTGTGCGTCTTGCAACTGCTCAGTCTAAGCGGAGAAGGGATGCATCCTCTCATATTATACAGCCCACATACTCGACACCAAGTACACAAAGCCCCCTCAAACCCCTTCTCAAGCCTTCTTTTCCTCAGGCTTGGGTGCAGACCCGCCCTGGATGTAACCAAGTAAAGATCCCTTCATCTCTGCCATCTGTCGTTGTTTATCTTCTTCGATTAATCTAAGTCATCAGCGCCATGTTCCACTACGCATCACAGCGAAGATTGAAGAAGAAGGGATGGACGTACTTCTTGAATTCCTCTGCGTTTTCTCTCCAGTATTTCTGTTCTTCCTCGTACATTTTCTGAGCCTGTGCTCTCTTCTGATCAAGATAAGTCATAGGTTGATTTGGTCTTGTCTGCCCAGGCTATACAATCAGTATTTTTCGAGAAAAGGAAGAAGAGGGGGACATACAGCAGAAACACTTCCAAACATTCCACCTAAGAACCCACCACCTCCAGAAGACCTATTTGGGTTCTTACGTTCCCATTCCTCAATTGCTGCCCTCTTTGATTCCTCTTCCTTTTTAGCATATTCAATAGGGATATCCTTTCCATCGTAAGCCTTCAGAATAGGTCTAACATCGGGTGTGTTGAAAATTGCAATTGCTACGCATCAGCTCATATATCGAAAATAGGTAGAGGAATGTACATTCTAGGAATGGGATGAGATCGATTAATCCCCTCTCACCACCTTTTCCTTCCCATGGTTTTATGATGACTGCGTTTTCGGGCTGTAATGTGGCGTGTTCTGGGTTTGTATCGATCATGATCACTTTACTGAGGTCTCGGTTTAGGTATGATAGATCCTGTTTATCAGCTTTTACTCGAGGCAGATCGCATAGCTTACCTTGACTACCTTTCCATTAACGGTTCGGGTGGATTCCCTGTATAACCTATATGGGAGGTAGGCGGTAAATGGATCAAGCTTCTCAGCGACAGTCATAGCGGTCTGACATCAGCTCTCGCCCTCTTACTCTTCTAGCATTTCGAGGGAGCTCACATAAGAAGGCTGGTTGGTGAAGAGCACAATCTCGTAGAATTGAGAGAGGTAAGCCAGGAAGTAATCAACTCCAGGCCTCTTGGCGGTTCTCCATCCTTGAACTCGCTATTCGTCAGCCTCCATTTATACGTAGAGCGAAAGACCTACATCCCAGGATGACGAGACTAAAAGATGCTCCAGATCGATGACTAGTGTGTATGGACGTTGGTGTGGTGGGGGTAGGGGATCGGGTAGGAGAGTCTTGAATGCTGGTTTGTTGAAGTACTGTCTATTAGCCTCTCCCTTGCATACGTGTTCGGATGGCCTTACATCAAACATATCATTGGTATTAGCCTTCAATCGTTCCCAGCTGGACATCTCATTCGCAGCTCCCTCCTATCATCGTCAGCCCAGATTCCTCACTACTGCTTCAAAGGAGACGTACCTCATCCTGAGAAGCAGCGAAAGCAGCACCCAACGCTAGCAGAGTAGCAGCTCCTAGTCCGACCCTAGCATACAACTTCCTCTGCCTCTCAATACTACTTACATACTCCTTCCTACCCGCTCCAGTCCTCTTCTTCCCACTTCCCTCAGTCTCTTCTTTGACAGGTTCAGGTAAAGCCGCCTCCGGATCAATATCTAGTGATGGAAGTGTATATTTCCCATCTTGAGGAGCCGAGATCTCTTCCTCAACAGCAGGAGGAGTTAAGGGGGTGTTGGTTTCGGTAGGAGGAGTAGTAGCTTCGGATGTAGGAGCTTGAGTAGGGGTGGGGTTAGATTGACTAACTTCAGGAGTGAATGTTGATGGATCGGTGGTCTCTGGTGGAGGAGCTGGGGGAGCTTCGGCTGGAGATGGCTGAGACGATGGTGGCTTAGGGGTACTGCTTGGTTTTGCTGATGATCGGATCTTGATTTGAAGAGCCGGGGATGTTGAGATTTGACGAGCTGGTGCTCTGGATAGTAATCTTGCTGATGCTGTTGCTGTTCTTAGCATCTTGACTGTTGTATATAATATATGATGCTTGAATCCTTCTAGAGATGATGATGGACTTAGAATGACGGAATTTCGGATTTCAGTGGCGGCTTTTGGTCCCGCCTCCTCTTTAGTGTACATGTGTCAGTAGTCTAGGATAGTGGGCGTAATGTGCCAAACGGTAAAGTCGCAATTGATCGCTAGCAGCTGGAATGATGCAAGCATGCATATTATGTCGTTTCTCGTGAAATTAAGTTTGTTCCGACATCTAACTTTCTACTAATGTAGTTCCCATTACAGGATACTCTCCAGGCCTAGTTATGCCCATACTCATCCTCATGTTCGTAAAACCCAAAACAGTCCTCTCCTTCCCTACTGATCCTTCTTAATCTGTTTAATGGGATTTCCATCTTTATCGGCCAATCCCTTCTTCTGCATGTTTGCAATAGCAGCATGTAAGGGGTCGAGGGCATCTTCGGGTTCACGGTAAGAATCGTAGTGCGAATCTGCCCATGTGAAATATTGGCCGTAGTTGCAGGTAAAGTAGAGGTGGTGTAGGGTGTGATGGGCTGGGGAATTGATGTATTGTTCCCACCATGATCCAGAGACCATGTCGCCGTCGTGGATGAAGATGGTCCAGACTTGGACCATAACGAATAGCGCCATGTAGAGCTGTTTGTGCATTGGGCAGATGAACACGAAGACGCTATTCGTCAGTAAGGCTCGAAGACAGAATGAAATGGAACATACTGGTAAGGTAGGGATTGAGCGTATCCGTCCAGAGGGTGGAAAGCAAGGGCAGCCCATGGAGTAGCAACTATCGGATCAGTACTGACCAGGTCAAAAGGCTTTGAAAAGACTTACTGATCCACTTGTGGTGGGGTTTGTGAATGTGCTTGTAGATCCGTGGGTGATGTTCCAATCGATGAATCCAGTAAATGAAGAAATCGTTGAAAAACATGTATAGACCAACACTCAATGCCAAATATCCCCATCCATACTCATCCACATTGTCGTACAATAAACTCTTTCCCCGTACTTCTGCCAAGAACCACGGTAATGTCAAAGCACCAATGACGGGAGCGGCAATCATTGACATTTTGATTTCCATTGTTTTCTGGTTCTTCAAGAATTTCGGGTGGTGTTCTAGCCTCTTGTCGAAAAAGAGAAAGTAGGAAAAGGAACATAATGAGAAGTAGAGTATTAAAGCGCCTACGAGCGCTATTGTGTAAAGCGAGATACATTGACGTAGCATCGAGTCGCGCGGTAATACCGATGATGTCGAGGGGAGATAGGTTGTGGATGTGTAGGAAGGGTAAGAGGTGGTGTTCATTTTGAGGGATTGGGGAATAGGGGGATGAGGAAGTAGGTAGGCATAAGCCTTGTCGAAGACATAGTCGTCCGCTAGGTTGAGTAGGATGTCCATGGTGGTCGTGTCCGTGAGATGGTAGTGGTCGAAGTTGAGGTCGGGTTATGGGATCCGGTTATATAGATAGGTACGGCACGGACGATCAAAGGAGTTGTTGAATATCGTACGATGTGTGTCGAGTGCAATGGGACGAGAATGACTTGTATTGTTTGCTTGGCGGCGAAGAATAGGATCGTCGTTTATATAAATGAAAGTCGATAATTGTCAATTGACAAAGAGATGATTATTCACTGCAGTCGTACGATCAGGGTTCAAAAGAGTGGGTCGAGCGCGTGTTTGTTCGACGTGATTTTATATGTGTCTTGAGTTGGCAGGTAAACGGGTGATCGAAGGGTGAGGCTTTGCGTGGGTCGATAGGATGTTCGAGAGTGTCTGAAAGAGTGTAATTATCAAATAACAATATGCTAATTAAAATGAGTAAACCCTCTCAACCCCACTTCTTTATTCTTACTACTTAGTAGAGAACACCCAAATTTCATCGTTCCACCTTGGTTGCGAGACAAACAATGTCCCTGAACCCTAAAAATCATATACAAAGGGTTTTATCCGGCTACTTCCGGGGGTGTGGACAGAGGATGATCAGGGATATGGTTCAGGTACAATCAGGAATGAGACCCTGATATCCTGATCGGCCGACTATCTGGTGGCCGAGTGGCAATATGTGATTATAAGCCGGTGGCCGGAGATTCCAGTGGACACGAAGTGGGTTTTACGTTATGTTGCGATGTTTCGGTACGCGGTGGATCTAGTAGTAACTGATCGATGAGGAGACTGAGTTGACGGACCGGTGGAATGTAGTGCATGCCAAACGACAAAGAGACCGAGCTCAAAGATCGTATAAGGAGAGGGACAGACACCATGGCCTCCTTTAAGAGAGGCGGGACCTCTAGTGCGTAGCACAGGAAACGGGGGACGAGAAGCACACGCCGTCAAGAGAGCAAATCGAGTGTGGAGGTGAAGACCTAACTCTACGACCAAAGGCTCAGAGGCAAAGAGCACAGCAGCAGCGATTCTGACACGTAAGAGTGTGGGCGTGTGTTTGTTTCGCTCCCTGATGGGGATGCCATCAGTCCGTCATGTAGGATGAGGGAGAAGACTGGAGGGATCGAACCCTGTGTGAAGAACTGGAGGTACCCCGGATACTGGTGTTCTACCATTGCGCCAGGCAGCGCGGCCAATGGTTTGAGCGAAAACGGGCCTGGGATGATATTGTCATTATCCCTCGCCGCTCTTGACCGTATCTTCGATTTGCAAGAGGCACCATTAGGTTCGTAGTATTGTCCAGTCGGTCGGATGATGAAAATTGCAAGACCAGAGAAGGACACATCTCGAGTGAAGAGTAAGCGCGCTGGGTGACGCGCAAAACCCGGGAGTAGGCGGGAGAGACCGCATGCAATGCATCTCGACAGATGTTCGTAAAACGTCATTAATCCTCCTCCTCCTCTATCACAATATTACGAGGTCTCAGCAGGCGCCGTCTTCTCCTTAGCAGCTTTTCCCTTATTAGCTAATAAACCTTGAAACTATTCATCAGCATCATATCTCGGTGAGGGGGACATACGAAATTATGTAGTGCTTCATTAGGGACAGCAGGTGCTGCGCCAGGAGTAGGTGGTGCTGTGGGGGATAATGTACCTGGTTTTGTTGTTTCCTACGCATGAGCATACTTCCGGAAGAGGAGAACATACCCTTCGACCGAGCCTTGCGAATTTCGCCTTCAATTCCTCTCCCGTGAGACCACTGCCTTCCATCTCCAACATCGCCTTCTCCACGCCTGGTAGATTCAATCCTAGACCTGTATTACCCATTGGACCGACCACTCCGCCTGTGGTGGCATTGGTCGTATTTGTCGAGCTGGACGATGGGAGGGTACGGAATGACTGTCTTGGATCTTTGGTTGTATCTTTCTGAAGTAGATCCAGTTGGCGAGTGAGGAATGATTGTTCTGGTTCCGAAGTCGTTGTTATGGGTTTAACGTCTTTTGTCTATTTGTCAGCTTTTACTCGGTAGCGCAAGCTGAAGGACTGACCTTTGGTCCCCTATCAGTGATAGGTATCAAAGCCTCCCACAACTCCTCAACACCCTCTCCATCCTCATTCGGCTCTTTCAATCTTGCTATGCTCACATCCCATGCTCTCCCAACGCGGGAAGGATCAAACCCTTCCCTCAAAACACTGATCTTTCCCCATGAATCCCATCCAGCCGGGATGCGGAGTGCATCCCTGTCCAGTACATTTGCCCGGTATGGGAATGGAAATCGGGTCGTGACGGCTGGAGGGGGCGCGTCGGAAGCGGGATTGAGAGGTGGTGGTGTGGTGTATAGCTGGTGTAAGAGGTACTGGACCAATGTAGAGTATGTATCAGGTTGTGTAGGTGCTGTATAAAACAACGAAGCTCCATCTAGACATTAGCTTTGCCAGAGGAAGGTTCATCAGATCAGAAAGCTTACAGCTCAAACAAACAGTCCTCAGAACCTGCTGGACCCAATCCGTCTTTTCCTCCCACGCAGCCCCCTTCATCCCAGCATCATCACCCGCACTATCCATCAAATCCGCTTTAGTGCAAACTACCATAATAGGTACTCCAGCCATATTATGCGTCAAAGTCCCCTGACCAAGGGGTAATAATGGTCCTGTACCATATACTGATGATATCGATGGTAATGCAGGGGTGGAGGATGGTGAGATTGTATTTACGGTAGGGGCTGCTGGTTCGACATAATGCTGAATATGTGATTGCACTATTCATCAGCATTGTCATGTATAAGCAAGGGGGAGACTGACGCTTATCCCTCATTTCTTCCGCTTCCCTACGCTCTATTGACCCTTCTGCCCAATCTGTAATCCACGATAACCAATATAGTAGCTCTTTGATCTGGACGTCAGCTTCAGATTCAAGAGACATGCGAGGTAGACAAACCATAGAAGCAGGTTTGGTCCAGTCTAGTAATATCATAACAGCAGTATCCTATCATCAGCAGATCCAACTAGCATACTACGTACACTCAGAGATTTGGGCGGTAGAGCTGTAGGCACAAGTTTCGTGAAACTCGAATGTGATGATGGGGGATAATAAATCGATAATGGAGGTGCAGATTCTATCATCAGCCCCTTGTTCCTCGTTCATCATCTTCTCTTCATCCTTCCATCTCTCCTTGTTCGACAAGACAACGACAAGGAGGATGTGACGCACCTTCATCACCCTCATCCCTAATTTCCAAGACTTCATACCCCAATGCCAAACCCCCTCTAACTTTCAAATCCTTTTCCTTTTTCCGACGTTTAGACCCAGAAGTCGAATTCATCATCTTCTCAATTAATGTTTTCCTACCATGATGTCTTTCAGCTATTTCGTCAGCCTACTCCATGGAATAGAGTGAGGGGGGACGTACAAAGGATAAGCAAGTTCTTCCTTCCTAATGTATTCTGTCTATCTGCAGATCTGAGGATATCGGACCACATATTCGTCTTTGATGTTGATGCTGACCCCGAACCAGATCCAGAGCCGGATGGTTGTGGTGTACTTGTCCTCTCCATATTACCTGGTAATGGATTAGTGAATGAAGTGTAGACTGTCCAAGCTTGAATTTGAGTTGATTGTTTCAAACCAAAGGTGGAGGCGCGTCGCGTCAAAAGTACGACAGTGCTTATACTGGACATTTTTTATTTTTCATATTTTCACTGGATTACCTAGTGATTGACTCTAGCTAATACTATACTGGAACTACTGTCTTGTTCACTTGGGCCTGTGTTCCGACAATATACGAGTTCCTCAAATATAACAAAGATCAATCGAGGATTGAGGTTGTGGTTTCCATCTTTTGTTTCCTTTTCCACATGACCTATCAAACGGGAACTAATAGCCATATGCGCCATTAGCGTCGTAATATCCCTGCTCGCCATATCCCTGTCCTTGCCAACCATATTGCTGATCGCCTGTAGGGTAGTAAACAGTCTCTTGTCGTTGTTGGCCATTTTGTCCAGGAACAAAAGGTTGAACGTATGGATTATAATGTTGAGGATAATACGTTCCCTGTTGTTGCTGTTGCTGATGACCATTTGACTGATGTGGACTACCGTTCGATTCACCATCTTGTGGTCTAGGAGGTCGGATGGCTACTTTCGATGCTGATCGAGCTGGGGAGAAATACCCTCCAACTTGATTACCATTGTTCATATAAGGGTTCAATGGCGAGTTTCGTCCATTCGCATATCCATTTCCAGGACCAGGGAAAAATTGTGGTGAACCCATAGGAGGACCCTGTTGGACGTAAGATGGTCCAGCTTGAGGTGAGCCGTGACCGTTGTGACCATATGGACCAGGCGAGTAGGGTGCTGGCTGATGTTGGTACTGAGGCGAGTAGGGATGAGACATGGGTGGACGGAAGTTTGGACGTTGTTGGTGTTGAGGTACAAACTCGCCAGAAGCATTCATTCCAGGTGCGTAGAATTGACCTTGACCATTACCATTTGGTTGCTGTCGTGCGAAATGTCCAGATCCAGCAGAACCATTCTCGGATCCTGGGAAAGGAGAGTTACTAGACCCACCAGTATACATCTGAGCTTGGAATGCAGCGACTGGTCCAGGGCTGGAACTGTGAAGAGTCGGGTACTGAGCTTCGTGTGATACTTCCTTGGCAACAGTGACCGGGACGGACGACTCGGCTTCGGGTGCAGAAGGTGTGGCGGCGGGTGCTGGTGCAGGGGTAGGTGGGGCGGGGATAACGGTGGCTTCAGATCCAGGGAACTTCACTTTCACAGACTCGTCAGGGGAATCGAGTAGAGAGTCGGCGGTAGGTTGTGTGGCCACAGTCTCGCTCGGAGTAGACTCTACCACTGAAGCAGGAGCGGATGGCTGTTGAGCGGGGATGGACTCGGGCTTGGGCTGAGCAGAGGTAGGCGGCGTCAAGCCCGCAGCAGCTGCTTTAGCGGCAGCAGCGTTTTGAGCGGCAATCGTGGCAGGGTGGAATGGAAGGTGTTGGACACGAGCTGATCGTCAGCATGTTTCAATAGCTGAATGAGAGATGACATACGGAAGAAACCACCTCGAGCTCTCATACCTCTTCCCCTCCCCCTGAAACCTCGGAACTGATCTGGATTACCCATCGTTTCGAAAGCTTCGTGTCCCCATTTCCTCTCTGCCGAAGGCGCCGTTGGTGGCTTTACAGCTGGCGCGTTTCCGATGGTCTCGGGCTCGACGTCGACATCGGCGGTAGCGGGAGGTGGAACGGCCTGAGGAGTCGATCGAGACTTTCTGTCCCTAGCTTCGGCAAGCTCAAACTCTCGGTCCATGGCGAGCTTCGATCCTCCCTCCTCCTTGTCCTTTGGCGCAGATTCCTCCTGACTCAATTCGACAGGACGAGGTGGTCCGCCATTCACGAACCCACCACGTCCATTTGCATTAGGGAAGAATCCACGACCTCGGCCCCTGAATCCACCTCGGAATCCACCACGAGGCATACCTCGTCCCTGTCCCTGCCAGAATGGGCTCATCTGCCTCAATCCACTGTTGTTCCCTTCCCCAACATTGCCACCATCATTCAAGCGTTGATCGTGGGTCCAGAACTGTCCAACTCTAGGAGTGACTTTTGGGTCTTCGGCCATTCGCTGAGCGTATGCTTCTCGCTGGTTGCCTTGAGGGCCACGTTGAGGTCGTGTAGTTGCGTCCTGGGTAGAAGGTTTGTTGGCCAGTAGTTCCAGTCCTCGCTTTGATTTCGTAGGGCTTTCCACGGGTTCGGTTTGGGCAGGTGCGGCAGCTGATGTCTCTGCGGCTTCGGGAGCGGGATCGTCAAGCTTAAGTGCTGAGGTAGAGGCGGTGACTTCGGCGATGGGATTGGGAGCTGCGGGCTGTATTGTCAGCTGAGATCTACACCGTCAAGCTGATACTTACTGCTGATTCCGTCTTCTTCTTTCCCTTTCCCTTGGACGGCTGAGTGGGAGCTGCAGGCTTGGGCGCAGGTGCGGACGCAGGTTTCTCTGAGGAGGTAGCTGTGAAGTCAGTTGTAACCCTCAAGATCCAAGCGGTCGGCTCACGCTGAACTGCTGGCTTGTCTGCCGCAATCACTGGTGCTTCCTTTCCCTTTGACTCCCTATCCTTTATAGCCTTCTCCCTCAACTCTGTCTTCTTGGCCTTTTGCTTCTCCTTCCTCTTTGCCTTTTGAGCCTCATATTTTGCCGTCTCTTCAGGTGTGTATTCCCTCTTTTGTCCAGCCTCCACTTTTCCCTTTCCACGCCCTCTTATGGCCAAACCAGATCCCCTCGCAGGTGCCGCAGGAGGTTCTTTGCCAGCTTCAAAGTCTTCAAAACTGATTGATTCAGTGGCGTTATCCTCCTTCTTCCATCCGGCGGGTGTGATAGAAGAGACATCGGGGAACACGGATGGCTTGACCTCTGCTACTTCTGCCTCGTCTTCGCTGTCGGCTGGATCGGAATGGGAAGATGCGGATGAATCAGACTGGTTGCCACCTTCATTGGCGGATGAATCGTTGTCTGAAACGGCGGCGCGACGTCTTTGTGGTCGACGTTTGGATTTGTTTTTGGGTTTACTAGTGGTTTTAGGGACGGAATTGATGGCTGGTGCGCTGGAAGTATTGATAGGAGATTCGTTACTGGGGGCGGATGCGGTTTTGGTCGTAACGTCGGTCATCTGGAAGGTCAGGTGGGGGAAGGGAAATAAGTTTCAACGCGTACGATGATCGTGAAGGTTTCTATGTAGTCAGCACTGTTTTGAGCGTTTGCTGAGATGATACTCACATTCAAAGATGCGGATTAAGACAATAAAGAAAAAGAAAGATGAAGACAGACTATAACATCAGCCAAAGGTTCAACTTAAGTTGTCCCATCGCCACTTGAGAACCTCAAATCCGATCACACATCTTCCCTGAGGTGGTGTACTCCAAACAACAACTTCACTCCCGTAATCAGACCGATCGATAGCCAAGACTTACTGCTGTTTTGTTTATATGAAAAGAGAGTGAGGATATTGATGCGAGACAAAAGATTAGAGTGAAGTGACTACCAGCTAATTGATGAGCTGAGTTGAATCTCCAACGATTTTAAGAATTCCAGTAGAATTAAAAGGGGGGGAAGTAATAAGGGGTAGTTACAAATCAACTTGTACATCCAGCCATGGTATCCACCTACCCATCTATCAAACAGAGGTCATACCGCCCACACTGAGTTCCGCTCCGGATTACTACAATGTCCTCGGACTATCAAGGGATGCAACGGAGCAGGAAGTGATTAGAGCTTGGAGGAAGGCTGTATTACTGCACCATCCCGATAAAAAGCTCTCGAATCAGACATCCGGTACCCCGTCTTCGAATGTGGATATACGATTGATCAATGAGGCTAAATGGATACTGAGCGATGAGAAGCGAAGGAGGGAATGGGAGGAATTATACTTGACTGTTGGTATGTCGATTTTGTACATCACAAATGACAACTGACAAGCAGGCGAACAGGACACAGTCAAGGTCGAGACCACTCCACACGTATCTTACGATATCTCACTATCGGACTTCACACCACACTATCGCCAAGACGATGATGAAGAAGAGGACGACGAAGTCGAGCCAACATTCTACTCGCATCCATGCAGATGTTCATCCGAATTCATCATTACACATCAGGATCTCGAGGATGGGGTGGACGTGATTGGATGCGGTGGGTGCGGAGAATGGGTGAGGGTGGGATATGAAGCAGTAGAGGAGGAGTTTGACGGCGGACGGGCTGAATGACATATAGAAAAAGGTCATGGACACAATGGATGTCCTCAAAACTCGGCCTTGCTTGCGTGTGATTGCGAGTACCTCCTTTATGGCGGATCTGCTCATTAGATCGATCCTTTCGGTGGTGTTTCGTCCTTGGGGGCTGTGTTGCGGTCACTCATATCACCTTTCACGCGTATTGCGGACACTTATGTCACCTTTCACGCATGGACGTGTGATCAAACACGCAGCACTGAATAAGATATAGCCATCGCCCTCTGGTCTCACTCTTCTCTAGGCTGACAGCGCCACGAGCCTTCCGAACCGTGATCTTCACACAGGCGGAGACTCCGTAGCGGCTGCTGTTTCATATTCCCGCGAATTCGAGTCCAGCCGAGACACCCCCCACGATACTAAAGAGCGTGTTATGCCAGGATCATTCACTAATTATCTTCTGACAAGCAGTATGTCACTTCAATCCACCCAACAATACAACATGCCTAATGGCATTTCTACCAATCAACCACCGGATGGCGATCACGTCATGGAGGTGGAGGTATATCCGCCCTACTCGGACAGGCTCGAGCTGACCCCAGGTCTCGTACGGTGGAGCCCTGTTCCACAGTCCATCAGAAACGAATTCGGTCGCCCCCCTTGATTTGGTCACCCAAGGAACACCCCGAGGCTCCCAATGTCTACGTCCAGACGTACACAGTCTGGCCAGGGTCTTGGATGATGTATATAAGACCAGAGGCATCCCTCGGTGAGCATATCTTCGATACTCGGAAAATGGAACTGACCTCTAGTATTCCGTCTGGACCGAGCCGGGGCATGCAATACGCGAAAGATTTCCTGGATGAGATCCCCGGGGAAGGAGGGAGTTCGAACTTCAGGGAGGTGCGAGATCCGACTCTCAATGTCCCGGTCGCCACCATCCGCGCCACCTACCGAGCTGTCGAGATCGTTCCCAGTGTCTGCACCGTCAGTCATTCTCTCTGATCATTGTCGCTTGCACTGATTTGTAGGTCGACCAAGGTCAAGGCGATGGCCCGGTCAGACTCCCGACAAGCGAGCATGACCCATATGTGCTATTGGGTATTGAGCGTGCAACACAATTCCCCAAGAAAGCAATGATCGATACTTTGGGGGAGCACTTCTATGAAAACGCTGGTGGCGTCTGGCTTTCAGGCCCGCAATGTATGAATGAAATCAAGACCACCACGACTGCCTCTAATGCTTCTCGACCTGAGGGTTCGAATGCAAGATACTCATACCTAAACACCGACGGAGAGACTAACACGGTCATCTCGGTCGCATTTGCGCCAGAGTAGTTGGCGCTTCGCGGCGGCTGAGGATGGGCACTGGACTGGGTTGTTCGGACATCTGTATGGGAGTATGATGTGAGATACGTGGAGGTGTTCGATTCTGTTTCTACTTACTTGCGGCAAAATGAATGATGTATACAATGACAGTCAAGACATGGTAGCTGATGGCGATGTTGATTGCAAGCCCGAAGATGGTCGTTCTTGGATGCTAGTGTGCTTACAAACCCATGGTAAGATGGTCACGCCATATGAGCATTATGTGCGCCAATCCCTCACCTCGATTACTGTAGCCCAATCTGACGTTTCGTCGCTGTCATTTCATTTCACCGAATCGACCCAGGGATTTACGCGAGAGAGAAACCACCTGTTGAATGGTTCGTCCATCCAATCACCCTCCTGTATCTTATATCGACTAAGACAGCGTTACGAGGGTGTGCCAACGAGACTGGAAGACGGTACACATCTAGTGTCAAGCAAGGTGAGCTAATTGTGGGACAGGACGCTTGCCACCTGTTTTCCCTAGCCGGTCAACATTGGCTAGATTCAGTCTATCGGCCATCATAGTCGCTGTCCATTCCGTTTCCTTTGCAGATGCGTCAAAGGTTGTATGCTGCCTACTCACATCTGATTATTATGCCAGTCTCCGTCCTTCCGGCATCTCGTACGTGACGGTCCTCTACATCACTCCGTATCATTTGTAAGCTCCATTCATGGAATCCCTAAAGGTAGGTGGGGAGAGGACGAACCGCACCTTGTACTCCAGCTCGACCTCATATTGACCTATTGGAATGGCTCTTCTCGCCAAGTCATCGACAAATCGTAATAATGACCAACGAGAAGTTAAAGCTGGTTCAGAGGCCGAGAAGTATATCGGGTCTCTGCTTCAGGTAAGGTGGGAGACATACGATGTATGTTCACCTCCGTTCGTACCCCTCACATCATCCGCCACTTCTCTCTTTTCCCAGCCCTTCATCACCCGCCTTGAACTCAGGATTCTCCTTTCATCAGACACTGAGTCACGCCTAGAGATCAGACTCGAGCAAGCTACCTTTGATCTTAGTCGAAGGCCCGTGGATTCTCGCAATAGAAGGAGCAGCACTCTTAGGCCCCATCACTTCTACGTTCTCTCATACTGCAAATTGTCTAGACATGTACTCGATCGAGGCCTATACGGCCAAAACTAACCGGTCTTTGGACTATACACATCTGTTGAGTCTTACCGTGAGTTGAATAAATGGCTTGACTAGACAAGCCCGATTGATTCCAGGTCAACGACGATATCGTAGCTGATCTGCCCGCAAGGGTCGGTACCTCTTTCTTTGTTCCCCAAGGTGCAAAGATCAGCTACAGATATCCATCAGAAGCTACACTACAAGAAAGGCTCGGACCCTATTTCACCGAGTAAGTCCAAGCAAATCCACTGGTCCCCAGCTGAGATTTTAGTCCAAAGGGAAAAACAAGCAGAGCAGTAGCGAGGTCTATCAATAGACACCTTCAAAAGGCTGTTGTCAACTTAGCAGAGCCTTTTATGATGAATAACGGAAAGGAAGACATCACTGTGCAGTTTGAGCTGAACAAGATCGCAGATCACTCCTGTCGAGTAAGTATCCATGCCATCCAGCAGCTGTGTGGCGTCTCATAGCTGATGGGGAGATTGTCTTCGATGGGCAGAAAACGGCAATCGAGAGGAATCTACACGCACTAGATCCGCCGACCTACTTCAATGGCGTGAGAGATGGTGTCGACAGTGCTCTCACTATCATCCCCGTGACAGAGATCCTCAGAGTCCTGAGCCTCAGGAATACTATAGGTGTCAACGAGAGAACGGCTTTCACCGCCCCGCACGAGGCAGCGGAGAGCTTTGTTGACGCCGTGATGTCTTGGGCAGCTCAACCAGCTCGACCTGAACGAGGGAGTAGTGTCTCGACCCGATACACGGACGCCAAAGGCAGGGTCGCGGAGATCACGCTCGATTGCCCAGATGCCAATACGTTTCCCAGAGTGAGCGTCAAGTCCCTTTTTTCCATCTAGGAACCCGATGCGTGGGTGAGTGGTACAGCGAGGGATCGCCATTGTACAGGCCAGGGGTATGCAGTGCTGCAGATTGCGTAGGGGAGGGCTGAGGACGTTGTAGATATAGATTGGATCGTTATGAACTGCGTCGGCGGGTCTTTGTGACCTCGATTACTTGAGTGAGTGCGTCAATGATCTTCGCTTCAGCTCCTGATTTGACAGCTCCCCTGAAGGCGGTTTCAAGGTCATGAAGAGCCCGAATTGCGTCCCCAGCACACGGACGGCGAACACCGTATGTATTCGAGGATGGTACAGATACTCGCTTCAAAGGTCTTGGTCTTGTCGGTTCGGGCCGAGCCGCGGCTAGTCCGAAACCTGGTCCATGCCGGCGGAAGCTATGATTGCACAGGCCAGCCGCCGCACTGAACCGCTTATCACATGAGCATGATTCGTCAGTCGGAATTGGCTTGATGTTGTGATAGGCGATAGAGTCGGGAACCCCGTCTACCGCTTACAATAGCACGGTTGAACCCGACAAAGAGAGATAGCGGGCGGTAGTCGCTATCTTGGGACATGTGAATAGGGAACATAAACTTTGATCAATCTCACAGCTTCTCTTTGCTTTGTATCTTCTCGAGCTATTAATCGTCTATCAAATGGGCAAAGAAATAGACACGCCACTCACGGAAACGAGGGTAGATCTGGCAGAACCGGATGTGGTACATCACGCTGGCGGGGAGTTGGAACGGAATTTCCGGTTCTTGGATGCCTTGGGCATGGCTTTTGCCATGTTGAACTCGTGGACAGCAATGGCGGCATCGTGAGTTGCCTTCATAAAACAAGCAGGAGTACAAGCTGACGCTCTTGCGCAGTTTGGGCCTGATCCTGTCATCGGGAGGTCCCGTAGCAATGACTTGGGGACTGTGTGTCTCCGCAGTGGGAAGTTTGGCGATGTGCACGACTCTAGCCGAGATCTGCCATGTGTACCCAACTGTGGGTGGGCAATACGACTGGGCATACGTTTTGGCACCAGAGGGCTACAGACGAGGACTTGCTTGGATTGCTGGTTGGATGACTGCGGTAAGTTGACGTTTTGATCTACCTCGCCCTGGCTGACGCAGTGAACAGGCCGGCTGGATATCTGTAACGGCTACTGGGTCCAGTCTGGGAGCGAACCTTGTCATCGGGCTTATATCTATATGGAACGAGGATTACGAGGCGAAACCATTCCATACATTCTTGGTCTATCTCGCATTCACCATTGGCGCTTATCTCCTCAACACATTCGCCGTCCGGGCTTTACCATACGTCGACAGGGTGGCTTTATTTTGGAGTCTGTCTGGGATCGTCACAGTGATCATTGTGGTACTGTCCACTGCCAAGGGAGAGTATGAAACGGGAAAGTTTGTTTTCACAACCTTTGTCAACGAGACTGGCTGGCCGGGGGGAGTTGCATTCATGCTCGGCCTCCTGCAATCCACATTTGGCTTGACTGGGTTTGATGCGATCTCACACATGATTGAAGGTGAGTCAAGCCTCATAAGTCTGGAACACCGCTGACAGTCGCTCTAGAGATGCCAAAGTAGGTCGTCACCGAGGAACAAACCAAGAGTAAAGCTCATACCACTTCAGCCCACGGATGAACGCACCGCGTATCATGGTCACAGCGGTCCTACTCGGCTCTGTCACATCCTTCATTTTTATCGTCTGCGTCTTGTTCTCAATCAATGACTTTGAAGGACTGATCACTAGTGAGTGGAAAGCACAGCGCTCTGCGACATGGCTGACCTTGATCAGCGACTTACGGAGCTCTCCTAGATGCCTACTATCAGGCTACGTCGAGCCGGGCAGGGGCGACTGGTCTGCTCATGTTCAACCTTGTCGGTGAGTCGTGTTAATTGTGTTAGCAAGGCCGAAGCTGATCCCCTCGTAGCCATGGCCTTCGCCACGCAAGGTCTGATGACTGTGGCGAGTCGTATCGTGATGAGTACTGCTCGTGACGGTCTTTACGGTCCGGTGTCTCCACATCTCGCTCGAGTACATCCCAGACTCGCGGTGAGTGCTATATCTGGGTAAAGACTGTGTTGCTGACGAAATCTAGGTCCCTGTCTGGAGTCTTGTTTTCGTCGCTGTGTGGATCGTTGTGTTTGGTTTAATTTGTAAGTCGAACTCGCTCGCTCCCTGCTGACAAGTGCAGCTTTCGGATCCACTGTAGCGTTGAACGCTATTCTCAGCGCGAGCGTCGTTTTGCTCGAGATCAGTTACATCATACCCATCTCCTTGGTCCTGTTTAGGGGAACGAAAGTTCTGGAGCCCGCTGGGTATCCCGTCAGAGTCCTCACCATGGGCAGATTCCGACGTAAGTGAAGGCGGATCGAAAGAGATCCACTTGCTGATCTATCTATCAGCTTTCGTCAACGCCTTTGCCGCCATTTTCGCCATTGTAACTATCGTGTTCTTCTGCTGCCCCCCGGCTATTCCAGGTACGTCAATTGGACCTTCTACGTATATATCTAGGTGTTCTCACTGACGTGTCTACAGTCTCCGGCACCTCCATGAACTACGTTGTTGTGGTCGTGGCATTTGTATGTCTGCTCTGTGGTATAACGTGGTTAGTGTCTGGCAAAAAGCATTATCAGGGTCCAAAAGTCAAGGTTGTGGTTTCAGAATAGTGGGCTGGGGATAGTAATATATTGTATGGTCGAGAGTGTACAAGTGTTCAAGTCGCGCATATGCACAACATCTGTGGGGAGATGAAATAATTCGCTGTCAGCGATAGAAGGGGGGTCTTGGTTGAAGCAGAAGTCAGAACATGTATAGACCATGTACAGCTTAAGGTCATCGCAGTCAGCAAGCAAATCAATCGGCTGCAGTGAATAGAGGAAATTCTTCGTAGGAGTTCGGATGCGGGTCGGATGTGGTCACACTGAGCATCCGGCCGGACTGGACTGATAACGACATGTCCGTATGTGACTTTTTAAGACGATGTGCACCGCTCTATCTCGTGCACGAGTAGAGACGATAAAGCAAAATGCATCGCCTACGCCGGCTCGTCTACAACGCATTCACAGAATGATGCTTGCCCTCTGTGATCTGGGATTCCGTTGGCGACATGATATCATACGCCTTATCGTCATCGTGATTGTGAACATCTTGAGTTTCAATCTTGGGCCACCTAAACGTTGGTATAAGCATGGTTCATCTGTGAGATAATGGAATTTGTCACAACGCACTGTTCATAATACCCCCACCAATCGGACCACCTGCCCTGGAAGTAGACCGCAAGAGAAATGCCCATGATGGTTGGTACGGCAGTGGTATAAAGGCTGCAGCCCATGACCCTGTCCAGGAGCGCCTTGTCGTTCTTGTACAGCTGGACCAAAGAGACATGAACAACGAGACCCATGGTGTACGATAAGAGCCCCGCGGATGTCGCGCTTCTCCAGCTCTGGCTCGCCAAGAAGGGCCATGTTCTCTCTATTGACAGGTGTGCACCAGGAGCGGTAGAAACAGCCGGTAATTCGCGCGAAAAATGCTCGAATCGATTGGTAAGGCATATCTGATCGATCAGCGAGGTGTCAATGGGCTTGTATAGGGCCGCTGGGGAGCTGCCACAGCAGAGAGAAGAGAGAAAAAATTGACTTACTAAACCAGCGGGGAAGAGGGTGATCAAAGGCCACATCCCCACAGACATGAGCTCGCTTAGCCACGGACTAGGCGTGACCCATTTGGTGGTCTCCTTCGGTGAACTAGTGTCGGGGGGATAAAAGTGTTGACAGATGGCAAAGACCGCTAGCGCAAGTCCTGTTACGACCTTTGTCAGTCAGCGCAGAACGACACCACTTGGGAAGGTTCATCGAGGAAGACGCACCTGGAAAAAGATTAATAACAAAGCGCAGCCTCGGATGCTCATGATGGGGCCGACAAAACCAGTCATTCCGCACAAGATCCAGCCCGTGGAGACCAGCGCGAGCACATTATGATGCCCGGTCGCTAGGGCGGATAGCGTCATGACCGCACATAGTATTGCCATTCCGAGACGGGGACCATCCCTGTGGAAATAGGATATGTTCTCTTCGGCTTTTTCTTCTAGAACGAACATCTCGCCATTAGGATTGTTCGGATACCGGTAGCGCAAGACTGTTGGTACAGGAAAAAGGCTGGCCATGCTCTGACAAGATCAGCAAGAACCTACTAGAACAGGGGACTCGCTCACTCGCTGATACACGAAGGTCAGGAGGCATGCCTCGAATGTGCCCCAAATGATATCGGTGATCAAGGTTGTCCCGTAGCGAGGAAGGAGGAAGCCTGCGAGTCCAATTACGACGGTTTGTCCTATCAAATACCATTGTGCTTGATTAGGCATCAGTCGAGCCAATCGAGACCGAGGCTTAGGCGTCTCAACCTCGACCGCCGGGCCGAGTTCCTTGCTTTCCCGCCTGTTCGGAGGTGTGACTCTTTGGATGGCGCTCTGCGTCTGGATAATCTTAGCCTACGAGCCTCACAGATTGAACCGAGATCTTCAACCTACCTCGACATTCCGCTTCATTCCCCATTGTATCGCAACGACGGACGATATGGACATCAAGATATTGAGCGCCAGGTCGTTACCTGATGAGGTTGCCATATTGA
The DNA here is from genome assembly GCA_017654735.1 of Vishniacozyma victoriae. Classification (NCBI taxonomy): domain Eukaryota; kingdom Fungi; phylum Basidiomycota; class Tremellomycetes; order Tremellales; family Bulleribasidiaceae; genus Vishniacozyma; species Vishniacozyma victoriae. The sequence continues at coordinate 4,222,992 of JADPYG010000088.1, forward strand.
TTGAGAGAGGATTGGTCTGGAGCTCTCGATGTGGAGACTACTCGTACGGGCGATGCGGGCTATCAGAGTGATGAAGAGAGGATGAGATGCATGAGGCAAAAGTTAGCACTACCGTATTGCTTCAACTGCTGCCCACACTGTCGGTTAGCGCCATTTACGTCAACCGAAGCGTGGAGTGGAATTAGAATCTTCTTATTATTCTCGAGGGCGATGCCCGTGAATAACACGTCACTCAATATCGGTCACGTCACAAAGCAGTTCCGCTCTGAATGTGTTGACCGTCATGACAAGCCTGGATCCCTTAGGCGCTTGGATACAATGCGCTCTCGGCACTGAGTCACGAACAAGGGACTGTCTCAAAGAAAGAAATGCAGGCTGAAACAACATGTCTGACCGGCTATTCCAGTATCGAAAGCGCTGATCCTCGATCCTCGAGATTGGGCGAATGGATACCTCGGTCTGCTTGCGGCTCAGCCAGCGACGCATCCGACTGCAAGACGTCCGCCATGTCTCACTTGGGATATCATTGTCGTTTCTCGGCTGACGACATGTTTGATATATGAAGGCATTGGTCCAATGTTATCTCTTCTTTGTGGAACCACCAACACCTCAAGCCCCACCCCCTTCTCGCCCTCTCGCACTCCTTCGCTCGACACGTCTGGTACGTCGTCATTACTCACATTAGATCTTCACCCCTCGTCAGTCGTTACACCACCTTGAGCCGGTCTCAACCCTTGTTATCCCGACACTTCTCACCCTCTTCGAATTCTCGACAATGGTCCTTATCGACTTACAAAGCGTGCTGGGCGCGCTTGGGCTTGTCTCATCCATTGCCAAACCTGTCCCGGTGGTGGGTCCTGTCCTGGGTGGACTTATCGGTACGGTCGGTGGAGCCGTTAACTCTACTTTACCTGCTGTATCCGGTCCACTTAATGGTCTGTTACCGGGTCTGGTGGGCGCAGTCAACGTCACCCCCGACAAAGATGGGACAGTCCGGGCATCCGATACTGCCAATGACTCGACTACATTCGACTCCGCCTCGGCAAGTGCCGCCGACCAGGGAGGGGACCCCTGTGCCATGTCACCTTACTCGCCTCCTCAACCGGTTTACCTCGAATCATTCGCTCCTTATGATGCCAATCAGGCACTCATTTACCGATACCGACAACAGCAAAGTGTCAATCTGGGAAGTTGGTTCGTTCTAGAACAATGGATGGTACCCAGCTTGTTTACTTGTGCCGCTGGGAATAAGCAGGCCGAGTTGGATATCGCCAATGGATGGGGAAGTGTCGATAATGCTCGTCAAGTCTTGGAGAAGCATTGGGATACTTGGATCACCGAGGACGACTTTGCCTACTTGGCTAGTATTGGTAAGTGTCTTGTGGATTATGATGGACATCACTGATGATCAGGTATCAACACCGTTCGACTACCTATCGGATACTGGTCCCTCGGCCCCACCTATTGTCAGGGTACCCCCTTCGAACCCGTCGCAGCTGCCTATGTCAACTCATGGGCACGAGTTGTCCGGGCTATCAACTGGGCCGAGAAATACGGACTCGGTATCCTAGTCGATCTCCACGGTGCCCCCGGATCGCAGAACGGTCAAGGCCATTCCGGTACTTCCGACGGTATTCAGAACCTCTTCGATAACCCCACAAACGTCCAACTCACCATGAACGTCCTCACCTACCTCGTTCAACAGCTCGTCAAGGTCAACAACGTCGTCGGTATCCAAATCCTCAATGAACCCAACAATGTCGACGGTCTTCCCGCATTCTACTCTAATGCCATCACCAAACTTCGGCAAGTCGCCCCTGAAGCCGCTTCATTCCCATTCTACATCCACGACGGGTTTGATCTTGGTCGATTTGCCGATTACATCTCGACTCGAAACGATTTCGTAGTCGTCGACCATCACTCTTACTTTGTCTTTGGTGATGCCAATGACCAAAAGCGACCTGCCCAGGAACTCGTCACTTCCCTTCAACCTGCCAAGGGTAGTCTTTCGGAGCAGCTTCTTGGAGCTGCTTCTGAGGGAAGGAGGAATATGGTCGTTGACGAGTGGTCATGTGCTCTCTCTGAAGCTGCTTTACAAGGGTCTACCGATCCAGTCGGTGCCAGGCAGAAATTCTGTACCGGTCAAATGGAGAGCTATACCAATGCTACTGCTGGTTGGTCATTCTGGAGTAAGTCAAATATATGGTATCACCTAGTATCAATGCTGACGATCAGGTTATAAGACCGAGACCTGCGACAGCGATGTCAACTGGTGTTTCAAATCAGCAGTCGGCAAATCGCTCCCGACCTCATTCTATTCCTACCCCCAGGCGGCCATCAAGCATATTTCTGAAATCATGTCCTCTGACGCATCCTCCGGATCCTCTGACACAACATACATGACATTCGGCATTCCCATTGCCGGGTCCGATGCTCAATCCGAAGGCTACACTCCTCCCACCGATGCTGATTGGGCAGCTGCCATCGGAGCTAGCGCTCCTCAATGGGCTGGTGTCACCGAGGCTCTTGCTCATACCGAATACGACGATTCCGCTACCGAAGCTCCGCAATCACTATCCGACTCTGGAGAGGATGGAGATGGGTTATTGTCCATGCCATCCTCCCCTGCTTCACCTTCGGCCTCTATTCCAACATCCACCAATACCCCCAGCTCCGCTGCCAGTGCGACTCCATCGACAACACCGCTCAATCTATATCCCCCTCCTCAAGCCGAACTCATGTCCGAGGAACAAGTCCCGTTCATCGCTGGCTCTGTCATGCCTGGCGACATGTCTGCTTTCAACGACCCAACCATCAGCACCGCCACGATCCCATCGTCTCGAATGCAAATGGCTGATATCGAGAAACGACACCTTGGATCCCTACCTCAACGAGCCTTCTTGATTGCTTCCGACCTACGACGTCACCGTTTCGCTGCAAGGCATTTAAGGCATGCCGCATTCAAAGTCCAGAATGCCAAACGACAAGACCCAACTGGTCAGCTCGACAAGAATGCTGCCCCTCAGCAGAACGCTATTACACGAGGGTACTCTGACGGTTGGAGGGCAGCCAAGACTTTCGCTGCTGCCAATGGATCAAGACTTGGTAAGTCCCTTCCACTTGCTCACACGGGTGACATTGACGAAAAGGGTTCTCGGGGCAATTCATCAGTGACGCCCTCGCTGCTCTCGGGTCCGAGGTCATGAGCGGTGACGCCGGTTACTACCGTACATGGTTCCGTAAGCCTCCGGTCCTCTCATCACTCCGTTCGCTGACAGTCTAGTCAAAGGTCTCGCCGATGGGGAAGTCCAGGTTCTCAAATCCAAAGCTCTAGACTCTCAAGGTCCAAACCTTGCTGCTAGATGATCGAGTGGCTGTTATGCAACTGCATACCACAATGTGAAAGGTACCAAGGATGTACACAACACTTATCCGCCTCTGCTGATCATCTAACGCCTCCACCGATCGCCTGTGCTCACTAGTACTGACGCCTCGTGGGTGATCGTCGGTCTTCGGATGCGAATTCTAGCATGAGATACCAAGAGTGGCGTTGACCATCGCGACGTACAGACGCTATTGTTCCTATTGTCGATCAGTACACTGGCTTGGCCTGATTCAGCGCCCCACGCCACACCAAGAGCTAATATCACTGATGTCATTTCGATTTGGCTCTGATTGATCTGTGAACGACGATAACAATGGTGCGTGCCTGGTACCTGAAGACCGAGCAGGAACCGGAACCTTCGGAATGTATTACATCCGTCGGCCGGTTTTGGTAATTCGTCTGACCCAGATCTACTTTATGCGGTACTCTCTCCGGGGTGTCGATCTTTCTTTTGTCTTGAGATGCTCAGGGATTGAGGTAACCAGGTCGGCGGTAGTCTATCCGGCAAAGGACTCAGCCACCACTCAGGTACCTGGGTGCCGCCCCGCCGGTTTCTTCGGACTAAGACTTACCTGAACGCCATGCCTTGACGCCTTTCCGCCCCATGATCCGTATGCGTTGATGCGAATAGGCGAATGGGCGTAAACAACAAAACGACGCGACACGGTGTTGACGCAGGTAGATCATTCCTCCTATTCTCGGACCTGATTCACCGTCTATCTTTTCCGCAAACCTTCGTATCTCTTACTCCATACCGAAATCAGCCTGTGACCTCACCCTATACGCTCTTTAACCAGGCCGGTAGCTTCCTTTTTTTAGCTCCATTCTTGAAGATCGACAGCGTGGCTTGCCCTAAAGTCTCAGCCACTGACACTCCCAAGCTAGAACCCGGTGAGTGTTCCCTCGCTTCTCGATCAATGATCCGCATGCCATCTGTACTCGGTCATTGACCGATGAGGTCGTAGAAAAGTATATATCGGGACTACAGCTGATCTTTCTTAGCTTTCTTCATACAGTCTTTTCGATTCTTCTCTTTCTCTCATCCTCACCTCTATCAGGACTGGCTCCTGGTTCACATTCTTTATCGACTCCATATATCATACTGTAGCCTTATCTCCCGACACGACACCTATAATCGAAAACTCTATATTCCTATAATCAACTATCATCAAATACAACAATGTTCGCTCAACTATTGGCTCTATTGCCATTCTTGGCTTCGGCCAACGCTTTCTTCATCATGCAGCAAAAAATCCTGCAAACCACTCGATTGGATCCGTAAGTCTTGCTTCCTGTTACATAGACATGATCTGACCCGCAGTATCGTTGACCCAGGGGCGGTCTCTGGTCACGTCCACACTATCGCTGGTGGTTCCGGTTTCGCTCAAAGTGTCACCTACGAGTCGATGCGAGCTAGTCGTTGTACTACCGCCGCAGTCACCGAGGACAAGTCCAACTACTGGATCCCTCAACTCTACCACTACGATCCTACCGATGCTTCCTACACCATGGTACCCGTCGACTACATGAACGCCTACTACCTTCCCCGACCCTCAAACAAGGACAAGAAGGTCTTTGCTTTCCCCGATGGTCTTCGAATGCTTTCAGGTCAACCCGCCCGAAGGGAGTTTGACGCATCCGATCCCTCCGACAAAGCTATCTCCTACGTCTGTCTCGAGTACTCCGGTGCCCACCGAGGTAATCCCGACTGGGATCAGAGGAACTCGTTCTTCCCCCACAACGACTGTCCTCAGGGTGTCCGAGCTCAAGTCAACTTCCCCAACTGTTGGGATGGTGTTAATCTCGATTCCGACGATCACCGATCTCACATGGCCTGGCCATCTGGAGGTGTCGACGGTGGTGATTGTCCCGCTTCCCACCCTGTCCACCTCGTCTCTTTGTTCTACGAATTCATCTTTGAGGTTCAAGGCTTCGCTTTCAACAACGGTTCCAACCCTACCTTTGTCTGGGCAAATGGAGATACTACTGGTTACGGTCTTCACGCCGATTTCATCAACGGTTGGCCTTCTCTTGTCAACGGTACCAACATTCTTCAACAGGCTATCGACCAGTGTAACCAAAACAACGGTGTCGGTGGAAACTTGCAAGATTGTCCTCCTTTCGTTCCTTTCCTCGACAACAACGCTGCCTACGCTTGTCAACCCGAGAACCCTATCGTCAACGAAGACATTGGTAACTTTGGCAAGATCTTTTCGCTTCCTGGAAACAACCCATTGTACACTGGTCCAGGTATGGTCGTAGGCAACAACACCAACGATGACCCCGAGCCTGGAATGGTCAACACCACTTCGCCTATACCTGCGGGCTGGGTCCGAACAGGGTGTGTTGCCGAGCCTTCTACCGCTTCTCGAGGTCTACTCGCTGCTTCCTTCACCAGCGACAACATGACTCGATCCGCCTGTGTCAATTTCTGTAACTCCAAGAACCTTCCGCTAGCTGGTATCGAATATTCGCGCGAATGTCGATGTGATTCAGTCTTGAGGAACGGAGCTTCCAACACTACCCTCCTTTCCGACTCGAGCTGTGGATACCCATGTGCTGGAAACTCGTACGAGAATTGTGGTGGTGCCGGAACATTCGATCTCTTTACCAACCCATCTCTCTTCCCTTCTGGACCCAAGCTTCCCGCTGGTTGGGTCGCTGGGGGTTGTAGGACCGAGCCATCGGGTGGTCGAGCTTTGAACGGCTACACATTCTCTTCCAATAATATGACCAACGAGCTATGTGCAACTACCTGTGCCTCCAAGAACTTCACGATTGCCGGCGCCGAATATGGTAGAGAGGTAAGTCTTTTCTCTACTTGTGAAACCGCCGCTGATATCCTAGTGTTGGTGCGGAAACTCATACAATGCTGGAAGTACCACCGCCGTCTCGACTCAATGCAACACCCCTTGTGCCGGAAACGCCGGACAGACCTGCGGAGGTGCTTCTCGATTGACAATCTTCACTGGTCCCGCAGGAGCTACTGCCCCATCTGCTTCGGCCAGCTCTTCATCCAGCTCAGCATCGGTATCCGCGTCCAAGTCTTCGGCATCTTCGGCATCATCTGCCTCCACTTCGATTTCCGCTTCTTCCTCCTCCTCCTCCTCCTCTTCTTCTTCTTCTTCATCCTCATCCTCTGCCGCCGCAACCACCTCGCCAGCTGCTGCTCCTCTCCCCTCAGGATGGACTGCCAATGGATGCATGGTCGAGGGAAACCCCACTCGAATCCTCGCCGGCTTCTCTTTCTCCGACAACAACATGACTACCGAACTTTGTCTCAGTACCTGTTCCGGCAAGGGCTTCCTCTACGCCGGTACTCAGTATTCTACCGAGTGCTATTGCGGTAACGGAGGGGATAGTGGCCTAGTAGCCACTGCCGCACCCGAATCGAACTGCAACATGCCTTGCAAAGGTTCCGCAACCCAGATGTGGTACGTGTTTTATATGACTTTTTCGGAACTTCGCTAATTTCCAGTGGTGGTTCTTCTCGACTCTCTACCTACAAGTCCAACATCAAGGCTGGTCCTGCGCCCGCTCCTAGCGGCTGGACTGCTATGGGGTGCATGACCGATGCAGGAACCCGAACTTTCGACGGATATACATTCAGTTCTGCGAAAATGAACTACACCCTCTGCGCCACTACCTGTGGATCCAAGGGCTACAACTACGCCGGTGTCAGTTACGGACGTGAATGTTATTGTGGTTCTTCTCCACGGTCAACCGCCAAGCTCGTCGCATCATCCGACTGTAACGTCGCTTGTGCTGGAGACATGTACTCGAAATGCGGAGGATCCTGGAGACTTAGTGCATTCCAGGCGATCGGAGACAACTCTGTGACGACCGCTACCGTCGCTTCTTCGACCATTTCATCGAGCGCAACTTCCACGGCAACTTCTTCGAGTACCTCCACTTCCGTCACCTCCACTTCGACCACTTCTTCCTCGACAACCGTCTCTTCTACCACTTCAACCACCCCTAGCGCTGCCGCTACCCTCTCCGCTCCCCAGGGATGGGCGAATCTCGGGTGCTATGTCGACTCTGGCAACCCCCGAGTGCTCAACGGCTACAAGTGGTCTTCCAACAATGCTGTGACATACGAATCTTGTACTCTACTCTGTGGAAAGCGGGGATTCGCTTATGCCGGTATCGAGTACAGCGGCGAGTGCTTCTGCGATGCCCAGCTCAACGGTGAAAAATCTGCTCCAATGACTCAATGTAACATGAAATGTTCCGGAGACAACACTCAGGCTTGGTAAGTTTTTGGATCTTGTTTTTCTTTTGTTCGAAGCTGATTTCAAGTGGTGGACCGAATAGAATGACATTATTCCAGGCTGTATCTGTTCCTGCTTCGATCGCTAGCAGCTCCAGTTCGAGCCCCAGCTCATCGTCTTCATCAGTCGCTTCATCCTCGACATCTTCGTCCTCGACTACTTCGTCAGCATCAAGCACCTCTACCTCCAGTGTAGCATCCTCCACTACCAGCAGCTCCACTTCCTCAGCCGCTGCTACTCCCTCGTACACTCCCCCCAAGGGATACCAGGGTTGTTTCCAGGATCAAGGATACCCTCGAACTCTCAACGGAACTTCTGTCTTTACCAGTACGAGCATGACCAATGAGATGTGTATCGCTCGATGTGCTTCTCAAGGATTCGCTTTCTCTGGAACTCAGTACAACAGGGTATGTCCCCTTTCTATCGATACATAGCACCATACTGACATTACAGGAATGTTACTGCGGTTCTACCTTGAACTTGGCGCTTAAAGTCGCCGACTCGAAATGTACTGCCGTCTGTTTCGGTAACCCAGGTATCTGCGGTGGTGGTTTCCTAGACACTATCTACGCTACTGGAAACGGTACCGCAGTAACCTACGGACAAGCTCCAACCAATCTCCCAGCCAGGCGAGCTATTGTACGAGGAGGTGTTAGACTGAGGGTGTAATGTAGTATGAGATGGTTGTGGAGAGTATTAAATGATTGATACGAATTTAAATTCTAGGTAGTATAGTTTCATATTAACGGACTCTTCTCTTTGGTAAATTCTTGGGTTAAATGAAAATGAATTGCTTTTCCTTACACCATGCTGGCTTGAGAGTCGAGAAAAACTCGCTGATCTCTGACGACCTCAAAGATAACATACATCAATGAAGTATTCGAAGCAGAATATTCATAATTACAAGGTTTCTATATATGGGATTTCATACCCTCACAGCGTAATAGAGATTGGCGAGAGAGGGGACGCACCTGACCAGCGACTTTCAAGACGGATTAAGATAACCTCGAGTGAGACTGTTCATTCAGCTTAGATCGTAGTGATTGAGAAAGATTAGTTTCGAGTTGTCTTAAATCCGGCAGCGTGAAACTCGTCGCTCTGGCTCTTTAACGGTTTTCGAGATATCGAGTGAGGTAATCGACTTGACGTATAGGGCCAATACTGTCGAGAGAGACTGTTTAGGTCGATAGTCGGCGGGACAGGACTCATGGCGAGGTTTACTTCGTCGGAGAGATGTTGGAGAGTGGGATTGTTCCGACAGTAATCGATCAGAGGACTTGTGGAGTGAACGGTCTCGTCCTTGGTGCTGAGCACTTGATGCTCGGGTATGATCGTCTGACAATCAGCACCATGTCTTGGTGGGTGAAATGGACGTACCCATTCTTCCGATGTATAGATCGCCCTCTTTACCCACAATCTCCTCAAACTACCCCCGACATGATGCGAGAGACGATGGTGATCCTTTTGGTCAGCTTTGTAAATACATAGACAGGTGGAGGAAGACATACGAACATCAAAGCCTTCCTGACGGACATCTCATCCTCGAAAATGATCCTCATGATGGTGACTGAGGAATCAATGAATCGTGCAGCGAAAACAAGGTCCCTCTGGATGATCAGTCATTACCCAAGATTAGCAGGAGTCACTGACAATGGCACCACAGGGTCGGAATCTTCTATACAGGTCTATACCGATTGATATATCAGACCCATCACCGAAACCCCGTCGGACAATACTCTCGACATCAATGGCGTATCTCGATAGACCGACATATGCAGATGTATCGTCGGCGGCGGGGGCGAAGCCAAGAAGCGGTAGAGCATACTCGTCAATAGCTATCCAGCTATCCTCTTCCGGTCCTACATGATCCATCATATTCGAATCCAAATCCTGATCCAAATCCATCTCATAGTCATACTGATCCTCCTCTTCTATACGCGCCCTCTTTCTAGATCCATCTTCCTTGTTGCCCAATTGGTCCGCTTTGCGCTTCAGATAAGCAGGCTCGGATGCAGTGCCGGCTAGTGATGATCTGCTTTTGTGCCATTTAGAGGATTGCGCTTCGAGTGGGGTTCTTGACTTGTAGGGCATCGTGGTGAGGGTAGCGCAGTATGAGGTTTTGGGATTGATGTGGGTGTTCGTAGAAGGTAGGTGATTAGGATGTTGATACTTAGAGATTTGAGTGAGGGGCGTGAAAGAAGACAGTTAGTAAATTTGGGGCATAATTGAATGGGGAGGGCGGGATAACGTCAGCTGCCAAAGGACCCCTTGTCCCATATACACACTCAATCTTCCCACCATAGATACCGTCGTCACGGCAACGAGGACCAAGATCAGAGCTTTGAGTGACGTCAAGATCGTATCTAGTGTGTCATGTATGCATCTCATTGAGACGACATCTATCTTGACTTTACGCTTCACCTATCATCCCGACAACCTAAAGTCGAGATAGGATAGCATCAGTGTATTCCTGAGTACCGGCCTTTCCTCCGAGATCTCGAGTAATGTGCTTGCCCTCGGCGATGGTCTATCATTAGCTTTATTCATTCGGCATTTAGGTGAACTTACAGAGAGGGTTGCCTTTTCGATCTTGTCGGCGTAATCGTACAAGCTCATGTGCCTGCTCGTCAGCGACATTCTGATAGCCACGGGTTGACTTACCTTAGCATCATTAGGGAAGAGAGGAGAAGGGCGGTAGGGTTGGCAAGACCCTTTCCGGCGATATCGGGAGCACTACCGTGGACAGCCTCGAAGATGGAAGCATCCTTTCCGATGTTTCCAGATGGGGTTAGACCGAGACCACCGATGAGACCGGCGGAAAGATCGGATAGGATATCACCGTACAAGTTGGGCATGACCATGACGGTGTCGGCAAAGGGAGTTGGGTCGGTAGCGATCTACATGTCAGCTAAGGTTTTCGACCTTTCATAGCTATACGTACTCGGAGACAGACTCGGTCCAATAGGTCCTCGTCGTAGGCTACATCGGGGTACTCCTTGGCGACAGCCCGACATGCGGTCAAGAACATACCATCAGACATCTTCCTACTTGTTTAGCTCGTCCCACCTTGTGAAAGGGGGAAACGCACATGATGGTTGACTTGTGGACAGCAGTGACCTTGTTTCGGCCGGTCTCAGAAGCGTAGTGGAAAGCATAACGGGCGACTCGCTCGGATGCCTCGTATGTGATAAGTTTGATGGACTGAACAACACCATCGACTAGCTGAACTCGTCAGTCTTATGTCAAGTGATATAAAACAGCTGACTCACCTCGTGCTCAATACCAGAGTACTCTCCCTCAGTGTTCTCACGGATGAGGACAGTGTTGACGTTGTCGTAAGCAGTCTTGTATCCCTGGATGGAAACACAAGGTCGGACGTTGGCGAAAAGGGAGAATGTTCTTCGTAGTGTCAAGTTGAGCGAGACATGACCCTTTCCGACTGTGACATGAGCGCTGATCGTCTGATATTCCGGTGGACTTACTGGGAGTAGCGAGAGGACCCTTCAAGGCAACAGTGTTGGACTTGATACTCTTGATAGCCTTGTCGGGAATGACAGTCTTTCCATCCTTCAAAATAGGTGTAACATCAACCTCCTCCCAGACGATAGGGACCTTGGCGGCCTTGAAGATTGACTTGACGGACTCTGCGATCTCGGCACCGATACCTAGCAGCTTTAGTATTCTTTCTCGGAGTTGTTGATTGTGGTGACATACCATCTCCGGGAATTAGGGTGACTTTGTAGTTCCCCTACAGCGTCAGATCGTATCTCAGCGTTCAGATAGTGTCGTGACTCACGTCAGGACCCTTCTGCGATGCGAAGGCAGAGGTAGGCTTAGCAGACTGGAATGCAGAGTTGGCCCGAGTTTGGAACTGTCCATTAGTGCTCTGGATTATATTTTCCTGTCCTTTCTTCTTGCACGTACCTGGACGTTTCGCATGGAGGCACCGACGCCACGAGTGAGAGAGCGGGAGAACATCATAGTGAGGTGTAGTATGTACAGCGAGTGATATGTAGCCTGTAGTATAGTTTTCCCTTTACTCTTTACTGTTGTCTCCTTGATTGTTCTGATACTTCCCTGTTGCTATAAGGGTCGGCCGAGTAAAGCCTGTGTACCTAAAGAGTATTATGTAATATTGTACACGTGTAATCACGGTATCATATCTTAAATGGGTTACACAAATATAAAACTAAAAACTTCTTTTCCTCCACTTTACCTTAAATTTCGGCAACTTTGATCGACACACTACCAACCTCTTCCCCCATCATCCATACATATACATTTACATCTATTTAAAATGGCAAAAGCACCCAAGTCCGCACCCCCTGCCGCCGCCGCTAAGGCAAACGTCGAGAAGAAGGAGGAGAAGAAGACCAAGGCCGTCAAGGTAAGTTACTTTCGCCCTCCGGGTCGTCCACTTGGGATCTCGTCTGACGTTCTCAGGAATCCAAAAAGTCCAAGAAGGTCGTCAAGGAGCCCACACCCGAGTCCAGTTCATCCGAGGAGTCTTCCGACGAGGAGGACTCTGACTCTGACTCTGACGCCGTCCCCACCACCGACGTCCCAGCCCCAGTTGTTTGTTTGGCTTGTTGTATCGTAAGAGTACATGCTGACTTGTTAGAAGGCTGCTGAGGCATCTGACTCCGACTCTGACGACAGCTCCGACGAGGAGGAGGCCGCCAAGCCCGCTGCCGCTGCCGCCAAGGCCGAGACCAGCGACGAGGACTCCAGTGATGACGAGGAGGAGGCCAAGCCTGCTGCTGCCGCCGCTGCTGAGGAGGTCAGTCATTCTACCATGTTTCTTCTAGATCTGTGCTGACAATCAGTCTGACTCTGACGACTCTTCTGACGAGGAGGAGGAGGAGAAGCCCGCTGCTGCCACCAACGGTAAGCTTCACCACATCTCCATCATGATCTCTCGCTAACAATCAGGCAAGAGAAAGGCCGACGAGTCTGTCGAGGCCCCCGCCAAGAAGACCCGAACCGATGGCGAGAGCGAGCGAGAGCCCAACAGCAACATTTTCGTTGGTCAGCTATCATGGAACGTCGACAACGACTGGCTCTCATCCGAGTTCCAGGAGTGCGGAGAGGTCATCTCTGCTCGAGTCATGTTCGACCGAGACACACAACGATCCAAGGGTTTCGGTTACGTTGATTTCGCTACCGTCGAGGCTGCCACCAAGGCCGTCGAGACCATGAACGGTAAAGAGGTTGATGGACGAAATATCCGAGTCGATTTCGGAAACCCCCGTCCTACCGCCAACGGTATGGCCGAGAAGCGAGCCAGCAAGTTCGGTGACCGAAAGTCCGAGCCCGCAGAGACCCTTTTCCTCGGATCTCTATCATTTGACACCAACGAGGATGGTATCTACGAGGCCTTCGGTGACTTTGGAGACATCCAGCGAGTCACTCTCCCTACCGACCGAGACACCGGTGCCCCCAAGGGTTTCGGTTACGTCCAGTACGGTTCCGTTGACCAGGCTACCAAGGCCCTCGAGGCCATGAACGGCTCCCAGCTCGCTGGCCGAACTATCCGAGTCGACTACGCTCCCCCCAAGCAGGACAACCGAGAAGGTGGTGGTGGTGGATTCGGCGGTGGACGAGGTGGTGGACGTGGAGGTGGACGAGGTGGATTCGGTGGTGACCGAGGAGGTGGACGTGGTGGTGGGCGAGGAGGTGGACGAGGTGGATTCTCTGACCGAGGAGGTGGTGGTCGAGGTGGTGGACGAGGTCGAGGTGCTCCCAGGGGGTAAGTCTTTTGATGTGCATATACAATGCATACCCCTAATCTCGTGCTATGCTAACCTGCAGTGGCGCCAGGACCGGTGGTATCGTCCAGTCTGCTGGATCCAAGGTTACCTTCGATTAAATGTAGTAGCGATTCGAGGTTGTAATTTAATATACCTCGGTTCTCATTTTCTGGATCTTCTCACTCAAAAGCACCCAACAGTGTCACATATCTTTTCTCGGATCCCATTCTTTGGCCCCCATAGTCTGTCACGAGACTCTCTGTATGCATGACCTAAAGACTCTTTCTTCGCAGTTGATCTTCCGATTTCCGGCCGACGTGAATCTTTTTCAACAGTATGACTGCGCGCCTCATGACCATTGTGGCAAGTGGCGTGTACCCTGCGGCGCGCTTGATGGTCTAATATTGATGACACGCTGGCGCGGGCAAGATGCACGGCGTAGGGCTGGGTCTTGCAGCGCTTTATTACACTCAGTAAAGACACATCAGCCGGCGGCATGCATGAGGTTGCGAGCAATGATCACATGCTCAAAGGGTTCGGAACGTGTGGGTGAAAACGCCCAAAGTCTACACATAGCGAACAATAAGAGGTCCTGCTGAGTCGGAACGGTAAGGAAATGAATACAAACATGGGCAGACTGCGAGCAGTCACCTCTTGCGCACTGAGAGCTTGACGGAAACATCAGAATCGACTTCGAGCTGGTGACCATCCGGGTTGGATGCGAATGTGAAGTTCGCCCGTCCAATCCGAAAGGGCTCCGGTGGAGCGTCTTTCGATCCAGAGGCTCTCGTTTCCATTTTGGAATCCGACTTTGTCGTCGCCCTCTGCGTCACCAGACTGTGACGGACTTTGCTTCTCCCCGTCCCTGCGCCTCTGGTAGGAGCATCTCTTCTCATTTCTTCTGACGCCTTCATGGTTTGTTGTCTCGCCCAGTGTGACGGGAGGACATTGCTCCCGTCAGGGACTCGTCTTACTGTAGACATCTTTGATAGGGAGGGTCTCTTGTCTTTGAGCCCGGCTTGAGTCGGCTTTGACGACGCGGGCCTTACACCAGATGAGACTCCTACCCGCCTGTAAGGTGCGCGTTCCCTTTCCACGACGGCGTTAGTGGTTGACTAGGGTTCAGTTCGGATCTTCCAAGCTGTCTCTCACTTTCGGTGATCCCTGCTTGTGGACAAGACAATGATCTTGACTCTGCTCCAACCCTGCTCTCCTTGTCGTCGCCCGAGAATTCCTCATTTCAGATTGCCAGCTCTCTTCCTGGCGATGACGAGGGGGTGGCTAGGTATCAATTTGGAATCGCTTGTGCTTACTCACATCCAATGAGTTTTCAATGTCTAGCGATCCCAATTCTTGTTCGTCCGCAAAATGAGATGCGAGTTTGCCAAAATCGCCGAAGAACTTGATATCAGCCCAGATATCCCATTCCGTGGCTCACTTTGGATATGTCATACACACCGATTAGAGCTGGCTCTTCTGGAGCACGTGAAGTACTGCCGCCAGTCGAACGGTGGGCGGAAGTACTTGGCTTACCCGGGTTCTCGGGTTCGCCGACTCTTGACAGGGGTACAGACGCCGCTAAGACAGGTGAGTTTCTTGGCCTGGATGAATCAGATAGAGCTCTGCTCGCTTCTCTGGTCTGAGGGGCGGTCTCGCAAGTCGGAAAAACATAAGTGCCCCCTTGCCGGGGGCTTTGGGGGACTACAACATCAACTATCGCCTGTTGCTGACTCGAGCTCCGTAAGACGTACCTGAAGGCACCTGTTTGAAGAAATCCGTTATCTGCCTCTGCCCTGGAGACGATGTACTTCCCAAAAATGTGTTCTCGTCGTTGTGAGATATATGTTCGGAGGTCATCGAAATCAGAGGACAATGAGAAAGAGGAAAGATATTGATAGTGATGATGGAAGAGAAAGCGAGGGGGTAGCGAGCACTCTATATATGCAGAGTCTTGTGTGTAGAACCTTCCAGCATACTTTGAGAAGCACCGCCTCCTTACATCCATTCAGTGGCAAAAACCTAGACAAAGGACCTATTTTCCCCCACGTCATTTGCGACACTCCTTGATGTCTTGACTCCTTATAAATACACTCTCCCATTGCCCTAGTTTACGAAGAGTTGAGCTGCTCCACTACGTACGATGTGTCCTTTTATGGCGAAAGACTCGAGGATTACCAGGTTTACTAATCAATAAACACCATACGGGCCAATTTAAGGATAGAGATCTGTTGCTGATCAGCAATAACCTTATTATGCCAATGTCTTGGATTGAGCATATGTGTCCTGGCTATCTAAGCCAATCCTCTCATAGAGCGGCGTGTCGGCCAAGTCTCGGCACTTGTCAATATACCAGCAACGGCAATTCTTGTCAGAGAGACCCATTGCCAACCTTATCAGTCGGTCGTCGTGAGTGCTATCACCGAGGCAGAAAAACGCCTCTCAAATTGCGCCGTGCCAGGTCACGAGAGTGGATCTAAGACCCGTTTCTGCAGGATGCATGATGAAATTGTATATGTTTACATATACAGTGATATGGGTGTTTCTGGTCGCTGCAAAAGGACGATGGTATGGGAAAGGATGGGCGGATGTGGGAATAGAGTAACAACGTGGGACAACGTATAGAGCTGAGATGGTCACAAACCATGGTCCATTTCGAAACGGTAACCCTGGACAGATGTGTTCCCAATATGACCCGTCAAAGTTGTCTTTCCCGTGAACGGGTCTTTGTCAAAGACAAAACTGGTCTCATCTTTCTGCTTTGCCACCTCCGATTGGAGCGAGAGGTTTCGGATAGAAGCCTCGCGCAATCTTTGCTTCAATTCGTCAATCTCCTGTTGCTGGAGAAGTGCAGCCACCAGATTGGCGGAAACCCCACGGCTTTCTCGCATCTGTATGTTAGTACGATATCTACATGATCCACTTACTTGTTCTGTGCCTGTACTGTCGTCGCTTTCGGAACCGCTCGAGTCGCCGTACCGAGCCCAGTGAGGCTGCCTCTTCTGTGCGTCGGCTCTTCGGCTGCCGAAGTGGGTGGTGTGTCCAGCCTGTTGGGAACTTCCGGACTGATTGTATCGCCTGCTGTCACGAGTAGCGGGAGGGTCGTTCCAGGTGACACCGGCAGCTGCAGTTTCAGTGAGACATTCTACATTACAAACACACTAGAAGATTGCACGTACCCCCGTGACCTGTCTGCCCATCTCGGAAAGCCGATCTCCCACCTTGGGCAGTGGCTCCAGTAGCTGAAGGCTCCAACTCGGTGGGAGCAGAGAGATGGGAACAACTGTGAGGCATCGAGGGGTCTCTGTGCTCGTCCTTCCGGTAAGGTCCGGTCACGCCGAGGTATTGCGAAGCTTGCGACAATGCTGGGACAATGGCCGCACCAATGGATGCCGCGCGGGAGTAAAAAGACTGCGAGTTTGGTGTTGAAGCCATGATGTAGGTGCAAGTAGGTGGGTGTTGAGATATGCAAGGAGCTGCGAGTGATTTGTTGAGTTGTTGTGAAGTTGGAGTTTGATAAGAGGAGAGAGGGGGGCCGAATGCAGTATATATAGCCTTCTGTGGCCCTATAGCATGTCAGACACCGTATTCATACCTCCTTTCAAGGCCATGGCGCTAGTCCAAAAGGATCTCGTAGCTCACACGTCGAACCCGACACTCCTTGATACTTTGACCCCTTCGTACCTCCTTTCAGTGCCGTGGAGCTAGTCCAAAAGGATCTTGTAGCTCACACATCGGACCCGACACTCCTTGACAGTTTGACTCCTTCGTACCTCCTTTCAGTGCCGTGGAGCTAGTCCAAAAGGATCTTGTAGCTCAAACGTCTGACCCAACACTCCTTAATAGTTTGACCCCTTGGCGGCGCCTTTTCACCCTTCCCCCTGGTTTAAGGAGACTACCATCCGTTCACCCAACTCGATTTGTTCGCTGATGATCTCAGAATGGCAACTCTGCCTCGCGTCTGACCGTTTCGTTGCTAGGGGTTGAAGGATACATTCAGCCCAAAGAGGCAGTGGCGCCTTCGTGTAACCTTTGATTCGTAGTGTCTGATTGTGTCTCGCTCCTAACCCGAACTGTGGAAAGTGACCACTGGATGGATAATTTTCATCAGAATGCCAACCCATAGCCAGAGAGATTCTGAAGCGGTTCGAAGAACCCGCAATTTGACAGGCGGTATCGTCCAGAATGCTCGAGCCAGCCTCAGTGACGCTCAGCATCGTAGAGTGAGGAAGGGTATCAGTATCGGCGCATAGCCTAGCCCGTAGCTTATCGCGATATCGCAAAATCTCGGCTAAACGGTTAAACCCAATCTCAAAAGTCAAGCAAGCAAAGTTGATCATGTCTCGAGGCAACTTCATCTACCGTACCCATATCCCGGCATATCACCTACACCATAGCATGTCCGATGGCCTCGGACGCGGCGGAACGACCTCTAAACGATCGCCTCCGCGTCAAGCAGAAGACCGAGATTCGACTGTAGTCCTACGTTCGACAAGAGGGACTGGCCTTCCACCCCGTATCCTATCTAGTGGACGAGGGAGGGGAGCAAGTAGAGGAGTAGGAATGAGGACTTGGCCTGTAGTCAGACCTCAAAGTGGAAGTGTTCCGCCTTGGGCAAACAGGAGCAAGACGGTGGATACGTATATCCCCAGTCGTCCTTCGTTCATAGATGAAGCAAGAGTGGAGGCAGGGAGCAGATATATGTCAAGGAAGGAACCGCCAACACAACCGAAGTGGGATAGGGAGAGAAGTAGGACTCCGTCACAGTATCCTCGCATGATGTCGAGCTCGCCGCCTTCCGGATCGCGGCCGAACACGGGCGCTACGTCGGGATATTCGTCAGGGCCATCTCACCAGCGCTGGATGGCACCTGAAGATCAAGCTGGTCCTTCACGATATTCCGTACCCGAACCGCAAGAGGAGCGCGAAATAGCCATTGAATCCGCACCGTCATCAACGACAAGTAGAGCTCAATCGCTGTCATATTCAAATCCACCAGACGCCACGAATGCCGGTGCCCAGAGCGTTCGTGGGGAACCGGAGACGGACGCAACTGGATCTTCTAGAGTAGTGACACGCCAGCCAAGCCCCTTGGCGTACCCAAATACGGGAACGATACAGGATGAGAAGGAGGATATGCAGATGGATACACCCGGAGCAGGACCGAGCGGATCCCCCGAACGTGCAAAGGAGGCGGAGTCGCTGGGAAAGGACGTCAAACCGGATCTATCGACTTTGGAGGGAGAAGAAGTACCCAGTGTAGCAGATGAGGATAGGCAAGATGGTGTCCTTGCTGTAAAGTGAGTCGCTACTTTACACAGAAAGGATTATTCCTGATCACCAAACAGGCGTAGTCTGGTTCTACAATGTTATGAGAAGAATGTCGCGATACGAACAGCCGCTCGGAAAGCTTTTCGAGTTCAAAAGACGGCGGAATTGGCAGCAGTCGGGAGGATAGTCCAGCATGTACTATGGAGAGATGATGGAGTTGGAGTTCAATGGATCAAAGCTCGCAATCGAGGGTCGCCCAAGAAGCCCGCAACCGTCCCTACCAACCCGACATCAGGAACACCCATCACTATCGACCCTTCGCCGCCCAGACAAGCAGCCAGTCTGGAGCCTATACAGCTCACACGCCCACCAACGCTGCCACCTACCCAACCGACAATCCCGGATCGAGCAAAAACACCTCCGATCATCGTCAAACTCGAGGCATCATCAGCAATAAAGCCCAACCCGTCTCAACCCCCACATCACGCGCTACCACCCAAACCTTGTCCCAACCTACCCACACCGGCCGTTCAATCGAAATCCAGTCTTGCTACACCGGGGACTATCAAGCCGGCCGTTGTGCCGGACGATAGCTCTGCGTTATCTGACAAACAAAAGGGAAAACGACAGGCAGGAGTGGATTCTGATCACACCAAACGTAAAGCCGCGGACGATACCCCGGAAGTCGATTCGAGCAAACCCGCCAAGCTGCCTAAGGTCGATTCTACGGCTAGACATCAGCTTTCTTCGGAGGAATTTCGCGCCCTGAGCAAGTCAGAAAAGAAAGCTTTGAAATACAAAATAGAGGCGGAGCGCAAAGAACTGGTCGCGCGTCATGGTGCGAACGGTGTCGACTTCAAGCTAAAAAAGTCAAAGAAAAGCGCATCGGAGAGAAAGAAAATCCGAAAGGAGAAAGAACGGCTGAAGGAGGAGGAAGATCGCAATAGATCACCGGCACCGCATCAGGTGACTGAGGGTATCGCCAAGGGCGCTACGAAAGCAGTATCAACGGTTGTGAAGTCCAGTGATGTGCCTCAAAGCTCGATATCAGACCCAGCGACTTCTTCTCACAGCGCTGGGAGACGCGGAGAGAATTCCACGGGCAATTCCACGATTAAGACCTCGGGAGCAGCTAAGCGAGTCATCCATCTATCCGACGATACCACCGTCAATGGTTCAGCGAACGCGGGGAATCCGAAGGACAAGAGCAAAGGCAAGGCTCGAGAGGTTGTCGACTTGACGAAGGACTTGAGCAACGACAAGCCAAATCCGCCACCGGCTCGCAATCCAGTGAAAGCAGCCACGACTTCCGGCACCGCACTCAAAGCAGCAAAACCGGCCACAACTCCTTCCGCATTGCGACCAAGTGTACCTACGGGACCCACTGTGAGACCGAGTACGGTGCGACCGCCCATTCCTACGCCCACATCGGTCAGACCGACTGCACCTGTTCGACCTGGCGTCAGACCGCCGACTACCGCTTCTGTACGACCATCCGCCTCCAATGTCATTCCGCGACCGTTGTCATTCAACAGTTCCGCAGCGCGACCTCCATCGTATCCTTCGATTGGCCGACCTCCACAAAGTACAACCGTGGCCCGACCTCCCGCCAGCACATCTACAGCTGCTCGACCGCCGTCTGGCGCCCTTGGCCGACCTCCACAACCAAGACCGATAACTCTCCGCATACCAAGTGATAGCAGTGATATTACACGACCTACTGCGCACCCTCAGTACCAAGCTCCAGCAGGTCAATCGTCATACAGCGAACGTCAGGCTCTAGCTGCTCTGGCTCGACCTCCCATCGGTCAACCCGTCCGTCCTGCCGGTACCAAGTTCTTGCCCCGCACTGCAGCTACTATACAAGCACGACCACCAGCATCGACTGCTCCTCTAGGAGGCAAACCGTCCGCTTCTACCGATGTAAATCAAAGTCGATCAATACATCGCACCTCGACGTTATCGTCTTCTTCACCCCTGGGAGGCTCCGAGATGCTACCTTCACGCTCGTTGACGCCGGCAGTCACGACTCCTCGATATAAAGAACTTCGACGATTACTTAGCGAAAAGATGGAAGAGATGGATAACTGGACATCGATGCTGGTTGATCTGCCCGATAGAGCCGAGATGACTCAACGACAGATTGATAGGACTCGGCAAGAGTGCTTTGTGCTGCAGAAACAGATGAGGGACGAGAAGGATAAGGTGGGCTCCTGAGACAACAGATTGTGCATAGGCTACTTGCATAACTCTCATCCATTCATATTCGCACTACATCCATTATCATACGTACAATTTGTTTAACGATGCATACAATAACGCCATGCCGCCCACATATACCGCGACGATCATTTACGGCATGACTCGCAAATCTGATTCTTAGGTTAAGAAATCTTTTGCCCATGCCAATGACCTCGGGACTTGTTATTGGTATATGCTCCCGACTGTTCTACTTCTGTTGCTTCTGTATCTGCAAATTCTCATTGCTAATAGTGGCTTGTGGCTGTTAGGGGTGATAGCTGAAGTGACTGATAAAATCTCAGTGTATTGGTATTCAGGGTAACTTAAACCCGTTACTCTAGGTCAACCTTAATTCCAACCACCTCCTCCTTGTTCGTTGAGCGAGTTACTCTACCAAATACTATCATTCCTACACCTGACTACGATAGCGTTTATATATACACGTATACGCGTCGAAAGCATCCCCAAGTGCCTTGAAGGCAGCTCACGAATATCGGACCACTCAATTCGACAATCAAGCCGTCGGGTTCATTTATCTCCACACGGACGCCTAGCCTTTATCACCAACATCCTTTATACTCCAACTTTCATCGCACTGCTCCACTCCACTCCCTCATATTCGTTCTCACGTCCTACAGCTATCGCAAACACGCACTCGACATTCAGAGTGGTTATATGCGAGTAGTCGCGACTTTCTTCACCGCACCGCAATCTTCCAACTCGCCCGAAGAACATTTCGACGCGTCTTCTTTCGAATAGTAGATCGTCGATTGGAGATTGTCTCGGACTATTGAGATAGGAAGTACTCCACTGGTATACAGCTTGTAAGTCGATCATTGTCTACACATGGAGTAGGGTGCGCGTGTCCTCAGGAGGAATCCTTGTTGTGGGCGGAGTGGGGCCGATAGGGGCGTTCTCTCGAGGTCCATCTCAATCTCGTCATTCTCCACACCATTTTCTGGTCGCTGTCGTGTTGAGGCTTCGTGATCCTTGTTCCCGCTTCAACTGACATCAACAGGCAACCAAAGTCTTAAAGAACTGTCAATACCGTATAACCCATCTTCACCACGCTTCCCTACAATGGCAGCCGTACCGTCAGGCTCGCATCCTTCGGGGTTGGTCCCACCCGAATCGAGCGCCTTTGAACAACATATCCTATCCCTCCTTTCTGTCATCTCGCAACCACCTTCTCCCGCATACCCCTTCCCTACATCCGATTCTCCGCTACCCACTACCGCCGAAATCAAGCTCGAATCTTTCGCAGGCGAGAAGACGGACGCGCAAGATGCGATAGAGAAGGCCATCATCAGTCTAGGCGGGCGTATACGAGAAAGTGAGCGTGCATCCAGTCCTCATGCTGTACAGAATACCCTTGTCAACCCCACCAACGCACCTCTCTTGACTCCGGAATGGACACCTCCTCCTGGGGATGCTCTGGAGATCGGTGCTTCGCCGCCTACCGCTTGTCCTACATGTGCTCGGTCCTTCTCGGATCAAATCACTCCCACTCCATCGAATTCGGTCCGAGAGGTACAACCAACGCCAGCAGGATGGTCTACGAATCTCAATGGAGGGATGTCGGCCGAGAAGGAATTGGAGCTTTTGCGAGCACAGGTACAGGATATCGCGCGAGTCTGTAAAGTAAGCTTCGTGCCCTTCTTATTTTTAGGCTAGCTGACAGTCAGGCTGTCGCGACAGGCGATCTGACTCAGAAGATCATCGTCCCGGTCGAAGGACAGGCCATGACCGAACTCAAGGATATCATCAATTCCATGGTAGACCGCCTAAAGACCTTCGCAGTCGAGGTGGAAAGAGTATCACTGGAAGTCGGAACAGAAGGGAAACTGGGAGGTCAAGCAGTAGTCGAGGGAGTCGAGGGTACATGGAGAGAATTGACTGCTGTTGTCAATAAGCTTGCTGCTAATTTGACGAGTCAAGTTAGGAGTATCGCAAAGGTCACAAAGGTAAGCTGAAATGATATTCGTGACCCGAGCTGATTTGTAGGCTGTCGCCCGAGGAGATTTGAGCGAGACGATTGAAGTGGAGGCTAGCGGAGAAATTGCTGAATTGAAGACTACGGTCAATGGGATGGTGAGCTGAGTAGACACAGTCGTGTGTATGAGCTAAACAACAGGTAATGTCACTGCGTACACTCGCAGATGAAGTCAGTCGTGTATCGCTCGAAGTAGGATCCAAAGGAAGGTTAGGTGGTCAAGCACATGTACCAGACGTCGAAGGTGTATGGAAGGATCTTACAGTCAATGTCAGCTCAATAGTTCTTGCTCGAAGCATCAGCTGACAGGCAGGTCAATCGAATGTGTCAGAATTTGACCACTCAAGTGAGGTCAATCGCTACAGTCACCACAGCCGTCGCCAGAGTAAGTTGACCTCCCTCCAGAAGTAGCTCGCAGCTGACGTACAGGGTGATTTGAGTAAGATGATCGAGATTGAAGCCGAGGGCGAGATGGCTATTTTGAAGAATGTAAGCTTACAGCTTCTAGAGATTTTGGATGATAGCTGATATGTCAGACTGTCAATCGGATGGTTCGTCAATTGACTACATTTGCTACTGAGGTCACTCGAGTCGCGTTGGAAGTAGGGACACAAGGTATCTTGGGTGGACAGGCTGTCGTTGAGGGAGTCGAAGGTGTCTGGGAAGATCTGACGACGAATGTTAATGTAGGTCCAAAACGATATGAGCGGTCAGAGACTGATATCCCAGAAAATGGCCGGTAATTTGACCGATCAAGTGCGAGAGATTGCCGAAGTCGTGAGTTTCAATGAAAGAAAATCATCAAGCATGCTGACAGCTGCAGACAAAATCAGTAGCCCGAGGAGACCTGACCAAAACGGTCCGAGCAGACGTCCAAGGGGAGATCCTCGATCTAAAGATCACCGTCAACGACATGGTGGCGCAACTTACAGTCTTCGCTGCTGAAGTCACCCGTGTCTCGCTAGAGGTCGGAACAGAGGGCAAATTAGGTGGTCAGGCTTTAGTGCCCAACGTTGAGGGAACTTGGCAGATTCTCACGGATAATGTCAATTTAATGGTAAGCTACCATTTTAAGTCTTGTAGAAACTGAGCTTACAAAGCAGGCTACCAACCTTACTACTCAAGTGCGATCTGTTGCTGAGGTGTAAGTGCAGCTAACTGCCCCGATCCTATGTAGAGAGCTGATGTCTAGTACCACCGCAGTCGCAGAGGGAGATTTGAGTAAGAAGATTAATGTGCCTGCCTTTGGGGAGATCTTGGAACTCAAGAGCACGGTCAACCGGATGGTGGACAGTCTGCGAAGTTTCTCTTCCGAAGTCACTCGTGTCGCCCGAGAGGTTGGTACAGATGGTCGACTGGGTGGTCAGGCTATGGTCCCTGGGGTTGCTGGTACATGGAAGGTGAGTTACAAATTTCCGTCGAGATTTGAAGCTGATGTATAGGATTTGACCGATTGTGTCAATATCATGGCTGCCAATTTGACGGAACAAGTGCGAACTATCGCTCATGCGACGGTGAGCTAGATTCTACCCTCTCTCGCCGGGTATCGAGCTGATTATCCAGACCGCCGTCGCTCGTGGTGATTTGACCCAGAAAGTTGTCGGAGTGAAAGTATCTGGAGAGATTCTGGATTTGGTCAATACTATCAATAATATGATTGACCAGCTGGCGATCTTCGCCGCGGAGGTCACTCGTGTAGCTCGAGAAGTAGGAACGGAGGGCAAACTGGGAGTACAGGCCGAAGTCGGCAATATCGAAGGAACATGGCAAGAGATCACGTAAGTCATCATGTTCAAGTTTGAACTAGCTGACGGGCAGATACAATGTCAACACAATGGCATCGAACCTGACTACCCAAGTCCGTGCTTTCGCCCAAATTTCAGCTGCAGCCACCGATGGTGATTTCACGCGATTCATCACCGTTTCTGCGTCTGGAGAGATGGATTCGCTGAAGACCAAAATCAATCAAATGGTCTACAATCTAAGGGAGAGCATCGAAAAGAACACGGTCGCGAGGCAACAGGCAGAAATGGCAAACAGAAGTAAATCGGAATTCCTCGCAAACATGTCGCACGAGATCAGGTACGTCGTTGCCAGTGTGGTATGGGCTGATAAGTAGGACGCCAATGAATGGAATCATCGGAATGACGGTGTTGACTCTGGAGTCTGAATTGACGAGGGCGCAACGAGAGAACTTGATGATTGTTTCGAGCTTGGCTTCGTCATTGTTGACTATTATTGATGATATTTTGGATATTTCGAAGAGTAAGTTACCTCAGCCAGAATACTGGACCGTCACTGACACAGATAGTTGAGGCTGGTCGAATGACGATGGAGCAGATCCCATTCTCGCTTCGACTTGCTGTGTTCTCGGTCCTCAAAACGCTTTGTGTCAAGGCGTCGCAAAACAAGCTGGACTTGATTTTCGACATTGACCCAACTATCCCTGATCAGCTTGTGGGAGATCCGCTCCGACTACGACAGGTCATTACGAACTTGATTGGAAATGCCGTCAAATTCACCACGAAAGGAGCAGTTGCCCTCAGCTGTCGAGTCAAGTGCTATCACAGTGATGGAGTCGAGCTGGAATTCGCGGTTGCCGATACTGGTATCGGAATCCGAAAAGACAAGCTGGATGTCATCTTTGATACCTTTGCCCAAGCCGATGGGTCCACTACACGAAAATACGGTGGAACAGGTCTCGGTTTGACCATCTCGAAACGACTCGTGAACCTTATGAGCGGCAATTTATGGGTCACTTCGGACTTTGGAGAGGGATCTAAATTCTTCTTCACCCTCATGGCCGAGACTACCAGTGTACCCCCTCATCAGATTATTGATCGACTTGCACCCTGGGCAGGCAGGTATATCTTGTTTATCGATACACTTGGCGATACTTCTGGGATCATCAAGATGTTGACCACCTTGAAGCTCAAGACAATCGTTTGTCGGGATGTGGAGGAGTTGAAGTCGGGGTCGTTGCAATTGCCTACGGTCGATACCATGATTGTGGATTCTCTTCATGCTGTGAGTCCACAAACGGATGCTTGAAGGTGGGAGCTGACAAATAGGCGGAGAGACTAAGAACGGTGGAACACCTACGATACATCCCCATTGTGCTACTTGCACCCTCGAATCGACCTGCCGGGCCAAAGAACCCTTCATTCATCGACATCTCGGACGAAAGGCGCGAACTGCTTGGATTACCCAAACTCCATGAACAGCTTCTTTCGCCTATACCTGTGAAAGACTGCCTCGAAATGGGAATCAATACCTACTACACCACTCCTCTCAATCTGCAGGAACTATCAAACGCGATCGTACCCGCACTCGAGAGTCACCAAGTCGCTCCAGGCGATAGTGTCAAGGAAACAATCCTTTCTATCCTGCTTGCTGAGGATAATTTGGTCAATCAAAAGCTGGCAGTCAAGTTGCTTGAGGTTGCTGGACATAAGATTGAAGTTGCCGATAATGGAGAGATTGCATATGAGAAGTATAGAGGACGATTGGGGGCTAAGAATCCATACGATGTCATCCTTGTGAGTAGCTATCTAAAGTGCAGAAATGAGTCAAGCTGATAACCAGATGGATGTTTCGATGCCTGTGATGGGTGGTATGGAATCTACTGGATGTATTCGAAGACATGAAGCGGAAGGCAATCTCCCTAGGACACCTATCATTGCTCTTACCGCTCATGCGATGATTGGAGATAAGGAACGATGTCTCGAAGCAGGAGTGAGCCAAGCTTCGATGTCCACATGAGTCGAGCTAATGATAGATGGACGAATACGTGACTAAACCACTTCGCCGTGGAGATCTACTCGCCTCGATTGCAAAAGTTCTCATGAACAAAATCCCAGGAACCAACATCCCCATGCTCTCTGGTACTGTCGCTGGTCTACCCCCCAATTCGAATCTTACAGGAGCACAAAGCGGAGTTAGTGGAACTGGTGGACTCGCCGTCTCGGCGAGTCAGCTGAGTAGAGGTCTATCACCCTCTCCGTCCGCTAGTATAAGGGAGATCCCGGATGTTGTCACTCGAACATCGGTCAACACTCAAGGTCCACCTTCGCCCGAGGAGACGACTCAAAAGACGCCATGACCTTGATGACTTTATATAGCATTTTATGTTTCTTTTCTCTTATCTCTTTAATGTTTCTGTGTGTGTGTGTTTACGACAGGACCATAGGGTCCGTTGTAGCAGTAGTTATTATGCATTTAGCGTATACCAACCTTCTCAAGTTTAGCACCCACGCTGATCATCCCTTATCAGTCAATCTCGTCAGATAACAAAGGAGGTAAAAACGGAAGTGAAAAGATTTGTAGAAATGATAAATTGGTAAATGGAGCTCACGGATGATCTACATACTATCGGCGGTCGAGCTTCATCGGGTGCTGCAGTGTTGATCATGTCTACAATGGTAAGGGGTTTATCAAAGGTGTTGATCAGCTTCAATGGAGGTGATTGTCAGATTGACGAGGTTGATGAGCGGACACAATGGATCTACCAGAAGAAAGCAAGGTGTCTGATGAGTGCATATACATATGTATAGGTATATCGAAAGCTAGATTCATCCATCGTCTGTTCTACTGCGTAGTCAACCACCTTATTTACTTTCAACCTAAAACATTACTCGAATAGACATGTTCAGAATCCCCCGTCCTACCTTACGAGGTCTCCCCTTAACCCACCCATTCCTATCCAAACCAGCCATCTCACTCGGTCTTACATCCCTCTCCCTCCTCTTACTAGTCCTGGTATTGTTATCAGTCCCAGGACCTATTAAAGGTTTATACTGGTTCAGCGTAGAGAATGATCTAGGTGATGAGATTAGTGCTGGGGTACTTGGTTGGTGTAGTATGTCCTCTTCCTCCCTCTTGAGATGGAGGCTGATGAGATTAGTGACCAAAACTAGTAATTGTACTTATGCTCCTTTATCGTATGTCCCTCCCTTCCTCGTGAATTGAGCTGATCGATTAGCGATAATCCCTATCTTTCCGATATGATTGATTCGGGACAAGCTCTCACCGTTAGGATCATGTTACCTACCGGTATGTCCATCTATACCCTTTTGAACTACGCTGATAATGTAGCATGTTATTGGTTAATCGTGACCTTGGTCACTTGGGTGGGACTCACCATCCTAACGCCATCCGGTTACAAAATCAAAGATCTCGACAGTATCACCCGTCACCTCCGATTCGCCGTCCTAGAAGCCTGTGTCCTCTGCATCACTCTATTCGGATGTGTTCTCTGCTGGCTTGCCTTTGGACTGGGTAGGATGGCCTACCTCTCAGTTGAAGCTGGAGGTGGAAATCCTAAATCAGGTCAGGCTATGGAAACGTGGGTATTCTCTCCGGTACGTTTGGGATTACGCTGATGAGTAGTACGGCGGTAGCAGGTGTTATTTCCTTATTATCCATCTTCACCGCTTCGCTAGGTCTTCATCTCCGCTTGAAGCAGGCTTCAAGCCATTGGAAGGAAGAAGCAACCATGAATAAACGTCGATCAATGATGTCCATGGCTGATAAACCTATGGCAAGCGTTGAAGCCAGGTCGATGACCGGTAGCGAGGCGACTCTCGGTGTTGATGGAAAAAAGAGGTACTCTAACGTTCCTGAGTATACGTTTGGAAGTGTCGGGCATTCCGACGAGGAGGAGAGGTTGGAGAGCAAGATTGATTTATCGAGAAAGACTTCGAGGGATACTGAGGCGATGGTCAGGCGGGCTTCGTAAGTCGACTGCGAATTGATATTAGTTTCTTGAACGCTGATTGGTAGCATGATATCGGTTAACGACTCGCCTTACGGCGCAGCTGCCCAGGCCCAGCGTACCGCGCCTTGAGTCCGCCGTAGAGCCAGACCGAGTAAAGACCGGTTAGAATGTCGCTGTTACCTATGTCAGCTTCGAATCTTGACTAGACCGTGATCGTATTTGTCAATAGAATAATAGCCAGTATCAAAGACCAAAACATGAAATATGATGTCGCATGTGAACTGTACATGAATAACATCAACGTTAAAGACTCCTTCATCCATCCGATCCATGATCCTATGACCGAGACGAAATCACTGATGCCGTCCCTGCTCTACTTGGTAGTAGACGAGAATCATTCGATGGCGATTTCAGATCCTTGCCTTGATTCCTCTTGTCTTCTGCTGCTTGTGATTGCTGTTCACGCAAGACTTGAGCGACAGTTCTCGTAGGTTCGAATTCGAGTGGGTTTAAGGCTTGATCCATAAGTTGCAGTCGCTCAAACTTGTTGAAATCGAAGATGATGACTTGACCTCGTAGCCAAGGTGTATCGGGTGATGGAGGGTTTTCGCGAGGGTTGAATCCGAGTATAGCTGGTCCCGTGATCCATATTTGCGATTGCATATGATATCTCCAACCGCGTGAATACCTGGAATCAGTGATACACTCAAGCTATTGGGTGGGTGTACTCACAATTCATCCGCTGCCTCGAGCTGCGACATGTCTTCGGGCGATGCGTAGAAAATGTAGAATAGCGTTTCTTCCGAAAAGCTAACCATTTTTGTCGATAATGCCGGTGCATTGAATTGATGGTAGTGCTGTGGGATATCGAATATGTCTTCAATAGGACCTTGATGCGACGTTTGCGATGAGTCCAGCCATGGCGTGACGAATGTGGGATATAGTGCACTGTCATCAGTTTCTACGATCCTGGTTCGGTTTAGATGGACTCACTTTGGTTGTTCCAGGTCGACGCCCAATTGACTCAGGTCCTCCCCAAACATCAATAATGCCCTGTCCCCCTTGCCCATCTTGATCTCGTACAGTAATGCCTGCAATCCCCACTTGTCCACCGGACTCGACAGAATCTGCTGTACAGGTCTTGTAATTTGTTCCAATCCTCTCGAGGGCGATTGACGAAGCCATGTCATGTCTCCACCTGATCCCATCGTCTGAGCCAAGTGCTGCTGAATATTACTCGATGGGGCGATCGAAGAATGTGAGCCGGATGCACCGTTGGGTAACGTTGAAGGAGGTGAAGGCGGTGCTTGTGCGTGTTGTCCGTGATTACGAAGGAAATTTGGTATCTTACCGCGTCAGCATACACTCTGCAAATTCGGCAGCTATGACTTACTCTGTCCTTGCCTTCCCCCGCTACAGCTCCGTTCCCACTCATATTGCCTAATGCTGGGAAATCGTCGCCTCCTCTTGAGCTATCATCTCGTAGTCCATTCGATTGCCCTTGTCCACCTGCTGTTCCTGGTGCTGATACTCCTGGAGGAGGTCCGGGCGGTGGTATACCTCCTGGTAATTGTCCTTGAGGTTGCGTCGAAAACATTCCAGAGTGTTGTGCTTGCGAAGCATACGAAGATCCACCTCCAAGTACTGGGAAATCGCTCGTATCTGTAAAAGCACGCATCAGCCCATTGTTCCCCTAAATATAATCTTTTGAAATGCCGTACCTCCAGCTGTACGTGATGAGAATCCAGGTGGTGCCGGTCCTCCTCTTGCGACTCCAACAGATGGGAATCCAGCCGGTAATTGACCTGTCGATGCCCCTCTACTACTTGGCTGCTGGGATGTTGTCTGAGCACCTGCTGTTGCGTAGTACATTGGATTTGGGTTTGACGTAGGTGATTGTCGATAACTTGAAGGTATCTGAGCTGTTCTCTGAGCTACAGCTTCATGTCAGCTTGGCAAAACTGCGACCTGTTTGCTTGGTAACATACGTGTTTGTCGGTTCATATTCCCCTTTGAATTGGTAGATGCGATTAAGGTAAGAATGGAAAGAGTATTGACGCGACTGTTGCTGTGTTTAGCATCTGATCCATACATCTGAATAGTTGGAAATGTAGCTTACTGTGTAGCGGTGTCTAGTAGGTAGTAGTATTATTTGCTACTGTGACTACTTGTGATACCTATACTATGCTTGATGCTATCAAAGTACCGTTGCTCACTGTCTACTACTACTGCACACTCACTTGCCTCTAACGGAAATACGGCGTTTTAACTCGGTGGCAAGCCGGTCTTATGCGATAGTATTACTCACTGTATCCTACACTCTATATACAACAGGAGCATCATCATGGTAAGTCAAACTCAGCTATCAATACGCAGGAGGAGAGGGTAGAAGCATCACATTATGGTAGGCAGGAAAAAGAATGAAGGCGGGAGGATGGATATTGAAGCTGCAACCGAGATTGCTTATTGACCATCCAGTCTGAACTACGTTATACCCAGAACACTCAGCTTGAACAGCGTAAGTCAGCTTGGTAGTCTGGGGACTAGAGCTGATAAATGTAGTGCATACTCGATATACTGGAACTGGACACCCCGATATCAGCAAATAGTAAGTATAATCACCAGGAGCTCCGGTTTCAATCCTCGGATTCACCATTCCTTGAAGTCTACCACCACTTGGGAATTGACGGGCTGCTCCTGGGCGATGAAGGACAGAGTACTGATATGTAGTGAATGGCTAACCCATCAACACCGAGATACACTAGCATCAATAGTCGGACACCCACCTCTACTCGCTTATATCTCAATAGCGGACGGAGAATGTCTAGCTCGTGAGCGATTCGAGGTTATTGAGGTGAGCTAATCG
Source organism: Vishniacozyma victoriae (assembly GCA_017654735.1). Classification (NCBI taxonomy): domain Eukaryota; kingdom Fungi; phylum Basidiomycota; class Tremellomycetes; order Tremellales; family Bulleribasidiaceae; genus Vishniacozyma; species Vishniacozyma victoriae. The sequence continues at coordinate 4,254,485 of JADPYG010000088.1, forward strand.
TCCCTGCTCAACCTAGAATCTAGCTGACCATATAGCGTATGTTGCAGCCTTGTGGAAAGCCTCCTGGGAAGACGGAGTAGGATTGAGGCTGAGTAGCTGTAGAGGAGGTTTCCTCCAAATCTTCAAATGTTGTAATTCCCCATGTATCATCTGGCATACTATCTGCGCCCACTTCTGTAATCTTCTGAGGTCCACGCTGCTCGTCCAAACAAAGTCGTATAGCGTATTGAGCATTGTACAGCTGTATATTACAAAAGGGGCCCAACCGCCACGCTCAATTCAACGCTAGAGTAGTTAGTCAAGACGCGACTTGATTGAGCTTTGACATTAACCTTGTACTATCTCTCTTTCTCTTACTCTACATACCTTTACTCCTTATATACCTAATAGACCAGCTAGTCTGAGTCTGTTCCTTTTCACTCGCTACACCTAATCATCAAGAGGAGAGATACAATGGCAGATGGAATTGGAATTTCAAAGTACGTTCCTTGGTGTCTTGCGAGAGAGTTTTGGCTAATGATCAGCTTGCCCAACCAGGTATGTGCATACCATCTTCTGACACCGTGCTTGGGAATCAGAGGACAATACGACCGTATGGAAAACGACTGACAACGCAGCGGCACAAAATTGTCAACCAGCGAGGAGCGCATTTCACTATCATGGTAGTTGGTAAGTCTCACGTCCTTCAGCTCATCTCCCTTGTCAGACTGTATCAGCTAGCTCCAATGAAGCGAGCTGACGATCAGGCGAGTCCGGACTTGGCAAGACGACAATGATCAACACTCTTTTTGCATCCGAAATCTGTGCGCCTAGAAACTACAGGCAAAGGTATGTCAGCTCACGGGGGCTCGACTCGCAGCAACTGAGCAGCAGACACCCAAAGCAGCTCGACAAGACTACCGAGATTGAAATCTTGAAAGCGGATTTGGAGGAGAGGGGATTCAATATCAAAGTGAGCTTCCTGCCCCGCGATACGAAGGACCGAGCTCATGAATAGTTGACTGTGGTTGATACCCCTGGCTTTGGTGACTATGTCAATAACCGAGACAGGTCAGCTGCTTCGGTCCGCCTACAAGACGCAAGCTGATCAACAGCTGGACTCCTATTGTCGACTTCATTGATGATCAACACGAGTCCTACATGAGGCAGGAACAACAACCCCACAGGTCCGACAAGCAGGATTTGAGGATTCACGCTTGTCTTTACTTCATCAAGCCTGGAACTACGTAAGCTTGAAAGGCCCGAGACAAATGGAGCACAGCTGACGATTAGTGTCAAGCCCCTCGATGTCGAGATGATGAAGAGGCTTGGGACCAGGGTCAACTTGATCCCCGTCATTGCCAAGGCTGATACCATGACTCAAGAGGATCTACACAACTTCAAGTACATCGTACGTATTGGATGATCGTGGACGTGTTTGCAACTGACGTATAGATCCGAGAGGTCATTGCTGCTCAGAACATCAAGATCTACAGCCCACCCATTGATCCCGAGGAGCCTACTGCTGCGGAACACGCTACTGCTCTGCACAATGTTATGCCTTTCTCCATTATTGGAAGTACCGAAGACGTTACCACCGCCGATGGTCGAACGGTCAAAGGACGAGAGTACCTCTGGGGTGTCGCCGAGGGTCAGTCTTCTGTCGACCTCTCGCCCGTCAGCCAGCTGACAAACAGTCGAGAACGAAGACCATTGTGATTTCAAGAAACTTCGATCCCTCCTTATCCGAACTTACATGCTTGACTTGATCACCTCGACTGAAGAGACGCACTACGAGTCATACCGACTTGCTCAGATGGAAACTCGTAAATTCGGAGAACCAAAAGTCAAGAAGGTCGACAACCCAAAGTTCAAGGAGGAAGAGGAGATGCTCAGGAAGAGGTTTACTGAACAGGTCAAATTGGAGGAAAGCAGGTTCAGGCAGTGGGAGCAGCATGTAAGCTGTTCGAAACCTCTTGTAGATGGAAAAGCTAATGATCAGTTGATTGCAGAGAGGGATCGATTGAACAAGGATTTGGAAAGTGCCCATTCTACCATCAAGGCTCTCGAGGTGAGCTTCTGGTAGTCGTTCGATGCCCAAGCTGACAGACAGGGCGAATTGGAACAGGTTGCAAACTACCACAAACAAGGTGGATCAGTCGGACGACGATAAATCTATCTCTCCTGAATGTGTACCCGTGTCACCTTGTTTGGATAGATACTACATCTACTTTTCTCATTTAAAAATATCTCCTCATGTTGATGACATCACGATAATTGCTGCTACGAGTCACTTTGGGCGTGTCTGATTCGGGCATGGGTTGAGATGGCCCGGTGTCAGATCTACGCCTGTGCTAGATTGTTTGTGTGGAGGACAATCCGGATGAGAAGCGAAAGGAGGCGTGGATCCTTTGATTGACCTCGCCCCCGGCGATAGATCTGGAATTAATAAAGCTCATGTCGAGTCGTGCTTTGCCTTCTTACTTATATCACCCCATACTTCACTCACCAGACTTATCATTTCTATTCGAATCTACTCAATAAGATGCCTCACTCTGGACAATGCCTGTGTGGCGATATCAAACTTCAAATCGCATCCACCCACTCTTCCCAAGATTCGTGCCATTGTAAGCCTCTATCTTTTATTCTATCAGATTCAGCTGAGTACAGGCTCCGACTGCAAGCATATCTCAGGAAGTGCATTTGCTTCTAACGTAATTGTCAAAAATGAAGATCTAACCGTGAGTCCCAACAGAGATGGGGACTAATGATAAATCACTGGATCCCCCATGATTTATGTATCTCCCGGTGCTTCTGGTAAACCAGGTTCGTGCTTCCATTCCTCTAGTTCCCCCGAATATACTAGAGGAGGTGGAAAACTGATATCAGTAACTCGATCTTTCTGCGGGAAATGCGGTTCACCCTTGACTACCACCTGCGTCCCATTAGTGGGAAGTACTATCGTCCGTATGTCTTTATCACCCGGATCCTGTCTCTAATAGGAGAGGTAAGGCTGATCATCTAGAAACTGGAAACTTTGAGGATTTCGCTAAGATTCCATTCGGGTCTGAGAGGTATGGAAAGGAGAAATGGACTGGAATTGGGGAGTTTACCAAGGATGTTTAGTCTATCTATTGATCGTTGAGTTACTTGATTAGTAAGCTAGTTGAGATGAATACCAAAGTACGGTATAACCTCGCATGGACCGCGACCTCGTTTTGCGAGGCACTGTCCGGGACCAAAGGATGAGAAGGGTCCTTTCGTGCGCCATATAATAGATTGGATTGCGTCTTATGCTTCTCAGCTCTCACCTTTACCTCGACCAGTCAAGTCAGATCATTAATCAAGAGTCACAATGCCCCACGAAGGTCAATGTAGATGTGGCCAAGTCAAGATTCACATTGCGTCGACCCACACCGCTCAAGATACATGCGCTTGTGCGTAGTACTCTTTGCCACTGAACTGAAGGCAGGTTCGAATTGTAAACATACCTCTGCGAGTACGAGTACGATCGGCGACATTCAAGTCATTGTTAAGAATGAGGACCTGACTGTAAGTCACAACTCATGTCAGCCGTGGCTCAATAGCCTTGCATACGGACTGAGCTTAGATCAATCGGACACTTCGAACAGAGAGACAGACATTTTCCAGCGCCGAGATCCATATGTGTCAGTCCCTTCTTCTCCCTCTCCTTGTCACAACAAACCATCCACCGCTCGCGACGAGGGCGGCGTGGGGACCACGCTGACAACAAGCAACTCGCTCAAACTGTGTAACCTGTGGCTCTCTCATCACTACCATCTGCGAGAAAATGGAGGGATGTACCTTCGTACGTAAGTCGTCTTTGCTGCTACGTGACATACCTGGCTGAGTTTCTGCAGATACCAACAACTTCGAGGATCTCAGAGGGATCCTATGGTTCGAGATGGACAGCGAGGACACCTCATTCGGGCCGTTGAGAACTCGATGGCATGTAGGCCATCCATAAAGCTGGAGGGAGAGTGTATACGCCATACCTATCATTAGCGCTCAGTTGTGACCTGCAGTACGAGTATGCATTGGTATTATGTATCTACTTCTTCCCCCACTCTCGGCCGCACTGAACATCCGCTCAAATCCAACCTCCACTTGATGACGAAGTACCTCCACCTACCTATCCGCCGAGCTAATGCTATATATATGAGCTGGTCACGAGTATCCTTAAAACTATCTATAATATCAGTTAATGAGATTAACCCAGGTACTACGAAGAATGACAACAATCAAATTAAACGACGGAAAATCAATCCCAGCAATTGGATGGGGGTATGTTCCCACTCTCTTATCATTACACCTTTATGGGACGTGGGGCTGATTACAGAAATGGAACTGGGGGGATTGAACAGTCTGGCCAGAAAGCTATTGACCTCGGCGCCACTGCTTTGAAGGCGGGCATATTACATATTGACACTGCTCAGTATTATGGAACTGAGGCTGAAACTTGGGGAGCCATTGAGAAAGCGGGCATGAAGAGGGATGATGTTTGGGTGACTGATAAGAGTAAGCAAACACCCTTCCCGCGGTGAAATCATGCTGATATGTAGTCTCCGGTAGTACGTCCTTTGCATAGCTCCAGGGAAGAGCAGATGACTAATGACAGACTGCTCCACAGCCCCCGAATCAATCAAGGAAAACGTCCAGAAATCCCTCTCAAAACTCCAATCCCCCCCAGACCTCCTTCTCATTCACGCCCCAACAGTACCAGAAAACGGAAAGATTGGGGAATTTTGGACTATCTTGGAAGGTTTGGTGAAGGATGGGACGTTGAAGGGTACTAGTTTGGGTGTCTCGAATTTCAGGCCTCAGGATTTGGAGGATGTTTTGAAGGTTGCCAAGATTAAGCCTGTTGTTAATCGTGAGTCCGTCCCTCAATCGGTTTGTGTTGACAGCGACAAATTCAAAGGTGATTACATGCAACACTGCTGATATCAGAAATGGAGTTCCACCCGTACCTCCTCGCCCACACCCAGCCCGTAATGGACATTCACTCAAAACATCAAATCGTAACTCAAGCCTACGGCCCACTCTCTCCAGTCCTCCGTCACCCAGGCGGACCCCTCAAACCAATCCTCACCAAAATCGCCGAGAGATTAGGTACAGATGAAGCAAACGTTCTTCTCAAGTGGACCGTCCAAAAGGGTGTGGTTGCTATCACTACTTCTTCTAATGAGGGTAGGATCCAGAAGATGGCGGGTGTTGGTAAATTGAAGGATTTGACGGATGAGGAGATGGAGGAGATTGATAGAGTTGGAAGGGGGGTCCATTTTAGGGCTTATGCCGTGAGTTCTTGTTGTCCAAACAGCCGAATCGCACTAATTGACAGGAACACATGAGCACCGATTTCCCAGCCCCAAAGTTGCCGGATGGGAAGTAGTCACCTGAGCCTCGTAGAGACGACGGGACAAGTAAGGAATGAACGAGGTGAAAAAGAAAAGTGAGAAGGAAGCGGATACTGCAGTCATGCATATTGTGTCCCAGTTACGAGAACCATGCTTCACCAAAGCCAATGGCACCAGCATCATTACGAGACCAGCTATGATATTTCTGTCGCCGGCGGAGTTGACCGGCAAATCAAGTATCCGGCAAAATGACGATTTGGATCGATGATCTCTCACAATTGATCACTTTCAACCACACGCCCATATACCTACATATCTACCATCAGGATACAGCTACCTACAGCTCAACTCGTCATATCATACGAACACAATATCACTTGACACGCGTCGAGGCCAGGAATGAACAACTCCAAACGCCCCGCATTCAATTCCAAAACCACCCATCCAGCTTCAATCCCAAATATGCCCAACCAGAACCAAAAACGAGAACACTTCACTTCCTCCTCCGAGGGGAAGAGAGGGGGAGAAGGGAAAGAAGGAGGTACCTCAACAGAACTAGAGATTGGTCAATCAGGAGGAGCGGGTGGTGGGGGTACAGGAGCTGGATCATTGGCTGGAGCGGGGAACGAGGGGGATATTGATGATCTTGCTGCGTCTGGGTCTTCGTCTTCGGGAAAAGGGAAGGGGAAAGGGATCGATAGTAGTAAAGTACATCCTGGGAGTATTGGTTCTGGAAATGGAAAGGGAAAGAGGGATTCAAAGTTGTGATTTTGAGTAGGTGAGTGTTCGTGAGTGATCTCTTCCTTCATTGATGCATAGGCTGATAGTAGGCGTGGATGAGGATGATGTCATTTGAATATACTTGTACATGTATCAATGTACTGTATCCTGATATGAGGTCCGTGCTCAAAACGCACAGACCCTCTTTGAATTGGTATATCAACCGTTCAATCCCGTTCTCTTCTTCTTTCTCTTCTCTACTCTCTCACTCACTTTCACTACTCATCGCATGGCATACTGTCGATACTCTAACATACTATATCACTGTTGTATACTTAGTATAATCATAGCTGTACTGTAACTTACTGTATTTAACCTACTCAATATCATAGACTGTCGATAATACTACCCCTATTCATTTGTCAAAGTAAGTACTTCCTGTTCTCTCTCTTCCTCCTCTTTCATTTACTTTCTCTCTTTTTCATTTATCTCAATCTCTTCTTCTACTGCTATTACTCCTCTTCGCTATGTGAAGTATAATTCGAAGCTGTCCTTCAAAAGCGAGATATTCTCTGCCGTCTTCCCATTTCCTTTCTCCCCACCTTCTCTTTATTCTTCCTTTCCTTCTTGCTTTCTCTCTGATCTCGTTCCTGTCTTCATATTTTCCTATCAGCTATACTGATTTGAAGCAAAAAAGTATATATTCCGAAATGTCATACGGAGGTCGATACGCAGATTACGATGACGAGCCGTCCCGGAGGCAAGCTCCTCGAGAAGAAGTAAGCTTCTACAAACAAGGATTCTATTTACTCAAGCTGACCCGCAGCGACCGTATCAATCGCGATACGAAGATATCCCCTCAACCCCTACTCAGAGGTCTCGAGCCGACGACCCCTCCTCTCGACAAAATACCCGAGAAGTCCCAATTCCCTTCCGAGGCGGTCCTCCTCCACCACCTACCCCTCCTGGCAGATTCCAATCTCCTCCTCAAAGTACCTGCGCCCGAGGTTTCCCACCTCCCCCAACTGAAGCTTTCTCTGCTTTATCGGTTTCGGTGAATACCTCCATCGCTGGCGGAGTCCAACGATCCGAAATATCTCATTTGAGAGGTATTGAAGCTGTTGAAAGACGACTTACTCAGCTTAAACCCTCTCCTTTTGCCGTTAGGCCTGGACATGGGGTTGCTGGGAAAGCTTTAACTGTCAAGACCAACTACTTTCAAGTAAGGCCTTGGAATGGTGAAACCCCCAAGATTATTCAGTACGTCAGCTATCATCCGCTGTTCGATTCGTGGAACAGAGCTGATGGTAGCCACTATGATGTCGAGATTGATCCCCATGTGAAGGTTGTCAATCAGAAGAAACCAAAGGCGTTACTTCGAGCAGTATGGGAACAACTCGTTCTCGATCAGAAGAACGATCCTTGGGTCGGACCCTTCTCCGCCTCAGCCTTTGACGGAAGGAAGAACGCCTATACTCCAATCGAGTTCCCTATGGGTCGAGGTACTTCATTTCAGCTGATGGGTTCTGGAGGAACAAGCTGATCCATAGAAAACTCTCAAACATTCTCTGTCGCTGTTAATACCGATGGTGTTGTACAGAAACCTGGTCAATTTTCTGGATCAGAGGATGAACAGAGGAAATGGAAGATTGTAATCAAGCATGTCGCTTTAATTGATCTCGAGGCTGTTATCAAGTTCTGTAAAGCCGATAATGGGTCTGCCACAGTTGAAGAAGCTTGTTTGACTGGTAAGCTCTTCCCCTACCTCTTCTCAGGAATGGCCAGCTGATGATCAGCGCTCATGGCGGCGAATGTCCTTCTTCGAGATGTCCCTTCTAAGAAATACGCTCAAGTCGGTGCTGCCGGGAACCGATTCTTCTCATCAGAAGGGGCGGTGCCGATCGCCCATGGGGCAGTGGTCTGTAAAGGCTTCATGCAGTAAGTGCTACTGCGACCTCTGCTGTCAGAGAAAAGCACTAATATTAGATCATTCCGATACTCATCCTGCGGATTACCAGTACTCAACCTCGACGTTGGGTACTCTGCCTTCCTCGCTTCTGGACCTGCTATCGACGTGATCGCCAAGATCATCGGTATGCCCGCCGCAATGGGCCGAGGGGGTTATACGGGTGGTATCCAGCCTAAAAGGGAATTGACAGAGATGAACGAGAGGGATATCGCCAGAGCCAAGTCCAAGCTTAGAGGCGCAAAGGTAAGTGAACTCAGCTATCATCTCCTGCACGATAAGCTGATAGATAGTTTACTGTAACTCATCGAAAATCAAGTCGACTCCATACTGTCCAATCCATCACGCTCATGCCTGCCGAAAAGATCTTTTTCGCTCTGAACGGGAAAGACGGTCAAGCAGATCGAAGGGTTAGTATTTGTCAATACTTTGAAGAATTCCACGGGAGTACGGTAACGAAACCAAGGTTACCTTGTATCCAGGTCAGCTTACATCTTCGGGTTTTTGAACTGTCTGGACTAGAGCTGACAAACAGTATGGAAAGAAGGCATATGTCCCCCTTGAATTCGTTGAGTTGACTGAATGGAATTCACTTCCTCCCCTCAAACTCTCCCCGGATCAAACTGCAGAGTAGCTCGCCCACTCGCGCTCGTCACATAGTCGCCAAGCTGATTTATAGGATGATCAAGATCTCCGCAGTTAAACCCCCTGATCGATGTGCTCAGATTATCAAGTGGCGACAAGAACTTGCTTATGAGCAACAAGACAAGATCAGAGCTTGGGGTCTTCAGGTCAGCTTGAATTATTCCTGTCACAGCAGCAACAAGCTGATGATCAGATCAATAAACAACTCATGAAAGTCCCCGCTAGGATCTTGCCGGCTCCTAGTGTCATGTACGCTCGAAACCAAGATGCCCGACCAACCGACGGATCATGGAATCTCAGAGGTAAAGAGGTAAGCTCTTTCTTCCTGTATTTTCATTGAGAAGCAAGCTGATATCAGTTCTTCCGAAATGGCCAAGCACCCCTCAAAGCCTGGTCGGTAATTTCATTCGACAAATACACCAATGTTGATGAAATGAAACGATACGTCATCTACCTCATGCAAACTCTTGAAAGGCATGGGGTCAAGATCGATAATAAACGACCTACCCTTGTTGGACCTGTTGATCCGACTAGGGAACAGAACGTAAAGTCTGCGTTGCAGAGTGCTGCTAGGGCAGCATTCCAGGCTGGGCAATGTGCGCCTCAGTTGATTTTCATTATCCTTCCTGGAAGGTAAGCTCCCGCCTTCTTTGGACCGCCAAGCTGATGAATAGGGATGCGTTCCTCTATGAACAGATCAAGAGGTTATCGTTCATGGACCTAAAAGGTAAGTAGCTATGTGGTCCCTGATCATCAATAGCTGATGATCAGCTCCTGTACCTACCCAATGTATGCAAGCGGCAAAGATCAGGGCTCCAAGGAGTATTGAGGCATACACCGGTAATCTGGTCATGAAGGTACAGGTAAGCTGCTGGTCAATGGCGATTGGACAAAGCTGACAAAAAGGCCAAGCTTGGCGGAGTAACCCATCAAGTTCCTATCAAAGATCTCCCGGGAATGATCAGGGGCAAGACGATGCTACTTGGTGGCAATCTAGGATTTGTAAGTTGTTGGACGCTATCCACTAAGGCTCAGCTGATTCCCAGCCACCCACTCGATTTGGCCAGTTCGAAGGTGCCCCCACTGTCGCCTGTACCATTGCAACCTACAATGCCGACTGCGATGCCTATTCCGCCCAAATCAGACTTCAAGAAGGACGATCTGAATTCATCTTTGACCTAGCCTCAATGATTCACGCCCACCTCACCATCTTTGCCAAACACAATAATGGTACTTTCCCCGATAGGATCCTCATCTTCCGAGATGGGATTTCAGAAGGTCAATACGCTCCAGTCCTCGCGTACGAGAACGACGCTGTCATTCGAGCTTGCGCAAAGATCCAAGATGGTTATCGACCCAAGATCCTTATTTGCGTATGTGCCAAACGACACTCGACCCGATTCTTTGGTGATCAATATGATATTGACGTCTCTGGGAATCTCCACGCTGGATTGGTTGTGGATCAAGGAGTCACACACCCTTATGCCTTTGATTTCTTCATGCAATCGCATCAAGGAAGGGTAGGGACGGCTAGGCCAACCCACCATGTCTGTCTGTTGGATGAGATTGGAGTCTCGCCAGATGAACTCCAGATGATGGTACATTCGCTCTGTTACACCTTTGCCAGGTGTACCAAATCGGTTTCACTTGTTCCTGTTTGCTATATTGCAGGTAAGTCAGCTGCCTCTGCTCCAAAGACGAAGCTGATGATCAGACCTGGTATGCCAGAAAGCAAGGATTATAGTCCATGAACCTAACCTCGCCAACTCTGCGCCATCCGAATCGTCCCATGGAGGGACGAACACTACGAGGTCAATGTTCAGGAAACCAGGCGGAGAACTTGACGTGATGCAGGTACAGAGGGTACTTGAGAAGAATGCAGAGTTGGAGCTTGTGGTAAGCTGGCGATGGCTTGTTGTCTGGAGAAAGCTGATGAGTAGGGATGGTGGATGTGATTGGCCACCTACAATAGAAGATTCTTATGTGATATAACCCGAAATACTGATGACTCCCTAATCCATCTCTACCACGCTCATTAGACCTACACTCATTTATTTTTCATGTTATCGCTTTCGTATTCGTACCCCTCCCATACTCTACCTGTATCAGCCATGCATCACCTACCCTCCATATCATTATCATTGCATTGTCCACTCTAATCGATATTTGCAGTCATCGGGCAGGAGCATTCATTCATAAGGATATCACAACCTATTCGAGATCTAAACAAAAGCAAATCACCCTATTCAATCAGAAAAGGCAGAGCACATCTAAGCACCTCGGGATTGCCTGTAATCGCTCTCGGCGGCGGTCGCAGCATCCTCAATTTCGCTCTGGATACCCTACTCATCAGCTTACTGCCGAAGAAAATAACCAGTGAGAAAAAGCTTACACTAAGAGTCTCAGCGGCGGTAGAGTGGTAGATGAGCTGGGCTTTGACCAGGTTGGAAAGGTTGGCGAGGGGTTCGGGCTATTCATCAGCTTGATCCCTTGTGAAGAGGATGATGAGCTACGTTCTCGAGAACGGCCTTCATGAGTCCAATGGCAGTTTCGGTAGATTGAACAAGTTTGTCTTCAGCTTCTTCGACGTGAAGCCTGAATGTCAGCTTTGCGTGTCAATTGGCAGGGTCAGCTTACCTAGACTGTTCCTGCCTTGCTGGAGTGGCTGCTTTCAATCTATCTCATCAGCTTTCGTTGCAAACAGGGGAGGCGAGCTTACGCAGCACGGGCACTATCCAGCTCAAGTCGGGCGGTCTTGACGGTTGCCCTAGCTTTCATTGCCAAGCCAATTGACGTCGAAAGGGTCGCCTGCCAGGGGGTAAGGAATCGATCAACAATCAAGTTGTCCTGCTGCAATCGAGCATCTCCGACCTGGAATCAGCTTTTGCCGATATACAAGGCCATCAAGTTTACCTTCTCCATGGCGGTTCCGTAGACTGCCAAGGCAGTTCCGAACCTATCTCCACTTCCAAGATCTGTAGCTCCATTCTTGGCAGCTCGACCAATAGCGTGAGGAAGGGTCTTGGGCTGATGAGGAGCTTCTACCCCCTGAGCAGGGATTGGGATGGGGAGGTTTGTGTTCTGGAGATCAGCTTGATTACTCTCCCGGAATCAGACAGCTGACCTTGAGGTTCTTGTTGGCGAAGGATGACCAGGCGGAAGCGGCTGTGGTGGATAGATCCTGGACTGATTCGGCAATGTCTGAGGGGTAGTCGTACTGATGATCAGCTTCGCCTTTGATCCGAGGTTTCAAGCTTACAGATTCAGTCTCGTGGACTTTGGTGACCTTTAGGAGTTTCTGGTGGACTCCCTGGAGGGCGTCTACTCGGGCCTCGAGCTGTTTGTACTCGGCGGGGAGTCTATAGAGCGAAGAATGGGTAGGGCATATTCAAGACGGAGAGGGAGAGTGAATGTGTATGAATGGGAGGAACTAGGTCAGCGTTACGCACACGCCTCCAAGTTACGACATACTCGGTGATACCCTCTGGGCCGACATTTCCGAGTCGTTCCCTGTACGTCAGCAGTGCTCCACTGAGTACTCCCTGCTTCCCGGAAGCCCGGCCGTGCGCTTCATACTCACCTGGTAGCTTGATAAGTATTCCTCAAGTTCTTCTGAACTGAGGTCATATCGACAGCAGGTAAATTTGCGGAGAAGTTCTTCCAGGACTGCATTGTTGTGTAGGTAGGTGTGGGTATAGGTATAAGTGTATAGATATCCCTTCTGTGAGAAGTCACAATCACTCGCAGCCACCATGCTATACCCGCGTTCATTATGTAATATGATACACGTGTATTGATAACAATGTATAAATACACGTCACTAAATACACGACACGCAATCCCTGTTCAAGCTGTTTAGCGAGGTATAACCCTTACATTCCTCGACATTCTACTCTTCACTCTTCTTCTTTCTTTTTCATTATGGCTACATCAGCCTTACAAGAACAACCTTCTTCTCATGGTTTCGACTTTTCAAACCATGGTAGAAACCAGTTCCTCGGTGCCAGGATGGGTGGTTTACCAAAGGGTATGTTCAGTTTGAGGTCTCTCTCTATCGGACCAGAAACTGACAATAAGCTACTTCTACTGGTACTACCATTGTAGGAGTCAAGTTTGGAGGTGGTGACTCTGGAGAAGAGGAAGGTGTCTGCCTTGGAGCTGATACGAGAGCGACCGGAGGGTCTATTGTAGCAGACAAGAACTGTGAAAAGGTCAGCTCTTCGATACTTTGTATGTCGCATTAAGCTGACTATCAGATTCACTACCTCACTCCTCAGATCAGATGTTGCGGTGCTGGTACTGCCGCTGACACCGAGTAAGCTTGACGTCACTGATCTTCGACCGAAGCTGACATCCAGATTCGTCACCAACCTCATTGCGTCCAACCTTGAGCTACACGCTCTATCACAAGGCCGTCCAGCACGAGTCGTCACTGCCATGACCATGCTCAAACAGTACCTCTTCCGGTAAGCTACTTGTCCCCTTTCGTCGTCGGACATAGCTGACAAGCAGATACCAAGGACACGTTGGTGCCCATCTCGTTCTCGGTGGTGTCGATTCTACCGGTCCTCATCTATTCACTGTCGCTGCCCACGGGTCCACCGACAAGCTTCCTTATGTAACTATGGGATCTGGTAGTTTGGCCGCCATGGCTGTCTTTGAGTCTAGCTTCAAGGAACACATGACTGTAAGCTTACAAATCCCGTTCGTTGACTTCAGCTGATAATTAGCGAGCCGAGGCCATCGCACTTGTTGCACGGGCTATCCGATCCGGTATCTTCAACGATCTGGGTTCCGGTTCCAACGTCGATGTCTCTGTCATTACCAAGGCCGGTACCGAGATGTTGAGGAACTACGAGATGCCCGTATGTCAGCTTTGACGTCCCAGGTTCGCAGCTGACCCATAGAACGAGCGAGGAATCAAGTCACGAGACTACAAGTTCCGTCGCGGTACCACCGCATGGACCAAGGAGAATGTCCGCAGCTTGATCGTCTCCGACGACGTCAAAGTCACTGCCGGCGCCGGAAAGGAACAACCCATAGCAGAAGCATCAACACAACCAACAACAGCGCCCGTAGGAGAAGGTATGGACGTCGATTTGTAAATTTCCGACCAAGAGTCATAACGTAAGTCTCTTTCCTGCTCTTCTACCATCTCGGCTCCTACCCCCTTTTCAATGATGAGATTATGTTGGCACCAGTCATACCGTTAATTATGGTGATTTTTCGGACGCAACCACAACTATACGCAGTGGTCGTCCCTGATACTCCTCGCTCCTTTCACTTTCATTTGTGTTTAGGGGCTTTGTGCTGATGAGTATAGATCACGAACGATTGTAGAATAGAATTAAATCAAATGACATGTATGCATCATCGATGTTGACGACTACATCCTACATCGGGCACGAGTAAATGCTAAACTGTGACGCAACGCCCACTTCCGAGACTTACCTCACTCATCGCTCGAGAGTGATCATCGAGATCAGGACAGCTGCGAAAGGTGTGAGAAACCATGCTGATTCTGGTGATGACGAGGGCTGCATGCAGACTTCAGTATTCTACTATCCAAGTCTACCTAGACAGGGACCCTTTGACTCTTCTCGTGGTTCACTCCCACCCTATTCTCCTCGTTACCCAAAGTATACCTTCCATCCTCTGGCTCTGCCCCCGGTCCAACATCCCCAGGATGCTTAATCTCCCGACTATCAACACTACTAACCTCGAACCCTTCCGCATCTTGGAAACTCTGTTGATCACCCAATCTAGGGTTCTTCAAACATAAACTAGCAATGACTAGTAGTACCGAGATACACAATCCAGTAATGGTCAAATACCTCTGAACCTCTCCGTACGCAGTCATGAGCGCTATCCTTTCTGGTTGACCAACTGCTCCCCTTGGGTTGTTGTCGATGAAATCTATTGGATCTCCATAAACGGAAGTTGCTAGTGCTTGAGCGTCTGCGATTCCAATTTCATTAAATCGATCCAAGATATGGTTCGGGAGTGTATTTATCCAAATTCCACCTGCAATCGTGTTACCAAGAGCGGATCCGATAGAGTACGAAGCGAGGTATAAGGCGGTTACGATTGCCGTTCGTTCATGCTGGACTGCAGCTTGGATCAAGGCTTGGGTGGGATAAGGGAATAAACCACCCGCGACACCAAGAACGACTTCGGCACCGACTAATCCAGCTAGTTGATGGGTTTCGGTTCCTCCTCTATACCTGTAGAGTAAACCGAAAGCGAGGACGAAGAGGAGTGTTCCGGCGACAGCGAAATATTTGAGGTGTCGGACGTATCGGACAATCACACCGACTACTACTCCGGTGATGACTGATACGAAAGAGTAGATGTTTTGAATCCATGTGGCTTGTTTTACCGGTCTATCTATCAGCTCTTATCTGATGAATTTGAGAAACGTACTGATTGAAAGCGACTCTCAAGGTGAAATAGAGGTAATCTCCCTGAGTATACCAAGCGGTATTTAACAAGAGCGCAACACAGAGAGCAGCAACAACCTGCCTATCCCTCAATATCCTAAAAGGCATCACAGGGTGTCTGGCGAACTTCATCTCCCAGACCACAAAAGCGGGAATACAAATAACAACCCCAATAACCAATGGAACGATAATATTGGGTGTAGACCACTGACTACCGTTCCCACCAGCTAGAGTGAGTGGGACGAGGATAAATGAAAAGATGGCGGCGATTAGGAGGAGACCTATCAGGTCGATTTGCCAGAAGAAATCGGCCCAGAGGTGGGCGGACATTAAGGATTTGACGGGTGAAGGGAGGTTTGCAAGAGCTCCGGATCGTTTGGCTCGGACTTCGGCAGAGATTAGGGTTATGAAGAGGGGGATTGCGATTACTGGGAAGATTATTCCGAACATTCCTGATTGTCAGCGACTAAGCTCACGAGGTCCGAAGGATCGAGTGGGGGAGGTTTGATAGGGCATAAGAGGCCATTCGTGGGAGGGTGAGAATTGGAACAGGTAGAGACCGGAAGTAAGAGGGAGCAAGAGCTTTGCGCAGACAAGCCAAGGAGCGTATAAAGAGGGGAGAAAGAAGACTAACCGATACCCCACTGCCAATTACTCTCCAGCAAAACTCTCTCGGTAATAAATCCAGCAACCCAGGTATTACTACAAATTAGCATCTGTCCATTGCCTGGGAGATGACGAGAGCAGAGAGAGGTGGGGGAACATACATAAGTGAAGGCCAGGCTGGGATGTATGAGAAAAATACTCTGTTTCGAAGTGAGGTAAGATCGGCGATGAGGACTTCTACTAGGACTGTCCATCAGCATTTTCTACATGACGGGGGAAGGAAAATCGGACGTACGCTGTACACCTGTGAAACCGAATTGATAGAGAACTGCGCCTCCTGCGAAACCGCTGACCTCTGTTCCGGTTGCCATTACAATCGTACCTATTATCAGTATCGATCACGTGAGGGATGGTATATGGTATGTAGATCGAACGTAGCGGATTGAGCATGGGCGAGATGGCCAAGAAGGAGCAGAAGAAGCACGAAGCATGGGAGTAGATAATGGAGGAGGAGAAGTAGAAGTAGATTCGAGATAACAAGTTAGAAGAGGAACTCACCGACAACATAGAATACACAACTGATCAACAAGATCGATACTCGTCCAAAATAATCACTAATCTTGGCATATGCAGGTTGAGCAGCGGCAGCTACGATCGCTCGAACAACGCTGACTGTGGAGATCTGGGCGGAAGCGCCAAAAGAAGAAGTCGCTTCTGATTGATAAGAGAACCGTGTGGAGCCATCAAGTCTAGTGGTCAGTCACGTATCCATGTAGGTATGGCCTTTGGCCCGCTCAAAATGATGATTGTATGAATAAGTCATACCCGTAAACATCTACATATTAGCTCATCTTGAGATAAGAGGGAGCAGACGTACAAGCAATCAAGAAGATGAAGAAAAATAAAACCCATTTATGCCATCCATTAAAGAATTCACCAATGATCTCGATCCGTCTGACTCCAGGCGATTTGTCTCCAAAAACAGTCCCATCCCCATCTTTCTCCCCTTCATGATGAGGCATAACTTGCTTGACATTCGGATATAGAGGTCCGGAACCATCCGTCGTCTCCCCAGGTACATTTGTTGGGTCATGTGATTGGACGCGGGTCGTGTTGGTCCCATCACTAGTTCTGCGAGTGAACAAACCCATTGAAATCTATCTTGAGGTGATGAATTAGTGGATTGCAAGGTTGACTCAACGGAGGAGTAGTTCTTATCAGATTGCTACGGCTGCGGGTCTAAACTTTTTACAGCCGTCAGCCGATAATTCAGAAAGTGGATGGTCAACGTCATCACCCTCTCGGAACTTGTTCTGCGCCTTCTTTCCCCCCTCTTCCAACCCAACACCCTGTGGAAGCTGACCACGAGGGTTTCAGGCAGAGGGCAGAGGGGAAAGGGAGACGTAAACCTCTTCGGGATTCATTATCAGATTACGTTTTTACCCTTCAGAAACCAGCCCTTTATTCATCGGCCGAATTCAGGAACGGTTGCATGATGACTCGGGATTAAACTGCATGTCTGTAGGTGAGTGGAGATGGTTGACAGTGATTTTCACATGGCGAGTGTATCGATATCGGATACTTCAAGAATCGTCAAGATGCAGAGGCGAGTGATGGGGGCGGGAATTTAGAGTTGGAGTTGTTTGACTTCAATCATTCGGTAATTGAGTAATCAAGCTAAAAAATCAGACGCCGTGAACACTGTTTCAACGACGCCATCTGAATGGCCGAATACTAAATATCAGTACTATTCGATGGGTGATGATTGAGTTGATACATCAATACGCCAAGCATGTTTGGAAAGATATCCGTACTAACACCCCCCAGTTACCTGCAAATTGAATTCGTTTACCCCTACTGATGAACTTGATCCCAATCTACACGTTACTCCGATTACAACAAAGGTGAGACCGATAGACTCTCCTATCACTAGGTGATCTCACTAGTGAATGGGAATGTATGAGATACACACCTCAACATGAAGGCGAGAAATATATATATACACATCAACTTATCACCTCGTTTCTATCAACAACAAAATCTACTGGCTAGACCCCCATCTCACACTCCTTTTTCTATCAATATACCGGCTGGTCCAATACAAAACCTCTCTTGACGAGACTCCAAAATACAAAAGCATCAATACAAAGGATGAACTCTACACCCACACCCGATTTGGAAATGATGGCGAAAGCTTATTTCAGCGATAAGATCGCTATTGCTCTTGGATCACAATTTATGGGGTACGTCCTCTTCTTCTCATTCCTTTCCCCTGCCCATCTTACCTCTCTCTCTGAATCGCATCTTCCTCTACTCCCCCCGGCTGTCTCCTCCAAGTCATCATAGTGAAGGTCTGACTCTGCCAGTGTACTCTGGGACGCAGTATTCATAGGAATCATATTCGGTCAAACCCTCAAATGGATCCCACACGCAACTAAAGACGCACTACATATCCGGCTCCTGGTGGTATGTAACCTCCTGTCACTGGGAATAAGCTAATAAGTAGGGTTTCGCGATCGTAGGTTGTTTAGCTGCTACTATCTAGTAAGTCTATCTCCCCCTCCTTTCTTCAGATATAATGCACATCAAGGTGACATGGTAGTACATGGAAAAATTTCTTCGAAGCGTTCGTATTGTTATTCGGGACTTTCCTAAGATTCGCATCGTGGGATCGTAAGTCCATCAGTCAACCCACGTCGAACCAGCTAATGGAAGACCTTGGACTATACACTTTATTCAATGGTTTGACGATCATTCCTATTGAGGTCGCATTCGCGGATAGAGCAATTAGGATCAATGGTAATAACAAGATCTTGGCGGCTGCACTATATTCTACCATGTACGTCCTTTTCCCCTGTCTGCGATTTTCCCTCATACTCGGTCCCCTACGCTGGGCTAGAGAAGTAAGGCAACGGAACTTAGGCTGACGGTTAGTCTCGCTACTACCACTTGTACGATTGGTTCACTCGTTACAACCAGAGGTCATACAATGTTTGACGGTACCCAAGTATGTCTCTCCCCCATCGTCTCCCTTATTTTTCCCTCATCTTCCCCCTGTCCCCTCTTCCCTCCCGCTTACATCTTGGGCTGATATGCTGACGAGCAGTTGATGGTCCATTTCTTCCTAGCTCAGGGGACAATCTGTGCAGCAATGCATCTCTCGGTGACTGCCGCTATAATTTACGGCCTAATGAAAAACAGGGAAGGATCAAGGCGAACAAACAGGATGGTCGATAAGATTATCATGTACGTCCACCCCTCTTCCATTGTACATAAGCTGATTAGTAGGATTACGTTGGAAGGTCAAATACCTGGTACTATCATGTATGTCCCCTCACCCAATCCCCAGAGCTGATGGGTAGTGCGATTATTGCGATTCTATTGGCGGCTACCAATCTTGGAAATCCATTTATCCCTTGGGTATTGTATGTCCCTTTATACCCAATCGTAATAACATAGGCTGATAGATAGGATCGTTCATCCCAAATTCTATATGATGGGTTGTCTTGGTATGTCACCTTTCTTCCCCCCGTTTGAATCATCCACTGACCGTGGCAGCGATGTTGAATACCCGACACTCATGGTCCCAAGAAGGTAGATTACACGAAGTACGGCATCCCCTTTCCCCCAACCGCCACATCCTAACAATCAGTCCACATCCAACGCCTCCCACCAAACACTTTCCTCAAACGACTCAAAAGGAGGTTTATCAGTCTCATCATCAACTCACCAAAGGATTTCAGTCCGAACCTCAGTCCAGATGTTTGATGATTTCACCGAGAAACCAAGTATCAAACCATCTACCTCTTCTACTTTCGGATCCGGCCTCGGCATCGTAGGGGGTGTGACGAGGGCGAAAAGTATATACGATGATATGAAGAGAGAGAGGGCTCAACTTAAACTTGAAAATGAGTTGATCAGGAGTGGAGCTTCTTTCGGACCTATTTTCAACGAGAGCAGCCTTGGGACAAAAATCAGTATGGTCTAGATTTCCTAGTCTGTACTTCGTGTACTAACAAGGGCTTGACGTGTTGCGCTGTGCGCTCAATTCCGTTCGGTTGTACTGTCGATCTATCTCCTGTAGAGCCCTGTAAAATACTGTATGCATCCACCCATTCCTGATCAAATCAGGTGATCCCAACGGAGTATCCCATCCTGACTCTCTCTCGCCTCCAATATCCGAATAGATCTCTCTCCATCTTCCACCGTACTCTGCCCACCTTCCAGCTCCATTGGTCCATACATATCGGCCAGTATCTTGTCGGCCGCACCACCCGTCTGAGGAGACATTCCATCCATCAAGAGTTCCGATAATTGTTCGTAAACGACTTTCAACCTCGCCAGCTCTTGGAAATTCAATCCGCTCGAAACGATCTGCCGGCATGTCTCGAGTTGGTCGCTTATAACACCTAGATCCAAGTTGTAGGCGTGAGAAGTGGTGTACAGCAACGAGATGACGATTTGATATCTCCAAGCAAGTGTGATCAAATCTCGGGGTGGAGTTGTAGATGTTTGATAGATCTCTAAAGCTTCTTGGGCGTACTTCCCCAGCTTGTCCACACGAGGTTCATCGGTGGATGTGATAGGGGCAGGTCGGTAGATCAGGCATAGAGCTTGAAGCGATAAAAGTCGAAGATACGTGTGACCGCCCTCGTCGAATTTTGGAGTAGACCATGAACTCCGCCATTTATGGATTTCTTCTTCAAAAGCTACTTGGTCGTCACCGGAGATACGCGACTGCGAATGAAGCTTTGAAGATATTCTGCCGAGAATGCGACATTGAGACGTCATAGCATTAGACGTTGAACTGAGGAAATCTCCATCTGACTCGGAAGGCAGCTATCGGTCAACATCGCGTCATGCATCAGACTGATGACGGTACTCACATCCGCATCCATGTCCGAATCGGCAACACTGAGTGGTCTCCCTAGACCGGCAGCAAGAGACCTGTCGAGGTTGTAGATCGTCCACCAAATCCTTTTCCGTAGTTCGATATCGGCCGGTGGTGAGGCTGTTTTCTTATGTAGCTGAAGACTAATGGCAGTCTGCATCGCAAGAGCGAGAATGTTGTGGGCGGTAGTTTCGGGGTGGAGACCGAGTAATACAGAGCAGAGCAGTGCCAGGTATGCTTGTATAGTGATCTGCAGTATGAGCTGAATCCCGGTTGGGTGTAGGCGAAAGCTCACCAAGTCCGTTTTGGATGTAGCTGCTGTCAAACTACGCATCGCCCTGTCTCTCAGGCTTTGAGAGGTACCACTCTCCATTTCTCCATTTTGTTCGCATAGATATGCTCCGACGCTGGTGATCACCAAGACCGAAAATTCCTTCCGTTGATCGGCCAAGCCCGCACCTGACTCCTGCTCCGCTGTATGTATCTGTAGATCCACCATAAACTCCCCTCGATCCAAGAACGGGTATCGTACATGGTAGGCATCGAAAAATGCTGTAGCCGCCGTTTGAAGTGCTTCGAGACTCGGAAGGGGATGTGAATGACTCGAAAGGTGGGTGGGCTCGAGATCAGGTTGAGCTTCAATGCCTAAGATAGTCTGGGCGAAACCGGAGTAGTATCTCTCGACGTCTGCTGGTGGGTGGGGGAATGTTGAGGAGCCGCCATGCGGAGCGTGGTCGTGGTTGACGGGTGTGGATGTATGTGCGAGTTGAGCTTCTAGTTCGGCAACTCGCTGTTGTGCTATGTGGAGCTCGTTGGTTGTTCTGCTCTGTTCGTTCTTGAGGTTGACCACGAGTCTAGCGGTCAGCCTTACTATAATTCGTCGATGTAATTGACCTACCCGGCGGTAGCTGGACTGATCTCAAAAACACAAGGCGTATCAGCCTTCCAACACCCCGCACACCTCGGCCTTGCATTGTCACATTTCCTCTTGATCCGATGACACCTCACACAAGCCTGATTAGCAGTCGCGGCCGGATGTACATAGACTACTCCCGACCTCCAATCTCCCGCCGAATCCTCGTATTCCGCGACAGTAGCTTCGTTGATGATGTTTGCTAAATCAATGTTGTTGACCGAAGCGTGTGATCTTGCCTTTTTACGTGGTGGAGGTTGATCCATTTCTGCAGCTGCTTGTTGAGTATCGAAAAACCGCAGGTCATCAGTAGACTCGTCTACTTGGTAATGGCTGTCTGTTGTCCATTGTTGATGTGCTCCGTTGCGTTCGGATGATTCCTGTTGTTGATGATTGGATTGGTTTGCCGGATCATCTAATAATTCCGGTGCTATTTGTAGCTGCTGTTGATGTTGATGTTGATCATCTTGCCCGAGTGCTGCAGATAGGGTTGATATAGATGGTAGATTATAGGACATTGTTGATAGTTGATTGATAGAAGCGGGAAGTGCCGCATTGAATGGGTATACTGTAGAGTACACACTCTAACCAAAAGGAGTGATCGGTTACATCCGGATCTCCTATACTCCCCTTTAACCGGTATTCAATGATAAGGCGTCAGTATTCAAAGGGGGCATTCGACTCAAATAGCACATGTATATACTCACCAGATTATCAGCGAAAACACCTCGAATCCAACACATCTTCCGACATCTATCATCATCGTCAACAGTCACACTATATCCCTTTCGAAAACAGATCTCAGTGAGAGCCAATTCTACAATGTCGGTAGACAAACCACTCGAGATCCTCCTCGTCGGCCTGGGGTCCATGGGCTCAATCTATGCCCACATTCTAGAGAAGGTAAGGACTAAACGCCGAATAGTGCTCATAAGTAGACCGGTAAAGCTAGGGTCACAGCTGTCGCTCGATCAAATTACGCTTTATACACCGAGCAGGGTGTTACTATCGACAGGACGGATGTTGAGGTTATTGAAGGCTGGAGACCTTACAGGGGTAAGTCGATCACTCTCAACGTTGAAATACGCTCATAAGATAGTGGTCAAGTCGCAAGAGGAAGCACTAGCCTCAGGACAGGTATACGACTACTGCCTACTCACAACAAAGTGTCTGCCCGACATAGCCCCGAATCACAAACTCCTCGCTCCGGCCCTCGCTTCGAAACAGATCAAGTCATATGCCCTAATCCAGAATGGCTTGGACATTGAGAAAGATACCTACGCAGCCCTGCAAGAGAATGGACAAGTGGAGGATGTGCCTATCGTTACTGCCGCTGCTTGGATTGGATTGATGACTAGTCCAGATGGGAAACGGATTATCTGGGCCGGTCCACGGGTATGTCCCGAGGTCATTCTGTTTGGTGTTGTATATCTGATATATAGGGAGGAGGATTCACTGCTTTGGGAGCATACCCACCTCCAGCCCAGAATGCTTCGACCGCAGCCGCCGAGAAGGGACGAAAGGCAGCCATCACTTTCGCCAAGTTACTGGAAGAAGGCGGACATACGGTCGAAGTGACGGAAAGGATGGATGCCGTTCGGTATCAAAAGGTAAGCTGGTTTATCTCTGTCCAGGACCATGAGTTGACAACCAGAATGTCTGGAATTGTACCTGGTCCTCGGTCGAAGGTCTTACTCGGGCGACTCCTGAATTCTTTGCTGTCCTCCCTAAAGAACTACAACAGCAAGTCAAATTGCTTATTCGTGAGATCGTAGGTGTCGGCTTCCGGACTGGATTATTGGAGACTGGATCGCCGCTATATCCAATGGGAGGGAAGATTGGCACGGAGGAAGAGCAATGTGCTGCCGCTTTCGATGTGGTGAGTCACTCGCCCCTTTAAGACCTCTTTTCTGTAATGTGCTGATGGGCAGGTGACTGCGCTGTCTCTGGAGAAAGTGAATGCGGGTCAAGCATCTCATAAAATGTCTCTCCTCATTGATGTGGAGATGGGCAGACCTATCGAGGCTGAGGTACGTACACTCTCTAGACGAGAGGATTGTGACTGACAAATAGGTGATAGTAGGAGCCGTAGTCCGTATAGCTCAAAAGCATAACATCCCAGTCCCACTTCTAGAATATACATACGCGCTTCTCAAAGCTCTACAGGGGTATCTAGCGCATCAGCAGGAGTTGAAGAGGGAGTCATAGCATAGATATAGATAAAACAGCATAAAAGAGACCGGCTATTCGGCATGACGCGATGAATCAACTTAAACTGGATTTACGGTTTACAATCCTTGGCTTCTTGTCCATCATACTATCATGCCGCGCCCATCATACGAGGAGCATAGGGCTCGGAAGAGGAGACAGAGCTTCGAGTATTCATACCAGACTGATATAGGGGAACCAAGCTAATGAGTTAGGAGCGAGACAGATGCAGGTTCCTTGGCATCCTTCACAACACACCAATCAACATCTTCTTTCCAGCCACCATACACCTACGCCTCTTCGCCCCGCTTGACAGTCCCGAGACAACGTACGCTATCTTCAACATCAGCATCATCATCCACCTCACCCAGACTTCAATCTTTCTTCCCACCCCCAGCTCCGAGAGTACAGAACCCCTCTCTCCTCAGTGTAGGGATAGACGAAGCTACTCGGAAAAGACGTGAAGCTAGGCGTCAAAGGAGAGAAGAAAGGGAGAGGAAGAGCACGTTGAAAGGGGAAGAATATGATACGAGACTGCGGAGGGTTGTTAGGTGGATCTCTAAGAAAGGGTGGAGGGGGCGGAGTATGGGGCTAGCTGCTATGGTGTGGTTGTTGCTGCGGTGGCAGATGGAACAGGATAGGCTGGGGCGTAAGTCGTCTTAATTCTCCATCACTCCGCTCTGATTTGGGTCAGGGGTGCTAATAGAAAGAACACCTGACGTTACACCGCTATCAATTCGAAAATATCATGACGAGAATTCCATACCTCGGACACACGCTCATAGGCTTATCGGACCGTAGATTCCTGACTCTACTCGTCTTCCTAAACGCGGTTGGTGAGAATGCTCTATGGTACGGCCCAATCATTGAATGGATCCGTATACAAGGGCGAGTGGGCGGTAGGAGCTGGAGATCGCAAGTGAGTCCCTTCGACCCTATCACCGACGACCGAGGCTAACGAGAAGGTCATAGCAGCAATATCGATTATACTAGCACCTGCCTTCTTCCTCTCATCGACTGAGCATATTATGTGAGCAGTCCAGCATGAGGTCCGAGAGGAGATGAGCTGATATATAGCTCCTCTCAGATCCCACTCGGTTTATGCGCGCGTGCGCTACTTTTTCTCACAAACGGCCACGACCAACGCGCCCTCGATGCAATTTTCCTAGCGACTGTGCTAGACTTCCGCTGGGGTCTATCCTTACCCGTCATCCTCACTTTCAGTATAGCTCGCTGTTTCGCCCGAGGACCTGTACAGGGGTAGGTCAATATCCTTCTCGACCAAAAGTCGATACTGACAATACAGAGCTTGGCCACTGATCCACTTTCTCATTTCGCCTTTCAAAATTTTTGTTCTGAAGAGTTTTGTCGTACGGACTTTTAGCAGGACCTTCTGGCCTCTTCCCCGGGATGGGTTCATGGTCAAGTGGATCTTCGATGCTATGCTCAAGAAGAATGAGCTCTGTACTCCGCATAATCCCAACCTATGGTGTGCGACCAACATCGTCTTCCGATGGACATCCTGGCTTTCGGCGACAACTATTAATACGGTACGAAACCTGGTTCACTCCAACACCAAGCTGATAAACAGATGAGTTCAACATTGATCTTGATTATCCTGACCCTAATCCTCGGAATTCTCTTCTACGCGGCCTACTCGACCTCACCGGCCCCTGCTCCCACTGTCCAGCCAGGAGCCATCATCCTCCCTATCGCACTATTTACTTCCTCCCTCACTCTCGTCCTCCTTCTTCCGAACATCAGCCCGGAAGCGCTTGTGGTACCTCTACTCCCGTTGAGCTTGATGAGCTGTATGAGGGGTGGGAAAGATGATCTGGGTGATGGAGCCGAGTGGGAGTGGACCGTGTTGCTTCATACAGTGGTTACTTCCTAGTGAGTACTCCTTTCATCAGTGGGAAGGATGACTGATGGTACAGTCTGGCTGCTACCGGCCATGCTGGAGCTCGAACGTTTGGTGTACCCGCTCTCGCTATTTGGAACTACCTTCTCTCAAGCCGGAATCCGTCAAAGGATATCTCGAGCCTGCGCAAGAATCGAGAAGTGAGCTTTGCACACCGCGGCGAATGATCTGAGCTGACTCGTAGACTATAGAGGTGGTCTGTATGGGCTTATATGCCCTCACGTTTCTCGTCTCGACTTCACGCATTCCACTCTGGCAAGAGGGGTGGTGCGTCCTAGTCTTTGGGGTGCTGGTGGCTGCTTGGATGTGGGGCGCTTCCACACTGTATTTGACCGCATGGGCTTCTGGCTTCCTAGGTCGTAGAGACTTCTGACCTGTAAATGATAGATCATGACTACCTGATGCATTTGTATAGACGCTCTTATTGTTATGTTCTACTTATACAAAATCTGTAACTACCAAACCTCTCAATCACTCAACCCCGACCACAACCCTAGAACAAACTATCAGAAACCTTCTGACCCAAAGTCCTAGGCGCCTCCGCCCTCTGCTGCTCACAAGCAATCGTATAAGCTTCAATCTCCGCCACATCCGAAACGTAATCAAGTGTCTCTCCCTTCTTGTACAAGACAAATGCCTTTTTCCTAATGACAGTATCCCAAAGCTTGGAACCAATGTAGATGGCAGCGAAAATGAATCCTGATCCATAGGCGAAGACGAATGTGGGTGCGTCCCATGAATCGGGCATGAATACTCCATAACCGCTATTATGTTAGTTTACGTCAGAGATGGGAGAGGGGAGGACTTACTTGAAGATAAAGATGATTGGAGCCCAGATTACTAACCACCATCCTGATAATGGTTGCAGTCTGCCTTTGACGGGTAGGATGTCGGTTTTGAGTAAGTTCTGGACTTTGAGACCGTGTCTGAATCGTAGGTAGATACTGAAAGTCAGCTCTTGCTCTCTGCTCACGTGAGAGTGAATTGGACTTACAATCCAATACCAGCCCAATTGATCAATTGAGCAGAACCGACCAGAGAGATCCACCAATCCAGGAACTTGACTGCGGTAGATGAGAGCGAGAGGTAGGAGAGACATCCGACGGCTAGGACGAACAAGACCGATACCCAGGGAACACCATTTTTGTTTACTCGACCCAAGATCTTGGGTGCTTGACCTTTTTGGGACATACCAAACATAGCTCTCGAAGCTGTAAAGACAAACGAGTTGGTAGTTGAGAAGATCGAGACCAAAATTAAAGCGTTGATTAGGGAAGGTAGGAATGGGATTTGGAGACGGTTCATTGCTAGTCTATTAGCTTCATCTTGTCAAAGAAGAAGGAAAGGGCATACAGATGATGTAAGGAGATTTGGCTGCTCCTGGGGCGCCATTTGCGATAGCCCCAAGGAGGTTTGGATCATCTGAAGCAGATACTATTCCGACGCAGAGCGCTCCGGTAAGGTAAAAGAATACGATTCGGTAAATAATAGAGTTGAAGGCGGGAGGTAAGACTCGTCGAGGGTTCTTGATTTCACCAGACATCATTGAGATATAATCAGGTCCGACCACACTGTATATCAGCTTTATATCTTGTAATCAGGAAGGGGGCTTACGCGAAACAAGACCAAATGACAGTATCGAAAATACCCCTCAATACCTCCAATCCAGACCCTGTGCCGAAAGGTCCAGGCATCTTCCAAAACCTGAATCCATATTTGTCTTTCAAAGGATTACCTCCAACCATGGTAACGAATGTATAAAGAGTTAAACCAATCATGAGTAGAACTTTGGTGATTGAGATCCAGAATTCGATTTCACCGAACCACCTAACAGAGTAGAGTTGAATAGCGGCCAAAGCGACTAGAGTTGCTGAGATACAGATTGCTGGGTGTAGGGAATCGGTCCAATATTCCACGATGACGTTGATTGCTGTTAATTCGAAGCAGACCAAAGCGAGTTGGGCAACGACGAACTAATATCAGTCACTTCCTTCTTGCAAAATAGTATTGACGTACATTCCAACCGAGGGCCATTGAGAATGATTTCTCGACATATCGGTTTGCGTAGGTAACGAATCCACCATCAACAGGAATGAGGGTAGCGATTTCAATCAAACAGTTTGACCCGGCAAAGATGGATGCGGACCAGATTGCGATACCAATAATCAATCCAAGGGGACCAGCTTTCGTGAGTGGTCCACCAATGGATACGAATAATGCAGCTCCAATTGCTGTCCGTCAGCACATATACATATTCACATTGATAATGGGACTCACCTCCAGAGATGGCAATAAGCTGGACATGTCGCATTCGAAGACCCCTAAATATCAATATATGAATAGACTATGACCACGGGGCTCAAACTCACCTATGGGCATCATTCGCAAGAATAGCCATTTCAGTTTCCGTAGGCGAGATCGTTACTTGATCCTGAACGACATCTTTCGAATCCCCATCCATCTCATGTAAATCTTTAACTTCGCTCATTATTGTCGTACTAGATATTGAGAGGGATGAAATTGAGAGGAGAACCAAGACGGTGGGGGCTATAAGTACAAGTCAGCTATCTCTCCTCCTGATAGGGTATAGGCAATCAATTGGCTTCCACTGGTTTCGTACTAGGCGACAACTACTTTGACCCCGCAAGCAAGCTCTAAGCGAAGTTTTGATTTCCTAGGGCTTGGTCTTGGCATTCGGATTCATACTCTCCATGAGGGGTGAGATGTATCTAAGCGAGGTCATTTGACCTGTCTAATTCCAATCAGGCACCCGACCGTATTCTCTCGGCGCTTCTGACAACCTCTTTCCCCCTTCTGTTTTGATGGTAGATTCTAAGCGAGGTGGTGCTGCCCTGCCAGATTTGACGTTCTTGAGCTCGCTTGGAATGATATGAAATGGGTGCCCCGTGATTCCCCGAATATCTGACCTTTTCTGTCATCCGGGGAGGAGGTTGTTTGTGACGTGATTCGAGACAACGGTATCTTGACCCGAGCTGTATGTGCAGTGGGGAGCGGTCCAGAGTTGAATGACATGTACCGTCTATCTCGAGGTAAGCGAGTTGCTGAGAGGTCGTCTCGCGGTAGCGACTATCGTTGAGCTGAATGAGGCTGATCGATGTACGATTCAAGGACGCTGGAGAGTCGTCGGGTGATGCTGGTCGCAGTCACAGAGAGGGAGGGACTTGACCGTGTGCCATATATCGTTTTCATACTCCACCCCATTCACGGATATCGATGAAGTGCTGGTAGACCTGTTTCAATCCTGACGTTTCCCCTTTATTTTCCCTTCTTCATTGTCATCCATCTTAGCTCCTCGCATGCGCATGTCCCGTGTGCAAAACTCTGCTGATAATGGTGACGCAGGCAGGCCATATCCACTCCCCTGGGCCATACATCTTTTGGCGAGACTGGATGTGCTGAATATGGGCACCACGAATTACCACGTGTAGAAATTCAGGAACGATGATCCGGAAATGACGGAATTCGATTCCAGCAACTTTTTGGGTACTTGTGATAGATGGTATATAGCCACTACGCGCAGGCATTCAACCTCAGAGCCCCAATCTCGACGGATAGAGAGTCATGGTGTAGATGTGCTGTCGTCTGGAGAGGTTGGCGCCAGGAGGAATGCATGATATAGAGAATAAGTGGTTTGGGAGATGGATTCTCGGCGATCGATCGATTAATCGAAGTTGTCATCAGAATATTCCGTCTACTATCTTACTCTTGTACTTTACTCATATCTCTTCAAATGTCTGCAAGTCTATTCCCAAGTAAGCATCTCCATCTCTGCCGCCGAATATGAGCTGATATATCAGTCGGAAACGTTCCATCGGGATCGAAACCTAGGATTATAAGGGATAGTCATGAGCTTGAAACTGTTTCTGTCGGAGAGGTGATAGCCCCCTTGAATGATTATTGCTTATTATGGGATGAGGTATGTTACTTGTGATGCCAAGCTGTTGTGCTGATAAGCAGGATTGCCTGCCGCCTTCACAGCTTGAACCGTAAGCCATTAAGCAATCGATCGGTGGTGGCTAATGTACAGGTGGAGACATGAAGGTGATGAATTATGTGATGAGGTCGTACGGACATTGGATTTGAAACCAGGGCAAGATGGATTACAGAAGCTATTAGATCGTCTAGAGGCGGGAGAAGTAGAAGAACCAATACGGCGTTTCTGGAATGAGGTATGTCTTCTCCCAAAGACCAAAGACCCACCAAGTTGCTGAACATCGGCAGATATCAATCGAACCGCCATCGGGCGTTACTGCTTTCCCCTCCCGATCCCCATCTACTCCATTAACCGAAAACGAAACCCGCCCAGCATTCTCTATCCCAAATTACCGCCCACCACCAACAGTTTCAGAGGGTCAAGCGGTATTCTGGCGATATTCATCACAGATCTTTTCGGCATTATTGCATTTCAGTTTAGCTGGAGGGTTCTCTGCGGCTAGGGTGGTTGGGGTATTGAGGGAGACGAGTTATTTGACGGGTGAAGCTAGGGATCAGACTTATAGGAGGTTATTGGAGACTACACAGGCTATCATGGATTATATGGTGTGTCCCCTTCATCGACCTTGGAATCTTGAAAGCTAATGATTAGAATGATCTAACGCCAATCACTGGCCAAGGTTGGAAGAGCGCAGTGAGGGTGCGGATGTTACATGCCACCGTCCGGGTCCGGATAGCAGCAAAGAAAGGGATGAAGAATGTATACGATCATAAAGTGGATGGAATCCCGATCAATCAAGAGTACGTCCCACGTTGCGACGATGGCTGATGGTAGGGATATGATCGCTACCCTTGGATCATTTGCTATTGCCCCTTTATGGTCATTACGGAGATTGGGTATACATCTCACGGACGAAGAGGAATTGGCGTATGTCAGTGTCTGGCGTCATATCGGGTACGTTCAATTTCAATCCTGCTTCGTGACGCGCTGATGAATAGGTACTACCTCGGTATATCCCCAGCTAGGCTATCACACTACTATTCCAACGTATCCCTCGCATCAAAGTTATTCGCCTGTAATACAATGCACCTCTTCTCAGAAGATTTCACCACTTCCGACCATCGTTCCACAGCCACCTACCGCCTGCTCTCAGCAGTCTGTGACCGGCCCCCAATCCGCACGAATGTCGATCATCATCTCGCCATTTCCAGATTCCTACTCGGGCAAGGATTAGCAAATAGGCTAGCTATTCCCCGAACAACATTGAAACGGAGGATGAGATTAGCAATAGCAAGAGGAATCGATCAGGTGCTGGTTACGTTTGGAAGGTGGTATACCCCAAGATGGGAGATTGAAAGGGTCGCCATTACCCGGATGTTACTGCTTATGATCATCTGCTGGCACCTGGGAGTGAAACGGACAAAATTTACAATCAAAGCTTTCGGAGATGATATGGGTCATGCTGAGCATTCCGACGCTGCTGCGGACAAGGAGAAAGGGGAGGTTGAGGATGTTGATAAAGAGGAATTAGATCCTGAAGTCAAGATGGGACCTGTAGCTGGTAAAGCTATTATTGGGAGATGGAAGTGGTTGATTGGGGAGATGGTTGGTGTACTTGCTGGAGGCACTGTGCTGGTGGGTGCGGGATCTTGGTTCCTTTATACGACTACATTTAGATAAGATCACGAGCTATTATGCATGATCCGATACATGTGCGATGTTGCAATGGTCGACACCGCTAGACAAATCTCAGATCGCTGGGCGTGGCGATGATGTAGCAATCTGGGATCATGTTGTCGAGTGCTAAGAGTGTGCACATTCTCGTGATTCAGTCGCCGTGAGCAAGCATGATATCAATTCATCAAATGATATGACTATTTTACCAATTCCAAATCTATGCACATCTATACCTCTACCAATCTCCCTCGGCCCCTTAAACAGCCTTGCCGTACTTGGCCAACTGCTTCTTTGTGCTCTCCTCACTGCTCTGCCTAATAGCCCAGGTGAACTCGTAGGTCTTGGCGGCATCTTCGTAAGTAGAAAGGATCTCGGGGTTCTCTCCTCCCTCGATCTGGTCATTAGCTGCCAATCTCACAGATTCGGAAGGCAAGCTTGACGTACGGTGTCGATGAAGTGGTTCATCTCGGTCTGGTAGGGATCATCTCCGGGAGTGGGGATGACTTCGTACTCGTCAGATCCAGGTCTTCGGACGTGTAGCTGGGGTTCTCCGTATGGGTCTACCAAGCTATATATCAGCTTTGGAATTCAACGTAGGCCCATAAGCTTACACAAGTTGGTACTAAGCGTCAGTAGAGGTCATTCAACAAGTAGAGGGGTGGACTTACACCATCAGCGTAAACCTGCAACTCGATGGAGTAGTTGACTCCGTGAAGAGCGATGGCATGCAACAAAGATCCAACAGCTCCGTTTGTGTATTTCCTATCTCATCAGCTTGTGCCCTCCAAGGCGAAAGTAGCTTACCAGTTGGCAGAAGTAGCTCGGGGGATTCGCTGTTCATCGGGAATAACGGATTCATCAAAGTTCTTCTTGCTCAAAACACCGGGCTTCTCGTGAGCCTCGACTGCGTGGGCACTGGGTCTTAGCTCTGCACTGTAGGTTGATAGCGGTGGCTCACGAGACAGATTCGATATCGATGTCACCACCGATGTATCGCGACAAGTCACCTACAGGGTTAGCTCTTGACTGCAAAGGGCGATACTGAGCTTACAGATGTGAGTAGCCTGCTCAATGACGGGTCCCTGGACCTTGCTCTTGTTCCACCAATCCTGCTCATCAGCCCTTGTTCAACAAGTGACGAGAAACATACGGTCTTGATGGCGAGCTCGTAAGCGACAACGTATTTACCCATGGTGGCCATGCTGGAAAATTAGCTTACCCAACGACCGAGATTAATAAGCTCACACAGTGAGGTTGTTGTCCTCGATGATCTTCTTCATCATCTTGACGGCAGAGAGGTATCGGAGAACGTATCTGATCATTAGCTTGTGGCTATGAGTAGACAGGGAGACGTACCCAATGGAGACATTTCCCTTGTGCTTCTTGAGCATCTCTCCGACCTTTTTAGCCTCTTCGATACTCTTCTCGGCCTCTGATCCAGTAGCAACTGGCTTCTCCAAGAAGATGTGGGCATCGGGGAAGAGCTGGTCAAGCTGAACTTCAATATCGTTGAAGCTCTGCAAACCACCTCGGAATTGAGGAGGGGTAGCAACAAAGATGGCCCTAAAGGTTAACTTCGATCCATGCCAAGAGATCGAAATCACTCACTTGGGGGTCTTCAACTCTCCAGCATCGACCTTGGTCTTGAAGTCGGCGATGGAAGAGAGAATGACAGTGTTCTCATAGGCAGCCATGATCTTTGGGTCTGCCAATTTCTGCTTCAAACAAGCCTCAGCCCTAGGTGGGTCTACCTCGATGATTGCCTGGACGCGTAATCGATCGCCAACACGGGTTTCCAATCGCCTAGAAATGTTCCATGGTCCTAAAATTCAATCAGTCACTGTCATATCGGTGGTCACTATCAACATACCTTCATCTGTACCGAACATAGCCTGGCGCACGTGTCAGCTTTTTTAGTCGATAAGATGATCTAATCAAGATCTTGCTCACGAAACCAGCGCCGATCATGATGGCGTTGAAATCTCCTGTACTGATTTTGTCAGCTAATACATTTTGACGGGCTGAGGATGACTGACGCTCCATTGCCGTTTCCTGTAATCTTGTCGATGATACCAGTCATTGTTGTTATATGTATGATAGAATGTAAGAACAGGCTGTGTCTTCTATCGAAATCTTGTAGTCTCTGAAATCGGACAAATATACTGGGGAATGACGCGATCGGGTACCTGAATAATCTAGATCGGCCGATCAAAACGTGCGCTGAATCAGCCAACAGCCATAGCTTAAAGTCACATGGGCATAACAGATAGATATACATGCTAGAATCCCAAAGCTAAAGCTATCTACAGATCTATGCAAAGTGAGCAGAGAAATCATATGTTCCCTTTGTCTTTTTACCCTTTCCATTCGACACAGGTGCAGGTGCGGCAGAAGCTGCCTTTTTGATTGGTGCAGCCTCCTTGACAGGTGACTTGACGGTAGCGGTGATAGCACTCTTGACCTGACCGTTCCTATCACGCTTCAAGATACTCTTGACTTCCTTCTCCGACTCGGTACCACCAGTAGCTCCAAGCTTGCCTCCGAAAGAAACTCGTTTATGGGTACGGGGTTTCTTCTTTTCGCCAGGTGAAGCGACGGGATCGGCTTTACGCTTGAGTTTTCGGGATACAGGCTCGGGCTCGGGCTCGGATTCTTCTTCCTCTTCCTCCTCTTCTTCCTCGCCTTCGGAGGCAGACTCGACTTCAAAGTCGGCTCCCTCGATAACCTCCTCGTCGGAATCAAGATCATCGACTTCCAACTCTTCATCCTCCTCATCTCCATCCTCCTCTTCATCATCATCATCCTCGTCCTCGTCGTCCGAAGGAGCGAGACCCGCAGTGTAGTCGTCATCTAGGATGATCTCTCGAACATCGACTTCACCACCCTTGAACCTGATGACTCCCTTGCCGACTTTACGCATATCCTTACGTGACGAGCATGCCTCCAAGACTGCCGTCATGTCGGGCTGACTAGAGTTGTCAATGTCCATGTCTGAGGCACCGGAAGCTTTGGGTGTAGAGTAGTATGGGAAGGTGTTCTGGGCCCAGTCTCGGACAACATATTTGGCGGCAGATTCAAGATCGAGACCAGAGTGCTGACTGTCAGCTAGGATCAATGGATAGACCGCAGAGACTCACTTTTCGCATTCGACCGGTTGACCTAGCTACTTCCGTCAAGAACGCTGTTGTGTCACCCTCGGTGAAGTATGGGATGTTGTAAGCCACCATGAGATCCTGAGCGTTTGATCTTGAGACAATGTAGTCGGCTATCTATTAGCCCCCATCTTTAAGTGAGTGTGCAGAACGTACCAAGAGGAATGATGTCTTTGATCCTGTCGACCCTACCCAAGTTCCGTCTCAGAAGATCGGCAGTCATTTTCTGCTCCATCTGATCCCATTTGGCCAACTTGGCTTCATCCATCTCTGCATCCTCGTCCTCGTCCTCTTCATCTTCCTCCTCGTCTTCCTCGTCATCAGCAAAGTCCCATCCGGGAGTATCAATGATTCTGATTCCCTGACCATTGTGCTCAATTCGAGTCTCGCTGGGCATCTTGGTGGTTGGCTGAGGGTTCTTGGAAGCAGCGTTCAAAGCGAGAACGGGCGCGGTTTCGTGATGCTTTGCCTTGGCGGGTAAGAGGGAGTTGAGTACACTGGTCTTTCCGACATTTGGTAGACCCATCAAGGCGACTGCCAAGTCTTCGCCCTTCTCGGCGGGCTTGAGCTTTGAGAGGTACTCTAACAGCTCGGTCTTGCCGAGAATGACGGTGGGCTCGATGTGTTGCGTGGAGGTCGATGCTCGAGCAACGGGTAAGACGGACTTGAACAAGAAGGTTGGTAGCGAGATGGTCTTGAGCCAAAACTGTAATGTTTCTTTGGGTACACGGTCTACGAGTCAGCTTCTACTAGAGTCGGTTGAGTATGAGCTTACCAATCTTGTTGACAAGCAAGACAATCTTTCCTCCGGCCTCTTGGACGAGATCCTCGATAAATTTACTCCTTCCTCCAGCAATATCCCTCGCATCAACGACCTGAACAACAACATCCGCCTTGTCCAAAACTTCCTGAAGAGTAGTGAGGGAAGTATCGATCAACTCGGGAATATCGACATCCTCCTCTTCCTCTACGACAGGAGCAGCAGCCTTGGATTTGGTACGGCTCGTGACGGTTGCGTCGTGGATTGATTGAATACCGGGTGTTTCATCTTCTTCTGGACTTTGGGCTCTTGGCTGTCCTTTCGATGCTTCCTTCCTGGCAATCCTGGCCTCTTCTTCCTGGGAAGTCAGCTCGAGTCCGGCTCGAACGAAATGCAAGACTGACCTGTCGCTTCTCAGCTGCCATTTCCGCCAGAACCTTGTCCTTGTGGATGAAGGAGTTGGGGATTCCGGGATCAGCCTTCTTCTCTGCGACTTGTCAGCATATCTTTTAGAACACGCCAAAAGTAAGCATCAATTCCTGTACGTACTTGACTTCCAGGTTACATCCTTCTTGCTCGCTTTTCGCTCCTTCTTTTTATGTTCAGCAACATGTTTCGAGATCTTCTTCTTATCTCGAGTGTTTTGACGATTCGAGGTCTCTGGTAATTATCAGCATCATCTCCACATCTGATGAGCAGTGAACGTACTCTTTCTGATCCTTGGCATTGTTACTAGGTGATATAGTGTATTAGTGGTATTAGTTGATTGAATATTTCTGAAATCTTGAGTAACCTCCACTTGTAGTAACGGGAGTATAAATGTGCCACTTCTATACAATGTAAAAGGGGAGTATCAGTTAAGTTACCGTTGTTTATACGCGACTGACTTTATGAAATGAACGTCATTCAACCATCAACAAACACCAAGTATAGGTATAGGTATCATGGTCATGGCAACGCCAGGCTGGCAGACCGAAGAGCTAGTAGAGGAATGGGTAGAGTCATCACCATCTCCACCGCCAACGACATTACCCAAATCCTTTCCTGCTAAATCACTACCACGCAATGTCGACTCGGTACATGCCAAACGAGGATCATTACGAGGACTAGGACATGCACCCGCCCGAGGACTACCCACGTCGAGGTCAAGCTCTTCTGTGGACGAGACTGCCAAAATGATGGCCAAAAGGGATGTTTCTGGACTGCTCTCGCCCCCATCATCAAGATCGTCCTCGGAGGAAGTGGAACAAGCTCAAGTCGCCGAAGGAAGTGGAACTGTCGCTGGACCTGGAACGTTCTTGGTAAAGGATGGAGTAGATGATGATAGAGGGAAACATCTGTTGAGGAATCAGGCAAAGAGCAAGGATATATTCGGGGCTTTACCGCTAGAAAGGATGTTTAGACCGCCATCGCCCCCGCCAGCACCTGTTGTACCCGAACCAGCACCCATCGCTCTAGTCTCGCCTCCTATCGCAGATGGTCACAATCGCCGTACATCCCATCAATATGCTCCTGCGAATCCAAGTCGGCTATGCAAGTCGATCACACCGTCCAATTGTTCTTCGAGCTTTACCGATCCATCGCAAGCGCTCGGGCCTGGTTCGCAGGCTAACGAATCGCTCGTAGAGGAAGACTCGGTGTTGCAAGATGAGACGGCACCCCAAGGGGAATACACCACCACCGAGAGCCATCCCCTCGCTCAGTCGACTACGCCACGTTACTCGCCTGCTCGTCAAGATGAAAGCCCTACATTACCACAATCCGAGTTCTCTTTCACTTACGAGCCACCTTCCCAGACGGGCGGCCGGCCAGCTTTCGATCCCAATGAGATCTCGCATTCGACCGTACATGGTGGACGTCACCCAGAGAGAAGTGGTCAGGATCTACGCCTCTTCAGATCAACATACGATACCTATACCCGAGATCACCTATCCGCCTTAGTCGATTCAATCGCAATAGAAAAATCCGCTTCCCAATCCCCATCCCGCGGAAATGAATCCGCCGAAGAGCATTCTCCAATGTCATCTTCACTGTCGGATGAGCAGAGTGGTTCAAGAGAGTCAGGATCTACGTCAGCTTCTG
Organism: Vishniacozyma victoriae; assembly: GCA_017654735.1. Lineage (NCBI taxonomy): Eukaryota > Fungi > Basidiomycota > Tremellomycetes > Tremellales > Bulleribasidiaceae > Vishniacozyma > Vishniacozyma victoriae. Next base: position 4,291,778 of record JADPYG010000088.1, read on the forward strand.
ATATGAGGAGCAATAAGAGGCTGAGGATGAGTCCAGAGAGTCCACCTGGACGGGCACCTATCACGGATTGGGGCGCTCAGGGGATGATGATGATGAACAAGATCAGGATAGCTCCCGAGAGCATGACCAGTGCTAGTCGCAGCCGGACGACGGATAATAGTAGTCAGCGTGAGTGATGTTTCCCCCATGATACGCGCTAGAGCTGACCAAGTAGGAAACGAAGCGACTATCGATTACCGTGCATCTCCTACACCGCCATTAGACCTCGTACCATCGACCAAGCCTGGTAGACAGACACACCGATCCAACCCATCAACCACTTCTTCTGGCTACTTGCGAGCTGCTGAAGACTTGATGGCTAAAATCAAATGTCGAGTTGTCTCCGAGTCTGGTTCAAATTCCGATTCACCCGTAAACAGGATACGCCAAGCGCTTTCCGAGACGGACGATAACGCTTTCGCCTCTAGTGAGGCCGAGACGGATTCGGTCGACCGAAAAGGGAAAAGTAGGGCGAAGCCACGAACAGGACCTAGTCCAAGAAGGATGTTGAGAAGATTGAGTGCAAGTGAGGAAATCAGGCGGATTGAAGAAGAGACAAGCGAGAGCGAAGAGGAAAGCGAGGTCCGAGGTGGTCAACAGTCACTTGACCGATCGGCTAGATTCAGCAATCACGAGAAAGAAAACGGTGCGCCCTCTCCGACCCGACTCGGCTACAACGCTGACGATTTGAATCGTTTCGTCTCTTCCTCTACCTATCCTACAAATTACAATACTGGTACCACTATGTCCACTTCTTTCGTTAAACACAAAGGCCGACCACCACCTGCGCCATCGACACTGAGGATCATTCGCCCAGATGAAGTTGCCGATATGATGCCTGATCGAGTTGGTAAAATGCGCTATGATGATGTGAATATGCGCTGGGTCCGAGATGGGCTTGGCACAGTTGATGAGAATGGCGAAAGCAGGAGGGAAAGCGAGGAAAGTGAGGATGTCTTTGCTGGTATGGAAAGTTGGCGGGATGAAGTGCGGAGTCTACGACAGGATCTGGATGCCGAGGAAGATGCCTCTCAAGACGATCAAGAGGAAGAAGAGGGAGGAGCGGACCGAACACGACAATGGTCCGATTCCGATACTACCTCGATATCGGATTTAATCGAATCATCACCCGCACCTCAAATGTACCCCAATCCACCATCCATCTCGCCTCCAGCCAGACCAGTGCCCGTACATGCCAATTCTGCACCTCCAATTCTGACTCCTCGACCCGCCACCTCTTCTCTGCCTCTTCGAGCCGGTACTTCCTCACCACCGAAACAACTACGCTCTGCACTTCGTCAACCAAACTCCACTACTCCACATGATGGCGGTCCCAAGAAACGAGCAGGGTGGCATGCGGACCTTACTCCTGCGCCTGCTCGAGCTGATTCCAAAACACCCGTTTCGGGGAGGAGAAGCGTTTCATTCTCAGATGGTAAAAAGGCGGGCAAGATCGCTGCGCCTGTACCCCAGCAGAGTAAATGGGTAGCTGCGGATGAGTTTTTCAAACCTCAAGAAAAGAATCAAGGGGAGGGTAGCTGGATCGCTCCTCTTAGTGAGAGGACGAAACGTATACAAAGTGTTTTCCAGGATATGGAGGATCTGAGTGAGTCACCAAGTTTTAGGAGGAGGACAATACTGACGTTCAGGCCTGGATGATGCGGCAACTCCTTCCAAACCACCAAAGCAAGACATGTCGACACATACCCTCCACACGATGGACGATATCAACAATCATGAAAGTCAAAACGATGAGGGCGATACCGCCCCGATCGTCCCTTTCGGTCGTCGTTCTGGAAAGAGCCGAGCAAACGAGACGATGGGCCAAGGCAATGCAACCTTTTTGACGGAATGTTCATTCGGTGTAGCCCATGATAAACTCGTACAGCTCATTACGGATGTTCAGCCATTCGAGCCATACTGGGAAGATCTTAAATCGATCGATCTGAGGGGAAGAAGCGTTGATAATCTCGCTAGACTCAAGGAGTTTCTGCCAAAGCTGGAAGAGGTCTTGTTGTACGTCCGGCTGTCGAACTTGGGGAGAATAAGCTGACGATAAAGGGATGGAAATAGGTTATCTTACCTGTCTGGATTACCTTCTTCTATACTCAATCTCCACGCTTCCAACAACAAGCTGTCAAGCTTGACGAGCGTTGCGCACCTTCGCCGTATCGAGATACTAGATGTTTCCAATAACCAACTTGACTCGGTCTTCCGTAGGTCCCTCATAAAAACTCTTGGTGGAACAGGCTGACGAGTAGAATTCGCCTGTCTGACGAACCTCAAGGAATTGAAAATTGACGGCAACGCCATTACTGATCTACATGGTATTGCGGACCTGGACGGCCTAGTCAAATTGAGCGTTGCCAATAATTGCATTGAGACTCTGGAAGTTAGCAGGACCAAATGGTGAGCTTCGCTTTGGTGATCATCTGATCTGAATCAAGCTGACGATGCAGGACACTGCTGGAGAACTTGAATGTCTCGAACAATCAGCTCACTGCAGTCCGCGGTCTTGAGAAGCTTGCTCGTCTCCGCACTCTTGATCTTGGTGAGTTTCCCACTAGGTCCTTGAACATCTGCTTATCATGGAGACAACAACAAGCTCTCATCGATCGGCTCGGCTTCGCCAATGACGACTGTCCGAACGTTGCGTATCAACGATAATGAAATCTTTTCCGTTGACCTCTCAAACTTCCCCAAGCTACGTACGCTATACGCAGATGGCAATGGCATATCCCGTCTTTCCAGGAGCGGGTTCGAGACCAGTAGACTGGAAAATCTCAGTTTGCGAAATCAGCGATGCTCTCAGCTTCGATTATCTCGAAGCGAGCTTTCGCCCGTCAAGCGACTCTACGTCTCTGGTACGCAGATATTGTTTCTTTAGACCTAAATACTGATTTGCAGGTAACGCACTTCCTTCAGACTTCTTCGCCAACCCGCTACCAACGCTGCTATACCTTGAAGCTGCTGCCTGCTCATTCTCGAGCTTGCCTGCCAATATGTCAGCTATCTTACCTAACCTCAAGGTTCTCAATCTCAATTACAATTACTTCACATCGCTTGAAGGGTTATCGAATATGGTCAATCTACGTAAATTGACTGTTGTTGGATGTCGACTCGGTGGGAGGGAGAAGGGGATTGTCAAGTGCTTGAAAGGGCTTTCTAGCTTGGAAGAACTTGATCTTCGGTATGTCAATCTTCACAGTAGGGGGTAATGCTGATATTGCAGAATGAACCCGTCGACGTTATCATTCTATCTCCCCCTTTTCTCACAGCCACACCCGATGATGGGATCAATCGAGACCAACCCTGCAGATGCTCTACCTCGCGATAGATCATACATCCAGCCCACCACTCGTCTGAATGCCTCGACGAATCAAAGGGCCCAACAAGCCCAAGTGGAAAGTACGAATACAAGCACGCCAAATTGGTCCGAGTTAGATGCCCAATTCAGACGATCGTTACCGGACGAATGGTATTCCCGCAGATTAGTCTACAGGGGACTAGTAATGCGCGCATGCGGTGAGGTGGTCAAATTAGACGGGGTCGAGATAGGGGAAGGGGAAAGGAGGAAGGCTGAAGATTTAATGAGGAGAGCTGGGATCTGATTTGCTGTGTATACGGACATTTTCTTGGGACTTGGGATTTGATGCTGTGTATTGGTATTTTTGTTGATGATTTCATATGCTTGCTGTAGATTATAGTATGAGATATGCTTGACGTCTCATTTGAACATCACTGCATGATCACCGCTGAGCTTGGCTTGGCATGACTTAGAGGGACGTTTTCAGCGCTTTTCGCAGAGCCAAGTTTCCGCTGCGGAGCCAAGTGTGCCCCAACATTCGAGTCACCACAGCTTCCGGCATCTTCATCATTCGACTTAGTGAGTCTTCCAAGTGATCATAGAAGGGAGCTGGCGGTGATGATCAATTGGAGATGTACTCGGAAAGGCCAGTAGACCAGAGCAAGAATAATCGCCCAGGCACACATCGGATTATCGGGTCAAAACGTCACTCTTTGGTGTCTTTCTCAGTCTTGGCATTCGTACAATGAGGGATTTTAGGCCGGTGGTGCAGTGTATATACTAGCGTCGTGGACCATGTAGTCTCTCAACGACCGACATACACTCGCGGAATATGCTACCAACACTCGTAATTGCCCTACAGGCTCTCGCCTTGACTTCAGCTTCAGTTGTTCAGAAACGACAAGATGGGGGTGTAGCTAGCAATATCCCTTCGCAGGCTACGGTTGATGAACCAGCTCGGGGGGAAGGTCGACGTATCCTTGGTCAGTTGTTCCTCATCATCACGCTCAAGGTCATGGAGCTGATGGTGTAGTATGGGGAAGACAAGATTTAGCATTGACCGTTCTAGGTGATCCGGCCGCAGGCACGGCAGTTGGCATGTGAGCATTTCTGACCCACTCCACTTCTTGTCGCTGATACTAGTTCATACGCCTTGGCTCTCGATGATGGTAATATCAACCGACAACTTTTCGACGTCAATCTCCACGACGACGATGACGAGCCAAATCAATTCGATTACAATGACGACGACGATGAACTTCGATTAAGAGGTACTCAGCTCTGTGTGACCATGTCTAGTCCTGGATCTTTGACTTTGGAGACATGTGATAATAGTCGGGATGATGATGTCAATTGGATTCAGGATTGGGAGTTTGATGATCAGGATAGGCAGGATTGGGTCAGGATTGAGGATGATGATGATAACAGTCAGTTGTACCCTTCCGAAACCCAGTGCTCAGCTGAATGACAGATCGATGCTTGACTGCATCACTAGGAGAGTTCACCAATAATGAAGCTCAATTGACAGTCGAGCAATGCTCGAACACTGACGTCAACCAAGTCAGTGTCCCGGATCTTTATAGCTAGCCAAAGCTGATGTCCAGCGATTCTACCAAGTCCTACCCGGAACAGGAGCCGGTACCGCCCCATCCGGCTCTGCATCTTCAGGTTCCCCTAGCTCCACCTCCAACTCAGCAGGAACACCAACATCATCAGCAAATAGAGCAGCGACCTCAAATCCTTCTCCTTCCGGTACGAATGCCCCAGCCGGCACGACTACACCTAACGCAAGTCGACCAAGGATGAACATGTGGGGACAAGGGATTTTCCGATTCCTCGCGAGTTTGTAGATTTATCAAAATAGGGCGAATAGTAAAGTATGAAGATATCATGACGTCTCCCATCCTTTGACTCGCGTACTGATACCTCTGACCATGCCTTCCTTTCTCAGACCTCTCCGCCTTGGTCGAAAGGATCTCCAACTCATACAAGGTCAGGAATGGGTTGATCACTGATAGGGGTGATTATACATACTTTTCTACTACTTTCTCCAACAGTCGATCTCACAACACTCCCCATTCTACCTCTCCTTCTACATATCCTCACTCCTCATCCCTTCCGCAATCTACTTCACCACTCAATACAACTCCCAAGTCCCAATCACCGAATCTCGCTAGAAGTGCCCCACTAATGTCCTCCGATGGCAGTACTCCTTCATCCACCGGGTCCAGCCCCTCACCGTCATCTACGTCCACCGCACCTTCCAGTGTGGATAGCCTACCCTCTGGTAATCCCTCTCCGAGCGTCGCGTCCTCACCAGCGTCCAGCGTCGCTTCCTCGCCAGCTGCCAGCGCCGCTTCCACACCAGCTTCCAGCGTCACTTCTACACCCGCCCCCACCGCTCCTTCCTCCCCTGCCGGAAGTCGAGGACCATCTCCAACACCTAAGCCCCAGCCTCAGTCACAGCTTTCCGAACCCCAACCAACCTTAGAACTTGAAATACCCGATAACGATGCTCTTCATCTGTTGCTGGAGGAAATAGAGAGGTACTCAGTGATGAAATGCGTAGCAGAGCATCAAACGAATACCGCGCGGAAAGCCTTGGTAATCAGGGAGGCCAAAAAAAAAGGAGCACCTCGACCGGGCGACCTGCCTCCACGATTTCACCAGCTCACAGAAAAGGAACAGGAGAAACGGGTGGACGAGATATTCGAGAAAACCCTGCAGGCAATCATCAAAATGGAGGAGAAATACAAAGACGGGATGTACGATCACGATTACCATGACTCTTTCGGCGACAAGTCGCGCCCGCACAAGTTACCATACAGTGGCCTATACTGGAAAGCTAAAGTTAGTCAGAGCATCACCAACGAGAATGCCAGGAAGGTGAATAAGTGGAAGGAAAATGACTCGAAACATGACGCAGTTGCATCACAGGCGTTCACCAGTAGTACGACAAATGAGCACCTTTGGGAGACCACGGCTATGGCCCAGATGGAACCAGCTGTGAGCGTTCTAGCGAGCCTTGTAGCTACTGTGAATCCGTACGACAAAGACGACAAATTTTACTCTCAATTCACACCTTCGTTCCAAAAGCTCATCAAAGACGGTTACGATATGGTCGACCACTCGCCGAAGACACCGTGGCCTGCCGGCGAGCAACACTATTATGAGCAGAAACGCGAAGGACTTCCCTCTATATTCTACAAATCAGCAATGCGCAAGCCGGCGGTATTTGACACGGTTGGCATGGGAGAGAGCAACGAAATCAAATCTCTCAGAACGCACTTCGATACCGTCGCCACCTCCTCGCCTGAACGGCGTAAACATCTTAGCGAGTTCGCCAGGAGTGCAGGCTTCGAATCCACAAACCGTGATTCGACCGATACTCAGAACCAAACGGCTCAGACGACCGCATTTTCGGATAGTGGACCGTCCAACAATGGCCTATCGAATCCCTCGAATAAGCCCCGCCGCGTTTCATTTGCCGACCAGTCGCAGACGGCCGATACGGGGCCTACGTCAGACAGTCGCCCGCAACGGACAGAGGATTGGGACAAGAATATAAGGGAAGAATTTGATAAATTCAGACGGAAGCAAGCGAGTCAGACTCCGACTTCGTGTGCCCAAGAAGCAGGAATCAGTCAGACAGGATTGGCGCAGACAGGCTCTCTTGCGTCGTATGGCTAATGAATACTTGGTCACTAGCACTTCCGCGACATCCACTTTTCGCATAGCCAATGATACAGGAATGCTTCAATCATATAGGTCGCAGTAGTATGAAGGTTTCATGACGTCTACTGTCCTTTGACTCCCGTACTGATCTGATACCTGTGTCAATGCTTTCCTTTGTAAAACCCCTCCGCCTTCGGTGAAAGGACGCCTGAAGCTCATAGCTTAGTCGACGAATAGCTGTTCTGCATGTTCATGATGAGAAACATCTTTTCCATATTCTCCATTTCTCGATCAACTCGGAATATCACAACACTATTCGCCTACTCCTTCCCCGCGTCTCCTCACCTCATCATCACTTCTCTCAGATCATTACCATTCTGACCCGCATAACTCTACCACCTCAGGCTGCGGTTCACATCCGCCATATAACTCACGAGGTACTGGGACAATGTCGCCCTCAGTGCTGCCCCCTAACCCCCCGGAAGGAAGCCATATCCCTGGGCAGTCCTCTATTACCACACCCTCCATAAGTCAGCTCACCCCTCCCTCGTCATCAGCCGCACCCGGCAGCAAGATTCTCTGGCGAAGCTTCCGATTTGATCGTTCCAGACAATGAGGGATCAAATTGGTTCCTGCAACACTCGAGAAGGTCGCTACAGTAACGGGCGAAGATGAACAAAACCGAATCTTCCAAGAATTCGTGGATGGTAGACGTGACAAAAAACTCCCACCAGGTACTGAAGAACCACTTCGATTCTGCCACCTTGACGAAGCCAAGCAACAAACCTACATAGATCACTGTTTTCACAGAGGTCTCACAAAGTTGGTCGATCTGTTGGAGAATATTCCGAAAGGCGTTTACAACCTAGATGTGGAGGACGGGCCATATGAGGGAAAGTTGGGCTTGAGCGATACCGAGATAAACGCGACAAGAGCTCAATTGTGCAACAACGACATCCAGATTGCGATGGTAAAAGGAGACGGACGAATTCAAAGTCAGGAAACGACATCGCGCCTGCCGCGCTTCTCGGCAACGGGAAGTTTGATGGACACCGACCCAAAGAGATGCCTTATTGTTGGCACAGCCTTAGCAAACGAGCGGGATGAGAGAATTAGCACTATGCTCCCCGACAGACTCAATACTTTCCTAGATACTTTGGACACCATTTTCGCCCCCAACAAGCAGCCGTTCACACCATGGCACGTTGTGATGGACGTATGGAAGGAAGGAACTCGTGCCAACGGGACGTCATTCGAGTACAAGTCGGCGATGGGCAAACGGGCGAAATTCGACAACTGCCGCACAGGCCTGAGCGAAGTTGACAAATCGTTGAACAATCCTACGACACTATCACAGTCAACCCCACAGACGCCTGACGACTGGCGACTTCCCAGCGAAGGAGCTTCGGTCGCGGACTCGAGCCTCGATGCTGATCACCTGATTCGGATATCAGCGATCATCGGTCGTCGGACGCGAACAGCTTACCCGCTTCTGTATTGTCCAACAACAGCGAACTAGATGCTTCCCTCGTCGCCCCCGGGTTACATTAGCGGACGAGACGTCCGATGGCCGGACTACCTCAGACGGTCGTAGCCAGCCGAGATCGACCAGAATGTCGAAGCTGTAGTCGAATTAGACAGGAACCGAACGATGCCGAAGCGAGAGGAGCGGGGGGGAACAGGGAACAGACGGTAAGGAAGGTGTTGGGAGGATTCCGAAGGGGCAGAAGGGACGCCGTGTGCACAAGGGCGTGGATATGGCCAGACAGGATTGGCGCAGGCGGGCTCTCTTGCTTTATACGCCTAGTAGGCTCGCTGCGCCGCTAGCACTTCTGCGATCATCACTTCCCGCATGACCGTTTGTGCAAAATTACAACATGGATATGCAAAATTGCAACATGGATGCATAGCTATCTACATAGTCAATAATAAGGGAACAAACAAACAAAGTCCTGCCCGACGAAGCTCTCAAGCTCTCAAGCCCGCTTGAGAGCAAGTTCGACCTCGCTAAGTTCCCTCTTCTTCATCTTGGCCAACTTGGGCTTCCACTGGTTCTTATCCCTTGCGACTTTCTTTTCCTCCTGAATCCATCCGATCTTGTTGAGCATCTCCCTGAGTTTACCAGATCCCCTAAGTTCCTCTACACCTTCCAAGTCGCCGATGATGGGGGTATTGCCGATCATGACGAGTGGATGATGAGAGATGGGGATGGATAGTCGGTCAAAGATGGATCGGATGAGTGGGAGATCTTGTCGGCCGTGAACGGGGATCATGGTGGGCTTTCGCTTCTTTCCGTGAAGAGCGGCGAGGACATCCAAGAGGGCAACAGGTGGCTGTAAAGTACTAAAGAGTCAGATTTGGCCACATCAGCGAGATGTTTATTGACTTACCCGTCGGCACCGTACCAGACTACAATATCGTCCTCCCGTTCTCGTTCGAGGTCTGCAAGCCAAGCTTTCTCATCATCTCCTCCAGCGGCTCCGAGCTTATTGGCGCCAATGTTGAGGACAGTATGAGCATCAAGGGGCTGCTTGGGGTCGACAGACTCAGGTAGAATGTTGTAGGCAGATTGCAAAAGGTATGACTGCAGAGCAAGGAGTTCGTGACTTTCGGGGACGGGTCGAGAGGAGACTGCGATTCCGGTAGACTTGGGTAGAGGGGCAGTGTTCCTGTTGACAGACGGTGGAGGGAGCGCGGCTCGCTTCATGTTCCTGATTTGTACTTGAGGTGGTCGGTATCCCGAGTTGGAGCTGTCACCATATACATTGACGGCATTGGCGAGATCGTAATATGCCTTGCCTTCGGCGGTGAGGGCCAATCGTCGGGACGAGGTGGCAGCCTTGAGAGATGGGAGTCTAGCCTCGGGGACGTAGACGAGAAGCACGATTGACGAGATGATCAAGGTAGCGAGGAAGACAAGTCGGATAAGTGGTCGAGGTAGAGCGCCAGGCGTGGGTACAGAGATCGATGGTACATTGATGGGGAGCTCCATCTTCTCATTGTGAGCGGGCGAAAGCACTCGTGGAGTGCTGTGAAGTTGGTCGGTATCCTCGACGATTACGGCCGGTCGCGTTAGCCTGCTGGGCGAGGGATAGTTGTTGTCGAGGGTGAAATGTCGTTGCATTGGAGTTCGGGGTGATCTGATCTTGAGCTCGCTGTTCCCATCAAGGGATTGTCGAGGCATCAAGTTCAGCTCGGGAGGCGCAAAGAGCGACTTGAGCGAAGTCAAGCCATGAGCTCGTGTCGGATCTTGATGATGCTTCTGGTCCTCGGATCGCAAAGGTGGCGAAGCGGGAGGCGAGAACAGGTAACTGTGGATTGGCGAAGACATTGTCGGATTGTTTGTCGATGATGTTGATTTGTCGAACTTGAGTGTACCTATATACAGAAAGGGGGGAAAAAGAGTGGTCAACTACTACGTCTATCTAAGCGAGTGTATCTAAAGAATGTATATATACCTATCAAAGGCGAGTGCTACGCTATAGCCTCTACTTGTAAATTCTAACTATCAAAGTCAGTAAAACGGATGGAAATGAAAACAGTCAGAAGGCTGCAGATACGCTTGCTAGTCTTTCATATTGGAACCGGTGACGGACGCGCTCCGAGCAAATGCCCCGGTACCTGCTTGGTACCCTGCCTGAGCTGATGTATGAGGCAAGTGATATAACTCGGTTGTCGGAGTAACGCTACCGTAAAATCCCTACAGGTGAAGTAAATCAGACGCGTCGTTGTGGCTTTTCCCTGAATTACCAATGTTTCAACCTTACGGACGCGTCAGCAAGTGGGTCGGCCGCGATGCGAACAGCCACTGACGAGCTCAATCAGCGATTTACAAAGATACAAATCGCGACCTTGTCTATCAAGCGTATCCATACTCGGTCGTCCGTTCTATATATACATCGCAACGCCCCGTCGTGACTCCCGCTCCATCCGTCATATCTTCTGCAAAAAAAATGTTGTCTCAACCTACATAAATTTCAAGCATGTCACACCACCGCCATCCCGACGCATCACGCAGTCATAGATGGCATGGTGCTCACCCCCTGTCCCCAATCCTGGTATCGACTTGTCGCCGCACTTCTGGCTGCCTGAGTCTCATTGAGAGATTCATACTCTGCACCAATTCGAGCCATCTTCTCCGCAGGCGAGAACCTGGGATCTGCGAAGATCGAGTCAAACTGAGCCTGGAGGTTCTCCAATTTGGTCTGGGCCTGAGCGGATAGATTGGTTGTTGATGGTGAGCACGAAGATGCCGACGCATATGAGGATTGAGGCACTGATGGAGGAGCTCTGTGTCGCATGCTTGTCGCAGGGACTGTGGGGCCACGTGTGGAAGCAGACGTGGGAGGGCTTGCGCAGGTTTGTGGAGCAGACCTTCGATGACTTCCTTGAGGGGCGTTGGTTGCCCTTGATGTTTGTCCTCCGTTGATGAACGCCTTTTCTCTGCGTAACGAGAGCTTCTCGTCCTTCAACTTTTTAAGGTTGGTAGCAATCTCTGATCGCTTGGCCGCCTCCCTGCATGTGTCGTTCTTGAGTCTCGCCTCCCATGCAGTGTCCCACAACCACCTTTCGTGGAATCGCTTGGCTAGAACCTCTGTCTGGTCCAAATCACGGACGTCAGTACACAGTAATCCTGCCTGTACTCCCAATTCACTCTGCGCCTCGTATATGCTTTCTCGGATCTGCCACTGCCTTGAGAGTACCACGTTTCGGGCGGCATCCAGTGCAGCAGTGTACTCCTCCTTAGCAGCAACATTGGCCTGGCAATGCGTCAGCTCTTGGCAACCGCCTCAATCAAAAGCGCTCACAAGGTTTGTAACCCCAGTGGCGTCATCCCAAAGACGGTCCATGCAGAGTTGCAGTTTACCTCGGTCACTGCGAAGAGCGTCGATGCCCTGAGAAGCTGTGGGTTGTGCCGTAGAAGCAGCTTGATTTACCTCATCTTCCAACCAGGCCGTCTGTTTTCGCACTATCTTAGTCTGAGTTGCTTGATGTTGTAGAAGGTCCCTTTCGGCTCTGCGCTTGCGGGCACCCTACATGGCATTAGCATCGGGTTGACCACTTTCGGGCTCTCAGCTCACTTTCAGTTTCCCACCTGCCAGAGACTTTTCGCACGCCGATACATTATAATCGGCCCATACTCTTTGTTGATCAAGCTCATCGATATAGGGCGTGCGTTCAAAAAGCAATGAGCCAGAAGTGGTTGTCATTGTGCCGTGAGGATCAAGCGGGAATGTATGATGGTCAATGTGAGATCCGGGTCCGATCAAAAGGGTTAGCTTCAAGTAGCTGACTGGGATGTCGAAACTTACTGCTAAAAGCCAGATAAGTGGATTGGTGTATGTTTGAACTGGAGTAGAGTGTGCTTGGAGAGGTATGTGGTCAAAACAGTGTGTGGTCAGAATGGTGTGTGATCGTAACGGTGTGATATTGTGATGGTGTGATATGAGTGCGAATTTATTGCGCGAGAGAAAGAAGAAGAGGGGGGGAACGTTTTGCCGGTACATATATATCAGCATATCCCAACCTCTATACCTTCCATTCATTGCTACGGCCTGTGGAGCAGGCCTGAATGGAGACCTACAGCCCCAACGTTCCACCTAATGAAAGGGTGTGAAATGTGGTGAAATGTGGTGGAATGTGGCGGTGTGGCGATGTGGCACAGACTTATGCTCGCTCAGTTCAAGTCAATCAGAAATGTGTGCCCAAAAGACTAGTGGCGCGGGGAACTCAATGTGCCTCATCAAACGGTCTAGTACATCAAGTTGGACATAGGCTGTCAAGCTGAATATCTAAGTCCGGCGGTATAGATATAGTGGAAGGCTCCCAATTGGGGGTCGTTGCAATCTACTGACCACTACACACCTCCGCCTGCATCTTAGATGGAAGCTGGTGGATCTTGTTCTGCCAAGAAACAGCAGGGGAGAGACACCTCAGCTTAAAAACTGACTTGAGCGCTGAGTGGAACCCAGTATGTCTGTCTCAGAAACTCGGTGCACCCGCCAGGGCGTTTTGATTAGCCCTACCCCATTGCGGGGGCTCATATGTGGAGATGAGTCAGCCTATTGGGGGATCATACGTTTCAGAATCCCAAGAAGGCACGCTGAAGACACCGCGGGGATTTGTACCAATAATTCATTCTCAAGTATCTCATCTGACAAATACGGATGTCTGATTCATGTGGTTATACCTGTTTGTGGCTAATTTAATGACAAATGGCGTCCGTTACGAGCTTTCATTGAGCTATTTGGACAGGTTGAACTCAAGCAATTGGGATAGGAATAGGATGAGCCGGTTTCTTGGGAGGAATCCGAGGAATGACGCCTTTGTGAGTAGCTTGAGGGGGATGAATCTCTTGTGTACGGGATAAATGCGCTTCTGCTAACCGAGGTTGGGGCGCGCGAGTATCTTGGGTTGGATCGAAGGTCGGAAAGTGCGAAGCAGGAGCGATTTCCAGACTGTTGAGGACACCATGATGCTATTTGCATTGACGAATGTTTTTGCGATAAAGACGTTGGATTGGGTGCGGGTCTGGATCTGGCGGATGAGGCAGGGTACAAAGAATTTGCGAGTGATTGCCCGGATGAGGCAGAGTACCAAGACTTTGCGCGTGATCGCCCGGATCTGTGGTTGCGAGTCTGCTCGCGGTAGTCTGCCAGAAATGACTCATAGGTAGCAACCTGCGTCCTTGCTTTTTACAAAGCTTGGTTGGTCTTCTCGCTGTCATTCCTGGAAACCAACATCTGAAAGGTCAGCTGACATCGGGAAAAGGGTAAGGGCCTACGCTGTAATTGAGACTATTTTGCATGTGTTCGACTTGTTTAATCCCTTTTCTGAGTTCTTGTGTTTTCCATTTCCATTCTTTCATACTGGAGGCGGCAAAATCAGATAGGTTCCTGGACGATCGACGACTCTGTGGGCGAGTGCATCGCGATGTCAAAGTGGTGTCCGGTTGGCAGGAGCTGGTATCTGCCCTGCTAGCTTCTCTGGTTTGCGGCCAATCAGAGGTTGACGTAGCCCTAAGACTTCTCCAGGGATCGCCGGTGTTTCTGCGTGTGTTTCTGCGTGTGTTTCTGTGTGTGTTTTTGCGTGTGTTGGCCAAGTTGTTGCTCCAGCAAACGGATCCAGGAGCAAAAGACACTGAGCATGTTCGTTTTTTAAGTATACCAGGCTTCTGGATGACTGTGGATGCCATTGCGTTTCAATAGCTTGAGTGGAGTGGTGTCGATAATGTGGAAAGTAGTAGTGGTGTTTTGTGCAGACTTGCGGCTGACGTTAGATGATCTATCATGCCAGGCTTTTTCTGATACCCTCTTACTCGGACATCCTTTCTGCCAGACCCCCTGACTCCTGGTTTCGACCTGAAACGGCGATTGATCCTTTGACAGTTGAAACATGTTTCGCTGCTACAACCAATGCAGTATTGTAGCATTTCTGAATCGGGCAAATACAAAGCTATCAGCCCAACGCCAAACCACGATGCCGCCACTTATCCGGCAGATACCAGCTATGGCAAGAACTTAGCGCTCTTGGACTTGCCTAGACGTTTATTTTCTTTCCGCGGTTGGCACCAAGAGATCTGTACAGCCCGCTCTACCTGTTCTCCCAGAGGTGAAAAGGATAAAGCAGTGGCATCACTGAGGATTGCCCATACATTGTGCAGCGAGATCAAATTTACTTGTCAGAACTAGCTAAATTGGTACTTTAAGATGAGATGATCTGACCCCGTGATCTAATCTAAACCTGATGAGAGTGTCACTCATCGACGCCCATCTTACCAAAAAGACGAGGAAGCTGACGAAAAACAAGGTATAGAATGGTTTGACAAACTGAAAGAGTAGGCGGAGGTTGCTGACAACAAGGAGGTGTCTGATTGTGCGTACGAGCTTGGTGCCGTGCTCTGTGTTGAGGTCGAGGAAGATGTCGATGCTGTCGAGTATATCGAAAACACCCCACGACTAGAAATGTATGTTGGGGGGAGTGAGCTGCAGACCGTAGCATTGGTATAGGTAACGTCACGCTGGGAAGTAGCGGACTTGCCAAGAAGCTGAGTCAATCGGAGCTCGGCCCTCTCTTGGTCTTTATGGCATGCGGACAAGGCCAATTGAAGCCCGACAGCCGTAGCCATATTTGTGGTCATTTCCGATGCGACCTCGAACTGCAAAGATCAGCTCCTATATAACGAAAGGCAGGCAAGCCACTCACCGTCCAAGCAGACTTTTGAAGAACTATCTGGTCTTCGACGAGCTTGGTCATTTCCATGTCAATCTTCTCCTTTATGATGTCGATTGCCGACAACGCTCGACTGCAGTCTGTCTCGGTGATGAATCTGGACGAATAGTGCGGGGGTATCCAAGCGAATAGACTGAGGGATTGATTTCTGACTTGTTGTTGCGAAGATGATTTTTCAAGGTTGGCTATCGTCGTGAAGGATGATGATGGCTTTCGGCGATCACGTCCCGAAGTGAAACGGCTTGGCATAGTCGATGCGAGCCCATGGACTGTACGACGAGTAGGATTCGTCCAAAGACTTGGCCAATTAGTATGCTGACCGTCGAGTCTCGTGGCTCGATAGGCGTTGCGACTAAAACCAACTCCTGCACTGAAACCTGATTTGATGCTTCGGCAGAGACTTCTTATCATTGTATAGACACAAATGCAGAATCAAGGGGGACGAGACGTGTTGGATCTAGTGATGGGATGAGTGAAAAGTGGAATGGGTGTTTGAGTTTTTGCGTTAATGGGCTTTGTTGTATGGCAAAGGTGTTTCTGGAAAGGCAGGAAAATCTTCTTCTGGTGGTAGAATATATCTCTTACCCTTCACATCCGCCGTCCTTTTATCATAGCCCCCAATTCCTGATGTCATCGCAAGACCAACAGGTGATCCTTTGGCCGCCTGAAACGTCTCCGTGAGACCAGTCAGTCAGTCCTGTAAGCCTAACAAAGTCAAGGTATGTCGAAGAAGCATTGGACATGCAACGTGGAAAGGAAGGCTTCCATACATATATGGCTTTTCCGTACGTGAATCTCATGAGTGGCAGGTTGGTATCCTGGGCTCTACTGTCTACGTACGATTGGGAAGAGACGCCGTAGATAAATTTGTTCCCCACTCCCTACAATAAGCTCCCACACCCATTTCACCTTCAGATCCGGAACCATAACCAGAGTCATTGTCATCATTATGAAGTCCACTCAATTTCGAAGGAGACGCCGATCTTGACCAGTCGAACGGCGGAGGAAAGGTGTAGGATGGGCTGGAGTTGCAAGAGCTGTTTTCGGATGGTGGTAGAGAGGAACAGGGAGTGGAGTCAGACATTGGCGATCTGGACCTCGACTTACAGGTCGAAATCGGGCATGGTGCCTGTGGGGAAGATTCGAGTATCTGAGACGGCGACTCAGCAGTGAGTGATTGGGTATAGAGTCCAAGTTCCCGATCGAAGGTGCATTCCCGGATTAAAGCTTCGTCGCGGAGTGTGCTTGATTCTCTTGAAAATGTCGAAAGCTCCTTTTTGTAATCCTCACAGAACAGCTGGTGCTATTAGCCTTGACAGTTGAGCTGACTCACTGGATAATCCTTCTCCTGCTGCTGGTCCTCGAAGCGGGTGATGCAGGCATCGATCTTTGCCAATTGGTCTTGCACAGCACCGACACGACATGCTATTGATTCGCCGGGATCGTTTTGACGGAAGTAATCGAGTTGGTGAGCTCGAGATAGTCGGATTTCGCCGAGCTACGCGTCGCTCATGTTCGAGGGCAGTGAATGCCAGCTCCGAGTAAGACAAGCTAGGACACTGTGGTCACCAATGTGCGATGAGGCGTTGGGTCGAACAGACTGCGAGGTCGTGAGTTTCACGGGACCCCACTCGAGGTCACTGTCCGGGTCACTACACTGCCGAGAGCTCGTGAGCATCTCGGATACAAAGCTCGAACACGCCCGTCCCAATCTCGAAAACATATTGAGGCTTTGATTGAGATTGAGAGCGAGTGAGTATGCTGGGAGGGAGTAAGTGTTTCAAAAGGTGGGATAGCGGAATGTGATGTGGGTGGCAAGAGCGATAATGAGAAGAAGGACGTTCCATCCCGATATACGGCCTCTCTCTTATTCTCCACTTCATCTGTCCTTTCATCATAGCTCCATCTCTTGATGCTATTCCAGGACCGAAGGCTGATCCTCTGTTTGCGTGGAACATCTCGTCCACCGCATTGACGATATCGCCGCGTTGTGGCGCTTGTTCGTCCTTGGATTTCCCTGCAGCTCTTGACCGGGTCGTAGTTTGATTGAAAGGCCTGTGAAATGAATACGAAAGAGCGATGACTTGACGACGATTATTCTTATCCCGGTGGCTGAAGTCGTTCTTGTCCGGCCACCGCTTCGTCCAGGCATGAAGCAGGTATCGCTCGAGGACTACATCAGTATCAAGAGAAAGTACAGACCACCCAAAACGATGATATTGCATGGCAGATATGTATGTAGAAATATGTAAAAAATGAAGCAAGGTAAAGACATCTACAAAAAGATAAGTGTTCCGAAAGACAAACGAGCAGAAATTGATTTAGACCCAGATATATGACAATAATGATGATAGTGTAGGATATGTAGATAAAGTAGTATAGAAGATAGTAAGTTGTACTGTGCTGACAAACGATCGATGTTTAGGGATGATATAGTATGCGAACTGGCGATGTAGGGTGGGGTCTAGTGATTTGATGAAAAGCGAAAAATATTTTGGGGGTTCCAGACAGGGACAGTGGTGGTGAAAGTGCGAAGAAGGAAGTCGAACATTGAATCGAAGAGAGAGTGGACGATCGAGATATGTTTACAGGAATGCCCGTCGATGGACATGAAATACGTCGGGGGATTCGAACATGACTCAGCTGCCAGGGTTCTTGCCGCTAGTTCCCCATGCGCTGGCGGCGCCGTCGAGGCTGCCGAGCGTGAACCCGCTGAATCCGCTATTCCCATTGACCCCAGATCCACTCGAGACCCAAGAGTAACTTCCAGGGGTACGTATAGGCGAACCCACAGGCGAGAGCTGATTACTCGAAGTCCCCTGGAAAGCCGAGAAGGACGCGTTCGGGTCCGATCTAGATGAGGGGACGGGTACAGGGACAGGTAGGGGTGCAGGTCCAGTTCCATTGGGAGGTGCGCCGAAGTATCGAGATCGAGGCGATGTGGGTGGAAGAGCGAAGGGCTGAGCGTTGGGAGAAAGCGAAGTGGACGGTTGTCCGCTTGCTAGTGGGGCCGAATGAGACATACCTCCTTGGGGGTTGTACAGTGGAGCAGATCCTGGACCGGGAGGAGCTGATTGACCTTGGTGTCCGTTTGGTAGACCGTATCCTGGTATTTGCTGGTACGCGTGCGTTGGGCTTGCTAGACCGGCCATTCCGACGTTGTGCGGCATCCCGCCAAAGCCAGGGTTCCCGTTTCCAGCAGGATGACTAGCTCCTCGTTGACCTAGGGAGTTCTTTGAGTAGGACAATCGGATACCACCCTTAACAAGATTGTTCTGTTTGTCAGCTTCATCCATGACCTGAAGACGAGTGCTCACCAGACTATGACCGTAGAGATGCTGGATGGCATTCTGGGCATAATTGACATCCTCAAATTCGACAAAGCACATGGGCCCATTGATCTTTTGCCTAAAGCTCATCCTCTTGTAGCCGTGACAAGTCTGGAACAAAGCTCGTAAAGACTCTTCAAGATAGTTTGGCGGTAGCGTGGGTGGTGAGACTGCCGGAAGGTTGCCAACATATAAAGTGTTGATCTGGTAGTCAGCTTCTCATCCTTGACGAAGGCTATGGACGTACTGGAGGATTCTGATCGGCAGGATTGTTGCCCGACATCATGCCCATGCTCCTCCCCGCATCGCTCATATGGTCGCTTCCACCAGGTGGGCTCGAGCCAAACATATCACGTCCATTCCCTCCTCCCACTCCCTGCTGTCCATAACTGCTGGGGTACGCTGATCCATGAACAATAGGTTGAGGATGACTATGATTAGGTCGTCGAGGCGCGAAACCATCAAATGCCATTCCTGCTCCACCCATTGACCATCCCTCCATCTCATCCGCTTCCTCTGCCAACGCGAGAAGGGCTTTCGAATCGGTAGGTCGAGTATTCGGGCTCGTGATCGACATTGGAGGTGATGCTGACGCATTTGACAAGTCCGAAGAGGATGGTAGATTGCCTGGTCCGCTGGGTGCACCAGTCTGAGGAGCCGAGTAGGTTTGATACTGGCTGTTGAGTTGACCTTGTTGGGGGACTCGTTCTTCGGATCGACTCTCGTGACTGGAAGGCTGACTTGACGGCCACGAATCCCAAGCCTCCTTGGCAGATTGTGGTTGAATGGGAGCATGCGATTGCGAGTTTGATGTAGCTGAATTGGGTGGAGGATTGGGTGGAGGCTGGTATTGTTGACCTCCGTAGGGACCGGTTCCGTTGGGAATATTTGGTTGAGCCTGACCTGGAACGGTTCCACCCATGAGTCCAGCTAATCTTCCGGAACGCAACAACAACCCAACCAATTCTTCTCCAGTTGTCGTCCTTTTTGTATGTAGATTCTTCTTTGCCATCTCCGCCTTCAGTGTCGCTCCAGTAAGCATATCGATCTTTCGGCCTTGCAAGTGTTCTCGAGCAGCAAGCGCATCGGCTCGCGTCTTGAATCGAGCGAATCCAATAGTCTGTCGACGAGTCGACTGAGACGCATACGGTGCTCCTCCTAGAACAGGTCCAGTAGGTGCCGAGGGTGTCATCGAGATTGCTGCTGATGGCGTAGTTGATGATGACGATGCGGTGCTCAGTTGAAGTGCGGCGAGAGCCTCCTCTAATGGCGGTGGTATCCCATATTCTCCAAAATCTCCGCCCTGGCTTGCTGCTAAACTCTGCAGTTCCGCCAATAATGCCGCTGCGGGTTCTCGAGGCCGGTTGGCGCCAGATGGGAATTTGAGGGTGGCTGCTTCGAATCCTGGTGTAAAGGTAAAGATGTTTTGAAATTCTCGCTCCTATTCAATCAGTACAGGGTCTACTCGATACACAAATTACGTACCAGCATGTCATCCGGGAACCCTACCACAAATATCGTGGTAATGACTTCATCATCCGCATCCTTCTCATCTCGGTGACTTCGTCTATCCCTAGAATCCCCTTGCCTAGATCCCGGGCGACCACCCATGGCTAGCGGAGGTATCGACATCCTGCCATTATACGCCTCGGCGGGATTTGAAGGGTGACCGGACACGCCGGGACCAGGTAGATGACCATTAGGCATTTGCCGATTGTAGTGTTGACCCGGACCTGAATAGCCTGGCTGAGGAGGTGCTCCTCTCCATCCAGCTGGTCCATTCGGCCATCCGCCGCCAGGGCTCGTGATGGCGCCTGGGCTTGTCATCCCGTGAGGGCTCATCATGGTGTGTATAGGGTCGGGAGGCATAGCATGTTGAGGTGGGGGAACATATGGGACTGCGCGAGGCGGAGGCGAGGATGTGACTGGTGGGAGGAACGGATGTTGGTTCGCTAGCGAGTAGTGGACTCCGTTATGCTGAGGTTGTGGAGTCTCTTGGGATCCATCGACGTGCCCATCGTAGGCCGCATCTCCTTGAGGACCGTGCCCGTTTGGCAGGTAAGCGCTCGCTTTACTATCTCGACCAGAGGCGACCGAGATGCCCGACGCTGTCGATTGGGTCCTTTGGACACCAGCTGACGACGGCATGGCCAAGGACGAGAACGAATGAGGGTGCTGAGATGACGAGGCGGATGGCGCAGGTGATGGCAATGATGACGGTGGACTTGTCATGACGAGAGGCGGATGCTTGAAAATGTGACGATAATGTTGAATCCCCCGTTTCTTTACTGCTCGATACTGCTGATCCCTTTCTCCAGTACCTTATTGTCCTCCTCCTTTTGTTTACGACTCCAAGAGCGTATGCCGACCGATTGATCCTAGCGAAAGCGAAACCACAAAAACTCGAATTACAATGCGATCAATTTCCGAGCATCAACAAAGAGATGATACGGCGGCGAGATGGGTCCGAGCGGAAATGATTAAGCGGGTCGCGCGCGGTATTCGTGTTGACCAAGATCTAGCGTGTATGTGAATGATGATTTGTGATGTAGCATGTAGGCGCTTGGCCTTTGTGAATGAGATAGAGTATTGGAGGTTTAGATGAAGTAGGTGCGCGGTGGGTGTTGATGTATATGAGTAGAGGAAGTAGCACGCTGTAATAGACCTAGGTGGCGGATTAGGTCGTTACCCTCCCTACCCCCTTCTCTATCCACTTTACCCCTTTCCTCAGAAAACCCCCTCCTTTCTTTCCCTGAATATTCCCTGAATATCACAAAACTGCTACTAACAGTCATTTCTCTCAGACGCGTCCATAGTAGTCAACCGTGAATTGAGTGTGGCACTTTTCGGTGTGCCTGACAGAGCCACGTGAGATTCATTGCTTTCTTCAATGAGACGGAGCAATGGTGACGATGAAGGCGATGAGCATGGCGAGGAGGTAGCGTCCGAAGTGGAGATGGTGTAGCTCGTACTCGAGGACTTCGTACAGTCTAGACTGTTAGCCGACTTCACCTCCGAACTGCCATGACCTCAGGATCTGTCGTCGTTCACTCACAGCAAGACGGCGGTTTCCTCGCGGCACGCCTTAGTACCAGGCCCAGACCTAGACATACGTTCGACCTCCAAGCTCTATCGTGACGCACGAGGGAGACTCTCCATAGGGGTCCGCCTGTCTAGCCCAAAGACGGGATGGTAACTCCTTCCCGCCTCCTTGATCTGTCCCATTCTCGAAGCCGCGGCCGTCCAGCTCATTCCCGCTTCGTGCTGCCTGCCAAATCGGTGTTGAGGCCGTAGCCATAGTGAAAGTCTCGAGTGAAGTAAAGAGATTGTTGTCTGACTTCAAGCTTTGATCAAAACTCCAAACGGCCGGGATGAGACGGTGCCCCGTTTTGACACGTGAGGAGCGAGATTCCGGCCGAGTCGAAAGTTGGTTTATTACTGTTATCTTGATTTCATTCTACACATACCTGAAGAATGGCACAAGCAAACGGCACAGCGCCCAATCAGGCGCCTCTAGCCGCATCGAACCTCTTCTTCACGCCATTACCAGCTTCGCATCAGGTCGCACCTGGAAAAGAGAAACATGGTCGATATATGCTCGCCATCCCTTGGAACAGGGTTTCTGGTTGGGGGCAGCCTACCATCGGTCCTCGACAGGAGTTGACGGTCGACCCGCTGAGTGGTGTCATGCAGTACGCTGTCACATGTTTTGAGGGTATGAAGGTGATTCAAAGGTCCATCGAAGAAAAATTCACGCTGAGACAGTAGTGCTACAAGACCGAGAGTGGTGACCTGAGGATGTTCAGGCCCAAGAAGAACTTTGATCGATTCAAGCGATCGGCCGCACGACTAGGTCTACCTGTCAGTCGATTATTTAGATGCTTGCGCGGAGCTGATGATTCAGAACAGCTGGGATAACGATGAGCTTCTTGAGCTACTCGCCAAGCTAGTTGCCATTGGCAAGTGCTTTCCATCACGTTGTAAACGACACTGACCATCCAGAAAAGGACCTCGTCCCACAACACGATGGTGGTAACCTCTACATCCGACCAACCTTGATCGAGACCTCCGAAGGTTACGGTATCAAAGAAGACGCATTCGCTGCTGAAGCGCTACTCTACATCGTCACGACCCAGAACTTGGGTATGGGTCTTTACCCCTCCGCTGAGGCTGTCGAGAAGGGAATCAGGCTAGACGCTTGTAAGGAGTACATCCGAGCATGGCCCGGAGGAACTGGAAGCTACAAGCTCGGTGCCAACTACGGTAAGTCAAAGTCTGCCTGTCAGTGTTGTAGACATGGGAGGCTGATTGCAGGTACCGTTGGTGTTGCCAAGAAGAAGGGATTCTCAATGAGTCTATGGCTGCATGGCCAAGAGGATTACATTTCGGAAGCAGGAGCAATGAACGTCTGGATCATCAAGCAGGCAGAAGACGGATGTAAGTCACTACCCGCTCTGCTGCTAGCTTTGGCTGATATGCAGTCCTCGAATTCGTAACTATGTCGCTGGACAATGGAATCGTTCTTCCCGGTATCACGAGAGAATCTCTCATGGAGCTTATCGAGAAGCATGCCGCTGGATCTTCTGATCTCCTCGAGGGTCTCCCCCGGAAAGTAAGGGTCGTCCAGCGAGATATCTCGATGCCTGAGATCGTCGCTTCCATCGCCGATGGATCACTCAAGGCGTGAGTCCAGCTATATCATATCAAGATCCACAACTGATGTTATCAGTATGTTCGGATGCGGTACTGGTGTCGTCGTTGTATCCATCCGAGAGATCCAATACGAAAACGAGATCCACCAAATCCCCTACTCTCCCCACGTCCTACTACTACGAGATACCATCAATGGTATTCAGCGAGGCAGGATCGACCATGAATGGAGCTACAAAGTCCCAGCATGGGAGGGAGGCAAGATTGAAAAGGCCGAAGAGGCAAAACAGGAGGTTGTCGCCTAGACTTGTAGACTTGTTTTAGTGAGTCTCATTATCTTATATCAGCCTCAGGATTGACGAGTAGGATCCTTTCATTCATGCATTGAGTATTCTGATCTTGCGACATCCTGCAAACGCCGGCCTATTCTGGAAAGCACTAATGCCATCCTTTCATCGATAAGGTCTCGGGCGGTGCGCGGATGATACGCCTGTGGATAAGGATCCTTTTAGTGCTGCTCCACTTGCTCAAAGGTAGGTAAAGAGCCTGTTACGACTCGCCGAAGGTGATGTCCTAGACTCATATCGGAGAATGAGCCTGACTCCCCCTTCTTCTCCCTTACTCACCCATTCGCAAATTTGACCACAACTCTCTCATTCATGCATCCAATCTACCGACCTTGGATACGATACACTACTCCACAGACATGGACGACAGTACATCTCTGTCCCTACACAAGGACTTCACCAATTTAAGTTTCAAGCCGTCGCAAACCGAGTTACGCCCGAGCCTGTATGATTTTGAGCCCTCGGATCTCCCTCCGGCAAGTTATTTGGACACCAAAGGCTACGATGATGCTCACCCATCTGCCAAGGAAACATCAACGTTTGCACCGACCGCGGCCGCTCATGGCTTCATTTCGGACGTCGACATTGAGCTCGGTCACAACCGATACGCCGAAACCGCGGACGATGTCCCGAAAACCCAGTCCACGACCGAACAGACTGCAGCTCATAGGGACCTCGTCAATGTGCTACTCGCGGCGCTCGGACCACACCTCCAAAAATCACTTCAGCAATGCATGGAAGACTGTGTCACTGCCTCCACCAAAGCCGCCCAGGCCGTGATAGACGCTCAGAAATCTCCCGACGAGTCATCGGTCTTGCAATTCGACAACACTTCCGCCGCATCCTACGTTTCCCCTCCTCCTTCGCTTGGGGATCTCAACCAGACCTCAGTCTATGATAGCGACCATGAACCGACAAGATCTGTTACGTCGCTCCACACGTCTGCGGGATCCTCACCCGCAAGTCAGCTGTCGTCGTCTCAGGCGCGGATCACCCGCATGGCCAGAAAGAGAGCCAAAGGGCAACTTAGTCATGAGAAAAAGACAGCCGCGTGGCGTGCCATGGCACGATACTCTCGTGTCGCGGCGGACTTGGAGACACAGACTCGCGAAGCTGCTCGAAAAGCCGCACGGGACAGAGAGACCGCCCGAGAGGCTGAGAGGCTCGAGGTACTGACTCAAAAGGCGATCAAGTGGCTTGGCGGCCCGAAACACTGACCCGAGATGCTGCTCGGATCCGTGATCGGCAATACCGTGAGGAAGCTTGGAAAGCTGAGAAAAACACTCTATCAAACGCTCCATTGCATTCGGTGACAAACCGAGTGACCAAGAACGGCTAGGTTTGGAGGGATACTGTGCAGTCTGTTTGATAAACCCTTCCCGGCGCCTTTGTCAGTAGGCCAGCGAAGAATTCGTACGATATCGTGTGCGCCCTCCCCATTCCCCCTCTTCCAGCCCATCCATACCTACGGGATATTTTTGATACAGCCCTTTTCTTTTCTCGTATTCACTCTTTGTCAATAGTCTTTACCTGTTCATACTTTGCAGTACACTGGACCACTTGCACATGTCAAATTCTGTAGTTCAGCCTGTGTATACATAAAATTTCGCATTTTCTTCTTATGCAACCAGATCGAAGGAGCTTGACTGCTTACCCAGAGCAGCTTCAGACAGAACGACCCCCAGGTCCAGTCTTGGTAGAACGCTGGTACTCATCTTCGAACATGATGAGTTCATCTATACCACAATGTGATATCCGTGGATTGGACTTCCACGCTTTGCCACTGTGTGTATGAGTCAGATAGGCTCGGATCCCGAAGGTCTCCCAGCTTTCTTCCACGACTTTCCATCGCAATGCACAGCATTGCCGTTTGATTTACCTTGCAGCTCCACCTGAAAGGATCTTCCCATTCATCGGGCTCCACCTGAAAGGATCACCCAGAAAGGGCGTTAGGGAGTCATGGGGTGGCATTGGGATATAAGCTGAGGCGAAAAGCAGATCCCCCCTCTTCTTACTTTCTCACTCAAAACCAGATCCTCAACGGCTTTGATCTCTGATCCATTGCTCGAACACTGCCCTCACACCCTTCGCAACCATGCTATCTAAATTCGGTCCGTCATCATTGAAGAAGATATTCTCTTCTAATAAGCCCGAATCACAGCAATCCGGCTTCGTCCATACCGTGGACGGCAGTGATACCAAGAGACTTGTTGATGCTCCTTCGTGCACTCAGTCCGGTCTCCCTCAGGCTCCGTCGGCAACTGGGTTCCCCAAAAGCCCCCGAGACATGACCGCCAACGATCGAATGGAAGCCGCCTTCGCCGCTCACAGAGCTGCCGGAAGCGCCCTCTCGAATGCCAACACCGGCACCCAGGGCGACGCTCGTCTTGGATTTGGTGGTCGCCGCAGGGGTTCAGACCCGGAGGCAAGAACTGCGACTCGATTTGCCAACACACGCGCTCGATTCGCTAAGCTGACTCGACGTGGGTCAGATCCAAGCGGCACCCGCGCAGCCGAAAGGGCAAGCTTCCTCCGACGCCGACATGCAATGAGAACTCTATTCAAACCTGAGGCGACTGCTACCGAAGCGGCGATCGCCCCAAAGTGTCAGCCCGACTGGACTCAACAGGCTCAACCTTGGGTCGATCTGATGGCCCAACAAGCCCAACAAGCCCAACGAGCCACTGCCTACGCGAATATGGTGACGGCTGTTGGAACGGCTGTGCTGCAACTCGCCCAGCAATCCTTCGCTCGACAATCCGCAGTCCAACAATCGCGACTTCGGAACTTCGGCTACCCCACCTTGGACCAGTCGCTCGCCCCCGCAAGCATCGTTCTTCGTTTTGCGCCTGACGTCTCGAATAACGGTCTATCACAGTATGCCGCTGGCTCACCATCAAATTATTCTCCAGAGCGCGCCAGTATCCCAGCCAGTGTCCACACCATGTTCGAGGAGGAGTCAGCTAGGTCTGTTTCACCATTTGCTCCGATCGGCAGACCCGCACTGCCCAGGAACGTCATCTACGGTGGCGACGTCGTGGATCGAAGAACCGCTCCGGGATCCGCTGTTTCAAAATGGCTCGAGACTCAAGCCTGACTGGCCTCATAAGTCTCACGATCTGAGTGAACGATCCTGCAAGCTCGAGGGCCAGAGCTGGGAAGCCTCTACTCCGCCGTCTTCCTACCCTTCTCTTCATAGGTTCCATTTCTTTCCTTCCTTTGCCCCTTCCCTTTCGCCTGTTTCTGATACCACGAGGAGATGTAGGTCAAGGTGTATCGTGCAGTCCCCTCACAGCTGTCCAATATACCGTGTGACCTACATTCCTTCTTCCACTTTCCCCATTTCTCGCTTTCACCTGTTTATACACCATATTTCCAATCACCTTGTTTATACTTCGTCTCATATCGTTTTCCTGTTTATGCATCGAGGAGTGTAGGTTATATCTTGGTATCAGCAACTTCTTTGGTCTAGTTATGGGTCAGTCGATCGTACGTCATTGCATTCTCAGCGACCCGTATTTCTAAGTAACTACTCCCACTTGAGGGTGCTCTCTCCGTTCAAAGCAAGCTGCAGACCCCCGACGATCAAAGTATTGGTGGTTTCCTTCCAGCTAACATTCTCCTGCTCCACACCTTCGACCTCCATTGGCTCGTCCGCTACCCCATATACGGTGACCTTAGTGATACCTTGGATCGGCTTGTACTCTCCATCGGAGTAGATCGTGAGTTTCTTGTCGGAAACTGTGAAGCTGATGTATGTTGCGGGACCTGATGTAAGCGTGTCAAGCGGTAAGATGTATAAGGACGAGTGACGTACCATCGATACTGAGACCATCGTCTAGGACAGCCTCGCCCTTGGCTTCACCTTTGGCATCGAGGTGAATGACGAGTCCGTAAGGGCTTTCTCGAGTCTCGGTAAGCGAATAGGCGGGCTTATCGTGAATTAAGATGACCGAGCCAGATCGAATGTGAACGTTGATGTTGCCGAGAGGTGTGAGCAGCTCAGCTTGGCCTTTACCGTCTGGCTTGACAACCTGGGTCTCAGTATATATTCCTCGCGTCTTGAGATGAACTAGCAAAATACTCACCTCTCCAGTAGTCCAATCTCGCCAGGTGGTCTGATCACCTAAAGGGAAGTATCCGGTGACCGTTGCCTTGCCCTCGTGTAGTACCGGAGTGATGAGTAGAGATGGTCCAACCATAAATTGCTCTTCAACAGCGAAGTACTTAGCGTCATCGAACTCAAAGAATAGCGGCCGAACAGGCGGTCTGGTATCAGCTATCTTTCATCGAATCACACCGACATCACACTCACGTTCCCCTAAGCCTGGCTTCAGCGAACAAACTTTCCCAATACGGGAGCAGCTGGTATCGAGTTTTCATAACGTCTCGAGTTGATTGAGCAACGGTCTTCCAGTTATACGGCTCTTGAGCCTTGGCACTGGAAGGTCAGCATCAAGTCGCAGGCTTTGCACGTACTCCAAGGCATTATGGTTCCGATAGAATGGATAGAAGGCTCCGAGCTGCATCCATCTATTCGCTAACTCCTCGGAGACGTCTCCCGAGAAACCGCATGAATCAGGTCCTACCATGGGGATCTGATCGTCAGTATGATATGGTAAACCTGATGAAGTTAACGGACAGAGTACATCTGGAATGTGAGGACTCCTTGTAGCGAATGTCTCATGCTTTCCCATGTACTGTAATTGTCCCCCAACCTGAATGTCAGATATGCCTCATGTGAAATCTTGGACAGCTTACCAATGAGCTGATACTCGGCCAAGACCGGCAAAGTTGCTTCGAGACAGCATGAACGGCCGCTTGTCTGGATTCTGCTCGATCAAGACCTTGTGGGTAACCAAGTTCTCCCTAATGCTCAGCCTCCCACTGGAGACGCTCCACTGCACTTACTCGTAGCCGTACATGTTATGTACATTGTAGTGTCGAGCACCATCGGCTCGTTTCACATCAGGCCACATGGTCCTCCAGCCAAGCTTGCCTTCCCCATTATGGATCTCGTATGGTGGCTCGTTAAGCAGGTTTGCTTCGTATTTGACTCCGGACAGATTCTCTTGGTCAGTGGTGTTGAAGTTGGCAGGCTCATTCATGTCGAGCCAGGCACCATCGTATTTAGCGATCTTTCGGTATTCGCCGAAGCTGTCTTTCCACCATTGAGTGACGTTTGGAGCGGACCAGTCAGGGAACACAGTTGGTCTGATCGTTAGCGAGAGCTGCTGGGAAGATATGATGTGACTCACCCTGGCCAGACTTGTCCGATGAACTCGGCCCCATTTGGGTGTTTGAGGAAGACATCCTTATCGTGACCATTCGTGTAAACGTCGTACGAGTCTTTCGGATCCTTCTTGTCCGGCATACCGATAGCAGCATCGATAAGCGGTACATAGTGCTGCTTGTTCTCGTGAAGCCAATCGACGAAAGCCCGGTACTTTGCTTCGCTGAGTAGTCAGTATCTTGTGTTACTGAAGGCCAGACACTTACGGGTAATTCTCTCCAGCGGTAAAGTTCCGCTTTTTGTGCATATAGTCCAAATCACTCCAAACAGTTTCAAGCGGTAGATTCTCCTTTCTCATCCTATCGACGACCTTCTGTAATCTCTCCAAAGTAGAGAAATCTCCCTCCCATCTACACATGTGAAATCCAAATGCCCAGAAAGGCATTTGGGCCGGTTTTCCGATGATCTCCGAGTACTGCTGAACGACCGCTTTGGGGCTGGGACCAGAGATGAAGTAAAAGTCCAGCGTACCTCCGAGGGCTCGATATTCGATAAGACCTTTTCGAAGTAGGATATCCATTCCATGAGAGTTTCGAAGGAAAACTCCGTGGGATTTGGATCCTTCGCCATTCTTGCCAGGTCGAGTCTCCAGGTAAAAGGGGTGAGTACCGTAGATATTCTCATCGGCTGGAGTACCAGCGTCTCGACTCCACATGGTACTGATTGACCCCTCATTGTTCCTCCTTAGACCCTTCGAATCGATCGTTTCCCCAAGACCGTAGATGTTGGCGTTTTCTGGCAAAGCAGATGCGATCTGGAGATACTGGTCGGAGAATACCAAAGGGTGATGCTCGGAGCTACTCCGAGGTACTGGCTTGCCTTCCTTCTTGATCGGATCCGAATGCTTGGGGATATTCGATGCCAACGTATCGAAGAGGACTTCGCCAGAAGGACGGGTTACCCGGAACGCGAAAGGGTCTTTTTGGAAGTGGAATTCGAGTTCGCGTTTCTCGCTTTTCTGGCTCTTTGGTCGAGGTAGTAGTTCCTCGCTAATTTGATATTGTTTGTTTGCAGCGTCTCGTATATGTACATGTAGTCCTATGATGTCAGCTGGACTCAGGGAGCGGTTCTCCAAAGGCTCACTATGCTCGGACTGGTACTCGACATCAAGGACCAGATCATGTATGTCCTTCCCAAATGCATTCACTTCCGATCCCGCTAACTTCAACTCAGCAGTCATCCCATGCTCAGTTTCTTTACTGCTAGCGACGGTGTATCCTGCATATCAGCATGACATCCGTTATGTCATCGCCGACTTACCAGGACAAGTCGAAACATCCCTAGGATACCCATCGTCCTTCTTAGGGGCTAACAGGTCATTCACCACTTTTTGAGCTGATCCAAAGATTCCAACCATGATGATCAAGATATAAAGGAGATTGATTGATGAGGGAAGAACCCGTATGCTATGAAATAGCTCCTAACTAGAGTGGGGTGAAACTAGCCGGTTGCGCCAAGGACAATGCTCGGAGTGGCTTCGGCAAAGTTTAGGCGTCTTTGCCGATAATGGATTCCTGGGTATCAGGCTAATTTATCTACGCCCTAGCCTACGAATGCTTGTAGTGAGCGCTGAGTGAACAAGTCGCGAGTCAAGCAGTACTGCCAGGGATCAGCATAGTGTAAAAGGGACACGGGCAATCATACAGGATACAAAGGAATTAAAAGTACAATACACCTAAAAAGACCGGATAAACCCCCTTCAAACCTGGACACTGCTCCGTCTTCGCTGACCCAAGATCGAACTTCTATGGCCCATCTTGACAGCACTGCCCCTTCGTCTCATCTCCCCAATCTCATCCTCGATATACTGCAAGTCATGTACCACTCCTGGCATTCCATCGTTCTCTGGATCGCTTCCATGGCTTCGGGAGCTTGAGGGATTCTCATCTGGAGCGAAATATAAGACGGGTGATACATGGGGCTGGGGATATGTTATTGTGGGTTCCGGGCCTTCACTCTATCATGTAAGCTGCGATCTCGTCTGTCTGATCGAAAGACGGGGAGTCGTACCTTGATGAAATTCGAGACGTCCATCATTGCTGGGCCGTCGTCCGGTTTCGGTGTAAATCCCAGATCAAAGGTCTGCTGTCTCTGCCCTTGTAAGTACCATCCCGAGGCATCAATGATATAGAGCGTACCCGATCTCTTTCCTCTTCTATCTGTATCCTGATCTTGTACTTTGAGTTCAAGACTGATAAAAGGGCGATTGGCCAGAACTTTGGCATTCCTCTAATTCTCGTCAGCTCTGATTTCACTGACAAAAGGAGACTCACATGAATGCCCATCCCGATGGGTTTCTGGGTAAAGCAAGCTTACGTATTGCGAAAGCCAACGCTCTGAGTGATCAGCCTTGCGTCTCATAGTTATAGGATACACTCACCCAATAAGGGGAAACACCTGAGCCTGAATAGCGACACTATAAATCAGCAAATTGTCGTTCAAAACAAGTGCTCGCTTCAACATACACTGCAATCCGCTTCATCAACTTATCTGTCGTCTTGAATCCAGTATTCGAGCCCTTTAGAATAGCAGTAACGATCAAGCTAGATACCAGCGCCTCGAGACCAAGCAGTGTTACGACCTGACTTCATGAGCTTCAGCCATGTAGCATTTGAGGTGGTCGACTTACCCAGGCGTAGAGGACGATTGAGAATTTGCGTGTGGTGTAGCCGTCCAAAGCGAATACCTGGAGCAAAATACAGAGGGCTAATAACCCGACACTACTGATCAGCCAAGCATTGATTAAAAGATCTGGGAGCATACCACATGGCCGGCAAGAAGATTCCAAGGGCTCTTGGCCGTCCCCACAGTTTCCATGCCCTGTAAGCGAAGAATGCCTAGTATCAGTCTACACCTCTCAATGTATCAGGGATACTTACTTCGACTGGTGGCATTGTCAATGCTTCGAAGAGGTAAAATACTGATGCCCAATGGTAATTGAAGTAGTGTGTAAAATCGCCGAAACCGATCGCAAACGTGCGCATCATGAATGCGAGGGTACTGGATGAGTTAGCTACACCTCACGGGTGGATAGGCATGGACTCACTAGGCCGTGTGTGCACAAGATACCAGGATGAGTAAGTACTGATTGATCAGACTTGGACTATTACATCTCATCGAAGAGAACTCACAACTAGTACTTTAACCCATAATTGTTCCTGTTTTCTAGAGTTGCCTATCCAACATGCAAACTGATGTAGTAGAATACCAATCAACAATCCATCGAACATCCCACTGAAACTTTAGCGGATATCGCATCCCAAAATGGATGTCACTCACCCAAATACCATAGGACCATAGAAGTCGATAAAGTGGGATTGTAGATAAGCTACAGCAGCAGGCGGTATACCCTCGGGCAACTCCACCCCAGGTGGGAGGTATATCGTGACATTGGGTACCGAGTGTCCGTGGTCCATCGTTGAGGAATGGAAGAGAAGTGATGCAGATCATCCATCATTATATTCTATACTCACAACCCTCGTCAGAATCAGCCAGGACGAGACACAAGACTAGAATATCAGGGTCATCAAAGTTTAAGTTCAGCCGAGAATCAGGTCTATAAGCCACAAACGGTCGATCAGACTTTAATCGTCAGCATTCATCCCCTGAGTGGTACCCGGCGTCGGTGATCACGGCCCTGGGCTTTGGAAAGTCAGCAGGACTCGCCACGGTGTAAAGCGGAAAAGGGAAGCGAAGGTTCGGTAAAGGATCATTCTACATCTTGCGACGATCGACAAAGTTTCTAGGCGGGCGTCGGATGTTCCTTGAATGCGCCTTTTTGGCGTAAGCACGAAATGCATGTCCAGCACATCATCTCCGCTCAGCTAATTTACGATCTCAAATCACCACGCATGTACATAGTAAGAACCACAGAACATCTGATCAATCTATCGAGGCAGCGGGCTAATCGAACTCTAAGCAGCTCCAGCAACGGCTAAGCAAGCTGGAAGCTGCTAACGCGTCAGCTAAATTCGAAATCAGGTGAGAATGACTTGCCTGTTCGGAACAGGCTTGAACGGTGAGACCACCCTTGTTTCCACCCTTGTTAGCTGCATTCTGGCAGTCATTCATCTGGGTATAACAGCTCCTCTGCAGAGCGTCAGAGAGGGAATTGAAGCTGTTCCCGCCAGTCATGTACTGGTTTCCGGCTATATATCAGCTTATCACCGCCGGAGCTCCTGAGCTGATCTTACACTTGATGACGGCTGGAGCGGTGATTTCGCCGGCGGCACCTTTGTAAGTCTGAAGGTTGCCAGCGGTAGAAGGAGGAGTTGTAGAAGTAGTCGGCTTGGCCGAGGACTGAACCGAGGAGGCTGCTCGACTGGTAGACGATGAAATGGGTCGGACCGAGGAGGAAGAGACGGGTCGAGAGGAAGAAGGCGTGATGGCGTTGCTGGAGGTGGCAGCAGCGGATGAAGGTCGAACAGTGGATGAGGCGATAGCGGACGATCGAACAGAAGAGCTAGTGATGGCGGATGAAGCGGGTCGAGCGGAAGATGTGGAGGATCGAACAGAGGTGGTCACGGCAGATGAAGATGCTCGAGTTGATGAGACGACTGAGGAGGCCTTGGAGGCGGAGGCTGAAGTAGTGACGGGCGTGGCTCCAGATGACCTATTCATCAGCTAAGTCTCACTTTCAGACACGGCAGCTTACCCGGGTAAATTTGGCTGGACAGCCAACTTGAAGAGATCATTATCGACACCTCCCTGAGGAGTAATGGACAACTCATAGCTTGAATCAAAGCTTCCGGCCTATACCTCAGCTTGAGCCGAGGACTAGCAATAGCTGACTTACAGACCAAACGGCGAATCCGAGCCAGGTATCACTATTATCCTTGACGTACTTTAATTCCTCGCCCAACCTGGGCATCAGCTCATCCCGGACCTAGCATAGGGCAGCTCACGCTTTTTGACATGAAGCGGTATTCCCACCTCCAGTCTCGGACAAGAAAGCTTTCCTACCGCTAGTCTTGAAGAGGTTGGTGACAGCCGTCAGCTTGGCAACACCACTATCTCGTCAGCTCAATACTCCTGCACGGAGAAGCTGACTGACTTGGTGGTGCATTCCCTAGACTGCCCAGACCCATCTCCATCGAGGTATTGATGGATATCCAAGATCAAAAGCGAATTGTCGGAAGCAGCGGGATCAGTCACTTTCTGGCCATTAGCTTGTCGTCACCAGAACGAAGAAGGAAGCTGACAAGGATAGGATCATTTCTTCCATCGGTATAGGCTTCGGGATGTTGATAGAACGTTCCTGGAAGACCGATCATTTGGGTCTTGGCGCCTGCTGCTCGAATTGCATTGACCGATGCTTGCGCGGTGGTTGCCCTGTATATTAGCTTTGATCTCGTCGAGGGCAAAGGGAAATCAGCTTACCACTTGGCAGTATCGAGATCATGGGGCTCGTTCATGATCCCTATTTATCAGCTTTTCGTGAGTGCCGCGACAAATAGCTTACCAAAGATGACCTTAGGTTCATTGGCATACTTCTTGGCGAGCAGACTCCAAACACTAGCAAGCTATCATCAGCCATCCTCTTTGTTCCAAACACGAGCACACTCACATTCTCATTGCTAGGTCCACCTTGACCCACAATCCCTCCATTCCACCTCGCATAATTATGGAGATCGAGCATGGCGTATCCACCGGACTTGAGAACTCCTTGAACGAGGATATCGTATTTACCCAAGAAAGTAGGGTCGAGGGAAGTGAAAGCTTGATTGTTTCCTACCATGTACTGCCATCCGAAGGGAAGTCGGAAGCTATCGTCAGTCTTTTATCATATCATACATGAAAGGAAGAAGGGAAGTAGACGTACAGATTCGCTCCTTTCGATGTGAAATGAGTGATCTGGTCCGTGCCCGGACAATAGTATGATCCACTACCACCCTCGGTGGTCATTCCAAACTCGCATCCCTGGAATCAGCTTCATCATGTAAGACAAGTGGCGAGAACGTACAGCGAGATTGACACCACCAAGCTTAGTAGCTTGTTTTCTTTTGAGGGGAAGAGCATTGACGGCCATCAAGCCAATGATGAAAAGGAGGGAGTTGATGAGCATTTTAGCGGAGTGTTGATGTGTAAAGAATGTGTAGTAGACAGTGGTGGTATAAGTAGATCAACTACTAGCAAGAAGTGGGTGGTAAGGAGGCAAGGGGAAGATGAAAGTGATCAGCTGTTATTGATACCTTTATACAGCATATCGTTATGATGAGATCGTTATCGGTGGCCGGATTACGCAGTATTAGTATTAAGTTAGTATTAGTGCACACCCCCGTACCTCTGTTCCTCGTACCTGCCCCTGTTTCACCCCAAGTGCCTGCACTCAAGTCAGTACATCGAAGAGCCTGGATCAATACTATTGAGTGTGGATATGATGTCTATGGGACGGTTGTCAAGGAGGAAAAGGGACCGAACGGAGTGTTTTAGCGTTTCATACATGCCTTTACACCTTCGGCCGATTCCGTCAGCATCCTTGGACCATCGGGATCGATCGGCATTGATTTCTGCCCGAGAGTCAGGTT
Organism: Vishniacozyma victoriae; assembly: GCA_017654735.1. NCBI lineage: Eukaryota > Fungi > Basidiomycota > Tremellomycetes > Tremellales > Bulleribasidiaceae > Vishniacozyma > Vishniacozyma victoriae. The sequence continues at coordinate 4,327,177 of JADPYG010000088.1, forward strand.
CCGTTTTACTCGATGGATGGAGGTAACATCATGCAATGATGGACTTTGATCAGAGTTTCCTGGCCCATTCACCAAATTCCGACTCGTATCCTCCTTTATCTTCCGGCATCCTACTCATTTTCGTATATCGTTTCTCGAATCCATTCGCTTTCAAAACAGCTTGAGAGGCACCATTAGCAGTAGCTACCCTCTACTCCATCAGCTAATATCTTCCAATGGGGACTCACGGCAGTAACGACATCCACACCTAACCATCCTGCCCAATTGACCAGGAAATCAATCATCCCCCTTCCTAATCCTTTACCCCAATAATTAGGATCTAGATCATATGCAATCTCCCATTTCTCTTTACCCCTATCCTCAGCCGGAGACGTCTCGTCATCTTCAGCGACGGTAAAGCTGAAAAGATCGGCATTACCAATCATTTGTCCATTGGCTGTACGTAGTGCTCGGAGGAGATATCGGTTTGGTTTTTCTGGATTCGAGGATGAAGAGTCGAGGTACGTCCGGAAAGATGGAATGGAGGCTCGATCGGGGTTTAAGAAGAGATTCCAGGTTTCGGGTAGATGGGCGTGGGTGAATGGATAAGGGCGCTTGAAACTCCATTTCCCCACCAGAGGGTGATCCCAATTCCGAACCTACGAGATCAGCCTCCCTCTACTTCGGACCATAAGACAAGACTTGCCATATCGTCACCATCAGATTCCCTCCACATGGTCATCCGATACTCTTCCCCCTTGATTGTAATGCGGCAGAACGGTTCGTCCCTCTCGTCGTCCCACTCCATTTTGGGGATTTGGTATTTACTTGTTTTCGTCAACTCGCTCATCTTACTAGATACTATTGGTATATGCGTTGACAAGATGCAGAGTTATGGGAAGAGATTAGCCGGACTGTGCAATGCAAGGAGTAATCCATCCGACTCAATCCATTTTATCGACTCAATAGTTATTCTCATCCTGGACGCGTGGATCATGACCGGAATACCGGAACAACTTGGCAGGCACCGGTACCGTCTCGTCACTTTTCGAGTTATCATCTTGTGCGAACTAGTGGTAGTCACGAATGTATGCATGAGACATATGAACAAATGAACAAATACCGTGATATTGAGGCTGTGTGTGATATGGAAATGGAGAATGAGAATGTGTCGTATCAAAATGGGCGTCAAATAACGTAAATCGTCCATGTCCTGTCATCTGTCGTCTGCTCTCTTCAAATCTCAACCTCTGTTTCCCCCTTCATCTCCGTCTTCGTCCCCTGTTTTTCCTCGCTATCCTTCTTCTCCTCCTCATTATCCCTGGTTGCCATGACTTTGTCCCCCTTTGCCTTCGCCTTGGCCTCAGCCGCAGCTCGCATCATAGCCAAATGCTTCCTCTGAGCCAATTGATCATCGGTCAAATCCGACGTCCAGAGATGACCAACGGGAGACCCTTGTCGAGTCGTGATTCCTTCATGTACCGATACAGATTCGGAGGGGTAGATATCGGTATGAAGGCCTCCTCCGTTTCCATTCTCGACGTCGTACGTGGAACTACCTGATCGGGACGTTCCGATCTCTTCGGCTAGTGACGTATCGTGTAGCTGAGATGGTGTGAGCAGTCGTGATTGAGGAGATGGGGTTGGTGGGTTCGAAGTAAAGTTGGATCCAGAGCCAGAGGTCGGGATACCGAAATGTTGAGGAGGAGAGAGGGATGATTGCAATTCGTCATCCGGGATTTCACCGCCATTGCCATTGTCTTTATGTTCTTGCTCGTGATCATTCGTGTTCGAATTTTGATGTTGCTCTTGAGCAAACTCGGAATCCGGTACGTCGACGTCTCCTACCCCTAGACCAACAACCTCTCCCTCCTTCTCCTCTTCAATAGCCTCCGGACCCTCCTGCCCATCAGGCGGCAAGACCAAGTGCCCCGACTTCTTCCTCAAAACACTAGCTTCAATACTAGTCCGCCTTTCCTCCCGCGTAACAGCTTCCGACACGTCATTCGGACCCGGCCCACCCATCGAAGTAGACATCGGACGAGGCATGTTTCCCGATGGCAGTCCATGTCCGAGCTCATAAGGATATGGCGAAAGAGAGGAAAATGGGATACCAGGAGTCAGGGGTCCTGCGAAAACATCATTGGACATATCGGATGTACTTGTTCGACGGCATTGCGGGGTACTTTGCAAGTGTAGACCATTTCCGTTTCCATTCAACATGTTCATATTCCCATTGGCGGCATTGAGCAAATGAGCGTGAGCGTTCGGGTGAAGCATTGGAGAGGGGTACATTTGGGGATGTGGGATATTGCCTCGAGATGGTCCACCCATTCCAGGCGACGGGAAACCCATACCGAATGGCGAACCGGGCATCATGGGCGACATATTTCCAGGATAGCCACCGTGTCCGTTCATTTGAGGGAAAGGCGATGGGGGACCCATGAGCATAAATGGCGAGTGAGGAGGTACACCGTTCTTGGGAATTTGTTTTTCCAATTCTGCGACCCTCTGCATCAGGTTGGCGGAATGTTTTCGAGCCTGGTCCAAGTGATTTGAGAGCTGCCGTTTCAGCCACTATCACTCAATGATAAAGCCTGGATACTCACCTCTGCCTCTCGACTTCTGATCTTGTCGCTAGACCAAGTCCTATGCCTGAGCGCACTCAACTCGGTGCGCATCTCCTCTTCGTGATGCCTAGCCTCCTCTTCCGCCTCCCTCGCCATTCGTCCACTGGCCAATGAAGCTCCCAACTCGCCCCTTAGTCGATCAATAATCACCTCCATCCGATCCATGTGAGCTTCATACTCTTCCGGCGAGGCATTGACAGGTCTCTGTATTTCGAGCGAGTCCTGACGAGTATGACGACGAAGGGGTTCGACCGGTGATTCGGCAGGAGTCCGCTGGGTAGGTGGCAAGGCGCTAATGGGATCTGTATGGGATTGACGGCCTTTCTTGTTCTTCTTTTTCTTCGAAGAGGGGACTGGAGTTGAAGGAGGTAGCCAGCCTTCTTCAGGCATGATTGACCATCCTTCCGATTTGACTCTGGATTGGGGTCTAGAGGATGATGGTAATTCGGAAGCGTTGGAGGTAGAGTCGGAAAAGTCGCCAGCTTCGCTTGGAATTCGCAGGCGTGATGGGCCAGCGGCTTGGGATTCAGGTGAATCGGGGAGAGGAATCTGTTCTGGTGATAGTGCTGGTTGGGTTTCCATTGTGCGAGCACCCGCCTTGATCTGAGATTCAATCAGACTCGCAATGTTTTTTGGACATTCTCTGGTGGTCTTGATTGACTTGATCGATTTTGGCGTCTCCTCCACATTCAAGTCTTCGCTGACCGCGACCTTTGACTCTGAAGTTGGTTCTCGTAGCCTGATTCTAGGTGTCGTTGCGCTCGCTCTTCGGTTCTCGGGTGTACTGGGTGGGAGACGGGCTGGGGTGCCGAGAGGTGTGGAGAGGGGCGAGGGGGTTGGTGATGGTGATCGACTTCGGCTTCGAACCTTTTTGGCGGATGTCGGCACGCCCAGTCGTGCAGGAGCAGGAGACGACTCCATAGAGCTCGGACCAGCCATAGTCATACTCGACTCGTTCCCACTTCCACTTCCAACGCCAGTATTCGATACCTTTAGCAAACTCCCCTTTCTCTTCTTCACATCCTTTTCCTTCTTCTTCTCCCTACCTCTATCCTTGACTTTGTCCTTCTCTACCGTTGGTGATTCCAATACTTCCTTCTTGGCTTCTAGCGACATGAGTTCCTGTTGACGTTCGCGACTGATCTTTTCGCGACGACGGCGCATGTAGTCGGAAACGGGTTGCTGCAGAACAAAGTAGATGGCTCCGACGACTAGGACGATTGTGCATATGAGTAGTTGCCCTCGCCATGATGCGATATATGTGATTGTGGATACGGAGATGAGGGGACTGGAATTGGAAGTGGAGTGACTCGAAGCTGGGCGGTTGGGGGATGATCGGCGCGACATTATCGGATGTGATGTCTCGTCTCAGATCATGCGCGTCGTGTAATAGATGGGCGGTATGTTCATGCGTTGGATTTGATGTTGATGTACAATTCTGAAAGTCAGTTCAATGTTGCCAAGAGTTTAGGGAGACGAGTGGATCCGAACACGGACCAGAGAGGTCAAAGCGTCAGGTAGCTGGTACACACATGAGGCGTTGTTGATATGAATGTGGACTTTGGACGCGACAGTACAATTGATGAAGTAGATGACAAGGTGTGATGGGAAAGGGGATGGGTTGTATGAGGGGTGGAGAATCCGGCCGATGGTTGTACCGTTTCACTGCAGATGTTGAGGGGAACCGTGGAAAGGAGGTAGATGCGTGCGGGAAAGGAGGGTTCAGAAAAGAGACTCACGGATCATGTATCACGAGTTCTCCCTGATGCCTGCCTCTTATCCTCTCTGTCCGCCGCAAGTATAATGCTCGATCGTGTAAAAATCCGTATATCAATGAGGAGGCGGAGGTAGCCTTGGCTTTGTTGCGGTGCACGTTCCGTTGGAAGGTTTGGTGGCTGACTTTTGTTGTTGCACTGTATATGTACGAGTAGAGTATATTGTCGGTTAGATACTCTAGATATGAGAATGCACTATGAATCTATGCTACAGTATGCCGATGGACGATAGTGGTACGATGATATAGTGAAGCTACAAACATCGGAGAAATGGATCCAGCTTAGGTTGAAGGTTGACAACTTCCCCGCATCGCCTCCAGGACGGAATACTCGATGCCGAGAGTAAGTGAGTTGAACCGAGTTATGTCAACTGTCCATTGGGTTTATTCATAGCCTGGAAGGGGCTACATCACGGAAATAAAGTACAACATCTGCTTACCATCGTGCCCAAGTAGTATCACATGCACGATGCTCATCGCCCATGTCCCCTTTTCTCACACTGCTCAACAACACCTTGCCTAGGATTGTGTCTTGGCCTTGTGCCCGCCCTTCAGTATTCAGGTCCCGCATTCCCGGTCCAAACAGACTGCTGACGTAATAGAACGGCGTTTTGGTCAAGTGTGGCACTCTTGTATCACCTTGTCCTTCTCCTGGATTCAGGCACAGGTTGATGAGACGCACGTTCTTGTATTATATCTTAATAGAGCTCCTTACTGATATCTAACCATACTCTATACCTAGAATCTTGAAAGGCGTATAGACATACTCAATAAGGCGGATAATCCCTCGAAACTCAGCCTACCTCGAGATTCACCTCGAAAGCACCGAATCCCTAGTATACCCAAGCTCGATCCTCCTTTCACATCACTACCATGTCTACCCAACCCCTACTGCAACGAACACAGAAAAAGGTTAGTCACTACAGGATCAGCGAGGATAACAGCTGAACTAGGCTTTCACCTTTCGACGATGACTCGACTTTACCCAATGCACATTGACCGTCCATCCGTAACTACCTCACGCGACGTCATTATCTTTAATTTCTGCTTGCACCAATAGCGGATAGCGCTACCCGTCCGAGTCGAGCCCAAGGTCTTCTTCGCCAACGAGTGAGTCTTTCCAGCTCAATCCCTGCGACTAGAGTACTCAGTGTTTTGTGTGGAAAGAAGGGATTTGACCGGAAAGCGGATACAAAGAGCTACAGCTAACATCTAGGCGTACTTTCCTATCATGGCTCCATTTCGCCGTTGTCCTCGGTGGTCTAGCAGTTGGGCTTCTCAACTTTGGTGATAAGGTGAGCTAAACGGTTCTTTCGTATGAACATCGAAGCTAATGGTCAGGTCGGTAAGATCTCCGCCGCCATGTACACTGTCATTGGTAATTTCTTCGCTGACTTGCACTTGTATCAAGCTGATTAGCAGCAATGGCTGTCATGGTCTACGCGCTGGTGATCTACCAGCTGAGAGCAAAGGCGATCAGGCTAAGAACGGGAGCGCCTTATGATGATCGATTAGGTCCTGTAAGTTGCCTGTAACCTCTTCACAACTCGTGCTGATCATTTAGACTGTCCTCTGTGTCTGTCTACTTGGTATGCTTCATCTGGTATTCCAACGTAGAGCTAGAAAGCTGACTTGCAGCCGCTATCATCACCAATTTTGTCCTCAAGGCGGTTTACGAGTAGAACCTCGACCATGAAGCCATATCTGTCTCGTCAAGTTCGCCTCATTTCATAGCTTCTCCAACGCCCACCAGCCTGCTCCTATAGACCATGTATAGTCATGCATATCATCTGTTTCCTTAGCCTGCATTCCATGCCTGGAGTGAATTTTGATTCCGCCTTATGACGAATCCCATGCCTTGTCGTGTCCTGTTGTCACTATATCTTATCACCTTAATCTATTATACATACATTTCAGCAACATGTCCTGGCAAGGTAAGTCCATCTCACCGCAGGGCAGGGGTTCCTGCGTTCAAGCTCTCGCGTAGACCTTTGCTGACAATCAGCATACGTCGATGACCAGCTATTGGCAACTGGCAAAATCAGTAAAGCAGCCATTATCGGTAAACAGGGTGGTGTCTGGGCCGCCTCTGCCGGTTATCAGGTCAGTCACTCAGCTTATATACGAGGTAGAAGCTAATGAGCAGTTGAGCCAGAAGGAGCAGGACGCAATTGTAAAGACAATGTTCCAAGATCCTGATTCTGTCCGAGGTATGTCACTTCACGTCCTATAGAGCTAGGCTGATCATATCCTCCCCTCCTTGTCTCGATATCCATGATTTGAATATATAGCCAACGGTATCACACTCCATGGATTCAAGTTTATGGCTGTACGGGCCGAGGCCGAGGAGGTTATCGGACGTAAAGGCGAGAGGGGATGTTTCATTATTCCCACCCAACAGGCCATCCTAGTTGCCGAGGTATGTCAAGTTCCCCTTCCTTGACATGTTTCTTTCTCGACATCGCCGTCTGATGAGGAAGGGGGCTGATGAATAGTACGACGCACCAATCGGAGCTGGAGATGCCAATGTCGTAGTCACAAAGCTAGCCGATTACCTCAAGAGCGTCAACTACTAGGTTAATCCGTCAAGAGATAAGTGCAGAAGTGGGAACAGAACATGCTATATGCAGAAATGATGCAGACTATGACTATTACACGACAGGGAGAAAGGGTACAAGATAATCAACTAATCAAGCAGCTTGGGCTTTAGCCTCTGAATTACGCTTTCTCCTCTTCTTCTCTTTTCCCTCTACTGGTGCCGCTTCGGATGTGGGGGTGGTCGTAGACTCCTTGGGCTTCTCGCTCTTGTTCTCTTTTGGTTTGGATGATTTATCGACTTTCGCAGCGCTGTTGCCATTCGGTTTGTCCGACTTGGCTTTCCCATTTGGCTTATCCTTCTCCGTCTCCTTCGCTCCATCCTTGCCGGCAGCTTGCTTGGCTAGTAATCGTCTGGCTCGCCTGTTCAACCCTCTTCCTTTCCCTGCTTCCTTGCCCTCTGCCGTAGCGGTCGTAGCCTCTTTGGTAGTCGATGCGGCGCTGGCAGTTACACTCTTGAGCGCTTCTTGAGCTTTCTGTTCCTTCCTCTCCGCCTTTGACCTTCTTCGATTCTTCCTCTTGCTTCCCTCCGGTGCTGGTGCCTTCGTCTCTGACTTCTCGGCCGTCTTGGTAGGTTTTACTGCCTCAGAGGGTTCACCCGTACGTCTATCCTCCAAATCATCTAGGATCTCATTCATTACATCCCTAGGATCGTCGGAGGGGAATGGGCGGCTCTCAACTTCCGCTAAACGTGCTTGCCAACGTTTCATTGCTCGTTTATGGGGCTGCAAATCAGTCAATTATCAAGAAAGGAGTGAGGATGGACGTACGGCAGATTGAAGATGTGTTTCTCGCATTTGGGCGTGTTTGAGTAATTTTCCAGGACAGAGTAGGCATCCTTCGTGGCCTTCGAGTGGGTATATTGGGTTGGTCTCGACTTCATCTATTGATAGAGGGAATGCTGGACATCAGTACCGTATTCCACTTAGTATGTGAGATAGCTTACAGTCGCTGCCAGCCTCACTAGCCGAATCATCTCCAGCCTCCTCCTCTCCATCTTCCTCATCATCATCTTCCTCCTCTTCCTCGTCCTCGTCCTCGTCCTCATCATCAACATCATTGTCCTCATCACTACTCTCCCCACTAATCCCTCCATCATCCTCATCCTCCTCGTCCGAGTTGTCACTATCACTACCATCCTCCAACTCCCCATTCTCTTTCATAGCATCTTTGATAGCAGTGATACCAAGTTCATCTTCCCTCTCTTTTCGCTTTAGGCGTTTCTCGGTACGTGCGTATAATGGCATGGCTTGTTGTATGTAGAGTGTAGAGTGTGTAGGTGGACCAAAACTTTTGGAGGAGGTGGAGGTGAATGTGGCGGATGAATATGGGAGTGGCGGTGGGGGAACCTTTGTTTCTTACGTCGGAGAGTGAGAGCAGCAGCGCACCAGGGAACTTGCGTCTTCCTCTGAAGCGCGACATCGGTTACACGGCCAGAATACAACCTCCCATGGCTATTCATAAACGGGAATGATATCGGACAAGGACGTCTTGCAGCACCTCATGACCCCTGTCACCTGGATACATGTTGACATTCACGAGATACGTACATCTGTCACCTCGACAACAAATTCGTGTATGAATTATTGTATCTCCTCATCTCTCTGCTCGCAATCATCGAACTTATGCACATTCGCCCATGAAGCTTACTCCTTTCGCCCTCATGAGCGGTCCTCGCTTCAGGTCCCTCAATCTGAATCCCAGCCTCGATTCGTTGTTCCAACGCTTTGTCTGGCAGTGTCCCCTCCATATTTGCTGTCATCGCCCTTATTGTGCCCGGGATCGGAATCGTAATAACCCAGAAATCCGTCTTCGTCTTCAGCGTCTTCGTCTTCAGCGATACTTGGCTTTGAAACGGTAGGGGTCTCCGATATATCATTGCTGACTTCTCCTCTCTTTAAACTTTTCCAATCCACCAAGTGCGGGTTATCCTTCAAGACTTGTCTATATTGATCGCCATTGTAGCATACGAAGACCGATTCGTTGGGTCTGGATGCATTGGATTTATCGTAATGTGGCCCAATGGCAGTCCGTACTTTCTCCATGAACCCAGTCTGACTGCCGCCCACTGTCTGCGATCCGCTCTTCATCTGGCGAAGGTAGATATCCTTGAGAGGTCTGACCAGCTTGTCCAATAGTTTGACTTCGCTGAAAGCCGAAGGCACGCAAGCTGCCTCCCCAATTGCCGTTTTGACACTCGTTCCCTTACGGGTCATGGTTTTACGGGGACGTATGACGATACTTGGTGTCTTCTCATTTGGTCCATACTTTTGCATTGGTGGATCATGTGAAGAATCTGGGTCACTGTGTTGAGATGACGCTGACATTGTCTTTGAAGTAGAGAATGAATTATGCGTGGTAGGAGATATATGGAGTGTATGTGACAGCGATAGAAGTTCAAAATTGGCACACATATATAGTATCCCCGACTCTACTCCGACGCACTCTCAGAGGATGTACCCCTTGATACAGTCCTTTCATCAGCTTTCGGATTTCCTCGGGATAAAGAGCTACCTTACATCCTCAGGGGAACATGAATGGTGAGATAATCCTCTCGCGGTCCCCGTGAGTAATGGCCACAATTCCCACAAACGTCTGATATGTATGTATGACCCGAGGGTGGGAAAGTGGACGATGAAGGAGCTTTTGTGTTTCAAGATAGGGGGGCGAGAGCAGTCAGGGGTGCAGGCACTGTGTCCTGCATTTCAAAGGATGGACTGCAAGCGGACTTGAAATCGAGTCGAATGTATGAACTTCATGGCCTGGTCTTATAACTCCAATCAAAAGGGCGAGCCACGAGCTGTACTTCTTCCAGCTTCTCAACTGCTTCGCCCGACAATCTGTGTTTACTAGCTAGCTACACGTAGAGCTGGTCTGTGTGGCCAAAATGTCTAGCTCTTTCGGGTCAAATACATCATGCATGGAACCAATTTCTTGCTTCTGATATTTCGCTATTTGCCCCTCCTTCTGAATGCCTCCTTGACCATCTTCACCTCCTGCTCATAGAGATGCCCGGTCCCAGTCGTCACCAGCATCTGGCTTGACACACACTTCCGGATCAGAATCATAGTCATGTCCTGCGTTGTATTCTTTAACTGTGCGGCTAGGGGGTCTTCTGTCTGTCTTCTTAGACCTTGTTGCATGCGACCCAAAGTCGTCTGCCATGTCAACCCCTCTGAATTTCTTCATCAGATTTTCCTCTTTCGTGGAGAGAGATCCGACGGAATATTCACTTAAGGCTTTTGTGTACTCGGAAGCGGAACGACAGAGAACGAACGTAAGGTTTTCCTCCTTGGAGACACTTCCGAGTTGACTCTGGAACTCGCTTCTCCAAGCGGCGCGATCTTCCTGTCTCCAGTCAGAGCTGTTGGTCTTGGACTGTGTTCTTTTGCTGTTTAGGTGTACAATTGTCGATTTCATTCGTTCATCCAGTGTATTGACGAGCTTGTCGACATTCAAGTGCTGTTCGAGAGAATGTCCGGCTGTCTTGCGTGATCGGTATCTCCCTGGCAACTGGGCTCCTTTCGAGGAATCATGAGACATTCGGGGCCAAATGATGGCATTGGGATCATCCGTGTCTGGACCAACAAATACAAAAGCCTTCGGCGAGGGCGACACGGTCGATAGGGAGGTGGAAGATGAGAGTAGAGGCGACATGGTGTATCAATCAAATTCTGTTATGGGTATAGGAAAGCGGATGGTAAGTCGTACAAATGGACAAAGACAGGCTTTTCCCGCGGCACAAAAGACGATACATCCGGAGGAAATTGTCCGGTGTTTCACCTCCTTTCAGCTCATCATGGCGTTCCTCGACACTTGGATCTACCTTACATGTCCATGGCTAATCAAAAGGAAAGTACAAGTTCTCATGGGACCCCCTGATCTCCGAAGCATCCCTCGAGCAGACCGTCGAAGCGTGTCATCTCCTTTCAGGCCATCAGGACTTTCTCAGGATCAGAGTCCTCCTTATATGCTGAGGTAGTGATGACAGGATTACTGACGCTCACATGGCGCCCTCTTTGCAGCCGCCACACTTTTAGTACTAATCGGCGTCGGTGCTGTCTGGTCAATGCTTATTACATACATAAATCTGCCCGGAGACCTCTTGACCAAAAGTGACGGCAGTTGATTTGAGCTTGATACGCCATATCGATGATACCAGTCTCACAGAACCCTATGAGTGCGGCCTATTTCAACGATAGACGATCATCAATCCCAGATACGTGCCGAACTGCCTTGTCAGCGCGTGACCTACAGTTATCGTATACATGAACATCTTTCTAATGAGGTTTCTCCCTACGAAACAATCTCTCCTCTGTGAGCGTTTTAGGCTCCATTCCTCTCTGATTTACTCAGTCCAGACATCTTGCGTCCGCCTTTCGAAGTCCCGCCATTAATTCCTTCCTCGTCCTCGTTGGTGTCGTCGTCACTGTAGCAACCGGGATCGGATTGGTGACCGTCCCGACCCTCAAAGGCCTCTTTCAGATAGTGAAGGGCCAGAGCATGTCGATCCTTCCCTTGCAACACCTCCAAATCTGGGTTCTGTCTCATGACTCGGGCGTAGTCGGCTTCCGTGTAGCAGACAGTGATAGGCACATTTGAATTACGGGATATTTCAGCCACTGTGTTCCCGATTTCCGTGCGGGAGCCCTCCTGGTCTGCCAGAGTCCACTTTTTGCCGGGCTTTCCTTTTGGAAACAAATGTCCAAGGTCTTTGACAGAAGCTGACAATCCGTCGAAAATCTTGGAGATACCGGATTCCCCTATCAGCTCAGGTTGGCAAGCCGCATTTGGGATAGCGGCCGCGGCCCGCTTTCTTCCTTTGGCGCCTCGGTGGTTGAAGAACGCACTTATGACCATGTGAGGGACGGAGTTGTTGGTTGGGAGCTCTGTACCGAAGCACCAGTTGGTGAGTATCCATCAGAATTGGAGCCATGGATGCCGAAGGAGTCTGGTGTGGAACCCTTGTATTGAGTGGTCGATGTACCGAAAGTGGGGGCTTTAAATGGTCGAGCATGAGGGCCCACTCTCTCCGGATCGACCTCGAAGTTGAGTGTGGATGCAGGGATGCGGTTTATTGCTGTCTTGAAGGCGGCCTCACTATTGCACACTGACACTGTCACACCTGTGTTCGTATACAGTCTCTCGGCAGCTTCCTTTACACCTCTGTCCCACCACTCCCCCACGAGATTGGGCATCAGCGAGTTTGCGGTTCGCCTCTCGCCCTCGACGTGAAAACGGCATTGCGCAAGGATGTCGAGGTTGGTCAACGCGGTGTCGTGGGCGAGGCCTTCGATGAGAGCAATGGTCTGATTACGAGATCGCGACACGCTCGGCCATATAATGATGCCAGGCTTGGCGCCATCCGGTCCATATACCGTCTCGCCGTTCGTCGCAGTGGAAGTTGGTATGTGGTGGAAACGTGGCTGGTTGCTGGAGGGCATATTGTGCAAGTTCCTGTTCCAGTAGACCGTTGGTGTCTTCGAAGGTGGCTGGTGTCAGTGATGCTAATAGCAAGGTATATGATGAAGACGAAGGCGAACTGCAACCGAATTTTACCCGTATATGTGCCAGCACTTGACTAGTTCTGCGGACCCACTCACTTACTAGAAATCCTTTGACAGTGTTTCGGGTCACCTCAGGATCAGTTCCTTCCTTTCATATCCAGGGCGAGATGTAAGGAAGTACTTTACACCTTCTCTTCTCTCGTCGTACCCTCTCCCTCTCGCGGTACTCTCCACGAATGTGCCACAATCACTTGAAAGGGAAGGTGACCAGGTTTGAGGGTATCTGATGGAATGTGCTAGATGCTAGTGGCGTCCAGATGATGTCTCGCAGGCGTCTCCCAGACAGATAGCATGAAACATTGATCAACGAAGGTCAACAAACGGATGTGCGTAAAGAGCGTGACATAGCCCCAAGGCAAAACTATAATGAATGAAATACAACTGAGATAAACCGAAAAAATTGTCCCACGTCCAATGTCTGTTTTGAAAACAAGGATAGATCCGCCGCCGTAATACTGAGAGCCCTCTACTCGTACCAGTGTATGATCGCATTAGGTGGTAATCGATATCAATATCGATGCCGATGCCGGTGACCTAATGTGTCAAACCCTGAATGAGGAGTGATGTCGACTGCTTTAAGGCGTTATCGAGTCTACTTGATGATACGCAGATGGTAGCGTTGTTGGCTGTACGGTAGCCGGTCTCACATGATACGACTTGGCATTGTCCTTGGCTGCACATGACCTCGTCGACGTTTGGGATGGCGGTACAGTCTTGTCCTTGTTTACCGGTACCTCTGAATGAGTGTACACATCCTCCACCTAGTGGTCAGTGGACATCAATGAGAGGGGATGTGAAAGACTTACAGGACTCTATATCACTGATGGTGTTGACACACTCGTATCCAGCACTTGATGTGACCGGGCAAAGTTCCTGGCCGAAGCTACACCTGCCAAAGGGAATCTCGGATCGTCGTCGGGGAACGGCTTTTTCGATCATGTCTCGGGGAATGGGGTTGGGGTTGTTGGAAGGACAAGTGTATGCGCTTGCTAGGTAGCAGGTACCGGAACAAGTAATGGTCGGGCCCGAGTAGCATTTTCCACCACATAGGTTGGCAGCTGGGCAGACACATGATTTGTTGGGACCTGGGATATATGGCGCGGTACATTCTGACGAATTAGATATTGCTTAGAAGCTTACGGCGATGAACTTACTCCTAGCACAGCATCGGCCGACTCCTTGGTTACTGGACGAAAAGTCGTGTTGAGTGAAAGCGATAAAGAGGTCGAGTTGCAGACATACATCGGCATCGGCAGCAAGGTTGAAATAATTGGGCCCAACGAGTGGTGTCGCCTGCAAGGAGTTGATGATCTACAAGGTAAGTGTCATCCTGTAATCAAGTAAAGGGGTGTAAGCGGATGACTTACAGAATTTCTTAGCTTGACAGCCAAGTTTCCTGTGAATGTCTGCCCCGTAGATGCTTGCACCGTGATACCAGAACCGACTCCGGCAGCGGCATCTACACAGAGACAGGTTCCAGCCGCCAGGAAGACGGAGTCACCGTCTGCCGCGAAATTCGCATCTGCAGCGAGGTTGATACAGAATGATACACCGGCATTGATGTCGGGCAAGAGTGCAGTGACTGTATGGACGACCTCTTTTACGATTGGTATATTATCAATGACGTCGAAGGGGCCGGGAACTGGGTTGGGCGCACGAGGAGCGATACCGAGACCGAGTGCTGATCTGGTGTCTGATACCAGTGTTGCGTCGAGGTCGAGGACTTGATGGGGTATACGCGCAGCAGAAGCTGCCAAGGGGATGAGAGCAATTATAGAAAGTAGGGAAAACATGGTGATGAACGATGGGATGGTTATTATAAGGTAAACAAGAAGTGAGAAGGTTGGTGTCGGAGTAATCAGGTGGTGAGTTGATGTGAGAAAACATGAGATCAGGTCCAGTGTTCTTATACCAACCTTCTGGGTCATCTCACGAGTTTGTTGACGTCCAAATCCAATGGTGACAATGTAGAGACGGAGTAAATCCCTGAGGGAAATGCCCAGATACGGTGGGTGGATCAGTATCTTTCAACTTCCAGTCCCATCTCCGTGAATCTACAGTTTCACTCGGTCACATCCCACGTACATCCTCATGGGACGAGGTATCAGATCGGCAAAACCTTACCCATTGTTGGTAATGATCGTTGTTGTTACTTGATTTGGGACTCCCGGTCCGGGATAGTGAATGGGTAGAAGCCTCCCCACACGAGCTAGTCCAGAACGTTCCGTCCCGAACAACTAACCATCGATGGACCTGTCCCGTTTTAATTAATGGGATGATGAACATTGGCCCCGTCGATTGAAGAGGTAGATTGTCGGTAATCGTGCAATTGTATCTCCAAGTTGTGATGTCTCGTCCCGTCAATCTGGATCGGTACACCTAGTGAGCGAACTTTATCTTGGCTTGGCATGACTACCCGCGCAGACTATGCCGTCCGTCACCTTCGATATTACTTGATAAGTAGCATTGTCTATGGATCGTATCATATGTCGTATTGGGTAGATGCTTGATCGAGTTAGTGCATAGGCTATGCACCATAGATATGGTGTATAGTAAGTTACTCTAGTGATTGTTCGTTTCTTGATTATTTTCTGATGAATTATTGATTGATTTTCCTAAAATGATGCTATGTCTCAGGCACGCACCAAAGTCAGTCGCGGTAAACACTACTCTGTCTCTCTCTCTACATACATCATTCAACCTCTATACCCTAACACCTTCTACACCTTATACTACCCTATAGTCTCACCAGTACATATATCATACACACACATACCATCCATTGGACAAGGATGGATCCTCACCCCATCCCATTCTCTTCGGCTGATCTCGAGCGTCGTCGGCTAGAATCAACCATCAACCAAGACCTACATTCCCTCTCTCTAGCTTCTGGCTCTTCATCAGCTAGCGATGCACACTTCCCACCTCGTTCTCAATCTCGACATAGTCATCATCATCATGGAGTGGAATCCGATACATCATTCTCGTCCTTGTCAACAATCGAATATCCTCGTGCGGCAGAAGTTGCCTATCCTTCAAACCCCGATTTATCATTCCATCAAAGTATGTACCCGAAACTAGTCGGACCTCATGGAACACCAAGAGCTAGCAATCGAAAAGTATCCCAAATGAGCGAGAGGAGTTATCTGGATGCTAGTCCCGTATCGACAGCCGGGCATCATGTCAGTGCTGTAACCCTCGCTGAAGGGGTTTTCAAGCGGGCAGTAGGCGTCGGTAAGGGTATCCATGAAGATGAGAGTGGAAGTGAATGGGATCCTGATAGGTCTTTGGGTAGGCTTGTGGGCGAGTTGGGCAAAGCGATGAAGAATGTACGTGCATCCAGGATTAGACTCTGGGTTGTTTGTTGACATTTAGATTTCACCTAGACCTTCATCACCCTTTTCACCCCCACGCTCTCCTCGGTCTCCTTCACCTTATACCACTCAAATCAACTCGAATCTGTCCTTCACGCTGAACCGTAACGACCCGCTCCCATCACCTCCTGCTTCGCGGCACGGATCCGGGTCAGGCTCATCGGCAGGATCCAGGTCCCGAATGGCATCAGCTGTACCAACCCAGACGAAAACTAGGCGACCATTAGGCGATACCACCGTACATAACATCACTCAAACGCGTACTCAAAATCAGAAATCGAAACCAAAGGTCGTTCAGGATACACCACAAAGACCAGCATCCGCCCCAACCCGCTTGAGGCCGCATGACTCGGCAGATGTCACTGGAATGACGGGATTGCTAGACACTCCAGCCAAGGGTTTAGCGCATGGCTCGATTAATAAGAATGGAAATGTTGGTGATGATGCTGCCGGTAAGCTGTCCGGATCCCTGTATAGGCACAAGTTGACGTTTAGCTGGTATTCCTGGATCGCTGGCCACGCTTCATGCAAGATTGAGGGCTCTCGAAACTGAAAACTCGGTCTCTAGGCGGAGAGTACGGGAACTAGAAGTCGAGCTTGAGCGGGCAAAGGAGGAAGTAGAATCGGCAAAGACAGGTGGTCAAGGCAAGCTACAGGAGATTGTGGGAGAGAAGACAGGTACGTCAGCTGAGCTCATCTGTCCGAAGCAGGACTCCAGCTGACAACGTAGCGCTTGAAGAGCTGGTTAAATCCCTTCGAATGCAACTCTCCCGCATAACAGTCGAGTTGGAACACCATAAGTCACTAGTCACTGAACTTCGACAGACTCAGACCTATCCTCCTCACTACGCTTCCCCAGGATCCACCGAGGTGACCCGCGAACTCGTAGCTCTCCGCCAAGAAGTTGAACGACTCGGTACAGAAGTACATAGATTAGGTGGAATCGTGGAGGCTGGACTTGAGACTCGTAAAAAGGCTCGAGGGGAGGAAACCATTCGATTAGAAGGTGCTCAGGTCGATCTGATTAGTTTGACGGATGAGGATGTGGAGCGGGCTCAGAAAGATGTGGAACAAAGAGCTACTGCTACTGCTGCTCAGCCTTCTAGATTGAGGCAGGCGCTACATCGGGCTGGATCACCGGACCCTCAGGTTGTGGATGCTACTTTCGTCGCTGCTCCGCTTCCTACTCGACCCACTACCCGGTCATCACCAAAAGTCCCAACTCAATCTCAAGCTCGACCTACCACGCCGCCTATCGAGCATCGATCACCTACGTCGGATACTTCTGGGAAATCCAGGACACGCGGCCCAGTCGAAGGACCTTCCTCGCCATTCCCATCGATTCGGGAAGAGGATGAAATTGAATTCTTTGAAGTGTCAAAGCGAGCTCCGGCCAAGCAGGGGAAAACCAAGAGCTCGGATAATAGGAGAAAATCTTCTCCTCTATATCATGACGGGGAGGTACCCCCTCAGACTGTCTTGATAAGAGTCATCGGAGAGCTTGAAGCGGATTTCAAGCACTACAAGGCGTAGGTCTCTTATTCTACGCTAGTATAATGCTGAGGAAACAGAATCTACTGCGAATTGGCCGATCAATACAAGATCCTAGATGCTGCTTCTGCCATCGCGAAAAGGCATGTTCTAGCCGAACACCTGAAAGAGGTCATTGATACTCTGGAACAAAAGGTCAGCTCATCATTTTGTGTCATCGAGCAAAGTTAACGATTCAGGCGGACCAGATCGCATCCCTCTACGATCTCTTGACATTCAAAGATCAACCCAATTCCCAAAAAGAGAAGAAACGAGTTAAAAAATCAGTACCTGATATTCTGAGGATGGTGAAAGAGTCACTTGGCGAAGAGGGATTGAAAAGATTGCAGGAAGATGGAATTGTCAGGAAAAGATAGGGTCGGGTGCTTGCGGGAATGGGATGGACTATTTCTTTCTTGATATGATTTGATTGTTTATAACTTACGACTTAATGTTTCTTGGCATGTGCATAGATTCATGTGACCCTCTTGCGCTCTATAGCACTGTCTGAACGGATAGAAAACACGACGAGCTACGACAAGGTGTGCGAGGCGAAGCGGCGTTTTCTCATTTAATGATGTTTCCGTTGTTCTAACTTGTATTCTTGGCTCAGTCGGGCGACACTAGTTGGCAAATCGATACAACGGGGATATCGATTAATTCAGAGGATAACGCCGGGTTTCTGTTTCGATTCGCGACAACATTGCATGCAAGTTGTGTGGGGTTTTGTACTGCTAGCGGTCGAGGCCTTCAGTGATGAGGAGGCCGCAGCGTTTAAATGTAAATGCAAGAGGGGTGTGCCATCAATGCTAAATGTAATCGTACTGCTATGGCTATAATGCTGACTCCAAATGACCCTCTACCCCGTAGCCGATTTCTTCTCTTCTTCCTGAACTTCTTCTTCTCCCTTCACCTCTCCACTCTCTGCTTCAGATTGAGGTTGAGATTGAACTTGATCGTCAACTTGACTATTCGAGCCGATTGTTGAATCGGACGCACCTACCAAAGTCAACATCATTCCGTTTTATGCTCACCACAATTCCTATTTCTATTTCTTTCCATTGCCCATGAACCTCTCTGCCCAACCTATAACCTTCCCTACGCCTGATGCTAGGGTATGTATGAATCCTTCATCTTCGGCTATAGGTTGTGATTTTTTAGGTTGGGTTTCGACAAATGGGGCACGAGGAGGGGGACGGGGAGAGGCCTTACCTGCTTGTGGTGGTGGTGGGTTTGATGGAGTTTCGGGTTCGGATGAAGGGGTTGTTGGGAGTGGACCGAAGTGAATATCTGAGGGACGACCTTCGAAATCGTCTGCGAATGCTTGTAGGATCTTTTTCTGGCGGACCGTAAGGGATCTGAGATTTAGCTGCAATTCACCGGGGTGGCAGATGGGACATACCTTGGGATCTGAATCTTCCATCCTACAACTAAATCGCCCCTCTCACCTCCCCTGTGCCCGTAGACGGACTTGATACCTCGACCCTTCAATACTGCTTCCTCTCCATTCTGGGTTCCTTCCCTTACTCTGACTTCTACATCTCCCTCCAGAGTTGGGATCCTAACTCGTCCACCTAGCAAGGCGGTATGTAGTGGGACCTTGGCATCGTGGTATACTGTCGTTCCTTGTCGCCTGAACACTGCTGAAGGCTTGACTGAGACTCGAACGAGTAAATCCCCTGGAGGTCCATTTGCGGATAAAGGCGCATCTCCCGATCCTGGGATTTTGACTCTCATTCCATCTTCAACACCCTCGGGAATCTGTACATCTACAGTCTTCCTCTCTTTAACCCTTCCAACACCCTCACATTCTCCACACCTTGCATTCCTTGGAATTGAAGATCCAGCTCCACCACAAGCTTGACATGTCGAGGCCATTACCATCCCTTGGAATTGTAGGGCTTGTTGTCCAGTTCCACGACATGTCGCACATGTCGTTTTCTTCTCTCCAGGCTTCAAACCAGATCCAGTACATGGTTTACAATCGACCACGGGGGTGATTGTGACTTTCCGGGATGCACCGGTAGCAGCTTCCAAGAATGATAGAGTCACCGTAGCTTCAAGATCGTCACCACGGACATTCCTAGCTCGACCACCACCACCTCCGAATGGGTTGCCTCCTCCCCCACCTCCTGCACCGAATGCTCCTCCGAATAATGATTCAAAGAGATCACCGGCATTTCCAGCTCCTCCACCGAATCCACCAAAGCCTTGGAATCCACCAAATCCACCTGCACCACCGCCGAATCCGCCCGGGTTAAATCCTTCCTGAGTCGATGCGGAACCGTATGTATCGTATGCTTTTCGCTTTGTGTCGTCGGATAGGATCTGGAATTAGCTCAAGCCTGGATGTGCAGAAGTTGGCAGCTCACATCGTAGGCAGATTGGATCTCCAAGAACCGCTCGTTCGCTCCTTTCTCCTTGTTCGAGTCAGGATGCCATTTCTTAGCTAGCTGTATTGTCAGTCTCTGTCTTGGGTCCGATTGAGGGAACTTACCTGATAGTAGACCTTCTTGATATCTGAAGCTTTCGCATCCTTCTTGACACCTAGAACCTCGTATGGATCTTTGGCTTTCGCCTCTCTCCTAGATGACGAATGGAATGACTACGGATCAGCTCATGCCATGGATATCCCCAAGATAGCTCATCTTACCCTCTTGGACCCATCTTGATCCTGTAGTAGTGACCTGTTCCGTCCTGCTAATGGCGATCGGGTTTGAGTATGTAACCCCCTTGACCGCTGTGATTGGGTAGGAATCGGGATAGCCGAAGTCGAAGCTACTGGGCTGGCTGTGAGCGGTAGTGCCAGCGATATAGACCGTGGGGCGATTCGAGGTGGCATCTTTACTACCTATGTATATCTAAGTATAGAGTGTATATACAGAACGAACCTATATAGTCTACTATTCTACAACTGAATTTCCAGAAATCTCTATGGAAATCTTGCCGCTCAGTGCATACTTACGTAACCACACACGTGCTACACTCCCCCACTAGAGCATTCTGCGCGTAACAACCTACTGTACTATCAACTATACCTCACCACTACCAACAATGTCAGGCTGGGAAGTACGATTCTCAAACTCTAAACAACTCCCTTACTTCTTCAATGCTGCTTCTGGGCAGTCTGTATGGGAGAAACCAACAGATTTGAGTGATGATCAAGTCGCTCAACTTCCTGGAGCCAAGTACTTGAGCGGGGGAGGAGGTGGTGGGGGAGCACCTAAACAAGTCAGGTCGAGTCATATCCTCGCTAAACACGCTGGATCAAGGCGACCATCTTCCTGGAGACAGGTGAGTCTACACTTCCTTTAAATAGGCGAAATGGGATGAAGGAACTGATATCCAGGACAACATTACTCGATCATTGGATGAAGCTAGAAGTATCGTCCAAGGCCATCGAGATCATCTTGCTACCTTACCCGCCGACCAATTGAGGGAACAATTCGCCAAGATCGCCGCCGAGATGAGTGATTGTTCAAGTGCAAAGAAGGGTGGGGATCTTGGATTCTTTGGTCCTGGACAGATGCAGAAGGCTTTCGAGGTGAGTTCAGTCTAGCGAGAGCGCTCGCTCTTGTATCACATCTCTTCGTGGTGATATAGCCGGATAGTGCTGATGAATTAGGACGGAACATACGCACTTGAAGTTGGACAGATGTCGGAGTTGATCGAGACCGACTCTGGGGTTCATATCATCTTGAGGACCGCTTAGATTATACATAAGGCGTTGGAGCATAAAGGAAGGATGTGTAGATGTATGGCAGTCACGACAACGATATTGGGTGCTCATTTGGAGCGCTTGAGTCTATGCTCCAGGGGACAGAATTGATCACATTGACACAAAGCTTTCGCACAACCGCATCGGACACTAATTATACTTCTATCACATCGACATTTTTAAAGTCCATCTCTCTCATCAAGTACTAGTATATACGCTCAAAGAGCGTGAGAAGTAACAAAGGCGATGATTCGTTGATAAGCATCGTATGAAGTAGGGTGGTAGTTGATAGCGTGTCCAGTAGCAGGAACGGCGTAGGTAGCGAAATCACCATCAGCGACAGAGGGATAGAGCTGCTTGGTAGAGTCAATCTGGGTCATGTTGGGACCGAGAGAAGTGACTTGACAGTTAGAAGCGCAGAATGGTGCGTCATTGTCACCGGTAATGACAAAGACGGGCTTTGTAAAAGCAGTTCGGTCCATCATGGTAGGGGATCCGATTGTGTCTATGATCAGCTGATTTCCTGCAGTTGTACCAAAGACTGCTTACTAGCCTGACCGAGAGTGTACTCTCCCTTGCCCTCTGTGAAAGCGTCTAGTGCAGATTGGGTGTAGTTGGGGTAGCTGGTCGATTAGCTCACTGCCTACACATACACTGAGGGGACATACTGGAAGAAACCAATCTGGTCGTTGGAGACAGAAGGAGTGATAACGTAGTCGTTGGGCAAGCTGCCGAATCGCTCCGGGTAAGCGACCGAAGCGATGGTAGCACTAAATCCTGGGAGACCGAGAGGACCAGTAGTGACATTGTTGGAGAATCCAGTGAGGATGATTTGGTCGAAAGCGTCTGGAGCACTAGCAGCGAGACCAGTGAGGAGGAAAGATCCGTAAGCTACTCGTCAGCCACACTTTCACATACACATAAGAAAGTAGAAGTACAGTGTCCAACACCAACGACCTTGTTGAATTGGGGAACACCGTGTCCGACCTTTCCACCTCGGAGCATCTTGGAGATGGCGGTAGATTGGGCAATCTCGTAAGCGATCTGAACGATCTGAGTACCGTTAGGGTGGGCAGATCGTCCAACACCAAGTCTATCGTAAGAGAGTGTAGCCCAGTTGGCAGCAGCGGCAGACTCGGCGAACGAGTAGTCGGTGACGCCGCTATTCTGTCAGCCAGGTGCTTTGAGTGTTAGTAAGGGAACGTACTCTAGCTGGACATTCCAGTAACCAGCATTGCCGACCAACCCATGATGAGTCTGAAAAACACCGTCGGGCTTTCCGGACTTGGGCTGACAGTATTCAAAGTACATGTTGTATGTACCAGATACGTTGGTAGTGGTAGCAGCAGCGATCTGCCCCATTACGGTAGATCCAGCAGCATTGGCGTCAATGTAAGCGCTCTGAACAAGAGCTTGCTGGTTGGCGGGGCTAATTGTCAGCTCCCTATCGGAGCAGCGGTAAAGTGGCATACTAGCCAATGACAGAAGCCAAGTCAATGTTCATACCTGTCTCGGCAGTTACATCGGCCATGAAAGACCAACATTTTGCCGTGGACTCGGATTGAGGCCATCTTTTCTCGACGGGGTTAGCCAGAGTCGAGGGACTAAGGGCGAGTAGGGGTAGGAGTGAAGCGATCATTTTGGATCTTTTAGAGTGGTGTCGTGTAGTGGATGTCGGTTTTGTCGAAGTATTGGTCTATCGGGGTCGGATTCGGTGGCCGGGCGTCAAACGTAGGATGTCGAATGTCGTGGGATGCCTGTCTTGAGTCAGATGGACACTTGACTATATAGTATAGTCTATAGTTCTCCCTTGTCTACATTTCCTTTGTGCCGGGCTCAATCCCCGGCGTCTGTGTAAGATTGGAGATATCAGATCGCCGGGAATCAAGTCTCAGTCTATCATCTATCATGTCATCAGTTCACGTTTTTAGTGAGTTTACGGATACCGGGTATCAGATTTGAAAAAGAGTTGTCTGCAAGGTGTGAATTGCTGGGCATACTGGGGCTACTTGTGAGCATGATAGCTACCGAGTTCGGCATTGGGAACAAATGATATTTCCAATGGCTCAAAGTGGACTAGAGGTTGAGGATGATCGAGATCTGTGGGATTAAAGGGATTGAGCGGGGTAATTGTAACTGCTGGATAGGATTGAAGGAGGATCGTGGGAGACTGGGGATATGAGCGGCGTAGATGGTGGGAAAGTAATTCGGAGATTTAACGGAGTATATCTGGACGAACGGATATGCATACTGCGGGGCATTGAATCTATTGATCTACAGCTGACTTATATTTTGGAGACAAGAAGCAATTTCAAGTGGAGCAACAGCGCAGACCAGGATGTCGAAACCCAATACCATGGAGCTAGATGAAGCTGGTCCTTCTACGAGCTCGAGCTCAAATCACGGGAAACGAGCTATAACGGCCCGGGCATGTGATGCTTGCCGAACGAGGAAATTGAAGTGTTCAGGTCGACCTGATACTGTCGACGTCAATGATGCGGGCGTGGCTATTGTCCCATGCGAAGTAAGTATCTTTCGTAGATGATGGTCTGAGCTGATTGATAGCACTGTCGAGAATGGAAATTAGAGTGTTGCTATCTATATCAGCGGAAACGAAGGGGTAGACGAAATTTGGTAGTGGAGAAATTAGCAGAACAGCAGCGAGCAAGGAGGGATAGTCATGGACACCGAGGACATAGCTCTTCGGGAAGTGAGAGAAGTCCACCTCCTCGGACCAGTACAATGCAATCATTCATGGTGAGTCCTATTGAAAGCTGTCGCTCATTTTCAGCCTGTCGGCGCCGGCATCCCATTCCCATTTCAAACGCATCTGGACTCAATACCTCAAGGAGTGATTTCACCTCTTGAGCTACATCACCCACAACCTGTAGCGTCTACCTCGGCATACGTTTCTCCACCTTCGGCGGTCAGTGATCGTATTGAACATCCTGGGTCTCCACCGCTGCCGACTGGTATGACACCATTTACGAACCCAGAATCCACGTTACCTGCTCAATTGAAATTGGATGCCTTCATTTCACGGGATCTGGCCATGAAGACCATATCCCTTTTCTTTGAACATGTGATTTTTGTCTCAAAGGGTACGTGAGAATGCTGATGTTGCAGGTATCATGTATCATGCCTCTCATACACAAACCGTCTTTCATGGCCGACTTGCAAGCTGGAGAAGAGGAACGGAACCCAATCTTTTTCGCATTGATACTCCAGATGATTTCAATGACTCTGATCCACGTACGTTCCCCGGAATGAGATAAGGCTGATGAGCAGCTGCCAGTCGCTTACTTCCCAATACCCGCAGAGGACGTCCGGGCGTGCTCGGATAGATGTATGAGAAGAGCAAATGCTATTACCCACCGGAACGCTGAGAGGCTAGTTCTGGATATGTGTATCATCAAGTACGCTCCCCATTCCTTCAGACATTCTGAGCTGATGATACAGGTTCTTCATGTTTGTCGTTCACAATAAGCGAGGAGACATTGGACTGGAAGCAGCAACATTCGGGGAGGCACAGTATATTGCAATCTGCCTCGGTATGCACCGTGAAGATGTAAGCCTCACCTTCTCGATACAATGCACATGGCTGATGGGCAGTCTTACTATAACCTGAGTAAGCTCTGTTGGCTCCCGACACCTCACCAGCTCACATCTAGCACCGATTGAATCACAGCGGAGACGGAGATTGTGGTTCATGCTTTTCAATGCCGACAAATTAGAAGCTGCGGTACGGACCAAGCCGGTGTTACTACCTTCTGATGAGTTCATGTGCCCTCCTGAGACTACCGCTTTACCTCTTGAGCTGTACGTTGTCCCAAGATCCATCAATAGGATAGCAAGCTGAAATACAGGGATGATAAATGTATAACTGCGACCGGCTATCTACCCCCTCTACCAGGAACACCGCTAGCTACTGGCTTCACAGCTCTGATTCATACGTGCCAGTAAGCTAGCAGGAGCGTGTCAAAGTCCAAGCTGACATATAGCGTCCTCGGTGACATGCTAATACACGAACGCGACATCCGACGCAAACCACCTCTCGATCCCGAATCAATCCTAACCGCCCTAAGGCGTGTGAGGGGATTCCAATCCCGCCTAAAATCAATCTTGGACAGTCTACCACGAGTTTTCAGGTTCCTAGATGAGCAAGAGAATGTGTAAGTATCACTATCTAACGACGATTTATCCAGCTGACGACAGTCCACTTCCCGGCTGGGAGGAAAATATGCGAGACGAACTTGATGAATTCTTTCTGGATCCTACTGCATCCGAATCTGCGAAAGATGGATATTTGGTGTTGAGGGCGAATATACATGTTACGATGGCTATGACCAGGTTGAGGTTGATGTGAGTCCCTGTGATGTAGGTGGTGGGTGTACTGATGATAGATTACATCGAGACGACCTTTTGACGAGAAGTGGGCCTCCTGGGACTTCATCACGAACAGGTAAGCTCCCATTCTCCGAAATCGGTGGAGTAAGCTAATCCCATTAGCTGCCGAGTTGATTAGTGCGGATCTTGGGGAAAGCTTAGATTGGAGACATACAGTCTACCAGGATTTGTTCAAGACGGTACACGGGTAAGTCAAGTCAACATATCGTATATTTGAGGCTGACCAGCAGGACACCTATTCAAGCTGTATGTTCTGATACTAAAGCTAGAGGTTTGAGCTAATGATGAAAGCTCGCGGCGAATGGTCCGTCGATCTTGACTAAGATCAGGCTGGTAGCTGTGACATTGCTTGACGCAGTCCCAGCTCAGGCTTATGATGATCCGTCAGTGCAGGGGATGGCTGCTTATTTGCTTGGTGAGCACAAGCAATACCGGATTGGATAGCGGCTGATCAAGCAGACTTTTTAAACATCATGACTTCGATTGAAGATCAATTCGCCGATTGAGGGGTCCAGTATACTCATCATATATATGCACACTACACATCAAGCTTTTACACCGCCTTTCTCTACAAATATCCTACAATGACACAGTTCGGTGTTAATATCATGCGTAAACTTTTACGGCCATTCCCGACCCTCCATACCCACCTGTACGTTCCTCCTCATCCTCGCCAACTTTCGTTCAATCCGTTCGTACCTCGCCTCTGCCTCTGTACATGTTCCTCCAGTTGAGCCATCGTCCCCGTCCGCCTTCCCATACTTGGATCGATCGCATGTCTCGTCTCCTTCATTCGTCTGAGACAGCCCATCAATCCAAAGGCGAAGCTTCTCCCGATCTTCCGCAGGAGCCAGTCGCAATTCGACTGCCTCGGCGTCAGGTGAAAGATTCCATTTCGAATCTGCTCCTCCCTGTGAGTGGAGAGCTGCTTGTTGACATTGGTCAGATACGTGGAGACGATCTCCCTCACACCATCGGGATCGTTGTGCTCCCTTTCTGAGCGAAAGGCCTTGTACACTTGCCCCAGATTGGCGCTGAGGGATTCGAAGCCGGAGGGTAAGTTGAGATTCGACGCGAAAGTGGGATCTGGGTCGCCAAAGCCGTAGTGAGGAACAATGACAACGGTTGTTGGAGGATCATTCCTCTTCTCCCAACGTGTACATGGAGGCGGGGCTGAATGACGTCGTCGCGATCGCGAGGCCGCAGATCCCACGGGCACAGAGGGGAGGTTGACTTCTTCATGGGGATTACGATCGAGTCGAGTCTCTGGTGGACTTTGAACACAATCGATAGTGCCCAAGGAGCCGCAGGAGCTGCAGTCGGAGTAGACCATTAGTTGTGGTGTGTATTGGAAAGATGTGGTTGCAGGAAGGTGTAGTGCTGGAGATTGTATCTCTGGTGGATACCACTAGCTTGTCGGTCGGTGGCGGGAAATACAAGAGTGTGTGTATGAGAGAGGACAGAGAGCGGGAAGGCATCGTACGAGATATATACCTGACTTCCTCTTTTCACCCGACTCCCTGTCAGACGGGAGGATATCACGAAAAGGAGTTGCAGGGCCACTATCAAAGGAAGGACCTAGACAAACGTCCCGGCAGTATGACCATGAAAGGAGTTAGCCGGGATTTGTAATAGCTGACGAGTACATAGGGTGGATGACGGAAGGATATGCGCCGAAATGAGTATGATACGTGAGAAATCCCTTGTCGAGGGCGGCTCAAGTCCCTACTTGGACCAGGGACTTGAGCCGCCCTCGACGACAAGGAGCAATTTAGTACTACCAGACAGTGAGCGGGGAAAGGACCTGGTTGGATGGAGCCCAACAGCTCCGAAGCCTGTTCATGATCGATGCTCGACAGCATGACAGCATGACAGTGACTAGACATCACGTCTTGGATGGCACTGACCAATCTGCCGACCTAAATTTGCATAGTGATTCTCCTTTAAGTCAACACAGGATCATCATCGCCGCCATCGTCCCTCTGCATCTTTACTGTCGGCGTCACATCCCCCCACCACTCCATTTCACTATCTCGTCTCTCATGTCTGTGGTGCTTTGTCTTTGGGCTCCCTCGTTCTCAGCAAACGACTTGTCTGACTGGCCGCTGCCAATCAAGTCTCTGTCATTCGCATGACCGGGGTAGAAGTTGTCCTGACCTCCCTTTGTACCTACAATACTCGAATTTAAGTCTGGGGTGATTTGTGAATCGATTTCAGGGGCTCTTCCCTCCCCCATCAGCTTCTCCGGGCTGGTGGCAAGAGAGGTCCCGTCCAGATACTTTGGGTTGATAGGGAAAATTGTGGGTATGATAGACGACTGAAGACATTGATTGAACTCAATCGGATATCGCCATCCCATGGGGACCCGCTTGACAGTCCCATCTGCCCTTTCCTTCCAATGCTTCATGATGTCGGTACCTTCGCATATCTCGTCGCTGTTGTTGGGAGACTGTCCGTAAAACATCTCCGTGCCCGGGAACAACTCCCGTAGGTTTGTTCTCAAAGAGATCACATCCCGTTCCTTTTTGGAAACAGGACAATATCCGCTTCTACAGATGTCGTCTTGGTCACTGAAATCTGCCTCTGTGCCACGGTCTTTGTGAGGAGGTAGTGAAGTGATGTGTGAAGCTGATGGTGAAGCTGGAGTAGAGACATTGGCGGAAGTGAATCTTGGCGATAGTGAGGCGTCAAAGCCTGGTTTCTCGAAATCAGGCGTGGGGCAGTTGTTGTGCGAAGGTATATCTTCATACCAGTGATCTGATGTTGGGGAAGAAATGTATATCTGATGTACAGTTTGACAACCCTCCGGCATAGATGGTATATCACTGCTGTCAGGGCCGAATTGCCAGCCATCCTCAAAATGGGTCATAATGTTGGCGACGATGGTTTGATTCAAGAAATGGGGATTTCCTGTGTAAGGTCTTGGCAAGACGCGATGAAGGTTGCGAAAGTAGCTTTCTGCTGAAAGTTGTGATCCGCGGGGAAGGTGTAGTAGCTCAAGGGGCTGCGAGTAATAAGAAGAAGAGCAGGAAGGGGGAAGGCCGCCTGAAATATATATGGTGGATAGGGTGTCTCAGTGTATGTCTTCCTTTGATTGCCATTCTCAGGGAGGGTGTGAAAGGAGAGATCATGTTTTCTGCGCAAAGCTGTGCAGTCATCGGTCACATGATCGCGAGAGGTACAATGGCATGATGCGCGGGACTCGTAAATGTGAGAAAGGTCTACGGCAATTCGATTGACGTGATTTGGGGTGCATCAGTGGCAAGAAGTGGTTTCGTGAGTGCATTCCAACCCGCATCTGCCGCCGTCTTTGCAAGTCTTCCTCGCCACATCTAGACACATGTAATTGTACGTTGTCTGCTTCTAGCAAGGATCAGTCGCCTATGTCTTTCGTAATGCTGAGGCCATGCGTATCTTCCAAATCATATATGTAGCTCAACGTCTGTACAATACAAGTAACAACATGCGGGAATGGATTATTATGACAATGTCCCCTCACAACTCATCAACAGATGGGCATCAACCACCGACCTATCTTCCTAGTCCCTAGTCAACACTCATCCAGTTCTGCCTCGATTTATAGTTTCTTGGCGGGGCTTGCAGACATCTTCCCGTCTTTTGACATCAATGCTATCACCATGTGCTGAAGGTCCGATAGGCGATCAGGAATAGTGCAAATCTCACCAGGAGCATCTTGCAGATCATTATGTTGAGTACATGTTGTCTCATCATGGTAATTCTGATACTCCACAGAGTCGTAGTATCGCTCAGTGCCGTTGTCGGCATTATTCCTGGAGCCGGCAGACGAGCCACCTTTTTGTGGGGCTAATTCAAACTTGATCCCGGAAATCTGGGCGTTGCCGACCTCGAAGGTCTTGTCAATCGCTCGTCTTACAAAGTCGGGGTCTTGAGACGCTTCATCGCATTGAGAGAACCGGTAAGCCAAGGATAGTATGTCCTGTACGTCTCGGTCCCTCAGGGCCCACTGGCTTGTTGCTTTGACCAACGGGTTTGTGCAACCACGGGGCCAACATGGTACAGTGATAACCCACTCCGTGGAAGCGGGTGAAGCAGTGTAAGGCTGCACTGAAGGACTAGGAGAGATGTGTGAAGCCGGGGAAGGAGAGGGGATAGGCTGAGCTGCGATGGAGGGAGTTTCTTCGGAGGATGTTTGAGCGAGTTCGCTTGCGACAACCGGAGTGGACTTTGTCGGCGACTCCGAGAGTCCATCTTCTTTCGACTGCCCCTTACTTTGTTGTTCCTCCATATTCACCACTGACTCAATATATCTATTGTAAGCAGTCCCCATTGATCTGCCCATATCCGTCCAGCCTTTGTGGTCCCTGACGGAGAATGCCTGGGCTGGACGATCCGGGTAGGTCGAAGGTCCCATCATCCCTGCATATGAGTGCCAGCGGAGAATTGGACAATGTTCGACATCGCCTGGCAGCTCCTCCTTGCTGGCAATTGGGAGGTTCCACAATTTCTCCCGCACACTTCCCTCTAAATGCCCGGCGTAAAATATCTCGTTGTGCCCTGGATGCTCTGCCTTTAACTTTCGTAGCGTCTCTTGGCACACGGTCGCATATTGATGGATCCAGGCTAGGGTCCTTTGTGGTATCTTTGAGGAACCGACATTGCTCAGATCTTTGTTGGACGCAATCTCATACCCCAACAAAGTGGGCACGGAATAGATGATGGTGTCTCGTGGCATTCCGTCCGAGGGGTTGGAAGAGTCGGGAGAACCATTTGCGGAGGCATCCGTGGCTCGACTGGTGTTGTCGTGTGCTGGTTCCATTGTAATGGATATCGGAATGACGCTCGATAGTCAGTGTAAGCTTGCTGGCTCTCGTCTGTGAACGTACTGTAAAAGTGGGGCAGTCTAGTGAATACCTCGGAATGGCTTTGTGTTGGGTGGTAATGGGTATGATAGAACGAAAACACATCAGGGACATCCAAAAGAGTTGAGGTGGAGCCGAAGTATTCCATGAGTACAAAGGATGGTGTTGGTCAAAGGTTGACATGATGTTGATACTGATAGTGGTCAGAGCCCGAGCCGCACGAAGCGGTCTACGGCAGCCTCACTCACAAAACCCTCACGGTGCCTTGCACATGATGCACTCAGAAAGAGGAGTCTAAGTGGTCATCTCGACGAGAAAAGTCAGACAGCCATCAACTTGAAAATGAATTCGTGTCGGTGTCAGTGTGAATTCAGTGGACTCATTATACATTTTCCCGTACCCGCTTGGACTTGTATTTCATCTAAGCTCCCTAATCCAGACGACATCACGACATCGCGCTAGCGACATCGATGACACTCATCTTTAGCTTCCCCGACCCCAGTTCTACTGTCCACACTACTTCCATACAATCCCCTCCCAATTACCCTATTGATCAGCGACACCCTCTCCCACATGATCAAACTCACAGTCCCACTAACCCCCTCACAATACCCAACAATCCCATCCTTCACATCCCTCTTGACAACCCTCCTATCCAATACAATCTTTCCCACACATCCATCTTTATTATTCCTCGTACCACTACTAGTAGGAGCGTCGACGTGGGTATTGCCTTCTTTAGTCATTGATTCTTGGGCTTTATGGAAAGCTTGTAGATAGTAGGTAGGCCAGATTGATGAATTCTTTGGACAGATATATCGACTCAGGACGAATTGAGGGGGTATATAAGGTCCGGTGGAAGTTGGGAATGGCGATGCTGCTCGATGATGCTCGGATGCATTCTCGTTTGTTTTGGAGGTAGTGGTAGAGGTAGTGGTGGTAGTAGTATTTGTTCGAGAGGTCGACGTGGAGTTGAATTTCGAGCTTCTTTCGGAATTGAACCTCGAGCTGATTACCAACGACGATCGTTGATCGAGGACGGAAGCCTCGGGATCATAAGTGGTAATTGCCGATTCCATGAATTCAGTAGTAGGAGGCACCGAGCGATCCTCAGGAATGAAGTGATTCGCAGGTGCCGAGAGATACGCCATCAGATACGCCATCACATCCCATAGAACCAACATCCCAATCCCAATCTCACATCCCAGCAGAATCAATCTCCCAATACTCCCCATCTCCCATCCTCCCATGTAATATCTCGGATCAGTCGGGGTATATCTCTCTCCTAGTTCCCTGAGACTGGTAATTAGACGGTGGAGGATGATTATCATTTGTAATATAATGGTCTCGGCTGCCATTCGGAGGTAGACATGGATAATGTCGATGGAGGGTACGAATATGAAGTCGATCAGGGGTGTGAATATGAAGTCGAGGGTGTCTTTCATTGTGTCGAGTAGAGACCGAGAGGCGATTTGGGAGAAGGAAGGGAAAGTATTCGATATCGGTAACCAGTCGAGCATTCTCGGCTGGATGAATGAAGGTTGTTTCACCTGATATTTGATGTGTCGTGTGTTGTCGATGCTTGTGTGCTGGCCTACAGATTACATCAGCGAGCGGAACAAAGAAGGAAAGGAATGAGCAGTGAAAAGTGAGAGAAGAGAAGAGAAGACAATCGAAAAGGTGAATGAAGGAAGGGAAACGAGTTTGCGCACAGACCTCTTTTCTCATCATCATCAGTAGAGTGAGCAGTAATAAAATACATGAAGTGTCTAAACACAATCGTCCATATGAATGTCCTATACGATACCAACAATCACACTTGCCCTCAGGCTTCCTCCCTTGGGCATCCCCGTCGTATACCCAAGTACACCATCTTCCAATCCCTCTGCATCTGTCACATGAGATCCTGACAAGTACTCTTCAGATCTCAGGGCGCTGGATTTCCACCCCCATGATTGAGAGTATGTGAATGAATCGGGAGCGGAGGAGAATCGCAGAAGGGCAGTTCCCAAAGCTGATGCGCATGTGATTGAGAAGTAGGCCTGGTTGTAAGCCTTGTACCAACAGACAGGAAGGAACTTACCATAGTAAGTGGCCTTTCATCCCTATACGGCTCCTTCCTGAGCAGCTCATCACTGACCGCCTGATCCCCCGCATCCGATCGCGGACTTCCAACAGTCACCTGTCCAGTCAAGCTCCTTCCCAGCGGCGCACCACCCCTCATCCCAGCAGATTGGGGACTAGTAGGTAATCCGACCACTGAATCCGGCGTCGAAGGTTCCGGGAAAGGTTCACCAGGATGTTGCCTATGCAAGTAGATCCCCAATTGGATACCTTTATCCTTCTTCCGTATTGTCTGGACGTAAACGTTGAACCAACTTCCAGCATAGAAATGGGTGGTGGAATACATTCGTTCCCTCTCCGCGAGGAGATGGCAGTTCCAGAATTCGACGCAGAATCGGAATGGTTCAGCTTTGGACCATCGGCCTTTGGTATCGATATTGGAGGAAGAGGTAATGTCGGATAAGAGGCGGCATTGCCGGGATAGACCAAAGTAGGTTCGTTCATCATGAGGCGGTGGACGAGGTTTGGGCTTCTCTTCTGAATCTCCCTCTGGTGGAGGTTCATAGAAATCGGTGGCTACTGTGGTCGGTCCAAAGTCGGGCATGCCCAGTATTCCAAGAATGGGAGCAGCAGCCGTAAGGTGTGTGTTTGTAAACAACAGTCCAGCAGCCCCAACGCGATATGTATCATCGGACGACACGGGGTAATATAATGGGTTCGCAGCTCCAGTCGAGTTCGAATTAAACACACTCGAGATCGAAGCGGAAGGACCGATGGAGAAGGATGAACCATATTCGGAAGAGGGGGTAACGTTTCTAGAAGCTCGAGGTCGACGTCGGCGCTGGCTGACTTGAGACAATTCTTGAGCGGATTTACATAATCCTAAAGCTGCTTCTGGTTCGCCTTCGCTGGTTGCAGCATTGAGGATACGTGATTTGAGATCGGCAGCTGACCAGTGAGCTGCTTGGAGCACATGAAGGGGTGCGAATGGGAGTCCGGTATGAGGATCGATATCGGCCGCAATGGTGGAGAGGTCTTCGAAAGTCTGCCAATGAGCTGAGCCCGAAGTAGGGTAGTTTAGATGACTTACCATATGTGTATAGTAGATCCCATCGGTAAAGACCTTTTCCAACTCGTCCTCATCCTCCCAATCCGAGTCATCTTCTTCACTACCAGTGGCCATACTCAAATTTGACATGCCAAGATCACCTTCATCCTCTTTACCCCTCCTTCTCAAATCCAGTACCTTCCTAGCAGCCCTATAGCGATCCATCTCATTACTAACGAAGAGGGAGTCGGAACTGAGCAAGGCCCTAACGAACTTGGCGTGAATCCCACCCCGAGCGAATACCCTCCAAAGTGGTTCTTGTTCATCCAGTTTGGCTTCTTGGTAAAGTATCTCGGTACCCCAGCGAGTGAGGAAACAACAGCATGCTTCTCCTATTTTGTCGGAAGCGAAACCGTAGAAATGGGGCAAAACTTCATCCTCCGTCTCATGAGATTCGAGTGGTGAGCTCGGTTCGAAAGATAATGGACTGGGTTTAGATCTTCGTCTACCACTACCGAGCCCGAGCCCAAGCCCGTGACCTGGACCTTCTGATTTTAATTCTTCGTCGTCACTCTTGACTGATGAGATGGCGGAATCGGTAGAGTTGCGTGCTCTTCTTCCCTTTCGAGGGCTAGAGCCAGCAGACTCATCCCTCAACCCAGGTGCGAGTGGTTTGGCAACGTCTTCTAAATCCCTCGCCCCTTCCTCCGTTTGACCATCCCATTCTTCCTCTCCTATACCATCGCCGACTGCGAAACTGAGGTATCGCTCAAGCGTCCCTGGACCTATCGTTCGTAGTATCAAAGAAAGGACCTCTCGTAGAAGTGACGAATGTCCTAGGTAAATCGTTGTTGCGAGTAGTGACAACAGCAAGCGCGGGGTAGCGAGCTGTGTACGGGATGGTAAAGATGCGATGATGTCGGGGTAGGATATGTCAATGTCGCCAGCGAAGCATGGGCTGAGTGGGTAAATGGGGGTGGGGATCAGGGCGACTGGGAATTGCAATTGGGGAAAGGGCGAATATAAGCGGGATAGGCAGACCCTATCGGTAAGTAGAATTAGCAGTAAAGTCCAGGGAACTCACTCGAAAGCAGCCCGGGTGATGTTGGGATCATCAAACTGAAGTTCCAGATCCTCTCCCGCCCAGTCATTATCATCCGCAAAGATAGCCTTCTCCTTCCCTTTCCGTGATTTCCTTGCTCCCGTCTCTGAAAAGCCACCCAAGAACATCGAGTGGAAGAAGCCTAAAGTCAGCTCTCGCTCATTACGAGCACCTTCGTAACTTACTAGCCTGGACGAGAACCATACGATGTACTGCCCATCCTACTCCCCATTTTTTGACCCATATCCTCACGTCTGCGCATGATCCAGTCAGGAAACTGCGGTATAGATGATCACCTAGGGCATCTGGCATGGCGGTGGGTGACAATGCTGCGGACAACGCGCCGGCTGTGGTTGGTGCTGCCTTTTTGCGTAGTACGGGACTATCTTTCTGTATAGGAGTTGGCGGGACAACAAAGGATGACGACGTTGTGGTGGAAGTAGATGTTGTAGGGACGGAACTGTTGATGTTGGTTGGCACGGACGATGCGCGTATGGTGGCTGTTGGCGAGACGGGGACTGGGTGAAATCCTTCAATACGCGTTGTTGGGTTTGCCGAAGATATGATTGGGTTCAGAAGTATAGACGGAGGACTTGCCAGGCGAGGGCGCTGCGAAGTGGACGTTGATGAGGATGCAGAGGTTTCCGCCCTGTCTGGCCTGGAATGAGGCATGGCGCCTGAAGTTGTTTGTGATCGCATTCGATTACAGACGCTTGAAGCGGTAATAGATACGTGTTGATGTGAAACTGATATTGCAGGTCGACCCAAAGGACTCCGAGGTGTTGTCGCGCCACTAGGTGTATTGTTTCCTGTCCCACTTGCACTCGTCTGACCTGATGCGGTACCAGTGGCGGATCCAACTTCTTCTGATGATCCGAAATATCCACTCCCGCTCCCACTTCCACTAGCCTCTAGCGCGAATGACGACAGTCCGATCGCACTACTATTTGTTGATCCCCTTGGACTTAGATGTAAAGGTGTTTCGGAGGGACTGGTCGTTCGACTTGCATCACGCGACACTCCTCGAACGGGCAGATCTGGGAAAGGTAGGAGTTTGGGTTTGGAGTTACGTGCAGGAGACGATGCGTAGCGAGAGTGTATAGATGTAGGTGTTTGAGGACGCGAGTATGATCGAGCGCGTTTAGAGAATGAAGAGTTGGACGAGTTGGGCATGACCCGTTTACTGCTGACGATGTGGAGGTTGGATTGAGGGCGGTGGCTGTGTTTTTGCTTGATTGATGAGATATGTATGAATGGATGGGTGGTATTACAAGTGGTTGATGATATATGTATATAATAGAGAAGACATGTCTACCAACACCACATTGTATCGTGTGTATCGGGATGCATGATATGCTTGGCTGCGACAATTATGCTACCTTGACTACACTCTCTACTTCTGACTGTAACCCCCGTAACCGGCCGTCGGGCAACAGAACACACAAAAGGTACCGGTCCCTCTTCTTCCGGTTCCTGACCCTGAGTATGTATACTGTAGAGTAACCGGGTGTAAAGTGCCACATTCTGTAAACAGTATCGGGATTATAGGAAAAAGTCTGTGCACGTTGGAGTTAGGATATTGTCTAGAACTATCCATCTTTCTCTTGCATATATATACATAATGTCAGTCTCAGCAGAACAACTAGAACAGCACCTCGCTACCCGATCCTACGTCGACGGGTGAGTCTTATTTCCTACTACTTCTATCCTCATCATCCCTCCCCTCTTCCTGATGAACTTTGTTTTGGTCCGTGTTTCCGAGTCAGCGGCTTAAGACCCCGCGACTATACGTTGAAGATACCTTATTTTCCAAACCCTCTGATCTGTCGTCCTCTTCTCTTTCCCATAACACGTCTAGAGAACGAATGACTAACTTACAGCTTCCAGCCCACCTCCGCCGATGTCGAGATCTTCCAGTCTTTGAGCGGTGGTAAGTTTCTCCAACCTCGGCTCTTGATCAATACTCACTTTTAGCCCCCTCCACCCCCCACTCCGCTCGATGGTACAAGAACATCAAGTCTTACGAGTCCGAGCACTCTTCCCTCCCCAAGGGAACCTCTCCCTTCTCCGCTTCCGGCTCTTCCGCCAAGGCACCCGCTGCCGCTGAGGAGGAGGACGACGAGGACATTGATCTCTTCGGTGAGGATGATGAGGAGGACGATGCCGAGGCCGAGCGAGTCAAGAACGAGAGAATCTCTGCCTACAACGAGGCCAAGGCCGCAAAGACCGCCGAGAAGCTCGCTGCCGGTAAGAAGCTCGAGGTCGCCAAGTCTGTCGTCACTCTCCAGGTCAAGCCTTGGGATGATGAGACCGACATGGTCGCTTTGGAGAAGGAGGTCAGGTCCATCGAGAAGGACGGTCTCCTATGGGGCTCCTCCAAGCTCGTTCCCGTCGGTTACGGTTAGTCTCACTTGCTCAATCTACTTGAGCACGACTAACAAACAGGTATCAAGATGCTCCAGATCACCTTGGTCATGGAGGACAAGATCTCCCTCGATGATCTCCAGGAGGAGATTGCTGAGTTCGAGGACTACGTCCAGTCCACCGATGTTGCCGGTATGTCTCCTCTTACTCTTTTAGTACTCAAGCTGACTTCATTCAGCTATGCAAAAGCTCTAGAGGAGCGGTCCCGATTTATTTTGTATGGGATTAGAAGACGAATGCATTTTTGCTATAACGCTACATATTGGATCAGCACCGTCGGCAGCTCCACTGCTCATCCTTTCATCTGCCTTTGTTTCGAGTCAGTGACCAGCATCCGAACGGGCAAACTCAAGTGAAGTCTACGTGGGCGCCGCTCTCGACATATGAGACGATGGTTCCCTTATTCACACCGCTACTGGCTGAATCCTGTGCAAGACGTGGCTTAGCCTGACGATCCGTAGACGGAAGGCCATCCTGGCTTGGAGCCAAGTTCATCAAGTCCATATCATCCCTCTTCACGCTCATCCTCCTTTAACGCGACGGTCCTTTCAGAACTGGCCCCTGTCCGGCTGTATGATCCTTTCAGTGGCGATGCTGGTGACCCGACACTCGAGGGTGCAATATAAGAGGTGAGCATCGCAGCCCCCTCTTTCTTCTTCTCACACCCAACCAAAACCTTTTCACACACACACACACAGTCTTTGAAGTCTTCTAATACCCACTCAAACCTCAAGCTCACCATCCATCCGATTTGTATTTTTGCCCGCTATCGATCAATCATGACCGATGACGGAGCAGCCTGCAATTGGCTGGTTAAACCATTCATCAGTATCTGTCCTGAAGCCGGAGTGCGTACGATGAACGATTTCGATGACGAGCTCAACCTTGTGGCATACTACGGCTACTCTGTCGTTTCTGATCGCAATCTTCCTCTTATCAACGGCTTCACGGAGAAATTAGACCGGCTTCCCTTCAGCTGTATATCCGGCTGCAAGACTCGAGACGATGCGGAGAATCGAAAGGTCGAGCTACAAAAGAGCATGGGCGGGCATGAGGGTGTGAAGGAAGCGGGGAGTGCTTGGTCAGAGGTCATAGACTTGGTGCACAAGACGGATCCCGAGATCTCTGTCACGTCAGGTGTTCTGTCAGGTTGCGACTCGTATGCGGCTGATAAGAACCCGAGCATCAAGAAATTCCTCCCCAAACCGCGCTTCCTCGATGCTCAAAGCTTGATCTCAGCTTCCCCCTCGACATCCAGCATGCAAGGTCCGGATTGTGGGACAGATCAGCAGTCAAGATCCTCCCTGAAGTCCGCCAAGCATCCCTCTCGTCGACTTCAGAACGCTCAAGACAAGCGCTTCTCATCTGCAGCCCTTGCCGACTACGCTGCTCGCCAGACCACGACAGCTTCCGAGAAGAGAAGAGCACCTGACGATACTGATGGAATATCAAATAAATTCAAGAGGCAGGCTCGATGTGCGCAAGACGGGACTACCGATGGTACTTCATTCTGCGGCCAGGTATTTTGCGATCAGAATACGGAGATGAGAGATACAGTGTGAGCACATCTCAATCGAATTTTGGAGAAGGTTGAGCCTCCACTTTTGGCATACTTGAATGTAGATAGATCGCTTTGTATGTGAGGACCAGACATCCATGTTTATATCTGTCTGGCTACAAAGTGACCGAGAATCCCTCTTCGCCGTCTATCTCCTCTGCTCAATGTCAATGTGGTTGCGGTCAACTGAGCCCTGGCATACATATACCTAGCGACGTTCTGTATACCTCCTAAAAACACATGATGGAGTCATAACACCCTTCTGACGGGACATAGAGTCCAACCATCTCAAGAATTGTTCATAGGTTCTTATGTATGTACACATGTAGTTTAAAAGGCACCACTTGTATTCCCAGGCTCCTGCATCAAACGCCACTTCGGATCCTCGAATGTAAGAAGAACATCTGCTTCCCGTGCAGTGATCACGCTCACATCACGAAACTTATTCCATTCCTTGGCGACGGTCCCCTTGACAATGTCACACCATATCTCTTGCATTTCGGACCCCCTCGGTACGGACGCATCACCATCCCCCTTCAGTCTCAGCATCTTTGTCAATTTGTCCTGCTCCTTTTTGGAGTAGAGATGCATACTGTAGACGACGTCATGAGAGGGATGACTTGCGTGATTGTCTAGGGTTTCACAGGTGGTCAGGACTCTCAGACCGAATTGACGTCCTTTTGGAAGTGTAATCATGGGAGCGTTTGGGTCGCCCAAATATATTGGTTGAATACAGATTGTCGATCCTTGTACTTTCGTCCTCAGGGCTTGTGTAGCAGCAGAGTCTGGGATGAGAGACATATACCCTCATCATCCGCAGCAGATTTATTTCTCATTTGGGTATCAAAGGAGCTTGACTGATGGAGTGATACTTGCCAGGTAATCCTTTGAATCTGTGGAGCCAGGTATTACGCCTGTGTTCTCCTGCTCTGGGTGTGACCCCTAGATGGAAGCGCCAAGAAAGCGATACTTGAGGCTGGGCACGACACAAGGTATTTGTGGAGCAGATAGTCGATTTTGGTACCCTCTTATCCGATGTCGACGACCGAGTCAAGATACTTGAACGGTCTATCTCTACCATCATTCTCTTATCCTTTGAATCGATCGACACGTCTTATTCATCAGCCGAGATCCTTTGTTTCCCGCTGATCTTTCTGCTGTCCAGTAGAACAGGACCCCTAGTGACTCTTGTACTCTCATTATCGATCAACATACGTCGCAATGAACAAACCAAGTGCCTCACATATGCACGATGGCCAGAACGGTCCTCTGAATCCATTCGTCGTCACACCTCCACCTCATAATGTAGGTCCCACCTCTCTGGCAAGCGGTACACGCTGACAGTCTAGGCCAAGGACGACGAAATTCCTGGTTATGTGAGTACTTCTGCTTCACCATAGATCGTTAAAGGATATGGCTGATACTCAAGGTCAAGCGGTTTGGAGCATACGTAAGTACACCGTCTCGTCACGAGTGGTGTTGAACTGACCAGCTTAGCATACCCTGACGGAAGGGGTCTTGTGAGTACCATCATCAATCTCCGTCGGCTCTAGACTGACGATTATAGCTTGCCCGCGGGAACGCTACTGCCCAAGGGAGCCAACTTTGCCATGCAATCCACCATAGATTTCGGGATGCATCTACCCGTGAGTCGCCCCACACCATCATGGCTGATGAACAGAACGGTACCAAAGTACCAGGGGGATTTCTCCTACCGGTATGTCGATTACCCCAAGATATGAGCTGATGTATAGGTGTCGGTGGTAAAGAAGAAGCCGGAAGAGAAACCGGCTTCGCCTGGTGAGAATCCGCTGTGCGTGGTGCAGTGATGTGTCGAAGATATCAGAAAGTGTGCATACCATATATCAACCCCAGAACGAAACATATAACCAATCCGAACACTTAAACCATAACAGCTCCGATGGCTTCAATCGTAAAGAGTGTACCGATGGCGACAGCGGTGCCGAGGGCGTAACTGATAGCGATCGAGTGTCCGCCGTTGGTTTCGAGGTAGAGAGAAGAGCTACTATATCAGCATGCTCTTTTGAAGCTTGATGGTGAGACTCACTTGAAATACGCTCCGTCCGTTGTATCAAGATAAGAAATCGGTAATTCCAGCGTCACATCCACTCCTGCCCGTCCACAGATTGAGCTCGTGTACTCGATCGCATAAGCGACGTCAGGTGGTGATTCACATGTAGTGGTGAGACATCGGGCCATGAGTCTGCGCCAGTCCTGCTTGTCAGTCTGTTTCTCTCGCAGGAGTAAGGGCGACTCGCCTCTAATCGACAGTTGGCACCGTAGGCGTATGCTGAATTGGAAGGTTGACCGGGAAGATTGACAGTGTTGATGACCTGAGCATGGCATGTTAGGAAGCATTCTGGTCGTTATCATTTCATCTTAAAAGTGGCAGAGGGACTAACGGGAAGCATCTTCCTGAGTCTTCAGTTTGAATTGATCAGATGCGGAGGCGATAGCGAAAGGTGCCAGGAATAGAGCGATAAAAGCTGAGAAGAGCATGTTGAGTAATGAAGGATAGTAAGTACGATACCAAGACCAGATACTACATGTTCATGTACTGCCCTTTCCATCATTCAACCAGACAACAAAAAGACCATAGGAACGATGAGAACAATAAACCTCAAACGTCTATTGTTCAATTAAGGTTATTACTACTTTAAGTAAATTAGATCTGGTTGAACCCCTTGAAACCCACGTTGCGTGATCACTCTGTTTACTCCCTCCCATTAAATAACCCCGCCTCCACTCTACTTGGCTACTCACTTTTGCTCAACCTTGGATTGTCAGATAAGCTAGTCTTTTCAGATCAACTTCTTGACGGCATCAACACCTCACTTCCATTTACCTCTCCATCCTCCTCATCTAAGGTCGACTACTCAGGCAATATGTGCGGAAATCATGACTACCCTAGAGCTCCCATCGATATTGACCCTCGACCACCGTCCCCGACTGTCGGACCTCTCACCCCTTCAGTCGACGAAGAGGTACGATCATCCCCCTCGTTCGATTATCACCAAGAACGTCGACTACAGCTCAAAGACGAAATCTGGCTTTCTCACCACCTACCTCGACTACCTCCTAAAACCGATGATGACGGAAATCCTGCCATCCCAAAGGCAGGTTTAGCAACTTCGCCCGGACGTTCTCGCCAAACCCCGAATGATATCATGATTGGTGTTTCTCAAGCTTTGGACCCGAGTCCATCGGCTTTCCACCCGGGAAATACGGAAATGGAGTTCGGTAATGTACAAAGGGGCGGGAGAAGCATGTCAATGAATGAGGATGATGAGGATGGACAACAAGAGGATCACCGACATGGAGGCTTAAAAGACATGTTGTCTCCCAACATGAGTCCTAAAGATACAATGATCCATCGAACTGAACTTGATGACCAGGAAAGGCTGGATTTGGAGGAAGAGGCAAGAGAGCGTGAGATCAGTGGACAAGGATTCAGTGGAGCACAGACCTCGGGACAGCCGGCCGCAGTTCAACCCGGTGAGTACCCTTTCTTCGTCGCTCCCCTTCCGTTTTCCTTTCATCATCATTTATCCGGATACTTGGTGGAATTGGGGCGTGCGAACGTGCGAAGTAATTGGAGCGAGTGGTCTTCCAGTCATTCACTTCGGCCAGAACGGCTTGCAATCCTTTGTGTTTCATAGCTTTCCCATCTCCTTGTTTCTCGGAGCGTATCACACGTTTATCTAGGGCGTCCCTAGATCACAGACATACAATCATCTTCTACCTTTTCTCATACCAATCTTCACACATATCATGAACGACCCAAATCACTCCATCTCAGGGATCTTGACCCCCTCAACCCCCCGCTCTACCAGGACCGGATCCTCTTCCTCAAACCATTCTGTATCCACCAGTCCTACCACACCTACTTCTGATTCCGACCCGCTTGGGGATCAATTGCTGATCCAGCTCCAATTATTGGCCTTTTCAGAACACGGTATTGGCAGTGAACTTGAAGAACTCTAGTGAGCTATCCTTACCATCGTTCGAATGATCACTGATATCAGCTCCTCCTTCGCTCGATGTCTCGACTTAAGAGACAAGTACCTCGCCCTCTCCCACCAACGCCTAGGCGACAATCCCCGTGATCATGACGGTACATTCTCAGGTTTCTACCCACGCACTGCGGCCGATACAATGGGTCTCAAGCCCGATGCCGACCCAGAAACATGCGAGCAACCACCTGCCTCAGCATCCGAGGGTAAACAACTTCCAGCATGGAACATCTACCCAGCCCCACCACCTCCTCATTGGCATTGGAAGTCCGCCCCAGACGGACCTCAAGTTGAGTTTCAAAAATCGTCATCTCGAGGCGGAAGTGGGTCGGGTGCTCAGACACCCGTCGGAGCAAGTCGATCGGATATGTATCGATTCAAATTCGAAGATTGCGAGATTCCACCCGCCGCCCAAGGAGCTGAATTCGCATTGAACGATGAAGGTGTTTTCGAAGTGTTTGTGGATCACGATCAACTCGAGATTCCCGACAATGAGCTGCCTGCGTCGCCCGGTCCCGCTTCAGCAAAAGGCAAACAGAAGATCCAACATGTCCCAAGCTTGAAAGAGTATTTTACGGATCTTGATTACTTGCTTGGCGTATGTTCCGATGGACCTGCTAAGAGTTTTGCTTTTAGGCGTTTGAAGTACTTGGCCAGCAAGTGGAGTCTCTACTGCTTACTGAATGAGTATCAGGAGCT
Organism: Vishniacozyma victoriae; assembly: GCA_017654735.1. Taxonomy (NCBI): domain Eukaryota; kingdom Fungi; phylum Basidiomycota; class Tremellomycetes; order Tremellales; family Bulleribasidiaceae; genus Vishniacozyma; species Vishniacozyma victoriae. Next base: position 4,370,521 of record JADPYG010000088.1, read on the forward strand.
TGCAGATATGAAGGTGAGCTGTGCGACTCGATCTCTGTGACATAGCTGACAATTAGGCTGTTCCTCATCGGTAAGCTAGATATGCCCTGTAGTGCTCATAGCTGATTTCTCAGTGATTTCTACAATGTTCGAAAGGTCGATACCCATATCCACCACTCGGCTAGTATGAACCAAAAGCACTTGCTCCGATTCATCAAGTACAAGCTGAAGAAGAACCCAAATGTATGCTCTCATCACCTTTTGTTCTGATGTGGGGCTGATGGACAGGAAATCGTCATTCACCGAGATGGCAAAGACTTGACATTGCAGCAAGTCTTTGAATCCCTCAACCTCACTGCATATGATCTATCAATCGATACTCTCGATATGCATGCTCATCAAGTCAGCTATCTTGCCCCTCGAGTAGAGCATCAGCTAACATGATAGGAGTTCCACCGATTCGATAGGTTCAATGACCGATATAATCCCACTGGATCTTCGCGGTTGCGAGAGATCTTCTTGAAGACTGATAATTTGCTCAAAGGGAAATACCTTGCCGAGTTGACTCAAGGTAAGCTTGCCTATCCCAGTGTATGAACATCAGCTGATAATGCCAGAACTTATCACGGATCTTGAGCAGAGCAAATATCAACAATCGGAGTGGAGGCTATCGATTTACGGCAGGTAAGCTGATACTCTTCTACCGTTCTGGATCCAAGCTGATGGACAGAAATCTCGGTGAATGGGATAAATTGGCTAAATGGGTCATCAACCATAAACTCATTTCGCACAATGTTCGATGGCTTATCCAGGTGCCTCGTTTGTACGAGGTCTTTAAAGCAGGTGGACTGGTCAACAACTTCGAAGATGTGGTCAGGAGTAAGCTCAACATTACTCGTGAGGCCTAAGCTGACGTGTTAGATGTCTTCCAGCCATTGTTCGAAGTCACCAAAGACCCTTCATCCCATCCCGAACTTCACGTCTTCTTGCAGAGGGTTGTTGGATTCGATAGTGTTGATGATGAGAGTAAACCTGAGAGGAGGTTGTATAGGAAGTTCCCTACCGCTAGGATGTGGGATACCAAGCAGTCTCCTCCTTACAGCTACTGGTGACTATTCTTTTTGCTTGAAGAAGCCAGGCTAATGTGCAGGATCTACTACATGTACGCCAATATGGCTAGTCTGAACGGCTTCAGGCGGTCTCGTGGATTCAGTCAGTCCCCTGAGCTACAAAGAGAACAAAGCTGACAGGTAGACACCTTCGTCCTTCGCCCACATTGTGGTGAAGCAGGTGATCCTGACCACCTATCATCTGCTTTCCTCACTTCCCACTCGATTGCTCATGGTATCTTGCTTCGAAAAGTACCTGCTCTACAATACTTGTTTTACCTCAAACAAGTCGGGCTTGCCATGTCGCCTCTGTCGAACAATGCGCTGTTCCTCACATACGAGAGGAATCCATTCAAGGATTTCTTCAGGACCGGATTGAATGTCTCTTTGTCGACCGGTAAGCTTACTGGTGTCATCTATTGCAGAACGAAGCTAATTTTATAGATGATCCTCTCCAATTCCATTTCACCGCCTCGCATCTACTGGAAGAATACTCGTGTGCTGCCCAGATCTATAAACTTACGCCTGCCGACATGTGTGAATTGGCGAGGAACTCGGTATTGCAAAGTGGATGGGAGATGCAGGTAAAGAAACATTGGTTGGGTCATAGTTGGTATCTACCTGGTTCGGCGGGTAATGATATTCACAAGACCAACGTTCCTACCATCAGGCTCGCTTATCGACATGCCACCCTCCTTGAGGAGCTGTAAGTCTGAACTCCTTTCCTGTTGGGCTTCGATCTGACCTTCAGCTCGCTTATCCAACATGGTACCAAGCCCGTATCCTCCACTCGGCCCCAGACACATATGAAGACCCCCATCCCCGGTCCTTCTCGTTCACCCTCAGCCCCAGCCAGACCCCTAGGTCAAGCAGGACAACGACCAGGAATGCCAACTCATTCCTCAGATGTGGCAGCAGCGGCCATGGCTATGGGGAATGTCACAGCCGGCGTGGGTAGGATTAATGTAGGTGCAGATGCAGTGAATAGGGTAGGAGCGGGGATGCAGCCTGAATTCTTGGTTGGTGGGTTAGGCGAGATGGATGAGAGGCAGAGAAAGAGGAGTGGGAGCCATGGAGCTAGCGGAGGGAAATTGGAGATGAGTCATGACATCAGGCGATAAATCATGCGTATGCGTCTTCATCTCCGCTATGTCTATGCATTATTTCATTGATCGGAATCTATAACATGTAGACAAAAAGAAATCAGTCACGAATCTCAGTCACGTGGTGTTGCGTCACTCTTCGTTGATCACTTCTCAACTCTCCCTCTGTTCAACTTACTTCAAGCCCTACGCGGCTCTGCATGTGATATAGACCACTCTAAACCCGCTATATCATCACATACAGACCGGTCTATCGTTACAGACTAGCACTGTGCTGGATACGTCTCAACAAGCTTTCTAGGTAATCCAACTCTACTCGGATCATTTCACGACATGTCGCGAGGTGCTGGACCGAGCTCGGGGAGGGAAGCTGTCAATTGGGACGACCAGGTCGTTCCGGCTCTACGAAGGCGTGAGTCTACAATCACTTATATGCGAGAGAGTGTCCAAGCGGTCTGTAGACACTACTACACTCCCTTCACCTCTAATTTACGTCAAGTCAATTGCTAACTATCAGGTCTCGAATCCGAATCAGCCTACCTCTCCGACCGAATGTCTACAGCTTCATTTCCTAGTGTTAATGGATTCGAGACTCAGACTCAACATCAAAACGAAGTACCAACATTAAAACGCGAACCATCCGCTCGGGCCCGTACGAAATCGTCCCACGCTCATGCACTTGCATCATCAACTGGACCATCTTACTACCCTCCTCTCCCCTCTCAAGTACAAGCACCACATTCAGCTCCTCGACCCTCGCCAATTCCAATGCGCCCTAGATCCAAATCGAACCTTGGCGCTCGACCTGATCCGCCTACTCCACCTGAAGAAGTACCCAAGATGCCTTCTGGTATACCTAGGCTTATCAGGGGTGAGAGTGGGAATTCGAATGGAAATGGATACGGAAGGGAATCACCCGATATGATGATGGAAAGTAGTTTCTCTAATGATGATTTGAAAGATGAGTTACCGCCATTCAGGCTGAGGAAGGGCGAAGCCATGCGTATAGCTGAGAATGGGTATGATTTGAGGGATACGGCTGAGGGGCTTGATGATGAGGTTGATGATTATGGGCGAGGGGAAGAGAGTTTCGATGGGGCAAAGAGGAGGAGAAGGCAGTCTATGAGGACCGTTTCGAAAAATAATGTCAAGCCGGATGAAGCTCCACCACTACCTACCTCTGACATGTCGAGATCGGGGACTGGAAACGTCGGTCTTGGATTACCTTCAACCAGAAGTAAGGGTATACAATTCAATCAAGCTCCTCGATCATCACTATCTCGCCAAGCACTCAATCACCTATCTTCTTCCACTACAACAACGACCCCACGCTCCGCTTCAATGAACATGCTTGCCCATTCCGGCTCGCGGTTGGGCATAGCAGCCCACCTTGTCCCTCCCGAATCAACATACACACCACCAAAAGGTCAAGCATGGGATGAAGTGGTCTTACCGACCGTAGCTAAGAAGCTAGGTCTTGCGGATAGTCCTTCACAACCGGGATGGGTCGAGGAGGACGGGGATCTAGCGGTTGAATGGGATAAGAGTGGAACACCCATCAAGTGGATCAAGAAGGAAACTGTCAGTAGACTCGGTGGGCCTGGAGAAGCATCAAAAGTGATGCAAGATGTAAGTCTTCCTTAATGGATTTATGCTGACGCCCAGCGCGGTTTGCCAGGAGACGATTACATTACTCGACAGGGTACGCCTTCGCATTTACATCCCCTGAATTCATCTACGAAATCCGCATTCTCACCTTCATTCGAACCATCGCCCGATAATCCATTATATCCTCGTCACCTTCAACCTCGTGCTTCGCACTCATCATTGAGCCCTTCACCATCACCCACACCGCATCGTCAAATATCGAAAGAACACCTCCAACCCCATCCACATCCTATACGCGCATCATCAGGACAATGGACTTCAATGGGTCAATCGCCCCCTTCCTCGCCTGCTCCATTTTCGCAAATGCAGCCTGTCAATTCTGGTCCCAGGCACATGAACTCTTTCGATAATTCCAACTCCAATTCCCCATCTCGAAGAGGTCATTCTCATAAATCATCTGAAAATATAAAAATGGCAAAAGCGACAGATATGTACTTTTCAAATCCCCGTCCAACGCAAATGCAATATCAAAACGGAGGTGTCTTTGATGGTAATGGACGTATGACATCTCAATATGCAAGTCCGCAGAGTGATGGACGGCAGATGGATCAGAGCGCTTGGTCCCCTGCTTCGCTTGAACCCTCGCGGAATAGAAAGAAGGAGGAGGGACATGGAAAGGGTTGTGGGTGTGTTATTATGTGATTTATGTTATTAATGACTGGACGTTTGGACGTTATTGAACGTATAATGAATGTATGACTTTACGTTGGATACTAGTGTTTTTGGCATTGCAAAGAGCCCAGAGTAACAGCACGAGATCATAGTTTGCATGGTATTGGCAAAGTCTGCATGGCATAATGCCAAGATTCCATTATACTGTCAAATGGCAACAAGAGCTGATCTAGTCGACAAGGACCCATCTCGCCCCCTCCCTCCTCTGTTTCTTCTTTACTGGCGGTAAATCCACCCCAAGCGCACCGAAATGAGGAACGACCAATACCTCCCTCACATCTCCTTGTTTCCCACCTTGCATCTCCAGTGTCTTCGCACTGACTTTCCCAGGAACATCAACAGGTCTAGAGAAACTACACAACCCTTTGCCCAAAGTTGGTAACCAAGCACCATTAATCTTTGTGATTCCCTTCATCCATGCTTTTGAAGTTTGGACGATTTCTGAGAAAACGAGGAAATCAGGTGGTGATCGATGGAAGAGAGCTGAAGAGGGGTGGATGTATACTTCCCCTGGGACTCCTAGGGCTCTGTAGGGGACGTTTCGGGTTGATGTGAATGTTGTTGTTTTCTTGAGGTAGATATCTTGGCGAACTGCTACTTGGTCGATGAATCCTGATGTGATGATTTGTCTCAACACCTTCAACTGCATTGTCAGCTTTATCCAAGGACAGAGCGATTAGAAGACCCACTTTGGTGTCATCTGGTGGAGATAGCTTTTCAAGGGGTAAGTTTGAGATTGTAGAGATTTGACGACGGAGTTGTTGGATCTCCTGCATTGCTTTCAGGCGGAGGAAATGTTTATGGCAGAATGTAGGTGTTGGGTCGTATTCGTACGCACCGACTGCGGAGAGCATCTTGAATAGGTCGCTTGTACCGCTTCCCAGAGCCGTGAATATCTAATATTAGTATTGTTCGTATATGAAAAGGTGAGGGGACTTACCTGTTGGGCGGCAAAGAACCTCCTTCTGGTCTCTTTACGTTCTTCCTTCTCCCTCAGAGCGTCGGACGTGATCAACCTCGTCTCGACTGATGTATCTTCCTCGTCATCCACTTCGAGAGCTTGTTCGTGGATGAATGGATGTCCAACAGATAGGCATGCTACAATAGCAATGACATATGGTAGACACCCATTCTGTTCCCCTAGCACCAACATCTTTGCGAACCTAGGTGATACAGGGTATCCACCCATTTTCTTTCCTAAATCCGTTATTCGCCCACCAGCTGATCCGGCGACTTGACGTCCATTTATCATTTTTGTTGACGTCGCTTGTTCCAATGCGCCGAGGTGACTTAATAGATCTTCCGCCTTCTTCAATGCGGATCGATCGGGTGGAGTTGGGAAAGGGAAATTGATGACTGAATCGATATTCATCGATTTCATATTCAATACCACACCTTCGATTGGCATTCTCAGAATTTCGGGTTTCGAGAATTTTTCGAAATGATTTTCATATAGCGCGGACGAGTATAAGCGGTAACAGTGTCCAGGACCTGTTCGACCTGCTCGACCTGTCCTTTGGGATGCTGAGGCTTTCGAGACCCATGAGACTGAGAATGATTGGACTCCGGAGGATGGATCGTAGGATCGTTCTTTTGCTCGACCGGAATCTACCACGTATCGGATACCGGGGATTGTGAGGGATGTTTCGGCGACATTGGTAGATATGATTACTAGGCGGTGATTCTCGGGTGGAGGCTTGAAGACGAGCATCTGTTGGTCGTTGGGCAAAAGAGAGTAGAGTGGGAGGATATGGAGTGGAACTGGTTGTGAGCTTTGCCAAAGTGCATGATTGGAACAGCTCACCCTCTGATTCCTCGTCAAGCATGTCTAGACCTAGCTCCTCGTCGTCGCTGCTGTCGAGACCTTCGGGATCACTGTCTTCGTCGGCAGCTCCATCGTCGACGTCTGCAGCTAGGTCATTCTGCTGACCGATCTCTAAGTCCTCCGCCTCAGGTTCTGTATGTCAGCTACCGATTCCAACAGGAGGTGGAAGAGCCTACCTTCCGGTTTTACCTGCCTAGTCACCGTCTTCTTCTGTCGATGCTGCACACCCTTCTTCTTATCATACTTCGCCTCCAGTTTCCTACACAGCCCCATGATCTCACTTTGACCCGTCATGAATACAAGTATACCCCCAGGAGGTAATCTAGCATGAATCTTGCAGACCTTCTTGTACGCCTCTGTAACATAGTCACTGACGGTCTTACGGGCAAAGTGGACCGTGACTGGATGTTGTCGAGCCGAGATATGGATGACTGGTGGAGGAGTAGGGAAGAGAGTGCCGTTGGCTGTGAAATCATCGACTCGTAATGTAGCCGACATGATGACTATCCTGAGTGGTTTCACTGGACCGGTGGGTTCTTCACGCCATTTCTTTTCTCGTAATTTCGATACTCGCGACAAGACTCCGATCAGGACATCGGTATTGACTCCCCTTTCGTGGGCTTCATCGACTACTACGACAGAGTATGCGGATAGGAGGAAGTCGGAAGCGAGTTCTCGGAGGAGGACACCATCCGTCATGAATTTGATGGCGGTCTCGGAGGACGTGGTAGACGAGTATCGGATTTGATGGGCGACGATACCGGAATGCGCAGGTAGGTTCAACTCTGATTTGACTCGAGTAGCCAAAGACACAGCCGCTACACGCCGAGGCTGGGTGACGGCTATCATACCGGGATTATCTATCCTATCAGTTCTGATCCAACTGCCGGATATTATAACTCACCTGATCCCTTGAATCCGAATCCATGCTCGTAGAGCATTTGAGGAACCTGAGTCGTCTTTCCTGAACCAGTCTCTCCGCAGATAACAACAACAGGGTTCATAAGTATACTCTCCACAATCGGTTGTTCCTCCGCCAAAATAGGAAGTTCCATCCTAGCCTCCGAAACAGACGGACGGCGTTTCACATCAGGCCGAGCAGATTGTGAAGTCTTTTGATCAAGGAGGGAGGTGGTAGGTACATTGAGCTGAGCACCGAGTGGACCGACAAAGTGGCCCGTTTTGGGGATTGGGATCGAGGGTTTAGGTTCGGATTTGGTCGCTGTTGAGGTGGGTTGATTGAGGAGGTCGGTGACTGGGGCGGTGATTTGATCCATTTGTTCTTGGGCCCACGCTTTGAAGCCTAATGAACGTTTCTTGATGGGTGGGTCTGGCTCTTCGTCCTCGTCTTCATCTTCTCCCTCGTCGGAACCGCTCTCATCCTCGTCATCATCATCTTCAGCTTCATCGTTCCCTTCCGAATCGTCCCCTTCCGAATCGTCCTCATCCTCATCGTCTTCGTCATCTTCGTCGTCATCCGACTCTTCATCCGACTCTTCTGATTCGGCTTGTACCTTGGAGATTAGCGACTTCACTCGGGCTTTGACGGAATACTCACGACGCGCTGCTTTCGACGTATCTCGACCCTGGGTGCTACTACAGTCCCATTAGACCCCTTCTTCAAAGCGCCTCCTGCTACACTGACAGACTTGAGAGCTCCTCCGGCCGTACTGACAGGCTTCAAGGCTCCTCCGGGAGTACTGACAGATTTGAGGGCAGACGATACAGCTTGGCGAGGTGGTGCCGCTGCGGGTGTTGGTGCTGCAGGTGATGGCGATCTGGATCCAGCTTTTGTCGGGACGGTAGATGGTCCAGGCTCAGCCTCGGAGTCGTTGTCTGAATCCGAAGAATCGAAGTCTGACGATGATGAGCCAGGTGCCGTGGGGAGGAGATTCGGATTCCAGTCGGCTTGTTTGGATTTCTTCTTCCCCTTGGTCACTGCATTCGAAGAGTTGACGGCAGCCAGTTCGGAAAGGGCAGTCTCGTCAATGACCTGCTCCCTCGCCTTGCCTTTCCCCTTGCCCCGAACTTCTTCATCACTGCTACTATCGCTACCATCCCCGTGCCTCTTCCTGAGTCGGTCGATGCCCTTCCTTACCACTCTGTCTTCGCGTCCTTCATTCCTCTCCTGAGCTGATGTTGGAGCGAGCGGTGTTTGTCCAAGGGTAGCTGATGAAAGGAGTGATAACGATGTTCCAGTCTTTGGCGCGAGGGAAGCCAGGAGCTGGATGTTCTTGTCCCTCTGTTCTAGCTGTAGCTTCTTTGACTAAACACATTAGCTTTGTCAATGAAATTGAAAGATGTAGCTTACGATATATGACTCCAGTCTCTTTCTCTTCTTGGTTCCCATGCCTGACTGAAGACTCATCTCACTCGCTAAAGCGATTGATGCCGCGGTGGACGGTTCCTCCTTTTCCACAAAGACATCATCTCCCTCTTTTGGAGCTTGCGATCCCCTCTTCCTTTTCTTGTGCGATGATCCGCCAGCTACTGATCCTCTTGCTTTAGCGTTATACCGCTCATGTCTAGGCGGTGGCGCCATATTGTATATGTATAGTGTAGAAGGAGGCGAGACTTAGATTAGCTGATCTTGAAATTCTCGGAGTGTGGGGTAGATGTGGGGTAGATACAGAGTACTTCCGTATACTCGTAAATCAACTGACCATATCCTTGTGCTCATACCCATAAGTCCATACCCATACACATATCCACTAGAATATGGCTAGTATACTACCATCATACCTAGCAGATCTTGCTTCGGCATTCGCAGACAAGTCATCCGACCGCATAGCTTCTCTCGTACCTTTACATCCAGCACATCAAGCGTACCGACCACTTCAATCCGCTCTCAATTCAGTCAGTCTGCATCTGAGATATTTGGGTGCTTTACTGACACTCAGCTTCCCGAGTCTGCTCTTTCGACTCGAGAGGCCTCAGATTACGCTCGCCGTCTGCCTCAGGATGTCAAGGACAACTTTGCTGCTTTTGTGGTAGCACTGCTCAAATTCGTCCGGCTGCCAGATAGGGAGGATCTCGAGGGGCTTTATGCCAAATTCACGGCTTTCATTACGGCTTACACGTATGTCAACCTCTAGCTTGTGTACTGTGCAAGCTGATGAGCAGGGAAGCCAACAAGATCTATTCAACAATGTCGGATGGTATACATACCTACGCTTGTCTGAATCCGACGATCTTACAGTTCAGCCAAGCGGTCGTACACTTTTCAAGTCGAGTGAGTCAGACGCCCGACAGACCATAATCAGCGCTCACCATAACAGGCCGCCAGTCTGTCCAATCTACCACCTCGTGATCCTCGCTCTCCTCGGTCGATACGAGATACTACCCGTCAAACTCTCGAACGGTCCATGCAAATCGCTTCTACCTCCTACAGTATAGAAGACTGGAACACAGCGTTATCAACAGGAGGCCCAGTAGTCGGCGATATAGTCTGGAAGCTTGCCAATACATTATGGAGGATCTTCGCTCAGGTATGTCGCTTACTTGTGGGCTGTACTCATTGTTAGCGTCAACTACATACCCAAGCTACTGAGCTTATTCGAACATTTGCCTCACTTTCACCGGCGGAGGATAAACGGATAAATGCCCGAGCCAACAACTTACGCCCAACGGATATTTGTCAGAGCTACTACTGGCGAGGACGACTTGGTGTCAAATTGCTCGATATGCGTGGAGCTAAATTTTGGTTAGATAAAGCTTGGGGCTGGTGTCCAGAGGATTCCTGGCAGCAAAGGCGGTACGTCGATATTGTACTTGAAACGCAAGCTGACATAATGTAGTGCTATCCTGATACGTCTGATACCCGTCAACCTCCTTCTCGGCCTGCTACCGGATCCAGCTATGTTACGCGCCTACTCCCTTACCCACTTTGAACCACTCATACATCATTACAAAACCGGAAATGTTGCTGGCTGGCGACGTGAATTGGACGAAAAGAGGGAATGGTATCGTCGTAGAGGGATTTGGTTGATCCTCTACGAACGAGGTGAAATCTTAGTATGGCGAAACCTTCTTCGAAGAAGGTCAGTGCTCGTCATTTGCTCAATTGGTTGGAGCTGATAAATAGTCTGCGGATGTACTATCAGACTTCGCCCGGGGTCGCATTGAACAGATGTCCAACCAATATTTTCCTAAATGCTATACGAAAAGCATTCCAGGGCACAGGCGAAATAGAAGATGGGACGATAGAATTGGAAGATCTGATAGTGATCATCGCGAGCTGTATAGATCATGTCAGTACTATCTACACCCCGAGATACAAGGCTGATATGTAGGGACTGATATTGGGAAATCTGTCTTATTCGCAGAATCAGCTGGTCATGAAACCGAGTCAGGATGGGATGGGCGGTTTTCCGAGGGTTTCGACGGTGTTGCCAAGGAGGATCGATGCGAATCAGTAGCTCGAAGCATCCCTCTCAAATTCGAGAATTATGCTGCTTTGTCTCTTGTCGACAGATAGGGACAGAGCTTCGCGTACGGAAGATCATGCTTGGGTACAGAATATGGTTGAGAACCTATACCGTAGTCTCGCTCAAGTCATGGGCCGGGGCTACGGGAAGCTCAATGAACTCGACGTACACAACTTGCTGTTTGCCTGTCGTTACGTGGGGACAGAACTGTAGACCGTCTGCTGAAGTATCTGACGGTCTGTACATACTCATCCACAGTATTCTTCACGACACGAGTGGAGTACTACTCGAAACTCGGCAAAACCACGGTGTCGAGTGTCCCCGATAGGCGAGGCTCGTGTCCGTCCTTCCAGTGACTGAACATGTGCCATTTGCCTCATTCGGTATGAGGTTGGGTTTCGGACCGTTCCGCTGACTAGGTCATAATGCAAGCTATGCAAGCCGGGTACAACGTGAGCCCAGCAGAATTTGGGGACCTCGCCAAATGGTAGATCATGCAACGAAGTATAATCATAGACGGGTCATGTACTGTACAGTATACACAAAAGCAACTATCCCTGAGCTCTCACGAAGCCGAGACTATGCAACGAATAGGCCAAGAGACACTACCGGCAAATCAGGCGGCTCTGAGCTCACTCTCCCAATCCCCTTCTCGCCTGACACCTCGGATCTGTCAGAATCTGATGATACTCATATGGATCCGCTAGCAGCCATCTCTGACCTTCAGCAACAGCCTCGTCCATGTCTTGTACTTTGTAGGACATCCTTGCCACTGTGTGACGGGGTTCGTCGTCAGGGAGTAATTTGGCATGAGAAAGGAGATCATCGTATGCGACAGATCGATTGTTTCCCAGGTTGCAGTTGCGCGCAAGCCCCTTGTAGCAAATTTGAGTGCCGTCTTCTCCAATCTCGATGTTGTCAGTTATGGAGATGACTGACAAGGGCTTGTCATCGAGATACATCTCTTTCATCGTCTGCAAGGTTGGTACCGGGCCATACCTACGCTCATGTGCAATGGCGTTGGGATCCCAGGCGGAACCTTGCACTTCCGATTCTAGGTTCATGCCCCCGTCTGAGTCCGTATCGGAGGTATCGGTCCATTCAGGCTTCGTGTTTACCGCAGGTTTGTATTGCTCGATGCCCGACAGGGCTTCGTAGGTTTGTCGCGAGATGAGTCTGGCACTGAAGCCATCGTGGTCTTTGTCGAGTCGGGCGAGTCCCGACCTCTGCCCTTCCAAGAATTCCTCAGCTGTCATGTTATCGCCATTCTCTTCAAATGCGTGTAGGGCTGATAACTCCGTGCCGGTGAGTTGATGGTTTGTGAAAATGCGCGTTGTGGTGGAGGGTTGGATGTGCTGCTTTTGATCGATGGACCATGAAAGACATGGTGCGACTCCTACAAACGGCTGCTTTCCCTTGACACATGTACTTGCTTCTTTGAGGGTGAGAGCTTGGCCATAGCGTGTATTGGCAAGGATGGATTCAGCAGTCGGGGTGGCTGAAGATGGGGAGGACTCCATGGCGATCGTAGATGATTCGGGTGTTAGTTGGTACCCGTAAAACTGAGGTCTTTGGAGGAGGGCGTACAGATCAGGGTTCAGCTAAGGTATTGAAGTAAAATATACAATAGCCAGTACATATATCCAGTCCAGCGGGGACGACGATGGACAGAAGTTCCGGCTCTAATCAGGGCGTCAAAGGATCTCGCATCGTACGAGTTTGAGGCTCTCCTGGTCTGTCAAAAGAAGTCGTCAAAGCCGACATCAGAATGAAGGGTTTGAGCCACACAACGCATCAGACCTGCTGGTGCCTATCAATGGAAGGGTGCACAGCCCAGGAGAACGACTGACCTAAAGCCGATGCAAGTGATTTGGCACCGAGTGGCGAAATCTGATCTGCCAGGTATCTCTTCCTTTGTCAAGGTCGACACCGTGTCTCCAACCCATGACTACCAGCACTCCTGAATGAGGCCTCATGAATATGGCATAATCTCATGCATGCAATATGTTCTTCCTCCACTTTGCCTTGATGTATCGAAGTTGGACTATTTCGCCCTTGGTCCCCGACGATCATGATCGCCAATCTCCTTTCAGCTGATTGACACCTCCTCAACCAGGCAGTGCGACACAGCGGCGACATCATCGACATAACATTCCAAATCACATCTACTCAGAGAATATCATGCCTCCCCCAGCAGCTTTCGTACCCCGAGAACCAGATGGTATCGGAGTCGGCAAACCAGCCCATCCATTCGCAGCCACAGTAGAAGCCCAAGTACCTGTACGTCGTCGAACCTAGTCGTGTACTGATGGTAGAATGCAATCGTCCCAGACGGGTATGGGATCAAATATCATGCTTATCATACTATCACCGAAGGTGTTTTGTACGTATCTCCCAGATGAGGTGTGTTTGGCTGATGAGTAGTCTGCCGACTGGTACTCAATTACCTGGAGGAGCTGTTTTACCTATGTCTTCAGTTGCGGATTTCCCAATGGTCCTACCTGAAGGTAAGTCCTCATTTGCATTGGTGTCAATAAGCTGATAGACAGGGTGTAAGCTTCCCGGAGGAGTGATGGTTCCTATCGTCATGCAGAAAAAGCCGACAGCCGGGCCAAGTGCAGCCACTCCTCCTGGTCCTATCTGTTCGATCCAATGACCAAGGCCCTTCAGTACGTGCAAACATCTCGATATCGGACCTGAGATGGAAGAGAGGACCGGTTCACATGCTCGTTCGTTTATGTCATTCATCGTATGGATAGTTATATGATGCTTTCATCATTTAGATAGTCATAGGATATTTATACGTGAACATCGTTATAACCTCCTCCCGCAGACTGCCCCCTCAGATCTGTGACCAGCACTCGACTAGTCTGCGGTATCCTGTGCCGCTCTGTCCCTCTTCCTCTGCGCAATCCTCTCAGCCTGTGCCCTAGCCGCCTCGGCATCATATCCCTCTCCAGCTGATCCATCATCCAGCTCGAATCCATCGAGACTACCGCCTTCATCATCGGAATCGAACATGCCATCAGATCCGGAGTAAAGGGGAGATGCGTAATCGTCCGTCCTAGGTGATGGGAAACTGACATCTTCCTGACGAAGTTCGCCATTTGCACCTGATAATCAGTATAACGTGAAGTGAAGATAGGAATGACTCACGAAGACCAACTTCGGACCAGTCCTGTGTACCAGTCAAAATTCGACAGACTTGAGGAGGGAGCTCTGCACCCGCTTGATTCCACATATCATCCATCATCTCCCTTACAGTATTGACCTCGACCTCGAACAGACTGGTATTAGGGTGAACAAGTCCACCTCCCGATCCATCACCACCGACGATCGGGTCCACGACTTGAGTTTGCGGATATCGATCTCGGAGCGCGGTCATGTGTGCATTGAGGACGTTGTGGACTTCATTAACGCGTCTTGCCGCTTGGATGTGAGGCCTTGCTCTGTCTCTGGCATTTTCCGCTGTTCCCTTGAATATAGCAAGGGAGTTGATACTTCGGGGTAGCTGAACTCGAATATGCGGGACCGGGATATTGACCCAAAAGTCCAATTGGGGAGCTTGAGCGATGATTGAGGCGAGCGGATCTAGAGTAACGAGAGAGAAAGCCTGTAGCGTTGGCGACCAGGTGTTTTCAATCAAGTGGAGTATTTGCTTTCGAATTGCACTGGCCAAACGAGCAGGGTGTCGGCGAGCGTCGGTGACTACCAGCTCCTGAATTAATGGAAGTATGCTTATCGAGGCATGGTCCGGACCAGTTGCGTTATTGGCGTGATAAGGATCTGTCGATGATTGCGGCAGCCCATTACTCAGCGGCGGCTCGGAGGTTGATGCTACACCAGGCCACAGCTCAGGAATTACCCCTAACGCTTGTTGCTCGTGCCACATACTCCACCCGTCGGCTGCTGCGGCGGCGTCGAAACGCGTCGATGATGTGTGGTCAGAATCCATGTCGTCTTCGGCCGCGTTGATAAACGACCTTCGGATGGATCGATATGCTGATAGACCGCTACGAACGTTCTCGCTGTTCAACGGCCGATGGGGCGGAGGAGACGGAGAACCGGTTGAAACGTTTTCGGCATCGACTACGGTATCTCCGGTCTGGGTAGTAGTGGGACCCGCTTGGTCGGAGTCTTGCGTCGCGCTCAAAGGTGGAGCTTCGGTACTTTTGTCGGCTTCGTAGGTTGTAAACACCTGTGACTCGACTGAAGCGCCATTGGTCGTAGATCCGGAGGCAGAATCGTCCCGGATGGTTAACGAGGAAGTTGCTTCCCGTTGCGGAAACGCTTGGAGATGGAGTCTTGACTGTCGCAGTCCCTCCTGAAACAAGGCATACTCTGCCTCCTCATCGTCATACTCGCTGTCGTCGATTCGAATGGGAGCATCTCTGGAGCCCGCAGTGTTGTATGGGCTGTACGATCCGGAGCTTCGGTGATTGTATTCGGCGAACCTTGCGGCTATCTGCCTTGACTTTCGACTCAGTCCCGGTGACTTTTGCAAATCGGCGGAAGGATGTACTGCTGCCAATATGTCCAACTTGGTGGAGTGAACTTGCGCCGTGGAAAGGGTCCCAGTACCCGCTGCCTGAGTCGTCGAGCTGCTAGTCGGCTGCCTGTTCGTTTCTGCCGCTTGTATCGCCCGGACTCGTGAGGCGTTTGCCCACAAGTTTGCCCTCTTGATGATATCTTGGTCGTTGCATTCGGGTGCGTCGGCTGGTAGATGATGTCCAAGTCGCTGAAGCACAATGGTTGCGTGTTGTCGAGTCATTTGTGGGCGGAACGGGCCCATACGCACTAGCTCACGCCTGATGGTCATGTCGTACGGTACGGATGCTCGGGCAAAGTCGGTCCGGAAGACGTCTCGGCAAAGCTCGATTGCGCGCCCAAGAGGATCCATTCCGGCCACCGGGATTTCCAGACGAGGGCCGAGTGGATTCTGGGGGTCGACAAAGTCATGCGGAGAGGCAACTTGAACGGCTGGGATGGCGGCCTGCCTGCGAGCTCGCTCCTCGATGTTTGCTCGATTGCGTTCGTCTGGGTCGAGCCAGTCCGCCGGTAGATCCAGGTCTCTATCTCCATATAATGCATCTCTCCATCTTTCAACCAAACCGTAAGAGTAAGGCGAGGTCTCGCGCCTCACAAAGCTACGAGTACCGAATTTGCTCGCAAGGGCGAGCTCCCGACCGACTTGGTCATCGGTAAGTGGCCACATCCTTATTTCGAGGCGTGCCTTTTGGGGCTTTATGAGGGGTAGCGAAGAAAAGACCGTAATGGCATCTTGCTGGGTGTGTATTAGGCAGTCTCTGAGAACGAAGGATTTCAGGATTGGAAATAAGCGAGCAAGTGCCGGTAGTGAGGCATCGACGAATCCCTTCTCTCCGTTGTACGTGGGGTCCGGCCCATTATTCTGTCGTATGGGAGTCGGTCGAACCGTCAGATGATGTACGAGTGACACCTTGCTGTCCAGCGCCAGGTACGGGTTAGGCTTCTGAACGTCGTTGATGAATCGATAGAGCTTCCCTTCGCTGATATGCGGATGAGCGTAGAGGACCGAGGTAGCTACTCGAGAAATGGAGCGCGAGATGAGGAGGGGGGTCAAGCTGTCGACCATAAGTCCGGTTGTCTCCCAACCTATTCAAGCGTCAGCTGAGATTAGGGAGTGTTACCTGCTTGGACTGGGATTCGGGGGAGAGAAAGGGGATAGGCGGGGAGAAGATAAAGATACGAGCTACTCACCTTCACAGATCTCATCATAGCGAAATTCCAAAATCTTCCTCCACAACTCGTCTGGGAGCTCGGGCGATAGCTTCATCTTGCCCTTTCCCTTATCCAACTTCTTCCTTGGTTGTTTGTCCTCAGCACTGACATCTCCTACATACGAAGAGGAGGCCATGTTGAGGTGGTGGATGATGTTGTGTCGCTGTTCGGCGAATGATGAGGTGTCGCGCTTTGACGTTGGTTGAGTGAGCTCGGAAGGGTTCGAGACGCGGCCGTCGGGTCATAAGACAGCTGCCGGTGACCGGGGAGCTGACCTTGTATCGCGTGCGGGATATTATTATCAGGGATACTGATTTGGAGTATACTATGAGAACTACTAAAGGGTGAGAACGGGATGAGAATGATAGATGGCAAAGGAAAGGAGGGGATGATGGATATGGACGTAATGAGGCAATGAATTCAGTTGATTTGGAGTCTCCACATATGATCGACAAACGCCACTGTTCTTACGCTTCAGAATTGAGACTAGATCAGACATGCATTGTTCTCATTCTTGAAGGGTCTCACCATCTCATACATAATACCCTTAGAGCATCGATACTCGTGCATACGTAGGGTTATGTGTAAGATATGAGACACTGCTAACGACCGGACTCGAAATTCGCGAGTCAGTCCGAGCGGAATCCTTCGATTGCACTCTCAATACCGTTTGGAAAGGGATGCATAGGTCTGTGCAGAGATATTTGGTCTAGCTCTTCAGTACCCAGGCAATCAACGTAGTCTCTTTGGCACGCTCCGTATGCCTAATATGAGGGGGATACACGGGCGCCTATCTCGGGTTTCGGTGTAACTGCTAGGCGTGCCGTTTAGACTAATGTTCTGAACGCGTCTTTCAGTACGCTGTGACCTTCTCAACTTTTCCATTCATACATACATCACATACTTCACTCCTACTCTAGCCTCATTGTAAAGACTAGATACCGGACAAGATGGCGTTAAAAGTACCGAAAGGAGGTGGACCCGACCTGTTCAAGGCTGGGTACAAGTACATGTCAGGATTGGAAGAAGCTGTTCTTCGAAATATTCAGGCTGTTGGAGAATTGACAGAGATTGTTAGGACATCTTTCGGACCTAATGGTGGGTACTCCTCTTTCTCTGGTTGAATATGCCGCTAACTATATGTAGGAAGGAACAAGTTGATCATCAATCACCTTGGTCGACTTTTCGTTACTTCAGATGCTGCTACCATTATTCGAGAGATTGAAGTGGCGCACCCGGCTGCCAAGCTGCTCGTCATGGCAAGCACGGCGCAGGAGTCAGAAGTGAGTCACTCTAACACTATTTTGCGATCATGCTGATGGGCAGATGGGTGATGCCACCAACCTAGTGCTCATTCTCGCTGGAGAGCTATTAAAGAGGTCCGAGCACCTATTGACAATGGGTCTACATCCTAGTGATGTGATCCTCGGATACGAGATGGCATTGGAGAAGGGACGACAGGAGCTAGAATGTGAGAGAATTTTCTGATAACTCAGTGATCGCTTGCTGACAGATTCCAGCAATGGTCGTTTCCACTCTATCACCAACTCCCCTCCCCACTATCTCAGAGCTCGCCGCCGCCATCGCTCCTTCCATCGCGTCCAAGCAGCCCGGCTCCGAGAAACTCCTCAGCACCCTCGCTGCTGAGGCTGCTTTGGCAGTCATGCCAAAGAACCCAAAAGACTTCAATGTCGATACCGTTCGAGTCGTCAAGGTTCTCGGTGGAGGTCTGAGTGCTAGTAGAGTGGTCAAGGGAATGGTGTTTGGGCGAGAGGCAGAGGGTAAGCTATATCTTGTACTTTGGCGGGCTCGGCTGATACATCAGGTGTCATCAAAAAGGCTACAAAAGCCAAAGTAGCAGTCTACACCTGTGGTCTCGATATCTCGCAGACCGAGACCAAGGGTACGGTTCTGCTCAAGAAGGCCGACGAGCTATTGGACTTTACTCGAGGAGAGGAGAAGCAGCTCGAGGGCGTGAGTAGTCTCTATAAGGCTTTGGACAGCTGCTGACAAGCAGTACTTCAAGGAGATTGCCGACTCTGGCGTCAAGCTCATCATTGCTGGATCTGGTATCGGAGATCTCGCTTTACATTACCTCAACCGAATGGGTATCGCCGTCATCAAGGTTCTATCCAAGTTCGATCTACGTCGTCTATGTCGAGTCGTCGGTGCTACCCCTCTTGCCCGACTTGGTGCCCCCACACCTGAAGAGGCCGGTATGATTGATGTCTTCGAGACCATCGAGATTGGTGGTGATCGAGTTACTGTCCTACGTCAAGAGGACGAGCGAACCCGAACTTCCACCATTGTCCTACGAGGAGCTACTGCCAACTACCTCGACGACCTCGAGCGAACTCTCGACGACGGAATCAACACTGTCCGTATATTGCTCCGAGACGGTCGACTCGTCCCAGGTGCCGGAGCCGCCGAGATCGAACTCGCCTCCCGAATCTCTACTTTCGGAGGAAAGACCGCTGGACTCGCTCAACACTCCATCAGGAGATGGGCTGAAGCCATGGAAGTCGTCCCACGAACACTCGCCGAGAACGCAGGTCTCAATGCCGAAGATGTCGTCAGCGCTCTCTACAAGGCTCATGCCGATGGTCAGGCGGATGCTGGTGTTGATATTGATGGAGAGGAGCAGGATGGGATCTTGTCGTCAAAGAAGGCTGGGATCTTGGAGAGCTTTGTAGCCAAGGATTGGGCTATCAAGTTGGCAACTGAGGCTGCTGTTGCGGTATTGAGGGTCGACAGTATCATCGTGTCGAAGCAGGCGGGCATTGCACCCCCAAAGCAGTCGGGTCACTGGGACGATGATTAGTCTAGATATCGTAGATATCCGATGCAGTGCTACCGATAGCGCTGAAGGTTGCCACGGATCTCTTTGGCCGCGCAAATAAATGTTCATCGCAGGAACAAGGAGCTCCTACAGCAGACTCTGCATGTGACATTGAAAAATGACCTATAAACAGGTACCCCATTCTCTCCGGCTCAACGCTCTCTAAGGTGCCTCAACTCACATCTCCTGACATTTATATCTCGCTGAACCCGTCGTCCGGCATGAGATCCTCCTCCGGGATCGTCTGCGCGAAATCTTCTGGATCCTGTATGGCTTCGGGCCTGGACAGTTTGGAGGTTCGCATTGAGGTAGTGGTAGAGGAATATGAAGATCGGCAGAAGAGCAGTGATATACGTCGCTGACGTATGTTGAAACCGAGGCCGAGGCTCAGAGGACAAGGAGAATCTGAATGCAGACATCACATGCATATAAAGGGCAGCTCTCGACGCTTTCATCGTATACGCAACCCACGGTCGGGCCTGTTCGGATCTAGTCGCCACCTTTCAAGCGTGGCTCTATTGATAGGAGAGCAAAGCAGGCTGTCAAGGGTACTAGGGCTTTCGTCATTTCTGTCGTATGGCGTGTCTCGATGAGTTGATCGGGCTGGTATACATTCCAAAAGAGGCCCCCCCGGGTTCTTTGATCGTGTAGCGGTTAGTTGATGTAATACATCTACCTCATCGCAGGCAACTTGGGTTCGACTCCCAGTCAAGCTCGACCGGTGGTATGGATTCGTCCCTCACCGACCCATGACGGTATGGATTCGTCCCTCGTCTCCTGGCGGTATGGATTCGTCCTCGTCCCATGACGGTATGGATTCGTCCCTCGTCTTTTGACGGCATGGATTCGTCCCTCGTCCCATGACGGTATGGATTCGTCCCTCGTCTCCTGGCGGTATGGATTCGTCCTCGTCCCATGACGGTATGGATTCGTCCCTCGTCTTTTGACGGCATGGATTCGTCCCTCGTCCCAAGTGCCACTCCTGTATGAGGCTTGTACTACAACGTGACGATAAATTTTCATTTCTCGCCCTCCTTTACCAGGGTGCGCCAATTTTTTTGTCCAAAGATCGCTGCATCGCAAGCCTTAATTTCCTGTAGCATCGATGACATCCGACTGCAGCAATTTACCTCCTATGAGCAGGGCCCCCTTGACATGGATCAAGTAAGCCATTACGTGCACAATTCTACTATTATACATGCACCGATAACCCAATGTCCTTTTGATGTAAATTATAATTAAAGTCTATTAAACCAAACAGATGGCACCGATCAACATACCCACAACTCCGACCATCCATCTGCTCAGCAGACCATACTGTGCTGATCCAGAGGATGCGCTTGATTGGCTCAAAGTCTGGTTCGACGAATCTGCTGACGATGGGGCCGCGGAGCTCGACGATGATCGGACGAAAGAGCCAGTCGGTGCGGCGCAGACTGATTGAGCGGCCGATGAGGCGCTAGCCATACACTGCGATACGACGGAGGCAGATACCGATGCAGTGCAAGAGCTGGCGGAAGCTGATGAAGATGCCGCGGCGAGTTGAGAAGAGTTGAGAGTCGGTGTTGGGGAAGGAGCAGCTTCATGCCATGTCGAGGAAGACTTGGTACCCTTGCTCTTCGACTTTGTCGATGATCCACTAGCGGAAGGAGAAGCGCAGGCAAGTTCAGACATCGCTACTCCGTCAGCTTTGCAAGATAGGCAGGCATGAGGAAGCGACTCACCTGGTACACAGCTGGCAGCGCAGTAGCCACAGTCAGCGACACTGACTGTCTTGGTGCTGTAAGCGGTTGTAGTCTCTGTAGCGTAGACGGTGACGGTGGATGCACCACCTCCGTTTCCACCGCCATTTCCTCCTCCATTTCCACCACCATTTCCACCTCCGTTACCTCCGCCATTGCCGCCACCAGTGGCTGAGGCAGCTGCGGGTGCGGTGTTCTCGCCTCCACCGTTACCAGATGCGGTATCGACACGTTGCCCGGCAGGAACGGTAGTAGCTTGGGCACTTGCAGTGACAACAGTGGTGCCAAAGTTGACATCTGTTCCGAGAGTAATCGTTCGGATATCGGCAAAGGTGGTGGTGACGGGTACAGTGACTATTCGGGTAGTACCTCCCTGAACTTCCGTTCGTACATTGGTCACGGTTTCAGTGGCAGCTTGGGCAGTTCGTGTGATGGTCTGGACGACATCTCGAGTAGTTGGCACGACGATAGTTGTTAGACCTGATCTGTCAGCGATATATTTCCGTGAGATGTGGGAATAACGTACCAGTGGAACCAGGTAGAGTTGAGGTAACGGTAGTAAAGTTGGGTACGGTGACTGTAGCGGTCTGCACGATGGTCTCGCCGCTGACAGTCACTGTTGTGGGCTGGAGGGTGATTGTCTCCCCGGTAAGGGTCACGATGGTGGTGATGGGAGCTTGAGTCAATGTTGATACAGTAGTAACCTCCTCCTGAACGGTGGTAGTGATAAATTCGGTAACTGCGCCTCCGCCTTGAGTCTGAGTGACAGTATTGGTGACGACGTCTGTTTGAACGGTAGTCTGGCCGGACTCAACAATCGTCTGGACCACAGTCGTGACAGTAGGAACAAGAATGGTCGTAGTAATGACGGCTTCGGTTTGAGTGATTGTCAAGGTGTTTCCAGGTATCTGGACGGTATCGGTCACTGTCTCTTCAGGCGTGGTGACCGTAAGGGTAGTGGGGACGCCGTTGACAGTCGAAACGGTAGTAGTGATCACACCAGGCAGAGTCCTTGTGACGGTTGTCGCAGTGGGTGTGAGAGTGACTGTGACGGTTGCTCCAGTGACGGTGGTGACTACACCAGGTGCGGTAGTGACTTTACCGGGTGCCGTAGTAACGGTAACGACTGTTTCGGCAGGTAGGGTGGAAACGACAGTGGTGGGGACACCAGCGACTGTAGAAACAATAGTGGTGACCTTCCCAGGGCTGGTAGAGGTAACTGTAACGGGCACACCCGGGGCAGTGCTGGTCCTCGTCTCCGTGACAACGGTTCCATTAGCGGTTATGGTGGTGACCACTGGTGCAGCGGTGTTGGCTGAAAAATCAGCTTGGTCAGATGATGGAGGGAATGCTACTCACAAGCAGTCACAGTGACCTGACTGACTTGGCCTGAGCAGCCAGAAATATCCTGCATGATGTTACTATCCTGGATGGCAATCGAGGTGCCGGAAAGGATTCGACCGTTGACGACGGAACCGGGCATGATAGTAACGGCAGTATTGGCGAGAGCGATACCTTCGAACGAGGCACCAATGGCGCCCGAACCAATTGTGAAGGTGTCGGCGACAGCCCAGAAGACGTCTTGAGCTCGGACACCACCTTTGAGGGAGATACCAGTTCGAGCATTTTGGGCATACGTGCCACTGATTGTGAGCGAATGATAACAATTTGCGGGCCAGGCACTTACGCGATTTGGAAAATGAAAACATCTCCGCAAGCCCCGCTGAGCACAACATCGGTAGATACAGTGACTCCAGTGGTGTACTTGTAAACACCAGGTGTAAAAGTCAAACCTTCGATATCACCAGATGCGCCTAGATTCGTGTCCTAGATTCGTGTTGGCGGCGGTCGTCGCTCGACCCTGGGCATCGTTGTATGCTGTGAGCTTGTTGTCGACCGCGGTGACAAGGTTTGCGGGAGTCGGACTTCCGTAGTCTGATGCAAAGACGGAGCCAGCCACGAAAGGTGAAGACCCCGATGGTGCGCCGTCGGTATGTGTGATCTCAAATCCGGTGATGTCTGCTTCTTTGGCGGGGGAGATCCCAAGATTGCCGACAACTTTTGATCCCGGTGATGTCGTGATGCCAGCTTCGGCGAGCACTGCGTAGTTGCCGGCGAGTCCGAGATTAACAGCGGCAGGGCCGGCGGCCAAGGCGACGGTCTGTTGTTAGTCTAGCCCATCGACTGCAAAGAGGAGGAAGCTCACGGCCAAAGACCAGAGCGAGATAGCCTAGGATCAGCTGCATTCTGCTTCGATCGTGTTTCGAGACTCACTTGAATCCAAGAAACGGAAGATCTCATGTTGTCGGCGAGAAGTTAGTGAAGTGAATAACTAGTGGGAATCAGTATCGAGCGCTACTGTTATACAATTTTGCGCCGCTGGATGGGCGGCGTAGATTGCGATGTCCTGCAAGGGTGAGCTGCAGACAGACATGGGACGACCCTATTCAGCTCGTCATCGATGCTGCAGAGACAAGATTAGCTTTTCGCCTCCGAGTATCTCCAGTGGGTATTGGGACGCAAGTAGGCATTCCCAGAGTCGCGTTCACTTAGCGCTGTCCAGCGGTCCCAGAGGAGCGATAAGTGACTTTGTTTACATCCAGCCGATCAGTCGGACCTTAATAAAATGATAATCCGGATAATATAATAATCCCCTGAAGGCACAAGCATCAGCAAGGCTTGCTTTTGGCGTTTTTGGCGTAAAATACCGAGAACCTACTGATCATCGTTTTTTGATTAAGAGCGATCCATCCGGCGGGGTCGATGCCCCTGATATTCCCGCAAAAGGGGTGCGATGGAAACAAATCCAATGTCTCATCCAATCATCAGGCACCAACCTCCGCGATTTCCGCGCCGGATTATTACTTCTCCCGTCCCCGATGGTCTATCGGGCATGCATTCCATTCCATGGAGAGTTCGGTGTGCGTGGCAAGAGTGCGGACAAACGAGAGTCAGCAGATTGTAACACAGCTCAGAACATGAGCTCGATCAAATCACGTAAAGATCAACCGAGGATATGACCGTATATAGACCTCTGACATCTTCACATCGCTTGTTGGTCGATGCATGAGCAACCTACGCAAACGCCGACCTGTCTATCGACCGATTCTCAATTTTGGTCGACGTCAGGTCGGGGCAGACGTACGCGAAGCGATCGAGGTTCAGACTTGACGCATACAACGAGAAAATTTGAAACGGCAAATCCTCTCGTCGAATCAAATGTGCGCAAAGCTGTACACGTCTAGAAAACCTAGTCAAGCACCATGTCTGATACACACTTCCACTTGTCAAACCATTGTCTCACCAAGATGGGCGCTTCACATTGTACGGCGCCGCTGCAACCCCTGCACGGGAGAGTGAAGCCGTAGACCTATGCAGCATAAACCGGTGGACCGTGAAAGGTGTCCTGAGCGATGACGGGGAGCTAATTATGAAAAAGATGGTACCTGTACATAACGCCTCCAGGTCCGAAGTAACTGAATCAAACCATAAAGCATCCTAATATCGCCTTGACAACCTTGTTACGCCCCCTCCCCCAGACGAGACCGTAGGTCGAAGCGATATGTCTACCCCATCCAATTGTAGAGATCTGCGGCGCCTCAGATCCGGCGATCTGGGTCAGCAGCTCCGTCAGTGGTCCATGTTCCCCGGAATTACGAAGAGTCCTTGGCGAGAGGCGGGTCCTGGATTCACTCAGGCGACACTAGAGTCCTCGAAGCGTCTAACCGACAATGACATGTCACTGAGATCAGAGACGGAGCGTATCGCAGGAGCCAGGAGATCGAGGGGAATCAAAGTCAGCTCAAGCCCCTTCCGCCTTGTCGACGGGCCACCCGATATCGTTCTAAGAAACCTGCATCTTCGGGACTTGGGACTGGTAGACTGAGAACCCAGCATCGTTCCGTCTCGTCAAGCAAGGTCGTCCAGACAGGTGGTATCATATTTGTGTCGAACAGGATTTCATTATTGAGGCGCAGGCGGGGGGTCACTGGTGTTTGCACGGATCTACGGACAGATATCTCATCCCAACTATCCTCATCTGAGTACAGCAGATTATGAGAGCTTCCAGGAGTCATCGAGGCCCAACTCCAGAGTATGACCAAATACTTGTGATATCTGTGATTGAAAGATAGTAAATGCCTGTTGAGAGGTGTCCTTGATGACCTAATCCCAGATCCCATCGGTCATATCCGGACCCGGTTCCTACATACAAAAGCCGGTCAATGCTGGTCAGCAATATTCAGCTTGCATCTATCATACATACAGCATGTCAGACTTTAAAGGCAGTATCCATTTCTTTGATATCAAATCAGGTCTACCAGGTCAGTCTACGATCCTCAATTCAGCCGAAAGACAACTGACAATTTCAGGCAACCAGCAATCATGGTCCCCCAACACCCTCAAAGTTCGGATGGCTCTCAACTACAAGCAAATCCCATACACCGAGTCATTCATCTGCTACCCCGACATTGCAGACTTCTGTCATCGACACGGTATCCCAGACGATAAATCGTTCCCCAGACCCACGCTTCCCGCTATCCTACATCACGATGCCGACGGGAAATTGGTGAAAGCGATGGGTAATTCGATCGATATAGCTCGATACCTCGATGAGATCGTTCCGGAACGACCTGTACTCGCCAAGATCCAAGGAGGATGGGGAAATACCGCAGAAGCTTACCATGCTGCTTTCGCTGCTGTGTTGAGGCTACCTTGGGAAGCTGGGTGGGTGATCACCATGCCTACTATTCCTTCCATTTTGGATGAGAGGGGTTCAAAATGGTTCATCGAGGATAGGAGGAGTATGGATGATTCTGGAAAAGGAAGAAGTCCAGAGGATTGGGCGAGTGAGAATCCGGAAGATGATTGGAAAGCTTTTATTCCTCAGCTTAAGACTTTGGCAAAGACTTTGGAACATACCACTCAAGACGAGCCTTATTTGTTGGGTGAGAATCCTTGTTATTCCGACTTTGCGCTAGCTGGATATATCACTTGGTACAAGCGGGGCAGTGAGGAGGTGTATGAGCGGATGGTGAAGGAAACGGGAGGAGACCAGGGAGCATTGTCAAGGCATTACAAAGCCTGTGAGAAGTTGGTCTTGGGCGAGGGCAAGGTGGTGGAGTACAAGCCCGAGTAGATGCCAAGTAGGGAACATCGGGATATACAAAAGGAAGTAAAACGAGAAAAATGCAATGCAATATGAAGTATACTTTGAGGAATATCAATCACGCTAAGCTTTTAAACCTAGCTCTCCATCTTGCGCCTCTTGAACTCCTCCTTAGCCGCAGCTTTATGTTTCCTCTTCTCAGCCATCCTCTCGCCCCTAGCCCGGACCTTACTTTCATGAGCCTCGCATCCATATCCCACCAATTGACCTCTCGCATTCTTCCCAGCAGCCTCGTCGGGGTCCATACCACCAGCAACAGCTCTCATGAGTCGACAATGAATTAAACAAGCTTTCGTCTCGCATTTCCCAGCTGCCACTGCGGCGCATGGTGTGGGTGAAGAGTGAATACATTTCGGTACGACGTTGGTGTTGGCTGGCGGGGAAGGTGGAGCTGTAGGTGGATTCGAGCCGTTGATGGCTCCTTCTTCGGGTTCGAACTCTTCGTGACCCCCTACTTCGGTTGATTCGGGTTTGGCCCGGATAACGGGTTGTACGACGAATGGAGGGAGTTTACGGTATCCAGTCACGGGGTCTATGGGTGGTGCTCTCCATTCTGGGCCGGCGGCTTCAATCTCCCCCTGATCGTCAGTGTCGACTCCTCAACCTATAATTGTGGACTTACCTTGAGGCGCTCCTCCAAATCCTTAACGACCTTCCGAATAGAATCCAGACCATCCTCGGCGAACATTGACGTTCGACCAATCTGTTCTCTGATTGACTCATCAACGTCAAGAGCAGGCTTGAGCATCCTAAATAGATGGGATTTGACGGCTGATGGGGATGTGCGCGTTTTCAAGCTCTCGACAATATCGAGGTATCGGTTCGCAAGGAGGAAGACGGATGGGTGAAAGTATTTGTGATCTGGCGGTAGAAAGATTGCTGGATTTGACAGATTGCCCTGATCATCAGCTTGCCCAGAGAATCGGAGACGGGAAGCTTACTTCTGCAGTCATTACACCATCACACCCCGTGATCTCCAGACATCTGTCCACATCCTCCCGATACAGGATATTCCCATTGGCAAATACAGGAATCTTTAACGCTTTCTTGACCTCCCTGATGACTTCCCAATCCGCGAGACCAGTCATTTGACCTTTCATCTCCCTTGTTCGTCCGTGACATGTCAGGATCTGGGCTCCGGCGGCTTCCATCATTTTGGCGTAAGCTAGTGTACGTTCTAGGTCGGGGAAGATTCGGAATTTGGCTGTCACGGGTACTGCTAGGTTCTCGTGAAGAGTCGAGACTGGTCTGTCAGCCGTTGATCCACTATACTCATCTCAGCTCACTCAATTTGTGAATCAGTTCCCAATCGTCTTGTAGGAAAGACCCATAACGACCGCGACGAGCGATACCTTGAGGACACCCGCTACGTTATCAGCTCATCCGTATGATGATATCCGGCATCAAGAAGCTTACAAATTGATGTCCACCGCATCACAGTGATTCTCGACCTTCTTGGCAGCTTTCAGCAAAACGTCAGGATCATTCCCGCAGAACTACCATCAGCTGTGACCCAAGCCGTGATCAACGTAGCTCACCTGAACAATCAAAGGCCTATCTCCACCCTCAATCCCCGCCAGCGTATCGTAACTCCCCTCCTCCTTCATCGTCAAATTAAATTGACTATCCCCACCCCTACTCTCCTGTTTCGAAGTCAAAAACACCTTGGCGTGAATCATGGGCGTATAACATAAATGAGCTCCTCCCGGGTGTCTGACTATATTTCTCCCCTGGGGAGTTGTGATGGTTTCCGAAGGTCCAGCTAGGTCGGAAGGGAGTGGAGAGCGCGATATCATTCGCCATGCCTACCTGTCAGCTTACCAATGACAGATGAAAGTCGATAGCTTACCAATTCACTTTGATCAACCATGGGAGCGACTACCCATTTTGGACTTCCTATACTTTCGTAGAATTCGTAGCCCCCGAGCTTCTGTTTCTTGGCGGGAGGAGGCGAAGTACGCGCGATTTCGGCCATGGTAGCGGCTGCGGTTGGAGTTGACGATGAAGCCATGTTGCGCGTGACGACTTTGAAAAGAGAGTGGAAAGCAGCAAGCCTCGTTCCTGAAAGTGATACAGCGGATATGATGGAAATGGGGTCCACTTGTGTATGATAATGAGTAATTTAGCGTTTTCAAAAGATCGCGATGATTTTGACACCTCGTTGAGCGAGGGCGGAGCGGAGATTAAAGATATCTCCGTATATCACCGCCAAGGGCAGCTTCAACAGCGTCGAGCACTCTATGCATGACATCAAGAAGTGAAGGACAGTATCAATCATCCCTCATTCGTCACTCATTCGTTGCTGGACAAGATGAGAATCAACGAGGATACTGTGATCTGTGGAGATAGAGTGATTCTCGTACCATACAAGTGCGTCCTCATTACTCTCTCTGTGATCAAGCTAATCTCAGACCTGAACATGTACCGGTAAGGCCAAATCCTTCATCCACTCAGAATGAATACTGAGACGCGCAAGTAGAAGTATCATGAATGGATGCAAACTGAGGAATTACTCGAGCTTACAGCTTCCGAACCACTAAGTATGGATGAAGAGCTGGAAATGCAACGTAAGCTATCTCGGCCACAAATGGGTCTAGCTGATGGAAAGGTAAATGGCATCTCGACGAAGATAGTGCGATTGATGCAGCATATGCGAGAGCGGATACTGATACTCAGAATTAACATTCATCCTCCTCGAGCGGCCTGATCATCTACCTTCCTCGTCGCATCCTTTACTTTCCCCCGAAGACATCAAGGGATGTAGAATGGTGGGAGACGTGAATATGTTCTTACCGGATGGTGTTGACGAAGAAGGAGAATGCGAGATTATGATAGCTGGTGCGCCTCTTAATGCTGGTTTGATATAGCTAACAATCCAGAGAAGGAAGATAGACGTAAGGGATTCGCTCGTGAAGCCTTGAATTTATTGTATGTCGTCTCGTGGTCTCACGATCATGCAGGCAAGAGCTGACGACAGCCTCTCATATGCCATCTCCAATATCGGCGTCAAGCCACATAATCTACTCGCCAAGATTGGAACTGCAAACACACCTTCCATCCGCCTATTCGAGTCACTAGGGTTTAGTACAGTCAAAGTGGTAGAGGTATTCCAAGAATCAGAGCTCCGCTGGCGTCCGAACGACCCCGAGGCTAAGTGGGACAGCAGTGTACCAGAAGGTAGAACAGGCCCATACAGCCGATAGTGTAAAAGAGAGTTCGATGCAATACATGCAGTACCTCTTACCCTATCCTATATCCAACCATGCGCTACTACTTCCCACCACCACTACCTTCCTCTTCCACTAGTCCGAGACTGACAATTGCACCGGTTGCTCCCCTCTCTGCTGCTTTTCGAGCATCTTTACTTTCGTGTGCTTGCTTTTGGAGGAAATGGGTCTTGATCTCTTTTGCCCTTGCGATCTGTCGAGCCAAGTATGGGATGAGGATGATGTAATGCGAGGCAGTTCGATATGGAGTGGGGATACATGTGATGCGAGGTGGTACGATGGTCGAGTCGCAAAGAGCGAGCGAGAAAAAAGTAAAGCGTGCGCGTTGATGGAGAGGTTGAGGGATTGTGATCAGCTTTGCTTGACCTCGCTAGCGCTCTGGACTCACCTCCTTGGTCCTATGTAGACACTCCATGTAATCTTCCTTCTGCGCAATACAGTCTGCTGGCGTATCGGCATTGGCGTAACATTTGGAGAACTCCTGCCAGAATGGGAAACATCTCGTACGTCCTGTTGATTAGTGGTCTCCTCTTTGAATTGCCTGTATCCAATTCCACATTTCCCCCTGAGCCGTATATGGCGTATTCTTCACAGCCCTTGTTCTACGCAGTATTTATGCCTTATTTGCAGCCTTCAATTCTTGCTCGCAGTGGAACATGTTTGCGTTGAATGGCGGCATCCGCGATTGTTGCCCATATCGGAGAGCCCGGAGTTATGCAAAGAAAAGGACTGACCACCTGTATAACCGAATCCAGACTATTTTGTCAGCTCCATCTCTTCTTCGCCTCTCCGTCTGTCAGACTTACAGCCATTTTTATCTAGTATGCTATGGATTGAATTGAGAAGAGGTGTAAGATGATCAAAACCGGTTGAATGGTCCAATTGATTGATTCGCCTGAGATGACTTAATTGCTCCCGTCCTTTATGCCCCCACCGTAAATGGAGGAGGGTAGGAAATGCATAGCAACACCAGGTCAACTATATAAGATACGATAAAATATAGACAAGCATCATGCAAGAAGCAAACTACTGGCACAGACCAGAAGCCTGAGCTCGGATTTGAGTGGAGAACACCTGGTCATCAGTGATATTCTGGAACACAAGGAGAGGGACATACGAAGGGTTTCCCACCGCTTAGGTTGATGGTCAAGGAACCGTCTGATCCGACGGTATTGGTTTGGCAAGTCAAAAGACTATTGTCAGCTACCACAGGGAATATCTGAATTGGAGGTGAACATACTCGACGACCTGGGAGTTTGCGGCATAAGGAGTATTTTGGACTCCCCAAGTTCCCGATCCACCTTCACCTCGCTACCCATCAGCTCCTTTCATATACAGCTTGAAGGAATGAACGTACCTTGGTAAGAACAACAAGCACATTGTTCCTCAAGATAGCAATATCATTATCACTATTCCCAATAACTTTCCCAATCTCGGTATGGAACCTAGTTCCACTTCCAAGTCCTTTTCTAATTCCATTCAATTTCTTGATTAAACCGAAGGTAGCTCCTGTAGTGGAATATCCGCCGTTTGACCATAAGTTCGCCCTATTGAATGGGTCGCCGTTACCCTTCATCTCTCGTTCAGTACCGTAGTAAATGATTGGAATTCCGGAGATTAGGAAGTTTCCGACGATAGCGTTGGATGATTTGGCAGCTCCCGGGTTGGAATCGAAGTACCTGGCGACATCGTGGTTGTCTAGGAAATTTGGGATCACCGTGGGGTCCTGATTGTCAGATGAGAATCAGCCTCACCGGGAGCGAAGAATGCTAGATAGTTGGGACATACGGCGAATTTGGGAGTGTCGTCAATGAATTTCTTGAGGTACGACATGGTCTTGGTACTAGCTCCACTGAGAGTCTTGCCGAGTCCATTATACATGCCTGGGTGTAAGCTATGGGTTGAGGTAAGGGATAATGAAATACTGTAGCCAAGAACGGCATCCATGCCCTTTGGACCAGTCCATTTGGCGAGGTACCTGACTATCAGCACTGACTTGTCTTCAGAACCAAAAAGACGTACCCGACGTCCTCGCCGACGACTTCACCGGCGCAGAATACCCCAGCAGCGGCACATAGGTTGTGCTGGAAGGCCAAATCCATATGCTTGCTTGCATCCAATCGCAATCCATCTATTCCGTACTCCTTCACCCACGGTCCAACCCACGCATTCAACACATCCGCAACCCCAGCAGTCTCAGTCTTGAGGTCCATGAGCGAAACATCATTCTTCCCATCATCACCAATGATAAACCAGCATTGTTGCAACATATGATCAGTCTCGCTTGATCCATAGTTGATAGGACAGGGAGTATGATAGTTTTCGGTTTTCTTGAATAAGAGTTTACCGCCTGCGGCTTTCTCTAGGGCGGAGTTGGAAATATCGGTTGAGGTTGATGCGGCATGATTAAGTGCTACGTCTACCATCAAGTACATTCCTCTGGAATGGAGGGCGTTGGAGAGGTCCTTGAGATCGGCTTCGGTACCGAATTTTGGATTGAGCTTAGTAGGGTCGGTTGTCCAGTATCCCTGTCATCAGCCTCACACTTATCGCCTTGCAATGTAATGACTCACATGGTAGGCCTCGCCCCATCGGAAAGAACCCTCGATATTGGCACTGACGGGAGATATCCAAATGGCATCAAATCCCATTCCTTGGATATAATCAAGTTTATTGATAATACCCCTCCAATTACCACCACAATATCTTCCCATGGTGTCATCACAAGCTGCATTGCTTCCATCAGGTAAAGCAAATCGATCAGTAACGATCCTGCTCATCAATCACCTTGTCAAAGGAGTTGGAAAGGGAAAAGGTGACATACTGGTAAATAGACCTTGATCGCCATTCAGCAGCGGTTGCAGCGTAAGAAGTAGCGAATAGAGCTAAGAGAGGGAGGAGTCGGAATAACATGTGGAAAGTGAACATTGTAAATGAATGTGGTTGTGGAAAGAAGGTGGATCGATCTTATTCGTCAAGAATAGGATGAAGTATATGAGATGAGTAGAAGATGGATAGGAGCAATGAGAATAAAGGGATACTTGGTTCTCCTTTATTTACCTATACTCCTTTCGCAGATCGAGCTTTGACCAGACCAAGTAAAGTGTAAAGGGGTAGTAACCCATAATGTCACCGTATCAGAAAAGGCGCCTCCTGTGTTTCGGATGTACCTTTACGAAGAGTCTCGCCTCCTTGATTACACGACATGACATAATACTCAGTATTCCAAAAGAGGGATAAGGATAAAGACAGGGCGGGATACTGTGTGTTGACACCCGTAACCAAGTTACAGCTGATGGTATTAGGGGTTAAGGGGTTAATGGAAACCAGTCGCGTCGTTATCGCTTCGTAATTTCACAGAGGGTCTGTGCCTCGGCCATAATAGTCCGATGATAAGACGCTAGGAGCTTGGATGTACATCGGCAGGACCGAAATTGGCGCTTGAACGTTTGTCCATGGGAATCACAGGGGGTGTAGAGTACAGTAGTAATCAGGGCAAAGGCGGCCAAGCAGACAGAGCCTTGACCGAACGCCTTTCCGATTCCCCGGCGCGGCGCGTAACTGACTTGATCGGCTAACTACTGGTGAGTTCAAGCCACTAAAGACTGGCCCCACGAGCTATCCAACTCTGACGCCAAAAGTTTAGGGTATTGTGCTGCATGCTACAATTCAACATGGTATACAAGCTACGTTACTTCCTCCTTCTTCCTCATCCCTATAGGTTCTCCAAAGCCTTCTTTGCTTTATCATCGACGAATTGACTCTCTGTGACACCCTTGCCCATTGCTGCGGTGGACGATCTGGTCATTAGCTCGCGTCACAACACAGCTCATGAGAGTGACTTACATCCCACCAGTAATGGTCATCATCATTGAATCGGCGAAATCTGCTCCAGACCACTGGGGAATTAGCACTGCACGATGATGTGGTGAGAGTTGGACATACCTTCTGATGAGTTAGGACATCACATCCAATATCTCGTTCTTTACGCTGAATAAGCTCGACGTAGGCTTTCATTCCATCTTTCGCGAATGCCTTGGCAAACTTGTCGTTAATGTACGCGTTGGAATGTAGACCGGCGAGCTGCATGTCAGCTTATACCCCAAGATACGAAGAGGGGACATACGGTGATGAACTGGAAGATGAATCCCAACTTTCCTAGTTCCCAAACATACTCCTTCATTTCCTTCTCCCCTAATCCAGCGGCATCCCAATTGAAAGATGGACTGAGGTTGTATGCTAACCACTGACCCGGCCTTTCTTTGTGTACACCTTCTGCAAATTCCTTTGCCTGGGCGTAAATGGGTGATTTGGTTTCCATCCACAGTAGATCGGCATGGGGGGCGAAAGCGATAGCTCGGTTGATGGCACATTGTGTTCCACCTTGGTATCGATAGTAGCCCTCTCTTGTCCTTGGGGTATCCCAGTTCCAGTATGGTGCTTCTTTCAGTCCGTACTCTTTTGCGATCTGCAGCGAGGAGGTATTGGATGCGTGTGTCGAAATGAGTTTCTTCCTAAACTCTTTGATCTGGTCTTCGGAAACACCTTCCTTTTTCAATGCCTCAGAAAGGGTATCGGGGTAAAGTTGTAGGTTGGCCAGAGTCATCCATTCGTCTTCTAGTCGCTGCATCTCGGATCCTGATTTCCTGGCGAGCTCGCCGGCGAGCATGATATCGTTAAGCGAAGATGCTTCAGAATTTGTGGAACCGAGGATGAAAGCGTGATCTCGAGGATCAATGTTGGTGGTGATCAGGGTTGCTGCTTCCGAGTCGGTTCTGGCGACGACGAGATTGGTGGTCCCCATGATATCACACTGGAATCGCATGGCGACAAGTCGGTTGATGTGTTCCGATATGGGTACTAGTACCTGATCATCAGTTTTGGGTGTCGGTGGTATTCGCCGGTGAACTTACCTTTCCGGCCATGTGACCGCACTTCTTGGTACCAGGCGCCTGATCCTCGATATGGATACCAGCAGCTCCGGACTCGACCATCATCTTGGTTAGCTTCATGACCGCCGTCAGACCTGGATATCAGTCCTGGTCAGGCTTATGCATAGATGGACATACCTCCATGACCAGTATCGGCATCAGCGACAATAGGTCGTAGGTAATCAATAGGAGCACCCAGTTTCTCAAGTTCAGCATCACCTTTTGCTAGAGCTTGTAGACGTGTCCATCGTTGTTTTCGATCATGGAATAGCTGGGCTGTGAATAGTTGAGCGACCTTATCCGGGACGGTGTTGGATGGGTAATCTAATGATCAGCTTAGTCATAGATGATGTTGAGACACGTACCGGCAAGATCAGGACCTGGTTCCAGAGACGACGATGCGGTCGAGGAACATTGCCATCCGGATACGTATACTGTTTCGAGGTACTTTGCCATCTGAGTCAATTGGACTGGATCAAGTCTGATATCAGCTCAACCCGTAAGGGCAAGGGAGAGACTCACGCTCCGTAGGTAGCAGTACATCCACCCCCTTCACCCCTCTTCTTGGACTCAAGGAGCTTGTACATCTTCTTGGCCATGACATCGGAGGGATAAGTTAAAGGTAAAGTACCCCTCTTCGAAACGACATCAGCGGCTGTGTAAGGTCGAACAGTCCTTGCGAAACGGGGTTGCTGTCCATCAGCCAAGGACTGGGAAGAAGAGGGGATAGAGGGGACTGACCTTCTGGAACTCTTCTAGAGCTTTGACTTCAGCTTCAAAATCTGCTTTTTCAGACATTGTGAATAAGATATTATGATAGTTGCATGCTCTTGCGGCGAGTGGTCTTCTATATATGTTGGATATAGGGTTGAATTGACACTCTAAACCCGTCAGACCGGTGGTCAGCCGGGTAGTCCAAGTTGCCGGGGTTGAATGATTAGCAGATCTGTATGACCGGGATCAAAATACGACGGATTTAGTCGGGTTAACCTGGTTCATACATGCTATGTTGTGTTACCCTCTGACCGTTCCCCTTGTAAGTTAGTCATTCCTATTACATGTCATTGCGGCGAGTGGAGGATGAATTATTACCATTTATCGAGTCGAGTCGACATGAGAGCGAGTGGAAAACATGAAATGATGATGAAAAAGCGAAGAACAATGAATACCGAGTACTACCGCCCGGGTGTATTCTCGGTTGATTAATGAAATAGGCTCACGCTCAGGTAATCTAGGAAACAATACACACAGCCTAACTTAGTCAAAGGGATGCACTTAGGTGACGCCCAAAAGGCCAGACAACTAACGAAAGAACACCCTCTATACATATCGTTTAAAGGGTTACAACCAAGGAACTCGTGAAACAATATAATCCAATTCCGACTCACCCTCCCTTTTTTCGATTACAATATCACCATGAGAATGAATTGAGTGAGAGGAAAGGGGTAACATATTTATGATACTTTGAACCAAAGGATATACACACAAGATGGAGTAAATCTAACTTTGGGTTTTACTATCCCGCCCCTCGCTAGTATCAAACCCGAAGTACTAAGTAACGCGATGGTCATTGCGTTCAAACACAGATACCGCCCCTTTTTTGACCCCTTAGCTTCGATCAATCATCAGATCTCTGAACTATAGAGTATCATACGCTTCGTATCTATTCGATCATTCTCCTTACTCTACATATCAGATCCTTACGAAAGGATACAATGTCCTTCGCCCCTACCGAACCACCTGATCAACAACGATAAATCGACTCTAGCCTGCCAGCCTCGTATTATACAGGGCGCAAGTTCGGCACGTCCGTTGTCAAGATGGAGATGGCTCTACCTATGCCCAACATTGGCGGCAATGTTCCTCCTCTCTCGACCATCCACGACGTCCTCGTCACAGTCAGTATGTACCTTTGGCTCAAACGCCGGTCAAAAACTGATAAACAGCAGGCCCATTCTTTCTTGGATTCGCATTTGAGTATCTTGGTAGGTGATCCATCGAGCGATATCATAATGGAGACTGATAAACAGGGATGGGGGTCATCATGATGCTAGGCATCCAGTTCTTCATGGGCATGAAACGATCAAATAACGATAATTCTACTTTCGAGACTTCATCAATAGGTCGACCCAGTCGTCTAGGATATACACTCGTATTCTTCAGTCTACTCTTCAACCTTGTACAGACTATCATGGATATGGTCCGCGGATGGGATGTACGTCTGGAGGTGTTCATCGAAAGGAAGGCTGACATGCAGATGTTTGCATTAGGCTTCCTCGATATCGTATCATTCGCAACGCCAGATTACATGTGGTTCGCGTCCCCCTTTCTAGGTCTCTTTCCAGCTCTAATTACCCAAACATTCCTTCTTCGACGTATCACCCTTTTCTTATCGTCACTATCATCATTATGGCCAACACTCGACAAACCAGTTGTCAAGATGACATTTGTAATCATCATGTCGGGTGGAATTATCGTTTCATTCTTGAGTGGATGTATTGGCAGTTATTGGATTTGGCGGAGTGGGCCACTTTGGGAGTTTTTCGAGAAGCGTAATACCATGTAAGCCATCTCTCCTTGACGAGTATGGTTGGCTGACGATAGATCGTACATCGCCGATCTAGTATGGTTGGCCACATCAAGCGCTGTTGATCTGGTACTATCGATGGTGCTCAGCTTGGAGCTCTGGTGGGCAAGGCGGAAATTAGCAGCAAAAGGAGGGATGATGGCGAAAGTCACATGGCAACTCCTGGTACGATACCTCTAATGTCCACGTAAGGACTAGACTGATATTTCCAGTTAATCACATTTCACGGTGGGATCGCAGTCACAGCTCTGCAACTCACGGCCCTATTCCTGTTCCGATTCCAAACGGAGAATGCAGTAGCATTCTGCTACTTCCCGATTCTATTCGTATGTCCCCCTGTACGGAAGAAACTGACATGAAGCTACCCAAAATATATACCTTGACCCTCATTTTATCCCTAACACTACCCCAAACCCACCAACCAGGCCATACCCCCTCCCACGTATTCTCCCTCCCCGATCTCAATTCGCAAGGAGCAAACCCGACTTCCTCATCAAATGGAAATAGATTAGAAAACCTCAATCGATCACCATACAATTCAAATCTCTACCACCGTCGATCACAAATCCCAACTTTACCGCCTCTGCAACTACAGGTGGAAGGGATCAAGAAAGACAATCGGAAATCTGCCAAGAGTGGGTTATCTGGTGTAGTTGCTAAATCCTGGAGGTTGAGTCAGGATTGGTTAAGCTGGAGTTTGATTTCTAATGACGAATCTTCCAAACGGGAAAAGGAAGATAAGGATAGACCAATGACGAGTGTTGGTAGATGGAAGATAGCGGATCAGGAGGAGCAGGTGAGTCACTTCGCCCTTTACCGACCGGTATTTGAACTGATGATAGCTGCATCCACCCAGAGGATTTGATGAATCTAGACGCCCTTCCGAACCAAACTCCCTAGCTCCACTTCTACCCTCAGGACCACGATCAAGCCTCTCATTAGCCTCATACCCAACAATGTCGACCTACGTCTACGGTCAACCGGATCACCCATCTCTCCCACATCATCACATCCCAATGCCATATTCACCAGCACTCTCAACCCCACCTCGATCCATAACAGTCTCGAGAACACATTCGTTCTCCACCGATACCCTCCCCCGACGATCTAGTGTCTCGACCGGCCCCCTACCCCAAACTCCTGGTGAACAATTTAGGTTCGATACTAGTAATCCCTTCGGGTCAGTTTCTAGGCAGAGGAGTACTTTGACACCTATTAGGTCTGGTGAGAGTGAGGAAGGACATTTGCAGAGGGATGAAGGGGAGGAAAGACCACCGATGAGAGGTAGATTGATGAGTTTTGAGGATATGCTTGATGGGCCTAAACCTGGGAAGGGGGATCCTTCTTGATTTCGCTGAGGGGTCTGTTTAAAGGCGTTATATGATTTGTATACTTTGCTTATGCAGTGCATGGCTTGCGAAGTAGACTTGGTCGACAAGCTTACGGGCTCGGAGGTCACGAGTGAGGAATGCAAGAACTGCCATCGAGCACAATATACATGCCGACTTCGATCACATGGCCACACACCTCCTTCTAGCTGTATACAGCCAACATACTACTCTGACACCTCACCAAATGTTCATGATCACTTCGGACCCTTGCCAGTCCCCTGCCTCAACTATTCAACAGTTCGATCCTATTCTAGATCATAGGAGAACCCACGAGCATCCCAGCATGATACGTGGCTCCATAACTAGTCCTACTGACCAACCTCCCATCAGCTTTCGCCATTGCCCAGATATCGTCTTTGATGATCTTCTCCATCATTCCAATCAGGATTTCATCTTCGGAGGGGGACCATCGCTATCATCAGCCCTCTCCAATGTGTAATTGAGATTGAGATAGAGGGGGCTCACTGATTTAGCTGGACTTTTCGATTTGGGGGTATCCGGACCTTCTCCTCCGTCGGTCGACTTCGAAGATTGTGATTTGGCTTTCTTCTTTGGTGTCGTTATGGCTGACGAGATGGGTACCGATTTATGTTGGACGATCTCTGATTTGATCTTGTTTATTGGTGTGAGTGAGTTGGTATCGTCCTCGTCGTCGATTTCTTGATATTCTCGCTTCACCATCTTGTCATGGATATGAAATGAAATGTAAAGAGAGTCAGATGCATGGAGATGCGGAGGTCAGGTCAGTATCCAAGAAGCGTATCCAAGCCACCATACAAGACTACCTTTACTCTGCGCAGCCTACACAAAGACGCCCCCAAAGGGACACAAGAAGGTACAATTATGATGAAAGATGCATATGCCGATTGCCGAATGTAGGTAGGTAGAGTAGTAAAGTAAGCAAGCAAGCAGAGCTAAGTACGTAGGTGGGTAGGAGTAAGGAGAGGGTAAGGAGAGGAAGTCGACCCTAAACAGACAGATATATACAAAATAGTCCTTATTCCCCAACCATGTGTCGTTATCATGAGTATCGCTAATTTGACAAAGCCATTTTGATGAACTAAATGGCGATGAAAGCGGCGATACCGAATGTTAGGGAAAGTAGGATAGTCTGGAAAACAGAAGGTAACGCCAGCGTTGATGATCCTGAATTCTTGGCTGCTGCATTGACGGTCGAGCCCGAGGCGGCAGTATCGGTAGAGGTGGTATTGGAGGAGACTTCGGAAGTCTTGTCGGCTACAATAACCTGAGATTGAGGGAGGACAGTCTTGGCTAGTAGTGATTGTTCTTCAATGTTTCCTGAACCGATCATGATGATCTCACCCTGGGAGGGGATACCGTCAACGACTAGGAAGATGTATGCTGGACCAGGTTGGAA
Organism: Vishniacozyma victoriae; assembly: GCA_017654735.1. Taxonomy (NCBI): domain Eukaryota; kingdom Fungi; phylum Basidiomycota; class Tremellomycetes; order Tremellales; family Bulleribasidiaceae; genus Vishniacozyma; species Vishniacozyma victoriae. The sequence continues at coordinate 4,410,326 of JADPYG010000088.1, forward strand.
GATATTTGCGTTGGGTGGCATTTGAGCGACGTTGAGGGTGATGTCGTCCTTGTCTTCGTCTTTGATGTAGGTAGTCTCAAGCTCGAGGTATCGTTGACCAAAGTTCATCTATACATTAGTCACTGCCTCTTGCTGCGAGATCAAAAAACTTACACCGTGGGTAGAGAATCCAGATCGGATGATGACAACCTTGGCATTGGAAGGATCAGCAGACTTGTCGAGAGGAGTGTAGGTCAAAGTAAACGCATCACCACCGTACGACAACGAAGTGGGGAAAGTGTTGGTAAGAGTAGGTCGAGCGGCATTGTACCACTTAGGGTACCATCGCTCGACGACGTAGCTTGTACCCCACTGGGTAGTCGTGACGTCCTTGTTGGGGTTGGAACCTGATACGAGGAGTGATCCATCGGCAAGGAGAAGGGCGGTGGAGTGGTACATTCGCTCGTGGGGTGATGCAGTAAGTCCATCTCGGTTGAATCGGGATCCAGCAGGCGCGTTGGGGCTATGTATCAGTATAAAGGTGATCAAGGAGCGAAACGGAGGGGACTCACTCGTAGACGGCGGGCATGTAGACTGGGTCCTGTCCGTACGACTGTCCAATTGACCACTTCTCATCACCGTAACCAGCAGTGCCCATAGCAACACCGTTTCCAAGCCACATGGTTCCATCAGGTAGGTAGATAAAGTTACCCATGCTCCTGGCCTCTGGTAGTGAATCATCGTCTTCGTAGACGGGATTGGAAGATTCTGGCGAGATCCTAACACAAGTGTTGTCGGCAGGAACGGCAGTGACGTTGAATCCAGAAGCCCCGTCGGATGATTTGGAGAAATCGGCAGCTGATCCACCACAGAACAAGAGGGTTGGCTCGTAGTTGTTTGCTGGCGTCAAGGGAAGCATGGCAGTAGCTGCCGAAGCGGGGTAGACCCTGACAGCATGAGGCATGTCGGGGAGTTCGGTCTCTTCTTGCGCATCGAGATCCCAGAGGATGGTACGGTAACCAGCTTGAAGGAAAAGTTTACCACTTGGCATGAGCCATGTGAGGGGGAAGAGGTTGACGGGGACAGTGTAGTTGAGGAAATCCATGTAGATCTCTTCTCCTCTCTTGGGGTAGAATTCGTAGGTAGGGTTGTTTTGGACTTGGGTCGAAACGTATCCACCGTTCTTGTCTCCTCCGATGACGACTACTGATCCATCTCCAAGTCCTTCAACTGTTGGGTACCAACGTTTGCCCTACAGATCAGCTATGAACACGCTTACGAGAGCAGGGGAAGCTTACGGTCATGGTGAGATCATCACCTCCCTCTGCCCATTGACATGATCCATCATCACAAGGAGTGATGACCCTGATAGCCTCTCCACCATCCGTGTTGCCATATGGGTTGGCGCCGGTAGGGTTCGCACCTTTGTCGTTGACGGCGACACCATTGGTAGTGACGGGCTGATTACCACCAAAGACGGCGAAAGATCCGTTTCCGAGAGTGAATCCACCGGCGCAAAAGGTGTTGGAAGTGACCCACATGGGCGTAGCGGTGTTGGTGTTGATGTCGTATGATGTACCCCAGGCGGCGTGGGTAGTTCCATCAGGTCCAGTGACAGTCATGGCGTTGTTTTCGGTTTCTGTTATCAGCACCACTTCACAACAATTTTAGATCTAACTTACTGTCAAGGATGTAGACGGTGTTGGTGGTACCGACAAACATCATTTGTGCCGATACACCAGAGTCACCGACAGTCTGGAACCCTCCGGCGGGAGCCTGAGATGAAGCACGTTTCGTCATGTCATCCGCAAGTGAGCGATGACGACTCGAGTTTGATCGTTTTCCGGCATGATGGGATCCGAGCGCGGGAGCGGAAAGGAGAAGGATTGGGAGGAGAGCGATGAGAGATTGCATGGTGATTTGAATTGTAAATGAATGTAGGTGGTCGGTGTTGTTGTTGTTGTTATGAGTCGAGAGAGTATAGGTGGTTCGATAAAAGAATGTGTGTTATATGTAATTGCAATGCTATGCAATTGATAGGGAAAAGGGCCAACGATAAAGGATCGGATTGCGAAGTAGAAGATGGTCCAAGCTGAAGAATAGCAAGGGGGTCCAATATCAATTAAGCGATTGCTGATTCCGTTGCTTTCCAAAGGAGTGTAATAATGATTTGAAGGGGTAAAGAGTAGACTAGACGAGTGGGGAGGTAGTAGAGTAGAGTAGTAGTGAGATGTATGTAGTAGGAGTGATAGATGTTGTGACACCTCTTCTAGATGCTTGAATGTAAGACAGGGATAGTCCGAGCTTGTAGTGTGTAATATGTCCTGTCGGGTGGTTCAATTCTGTGTTTGTTTCGTATTATGGTTCCTGAATGATCGTCCCAAATAGAAGTCGGCTGATTTGAATAGGTTTATATGTATGTATAGAGACCAGCTCGATACGTTTAGAGTAGTTCAGATGGAGTGATGTAGAAGAGTGGTAGTAAGGAGTCAAGGTATAATATACGACGGTATATACCTAATTGAACAATGGTGCCCTACTGAAACCTCACGACGCGTTTATACAAAAGTCATTCGCGTTCAGGAGTCGCACTTTGTGCCTGGGGGAAATTGGTGATTCGGCTTTTGTCTTCGACACTCTAGGTGCATGCATGCAGAATGTAGACCTTGGCAGTAGTGTCGAGTAACCTGGATCATGATGCATACAGCGCACCAACTCACTGATTGGCAGAGAATGGTGGTTGTCGATATGACCTGAGACGCCTAACTGATCGGCCGTGCTTCATAGTTAGGCTCGCGTTCGGCCGAAATGACGCCGCTTGGACTGACCCGATATTTCGAGAATCAATGACCGTGGATAGTACATTAAATTAATCATATCACCATGTCAAGCAAGCAGTACAAAGTCACTATCCTACCGGGAGACGGTATCGGTAAGTGATATCCTTGGATATTCACAGATCAGCTAACATTCAGGACCCGAGGTCACTGGCGAGGCCGTCCGAGTGTTGCAGACTATCATCAAGCACACTGACCTCGACATCGTTCTTGAGAGCAAGGACTTTGGTGGAGCAGCTATCGACTCTGCCGGAGATCCTCTACCCGAGGACACCTTGAAGAGCTGTCAGGAAGCTGACGCTATCCTTCTCGGTCAGTCATGTTCTAGGGGATGAGGTGGAGCTGACGATGTAGGAGCTGTTGGAGGACCTAAATGGGGTGTTGGACCTGTTAGACCCGAACAGGGAATCTTGAGACTTCGAAAAGCTCTTGATTTATACGCCAACATCCGACCTGCCAACTTCGCTTCCGAGGCTCTATTGCAGTATTCCCCCTTGAAGCCAGAGATTGCAAAGGGAACCGATATCATTGTTCTTCGAGAACTCGTCGGTGGTCTCTGTATGTCCTCACTAATTTTCCAGGTCGGAGCTGATGATAGACTTTGGAAAGAGGCAGGAGCAGAACGAAGAAGGCGTTGCGTGGGATACTATGATTTACTCTGTTCCCGAAGTCCAGAGGATCACTCGAGTCGCTGCTCAGATCGCACTTGCTGCCGAACCACCCCTTCCCATTCACTCTATCGATAAAGCAAACGTCCTTGCTTCTTCTCGATTATGGCGAAAGGTTGTCACCGAGACTATGGAGAAGGAATACCCTCAATTGACTCTTTCCCATTCCCTAGTTGACAGTGTGGCTATGGTCATGATTTCCAACCCTAGGAAATTGAACGGTGTCCTCCTCACCGAGAACTTGTTTGGTGACATGTGAGTCTATCAGCGCGAGGTGGAAATTGAATGCTGACGGGCAGCTTGTCGGACGAGTCTTCCGTCATCCCTGGCTCCCTTGGTCTCCTCCCATCAGCTTCTCTAGCCGGTGCTCCAGACCCAAAGAACCCCGTCACCGGTATCTACGAGCCGTGAGTCCAGCTGTGCAATCCCTTTTGGAAAGGAAGCTAACAGCCAGTATTCACGGTATGCTCCTGACCCTAAGAGAGTAGGAAACAGCTAATAAACAGGTTCCGCCCCCGATATCGCAGGTCAAGGAATCGCAAACCCCATCGGAACCATCCTCTCCGTAGCCATGCTTCTTCGATACTCTCTGAGCAGGGGACCCGAGGCTGATCTCATTGAGCAGGCAGTTAAGAAGGTCTTTGATGATGGATTGAGGACTAAGGATCTTGGTGGAAATAGCGGTACTAAGGAGGTTGGAGATAAGGTCATTGAAGCTTTGGAGGGATTGTTGAAGAAGTAGAGTTTGACAAAATGGATCCAAAATCATGCATTTATGCTGCCCAGCATGGTGAGAGTCTGTCATGCGGTACACAATCAAGCAACTGTACTCTCCCTGGAACATGAGGGTCGCCCCGGGGTGTGATCGGTGGGATCTCGGACATGTCCGAGAAAAGTGGGCGAATCAATTGACCGTCAAGTGTGTCAATTCCACCGTTCTCTACACCTTTCTAGCCAAAACATTAGACACCTGGCATCGCTTCTACTTGCGTATCTACATATCTTCGAGATGACCTACACTCTTGACGACCTACCAGCGACGTCCACTCCGAAGGACTATTCCCGAATTCAATTCGATCCCTCCCAACTACCCAAAGAACGTATAGTAGGGATTCTAGCATGTCAGCGTAAGTCTCTCTCTGGCACACTAGCCACATCAGGAATAATTAAGCAAAGCTGACTGACAGGTGATCCACTGCTCCGACATCTCAAGACTAAGATCGTATCAGCAGAGCGAGCTACCATTGCAGCTCCACCAGCTCAGAAGGGGAAGAATAAAACGAGGCGAGCAGCTACTGAAGGGCATGGTATTGGAAATACCGGAGAGGGGAAGGAGGGAGTGCTGTGGGAGGTAGTGACGGAAGATACAGTAATCTTTCCTGAAGGTACGTCTAGTTTCAACCGGGCAATGTACTGCAGGTAAAGAGGAGGGGGCTAATGACAGGCGGCGGTCAACCGACTGATACTGGTCAGTTATCTACGCTTGATCCTAATGGAGGGGTGGAGAAGACTTATGTGGTTGAAGGATGCCTAAGGCGGAAATTGACTGCTGTTCACCTTGTCCGACTGAGTGAAGGGGAAGAATTGGTCCAGGGGGCAGAAGTGGAGTTAACAATCGACTGGGATAGACGAGCGGATCATGTAAGCTCCCTCCTGGATGAGGGCTGACGAGTAGATGGCAATCCACACTGCTCAGCATCTACTGTCCGCTGTGCTCGATACGTACGAACTACCAACTCTTTCATGGTCAATGACACAGTACCCTTCCCTTGATTGTCCTTATATCGAATTGGCTCGTGGTTTGACCTGGAAAGAAGTAGAGGAGGTGGAGGATAAATGTAATCAGTTGATTGCGGATGATCTTTCTATTTGGGTCGAAACCAATATACAAGATTCGAAAATCGATGGCGAGGGGGATAGGGAGAGTAGGGGTATTCCTAAAGACTACGAAGGGGTATGTCACTCTCGCTATCGTTTAGTATTGAAAGTGCTAATGATAGGGTGTAATCCGACATATCAACATAGATGGAATAGATAGGAACGCATGTTGCGGAACTCAAGTTCCATCCCTCTCACACTGCTCCTCCATTCATCTCCTACCACCTTCGATCCCAGTAACATCCACCACTGTTTCAAAGACACCTACCAGGCTTTCATTTACCGCCGGCCCTCGAGCACTGCGATACCTCCGCCACTCGTCTAGGCAATTATCAATGACTGCCCAAGCTGTAGGCTGTGGGCGACAAGATGTCGCGGAGAGAGCTACTCGTAATGAGGAATTACGCAGGGAGGGAGCGGACGCTTCTAAGGGATTAAGGTCAGAATTGGCAAAGCTCGTGGTTGCTTCTACTACCCAATCACTGGGCGAGAAGAAGGTAGTTTGGATCAAGAGGGACGAGAAAACCACACACGATTTCGAATTCATGGGTTCCCTTGCTTCCGGTATTTCTGCCTCGTCAGAGAATAAAGACATTGTCATTCTATTGACATCGACTTTACCAGGCAAAGACCAGACTCAGCTCGTAATGGTACAATCGAATAATCAGGATAAAGCAAAGGAACTGTTTGATGCTATCAAAGCTGTTCTAGCTGGGGATGGAAAGGTGGTCAAAGGTGGAGGAGCTAAAGGGAGGTTTATGGGTAAAGTCGAGGGAAAGTGGGGTAAAGCTGAGGATCTCAAGGTCTGCGAGGTGGTCGACAAGGTAAGTCGTCATTGTTGTTTAAGTTTTTTTGAAGGCTGACGATCAGCTATCGGCCTGATTCGATCACTCAGATAGATAGAGTTGGGAGGTTGTGACATCCTAGAAATAGGGCTAGAAATTCTACTTGTATTGTATAAGCTAGAAATATGAATGCGATGCTTAGATAATGTACACTTTTTGGCGTTAATTCGTCACTCGCTCGTACAACCCCTCTCCTGTTGCTTTCTTTCAATGAGGCCCGACTCGGGCACTGTCGGCCCGACTTAGTTCCCTAGCTGCTTCTTCCTGAATGCGTCGACCATCTCCCTCTGGACGTTCGGCATGACTGGTGCGTGCATCTTGTATTCCATCGAGAATTCACCTGATTATCAGCTCCCCAACAACTCGATCATGGTGAAGAGTGTCACATACCCTTGCCCTGAGTCATTCCCCTCAATTGACTAGAATAACCAAACATATCATTCAAAGCCACCTCAGCAGTCAAGGTAAACTCATCATCCCTAACTTCTGTATCGATAATCGTTCCTTTCCGTTGATTGATAGCTCCGATAACATTTCCTTGGAATTCAACAGGAGCCACAATTTCAACAGTCATGACTGGTTCCATTACGACTGGTTTGGCTTTTGCGAACGCTTCTCTGAATGCTCCGATTGCCGCTAGTCGGAACGAAAGTTCGTTGGAATCTTGAACGTGGGCTGATCCATCTTCTAGTACGAATCGACATCCGTTGATCTGGTGGCCGGTGAGCTGTCCTCGGTCTAGCGCTTCTTGGAATCCCTGCCAGTCAGCTTCATGCAATTAGGCCAAGGGGGAGACATGCCTTCTCAATAGCCGGGATATACTGGTTAGGGATATTACCTCCCACAACCCTATTCTCAAACGCAGTATCCTTTCCACCATCTGTCTCTGCGACCATAGGTTCCAAAACACCCTTGACTTTACCGAACTGTCCAGAACCACCACTCTGTTTCTTGTGGGTATAATCGAATTTAGCAGTTTCCGTAATCGTCTCTCGGAAGGCGACTCGGGGTTTACCAGTAACACAAGCGACATTGTATTCTCGCCTCATCCTCTCGACGTAGATATCGAGGTGGAGTTCACCCATTCCGGAAATGATTGTTTCTTGTGATTCAGAATCGACGTGGACTCGGAACGTGGGGTCTTCTTTTTGGAATCGGTTGAGAGCTCGGGAGAAGTTTGGTGATTCGTTTCCTTCCGGTCGGATTGAGAGGGAAATGACGGGTTCGGGGACGTACATCGAAGTCTACTTGTTAGCTGATCCTGAAAGTGGAATGATGACTCACCATCGAGAATGGAGTGGTACCATCGTTGAAGGTATCTCCAGACGAGCACTCGACACCAAACATGGCGCAAATCTCACCAGCAGTGACCGACTCAACATCCTACTAGTCAGCTCTTTTCCTGTCGTCTGAAACGTCCGGCTCACCTCCATCTCATTACTGTGCATCCTGACCAACCTGGGGACCTTGACTTTCTTCCCAGTTCTAGCATTGTAAATCACACTGCCCCTCCTCAATTCTCCCTGGTACACCCTCATATACGTCAATTGTCCATACCTTCCTTCTTCCAATTTGAATGCTAAACCGACCAATGGCGCGTCCGAAGCAGGAGCCAATGGAACTGGAGGAGCGTGTGATGGAAGTGTAGGGTCTAGAGCTTGATTGTTGATTTCTCCAGGGTTGGGGAGGTAGGCGCATACACCATCTAACAAGGGTTGGACGGCGGTATTCTTGATTGCGGATCCGACGAATACGGGGGTGAATTTCAATGATACCGTCGCACGTCGAATAGCCTGGGCGATATCGAGATTGCTAATCGGCTTCTCATCCAAGAACAGGTCGCACAATGTCTCATCCGCTTCAGAGAGTTGTTCGATCAATTCAGCCCTTTTCTCCTCGGCAAATGCCTTGACGCTTTCGGGGATATCATCGGATTCGACAATTTGATTTCCTTTGACTCCTTCGTTGTAGATTGCCTTCATCCTTACGAGGTCGACGACACCCTTCAAATCGCTCTCGGCGCCAATGGGGACTTGAAGTGCAGCGGCGTTCATCTTCAATTTCGCGCGTAATTGGCCAATGACTCGGAATGGGTTCGCACCTGCTCGATCCATTTTATTGATGAATGCTAGTCGGGGGACGTTGTATCGTCTCATTTGTCGATCGACTGTGATTGTTTGACTCTGCCGATCAGCTCTGGCCGATACTGAAGGTGAGGAAGCTGACCTGTACACCACTAACGGCACACAAGACCAAGACAGCACCATCAAGTACCCTCAATGCCCTCTCTACTTCAATAGTGAAATCGACGTGACCTTCACGTCAGCATCTCGACTTAACATGGTAAAACTAGCGTACCAGGGGTATCAATGATATTGATGGCAAAGCTCTCCTTCTCGGTAGGTAGCTCCGTTCCGGTAGCCTCGTTGGCAGGAGCTGGAGAAACCCAATCACAGAAAGTAGCTGCCGACTGGATCGTAATTCCTTTTTCCCTCTCCAATTCCATTGAATCCATCTTGGCTCCTACACCATCCCGTCCCCTGACTTCATGGATATCCTTGACTCGACCGGTATAGTAGAGCACACGTTCTGTTAATGTCGTCTTTCCAGAATCGATATGTGCGGAACTGTCATCAGCACCCAACTATTTCTGGGGTCAAGGATGTAGACGTACATTCCGACATTACGTTGCCTCTTTAACCTCTGAGCATCTTTGTCCGACACAGTAGGTAAGATCCTCTCTGGCCAAACTTCCTCCTGTACCTCACCCTCAGTCTCAACAGCCTGAGCAGCAGCAGAGGCCCATCTCTTCTGTTCGAATGGACGCGAGGGAGTAACGAGAGATCGAGCAGTCGGAAGGCCAGAGGAAGAAGGCAAGATCGTTTGACGCCTCAAAATTGGAGTTCGAGAAAGTGTTGATCCACAGCTTACCGGTAGTCGCCTGATTCGGGACGTTGCCCTTGTGATAGCGGACATTGCTATACTACTAATACTACTAATCTAACTTACTTGAATGACGAGATTTCGATTGACCTCGGAACAATAGGAATTCAACTTTTTTGCGGAACTATTCGATGGATCAGTGGAGACCCCATATTACCACGTGGTAGTGGAGCACAGACTTGGGACCTGATTGTGTTTCGGGAGCGTAGGGTAATCAGGGGTGTAGGGGAATTGATGCTTCCCGAGACTCCCGTGTCTGAGTACAAGTCAATGCAACGGCATTATGTATTAATGTATCTATAACGCCGATGCATAGCATCCGTGCGTATGTCATCTATGCATTCCTTTGCAGCTGGTTGAATCTAATAACTACAGCAATGGCTGATCTGGAATAATGAAAGTTCCATTCGTCTGGACGCGCGCCACTTTGCCGAGATCTACCCATCTGAGACATTAGCTTTGCCCACGTCATGTAAGCACGACTTACCCATCATTAACTTCATCTCCGGAAGTTTGCAGAATACTAGGGCCTCTAGCCCAGAGTTCACCTTCGAGCGATTCACCAGTTTCATTCTCAACTTTACTTCCTTTCAGTACCACTTCCACATTCACGGATGGTGGACCTGTATGCGATCTTTCTCCTGATGTAAAGTCCAGAGGAGCTAGTGGGTTTGGTATGGAAGGGGTTTGAAGGTCGTAAAAGTGAGAAACGAATATTGGGCCTGTTGACAATGTCGAGGGCTGAAGTCGGGATACTGGCATACCGAGGAGGAGGTGCGACATGGCCAACGTAGTCGGAGGAGGTGTATCTGGCGATCAGCTCGTGCCCAGGATTGGGACTGCCCAGCTTACCGCCGACAATAGTGATTGCCCTCGCTTTGGAACCCACGATTCCACTTAGGACTTGATCCCTGAATCGACCCATACCATACGTCTCGATTCTATCACTTCGGGAAATGTGCCCAGAGGTGATATGATTGATCTTGTGCCTAGCGATCAAAGATGCGAAGGGTAGCTTGAGGAAAGATTTGTGTAACGATTGCAAGATAATTCGGTGGTGGAGAGGGGACCTGGTTGTCAGCAAGGCCAAATCTCAAGCAAAGGGCAGCTTACAAGAATAAAACAGTAGGAGCAGGTTGTCCAGAGTTCCACATGAGATACGTCAATTCCTCATCTTCATTCCCTTCCGTCTCCTCCCATGATGGCATGGGATCACCGATCATCCGCAATCCAGCACCTGTATGTCAGCTTGAGCTAGCGAAGTTAGTAGCTGAGTTACCAGTCCAGATGGCGGCCATTGCGATGCTCATTCCCAATGGTGTGCTCAGGCTTACGCCGGTAGCAACAACATCCTTCAAGCCGGACGAGGGTCGCTTGTCAGCGGGGTACGAGGATAGGATGCCGGCGATTCCAGCCGTGATGTTCTGTTCCATCAGTCCAGATTCCGCATGCTGAGGAGAGACTTGCCTGATGAGTCACTTTGACGACAGTCGGTTCTTCGGCATCAGAGTAGAAGTAACTATGGACATCCTGAGGTTGCGCCTCTGCTATCTTTAGCTTATGATGTCTGGATATCAATCGTCACTTACCAGGCATCACCTTCTTGCTTGCCTCAGCCCCGGTCCAGACCTCCTCCCAATACTTGACAAGCATCCCCTTCTTCTCCGCTTCCTGTACAACTTGATCCTGTTCCTTCCCCGGATCACCAACGATAAGGACTCCGACGTCAGATCCACAGTCCTCCCATACTTGTTCAACTACGTCAGCAGCTAAAGAGGCGTGAACTACTACCAGCTTCGGTTGAGGGTGAGATGTCGACTGTAAGGCTTGGGTAAGGAGTCGAGGGGTCGGTAATATGATTAGAGGGGTTGATGGAGGGGCAGCGAGCTGGAGAAGGAGGAGTGGGAATGAGGTTGATGGGGACGATGGAAGGAGAGTTAGGATAGGGGTAGGGGAGGCGGTGGTTTCGGATAAGGGGAATAAAGAGGAGAGACCGAGGGGGATGAGTCGCAGGATCTCTACTAGCGCTTCGTCCGTCAGCTATAGGTCAGCTTATGATCTTGATAAGACACAGACTGGACAAGCATACAGGAGTATCCATAACACAACGCTGATCCACCCTAGGCCCCATCCTCGGCCCAGAAACAACATCCTTGACCGTCTTGAGTGTACTAGCAGGCCTTACACTCAACTAATCATCAGCTCGACCTTTGCTGTCGGGATTTAATGAGCATACAGGAGTTCCCTGTCCGGTGGCCCAACTCCTATAAACACCCGTTTCACCCTCCTTTCTGATATTGGAAACCTCACTTTGCTTCCCCAGTAGAAGTGGGTGTACGAGAGGCTCGGGCTTGGAGAAGAGTCGAAGGTAGACTATCAGCACTAGAAGTACAGAGAGGAGAACGATGGTGGTGTTGTCTATCTCGAACATTTTGGCAGAATTAAATGGATAGATATGATGAGATGTCGAATGTCGAGACGACCTTGCTTGTTCGCGGAAGTCGAAGGAAGCTCTTGGGTCCTATTGTTTTCGAGTCTCACAGAGATGGCCCAATGTCGGTTCACAGAGAAGTCGTTGATCTCTGGTGAGCAGGTTGTGATATGAGCAGTCGTAATCTTTCCATTTACACAAGCAATCTATCTTGCTTGCATACTTGCTTTCTTCCTTTGACCGCGACTTTTGATTTCGCTTTGTATTACGTCATCTATCTGAGTATGTACTACATACTCTTGTTAACCCGGTTAGTCAATCAGCCGCACTCTCCACTCTCTACTCACCATACACCAGCTACCACGAGAAATACAGCAGCATGACAGAGAAGCAAGCAGACGATATTTACAGTAATTCAGAAGAGATTGAGTTTCCAGGAGGTATGTCTGTCTCGCAGTGACTTTGGCTGACTTACAGCTAGAGAGAGGTCGAGGCCGGGGCAAGGACCTAACGAGGTCCCGCTCAGTCACACTACCGATGCGTGAGTGCTACCTCCGCCTCCTGTCTACCCGCTGAGATAGTAGAAATGGCAAGAAAGTGATTGACAAGCCAGCCAACCGAGCCATCATCAAAGGCCAGCGACAACGATTAGAGCATCAAGCGAAACTAGCAGCTCTCGCCGAAAATAAACGAGCCCACACCGTTGCATCTCGCCGACGATCTTCATCAGCCGCTTCGAGACCAGTCATGACGCCTCCAAAACAAGGAATGTCATATACCACCATATTCATCGCACTACTCTTCCTCCCGCTGCTCAGCAATTTCTTGACCCAGTCCTGGTCTTTTGGGACCGAACCATATTTAAGGCCGTATGTACGGAAGATCCATGAATCACCTTATAATCCATTTGCAAAGGGTTTAAAGGAGTTTACACCGAAGGAATTGGCACGATACGATGGCAGTAGTATGGACGGGCCGGTTTATGTGGCGGTCGATGGAGAGGTTTATGATGTTTCGGCAAATCGAAGGATTTATGGGAAAGGCGGGAGCTACAATATGATGTACTTCTATTTCTCCCTTCACACCAGTGACGTGTACTGATCTACAGGGCGGGTAGGGATGCATCGAGAGCGTATGTAACGGGATGTTTCGAGACTCACCTAACTCCCGATCTTCGTGGATTCGGCGAAGCAGAGATGAAGGCAAGTGCCTCAACATATACAATCTCATTCTGAGTGCTGACTCGTAGGCTCTCAACCACTGGAAGACATTCTTTGCGAATCACAAGGAATACGAACATGTCGGACGAGTCTTGAACCCCAAAATCGACCCTTCTACACCTATTCCGGAAATGTGTAGACCTGTGGGAGAGGGGGCGCCGGGGGCCGATGCTGCTAGGCATGGAAAGAGTGTGCCTCAAATAGTCAACAAGAATTAGATCGTCGTGTCATCCTCAATCACGGGGTCGGATTACAGCCAATATGTACTAGGGTATGAAGTGGTGCCAAGCCGGAGATGCCCGAACAGGATGATCGTTCAATTAGTAGTCGGTGTTGACAGTCGCTACTTATTATCGCATATGTACTCGTTCACTACACTGGTTATGCATCCCCTCACCGAGTCGAAGCCATACGCCAATATTCGAAACTCATTGATTGCGATGAGGTCATGCAAAATTGCAACCTCAGACGGTGCGTGTTTCAGCTAAGACAAAACTAGGTTTCGTGTGTGTGCCGTGCCGTCAGATTGCTCTCGACATCCTTCACAATTCATATTCATCTACGTGTCTAATTCGCCTCTACGATCTAGTGCTATCACTACCGCTAATACGATGTCAAGAAATACCTAGATTGCAGGTGATAGAGTCATATCATGTTTCGCGTCGAGGTGTATAAATCAGCTTCAAGCCCTATTCAGTTGGATTTAGACGAAGGCACCTCGGCATTAGAAGCTATACAGCAAGTAATACAATGTCTGAATTTGCCGTATGATCGAGGAAATGGCGAGGAAGCGACGTTAAAAGGGTGGAACTTGAGAGCTAGGAAGTTCGTGGAAGAAGGTAGATGGTGGTCTGAGAATGACATCAATGAGTATTCAGACCGTAAGTTTGGAGTTTCGTATATTTGTCAGGCTGATTATTAGCTATCCTAAGGCATGATAATATCCTGGACCCCGCCCAACGGGAATACGACCTCATCCCACCTGGTCAACTTCTGATCCCAATCTCGATACTCTTACCCACATCCACGTCTCTCACACCAATTCGACTTCGTCTTCCAGTGCTCGAGGACACAACGATAGCGGACTACTTGGTCATATTGCGCCGGGAACTGGGCTTACCAGTATCCACCTTAGACCTAGTTGGACCAGGAAGTCGATCAAAAGGATCTCAAGTGGGATATGGGGATACAGCTATACGATGGGCTGTTCGTCTCGGTCAGGACGGGGAGAAGTTGGGACTGGATCGTCGGATTGAGGAAATATTCAAGGGAGAAGCGGTGATACACGTCTCGATAGATGAAGACTGGTTATACGAATTAACGCCAAGTCATTCTAAATCACCATTGATATCCGAACCCGAAGATACTAGGGTGAACCAGGGAGATCAAGAAGATAAAGAGGACAAAGAAGATACGCTCAAAGCCGCTAGCCCTCGTCCTCGAACCGCTATCCTAGCCAAAGCTCAAGACCCACCGACTCCCCAGAGTCCAGCTCAAGCGAGGTTGTCGGGTCTATTCCACGCTTGGGTGGATACCAATCAACATCCTGCTCCGCCGTCTACGCCGCAGCTTACCCTTGTGGGTGGGGAGGCTACCACCGCTCTGGCTGGGCTGTTGAGTGAGGGGATGAAGGATCAACTTGTGATCTCGCCAAGTCAAACTCACGTAGATGATGGGACCTCTACGAGGGCTCCTGCCGATGGAACGGTGAGTGATATTCCCAACTTGGCAGATATGGTGCTGATATCCAGGATCCTGATACAGGAACACCTACCAAATCCTCAAGACGATATAGCTTAATCCCCAATCTTGCTTTTCCCACCAATTCATCTCCCCGCACACCAACAGCCAGACCTTTCATCTCTCTCTCAACAGCCTCTGGATCGACGGTCACCAAGCTCCTAGCCCAACATACAGGCGATAGCACCGGTTCAACCCCATCTCAAGATACCTGGGGAGCTCGATTGGGTCTAGGTTCATGGGCTGGTGGAACTCCTGGAAAGTCACCTCAGGTGGATCAGGGGTCACTTAGATCTGTAGATGGGATATCGTTGAGTGGGAGTGTCAAACCGTTAGAGAAGCAGGTTACGGGGGGTTTGTGGTCCTGGTGGACTGGTAATCGACCTGAAGAGGGAAGTGCAGAGGCATACATCGAGGGACTGAGGGCCGAGTGCGCTCTGAACCATGTCGAGGAGAGGAGCGAGCTGATCATCAGTCGACGACCTACATCATTACTGAAACACCTGATTTCATTTCGGGTGACCCTCTCAACGGCCCCAATGGAGTTCATCATCGATTTCCTAGATGCCCGAGGACTGGACAAATTGGAGGTAATCATGATCAAACTCGCCCCCGTACCGAAAGATAGAGGGGATATGAACGAACAAATAGTAGGGGAAATCCTGAAGTGTCTTCGGATCATCATGAATATCGATGTAAGTCCCTCCCGCTGATAATGCTAACAACAGCTCGGCCTGAGCTACGTGTTCGACAAACCGACCCTAGTGGCTATGATCACCTACTCCCTCCGTGTACCTACTCTCAAATTAAGATGTCTAGCAGCGGATATGTTGGCTGCAATGTGCCTAATCTCACCCCTAGGCCATCAACTGGTCCTGGATGGATTCTCCGATTCGAAAATATCTCTAGGCGAGACTTTTCGGTTCGAATGGCTTATCTCGAGTCTGGACGCTTTTGATTCTGGAGAAGAAGTTGCAGTGGAGGAGGAGAGTGGGATTTGGGTATGGAGAACGGCTGCTTTAGGCCTGATTAATGCCTTAACGACCTCTGGGATAGATCTGGAATTCAGATGTGATCTAAGAGGAGAGATCAGGAGGAGAGGGTTCGATCATGCTGTTGATGTAAGTCAATTGAATCCGAGGATGGAAGAGCTGACAAACAGGAATTGTTAGACAAGGAACCGACAGATACATTCGTGGTCCAGGCCGAGAATTATATCGAAGACCGGGATGAAGATCTACTGGAACTTAGGCAGATCAATCACGCTGCTATCCGCCCTCCAGACGATGATGAGAAGACGGATGATTCGCTCGATTCAGGATTAGAGCCGGAGAAACATGAAACTCACCTAGCGGCTATATATGAAGAAGTAGCAGAACTCCGAAATCAAGTACGACCCCCGATTGGCATTCGCTGATGAACAGCTGGGGGAATCAGAGAATGAGCTCCAGCACGCTAAGAAGGAAATAGAGTTTCATCATCGAGCCCTCGACATTCTGCGATCAAGAATCATCTCGACGCCAGCTATCGATACCCCAGGTCCAGCGGGAGTCAAGACACATGACGCTCACGTCGTTGCTAGTGAAGTGGTAAAGGCCTTAGTAAGACAGGAAGAGGAATTAAAGCGCTTGAAAGAAGAGGTGGAGGGGTTGAAGGCAGACATCACTCGTTCGCGGCGGGTTGAGAGGGAGGAGAAGGAGTCATTGGTCTTAGAGCCAATCGTCCAGTCTCGTCCTCCACCACCACCACCACCGCCTCCGCCTCCACCACCTGCCCCACCTCTTCCTGTATCTGTGCAGTCTGGACATCGACGGTCTGGTCCTGCACCGGTACCCCCACCACCACCTCTCCCTCCGCCACCGCCACCTCCGCCACCGCCCACCGCTGCGCTCCGGGTATCGACACCGTTGCAAGTGTCTCTTGGTCCCCCTCCGCCTCCACCTCCGCCTCCTCCCCCTCCTCCTCCTCCACCTCTCCCTCTGATGGCTTTGACTCGTGTTCCACCTCCTCCACCTCCTCCACTGCCCCCTCCTCCACCTCCGCGACTGGGGTCCATTCCTTCAAGTAACGGCTTTCCAACCCCGCCTCCACCACCGCCTCCGCCGCCCGTCAAACCAAAACATCTTTCCCATCCTAGTGGTCCGCCTCCAACTCCTCCATCGGCGTTCAAGCGGATCATACCACCGATAGCACCTAAACCGCCCGGTCCGAAGCTCAAGGTATGTCCGCTCTGTTCCATCTATATCCAGCTGATGAAGAGCCCTTATTTTGGTCGAAGCTTCCTGCTCATTCGATTGATAATACAATCTGGTCCTCCAGCCCGACCCTGGAGCTGGATCTACAAGATCTTCCTATCATTTTATCTGCTGTGCCGGCCGTTGACAAGGTCGTCAAGGCCAAGCCCAAGGGTAATGGTGTGACCTCCTTACTTGATATCAGTGAGTCACGTTCATTTTAGGCGTAGAATAATCAAAGACTGATGTCCGAGACCGGTCCAACAATGTTGGAATTTTGCTCGCTCGACTGCGGTTACCATCAGCCAAGATCCGAGCTGCTGTATGGGAGGTAGACGAGACCGTTCTGGACGTCGATCAACTGGCGATGGTCTCGCGAATGCTACCTACCCACGACGAGGTATGTCTACACGATAAGACAACAACTAATTCCAGGCGGAGAAACTAAAGAATTACGACGGAGATCGTACAAAATTAGCTAAACCAGATCAATTCTTCCTAGATGTACGCCCCCCTGTATCACTCGAGCTAACGAATCAGATTGTAGTCGTTCCCCGCCTCAAACAAAGGATAGAAGTCATGCTACTTTGCCGCCGGTTTGATATACAACTAGCAGAGATCCTACCTGATTTGGGGATACTCAAATGTGCTGCGGTCGAGATTAAAGGTAGTACTAGATTGAGAGATGTTCTAGCTGTGAGTCCCCCTCCTGGGACAGGGCTGAAACTTAGACGGTTCTGGTGATTGGAAATACCCTCAATGGAGGGACTTTCCGGGGTGATGCTCGAGGATTCCAACTTGATACTCTCATCAAAGTGAGTAATACATATACATTGATATCGCACTGACTATCAGCTACGAGATACTAGGACCGGTAAAGGAGCTATATGCCCAACATTACTGCATTACCTGGCAAAGGTCTTACTCCGCACCGATCCCCGATTGGTGCTTTTCCACGAGGACCTACCCTCTCTAGAAGCTGTTGCTCGACGTAAGTCCTGGTCTCCTGTTGGGTAATGCTGATAGATAGTAAACGTTGCCGACGTCACAGCTTCCGTTAATTCTCTAGTGACTGCTCAGAAAACAGCTACAGCCGAGCTGTCACATTTGACGACTGGCGATCCCCTCATTCCCCACCTGCAATCGTTCAATTCAAAGACCACGCCACAGACTGAACAGCTCAAGTCACTCCATCGTGACCTCCTATCGGAACTCCAATCTTTATCGACATTCTTCGCTGAAAAAACAGATCAACCGGTCGAAGAAATCTTTACTACCATCCTCTCCTTCTCTCTTACACTCCAAAAAGCTTCGGTAGAAATGTCGAAATACCCTGATCCACCAAAGATAATGCCGGTCATACATACCACAACACCTTCCTCCGGGAGCGATACGACTCCTACCGCCACGCTCAAAGGCGGGCTTGGGGTAGCTACCATGACTCGTGGAGAGCTTGATGAAGCGATACGTTCTATTCATGGCGGAGTTCGCAGGCGGGAGAGGAGGGAGGCAAGTATGAGCAGTACTGCTGGGAGTGTGAAATTGAGTAGGATGTTCCTAGATGGTGCCGGGACCAGTGTGAGGACCACATTGGGGCGGGGCACTATCTCAAAGCGGACAAGGCTTGCCAGTGTCTTTAATTAGTGTTTTTGATGTTTGTACAGAATGGTAGACTTCATACTTTGCATATTCATTCACACTTGATTTCACTATTTGACTTTCTACTTTACATCTTTACAAACTCCTTTCGACTTCATGATGGTATTTGATATTTCTTTATTTCTGGCATAAACAACAACGATAGTATGGCATAGTAATTGAGGGGGGGTTGTGAATTAGTCCCAATTCGGGTAATACCGGATCACTTCTGCGTCATGTCAGCTGGGGTCTACGGTCGGACGAGAGAAACACAGCTTACCTTGGCGGTGGGGGAGGTTCCGAAGACGGAATTGTTGGGGGGAGACTGAGCGATCCCGTAAGAGGTCTTGGCAATACCAGCAAGGTCGACAGCTGACATTAGCTCGGTCCCTCGGATCAAAAAGCTGACTTACGACCCCTGCCCATGACACCTTCTCGGTAGACCCTAGCCCTCTCCCTCTCTTCATCACTAACGTTACTCATCCTCCTTTGCCCCCCTTTGTTGGAGTTGACACTATCAATAGAGCTCATACTATCACTAGGACTATGAGCGATACCTTTACCCTCTACATCGCCATTAGCGGCAGAAGCGTCGAGGATAGGGTCATGAGACTGCTTTCGACCAGTGAGAGGAGCGACATTATCATCTCGTTCTTCCATGGCAAAAATTTCTTGCTCATTGGCGGCATCGTCGTCTGCTTGAATCCTGTAGGCTCCATCTTCCTTGAATGAACCCCAGTTGTGGGCTCCGGCACCTTGTTTTCGGAGGGACTCCGATTTGACAAGTCCCGATCGGGAATGCTTGTCCTTCTGCACCGCGGCAGGGAAGGGGTTTCGCTGGGTGTTAGCTTGCTGCATGATGTCAAGTTGGTGATGAGAGTGAGAGGAGGATGAATGGTGATGAGAAACGGGATATCATTCTAGTCACCCAAAGGAAGGTGGGAATCCATCATGCAGGACTTCGACATGCCGAAGCCTGACCCATGTAGTGTGGTGTGACGGAGAGTGACTGGTGAAGGAAAAGGGTAGCTGATGACTCGGAAGTCAGGGTGAAGGGTATAGTGCGGGCGAGAATCCGCAGTCTATCCCATGAAAGGTAGGTCACACGACTACCCAGTGGACCAAGCCTGGAGTCACTGAGAGAGGGGAGAGCGATCACAGCTCCCCTATCGAGGCAAGGTGTTTCAGCCGTCGCTTGACTCGTATCATCCAGGACAGACATGGAGCCCAAATCACGCGTAGATAGGAAGACCAAACTCACCTCAGTCCTAGTCATATTGATAAGAGTTAATGATGTTCTGTCGAAAAGACAGGAGTAGGTGGTTTATATAGTAGTGTGTTGATGGTATGGTTGCGTGATGAAGAGTGATAATGATGGTGAAGGGAACGAATTGCGTGCGAGCTGGTTATATAGGGATAAGGAGGGCGTAGTATGCCCTTACCCCCACTGGACATACTCTCGGCTATCCCCCCATTACACTAGGCTATCATTCAGAATTGGACCCTACCCCACGGAGAAAGCGGAATCATTTCAGGGTAATTGCGGGGTTTTATCTGTGGCACCATGGGGGAATGTCCTATTGCCGCAATTGACCGCATTGATTTACCCGCACCTGATCTCTAGACACTTACATACAACCATGCATATCTCTACCATCTATTCTTTACTGCCTCTCAGCCTCTTCCACCAAGGATCCTTCCTACCCTCGTGCCTCTCTTCCTCTTGTATGTTATGCTGCTTGACAATCTCCAGGAAGGCAGTCTCGGTACTAGCTTCCTGGATCGTTACCTGATCAACCCCAAGATCCCGCTTAGCACCCTCAAGAACATCCAGTAATTGAGGTAGATCATCCTCTTTGACTCCAGATACACTTATCCGAGTAAGAGTATCCATGGAAGCGTGGGCTGATGGGAAGGAGTGAGAGTGGAAGTAATCGAGGACTGGTGATACTTGGGAGGCGGGCAGGTGGATTTCGTATGTTGCGAATCTTGATTTCAGGGATGCAGGTGTTCCGACAGCTAGCATTTTTGACGCGATAATCCCCACACGAGTGGCTAAGGCATCGACTTCCTCCATAGAGTGAGTGGTCATGACCACCGCTCGATCTCTAGTAAGGGCTGCCAGCTGCTCATTAGCTGAATTCGAACTAGTTTGAAGACAGACATACCGTTTGCCAAGCTTCACGCTTACTAAATGGATCAACCCCACTTGAGAACTCATCAATCAAAACAACCTCCCTATCCCCAATCAAAGCAATAGCAAGAGCCATCTTCCGCTGATTACCTCCAGATAACGACAAAGCAAGTTGATCCTTCTTATGCGATAATCCACTAGCAGCTAGGAGATTGTCGATATCCTGCTTGAGCGGCTTCGAAGGTACACCCTTCAATTTCCCGTATACCCATAAATGTTGTCCAACCGTCAAGTTCGGATCGATAGCGTTGACTTGTGGGCAAACTCCAAGGAAGGCTCTAGCTTGATTTCGGGCTTTCGTAATTGAATGTCCGCCTACTACTATATCTCCTGCGTTGGGACGTTCCATTCCTCGAATACAGGCTAGGGTAGTTGTTTTTCCAGCTCCGTTCGGACCGATGAGAGCGAATGTATCTCCGAGCGATACTCCGAAAGAGACATCGTCGACAGCAACGTTCGGTGCGCCATGATATTTCTTCCTCAAGCCAATCACCTGGAGTTCATCACTCGGACCTCGGGCTACACGTTCCTTCTCATCGATGACATCTTGGGTGTTCTGGATGGCAGTGGGGTCATGCCTATGCTTACCGCCCCTCCTGAGGAAAGCTGGGATAGGTTTGCCTGAATCAAGCCATACGAGTAGAGAGTAGGCGATGATAGTTTGGAGGACAAAGTAGAGGATCGGACCACCGAATTGAAGGATATCGCTAGGTGGATTCGAACTGTAGTTTCCTAGTCCATCGCAGAGTAGGGAGAAAAGGTTCATTGATACCAGAATTGCCCGGACTGCCAGTCAGTCTCTCGTGTATCTGAGGTCTAGGTATGAGAAGGACTTACTGATACTAGGTACGGGATTAATCAAAGAGCCAAGGAAATGTGTGAGGGTGATATGATCCGGTGCGGCTGCACTCTTGTCATAAGTCAGAATCAAGAGATACGATGCACTGCTCATCAGGCGACTCCCTTGGACGTGGATGTGTTGACTTACAGATAAAGCAAGAACAAGATGACATTGAATCCAGCGACAAGTGCCCAACTCGCAAGTGGCGATTTCAAGCCAAGTGTAAACAAGTAAGCATACAGCGTACTCGAGATCCCATAGAGGACGAAACATATCCAAACCATTCCGGGGTAGTTGAATTGAGTGGATGCGACTGAAAAGACGATTGTGATGACTGTTGAAACGAGGAGGATGGCGGGGAGTTCGAATAGAATATGACCTAGCCACAATGCTGCTGGTGATGCGCCGTTACTATAGATCAGCTATTGTATAGCGCTTGATCGTCAAACGCACCTGTACTGATTGGACCTGACGTTGAATGCCTTTTCCAGCGTTGGATAGATGGTCGCAAAAGCAGGCCAAATCGCAACTGCCAATCCACTACTGATCAGCAACACCCTCGTGAAAGCAAGAAATATGTACAAGAATCCGATCCACCGCATAGCCTGAGCTGTACTGAAGAAACTAGGACTCGGCAAAGGCCTATATCCCAATGTAATCCTAAATGGCGCATTGGTACCAGTTCCAGTCGCTGGACTGATTTGCTCAAGAATAGCATTCGAAACCAAATTCAAAGCTGATACACCCTTGTTGAGCAATAGCGAACCTTCCCAGGCAAACAGACTTGGTGTGGTTGGATTTGAAGCTATAGAGACACCTCCGAAATCTTGGTTGCGGTAGTCGTTGGTGAATGTATCGACGAATGAGGCATTATCGGGACGATCGACTACCAACGATGAGATGAGGGGATTACTGAATGCTTGACCGAATGCGTTTCCTGGAGCCACTACCAATGGTGGGTAGAGTAAGGGGAATGGCGATTCAGGCCATGTGAGGGGTTGTGTTCTTGCCTCTCTTATGACCGAGGCACAAGTTTGATTCCTGTTCTTCAAGAAGAATAACGGAATACAGGTTCCGCAAATGACCACGATGATCCCGATGAGAGGTAGTAGCCATGCTCGGCGGAGATTGATAATTCGTTTCCGGAAGATGGTGAATGCGTCTCCAGGTACCGAGAGGAGGAAGGAGCGTTTATGACCAGGTGTCAAAGGTGGGTTGGGATCGTGAGCATTAGGTAACGTCGTAGGAGCCTCGACGTCGGAAGAGCCATCGACGCCTTTCTCCCATCCAGTCTCGGGCTCTAGAGCGGCCACTCCGCGAGTAGGACTAGTCTGAGATGCCGTCTCGGGTGTCGCAGGCTCGGAGTTGAGATCAAGAAAGACTTCCTCGAGCGTAGCGCCATTGACTTGGTATTGCAGATTCCTACCGCCTTTTCGTTCCGCTTGCATTCGGTCCACCAGCTTCCTTACCAATGCTAGGTCGGTGGTGCCAGTGAGGTAGAGGTCTTTGCCCTTTGCCGACTTGGTTCGAATATCGGGGCTATCCTTTCGTAGCTGGTCGAGTAGGGCGGTACTGTGGCTGGCGTCGGTGGTGTCTACTGCCAAAGTGTATCCTCTGCCTAGCCTCGTCTTGAGTCCAACGGGATTATCAAGAGCCAACAGCTTTCCAGGGGCTTGGAGGATGGCGACCTGATCACCGAGGTAATCCGCCTCATCAAGGACTATCCATCAGCTTGACCCCACAGATTTTGGGCGGACGTACAATGAGTAGTCAGGATAATAGTACTACTTCCCCGATTAGCAGTGATCAATTTCCAAATAGCTCTTCGACTAAGTGGATCCAATCCCGAACTAATCTCATCTAGTAGCAATAAATTGGATCCACCAGCCAAGGCGCATGCGAGCTGTAATTTCCGTTTCTGCCCGCCAGAGAGGTTCTGAGAGAGGAACTTGACTTTTGGAGCGAGGTCACATCGAGCTAGAAGCTCTAGGTCGGTTTCGAGTTGTTGATGTTGTTTGGTGGATTTGATTGCTCGCCAGAGTTGGACGTGCTGTTCCATTAATCATTGGTTCCGATAAACGAGGGAAGAGCTTACCTGTTTACAGTTCAATTCGTCCCATAGAACATCTTTTTGTGTTGCGATACCGATATGTAGATCCTCAGCATAGCTGATTCGTCCACTCGTAAAGTTGAGCAGTTTGGCAATAGCTCCAAGAGTAGTGGACTTGGCAGCACCGTTCCGACCTAGAAGGCAGAATATCTCTCCCTACTCATCAGCTCTGCGACATTTCACTGTGCAGTTAGCTTACCTTCGGGACATCAAACGAAAGATCTTCAATAGCAGTGACATCTTTGTTTCTTCCGATGAATCCCAAAGTCTTGGTGTTGTATAGCTTTTTCAGATTTGTAACTCGCACAGCAGCTCCTTCTGGTACATCCGATCCGATATCGCCTCCTTTCCCGAACAATCGCCTCAGCCATCCAGGCGAGTCAGGTGGTCGGACTCCATAGATCTTTGTCTCGAGCCATGTGGCGAGTAAGGGAAAGAGGAAGATATCAATCTACTATTAGCTCACTGCAAGTCATGGAGCCAACTGACGTACGATGGCAACCACGAGGAGAGCGATGACGGGTGCATCACCTTGAGGTGATGTACGAATGTAATCGGGCGTCAAGGGGATATTCTCATAAGCAGCAAGAGCTTTCGTGAAGAATGTATAGAACATCGGAGGAAATACGAGGGTGAGGATAATCTGTACACCGACTGAGCTGGGCGATAATAGTGCACCGATAGCAAGGATGATCGCAAGGAAAGTTGCTATGGATCAGCTTCATCACCCAATATACGCATGAGTAAGACGGACCAGTAATGGCGGCGAGTGTAGGTGCTGCGGCAAAAGGAACAGCAACCAATTGTGTCCAACTTGCTAAACTCAGACCGGTGACAACGTAGAGAACGATAAATAGACCGATGTTGGTACCGCTAAATATCGCTCGCTGCCATACTACGGCGACTACGATCCAGGCGATGACATATGCGGAACTTATTGATAAATGCCACGATCTATTGTTCAGCTTGATATCGACTTGAAAGAGTGCCAAGGCTTACATGACTCGAGCGGACTTTCGGCAGCCCATAGCCTCCAAATGGGAGGTAAGACCAGTAGCTCGTTCAGAGGCCATGCTTCCGGGTAGCTACGCATCAGTATGTTTTATGTGAATGGACATGTTAGTGACCCACCTGGTAGACAACACCGAGGAATACCAAGAAGAAGGCGAGGACGATGATCTCCCGAATTCCACGGAGGTATGCTGCTTGTCAGCGCCATCTTGGGAGTAAGAGGGGGATACGTACATTCTCGCTGACTCTCGTCCAACTCTTCCTGGGTTTGAGTGGTATACTCCCAAGAGTATGGAGCGGCTGGTTCGGTACCGGTAGCCAAAGCGATGAAGTTCTAGCACGTCAGTTTGAACACATGTCAGCAAAGGCGGGACGTACACTATCGAGAGCCCATTGGATCGGTAGGAATCTAGTCGAGATATCGTCCTTCGCGGGATTCTCCGTATCCACAGCAATCAAACCAAGGTCTCCAAGGATCGTATAATTCTATCATCAGTCTCATCACTGAGTGACATGTGAGGGGGACATACCAAAGTCTGACTCCCCGGATCAACAGTCCCGAAATTAACAGCAGCAAAACAAGTACTCAAACTAGCGAAATTCGAAGGACATTGTTCCGTAAGATCATCTGGATTTTCAATCCGAATGACGGGGGCTGTGACTCCTTCGAAAGATCGAGAGATCAGGGTATTTACAAATTCATTTAATGTTGCATTTGTTAATGCGGCTGCGGGTGGTGACCAGACGAATTTTCTTTCGAGGAGGGTTGTGGGAATGGATTGGAGGGGTCTTATTTGACCTGGTCCTAGCTATTTGTAAGCGTTGCTTGATCGCCATAAAAGATCGACGTACGACACCAGCTGTGGTGAAGAAGTTCTGGTAATTAGCACAGTACAAGTGGAAAGAATGAGACTTACAATAGCCTCGGCAAAGAAAACACTATAGGCTATAGGTAGCAATAAGCATCGAACGATATTGATCCATTTATGTTTCCATAAAATAATCCTAGTGATCAGCCTGATAAACGGGTTGAAGATCATCGATCTGACATACCAATTCTTTCTGCACAATGCATTAAATTGGGCGAAGAACGAGCCCATTTGATATGATAGATGGAATATTGAATTATGCCATGGAATATGGTTCACTGTAGCACTGCTATTTACTACAATATGTGGTATATATACATCGATCGGCTCACCTTTGATCTGAAAGTTATGCCAAGCCCGGCCCCGGTCTTGAGTGCCCGCATAATACGCAGGCGGCGATCTCCGCTTTAAGCATTGAGCACATTTACAGGTGTTGTCGGTGTACTACACAGTAACATACAATCAAAATGGACGGCAGTGGAGAGGGCTTGTCGGATGATCAGCCTGCCGACAGCAATACTCAATCTATGTCGAATGGCAGTCCTGGCGCCGAGGCGAGGACTCGGGAGCTTTCGATAAGGAAACGAATTGTACGCCCCAAAAGGATTCGACGACATGACGATGAGGATGGATTATCTTCTCCAGGGGCTGGTCCTTCATCCCGACCACGGCTATCCAGGACATCATCTCCTCCGATAATAGTCGACGATGGACCCGAGAAACCTCCTTCAGCGTCCAAAGAAGTCGTACCAAGTCGCACCAGAAGCCCCAGCCCACCTAGCGGACCCAGAACCCTCCCACCTCCTCCTCGATGTCCTTACGCCCCAACTCGCCGATCACATCCCCCTCTGACTTCATGTAGATCCGTATACAACTACACCCGCCTGAACCATATCGAAGAAGGGACGTATGGAGTGGTATTCAGAGCGAAATGTAATGAAACAAACGAGATTTATGCGTTGAAGAAATTAAAGTTGGAAGAGGAAAAACAGGGGTTTCCGATTACCAGTCTGAGAGAGGTTATGGCTTTAATGATTGGTGGTAGGCATGAGAATGTCGTTGGGATCAAGGAGATTGTTGTTGGGGATACCTTGAATCAGTGCGTATCGATTGGAAGGGCAAATGAGCTGATGATAGGATATTCATCGTTATGCCATTTATCGAACATGATCTCAAGACACTACTAGCGGATATGCCCCATCCATTCCTGCAGTCTGAAGTAAAGACTTTAATGATGCAGCTCATCTCAGCCGTGGGACATTGTCACGCGAATTGGATCGTGGGTCCCATTTGTCATGTGAGAAACAAAACTGACAAACAGCTTCATCGAGATCTCAAGACTTCGAATTTGCTCATGAACAACAGAGGTCAAATCAAGGTCGCCGATTTCGGACTAGCTAGGAAATTTGGAGACCCTTTAGGTGAAATGACTCAATTGGTAGTTACCCTCTGGTACAGGTCAGTCCGCCTTCCTCACGATGGTCTTTTCGCTGATAGTCAGATCACCTGAATTACTACTAGGAGCGAAAGAATATACGACAGCAGTGGATATGTGGTCTGTTGGGTGTATTTTCGCGGAATTGATGCAGAAAGAACCCCTCTTCACGGGTCGTGGGGAGATTGATCAAATCAACAAGGTCAGTCCCATTCTTCATCTTCGCAGCGATCACTGACGAACAGATATTCAACCTTCTGGGACAACCGAATGATGAAGTCTGGCCTGGATTTTCTTCGCTGCCAGTAGTAAAGAATATCAATCCAATCGGGCCACCGTGAGTTACCTCATTTGACTCCAACATGGCTGATAGTAGATTTTCAACATTACGACAACGATTCAAACCATTGTCCTCAGAGGGACATCATCTCCTCTCGTTTTTATTGATGTACGACCCCGAACGCCGTATCTCCGCAAGTGAATCTTTGGAGCATCAGTACTTTAAGTTAGTCCCCCTCTTTCCTTCATCCGTGATACAGTGGGCTGATGAAAAGGGAGAATCCGCTTCCCAAGCATCCTGATTTATTCGCTTCGTTCCCGTCCCAGGCTGCTGGAGAGAGGCGGCATAATTGGAGACCTAGTCCCGAGGCGCCGATCCGGGAAGATAGATTGGCGAAAGCGGAATTGACGGATTTGGATTCGTTCGTATAGTCTAGCCTTATCAGAATAGCCATCTTCACACATGCAATCGCGTTGGCGATGATCGATTGTCCTCTCTCGGCTGAAACGTCCACTATCCATCCCCTTCTGCCGACCATTTTGTGTATATCTCATGCTATGCATACAATCTCCTATCATCCCTAGCTCACTCGTTCCGTCTGCCAAACTGAATTTGTCGAAAAGTCTTTTGGCGCGACCGATTCCGTCTGGTTGTCAGTACACTGTCCGCATTTCTCATTGTCCATCTTCGAATCACTCCCATCTATCGTCCACAGGTTGAAATCCAACAGAAGATGTGCACTCCGGTTCAAGAGGATATTGACTCACACTTTGACCTCTGTGTGATCCTGTTAATCTCCTATCCCGCTCCATCATCATGTTCTCCCAGGAGTCAATGTTGTAGCGTGGTGGCTATCTGTTAGGTCTTATCATACGAAGAGAAGGCTTGGGAGCAAGTCAAAGACTCTAGCCCAAAGACTTACCTTCCAGTCATTTTGTGCCCTCTTTACGATAGAGAATAATGTCCCTGTAGCTCCAAACATGACCGTCAACAGGCCTATTTGTCAGCTCTGAGTCACATCAGTGTATGTGAAGCTTACCGAAAGGGATGAGTGCTTCGAATGGGACGGGCATGGTGGGTAATGTATGTTATATGATCTAACCAATGAACCTGTAGACGTTGGTTGCTCTATAGTGGATGATGGACGGAAGTAAACGGGAGCTGAGCAGTAGAAAGAGTGTGGCACTTTGTATCTGGGGCCCACATTTGAACATAAAGTTGGCTCAATTGACTCGACCACTAACTATCATCATCATTCACTGTATATCACATCAACAATGCCGCCAAAGAAAGGATCGAAACAAGATCAGAAACCAGCGGTAAGCTAAATCGATCAGTTCGATGACCAAGCTGAATGGACAGAAAGCAGAGAAGAAGGATAATGTCGATGAAGCACCTCTACAAGCAGTCATCCTCGCCGACTCGTATAACCGCCGTTTCGAGGTCCTTTGCTCCGACACGCCCCGTATACTACTACCACTATGTTCGACTCCGCTACTCACTTGGACGCTTGAGGCACTTAGCTTGAGCAAGGTCAAGCAGGTCTTTGTGTTTTGTGGTGTTCACGCCAACCAGGTTAGAGAGTTTGTCGCGTAGGTCCACCCACCAATCCCACTTGACAAGCGCTGATCTCGAAGAAAGAGTGCATTTGCTAAAACGATGGATATTGTGTGTCTGTCAAGTCAGACTGCTCGAAGTGCAGGAGATGCTTTAAGAGAACTGGATAGCATGGATGTAAGATCCAACTCTAAGTCACGAGCTGACAAGTAGCTTCTCAATGGGGACCAACCTTTCTTACTGGTCCACTCGCCTCTTGTCTCGAACTACGATATGACTCCCGCCCTTGAGGCTCATAAGAAACGCAGAGAGGCCGACAAGAACTGGATTATGACTATGGGAGTTAGCCGTGGTGGAAGGTAAGCTCACCTGATCCTTTCATCATAAACCAGCTGATAGGCAGACCCCACCCGGAATCAGCAATGATGCTTGTCCACCCTCCATCATCCCGACTCATGCACTACGCGTCCTACCCCCTCGCACCATCTCAATCCCGATTCGATATTCCCTCGACCCTCTTCTCCGACCCATTCCCAGTCGATATCGACACTTACGAGATATGGGGACCTTCTTCCTCAGAATCAAGCGTACCAGGCTACAGAGATATCGGAGTCGACATCTGCGAAGCGGACGTCCCGGCCCTATGTACAGAAAACTTCGATTATCATGATCTACGCCGGCATTTCGTCACTGGAGTTCTCACGAGTGAGCTGCTAGGTAAGAAGATTGCCGTACATCTATTTGGAAGTGAGGAAGGTGGAGATGAGAGTGCTGGAAAATATGTCGAGAGGATAAGGGATACGAGAACGTATGGTGAAGTCTCTGGTGATGTGTTGAGGAGATGGATTTTCCCGCTCGTGCCGGATTTGAATGAACCTGGGGGAACTCAGTATGAGCTGAGGAGGGGCAATGTCTATGTCGCAAGGGACGAAGTCAAGCTTGCCAGGTATGTTCCTTAAATAATCTCTGTGGAAGAGCTGACGAGATAGGACGGCCGCACTTGAAGGCCCAGTCCTCATCGGTCCCCGCTCAACTCTGAATACCCATACACTCGTCCGCCAATCCACCCTAGGTGCCGACTGCTCCGTCAGCCCAAACACCACAATCACCTCGTCTTGTATCTTTGATGAAGTCCGTATAGGCGCCAATTGCGATCTCCGCGAATGTATCATTGGTCGAGATGTCCACATCGCCGATGGCGTCAAGGTTGGTCGAGGTGCCTTGATAGGGAATGGAGTCAGGATCGGTAAAGGTGCTCAGATTCCGGATTATGCTCGAGTAGGCAGGGAACGATGGAGGGCGGAAGATGATGATGACGAGGAAGAAGAAGAGGAAGAGGAAAGTGAAGAGGAGAAAGGTAAGCCATCAACAAAGGTGTGAGCGGTCGCTGATTGTAGCTCTGCGCGAAAAGATCCTTGGCAAAGACTCTGTTGGACACCTCTGGCCTCAGGAGGAGGAAGAACCAGCAGAAGACTCGGATGATGAGGGTGAAGATCCATTTGAACACCCTTCCAACAAGCGATTACTACAACTTGGTCGATCGCTGTCAAATCTATCGGGCTCAAAAGCAAGTCTATCAACCTTATCAGCCGCATCATCATCCCCTGGTCTTTCTGCCGTATCGGACGATTCATCCCTACCCGACGTCGTTGGCATGTCGCTAGAAGCTGGTGATGCGCAATTCAGGAAGGAAGCATACGACTCGCTCGATCGAGCTTGGGAAGAAGGTCATAATATCGATAATGCTCTTGTCGAGTATCGACTCCTGATCAAAGGATATAATGCCGATCTCGACGTTAGTCGTAAACAAGTCGTCAACTACCTGTTATCCAAGATCGATCTACTTTCAGGTGTACCCAAGATTTTAGCATCGGCTACCTCGGTCTTCACCAAATGGGGTGAATTCGCTCTACAGCTCGCCCCTCATCCATCTCAGGCAGGACAGAACGAACCGCTAAAGGTGGTCTTGGATGTTCAAGAACAATGTGTTGAGGATGATACATTACGGCCATACTTTGGTATCATCCTGAGGGCAATCTACGAAGCTGATCTAGCGGATGAAGGTGGGTTGGTTAGGTGGAGAGGGTTGAAGAGGAGTAAAGGAGATGGGTTGGATGAGGACAAGGAGGAGATTTGGATTGAAATTTGGGGTAAAGGCAAGGCGTTCGTGGATGCGCTTGAGGAGATGGAGAGTGATGATGATGATGATGAGGATGAGGACGAAGAGGAGAGTGAGGAGGAAGAGTAGTATTTCGGTAGCGTGGCAATTTAGCATCATTCATTCATGCATATCTACGAGTATCCTATTCTAGTCGTTGAGTCTACCTTCCATCCAGTCTATCGTTCTCCGCTAGTCTTCGGTACCAAAGACCAGCGTTGAAGATATGTCGCAAGGTTACTATCAAGAAATACGGCTAATAAAGATCGCTGCCAGAGCGGGCCGTTTGCTAGCGAAACCAAGCTATCCCTCTCCGCACCTCAAGCCAGCAATACCAGGGTTGTCCAAAGTACAGCATATCTACCAATCAGCCCCTTCTCTGGGTATGTATGTTGGGTCGACTTACATAGGAATTGATGCGTTAAGGAGAGACATAGGAGATAGTTTCGGTCTAGAAGTAGGATAGAAGGCGGAATCAAATAACACGTGGATAGCCGGTTGACCGGTACGCGTCAAGATGAGTGGACTTACTTTAGATTTCGAGGTCCAGTCCAGTCATATTTCAATCAACTTTTATCATTTCCTTTCCTTCCCTCTTACCATATTCTCTTCCTTCTATCAAACAGTGGGATAGGTAATGGAATACAATTAGAATGTCTAGCTCGTCGAATGGAGCTTCGCAGAGCTCTGCGCCTCGGGATGGGGTACCTTTAGATGATCCTAGGTCATTGTTGAGGGTATATCCTTTTGCGACCTACACCCCTACTGCTAGAGGTAAGCTGATCACTTCTATGAATTTGTGGCATCAAGCTGACGTTTGTAGTCGCGGAGCACTTCTCCCCACATACCAAAACATACCAGTCTCCACCGACCCCTTCCTCCTTGTATCCTCAACACACTACTCAATTCAATCGTTTCGATAATCCCCAGACTGAGCAGGATTGGATGATGAGACAAGCTGGTGAACAGAGATTGAAATTGATGCTGGAACAAGCTCAGGCTGGTGGGGCAACTTATAATTCGTGCGACCTCTTTCTACCCAGTTGACCGACGGGGCTGATGAATAGAAGCTATCCTACTCCCATCGATTCGTCTATTATCGACGCTCCATCCCACAACCTATCCAGGACGCCTATGGCGTATTCATTCCTCCCTCCCATCGATGGGCACGACTACCGAGATCCACCCACACCCGTGTCCCTCCCTTCACCCAGTAATACGTTGGCCGCCAATGATTTCTTCGAATCATACGTTGATGATATATTACAACCTTCCTCCCAGGAAATTCCAATATCATCTCGTCAGCCAGTTATCCCAGCTGTGAACTCGATCCAAACCACCCCGACAATAGCCAGGACGTTGGCAAGTACCTCCATTACGCATGAGAGTATCGAATCGCCAGATCCACTCGCAATGTCCAATCCATCGCCATCCAAGAAGGCGCGAATTGAGAGTACAGTGTCTCCAGTCCGAACGCATTCGGGCTTGAAGATCAAATTGAATGTCAACAAGTCTTCGTCCTCTGGTAATCTTACCGTTGGTGGAGGATCAGTACGCCCCGCCGTGCGGAAGTTGACTCCGGAGGTGGTCATCGACGTCAAGAGGAAATCTGCCAGTCCTAAGAAGGTCAGGGTTGAGGACCCCGAGTCGTCAGGTGATGAGCTTGACTGGGGAGATGAAGGGGAAGTAGACCATGAAGGAGATTATAGGATGAGTGATCCGGCTTTTACCAGTCCAAGTCCTACAAGGAGGATTGAGCCTAAAGGAAGTGGCCGAACAGGAGAGAGGGATCAACGATGTGAGTCCCGACTATCATTTCAGCGATGTAGCTGAATAATAGCTCATTTCCAAAAACTCAACAGTCTACTGGAAGATATCTTCGAAGAGTCCGACAATTTTCCCGACGAACTATCCACTGAAGATGTCCAATCATCCAAGTTCTTCTCGCATAACTCTGGAACCGAGTCCCATCCGCTTCTCTCGTCCCGAGCTATCACCAAACTCATTGACTACATGGCCAGGCTCAAGGGCAAGCGAAGCGCCAAATCCTCAGCATGGGATCTTGATGCTTTCACCCGGGTGCTGAGACTATTGGAGAAGTCGATGCGAGAAATTGAAGAGATCACTGTGTTTGATGAACCGAAGAGGGTTGAGAAGAAATCGAAAGTGACCAAGGGAAAAAAGAATTCTAAATCACCTGAGGTGGAGGAAGACGAACCTGCCAAAGAGGAGGTTGAGCTTTCTGAAGAGAGAATAGCTGCTTTGGAAGGGGAGTTGCAGAGGGCGGCTAATGCTGGTATCGCCGCTTCTGCCGTGCTAACACTTCTGGATCTGGAAGGTCTGCCCAAGCAGGTGAGTCCATATTAATAGCCCAACAGCGACGAGGCTAATTGATAGATGTATTCGGAAGACCTCCTCTCGCTTGCCGTCTCTCTTACCAAAGACCAAATGACAAAGGTCATCTTCCCCGTCGTTACTTGTTTGAGTGGTGAAAGTGAGTGGCATCAGACCTATGCAGCTGATAATCAGAATCATCATCAGCCTTTCTAAACCGCATCGTCGCTGCCGAGACATCGACCTCCAAAGGAAGTAAATCCACATCCACATTCACCCACCCCGCCCTCTCTCAGATCCTTCGATCGACCTTGATCGCCTTACCGCGCATCACGTCCCTTGTCAGCCGAGCGGACATGTCGTTCTCCGATTCCCTCGTCATTCAAGCTGTCTACTTTTCGATCAGCCCGCTCTTCCTACCTGAGTCAACTACGGCACCCAAGAAGAAAGGTAAAGATAAAGCTGCGGGGGCAGGGCAGATTGCGAGTCTGATGAAAACTTTCCGCATGGAAGCTATGGGTTGTCTGAGAGCTGTAAGCTGCTCCTCTTCGGTCTTGGCTGAAGCTGATATCTAGACTTTTGCTCGGTATGAAGCTCAGAGGCAGTGGATCATCGAAGAGATCTTGTCTTCGATTGTAAAGATTCCTGATCAATCTGGTCCAAGGATGCGATTCCAGTATGTCCTTAATCCAACCTCAAACTGATTATAGGCTTGCAAATGGGAGTTCGATACATACTATGAGTGCTCTTCTACTCCAACTTCTCCAGGCATCCGCATACGGAGCAGTCGCCAGAGTCCGCGCTCTGAAATCGTCCGTTTTAGAAGCCGAGGTAATGGGTGTTGAGGGCGAGGAGAAATTGGATGTTGCTCGAGAAGTGAGTCTACTCTCCAGAGCTGTACTGATGATAGGAAGCGAAAGTCTGCTCGGACGCTATCGACTCGGTGTTTAGTTCAGCCAAGAT
Organism: Vishniacozyma victoriae; assembly: GCA_017654735.1. NCBI lineage: Eukaryota > Fungi > Basidiomycota > Tremellomycetes > Tremellales > Bulleribasidiaceae > Vishniacozyma > Vishniacozyma victoriae. The sequence goes on from JADPYG010000088.1 coordinate 4,444,491, forward strand.
GGTCGCTACTTACCTCGTCCAAAGATCGGGTACGAGTAAAGCAAACAAGACCTCGATTGATACCGATTACAAAGCTGTCCTCGATACTCTGGTCGGAGATTTACTCACCGTCCTTTACCGACCCGAATGGCCAGCTGCCTCTTTGTTCCTCAATGTGATATCTCGCTTAATGGTACGTCTGCCTCTCAGAGCCGAGCTGACGGTAGATGAACGCTGTGGAAGACCCGAAATCCAGTGCAGATTCCGCTGCCAAGAGTATCGCCCTAGATCATCTTGGTGATATCGCTGCGAGGATAAGAGGGTTGCATGCCCAGATGTCGAATACACCTGTGCCTACTTCTGAAGAAATCATCTCCAAAGCCGATGGAGAGGGGGCTAAAGCTCTTCTACAAGCTCATAGGCTTGTCGATAGCTGTCTATTGGCTTCATCTGAGGAAGACGATATGTACTCGGTATGTCTACCTCGATTTCAAACGCTGACGATAGTGCGCGAGGGATATGACTTGTGTGGTCTGGGCCCAGGAGTTACATGGTGTCATTGCTAAACTCGATTCGGTCGTCGAGAAACTGGCGGTGGAGAAGGATGAAGATGCCATCCTGGAGAGAGAGAAATTGCAGGTGATTTGCCAGACATTCAAATCTGCCTCTAGAGATGTTTGGCAAGCGGACGATAGACTCTTTGAGACCAAGTCGGTCATCTCATCATCTTTGATGGCGAAAGCTGACTTGCAGGGATCCTAGACAGAGTGAGAATGCTCTTCAAGCTTCGATCGCTCTTGCTAGGGGCCGTCCCCTTCAATCAGCTTTCGATCCCATCTTACGGGCTATTGGCGCGTCTCTTGATTCGACCGTAGTGGCTCTTCGATCAAAGGCGTTAAGGGCTTTAGGGTCAATTGTTACCGTAGATCCCGATGTTCTTGCTCTTGTCAGTACAGCTCTGTCTTCGACATCCAAGCTGACGTAAAGCCATTCGTCAAGGAAGCATTGGAAGACCGACTCTCGGATGGTTCACCCGCTGTGCGTGATATAGCAGTGGACTTGGTTGGCAAGTACATCGTGCAAAAACCGACCCTGGCTACAGAGTACTACAGGCATATCGCCGATCGAGTTGAAGTGAGTGCTCACCTGAAAATGAACACTGATATCCAGGATTCCGGTGTTGGAGTCAGGAAACGAGTCATTAAGCTCTTGAGCGGGATCTTCTCGACTGTTGCTGATGGTGCTATTCGGACTGATATTTGTTGTCGGATGATTGGGGCTATGGATGATTCGGATGATGGTGTCAAGGTCCGTCTCTCCCATACTATCTCCGGAAAGATCGCTGATCGCCCAGGCCTTGGCGACCAAGTCATTGGGCGAGCTGCTATATCCTCCTTCTGGGTCTGGGCAGAATACGTCGTTACTCGTCGATATCGTTTCCGAGTATCATGGTAATTTTAGATCACTAGAGAATGCGATTCAGAAGGTAAGCTGGGTCATGCGGATCGCAAGCTGATAATAGATCGCTAGTGAGATTAGTGGTGGCCCGGCTAGATATCAGGCTACGGTCGAAGCGCTGGTTTCGCAATTGATTGATGCTACCGAGCAACTTGAATTCGTGAGCCGTCTGTCCCGTGACTGCTGATGACCAGGACGCTCTTGGTCATGTCAAAGCCATATATCTCCTCTGCGCAAGCGATCCGAGCTTGATCGACACTGGAAAAGCTTCTGTTCTCCTGTCCTACCTTCGGATGACCATCAATGTAAGTAGGAAATTGCGGAAATTATGAGAGCTAACAAATAGCCCGACGAGCAGGCTACCAATGATATGCTCCTCAAGATCTTCCGCAGGTCGATCCCTGCGATGCCACGGGTCACTTCCACCTTCGCTGTCGAGCTCGTGGGTAAGCTGCAACCCATGATCAGTAAACCTACGACCCTCCCGGTCAGTCATCCAATGGATTAGCAAGCGTGAACTGACATCTAGGCCTTACGAGAAATGATCGGATGCTTCTGTGTCGCTATTTCGCACTTGACTCGCGACTTTGCACCCGTTACGAGCATACTACGAACTTGTGATAGTATGTCTATACGATTGTTTAAGCTGACCATAGCCCGCTTGCGACAAGCGAAAATCCAATTTGCGGAAGGTTCTGTGGCCAGTACCACTCCCACGGGGTTGATGTTGTATATTACGGCGTTGATCATCGAGCATGTCAATCTGGATCAACTAGCCGTCGACGACGACGATGTTCAAAGAGCCATCCGGTCAATCACAGAAGTACGTTGCCCCCTCAAGCTCGACTAATCAGTAGCTGCAACTCCCCGAATACTTTTTCGATCTTTACCTCTACTTCTCCCAGTATACCATCTGGAACAACGCACCGACTCTCGCTCTCGGCAGCTTGTTTCAGGCTTACCCCACCCTCATTCTCCGCGACGAAGTCATTGAGTGGATGGAACGAGTCTTTGCATCCCCTGACATGGAGGCTCAGGCTAGTCTGTTCAGGGTCATATTTGCTTTCCTGGAATCTGAAGCAGAGAGGAAAGCGTCTGGGAAATCGAAGAAAGATATGGCGGCTTTGATTGGAACTAATCAGGATTTCTCGGAATCTGGGTAAGCTACCGCAACACCGAACATATGTGAGCTGATGGCCAGGGTTTCTACCGCTGTAGTTCAGAGGAATATAGGGGCTATTTTGGCTGGATCAAAATCTGCTCACCCTGCTCTTCAGGACTCTGCATTGAATGTTCTGGACTTTACCGTTCGCCAGGGGCTGTACCACCCCCTTGAGGTATTCTTTCTCTTCATGCTACGTACCAGTGCTGATTCTCAGTGTATGCCAATCCTGATCTCCCTCGAGACTAGCGAGCTCGACAATGTATCCGACCGAGCTCTCGCTCTACATACTCACCTCCATCACAAACACGCTTCATTGGTTAATATCCGATATCTCGATTTCGCCCGAGCTTCTTTCGAGTATCAGCGGTCCATCACTTCGGAAGTTAGCGGTTATAGGCATGGTGAGGCGTTGTTGCAAGGGTGGTATAGCTTGATCGTCGAGAAGCGAAGTTGGAGAATCGATCTACTCAGGTCGTTCATCCGGGCATTCGATCATGACGTTTCAAGGAAGAATACCGTGAGTCTTGTCCAATTCATTCTCCAAAATAAGCTGATGACAAGGTTGATATTGGTTTGGTGCTCTACCTTTCAGATAATCTCGCTACTTTCGAATACAAATTACAGGACGAGCCGATGTCGGTCGTACAATACCTCGGAAACGTTATTGCTTCCTGTACCCATCTAGCGAGTATGCTGGAGTCGGGCTCAATCCAGGGCGAGCCGCAAGACCTGATCGCGGACAAGATGCTAGTCATCCCGAACGTGAGCTACTTCATTCTCCCGACGACAATCGCTGATTCATAGTCGGAAGAAGTGGTCTATGCTGAAGCGGCTATTGATGCTTCTATCGTCATCTGTATCGCCCTCGCCACAAAGAACCATCTGTTGGCCATGTGGGGCCTGTCCGAGGAGTGAGTCCACCCACTTGGTCACAGGATCCTTGACTGACGGGTAGTAAATGCCTCAAACATACCCCTGGTAAGAAATCTTCGGCTGGTGATAAACCTGCGACTCGGAAACATGTTGCTGGTCTCGATCTAAGTCGTCTCCCTCTGGCAAGGGGTGTTCATACAGTCGCCGAATTCAGATCGCAGGCTGCTACTGTAAGTCTCCTTCGCCAACACGGATCTATTCCTGACGACCAGTTCCTACAGCTTCTCACGGAGGATGGGTCGTTCGGGGATCGTTAAGCTGTTGAGCACGATTGTTGGTCTGGACTTGGTGGTGCCACTTGAAACTTGTTGTTGTTGTGTATAGTCAAGACCGATTAATGAGATAATGAGAGAATCCTTTTATGCACCGTCATAACTTCTTACACTCTAATTCGGCGGTCCTATGTCGCCCCTATTGTACCCGTACATCTGTAGACTCGGTCCATATCGCTCCGCCTCGGGCGCTATGTTATTCCAATGCAACGGGAATATCGATAAATTCAGAAAGATAACGCCGGTTGGCTGAGTTGAAGCTGGATTCCAAGTGAATGCAACGGTAATACCGGTAAAGTAATTGATAATCCCGGTCTACTGAAATGACGTGGCTTTACTTACGCATCTCTCTACGTCACTAACGCCCTCCTACCCCACTCACCTCACACACAACGAACGTACTCTACGCCATCACCTTACCATTACAATGTCTGCTCCATCTGGTATCAAAGTACCGACATCCTTAGCCACGTCGTTCCATTCAGCCTTGAATGACGCATCCTCAAACGTCCGAGCTTTGGTATTCACCATCGAAGGCGGTATGCACGCCCTTTCTGGACCTTGTTTACGGCTAATGTATCCAGAGACCTTCAAGCACCACTCGACCGTTGATGTCAAGGGATCATTCAAGGATGATGTAGCTCTTCTTGGACCTACTCTGCCTACACCCAAGACCCCTGCTAGTTTCGCATACAGGCTTGATAGTAAAGAGGGAGGGAAGTATGAGTGGATGTTGATCACCTTTGTGCCGGATGATGCTGGTGTGCGTGTGAACCAGGGGGTACTGAGGAAAGGCTGATGTTTAGGTGCGGGCAAAGATGCTGCAAGCTTCTTCCAGAGCTGGTCTGATGAAAACCCTCGGAGCAGGCAACTTTAAGCATGATTGGTTCGCGACGCAAGCAGTAGGTCTGTTACTGAAGGCTCTCTATGGGAGACTGATAATCTAGTCCGACCTCTCACCGACTGGGGTTGCTGCATATCTCCGACACACCTCCGCACCTGCACCTCTGAGTGCCTCCGAAGCCGCCCTGAAGGAAATCAAGGAGGCTGAAGCGATCGAGGCGAAACGGGCAGCGCTTGATCCCGAAACAGAGGCTCGTAGAAGAAAGGCTGTTGTTGCGCTAGGAGGGAAGATGGGATGGGATAACGGAGTTGAGGAAGCTTTGAAGAAGGCGGCTGAGCGGAGCGATGATGGGTGGATTGTCACTCTTGTAAGAGCCTATTTCACGTATCATCGTCGTCGCTGACTCCCAGGAAATCACCGCGTCCAACCCCGCAACTGTCGCCTTGCTGAAATCGGAAGCTTGCAAGCCTTCCGAGGTGGCATCCAAACTTCCACCAAAATCACCTTGTTTCACATTCTACTCGTACCCCACACCTGCCCCAGCTCCCTCCGCATCCGCTTCATCGACAAATGCAAGCTTCTCATCTCGGAACACATTCCAAGCAAGTGCAGGTGGAGTACGAAGTGTCGCACCATCGGCAGATCCCAAGGAGGACGAGGAGAAGGTCGAGGAAGAAGAGACTGGAGAAGCACCTGATGTTACGGACCTCAAGCTGCAAGAATCGCCAAAGGAGGAAGCACCATCCGCCGCACCTGCATCACCACCATCAAAAGGACGAGTCTTGTTCCTCTACACTTGTCCATCTGGCAGTCCTATCAAGTTCAGGATGGTCTACTCGAGCAGTGTTCGGGGCATCCAGCAGGAAGCAAAGGACCGATGTGGCGTTGAGATTTCAAGCAAGGTACGTCCTCCGGTCCTTCCTGCTATGATACACAGCTGATGGCGTAGCTCGAGACATCTGACTTATCAGACTTGACAGAATCATACCTGAAGTCCTCCTTGCAGCCCAACAAACCAGCCCACACCTCCTCCCTCCCCACGCCGGCACGAGCAGCATTCGCATCAAGTACCGCAGCCCCAACCTTTGGTGGCGCCTTCGGTCGACCACGACCTAGTCCTTCGCCCAAGCCAACGCTCTCTGCCAGTCAGGTCCCGCTACCACCATCAGAGCCTGCTACGCCCGTCGGCGGGGATGAGGATGATTCCAAGGATAGTATCAAGAAGGCGTTTGATGCGTTTGGTCCTAGGGTCGGAGGTGGAGGTGGTAGTTTTGCAAGGCCAAAGCCGGCCGGCAGACGTTAGAACCGGGCAATTTAGTCGAGCCCGTTTTGAGAATACCGAGATATGCTCTTGGTAGAGTGTCCCATTTCTATTTAGCTTTACACAATGAATATTACGATCAACACAAAGCTCTATTGAAGCCATTGGCAAGCTCAAGGTTCAGTATGAGTATGTGAAAGTCGAACTTGTGTCGGTGAGACCTTGTCATCTTCTGTCCAGCGTTGTCCTCGGGATACATTTGCGAGTAGCACAGTCGGTGGTAAACTGGTTCGTTTATGCTGGATCCCAGAAGTGAGGTCCAAGTGATCTGATGGTGTGATCCGGTCTACTAACCAGACGAGGCGGTGCAAGCTCGTCTCACAAGCGTTGCACACTTTCAGTCATGTGATACGCGAGCTTCCACATCCGTACAACCGTGACTGTCCTAGGCAAGAAACGTAACTTTCACAAGCCAACAGCCTGAGATCAGGTCAGCCGATACGGAACTCAGGAAATAAAGTTTATATCTGATTGGCGGCAGATTATACGCAATAGGGCCATGCTGTTGCCGGAAGCCTCACCTTGCCATAACCGCATCGCGATCTGTACAATTTTTGGCGCATCGCGGTATCACCGGGGGACGGTACCAATGCGAGCTGATAAACTTTAAACCTCTTAGAGATGCTGTTACCGCCCGCTTGGCAAACGATTCCAGGAATGTGATGTAGATGGGATATTGCACTTTACGTCATGTACTAGTCAGCCATGAGAGTGATATCTCTTGCCCTGCCAGGGCCAAGAAAAGAGGTGCCTTCGGCTGTAGAGTCAGCCGGCGGACATGAGGATCTGTGTATCATGCCGATTGATGCATATAATTTTGGAATCCCCCTAATGAAGGTGATATTCAAAAGATGTTTCAGGCGCGTTACAATTTAGTCAGCGTTACACCAGATAATCACAGCCGATGCATCTTTTGGGGGGACTCGATGAGTAAAAACCTGCAAGCGTCATCACATGGTGCCGTATATGTCCCGCTCCGGCAGCCCACACTCATGGGTCGGAACGCCACGATTGCAGCATAAATGAAACCCTTGTGGGTCCATGCTTCGTCAGCAACAAGGTTTAGCGATTATATCTCCGAGAACCCAGATCTGACGCAATTAATTACGAGGAAAACGTGATTGTATAGCTAAGGCACACGTGTGCCTGTTCCCGTTCCTTGGATTGAGTCATGGGCCGGCAGGAGGCTCGGTCACGGATGTGTGCCTAGGCCGCCCGAATTTGTCAAGATTTGTCACAACAACTTGTCTTTTCAGTGGCCGAGATCCTACTGCTCGTCTCAACCTTCATCAACCATAGTAACGCAATCGAGGAATCTTCCAAGTGTCTCGGTACCTCACTAGAAGGCTTGTGAATGAGTCACAATCACCATCACGTGTGGGAATATTGGAGCGCGCTCGGGCACCGAAAGCCAATCAAGCGTCGTACAAGCGCCCTCAACCGGATATTCCGTCCACCCGAGCCCGAACTCAAGGTTGCGTTACAATGGCCGGGGGTAATCTGGTTGGTGGTTCCAGTGTGGGTCAGATGAAGTATCCGAGGGTCAAGCTAGCGGGTGGAGTCAGTTCTGGGTATATATAGCGAGCAGTCTGACACGAAAGTCTTCTTGACTCATCTACATTCGCCCTACCCAAAAATGAGAACTTCCTCTGTCCTCGCCTTCGCTTTCGCCCTCGTTACTTTGTCGATCCCTCTGGCAAGTGCTCAGCTCCTCGGAGGCTTGGTACCAGCTTTGTGTTTCTGTCAAGCCGGAACACGATGCGCATTTCTACTAGGCTGTGTACCATGTGGCGCAGGCTCCAGTTCGACCAGTGGTTCAACGACGTGCACGTCATGCCCAGCGGTCAGTGGTACTCAATCTGACAGAACCTCGGCTAATCTGATAGAACACAATCTCGAAACGGGGCGGTCAATGTACACCCTGTCCGGCCGGGTCAGGCTCGACAGCCGGTTCCTCGACATGTCGCGCTTGTGATGCTGGTACTTCATCGGTATCTGGCGGTGGATGTCGAACTTGTCCCTCGGGCACCGTCAGCTCAGCGGGAGCTAGCAGGTGCGAGACCTGTCCTGCTGGATCATACGTAGGAGCGGGCGGTACACAATGCTGGTCATGTCCGGCAGGTTCATTCCAGGACCGACCTGGACAAACGAGCTGTCAAGCGTGTCCCGCCGGTACAAAACAGTCTTCGACTGGAGCGACGTCCTGCGATGCGTGTCCGGTAGGTCTTCAATGCAAAGAAATAGTCCGGCTGCTGACAACGCAGTGTGGATCATACAGCGACAATCAGGGTTCGACCACTTGTTCGCAGTGTCCTACCTCAACACCACTATCTGATTCCGGAACTTCAACAAGATCCCAATGCTTCGCCCTTCCACCCGGCTCGGTAGTGGATTCGAACAAATGTTCATTCCGATGTCCCGCTGGAACTTTTTCCCAGGCAAGTACCAAGACCTGTGCTACCTGTCCCGACGGCTCAATCTCTTCATCCGGCTCTTCGACATGTCAACCTTGTGGTTCCGGTACTGCTCCAGACGCTACCAAAGCGACCTGTACCCCGACTTCCACACGGCAGATCAGTAAACGACGAAAGATCCCGACTTGTCCTGCTGGTTACAAGGCTTGTGCTATCGGACGAGGAAAGAGTTTGGAATGTGTGGATGTGTCGAGTCATTTGACAAGTTGTGGAGCTTGTCCCGGATCGGATGAAGGGGTGGATTGCACGCTCTTTGACTCGATGGCATCGGCTAGCTGTGTGATGGGGAAGTGTCTGTACGAATGCCCCATGGGATATGTCATGGGCGAGGAGGGTTGTGAGCGTGTCAAGGGTCAACGTAGGAGATGACCGTGTTAGTAATTTTGGGTTCTCACGGTCGGCGCACCGGTCTAGTTGTAAAAGTATATCAATATATTATAGTGAATGCCACAAGGCTCCAGAACACAAGTGTACCGAATTGCATTCTCAATGTCCTGATTATTCCGATCCTAGATAAGATTATAAAGTTCCCAGTAAGTGTACTCAATCTCTACCAATCGTGCTCTGAGAATCGTCCATTCTTCTTAGTCACGGTGGTCGTGGTCGCTTGCGATGTCGTCCTGGATGCTGTTGGTCGGACTGATCCCCTGTAAGTCGAGGGCGCTCGGGATGAAGGAGCGGTCTTGTTTCGATCGTGGGCATTCCTTAATCCTTCGAGAATTTCTTCGTCCAGCTCCTTGAGCTTGTCGGCCAGCTTCTTCCTCTCTTCCGCCGCCTTGACCTCCCTTTCTTCACCCGCAATCCTCTCTTTGTGTAGCTTATCCATTCCACTAATCCAACCGTTCATCTTGCCCCTAAGCCCCTCCAGCTCCCTCTTGTGGGTATCCCTATCGGTTGTCATGGCCCTCAACTTCTCCTCGAGTTCCTTGATCTTGGGATCAAGCTCAGCACGGACTTTGGTATCCGTTCGCTTGATAGCGTCTTTCTTGTCCTTCTCCGCTTGCTTCGTCTCGGCCTCCCTCTCTTCCTTCTCAACCTTGAGGTCCTGGTCGGCTTGTTCTTTGCGTTCCTCTGCCACCCTAGCATCGTCCTCTGCCCTATCTAGCGCATCGTGGGCCCGTTCAAGGTTGCTGACTACCACTGGATAGTCGTCGTAGACTGCTAGTAGCTTCTTGAGGTCGATGGCCTTGTCACTGGATCGGAAACGGGTATCGGTAGTGGTAGAAGGTCGGTGAGGCTCAGTGACCTTGTTCTTGCTCGCAATGGACCATGATCGTGGCATCTTGAGTCTTGTCTCGGTAGCAGTGAGTTCAATCCAGCAGATTCAACGACGTTGCTTGGTACTTGGTTCAGCCAGTCGAGATCGAGTTGATGTATGAATGAGAAGGAACAAAGAGGCTTCATGCTTCAATTCGAGGGTGTTTTTCTGACGTCACCCAAAACAGTAATTTTACTACATTAGAGAATCCTGCTCTTGCTCAATCCGGTCAAATGACCCTTGGTTCCTGTAGGAGCAGCTGGCTTACATATGTATTATTTCTGTCTGAAGTAGAAGCATGTGGTGACAGCCGCGTGCAAAGGAGGCCATGCTGATGGGCTGAAAGGAGTCAGGCTCGTCCTGTGAGCCTAATCAAGGCATCATGACAATTTCACGAATGTGCGACCTTGGATTCGTCTCTCACTCCGACAGTCCCGGAAAGTGGGTGATACCATCCTTTGTGCGGAGTCTGGAGCATACTCCGGTCTCGTCGGGACCCCAAGTGCATGGGCAGGCCAGGTATCATTTGGAGTACGCGTCCAACATTCATATCCCGACTCGACCGGATCAGACGCGTCTTGGCGACTCCTTATCATCTCATGTGCTGACATGCACCAAATGGCTTGAGCCATGTATTTGGAAGAGGCCAGACCCGTTCCTGTTCCCTCTCTGCACTTGCCGCTCGTGCGCGGGCACGGCCCGAAGGGCAACAGCACGCGAGCGCAACGCAATTTAAATTTATTTTTACCCTTAGAAGACTACCGAGTTACCGAGGTCCAATGAGCGAAGATCCCTTATCGGACAAAGCAGGAATATTCAAAAGTTTCGAAATTTCAAGCTCCGCTCGAACCGGTTCGTATCTCTTATCTGTGTCCGCAAAACATTGTCGCACTCGTGCACATCGGTATATATACTTAGTCAGGAAGGTGACTACCCTCTCCGCCTTTGGCTCTACGACACCACACAAAAGACGCAAAGATGGGATTCAAGGAAAGGTTCAACACGGAGGGTATCAATCAGAAGGTAGCAAAGAGTTTCGTTGGAAAATGGTTCAGGCTGGAGGGAAGTGGTCATCCACTTGAGCGACCTGGATCCAAGTTCATGACTGAGCTCCGAGCTGGTACAGTCACTGCAGCTGCCATGCTTTATGTGAGTACCTCGACCAAGAAGCATACAGTATGTATGGGCTAATAAGATAGATCATCAGTGTCAACGCTTCCGTCCTCTCTGACGCTGGAGGACCATGTGTCTGTGCAAGTACCCCAGACGACCCAATCTGTGTCGCAAACATCGACTACAACCTTTGCAAGCAGGAATTGAGACGAGATTACGTCGTCGCTACCTCTTGTATCGCTCTTATCGCTACTTTCACAATGGGTCTCTTTGCCAATCTCCCTCTCGGTCTGGCTCCTGGTCTCGGTGTCAACGCCTATTTCGCATACAGTCAAGTCGGTTTCAACGTGAGTCAAATTTTCACTTTTTTTCGGAAGGACTATAGCTGACATTTAGGGTACCGGACCTATCAGCTACCAAGAGGCTGTCGCTGCTGTCTTCCTAGAGGGTATCATCTTCTTCCTCTTGACTATCTTTGGTCTTCGACAATGGCTTGCTCGAATGATTCCCCGATCTATCAGTGCCGCTATCGGTGTCGGAATTGGATTGTTCTTGACTATCATCGGTCTATCCTCAAGCGGTCTAAACGTTATTTCCGGTGGAACCTCGACCCCATTGCAGTTGGCTGGATGTTTGGCTCAGTACCAGAACGCCGATACTGGTTTCTGTGACAGTCACGTTCTACAGGACCCTCGACTATGGGTCGGTGTATTCTGCGGAGGTGTTTTGACTCTATTCTTGTTCCTCTACAAAGTCAAGGGTACGTGAATTCTCGCTTTGTCACAATCGATAACTGACGATTCAGGTGCTCTTCTATGGCCTATCCTCCTCGTCGCCATCATCTCGTGGCCTCGATCCACAGCTGTTACCCACTTCCCTCATACCGAACTTGGTGACAGCGACTTTGCGTTCTTCAAGAATGTCGTATCCGCTCGAGGCTTCAAGCTTCTCGGACCTCAAAACGTAGACTTCTCCGCTTACGGAAACGGCAAAGTCTGGATCGCCCTCATCTCTTTCCTTTACGTCGATCTTCTCGACACGACCGGTACCCTTGTCGCTATGTCCAAACAAGCTGGTCTATTCGACATGCGAGATGGAGACTTCGAAGGTAGTTCGCCAGCTTTCATCGTCGACTCGCTCTGCATCGCCATGTCTGGTTTGCTATTCGGTACCAGTCCCCCAACGCCCTTCGTCGAGTCCGCTTCTGGTATTTCTGAAGGAGGAAGGACCGGTCTTACCGCCCTCGCTACCTCTTTCTGGTTCTTCATCTCGATCTTCTTCGCTCCCCTGCTCAGTAACATCCCTTCTTTCGCCACCGGGTCAGTCTTGATCGTTGTCGGAGCTTTGATGATGGGCAATGTCACGAAGATCAACTTCGATTACGCTGGAGATGCTATCCCTGCTTTCGTCGCCCTTGCTCTTATCCCCTTCACTTGTACGTATTTCCCGCTTTATATTCACAGACACCACTGACATTCAGACAACATCGCATACGGTATCATTGCTGGTCTCGTCCTTTTCATCCTCATCCACAACGTCCCCATGCTCCTCGGCAAGATCTCTCCCCGACTTCTACCCCCAGGATGGAACGACTTGAAGGAGCCATACGATGTCCCCGCCATGGTCCGTCAACAAGACACCCACGGTAAATCCCGAGCATTCGCCATCTTGCCACCATGGATGCGAAAACTCTTGAGCGGCAACAAGCGATTCTGGACCTATACTCCAGCCGAGATTGAGAGGCACTTGGAAGGACGAAACATGACTGCCCGTGCTGGAAAAGCCGCTGCCGAGCTCCGACAAGCTGAACGAGATGAGCTCAGGAAGGCTTTGGGTCACAGTACCTCCACGGAAGTGCCTGTTTCGGATTACGACTTGGAGAACAACATGCCTTCCGATCCCATGGAGACCTCATCGAGCGCTAGCTCCAAGGAACGGAAAGAGAGAGGACCCATGATGAACGCCAACAGCTTCAGATAGATTTCATAGATCACTTCGTTATTACGACCCACCATATATTTCTTGTACTTTGTACCAGCATGACTTGCTTCTGAATAGGGTATCTCCTGTCATTCGCCATGATGCAAACAGTTTCGGTCATCAATCAGTTGCACATCGAGAATGCATCCCGGAATAACACTATTCGACTTCACTATCGACCTGCATCTTCTTCTCGTCTCCAAAAATAATTTCAGGCCTTGCTTTCGCCGTGGTATTCGTCGTGGGTCAAGTTCATAGCATTGGATACCTTCTCGCCATCTACACTATCAGCTACCGCCACCACATCAAGTGGTATTGTGACTCACCCATAGCAAGATCCCTCTCCCTGTCCTTGGAACCGACACGGGCGCTCTTCGATAGAGGTACAAACCAGTAGCTGTCTCGGAAATATTGGTCCATCTCTTCCAGAGTTCGCTTCTTTGTCAGCACAGTGTGACACAAAGTCGAATGCACTCACTCCTTTGGTCTCGGGGAAGAGACAGAAAAAGAGTATGGCATTGGTGAAACTGCAGACAGTGAAGACTAGGTAGTATTTCCATCCTACGCAGTCAGATCGAACGTGTCTTCAGCTGAGAAACTTACCGATGACGATGAAAGCCTTTGGCGAAACTTGCCCAATCATGAAATTAGCGATCCACGCCGACATGGAAGTCAGAGCAGTGGCCTTGGCTCGGATGGCAGTGTTCATGATCTCAACAGGACTGCCGGTCAGGTTGAAATTCGTAGAGTTGATCTGCGAACTTACTAAACCCAGGAAAGAGGTCCAATACACATGGAAAAGAACAAGTTGTAGATGTAGATGCAGGCGACGAACCCGATGCCTTGGGCTCTAGTGCCGGTGCCATCTTTGAACGATTTTGCCACGATGGTCGCACCGATAAACATCGAGCCAGCGACGATGTTCCCACCGACCAAGGGAATCCTTCGGCCGACTCTGTCAAGGAAAAGAACACACATGATTTGACCGATAATTCCAATCGCATTGTTGATGCTGTTGATTAAGAGGGCGCTGTCCTCGAAGCCCACAGATGTATAGACATCTGCCGCGTAGTATTGGATGGCAGAAACACCGGTCATTTGAACCGAGAATTGCAGAATAATACCGTAAAAGACCTTTCGAAGATTGGTCTTGTCCTTGAAGATCTAAGTTGTCAGTGAAGGAAGATATAGGATGGTCGGCAAGGACGAACAAGAGCCCATCCCCCTTCCATAGTAGCTTCTTCCTGAACCTTGGAGAGCATCTCCTGGTATTCCCCTTGAACGAATTGGTCGTTGATGTTGCCTCGTGAATGGAGACGGGCGAGAGACTTCAGAGCGTCCTCGTGTCTGCCTTTGATCATGAGCCACCTGAACAATCAGCTGCCGATGTCTGCTGTACGTCGCTGATGGGGCATACCTTGGGGATTCAGGGAACAGGAATGTCAAGCAGACAAGTGGGACAGCGGGAAACATTTGCAGAGCCAGCTGGATCCATCAGCACAGTTTGGCGACTCTGATAAGTCGTCTCACAGGAACCCTCCATTCGATCTGAGTGCCGGGAGCTCCCTTGGAACAGCCGTATCCAATCCATCCAGCGACGAAGGCTCCAATACCAATGAACAGCTGGAAGGTAGCGGTGAGTCGTCCACGATTGGAAGGATGGGCTGTGGGTCAGAATTATTTCAACAAGCCGGACGCAGACATACCGATTTCAGACTGGTACACTGGATAATCAGCATTGTCATCTCAGACGGGTACCAAAAGAGCTTACGAGGTGCTAGTACACCGAGGAAACCGATACCCATACCAGCAAAGAATCGGCCGGCCAGCATCGTGCCTCGGTTTTGGCATGCTGTCTGTAGGATACCTCCAATAATGAATATCACTCCAGCAGTGACGACTTCCTATCAGCAGTTTCCTGAACTGAGAATCGCAATGACTCACTAGCAGTCCGTCGACTGAAGGCGTCGGCGATCAACGAAGCTGGAATGGAAGCTACGAAAGCACTTGTCAAATCAGTCTAGATTCCAATTCCAAAAGGCCTCACCTACCCAAGCAAGAGAGAGGATACAATGAATCCCATGTAGTCGGCGTTGTATGTCTCCTTTGTTGCCATGTCTACCGTCCTGAGGAAATCGGGTGCTGCGATGACATAGGCGATGACACCCAAATCGTAACCGAACAGGGCGGCGCCCATGCTACAGTGAGTTAGCTCTGCTCTGGCCCCAAGGTGGAGACCACTCACGCCGCAAAACAGGCACAGAGAAAGGCATATAGCTTTGGTGGTAGCATTGTGTCTTAATGCAACTGTGAATAGTGGAGAACCACTTCCTCGCAGGGACCCCATGGCGTATATAACGATCTTGATGCTTCAGTTGCTTTGTTATCCGGTTACGCCAAAAGTCTCCATGTGGAGGAGGAAGTGACGAAACCGGATATTGAAGGACGAAGGCGTTGCAATCCGGCAGCGGCACGGGCGGCCCGCCGCGGCATCGCTCAGCGATAATTGAGGCCACGGGGGAAGACGCAGGGATCTTCCGGCTATTTTGGGTCGTCTTCATACCCTCTAGATCAGCTCTCGTGGTTAGGCTTGGCGCATGGTCCCAGGTGGTCAATACAGGTAGCAGGTACGACATCGTGGACAAGTGTACAGCCGGCGGAAATTGAGTGGGATTGGGTTCCGGCAATATCGGGTCGGGATCTTTTGGTAGTGGCTATGACTACCGTAGATCTTTCTTTCACGAGACACAGAGACAGATACAGAATAGCAAATGTGGTTCTCGAGAAAGAGCAACGTACTCCACAGCCGATCGCGAAATTGGTATTAAGTGCATTCAAGACCCGGAATGACTCCATTAAAAGGTACAGTGTCCATATCACATTGATTGTCTGCGCGGCTTTACAAGTCGGCCTGTACTACCCCTTAAACGGGTAAGCAAGGGCGCCTGTAGCGACAGGATCGATGATGCCAGCATGCTGCTCAGTCAGTGTTGCCATCTCTAGAGACCACATGTCACTCACCTGTAGTGCGGCGGCCACGTCCCAGAGCATGTAATCACATCCTGCCGCGGCGTAGAGTGAGATACTGATGGGAAGATACTCGGTATGATTGGTGATGGTCGACTCGTACGGCACTTGTCCGATTGGCACGACGAGTTGAGGGACACCCGACATCTGGGCAACGTATCCAAAGCCGAACGGTACTCGGGGGGCTGATCTGTAAAGATTCTACATGGTCAGCCTGTCAGATAGTCGGTCGTTATGGTTTATTGACTTACCCTGTAAGAGGTGGATCCAGTGTTGGCGGGCTCGGCGTAGATGGCGTTCGAGCATGTGGTATCATCCTTGATGAGCACATCGCTGGTGATGAATTCCTGGTAATATTCCTTTTTCGCCAGACCATCATTGAACAGCTCTTGGGAGACATTGTTTGCTCCGTACTGCCACCTGACCAAGGGTGAAGGGCTAACGAAAGGAAGTCGTCCATCGTTCTGGGCGGCATAGTCCTCGTACCAAGGCTGCCCAAAGTTCGTCCACTGGTAATAGGTGATCAAGTTGCCGTATACCTCCTCCATGTAATCGCTACTCGAAGCGTTCTGGGCGTCGAATCGGCCGGTAGAGTTCCAATAACCCTCGAGACTTTGGTTATCGACCGAAGAGGGGGCAAGGAAGTCGGTCAATGCAGTTCTGAACTTGTCATACTGCTCAGTTCCAGCATAGTCATCATCAAAGGTCCAAGAGGAATTGGGAACGATCAAAGTCTTATTGTCAGCTATATTCGGAAAAAGTAGACATACAGTAGGAAAAGTGGAGTAGTTGCCAAACTTGTCGCCGTACATGGCTCGGGCAAACGCGGCTCCGTCGTTTGCATCTCGGGTGAAGAATCCGGCGGTGTCCTGAGTGGCTTGCAGAGGAATGGCGCCTTCGAGGGAAATAGCTCCCCATGAGGGTCGGAGACCGAAGACTCCTTGGTTCCCAGCGGGACCAGTAATACTGCCACCACTAGATTATCAGGTTCGACTTCGCTCAGAGGAACTGGTGACTTACGTGTCCGATCCAATAGTCTCGTCCAACCAGGAGTATGCTCCGATCGAAGCACCAGGCCCACTTGAGGATGAAGAGGGCTGCTGGTATCCGTCTCCTCGGGGATTGAATGGAGAAAGCTGGTCTACCCAATCTGCAGTGGCAGTTTCACCGTTGGCGAACTGACTGGTCTTGGCCCGACCAACAATGATAGCGCCCTATTGTAGGTCAGAGCAAAACCTTGCCGGTAGAGGATATACGTACCTGGTCTACCAAGTGTTGAATAGCAGCCGCAGTGACCTCCTTGGCAGGGTAGGTGTTGAAATAAGCCCTACTGCCTCCACCAGTCTGTAAGCCAGCCATATCGAATAAGTCCTTGACAGCGATTCGGCGACCTTCCAATGGTCGGGGATTGGGTAGATCCATGGTGTAAAGCCTGGATGGGACGGGGATTGAAAGGGTGTTGAGTCCTGCGACGGGACTGGAGAGATCGGTAAAGGTGTTTCCGGCGGTATGAATGACTGGAGATGTGAATGCCTGGGCTTCGTCTCGATAGACTCGATAAACCTCTGTCAACGAGACCTCATCACCAATTTTAGCGAGGTAGGGACCTTGGGGGATCTGAGAGGTTAGGGAAGGTATACAGGGACGATGGGATTGTCTCACCGTGGCCGCAGCTACATGGGCAAGTCCAATATCCTTGACTGAAGATGTCGCGTTGCCACTCTTGACGATCAAAGAGCCTCCCCAGCCCTTCAGACAATCGGCAACATCTCCCGCAACATGGAAAGAGGAGTCCGTGGTGAGCATGATAGCTACCATGAATGCCTAGAACGGTCAGCAGCAACCCTTCCTCACGCTAGACGAAAACGCACCTCGTCCCAGACATCATCAGAAGTCCCATACTTCTCGACTGCCTTGCCGAGCACGTCACATGTAACCTCACCGGCGACCTTGAAGACCGTTACGGGTAAAGTGGTCCCCTTGTACCCGTCCAACCCCCAATCAGCAGCAGTAGAATACGACTTGTATACTGAACCAGTTGGTGAAATATACTGCTTTCCGTTGATCTCGAACGAGACCGACTCGGGTTCGAAAGTTGGGCTATTTGAACGTTTGATTACAGACTTCTCTAATGTTCGTCTAGCGTTGCGAGCGTAGTTCTCGTTTCCAGCAAGGGCGGACGACCCAGCAGTGATTACCGGAAGAGCCGCAATGACAGAGAGCAAGGAGGTAAGCATTCTGATTGTTTGGGTGCAGATGAGGAAATCAGTACGGACCTGCCGTTGTTTATGTACTTGAAATTTGGCCTCGTAGGCTTATCAGTGGAGGTAGTCCGAGTGGGGGTTTGTCACATCTGAAGTCATATCGTCCGGACCATTTCGCCCATGATATCACTACCCAAGGTCTTTGCCAAGGGGCAAGGCCACTAGCGCCAGGGGTGGCATGAGTAAACCCCTGTCGGACCAATTATCCGTTGACTCGGAACTCGGAATTCGACCGGAGTCAACCATCCGTTCAATAGAGATAAGGCTCCTTGCCTTGAAAAGGCCGCCGGTAGCGAGATCATCGTCTCGGACATGGGTACAAGGTCTATCGCACGAGCGCGGGTGGTCACCGTACTGCATGGGCTGTCAAATGTGATTGGCTGTCAGGCGAGGTGATGCCCGAGGCTAACAAACTGGGCTTGCTAATTGCTGTGGTCAGGCACTATCTCCAAACCCGCCCACTCGGTCGGAGGGTTTCCGAGAGATATTCATATCTTCTGAGAGCACGCGAGGCATCTTCTCATCTGCATATCTGTTGTGATCCAGATCCAATGCCAGAACCAGTCTGAAGGGGGCGATCCGTCGCCGAAAGCCCCACAGTCACAGACCTGGGGCCACGTGCACTGGGACACTTGAACCGATGCCGCCTTAAACAAAAAATGCCGTGCAATGCAGAAAAGCGAGAGCGAAAGGCGTTTTGAATCCAAATTGAGAAGTCAGAGGTTCAAGTCCCGGTGACTGCTCTTTTGCTTTCTTTATACGCTTTGAACATCAGCATGAAAGGCTTTCGATCGATTTCGATGTCCAGCTCACAGATCGACGATGCCGATGCCGTTTCGAGCTTACCCTGATTATGTTCCTGAAAGGGGCGTGCAGCTGGATCCGGATGCTGGACCTGTCGAGTTTCTTCTTGATTCCCGCAACTCCAATATCTTCACGTAATCCTATGACCATTTCCAAAGAAGTGGAGGTGAGAGAGGGGCGGGAGCAGAGCATCGAGGTGGATAATTGCTTGGCGATAAACTTGGATGAGGTACACCGTGATCAGGATTGGAAGAGGGGTTCTGCTTCTTTCGGGACAGAGGGCGTAGAAGGGTAGAAACTGTCAAGCCGATCATGGCGCTCAACCCTACGTCAACAATTCCCGCTCATATAATCTCTTGGACCAGGATTTTCACTTGTAGACTTCGTCCAACCTCAACTCTCGACCTTGCAAACACCAACAACACACCTTTCATCATGGGCAAGAATAATCACACCTATATCCCAGAGGGCAATCGCGATGCGCCTGCTATGCGAGGCGATGACTTCGTCGCCGAGCCAACTGGTGTCGTCCCGCCCCCCTACCAGAAGTCCAGCAGAGACGTCGAGAAGGCCCATCTAGACAAGGAAGCCACAGTTGATGTAGCGTCTGAGAGGTCCTTGACCTTTGGAACAATGATGAAGGGCTCTGCTGCTTCTAAATTGACTGTCTTTGAGAGGAAGGCTGCTCTCATCAATGCGTGAGTCTCACATCAGCCTGCCTGTCTCTCGGGTGAAACATGCTGATGGAAATAGCGAAATCGATCAGATGGGCATGGGTCGATACCAGATCTGTATCTGGTTTTTGTGTGGATTCGGTTATTTCTTGGATCTCGCCTGGTCGCAGGGTGTTGGACTGATCGGAACCTCCATCTTGTAAGCCCAATCTTGAGTAGTCGATGGCAGTGCTCATACTGCAGGCAAGAGATGAGTATTCCCGACTCTCGATCCGGTCTCCTGCCTACTCTTGGTAATGCTGGTCTCGCGTGAGTATTTTGAGAATCTATGCAAAGACCGCATTTGCTGACATCCCAGTATCGGTGCTTTCGGCTTCGGCTTCGCGGTAGATATCATCGGAAGAAAATGGGCATTCAATTTGACTTGCTTGATCACTTCAGTCTTCGGACTTCTTATCGTGAGTCTCCTGAACTTCTCCGCGTGACCTTTGCTGACTCCCAGGCTGCTCCTCGATACAATTACGAAGCCGTATGCGGTCTCTACTTCTTATCGTGTATTGGTCTCGGCGGAAATATCCCCATCGATGCCTTGATCGCACTTGAATTCCTACCGCAGAATCGACGAAACCTTGTATCGCTCCTCTCCATGTGGCAGCCTATTGGTGTCGTCGCGGCTTCTGGTATCGCCTACGGCACCGTCGCCAAATACCGATGCGATCCAGAGATCTTGGGATGTCAAGACCCAGCTTACACCGGTCAAGGGACATGCTGCACCACTCAGTCCAACATGGGATGGCGATATCTGCTTATCATCCTCGGCGGCATGACTTTGCTCATCTTCTTCCTTCGATACTTTGTTTTCAACTTCCACGAGTCGCCCAAGTTCCTCTTGTCCAAGGGCAAGGAGCAGGAAGCTATCGATGTTCTCCACAGGATCGCCAAATTCAACAAGCAGGCCCCACCCACACTCACCGTAGAGCACTTCCGAGCTGTCGATATCGATGCTGGAGTCGATCCCAAGGCTATCGAGGAAAGCAGGCCAATGACATGGAAGGAGAGCACTGTAAAGGCATGGCTCAACTTCAAGGACAGTATGGTCAAGCTCAGTGGACTTTTCAGGAATAGACTACAGGCCTTCATCTTTGTCCTGTTGGCTGTCGCATACATGGTGAGTTCCCATCACAAGATGTAGTCCACGCTGACATTGTAAGGGAGACTACTGGTCGTTCAACTTGGCCGGATACTTCTTGCCCATTATTCTATACCGAAACACCGTCAATAACGGTCAAAATTCCGTCAGCGATGTGTACAGACAATACGTCTACATCTATCTACCTGGTATTCTTGGTGCCGTACTCGCTCTCATTTTTGTCCAGTTGCCCTTGCTTGGTCGAAAGTGGTCTCTCGTTGGAGCTGCCATCTTGCAAGGTCTCGGTATGGCGATGTATACTCAGGTCAACACCACTGCCGCCTACGTTGGATTGAACGCTTTCGCCTACATTATGCAGACTGTGAGTTTCGTCCTTCACAGTCATCAGCGGTATTGATATCTAGCTTTTCAATGCTGTCCTATACGCCTCTGCTCCTGAGTTGTTCGCTACAGCATACCGAGGAAGTGCAAGTGGTATGCTTTCGGCCCTCGGTCGAATTGCCGGTATCGTCGCACCGTTTGCGGGTCAGGCTTTCCTCTCCTCCAATTCGAGTGGTGAGTTTTGCAGATATACCATGTGATGCAGGAGCTGATGAGTCCAGGTATTCTATGGCTCGGTGCTGGAGGTATCTGGCTATCGGCTCTGATGATGGTCTTCTTGCCCGTCGAGATGAGGAAGAGGCAGATGTTCTAGTCGTCTTGAAACAGGGTATTGTGTCCCATATCGATTGATATTGAGGAGTGGTGGATATACACGTGATGTAGGCATAGTATTTTGGTGGGCTCACCATATGTACAAGCTCATGTATCTATATGATTTGCTATAGACGCAAATCAGCTTCGACTAAACTCATTTTTGGTCATGGTTTGGCGCCCCCGTGTGGCCCATTGAGTCCAAAGACATTCCGGAATGCTCATTTCGGTACGGCTGTTAAGCCTACTAGGTGTGAAGTTGGGCATGACATGAAGACTTGTTGGGAAGCCTGTAGTCCAATCGTTCCCAACAACTCGTGGGAGCTATTTGATGTACAGGATGCATGTACACAAGCCAGTAGTCAAATGTTGTCCTTTGCGCTGGGGTCGTAGTCGAAATCGATGAATTGAGAGAAGTCAATCTCTTCAGGTTGTGGCCACATCTCCCAGGTCGCAAACATATCTGTCGCCCATGAACCAGCTGGTTGATTAGGAACGGTATCCCTAGGCCGAGGTATCGAAGGTGAGGTCGGTGATGGTGGATCGATCGACTGACTCGCCGAGGTTGTCGATGGACCAGCAGAAGTCGCCTCCTCCGATTCAATAGCCATCGGACTAGACAGCCGTTTCCTCCACTCCGCCAGAATCCCCTTCAAGTCCCTGACTAGACTCGCGGTCGCCGAGCATATTCTCCCTTCAGCTCCTTCCTGACTTGCCAGAGCATCTAGCCGGTTGGCGCATTCGTCCATAACGGTGATGTGGGTGTCGAACCGATCGTGAAGCCCTCCCCATCCCTTCAAGCGAGCTGCATTCTGCTGAACAAGAAGGTACGCCGTATGTAGGACTTCTGAGGCTGCAGTCTTGATCGGCGGCACGTATGTTACATCTTCAAGGCGAAGGTCGCCAAGTTCGGCGAGGTCGCGCAGGTGCTTTTCCAGCTCGTCAATGGTGGTCGCTCCGAATTCCGCCATGAAAGCGTGGACTTGATTCATATCAAGAGGGACCTTGAGTTGGTTGATAATGTGTTCGCCAAGCTGGGTGATCTCGGAAGGATCAAAATGGGCGCGTTCTCGGAGGTAGGTTGCGGCCATGACTGCGAAGAGCATTGCAGATTGTTTGACCATCAAGCGATGCTGGTGTAGCTCTGCATCAAGGATGGTGGTGAGGACGTAAACTTGATTCCCATTTCGGTCGTCGCTCCCGCAGAGGATCTTTTCAAAACTATGCCGAAGCTCGCCAGATGCCGATTGATGAGACTGGACAATTGCTCTAAGTTGGTCGAGATCTCTCCAGCTAAGGACCATCTGATGCCGGGCTTCAGCACTCCGGACCACTACTAGGACATTGATTGTCAGATGCAGCGCTTTGGTGGGAATGCTGCCAGAGCTGACCAAAGAGTCGAGTGTGTCTATCATGGGTTGAACCTCAGCGAGCCAATCGCGGCGTATATCGGATTTACCCATGACGAAGCTCGAATACCCCTGGGTCAAGAAGAGATGGAGCCATTGAAGTGTCTCGAGTAAGGAGTTACCGTTGTCGATATAGTTCCACGACTGATCCAGTTCAATCTCCTTGGCAATTTTGACGGCGAGTGTCAGATACGAGCTATCGGCAAGAGCGGAAACGGCCGCGATCGGGCTGCTGACAAGCGCAAGTGGGCGGTATTCGGCAAGTAATTGGAAGAAAGTGACGGTATCACGATGAGCTGGGGGCTTGATCAATGTGGCTTGACCATAGTGGTACAGAGCGTATTCGAGTAATTTGTTCCTAGTCGTTGTGGTGGGTGAATGGTTGGAGGTCGTTCCGCTAGCGAGTAGGCACAAGAGAGCGTATAGAGCGATAGAGCTGTGGCCGACGAGACTTGACTGCAAGCGATCACGAAGGCTTTCTAATGTCGGTATGTAGGGATGGTGGATTCGATGCCAGACCAGCCTGAAGTCAACAAAGCTTTCATCTTATAACACGGGACATACTTCGATTCCAATGACTCTTGGATGGACAGTGAGATCACTTGGTCCAACTTTAAAGGTCTAGTCCAGCTCCCACGAAGTCCTATGTCCCTGCCAAATGTCGGATGACGAGATAGCAAAACCGACAGGAATCGTAGTGGGCTCGACAAGGCTTCGCAGACTTCTTCTGCCCTAATCCTGTTCTCCTCCATCCCCACATCGTAAGGCTGTGAAAGCAGGAATCCTCTTATACCAAGCTCAGCTTCACCTTTCCCATCGTCCACTATCGGCATCTGTGATGGGCGGATTTCTCTGTTTGTCCCTCCAATCCGCGATGAACCAGGTCGTCCCAGGACCGTATATTCCACAAAACATTCGAAACCATTCTGCCTACATCGCTGACAAGCTTGATCCAATGTTTGGGGAGCCGTCGAAGGAGATATGATCGACGCTGGCAGGAAGCACTTGATTTTACGTGCTCGACATCGAGTACAGATCAAGGGGGAGTAATGGCCGCGAGCCCGACGTGTCGACATCTTTATGATGACGTAAAAGATGGAAAGGGTGTGCTTGTAGCAGACAATGAGAGTAGCACCTGCGCTGAAGCATACGATTAGAGCGCAGTGCTCTTCGAAGAGGATGTATGAGGTTGCATAACCCAAGAGGAAGGAGTGTGGTTAAGAAGCATTCAAAGGAAGCTTGGCGTTTCACTACTATACAACCCGACAAGATTCGCATATCAATGAAGACTCAGCTTCTCTACGCTTAACACTTCGCGCTCCTCTCCAAATACCAGCCTCAGTCCTCCACAACGCCCGTCCGTCCCCTTGTACAACTCATAAGCAGGCATATATCTATCCACAAATTTCTCAACTTCCTCGTCTGTCATCCCTTTACCGCCATTCCCAGATTTCATATGGTGTTCCTGCTGTAATCGCCATTTGTACACGTAATCGTAGCTCTTTGGAAATATGGATATGTGGGTATCAAATCGATTATTGATCTCGCCAGCGAAGGTGATGAGGTTTTGATTGATTTGGTCGATAGTGCTGAAAGAGTGTTTCTTGGCGGTACGTCCCTGTTGATGGAGCTCTTTCAACGTGTCGGATTGGAGTGGTTCGAAACCTAGTGACCAGCCTTCCAGGATGAATATATCTATCGGGCCTTTCAAGGGGATGGGAGTAGGAGAACGGTCGCCAAAGCCAGAGTACTGGGACTTGTCGAAGGATGGGAGGTCGACCGAGCTTGTCGGCGAGTCATTGATCTTGGTCACTGAGCCGAGAACGGACTTTAGAAGTGGTATATCGTGAGTCCCTGGCGGTCCTCGACCTTTTAGCATCTCATTGTCGGGGTACTCTTGAGCAAGTGATTTCAGACCGCGGTAGTCCAGGTAGAAATCTAGCCTTGTCAGTGCCATCTCACAGGTGGCGGACCTCACCATCTAGAGATGCAACGGCACATTTCAGTCCCCAATTTGCTAGCAGGTTTACTAGGCCAGCTGCCAGAGTACTCTTGCCTGATGTCAGGCTTCTTCCTCCAGCTGTGCTTACCCGCTCCTTGAGGGCCCTGCATAGACACCATTAAAGGTCTTGCGCTTCTGCTTGTCCCATCTCGTAAAGCCCGCAGCTTCTCCTTGAGATGTTTGGCGATGATCTCAGCTTTGTAATTGGTCGAGCTGGAATCCCTTCTTTCTGTCATGATTGTAATGATAGTGATGAGATGGATGCATGAGAATTGGTGAGAGTACAGTATCTACCCGCCGGAGACAGGTTAACCCGCAATTCCGGATCCACGGAGTAAAGTCAAAGACGCGTCTGTACCCTTCTTTCAACCGCACAAGCCACCATGTCGATGCTCTCACCCTTACTTTGGTCATTTGTCCCCTCTCAACTAGCTAGCGTGCTGGTCCCATATGCGATTCAGGTCCTTCCCTCGCTCTTTCCGCCCGCGAGCAAGGGTACACCGCTATACGCAAGGAATTATAGATGGGTATACACGAGTCTGATTGTTGGATATCTAGCTTGGACTTGGTCGTCGGGGGATAATAATGATGATTGGTATAGCCTACTGGGAGTACCAAGATGGGCAGATGATGATGCTCTCAAGAAAGCATTTCGGACGTTGTGAGTCAAGGACAACTTCTAACACTGATACGAGCTAAATTTCAGATCGAGGAGATATCACCCCGACCGATCATCCGACCCGAGGGATGAGCAAATCTTCATCGTCCTGAGAAGAGCCTACGAGACATTATCCGACCCCACGAAACGATTCGCTTTCGACAGATTTGGGCCTGATATCCTGACATGGGGACTGGAAGGGACCAGGCCAGATAGTCGGACTGGAGGTAAAAAGGAGGCTGGGATCAGGGATTGGTTGATAGCGGGTCTGATGAGATCTGTGGGATTCTATGTATTCTCCGGGGGGATCATGGCTGTATTAGCTGGTGAGGTTGCCTGATATTGCTGCTTCGAAGGCTCTGGCTGATCAATAGTTATTGGTCGAGCCCGAGAGGGTGCTTCGGTGGGTGTCGAGTCATCAAATGAACGTGACTGACAATCAGTACCGGCTCCTATTACTGCTACTGCTTTTGACAGCCGAACTTACACTTCTACTCGCACCAACGCCCGGACCGTACACGTCAGCCATCTACACGATGCTACCAGCTCTCCCCGGACCTCTGCACGCCACGCTGCAGCCACTCCTACGTCCAATCCATGCGGTCCTCCTCCTCATCTCCGGATCGCTCACGAGTTCACCTCAATTCATTCACATACGAACATTACACCGCTTGTTTACGAGTCTGAGTATTGGTATATCCCAATTGGCTGGAGTATGGAGTACACCGACCTTCTCTCCGGAGCAAGCTCTGATACAGGCCACAGTGCTGGCAAAGCAGCTGGAGGCAGATTGTGAGTGATGGTGTCACCAATGAGAGACGTTGTTAACAAAAAAGCGGTAGGAGACTTCCATAGGGAGGTCGTGCCGATGCTTCGTCGAGGTGACCCTGTTCAGGTCCAAGCGTTTCTCAAGGATGGAATGGAAGAAGGTCAGTGCTCTTCCGCTATGCATTGGGGGGTTGCGCTGATGAGGCAGCACTGGTCAACAGGTCGCTATCTCAACATCCAGGCGTGGGACCAGTGTGGACTGCTGCTGGTGGACGAATCATG
This sequence comes from Vishniacozyma victoriae, assembly GCA_017654735.1. Classification (NCBI taxonomy): domain Eukaryota; kingdom Fungi; phylum Basidiomycota; class Tremellomycetes; order Tremellales; family Bulleribasidiaceae; genus Vishniacozyma; species Vishniacozyma victoriae. Next base: position 4,471,019 of record JADPYG010000088.1, read on the forward strand.
CAGGAACGAATGCGTATCATGGACGTAGAGTATGCTAGGCGTATACCACTACCTGACTCTCCTCCTTCTTCACCTACTATAGCCCCTCGTAGATGGTAGAACAATGCACCCGTGCCTCGGGGAATCATCGGCGATTTCTGTGACACATCTGAGATGATCGCCATAATCTTTCTGATCTTGTAGTTACTCTTATCATCATCGATCAAATCACTTGCAGCCAAACAATAGCAATGGATTCAGCGAGACAGAGGAAAGCATTAGTAGTTGGTGCCGGGCCAGTAGGTGCCCTCACTGCATTGAGTCTGCATAGACGAGGCTGGGAGGTCGAGATCTGGGAATCGAGAGATGGTATGTCACTCTCAGTGTGCGCTTTGTTGACCTTGGCAGATCCCCGTGGTCAGAGCACTTTAATGACCAATCTACGATCTATCAATCTGGCTATATCTGCAAGGGGCCTAGAGGCTCTGAAGAGTGTCGATCCTACCCTTGGTAAGCTTGTCCCAATGATTCGCTGAAATTGCTAATACAGTAGCCGAGAGTTTCTTGTCGGAAGCTATACCTATGAAAGGCCGTATGATTCATCATGTGGATGGCAGGCAAGAATCTCAAATATACGATCCCATCGGCGGACAGGTGAGTGAGCATCTTTTTCTTCGAGTCGCAGCTGATGGCAGTGTATCAACTCGATAAGTCGACCCATCCTGAACCAACGCCTTGTTGAATCGTTACCGTCCGATATTGCAACCAGGTTCAACATCAAGCTATCACGTATAGATTTCAAATCTCGCAGAGCTTACGCAATATCACTCCCAAAGTCCAAATCTGTACCAGGTCAGGAAGAATCGCAGACTCAGGGAACAGGTGGAGATCTAGAAAAGACGGGACATGGAAGTAAGGGGAAAGCCAAGAACAACTGGACTGAGGATGAAGAGGGGACTGCGTTCGATCTGGTGGTTGGGTGTGATGGGAGTTGGTCAAAGGTCAGGTCGGAGATGATGAGGGTCGAGCGGTATGTGATGTACATTTCAGCAGGGGTATCGCTAATGTTGCAGGATCGACTTCTCACAATCGTTCATTCCTCATGCGTACATTGAACTGCATATGCCTGCCGATCCGAGTAAACCAGAAGGATTCGGAATAGACAAGAATCACCTACATATTTGGCCAAGGCATAACTTCATGCTCATCGGTCTACCGAATAAGGTGAGTTCTCATTTTGGCGGACCGACTTTATACTGATTTTAGGACGGATCGTTTACTCTAACACTTTTCGCACCATTCGAGTCTCTTGCTACTATCGAGACTCGGCAGGAAGCTGCCAAGTTCTTCCACGACAACTTCCCTTCGGCAGTAGCTATTGCTGGCGAGAAGCAGCTTTTGGACGATTTCGAGAACAACCCTCGAGGTAATCTAGTCACTATCAATGTAAGCCTCAACCATCTCTGCAATTAGTAGTGCTTACTTCTAGGCATACCCAGCGTGCTGGTCCTCGCATGCTGTCCTACTCGGAGACTCGTCCCATAGTATGGTTCCGTACGTCATCGTTCATTCAATCTGAAGCCCAAGCTGATGATGATAGCTTCTACGGGCAAGGTCTAAACTGTGGGCTGGAGGACGTGAGGGTGTTCAACGCATATCTCGAACGTCATCAGATCAATGCAACGACAACGTCAGCGTTGGGTGAGAATGATCTCGAGCTAGAATCAGCTCTGGCCGAATATTCGACGGAACGTAAAGCCGATCTCGAAGCTATCTGCGAGTTGGCTTTGAACAACTAGTAAGCTCCTTATTATCCTCTCGTTGGGGTAACGCTAACGCTCAGCACCGAAATGCGATCAACAGTTCTATCACCATTACATCATCTTCGACGACACCTCGACTCTTTTCTATCCAAGATACTGCCTCGCCCATCATCAGCCTCAACGGCGCTATCCCTCACAAACCCATTCCCCACTAAACGAGTGACAGGCTGGACGAGTCTATACGAAATGGTCACTTTCAGACCTGATGTTGGGTATGCGGAAGCTCTTAGGAGGGAGAGGTGGCAGAAGGACGTGCTCCATTGGGGTGTCTGGGCAGGAGGTGTCGGACTTGCGGGATTGGCTACCGCCGGAGCATTCGCTGCTGTGAGGATGTCTAGAGGCTCGAGGTAGGATGGCCGAAGCTGGTTTCCGTAGGATGGAAAAGTGTCTGTCCACAGGCTGAGATCTGGCATTGGTTTCGAGCATCATGACGACCCACTTATAGATAGGGGACTTGTCAAAATCATTGAAATGTATCATGTAGCGCGCACCACTCGTACCTTAAAACCGTTCACATAAGGCATCTCTTCGAGACTCAGATCCACAATGTTCCCGTGTCGCCCACGCTGAGCAAAGATGGAGCAGCAACACGTTTCCCTGCAGCGTTTCTGTCCTCACCGAGAAGGTCACAGACGTCGAACAAAGAGGACTTGGTTACGACCCGAAATTGCACCGGATTGATGACGTCTTGAATGTACGCCTTCCCATCTCCCATGCTGCCCTTGGTGTCCACCAGAGACTCGAGGAGCTGGTCGTGATGGACTCTCATACAGTTGTCTGTACAAAAGACGTAGGTGGGCCCATCCGTCCCAATTGTAATCTGCGTCGGCTCCCGGCGTCCGGCCACCGAGGTATCGACTCCACAGGGATCGCAGAGCAAGCGTCCCCCATCTGGCCGACCCCGCTTGACGAGCCACATGTCATCTGCCTCCTCTTCGACAGCGATACTGAGACACGCGGGATTTGCGGCGTGATACCATCGGGCTGCGCGTTTCTTTTGGGTGATCTCGATGCCATTACCATCGAGTTGTGTGGCAAAAGAAGTTGGACGACCTTCGAAGTTGGGAACTTCCTGGTTGCCTCGCTGGTAGGTCGTTAAAACCGGTTCATCAAACTCCAAAGGTAGATTACAACAACTCGAGTTCATTCCATGCTCCACCGTTTGATGCACATAGATCTCATCATCGTACATGATGCTGAGGTTGTGTAGCATTTCGTCATGTGAGAGCGCATTTGACGCATGGCGACCATCGGGTTGCGAGTCATCTTCAGTCGGTTCCTGCTTGATGCTGACCGAGCCGGGTTCTGGCTTGACAGTCGCCCTTGGGGCGGACGATGAAGCGATAGTAGGTGTTTGAGCTCGGATGGGCATATTGATAGATGATGGGATGAGTGGCTTGAGTGGATGGGATGAAGTCTGCTCGTTGTTACAATCACACTGTGTATATATGTTGATCTTCCTGGGTCAAGTCCGTAGTCGTCAGTGAAAGGTTCTCCCGCGACCTGACCAAGTTGAACGCCGCCTTCCGACCAATTGCGGTAGCAAGGGATGGAATATGATAGGAGTTCCTTGCCGTCTCGGTCTTGTAGACTCAGACCTGCTCGCTGCACTTCACTGGTCGCTGACGCCAGTCCGAGCTATCCGTAGTCGACAGTGAAAGGACTGCGGCCCAAGTAGATCGCTGCTTTCCGACCAACTTCAATATCAAGGGGTAGTCACTAAAAGGATTTCCTAGGACCTCGGTCTTGTAAGCGCAGCCTCGCTCCCTGCCCTTGACATGTATTGCGTATCATGGATCATGGCAGACTTGGAAAACAAGGGATCACAGGCTGGTTGTCTGGCCCCGATCGACGTTGCTTAGTATTGGTAATTGGCAAAGAAAGGAGATCTGACCCTCTTGTCACCGCCCTCGGTCGGGTAGTCATCGCCCTCGGTGTTTCGTTTCTCGCAGTCTCCCACGAGGCAACCCCCCTCGGCGATGCCGTCTGACACAGAATTTGTTTCGGTGGGGCATTGGCTCCGTGGACTGAGTATTCCCGGATCAAGGCGAAGACTGCGGAAATACCTGGAAGAGATAAGTGATATGCATTAAGAGTACTCTACCGTCCACCTGCATCAAGCAGCCCCAGCCTCTACCCCGTGTCCGTTACCGTTCGAACCGTTCACTGCCGCCAAACTCGCAGCCTTGGCCCTTTCAATATCCAACCTCTCCCTTTCCTTTCTGATAACATTAATTTCCGCCAGAATGGGTCCACCGCCCATCTCTGTGATTTCCTCTGCGCAAATCTCTCCCCACCTCTCGGCTTCTGCGTACGACTTGACAAGTACCGGTGGTGGTGCGTGGATGATCTGCCTCTTACCGTCCAAGGAGGTGATACAAGTTTTAAGCGTCAACTTTGCTCGTCGTTTCGTCAATGGTGGAATCGAGGTACATGTTGGCGTAGGGTATTTATCCGTAGGGGCTAGTAGACCTGAGAAATGGAGTGTTGGTGAAGCGACTGTAAGTTTGGGTGCGGTTTGAGTCCATTCTGGTGATTCCTCATCTTCGCCTTGTTCCAGTTCTATTAATTCCGTCTCGACACCAACAGGGACTGAACATCCTCCTTCCAAGACTCGCATACATGCCCTCTCGCATCCTACTCGCCATTCTGTTTCCCAGTGGCCCAAAGATCGAAGTACCGCTCGTGTGCGGCTATCACCTCGACGAATTTCAATGGCTAGAGCACCTTGACCGACGGCGTGGTAGAGTTGTGGAGACGAGATGAGGGATGTGATTCGGTGAGACAGACCGACACGGTGCATACCCGCGTAAGCGAGGATGAGGGCCGAGTAGGGGGATGATGCGGCGTCGAGCTTGTTCAGACGGGTGTTCCTACTTGTCAGTTATCGCCTATATAGAGCTGGGGCATGCTCACAAGTTACCACGCTACATCGTCAGCGCTATCATATGAGCCATGGTGAATAGACTTACCATGTCTTGGAATTCCAGCTTTGGAAAGGCCCTCTTCAATTGAGCAACCCGCCTGACACTCCCTGTTCCGACAACACTTCCATCTGGCAGATCTTCCAGCCTCTTGTACGGCAATCCCTCCTTGATAGCGACGCCGTCCCTGGGATCCTCCCTCTTTGGCATACAAGCAATCTCAAAGTCATCCCCAAGAGTAGTAGGCACATCCTTGCAAGAATTGACGATCAAATCCAATTCTCCGGCCAACAGCTTTGCCTCTAACTCATCCGTCCATAGACTTTTAGCGGGCTGGGAAGACGAGTAAGGGGATAAAAGGTGGAGAGGTGTGTTCTGGTTCTTGTCCCCAACAGTCGAATGGGAAGAGATGATATAGTCGTATGAGGGGTGTAGTGGTAATAGCGCAGATCGGACTAGGGAAGTTTGGACGTGAGCGAGATTCGATCGTCGAGTACCCAGAACAATCGTCTTTTCACGCTGAGTAGGATCGAGATCGGAAATAGTCTGTGGACCGTGAGACGAGATGGTCACATCTGGTAAATCGGTAGGAGGGTTCGGGTGGTCGGGTGGATACTCGCCATCTCCTAAACCACAAGGGAGGTTTTGGGGCGATTTGGGAGATAAGGCGTATTGAGGTGATAGATTGGCGTGACCGTTGCTATTGGAGTTGTTTTGACTCCTAGGAGGGATAGGGATCGACTGAGCAGAGGAGCCAGCTTCGAGATGGCCGTTGGTCTGTGACATCTTGACACCAAAAGCCGGGGTCAAAGCGGGTGAGATAAGATCGCAGGTGGTAAAATCGGGTGTGTGAATAAATTAAATTGGGTGATGTATACAGCTGTTGGTCTGTACAGATAAAGGGAAGAGTTAAGATGTAAACACTATATGAATGTGAATATATATCTATGTTACGGTTATCAGGCTCAAAGTCGATCCTTTTGCTTGAATTTCTGACGGTTTCAGCCGAGAGCCGAGAAAGGGGGAAAGGAAGGGGTAAACACGTGGCAACTAGTGCTCGGAATGCAAAAACGGATCAGTTACAACTCAATGCAACGGGATTAGCGATTAAGTAAAGATAACGCCGAGAGAGTATTTCATACCGTATATACAACTGCTGCACAAGATCTACAAAGGTCCAAGAGGGCTAAATCCAATTCCGCCACTGCTTTCCTCCTGAGCTTGATCATGGTCGTCCTGAGGGAGCGGTAGTGGGACATTGGCAGCTTCCACTTGATCGATCTCGTCTCTTATCCTGCCCAAGAACATCGAATCTGGACCGCTGGGACGAGAAGTTGATGCGCTGCTGGGTGATGCTGACCCAACAGGTGAAGGTAGTCCTTGAGATTGGTCAAAGAGTTTGGCAGGCTGAGGATGAGCCGCTGAGGAAGGAGGCTGGTTGGGGTGAGGCTCGATATCGCGAATGGCGGCTTGAGCAGCTTGCCAAGCTTCTAAGTTCTGTTCATCAGCTTTAAGTCATAAGGCTGGATTGGACAAGATGACTGACCTGCTTGCACCATTCCCGATGGATCTGCGCTAGCTGAATGGTCATGTGACGCAGGTCCGCCACTTTTTGCCTCTGGAACCGGTCGAGGTCGGCTTGAAGAGTCGTTGACGCGTATTTGAGATCTTGCTCCGATGCTTGTAATGAGTCTTCTAGCTGCTCATGTCAGCATTGCTTTTACTCGCAATATCTAGAACTCACCTGTGAGATATTATCCCTAGTCTTCCCAATGTTTGCCCTCCTCGTAGCCTCGGGATCAACATCCATCATTCCGCTCAGACTATGCTTGACAGCATTGAACAACCCAAAGCCTCCCTTAGCCCCAGCACTACGACTAGATGACGACTGTTGGGACAATCTCTCTCGCTCCCTTTCTCGTTCCTGCTCTCGCTGTGCGATCCTCTCCTCGTCGGTGAGGTTCGATACACTATTCCCTAGTCCTTTACCGCCTCGCTCAAGGGCCTCATCGAGTCTTCGAGACTCTAGTTCTGCGCTCTCCAGACTCGCTAGCTTGTCTTTCTGGTGGTTGAGGGCTTCTTTAACCATTTCATACTGGACCTGTTTTTGGTGTCGGAAAGATAGTCGAGCTTTGATGAGTGCGCCGAATTGGGCGTAAATGTGCATCGGCTCGGTAGTCGAGTGCTCCCATGCTTGTAGCTAGGTGATCAGCCGATTCTCGATCATGATCTCGACAGCTTACGAGAGCAGCAGTTGCGAGGTATTCCTGATCCACTGCCTGGCCAACTTTCTCCACAGCTAGTCCAAGCTTGCCTCCTTCGACCAGACTATACCCATTCCAGACACCTCCAAGCTCGCTCATATCCTGTCCTCGCTCTCCCCAACGCTTCACAACTCGCCTGTTGACTTTCTCCATAGTCCCACTAAAGTGCTTCTCAAACTTGTCGGTGAATGCCTCAGAATCCTCGAACCTCGGATCGGGATTCTTGAGCGGATGACTTGGTGAGGGAGTCGGTAAGAGGTGATGAGCGATGTAGCCTCCAGCGCCTGGAGAGGTCGAGCCAGAAGGTGAGGTGGGTGAAGCGGGCTGGAATGTCGGGTTGTGGGAAGGGGTATGTAATGGGTTCTTTGGTAGTAGCGAAACAGGAGGTGAGTTGATTACTTCAGACTACCTCGTCAGCTACTTTGCCTACTCTGAACGTCGCGTGTACTCACCCAGCTAACACCATCCTCTAGAAAGCGGTGCAGGACGTGTTCACCACCTAGGATAGGATGCCTGACGAGCCTTTGCAAGAAATCCTCAAGCAGCCTCTTTCGCCTAGCAATAGTCGTAGCATCTTCCTTGGCCTTGGATTGACCTTTGACCGCGTACTCTGCAAGCGACTGTTTTGACGGGATAGGCGGAATTATCAATACCGGATACAGACCGGTCAAGGCTTGATGCAAACTGAGGAAGGACGAGTATCGTCTTCTTGTCTGATGTGTCTACAGCGTCAGCCATACTTACCTGACAGCAGCGGGAACGACTTACTCCTAGCTGAATGACATATGTGATGTAGCTCGCTTTGCCGCCTTCGGTGGTCTTGAAAGCGTCGATAATATGGATCTCCTCTCCCTTCGCGATATCCCTATCTTTATCACAGCAGGGTCCATTTTTGACCTTGGGTCCCACGAGCCTATCGCCGAGCTTGGTGCCCTTGGGTTCACTGGCTGGATCTGGGAAACTGGCGCGGTGCGTCGGGGGTGGTGAACCGGAAGCCGCCGAGAAGCCCGAGCGGGGCGGAGTCGGTACGATCCTTGGTGACGATGGTAGAGGCGATGATTGTGGTGATGGTGAGGACGCGAATGGGTTGGGCGGGGATGACATTGTTGATTGTGCGTATAGTAGTTGTTAGTGACGAGAGTGGGTGTCGAAGCAGCCAGTGAGTGATCTACCGGCGTCATAGTGATGCATGACGTGGCATTTATCGAATCGCAGCCCCAGATTTCCAGATCATCTCCCGACTCGGCACGAGTCAGATTTCCGCAAAAGCAAAAGATAAGAAGAAGTGGAAGCGAGAGTCACTGTGCCCCAATATAGATAAATAGACTGTATAGAAACACTTTCTCGAGATCAACATACACGCCTGATCTGTGTATATCTGCCTTATAGAATCTAGGCAACCTTATAATCTCTTCACACCTCTTAGAGCAGAAAGTCTCCACCATGGTTTTGGCCGAATTGACCAAAGATGTCTGGTCAAATATCGTAAGTCGTGTGACTATATCGAGCTTGTGCAAAGCTGACTATAAGTTCGGGTCGATGTCATTAGCATGTTGGTTCGTGGTGTACGCTCCTCAAGTTTGGGAGAATTACCAAATGCAGTCCGGTGATGGATTATCGGTCTCGTTCATCGTGCTATGGCTAGCCGGTGATCTGACGGGACTGTTGGGAGGTATCATGGCTGGCTTGATCCCCAGTGTCATCATCCTCGCTATCTATGTAAGCTATCGGTTCCCCATCGCCGCTTGGTCTAGCTGACAAGTAGTACACATTATGCGATGTCGTGCTCCTCGCCCAGGTTTACTACTACCGACGTCACGGCAAAGCTCTCCAGATCCCTCAGTCAGGGGAATCAAACATCTCTCGAATCGAAGGTCAAGCGACCGAGGATACCGCCCTACTCCGCAGGCAATCGACTTCATCGGTAGCTACCACCGGACAGCCCAAGCCTTTATTACCACCTTACCTGGAGTACCCTTTACTACTGCTATTTGTCGTTTTGGCCGGAGTGGCTGGATGGTTCTTGACAGAGACTCCTGATGAGATTTCGATCCCCGAGAAACCAGGACATGGAGCAGAAGTCGAGCTGGAATGGAAATCTCAGTCGTTGGGATGGGCTAGTGCAGCTTTGTACCTTGGAAGCAGGTTCCCTCAGATCGTGCACAACTTGTGAGTCACCTAGACTTATTAGCTGTACTAGAGCCGACGCTGATCTACAGCAAAACGAGGTGTGCAGGACTATCTTTGGCCATGTTCTTCTTTACTATCTCCGGTAGTGAGTGGATCACCTACAGTCTTGTATATCGTATCTGACCTCAGACGTAACATACTCCGCCTCAATCATGTTAACATCGACCGAACCCCGATACCTTCTAGCGAACCTCTCATGGTTGGTTGGAGCACTAGCAACCATCGCCCAGGACCTATTCGTCCTAGGTCAATTCGCAGTCTACAACTACCAGGACAACAAGGCTCGAGAGAGGGTCTTCCTGGAAGATATCGAGGAGGAGGACGAGGACAGGGCATGAGAGGGGCCATCATCTCGTACATTAATTTAGCATATCCTAATATAGCATAGAGACATATGTATTCCTAGAGCATCAATACCACTTTCGGAGACAGCCGACGCCGATGTGACCGAGAAGTCAAAAGTCACCTCTGTCCTTCGGCCGACTGGTTCACTTGTCAACAGGACTCACTCGGGCATACGCAACGCCGAGGAGCCGAGATGCAGACGACAGCTTCTCAATCTTCTTCGAAAAGTGGCCTAGACAATTCGATGGCACCCTCGATCAGACGCAAGCTCATCAATGTCTCCCCATTCTACCTCAGTTTGGCAGTAACCTTCGCCCATGTCTTCTTGAGCCCATATACGAAAGTCGAGGAATCATTCACACTTCATGCTGTACATGATGTCTTGGCGTATGGCCATCAGCTAAATCAGGTCACCAAGGTATGTACCCTGCTCTCTACCTGTTACTTGATCTGACGACACAGTGGGACCATGTACCATTTCCAGGAGCTGTGCCGAGATCCTTCGTGCCTGCTATACTGCTGGGCGGGGCTACATATCCCTTGTCAGTGCTGACAGTCTACATGGGCTGGATCAAGACCAAGATAGGAGTACAGATCCTCCGTACGTTCACCACTTGGTCAAGCGTTTAAGTGCTAACGAGCAGTACGCTTGGTCCTGGCTACCTTCTTCTCGGCTTCACTACATCACCTCTGCCGCTCAATAGCATATAGATTCGGAGCTCGCGTCAAATGGTGGTTCTTGTTGTTCACCCTGTCGAGCTTTCATATCCCCTACTACGCCGGAAGAACGATACCGAACTTTATGGCTCTTCCTATCGGTGAGCACCCTAAAGCTATTCAAAGGACGAACTGACAAAGCAGTGCTATTCGGTATCTCGTTCATTATACGCTCAAGTGGTTTATCGATTCCTGAGCCGATTAGACGCAAGAGATTACGCAATGCTATCTGTCTATTGACTGCGGTGTCTACTGTCGTCAGACTAGAAATCGCTTTGTTCCTCCTACCAGTCGTCCTCTCTCTGCTCATACAGCGCAAGCTGTCACTGAGCAATGCCCTACTGTACGGTGTAATCGGTGGTGTCGGATCACTTGGTACGTCCTCTCATATGGCCCCTATGTCACTGACAGATCAGTCGTATCAGCCCCAGTCGACTACTATTGCTGGTTCCCAACCCTAACTCACCCCACCTTTCCCTTCAATACCTGGAAAGAAATCGTATGGCCCGAACTCTCCGGAATCATTTTCAACATTTACAGCGATAAAGCTTCGGACTGGGGGGTGATGTCGAAACATTACTACTTTACCAATTCTTTGCCCAAATTGCTGTGTGGGACGACTGTACCTCTAGCAATAGGAGGATTGGCTTGGATCGTAAGCCTGGCTTCGGGGGCTGGGGCGAAGGGAAAGAAAGACAATGTTTGGGCAAAGTGGGCGAGAAGTACAGGCAGGAATGTAGGTGAGGTCGTCTGGACGTTTGGACCTGGAGTGGTTGGTCTGTTAGGAGGGATGAGCTTGATTGGACACAAGGTGAGTCTGTGGCTTGGCTAGTGTAACCATGAATTCTGATGAACAGGAATGGCGCTTTATTATCTACTGTGTGCCGGTCCTAGTCTTAATCGGAGCCATCACCTCGGCGGCTCTGTACGTCCAGTCTCATCCGGCCTGGATATGAAACGAACTGATTCAACAGGTGGGATAGCCCGACATCCCGTCTTCGACCACTCATCAGACTTGGACTGGTGGGTCTGGTATGTGCCAATCTACTATTTACGGGGGTATCCACTTTCCTGAGTGTACACAACTACCCAGGGGGAGAAGTCTGGAAAGCGCTTGACAAGATCCAGAATACGTCAAATGATACCCGTTAGTCTTGGCAGATTCTTCTGAGCTAGGGCTGAACTGATAATAGTGACGATCCATCTCACATCCTACCCACTCCAAACAGGATCATCACTATTCACATTTACCCATTCTCCCATAGTTTCACCAGCTCTACCCATCGGTGGGTCGCTGTGGAAATACGATAGATCCGAAGATCAAGCTCTGATAACGCCGGGCGGAGCGGAAGAAGCTGGTGTCGACTGGGATGTACTAGTCACGGAAGATTGGAAGGTTTGGGAGGGGAAGGGGTGGAAGTTGGTTGAGACTATTGAGGGGTTAGAGGGGGTCCAGAGGGGTGGGAAATTTGGTTTGAGGGTGAAGTGGGGAGAAAGGATTGGGATACTTGTTAGAGACTGATGCAGGCGTCCTTACGCAGTGCCATACTTGAGTGACTACCGCTACACACCCAGGTCAAACGGATCCATCACAGGCAAAACGAGCTCCAGGTTTATTAACATATCATGGCGTGTAATCAACAGAATCACTGGAGCTCCAGTCTTTTGCTACCAGCAAAGAAGTTTCGAAGACTTCAATCCTTCCACAGCAGACGACCTTCTTCCTCCTTCACTTGGTTCGCTTCCAAAAGTCATCGTATCAATCACAATCTCCCACCTCCTCGCTCATCCCCTCCGTTCCCTTCTTGTGACTCTGGTCCCGCTGCAACTATATCTGTCACTTCCCTGATATCGCAATCTTCCAGATCAAAACAGTCCGTAAAGGTCTCATCACCCACCTTTACCCAGATCTGTTGGCCTTCAATGTCGGCAGTGCCCCTCTTCTTGATTGCGCTCTGAACCCCATCCTCGAATTGACCGAGTGTCAAGTCCATGATTTCCAATGCCGAGATATCCTTAGCTGTCTCGAGACTTGGTTTGTAGCTGGCGATTCTCTCTTCATCCATGACGCTGCACAAAGATATAGCTGGCCCATCTTCTTCATCTCGAATGAGGTAAAAAACGGAGCGCGCGTCGTCCATGGCTTTAGTATCGGCATCGGTCCAGTTATCAGAGCGAGGGCTATATGAATCCTTGGTGTCATCAGATCCAGCCAGCGCTGTAGGTGTTTTCATGTTGGCAGATGATTGAGCTAGTCGGGAAGGTTTCGAGATAAAGAAGACGCTCGGGGTGGCGATGTACTGCTCTTATACATGGCCATTGGAAGCCTTCATGGTCTATGAAGAAAGGATCGCTTGAGCCCGGACTTCACAGGAGATGTGAGACGCCAAAGGAGTGTTGATTCCATGGGAGTCTATACACATAAAGGAGAGACTGACGTTTTTTTCTGTTCTCAGTCCTTCATATGGCAGTATCGGGTGGGCAGCGAATGGAATGTCATTCGAGTGGTTACTGCATAGACTCACGTGTAGGTTTGCTTCATACCGAGATGATAAATGTGCTTGCTATAAGACTAGCTACCTATGTAGCATCTGAATCCGCAACTGCCAAGGTATTAACGCAAAGTCGTCTCATTGGGCTGATCTCAGGGCTTTTCATCCTGCTACTGATTACCACCTATGACTTTATTATGCCAATGTTACGCATCGATCATGTGGCTTCTGGCTATGGACGCCAGATTTCTCATAGAGCCTTTCAACAGATTCCCGGTCAACATGGCCGTTCACCGCCGTATCCTTTCGTCAGACATCTCGTCATCGCCACCGTCAGACTGAGCTGAGACCGAAGTTGGGGGAATGTCTGGGGGTGGACTGCGTCTCGGCATGCTGTATCTGGCGTTAAGGGGTAGCGTGTATGGTCTCCCAAAAGGTTGGGAAAGCAATTGAGAGAGGAGCTCTCGACGGGTCTTGGCTTTATACCACTTTGGAGACGCCTGCTTCACCAAGAGCCAGTCAAAAAATGTTATATGCCATTACGTTTTAGGTGAAAGGTACCTCCCGAACCTGGGATTTCCATGATCAGAAAGGATGCGCGATGCAAAGTGGCAGTCCTCTACCGCGATCGAGACCCTGCTGACAGAGGTTGTTCAGACTTTGCCGAACTAATCGATCTCCAGTGATATTCAGGTTGTTGATCGCTCTTTGCCTTATGTAAGGTCACTCGCTCTGCCGACAGTGGAGGTGAAAATGATAAAGAGGAAGAATCGTGTCATAATCGGCGTCATCTTGCGTACGGAATGGTGGATTTCAGCAAGGTTCAAACAACGTTCTCAGATGATTGAGGTGATTACGGTCAGACTGGAAACCGCCATCAGAATGCTTGGAGTATCCAGTACCGACATCAGCCGAGAATCAGCATATCCTCAACAGTGTCACCAGGGCCAGGGTACCTGGGAAGAGGAAGGCCCAGAGAGATGACGGGTAGGCTCATTATGCATGATTGTGCATGCTGACCTGCCGTGTCCACGGTGTCGTCCTGATCAGGCTGTCTTGTCCTTTGCCCGACAATCACACACCCCCTCAATCCACTCCTTATCACCCTTCATCTTCTTGATTACCTCGGCACAAGCTCTTCGTACCGCCAATTCCTGCCATGGTCCACTCCCCTTTCCAACTTCCGTATCATGTAACACGACTAGATGATTAGACACGATAGACATGTATTAAGACGACTCACCAGCTGCATCGAAGTCGTTGGAACCGGCATTGAGTCCATCTCGTCGAATTTGGAAATGCTGACATTTCCGCTGAGCCATGAATTTATGAAGCATGTCTTTTGGGTGTTGACTCTCGTCATGCGGTCCATGACAGTATTTATCCATAAAAGGGAAAATACTGTCGTTGTAGATCTTCCGGCATGATTCGATGTTGTAGCCCGAATCGATCAGAACAGCACCAATAATGCTCTCGAGGATATCGCTGGAAACCTGCTGGTCAGCTAAGACACACGAAAGTTGACTATAGCATACATGATCATGGGGTATATCACTCCACCAATCTTTCCCGATGGTGCTGAGTGGTCCAATCTCGCCTGAGGCGACCGCAGCTGAGATATCTTTATCTGCTTGATTTCTCGCGGCGTTGATTAGATTGCGATACTTCTTGTAAGAGGATTGAAGATGTATCGGAATATCCGTGAGCTGGTCAAACACCGGCAACGATGTGCACAGGGCGGATAATGCCATCTAGTATGTCAGTGATGCCGCTGGTATCTCCAAGTCAAGCAACTTACATCGCTGATTCGAGAGTGCTAGTGGTCAGCGTCTGATTCAACGTAGGATGAGGATGCAACTCACTTTCATCACAGTCAAGGCTGGTGGTCCAGCATCCGGGAACCTGTTCCACATAGCTTCAACGACGACTATCATCAGCGATGATAAGTTGGGTAGACTTACAGTATTCCAGAACTGCGTTCCCGAGAAGATTGTACCTGACTGCGGTCCTCGACAAGCCAGAGGTGGGTTTCCGGTCCTAACCGTCAGCATGACACTTGTCATTCTTTCGTGTAACTCACGAGGACGGATTGACCTATCCTAGGATCCTTGAACTGATAGTCCAGTACTTTTAAGCTGGGTTTGGTCAGAGCGCCAAGCCATCCTTCTGTTTTGGGAGGCGCGATTGCAGGAGGTTCTGCATCTCGTTCAGAGGCCGCAGCGGCGTCCGACCATGTCTTGATGGCGACGAGAGGTATATGAAGATCAAGGATCGCTTTGATAGCGCTATCGAGTGATCGAGATTGGGATAGGTAAGCTGCACCGATGCACGCTTCGACCACATCAGCGACGACCTGCATCATCAGCTTCGAACACTCATGGTCCAAGACATCGACGCGCCTTCAAACCCAAAGTTTGAGCTCGCGCTTCAGCAACCTGCCCATTTTCCAATCTCCATCCATGTGGCATCCAGCCGCCGGCCCTGAACTTCCCATTTCGAATATATGGCGATATCCCAGCTTCTTCCCCACATTTTTGCAGCATCCGATTACTGAGCATGACGTGACGTTCCTTTTCTACTTTTACATCACGCAAGGCCGCTGGAGGGCGGGCAAATACGTCCACCGTGGCGATAAGTTTGAGGAGGGTATCGCCTAAGAACTCGAGTCGTTCGTAGGAATTGTGTAGGTCTCCGCTTGTCTTGCGGGGCGTGAGGGCCATGAGAGCAGCTGGGTTGTGGATGGCGGAAGAAAAGATGGTTTCGGAAGCTTGACGAGCGATTAGGACGGAGTCGATTTGGTTGAAGATGATAGGTAGCATGGAAGTGGTGCGGTAGACTGATGCCGAGATCGGATGCCGAACGTGAACGTCTGTGAGATCGGGTAAGGGGACTGGATTGGATGCCAATTCATTGACCAGGCCACCTTTACGTCCTGGTACCGCAACTGATCCCTCAAGGTCCCCCTCGGAGCTCTTGTGTGCCCGATGTATGTAGACCAGTCGGTTCATGTCGGCTGAGCCGAACATGGTCTCGGATATCGTGTCGTCTGGCATAGCTCCAAGTTGATCTAGTTGAAAGGGTATAGGCTTGAGTTCACCTCCAATTTCGATTTGATCCCAGTCGACATGTTTGCGTTTGACTTTGGTGTGCTTTGATGGATCGTATCCGCGTGACATAGGTAGAATGAGCCATCGACATTCCTTGAGGTCCGCAGTGACTGGTTGTGCGAGATGTGTGTTGAGTATGGTTTGTGTGAATCGGAGCGCAGAGTCTAGCTGACTTTCGGACAGCTTGGTCATCGGTGGACCTGTTCGCATCACACCTCTGGCGGTGACGGGTTTGATGTTAACGTTCTCCTTTTCCTTGACACTCAAGTCTATCTCCTTCAGGACATCCATCTCCGGTATTGGTCGAGTCGTCAAGAGACACATTGTCCTGCACTCGTCGGCACATCCTTCTATGTCGAGTGTAATTAACGTAGGATGATATCCAGTGGTCGAGATGAAGGGAGGTGATTCGTCCCAGAAGCGAGGCGAGCTTATCGGTATACAGTCGACTATTCCTTTTCTCCCATCTTGACTTTCTGGCATCGTTGGTAATCGATCCCGAACCCCTGTCTTGAATGCTGCCCATCTTTCATTCAAAGTCGTTCCCTCCACCAGTGCATCTGGACTACTGATATTCCCCGACTTCTCCTGATGCTCAAACCACTGGAGGTCCTTCCGGTCTTTGGCTCCCACGACCTTGTCTTCCCTCCCAACTGGCATTGCTACCAAATCCTGACTGATTTGTCCAGCCTCCATCAATCTCTTCACCATGACGGCCATTGCATCGCGCTTGGCCAACGATTTTGATCGGAATCCTGGACTGGTCGATGTAACCTGGGCCGGCTCGACGCCTTCCGGCATACATATTGTACATGAGTTGAGCGAGTCGGGTGGGGGCTGATGGGGATGATTTGGGTCTGGTTTCCATTTCTTATTCACCACTTCAGGAGGAGTCAAGGTGTATTCAAAGCGTGCAACGAATTTTGACGGATCCTTCTTGAATGCTTGTAGATATTCAGTCAATATGATTCCCACATTCTGCGAAGTCACGACTTTTCCGGTAGTTGTTGTGAACATGACTTCTATAGCCATATCGTGGTCGTTGGCCGAGTCTGGAGACTTTGGCGGTGCAGGTACAGGTTTGATAGGAGTCGAGTCGACATGCTGCGTTGCACGGTCCTTCTGTCGTTTGCGTTGTCTCCACTCCTGGTATTTTTCTCGATTGCGTTCTGCTTTAGTCTTTGAGGGCGTGGATGGATTGTCAGGAACAAGGATGGTAGGGGTTTTGGTCGTTGCGTTTCGTTTACGTTTCGTGTTTCGCTTTTCGTCCCTCATAGGTTGACGAGATGGACCTGCATCTCCTTCTGGTTTCATCACCTGGGGTACTAAGCTAGAAAATGGTAGATAACCTCCAGATTATACCATCCACTATACTCTAGGTTAATTCGGAAATTACGGCTCCGGTGACTCACTTTCCCACGGTGAAACTGTACGTGACGTCTGCCTCCACTTTACGTCCTCTCGCTTGATTGCACTCGTAGAACGTGACTCGATCTCTTATCATCATCAATCAATCATCTATAGCATGGCACAACAGCATCAGGCATTCAATGAGTTTCTTAACCAGGGAGGACCATCGACACCTCGGGGCCGTGGAAGAGGCGGTGGCGGAAGAGGACGAGGTAGCGGAAGGGGAGGTAGAGGAGGTGGTCCCTCGTCCGGTGGATCGAATCTGAAGAAATCGGATTACAGTAATGTCCCATTCGATTACGCTTCTGTCAATAGTCAGAGGTACAACAAGATGGAAGGTGAGTTCTGAGATGGAGCTGCCTCGCTGCATATCCAGTATTCATACAGTGGTCCAGACGCTGACGTTATCAGGCTTCGTACAGCCATTCGGTCCCACCGATACACCTAGTAGTCGAGGATCACCCTTTCCTCGTGGACGAGGTAGAGGTCGAGGAGGACCTGGAGCAAGCACCAATGCCAACGCATCGCCAAAAGTCGCTTCTGGTCAATCAACACCAGTAAGAGGAGTAGGTCATCGTGGACGAGGCGGACATGGGGGGCTAGGATCAGACAGACCATCGTCAGGGTACAAGGGGAAATCAACTGTTGGTCGTGAGGGCGTTACATGGGGTGGTAGAGGCGCTCCGCTGTTCGTCAAAGGTGGTGAGCTGTTCAAGGATGGAGAGGTGGATATTGTCAGAAAGGATGAGAGTGAGTCATGCCATCTAAAGCCGAGAATGAGGCTGACAGTAGATGACGAGATCACAATAGAGACTGTCCCACTCAGTGATCCTTCAGCACCTCAAATGACGAATCTGGAGGAGGATGATACCGAGATTGAGATCATGAATGTGGATAGTACGGAGAATCAAGCGGAACCAGCAGAAACGGCTCAGCAACATGACGCTATCACTTTGACCTCAGATGCCGAAGCCTCGCATTCCTCTCCAACTCCGCTCCAGGTCGATATTGATATGTCTGAAGAGGAGCCATCAATCCAACCTGACGTACCACCTCCAGCCCCCGATGCTGCTCCATCTCCAGTCGAGACCGAACCGACCGAAACAATCCAGGTTGCTCAAGTGCAAATCGAGCTGCCACAGGAGCCAGTCCCACCTTCCTCGCAGGCGGCAGAAGAAGAACTAGATTCGTTGTTCTTTGTCGATACCGCCCCAGCTCTGGTCGAGGAGGACCCCTTCTATGTCGACGTCCAACCTGGACAAGCATCATCACCACCCAGCAAACCGAAATACCACACGTCGTCGCGTCAAGCTCTCGGTCATCGAGAAGCTGCCGCCAGCTCAGATGAGGAAATCGTATTCGTCTCAAAATCATATGGACAGCCTCAACCAATTCAAGTTGATATGCCCAAAGCATCCGGATCACGCCCTACCCGTTCGTTGATACCGGAAACCAAGCGAGCCGCCGCTCCTCCACCCAAGATCAGCCGATCACAGAAGAAAGCTACTAAAAAGGAGAAGAAAAAGAGCGGCAAGAAGTCCAAACGAGCAAAACGTCAAGCAGAATTTGTCGATGGTTCAGATATCGAATGGGGCAGTGATGGCCCACCCCGAGGAGCACAGATCTTGGGGATCGAAGGTGTGGAAGAGTCGGACGGAGATGATGATGACGACGTGGCTGTCTTGAGGGATTACCTGGAAGGAACGCTTCTCAATGCCAAAACTGGCTCTAGCGACGAAATGGACGACGATCAAGAAATGGATGATGATGAAGTTGACGACGCTATTGATATCGACATGATGAAGCGCTTCGGAGCATCCGTGAGCCAATGGAACGATGATGCAAGTATAGGATCTGGATCAGGCGACGACGATTCAGAAGACGACGATAGTCACATGGGCGAGATTGAGGGAGAATCAGACAGTGACTCGGACGACGACTCTGAGGACGGAATTGACGTTGATGCGCTGGAGCTGGATGCGAAGGCGGAGGAAGATATTGATCGCCAATTGGCATTAGCACTGGAGAAGGGAGAAGAGGATTCGGATATTGAAGAGCTCTTTACTGGGAAATCTGGTTGGGCAGATGAGACGGACTGGTTCTTGCAGAGCATGACGGTGAGCTACTGTCTGCAGATGTTTACTGGACTGAGCTGACTGGTAGGACGCTCTCGACCCTAAAGCGGTATCTTACAAGAACCGCAAATCTAATTCCAAGCTCTTCCATGCTATCGAGAATGGCAACTTTGACGACTTTGATCTTCCAGCTGGTAAGTTCGAGTTCGCCATCACTTGGTATCGATGCTGATTATCAGAACCAACCAAGAAGAACAAGAACAAACACATCCCGGCCGAACTTCAGGTCCAGTGGAACAAAGACCGCGAGGCCAAAGCCGAAAAGAAACGCCAAAGAGCCCTCGACCGCCTCATGGCCGAATTGGACCCTCACCCTGCATCGGGCAAACGCAAGAACAAGGGCAAAGGCAAAGATATGGCCCATGCTGCTAGTATCGCCCACCTCATTCCAGCTTCCGCAACAGAAGTAGCGGAGATGTTTGATGTTTCTTCCGGAGAAGATGCCGAAGCACCTGGGATATGGAGGAATAAGCGTCAAGGAGGATTACTTCCTGATATTACCGAGACTTGGATGTCGGAGGTGAATGGTCAGGTGCAAGCTTTCTTGCAGGATGCGGGCAAGACCACCTTCTCTCTACCACCCATGGCTAAGGATGGACGGATGAAGATCCACATGCTAGCGGAATGTTACGGGCTGGTATCAAAGAGTAAAGGCGGTGGGCGTGGAAGGTTCACGTAAGTCTTATAGGCGTCTTCGATCCCATTATTGATTGAATAGTGTTCTCATCAAGAACAAACGATCAGGTCAGATTGTCGACTACGCCAAAATCGACCGTCTCGTCAAAGCCTCACAAGCTCCAGGAGGGCTGTTCTTCAAGAACTTCTTCGGCGGTAAAAAGGGTAATGGCAAACCCAACAAATTCGCTTCAAGCGCCCAAGGCAAGAGAACAACAACAGCGAAAGGCAATGGAAATATGCCTTCCCTCCGCGCTAGGGATGGTGAGGAAGTTGGTGGTGGAGCAGATAGGATTGGAATGGATAATGTTGGACATCGACTACTTTCGAAAATGGGTTGGGCGGATGGCGATCGTATTGGAAGGTCTGGAGGTTTGGAGGCACCGTAAGTCATTTTTGTATTGACAAGTTGATGTGAGCTGATTCGCAGTATCATGGCGATTGTCAAGAATACGAAGTCGGGATTAGGAGCATGATCGCATGGCATGGCATTGCATGGCAGGGTAGAGTGTAGAAAATGTGTATCTTATATTATCATCATCATGTATCAAGTATCACATCCCCGGGCTGTATATGGCTCAGCACGGTGACTTATGGTATCTGGTTGATCATATTCTATTCGCCTTTTGGATAATTACACTAATCAAGCAACAACATATTTACTTCTGTGGACTCCTTCACTTTCAGCCCAACATCTATATCCTCTCATACTCGCCCTCTTTCTCCGACCAACCCTTCCTGACCCTCTGGACAATCAAACCATGTAAACTAGCCATAGGCATCCAGCGACTATATTCGCCCGTCAAAGCTAGCCGCAATGATTCCGCTTCTTCGCATGCATTTGCTGCTGGACCTGGGGCGCCGTGGAGGCGTAGTCGTTCTGATTCCTTGAATAGGAACCTGGAACAGAGTGACACGTCCAACGCTACTGTCATGTCTGATTATCAGTATTGATCTGTCAAATGAAGAGGGAGACATACCGACATGTACCCAATGCTCTGGCCGCATATGGCGTATGAAAACTACCATGGCCCTAGCGCAGCCTACAGCCCGATCATAAGCTGCCGCTTCATAATGTGTCATTTCCTTCCACATCATCATTTCCGCCGTATACAGATTCGCATGAAGCAGAATGAACCAAGGATCGTTAAAGCTATCGTATGGGTCTAGCATTGATCCGTCTGGTGAGATTGAGCCAGAACCATTGCAATCGTGACCTGAGCGATAAGTGAAGATTGAGGGGATTTGTTCTCGGAAAATGTGGAGGGAAGTTTGGACCTCTTGGATTGCTTGGCGAGGGGCGATATGTGAAGGACGACCATTTGGAGTTGGATGAGAAGCTATCGGTAGGTCGAAGAGACTGTTTGTTAGCTTTGTAAAATGACCGACTTGTAACACTTACTGGCTCGCTCTATGTAGAAGAGCTACACTCTTGATAGCCAACGCGTAGGTAGTCTCGGGGAATACCGTATGACCCATACCTCTCATATCTCTCATATCGTACAACTCTCTGATACCAGACCTGTGATCTGGCCTACTGATCCCAGCAGATGATTTCGGTTCCGGAATCCCATTCCCCCAAGGCCACTCGGTCGTACATTCCTCATCTGCCAATGCAATGGTCCAACCCCACCCAACTCCCGCTGCCCAGTCTTGCTGCTTTGCAGCCCAGAATGTTGCATTTCGTTCAGCCACTTCAATCTCGTCTCTTGCGGGAGGTAGGATGACGGGTCGCATACGTAGTATTGGGAATGTAGAACCATCAGGAGACTTCATGTGTTGTATTGGCCTTGGGTACTTGTCGGTGTGGGCGTATGGCTTTGGCATTGGATTGATGGGTTCAGATAGGGATTGAATGTATCCGTCAGGAGAGGTATAATTTCCAGTAAGACGATGTAGACCACATGAGATGATTAGACGGGATACGGGGATGTTCCAACCTTCGATAAATCGTCCAAGGGAGTAGAGGTGTCTTGCGATCCCGACCGCTGCTCGGACTAGGTCGAACGGGCGATCAACATTCCGGATCCCACTGTCGAGTTCGGTCCTTGCTCGTTCGAGTAGTAAGGGTGCACGACCAGCCATATGTCGGCGTAAGCCATCTAGGTCCGCCGGAAGGTGAGGCATGGGTGGTATACAAGCTTGTGGGAAGAGCGAGTAAGGTGGTCGAGGAGCTTTGGGTAATGGCGTTCCCCTCTCCAAGACAAGGACAGCTTCGGTGAACATGATATATAGTAGTGCAGGATGAGGTCGACCTGGGTCATTCGCAGGGAGACCGAGAAGCGACATGAACCTCTGGGGGTGGACCGGCATGAGTAGGTATGGCGTATGCGGTAGAACCAAGGAAATGAGGGCGAATTCCAGGGTAGAGTTGGGCGGGATATCCAGTGGTCCAGCATTAAGATGGGGTGTCTGGATCAGATCGCGGTGAGAGTGAAGACTGAGTGGCGATTGCCCAGAGGAGCCGGGGACAAGGAGAGGTGTAGAGGACGGTGTGGAGTGGGTAATGGACATGTCGTGGACTTGTGATGTGATCGACGGGGAGGGTTGTAGTCGCTTGCGGGCATTGTCGATTGCTTCTCCAGGTGAGAGTCCGACTAGTCTTTCCAATTCGGCTGCTCATCAGCTGTGTTGCATCTTTTGAATTCCGGTAGACTTACCCAGCCTCTCTTCAAGGAGTACAGCCTTGGGTTTTCGACGTTGGACTTCTTCGTAACGACAATCCTGTCCTGCTTTCTTGCAACTATTACATGGCCTTTCACCAGTACATTTCCTACTCGTCAGCTCGTCCATGCTTGGTACCTCATCAGACTTACAATTTTCGATTTCTTGAAGTCAGTCGAATATCCAGAATAGTATTAGGGGACGTACCGGCAAACCACACATGCTCCTCCTCTCGGCAATGTAACTCTTGGTTTCCTTTTGTCCAGCCCTCCATCTTTAGTATCTCTTGACGAGCCTCTCGAATCACGACTCTCATCCCTCTCATCATCATCTTCTACACTCTCTCCCATCCCATCCGCTTCTGATTCAATCATACTCCCCTGCCCGTCCATTATATTTGAGGAGGGGAATTGTGGCATTGGATATGTATATCCTGTAATTGAACCGAAGGTGTTGAGAGATTGGGAAGATGATGATGATGATGCCGGTGGTGTAAAGGTTGATGCGTTCATGCTTTCGCCCAACATTATATGGTCGAGCTTTGATGTCGAATATTGAAAGATGTAGCCAAGCAACTGGCAGCTCTCGGACCACCTACGCCCTCCCCGTCGGTTAAGTTATTCGGGGATGAAGAAAGTATGATGGAACACTTGGGGCGAGGGGCGGAAAGGTATACCTTTGAGGTCTTGGGAAAATATAGTTCAGATCGCCCAAAGGACCAAAGGGGTACCAGAGAACACGAAGGTGCCTGAACTAGGGACAAAAGTCTTTGAAATGGGTCGAGGGGTAGTGGTGTCCCTTTAGGAACTGTGTGTATAGTCGTGTATGAGTAAAGAGTGTCAAGAACATCAGCACGAGCGGTTGATGAATTTGGTAGAGTAGGACCGAGAGGGGAGATCGCATTCCATATAATCCGATATGTTGTCAGATCCCAAGATCCAGGATCTCCATTCAAGGGTCCTGTATCATTCTAGATGCGCCTCTTTGATTATATTCTCCTGCGTCCTGTGCATGTACATGTGATTGTGTGTACCTGTGTAGTTGTAGATCGGGACCATTTCCCTCTTAAAATCCTATTTCTGCCAATTTATTCGGATTTGTCGGAGTCCGACCGGCGAATGTTCCTGATTTGAGCGTCATATGCTTTGCGTCCCCGTGTTTTTGCATAGGGAAGATCAGCAAGAGAGGTGATGCGCAGCGAGCCAAGAGCATCCATGCATGATGGCAGGGGGGGGGAGGTATGCGCGTGCAAGCGAAAGCCAAGGAAGCGGTAAACACTGGGCATCATCACGGGCATTTCACTAAAAGTACCGGGCATGCGGCGCGATCGCCGTCTGTTGACTAAATTAGTGAGAAAAGCCTGTTCTCTACAAAGTACCTGATCGATACCTGAGATCTCATATCAATGACCGCTAGACGCGTACGTCCAACGTGACGCGAGCACAGCTTCGGGATCGGACCGGTATACCACCGCCTGCAACCGTTTGGACAGGATGACGTTGATCGTTGATCAAAGGAAAGAGGCGTTCCGGAAGGGATCTGGTTTTTATGGATCTGAAATGGGAACCGATTTGTAGAAACGTGCCATGAATTTGTAGAAATCTTTAATTAATTTGTAGAATCCTGTAGATCATTTGTAGAAGCATCCTGGATATTGGTAGAACTAGTTTAAATATTGGTAGAAGCTGGACTCCAATTGCGTTCAAAAAGATCGAGGCGCATCATAACGTAAATTCCCTCACATTGGACCTTACTGCGGCTGGTACCATTAATTTGGAAATAAAGCTACATGCATACGTCAAGTCACAACACTCTTCAAGCCTTTACCAACTCGATCTCAAGGATGTCCTGCTACATCAGCTTGCGTAAACAAGATAGCTGGATATACTTACCTTTCCATTCTTGATCTCGTCAAACGAGGGCATGATGTCCAATCGCATCAATTCGGAAGCCTTGGCAACGATGGGATCTCGGCCCATTGTAGTAACTGCCGTAACCTTTCCGTTCTTTCCTTGGTATGAAGCAAACTTTCATCAGCTCTGTATCTATGAATGAACAAGTACGTCAAAAGACTTACCTTGAGCTCTGAGGGGTTACCATCGGTGTAGATATCATCGAAGCCTGCTCCGGTTCCGATGTATCGTAGACCTTTACCGACAGAAGACCAGAAGACTGGTACTTTCTGATACTCAATCTGTTCATTTGGCTTGGAGATGTTGTGTCCGACTTCTCGACCCTACTTTATCAGCTTGTTTTACCAAAGAGATAGAGACATACCATGTTACCAGCAACATTCCAGTGCTCGACTCTTCGCTGGAACTTGTCGGGGAATTGAGTGTAATGGGCGATATCTCCAATAGCGTAGATGTTCTGCTCGCCCTTGACTCGTAGGTACTCGTCTACTGCGATACCTCCATCTTTCTCAAGAGAGAATCCGGATTCCTTGAGGAAACCGGTAGCTGGGGAAACACCTGTACCCATGATGACGAAGCTTGCGGGGAGGGGATCCTGGCCCTTTAGGTGGACTGCACCTGTCTTGGAAGAATCGGATTCTGTATATTAGCGCCGTGAAGTTACTAGTATTACGAAGACTTACCAGAAGGAGAGATCTTCTCAACACCAGCCTTCATGACGAATTTGATGCCCTGTTCCTTCATGCTCTACACATTAGCTTCATCTTTACAAAGTAGAATTGAGCTGACCTCCATAATAGCCTTTCCGATGTCCTCGCCTAGAATGGCGGCGAATGGAACTTCATCCATACCAACAAGGGTAACACTCTTTGGCTCCTTCTTGATCAAAGCCATCGAAACCTCCATTCCAATGAAACTAGTTCCAATAATGACAATCTCACTATCCTTGGTAACGGAAGAAACGATCTTTTTGGTATCCTCAACAGTTCGAAGGGTCATGACGCCCTCAAGGTCGGCTCCCTCGATGGGGATCTTTCGGGGTTTACCACCGGGTGCAAGAACTAGGTTGTCGTATTTGATCGTCTCGCCTGAAGAAGTTGTTACGGTCTTGGCTGACTTGTCGACCTTGGTGACGGACTGGAGTCTCAATTCGACCCTCTGAATGATGCAGAACACTTACAGTGCTCGACTTGTAATCAACCTTGAAGTCATTCTTGAGCTCCTCGGCAGTTCGCCATTGAAGCTTGCTCTCATCATCGACCAAAGCTTTGGACAACTTGGTCCTGTCGTATGGAACAGATGATTCCTCCGATACAACAACGATCTTTCCCTCAAATCCATTCTATATCATTAGCTGTGTCACGGAGGAAGTTCAGGAGCTCACCGCTCGCAAGCTCTCGATGGTGTGACTTCCACCGGAACCACCTCCGACGATGACTACAGTCTCTTCCGACTTGGGAGCATTTGCCTTGTTCTTGGCACTGGTAACAACCCGGCCGACTTTGGACTTGAGTTCCTTCTGGTTGGCGGTAACTACGATCTTGTCCCCTTTGATCTCGGCTGACCACTTGAAGAGGGAGTCGAGACCTGGGGCATCTTCGATATCACCAGTCTTGACGTTGAAGCAGGCTCCGTGCCATGGGCAGACTACTCGGCCATCGTGGGAAAGAACACCCTCTGTGGGTTAGAATTGTCAAACTGTAGTGGAATAAAAGGCGTACTCTCGAGAGGAGCACCGTAATGGGTACAGAAGGCAGATGTAGCATTGATCTTTCCGCCAATGTTGGACAGAAGAACTTTACCGCCATCGACGTCGACAGCCCTCATCTGGCCCTCCTTGAGCTCGCTGGCGTCCAGGACTTCTTTAGTGATAGTGTCCGACATGTTTCTGATCTGAAAGTTGGATTTGAGGGCTGAGGATAGCGATGAATAGAAAGATGTTTTATGAAGTGGTCTAGTAGCTCTAAGTAGTGCTAAAGTCATTCAACTATTATGAGGTATAATAGTATACGATGAGCGATGTTGAGGTGGGGGTGTTTGAATCGAGCCAATCGGGTTATCCTCATTGCTCACAAATAGTCTATTTAATCTGGGGCCTCTTCTACGTCACATGAAAGCAGAGTGGAGGTTGATGGTACACGTGATCATTTGCCACACTACTTTGGGTAATATAATTCCGAAAAGTAAGAAGCGCGTCGCGTCAGCCTATCTCATTAACTCAAGGTATCCTCCACCCTTGTCAAGTCTTCTCTTTCCTTTCTCTATCACCTTAGAATCATATAAGATGGCAGGAGGAAGAGTCCTCAACACTAAAACCCGTGGCGGTAATCGTCAACAACCCGAGCAAACCACCGGAGAAAAGATCAAGGAGAATCAACGTCGACTTCATGCCGAACGAGCTAAAGCTGGTATGAAGAAGTATGAGAATGGGAACGCATCAAACGGGGATGGAGCTGAAAAGGCGGTGAAGAAATTTGAGAGTTATAGGAGGGAGGAACAATTACCTAGGTCGATTGAGGATAGGAGGATTCATGTGGATGAGACTCGACAATCGGTCATTCTGCCCATTTATGGATATGCGGTTCCATTCCATATCTCGACCATCAAGAATGTCACCAAGACTGATGCAACGGATCATATGGTTCTGAGGATCAATTTCCAGACTCCAGGTCAGATTGCGGGAAAGAAGGAGGATATGGTGAGCTAGCTTGCGTGAAATCGGAGCAGAGCTGATCGATAGCCCTTCGCGGATGTCGACGCCACCTTCGTCCGACAAGCTTCATTCAGGTCAACAGACGACCGACATATGCTCAAGGTCTACGAGCAGATCACCGGAATGAAGAAAGCAGCTACCAAGCGAGAGAATGAAAAGAAGGAGTTGGCCGATGTGGTCGAGCAGGATAGGCTTATCGAGATGAAGGGTGAGCTCATTGTAGCCTTGAGTAATCGCTGAGCTGATCGTTAGGACGACACCCATACGTCCTCAAGAATGTGTTCCCGCGTCCACAGGCTGAAGGCAAAAAGATGGACGGCAATCTAGAAATTCACGTCAATGGTCTACGTTTCCGACCTGATGGTCCCTCGTCCAAAATCGGTAAGCTGGTCGGAGCTCAATGCCCTCAAAGCTGACACCCAGACCTCCTATTCAGCAACATCAAGCACCTCTTCTTCCAGCCAAGCGAAAAGGAGCTTATCGTCCTTATTCACGTACACCTCAAAGCGCCCATCATGCTCGGTAAGAAGAAGACATCTGTGAGCTCAACATTCTTCTCCGCTTTGAGCTTCAGCTGACAGTCAGGACGTCCAATTCTACCGAGAAGTAACCGATGTCGGTTTCGACGAGACGGGTGGTAAAAAGAGGAAATCAAGATACGGAGACGAAGACGAAATAGAGCAGGAACAAGAAGATCGACGTAGAAGACGAGAACTCGATAAAGTCTTCTCTGACTTCGCTAAACGAATCGAAGCAGCCGCAACAACTCAATCGTATGAGTTGGAAGTCGACATGCCATTTAGAGAACTCGGGTTCAGTGGTGTACCCCACCGATCAAACGTCCTCCTCCTACCTACCACGAATTGTTTGGTCCACCTCTCTGAATTCCCATTCTGCGTCATTACATTATCGGATGTCGAGATTGTTCACCTCGAGCGAGTTCAATTTGGACTCAAGAATTTCGATATGGTCTTTGTCCTTAGTGACTTCAAGAAGCCACCGATTCATATCAATAACGTCCCGGTCGTTCACCTCGATAATGTAAAAGAGTGGCTAGAGTGATTCCATCTTTCCTCTTGTTGACATTGGCTGATGACAGCTCGTGTGATGTTCCCCTATCTGAAGGACCCGTCAATCTGTCGTGGCCACAGATCATGAAGACTGTAAATGATGATACCTACGGTTTCTACGAGGAAGGTGGATGGTCGTTCCTAACCGGAACTGGTAGTGTGAGTAATTTGCCTGATTGACATGACGAGCTAATCATCCAGGATGACGGATCAAGCGAGTCATCGGAAGGATCCGAATTCGGAGGTGGTGGAGCTGATAGTGATGCTGCCTCATCGGTAGCCAGTAGCGAAGACTCGGAGAGTGCTTCTGATTGTAAGCTTCAGTCTCCACGCATCGTTTGGCCCAGCTAACAATACAGTCGGAGATGGCGATAGTGATTCGGAAGGATCAGGCTCATTCGACGGTGAAGACGATGAAGAAGGAGAAGATTGGGATGAACTCGAGGCAAAAGCTAAACGAGGTAAGCTGGCCACAATGCTACACGTAGTGAGCTCAGCTGACGGAATAGCTGATGAACGACGAAAAGAAGGTGGGGGCGATGATTCTGATGATGGGGGCAAGAAGAAGAAGAGGAGGTGAACGGGCATGTGCATAGATATGGAATTGTTGTAGGAATAAGAGAGTACATGGGTCGTATACTATGAGTAGATGTGTCGATGAGTGATGAGGGTGACATGCACCTGTAGTTTTAGAGGATGATCACATTCGCTGGCGAGATTCGCCGCAATCACAAATCGACTTCTGATTTGAAGGTCACGAAAAGGCGGACCGCTTGCATCGTGTAAGAGCTATCAGGAGAATGCATCGCTTGTACTTGTTCCTCTGTTCCTTCGATGCGCGCCCTTGTCCTTCTAGCCACTGTATAGTTTCGTAGCACACACTTGGCTAATTGTGTTTCCAAGTACTATTTGTGAAACTATGAGCACAGACATTTTCCCACGGTCGATCTGCTCGCGACGCGTCCTGAACATGACTAGACGGGTTGATTTCTTTCATGTCGCTGTATACCTTACCTATCTAGAAAGATGCCTGGAAAAGAGACAGCAAGACAGCACCGCGCCCTAGCGCAGGATCAATACAAGCGCGGTCAGTATATGGAAGCAATGCAATCAGCAGATAAGGTATGCCGTTCCCTCATGATTGGCTGAAAGCTGACTATAGGCGCTGGCGCTCGGATTTCTCGATATTAGTGTTTATGACATTAAAGCTGCGGCGCTGAACAAGCTTGTCGAACCGGAAGATGGGCCTTGGAGGGATTTAGGAATCGAGACAATCAAGATCATGTGCCAAAAGTGGCCGGAAAATTGGCGAGTGAGTTTCCACCTTCCTCAGACATCTCCCTCTATTCATTATTCGTATTTGTTACAGGACAGGAGTCAGGCCGAGGAGTAAACGGCGGGATGGGAGAATAGGTGGAGAACACAGGAGATACATCGGTTGAATGATCCGCATTCGCGCTCATCCCCACTCTACTCCTCCCAAGAACCGTCGCCTGTCCATCCTTTCACTTTTCCTTTCCCTCACAAGTGATCAGCACAGCAGTCCGAAGGTATAATTTGTGCTTGAAGGATGGTTCAAGGTGCTATAGGAATAATGTGTTCAGACTGAAATGTCCTTACCAATGCTACCCCGCCCCCCTCCCCCTCCCCTCCTCTCGACGAGTGATGAGAATAGTGAATCGGAGTAGAGTATGCTTTGTTTGAGGGGTTAAGGGTAGCTGCCATGCTGTAATGATATTATGCGGAAAAACTCTCTTACCAAATCCTCGCCCTCCCCCCCGTCCCGACCGTTTTTACATGCGCTGACGTAGAAGCCTTTTTACCGAAAAGCGGAGCATTTGCGACTCCGCGGATCTTTGACTCTTGCCTCCTCCGCGATCACTCGCTCGCTTGAGCTCGCCGAGAACGGTAGCCACGACCTGATCAAACGCAAACAAACGGAAATTGAAGGTTTGCGAGAAATCGCGCAAATTGAAAAGGAACGACGGGTTTTGATGGCAAGCAGGAGAGACAAACAAAGTCTGATGCAAGCTCAGCGGATTGAGGCGAAGAAAACACAGGATTTTACGCATCTTCTGTCGCCGGACATCTTGAATTTAGTCGTCGATCATCTCATCGTTGACAATCCCAGCATCGCTTGTAGGATCGGAGCTGTCAGGCGGAGCTGGCGAAGCTGGATGCTGGCTCGTCCTGGAGCCTGGCAGAACTTGGAACTGGGAGGGAAACGTCCACTCGAAAAGGCTAAAGTCTTCACCGACCGTGGGGGTGGCATCTTCCGCTCGCTCAATATCCTTCAAACTTTCCCCTCTCTACTTGAGATTCCACTCGCTGAGATCCTGAACGGGCACGTGGGGAAAATCAAGCGATTAGTCTTCATCCGGCATCCCTCCGATTTCGTAACACAGCTCGCCGGACAGTTCAATTCACTCGAAGAAATCATGGAATTACCTTCACACCACCCGAAAATACGCCAGAATGTTCAAACATCTGGTAATCAAATGGATACTGGAGTAGACCGAGGGCTTAAGACCACGAATTCAAGCCTCAAAACTATCACACTCATCGATGGCCAGGTTAGTTTATCATCCGATTCGGTGGTATCTAGGAGAATACAGTCTTTCACCATGCGCTACGGCTCTATCAGGTCGGCGGGCGAATCTCTTATTCCGATGGCTCAATTTATGCCGGATCTAGAAAACATCACGTTAGAGAACGTATCCTTTTCCTCCACTGGTCTTCCGCTTGGCGAGACCGAAGCTACACTTGATCGTTTGAGGCGCTTCAGCGTCTCAAGAACACCCCTCGAAGCTCCGGATCCGACCAGCGTTATCTTCAGTTTTTTCGATAAAGTGAACACGCCAAATCTCCAACATTTGCGTGTCTGGCGTTATACACAAGACCTGTCCTTGCTCTTTCGCTCGCCCGGACTAGCTCCCTCCCTGTCTCGATTGCAGGGGCTCGACATCGGGCACACGACTGTCAATGAGGCCGCCCTGTTGATTAATTTCAAGAATATGCCTGAACTTCGCTTTCTGAATGTTTCGTGTACCGCCCTCGGCGACACATTCATTCAGGGCATCACGCACCGAGGCGATGGGAAAGATCTCCTGCCCAATCTCACGGCATTATCAATCGCCGCGCTCGACATCACGTCACTTGCGCTCCGCGATCTTGCGGTGTCGCGACTACCCAAGTCGTCGAAGATTCATCTTGTCCAACCGACCCAATCCGGACCAGCGAGATCGCAGGCTTTTCGACCTCTACCCTCAGCTTCAAGACGGTCCAGTCAGCGTCCATCGGATCCAACCTCGATAGCGGTGATCGCTTCCATCCCTGAACCAACCCGGAAGGCGCCCAATCGATTTCTGAGATGGCTGTGCGTCGATCACTGCGACACAATTGATCACCAATTGATCGAGTATCTCCGAACCAAAATCATGTTTGTTTCAGCTGGGAAAGTACGGAATGAGGATAGAATCAGGGGTCTCGGGCGATATCGATGGAATCTAAACTACTTCGACAG
Organism: Vishniacozyma victoriae; assembly: GCA_017654735.1. NCBI lineage: Eukaryota > Fungi > Basidiomycota > Tremellomycetes > Tremellales > Bulleribasidiaceae > Vishniacozyma > Vishniacozyma victoriae. Next base: position 4,502,963 of record JADPYG010000088.1, read on the forward strand.
CTGCCTTGCACATGATCCGAAAGAGAGATGTAAGCTGGTGGCTATCCCAGGTAAGTCACTCGTTGAGCCCAGTCTCTGCGTTCCTGATCTTCCTCTCTGAGTTATCGTCATCCTCAGCCCCCTTCTCACCTGTGCTTTCATTCTCCCCATCCTTCCCGTCGGACCGTCAGCTCCTTGCTTCCCTTCCTCGAACTCTTTCCGTATTTCTCTACCTGCCCTCTGTCTCTTTGGTGGCCCTTTTTCTTCCATCTTTTCTGATTGACGACTTCAAAGAGTGCCGCTGCTAATGTTAGGAACGCGCGATGGCTACGAGATCCACCACACATGTGGAAAATATGATCATCAAGATCAATCACCTCGAGAAGCACAAGAGAATATTTGGGAGAGTCAGTGGGACCCGAGTTCAGGTCAGGACGCAGAAAACGATGTCGGGCAGAAACGTATGTTGCCATCTGACGCTTCTGGATTCAGCGGGAGAGCGAAGAAGGTGAAAGGAAAGGGGAGGATCAGTATTGGAACGGATGGGAGCCTGAGTGGATTCTAGCGGGATGTTGTTGTACATATATAGGATGAGTGCCTTGGCGGCACAAAATCAACGATTCCGCTTCAGCTCCACAATTGTTGTGTCTGACATTTGATTGCTCATTCATCATCTCACTAGCTCACCTCTTTTCCCGACCCTCAACCATTAGTGGCATTACCAGATTGGAAGGCGGGATGGCTCCGTTCAAGTTAGGGACTGATTTTGGTAACAGCAGCAAGCAGGAATTCACTATATGTGACATACTTTGGCTGCGTGTGACTGACCCCAACATTTGATTTCCTTCTCGCTGGACCCTTAGTCCAGCTTACCGTATGTATATTCACATAGTAAGTATAGTCACATAGTAAGTATAGTCACATAGTAAGTATAGTCACATAGTAAGTAGAAGTGCTATACTGCCAAACGTCACTCTTCTTACTCGGAGTTTAGCTCCTCATATCTATTCAGAGTCCCCAACTACTCGCATTGACATCTCGAAATCCCCTTCGATCAATATTCCTTCGCGCAATCTCTGCTTCGAGGTGTTCGGCTGTGCTCAGTCAATCCCTCCTGTGCCACCCATATATACATTTAGAGATGGAATCATGCCCATCAAACTCGAGCTTTTGGACCCGAGAGTCGTCCGTCTGAGATACCTAAGTGGAATGAGGAAAATGCAGGTTCAAAAGCTCGCCTGTCTATGCATGGTGTGGTAATACATATGATAATCGTCTAATGTCCCTCTTTCAAACACCGTCGGACAAGGAGTGGTCAATTCCTTCTCAATCTACATATCTAGGCCCTCCAATTCGCTCCGCTCATCTGACTGTGGCCTTTCGACCAGTAGTCGCTGAACGATCAAGTCAGCTACTGCTAGCCCAGCTAACCATCAGCGAGATCCATAGCGCAAGCCAAGATGAGAGCTTACTCAATGGAATCTCATTCCCTTGGAACCCATCGGGATATGCGACCGGTGGAATATCAGGCGATGTAAATACTTGATCATCCCACACTCCATAATGTTTTATTCCTAATGCTCTTGAGGTGAATTCGTAATCTTCTGCGAATCCGCCTGGGTAGAAGAATTCGATAACGGTACTGCGAGGGTTTTGCGTGTTCATCCATAGTAAATGGGTTAGACCGTTTCCGTGAACTCCCATCATTATCTATTGATCAGCTTGAAACGCCACGGTAATTTTCGGTGTAGCTTACTGTTGTTCTTGCTGCTAATCTGATCTGCTCGTCTCGCGATAGCTTATCCATAGAAACAATGTTGATCTTCCATTAGCCCCGCAGTTCGTATGAGCTTTTGAACTTACCTCCCATCCGTACTTCTTTTCCAGCTGATTTAGCTCGTGGACCAAACTATCGTGTCCCTTCGGCAACAGCATTCGTCGACCCCATTCTTGCCTTGAAACATAGGTAATGACAGGTTTACCGGCCTTCTCCTGCTTGACTGCGTTCTGATGATTCAACCTCTGCTCCTGCTCCTCTTCCAACTCCCCTTCCTCAGCTTCTAGAGCAATCAAATCAATTTCAGGTGTATCTTCTTCCTCATGTCCAACACCCATAATTTCGTCAATTGTCGATGTTGAACTAGCACCAACAAACTCCAGTAAAGCTTTACGGATAGGTGTCCACCAGTACCGGCTTGCCTTTAATGTGACAGCCTCCGAAGCTGTACGCCATGTCTGTTGGAATACTGGGCCTCGGAATGCTGCTGCTCTGTCGGCAAAGATGACTCTATCATAAACGAATGCTCGAGCTGTATCGACTCGATCGGCGAAGTCGGATTCGTACTCGTAAGACATGGATGGGAAGATTGCTCGAGATAGGAAAGAGTTCATTTTGGCGTAATCGTTCCATTTCCCAGCGGGTACGTTAGGGAAGACCATACGTGTCGGCGAGGGGAGTTTGGTCATTCCGTTGTGGTTGATACTAGGGTCGAGAGAGGCGTATGTACGCCATAGACCTACTAGTAGCTCTGCTGCGAAACTGGAATTAGCTAAGATTTGGTGTAATGTAATTAGCTCACTGGTAGTAGTGATCCAGGAATTGAGGTGGGTCGTTGATCAGGAAAGTCGCGCCTGAGACTATACTGGCCGAGTCTCCCCACAGCTTCCTAGCTTCACTGGGGAAGATGATCCTCATATCGTTCTCGGTTGGTTCACTACTGATCAGCTAGATCTAGGACTTCAAGCAGCTGACTTACCGTCCCTGTATCGACTCCTCGTCATTCCAGATCTCTTTACCCGTACTCGTCATCATTCTTAGCAGAGGGATAGAAGATGGGTTATCCGTGACCAAGAACCAAGTCCCGTTGAACAGGTACATTGAATCAAATACCGTCCACCCTACGAGTCAGCTCCACCCTCTATGCTCGTATCCTCAAACGTACCAGGAGCGTGAGCCATGACCTGTGTACGTGCTGGTCCTTCTTTCCCCCAGCGTAGCTTCGAATCCGACATACTCGTCACCACCTTCCCCTTCTGAACCACTGGATCCGCCTCATCCTCATCCCCTAACCACGATTCACGCTGCGGACGCGTCCATTCCTCCTTCCCACGCCCATAGCCCAGCTTCAAATTAGGAAGGTAGTCTGATTTCGGTGACTCCGTTAATCGCACTGATAAATCGAATTGTAGGAATAGTCCCAAGATGACCGTGAGGATAATCACGAGTAAAATCTCGCGACGCGTGGGATGGATCGACATCCCTTGTAATTGATGTTTTTGTATGGGTATTTGGAGCTTGAAATGTAGTAGTTGATTGAGATGATTGAGATATGAATAGCCGTATAGTCGTGACAAGTGGTCGTCAAAGGTAGAAAGAAGCGATAAAAAAGAGTAGATTGATGACGAAGAGTGAAAATGCGGTGAGAGCGAGGAAGGGATTCACGCGTCGAAGTAATGTCTAATGTTCTGATTGATTTGAAGGGTGTTGTAGATTGTAATTATTGGTTGCCAAGACCTATGAAAGGTAGATTAGGGACTGCGAGTGGATAGATATGCTACAGTGTACTCTACAGTTGCCAAAGTACTCCCCGGCATCACCATAACCCACCCCATCACTGTTCTCTGAAAAAGAAGGAGACAGGCACACGACTCCTCAGGGAAAGATCAGCCCGAGACATCATCATCGCCTCTAGGCAGCACCAGAGCGCGCTGCAGCTGCCAGAGGCATGCTCCCACCACAGCCCTAGATATGTCGTACAATAGCATAGACACATGCATGTGGCAAGAAAATACACGACAACTTCCCTAACCCCCAAATCCGATCGACACTATCACCACATACGTACTTAGCCCTGCCGGATGCCTGCAAGGGACTCAAAGATATGTCCTAAGCTTTCAAATAACTAGCAGGGACTAGGCCCCTCTTTCCACTCCCATCTTCACAAGTCCACCCTACACATCAGCTAGTATCGCAAAAGCAACATGTAGCTTACAATCATCCGAAGTCTTTTCAATGACATTTACAACCTGACCAGACTGAACACTTAGATCACCAGAGTCCGCACCTGCATAGTCGTAGATTGCAGTTGCTTGACCTGACGATACGTTGACTTGGGTCGTTTGGACGACTCTGCGGGTTGGGGGGTTTGAAATTGTCGTTGTTCTCTGGGTCATTGTTGCTGTTGGCGAGGTTGCTATCTGTCAGTGCCTGTGCCTTCTCGATATCCTTTGGGTAGAGAGATAAGAACGTACGGCTTTGTGTCTCCTGCTGTTGCTGTTGCTGCTGTCCACCACCCAATCCAGATTGAGCACTTCTTATCATCCCCTGAGCCCCAGCCCTTCCTAACGCATCCATAGCCTGTTGATTATTCGCCAACATCCCTAATCCCTTCCTAGCCCCACTCGACCCAATTTTCAATCCACTCATGACCATCCTAGTGGCCATATCTGGTTTCTCATAATTCCCATTCTGACCGGGAGGGGGAGACTGGATAGGAGGTGGCCGGGAATTAGATGCCGGTGCGGGTGGTGGGAGGGTTCTACCACCTGATGCTGTTCGGACTGGAGCCGGAGGGGATGTGGGTGAGGGGTAGGCTTGTCTTGATGAATTACCTCCACCACCTTGGAGGAGATGGGGGCGGGAAGCAAAGTACTCGTCTAGGAGGGAGAAGAATCCTTCCTGAAATGTTAGTATCTCGCGGTGTCTGCCAATTGATCACTGACTTTGTCTAACAAAAGTCAGTATTAGATCTCAGAGTAGATAAGATACTCACCCTGGTAGCTGAGATTACTGAACATATTAGTGTATGGAATGGTATAAGTATGAGATAAGGTAGAGTGACCTGTTGATGATCCTATCGACCGAACACCGCCGTGCCTGATGATACTTGGCACAGTCACGGGGCACTCTAGTCCCCACTCAAGGCATCATTCATATACTTGCGCAACCAGGAGCAGCCAGGCCATCGAGATGCATATCTAATTCTATGCTGTACTCGCTACCAATTCTATTTCTACGCTTACTCGGTCTTTGCGCCCAAAACACGCAGAGTCCTATCCATACCACCAACAACAATCTCGCTTCCCAATTTCCCAAATCTAGCTCCAGTCAATTCACCGGCATTCTCTTCAAATTTAAGCAGCTCGTCCCAAGTCTTGTTCTTGTATACTCGTAGATCCGTTCCAGCGACCGAAAGGAATTGAGCAGAAGTATCGAATCGGACTTCTGAAATGACATTTTCACTTGGTAGAGCCCAAGAGTTGAGGACAGACAATTTTCGGAGATCGATAATGTTGACTGTTGGGTCTGTTTTAGAGGCTGTGGCGAGGTAGTAACCGTTTTCAGAGAATGAGAGGGAAGTGACGGGGGAGCTGTGCGATTGAAGGCTGGCAGCGAGAGATGAAGGGTCTCGGGCATCCCAGACTCGAACAGTCCCCTCCTTGGTACCACCTCCGTGGAGGATACCATCGGGGTGGACGCTGAATGACGAGTAGGCAAATGATCCCTCGTCTCCGGCGATGGGCTGGTAGGTGTAGACCTCTTTGCCCTCGGCAATATCGTATAGCGACCAAGTCGAGTCGGCGGAAGCGGCCGAGACGAATGCCTTGGAAGGGTGAACGGCAAGACCAGTGATCTCTCCCTTGTGGTTGTCAAACTTGGATCGAGCAGCCCATTTTCCGTCCGTCTCTCCCCAGATCCTAACAGTCTTGTCGGCACTCGCACTGACTGCCAACCTGTCCTGACCATCCTTCTCGATAAATGCGACATCCGTGACGGGCTTGGTGTGACCCTTGAGTGTTCCGAGTACTTTCTTGGCTTCGAGGCCGTAGACCTGAACAGCCTTGTCGGCTCCACCGGAAACGACAACATTTCCGTCGGCTGCGACATCGAGAGCAGTGATTCCAGCGGGTTTGGTAGCGTGCATGGAAGGTTCGTGGCTGATTTGAGTGTATCCCTTGACAGCCTCGGCATCGGCATAACCAGGTGCGGGCTTTCTCTTCTTTCGGACGGACGATAGGCTGTCGTCAGTACAAGCCGAATCAAACTAGATGAGTACATACCTGGCGTTGGTGTCGTTCAAAATGGCCTCGACAGCAGATCCAATGGCAGAAGTAGCTCCCATGTCGACATCCTCAGCGGTATCCTGGGCTTGGGGAGCGAGGCCAATAGAGCTCTGAATAGAGTTCAATGCCCTGTATATCAGCTTGCATCTCGTTCACGGAAATAATGAGCTCACTCCCGAGCCTCATCCCTCTCCTTCATGAGCCTAGCGATCACCCTCGTAGCGGCATCCTCCCGGTAAAGAGCATTGGCCAATTCTTGTCTGTACATGTCAGCTAAGAATTCTCTCTCCATTTCGTTGACTTACCTAGAGCTCTGGAAAGCCTTTTTGATCTCCAAAGACTCCAGCATGATGGCATCATACTCCGACTGGAGAGAAGTCAACAAAGCTGGAATGGAAGTCTGATTTGCCGGTCTAGGAGGTAGAGTGGATGGTTCTGTTTATGAGCGTTGTTCCTGAGATTGTTGTATATTGACGTACTAGCAACAACATCGATCAAGTCTTCTTTGGTCAATGCCTCTCCTGAGATTGGGTCGGTTCCGTTCTGCTCGACATATCGCTCAATTAGAGCTTTTTCGTATACTGTTCCTGATGTCCTAGAGACAACAGGAGCGGTAGGGGGTGAACCCGAGACTGGATGTTAGCTTTTCTTTCTAGCTACCAGACTTCTCCATCTATTTCCAATTCATGTCTGTACATTCCTATGTCCCTCGTATGATCCGAAGTATGTGAATGACTTACTAGCACAGAAGAACATGCTGTATAGGGGTTGGATGGTATACAATAGTTAGTCTGAACTAAAGGTAAAGGGTTGAGGGATACAGGATGGAGAACTGATAACGTGGCTATGACATGGAAATGCCACGTCACATTGATTCAACCCGGTCTGACTCTACTTGCTACTAAATGTAACATTCAACTACTCGAGTCAATAGTCTTGTACTTCTACCTTTTCTTTACCCGTTTCCTGTATCACCATGGACATCAAGACGTACATTTCCGATAATCTTGTCCGGATCCTAGGCTCAGCGGACAGCTTCATGGTCGACTATGTCGAGCAATTAGCTACGACGTCCAAGACCACTGCCGATTTGTATCGCGCCTTGGTCAGTAACGGAGTTGCCGAGGGACCGGATTCTCAATCCTTCGCCAGTCAACTTCATTCGCTCGTACCGCGCAAGACTAAGGTTAAAACCTCAAAGCCCTCGACATCAGTGGCCGCTCAGAAGTTCGCATTGTTGACCGAAGACGACGCTGCGCCTCGTCGCGAGAAGAAGAGGTCCAAGGTGAAGGGAAAGGAGAACGACAAGGCAGGTGGAAAGGTCAAGCTGGAGCGGTCTTCAAGGAAGAGGGATACCGAAGGCGCTTGGGATGACGCACCAGAGGATTTGGAGGAGGATGAAGTGGATGTAAAGAGGGCTAGGTTCGAGTCGCCACCCCGCGACGAAAGATCGCCCGAGCCCGTGGAAACAGAGGAGGAGAGGCGGGAACGCGAAGCTGAAGAGGACCGCAGAGAGCGTGACGCGTTTGCCGAGCGAATGCGGGCAAAGGACGGTGACCGAACGAAGGGCCTCGTCACGGATCGAACGACACGAGGCGAGGGAGGACTAGAAGCTGAGCGCCGAGCTCACCTGGCCGATGACAAGGAAGCCAGGAAAGCGGCAATGGACGACATCCGTCAACATTCTCGACGAGCGTACCTTTCCAAACGAGAGGAACAGCAGCTGGACCTGCTCAAGATCGAGATTCAAGATGAGAAACTATTGTTTCGTGATCAGAAAATGTCGAAACGAGAAGTGACCGAGTTCGAACGCAAACAGGAGTTGATCCGAATCATGGAAGCTCGTCGCAAGATTGACGATGGGATGGACGGATACATGCTTCCCGACGACTACATCACCGAGCAAGGAAAGATGGACAAGAAGAAACGCCAAAACGCCCTCTACGCTCGATATACGGAAAACAAGCCTGCCGACGGGCAATTCGTTACCGACACCGACCAGTGGGAAGACCGTCAGCGAGAAGCTGCCAGTTTGAGGACGGGAGCAATGGACAAGGAGTTTATCGAGGAGGAATACGAATATGTGTTTGACGATGCACAAAAGATCGAATTCTTGCAAGACGAGCGGATGGGAGGGACTTTGACGAAGGACGCCCAGGAGATGATGGCCCGAATCGACGAGCTCGAGAAGAAGGGTAAGTCTCTCACATCCAGTTGTAGTACCTAGCTAACTATCAGCCATGTCTATCCAGGAAGTCCGAAACTCTCTACCCGTTTTCGAACACCGCGACGATCTACTACAAGCCATATTTGATCATCCGGTCCTCATCGTTTCCGCCGAGACTGGATCCGGCAAAACCACCCAGATTCCCCAATACCTCCACGAAGCAGGCTTCACCAAGAACGGCATGAAAGTCGGATGTACCCAACCTCGTCGAGTCGCTGCCATGTCAGTCGCTGCTCGAGTCTCGGAGGAGATGGGCTGCAGGCTAGGTCAAGAAGTTGGATACTCGATTCGATTCGAGGATATGACTTCCGACAAGACGGTCATCAAGTACATGACGGATGGTATGCTCTTGCGAGAGTTCATGACGGATCCTGAGCTGTCGACCTACTCGGCTCTAGTCATTGACGAAGCGCACGAGCGTACTCTAAGTACAGATATCCTATTTGGTCTGGTCAAGGTGAGTTTCCCCCGAGCCAAGGGTCCGGTAAAAGCTGACATTCAGGATATTGTACGTGCCCGACCAGACTTCCGCCTCATCATCTCCTCGGCGACACTCAATGCCCAAAAATTTGCCGAATTCTTTGACGAGGCTCCTGTTTACGATGGTAAGTCTCAACGTTGGACCCCCGCGGTATAAAATCATTAATATTTTCAGTGCCCGGTCGACGTTTCCCTGTCGACATGTTCTACACCCAACAGCCGGAAGCAAGTTACACCCACGCCGCCGTCACTACGATTCTCCAAATCCATACCACTCAACCCAAAGGCGATATCCTCCTTTTCCTCACTGGTCAAGATGAAATCGAGACATGTGAAGAGAATCTCAAAGAGACCATGTTTGCACTCGGCGACAAGGTACCCGATTTGATCATTGCGCCAATCTACGCCAACTTGCCGAGTGAATTGCAATCCAAGATTTTCGAGCCAACACCCGAAGGATCAAGAAAGGTCGTTTTAGCTACCAACATTGCCGAAACTTCAATCACTATCGACGGAGTCGTCTACGTCATCGATCCCGGATTCGTCAAGCAAAACAACTTCAACCCCAAGACCGGAATGTCGTCCCTGGTCGTCGAACCCATCTCCCGAGCGTCGGCCAATCAACGAGCTGGTCGAGCTGGTCGTGTAGGTCCTGGAAAAGCTTTCAGGCTATACACGAAATGGGCATACAACAACGAGCTGCTAGAGGACACGATCCCCGAGATTCAGAGGACGAATCTGGCCATGGTCGTGTTGATGTTGAAATCATTAGGAATCAATGATGTTTTGAACTTTGATTTCTTGGATCGACCACCGGCAGATACGATCATGCGGTCTTTCGAGATGTTGTATGCGCTTGGAGCTTTGAATCATAAGGGTGAATTGACACGTCTGGGACGTAGGATGGCAGAGTTTCCTGTGGACCCAATGTTGTCAAAGGCAATTATCAACTCGGAAGTCTTCAAGTGTACACACGAGGTAAGTCGATCTTTAGTCCTACTTTTGCATTGATGCTGACTTGCAGGTTCTGACGATTATTTCAATGTTGCAGGAATCCGGCTCGCTACTCTACCGACCCAAGGACAAGAAGGTTCACGCCGAACAAGCTCACAAGACGTTCGTCAAACCGGGCGGAGATCACTTTACCCTTCTCAACATATTCGAACAGTGGTCTGAAGCAGGTTATTCTCAACAATGGTGTATGGAGAATTTCGTTCAATTTAAATCAATCTCTCGAGTCCGCGATATCCGAGATCAGCTTGCCCAATTGTGCGATCGAGTCGAAGTCATCATTGAAAGTACGCCCAATGATGTTGTACCCGTTCAGAAAGCAATGACTGCTGGATACTTCTACAATACCGCCCGAATCGACAAGGGAGGTGGATACAGGACGACAAAGAATAATCATACGGTCTACATGCACCCTTCATCGGGTCTTATCGGAATGCAGCCCCCACCTCGATTTATCCTGTACTACGAACTCGTCCTCACGTCTAAGGAATATATGCGACAATGTATGCCAATCGAAGGAAGTTGGTTGTCAGAGTGTAAGTCTTTCTCATATTCCCATTTGGACTCAATGCTAATAAACAGTGGCTCCACATTACTTCAACAAGAAAGAAATCGATCAGATTATGGGAAGCGCAAGTAAAGTCAAGATGCCCAATGAGCGTGTTGCTCAGCCGAAGGTAGGGCCGCCTGTTCAGTAGTGGATATGTGGCGTGATGAGGTGTGTAGGTTCGGGACCTCATGTAGTATCCTTTGGAAGTTTGTTTGTATATTTCTCGTAGTGTGCCATACCCTACGTAGTGTATTTTTGTGACAGTATCATGCATAGCGACCAGAAGCCCATCGATCATTAGCACATCGTGAGAAGCTGATAAGTACCGTTCCGCCGTATACGTTCCATCATACTCTGCTATCATACTTACCGTCCCCTCCAGGTCGATTTGAATTTGAAGAGTAGAATATCGATTACGACAGACTGAAACGCCAGTGTGTATCTTGACACGGATGCGACCCAATTTGGTTCCATCCATAATGATGGACGTATCGGCGAGTGCACGTCCTCTCTATTATGAGTGTTGTGTCGAGCTCAAATCGGTATCTGCACGGCTGAAACAGTAGTCTTGCGCATCTGAAAAGAGTGAGCTCGTCCAAGCGTCACCGTCTCGAAGTCGTCAACGTCGTGACAAATGGGGTGCATCGATCAGTAATGGAGATCATCACTATAAAGCTTCGTCACTTCTGCTCATTCCTTCATATCTTCACTACTTCATCAAACGTGCTCTACTGCTTGTCCTTGATGGGAACATCCTTTCCGGTGACCTATGAATTAGCTTATTCGATCTGAGGCTCAAGCAGTTTACCTTCTTGAATGCAGACCTGATACCATCAGAGATCTTCTCGGTTGTTCCACCGCTCTGCTTGTGTCCAGCCTTGCCGAGGATGGAGTCAACACCCTTATCTATCTATCAGTATACACTCGGCGTCATGTTTAGAAAGATGGGGTGACTAACCTAGAGCATCCTGCTGTCCGGTAGCTCCGGTGTTTCCAGTAGTGTTTTGTCCGTTTAGTCCTTGCATTATTGTGATGTTATTAGATGATTGATGGAATGTAGAAAGAGCGTGAGAACGGTTCTATAGTATTTATAACCTTAATATCCGACGATCACTCTGTTAATCTGCGCCACATTGAATTCACTAAATTCATCATGATGTCATCGCTATACGTAATCCGCAGCTATCCCGTTCTCACTTTACTCTCTCTCTCTCTCCGTCCCGGTCCTAGAACACGGCATGCCCTGGCTAGATATGAACGTGATCACGATAGTGATATGGCGTATTGGAGACTGCAAGCAAAACGCAAATGCGGCAACTTCGACATCATTGCCGCTATTCGCTAATTGTTGCAGCGAAATGAATGAGCTGCAGTACCGCTGCAACATCAGTCTACCGTCGATGAAGCTCAACCAATTGTCAAGCATTTGCTTGACAGAAAGCAAAGTGATCATCAAGCATTGTCCATGCATATCATCAATCTATCACATCATCGCATACACAAGGTCTCGATCGTATCGAGCATCCTTCGACGAAAACTCTCGTCCACTAGCTATACTAGCTCGTCTCTTTCCATACTAATCTCCTCTCCTACGACGCATTATGCGACGTGACACTCCATTCCGATACGGGAACACTTGGAGGAGAGACGAAGTCGCTAGCTGCCATGCCGTCCCACTGGGGGTTCAAGAGGACTTGCAAGCTGAGATCGGATCCGCCCTCAGTCTCGATGACAAGGACAGTAACACCCTCGTTGGAAGGGTTGACGGCGTACTCACCCCCGGTTGGGATGGGAGGGTCTTGTGGCATAGGGTCGGCGGTCATCGTACTGAAAACCACGCCTGATGGGGCGTTCAAGATGGATGCCTGGAGGGTTTTACCGTTCAAAGTGAGGGTTGCGGTCGTTCCGTCCAAGGCTATGTTGGTGGCGTTGGTGTGGGCTCGCCATTGGATGTTGGTTCCGGCTGCGACACCCGAGATATCGTCCTGGACTAGGATCTGTTTTCGGCCATTCAAGAATCGGATACCTCGTCGAATGGAGCTGGTTCTGATTTGTTAGCTGGCTCTGATAAAAGGTATAGGTGACTTACCCGTTGTACGCAGAAGTCATGTCTGTCGAGAAGAAGGCAGTGTCGTTATCCTCCACGTTGAAGCTGGGTGCAGCACCCTGCAGGGTTCCGGTAGAACCGAACTGAGCAGTTGGCTCAGCGTTGACATTCTGGTTGGAGTAGTTGATCAAGATCGTGTTCTGACCCTCGGTCCTCTTTCGGTAGTATAGCCATCGTTGCGAGTCTTGAGCCTCCGACGAGAAGTAACCTGGCGAGAGGTACTGTGCGGATCCAAGTTCACCGAACCACCTTTCTCCCATGGCGTCAACGACAAAATCTCCAATATCGAGATCACCGTGAGTTTGATGTCCGGTAAGTTCTCCAGACTTCATGGCCCAGTATGAACCATCTAGATCACTCCATGAAGATCGAGCTGCGGACCATTCATCGGTAGTGTTGGGGTAGTAGTTGTCGAGAGCCATACCGTCCCACCATGTACCAGTGATGGCTGGGTCGTACCAGAACATCGACCATGGTTCGGGAGAATCGTATCGGTCTCGCTGGTAGAGTGCGTATCGTGGCTCGTTGAAAACAGTAGACCAGAGAAGAAGAGAGTTGGCGGTAGCAGAGAACTTGTTGGGTCCGTGGTCACCATAGTTGAATAGAGAAGTCATTCCCTGGACAGACATGTGGAAATCGTTGGTAAGCTTGAAGCCCGGGTTGGCAGTCGATAGTCCCGAGTCGTCTCCGTAGGCACTGATTAAGGCAGAGACCATCTCGGCGGCTCCTGTGGTACCAAAGTACCAGTAGTTGGCGGTCTCGGACCATGTACCATCACCCTGAGCACCTTGGAAACAGTTGGCCTTTGCGTTTGGAACGGTCAACTCGAGAATCCTCGAGGCAGAGCCGGTGGTATCGTCGTCGAGAATTGCGAGGGCGGCCATGGTCAAACCAGCATTGTTGACACAGTTCCAGTTACCGTTGACAATATTTGGAACACCAGTCCACCAGACGTATCCACCGTCTTGTCCAGCGGCATTGTTCTCCAAAGCGTTGAGACCGTAGGTGAGACCGTAGGTGACGATAGCGTTTCGGATCATGGTCTTTTGGTCATCATTCCAGTAGTCGTGTAGCCAGTCGTATCCGATGGCAAACGCAGCGCAGAATTCTCCAATATCGAGGAAATGTTTCGAGTTCCATCGGTCGTTGGCGTTTGCGTTTCCGAAATCTACAGACTCATCGTTCCCGGCGGCGGCCTGTCATTAGTCTGGTTCACAAGTCCGTTGATAAGGATCTTACGTTTAGCTCTCGGTAGACACGGTCGGCGTATCGAGTCTCGTTAGTGACCTTGTATGCGTATGCCCACTGCTTGACCCTGACCTTGATCTCTCGGGCGACATCGAGGACACCAGATCCATCAAGACCTCCGTCAATGTTGTAAGGAACAGTATCATTGAGGATTATAGCAGAGGCGTTGTTGACGATAGTCTCGTTCCAGAACTGGAAGTAAGGGTCGTTTACGATCAAACCGCTGTTGAGAGCATCCCACTTGTACTGGGGAGCACCGAGTCGGGGGTGAGGTCGGATGTTGGAGGAGCTAGGGGTGAAGGTGTCTGCGGGCCACGAGTTGCCTGATCCTGAAGCGGTAGGTGCGGCGTATCCAGCGGTTCCGGTCTAACATGAGCTTTGACAATATGTAATGAGATGGACTTACTCCGGTGGGGTAAACGGGAAGCATCCATTCAGAATCGGTGGCGATAGCAAGGTATCGGTTCTCGTTGGTGGCGGTAAGAGCTTCCGAGTTGACGTTGCTTACACCGCTTGGTGCACCAGCATTACCGTTTCCGCTTGCGTTGTCTGCAGCTGATTTGGATCCACCGGAAGAGCTGTCGCTTGACGATCTCGAGCCAAGGACACCACCGAGCACAGCTCCGATGATGACTAGCAAGGCGACGATTACACCGATGATGATCCACATCTTCTTGCGGCTTTTCTTTTGGGGTTGCTCGAACCCTCTTGGGGATTGCGAGGCGTAGGGGTTACCAGATGACATGGGGTCTGCAGAGGCAAGTGGAACATGATTAGAATTGCGTTGGCCCATCATATCGGCGAGTAGGAAGGTGTTGACAAGAGGTGAAAGTAAGTCGAATTGTGAAGGAGATTGTTTAGATTGGCGTGTATAAAGGGATAGGGGTCGTTTCAAAGGAGGGAAGAATAGATCAGCAATCGTTCTATCGAGTACATGGTTGTAGACTTACAGTTGTCTTTGGGGTACGAGGGCTCATCGCTGTAGCCTCCATAGTTGCCATTGCCACCTCCTCCATTTCCATAGCTACCTCCGGCAGCATTGCCACCATTTCCATACGACTGCCCGTAGTTGGCATCGTAGTTGGTTTGGGGTACGTCCTGATATCTAGACATGATTGATTCGTGTTCGTTACAATTACCAAGCGTGTGTCGTCAAGGGAGTATAAAATAGGGAGAGACACAAAAGAGTGGATCGACTCTACAAAGCGCGTCTGTGTGAAGCGAGTGAGTTCTGTTTCGGCCAGATAATGTCGTCAAGACGTGTCGTACAAAGTTGTCGTATCGGACTATGTGTTGTCGATACGATCCGTGTACAAGGGGTGGGTGATGGTAAGATGATACCAAGGCAGAGTGAAAAAGACAGGATGCAGGATGCCAGGATAATCAGGACACAGGAATTCTACAAAAACATCTTGTTACCCTGAGATTTAAGCAGCGACGCGTTGCACAGCTTCCTCCTCTCTTCTCCCCTACGCCTCGCCTCTTTACACTGGTGAACTCTGGAGGGGGTCTGCATCACCCCCCTTGACCGAATCAAATTACAGGTTACAGGTTACAAACTCAAGCGAGCCAAGCTATTCACAGTGCATATTGGATCTTAATTAGATATCACCCTTCGATCATCCTATCGGCAGTTGAAACATGGTGGACTTGTATAGCACAGACGCGATAATCGGGTACTATATGCATACATGCTCTAACCTTACACAAGCGATGAGCCTTCTCTTCTATCCTCGTGGCTTTGTCACGTTCTCCGATTTCACCGCATAGATACAGCTACTGTAGTAGGCTGATGCATGATGCTCCACATTTCGGAACTACATGCTCGGCTAATCGGCTAAATCATATATCATCATTCCAAGAAAGCCGGACCATACTGCTTAGACTCAGATAGATCATTATGGACCAGCTCAAACTCAAAGACAAAGAGGACCCACTGAACTGGACAAGGGGAGAATTTGAGATTCCATCGGCGAAGGCATGTGGTTCTGAAGTCGGTATGCCTCGAATTAGAGCTGTATCGGTGGATCTAACAATCAGATGGTGAGGCGATCTACTTTTGTGGTAACTCTCTTGGCCTGCTCGCCAGAAAGGCAAGGCAGCATATGATAGAAGAGCTAGATGTATGGTCTAATGGGTGAGGCTCCTCGAACAGAGCGAGAATGCAAGCTGATGACAGCGCCGTAACGGGCCATTTCTCCCACCCCCACTCTCGTCCTTGGAAACATGTCGATGCGCCTCTTACACCCTTACTCGCCAAGGTCCTAGGAGCTCAAGAGGATGAGGTCGCACATACCTCCACCCTGACTTCGAATCTACATAATCTGTTTACTGCTTTCTACAGACCAACGGAGAAGAGGTGGAAGATCGTCATCGAGAAAGGCAGTTTCCCGAGTGATTGGGTGAGTCAGCTTGGCATGTCACGATGTTGAAGCTGATGTGTAGTATGCTGTACACTCGCATCCTAGATTGCATGACAAGGTCTTGAGTCAGGATCAGATCGATAATGCCATTATTGCCTTATCTCCCAGGGAAGGGGAAGATACCCTTCGAACCGAGGATATCATCCAAGTTCTCGAGGACAACAAGGATGAAGTGAGCTCTCGAGAACCGCACCTGGACAAAGCTAATGACCAGATCGCAATCGTATGGATGCCTCTCGTCCAATACTACACCGCTCAGTTGTTCGATATTGCCCCACTTGCTAAGAAATCCCACGAGATCGGAGCTTTGATTGGTCTGGATTTGGCCCATGGATCCGGTAATGTCGAGTGCAAGCTGGACGAATGGGAGGTTGACTTTGCCGTATGGTGTACATACAAGTGGGTCCTCCCATTGAATCGTGGTATGAGCTGATGGGTATAGATACCTAAACTCGGGCCCAGCAGGAATTGGTGGGATGTTTGTGCGACGTGGATTGGATCCAAAGGATCGAAGGTAAGCTGGACTGGACAGCCAAGTATACAGCTGACATCAGACTTGACGGATGGTGGGGTAACGATCCTTCCTCCCGATTCGAAATGTCGCCTACCTTCCGACCCACACCCGGCGCCAAATCCTTCCAACACTCTTGTACCCCTGTCTTCTCCTCCATACCTCTTCTCGCAACTCTTGAGTTGATCGAGAAAATCGGTTTCTCCAATATGGTAGCCAAAGGACGACAATTGACCGATACCCTCGAATCACTGCTCAAAGCGTCCAAATACCACGACAGGGGTGACCAGCAGGTCGGTTTCCGGATCATCACCCCTGCCGCACCTTGGCGCGGTAGTCAATTGTCGCTTTCTTTCACACCTCTTTCCCAAGGAGTTATGCCTAGGGTATTCAAGAGGATGCTCAAGAGGGGTCTAGTAGGGGATGAGCGACAGCCTAATGTCATTCGTCTTACGCCCGCTGTGTTGTACAACACGTTTGAAGAAGTTGGAAAGGCTGTTCAGATCCTAGAAGCGGCTTTGGAAGAGGAAGAGCGGGAAGGTAGCTCCGGAACGGAAGCTCAAAGGGATATAGTAGCTGGAGATTCGGGGCAGCTGTAAGATGGCCGTTGGATCTTGATTCTTTAAAGGTCCCTAGAATGTAACCCACATGCCTTCGTATACAACGAGAAATGCTACCATCCGAAATAATCGCATGCCAAGCTTACCCCTCGCCGTGTCCACCGCCTTTACTCCCTATATACCCCTCGGAAAAGGAAGCCGGAGTAAGGGGATGCTGACGATCATTTGTTTCGGTCAAATCCGGTCCGATCTTTTCCCCCACCCCCCTCCACTTGGCGACTGCTCATATAGAAGGACCTTTCTAACCCCCCTTGACTTACCCATATGATCACACGCCTTTAGCCAAGTTCATCCCTTTGCTTTGTCCTTTGTAGAGCTACATACTCCTTTACGTCCTCGGTTTAGTGAGTTGCAGAATATACTAGTTCTGGTGAGTCTAGGGGTGTTACCATGCGGTGTCTCCTTTATGCTGACGCAGCTTCTCGGCCATAACATCTTTGGGATAGTACAAGTATCACATCAATTCCATAGAAATCATACACTCTCCCCCCTAACATTACCAAAAATGTGGTACATTCCCATTCTTTTACCGCTACTTGCTTTGTCCAGTGCTTGGGAGTATGCCGTAAAGACACCACCACTCGATACCGACTGGACATATAAAGTTGGAACTTCCCCATGGCCCGAGTATCCCCGACCGCAACTTACAAGAGACCAATGGAAGAATTTGAATGGTCTATGGAGTTATCGAAACGCGGAAAGTCTAGATGAGATGAATAATCCACCAACCGGGGATCTCGGTCAGGGTGTTTTGATCCCTTCATGCCTTGAATCTGGTCTCAGTGGTAAGTATATTTCGTTCATCGTGTCAAAACATCGCTGAGTAGGCAGGTATGCAAGCTCCCATTACCGAAGATGGGTCGGTCAAGTACTCGTGGTTCAGGACAGAGTTCGAGGTGCCGGATGAATGGAACGACAAGCAAGTACAGCTCAATTTCCAAGCTGTCGACTATGAGGCTACGGTCTTTATCAATGTAAGCATTATCGATTATATCTATGATAATGGTCTGATAAGCAGGGTCAGAAGGCTGGGTTCCATCGAGGAGGGTACTTTCGATTCTGGCTCGATGTGACCGACTACATCAAGCGAGGACAAAAGAACGAGCTTGTCGTGTTCGTCTACGATCCTACCGATTCCGAGGGCGATGTTGCTAGTACGCCTCTTTTCCAGGTTCGGACTAGCTAACTTGTAGTCGGCAAGCAGACAAACAACCCCTCGCATATCTTCTATACCCCCTGTACCGGTATTTGGCAGACTGTATGGCTGGAGCCAGTACCTAAGGCTCATATCGCCTCTCTGGATATTGCGGCTGATATGCACGGTCAAGGTAAGCTTTGGATTCACGCAATAGGATGAGCTAACCGGTAGTCAATATGACTGTCCACTCTTCCGACGAATCATCAGGATCAGTCTCGGTCAAGCTATACGATGAATCTGGAAATACACTCGCTACAGGTTCTGGATCTGCTGGGTCCGCCTTTCAGTTCAAGGTCGATGACCCTAAACTATGGTCTCCTGCTTCACCTACGCTTTACAATCTGAGCGTCACTCTTGGAGATGATACGGTTGGAGCATATACTGGGTTTAGGACTATCGAAAAGCGGCCAGTTGAAGGTATTACTCGACACCTCCTGAATAATGAGGTACTCTTTGCTTTTGGTACCCTCGAGTAAGTCCTCCTTGTTACCTGGCTTCACCGCCCTACTTCACTGCTGATGATATAGTCAAGGGTACTGGCCTGATGGACTGTATACGGCTCCAACCCACGAAGCGATGGTATACGACCTTCAAGTTCTGAAGAACGTCAGTATGAACATGGTCAGAAAACATATCAAGATCGAGCCAGATCTGTGGTATAGAGCATGTGACGAGATGGGTATTTTGGTCATTCAGGATATGCCTTCCCTAAGGGCGAATGGTGTTATGCCTACTCCTCCTCGTATGTCTTCCTCCTCTGATTGGAATTCCGCTGACGATCAGAACAAGCAGAATGGGAGAGACAGCTTGGAGTAATGATCGAACAACATCGATCCTTCCCCTCCATTTATACCTGGGTAATCTATAATGAAGGATGGGGACAACTTGAATCTGCACCTGAAACTTACCTTGCTCCTCGAGTGCTTTCTCTCGATCCAACCCGACTAGTCAACGCAGTGAGCGGATGGACCGATCATGGAGCGGGCGATTTCTCTGATAATCACCACGTAAGCTATTCTCTATTGAGTACTGGCTGACAACCAGTACACAAACCCGCAATGCGGAGCGCCTGTCAATTCCAGGCCTTCCATCCCATATGATACAAGCAGGATTGGGTTCCAAGGTGAATTCGGTGGAATCGGACATAACATCTCGATCGAGCAGTATGTCTTCAAGCAGTTCACTTTAGCGATGCTGACGAGTAGTTTGTGGAACAAGAGAAGAGCGATTGACGCTATCGATCAAACTTACGAGTTGGACAAGACTCTTGATGTATGGAATGATCGAGCTGTATGTCCACCTTATCCTTCCCACGCCAAGCTGACAAGTCAGCATCTCATCTTAGCGGAGCTACTCCATCAGACTCACCTATACGCCTGCTCTGGGGGTGTATGGACAGAGACAAGCGATGTTGAGGGCGAAGTCAATGGCTTGGTAACATAGTAAGTCATCTCCTCTTGGTATCGCCGTCGTTGACGAGCAGTGATCGAAGGATTCTCAGACCAGATGTCGATCAATGGCGTGAAGATATCGAAGCGTTATACGAAGCAGTGAAAACAGGAGGCAGTTATTACCGGCAACAAGGCGCTCAATCTGAGCCTTCCAATTCAGATCGAGAAACAGGAGGAAGGGGGGATCGAAGTGGAGCAGGTGATGACGGTTCGATGGTTTTACTAGCTAGTAGTCAGTAGTTTACTAATGTTTCTTTTTCAACAGGTTTCGAATCTAATACCAATTCCAATAGTGGTCTCTCATCTTCCGTAGGTGGCGTTGGGATTAGTATTGGGTGGTTATTGGGCTTCAGTAGTCGGTGGTGGCAGGTGTAGTATAACTTGCAAGTTGAAGGACGATTTATGCAATTCTGCGAGAGCATAACTGTTCTAAATTACAAGCTGCTGAGTAACTTTATGGCAGGGTATCGTTTCGGCAGAGAGGAGGTGCTGGAGCTCGAGCAGGTAAGTCTATCCTCTTCTGATCAGTGATCACTATGACTGACGATCCAGGTTGCCAACCCCAATCATGCAGAAGTGACGGCAGGTCAGTAGGAATGAGCTATGCTGGAAGGACTCTCATTGAAACAAATATAACTCTAGTGGATGCATATTACATGATTTATCCAATTACTTCGGATCTTTAAGTCCGTATCTTCTGCTCCTACTGCTACAAATCTCCTACGCACTCCATATCTAGTCTACCTCCTCGACACTTGGTCCATCATCAGTCTTAGCTCCTGCGTCTCCACCGGCACCGGGGAAGCCGCCGGGGGCACCACCTCCTGGTGCTCCTCCTTGGGATCCGTAGAACTTCTGCATGATTGGGTTGGCAACCTGGATCGTCAGTCATAGTGATCACTGATCAGAAGAGGAAAGACTTACCTGCTCGAGCTCCTTTTGCATTTCCTCGAATTCAGACTTGGTAGCTGTCTCCATGGTGTCAAGGGCAGAGATTGCCTCGTCGACCTTAGCCTGGAGGGTCTCCTTATCGGCAGCGTCGAACTTGTCTCCGTTTTCTGACAAAGTCTGCTTGAGAGAGTAGCAGTAACCTTCGACGGCGTTCTTGGCGGCAACTCGCTCGGCAGCCTCCTTGTCCTCGTCGGCGTACTTCTCGGCCTCGGCCAACATTCGCTCGATCTCCTCCTTGGACAATCGTCCCTTGTCGTTTGTGATGGTGATCTTGGAAGACTTTCCAGTTGTCTTGTCTGCAGCGTTGACGTCTAAATCATCAGTTTATGCTCTCTGCGTGTCTGGGAATGTTCTAGACTTACTTAGAATTCCGTTGGCATCGACATCAAAGGAAACCTCAATCTGGGGAACACCTCGGGGAGCTGGAGGAATACCAGAGAGCTCGAATTTACCGAGCAAGTTACAGTCCTTTGTCTTGGCTCGTTCACCCTCGAAGACCTGGATGAGGACACCGGGCTGGTTGTCCGAGTAGGTGGAGAAAGTCTCGGACTTCTTGGTTGGGACAGTGGTGTTTCGCTTGATCAATGGGGTCATGATACCACCAGCGGTCTCGATACCCATGGACAAGGGAGCGACATCGAGGAGAAGTAGATCCTGAGTAGCCTCGGAAGTGTCACCGGTAAGGATAGCGGCCTGGACGGCGGCACCGTAGGCAACGGCCTCATCGGGGTTGATGGACCTGTTGGGCTCTCGACCAGAGAACATGTCGGAGACGAGCTTCTGGATCTTGGGGATTCGGGTAGAACCACCGACAAGGACGATCTCGTTGACAGAGGACTTGTCGATCTTGGAGTCTCGGAGAACCTTCTCGACGGGGTCCATGGTGGATCGGAAGAGATCCTGACATAGCTCCTCGAATCGGGCTCGTGTGATGGAAGTGTAGAAATCGATACCGTCGAATAGAGAGTCGATCTCGATGGAGGTCTGGGCGGCGGAAGAGAGGGTTCGCTTGGCTCGCTCACAGGCGGTTCGTAGTCGTCGGAGAGCTCGTGCGTTGGAAGAGAGATCTGGTCATTAGCACTAATCAACAACATTACTGAATAGACTTACCCTTCTTGTTCTTCCTCTTGAACTCCTGGACAAAGTGGTTGACGAGACGGTTGTCAAAGTCTTCACCTCCCAAATGGGTGTCACCGGCAGTAGCCTTGACCTCGAAGATACCCTCCTCAATGGTCAAGATGGAGACATCGAAAGTTCCACCTCCGAGATCGAAGATAAGAACGTTCTTCTCACCCTGAGACTTCTTGTCGAGACCGTAAGCGATAGCGGCGGCGGTAGGCTCGTTGATGATTCGGAGGACCTCAAGACCAGCAATGACACCAGCATCCTTGGTGGCCTGTCGCTGAGAGTCGTTGAAGTAGGCGGGGACGGTGACGACAGCCTTGGAGACGGTTCCACCAAGGTATGCCTCGGCGGTCTCCTTCATCTTGATGAGGATCATGGAAGAGATCTCCTCAGGGGACTGATAACGTCAGCCATTATTTCAATGGAAGGTGGTAAAATGTGACTTACGAACTGCTTGGTCTCTCCTCGGTAGTCAACCTCGACAATGGGCTTGGTAGCCTTGTCAATAACCTTGAAAGGCCAGTGCTTCATATCGGCCTGGACCTCGGCGTCGGCCCACTTTCGTCCAATAAGTCGCTTGGCGTCGAAGACGGTGTTGTGGGGGTTCATGGCGACTTGGTTCTTGGCGGCATCACCAATGAGTCGCTCAGAGTCGTTGAAAGCAACGTAGGAAGGAGTGGTTCGGTTTCCTTGGTCGTTGGCAATGATTTCGACTCGGTCGTTTTGCCAGACTCCGACACAGGAGTAGGTGGTACCGAGATCAATTCTGAATATTAGTAGCTGTTTCACAATGGTACAGTGGGGGAAGTACTCACCCGACAGCTCGAGTCATTTTGATAGATAGTTAATTAAAGTAAAAGGTGTTTATAAGTGTGCGTTTAGTGAAAAACGAATGTGTGAAGAAGAGAAGATGGATAGAGTGGATATCTATATTATATATCACTTCTCGCTTCCTTTCCCTGTCCCTGCCATTTTTCCATAAAGATCCATAGGAACGTCATGATGGAAGGTGCGAGAATCAACGGGACTATTTCCACGTGGTACTAGAAACTACCAGTGATCTTTGGCAAAGACTAGGTGGATGTGGAATCTCATCGAGACAGCTAGCATCTAGTAGATGCGACAACATGCATGGGTAGTGTGATAATACAGTGGTTTTGCAGCTGACTAATGACGATACAGGAAAACTAAGAATACGAATTTGTGTTACACCCAGACGTCTTCACGCTGCAGCCGGACCAATTCTTCAGGGTCAAACAACCGCTCATAGCATGGACGTCCTGGTGTTCGATAATGGGCATATGGGTCTTGAGGTGATATCTGACATGATCAGCAT
This sequence comes from Vishniacozyma victoriae, assembly GCA_017654735.1. Taxonomy (NCBI): domain Eukaryota; kingdom Fungi; phylum Basidiomycota; class Tremellomycetes; order Tremellales; family Bulleribasidiaceae; genus Vishniacozyma; species Vishniacozyma victoriae. The sequence continues at coordinate 4,526,243 of JADPYG010000088.1, forward strand.
CCGAGTCATTCATCGAACCAATTGATACTTACAGATTTTCCACAACGAAAGCAGAAATGACCGCCACAACGACCACAAGTCATGTGATTACACCCGTAGCTGATTGGTCAGCTTCCCCTTCGTGGCATGCACTAATTGACATACCTCCGCTCGACCCTAACACCACACCCAGCACAAGGCATAGTCTTTTCCTCCATCCACTTTTTATTCTCCTCATCTTCCTGCCATTGAGCAACCATCTTTTCCAAATTGCGTTTCCCCCTCCGCAGTTCCATTTTCTGGCGTTCAAATGATCCTTCCGCATAGCTCAAGTACTCTTGTACCAGAGACGAGCCTGCTGCAAATGCACATGGAGAGTGGGGACCATGCCATGTATTGGAGCAATAGAGGCAGAATGAGTAGCCACAATATGTACAGCGGCGGTATCGGTCCCATCTTTCATCGTGGACTGACTCCGAGGTAGAGGTGGTTTCTGAGGGCAGTACCTCCACGTCAGACGAGGAAGGTGGATTGGCGACGTCGGAAAGACGTATCACGCGCTTGGAGGGTATACTGTTGATTTTGATATCGGAGCTAGTGGCCGTAGGTGGCGGTACAGGTCTCTGGCAAGCAGGACGGGGACAGATCGTATATGTAGGATCTGAACTCAGCATTGACCAAAGAACACATCTGATGACTCACCCGTTTCAATAATCCGATTCTCCTTGATTCGTTCCCATCTCTGTCTCAAGGTCTTGCCTACCACCGACTCGACAAGAGCGGGCGTAACACCCTTATCTGCATTATCCGCTTTACTATCCTTGGTAGCTCGTTCTTTCGTACAGACCACACTAGGGCAGAAGACGTTCTCCAAGCTCCCCTCAGTGATAGCAAGTGTCCAGCAGGCACTGAGGCAGGGCAGGCAGCTGAGTATCAGCATCATGCCGTGTTCGATAATTAGAGACGCACAAGACACATCCACACCCTGGCATTTGGATACAGCTTTTCCCTTTCCTGTCTTCCAAGCAGATACCACATGAAAATGCCGTCTTTTCAAAGTCTGATTGCATCTGACTTGCATTATACGTTTTCAATGCCGTGTAGAAGGTCGACATCGGCGTTTCACCAACCGGACGAAGTCTGTCCGCATCAGTCTGAACCCTTGGGGTGCGATGAGTGACATACCGCAATATGTCATCCTTCAGCAAACCCAGATCCGAAGGACATTCCCCTGATCCAATCCATTCCCACCACCTCCAAATCACACCACTGCCCTCTCCGGCAGCTTCCTTGTCCTCGCTCCACATGGTTTCTAGCCGGTGCTCAATCTCCACGCGATATGGCTTATCAAGCCATTGGTCCACTTCTGATCCAACTGTTGCTTCAAGGCTGATGATTTCTGGAGGTTCATATATTGGGTAGAGGGGTGGTATGCGAATTTCAACCTTGATAGGAGGAAGGTGGGAGAGCTTCAATGGCGTTACGGGTGATACCTCATCAACTGCGTGCGAGGTCGATAATTCTGCAATGGTCGACTCAGACAGTGTGATTGGTATCTCAAGATTTATAATTCTGGACGCATCTCCGTGATTCGACGGTTGGAATTGGACTAGCGAGTCATAGACAGACTACAACATCAACACAGCGTAATTGATCAGGGGAAAGATACAACTGACCTGAAGTACCGTGAGCTCATCCTCAAACGCATCGGCGCATCGAGCTAGCTCCTCCGAGTCTCCCATCTCTCTTCTCTACTACGATTGACCGTGAGAATATGATATGTCCCTCAAAGATGATATAGATTGATGAAATCGATTAAGATGGTTTTTGCTGACTTGGACTCATGAAGTGGAGGTTTAGATACACGTGCCTCGGGGACTCCACATGACGCGACTTGAAGGCTGAGATTTCAGATTGTCCTCCTCATTGTATACAGGTGAGAGATAGAGGGCGATGGGTAGTATAAGAGGTAAGTACATACTAGCAGAGTGATCAGAGCTGAGAATAAGCGATCGAGGGGGACTCTGTACATCGTTTACACGCCGGTCAAGTCGTCCTCGAGCTTCAGCAAGCTGTTAAAGAATTACTTGAGAATAGTCTGGATTCAGGCGCGACTAGCGTAGAGGTCAAGATCAAAGATCATGGATTGGATAGTATAGAGGTCATTGATAATGGCTCCGGAATTGCTGAGGAGGATTGGCCTTCTATTGGTAGGTGGTCATGTGTATTGAGTTGATGGTAGGATTGAAACACCACACTTCAAAGTTACCTGCTCTATCTGCTTTACCTTATGTTACCACCTTTGGATTCAGGGGAGAAGCGCTTTCATCGCTATGTGCTCTCTGTGAGAGTGTGACGGTAGTCACTGCTACCAAAGAGACAGCACCTCTGGGAGCGATTATCAAGCTTGGCAAGGATGGGACGGTGCTGGATAGTACAGGAAAAGTCGCTCGGCCTGTAAGTCAGCTAGTGTGACGTGGATCTACAGCTGATGAGATAGAGAGGTACGACCATCACTTTGACCGGTCTGTTTGCACCGCTACCAGTTCGGCGAAAGGAATTCGAGAGGACAGCCAAGAGGGAATACACCAAAGCTCTAACTACCTTGATGTCATATGCCCTTGTTCCAGCCAGCGTGTCCAAGGAGGACGGCAGAGAGGGAGTCAGACTGAAAGTGGAAGCTATCGCAGCGGGGAAGAATGGGTGAGATGCTCGATTAGTAAACGGGACGTCAGCTGATTGTAGGAAACGAAACACTGTAATTGTCACCGACGGCCGAGGGTCATTAAGATCCTCAGTGACCGCAGTCTGGGGACCAAAAGCATTGGAGAACGTCCTCGACATAAATCTGGAGCTGGACGTAGGGATCGACCGATTGATGGCCAAACGTGAAGGCTTGGATACTTCGTACGTTGTCCTTCTTTTACAAAGCTGATAATAGGTCACAAGCGGTCAAAGTTACAGGCCTGATCTCATCAGCCACCTGGGGTCAGGGGAGGTCTAGCGCCGACCGACAGTTCTACTATATGAATGGAAGACCTGTAGATCTCCCTGTGGTCGCTAAGGCGGTAAATGAGGTGTATAAGAGTTTCAATACCAATCAACTCCCACTTGTTGTTTTAGACTTTACCGTCCCAAAAGGTATGTCCTGAGGTGAATGTGACTGATGAACAGAAAGCGTTGATATCAATGTTAGTCCAGACAAGAGGTCGATATTCCTGCATAGCGAAGCCCAGCTAGTTGAGGCTTTGAGGGTACGTGCATTCATACTACGTGGGCAGGGGCTAATGATAGACTGCAATGGACGAATTCTTCCAACCATCAAGATCGAATTTCACGGTTGGAGGAGCATCACAGAAAGTAACCATGGTGCAATCATCTCTCCTCCCGCGATCCACACAACCTATCATCCTGGATGAAGATGAGGAACAGGAGGAGGAAGCAGAGGGAGAGGGAGAGGAGTCACAAGTCGAGAGTCACGACACAGATACTACCCCCGGGGACTCTGATAAGGAAAACATTCCCGCCCCGCTCGATGATGAGACGCCTGAACTAGAATCTCCTCCACCCAAACGACAACGTACCGCTGTACCTATACCGGCCATTGCTTCTTCTTCCTCTGGAAGAGTAAGTCGGAGGATCAGTACGACCACTGCATCTTGGTCTCCCGATAGATCAAGCAAGACGACAAATCCGCGATCGAGGAGAGACGAACGCACGAATCTCAAGAAGAGGCTTGAGGGGTATGCTAGTCAAAGCTCGATATTGGCTCCGAAAAGGTCTACGGCTGAAGAGGATGAGTTGGAAAGTGAGGAAGAAGACATCGTCCATGTGCCTTCGCGTCCGACAACGGCCAGTACTCGTCGACAAGTCAGGCAGGTCCCGATGGAGGAGCCTGAGGATGAAGAGCCGGTAGCAAGTCTGATGGTGGAGTCAAGCAATGAACCGGTTACCACAAGATCGAGACCCCGGCGTCCCTCACCGACGCCCTCCCTCGACGAGGAAGACGCGACCATGATCGTTGCATCATCCAGTCGATCGAGACTCGCCTCTCCTGATCATGGTGAGGACGGCGCTACCGCAGAAGAGCACCGACTGGACGACAGTCTATCAAGTGAGGAATGGCTTGAGCAGACAGACGGAGATATCGATATGGTTACTACAAGCACATCACGGAAGCTCACCGAATCAGTATCCGGACCCTCAAGACCTCGACCTCGCAGCCCTTCACCGGTCCAAGAAGAAGTCAGCGACGATGACGATATACAGTACCTCGCCGAATCTTCCATCGCTCCTCCACCCGCTCAGACATTAAGATCAAGTACTTCCTTCCGAGACGAGATCACTTCAACAGCCGCAAATGGAGAAGTGAAACTGTCCTTCGATCTCGACCGGCTACGTGATAGACAGCGGAAGCGCCGCAAATTAGGTCCGAGGACGGGAGCAGCTAGAGATGCCTATTCTGCATTGAAGGAAGGAGGTGTCTCTTCAGCAGCTGGAATCGAGAATCGAGATCTAGCCTCTGCGGAAGAAGCGTTATCCAGGACGATAAGTAAATCCGATTTTGAGGATATGGAAGTTCTCGGCCAGTTCAATAAAGGTTTCATTATCGCTCGACTTCGGAGACTGGGTGAGAAGGGAACGGACGATTTATTCATTATCGATCAACATGCTAGTGATGAGAAGTACAACTTCGAGACATTACAGCAAACTACTGTTATCAAGGCTCAATCTCTTATCCGGTAAGTCTTCTCGTTCATTGTGGGGTATTGCTGACATGGCAGACCGAGACCACTTCATTTGACGGCTGGTGACGAGATTGTGGCTGTTGAGAATCTTGATATACTTCGCTCTAATGGATTTGAAGTGGAGATAGACGAGGATCAGATTCCAGGTAGAGGCGAGAGGATCAAATTATCTGCCATGCCAGTAAGCAAGGAAACCACGTTCGACTTCAAAGGTAAGTCTTTACCCGTCTCTCGATTTCAAATCTAATGATAGATCTGGAACAACTCTTACACCTTCTTTCTGACGGCTCAAGACCAGCAGGACAGATGGTGAGATGTACGAAAGCTCGTGCAATGTTCGCCATGCGAGCATGTAGGAAGAGCGTTATGATTGGAAAGACATTGACCAGGAATCAAATGGTGGCTTTGCTACGGAATATGGGGACAATCGATCAGCCTTGGGTATGTCTACTACTCTCGTGTGAGCGAATGCTGATACTCAGAACTGCCCTCATGGGAGACCGACGATGCGACATTTGACGAAATTGGATTCTGGGAGAGAGGATCGTAATGGTACATCAAGTAGAATAGATTGGGCTACCTGGTCCCCTCCAGATATGTGATATGCACCATGCTCCCTCCAACATCGTCCCTCTATGTTCCTTAAAGTGGAAATATTACAACATATTTTTTGACGGTCGTCTAGTTAAATATGGGTCGAGATTGCGATTATACTGGCTTTGGCATCTTGTCGACGGCTTTGAGATTGTACTCGACATTGTTCGAGTAATGCTGTACGAGTTTAGCGGCTGTATCGACATGCGCAGATGATTCCAGGTATTCCTACTCCATCAGTCCGGCAACATAGGTTCAAGGAAGAACGAACTCGGATACATAGGTTCATCTCGTGAACTGCTTCATTGCATTTATCCTGTTTGTCAGCGAGTCATGTGGCACGGAATGAAAGACGTACAACATTCTTGATGATTCTCTCTAGTAGCACTGCCTGCTCTGCTTCATGTGGGTTCTCCATTGTTGTTGGATGTACTAGTCAAAGGTCTAGTTATCGCTTCTCTAGAATTCTAACTCTTAACCTCCACTCTCGCGACTGAGATAAGTATCGTGGGAAAGCAAGATAGTGGAATTTCAATGGGGATACGCACGTGGCTCGTTTGTTTGTCCCTTTTGCTTTTGGCGGCGGCGATCGGGGTAGAATTAGTGGAACGACGTTTTTAGGTGATACGAGACTTGAAGATCGACCCAACACATCGATAACCTATTCCTTAACTCTTCTTCATCATCCTTGCTCGGACCACTCTTTTCTGAGCACACATATTCGACACACTCATATTCACAATGGCTTCAGTCGCCTACGATCTACTGCACAAAGTGGCACCCGTTGTCGCTGAACAATTCATATTTCAGAATGCCTCGACAACACAGAACGAACTTTATGGCGATCTCAACATGGATCACCTTAATTGGTTAGAACGTAAATGGGCTGGATACTACATCTGGATGGGCAATGCCCTACTTGCTACCGGTGTCATGAGTTTCGTTATGCACGAGGTGAGTCCGGCATGATTTAGCTGGGATCGAGCTGATAACAGATCGTCTACTTTGGTCGAGCTATCCCTTGGTTGCTAATTGATGCTATCCCTTACTTCCACCAGTACAAGCTTCAGCCTGTAAGCCACCAGCTCTAGACTACAAGAGCGCAACTGATAGACAGGGAAAATTCGTTAGCAACGCTCAAATCTGGAAATGTACCAAAGTCGTCCTCCTCACCCACTTTACCTGTGAAGCTCCTCTTATCCTCGCATTCCACCCAATCTGCGCCTACTTCGGTATGGCCACGTTTAATGTTCCCTTTACTCCTTGGCCCATCATGGCTGCTCAGATCGCTTGTTTCTTTGTCTTTGAGGGTAAGCTACTCGTCTTTGACGACACCGGATACAGCTGATGACAGATTTCTTCCACTACGTCGCTCACCGAGCTCTACACTGGGGACCCCTTTACAAGAACATTCACAAGCTACATCACGAGTTCTCTGCCCCTATCGGTCTAGCTGCCGAATACGCCCACCCACTCGAAGTCCTCATCCTCGCCCAGGGTACCATCTCCGGTCCCTTCCTTTACTGTCTTTTCCGAAAGGACTTGCACATCCTCACCGTCTACCTCTGGGTCACTCTCCGACTATGCCAAGCAGTTGATGCTCACTCTGGATACGACTTCCCCTGGTCTCTTCGACACATTCTCCCATTCTGGGCTGGAGCTGATCACCACGATTACCACCACATGGCCTTCACAAATTGCTACAGTACCTCTTTCCGATGGTGGGACCACATGCTCGGTACCGACAACAAGTACAATGCTTACAAGGCCCGAATCGCTGCTGCCAAGCCAGAAAACAGGGATGCCGTCGAGAAGCGAGAGAAGGAGATCACCGAGGCCGAGGGTTTGAGGGCAGAGAGGCTTGCTGCTGCTGGAGGTGGTCGAGGTGGAATGGAGGGTGTGCCAAAGGGCAAGCTAGAGTAGGCACTAGGAGTCAAATAGACATTTCATTCCTTAATCATAAATCATCGTTCCTTACATATGCATCTTCCTGTCGGAATCGCGTGGTCCGGTCTTCTCCCAGCCTGCATTGACGTTCTGAAGTACCCATCTGATTGTTGACAGATGTATCACAACTCAGTGCGACACAAAAGTGCCACACTGACGTCAGGCATCGCCAGTCACTAAGTAGTGCAGCTAGCATTGTCCTATGTCTACCCGGCTTTACTTCATCTACATTTCTTTTTGTTCACCTTCATCATCCACGGCCTCGACTGGAGTAGTGTCGACTTGTACGATTAGTCATTGCAGAACAGAATTAGGAGGATCGAATTTGGTGGCTAGACAAAGATGCAGGCACTCAAAGAGGTCGCCTTGCGATTGTTAAATGTCTATGTCTCGCCTTATGTAGAGAACTTGAATGCCGAGGATCTCTCGCTTTCAGTGTTCGGAGGTATGTCAGCTTGCTAGGCCGCGGACTGTCCAAGCTGATGATATAGGTAGTCTACAATTTCACGGGCTCCACCTCAAGAAGACATTACTGGAGAGATTCGGATTACCAGTCGATATCGTCGCTGGAGATATTGGGAATTTATCAGTATCGATCCCATGGACTCAACTCAAGAATCAACCGGTCAAGATTGTCATTGATGATGTCTATATTCTCGCGAGGGCTAGACCGCAGGGCAAGGTGGATTTGGAGGAGGACGCGAGGATAGAGCAGGCTACAAAGCAGGAGAAGTTAAAGTCTGCGGAGGCTGTTGATAATGCCGCGAGTCAGGTCGGAGCAGTTGCAGGGGATGAAGGTATGATATACCTGTATAAAATCATGGGGAATGCTGACAGGCCAGGAAAGCAGTCATACATGGGCGCGATCGTATCGAAAGTAGTGGATAATGTCCAGATTCATGTCAAGAACATTCACATGAGATACGAGGATGGATCGAGTACACCGGAGGTAAGCTTTCGCGAGCTTGCACAAAGCACAAGCTAATATCATAGCACCCATTCGCTGCTGGACTTACCATCTCGGAGTTCAAGGCTGTTTCAACAGATGGTAACTGGGTAGAAGCGTTTATTCAGAGCAGTCTGGGAGGTGTTCACAAGGTCTGTCTACTCATCTTCGTTGCTGAGGATCGGCTGATAAAATAGTTGGTCAAGCTGGAAGCACTGTCGGTCTACTTTGATACGGATACTGGTAGTTTGGACAAAGGGCCCGAGGATCGGGCTGGAACTTTGAATGCTCTCAAGCAGATGGTGCGTCTTGACATGGCAGTACCAAGTATCTTAACTGATTTCCTAGCTGGCTGGTTCCCCCGCTCATCAGCACATCCTTCGGCCTGTCACTGGAGAAGCACGAGTATGTAGACCTCGGAAGTGACCGCGGACGAGCTAACAAACAGGTAATCGTCAACAAGAGCATGTCCCCTACAACGCCCAAAGTCGACGCAGTCGTCATGTTTGACGAGATTGGAGTCGTGTTTGATCGTGATCAGTACCGAGACGCCCTATCCGTTGTCGACGTCTTCCACTTTTACCGCCGTACGCACCAATACCACAAATACCGACCGGCAGATGAAGAGTTCGAGGCAAATCCAGCGAGGGCAAGATTGAAGTTTGCTATGAAGGCTATTGCGGCAGAAGTACATGAACGCCATCGTCGCTGGACTTGGGAGTATCTGGCCGAGAGGAGGGATATGAGGAAGAAATATGTAGAGATCTATGTGCGGAAGCTGGCTTTGACGGATGCAAAGCCTCTTCCAGCTGAGGTGAGTAATAATCTCAGGAGTGGTCTGTCGTAGCTGACATGTAGGACGGAGCTGCTTTGGCAGAAATGGAGAATACGTTACGCTACGAGGATATTCGATTCTTCCGATCAGTCGCTCGTAATCAGGCCAAGAAGGACGCAGCTACTCGCCGCAAGCTTGAAGCTGAGAAAGTCGCATCTCAAGCACCACGTCAGACGTGGGGTCAGTGGATTTGGGGGACTGGGCCATCAGAAGCACAAGGCGGTGGTATGACGGAAGATCAAAAGAAGGAATTGGACGATATCATCGATTTCGATGCTGAAGCGGCTGCTCAGCCGGTCGGAACGACACCTAACGATTTCATGAAAGCTCGTGTGGCTGCGAAATTGAACAAGGGATCTTTTTCGCTACGAGTCGATCCACATGGAGAAAACAAGGATATCATCGCGCTTGTCTTCGACAGTTTCTCTGCGGACGCGGTTCAGTTGACCGACTCGGTCTCTGGAAAGTTGGCGTTGGGCGGATTTAGGGTGTATGATGGTACCACCTCCAACTCGCTTTATCCCCAGATTGTCCGGGTGAAAGACCTGGAGGATACAAAGATCGGAGGACCATCTCGCCAGTCTTCACTGGCAATCGAAGGCACCGAAGGCGCATTATCGGAGATGGGCGACGAGATGGGACAAACGGATGCCATCAATGATCCTTTCTTCGTGATGGAGGTTGAACATAATCCGATAGATGGCCGGGCGGATAACGCATTATCAGTCAGGATGAGACATTTGGAAATCATCTATCATAAAGGCTATGTGGAAGCCGTCGTCCAATTCTTCAGACCACCAGAGAGTCAGCTGGAATCCATCACTGCCCTCATCGATGCCGCCGGACAGACGCTTGATGGGATTCGAAAGGAGACTCGGGCTGGACTCGAGTACGCACTTGATAACCACAAGACGGTGGATATCAAGGTGGACATGAATGCTCCCATTATCATTATTCCCATGGAGTGAGCTGATTGCCTCAGTCGCGGATATAGCTGACGAGCAGTATCACCGTCAAAGATAGTCAAGCGCTCGTCCTTGATGCCGGTCACATTGCCGTCGAAAGTAATCTGGCGGATAAAGATCAATTGAAAGAAGTCCAGAGCAAGCGTGGAAGGCAGTACAATGATGAGGATTACAAGCAGTTAGAGACGCTCATGTATGATCGATTCTCGCTTCAGCTTGAAGCCGCTCAGGTACGTTGTCATCTCAATGAGTGGATCCGACTGACGGTGTAGCTTCTCATGGGCCCTACGGTCGAAGCATGTATGGGCGTCATCGAAGACCACGATGCCTCGTCCGAATCGGATCTACATATACTTGAAAAGATCAACTTGTCCTTCTCGGTCCAGCTTGCCATTACAAATGCTCCAAATCTTACAAGGTTCAAGGTTGCTGGTGACTTGCCGGAACTACAGGTAAACTTCTCGGACAAGAAATACAGTAAGCTTCTATCCACAAGTGAGGGCGCTTGACTGACTCGCAGAAACGCTCATGAAATTCATCGACGTTGCTATTCCCAAATTCGGAGATGATGCGCCCGCCGAGAAGCAATCTCGTCCTGCGATTACCGCCCAGAATCTACCTTCATACCGTCCGCATGCTATTGAAGAATACGTTCTGGATGACACCCGATCAATACGGACAGCAGAAGATCATGAAGATAGTCGAGACGACGGTAGCTCACAGGGAGACAAGGGTGTTGATCAGTTCTACGAAGCTCAGGATGAGATGGGAGAGGTGAGCTATGAGGTCGTCGGCCATCGATCAGAGCTGATACAATGCAGAGCCAGCGAGCACAGATGCAGCAGATCAACTTCGAGTTCTCGTTCTCTGTCGGTAAACTCCAGGCATCACTATTCAAGTCAACCTCGGCTACCGCAGAAAAAGCTTTGGCCGATGCTACACTCGAGGGTTTCGGCTTGACCTTTGCCCAGAGGAAATATGACATGTCGGTCGACTTATTCTTGCGGAATGTCACCCTCGCTATGGCATCTCAAAGCGGTGCAGAGAAACGACCCCTTCTCTCGTCCGCCGCCGACTCATCTTCCACATCGTCGGACCTCAAGCTCGTTCGAGTCAAATACAAGAAGGTCCAGAAGGATTCGCCTGAATTCATGGGTGTTCATGAAGGTGTTGATCAGAGTGTTGATACTGAATTATCTACCTTCAAGATCACTTTGGCGCCGGAACCGATCTTGTCATTGTATGATTTCATCATGACTACTTTCGTACCGAAGGATGAGGAGGGTGCTGCTGGGAATGAACAGGCTGCGAAGCAGCAACAGCAGCAAGATGCACAGGTGTCTAGTGATAAGATCCGGGTACGGGTCAAGCTCACTAGTGCTCAAGGTATGCTGTTTGTCGACAAACGTCATCCTAGCTGACTCTCAGTCTCGCTCGAGAACAACGATATCTGCTTCGCTTTACTCGCCCTGCCTTCTGCCGACGTCGCCATCATGCTACGAGCCGGCACCTTACGCGTTGGCGCAAGACTTGGGGCTCTGTCCCTGGAAGATTTGACGGAATCAACAGTAGCAGACCCCTCTTTCAAAAAGCTCCTCGCTATTGAAGGAGGTGATCTGGCCGACTTCAGCTACGAGACTTTCGATCCTAGCGATACCGAGACTTTCCCAGGCTACAACTCATCAATCCACCTTCGAGCTGGATCGTTCAAGTTTACGTTCATGGAACAACCTATCCGAGACCTCATGACCTGGGCAACCAAATTCGCTACGATGAAAGCAGTCTACGACGCCGCCTCTCAAGCTGCCGTCCAGCGAGCAAGCGAAGTAACGAGAATTCATTATGATGTAGTCGTCAAAACTCCCATTATTGTCCTACCGCGAGATGGCCTCGACTCTCACGATCGACTGGTATTACAGCTCGGTGAGATCGTGGCCAAGAATCAATATCTGGGAGACGCGAATGATATGGCTACTATCGAAGCTGGATTGAGCGGTATAAACGTCACCAGTGAGATCGTTGTCGATGACAAGAAAACATCTCTGCAGATGGTCAACAATGTCGCTATCACTGCCAAGATCAAGCAGGCCGGTGGGAAAGCCCACAGGACCGACCCGGAGCGTGCAGATACCGAGGTGAGTAAACTTCCTTAAGAAGTGAATCCGGCTGACAGTCAGATCACTACCGAGATGTCGGATGTCAAAATGGGCCTGACTGCAAAGCAATATGTGCTGTTGATGGACGTTATCAAGGCCTTGCCACGCGCTCTATCGAGCGAGGAGGAAGACGAAGACGATACTTCGATGCCAGTCACACCCGCTACCGCCTCCGCTCCCCCTACCCCAGCACGCAATCAGTCATCGGATCACATGGTGAATCTAGAGCCCGAGCTCAGCATCGTTGCCGCTCAAGGCAGCAGTGAGGAAGCACCATGGAACGCAATGGACTTCGTCTTTGATGTCGGATCGATCGCTCTCGAGGTATACGACGAGCAAGCTATCGAAGAGAAGGATTTAAAAGACCATTCGATCGCTCGATTTGCTTTGGTCAAGAGTCATCTTGGATATAAGAAATTATCGGATGGGGCTAGTGAGGCTGAGTTCACGTTGAACACTCTTGCATTCATGAGTACGAGGAGTGGAAAGAGCGTGCATAGGGATATCATTCCCCATACCACTCAGAACGGCAATCAGATGTGAGTCACTTGATAAGCGACGTATACACTAGTTGACAATATAGTATGGTCCAGTATACCACCTCGGGCGGATCCGACAATTCGTCGTTGGCTATCATCACTGTCGACAGTCCAAAATTCATCTTGGCTCTTGATCCACTACAAGCTCTACTCGATTTTGCCATCGCTCCGTTCAAGTCGAATCCGGATCAGGAGGCTACTCCACAAGTCGCCGATGGATCTGTCGACCAAGGAGGAAACAAACAAGCAGACACCAATCCCGGTCAGCTGGCTTTCCGCATCAATATCGTCCATGCTACCATTCTCGTGCTGGCCAACGATAGCGACCCAAAATCTCAAGTCATCGAACTCAGCGTCAAGGAGATCCTGCTCTCCCAGCAGTCTATCATGGCATTCAAGATTGATCAATTGGGTATGGCGTTTGGAAGTATGGACAAGCCTGATGTTCGTGTCCGATTCCTCGATGATCTCAATGTTGCCATGTCGCTCGATACACGCCAAAAAGGATCGCAGCAAATGTCGAGCTATGAAGTCGAGATTCCCGATCCAATCATTTTCAGAGCTTCATATACCGACATCATGCTTATTACCGATATCGTCAACAAGGCGGTGGCAGTCGCCACGTCTGCTGGCAAGTCCGGGGATGACAAGGATATGAAGGAACGAAGACGCAGAAGCGTTTCGGGTACCGATGCTTCTTCTACAAGAATGCCTGCTACTACTACAATCACCCCTGCTACTACTACAATCACCCCTGCTCATCGATCCATCACGCAAAACACCTCGACCCGACGTACGTCCATCAGTAGACGCCGGAAATCGATGGACAAGTCGAAAGTCCTCGTTTCGAAGGAACAGCTCAAAGCGACTGTCAATGGATTCCAATTCGTCTTGGTTGGGGATATGCAAGAGATTCCAATGGTTCATCTCTCCGCCAACGAGTTCACGGTGTCATTGCAGGATTGGTCTGGCGATGTGAGTTTCCTGGCCGCCTGAAGGCGATGGCAAAGCTGATAATGTAGTTGAAAGCCTCTACCTCTCTCACGACGAGTATCCGATACTTCAATTTGGCCAACTCGTACTTTGAGCCATTGATGGACCCATGGAAGTTCAATATTAAAGCTCAACGGACGTCCATCAGTCCAGAAAGTAGTCCCCTCAGTGTCCGTATTAGCGCTCCAGAACGACTCGAGGTCAACCTGACGTCCGCGTTCGTCGAATTGGCGATCACCAGTATGACACTCTGGTCGAAGCACACTGAAAAGACCAACGAGGAGAGGGGAGATGATGCGCCGTTCAAGTTGAGGAATTACACTGGTTTGACTATGCTTGTTTGGCCCGAGAGTCGGGATCTCAACAAGCCTGTACAGGGAGTCAAGAGTATCGAGGATGGAAAGGAGTTCCCTTGGCGATTTGAGAATGCCGCTCGAGCTCGAGAGGTGAGTTACTAGACAACGGTGGGCAGTAGCTGACAATAGAACGTATCTGCTTTGCGACATAATGCCTTAGGTATCCAGCTCAAGGGCACTCCATGGGAACCTATCCGAGGTATCTCTGTCGATCGAGCTGGAGAAAACGTCCTTTCCCTCCGACCGCGTCTCGACAAGGTATCCCACCAGATCGCATGTGAGATCAAGCTCGAAAACAACGTCAAGATCATCACATTCCGATCAACCCTCAATGTCGAGAATGAGACCAGTCTACCTATCGAGATGATTGTCGTCGACTCGCACGGTAAAGCCGCTACGGGAGCTTTGAGGATTGATCCCGGTCAATCGATGCCTATGCCGCTTAATGATGCTTATGACAAACGATTCCGATTGAGACCGCTTAAGGGATTCAACTTTGACTACTCTTGGTCGTTGCCTCTGCATTGGCGACAATTGATGTCGAGACCGATTCGGTCCATTAGCTGTAAACACCAGACGCCCAAGGAACCGGCGTTCTTCTTCCAGGGTCAAGCCAACTTTGATGAAAAGGATCCCGGGACTAGGTGAGCTTTTTTTCTTGATCGAGTCATGAGGTCTGAGCTGAGAGGTAGGTTGTACCCCAGGATGACGCTCCGCTTAAGAGCGCCTCTAGAGGTCGAGAATCTCTTACCTTACGACATCAGGTTCCGTATACACGACAAGCATAGTGGCCTCAGCTCTAGCAATTGGCTCAACAAGGGACTGTCTAGCCCGATTCATACGGTCGAGGTTTCGCATTTGATGCTCATCAGTATCTCTGCTGAAGACACCAGTATGTCGTCATTTTCGTTCCGGTACAAGAGCTAATGACCAGACCTGAACCAGAGCGACTACGCCATCATTGGCAGCGATGATCCGGAGCTACCGCAAGAGGATCATTTCCACATGGCCGATCAACAGGGCAACAAGTTGATGCTCAAGCTCCATTACCACACGTACCCCGACTCCGGGAAGGCATTCAAGGTCCAGATCTACAGTCCGTACATCTTCTTGAACAAGACTGGCCTACCGTTCGATCTCGCCGCCAAGACTTGGACCGGTGGTCAGAAACCCATGGCCGGTAATGATCTATTTGCGAACGATTGGCAGCATCCAACTCCTACGCCATTCATGTTCGGCTACCCGCATGAAGACCGACGAAATCGTTTGTATCTAAAAGTCGGCGATACCAAATGGTCCAAACCCCTCTCTTTCGAACCAGTGGCAGCCGATATGCAGATTGTCCTCGGATCGAATTCGGGCAACTCGAATACATATGTCGGATTGTCGTACTCGGAGGGATTGGGCAAGTACAAGCTCACCAAGGTCATTACGATCGCCCCAAGGTTCATGATCAAGAATACGTTCCAGTATGCTTTGAGGATTAGGCAACATAGTACCAACAAGGATATTGTCGTCAAGAAAGGTGAAACTGTGCCTATCCATGAACTTCAGAACGATGCTCCATCTCAGATGAGCATGGCGTTCGATGAACCGAATCTTACTTGGTAAGTCCAGTGGTCATTGCTCAACGAGTGCTAACTTGACAGGTCCGCGCCGTTCAATCTGGCTGATATTGGACGGACCAATATCCTATTGTATCGACATTCTGCCAACCACGACGATAAGAAGTATCTTATGAGAGTCGAGGCCCATATCCAAGGATCGAGCATCTGGACTTATATTTCGCGAGAGACCGAGCCATGGCCATTGAGGATCCGAAATGACACCAGTCTGAACCTCGTGTATAGGCAGGTGGTCAGTCTTTCCACTTGAGTGTAGTCATCCCGGCTGATGACGCAGGACGATGATGGCTCAAAGCAGACCAACAAAGTATACGCACTGGACGCCAAGCAGAGTGCGAATTACGTCTGGGATAACCCTACTGCGCCCAACAGGCGAATCCAGTTGTCTTGTGACGGTATACCATTCCCTCGTAACATCGATATGATGGCGATTGGAGTTCAGCCGCCCTTGAAAATAGCGGTACGTACTCTTCCTCACAGCCTTCGAGCTGTACTGAACTCGCAGGCTGGCGCCCAGACCGGTAAACGGAGCATGGAAATCGCTACCGAGATTTTAGCGGATGGCAACTCGCAAGTCTTGGTCATTAGTCATTATAATCCAGATACTAGCGTGTACAAACCTGCACGACGGGGCCATAGTGCCATGCGACGATCAGACAGTACCGACTCGATCTCGACCCAGCAATACGAGACGGAACCTGTCGCAGCCAAGCCGAATATGACCATCAGCGTCGAGCTGGAAGGAGTCGGGCTATCAGTCATTACCAAATCGGCTGCCGAGCTGATCTACCTCTCTTTGAGGGGTTTGACCCTCACCTACTCGGATTATCCGACTTATTACGAGGGCAATATCGATTGCAAGTGGATCCAAATCGATAATCAGCTCTTTGGTGGTTTGTTCCCAATCATCCTCTACCCAACGGTCATTCCGAAAGATGGTAAGGAACTGGAATCGCATCCGACATTGCAGTCAACTGTGGCTATACTCAAGGATCAGTGTATGTACTCTGGCATTTGTGCGGACAAGAGCTGACGCCACAGCGCACGGTGTGATCTATGTCAAGTATGCTACCATCTTGCTCCAGTCAATGACTGTTGAGTTGGACGAAGACTTCCTCTTTGCTCTGCTCGACTTTGTCAAGTTCAAGGATGCCGCTTGGAGAGAGCCACCTGCAGAGTAAGTCACCTGCAGGTATTGCGTGGCGGTGCTAATCTGGTAGTGTCTTGATCGAACACCCTAAGAATATCCAGGAACCTGATATCACCACCGGGCAATCAAACGTCTTCTTTGAAGCTTTGCACTTGCAGCCTATCGCGCTCGAGCTGTCTTTCATGAGGACCGACCGAGTCAATGTTGACGAGCAGTCAGTCCTTTCAAGATGCGTTTGTCAGAGAAGCTGACATGTAGGCTCAACTCTGGAGGAGTGTTCTACTACATCCTCAATGCTCTCACCATGACACTCGGAAACGTCAATGCCGCCCCTGTCAACTTCCGATCGCTTGCTCTGGAGAACGTTCGACTCAACATGACCTCGCTGCAAGAGCGAGTCATACTGCACTACCAAGAACAGTTTGTTGGACAAATTTACCGAGTCCTCGGATCTGCCGATTTCCTCGGTAACCCCGTCGGACTGTTTACCAACATCTCTTCCGGATTCAGCGACATCTTCTACGAACCATATCAAGGAATGGTCATGCATGGCAACATGGATATTGGATTCGGTCTCGCTCGAGGATGGACGAGTTTCGCCAAGAAGACCGTCTTTGGTATATCCGACAGTGTCACCAAAGTCACGGCTTCGATCGGAAAAGGTCTATCAGCAGCGACGCTCGACGCAGAGTACCAGAGTAAGAGACGAATGACGCAAAGGCGAAACAAGCCAAAACACGCATTGTACGGTGTTGCGGCAGGTGCCAATGCATTCGCAAACAGTATGACGAGTGCTTTCGAGGGAGTGGCATCCAAACCAATGGAAGGAGCCGAGAAGAATGGAGCCGCTGGATTCGTCAAGGGAATGGGTCAAGGTGTGGTTGGATTATTCACGAAACCCGCAGTTGGTATCTTCGATTTCGTATCCGCTTCTACCGAGGGTATTCGAAATACAACAACAGTCTTTGATCAGGGCAACATCGAGAAAGCGAGATTACCTCGATTCATTTCTTCCGACGGTGTGCTACGACCGTTCTCTTCTCGAGAAGCTCTTGGTCAATCATGGCTCAAGGAAGTGAGGGAAGGAGCCTACTTCCACGAAAGTTATGTCGCACACTTGGATGTAACAGGCGACGACGCTGTCGCACTCTTGTCCAACAATCGAATCATTTTCGTTCAACTACGGAAGCTGAAGGAGTTGTGGATGGTACCATTCGAGGATCTGCAGTCTGTATCTGCAGAACCGACTGGTATAGCATTCATTTACAGAGATGGGAAACCGGGACCGTTCTTGCCGATCTCTGATGCTCAGGGAAGACAGTGGTTCTTCAAGGCTATTGGGAAAGTAGTTGTGGCTTATAACAATGCTCATCAGAGGGATGACTAGTGTGTATATTAGATAGACTCTATGCATATATTGACTCATACTCCAAGCATCATCATTTACATCTCTTTACTCTTTGTAGACTGTGGAGTAGATATAGAGAGTGAATTATCTGGTGGCGTATATCTAAATTGTCAGGCACTGTTGTATCTGTTTCATTGTCCACTTTAGATATCAATCATCCTTTGTCTTTACTCATTATACACTGCATATATACCACTCTATTGTCTACTCTTGTAACATAGATATCGACAGTCCAGACAATCCCTTTCGACCTCTACCCATCTCATTCCCCCAACCCTTCGACCCCTACCACAGCAATGACAGACCAAACGCCCCCACTCGCTTCGACACGTCTCGCTGCTCTACCCAAACCCATCTCACTACTTTCCCCTTCAGCAGACTCCCCTTCCAAACCATCTTCCGTATCATCATCACCATTCGGTAATGCCAAATCCGCCATCAGCCGCAAGAAACCCATGGGTCTCGATATCTCAAAGTCCATCCCCAAAGCATCCCGCTCAGCCCCGGGAGTTCCGGGCGAGAATGGCTCGACCCCGACAAGGGGTATTGGAATGGGGATGACGGAACATGAGAAACTAAGAGAAGATATCGCAAAGCTTCAACTCTCTTCACGGTCTTCATCAAATAGCGGCTCTGTCAAGGATTCACCTACTTCCCCTTCGTTCCCTACTCAGAGTGATAGTTCGTCGAGCAGTGTTCCAAAGAAAGGAAAGACAAAGAAGACTAAAGTGGACAAGGAAGGATTGGAGCTAGTCAAGGATGAGGATCTTCAGATCTTGGGTGATATTGGAGCGGGTAATGGAGGGACCGTGACCAAGGTGTTTAACAAGAAAAGAAAGTGTATCATGGCTAGAAAGGTATGCTAAAACTCCCGCTCACTGAAGGTTCAGCTCATGAATAGCTCATTCTTGTGGATGCCAAGCCGTCTGTGCGTAAGCAGATCATGCGGGAACTGCAGATTATGAGTGATTGTTCCTCGCCTTATATCATCGACTACTATGGTTGTTTCCCAGTGGACGTGCACGTCGGCCTCGTCATTGAATACATGGACGCTGGGTATGCTACATCTCTCACATCGGTATATCGGTATATCTGCTGATCATCAGCTCGCTTGACCAGATCTACCGTCGAAGTGGATTTGTTCCTATCGACATTGTCGGTGCGGTAGCCGAGGCGGTCTTGAAAGGATTGGTATACCTTTACGACGTACATCGTATCATCCACCGAGGCAAGCTCTTGCCAGCTCTACGAAATCAAGCTGACGTGTAGATATCAAGCCTTCCAACATCCTCGCAAACACCAAGGGAGAGATCAAGATCTGTGATTTCGGGGTCTCTGGTGAACTTATCAACTCTATCGCAAACACATTTGTCGGGACCAGCACGTACATGAGCGTAAGCTGACCAATTCAATTGAAGGGACCGAGCTGACTCGTAGCCCGAGCGCATCCAAGGCGCACCATACACTATCAAATCAGATGTCTGGTCACTCGGGGTATCCCTCATCGAGCTCGCTCTGGGTCGATTCCCATTCTCCGATTCCCCCGACTCAGCTTCCGAAAGCGATGAAGAATTTGTTGATCCCGATCCAACTCTACCTCTATCTTCCAAACCACCCAATCTCGACGGAAAGAAGAAGAAGAAGGATAAGGGAGTCAGCCTAGGTGGAGGTGGACATACGATGAGTATTCTGGAATTACTGCATCATATTGTCAATGAGCCTGCTCCCAGGTTAGTCAGTCGGAGTCGAGAGTTCCCAGCATCAGCCACTTCATTCATTGAAAATTGCTTGGACAAGGAACCGAGCAATAGGAAATCCCCACAGGAGTTGCTCGTAAGTGCTTAGCAGCTCTACATTTCCATTTTCTAGCTGACAAGCAAGACTTCAGACTGGGTCGTTTCAGGCAAAGCTTCGGTCGAAGATATCCAGGAATGGGCAAAGAGGACTGCTGCGGTCGAGGAGGAGTGATGCGGGTTCAGTCTGTGTCCTCAGTTTTGACATTAATTTGTATTGCCTATTCATACGCCTCGTCACGACCATGTACTCCAATTGTATCCTTGTCATTGATTTGCTGCAGATACCAATTCATCGCTTCCATGTCAACTATTCCTATGTACATTATCTTTCGTGTGTCAAAGTACATTGTCCTTCACTATCTAGAAAGCCTCGTCTTGACCGCCACGGGCGGCAACAGATCCACAGACTTTCGCTGCGGCACCTAGGCTGAACTCGCACTCGCCGAGTCCGACCCCGCGTCATCCGTCGCCGACTCGGAATCATCACTAAGCTCCAGCGTCCTCTTTTTCACCTTGCTCAAGATCCTTGACTGTCTTCGGGTCGTATACCACGTATCATTCTTCTCCTCTTCCGTACTCGCTTCGACATTGGAGTCGCTCTCGCCAGAATGACTCCTTGTCCAGAATCGATGGACTTCTGGCTTGCTTGATAGTGCTTCTCCTGAATCGATCAAGACCTTGATTACAGCTTTTGCTTCTTTCTCGGCTCTCCTTCTTTCTGCATCGACATCGATGAGGTCGAGAAGTACTTTCCCTTGTGGGGAATGGTATAGACCAGCTTGAGCTGATCCTTGGATTGGATCGGGGGCGTCATCGGCCTTTTCGTCGTTGGGCAATGAACGGCGTAAGCTGGAAGTAGGTATCCCTCGAGTGGACAGTCGTTCTCGTTGGACATTCTCGATGAGGGCAGCTATAGCTGCACTAGCACCTTTCATCTTGGCGTATCTCTTAGGAAGGGGTTTCCGTTGTGAAAAACACTTTCTTCCTACGATACTGACGACTTTTGGTGATGGGTCTTCGTAGGGCTGGACATGTTCGTCTGGCAAAGTGGGGGTAGTAATATGGGCGTCAGATGGAGGAGTGATTGGGATTGAATCCGGTAGTTTGGGAAGAGCAGATGCAGGCGGTAAGCTTGGAGGGAAGTGGTGGATCAGTCCCGGAACGAAATCGTCCGGAGTCGCTTTTCGATGTCGTCTTCGAATATGAGCCATCAACTCGTCGAATGATGGGCCTTCAAACGCGCAATCTAGAATTGGCACTGTTGACACTCTACAGGAAAATCGAGGACGTACTGAAAGGACATCTGGCTCCATAAGACCCCATATGAGCACTCAGGCAATGCTGATAACACTCGTTACCTGTTCCGAAGACTTGGTCGCAGGTCCTGAAATTGCATTGAACGGGTTTACCAGGTGCTGGCATTCCCTTTGATTGTAGGTGAAGGTGTGAATGGAGTAGATGTTTCTCCAGTAAGGCCCATGAATTGAGTAAAGCTGGACATGATGCCCAGGGGCAAGGTGTGGGCCTACTCGTCAGCAACGCCAATGATGAATTAATCTGGGATCACCTACCTGGCATGAACAAATACCTGCATCTGTATTCTCTTGACTTTCCTTTCCCATTCACCTTTCTTTTGTTCCTGCTTTTCTCGAATGTACTGGGCTCTCGCAGCCGCAATCACATCTTGTTGTTCCTTTATACCTCTTACGCCGAATGCCGATGCTCCGCTCGCCCTCTTTGTAAATGGCACCGCCTCTCGACCTCGATCGTGAAGGCTGATACTATTCAGCCTATGGTTCCCACCTCTGATGGGATGGATTGTGAGGCCCTGCCTCGTGGGAAGAGGAAGTACACGAGATCGATCTTCGTGGCGGCGAGTATGAGGGATAGGCGGTCGGGGTTGATAGTAAGGTGGCAACGTAACATCAGGTTGAGCAGAGTGTTGGGGGGGTGGATGACCTGGTCTCTCGGAACTGGAGTTCTTCTGCATCCACTTGATATCCCTCCTAGCTCCTTTTGAAGCTTGATATAATCCTTCTGGTCGAAGTGGATCATAATTCTTTGGACCGGTCCTGATATCAGGAGGAGAGGGTGTAGAGTGTGGAACGGGTGGGGGACGGGGGATATCGATTGAAGGTGGTCTTGGGAGTCTGTGGGGAAGGGAGATGGTGGACCGGTAAGGCTCGTATCGGCGAGGGATTGTTGTATGGGTCGGGCCGGGTCCTGGGCGTCGGTGATAGTCTGGATCTGGTAAATCAGTGACCTGCAGAGTTTTCAAGGTGAGACTCACGTTGCGCATATGGTGGATCGCGGGGCATGAACCCCCTCCTATCGGACGAGTCCATCATTCGAGTCATTGAACTCATCGATCAAGGTGATTTCGTTGGTGAGGATTTGTTTAGGAGCAATAGTCTCTAGTACCGAAATGAAGCAAGGTGTTGGTTCAAGAAGGCGATGGGAAAGATAAAGATGAACCAGACCAGTAGTCACCCTTCTTACCTCTGCCCCAAACTGATTCGAAGGCGCACACCTTTGTCCAGGATCCGCTCCTCTCTTGTCAGTCGACATCAAAGAGTGTCAGTATCAGAAAGGAGTGTTCAATGGATGGCTCATTAACGCTCCATACGGGCCTGAGAGAGGGCGTGGAAGCCTGTGGTGTTGCTTTGTGAATAAGGGAATCGATGACAAAGGAAGGTCAATGATCTGCATGAGGTAAAGGGGTGAGCGCGAAGATCATTTGTGCCTTGGGAATCATTGGTCAAATGAGTTGATCGATGGTAAATCATCGCGATGAGATGAAATTGAGATCTAGATCTGGGCATGTAAGGCCGGAATGATAGAAAGATGAGCAAGCAAATGCACCTTCACCTGGGGCCTTTGACTTCTCAACGTCCCTTCCGTTGTCACCTTGTTTCTCTCCCTCTTGTCTCTTGATGCCCCCTTTCTATACTTCTCCCTCTACCCCCCAATTCCCTACGCCTCCATCTCTTCATTTGTTACACCCTTCCCATTCCTATATTCCGTCCCTCTGGATCGTTGGAAGGCCATCGAGTGTGGTGGATTGGAATGATGTGTTGATCTGCACATCAAGGCCCGGTATGAAAGAAAGATGAGCTGGAAATTCATCCCATAGACCTTTGACCTTTAACGGGACATGCCTTTGCACCCTGCTCCTCCCTCTTACGTCTGGACTCTCTCCTGTCCCCCGCCCCATTGAATGCTAAAGCATCACGGTGAAATGAGATAGAAACGATTTGTATATGCATACATGATGACCAATATGAGAAAGAAATGAGTAAGCAATTTACACCTTTACCCTAGGCCTTTGACCTCTTATCGCCCCCTCCCTTCCCACCTTGTTCCTCCCTCTTTCGCTTAATACCCTCTTTCCTATACTTCTCCCTCCTCTCCTCTTTCGCCTTTGCCTCCTTCTTCTCATCAATAACACCCTTCTCCTTCCTATGCTCAGCCCTTCTCTCTTCTTGCTTATCCTTCCTTCGAGCGACCTTGTCCTTTCTCAATGCCTGGATTTGCTGCATTAATGCAATTGCCTTTTTCTCCTCTGGTTCCAGGACCACTGCTCGGGATTGCATATATGTTTCCTTTCGCTGGGGTGCAATGTGTTTGGTCTTGCTAGCGTAGGGAAGAGATGCTTCGAGCTTTCGTGGGACTTTGAGGGTATTGAATCGTCGGGTCGTCCTTGTGATGGTCTGAAAGTCAGTGAATACATAGACCACTGGTGTAGAGACATACCTTGTAAGCAGAGTTGGGGTTCAATGGGGTGTTCATGCCCTCGTCCCGACGGATCTGACCAGTAAGTCGCATACCCTGCCATCCTCGCTTATCGGCAAGTAGCAGTGATGTGACGGGGTTGTATAGCTTCTTTGGCTCGATCGAGTACCAAGCTCGCAGGAATACGAGATCTGACATCAGCTCGCTGTCTATTGATCAAGGAGGATGACTTACCCCTCATCAAGATCTTGTCCTCGAATGTAGCTCGATAAGCACCATCAGGCTTTCCAAGTGCTTTCTTGACCTGACCTCGGATACCAGATACAGTTCTAACATTCGCTCCTTCGAATTTGGCAACTTCGAGAGCGGAATTGAACATGTCCTTGATGAAGGCGGTGTTCTTGAAGATCTTGTATGGCGCACCAGTCAACTTCAACTTTTTGACAATCTTGGTCGATCGATCGATATCGAGTACGACACCTGTTGCTGATACTCTGAAACCAGGTACTTCGGAGGAAAGAGAGTTGAAAGCGCAGAAACCAGTGTTTGGGGCCGAAACGGGTCCGTAGAAGGTTGCGTGACAGTGCATATGCTCTGGTGTGTATTTCAACATACGATTTCGGATCGAGTGGTCGTCCAAATGGTAAATGGGCATTGACTGGAATCGACGCCATCCGAGAGAGAAAACGATTGGATCGTTCGTCTTGAGGATCTTGGTGAACCAACGATGTCGCTTGATTCGCACTGTGACGTATCCGAATCGCTCCTCGGCAGCAAGTAGACCACCAACAATGATTGGGAAGGTAGGGTCGAAATGCTCGACCATCTCGCATGGGACGTTGTGAATCTCTAATCGGACATATGATCCTGATCGGTATCCCTCAATCTGAGCTCGAGACTCGTTGTCGAGTCCCTCGAATTCAGCTTCATTGAGTTGTCGCTGTCGGGCGAATTCTGCTTTAGCCTCGTCGTAGAAGTCCATCTTCTTGCCCTCGTCATCCGAGTCGTCGTACTGCTCGTCAAACTTGGCTTTCAAAGCTTCCTTCTTCTTGGCTAATGCCTGCGCTCGCGCAGTCTCGTTATCGGTAGGAGGTGCTCCCACATATGGGACTTCATCCGCATCTCCGTTTCCTCCACCTTCAATATCCTCAAAGTCTCCGCCGGTCTCTTCATACGCTTGACCATCCGCGTCGACATCACCAACAGGTCCAGAGATGAACATGTTTTTGATCGAGTCGAGCATATCTTCGCTATCCCATTTCGCCTTGAGTGTTTCGACATCGGCAGATAGCTTGACTTGGTCACCTTCGTCTCCAGCATTCTCGTCCATCTGGACTCGGAAGAAATCGTCTCGAGCCATTCGCGAGGATTCGGCATCGGCTGATGATGGCCTAATCTTACCAGCGGCGATTTCCTCGGGTGAAAGCTCATCGCCGTAAACAAGAGCCATGAGATCCCTTCGTCGGCCCATGCGATCGGAGAAGTTTTCGATAGCTCGTTTCGATAGATCCTGCTTCCATCTCGGTACATCCTCCTCTCCATCATCTTCATCTTCATCTTCATCCTCGTACTCGTCATCTTCGATATTGACAATCTTGCCATCCTGCTCGAAGCCACCCATCTGATCGAGATCGTTGTCGGAATCAGAATCGGCGTATGCGACCTCTCCATCCTGCTCGTCGGCGGAATCGCCAGCAGCTCGATCATCATCCTCGAAATCATCTTCGTCCATCTCGCCATCTTCATCCATCATGTCCGAATCGATGTCGTCCTCGTCATCGTCTGCGCTGCCTAGGATGGGACCGCCGGATCTTGGTTCTGCTTGACGACGGACTCGCTCTTGGACCTTGAGTGGGGCGGAGGAGTGGCCGAACAGTCGGATCTCGGCATTCTGCATACCCTCTCCGAAAGTCTTGCCGGCCTCTTGCATTTCCATGACCATACGCTCTCCTTCTCCTTTCGGCGCTGAAGATGTCAGCTTGACTCAAAGATGACTCCGAAGTAAACTTACCATCGCCACCCTTGGAGAAACTACCGGGCACGTTTACATAGACAGCGTCCTTGTCGTACATGACACCACCAACATCACTCATGGGCGCATGGATGAGCTTGGCCTTTTCACCCATCTTCCTCCTCCTCTCACTTTCCAACGTGGGTAGCGGACAAGGATCCTTTAACCTCTCCACCTCCTTGATTTCCAGATCTCCGGCTCCGGGGATATGTACCTTTGCATTACGTGCAGGTAAATTCGGTCCTCTCAAGTACCCATAGAGCGTGATGGTTCGGTCCATCTTTGGGTTCTCTCGAATCAATTCTCGCGGAGTCAGATCTTGAAGTCGATCGGCCAGGAGGTAAGGATGCTGATTACGGAAAACGAGGGGTCGGAACTTCATGACTGAGATGAATCGGGAGAGGAGGTTAATTTCGGTATCGGGGTATCGACCATTAAGGACACCCGAAAGAGTAAAGAGCTTGGCTCCTTGGTAGATTTCAGTCCAGAATCGGTGCTTGATTCGCTTCTTGGTATCTTTGAGTGTCGACTGTTTCTTGATCAGATCCATATGGGTGAGGAGACCGAGGACTTTGGGGAAACCGTGGGATTGCAGGATGTTCAAGAATTCGAAAGTCTCCTAGTATCGTCAGCGGACAATCTCAAGTGGTGCCATACCATTTCGAACCCGAAACTTCCGTCAATCATCAAGAGCACCAAGTCGACGACTTTGCCCAAATCGATCATGCTGTTCAAGTCGTTTCCACATTCCACAAAAGTGATTCTTCTAGTCTTCCCAGATACGACAGTAATCGGTCCCTGAGGCTGATTGAGGTTATGTTTCGTGAACCTCTTGACTAGCGATTTCAGGAGTGTCGACTTTCCGACACCAGGTGGTCCGACAATCCCGACAACAATAGGCGGTGGCGGTAAAGCACCTTCGTCCATTCCCTTTCCCTTCTGCCCAGTCACCTTCCTCTCCTCTGGATTCCTGTTGACGAGGGGAACATGAAGACGCCTCTCATCTTTATCGGCGGTTCTTCGAGCTGCCTTGTCTGCTGATCGAAAAGAGGAGCCAATGAAGGCTTTTGGGTTGTATGTTTTACCCCCAGTTCGATCTACACCTTTGACGGCATCCTTCTTCGCGGCCTTGTTACCGGAAGAAGATGTATGATGAGCCTTATGAGGCTTATCGTCCATAGTGTATGTATTGGGTGTATGGTGTAGAGTGAGCTGCTCAAAATCTCCAGTGCAAGTGGAGGTTAATTTGCTGATGTGTTATATAATCCCCCCCTTTTAGAATGAAAAAGGTTTGTTCGGTCCATGTGCATTGTTTGCCTCCACTTGTAAAGTCCACTCTGTCTCTACTATATACACCCTGTTCATCTATCTAGATGGCTCCTATAAAGATCAAACTATCTCTCAGCTCAGCATCAATCCCATCAGCATCGAATACTTCGGCTCAAGACATTTCAAACGCAGGGGAATCGAGTCAAACACCAAGGAAAGGAAACAAAGCGCCTCAGCATGCCCGCACTGGTCTGCCGAGCCATCATGCTCAGCTAGCTACGCCTGAAGCCGGTCCATCAAGACTACGTGGAGACCCTCCAACCTGGACACCCGCTAGCAGAGGGCCCAAATCAGCCGGGTTCCCCAGCACTCCGACCACATCCACCAGCACACCCAGTAAATCACAAAAATCTACAAACACCCCATCTTCATCCAAATCCAATTCGAAGTCAAAAGCCAAACCGAAATCAACCAAGAAGACAAAGAGACCAACGGCAATCCCACCCCATCTACTCCCCTCGACCCCTTCGACTCCCAAACCATCACCTCCTTTACCCTTCCGCGATACACCGTCCCCAGGTATCTCTGTTGTCAAGCAGGAAGATGTCGAGACTTATACTATCGGATCACCCTCAGCTGAGCCGGAGCAGATGAACACTCCTGCTGGAGATGGTATGGATGTGGAGGAGAGTGGGACGCCGACAACGGCTCAGAAACAGAGCGTTAGATGGATGAGGCTCAAGCGACCACTTCGGGAGCATGCTACCAAGATTGTGGCCGACTTGATCAAGCGTGATGAAGTGAGCTGGTTCATGTTTGTACAGGCATCAGCTGACGAGTAGTATGATCTGTTTGGCGCGCCTGGCAAGTCTCGTCTTCCGTGAGACGAATCCCAGACTGACCTTTTTAGTGGATCTCGAGGCGTACCCCGACTATTTGGAGATCGTAGGAGGCGAAGACAAGATGATGGATCTCGGTACGATACAAGGCAAGATAGACAATGAGGAATATCGCTCAATTGACGAGTTCCAGGTAATTCAGTCCCAGCAAACAAAGCTAACAAATAGGCGGATCTTGAGATGGTCGCGACCGCCGCCAAGACTTTCAATCCAGTCGGAACTATCCCTCACAATGCCGCCATCAAGATGTACAACCAAGGAGTCAAGCAGATTGATCGTATCCGCGACCTTGTCATTACGCCCCATCCGTCTCGAGCTGGATCAGCAAATAATTGGCGAGATGGATCCGTCATGTCGGGTCGGGGAGCTACTGCGGCTCTGGAAGACGGTCAACCTCGATCTTCGAAAGCCGATATACCTCCCCCGTCATATATTCCCGAGGAGATGCTAGCCTATCCGCCTAATACCGGCGCGGCCAAGATGGTGGGATGGAATTTGAATGGTGGGAAGCGGGTATATCTGAAAAAGATCACTCGAGGAAGAGAGAGGTTTACTGGGAAATGGAGATTATGGGATTTGGACGGAACGAGGGATGTAGCCGAGATGGACGATCCGGAATTCTACTTTGATGCGGAAAAGACAAGAGCAGGCCTCGCATTCAGAAGTGTCGTCAATTGGAAGGAAACACAATATGAGAAATGGTGGGAATATGAAGGGCTCGGAGGATCAAACGGACAACCTCCCTTACCTAATACACCTTTACCTAGACGACCCACCCCTCGAGAAAAGCCATTAACAGCCTACGACTTTGGTGTATACCCAGATATCGACACTGAAATGGCGACAATCGGTAAAAAAATCAATATTCAAGACGAGACTGCTGTTCTATATACCCATCTGAACGCTCCTCGAGTCAGGCCTTCACCGCCTGTACCACACAATTTCGTCAATCTCTTCGAGGATGTTCAGAATAGGCAGCCAATCGATTATATGCGAGAGTTTGCAACGGGTGATGTTACTGGAGAAGCCTACACTCGAAGTATCGACCGATTTATCCAAGGCGCTATCGCCGGAAGAACCAAGTCGGGCCAAATCAAGGCTGATCCCGACAGCATGGCGGTCGACATCAAGCCGGATTCGGATAGCATTGGGCTGGAAGAATACGTTCAAGAGAACTACGGCTACGGCATCCTGTCCAAAGACTTTGAACAGCGCCCTACGATTAGACGGACCATCAAACAAGCGACCGACACAGGTCTTCAGCTTGCCAAGTCCCCGACAAACGGCTCGAGTGGACTTGCAGCGATGGCCAGGGCAAGTTTTGCCCGTATCGCTCTTCGACACATGACAAGACATACTAATGCTCTCGATATTGTTCCCCTCATTCGAATTCCTGGCGAATTCACATGGCAAGGAATAGGTGGAAAGGGAGATATCGATATCGGTTTGAAATGGGTAGCGGAATACCAAGCCAGAGCCCAGAAAGTAATCGAAAAACAAGACGGTAAACGAAAACGAGATACCTCACCTCACGATATCGCCAAGAAGCCACGTATCGAGGAAATTTCTTCGACCGCATCATCCCCTCTATCCGCCGCACCTGGTTCGCCTGTCAAGGAACCACAACCCATGGGACCGACTTCATTTGATAGTGATCTCGACTTGAATGATGGAGAGAATGGAATGAAGAGGATAAGGCTGGAGTTATTGGCTTTGACCAAGTTTTATCCGTTGGCCGCTTTGCGTAAAATGGATAAGGCTCAAGCTGAGAAGCTGCTTCCGCCAAATGTTCGAGCTTTGATGACGAACGTCAAGAAATGATGAGTGTTCGTGTTTGTATCTATGCATCAAGATTTGCGTCACATATCACACAAGGTAGCATAGGAATTATCAGACTGATTTCTCGCTGTTAGGAGCGAAGAATCAATCGAACAATTCGTTCTGAGCATTCCACGGACATAGTCGAACAGATAGTGCTGATACGAGTGACGTAGAAGGAAGTGCTTCCCGCCGAATGAGAAAGGGTTCCATGGAAATGTTCAACAGCTATGGGTGAATACGGCCTCTGGGAAGCCCGTTTCGCGAGCTGACTGCCAATGCCAATGCATGCATTCCCCAGTCCAACATCCCTGCCCTCTGCTGCAGTGCCCTTGTCACCATTGGCAATCAGACCAGTCAGCCCAAGATAGTTGGCAGAGAAGTCGGTGGAGTGGCTTGGAGTAATCTGGTTATTCCGCCAACTCCGGTTAAAGCATTCGGAAAACCCCTCTCCTCTTATGCCATCCTAGCAGATTATCAGGCACACGTCTATTGAACCGACTCGGTTTTCCATATGGTGACATGGAGACTATGGGCATAGGCCCAGAGGATGGAGACGTGGATGGTACGCTAGCGGGAAGCGATTTGAAATATATGCGTTCAAACCGAGTCTTTCGGTTTCACACGACTTTTTGAACGTTCTGACGGGTATAAATACTTTAGTTCCCCCCGAACTTTTCTCTTTCATACATCTACCTTTCTTTGCGTCAACATACTTTCAACTACAGACTTCATACTCATAACATTATCAGAGCTTCGTATATAGTATTAGTACGTTGTAGGCTGTTGCTAGTCTACATAGTCATACTTCAAATATTGATAGTCGACCCCACCACGGTGGCCAAGTAATACACACACCCTTCATAGTCCCCGTACACACAAGTGACACATTTAGGTTTCAAAAACTTTTACAAACCAAACACACTTCACTTTGCAGTCTCATACCGCTCATCAACGGTCTGGTCGACCACTTCGTCGTACATACCACCTTATACGAAGGAACAATCCCACGCCCAAGTGTTATCTACAGAAGATCTCAGGCACGTTCTTATCAGGAAATCACCCCGCGTCACCCCACATTCCACATTCTACATCATCCACCACTCAACCTCAACCCGACTCAACAATGTCTCACTCTCGTCCTCATTTCAATACAATGAGACCTTCGGGTAGACTCGTAATGGAAGTTGTTATCCCTGCTCGTAAGCGTATAAATAACAACGACTCGGACTACGAGCCCGAAATTACCAAAACACCTACTCGACCACTCAAACGGAATCGAAATCGACGCATGTCCGACAACGACGATGATGAGGAGTATGCTCCCGGTCCTGGATCCGAAACGTTCTTGGCTAGTCCTCTCAGAGTGACAAGGCGATCTCGAAGAGCACCAAGTGTTTCATCTTCTCTCGCTGGACCTTCCGGAGACCAGTTGAGGGGTACTACGCCGAGTGAACCAATGTCAATTTCGGGCTCGAGCTCAAGTAGCATCCAATCCGACAGTCTGCAGTCTTTGACTACCGCTGTCGACTTTCTCACCGACCCTGATGCGATTCTGGTGGAAGCAGGAGATGATTTGAGGATGGTCACCTCTACTTCACCCGCTCCCGAAGATACGATTTCGAGTGAAGTCAAACCCGCTTTTGAAATCGATCCGGTACATCATGAAGTCGATACGAGTAAGCTCTCGCCTGAGCCCGAGGAGATGGAGATGGAAGACCCAGGAATAGATTGTGCGATATGTTACGAGTCTATGGGGGATGTATGCAAGAAAGCAGAGGAGGAAGGGAACGGAGGAATTGGAGGAGGATTAGCTATATTTGCTTGTGAGCAACCAGCATGCGGAGGTAGTAAGTCGTTCCTTCCCTCATTACAATACATACTCACACAATAGTATTCTGTATTGGCTGTATTGTCGAGGCTGCAAACCACAGCATCCGGAATAGAAAACCGGTCGCTTGCCCACTTTGTACACGACGAACCGACGTAGGCATTATCCGGGCCCAGGCAATGGCATTCAACCCCGCCGACGCTTCTGATCCCATCATCGATGCTCTCCCTCCTCCACCCCCTCCTCCACCTCGGGCAATCCCCGCAAATCAACGCCTCCGAGACCAACATGTGAAATGTGTAATCGATTTCCACATAGCATCTCGACCAGGCCAACGATACTTTGTCAACAGTTTCAACGAATTCGCTGAATACCTGAAATCCGTCAATCCAGCTGCTGCCGAGGCGAACCCAATTGCTATGCAATGGCTCGCCACCTCCGCATGGGAAGCTTTCTGGTCCACATACCAAGGAAAAGCATGGAGGGGATTACCTCGACTTAGGGCCAATTCATTCTTGATGACGGTGATCAAAGGACTCGATATCAAAATGCCAGCAGATAACGGAATGACGGACCGACTCGCCGCCGCTCAAGTGTTTGCCCGCGCCGACCCTGTAGTTCGATTCGACCTTCCCCCTCTTCCCGCCGATGAGGACCTTCCAGAATTTGTCCGAGCAAGATTGAGGCGATTACCCCCAGGAGCAAGAGAAGCAATGGTGGAAGCAAGGCAGCGAGCAAGAGAGGCTAGAGCAGCTCGAATTGCAGCTCAAGATCCAGATGAAGTACGGGCGAATGAAGCTCTGTTACGACTTCAAGTACCCGCTGTCCCACCTGCCGGATTGGTGGGACCGGAATTCACACCTTTGGGAGCTCAACGTCCTGTCTTCATCCACCATCGAGCTGGGTTCGATTTGATGTTGCAAGAACACCGATCGGAAAATGCTAGAAGGGGATGGATGAGAATGATGTTTGC
The DNA here is from genome assembly GCA_017654735.1 of Vishniacozyma victoriae. Lineage (NCBI taxonomy): Eukaryota > Fungi > Basidiomycota > Tremellomycetes > Tremellales > Bulleribasidiaceae > Vishniacozyma > Vishniacozyma victoriae. The sequence goes on from JADPYG010000088.1 coordinate 4,558,813, forward strand.
TCTCACTACCGATCGAGAGGCGGATATCCTGTATGCTAATTTGAGGAGGGCTTATAATTTGGATATGGTGAATCCGGAAGTACCGCCTACCGCCGCCGAACTGGAACGGATGCAAATCATGAGGCATGCCTGGGCATTGATCAATGAAGGACGACAAGCCCTCATGGCCGCTCAAGCACATCAACTTCCGGTCGCAGTGTTCAATCTACCCGAGATCCCGGCTCCACCGGTACCTGCAGTCGACGTCGATGTCGTCGAGTAGAACTGGAAGGATAAGGGAGGATGGGAAAGGGAGGGGTGAATAGGAAAGGGAGGGATGAATAGGATAGGGAGGGATGAATAGGATAGGGAGGGACGAATGGGAGAGGGAGGGGTGAATGTGATGGTGAGGGGTGAATAGGGGAGGGAAGCTGGACGGATGAGGGATGTATGGGATCAGACAGTATTTTGAATTAATGGATGTGGAATTGGATCGGATGAGAAAATGTAGGACTGGAAGTGTATGGGTACTGCGCTGTGACATGTAGGGTAGGTGTAAAATTGGGTGTGGAATCCTGTGATGGTTAATTGTTTCTGTAAATATACATCAAATAGATGAGGTCCGGTAGAGATCCTGGTGCTTAGCTCGGAAATCCAAAAAGGTTTATAGGGGTCCAATTCCGGGTTACAAAATCTCATGGTACTGTATATGTTTTATATAAGGATGTGAAAAAGCTGTAATATCATACAACCTACTCCTTCGCTCTAATAATAGAACCCCTCCTTAGAGTAAGTAGCCCGGAACCTCTCGCTAACGCTCGCTCGCTTTCCTCTCTTAAAGGATGTAAGAAACCTGAAAGACCATCTACCTACTCCTTTGCTCTGAAACTAGACCCCCTTCTTAGAGTTGCCCGGAACCTCTCGCTCACACTTGGTTTTCTCTCTTTTACGCACTATACACGGTTCTTAACGGAAAATCGCCATTCGCTGTAGTGTACAATGAACACATTATTAACGGTGGTCTACAATTGGGACAAGTTATTTCTAAAGTAGTAGATCGAGGTCTTGTCGAATTAGTAGGACCATTCGGATTCAGCAACGTTTCCACCAGATCCTCGCTTCTTTGCGCCGCAGCTAGATTATGCTCTAGAATAGATACAGCGGTTTATGAATCTCATGGTATATGTTTATAAAGGATGTAAAAGACCGGCCATATAATACAACCTACTCCTTCGCTCTAATACTAGACCCCCTCCTTAGAGTAGCCCGGAACCTCTCGCTAACGCTCGGTTTCCTCTCTTCCTCACTACTTCCCCGGTTCTTTGCAGCCGCAGCTAGGCTATGCTCTAGAATAGATACAGCATCTTCTCGCGTACTGATTCCACTCTCCATACTACTTCTATCCCTGGCATCAGGGTCGATAGTGAAACTATATGCGCTCGTTGGACTTCCTGCGTAATTGTCGGATCCGTAACCCAAGGTCGACGTCGTTCTAGTCGACCTGATTGATTTGGCGGGCGTCAAGTCCGATTCCGAATCGAGGTGGTCGAGGTGATTGACTACACTGAGAGCGGTTGTAGTTTGAACCTTTGACGAGGTAGGCATGAATGCAGAAGATCCCCGGACGGTGTGGGTCGAAGTGGAAGATGCTTTCTTCCGCAACACGTTTTTTCTGTCTGGGGAACGAGGTGGAGGCAGGGGACGGGGAGCGATGATGGATGATCGAGATGATTTGGTAGGCGAAGACGAATGTAGCGAAGTGCGGGATCGGGATGATGTCAGGGGTAATGGATTGGGAGGAATGCGATCAGTAAGTTGATGAGGGGGTGATTGGTCGATAGTCTGTAAATCAGAGTGTTGCGGTAGAGGTGATCGTTTCGGTGTGAGACCCTTCATCTTGGCCACGAGATTGGAGACTGCCGATGATCGATCGCGATCAAGGGGTTGTAAGCGTGGTTGAAGTACAGGTCGCCTAGAATCGAGCGAATACCGATATGTCGGTGAACTGATTTCGCCAAGCGAAGTAGGAGGTCGCATCATATCGTGGCTGGCTCGGACTGGTGAATCATACTGCCCAGGCGAGGATGTACGGGATTGCAACCTACCCAGACCAGCTTTATCCGCCTGCCGCAACAACTTGGGTAGGTCGAGCATAATCCTTGTAAATTCCCGAACATTTTGATCGGAAGCTCGATTCGCATCCCGTATACAGACATCCAGCTTGACCAACTCCTGACGTGCTTTCTCGATATCATCCAGATCAAGCCTAACACTGGCATCATTGATCAATTGCAGTGCGTCTCGAAGTGAGGAATTGACATGTTCAGCGGTTCGCGTGGACGAATGAAACGTCTTGGTTAATTCGGGAACGTGCGCCAGAATTTCAGGCCCGAGTTTTAATTCCAGTGCTCGACATGCTTCGAATAGGAGTCGGCCATGTTCGGTGGCTGGGGCGGCGAAATCGAGACTGGTCGAAGACCTACCTCCCATCGAGGTGCTACTCCTCATCGGACGAGGTTCAGTAGCGGGTTTAGGTAATTCTCGCAACCTGGACCCTCGACCTATGAGGGGGCTATCACCAGCCATGACCTGATCACGCCTCGCTCGCCAGCTTTCGATAGGTGCTGTTCTCGGAACCGGTCCGTCGTAAACATCTCGCATGGAAGACATCGAGGTGGAAGGACGAGCATGTCGGGGCGTAGCGTCAAATAAGCGAGAATTGGGCCGAGGTCCTCCATGATGAGGATCGCCTAGGACTGAAGCGCTTCGCTCCGCTACCCACTGTTCTCGATGTTGATTACGCTTCTCCTCCATCCGTTTCAAAACTTCCAGAGGATCTTTTGCTGTAGTGGTAATCGCCTCTCGCCCGTTTCCTCCAGCCAGAGATACCGAGTCACCCGGTCCAAGTGCGTATCGAGGGGATGATCGTGAAGGAGTGCCATTCGGATGTTGGTTACGATTTCTCTCATTGGCAAGAGCCGATTCGACACTGCCACCTCGTGTTTCATATCGATATCGATCGTTGTTGGTGCCCAGTACCGAGTCCGCTCTACGTATAGGATAATTGTCAAGAGGTCTCGAGACTGGTAGTCGGGACTGTGAAATAGCAGCATCAGGCAGACCTGAGATGGAATCCCGCCAATCCCGAGATTCTCGGGTTGAGTAACCGCTGTGCCCGCCAGCATCTTCTCTGGGCGATTGACGTGATTCGACATTCCGCTGGGGAAGGTAACGATGTATGGGTGAAGTATGGTTGTTCTGCAGCCGAGACATTGTTGCGTATCTGGAAGGCGAATCCTTTTCGGCGGGAGAATAATTCGCGGGGCTGCTAGGAGTGAATCGCTGGGATCGAGACGAAGTCAATTCGGTCTTGAGAGATACAGCCGGGGACGTCTGTTTCGAAGGAGGCGAAAACTAAGAATAAGCTCAAGTCAATGAAATACTAAATACTTACCAGACTGCCATTCCTGAACTCCGCTGGTATAGGTTTCCGCCTTCCTCTAGATCCACTTCCTCCGCTATTATCTCTTTCATGCGGGTCATCGGTACCGGCGACACGAGCCATGGTGCCATTCCTACGACCAGATGAATCCGAGCCTCCATTGGGCGTAAGCACCGAGGCAGACGAGACGGTCGCACTTCGACGCAGGGTTGAAGTAGTGGTGCTGGGAGAATGAGTCGTGCGGCTATATGAATCGTTACGTCGCGTTGAACCTGAAATGGGAGGGGTTGTCTCGACATGACCTGCAGTTCGAGGGCGCCGGGACGTCGTACGTTTGTTGCCCTCTTCTGTGATCTTCTCTTCGGCAGCTCGAATGCGGTCGTCCAGCGATGTTCCAACAGGCGAGCGTACCTGTACCACCTCTTCTTCCTCTTCGATTGATAGATCTCTTCTACTACTACTGAGTGATTGTCGGGTACTGCTCACCGGTCGCCTTGGATCGACGGGAAGAGACGGCGAGCGTTGATGTGCTTTTCTTGGCGAGACTGATCCGCTGCGGTAAGATTCGCGCTCGGGAGAGGCAAGATACTCTTGGCGTCCTCCATCTGTGCTGACTCGTCTGGGAGACTGGTATCCGGAATCATACTGATACCCTCGACGGATGGTACGTGATCCCTCGCCTGGACTCTCGTGGATGACTTTCTCTCGGGCCGTACTGAGCGCAAGGCCTGATGATGTCGAGCTTGAACGAGATATCGATGGGGAGACGCGACGTTGGAATACCTCCGATTGCAAATGAGGCGAGCTACGTTGACTGCTTGGTCCTGGTGAATCGGGGTCGGGAAGGTCAGGAAGGTGTTGGGAGGAAGTACGGCGTGGATGTCTTGGTGGTCGTGGTGGGGATGCTTGAGGAGATACCTACAAGTCAGTTCATGTACCTGACATATCTCCCTTACCTTTCTAGGACTATATGAGACGATCTTCTGGACTAGTGGGGGCGGTGGACCGATATCACTCTCTGTACCGGGAGGAGTGGGAAGTCCCGAATTCTGATCAACAAATGATCTACTACTCAATGATCCTTCCGGTAAACCTTCTATCCTATCTCCTGATCCTCTCCTCCCGTCGTCTACCCTGGTACTACTGCTCGCACCGGTCCAAGTCCTCTTCATTATCCCCGGACTCCCTAATCCAACCCTTCCAACCGATGCGAATCCACTAGCCTTTTTCAATTGATGTATAGCTGGCGAAGCGTTTCCCTCCTCTGCCATCTCATCTTGCGCATGGTTGCTCCCGTTTGGAGGAGAAGAGATTGATGACGAGACCGATCCTGAACCGTATGTCGGTTTGTCCGGACTCCTGAGGTAATGTCGGGTAGGAGTTTGAGGAAAGTACTCGTTGTCATTGTCTCGCGACATCTCGACCGTTTTTGGTGTGGTCACTAAGTATCTTGTACCAATGCCGAGCTGCTACGCATACTCTTTTGTGGTAATATGAGAATATGAGAATATGACTTGGTGGTCAACGCCTGAAACATCTCCTCGACGCGTTTGAGAGTGCATACACACACAATGTAGATTGATCCCGTAAGATTACGTAAGGTGGAAAAGTTGGCCGGTCCTTAACCTGTTAATCATCTCGGCAAGACTATCACTCACTCACATCAATCATGGCCACACCAGGACTAACACCGCCATTGCTGGCACCTATTTACCTGCCTGGGCAGGAACCTATGCCTGCTGGAACCACACCGCAGGAAAGGGAGGAATTTAGACAAATGATGAAATGGCAAGGATGGATGAACGGCGCTATGGAATCTTGTCCTCTGAAAACGGTTCTATCAGGTGGTGCTGGTATGTCACCTCAAATGCATATGGAACTGCAAGCTGATGAATAGGATTCGCACTTGGAGGTTTCTTCTCACTCATGTCGGCAACTTTCGCATATGAAGATCCATTATCACGAGCAGCAAGAGATGTAACCGGAACAAAAGCACAGACGGTCTACGTAATGAAGGAAATGGGTAGGAACATGTGGTCTTCCGGTAAAGGTTTCGCCAAAGTCGGAGCATTATACGCAGGTGTGGAATGTTGTATCGAGGGTGTGAGTTGTTATGTTCGTCAACAAGGGTGTTGCTAATGAAAGTACCGGGCAAAGCACGATATGACAAATGCTGTTTCTGGTGGATTTGTGACGGGGGCTATATTGGCTAGGAACTCCGGACCAATGGCTATGGCTGGTGGCGGAGCTGCATTCGCTGCTTTCTCCGGTGTGATTGATTGGTGGTTGACATCACCTCCTGCAGAGTGAGTCCAGACTGTCAATATGTTCAGATCTTAGCTGACATCTCAGGGAGGTGTAGATCTTGTGGATTCTTGCATAGACGGCGACACGCCTTGTTGTACACTATCACATACTCAACTCATGCAGATTTGCAACCCTCCGGACATGTGACATTATTTTCATTATAGACTATAACATTTAATAATCCGCCTAGTCCTCAAAGGCGAACGCTCCAGCTCCTGCCAAACCTTCTTCCCTACCCAGCATCCCAAGCCCTCTTACTACTTCCATTTTCCTAGAATGCCACCCGACACCACTTGCGACTCTACCACTAGCATCCGAGAGCGCAGTGAGCCATTTCCGCCAAGCATGATCTTTGTTCAGGTGACGAGCATAGGTCCAATCTTCTTGTGAATCTGACCTGTCTTGTACCCATCCAGCGGAAGTATCGACATACCAACCCCTTCCACCTTTTGATTTGACGATCCGCCATTCTCCATGACCTCCTCCGCCTTCTGTGATTGCTCTTCTGACCGAAGAGGAGAGCTCGACTACTCTCAGCCGAGTAGGACCAGGGTTCAGGTTCGGCCCAGCTTGAGCGGCGAGGGATAGTGACGACAAAGAGAAGGGAACGGTAGTGGTCGGGTTGATCAAGCGACCATGAAACTCGAGGTTGATCTGTAGCGGCGAAGCGGACGGTCGTAGAGATGCTTCCATGCTGGTACCCGTCAAGGTAAGGATCTCGACATTGGGTGCGAGAGTCATGAGGAATTCCGTGATCGGAGCCAAAGGCAGGAAGGGGATATGAGACAAGCCGAGGGATAACAGAGATGGTTGAGCGGGGAAGTACTCGGGCGTCAGATGTGCAGGCGAGAATCCAGCAGACGATAGGTCGAGGTACCTCAGTTTCCCAGATTTGAAACATGGTGCCTTGAGCAGTTGAGCGAGTTCTTCCGAGTTGATAGCATTACCCTGAGCCGGGTTGACATAAAGGTTGAGCTCGACAAGATCACGAGCAGCCGGCGAATGGCATATAAAGTCAACGATCACGTGCGAGTCGAGTCGAGCACATCGAGCGAGCGATAATGACTGGAGTCGAAGTGTAGAGGGCGCTTTTTCAGTCAAGGCCATGAGAAAGCTGGATGGGACTCTGGTATTCGACAAATCCAGGTGGGTGAGATTCGGGAAACAAAGAAGAAGGTCGTGAAGGATCATCGGGTCGAGGGAAGTGCAAGCTCTGAGTGAGAGGCGCTTGAGACACGGAAACTTTGGCCTCTTTCTCGATTTCTTTCTCAAGCTCTTGACTGCACTCGACTCGACCTCGCTATCATCATCAGATGTGCCAGTGTGCCTCCGCCTCGTTCTCCCTCGACCTCGCCCGTCTTCATCCGCGGCATCCTCATCATCATCGTCTGCAAGCCAGGTATCGTAGAAATCCCTCGTGGCTTCCGTGAATGCCGAACTGACACATCCAGTCAGGTCCAACGCCTCGAGCGAAGTGAACATTGCCCGCCTCGCCCACATTTGATCCTCAGTCTCGGTCTCGTAGGGTACGTAGACTGGTCGAGGTGGATCGAGCTGATTCTGCTGGGTTGTGGTGGATTCGACGGACTGAGGACCGACAGACGCAGAGCGTATCCGGGATAATGAGGGACCTTGACTGACGGAAGGACGGCGAGCATTTCGGGGTTTGCGAGATCCTCGAAACAAGAGTTCTTCGAAGACTGGTGATGACAATGACGAGTCTACATACTCTGTCATGCACAGCGTTACCAAATTTGGGCAATTCTGAGATCAGCTCAGAAGCTACGCTTGACTTACCTTGATGACACCTTCGAGCCTCCCAGCGGTGACGAATCTCCCTCGTACCGCTTCCTCCTGAGTCCTTCTACTTCCAATAGTCTTGAAGTTTGTAAAGCTGATATGTCGGATATAAGGTCCTGGAGGCGGCAAAAGTTCCGGATTGACGTTCTCCCAAACCTCCTCTTCGACCGAAGGCGACCGCTCCTCCATGAACGAGACTCGTCGTTTTGCAAGTGGCATAAGCTCGTCCTCCATCTCCTCATCTTCATCGTCATCGTCATCGATATCCGCCATCGTCCTTGCTCTACTCAGTGAGCTTCGCCGGCGTTCCAATGGGACTCGCTTTGGTGGGTGGGCGCTAACTGATCGAGAGCGATCAAGGACAGAAGAAATTCCCTCGGTGTCGAAATTGATGGAACGGCGAGGTGAGCGGGATCGTCCTCGAAGTTTGGCTGTGGCGGTGGTGACTGTCGACTTGAGGACGGATGGGAGGGGTGGAACACCTATATGAGGTGAAGGCGAGGCTGTACGTGATCCTGGTGGAGTGAGGAGTAAGGATACATGACCCTGTCGAGGAGGTGAGTAGGAGTATGAGACCGAGCGAGGGGGAAGTCCATTCGATGGACCAGCATGGCCATAAGATTGGGTCCGGGGATACGAGGGAATGCCTGAAGAGCTTTCAGGCTGAGAATCCTCGGGTAGATCGTCTAGCTGTCGAACAGGCGAGATAGGTGTAAGGGGCAGTCCATCTTTCAATATGGATGTAGGCTTGACATCGATATCCATCCCAAGACCTTTCGGTTCCATCACAACAGCCTGTCCATCTTCTTCTTCATGCATGACCTCCTCCGTCAACGCATTGACAACAGACAACCATCCTCGGCCGGATCTCACATCTACATCCTCCCATAACCACGGACGCGAAGCTTCAAGTAGCTGATGAGCTGATCTGGCAAAGAACGACAATTGCTTTGTCGGATGGGTTGATGGTGGGGAGCGAGGATCAAGAACCTCTACAACGTGGGAAGGGGGTTGAGGGCGTGATCGCGGTTCAGTGTGGCCTGGGTAGTAGGGTGGGGGAATCAACGACGCGATTAACGATAGTACTTCAAGTGGGAGCTCGGGGATGCGGTCCCCCATTCTATGTCGAGATCGAAGAATCGGCAACTGAGCACGAGGCTGATGGTGCTCGTGATGCTTGCGGCAGGGAGTGTTGGGGTAATATAAAGGAATGTGTTAGGTAGATGAACAAGGAGAGATCTACGTTCGTTTAGGTGGCGGCGGAAATTCTGGATGTTCCGGCCATGTCCGGTCTTGAAACCCGCATGGGCTTCTGACAAACATGCATTCATCCTTGTACCATTCAAGCGAGACCATCTGTATCAGCTATGTATCATACGTAGACGTTCTATACGGAGCTGGCCTCAGGCTGAATCGCTCTGTGAGACAGGAAATGCTACAGGTGCTGATCGGAGATGTCCCGGTGTACTCAGATCGCGTTCTGCAAGAGCCTCGATGGTTTCAGCCTCGGAACCGAACCGTACAATGACCACACGCACTGCGGTCCAGCAGGCATGCCCAACCGAAGGCATGTTTATATTCGAAGTTTCCATGCATGTGTTTGTTTGTAGGAGTCAAGTAAGACCGGTTAGGCTGAAATTACCGATTCTCACATTTCATGGGGAAGAAGTGACGATTCCCACAACACATCTAACACCTTTCATCGACTACAACCATTACACGCCCCCCTCCTGCCTAGGCAATTGACTGAGAGCAGTGCTCTCGACGTTATACATATACTGTCAACGATAAGCCAAGTGCTACATTCACTATGGCAGCTGGCCTAACGTGTAAGTTCCCACGCAACTTCCACGTCCTTTCCATAAGGGTTATCCTAATCTTATCTAGACGATATATTCCTGCTATTCTGGCGACTAGTCATCAACATCTTCTTTCGCGAGATCAGGTAGGTGATCCTAGCTTTATGACAGGGAGAGAGTGACTGATACGGTTAGACCTAGAGGAGCATTCAATATCCCCAAAGATGGTCCTGTTTTATTCATTTGTGGTCCACATGCCAATCAATTCCTGGACCCGCTTTTGTTGTTCTCAGAGGTCAGGAAGGAAGGGCACAGGAGGGTGGCTGTCTTGACTGCTGCCAAGGTGAGCTGGTGATGTGGGATGCAGCTAACAACTAGAGTATGAGCCGGAAGTTTGTTGGGACTGTCGCAAGGATCATGGATAGTAGTACGTGTTCATGTACAACCTCAGACTTGGCTGACAGGCAGTACCGGTCGCTCGAGCTGCCGATTACGCAAAAGCAGGCAAAGGCCGAATCATCCTCTCAGACTCCGACCCACTCATCGTCACTGGTATCGACACACGTTTCACCACCGAAATCAAACCACGATCTCAATTCGTACTCCCCAAAGCCGCAGGATACGCATCAGCAACTATCGAGAAAGTCATCTCCGATACGGAAGTCCAACTGAAATCTGAATTCGTCGTACCAGGCAAAGACGGAAGCACGAATGTAAAAGCGTCCAGCAGGGTCAGGACCGAAAGTGAAAGCAAGGACGGATTGGAATACAAGATCCTACCTCATGTAGATCAGGAAGATACGTATGGAGCTGTATTTGAGAGATTGAATCAAGGAGGGTGTATCGGCGTGTTCCCAGAAGGTGGATCTCATGACCGAACGGATTTTTTGCCTTTGAAAGCTGGATTCTCGTTGATGGCTCTCGGCGCAATGGCCGCCCATCCCGACCTCAAAGTTCAGCTGGTCCCCGTTGGCCTATCATATTTCCACCCACACAAATTCAGGTCGAGGGCTGTCATTGAATTCGGAGCGCCTATCATCGCCGACCAGTCTTTGGTAGACATGTACAAGGCCGGAGGAGGGAAAAAGAGGGAAGCATGCGGGAAATTGCTGGAGCAGGTGCACGATGGACTTCGGGCTGTCACGTTGCGAGGACCAGACTGGGAGACGATGCAGGTCATTCAAGCTGCTCGTCGATTGTACCGAATCCCTGGACAGCACCTCACCCTTGGACAAGTCATCGAACTAAATAAACGATTCATGGAAGGCTACCTACATTACCAGCACGAACCGAAAATCATCGAATTGAGAACCCGGGTACTCGCCTACAATAGATTACTGAGGGATATGGGAATCGCAGACCATCAAGTGGAGAGGGCATCCAACAAAAGCGTCAAGTCGGGTCTACTGCTCATTTACCGAACTGGTCTCTTGTTGTGGTGGGGCATGCTCTCGCTTCCTGGTGTCATTCTACATGCCCCTGTTTTCATCCTAGCAAAGACAATCTCTCACAAGAAGGCTAAAGGTACGTTCCTCATATTTGGAAACAGCTGACGACCAGAGGCACTAGCGGCATCGACAGTCAAAATTCAAGGAAGGGACGTGCTGGCCACTTGGAAGGTCCTCGTTTCACTCGCAGTCGTCCCCCTTCTCTATGTTATTTACGCACTCATCGCCACGATATACGTCTATCGTCACGACATTCTCCCCGAGTATAGGAAGTACACACCGCTGTTGGTCATCTGGCTGCTGCCCAGTTTGGGATACAGTGCTCTCAAATTTGGTGAAGCCGGTATGGACGTTGCCAAGTAAGTTTGCCTGGTCGCAGCCAGGAATTGGCTGATTTTAGATCACTGCGACCTTTGTTCCTGTCACTGTGGCCTGGAAATCAACGAGAAGTCGACAGACTCCGACAAATGCGTGAGGAGTTGGCGAATGAGATTGGAGAGTGCATCGGTATGTCCACCGGAGCCTCATAGCTGTGCTCCACTAACAATCAGACGAATTCGGTCCCCAGCTCTACGAAAACTTTGACAAATCCCGTATCCTCGCTTCCGCCTCAGTGCCGCAAACAGGTCGTGCACCCGGCATGATCTATCGGAAATCAGCAGCTGCCGACTCATCAGTCCTCTCGCACCCGATCACATGGTTGGACGAACGTATATTCGGCTGGAGCCGTAGTGCCTCTTCAAGCGTATGGGGTGGATCGTCAAAAGACCGATTTAGGTCTGAACCACCTACTGCTCCTGGTAGTCCGAATGATTCCGATGGTGAAGAGTATGAGGCGGACGTCGATTACGATGATGTGAGTTTCTCGTCGCCTTGCCGAACAACGCTGATAACAGATCCTCGCAATTATGGATATCAGACGTAATAACCCTGCCTCCCCTCGAGGAGGCAGAAGCGGCCGTTCATACAGAGATCGTACAGCTACGCGAGCTGCCGGCTCAACACCAAGTAGTTCGGCAAGTAATAGTCCTCAAGAAACCGATATCCCACTACCGGACGACAACCATATTATGAATTTGACGATGCGAAAAGCTAAAGAAGAGGGCGAATTTGAGACTGCTCCTATGGGACTTGGGTTAGATAGAGGTGTTGGGGTTGACGATCATCAGAAGGCCGAGTAATTAGTAATGCCTTTAAACATATCATAGCATAGGCATCATGTAGAGATCCGTAACAGCAAGCAGCTCAGCATTATCTCGGATTGTGAAGGCCGGAATAACCTCCACTTGACCGTAAATTTCCCGACCCCGCTTGCAACAACTCTCAGTCGCCCTCCTCCTCCAAAAAACTCTAAACTCAAGGCCATCCGCTTGAGCAGAGACCATACTCGACTCCATCCAAAGTCCGAATAAAGCTTTAGAAGTCACATATCGATAGCAAAATGGGCAAGCCCAAATCATCTCTCCAGCAGGACGACCTCACCCCTTCCACCCTCCCCGCAGATCACACAATAGTAAAGCTAGGCACAGCACAAGGATCAAGCAACTACCTTTCACGTGATGCAGAGGGGAAAGAGAGGCTAGTGGAGCTAAGTGGGCGTGTGAAGCGAAGTAAAATCATCATCACCCGGGGTACGTCTTTATATTTGATTGAATATGAATAGACGCTAATAAATAGGAGAGTTTGCCTTCGTTAGGCTATACGCTGCTGAGCCTGAGGGGTCTAAATCGAAATTAATGGGAGAGATTGTGGGTGTGATAAGTGGTAGGGATGTAAAGACATGGAGAAAGACTGGGGAATGGTACGTCCTAGTACATATATCAAGGAGGTGGAAGAAAGGCTTATAAAACAGGCCGGCAGGATTCGATGAGCCTGCTGCACCTCAGCCGCAGGTTCAGGAGATCGCTGAGGAATCGGACGAGGAGAGGAGTCTGCAAGGTGATGAGATGGTTCAGGAGCAGAAGACAGAAGACCGCTGAGCTGCCCACACTTATAACGAATGTCCACCCTATAACGACCAATATAATCTGCTGGGATTGCCGTAACGCGTATCCCGCCATTCGATCCTGCCTCATGGGACTCACCAAAGTTCATACTCCTGTCCGACGGGAGATCTAGAATGGGATGCATTGCGACGATTCACACTTGATCGTCTTTCCACCATACTCACTGTCATAATCCTCAATCTTTCACACTGTGACACTGCTGAAGTCACTGACATGTTGAAGACTTCAACCCAAACGGCTTTCGCACCATGGCTTACATAAGGATTTTGGACTTTTTGACCAGATGTGAAAGGTCTCGACATGTCACTTAATTCAGCGAAATCCTTGTGATTAGGTTCCTAATTGAAACCTAGCGACGACTCGGCATTTCGCAATACCTTGGTAAGGACTATCAAGGATGAAAGCTGTGAATCGTGGGATGACACGACCGGAAGATCATATACAATGGTAATACATTTTTTACAAACATGTCGGCAGTGCACTAGCACACAGCCAACATACTACAGGCACTAAGTTGAAGGTGCGGGTGGGAGTGTGGGCTCAACTGGGGCAGGGTTACTCGCGGGAGACGAGGCTGGAGAAGATGAGATCAAGCTGGACGCCTGCTCAGTGGGACTTCCGGTAGACTCCACCTTCGTTGACTCCTCCTTCGTTGATTCCCCCTTAGATATTTCCCCCTTAGATGATTCCCCCTTAAATGATTCCCCCTTGGATGACTCTGCTCCAGCTGCTCCTGCCCCAGTCGGACCCGCTTTAGTTGACTCCTCCTTAGATGACTCTGCTGCAGATGCCTTTGCATCTTTAAACGCTGACTCAACTGACTTGGGCAGAGCCTTGTTGTTCTCCTTATCCTTTGCTTCAACTTGAGGCAAAGTGGCATAGCCATCAAGATAAAGGACTTTCTTGATGTCAAGCGCTTCTAGACTCATGGGCTCCTCGTCCTTGAAGGTTTCAGTGATGAATGGGCCAGCCAAGGGATATCTGCCATATTAGCAGAGATCATGCTAGCAAAGTATTGACTAACTTGTCACTACCATCTGCACCTGGCGCCATGATGACAGAGTACACCTTCTTGCCCTCCTGTAAGACTAAGATTGGGGAGCTCTCAAGGTGAAGGGTGGTATTAACATCTGAGGATCGATCAGCTCTGACCTTGGTGAAGTGTGATCTCCTCACAAAACTCTTGAGTGGGTGCCTTGTTGGTAACGTTCACACCGGTGAAAATCTTGAGTAGATCTTTGACATTGTAGTCTTCTTCAGTCCCGCTTGAGTTGGGATTCCATCCAGCCTGTAGACCCGCCTCGATCAATGCCCATGGCCACCTATTCAATCAGCCGTCCCCCTAAAAGTGCAACAGTACCCAAAAGACTGACCATGGCTTGTCATCAGGGATGCTGTCCATCTTAATCCCATAGCTAGATATATTGGTCATGCTGGCTCTGACAATGGTGATGTTGTACCCAGGCCCGGTGTAATTGTTGATAGGGTGAACATGGACATTGGTCACGTTTGGATTTCCATTTGTCTCTTCATTGGTACCGTTTACAAACAATGACTTGATCCAATTGCCTTGATCATTGCACTTGGTCAATGCCAGCAAGATACTGCCAGCCGCTTCGAACACTTATGGTCAGTTCTGTATCAGACAGTAAGGATCAGGGAGCAAAGCTTACTGCTTGTGCTGCCAGAACCCAGGGTACCATCTCGGACTGAACGTTAGCCAAATCAAGAGATAACCAAGAGGATTGACGTACTGGCTGCCAAATGGGTGATGTTGGGTCGGCTGTCAGGACCGTAGAGTAGGGTTTGATTTGACCTGGTTGAGGTGCTATTGGTGGACCCAGTCGTGTTTTCGGTTGAGTCGGAAGTGCCAAGTGAGAGACCCGAAGATGCCTTTGCCGCAGCAGCAGCAGCACCGGTCTGATCACTGGCAGCGGGGGATGATTCAACTGATGAGGCACCGGTCTGATCACTGGCAGCGGGAGATGATTGAATTGATGAGGCACCGGGACTGCCAACCACAGATGTAGGTTTTCCAGAATCACCAGAATCACTGGTCTCTCGAGCTTGGAGTGCCGGTGCGGCAACAGCTGATAAAATCAGTGAGGCCAAATCAGACAAAGTGGCAAAATGACTCACCGCCAACAGCCAAGTAGAGCAGGATACCTGTACTAAAGTATAACATTGTATTGTATTGTATTTATTCTAAAAGAATGTGTGTCGATTGAGAATCGAGTGGTATTATTTCAAGTAAGCTTGTGAGTCTAGTTCAAAAGTTTGTTAATGAAAGAAGAATAGGGCAACATGACACAGTTTATATACCTGCAAGGCAGCTGCTTGATGGATAGTTGACACGCAATCTTGATTCTAACCCCCAGAGGTTCCCTTGTGAAGATGAACGCAGCAAGCTGATCCCCTATGAATAGCTCACTAGTGACCGGCATGAAACAAGCGTAGCGACAAGCTCCATTCAGATTGCTCTGCCTCAGTCTGTAGATTGGATGATCACAAAAGGAAATGTTACGGATCATAGGGGTGACACACCACTTAACCCTCTTCACATCACATGGTCCCTTTTGAGGATTGGCATTGACTGCTGATCATCTATTAACGGCTCCAGGTTCCGTTTGCAGGATCAGCACAAGCCGCCAATCATTCACACGCCTCAATCTCGAAACGGCTAGGCCGATGAATTCCTTTTTCTCTGGCACCGCATTGATTCCCCAGCGTTCACTTTTGATGGGAGACAACGTTTACTAAACAGCTGAAGCACCAATCAAGCACCGTCTCCTGGCGAGTTCCTTTGAAAAGGATCAAGCTCAATTGCCGATCATTTACAAATAGCTCTTGGCAATGTCACCAAACGGTTTGTTATTAGGATCTACGAGAACGTCTTTCACAACTTCACCGATACCCATTAAATCACTGTCATCACGACTTAGAAATGAACTGGGCCATCAAGGATAGAGGTGCAAGCTTCCACTGCACATGCATCGTAAAACATTATACTTGGTCGTCTCCTTCTTCTCCGAATTACCTTGCTACCCCTCAACCGTCTACTTCTCGTTTACTATCGCTACACTGATTCCTCCTTGTTCAGCTCACTGACACGAGAAACAATGACTTCCAGTCAAGCTGTCGTCCATACTGTTTTTGCCGACGATAATCCCGAAGTCTCCCTCTGGCATGACCCAATCTTGGGTGATGACATCCCAGTACGAGACGTCGTATAGGGATAGGTGGAACTGGACCTGCTTGGCCTCCCATGGCTCAAGAGACACCCTGATCTGTCAGCTGCGTTTTGCTGTAGTACGCGTTACTGACCTATTGAAATCTCTCAAAACTTTGGGTGGTTCACCAGCAGACTCGGGGAAGGCGAGGTATAATTGTGGTACTTCACATCCGTATACCCCGCCAGTGTTTTGAATATCGGCAGTCACGGTCCATCGCTTTCGCTGAAGCCTGATTGTCAGATAAAGTTTGCTATGGCGAACTCACGAATCCCTCATGAACGCTCCGATCCTAGTCTCATTCCCGCCGGTCTCACCTGCCCAGTACGCCTGGTCATTCGCATCCCTCTTCCTGGCCTCCTCACCGCCATTCTCGACAACGTTGAGGTTGGTGTAATTGAACTGAGTGTAACTCAACCCGAAACCGAAGGGGAATCTAGGCTCGATACCTTCAGCCAAGAAATGCCTGTAGTCGACGTTGAGTTTCTCAGAGTATACGACATTTGTCTGGGGGGGAACATCGGTATCGACATAATCGATATCGGAGCCGTAATCGCCTCTCTGTTTTGCGATTGTGTACGGTAGACGACCGGAAGGGTTGTAGTCACCGTACAAGACATCCACGAGCGAATTGCCGGATTCTTGTCCTGGCAGACCTGCCCATAAGACGGCAGTGACGTTGGGGTGATCGATCCAAGCTTCCATATCGATTTGACCGACCGAGTGTACGACAACGATGACATTGCTGAAGTATCCAGCCATTGCTTTGACGAGCTCGTCGCCGTTGTACCAAGCCGTCAAGTTGTTTCGATCACCGTTGTTGCCGTCTACTGTGATGTACTGTTCTCCTGAATCGGAGTTGATACCGACGATAACGACATCCTTTGCGGTAGCGACATTTGCGGCTCCATCGATATCCCAATTGTCGAACCACCAGTCGATATCTGTACCGTCCTGCCTTGCTCTGGCGGTGATGGCTTGCAGTGGGTCGATAAGGTAAGGGAACTCCACGGTTCCAGATCCCCAGCCCATAGCTAGGGTGCCATTCAAACCACCCCTGTCCTCGAATCCGTTTGGACCGAGCCACGAAGGTCCAAGATCTCCACCGATAAGAGCCATAGTCTCGGGTGACGATAGCGGTAGGGTGTTGTTGACATTCTTGAGTAGTACCGTCGATGCGGCGCCCATCTCTCTAATGACCCTGGTTGTTTAGCTGAATTCCACCCAGGTGTACTCACTTGTAGTGATCCTCTTGGACGTTGACATGCGAGTTGTTTGCTCCACCCGGTCGCCTGAAGGAATCGAAGTTGACCTCGGGGTAATCTTGGTCTTGTTCAAGCAAGAACCAACTAGCCACGATTCTTTCTGCCATATCATCCAATCTCTCATTCGCGATCGATCCATTGTTGACTCCGGCAGTCAAGTTCTGGCCAAAGAACGAAGTCAAACTTCCAAAAGTGACATCTCCAGGCATATCCATATCTTCACCGGAGTTGACTGCATTCACACCCGAGTGAGTTGCTGTCCAGTCGGAAACGATGAAGCCTTGGAACCCGAAGTCGGTCTTGAGGATACCATTTTGAGTCTTCGAGTTTTGGCATGCCCAAGAACCGTTGATTAGGTTGTAAGAGCACATGACGGCTGCTACGTCTGCTGCGACTGCTCGAAGATATGGGTGGGAATAGATCTCTCGCATTGTTCGGTCATCTAAATTGGATGAGGAGGTGGTTCGATTCCGTTCTTGGTTGTTTGCGATAAAGTGCTTTGCACTAAAGTTAGCCTGTGCTCAAGCATTCGACTTACGTTGCCTGGACACCTGCATCCTGCATACCCCTGATGGTCATCTCGGCACCGATTCCCATCAAATAGGGATCAGCCCCGAAACTCTCCCAATCTCTTCCACCAGCGGCATTTCTTCCAATGTCAATAGCAGGTCCCAAAGCGATATTGACACCTTTAGCCTTGTACTCGGATCCCATTGCGTAACCCCTGGCGTACATCAAATCCTTGTCGAATGTCGAGCCCGAGTTGATACCAGCTGGGAAGGCCGATACCCGGTCGGCGAATCGTACACCAAGTGGACTGTCTTGTAGACATAATCCTGAAAAGTTCTGGGATGGGATAGGGGGAATGTTTCCGACACATCGGCCATAAGACCATCCTGTTCCTGTACATAGTTGAGACTTTTCCTCAACCGTCCATCCAGACAAATAGTCCCTGGCCTTCTGGTGTGCATCGGCCCATCGAGAATTGAAGTGGTAGTATGAGGAATTGGCGACGAGGGGGTATTCGATTTGAGGGGAAGTGTAACCGTCGGGAATGGTTGTGCCGGGAACGAGAGAATCGGTTGCTTGTGGAGCACATGTACCCGGGGCGGTGACTGTTGAAATGGAAGTCATATATACAGTCACACCCCCGGTAGCATCTGTAGTAGTCGAGGCGATCATGGTGGGCTCAGCCGATGTCGAGGAGGAAGCTGTGATCGAGCCGGCGGAGCTGGCTACCGAGGTAGCAGAGGTGGCTACAGCACCACTAGCGCTAGAGACTGCAGAGGTAGCTACAGCACCACTAGCGCTAGAGACTGCCGAGGTGGCAGCGGAAGCTGCTGAAGCCGGAGCTTCTCCCCCTCCACCTCCAGACCCAGCCTGTCCACCCATATCCGCTCCCTGCTGACCTTGTCTCTTTACCGGTGACCATGCCAAGGTAGTCGATGTATGTAGCGCAAGCGCATATATACTCAAAGTCGATAGTGATAGCATGATGGATGACGCCCTCAGTGCAGGTGTAATGGAAGAAGCCTGACTCCCTCCACAAAAACCGTTATATAAGTCCGATAAAAGGATTCATGTCAGGTGTAAAAGTCGACCTATAGGTTCTTTGCGGGAGTACCATGCGGTCACAGCATCCGAATGACGCAGCCGTACAAATCGGACCTCAAGACGTGCATACAAATGCTCTGGCTCTGCACCTTTCTACAAGGAGTATACCTCCGACGCTAGGCTAATTCATCTACGTAAAGAGGTGTACTAATTTGCCCTCATGACTCATCTGGTGACATCTATAGCCGCATTTTACTTGGCGCGGGGAATAGATCGGAAAAACCTCGCTGCATCGATAGTAGCGAGGGGGCCATCTAATGCTCCACTTCTCCACCTGCAGCCTCCGCTTCGGCCTCTTTGGCATGCACCAAAACCTCCCTCACAAGCTTGACAGTCTCTTCATCCTCTTCCGATCCATCCACCTGACCATCGACTGCCTTCTCCACCAGATCAATGACCTCGGAAGAAGTATGTCTCTGTAGCCAAAGGACATACTCTGCTTCTGACCAACCGTGGACCTCGTGTGGTAAACGCAAAGGTCCATGGACGATGATATGATGGAAAACGACTGCGATCGGTAGATGGACTGTTTCGACTGGATTTGCCAATGTTTTCAGGTCGGAGAACAGTATCGTCCTCAGTGATCTAAGGGCGAGGTATTCGTCCCCGATTTGAGATAATTTGACACCTTTGGTCGACTTGGCTCCCATTGGCTGACCGGTAGCTAGAAGCGATTGTATCGATACTTCGAGTTCCGTCATGTCGGTCGTCAACTTCAATTTACCCGATTCTCCCAGCGGTCGGGCAATGGATGCGTGAAGCAGGAATACCGAAATTAGGTGACGAGCTAAGTCGAGTACCCTTTTTGTCAGCTCCGTAAACTCGTGGATCTCCTGTAGCACCTACCAATCTCGCATGAAATCACCCATGGACAATCGGCCTAGGATCTCCCGCTTGATAAAGGCAACCTTGTCGACGAGATCCTGCATATACGGACTTCCTCCCTGTCCATTCATCGACATCGGATCAACAGGTCTGCTGAAATCGACTTTATGTATACGCCCAATGATCGTCGAGAACTCTCGCTTGAACGCCGTGTCGAGCGGTGTAGTGACTCGAAGTGAGGTGGTATGTAATGCCTGACGTCAGTGTGGGTTCCGTCATCAACTAGGTCGACTCACTTTCACTGCGGGCTGAAGTATCTCCCATACTTTGCCGGGGAACTCGCCCTCGACAAACGTCAGATTGTACCAGCAGTGATACAAGCAGCTGGCAAATTGAGCATTGACATTCTCAGCCGCCGTTGCCTGAGGGCCGATAAGACTTGTAGCAGTAAAGTCCCGTACCATCTGATGATCAGCTTCGATCTGGATGAACTGGGAAGTAACACTGACCATCCCATCCAGCCTACTGACTAGGCTTTCAAGTACCTTGACTCCATTCCTAGCGACTGTTCTGACTAATAGCGGATCGAACTTGGCGGAATCCAGTTCGTTCGTGATAACTCGAGCGATGTTGACACCCTCGCTTGGACCAAGTGGGGCTTTTGAGGAAACGTAGTTATTTATTGCGGTTGTTACCGAGTCGTTGATACGCGTCGTTGAGCGTGTGAGGTAAAGTGTTTCGAGTGAGGACACAGATCGGAGAACGAGCACAGCTTCAGGACTAGACGATCAGCAATGGGACTGATAGAACGACTGACCTTTGACGATCTCTGGTGTAGACAGTATCTGTATGTACCGCAATACGACCAAAGAAGTCGTGGAGTAGCCTTAGTAAACGAGGGTAGCCGGTGCTAAGTGCTTGCTGAAGCCAATTTGATGCTGATAGTCAGCGAGAAAGCCTCATGTGGAGACGGCGACTCACTACGCGCAGCCTCCTTCGTTTGCGTCTCAAATGCATGCGCCAGGGTCGTCCAGAATGTGAAGCTTGGCTTTTCGTCCAGTCGCTGCAAGTCAGCTGTCATCATTCTTTGGGGTTCTGGCAGCTGCTCACCTTCATAACATCGTCTAGGAACTCTGTTTGAGTGATTGGATCCTTCTTGATTTTCAGGACCTTTTCGAGGGTGTACACCTGATCGTAAGCGCTGTTACACATTTCGAACCTGCCTTTATGCAACAATTGGCGACATCCTCGACGACACGTTCTAGCCTCGCCCAGAGGACCTGTACCCATTGTTGTTGATTTGACGAGTTTGGTTCGGTAGATTGACGTGAACGACCGGTGAAGTTGATTGTACTCTTTGATTGCGTATCTGTTGTCAGCGCTATCGATTATGTATGCGCGTACCTTTTCCTGCGACCTCTCTTCCAATAGCTGCCGAGTCAAATGCCCTCGATATACGTAGTGTGACTGCGTCATTGAGGTCCGCCAACAGGTTCGATACTAGATCAGGGAGGAGGCGTAGATTATGTGCCGTTTGCAGTGATGATGCCAGTAATGTTTGGTTCTACCGTCAGCGTCGTTCCTGTTTGTCAACATACCAAGTCGGAAAGACCGGTCATGACCATATTTTCCATTTCTTGGATGACAGTATCGCGAGCTTTATCTATCGTGGGAGCGTGAGCCTTGACAAAGTCAAACGACATGAGCGGTAGGGCTTCCACATCATTCGCTTCGTCATCTTCAGCTATTGTTGGGTGTAGTAGAACATCTGATATCAGTACCCTCTATGAGTGTGGAATAGACTCACCAAGCTCGGCCACGCTGAGTGCTGCTTTCGCTAATTCTCGTTCCTTCGCACCCTCTCCCGCTCCACTTTCCGCCTCGCTGACACGCTTCATCTGGACATCCAGCCTCTTGGCCACTAGTACAAATCTTGATGCTCTCCGAGTCAAGTCGGAAGCTTGAGCGAGGACATGTAATCGACGAACCAGCACGGCAAGCTGTTCATGCGGTACGTGGATCTTTTGATGTAGCCTTCCAAGAGACGTCGAGAGTGACGATAGAGACGAACGGATGGGTGCAAGGTTCGAAGAGAGAGATAATGACGTTGTTAAATGAGCGAGAAGGAGTGGGTACGAAGTCGATATTTCCTGTCGTAGCTGTCGAGTTACATCTTCCTGATTATCAGCCATGCCCGCTGTAAGTGACATACAATCCCCTGATTGAGCCTTGCGAGCTCAACTCCCACATCTCCCCTGTCTCCTTGACCGTCTGTTGCTCGTGATTTCCCTTTGTCTGGAGCGATCTCGTCGTCGGGGCGATATGTACGACCTTGCAATACCGCTTCGGCATAATCTTGGACATCGAATTTGTCTGACAAAAAGGCTGTCGAGTCTGCACATGAGCGATGGGCTTCGACTTCTGAAGCTGGACTAAAATATACCTATGGCTACGTCCGACATCTTGTGTAGTCTTAGCGAGTCGTGATTGGCATCCGGTATTGGTGAAAGATAGTCAGGTTGATACCCTTTGGTGCTTTAGCTTTAGTTGATAAACGCGGTCCGGAGAGATCCGAAAAGGGTCCCCACTTGAGTGTACTTACTCTTGCACCTATGCATCATACACTGACTCACATAGCCTTCTGAGATGTCTACAGCACAGTCAGAAGCAAGTATATCATGTCAGAGATGTCACCAGGTAAGAATTATCAACTCGAAATGAGCTGATTTCAGCCATTGATCCTGGATCCAACAATATCGTCCCTCTCGACTAAGCAGCATGATCTTCTCACGACTTCTTTGCCAGACCCAGGGGGACCATCACGACTATCGCCCAGATCCAAACTTTCGTCTTTACCTCCTTCATCTCGTCAGGGCGCGGCGATATGGGCAGAATCTCATCAAATACCACTGAAACCCGTTGCTGAGTCCTTCATCCTCCTGGGCGAATCTACCATCAATCTCCCTCCCGCCTCTCCGAATCATGTCGCCAATTCACCCAATCTCGCTGCGAACCTACATGCGATCTTATCATCCCGTACACCGATATCACATCCGCTATGTGTGGATTGTACGAGCATGTTACAAGCGGAGCTCCAGAAGGAGCTGGAGGAGATATCGAGAGAGAGGGACGCTTATATACATTTCGAGAAGGGTATCCTGCGCAATAGAGAGGATATAAAGGGCAAGCGCCGACAATCAGTAGAAGGTCTTGGAGAGCACGACATAGAAGGGGATGAGGATGAGTGGCAGGAAATGACGAAGCGTGTTTCGGAATTGGAGGCTGAGGAAGTGAAGTTGAGGAAAGTACTAGCGGAGAGAGAACGAGAGCTAGAGCAGAGGCGGAAGGAAGAAGAGGTGATGGCAGAAGAGGAGCGAGAGGTCGACAGGCTCGAGACTGAGTGAGCTGAACGGCCCGTCTCGTCCAACGTCAGCTGACATCCAGATACCTCCTATCTCACGCCCACTTGTCAACCGAGGTCGACCGCCGTCAAAAAGCTCTTTCTACAGCACGTACCAAGCTCCTCTTGTCATCTGCAATGCTCCGTCACTTGGAAGCTACAAATGTCTACAACGATGCCTTCCAAATCGGTCACGTTCCCCTTCATTCCGATGCCAAGACCCATTCAGGCGCCAGCTCAATCAGTGTCGGTACCATCAATGGTCTCAGGCTAGGCGGAAGACCAGTGGTAGAGTGGGACGAGATCAATGCGGCTTGGGGTCTTGTGGCACTGTGTATAGACAGAATAGCTGCCAAGGTCGGATGTGTTTTTGATTCGTACGTAATCCCGGCGATACTCGGCTGATTGTAGGTATAAGATTCTACCTTTGGGCTCATTCTCGCGCATTGAGGAGCTACCACCGAGTAGGAACCCGTATGATTTGTACTACTCTACCGAGTTCACCCAGGTTTTGCAGACTAGGAAATTCAACCACGGACTGGTAGCGCTTCTAGATTGCCTACGCCAGCTAGTCGAGCACGGTCGCGAATCCGGCAGAGACTGGGGCAAGGGCAATATCGAGTACGTCCCTCGATCCGTTCGACACATCTACTGATGTTTGCAGGATACGTAAAGACAAGATTTCATCCTACTCTATCCGACTACCCGGGTTCGCAACGCCTCAATCTTTCCTACCCGGAGCAATGTCATTAATGGGTCTCGGATCTACATCCTCCAGCCCATCTGCAAGTACCGGAACTGGGAGCTCGAACCGATCGGAAGGTGGAGCTGGGGAAGAAGGCTGGACGAGAGCTTGTAGGGCTGTACTGCAGGTACTGAAACGGATTCTGGTGGTGGAGAGTGGCGAGGGAGAAAGGGGTATTCAACCTGGGCCTTTCGCCGTTGGTCCCGGGCGACGCTAGTTCTGCTAGTCCAGTGCCATTGACCCGGGGCTAAACTGTACACTAGATCGCGGTATGCTCGAGGATCTCGAGAGTTGTATGCATAGACGACCTTCATGACCTCCTTGGGTGTCAATAGCGGAATCAAAACACCACATGCACCTGAATCACGGCTATTTGCATGTCCGATCCAGACTCTTTTCCACCATTCACCATACACTTCGCATAACGAGAGCATGGCATCATCACTCCCACCTAGACCCAAGCCATGGGAAGAGAAGGGAGCTTCTGGTAGTAGTAATGCTGTAGCTGGACCTTCTTCTTCGACAAACAACCAAAATCTCAGCTCGGCTTTTGATAATGCCGTTGCCTCCTCTTCGTCTACCGCACCTCGTATACCTGATAGGCCGTCCAACCTGGACGGGACCATGACCACTAGTGGTGAGTGGCCTCTACTATATGACAATTTGAGAATGTATCGCTGACTATCAGGATATGGCGGAGCAAGCTCTTATCAGGCATCACGCTTTGGGCAGCAGCCTTATGGGGTGTCTCCATATGGTGGTGGTGGGATGGGTTATGGGGGCGGCATGAGCTCGTACTCGTCTCCTTATAGTCGGTTTGGCGGTGGAGGGTATGGAATGGGCGGTATGGGCGGTATGGGGATGGGCATGGGAGGTGGATATGGTATGGGAGGATACGGAGTGGGTGGCATGGGTGCTCCAGGCGAGGTAAGCTCAATTTACCTCGTCGTTCGAGCATGGAAGCTGATCTCCAGAACCTGACATCATCGCTGCAAGCTTCCACCGCCCCAGCGTTTGCAGTGCTCGAATCACTCGTCACCGCCTTCACGTCCCTCGCTCAGCTAGTCGAGTCGACGTACATGGCCACCCACTCATCCTTCTTCGCCATGGTAGGCGTCGCAGATCAACTAGGATCCGTCAAAACGTACCTAGGCCAAGTCCTCGGTGTATTCTCAATCTTGAGATTGGGGAAACGCATCATAGCCTGGCTCAGGGGCAAAAACGTAAAGACGGACGGATGGGCAAACGAGTGGTCGACCGGTATCTCGCCAAATCAACGTCCAGGAATGGACCCTACACGCCGACCTTCTTCGAAACCACTCTTACTCTTCCTCCTATCGGCGGTTGGACTTCCATACCTAATGTCGCGCCTGGTTAGACTATTGATAGCGTCCCAACAACGTCAACAGCAGCAGGGGATTGAGAATCTAGATCCGACGAAATTGACATTTGCCAGGGCTAAATGGGAGTTTAAAGCTGGAGAGGAATGGGAATTAGGTCTTGGGAGGGATGAGATCGTAGCTGTGCTGGAAAAGAGGGATGAAGGAGGGGATGCTGGGTGGTGGAGGGGACGAACGAGAGATGGGAGGATAGGATGGTTCCCTGGAAACTATGTGAGTCCTCAAAGATAGAATCAATGAGTCGAGGCTGACAGGAACAGGTAGAGATCATTAGACGTAGGGAGCCTGGATCAGTCACGCCATCCGGTACATAATACATTATTTCGACATGTCATTTGTACAACTTGCTACTTTATCCACACATCTCACGCCTTCTGGTGCTACCATCGGAAACACCAATATCGCTACACTGCTACTAATGTTTAGAAGGCATCAATGGTAAGGGAACTGAATACTCACTAAATCACAATATCACTGAGCTCCCCCACTTTGCCCAGCCTGATTCTCCTTCTCCTGCCCAGGCGTCGCGTCCTGCCTCCTTTTGGTAGGTGTAGTAGTAGGAGGCTTTTTATCTCTGCCGTTGCCGAAGATTCCACCACCAAATAATTGCAACTGAGCTTTTGAGGCTGGGGCGTAGATGCCTCTTGATTCAAGGATTGCTGTTTTAGCTTGACCAGCGTCTGCGAGACCGTTTAGTGCCATTGTGTAGGAGGATATTGTGAAAATGGTAGAACGGTGTAGTGATTGCGATACTATTGAAATGCAAAGAATGAGAATGAGGATGAGAACAGTCAGGTTTATAGAAGGAGATGAAGGCCGAGGGCCGATGTAGGCATGCTTCCTTTATACATATTCTTTGTTTGTCATGCATTTCACGGGCACCGGTGACCTTCGGCCTCGGCTGCCTCGACTTTGTTCGGGCATAGGGAATGATTCAGGCACGGATGATGATCTGGAGGGAGACTGTGGGAAAATCCAATGCCAAGTGGTTAGTTCACAAAAGGAAGTCCGAGAGTTGCATCATTCAAAGCCACAGAATGAAAATGGCCGTAGGTTTAAACATGAGCTTTGTACTATCCCAGAAGCCACTACCCAGTACACATTGTCCTACTCTGACCTCATGAGAAATTGGTCCATGGTGTTGTTGGGTAGATCGGTGAATTTGGGATTGGTCCAGGTATGCTCGTTCCGGAAGTATGGTCGTTTGAGATCTGGCCAGTCTCGACGCAAGAGTCGATCGACCTCCGGACGGAGGCAAGGCGCCTTTGGGTCGTCCGGGAACGCCGTGTGCACCATTATGTCGAGAATCAATTCATCGAATTCGGTTCCGATTGCGACCATGTAAGCAGGGTTGTTGCTGGTTGTGTAACGTGCACCGATGGATTCATCCCAGCCTGCTGTACCGGGAACAACGCCTGGTCTGTAACTTTCTGACCAAAGTATCGGCACACGGATGTTGGTCTGTTTGGTCATCAGCGCTTGTCTCGCCGAAGCCGAGTAGACTTACCAACACCACCCCTGTGCACGGCGGGACTTCATATTCCGTCCCCCGACCGAGCAAATAGCCTTCGTCCTCCCTGACTTCGCCCTTTGCATTGACAATGCTGTCTATGATCCCAATTGTCGGTAACCGATACCATCGCTTGCCAGGTTGATTCTCAGCGAGAATATCACGAGTCGGAGATAGCCAGATCCTGATGTTCAGCCTCTCTGTTTCTGTTGCCGAGAGATATGAGATCACGCACCCATCACCGCGAGCTCTGGCAGCTTTCAAGTACTCTCTACCCTTTCGTACCTGCTCAGCATCGAAAGCGTTCCGCTCCACCGGATCATCTGGCCTCTCAGGTGGGTCTGGTTTCTGGTCTTCGACAGCCAGTCCGACCAGCCAAAAGTACACTCGCACATCTGGATACGTCTCCATAGAGGCAGTGTCGACGTCGATCAAGTGGTCTGCCGGATCGTGGGACGTGCCATCGAATAGAGGCGAATCAGGGTCGGCACCGCGGATACCAGATGCCAACAATTCTGGGTGAGTCTCAGACTGGGTCGATTTGACCGCCGGTGCGGTTGTCGGAATTTTTGATGTAGAGAGGTATTCATCAACCGCCGGCGGTGCTTCGGGAGTAGTGAGGAGGTCATCGGCGGGCGTGTCTGTAGGTCGCGATTGAGTGATCTGACTGGGGGGTGTTGTGTGCAGTTCGTCAGGGCCCATCGCACTGACTTGTCAGCAAACGTCTCGCTCTGTATTTCCCGGTCAGCCTCACCTTGGTGGAGTAACAATCCTGTTCGATGCTTCCGCAGGCTGTCTCCCAAAGCCAATGCGAACACGAGAAGTCATCTTCTTCAGTTGTCGTTTGATTGGCTTCATTATAGTATGATGTACGACTATGTCTGGTGAAAATTAAGCAGTGTTATTGGTAAGAGTGAAATGAGTTGTGCTGGGGACATTCACGTTGGAGCGGGTCCTTTATAGTTCCTTTGAGTACCGGTTGATTGTTTGTGTCTTTTTGAACCTTACAATAAGACAAAGTGTTCCGCCGCGTCCTATCCGATGGTCACCGTCCGGACGATGGGGATTCCTTTGGTTTGATAGTTGTCTTGCTACAAGGCGGTGCACGTATGACGCGTCAACGAGTGTATGTTGGGGCCTGACAATTTTGAACAATAGGGTGACGCGGCTCGAGAACCAAGCTCGAAGCAGGGATATTTGGGGATTGATTGTGGCACTACACAACATGTTTGAAAGGACCCTCTCCGCCACGTACAAAAGGAAAGGTCCCTATAGTCAACAGACAAAAAGAAGACCGTGCATACTAAACGCCAATGAATCGGCTTCACATATATGAATAGGCTTTGTCAGACTCCACTGACCCATTCACTCATTAGCCAAAGTTTACTCGCCACCGATACTGTAGTACCCGATTATTGCACAATCACCGAAATGACCTCGATATCATCCTATCCTATACATTTTCAACCTCCAAAGGTGAAGCTCGAATACGTTCTAGGTCCAGACCCCCAAAGGACGAACCCGAAGACCGACAAGCTGAGATTTTTCCTGTGCGATAGCGCTGCTGTGCAAGAGACTCATTCGCTCTTCAAAGACAAAGCGGACAGCAGTGAATACTCTCGATACGAAGGTCTCTCTCCCAAAAATACCGCTCCTGCGGTGATGTTGGGAATGCCACCCATCGAGATTCAGATTTTGAACGACTACAAAGAAAGGACAGGGAAAATGCCAAGCTTTCCTCACTGGGTGAAAAAAGCTTTAGAAGGGCAGGGGATTATAAAGAGCTTCTCAGGAATGCGCTGCATCCCATACCTCTTTCAAATTTTCCTTATACCGTTTGTGAGACATATCCTCTTCGCTGCTGGCCTCAGCTGATATCTCAGACTTTGATGTTGGCCATTTCAGTGATCAGCCATAACTCAGATATTTTCCCCTCTAATATGCGATATAAGAAGGATGAACCGAAGTCCTGCGATGAAGAGGACAGGGAACGGAGCGATCTGCGTATACAATCGTTCTACGAATGCGGTTTACGTATCCACGAGCGGTATCCACTGGCCGAAATCTATTTCTATGTCCGATGTGACGCTCTGGTTGGCAGGATCAACGAAATCAAATCAGTCGATCGAAATGGCCGGGTCATTTTGGAGGAATATGGGACCTTAAAGATCGGTGCATCGTCAAAATCGCTCAAAAATGACCTTGACGTCCTGCTCAAGACCGACACTTTCCGAAAGAAACCGTACCCAATGCAACCCCTCGTCGACCTATCTCACGGCAACGCTCAGGTCGAATGGACAGACCTTGTCATCGAGGGACCCTACCACATGTCGAATCCAAAGTGTATACCTCTCTGCCAAGTAGCTCAGGACTGGGTCCTTCGACACGGCTTCCAACTTCGCTTCGTCCCCGATACAAACGTTTTCTCGCACCGCTATCACGAGCTACGAGACATGATCTCTCGATTTCGAGGGGATATTAAGTTGGCGTCTTTACCAGAAGTGGAGCTGGAGCTGAGCCGGGGTATTGACCCGGTAAAACGGGATAGAAGGTGGAATGGATTCCAAAATCTGATCACTTCGGTCTTCTCAGAGAGATGGTCCGATGTCGGAGTCGTCAATCATCCTATGGTCTACAAACCGGGT
The DNA here is from genome assembly GCA_017654735.1 of Vishniacozyma victoriae. Lineage (NCBI taxonomy): Eukaryota > Fungi > Basidiomycota > Tremellomycetes > Tremellales > Bulleribasidiaceae > Vishniacozyma > Vishniacozyma victoriae. Next base: position 4,588,228 of record JADPYG010000088.1, read on the forward strand.
CAGCCTGGCGAACTCGACAAAATCGCTCCTCAAGCGGACTTAAGAGTCCGGGCTGAATTGGCCTTAATCGTTCGCTTGCTCGAAGCCACCAAAAGTAGTCAATTGGTATTTGTCTTCATCACCATCGACTACGGGAGCCATCTTCTAGTTCAAGCCATCAAGACAGACACGGCAACATTGATCTGTATACGAGTAGATGACCGGGATGAAAGGGGAACGCTCTTCCTGGACCTGATATATAGTATTTTGCGTGAGTATTTCGAGTGAAAGGGGGAATGTTGTACATACGAGGATATGATATAGCTTGCTTTGCTAGATGTGGATGCGATGATTTCATGAACATTAGAACAGAGTAATCCATCTTTGTCGAGAGGTCCAAATACGCCCTCTGATATATACATTATCTCACAGGCAACAAACACCTTCGGCATCGGTTGCCTCGTCTTCGTCTTCGGGGATGCGAATGACTCAGGCACAGTTGTCGATCTTCAGAAAGACCGTGGGAAAAGTAATCACTAAGTTGAGTTCGCGTCGCGTATCAAGGGGTCAATGTAAAGCAATACCATTTCCCCTATATCACACGCCCACAGCGGGTCATCATGTCGACACCTCCCACCGCTTCAGGATCTCGCCAAAGGACGACATCAACCCCTGGTCGACAACCAATACCGGTAATGACGGAAAATTGGGATGAAGACTTTGAATTCCCCACTCTCGCTCTGCCCAAAAGCAAGAAAGCCGAAACACCCCGGAAACGAGAGTCGGAAGTTGCGAGTCCTGTGGAAGACTGGGGAGAGGATGGATGGGATGATAGTCCGCCCCCGGCATTGTCGCGCATGCCAATTGCCAATCTTGGGAAACGTAAATCACCTACTCAACCCGATATAGGGAGGTTGAGTCTGAGCTCACCTCGAGCGTATGATTCAATGTCCTCGGATCTTCATTTGCCAAGGTCACCTACATCGCCTGGTATGAGTGGAGTATCGGCATCGAGGTCGGCATTGCAGCTTGTCTCTGGACAACCTGGACCATCAGCTTCTACTTCGAATCAACGCTCGAGATCCGGCTCAACATCAGCGACCGTCCGCAATAAACTCATTAAACGACATCCTTCTACCTCTTTTATCCCTATCGGATCATCATCGTCAGTCGATGTCTCCTCCATCAAATCACCTCCTCCTCCTGGTGCTCGAAGCTCCTACGACCTTTCACGCCCGACCCACATACCGCCTCTTCCCCTGCCACTCCCACGATCAAAGTCGGGCGAGCAGATGCCTCCTCCACCCTTACCCCTTGGGCACTCGAGACAGAGGAGCAAGTCAAAGGCGAAGGCGAGGCCAATGTCGCGTCAAGGCGAGATCAGGGTATCTGCCATTCCCCTTTCTCCATCCAGTGATCACGCGCACAATGTTGATCAACCTCGCAGGCCGAGCTTTTGGAAACGATTATCGGGACAGGGATTGGTGGGAGAGCCAGTTACATCTCCTGGATCATGTAAGCAATTTCCCTCTCGTGTGAAGCTCACGATAGATATCCAAGATTCAGTCAAGCTGCAGCACAAGCGGAGTGCATCTCTAGGACGGAGGAATATCAGGGACGTCGAACTCACTCCACCTGTACCACCTATACCTGCAAACCTCCGCTCACCGAGCGCTACTTCCACGGCGTCCAATACATCCGTCTCATCCTCGAACCGCTCCGGTCCAACTTCCATCTCGTCAATTATACGTAGAACAGCAAGTGGATTATCTAGGAAATCGCAAAAGGGCACCCCACCACCATCTGCATACCCATACGCCAGCAATCAAAGTAGTACAGCTTCAATCGACTCGGTCCCGCCAACTCCGCCTTTGCCAGTTGGAGTCATCTCACAGGACAAGCCAAGCATGCCCACATCTCATTCGTTTTCGCGTGGATACCACCTACCTTCTCCATCACCTCAATCGCCCTATCGGCCCACGCTGGGCTCTACGACTGCGTCAGCCGACATGCCTCAATCTACTTCTTTCCCACTTCGCATGCCGACTACGAGTGATAGCAGCGATACTGAGACGGAGCCTGAAGGAGAGCAGCAGGCCACGCCTCGGCGCAAGAAGATCCGGCCAGTTTCGGCCCTACCAGCGCCGAGGATGGGTGTTAGTAGGGGCTGGAACGCAGAGGGATGGAGGGGATTCAGTGACCAGGGACCCTCGGGTTCCAAGCCTGATAGTATAGTGGGTAAACGCTCTTCGTCATCGGAAACTCCTCCACCTTTGTCAGCTACATCACCTCGAGCACCTAATTTCGCCATGTCGACTGCCAACACCATCCGTCGGATCGGTTCGATATCAAGGAAACATGGAAGGAGACTGTCTGGTGGATTCATGTTTGGGGGTACGCCCACTTCGAGCAATCAGTCATCACCCAGTACATTCCTCGAACCAGTGTTGGGCTCGCCATCGAAGCCTGGACGTGGGATGGATAGTATCGAGTTGTCCCAGGACGAGCTTCGCCGACTGGAACGCGAGTCGAGCAGGGTGGAGGAAGATGAGAGTTTTGACCAAACCCCTGAGATGCGGGATGCCCCTGCCTCAGCACCTACATCGCTCTTCCGGGCTACCTCGACTTCGGGCATGACCAGTTCCGCATCAGAGGCGACTATCATGGGACCGAGCAAGGCGGAGAAGGAACGAAGGAGGCAGAGCTGGAACGATTTCGTCATCCCTAAAAGCATTATGGAGATGCAGTCTGGCTTGAACAAGAATAGGAGTGCTATCAGGCACTTTGATGCTGGAATCAGGCGTAAGCTGCATTGATCCAAGCATAGAAATGAGCTAATTTCAAGGACTTGAGGTACTCCTTGATGAACGTGATCGAGCTTGGCAGAATGTCGAGGCGTCAAGATCTGAAGCATCGGCAGCGAGCTTTGAAAAGCTCAACCACGAATTCAGGGATGAATGGGCGATCGCCAGTGTCCTTGTCCGAGTCGGTAACACTGGTCGAGCAGAGAGTGGTGCCCGTGTGTCTTCCGATTCGGCAGATCATAGCAGTCCCCGTACCAGGCGGATCACCATGGCCAGTGACGAAGCGGCTGCTGCTGGCGACATGCTGAGGTCCGCTTCGGACGGTACAGCCCCAATCTCGTCCAGTGGTGTCTTTCGCTCTTCGACGCCGGCCGATGCTTCGAGTCCGATGTCCCCGCCTCGAGCCATGGCAGAGCGATGGAGGGCATCTACGGGCCGACATGACCTTACGCCGCGTGAGCTGGAACTCCTGAGGAATATCATGAATACTCCAGTCTCGCAAAGGCCGTCTTCGAGCGCTCGACAAGCTAGTACGATCTCCAGCTCATCATCGCTTGGTTTCCGAGCTTCCGACTCGTCCAAATCCATCATCGCGGCTGCTACCCTCCGACAACCATCCAAATCGACCAGTTCCGATCGATCCGTATCTCGAGTCAGACTACCCTCCCCGAACGATTCCCCTTTCATCATCCCCTCGGGATCGTTTCCATCACCAAACACCGCATCGGCACTTGCGAATCCCAACAAACCGAAAGGTTTTGCTGGATTCAAGGATTTTCTTCGGTCTATGTCTGTCAAACCTTCTTTCCCATCTAGTCCTTCTACTCGACGACTCAACTTCCTTTCTTCGCCCACATCGCCTAGCTTTCCCATGAAATCGCCATTACAGCCGGTACCAAGCCCGCAACCACCTACACCGAGTCCTCACCCCTCGATTGAATCGCCCATTCAAAGTCCACCGGGATTGAATGATCGTCAAAAGAAACGAACGTCTGTGAGGAATATCTTCCGGTCTTCCTCTGGTGATTGGTCGGGATTAGTCAACAAGGAAAAAGACAAGAAGCCTGAGTCTATACCGTCTTTAACTCGACAACCGTCTCAGCCGATTTTGATTAGATCGAAATCGAAATCGAAGCAGTCGTCCCCGAGGCGGAAATTATCGATCAAGACAGCTTACAAAGAACCTGCCCCTCCCATCGAATCACCCGTTCTCCCAGTGGACGATCGGACCGTCAGACCAAGTCAAATGGGAGGTCGCAAAAGCCGAATCATCGGTCTTGGATGGCCAGAACTAGAAGATGGTCTACCTCCCTCGACTTTGACTCCACCTCGACCAGGCCCAATGCGTCGATCTACTACCTCCGATAAAGAGGCCATAGCCGAAGGGCATAGGAAGGAAGAAACAGCATACTCGACCTGGTCAGATCTTCACGAGGGACAGGAACAGAAAGTCAGGACGGCTTCTGCGCAGAGTGATGATTTTACTGTGGTCTTGACTCCGGAGAATTTGCCGAGGATGTTGGAATATGTTCAAGATTGTGAGAAAACGCTTGGGAAGTGGAGGAAGAGGGCTGAAGTGTTTTTGAACATGGGCAAGCCGGCTTGAGATGTCTTGCCTGGTGTGCAATAGTCTTTTGTAAAGCGCCTATATGCTTCATGTATTGGTGGCGCTCTTACCTGGTATGATGTGCGGAGTTGAAACATGATATCCACACACTGAATAAAAGTTGACGAATTTATGCTCTTTCCGGTGGCCAAAGTGTTTTGTTTTTGGGTAACCTGGCTAAGGGGGATTGCTACAGTAGCTGGGGTAGTGTTCCTTGGGGCGCTTACGTCCTGCATGTCTGGATAGTGCTCGCCACATCACATTGGTGGAACTGCGGAGTCGGCACTCCCTTGTTTCCATGGAAAGGGAACAGATCAGGAAAGGCTTGACCAGAGGGTATTCTAATATCTGAAATCACATGAAACAATATGTACTTGTGTTGTGATGTCGAGCTGCCTGCCCACATGTACTCATGGGAGACGACACGACCGTCGGTCCTTCCTCTCCCCGCGCCGGCATGTTCGCTCATTCTACTTCAATTGAGAGTGAGCAATCATTCCGGCTATACCATCAGCAGATACACTGGCCCTTGAAATCCAGAGCTTACGGTAGACATAACGCTGATTCGCCACCGTCGTAAGATGCACCCCCTCATTCTTGACATTCTGCAACATATTCGCTTCGTCCCACGGACTAGTCTTCTTCTTCTCCTCATTCATTTTGGCATGTACAACTCTGAACATGACATATAGTGCGACCTTGGAGATGAGTCGTGGTCACAATTGGCGTGTGGGACTTACCAAAGCTGCTAGACCACCTAAGACACCTCCGATGATGGCTCCTACGGGTGGTTTGGAGTTGTCGACTGCTGCACCTGGTGGATTTGGGTTTGTACCGTTGCTCAACGGACCTGCTGGAGAGACGATCGTGGATGAAGGACTGGTACTGGAGCCTGCCACCGCTGGGAATGGTAGCGGTACAGATGCTGGGACTGGTGCTACCGAAGGTGTTGCTGATACAAGTGGACTGCCATTACCGCTGAGAATCAGCTATGTCTGGCATCGTTAGATTGTCTCACATGAACTGCGTCTTCTCATCTTCTCCCCAAGCTACCCACCTATCCACCACTAGACCAGTCTGTCCCCCGGCACCACCATCAAGAGCCTGGATCGTGAAAGTATGCTGAACAGCAGGATCAAGAAGAGTGCTGAAGTAAAGCAGAGTGTTATGGATCTCGACGTCGGATCTTGCTGATAAGGTTGCGACTAGAGAGTCATCGATGGCTGCTTCGAAGTTACCGAGGGAAGGCCCGGTCACGCCGTATATCGCTATTGCCGAGCCTCATGATCAGCGACAATCATGGCCTAGAATAAGAAAGCCTACCTTGGAAAGTGACTGATACGGAAGCTCCAGCAGTCCCGGTCCAGCTCAGTGTGTTCCCACTGTCTTCGCCTGTGACCTGGACTGGTGCTTGTGCACCGCCAGTTCCGACCTCTGCAAATGTCCCATTGTATGTTGGTCCAGGGGCGCTATCATCCAGCTCAACTTGCTGTGGAGTCCTAAACAAGTCAGTCTGGTCTAAGACGAGAACGAAGTATCACTCACCCAGTCTGCGTCATTTGGGTCACGACGGTACCCCCTCCAAAACTGATGGGGGTCTGGGAGCAGTCTGCAGATGTACATTCGAATTGCAGCAGGAAAGTGTTGGGATCAAGCTTCTCGCCAGTCCATACCTGCCCAGGAGCCCACGATTGAGGTGTCTGGGAATTAACGCCTAATGTAATCGTCCAGCCTGATTGGGCATTAAAGACTGGTGTGAAACTTGTACCTCTCATTCAGCTTCGTGTATGGATGGAAAGACATACAGTATATAGAAGGGAAGAGGATAGCAGCTGAACTAGTAGCCGTCCAGAGAGATTGATTGACCGCCCCAGCGGGCTGGTCTGCCGCCAGCGAGCTCACCCATTGACCTAGGAGGGTTTCTGAGACGAGATTGGAGGGGGAATAGAGAAACAGAGGGGACGATGACGGGACCCATAGTTGAGTCATGATGGCTGAGCAGGTTCTTACTGCCTTGATGAAGGTATATGAGTTGATGAGACAATCTTTGTCAGTGTTATTCGAATCAGAATGCAGATCAGACGGGGGGATTGTCAAAGGGGTCACTCAGATCGCTGAAAGGAGAGTGGCAATCACGAATAGATGACCTAAAGGACCAGTAAATCATAACATCAGCCAACACCGTGACAGGTCAAGGTTTACGTGAGTCTCTCAGTCCTAGCAGTGGTGAGCCGGGGCGGGGGAAAGGGCAATACTCGAACAATAATCTAGCCACCGCCGACATGACCAAATGTGATTACAAGTTGTAAGCCGGCGGTCAAGTGGAGGTGATCAACTCATGTCCACCCAAATCAACTAATCGTGTATCACTTTCAAACTTCAGCTAAGCAGAGGATGCAGGCCCCACGGTTGTGAGCTATTTGAGACTTGTTGAAATCCATCCAAGCTGACAGCGTAGTCGGATGAATGAGAGGGAGGCTAATCCTAATCCGTTAGTCCTTCAGTTCGTCCACGATTATGATGCTAATGTTATCAGGTATATCGCGTTCATCCGGTCCTTGAGCAAGAAGAGGAATCATACAGTAAGCTCTTATGATCTTGACTCAGCTAAATCGAAGGATGCGGAGATGATCCTCAAGGCTGTCGGTGAGCTAACCTTTTATGTTTTCACCTCCGGACTGACATGACAGCCGCCCAGGTCAGCTGGTCCGAATCCGGCGCTCGGACAAAACTGATAGAGGCAGATGAAAAGGATAATGGAGAAGCGATTCATGTTTGTCGGAACACTTGAGGAAGCAGAGTTCAATCGAGTTGTACGTTATCCTGGCCCGTTGGTGTGCTGGATAAAGCTGACAGCTAGTTCGCAGGTCGAAACTGGAATCACGGACAGGTAAGATTCCAACCCATTCAGTCTAAGTCCTGCGAGTGTGGAGCTGAACAGCAGAGTATTGAGCTGGTGCTTAGGCGTCCTGGCGGCCAATTCTTACCGTAAGCTCGACGTTGTGCTGGACTTGAGACCAGCTGACCAGCAGTCTGCCATATATCGTTTCTGTCATGTGCCATGAAGTGAGTCGAGCCCGAGAACTACGCTGATGCTCAGATGGCTCATATCGAGGTAAGCCAAGCTCAACCTACAATCCTGACATCTTAGCAAATGAACCACGGACCTAAGTTCCAAAAGGTAAGCTTGCCACATCTTGTGTCTCGAAGCTGACACAACAGCTCATGGCGGAAATCAAAGCCGATGTCCGGGAGATGCAGGCTAGAGGAAATTACGGCGATGGTGACCTTTCTGCGCCTGTTTGATCCGACGAGCTAATATATAGGGTTCTGGTCGGATGGAAACCAGCTAAAAAACGGGGCGAAGATGGGAGGTGAAGGCCTGCGTACGTCTTGTCACTTTTCGTCAGATGACACGCTAAATCGATAGGCGCCTCCGACTTTCCCGAATACGTATGCGGAGTGACGGCTAGTGATGCTGCTAAAGCCACCCGTCCACGGCGTGGGCCAGGTAGTAGTCGCGGATCAGGACTTGTCAAGGGCGAAGCATCACACCTATCGGGCAGGCAGACGGAGTACACCCGCAAAGCAGGCAGACGCAATAATACCGATATGGGCGAGGGCGGGTCCAGGTTAGATGGACACAGGGGTCAGTCTCTACCTTCTCATCCGAAATCGAGCTGATACCCAGAAATCACCAAGGCTGATAGAGATAATCGGAAGAGCTATATCGATGATTTGGTCAAAATGCTCGTTGATAGTGGGATGAGCGCTACAAAAGCGAGGTCAAAAGCCACGCAAACGTACGACGAGGCTCATCCGTGGTTCAAGCAGAATACCAGAGGCAGAGTGTAAGCTCATTTCTTCCATTACTAGCAGCCATGACTGATGATCGTAGTGCGAAGTCTAAAACGTAAGCTAGCCGACCCTCGTTACGGGCCTAGCTGATTGACTCAGCGCAGCGGAACTGCGAGCTGCCGCAGCCGAGAAGCGTCTAGCGAACCTAGCAGGTCCCTCGACTCTAGTCAAGATGGACCCAGATTCTGACGAAGATATCAAAGGCGACTTCGATGAAGAAGATCAACCCGACGTGAAAGATCCGCATATCAATTCAGACGAGCGTCGGCGGGATATGGAAGCCGAGATGAATGAGGATGAAAGGCGAGATTTGAGGGGAGGATGGGAAGATTTCGTCAAGGTTGAACCGGGGGAAGCGAGTCCCTCTCGTCCGCCTAAACGTCGTCTGGAGGAGGACCCACAACAATCTCGTCCCAGTAAGGACAGGTCGAAGCCGACATTCGGAAGCGATATAGTGGAGCGGGAACGATTAAAAGGTCTTGGAATGGTACAAACAACTTTGTCCAAGAAATCGAAGACTGTGGGGTCTCGTCCAGAAGACGGCAATGGAGCCGAGGTGGAAGAAGTCAAGCCACTCCTTGACAAGTCGCAATGGGAGTGCAAGCTTTGCACCTACGTCAACATTGCAGATCATGGACGTTGTGGTAAGTCGAATTGAAAGCAAGGGGCAAACTGACTCCGGTAGAGATTTGCCAAGCTCGACCTGATGGTACAATGCCTCCTGGAGTCATCATCTAGACTATTATATCTTAGAAGTGCTCTCACCTCTTTGCTTGTATGCATTCCTACAACCCTACTATGGCTGGCGCCACTGGATTCCCCGGATAACGCCGACGCGTAGAATGTGGGGTATTTGTATTTGTCGTACCAGCAATTTGATTCCGTAGATACTAGTAGTACATGACGCCGACGAGTGCTCCCTTGAACCTAATCACATCTAGATAGTGTATACTCATTCTTTTGGGGACCTCTTTCAATCACCTATCACTGCATCCATTCACTGCTCTGAGAACAGTCTGGAGGTAGTGTAGCACGATCATTCGATTGCCAACCATCTTTCGATACTTTCGTTCATCCGCAACCGGTGCAACACCGCCTACACCGCCTTTTACGAAACAACGATAAAGTCGACGACCAGAACAATACGATTATTCATATCAGCCATAAGTTGATATCTCGACCAATCCTTATAATACATCTGTCGCGATCACTATCGCCAAGATACCAAATATTCGGGACTATTAGACTGTCACAGACCTCTGTCTAAACTACAATCGTAATAATCACAATCACAATGGTGAGTTCCTATTTGATCTTTTGTACGAGGAGGAGAGTCTGACTTTACAGCCACCTCCATCATCGGACCCAAAGGTGCAGACCTTGCTCACTACCCTTCAATCGGAACGCCGAAACTTGGAAGGAGCAAAGGCCGTCGTCAGGGCTGTCGAAGCCTCGTCACGTAACGAAGCGGTCATTCAGCAAGCCCAGAATGAAGTCCGTTCAGCACAAGCAACAATCGATTTCTTGGAGAATGAACTCGCCAAAGTCCAACTTGGAAGTGGAGGAGGTGCATCACCTTCACGACCCGGTCGTGGGGAAGGAAGCGGTTCGGATCCGTCGAGGGGATACAACAATCCTGCCATGAGTCCTAGTAGGAGTACGGGATCCTCACAGGGAATGGCACCTGGGATGAACTCTGGATTGCCGCAGAGTCAAAGCCAGAATTGGGATAGGGATAGGCCACTGCCTCCTCCACCTGGAGGCCAGGAGGTTGCTGCACCAAAAAGGGCCGAGCCAAAGAATTACACTCAGCTTGGTAAGCCCCACCCAACTCGTTTCACTTTATGCTGATAATCAGATCTCCTCCGATACGACGCCCCGCTGACTGGTGCGAAAATCACCAGAATGCTCAACCAGCTACAATTCAAGCTACAAGTAGAAGAACAGTACAAGCTCGGAATCGAAAAGATGGCTCAAGCATATCGAGCTGAGGGAGATAAGCGTCTGCGAAACGAAACGGACGCCAAGCGGGTCGAGAGTGATGGAAAGATCCAGTTATTGAGGAAAGCCAAGAAGCGATACGAGACATTGGCCAAGTTCGGTGGAGGGATCGAGGAGGAGGAAGAAGGTGAGTCGTACGAGTTTGTGAAGCTCGATAGACGCTAACAGAACAGACCTTGAAGCAGATGGCAAGCGAAAAGAAGCTCTACGTAAACCCATTTCTGGTAAACTCGTCGTCTCCCTGCGTTCGGCTCGAGACTTGAATCATCGAGCACTTCCTCGAAAATCGTCCAAGGTCTACAATGAAACCACGGTAGTAATCAAGATCGAAGGCAATGAACGAGCAGTCTCGAACCCCTCTCGAAACGATAGATGGCTCGAAGATTTCGAGATCTCTGTCGACAAGGCCAACGAAGTTGAATTGACCATCTACGACTCGGTCGCTCCTGGTGATTCGGCCCCTATCGGTATGCTGTGGTTGAGGGTCAGTGATTTGATGGAGGCTGTCCGAAGGCAGAAAGTCGGAGCGGAAGGACAAGGTGCTGGATGGGTTACCGCCGACAAGGCAGCAACTATGGGACCAAGGCAGGGAGCACAAGAATCCATGTCGCTACATAGTTCCGGTACTTTGAGAGTACCCCCTAGTCAGGACAACAAGGCTCATGACGGTATCGATGGATGGTGGTCAGTTGAGCCTGCGGGTGCCATTTCCCTGCGTCTTGATTTCGGTATGTCTACCTCTCTCATGACCGCATTTGTGCTGACTATGTAGTCAAGGACTCTGCAGCTGGCGGCCGACGTCCTTACGAAGCTCTTGGCCGACAAGGTGCTGTTCGAAAGAGAAAGGGCGATGTTTACGAGATGAACGGACATCAATTTGTTCAGCGACAATTCTACCAGCCCATCATGTGTGCTTTGTGTCAAGAATTCCTCCTTACTGGAGAGGGATACCAGTGTGAAGATTGTCGATATGCCTGTCACAAAAAGTGTTACCCCAAGGTTGTCACCAAGTGTATTTCAAAAACCACCGCCGATGGAGTAAGTCTCTTTCTCTAGTGATGAATCTAGCAGCTGACTCGTCCAGGAAGGCGACGAGGAGAAGATCAATCACCGAATCCCACATCGATTTGGCGCCCACACCAATTTGTCGGCCAACTGGTGTTGCCACTGTGGTTACATGTTGCCTTTCGGTCGAAAGAACTCTGTCAAATGCTCGGAGTGTTCAATCACATGTCATCAAACCTGTTCGCATCTGGTTCCTGATTTCTGTGGAATGACGATGGAAATGGCAAACATCCTACTCAAGAACTTGAGAGATATCAAGACTACCCAAGTACACAAAAAGCCAATCGCCTCTGCGACTTCATCAGTCTCGACTCTACCTCTGTACCCAGGTCCCACACCGCAGCAGGGTCAAATACCGGATCGACCTGCTCATCCTGCTCATCCCCAGACTTTGCCTCCGCCACAACAGCAGGCTCCGCCTCGACCTGCTCCTCCACCTGGAGCTTACTCGCCCGCTGACAATCGATACGCTGGACCTGGCGCTCAGCAGCAGCCATACCCTCAGCAACCCCACGGTCAGGATCAAGGTGGTCAGAGATTGGGACCTGGTGGTGGACGACCCATGCCTCAACCTCCTGTCAACCAGCACAGGCTCAGCTACGAAAAGCCTCGTCCTCAGGAACCCCAATCTCAGGTAAGCTCCCAACCCCACTACCTGTCTCGCGCTGACATTCAGCTCCCACCTGTACAGGCTCAGCGCCCTCAACCCCCATCTCAGATTGCCCCTCCTCGTCCCCAGCCACCCCAACAACAGTCTCAGCTACAAGTGGCCAAGCCTCCAGGAGCTCCTCAGCCTCCACTACAGGTCACGCGACCCCAGCAGGCTCAACCTCCGGCACGTAAACGAAAGATTGGATTGGACGACTTCAATTTCCTTGCCGTTCTTGGTAAGGGTAATTTCGGTAAAGTCATGCTCGCCGAGGAGAAATCGTCAACGCAGCTGTACGCCATCAAGGTGTTGAAGAAAGAATTCATTATTGAGAATGATGAAGTCGAGAGGTAAGCTCACGCGTGGTTGTTGATGGGCGAAAGCTGATTGCCAGTACGCAATCCGAAAAGCGAGTATTCCAAACTGCGGCACAGGAACGACACCCTTTCCTCGTCGGTATACATTCTTGTTTCCAGACCGAGACCCGAGTCTACTTTGTCATGGAGTACATTTCGGGAGGAGATCTCATGCTTCATATCCAAAAGAAGCAATTCACCCTCCGACAAGCCAAGTACTATGCCTGTGAAGTTTTGCTTGCGCTGCAATACTTCCATTCCAAGGGTATCATTTACCGAGATTTGAAACTCGATAATATCCTCTTGACGCTCGATGGTCATGTCAAGGTTGCCGATTATGGATTGTGTAAGGAGGATATGTGGTATGGCAAGACCACTAGTACTTTCTGTGGTACTCCCGAGTTCATGGCTCCAGAGGTAAGCTATTATACCTGATTGATGGGGAAGAAGCTGACTTGCAGATCCTACTCGAACAGAGATACGGACGAGCTGTTGATTGGTGGGCTTTCGGGGTCTTGACTTACGAAATGTTACTTGGTCAATCGCCTTTCAGGGGAGACGATGAAGATGAAATCTTCGATGCTATTCTCGAAGATGAGCCTCTCTACCCTATCACCATGCCTCGAGATGCAGTCTCTCTCCTCCAGCGTGTAAGTTTTCCACCGATACAGCCTGGCCAGGATTCTAATGTTTCAGCTCTTGACACGAGACCCTACTCGACGACTTGGTGCTGGCGAGGCCGATGCTGAAGATATCAAGCGACACCTCTTCTTCAAGGATGTCAACTTCGATGATGTCTACCACAAGAGGATCCCACCACCTTACTTCCCTACCATCAAGGGCGCAACTGATACTTCCAATTTCGACCAGGAATTCACCAGGGAACAACCTACCCTAACTCCGGTTCACACTCAATTGAGCGCAGCCGATCAGCAAGAATTCGCTGGATTCTCATGGATCGCCCCATGGGCTCATCAGAATTAATTGTCGGAATGATAGGGATGAAAAGAAAAATGTTTATACACGTATGAGGTTTATGAGGGGAGACGAAATATAGATGAGTAGAATACGTCGATTACGCGAGGGAGACGGAAAGTAGTAGTTTAGTTGTTTGGGTTACGGTCTACGGAATTGATATGAAATGCATAATTCTACTTTGGCTTCACACTACCATCCTTGCGTCTGTCCCATGCCTTGGAGTATACGCTCGATGAGGGCTCGTTTCATGTACTGTTCTCTTGCCAGACTTCGGATTGCCTAAGATGGTCAGCCTCGGATATCACAACAGGACCAGCGGGACATACCTTCATATACCTGTCTAAATCTATTCGCTCATTATCAAGCGCTCGTGTCATGTGATATATCGTATCTTCAATGGCATTATCCTCCGCGACCAAGTCAATGAGTCTACCCATCAGCCAAATCTACAACACGCTGATGAGCCGCAACATACTGATTGTGAACGATCGAAATTCCACACACGACCTCATCAACACTAACCTCCCCTCTAGCTTCCAGCTCTGCTACCCTTTCCTGACCTTGGGCGACTGCATCACCCAACTTTCTTCCTACTGAATCACACACTTTCTTCACAGCCTCCAATCTAGCCATCTCGTCTCTAATCGCCGGTTCACCCGAGACGAGATCCTCATGTCGCTCACGTAATTGTTGGCAGTTTGCCTCTAGTGAGTGTTGTAGAGGAAGTAAAGACGCTTGAAGATGGGGGAGCAGGATCGAGTGGAGATGGAGTAAAGATGGGGGTGGGGGTTTGGAAGGTGGAAGTGGTGGTGGTGCGCCTGTTTGCGCTTGAGATTGGGAGGGAAGGGCGGAGGTGGGTCGTTCAGGCGAAGACAGGAGATCTTGCATAGGTTGGCGGGTCTGCTGGATCGGCGGCTGAGCTTGTGGGGACTTTTGAGCAATATGATTGGGTTGCGGTGCGGGAGCAGGTGACTGTGATGGGTGTGGTGCTTGAAATTGCCCTGAAGGTTGCCTTTGGTGAGGATATTGCTGGTGTTGAGGGTGCTGTCCATTGACAGGTGGCATTTGGTATTGCGGACCGGGAGGAGGCTGATAGCCTGGCATTGGCTGAGGACCAGGACTAGATTGATACTCGCCCTGAGGCGGAGGAGATTGCGAGTACCTAGGCCCAGAGTAAGAAGGTCCAGCAGTCGGAGACAAGGGCTGCCCCTGAGCAGTTTGTGGGATATAAGGTCTCTGTGGAAGCATCGGTCCTCCAGCTGGACCTTGGGTTAGATGCGATGGGACTGGACTCGGACGATGTGGGACGGGAGGCGAGGACATTTGGCGTAATGGACCATTACCGTTTTGAGGCTGTAGGACCTGTTGATGCGGGAAAGGGTGGGGTGGGGGTGTCTGTTCAGACTGATAGCGCGGTAAAGACTGGAATGAGCTGATTCCAGGCGTATGCGCTTACTTCTGTAGCTATAGGAGGAGGACCTGAGAATCCACCGCCTGAAAATGGACGGGCTGGGGGTGGGGGTGGCTGGTCCTGATCGTCAGTGATGGCATCGACGCATGGAGAGGCTCACGGGATTGCGCATTGGAATTGGGGATGGGCTATATGCTGGGCCTGGCTGCTGTGACGTGGATGCCTGACCATTCGAGGTCGGCTGAGTAGGACCGGTAGGTTTGGCAAATACCGGCGGAGTTGCTGAGAATATACTAGTCAATTGACCAAGTAGCTTCTCGATTGATTTATCCTGTTGATTAGCTGCAGCCATCACACCGATAGAGTTAGCTCACCTGCCAACCATCCCACCAGACTTGAACTACCGATTCCGTGACTCTTCCACTGGGTTCAACTTCTCTTCCCTTT
This sequence comes from Vishniacozyma victoriae, assembly GCA_017654735.1. Classification (NCBI taxonomy): domain Eukaryota; kingdom Fungi; phylum Basidiomycota; class Tremellomycetes; order Tremellales; family Bulleribasidiaceae; genus Vishniacozyma; species Vishniacozyma victoriae. The sequence continues at coordinate 4,603,382 of JADPYG010000088.1, forward strand.
CTCACTCCCATCTCTTTGGTCGGTACGACAAATGCCAAGGGCGCCAAACTGGGGTATTCATGCGGGATCCAGATATGTATTGGGATATGGTACTTTGCGCCTCGAAATGTGATGGGAAGAGTACCATGTAGTAGAACAAGGAGAGCAGCCTGGCCGTTGTCGAATGCTGTATATCAGCATGAGCGTCTCATGTAGAGGAGAGGGACGAACTGAAAGCATCTGTCTTGACTGATAATGTCCGGCGTTGCATCAATATATCCATCACCTCCGCTAGGATCCGATCGCGCGCAGGGTATGGCCTAAGTACATTCCTCAACCAGTCCCTCGTGAGGTCCAGAGACGAGGACATGGCTGAATGTGAAGGTATAGATGTAATGATAGTAGTGACTGGTACAGAGAGTCGAGGTCTAGAAGATAGGTTCCTGAACGCGGTCTTGGCCGATCAATTCGTCATCCCTCTCCCACTCTTTCATTTTTCACTTTATGATAGCCCATAGTCATACGATGTCCGACTCTGGAGACTATTCAGAATTGAGCGCACCTGTGCAATATGGTCAGAGGCGCGCTACTTCACGTATCAAGACCGAGAATGGAGGACAAATAGGACGGAGAAACAAGCAACCCCGCCCATTGATCGGTGGAGATGTAGTAGGGAGCATGAAGCGGGGGATTAAGGATCATTCAGGTGATCTAAAGCGGAGGGAATCTAGGATGTTATTTCTGTGTAAGTCTCAGAAGCTCGATCAAGATCAACCAGATGAGGGGTCTTGTGCTGACACCGGTAGATTCGATTGCTGGCGCTCTGTTCTGCGTCCTTACCGCCATATGGATCAAGAAATTATACGTACACTGGAACAACTGGTCTGAAGCTTGAGTCACTCTTATCAGGCCAATAGGAAGGTCACTCGGACAGCAAAGTTGTCCAGACGATAAGCAATTAGAGCACGGTCAGACGATCTTCCACCGACTCCCCAACGTACACCGCAGTCGTCACCGTTCAGAGTCAGACCATGGAAGAGAGAGTCAACGTCAAGCCTTATTGACATTCATCATGCCTCTCGGTATCGACATAGGAGCACGGTCCTCAACATCTGGCTCAAAGGAGGTCCGCTAAACACCACGCACACTGTCCTTCCTTCAATTTCTCTGATGTTTTCGATCAGCCTTGTTACCATCATGCCGTAGCATTCCTAGTGTAGCCATCATCTGCAGTGCTCAGGTCTCGTGGCTGTCATGCATGCATACCTCTCTCCAAGCTACCAGCTAAACAGCTGTAGGCTAGATTCACCCGCTTAAATTGATTTTAAGGTTTAAGCTTGATCTCATTAACCGTTGCGTAATTCTCAATTTTACCTGGATACCATACCATCTCACCCATATCTCACTATATACATCTTGGCCAGGGGAGGGCCCGTGTAAGACGCAATGAGTCACAAGCGTAAAAGGGAATCATCGACTACTGATTCACCGAAATCGATTCCTATATCGACTGAATCTCGACCGAGTCTCGACCCGAAATCTACCAATTCTGAGCATGTCAATAGTAACGATAATGGGGGTAACGGAGAGGGACAGAAGGGGCCTAAAGTGCAATACGTAGCTGCCGAGGGGTCTAGCTCTTGGTCTAAGAGTCTCGGTATGTCTAACCCACACGCCCCAGGCCGAAGCTGATTACAAGACCTCGAACGCGATTTTGCAAAATCCATCAAACATATCGGTAAAAAGCTCGGAGTCCCAAAAGAGCATGCGCATAAGTTGAAGCTATCGCACGTACGTGATGGAGGTCGTGAGGTTGAAATTCTCGATAGTGAGTCCTCCACCATGTTCGTGACTGGCTAACAAAAGATTTCGATTATGAGGCATTCAAAGCTCGGGCTGTTGCCAGTCCGGGATCACAGTTGATACTGAAAGTCTATGGTGTATCGGGAATGGTGTCGGGGGGGACTTCGGTGTCAGAAAAAGGAAAGAAGGCGCAGAATGAAAAGGGCAAAGCAAAGGTGGATTCCAAGGCAACAATGGCGGGGAAGAAGGACACGAGTAAATCGGCCAAACCAAGTCCCGCCCCACATTCGCCTGCGCAAAGCAATGCTCAGCCATCAGGCTCCAAACCGAAATCAAAACCGACACAACCCAAACCCCCAAAACCGTCTAGTGTCCCACCACTAGTCGGCTCCGCTACCTCTCCCAATTCTCCTGCCTCGACGAGTGCATCACCGCAAGACTCAACGAACAAGCCATCCTCGAAGAAGGCAGAACAGAAGCGGAAACGCAATTCTGCTTCTGAGATCCCCTCGACACCATCCCCTGCACCCTCTGCTCCTTCGCCATTTGGTGCTCGCCCTACCGCTATTTTGAATTTCCATGATCGATACAAACCTGCTAGACCTAGTCCGCTTAATCCGAATCGTGTAATGCCTCCACCGATGGTGGCTGCTACACCCTCTACTCCTTCCGCTAGCGGTACGAAAGAGTCGAAGCGGAACAGAAAGAGGCGGAGGAAGCAAAAAGAGGCAGAGTTGGCGGCGGGGAAGTCGAGTACTACGACACCGAATACACCCCAGTCCGAATCTGATATGGATGATGGAGCCTCTCAGCTACCTTCAAGAGATGAGAAAGCAGAATCAGTCGACAAGTCACCACCTAAAAAGCGATCTCGGAAGCTCCAAGCATCGAATGAATCAACCCGTGCTTCGGACTCTGCCCCGTCTACCCCCGAGCCTACATCTGCCGAAGCTGCCGAGATATCAATGAGACCGCCAGCCGAGCAATCCACCGACACTTCGAATACGAACGGTACCCCTGGCCCATTGGCTAGGACACCTGCAACCAAAAAGGTCGTCAGAGTCTCGAACGAGGAATACGATCTGAAGCAGAAACCCAAGGAGTCAAACACTATCTCCTCATCGATTACAGGAGCAAAGAAGAAGCAAGCGAAGAAGAACATCACTAGCTCCGTCGCTGCACCGCCGACGGTCGAGATGTCGCCTGTCCAACCTGCTGTTGCCGAATCAGACTCCCCTGTTCCTGCTCCTGAGAGCTCAGCAAAACCTCTTGCTGTTATCACACCTGTATCCGTCTCGGCCCCTGCCTCGGCCGTGATTGAGCCAGTTCAGCCTTCAGTCCCAGCCGTCGACGAACCGTCCACTCCAGCAGGCACGAAGAGCAAATCCAAAGCAACTTCGAAAGCCAAATCTACCCCTGCAGTCAATGGCGACTCGCCCTCATCCCCAGCTCGAATCCCATCAAGTCAGGAAACTCAACAAGCCTCATCCTCTCCTCCACCTTCTTCCGATACGCCACCAGCCGCAGGAACACCCTCAAAGAAGAAGAAAGCTACCAGAACTAAGAAGGAGCCTTCGGAACCTAGTATGATGCAGCAAATCTTGGCGAGACAGAGGGAGAGGGTCGCTGCGGAGAAAGCTGCTAAAGCCGCTTTGGAGGCTGAGGCGGCTGCAGGGAAGGCTGGATCGGAGCCGGATGGAGAAGTGGCAGCCGCTGGAACGCCCACCGCCGAGATCAGTAAGCTTCATTGTACGCCAAGGATATAGTAAAGCTGACATAGACAGCTGCTGCTTCATCTTCCGAGCCAGTCGCTATCGAGACGGAGCCTGCTACCACAGTACCAGAAGTCGAGAAGCTAGTGCAGGGCCAAACCTCGGCCGTCGAAGAACCTTCAGCTGCCGGCGACTCCACTTCATCAGTCGAGGTCCCGACCGTGGAAGACCCTGTCTCGGATCAGTCAGCAGCGATCAATGAACCAGCGTCGACACCTCCGGCGCGAGCCGCCAATGAAGCATTACCGACTTCTGAAGACTTGTTCCCTTCATCTCTCAAGTCGAATACGACCAACGAACCCGCCCCCGATCCCCCCGCTGACGTTGAGATGCGAGAGCTCAGCCCGGATATCGACTCCGTTGCGGTCCACGTACCGCTTTCCGCTTCTCAGTCAGTGGACCACCAAACCCCCAGTCAGATCACTGCTTCCGCTCCGGACTCGGCCCCACAGGACACTATCGTAGACTCTATAAACGAAGCCGAGCCCAACCTGTCCGAAAGTCAAGAAAAGTCATCCCCCGAGGTCCTAGTTCCCGAGACGGTCATCCCACCAAAAGCAACGTCCGCCACGTCCGGCAGCTCCAAAGACAGACCGACGAAAAACAAACGCAAGATTGAAGTACCCTGTACAATCTGCCTGCGAACACCATGGCACATTCAAAAAGATTGTCCAGAAGTCAAAGCAGGTTCTTCTAATCTCCGATACCTCCTCACTGCTAGACAAGATCAACACGCCTCGATATCAACTGAAGATGATGAATCGCATTTCGACTCTTCTATTGAAGCTATCCAGGAATGGATCGAGAGATTGGAGATGATTGCTGGCAAAGTCAATGGTGTGAAGAAGGATGGATTTAAGGCCAGGTCACCGGTTAAAGTCATGGGAAACAAGGAAGGGTTGAGGTTGGATTTGAATGCTGTCGTACCCAAGAAGGGAAGGAGAAATAGTGCTGCTCTTCCAGACTCGGAGGCCGTGGTGCCCGAGACTATCGCGGCACCTGCCACCACCACGACGACACCGGCCACAACCCTCGATTCCGCCCAGCCACCTGATTCTGATTCTGCTGCTCAGAGCCCACCCGAAAGCAGGCCAGAAAGCCCAATGGCAGTTCCCGACACTTACAATTTCCCCCCAATCCACCTTCGAGCAATGCAGAAATCGCGTCGACCCGGTTCTTTGTCCGGTTTAAGCGTTTCCGACGCAATCATCGAAACGGAACCGTCTGACGATTCGTCTTCAGACGACGAGGATGATGGTCTTGACTCAGATACTTCTTCTGTCGTTTCTGAAAGTACCGATTCCGATTCCGATTCCGACAGTGATAGCGATAGCGATGGATCTGACTCGGGTTCATCGAGGGTTGCCATGCCCGCCGACCCCTCTGACGCGATGAAGTTCTCCTTGACGAGGGATCTATCTGAACGAGAGAAAAAGAAAGCTCGATTATCAGCTGCTAAAATGCAACCCGTCACTTTCGACCTTGAATCAGTAGTTGACGATGGGGAAACCGATAATCTCGAGGCATCGCCATCGCCTATCAAAGCTGCTAGTCGGTCAATGGCGAGAACAGGATCTGATAGTTCGATCGGTGATTTCGGGGATGGAGATAGTAGGAGGTCTTCTATTGATAGTGCCGCTACTGCGCCTTATCGATCTCAAGCACCGCCTGTCATTGCTTCTTCGGCTCTTCCGCGATCTCCAAGTATCACTTCGGACCTCGAGTCGATCGAGGATCCTCCTGAGCCCACCTCGAACAACAATGCCCAGACAGATGAGGACGAAATCAACGAGAACACACCTTCTGCCGTCGTACCCGATGAAGAAGCTGTTGAGGAGAGTGAAGCCGAAGCTGAGGATCCAGTCGAGATATCATCCGGACAACGATCTCGATCGTTTAGAGAGATGGATGGAATGGCCGCAAGCAGTCCCGACCTCGACGATTCTGCCGGTCTCGAAGCTGTTCAACAAGGTATCGATGAAGAAGACGATAATGTTTCCGTGAATGCCAACGGGGATAGTCAAGCAGCGTCTTCGAACCCAGTAGCTACTCAATCGTTGTCACAAGCCCGCAGGACTAGATCCAGTGCAAGTGCAATTCCCGACGAAAACGTCATCGTTCCTGCCTCACAACCATTACGCCGATCATCCAGGACTTCAATCTCTGCAACTCCCCAGGATCTACCAAGGCGCTTGAGGTCGGTTTCGAGGGATATTGTGGAGAGGACACCGCCGCCACCGGCTAGGAGTACTCGATCGAGATCGCAGTCTCAAGTACCTTTGTCCCCTTCGACCCCTAAGGCGAGGCGAGCCTCGAGAACCTTAGTATCGGATGTTGAAGCGGAAGAGGAAACTCCAAAACAGGTATGTCCACTACCACCATCCTCGCCGATAACCTCAGCTGACAAGTAGACACCACGACGAACACGAGTGACCCGTTCCACACAACCTGAGGAATCACTTCCCACCGTGGACGAATCTCAATCCACTCAATCACAATCTCAAACAGCTATCGAACGCCAAACTCAATCGACCCCCGTTAGGCGATCTACAAGAGCATCGCCAAGTCCATTGTTCATGACCCAAGGATCTCAAGTCCCAGCTACTCAATTCTACAATGCCAATCCCGAGACCATCGCCATTGAGTCGTCAAGTCAACCGCCATCACAAGTCAACGGTCGTAAGACTAGGACCAGAAAAACAGCCTCTCCCATTCCAGAGGAACAGGAAGAAGATGGGGATGGGGATATAGACATGTCACCCAGAGCTACCTCGACTTCATTACCACCCACTCAATCTGATACTGGTGAACATCCTACTAGCGGTCAAGCTGATCCCGCCGACCTGGACGTAGAGATGGAATCGCAAGCTAGCTCCTCTGACGACGACCACGACGCCAACGCGGACGACGAAGACGATTTGAATTCCATACCCGATATTCAACCCCCTAAACCACGTATCCTACCCCCCACCTCATCTCAATCGACAACACCAATCTACCCCTCTTTATCATCGCTTCCAAAAGAATTACTTCGCAAATCATGGAACATGCTTTCTGGCAATAACCCCTCGACCCCCGTATCAGCTCGTCAAGCATTGACAAATGGTCACAATGGAAATGGAAACGGTAATGGGAATGGACACTCGCAGATGAATGGCGACGACAGCGATGATTCAGGAAGTAGCAGTGATAGTTCCGTTGAAGCTGCTCAGGCTCCTCCCTCGGTGTTGAAAGGTAGATTCGCAAGTGGAGGAATGAAGAAGAAACCCAGAAGTTCACAGGTTTCGGGTTGGTGACGGTGGACCATTGTTTATATGTTGGTATTAGTCTTCTTGGGTCTCTGCGTTCTCATATACTTGTACTTAGCATCTGTCATATAGCCATACTTGCCATCTTATGCAAATGCCATATCATCTGCCGAATCTGTGGACCCTTACTTGCACATGGACAGCTGACACGACAGCTGCAGCACAGATCAACGCGATACATGCGGATCTATATGACAATATAAAGGAGGATTAGGAACGCAGCACACCGTCTCTAACGAGACATCGGAATACAATTCCGGGTGAGGCGATAATAGGAAAGGGAGGGTAAGGGGAAAGAAACCAAAACGAGGAAACAAAAGGGGAAAGAAATCTAGAAAAAGGAATGTATGGTAGTTTTCGTCTCGGTTCGTTTATATTCGGTCGTCTTGGCTTCGGAACAGAGAGTGGCGAGTGTGGGGGTCGCCGGAGTGAAGAAGCGTTTAAGCCTCCTCCTCTTCCTCAAGAGGCATCTCTTGTCCCTCGTCGTCATAGATCTCGTCGGCGGAAGCCTCCTGGTACTGCAAGTACTCGGAAACCAAATCTTGCAAGTTGGACTCGGCCTCGGACTGGATTGTCAGCATCCAGACATGATTCATGACAAGAAGGACTCACGAATTCGAGCTCATCCATACCTTCTCCGGTGTACCAATGGACGAAAGCCTTTCGTCGGTACATGGCAGAGAATTGATCTCCAATACGTTTGAAGAGGGATTGGATGCTGAGAATCAGCTGATGGCGCGAGGAGAGTCTTAGCTTTATACTTACGAGGTAGAGTTACAGATGAAGGTGGAAGCCATCTTGAGTCCTCGGGGAGCAATGTCACTGTCTGTCAGCCTAGCACACGTCTGTCTACGCGCGCAAAATACTCACCACTGAGCGGCAGAGATGTTTCCGGGGATCCACTCGACGAAGTAAGCAGAGTTCTTGGTCTGAACAGTCTGGATCTGCTCCTCAATCTCCTTCATGGAAACCTTTCCTCGAAAGTAGCAAGCAACAGTGAGGTATCGCTGCATGTCAGCTGGTGTCAGTTCCATGAACGATTCAACTTACACCCTGTCGGGGGTCAGAGGCGGCCATCATGTTCTTGGCATCAAACATTTGCTGAGTGAGCTCGGGAACGGTAACCGCTCGGTAAGAAGCGGAACCTCGAGCAGTCAAGGGAGCGAATCCGACCATGAAGAAATGGAGTCGGGGGAAGGGAACCATGTTGACGGCCAATTTTCGGAGATCAGAGTTGAGCTGACCGGGGAATCGAAGACATGTGGTGATACCAGACATGACGAGGGAGACGAGGTGGTTCAAGTCACCGTAGGTGGGTGCGTTAAGCTTCAGGGTTCGGAAACAGATGTCGTAAAGGGCCTCGTTATCGATACAGAAGGTCTCGTCAGAGTTCTCGACAAGCTGGTGGACGGAGAGGGTAGCGTTGTATGGCTCGACAACGGTGTCGGAGACCTGCATATCAGCTAAAAGCTCGTACCACCAGAGAAACTAGCTGACCTTGGGGGAGGGAATGACGGAGAAAGTACACATCATTCGGTCGGGGTATTCCTCCCTGATCTTCGAGATCAAAAGTGTACCCATACCAGCACCGGTACCACCACCAAGAGAGTGGGTGATCTGGAAACCTTGGAGACAGTCGGTAGCCTCGGCCTCTCGTCGGACAACATCGAGGACAGCATCAACAAGCTCGGCACCTTCAGTGTAATGACCCTTGGCCCAATTGTTACCAGCACCGCTCTGACCGAAGACGCTACTAATCAGCTTATGAAACGTTCCAGCAAGAGCCAGCTTACAAGTTATCAGGTCGGAAGAGGTTTCCTAGAGGTCCACCTCGGATAGAGTCCATGGTTCCTGGCTCCAAATCGATAAGTACGGCTCGGGGCACATACTTGTTGGCAGAAGCCTCGTTGTAGTAGACGTTGATTCGCTCCAACTGCAAATCGGATGTACCCTTGTAGGTACCGTCGGCCTGGATACCATGCTCCTCAGAGACGACCTCCCTATATTGTTAGCTGACTGCCCTGCGATCAGGGAATGTGAACTTACCAGAACTTGGCACCAATTTGGTTTCCACACTGCCCAGTCTGTAGATGAACAATCTCACGCACTGTTCGCGACATTGTAGGTATGGCGAGTGAGGTAGGTAGAGTTTGAGCGAGGTCGACAAGTTGAGTAAAGGTTGAAGTTGCGGGATTGATTGATTTCAGGTGGGCACGAGCGGGTGCGAAGGTGAAGATAAGAAGACAGTAGCGTTTTGAGAAAGCGAAATCGTTGGGATATCGATGTGAGGTTCGTGCGTGATGCGCAGTAGGGTAGATTGTGTAGAGCACGGACCATTATTAAAGGGTGGGGCAAGGTGTTTTTCAAAGGGGGAAAAAGCGTCAGCTGATGACGAACTTGAGATATGAGAATACTGACTATTGTCTGATGGTCGTTAAATAAGAGAAGAGAAGGGAGAAGAGATTGAAAAGGGAGAATGTATAGGAATAAAAGAGTGAATAGACGTTGAACGCTGTTTGGGTAACCTGGAGCTTAGGGGCGATTTCGCGACGCGACTCTTTTAGCGGAAGTATTTACCACGTGGACCCCACCCTGTCCTTTGTGATCTGATTCCGCTTAGTGGCTTACACCGGTCCGTGACGATGGTGATAGGACTGGAAGACAATGATAGATAGTCATATAGCAGCAACAACACCTATCAAGCACACTATACCCAGCATGGACGATCCGAAAGTCCTCGCTGACGTCTTACAGACGGTCAAGATGCACGCCACATCTCTGAGGCGTCATCTCGACCAAGATCAAATCATGGAATCACTCAAGGCGGCTTCGTCAATGCTCGCTGAGCTCAGGACTTCAAGTCTGGGACCTAAGCAATATTACGAGCTTTACATGGCTGTCTTTGATAGCTTGAGGCATCTGAGTGGGTATTTGGCGGAAGCGCATGCAGAGGGAAAGCATCACTTGGCGGATCTGTACGAGCTAGTTCAGTGAGTCTGCCTTCTCTCGTGTCTGGCTTCAATCATTTGATATGATGAGGTAGCTGATATGTAGGTATGCCGGCAACATCGTTCCACGTCTATACCTTATGATCACTGTCGGATCAGTCTACATGGCCGTGCCCGACGCGCCAGTCAAGGAGATCATGAAGGATATGCTAGAGATGTCTCGAGGTGTTCAACACCCCACCCGAGGTCTGTTCCTACGACATTACCTCAGTGGACAAACCCGCGACTGTCTACCTATGGGAATGAGTGATGGGTAAGCTTTCTTGTCCTGATGAGCGAGATAAGCTGATAGTCAGACCCGGCGGTAACCTACAAGACTCGATCGGATTCGTTCTCACCAACTTTATCGAAATGAACAAGCTCTGGGTCCGACTTCAACATCAAGGTCACTCTCGAGAAAGGGAGAAGCGTGAATTCGAACGTCGAGATCTCCGAATTCTAGTGGGTACAAATCTCGTCCGATTATCTCAAATGGAAGGAGTCGATCTGGAAATGTACCGCCGCACCATCCTCCCCTCAGTCTTGGAGCAAGTGGTGAACTGCAAAGATGTCATCGCTCAAGATTACCTCATGGAAGTGGTTATTCAAGTCTTTACCGATGATTTCCATCTACATACCCTCGGACAATTCTTAGGGGCATGCGCAAATCTACACCCAAGGGTTAACATCAAGAATATCGTCATCGCCCTCATTGACCGACTTGCATCTTTCGCAGCTCGAGAAGCAGAGAATGAAGATCCAGAGGAGAAGAGAAAAGGCGAGGAAGAAGCTGCAAAGAGACTAGCAGAAAAGGTTAAAGGCGCAAGAGGAAAAGGCAAGGGAGTTAGCGATGGGGAGAAATCACCTCCTCCTCCCGCTGTCGAACGGCCTGCCGAAGCTGCCGCCTGGGGTGGTGGGGCAGAAGCTGAAGCGAAAGAGGAAGAAGCGGGTAGCTCCTCGAGTCCGGTCAAGGAGGAGCAGAATGGTGCTGCTAAAGAAGCCAATGGCGTCGATGAGGTTACAAAGGAATTGGAGAAGAAGCTAGAGATTAAAGAGGGATCCAAGAAGTTTAGAGGTATTCCAGAAGACGTCAAGTTGTTTGAGGTGTTCTGGGAGCAGGTGGTACAGCTCATCAAGGTGAGTCAGCTCTCCGAGTCCGTACCGGCCAAGCTGATGGATCAGGCTCGACCGGATCTCACGATACAAGATGTCACTGCCCTCTGTGTCTCCCTGATCAACCTCTCGCTATCATGTTACCCAGATAGGCTAGAATACGTGGACCAAATCCTCTCTTTTGCCCAGAGCAAGGTCCTAGACTCGGCACAAAAGTGAGCTGGCTTTCCCTCCCTGTAGAAACCAGAGCTCACGCATAGCCCCGATCTACACACTCCGCAAACAACGGCAAACCTCCTCGCCCTCCTAGTCGCGCCAATCACATCCTACCTCTCTGTCCTCACCCTCCTCGCGATCCCATCTTATACCCCCTTACTTTCCTCCCAGCCGTACTCGACAAGAATGGCAATTGGTCAAGCAGTAGTATCTTCGGTGTTGAAGAATAATACCCTCATCGAGACTTCTGAAGATGTCTCTGGCGTCCTCGGTCTCTGCGCAGTGCTGGTTAGAGACCAGAAGGATTCGACCTCTGCAAGTGGGCCTAGGGGTAGGCAGGCGATTGATTATCGGGAGATGGCGGAGGAGCAGGGATGGGTCGCTCGGATGGTTCATCTGTTCAAATCCGATGATCTTGCTGTGCAATTTGAGGTAGGTTGGCTGTCCTAGTCAGGATACGAGCTGATGCTTAGCTACTTCAAACCGCTAGAAGACATTTCGCGGAAGGGGGCGAGAGGATACGATATACTTTCCCACCACTTATCGCTTCTGGTATCCAGCTTGCCAGGCGGTTCAAGCAGCGTGAACATGTTGTGAGTCCTCCACTTTGCTTGATATTCTTGCTGACGTATCAGGAGGACGACTGGGAGGCCCGAACGTCGCAATTGTGCAAATTCATTCATCAACTCATTACGATCCTATATCACAAAGTCGAAGCTCCCGACTTATGTCTTCGCCTCTTCATACTAGCTGCTCAAGTAGCCGACGACTGCCGCCTCGAAGAATTATCATACGAATTCTTTGTCCAGACTTTTGTCGTCTACGAAGAATCAATCTCCGAATCTCGATCTCAATTACAGGCTATTACCGGGATTATATCTGCTCTGCAAAGTAGCCGAGTGTTTGGCACGGATAATTACGATACTCTCGTCACCAAGGCTGCGCTTCACGGAAGCAAGCTATTGAAAAAGAGTCATCAGGCTACAGCGGTCTTGTATGCTAGTCATATGTGGTGGCAGACGGATGTCCCTGGTAGGGAGAAGGAAGAGACTGTGAGTTGCTGAAATCTCAAGTTGGATAAGGCTGATGATAGACCCCATTCCGAGATGGAAAACGAGTGCTAGAATGCCTTCAGAAAGCACTCCGTATAGCCTCATCTTGCATCGACGAACTCACCTCTGTCCAACTTTACGTCGATACCCTCGACCGATATATCCACTACTTTGAGCAAGGCGTCGAAGCTGTTACACCAAAATATGTCAACAGTCTCGTCGAACTTGTCACTAGTAATATCGATTCGATCTACGGTACCGAATCTCTAAATCTAGGAAGTCGGGGTGGTGGTGGGAATGCACCTGGTCTCGTGGATGGTGTAAATTCTCCAGAGATGATTGTTAAGGTAAGCCCCCTACTCTACGATACGGAAGTATAAGGGCTGATGGGTAGCATTTCAAAAACACTCTGATCTACATCTTGACGAGACAGAGACAAGCTGCTGAAAAGGCTGATGGGGAAGACAAGAAGAGGGCAGATTGGGAAGATGTGGATGTTATTGGAGGTTGTTTGAAGATGGGTATCCCTACTTGAGTGTAGTCTTTCCGTCGTTTCTGCATGAAACCTTAGATTATGTGATTATGTTGAACGCTTTCGAGTACTATGAATTGTATATGAATCGTTATATCATGAATAGCCACGGTTTATGATATCAACCCATATCCCACATGGCCCGCGACGGCCCGTTCCTGATACATGACGAGAGATTCTAATTCTTTGATTCCCGTCATCTCATCTCTTCTCGGTTACTTTCATTTACTCATCACTCTTGCTATACACGCTCAAGATGAGGTCCACTTCCGTCTTGTCTCTATTCGGCTCAACGCCATGCTCTCGCTATACCACCCTGCGTTCACTGTCCACATCAGCCCGCCTATCTCAGACCGCACCGGCCGAACCAAAAGTCCCCATCGCCCTCGTTGCTCAACTCCGTAAAACCCGTCCGGTACCTATGAACCTAGCCCGTACCGCTCTTTCACAAAACAACAACGATATTCAAAAAGCCCTCCAATGGCTCGAATCCCATTCCCCTTCCGCCAAAGCTGAAAAATTGTCTTCGAGAACAACTTCCGAGGGGACTATTGCAGTTTCCAATTTGGGAGGGAAAAGGGTATCAATGATTCACTTGGCTTGTGAAACTGATTTCGTCGCTAGGAATGAAGTATTTGTGAATACTGCGAAAGGAGTTGCTGGAACAGCTGCTTTCCTTGATGTACCTGGATTAACGGAGGAGGATCGGGAGAAAGCAAAAGTTGTTGGTACACCCAGGGATTTCCCTGTGGATGCTTTACTCAGTGCTCCATTGATTGGAGTTTCGGCTGAAGGGTCACCTACACCGAATGCTGAGGGTACGACCATTCAACAAACTCTATTATCATCATTATCATCTACTGGCGAGAATTTGAAATTATTACGAGCTATCTCATACGCTTGCCCATTCCCTTCGAACCCTACTACTCGATTCGTACCGGGTACCTACGCACATGGAGGAACAGGAACAGAGGGAAGAGTTGGAGGGTTGGTGGTACTATCAGTAAAATCTCGAGACGAATCGAAACCAATGGCAAGCCTAATACATGGTCCAGGGGGAGATAAATTAGATGAAGGATTAAATAAATTAGCAAGAGATATCGCAAGGCAGGTCGTTGGATTCCCAACCAAATCAATCGACAAGGAGGCAGGTGTGGAGGAGGAAGAAACATTATTGGAGCAGAGCTTCATGATGGTTGGAGAGAGTGATAAAGTTAGAGATGTACTTGAGAAGTGGGGTTCAGAGAGGGGAGTCAAGGTTACGATTGTAGGTATGAAGAGGTGGAGTGTGGGCGACGATCTCACCGGGGGAGAGGCGGCGGCTTAGATTTTTGGATGAAAGAAACTGGGATGCAGAGAGCAACTGCATGGTATGATAGGAATACATAGTATAATGACTGAATGATATGCTTTCACCCTTCTCGTTACTGTTCGTTTAATACAACGCTAGTCCTCCTAACAGACATAAGGCTACACCTCCCAGCTCCTTCCACCCCTGTCACCCCTGACTCCCCTTTCCCAGCCCCTCACTCGATCTCTCTCCCTCTCCTCGTCCCAGAATCGATTACTAGCTCTATCCTTCCTCCTCTCCAAATCCTCCGCAAAAGAACCCCAGGGATGAGCGACAGTACTTGGTGTATCCTCCCAAAACCCGTTGTTCTTGGGTACAGCTCTACTCTTGGCGATCAACGCCATCGCCCTCTGCCTTTCACTTTGTTCCCTTTGTATCCTAGCTGCTTGAGGATCTGAAGGTGTCGCTGGACCATGCCTCTTTATAGCAGGGGTGGGTTTGAGTAATGCATTGACTTGAGTCATGGGATCGTTCCGTTCTTTTGATCTTATATCCCCACGTCTATCTCTTGCTCGACGACGTTCGGTTTCTTCATCCGTTGCTTTTTCTTCGACTCGCCGTAGGTCTGGATCGGTGTACCATGGTTTCGTCTCTCGTTCGGGTCTATTCAAGTACATTGTGAATTTATCCATTTCCTGGGCAGCCTTCTTTTTAGATATTTCCGCCAAGGTTGGTGCTCTTGGTTTCTCCTATTTCATCAGTCTCTTGTCGCATCTAGATATCGTGACAAGGGAGAAAGACGCACATCCCGCTCGATATCCCTAAAGAAGTTGACATGCCCATGATCATCCCAACTTTTATCATGATATTTCTCACCCGCATCTCCATCTTCAGGCCGATTTATACGAAACCTCTCATCCCCATCATCTTCTGCTACCACATCTTTACCCTTACCCTTCTCCCGTTTAGCAGTTTCAGAAGGGAAATCAAAATCAAGTCGTTCACGCTGTTTACGTTCTTTCTTTTCTTCCCTCAATTTCTTCTTTCGATGCTTCTCGAGGAGATTCTGGCCTATCGTATCGGGATCGCGGGAAGTTGAGGTTGAAGGGAGATTATCGTCCTCTTCCTCTTCCTCTTTAGGTTGTAAAGATGGAGAACCAGCTCGACGGCGTAGTTGTATCAGTCTCGCTTCAGAGTCCTGTCGTTAGTCACTTCTACTTCGATTATACCTAAAGCTAATAGAAGGAAGAGATGGGACATACCTTCTCAACCCTCTTCTGCTCCTTCGCTAGCTCAGCCTCGGCAGCTCTAGCTTCATCCTCCCTAACTCGAGCTTTATTCTTCTCATTATACGGATGATAGGATTTATGGCTGTTTATCAGCTCACGGTACAATTAAGTGGCCGGATAAGCTCACTGTAGGATCTGTAGTCGGGGCATATTGCCACTTACTTGAATAAAGTAGACAGAGGATATGCTCAATCCTGAATACACTCAGACAGACGGCACTCTTGGGTGGACAAGTAAATCTTACGTAATGCGGGGTCCTCATTCCACTGAT
Organism: Vishniacozyma victoriae; assembly: GCA_017654735.1. Lineage (NCBI taxonomy): Eukaryota > Fungi > Basidiomycota > Tremellomycetes > Tremellales > Bulleribasidiaceae > Vishniacozyma > Vishniacozyma victoriae. The sequence continues at coordinate 4,618,995 of JADPYG010000088.1, forward strand.
ACTCGCTGACGTCTGTGTAGAAGGTATCTTGAACTTGCCTCACTCTTTCTCTCTTCATACACCGACTCTCAGCAACAATCCTCCGAGCATCACTAGGAGATCAGTCAGAATTAAATTCACTCTAGCCAAAAACTTTGAGAGATTCTGCCGCCGAAACAGGTTAATCGAATTGATATGGTAAGCCCTCAGTCGATGTCCTCCACTCACAACTAGCTACTCCGTATACGTTCCCCAGCGGGTACTTCCCGAATCACAGTGGAACCCACCACTTCAGGCGAAGAATTTATCGCAAAGATCTTGGCTGGGATACCTCCCTCGGACCCTCAACCCGATTTAGCAACTGTTAGATTGAGTAATCAACCTAGTAGTACGGCTGAGAGCGTTTCATTTGATGCTCTCAAGGGTAGGACTGTTGGGGATATGGGTTTCGGGTGAGTCCATCCTTTTAAACAAAATAGGCACTAGGGCTGATGGTAGACATGGAATGTTATTGTTCTTATCCTATAAACCTATTTCTGCCGATCCGAACTCTCACCCTTCGACCGAAGCTTCCACATCAACTGCCCATCCTAAACAACCCGATCCCGCCCATCCACATACTCATACGGAGAGGCCTTTACCCAATACTATCCCCTTGGTGGATTTGGACAAGGTGGTCGAGTCTGAAGTGGATAAGTATTGGTCGAGCCAAAATGGAAAGATCGTCCGTAAACGTGATCCCATCCTGTGTCGTCATGGCGAAAAGGCAATGTGTGATCGTTGTATGCCTCTAGAGGTGAGTCGATGTGTAGAGATAAAGCTGACGATAGCCATATGATACAAAGTTCCAAGCAGAGAATCAAATTAAACATCTCTCTTTCCATGCCCACCTCCGAAAATTACTATCATCACGACCACCTTCCGCCCAATCATCATCTGAAATCCCACCCCTCTCTCCACTCAACTTAAGCGTTCAAACACCCTGTCCTACCGGCTCGCACGCTCCATTCCCAAAAGGAATCTGTTCAACATGTCAGCCATCTGCCTTAACGTTAACATCCCAACAGTACCGAATGGTCGACCACGTCGAATTCTCCTCACCAGCTCTGATCGACGGTATCCTAGGTGCATGGAGACGTACGGGGACTCAACGACTTGGATTCATGATTGGTCGTTATGATCGATATGAAAAGGTTCCGATGGGTGTTAAAGCTGTTGTGGAAGCTATTTGGGAGCCAAAGCAGGAAGGTGAACTTGATGGATTGACGGTAGAGACGCCATGGGATGATGAGGCCAGGGTAGCAGAGATTGCAGGATGGTGTGATGATGGTCTTGGAGTAGTGGGCATGATCTACACTGATCTTACCCCGTAAGTTAAAAACATCTTGCTTTCGGATGACAGCTAATAAATAGATCACAAGAAGATATAACCAAACTCTTATACAAACGCCACGCCCAATCGTTCACTGCTTCATCTCTCGAAATGCTCCTTTCAGCAGCCTACCAAATCTCCCATCCTCTCTCTACAAAGTTCTCGCCCACCGGAACATTCTCATCCCGATTCGTAACCTGCTGCCTTACGGGTACGCAGGAAGGAGGGATCGACGTCCTAGCGTGGCAAGCTGCTGAACAGGGTGAAGCACTTGTCAAAGCAGGTATGGTTGAGGCTACTGTTGATCCGGGGATGGTTAGGGTTAGGAAACCTGACGAGGGAGAGTTTATTCCAGAGGTCTTTTACAGGTAAGCTATGTATAGTGCGGTCACTGCATAAGCTGACTATCAGTTTCAAGAATGAATACGGACTTCAAGTCAAGATGCCTGCTAAACCCACATTCCCAGTTGAATACCTCTTTGTCAATGTACGTTCCTCCCTCCACTTGTACGAAGTAGGCTGACAAGTAGATCACGCACGGTTTCCCATTAGACCCAGACCCACTATTCAAATCAAATGCCTTCCCAATCGAAAACAGACCAGGTCTACATGATCAATCCCTCGAATCGGTCATTTCGCAAATCTCAAATATCGTCAATTCATCAGATGCTACTGTTGGTGATGTCACGTCCTGGCCACCTAGGATCAAGGAAGAAGTAGGCAAGTGGCTGAGTGATTGGCACCTTGTTTCTTTCCTCTGTTATCAGGGATTATTTACTCTTGTACGTCTTTCCTTCTTCATGCTCTCATACTTTGCCTCACTTCTCGAAATTTCACATTGCTTTGATATCGATGAATTTGGAGCTGATGTGTAGGCGGAACAGAAGATCTTATGTCGAGCTGCCACAGCCCACGCTCGCGCCAAAGACCGTTCAGTCTTGGAAGAGCTATTCAACAGTAACGGCTGGAAAACTCTTCTCACTATCGCCGAATCCTCTGGTACGGCCTCTTTCTCTGACGTTCCCACTGTGTATACTGATGGTACAGGAAGTCGACATAATGGGAATGGTCAAGGTAATAATCCTCCGTCTCAAGCATTCGATGATCTCGGGATTAATTCACCTGCTGGTGGTTCCACCGGTGGTGGTGGGGGCGATGGTGGCCCAAGGGTCTGTCCTCATTGTACTTTTGTCAATGAGGGTACTGGGTCGGATTGTGATATCTGTGGACTACCACTTAGTGGATAGGCAAGAGCAGATACACGAGGCAGAAGCGAGTATGAAGTCAGTCACGTACGGAAAGACTTATATGTACATCAACATGCATACATCATGATTCACAACATGTCCATCCCTGACATCCGGTCATTGGGCAACAACCCTCCCGTCTACAGCTGCAAACTGTTCATTAAACCCTCTTCCAATCAACATTCTCCTAATCTCCTGAGTTCCTGCTCCGACAGTATAAAGCCTAGAATCACGAAGTAACCTCCCAGCAGAATAATCATTGATATACCCATTCCCTCCCTTTTTCATCAGCTTTGCCCAGAATCCGTGATCGAGTAAGCTTACAAGACATTGTTGAGCTTCCATAGCTACCTCCACGGCCCTGTCTGAGGAATATAAGATTGCTCCTGCGCAGTCCTGGTATCAGCTGAGACTATGTGGAGGCGGGGGAACGTACTTGACGGGAGACGTTTCCTGCATCACAAGCTCTTGCTACTGCGTAGACGTATGCCCTCGAGGCACTGAGTTTGGTGTACATATCTACTATCAGCCCATTTCCGGATGTTTCTCGAGAGGAGGAAGTGAGAGAGCAAGGGAAAGAAAGAGGGAGGAGGACGTACCGGCCAGCTTTCCTTGCATCAACTGAAATGTCCCGATCTTCTTGTTGAATTGTTCTCTCGTGTGGGTATATTCGAGAGTAAGGTCAAGGGCTGCTTGCATGATCCTACCAGTCAGCTGCCTCATCACTGCCGATCGCAAAAGGAAGAGGTATATACCCTAATGGTCCACCGCTAAGGACTAGCCTCTCGAGGTCCAGACCCGACATCAAGACCGCTGCTCCTCCTCCGACTTTACCAAGGACGTTTTCTGATCATCAGCCCATGTCCTCCTCATTATGGAATCATCTTACCATCGGGTATCTCGACATTATCGAAGAATAACTCTGCAGTTGGAGATCCTCGCATCTGCTATCAGTACCCTCCCATCTAGAGGGAGTACAGACTTACCCCGAATTTATCTAAATGTTCCCCCACTTCGAACCCTTTACTTGATCTCTCCACTATGAACGCCGTCAATCCCTTGGAAGCAGGGCCTTCAGTTCCAGTCTTAGCGTAAATCAAGAAAGTCGACGATAAAGGAGCATTCGTGATCCTACCATAAGCCTCTTCCTCATCAGTAGGTGAAATACGAACCAGCACTTTGACCCATTCAGAATCCATTTATCACCTTTCTTGACCGCCTTCGTACGCATACTTACTACGTCCGAACCTGCGTTTGGCTCGGACATTGCCAATGACCCGATATGTTCTCCAGTAAGGAGTTTTCCTAGATATTTCTTCTTTTGTGCGTCATCTTCTTGTCAGCTTAGACCGCTAAGCATAGAATGAGCTTACTGCCCCATCGATTGAGCTGATTGACCATTAGATTCGAATGAGCCTGTCGATCAGCTTTGAAGTCACCGGGTAAGCTGGCTTACTCCGTAGCTAAGAGCAACTGATGCTGACGCTCTGCTCAATTCTGATCATCAGCAACTCCCCTCCCGGATTGTAAAAAGGGCTTACCCTCCATAGCGATAGTATGTTCCAAATACCCCAATCCCAGCCCACCCAGCTCCTCGGGGACAGTGACTCCCAACAAGCCCATCTCGCCCATCTTCGGGAACACATCCTGACATCAGCCACTTTTTCTCTCTTCCTGACGCCATTCTCGTGAACGCGACTAACCTCGGGCATGTGATTCGATTTATCAATCTCAGCTGCTCTTGGTGCGATTTCTTTCTGAGCGAAACCTTCTACTACTTGACGGAACTGATATCAGCTCCTCACTTGATTGGGTGTTTTGGAACTTACCTCCTCCTGTTCAGGTGTAAGACCAGCTACGGCGGAATTGTAACTCGTATACGATCTCCTCAGTGTTCTGGTGGCCGTAGGGGACTGTCAATGTCAGCTTCCTAATTCTTGGAGGTTCATGAAGCTTACCACTCTGATGGTACTGAAGCATGGTCGAGCCAAAGATAAGACGCGCATCGTGATGAAATATTGATTGATGATGAACAGAGTGGGGTGAACGAAGTGGACGATCCGGTTAGTTGATATTCCGGAACTACTCCGGCTAAAACGTTGGATCCGACCGAGCTAAGTGCGTCCATAGTGTATGTATGTCCTTCTTGACGACCAGAAGCTTTGTTGTAGCCTGACAACGCTATTGTATATGCATGTAGGTCAAAGGACAGGAGGGGGTGTGGATGTAATACTGACTCTCACTCATTGCCTGTCTCACATAATCATCTTACGACCCACCATCCCAAACATACTACCATGACATCCAACCCAACTATATCTAGGAAACGAACCATCAAACCCGAGCCTGACACAGGCACCTCAGATTCCGATTCCCCATCACCCGAAACCCCATCGAAGAAACCCAAATCGAATCCCACTTCGAAGGCTAAGACTCCCAGATATTCCCCAACCAAAGCAGACGCTTGGACCCCCGAACTTCGATTAAAGCTCTTCGAAGCATATGAAGCTAGCTCCCAGGTCAAATGGGATGAAGTTGCCAAATTAGTATGTCCGCACCATATAGACAGGGTCATGGCTGACGAGAAGATGGGAAATGGAAAGAACGCCAAGGCATGTAGGGAACAGTGGCAGCGCGCTACTGGGAAGAAAATCAAGGCTGCTCTTGCGGAGAAGAGCTAGGTTTCAGAATTACAGGCGGATAGGGATCGAATACTCGTCACTCGAATAGAACATGTTGATCGTTCAGTGAATGGGGAATAGGTGGTCGTAAATATACATATGATCTAATAATGCAATGAAGTTATCTTCTTCGTGTCGTCCCTAGACTCTAGTCAATCTATCGAGCAGCTTGTCCACCCATCTGATCATCAGCAACCTGTCCCACTATCCACGTCACGCAACCGCGCAACGAGATAGACTTACCTGAATCCCATAATCCTTCTGGAATCCCACGAAATCCACTTCTTTCGTCTTGTAGCTCTTTACCAAACTCTCCAACACCTCCGTAATTCCTGATAATGTCGTTTCTAAAGCTGGAACGACATCTGTTACTGTCCTCTTTACTAATGTCCCTGATATCAGGCGGAAGGTTTGGCGGGTTGGGTCGGTTTTGACTAGTGGTCGGAGGGTCTGGAGGACGAGTCTTATTATCAGCTTTCTGATCTAATCTCCTAGCTTGATGCCTCTTCATATGGATCAAAGCCATGGATTGATACTCACGTATGTTCCTCGAGCTCATTCTCGAGTTCACCAATCTTCTGCGCCAGATTCTGTAATTCCGTTCGATACCGTTGAAACACCGCTGGTACCTCTTGTGCTGATAGCTTCGCTGGTGTTGCCGCTGTTGATGTTGAAGCTTTAGGTGGCATTGTATATGATTATATGGCGAGTAATGCAATAGAATAGCTATAGGCTATAGTACAAGGTATAGTTGATATACCTGGAGCCCCATCTGTGCATTGTACGGGATTTTCGAAATTTCAGCCATGTGGCAGTCAAGAGGAAGCTATTGTACTCGTTACTCTCTAGTACTATACCTATACCTATACATTATTCAACCACCTATACACATCACCACAATGTCAGACTGCGTGGCTATCGTACAGGACCTGCCGTTCAGGCAAATGGTACGTATTCAATCAACTAGATACTTGAGAATTCCAAGCTAATTCCCAGGTAATCGAGACCGCAATGCACGTCTCGCGTTCCGTTACCAAGGATCAAGCTGCCTACAAGGAATTCATGACGCATTTCGATAACGCCGCGAAAGTCCAGGAAGGAGAGGATCTAAGTGCAGAGAAGAAGCAGGAGATTATCAGGGATTTGGTCAAGAGAGTGACGGAAGGGCAGGGATGTCTAGGTGGAAACAAGGAGACTGGTGCGTTCTCTTTGAATAGATGATGAGGAGGAGTACTGATTTTAGATGCTGAGCCTGTACATGCTTTACTACAGCATATGCTAGTCGAGAACTTTGACAGTTCATCGGAAGAGTACGCGACTTTGGTGAAATCTGTCGTTGAAGCCATCAAGGCCGGAGCCAGTGCTGCTGCATCTGCTGGACGTACATCACGAGTCGAGGCCGTTTCCAGAATGTAAGTCATCGGGATGAGAGTTAAAGAGTGGTACTGACAGACAGCCTAAATTACACCTACAACTCCCTACCCGCCAACTCACCATTACGACCCACTACCCTCCTCGCCCTCCTTTCCGTCCTATCCCTCGCAGAAGACCTCGACGCACTCACCATCACTCCCTCATCCCTTCAAACCTCTCTAAATCAATGGGCAGTCCCATCCGCTGAAAAGATCAAATTCTTGACCGAGGCATCCGAAACCTACAAATCCGCCAACCTACTTTCAAAAGCACTCGAACTTGTCTTGTTGGCACTCAACACTGAAGTTTCAGAGTCACTCGCGGAGAAGGCTGTTGTGTTGACATTGGCAAACGATACCAAGTTTGATTTGAGCGAAGTCTTGAAAACGCAAGGAGTTAGTGCAAAGATCTCTGGAAAGGCTGCCGAGCTCGTCAAGCTGTTTACCGAGGCGGACGAGTTGGAAGCTGTTTCGCAAGGTCAGACATGGGCACAGAGCAACGAGTCATACCTCTCTAGCTTCTGTAGGTCTTCCGCATTCTCACTCAGTCAATCAATCGCTGACATGTAGCCATTCCCCACTTCACATCCGAATCCATTGTCCGAAAACTTCGATTGATCGCCCTTACCACCCTATGTGGTAGGAGCACATCCAAGCAAATCTCTTACTCTGAAGTATCATCCGCCCTTTCCATCCCCGAAACCGAAGTCGAAGCATGGGTCATTGACGGTACGTGCCACACCCACTCCAAAGGATCAACACTGACAAGTAGCAATCCGAGCAAACCTCCTAAAAGCTCGACTTTCCCAACCCGCTTCCCTCATCAAAATCCAATCAGTTTCCTCAGCCGGTACACGTCGTTTCGGTTCCGAAGAATGGCAAACTCTAGAACGTAGATTGCAAGATTGGAAGAAACAGGTTACAGAGGCTAGGAGTGTTATTGCAGAGGCAGAGGCTGTCGCTGCTCAGGGACCACCTACGCATCAGAGGCGAGAGGGACAGCAGAATCAGAATAGGGAACGAGGGCAGAGGCGTGAGGAGGTTGCTGCTTAGATTTGAGTCGGGCGAGTGTACTAGATTGGGCAGTATCCATGCATTGCTGGCTATGAATACATGATTTCATGTGCTCGAGGTACGAGTAGAAAGAGTGGAGAGACGTGTTGAATTGCTTCCGGCTTCGTGTCGTCACCCACCCACCCCAAGTTGATTGCCTGTCCACCTACACCTATTTATTATCCACTTCCAAGATGGACCCCTTAAACATAAACCCATCATGGTCAACCTCACCACCACGCACTCCTCGAACAGCATCCTACCTCTCTCACGCTCGAAACAAATCAGCAGCCCGCCCAGCATCCCCAACACCTTCAATCCCAGCTTCATCGCCTTTTAGAGAACCTAAAGTCTTCGGAGCGCCTGGAATGGGGTTGGCTAATCCCGATGCCAGCGGTAGTGGACCTATGTCGCCTCGGAAAGATAAGGGGAAAGAAGGACCGTTTCTGAGAGTTAGGATTGGGGTATTGGAGAGGAATAGAAAGGATCTCTTGATTCGCTTTGATGCTAATGTGAGTAATTCGCTTATTCATCTCGACCTATATCCTGCTCTTCATCCATACTACATGTCTAACCATTAGACCAATCTACCCAACTACAGAACGAGTAGCTACAGGAATATGCAAAGATCTTATGTCGAATTCCAGAGATTCGCAGAACAGGTCCAAATGACTTCCCCACAAAGTAAGCCCATTACACCTGTACAGGTAGCAATATTGACAATTCAGCTATAATTCCCGCCCTGCCCCTCGCAACCACATCGGCAGTGACCGATGAAGAAGGTATGTCTTCCTCCTCACTTGACAGAAGTAGCTGACAAGTAGATGATCGGCTAGTGAGGATTGCCCTTCAGAGGTGGTTGACCCGGGTCTGCGAGGACCCAGTCTTACTGAAAGACGACGAAGTCCGATCGTTTATTGAATCAGATTTTGGTGTAAGTTTCTCTCCACCCACCTCCACATAGGCTGTAAGCTGACCTGCAGTACTCTCCCATACCCCCTCCCGGAGCTCGGAGACCAATGACCTCAAGCTCTGCGGTCCCGCATGTCCTATCAGCTGCATTATCAAAAGTAGTCCGCCGCGGACCCTTGGATGAGGATGATGAGCTTCAATTAGCGAGGGGTGCTGTGGAGAAGTTGGAAGAAAGGTGGGGATCAGCAGCTGCTGCCGTTGGCAATCTCGGGAAAGCTAGGAGAGGTGAATCCTCTCGCAGACCTATAGAATATGGTGCTGATAGAGTAGCATTGGCGTTGGCGAATGCTGAAATGGGAGGGAAATTCGTCTCCCTCTCGACTGTCGAGTCGGATGCAGGGCTTGCTCAGGCTGAACGAAAGATGGGTAGAAGTCTGGAACAGCTCTCCGGGATGGGTGGCGCTCAGGTATGGCCATCGTGTTGCGCAATGTGAGCGTAGGCTAATAGTAGGCCGCAAGTGAGAATGTGGTATTGAGTGATTCATTGGGGTATCAGGCATTAAATGCTAGGGCTGCCAAGGTAAGCTCCAAGTGCTTTTTGATCCCCCAAGCTGACAAGAAGGACGCGCTGGGACAACGGACTCAGATTCTGGAAGATTCGCAGACCGCGACCAAGAACGCCATCAACAAGCGTCGAAACGTGGAACGACTGAAGGGGAGCTCAAGTATAAATCCATCCAAAGTCGACGATGCACTACACGAGATGGAAGATGTGAGTAACTCCTTGTTCTTTCTGATTTATTACTTACTGGCAGGCAAACAACCTTGAGGACCAACTCTCTTCGCGACTCAACGCGATTTCGCAGAACCTCCACGTCTCACTCCGGGCACACTCTCGCCAAGCCCACGAAGATGTCGCAGTCGCTTTACTGGAGAATGCGAGGCTCACGATCGGTTACCACCGACACCTCCTACGAGAACTTGAGGCTCTACGACCAGATCTCGCAAAGATCGGTACAAATGCTCCGCTCTCTACAGCGACCACCACAGGCCCCGCTACACCTTCCAAACCACAAGTCCAAATCCAGCCACCCCAGATGGCCGGATCAAGACCATATCAATCCCCACCCCGCCAGCAAGCCCAGATACCCGACGCAAGTCGATCCATGTTCCTACCTTCCCAATCTACTCCGCCGAGACCAAACTCGGCAGGACCACCACAACCACCTATGATGGGAGGATCTCGTGATCCTTTAGGAGGCGGGGTGGCACAGAGTATGATGTTACCTCCTCATCAGAATGGGCAGGCTAGGCCAGCTCAAACGATGGGAAGGGCACAGGGGAGGAGATTGGATGAGAGGCAGGCTGCTAAGATGCTCGCTGGCGGGTTTTGATTGTGTCTTCACTCTTTTTCTGCTCCTAGTAAGAATGACTTAACGAATTATACATTATGCGATATGTATTATATGCTTATATGCGGTACCAGTATATTCGGCCATATTGTAAATAGTTGTCGGTGGCCTTTGGGGCTGCCGATATTTAGCCTAGAAAGTGAGGAGAACTACCTTCTCGCTCATTTTTCTCTCCTCGACCATAAGACTCCAATCGATTAAGCACGTGATATATCCGAAGAGAGGCGTTGCTAGTCTGGGATACAATCTTCAGCCACGATCGAATCAGAAAAGTACGATGATACCTCTAATTTATGGTTCCTGACTAAAGACGGGCCAAGAGAACCGGAGAAGAACGTGCTCTAACTTTTAGGCATTTTTAGCCCACATTCCAATAGGACCATATGGGCTCTCAATTGTTAACACGTTTATACTGACAAGAGTCAGGCGCACTGATCGTATACATTCAATAAGACAAGTGTATCATTTACGATCACTCAACGAATATAGACAAATATCAAAATATGTTGACCTATACCCTTCTCACTTCTTTACTTAGTGCAAACTCGGCGAGGGCATGGAATTGGCCCGATAATGCGATCAATAGGACTTGTGCGATTCAACCTCGGTTCGAATCTTGTCAACCGGATTTAGTGGTTGATACATGCTGTTCACCCGTTGATGGTTTGGTATGTCCCCTCTTCCTTGTGTACAACGCTGAGATATAGGTCTTGACCACCCAATTTTGGAATACTGTACGTCATCACGGCTCTCGTGCGTTGGGCTGATGAGTAGTATACAGGCATGGAAGCTGAAGGATCTGTCCTACCGAAGGAATCATGGACTATTCACGGTTTGTGGCCTGATAGATGTGATGGATCTTTCCGTATGTACTCTTCTTCTACTTCTCTTCCTGTACAAATGCGGATGGACCAGCTGATGATGAGGACAATACTGTGATCTCTCCCGACAGTATGACCCCCGCCCTTCACCCAATACCACCAATGGTCTACCCAACGGGACGGTGGTACCTCCTTGGGAGGGTGATGACATCTTTACTTCCACTCTTGAAAAGTGGGGAAAATATGATCTATTGGAGCATATCAACAAGTACTGGAAATCCCAGGTTCAACCTGGTAGGTTTATCTTCAATGTACCTTGTTCTCGGGAGGAAATGCTGATTAGCAGATTGGGACTTATGGCAGCATGGTCAGTTCCTCTCTCTTTCTATCATATGATAAGCTAATCCGGCAGAGTTCTCGAAACATGCTGTAAGGCTGATGAGCTGTCAAGGGATCCTAAGCTGAATGTCAGACCTGTTTCTCAACGATGGATGTAGGAAATGACGACTCCCCAAACTGTTATGGACCGGAATATCAAAACGTCACAGAGTCGTCGATAATCAATTACATAGAAACAGTAGTCCTCCACGACCTTCAATTCCCGACATACAAATGGTTAGCCGATGCCGGAATAGTCCCCTCAAACACCACCGGTGTAAAGCTAGACGACATGTTGGAGGTTCTTACCAATAGATCGGGTTCTATTCCTTTCGTACGTTTATCTTGTGTTTTGAATTCGGGATGCTGATACTGATGATAGCTTGGATGTGGTGGTCCTGAGAGGAATGAATTGCAGGAAGTTTGGTATTACTCTCATTCCCTTGGACGACCTCAAGATGGGTGAGTCAATGATATCAGATATGAGGCTGAATTTTAGAATCGTTATTCCTCTCGATACTACTAGGAATAGTAGTTGTAATGCTACCAGCCCCGTTTGGTACTATGAGCGAAGCGAAGGCTCCGAGCAATAGGCGATGGTCAGAGTGCTGGGGTGACGTCGAGGTGAGATAGACAAAAGTATAGTAAAGAGCAGAAGTGAAATCATGCGGTATACATATTATCCGCGCTATCCAAAAACTCTTGACTTTATTAAAGTCCAACAAGCTTGAACCAGTCCAAGACCTCCCTGCAAAGTACCACCTGAGCAGCCTCCTCGACAACATCATGACTAGCCCCTTCAATATATTTCGTGGTTAATTTCCCATTAGACAATGATTCCCATTTTGCTAGTTTCTCCTTGATATCCCCCTTCTGGTATGCTGCGTCTGCCGAACTGAATAGAGCCAGAGTTGGTACTGGGAGTTTACCGAATGATGATTTGAGGGGATGGGGGTGGATTCCATCGTCTTCTGTTGGAACTCCAGCTGAAAAGTAATCATCGTCTCCACTATTCATTAACAATATCCTAGAAGGAAGACGGAAGCAAGACATACACTTCAGATAACAGACTCCATAACCTATACGCAGTAATCCGAATCCCCATAGCTTCACATGCTTTATCATCCATAATCCGATCCCCCTTTCCATCTTTCATCATTTGCTCAGCAATTGGTAAATTACTCAACCAGGCGTTTATACCCGTATCGTCCCCTCCTGAAAAGTATTCACGGTCAGAAGCTGGAGCTTGCATGATTCCTCCATCTACTTTTGGCCGGGAAGAGGAAGAGGGTGAGGTGAGGTAATGGATTACGTCTTGGGATCCGGTAGAGTGACCCATTATTACTACAGTTTTTATACCTTCTCATCAGTCCGCTCGTCTGATTCAAGGGGGAGGCACTCACCATCTTCGGATCGAATGTGATCTACCAAAGCCCCCATCTCCAGGACATCTGTTTCCAGACTACTCAAGCCATAACCATCGTAAGCAGACGTCCAATGAGGTTGGATTCTACCATCAGCGTCACCCTCTCTTGAAAAACATACAATCTCCACCCAGCCCCTTTGAGCTCATCCGAGAGCTTTTGGACATAAGGAACAGCCCCCATCCCATTCGTCAAACCCCCTAAGAAGATGACTGCCTTTTCAGAATCAAGGTCGCCCGAAGTGAAATATGGGTATTTCCTCGACGACCCTGACCCTTCTGAGGTGACGTCTTTAGGAGACCGCGGAATTCGAGGTGCAGGAGGAGCTGTAAAGAGCGATAGCGTACCGGGGAGTGTAGGTGCCATGATTATAAGATTGCTGAAGTGAAAGAGGGAAGTGAGTTGGTTCAGCTCAGGTAGCAAGCGCTGCGAATTACGCAAAGAGGCGCCGGGTTTATCGTTTATCAGATTGCACAGATATTCAGATGTTCGGTCGACCCAAGCGAAGCTATTGCATAACGCCTCGAGCGCTCGTGGAAGTATCTCTCATGCCAGTCAAGACTCTCTCTCTCTGATATTGTTGGCGTTCTTGCTACAAAAGCGGCTTTGATATCTTCGATAATGGACCGAGTGAAAGTCGCTCAGGAATAGATCTGATCTCGGCGGATCTGATCTGACATAACTTGATTTCGCAATTAATCAACCGTAATTCGATATCGGAATCCCGCTCTTCGCACATCCGTCTCGAGTCATCATAACGTCCAAGGACTTGGGGATGAGGTATTGGACCTGACCGTATCGGTCCTCTACATCATCGAAGGTGTGTGCGACCTACAAACGACCCACTTGGTATTACAGATTCGCAATCTCGGCCCATTCTTTGGATTTTACGGAACTCCGTCAAACGTCGATTCTTAGCCGCTATCCTTTCGACACTTGATTTGGTCAACTATAAGACCCGCAGCAGTCAGCATTCCTATCAGCGGGCAATCTGGACAACATGGAATCGAAAGAAAATGATATACCTTCGGCACCTGCACACGCTAGTGCGACATTAGAAGCTCAAAATGCAGAGGAGGAATTTAGGTTGGAAGAGAAGAAGTTGGTCAGGAAGATCGATTGGATTCTGATGCCTATTTTGACGATCACTCTAGGACTGCAGGTACGTCGAAGACACCATATAGGGTCCGATAAAGCTGACCGGCGTAGTACTACGATAAAGCCGTTCTTGGGAATGCTGCTGTTTTTGGGATTATCGAGGATCTTGTAAGTGCCTTAATCACGGGTGGTGACTGACGAGCAGGATCTGTCTGAAACGCGTAATGGTGTGGTGTACACGACTAGATATAGTACAGCCACTGCTGCAGTAAGTCCTCCACCTCGACGGCCTCGAGTACAGTGGCAGCTGACACACAGTTCTACTACGGCTACATCGTTGCAGTCCTTCCATTCGCCCTCCTTTTCGCTCGACTCCCACTAGCTCGAACAGCCGGTATCCTAGTCCTGATATGGGGTATAGTCTGTATCTTGACGGTCACATGCGACAATTACCCTGGATTCGTAGTTCAAAGGATCTTCCTTGGTCTCACTGAATCGGCGGTCTCGCCAGCTTTCGTAGCGATCACTGCGTTATGGTATAAACCTCGAGAACAGGCTGCGAGGTTGGGGATCTGGTACTCTGCTACCGGGGTATGTCAATGACACGATTGAGATGAAGCTGATGAAAAGATCTTCTCCATGTTCTCTGGGGTTATCAATTTCGGTCTAGGTCATGCTCATAGCGATCATCCCTGGAAAGCACTCTATTACTTCTGTGGAGCAGTCACTATCGCCTGGTCATTTGTGGTATACTTCTTCCTACCCAACTCGCCCCTTGATCCGGGACGATTCTTCAATACCCGAGAGAGAGAGGTACTAGTGAGGCGATTCGAAGAGAATCCATATGGACGTGATCGACAACCGTTAAAGATCGATCAGGTCAAAGAAGCGGTAACGGATATCAAGACGTACATATACTTCCTTATGGCTAGTGCGATCTACGTGAGTGATTCTACATTAAACTGTAGCTGATTGCAGATATGTAACGGGTCAATCACAGCTTTCGGAGCGAGGATCATCAAAGGATTCGGATATAGTGCACTGGATAGTATTGCCCTCTTGATCCCAGGAGGGTTCGTGACTTGCGTCACCATCTATCTATTCACATGGCCTGTGAGCAGGACCACCAACAAGAGGACCTACGTGAGTGAACCATCCCCGGTATTGTTTCATATAGCTGATTGGAAGCTGCTCTGCCTGTCATGTGTCCCGGTCATCGTCGGGGCTATCACTATTTGGACGGCTCCTTGGCATCCCACCATCGGCCCATTGATAGGCTACTACCTCGTAGCAGTGTGTCAAGTCCTATCCAGGAGTACAATGCTGATCCAAACAGTCATTCGGTGCTCCTTATGTCCTCCTATTATCGCTTGCAGCTGCCAATACCTCCGGATCGACCAAAAAAGCAATAACCTCAGGAGCCGTCTTCATCGGTAAGTCGATCGTTTCCATCTCTTCTCCTAGGCTGACGTGCGAGGCTACAACGTGGGAAACATAGCTGCTGCGTACCTGGTGTTTAACGAAGAGAAAGTAATCAAATATCGATCAACCTGGATATCAGTCATAGTAGGGATGGTATTTACGATTTTCGCCTCGCTATTCCTTCGATTCTTGTATATCCGGGAAAACAGGAGGCGTGATACCCTTTCACAACTCCAGGCAGAGAGCGTACAACCTTCCAGGGCTGGGTCTCAGGAGAAGCTCTATATTGGGGAGGATAGGATCGTTGAGAAATTGGAGGAGTATCAAGATTTGACGGATAAGCAAAGAAGGGATTTTAGATATGTTTATTAGCTGTATACACGTTCGCTCGATAGTAATTTCCAATACAACACATGCTGGTCGGCACGGCAATACACAAAGACTGACACCACGAATCGGGAATATCCAAGTATGCCTGATGCATGAAAACCCTATACTGTGATAAATGACTATAATCGTCTACTACTCTACACATCTATCGATCTACAAACCCCATCTCAAGCGGCCTACACTTTCCCCTCTGTCTTGACAGGAACAGCAGGCGTGAAAACCCACCACCAAATCTGCCCAAATCTCAGGGCGCAAAGCACTCCCATGGCCCCTACAGGTCCAGCTGAACTTTGGTGAATCGCCCTCGAGAAGAAGGCCCCGAAAAAGACAGCTAGGATACCTGCTATACGTACATCCCTGGAATGGACATGTCGGACTGAACCTAGGAGGGGGTCATTGAATAGTTCGACCCACTGTTTGTTAGCCCTTACTGACTATTTACTGAAGTAGGTGGACTGACGGTAGTGGTCAGGACGACGGTCGTATTCATTGGTGAGCCTACTCGCTGCTTTGTCAGTTCTGATCTTGACGTAGGTAGATAGTCCCACCTTTCCCATGATACCCTGCAGAGTCAGCTATGCTCGGATACATTTCAACTGGACTTACCTGTAATCCCATAGTAGCCGACAAGAACCCAAGAGTAACCAATCCCAGAGCCGAGTCCCAAGCTGGAAACTCCCTAGATCTGCTCATCAGCTTCACCCCCCCCGGAGTGGGGTGACGTACAGAGCAATCCCAAATTCACCCGAGTAATGGTGTGCAATAGCTGCTGCAGCCGCAAGTAAACACTGTACAAAGGTAGCAGTGACCAACCATGACTTCCTCCTTCCACCCCCCAAAAGATTTTCGAATCGGCCTAGACTTGCTCCTACCAAGAATGAGAGGAGGGAGACTAGGGCTTGGATGTCGGGAAGTTGAAAGCCGTAGGTCCTGAGTGTGTCTGGGGCGAATGTACGGGCGATTGCTAGTCCGAGTTGGGCCAAATTACCCCTATCCATCAGAGTCGTGCAGCATAAACAGCATCAGTGAGACTTACGTCTGGAAGCCACACCAGATGAAACATGCCTTATCTCAGCATCTTGCCCCACTTGTGATGTGCACACTTACCGAGAAAGAGATAGAAGCAGTAAATCCAGTCAACAAACAAGCGTATATCGATACCCAATCCACCCGTTTATTATCCACTTCTTGATTCAAGACCGCCTTCGCCCGAGTAATCAGACTCGGCTTGCCATGTGGTTGGTCGCGTGATGTGTCGATTTCGGGTTTTGGCGAAGAAGGCCTTGTCTCCCCTGGTGTACCCGGAAGGGGATTTGTAGTGGGCAGGACGTTTGTCGTCATCTCTCCCTTCTTCTAGGATGCGCCCGGGTACTCGTCGGTATGTACAAGGTGATGAGGAGTATTTATCTAAGTTATCGATTGCGACATTTGACATTTGTCCTGTTATCTCGGAGTGGGGCGGAAGTATTTTTGGTGGAGTAATCTTTGAAGGATAGAGGTGTAGACGAACGAGCCTGCTCCTCCCTCCTCCTAACAGCATGAGTACATTCGTGAAGTGCATGACCATAACTACGGCACGCTTCGCATTGTGTCATGTGAATGATCCACTCGCCTTCGGAACCCAAGAATCAACACCTCCCGAGACTTTGCCGGACTTTATTTTCAGCAGAGCCTAAATGCGAATTCCGGCTTGCGAAGGCTGAGCCTCACGCGGATTCCCACGTTCGCACCGGTGTCATCAAAGGGAACGAGTAATTCAAGGGCAAATCAGACATAGGAGGGCTGAATTTTCACAAGACGACAATCAATCCTTTCACTTCTACCACTAAATTTCACCCATATGATGCTGACTCTCTGATCTATGTCTTCGAACCGGGAGAAATCGGTGCGGAAGGAAGCAGGGTAAGAATAGAGGGTAAGTATGATGTGATATCATGACTCTCCGACACCTTCGAATCGGGATATTGCTGTGCATTTCGACTCGGACTGGAGAAGGGAAGAGCAGGGAGAGGCCCGCTAAATGAAGGCTCGCTCGCTTTCAGCCTTGTCGAGCGCTCTGAGCGGTGTCGATTCGAATACCCAGAAGGCATCACTAGCCGTCGCCCGGCCGTATGCAATCGGATGGAAGGCGAGAGTCTGGGTACTTATAACTGGGCCAGCGAGCAGGTACATTCAACCATCCATTACTCAATATGACCCTCAACCGATCTGTTCAAACCAAAAGTCGCCTGTCAGCTACACCTACCGGTAAGAGCGGGCTTTCGGTCACTCGCGATGCACGGCTGGTGTCTTCCATGGGCCCCCTTATTCCCGGCGACAAGGTCACCAGGATTTCACCACCTCTCCTAAGCGGAATTTCTTGGGTCGACTGGCAAAAGGTCGAAGGTACTGATTTTCCGAGACCCACCATTGGCGCTCCCGAACACGGTTTCGTTCTCCAGGCCTACTTCCCTGCCGACACCGTCAAGATGGCACCCACGACCGCTGTCTTGACCCTCGCCCCAGGCAGTCTCGCTTCGGGCACTCTGGTATCTCGGAAAACTAATTGTGTCCTCCGGCACGATCTGGATATGAATGCCAGTCAGATTGTCACTGTTGATCCGGGGCGAGGGACCCGGCGAGGGCTGTCTCATCGCGAAGACAAGAGAGATACCGCTTACGCTTTTGTCGTAAGCAAGACGATGGCTATGAGGGTGGACCTCCCTCAGGGCGGACATGAGTACCATTTGACCCTCGACCCTAACGAAAAAGGAGAGAGGAGCATCGAAGGGGTGACGCGAACACGAGACGGACATAGTGTATGCGCAGAGGAAGAGATCAATACTGTCTATCGCGAATTCAAGGATGGCGAAGTCGTAGAGATGGAATCGGATGACGGGTCAAGCCTCTGTGAAACAGTCGACCATCCAGTGAGTAGTTGAAGCGTTCTGTTTATCTAGCTTTGGAGATAGAGCATGCATTCATGAGGGGTTGAATGAAAATTAGCACCATGGCACTCATTTTGGACATGATCTTGCTCATTTAAAACGTGACGCGTATTTAATACTACGATCTAGGGGAATATATGAATTCCCTATTCCCTAGCGTAATTTACTAAATGTTACCCTGAATTTCCTGGTAATATCATGTCTCACCTCGTTGATTTATATCTCCTTCATTCATTCTCCATATAGCTCTGGTAGCATCATAACACTCTCTACTCCCTACTCTCCACTACTCTCTACACATCGTTGATCGATACACAACACTACTCTACTACTCCTAAACACTACGCTTACTCTTATCGCAGGTCGATCACGTGTGTACGTGTTTCAACTCTACCATCTAAAACAAGCCACCTGACGCGTAGCGCTAAACTTTATCAGTTTAAAGTATTTCGATAACAGGCAACAAATTAGGTCGGACCTATACCACTGGTTTCATATATACGACTGGATCGTATCATCGCCGCAATCCTCCAAAAACACACTATCATCATCATACAATGGTCCAAATCATCACTTTCGTTCTCGCTCTAGCACTCTCCTTCGCATCGGTTCAAGCTGGTAAGCTGGATTCCACTCCAAACCGTGTCCCAAGCTGACATTTAGCCCCAACGCCCGACCACGCACCATCTCTATTCAGCCACGACCCATATTCAATCCATCGTCGCACACTCATCAAGCGTGAGGTGGAAGAAGTCCCAGAGGAAAACGTTCCAGCAACGTGTAGTTCCGAATGTGGTCTTATCAAAGTTCCAGGCGTTAAGAATGAGAGGGAAGCACTATGTAGTGAGATCGGACTTGAGGCTACACGTATGTCCGCCCTTGGTTTCAGATGATTTGAGCTAATAAACAGGGGTTTGTGCGGAATGTATCGATACTGCTTTCCCTCATACGAGATTTCAGAATTCGGCCATGTCGGAATATGAAAAGATAATTGCGTCTTGTAAAGTCTAAACTGGATTCAAAGGGCAGGAAATAGGAACATACGGGATATGTAGTGAGAGATGATAGGATACCGCTGGACGGTTAGGCTGTACATAATACTTAATTAGAAGAGATAGAAGATTGAATGGTCAAATGAATTACATGGACGGCTCGCCGAGTCATCGGTGTTGAGTAGAACGGGGTCTCTACTTAATTTAATTCACGGGGACGCGCAGATGTATAGCGGCACGTCGTAGGGAGAAGGAGCGCCGAGTCAGGTTTGCTCGAACCAGGTTGCCCGACACGATCAACATGAGGTACGAGAAGCCCGCGATACCCCAAAGCTCGCGCTGGGAAACAGCTAGGGGTAGTCAAGTTCAGCGCATTTGACAACGCGATCAGTACGAGGCTAGCTACTTCATGAGCGTCAAACAAGCAAGCTCTCGGGAATACCGAAAGGTAAGTGTGATAACGTGTATGGATTTCATAATCATCCTTAATACCAGCCTACTGCACAGTTGTTACTTATCCCCTTCTCCTTCTCTCTCATGACCTCATCTCACTCCCACTTTAACTAGTCGAGCTTGGTAACTCTCCCAATCTCTCTCGCACCCTCCTCCCCACCATTCCAGAACCCACCCCTCAATCCTTCACCTCCACTTCTCTTGCTCAACCCCTCAATCTTTTTCTCAACACCATGAGTCTTAGCCCTAAGTCTCTGGACTTCAAGCTCCTCTTTACTTCCCCTCCAGACTAATCTCTCCACTACACCCTCAACTACCCACTTTAGGATCAAAAATCCATGAGAAGCTGCTAAAGCCACTAAGGCGAGTGGGATCAAAGTGGGTAAGATGGTTCTGAGGGTGGTGTGGGAGGTGTAGGAGTTGATGATGGTTTGAAGATGGGATGTTCCTGCGTATGGGGGGACGTTTGGGTTAGGAGTTTGGGCGTGAGCAGCTAGTTCGGCTGTTGGTCGGAATAGGTAGATGAGGGCGGCGTTTGTGATGGCTCCAATCCAGGAGATGATGCTCTGATCATTAGCTTCCTTCGTCGTTGCACCACGATGGTATGAGCGGGTACGCTCGGCGCTGAACTAGCGAAGTAGTGTCATGGGAAACGTAGGACGGACCCAGAGGACAGAGGCAGTAAGGAGAAGAAAGAGCAAAGGAAGAAACAAGGAATGAAGGGAGAGGACATACCAAAGTCTCCAACCAACTTCCAATGCTCTCAACCCGATCCCCAACAGGTCTTCTGACATGTTTACAAATCTTTACTGCGTCCGCCCTCAACTCAACGTAATTGTTGATTAGAGCAAAGATGGGAGCCAAGGGCCATACTAGTGACCAGATTGTAATGTATCCGAATTGAGTGATCATTTCTGCGTAGTCCGCTGCTTGTCAGTCTTCTGTCGGCTTACGAGAGTACGAGTACTTGGGCGTTGAATAGGAGGATGATACCTTTAGATTGGAGAGTTGGTCTTGTGATGTACGTGGATATGAGGTGAAGGTAGAAATGGGACGTACTAAATAGATTATACTCAGGTAACCCAAGCTCCCTCTCGACCTTCTCCAAAAACAAACTCTCAGCCTCCTCCGCCGAAGTAGGGACAGGACCCTCCTTCTCGGTTGAAATCCCATTCTTGACATTCTTGACTTTTTCAACCGCTTCTTTGACTGTCGTTTTACCTGCTCGCCAATCGTTTATGAATCGTAAAATGAATGGTAGACCTAGTTCTAGAAACATGTTGATTACTGTCTTATCAGTTCTCTTCCCTGTTACTTGGTTGATAGGGGCGGACCTTGATTGGTAACGGTATCTACTCATCAGTGTCGTCAAGATAGATTAGAGTGGACATACAAGCAAACAACTGCCCCTTCAATCGTCCAGCCTTGATCGAGTGCTGGGTAGTAGCCGTACCCCTAGGTCCTAATTTGACGTCGCCAGCAGCTTTGGCTAAATGGGCGGATCCTCGGGATTGATAAGAGGCAAGGGTGGATTGGACGTATCCCATGATATGGGATCCGAAGGGGACGTATACGAATCTATCATTAGCCCACTGTTCTCTGACCTTTTAAGCGGTCTTGAAGGATCGAGATGCGAGGTGAGAAAAGGGAAGGAGATGATAAGGAAAAGAGAAGAGCTGTGAACATACGCAGTAAGGAACAAACCCAGGTAGGCAACAATCCCATTAACAGCAAAAGTCTTTACAGTTAAACTCTTCTCTGCTCCAATTGGGGTTGGATGATCTTCCCATCGAACCAATTTCCTAGCGAGGAGTTGGTATGCAGCGACGATTTGAGGGACTACTAATGCGAACAAAGCGGTCGGGATAAGAGGCTATCGGTCAAATTGTGTTCGCTTGTATTGTCGAAGAATGGAGAATCGGGAGATAGGAGAAGAAGAGGAGAAAAGGAGAAGAGAGGGGACTCACGACAACCTCTTTCCCGAACCCATCGTAGACTTCTCCCACGAATGCTTCGAGGACAAAGATACCCATCAACAATCCTCCCAATCCCATTCCGCAAGCTGCAATAACAGGAATACTAGCTGCAACTTTAACATCTCTCTTCCCCTCATCTCCAGCATGTACAGCATCAACCCCATCTCCATCATTTCCAGACTGCTTAAAGTTGAGATTGGCCACATATTCAGGTCGGAGTCGACCAACAGCAACAGACTCGCATCCTCGGGTACCCCATTGAATTGCGAATTTTCGTTCTCGGACCCTCCAGTATGCTGTGAATGCTGTTGCGTAGAGTGAGAGAATGAGGGCGTAGATTGGAGGGTAACTATCTTTTGGGGTCAGGAAGAAAGTGAGGAGAGAAATAAGGGAGAGGGGGACTAGAGATCGAGAGTAGGTCGATAGGAAATCGAAGTAAAGGTGTACGGGGGGAGGTTGCTGATTGTCAGCTGCACTCCTCCAGATGTGTGTTCCGCCTCGAGGTCCTTCACTATGTAATCGTGAATGAGTACGGAAAGGCTAGACTCACATCCTGACTAATCTGCCCCGATAATCCAGTCAATAGACCAATCTTCCAATCACCCCCAGCCCACCTACTAACCCACTCTTTGTCCGCCTGATCATCATGTAAAGCCATAATACTCTTTACTCTCGTCCATTCTCCAATACCAGGCGTAATGCCAAGTCCATGTTGAATAGGAGGAGCAGTGAGGAGTGAGTATAGAAGTCGAAGTTTCGTTGCTGGAGTAGTGGGGTTAGAGACGGGTCGAGGGGGTAGATTATGGGCTTTATCCAATGCACTATTATCAGTTTCATCCTTCACCCTCGCGAGTGTAAAAAGGGACTCACCTCTCACGCTCGACTAGCTCTTTGGTTTTCTCATCAGAGATCCCAACAAAGACCCATACCTCCTCCGGCTTCTTCTCGTCCTCTTTCTTATCCTTCCCAGAGACTTTAGCAGGCCTAGAAGCCACTTTCAATCCTCCCTCACCTTCCAAGGCTCTCAATAAAGCTTCATACCCCTCTCTCACCTCTGACACTCCTTTTGTTCGATCTCCCTTGATGGAAATATCATAGGGAATTACGAAATCCACATTGAATGGATTCGAAGGGTGGTTTGAATCCAATTTGGAAGGGACGGGCGGACCTGCGGATGTGGAAGAAGCTTTCACCTCTGGGGCTAATTGTACATTCCCCTCGTCTTGGATAGGCTGTTGTGATTTCGAGCGAGTTACTCGCTGTCTAGGGGCTGACATTGTTACTCTTGTCAGTATGAGAAGAGGTGAACAGGTAAGAAGTCAAGTCAAAGGACGTCGATCAATGACGTCAACAAATAGCAATAATAATAATGTGGCACCCCCACTTGTGGCGGCTAGAGTATCACCTGTCAAAGAGGGTACCATTCTAACATCTAAATGAAGCACCTCAACCTCCAATTTCTCCCATCAAAGTGAATGGGAGCTCAATCTAAAACACTCTCCCACCTACTGATTATCCACGATCAGCGAATTACCCTTTCATCCCACACCATCATTCCCTCTTTGCTGATCAGAAACAAAGGACGGTAGGGTCAGATCTAAGGAATGAACGCTATTGATCAGCGTGATGAGCGAGCATTGAGTGAAAGTGGATGGTATATATTCTAGCTCTGAGCCGATGATGATTTCTCATTTTCTCATCACTTCGCTTTTCCATTTCATACGCTTGACGCATACCATACCACCACACACTTGACATACTTACATACTTCACCATGTCGCTTGATCCAGTCCTCAAGAGACATTACATCAATGTGTGAGCCGTCTTCCTCCTCTCTTCATCTCTTCCCAGCCTTCCACCATAACGACTCTTCGTGCAATCATCATCTACCTTCCATTAGACACCACTCACTCGAAGAACCAGACTGACATCCAGTCCTAAACCCCAATCCCGCCCAATT
Source organism: Vishniacozyma victoriae (assembly GCA_017654735.1). Taxonomy (NCBI): domain Eukaryota; kingdom Fungi; phylum Basidiomycota; class Tremellomycetes; order Tremellales; family Bulleribasidiaceae; genus Vishniacozyma; species Vishniacozyma victoriae. Next base: position 4,642,904 of record JADPYG010000088.1, read on the forward strand.
CCCAATTCCAAAACCCCACCCCGTTCTCAGACAATCTCCAACCCTTCACTATCCTCCTACACCCGGTCAGACCTCTTATCACTCTCCCTATCCCCATCACCCCTTACAGCGCACCACGCCCCTCCCCTCCCAGCGACCGCATCGATGGTCGAAGATGTCTCGCGTATCCTCGCTTCACCAAGTGTTGAGAAGATTGAAAAAGTTAACACGATCCTCCGAAAGGATTCTGTAGAGTTTTTAGAGGGGTTGGTTAAGCAGGGAAAATTAGATCCTTCTACTCCTATTACTGCCATTCCACCTCCTCCCCCCAAAGAAGAGGTGGCAGGGGTGGTGAGGAGTAGGACATTACCTATGCCCGTTCCTGCTCCTGTGGTCGTTAAGCGAAAGAACACTCTTTTCCCTCTCTCCAATCATCCGGGACAACTCCACTCCCAATCCAAAAGTCAAGAGGAGAGTGAAGAAGGATGGGGTGAATTCGGTTCAATGGTAGTATCAGATGGTACTTTCGATGAACAAGATGGTAAACCCAAAGAACCTCAAGCTGTCTTATTAGACTTCGAAATCGATTCAACCCTCTCCCCAATCGATATTGAATTGATGTCCGCCAAGCGACTACCCTCTTCATCACCTGTGACTATCCCCATTCCACCCATCACCAGACCCGGTGGAGGAGCTGGATCAATATTCAATAAATCATTAGGATCAGCCACTGGACATGGACAGTATTCACCCGCTTCCCCATCTCCTCTGTCTTTGAGTTTAGCTCAATCAATCTCGAAACGACATGAAGGACTAAGGAACCTGCTATCCACTTCCCCCTCAACTGGGATCGGAAAGGCTCAACCCTCACCTGGACCCCAGACTGCTCGATCACCAAATGTTCAGAGCGTGACTATCGTTTCATCCCCAATTGAAGATTTACTTCCTTGGAGAAAAGCTTCACTTCTCTCTGCTAAACCTATCCCCATAGCCCCGACTCCACCAGTCAACTCGGCTCCCCCAACCAAGTCCATCCCGGGAGTAAGGAAGACAATCGGTTCCCTAAACGCTTTTGCCCCTCCATTCCCACTTCCACAAACTACCCCTTCTTCCTTCTCCACCACTCCTGCTGTCTCTGTTCCCGCTGGAGCTATCGCAGCCAGGGCAGAATCATCAACCCTCCCCCTCCCTCCCTCTCTTCCAAAGAAACCAACAACCATCTTACCCCCCGTATTTGTCAAGAGGGAATTAGCAATGCTTCCCCAGACAATGGCTTTACCTGACGTCCCCCCAATGGGAGAAGATTGGAATGGAGAAAGAAGTTTAAGTGGGAATGAAAAAAGGAGGAGGGCAAGTGAATTTCCAAGTTCCGTTACTAGTCATGGCTGGGGCGGTAGTTCCAGCCAAGGTGTGGGCATGGGGTTGAACGTTGGGTTGGAAGGGTTGAGTAGACCTGGTAGTTCGTTGTCGATGACTAGGAGTATTAGTGGGTTGAGCATTAGTGGTGAGGCTGGAGGGAGTGCTCCCAATAGTAGACGACCACAGAGGTTGGTTAGTCTAGGTGAGAAATTGAAGGAGAATATCAATCGAGCTGTGTAGTCTTCCATCACTGTAGACGCCTGTAGACATTCTCATACCTTGTACCATTCACCATGTATTATCAGACTTGAACTTTACGCTCTTCCCCGGTCTGTACCGACAGATCTGACCGTACGATCTCGCTTCCACCAAAGTAAATAAATAGGGTACAGTGAGAACACGTCAGCAAATAGTCAGCCATGGCAAAGATAAATCAGCACCACAAATCATATCTATACATCGTATTCCAAACCACCCACCTGCTCAAACTTTAGATCCTAATTCCATATCCAATCCCGTTCCCATTCCCAACCGCTCTAGATCTAATAAAATCGAATGACCATAACACTCAAATTATCAGTCGAGTAATTACCCATTGCGTGATCCAATAGCTTCTTGGAAGCTTCTTGGGGATCTTGGATATTTCGAATAAGGTCCACAGCTTGTTGATCCTCACATACGTCCCATAGCTGTTCATTAGCCCCTATGCACGGTTTGCGAGTGTAGCAACTGGAGAGAGAGCGGACACGAGGAAGAGGGAGGGAGGTAGCAGCAACGGAAGGTGAAGGAAGGACATACCCCGTCACAGGCCACAATCAAGAACTCGTCCGATTGATCCAAAGTCGTCTCGGTAGTGTACGGTGATCCCACTACGAATTCCTTCATCGACGCGTCTCCAAGCGAACGCGTTACAGCGAGGACACCTATTCATCAGAATCTTCATCACCGATCCTCACGGATACGGATCACATACCATTAACACGGTTGTTCATGACGAAACCTCCAGCATCCATAATCCTCTTTGCTTCCTGGGTATCACTCCCTTTATGATCATATGTCAATCGTACGGCTTTACCTCCTCGCCTAAAATTCAGCTTGGATCTGATACAGGTAGATGGGTGACGTACGATAGAACGGCCCTAGCATCTCCGACGTTGGCAGTGTAAAGAACCCTCTTCAATGGTTTATCACTCTGACTCTTTGGGTCGATAGCATCCACCCTTGATCCATCACTCGCAGAGACTGCAATTCCATCATCTTCCACAGCTTCATCATTGGCCCCAGAACTAGTGAGGCCCTTGACAAAGTTCCTTATCCTTCTCCCAGACATCTTTCTCTTTAATCCACTATCAGTCCCGTCTCCACTGGATGAGGCGCCGATGGAATCTTCCCGTGCTCGAACACTCAATGATGTCTGGGCTTCCAACTCGTCTTCACCTTTACCGTGCATCAATCCTCTTGCGGTTATGTTGGGGTTGGTGAATCCTTTAGGCTCGTTTTCGAGGTCTTGTTCCACCCTTAGGAAGGCGGTGACTGCTGTACAGCCAGATTGCGTTTTGCCGGAAGCAGCGAGGGCGGAAAGGCGCGAGTCGACAACTTGGAAGGTCTTGTTGAGGAGGTCGGGAACCGCTTGGTCGGGGTGGGACAACGTTGCGTCGAGTAGGTACTGGATATCAGCTCGTCTCCCAGAAAGCAGGAAATATAGCTGACCTCGTGGAAGTTCTGACCACACCACTCGGCAGCATGTTTTCCAGCGTGGCCACTACTCATCAGCTCCGACCTACACTCGAGAGTGGGCAACTGACTCAAAGACGGCAAAGTACCCTTGGCCCCTGACTCCACAATAATCATAAACGAAACTGTGAGAATCCTCCATAGTCCGCCTACACCTCTTATTCTTGTCTTCACTCACACCAACTCGGAAAGCGAGATTCTCCTCGGAGGCGGATTTCCCAGCAGCAGGATGACAGTTGAGTGTCTATCATCAGCGTCTACTCCACACTGATCGAAAGAGAATGACTCACTCCGAAAGTATCATGCCCATCTGCAACGGTCACACTCTTGCTCCTAGCATTAGGACCTTCAGTGAATAATCCACCGGGTCCGGGGCTCGGACCCACATTGGGATTAGGTCGTCGAGTACTGGGGACAGGGTCGGGGGAGGAGAGGTCGGCATCAGACATGGAAGTGGGGGTAACGGTTTGAGGGGGAGAGCTGGGAGTCCTGGTAGTTAGGACGTGAAGCATCATGATGTGAAGTATAGATGTAGAGGGGTGTGCGTAAGGGGAAGTGTAGTGTGTCTACTGGGCGTTTTCAGGACCCTGAGTGATCGTCAAAGTCCTCACTGGTGGTGATGGAATAATTACGAGATGGAAATGATGAAAGATGATAGAGGGAAGATAGAACTTACACTCCGACAGATGCCATGATTGCTTCTTTAGCTATAAAAGAAGGTCGGTAAGCATTCAACGCGTAGGGAGGGAAAGATGAGCGAGACGGGGCGACTGTGCAGCATATCGCTCGCATCGCCCTGCTGAAATTGTGTTGTGAAAGAGGACATGTGAATAGTGTACCATCTGGAAGAGATGATGCCACAGAAGAGATGAAAGGGTTTGAGACCACATACAATGTTCTTCCTTTAATCCAAGGTCCGCCAATTTAGGATGATCAGGATGATTCTGAGCAAGGGTAGATGGTTGAGGGGGGCGAGTATCGGATGATCCAGACATTTTTCCTGTTTAATCTATCTTCTTGAGTTGATGAACGTAGTATAGCGTAGGTCGTAGGTCGCGGTCGTCGTGTGGGGCGGTGCTTTGCGGTCTCAATTGGCCGATTATCTGATTGATGTGGATATAGCTGCTCTAAACGAATGTCGAGAGTGGGTTACAGGTCTGATATCTGATTGACTGATGGGATGATTGAAGCGAGAGGGGAATGGTGTGTGGATGAATGAATGAGGTTCTATAGAGTTGTTGTATGAATCCAGTGGAGTTGAGTATGCTTAATCCGGGTTCAGTTTACAATTACAGTTACGATGACGCAGTGTTATTCTACTCTACCTTATGAGAACTATTATACTGGCTTGAATGAGTGGCAACGCAATGCATCTTTGCTCTACTCTAGTAGCAGCTCTGACTCTGATCGATAGAGATGCATAGCCAGACAATCCCATGGGGCAATGCATGCATACTCACTAGTAGAGAGCTCACATGACTATTCATCATCCATCATAAAATGACACGTCATTCCGCGGATCAACCGGATTTATGAGTTAACCTGTCGAGTGACTTACAGATTCATCATCAATCGACAACAACCCATAATGAGCATCGCACCCCGCCTAATAACCCGAATAGCTCTCGCTTCCTCAAAGAACGTCCTCCGTGTTCCGGCAGTCCATGCGTTGCATTGTATAGCAGGTCCATCACGTTTACCTCTACAACCCCGATCGTATTGTCGATATGGCACTACCCTCTCTACCCAATCCTCCTCCACGTCGCCCGACCTACCCCCGATTCCAGCAAATCCAAGTATCAAAGTCACTCCACCAAGTATAGAAGCGATCAAAGAAGAGGGGTTCTTTGAGGATGATGTTGTCTTAGTTCCAGAGGAGGAGGCGAGATTAGTCATCACTCCTCAAGCTGTTCAGGTTGGTCATTTTCCCCACTCATATTAGCCACGAGGATGTGGGCTGATGAGCAGCAACTAGCATCAATAACATCGAAAGAACCTCCTGATGTTATTTCAGCTGGAAAGTTGGCGTTGAGGGTGGGTGTAGAAAGTGGGGGTTGTCATGGATACCAATACACTATGGCTTTAACAGAGGAAAGGGGGGTTGATGATTAGTAAGCACACTCGAGCAGCCGTGAGAGGGAGCTGATGATAGTGTCATGACTCCTGAGGGTGTCAACTCCATACCTGTCGTCATCGATCTCATGTCGCTCGGGCTGATGAAGGGTACGTCCCAGCTGATATTCGATCAATGGTAGCTGACCGTTCAGGAGCGACTCTACATCACGCCACCGAGCTGATCGGGTCCTCATTCAGAATACAGAACAACCCACAAGCCAAAGACGGGGGCGCATGTGGTTGTGGTGTTAGTTGGGAAGCCAAGTAGAGGGTCCGAAGCTGCAGTCTTGTAATGTTGTAGGCATGATACTAAAATGCACATGGTTATAAAATATGCTCGTCTCGTCACAATCATGTAAATATCTTGAATCCAGCTGTTACCCTACTTCTTCTCATCCTGAGGTTGAGAATCCTCCATACTCATCGCAATAGCCCTTGCCATGGCCGCTTCTTCATCCTCCTCATCATCATCCTCATCTTCGCCCATGACGACATCATCGTCTGGGTTCTCACCTCTACTTAATGCCATTGCGCGCCTCATCTCCTCTTCTTCATCGTCATCTTCTTCTTCTTCATCTTGCTGTAGTAGTGGTGCTGATTCGTCGCCTGATGCTGGTGCTACTGCGCTATTTGATTCGTTTGCGTTGGATAGGGGGGCTGTGACGGTTTCGGGAAGATTGACGGATGTGGAAGTATCGGCCTGAGCTGTTGATGATGATCCGCCTGCAGCTGCTTCTGCCTCTGCCAATGACATTCGAATTGCCTAGCTGTCAGCCGTCATTCAAAGCCTACGAAGTAAACGTACCATGGCGAGCTCGGGGTCCATCTCTGGGTCAACAGCACCGAATCCACCCTCACCAGCATCTCCAGCTCCTGTATCGAAGTCTGGGTCGTATAGAATTGGCGAACGCTGAATGCTCTCTGCTAAGAGTTCAGGTGAAACAGGGATCGAAACCATATGCCTAATTGTCAGCTTGCGCACAAACAGGATGTGTTTCTGAGCTTACGAATCCCCTCCACCAGCAGCCTCAATCAACGCATTCAACTTCTGATCATTTGCCTGTCCTTCCTCCCCAAAAGTGACGATATCAATCAAGACATTGTTTTTCCTCAACTTCTTGCCCAGCTTGACCAAATTCTCCTCCGAGTCCTCGACTGGACTACCAACAAAGACGACGATTCGTTGTCGCTGATTCTTGTTTTCTCGATGTTTGAGTGCCAACTGAGCGACCTGGATGGAAGTTTGAAGATCGGATAGACCACCGATTATCGCCTTGCCGAGAGCCGACATGAGTTTACCGAGATCGTTCGTTGGGGTTACGAGTAATGATGGGCTATATGTCAGCTCCTCAAAGAAGCTCCAAAGTGGCAGGGAGCTTACGATTTGCCAGCCATGGTCATTAGACCGACTGCTGATTCTGGGTTCGAGTCTGTCTTTGCTGAAAAGACTGTTGATACAGCTTGAGCTTGTGCTCCGAATCGAGTTGGGAGGAAGTCTCCATTACTGTTGAGTTAGGTTGCGTTGGTGTGCCAGATGAGCTGACCTACCGCATATACTCGGAGTTGTCGAGCCTGGTTGTTAGATGCGGTAGCTATGGTATAGAATGTACTTACACTAGCATACATGATTCTAGAGGCATGTTGAGTGATGTAGTATATGAATGATCTATAGAGTAACCCAAGTAGTGGAGGGATTAGGACGCGTCAGTGAACCTAGAAGTGCCACATTTAATAACTCCGATAACCTGAACGTCATCGTGTGGCTGAGTGTTACCCTTAGACCTCTAGACATCACCCACCTTCCTCCCCCATTCATACTCTATACTCTCTCTCTCTATCTATCTCTATCTAATAGACTCAAGTCACTACATTCAGTGACTCAACGATACCTTCATCCCTTTACGCTACTACACGAATATAGTAAGTCATTTCTACTCCTACTTGGACGCGGCATTCTGTAAGCAAGTGGGGAAACAACGATTGAGCTCGGTCGGGAGATAAGGGACACGCATCTTGTCATCGTCATACCACGCCGTTATAATTGAGCTGCGGGTCGATGATGGGTGTATACATCACGATTACGATGGCCGTAGAGATCAAGAGGATGCTTGGATGCTCGACGTGATCGATGGGACCGGGGGAATGCCGCTATTGTTCTTCCGCAGCAATGGGTCACCGGGGAACATGTCTCATTCCCGCATCACATCCTACCCGCCTTACAAGCACACAACAACACCGCCCCACCTGCTACGGAATGCACACCGTGCCTTTCAGCATGGAAAGCGATGCAGTGTTCCGCAGGCATGGCTCGGCGGATTTCCATCCTACCATTCCCTCTCATACATCACTTCACCGCAACAATCGCTGACATCATTAGAATAGATAATCAAAATGGAGGACGAGGTTGCCGCGCTAGTAAGTTGCAAGCTCCTATCGCGGAACCCAGACTGATATCCAGGTCATTGACAATGGTTCCGGTATGTGCAAGGCCGGTTTCGCCGGAGATGATGCTCCCCGAGCTGTCTTCCCGTAGGTTTTGCGATTAACTCTTAAGATAGGTGCTGATGACAGTTCCATCGTCGGTCGACCCCGACACCAGGGTGTCATGGTCGGTATGGGTCAGAAGGACTCTTACGTTGGGTAAGCTGATAGCTTCAGTCCTGTCTGCACGAGCTAACAGACCAGAGATGAGGCCCAGTCCAAGCGAGGTATCCTCACCTTGAAGTACCCCATTGAGCACGGTATCGTTACCAACTGGGACGACATGGAGAAGATCTGGCACCACACTTTCTACAACGAGCTCCGAGTCGCTCCTGAGGAACACCCCGTTCTCCTCACCGAGGCTCCCCTCAACCCCAAGCAAAACCGAGAGAAGATGACCCAGATCATGTTTGAGACTTTCAACGCTCCTGCATTCTACGTCTCTATCCAGGCCGTCCTTTCCTTGTACGCTTCCGGTCGAACTACCGGTATCGTTCTCGACTCTGGAGATGGTGTTACCCACACTGTCCCCATTTACGAGGGTTTCTCTCTACCCCACGCCATTCTCCGACTCGACTTGGCCGGACGAGACTTGACCGATTACCTAATCAAGATCCTCATGGAGCGAGGTTACCCCTTCACCACCACTGCCGAGCGAGAAATCGTCCGAGACATCAAGGAGAAGCTATGTTATGTCGCCCTCGACTTTGAGCAGGAGCTACAGACTGCCGCTCAGTCTTCTCAACTCGAAAAGTCTTACGAGCTTCCCGATGGACAGGTTATCACCATTGGTAACGAGCGATTCAGGTGTCCCGAGGCCTTGTTCCAGCCTTCCTTCCTTGGTCTCGAGTCTTCTGGTATCCACGAGACTACTTACAACTCTATCATGAAGTGTGATCTCGATATCCGAAAGGACCTCTACGGAAACATCGTCATGTCTGGTGGTACCACCATGTACAACGGTATCGGTATGTGCTTACTCTATTATGTATTCGAACACAGCTGACGTGACAAGCCGACCGTATGCAGAAGGAGATCACCGCGCTCGCCCCCTCGTCCATGAAGGTCAAGATTGTCGCTCCCCCAGAGAGGAGTAGGTCTATTCTCATTTGGTTGTTCAGTGCTGATGATCAGAATACTCTGTCTGGATCGGTGGTTCCATTCTCGCTTCCCTCTCTACTTTCCAGCAAATGTGGATCGCAAAGTCGGTACGTAGCGTTCTTGGCCTGAAAGACCACGAGCTAACATCTAGGAATACGACGAATCTGGACCTTCCATTGTCCACAGGAAGTGTTTCTAAGCGGTTTATCGAAGTTGTGCATTTCGGTATTAGCTCTCTTTTACATAGTTTTACCCTTGAATTTGTTGGAATGAATGACGATAAGTTGTTGCGTGTGCTTTCCTGGTTGTGCAGCATAAATAGTGTGTTCTTTGATTGACAGAGTCTATCCTTCAGATCGAATTGCATTCTACGAAGTGGTGTTGTGTTCTGAATTCGCGATCATCATGCTGAATTGCTGCGATCATGAATTGCATCTCGTTACAAAATGCCTATGCTAGAGCCTGCAGATTACGTGACAATCCCCTGGTGAATTCCTTGATATTCCCACTGGAAGCCGACAAAGCACCCAAGAAAGTCTCATCGGTACCTACTCATCAGCTCATGCCATCATCTCGATCAAATGTAGACATACCTCTAACCCAACCCTTCTTTGCCCAAATCTTCCAAATGCCCTTAGCTTCCTCCGAGCTCATTGTCCAGGGAACATCAATCTTTTCCAACCCGCTCTTTGCATTCCCAAGATGTGTGGGATTATGTTTCGTATAAGCAGTCAAGGGGTTTGGGGAAGGGATGGATAGGGCTTCATAGAGTGTGGAAGGAATTGGTAGGGATGGGGTAGAATGGGAAAGGGAGGTGATGATCATTCCTTTTGACTAATCGTCAGCTTCACGACACGAGTAGAGCAAAGAATGAAAGGGTAAGGGAGGACATACGAATGATTTCTTGCCTGTTAAATAGTCCAAGAAAAGGTTGGGGGTGGAGAGGTCATATGATTCAAGTACTCTGAAATCTGGTGTCCTTACCCCCGAAGTCGAGAATAAAGCTTGAACCTCATCAACAGCTACTAAAACAGGTCGTTCACTCTCCTCCAGTGTCTCCAATACACCCTCTAGAATCTCTACTGATTCAGAGGATTTGGGGGCTTTACAAATTTCCGAAATTGATGTATTTGATTTATATTTTCCAATTTGGGTTTTGGACTTGATTGATGATAAGGTAGTAGGGTTTGTGGTGAGGAGTGAAGAGAGGATGGAGTGGGCTAGAGCTGGTTGATTGAATAATTTTGTAGAGGGGTTGTAGGCGTATTCGGTTTTAGATTCTATCCACTCGGATGCTATTATATCAGCTCCATGACATTTCAGATTGCGAGGGATGGTATACATACCTCTTGGAATGTATAGAACGATCCAACCGCTCTCCTTGGCGTAGGCAGCTGTTTGGAGTAGTAGCATACTCTTTCCGCTCCCTGCCTGTCCAGCTGTTCATAAGCTCCCCTCTGTGAAAGTAGAAGTGAGGACTTACCCAGGACATGCCTTGAATCTTTACTAGATCCATTCTTGCCTTTATCCAATATCCGAGCTAGATCAATCGTAGATTGTCGAATAACAGCAGCTGGACCACCTGATCTTTCAATCTATCATCAGCCATCTCCCATCTTCGTATTACACAATCATGAAAACTCCTTACCTCTTCAAATCTCCTAGGAAGACCTAATGATTTTAATGAATTAAAAGTCTCTTCTGGGAAGGTAGTAGCGACTCCAACACGTCCTTGGGAAACTACATCCTATACATTAGCCAACCTTCAATCAAGCTGGAGCGGACGTACAGGTATGAATTGCTCGAATTCTGCTAAATCGGGAACGGCGGACGCTTCTGTGTATTTGAGTGTCACTCCGCTCTGTACATTAGTCATTATCCTACTTTACCGCCAATTAACAGAGAGGAAGGGACATACGGATGAACCTCCGCCACCTCCAGTCCGTTTGGGAGCACCAGGTTTATTCTGCGAAAAAGAAGCTGCTTTGGGTTTAGGTGCTTTCGCTATTCGTCAACATTGACTGCCATCGTCCTCGCCGGAGCAGTGAGAAAGGTGAATGGGGAGACATACCTGGTTTCCCTTTTGCAGCTGCCAAACTCGTTGCTGATGCCGAGATCGCCCGAACTTGGATGGAAGGTACTGTTCGGACTGCTGTCCTGGATATAGAAGACATCTTGCTTGACTGCCTGGGGTGTTTCGGTGTGATCAAGAGAGGTATAGGTAGTAGACAGGCGATTTTCGGAGATGATTGATTGATTGAATCGGAAATTCAGAATTACGTAAGATACACTTTCAATCTCTCAGTCTGCTACATGCGCTCTACCTTAACTTGATTGGAAACAACGACATGTATGCATACACACAACTACTTCGAACCGCAGTCAAGCATAGTCACAGCAGTGGGTAGAATCACTTGGCGACTGACTGTGCACTCCTTCGGTCTTCGGTGAGATTACCCTCGGCCGAAGGAGGGGTCAAGCGTAGTAAGCTGCGGCGCAGTCTTGATAAAGGTATATCATCCACCTATTATCTCACTCCATCTCTTTCTCTTTCTATATCTCTATCTCTCACATTCATTGCATGCAATCCCACATGCTTCCCCCAAATTACTCATATACACAATTATACAACGCAAACACAGACACAATGACTCAACTACCTACTACCACTACCACTCAATACGATGAAAAGGAAATGCCTATCGAAGATTTGAGTTCAGGTGGCGATGTTGAAGGATACGATCTCCTCGATGAAGGTCAAGATTCCAGTAGTGAATCTGATGGAATATGCGAAGGACTCTCCCATACCCATCTCGACCATGAGGCTTCGAACGATAATCAAGACATGGACGCCACTGTTCATGGATGTGGTTGTGAAGATGAACCAACTGGTCACTACTCCATGGGACGAGGATATCATACAAGAATGGGAAGGGGATACCCCTACGCCCATGCCCATGCCCACCACCATGGGAATGGTCCTGGTCATGGGTATCATCAAGATCAAGGATTCCCGGGACCTATGTTCCCTCCTTTCCCCCACGGCGACAGACACCATAGTCCTGGTAGAGGTAGGGGAGGTCATCATGGAAGAGGGCGACACCATCATCACCATGGTCCCCCTCCATTCCCTCCTGGACCACCAAGGCATCGAGGTCCTCCACCTCCACCTCCACCTCCTGGGCCACCTGGACATCATTGTCCACCTCCACCTCCTCCAGGACCACCCGGTGAGCATCGTTGTCCTCCTCCACCTCCAGGACCACCTGGACATCATGGCCCTCCACCGCCACCACCTCCAGGACCTAATGGACAATGTGGACATCATCGAGATCATGGACCCCCTCCTCCTGGACCTGGACATCATTGGCCTCCTCCCCCACCACCTGGATGTGGTCGTTTCCCACCTCCGCCTCCACCTGGATGTGGATATGTATATGGATCTCTACCCCCATTCGGTCCTCCACCTCCTGGACATGGACCAGGACATCACGGGACCCCTCCTTTCCCTCCAGGACCAGGACATCATGGACACCCACCTCCCCATGGTCGAGACCATCGAGGGCCTGGCCCAAAAGGTCCTCATGGAAGAGGTCATCGTGGACCGTTCGGAAAGCACGGTCCTTGTGCTTGTACACCCCCTCCTCCATGCGAGTGCGAGGTCAATGCCCACCCCGGTCTTATTGGACCGCTCCCTTTTGGATATCAAGGGTATGACCATGTAAGAGGCCCCCAAGTACATGGTCATGGTCGACATGGCTATCCAAGTCAGGGATATGAATATGGTCATGGTCACGGGTATGGAGGACGACACACCTTTTTCCAAGAAGGAGTCATCGCCTAAGGCTCAAGTGGTAGGTCGCAAATAATATGCTCACGACTATACGGATGATGTTCAACAGATCATTCAAGTCTCTTTTTCTCGTTCTTCAAGTTCCAAAGGTTCAAGTTCTCGAAATTCGAATATCCAGTACAGTATCTTGAAAATCTAAAACCCAAAAACAATTTATGGAAGGTAAGTAGGTCTCTGTAGGAAACCCCAGAAATGTGATGCATAATATCACGCCAATTACTCGCTTTGCATTCTTCTCGAGGTTCAATCGTACCGTCTTCTTATTACTGATCTAACAAACGCTGCGTAAAGGCTCATCCGAATCACACTTGGTCTCACGGCCATAGGCTCGAATTAGCACGTATACATGGAGTCACTTCTATAGTGGTCAAGAAATTGCATGACCACTACTCCGCAGGACGATTGATAACCTCTACCGATTCCTTCCACCCCTCCAGCTCCTCGACCTCAACGCCCAACGCCTCCGCATCAGCCTTGAGGGCATTAGCATCAACCATCATCTGTCCCCTAAACCTCTCTTCTTCAGCCTCTACATCTTCTTTACCCGCACCACCACCAAATAATGAAAAAGTGTTCTTCTTACTCTTCCGATGTCTCCTCAATAAATCTTCTGTCTTACGAACTGACGATAAGATAGTGGCGTAATTTATAAAGATTGAAGTGGTGATTGTAGTTGACCATTCTTTATTTTTTAATGATGGACGAGATTGATAGAGGGTGGTGAGGGGTTTGTAGATTGTTGGAATGTAGTATGATGGTTTAGGTGGGGTGTCGGGTTTGGAGTTGGTAGGTGTTGCTCGGAATTGGGAAGCAGTCGAACGGATCAGTTTCAAAGGATCGGTACAGCGGCGAGTGATGATGCTGATAATTTTCGATTCGAGGTGAGAAGAGGGTAATGTCGCATGTTCTGAATATCAGCTCAGAAGTCCGACTACTTGGGATTCACAGCTTACCTTCAGGCGAAATGTCGAGAGGCAGTTTAAACTCCTTGACCCGTTGCCAGAATTGATTGATATCCACAATTCCCGAAGCAGCCATCTTGAGAGCAGCTTCTTCCTGGCTCGTATCCTCCTCTGTAATGACGAAACTATCAACAGTGGTCTTCATCCAAGATCCAAGTCTAGCGATAATCTAACATCAGCCCAATCCCTTTTTCAAGACCAATTCCGGTAGAACATACCTGTAATGATAAACGCCAGAACCTAGGGGCTAATTCCGGAATATGAACTTCGTTACTCCAACATTTTATCCAAGCGTTCCAAGCTGCTCCTGACTGACCTAATGCCCATCCATCCACCGGTGTGGGGTTATTAAGAGAAGATTCGTAAGTTCCCACAATCTCTTTCCAACGTAATTGAAAGTAAACTGGTAATTGCCAGCGTCGTTCGAATGTTGTATATTCTGGACTACTTCGCATGGCGGTGATTGATGAATAAGAGGGAGCCATGGATTCTAGGATAGTCATGAATTTGTGTACGACAGTGTAATGCTATCATCAGCCTTGCCCTATGTCAATGGCGCGACAACTCACTTTGTGTAGTTCATCCGGACGACCTGCTGCAAAGATTGTATTGCCCATACTTGAAACTATTGATGTTGAAATAGCAGGCCAGAGGATTTGGGATAAGACGTCCAAACCCACTTCATCCGCTGTAGTGAGGAGGGGTCGGAGATCGTAGACGTGTACAAGGACTTTATTTAGGACATCCGCAAGTGGTCCTCCTGAGGTAAGTCGGACTTTGTCATAACCGTTCGATCCAGCGTGAGGAGTCTCTGGGGCGGAAGGTGTGAACAAGTCGTTTGTGGGTAAAACGATCGTCTGAGTATCAGCTTACATTACACGACGCGTGTGAGAGGGACGTACTTGATTACAAAATGCCTGGATCTCTTTCTTGATAACCTGTGTAGCTTCTTGTAATCCAGAGATCAAATCATATGTCCTAAAACATTGTCGGAGGTGCGCAGTAGATTGTTCCCGGAGGGCATCAACAAGTAATGTAGAAAGGTCACTACTGATACTAGCTTTGATCTTGTCGATTCGCTGCATGTTAGCTTATCGCAGTGGGTAAGCAAAGGGGGGACATACAGGTGAGATGGAATCTACTATCTTGCAATTCTCCGCCTGGGCTTTTTGGATTAGGTATTTGAGTTGGGTATATTCACTTGCTAGCCTATCGACCAGTTTTGCTCGGTCCGTCTCTTCTGTGTTGGCCAGTAGTGCCTCTGCTCTACCCAAAGCGTCGAACAGGCGTTGCAGTAGATCCAGTAATGCCTACCGTCAGCTCTCTGACCAATACCAGGACCCGTCGGTCAGACCTATCGGCCCACATACCTTTTCCTCCCTCAATTCCGCCCTCTGATCCAATTTCTCCTGAACGATAATCTGCTGTTCCAACAACATCCCTCTAACCCCCTCAATTTCTTCCCCAAGTTGCCCCAGTGGTTTGCCCAATCGTATCAACCTTTCCTCCTCCCCCCTTAAACCAGTTCCCAAACTGATGAATTCCTCATAATCATCATTAATGAGCTGTACCAATTCTTCCCTTAATTGACCTAGGTATTCTCTTAACTCCCCCCTCAATTCCTCTAGGGGTATATGGGCTCGAGTGAGGAGGAAAGCATCTGGGTCGAATTGTTGGGCGGATAGGAATGCGTTAGTGTGCGAGAGTGGTTGGAGGGATGGGAGGTCTAATGAAGTTGATTGGCGGGGTGGGGAGGATGGGCCAGCTTCGGAAGTGGGCATGGGATTGTCTATGAGGGCCATACTACCGGAGCCACAGCAATGCCGATGTATCTATGTATCTATATGTAAATGTATATGCAAATGTAAGTGAAAGTGGACGTTGGGTGCAAGTTGGATTCGCCTGACGCGACCGAGATAGCCGTGGCACCGATTCTGGTCGCACACATCTCTCTCTCTCTCTCAAATGCATATGATGCAAAAGTATACAACATTATCTCTTTGGATGTGAAGTTTTGGAGCCTATATTGACTTCAGGAGTTACATCAGATCCATCAAACGCAGCCTTGGCCTTTCCGTTATCCTTCGATACCCTCTTCGCCTGACCCTTCTCCGCTTCATCATTCGGATCTACCTCCAGGATTCCTGCGAAATCAGGGTCGGGGATTTGATCAAGTAAGAATCCTAGGAGCATGATGGTGATCAGGCCGCCGAAGACCATTATTATGAATGCTAGATGTCAGCTATTACACATCAGCTGCAAGACTTACCTGTTGCGCTCATACTTAAGACGTTCTCTGTATGTTATATTTTCAAGTTGTTTTCAGTATATAGTGAGCTCTCAGTAGTAGTGAGTATACAGTGAATCAGCGAGAGCATACCTTGCATCAATGTTACATGCATGTATGAATGACGATCAAGGGGATACCCAACAAAGGTTCCCATAACACACTCAACAGTAATAGGCGCGCCAAAGTTCACTCGCGGAAAATCCCGAGGTGCACGAGTAGAGTAATCGACGATTCTTGATTCGACACATCTACTATATTACATCTACTCTCACCCACCCTCAGTCATCAATAATGCCTTCTTACCGACCTATCAAACAGGCCGTAAGTCTCTTCATATCCCTGAATCAAGCAAGGCGGAATGCTGATGGAACAGAGCTTCGGCGGTCTTAACATGGAGTATGTCCCTCGTAGATGTCTTGGATCTCAGCTGACCTAGATTCTTTCCTTACTCTCGCCTTTCCAATCAATCGATCTCTTATCTACTGCTCCCCTGCACCCGGCTGCGACTTTACACGACTACCAAAATATTGTCAACCTCGCCACATACGAATTCGACATTTTCTGTTTGTTACATAAACCATTCTTCGACTATCAACCACCAACACAACTATCATCCATCTCATCGATATCACCTTCAATCACACTTATGACCTCACGCCTCTCCATGCTACCGCCTACTGTATCCTCGCCTGTCCGATAACACAAACGTCACACCAAACAGAGTCATCAACCGTTTCAGGCCTACTCTTGCTATTTGGGGTATCACCGCCGGTCTAGGTGTTTCTCTATATCTATCAGAAGTCCCTCTATTCCAGAAGGATGTCTTGAGGAAGATCCCTTTTGTGAGTTTGATGTCATTGGGTGGGACAACGCTGAACGAGGTTCCCCTTTCTCTATTGGCCGCTCTACCTTTCTCATGTCATCGATGTCCTACTGGTCGACTATAATCACCATCACCACCATTTCTCTCCAATTCTGCCACTCTTCGCTCTCACCTCTTCTCTCGCCCTTTTTGACTCGTCGATTCTGTACTTCGCCTCTGATATGACTCGTCATGTGTCCCAAATTCACATATACAGGTCAAGAGCTACTTTGTCGGTAAGTCTCTCATACCAAGCTACGATTGAACTCACGCTGATCATACTTCTCTACTCCCTTGACCACGACCCAATCTTTACTACCTCGCTCTTTCCTCGCGTCGTGTCCACCCATATACTCCACAAATACAGACAACACACCCGACTGTGACAAGCCTTTCTAGACGAGTTCCGAGGAGGCATGGGGGAACTAGGACTAGTCAGACTGATAGGAGCTGTACCGGACTTGGTTTTACCATGCATCATATAGACCCACCACAAGCTGCATTGCATGAAAGGAAAGAAGCATGTATTAATTACCGGATTGAGCGTTACTTGACCTTTATCACATCCCCCCATTTAATAGAACCAGCTGTGTTGGTGTCCTCTCTGTCTATCGTAATCGTCATTATCGCTCATTCAATCAATTCATTCTATTCACTCTATATATCAATACAGTAACGCTATATCTCTCTAACGGATACATTACTGGACACCTCACCATCAGCGATATAGAAAACGTAAGTATATTCACAATTCGGGACGGATAAGGAAAAGGAATGGCCCCACGTAGTCTCGGCGCGTGGAAGTGCCCGACCCTTGTTTTCTCATGTGTTTTGAGTGTCATAGCGCTGACTCTATTTCTTGTCATTCAATCACTCGACTATACTCCTCTATCGTCCTCTCATCGCTCAACCACTCCTCGTCGCCATCACTCCTCGTCGCCTGGTAATCACTTCTATTGTTTCGATAAACAGACCTTCAGATATTAATCTTTAATCATGTCGCACGCATCCGAATACGATTATCTCTTCAAGGTATGTCTATCCCCTCCCTTGGTACAGTCTCAGCTCCCATATCTGTATAAAAAAAGGAGGAATCGAATACAAGGGAAATCGGAGTAGCCTGGACCGGACTGGACGCGTGATCAGTGACCGACGGCGACCTTGATGCTAACGCTAACAAACAGCTCCTCCTCATTGGTGATTCCGGTGTTGGAAAATCATGTCTCCTACTCCGATTCGCAGATGATACCTATACGGAATCTTATATTTCCACTATCGGTGTATGTCCCCCTTTTATCTATGTTGATTGCCACTGATAAGGAATATAGGTCGATTTCAAGATCCGAACTATTGAGCTAGAGGGCAAGACTGTCAAGCTTCAGATCGTATGCTCTATTCTTTGGATGTTGGGATTGAGCTAATGAATAGTGGGATACTGCTGGACAGGAACGTTTCAGGACTATCACTTCATCTTATTACCGTGGTGCTCATGGTATCATTGTTGTTTACGATGTTACCGATAGCGGTAAGCTCACATCCCATCTCATGTGGATAAAGCTGACAAAAAGACACCTTCTCAAACGTCAAGCAGTGGTTGCAAGAAATTGACCGATACGCAGTTGAAGGCGTCAACAAGCTTTTGGTCGGAAACAAGTCTGATTTGGTTACCAAGAAAGCCGTCGATTACGCCGTTGCCAAGGTATGCTCACTGCATCCGACATCGTGTAAGAAGGAGCTGACGAACTAGTCCTTCGCTGATGAGCTTGGTATTCCCTTCCTCGAGACTTCAGCCAAGAGCGCCACGAACGTTGAACAGGCTTTCTTGACCATGTCAAAGCAAATCAAGGACCGGTAAGTGACCTTTCTCTTAATTTCCCAGATAAAAGACAAAGATACTGATGAATAGAATGGGCTCCACTTCAATGGCTTCTGGTCCAGGTGGTAAATCAACAATCAAGGGTCTTGGACAGAACGTCGAGCAAAAGACTGCTGGTGGATGTTGTTAAGTGATTGGACAAGGGTGGGTTCAGTGGTAAGGGGGTGGGCGGGGTGGAATACGTTTTTAGCTTTCTTCTCGATGGAGTTTGTACAATGGAGACGAGTGAATGGAATGTCTGCGCTTCTGACCCTTGTTGCATATGCTGTCGATTGGCGTCAAGCAAGCTGATGATGTGTGTGTAGCTGTGGCTGTGATATGTTTTGCATTATATAGCTACCATAGGACCCACAAGTCTGGAACGGAATCACGCATCTATTTTCACCTCCAGTACCGGAGTACCGCCCTAACAAGTATACTGAAATATGACTGTATCCCGGTCATCCGACAAACCAACGCCCAACATCCCTCCGAACCTATCACCACTACTCCCTCTCCCTGCCTAACCGCTTCATAGCTCACAGCTCACAGCTCATACCTCGCCTACCGGCTCATTACTCTCCACTCCCGACTCGTCACCTCGCTGCTTCGCAACTCGCAACCCCCCCTTCGCGCATCGCTTATCGGCTCATCGCTCACAGATCCTTCTTACTCTCCCCAACAACATTCTTAGCCCTGACATCCAATTCCCTCTGTTCCTTATCTTCCTGCCTACTAGCCCATTCTTGTCCAATTTGCATCCCAATAATACCCATACATAAGAACCCAATAATAGCGTTTCCAGCAGCCAAGACTCGAACGGCTTCGGTACGTTCTGCTTCTGTGACTGGGAATTCTCGGGGTGGGGGGGTTGGGAGGATTGAGTAGGTTGGGATGAGGGTGTTTTCGGGTACTGGAAGTTAGCTCGCGCCGAAGGTGCGGGAGAGATATTGGTTCTGTCCCAGTGAAAGGGGAGGGGAGGAGGGGGAGGGGAGGAGAGAGGAAGAGCGGAAGAGGGGACTTACGGAAAGTACGTAGAGATTGAATATGGATAGTCAAGTAAATGATAATGATAGCAACCTGAAGAGCTATTGATTAGTTCCGCTCTACTTCAAATCACAAGAGGAAGGGAACGAACCAATTCCAGTACCATCAAAGAACATGGCTGATTCGGTCCATTTATGTAATTTTGCAAGTAAACCTAATAGGGGGAGAGCTAGGGCGACGTGGAATAATGCCTATCATCAGGTTCTGCTGCTATCTCATGGCTTTGACCCGTGTCCGAGCAAGAAGAAGGTACTTCGTAGTAAGAGGAAAGATAAATGGAGAAAAAAGGGGATGAGGTCCGGGAGGAAGATGGATGAACAATGCTTACCTTGACTGCACCTGGTGATTCGAACCAGATTGTGTAGAATGTATATGCATTCTCTAATGCCTCGTTGGTAACGGGAACATAAAGTAATGGGATATCAACCTATTATCAGTATCGGTTCCATTTCCATCAAAAAAATGACTTCCTCTCCCAAAACATCTCATACATTGCGGAAAGAAGTGAATGAACAGAAAGAGGACTCACGACTTGACAGACAAATACCATTCCCAAGATAAAAGCCGAAGAGCCCATTACTACAGATGATAAGAAACCCATCTTTTGATATCTGTTCTGAATGGGATGGAAGTGAAGTAAGTAAGTATGAGTGAGTTTTCAATTAAAGTCGAGATAACAAGTTGGCTGTTAAGTTCCGGTTCTTGGCCTAGAGCATGGTCTCTGTGCCTGAATTTACTCCGGTTATTAGGCCTGCGATTCCTTATTTGGCAAGCCTAGTATCATTAGTAGTAATCAACGCACTGACCTACACACACACAATGACAATAGGATAAGAGTGTAACACGTTGAATGATGGTCCGTGCCACTCCTTTGGATCCCCTGGATAAAGTTCTCTCCTTCAACCCCTTGATTACACACTGACCCACGCGCTAAGTGACGAATCATCATTCAACCCTCCCTCTCTTACCGTACTCGACTGATTTAATCTAATTCATCCTTCCCTTCTTTGATTCTTATTTCTCTTCCCTTCCTCATCCATCTTTTCCATTTCCCTTCCCTTCCCTCTCTCTCACTCACTCACCTATATCCATGTTGCTCCAACAATCGTAGTCTTGAGCGACCATCCAACATCACTCGACATCACTCGACATCACTCCAATACCTGGATACCAAGACCCACTACATACTCAACACCTCGACATTCCTTTCCTTCCCCTCCCTTCACAATACACTCTCAGCAAGATGCCATTACGAGATTTCCCAAATCCTGTAGCCCACTATAGCGATGTATTTCTCTTTACGACCCTAACCCCTAAACAAGTCGAAGCGCACTCTAGAGCTGCATATCGACATCCAGTATCAGGATTACCATGTTCTCTCTTTTCCCGTAAGCTGATCCCTTCAGTTCTTCTTGGAGAAAAGCTGATGGGTAGTGGATGATGAAATGAGATATATCCCGTTTGCAAAAGATTATGGACCACTCAATTTGGCAAATACCTTCGAAGCTTGTGTGGCTATTCATACTAGATTAAATGTAAGCTCATCTCTTTGGTAAGTTGGTAGCTGATGAGAAGGAAAAGAATGGCAGACCCATATGTCTATATACATCCACCGATCCGAAAATGAAATCAAATATGGCTTTATTAGTTGGCTTGTACGCCGTAAGTCACCTTCATTCTGTCGAGATTGTAAGCTGATAATTAGGTGATTGTATGGCATCTCTCTGCTTCTGATGCCTTTAGTCCGATTGCAGAGATGGAAATGAGGTTGTTTAGGGATGCTGGGAATGCAGCTATGGAATTTGGCATTTCTATCCAAGTAAGCTGTCCAGCCCTCTAGTAAGGTATAGCTGATATTCAGGATTGTCTGTATGGAGTTGAAAAAGCAATGGAGACTCAATTACTCGATATGACTGAATTTGATCCGAAAACTTACAGATTCTTTGAAACTGTCGAGTAGGTTCTATCGAGGAAAGGAGCTGATGGTAGACACGGCGACTTGAATGTCCTAGGACCCTTTATCCCATTCGCATCGCCGGTCGATGAATTATGGGTCAAGAAGGAGGCTGCGGCGAAAGATCCTTCGTATGCCAATCTAGCGGCGTATGCTGCTCAGAGGACTATTGCTAGGAATAAACCGAGGAGTAGGTTCCCGAATTATACCTTTAGGTGTGTGATGGAGGCCTTCAGGGATGAACAGGTTGGATTAGTCGTTAGGCTTAACAATGATCTGTAAGCTAGTGTAATTGTATCATGGGTCAAGCTGATGATAGATACGACCGAGAATTCTTCTTTCAAGCTGGTATAAGCCATATCGACATGTACTTTGACGACGGCTCCAATCCCTCTGATGAGATTGTACGGCATTTCATCAGGCTCGCAGAGGATGTTATCGAGAGGCAGGGGAAAAGGGTGGCTGTTCACTGTAAAGCGGGACTAGGCAGGACGGGAGTATTGATTGGAGGTAAGATCCTGTGGCATAGCTAAAGCTAACTCTAGCCTACTTTATTTACAAGTACCAATTTTCTGCCCAAGAGGTCATTGCCTTCATGCGGATTGTTAGGCCCGGAATGGTCGTTGGGCCGCAACAGCAGTATATGGTCGCTAATCAGATGAAATGGGTCGCATGGGTGAGCTGCATGTCTCAGTAGATACTGACAAGCTGATATATAGGCGGCACAGGATGCGATCCTACGTGAACTCAAGATGAACACAAGGACGGAATCCGCGTTCGCTCTCCATACACCCCCACTCGAGGTCGAACCATTATCTTCTTCTACCACCGCCGTTAGTTCACAACTCCAAGCCGAAACTTCTGTCGGATCCCTTAAAGCATCCGCTCGATCCTCTCGACATACAGCCACCGTCTCTAAATGCGGCGATGCAGTTGGTCAACCTCGTAAAGGGACCGGACCCGTTCGACCTGCTAGTATCGTCGAAGTCGAAGAGGAGGAACAAGAAGTCCAACATATTTCGACTAGGATCGGGTATCGTGAACCCCTCACTGCCTCTTCCTCCCAGCCATCAAGGGGTACCAAACGCGGAGCGACCCGTATCCCAGTGGACAGGACACCAAGTTCTACCCGTACCCTCGAGATTCCCTCTACACTAGCCCGATCAACCTCTACTGCAAGTATGCAATCGACCACCACAGACATTGATGATCGAGCACATAAACGACGACCTGTGAAAACTCCCTCTCCGATGCGAGAAGTACGGGCTATACACCATGAAATGTCCGATAATGAACCATTGACTCCTTCTCGAAAAGTCAATGTTAAAGTCATTGAGGAAGTTCAACTTATCGAGACAAAGATGAAGAGTACCAGGCCCCAGAGGAATGGGTCAGAAATGGTACGACCCGTCACTACCACTACATCATCGCCCGGTACTCCATTATCGAAATTGAAATTTGGGATTACTAGGAAATCACCCCCTACCGAAGAAATCTCTATGATTCCAGCAGCTCCCGAATTGGCTAGGACCAAAGGGAATTCAAGGCAGGGTACTCTTACTAGGGCTGGAAGGGATCAGGGTGAAAGACAGAAGGAGGTGAAGGAGAAGGAAAAGGAGAAAATGTTGTCTCCACCGAGATTCGGAGCTCGTCTATTGAGTAGACTTGGAGCTACTGGTAAGCTCAATCGAGTGGTCTTAGCTGACGACTAGGATGATCCGGCTTCATCCCAATATCAGACCCTTAAGTCGTATGACTTGTTTACAACGACCACGACCCACTTCACGACCAAACGATTTTCACGATCATTGCACATATTTATGACCCACGACCCACGACTCATTTCCCAGGTTTCCCGTTAACGTTTCCCCGTTCTCGTCCATCTTCTGTCGCTCCCTATGCATCCTTGTCGGTGTTACGTGCTTGTTCGAGTTGCGTTGATTGTCTGGCTTGCGTTGCGTGTGAATTAAAAGTTGGGGGTACGGCTTCGACTCGACGACATTTCGAGAGACCCTTTTGACGATCCAGCACTGTGGTGTTCCTCTTTGATGATTTGGTCGATTCACTTCCATTTGCGATACTGCTTTGATCAGTTTGTTAGCCATTCATCATCCGACTATATCCAGCTGAGTATGATCTGATCCAATCCAGTCCGTCCAGCACACTCGGTCAATATCCCGTCACCCAACTCAACGCGGTCATGCAATCGAATGTCATTCCACTATTGATTGTATACAATCTAATGCTTCTTATCTCCCTCAGCCTCCGATACGAATTGTCGAATGCTGCACATTAGTTCCTATCCTTGCGTTCCAGATGAAGCTCAGCGCAGAGTCTACGACTCTAACGCCTCTAGCTTCCCGTTGACTCACAAGTCCTCCTCCTCTTTTGATGTAGCTTGAATAGAAGAATCCTTTTCAACTGGTGGTGGGACGTTTGAACCTGCTGGTTTCGATCCTCCTAGTTTGGCATATGCGATAGCCCCTGTTCCAAACATTGTACCGAGTGCGCTGGATGATTAGTTGGTGGTAACGTTTGAAATGGCATTTAACATACAGGTACTCGTTCTGGTTGTTAGCTTCTTTTTCTCAATATCTGGTGGAGAAATGGGATGACATACTTTGATGGTCATACCGGCGATTCTGTAGGACATGGTTGGTTGATTTAAGGTGGTGTATGGGTGTATAGGTATAGGTATCAAGTAACGGTAACCAAGAGGGATAAGTGCAATGTATTCTAATCCCGGTATTTTCCGATAGTGGCATCCTAATTTCGGTGCATCTACTGCAGCCTGTATCTACTTGAACATACCATACACCTATATCATATACAATGCTCGGACTAAACCTATTACGACCTACTACTGCATTCGCTTCATCTAGCAGATTAACACTATCAGCTCCTATCGCTCTTAATCAGGTTCAAAGCAGATTTCGATCAGATCTAGCTCCTCGTCGTACGAAATATCGAAAAGCTCAAAAGGGGCGTGTATCAATCCCAACCGTATGTCCCCTTCTCCATATCTTCTCTTTCAAATTCGCAACAGACGCAAGATACTGACAGTCTAGGGAGGTTCAATAAAAGGAACAACACTCGAACATGGTACATTCGGAATCCGTACATTAGGTTCAGCCCGCCTAACTGCCGATCAATTAACTTCCGCCATAACAGCTATTAAACGTAAAATTAAACCAGTAAAAGGTGCAGAGGTGTTTATGAGGGTTTTCCCTGATATACCCGTTTGTGTCAAGGGTAATGAAACTAGGATGGGAAAGGGGAAAGGGAGTTTTGAATATTGGGCTTGTAGAGTGCCCTTGGGGAGGGTTGTTTTCGAGGTTGGAGGAGGGGGGATAAGAGAGGAGATTGCAAAGCAGGGTAAGTCCAGGCTCGAAGATATCGGCGTCGCATACGTCGAGGGTTGGAATCGAGGGCGAGATGGATGATCCGTCCGGTCGAGATCACGGTCATCTCGACCTCAAGTCGATATCGTTGAGAGTAAGGACCAAGCTGATAAACAGCATTAAGACTTGCTCAAATGAAATTACCAGTTCAAACGGAATTCATTACCCACAACACCCCCTCTCGCTTAGGAACACTCTCCACAACATCACTAGGTCCACCATCAGCCGCTTTACCTGTACCAGCACAATTGGCGGAATTGGACGCTAAAGATGAAGGTGGGGCTCTTGATGTTATTTTGGATAGGGAGCAGAGATTACAGGAAGCTATTGTTGGGTTGGAGGGAATGAAGATTGAGGAGCAGCCTAGATTGTAAAGCGCTGATCGCTTAAGAGAGTATGCAGGTATTGCGATTCTCGATGCTCTTTCTGCTAGTCGGCTTTCTCGTAATCTGGGGGGATCCTTTGTAAGTTCACGTGTGTCAGGTTAGGATATCCCTTCAGCGGGCAGGGGAAGCTTGATAACTCAGCGCCGAGAGGGAGGGATAAAGAGGCAGAGTAGTAGCTTAGTCTACTTTTCCCCCCAAATACATTTCGATCAGCCAATCATCACCCTCGCCATATCAAACCCACAACCTGTCCAACGCGATGTCACTACCTGATCAGACTGATGCAGGGTCAAACCAATCTGGTCTCGGCCAGACGACAACCAAAA
The DNA here is from genome assembly GCA_017654735.1 of Vishniacozyma victoriae. NCBI lineage: Eukaryota > Fungi > Basidiomycota > Tremellomycetes > Tremellales > Bulleribasidiaceae > Vishniacozyma > Vishniacozyma victoriae. The sequence continues at coordinate 4,668,609 of JADPYG010000088.1, forward strand.
CCCCCGGCACAGGCCCCAGTGAGCCTCTGAAATCCCAGTTCCAATCGATCCAAGACATCGACCGGAGCAAGGGACCACATGCACAAGGCTGGGCCACGGAGAGGCAGGTATCTGCGAGGACCGGCAAGCCAAAGACCACGACAACCCCCTCCTCCGTCTCCCAAGTAACCCAAACCACAGTCACGGGGACTCAGTTGGGTCCTGACCCCTTCAATTACGATGAAGATGCCATAAATCCCAACGACCTCAAGCCCCAGCAATCTAGAACATAGCGGTCAGACCATTCAGTCTCATTCCCATCTTCGCTGTTACTCCTCACCGCATTCACGTCACCTGAACGATCTTCACATCCATCCCAATGTCCATATTGTATATACCCACGCCCGGAATGACCACCTGCCTCACTTCATGCTCGACGTTCTCACTTGTGCTTATCAGATCTCATTGTCTTATGCATTCAGTACATGCGCTGAACTCTCATTACATGACTCATTGCTATAGTGCGAAGGGTGCCCGTGGGGTAAGAGGAGAGGATAGTAGGGGTGGCGATTCCACTGGTGTCATGAAAGGAGAAATCTATTCAATGGCCATAGGCCGTTTCACGTATACGCTCCACAACGTTGTAATGCTTGTCAGGCTGGGACGGTGGGACTAGAGCAAAGTCTCGCACAATGGCGCATTCCGTTGATGCTGCCTCGGCCAAATCCCTTTCACCAGTGGAGTCGGTGAAAGGTACTCATACGAGATACCTTGGCTCTTGCCACTGGGCCTCGACCTATATAAGGAGTGTTTCCGAGCGAACCTGCTTTCCAATTGCTTTCACTCTCTTGCAAACGATTCCATTTCACCAACGATTTGTACTCGGAATGACAGATTCTACAAGTCAAAAGTCCGGGCCGACCAAGGCCTCCTTCTTGTCCAGACTCGACCGCACAGTTTTGTCAGGGTCTTCAAGCTCCCCGACTGCAAAGCCAAGACCACCTGGAATAAAAATTCCACCATACCCCGTTTCACAATTCAAGCACCCTCTCGAGTTTGGTACTCCAAGCGAGACTGTATGTACCAGCTGTAGCGCTGTAAATACTCATACCTTTGACAATCCCTACCCCCAAATCCCCTACGTATGGCACAATAGTCCTGGAAATCACGGCCGGTACCCCGACATCTGGTGCATGAGCTGCAAAAGCAAGAATTCTATTCCATACTATACTGGTGGTCCAGTCCTGCGTCAGACACAGACCGCCAGGAAAACTGAACAGGGCAACAAAGAGTCGATTGTAACATCGAACGAAGAGTAAGACGTAGAGCCTGAGGAACAGCCGCCTCCCTCATATGCAAACATCCCTCACAACTCGACAGATGCCTGGGCAGAGAACCGAACTTCCCCCGCATGCGCGAATACAGGACCAGACGGGCTGCTGGACACAGAAGGCATTGGTTCCACATGTAGCCTCTTTCCATTTGCCAAACAGAAGAGCAAGGGTAACTGAAATGCCCTGTCTCTACCTTTGCCCACTCACTCACATCTCTTCAGTGACCGCCGCGTCCTGCGTCACACAACTCGCCTGTACAAATCCACGTAGACCTTGCACCTCCAGTATGTGCCATCTCTCGCCTTGTATAGACCAGTCCGTTGCTTCAACATGCATTCTGATGCCTGTAACTCAACTGCTTACGCGCTTCTATGTCTTACTCTCGTGGCTGATCCTGGCTGTTGTTCATTTTCAGCGCTAAAAAATCCGACACCATGCGGTCACCGGTCACTTTATCGCCGGATACCCGGATCTGGAGGTAACGCTATTACAATCCTTATCGCTTGTGACTCTAACGACAATATACTGCCAATCGTTACAAAGGCAGCATGCCTCGATTTAGCTCGACCTTGGGCGACTTCGAGCTCGTTGACGGAACGCAGCCTCGGTCACTGTCGGACCCCTCATCAGATGGCAAGTTCCAGTCCCAATACTGGCACGCGTACCCGTTTACGAAGGGCGAAGATCTTGCTGAGCGTCCATGGCTGCGTCCCGAGCAGATCCAGACCAGCTTTATTGGGGTCAATGTGATCGATGTGGAGAAGAGTAGGGTCCTGGAGGGGATGACGGTGAAGACTAACAAGGGCCTCATCATATCGATCGAAAAGACCAAATCAGTTGATATGCAAGAGGATGGATGGACGAGTGTAGACTGCAAGGGCTTGTATATGTGTCCCGGCTTGATCGATTGTGAGTCATATGCCCTACACAATGAGCTGATACCAGGTCATACGCATATCATCGAGGACGTGAGTCGATATCGTGGAGCCATTTGTCGCTGATGTGCAGATGGAGTATGATTATGGAATCGATTACACCGCAGCATGGATGCTCAAGGCTTGCCTCTCGAACGGTTTCACGACCTTGAGAGATGTAGGCGGCGGTCTTAGACGTCATCGGCAAGCAGTCAATGACTGGCTGATTCCTGGGCCTCGGCTGTTTATAGGTGGACCAGTGCTCAGTCAGACCGGAGGCCACGGCACGTCAAAGTTCCCGGTCGTACTATGGATGCTGACGATAAGGGGATCATGGGGACCGCGATCGTATGCCAAGTTCAGGTATGATCTCGGACGCCCATATGGGAATCGGCGGGGACACTCATATGGCGCTTATCGTCGACGGAGGTGAGCGTGGAAAGACCCCCGAAGACTCGATTTTGATGTGTAGTGGACGCATGTCTGAAAGCGACCCGGAAAATTATGATGTCCGGGGCTGATCATGTCAAGATCTGTACTTCTGGAGGTGTACTTTCTCCCACAGACAAATTGACGGGAAGCCAATTCACTGTACCGGAAATACGAGCCGTTTGTGATACGGTTCGAATGATGGTAAGTCATCCTGTATGGAAGTCGGCTCTGAACCCGGTAGGGCGGCACTTTGGTGACATCACATTGCAATACCGACGAAGGTGCTAGAAACGCGATCGAGGGCGGAACTGGAGGTATTGAGCATGGAGGTTTGTTGAGTGATGACACCTTGAAACTCATGGCGAAAAAAGGGATTCATTACACTCCTACCTTGGTCATTCAAGATGTGAGTCCTGAACCAGGTCTGTTGCAGGTTCGTATAGAGGCTGATGCTCACAGTATATCGTCAATGGGCCCATGGGTCGACAGGTGCCGAAGTACTCGCTCGAAAAGGCGAAACTTATCGCCAAGAACTCGTACAAAGTTGTCAAGAGGGCTCACGAGCTCGGAGTCAATATCGCCTACGGTACTGATGCGCCAGCTCCAATCATGCTGGCGGAATTCGACCTGAGAGCCAAAGTTCTTCCTGCTGCCGCCATACTTCAACAAGCAACATGTAACGGAGGTGAGTCACATTGTTCGTTGCCCAAATGTACGCTAACGGGGCAGCAAAAGTCGTCGACATGGTCGGCAAGCTAGGCTGCATCAAACCAGGAGCATTCGCAGATTTCCTTCTACTTGGGGCGAACCCGCTAGACGATATCGGAATCATGAACAAACCGCATCAGTACTTGAGAGCCGTGGTTAAGGACGGCAGATGTGTGAAGTCGAATGTAAGGGGACTAAGAGTGGAGATATCCTTAGAATGAGACAAACAACGATGTACGTATAGAAGTGATAGACCGCGACTGTTCTCCTTTCATGCCATGCGAGGGAGTGACATAGTATGTGCCTAGAGACAGTAGGACAAGAGCAATAGCGATAATCTGTATCCGAATCGTTCTCACATCACCACCATGTTAAAGTCGAGAGATGGGTATTGGCTTATGCAGCCATACGGATCCTGCCAGAATGCTCAGTCGAACGTGCGTAAACAATGGGTCTTATCAAAGGAAGTAGCCTTCGATGCTGTGCACTTTCCTGTCTCCGCCAGCTTTGGATCTTGCTCAATAGGCTGGGCATCCTTTTTATGAACACTGTGCAAGATTGTCACAGGGGAATTGGGTATGCCTGAAATGTGCATGATTTTCGGCTCAATCGGCGCAGTCTTTGTACGTTCTTCAGCCAAGGAGAGACCTACCTTCAAGCCCCGCAGACGGGTCCAGGGTATATAAGGAGATTGCTTCTCTCCAACTCACCGACAAACAAACCCTTCGGCATTCTCAGAACCAATCACCCAGGTCCAGCGTACACTTCACATACACCGACAATGACTGTATCCGACATTATCACTCACGTCGAGAACGCTTCCAGGGCACGATCCTCGGCCTCAGGATTGGGCAAGGCATCAACTACGGCCACTGTACCAGCCACCTCCAATTCGGGAGGTTTTTCTCGAGGCACTACTAAACAATCCACTATGAAGCCTACCACCAACAAAGATCCATTTTCGGTGAGGCTTAGATCCTTCCTCGAACGAAGCGCACAATCGACCAACGTCAATGGCATTGAGATGCCACGATCGTGAGCTTGCAAGACTCATGATGGACGGACCAATGTCACCCAGGGTGCGCCAAAAGTCAGAGTGGTGAGATCTACGCGAAGTGAACATAGGTTGGGTGTCAATGACGAAAATATCTGCTAGATTCAGTGGTGACATAGAGCGATGTATGCACATAATGATGAGGGCTAGTAGAGGCTCGCTGTATGGTCTCCTAGATCCAGCGACATTAGTCAATTTCGAAGTTTCTTAGCACCGCTGGTCGCCACCTTGTTTCGCCCCGGCAATACAGGTGGTCATAATTGCGAACCGAGCGAGCGCGATGTAGCCAAGTACTTGTGCCAGATTGGCGATGAAATCAACTCAACGGCTCACAGTTTCATCTGGCCCGCTGATGCCGTGTCTAGCGTGGATGTAACCTTAGCGGCAAATTTACCTCACATTTGATAGGTGCTTCCCATACATGAAACGTTGGTCCTGACGTCAATCTGGGAGGTGGTAAGGAGTAAGCACTGCCAATAAACGTGCTTTTCAAAGCGGTGTACACGATTAAAGGACCTCCCCGCCCCAATAGCAACACGAACGTTCCCAGCAATCGGCTTTCAGTGATCTTCCCATGGGTCCTGATCCTTTCTCTAACTGCGGCTGGGGTCGGCGGCTGATTCTCATGTTCGACTCAACGGTTGTACGAGCTAGCTATATATATAGATCGCAAGAGGACTCGGATGCACACAAGCTCTGATCTTACTCCGGCCAGTGCCTTAACCACACAATCATCATGGCTTCCTCCATTGCCTCCATCATCACTGCAGTGACAGACCACAGACCCACATCTCCCACATTTCCCACACTCAGTCATACGCAGGATCACCAGTCTCTTATGGAGTCTGGAGACCACTCACAGACAAGCCATTCTGGGACCGTACCTCAGCAATCGACTCAGCCACTCCCAACTCAAAACTCCTCGAAATCGACGAGCCTCAGCCGAGGTGAATCCCCTCCTCCAATCGTATTCATGCTTGAGGGAGACATATTGGGCCCTAAATGACCAGTCCTTCGAGGCAGAAGGCAGCCGAGAGCGTTGACCACGAGTGATTGAGGCGACGGATGAAGGAAGAAACTGGTTAGCAACTGAGGTAGTGTAAAGTTGTTAGGCTCGTATGCATATTTCAAGAAGTGCAAATAACGCCGGGCGCGAAGAAGTATTCCCGAGCTTCGATGTGATATATTAATTGCAACATGCAGCGAGGTCAGCTTGAAGTCACCTCGTACCTACGTTGTGGCCCTGGGAAAAGAAATCAACACCTGATTCATTCTTCGACTTACGACATCTTTCCATACACTTTCATTTACCCAAGCCTTACTAGAGATAGATTGACGGAAACGACAAACGTGCGTGAATTCCAGCTCAAAGGGATCAAAGGATGAAACGGAGAAGCGGTGTAACGTGCTGGACTAATACGCCAAATCCTCTGCTCGAACCCGTTGCCAATTGGAACGTGACCTTGAGAGTGTGAGAACCGAACGTCCTTTCAGATAACGGCGAGGGATTCCGAATTTGAGGTTCCGGTCTCTCAACGTATATATGTAGAGAGGGCTTCTTGACCCATGCTCTCACAACCATTGCCCCTTTCCACTTCATATCCATAACCCACCAAAACAGATTTCACAATGCCTTTTGCTTCACTGGCCGAAGATCTTTTCAAAGGTCGTACCCCTTCACTCGCCAGCGCTTTTCGCGGTCTCTCATTTCCCCATACTGCCCGCCCTCATTCATTCGCCAGCACCGTCCACCCCGACTCACTTCTCACCCATGATCAACCGGGAGGCTCGACACCCACACAGACTGCCTCCTTCACTCGACGAGCCTCACCTCTCCCCGTCTCGGGGGCAGAGACCACTAAATCCCAGGGTCCGCAGATGAGCCTTGGGCTCGATGGCTGCGACCTCGACCCAAGCACCGGATACAGAGACGAGAGGCCTATTAAAGAAGGCCCGAGCATCTTTGAGACCATTTGGTCCATGGTCGACGCCGCCGCCGTCCCGCAAGACGCAACGGTGAAGGGGGCTCGTGAGGTTGTGACATCCTTCAATGGCTAATGGTTTGGGGGTGAAAGAAGTAGAGAGTCCAAGCGGACGTGTCAAAAGAAAACAGGTTGGGGCGGGTGGTACTTTTAGCCTAGTATGCATGTCTTACAGGCTCAACTGAATAGTGGGTGATCCACTCTCAGGTGGATCGACCCTACAGCCTGGCAGCCCATTTCTGTCATTGGGGTGGTCACTGGCGGGAGTAAAGACAAAGGTCTACCCAGCGAAGCCTCCGTGGCAGCTTGAGATGGTGATGAACGATCTCAAGTACCGATGGGCACTACAAAGAACCTTCAGCAGGTATCAGCAAAAGTCATCACCCAAGTTCGTGCTGCTGCTCTGACCCCCCGAAGGCTACATCCTTTTTCCAACCCAAACGCCAAGGGCGATCCTACCTTTCATTGGTCCTGTGATGACAGGTGAGCCTCCTTATCCTTCCTACTCGGTGTCGCATGAAGCTGCGGTAACCCCCTGGACAGTTTTTTCTTGTACTTCCTTTATTACGCATACACATTTCCGCACATTCAGCCACTTCCACACCCTCACAGCTCCTCGCTCCCACTCTCACGCTTCATTACCTTGTCCCGTACACCGCTACCACATATTCCAAGATAAACATGCCGGCCAGCAACTACTCGGTAAAGGGCTTGGTTTCAGCAGTACGCTCCACGATCTCAGGGGTGTTTCCACCCACCAGCGACCACCATGCCGTGGAAATGACCTCGGGGTCTCTTGCAGCAGACGACCTGCCAACAAGTTTCAACAGGCAGGACGACATGGGATCTGGGCGCTTTGCAAACAAGGAGATGTCCGCAGCGCTCAGCTCCAATTCGAACGTGGTTCCCCATTCTCTGCTGCGCCCTCTCCTTCCAAACCCTCGACTACCGGTAGGATTTGGTTCAGACCAGCACCGCCCACAGAGCCCGAAGATCCAGACCTTGAGGCTGATCCCGAACCTGAATTTGGGGAGAAGAGAGTAGAATTGGAGGAGAATAAAAGAAAAGCGCCGGAAGATCTCGTGTGACCGCTAGAGGAGTGGGGCGGGGCGCATGGGGGCGGGAAAGTCTGTAGTGGTCATTCGCTGTTCTCAGTACCCTGATTTTCCTTATCTGTCAACGTCTCTTGTATGATTGGCTGCGATGTGTAATGCTTGTGAGACTCTGGGCGACCGCGCGATGCACCCCCCTAGCAATGACCGCTGTTCGTGTGCTTACCACTGATGATTCAAGATTGAAAGGAATGAGCGTTTTATCACCCAGGAACCCACCGGCATTTTAAGATGACGACATCAATGACGTCGATTTTCTGTGCGTTCTAGAGTCTGTCACTCTTTTCGCAACCTTCCCTTCTCTTTACATACATACCATATACTGCTTGGCATACAGTATCACATTCAAATGTCAGGCAACGATGACCTCCCAGAGCTACCCCCAGCACCACCATCTCAGATGGTAGGTCAGGGGTATTCTGCTCATCACAAAATCCCAACGGTTCAGGGATACAAGGAAGATAAAGCGCGACAGGATGAGGAAGCGAAGGCATATTCTGCAATGATTGAGAAGAGGCAGAGGGAGGCCGAAGAGAGGATGGAGAAGATCGCTGCTGAGCAGAATGCGAAGGAGAGTGTAGCTCCTCAAAGTGGTGATGGGGAGTTGGAAGGTGATAAGCAAGAGACGAATGTACTCAAGAACCGAAAGGGTAGAAAAGACGAGCAAGCGAGTGGGGGTGCTACGGACGAGAAGTCAAGGATGATGGAGCAGATGAATTCGAACAAGGGTATGTCTGCCCGGAGATGTCAAGGAAGAAGTTAATCATTTAGAACGACCTACCGACCGATACAAGAAGGCTGATCACGGCTCCAGGCGAGTGAGGGATCCAATCACCGGTACCGAGATCATCGTCAAGGATGCCGACCCCAAGGGTACGTTTGCTAAATTACCTTGTCAATGTAGCTGACGATCAGACTTTGACTCCACCAAGCCCGCTACCCTCGGCAAGAATGTCCTACACCACCCATTCCCACCCGCTGCCCCCGCATCCATCGATGGTCTCCTCGGTCGATTGAAGCTTGTCCAATTCGCAATTGCCGGTGGAGTGTTTATGATCTGGATTTCTGTCGCATGGGGATCTGGAATCATGGCTTTCGCTTGGAGGTCGACTTTGTGTACTGTCATGGCTTTTGGTTTAATGACTGCCGTCAGTCTCGTCGAGAGGGGAATCGAAAAAGAAATCGAGAGGGTCAGGCAGGATTTGAGCAGGCAGAGGGGAGAGGCTTTCTCACCTCCAATGCCCGAGAGTGTTGAATGGCTTAATGGCTTGATCAAGCTTATCTGGGGTGTTGTCGATCCGTAAGTATCCCAGCCCCTGATTTTGGCACGAGCTGATGGCTAGATCGCTCTTCATCTCCATCACCGACATGGTCGAGGATATCATGCAGCAATCACTACCTGGATTCATCGATGCTATCCGGATCACCGATCTTGGGCAAGGTACCAACCCTCTTCGAATCACTCACATTCGAGCTCTGCCCGATCAACCTGGAGATGAAGGCTACCCCAAAACCAGCTGGATTGACCAAGGCAACGAAGGTGTTCACTCCGATGGTCCAACTGAAAAGGCAGCCGAGGAGGACCAAGCTGGAGATTATTACAACTTCGAGGTCGCCTTCAGTTACGCAGCCCTGCCCGGTCAAGGTGCCCACTTGCGAGCCAAGAACATTCATCTACTCATCGAGTTCTTTATCGGCATGTTTGATTGGCTACATATCCCTATTCCCATCTGGATCCAGGTCGAGCAGATCTACGGTGTTGTCCGACTTCGTGTTCAATTCATCCCCGAAGCCCCATTCATCAGGAACGTCACTTTCGCCCTCTGCGGTGTCCCCGCCGTCGAGGTCTCTGCTATCCCCATGTCCAAACATCTCCCTAACGTTTTGGATCTACCATTCGTTTCCTCATTCGTCAAGATGGGTATCGCAGCCGGTACCGCCGAACTCGCCGTTCCTAAATCAATGACTATCAACATGCAGGAGATGCTCTCCGGAACTGCTGTTGGCGATACTCGAGCTATCGGTGTCTTCATTATTACCATTCACCATTGCGAGGGTCTTTCCGCTCAAGACAATAACGGCCTTTCGGACCCATATGTCGTTCTAGCTTATGCTAAATTCGGTAAACCCCTCTACTCGTCCAGGATCATTCTTGGTGATCTTAACCCCGTTTTCGAAGAGACGTGCGCCATCTTGGTCAGTATGGATGAAGTCAAATCTCAAGAAGATCTATCCGCGATGTTGTGGGACAGTGACAAGATGTCCGCCGAGTAAGTCATTCAACCATATGCGAGAACAACCGCTGATATCAGTGACCTCGTCGGGCGAGTCCAGATTCCCGTTTCCGAACTCATGAAGACCCCCAACAAGATGATTCGACGAGAAGACCGTCTACGAGGATTTGAAGATGCCAACGATATGCCTGGACGAATCGTATGGTCGATCGGATACTTCCAGAAAGCTCCTCTTAAGAAGGAACTCGAGCGAGCACCTACTGTCGAAGAGGCTAAAGCTGCTCCTCAGCCATCCAAGACTCCTACCGAAATGGAGATGATGCCTCATGACAATGCTCCTAACCCCGCCAAGAAGGATCTGCCCCCTCCTCCTCCGGATGTCGAGAAGACCAAGCCAGACCCAAAGTGGCCATCCGGTGTCTTATCTGTCATCCTCCACCAGGTAAGCTATGTTCTACCGAGAGAAGGGCCTAGCTAACAAGCAGGTCAACAACCTCGAACGACAGAATTTGAAGGGAGCGAGCGGAGAACGAGAAGGAGAAGCTGGTCAGGATACCGATGTCCCCTCTGAACAATCCGACAACTTGCCATCCGGTTATGGAGAATTCATCATCAACGACGAAATGGTCTACAAGACTCGGGTCAAGCAGTACTCTACCAACCCATACTTCGAGGCTGGCCACGAAATGTTTATCCGAGATTTCACAAACACTGTGGTTCGAGTTGTCATTCGAGACAGTCGATTGCGAGAGGCTGATCCTGTTATGGGTATTGTCAGCGTCAGGCTTAGTGAAGTCTTTGCCGAGGCTAGTTCCGTTACCCAGACTTATGCCATCACTGAAGGTGTTGGATTTGGAAAGTGAGTCAGAATCAACAACGAATTGATGAGGTACTGATGAATAGGGCCAACATTTCATTCGCTTTCCGAGGTGTCCAGACTTCCTTACCCCCCAATCTCCGAGGATGGGATACTGGAACTCTGGAAGTCAACCACGCTAGCTTCGAGGTCAACGCCGACTCTACTTCCGATTTCGAGGTCAAGCCATGCCGACTCAGGGTCGTCACCAACGAAAAGACCGAAGTCATGCAAAAGAAAGAAGCAACCGTCTCAGGCAATACAATCACCTGGGACCTCGAACAAGTCCGACTACCAATCTACCACCGATACCAAGGATCTGTCGTTTTCGATATCGGCAAGAACAGTAGCGCATTGTCAGCCATCGGTATCAAGGATGCTGCACCTGATGCTATTGCTGTCCTCTGGTTGCAGGATTTGAGGGATGATTTGGAGCAGGAAGTCAAGTTGCCTGTTGTCAGTGGTGAGAACTTGGAGAACTTGAGGCAGAATGCTATCAATGATCAGACTGCCAAGAACCACAACTTTAAGGTTATTGGATTCTTAACGACGAGGTTGAAGTTGGATTCCGGTTTGGATGAGGATCACGAGGTGAGTCTTCTTCCTCTCATTCAATAACATGAGCTGATGGTAGAAACTCCGATTGAGTCAATCACGACGACACGCTCTTGAAGCTTAGTAAGTCGCGTTATCATTGACATAGAATTGAGCTGACAAACAGCGATCACATTGAAGGAGAAGCCGAGATTGCCCGAAAGCAAGCAAGCTTTGATGACGATGGAGTCATTGAAAAGCACGAGCGAAAGGAGATTGACAAAGCCCACAAGCGACAACTTGAAGCTCGAGGACGAGGGCCGGCGCAGTTCAAGCCTTACAGGACTGCCAAGTGGATGAAGAGGGTAAGCTATTTGTCTTTCTTTAACAAGATTTGGCTAATGCAATAGGGTATCCAAGACCGAATTCCTATCGGTAAAGACAAGACTCGAGAGCGTAAGTGACCAGCTATAAACCCTCCAAAAAGCCATATCTGACAAACAGCAACTGTTCAGACCGAGGCGTAGGTGCAGGGTGAATCAGGATGGGGAGAGATATATATGGTTTTATAAAGCAATAGGTCCCTTAATCTATGAACATCATAACGATACATGCACGATAGGTACAACAATTGTCCACTTTTTCTTCTCTAATAATCATCGTCAACTTCCATCTCGTCCATTTGATTTTGTTGGGGAGCTTCCTGGTTCGCGGCCGAAGTGTAGCTAGGTTCAGGCGTATGATCCACAGGCGGTCTTCCATTCCCTAGATACTCCAACTCTCTTGCATTGAGCGGTTCGATTGTGCTGATCATCAGCTCAGGCCAACATATGAAGAAGGAAGAAGGGACTCACGTAAGAGGAGTATCCTTCACTTTCCTCCTAGGAGCAGCCTTCTTTCGTCCACATTTAGCAGGAGGTGCAGCTTCCGGTATCTCCGCAGGCGTCGTGACAGGTTTGCGGCCACCCCAGAAACTTCTCTGTTCGGGAATTGGGGGGACTTGTTGAGCTTCTAATAAGGCTTTCTTTTCGTCGATGCGACGACGGGTTTTGGCTATTTTGTATGCTATCAGGTTGTTTTCCTACTTATTAGTGCGGTACTCTGTTCCACTGCAGAGCTATAATTGGAGTATTAGGAGAGTTGGGGAGGAGTCAAGGGCGTACATCTTCTAGTTCGGTGATTACTGCTTTAATCGTCTTTACTTTTTCTACTAATCAGCATTTGGCCGTCTATGCGCGACTCACGATTGAATATGATATCATCATCCTGATTCACTGGAACGAATAATGCTTTGGGAGGTGGTGGGTATGCCATCGTTCGTTAATGAAACTGATAGAAGGTGAAGTATATAGGAGTGAGGTCGAGGGGGTGTAAAGGTGAAACGCCTTCCGACGGATTTGACCGACGACTCGAGTTCCATCCGGCTATCTATACACCTCGTATCATTACACCCATCATCCTATTGTTGACACCCTATACCCTATACAACACACAGCGACTCAGAATGCCATCATCAGGCAGTAAACCAAAGTACAATCATTCTCCAGAAGATGGGACAGTCTTGTACGACCAAGAGCGAACATTCTCGACCGACGTTGAGCTCGCGCCGCCCGATCTAGACGCGATCCTTAATAAGAAGCGGAAATGGCATCATCGCTTACTCAACTTCGAGTTGCCCAGGAAGTATCAGATGATCCTGACTGGGACAAGTATAGTATTGAGTGCAGTACAGGCGAATGGGGTATATTGTTGGCCTACTTAGTATGTCCCCCACCCCCACCCACATGTAGCTAACAGATAGTGGACCAGTCGTTATTCGGCAATTGGAATTGAATAGTGTCCAAGCGCAGACTATCGCTGTAGGGTGAGCTGATTCCGTCTAGATTATGTTAGGATGAGCTGATGAATAGCGGTATACTGGGAGTATACTTTCTCGCTGCCCCACTTGGGTCGCTTGTCGACAAGTACGGACCTAGAATGTGAGCTTCCCATCCTTTCATCTCCCACGAATAAGCTGACGATCAGGGGAAGCTTGGTAGCTGCGCTTCTGAGTGCAATCGGGTACCTCACATTTGCATTCCTCCTAGACTGCCCGGCAGATACACCGTATATACACCTCTACCTCACCGCATCATATTTCTGTGTCGGGGCAGCTACGGTCGGATCATACTTCGCATGTCTCACCACTGGTAGGCTGATCGATACACGCTATGCGACTAAGCTGATATCTAGCATCACTCTCCTTCCCCGCTTACCCGACTTTGTCGCTTTCAGTCCCCCTCTCACTCCTCGGTCTATCCTCCCTTGTCTTGTCGTCATTCTCAAACCTCGCTACCTTCCACACAGCAACCCGCGAACTGGACGCTCGGAAATTCATCATCTTTCTAGGTCTAATCTGTCCAGCGGTCAATTTAATTGGAGCACTCTTCATGCGTGTAGTCCCACCACCTACCATCCACTTACACGACATCGACGAGACGGAGGCTCCAATCAATCAATTGCTTCATCTAAGTGAACATACACCGCTTCTTATTGGTGGACCTGAATCTGGACGACAGGAGGCTGAGGACGAATTGAGGGGGAAAGATCATACATGGACTGCTATGGGGTTGATAAAGGATTGGGAGGGGTTCTGGTTTTACGGGATATTCCTAGCTCTTTGCATTGGGCCTGTAAGCTTCCTCCTTTCTCTTCGATTGAGGATAAGCTGATAGGTAGTCGGAAACGGTGATAGCATCCATTGGATCATTCTTGACATCCCTCTTACCTCCAACTACCTCATCCCTACCGCTACCGACATTCGACATTCTCTCCTTAAACCCCCTCTCAATCCTCTCAACAAAGACATCAGATGAAGAAGCTCTCAACCTCCGGAACAAACACGTTTTCATCCTCTCTTTGACTGGGACGATTGCAAGGCTCGCAACGGGTCTTTTGGCGGATTACCTAGCACCACCCTTAGTCGCTATCCCCGCCCCACCTTCAGACGATCCACACGCCCCTACTCACTTGTTTGTCAGGAAGAGGAAGTATAGGATGTCCAGGAGTGTGTTTGCTGCTCTCTGTGCTATACTTCTGGCAGCAGTATTCGGGTGGTGTTCAGGTTATCTGAGCACCGAGAGGGGATTGTGGGTACTTAGCGCAGGTACTGGAGGGCTTTATGGGGCTTTGTTCACTCTTTCTGTGGGTCTTTGCCTTTATCGATGTCACAGAAGACTGATGATGTAGCCCGCAATTGTCTCATCCCATTTCGGACCTACAAACTTCGGTCTAGCATGGGGAATGGTCTCGTACTTTGTAAGCTCTCTGACCCCTAGAAAGCAAGATCTAGCTGATGACCAGGCGGCCCTAGGCTCAGTGATATTCTCATATATCTACGCCTACCTCTCTGAAGCGATCGCTACAACCTCTTCGACTCCCGCTCAATGTTATGGCTCGGAATGCTTTAGCGGGACATTGAGGATTGCTGCAGTGTGTTGTGTCATTTCTGGTCTAGGGTTTGCATGGATTGGCAAGAGGTGGAAAGTATGATTGGGGGTTTGGTTGTTGTAACATCAGCATTGTCTTTATCGTGTCAATGTCTAGCATCGCATAATGTATAGTATCTATGATTGGAAGTACTGGCGCCTTCAACTAGTCTCGTTGACAAGTTCGCAACCTACAATCACTTTGTCAACCCCCTCTCTTTCTCCTCCTTCCACCCCTTTTTCTTCCACCCACTCAAATCTCCCGGCCAGAAATCTACAACACCCTCAACCTCCATCTCATGCGCTAGGATCACCATGATATTCTCCTCGGCGCTCATCCGTGTCATCTGCCCAATCGTATATGTCGCCACGGCCGGGTCGATTGCTAGAGAGACCTTCCCATCAATAACGGGGAGCGGGTTCCTCTTATCCTCTGATTCTGTTGGAACAGGGAGGTAGAGATCCTGAGAATGTGATGCATCGCCTCCTAGAAGGACGTCTATTGTTAGCTTGTAAAATTGAGGAATAGCTTACAAGTATCTGGGTTCGCCGTTACTCTAGCTAGAGCCATCAAGTGACCTGTCGTATGCTATTCATCAGCTCCTCTTTCTTCCGACGGGGCGTTACAATGAAGGAACTCACTCCTGGGGTATCAATCAACCAGAAACTCCCGTCCCCGAACCAATCTACTCCGTTCTCAAAACAACCGACCTCCTCCCATTTCCTCCCTCTCCCGGGTAATCCAACCTCAGAAACCTCCCCTTTCCACTGGGCATCACCCGCATTCGATGGCGCTGGGAGTTCTACAAATTCGTGTTTCCTGAGCCATTCTGCTGGCCATGCTGAATTTGGATCGTGTGGGTATCCTGGACCTATTGATTCCAATGAGTCTGGACCTAAGATTATAGGTTTGGGGTGTGGGAGGGTATCGAGGTCTCCGCTGGTGATTAGCTTGTTTCGGCCAAGGTGGGATGGGCTTACTAGTCTGACCGTCAGCTCATGTCCAGAGGGAAGGGTTAGATGGAGACTTACGATCAAAATGTTGGTGACTTAGCATTACACACTTGATCCTCTCCAAGTCGAAGTTTCCCCTCTCTTAATCGCTGAATAGGACCTTTCCCTCCATGTGGTATAAACTCCTTGAGCGGTCCATCTACCATAGTCCTAGCATCAGCTGCCTTCCCACTTCCATTCGCCAACTCCACGAGGACCAGATGGAGACCCACTTCGGTTCATTCTCCACATCAACCCTTAATCCCAAATCAAACATCCCAGCCCAATCTCCCTTTTCCACAAGAAAACTCCAACTGGGCGTGTCAATCATTTCACCTTCCTTAGCAGCTGGTGTGAACGCTATACGAGGTGCAGACATTGATGTAGTTGGGAGTATCGAAAGTTTGACAATATCATCAGAGGATGTCGAGTGGGGGAGTGGGGTGAATGGGTAGGTTGATAAGGGGAGGGGTTTGATTCGGGGGTCATCTTGCGTGTATTTCTCCGACATCTTGAAATGAAGAGTGTGAGTGTGCTAGTCAGTGCAAGAGTAACGAGGAGTAGACGGTGAGGTTGGCTATAATTTCCCTGGTAGATGTGCGTTGCCGGATGTCGACATTAGGTTAGACAACGTCATCGAATATTCCCAGCTTTCGTGAGACGCGGGGTATCCGGCCAACGCGTTGAAAAGGTGAAAACCACACCGACTGCCTCAAGCAAGGGTCTATCGATGTCATCATGCGTCACACCCAGACATTGAAAAGGCAAAAGGCAAGAAGCAAAAAGAAATGAACCACAACACCTAACAGGATTCGCAAGTGGTCCCCCACCTTGCTACTAACTGGGCGATATCCAGGTTGTCTGCGCAGATCGGACGGGATGCGGAATTTTCTAGATTCTATGGTCGTGGATGAAACTTTTTCAGAATCTTGGCTATATAACTCGTATCTAGCTACATTGCGTCGAAACGAGGGTCTACAGTCCCCTTTTCACCCCTCGGTGACGCAGAACAGCCATACATACCTGTCATATAAGATACGATCATTGTTCGGTTACGCTCCCGTCTTTCAGCTAAAAGACAAAGAGATATGATTGCCTTTCAACTCCTGTTGTTGACATCTCTCCTTCATGAATTTGATGGCTTATGCTATACATGTGGCTACAATTCGTTCCCTATCCGAAATACAAAGCCCTAGATATCCTTCCGCCTAGCCAGTCGACGAGCTACAATCTCTTCATACTCTTTCATTCCCCCAATCCTCTTCATCTTCCCTTTACTGACCATCACTGTATCGCCTGGTTCTCCATCGGGGTCTTCGTCCATTGCTTTACGCTCCACTACTACCGAGCTGAACCATCTGCCATATCAGCTCAGGTTCATCAAGACGGTGATCTGGCTGGAAGGTCGAGCTTGGTGAGGGATATGTCACTTACCGGTCGTGTGTGATTAGTAAGATCGCTCCTGACCAGGATCGTAATGCCCTCGCCAAAGCCCGGATGGAATACGCATCGAGATGAGTAGTGACCTCATCCAATACCCTACTCATCAGCTCATTCCCCAAACCCGACGATAGGACAAACAGTAATTGAGGTGGTTTGAACAATAACAAAGCAAGTGCCAACCTAACTTTCTGACCCCCAGAAAGTAATCCGATAGGAACATGACTCGCCGTCCTCCCTTGTAACCCTAAACCGCCCAGAAAACCCCTCGCAGTCTGCTCAGTCACTGTTTCGCCTAAAGATTCAAAGTGTTCCATAAAGTGCGCTAGCGGTGGGGAGGCGACGTTCAGGGATTCGACAATGTGTTGACTGAAGTAACCTATGCGCAAGGACGGATGAGATGTTACGGTACCATTAGAAGCCTTGAGGTCGGATGTGATGAGTTTCGCTAATGTAGACTTTCCTTGACCGTTCTAACTGTTAGGTCTGCCGGTCGAAATCGAGGATCACTTACAGATCCGACGATCGCGGTTCTACTACCCGGGAATATAGTCAAGGTCAATCCCTCCAAAATCACTTTCTTCCCATATCCCACCGAAACATTCTCCAGACTGATCAATACTCCTCCCCGGATCTCTGGTGGAGGAGGGATCTTCCACGCCAATTCCATCTCCGCCCGCTCAACGACAACATCCGCCCGACTTGTAAGGTGATATCCAGCCAGATCACGATTCAGCTTGAACCTAGTTCCCTTTGCTGATTTCTCGAGTCCCATTCGATCTTGTAATTTCTTCTCCCTTGATTTGACTGATCGCATACGAGCATCGTCACCAGTTGCTTTAGCCAGCTTCCGACCGTTTTGGATTGATGCTTCAATCTGTCATCAGCTTTACCCTCGTCGAGAGTGGACTTACATGTTCTCTCTTCTTATCCATTGCGGACACTACTTTTTCTTTATGTACCCTCTCCTCCGCTTCCACGGTCTGCATGGCAGTAGGTGTTCCATCGAAGTAATCAAGTCTCTGTTCCCGTAAACAAATTGTCTGTTCACTCAATCGATCCAGGAAGACTTGATCATGGGAGGTGATGACGAGGGTATTGTAATTCATCGATTCTTTGAGAAACTTCTCGAGCCATAGGATCGATTGGAGATCCTACATATTAGTGACGTCGATGAAAAGTCGTACCATGAAATTGCTCGGCTCATCCAAGATCAACAGATCCGTCTGAACGATCAAGGCCGTCGCTAAGCGACATCTTGATCGCCAGCCGCCTGATAGTGAGGTGAAAGGAGAAGACATCATCTCCTCCTTGAACCCCAGTCCACGTAATATTCGGATAGCTTCAGATTCGGCATTATCGCTTTCCAACTTCATCGTTAGCTTCCGCCGGGAATAAGAGGCCGTACAAGATCAAGAGTGACTTGGACCTCTGACAACATCTCAGCAGCTCTTAGATGAACATCATCCTCCACGGTCAACTTGGTCAACCTTAAATCAGCTTGGAATCGTATTTGACAGGAATCGAAGCTTACTTGGCTTCTGCTGCCTCCAATTCCTTTTCAGCTTTGATCTCATCAGATCTAGCTTCCCAGCCCCTAGCCCCTGATCTCAATAATGCCATTCTCCTAGCTTCTTCCAATTCCTCATTCTTCCTCTCCAACATCAATTTATCCATCAATCCCTGGGCTCGAGTTGGTTCTGCATCGATGATCTCTTCCAGGACTATCATCAGCACTCCTCTTACTCTAGCAGGGCTCGACAGGCCTACCGGCTCTTTCTTTCAAGCCTTTTCTCCGCTCTACATGCCCGTCCAGTACTCGCTGTAGGGCGGTCTGGGCACCAGCTGCTTCCTTCTTCTCTTTATCAGGAGCAGGCTCAGTGTCGACCTGTGACACTATATGGATTCTCAGTGAAGGTGGGATTCCGGGTATGAGCCGATCAGCTAAAGCTTGGAGGACCGTTGATTTTCCACATCCATTCCTGTCATCAGTCTGTTTTCCACTTATCCCTATCTTCTTCTACCGAGTATAGCTTAAATTTATGGAGGAAGAGACCCACCTGCCAATTAATACATATCTCACCCCTCCCTTCAACCTGATCCTACCATCTATCAAGATCTCCCTCTCGCCAATAGCGATATTAACGTCATTGAGATCTACCTCCGAGGCATCACCCTGAACGAGTGGGTTGAAACGAGTTTGTCGTGATGTAGCTACAATTCTGCTTGTCATGCTCTGCTATGTCGTTCGATGCTTGATGCCAAAGCAGTATTTGTATGCATCGTCAGAGTGGGGTAGAGTAGATTGAGTCGGTCGGAACCGTTAGATCAGATTGCCATACACGGATCCGAGTGACCGAAGACTCGCCGATCAGCTGATCCGGAGAAAGCGGCCGCACTAGAGGTCGGACAGCCAGGCATCCTACAATGGTCGCATCATCGTGACTGTAAAGATCTTCCAAATGATCTTCCAAACAGGCACTTCACCATCTCAAGACTGCATCTCGTCGAGGAATCCTTGAGACATTGATGATCGCGAAGTCAAAGTTGTGATTTCCGTAGAGGTGATGAAACGCATCTGGAACAGGATTACTGACTCCAGAGTCGAGCACTCCGAAACCCGCTCCATGGATGAAAGGGCATGGTCAGAGAATGTGATCCTCAAAAGACCCAATGGCATTGTAAAGTCGTGAGCCGGTGGACGGCAAGACCCAGGCTGGTCGGCTCTTCTGTTCCTCAACGACATCCTGCGATGGAAAGGAGTAGCGATCATTGAGGTCGGAGTGCACAGTATCAGACCACCCGCGATGCCAATATCGATTACCCACCGTGCAACAGTGTGAGTAATTGACAGACTGAAGAGAAAATGTTGAGACTTGTCGGACGCGGTTCGCATTCCGGTTCCGCCTCCACATGAGTGACGTCCTCCGCATCAAGCCTTTCTCACATTTCCACCCTTGCCTGTTTCAATATCAACGATCATTCATACAGAAGTAGTAGACGAGGATGATCCCAATCGTCCGTAGAGCTCCCCAGTTTGGGTCTCTGACGTACCGACGTTGGGCTTCGAGCCGGTCTACGGAAGTCACCGATCGAGAAACCGATCGGTCCCCGGCTCAACCTCGACAACCGCTCACTGGGTCGGCCAAGTTACTCGCAGAGGCACTAGAGGAAGAGGAAGCAATCAAGTCATCGCGTGCGGATCTCAAGCATACCCAGGGACCAATATGGGAAGGGGAGGAATCAACACATGACGCGGTTCTTAGGATGTTAATGGACGCGCATAAACCGCTTAGAACAGGGGAAGGGGTCAGGCATGATACGGCGGACAAGAAAATTAAAGCGATGGTCAAAGGGATGGATATGGAGCCCAGGCTAGCCAGTACGGATACGAGCCCGGGGGATATATCGGCAGCAACGACAGAAGAGGGACCCAACCCCCATCGAACAAACATCCCACCTCATCTACATCGACCCTGGCATTCGACGTATACTGGCGCTGACCAGTCTACCGATATACCACAAGTCAAATACGGGACATTCATCAAGCGGAAAGCAGACGGTGATTCCTTGACCAACATACTGGAATTACATCTACCTCCAGGGGCAGATGGGAAAATGAGGGCTAAAGTCAGGGATGCTCGGAGATCGAACAAAGCTACTCGGCGGTATGATCAGGCTAGGGAGGGCGCGATTGATTATCGTCTTGGACTCGGAACGGAAGGAGGTCAGCTCGTGGAATTTGAAGAGATGGATGATGACGACGAGACGTTCACCGGAAACAGGCAGGTCCGGGGGAACAGTGTGCTGGGAGCTGGAAAGGGCAATGCGAGTGGTATGAAGGCTTGGGGTGGACTGGTAGAGGATCGTATACAACGTGCTCGAGGTCAGTGATCGCTTATGCGCCAGTCCACAGGAAAGAAGCTGACAAACAGAGGCCGGATTCTTCAAGATCACAAAAGGCCACGGTAAACCACTCGTTCGTGATCCCGAAGCGGGTAATCCACATTTGGGTGAGTTCCTTGGAAAATGAGCGACTCTGTGAAGCTGATTGTCAGATACTGGTTCTCTCTTGATGAACCGAATCGTCAAGCGCCAAGGTGCTCTTCCTGCCTGGATAGAGCTGCAGAACAACCTCGATGCCGCCATCAACGCCTTCCGAAACACACTTCTCACTACATACACCACTCACCTAGTCCGAACTATCATTTCCACCAACACCCTCAATCCCCTGCCTCCAGCACATTCGATACCAGATCACGATGAAGCTTGGGAAGCTCGAGAGTTGAAGTTTCACGATGAGAACATTCGGCAAATCAACGACCTGACTCGTCGAATGAATGCTCAAGCCCCAAATGTCGCTCGGAGACCTTTGTTGGTCCGCGAGATGGAGTTGAACCGTGTTAGGGGTGCTCGTCTGAAGGAAAGTGTTTGGGATGAAGTTCAACGACGATCCGCCGAGGTCAGGGTGCAATCCTCCAATAGTGCTCCTTCTGGTGCCGTATTTTGGGAAGGCGACGGCTTTGCCTCTCTTCGGAATGCTACACGGCGATCACTTTCAACGATAGCGAGACCACTTACTGCGGTTATGGGCCGAAGCGGTGGTCAGCGGAACTCGTTCACTTCGGAACAAGCGGATCAAGCCGGCTCGTCTCGAGATTCGAATGGACCTAAGCCACTGCGAATCGCGATCGTCGTCGGACTAGGTCTTGCTGGTGTCGTATACCTACGTCGGCCGGTCCGTACCGAATCACTCGATTTCGCACCTCCACCTCCTGTCAAGGAGGAGCTTCCTACCGCTGAGCCAGCAAAATCTTTGGGTCCCATCGGCCTCGTCCAGTACTACATTATCGAACCAATATTCACATTCCTACGATTCTTCCACCTCATCATCCTGTTTGGTCCGGTCATCCTGACGTCACCCATGATCCTTATCGGTGGTCCTGATAAGCGACGAAAGCGTGATCGGCCATCTGGGGAGGAAGCAGAAGCTTGGGGAGCAGTCTGGTGGTACGGTTTCTTGGTCAATCAGATGGAACGGGCTGGACCCTCATTCATCAAGCTGGGACAATGGGCTGCTAGTCGAGCCGATTTATTCCCCGCCTCACTCTGCGACAAGATGTCGAAACTCCATTCCAACGGTGCTCCCCACTCAATACGGCATACACGCAAGGTCATTGAAGCGGCTTTCGAAATGCAGTTTGACCAGATCTTTGAACATTTCGAGGACGAACCCATCGGATGTGGAGCTATTGCTCAGGTTTACCGTGCCACTCTCAAGCCAGCGGCCATGGGCGGTGACCGCGACACCTCAACCTCTGTCGCTATCAAGGTTCTTCACCCTCGAGTCCGCAAAACCGTCCGACGAGATATCGCCATCATGTCCATCTTTGCC
Organism: Vishniacozyma victoriae; assembly: GCA_017654735.1. Taxonomy (NCBI): domain Eukaryota; kingdom Fungi; phylum Basidiomycota; class Tremellomycetes; order Tremellales; family Bulleribasidiaceae; genus Vishniacozyma; species Vishniacozyma victoriae. Next base: position 4,691,043 of record JADPYG010000088.1, read on the forward strand.
AATATCATCAATGTATTCCCGGGCATGAACTGGCTCTCGCTTCCAGAGGAGGTATCGGTCTTTGGAGAAATGATGAACTCTCAACTCGATTTACGTGTCGAGGCAGCCAACTTGGAACGATTTGAAAGGAACTTCAAGGGAAGAGGACATCAGGTTACATATCCCAGACCTATCAAACTAGGTGGTGATCGAGAAGAAACTCAGGATGTCTTGATGGAGGAATTTGAGGATGCTCTACCTCTCAAGCACTTCTTGAGGAATGGCGGCGGACCATATGACGATCGCATCGCCAACATCGGTCTTGACGCTTTCTTGGTGAGTGCATCCGGGTCTTGGTATGGAATGTATGCTGATTCGTAGCTCATGCTACTACTCGACAACTGGACTCACGGCGATCTGCATCCGTACGTCATTCTTTGTGGACCTCACTGACGATCAGTGGAAACATCATGGTCCGATTCTACAAGCCAACCTCATCCGATTTCCTCAGCCCTTGGATCAAGAAACTAGCTGGAAAGGAAGAAAAGGTCGAGACCACCTTCATTCCACATTCATCTGCCGCTGCCGATGACCTTGTCCATGAGCTATCTGCTATCGCACACGACAAGGAGAAATGGCTCGATAGACTGGAGGAATTGGCCGAACAAGGCTACGCACCTCAACTCGTCTTTATTGATGCTGGATTAGTCACTTCGCTCAACGACAAGAATAGACGCGATTTCCTCGATCTCTTCCGAGCTGTCGCCGAATTCGATGGTTACAAAGCCGGTAAATTGATGGTTGAGCGATGCCATACACCCGAACATGTCATCGATGAAGAGACATTCGCTTTAAAGATCCAACATCTAGTTCTAAGCGTGAAGTCAAAGACGTTCTCGCTTGCCAAGATTAAAATTTCCGATATTCTCACGGATGTCCTCAATGCCGTCCGAACACATCACGTCAAATTGGAAGGTGATTTCGTCAATACCGTCATTTCCATCCTTTTACTAGAAGGGATCGGCAGACAGCTTGACCCGAATATGGATTTGTTCAAATCTGCTCTACCTATTTTACGTCAACTCGGTCGTCAGATGGGTACCCGGGAAGCCATTTCCGCGGTTCCCAAGGGTAATATCTGGGCAATGGCCAAGTTGTGGGTATGGGCGGAAGCTCGTGAGGTCGTAGGTGAAGCTTCGGCCGTCGACCAGTGGATCAAAGTAAGTCATCTTGAGTAGACGAGGGTGTATGTGCTGACTGTACAGTATGATCGTTTGTTCCCGGCAATCTAGAATTGTGTAACAACATAGAAATATACATGGTGTTGTATGCATAGCTACTCATTACGTCGTTACCCTAGCTTCCACTACCACTCGACTGGCCCTTCCCAAACGCCCTATTAATCGCTCGTACAGGACTCAGCCTAGATGTACCAGGATTCATATCCCATTTTGTCCCTTGAATCTTCTCGCCCGTTGTCTGAGCCTTTCGATCTTGATAACCTGAACGAAGAATTCGAGTGACTGCATCGTATGAAATACCATATCGCTGCGAGAGAGCCTCTCGGTTAAACGTCTCCGGGTCGTTGGTATGTAGAGCTCGGAGGCCGGCCATGGCTTGGAATGTAAGTTTCTTGATTGGTGCCCATGGTTCGTTCGGTTCGGGCTGAGACGTTGCGTATCTGGTGATACCACCGGCGTGCATTGATCTATGATCGGGTCGTCCGGCAGTCCAATGCTTTCCGCTAGAGCGGTCTAGCTTGTTTGGCTCCCTTCCAAGTCTCCCATTATCAAATCTCCTTGATCCCTCATCCCTCATTCTAGATGGCCCGCCGCTGTTAGATCCGCCCTTATAATCCATCCTTCCATCTCCTGCCCTTTCCCGTAGGTCTGCTCCCCTGCTACCACGCCCTTCGTTACCGAAACTGCCAGGTTGTGCTCTTTGAAACTTATCCCTGCCAGACTCGGTTCCCTGGAAGCGTTCCCCACTTCTGAATGGTCGCCTGTCGAAATCTTCCCCAGGTCCGTAATCTCTAGTCGCAAGGTATGTTGACTTCGGCACCTCCCCTAAGCCTCCTCCATTCGGTTTCTTCATTCCAAATCCGACCTTCATTCCAGGTCCATCCTTCTTTCCAAATTTCCCCGATCCTCCGGTCCTCTCCAACCCGGCGTATCGCAAGCCCTCGTCCCTGTTCGGGCTACCAAACCTAGATCCTGATGTATTGCCGGCTCTCGGGTCTCTGCGGAATGGCGAGTTCCTGAAATCGCCCTCGGAGACATCGATTGTCGCCTCTCGGCGTCGTGGTCTGCCAGATCTGTCAATCTCGGGTTTGGGCATGTCATAAGTTTCTTGACATCGGAGAACGGCGTTTATTGGGGTCGAAGCGAACATCCTGCGACCGTATAGATTGCGTGTGTGCGAGAACAAGCATCGTAGACAGTTGCTGGTCGGTCGAGCCATGTCGGTATGTTAATTAGTGACGGAGTAGCCAAAATCTGGATTCCAGCAGAAGTTAATTCAGCCTACCACCTTACGTAATGCCCACCCCACCTCCCCTTGGCTGTCATGATCCGTCTATGTGGTCGTTACCTTGACTACACCTGCTAGACCATGGACAGAAGAGTAGCAGAGCTACATGCATCGGCGGTAAGCTCGTAACCACCATCCTTCCCAGATCAAAGCTGAACATCGCAGCTTTCTCCGCCGGAGTACAAGGCCTTCGGATCATACCTACAAGCCTTGACTGGACGTTCATCCGTGACTCCCTCGTCTATCAAGCCAGACACGAAATTTACGAGGAACGAGCTCCGTCTTGTAGCTCAAGAGAAGATTGGAGTCAGCGCAGAGACTTGCTATAGGGTGAGTGATATGGCTAGACGAGACTGACGGTCAGGTCACCGAGGCTATCAGTCCGGGTAGACAGGACCTCACAGTCGGCCAGATCCTGGCATGCTTTAGGCTTATAGGGCATGCTCGAACCGCTATGAATCGGCCCAAGACTTCTGCTATCAGTCCACCTGTGGACTTGGCATTGTTGTTTGTGCCATGTAAGCTATGTATTGCAAAGGCGACGAGGCAAAAGCTGACATTTGTAGGCACACCAATTGAAAATACTCCGGCTCCACCTGTCAAGGTTCCTCCTCCAGTACCTTCGCGAGCTCGGAAGACCTCCGCCAACCTCACTACAACCCAGAAGCCGGTCAAAAAAGAAGAGGAACCATTGACAACGGAAACACCGGTCCAAGGATCTGCAAGTCGACAATCCCTTCCAGCTCGTTTCCCCACCAATACAAATCCATTCTACGGTGATTTACGCCGAGCCAGCCCAGAAAAGAAGCCTCGGTCCAAGTCCGTCGCATTTGACGCGTCCGACTCCAGCTCGGATTCCGACTCTGATGAGACTAGCGTTCCCCCTAAAGTCGAAGATCTCACACATTCAACGAGTAATCCGTTCCGACAGCGAAAGGTCTCTGTACCTACCATCATTGCTCGCCCTCCTCCGGTACCACCTAGGAAGTCGACCGCATCTGGAGATTCACCCAGACGAAACAACAGGGTGCCATCCGTATCGTCTGTTACGAGTTTGATATCGAACAATACCTCCGGCCCCCGAGCATCAGCATTGATCCAATCATCCCTTTCAGCCGCGGCAGCTCAATCGTCCTCGTCGCGCAAGACTGGATCAAGCTTGCACGTTATCCAGCAGTCAACTGGTGGAAGCAACACCGGTTCGATCAAACCTACCCGGACCACAAGTTCCAGTCGAAACGCCGACCTGATCAAGAGAGTCACGGAAGCAGTCAAAGAGTCGGAGGAAGAAACTCCTCAGCCTCCTCCTCGCCGAACTACTTCGTCAAAATCGAAATCTCGTATACATCAACTTGCCAAGCCTTTCCTTGACGCAGACCCAGATTTGATACCTTGGACATGCGTCGACTTGGTACAAGGTATCAGTGGGGAACGACCATATGCGATGGTCATCCTAAACCAACCGATTACAAGGAAAGATGTCTTCCTTCGGGCCTGGTCTGCAGGTAAGCCCTCCGAATCAACTCAAGTGGTCACACTCATGACCAGCTACACTGCGCTTGTGTGCTGATGGCGGGGCCAACAGGTTGTATGATCTCTTCAATTCGGAGCAGAGACAGAAGTATGTACCTACGATGTCGTCACAGTACTGATATTCTAGCTATCTACCTACACTAATTAAAGGTGACTTGGACTCACTCAGATCCGATGTCCAAGAGTACTATGCATCAAAGGTAAGTTTTTCCTCTGAAATGCAGGCTAACAACCAGGGCGTGTCTGTCCTCCATGACGGCAGCGAGTACTCGACAGATTTGCAGAAATGTATAGAAGAAATCGAATCAGCAGAACAGAAAGATGGTGTCGAGGTATGTTTGGATACACAGATTGCAATGATAGACTGACGGATAGTATGATTTATTACTTATGGGCGGACTTTCTGGGCGAGTGGATCAGACCGTCCACGTCATGTCACTTTTGCACAAACTCCGGAAGACTCGACCGAGAAGCTTCATCCTCAGCTCCGAGAGTCTTGCATGGGTCCTTGACGAGGTGAGTTTTCTTGCTCTCATCCTCTCGCTCATCTCTGACCACTAGGGATCACACGTGATCGAGATAGATCACTCCACAATGGGTCAGACATGTGGTATTCTACCAGTCGGAATTGATAGTGCTTTCGTCAAGACTGAGGGATTAAAGTGGAATCTGGGTACGCCCAAACCACGTCAACAACACTTCGGCTGACTCGTAGACTGGGACACATCCTTTGATGGCGACGTCTCAAGTTCGAACCATCTACTCCCCTCTGAACCCCTCGTTCACCTTAAAACGAATAGACCAGTCTTATGGTGTATCGAAATCAAGCCCAATCTTCCTACTCTATTATCCCAACGTCAAGCTCCAATAAATCGTACAGCCTCGACATCACGACCCAAATCGATCGAGATCCCAAAGGGTATTCGAGACTTAAGTATAGGTATGGCGAAAGCAGCCGAGGGGGTGGGGAGGGAATTGGAGAAATTAGCTGCTCGCGATACTCGCTCACCCGTGGCTCAGACGAGCGAGGAGAACGGAGGATTACTTGATCGTGAAGAGACACCACCGAGGTCAACCGATAAATTGAGGGAGGAAGCTGGCTGGTCCAAATTAGATTGATACAGTACATGCATTCTGTGCCTCACTACTTCTGGATCTACTTGACTTTGTCGATAAACTCGTTGATATCCTCCCAGAAGTCCTCTGGAACTTCCAAAGCAGCGAAATGACCTCCCTATCCAGTCAGCTTCGAGTCACGCCGCTCAGGGGGAAGTACTAACCCTTTCGTGCCTCTTTGACCAGACCAAGTCTGCATCTCCACTATTCTTGACCCATGAGATGGGGGTAGGGAGCAACTCATTGACAAAATGACTGTATCCAGCTGGTTTGCTTGTCTTACCAGGTTTATTGTTACCCCTCGTAATAGCCGATTTACCATTACTTGTTCGATAATGATACAACCCAGTAGGGTAAGACTTTGTAATCCAATAAAGGGTGACATTTGCGAGAATGAGGTCGAGAGAAGGGGTAGTAGTATCATGTGACCAGACTAACATCTTTTCTCCTATCCATGCAAGGAGGGAGACGGGGTTACTGGAGACGACTATGGCGATTGTGCTAGTTTTAGTGGCGTGTTCGTGATTATAGGCGAATCCCCATTTCCTATTATCCTCAATACGATCAATGGACTCCTGATCGGGACCATCGAATTTGGATCGGTCCTGGTCTTCTTCGGAGGGATTTGTGATCCACATATTTAGATGAATTGCTACCTATCAGTTGGAGCTTCGGGATGAATGGGAAGGGTGTACCTTTGCAAGAGTCAAACTCGGCGAGATACCTCGATACTGCACTTCCCACGTCTCCACCTTGAGCGATATAGCCTTTGAGGCCAAGGCCCTCCATTAACGAATTGAAGATAGGAGCATTATCCCTAGTCGTAAATTCCTTGTCGAGTGGTGGGGCGGATGAGTATCCGTATCCGATAAGTGAAGGGACGATCAGGTTAACAGGTAGTGTTTCCGGAGTATACTTTCTGGACAAGTACTCCGTGAGAGGGAGGAACTCGAGGAAAGATCCTGGAGAGAGTTAGCTGGAACGAAGGTATTGAAGGAAGGACTCACCTGGCCAACCGTGAGTCATGATGATCGATTGGGCATGTTTCTTCTCTGAGAACAGACCCATAAAGTGGACCGTATGGGTGTTTCCATCATGTGCAATCTCAGCGGTGTAGTTGGCAAAGTTATTGATCCTCTTTTCAATTGATCGCCTACAATCAGCTCACGTCCACAATGGCGTTGTTTTACAATACGTACCAGTCGAACTTCCCCGTCCAGAGGGCTATAGCCTCCTTGATCCAATCCTTCTTCACCCCCAAGTCTTCGCCGTCCTTCTCTGCATTCCCAAGAGTCTCGTATGTATCCCTAATCTCGGGTGTATCTTGAATTCTGCGCTTCAAATCCTCAAGAACAGAGTCGGAGATGTTGGCGGTGAATTCCTTGAGTGGGATGGTAGGTTCATTTGGGAGCTTCTGGAATGGCTTCGACATCGTTCTTGCTTGACTATGTGATGGGACAGGAAGAGGATACTGTACCCGGCATCCCGGGGTGATTTCAAGCTGAATCAGCTGGATAAGTTACATCATCTACGCGTCATCGCACGTGACGGGTGGGGGATAGTTTCATGCTGTCTGATGGTAGATGATATATATGTATACAACGAAGTCCTGCGAGTCCTATGGTAAAGGTTTATACAACATGCTACGTCCTAAGTTCTACAGGCGGAGGTATCACGGGAATAGCGTTCAATTCAAACGCAACAGCCTGGAAAGCTTTCACCAGCTCATCATCCAGTTTTCCTCCTTCTCCACCACCAGCCACTGTAGGTAACATACAGCTCCATGGATCATCCCATGACCACCCTTCTGGTTCTTCAACACCCGCCTCGAATCCAAGTCCAGCCCCGGTTCCGGCAGAGGCCGAACCTGACCCAAATCCGAAACCTGTCGATGGAGCCGATCCGAAACCTGATTGACCGAAAGCTGATGATGACTCAAATGCCCCACCTGATGTAGGTGGCTTAGCTGCTGCGAATCCGAATGCTAAGCCCGAGGCGGCGGACGTTGATGAAGTGGAACCAGCGGTGGCAGTCGTAGATCCAAAGGGTGACGCAGCAGCAGGTTGACCGAAACCGCCGAACCCGCCTGTCGCTGTCGTTGGAGCAGGCTGGCCGAAGGGATTGGAAGCGGGTGTTGCTGTAGATCCGAACGCGGAAGTCTGTGCCGGCTTTGACGGCTGGCCGAATGCTGACTGACCGAATCCGGCTCCTGGAGCTGGTGTAGTTGTTGATCCGAATGCTGGCTTGGCCGTAGATGTCGCCCCGAATCCTGAAGCCTGAGGTGGTGCGGACCCGAATGCTCCTGATGTTGGTGTAGATCCGAATGCGGCAGGTTTACTCGGTTGTCCGAAAGCCGATTGTCCAAAACCAGATGCTGGTGGTGTAGCGTTTACGCCACCAAAGGGTGAGGATGAAGCGGGTTTCGTAGCGTTCGCGCCGCCAAATGCAGAAGCGGCAGGCTGAGTAGCGTTAGCACCGCCGAATGGTGACGATGCGGGCTGTGCAGCTCCGAAAGGCGATGAGGCGGGTTTGATCGCGTTGACACCGCCAAAAGGTGATGCAGATGGCGCTGCTGAGAAGCCATTTCCAGGTGATTTCGATCCGAATGCTCCAGAAGCTGCGGGGGCGCCAAATGCACCTCCAGTGGCAGGCTTGGCTCCAAATCCTGATGATCCGAATGCCGGCGCTGCTGTGGTACTAGCTCCGAAAGTAGATGATCCGAATCCACCTGCTGCCGCTGCTGGTTTCTGACCGAAAGCCGATTGTCCAAATCCACTACCTGGTGGTGGTTGCGTAGTCGACGTAGCCCCAAAACCACCAGATGCGGTTCCGAACGCTTTAGGCGCTGTAGGCGTTGTTGAGGCTCCAAACGCTTTCGGGCCGGTTGGTGTTGACCCAAAGCCTGAAGATCCAAATGCCCCTCCTCCTGCTGGTTTCTGGCCGAATGCTGATTGACCGAATCCCCCACTAGCTCCTGCTCCTTGTGTCTGTCCGAACGATGTTGACCTCGCGTTACCGCCAAATCCTGTGGCAACCGGGCCCGCATTCGAGCTGGATTGACCTAGGACCGCTGCTTCGGAGAATGAATCAGGTCGAGGTCCACCTATTTCGCTTCCTGGTGGATATCGGGCATCGTGCAGCTTTTCAGCGAGAGAGTTGCTCATCTTCAAATTTGAGAGCGCTTGATTTATCGTACTCAGGGCTTGTTGTTGTAATCGTTGTTCCTCTGCGACCTACTGAGTCAGGTATGATTCTTTTCGGGAAAGGGGTACTGACGTATTGCTGCGGCTGACCGGCTTTGAGAGCCTGCACACTCTTCCACCTCAACTCCTCTGGACTCAATTCATCTCCAAAGAATAAACATGGTTCGTATTTCGCTGCTCCAAATGATGATATGATCCATTTTGGTCTCTCAAGACGTAATTCCGTTTCTATCGTCTGTTCACTACTTTATCAGCTTATCCCTCCTCTCCGACGGGTGACATACTTGAATTGATACTTCAGAGAGCCTTTGTTGACGCTAGCTAGTCGACCTCCGGCTCCTCCTATCATCAGTCATGAATGGGAAAATGTACATACGGTTGTTGTTCGTATGGGCAAATCGACAATTGTTGCCATATCGACAGTACCTGAAACCTCGTCAGCATTGAGAGCATCGTGTGACTGTTCACCTACCCATTCTTGAAATCTCTACACTCTTGCGCCGACATGCCTGGTAGTGCTTCGTGCTGTATAGGAGTATCACCGTTATTGATTGCAATTCAAGGTGATCAGTGATAGGCGCGCGCTACAGGACCCATTCTGGCTCAGGCGCGTCGGAGATCGAGTCAACTCCGCTGGGGTAGGAAAGAGAAGGATTGATCTCATCATCTGGGTATACATGCAAGTGACCGGATGCGAGGCGCGGACAGACTGTCCAGATTAACTGGGTAGTATGTGATCAAAGGCCTTCACGGCGTTCAACCAGTTTGGGTGATATCGCAGAAGTGACGATTGCCGAGTGCTCGGTGATCATGACCGTGATGACTCGTCTCCCCGGTCTTGTAAGACGGTGGTCTCCCGGTAACCAGATTGCATATCCCATGACCCTCGAAGCGACGCGTATCATTTGCGCCCGATGCACGCTTGACGCTTGGCAAGCGTTCCATCGTACCATCCCAAAATACGAATTTTGACCCCTTTCTCGTAATGGAACACCGCTACCGCCGGTGCCCAGAATACCAAGACATCGGACCATCGAGGTCTCTGTTCTCCGCAACGAGGGGTCTAGGCACTTGACCCTCCTCTTCAGGAGACGACACTCGCTTGCTTCCAGGAAAGTTGGATAGACGTGAGGCACCCGCAATTCACTCTTTCAGGGTCAACAAAGGCGTTACCGGCGGCAGTTGACCATCACCATTTTGGGTCATTGATGCCCAATGCATGCTTGGGTGACCAATCGGCCCGGGTCGTGAGAAGGAAGACACCCCCTCGGGGATGCTATGATGTGCGTGACCGAGTCCACACCACGTAACAACGAATTACGCAGCTTCGAAAGAAAGATGCAACGGACTTGATGCGGAAAGCAGCTGGAAGAGAAGAAGCAAAAAGGTTTCAGGGGCTGACGTCACCTGAATCTTGCACATCGGGGCTTCGCCGAATTCGTCAATAAACAAGTGCGCTTGGAGCTTCGACTTGGTAGCCATGCTATCTTTCTCCAACATTGTGCAGCGACCTTAGAGGCGCAGACACTGCAGAGACTGACCAAGAGCTTGCTGGGTCTAGGTAGCATCGTGCCATGTCGAGCTGTGTGCTTCTCGGTCAAAGGCTCGCCGAAGACGTCCCAAAACTTTGTTTCGGAGAATAAGCGAAAAGTAATCGGCTATGATGTAAGGGGAAAAAAGACAACGTAAGTCTACAAATAGCATGAAGTCTCCTTGGCTCCCCCATTTTACCCCTTGTTGGGATCCAGCCCGCTCCCGGCCGTTCATTTACCGCAGCCACCACAGCCTTTCCGCGTCATCTAAGCGACAGCCTGTCTCCCAAATCGTCGACGAAAGCCCCACGTCATTTATCGCTCATCCACCATCTCCCGCTTCAGCTCCTTTTTGCCCCCTGATCCCCTCGTTCCTCGGCTAAGCATCCCTGATTGAGCTTTGTTGCATATATAACTACCTACCCAGGTCTTGTGATCCTAATTCTCTTGTTCGCAAACAACGACAATTAGTTCTCTTTGAACGTTTACCTCTACTTCATTTCAACTAGTCAACAACAATGGGTGGTGGTGCTGTCGCTTCTGGCGATTTCGATGCTGTAGTCGCTGGTCATGATCAACAAGGATGGCGAGGTTTGATCAACAACAAGAAGGCTTTGGGTTTGGCTACCTTCGCTTCCCTCGGTGGTGTTCTTTACGGGTACAACCAGGGTGTGTTCGGTCAAGTTCAGGTCATGGAGGAGTTTGTTTGTCGATACGCCGATACTGTGAGCATTTCACGTCAGCTCGGCTCATGATCTGGACACTGACATAACAGCTCGGACCACTGCAACAGAATGGTGTCAAGAAGGGAATGTTAACTGCTATCCTTGGTGAGTCTGCTTAATAAGGAGTTCACGAGAGCTGAACAATCAGAACTTGCTGCTGCTGTTGGTGCCCTCATGGCTGGTCCTATCTCGGACATCTACTCACGAAAATACTCGATTTCCGGATGGACCGTCGTCTTCATTCTCGGTGTCGCCATCCAGACTGGCGCCAATTTCAATGTTGCTACTATGTACGCTGGTCGATGGTTCGCCGGTATGGGAGTCGGAGCTCTTTCGATGTTGGTCCCTATGTACAATGCCGAGCTCGCTCCTCCAGGAATTCGAGGTTCTCTGGTCGCCTTGCAACAACTGGCTATCACGTTCGGTATCCTTGTCTCGTACTGGATCGCCTACGGCACCAACTGTACGTTAATTCAGAGTTTGGCATGTGTTGTCACTGATTACCAGACATCGGCGGCGTTACTTTCGACTGCAACACTGGAACCGGGCAGAGCACTGCTGCGTGGCGGGTTCCCTTGGGTCTCCAAATCGTTCCCGCGATCTTGCTGCTCGTCGGTGCTATCTTCCTTCCCTACTCTCCTCGATGGTTGATGCTTCGAGGTGAGTCTCGAGTCGGCAACACAAGCGGTCCACTGACATGGTAGGACGAGAGGAAGAATGCCTCGAAACTCTCGCCAAACTACGTGGACGAGGAGCCGATGCCCCTGACATCCAATTCGAATTCCGAGCTCTCCAGGCTGAGCGACTTGTGGAGCGAGAAGCAGCCAAGGAGCGATACGGTATGAACGATGTCACCTTCAAGGTGTCTCTATGGGAATACAAGCGACTTTTGACCACCAAGCCCCTTCTCCACCGACTCATGCTCGGAGCTGGTGCCCAGGCTCTCCAACAGTGGACAGGTATCAATGCAATCATCTACTACGCACCTACGATCTTCGGCCAAATTGGTCTGGAGGGCCCAACCATCGGTCTGCTCGCTACTGGTGTCGTTGGTATTGTCAACTTCCTCTTCACGATCCCTGCCGTACTCTTTGTCGACAACTTTGGACGAAAACCTATGTTGGCAGGTGGAGAGGCTTTGATGGCCATTTGTCACGCCACAATCGCAGCCATCATTGCAGTCTACGGAGGACCTAATGAACGATTTAGTCGAGGATACAAGGCTGCCGGTAACGGTGCTGTCTTCATGGTCTACCTCTACATCTGTACGTTCGCCGTCACTTGGGGTCCTCTTGCTTGGGTCGTTTCTGCCGAAGTCTTCCCTCTGGATATGCGAGCCAAGGGAATGTCGATCTCATCTGCTGTCAAGTGAGTTTCATCCGCGACAGACCCTGATCAACGCTGATCTGGCTAGTTGGCTCATGAACTTTACAGTTGCCTTGACTACACCTGTCATGTTTGAAAACATCGGCTACGGCACTTACTTGGTTTTCATGGGATTCTGTATTATCGGATTCCTCTACTCGGTCTTCCTCCTCCCCGAACTCAAGGGTCTATCTCTAGAAGACGTCGATGCCATCTTCAACGACCAGTCCGGTGCCGAAGACCGAGCTCGACGAGAACGAGTCGCCAAGCAGATCGGTCTCGACAAGATTGCTCAAGATGTCCAGCACTCCGAGAAGGTTGGTGGCGCATCTGGTAACGGAAATGCCGAGCGAGTTTAGGAGGAAGAAGCAAATTGATTCTGTTTTTCGTAATTTAATACTTGAATTAGCTGGTGGAATGTTTGCCATGTAGCATGATTATCTTGGACGCGGATGATACATTTATTGCGAGGCGCTGATACTGAATGTACATTCTGGCAATACAAACATCGTATCGAATATGACAATATCTACCCCGTGGCTCGCAACCCTTCTTCTTCAACTTCGGTGTCCATTTCCTCAATGCTCGCAGCTGGAGGCTCACTCTGTCGATTCTCATGTTCCAACTCATTGTGAAAGACATGTTTCTGACCCCTCGAGTAGTACCTAGCAGGATCCGTACCCTGCACAGTCCCCTCGGTAATCAGGCAATATCTTACCGACTAAATATCAGCATCTCCACGACGGCATTGAAATGAAAAGACATTCTGAACCAGGTACTTCAAACATGGCATCTCCCAAAATCTCCTCAAGTACCCCGCGCAGACCTCTAGCTCCCCCACCCCGCTTCAGCCCAACATCCGCAACGGCCCGCAACGCTCCCGTGGTGAATTGCAATTCACTTCCATACCGCTCGAAAATCTCTGTATACTGTTTGACAAGCGCGTTCTTGGGTTCTAGAAGGATTTGAATCAGGTCGTCATTCGATAATGGGTGCAGGGTCGATAGAATCGGGAGTCGACCTAAGAATTCGGGAATTAAGCCGTATTGCTGCAGATCCGGGGATGTTAGGCCTTTTAAAGGGGTGGGATCTTGGTCAACGGAATCTGGATTGGCTGGTTTGGGGAGTGGTGCACCGAATCCTATCGACTAATCTGTCAGCTTGAGTTCTTAATAAATAAACGGACTTACCCCCTTGCCAAGTCGGCGCTGGACTATACTCTCCAATCCGACGAACGCGCCAGATAAGATGAAAAGGATATTGCTCGTATCCACGACGAAGGTTTCACCCTTTCCACCCGCTCCTCCGCCTCCACCACCGCTGAATCCAGGTAGACCTTCTCTGACGCCTTTCTTCCCTCCTGGCCCAGCTCCAAATGACCGATTCATTGGGTTATTTGGATCCCAATTTGGAGGCTCATATCCCGATCCGGACCCGGATGCATGTGGAGCTTCTGCTTTTGCACCTCCGGTCGGGCTCGAGCCTGCTGTGTGCGGCGAAATCGTGGTAGATGATGTAGAGGATGAGGTTGTGGTAGATGATGAGATAGGTGGAGGTTTAGCTGATAGCGTGACGTTCGTACCTTCCAGTAGTCGAAGTAAGGCCTGTTGGACCCCTTCTCCACCTACGTCCCTACCTCCACCCCAAGAGCCGAAATCACTCCCTCCTCTCCTGGCGAGCTTATCGATCTCGTCAATGTGGATGATGCCGATTCTGGAATTAGCTGAATTCTTGCCCTGATGATCAAGCTTACTCTGTTCGGTTGATATCGTATTCTGCGGCTTGGAGTAGGCGTAATACGCAGTTTTCGACGTCTTCGCCGACATCTGTCATGTCAGCGAGATCTAGGCACATTTGAGTACGTGTACTTACATCCTGCTTGGGTGTATGAAGTAGCATCGCATGAACTGAGAGGTCAGCTTAAGTCTTTTGCGTGTGTAATTGGCAGCTTACGCAAACGGTACATCCAGTATCTTGGCGAGGGTCTTTGCCATCAACGTCTTTCCCGTACCCGTTGGTCCACTTTCTATCAGTACAGCTACAGAGGATGGACAATGTGCTGATGGACGTACATCATGAGCACATTACTCTTCTCCAACACGACTTCCTCCTTCGCTTTCTCCTTGCCTTTAACATCTTTCGATCGTTCCCCCTCAGCCGAGCTGGTATTTTTTCTCTGTCGAAGCGCTTTACTCAGTAACGGCACCTCCCCAGCTGGCTTCAGTGATGAGAAATACCCTCCATTCCGAGCTGTTATCAGCTCAGTTCGGTATCGGGTGATGAAGCTTACTCCATTGACCTTCCCTTGACCTGTTTAGGAGGTCATGCGTGAGCGTGGGATCTGCACCTTCTTCCGCTCCTGTGAATTTCGTTATATCCCCCTCTGACCCTGCTACGACGATTGATGGGTCTGCAGGAACTTCTTTAAGTGCTGGGCGAGCCTTTGACTTGAATGGACTTGGACTGGCAGGGGGGTCGGGCTTGACCTCGGGGATATCGCTTGGTACTTGCGGAGGCGCTATCCTAGTGAAGTGATTGAATACACTTGACCATCAGCAGGAGACAAAATCAGTAGGGAGGAACGCATACGCGACAGATAGGGTCCTCTTGGCCTTCTCTTGACCGATGATATACTGAGATAAATGATTATAGATCTACAGTCAGCTGCGGCGATCCATGATTGCCTTGACCCACCTCTCTAGGCGATTTTACCGCCATTTCTCCAGCTTGAGATACATTCCCACGAACGACCTCTGGGATCCCTCTACGCTTAGCGATCCTGTATAGCTGTCTTCTGTTTATTGCGAACATGGTCAATATGGTTTACTGTATTTGCTATCTACTCTACGAGTCATTAACACGCACCGGCCGAGATGATCGAAGTGGAGGTCATGCTATCGGTTACACCCGGTGGATCCTATATACTTTAATTATGTTTACCATTTAGTGCCTATTCTAAGCATCCTTCTACATCCAGCCCGGTAGTGTAGCGACTACCTCTCTGCATACATTGATATTCAAGTATCACCTATCTATCACCAACCCCGACCCCGAGACCTCGCGAGACGATATCGAGAGAACCATCACTACTCGAATACACCTTCGGCGTACCTTCGTAAAATCATTAAAAGGTGAGCCGGTCCAAATATCTGCTTGTCGACTGGTAAGCTGATAGATAGGAAGTAGCGACAGTAGCGTCCACAAGCCATACACTGGTGTCATACCTGATAGACTCCATTAACCCTAGCCTCTGAATCATACCTACCGGGCCATCATGTCGGACGATGAATTTCCGGAAATGTCGCCGGCGCCATTTACACCTACCAACAAGCGCGTCGCATATTTCTACGATCAAGACGTGGGGAACTACGTCTACTACCTTGGTCACCCCATGAAACCACACCGAATACGAATGGCACACAACCTGATCGTAATGTACGGGATGTGCGAGGACGAAGAGACAGAAGCCGACAATCAAGAAGAAGGAGCAAGGCGAATGAATGATCCCCTCTACGGTGCTAATGGGTTAAATGGACATGCGGGAGGCAGTATGGATAATTCGGATGAGAAATATGATAAGGCAGTAGCGAGGGGATCGAGGAGTACGAGGATGCAGTGTTTCAGACCCAGGCGGGCGAATAAGAATGATATGACGAGATTTCATACAGATGAATATGTGGAGTTGTTGGAGCAGGTGAATCCTGATAATGGAGAGTCGTTGACTGGAGGAGGAATGAGATGTGAGTGCAATCCATCTTTAAAGGCCAACGACTGATAGACAGGTCTGACGGGTGATGATTGTCCACCTTTTGAGGGTGTGTTCGAATTCTGTTCAATATCGGCGGGTGGTTCGATAGGTCAGTGTCCTCTTCCGTCGTATGAACTGCGCTGATTATCAGCCGCCGCACAAAAGCTGAACGCGGGTGCGGCGGACATCGCCATCAACTGGGCAGGAGGGCTACATCATGCCAAGAAGACGGAAGCTAGTGGTTTCTGCTATATCAACGATATGTACGTTGTGTCGCACTTGAGAGACGAAGACAACTGATCAATAGTGTCCTAGGTATCCTGGAACTGTTACGGTAAGCTCGTCGACATCGGTTAGGAACACGAGCTGATCAATAGCATACACCCCCGAGTCCTATATATAGATGTCGATGTCCATCACGGTGATGGTGTCGAGGAGGCTTTCTACACCACTGATAGAGTCATGACTGCCTCTTTTCATCGATTTGGAGAGTTCTTCCCTGGGACAGGAGACGTTCGGGTAAGCTCATTCGTTCTAATCATTAGCACAAGCTAATTGTCAGGACGTCGGCATGAAGAGAGGGAAAGGATATTCGGTCAATGTCCCACTACGTGATGGGATCAATGATCAGTCTTTCCATTCCATCTTCAAACCCGTCAGCACCTGTTTAACAAGCCCAGGGTCAAGCTGATGGACAGGTGATGCAACATATTATCGACTGGTATCGTCCCGGTGCGATCGTGCTCCAAATGGGAGCGGATTCCTTGGCCGGAGACAAGCTTGGAGGGTTCAATCTCACTTTAGATGGTAAGTTGACATTGGTCCTAGATACTGAAGCTGACAATCAGGTCACGCCGAGTGTGCGAGGTTTATCAAGAGTTTCGGTATTCCTACGATGATGCTCGGGGGAGGGGGTTACACAATGTAAGCTAGCTCGGCTTGTTCTAGATTGAAGCTGACGGGATAGCAAAAACGTAGCCAGAGCGTGGACACTTGAGACTGCCGTGATGTGTGATCGTACATTATCACATGATTTGCCGTATAATCAATAGTAAGCTGAACAGTTCAGATCCCCGTAACTTAGCTGACCTCGCCAGCATGGAGTACTATGGTCCTCGCTATAAGCTTGAAGTTCTAGCCAACAACGCCGACGATCACAACCCTCCAGAGTACTTGGAAAAGATCAAGTGAGTCGAAAAGAGGTATCGGCGTTGCAGCGGCTAATCACGCAGGCGTACGGTAATTGACGGACTAAAGGATCTGCCGTTCGCACCCAGTGCACCTGTCAAATCGATTCCGTCTAAATCACTGGGCGAGCGATTAGGTATGGGTGTTGCTGAGCTCAACGAACCAGAAGATGATGTTGAAGCCAAAGTCAAGAGTAAGTTCCTACTTCATTTGTGGCGTACGAGACTGACGGGTAGGATTATTGCGCCGCAGGAATGGGTACGAATCAGCCTCCTCTTCCGAAGACGAATCTGAAGATGTCCCATCGGCAACCCGCTCACGTCGCCAAGGTGGTCAGGAGAGTCGTGCTCCGCCAGTAGCCCGACGTAGGGACACCGATATGTCTGTCGACGACGATCCATGCCGAGTCAAGAAACGTACATTCTTTTCATCTTCCGGTCTCTCCAAATCAAGACGTCCGAATGGGAATGTCAATGGTAATATCAATAGTAGGATCAAGGATCAGATGTCGATGAGTATGGGCTTGGGCGCAGGTGGAATCACAGAGTGGTCTCTAGGCATGAGTGCCTCAGCAGCTCCATCTAGGCAAGGTAGTCCGTCAAGTCAGTCTTAGTGGGCAAAGGGGGTTTGTGGTTGTAGTTAGATTGTTCACATTATTTCGCCATGTGTACTTAGGTAGTTACGTAGTCGAGTAGATGAGATACATAATCCTCATTCTGCCCCGCGGAGCACTGTTTACTTTACTGATGAAACGTTGGGGACGGAATTGCGGGTCAAGAGGAGTTCAGGTTATCTTGAGAGAACCCTGAACCAGGGCGTTTATAGTATCAGCTGACTATTTGTTGCATGGTTACCGACGGTGAATACCTCGCCAAGCAAGATGGGCCTGCTGCTTGAGCACTATGGGTCCTAGCTGACTTGCTGCTGAACCCAGTATAGGACGTTGTGAGAACCAAACAAGTCCCAATAGTCTGGTATGCCCCGGTCTAGCCCGAGTGTTGCTTAAATATTCAGGGATTAAGTTAACTAATGCCCAATTGACACCCTGAACCTCCTTTAGTCGAATCCGTCGTTCAACTTGTTCTGGTTTCCAACAACACTCTGTTTATTATTACTCATTCTAACAACTCGAGCAGCTAGCTTGTACATAGTAGAGTACAGGAAGGGGAAGAGAGATATCCGTAGCTAGAGTGTGTGCGCGGATAGAAGTCAACTCAAAAGGATAAACTTCGGAGTACGTCACGTCCCATCCAACCCAGCCCCACCCATTTTGTCGAATTATACGAAACGAAACCTTCGGCCTGGACCAAATTATACTTTTGGACACGAAACTTCTTCTGTTCTCCCATTCCCTTTTCACATTGACTTGTTTGGTTGTTTTGAAACCTCGCCACCATCTTGTTCTTATACTTATACCTAGTCTTTCGTTAGAAATACAATTCTTCATCCTTACACCTATTCAGTACAATAAAACAACATCACCATGTCGTCGAACCCGAATACGAACGCATTCGTGACTCTTCTCACTACAGACTCGTACCTCCCCGGAGCACTTGTTTTGCTTTATTCACTACACGAACTTCATCCTTCGCCTCGCGATTTCAAGATTGTCGCCTTGGTTACCCCAGAAACCGTAGATGCCAAGTCGATTAAAGATTTACGAAAGGCAGGATATGATTTGGTCATTGGAGTCGAACCTATTGGAAGTGGAGTTCCAGGCAAGGAAGCACTCAATTTAATGGGTACATCCCCTTGAATCAAAATATCTGTGAATTAGGCTAATCATCAGGTCGACCAGATTTGAACCTCGCATTGACCAAGCTTCACCTCTTCAGACTCGGATCATTATTCTCGACAGTCATTTATCTTGACGCCGATGTCTTGCCTATGCGACCCCTATCACACCTATTCACTTCAACCGCTCCTCACCGACTATCAGCTTGTTCCGATACAGGATGGCCCGACTGCTTCAATTCCGGAGTCATGGTCATTAGACCACAAGAAAGTGATTGGCTAGGTTTGAAAGGACTATTGAAATCTGGAGAAGGTGATCAAGGGATCTTTGAGTCCAGCGGCGGAAATGGAAGTTTCGACGGAGCAGATCAGGGTTTGTTGAACGAATGGTTCTCTGAGGAAGGAGGTGGTGGAGAGTGGAATCGATTGTCTTTTACGTGAGTACTCGCTGGCGTGATTTCGGACTTGACTAATGATAGATACAATGTCACTCCCTCCGCTGCTTACACCTACGCTCCAGCATACCGTCGATATGGCCACAAGATCAATGCTGTGCATTTCATCGGTCCCAACAAGCCTTGGGCCAGTCTCAAGCACCGACCCCCTGGAACACCAAATTTGGAAAAGCAGGATGCTTCATATGATTGTGAGTCGGCCGTTCGTAAACCAGGAACAAGGCTGATACCCAGACCCATACCTCATTGACCGATGGTACGCAGTCTACGACCGTAATGTTCGACCTCAAAAGTCACTCAGTTCCGACGCTCAACGATTCGCAGTACCCGAGCACGTTGCTGTTTGGAACCGATCTGGAGTCCCTTCCCAGCCAGAAGACCGACTTGACTTGGACTCGCTCAAGGCTGCTGCTCAGAAAGGCCTGAGTGCTTTCAGCGAAACTGGACAGTACATCAGTTTGCCTCTTGATGGCCGGATTGATCTCTTGATGCCCAAGCCCTCTTCCAAAAAGGTCTCATCCAAGGACTCTACACCATCTTCTTCTACCGCCCCTGGTCCACCTGCCACGAGTGCCGGTTCCTCCACCAAAGCCATTGCCGCTCCCAAACCTCAATGGTACAAGCAACAAGCGGATCAGTCGCAGACATGGGACGCTGTTCACTACGCTCCTCCTCAACATGGCGAGCCCGAGATGAAGGTCCCGATGGATGCAAGATACAAACCTGCTTGGGAACGTCCTACAGCTGAACAATCGGCATACCACTCTCAATCCCGATCGCAGCAATCCCAGTATCCTACTCTACCTCAAAATGTCCGTCACGACGAGTGGTACAAACAGTACACTCAGTCTGCGCCTGACCGTGAAAACGTCCGAGCAGTCTTTCCATGGGAGAAACAAGGACGACAACAAGCCGAAAGGGTATTCCCCCGAGGCGACACTCCACCTCCACATCAGCATAGCATGCCGCGTGTGAGTATACAGGAAGCCACACCTACCCATTCGCCCGATCAGCAACAGCAACAATCGCGATCGACTCCTCAGCCTGCTCAACCACCACGCAGTATGGCCGAAGCGATGGCATCGTACAAGAATGCCTGGGATGCTGATCCTCGGATCGGTAAATACGTGGATCGATTGACGGGTGGTCAGAAATCGCGCCATGCGCACTCGTCATCCGATTTCGGAAATATCGATCCTGGTTCGCTTCAGTCGATGCCTGGAACACCCAACAACAGCAAGATCCAGCAAGCAGCGTGGCCTGATCATGGCAATCGATCAGATTCGAGCGAAGATGGGGATGATGAAGATGATGGTGATGATGAACCTGATATTGGATCCAGTCCGCCTCCTCTGCCCAGGGCTCCTGGGCAAGATATCAAGGCGATCCCGTTCTCTCTTCCCGATGGTCCTGGGTACTATAAATCGAATGCGAAATACAGGGATCGACAATCACAGACTGATAATCCCTCGTCTCGTGATCAAACAGTTCAAGCTGTTGAAGGACACGTTTCCCCCGCCGTCCAAACACAACGACTCCCCTCTTTCTCCGGTAGACGTCCACCCCATCGATCTCATCCTTCTTCATCTTA
Organism: Vishniacozyma victoriae; assembly: GCA_017654735.1. Lineage (NCBI taxonomy): Eukaryota > Fungi > Basidiomycota > Tremellomycetes > Tremellales > Bulleribasidiaceae > Vishniacozyma > Vishniacozyma victoriae. The sequence continues at coordinate 4,711,741 of JADPYG010000088.1, forward strand.
CGATACTCCTAAACCAGTAACGCCCGCTCAGAATCGACAAAGACCACCCATCTCCTCCCAGACTCACAACTCTCAATCATCTTCTTCATCCCGGTACCCAGGCCAAAGTCCTCCTTTGACTCAATCACCTCAATTCAATGACCCTTCCAAAACAAATCCGAACAACAACAAGGGAACGACGAGGGTATTTGCTCAATCTACTGATGTGGATATGAGGAAACAGGATTCTCATAAAGTCTTGTCGAGGTTTATGCAGGCTGGGACTTTTGCTCAGTCTGGAGGAGCGGGACCGGGCGGTAAGCCCGCTTAGGTCTTTTTTTGGTTTGGTGGGCTCTTGGTTCTTGGTTGGTGACTCTTGACTCTTGATTCGGATAGAACATACATTACATTTCATATATCATATTTACATTCATTGCCTATAGTCTTTCTCCTTCTCATTCTCGGTTTGATCGATGAATATGATACCTCGTCCAGATGAATACACTGTGTATTCCCTGTGCCAGTCTAGCTCCCTCACCCGGTCCTGGCCAACAAAAGCTCTCGAGCCACCGCCTGCGAGACACTGCGGGAGGCGGTCACAGCATGTCTTTTCAGCGCGTCGTCATGTACTCTAACAAGGCAACCTGTCTTTTCGTGCCTAGCAATAATCAAGTTGAACGTACACCTTCTGCCCAGTGTCTGCAGATGTCTTCTGACACATTTGGACAGACTGGATCTTGGAACGTCGACTGCGATCCTGCTGCCAGAGATCCGTAGATGGAAGCATGACATGTCCGCACATCCTGCATATTTCGACACTACTGTATGTACACTCTGCTGTTTGTCCGTGATGCCTTCCTTTCCATTGACTACGATTCCATTGACTTCGATTCCATTGACTTTCTTGTCTCCCAAACTCTGATTGCATTGAGCTTCCTTGTAATTCTTTAGCTCGGCGCGATGATCAACATCGGGCACATGTGTCCAAGTAACAATCCATAAGTTTGATCGCGACACTACCACCGAAGGGAGATGGAAAGGGCTTGCCCTCGCATCAGTGGTAACAATTTCCGATCACGGTCCATCGCCTTCACTACAATACCCCTCATAAAAATCCCCATGATCTCCTCCTCATTGGATGTTGGCTTGTTTGGGTCCAGCGTCACATGACGCCCAAGATGTGTAGAAAGCTTCGGGACCGCTGGTAGCGTAGTCGAACTGGTAATAGAGGAGACTTTCTTGTCGTACGGTTCCCGCGAAGGTCAGGAGCCACATAACTTCGGTCGGTCGCCAGTATCAGTTATGATACTGCTAGGCCTAAGCGAGCCAACGGCTTGTTTGGTGTAGACCTTGTGAGCGGTGAATGATGGTTGAGATCTAGACCATTGATCCTCTGTTCGACGACAAGACTCTCAGTCCAGCTTGCACCTCCGTCAGGCGGCTAGTAGCATCTGCGATGATGCCAGAGACTGGGGTGTCCCACCACAGGCTACTGGGTAACAATAGATGAAATAGGAAGTTGGCCAATTCAAGAGATGTGGGGATATCAGTATGCTGGTTTGATCGTGCAACTTTACCCACCTTGGCTCTTATTCCCGCTTTAATTGGTAGACATCCTCTCAGCATCATGCAGTGTTTCTGCCATTTGACGAGAGCGAGGCTGGAAGAAACTAATTTGCTTCATTCGGAGTCAATACCTGCAGGTACGACATCCGAATTGGAGCGACGACGATCGAGATTGATCGACAGTCTGGGGCTGAGGAGGCATGGGACTCGAAGATGACCCTAAAATTGGCTCCACCAGATTGCGTAGCTGACGGGGAGCATCTGTGCTCACACCCTTTTACTACGTCAGACTGCATACTCGCGCAACTCCGACATGCAGAATATGCATACGCCCGGGACCGGTATACCACACGTCTAGAGTACCGAACATCGGGTCCTGACGTTACTAAATCTCGACCGAACGTTGACGGACTGGTAACATTACTGGTACGTAAGCTATCAACGATTGTGAATCTTTTGTCTAAGCTCAATTGGGACATCGGCAAGCAAACAAAATATAGTCCGCTCGCCTCGCTGCCAGCCAGACGGCAGCAAGCGCCGGTATGTAAGCTTGACAGGCATGGTACCTGCTTGGCTATCCGCGAATAACCAAGGGCCTATGCACTCGCCCCACTCTACCCCGGTTTCTTCGGGCAGAGACTTTCACCGTCAATGCGCTTTCTCCGGGATCAAATGTCAGCTCAATTAGACACGGGAGCGAGGTGGCGTAATGGAAGACGCCGACAATGCTGTCGGTGTGCACTGCCAGGTCAACGAACAATCCAATGAACAATCTACCGCAATGGAAAAAAGAGCATGGGTAACGAGCAACATTGGACCTGACGTCGTAAAGGTTTCGGGATCGTCGCGCGGAGTGGGGTCGGTATCCCCGCAGGAAGCGAAGGCTTTCGGATTGTCTGGGTTCCGTGCTTTGGGTTATGGATTTTGATCACGGGAATTTATATTAAAAATTTGGGAATTGGGGTCAGCGTTTTGGAAAAGGGAATTTGGTATTTGAATATATTGTCACTATGCAGATCTAGGCCTGCCATCTCTGCAGACCCCAATTCTGCACGTGGCGTGGCGAGGACTCTTCGAAATCTTCTCTTGTCGTGACATTGTGGTGACATGCTGTAGTTGCCTTCTGGGGACAAAGTGACAAGGGCGTATCCAGACAGAGCATCAGAGAGATGCCCTCGGCATGACCTGGTTGTAGGACGGGAGCAGAGGAATACAATGTCAAATGAGGGTCTATTGACCTGCAAGCCTCTGTCCGGATCGACTAGACAAGGGCTTTCATCGCTAATGTGATCCTTCCTTCGGATCTAAGGTGGTCGCTGAAAAAAGACACGGGAGCGATGGGGCGCAATAATAGACGCCAACAACGATGTCCGTGTGCATTGCTAGATCGAGGATACTCGGCTGGACCATCCACCGCAAGGAAAGAGTACGAGGGACACTATCGTCGGACCTGGCGCAACAAGGGGTTCGGCCATACCGGGCAAAGTGGCGCTCTTTTCCCCCTTGTCGTGCCTTTGGCTTGGTCCCGTCACACTGGATCCGCGTTTCGACCTCGGTTCCGGTACCTGATCACCCGTACGTATTCCGTGCATTGTATACAGGTGAGAGGTAGTACTTCCCGTGTCAGTGAGAGGCGTCGAGCATCGTCTGTTGATAGAGGTATATCGACAAGATCCCAGTGGGCATCACAGGAGTAAACTGACTGGAATGTTCCTGGCGATCAGGAACAGGTACGGATTTATTATTCGGATCCAGCGCGATTCCGTAAAACTGGGATATCCGTTCTGAGCTGAATAATCCGAGGTCATGTCCGAGCTGAATGGGTTAAAGGTATATAGAGCAAACCCAGGATACTGATCCGTCCATCCGCAATCTCCCAAAGACGCCATCTCTCCAACTCACTCCAAGCGCCAACCAACCACCTACATAACCACCTCAACTTCAAACAATGTTCCGATCTATCCTCACCGTCCTCACCTTAGCCTCTATGGCTATCGCTACAAGACAGGCAGGCTACTGCTACGAAGACAACTGCTACCGAGCCGTCCAGCGAAAATGGCAAGGTATGGATGTCTACTCTCAACACCTCCGAGATTGTACCACCAACCTCGCTTGCGCTTCCACTCCTGCCGCCTTCGTTGCGACCGTCACCGAGGTAGTCACCACCGGTACCTCTACCGTCACCCTTAGCAGGGCCACCAACGCCCCATCGCCCGTCGACGCTGTTGTTACTTGCGGTACAAACCTTCCAGACTACCTCACCCAACAGTGCGATGGCCAATTTACTAGCTACTCCAGTGCCTGCAGCTGCGCCTCAATTACCGCTTCCACCTCGGTCGCTGCTACCCCCACCATTTTCGCTACCGTTACCAACACCGTCCCCGCCTCGATCGTCTACGTCTAAGCGTGACATCTATTTGATATCAAGCAGCACAATGAGAATATGGGTCGGCATTCGGATCTTTGGGTGTGAGGCCTTTGAATTTTGGGATACGTGAGGTAATTGAATCTAGGATCTGGGATTTGGGATCTGGGTATATAGGCTATTTCTTTCGCTATGTAAATCTAGGCGTGCCATCCTTGCATGCTTCAATTCCTCCGGTAATAGTTCGGTGCCTCTTCGGAACCTTCTCGCACTGCAAGACTGACCCATGAGGCACAACACTGCTTCCAATCCGAGCGCGGCGCCCCCGCTCATCTTTACCGGAACTCCCCCTATGTCGTGCAGGAATTATAAGCAGGCACTCAGCAGTCACTCCTGTCGTTCTCCCCTCTCACCGACATAACATACTGCACCATGATATCACTTTCACTTTTTCTTGTATTCGCTGGCTTCTCGACACGCCTTGCTCTTGCTCAAGAGTCCAACTCGACTGGGTCTGGGATCTACGGAGGTAGCGATCTTCCAGCAGGGGAATGGTTTGGGGTCACGCCATTTATATGTTCTGAAGGATGCTATACGCCGTCAGCTGTTTACTAGTGAATTGCATTCTAGACAAGATCGTCATTGCCAAGCGCTAACGGCTCAGTTTCTGCTTCCTTAATACGACCCTTTGGGATGGCCGTCAAGCCGACCAGAACGAGTGCAACGATTATTTGTGCCAACAAGAGAATTACGACCAATTGGCCGCATGTCTCAACTGCATTGTAGCCAACGGAAACGAACGGTCGTCGAGTATGGCAGCTACCGACGATTCCCTTGGGTCCAATATCGAACCGGTCGGAGGGTACATCAATCTGGAAAAGGCCAACGGCTGGCTCGCGAATGTGACCGAAAGGTGCCAAAGTGCTGGATCTGCTATCAATGAAGGCGTTACGACTACTGTCACAGCTTCTCCTACCACCACGTAAGCACAGGCACCGGTCTGGGCATTCCAAGCCTGGCTGACCGTTTCAGGGGTCCATATTACACTTCATGGTCAAGTGGCCAGTCGAGGGGTTTCGCAACATGGACTGGTCTTACCGAATACGCTGATCAATTTTTTCCCACCGTAACCCCTGTTTTCGGCGCGGCCGAGACCGATTCCAGCGGATCGACCATGAATGCGTCCAGTGGTATGTCCACCTCGTCCGGGCCGTCTAGTGCAGCAAGCGCCTCGGAACAAGCGACATCTGCTCCAAACTCGGGAACAATCCAGGCCAGTTCGAGTGGGATGTTATGGATGATTTCATTTCTCGGTCTCGTTGGGCTACTGTAAGCTGTGAACGTTTGTATCAAGCAGTGTAATTGAGGAATCTGTATTATAGATAATGAAGTCAAGTTAATTAAGCGAGCAAGCAAGTAAATGCATTCCCTTGGATTTGAGTCCAAGTAGCAAGCTATACTATTTGGGTCCCTTTGGGATAGACCACACTAAATCGGCTATCCGTGGGAGAGTGCATCGTCCCAGAGAAGCTCAATCCCATGACTATCATCAGCTCCATTACAAGAGATGACTCACTATCACTATTTTGCTTAGAGGAGGCATTGGCGATCCACTCAGATACCCTATTCGGTACACTCAGATCCTCTCCTTCTCCCACTAGGCTGATTTGAGCTACTCCCTCCCCCTTTTGAACGAGAACACTCCGAATGTACCGTACTCCGCCCCAGTATGACTCTAGAACTTCTAGAACGTCGACTACTTTTTGGAAGTTTACTCGAGCGATTTTGGCCATGTGTAGTCTGCCTGTTTGGGCTGGATCTGAGGTGTTGTCGACCGGTGTTCCGGTTGGCAGAGTCTGGGATACTGATGAATTAGCTGAATTCGCCCGGTGGAGCTGTTCTGCTTACAGAATGTACGGCCTGCGGTATAAAGGGGATAGTTGACCCAGGGCTGAGTGATTGCTTTAGGGTCGATCTACAGGTCAGCTACTGATCGCGAAAAATGTCAAACAGCTGTACCAATTCAGCAAAGACGACAATGTCCAGTATCGTCTTCGCAGAACTTGCGGAAATCTCCTTGCTTGCTGGTGCTTGACTGTCTGCTTCCAGAGAGGGAAGGTCCGAGTAGATAATGGTGGGCTGGTAGGCGAGGATAATGAGACTGCTTGGTCAGTGCGACACCCATTCAGCACAGCGAGAATACTGACGTGTGGAACCATAGCTGAGAGTCCATCAGCATCATCCCGGATTGCTGGATTAAAGGAGACTCACGTGAATCAGGACAAATGCACCACCTTGTGAGATGGCAGCATAATTACGGAAAGTCGATGTTTCGAATCTCAGTTCAGCCGGTAATGAGCTATTGAACTCGTTCAGATCGCTCTGAGCCTTTTCCAGCAGATCCGCAGCATTGATCACGTCAGGGCGAACCAGGACTTGAGTAACTTGATACGCAATAGCGAAGATTTTGATCAGGTGATGGAATGGGTCGGGAAGCCCAGAACTGGCCAGTGGTGGGAAATGTGGAATGTCGGTCGATGATGAGGGGGTAGGATACATCCCCGAGCGACCAGCTATATGTGTCAGTATGTAGTTGGATTCTTGAGGAACTACTCACTACCAATAGTTAGTATAGCATCTTGGATCAAGAGTGAGCCAGCTATACGAGGCCGAGGCGATTGATGGCCGAGTGGACTTTGAGCGGGATCATAACAGACGGAATCGAGACCTTCGATGTCAGCTCTGGCCCCTTCATGCTTATGGATTGACTCACCCAGATCTTGTCCCATACGAAGACTCATACCCGAGTACCTGACGAATCAGCTTTCATTCTTTCAATTTGGGGGATCAGCCTGCTCACATCCATAGACCCTGGTTGTCAGCTGTCGGTTCAACGGACATGGAACCAGCTTACACTATCTCTGTCCTGTCCAAACTCGTACCAGCTGATCATCAAGAGAGTCTGTACCATATCCCCATCCGAAATAGCTAATCGTTGAGAAACCTGTTCCTTCGCCTTTGATGCCCAAGTATGAGAAGCAGTATTCGACTCGTCCGTCGCTTGAACACCAGTACGTCTAGATCCAGAGTAGATGGGCGAGTAGCGAGCAGCAAGAGCGCAGATGATGTTGATCAGATGAGGTGGATAGGAAGTGTATTGATGAATGGGAGGTGGTTGTAGTGGGAAGAAATAGGAGAAGTGGAGTTGGAATAGGGGTAAGAGGTGATTAACCGCTTCGACAGATGGGTATTCGCCTGCCGCGTCCATGACTGGTGTTGGTAAGGCTGATAGGGCGAAATGCCGATGTGTTGGTGAGGGTGGTGCAGAAACATCTGCGATGACTTGGCGATATCCTGGTGCGATGGCTGTAGGTCCGCTGCTGGGTCAGTTTCAACACCTTGTAGTCTCCGCCCGACCTACAAGAATCTATTGATCAGCTCGCTACTTCGTACACGAGAAGCACCCGAAGACTTACCTAAAGTATGGTACCCTGAACTTCGCCTGGCTCCGACGCTTGGCTAGGGGCTCTCCCTTGATGTCCGTATCTCCTTCCATCCGGGCTGATCCAGCTGATCCCATATCCACTTGTCCTGCTTGCATCCCATTCGATGTCTGCGGCGCCAGTGACTGCAGTGGAAGCGGAACTTCATCTCCGAAATCATAAGCCAAGAAGCTTTCCAGCCATGCGTTGTCGACAGGAGTTCCATCATATCCGTTCTGCGTATGTAGAGGAAGCGAGTCCGCCGTAAAGTCCAATATCGGGAATTGATTATTGTTGACATAGGAGTTCGAGTCGGAGGGAAGTGCTGGTGTCGCGTAATGATGCGGTGCAGGTGTCCCAAGTTCGTGGATAGAACTTTGCCGTCTCTTCGAGGTACTTGCTCCAGTTTTGTCTGCCTCGGATTTCCCCTTTCTTTTCCGGGAGATGTGTAGTGGGTAATCACATTCCTGATTGTTCTTTGCGCACGTCTTGCATATAGGCCGATCACCGGAACATTTGATCTTTCTGGACCGGCAGTTGGAGCACGCTCCCACTCTTGCAGATTCCGAGCCGTTGTCGGTGGTAATTGTGGTAGTCACTACCGAAGACTTCTTACGTGCCTGTGCCGTAGTCGATGGACCAGGACCAGCTTGACTCGTGGTATCGTCGTCAATCTGGCTTAAGATGGGGTCGTATGGTAGCATCACCAGATCTTGTCGTACCCGTATATTCAAGTGCTTGGCTCACAAGGTAGAAAGTAAATGTCAACAGATCTAACGACTGTGCAAGCGTGCCTGAATTCAACGTAGGAGTTGTGCGATAAAAACGGACCAGACGCCTTCGGCTCCTCAGTAAGCTCCAAGGTTCACAAGGGCGACAGCTGTGCACTACGTCTCGTCCTATGGCCTGCATTATTATCGGTCTTTCCCCTTTTCAGCGCTGCAAATCACTGCTAAACACAAAGGACCATGATGAGCACTTGTAACCCGCAACGGATCTCGGGCCGAGCCATCCACCGCACAACTCGGATCTATCATGACTGTAGTTGATACTCGCGGCCCGAGCCAGTCACCTGGATACCAGTACACGAGCTGTATGCAATAATCGAGTCTACCTTTTCGATTCATAGTATATACTTGCATAATGACTCAGACTAATGGAAACGGAGACGCCAACAGTGTTCACCCAACCAAGGACAAAACGGTCGATATTACCCAGGGTCAGACCGCCGTAGACCTTGCGGTAGCTGGTGGACCCGCTGATATCCCCGACAAAGAACGTAAGTAGAATAAGAGTTGAGGTTACTACACATAGCTGACGCCATCAGAACCCAACGCATCCATCCCCGCCAACAAACTTTTCAGTCTCGCACACACCGCTGTCATCGTCACAGGAGGTGCCAGGGGTCTCGGTCTAGCTACCGCTATCGCTTTGCTCGAATCCCACTCCCCCCACGTCTACTGTACCGATATCCTGCCCAGTCCTGCCGAGGCTGAATGGAAGATCGCCCAGGAGACTGCGGAGAAATACGGCTCCAAGGTCGAGTATCGACAATTGGATATCACGAATGAGGAGGCAGTGGACAAGACTTTCGAGAGCATGTACAATGATTGCGAGACCCCAATCGGAGCGTTCTTCGGTGCAGCTGGTATCCAGCAGCAGATCCCCGCTCTAGACTATCCCGCAAAGGACTTTAGGAGGATCATGGAGGTCAACGTCACCGGTGAGTCACCCGGACTGGAATTGGGAAGTGTATGCTGACGAATAGGTACATTCTTGTCGGTCCAGGCTACTGCCCGACAGATGAAGAAGAGGAATATCAAGGGTACCATCTGTATGACTGCTTCGATGTCTGGGTCCATTGCAAACAAAGGTGAGTCTGCAGTCGTCATCATGAATACGGCTGATGGCCAGGTCTCACTTGCCTCGCTTACAACACGTCCAAGGCAGCATTACTGCAAATGTGCCGGAGTGCAGCTGCTGAGTGGGGAGCATACGGTATCCGAGTCAACGTACGTGACGATTTAATCGGATGTGACTTGGCTAATGAGCAGACCCTCTCGCCTGGTTACATCCGCACGGCGATGACCGATCAGTTGCTGGCCGAGAACCCAGATCTAGAGAGGGAATGGCTATCCGGCAGTATGCTTCACCGACTCTCAACTCCGGACGAGTTCCGAGGCCCTGTTTTGTTCCTACTCAGTAAAGCAAGTAGTTTCATGACTGGAGCCGATCTCCTCATTGATGGTGGACATACTGCCTACTAGATACATAGTATATGGAAATGTGATGATATGTATGTACAACAAGCGCTATCAGAATAGTAGGGTGTATAGCCCAATAGCTCCTCCAGCCCAGAATAGCCCGCCTCGAACCAGATTTTGCTGCCTGAATCGCTCCAGAAGCTCACAGATTTGCAATCTCTTGGCCTCTACTTCCTCCGTCTTTCGTGCTTTCGCCTTGTCGTCGAATGCGAGGATCTTGTTGTTGACGGTGGGGATCATGTACAATGTAGTGAAGGGGAGAATACTGAGGCATCCAATCGTCGCACCGACAAAACCGCCTCGTTTGACTGAGTGAGCGTAGGCAAGAAATGAGAACAGTGCTCCTGATACCAAAGCTAGGGGTGGGAATATGTACTTGCCTGCATAGTCAGACCTGTCTTTGGATTGAAGAGCCAGCTTACCGGTCTCAAAGTACCATCGGACATGTCGTAAGGCAGTGACTGGGTCATCCTTTGCGATAGACCGCAAGATGGGCGCCTGTAAGAACGAGAACGAGGCAATGGTAGAGGCGGTCGAGATCGCGACCAGAGGGGCAAGTAGAGCTGCTAGCTTGACAAGCTCTGGAGGACTCACGAAGGTTGGCATTGTTGTTGGACGAAAGTGGATGAGGCCAGTCGACCTAGGCCTGTTTTATATCAGCTGTTTATTTGCCCGAATGCCCGAAGGTCATCACGCAACTCCGCGATCCGGAAAGGTCCAAACAAAGTTTAGATCGGGATCGCCGCGATCCGTTGATTTTATCATTCCCATCCGTTATCTGTACCATATATATATTATACACGAGTTGATCCATGCCAGGGGAGTTCAGAGTCAAGGAGAGTTGTGCTCCTTGGCAAGTACATGTTCCTACGTATGAGTTAGAGTGAGCTGACTTGACAGCAAGAAACGAAAGAGCAAATGTGATGCCCAGCAGGTGAGTCTGACTGGAAGTGCAAAAGCTAACCTACCAGCCATGCGCATCCTGCATTCTTCGTAATACACACGATAGGTGCCAATACGCCAATGGACCGCCTCCATCGACAGGTGGACGTGGTCCAGACCGTCACCAACTATCGGTCGATCACCGAGCTTCACCTTACCCTCGATCCACCGAAATTAGCGAGTCTTCGGCAGCACCTACCAAACGCGCCATGCTCGAGATTGCCAAGCTAAAGAACTCGATCCATCATCTAGAAGGTCATGTTAGGGATCTGGCTCACCTGGAAAATGATCTAGTGGTGGAGGATGAACCTGCGACCCCGAAAGAAAAGGAGAATTGGAACAAGCTTTTGGCCTGCATCCCACCGAAAGCTGTTGTCGAGGTGCTTTTGGAATACCTGATACAGGAGGTGAGTGCTTTTGGCGATGGACCCATAGGGTACGACTGTGCTGATGATATAGTGTGACTGGTTATGGCCTTCTGGTGACATCTTGGGCTACTGGCAACGGGCGTGCCGAAGAGGAGGGGCTTGCTCGTCTACCGCTGGGCTGCTCGCCATGTCACTGTCTCTTCCGGCGCATATGCTCGGACGCCTCCAAGGCAATCTATACCGCCTGCCACTCGAGACACCATCGTTTCATCCCGCCATGTTTGAGCTATCGCATTCTTTTACCGTCCCCTACCCATCGACCTTGCTCGATTTTGAGCATTATTCAGCCATGATCTTATATCAAGTCTACTCGGGACGGCACGATCACCTGTTGGAAACCGATTGCCATGCGAGCGTAAAATCTGCGCGGGAATCTGGTTGGCTAGATGAAGGGCATCCCATCTGGCAGACGGTCATTGGAGCTGAACGGGAGTCCGCAAGAAGGATCATAGGAACGCTGGTCTCGAATTACAGGTGTGTCCTCTCAAGGTCACCACGAGTGTTGAGCTGACGTCTCAGCTGGACCAAAATGATCGATTCATCCCCAAGTCTGCTCGATGACCAGCGCGTCAACTATTGTCGTGCCACGACTCAGCACCCTTTCTTAAAGGGTCCCATCGAGCTGGACCTACCGGGAAATGCCGAACTAGGATTTCGTGTTTTTCGAACAGTGTCACAACATGAACGATCAAAATCCGCCCACTATCAGAACCTGATGGCAGACCTTGACGTGATTGTGGCAGATATACGGGCCTACAACAAGCGAACTATGCATGGGTTCGACAACGACTTGGAAAGGCATAATCTTGCGGCTCACTGTCAAAGTCTATACGCTTCCTTGTTCGACATCCGCGAACGAAAAGCACCTCAATTAGGTTTCAGCGACACCAATTTGGAAGAGCTCGACCTGAATGATCCGGCCAGTGCTAGATCCGCGGCCATGGCTCTAGTCATCCACAATGCCATTGGCTACTTGTCATCATCGATCACCAGACCTTGGCTCATCGAGGATCCCCGCAACCCGGGAGAGCAGACTCTCCACGATGCGTGCTTGGAGACGGCAACTCGGGCCATGAGTACCATGTCGGTAACAAAAGCACTCGTGGCTACGCGAAACGCACCATTTGTCCCAGCTTTCTCATCCGGCAACTTGTTCAATTCAGCCACCTCTTTCGCTGTACCAGTCCTTCGCGCCGTAAAATTGTGGACCAACGAAAACAGAGATGAAGATATCAAGCAGCTTCAGGTGACACCAAACCTACACAAACAGCACCCCGACTCGGCGATTGGACCAGGCCATAAACTGCCTTCGACAATTTATATTGATGGCACCATCCGGACATACGCCAACAACATTCTTCTCATCCTCGACACTTTGAAAGCTTTAAACATCAGTCCTCTCGGCGCCGAGGCAGAAAAGAGGCTCTCGATGTTGATCCAAAAGTTTGGATTGCGAGACAGTCAGGAATACGATATTCCATTCCAGCCCGACATGACCTGGAATGGCAATGTCACCTGGACAACACCTCCCGAAGCGGAACAGGGCATGGATCCGGCGGTGTTCAATCAGCTACTCTTGCTCGATACTAGTATTTGGCAGGGCCTGATGGATGCGCCATTCCCACAGAACCAGTGAAGACTTGTGGAACGCTAGATCGGCCGTGTAGTGAGAGACTCTGAGTATGCATGCAATAGTTCCTTTTGCTCCATTCGAATGCATCCATCATCCCTAAAGACAGCTGCAATGGCCTTCTGCGCACTAGGATTCTGACCAAGATTAGGCCATTCCGACGGAAGCAGAGCGGATGGTCTCGATATCTGTTTGACGTCTACTGTATCCTACCTTATTCACAATACGACGGCTCAATCGTGCACTAGGCTTCGTATTCGTCTCGGGGATCGTTATAGCTGCTTGTCGACTGTATAATCCACTTTCTATCTCAGCGCCTATCCCTCCAGCAACCATGTCGACCACTGCAGCTCTAAAGCACCTAAAAGTAGCTCCGAAAGAAGCGCACAAGGCGACCGTGATCTTCCTCCATGTAGGTCAGTCCCTTCAAATCTGATATCTTAGCTGATGAGATCAGGGACTTGGTGATAGTGGTACGTTCATTCGCCCCACTCAGCCAAGTGTAAGCTCATCAAATAGGTGCAGGATGGTTACCTGTAGCCAAGATGCTCTGGGCATCGTTCCCGCATGTCAAGTGGATCCTACCTCATGCGCCCGAGATCCCAATCACCCTCAATGGCGGTCAGTAATTTCTGTTGGCCGTACTCATGAAGCTAATCATATAGGTATGCGAATGCCAGGCTGGTTCGATTTATCCTCCCTTGACGACCTCACCGATTCGCAATACGATGATGAGCAAGGTCTACTAAAGTCGGTGGAGGCTGTCGATAAATTGGTCCAAGCTGAGATTGATTCTGGGATTCCGGAGAACAAGATCGTAGTAGGAGGATTCAGTCAGGGAGGAGCTATTGCGATGTTATACGGTCTGACCAAGGGGAGGGATCTTGCTGGAATGGTGGGCTTGAGTACATGGGTCGTTCTCAATCACAAGATTGCAGAGGTCAGCGCATATATCTGGATAGCATTGAGACTTGCTGACGAAATAGATGACTAAATCGAATTCAAAGAACGTCCCTGTCTTTTGGGGTCACGGAAAAGCGGACCCTGTCGTACAGTACGAATGTGAGTAGAAGCTTTCGAACGCTAGGCAATATAAGGCTGACTTGTAGATGGCAAGAGATCGATCGAGCTTCTTACAAAGAAACTCGACTTCCCACTCCTACCTGCCGATACCATCTTCCAACGACCAGGAGTTCGATTCGAAAGTTATCCTGGGATGGGTCATTCGAGCAGTGACCGCGAGATCCGGGATCTCAAGGCCTGGTTACAGGAGTGTCTCAAAGACTAGCGAAGAAATTGCATGAAGGGAAATAGGAGTTTTCTATGTACTGACGATATCTGATCTGTCTACAGACTGATCTTCAAGGTCTTGATTTCAAACCCTCGCATGTTCAGGTCTACTTCGATCGTTCCGTCTAATTCCCTCCATGACGCCTCGGAGCCAGTAGGCATGGGCTCCTCCAGGATATTCACCCACGTCAAGGAAGTCGGTTTGACGCCTCGTCTGGTTGATCAGCTCTTTGCCGACATGATGTGGATGACACATACAGGTTTACCGTCCCTTTGGCTCTTCCTCCCAATGACTCGTACATTCGCAAGATTACAGTTCGCTCGCCCTTGATATCATCGTCCTCGCCTCTCTTTACGGTATCGAGTATTACCCCAGACGCTTGATCGCCTCGGATGGAGAATCGAGTGCTTTCGAGAATGGAGTGAACCCCTGGCGTAGTCCTCACGTACACCTCGTTCGTATACCTTCTTGCGGAATCGATGACTCCTGATTCGACCATTCTCCCTGGATGAGGCATGATAGCAAACGAAAATCGATGCTCGCCTTGGTCCTGATTGGCATCCGGCGCCGTAGCCGATCGTAGAATCGACAATCTCGCCACATCAGCTCAGTCATGTATCTGTACCACCACCGATACATACCGCATGGTATTCCCCTCCACGGCGTATCCATACTTGTACTCGCTGGCTAGCGCAATACCATACCCCGTCTCGCTTAGGTCTGCGATCATGTGAGCGATGATCTCAAATTTAGCCTGGTCGAGGGTAGTATTTCGATGAGTCGGTCTCTCAATCAAACCGTACTGGGTACCATACGTGGCATTTGGAGCGTGGATGTCGACCGGTAGTGCGACTGCATGTCAGAGCAGTCATCCAAAGGGAAGAGACACGCACATTTGAGGAACTTGTGTTTCTCATGCCAGTCAACATACGTGTCGATCCGAATGTACGATCTCTCTGACGGTTTAGCCTGCGAATCGACAGCGTCGAGCGATAACTAAAATCAGCGAATCTCTCCTTCAGCATACGTACAGTCAACACAGCTCGACTCTTGCCAAAGCTACAAGTCGCCCGGAGACTAGCTCGTAGAGGACCATCAGCAGCTATCTCGACCTTATCAAATTGCAAAGCCTGCCCGCATTCGAGATGATACACCTCGGCATCCCAGGCATCATAAGCCAGTGGAAAGTCATCATACAAAACCAGTCCGGCGTTCTCGGAACCAGGACCTGGCACGATGAGTTCCCTTTCGAGACGAACATCGACAAGACTGGTGATCCGGCCTGAAGCTATGGTAAGGTGGAAATCGGCATTCGACAGCTCGTAAACCTCGCGATGCTGCTTTACGGTTGGCGGTAGGAAGCCTTCGTTGTCGACAAGGTGTCCTAATCCTTCTGGGCCGGATCTCAATAGCGCCAAGGACGATTGGGCGTCTACTTTCTGCGAAGTTGTTGTGGTCGAATCTGCAAATGAAATGGTGACTTCGATGACCTCGTTTCGCGCCAAGCGAGCTGGATCTAGGACGACTACCTTCTGATCCTTCCCATCTACGGGACCGTTCGTTGTTGACGACTCCGGATACAATGCCGACAGAGCGGCATCGAGCAATCCTTCAGCTTGGGCAATTCGTTCGACGTAAATGGCTCGAGCATCTTCGTTCACCATCTCGATGGATGATCCCGGCAAGACATCATGGAACTGGTTCAACATCACGTCGTGCCATATCTCGTCAAACTCGGCTCTGCATGATTAGCGATCATCAATTGAGGGGGTGACTTACTTTGGATAGATGTACGAACCCACCTGGAGGGAAGCGATGGTGGCATAATACTCTAGATCGCGGAGTAACTTTTCCATCTTTTTGTTTCCCTCTTTCAATTTTGCTTGACTAGTGTATGTCTACTCGTCAGCATGTGCTTGACTACTGACTCACCCCTCGATGGAGTTCAAAATACAATTCTCCTCGCCATGTGGGCAAAAGTCGACCATTATTTGTGTTGGAGCGGATCGTATCCCAAAAGTCCGAGATGTCAGCGGCTTTGACCGAGGGTAGCTCTGCGTTAGTAGCAGTGACTGATTCGAGCCGTTCGAGCTGGTTATGAGCATGGATCACATGGCTGGTAAAAGTCTCTCACCTTCTCCAGCATCCAAGCAGTCGGACCTCCTCCGCCATCACCATTACCGAATAGTAAGAGACACTGATCCGTTACTTCAAGAGTCTTGTTGTTCTGGACCCCCTTGACGATCTCTGGGAAGTTGACTTGTGAATTGTAGCTATCGACTGGGGTCATGTGCGATAATACTTGGCTGCCGTCGATACCGACCCAATTGAAGGTAGAGTGTGGAAAGACGTTGATGTTGTTCCACGATAGCTAAACACAGTCAGTCCCATATCCTTTCTCAAGCATACCTTTTGGGTGAAGAAGTTCTCAATACCCGCTAATCTGAGGATCTGAGGTAGTTGACTAGCATAACCGAAAGTGTCGGGTAACCAAGCTTCCTTGCATCGCTGTCCAAAATGTTTCTCAAAATATCGCTGGCCATATAGGTATTGGCGACATAATGATTCTCCGCTAGGTAGGATGCAGTCGTGCTCCAACCATGATCCTCCCACAGGATGGAATCTGCCGCCTGCGATCGTCTTTTTTACAGACTCGAATAGAGTCGGATATAGTTTCTCTAGCCAATGATACTGCTGCGCGGAGGATGCTGAGAAATGATAGGTTGGAAATCGGTTTATCAAGTCGATTTGGGAGGAGAAGGAACGGGCAATCTTTTGCTGGGTTTGGGTATATCGCCATAACCATGCAACGTCGATATGACTGTCAGTCAGCAATCATCGATTGCCTAGTTGGGAACTTGCCAATGTCCCGTGGCCCAAATTTTGACATCCTTGAGTCCTGCTTGACTGGCCCGCAGCTTGGTGATACCCTTGCTGTCAAGAGGGCCGAGGATCTTCCACGCGATACGCCGACATCGCTGAATAATCGCGTCAAGCGAGCCGTCCTCGATATCACCGGGACTTCGCCCGAATGTCGACACGATCGTGTTGGCTGCTTTGAGAGCCCTGGAAGCCGAGCTAGATGCTGCAGCATTAGGAGCCCGAGCGATCTGAGTCAAGATGACAAAATCTGCTCTGAGTGCTCGGGCCTCGGAGCGAGGTACAACCAGGTCGGCAGTATGCAAGGTGAAATATTTGTTCATCTATCGAGTTAGCTCCGTCAGTTCAGCACATGAGAGCACTAACATCAGGTCGCTGGTATCGAAATCCATCGAGTCCGAGACCAAACATGGCATTGATCGATATCTCAATTACGCAGTGATAACTTCCAGCCTTGACTGCTTCCGAGGGTATGATGTGCTCGATCCGTCGATCCTCTTGAAGGCCCATCATACCCCCATCTTTAGTCGAATTCGGACCTCCTGATATGGCTGAACGTCAGGTCAAGTCATCGTCCAGACGAAAATCACTTGCCATGAATTGGGTCACCTGCCAAAGTGTATATGAGGGCCTCGCAACCAGGATCAAATTCCACTGCATCATTAACCTACGGTCCGAAGAGACCTTGACAGACTTACAAATCACTGGCTCATCGCTACCTCGCAGCTCTTGAGGAATGACAATATCCACCTTGACCCAGTGGTTTGTCCAACTTGGACCCAGCTTATCCCCAGGCCGGTATGGCTTCAGATTACCACTTTGCAGTGAGGCTGTAGCTTCCTCAAAGGTCGGCTTTGTAGTCCCAGGAGCTGACCAGACTTGCATCTGGATTACATCGTCACCTCCAATCCGGATCCGCTCTAGCGCTGAAGAAAGATTGTGCTCCGCATAATGGCCTTGTAGGAAAAGGTCCAGGCGTTTATCGGCCTGCCATCAGCGGCAGGTCCAAGGATAATGAGGATGATGTCTTACGATGCCTTTCAGCAAAGGGTGGTTCACGCTCTCGGTCACTTGAGGATACGGGATGTCCATATTTGATCTGGAAATAGTGTTACAGAGGTCAGTATGGAGTTAGACCTACACCAGAAATGTCGCGCTTCAGTGCTCCTCAATCTCGACGTCCACCGGAATCCACCCGGTATCAAGTGGATTACGGTTTCTCTAGTGGATCGCAAGGCCGCTTTCAACCGCTTGCTCTCCTCTGCCAAGCTCGCCGGAAAGACCTGTATAATTTTAACTATGTCCGTATATCCACGACAGAGACACCCCAGAGCAACCCCACTCTATTTCAGGGTTCCGGACGAAGTAACACCGAGCTTCGGGCAATTCCACACTCGTTGTTTTAGCTGTTCCTCTTTGATGTGTGCAACCAAGGTTATGCCCAGACCGAGCTATCCGAAGCCATGCATGCGATACACCTGTAGTCCCGGTCCGACTGTCCGCCGTTATCCACTTTACGAGCTAGGTGATCGAAGTGGATCTGCAGGGTCTAAGTGGACATGAAAGCCCCAGTGAAGCTTACATATGCCCCTACTTATACCTTGGGTCCCCTAGCTCCCTCGGACAATCCTTACCGGGAACGATAATAGACAGGATGAGTAAAGACAACGAAGCCATTATGCCTACTCTCGATGCCTCTCCTCAGGAAGACACCAACAAGGGCGAAGTGTACGCTCTTGAAGATATCACCAAGGCCAACGATGAGCATGATGACGATATCATGGCTCAAAAGCGGAAAGCGCTAGACGAAGGGCAGTCAGTACAGCTCAAGTCAGAGTTCGATACGCTTGGGACATTAAAGGCTATCTCGGTCTTTCGAAAGACTGCATTCATCTGCGCAATTGCTGGGTTTGCTGCATCTACCGATGGTGACTTCTTTTATCACTTCCCATGGTCCAGGCTAACATCACAGGATATCAAAATCAGATCGCTGCCAACGTCATTGCTAATCGTGGATTCATCAACCAGTTCGGCGGCATGCACGGTGGAGTCTGGAAGCTAGACCCAACTCACGTCTCTGTCTTTGGAGGCATTTTCAGGTCAGTCTTCCGTAGGCGACCAGTAGCTCGAGCTGATTCCGCAGTGCCGGACAAGTCATCGGTCAATTCTCTATCCAGTGGGCAGCCGAGTGGATAGGTCGAAAAGGTGCAATGTGGACTTTTACTGCCATCTTGACCGTTGTAAGCTTCTCCACCTATATCGAGGTCCCTGTTCACCATCAGTCTGCGATAATCGAGTCGACCAGCAATACCTGGTGGCTTTGGGCATTGGGTAAATTCATCGGTGGTATCGGGATCGGAAGTGTTCAAGCGAGTTTACCTGTCGTATGTCTTATATCTGTTCTTTGTTGACGAGTGCTGACCATTCAGTACATCAATGAACATGCTCCCGCCCAAATTCGAGGATCATTAGTCGTGGCTTACAGCATGTGAGTCATCCCATCCCGAATCTGGACGTAATCTGATAGATAGGTGGTTCCAGCTTGGTGGTCTCATGGCTTCTACCGCTCTAAAGGCGCATTCGGTGACCAAGCCCTTGGATTGGAAGACTCCTGTATACTCTCAATTTGCCATGATCGGTTTGAGCATCATCATCTTTGTTTTCCTCCCCGAATCTCCTTGTGAGTGACTGACTTTCGTCAACGGCACGTGAACCTGAGCTCACAATATAGGGTGGTTGATGTCAAAAGGCAGAGTTGACAAAGCCCGAATGGTCCTCCACAACAAACACAAGAATGTTAAAGGCTATAACATCGACGGGGAACTGGCCATTATCGCCGCTACGATCGAACAACAACGAGCCATGGCTGCTGCTGGTAAAGCGGAAGGTCCTTTTGCTATATTCAAAGGTTTAAACGGCAAAAGGTTCCTAATCGGATCATGGCCCAAAGTCCTCCAACAATTTGTCGGCCTCTCGATCTTCAGCTCTTACAACGCTTACTTCTTTCAATTGGCAGGGAACAAGGATCCGTTCATGGTCACTGTCATCCTAGGTATTGTTACCCTTTCAGCAGTGTTTGTGGACGCCCTACTTGTCGATCGGATCGGGAGGAGGAGGATGACCTTGATCGGATTCACTGGGGCTTGTTCGGGTGTGTTGTTGATGGGTATCATTGGATGTCTGGATTACGAAACTCCTCAACTGGGAGCTCTTCTCGTATTTGCTGGGGTCGTCGCCAATTTTTGTAACTCATTCCAGAGTTCTACGTCTTATGCCTATCTCACCGAAATGCCCGAGCAGAGGTTCAAGGCAAGGGCAACGGGATGGGGTCTGGCATACTGTAACCTGTGAGCGTTCTCAAGTAAGCCCTCGATCGGAGCTGATAGGTTAGATATGCGGTCCTATTCAACTTTACAGTACCCCTCATGCTTGCTCAGTGGAAAGTCAAAGCTACATTCTTCTTTGTCGCTTTAGGAGTACCGTAAGTCCCCCAGGCTCCTTGAGATGATACCTGACGATCCCAGGGGCACCATTCTAGCTTTCTTCATCATGCCCGAGAGTTCTCAGAGGTCGCCTGCGGAAGTTCAAGAGATGTTTGTCGACCGTGTTCCGTTGAGAAGATGGAGAGGATACAAGACTGCTGTCGAAAGGGACCTGGAGACTAGGATGGCCAATCAGGAGGTCTACGCGTAGTCGTTGGAGTATCGCGTTTTTGTAGCTGCTAGTACATATGGATTGGAGTGTCGATCTTCTTATCTGCCCAGATTCAGAAATGCCCGTCCGTAATGAAATCGAAATCAACAATGTTTGCATCTGACAGCGGCGGTCAATTTGCAAGAAGGGAACAAGAATATAAATCTTTCCACCTCATATCCCTCCAAATACCGGTCCCTGGTAACACCATGACACCACGCCTACCCAACCCTGGTCTCCCGCTCGTACATCTCCTGAGCATGTCTCGCCGCCATATCCGGATCCATCTGATCCTCTGGATCATCTACAATTCCAGTCAACTTGGCCAAGATGCCAGCAGCGTACATATCTCCAGAGACGTTCAATGCGGTCCTGAATCGATCGACGAACCAATCGATAGCTACTACCACCGCGTACATTCCTGTGACCGGGAGATTGATGGAATTACAGATCATCACCATCAATACGAGAGACGCTGATGGGATTGGGGTGACTCCGATGGATGCGAGGGTCGAGAGGAGGACGACGATTACGTATTGAGTTGCTGAAAGGGTGGTTCCTTGTGTCTGAGCGAGGAAGACGATGACGATAGGAAAGTAGATCGCGGTTCTAATCATCAGCTGAAAGCTTTGCTCATGAGGCTAGCGACTTACCCGTCCATGTTGATCAAACAACCCAAGGGTACGGAGAATTTTGACAAGGTACTGGGAACACCTCGCTCGATCACACATTTCATAGTGAGAGGCAAGGTAGCGGCGGAAGAAGCAGTTCCCCATGCCGTGATCCATGCCTTGGAGCATTTGAACCAATATGAATAAGGGTTACTTCGGACGACCGCAAAGAATATAATGGGTAATACCACAAACAGGTGAAAGGCCATGGTGGCAATTGCTCCGCCGACGAGGATTCCCAAGTTGGCTCCAATTTGTGCGATATCGAGCCTCATCAAATTCGACAAGATTAGGAAAAAGACTCCGATCGGTGCGAGTTGAATGAGGAAGGTGATGATAACGGTAATGATCCTTTCGATTTCTCTAGTGACTCGTAGAATGGACGAGTTTGGACCTTTGATCATGTACCCAAGGACGATCGACATGATGAGGACACCAAGGAGGTTATTGTCGGAGAAGGCAGCTACGATATTGTTGGGGATGAAGGAATCGAACATGTCGACTACGGCTTCATGAATTTGTAATTCACCTCGTTCATCGACCAGTTCTTGTTGACTATCGGTATTTTCAAGGGCGGAACCGGTGACTTCGTCAAAGAATCGCCTCCAGAGTAGAGTGACGAGGAGAGTGGAATGGACGATAGCGATGAGGGTCGTACCGACATAGTATCCCACTGTCCATCGTGCCAAAAGTCCACCGCCTCTGGCCATATCCTTCAATCGTTGAACGGCTAGAATCATAGCAGCCACGATCAATGGCAATACTGCTTGTCAGTTTTGACCGAAACAGAGAAAGAGGACATACCGACAGCTTGTAAAGCTCTCAACCAGAGTCGACCGGGAATACCAAGGATAGCAATAGCCGCAGGAGGTACCTCATCAACAGTAACATTGACCACCATTCCGATGATAATAGCCAGTACGGCAGCACAGATGATCTGAACCGCTGAACCAGGTTCGAAAAACGGTCGGAACCATCTCCCCTCTCCTATCTTTCGTTTAGGTGGTTGATCTTCGGAATCATTATAGATTGGAGTGACTGATACTTCCTGCTCTTGTGAAGCAGTCTGATGTAGTTTCTCAGACATGATCAATGAGTGATACAAAGTAGGATTAAAGTCGGCCGGTGGACAGCCTCAATGAGAGCACGAGTTGGATATATACCAACACAGCTCCACAACTGATTGCCTTATCGCGAGTGTCACCAGAGGATTCACCTGAGCTGGTATATTGCACACATTCAGATCGCCAAGATACATGACCTGGCGGTGTTAGAGTTCACGCCAAGTAGCCCAGCATCAGTGCCAAAACCAACGCCCGTGTTCTACGCCTTCAGCACACATTAGCCAAGAGGGTCTTATCAGCCATTCCGAATATCGCATGCACGAGAGAGCGGGTAGGACCAAAGTCGTAGCGAAGACCAAGGAATTAAGGGAGGGAAGAACAATCTCTTGCTCCCTCTCGCGCACTGTCAGCAGTGCTTGGCGAGATAGGCGTCCCTGCAATTTACACCGGTATTACCGGGCGGATCCAGTTTGCCAAGGTTGGAGTCCCATGCTTGGTGATTTGGTACCCTTGTTCCTTGGTCGGCAGCGTGGTGCAATCTTGGATGTGTGTGGAGAATTCGAAATGATACGATTAGGGGTTGTTGGGGTTTTCCAATGGAACGATGTTTATTGGGTAATTACCCGAGCCAGAATCTTGGAGACGGACTGGCGCGGGGGTCTGCCTAGATGGTAGATAAGCTATCGGCCTCTGTCCGGCCCCAACGGTTCCTCGCATGGCGCATTAAACCTTGAGACGTCGCCATTGATCGGTGAGGACGTCTGGGAAGACTTGTAACTGACATGATCAGGGGCGCGAAGGTTTCCACTGGAACGTTGATCATTGGGTGATTACCCACGGAGGTCTGACCGCGGACCGGTCTAGGCATCAATCAGTGGCAAGATAAGCTATCAACCTTGGATTGAACCCAATCTCATAGCAATGCGTTGTGCCTAGACGCCTCAAACGTCGCCAATCATGAGTGATGGTCGAGATCGGTCCCGGATATGCCGGGCTTCAGGCTAATAAGGCTTCTTCTCTCTGAGATGCAATGCAATGCATAGTACAGGCAAACAAGAGACCGAGTACAGTACAACAAGCATATTAAGTAGTATGACAATATAAAGTATGATTAGATCAATCACAACTCAAACCGACCCCTCACCAATACTCTTCCGTTTCTCATCCTCAGGTCTAAAACTGATAATCTCCAGCGCAGTTCCCCCATTCCTCTGACAGAGGACAACAGCTCTATCATCTTTAAATGTAACTCTCCACACACTTTCACAAGGTCTAGTGAGTTCCCTCAAGAACCTGCCAGTTTGGATATCCCATACTTTTGCTCGTCCGTCGTTTCCGCCCGACAAGATGAATCGTTGGTCGAATTGTAGACATGTTACTGAATTGTCGTGGGCGCATAAGCGTTCCAGGCAATTCATGGTTGCTAGGTTGAATACTATGATTCGACCGTCTGAACCGCCTGTTGTGAGGATATCGTCGGTCAGCTGGAGTTGGCCCACTAGGGAAGTATGGCCTTGAAGAAGGGCTATACATTCGCTGGGAGTCAGTATATTATCTAAAACGGTAAATCAGACGTACCCTGTACTAGCGGACCAAACACGAATAGTGGAATCGGCACTCCCAGCTACGATCCGTAGACCATCAAATGCAACAGCGTAGATCTCTCCCGTGTGACCAGATAACACATGTAGGCATTCACCCGTATCAGCATCCCAGAGCTGGTCGTCAGCTCAATCTCGTGCAAGATGGGTGGAGCTTACACGACAAGTATGATCATAACTTCCAGAAACGATTTGATTTCCTGCAACTTCCAAACACCTGACTGCCGTAGCGTGACCCCTCAGATCGTGGATCAAGCGACCGGATTCGATATTCCAGACTTTGACCGTAGCGTCTCTACTTCCGGTGACACAGATGGGGCGGCCATCCAGCATCTTGAGACATCGCAGTGTTGAGCGGTGACCATCGAGTTTATGGATACAGAGACTATCATCAGTCTCAATCTCACTTGCGAGAAGTGGACTTACCCTGTCTCGAGATCCCAGACTCGTAACGCTCGATCGCTACCACCGCTAACCGCCAGATCCTTTCTCAACCCAGGCCATCCCATGGAAGATCCACAAACTTCACTCGATTTCATCCGTTTCGCTTCCCTAGGTCCTGAGGTAGAAGCATATCCAGTAGCAGTACTAGGTCTCCTAGGTCCACTATCCAATATCCCAAACGCAGGCAATATACCAAACTGCATACGTGCGGTGGTATCGATCGACGCTCGTCGACTTTGACTCATTGGATCTTCAGCTCCGCCCATTGATGATTTTGAACGATGGTTCGGAGCGGACGTGTATTGTGATTCGGCGTCTATTGGGTTCTTTGAGATTAGACCTAGAGCCCATACACCTTGAGTATGACCGTATAGGTTTCGTTTGAGTTTACCGGTCTTGACGTCAAACACGTGTATGCGTGAATTTGCCATGCCGATTGCAACGTATTTATCGTCCATACACAAGGTCGTGACAGGCCCGTCGTCCGATCGGATAAAGTTGGCCCTGACCTGTCCACCATGCAACCAATTGGATTCTATCATTAGCCTCCAATCTAATGATTAGTGTTGACAGGACCCACCGGTGAGGTATGCAGTCTTGAATTGCTGTTTGAAAGAACCACTACTAGCCCTGTCAGCAAATGGCCTGCCTCCCAAAGTCTCTCCGAATGGATTGCGCCAGCTCCCATTCATCTTTCGACTAGTACCTCCGACCGGCGTGGCCCGTCTTGAAGTGCTACCGTCCGTACTCGTGCTTGTACTTTCCTGCCTTGATCGGAATTGAGCCGAATGAGTTATGAATGGCGAATCGGAAGGAGGTACGAAGCTCGTATCGGATCTTCCTACATGTCGATCATAAATCTCTTTCCAAGTCTGTTCGTCGGAGAAAAGCTGGTTCCAGTATCGTGACACTCGAGCCGCTCTACCAAGGGTCCGAGCATCACTTATCTAATCATCAGCTATTACTCTAGAGTGATGGGAAGGGGGACATACGAAGCTCATACAATGTAGAGCTAGCTCTAATGGTAATTCCTTCAAGAAATCCCTCCGCAGTCTTGGCTCAATCTTTCGTGATACAGCAACAGCTTCATCCAGAGCGAGATCATCCATGAGACTGGCTAAGAAAGCCATTCTTTCCTTCTTGCCTAATCTCTGAACTCGTAGGAGTAGAGCATCAGCACCTAATTATAAGCGTGCATACACAGCTTTCCTGAGCTCAGCTGACCATTATCAACTGAATCCTGACGTCTCAAATCCGGTCCGACCAATTCTCCATCCCTAGCTCTTGCTTTCCCTTTCTCTAGAAACTTATTCACTCCTTGCTCTTCCATATCCGTATCTCCATCAATGTACCTCGATAAAAGTGTAGGACTTGGCGCAGGCGTAGGTGGCCTACTTACTAGATCTACACTCTCGGCCCCTCCAGGGGGTTTGAGGATGGGATCACCAGATTGGGGTGGAGTAGATGGTGCTGGGGTAGGTAAAGGTGCAGGAGCATGTCGGATTTGAATCGGATCTGGCCTTCCTGACCGGTATGTCGGGTCTAGAGTCATCCTTGATTTAGGTCTGTCCACTGTTGACTCGTGAAGCGGTAAGATATGTATAATTATGATCGTAGATGGTAGATGGTCGGAGGTGTAAGATATCAAGTCCGAGCGGATTTCAAGCCGAATATCGATTCCCCGAAGTACACGGATGGTAGTCTGTGTATTGTGTGTGTTTATTGCTAAGGGGTCGAGGTGGGGGGACAGAGTGCCTTTCGATTAATGATTATGGACTTTAAAGGATACTTATAGCATGATCGGAAGAGGTAGTATGGCAAGAAGGATGTATACAAGCAAAAAGGAATGAGTACTGAGTGATGTATAAGGTTAATTGACCTATACTATAGACAAGGTTCATTACGGCTGGACGCGGCTGATTGGCGGCGGTGTGGCGTAAGTAAAGCCTTTAAGCCTAATCCGGACATTTCAATCATGGTAGATGCGCATTGTCTTGCTCAAGTGGATCATACATGCATACCTCATATGTAGACTGGTCGCAGCAGGACGCATCCTTCTCTGGGATCCAGCTGTAGCTCCGAAAATTAGCAGCTCAAGCGGGTCGAGTATGGCGGAAATACAATGATGGTACACCTCATAATCAATGGTTCTTATAAAACGATGACACTCTAAGCTAGACGGCTCACCTCCTCGCCTTCGGTCTCCACCAGGCTGTTTAGATGTGGTGAGCGGTGAGCATATTGGAAATGACCGGATATCGCGAACTTCATGAATGTATCGCGAACTTCATGAATATCACAAATTACTGCATCTCAAAATCTAGAGAATTAAATTATACTTTCAAACCAGTGTCCTCCGCTCCTCCTTCACACGGAAACGTACCTAGTCAGCCTGGTAAAGACCGAAAGCGAGGAGGTGATCGTTGAGGAGGGAAAGGTTGTATGGGGTGACGTAGAGATCGGTGTCGGTAAGACCAACAAACATGGTGTCGTTGACAACTGGGTCGTAGATACCCTCAAAGACGTTTCCACCGGGCTGGTAAGTCTGTCCCATACCCTCACCAGTGATCTCGAGTGGGGTGTAGGTAACGTTCAACTGAGAGATCCAAGCGACGAAAGCGGGAGTAGCGGTCTCGTTAGCGACGGAAGTGACGTATGACGAGTTGGCGGAAACGTTCTGTCCTGGAGTCTCCCAGCTGAAAGTAACGGTTCGGTTGGCTTCAGTGAGGGAAGGCTGGATAGTGTTGATAGCTGCCTGAGAGTTCTTTCGAGCAAGGGACTGGTCGTTGGTGACGTTGAGGTAAGGGAAGATTTGCCATCCGACTCGAGGGTTGGAGTCGGGACATCCTATGATGTACTTGGATAGCAAGGTCCAAGCCATTGATTGGGAGATACCAGTCTCGAAGTGGAGGGGCATGGCGAGAGCACCGGACAACTGCCGGAAAGACATCTGCTGTCGAGCTTCGGTGGTGATAGACTGGAGGAGGAGGGTAGCGGCAGGTCGAGAGTCGAGGTGGGATAGGAAACCGTAGACACCGGATTCTCCCCTGTTCATTAGCATCACACAAAGATTGTAGTAAATGGAACGTACCATCGAGTCAATCGCTGACAGAAGTTGACAAACTCCCTAGGTGACTCGAAATAGTACCTGTACTGGCACTGCTCGGCTGCATCTCGTCCACCGTTCAACTGGATGTTCGAGATCAATCGAGCGTGGCCGACTTCCTGAGCACCCATGAATTTGATGTACTCGATGTCGTCCTCGGTGATACCAGCTTCGGCAAATTCCTCCTTGGAGAACCGGTTGGCACCGTAGTAGAATAGATCAAGCTCGATCCATTCCTGGTACAAAGCCAAGTTGAAGGACTCGAAATCGACTAAATGGTCAACTTTTGATCGAGATCGATATGATGGGACTTACAGTCTGACATGGGGGCGTAGACGGGAGCAGTGTCGTTAGGCCTGACTCCGACACCACCGTTGGGGACGGCAGCGGGAGCAGCGAGGGTGGAAGGCACAAGTGCCGCAAGGACTGGTAGGAGGGATGACCACATTTTTAATAAGAGTGTGAGAGTGAGTGAGAAGCAAACGAGTCAACGGGACAGTATATATACTTGATGACTTAGTAAAACCGGGTAATAGAACTTCGTCAGCCATGACCAACTCACATTCTGATTATTTCTCTAAAGAGGACACGATGATGTCAGGAAGCCAATTTAGCTTCTTAGGCACCATCGAAAGATACCCATAAACGACGTAGATCGAGGTCTGCCTCTCGTGTTTCCCACAATTGATTCGGCCGTGAATGCGTTTATTGCGGCATACCTACCGGTGTCAATTGCTGGAATCGATTTATAACGGAACTGCTGTGCTGAAGCAGCTTCTTTGGGATAGCAAGTGCTAAAACAAGCTGACTATAACCCCGTCAGCAATTTAGAAATTCACCGACCTCCACCCTCCACTTTAACTTTCAATTTCACCTCCACCCTGTTAGGTGCGTCAAGGTCTGCAAGATTAGGCCTGCCTGTTCCACGTGTCACACTATCCACTCCCCCCATCTGCCGTGACTCTCGGACCTCTACGACCGGAGTGCACGAGCGTCCAGTGTTCAGCGATCACTTACGCCTACCTCTGCTTCACTGTTTCGAGCTATCTACTTAACCCAGATCATCACCCTCGAATACAAGCAGACCTATCATCTATATTCACAATCGATCGGAACAAAGACCCACAGAATGGAAGCACTAGGATTCAACGTACGTCCACCTCACACCCTCGTCAACCCAACTTACCATATAGGCATCGAGTGGATTCCTAGAGGGTATCGTTAGAGGATACAAAGCTGGATTATTGACCCAAGGGGCATATCATAATTTAACCCAATGTGAGAATTTGGAAGGTGAGTCATTCTTGGTTCTCCATTTTAAACGTGTCGTGTCCTTTGAACGTAATCGCCATCATCGCCTCAATAGTCTCGCTGGCCTCTCGCTTCGCTCAAGATCAGAGCTGATCATCAGACTTCCGAATGCAGCTCTCTTCAACAGACTATGGAAATTTCCTAGCCAACGAACCCCTCCCCCTCTCCACATCCACAATCGCGGACAAGGCAACCGAGAAACTCGTCGCTGAATTCCATTACCTCCGAACCAACGCCAACGAACCTCTGGCGACTTTCATGGACTACATCACATATGCTTATATGATTGATAACGTCATTCTCCTCACTCTGGGCACGTTACATGAAAGGGATACACATGAATTATTGGAGAGATGTCATCCGCTTGGAGTATTTGATACGATGCCTGCACTTTGTGTCGCTACCAACATTGAGGAGTTGTATCACAGTGTCTTGGTCGAGACTCCTCTTGGTACGTCTCTTCACTCCAAAGGATCTTAAAGAGAGCAAGAGCTGACGACTAGCACCATACTTCCAAGACTGCCTTTCCGCCCAGGACTTAGACGACCTCAATATCGAAATCATCCGAAACGCACTCTACAAAGCCTACCTAGAAGATTTCTACGCATTCTGTCAAACACTCCCCTCCCCCACATCCGAAATCATGTCTCGAATCCTAGGGTTCGAAGCAGACAGGCGAACTCTAAACATCACAATAAACTCCTTCGGTACCGAACTATCAAAAGATCAACGAGCACGTCTATTCCCAACCATCGGTCGACTCTACCCAGAAGGAAACAATGTCCTAGCTCGAGCAGATGATATCGAAACGGTTATTTCGGCTGTGGATCATATTTCAGAATATAAAGCTTTCTTTGATAAAGCAAATATCAATTCCAATACCGGAGGAGAAGATGCTGGAAGTTTGGAAGATGAATTCTTCAAATATGATGTTGAGCTCAACAAACAATCTTTCCTACAACAATTCCAATATGCCGTTTTCTTTAGTTTTGTTAAACTCAAGGAACAGGAGGTTAGGAATTTGACTTGGATCGCAGAGTGTATTGCTCAGGATGCAAAGGATAGGGTGGAGGATTACATTCCGATCTTCTAGACGAGCCGCCCGAGCGTAGCGAGGGTGTGCGAGCGAGGACGCGGATATAGGAAGACTAGCGACTCGGGAGGAAGAGAGAGGTGTGACGAAGAAGTGGGATGACAAGGATGAGAGCGTGAACGAGGGTTTCGGATCTAGAAGTATGCTGGCATATACATGTATTGTATGACTATACGCGCTGCATCTCGTGTCAAGTTTACGAAAGATGATTGCTTTTGCATCGGACAATCTGCAACAGTGCAAGCTTGTCTGATGTTTAATTGCGTGTTTGCACCTGGGCGACAATAACTGAAGCTGAGATAGCCATTGGAAACAGGATCATTAAGCGACACCAGGTCGATACATCATTAATCAAGAATCGAGATTCAAGTCATAGACAGCTAATTACAATGAGAAGGAAGAGCATAGACTGATACTATAGAGATAGATAGGGGCGATAGCGAAGTATGGAATTATGGGTATGTATACAGGAAAGCGAACAATTAGGCGGGGATATCGTTTTGGAAACTCCTCGTTTCGTCTACTTCGAAAGTAGTCTATCGTCAGTCATGTCTCTTTTCTCCGTCTTTTCCCTCCATTGATCATGGGAGGCAGCAAGTGAAGGCAGAAGGGGGAGGGGGGCGGAGGTAAGGGAAAGAGGAGAAAGAAAGAAGAGAGCAGGAGGAGGGAAAAAGACATACTACCTGAGGTAAATAAGCAGCTGCAGACAGATCTAAAGCCCATAAATCGTCGAAAACGGAAACACCATTATACCCACCCGAAATGAATATCCTAGCATCATGGAGTAATGCGACGTGATATCCCCTTCCGGGGGGTGCTTGGCCTTTGGGGATCTTAGCTTCCCATTGGAGGGTTACTGTTGTCAGCTCTTTGCCTCACCTTCTCTCTTTCTTCCTTCCTTCCTTCGTTTTTCCTTCTCTTTCGCTTCCTCTACCTTTTATATAGACGAGGCAATGGGAAGTAGAGTAGAAAAAACGAAGACAGGAACGTACCTAGATTGAAGAGTAGAACGTCTTGGGCGTATGATTGACCATTATGACCTCCTAGGATGAATAGGTATGAACCTACTTGGGTCGAAGTGTGGGAGAGGCGATTATGCTTGATGTCTGTTATTACTGTTGTCCACATTAGGTTTTCTGTACATCAGCCCTCTTTTCTTTCTCTTCTGATCATCTCTGCTTCTCCTTTCCACCTCTCAACTAAGAGAAAAACTCACTCAGGTTTAATACGTGAACATCGGCAAAACTAGCGTGCCCATCACTACCCCCAAAAACAATCATCTTATCCCCAACCAAATTAGCAGTATGATAACCTTTCCTAGCAGGTGCTTCACCCTGAGTAGGCCATTCTTCCCATGTTAATCTGGTTGGATCGGAAATATCGAGTGCCCAAATATCGTTTAATGCAGTTTGACCATTTCCACCTCCAAAAATCACGAGGAAATTACGGTATAGGACTGTAGTATGTGCTCGGCGAGGTGGGGGCAGTTGGGTTTTGGGAGTTGCTATTTCCGGTTTTGAGAATCTGTGGCTCACTACCAGTCAGTGACGTTCGGATTAGAGCGGAGAGTGAGAGGAGTTACCAGTATCAAAGACCCAGACGTCGTTACTGTATGTAGGCCCATCACCTCCTCCAAATATGTACAACCTACTCCCTACTGCTGTAGTGGTATGTGCCCTAAGCGGGGGCAGGGCATCACCAGCAGTTTCTACCGTACTCCAGAGCAGAGACTCGGTATCATACCAAGCAACCCCCCTCCAGCAATGTTTGGAATCAACTCCACCAATCATCCATATCCTATTCCCCACAAGCGTACCCGTATGCGCACGTAATGCTTGAGTTGGGGGTCGACCGTGATAGGGTAAAAGGGAGAAATACATTGATGATGCCGCTACCCTCCCTACCAATTTCGCCGAGGGTAATGAAGGTTGCGCGACATATGTGGGAGTCTTGATTGCGCCAGGGCGGGATTGTTTTCGAGTTCGAGAAGAGGGATTGATATCGCCTGATGAAGGAGTCGTTGTTGATTCCTTTATATCCTTGGGTCTGTCGACTGCTGATTTTGTCGTTGCCCTCTTCCTCGTTGCCACATCGTTGCCTCCACTATCGGATTCAGTACCGCTATTTCCATTCCGCCCATTCAATCTTGTATCGCCGTTGGTAGTATTGATTCTTGAAGGGAGTTGCTCTGCCTTGATGATCGACTCCTTTCGCCTCGGGACACCAGTAGGTGGTCCGCCAGGTCCAGGTTCCGGTCCGACATAATCCAAGTTGGCGGTAGGTACTCTCTCATGACCCCTCTGGTCGTCGATTTGATTGCTATACCGGCTAGGAGTGACGATATCCCTCGTCCTGGGTGCGATCCTATTCCAAGAGGGGAGAATGGTAGGAGTCGAATACATACTCGTCGTCCCCGTCGCGGGTGTGGAAGGAGGCGGAGTTGAGGAGGCTGAAGAAGGTCCTGCTTCAGGAGGAAGACGTTGAGCGAGATGCGAAGGGTATGTGATTGGTTCCATATCGTCCATTCCTTGCGAAGCAGTTCCGCCAAGAATGGGAACAGGTGGTGCGAGCGCAGAGACCATCGCTTCTTTCATAGATCCCTTCTGTGGGAATGGGGATAATGGCGGTGGTGTCGATGTGGATTCGGCGCCGGGGGTTGTTGGTAAAGAGGAGGTACGTGGTGTAGGTCCAGGTCCAGGGGTGAGATTCGGGATTTCGTCAATCCGTGATATCGAGCTAGTAGATTGTGGTTGTGGAAATGATGTGGTACTTGAACTAGCGGTAGTCGAAGGAGTGGATGAATCCCCTAAAACACGAGATAGAGATGGGAAAGTTAATGTCCTTGAATGTCCATTTCCAGATGTAGATGTAGAAGGTCCGTCCTCGTTGATAGTCTCCTCCTTGTACTTCTCCTTCTCCTTGTCTTTGTCTTTATCAGGATTCCTACGAAAAGGTCGAGCAAGCGATGGTAATCGTCGGAATGTCGACGTCGACGTCGATGTTGTTGTGGCGGAAGGAGGTGTAGGAGCAGGAGATGAAGTTGTGGTTAAGACAGGTGTCCGATTTCTGCCTAAAGGAGGGTCGTTATCAGCTATTGATTCTTTTGCCGGTGTATATGTTGAATCTAAGGAATATGGATAGAAGTATGGTAGATAGAAGAGATCGAATTTACTTACCATTCGAATCCATTTTCACTCTTTGTTTCAGATATACTCCAGACCCCTGGCCGGTGAGTGAGGGTGAAGGTAAACCGTCCGTGCGCAAGTGAGCTGTACTTCCTTTACCGGTCCTGGCCCTGTGACGATTGATCTTTGAAGCGTGATTATCGTAGTAGTATTCGTTGACTGTATGCTGGACTGATTGATAGTATACAATACGGATATGAATATGATTATTACAAGCAGATAAACATGAGCTATAGCTTCTACTCTTACTACTTACATCTACTTGATCTATACGCGACTTTTGAAGATCGCCCATAGTTAAAGTAATTCAGGGTTGTCTTTAGTATCTCAGGGTAACTTATATACTAGTTTACAATTTGAATAGATCATGCATCAGATAGAATGCAACGAATTTCTGATTCTACAACTGCTTAAATGACAAGATGACAGAGAGACGACTACATCCTTCAATCCCCTCTCATCTCTCAACAGACCTAGAGGTCTTGAGGGCAGTGATTGAAAGATCTAAATTTCAACATCGGAGTCAACCTTTCTTACGGCGTATGAGAGAGGTCCTGAGGTTAGGGAGGCGGGTAGAACTGCTTAATACGGACATGATGAATGATCGATCTAAAGCCGTAGAAGGGGAGATTATAGTCAAGGTACGTTTCTTCTCCCTTGCATTTGTGAACAAGCCAAGAGAAGAAGCTAATAGGTAGTTCATTCAGTGCCTGTTGAAAGCTACCGTGTCAATTCAACAAATTATCGAATTGGAACATTTCTTACCTACCGTCATAAGCGTCATGGCAATCTACGGCCGTCTCTTCGCGATAGGAAGCAGTATAGCGAATACTCTAGGTATGGAGATTGAGGAAAGTCTGGGCGTCCCAAAGCGGATAATCAAGCAAAAGAGGAAGAGGGAGGAACAAGATGAAATAGCGGAAGTGATGGAGGAATACGTTCACACGCCAGCTGTAGGGAGGAAGAACCCGACGTTTGATCTCGGTCAAAAGATTGCTCGGCCAGTACGATCGCCTTCGCCCGAACCTGTTCTCCCAGCCTCCGGACCCGCACCCGTGCCGGTATTGACGCCGTCAGAGGAATCGGGATCACCTCCGCCCAGTTCACCTGATATCCCACCTTCGCCCGTCCGCATACCCACCCCTCCAATAGAGAAACCAAAGAAGAAGAAAAAGACGTTAGCTGAGGCTGGGAAGGTCAAGAAGGGGAAGGGGAAGAAGAAGGATGACATGGATGATATTTTCGGCTTTTAGCCACGCTCACGACTATTCACGAACGCAATCTGGCATAAACACATTACCACCGCGACAATCACGGCACGATGCAGCGAGCGACGAGCCAACCCCTCCAGATCTTTATGGGCACGAGAACCGGCAATGACGAGAGTGAAAGGGAGTCTGGACAGGAACAGCTGTGAAACGCATGACCAAGAACAGGCAGTGGAGATGATGGTTGGGTAATTGTAAAGGAATTATAGTTGACATATTCTCTACAACAGCAATATAATCTCGAACAGTACAATCACTACTCCTCGTTATACATATCCAATGCTCTCCACTTTGCTCTCAACTGTTCAGCGGTCGGCCTCGACTCTTTATTCGGTAATACCATATCCCTCAAAGTCGTCCAGATTGCCTGATCAACCCGGTCTTGGCCATCTAGGAAGAACATCGCAGGCGTTCCATCAGAATAAGGTTGTCCTGTCGGTTCGCGATTATCGTACATTTCCTCTGGTTGCGATTCGATAGGAGATGGAGTTGAAATATCGACTTCGAGTGTTGATCTCGAGTTTGGGTATGTTGGACTGATTGGGCTTATGATTGGTGGATCATCCGCTAGGAGGATCGAGATGGGATCGGTACCACCACTACGTGGATTCGAGATCCATTTCCCCCATAATCGAACTGCTGCTGGGGATTCTTCATGCCCCACATCCTCCGAGGCGCGTAATGATTCGGTCGATCCCATCCTACCCAACCTCGGTCTTTCTACGATTCCTCTCTGATTCCCTTTCGGTACTCTCAAACTCCCCGCTCGCCTTACACCACCACCATAATCTGTCCTCCAAGCTGAAGGGTAAGGGCTGGGGGCAATATCAACTTCCCTCTCTTGTCCTATCCTACCCAATCTTTCCCTTTCTTCGTATGGCCATAAATCACCTTTACGGACATGATGCATCATCTCGATAGTCCGGCATCCGCGATACGGTTCTCTTCCTGTTAGGCATTGATATAGTGTAGCGCCCAGGGAAAAGATATCGACTGGAAAAGAAAAGGTGGATTCGGGATCGACTAGTTCGGGAGGGGAAAATGGGAGTGTACCCAGCCCAACACCGTCGGTGGGTGGGTGAGAAGGATGAATGAGGAGTGAAGACCCAAAGTCCGATAGACGAATATCGAGGTTTGCAGTCAGCTACTCGTCAGCTAACGTCGAATTTGAAGGGGGAGATAGCGTACAAGTAGATTACCAGCTTTGATATCCGCATGTACGATCCCCTTTCCATGAACCCAACTTAAAGCATCCGTAGTCTGAACAGCCCATCTATTCCAAATCTTTTTGCCCACTAATCCAGGACTAGTCCTCAAGAACCGATCCATCGTTCCTAGCGGTGCATGTTCGAGAATGAGTACCAATCTCGATAAAGCGGGTGCAGTCTCTATTTCAGATTTAGCTGCCTTGGCGAGGGAAGGTAAAGAGGGATGAGAGTTGAGTGTAGAGATGTTTTGTATTTCGTCATTCTTTCTAGATGGAATTTGGTTCTGATGTAGACGATTCATCATTGTTGAACTTCTTTGTCGGACTAGCGTCCCCCGAGATCCCTCTTGAACTGCATCGGATACTGATCGACCGTGCCCTGCTGTCGTTCGAGGTGGGATATCTTCTTTGACTGCGACGAGCTTGACGACGTATACGCTACCATTTCGGTTGGATGGAGTGCCAGGTTCACGTCTTGATCCGTCCCTCAATGGGCTCACTGCTCTCGTCCTCCTCGAGTGATATCCTCCGCCGCCCATCAGGGATGGTAATCCGTCGATTGGCGAAGTGACGGTAGCTGCCAGCCTATTCAGGAAGAAAGCCTCCCTCAAACCCATTGTCTGACTTTGTCGATCAGGTGCCATCCGCTTCGCAGCGCATAATCTCCAAGATCCACCAACGAATCCATCCCCTTCTTCATTTACTTCCATCTCCTCCTCTCCATCACCCTGCTTCGGTGTCGATTCGGTCACTCGGACGCTTGGACCATGAGGGAGATACGGATTCCTAGATCTCCCCTTGCCCTTGACGTCCTTCTTGTAACTTGCTAGATAGACTGTTGCATATCTCCCCTCACCTAGGAGGTACATTGACCTCTGTGTCAATCTGAGTGAAATATCATCCGAACAAGGTGGTCTCGGGGGATTCCAATCAGCTATAGCGGGTAGCGAGGGGGATTGATGGAGTGGTGATAGAGGTTCCGTATCGATTGGGCGGGGTGTAGGAGGCTTACTAGTAATGTAATTACTAGAACCCGTATCGAGTGGTAGAGGTGGTGGGCGGTTTCTCAAACTTGAAGAACGACCTAAGTTCGATGGCGGGATTGGAAGTTCGGTAGGTTTATCGAAAAACGATGAAGTTCTAGATGCCTGTGGACTGGGAACGGAAGGGGTAACAGGCATTGATATCGAAGACGGAAAACCGATATCGATATCCTGTCGTAATCGAGGTAAAGTAGATGATGAGACGGGTATACGCGGTGAAGGCGG
Organism: Vishniacozyma victoriae; assembly: GCA_017654735.1. Lineage (NCBI taxonomy): Eukaryota > Fungi > Basidiomycota > Tremellomycetes > Tremellales > Bulleribasidiaceae > Vishniacozyma > Vishniacozyma victoriae. The sequence continues at coordinate 4,748,479 of JADPYG010000088.1, forward strand.
TAAAGGAGGAGGCGGTAGAGCTAATGGTCTAGGAGGTCTAACCTCAGTTGCCCAAGAGGTATTGAACAAATCATTACGCGATGAAGTAGAGTCGGAACGTGGTTTAGTTGTTGTCATCTTTGTTTGTGTAGGTGTGGTATGGTTTGTATTCGGTATAGGAGCATTATTGGGACATGTATCGATTATGACAAGGACAGTGACAGGATATATAATCTAGAGGGGACAGTTTGATGATAGTAATGAGTCGGATTATAGATATGATAACAGAAAACAAAGAAGCAACAAAGGTACGAATACCAAAATAGTGACTAACCACTTTTGGAACATTCACTACTTCACCTATCAATCATCCATCTTTTTATGTTTCAGCAACGAGTAGCATCAACAGCAGCGACAGCTGACGAATTAATCGATAAATCATCTTTATACATTGACTACGCAGCTTGAGATATCCATGCCTACAAGAGCGTGCGGAGTGAACGTCTAAACAAGCTCCAAGACGCTACATTCGCACACCCTCAACCTCTCCTTATCATACTGTCTCGAAGGAGGCTGAACCACATCTCGCCAATCGATCCCGACCCTTCTCTTAAAAATCACATCCCAATCTCCCATATCGCCAAGTAAGACTCGTTGAAAGAGCATCAACACTCTAGTAAGAACAGGTAATGCATCCTGGCTGATTTCGAGTTTCACAATGTCCCCGTGGACGGTTTGGGGGAGGAAAGTGAGGGCGATATACTCGTATCCTCGGCATAATTGGATACAGTGACTACGATCAGCCCAATTTTTTGAATTGACGAGAAGACGAACAGGATGAATGGAGTCCGTACGGCTGGAGACTGATGTTCAGCAGAACTCTCTGTATGCAGATATTTACCAAGCCTAAGTAACTCAGTGTGGATTCAAGATACCTCCCAATATCCTGACTAGCTTGGACAGCGAGATTCCGTTGATCGGGACAAAGCCTGTACGTGGGGGAGAAGATCTCGTGGTCATTGTTTGACCCGGTACTAATATTCCTCGTCATCAGATACACAATCACACCGGTCTCAACAAGTTGACGTACTCGGCTGAACATTCAATCAAGCAACAATTCATCACGGGACAACCACTCACCTTCTCAGAAGAGATAAGGCACCTCAACCTCCCGGTGCTCCCACGCCCCATGGAATGGAACTCGCGTTAAATCCCAATCAATAATCTGCTGCGGATCCTCTTTCTTTCTCACATCAGATGAATGTTGGGGTGGCCACATTGCCTTCATTACTACCACATATATGAGCGGCTGTTCTTTGGTGGACTTACAGTTGGGTGGAAGGTGGTAGATCATCCTGACATTCACCTGAGTAGCATTTTGCTTACTCTCTTCACTGGGGTTCAAGCTGATGAATGATTGTATTCGACGTCGTGGTACGTTTGAGTCCATTCTAGTAACGCGGTGGCCGACTTTATTGATTGGTGCAATAGACATCGAGTGGTGGATGTTGAGTTAATGGGATGACAGATTACCCCGCCCAACACGCCCAGAAGAAATACGAGATTGGCAATCTTAATCAATCACACACCAAGATCTTCGGGCTTGACGTCAAACCTCGCCCCAATCATTCTCCAAGGGTGGTGAATACAGATGGCGACAATACATGATTACATGAGTACTCAAATCATACTGGCAACTCAAATGATTTCCATTCCTCCCCATTCAAGTACCCTGAATAAATTCTGATCTTCCTGTCGGTCCTTACTCTCAACCCCTACAATAGCTCGCCAGAATTCTACATCATCTTCCGCCCTCTTTGCTGCTTCTGCCCAAAGGTCAAGCTGATCGACAGCGACTTTTTGGAAAAGCATGAATACACGAGTTACGATATCGGGTCGAGGTGAAATATCGAGTGGGGCAGCTTTACTATACATATACTGGGATAGGAAGGTGAGAGCGATATATGGGTGTCGCTGACAACGCGGAAGCCAGTATCTATATAGTCAGTCATCTCTGATACTTGGTCATGAATGGGGGACTTGCGTGATGAATGATGTTCGAGCTTCGGTATGCTGTTGGATCAGTATGAAGCACTCTTAGGCCGAGGGTATTCACCAGACCCAGGACCTTCAATGCCTTGTCGAGATACATCGAAACATCTGGAGAAGGTAGGACGATATTATTGGACTGATTAGGCGACAGTCGGGTGCAGCATGGCTCGAAGATTTTGATCTCGCCCTTCATCTCATGATTGCGCATCTCCTTGGCGCCACCACCTCGAGTCCTGTCTATTAGTACTGACACCAAGTAAAGTGACTAGGTTCTGACATACTCGGCTAATAGATCAGCATCCCCATATTCGGCAAATAAGATAGAAGACTAATCACCTTCCCAGAAAAGATACGATACCTCCAGACCGGTTGCTTCATCCGCCATCGTCCCATCAATTTCAGCATTCACCGTCCATTTCACTCGTTCACAGTCATTCGCTGTCTGGGCAGAATCGGGCTTGAGAACTGGCGTTGGAGGATGAACAGCTGAGATTGCCCCTGCGATCATCAGCGTCAATCGCATGGAATGGACAGGATAGACTTGACATTGTGGACAAAGCGAGAGGGTCACGTCGACCGACATGGGCTGTGGAGGGTATAGGTAGATGACTGGTTTCCCACCAATCTGCTCCATGATGACATCAACAAAAATCGGCTCTGTCTCGATGTCGGCTGTATCCCCAAATTCCTTGAGTCCCATTTGATGTACCGTTTGATCCCAAAGCATTATTCCATAAGATGAGCTGAGGATGAGACGGAAACTGCGGTCTGGTACTACCATCGATCGGGCTACTACCTCGTATATCTTCCGCCCTTTTGTCGAGGGCTTGACAGAGAACATCAGGGGCCGGTCATGCCAGTTCACGTATACGTTTCTGCGGTCGTTGCTGACTTGTTGACCTTGGTTGCGTTCTGGCGAGGGCATGGGTTCGAGCTTTGACACTCTTCTACCTGGGCGGTCCACTTCTGCTCGACTTGAGTCAAAAAGTGATCTGATCGAGGGCAAAGGCTCCTCATCGTCGATATGTGACGTACACGTATCGCTTTCAGTCGAACGGTCTTCCATGTCAAGGCAGTTTCGTTGCCTTTTCTGCGGCTTGATCTGCCTGGTCATAATCTGATCGGCTCGGCGGAACCTGGTGGTTACCTTCCGTCTGATATCGGCTATTGAGACCGAATTCGAAGTATTCAGGGGTGGTTTCTGCGAAAGACCCCTCAGTTTGGGGGTTTCCAATTCATCCTCCTCCCATTGCTTGCCAATCAGATGTTTCGCTTTCCATACCACACCGTCCACATCCTCCTCCAGATCCTGCTCTGTAAGGTCCAAGCTGTCACCATCCACATGAATTGACGCAAGTCGAATAGGAGACGTTTGATCGAAAATGTGAACCTGCCCGTTATGAGAATATGTCGTAGGCCAAGTTTGATGATCTACCGAGTAGGTAGTCGTTACGCCATCCACAACGAGGTTGATGGAAAGCTTGATATCGCTGAGATCAGGATTGAAAGGTGTGAACCGGTCGATATTGGACTGATTTCAATTAGTTGATTGGCTCGTGAAGGGGGAAATTGGACCTACGATCCATGATTTGTCGAGCCTGAAGACCAACTTGATATCACCTTCTGGGCTTATGGCTGTTGCTGCCCCTCCACTGGCTCTTTCACCTGATTGAGACATTGAGTGGTTGGCAGTAGGTGGTGAGCGATGGTAAGAGCTGTCACGACTGCAGCGATCTGAGTGAGATAGATGAGAGACTTGTTCCAGACCTTCCCGCATGTGTAAACACACACATACAGGTCAACAGGGATTCCGATGAAACAGGACATGTCCCCCTTGAACAGCTTGGCATATGTCATAGGATGCAAAGTATCCATGGCATCAAGTATGCATAACTGCACTATATGTAAGCTCCACCTCGATCAAGGATGACCGTGACGTCCCAGGCGCCAGCAAGCTCCAAAGTCCTATCTGCTGAACCGTCCAACTCGGTAGCCAAAGCTTTCCGTCAAGATAAAGACCAACATTCGTAGCTTGAGAGCCATACACCCCTTCCAGCCATCCTCTATTCTTGAAGACTTGTGATATAAGTCCAGCCCGAGTTTCCGCCGTAACACTAAATCGCAGGTCATGTGATCGGAATCCACGTTTGATCTTGAGCCATCGATGTTCAGCGCCATTATTGTCGAGTACGGTCTGAAATTGGGATAGTTCCAGTGCAGAGTACTCTTGGTTTCGTGATAATGTTGAGGGTCTGGGAGGTAAAGACGGGTGTAATGGCGGTCTTGTCGAAATGACTGTCGGCGGGTTTGCCTTTTGCGTACGGGCGAGATTGGAGGGATTTGAACTCGTGCGACTCGGCGCCCTGATAATGGACGCGCCTGTGTTAGCTGGGCGAGAGTGAGCGGGTGCGGGGGTAGAATGCGGGATCAGGCCAGCGGACGGATCAGATTCTTTTGCCCCTTTTCGAAGCACAGTTGCTGAATGTGGGGTTCGGAGATGTCCTTCCACCGAGTACGTATCTGTAGCCGTATGCGAAGGGGTCACTTCTGCGACGTCGATTGAAGGGACTGACGAGCTGTGCCCATTTCCTAGGAGCGGGGTCGGCTGGGGCGATTGGGGTTCAGGGTTGGAAGTTGGGGGCGGCTCACTTCTGGAGTTTGGCTTGATTGGAGAGAGTGATGATTCGTCCAATGGCCGATTGGCTGGGATAATCGATGTCATTGATTCAGTGGATGTTTGGAAAGGAATCCGAGGGGTAATCGGCATAGCATGTGTCCGGGAGCAAAGAGATGTCCGATAGGTCAAGGGGTGCGTGAGCTTGAGAAGGAACTGAGTTCGGAGTGGGAAGAGTGATTTTCTTGGTGGCAGCTATTGGCGATATTGTATGGCGGTCACTTGTCTCGGCAGTCGTTACCTGACTCTGCTGTCTCAGCGCAGACATGGCGACAGGTGATTGACACCTATTCTCATCTGGTGGCTTCCTGTATTCAGCCGTTTCTACCAGCAGTCTACTCGTAGAGTTCTGCGCCTTCTCCAGTGTCTCGGTATCGTCCTTGTCGGCTCCAATACCCGTCGGCTTGGGATCACTCTGGCTCCGAGGAGGAGAGTAGGGAGATGAGCGATGCGGTATCATGACGACTGGTGTCAGGTTCTTTGTCGGGCGTGAGATGGGGTTAGGCTTCCCATGAATCGATGACAACAAAGCGTGTGACAGTGGAGTAATAGGTCTCGCCGATGATGATGAAGCGGACTTGATTGAATTTGTAGACGGAAGTGGAGTAGAAGTAGGGATTGTCGATGTCGATATGTTGGCCGTATCGCTCTCGATGACCTTCTGATTCGGGCTTTGCAAGTTGGTAGGGTGGGAGGTGGACTTTGAAAGGTTGTGTGTTGTTCGTATCGGCGAACTTGCAGATCTTACGGCGTCTTCGACCGACCGCTGACTAAGTGAAGTTGGCGTATGATTCCGTATTGGGTCCGATCCAGATGAGGTTCGAGCATCGATGATAGTGGCCGGTACCGTCATTTCCTTACGAACGAGTGTAACATACTCTTCCCTTCCAGCTCCCTTTCCGGCTATAGATCCCTCTCTTGATATCTGGGCAGAGTCAACCCGCAGCATTGGTTTGATGTCGTCACTATTGTCGCGTTCTTTCGGCACCCTGACCATTTCGTCGTCATCGTCGTCGTCGTCGTCCGATGAGTCGATATCTATAGGACACTCATGCGTTCCTTTACGGCCTTTGGGAGTTACTTTCCTCTTCTTACGAGGCGTAGGCTCTGGCGAGCTAGCGACGACAGTCGATTTTTGGCGTGTCGATGTTGGTATTGGTGTCGGTGACGGTTCCATGACATTTTCTTCAGGAGACTCTGGATCGATCACATTCTGTATAATTTCTGCGAGGTGCATTGACGAGTATCCTCCTGCTTTATCCGGTTTCTCCACGCGACAGACGAGTGTGACATATTGATCATCGTTCTTGGCGGTGATGTGGAAGGAATATACGAGTTCATTGATGGTAGGGATGTATTGTCTGATGATCTCCTGCGGTATAAGTTGCGCACATTGCTTGTTTGAACACTTACCAGGCCAGATTTATCCATCTTGAACACACCTTCGATCTCCTCGTCTACCACCCGGCAATTAGCTAGAGCTTTTGTGAATGTCTTGCTCATGATTGTTGAGTAGTAAATGACAGTTAATGACTGAGCACAGAACAGGAGTCGCGTAGCCAAGCAAATACACATATCCACACACACAAGCTACGAGCCCTGAGACGAGTTTCCGCCTTTGAGTATTTCAGTCAGTCTTTCTTTATTTCCAGACCGCATTGCGTTGTAGAACTACTACATGCCCATGCCTTGACCTAGCGCTTACCTCTTTGCCGGCTGGCCCATTGTATACGGCCTGGAGGAACACCGCTGTTACTCGTTCCACATGATCATCAGAAAAGACACAAGCCACGTGCTAGATGTCGGTCTTTCGGGGATATCCCAAGTGGCACCATAGTCCGGGCTTAGCCGGAGCTGGAAATTGTAGTAGCCAATAAGATTGCGTCATTATTCGATTGAGTAAGGGTTAAATCGCAAAGAGAGAGAGAGTGAAGGGGGAACAGAGAAGAGCAGAGGGGGACAAGGTGAGCAGCCGCCCCTTGTTGTCATCCATCTATAGCTCACAGCCCACACCCCCTTCAACCGTAGTAGTAGTTGTAGCTTATCCCTTTGCTACGGCACTTGCACCTCGCTTTTCTACTTTTTCCTTATTTTCCCACACTACCCACAGTTCGCCACAATCTACATTTACCCGACTCTCCGGGCCACGTCGCCGTAAGATCTACCAGAAGAGAAGCGCAGAGCGAGGAACCAAAGCAAAGCAAGCCGAAAGGGACCCGTTCAGTTACCTGTTGGTATCCTCCCCTTCCCTTTGCCCTATACAGTACACTTCACACTCTACGCCCAAAGCCCATTTTAGCTCATATCCCACATCGACTCCTTTGCTTCCATCCCTTCCATCCCTTGCACACCGCACCTACACCGCCCAGACCCCGCACCAATATACAATTACAAACCATCAAGGTCAAACATCTAAAGGTGAGTAAGCACGGTCGTGGCCCATCCCCCCCCTCATCCTGCCTAAAACATCCGAGCGTTCCGTTGTCGCTGCCTTTACCCCCGCTCTCATCCATCCCTGCCTTTACCCCTCCGCCCTCTTGACATCATCCTCTTCTTATCAGATGGGACCTGGTCGCGTGGTTATCATCAACCGCGCTACCATCATCATCAACACCGCCGACACCATCACGTCTCAAGTCGTCGCCACCCCACTTCCCTACCTCATCGAAACCTTTCCCCTCACCATCCATCACCAGCACAATGACTAATCCAACAGTAACTGCACGGCATGCAGAGTGGTGCCGGTACAATATCCCAACCAGGCTTAAATCCGTGGAACGTGAGTCCTTTGATCCCATCCTTCATACTAGCCGTTTCAAAACCTGCCTTCCGACCGACCAACCCTCTCCCTCGCTCCATGCCTTTGTGCCCTCTTGCCTTTCCTCTCCCTATCTTCCACTCTTCACCCCTCTGCTCTGGCCCTTGCTCACTCCATTGTAGAATACCCTTCCTACGATGTACTCAAATAATCAACAACAACAACAGCAGCAGCCGCAGCAGCAGCAACAACAGCAACGGAATACGTCAAACCCACGAGCCTTCCCTCAATCGGATTCACCTATTGTCGGTGGCGAAAGAAGGGATGATCAGGCATATGCTACGGATAATCAGGGAAATCATCAATATGGCAACTACCAGCAGCAGCAGCAGCAACAGCAACAGCAGCAGGGATCGTATAGTGCTGTGCCTAATTATGGTCAATACAACTCGCCTATGAAGTGAGTCTGTTTCACTCTTCCTTCCTTTCCAAGCTAACGTCACCAGTGCCTACAACACCGCGTCGCCTACTGTTGCTGCCGCATCGGGTTCGCGTCGTACATCCAATCCTAAAGCTGGAACGACACCACCCGCCATCAACACCCAAGCTGCCTCTGCGAGGTACTATCCTACCCAAGGCTCGACCGATCCTCAATACCCCTCATCCGCCCCTCCCAACATCACATCACATTCCCAGCATACCCAACATGCTTCGACCCAAACCGGGCAGCCGATGACTGCTCATGCCTACGGTGCTGGCTATGGATACTACCCTCCAGAGTCCTATCCAGGCTACTACCCCAACCAGACTCCTTCCACATCCCGCCCGAGCGCTGCTCCCCAGTCGAGTACACCAGTCACCGCCATGCCCACTACTGCGACCATGGACACTGGACGTTCGGGTAGCAGTGCTTCTTACGACTACAACCAGCCCATGTCGGGTGGCTATCCCTCGGCTCAGTACCCTCCATATCAATGGCCTCAACAGCAATCTCGGTCAAGCATGCCCCCCGGTCAATCAAGTCAATGGCAGGGCTACCCCATGGCTTCGCAGCCTATGCCCCATGGTTATCCCAACCATATGCAGCAGTACCCCATGCAGTCATGGCCTGGCTACTATCCTCCCGGAACGCAACCACACCCATCGACCATGGCGCCAATTGCCAGCAAAAAGGGTAAAGACAAGGGCAAGGACGAGTACAAGACTGGCAACAAACGATTATCGGAAGCAGCCGACCTCTCGCCTACCGACAAGAAAGGAAAGAAATTGAAAAAGGACGAGGAAAAGCCGATTCCTAAACCACCACCCAAGTCGCACCTCAAGGCTCCACCTCAGGCTCAGAGCATGTGGCAGTTGTTCTTCACCGATGAGCTCAACAAGGCGAAAGCAGCTGCTCGAGCGACCTCACCTGGCGGCACTGTCCAGAATGCTAAACTCAATGTCGCCAAGATCGCTCAAGAAGCCGGTATCGCCTACAACAAACTCAACGACGAACAAAAGGCATACTACGGAACGAAAGTCGCAGAGAGTAAAGCAGAGCATGAAGAGGCCCTAAAGAACTGGCACAAGACTTTGACTCCTGAGGATATTCGAAAAGAAAATGTATACAGGGCTCAGATGAGGAAAGAGGGTAAATCGAGAAAAGGGAATCTTAAAGATCCTAATGCGCCAAAGAAACCTCTTTCCGCTTATTTCTTGTTTTTGAAGGGTATTAGGGAGAATGACGGTTTACGGGCGGAGGTTTGGGGCAAGGAGACGGAAACTACCAAGCAGAGTGTACTTGCTGCCGAGCGATGGCGGGGTTTGTCGGATGATGAACGACGAGTAAGTCACCTCCATGTCGAAAGTGTAGTGCTGACCGATAGCCATTCTTAAATCAAGCTGAAAACGACAAGCAGACATATGAAACTGCTCGAAAGGTCTATGAAGAGGAAGCTGCCGCTCGAGCCCGAGGCGAGATGGTCGACCCTAAAACCGACCCTACTGCTGAAGCCTCTACCGTCGTTCCTCCCATTCCTATCGCTGCGCATACACCAGCGACCCAGACTATGATCGATATCAATGATCATGTCCTACCCCCGCCCACTCCAGTCGATGTCACCCAAACTCCCCGAGTTACCGAGACACCGGATTTCGCTCAATTTACAAATGATTCGGATGAAGAAAAGAAGCCATTGCCCAGTACCTTCGATACCTCTCTTGACGATTTCCAAGGTTTCACTCCTCTTGAAGATATGGGATTCCCAACTAGCACGGACGCAAACCAATGGGACGATCTACATAATCTCATGGGAGAACAAGATCAAACTCCGGCTAAATCAGATGTTGATGTGGCTCCTACTATGGAAGAAGCAGTTGCAGCGACTACCGAATTACCATCTGCTCCTGTTGCTACTACCGAGAATGATATTCAGCAAGTTGCTGCCGAGGCTGAGGGGGCGGTAGGACTTCCGGATGGGGGAGAGGGATCGGGTGAACCTACCGAGGCAGTCAGTGAGATGCCTCCGGTCGAGACGGAAGGGCAGGCATTCGGGAGTGGAGAGTCGACATTCGGGAATCAGGAATCGGTCTTGGATGTCCCAGCTTCTCCACCCGTCGAGTTCCAGTGAAGAAAGGGGGTTTCTTCAATTTTCATTTTTGGGGGTTAATTTCTTGTTGATACATTCCATTCTGGGGTTCAGTCGTATAATGTACCAGTAGGTAGTTGGAGATACAGTAGAGAAGCAAAGCAGTGATCATCAAATGCATCTTTGAAGTGCATCGTCATCATCGTATTCAACAATCACAACTCAAGTGAAGTCGCGTCAGGAACGACGCATCAACATTTATCTGAATTGCCATCACTTTCGCATTCATTAGACTCTGTCAACGACAACAAGATATAGAATAAAGATGGAAGAGGGAGCGACTCCATTCCCAGTTCTCCCTCAACCAGATTTGGACAGAGTAGCAGAGGTACCTTCTTCCCATATCCCCAATAGACGTATACATGAGACGCTAATATACAGACAATATTACATCTCTTCTCACCTGGTGTGTCTTCGAATCCTGAAGATGCGGGTAGGCTGCAAGGGGAGCTACAGAGGATACAAGCTACTCCTGAAGCTTGGGGATTGATCTCTGGACTAGCTGGACATGAGGTGAGTCTCCTCGTACTACCACTCTAGCCTGCTGGGCGGAAAGAGGGGCGAAGTGAATCAAGCAAACTCGAGGATGGGAGACATGGGTCCAGGTTGGGATTGAGTAAGCGGAAATACTGGTGATACGGAGAGAGGAGCAAGGGGACATCCAGGAAAGGCATGCTGATGATAGGATCCGAATGTCCGATTCTTCTCAGCCCACACTGCTCAAGTCAAGATTTCCAGGGATTGGTACGTTCATCTCTAGTCTGTACTGGTGAAGCAAGGTATTATGGGAACTGATGAGAAGGGATACATTACCGACAGATTGGCAGACCGCTCTATTACGATTATTACTTCAGACATTGTCATTTAGTTTATCGCCTTCGAATCCTAGAACGCATCAGGGTGGGAATGGGATTGTGGTTAGGAAATTGTTTGGTAGTGTATGTCCTTCTCTTGATCCCTCCTCTTGTTCTTGACCCTCTCCACGAAGCCACTGTCCACCCACATTCTACTCCAATACCCCGCAAGCCCCGATAGGGATATAAGCTGACGATCAAGCTAGCATCACTTCTCCTCCGTATACCTCCTCATCAATTCCCAAATCCCCTTATTACCGTAATCAACTCGATCCAATCTTCCACAGCAGCATCCGCGCCTCTCCCAGAATCAGCCCCCGGGTCGGGGTACAATACACCCCTAGACGGCCAAGGGCAAGGTTTCTGGTCAACTCAGGAAGGAAGGGGATTGAGCCATAAAGTCAGGTTGTGGAGTTTGGAATGGTTATCTATCTGTGTACAGGAATTGGGTAGGGCTGCTATTGGGGAACAGAAAGCGTATGTCCCCTTTTCTTATATAATGTCATGGTCAAGAAGATGCTGATAATAGATTGGCATTGAGGAAACATATAGAGCAAGATATGCCGGTGGTGATGACTACCCTCACTCAATGCATGATGCCTCCTGCAAATTCAGATATGGAAAAAGAAGCGGAAGCTGCTTGTCAATGTGCGGAGAGCTGGGTCACATATGGGATAGGAGCAGAGTACGTCCGCCATCTAACTCTCACTCACTTCGCTTGAGAAGCTGATGATAGTGAATTATCAGAATTGCTGCCGCACCTATATGGGCTACTTCCACTGCCTGCAGCATCTTCTGCTCTAGTGGAGGTGTTATCGGAAAGTATCTTCAAATTCGGAAAAGGGGCCAAGATTTTGACGGAACCTCTACTGAGTTGGTTTACTGGTCCAGCATTTCAAAACGTCTTGTCGAAAGAAGATGGCGGTGAGTCTTTCTTCCTTCTTCTCATCTCTTCTAACCCCGCATATATACCTACTGATGGTAGAACCGGGTGACGAGATGATGGGCCTTGCCAAACTCCTCGCTGCTCTCGTCGAACATTCTGCAGATTGGTTCATCGCCCGTTTAGCTCAGAATGAAGTTCAAGCCCTTTTAGGTGTAGTACTCCGCCTAACCGGCTGGCAAGGGACAGGTAACGTCGATGAACAAATTAGTGAAGTACGTCCTCCCCATCCCTCATGACTGCATACTGATGAATAGCTCACATTACCAATATACCCATTGATTCAAGAAGCTATAATGGACTCTGAATTATTTTCAGCTCCATACGATACAGATCCCAATTGGACCATTGCGAAATCGTTTTTCCGGGAATTAGTATCTACGACACGTCAAAAGGTCTGTTGGCCCGGGGATGAGGGAGGTGGTCTGGGCTTGGGAAAGGAAGATAGAGAAGGGTTTGATAGTTGGAGAAGAGATGCTGGGGAGGTGATTGTTGGAGCGTATGTTCTCCTTCTTTCTCTTTGTCTATTGACGTTCACAGCAAGAGAGCAAGAGCTGATGGTAGATATTATATACTTAGAGATGAGATGTTGGGGGATTTAACGAGATTGGCGGGGGAGCAGGTACAGGGTAATGCCCCTTGGCAGGTGGGTCTTCTTTTCTAGCATTATTGATCAGATGTGATCGTAGACAGTAGACTGATTAACAGGACATAGAGGCAACATTACATTGTATCCGCTATTCATCAGAAGCAGTCCCCTTAGGCGAAGAAGCCAATCTACCAATATTATTCGGGAACGATATCTTAGGGACATTAGCTACTCGTCCAATATCAGGGAAAGGCGAAGAGAGATTACGTCTAACAGTAGTCTGCCTCATCCGTACGTCCCCTTCACCACCCCATCACTGCTTCTCTTGCCCTTCTTTTCCGAGAGAACGATCCCTTCCTTGCCTTCGGGAGGAGCTAATGATCAGAGGCATATGAAGAATGGTTCAAATTCCATCCAACCCACCTCCCACCCGTCTTATCATACTTAGTCCCATCATTATCTTCTTCCCACGCTATATCGCGCTCGGCGGCAGATGCGTTAAAAGCTCTATGTGATATGTGTAGGAAAAATTTGGTTGAGCATATTGGAGCTTTTGGGGAGTTGCATGGCAAGATTGGAGATTTGGGTGTGAGTCTTTGCTCCCTTTTCCTCCTCTTCTTCTATTCATCTTCTTCTGACACTCCATTCTCATCTCACACGACTTTACCCACTTCCCCACCCCCACCTCCTTCGGTCATCATTCCATATCTAGTCTCTGGCGCTCGTGCTGATGATAGCCCGATGAACAAGTCAAAGTCATTCAAGCAATCACGAGCGTCATCCAAGCCCTAGCTCCCAACGACGCAATTGACCCAGTATATGTAAGTCCATGCCTGTGAGATATCCCCAAAATATCAAGAACTAATGACAGGGAATCCTAAACCCAATAATATATCGCCTGAACCAATCGATCTCTGCAGCCCGCACCGACCCAGCCTCCCAACCGATCCTCGTCCAATCCCTAAACTGCCTAACAGCGTGCTTTAAAGGCCTCTCACCATCTGATGATGAAATGTGGGATTTGAATGAAGATGAGGAATCTGTTGAGAATCGGAAACGAGCTACGGAGTTGGTTAGATCTGATGGGCGGATTGTAGAGTTGAGGAGTGGGATTGAAAGTGCGCTGGGGGGTTTGGTTAGTGTTTGGAATGGGGATAGTGAGGTTGCGGATGTACGTCTAACACATTTATTCATAACGTGGAGTATGATAGCTGACGACTAGTCAATATCATCCCTTGTGAAATATTCGACTCTATCCTCCGATACTCTGATTTCATTATCGCCTTTACCACTCTTGAAACTGGTTACTGACGCATGTACGAACGCCCCATCCGCTCTATGGGTATCATTAGCGTCAACCTTGACTCTCCGTATAAATTCCCCACCATCAGCTTTAACGCAGAAAAGGGATAAGACGCCACAAGAGGTTACTCAGCATGAGGCTGAAGAGAGGGAGAGATGGGAAGTTGTAGGAGATGCTTCGTCCCGTTTATTAGGGGCTGTTGGTGGTTTGATAAGTCAAGGAGGTGTCGGCGAGGTGAGTCTCTTATCTCATCATCAAGGATATTGTGACTGATAATAGCACCCTGATGTCGTTGAGGCCTGGTTCAAATTCTCTTCAGCTGTATGTCCAACAATCCAAGATATGGCTAATGGAAGGTTGCAACTCGTTTCCCGGGTGTTTTACTTCGTTTATCGGACGAGGTTGTACAGGGGTACATATCACTCGGTATAATCGGTCTCTCCGCCCAAGAGAGATTTTCTTTGAAAACAGCTACTGAATTCTTTGTACGTCCCCCCTTTTACCACTCATACAGGGCTCATGGATAGGTGGCATTATTATCCAATACCCGTTACCCATCACCTCTCGAACCAGCGGTCGAGACACTTCTGAGTCACTTTGGATATCAAATCCTTCGCGCTATTCTCTTATCTGCCGGATCGGAAGGACCTCGTTCGGTCATTCCGAACTTGGCTGAGTTGTTGGCTGTTTTCACTACTCGAGTAAATGGGATTCAGATGGGTGAATGGTTGACTGCTATCCTTGGAGAGGAAGGGTTTCCAAGTCCGAAAGCTACTGTTGAATCAAAGACGAAATTGAAAGGTGCTGTCCTTAGGTGAGTTTCTATTCCTTCTTCAGACAGCAGGAGAGATGGTTCAGGAGGGAAGGAATAGAGGAGAGAAGGATTGGGCTGACGATAGATCACGGACTACACGTAAAATGCGAGAGGCTTTGCATGAGTTCTCACTTGTCGCTAGGGGACTTGATGGGACTGTATATGGTAGTGCTACCAGCTAATTATGATGATGTAGACAAGCATATGATCTGCTATTATTAATGCATACAACTTAAACGGACCATTATGATACATTTACAATCCACCCTCCCGCATACATCTCCCCAGTAATAATGTCAATTTCCTCTGCCTTTCCACACCATCCCACCCATCACTCCCACCTTCGGGGTCAGTGTACCATTTATATTCCCCACCCGCTCCATCTGGTATACACCCCACAAGGAACTCCCTCATTATACTCTCTACAACTTTCACATCGTCTATATGACCATTATATTCCCCTTCTAATATTATATGCTGTGCTGATCCTGTTGTACTGGGTATATGGAGTGTTAGAGTTATAGGAGGGAATGGGTCGGAGAGGGGCGGGAAGAGGTAGCCTGATATCGTCGTTGTTGTACCCTGTAGTGCTGTCGGTGTAGCTTTTTGAGCTGTCGTAGAGGCCGCCTATATGTTAGATTATTGATGTAGATATGAGAGGATGACTCACTTGTCTGGCAGACTTGCTTATACCCATTACGAATGGATTTAACAAATTCTGTAACATTGGTACCACCGCTCCAGAAGGTTTGACAGCGATAGTCTGATAAGGTGTATGTTTCCGTTTCTTCCTCTCTGGCCCTTCCTCTTTATCACCTTCGGTCATATCAACAATTTGAATATCCGCATCGCCAGTCGTAGGAGCATCGTTTGAGCCTTTATCTTCTAGTAAGAGGTAGGCGATATCTTCATTATCCCGACCTATGTATGTGTATGCGTACATTGATAATATCTTTGCTCGAGCTTTGAATGTTCTGATTGATATGGAGGTACGTGATGTATATTGGATCTGAGATCAGCTTTGTTTGGATAGTGAGCGGGAGGCATACATGATAATGCTCTAAGACTCTTGTAATGATCATCTCTGATTGGGGTGTAGTACCCCTCGGTGCGGCTATTGTCCATTGTAAGAGACTGGTTATGAGCTCTTGATTCGACCGACCTCTATCAGCTTACATAGTATAGCCCATTGTAATATGTAGAGTAGAGTCTACAGTTAGTTGAATTGGACATTGCAAGTGGAGGAACGGAATCAAATCTACTAGTACTTCAAGACGCGTCGAGGCTGAGGCTAAGAGAAGACAAAGACAATCAACGATAACGATACAAGTTATAACGACAACCTTACAAATATACACATGGCAATCGCTATCAATCGCTGACACCAACCACCGCACCTACTTGAACGATCGGAAGCGCCAAGGATGAAATTCTCAGTATCCTCCTATCACGCGGTAGCAGTATGGAAATGGGATACACACCCAAACTCATCCGATCAACATAAACTCTATCATTACGCTGCGAAACCTTCGGCCGATAGCTATGGGTATGGAGATGAGGACGAGGACGATGATGATGATGAGGAAGATGATGTCTGCGGAATTTGTCGGTTGGCTTTCGAGAGTACTTGTCCGGAATGTAAGATTCCAGGCGATGATTGCCCGCTTAGTACGTCCCTCTACCACTATCCACCGTATTTGAGATGGGAGGTGAAGCTAATGAGCAGTATGGGGAGAATGTACGCATGTATTCCATATGCATTGCCTCCTAAAATGGATTGATACGGAATCGTCAAAGGGACAATGCCCAATGGACAGGCGGCCATGGGGTGAGTCATCCTTCACACTATATCTGAAACGTCGAAACTGGTCCTGAGAGATGTGCGGGCTGACGGATAGAAACGATGGACAGAGCACCAGACCGTTTACCAACCACAACAACCGGCGAACCCGTAGCAACAGTCCCCTCCGGTCCTATACCAACTGCCGAGACACAAGCAGACGTCGAAGAAGCAGAACAGAACGAACAGGGACAGGGAGTCAGGCTTGAAGTACCGGATCCTAGCGAGGAGGACGGTGAGGAAGAGGAGGAAGAAGTAGAAGAGGAAGAGGAGGATAGTGATAATGGGATGGATGTGGATGATTCGGAGCTGCATCCTGCTTCTGTCCGTGTATAGGCCGATCGTCCTTATCCTGTACTATAACATACATCGCATAGCATTGTAATCATAGCTGTTGTACTAGTACATATCATCTCGGTCATATATATGATATATGATTTAGGCATAAATGAATGGGGACTCCAAGCCAAGAAATCAGTCACCAACGATATCTACATCGCCTCTGTCAACTGCACAGTCTATCAATCTACTCTCTATATCACTCAAGACCGCTCAACAGTGGCCTTCTACAGCGGCATCAAAGTCAGGGATACTGTCAAGATTGTTCATAGGCGAGATGGCTGCTCCGACCAGTCAAGAAGCAGGCCCCTCGAGGTCACCACCGCCAAAGGAGTATACACCGGACGTTGTATCTACCGACCCTCTGACCGATACGAAAGAGGACGGAGAGAATGAAGGATTCGCTGATACTCAGACGATACGCGAGGCACCACCTCCTCCAGATGTACGTCCCACCCCTGACTACACGTCAAGTGATTGCTGACTTGTAGTTATCAATCCACGCATTATCCCAACGAGGCGATACCCAAGCTCTCATCAACTTGTACGAAGCGAACCCCTCTCTAGATATCTCAGAGAGAGATGAGCAAGATGTAACACCACTACATTGGGCATCTATAAACGCCCAAATGTCGACTTGTAGATGGTTACTAGACCATGGTGCTGAGGTGGATGCTATTGGAGGAGACTTGAAGGCTACGCCATTACAATGGGCAGCTAGGAATGGGCATCTGTATGTCATCCAGCTACTGCTGAGTAGAGGGGCGGATCCCAATATCGCGGATGATCAGGGGTTTAATACGCTTCATCTGATTACGCATTCAAGTGGGGTTATGCCTTTGTTGTATATCGTAAGTCACTTCCCGGAGATCATGGCTGATTGGGCAGCTACATCAACCAATAGCGATAGACGCAAAGGATACAGATGGCCACACAGCCTTGATGTGGGCAGCATATCAAGGTAAAGCTAATCACTCTACACCGAAACGAGGCTGACATCAGGCGACGCCCTCTCGGTCCACCTCCTACTCCGCCATGGCGCATCAGTCGAGACGTTCGATAACGCCGGCATGACCCCTCTCCACTGGGCAGCAGTGAAAGGGTCCAAAGCGTGTATCAAACACCTAATAGAAGCTGGGGCAGATCTCAATGTCAAGGAAGGACAAGGCAAGACGCCGAGGGATATGGCAGAGGAATTGAAGGGTGTTGTTCCGTTTACAAAGGGATTAGAAGAGGCTGGGCATACAGAGTTGGGAACACCTATATTGAGCAGATTCGGCGAGGTGAATCCATTCAATATCAAGAGTGGGTGAAGCTGACAAGTAGCGCAATACAACGATTATACTATTCCTACTGCCGACTTTTGCTTTATGGCTCTTCTTTCAATTATTCGCATGGCTACCGATATATACAAGTCTACCCTTAGTCCTGGCTTTCTTCTGGCTCACACAATTGGTACGTCTGCTTGTTTCCACATACTTGTCAAAAGCTGAATGGCAGTTGGTAACGAAACATTTACTGGTCCATCGACCCGAGGAAGATAGAGTTACAGGTTCACCGTATTTCTCCGCCATTATCGTCGCAAGTCTGATATGGGTAACATACAGCTGGGCAACTCGACTACTCCGCGGTACTCCAGGTTACTTGGCTACAAATACGATATATATCCTCTCAGCTATCGCGTGTGCCTATAACCTGTACAAGGGTATTACGACTGATCCGGGCTTTGTTCCCAAGTCGATCAGTGATACGGAAATCAAGATGGTATGCTCTTCACTATATGGTGGAATGTAGTACTGATATAAACAGGTCATTGAGGATCTTGCTGATTCCGGACGGTTGAATGGGACGAACTTTTGTATCGAGTGTATGACCAAGAAACCACTCAGGTCAAAACATTGTCGAAATTGTGATCGGTGTGTTGCCAAGTTCGACCAGTAAGTGGATATTGTACGCTTAGTTTCCCTCGACTGACTATCAGTCACTGTCCTTGGATCTGGAATTGTGGTATGTTTGCGAGTTTGATATGGTGATCTGCACTGATGATCAGTCGGGTACCGGAATCACCGTTATTTCATCCTGTTTATCCTCTTCCTCATGGTCGGCATCACCTCTTTCGATGTACTCACCGTAGCATGTAAGTACATTGATAGACTAAGGATGACGCCGCTGACTCTCCAGACTTCCTAGAAAACGCCCCGCCCTACACCCCCGGTCCCGAATGGTCATTCTGCGAAATCTCCAACACAGTCTGTCGAGCCTCTTCATACGATACATTCCTTCTCTGCGTCGCTATCTGGGCTTCAATCCAATTATCATGGACCTCTATCCTAGCTGTATCTCAATTATGGCAATTATCACGTCAAATGACTACATTCGAAGTTTCCAACCTTGGCAGATATGGATTCATGGGTGGCCGAGGAGGTCAATCTTTGAGGGATCAAAGTGGAGCTATGCGTCAAGCTGGGACAATCGGTGCGGGGACTGGAATGAGTGGTGCGCTTGAAAATGGTGTCCCTGGCGAGGCTGGGGGTACAGTTGGTGTAGATGGGAATTTGGTATTACCCCCTCCACCTGATGGGACTTATGATCATGGACATGGGCATGGACATCACCATCATCAGCATGGGATTAGGGGATGTTGTGCTAATCTCGGCAAGGCGATTAGTGGGCCTTTGTTCAAGATCCTGGGGCTGGATAGGTTTACGAAAGGGAAAGCCATGTCTGGAATGGCAAGGGCTGGGAGGGGGCAGAATCCATTTGATATGGGTGTTGTTCAGGTATGCTTCCCCTTTCGCGTGGTGTAAAGCTGATAGGCAGAACTGTGCAGATTTCTGGAGACCAGGTGGTGATGTCGATTGGACACAGGTATATGATGTTCCACTAGAAGGTCAGTCTCCGTTCCATCCGCGATATCTTGGACTGGGTAGGATAAGAGCTGATAAATAGGATGGCCAGCATATCGCCGTAAATTAGCAATGTCCCAATCAGGAGGAGGCTACGAACCAGTCAGTAGAGAAGAAGTATAGTATGATGTAGTATTATCATGCATTACTGTCATTCTAGTCGTATAAATCATCATTCTCATTCTGACCTTCTTCACTTTCCAATTCTATATCACTTTCATCGTCCGATACTTCGTATGTGTTCCCTCCTCCTTCTTCTTCCTCCTCGAATTCCGACTGGAGGGTATGAGCGGGTACATATCCTTCTGCTTGTAGTCTCGAAATGATTGTTTCTTGGATCAAGACCCCTATCCTATCAGATGACAACGTAATGTAAGACAGGGAAGACATACCAAGAGTCAGGAGAGCGGAACCGTCTAGGGCGAGGTACATATCCTTTAATTTCCGCTTTCCATGCTGACCACCCCTCTTCCGCGGTCCCGTCTCTACCTCACTTTCGTCATCACCAGACCCATTCCCATTCTCATTCCCCTCTTCTCTATCATTATTACTACCCCTCGCCACTTGATTGGACCCATATTCCGATCCAGACTCTTCGTCTGGTACCCTATCCACTTCCCTTATCGGAGTATTTGGCCTGGACATTGATCTAATTTTACCTGGCCCATGGCGTATTCGCTTATACGGTTCGAGTAAGAGATTGTTGGCCGTGTAATATCGACTTGAATACGATTGGAGGGATTGTAGTAGATCCTTCATGTCAGCTCCCAGTTCTACTGACGAGTTGAGGTAGAGATACATCATTAGGTACATCGGGAACATCATCCCAGTCCAAGTCGAGTAAAGGGTCCAGAGCCGGTGTTGACCAACCACTTCCACTCCTCGAGATACCTACCTCATTAGCTTACTTGCGTGAAAAGACTTACCATCTCGGTAACTTAGTTGATTCGTCCCCCATCCTAGACTAAGTAACGAGTTTGACGCTTCCAATGCCTCAAACCTCTCTTTCTGCCTTTCTCGTTTCGTTTCCCAAGCTTTTAAAGCTGCTGCTTGATATAGTGGATTCTTGTCTTTCCTTCTACCTTCTTGCTCTTTCTTCTTGCCCTTGTCCTTTCCTTTACTTGGCGATATCGGAGCACTAGTCTCCGAGGATTCGATCAATTCGCCATTCTCGGTTACAGGGGCGTATCCACGCGAAGGGCCTGGCTGTGATGGTTCCGGCTTGATCGCTCGTGGATAAGGCTCAACCTCTGGCGCGAGGTATATTGATTCTTTGGCGTGATTGTATTTACGCCTCTTTCTCGCTCGATGTCGAGGCCGCGTGGCATCATCGTTAGGAGCTACTGAAGCCTGGGTGGGCGGGATTGACATGTCAGCGGGTTGACATTGCTATAACAAGAGAGAGAGAGAGAGTGACGATAAACGGTTCATCAACAACTTTTGATTTTAAGGCACATTATTCTGAAATTTCAATGACGGGATATCAAGGTGGATTTGAGTCTGTATCATATATCATCAAGAATGTCCGCTTCAGCCAGTCAAGTAGGAGGAGTGGAACTTCCAGAAGAACTCATTCATTTGGGTTTAGCTCTACTCGAAGCATCGCGAAGTGCCGATATTGAAACTATTAAAGCCATACTCGAAAAAGGTGCTCCGGCATGGTATCAGGATCAAGCTTTGGGTTGGTCATGTCTCCATTACGGGGCTGAGAGACGTGATCCGGAACTACTCCGGGTGTTGTTGTCTGGGGGAGCGGTTTGGAATGCTGTTGATAAATGGGGAAGAACAGCTGGGGAGATCAGTCTGAGTTTAGGAGATAGGGAGGGATGGGAAGTCATCAGGAATGAAGGTGTAAGGTCTGGTACGTCGTCCCCGTGACGCAAGAGAGGGAGTGCTGATAACAGAAATGTTACATCACGCTATGAAAGGTGCAACTGGGGGAGATGCGAATATGACCCTGCGAGCCGAGGACGATTCATCAGCAGGAGATAATCTCGCTTTCCTCAAATCAAAGTTGGTCTGGGATATGGGACAAGATGGGAAAGAGAGGGTACTAGATGCTGATGGCAACGGTGTAATGATGGGCTGGGAAGAACCACTCAGTCAGTCTTACTGTCTTCTTATGGAAGGTAGCTGATAGCCAGTGCAAGAGCATGTTAGACTGATGACTGAATCCCACCCCGACGCTCAGGAGGGTGGAAGTGGAATATCAGTCCTGAATGTAGGATACGGTCTCGGTATCGTACGTCCCTCTCCCCTTCCACTTCAGCGCTGACATATGTAGGTAGACCGTATATTCCAAAACGCATCCCCAAAACCAATCCATCATACTATCATCGAAGCTCATCCCCAAGTCCTAGCCCACCTCAGGGAACAAGGAGTAGATAAATGGCCTGGAGTACGTATATTAGAAGGAAGATGGCAGGATGTTCTGAGTCCTGAAAATATCGGGGGGGTATTGGAGGGTACACCGGATAGTGCTGGATTTGATGCTGTTTTCGTTGACACCTTTGCTGAGGGGTATGAGGGTGAGTCGATCCCATATTGGAGATGGCGGGTGGCTGATGATAGATTTGAAAGCTTTCTTTGAGATTCTGTTGGATATACTGGAACCTGAAAATGGGGTGTTTTCATTCTGGAACGGTCTAGGAGCGACGAGTAAGTCTCTCGTTTTGGATTAAGATTAATGCTGATGATAGATCCGACGATATACTCTGTAGCATCAGCTCTAGCAGAACTACATCTCGAAGATGTAGGCTTAAATGTAAACTGGCACGATGTCCCGATATCAGAGAGTCTAAGGGAAGAAGTCTGGAAAGGAGTCAGGAGACGATATTGGGAATTACCTAGTTATAGGTTACCAATTGCCCGTATGGGTTTATAGCACCGGACTATTTAATGATGAATTGTATACGATCTAGTCCATTTTCCATCTACTTGCGTTATCGATATCGTCGTCTGCTTCTAGTAGTAATTCTAGAGACCAGGTTGCTAGGAAGATGGTGATGTTTACCCATCTCCACCATGTTTGGGAGCCTGCATCCAGTACTATCTCGTCAGCTGCATTACCAGACAAGTGATAAGGTGGGAACGTACGGAGAAGATGTGTATAGACTGCTATGAGGATAGCGCGTCTATAAGCCAATACCACCGTAGTCGGTCTCATACTCTGCCAAATTAGCTCCTGTCGTCAAGGGCACAGGGACTCACCATCGGTTCCTCCCCTAAGCTCCTGCCGTCCCAGAAAGATCCTGGCCTCGTCTCATCACTCATCCCATCATCATACCCCATCGAATTCTTCCTAATCGCAGGTATAATCCTAGCAGCGAAATGTAAGACCACCACCCGGTATACCAGACTCAGTAGGAGGTGTGGGGGTAGGGTGAGGGCTATATCGGTTACACTGTCGAAGATACCACTTGCTGCGCGGGAGAATAAGCCTTGAACGGTCGTTTCGGGGAATGAGAGGGGTTTAGAGGGTGGGAAAGTCGCTGGGGAGGGGAGCCAGCCGGAACCATATGTCCGTGGTCTATCATCAGTATCATACCTGTCTGTTTGAGTATGGGACTTACTCCATCTCGGCTTCGACTCCGGATAGCCAGGCCGAGTACTGCTAGTCAGCTGCCGTCGGTATTTCAGTTAATATTGTAGCTTACCACGACGTAAACAAAGACAAGACTCGTCTCTAGTACATTCGTCCGACGTAGTGTGAAGCCAATGAGAGATAGAAAGAGGACAGTAGTGAGTGCCGCACCAAGCATGAAAGCTGGAATTGACGATGCTGGTCCACTTGGGAATTCCTGTCTCGTTAGCTACTACCCTCACTTTGAAACTCACCATAATAACCCCAGCAAGCCCTGCACAATACACCAAAGCAGCAGCGACCAGACCCAACAATTGTCTCCATTCTATTCCTTCTTCTTTCTCTTCTTCATCTGCCCATCCCTTTCCTACTTTCCCCACCACTTGGATCACTAGTAATGTCGAAATCCCCTCTGCCAGGGTAAACAACGGGCTGACCCATCTTAGGATGTTTGCGTAGATGTAGGGTAAGACGTTTACTAAGACATGACTTCCACCATTTATGAGTCCTGTCGAGGAAGGTTCTGGTGGATGGAGGTAAAAGTATAGTGTGATCGCTATACAGATTGTCGTAAAGAAAGGGGAGAGGATAGAGAGGAAAGCAACCAGTGGTGCTAGTGGTGTATTCTTTAGGAAGAGGCGGATGGTCGAATAGCAGAAATGATGTATCGTTACCAATAGTGATAGTAGTAGGAATGAAGGTGCTCCTGGCTATCAGTACTGGTTTGCTACCGTGGAGGTGACATACCGAGGAGGTCGAGAGTCATGGGTAGAGCCAGGAAGATTTGGGCAAACGTCGCCGAGCCCCCCACTAGGCCTATCAACCTTGTCAAGACCATTTCGATATTATTGACACGCTAGGAGGTTGTATGGAGAGGTGAAATGATGTTATAAGCCCATAGTCAGATAAATGTAATTGATGAGTTGAAGAAGTTGGGGACGCGAGTTGACTTTGGTCAATTTCATACTTCTACACCCACTTTATTCAATGCTACGACAGATTGCCTCAAGGTCGGCTCATGCCTCCCGGCAGCATCTCGTTCGATCGAGGATGCCTGTCCGACGGGCCTATGCGACTAGTCCCATGCCTGGAGGGGACAAGACGGTTCGCCGAAACGCCCTTCTCGCCGGTGGATTACTAGCTACATCCGCCTTACTCTATTACTACGAAGTCACCACCGCTGGACCTTCCGAAGCCCTCAATTCCCTCGTTACTGAATCATTCACAATCAAAGCTGGAGGAGAAAACCATACATTCACTCGATTACCAGCTGCCGAGGCCGAAATGAAA
Organism: Vishniacozyma victoriae; assembly: GCA_017654735.1. NCBI lineage: Eukaryota > Fungi > Basidiomycota > Tremellomycetes > Tremellales > Bulleribasidiaceae > Vishniacozyma > Vishniacozyma victoriae. The sequence goes on from JADPYG010000088.1 coordinate 4,773,030, forward strand.
CTTACCGCTCATCAGGAAACTCGAGATATCAACCGACCTGGAAATCCCGTGTTTAAAGTCGATAGAAGTTGGTTAGGGAGTAATGAACCATGTGAAGATCGGATGGCGGCTGATTTAGTCCCTAGAGATACTTTACCTGGAGGACCTAAAGTGGCAGGAAGGGAAGGAGCGAACGATATGCTATTTGCATCTGTACTAGATGGGCATGCTGGGGATGCTACTAGTATCTTGCTCTCGAGCGTACTACACCCCACCCTGAGTGTCGCTTTGGCGGGACTTCAGTCTGGAGATGTACCCAAGGCCACGGGCTGGAAAGCGGTTCTCGACTGGACAAACCCAATGAGCTGGATTGGAGGAAACGTTTGGACTCCAGCTAATATCGCTCAGACTATCCAGTCAGCGTAGGTCATCTTTCCCCGGTCCATGGACTCTCTGACATATAGGTTCACATCACTCGACCATAACATCTGTTTTGGCCCCCTAGAAAATCTCCCTAAACCCCAAGCTGCCGATCTAGCAGTGACCGAGGGCCCAACACCCGCTCAAACATTCATCGCCCTAGCCAAACCAGCAGTAGCAGGAGCATGCGCCATTAGCGCTCTCGTCGACTCGACCACAGATGGATTATATGTAGCCTCAGCAGGAGATTGTAGAGGAGTAGCAGGCTGGCAGAGGGAAGATGGGACTTGGAGATGTGATATCCTAAGTGAAGATCAGATGGGGGAGAACCCAAAGGAGATTGAACGGTGTGTGGAAGTAAAAAATGGCGCTAATGATAGAATGCGATCCGAGCATCCTGCTAGTGAGAGGGATCAGGTCATTCGAAGGGGAAGAGTCTTTGGTGGTTTACAACCTACAAGGGCATTCGGTGATGCAGTATACAAGTGGAATCTAGAACAGGGTAATGCGTGAGTCCCAATCTCTCCCGTCGCAATCTCTCCTGGGACCCGAGCTGACTCACAGGGTAAACGAGATCTTTGAAGCAGAAGGTGAAAAGGGCCGAAAACAATCCAAATTAATCGCGACTCCACCATACGTAACAGCCCGACCAGACGTTTCATTCCGTAAAATCCATCGACCTAATGAGAAACTCAGATTCGTAATCCTAGCAACAGATGGTTGTACGTCCCCTCGTCCCTATCTTGAGTAGTACTGACAAATAGTATGGGATAGAATATCCTCAGAGGAAGCAGTCCTACTAATGGCCTCCTACTTAAACCCACCCCCTACCTCGGCAATCCCAAAAACTCACATGGTAGAACAATATCACTTGACCCCACCTATTGAACCTAGACCATACCCCGCCGACCCACTTCCTGCTAGTACCGACGAAAAGAAATTGGGATCATGGGTATTTGGTGATAAGAATGCTGCTACCCACCTCATCCGGAATTCATTGGCTGGAGGTGATGAGCAGAAGAGAGGGGAGTTGTTGAGTATACATGGTGAGGTTGCTAGGTGGTTGAGGGATGATATCAGTGTTCAGTACGTCTCTGATTGTCCAAATTGATCCCCAGAGCTGATGACGCAGGGTCCTCTTCTTCGATGACAAGTAGATAGTAGCCAGACATGAACTCTATGCATATAATGGGGAAATCTCGCCCCAGGGCTAGCAAGACTCCATTGATACGCTCCAACTGTCTTGCCGCGTCTGCTGATACGAGATCCATGCAAGCGCCGAGCAGTCTGCCTCCGACATGAAGCCCAAGCATTACATCATATCCCATGAAAGCGGCGATGACGAACCAGCATCATGTCCTGCTGTGCAGGAGGATGGCCGACAAACAAAAAGTAATACACTAAGAGGGAATCGAACCCCCCGCGAGTGCTGAACTCAACTGATAACAGATGGAAGGCGCTCATGTTACCAATACACCATTAGTGTCACGTGTTCGTGTCTCTGCCCCCACAACGGGGGATATAAAGGGCCTGGGCGCGTGCAGGCCCTATCGCAAAGTCAATCGACGCTGCTGTGACGGCAATGGCTTGTAAGAGAGTATAGCAGCTCCATGTGAGCTGTAGTGACTGTTGGCTATCGAAGAAGGCAAAAATCATCACCTCTAAACTCAGCCAGAGCGTCACTGCAAGCGAGGTTTCAAGACACCATGCTTTCATCAGATTCACTCTTGCCTTGAGCTCTCGGCTACTCGACAGTCCCCTTCTCTCTCTCAGCCAGCTTCATTCTTTATTTGTCAAGAAAAACAACACTCCATCTTCAAAGCTCCTCCCTAGGATCCTAGGCGAGCAGGACGTCGCCTGTGACAGGCCAAAAGTAAGACAAGCAAAAGATATACACTAAGAGGGAGTCGAACCCCCCGCGAGTGCTGGACTCAGTCGGTAACTAGACTGGAAGGCGCTCATGTTACCGATACACCATTAGTGTTTCGCGTTCATTGGCTTGAAACCCTGTGAACGGTTATAATATATACCCCAGATCTCCCCTGGGCTTGAGTGCACCTGTGCCTAGATCTCACATGTTCAGAGCAGGTGTTCAAAAACAGCTCCAACGTCTTGATTTCACTTGTATTTCCCCCCATTCCCGAAATGAACTTAACGACCCCCGTGACCCCTTCCACTGGCTCTGATCTGGATTTGAAGGTCTCGACGAAACCGGTTCTCGATCGACATACCATCGCTCAACGTATATGCTCCGGCGAGCTCCTCTTCATCTACCACTCTCTAGTAATAAACGCGTCGGCATGGTCAGCTAAGCACCCGGGAGGTGTACTTGCTATTCTCCACTTCGTTGGACGTGATGCAACAGACGAGGTCGAAGCGTATCATTCGACTGAAGCGATCGCTCGACTTAGAAAATACGCGATAGGGAGAGTGGAGTACGATGATGAGATCGGATGGGCTGCCCTCACACCTCCCATCGCCCTTGGGTTGATCCGACATCCGAACGGGGTGAAGGGCGATTGGAAAAGGGAAGGTGCTGTACGCCTAGCCGGTGGTGTTGATGATGGGCCTAATGGGATTGTCAAGCTGAGAGCGGAAGAGTTGGAACCTATGCCATCTGAGCTGGATCTCAGGATGGAAAGGAGGAGGAGTAAAGCGTATTATGGGCTGAAGGATAAGTTGATGGAAGCTGGATTGTTTGAATGGCCCGGACCTCTGATTGGATATGGAAAGGATCTGGCCAGGTACTCTGCGCTAGGTGGATTGGCGTTTGGGCTGTGTTTCTTGTGAGTTGAGAACTGCTTCGAATGCGGAATATCTCTGATCTGGCAGCACCAACAATGTCATTGGGCAGCTTGGGTCTGCTTTGTGTCTGGGTCTCTTCTGGCACCAGTTGACTTGTAAGTCTGAGTCAACATCCATCATATCGTGCTAACGACAGTCCTCGCACATGATGCTGGACATACATGTGTGACCGGTAATTGGTGGTGGGACCGAATGATCGGTATGCTGGTAGCCAACTACATTGGTGGTCTCAGTCTCGGCTGGTGGTGCGATGTACGTCCCGACATCCACTTGTACAATAAGCTAATAGGCAGAACCACAACATCCACCACCTCGTCACAAACCACCCAGAACACGATCCCGATATCCAGCATATCCCCTTCTTTGCCATCTCGAAACATTTCTTCGGAAGCCTGTGGTCGACCTACTACAAACGAGTCATGGCTTTTGACGCATTCTCTAAATTCATGATTGCCGTCCAACACAAGATTTACTATGTCGTCCTTTCTCTCGCTCGATTCAACCTATATGCCAATTCGTATGGGTACTTGGCTGGTCCTAAACCCAAACACGACAATTTCTGGAAGTTGGAGTTAGCAGGTGTGGCATGTTACTGGATGTACTTTGGTGGAATGCTTTATGCTCAGCGTAGCTGGCAGATGAGGCTGGGCTTCCTGCTCGTTAGCCATGTTGCCGCTAGTCCAGTTCATGTTCAGGTATGTCTCACGGTCATGTTGCGATGAAGCTTATCGGCAGATTGTACTTTCCCATTTCGCCTGCTCCACGGACGACCTTGGTCCATCAGAATCCTTCGCGTCTCGTCAGCTCCGAACGACAATGGACGTAGTCTGTTCCGAGGATATCGAGTTTGTTCACGGAGGTCTCCACCTTCAAGTCACACATCATCTTTTCCCCCGTATGCCAAGGCACAATCTCCGAAAAGCTAGTTTGCTAGTCAAAGAGTACTGTAATGAGCAGGATATCAAGTACATTGAACATGGCTGGCTCGATGGGTACGTCTCAACTCTACGCGCCTGGGTAATGCTGACGCGCAGAAATCGAAAGGTCCTTGGTGTTCTCGAGGACGTGGCCAACCAGTTGCAATTCCTTAAAACAGTGGCTGATGCCGAGATTGTAGAGAAGCTCAGATAGACTCTGTTTACCCTACAGTACTCGTTGATAGATAGCATAGCATAGCATGTACTCGTACCCTCTTCCACCCACCACCTACATTTGCACGTGACGTATTTGATTCCGCCTCCACGCTCCCCCGCCCGTCATGTTAGCTCCCCCATCCCTCTATCTCCTGTATCAACTATATCATCATGTCATTCTTCAAACGTAACGACCCGAACGCGCCTGCAGCTAGGCGTGGACCTCCAGGAGGAGCTGCTTCACCATATGAGCGTCTACCAGCAGACAATCAGTCTCACTCGTCAATGCCTCGACAGCCATCACCTCAACCTCCTCCTCCTCAGCGACGAGTACCTCCACCCCAGGACTTTTCGCAGCCTCGTTCCGACTATGGTCAGGCCCCTCCTAGACAACAGCAGCCTCAAGATGGGTATGATAGGGGATACCAAGAGAAGGCGGAATATAGACCTCAGCAAGGTTACCAGCAGCAGGGACAGGGCCAATATGGGCAACAACAAGGTGGACACGGGCATGGAGTATCAACCGGTACTGGACGTGGAGTGTAAGATGAACCCATCCGAAGAGCTGGGAAGAGCTGATCATCAGATATGGTGTTGCACCATGTCCATCTGATCCTTTGGCTTTGACGAACCGACTTGTCGTCCACCCCGCCGACTTTCCACCTGAAGTTGAATTTGTCATCATTCGAAATCACTTCGTCCTCTCCATCATGTAAGTCACTAAGCTTGATATGTTCTGATGTCAGCCGCGACCCCACTGGTACATTGCCTTCGCGTCACCTCGGACCATCCAAGATCATCCGCCAATGGATTGGTTTGTCAGCAGTAGGAGAGTCTGTGGAATGCGAGCCTTTCCATCCCAGCAATGGTGATTGGGCAAGTAATGCGGAGCTTGAGGTATGTCTTGTTCACTGTGATCTACGCATACTGATACCTAGGTTGGATTCAGATTGAAGAGAAAGGAGACGGCGGATCTGTTTGATAGCGAGGATATGCAAGCTGCATTCATCAGTGTGAGTTGAAATGACCCAAGCTCTGAGGCTAGCTGACGATCAGGCTTTCCCATCGCTACCCTTGACACCCTTGCAGCCCTTGGTCTTCGATTACAGGGGTCACGAGTTGAAAGCAACGGTCCGTACTGTCGCCACGCTGGACGGGAACGACGGAGCAACAGGAATCATCATGGAAGGAACAGAGATTATCTGGGTCAAAGACCCTACCAGTAACATCAAGCTGAAGAACTCTTCCAAGCGGTAAGCACTCTTCGATGACTGGAGCTGACTCCAAGTGCCCCTACCAATGCGATCCTAGCCCCCAACTTCAAATTCGAGGACATGGGTATTGGAGGTCTTGACACGGAGTTCTCTGCCATCTTCCGACGAGCATTCGCTAGTCGAATCTTCCCTCCAGGTCTGGTTGAGAAGCTCGGTATCCAGCACGTCAAGGGTGAGTCTAAAGGGTTGAGGCAAATGCTCATGTTTAGGTATCCTACTCTTTGGTCCCCCTGGTACCGGAAAGACCTTGATGGCAAGGCAGATTGGAAAGATGCTCAACGCTCGTGAACCCAAAGTCGTGAATGGTCCCGAGATCTTGAACAAGTTTGTTGGTGCGAGTGAGGAGAACATTAGAAAGCTATTTGAGGACGCCGAGAAAGAGGTAAGCTGCATGGCTCAGGCGTCATTCCAGCTGACAGATAGCAAAAAGAAAAGGGCGACGAGAGTGGATTGCACATTATCATTTTCGATGAGCTTGATGCTATCTGCAAACAGCGAGGATCTACTGGGGGTGGTACCGGTGTCGGTGATTCCGTCGTCAATCAACTTCTATCAAAGGTAAGCTATCATCTGAGGACAGCACTGACGACCAGATGGATGGTGTAGACCAGCTCAACAACGTGTTGATTATCGGTATGACCAATCGAATGGACATGATCGACGAGGCGCTCCTGCGACCTGGACGATTGGAAGTGCATATCGAGATCTCACTACCCGACGAAGCTGGTCGACTGCAGATCCTCAACATCCACACCAACAAGATGAGGACCAATGGGGTCATGGCTGGAGATGTTGATATCGCCGAGTTGGCAGCTGTCACCAAGAATTTCTCGGGTGCCGAGATTGGTGGTCTAGTCAAGTCGGCTACGAGTTTCGCGTTCAACCGACATGTCAAGGTGAGCTGAAATGCTCGCTTTCGATGCATGAGCTAATCAGTAGGTTGGCTCGGTCGCTGCATATGATGATATCGAAAGCATTCAGATCGCTAGGGCGGACTTTATGCACGCTCTCGATGAAGTCACACCAGCATTTGGTGTTTCCGAGGAGGAATTACAGCAGGTCGTCCAGAACGGAATCATTCATTATGCTCAACAGGTCAACGTGAGTCACCAAACAGTGACAGAAGCTGATATCAGGATACTCTCAACGACGGAAGTCTACTCGTGGAGCAAGTCAGGAAATCAGACCGAACACCCTTGGTCGCTGCTCTCCTACATGGTCCCTCCGGTGCTGGAAAGACCGCTTTGGCCGCTACTATCGCCATGGCGTCCGATTTCCCATTCATCAAGCTCATCTCGCCAGAGACCATGGTCGGATTTTCGGAACCGCAAAAGATTGCTCAGCTCAACAAGGTGTTTACGGATAGTTACAAGAGTCCCATGAGTGTGATTGTCGTTGATAGCTTGGAGAGGTTGCTGGATTGGAATCCTATCGGGCCTAGGTTCTCGAACGGTGTCTTGCAAGCTCTTGTCGTTCTGTTTGGAAGGCGTCCTCCCAAGGTATGTTCTGTACAAACGCGATGTCGTATGTTCTAACATGCAGGGTCGACGACTTTTGGTCCTAGCCACAACGTCGAACAAGAACATCCTCACAGACATGGATGTCCTCTCAGCCTTCGACACTGATATATCCATCAGCCCTATCACTTCCATCGAATCAGTCGTACACGTCCTTGACGAGGTTTCACTATTCTCTGGATCAAAGGAGAAGCAGCGGGCAGTTCAGATGTTGCGAGATGCACGATTGGGAGAAGGTGGTAGACCGGAATTGATGGTCGGTGTCAAGAAGTTGTTGAGTATGGCAGAGATGGCCAGGCAGGATCCTGACCCTACGATGAAGATTGTTGCTAGTTTGATTAGAGAGACTACTGGATGATTTACATGTATGCTTGCAGTGTGAGATGATTCTGAGATTGGCGAGGCACGGCTATGAGATTGTGGAAAGTCGCGTTCCTTTCACCATCCCTTCATCTTACATCTTACATTTATAGTACAGCAATGGCAGTCGAGACACCGGTGGTCCCTTCCGACGAGGAGCTATCCAAGATAGTGACTTCGCTTCGAGAAGCACACCCCGAGCTCGGAGTTGTCAAGCTCCTAGCTCAACTCAAGGTCGAGAATCCAACTTTATCAGTTTCCGAGAAACGACTTCGAAAAACCTTGGCTCCCTCTACATCTGCTGCTTCAAATACCGATGAAAAGGTCAGCAAAGATGCAACTGCGGATCTTATTGCCGATACGGGATTGGATGCCTCGCTTGATGTTTCCGAGCTCAAGATTAAAGTCAGGATGTTTAAAGGTGGAAGAGGAAAGGGGTTGGTAGCGAGGGAAAAGATCTTGCAGGGGGAGGTCATCTGGGCTGAGAACCCATGGATTGCGACTACTAGTCCGTGAGTCTTCTCTTGCTAGGGTTTTATATGGCTACTAATGGTGTAGGCAAATCAACGAGTACATTACCAAAGGTGGAATGTGCACCCACTGCCTCAGTATCCTGAAAGGAACCAGCAGCAACATGGCTTGTCCCCATTGCGAAAAAGCCGGATTCTGCAATCGACTCTGCTACTCTCGACGAGAAGTTTTCGCATCGCACCACGACTTTCTCTGTCCTGGTCTGAACCCAGCTTGCGTACCACTCTTGGACTTTATTCAACAAGAGGGGTTCAGGGATTTAGAGTGTGCAGCTCGAATCGTAGCTCTATGGAGGGCGCTGAGGGAAGAAGGCCAAGAGGAACAACTGAAATCGTTTGAAGATAGGGTATGGAAGGGTATGGCGAGGGTGAATCAACTCGACAAGTTGAAAGAGAGGAACGAATGGTGAGTCTATTTGCTCTCCGATGATGTTCGGAGCTAAAGTCGTAGGGCACTAGTGGCAGAGACCCGTATGGCAGACTTCCATAAAGCCCATACACTACTCCTTGGCGCTCTCAACCCAGCCGAGGGCGATAAATCGACAAATGCAAAGACTTTCCGGAAATTACTTCGAAAACGCAGAAAGAACATCGGACCGCTCACTGAAGCCGAAGAGTCGAGATGGTTCAGTTTCGATTCCTTCTGCCAACTCCTCGGACTGGCTGGTCTCAATCAGGAAGATTCAGGTGGATTATATGCTATCCACGCTCATTTGAATCACGATTGTGAGCCAAACGTTCGAGTAAGTCCCCTAATCTACCTTCTAAACTTGGCTGATGGGAAGGTGAGGAATTTGCCAAAAGACTTTGTCTGCCCCGAACCACCATCCGATATGAATACTCGACCTATGCAAGAGAGGGGTACGAATCGACTTACAATGATTGCTCGACGAACGATACACCCGGGTGAAGAATTGACTATCCCTTATGTCGACCCTAGTCTCCCAAGGTCAAAGAGACGACCACATCTCAGGGAGGTCTACGGATTCTGGTGTCAGTGCGTGAGGTGTAGGCGAGAGGATGGAAAGCCGGAGCCAGAGCCACAGGCCCATGGCCATGATCATGACCACGAGGACGGAGATGGGCATGGGCATGGGCATGAGCATGGTCCTGGATGTAGTCATGACTAGTTGATAATCAAACTACAAGACATTATTCCTCTTCAGTATAGCATGGTTCCATTACTCCAGTTAGTCATGCATTCTTCAGTATAACTCGCGTCGTGTCCTCAGTTCAATTGCTTATGCATTATACAAGCACTAGAGGCTAGAAAATTCTGTGGCTGCCTGTTTCTTAGCAAGCGTTAATGAAGGAGATGGTGTGCAGAACTGACCTCGACGAGTAGCTTCCTGGTTCCAGCTTCCTTTGCCGAATGACCAGCATCATCCACCATCTTTAGGACCAATCCCTCTCCCCATGCTTTCTTGAGATCATATGCTGATCGAGCCTGTCGATCAGCTACTTCTCTACTAAAACATGTCTTTTGGTAACTCACGGGGCAGACCATATCATATCGACCTTGAACGACAATACATGGTAGATGACGGCTGGTATCAGCGGGATCAACGTTTGAGACTCACATTTTCGCGAGTTGAGCTTCTTTGATCAGATGCCCATCTTCGGGGAAGAATCCCTTATTGACAAAGTAATGATTCTCAATCCTAGCGAAGGCCCTGTTTTATCAGCTAATTTCGTTGTACTCAAAGAGCACTGACCTTGACCACTTATCGTCCGTCTGAGCCTGGTGAATACCCTCCGGATCCTGGATCAATCGATTAGTACTTTCCTCCCAGGTACTCCATCGTCTAGCCGCCTCCAAGCTCAGAGCCTCATCGTCGGAAGTCAATCGTTTGAGGTATGCGGTCATAAGGTCGTGTCGTTCCTCCTCAGGAATGAAGGATGCGTATTCCTCGTATGCCTCTGGGTAGATGTCAGAAGTTCCGTGCTGGTAAAAGAACTGAAGTTCCGACTCTCGAAGGAGGAAGATACCCCTCAAGATCAATGCTTTACATCGGTCCGGGTGAGTTTGGGAATATGCCAAGCTCAATGTAGAGCCCCTGATCCTGTCAGCTTCCATGCAATATCGGTGAATAGTGACGTACCAACTACCACCAAAGACGACCCATTTGTCAATCCCGAGCTTCTCTCGTAGAACCTCGATATCCGATACTGACAGATCAGCAACCTTCCGTAATTGTCTCGATGTGACTCACCTAGATCCCAGGTTGTATTTTCTCTCAAGTCCGCAGATCTGTGGTATCAGTGCGACCGCCTCAGTCTGATAGAGGACATACGGCTCAGATTTACCGGCCCCACGCTGATCAAAGAGGACAATCCTATATACTTTAGGGTCAAAGTACACAGTGTCGGTTGATGCTACACCTCCGCCAGGTCCACCATGCCTTCGAGTCAGCTCAAAGCGAGTCACTTATGTAAGATGCTTACAGGAAGAGAACTAAAGTCAGCTATCGCTCCTCGCGTCGTAGGGAAGCTCACCAGGCTTTCCGTCAGGATTACCACATTCCATAAAGCTGTTCACATCAGTCTTGCATCTGCCAGCGAATTGAGTAAACATACTAGATAGAGTGGATCTCCGAGACTTTGAGGTGACCCTCGTTGTATGGCTGTGATTCTGCGTGGGCCATATTGTACGAGTGGATAATGTGGAGTGCTATAGGTTAGGTGGGGGTAGTTTCCAGGACGCGCCCGGCGGAGTAGACCGATGTTCTTATACACCTCCACCCAACCAGCATATTGCATCACGACAACTTCAACCCCACGAGCCCCGCTGATCTCAACAAGGATTCCATCATGAACAGGTGAGCTAAATTCTGCATCAGAGGCTCATCAAAACAGAATCCCCGTCGTTTTAGCAAGTTGATTTCACACATTTCGTCTCAGTGCCCCTTGCCCAGTCTCACACACGACTGTGTTTTCTTTCACGGGTAGCGAGAGTCATAGATACTGACCCTCACAAGACAATCGACGAAGTCGAGTAAGGCTTCTTGCTCTCATGAAACGAGTGACCACGCTGAAATCCAGGTATCTGCTAGATCAACTTGTGAAGCCTTTTTGTGTCCTTCCGAGTTTTTGACAGCTGATGGCAGCCTCCCCCCGATAAAGAAGAAGACAAGATGGTGACCAAGCTACGAGAGACTCTAAAGCGGTCCTTGGAAGAGGTCAGAAAAAATGCCGAATAAACGTGAGTCATTTTGGCTCTATGGGAGAAAAGGTTTTCCGTTGCTTACTGCTCACAGACCCTCATAAATGGCAGTAACTCGATTGTCAGATAAGATATGGTCCCGTTCAATATTACTCCGCTACATGCATCCGAGGTTGAAGTGATTGTGTGGTGACGCGTTGCACCAGACGGTCTCGCCCCCTAAACTATATCTCGTGCCTCTTGATAACTTGATCACAAAGTCAGCCCGGCGGTCTCTGTTTCTTCCGGATTGCGCGGGAATCTTGTCGAGAATAATGACGATGAAACCCAGACGGAAGCGAAGAGGCGTTCCCACAACCCCACCGCCATAGTTTGTCCCCACTCGGAATGGTGCACACACCCACGCCTAATTAACAGTCATTTGTGACGGAATAACACGGTGGTCATGTATCGGGTACCTGGTTTTGATGTGCACTATTGTCCGCGATTCCTGGCCACATTGATACAGAACCCACAAAGAGCCAAAGCTTCCCGATGGCTTGCGGGTCAATATCGCCACATCATCATGCTCATGGTCGCGATGACTGGCTCTCACGCTGCGATACATCGACCGTATACAATCTGCACTAGCCCGTCAACCGGGTTTTGCCGAAAGGCTGACGCGAGCACGCCAGACGATCGTTGATCGCTGCCTGCGTCCTTACCGGAACAACAGGCGGTGAGCTAAAATTTCTTCCCGACTCATTCAGGACCCAGGTCCGGAACTGGCTGCATTTTAGCTTAGCGAAGGTGCGTTCCGTACGAGCCGGACAGCCGTGCCGGCCAAGGTAAAACTCTGAAATGGCGTCGCTTGGGATCGTCAGAATCTCTGTTCCGTTTTTGTTGTCTGGTCAGAGCCCGATGGCGTTGTCGAACTCGAGTGCCACTGTGGTTTTGCCCTTTCCGCTTCCGGCCGGAAGTATCAAAGTTTAGCTCAAAGGTTTGCTCAGTGGCGTCAACCTTCGCGGCGGACTTTGGCGGGCGATACCAGGACCTTTCCTGGACTTCGGAGAATAAAAGCCGAACCCTAGACGCCACCAGGACCCCGGTTTCCTGATCCGGGTCGTAAATGGGCAAACATCGCCAGTCTGCGTGTCTTGGCTCTAAAATGATCGCATAGCTCATTGTTCTCTCCAGAAGCTACCTCTTCCGGCCAGGAATAACTGTGAATCAGTAACTATACTTTATTGTGTCGATCTAGTCTGGGCACCGATGTAAGCCATGGCGCGATAGCCAGAGCTATCAGTGGCGCTAGCCGATCCTCTGCTTACCCCAACCGTTCATCGGAGCCTTGTTGAACTCTACGAAGCCAATTCTCCTTGTCGAGGCTGCAAGTGGATAAGGAAAATGGAAGATTGCTGAAGTATAGATATAGGTGATCGACACCTGATTCTTCCCACTCATCCATACTACTCTGTTTACCGTTTACATATAGATCAGCATAGATCGCATCGCCCATTGCTATTCTTGATTTCGGAACCAGACATCAATCACCGATTACCCTCATCAACTCAACCACCTTCAACTCAACCGATACCTATAATCAATCAGCCATGTCTTCCCAAGCTTCATCTTCCACTTCCAGGCCCAAGCGAATGACCCACCCCGCATCTCTCGTTCCCGTCGCCAGCCACGACCGTCGCCTAGTCAGCTCGCTTCGAGGTCCCGTCGAAACCTCTTTTGCTCGTGAGTAACCCCGCGATCCACACACTGCCGTGACTAACGATCAGACTTCCTGCAACAAAAGGCCGAAGAGACCATCCGTGTTTCCTCCAACGACTCTACTCCCCCTTCATCGCCTGGTCCATCAAGATGGCGCAAGGAGGATGGATCGGCAGTAGATTGGTGGAAGGAGCCCAAAGTTGATTACGACGAGACGGATGATCTCCCCGAGATCCACGAGTTTGTTAGGGGACTAGTCGCCCAGAGCAATGTTCAGATGCCTACCTTGGCTGTCGTCTTGGTGTTCCTCGAAAGGCTAAAGAATGTTCTACCCCAGAACTCTACCGGTAAGCACCCTCATTCCCGTCGACTTGAACTTTGCTTACCTTCAGGCCTACCCTGCACCCGTCATCGAGTCTTTCTTGCCGTCTTGATCTGCGCAGCCAAGTCACTCAACGACTCGAGCCCAAAGAACCACCACTGGGCCAAGTACGGTCGATTCTTCCCATTAGCCGAAGTCAACCTCATGGAGCGACAACTATTATTCCTCCTCAATTGGGACCTCAACATCACCGAGTCGCAGGTCGTCTCGCAGATGGAACCCTACTGGCAATCACTCCGACCCCAAGCTATTTCCAAACCCCTTCAATCCGCCGTTCCCGCCGTCAGACCCCTCATCGCGCCCATTGCCATCTCTCCTCGAACCATGCGAGCCGCTCTTCCAAGTATGCGAACAGCACCCGTCATCTCCGAGACTCTTGCGATCAAGCAGCAGGCTGCTCCTCGCTCAGTCTCGATGCAAATGTCGGCACCCGTCATGGCTCGATGCAATACCGCTTCCAGCGCCTTTTCAGCAGGGTCATCTCGAACACCTGGTCTCCTTACTCGACGCTTATCCAACGACTCGATGTCGAGTGGATACGATTCAATCGCAACTCCAGAGGAGAGGCGAGAGTCGCATGTCGAATCATCAAAGACCAGCTCGGTCGAGACTGTCACCGAGGCAAATGTCGGTCTGGGTCACTACGACGTCGAAATGTCTTCTCCTCGCAAGTCGATAGATCACAAGTCGACACCTAATAGAATGAACAAATTCATCAACTTTTCCCGGTTTCGTCCGGCAAGGCCATCCATCTCGGCCTTGACAAATCCCGAGTAGGCTTCGGTAGGACCGCTGGTCGGTCGCTTTCATTTTTGGGATAATTAGCATTTGTAGACTAGCATTGTATCGATCATTTACCAATTTAACTTTATAGTAGTAGTATTCACTTGTAGTGATTACATAGACATGTCTATCCCATGCATACACGGATATCGACTGCTTTGTTTGCATCTGCACATCAGTATCTTTGCAGCCCAGAATGATAAAGAGCTTATATGGATGAAGTCTAGCCGGAACAAGCCAGCTGAGACGCCTTCCTGCTAGTACACACGCTCTATATATGGAACCCTCCACGCAAATCATGTAGGGATCAGTAGATCCGAGGAACTGTGGGCGAGGGGTAGTAAGGCGAGGGATGCCAGCCGACGGAAGTGAACATCAGCGTTGCTGCCACTGGTGGATACGTGGACGGAAGGGGCCAGCCGAGACGCGTACTGTCTGTCATGCGTGTTGCGTATCCTGTTTTATATCAGCAAATACGCTCGATGAAGGTGGAGGGCAATCAAACAGAGGAAGGCAGAGCGGGGGCCAACAATCACGCAGACCGAGCTGCCTGACTGTAGTTTGAGGGAAGAATACTGTTGTAACAATATTCTTCCACCAAACTGCAATACGGCAGCTCGAAATACGAGACTGTCATAGTATGGGGGATAATGAGGGGAGGGGAGGAAGGGATAATAACTGATATCGTTCCCATGATATAGTGTCTTTGTTTCTAGCCAGTAGGCGTGATGAGAATGCCATTGATTCCCATGTGTCTTGTCCCGATAATTCTTGTCTCCCACTTATCCCCAGTTCCTCTTTCTTGTATTGTGGCCGTTTCCCTGTGTTTAGCTATTGTAGGTCCGTGATCCCTAAGAGTCCCTGCTCATTGGTATATTGTTTTCTTTGATTCATTGGGGCGTCGAGGCCCATGACGTCTGCCTCGTGTAGTTGGTATAGATGATGATGATAGACCATGATGGTAGAGACATGCCTCGAGAGAAGGGGGAGTCTGATTTTCGCCGAGATCTCTTTGGTAGATAGAATGGGCGTCGAGACTCCAGGACGTCTGCCTTTGTGGTTGGAATTGATGATGATGATAAACAATGATAGGTCCAAGTTGTCGGCGATGGGATCCAATAGAGTGGAGAATCGACGAGAAGAAACAACATGAGGGTAGGTAAACATGTAGACATGCCGTTGAAGGAGGAGTCTGGATCTACGCCGAGATCTAGGCGTCGAAGCTTTTGAGCTTGCCTTGGCGTTGTTGAAAACGTACCGAATGACAAAGGGAAGTAAAGTAATAGTAGGGGGAGTAATAGCTATCTACGTGTTCTCCGTTTTGTCCATTTCTCATTGTTTTAGACTGTGTATCCTTGGCATTGTGACGTCTCTTGTCCTACCTTGGTTTGCTTTGTAGTCTTTTCGTGCGCAACGATGAGCTCTTTTGGCTTCTTTTACAATGTTTCCTTTTATTCTTTTTCTTTTTAAGGTCGCTAAGCGATGAGCTCTTTTGGCTTCTTTTAGAAATGGACGGTGAGCTCTTGGGCTTCTTTTATATTTTGTATCTGTCGTAAACGACGGTTGGCTCAAAGGCGTCTTTAAAATCTGGGGTTGTTGAGCTCGATGGCTTCTTTTATGTTTGGGGAAGTGGATGATGAGCTCTTTGGCTTCTTTTGCGATTGGGGGGTATAGTGAGCTCGATGGCTTCTCTTCAATATATTGTGTGTGTAGAGTAAAGATAGTATTCACGACGCGTCAAGTCGACCGGGAGGATACCTCAGCTCCATGCTTCTTCGATATCGACTCGTCGGGACATTTGGCGCGTCGTGGTATGAGTCACAGGCTTTCTCCTTCGCCTTTTTAATGTTCCTAGGCGTTTCAATGTTCCAGCGATCAATGACTATGTTGTCGGATATGGCGGTGATGGGTGATGTCGGATACGTGATGAGTGTTGACGGATCATGACGGTGATGTGATGACATTGTAGTGTGAAGATAATTGTAGTATGAAGACGAAGTGTCAAAAGTGATGTAGTGACAAAGAATAGTAAGAAAGATGAAGTATGAAGGAAAGGAGAAAAGACGTGTTGAAGGGGGTTTATATATGTTAATTCGAGTCGATGATTCGAGTCGAGCGGTGAGAAATCAACAACGGGAGTCCGAGCTTGAATGAGATGTAATTTGTGAATCTCGATGAGGTCTTGGGACATGCCCCAATAGATGGTTGTATCTTGAGACATCAAGTCTTGAATCACATTACCCGCATCCGTACATCCAGCTGGATCGATTCCGCCTCCCTGCTTCTGCCTTGATCATGCATGGACGGCGGGTAAGTATAGTTCAGTACTAGGTGCATGCAGTTGATGGGATGGTCGTTCCAGAGGTACCTCGAGCTTGAGCCAGTACTAAATTTGATTCCGTCTACTCCTCCTACACCTGACGCGTTGCACTCCTCTATGCTATCCACACTGTGTCTCACTAAGACTCACACCATGTTATCGACATGACTACAAACTTCGTACTCACCCTAGGACGGGCATCGGGCTCGAAGGACGAATGGCTAGGACATGGAAGAGCACCATACACGCCTTCATTGGATATTAGGCGTAGTCCGAATATTCGAATTCGGCAAGCTGTCCGAGGTGAGTCGCGTAGGCCGGCAGGCCGTCCGCATGGAGGATCAAAGACTAACTTCAGACAACAATGTGGCCCTCCTTGAGCGTTTTTCGCATAGATGGGAATTGAGGAATGTGGACAAGGCTCGGATGACTTCGTTGAGTTGGGCGGCTGTTGAAGGAAGGACAGCGGTATTTGAATGGTTATTACTGGATCATGGACATGATGATCAGGAGCTGTCCAGAGTGAGTAAGAGCGGCAGCTCGTGGCCGGCCTCGAATAAGAGAGAAACAAGGGACTGACCGGTAGGACAACGAAAACAACTCGGTCCTCCACATCCTCGCTGCCCTACCATGCCCCTCGTCCGCCTTTGCTCGACACCCAATCTTGCCGCCCATCCGCGAAACTCGGTCCACAGAAGAGATCCAAGCCATCGCACTCCACATGGCCGACCATTACTTGGCCGTATTCCCCTTTCTCAACAACTGGGCCAATGCAGCGGGCAAGACACCACTTCATATTGCCTCTCAAATGGGTAATATCCCCATCGTCAACTTTCTACTCGAACATGGAGCCGACGTCGATATAAGGGATCAACAGGGGAACTCTTCATTACATTACGCATCGGCATATGGGCATGTGGAGATTGTCAAGTTGTTATTGGAGGCTGGGTGTGTGCATGATTGGAGGAACAAAGAAGGATTTACCGCGTCCGAATTTGCTTTCACGGAGCGAGTCAGGGTCGAATTGGAGATTACGGCTAGAGCAGTATCGGAGGGGAGGATGAGGCAACAGAGGGATATGAGGCAGGAAAGGAGTAACGAGTCGGCTCAGCGTGAGCGACTCAGGAGCGGATCAGTATCGACTTCAGGCAGTGGGATCACTTCAAACAACGGTTCTGGCTCCACGCATGCAGCCAGCACAAATGCCAGTAATTACAACAATCGTCGCTGGGCAATCTCTTCCGGATCTCCAAATCTACAAGATAGGACTCAATACTTTGATGCTCCTTCGCGAATGGGCTCTCCGGCTCAATCGAGACGAGGATCAGACGTATCGCATATGTCGAGGAATGTACCGCCCGTACCCCCATTACCGCCAAGGCCACCGCAACCACATCGTTCACCCTCTTTGCCCGCCCCAGCCGAGTACAGGCCATTGATTATACCGCCTACGCCAGGAAGTTTTTCGAACCTGGGCAGTGCTGCTATGCGCAGAGCTAATTCGGCTCAAGTCGGTGTGGGTGTTAGGAGGCTGGGCGGAAGTGGGTCATCCGAAGGGCAACCGGGACCCAGTGCGAGATGATTTTTCTCTTTTCCGCTGTCGGCTGTGTTCTTGTTGTATCTTTGCGTAGATAACAGGCATCTGTAATCTAGACTGTATGTATCTCTGGACAATTCAAGCACTTGGAGCATAGCATCTATCTACCTACCCCAGTCTGATCCCCGCAATCGTGCCTGAAGGTCAACCATCACTCAAAATCTTCAATCTCACCTCTACCAAACCACTACACGTATATCACAATGCCCAAAGAACAAATCAGAAAGAGAGGAAAGAGAAAGCCCAAGGCAGAGGAAGAACCAACCGATGCGCCCAAAGTCGAAGTTCAAGCTCCCATCGCCGTCGCCGAGCCAATCCGAGAAGCTGGACCTTCGGGATTACACCCTGATCGAATTGCATTACTTGCTGGAGGTCATAAACCATTTAGAGCCCCTCCTCGTCCGGTAGATGGAGCTGTAGGTGCTGTAGAAGGAGGGAATGGAGATGCGCCAGAGGGCGAACAGGCGCAAGGGCTTTCCGGAAGGGTATTTGGGTTAAATGAAGAGTTTCCATTTGGAGAACTTGATCCGGATACCAAAGGTTACTTCAAGGGCCTAGACGACAAGATCAAGATCTGGCAGGAGACTGGTACGAGCAATGTCGCAGTCGGAGAGGAGCGGGAAGGTAAGTTCAGCTCTAGGCAACGGAATAGTGACTGATGATAGACCGCCAAAACGACTTGAAAGACGCGCTAGACAGTCTAAGAGGGAAGGAACTCAAGATCTCCACCGACCCCGATACGGCCATCACTCTCGAACGACTCCTCCCCTCCCTAGGAGACTGGGGTAGAAGGGTAGTAGGCGATTCATTCGGTACTCAATGGGAACTCTTGCTTAAAAATCGATTCGGATCGCATATCGTTCAAACTTGGTTGACACTCGCTGCCGATACTTTGGACCGAGAAACTCGGGGTGTATTCCCACCACAGCAGGAAGAGCAGAATGAGGAGGTCGGAGTCTTACCGACCATGGGCGAACTTGTCAAGGGCTTAGTGAGCAGTATAGAGACCAACCTCGCGTTCATGCTGGCCAACCCATTCGCTTCCCCGGTCGTCAGGCTACTATGGCTAGTCTTATCCCCTGGCCGCCCACTACCTGATCTAGATGGAGAAGGAGCAGAGGGAATCAGGAGTAAACGATCCAACAAATATCGAAAAGGACAAGGAGTTCAAGGGAAATCGATTTTTGGAGAGGAAGCTGAGAAAGGCAAAGGAGCTGGGAGGAAATTTGACGAGAGTCTAGGCGGATTGAGAAAGGAAATGAGAGTCGGATTGATGGGGAAATTGAGTGGAGCCGAATGGAGGATGTTGGGTGTTAATGCTGTTGGGTGTGTTGCTGTACAGGTTAGTCGAGTTTTCCCTTTCATCATGGACGAGGTGCTGATATACAGCTATTACTTGAATTCGAGGTCGAAGATGGAGATCATGAAGTCAAAAATTCGCTACTGGACCACTTGACTGAAGGTCTAATCACCAATCAAAGTATGTCAACTCTTTACAATGAGGTTACGTAGCTAACACCCAGTCCAATCAATCCCCTACACCCCCCAACCATACCCCCTGTCCCTCCTCGCTTCTTCAACCGGTACCCGTCTATTCGAAACCCTCCTCCTCCATACTCCCCTACCAATCTTTTCAAAACTATGGGAAGTCTACTTTGAGGGTAAAACCGGGAAACTTGCTATTCACCCCATGTCGAATTTCGTCGTTGCGAAAGGCGTCGAGAGATTAGATAAGGATGGTGTAGAGAGGGTTGTTGGAGAATGTAAAGCTGTTCAAGGGGGACGAGGGATGATTAGTGAGTCCACGGCCTACAGCCGAGCATGAGGACAGGTGGATAGAGGCTGATATCAGAATCCGCTAGGACGAGTGTTCTCCAGGCTCTAGTTGAGCGAGCTACGAAGATGGAAGATTGTCAATTATCAGTCCTTAGCGTGAGCCCCTTTTCTATGCGGTAGAGCAAGAGGCTGACGAGAAGCTGATAACTTCCGCTATCACCCTACCCGAAAACGACAAGAACTTAGTCCCATGTCTAATGACATTAAACACCCATCCCGTTTGTCCCATCGCATCCCTCAGCCTTGTCTCGAGAAGGTGCTGACTCGAACAGAGATATACATCGACCCTCGCAGGCGAAGCTCCTCCCGACGAAGAAGATCTCCCCGAAGAAGTTGTTGACAAAAAGGCAGAAGATGAAGCTGCTGCAGCTGCCAAAATTTCCGCATGGGAGAATCGACGTAAGATCCCAAAAGTCACCATGGATGGTGCTATAGTAGGGCTGGAACCGAAGATACAGGGTTGTCTGTTGTTACAATCATTGGCTCAGTGTTCTGAGGCCAATGAGTTTGTTCTGCAATCGTATGTTCCCTTCTTGCCGACGACAGAGGGAGTAGGCTGATGGACAGATTAATAGATCAACCGACCGAAACACTCATTACATACTCTACCAATCCGATCGCATCTCGACTCCTCGATATCGTCCTCACCCACCCCTCAATACCGACAAAATACCGCCGCCGTCTCATCTCAACCCTAACTCCCCACCTAGAAGATTTACTAGCCGATAAAATCGGTTCCAGAGTCGCAGAACGAGTCTGGGAATCAGCAGATGGATATACCAAAGAGAAGATCGCCAAAATCCTCGTCAAATCTTCAGAGAGTATAAGGAGGAGTCAATATGGGAGATATTTATGGCCTAAATTGAAGTTGGACATCATGATGAGAAGACCTGATCAATGGAGAGCTGAGGCTATTGGAGTTAAACATCATTTCGCTCATCAGAAAGAGGCTGTCAACCCCACCACGATAGCCCCTGTAGAGGAGCAGGAAGAGGTGACTGAGGAGCAGGAGGATAAGAAGAGAAAGACGGATGATATTGATGACCTGTTCGAGGGGGTCATTGAGAAGAAGAAAAAGAAGAGCAAGAAGGATAGGGCTTAGGTTGGTGGTGTGGGTTAATTTAGGGTTCTTAGGGCTACTGCTCGTCTCAGATGAACATCTGTAATCATATTTAGCGATGTAACCATCTTGGTACTTTAGACATAGCACCAGTCCCCAGGAAGCGATACAAAGAACCTTTTATGTCCCATACTAAGCAAAATTCGATGCGGTGCATGATGAAGTCTATATCTAAGGAAAAAATGGTTTTTGATTCAAGTCACTAACGATACATTTATCCTCCTCATTCTCTCCTATTCCTCATCATCCAGATTTCACTTACAAACCCTTGACCAACTCTCCAGGAGCAAGCCCCTCGAAAGCAATCTGGTAAACTTTCTCAAACAATGGGTAACCCCTAACCCTCTTCCTTGCTAGTAGGAAGTTGTGGACCTCTTCGGCAGTTGCTGTTCCCTGTAATTTTTGACCGTTGAGGAGTTTGGCTTCGATTTCGGGGAATGGTTTGCCTGATTTGACGAATTCTTCGGCGCATTTACGGTTTCGACCTCCGTAACATGTTGTGATTAGGTCTGCGATTCCTGCTGATTCGTTCGAGAAGCTGGGCATTAGAGAATATTCTTGATTGATGAGATTTGATGTGGACTTACGTCTCTGCCTTTGATCCCTTGAAGAATTCCAAACAGAATTCCCTCATTTCGATTAAACCAATCCTGAGGATAGCAGCCTTTGTGTTTCCACCCATTCCCAATCCATCAACGAAACCAGCAGCTAGAGCGACAATGTTCTTCAAGGCTCCAGAGAGGGATACACCCATGACATCGTCTACTACTGAGACTTTGAATGTTGGAGAGTCGAATACTGCTTTCCAGAGTTCAGAGTCTTCGGCGGATGGAGTTCCGATGGTGGTTTCACAGAATTGGTCCTTTGCGACTGGTCATTAGCGTGGTTCTCACCAGCGAGAAAAGGACATACCCTCTAGAGCGATGTTTGCTCCCGATAGAGCAGATGTTGGGATGTCGAGCTTGTCGGTGATCAAAGATGCAAAAGTCTCGATATCGGTTCCGTTGACCTCAACACCTTTGATGGCAGTGATGGCTCGTGCTCCGGGGTGAACAGCTTCGTATCGAAGCAAGTCGGAGAGAACAGTGTGGAGGAACTGTTATTAGCATTTGTCCCAAGACATTCTATGATGAATAGACCAACCTGATGGGGAACACAGACGACAATGAGGGTTGCGTCCTTGACGACATCCCTCAAGTGTGCCGTTGCTACCAAATTCCTTGGAAGCTTGATATCAGGGAGATACCTCTTGTTCTCATGAGTCCTGTTGATGACATCTGTCAATTTCTTTCCCTCAACCTACAAATCAGCTCCGCCTATTTTCTGAAGAAGTATATACGTACGTGCTTCTGCCTGACCCACATCCTGACCTCACTATGGAACTCCTTGTTGTTCTTGGCTACATTCTGAGCAGCGATCTTGGCGAGGGCAGTACCCCATGATCCGGATCCGATGACTGCGACCTTGTGTTTACCTGATGGCAAAGGGGAACGGGGTAGGGATTGTTGAACTGGGGATGAAGCTCGAGTGACGGCTGGGGTAGTCAATGTAGATTGCGTTACTCCATTTTCGTTCTCGAATTGAGGCTGGATTCGTTCAGATGATGAGCTAGACATGATGGCTTGTATTTGGGTCGTTATAGTTAAAGTGAAAGTGGTTGTAATATGTGAAAGTCAAATCAAGTAAAAGTATGTATCCACTGATTTCTGATGGGATGTGACTACCTACTCTATCTCGCTTGAATTCGGGACAAGATCTCCATTCAGTAACTCAAGCGGTTACATCACCGCTCTCAAGCCACAAATATCCACCTAACTCTCGGTCAAACGAAGATTTTCATCCCGCTATTCCCCAAACGTTTCCTCTGCCTTCTACCTGACATCGCATTATCTCCTGCGTCCCTTTTCGGGGCTTGCTTCGGGTTCACGGTCTACGTTTTTCGAAAAGACTCGAAAACTTCCCATAAGACGCCAGATAAGATTAAGCGATGCCGTCAGCAGGGGTGAGAAGAGAGGAACTGGTTTGACGTCACTGATGGGTTTTACCGGCGGTGTGCACCTACAAAGTGGGTTTGAATTTGTAAGAAAGATTTTCACTCCCTTTCCTCAGGCGAGGGAGGGGTAGTCACCATGGTAGTCAAATCACCCTAAGCCGTACCCTATCTTACTCTGGTCCACGCTCCACCCGCGTCATTCCCCAGCTATTTGGGCCCGCGTTGATTTGATCTCTACTGAAAATCACTTGACGCAACTATTTACTCTTTTATCAATTACACTTACATCAATCAACAAACTCGACGTTTATCATTCACTAAACAGCAACAATGTCCGTATTCACAAAACAAGCATTCACCATGTCTGCCATGCCCACCCCGGCTGGTTCGGCTGCCCCTTCCGTCGCTGCTTCTCGACGAGCATCATTCGCCTACCCCCAATCTGGCGCTATGACTCCCGCCGAGAACCCCCATATTGTTGACATCAATGTCGAATCTGTCCTTTTCGATATGGACGGAACACTCATCAACTCGTCTCCTGCCGTTGTCAAGGCATGGACCATCTTCTCTGAAACCTACCCATTGGACTTGGATGACATCTTGAGGTGTAGGTCACCCTTTAGCATCTAGTGCTTCAGAACTGACAAACAGCCGCACACGGTATGCGAACCATTGATGTCTTGAAGAAATGGTGTCACATCACCGATGGACCTACCCTTGAAAAGGAGGTCATCCGATTCGAGACCGCCATTCTAGAAGCCGCCGAGGCTCTTGGACGTGAAACTGGTGAATCTGGTATCCAGGTTCTTCCAGGAGTAGCCAAGCTCCTCGACGACCTTTCAGCCGACAAGGAGAAGCGTGGCGGTGAGGAGAAGTGGGCTATCTGCACTTCTTGTATGTTCCGATTCGATCAAACATTGAATTCTGCTGACATGTAGCAACCCACTTCTACGCTGGAAAAGCTATCCCCATCGCTGGTCTCCCAACACCCAACGTCTTCGTCACTGCCGACTCTGTTACCCGAGGAAAGCCCTTCCCTGACCCATACCTCCTCGGTGCCTCCGGATGTAACGCCTCTCCATTCGAATGTAAGCCTGTCCACTACTCCAAGTGAATCTAAACTGACATCACAGCCCTGGTTGTCGAAGACGCCCCCACCGGTATCCGATCTGGAAAAGCTTCCGGTGCCCGAGTTCTCGCAACATGTACTTCTCACTCTCGAGCATCCCTCGAAAAGGAACAACCAGATTACCTAGTCGAAGATCTATCTCACGTTACCGCTTCATGGGACGAAGCTACAAAAACTTTCCGTCTAATTATCGAACAGCCAGTAGACCGACAAGCACCAAAAGCAACACCTGACGTCACTCCCGTCGTCACTCCCGCTGGATCCCGTATGAACTCATTCTCGGGAGGTGTTACCAACCGATTACAAGCTTTGAACATGAGGGACAACATGAACAAGGGATCGGATGAGTTGACTGGAAACGATAGTGTCGTAGGATCACCTGTTCCTTCCCGACCTGGATCTCCAGGAGCTAGGGAGGAAGGTGTTCCTCAGGATCAGGGTGTTACGCTTGATGCTTTCAAGAAGGCTCTTGCTGGCAATGCCCAGAAGAAGAGGACAGAGATTGACCAGGACGAGTAGAGGGTACGAGAATCAAGGACAAGAGTTTCATTACCAAGCAGCATAGATTTATAGAGTTTCTTTCATTTAGCCATTTTTGCATGTAGCGATACCGACATCTAGTCAGGCCGATTCCCTAAAGCTGGCAAAGCAATTCGTCAAAAGGCTATACCTGCGAGGTTCAATCGAGGATAATATGGGGTCTTCAACCAAGTTTCATATAAATTGAGACGCGTCCGCCAATGCAGGCCATATAGCGGATTATCTGGGTGGCGGTCTATTCAGACGCGGACATTTGCTTCAATTAATGCATGAGATGGGCGTCGCTTTCAACTATAATCCTCCTAAGCTAAATAACACAATAATCTCCTAGACCAATCGTTCAGAATCAGTAGCCCGGATCTCGGCAACAGTGACATCCTCAGTGTTGTGGCCAACAGGTACTGATGGACCTGATGTAGTGGTCATCTATGAATCAGTATTCTGTCCAACCTCTGAGACAGCTTGACTTACACCTCGGTACTGGTCAGATGGGGTGGAGGAGTTGTCGGTGAGGCTGTGGGTCTGGTCGAGGCCGGTAGCGTGCTTGATGTTGTCCAAAACCTTAATAATTAGCCTCTTCTCTAGCTACCAGAGCCAGAATCACTCACGCTTCCCGAAGAACTGGTTCCGGTGTTGGATCCAGATGTAAGCTGGCTGTTAGTCTGTGGTCTCCGAACTGGCAAATCAAAGCTTACAGAGTTGAACTCGGACTTGGCTCCCTCCTTTAGGTCGTGGGCACCCTGCTTGGCCTGACCGGTGTAGGTTGGCTCGCCGAGACCAGTTGCGGACTTGATGGAATCGAGGACACTTTCACCACTTGAGGAGGATGACATCTACACGTCAGGACTCGTCCAGCGAAGGGGTAGAAGAGGGCTTACAGCGTTGTACTCGGACTTGGCTCCATCCTTCAAGTCACGTGCACCCTGCGTAGCCTGATCGGTGTAGGTCTGGCCAAAGCCGGTAGCATTCTTGATAGAGTCCAAGATCTACTCGATTAGTTTACGTCTTCGGACGAGATAAACTAGCTTACACCACCTCCGCTTGATGGTGCGGTTCCGGTGCTGGGTCCGTCGCGTAGTCCGTCGGCAACGTTCTTGAACTCGTCCTTGGCGCCCTGTCCAAAGTTCTCGGCACCTCGCTTGAGATCAGATCCAGCATCCTTGGCCTGCTCAGTAGCAGTCTGCTCGTAACCAGTTGCGTGCTTGATAGAGTCTAGAAGCTGTTCTATGAGCACCAACCCATCTCATCAGTGCGCAACTTACGCTCCCACCGCTTGAAGGAGCTGATCCAGTGCTGGGTCCATCGCGTAGTCCGTCGGCAACGTTCTTGAACTCGTCCTTGGCGCCCTCTCCAAAGTTCTGGGCTCCTCGCTTGAGATCGGATCCAGCGTCCTTGGCCTGTTCAGTAGCAGTTTGCTCGTAGCCAGTAGCATGCTTGATGGAATCAAGGATCTCTCGATCAGCAGTGATCCACGTCTCTTGTGGTATACTTACACTTCCGTTGTTCGAGGGAGCAGATCCGGTACTGGGTCCATCTCGGAGTCCATCGGCGACATTCTTGAATTCATCCTTGGCGCCTTGACCAAAGTTCTCGGCTCCCCGCTTGAAGTCGGATCCAGCCTGTTGAGCCTGCTCGGTAGGAGTCTGCTCGTAGCCGACGGCGTGCTTGATGGAATCAAGGATCTAACTCATCAGCTCTCGATCTCATCGACTTGAAAGCAGTGCACTTACACCCCCACCAGTGGCTGGGGCGGATCCGGTGTTGGGTCCAGATGAGATCTGGAGGTCAGACAGGGTCCCGTTGCATCAACCTGAAAGAGACATACGGCGTTGAATTCATCTTTGGCACCCTGGGCAAAGTTGCTAGCTCCCTGCTTGGCTTGATCGGTGTTGCTCTGGCCTAGCCCAGTGGCAGATTTGAGGGAGTCGACAAGCTGATCTCAGTATCGACCGAAGGGCAACAGATGAAAGCTCACGTTGGAAGTACCCTCGGAAACGTTGTCAGTGGTGGAGAAGGCAGATCCTCCAGGCCCGTACTAATCATTAGCAACGTGCCACTTATCTTAATAGAATTACCATACTCGGTTCAATAGACCCTCGGTGTTCTCACCTTGCCTCTGATGATCGGAGGAAGGTCCCTCGTGGAGTCCATCGGCGACCTGTCTGTCAGTCCTTGTCTGGGACAATCGAGAATAGGCGTACTCGGTTGTACTCCTGCTTCATTCCATCCTTGAAAGCTTCAGTGTTGCTGGTATTGGACATTGTCGATAGTTGATATTGGTATATGAGTATATAGATATAATGTAGTATGTATATGGTAAAGTGCGGGTTTAGGCAAGAGGAGTCTGCGGGTAGTCTAGTGTCTGAATCTCATCTCTGGCTTGTGACGTCATCCGCGTCATGCTCGTTTCGTTATTCTTGCCCTCTCTCTGATACTCAATCATTATGGCAGCCAGCTTGGTCTGGCTCAGACCGTCGATACAAATCGCTATCTAGCCATCAGCAGCAAACATTGTCCTCCTGCATGCAAATGTCAGCTTAAAAACGACATCATTTCGCCCAATCATGTCACCATGTGGCGGACCAGTGACCACATCTCGTCCGCGTGTATGCGGATGGGCATATGGCTTCTATTACTTGGTAAGCAGGATAGAGCGTCATCTACGTACCAGCCCATGGGCAATTAGTGTAGCTACGGTGACTCCCCTTTGATGTCGTCACACCGAAAAGATCCTAGAAACGCAGATTCCCATAAACGCAAATCGTGCCTGTGACGATTCCGGTAACGTCAAAGCCTGGGTTTTATTAGGAGGTGCCGTTCATTTGTCGATCTTCTGGCGGTCGATTGAACCAGGGAATCAGGGGGCGGGGAATTTGAATCCTTGTTGGTTCTGGGAGTGGCTAGAATAATCCTAGATTGCGACTACCCGCTCATTCGCCTTGTGCCTGCTGTTCAAGCAAATCGTCATCGGCAATGTCAGCACAAAGCCAGCTCGAAGTCACATAAAGATCAACTGCATCAAGACAGTTATTCCGTCCATCTACCATAACACTTAACTGGATCGATCGAACATGCCTAAAACCAATAGAAGATGGTCAATGTCGAGTAATAAAGGCGGCGCACCGGCCCGACCTGGAGCGTCAGTTGTCGAACAAGAAGCTCGAGTACGGGATCTTCGAGGCAGAGGACGGCTAAATTGGCACACGACTAAACCCAAGCGGGGATCAAGGAAACTGGCATTGAAGAATGGTGAGCTTGCTGAACATCTGAGAAGGATTTCCTCTAATGACAAGACTTTATCGCAATGCTCGGAGAATATGTAGGTACCGTATTATTCATGATCTTTGCTCTTGGCGGTACCAAGTGAGTTATCCCGATCCACACTTGCCACGAGCAGGAATGCTGATTGCAGTGTGGCCTTGATCCCCAACAACTCGATCACTGGCGATACAGCCGCCGGTGAACAGGGCTCAACAGTGGCAACCGTCAATACTTCCAACTTGTACGTCACCTTGTTCGATATAGCTATATAAATTTAACCTTCAGGCTGTACATCTCTCTTTGCTTTGGTTTCTCCCTCGCGGTGAATGCCTGGATCTTTTTCCGGGTCTCTGGTGGACTGTTCAACCCTGCCGTATCGCTCGGTATGGTACTTGTTGGCGCTCTGACTCCTAAACGAGGAGGGTTATTGGCCTTCTCGCAGATCCTTGGTGGAATCACTGTACGTCTTTCTCTGAGTTGGCTGAGACGAGAATAACAAAAAAGGGAGCTGCAATCATTCAAGCCGTCACCCCTGGTACTTTGAATTGCCGAACCACTCTTGGAGGCGGAACTTCGGTTGTGCAGGGATTGTTTCTCGAAATGTTCCTTACATCCTTGTGAGTCCATACATGAGATGACCATTCCAGAGTCTAATAATCAGGTTGATGTTGGCCATTCTTCTGCTAGCTGCTGAAAAGCACAAGGCGACATTCATCGCTCCTATCGGTATTGGACTCGCTCTCTTCGTTGCCGAACTTCTAGGTGTCTACTACACCGGAGGATCCCTCAACCCAGCTCGATCGTTCGGCCCAGATGTCGTGCTCGGTCAATTCGAGGGATATCGTGAGTCGACATGAGACATTTCAGTACAATAAGCTGACCAGTAGACTGGATCTACTGGCTCGGTCCTGCCATGGGCGCAACCCTAGCCGCTGCGTTTTACAAGCTGCTCGTAGGTTCCATCACTGTCCTAAGGAGGCTGCTCTAATATTTAGAAATTCCTTCAATACGAAACTGTCCTCGGACCAGAGGATGGAGAAGCTGCACCAGCTTCAAGCAATAGTCAGGAAGGGGATGAGGAGAAGAACATCTCTGGCAAAACCGTCGTCAAGGACACGAGTGTTGCGATCACTGGACCTGGTCTCGGTGATTTGCTCACGGTCGGTGAAAATTCTGACGTACGTTATCTTCTTTTTCTTCTTTTTTCTTCAAAATGATGTATGACTGACTAATATTAGCGATTTGAATTGGCTCCCCCAAATCCCACCATCGATAGCAGACTCGACAAGATTGAGCTTATGATCCTCCGTCTCGCGGAATATCAATCTGAGCCTCAACCGCGCCCATCCGACTTGGCATATGCTGAATCTGACCATTCGCCCAAGGTCCAAGGTCAACATATCGATCCTCCCACACCTAGAAGGGCCACGCCGACTGGTAGCCGGGTCACTTATGCCATGGATAACGATCGACGAATCGCCGGAAAGCCCCACGCCGAGTTGGGTCCTCGTACTCCCTAGTCGTGCCCTGGATCAATAAGTTTTCTCTGTATGTACAAACAATACACGCGTGCATTTTAGCAAGGTTTATATAATGGATAGCCACTAGGTAAAGTAGTAGAATAATATTTTAATATCATCTCTGTAGCCAACTCACCAAGGTCAATGAAATAGTTCCCTTTATCAAATCCATGGAGAGACGTGTGGCCCAACATACTACTCATCCTTCATCTGTATCATAGCGTGATTGTCATCTGATTTGCCTCATCCGACCCTTCAGGGCTTCCAGTAGAATGGATTCGGGAAGGGGAACCGCAACTGTAGTACCTGACAGGATTCGCGAGTCCCAAAAATTCGCTACTACCTAAGCGGCATTCAGAATGATCTGGGCAGATCAGACGAGATGCGGAGCTTTCTGGGCCTCATCACCGTGGACAGAGACATTGCTGATCTGGCGTCACAAACGAACCAACATCATCGTGTATATGGGTGGGTACTGATAATGTATGCTTCATGCGACCGAATTGGTCTACATTGTTATACTGATACAACTAGTCTAGTCTCTGACTGCTAAGATCCACCTACTTTGATTCGTCATCTGCCTCACCAGGACGTTGGTTCGGACTGTGGACGTGCTTCTTCCCCGCCCGTTTCAACTTCTTCTCCTCTACCCAAGCTTTCGCTTCTGCTTTCTTATCCGCGTCGTCTGATCGCTTGAGGGAGACTTTCTTTACTAGAAAGATTGTTAGGAAGACCGATATCCCTATTAGGGGTATCATGAACCAGAAACATGCGTTGATCCCTTTGGCTGTATTGTCAGCTTAGGCTGGCCGATAGACGAGCTAGAAAGAAAAGATGGAGAGACGTACAATAAGCTTCGAGTACGGCGTCTCTTTGGGTTGCCGTCAAAGTCCGGCTCAGCAT
This sequence comes from Vishniacozyma victoriae, assembly GCA_017654735.1. Lineage (NCBI taxonomy): Eukaryota > Fungi > Basidiomycota > Tremellomycetes > Tremellales > Bulleribasidiaceae > Vishniacozyma > Vishniacozyma victoriae. The sequence continues at coordinate 4,803,296 of JADPYG010000088.1, forward strand.
GGTCGGATCATTCAGCACCTCTCTCAAGAGGTCGTCCGAGAAGCCCGATGATCGTAATGTCGAACTAACGATATTGTTGATGATGGTCGAACAGACCGTCAAAGCGATAGTCCCACCCAACATCCTCAAGAAATTCCTTAATCCAGTAGCGACAGCCATGTCCTTCCTTTCAACACTGGCTTGAATAGCAATCAAACTAGTTTGGAATGTCTGACCCGCACCGATTCCTACTAGAACTTGATACCCTGCGATTTTCGCTTCGGATGTATTGGGGCCTAGAGTCGACATGAGGCCTAGACCTATTGTCCAGATTGAAAATCCAATGACCATGTTCCACCAGTAATCACCTGTCTTGCTGACGATTATACCGGCCACGAAAGCGCACACCGTTTGAACAATGACGAGCGGGAGGAGAAGTACACCAGATCGAATTGCTGAAGCGCCCCTCACCACTTGGAAGAATGTGGGTAGGTAGTAGAGCGTAGCGTAGAACGCAGCACCGTTCGCGAAAGTAGTCAACATACAGGCGGTGACCGTCATGTTGCGGAGAATGTAAAATGGAATGAGCGGTAGTGGGATAACTTTGATTTCGATGAAAATGAAAACAGCGAGTAATGCGAGACCAATGAATAGAGGAGCGAGAACAGCGGCGGAATCCCAGGCGTACTGATTTCCCGCCCATGATAAGGCTAGGAGGACAAGAACCGCCCAAGCGAGTGTGAGGGCGGAACCGATAAAGTCGATTTGGCGGATTTTCGTAACGACAGACCCTTTGACCTTGCGCAGTGGAAGTAGGAAGAATACAAGCACAATCGATAATGCCGTCATGGGTAGGTTGATGTACTATCATCAGCTTCTTGGTCTCATCTTCGGTGACAACATAACTCACGAAACACCACCTCCAAGAAACCCTTTCAGTAAGTAGCCCACCGATGATCGGTCCACAACTGTTCGACAATACCACCACAACTCCAGTGATTCCCTGATATTTCCCCCTCTCCTTGAGCGAGACCACATCTGAGATAATGATCATCGCTAGAGTCAAGACACCGCCTCCGCCCATCCCTTGTATGGCTCGGAAGACGATCAACTGGATCATACTCTGATGATGAGCGAACACGGCGACATACCAGAAGCACACATACCTGCGCCAGGGCACATGCTAGTGATCCGATCCAGAACACCAACAGGGAAGCCAGGAGGACGACTTTTCGTCCAAAGATATCGGATAATCGGCCATATATTGGCTGCATTGCCTTCCCGTCAGCATCATCTCCACAGTACCTGAAAAGAACGTACCGTAGAGGTAAGGAGATAAGCAGTTCCAACCCAAGGACTGATGTCCGCCCGATTGAAGACCCGTCCAAGAGTAGGTAAAGCAGTAGTGATACTATTTATCAGTCCCTCCCTTTGACATGATCAAAGAGGCTTACATGGTCTGATCAATCAAACTACAGAACAGAGCACAGGTCAATCCCACAAAAACAAGAATGACCTGTCTAACAGGTAACAAATTCGTTTGATCCTGTAATTCAGGTGCTTTCGGTTTCTTTTCCGAAACCTCCTCTGCTCCAATCTTGGTCTCTTCATCCCCACCTGGACCAGTCCTCACGAGGTGATCGTGATGATGTTCTGAGTGTTCATCATGTGTATCCAATCGATCATTCCCATCGTGATCTTCGTCTATCCCATGTCCTGTTTCGTGGGTTGCCATTCGCCTCAGGGAATTTTGAGCATGAATCGAGTTATTTGTCGATTGACGACTCAGACGAGGTGGTCGTGATGGACCCGCTACGTCGGCGGACTGCAGTTGGGACTGTGGCCCCGCTTTGTTCATGGCGTTGGAAGGCGGTGAGACGGGAGAGGCGGTTGCCCCATTTTCAGGAGGTCGGACGACATGGCTCATTATCGGGGCACTCGGGATATAACAAGCAGATTCGAGGGTGTTTCTTCCCTAAAGAGTGCAAGCTGTGATTGAATCGATGTACCGCCAAAGGGGACAAATACAGCAAATGAATTATGAGTAGTGTAAGTACAACAGATGAATACATGCTCCTCAATGATAGACGTACGATTGGCTTGACCAGAAATACATCGGAGATGACCGACGGCAGGCGCTCCTACAAACGGCAGGAATCAATTTAGGCCGAACAACATCGGCCGATAAATATGCCCACTGACGGAGATCAACTGATGTCCGAACAGAGGATTGACTTTTGACATCTCAATGACCTATATGTACAACCCCAAACCACCATGTCAATGCGAAGAGCAGTGGGATCAATACGCGAGCTGTCGAGTACGAGTCGAGTATTGGCTTATGCCGGGTATGCCGAAACTTCAAGAGGCGATCCAGGGCCGAATGCCGCCAAGTTCCGAAAATCTCAAAAGAAGGCATTGAGGAGTGAGAAATCGATAAAGGTAGTTGGCGGGCTGGATGCTCTCAATGGACTACTCAACCCTGTTCCACCTCCACCGAGGGAGAGAGCTAGGGAGTATGATACTCCATCAGGCGACCGCTCTGGAGGGCGATCACGGTTCGACAATGCAAGAGGCAACCGCCCTGGACGAAGTTCACGATCTGATAATCCCCGAGAGGACCGCTTTGGCAGAAGTCAACGATTCGATAGTCCCAGAGATGACCGCTTCGGGAGAGGTCCAAGACGATTCGAACCTCCAACTAGAACTGCTTCCCCGCCTGACGCTTATGGGACCTCATTGAAACTTCGTAAAATCACCAAACCGAGAATTGGAGTCATGAGTCCGGCAGATCTTGATAAAGCTATCAAATTGGTAATGGATGCACCGAAAAGTACAGTCAGTACGCCGGTCTGGAATATGTTGTTGGGGACGATTGGACGTGAAGGGCGGTTGGAGTTGATGTGGAAGACTTTTAATGATGTAAGCTATCGCGTGTTCGTTTCAAGGATGAGCTGATAGTTAGATGAAGAAAAGAGGGTTCAAACCTACCACTCGGACTTTCACGACGCTTATCAACGCCTATGCCGGATTGAAGCATTCTGAGGATACGATGGACCGACGCGCACCTCGTACACCGGAACCAAGGACCGTATCGCGAGTCAGCCTAATATTCGATCAAGCGCAATCTCACCTAGCTACTCAGGTCGCCGAATTGGAGAGGCTAGAGAACCAAAATGATCCAGAGGAACTAGGGCTGAAGACAGCTGGAATGGTGGATGAGGCATTCGTAGAGGGAGATGGGGTGGACATCAACATTGGACCGGTCAACGCCTATCTGAAATTCCTGACCAAGTACGGGATGATGGGAGAGATGGAAAAGGTGTTCACGGCCATGCCGACTAGTGGACCGTTATCGCCGGATTCGATCACTTTCTCGACTATGTTTTCGGGATTATACGATAAGCTCTGCAAGAAGAGCGATCCGAAAGAGATCAAAGACGGCCAGGAACCTGTCAACAAAGGACTTACCGCTTCATCACTATGGAACCAGGCTTACCGTCAATTCCGAGATGCCGAATCATCTAGATCATCGGATAAACGCAAGATCGATGAAGAACTCGCCTTGATCGCACTCAAATGCCTGAGTAGAAGCGACTACAAATCTCAACAACAGACCATGCAAATCATCGATGCTTTATGGCCCCTTCCTCGTCCTAACGATAAACGGACCCCAACCCAGATTCGCTTGGCCCCTCCAACACACAGTATCCCCCACCTCCCGTTGACCATCCGAGCAGCCACGACAATCATGGCGGTATGCCCCAAACCAACAGATCGATCTCATTACGCCCACCTCTTCCTCCTAAGACCGGAACTCCAGAAACATATCGACACACCATTCCTCATCACTGCCATCAGAGCATTCTCGGAAACAGGCGACAGTCCAGCCGTACTTGATATTCTTCAATCTTATCAACCTCGAAAACCAAATCATTGGCCTCCTGCCGTATGGCACGACTCGCTTACAGCTGCAAGGTGGAGTGTGAGTGTAGAACAAGGAATGAAGACATTGCCGAATTTCGAAAATGCTCTCAAGATCATGAGGATGATGGCTCATCTACCACCTGGAGTTGAGGATGGGGAGATCACAGGTCCATACATTGCTGCTACGCCAAATGGGAAACCGGTCGATACATTAGGGGTCAAGTGGATCAAGTCGGAACCTGTGGAAGTCGACGCGAAGCCAATGTCTATTTTCCTCAAGACAGCCCTTAGTAGAGGATACTCGGAGATCCAACGGGCGGTGAATGTCTTCGACCATCTAGATGGCACGAAGTTGTTGGATTTGGAGGGTGCCCGAAGAGTGGCTGATAGGGATGTTGATGCTCAGAGCAGTAAAGGGAGACAATGGGGAGTGGATCTGTGTAGGGATGTAGAGCGAGCTTGTGAGAGGTTGTTGGAGAGGGAAATGCCAGAGGTGGAGAAGTGCAAGGTGCAGACGTTGCTTGGGATGGTGAAGAGGCCCGAGAGGGGAGAGATGAAGGAGGCACAGCGATTCCAGAGGTCGGATCGTCAATACTGAGTAGCTCGATTCAAGATCGTGTACATGCTGTACACAGTACTACCAGGTGATGAAATATTCTTGCGCGCGTCTATTCAATGAATCACTCGACCTCCCCTTCCTCGCTGCGCCCTTGTCTGCTGCCGAGCACCTCGCTTATCAAGCACTCACCTTTTTCTCCAAAGTCTCCAATTTCTCCCATCTTCCTCCGAAACAAGTCTGGGCTAATAGTATCGTATCACTGGCCAGACCGAAGCAACTAGCTCTATCTCCTTCATGTGAACCGGTGTATAGTCCAGCCACTTTTTAGAATCTCGTCTAGAGAGGCATGTTATGGTGTCCTTGACTTTCCTCTTCAACTGCAGGTGCTGCTTGAAAGCTGAGATCCCTCTTGAGATGTCGGTTCTCGGAACTTTGATCTCGATGAGATCCTTCTTCACCATATTCGAAGGAGAAAGATCCGGACACTTGCTCTCAGCCTTAGTAGAAGGCGAGCAATTAACATGGTAGATTGTGCGGTCGGTCTTGAGGTCGCTCATGTCCAGCCACATCTGACATTCTGCTCCCTTGAGCTTTCCATCCAGATCCTCTACCGAGCATTGCCCGTTCAGCTGCCTGTCGCAAACCCCTTTGACCGTTTCTGTGATCCACCGACTACGTTCCCAGGGGGTATTGATATGACTGTGCGCCTGTACAAAGTCGAGAGCTTCGGATACGCGACTCAAGAGCTCTATGGGCACGGGGCGGGTCAGTGCCGGGCTGCCTGGGTCAGTACAGCCGACATAGGACCAGTTCTTGTATGGTACCGCTCTGACTCGGAATTTGGGGTTAGTTGAAGGCTATTTGAATCAGCTGGGATGGACACTCGACTTTTCGGAGATGGAAACTACTCACCACTTGACTGATGGATCCACTGCTCGAAGCTGCCTTGGCCGAGTTATGACTATCCTGACTCTTCAATGCGGATTGGTAGGACGTTCGAGTTGTAGGCATTTGTGATTCAGATCGACCGTAGTCTTTAGCTTGGTAAACGACAAGTAGTATGATAAGGATAAGTATAGGATCGGGAAGGCCATCAGCGGGTACGAACTTACTTACCGAGTTTGGCACTCAGCTGAAGGGTGGTCTCAGAATGGAACTATAGGCTCGAGATCCTTTCAGTGACATATCTTTCACAGAACCCCTGTGAAAGTCTTCACTGCCACAGACGCGTGCTAGAATTGCGAGGAAGGAGTTGATGTCGTAGAAGAGCGTTCAGATGTGCATACAAAGTCGTGAACTACTGCGCCGTCCCGTTCGTCGTCACTTGTGCAGCAGTGGTCGTCTCGACTTTCGTCCCCGGTGCCTTCTTGAAGTCCACCTCGGATCTCCCGACTGTTGGTGGACCAAGTGCCCTCCAGGCTTCCAAATGTTCCTTCCTCCTTTCCAAGCACACTTCCAGTAACGTAGGCCAATAAGTCTCGTGATGATAAGGCAACTATCATCAGCTCAATCCCTCTCGAATGACTCACATCAACATTTCCTCCACATTCTTTTAGTAGGACATGCGGAGCTACATCACCCATACCCCCCAATTCTTCTGGTGTACAGAATTTGACCTTTGATTTGGTTACTGAATCGACAAATGGCCACATAACATTGACGAATGTTCGGACTAGCCATGATAGGTTCATGAAGTAGGAGATGGCGAGGTTTTCGGGGTAGTGATATGATAGGATGTGTAGTGTTTCTCGTGCGGCCTGATATCAGTATGTATCATAGATGGAAGGGTGGGACGTACGGCTATACTCGTGGGAGGTCCTTCCTTCTTACCGGCAAAGTTGAATAGGACCATCGTCTGCCTGGATAGTCAGCTGACGTCGCATTCGAGGAGCAGCTAGCTTACGTTTGTCCCTCGGTCATCAAGTCCTTAGCTCTCTCCACCATAAATACCTGTATATCAGCTGTGACAAGAAATGAATGACTAAACGCTTACAGCATGAATCGCACGTCTCATTTCCACTGGCGTACGATTCCTAGCGGGGAAGAAGTATACGATGGGCTGAGCCTGCGGAGTGAAGCCAAGTAAGATGTTCTTCCCATCTCCAGACTATAATCAGTATCCTGTACTGACAATGGCGCGAGGGAGATTCACCTGCGCACCACAGTCCATCGCCATAGCTTCTACATTATCGATATCGACCGTCCGTCTCCATTTGACTGTATATTCCAGTCTGCTGATCGCTTCGGTCAAGTTTCTCTTGGTAGCTGATCGTCAGTACGCGGACAAATGAGTTTACTCACCGGTTATATAGCTGGAAACGCCAGGTCAGTATACAACAGAGCTTGAAGGTGTGATGGACATACCGCATGATGGTCTCCCGCGACTGAGAATCAGCTTACATCCTCATCAAGTGAGCGGTAGAGCTGACATACAAGGAACATCATCTCTCTCTCTGTCAAACCAGCCATCTCCGTAGCATCCTCCTTGATAGGCAACTCATATCCCTCTTTCCCAAAATGCTCCTCTACAGCTTTGACCAACTTGGCGTCTTCCTCCGAGATGTTCGTGTGAGGTGTATGTCCCACGTCAGGTGGTGACATGAGGAGTGATTGTACCGTTGAATCGATACCCATGTTGATAGATGTGATGAAGCAAGAGTTGACCCCCGTTGCTTACCTGTTTCAAGAGGTGGTCGATTAATGTGGAGGTCAATGCGCCAAGAAATCAGTACTAACACGTGGGTGGTTCCAGTAGTGTGTCTCTGTCCTTGACATTTTCTGCTATGCATTGGATACATACTAGATCGTAGGGCGGAGTACGATAGCTCAATAGCATCTGTTCAAATCGATATAGATCTTAGTTCTCTATGAAAAGAAGAGGAGGAATACTCGGTGGCTGACGCGATGACTCTACATAATTGACTTGCGCTTTGACTTTGATCAATCAACCAACGCAACCCAACCAGGAACAGGGCGTGGTCTCACAGCTAATAACAGTATCGGACATAGCTTCATTGATTCCTCTTTCATACTCTCACTCTTGATACTACACTAAGACTATGCCGCAATTAACACAACTTGAAGATCAAGAAGAAGAAGCCGAGTGGACAGGTCAAGCCGATGACGATTGGTCTTACCCCTTGAATGGAGTCATGAATTCCTGGGATCAAGCCTGGGCTGTAGCTGGGTTTATCACTTGGCGACATAACCACCAGAATCTACTTTCTGTCCCCTTTGTCTACCATCCGACCCCCTTTCTCCCCGGCGCGACTACAGTCAGCCACTATGGGGCAACCGCAGACCCCGCGACATCGAGGGGACTTCGAACCGCAACGCTTCCCTCTCTCCCACCTGGTGATGAGTGGGTCATGGTCGACCATTACTGGAGGCACAAGCTGCTTGGTTGGGTGGAAGCGAGGGATATCCCTGGTGGCAGGGAGGGCAAGTCTCCCTGCGAACCGGTAGGTGTGAGCGCAACGACGATCGAGGTGTCGTTGTTTTTGGCGTGGATGATGCAGTCGGTCGTGCTCTGGCCATGGTGAGTCTGTCATCAATGACTCGACTGATCATTGTAGCCCTTCGAGCAATACTTTACCGACGATACATCTCAGATCATCTCGGTAGATAGGTACTACCCAGTATGGGTAAGTATACACGACAATCAGCTAGGTCGATTAGCGCTGACTCCATAGTACCCGGCCCCTCGCTCCCAAGTCCCAGCTTTAGAAGCCTACGCTGTCAATACCCGAACTACCTCGATCAATGCCCTCATGTGGCACGACCGAGAATTGTCGAATATCGAAACCGACTACTCTCTCCCTTCGATATATCCACCAAATTGTAGGCCGTTCTCCGAGATGCCCCAGTACGAAAAAGATCGACTTCGGACTTATTTCGGTTTCAATACTCTTGAACCCGTTCGCCTATCCAGCAGGACGGCGATTGACAGATACGTCCCACCTCCTTCCCCGCCGGGCTCGTCTGTCCCGTTGCCTCCGCCGGCATCATCGGGAGGTACCCTCCTCGATCAGGTCGACAGGCCGCCATCGCCACCTTTGTCCGAATCTGGTTCAACTGCGTCCAGCCCGCAATGTCCTACCACCATCGACAAGATTGATCGAGATCAAAGAGGACTGCCGATCCGTGGTATGCCTTCCACAAAGGTCAGGATCAAGCCTCTTGACAGTTCGCCAAAGACTGCGGACAGCGTACCAATCAGTGCCGACAAGACCGAGGACGGCCCTCGAGCAAAGAAGGTCAGGTTCGAGGACCATAGCTCCAACAGCAATGAGCAATGCGAATCGAACGACGCGGCCAAAAGAAAGTATCTTGAAGATATCGTCAAAGCGCAGATCGACCTGGCTCAGATCTCAGCGAGACTTACCGCCGGACATGGCTCGGGAGAAGGTAGATCGTACATCAAGAGGAACTCAGGCGAGCTCGATGATGATCAGTCTGACAACGAGGATAATAGGGATATGGACATGGATATAGATGATTGAGAAGATGAATAAAGTTGTATCTAGGTGGGAGGATCTTGAGATTTCAGGGTCGCATTCGGGCGCGTCGACTGATGTTGCTGACTCCATAGACTGATTTGTGCTTGATGAATTGCATTACTATATGATGGATCGAGCTAGATGGTGATGACAGATGAAAAGCAGCTCTACCACCAAGTCAATGTACACTATCACCAATCAATAGGTAGGTCGCGTCGCGTCGATCTAATCTCGACAGCGCGTGTTCAGGACCCAACCTGACATACCCCACCGGATGGTCATCTCGACAAACTGTCCACCCAATGCCGCGGACCTGAACCTGGATCAAACAACAGATTATGACCATGGGATTCAGCGAGACGAAATGGGAAGTCGTCTGCTTCGAGATTAAAGTTCAGACGATCAGATATGCTTCATACTTCCCAAGGTGGCTGTTAACACGAGACAAACACGACACGATACGAACTTCGACCTTGACTTGACTTGAATATGATTTTGACGCTTTCGTTCATGATTGCTACGATACACGAAGACGGATACCGCATCGAGCTCGTATAACTAGGTGACTGCTACCGGATCCGACGAAGACGGTGTGAAAGTGATTAAGATTGGGCTGAAATTTGAGACATGATGACTGAGCCTGAAAGATCGTAAGTTCATATGATATGCTAGACCTATCTTCTCGTTCTTTCACTACAGAAGAATTGACTTGATAGTATGATGTACTCTACCCCTACCCTCGATCGCCGACCACGACCTCCCGGATCGGTCCCACGCCGAAACGTCTCTAATGGCAATACCAATTCGCCCGCTTCAAGCTCAAGCTCAACCGAGACGCCGTTGAGTAGACAACTTTATACTCGTAAACTACACTCTACGCCTGCCATGGAGAACGCGGGAGGGAAGGAGGTGTTGGGATTGGGACTATCATCTTCATTTGCTTCCCAATCGACCTCGACCATTACCAAAGACGGGACTGGTCATGACATCGCTCAACCAACCCCTCCTCCTCCTCCTTACGGACCTGTCCCAGTTTCGCTTGGACCCCTATCGACTCCCCCGACTCAGGATATCGACAACCCCCTCGACAATGAAGACGAATCAACACATGAAGAAGATGAAGAAGAGGAACGACGAGCGAGAGCGGCCGATCTAGCGAAATCTCTCGGATTGGCACTACTCAGTCCAACTAAATTGTCTACCGATGAGAATGTGGAAGATGGACTGGATGCAGAGGAGATTAGGAAACAATTGGTACAGATGAAAAGACGTTTGAAAGTCAGGGATCATGGCATGTCGTCTTCTTATGAATCTGGCTAATGGATAGAACTAGTCATGGCTGCCCAAGCTGCTGATTACTTGTTGAGACAGCACGAAGAGCTTGTCTCAGCGTTGCCCTCACACGTTAAAGATCGTTTACCTCAACTCCAGAATCTTAACACCCCTCGTCAATCCCTACCATGCCAGGAAACTGGGCGCATCTTCGACCAAACTTCATCACCGTCTTCGCCAGTCTTGGACCGGACTTCATACAACCAATCCTCACCCAACTCCTCTCCCTCTCGTTCACCTGGAAAGAAGCTCTTCCGTACAGTTCGCAACAACGACACGTCAAAGCCATTCCCACACCATCACCACAAACAAGCTCGAAACATTTTCTCCACCCCCTCTCGCCCCACATTCGCCGAGACCATCCAACAAGAATCGGACGAACGCCTCGTCCTTCTCGAACGAGCTTTATGTGAATCAAGAGAGAATGAAGAAGTTCAACGGAAATTAGCTGCTAGGCTCAAGCGGGATTTCGAGAAACTTCAAAGGGATTTCGAGCATGCCGAACAGACCATGGCCGAGCAAGTGGAAGAGCGGCCAAAAGCGAGGAGTATGAATTCGACATCTAGTATTGAATCTGTGACTAGCTCTCAATTCGATTCTTGGGCTTGGAAACAGACTTTAAATCCTGATGGAGAAGAGGGTCTAAGGCGGGTATTGAGACCTAAAGCTACAAGGGTCAAATTGAGGATCAAGCCCAAGAAGGTTGATAGGGAACAGTTGGATACGAGGGATGAGGATGATTCAGCTTGGGGATTGACAAAATTTCCTTCCTTCCCTGGAGAAGCTGGACCGTCGATAGGAGATAGGTTGACGAGATTACCCCCTCGGCCGACGTTTAATAGACTCAAGGCCAAACTTCGACAACCTTCACCTACAAAGGCTTCTCGACATGCTGTTTCAGCGTCCGATGACGATATCCCCGTTCCCTCACGAAGAGCCGAGACCCCACGATCATCTCGCGGCAGACTCTCTAGGCCTGGGATATCGAATGAAACATTCCGGTCAAGGTCAAGGTCTACCTCCACCCACCGGATTCGAAATTCGCCTTCCCGCAATACCGGTACTTCTTCGAGGCATCAAACCCCACTTCGTGGTCGATACGATAGTATCTCGAGTCAACTTGCTTCAGTCCGTAAATTCGTCTCAGAAAGCGTCCGATCTGTAGGGCTCAACGGCTCGAGGTCACTGGGTAGTGAGCTCGGAAGCGAGTATGGTGATCACGACCATACCTCTGAAGATTCCGAGCCGACCAGGGAAGAGCAGGATGGCAAGGACCTTTGGGAGGATGAAGACCCCACCGGTTCGGATGGTACAGATGGCCCTTTCAGTCGGATCCCTGCAAACGCTTCCAGCGGTCTTTCGTCTCTCGCCATGGCTTTGTCTTGCTCTCCCGTTTCAAAGGTCAAGACCCCTCGACGATCACCAACCCGCTCGCCTGTTGATGATTCCGATCCTGGCTCGTATAGGCCTAAAAAGGGAAGAAGGAATTGGATAAGACCATTACTTCTCTCTCAACGATACGATACGAGACCAGCCATGTATCCACGATCAAGTTCCGATGGGACTGTCGCTTTGGCTCATCGTCGACAGAGATCGAACAAAGAGGAATTGTATGATCTCGTCAAGGAGATTTCTACGAGGAATGAGGCAGAGAGGAGATTGGAATTGTATAGTCCTCCTGCGAGATTGGTCAATGATTTGATCATTTTACTATCTATTTTGCTGGAGTGGATCGAGATGTTTGTTGTTATTGTTTATCGAGTTTCGGTGGCTGTCAAGTATGGCCGGGAATCAATCTTGTAAGTTCCAGGCATACTTCTTAGGGAGATGCTGACGAGTAGTCGGACTTGGAGACAGGGAAGGAATAAGCGATATTATCTGTAGATTATTGATGTGTTTTGACTGTATCGATTTTGGGTTGTAGAGTATAGTGTGTTACGACGTTTGATGGTTTATAATGATGAATGATTCTTTTTACGCGCTTCCTTGTGAAACCAAGACTACATCGACACAACATGAGCAGTACAACCTGCTATAATGTACAATAATTTCACCGTCTTCTCGAACGTCAATCTACAGGAGATACCTCAAGGCCCATATTGACCACTCCCTCCTGCTCTACCATCCCACTCCTGGCCCTGACCCTGACCTTGCTGACCCAACAAGGCAGTAAAATCCCCCATATCAAAACTGAAATTATTGATATCAAATCCAAATCCAAAATCCCCACCTGTATCATTCATGGAACCGAGATCCATCTCTCCTTCAAGACTTGTATTCATGTTCATTGCCATAGCCATGAAATCATAGTTTACTTCATTTGTGTCGTTCTGGACTTGATTTTGGGCATATGGGATTTTGAACTCGTTTGAATGATTGGCAGGACCAGGATGAGGCCCATTCAGGGAGGTGGCGACATCTTCGACCGCTTCGTCAAACGATGACAAGGGGAGTGGTAATCCTGGATCGAGTGGCAGTGAGCTACATTCGTTCGCGCTTGTTCGTAAACTATGAGCCCGACCACGTAGTTTCGCTTGTTCCATGAAATGCGTGTCGGGGGTGACTGGCAGACCTCTACTAGAGGTTCGAGGGGAGGATGAAGAAGATGAAGCGAGGACGTGGGAGATGTTTTCGATTGAGCCTTGAGGGATAGATTTGAGGGAACCAGGTAGGTAATCTGGGTCCATGAGCTCCTTTGGCCCACAACTATCATCAGCTGATGTCGACGAGGGAAGACTTACTTGAACATATCCGGATGACTGAGCCCTGCATTTGTATTCTCAAGGGTCTCGTCCAACATCTTGATTTGACGTTGTCCCACTGGATATCGCTCTGCGTACTGAGACATTGCCATTCTGACCATCAGTTCTCATCTCGGCTAATGAGCGTACCTGAACACTTGGACTTCTGATCTGAATACTGCAACAGATACAGTATCGCCCGTCTCGCTCGCTGCGACGATGAATCGACAAAGTGCACCGGATGCTACTCCCCAGCAAAATGCGCAGACATGGGGGAGGAGTGTCACTACGTTTCAGCTCGGTTACACTTTGAGACGTACGATCAAAGGAGGTAGCGGTGATATCGTATAGCAGCGACAGAGAAGCTCTGATGGCGGTCAAAGACATTCTCGCGAGGTCCGTCCTCCAGGTATCTTTGGTAATCAGTGGTTCACCCAGCATTATCGTCATACTGCCATCAGCTCCCATCTGTCATGACTTGAGATGGCGTACACGTGGGTCATCATGATAGCAGCTAGAGCTTCGACATCAGGAGCACCTTCCCCAAGGTCCTGGGTTGGACGACGGAATTTTGGTGGGAAAGATAGCCTGAACGAGTTGATCTGGGATAACAGTAAATGCACTCGGACGTCGTTTGTGTATTTCCTGACAGTCAGCAGGGTCTCGGGGGAGGGGCTTACGAGACTGAATGTGCGGTACGCGAGTAGGCTCGGAAGAACGAATTCATCTCGGTCACAAGTCTGATTGCTTTGATATAGAAGACCAGCGACTGATATCAGCGTTTTCCAACACGTTGCAGGGGAACTCACATCCATATGTCTATCGGGATCTACGAGTCAGCTATCAGGACCTCGAGACTTCGAGCGATGCATGTGTGAGCTTACGATATGAATAGAAATCAGGGGAACTTGAGATCAGTCAGATGTTCGATCACATGTCACATTACTTACTGGAAGTTCTGCACTCCATCTAAATCTCCCCATCCACGATCAAAGGTGGTTTGTAGAACAGGCAATTCGGCGGTAATCTCGGCGTCTGGTAAACTCTGCTTATCAGCTCAATCGCGACGACGGACATACGGGAGACCAGCATGTTGATAGTGTCACTGATCTTTCCAGTAGGTAGACCATCCTAAATGTCAGTAATACTCCCTCAGGGACGACTCACCACCAGGTCCTATCCCTGCATGCCTGTTCCAGGGCGTCTCTTGCTGGTTCCATGATGACATGGGCACCAGTCATGAGACCATCCATTGGTAATTCTGTTCGTCAGCCTCTGACGAGTGAGTGGGACGCACTGGATGATTCGTTAAGTCGAGTGGGGACTGCTAAACGCATCGCACTTCCCGACATCATCCATAAATCCGTCCACCTACGTATTAGCAAAGTCGTGGATGAGACTCACCAAGCATTATACTGATCTACAGTCGTAGTAATCACCTGAGCTATCTCGTCAGCTAGCTCATTAATCTGACATACCTTGTATACACTCCAAAAACTTCTCTCCTCGATCAAGATGATGCGACATTGAAGACATTGCTTTTCTCCTATGCCATAATTGAAATCTCGCGAATGCTGAAGAGCCAGAAACGGGGGCTTCGGCAGTATGGAATGCTCCCAGTGGGAAAGTCCGGTCTTGAACTTTCGGCGTTTCAAAGTCGTGTTCCGGGTGATATATGCTGGATGAAGGAGTCCCCGTGGGAAAATATCGTTTGGTCGCTAGGTCTTCTACTGGGAGGTGGTTTGCTGTTATTGCTAGGATACTGTGGAGTAGTGGTCGGGCCTGATGTCAGAACTTGAAAAGATGGGTAAAGATGGGTTACGTACTGGGAACTTCCAGTGAGTTGGTGGGAGCTGAAGGTTCGCCTTGAATGTGGATTTATGTAGCATTTTGGGGATGAGGGGTACTCGATCGAAAAAGACCCCGACTACATGCTCGATCACTTCAAGGGAGGGTAGATCGATAGGCCATCTACACTCAGCGATATTCTCAGGTGGATCCCTAGACTCACTTTGGCCAAACAAGAGGCAAGGCCCCACTCTCCTGTGTGCGTTCCCAAGGACAATCATCATTCCCCATAATCGAGGGCCCAGTCCATTCATCCTCGCCAGGCGTAATACTCAATACTTTCGTAACACCATTCCGATGTGGTGATATCCCTCTAGGCGCTATTGACCTCGATAAATCCCTTCGACCCAAAGCTCTCTCGTAATCGGCTATCATCAGCATTGCGAAATGATGGGACTTACCAATCTTTCCTTCCAATTCTGCCATCTTTGCTCTCTTTGCTGATGAATTTGGATCTTCGAGATCATCGTACCTCCTCCTCTCGCGACGGGGGGCGTCCCAGGTACATTCTAGTACTTTTGGCTTGGATGCGTTTGCTTGTCTATTGTTGTGTCGTTGGCAGTTTGTACAGGTTGGCTTGGTCGCGTCGCATTTCTGTTTCGTCAGCTTAGAATTTCATCGGTGATATGGCTGCTTTACCAGTTTGCGTTTACTAGGTCATCAGCTTAGAATATATAGGTCAAAACGTGGGACTTACCGGCACTGATGACATGCTGAGTTTCTTGCGAGGACTCGCGGGACTGATCCCGAGCCTTCTTCCTCTGAGGACATGTTCGAGATACTTCAGTGTGGTTTCACGAACTTGATGGCTGGCCTGAGGGGTATGTGTTGTCGAAATGATGGCTAGTCCTCTGTGCACTGATATACTTATGATAGAGCGGCAATCAATGATGCTGCGCAGAATTGCGGGCATCTAAAACATCGCCGGCGGGCCTCCACACATGATATACAACGTGCCTGCCTTAGGCGCACTGGAAGCTGGTGCTGATAGGCGCTACGGCTCATTGCGACGCAAAGACCTCACTTGTCCTTGACCTTCGACCTTCACCCTCAAGATGGGTCTAAGGTTCGTCTGCTTGCGAATGATGTCTAAGCAAGCACACTTCTGAAAGAGGAAGATATCACGATGTTCTGGGGCCAGGGCCAGACAAGCCAGATCCTCTGCCAACGCGATCCCTTGTGGGGTAGGTTGATATACTGTACAGAGCTGTCTTTGGATGCTCGAGCCTGGTCTCGTTCCATGGATGAAGACTTGATCAGTCTGATGACCCATGTAAAGTAAATCCGAATCCATGCTAAATCCTACACTACAAACCTCTACTTGTACCCGATCATGGGGAAGTACGCATCCTTTGCACTTGGAATCTCGTCTCCGGGTTGAGGAACCCATCTCTTCCCTGGTGGAGTTGGCGGTAGTCCCGATCCATTTCCGGCTCCAGTCTGAATACCAGCTCCCATGAATGACTGTCCGGCAGGTAGCTTGTTGATGACGGATGCGAGTGATGGTACTGAAGATACGATTCCAGTTTCGGGGATCTCGGCTGTTGCTGGAAGACCAGACGAGTTCATAGGTGTAGGAGCGGCTTTGGGCTCGGGTAGAGCTGCGATAGATGGGGATGCGAGGAGGAGGGATGATAAGTGGTCTTGCGTGATTGTTGATGTTTGGGGATACATGCGACGCGAGTCTCGCTTGTAGTACTGGATGTCAGCTCACGAGCCTACGAGGTTTAGAATAGCTTACAGGGTTGAAAGCTGGATCACTAGCTTTGGTGGCTGGAGTTGCCTGGAGCTCGGTTCTAGATGCGGGTTGAGGATATCGGTGCTTCTCGGGTATGGGTAGACCCGAAGAGATTTCGGGATTGACTGGCATTCAGCTTAGGCCCCGACCGGATTGTAAAAGCTAGCTTACCGACTACAGCATGTCTAAACTTCTTCCAGAAACCCTAGCATTGTCAGTATGTTTCACCAAAGTCATGAGCGGCTTAAGCGATTTACCGTTGCCTCGTGATGGTATTGGGTGTGGTCTGAGGACATTGGTTTTGGCTTTGTAGCCTGTGCCGCGTTTCGAAGTACCGTTGTTGCCCTCATCGTTATGTGTGGATGGTGATATACGTGTCTAGAGGATAGTATACCTGTAATGGACCACTTAGAATGAGCTCAACAGTCAGTCCATCGGAATCAATCGGATTATCAAGATAGCACGTGGCTGTGGCACCCTTTTGCATCGGAGACCCCATACCCACCTTCATTGCCACCTCCACCTTGGCGCTGAATCTACTTTACTTGGGATGGCACTGTCTCAACCTATTCACCTTGTAAAACATAGTGAGATCTCACCGGATCATCGGGCATGACTCAATTGGACATCAAGTTCCATATCACGACTCGACTGGCGTACCCTTTCGGCACTGACAGGCTCCGGACTGAACCCGTCGCGGAAATAATCAGAATCACTATGAAGTCATAGACTGTCGAGCTATACATAATATGGCTATTCAAGCAACAACACAAATTCATCCTCTTGGTACCAGTAACATACTACCCTACACTCTTCAACAATGACGATCACTCCAGCTAGTAATCAGCAAGGCAAAGCGAAACGCGGGTCATCTTCACAAGGCCGTACCCGACCATTGGTCACCAAAGGTCTTCCGCCCAAACACGCCGTGCATTTACGCGTCTTGACTCGGCAATGGCTATCTCAGCATATGGTACAGCATGCCGGTCTACCTGGAAACTCATCCCGCAGCAGGCTGTGGGACGACGCCAAAGTCAAGCAGATTGAGGAAGCAATGTGGAGAGGACTGTGTGTCAGGCAAAGGGAGCCAGGAAGGCACGGCTTGCTTGACATTGATTGGGCAGACTGGGTGGCTCGAGCATGGAGAAGGAGAGAGACTTGGAAGCAGGAGCAATCCGACATGATCAAGCGAAAACAGAAGGAAACGGTTGATCGCTCTACTCTACGGTTCCTCAAGCGTGCCTCGCGATCCGAAGTCGACGTCCCAAAGCGCGGAAGGCAACTTTCGGTCGGAACACCATCTGTTATCCCGTCCATGCTTCCATCTACCGTATCCACTCCTACTCGACCCGCCACTCGACCTCCTTCCATCGCGTCGTCAATCAAGGCCAAGCCCGACGAATTTTCGGATCAGCTCACCGCTGGGCTGCAAAAGACCATGAGTGGGAATAGCTCTGGTAGCTCAGCTTCCGACGAAGTCATGGAGAAATGGTGCGACGCCATAAGATTGTTGAAGGGGTACGAGCCGCTGGTCACTGGTAAACGAGACGAATGGGAAGTTGTCGAGTGTGAGTTGATGTGGACGGCGATGACTGATGAGCAGATGACCAACGTCGTTCTTCCTTCCAAGTCGTGCCAGGCGCATTTCCCCAAGGAGAGCAATATCACGATCGACAGCCGACCGAACCCGCCACTCCCCCTCCTCCACCTTCGGAGGCGACCAAAGACTGTACAATGGTGAAACCCGTCTTTTGCCTTCACTTTGTACCAGTCCAGGCACCCTCGGCGACAGCTTCCAATGCTAGTACCATCCGAATCAAACAGCGAGAACGCTCAAGTGGAAGTGTTGGATCTCATGCCGGATGGTGGGCGCCTGGGAGACGACAAAGCGAAATAACCATCAAAGAGAGCGATCCTCAAGACTTTGAAATTCACTTTGTTCAAGGCAAATTTGCACTTCCATACAATCATACCAGTCACACTACCCGAAGCCGAGCCGCATCGGTCCTCTCTGCCGCCAAGGCTTCGCTACAAAAGACTCTGAGTGGCGACAGCTCTACCTGGTCGGATGGCGATGGGTCGTCCAGGAGCTTTGGTCACAACACTGCAAATCTGATTATTGGCGGCGATGATGACGACTTGCCACGAGAAGCTCCGGAAGGTGCCGTTGGCCTCGTGGGTGGAACCTTTGTCGTCCAAGGCGTATCCGACCCGACAGAGCGCGATGCAATCGCCAAGACCCTACAATACTTGGTGAGTACTTTATCTCCTGTCGTTGCTGACAATAGCTATACACTATCCAATCAATCAAGATCGAATTGGAAGTTTTTGATGCGTTCCGAGTACCTCGAGAAAGCGATTCGCCATTCAATAACGCGTCGAATATTGGTCCAGCAAAACAGGACATTGTACGACGATCGTCCATCAAGGAGCCCCGAGACAAGCGGAAGGGCATGTTCGGTCGATTCGTCGGTCGAGATCCAAGAGAAATCCTCGACAATCTCTTTCGACCCAATCGAAGTCGCCTTGGCCAGGAACTACCAGATGATGATCCATTGCATGGTGTAATTCAACGATCTCCCAGTTTCGACTCGCTCGGTCTCGATTCGCCTCCTCTGGGCCTGGTTGCCGATCGAGATATGAGTGTTTTCGGCAACTTTTCAACCATCACCGCTGGATCCAAAGACCGGTCGATCTTTCCATCGGATCCCGAAACCGATCGCGATTTGCTGGCAAACATCAGACGACTCAAGATGTCCACCACGCCTGGTTTAACCTTTCCTGCGCCTACGTTGCTCGAAAGGGCTGATGCAGAAGCTCGCAAGCGAATGGCCGATTCCGACGGCGGTCTGGGTCTAATCTTTGGCAAGGACGGTCCTCCAGGCCCGTTGTCCGAGAGGCCTTCCGGTTACAGATCTGGGGGAGATGTTCGAGTTGGACTCAAAGCCTTCAGGACCGACATTGATACGTTCGAAGGCTGGGCTCGATCTCAACGCCTAGAAACTCTTCGCTGCATCAGTATTGATGCCCCACCCAACGAGAAGGGCGAACCTTTCTCTGAGATATGTCAAAAGCCCGAACCGGAAATCTTTGTGTTTTACGATCCCGATCGCGATACCGCTTTACTCGATGTCATCCGCGGTCTGCAAGCCGAGATGGACGACATGTCCGCCTGTGTCCGGTCTGGATGTGTCACGACCGCTCCTGATCATTCGAGGTCATGGTATCATGGGAACAAGAAGGTGGTTCTTCGAGCAATAAAGGTGGAGTCGGCGCCTCAGGTGGATACACAGGATATGGATGATATGGTTTTGCGGGCATGGATGTCGTGCTCGATCTGTTCAGCTACCAGCTTGCCACAGATTATGACGGAAGGTGCTGCGTGAGTCCTTCCCATCGATCAAGTACTGGGCTGAACCTTAGATGCTACTCCTGGGGAAAATTACTGGAGCTGTAAGCTGTGATAGTGAGATGTATACTGACAAACAGGTTGATCTACAGTCGGACTCTTCAATGCCAGAGTTTCTGCTCGCATACTCCAGACACGCACAACTTTGAAGGATACGGCGTGGTGGCGTCCATCAAGGTGGAGACATCCGATGTCCTCGATGTCCGACTCCCGCAAATGCAAGTTGGCCCAAATGTCGTCAAGCGTAAATCAGGTAGGGATGCAGCCGAGGACGCCTTGGAGAGTCTGGTATCTGAGGACAGACGCAGCGAGGAACAGGACCAGCTCACTCAAGAGGTCTTTGCCTACGGCAAGAGCGTGGATGTCGTCATGAATCGAATTGTCAGTCTTTCTACCCACTTCTCGGACTGAGCTCACGGACCAGCAAGATCAGGTCGATATATCGGATGCTCAGATGTTCCACCCAGACAACATACTCAAGCCCGAATTTGGACGCGGTGATCGCACTACGAATCTCTTGTTGACGCTGGGTGTGATTGAACGCCTACAGAATGAGCTCCGCAAAGCCGTGGCACACATCCCCTACAGTCTGTTGAACGACGCTCGTGCCCTGGTGGGACTTCACGATCTGTCGGTGGTCGAAGTGCTCAACAAGTACCTCAAAGACAACAAAATCCCCTACTCTCTTGCTGATGGTCCCTTTGTTCGACCAGAATGGCTCAAGGGACAGCTACATGCTCTGCCTGGAGGATCACTTTTAATACGTGAAGACGATCCCTCGTCCATCATCGCCTATACCCTTTCGTGAGTCTCCTTCCAAGTCTAGGCTAATGATCAGGTCACTTGCTTACTATGCCGAGCTCGGCGGGCCAAACAAGACATCGAGCCAGGACCACGAAGTTCCAACCATCACCAAGCCTGATAATTGTGGAGATCAGTGGAAGGTCGAGGTTCATCGGCGCGACAATACCCAAGACATGTTTACGCTACGCAATATCACCAAGAAGCAGGCCGATGTGGTGATGACACCGAGCAAACCGCCACCGATGTCAGTGACTCAGCCTGTACCATCTCAGCAACTATCCCTCGAACGAGTCGAAGGAGAGACTGGCTCGCACAACCATCTCGGAGATTTAGTCAAGTCAATCCACAAGGCCGCTTGTCAAGATCCAGTCTTGGCTCGAACCGAATCGCCACTTCTGAATCATGCTTCTCCAAGTCTTTCATCATTGCACGAGGAGCCGGCTGGGGAGGAGGGATTGGGGTCACCAAAACGAACCAGCCGACGAAGTGGAATTGACCATCAAATGCTGGAAGCGATGCATTTCACCAATCGCAGTGCTTCCGGGGACGAAACTTCACTTCCAATCACTCCAAACAGCTCTTCGGGTAGCAAAGAGGAAGGATGGGGATCAATGACATCCAACTTTACAAGTGCACTCTTCAAAATGAGTTCAGGAGTTGGGGAAACACTCGGTTCATTCCGTATGCGAGGTGGAGATCGATCACTTTCGTCCATGATGGGTCCATTATCGAGCATGTCACAGACGGACAACGCCCTCGCTACCGCACATAGTCGATTACCGCATTTCGTCTTTACCTATACTTTGGGCGAGCGACTCAAGATCATCTGTACTGTCCACTATGCCGAGGCTTTCGACTCGCTTCGCCGCAGATGTGCTATTGAAAAGGCAATGATTGATAGTCTGAGTCATGTGGAGAATTGGGACGCTAGTGGTGGAAAGAGTAAAGCGGCTTTCTTCATGACCAAGGACAAGCGGTTCATTGTCAAAGAGCTGGTCGCTGGGTGGATTGGAAGTGATACGTACGTAAAGGCACGTTGACTTGTATTGACGATCAGGAATGCGATGCTGGAGCTAGCGCCAGAGTACTTTAAATACACTCAGTCAACATACAACAAGGCCACGTCTTTGGTCAAGATTGTCGGCTTCTTTTCTAGTATGTTCATACGTACTCGGCATGACTGACATGCAGTCTTTACGCACGACCGAAAGAGTGGAACCAAAAAGAATATGGATCTGCTAGTCATGGAGAACCTATTCCACAATCACGAGATCTCCAAGACATACGATCTCAAGGGTATCGGTATGTCTCCTACCACCATTGCTGATCAGGCTGACCGAGTAGAAAGTAGAAAGGTTGCGAGACCGACTGCACCACCCGCTGGGACTGCCGAGGCGAAAGCTGCTGGATCAGCAACGCTCTGGGATGGTGATTGGCTCGAAGCCATATCTCATCGACCAGTCCTGATCTATCCTCGTCAGTACACTTTCCACTTGATTGACACCGGCTGATTGTCAGATGCCAAGCGCATTCTCACCGAGGCGATCTCTGCGGATACCCGTTTCTTAGCAGCCCAATCAGTGATGGATTACTCTCTACTACTTGGACTGGAGAAGGATAAAAAGGAGATAGTAGTGGGGATCGTCGATTCTATTGGAAGTTTCGATCTCTGGAAGACTCTCGAGAGTAAGGGCAAGATGCTCACTAGAGGTGGAGATGTTACTGTTGTAAGTCGCCTCATACCTTGGCGTGCACCGCTGATGACAGATCCCACCTGATCAATACAAGGATAGATTCGAGACTGCGTTAAATAAATATCTCCTTGTACGTATCTCCCTTGCTGCTTGGATTCAGCTGACAATCAGGCCTGTCCGGATAAATGGTCTAGACCGGTTACTGGTGATACCCCAACA
Source organism: Vishniacozyma victoriae (assembly GCA_017654735.1). Lineage (NCBI taxonomy): Eukaryota > Fungi > Basidiomycota > Tremellomycetes > Tremellales > Bulleribasidiaceae > Vishniacozyma > Vishniacozyma victoriae. The sequence goes on from JADPYG010000088.1 coordinate 4,826,045, forward strand.
AGACCATTGACTTCATTCTTGTAATCTTTGTCTTTCATACATATACCAAACAAATTGTTGTACAATACTATCAATTATATACAATACCAACATGCATATTTCTTCCAGTACACCTATGAGATTCAACGAAATTCAATCCTGACAGATTTTATCGACAAACGCAGCCCATCTCGCAATGACCTCTACCACCTTCGTATACTCATCGCCATCCCCTGCTCTAAGCATCGGAAAGATCTCCCGATGTACACTCCCACAATCACCACACTTGGCCCTCACATCCTTCCATTCATCAGGACAGTCTGTGGAACTCATATCGGCCAGTTCAAGATGAACAAGCCTTTCCCACCGTTTCATCGCGGCCACCCTAGGACGGGAATCGTCGATATTTGATCCAGAGTGGAATGCTCCTGGGAGGTACGAACCAGTCTCTCTACGCTGAAGGTCGGACTGATTTAGGCGAGATATGGCAGTTTTTGGGGGACGGCGCGGAAAGATGTCTCGCAGAGTGGGGGTATGGGATCGGCATTCTGGCATGAGTGTAGTTCCAGGGGTCTGATGTGGGACTTACGACTCGACCATTCACTCATTCTGCGTGGAACGTTATCCGTTCTCCCGATCTTGAAGTACGAGACCCGTGGAGTCTGGAGATCTGTTGATAAGCATGCTCCTTCTTTGTCACTCTTCGGAAGCTGGCTTACCCCTGAGCTCGTAGGCGTAAAGGAACCCAGGAAGGTCCTACGTTATCAGCATACCCTCCCTCCCGTCTGCTCATGACTGACCTTGTCCGTCAGTTTACTCTCCATAGTCGTTCGTAGCAGCGTCTGAGTTTGTTGGCCTAATGTGGACGGTATATGCTCTGTTCATCAGCTACATCTCCATCAGCCGGACTTTTGACTTACCCTCAAAATCGACCCAGACGCTCTTCTGTCCTCCCTTCCAGTAGAATCCTCCGACCTGACATATTCGTCCAGCATGATCCTTACAATATCTCTCCTCCTTCTGATCCCTATCTAGTCCCAGATTTATATCTCTGGAAAGCAAAAAGGGTGCCGTAGATTTTACGACCCTCTTACAAGGCTGTCCTGATCTCGTATATCCCGAACACCGGACTGCATGCGGTGACAGAGGTGAAGCCGCAGGTTGTATTGTTGGTCTCTTGGTGGGTGTGCGTGGTGTTGACACTGGCTTCGATGGGGAAGTACGAGGTATTTCAGAGATAGCTCGCCGGCGATGACTGGTAGGGGAATCACCATCCGAATCCAGTGTTAGATCAATCTCTGTGCGTCCTTTAGCAGGAGATTTTCCTTTCCCCTTTGATGTTGGTATCACAGAATCAGATTGAGGCTGCGCTAGTTCTGGCGGCCGAAGTAAGTCGACCTGAGATACAGAGCGGTGCGGGTGGAAAGAAGGAACGAATGATTTGCGAGCTGGTTTGGGAGGGGTTTGCTGAATTTGAGTGATTGGGCGAGGGGGTATAGCGGGAGGAGTAGGTAGTGGTGGGATGGATTGGGCATATGTGGGAAGCGAGGCTGGTCTGCGGGAAGGTCCAGCAACCGGTATTTCTGGGGGCGGTAGTGACGGTAATGGTTTATCCTTCAAAGGTGACTGCCCAATCGAAAGGTTATTCACCGATGTACTCAAGCTTGCAAGGTAATCTCTTCCCCGATTTGGTTGAGATACAGGATACCGAGGGGGCGAGTCATATGTATACGGTATCTGGTGAGGTTGCTGGCGATATACAGGAAATGGTATAGATTGCTGATAATGTTGGTTTTGAGGATATTGTTGCGAGTTTTGGTAGTACACTGTCGACCGAGGATCATAAGGTTGCTGCGTATACCATTGCTGGCGTCCATAATACTGCTGATCCCGATAAGGATAAGCCATACCGTCCAGCAGAGATCATGAGTAGAGTGACAAGAAATCAAGTATGGAAATATAGAGTTGACTGGATAGACGCGTCAGAAAGCAGCCACGACCTTTTGGGTTACGCAATAGCTAAGAGTGTACCAGTACATGCATTATTTATCATCTACATCTCGTGTGCATCATAAACACCCAATCAATCATGCGAGGGAGTCGCTGAGAGTCAGCTCTATTATGAATACTCAAAATAAGGGGACATACCCGTTCGTGCCCATGTACTGTACGAATCCAGCGACCGAGTTGCCCTCGGCGGATTGCGCCTGCTCCACGAGGCTTTTGATCTGGAGTCAGCTCAATACATGATCCAATCGACAGCGACTCACGACACCGGGGCACTCCTTTGACCTGGTGCTGATTTCTCTCGAGGCATACACTTTCGCATCACCAACGTGAGCAACGGGATTGTGCACAGCCTTTTCTGAAGCTCCGAGCTTGGAGAATGAACTCTGGAATCCAGCCTCTTCGGGGTCTAGCTCCAATAGATCATCTGTAGCACCATTACCTCCAGAGTATGTGATATCTTGAGGTAGTGTAAACAAGTCAAGTAGAGCGAGGAAAGTAGGTGCCCTGGTTGTCAGTATCCTTCGCGCAAAGGTGACTCACCATAATTGACGGTGAGAGTCCGAGATCATGAGGTCCGACTTGGCCAAGAATCTTGTTAGACCGACCTCGACCACCTTTCGGTCCTTGACAGAAACCTTCTGGGTATTGGATAGTACAACACCATTTAAGATGTTGCCGAACAACCTGGATATCAGCATTACACGCTTCCCTAGAATGGTAAACATACCCAGGTTGGATAGCATCCAGAGACTGGATGACGAAATCAGGTCCAACCGACTCGACCGCCGAGAGGAGGGTCATGAAGTAAACGAACGCCTGCGTGAACAGTGCTGATGGCTTCGATTGTAATCGGTTGAGTAGGAGTAGTAGGACCTGGTTGGTGTACGGTCGCATGACGTCGCTTCTCGTCAGCGCCAATCTCTACTGATACCAAGGTACTTACAGAGGTAGAAACTCGTACATGGCATCAACGAGCTCGAAGCCAAAGACATCACCCGTCTTGGACCCAACAAGTCGCTGGAAGATACCTAGTAGCCCCTGAACTTGACCACCAGCAGCGATGGTAGGTCCACCTCGAACCAAGAGGGCTTTCCAGATTCTCGTCAAAGCTGGGATGTTTCCCCTTTGTTCCCATAATGTCGCGGAAAGTAAAGGCTGGAGCAGAGCTTGGTATTCTTGGGGTAGATCGTTGGCAGCATGTAGCTCGAGGAGCTGAGCTAGGATCTGGAAGATGTATGGAATGAATTCTGATATTCAGCTCTGTCCTCGGTAGAAAGGTTCGCAAGAGCTCACCTGCAACATCGTTGGCCAGAATGATCTGGGCAGGTCCAAAGATGGCTTGCTCGAATCTGGGCAAAGCACCTGGTGTACCGTCGCAGACGAATCGAATTAAAGCAGAGACACTCTCGAAGCAGTACTGGTTGAATTTGGGGTTACTTGGGTTCTTGCTGATTTCACCAAGGATGTTGACGAGTCGGGTAAGGATGGCTTCGTGAGATGGTGTCAAGCTCTGTCGAGCTACAATGATGACTCGCATAGCACCTGAGAGTCAGTTCAAGTCGTAGTATGCGATATCGAACTTACACTTCATGAGGTAGTCGTTCTCTGCGATCTTTTCTGGGGTACCACCCTTTTCGATGTTGCTGAACAAGGCCATGAGGATGTTTTCCGCAAATGGACGGACATCGGCTTGCGTAAATCTAACCATCAGTCATAGTCCCATGAAGGTGTAGGTGGCTCACAGAGCTTGTCTGTCGACTTTGATAAATAGGATTCGTTCAATCGTGATGGCGGCGCAAGAGTAAATGACATAATTGTCCGATTGGAGATGTTGGACGAGCATGGGTAGGACCGATACCAGTTGATCCTTGGTAAGCTGAGGGTCAGTAAACATCTTGACCACAGGAAAGTTCACTTGCCTGGCTTCGGAAGGTGTACAAGAACTTGATGGCGTCAACGGTAAGGATGGGGTGGACCGATCCAGGAGCAGCTTGAAGGTCGGCGTATACATTCTGGCCAAAGAACTCGACAATGTCGACGAGGTGGTTAGTGGATGTGACACCGAGCTGACAATCAGCTTGGCTGACGAGGCTGATTGGAGCTAATTACCTGCTGAGTGGATCCTCTGGAAGCGATAGAGGTGAGGAGGTAGATAGCAGTGTCTTTGCTCTTCCACTTTCCGCTTGGGTCGGACTGATATTCCTGCAAATCAGCTATAAACATCTCTATGACGTACCTGGAGGAAAGTCGAGATGTAGCCCTTGATGATCTCGGTGACATCTCGCTCGAAGTGCTCCATCAATGCTCTTGTGAATTCAGTGGCAGCCTGGCGACGGGTATCGCTTTCTGACAGCATCAGCACAGCTCCGCGATGGAGTAAGTTTACGTACCGGCAGAAGGCTCCAGGTCTCTCCTAATATACTCGATTGGGTCATCCTCAAACTGCTCCTCGTCGCTTTCTGATCATCAGCGTTGTCGGTGGAGCTGACTTACCTCTCATGCCCATGTTTGGCAAAATGATCTTCTCACAGAATGCCTTGAGAGTTTCCGGCGAAGCAAACATCTCTCGATGACTTCCCATCTTAACAATCACCGATAAAAATTTGAGGGCTCTCGAGACAAGCTACTTGTCAGTATCGACTTGACCCGAAGCTGAAAAACTTACAAGATCCTCCCTTCCACTTGGACCGACCGTCGTCAACATTGTCCAAACTCCATTAACAAAGCTGCCAAGCTGCTTGAATTCCTCCGAGTATTTTAAAGCGTAAAGCTCGGCAATCTCACAGATTGATGCCCTGATCTTTTCTAGCGGTCCTGGAACATCATCGTCATCCTGCTTGTCAGCTGGTACTTCTCTGTTGGACTCACATCACCCTTGAGCTCTGGCCTCTCCCATGAGAGGTATTTCCTTAGCCATCCCTCTTTTCCAGCCGCTTCGTTGCCCATGAAATCGTCCAGGTGCTCCTCGAAGAACGGGGGTAAATCCTGGCTATTCAGGTCGTGGAAGAGCTCGGTCAGCAGGAGTAAAGCCTGAGCTAGTAATTCGATGGAAGCGTTCGGGGGGAGTGGTTGAGATGCTGGGGTGGAGAGGAGTCTGTCGACATGGCCGAACAACTCGTAGAAGGGTTGACAGAAGCGGGATAGGACGAAATTGATCTCCGAGTACAGTCGATCGGTACGGAACTGTGATCGCCATCTGAGAGTCAGCTAGTTCGTTGTGGGAAAGGAATAGACAAACCTTCCGAAGATGGAGTGAGCGGTAGCAAGTACACCATTGTTGATGACGAAGTTGTCCGGAGACAGACTAGCAACGATTTCCTGTCATCAGCCAGCAATCTCAGGTAATACTCACATCACATAGCCCCTCCCAATTCTCTGGGAAATCCTGAGCAGCAATCACCGACAGCGCCTCTCCAATCTGACTCTGCAGCCTCGCAGTAGCAGGTGTTCCGAGTGCAATCATGACAGGGACCAGCTGAGCTTTGATGGCATCCTTGTCGGCTTGGGAAATTTGCGTTTCCTATTATCAGCTCGGTTCTCTCGCTAGACTCACCTCTTCACCGGCCCATAGCTTCTTGACGACATTCTTAAAGTATACACCGCCAGCTTGACGGACAGTCATGTCGACACCATCGCTCTTGACGAGGTGTAGGACTATTTGTAGGAAACCAGCTTGTCCTTCTCCTGACCTCAAGGAGTCCTCTGCAGAGCGACGAGTGGCAGCATCTGGAGATACTGTTGACGATAGATAGCCCGACAAGGCGTTGAGGGTCTCTGGTGTCGCCTGCATTATGATAAGAGTACAGTGGACAGTTGAAATGGAAAGTCAAGAAATCAACTTCTGATGCGCGTCGAGTGTGGCACTTTAGGTGAACCAAACATTCCTAGATATATATGCAACCAAGGACCAGACACATCACACTATACATATACACATACACGCCCACGTAACACGACCAGGTAACCGTTGGTATATTTTGTACAACACCTATGATGTCAGCATGGCCAAATCCTACCAAATTGCTGCGTCAGGCTGCCTAAGCCGATGGTTCGAATTTTCGGAGCTTGGTCATTCCGGTGCCTCTCGATGTCTTGAAAGCTGGGACGCTAGCGATAATTCGTGGATCAAGGGCGATGATGTCGTCAACGATATTGGGGGCTTCAGTCGAGAGTTCTGTTCTGAGTTGGGCTCCGATGACCTGGTCCAGCACTAAAGTCAGCTGGCAAATACAGGTAAATCGAAGAAGAAGACGCTCACCCCTGTAGTCGATACGGTATTCTGAGTGGATTTTATTCGACATGTCAAATATCGGGTTCCCCTTGATCCTCAATCTAGGTACCCTGCCTTCCCACACTGTATCCGGTAGAGCGTCGAAATGCGAAATAGGGCCAGCCTTGATCTCGCTAGCGATGTTTCGTACCAGTCTGTACCATGCTTCCGGGGTCTCGAATGGGAATCGATTCGTAACATGACGTTCAAACCAGGTCTTGAATCGCACAGCGCCACGGTCGAATGCGGGGATACGGTCGGTCTGGGTGATTACATGGACAGCGAGCCAGATTGTGTGAATTTGCTGGAGATTCCGACCCGAGATGATTCTGCGACGATCCACGACATTCGTGTTTAGCCCATTCTGTAGAGTGGAGCCGAAGAGAACTATTGCGATCGACTCGATGGCGTGATTCAGCCATCTGAAGTGATAACCATAGACGTCGAGGGCCCTGCCGTCGAAGAGAATACGATCCGTCCTTCCATATCTTTGATCGCCTGGAAGGTCATCAGCATCGCTTCAAAGAGATCATCAAATGACGTACCGTCGGGAAAGCTACTGAGGACTTTCTTCGACGTTGAATACACAGGTCGGTTGAGCCGTTGCTTGAGCGTGCTACAGCTCGCGGACCCGACAATCCAGCAGCCCTAGCCGTCAGACAAAGAACGACCTTGCCTCCCATCTTCCAAAGTCGACACTCACATTACTATCCTGTAGGCAATAACACCCACCAAAATTGGCGACTCTGGCATCGCCCGATCCGACCTGAGCGAGGGAATCTCGAGGCAAAGGTATGTTCGTACTCGTATCAGTCGCGCTATAGATCAGAGAGGATCGCTGCTCCGGACGATAAAACCTACTCGATCAAACTTCTCACTCGGTCATTGAGATCGAATGATAGGGCGAGAATGATCTCGACGCCTGACAAATCCCGATCATCAAGCCGGTACCTCGAGGTCACACTGGGGCTGAGACTTTGACAATTGTTTTCGGTGGAAGGCTCAAGGAAACCAGAGCAACTTTCGGACACACCACTGAATGGTCAGACATGACATGTCACTGGATGCGCCTGGCTCACCTAATCTTGAAGTACTTTTCGAAGTCTCCGAGCTCGGCAAAACATCGCAAGTACCACGGATACGCTTTCTCAGCCTGAGGGTAAATTTGATGCTGACTACGTGACTTACGACTCTGCGCGACTCGGGAGTAGTACCAGCATAGATCCGTTCAAGAACAGATCTCTGAACTAGCCAAGGATCGACTCGGGTGGGCTTCGACACTGTATCTCAGCGTCCAGTCTGTGGCTCTCTGGGAATCACTCACCTTCGATTGTCTCTTCATCATCCGATCCCTCGCTCTCCTCCGAATCGGCATCGCTCGCAGAATCCGAGTCACTCTCGTCGTCGACCACCTTATCCTTCCCCTTGATACCCCCACCCTCACCTCCTCTCTCGTCGAATGAAGAGGGAATGGGATCATCGTCAACGTCCATCATGAATTGATGCATCATCACGTGCTCATCTTCGTCGGATTTGGAGTCGAAGGTAATACCACACATTTCACATCGAGCTGCAACCTCCTCCTTCATCCTGCCTTTTCCTTTGTCAAGGCGCGGCTTCACCTCTTCTCTCGTCTTGTCCCCATCTCCGTACTCCTCCTGCGATCCTTCCCCGGCATCAGCATCAGAGAACAGTCTATGGTAGGCGTGATGCTCTTCCATCTCGGCCTTAGTGCACGTTGTCTCGGAGCACTCGGGACATTGAAAACTGTCATCAGTGTCACCCTCTCCAGCAGCGTTCCTCGCACTTACACCTTGATCGATTCCATTGCTTTGTTTTGTTGCGAAAGAAGGCGGTGAGGTACCAATTGAGAGGGTAAGAAGGGTAGGGTGAGTGGATCAGTGGCCAAAGCTTCACAGCAACGTGTTTAGCTCCACAGCTCGGAGTCAAAGGACCACAGCTTTTTGAGGCCGAACAGTAAAGTCCGAAATACGCACAATAAGGTCGTTGTCGCGTTTGAGATTGCGCCTTGACGCCCGCAGTATACCATCCATTTATCCTATCTTCTTTGTTACCATTCACTAAACTTATATCACTCATCCCACGTAAAACTACTCAGTATTCGACATGTCAGAAGTTAGCTGGATCCCTACCTCGGAAGAAATTGTGAGCCTAATCGAACATCCGACGAGTTAATGACTGACTCGTACCTAGGTGAACTTGAAGGCGTCTCTTGACGCCATCAATGAAGTCTTTGTCGTTGCTGGGGAGCTTGCAGCGCAAGTATGGAGAGGGGGTCTTCCCAATAGAGGAAACCTGAGAAAGTGAATTGTCTTAAGCAGGCACTGCTGACTTATAGTCGGATTGCCGCCATGTTCGAGTCCTCCCCGCCCAAAGATCGTGCTCTGGCCGAGGTTTACCGCATGATTTCAAAGAAGAGCCGTAAGATGGTAAGTGACTGCGCCAGCTGGCGACATGGTCTTGCTGATCGTTAGCTTTTGCGTTTGATGCTAGTCCGACAGCCCGTTATCTGTGTCGGAGAAGATGACCGAGAACTTCGATTCCGGATGACCGAAGACTTCGAGACAACCGCCAACCTGTCCGTATCTCCGGACGATGGCTCAATGATCCTCCGTCTTGAGCTGCGACTGGATGAAAGGACCAGGTTGGCAGTGACGAGAAGCCTAGTCTGGGAAGAGAATTCCGTGAGCTTCTATTCCGCATAGTGGTACATAACGCTGAACCCAATCAGCACGCAAAGGAGCTTTCTATCGCCGCTGATGCCGTATTCACTGGCTTGGTATCTGTCCTCGGTAACTCGGGTGTCGGATCCATCGATATCGAGCAGTACCGGGCTCATGTCCGACAAGCGTTGTCGAGCCACGGTGTACCTATCATGCCCATTGAGGTTTCCAACCAGCTTTTGACTACGGCTGTAGGTCCAACTTATGTGCCCCGAGACGCCAACTCATCTCTAGGCTGGTCCGATAGATACCAAAGTACGAGTTGCTACCGTACCACTTGTTGAGCGGTCGTGTCTCACAGCCAAGGTCACAATGGTGATGACGATGATCGATGGGCAGAAGTGAGTCAATAACCTGTTCCCGCTGACCCCAGACGAGGCTTTCGTGTCGAAAATCCCTTCCTGGTCGCTCGAGATGGAGCTATCAAGAGTCTCGCAGATGCACCTAGCGTCAAGATCCCAATGTTCTACAGCGTGGAGACGTAAGTGTACTGATCGCGAGCTAGCTGACGATCAGTCATCCACGTCATGTCTACCTTGACCAGGTCTCGGCTGTCCCTAACCGGAATATGCGTTATGACGGTTCGACCACTCTACGTCACGAAAAAGAGTTGTTGATCAATCGGGTCATCAACGACGTCTTTGTCAATCAAATCGGCTTTACAAGAGATGAAGTCGCTTTCATCTTCATGGATCGGAAACTGTCGCACTCACCGGTCAGCCAGATGAGACCTCTCTTGATTGCTTTGATCGGCGAGGTCAGGAAAGATATGAGTGTCGACTCGAATATCACCAAAGCGACGAGAGCTCTACTACCGCTCGACGAAAGCAAGCGCGCTCGTTACGAAGCACGATTGGCGCAGCATGGAGAGATTCGAGAGGGTAAATGGGACGACGCCATCGACCTACCCGGCCTGAATCACTCTCTTTTCCTGATGGCCGAGCTGCTGAGTATCTTCCCTCTTGACGTCGCTCGATACATGGAGCACGGGAACAAGATCGTCGGTCCCGACAATGCCAACCTCGGGTACTGGAACGACTCTAGACTATGCCACACCAGTCGGAGGCGCAGGTTTATCGTATGCTGCTTCGACATCTTCTCGCGAAGATCCAATCCTTGGACGTGGATGACGGTCACCGAGCTCGATAAACACTCGTTACGACTTGATAAGCTTATAATGGCAAACCTTCACAAAGCAAATGTCCAGTATCCCGATACCGAGACTCGCAGCGACGTGAGCACGGTTATCGACGCACGACCCACAGCCAAATGGGACGATGCGGTGACGCTATCAGCTGGCCGAACAATGCTCAACGACCTCGCATCGGCTGACCACAACGCTTTGCGGCCGTTCGCTCTCCAGTTGGACGACTGGTCGGGCTGGATGAAGCTTACTAGAGGAGATGAGCGACAAAAGCTCTCTCGCCAGTCTAAAAGCGATATCGACTCGATACTGCATCATGCCTGGAAGAGGTATTTCCCCTCTTTTGCGGTTCCTCATTCCGAATTGTTTATCGCCAAGATACGGAACATGGTATCAATCCTCGCCAGAAATGAGGTACGGACCGTGGGAGGCCACTGGATGCCAAGAACTTTCGTGTTTCTTGCTGTGTAAGTAATCTATCAATGAATTGGTAGAGTGTACATCTGATAGATAGCTTCTTTTGGTTAGTCAAACGATACCCTTCGCCAGACGCTTCATACGCTCTATCCCCTTGGGAGTTGGATGTCGTACACCAGTGGGCTCTACCTTTCGAAAACCGATCAATGTTGGCGGCTGCTATTCGACGCCGCGAAGATTCAATCCGGATAGTGTACGATCGACTTCTCCTCTCCATAGCGGAATTCGGATGGACCATAGAATCTCTATGTGGTTCTCACCTCAGTCCCAGCGTCATTGCGGAACTCAAGGCCCTACACAACGAGAGCTGATTGGAGTTTTCGAAATCAGGTATGTTCCCAACTGATCTAGATTGTCTCCAGCGGTTCTCGCTGCCATTGCAATATTACCAACGGTGTTTCTTTGTTCGTGTCTCGGTGTCTCGGTATCTACTTTCCTCTATGCATAATTGCTTAGTTGCTGTATAATATCATTGACCAGCGAGAAACCCAAAGACGTATGACTCTGAAGTGAGATCCGGTACGTGAATGTAAAAAAATGCATGAAATGGAAGATACAGTAGGACCGTTGGTAATATACATATGACGACCCTCGACTCATAAGTCGAGGTCTTCCTCCACCACCTTCAAGTGATGAACCGGCTCCATGGACATATTGAGAGACGCGGGGCTGCGGTGCTTACGCAGAGCAATGCCATCTGTTGTTGTCAGTGACAACGTTGAACGATGATTGAAGCTATACTGACTCTCCCGGCCAGCCGACGGCTTCGCACCGCTCCGCTCCCCTTCCTGCGTCTCAATGGTGGGCAGCTTCTAAAAATGGTCAGCTCACACTCGTTCTAAGCGCTGACCACCGTTCACGATACTGGAAACTCACTGAAGGACCCGCCCTATCGCTATACCCCCTCTGCGAACGTCAACACGACTCAGAACTCCTCATCGACATGAAACCACTCACTGAGGGACCTGCAACGGGCAAAGTGGGGTTCTCCACTACCTCCCTTTTCCCCATTCCGACCCCACCCCGCGCATCAGCAGCTGTGGCTGGCTCGGATTTGCGAGCAGCCTTTGACGGTCTGCTGCCTGCCTGCATCATCAGTTTATTTCCCATCCAGATCAAATTCTGGTAGTACTTACCACCGGACCTCCGGCGGCGTCCTTCGCTCCCCCAATCTTCTTGGTATCTCCCGGTCTCTCTCCCTCCTCTCTGACCCGCTTGGGTCCGCCGAAACTCAACTTTGACTGTTTATCAGCTAAGGACCGGGTATAGCGAAGGCAGGGCAAGGAGACCAGGATTCATCACGGCAACTCAGGCATGAACGGGAACAGGGACGGAATGACAGAGGCTCAGAACGAGGTAGATCCCGGGGATATGAGATGTATGTCGGTTTTCTACCCACACCCTGCTCTTCACCACTACGACGTGTAACCTCCTGAGAGGTGTAGTAGCTTGGTGTGGAGTTTCCTGCATTTATTCCTGTCCATACGTATTTCTTTCCATCTTTTCATGCTTCCTAACCAGAGAAGAGACCATCTCGGAAACGTAAGGTGAAGGAAGCGAAACGACATGGTGATGCTGGAGAGTCGGAGCTGTGGTTCTTTGGTTCATAGTGGTTCCGTCTCCTCCCCATCATGCCCAATCCTTCCAGTACCAGCAGCCCAGCCCAAAGACAGAAACCGTGTGCAAGAAATGACTCAGAAACAAAGAAAGATCAAATTGATGGGAGTGTAGATTGTGACGGGGAAATGATGGAAGGACAAGGGCGGGTCAAGTCGAGTAGAAACTCACTTGTACCAGATCGTTGGTCATTTTTTTGGGGTATAGTAGTGGTATTGGCGTGGTTATGGATGTGTTTGTATTAAGGAAGAGAAACCATCCATCACTTTTCGCCCCTATCACTCTATCCCCTCCCTGGGAACGGAAATTCAGACTGGACCATCAAAGTGGAGGTGGGTAGTAACGTAAAGTCACGTGACCTGAATATGGTATACACCATGGAAGGGGATATCGATTGCATAGCAACAACTCTTCGAACGAACAGGAGGTAGAATGTACTCACTCGAATGATCTGAGCCTTCTCAATCTGCCCGTATCAAAAATGATCCTATTGCATCCTTCCTGACTCCACCATTGACATTCATCGCCGTGATATTCTCCTGATAATTCCATTGTCCTCGGTATTATGTTCCATTCAAGTGGTTGAAGGCGGATATCGAGCGTCGATGAGGAGAGTCGATGGGAATATGGAAGAGGAGATATCTCGAGGCATCGAGATATGGCTTGTATCAGGAACTGCGAGTCAGTGCGAAGGTCTAGACCCCATTCACGGTTTGTGCTTACATTGGGGTTGTTGAGCTACAGACAGCCACAAAGATATACTGGCAAGACTGCATTGACTCTCGATCATTTCCCGACCCCAAGGACCTTCTCCATCGAAGTCCTCGTCATCCTTTCCCTATCTGTGTGGTCGGATCGCCGTCTAAGTCGCTCATCTCTGATGTATCGTTGTTATCTATCTTGTGCGACCGTAGTTCTTGAAGAATATATATGAGTATGAGCTGATTTAGTTGATGTCAAAACCTAAGAAACGAGTAATGTGGAAACAGGTGGAAAAGAAGCAACGAGTAAAAGAAGGGGATACTCCAAACAAGGGGACACGGACTTGTGTTTTGAGGACAAGGCGTGTTTATCGCGCATTGCTTCTAAAGGGGTTGAACAAATAGACTCGGTTGACGCGCGGTATTGTGAGCGATGAGACCACCACAGGTCGATGATCTCCTTATTGAAGTTGGAGACGAGGAAGAAGTACTGCACGACTTTCAAAGCCAAGTATAAGAAAAAGACGGGTACTTCGCTTGTCCCTGAGGTGACTACCCCAAGGCAGCCGGTTACTAGAAGACGGAGATGAAGCGGATGTCCGTGCGTGTTCCGTGTCCGCGTATACGAATGTGGCGGAATGTGGCGTGACTGACGGACAGATGAGTTCATCATTCAGCTTGACTACCTTTCTATGGTGCACCGGTAGCATGTACACAGAGCAGCTGGATGGAGAATCGAGTGATGCGTGTCGAAAGTGACACCTGAACCACACCGGAAACAAAATGGACAAACAATATCCTTGCAAGATCCTTTTTTGAAGTGACGTTCGACGGTCCCCCTGGCCTGGTGTGTTCATGAATGTCAAAACAGCGGCTCTCACAACGGTTCTATCGTATAACGGTTAGTATATGAGATTCTGAGTCAATCAGTCAACCAATAACATGGTTACTACTCAATTCTCGGGATGAGGGTTCGATTCCCCCTAGAACCTATTTTTGGATTTTTTGAGGACGACTGTTGTTCACCATCCATCTCTAGAAGTTTTTTTATCATATTTTTAGCCCTTGTAGACGCCACCGAAGCTTTGAGCTACCATAGCTCTACACGCCTCTGGTCTAGTGAGCGTTGTCTAAGTAGCATTCTAGGGGTGACAAGGCCAGGTTGCTTCATTTGGGGACATGCATTAGATTTGGTGCCCACTTCCCATTGAAAAGGCAAAAGCGGAAGTTCGACACACCCCGGTAGCCGAGTAGGCCAATCTGGCAGACCTATAACGTCTCTGTAGGCCTTACGTCGCTGTACGCTTATATTGAGCAGGAGACATCATCCGGCTATACTCCTAGCACCTACAAATCAATCGGAGAACTTGACATTTCTTTCATTGTGATGACCCGTAAACTTACGCAACATGGACATCTCAAGTACTATGTATACATACACCTAACAGTACAACGCTTAAGCCAGAATCGATAACCTCGTAATGTGCTTCAGACCGTCACTGCGCGGTATCAGAAGGATCCATGCCATATCCAATGCATGCAACGAATCTTCCTATTCACAGTGTCCTGCTCATCCAAAATATCCACAATGTCCAGTATACACAATATCCAGTATCCACAACGTCCATTATACACACATAACACATCAACGTAGCAGAATCAAGTAACCGTTGGTAAAAATAGCATTACGCTGGATCGTCAGCTATGGCTTTGTTCTTACCGTTTTTTGGGGTAGTGAACAGTTGATTCGCCATGTAGCTTGGTCCAAGCTTCGATTTCGACTCGAGGAATGACTGTCATGACTTCCAATAAGAGAAGTTTCTGATCCGGAGTAGGTCGAAAGCCTCGGAGCTAAAAGTAAGCACAATCAGACAGCTTGACTCACAGATGTATAAATCACATAGAGGGGCGGAACACCGGCCAGCGGATGAGCCTTGTGAATCAACAAATCCTACCTATCAGCATCATTGGACCCCTTTACCGCTAAAACTTACTCGTCCAGCGAGCTTTGGTCCACAGGTGCGGAGGGAGCGCCATCCGGTCTTCTTGTCCTTGATGTCAGGTCGAGGATTGAACCTGACAGCGAGATGGGTGGGCAGACACGTCAAGAGACACTTGCGTAGATCCGCAAGCGTTAATCTTGGCGTGTCGGTTCTCTTGAGCTCGATACCGTAGACATCTACTATCAGCCCAAGACGCTCAAGAATAACTGACCTTGATAGCTGGAGAGTAGTACTTTGAGCGCTTTATCGATGTCGATACAAGTGCTGCGACTCAAAGCATACTCTTCGCAGAAGTTGATATCTCGACCAGCAAGGAACAGGTGCTTCCATGCTAACCAGAGGTTTATCAAGGTCAAGTGGTCGGACGAAGGTTCGGTGAATCGGGCCAAAACCTTTTGCAAGGTGCCATTATCGTCTTTTCCGAGGGAGCGGATAAACGAGCCTGAAGCAGAGGTGATGGCGATCAAGACAAGTATATCGTACGCAAAGAGTGGGGCAACACCTTCGTTTGGACTAGCGTAGACAAAGAGACTTGCCATCTCTGGATTGAGATCGATATCCGCCGAAAGCCTTCCTTTGTCGGTCAAGACCAGCTTGTTGACGTCGGAACTGTTGTTGATGAGGCCGTGATCTGCCATCCGAATCAAGGCTGAATCAATCTGCTCCGGATCCGGGGTTGTGAACCAGCCATGACTCTTGATATCCCCGGTGGAAGCGAGAATCTGGGTGAGGTCCATGGTCAAGTCCGAATGGCGCAAAGTCTCGACGGGGTTGAGGTCGAGCTTGTCGTAAGTCGATTTGTGGTAACAATGTACCACTATCCCGGGCTGGACTCGTCCCGCACGACCAGCTTGTTGAGTGAGCTGATGTTTGGAGCATTGGATAGGGATCAAATCCGTTGCCAGCGTCGTTGGATCAAAGTGCGATAGCTTGTTCTTTCCAGTGAGCACCACCATACGAATTCGAGGGAGGGTGATGCTCGTTTCGGCGACATTGGTGGCGAAGATGATCTTGCGCTTGACTGTCCCATCTTCGGCGAATCGATCGGTAGACACCAAGTTCTGCTCATCTAGAGGAACGTCCCTCGAAAGTCGTAGGAACTCGACATTTCGAAAGGCGGCGGGGTGGTCTTGGTTCAAAACCTTGAAACACTGTGACGACACCTGAGAGATCTCGCCGACACCGGGCAGAAAGACGAGCGTATCTCCATCCGTGATTCGAGGATCCAAGTACATCATTCGAAGGCTTCGTACAATGAGGACCTCATAGGAGCTGGCGAGATCGGACTCCTTGAGCCAGATGTGGGTCAATTGCTGAGTAGCTCCAGCGACGTTGATCTGGATGGGCTTGAAGGAGGCGAAATGACGACAAATCCGTTCCGCGTTGCAGGTAGCAGACATCAGAATTAATCGAAGGTCGGGGCGACGTTTGAGGACCACGAGCATCACCGCCAAGAGGTACTCGATGTTCTGCGATAGCTCATGCGCTTCGTCAATGATGACGATCGCAGCCTGGGGAATCGGACTCTTCATGTCCTTGTTGAGCATAGACCTTAGCAGCCCATCGGTCAAGACAACAATCTTGGCATCGTCCTCGTTCTTGGGCATGTCTCCCCCTCCTCGATACTTGTATCCAACGAGTTTCCGGTCTATTTCGTCAGCTTATCAAAGGGTTATGCGGCCACTACTCACTGTCGACTTCAACTTGCAATCTACTCCCGCAACCTTTGGTGGCTACCTGTTTCGGCTGCGTGACGAGGATCTGCTTGTCGATTCCTAATGCCCTCAATTGATGGAGGCACAATTGAGGGGTTCTGCTCCATCAGCCTGGACAGAGCGTATCAGCTTACTGGGTCGTCTTGCCCGTTCCCGTTCCCGCTACCACCAAGACCACTTGCGATTGGAACAACTGATTATCAGCCACAAGTAACTTCCAGAAGATAAACACTTGCCGCAAGAGCGATGGCGGAGAGGCTGGAGTAGATCGGGAGTAGCTCTCGCAGCTTTTGGATCGAAGCATACCCCTCACTGAACGGCTGATCGGCATTCAAGCAATTCGGGAGGGATGAATCCTATCATCAGCCCAAGTACTTCATATGAACATACCTGAAGCTGCTTTAATCGATCAAGGGTGATCAATTTAGCGACATCCTTCCATGCCTCAAGGGCGGTCATCTTGGTAGTTCTTGAAGTAGACCTGAGTGTCAGCTCAGCTGGATCAATCAGCAGTGTCGCTCACATATCGTTTGTTATTTGTATTTGGTGTGATGAGTGTATAGTAAGTATGAGTGTAGTAAGTGAAGATTTATGGAGCCAAAGGATGGTTTATTGTTTACTCAGCGAACAAAGCACAAAAGCGCAGTCAGGGATAAAACAGGTGAATAGGTGGTGAAGGGGGCGCAAGTACAGTGACCTATACTTACTCACGTCTTTATCATTCCACACTTGCTCACATTAATATATCCACACTTGCTCACATTAATATATCAGTAACGTTTACAGTATCAGTAACTATGAAGCGATCATTCGACCACGACCATGAAGAAGAGGAGGATGAGTCTCGGCGAGCAGGACCATCCAGAATGCTATCGAGCGACTTCACCAGCCTCTCTTTGGCGCCACCCGCCAGCCACTCCTCCTCAAGTAATCTCAATCCGACCGCACCTTCTTTTCTCCCTCAGCAAGCGCCGTCAAGATCGGCCAGTCGACATGTCAGCCTTTCCCTCCCCGAACTTCCAGAAGGGGATGAATGGGTAATGGTAGACAAGATCCTCGGCCGACAATTGTTAGGCTGGACTGAAGTGTACTACTGCGACATGCAGTCCTTCAACGGCGATGGGTCCAGATATGTTGTTGGAGTCAGCGCTTTTGAGATTATCGTCGGTACCCTCGACCTCGCCGCTTTCCCAGGTTACGGAGATCCTCTTATTGGTGTCTTGGAATGGGTGTATCGGAAGTTCAGGCCAGCGGGGCCGATTGTAAGTGTGTCTGCACGGATACAGCTGATATTAGATCGATACGTTCATCCCCCAGTCAAAGAAGAGATCTTCCAGAGTCTTTGTAAAGCTGGTATTCGAGGACAAGGACTCTACTAGCCGAGCGCTGGCTTTGGCAAGTAGATCTCTTTCATGTCGAGTCCTCAGCTGATATCATGTAGACCGACTTGACCTATGTCAAGGAGGAAATGGAAATCACAGCGACGGTGACCAGGTGTTTCCACAGACATACTGGATGGGTAAGTATATTCCTCACCTACTTCATTCCGCATATTGACGAGATAGACCATCTGTGCTCGGTCCCGGTTACAACTTCTCGAGTCCACAAGGCGCCGCCAGCTGGTCCCAATGTGGCTCAATCGACTTCTTACTGCGGTGCCGGATCTGTCGAATATCGTAACGGATTTGAACCTTCCAAAGGCTCGTCCCCCTAGGTGCCGAAGCTACGTATCTATGGATGCTGTCGACCAGTCGACGTCCTTTCACACCCTTCGCGACGGACACTTGATGGACTTGGCCCAGACGAAAGCTCAGCGAGAAGTCGTTCATCCCCGAGGGTGTAGGACCGTATTGCCCGAGCCCACCCAGCAATTCGACGATCGACTCTACGGTCGCGACTTTTTCGACAACGACAGTCTGACCACTCGAGACCGCCTAGTCGGTAGCCATTCGAAAATCCTTCAGCACACCAAGCAGGTCGAGTACCTTCAGTCTTCGGTCGACAAGCAGCTCGGCGTCAAACTGCATGCTCCAAGTCTCCAGTTCTACAAGGAGTCAGGAGCCGGCTGGGCAGCCAATGCTACGCTGTCCCGGCTCCAGGATTACGGTCGACTTGTCGTTGGAATCGCCTTGGTCAATCTGGAGGAGATCGACCTTCAATCACTCATCGATGAAAAGGGACATCAACTTCATGAGAAGGTCGATTCGGGCTTACGCAGCGGACTCAACGAGCAGGAGCAAGAAGTACTCTGGAAAGACGACCACCCGGATGAAACCTCGTTTCCGTGTCTTCGAATCGGGTACATACACCAGGATTCGGAGAAGGAACCGGACGATCCCTGGAGTGCGAAATACCCATTCCAATTCAACTCAGAGCTCGACGACCCTTTCGCAGCAATACTTCGAGACTCACCACCTGAAGAGCAACCGACTGCAGCACCCAATGTCGACATGTCGCTCCCTATTGAACCGCCCACGGAAGCACACGAAACCATCCTCCCCGGACTTTACAATGGAAGGGAGATTTACCAGTAGGTCTGTCGGTAACGCTGACGACCTTTTCCCCAACAGCTGTGTTGAACAATATACCAACGGTTACCTGATTCAGTTACGTGTCTCGATTCTCGGTTGTATATGCTATTGTGCATGTAGATGTGGTTGTATATTATGAATGGGTGTGGGCGATGATGGCTATTACTTTCAGCGTCGTGATGTGTTATTGTCTCATTCTATTCCCGTCTTCCCCGGATTTCCCGGGCGCCGAGACCGTATTCTAAGTTTGGAAATAAGCCGCGATTTAAGGTATGGGCCCACCTTCTATTAGGGTTATTATGAGAGGGGTAATCAAGTGACGATTGTAGATCAGGTTGTTATGCATTGTACATTACCATATACATTCTTATAATATTGATCATGATGGACACCAAGATGATGGCGCTACTAGCCACGATGGTGCTACCAATGTTTGCTGCTGCAAGGGAAGGACCTGATTGTCCTGCCGATCCTTACGTACGTGTTTACCACAACTTCGAAAGTGATCTTTACTGATTTCAAGGCGAATCCTCAGACCGACACGTACGTTTCTCCTCCGATACTCCTGCTGATACCAGATGCAATCCCTTACGTTATGTTCCTAATGAACCGATCAACATCGTCGCTGCTGTTTTGTACTTTATCGTCGCGATCATCCTCACAATATGTGCGTTTTCAAGATATTCTCAGCTGACAACAAGGGGAGTTCAAGAGACCAGCCAAATGGTTCATGGTCCTAGTCATTGGTGCTTGGTGCGAGGGAATAGGTCTAGCTCTGCGATTAGGAGTAAGGCAGAACCTACACTCGACCGGATTGTATATCGCTCAATACTTGTTTGTCGTGCTATCGGTGGGTTACCAATTTAGACTCTGCTCATAACAGCCTTGTGCTTTCCTTGCTGGTGATTACATCCTATTGGGCAGACTGGTCTCATACTTTGACGCGTCGGCATACCTCAAGCCTCTCAAGCCGGGATGGGTCTCATGGGCTTTCATCATCTCTGATAGTGAGTCAACCACCTTCGGCTTCGCTGACAATAGTCATCACCTTCCTCATCCAAGCCGCAGGAGGTGGTCTATCCACATCCACCAATATCAGTCAAGCTCAGACTGGTGGAAATATCTTCTTGGCTGGTATCGCTATCCAGATGGCCAGTTTCGCTTTGTTCAGCGCAATGTGGATTTTGTTCATCGTTAGAGTGTACGTCCTTCCTTCGACTAGAGCTGATGACAGGTACATCAATGACAAGGCATTATGGAACAAGCCAGGATGGAAGCCGCTATACTTTGCCCTTGGATTCACCTGTATCTGCTTCATGATCCGAAGTGTTTTCCGAACAGTCGAGCTAAGTCAGGGGTGAGTATCCCATAGCATCGCCATGATGAAGTCGCTGATATCAGATACATCGGATATCTCGCCACCCACGAACGATTCTTCCTGGGTCTAGATACTCTACCCCTCTTCCTCGGTATCACCGTCTACACCTACTTCTGGCCAGGAAAGTACCTCCGGTACGATCTCAAGAAGGATGAGATTGAGATGGAACGAGCCAGTCAGGATGGATCTGCGACCGCTTTGCAGCATGGATCTGTTGAAGAGCCAAAGCTCACTGGCTCTACTGTAGTATAACTTGTTTGTAGACTAGATTTGCATTGCATGGTTGGACCTTTCCATCCACAGCATGGGGATATTGCGTGATACGGTCCGATCGGCGCGTGATCAGGCACTTGTGCTTGACTTTTACGTTTTGGCCGACACTTCACTCTGCAAATACATCATGTCGCAAGCTACGACGAACGCAGCAGAGCTGGAAGAGGTGAGCATGGCTGCTGGACCAGCTGACAATAGCTACTTGATGCGGTAAAAGCTCTGATCATTCCCCACATACAGCGTGCCGACAATGACTCAGCTCGAAAATCAAATGTCGCCCCGAGCTCATCTCGACCTGTGGTGGTCGACTATCATTCGCCAAAGGAGCTGGCGCCTGTTCTAGACCTCAAGCTTGAGGATGAAGGAGTTGGAAAGGCTGGACTGCTCGACCTGGTAGAGAGGACTTTGCAGTATAGCGTCAACACTTGGGATCAGGGATTTATGGATAAGCTGTACGCGAGCACGAATCCAGTAGGAGTGATCTCGGAGCTTGTCCTCGGGGTACTCAATACCAACGTACGTCCGTTTCGTTGATTTGACTGATGACAGGTCCATGTTTATCAGGTATCGCCGGTCCTGACGCTCATCGAGAAATATACCGCCAAACGTCTGGCCAACCTGTTTGGATTCAACGGACCCCATGCTGGTGGTATATCACAGTCAGGCGGGAGTGCTGGTAACGCCTCCTCAATAGTGATCGCCCGTAATACTCTCTACCCAGACACCAAGACGAAAGGACTAGGAAATTATCGATTCACTTTATTCACATCTGCCCACGGACATTACTCGCTCGAAAAGGCCGCTCAGATATTCGGATTCGGTTCCGATTCCATCATATCTGTACCTATCGATGAAGAGGGAAAGATGATCCCATCGGAACTGGATCGATTGATCCATGAATCAAAAGAAAAGGGCGAGACGCCATTCTACGTCAATGCTACTGCCGGTACAACGGTACTCGGATCTTTCGACCCATTCAATGAGATTGCCGACATTTGCGAGAAGCACAAGGTATGGATGCACGTAGATGGATCATGGGGCGGGTCTGTGGTGTTCAATGCGGAACTGGCGAAGGATCGGTTGAATGGGGTGGAGAGGGCAAACAGCGTTGTGATGTGTGCTCACAAGATGTTGGGCGTACCAGTGTCATGTTCCTTCTTGGTGGGCAAGGACATCAGGCAGTTCTGGAAAGCATTGACACTACCTGCTGGATAGTGAGTATCATACCTTCCAAGCTTGTCTAGCCATTGACGCCAGTCTATTCCACAACGACTCAACGGACGATGACAACTTTGAAGTCAACGACTTGGCCGACCTCACACCCCAATGCGGACGTAAAGGCGATGCATTCAAACTATTCCTCTCATGGGCGTATTACGGAACTTCCGGTCTATCAGCAAAACTTGGCAATGCGTTCGAGCGGGCAGATCAGCTCATGACGATATTGGAGTCAGACTCCGACTTTACCTTAGTCTCACGCAGGCCACTTCCCTGCCTTCAGGTTGGTCTTTCACAATCAATTTTGACGACTCAGTCTGATGATAGGTATGTTTCTATCATACCCCTCAAGGTATGGTTAGTGTGGAAGAAACAAGCAAGCGTACCTCCCACATGGCGAACACTCTGATCAAGAGAGGGTGGATGATCGATTTTGCCCCTGGGGAGAAAGGGAAATTCTTCAGAGTAGTCGTCAATATCTCGACATTACCTGGATCAGTGAATGGACTAGTAGAAGCCATCAAATCAGTTGGCGCAGAGTACGTAGAGTAGAATATACATCACGACGATGCAACCAATCACAATCCACTACCGTATTAGTACTATTCCTTAAAATCAACCACCTTAAAACCATTTCTATTTCCAATGAGAAGTATGTAAAGTAGAATATACATCATGACGATACAACCTTTCACATTCCACATTAATAATATTCCTTTAAGAACAACCCCTTCTCTACATTCCCAATTTTTACGGGTAGGTGGAAGTTGGGTTACACTTGAATGTGGTTTGGAAAAACTTTCTGATTACTCGAGGGTAGTCGCTCGAGAAAGACCCCGACCACATCCTCGCATTACTCCTCCGCAGTAGGCCTCCTGACCGAAGGCCCCCTAGCCATCTCATGAACACTTTCCAACCAACTTCCCCTCCTCGCGACGCCACCCCCATTACCAGGTACTTCAAGACCAGACTTTTTCAACCTATCTTTCTCTTTATTCAATTCCTCCCTCTCCCTCTCTGTAAGCGCAGCTTCATCCTTCCTGACATTCCTACTAGCCAGCGCTTCTTCCTCCATTACCTCCTTGAGTAGAGCTCGTTGAGAGGCGGATACGGAAGCTTGTCGTTCATGTACGAGCATAGAGGATGTGCGGAGTATACCCGATCCACTACGCTGTGTTCCTCCGGCAGTACGATCACTATTCCTAGAATTGATAGTTCCGGATCGCAGACGATTATGAGGTCTTCTTCCCGAAGGTGTTCGCCCCAAGCCACTTGCTGTGGGTGATCTACCAAGCTCGCCTGGTGTAGCAGCAAATGTAAGGTGTGAGGCATGTTTGGTACGAGGCGACATGGCCGATGATCCAGGTACTGGACCTGGGGTTCGAATCGACAAAGGTGGTGCAGTATGAGGAGCGAGGAAAGGATCATTCTCTTCATCAAGTGGTCGAAGGGGTAGTGTTTGAGACCGAGCAGATCCACCAGCATGCGGAGTGAATTGACGGATTGGATCCGATTCGGATCGAATCGGTAATCCAAAGTCGGGCTGTGTAGCGCTATTGGGCGTACCGACCCTCTCTCCCGTCAGGATATTCGAGGTATCGGAATTCTGTCGGACAGGTCGTGAGGGCGTATCATCGTGTCCGGCCATGTCTGCTGAATGGGAAGTGAGATCCTGCATCGAGATCCCACTCTCCGCAGAAGTGACGGTATGCGGTTTCGGACGCCTAAAGGCGCTCATTGCAATAGCAACGTTCCTCAATCCCAATGTCGACCCTGCTCTCCTCACTCCTCCAATCTCGGAACCGATGAGAGGCGATAATTCCACATCATCAATCAACCTCCTCTCACTCTGTGCACCAGGTGAACAATTGGTATCGACAGTGGTATTGGGTGAAACGGGTCCGTTGTCGGTCATGACCTCTTGCCATTTCGGCTCATGAATCACGGGCAGAGTCGTGACCTCGTCTTCCAGAGGTTCACAAGGCCAATCAGAGATCCTGCCCGATCCGCCAGCCGAGGTGGTAATGGACAATCGCATTTCGACGGTATCATCCATATCAAGTGTCGAAAGTGGATCACGGGGTAACCAGAGGAAATCATCGTAATCATCGGTATAAGCCGGTTGATCACTGTAGCCCCTCATACGCTGGTACGGAGGGATATCCTCCCATGGCGCAAGTGGGGGATGGGGGACGACCAGGGAATTCGGCAGATCATGATGAATCGGTTCAGCAGGTACTTCGGCCATGCGTGGGTCCAGATCAGGAGAACAAAGGTTTTCAGGTACAGGTTCCTCTCGCGACAATTCGTCGGGGTGAAACGAAATCCAGCGGTCTAGGCGGGAGAAGAAAACGTGGTCGAATGGGATGGGTCGTCGGTACCCTGTAGGCGTCATGTGGCCGATAAACTTGGTAGCGAAATGCCATTTACGCAACCACGTCTTGAGCCTAGTGACGAGTATGTGGTCATTGGGAGCTTCCGAGTCCTTGAGCTCGCTTTGATCGCTTGGTGTCTCGGTCTCGCGATTGGGACAGGCATCTTCGTCACCGATTTCGTTCTCGACAGGTGGGCAAAGTAGGTCGGCCTCTTCTGCATTAAGGCTATAGATTAGCGGTAGTTCACAGGTGAGGAGTATATATACTCTTGGAATCTTCGGCGAAGCGCTCGTGTGATACTGCCATCAGCTTACCACATGTGGAATTTGACGTACATGAGCTTCGCAGTAAGAGTCAAGAAGAACAAGATCCCAGTAGTACCAGCATCTCCTTTTGCCTTGCCTACTTATAAGCTTGACCTATACAGGATTGAATCAGCTTACTGAGGATAAAGAATGCAAACAAGACAAATTGCCCAACTGCCAGTTAGCCCTCGAACTGGAGATGAGCCGGAACTCACGGGCCAAAGCATCAAGACTGTATCGTAAAATACGTATACTAGATCGTTCACCATTCGTTTCATAAAGTCGTCCGTAAACATAAGTGAATTGTCGTTTCCATACAACTGGGACATCAGTTCGAGGTTCGATCAAGCTTGGGGAGACTTACGATAACATGCGCCATAATATACGAGGGCTACCATGTCAGCTGTGACCAACTTACGTTTGCTTACTGAATGGAATGACGAGTGGGCTGATACGTCAGTCAAGCCTTCAACATAGACGCGAGACCTACTTGAGAATCATGAACAAGTGCATGATCGCACCACCCAAGACTGATGGTCAGCTTTCGTCCGAAGTCATTCAAGACAGCATACGTTGATAGGGGACCTGAGAGAAATGACTGAACGTAGGACTACCATCAGCTTCTACTTCTAATAGGGGGACATACTGTTCAGTCCTAGAGTCCCTCTGTCGAGGCAGCTTCGAGACTCGCGTCCTGAAGACGTAAACAATAGCGGGAAGCTGTATGTCAGCTGAAGCATGAATTCAAAATAGCTGACATACCCCAAATCTAAAGATCTCAAAGCAAGGCTGGATAGCAACCTGAAGTAAGATATAAGAAGCAAAGTACGGTGCGGCGATAGGCTAAATGTCAGCGTAGCCTCAAGCAGGAAAGAGGAAATGTACGAAAGAAGAAGCGATGACTGGAAAGGGATCAAAGTTGTTTTTCTGGAACGCAGTGAGGTAAGCTTCGATAGCAGTTTGACCGATCTATCCATTAGCTACGCTCTACGAGCGAGGCATCGACATACAGCAAAGAAAACAACAGCATTGACCATGACTTCTCATCAGCTATATCATTTCTCACGGATTATGGGACATACGGAATTTCCAGAATCGTTCCATGACTGAATTATGGATTTCTTTCCTCGTCACTATCGTCTGTGCTTTATTGGCGACGACCAGGAGGATCGGGCAAATAGCGATAGTGAGCAGAGCGACCAAGATGACTGGAGCGAGGGATGTGATTGTTTCAGCGGAATTCGGGTTTGCTTCCAGCCATTTTTGGAGAGGAGGTAGGAAGCCGCCAATATTAGATAGGGAGGTTAAAGAACAGAAGAGCCCGACTGGAAAGATCTATCGTCAGCTTAATTCATA
Organism: Vishniacozyma victoriae; assembly: GCA_017654735.1. NCBI lineage: Eukaryota > Fungi > Basidiomycota > Tremellomycetes > Tremellales > Bulleribasidiaceae > Vishniacozyma > Vishniacozyma victoriae. Next base: position 4,852,141 of record JADPYG010000088.1, read on the forward strand.
CAGGGAAACATACCCATGCAAGGGTGAATGCCCAGACTCCAATAAAAGTCACCCAACTCCTGATCAATTCCGACCTGTACACACTCCTCCCAAGACGTGGCCAGAGAAGATCCGTCCAGTCGGGTGCTGGGAGGGTATGGCACGCTAGAGACCGCTTTGGATGATTATCGAGGATCCTTAATGCCAGCCTAGCTGTGCGGGCATCTTTGAAACTGACAAAAGCGGTTGAAGCGGCTTGATATTCGTCCAATTCTTTGTCTCTGGCGTCGTCGAGCAGCATAGTCAAGTAGACTAGCTTGGTGGTGAGGTAGTCGATAAGAGGGGCGTTCTTGTCTCGCCAGATGGAAGCCACCTTGAGGTGAGTGAGGGCTTGGTAAGGATCGAGTAGTTCGCGCGGCAGTGAATGAAGGACCTGCCATCAGTCTTGCCCCTATGAATTGACTTACATCCCACACGGTTTGGTCCGTCTTGCCCAGCTGGGCATCTTCGTCGTCGACATATTCGGAAAGCGCTTTCGTCAAGAGGTCGAGTCGTTGAGTCTTTGTAATGCAACCTGGTATCCTAGTGTCACGATCCAATTTGCCATCCACCAAGCCATTGTTCGATTTCTTGAGTACTTCGAGGGAATGAGGCGTAGGGTAAAACTTGGCCTTGTGCTTTCTCACCGCGATCAGGACACGTTGTGCTAATTCCACATGTGCCTGACGTCAGCGACGCATTTGTAGGAGACGTACCATCTCAAGCTGCCGGAGGACTTTTGTCCGACGGTCCCTCAAACTAAAGATTGATCCAAGCTTGCGCACAAGAATAACCTCGTCCACTACGCTTGAGCATTTTTCGTCACCATTCATAATTGCACATCCATCGCCTGATGATCCGCCTTTCTCCATCGAGGGTGCAACTGGGGGAAGACCAAGGTTCCGGCGACTTGTATGGAATTTGTGGACGAGTGCGCCTGGGTACAAGAGGAAATGGCGACCACTTTCGCTTGATGGGCGAGTGCCGGTGATTGCGGGTGGTACGATCATGTCCATAGCTGTTGCTTCGCCTTTACGCATCCGGTGTAGTTTGATGTAATAGTCGAAATAGTCTTGCAATGTTTGCTCGTCACGCACTGCCGTTGGCTCCCATCAGGTCCAGATATGAAAGAGACTCACTGTCAGGAGGAACATTGATAACCATCAAAGTCCTAAACTTCTTGATTCCCTCCGACTGATCCGCAACTGCCCACCCATCGTTATCTTCCCTCAGTAACCCTTCCTCCCCTCTCGACACCTGTCTCTTTTCCCCACGAGCCTGTTCGACCTTTTTCCTCAATCGCGCAATCCCTCTGCGTCGGTATGCTAAAGCGCCCCATCCGATCCATAATGCGGTGCATGTCCAAGTGATCGATATCCACCATACCAGGACTGCGTGGACCCAAAGCCATTTAGACCCCGAGGAGGAGACTAGTCCATCGATTCCAGCGCGAAGCATTGATGTCTTGTTGATGTTGTCTGGAGCGTAGAGCATGTGTAGGGGAAGCAAGATCGGCAGGACGATCAAAGTCTGGAGTAGAGTATAAAAGACTGTTTCATTAGCTCATACACCCAGCTCGGACGCGCTTGGACCTACAGCAACCCCTTAGAAACCTAGCATGGAGCGTCAGATCCAATCCACACTTTTCAGGCATATCCCTCTCCCTGACCCTCAATGATGAAATGATCCACATTAACGGCCATCGCGGTAAAGGCGGTCCACGATTCAAAGCCCAAGATCGAGGTTGATAGATGTATCCAAACTCCCAACTCTCTCGATCCCCTATCCTCTCCCGTTCCACAGCCAACTTTTCATCCTTCGTATACGTCGAATTCCATAATGCCTTTCTACTAGACTGCGGGCCGGGAGTGCGTGTTTTCCATCGTTTCCACGCGCGAGTGCACGCTTGATATAGGCGAACTGGGATTCGTCGAAATGTACCCCTCCTACCGCGTCGTCGTGGTATGCGAACTTCTATCTCGTACCCTACAAGACAGATACCGGCGATACCGATAGTGAGCCATAAATTCTTGACCAAACCAGAATAGGCGGCAGTGTAATCTTTTCGAGAGTCGAGGTCCGCCATAGCTCGAGCTTTGCGTTACGGGACCACTAAATTGACGATTGGTGGCTTTTACAGAGATGATACAGTATTAATGGGACGGAAGGATACAGAGACTATGAAAGAAACATGGTACTAGAGTCCAAAAACAATGGGAGAATACAATGAAGGGAATTGATCACTGCTATTCTAAGGTTAGATCGTGCAATAGTGTATTACGGCAATTTACAAAATGTAGACAGGTTGAAACGCGTACTCGTAAAGACAATGATGAGCTGCGACACTGACTTTGTCTTGATTTTCTGATCACTATACGCCATATACACAAGCAGGGAACGTTCCCGTAAGCACTCGACAACCAATCATCCCAGCATATCTTGGTGAGCCCTCTCTCTACCATTTCGGAAGACTTATGCTCATATCCAAGCTGCTCCCTCTACTCCGACAGGCAGTCCCGCCGACGACATATAGTCCAGCGCGGCTAGCCCTTTCTCGAGCGTATCATATCGGCCCAGACCATTTCACTCAGCTCTCTAATATTCGCAAACGAAGCTCTAAACGCCGGAAAAGGGAGAATGCAGCCATGCCGAAAGCTCCAAAATCCAAGAAAAAGGGCAACAAGTTCTATGCCGTCAGAGTAGGCAGGACGCCGGGGGTATATCAGACTTGGGATGAGTGCGAAATGCAGGTAAGGTCTCTGATTGCAGACGATGATTGTAGCTGATGTTTAGGTGAAACAATACCCGGGTGCTGTACATAAAGCGTTCAAAACGGAAGATGAAGCTGCGGTATGTGATCACCTTTGCTTTTGATATATGCTGATGGTAGACCTTCCTTGGTAGTCAGGCGATGTCGCAGTGGTCGAATGGTGTACCACCAGCACTTCCAGCTGAGCCCGACTCTACTCTCGACGGACCTCCATCATCGTTTGACGCAGGAGCCGATTTTGTCCCATTCACTGGAACCACCACCGAAGCCACGGATCCAATCTTGTCGCCTCAACAATCAGATATCCTGAAAAGAATATTAGAAGGCGAAAATTACTTTTTCACCGGATCAGCTGGAACTGGTAAATCCGTCTTGTTACGAGCAATCATCAAAGCGTTCAGAGAAAGGGAGAAAGAAGAATTAGCAAACGCCCCGGGACTTATCGAAAAATTGTGGCAGGAGTACATCCAGACTGGTGGAAAGAGTAAAGCGCCCGGAACGGAGAAGGTCTCAAGGTGGAAGCTTGGAATTACGGCTAGTACTGGAATGGCCGGAGTGTGAGTTTGCAGAGTCTTGATGGCGCTGATGGTAGGAACATTGGAGGATCTACTCTACACTCCTGGTCTGGAATCGGATTGGGGAAGCTCCCAGTTGCCAAGCTTACAGAGATGATAAGAAAGAACAATATCGCGGTGGAAAGGTGGAGAACGACGGGGGCACTGATCATTGATGAAAGTGAGTTCCTGTCGTTACCAGTCGAGTCCTGAGAGTATGCTAATGAGCAGTATCGATGGTAGACGGCACACTATTTGACAAGATCGAGCAAATCGCACGAACCATACGAGGAAACGACCAGCCATTCGGTGGGCTGCAGGTGAGCTTGGCTGATACGCAATCTCTGTGTCCTGTAGCTGATACCTAGCTTATCGTATCTGGCGATTTCTTTCAACTTCCCCCAGTCTCGCGACCAGGCGAACCAGACTACAAATTCGCATTCGAAGCTACATGCTGGCCAAAACTCTTTCCGAGGGAAAACATGTCGGGTCTCACTCGAGTGTTTAGGCAGAAAGAAGACGATTTCGTTAAACTCCTAGAAGGGATGCGAAAGGGGATCGTCAGACCTCAAGATACTGCATTACTGGCGAAATGTAATCGTCAGATCAAGTACGATGATGCGATAGAGCCTGTTGGATTGTAAGCTTCGTGTACCTCGGTCAATGATAAGCTGATGGAAAGGTACCCCTCGAAAGTGGAAGTTGCCAATATCAATAATGCTCGACTTCAAGCTATCAATGAACCTGTCCACCAGTACATGGCCCATGATTCGCCTGGGGTCAATTCAAAAGGATATACCTTGTCGCAACAGGAAGCTACCGAGTGTCTTGATCGGAACACTTTGTGGGTCAAGGAGTTGCATTTGAAAAAGGGAGCTATGGTTATGCTTGTTACGGTGTGTTCTCTGTTCCTGTGATAATCCCGCGCTGACGGAGTAGAACATGCAGGTAGGCTAATGTATATTTGTTGCCGAGTGAATACTGACGTACAGGACAATACCCTCGTAAATGGATCTACAGGTGAGCTTGCTACAATCAAGCGCGACGTCCGCTGACGTCCAGGACTCGTGATCGGCTTCATGACAGCAGCCGAAGCGATCAAGCGCCAAATCTACATCCCAGGAACAGTAATGGCCTACCTCCCCTCCCTAGACCCCACGATCGAATGGCCAGTCATCGAATTCGTCAAAGCGAAATACGCTTCAGGCGAACATCCAGCTCTCACCTTGATCCCTCAGATGTCGGTGGACGTGATGAATGCCCAAGGAACGGTAGAGGCGTTACGGCAGCAGATCCCGTTGATCCTTGCTTGGTAAGCTACGTCGGACTCTGATGGTCACATAGCTGAAGGGTAGGGCATTGACTATACATAAAAGTCAAGGACAGACTATTGAGCGGGTCAAGATTGACTTGAACAAGATCTTTGTCGAGGGTAAGCTATATTGCACTTGGGACCAGCTGATAAGTAGGTCAAACATACGTAGCGATATCCCGAGCAGTCAGTTTAGAGACTTTAGAAATCAGAGGGTTCTCATCAAACAAGTACGTCCCTTGTTTCATCTTCATCAACATCAAACATCAATCATCAATTGAATTGTCTCGACGTTTACTGATGGTAGGGTGATGGCACATCCTAGGGTTATCAAATGGGCAGCACCACTCGAAGATGCTCAGGCGAATGAGGAGGAATGGGATGATTTATTGGCTAATCACGAATTTGACGAAGCGATATGAGTTACGATTAACGATCTACGATTACTGCATTATTGCATCACTGTATATATAATATGAAGGAAGGCATACTATGATATGATGAATGAAGGAAACTGTATGGAGAAGGTTGAGTGATGTTGTTGTAATCATTCAACCCTAGTTGATGAGTACTCTGATTGTCGTTTCCCTTCCTCTTCCTTCTTTTATACTTCTCTTCCCTCACTTCTTCTCATCACTCTCACTGCTTATAACAGTGACATACATTATATACCCGACAGACTTTCTACCGGAGTAGCTTCAGATGGCTGACGACGCCTTCTAGTCTGTGACCGATCTCGTACAACATCGATTTCATTTCCCTTCCTTCCTCCCAAATAATTCAACTATTAACCCCAACCATTAGACAATCACATCAATGGAGAATCGCACACCAGCGTCCGTTCCGGATGATGGGATATCACACAACGGCTCTTGGCACGGTTCACCAACTATTTCCACCCCACTGGCAGCAAGGAGCCAAACTCCCTTAGGAATGCGGGGATCAAGCGTGAGTCGTCCGAACAGTTCAAGGAATCAGCTGAAAGCATAGATCGCAAAGAGCTCTATGCAAACTCCATCGACATCGTCAACACCCCCAACTCGACAAAAACGGTTCGTGCCCCCCTCCCGCGTAGCACCGATAAAAGTCAAGACTGAACCTATCGAAATGGTGGAGGACGAGGAAGCGATCACAACCTTCGAGGAGGACGGGGAACTGGATGTGAAACCAACGATTGGGATGAAGATAGGGAGATATGAAGGAAAAAGGAAACGATCTTCCACTCCCGAGGGGAAGGATATCAAACCCGTCATCCCCGGCTCGAGCTTGAGGGATATGCCGATCGACATTGACGAAGTGGACGAGATCGATGATGAGAATGCAGGGGCGATAGCTCGAGTCCCTCGACTTCCCCGCGCCGATCGTCGACCGATCATCATTCGGAATGTGGTATACAACATCACGTATAACGTGATCAATAACGTCGTGCCGTCCGAAGCTCCGCCTCCGCCGCCATACGCACCCATACCCAAACTACAAGCTGCCCTACAAGCTGCTCGACCCCTAGCGGCGATAGAGGAAATCGACCCGGATTTCGTTCCCAGGAGATCTGCTATTCCTCCTCCTGCCGCGACATTGCCGCTAGCCCCTGCCACCATAATCGAGCCTGAACCCGAGATAATCCTCTCACCTCCACAGCAGAGGATCCTCGATATGGTACTATCGGGCAAATCTGTCCTTATTCACGGATCCGCAGGAACCGGTAAATCGGTATTGATCCGAGCTATCAAGAAGGCTTTCGAGGTTCGCTATGAAGCGCTACATCCACTCGACTCTAAGGCAGATGCTGGTGAAGGACGCGGAGCTGTAGCTCAGGCGAGAGCCAGTGGGGATTACTCACGGCTACAAATGACAGCTGAAGAGAGGGTTGCTCATCCTCTGCCGGAGAAGAAATGGAAGTTGAGGGTGACAGCCTCAACTGGGCTCGCTGCAGTGTGAGTCATCTGTCCCAATACCAAGCTGATGACCAGGAATGTCGGCGGCACAACCCTACATTCTTTCATTGGTGCTGGATTGTGTACAGGGGATGTGGTGGATATGGTGGAGATGGTCAGGAGGACCAGAGCATTTGACGAGTGGACTTCAACTGCTACGTTAATTATCGATGAAAGTAGGTCCCTGATTCGACTCACTGTCTGAAGCCTTATCAAACCAGCTGATCATCAGTCTCAATGGTTGATGGGCAACTCTTTGATCGAGTCGACCAAATCGGTCAGAAGGTCAGGGGGAATACTCGCCCCTTTGGGGGTCTGCAGGTATGTCACACCAGGTGAGATCACTGATGTCAGATCATCGCATGTGGAGATTTCCTCCAGCTCCCTCCTGTAGGGGAAGACAGCAAGGATGAGGGAGTCAAGACTGTCACCTACGCATTCGATTCCAAAGTCTGGACCCGCCTCTTTCCTCGTGCGCAGTGCTTCAATCTTGGACAGAATTATCGTCAAGAAGATCGCCATTTCCGAGGAGTCCTAGAGAGGATGCGAAGGGGATACCTCAGTAAACAAGATCATAAGCTATTGAAGACCTTCAAGAGAGAGCTGGAGATGGAAGAAGGATTGAAACCAGTCTACCTGTCTGTTACACCCTCCATCAAGGGATGAAGAGCTGATGATAGTCTGCCTGGGCGAAAGGATGTTGAAACGATCAATCTGAGGGAGCTTGGAACTTGTGTAGGACCCACCACGATGTACCTTGCTCAAGACACGCCTGGCGAAACGGCCGCCGGTGTTCGACTAGGCAGGGATGAGGCTACCAAGATGTTGAACCAGGAGACTCGATTTCCGGACAAGTTGGATTTGAGGGTTGGAGCTCAGGTTATGCTGATAATGGTATGTTCGTGTCTGTGACAATGCTGATCGTAGAACATGAAGGTCAGCCAGCTCTGCCTAGCCCCACGTAAAGCTAACAAGACCAGGAACCCTTCCTTGTGAATGGAACAACAGGTAAGCCCGCAAAATGACTTGGCTGATGATTAGGATGCGTTACGGGATATATGACCCGTGATGAGGCGCAAATTGCTGCTATCCCAGAGCCATCTATCACTGCCTTTTTCGATCCTCCAAGGAACGTCAAGTATCCGGTCGTCCGATTTGCCAAAATGCGATATTGCAAGCACACCCCACCTCCTGCTATGCTAGTCTCGGCAATGGAATTCGTCATCAGGACATCCAGAGATAAGAGGGTCGCCACTCGAAATCAAGTACCCATGATCCTTGCCTGGCAAGTTTTTTTCGATATATCATACATGGCCTGGAGGTGGGCTGATGAGTAGGGCTTTGACGATACATAAGGCACAAGGGCAGACGCTTGACAAAGTCAAGATCGATGTCAAGAAGTGTTCCTTCGCCGGTAATTAATACACCGAACCTGGACTCGGCGTGAGGCTGACCCATTAGGTCAAGCTTATACAGCCGTATCACGAGTGACCTCGAAAGAGGGTTTGCAGTTAGTGAACTACAGCCCAAATAGGTATGTGAAAGTCTTGCTCGCAATTCAGTCAGCTGCTGACGAATAGTGTGCACGTAGATAGGGTAGCTGAGCGATGGCTGAGAGATTTCGAGGGAGATGAGGATTATCAGGCCTATGTAGAAGAGCCAGAGGATTGATGCAGAATAAAGGTCGTTCTGCCAAGAGCAAGCATGCCGTCATCGCATTCCGCCGGAACTGCGAGGCACCAACAACCTGTGCAACTTCCATTCTTCTATTGATCTACTCTTCGACACTCATAACTCTCATCAACGATGTCATTAAGAGATCTAGCATGTTATACTCTTACTCTGAAACCTCATGAGCAAGATCCGAAAGTCACTGAACTTGTTTCTGTGGAGAATGGGAGGGAAGAACATCGATTCGCGAGGGTGAGGGAGGTTAGGGATGGCGAAGCCTATTCGTCCTCTATATACGGTATGTCCTTCGACTTCATTTATCTCTTCTGATCCAATTCTGGAAGCTACGGGAGGGAAGATTCGAAAATCAGGGGGGGAAGGGACTAATGATAGATGCTCTCACTGGCGCCAAGCTTGCTTCAGTAGGATTCATATCAGACAAACAAAAGAATAGGAGGTTACAACTTCATAACCCGGATGAAAGTGTCGGATTTGATAATACGAGTAAACTGTACGTCTACCCTCCGTAGTGAAATGAGCTGATGAAATAGGGGATTCGTAAGTTCATGGATCTATGAGGTAAGAAATGAGCTGATGTAGAAGGAATGGACATTCGTTTTTGAGGGGTATGTCCCGCTTTCCCTCCCAGTATCCATCCTCTGGCACCCTATCAACCGAAGTGATCGGATGGATGACTTGAAGCTCATAGAGCCGCGCTGATACTCAGGAATAAATATAGATGGACTAAAGAAGTTTATGGCAAAGATTATATCTGTTCACTTGATAGGAAACCTGATCCGAAAGTTGAAATCTGTCTGTATGTCCCCTCCCTCCTTGACATTTCTTGCTTCTCCGTTGCCCTCAGCTCATAACACCTCCTCGCCTCCGAGTCTCTGTAGTATGATCATCGAATGAGAACCAGCTAATGGGACAGGGCTAGAGATGCAGATTCGAAATCACCAGGAAGATTACAGATTCTTCATTACAATATTGATAGGTTTCCCGAGATTAAAGATCTTAGGGGATTGGAGACTTTGCTTGTTGCCAGGTGAGTATCTCTAGTCCGCCTCTTGGGGTTGAATCGATCACAGGCCTCATACCCAGAAAGCGAGGAATCGAGCTGATGCACAGCCTGATGTGTTTCGTCGATGCGGCCCAAGATCGTGCAAACCCATCTCCAACACCCTCGAGCGTACCAACGAAACAAGTCCCACATTCTCCTGTTGTAGTATCAGCACCACCCCCGAAAGTCATCACATCCGATGATTTCGAAGATGTAAGGAAGGCTACCCGACCCCCCTCATAGGACAGGAAGAGCTGATGAACAGGAATCAGACCCTAATGAAATTCTTGTAGGAACCAATACGGATGTTGGAGAGCATGTTGCTAGAGCTATTGGGTTGTTGGAAGTACGTCCCTCCATCTCCCGCCCCTACCCCACCTTGATTTTTGGCCGAGAACTGATGCCAGGACCCAAATATGTTATTCCTTGTTATCCGTACTAAAACCGCAGCAGCCAGTCAGAGAGCTTTGGAAGTATCTCTTGGAGTCACAAGGTGAGTCCCAAGTCACAGTACGCAGGATCCAACACTGATCAAGGTAGGTATAGGCATCGAGAGGGTCTTGGAGATTTACATCAATATGTGATCGAGGAAGATCCAGTCAGGGCCAAACCTGTAACGCAGCAACCTCAGAAAGGACCTAAAGTGATTAATCTTGATGATCGGTAAGCCTGTGTTCTATTCCAGCCTCGAAGATCGAGGAGATTCAGCAGAGGAGCTGATATTAGACCACCTTCTCTACCTGCCTCTAAACCGAAATGGACCGGACCACCCAATATAGCCATTTACCTCTCGTCAATCGAATTACCTGATTTGAAACCTAAACTCAAGCCTTCTAAAACACAGCCAGCACCAAATCCTGTTCCTGCACATGCTCATGCTGCTGCTCGACCCCCTGCACCCTCGGTCCAGAAGCCAAATACACTACAAGCTCGCCCTCCTGCTCCACCTCCGCCTTCGCGACCTGGGAATTTACCCACTCCTTCCCCTCCCGAGGGTTCTAGCGGAGAACATCGGAAATCTAGTTTTGGTAGACTTTTCGGAAGATAGACTAGACCCCATCATCACCTGACGAATACGACTGTAATGCCCTGTGTTTGGAGTGAAATGCAACGAGATAGACCAGTGAATGAATGAATGACATATACAAACTCCCCCCTGCTGCAGTACTAGGTATGCTACATGCGAAAAGAAATCAGAAAATCGACTTTTGACTTTTGACAATACCCTCTTTTCCCCCTTGCTGTAAAACAACTGCCTTTCTTCCATCCTTCACCTACTCCTTGTCCTCATCTTCCCCCTCGCCTTCACCCGCGATACCATCAAAAGCACCTTCAGTGAACAAACTCGTCAACCAGACTTTTGCCTGTTCGTAATCCTTCCTACATCCTTTAATCAATCCTTCAATCCTCTTTAATGCTTCTTCTTCTTTTAAATCGGTGTTTTCCTCTTCATCTCGAAGATGACCGTAGTGTTGCATTTTCTCACATGCGTCCTGAACTGCGACGATACCGAGTGCTGCGGATGATCCTTTGAGGAAATGACCTAGGGATGAGAGTTCTTCCAAGTTCTTTTCTTTCCTACTTTATCAGCTGAGCTATCAGCGAAGAGAGAAACAGACTTACAAGGCCTTTTCCATGGACGCAAATGTTGTTTCGGCTTGATCAAAGAATCCACCAACGATGCCTTCACTGAATGCCTCTTCATCATCACCTTCCTCGTCATCGTCCATATCGAGGATCTGGTTGAATACATCTAGGTTGATGAATGATGGACCTTTCTGTAGGTGTGGAGCGAGGTCCAACAAATGGAGATATGGTTTGAATTATAAGGAGTGGGTTTGAGATAGATTCATTCGTCGGTGGCAGAAGGGCGGTAGAGAAGAAGCATCGATCAGCGCGTTCCTGATGGATGACTAAGCAAAACGACGTACCCCGGACTCTGGGTCCAGCTGCTCAGCAGTGGTATCATTGTATAATCTCGGCATGTTGCCACTGAAGTATTATAGGATGATAAGTTGGAGTGTGTGAAAGCGAGGACAAAGGGCGTGGTCGCGATTAGGGGCGTTTCGGGGGGTGCGGTATCAAACAAGATTTTGTGTGATGACGGTGTGATACTCTGCTCTGTTGTACTGGTTGATGAGTGATCTGATACCAGATTGACTGAGATACCGAGTACAGTATACTGTAGGATGTATATAGTAGTGTGAATCTGTCTCAGGCTATGTAATACTTTGGTAGCTTTACACTGAGATACGCTTACCCTTATAGAATAGGTCAATATAGGCACGCTGATTCGATTCCAGTATAAAAGTGATGTCATATTAAAACGTAGATCATCACTGCGCGCCTATTTATTACTCTGTACTGAAGCTAGACGCGACTATCACTCAGTACAACTACTCGCACCTTAGGGCTGTATATCATCACAATACTCCATGGCCGCTCACTAAATCATCATGTCGGTCTTATCCTCTACCTTACCCACTCCTCTCGATACACGCCCATCATCCCCTCAAGTCATATCGCCTAGAGAAATCACAGATCCAAGCCAAATAACAGCACAATTATCCCTTCTCTCTCGAAAACAGCAAGATCTCTCTACAGCCCTCAATGCCCTCGTATCAGACAGAGCACAGATCGAATCTGCATTCTCGCGCCTCGAGAATTTATCACTCAAAGCATGGAGACTATCGAATGAGATCGATGGGACTGGGCCGAGGTTCCAGAATGGAATGCTGGGGTTGACGACCCGGGGATTAGGGCAGCAGAATGCTGATTTTGAGGAAATGGGAGTTGATGAGGGTTTAGTGGAGCGTGTAAGGAAGGTATGGGATACGAGTGAGAGGGTCGGTGGGAAAGTCAGGAGACTGGATGAAGAGGTCGGGAGGGTCAAGGAGGCTACTGATATAGTGACCGAGGTTCTTGAGCTCAAGGTAACTCGCTCACATGACCGGTAGTTACGGGATCTGGGCTGAATGATAGAATGCTCTGATCAGCTTGTCTTCAGCGATCGCAAAGGAGGATTGGGAGTCTGCCTCAAGGGCTTGTAAACGCGCAATGTCGGTCCGAGACCAGGTCATCGAGGGCAATTTCGCAGGTCACGTCGTAGTATGTCCTCTCTGTCTAATGATCAAATGTCCGCTGATCCCCAGCCCACACCACTATACCCTCAACCACCCGCTCAGCAACTTGCCGAGCTACGAGATATACTGCTCCATACCTTCCGGACCGAATTCGATGCAGCAGCAGAAAAGAAGGATCAAGCTGGAGTCAGCCGATTCTTCCGTCTCTGGCCAGGTATTGGAGCAGAGAAAGAGGGCTTGGAGGCATATGGTGATTTCGTCGTTGGACTGGTGAAAGCCAGAGGCAGTAGTGCCACTAAACGTGAGTCTATTAACATGTCATTTGATCCCGTTCGCTTACAGTCAGCCTCGTCACCAATTTATTACCTGAATCAACTAACATCCCTACTTGAATCTATTGCCCATATTATCGATCAACATCAACCTGTTGTTGATAAGTACTATGGAAAGGGAAGGACACGTACAGTCGTGGGACGACTGGTGGGTGAGAGTGATCGAGTCGTGAGGAATTTAGTAGAGGGATGGGAAGAGGATCGTCGTGTGGGCCGCTTGATCTCGGAGACGAAACAAACGCCATTCACCCTTCTTTCTCAACCTACCCTCTTACCTCCTTTATTCACATCACTACTCAACCCAGCCACTGGTCAGATGACATTATCGTCCTTGGCCTCATCGACTACTTCCGCCCTTCCTACTTCGTTATCATCCGCTGGGAACTTGTTACAGTCCTATACTAAAGGAGGACAAAGGGCTCCAGCACCTACTCCTTCCCCTGCGCCTGTGGAGGAGGAAGAGAAAGGGCCTGATTCAAGGGATGTCGATCGGGTTCTTGGCGAATTGGTCGCATTAGGAGGGAGATGGGCTTTGTTCAAGCGATTCGTATGGGGGAGGATTGCAGTAAGCTTGCATTTCCTAGACCAGACAAGACAATCAGAGCTGACGAATAGGACGACGAAGAAGAGACTGAACCAAGGGATCAAATCGTGCAGAACGGTGATACCCTTGAAGTCCGGCCTACTCCACCTTCCGGTGACATGTCGATGATAGACCAATCAGGTTCTCAGAGAGCAATAGAAAACCTTCTCAAAGTATATTACGAACCCCTCGAAATCTGGTTCCTACGAATCTCTATCGAAAAAGCCCACCGACTCGATTCACCTGAAACAACCTCCAAACCCCATTTATCATCCATATTGGACGATACTTTCTATCTCCTCAAACTAGTCATCAACCGTGTCCTATCTATTGGATCTATCTCAACGATAAGGTCCATGAGTGGTAGTATAGCCCAGGTGATAGAGAGGGATTATTTGGGTATCATCAGGAAGAAAATGGATGGGGTATATACTACTACCGGACAAGATCGTGCAGAGAGGGAAAGGAGGGAAAGGGACCAGAAAGCTGCTTTCATCGTATGTCCCCTGTATTCAAGCCGGGAAGAAAGCTGATGATAGATCTATCTGAATGACCTTGACGTTTCTGGCGATTACATCGAGAGGCTGATGGACGAAATATCATCAAACCTACCACAGGTGTTTATCGATAACGACATCCCAACTGTCCAAAACGAGTTATCTGCCTTGGCCAATATCTCACAAAAGTTTAGAACAGCCTCCAAGGTCAGTCTAGATAATTTATCCATTCGATCTGTGCTAAATGCCAGAACGGGCTTGATACATTATTCAATCAACTCACTAAACCCCGCTTACGATCACTATTGGATGATATATATCGGGATGTAAGCTATAATCTTGATGAGGATACTTTTGCAGAAGCAGAAGACCTCGATATTGTCAGAAAGAGATTTATAAGGGCATGGGAACAGTTGGTTGATGGGTACCGCGTATGCCCTTATCCTTTTCCTCTGCCGCCTTCATCCTTCCAGGAAGACATGTGCTGATATATAGGATACCTTGACTGATGCGAACTATCAGTCGTTCTTTGGTATGACTGTTGAATCGTTTGTCAGGCCTTGGGAGAAGTATGTAATGGGAATGAGGTTCTCGGAGGTATGTTCATATCCTTACTTCCTATACTTCGCCCACCCCTCTTCTCTCAATTTCAGCAGTAATGGCGATCAGCAACGTTGAAACGTGGCTAACAATCAGCTCGGAGCAATCCGGTACGAAAGAGATGTAAGGTCAATCGCAAATTACCTATCGACGCAAACAACCTTCGGAGGGGCAAGAGACAAATTCACGAGATTACAACAAATCAGTACCGTACTCAACCTTGACGCTGTAAGTCCTGTCCATCTGCTTTCTTCCCCCTTACTCTCTACCCCGGTCCTATCGGACCTATCTCAACAGGATGACCCTTAATTAGACACTTAAAGCCTATGCTTGCAGACAACCATTTTTACGTCTTCTTTCCTCTGATTCAACTATTCCTCTCCTTTTATAAAAATAATATGAGATGGGAATGAACTGATACACAGGACGAGGACGCCGATGAGTTTTGGTCGAATTCAGGTATTCCATGGAGGATTAGTAAGATTGAATATAATTCTATTCTCGAGCAGAGGCAGTAGGCCCTCTCATCTGGCGGGTATTTCATATTTCATAGAATACATACAACACAATTGCATTGTCATGACATACAACCTTGCACCTACAAGTCACATCACTGCAATGACTTTTCACGCCTGCGGCGCCTCCCAACGCCTAGCCAAATCTGACCAGAATCTAAATTCATCCCCCGTCACACGCCACTTGCCCGTCAATTCCCTTACTTGACCCATTGTCATTACCTCGCCCGAAGTGTGGCCAGTATCAAGCAAAGCACCAAGATGGTAGGAATGATGATAGAATCGCCTCAATATCAGTTGTCCTCTTCTCGCTTCCTCATCTCCTCCCTCCTCTCCCTCATGCTCTTCATTCCCAACTTCATCATCACGTGATAATAAAGATTCATCCTCTCCATCTAGACCTCTCCCATCGCCTTGACGACCATCACCTTGGAGTGAAATCCCAACCTGCCCTCGACCAACTGCATACTCGCAGACTCCAGCGCACATTGAATAAATCCTATCGAATATATCGTAAAAAGTAATCCACCAATCTGAAGTAGTTGTAGAGGTGGAAACGAGTTTATAAAGGGGGATATCGGGGAATGTATATCCCACTTGAATGGGTATTTGGGATGATGGGGAGGTCGTATGGATTATTGCTTGTCCTTGCGCTTGCGCCTCTGATTTGATTGATTCGGAGTCTGGGTCTGAATTTGGATCGGTTGGGAGTGGGTTACAAGATGAGAGATCTATCGAGAGATCGTAGAGTTTCGTGTGGGATAGTAAGATTTTATCGGAAGTACCTAATCGTCAGCTCGTTGTCCACATGAGGGACGAGCGGATATGATGACCAAGGAAAAGGGAATGAGAAGGAAGGAGAGAGCAGAGGGAAGAGACGCGAAGAAGGTAATAGGGAAACGTGAACGTACTAGCTACCCAAGCTTGTTTCCTCGCATGCAAAGCAGTCAAATCCATTAATCCAACCTGACCCAGCCATTCACTCGTACGACAGTCTACCCCGGAGGGAGCGAGCGAGAGAGCGGCGATACACCACCCAAATGCTGAGATTGGATGTAGTGGTGGGGTAGAGTATATTAGCTGTTCGCGTCAGTCAAATTGAGTCCTCATATACTTGTAAGAAAGATGATTATGAAGATAATGTGATTGAGAAGTGGACTTACGATCCTTTTACCAGTGATAGCCGCTTTGTAGACTACTCCAATTAAAGGTCCAAGTATCTCAACTAATCGAGGTAAGAATCTAATAGGATGTGAATCCTACTTATCAGCCAGCCCCTTTTCCCCTTCTACTTTAATTGGAGGGGACATACCGAGACCTCATCCCCTCTAGCCAAACTCATTAAACCCCTCTCCATCTCAAGCCTACTTTCATCACGACCGGCTCCATCCCTCCACGATATAGGTATTTCTTTCTCTTTACATCCATGATCTTCCCACAACTGATCTAGTATTCCCATGAGTCGAGATAGAGAGCCTGGTGGTTCTTTTACAGGGGGAGTGTTGTCGATGTAATCGAAAATATCGCTCAACCACGGTTTGAGCTCGAACATTTGGGATGATGCCTCTGGGTTTGCTGGCTATCAGCTCATTCACCTGAAATGTCTGTCCTCTCTCTTAGGACGTCCTTCGAGAGAGAGAAAAAGGCAGAACATCATGAGATTCATGAGTAGAAGAGAACGTACCAAGAACAACACCCAAACTAACCATCCTCCTCCCCCTCCCACCCTCATTCTCCCGACTCCTAAAAAGAGCAACCCCAGGCCAAGTCCCATCACCTTTCCCCTTTTCCTTCTTACCCTTTCCACCATTATCGGCGGTATCATCACCTAGTTCTCCTACAGGAGAAAAGTCGGAAGGACGGGATGTTCCATGTCTGAATCCAAATAGATCTTCTGAGATGAGATGTAAACCCGAGGGGAGGGTTGTATGTTCTATATTCCCTTTTCCCAATTCTGTCATTAGCGTTGCTCCTCCTTCTCATCTCAAACCAGCTTTCTAATACTCCCGAGTCCGAGAAGAAAGGATAAAAGACGTACTGGTCTCATTATTCGAGATGTAATAAAGTACAGTCTGGCCTTTTGTATCGTGGAAATAAGTTAAGAAGATCGCAGCTAATGGTGGGATTGGGTAGGTCGTACTCGAAGGTCGTGGTGTCACATTCTCCGACTTTAGCTTGGAGCTTTGCCCAGTGTTTGGGAGTGAGGAGCTCATCCCTCTTTTATGTTATTGTCGAGTACTTGAAGGAGCTCGAGTGATAGTGTGTACTAACAGGTTGAATTCTATCAACCGGTTGATTGATTCGTCGCGTCATTCATTTCTTGGCACGGCATCAACAGATACTACTATTAAGAGTCAAGCACATATCATCATATCTACATGCAAGTCATCACTACCACTACCACTATCACTACCACAAACACAATATACTGCTCCTAATCGAAATCTTAAGCGAAGTACTACTCCGTCAGCTTGACTTTGACACTCGGGAGATAGACTTACATGGTGCTCCTTTGCTTTTCGAGCTTGTACTTCGAGAATACCACTACAATGTCAGCTTCTCCTCGCCATTCTGTGTGAACGAGCTTACCCATGGAAATGTTCGTGTGTCAACTGTGTAGCATTTTGACGTAATGCCAACTGTCCATCAGCCCATATCTGACTGAAAAGGGGAAAACGTACCATACCAGCCTCAACACAGACTGCCTTCAACTGCGCACCATTCATTTCTTCCGTCGAACGAGCTAATTCTTCGAAACTGCAGGTCAGTATTGCGAATCGGAAGAGTGGACAGTGGACCTACTTGACACCCTTGTGGTTCAACTTCCTTGCGTGAATCTGCAAAATACCCTCTCGGGCACTCTCGTTAGGTAGTGGGAATTCAATCTTTCGATCCAGTCGACCGGATCGAAGTAGGGCAGGGTCGAGAATATCAATTCGGTTCGTAGCTGCGATGACCTACTCGTCAGCTCTCTGCCCACGATCCCTTGAGAGGGTATGAGCATACCTTGATCCTTGAATCTGACGAGAATCCATCGAGCTGATTCAACAACTCCAACATTGTCCTCTGAACCTCTCGATCTCCGGCTTTATCACTGTCGAATCGCTTTGTTCCAATAGCATCCAACTCATCGACAAAGATGATTGCGGGTGCTTTCTGCTTGGCGAGCTCGAATGCGTCTCGGACAAGCTTGGCTCCGTCTCCAATGTACATCTATATATCAGCTTTACCATGATGTAGATGGAGGGGCAGCTGACCTGGACAAGGGCGGGACCGGCGAGTTTGAGATAACATGCGCTTGTCTGGGCTGCACATGCTCGTGCTAGGAGGGTCTTTCCGGTTCCTGCAAGTCAGCTCAGCGTAACTCATGTTGGCGAGCTGACATACCTGGGGGACCATACATCAAACAACCCTTTGGTGGGGTGATACCAAGGGTCTTGAACCTATCAGCCTGCTGCATTGGAAGCACACTATCATCAGCTGTGTTCCAATACGGTAGAATGGAAAAAGCTCACATAGCCTCGACAAGCTCTTCAATCTGTTTGTCCAATCCACCAATATCCGTATATGTCTCTGTTGGCCTCTCGTCAACTTCCATCGCTTTCACTCGAGCGTCGTATTCTACCATCAGCTCAGGATCATCATAGTAAGCTCACCCTCTGGGAGTTTATCTAGGATAAGGTAAGAATCCTTGTTCACTCCGATCAAATCGCTTGGACGTAATTCCTCATGTGGGACTAGACCGATGATAGGTAGGAATACAGTCTAATCGTCAGCTTGACTCTTCTTAAAAATGATCTGAGCTGACCTGTCTTGTCGATGTCTTGATAACAGCACATTTCGTCTTCTTTGCATTATGTTCATTATGGACCGCTCCTTCCTGAACCTCCTCATCCACATCCAATAACTATCATCAGTCCCACCCACTCTAGCACGGTTGACTCACCTCGACAACCTTGGAGACGAGATAAGGCAAGACTTTATTCTGCTTGATCTTTGTAGCATTATCCGCAATTCTCTCCATCATACTTGATCTATCGTGGGATAATCGTACACTCTCTTGTCTCATCATTTTGATTTCATTATCAATCATCCTAGCTTGAATCTTGATCTCTGCTTCACTCAACTATACATCAGCTTGCTTTCTACATTATCATGTAGATAAAATGATCTACCTCCTTAACGTGATCAGGGATATCTTCTAGCGTATCCTCGATCGTCTCTGGTTTAGGAGCTTCCTCCATCTTTACATCTCCTTCAGGAACAGTCTCGCCAGTAGAGGAAGAAGCGGAAGAAGATGCGTCTGCCGGTTTAACATCACCACTGCCAGTAGGTGGATCTTGAGGTGGGTCAGATGCTGGTGCTGACATTGTATACGAGTGTAAATGAGGAGTAGTTGAGATATAGAGAGAGTGATTCGCGACTTGTCAGCGCTCAACCATAGGTATCTAGCACGTGGTATTTGATTCCGTCGTGACGCAATGAGTGAATGAATCAGCTGTGTCGTCTGATATCGATATCTGGTAACGACAGTGAGATAAGGTGGGCAACAACAACATAGCATAAGATTCGGGGAGAACAGATCCATTGGATAGCGAAGACAACAATGAAATTCTCGACTCGAAATGCATTCTACCTCCGAGCCTCAAATTACCGGGTAATCCCATTATTCCTCTACCTCGACGAAAGACATGTAAGCTGACTCCTTCCTCGCCTTGATTCAGGCATCAGCTGATAAAGCAGGTAGACTGGATGACTGATAAGGTTCTACAACTAGTCATTGGGGAGCTACAATCAAAGTATGTCATACCTCCACATTCAGGATGAGGCTGATAGTAGGATGCGCGGCTTACTGTCGAATGCGAGGTTTGAGAAGAAACATAAAGTATACGCAGAGCGAGGAGGTATGTATCCACACATAGCATGTGATTGAACGAGGCTGACATCAAGAGGGGTACCAATATTGTTATTTCCTCCGATCAACAACAAGAACGGAAGTCGTTCTCCTAAAAGTATGTCCCCTCTCCGAATACCACTGATAAGTAGGAAAAAGAATTCTCATTAAGAGCTCCAACACCTCCATCAGCCATCGAACCATCTACGACACCTAGTAAGAGAAAACGAGTCCCGAGCGCTGGGTCCAGATCTAGGACTCGTTCTGTATCTGTCGCCGAGAGGAGTGTTTCGCCCGAATTGGTGGATATGGATGAGGATGTTAAACCGGATATCTCGAATCTTGGATCTACTTCTCGTGCAGCAGAGGAAGAAGGGGATGATGAGATGAGAGTCAAGGATTTCAAGCCTTCAGTCGATGTTACTTTCAAAGGTAATTCCTACACTAACAATTAAGATTATTGACACTGATGTACAGGATTCGGTACTTCCTCCCTCCAGCTTGTCCTTATTATCGAACCATACCCCGCCCTCCCTCCTGAACAGTACGCCCCACCCTCATCCCGATTAAGTACGAGATCAGCTTCAATTCAAGCATCATACTCCCGGTCCCGATCCAAGCTCTACTCAGGTTCTCGAGCAGGTATGGAACCCGATGCAGCACGTACCTCTACCTCTCAATCAGTTGGATTGCCCGATACGAATCGAAGTTCCTCCCGTGTCCAAGCACCCAATATGCGAAATGCTTCTCGATCCATATCAACCACACCTGCTCCTGGGCAGTCTAGAAAGGGTGGATCAGTGACTCCATTCCGATATCAGTCCACAACACCATTCGGCTCAGAGGGGGGAAGGAGAGGGACACCATTATTCATACCGAGCAACACTCCATTTGGGGATGATGAAGAAGACGAAGAAGCCCATGAAGCATATACAGAAGCATTACGAGAAGGTAGACTTCGATTACCTTCCGTATCAAATCCCGATGGGGAAGGGGAAGAAGAGAGGGGAGTGAGGAGAAGAAGGTATTCTGAAGATGAAGATGGGAATGTGGATGATGTACCTGATGGAATGATGAGGATTGGAGAGCGATTGGTGAGGTCTAGTGAGATTGAGGAAGGGGTCAATAGGGTCCAGGGCGGTTGGGAAGAGAGAGCAGATGGAGAGGAAAGTGCAGTCATGGGTCGGGAGGACCCTGATGAGTAAAGTAAGAGACGGCAGTTGAGATGCATTGACATCTTCTATATATCTCAAGCTTGTCGGTAGCAATTTTGCAACGGCGCAACTCAGAGTCTTTCCACAATGTATGATTTAAAGGTGGGGAAGATGAGCGTAAAATCAAAAATGATTTATATGACTGATAAAGTACGTTTTATGACTGATTGAGTACCGTTTATGACACATATAGCACTTTACAAGTCAATGCAACGGGATCAGGATTGAATGAGGCCATAACGCCGAGAATGACTGCCTCCATTCACTCTTGGCATACAACCGCTCACTGCATGACTGTATCCACCGAGGCAGTGGACGGACTCTTGCGATCAGACTCGAAGTTAATTCACTATAGCACAGATGCATATTATGCAATCATAACCCTACTTCTACTAATCTTATACCTAATCGACCCTATTACAGTCAGCACAATTCTCACGTCAATCAATGAAATAAACTCACTCCTCCATGGAACCAGTAGCAACCTCCTCGACAGGAGCAGCAGACTCGGTGGAGGCAGCGGGAGCAGCCTCAGGCTCGGAGTCGATGGAAAGACCAAGTGAGATCATCCTGTTGATTCGGCTAGCGAAGTCTTGGGGTGCGGTCAAAGTGAAACCGGAAGTAAGGAGGGCAGTCTCGAATAGTAGGTAAGTGAGATCCTTGACTGTCTTGTCGGTCTTGTCTTCTGCGATTCGGGACTTGAGCTCCTTGATGATTGGGTGAGATGGGTTGAGCTCCATAGTCTTCTTGGAAGCCATGTATGATGACACTATTTATTAGTATTTTATATAATGATGGAAATGTGAGAGACTTACTGGAAGAATCTCGGAGAGCCTGGGCCTTCATGATTCGCTCCATGTTGGAAGACCAACCGAATTGACCGGTAACGAGAACACAAGGGGACTCGGTGATTCGGTTGGAAACAACAACCTTCTCGACCTTCTCGCCAAGGTTCTCCTTGATGGCGGCACAAAGGTCCTCGTAGTCCTTGACATCCCTGTTCATTAGTCCCACTCTTGCCAAATAAAACATAAAAGGGCTCACTTCTCCCTTGCCTCCTTCTCCTCGGGGGTCTCTTCGAGGTCAAGTCCCTCCTTGGAGACGGAAACCAAAGTCTTTCCGTCAAACTCCTTGAGCTGAGTAACGGCGTACTCGTCAATGGGGTCGACCAAAAGTAGGACCTCGAAGCCCTTCTTCTTGAGAACCTCAAGGAATGGAGAGTCCTTGACGGCCTCTAGGGATTCACCAGTAAGGTAGTAGATGGACTTCTGGACCTCGGGCATTCGGGTAATGTAATCCTTGAATGAGGTCAATTCCTCAACAGACTTGGTAGAGTGGAATCGTAGGAATTCGGCAATCTTGGTTCGGTTGTTGGAGTCCTCGTGGATACCGAGCTTCAAGTTCTTGGAGAAGGCAGTGTAGAATTTGTCGTAGTTCTCCTTGTCCTCGGCAATCTCGGAAATGACATCGAGAGCCTTCTTGACCAAGTTCTTTCGGATGACCTTCAAGATCTTGTTCTGTTGTAGGGTCTCTCGGGAGATGTTGAGGGGTAGATCCTCGGACTGATTATTAGCTCATGACATGATAACGCTAGCAAGTGTACTTACGTCAACGACACCGACAACAAAGTTGAGGTACTCGGGCATCAACTCCTCGTTGTCCTCGGTAATGAAAACCCTTCGAACGTAAAGCTTGATGTTGTGCCTCTTCTTCTTTTGCTCGAACAAATCGAATGGAGCTCGCTTGGGAATGTAGAGCATAGCCTTGAATTCAAGCTGACCTTCAACAGAGAAGTGCTTGACGGCAAGGTGGTCCTCCCAGTCGTTGGAGATCGACTTGTAGAATGAAGAGTACTCCTCGGGGGTGACATCGGAGGGGTTCCTGCCAGTTAGCTCAAATCAATCAATTGGTAACGTCAGCTTACCTGGTCCAGATTGGCTTTTGCTTGTTGAGCTCCTCGTTCTCGGTAGTGGTCTCCTTGACCTTCTTGGTCTTCTTGGTCTTCTTGTTGTCCTCATCCTCGACCTCCTCAATCTTGTTGTCTCCCTCCTTGACCTCCTCGTCATCCTCGACCTCCTTCTCAGTCTCCTTGGTGACAACGAGCTGGATGGGGTAGGAGATGAACTCGGACTATACGTCAGTTGCATTCTCTCCGCGACAAATGGGAAGAGTCAACTTACGTGCTTCTTGACAATCTCCTTGATCCTCTTCTCCTCGAGGTACTCCTTCAAGTCGTCCTTCATGAAGAGCTTCATGGAGGTACCTCGTCCGAGACGGGGGCCCTCAGTGTCCTCGGTAATGGTGAAAGTTCCACCGGCAGCAGACTCCCAGATGTACTGTTCGTCGTCGTTGTGCTTGGTGGTGACCTGTACCTTCTCGGCAACGAGGTAGGAAGAGTAGAAACCAACACCGAATTGACCTATACGTTAGCTTATCCTCGATAGAGAGTGAATAGCTTACCAATCATGGAAATATCAGCACCGGAAGACAAAGCCTCCATGAAAGCCTTTGTACCAGACTTGGCGATCGTACCGAGGTTGTTGACCAAATCAGCCTTGGTCATACCAACACCGGTATCTCGGATAGTCAAAGTACCCTCCTCCTTGTTGGGGGTGATCCTGACAAACAACTCCTTCTCAGTGTCGAGAGCGGAAGAATCGGTCAAGGCCTGGTATCGGATCTTGTCGAGAGCATCGGAAGAGTTGGAGATTAATTCTCGAAGGAAAATCTCCTTGTTGGAGTAGAAAGTGTTGATGATAAGATCGAGAAGTTGGGAGATCTCGGCCTGGTTGTTAGTCATGTCCTAGAGCACATTGAAGGAGTGGGGTCATCTCGAAGACGATTCATCTCTCAAAGTAGAGAAGGTGGAGATTATCTCGAGAAGGTGCACATACCTGGAAGCCAAAGGTCTCAGTGTTTCCAGCAGTAGTGGACATTTTAATTTATATCTACACAATCAGCTATCATCCATGAACCTTGCAGGTTACTCACAGTTTGGTGTACAGGTAAATAGATGGGGGTCGCTGATACACGATTAATGAAGTGAGAGAAAGGAAAGTGGGTGAGCTTGGAGCAATGGATTAATTTCCATTTTGCCGCGTGCTCTGGAACCTTCCACTAGAATCGAATAGAGCGTGGGAAAGTAAGCTATATGGTTATGTCTGGGTGGGGTGTAGGTGCTGGATGGCTCTGGCAAAATCATCAATGCATACAGAGACAGCGCGCAATTGGTCTCCGCCAGGGTATCGCAGACCCCAAGAACACTTATCTATGTAGTGAGGCTGAGTACATGCTCCTTTGCCGGTTTGAAATTCGGCGGAAAGACAAATGTATAGTAGAGCAAGAACGCTTTGCAAGAGACAGGCCCCTTGGGACCATCGACCTGTCATGCATGCTTCTCTGTTCCTGACATGCCCCACTACCCAAGTTACACCCAATGCCACGCAACACCTGCATCCCTTTGATGCCAACAAGGTGCACGTTCAATGATCGGAATCAAAGTAGAGAGTATTCAATCCCCTTTAGATCCCTTTACCTTTTCGGGCGCATCCGCTTAACACGTAGCGACACCTGGATTCTCTTTTCATCACTAATCATACATCACACTCAGTTATACTCTGCACTACTTCTTATCACTACCTCGTAGACTACTATCTATATCGACAATAGAGCCAACGAGCTCATATTCCCAAGATCACGTCTCTAGCTTTTATACACCTTTCACAATCCCCTTTTCCTGGTAGTCCAGGTTATTCAGATCGAAATAAAAGATCCTGTATGTTTCTTCTTGACTGTAACATTGTATGAGCTTACCTATTGTCCCCTGCTCCCTCTGTAATCGATCTCTACTTTCACGTCTTCCCTCGCTCAATTTCTACCCTAGACATCCAGCGAGTTCATGCCGCCTTCTACCCAAAGTCATCGGAATCCCATCTCAAAGAATCAAATACATCAGAGTATCTTCTAGTAGTGAGTATCATTCCAAGTGACTGGCGTCAAGCTGATGGTAGACCTAACATTAACATAATCTATCAAAATGGCGACCGTCAACGTTATCCGAAGCAACCCCGACAAGTTCTACGTGAGCTCGCGCATCCTGGGATATGTATGGAGCTGATGTATAGAGGTACAAAATGCCCGTCATGATCACCAAGATTGAAGGTCGAGGAAATGGAATCAAGACTGTTCTTCCTAACGTCGAAGATGTTTCTCGAGCTCTCGCCAGGCCTCCTACCTGTTAGTATTGTCTACATTAAAAGGGTGGCGGTGCTGACTACAGACCCAACCAAATTCTTCGGTTGCGAGCTCGGAGCACAGACTTCCATGGCCGATGATCGATATATCGTCAACGGAGCTCATACCCAGGAACGACTCCTCGAATTGCTCGACTCATTCATCGTCAAATACGTTCTCTGTGGAGCTTGCGACAACCCCGAGACCGAATTCGTATTCTCTGGAAAAGGTCGAAATGAAGTCATTCACAAAGACTGTAAAGCATGTGGAAGACAGACCAATATCGATATGCGACACAAGTTGACTACCTACATTCTCAAGAACCCTCCACCCAAGAAAGGAAAAGGTGGAAAAGGAATGACTGCCCAAGCCAACGCGGGTGGACCTATGGTCTATGATGCCGAGGAAGGAGATGGATCCCCAGAAGTACCCGATATGGGCGTACCAACTTCTGGAACCGATATCGATGCCGCTCTCGGAAGGATGGGTGATCCAATCTTGGACCAACCTGATGCCGTTGAGGAATTGTCCAAGAAACTCGAATCTGCTCAAGTCGACGATGATGATGAGGATGGAGGAGATTCGCCTTACGCCGTATTGGGAGCTTGGTTGGAGGAACACAAGGACGCTACCAACGAAGAAATCAATGCTCAGATCCAAGAACTAGGTTTGACCGGTAAACACAAGGCTCTCCTCGAGATCGGTGAACACCTTTTCACCCCCGAGAGCGTCGGTCCAGAGATGGAAAAGAGGGTATCTCTCCTTGAACCAGTCAGTCCCCACCCTTCCCTCTCTAACACTCGAGCTAACAACCAGTTGTGCACTGGTGAGAAACACAAGAAATCCCTTCTTGGGGGTATCGAGCGACTCCTCGGAAACTGCTCCAATTCCGAAGAAGTCCTAGCTGCCGGAGCTACCTCGAAAGCATTGATGGTTCTCTACCAAGCCGACATCATCGATGAAGAACTCGCTATCCAATGGGGTACCCATGTGAGCAAGAAATACGTCGAGAAGGATGTCTCGAAGAAGGTCAGGAAGAGCGCCGAGGCCTTCGTTGCTGTATGTTCCATTCTTTGTTCGATCTGAAAGCAATAGGAAGAAAAGCTGATGAGTAGTGGCTCCAGACTGCCGAGGATGAGAGTGATGAGGAGTAGTTTCCCGATTTCAGTATGCTATTTTGTGGCCGTTCTATTCTCAATGATATGTATCACTTCTCATTCCATCATCATCTTGATTCGATACAAGAGGTTCTAGATACTACTCTACTCAACATACATATAGATCTATCACGAAGCCAAATATTACAAGATACACAAACGATAAAATACACTCTACACTAATCCAGATACACATCTGCCTTACCCCTCTGTACCATAAACCTATTCATCAGCGTATTCTCACAAGCGGCCAGACGCAGTTTTAGGAAAGAAGAGGGAAACGGGACGTACCTTCTTGGATCCGGTTTAGCCTGATGAGGATACTTGGGTAATCCGTATTGACTCGTCATACCACCTCTATTAGCTCCATCCATAAAAGTCATTGCGCTTCCAGCAACACTTCCACCATCGTCATATCCCATTCCTCCATCCATTCCTCCAACCATCCCACCCATTCCTCCTATACCCATACCTCCCGACATAGAAGGAGGAGCCAACCCCCCACCTCCTCCGTACCCAGCTAAAGATCCTGGTGATGGGTACCCACCTCCCCCACCGCCTGGCGGAGCTAAACCCCCTCCTCCATATCCAGCGAGTGAACCTGGAGAAGGAGCATATTGCATCGATCTAGCCCTCGGCCTGGGGTCCCTTCCTGATAATGAAAGATTACCAATGTCAGGCATCTGATGAGGTACCTGAAGACTCTGTGAGGGCGAATGTCCTCGGAATGGAAGTGGAGGAGGGACGTGAGAGTGTGATCGTGGTCTGTGGTGTTTATGTGATTCCTCCCTATGATGATGATCGTTTTCATCGTCGTGTTCATCTGGATAAGCTTCGGTTCGATGTCTCGGTTTCCTATTTCCCCTAGTCGATGAGTTCTCTCGATCGTATTTCGGTCGTCCCTCTCGACCACGATGAGAATGTCTTCCTTCATCATCACTTGCATACCCCTGCCCCTGTCCAGCTTGAGATCGAGATTTATGGGCAGGATCGAAAGAAGCTGAATGATGCCTATACCTCTTCTCCTGACCTTCATGTAAAGTCCTCAAATCCCTATCATTCTCAATAGCAAGAGGGCCAGTGATAGGTTTATAGGGTGATGGGCTACTTTCCGCCCCTAAGCCCGATATCTTTCTCCCTTTCTGCTCAGCATGTAGATTCTGTGACCTGGGTGAAAGTGGTGATCTACCCACATGACTCCCACTTCCTCCCAAGTCTCTATCTCGAGCAAGAGGAGAAGGGGAGGAAGGGGAATGACCGTGTAAACCGGGAGATCCTTTTGGCGTATGATGATGATGGTGGTGATGATGATGATGGACTACCTTTGAGTTTGTGGTGAGATCAGATAAGCTTGATCCGGAATGACTTCTGGTACCCTTAGGTCGACCTGGTCGGGCGTAATAAGATGCATCAGACCCTGTTTCCCACTCATCAACAGACGATGCGGGGGTATGTCGATTCTTGTGTTTAGGTTTGGGAGGTTCATCGTGATCACGATGTCGAGGGTCTATAGGAGCATGTCGATGAGATCCAGGAGCGATAGTTGATTCCCCAATAGGTGGAGCCAGAGCACTAGCCCGCCTAGGAGCCGGGAAAGTGGAGTATGACGATGAAGTAGGTGCGTAACCTGCTTGTTGGTTATAAGAGGAAGGAGCTTGTTGTTGAGTGTATGAAGAAGATGCGTAAGGGGCTTGTTGGTTGAAAGCATCGTATGTATATTGTGGCCGATGTGCTCCATACGTATGGGCGCCTTGACCAGAGTATTCGGATCTTGCTGAAGGTGCGCCCAACTCCAAGCCAAGTGTAGTAGCTCGAATACCAGGGGCTGTATATCCAGCATCGGGAAGTGCGGGGATTGCATTATGTGGTCCTATTTATCAGCCTTCATAAGTCCAACATATCAGTTTGGAATAGGGGCATACCAGCTTGACCACCTGGAGAAGGAGGAATCAAAACACTTGCAGCAGCAGCAACAGGTCCGGGACCATACATGCTTCCCCCTCCCATTCCGCCATTCCCAGGTCCCGGGACATCAGGTTCTCGAATGAATTTAGGATTATAAGGGAGTTGTTGCTCCACGAATGGGATTGGGGTTACTATCATCAGTGAAAGTACGTGTTGACTTCCCTTGAGATCGCTTACCTTCACAAGGCATCTCGTCGTACTGAGTATTGTTATAAGAGTTTTCGAAATGCAATAATCGCCGCTTGAATCTTCAATGTAGAAATACACTTGGCGTCGTCAGAAGATCCAACTCCACCCAAGGTCGAACGATTAATGTCTACTACGTAACCCGTTCCGTTCCGGTCAAGACGGATAAGAACAAAGGTTGACCAGCTTCAAGGTATTGTGTTTAAGTAGGTAAGATGTGAGAAGAGACAGAGACAGAGGAGGTGGCGAGGGGTACTTGTACTGCGCATGAGGGGGGAGGTGAGATTTTCCAAAGGACAAAGGAAAGTTAGGGGTTAGATTGGGGATGGGATCCTTTGTCCTTCTTCTTTTTACTTGGCTTGACTTTCCTTTACTCTTTTAATTTCCTGGCTGTGATGATGTCTGCGTCGGCCCCGAATTGCGACAGTTGTGAGTTGGGCGTTTGAGTGTAGCTTGAACCGGGAGCGATTGCGATTGGAAAGTCATATGAGAGAATGAAAAGCTGAGATTGCAATATGGTACAACCGCGGCTAGATTACCGAATCACGGGCGTAGATGCTAATCTACATACAGTGTGATGTACAAGGTTGTTGCACCAGGCATTTTACAAGATATCGCTACAAATAGGCCTACAGCAAGAGAACGGAGACTGATACAAGCTACTGGAGTTCACAAAATATACACCTCACTCCCAAACGACATCAATATACTTCGTCCTGCCCAACACGATCTCCTTCATCCACCGACTCCTCTGCAGTTTCGCAGAGATACCACCGTCTTCAGCCTTCTCGTCAAAACCGATAGATGCTTCCACTGGTCTTAGACCTAGTTTGCGGAGGGACGGGAGTTGACGTTCGGGAGGATGAAGGAGTGGTGCGAGGGCGTTCATTGACATGTATTTCGAGTGAGAGAGGTCGAGTGTCTGACGTTAGCTCGAGTCCAGTCTTGGCCAATCTTTGCACCCGCCCCGCCCTGCTACGATCGCGCGACCGCGCGATATCGAGAGACTAGAGAATGGCGGACTCACATTCAAGAGTATCAGACGTTTCCCTAGCAATCCCAACATTCGAGTGAACTCTCCCTCACTGGTACACCTAACTCCAACCAAACCCAATTCTTTCAATCCCCTAGGTAGCGCATCTACCAATTTCTCAACCTGCGGGATAATCGAATAAGCAAGATCGAGAGAAGTCAACGCGACGGTGGGAAGTGGGTTGATTGATTTCAAAAGTCGGTAAGGATCGGGATGAAGGGTGATTCCAAGATGATGAATCCTCTCTGTTAATGGTCCTGTATCCCAATCATCTTCCTCGCTCAAACTCCTCACATGAGGTTGATGGTCGGTATCAGGAGGAGAGAGAATAGCTTTGACCGATCTATCGGATAAGCGGGGAGTAGGGTGCGAAGAATGATTTGCCAGTATTCCCATTTTGAACTTTTCGTCATATCCTCGAACATCATTACGATAGAATTGCCCATATGTAGTCGTAGTCCCATCCTCATCGATCCAGTATACATCCGGACAATCGAGATATTGGATAACAGATCGATAGATATAATCAGATAATGACTGTACACCTTGAACTGGTGATGGATTGATCCTCCCCTCTCCAAGAAGGGAAGTAGCGTTGATCAGATCATCCCTAGTGACCACTTGTGCCTCGACTACAGGCTCTATGACTGAAGCAGTCGATTTCGGAGGAGTTCGCCAAGAAGGAGGAGCAGATGGACCAGCCGCTCGCCGACGTGGTTGAATCGAGGTAGTATTGGTATTGATAATATCATAGTCGGGCCAAGCGGCCCGTAATGGCATGCAAGACGTATCGACATTCCAATCCACTCTTCTCAATCCCGTTCCTGTACCCCGCGCAGCCTCCGCCCTAGATCTAGCCAAGCGCTCATTCACGCTCAAGCCGTCTGTTGTGTCGTGGTGATCATGATCGTGCCCTACTTCTTGGTTCAAAACTACCGAACTAGGAGTCGCGACATAATTCTTGAAAGAAGGCTTGAAGTTCTTGGGCATCACCCTTTGGTGGATAGATGTGGTACAGGTGACAGTCGATGGTAGGAGAGGGTATCACAGGAACGCAAAGATATCGGAGTAGGTGTACAGGGGAAAAGGATAGGATGAGTTGAATGAAGAGTAGGTAGGTGATGACAGATCAACGGTCAAATATGACCTGCACTCGTCAATCCGGTTAATCCGGAAGTGGATTGATGATCGCGGTCGTACAGGACATATGCATAATTTTTGATGATTGTAATTCGTGAAATACTATTCTAATCGACCAGCGACTAGATACAGTAAGAAAATGTAATGCGACATCTAATCTAGTTGAAACTTGAAGCTTTAAAACTGTCCACGCCTATTGACAGGAGCAGAAGTCATTTCGATATTCTCCCCAGGGACAGGTGCTCGAGGGTACCGAGCTCGTACTCCACCATTAGGGACTGAGATGGGGACTTGTGGACCATCATCTCGTAATGTTCCCCTGGCAGAGTGGCCGGGGAGGTCGATTGGCGTCATGATTCCTGGTGTACCCGGTCTGGACATGGTTGCGGAGGTTTGCATTTCGTCGGCTTCGCCCCAGATGTCTGACAGTCAGCTTACATCACACAGCGAGTAGAGAACGTACCCTGGGCAGTATCGGTGACGACATTTCGACTATCCATCAATCCGTTGGCGGTCGTGGCAGCAGCGAAAGTAGGAGGTGGGCTCTGAGATGGTGCAGTAGCAGCAGTCTCCTCGGCAGCGACGACTTCCTCGTATGGCACCACTGCCAATCAGCGTCAGACCCCTTTCAAAGCGGCGAAAGACCTACATGTGTACTTGACGGGATCAGCAGGGGCAGGAGCAGGGTCTCCAGCTCCGGCAGGTCCCCAGATCTTGAGATCGGCAAGACTGTCGTCAGCCCCCTTCCTCTGTTTACAATGCAAGCAAATATGATGACTCACGTAAGTTTCAAAGCACAGATCCACTTGTTCCTCCTCTGAACCTTTAATGCGCCCTGTTGCCAATTGGATTTATATCGGATATCAGCAGACAAGACCATCTTGCTTTGTCCCGGGATATCGTCGACGACAACGTCGAAAACGGGCTGGAAGTCTCTGGCGTTTGCTTTACAGAAAGCAAGCATTCGGCCTCGTAGTGTTTGGAGCGATTCGAAAGAGGTGTCAAATGCGACTTCGAACCTTATCATCAGCATGTCTTCTTTATGCCGAATGGGGGGACCTACGAAAAGGATTCAGAGGTAGCACCAGATCGACGGACTGGATGTTAGTGCAACTCAAAGAAGAAATCGGGAATGCGCACTGTTCTCGATGACCTTGGTAGCAAGGATATTATGTCCAATCCAAACAAATTTCCCATCCGTTCGCTTAAAGTTGGTCGACAATAAAGCCATCTTGGCGACAGTATATGATTTGGCATCGATATCAACCCTATCTCCAACATCGTAAGGGTGCTTGACGAAGAGGAAGATGCAAGCGAGTAAGATTTCTTGCATCGTAGGTCCAATAAGCCAGGCGAGACCGAGGATGAATGTTCCGGCTGAAGTCACCAGGGCAGTGATTTTGGTGGTCTGATCTTAGCTCATCTCGATAACAATCAAGGAAGACGTACGATAGCAGCAGCGAGAATCAAGAGGGCAATAACAAATACGATACCCAAAAAGATATCGTCTAATCTCCTGACGGCTCCATCGAGATCACGCATAGAAGCCTCGAGACTGAGTCTCTCCCGGTGAATGCCCAGGATGGCAGCTTCAATCTCGTCTCGTGTGGCATCGCCATTCCCATCCTTGTCGAGAACTTCGAAAGCCATTTGAGCAGTCTCGAGATCGGGGAAGCTGACGTTCAGCTAAGACCAGGCTAGAGCACAACAACTTACAATCGGGCAACATCGATCAACTTGATGTGATCGACACCTGGCTGTCGGTAGGAATAGTAAATTCTTCGTGCGAGCGCTTTGGACTTGTTCGCAGAATTCAGGGCGGCAGTGACCTTGTTCTGGGGCGAGTTGGTCTGCAAGACACTCTGGCCCGCCATTTCAGAAGCGACGTTTCCGAGGGCACTGATTGTCAGCTTGGTAGACGGTCGACAATAACCAGCTTACGTGGTAGTAGTAGCCGCTGCTGATCGGAGACCCTTCAAGGCTTTCCTGATAGCGACCTTGGGTAATTTGGCGCCCCGGGTCTTGGACGAAGCAGAGTCGACAAAAGTATCGCTTCGACCTGGGATGTCGTGCGAGTTGATGTACAGCGTGACCAAAGTTTTCAAATTGAATTTCTGTTCCTTCAATCTATCCTCATACGAATCCTGGTGGAATTGGAATGCGATAAGCTGAACGACCAATTTCTCCGCCGTGAGGACAATTGTACAGATAAACAAGGCGAACAAGATATTGGCGATGGTCGTCAAATTGTTTCGGGCGACGGCTTTTTGATCACCTTCGTATCGACCAATGATCAACGGTTGAAACGCGATCCAGGATGCAAGCATCCACACGACCAATTTACAGTATCGACCGAGGTTCCTAACAACATCTTCGTATTTCTTGGCGGAGGGAATGATGGAACCGATAGTGTTTCGCCAAAAGTGGGGAAGGATCATGAATACTGCGGTGGATGCCCAGAATCCGCACCATAGGACAGTGAGCCAGATTGACCACCATAGCTGCATATCAGTATATGCTGCTACTGGAGGGGGCAGGTGCGTACTAGTTTCGTACCCCAGATATGAGTGTCCGGGAAAGCGGTAAGGCCGAGGATACCGGGAATCCACAGCAGTGCGGTGACGGGAATTATATAGAGAGCCCATCGGAAGACGATACTCTTATTCAAAGCCCAGTAATAGAGTTTACTGATCTAGACCATCAGCTCACGTGAAACGATGAACGATCACTACTGACCTTGTTGGTCCCAACATCTCCTTCCGCGAATTTCAAGTTTGTGACACTAGCCTGAGCGGGGTTGTACTCTTCCCATTCCGCTCTTTCGCCCAATAAATCCCAACTTCCAACCCTATGCGGGCCTCTTGGCCTTTTTGGTGTATTGGTCCCAGATGAAGGTTTCTCATTGTTCTGGTCGAAAGTCTCCGACTTGCTTGAAGTGGGTAGGAACGACCACCTTTTCTTTGAATTCGTAGAACCTTGAGGAGTATTCGCGCCCGAGTTCATAGGTGGCAGGACATCATTTCCGTATCCTGGGTTAGGAGAGAGATGTTCTCTCGACGTAGCGTGGTCGTTCAGCGGGATCGTCGCGTAGTTCTGTTCTTGAACCATGTAGGGCGATGGAGGGTAGTGGACTCGGTGTTGGTCCGTGGTAGGTGCAGGGGGTGGTGGGGTTACGTATGTCTGAGGTCCGGTATTGTCAGAGTGTGGAAATGGGTATCCAGCTTTTGGATTAGCTGTTTTACAATACAAAAAGTTAGAAATGTAGTAGGTGCGTACCAGTTGGCTGAACAGGTCCTTCATCGTGTAGCATATGGTTACCCACGTCATATCCATCATCTCTTTCGTAAGTCGTGTCGACAGACTGTTCCCTAAAAAAAAAGTCAGCCCCCTTCTTTCACATGGCGCAGTGGAACGGGAATAGAAGTCACGAGACCCCAGATCCTAGATTTCCACTTTTTCTACTATGCCGCAGCACAGCTCCGCTCAGATGACGTCGACGCGACTTTGAAGTGAATGGATATGGAGGGGCTTACCTCATGTGGCTCTGTCCAGCGGTGCCGAGGTAGTCTGGAGTATAATGATGATCGTCGTGACCTCGGATCTGGGCAGGCTACTGGTTAGTCTAGTGTCGGTGGAGGAGTGAAAGACATACAGCCTGGTCATGCTTTCTGACCTTGTCTTCGGCCATGTTGAGTTTTGTTCGTATTAAGGTGATGTACAATTGAGAGCGTGTATGATACGAGAAAGAGAGAGATAGGTGTGTACAAAGGTAGATTGAAAGTGTAGTCTACACTGTGCTCTTTAGCAGCGTGTTGTTGAAACTAGTTGAATCCAAGTAGACAAAACAACGATAAGGGACATGCCAGGGTAAAAATCCTTTAAACCTTTTATACCCTTTCTCTTCTCTGCTCCAACCCCTTGCAGTGACGTTTTATTCCAAAATTACCCTGAAAGATTAGAGCAGGTGAGCAACGCCATTCTCACAAGATCGCCCATTCATGAGTCATGCATTTGGCCTATCAAGCACAGCAAGGGCGGCAGTGACCAGCTAGTGATCCCGCTCAGGCGATAGGTAGATGCATGCACCGCTCAACGAGTTAATACATGTGCCGTAGAAACACTCCGCATGTTTTCCATGTGACCTACTTGCAGTTTCTCCCAAATCCAAGGTCTTCACAGCCAGGGGTAGCACTCCAAGCAGTAAAGGGGGGACCTCGTTTCAGATCTCGCAGTGTCCGAATCTTCCTCCGGGTCATCACTTTCTCTAACCGTCGTGCCTTCACATCATACATACCCGCGCACTCTTTTCTACTCTAAGTCCGGGCCCAAAGCAAGCGAGCCTACTGGATAGTGGAGGTAATCTCGGAGCTTTAATCGGTTATCACTTGACTCCATACTTTTCATCTTTCGGGAACATGTTCACCCCGTACCAAACCTTGATAGGAGGTTATCTACTCCATCTATCCACCTCTTCACTCCTCACCTTAACCGGTCGAGTATTAGGTATTTCAGGTATTGTCGATGGAGCCATCTTAGGAGACAAGTCACGATGGAGATGGTCAATGATTGGTGGAATGCTCCTTGGCCCCGTTGTTGCATTAGCATTAGGCAATCTAGGAGTAGATGATGGATTGCAGATGTGGGCTGGACTGCCATGGGCTAGGGTAGGAGCGGCGGGTGTCCTTGTTGGACTTGGGAGCCGAGTGAGTACTGGATTTTGAAGAGGGAGTATGCTGACAAATAGCTCGGATCGGGATGTACAAGTGGTCATTTCCTATGTGGTGTTTCTAGACTCTCGCCTAGGTCTCTAGTGGCTACAGCGACATTCTTCACCACCGCACTCATCACCGCATCAACCTACCCCGCCCCCATCCCGCAAATGTCACTAGGCGAAGGATTGCCCCAAACCGTGCTCCACCTGGCCTCACCAAAGGGATACGAATTATCACTCCCATCATCACGAACCGCCCTCACCCTCCTCGCAACTTTAGTAGCAGTCAATAGACTCCAACATGTCGTCTCGAGCTATTTGTTGACGACATACCCCACCAACGCCCGCCCACCACCAGGATGGATCAAGGAAGTACCCTACTTCGTCTCCGGCCTAATCTTCGCACTAGGTCTCCAAATCTCAGGAATGCTATCTCCCTTGAAAGTCATTTCTTTCCTCCAACCTTTCTCACCAACATTCGACCCATCCCTCGCAATGGTCGTCATTGCGGGGGTATTACCTAATGCACTACATTACGTGGATTTGAAGAAGGAGGCGAAATTGTTTTGGGAGGAATGGAGAGTTCCCGAGAGGAGGGATATTGATTGGAAGTTGATCACTGGAAGCGTGTTGTTTGGTCTAGGATGGGGATTGGCGGGTGTATGTCCTGGCCCTGCACTCGTTGGGTTGAGTCATGGAGTATTGAATGGGAGTGCAGGGAAGGTTGCAGGATGGTTGGGAGCTATGACAGTAGGTATGGCTGTAGGCAGGCAAATCTAATGCAGGTCACCCTCTTGATTTTCTGGCTGTCATGATTGACACAAGATAATATACATTGATCGTACTGATCTGCTCCATGAAGGGCTATGTACTTGTCGGAACTGTCATCTTGGAACGTGGTACAAACAACCACAAGACCATCGACAGAACAATCAAGACAACAACAAGCGGGGGAAAGATCCACATCCCGAACTATCATCAGACCTATTCCTGATCCAAATCGCGCGACTCACATAATCAGACAAAGCTCCAACCAAGCTATCATCAGCCTCACCCACCCCTGACATTAAGATAACTCACAAAGGCATAGCAGCTCCTCCACCTCCTCCAATCGATCCCATCATAGCTATTACACCTAATTGCAGGTCTAGAGGTAACGTCTCTGAAATGATCATTACTGCCGACGGGTAGATCGGGCCTAGGAACATTCCGATAAAGGAGAATGCGATAGCGTTGAGGGTGAGATTTGGGATTAGCCAGATGGTAAGCTGGAGAGCTAGGCATATCCAGGTACTGCTATTAGCGGGATGGCACTGTGAGAGATGGAAGGGACGTACTAGACTTGAACGGAGAATGAGTGACCTAATTTGGCTGTTACTGGTATGAGGATTACCCTGCCTAGCGTCATTCCTGGTTATCAGCTCCGTGGATCATATCGAATATGGTCAAAACTCACCTCCCCAGTATCCAGCAGTCACATATCCTGCATTCTCATTACCATCCCTCTCGTGAATGAGGAAAGAAGTCTACCATCAGCCAATGTCGATCTATCAAGGACTCACCGCCCATCCACCAATCGAAACTTCGAGACCGATCTATCATCAGCTTTGTTACAATTTGAGCATGGAAATGGCTCACATAGATAAACATATAAGTGACGATAGCATAAACAGCAGGCAATTTCAAAATACTCCACATCTTATCCCCACTTCCCTGTTTCTTCTTCCCTTCAACCTCCTTGATCACTTCCCCAGAGGGATTCAGAGGGATCTCCTCCTCAGAATCATCGTCCATGGAAACAATTTGCTCGGCAGTCCTAAATTCGAATACCACGATTTGGGCCACTGCGACCAATACAGCGACTCCAGCTGCAACCAGGTAATATTTGTATGCCTTCGGGACGTGCTTCACGAATGATGTCGATATGAATGGGGCGATTGTTGCGCCTGCTCCAAACCAGGCGTGGAGAAGTGACATTCGGGCGGAAGCGTTTGGAAGGCGGGATCCCATTGCCTGAAGTGAGCATGAGCGTAGCGAGAGTCGAGTGACGAATGGCCAGTACGGAGGAGGAAGGAACTAAAGAGGAGAAGAGAGGAGAAGACATACATTGGCCAAAGCATCCTGTAAACCAAATCCCATCCCATTCAAGGTGAATACAGAAACAAAGATCGGATAAGGAGGTGCAAAAGAAGCAACGAAATAGGCTGTGAACTGAAGCATTGCAGAAAGGGGTGTCACCTATGTATCAGCCTTCGCCTCCTGTTAAGGGTATCCTGGAGCAAGCAGAGGGTACATACGAGTCCGAAACCCAACCTATCCGTTAAGTAGACATTAGACATCCCAGCTGCGAAAGCTCCTATGAAATTCGCTACCCAAAAGTATGACACTGCGAGGCGTCAGGTCTAGACGATGAAGAGGACATACTAGTCAAGAACCCGATCTATCATCAGCTTAGATATCTCAGAAGAGAGTCAGCACGTACGCCATAATGTTTCTGAAGGAATGGTAGTAAAGGACCTTGAGCACCTTTTCATCAGCCCGAGTTTTTAAGCCAGGAGATCAAATACCATCATTGAAACCCTCTAAGACGAGGGCAAAGCATAGTGTATAGCTAACGATCAGTCACTTTGATGAAAGAAGTACACAGAGGGCGTACAACATATAGTCAAGTCGTCGAGCACTCGGCATCGGTCTTTTCCGCTTCAAAAACTCGAAAACCAAAGGCGAATCGTCATCCCCCTTCTTCAGCTCCGACCTTTCATCATCATCTTCGAGGTGTTGGCCATCTTCCTGGATAGGTCCAAGACGGTATTGTCCATCATCCATCGACATCGTTATCCTTGCTGATGTGGTATTTGAACTAAGAACACATGCTCACGAACAAGAATGAGGACATAATGACTTTCGACCAGAGGACGGAATGACTTCGGCCCCACGCCGAGATTCTTTCCGGGAAATTACCCGGCTCCTGCATCAGTAGGCGACGTGCCGCCCAAGCGAGGTCTGCACTTGGAGGTGCTTGCTCTCAATGACAGATTGAACAAAGATGCAAACGGAAGATACATGCGGTACGGATCTGAACTTATGTCAACTTCGCATCCCACCCAGTCCCGCCTTTCAGATGTGCTTCTTCCTCAGGTGTCGATCTCCTTCCCAATGCCTCATTCCGACTTGGATATCGTCCGAATTTCTCAATTACTGCCCCTGACTATCAGCACTAAACCTCAGACATGTGGACGAGTGACTCACGATGTTTCTGCTCAAAGCCAATAAGGGCATCAATACTCTCTCGCTCTGTATCGCTCTCGGCCTCCGCCCTCCGAGCTTCAATTAGGGATTTCAAATGGTCATGATCGGCTATGCCCTCGCTATGCATGACTTTTGATCAGCCACGTTGCTGCATATGACTCACGAGGCATGTAGAGGAAATATCCCTGGCCAAAGTTCCCGACTGACGTCAGCTTGGTAGCTGGCGGAGACTTACATTGATCACGCTTGTTGTAGTTCCGATCTATGAGGTATGATTTGGCGAGATCCCTCGCTATGGGGTCGTATACGGTGTACGCCTATCGTCAGCTTCTTGTTCTGGGAAGGAAAAAGGTGAAATACCTTGGCAGCCTCCTTACCCCTAAACATATTTCTCGGTAATTGATCAAGCAGCACAACAGCCGCCACGGCATCTTCGTTACTCTCCACAATACTGTCAATATCCTTCACCGTCATCTTTGAAGCTTCCTCCACTGCTGCACCATACTCTTTCCTACACTTTAGCCAAGTCAAGGGTTGAGGGACGTACCAGCATTTCTCATCAGTCTCCGAGGATTGCATGAACCACCTCTTCATCGCCGTCTTGGGCAGTGGAGCGTCGTACACTGTAGGCACATCTTTACACCACCATGTATGTAAGTCGGAGAGGAGAGTACGGGTGAGTGCTCTTTGTGCCATTCTTGGTTGGATCAAAGGAGAGTCAATGCGCACACACACACTCCTTTTTGGCTGACCAAGTGCCTGAGATGACCGATGGCCGAATCCCTTGTCCTCGGATATCTCCGGGGCAAGCCTGACCAATGTGATTTCCTGCTCGGTCATCCTCGAACGCCGGAGTTGAATGAGTTTAACAGCGTTGAAAGGACCATCAGTCATCCTTCCAAGAGCAATCAGTCATCATATACTCTCAAACGTGTCCGAAGATTGCTCATCGCCCCTCGGCCTCAAGCGTATAAGAACCAGCCAGCTTTCACTTCAATTCTCACTCTCCCAATCACTTCAAACTTCACTCTTCCAACCACTGCACTCACACTCACACTCGCACTCGCACTTCAATATAACAACACATATCACAATGTCCAAGCTCCTAGTAATCATTGGCGCTACCGGTAACCAAGGTGGATCAGTAATCAAATCCATCCTCGCCGACCCCAACGCTTCCAAGCAATTCAAGCTTCGAGGTGTTACTCGAGATGTATCCAAGGACGCTGCCAAGGCTTTGACTGCACAAGGGGTGGAGATGGTCTCTGCTGATTTGAATGATAAGACTTCGTTGGTCAAGGCTTTCGAGGGAGCTTATGGGGTGTATGCCGTCACCGATTTCTGGGCTACTATGGATAAGGACGCCGAGGTTAAACAGGGAAAGAACATGGCTGATGCCGCTAAGGTATGTCCCCTGTTCTTGCGGGAAAGGATATGCCTGATAGTTCTAGGAGAATGGTGTTCAGCACTATGTCTGCTCCTCTCTCATCGATACCACTAAATGTATGTCCCCCCTTGGACGAAGGAGACCACGCTGACTAGCAGCAACCGGTGGTAAACTTAGCAAGATCGACCACTTTGTCGGTAAAGCCGAAATTGGGGCATACGCCAAATCACTCGGACTCCCCACAACCCTCTTCATGGCGGGTTACTACAATTCAAACCTCCCAAACCAACAAATCATCAAGACTCCCAACGGATACATCGTCCCCTCCCCAGCCGATGCTGATTCAAAATGGCCAATGTTTGACGCAGCAAACGATACTGGTAAATTCGTCAAAGCCATTTTCCTCAACAAAGAAAAGACTCTCGGTAAAGATATCTACGGGGCTGAGAAGTATTATACTCCCGTGGAAGTTGCTCAAGCATTCGAGGAAGCTTTCCCGGTGGATGGAAAGGGAACTCAGTATGTTCCAGTCAAGGGAGAGGATTTCATCAACACTATGAAAGGGAATGGAATGCCAGACAAGATCGCGGAGGAGATGTTGGAGAACATGTACCTGCTCAACAAGGAGTATGGGTATTACGCCGGTGCGGATTTGAAGGAGTCCCTCTCGGTAAGTCTACCGGTCATTGTGAGCGAGTTCGGCGCTGATGATAGATCCTCTCGGAGCCCCCTACTACCTTGGTCGAGTTCTTCAAGAAGGAACCCACCTTCGCCGACCTCAAGTAATCCGCGTGGCTGTGTGGCCGGTACATGATGAGGAATATCGAGGAAATATTGTAGAATCGTGATCAATGCAAGATATGCTAGCTCCTCCCCGTTGAGCTTCTCTGTCCGTTCCGCTGGCGCTGCGCCGGTGTAATGGATGAAACGGCCCGCTTCTGGCATAACATCATAGCGGTCCCCCTCGCACTAAACTATTCTGGGTAAGCGACAAGGGAGTCCCCACCCGGCCCGCTCAACGCCGGCGCTAATTTGGAGTAATGACAATCCGGGGGATCATTTCGATCTTCATACAAGTTAAATGAGCCGAGGGGAGGAATGTAGCCCCGTATCCCAATCCGAGCCAAGAAGCGAGAAGAATTCAAGATGATATGGCAGGTTTTGAACTTACTTGTGGGGTTGTTGAGTGTCCGAGGAGAAGTGGGACATAATGAGACCGATGATAGTAAGGACCTCATCCTGTGCCCCTTTTACTTGCTGATGGCCAGCTATATCCTTGACTTCATCTCGCCTCAATATCCAGTGAGTCTCCTCCCCTAGACCTTCTTCTTGATCTATATGCAGTAGCTGATAGAAGTGTCAACAAGACCCTAGGCGCAATGACGGGCCTCGAATTCGATAATATCGATATCCTAGGACCAGTAAAAGGAAGGTTGGGAATGGGGTACTTTGATTGTTTCTGCGTACCATCCATTTCTAGTGCACCTCCAACACCTGAAAATCCGAATCCAGCTTCATCAAGGCATTGTACGTCGTTTCGCTGTTGGCGGAGGTGTTCAAAGGACCAGGCGCTGATGGTAGATTACGTTGGTCAATCGACTACGGCGAATTATACACTCCTCGATGGAGATGGATGGGTAGGATTAATCATGAGCGAGACTGTAAGACCTCCCATCGTTGGTGATGCGAGAGGATTGAAGCTAATCATAGTACGCTCCGACCGGACAATTCTTTCAACAGTGGTGGTTCCTCCGAGATGGCGAGACGGGATATCATTCTTTTACTCGTCTTCAATACGAAAATACTACGGTGGAGAATATCGGTAATCTCCAAGAATTTAGACAAGTTGTATGTCTCCTTGACCTGTCTGCAGCCTGACGGAATATGAGAAACAGGGAAAAGGAAAGGGGCTGATGATAGATATCACCAAATACCGATATTTGGACCGACCTCGTTACCAATCCTCATCAACTCGGCAGCCTGCCTAGTAAAGGAGCTATCGCCGAACAAGTGTTGGTCCAAGATGCTACGTGGTATTACAACGTCTCTGCTGGTAATCCATACAAGGAGGAATCGTACGTCTTCCCAGACTGAACGTGAATTGATACTGATGGCAGATCGGATTACTTTACAAAGTACCAATGGGCCGATTTCTATGGTACGTCCCACTACTTCATCCTCTTATGGGTGATTGGAGACTGATCAGCAGGGGATCACAAAGCTCATGGGTTCTATGCCAATGGAACGAACTCGAATGGCACAACTCTGGGATTCTGGACGATATTCTCGAACCTCGAAGGTTATACTGGTGGACCGCTGAGGTCCGACTTGGTCGTCGATACCAACATCTATAATTGTACGCTCCTCTCTACCTTCTGTCTCCTCGCATGATGGGAGACAGACGCTGCGTGAGTATGGGCTTATGTTAGATTACGCCTCCAATCATCGAGGAGCAGCTACAATGAATATCACCACGGGCTTCGATAGGATCTTCGGACCTTCGTTCATATACCTGAACCGAGATGGCGACGTCCAAGATCTACTGGCTGATGCAGAACAATACGCGTAAGTCGTTCTAAGTCGTCCTCTTGACAGGAGAATGAGGCTGAAAAGCAGGAACTCTTCATTCGCCTCTGATTTCTATGATGAGATCGCAGGATATATCCCCGGATACGTGACCAGTTCCGGTAGAGGTGACTTCAACGCCAAGATCACATTACCTGATGGGGCGGGAGTGACTAAAGCTGTCCTGTCGATGAACGGGGCGGAGACGCAGGATAATGTCGATTACAGTATGTCTCCTTCCTTTTCGTCTTTTGCCCAAATCACCCGGTTTCGTCAGTGCCAAGAGGCTGATACTAGGTGCTGGACAGTATTGGACCAACGTCACCGATGGACTGATCCAGATCCCTCACGTCAAAGCTGGGACTTATCGATTGACGATCTACGCCGAAGGGGTATTTGGACAATATGAGCTAGACAACGTAAAGGTCAAAGCGGGTGATGGGCAAGGCGCTCCTTTCGAGGTTGTTTGGGAACCGGAGTCGCATGGTACGTCCCCAGACTTGATTTCGAGATTGACGAGCAGGAAAGGAGCTGTTTAGACTTGGTGTACCCGACAAGGTTTGTTCCCTGCTATCACTTTTAAAAGGAGAACTTACGATTAGACGGCTGGAGAATTCAGACATGGTTTCGCTCCTGATCCTAATCATACCCTTCATCAAGGTATGTTCCCACTCAAATTGCATGTATTGACGATAGATCAATACCGACAGTACTGGGGTGCTTATGATTTCCCTACCGATTTCCCATCCGGTGTGAATTATACGATTGGTACCTCTGATCCAGCAAAGGATTGGGTATGCCCCCTCCTGTTGCCTCAGTAGTCAATCGCTGATGGCAGAATTACGTCCATTACAGCCGATATGGCGGGACCTATGATCGACCAGGATTCGAAACGGAGAATATCAATATCTGGCAATTGAACTGGGTCCCTGATCAATCCTTCGGAATTCAATGGAAGAATGCGTGAGTGCACAACAACGAATGGGCTGATGAGCAGTACGATGACTGTTCAATTGGCATCAGCAAGGACCTCATCAGGAAATACAGACCTCCCAGAACCTTCTTCTGAGGATTCAAACCTCAATCTCACACTTTCTGTCAATTCGAATGAAATGATTTGGACTATTTTGTATAATCAAAGTTCAAGTTGTTCAGATCGGAATGGAATCGGATGTTATAATCTCAGGCATCTGTACGTCCAACCTATCAACGAGAGGGGGGCTGATGGTAGATACGAATTCCCGGCGGAATGGTTGAACCAAGACGAAATGAACGTATTCGAATTCATCTTGCCGTATAATACCAGCGGGGGTGATTCGAATTTCAGAAATTATAGCGTTTCAGTCATGTAAGTCATCCTGAATGAGATCTGGAAGGTGGAAACCTGATGCTTAGGTACGATGCTATCCGATTGGAAGTAGATCTTTGAAAGAAGAGGGGAAAGGACGAGTGACGTGGGAAGTTAATGTGCGCAGTTAAAAGTAGACGCGAAAGCTTGGCGGTCGGAACTGTTTTTTTAGGTGATCGGCGCGGGGTGGAAAATTCAAAGGCAGATAGAAGTCATGAACAGAAGTATGCAAGGACGATATGTACACATGAAGCAAGTGAGCAGCTCCCGCCGGCAATGGCAATGAGGATTAGAGTGCGGGTCT
The DNA here is from genome assembly GCA_017654735.1 of Vishniacozyma victoriae. Lineage (NCBI taxonomy): Eukaryota > Fungi > Basidiomycota > Tremellomycetes > Tremellales > Bulleribasidiaceae > Vishniacozyma > Vishniacozyma victoriae. The sequence goes on from JADPYG010000088.1 coordinate 4,896,459, forward strand.
ACGCTTTGTCTTGGGCTTCTTGTCAACGTGCGCTTACGCTTTGTCAGAGAGTAGACTCCTTTACCTAACCTTACCTAACCTTACCCCTTGACGCGCTGCCTAGTCTACCGTAATTTGAGGCACTAATTTTGATTCCCTCCACACGTAAAAGTCTTGGCACACTAGCACCACTTCATTTATCAGACCATATAAACCAATGCAGCGTCCAAACGCGAACCCAGAAAGACGTATATGCAGCCGGTAATGATACTCACACCATGTATCTGCCTGTGCTCAGAGAAGGAGAGACTGGGGCGTGATCTAGGATGTATCAGTTGCAGCCAAGCCTTTTGTCAAGGTGTTTCAGGGTATTTCATCCCCTGCCAAGATCATGTTTAGTTGCCTTTGTCCCCTTCTTCCCTCTGTATCCTTCTGCTGACAGCTCACTCGCCGTAGAAAAGAGAATTGCTGTGTTTATTGTAACTTCATACTCTACTACATCTATCTATCCTTCGATCCATTCCATTCCTTTTCATCTCATACATCGACATCGACGACTTCGACTTACCACCTACGCTTTACTTTATTTATTCGACTTTAAAACAAAATCCCTCACTTCACAACCATGTTCTTCTTACCTCTTCTTGCACTTGCCTCATCGGCAAAGGCCCAGGTCACTGCCACCTGTAAGTCCACTCTTCCTTCCCCTCTTTTGTCCTATCGGACAGAGCTAACATGTAGTCCCTAATGGAGCAACCAACCCCTCCGAGCCAAACTTCTACCCAGTAGGAGCAACAGTCAACCAAACTTCCATGTCCCGATTGTTGTCCCTAAACGGTGTCGATGATTTCTGTCTCTACGGTCCTCCCGAAGCTGGACCCGAGAACACTATTGGATCTACTGAGCCAATTGTTGTCGCTTACTGCACAAAGCCAAGGAACAATGCTCGGTGAGTTGTTTTTTGTATGGTCCGAGCGGAGTCGGAGTGGAGTGGAGTGGCGATTCGGATCGATGCTCCAAAGGCCCCCGATCTTGTTTACCACTTTGGTTTCTTGATTACCTTTCACATTGTTTTCACTCCTTTCACCCATCCATCCCAAGATATAGGGACATCACTGATTCTAGACTCATTCCCGATGGAGCCATCACTGCTGCCCACTTCATCAAGACTCCTTACTATGTCCAGATCCACGGTTTCTGGGATGGTACATCCATGAACATCGTACGTCTTTCCCCTATCATCACGTGCATATACTGATTTTCAGCCCGAGGGAGATTCTGGAGGAGAGCTCGACCCCCACGGTCCTGATGCTGTTGGAAACCCTATCGGAGGTAACGTCACCTCTGATGTATCTGGCCAGGATGTCTTCTACGAGGAGGTAAGCACGATAGTGGTATCTGAAAGGAGAAGGCACTAACGCTCGCAGTGGATGTCTTTCATCTCGTACGACCAGTTCTGTCTTCGAATCTGTACCGCTCAGCCCGAAGACTCTACCACCGCCTTGATGTGTGAGCACGAGCTCGATATCATGGGATGTCAATTCGTCATGGCTATTGGAGATTTCTACCAATCCAACGGAACCTTCACTTCATGTGATGGTGATGCTGCCGCTCCCCCAGGACTCTACCCCCTCGGCGGTGGATCCACTTCAACTTTCCGACAACGATACACCGGTACCTACACTGCTGATGGTACCGTCGGTCAATGGACTATTGGAAACACCGTTACTCCTTCCGCTCCATTCTCCATCCCCGCCACTTCCAACTGTGTCACTTACTCTACCATCTCTAACGGAGTCAACACTGCCAACTTTGCCGTTGAATCCGCACCAGTCATCGTAGACGGTTCCAACACCGGTACCATGTCTGTTGGATCTACTTCCCAATCTCGATCAAGCGGTGCTTCCGCCACTGGATCCGGTTCATCTGGATCAGCCTCTGCTACAGGCTCTCGATCAGGTAGTGCTTCTGCATCTGGTCCTTCCGGATCAGCCGCAACAGGAGCAGGAGCTGCCTCCGCCTCCACCACCCCCAACTCTGCTGGAAAGGGTCCAGTCGGATCCGACTCTACCATGTTCACCCTCGCCCTAGGTGTCGTCGGTATGGTCGTTGGTGCTGCTACCCTCTTCTAATCGACGCTCGAGCGAAGCGAGAGCGATGTGAGAGGTGTGAGCTGTCTAGTTAGATTGCATGAGGAGAGGAGTAAGGACAATTCGGATGGATTCTACTTGATGTTCCAGCTAGGCTGTGATGATATATACGTAGTGAACCATCTTTTTTTCTTCTGTACATGACCGAAATGTCCCGTTATGTCACCAGTCATTCTTTTCCGCCATGGTGCATGTATCTTGTATCTTAGCAAGCGTGGTGATATCAGGCAAGCAAGCGGTGTGGAAGAAAAGACCAGACTGGGTGAATCTCGGCCGACGGGGTGATCGGGTCCGCGGCGGGGTGGTGTGCGGGGTATTCAACATTCATCTCAAAGCAACTACAGCACTCACTTACATTTACCTGTACATATTCCATTTGTACATAAAGTATCCAATTGTGTATCGCAAAATGGCCGAATCGATCAGTGTCAATGCGTCGACAAACGCTGGTCAAAATACGATGCCAGTACCTACCCTCCCGACTTTACCAGACCCCAACTCATTCTGGTCCCAACCAGGCCCCTCATCACTCTTTCTCCTGCAAGAAGCTCGAGCCAATATAGGCATCTTCAACGACTTGAAATCTCACATCCAGTCGGGTACAACGAGTGGGTTTTCATCTAACAGCAACGGACAAAGAGCTGATAGCAAGATTACAATATCCTTCCACCTAGACTGACTCCTCTCCCACCTATTCCGAGACCTAGTACTTCTACCATCCATCGAACGACCTCTACTTCTACAACTGTGATACCGAATGAGAAACCGGAGATACCAGGAAAATGGAAAGGGAAAGGAAGAGCAGAATGTTTAGATATATTCAATGAAGATGGAGTATGCATTGCGGAGGAGAAATACGATGGGAGGGCTATAAAGATCTCTGCGCCGGGGATGATAGTCTGGGTAAATATGAGGGATGAGGAGATAGGAGATGTCACGGTCTTTCTGAGGGTAAGTCAAATCATGAAGAGGAGGAGCTGATTAGCTAGAAAGGAGCAGATCTTACTTCCCCAGGATGGCACGTTGGTCTAAGCCACCACCTTTCCTCCCTACATCTGAGCCTTCCTGAATTACTGGTTAGTCCCATACGCATATGCGAGATATTGATGGATAGTATCGAATACCCCACTTATCCCCGTTGTTGACTAGGGCATGTTTCTATTGTTCTAAATATCTGAAAATGCCAGATGGGATGCCTGTTCAACATACTGGCTATCTGATCTCGAGGGGAATAAAGGCCGGCGAGGAGGAGAAAGAGCAGGATAAGGGAGGAGAGGGAGATGGAAAGTGGGTATGTTGGCATGATTCATGTGGGGATTCATGAACGCCATGGGTATAATCGACACTGTTAAGTTGTATCGAATGTCTGTCTGGATTCATACCCGTACAATATAACATTATAGTATCAAGCTGTATAACATACACGAATTCATCACAACATAACAACACCATCCCAAGGATATCACCCTTTGACATTATGACCTTTTGAAACCAGGAGGGAAAACCTGGCGGGCATTGATATTAACCCGTCCACTCGCGATATATCCTTTAACAGCTTTGACCACATCCGAGTCCTCCTCATGAATACCAAAGTGAGAAGGTAATGTTCCCTCCATGATCCTCGGTACACCTTCCATCAGCCCTCCATCCATTCAGAGACGTAATGAGAGGAAGAGAGGAAGGGGAAAGAGGGTTTACCGTGATATGCCTGTCGGCCTGGACCTGACATTATGAGCACATCCCCTGAGCGCAATATGATTGGCCTAGGGGCTGTTTCGCGTGTAGTAGAACCAAGGAGAAAGATAGCTGCGTGACCCAGACTATCATCAGCTCCTACGTACCCCAAACATCGGCTGATAAAGAGGGATGGTCACTTACGAGATAGATATTAATGGTCTGTTAGGATCAAGCCTGTAGATCAGCACTCGCAATACCCCGTTGAATGTCGGATCGATAGGGAAATCAGACGTACTCTGCTCGATCTGCATGGGCCATTAGCGTATCTTTCATTTGATAGAAATTTACGATTCCAGAATCGGGTCCTAATCATCAGCGATTGACGGAGGTAGTGGGTAGACATACGATAATCATCTTTCCAATTCTCCCACCCGATATCGCCACCTGACCTCTGTCCAAAGACCTCTTCCCAGGGAACACGTTTGATTAGATTCGTACATATCTCCCCCAAATCTGTTGGAAATGGAATCGGAGTTGGGGTATCGAAATCATATGATTTAGTGGTCCACTATTATCAGCTTGTCTGTTTTAGCGGACTATGATCCAGGCCAGACAAGACTTACCCGATACACCCAACCCAGATTAGCCCACCTCAATTCCTTCATCAATTCCCCTACACTTCTCTCTGATAATTGACTACCAGGAACATCTCCCTCCCAAACTTTCCCACTTTGCAAGATCTTCTCATACCCCACCTCCGAACCCGACTTTGATTCTTTAGTCACTCGATGTCCTATCTCCTGTTCTCGGGCTCTTATCGCTTCTTGTTGCGAGGGAGGTAGTTTCGAGAACAAAGTTTGGACTTTGTATTCTGGGTCTGTGATGTACGTGCCGAATAAGTCGGGAGGGAGGTCATAATGTGTAGAAAGAGAGAGTGGGTTCGGAGGGAGTGTGTATGTCGTTAGAGCTGAGGTGAGGAGATCCACTTGTTCTGACGGCTTTAGGTAGCCAGGGATAAGTATACATCCTGTCATCAGCTCTACTCCCCAGGTTAAAGTGTGAACACACCGTCAGCAACGATATACCCCACTTTCCCTCCTACATCCACCTTATTCAGGCCCTCAGCCCCATCTTCACCCCTAGTCCCCCTCTCCCTCTCTTTGCCCTTCCTACGTCTATACCTCACACTCCCCTCATCTTCAGGAGGACCCCACCACCCAGCTCGCCAAACTTCATCTTCCTCTTGAGTTGAAGGACGGGAAAGGTCTACGATGCCAGCAGGTAAGGTCGGAGTGGTATGTGGGATTAAGCGGGATTTGAAGTGTTTCTCAGCTAAACGGAAGGGTGTATGCGAGGATTGGGGGTCTGGTAGGTGAGGCATTGCGCCGGGCATCAGGTGATCAGTGGGGTGTCAATTGAGGGATTCCAGTGCTCTGAACTTCAAAAGTCGAGAGATGGTGCCTGGCATATAATGTCCCATGGGAATTCTTGTCTTGACACAGGTCCCGGGACTGCTTGCAAAGTACAAGCGTGAGCACAAGAGTGTCTCAGCGGTAAGTGCGAATGCCAGACAACAAGATTAGGATGGACAACACTAGCAAACACTCTGCGACCTCGAATCAAAGCATAAACAGAAAAAATGCATCACAGCGATCAATGCGATGCAACAACACAATCTCCCAACGAGCCATATGCCCCTCACCCATCACCCGTCACCCGTGAATACAGACCAAATAGAGACAACACGCAACCTAAGTCGCTTTTTAGATCTTGACCTATATCGTTAGCTTCCACCGTTATCCGATATTGTCAAGCTGGCTAACCTGTTTGATACCGTCCTTCCAGAAAGTGAAGTATGGGGTGGTACCGTCCTCTCGGTAGTTCTGTTATCAGCACACGCTCAATAGACAAGGGAGAAATAGCGTACAAGGAGAGCAACCATTCCCTCGGGGTTCATGCTCTCTCCAACGTAGAATTCGTAGTCTTTGAAGTTGGTGATGATCTTCTTGGCGAAGGCAGCGGCGTTCTTCTCGAAAGCGGCAACTCGGTCAGGGTTGGTCTCCTGTAGCTTTCCCTTGACGGCCTTCATGTAACCCTTTAGGTAGGTCAGGTAGGACTGAAAGTTAGCTTCATGGGCGTGACAAGAAAGGTAGAGGGCGGCCTGACGGCCTGTAGTGGACGTACCTTCTTGTCGAAAGAAGTCTGGGAAAGTCGGAAAGAGTGAACAACGTTGTTGACCTGCTGAGCACCAGACTCGAGGGCCTCCTCCATCTCCTCAGCGGAAGGGTTTCCTCCTGATTTCGTTAGCTTCTCTTCTCCTAGCTCGAATCATGGGGACATACCGATATCAACATCACCCTCCTTGACGATGATCATTTCACAGTCGACCTCGTAAGCGACATCGTCAATCTCCTTGCTGTATTGTCAGCGCGTCGAACCGGGGGGTCCCTTGATGCGAGGCGAGGGTGATACTTACGGGTCGAAAGAGTCGGAGCATAGCTCGTCGTCAGAGATGATATCGTTGTACAATAGCATTGTGTTGTGTAGTGAGAGTGTATATGGGTAAGTAGAAGGTAGAGTATAGAGTGAATAATGTCAGACCCGTGTATTATTCCAAAAAATCCCTTCCAAGCAAGGGCCGGAAACAGGAAAGGCAATTCAGGGAAAACATTATTTATTGGTATTTAATCCAGGAACAAACCCACGTGGTAAAAGTTGGATTCGATCGACAGTCAATGATGGTATCGATAACAGAGTATCAATCACCAGCAAGAGCTAGTAATGCTCAGTCTGGTAAGATCAGCTGGTACATCTACACGAAGTCAACTACTACACTCTCGAATACAACAATTAAGGCCGACAGTGCGATATGTCTCTGACACAGGACTTGGGGGCTTTGGAGCTCTGTCCGTACCTATCCCTCTCAAGAGTAACAACGAGATAAGATTGGGGCAAACAACAAAATCGAAGCCGAAGCATAAGGCTGAGGACGGATTGAAATATACACCGCCAAGTAATGGCAGCACAACAGGTGGGAAAGGGAGAAGACGGCGTGAACACCTAGCGAGACTAGCAGCCAAGGCGGAAAGTCACGAGAAGAGCGAGAAAGCAAAGGGCGACGCGGCGGACAGGAAGGTCAAATCTGGTCAAGTTCAGTGGAAAGAGGACAAGAACGGAAAATCGACGACGAAAACGAGAGGACGCAAAGCCGACGTAAGGATCCGTAGAGCCGGAAAGCCAAAGCCCATCACACATCACACGTATGGGATGAGCAAGGAGCCCAAGGGGAGCAGTGGTGCTAGTGCAGTGAAAAATGCCGGAGAAGCAACGACTTCAGGAGAGAGGATCAAGGAGACAGACTTCGCACCGGAGGAGATTGAGGGTACGTTCCCTATTTTTAACATGGAATCATGGCTGACGAGACGTAGAAATCGTCAATCAGCCGGAGCAAGAAGAAGTGCCTCCGACTCCGGCCAATCAAATAGACAAGGGACGTATACAAGCTGGCCAAGTCAAAATCGAGGGTGAGTCTTACCCTATCTTGGTCGACATGTTGCTGATGATCAGAGGTGACCCCAAAGAGAGAGATGAAAGTAGCAAAACTAGCTCATGGTCTACATCGAGTCCTGTTCAGGTAAGCCTTTCATATCGTCCATGCCTCGTGCTGTGTTGATGGTAGTCCCGGAGTTCACCCCCATCGAGATTTACGGAGTGGGGTCTGGAATTTCCCTAGCGAATTCTCTGCGATCCCTACTCCTGAGGAATACGCTTTCGACAGATCTCCTAAATATATTACTCCTTCCCAGGATACGGTGAGTTTGCGATTTGAAGCTGAGAAGATATGGGCTAATGTTAGGAACTGGTATCGCTTGCTAAGAGGGAGAAATGTAATTTCATAGGATCCACATCTACGTTAACGGGCGCTTTTAGTCATATCTATTTCGCCATCAGCGGTAAGCTCCTCCTTCTGGATCGAGCTGACGAAAGGCGGCAAGGGTGTCGACTTATCATCATTCAGTCGAAGTTTCATGTCAGAGGTAAGACTACTTGTGATACAAGAATATCAAGCTGACGAATAGCGATCGGATTTCACGGGCGGAGCCGAGATCCCAGCTTGTCTAGTCCTTGGTCCACTTGGCGATGGAAGATATTATGTCGACAGTGATAAATCCTACGACACTGAAAATGTTCTCAGTGAATACGTGAGTTTATCCCGTCGTTTGAGGTAGAGCTAATTGTAGGGTGTGATCCTCGAAAAATTGCTAGTGACCGATACACTCAATTTCAAGCGATTCCTAAACTCCTCGCCTCCGGAATCAGTGACTGAAGCAGAGAGGAATGAGAAAGAAGCATATAGGTATTCCAAGGTATTTCCCATCTATTCCAGAATTAGACGACTCTGATGGTAGTACGGCAACCTGATGATGCGTTCGCAATTAGATTGTCAAGATGATAGACTACCAGGATCAGGGGTATTCGATATTAAAACAAGAGCTTGTCTACCTATAAGGCATGATCGGGCAAACTATCTCGTCAGTCCCTAGACATGTCTCCGAAGAAAGAGTGCTGATGAGGTAGGAGAACAACCAATATTCGATATTAAAAGACAAAGGCGCTAAATTATCGTTCGAAAAGGAATATTATGATATCGTCAGAGCCGGCATGCTCAAGTGGTCGTATGTCCTCCTCACTTACTCATAAGCTTAAGAATGATAGCTAATGAACAGGATGCAAGCGAGGATAGGAGGAATGGATGGTATTTTTGTCGCTTATCATAATTGTAAACGATTATTCGGATTCCAGTATCTTCCCATGTACGTCCCTCAAACCTCCGGGAGAGAGTGGAATGGCTGACCTGTAGGGCCGAGATTGACGAGCGGATATTCGGGTCCACAGAAATGGGTACCCAAGCTTTCAACCTTGTGGTATCATTATTCGAGATCTTGATCCAACACTGCGCAGATGCTTTCCCAGGAAAGGTCAGTCGATTCTCTCTCGTTGATTGGTAATGGGCTGACGTAGTAGGAAGTCTCAATCGTCATTCGAAAGAACCCCACGCCCGAATCAAGTAATGTGATAGCCTACGTCACGCCCACATCCCCCGATGGAGAGAAACAACCAATAACTGCGTATACAATGTCGTTAACGAGTTATATCAATGGACGCAAGATCCGTAGATTATTGGATAATGATACAACAGATCCACAAGAATGTACGTCTGCCCTCATCCCCATTTCGGTATCCATATGAGCTGATAAGAAGGGTCAGTAGAATATACAATTACAAAATCCACATCTTCCGACTCCATTAAACAAGGTTACAAAAAAGCAATAAGGGACATTAAAGGGATTTCCTCAGTTTCCGTGCCCACTGGCAAGACGATTGAGGAAATGAGTATAATCAGTCCTAGTATCAGATGGAAAGAACCTGATAGGAGGATTAAGGAATTGAGGGAGGAAGCCAAGAGTAGTGGTGGGGTTTATGAGAAGATGAAGAGGGGTTGGAAAGAGGCTGCGGCTTGGTGGAAGCCGTAGGCTGATTGGAGACTGGAAACTGGAAGTCGGAAGTCGGGTGGTAGATGACTTCTACGACCTGACATTAGAAATGTCTAGGCTTCACATGCGAAGCAGATTCGAAGTAGATCGCGGACATCGGTAGATACAAACGTTGTCATCATCTTGTATGTTGTATCAGGCTTAATGCCAATCAACCATTCATGTATCCATCACAAATGAAGTCAGCCATCATCATACATAGTCACGAGAGAGATGACGCAGATGTGCATCGTTCCTCTTGATATAATTCTCCGCAATGGTCTATTGAACCGATATCTGAGCCACCAACGAGGAGATAGCACAGCAACAAGATCTCATTGTCTATCTATATCATACAAATCCCAAACAACCCCCGCTCTATCTCAACGACTCATCCTTATCCCCATGATCCAGAACCAACTTATTTGCCTGTTCTGCGAGTTGTTGATCTGCATAATGTTGTTCCCATTCCAATCTCTCTCCTTCCGTCAATCCCTCCGGTGCCACTGCCGTTTGGGGAGCATGTAGCATATCCTTGGGTTCATCTGTGAATGCTCCTTTCTCCGTTGGATACCCTGCACCAGTCCCTCCGGTGTGTTGTTCCAGCTCGTAGCCTGGTGGTCCGTCCGCGGGGACTTGGCTCGTAGTATCAGTGTAAACTTGTGCGGGTGCGGTACTGGAACTCGGTGGCGTCGCATGTTCAGGTCCACCATCTTGAGCATCTGAATAATGCGAGGCCGAAGAATCGTTTCTCGCAATAGTAGGTCTCAAACCCCTCGCGGGCAGAGGTGGCGGTACCCTCCTCTTAGTGGGCGTACTACTCCCACTCAATGGTCTGACATTATGAGTTTCCGGATCACTCTGATATTCCGTTCCGTCCGTCATATCGGGAGTAGGGGGTAATTTTAGGATTTCCCCCTGCTCCAAATCTAATTTCGCAGCTTCGCTTGATGTTAAAGGGCGATTGTTCTCGTCGAGGAGGGTATCGAGGGAACCTTGTTGAGTTTGGGCTTTTCCTGTTTCGGCATCTTGTAGAGCTTGGTGAAGGGCGGCTGATTCTAGTGGGACTCTGACTTTTCCTGACAGCTAATGTGTTAGCAGATGACCAGCTTTTACGTGAGGTGAAGATACTTACGATATCCCCAGCTTTGATACCTTTCCAATGGTACATAGCTCCATTCTCATCAAATCTCTCCACAAACACCTGATAAGTCAGCTTCGCCTCCAATCAACAGGGAGATGGAAGCTTACCGTTCCTGTAATCTCAATACCAGCATACAGCCCTTTACTCCTAATATAACTAAATACCGCCGCTTGTTCCATCCCACTCTCTACACTAGCTCCCGACCCATAAGGTCCAGCTGCTATTCCTATCTCCGCACCCAATGTGAATTTATGAGTAAAGAACCCTTCTACCGCTTTTGGATCTCGTAGGACGAGGATACAGTCGTAGACGTCCATACCGGCTAGTAGACCTGTGGAGAGGTTGTTTGGTGATATCGATGCTGGAGCGGACCATGCTGTCTGTAAGCTAAATCACATGAGTCAAGGGCGAAGAAAAGCTTACATCCATCTGCAAGACGAGCTAGGACAAGGCCCGTTCCACCTGCTCCTCCGAATGGAGCGATTCCGGATCTCATAGCTGTAAAGATCACGATCCCCTTGGCTTCTTTCATGATCTTAGGTGGGATCTTTCTCAAGACTTTAACAGTCTTCTTCTTCTTCTCACCATCATCAACCTTCTCCGCTTTTTCCTCTTTAACAATCCCTTCCACTACTCATCAGCTTCCTCCTTCACTCAAAAAGGCATGGGAACATACCAGTAAAAGCTTTCAAGATTCTTGCACATTTATCCATCTCCTTTGGAAAGTCACCCGTGACAGGATAAAAAGCTTCTGTTCCAAATTTCTTTTCCGCAATATCATTCACTCTTACACCAATCTTGTCGGACCAGATTGTACCTTTATCAATTGCTACCTTTCCCCACGCTCCACCTTTAGCTTTCATCTTAGCTTGCCATCCTGTTGGTTCTTCTGTTGGTTTGAGGGAGGGTGTGTATTCCCTCCTGGGCGGTGGTGGTGGTGGGGCTGACATTTCTGACTGATAGAGTATGAATGAAGAGCAGTGCTACAACGTTTTAGAGCTACTCACTCCGCATGACCGAGGACGAGGATGCGTCATTTTTAGTACACTTCGGATATATCCGACGGATATCCCCCGGTACCCCGAGACGCGACAAGTGAAAGTTAATGAGAGATCAAGAAGTAGCGAGACGCGTCCAACACCTTACAACTCACTCTCAAGATAAAATGTCCGCAGGATCAGTATGTTCATCCCTACTACATTCGAGAGAGAGCTAATAAAAGGCATACGCAGATTTAGCAGTCGATCTACCCATCAAGCTCCTCTCCCCAGAAGCTACCCTCCCAACCCTCGGATCAGATTTCGCAGCGGGTCTAGACCTTTACTCTGCCGAGTCGAAGACTATCCCAGCGAGGGGAAAAGCTCTTTTGGATTTGAAATTGAGTGTAGCAGTTCCAAAAGGTCATTATGGCAGGATTGCACCTAGATCTGGACTTGGTATGTTTGAATAACTGGAGGCAGGGGCTAACGAGCAGCGTCGAAACATGGAATCCAGACTGGTGCTGGAGTCATAGATGCGGATTACAGGGGACCAGTCATGGTCCTATTGTTTAACCATTCCGATACTGACTTCGAAGGTACGGCCCCATATGTCCCAAGAGCTGTTGAGCTGACGATATAGTTAACCCAAAAGACCGAATTGCGCAGATGATCCTTGAACGAATCTCGGTTCCTCGATTACAGCAAGTCGAGGTGAGTTCCATCTTCCCCCAATGTTCATTGAGAAAAGGAGACTGAGGCTGATCTACAGGACCTAGACGATACTACCCGAGGTGCAGGAGGTTTCGGATCAACAGGTGGATTCGGTCCAGCTTCAAAGAAACAAAAGACCGAAGAGTCAGCAGAGGTCGCAAGCGAGGAGAAGAAGGAGTAGGCTCGCCCTGTATCAAAAAACCATGCATAGAACAAATTGGCACTCCAGAAATACATCGCATGATTTAAACATCTACAATCTAAATACGCCAAATCTCTGATCGGGCTCTATCGTATACAGCGTGATCACGCAGATCTTCATCTAGGTCCATCCCCCCACCGAGCTCGGAGCGGTTCATGGGATGTACGGTGATTTTGGCGAATGTACCCGCTGAATGCGCTTTGGAAAGATGGCTCGGGTTGACTACTAATGTTGAATCGACAATCTGTCATCAGTCCCTTATTCGAACGTTTGAAGTAGAGGATGAACCGACCTTTGAGAAATGTCTCAACTTGCTAGGAAGAATCAATAAATCAGGCTGCGGTCCCTCCATCTTCAACAGCCCAAAATGCGTGACATCCAAATTCACCTCTCCAGCATGCGCCTCGGTCGGAGGGAAGATTGGGTAAAAGTTCCTCTGACCAAGTACATGACGTACTAAGCCAGCCATTGTATCTTTTGAATCTGTAACTCCAGGTTCTGGATCCGCTTCTTCTGCTTTTTGAAGTAATTCCTCTCGACGGAGGTGAAAGAGAACATCGACTGAGGAGAGGGATATGACAATTTCGTTAATTGCGAATGTACATGGGTTGGGTAGGAGTTTTATACGCTTTTATCATCAGCTTACCCTGATGATAGATGGACTGGACTTACTTTTGGTAGACCTAGGGTGTCCCTGTCGAACATTGCCTGGGGGAAGGCCATGTGACGACTGATAATATCCCTCACTGAAGGTACTAGGATCACGGTAGTAGCTGGGGATGTCTCGTATAAGCGCTGGAGACGTGTGGAGATCTGTTCCCTGAAGATATCGTGAGGCATCTGTGTGATTGATCCAGATGCAATCAATGGGTGGTTGGCATCGATGAATGGGCCCATCTGTTGTTAGCCTTGATCACCAAGGGTGACTCACAAGAATGAGAACATCCGGGCGTTCTTCAGATACGACCTCAAGCAAAGCAGAGAGGGGTTGGTAGAGTAGGTCATCGTCAAGCGTAAAAGGTCCAGCAGCAACCATGAGCGATAGAGGCTGTCCACGTAACTTGTCGCCATGTTGATAATCCAAAAGCTCAACAGAAGGAGTCTGAGCCAATGCTGATGGAGGGGACTATCATCAGCACAAATACCATTGGGAGACTCACCATCAGGACCTCCTCCACGACAAAGACTCCTCCACCTCCATTCCTTCCTTTTGCACAGACCAAACATCCAGGGAACAATCCGAAACCCTTGACTCCCGGTGCTCCCCCTCTGACTTTGATACCAGGGGCGAATCTCAGTCCAATCCTCTTTCCTGCTCCTTGCAATCTCGAGCTCTCTAGGAACAAAGATGAAGCGGTGGCCTTTGCTGAATCCGTCTGACCAGATAAAATCCGCCCTACAGCGTAAATACTATCATCACTTGAGAAATGAGGATCTCCAAATTCTGATATCCCATAAGCGTCCTTAATCCCTTCTGCGAATTCATCGATTAAGTCGTCGAGAGCTTCGGACCTTTGCGAGATTTTTTCAAACATGTATCGATAATCGTACGTTTTAGGGTTTGATGTTGATGTCAGACCGATTCGAGGTTTGGTAGGTGCTGGAACTGGAACTCGGAATTGAGGTAGGTGGGGATTGAGCGTTTCAACAAGTGTGTTTGGCTGTGGGCGTAGGTGGAAGGGTTGTTTTGTTTGGGCCGTCAACCTATGGGATCAGCTTTGACTCGGACAATAATGGATTGACATACGAAGAAGGTGACTCTGGCCCACTGACTGGACTGGAGGCTCCACTCCTATCGCCTGACTTCCCAATGGGCGTCGAGAGGTAATCGCTAGTAGCAGGAGTAACTAATTTAGAAGGTCCAGGTCGATAACTACTTGCAGTAGTAGCGATCGGAGTCAAGTCCTTGGAAGGTGTATTGTACGAGGTAGCGGGACCGAAAGGAGATCCAGCTGGAAATACACCAGCCCCATTGGCAAGTCGAGAAGGTACACCACCAGACTTCCTAACAGGAGTGGACAATCCATCCAAACTTCAATCAGCTCTCTCCAACGCCACAACGGGGGAACCTACAATCCACCAAGATCAGCCATATTTCCCTTTCCCTTCCTCATTCCCACCCCAGCTTTTGGCGTTTCGGTATGTGTATGAGAACCAGCAGCTACACTAACGGCTTTAGCCTGATGTTCCCTCTGAATTTCCTTCTTCAATTCCCTAGCCGTCTCCAGCGTTAGAACCGACAACTTGGCCCTCAATCCGGAGGGACGAGACATGACGAAAGCTTCGTATTTGAAGAATAAAGCCGATGGGTCGAGGTTGTATAATCGGAGCATGGAGAGACCTATTCATTAGCTCTGGAGATATTAGTGTGGGGGCGACTTACATTCACTCATGACGTCCGGGTGGTCTGCGACTGCAGCTCCAAAATGTGAAGCAAGCTCTTTACGAGCTTCTGTATCTGATCCTGACATGCTTTGCGAGTGTGTATACTTGAATAATCAATGAGAGGAGTAAAGTGAAGAGCGGAACATGGGACATTGATTTTCGTCGCGTCGCGTCGACGCGATAGCCACGTGATTTCGCGGGATGGGCTGAGCCAAAATGCCTGGTCTCTAGGCCCTGTTTCTTCATGCATGCTCAGACCGTCAGATCACTGCGAGCATGGGTGGACCACACGAGTCTGAA
This sequence comes from Vishniacozyma victoriae, assembly GCA_017654735.1. Classification (NCBI taxonomy): domain Eukaryota; kingdom Fungi; phylum Basidiomycota; class Tremellomycetes; order Tremellales; family Bulleribasidiaceae; genus Vishniacozyma; species Vishniacozyma victoriae. The sequence goes on from JADPYG010000088.1 coordinate 4,911,521, forward strand.
GTTCTGAGAGTTGTCTGAAGTTTTGAGAGTTGACTATGTTCTCTGGGAGAGGCAATCAAGAGCCACCGTGAGTGGAAGGCCAGCGAGATTCCGCATCTCAGACGCGATAAAGCTAGACTGTAGGTGCTTCGGCGTTCATCAAATTCATTCGTCTAAAGGTGACAACTCTCTACTAAAACAACTATACTAAACGAACCTCATGCTCATTTCAAAATAAAAATCGTTAACTCTCCAGCACCGTTCATTTCCACTCCGCCTGCTCCCTCCGCTTCGCCTATCTGAACTCTCCTAGACCTGGACCAAAGCCACCGGAAGGAATGGGCAGGTTCTTACAGGCAGTTCCCTCGCATCCCTCGTAAATGACTTCATTACCCCACCAATTGATCTCTTGATCAGTGATTTGCACAGCAAAGAAGATGATCACTGCCGATAAAGCGATAGCAGTGGAGAAAGCTGCCGAGACGGTGTAGTTGTATCGGGACCAGAAAGCCAAGAATCTTTTCTTGAGGTACAACATGGAAAAGATCGAGACTGGTAGTGCTGGCCATTGGTAGGTAAGATTGTATGGCGCCCAGTAAATACCACCGTAAATAAGTGGGATAGGGTGAATTTGTCGAAGCCAAGTCTGTTTGGTGAAGTACTTCTTGGCGTAGTAGAAGAAGATGGGAAGGCAGAAACCAACGGGGAATCCGATCAAGGTGAGCATATATTGACCTCCTGAACCGAACATCCTGATGGGACCGAGAGTACCCCAGAATACGGAAGCGGTGAAGAAGGTGTTGATACCAGGGCAGGTCATCTTGAAAGGCGCGGTGGGAGTGCAAATTCCCTCGATCTGGTTCATTTGGAAGTTGAAGACTCCAACGCAAACGAATGAGGAGACGAGGGTAGCGACCAATTGAGCGCAGAATGTATGCCTTGGCGGGATCTTGAGGTAGTGACCGAGTTTGAGATCTTGCGAGAAGGAGAGAGCTTGAGCCGTAGTGATGTACCCGAAGGCTTTGAAGTAGTTCATTGCCAAAGCATTTCCAGCGACCCAAGAACCACCGATCTATCCATTAACATGTCTCTTGTTTTGCGAATTGAGCTGACTCACGAATTCAGCCAAAACATTCATGGTGACCTCCAATCCAGTGATGGACCGAATGATACCCACTGGAATCACACAAAAGGCGCAGAGGATGATACCGTAAATCACAACGGCCGGAGTAGTGTATGTCTCCCATAATCCAACACCGAGACAACCACACAAGATGGCAAAGCAAAGAACGGCGAAATACCAGATCTCTCCAACATCAGGGTAGACAGACATGAGTCGATTGTGAACATCGGTAAATCCGGCCATTCGACCACCTCGCTTGAAGATTCCTTTGAATCCCATTGCACTGATATCAGCCTAATCATATGGGTAAAGTGGGTGACTTACATCTCTCGTCGGTGGTATAGGTAGGCATAGGATACAACGGCAGCGTATGCGGCAAAGAACCAGAAGTAGACGGTGATATTTCCAGCAGACATATAGGCGGGCGAGTAGGCTTCGTATTTCTCTTGATCAAAGATACCTCGGCTATCGGTGATGTTGAGAATATTGTAGGCCTTTCCAAATCGGTCGAAAGTTCGGTTCCTACATATCAGCCACTGAACTCATTATCACGAAGAAAGGGAGCTTACGAGTTGATAGGCAGGTACCCAGTGAGCCAGGAGTTGGAGTAGTAGATAGCCATGACCATGAACCCGGTCAAGAACATACCGATGGTGGCGTTGATAATGTTGAAAGCAGGGACGACAAGTGGATCGGCATTCTAGGATATCAGTAACCCCTCAAGAGATAGACAAGTGACATACCAGGATCAAAACGTTCCAATCGAAAGTAGGAACAGGGTTGTATCCAAGACCATTGACGGACCCGACGACATTGTTGAGAACCTGGTTGTTTGGTGCAATCCAAGACATCCAGTTGAAAGTCGATAGAGCAAGGAAGATGTAGTTGGGGAACTAGACGTCAGCGCCACTCCAATCCAGAAGAGAAAGGACATACCCAGAAGTAAATAAACATCGCGGTGAAGGCTACAAGGAAGCACTTCATCCTAGATGCCCGGAAGATTTTCCCAAATGGACCGAGGATTGGAGTCTTGTCGTTACCGACGTGCAACGCCTTGTTGAGGGCGATGGTGACGAGCGAAGTGGGCCAGACGGCGTATGTGGGATTGACGAGGAATCGTCGAATGATACCTGCCATACCGTATCCGACAAAGTTGGTACCGAGCGTGATAAGGATCTGGTATGCGAAACTTCCAGCATAGCTCTGGTTGTCTGGTTATCAGCTTAGGTCCATACGTCATGGATGAGTGGGACTCACAGTACTGAGGCAAGAACTGGGTTAGGATAATGTTGGAGGTGTATGGTGTGTTGAACCCAGTGTTGGCCATGATGGTCGCGAGCATGTGCTCTTTTTGGTTAAAGTTTCGATCGGGGTTCAAACTGATTCGTTGACCTCGAATTGTGATACCCTTGTCGGGCATCCACCTGGCCCAAGCTTTACCAAGTGGGACTAAACATTAGCTTTGAACGCTACAGGATGGAAGTGGCTTACAAATAAGCAATTGGGCAACGTTGGCTTCGACCGCGATCCTGGGCTGTCGAATATCGAAGAGCTGATTGATAAAAGCTCCAATAATGACGAACCCAATTCCCAGTACCCAGACTCGAACCGTCGAACTCTTTGCCATCAGCACAAGCACCCAGGCGAATATTATTGATGACTTACGGGAAGAGTGGGATCATCCTTGTTTGAAACGACGGATCTGACCTCGGGGTATGGGGAGTGATTATCCATAAGAGCAGCCTCGACGTACATCTCATGAATCAATTTGGCGTGCACTTGAGGGTTCTCCACGATCTCGGGATCATGTAGGAACCGCTTGGCTTTGTCGATGGTATGAATAGAGAAATTGGGATCATGTTCGTGAATTGCCATTGCGTTTGACAAAATCTATTCATCAGTACGTGACCCAACATGTGTTGACGAGGTGACATACTCTGTTGACATCCTCCAGAGTGAGGTTCTTTGCATACTCCTCGGCATCCGCCAGGTCCTCGCCGGTGATTTGTAGGTCACTGGTGATTAGAGAGGTCTTGCTGATGAGATGAAGACCTACTCTTGCACTTCCTTTGCATCCTCCGATTCTAGCTGTCCGAGATCCTTTTCACTGTTTCGCTGAAGATGTCAGCACAATACAAAAGGCCACAGAGGGATCACTTACGAAATCACTCTCAGGCAGGACAGTCACCTCCGTATCGTTCAAGTCCTTCTCTCCATCGTATTTTTCGATGTTGTTCGACATCGCGGTCGGTCGCTCAATCTATGATAGGATCACTAGATGAGCTTGTAAGTAGAGAACCCACTAGAACAAGCCAGAGTCAATTATATACCGCCAGCCAGCACCACCCCTTGGAATCGCTTATCACCACTATCTTCGCCATTCTAACGGCCGTATCGCAATATCGCGTGACACCACATGGGCCATTAGTCACAAGACAAGCCCAGTAGATCCAAGGCGCACTAGTGGATCCACTTCATGTAAGTCTCTTATCAGTATGACTCGGTAACTGCTTGGATAAGGCGACACATCGCGTGGTACTACAATGAACCCGGTGTGATCGGAACAACTCGGGTGATACTTTAAGGTTGATCTCGACCTGCCAAGTTGACGCTAGTAGAACCGACAAGTGCGGCACTTGCTTCGCTTTCCCTTCGGATGTTGTTCCAAGAGATAAGAATAGAGACGGTGTCATGTGGAGTCATCCGGCTTTGGCGTAGTGAAGTAAGCGGGGCTCTATTATATTATGGCATGTGGCGGCTTTAGTGTGGTTTGGCGTTTCCTGGGCCTGGATTACTTGTGCCCAATGGTGATAGGCCCACGCTGTCACATCTGTTTGTGAGTCGTTATCAGGCGTGATAAGCTTGGCGTGCGACTGATGGAGTGATAAGCTGAAGGCTCACATTGGCTTGGTCTGCTCCACGGTTTGACCCTCAAGCCCAATGAGACAATAAGTGGTAGTCGTCGTCCTTATCAGCTCAAATTCGCCCACGCGACCACCTATAAGTTACAGCATGCATTAGATCACAACGGCGTCTGTAGGTCTTGCCAAGCCAAGTGTACGCATGATCCACACTGATTCGCGATAGCACGTCAGATACAGCTATCAGCACGAGTCTGGATACGACTCGACTTCCAAGATGTGACGGCTAGAACCCTAACCCGGTCGGTGGATTCTCTTGCCATTTCGAAGCTGAAGCGACTCCTTTCGATAGTTTATCCTGCCAACCTGATGTCGAATTCCTCACCATAGCTTCCACCTCGGCCGGCTGGTAGTGATGAGGAGTCGGGAGGAATACACGAGCTTTCAATGCTTGATCGACAGTCGAGGCGCGCAGGGCGACTAGACCCAGGACGATAGTCGTGCCAGTGAGGATGATTTGGATGAAAAACCACCATATTGCGTAGTCTGTGAGTCAGCGGGTTGGCTAGGTTGTGATGATGATGGAGTCACATTTCTTAGTTCTCTTCACATGCTGAGCGTCAGCTATGGTCTGTTGTGGAGCTAGGTACATACTGGGTCCATACTGTTATACCAAATGGCCATGGCTTCACAATCTGATCTATTCTCTGGATCGTCTTCATCATCCTTCCCATACCCGATCACTCCATCCGTGATGATATCCCAAATAGCATAAGTCGAACTACCAACACCCATAAAGAGGATGATGTATCGAAGGAATATCGAGTCGTAGATGAACCAAGCTGTCACAATGAGAACAAGAAAGACAACCGTGACAAAGATGATACTACATGTCAGTGGACTTCAGTCATAGACTTACATATCAAGTGAGACCATCTTGTCCTTGTAATCCCTCCCATCCTTATCTTGTTCAGATTTGCGCTGATGAGCTTCGGCCTTTTCGTCATGGCCAACCACCTTGGCAGTGTGCATTTGACAGCGATACCATGCGTGCCCGAAGAATAATTTGGGCTTGATGGCCGCACAGCAGATTATGCAGAACAGGATCCAGGCGCATAGGATGAATGACATGATCTTGGACCTAGATCGTTAGTTGAACTCTCAGGTCAGACCTACGCAAAGGTGTCGACTATATCATCAGCTTCACCAGCTGCTGGTATAGACAGACTTACAGCCCGCAAAAATCAAGATGCAGCCCATGGTGCAGCTTCCTCTGCAAGATATCAGCTTGTGACTTTGGTAGAAGAGTGTGATCGGGAGCTCACATGTATCCAGCCGACATTGTCCATGGAACGTTGTAGCCACGGTCTTTGTCTCTCGAGAAGCCAGTCACTCCCCCTTCAAGTGCTAACATCAGCCGCTGTGGATTTCAAGCTCGCAAGCGAGCTCACCATTGACTCCGATGTATTCCACTTTACCACCTCTGTACAGTCAGCCGTTTGCCCCACCAGAATGCGTTGAACAGCCTACGTGATAGTTCCAATGATAGCATGGCACATCTAGCATGTCAGCATTTGCGGAGCATTATGAGAGCGGCTGACCTCGTGGAACAAGACCGTCAATATCTTCAATGGCCACAAGATTTGGAAAAACCTAAGACGCTTGATTTGTCGCCTATGACGCTCGTTCATGTGATCATCCCTTCGATCGTACACGGGTTTAGTACTCCAAGGCAGTCCACGCCTGCTATGAGTGCATGATCCACGTTGAGCGTTGCTACGGTGGAGACTCACCAGGTAGTCAATATGAGAAAGAAGAAGACAACGATCCACATAAGTGTTCGTCGTTGAGCGTCAGATACATTGGTCATTGACCATTTGCGGTCTGGATTTTGTTCGAGCCAAGCTGGACGACTTAGGTCTGTCCTGCAATGATTAGCTTACCAGATAGGGTGACGAGATCACTTACCAGGCAGCAAGGATGACGCCACCTATTGGGAAGATCCAGAGAAAAGCGATGGTGAGCCACGTTGGGATTGTGGGTAGTTTCATGTTTATCGATAAGATGTTGTAGTTAGAGATGGGAGAGAGCGCTTGATGAGTAGGTACTGATCGTGATCCGGTCATCGAAATGAAAGGATCGTCGATCTCAAACACGTAGTAGTCACAAAGGACCGTCCAATCTCCTTGATACAAAACCTTTGCATACAACACCTACCCCGTGGCAGGGAATAACACGTCGAATACCTCGTCCAGGATACCCAGTATTAATTGCTGATTCAGCCTCCTATCCTGCAGAGCAGAAAACACCCTCCTAGCTCCCCTTCGTGCATTTCCTCTTCCAATCATATTGGCAGCGACATCAGGAATGAGCATACCCAATTTCTTGGAAGCTCCGATCTTTGTTTCATGTTTCTCAGCTTCGGTCCGAGGTTCCGAAGGTGGTCTTCGTTCGCCATCGGGGAAAAGCATTTCTTGGAAGCCGAGTAGAGCTTTGTCCACACTGTCGCTTTGCAGTGATCCCCGGAGAGTGTCGCGGACTTTGCGTTCGATAGTACTTCCTAGAAGTTGTTGAAGGATGACAACGATTGCCTGTCGACGAAGCCAGTTGTTCTTGTTCTCCTTGAGATCGAATAGCTCGACAAACAAATCGCAGATTGGAGCCGTGAAGATCGATACCGCAGTCTCGTCTCCTGATCCTTGTACCGGCAAGGTGGTATTTGCTACTTTGGTCGACTCTTTGGCCCAGCCTGATGTGAGGGCCTGGGGAAGCATGTCCATCAAGTCTTCTCCGCCTACGCCCACCAGCCCAGTTACATCAGACAATTGCCGGCTGAGTGAGGTGTACATGATATCAAGCATACTTGGTCCTAGCATCGCATCGTCGAGGGAAGTAGCCATTGTCTTGTATAATGACCTGACGAGGTTGTGAGGTGCCAAGCTGGACGCAGAGGTCATCGATGCTGACATGTCGGAGCTTTCGGAGGGCCGATTGCTACTTGATCTCCGGGAGAAGAAGGTTTGAAGTGGTGGTGAAGCGCAAAGAATCGAGGAGGACGTCAGAGACTATTTGTCAGCTTTGATGGATATAGTTTGCTCACCTGTAGATATCGCTCGAGACCGGCTCGACGCGTATCCAGCTGATTGCCCGAAAGCACAGGCACCAGCTTCTTGCTGGGAAGTTCCGCCACCTTCTTCCTGACGTCCATTTGCGCATTCTTGTCGCTTGCACTACTCGCCCAGTCTCGGATGCCTTTATCGAGATCGTGGAAATCGTTGTACCTCCTGGCGATATCCCACTTCAGCCCAACTTCCTGGTTCTCCTCTAGTTGTTCTATGCGTACGATATATCGTACCACCTGCTTGCCATCTTCGAGGGTATCAATATGTGATGGGATTGTCACCCTCGTCCTCCCCGGGACCAGCCTGTTTTCCCCTTCTTGTTGCTCATACTGAGCCTTTTGGAAAATACAGGATCTAGTTTCCTGCCTGATTGATGATTGAGATCGATGAAGTAGTCGTAGCTCGGCCTGATTACCAGTCAGTTCAGCTTGACCGATTAGAGTTTCGAGTAAGTGCTCTTGCTTGACCAATTCCTGGATTTTCGTTTGTAGTCGGAGAATCTCGGTTCCCAGCTTAAGATCTCCGGGCTCGGCAAGCTTGATCAGATCCTCCCGTTTGCTTTCGATTATATCCTCTTCCTCCACCATCGTCGGGGCTGCAAGTGACGGATCGTCATCGAAGAGTACTCGCGAAGGACGTTCCTCGGTGGGGGACAGGCTGGTCAGGCTTTTCCTTCCGGCGATGACAGGGTGCCTGAAACTGTGCGACGAGCTGCCAGGAGACGCTACATCGAACCCTTTGAGATTGTCGACGCTCTTGGAAGCGATCTTGCGGGGATTGGCCGGCATTCGCGATTCCAGACAGACTACCGAAGCGGATGGGGATTTCATCTCATCGAGCATGGGCGTTATTGTCTGCGAATCCGACATTCGACTGGCGGTCATGTCGTCCGAAGCGATGATTTCATTTAGAGCAGCCTGAATAGCTTCCATTCGCTGCGCTTGGACATGCTCTGAATCGCCATCATCCACCTCGTCCTCATTATCGTCAAAGAGAGGGTTCCGTTGCTTCATGGTTCCAGCTGACATGAGAACGTCAAAGTGACTATTACCCCTCGTCAAGCTTGGCGTCGCTGGTGCGGAGGCTTGGACCTCTCTGAGATCACTGACGCGAGTCTGACGGCCCGAAGATGCGCTACCGCCAGATACGCTTCGTTCGGGCATGGAAATTGCCGGATCCAGCTTGGAGTTGGGAATAGCAAAATTCCCATTAATGAGTTTGGGAATAGATCGCTGCGGAGGAGAGCTGATGCTGGGTAATAAGCTTGGAGCGGTGTGTTGTCGAACAGGGGGAGGGGGGAACATGGGTAGTATGGTGCTCGATGTCGAAGTTCGTTTCGGAGGTGGAGGAACGGGGTATGGTTGACTGCTCGATACTCGCTCAATATTGGCTACTGCCTTCCGATACAGCTCGCTCTTTCCGAACATTGGCCAGTCTTCTTCTTCCATCTGGGTGTACACCGAGTCTTGAGCGGAAAACATGGCAACTTTGACTTGTCTGACAATATCTTCGGTTACTTGATCCGTCGGCAGCTGAGTGAAATACTGAATAGTAGATTGATGTTTGACGGGTATATCCAGAGTGTCGGAGTCCTTTCGGTTCGCAAAGTAAGCCTGGTGGAGGAACGAGACATCTTCAGCGATAGTGGTACTTTGACTAAGCTTTTTATCGTCCGCCAAAGATTGCGCCGTGTTCTCCAAAGCAGAGTGTCGACCGACAGCTTCCAGCGGATCTTTGAAACCTTCGATAGTGAGCCAGAATTGTACCAATCGAGATCGGGATCGCCTTTCCATAAACTCCAGGAAATATGCCATGGATGATGGATCGGATAGAACGCTGTAGAGGTCCAATCCTGTCGGCAAACGTGAAGAGGACATATCAGGCGACTTGATACTTGGAGGCTGGAGGTCAGCGCGGTATGACCAGTTGACTCACCTTCCTACTCTCACCAGACAAGACTGCGATCCTCTCATCGATATGCAATCTTGCCCTTTCCAATCGTTGTTCGTATTTCCGCTTACTCCGAATTTCAGACTCGTTCGACGGATCCACAGTCACCATTCCTATGTTTCGTAGTTCCCGCTCGACATCTGCTCGTAGTCTCCGAGCCTCACCCAGAGATTTGAGCTTGTTGATCGATTTCATGAAGGAGTCGAAATGTTTGGACGAAGAGTGTATGGAGATAGAGGACGCCGGCGGTAGATTCCGAGGAGCACCTGACGGTATTTGGGATTGAGCTGGTGCTGGTACGAGCGGCTGTTGTAATGTGGATAGAGCGGATAGAAACCGGTTGACTTGTTTTCTGCGTCGTTAGCTGTAATACCGACTTATTCTAGAAGCTCACTGTTCATGCAGATATCTGCCACCATGCTCATCGATTTGACGATTCCAAAAGTCCCCCTCGCATAGCATCTCAAAGACAGGCATGAGGACCGTTCCCAGTACCACCTCTGATGCAATCGTCCCAACGACTTCCGTCTGCTCATGCTGCGGTAGTATATGCTTCAACATCCGCTTCACTAGTCCCCTCAAATGAGCCTCAATGGTAGGAGAGGGGCCCGTCGAGTGTCCATGGGATGTTGAAGCGAGTGCAGGATGTGGATTCTTCGGCAAAGGCAGAGGCAGGTGAGCCTGTGAGGTGGGTCTTGCAGACGTCGACGCGAGATGCTCGATACTGCGAAAGTGATGCAGGTGGTCCGTCACCAATGGTACAATGCGAGATACCAGTATATCCGGCCAATCGATATCATCTCCGCGTTGAATTGTCCTAGAAAGGGATTGCCGAATGAGAATCTCGACAGCATCTGGAAAAGCCCGCGAAGGAGAGATCCGTGCGTACCAGGGGAGGATGAAGTTTGCTTTTATCAGGTCAAAGAGAGCATTGAAGCGTACGGTCGAGGTCGGTCCCGATAACTGACGGATAGGTGTGCGCCAGGAAGGCGATGGTGAATCCTCCCAACTTTGTCTTGTCAAGACTGCCGACCACGCTGACGGGGTGGTGAAGGTGAAACGCCTGAGCGCGTGACGTTTTCGGTCGAGCTCATTTGAGCTTTGCGACGCTTCACGACGGACAGCATATAGAAGGCTGACACCTATAGTCGCGACCAGAACCAGCGATATGAAAGCCGGTGTGAGCAGTATAGTCTGTAATAGCGAAAGACGAGGTAGTAGTATGGCGACCAGCAAAACGGCCAAAGGCGCTCCCGCTTTGACAGCTCGTGTCGACATCTTTTGACTGCGTACTAGCGGTTTGACCGACATGTTTGTGAAGCTAACGACTCGAGGAAGCGATCTAACGTTATCATGACCGTGATATAGGGGTATATAAGTAATGGAAAGATGCAACACATAGATGTACCACTATAAACTCAATGACCATTGACTGTGCCTGAGTTCCATCGGAAGTAAAGAGCAATTCAAAGAACATCCTCAACCACCTATACCTCACCTCTTTCCACCTATATTATACTCGAGCAGGCAGTATGGCGGCCGCAAGAGAGCGTGCAACGCGTATTATCCCGGCCGATATCGAATTGCCGGTACTCGAATCGCCTCAATACGTCGACGAGAACGGCTACGAGGTGGATGCCCAAACATTTGCTTTGGCCTTGCAGAAAGCCGCGGGGGATCTGGCGTTACCGCTAGAGGCAGGACCATCTCAGCCATATGGTCAATCAGGCTCCAATGTAGTGGATTTGGAGGCTACAACAGGTGATGAGGAGCCTGTAGGCGACGTAGAGATGCAGGAGCGTGATGTCGAGAATGCCGAGCCGCTACTCAGTTTGTCCGAGAGGTAAGCTTAGGTTTTCAAGTTGCTTGCATGAGCTGATTGGACCAGCAATGTACTTCATTACTCGGTCGTTGCGGCTCGACAACATCACCTTCAACACCTTCTCCCGCACATCTTCTCCCATCCACCTATACCCGCCAACGCCCGACCTAGAGCAAGGCCTCCACCAAAGGGCACTTTCCTATATCCAACACCACCTCCTCTTATCCATCCACTACCACATCGTGAATATCACGCCCCTACCGGAAAGATTAAGAAGACAGCCGACGATGGATCGCCGGCGCCGGATGGCACGGAAGGTGGTGAGAGCAAGAGAAGAAAGTATGGGCGAAATAAAGGGAAAAGCAAAGCGGACGAATCGGAAGCTCCGGCACATGAGATTGAATGTATCGCTCGGGTTACCCTATCGATAGGTCCCATATCGTTCCCCGGTACCGAAATATGGGTGGGTCGATTCGTACAACCTCGAGCTGCGGCGCCCAAACAACCTCGGGCAAAGAAGGTTCCAGGGGAAAAGAAGAAGACAGTCGAAGGTGCCAAATCAACGCATGCTAGACCCTCTTATTCTTCGCCTTACAGCCAGTCCGCATATCCCGGCCAAAACATGCGACCACCAGGCGGTCCTTCGAATACTGGCTATCGTCCGAGACCAGCCATGCCGCCACACCCAGTAGCCCAACAGGGTCAAGCTCGACCACCCTCGGCGCCTCCTCGAGCGGAATTATCACCAGATCTTATCAAGCGAGTCAACGAGGCTGCAACACAACACTCATGGCTATCACAAATCATCCACAAAGCGGCCAGAAGTCAGGCTACGAAAGAGGAATTGGCAAAGTTGGGGAGGGTGGTGAATAGGCTGAAAGAGGGGAAAGATGTTGGAGAGGGTGCGGAAGAGGGTGTTCCATCAACAACGTACCAAGCTGGTCCCAGTCAAACTCCTACTCGTCCACAACCTCACGCTTCGTCATCGGCCGTACCCACAGCACCGGCTCCTCGCGACACTTCTGAAACAAATCGAGCGGAAGTCAGCAATCCTGCTGGATCAGATTCACTGTCTCCTGCGCCCGACGACGAGTCGGATGACGATAGCGATGTTGATATGAAGGGACCGCAACAAGTTGGCGGAGGAGGTCCAGGCGGCGTTGATCCGGCTTCTCAAACTCCCGATCCCGCACCAAGCGTCTCGACACCGATGCCGCCTCAGCAACTACCCCAAACCTCAAGTCCGTGGATCTCTGCCCATCCTTCACAACACCATACGTCGGCTCCATCTCAACCTATTCCGTACCGACCCGCTTCGGCAAGGGATTCGTCTTCATTCGCGTCCCCTCCACCTGCAACAGAGACCCCAGCTGAGAACAGTGGTCCTACTGGATCACGTTCCTATCAGCCACATCCTGATGCTTATGCTACATACGGCGTGGCCCCGCCTTCTGGCACGAAACCCACTGCTCCACCACCTGGCACTCTCGGTATGGTCCCGCCGTCAACTCCGTACGGGATGGCTCCACCACCTCCAAGACCGACATATCATCTCCCACCTCCGTTTCTTCTGGTAGCATTCAAAGAGGCACCTACTGAGAAGTTTCAATTACCGCTAGGCTCGCTGTCATATATATCGAGAGTCGGCGAACAGGAGGATGTCATCGATTCTCGAACCCCATCCGTTCCCCCAACAACCCCTGCCGATCCGGTACTATCGGCTCCGGTCATCTCACCGATGAATGCCGAAGCTACTATGGCGGCGAGGAAACCCACACGTGCCTCGCTCTCGAAAGAAAAGGTGCCAAGTCCGCCACCTATGAAAGCTGAGGACCCGCTTCCTGAGTCAGCGCCAGCACCTGATACCGCTGAGAAACGCATTAAATCAAACCTACCTCCGCTCACAGGTACATCTCCTCCAAATGGAACTGTATTAATATCGACATTCGTACCCCGCTCGGAATGGGTCAAGCCGGATTGGGAGGAATTGGGGACACGGCTACCATTTGGTAATCCATATTTCGAGCGACCCACACCTGCACCTAAACCTTCCGAGGTCAAGGTCGAGCCTTCGCCCGAACCTAGTACCTCAGATCTGGCATCGCCTCGAAGGGCGGACAAGTCGCGCTCAGCTTCCGAAACGCCAATCAAGCCAGAGACGTCTAAGGACTCGCTACCGGTCAAAGGCAAATTGCTCAACCTGGCTACTGAATCGTTCTTCCCCGAGGACGGGGAAGTACATGCAGTCACCATCAGGTTGAGCGATGTGACGGAACATACATGGCAGAGACTCAAGACGATAAATGGAATGGCCACCACCGCCGAAATGAAGTCGCTGAGTGAGCACTCGCCTCACCTCATGCCTTCGACAGACACACCACCGCCGCCGGCCGGACCTTCAGGATCCCAAGCAGCTTCGATTCCACCTCGATTACCCTCGTTCCAGCCTACGCCTGAACTTCGCTTCGAGTATACGTCTCGAAAAAAGACGTTCTTCCGCAAAATGCTCGCCCGAGCACCGGCTAGAAAGTTCCTGCAATATCGACTCCCAGATTACCGACCCGATATCGTCGAGGCTACTACCGATAAATGGGGCCCGAGAGCTTATCCAATCTCTACGAAGGCGCAGTATAATCGCGATGGCGATTATGATGGTCAGCCAATTACGCTCTCGCCAGTCGCTCCGAAAAGGGGCAACAAGAGGGTTGCCGAACCGGACGTCACTTTTGAATTACCAGTCAGTCTGGATCAGCTGGATGAGATGGTCGCTGAGAATGCTCTAAAAGGAAAGAAGGGCAAAGGTATGGACGGGAGGAAACGCACGGGCAAGAGATGGGTGGCTGGAACTGTATGCGAAGGATGTGGACGGGGTGATAAGCGTGTATGGCGTTCTGGTCCTGGTGGTACGAGGACTTGTAAGTCTTGTTCGGTGTCGATGGCTACGCTTTGCTGATGGACAGTGTGCAACAGCTGTGGAGATAAATTCACCGCAAATGAGCTTGGGCCTTTGGTAGCGCCAGGAGCTGCGCACCCAAACAAGGACACTAGTCAAGATCAAGTTAAGGGCGAAGAAATGACGGTGAAGGGAACACCTGTACCCTCTGGAGGCGCGCCAAATGTCGAAAGCGAGACGAAACCCCTCGATCCGACGTTGGTAAACACCGATTCAGTCCTTGATACCGCTTCAGATGCCAGCAATGCCGGCATTGAATCTGACAGCCACAGACCTCCTCAGTCTTCCGTTACCCCATTAGCCGCGACCCCGACGCCAATGGACACTGCACCCGTCGCGTCGGATAATGCACCACGCAGTCTGGCAAATCCACCGGAAGCCATCCCGATTTCCAGCAACACAGACCAACAGGATTCGATACCTCCTCCAGATGCACCGGCGATATCGATGGATCTCGATCATCCAGCCGATCCTCCCGGCACTGGCGGACCTGAGACATCGTGAATGTGCTGAAACCAAGATTGCTTTGAGTAGTAGAGAGAATAAAAGATATATCACCTCTAATGATCATATCAGAATAATGGGTCGTAGCGACCTGCAAAGACCCCTGGCTCTAGGCTAGCATGTATATATGCTTTGGCATGCTCCTCAGCGGTTGCTCGTTGCTGTGCAAGTGTATGAGCCCCTCTTTAGGGGAAACTAATGCGACGCGTCGGATTCCGGAGATCGCCCGTTTGATCCTTCCCGTGATTTTAGACATTGTAGACATCATACATTGATCATATACATACTGCTATCATATCGACTCTAAGCATAGAACTGGTGAGTCAATTCGCTTCAGTAGCTCCAGGGAATTACGGATGCTTGGGAGCATCGAGCTGGACCCCCCTACACCGAGCTGGTCGCTTGACGTGCCTGGTGGAAAGTTGATATCCGAACGACGCTAGTCATTCACCTCATTTTCTCGGGCATTATCAATTAGACTTAGATATATAGACCGTGAATTGACTAGGTAGCCTCGATGCGACGATGATACTACGCCCTCTTCGATCACGACTCTAGATGATGATGACGACTCAATCCAATCAGCATGCTGGACCTTCGTCCTCGGCGAATCGATCACAAACGATGTCGCCAAGGTCAGCGCTACCTACCGAGCCTACCCATGTTCAGGCAATCCACGATTTCGACCCTACACAGCTTGCGTCGACCTCGGCAAGCAATATGAACATGTATTTAGCATTTTATGCCGGCGAGATTTTGAGGGTTCATGTGAGGGACGCGACTGGATGGTGGGATGGAGAAATTGCTTCTGTGAATGATACTGGAGATCCGGAACCTAGGAAGGGACCAAGAAGAGGATGGTTCCCGAGTAATTACGTGAGGGAGATGGGCTGGGTCTGGGTGAGTCTCTCTTTCTCGTTACTTCCAGATTGGAGGTAGGATCTCGTTGGCTGACTTTTAGCCTGCGCATCGCAAGAACGACTCTACCACTTCTCATACCTCCAGCACCCAATCGCCGACAGACCCCACGCATCCACACTTGTCAGTCGAATCGAGACACAAAACAGCACCTCCACAAGCGTCACATACATCACACGCATCGCAAACCTCGCATGTCTCGCAAAGCTCTACGACAGGAACCACTTCGCCCGTCACTTCGAATCACCGACCATCATCTCGACAAAGCACTGCTCGTTCACCCTCTAGTCGTGCACGACCGCTACCGCCGTCACTACAAGCTCTTCTCCATCCAGTCGTCCAATGTCTATCTCTGCTGGAGACGGCCATCCATACGAATCGTAAAACCCACTTTCAGCCATCTGCCGCATGCGTCATATCGTCTATCCGAGCAGTCCTATCTCAAACCGATTGCCTCAGCAAGCAATCCCAAGTCCTTGCCAAATTCCCTCTGCTAGGCAAAGAACGGAAAGCCATCCTTGTCGAGCTGTCGAAATTGGTCAATTGTGCCAAGGCGGCCAGTGGTCTACATGCGGAAGTATCAGAAGCACCTCGAACGGAGGACGACGATGATAGGGATATGGAGGAGCTTGCTAAATCAGCCAGATCAGTATTTGCTGGAGTCAAGCGATTCCTGAATCTTGCTGGGACCTTTGGCGTGGAAGCAGTCGCCGTGGCGGATGCGGACGAATCTATACCGCCATTCCTCACAACAACCGATGCAACACCTGGACCATCGGCGCCTCGAACACCTTCAGGAGGCAATGCCAGAATACAGGAAACTTTCAAGAAACGCGCAGCCAGTATTGGGGATCTCCGAGCCGCCCGTCGTAGACAGTCGAGTCCACCTCCGCCAATGCCTAGTACCGCTGGCCTCGATACCAGCTTTTCCTCTCAAATTTCTCGATCACGTTCGCCCTCTGTCACGACACCTCTCTCGGCATCGTTCACGTCGACGGCGTCAGGAAGATCATCCCCAATGTCAGCCAAGCAGTACAGAGGGGGCAGAAGTGTTCAAGGTTCGATGGACAGTGCATTCTCGCATTCCGCGGCGTCATCAGATGGCGAATTTCATGGATTGTCGCCATACCCCCAGGATCCAAATCTACTGCACACACCTGTACTGGGAAGTCGGGTGGACCCGGACATAGCCGAGCAAATCAATCTGGCAGAAGATGCTTTACTTTCGATAATTGCAGCTTTCATCGGCCACATACACTCGCATCATATCGGATCGCACCCCTCGAGTCATGCCACTCTTATCGAAATGACCCGTCAGACGATCGACGCTGTACGGGAACTCCTCACCATTGTCGAAGGCATCGGCAGAACGGCTACCATCCGAGCAGTAAGACCTAGGGAAGTGGAATCTCTGCGACAAGCAAAAGATCAGCTGTACGACGTCGCTAGCCGTTTGGTCGAAGGAGCAGAAGCGGTCGCCAACGCTGCGCCTGCTGATCAGGGGGATGAGAATTACGACAAGGACAAGGCGAAATTGCTACAGTCTGCCACGGGGACTTTGAGAGCTGGAGCAGAATGTGTGAGACTGGTACGCCTATGTACGCCCGATCCAAGTACTCCGAGTAGCTTGTCTACACCGCGCCAAGGCGACAGTATCTCTCGACACCACACACCACGGCCTAATCAGGAAGCCGGTCTCGTCAGAAGAGATTACCCAGTTGGACAAAGAGGTGAACATACTCTGTCTGGTCTGCATCGGAAAGCGACGAGTCTGAGCTATTTGCAGCAGCGATATCAGCAAGATGGGTCGATGGTACATGCTACTGCGGAGGAAGAGGAGCGCGATGAAGATGCTGAGGAGGATGAGGAGGTCGTAGCGGATTTGAGTAGGGAAGAGGATATGACGGTCAAGCCACTAGAGCATTTGGCTCCACCGTTACAAGTCAGAGGTCCAACAGTGAGTTGCAGATGATCGACCGCCGCTGATCCCCAGACACGTCCAACACTCAATCATATCCACACGGCTCCATTAGGCGTACCTACAACAGCTCATCCCGCAGAGCTGGTGCGCACAAATTCGGAGGGCACCCCTATACCTCGCAGTCGGTCATCCAGTCTATCATCACCCGCACCTCCAAGACTGCAGCGCCGTTCCCCATCTCGATCGGTCGATCTCGATAAAATCGCCTCAGACTATGAGACACCCAAAGATGTTCAACGCCAACCTTCCACCGTATCTGGTTCGGTCACGGTTCGGCCTTCACTAGTGACTGCGTTCTCCCAGATGTCCACCTCGACGATCACTTCAGCTTCCAACGCTCAGCAATCTGGTCGCTCGTCAAGCGCCAGCTTTAGATCGAACTCTAACGCCGACCAATCTGGCGGTGAGGACTGGAATCATCTCTCGCAATTCAAGGTTGAATTCCCTTCAATGGCCTCTCTTCCAAAGCTTTCACAGCTCAGGATTGACACGGATCGCGATGTGGCTCCAATGAAAGGTCAACCTCTTTCGGCGATGCAGCTTCGACCGGGGCCAAACCGAGCCATGACGAATCCGATTCACACTCAACCAGATATGCGCTTCTATGTTGTTGCTCATGATTATGATCCGAGAGAAATCACATTCAACAGCGAAGGCAACATGGTCGGCGCAAGTCTGACTGTACTAGTGGAAAAAATGACACCTCACGACGGACCGGTGGACTCAATGTTTTGGGCTTCATTCTTCTACACATTTCGACTCCATACAGATCCACTCGATTTCACCGAGGCCTTGATCAGGCGATACGATATTATGCCGCCATCGAATATCGCCATGACGGAAAGGGAACAGGAGATGTGGGTCGAGCGTAAAGTCGTACCAGTCCGATTGAGGGTATACAACCTACTGAAAGCTTGGTTGGACACATACTGGAAGCCTGAGGCGGACGACGTCGCTCTCGAAACGATGAAGGAATTTGCTATCGAGGTGGTCCAGCCTACTTTGCCCGCGATGGCACCACGACTGCTGGAAGCTATCCGAAAGCGCTCATCTGGGCCTCTATCGGCCTCAATGGACCGACCAGGATCATCGGCGTCTTCATATAACGATCACTCTAGACGATCGCATTCCAGAACACTGTCGACCGACAAGCTATCGCTCAAATCGCCCCTATCGCTACTTTCACCTAATGCTACTACTCCCGGGCCAAATTCAGCTGGATTCAGCCAGCTCTCGACTCTCCCACCGACACCCATTATTTCCAAGTCGCTCAATACTTTATTACAAAAGCCAGGAGTCGAACTGTCGCGTATACCCCTTACCGAGTTTGATACACTCGAGCTCGCGCGTCAATTGACCATCATGGAATCCAAAATGTTCAACCAGGTCGCGCCCGAAGACTTGCTCTTGACTGGAAGAAGGAAGGTGGCGGGCTTGAAGGCTTTGAGTGAGACTAGTAATCAGATTACTGGATGGATCGCCGATACCATCCTAGCGGAGTTGGATATCAAGAAGCGGACAACACTGCTGAAGTTTTACATCAAGTTGGCGGATGTGAGTCTGATTGCACCATTCTTACGACAAAGCTGACGTTTCTAAGAAGTGCCTGTATCTGCACAACTTTTCTTCCATGTGGGCCATCCTGGCCGGACTCAATAGTAGTACTATTATGCGATTGAAGAAGACCTGGGATGTGAGTCGAATCAGGTCTCTGATGGAGAATGAGCTGATCATCAGTCATTATCGGCCAAATACAAGATCATGATGGACCGATTACGAGCAGTGATTGAGCACACCAAGAATCACGCCGCCTACAGGTCTCGATTACGAGAAGTTGCTGGGCCATGTCTGCCATTTTTGGGACTGATATTGACCGAGTAAGTCTGCCCAAACCCTATCTCCGTCCTGAAGCTGACAGCCAGTATTACCTTTACATTTGATGGTAATCCCGATACTCGGCAGTCTACCCTATCGCCAGACCTATCCCTGGTCAACCACGACAAGTACGCTAAACTGGGCAAGATTGCTGTTGAGTTCAAGAGATATCAAGAGGTTAGTCCCGCATTGCGTTTGGCAACGATGACTGACGATTCAGCCATTCAACTTTCATGCCCTGGAACCTGTACAAGCGTACCTACGCCGGGCGTTAGCTGAGAGAGGAAGTGCTTCCATCGACGCCTTGTATCGGAAATCATGTAAGCCGATACGCTTCTACCTTGCAGGATATGGCTGACGATCTAGTGTTACTGGAGCCAAGACAGGGTCAAGAGAGGGTCAGTGTATTTGTGGAGAGACCAGGGTGGTTGGGTGGAAAGATCTAATTGAGTGTATTTGTATTCTTGGGTGGGCTTTTATCACTATGCAAGTATATTGCTCCTTTGCATCTGTAGCAAAGGGATCGGACAGGCAGGTACGTGACGTTACAAAATTGATACAAACGTTACAACTGAACTACTGGTCTACCACTTTTTGCCTTCTGCCTTTAACGCTTCTGATTTGTATTGCGAACTAGGATCCAGATATGGCTTTTCTCCAATCGATGATGCCCTATCACCGGCTCTCTCCTCATTGTAATCGAACAAAGCTACAACGTCAGTGTTGAGTCAAGCAAGCGAAGGAGGAACATACCAGAATGCCAAGTACATCTGTTATCCCAAATCGCAATCGATCCTGCCTCCCATCTAAATCGACACTGAATATCCATATTATTGTTAATCAGGTCGAAGCAGTATTTAGCAATGATATCCGATTCGTCACGCGAAACCTCATCGATGCGACCGAAAAATCCTTTATTGACATACATCGCCTTCCACCCTGTCACGGCTGTTGATATCAGCTCAATTCCCCGGTTCCTGAGGGACAAACCTACGATTTGTACGGATGAGAGGATGTGATGCGGTAAGATGATCTCCTGTGTTGAGAGGATTTCCCCTTTCACGGTTCTTGTCGATCTTGATACCGTGTTGAGCTGCTTCGGCGTGGAAGAAAGAGGCGTCATGTGTAGCATTCAGAGTTTCTAGGTACGCCCGAAATGAGGGGCTCATTTTGTCGAGGACCTGCCGATGTCAGTTGGGTGCCTGTATTGATGTGAGGAGACTTACATCTGAAGTACTTGCCCACATCGTATCTCCTCCTGATTCCGGTAGGACGTTGATCTTGAGCATTGAGTAGTCTGCCGGGACGTTTTCGAAGGACACATCGGAATGCCAAGCTACTGATGCCCATCGACTGAGGTCGTCGTGGATTCGCCTAATTCCACCTCCCTTGCTGATGACTGTTAGTACGCGCGATGTAGGACAGCGAGAAGAGACTCACTTTTGCTTTGAGGCCGAGATGAGTGAGGTCTTGGTGCCGATCTCAGGAGTGTTTTCCGACACAGGATGAATACACATGTGTGATCCCGAAGGTCGTCCAGAGGCAACTCCAATAGCCTCGGCGAGCTTCATCATATCGTCGGACGAGATGTTCTGGTCTCGAAAGAAGCAAACACCTCGTCGGGAAACTATCATCAGCTGTTTTACACAATGCCAAAGGGATCACTTACCCATGTATGCGAGATCTTTAATGAGTTCATCCTTATTTGGGGCATTCATGATCTGATCCAGCTGAATGTCTCCCTTAAACTCTCGTCCGATTGCTGGTGTGACCTCAAAGTGCTTGGAAGTCAGCGGAGGCGCTCGGTATTCAGAAAGGGTGACTCACTGGGTATTGCTCGATCAGTCCAAGATTACTGAGAGGACCTGATAGCTGGTTTCGAGCAACCGCTTCGGGGTCTGCTACGGGCTGTCGGAGCTTCAGAGACCCTCGGGGAGGCTCGGTCATGGTATGTGTAGCGACTGGTGCCATCTTGGAGTATCCTGTGTTCAATTGAGGGACAAGAAAGTATTGAGTAATATCTGCGACTCCGCCATTGAACTTTTATAAACATGGCCTACTAGTCCTCGCACAAAGCCGCTCGGGCCTGTCCGACGCCTCGGCGACCATGGCAGACAACATGATCGTCATTATTGCACCTAGCACGTCACCTGTACACTTTCTCGGGCGACTTGCAAAGACATGTAGGTATTTTGGAGATGTACCCCACATGCCGAGCACGTCAGATCATCGGTAAGTCGCCGAAGAAGCCGATTAACCGATTGACCGAAACCGCAAGTTTTCTCAAGTCGCCGACTTGCCTTTTCTCCACACCTTTTTCTTCTAGATCATTGCCATTCCATACACTCTAGGGCTCCAGGTGACCCGCGGGGCGTATATCAAATCGTCATAAGCACACCACTGTGCTTGTATATGGCGGCACCAAGACGTGCCCATCTATTTCAGGGACATCGCCAATGAAACTTCAAACATTGGCTGTAGGACTATAAAGGGCATGGCATGGTGACATGAATACGAATTATCCACTGCCAAGCTAGTAAGAACACGACCGAACATGTCGTACAATCCCAACACACATGACGACATCGTCGTCGAAGACGATAAACGTGACTTTGGTCACGTTTCCGAGGAAGGTCTGTCGCAGAGCAAGTCATGGGAGCAAGTCAAGGCAGAGGCAGTAAGGGATGAGGAATGGCAGCATTCCCTCTCGTTATGGCAGTCTCTGAAAATCAACCGAGCCGTCAGTCATTCTACACGTCGAGAGTCAACATGTTACTGACGCTTTAGGCTGTAGGATGGTCGATCGCAGCGTCCGGATGTATCATCATGGAATCTTACGATACGGTTCTACTCGGCTCTCTATTTGGTCTACCCGCTTTCAAAGAACACTTTGGTAACGACTACGGTGGAAAGGCAGGATATCAGATCGCTCCAGGATGGCAAGCTGGTATGCAGCAGGTAAGTTCTTTCACCCTCCAACCACATCATCTGACAGTTCAGGCAGCAAACATGGGATCCATCATCGGTGTCCTGCTCGGTGCGGTCTTGGTCGACCGTTTCGGATACAAGTGGTCAATTCTCGGCAACCTCGCATTCATGACGCCGCTCATTGGTCTCATCACGTTCGCACCCAACAAGGGGGCCTTGCTAGCGGGTGAATTGCTTTGTGGAATCCCATGGGGTGTTTTCTCCACTTTGGCCGAAGCATATGCGAGTGAAGTCTGCCCTCTGTCTCTACGAGGTTACCTTACCACGTCAGTTTACCATTCCCATGTTATTTCATGGCTGACAATCCAGGTTCATCAACCTCTGCTGGGTCATTGGACATTTGATCGGAGCCGGTATTCTCAAGAAAGCTCAGCTCATGACGGGAATCTGGTCTTTCCGAATGCCATTCGCAGTTCAGTGGGCCTGGCCTGTACCACTCTTCCTCATCCTCCTCTTCGCCCCCGAATCACCATGGTGGCTCGTCCGTAAAGGAAAGATCGCACAGGCCCATATTTCCGCTCGCCGACTCACCCCGGCCGCAACTAAAGAGAGGTCAAAGGAGACTGTATCATCAATGATCCGGACCAACCAACTTGAAAAGGATGTCTCGTCCGGTACTTCTTTCTTTGACTGTTTCCGAGGGACCGACTTGCGACGTACAGAGATCTCCATGATCACTTGGACATGTCAGATCATGTGCGGGCTCCAGTTTGCCAATTACTCGACATACTTCTTCCAGCAAGCCGGCCTCGATACAAGCAACTCCTTCTCGATGACTATCGGTCTTTACGGAGCGGCCTTCGTCGGAACTCTCTTGAGTTGGTGGCTCATCACTATCTTGGGCAGGAGACAAATCTTCACCACCGGTCTCTTCTGTCTCGCCATTGGACAACTCCTGATTGGTATTTTGAGTGTAGTAGCGGACAAGGGCTACAATGGCGCAAGATGGGGACAAGCTTGTAAGTACCACACCCTCGGTCTCTTTCCTGGCTGACGTCCAGCGATGATGATCATCTGGCTATTCGTCTACGACTCGACAGTCGGTCCATTAGCTTACGCTATCGTCGGAGAAGTCTCAAGTTCCCGTCTACGAAGCAAGACCATCGCCCTTTCTCGATTATCATACAATGTCTTCTCAGTCACTTTCGGTGTCATGATGCCATACATGCTCGTAAGTCTCCTCCGGTGACTGCAAGGGAATGGCTAACCGCCAGAACCCAACTGCTTGGAATTTACGTGGAAAGATCGGTTTCCTATGGGCACCAATCTGTGCATTATGTTGGGTGTGGGCCTACTACCGACTCCCGGAAATGAAGGGTAGGAGCTACTATGAGATCGACGTAATGTTCGAAAGGAAGATTCCCGCTAGGCAGTTCAAGAACTACGTAGTCGAGGAGGATGCGGACGAACGGATGAGGCAGGAACAGGGTATTGTACGATCTTGAAAGCGCAATCAGAAAGCAAAATAAATTTTCCGGTAGAATGTTCTCAGCAGAGCATGTATATAACTCAAATGCATTCACATTGCAGCAAAATATGTATGAATCTCAAACACGTCCAAAGTCCAAAGCCAATGTAATGTCACAACCGGAATGCGTCCTAGGATTGATGATTACCACGCTCTTCTCTCTCGTGATTATGGTTTCCGTATACTATGCCCCGTTCCCCTCTTCCCAATTTCAACCTTTGAACTCCCGGAACTCAGCGAAGACGACCGACTAGTAGGTGGAGTTGGCAATCCAAAGTCCTCAGTAGCGCGACGGCGCATCGCCACACCCTTCTGCCTGGAAGCGAATGGTATTGGCGGACTCTTCTCGTAATTCTTCGAAATGCTATCTGAGCTGTATTGACGTGCTTTCGGTTGATGATATGGGTCCACTAGTCTCACGGTAGACGTTGACGATCGGACGGAACTTCTTGAGCTACGTAGAGCGGAGCGTCTTTTAAGGGGGATTGAGGACGGCCGAGATGGTTTTGGTTCCAGTGGGAGGTGAGCCAGGACAGCAAGTGCATTGGACCTTACATCTGCCGCTCTGATAGATTAGTCCTGTCCAAAGCTGCCAAGAGCGAGACTTACTGCAGTCGATAATGAAGTGGTGTGAGGCCTTTGTCGAATTGACTGAATGGTTAGCTCATCATTTGCTACCTGAGGGAGACTCACTTGTCAACGTGGTTAGAGCATATGAGGGAGATCGCGATGTTCACCAGGTGAATAGGTACAGTGCTGAATGCGGCTCTTGCAAAGCTTCGAAGGGCTTTATCTTCGAGAGCCGTCCATTTTCCCTTGCACCCAGGAAGAGGAGTTCTGGGGTAACATCGTTTCGAATAAGTAGCGTCATCTACAGATCAGCACTATCCTGGGTCGAAGAACGTACGAAAAGGATTGTAGTATCCACAACACCCTAGACCATTTTGGATACGCAACCGATCTTCCTCGCTCAGGAATTGGGACCAGACTTGATTGAGTTTCCGGTCGAGTTGGACATTTGCTCGTTTGAATGAAGAGTACCCGACCAGGGCTAGGGAGATAAACGTCGGCCAAAGTAGGAGGCAATAGAATGCTAGTATTGGGCGAGAGTTGAGTAATGTCCCCGTCAAGCCAACGAAAGAGGTGAAGAGTGCGAGCAGCGAAAAGAGGAGCAAGACTGACGGTCAGTGCTTGCTGTAAGAGTCGTCGTCAGGATACTTACAAATGACCACGTCTGGATCAGTGACCATGGTGACATCACTGTTTGGCGAGACTGCTTTCAGCAAGAGCTATCATTCTCCAGCACAAGACTCACTCCGAAGCATAATCTGCATCGTCCAGCATAACCCCGCCAACCCATACCCGAACAGCTATCCGTTCAGCCCTCTCACTATCGTCGTGCCAAATTACCCACCGTCAAGACCGAAAGAAGTAGCACAACCTTGAAAGACGTCCACCCCTCTTTACCTTTCTCTACCAGTCTCTCCGGAATCTTCTGCAAGATCTTATCACCCCCGTCCGTACTTCTAATCCGCTTCATAGTCTCATCGACCAAGGTGTCCTCCGAAGTGGTCTTCGCCATCTTGTCCAGCGTATAAGGGGACTCGACGAGCGTATCATCCGAAGCTGTACTGCGGCTCAATCGGGACATCGCTCTTGATCCTAACCTAATGGGAGCGAATGATCTAAAGGAATGTGACCTCCGACCTGGCGAGTCTCTGAATGGGTTGACGAGTAGACTTTTCCATACTGTCCGTCCCGTACCGGCACTGGTTGCGTCAACCGACGAGACACCGCTGATCTCACTATGCCCAGCGTCGCTCGGTGTGGTGAGCATGCTTGAGGTTATACTATGAGCTCCGATCGATGTCCGACGCGGATTCAGCGGTAGAGGCGGTAACGGCCTATCTTTTGGATGGCGAGTAATGGTATATGGCTCTTCGATAGTGGTAGACCTTTCCATCCGAGCGTAGCTAGGCTCCGTTTCGTGTCTTCTCAACGATGGGCTTGATAGACCGCTGACGCGATCATCGATATCGTTCGACTTTGACCGTGAATTCATTGTTATAGGTGTTGGAGTGCTATCCGTATCGGGATGGGATGGTACCAGGCGGATGGTCGGTGTGATACCGCCATAAGGCGTATATGTTGAAAAGACAGACGAGGTCGAGCGCCGTGATGGAGCATATCGACTAGGTAGTCGCTGAGTGGCGCCTTCGGCTCGAGCATAGGGCGAAAGTAGACTTGGCGAGTATGATTGGACTGGATGACCATCGTTGGGATCTAGATGGGGCGAATCTGGATTTGGCGAGCGCCGTCTGAGTCCCGATATATCTGATGAAAGTGTCATTGTCAGATGATAGAGGTGGAGAAGGTCATCCGAAATCACATTGGAGCATCAGAAGTTACCATCGGATGATGTTTATCGTCAATGTTTCACCTGTCACCAATTTGTACCTCTTGAGACATTGATGTCTTGTTTCATGATGAACGCATGAACCCCATCCGTGGCGTGCTTATGAGGCATCGAATAGACCCAGACTTGATATGCATAGCGTGCTTACATACCTAGAGGACATATACTCTACCCTCCCATTCCGACAATTCGATTTTGTTTCCTTCAAGACCTGATCCTTCCTTTTCTTCGCCGTTGGTGATGATCAACTTCGCTTTCGAAATATCGATATCGCTGGGGATCTCGAAAGAGGCCTTTTCTCCATGGTAGTATCCCTCCGAGTCTGGCTCGGATCGGCTGAAGTTGAGGATGACGAGAAGCTTTTGGTCGATCGTCTTGTCATGTCGAATGTACGAGTATGTCTTTTCGTTCTTCTCGTCTAGGGGAATGAAGGTTCCTGAAGATGTCAGCACTTATCACACCTTGGTGATAGAATGGATTACCGTAAACTAGCGCCTCGTATTCTTTACGCAGCTTGAGGAGTTTCTGCCAGAACGAAAAGACAGAGTTGGGGTCGTCGACCTGAGCAGCAACATTCCAGCCCTCTTTGTAATCGTCGTGAACCCGCATCCATGGTGTAGCCTTGGAGAAACCAGCGTGCTCGGATGAGTCCCACTACATCATCAGCTTGGCCAGCCGGTCCCGAAGCGGTCTGCTTACCTGCATGGGAGTTCGTCCGTTATCTCTAGCAGTCCACCTCATACCACGCATGACATCCGAGACATCGATATCCTCAGGCTTGCCCTTTTTGCCATTCTGTTTCCATCGGAAATCACGCTCTCCATCAAGAGCCTGGATAGTCTCGATATCCTTGTACTCCTCCTCAGCCCAGTCTCGAGGAACATTACATAGTCCAATTTCTTGTCCCTGGTAGATGAAGATAGTACCAGTGAGCGAAGTATGGAACATGGCAGTCATCTTGGCGGATTTGGCTCGCTCAGCAGGGTGATCGGAACCCATTCGAGAGACAATTCGAGGTTGATCGTGGTTCTCGACGCTGGGAATCAGTATCGTCCAACAAGAGGGACTTACTAGTTCGAGTTCCACCCACCTTCCTTCTCCATCTCGACGTTGAAGCCGTTGAACAAGGTCTTGGTCCTTGATAATTTCCACTTGGGGTCGTATGACCTCTCGAAGCCGTTGTCTCCTCGGTCAAATCCTTGGCTAAGATGATCAGCTAATCCCCGATGTGTGCTGCAGGTACTACATACTGATGGAAGTGGAAGATCATTTGCAGTTCCTTGTTGGCGGGAACGGAATATGGGGCATACTCGGAAACTGGTGCATCTCCCGGGCACTCTCCGACACTAGATCGTCAGTATCACCCACTATCAGGGTTCCATTGAGTCTTACCAGAACATGTCGTATTTCTGCCATGTCAGCAGGAGTTCCGGTACCAAGAAATCAACTCACGCTGATGACCTCTTCGTACATCTCCTTGAGGTGACCATGTACTTCAGGTCGGTTGATCGATAGACCGCCGAAGGGCTGGGTCTCGTGGCCGGGCTGGACGATAGGAGCATCGGGGAAACCCTCGGCTTTGGCGATGAAGTTGATCTAGAGTTCAGCGTCGCCCGAGGGGAAAGGAAGCGGACGTACTACGTCCATTCGGAAACCGTCAGCACCCTTTGCTAGCCACCAGTGCATCATGTCATAGACGGCCTTCCTGAGTTCAGGGTTCTTCCAGTTCAGGTCTGGGTATCAGCAAAGGCCGGGGAAAGCTAGATTGGGACTGACCAGGCTGCTCCTTGAGGAAGGTGTGGCAGTACCATTGCTGAGATCCTTCGTCAAAGGTCCACGCGGGGCCACTGAAAGTCAGTACAGATATACTCGAAGTGCAGGCTACGAATGGCTTACGTTCCGAAGATGGACCTCCAGTTGTTGGGTGGGACCCTCTCGCCCTGGTCGTTGGTCTTGCCATCGTGCCAGATGTACCAGTCCCTCTTTGGGCTATCTTTGGACTTCCGGCTCTCCTTGAACCAGGCGTGCTGATGGTCAGACTCGCTTCGAATCCTCGGTAAGAGAGACTAACCTGGTCACTACTGTGGTTGACGACCAAATCCATGACGAGCTTCATACCACGCTCGTGACAGGCATCTTTGACCTGCTCCCAGTCCTCAAGGGTACCGTATTGAGGGTCAACCTTCTGGTAGTCCGAGATATCGTATCCCATGTCGGCTTGGGGAGACTCGTACATGGGAGAAAGCCAGACGATATCGACACCTAGCTTGTGTAGGTAGGGGACCTTGGACAAGATACCCTGGAGAGTACCATGCCCGTTGGCAGCGTGGTCCGCAAAGGATGCCTAAGAGTCAGTTCCTCGAATACTTATGGCTATAAAGGAGGACATACGGGATAGACTGGACGTCAGCATGCGGACGGACATAGCCGGGGAACACTTACTTTGGTAAACAGATGCCGACTTCCACCAAGCTCTGTCACTTGGCTTCTCAACCTTGGGTCCGATGATTGTGCTCATATTGATAGATATGTACGGTTAAAAGATGTAAATGCAAGAAGGAGAAGGCTATAGAATATGCCTGGGTACCCGTTTCCCAAAGCTAGGACAGGGCGAATGATGTCCTCTACTGGGGTCATCGCCGAAGTTAGACCGGGTCCGGATTTCCCCTGAAATCATTCATTACTCGGTGTATTCAGTCACCTCTCGGACCGTGCCGACACCGCAACCGAGCAGAGCGAGACGACCCGCGGAGGGCCCCAGGCAGGAAAGGTTACAAGGTGACGCCGATGCTTCCGAAACCGATAACTCTCCGGCCGTTCATAGTGTGAAGAATGCATGCAAGGTACATAGGATTACACCATTCCGATGCTCTGTCCCTGACCTTGGGTCTGAGTCTGCCCTTCGAAGATGGACTTCCAGAAGCTATCCTGTGTAAATATGAGATCATCCTGACCGAAGCTACTCCCCATGCCGAGACTCAGTCCGGGCATAGGGAACTGGTTCGCAGCTACCCAGCCGTTCAGGTCGGTAGGCATGCTTCCTATCTGACCGGTCTCACCACCTTCCGAGACTCTTCCGGTATCGACCCCATTCTGTTGTAGGCTGCTGATCCCTGCGGCTTGTTGAGCGTGAGGCTGGACCCCGGAATGCGACGCCAGGTCAAAGTTGAATGGAGCCGGCGGCCAGAGAGTCTTGCTCTGATCACCTTCCAAGCTCTGACCAAAAGCCTCGAAATCAATCATCTCCGGTAGATACGCCTGTTGATATGTGCTCGTCGGCGCTTCGGCAGATTTGACATCGATGAGACGACGTAAAAAGACAGATTGTGAGGCCGGTAGTTGATCCGGGTTCATAGCGGAACGAGCCAGCATGTCGGACGCTTTCCTGGCCGTTGTGAAGATCTTGTTGCGGTCGGGCTCGAGGTAGGCGAAATGCGCCTGAGTGACTCGAAGGAGGGAGACTGCCGCGTATGTCAGGACTGTGAATACAAAGTCTGGGCAGCCGCGTGTGAAGCCCGGCGAGTCGAGCTCGGTTTCAAATGTCTCGATAAGGGACGTCGAGGCAGATTGGTACTGGATGTCAGCTTGCTGCCAGGAAGTCGAGGACTCACCTCGAGGAATGCAGCAGGCAGGTCTGCGCCCTTGTCGTCCATAGCTTTCTGAAGCCCGAAACTCCGTACCACCAGCCTGGCGTAATTATGATACAGCCTGATATTCCCAACCATAAACCTAATGTCCGCATCATCCGCTCCACATTCCTTAGCAGCCAGTTCAGACCTTTCTCTCCATTGGCGAAACTGCTTTTCGAATACATGAACGAGATCGGAGAAAGAGGTATGGTTGGCCAAAGAGGCTGCGGACTCAGGGTAAGAATGGAGTGTGATTTCCGATCGGAAAGTCTCGAGTGCGCGTGAGAGTATCTGAGTCCATTCCTGGAATCAGCGTATGCCTGACATACTGACTTACGGCTAGGGACGCGACTCGAACATCATCCTTCCCACCCTGCATCCCTTGGCGTATGAGATCCATGTAGAAGCTGACGCTGTTCTCTCCTCTTACACTACTAGGTTTCCCCAGCTGAGCAGATAGTGTCCGATCCAGAATAAAGCCGCAAAGCCAGGTCCGGATGATGCTTCTCAATAACCATGTGGGAAGCCCATCTCTGGCTTCTTTCAGCAGAGCGACTCGGTGGAGGTTGATATCCATGCTCGTCCGCATTGCTATGCCCACTCGCACCCATGTCAAGTCCTGCTCGAAATTCTTGGGTCGTATTAGACTATTGATCAGCATAGGGCATCGTGGAGGAACTCACTTCCAGCTGGAATATATGAGGTGTCCCTGTATGACCTCGACGTTCTTTTCCCGGGGAAGACGCTCCATCTCGTATGCAGTGAACTCTCTCAGACGGTCCCATAAGATGGGATTGAAGGCCCGAGCAGCAGTACAGCAGACTAACATCAGCCGAGCTTGCAGTTGCGATACTTACTAGCATTGAAGAGGAAGTTATTGCGCCTAGCAACTGCTGAAGGGGACGAGTGAGCAACGTCCAGGGTTGGGAGATGGGGATGGAGATATTTGAAGTACAGTTCAAATAGCTGCTCGGCCCTGCTCAAATCAGCACCATCAAGGTAAAGCAGGTATGACATACTCGTGAACATCGATCCGGCTCATGATATGAGGTGCCTCGTCCTTCAGTACTCGCTCAAGCGGAGCATAGTATCCCTGATCCTCCCCATCCTTCCCCTTCAATCCAGCAACAGGTGATTTCGGATCATATATGTTGGTCGCTGAGCTTGCTTCCGCCAAGACCGCTAGCGGATTATGTACATCCCCCGGAAGCGGTAGAGTCGTCAGTTTGTCCACACTCATCCGAGGTGATGAAGCTGCCAGCGGACTCGGTGGACGACGTACATCAGCCCATAGTGTCGAGTTCCGAGCCACAGTCGCTGCCAGCGCATTCTCCTTCTGCCACATGTCAAAGTTCTCGCCTCGATTCCGCTTTCCATTAAGGATCTCATTTTCAGCTTGTTCCTTGTCCCGGTCCGCTTTCCGTTTCCTAGTCTTCCCCCGCAAGGACGGTAGGTATTCACAGCTTGTCTGAATACCTAGACCAGAACATCGTGAACACGGTCGGCCTCCATCACAGCGTAATTTCTGCTTGTTGCAGGACGAGCACGCTCGAGCCGTTCGAGGTTTCTCCTTGTCGCCGTTGTCAGCTGAGCGACCAGCTTGTGGTGAGGGAATAGGTCCTCGAGCTGAGGCGAAGCTGTTTGACCTAGGTGACCGGGAAGGTCCAGCTTCTTGCGAAGGCGAACCGAGTTGTCTTGGGTCTATGGATGCTGGCATGGCATGGGCGTCTGCCTGACGAGCTGGTACAAGTCGAGTAGCGCTCATTCAAGAGCTGAAGACGCCGGCAAATTACGTAACTCCCGGAGATCCCCGCTTTCTTGTTCAACAAATTCTGGCTGTGGAGTAGATCCTTGCTATTCCGAATATCATACGAATCATACTTCAGATCATTCCGAACGTCATTATGGCGTACTAATGTATACTACGAACAGGTCGTATGCTACTACGAACACTGCAATCGACTCATCAATTTTTGTCTATTCACCGGTCCGAAGGACCAAAGTCCGAATGCCTATCGTAAAGGTGAGTCACCAACTATATATACAGCTACCCCCCTTGTTGACCTCTTAGATCACTGATTTAATAAACCATTTGCCACCTGGTGACTATACTTGATATGTCTATACCTATCCATATGGGAGTAGTAGGGTCCGTACCATTACATTTACATTATAAAGAAGAAGAATTAAGTGAAAGTAGTCGTCAATCATCATGCGCCTCGACATCGGCTTCAATACTGTCGCCATCTCGATCAGGGACTTCATCCACCATGCAGGACTTTGATCAGCCGAAGAGGTCGATTGGGCAGAGGCTCGACCATGCGATTCTCAATCTTGCCCCAGCGTTCTTCTCGCTGAATATGGTATGTCTACTATTGTGCACCATAATCGACGCTAATTCTGCAGGGTACCGGAATCACATCCATTCTACTGTACAATCTACCATACAATGCAGCCTGGCTTCAGAGACTCGGTATCACCATCTTTGTCCTCAACATCATCATCTTTGTCCTGCTTTCGATCGGCCATGTCGTCCGCTACATCCGATTCAAAGGCTTGTTTACAGCTTCGATCCTTCATCTGCAGAGCGGCATGTTCTGGGGAACACTCCCCATGGGTCTTGTCACCATTGTTGTAAGCTTCTAATACAAGTCAAGACCATAGCTGATTATCAGAACATGCTAGCATTCGTTTGCGCTCCCTGGTCGTATCGCTGGGCTAAATTTACGCTGGGGTTATGGTGGATTGATATCCTCATGTCGATCCTGGTCAACTTTGGAATGGTCTTTGTCATGTGAGCCAAACCCGACAAATCCGTGGCTTAGCTGACAGGCAGGTTCTCACGCCACAAGCATACTGAACAATCAATGGCGTCCCTCTGGCTCCTACCCATTGTTTCGTCAGTCGTCGCAGCAGCATCTGGTGGAATCGTCGCGACCGCTTTACTCCCCTACTCGCCTCAACTAGCCCGATCTACCATCATCGTATCTTATGTCGTCTGGGGAACCGGTGTCCCCCCAGCAATGTTTATCATCACCCTCTGGATATATCGGTCCGCCATCCACGGTCTCCCAAAACCAGCAGCCTTACCGTCCGTCTTTCTACCCCTCGGTCCATGTGGTCAGGGATCATTCGGAATCGTCCTACTTGGCAAAGTCACTCGTGAACTCGCATACAACCATGATCTCGGGTTCTCGGTGGTCTCAGGACAATCAGCACGCAATATGGCCGATGCGATATACGCCGGCGGACTCGTCACTGGACTTATTTTTTGGGGATTGGGTCTGATGTGGTATGTCCTCGCATCCGCCTTCTTTATCGAGCACTGTATCCGCAATCGAACATATGTCGGCGTCAAGTCTTTTACTATTGGTTTCACAGCTTTGACATTCCCAATCGGTGTTTGGGCGACCGCTACCACCGAGCTCGCTGCTGAGCTAGACTCGCCTGCCTTCAAGATTATCGGTACAGTCGTCAGTATACAGGTCGTCTTCAATTGGTTATACGTCTTTATCATGACTTGCTGGAAAGCTATCGATGGCTCTGTGTTTATAGCGCCAGAGGTAGCTGGCTTCGAAGGTGGTAGACCTCCACTTCGGTGGGGTAGCACAAAGACCAGGGTAGATAGAGTGTAGTTAAGGTAACCTACGCCATTGTAGGGTTGCCTCGTTGTATTTCCTGACATGGATCTGTATGCATCTATTCAAGCTTAATTTCACCCAAAAGCGTATCCCCGCCGGATGCTTAATTTTACCCTACCCTGTACATATCATTTACGAATCTATTAAAAGCAGAAGTAGACGTCACCCTGCCGCGGCCGAAGAGTGGCAAATGGAAGCCCGGTTAACCGAATCTTATGGCTTACCAAACAATTAGATTTCATCATCAACACAATCCCTTCTTGCGGCTTCAGCTGAACGCCGCTGTAGCCCTAACCTTGCCGGTCGACTGCTCGTCAGCCGCGTAATCTATATCACGAGCAACCAAGTTTGTCATCATGACGTATCGATGGACGGACGCGGACGAAGAAGGTGGCGCACGAGTCGGGGTCTTTCATTCGGGCTAAAATTGAGAGAAGCATACGATACCGGCCACGAAATTCTGATTCTAGTATATAGGGCGCTGGCGTCGCTGAATCCTCCTCATTCTTACCATCCATCTGACTAATCTTTTTCATCTTAAATCAAAATCATCCACAATGGCACACAAAGGACCCGCAAACCCAGCTGCTCGAGAACCAAAGGTCAAGCGACACTTTGACTGGGCCAGGCTCTTCAAGGGACGACACCTTGGATACGTGAGTCAAATCCACTTTCTAGAAGGAATAGAGCTAATAGCAGCTCATCATCTGGACTTTGACATTCTGTATCGCTGCCGCTTTACTCGGTCTCACCTCCCAACAGATTCACCGACATGGAGGACAGAACACCTTCGACTACCCAGGAAAGGAGTACGGACACGCCATGGGACTCCTCTTGTTCACCGCCATCTTCGGCTTGCTCATCTCCATCTTCCACTGGGTCTTTGGTGTTCGAGTCTACATTATCCTCTTCATTGTAAGTAATTTCCAAATTGACACAAAAGTTGAGATTTCCTAACATCCAGATTACCGCTGTCTTTGCCGGAACTGGAGCTGGTATCCTACACATGTCCCCCTTCGGAAAGTCTTTGAACTGCAAGAAGCCCATCGACTACTTCCCCGACAACTTCCAGCCTTACTACTCTGAATGTGGTCTCGTTATGGCCGTCAACGGTCTAGCTTGGGCTCTCTGTAAGTTGTCTTTTCAGAATGTTTTGCTGTGTGCTAATGATCAGTCGGTATTGCCGTTATCGGTCTTTTCTACTCCATCTTCGACCACTTCAACTTTACCGTCAAGAACTCCAAGGCTTACGATATCGAGAAGGAGCCCACTGTCATTGAGAAGGACCTCGAGAGGACCGAGTCCGGAGCTACCAACACCCGAAGCCACCACACCAGTGCTTAAGCTAGCTAGCGCGCAGATCAGGAGGGAAGTAGAGATATAATAAATCACTATAATAATGCATATCTATAATATCATGGACCATGACGACAAATGCCAGTCACAAAGTCTACATGTCATATTATTCATGAGATACTACTAAGACTGCTAAATTACCTCATGCAATCGGAGAGCCTAGGTAGATTGGAACTCGGTGTGGTATTTACCCTTCTCATGCCCCTTCTCGGCTTTCCCCTTGATGTCATAGTTGTGATGACCAAAGTCTACCATCAGCGGACTTCCAATACTGGACTCACAATCAAGTTCCATCTCTTCAAAGTCGGTAGGCAGGTTCTTTCCTCCAACAGCCTTCAACCACTCGAGAGTAGCTCCGACAGCGGGAGCAACAGCATCGGTTTGAATACATGTAGTGTAGATCTTCTTGAGGGGTTCGTAGGTCTTTGAAAGCTCTGCGGCGACTTCTGGGATATCGGCCTTGAGGTTTAGAGGCTGTGATGGACCGAATGGCTTGAGAAGGGGTAGGAGAAATTCGGATATACCATCTGATCGTCAGCCTTGGTCTGCAATGAGAGGAGGGGACCGACCTGATCGAATGATGCATCCTCCTCGCCAAATAAGAAGGCAGTCGTGTAGCGACACATCCCATTTCTGCTCGTCAGCTGACGAAATGACATTGTTCGATCAACTTGCCTGTGTCTTGGAAGCCTTGGTAATAATCTCCAATCCCTGCACGAAAGCACCCAAGATACATCCGTAGACAGCCTCATGGATATCTTTGAGGAATTGAGCCTTGTCGGACTCGCTCATTCCCTTGAGCGGTTTCTCGGCAGAGTGAGGCTGGGGGATCTTGAGGTTCTCTGCTACTTTCAGACGTTCTTGTTTGTCGGATGAAATGACTCGGAGGATGTGGGATGCAGCAATGGCAGGTGCTGCTACGTGTCGGTCTGCTACTTCCTGCGGGTCAGTCCTTGCTCCGCCAAAAAGAATATCATCATACTCTAGTAGACCAAGTTCCAGTACCCTTGATGTCAGCTGAGTCCGCACGAAAGAGGTCTAGCTTACCTCGGAGAGATCGACATCCTGGGTGACCTTATCCTCAATACCCTCGACGATACCTCTATCATCCTTGATCCCGTCTCCCTCCTTGAACCGAAGTCCTTTGAACCCGATTCCAATGAGGAAGTTGCCCCTAAGCATGTCCGACTACATTGTCAGCAGATGCCCCTTTGTAGCTGGGGAACATACCTTGTCGTTGTACCACTGCTCGAATAGGTCTGCGATTTCGTCGTTTGTCATCCCCAGCTGGTGATATAGGAGACCTCGGATCTCGCACAAGATGGACAGATGGGCGTGTTCTATATCGTCAGCTCCGTTCTTGTCCGGTGATGACAGTGCTCACCGATACCATTGTGGATCATCTTGACGTCTAGACGTCAACAATCTCCGCAACGAGGCCCGTGAAGGACTTACAGTGTCCAGCACCTCCTGGTCCCATCCTGTTGACACATGGCTCGCCATTCGGTGCTTTGGCAGACCACTTCTCGAGGTAAGGCTTGATAATCCCCCAAGTCTCGGGATCGGTACCGACCGACATACTGGGACCGTGTCGGGCGGCTTGGTCTGGCAATTCAGCATGAATTATCACGAGATGATGGGGGACTTACATCCACCACTGACACCCATGCCGACCCACTTGATACCCTTCTCGCCCGCTTTGGCCTGCCTTCGCTCGGTGTCCGCCCACCACTCGTTTCCAGCATCAATGATGATATCCCCCTTGTTCAATCTAGGCAGCAACTCCTCCAAGATTCCATCGGCAGGTTTACCGTGGGGTAGGGAAAGAACCAGCATTCGGGGTTTCTTTCCATCTGTCATCAGCCACGTAAAAGGTGGAGACGCACCAGCTGGGAAAGCTTCGACAAGCTTGTCCAAGCTCGAGAATCCGTGAACGAGTTTCTCATCTACTACTTTATCTTCCTGTGCTTGCTTGAGGACGGTCTGGACGGCTTCTTTGTCGGTATCGAAACAACCAACTCGGGATCCATGTTCTGAGAATAGAAGGGTCATTCCCTATCGTCAGCAATGTTTGTTAAAGAGGTACTCACAGCTCCCATGGACCCGGAACCGATGACTCCTACTTCGAGGTTGTTTACGTTGCTATCGTCTAAATCTGCCATTATGAGGTTATGTGAGTATGAGATGCAGCTGAGAACAAGAGTGAAGATGCCTGAGTGATATGTAAACCTGCTGCCGACGTACGCGGTCTTTAAGAGTTGGTTCGACTACTTCACGTAACTCACCATAGGAACTCAATTCGTCATAGATCCACGTGCCCTGATAGGATTCCAGTGTAGTGGTACCGAGCTATTGCTTGATACGATACATCCATTAGGTGGTCGGGAATACTCTATGTGTACTTGAGGAAACGTCTGGTCGCTCTTAGGATCTACAGATTGAGTATGAAGTATGAAACCCCCCCACCCCCTTAGTCTTCCTTTGGTGTGTGGAAATCTAATATGACGCGTCCAAGCGGCGTTCAATTGCATCAACTACCATTAACACTCCTACTCTTTCACTTCCCTACCCTCAAAGTACTAGCTCAGCATGGCACTAGCTAGCGGACAACCCTCCAATCTGAAGCTTCTGCTCATCGGAAATTCATCAGTCGGTCAGTCGTGCAATCCTCGTCCTCAGACACCAACTGATTAACAGGCAAATCATCCCTTCTACTTCGGTTCACGGATGATGATTTCTTATCCGAGGAAGAGACGACAGCAACGATAGGAGTGGATTTCAAAGTAAAGAGCATAGAGCTGAAGGGAGAGAAATACAAGCTATCGATATGGGTGAGTTCAGCTTCTACTCACTCGCCGCTAAGCTGAAGGTCAGGACACAGCAGGTCAAGAGAGGTTCAGGACCTTGACGTCGAGTTACTACCGAGGTGCCCAGGGTGTCGTCATGGGTATGCTACACATTCCGGTCTCCTGACGACATAGCTGACAGCCAGTATACGACGTTTCATCTCGGGATACCTTTGATGAACTACTTAAATGGTTCCAGGAACTGGATACATACTGCGGCGATGGAGTTGTCAAGGTGCTGGTTGGCAACAAAGTGGACAAGGTCAGCTTCTTGGCTCCGAACCTAAGATGGAAGCTGACGTTCAGGAGTTCTCGCGACAGGTATCAACGGAAGAAGGGCAGAAATTTGCGGAGAGGATGGGGACTTTGTTTGTTGAGTGTTCAGCCAAGACAAATGTGGGCGTCGTGGATATCTTTGAGGATCTCGTCAAGCAGGTGAGTCTCCCCAGCAATCAGTTCAGACTTGATGCTGACGATCAGATCCTAGAGAAACCAGAATTATGGTCAAGAAGCCCAGAGAAGGACAAGATCATCCAAGTCGCAGAAGACGAGAATGATAGAGAAGGATGGTGTGGTTGTTAGCTGGATTCGGCAATGTTGTATGACCTAGTATATGCATAATGACCTGTAATCTATAGAGTACCACCATTATCCATCTCCAACTTGGAATCGCTAGGATGACATTTGTTCATCCCATCATCTCCACCTAGAACCATGTTGTTGCACGTATAATGGATATCTGGGTGATCCGTCTTTCCTGGGGCGATGTTGATATCCTCGAAAGACCAGTTGAAACATGGGCTTTTCTTCGAGCAGTCCATCCACACGATCCTATTCTGAGCGGCAGTACCGGTGAAGTTGGAGAGGTGGATATCGGACCATCTGCCTGTCAGCTCTGTCGCCAAGAAAAGGGAGGGACCTACTCGAATAGACCTGTATCCTTCTCTCTCTCGCCCTCGAGGTAAGTCAAGGATGCCTGCACAACAAGAGGATGCCAGATATCTTCCATGTAAACATCCTTGACGGTAGCATTCCTACACCATCCAACACCACCACCACCGCCATTGGGTGGGGTACCATGAGAATACCCTATCCACGATTTCCAATAAACACCCTGGAACCCAGGACACTGGTTTGATCCATACAACTTGATATCCTCCATGTATACATTCTCGATGATATCCGTCTGCCATCAGCGTTGACTACGAGTGAGGACTTACGACACCCTCGTATTGTGCGATGGAGCCGAATGCGATTCCGGTACCACCGTAGCAAGTGACGTTTCGGATGGTGATATCGGTCGAGTTTGGTTTTAGGGCGATACAATCGTCACCACCTTGGTAGACCATGTTTTCTATTTGTGAGTGAGGCTCATCAGTAGTAGTGTAGGGAAGGAAGAACGTACGGACAGTGACATTCTTGGATCTCCAGGTATCGAGTCCATCAGTGTTTTCCAGCCAGCTCTTCCTGTCATATGTTGCCTGCCATCAGCTCTTGCCCTTTCAACGCAAATAGGACTCACTGAAGGGTTGTAGGAGGTAGCATTGACATAGAAATCCTGAATCAAGACGTTCTCCGACTCGATGATAATACTAGCCCAGAATTGGGGCTGGATGACGGAAAAGTTCTTGATCACTACGTTCTTGGCGTTTGAGATCGCAAGCGACATTGGTCTATCATCAGCGTCTTCTTCGAAACTGCTCAGCTAGAGATAGCGTACCGTCCGAATACATTTCCAGCATCTTCAGCATAGTCATACCATGCTTGACCGTTCCCATCGATTCCACCCTTGTCGTTTCCGTCAAGAACGAAATTGTTTCCCTTGATCACGAATGCTAGGGACTGGTTCTGAAATTCAAAGTATATTCGGTTCTTGATCCAGTATTCAATATCGGTAGTGAATGATAACCATCCATGGAGGTCGAGGACTGAGTCTTGTAGCTCCAAGATAAGTGGACGACCTATCGTACTGATATAAGCTTTATCGAATGGGGCTGACTCACTAGTTTGAATCAGGTAGTCGGAGGATACCGCCATTTCCACATTCCGCAACTGCCTTCTCCAAGTTGTACGAGTCATCCTGCTCATCTCCTAGAGGGTGAAGGACACAAAGCTTCCTCGTTTTATCGGTAGAGACGTCGTAATAATCGGCTTCTACTTCGAGTAGCTCGATGCCGGTCTGGGGATGAAGGGCTCGGTCGACCGAGGTAAAGATATCCTGGGGACTAGGGATGAAAGATGCGAGTGAAGGGGCAGCTAGTGCTGCTAGAGCTAGTAGAGCTAGATTTCGGAGGAGCATCGTGGTTGTTGTGGGAGTGGTTACAAGTTACGGTTGAACACTTTACATCATTTTCAAACCGGCGGTATGTTTTGGAAGCGTAGGAGATCGGACCGGAACCCACCGGTCGGCCGGCCGCACCACGGACCGGTCCCTGCTTTACCACAATCTTGTCGTCTGATCTCTGCTGTCCACTCTGTTCTTTGTTGACCGACACAATGCCCAGTCCTATGCGCACGTCTCTGACGGCCATCTGGGCTGCGCTGCATACCACTCAGTATGGACTCGCTATCACTGGTCTGAACGGTATTCAGGACGCCGTGACGTGTTCGATCCCCACCTACCGACCGGTCGAGAGGACCGGCTGGCTCAGGCCATGTATCCCAATGAGCGTGAGTGCCCCTCCGAAGATGAGACTGAAAGATTAGCCTACTCAATTCGGTCTGGTAGTCTCGATCTTCACTCTCGGCGGTCTTATCGGATCTCTAGGATCTAATGCGATAACAAAACCCCTTGGTCGGGTCAATACCCTACGAATCTCGGCTGGATGCATCATGCTCGGTTCAACAGTTGTCGGTCTCGCGAATCACTTGTCGCTCATGATCATCGGTAGAATCCTGATCGGTCTAGGATGCGGTCTAGCAACAGTCACCGTACCACTCTTTCTCGCTGAAATCGCCCCTCCCTCCATCAAGAAATCGTTGGGGATCATGAACCAGCTATTCATCGTCTTTGGGATGTTGGCGGGTCAAAGTCTTAGTTTCCCATTCTCCCATGAGGCGAGGTGGAGATATGTCTTCGCGGTTGCTGTCGTCATCGGAGTGATCCAGTTGTTGGGCAGCTTCTTCATCAAAGATGGGGAGAAGGAGAAGGATGACGAGGAGGAGCCACTTCTTGGTCAAGAGGTCGAGCCGTTGAGCATCAAAGGGCTGTTGACTACCAATGATAGCAAGATCCGTCGTGCTTGTAAGTCACCCCTCTGGAGTCTTTGCCAGAAGCTGATATTCAGTTCTCGTGGTGCTCATCACGCAAATATCCCAACAAACATGCGGTATCTCACCCGTCATGTACTTTTCCACTCGTATCCTCAAACCCGTCTTCAACGGCAACTCGAGGCTGATCGCCCTATTTATCGTCATGTCGAAAATCCCATTGACCCTGGTACCAGCTTTCCTCATCGAGGTAAGTCCCCCCTGGAATCTTGGCTGATAGCAGCGCGTCGGATCTAGGCCACTTTTGCTCTTCCCTACGCTGGTCATGAGTGTTGCTGCTGTTACACTCGCCATTGGGATCAATGGCTCCGTAGCTGCACTTTCGGCAGCTTCGATCGTTGCTTTTGTTTGTGCCTTTTCAATGGGATTAGGACCCGTCACCTGGGTGGTTCTTTCGGAAGTGATGCCTCAAGAGGCCAGGACAGCTTCAGGGAGTGTTGGACTAGCTGTCAATTGGACCACCAACTTTATCATGGTACGTGCTCATCAGTCTTTAGGCAATGAGCTGATAAGTAGGGAGCGATGTTCTTGCCCTTGCAAGAAGCTCTCAGCGGCGGAAAGGCTTCTGGAGAGGGGAACATCTTCTATGTCATTGCCGGCACTTGTGTACTTTCGTTCATCTGTATTCGAGCGGGATACGCTCTATTGAACAAGATCGATTAGTATGCTATCTTGACTGGAATGCATTTATGTTGACTACTGGAATACGTATTCTGGTACCGTCGGCATCTTGTCCCACGCTGCTTGCCAGTCCTTGACTCTTGTCGGAGCGCCAAATACCGCCGTCACGATCCAGCTCTCTCCTTCAGGTATAGTACCTATTAGACTTGGCAGGATACTCCTGGAAAAGATGACGTTTGCGTTTGGGTCAATCTGGACCAGCCGACCTTGTCGATCTCCTTTACTGCCTTTGACTGTGATATCCCTCACACCCACACATCCACCTTTTGTTGCTGCTCTTGCCCATCCGACGTCCTCGTCTCCACCTTTACTCTTCTCACCCGAAAACGCTTGAATCAATGCTCTGCCATCTTCACCTTGTCCATAGGTTGCCCATCCAGCTTCTGAGGAGGTGAGGGGTCTTCCAGACTTGATATGATGCACTCGGAGGTAGTAATTCGGTGATGACTCTTGTGGTGGGATGAGGAAGGTCTCGACTTCGACATCTGCCCACGGTCTCCAGCTTGATCGGAGATGTACTTCGGGTGTTCCCCTTCCGACAATCTTCGCTCCGATAGGTACCCTCCTGACACGCCATGTCTCCCCATCGCAACCCTCCACACCAGGCGAAGCATCTTTGAGCGCGATCATCGAGTCGGCTGATAATTGTTCTAGGTCCATGTCGCCGGTCGGACATGAGAAACCGAAGGAAGCGGAATATGCGAATTTCGAGTACTTTGCCGGTCCATGTCGCATGGCATAATGTGGGAACTGGCCCGAGCTGAGGAGGAAAGTATGTCCACCTCGATTACACATGATATGCGATGGGTCGGGGAGGGCTTTAATAGAGGGGATAGAGGGGAAGGCGAGTTCTTCCGAGGCCCAGAAGGGATGTGAGGAGGGTACTGATAGGCATAGGAATGCTTTCATGCACCAGTAAGGCGAGCCTTTCATCAGCTCTGTTTGATATTGATGACTCACCTGGGGAATTGTAGTTTTCTGTCATGTTCATGTTGTCCCCTGCGTATCCGACAGTCAAGGTACCGTCACCCTTGAAAATATTGGGTTGATTGGACCACCATCGAAGATGTCTCAGGACAAAGCCTTTGATATGGCCCCACTCGATCCCTTTGGGAGGTTCGACATTTGCAAAAGCCATAGCTGAAAAGGTAGCGATGATAGCGAACCGATAAATCATTGACCTCCCAAACGTGATTCCAGCTCCATCCTCGTCGAAATAATGCATGAAGTCGAGGACGAACGATT
This sequence comes from Vishniacozyma victoriae, assembly GCA_017654735.1. Taxonomy (NCBI): domain Eukaryota; kingdom Fungi; phylum Basidiomycota; class Tremellomycetes; order Tremellales; family Bulleribasidiaceae; genus Vishniacozyma; species Vishniacozyma victoriae. The sequence continues at coordinate 4,954,149 of JADPYG010000088.1, forward strand.
GGGCTCGTTCTTTGTATTTGTCGCATCGTTCCGTATCCTCTGGCGCTAATACCGTGTAGATGAGTTGAGAGGTTTGGATGGCAAATGAGGAAGAATAGTAGTCGAGTTGCATCACTCCTTCAGGTCCGTCGCGTGACCATCCTGAAGAGCCGGAATCGTCTCCGGTAGGTGGATGAGCGGGGAGTTGAAATTCTTCTAGTCGTTTGAGGTCTTTGCCCATTTGATCTGGGTTGAATCTGTCGGATCCGATACGTCGTAGAGCTAGATTTGCAAATACTCTAAACCATAGCCAGTTCGCTTTCATCAGCTCAGACTTTCGTGGGACTCACTATCCGGCATTGGTTTTCCGATGCATGATTCCAAGAACGCAGCGATATCCCTCTTGGCCTTCTCACTTTGGTTCTCGTAAAACACTTCCGGCTTGAGTGCAATGGCATAACTCAATGGACTCATTTCAACCATCCTCTGATCTTTCGCTTTAGCAGCTCCCCAGTACTCGTCCCCATCTGGGTCCGTCCCATTTGCTAATCCCCTAATCCACCTCTCTCCACCTTCATACTCGCCTCCACCATTCAACAATGCTGCCAATCCCCATAGAGGCCTGGCAAAAGTCTCGAGAGCTACCGCTTTCAAATCGTAATGAGCGGCTGTTGAGCCGATATCGATCAGAGCTCCACCTTTGGAGGTATGTGGAGCGAGAGGGTCGAGGAGGGCGATACATCCTCGCTCGACATCTTCTCGAGTGAGGTAGGGATTATTTAGGAAGGCAGAGGGGTTAGTGAGGACCATGGTGGTTTGGTTTGTGATGCTGCTGAGTGATTTGCTTTTGTAGAGGAACTTTGATCCGGGTTCGGTGCCGCCGGGCCGGATGTTGAATAACGGTACCTACCGGGTATGCTCCGTTAGTATCGGCGCGTCACAGTCTGAAAACAACTTCGCGCCGCACACCAGACCTTTCTTATACTACCTGTGGAATCGTTGAGGACATGCATGGTAGGTCAAAAGCATCATCATGGTAGTAGACTAATGATCAGAACATAGTTATCCATCTGTACCTGATCTCACGTGGCTCAGTGTGGCACTCAAGGCGGAGCTTGATCATCGATCAATTCAACCACTTCACCTTTAAGGTTTGCAATCCCACCTCGGCAGTAGCAAGACCTCTACTTCGACCGGATGTCCTCTCTGCATCCCCCTATATATCCCTACAAGGACGATAGTGAGGATCACTCCGGATTGCCTTATCCGGTCTGGTCGAAAACCACCCTCCTTTGGCTCAACATCGTATTGTCGAATTCCAGTCTGTGCCAAAGTGCCATTTCGATATTTCGATATTTCAGCTCCTGAGCTTGTCATTTCTGATAATGGCCGTACTCCGGATCCCCTCTCCTCCTGGCCTGTCACGCTGGTAACGCCAAAGGCAGGCCGCATCCTTTGGTGATAGAAAGAAGCAGGTGGTGTGTGCACCCTCTTTTCCGATGGCCGAACGCGCTATTGTTTGGTTCTTACGCCTATGCCCGAGTCTCTTATTGTATGGCTGACGAATTGTATATGACTAGGGGGTAAGAAAATTGAATTCCCTATCTTCTTCCCCACCACATCACAAAATCACTTCATCTCACCCAATTAATCAATATTGATTAAACAACATCAACCACAGCTTCATAACAACTAGAACCGACAACACCCACCCAATCAACAATACCAACCAAAAAAAAATAACAAGGACAATGTCAGATCCAGGTCCCACTATCCCGTATGTCAATCCTGCATTTTCGTGAATAATTGCTTATGAGCAGAAATCCCGCTCACATCCATTCGGACACAACCATGGTGGAGCCGGAATCAAACAATAGTGAGTATCTTGGACACTTTGATTGATTTTCAAGCTGACACCAGGTCCCCAAACCACCCCAAGGAGGAGTCAAGTATCGACTCAACGATCTCCTGGCGAAGGCGAAAACGAGGCAGATCCCGAATCCCTCAAATCATCGAAATCGCTAGGTCTGGACGCAGCAGAGTTTAAAGCGTTGTATCCTTCGATCAACGAGGACGTCGGTTTCGACAACACCCAAGTTCCTCAAGATATGATCGAGCTCATCAAGTCTATCGGGGTCAAAATCCCTCCCGCCAATCCCTCTCAGGTGAAACGAGACAAGAAGTCGGTGGCTGTCGATATGGAAGACGATTTCTCAAAGGAGAAGTATTCCCACTCTACGTCGAACCACACTACCTTTGTCCAAGGACTTACCCGAATCCCTTTCAATATTTTCGAATGTACCCCTTTCCTTGACTTTGTCAGGGCTTCTGGACTCGATTTCGCCGCAAAATGGCCGTCACTCTCCGAGCTCCAGGAGAAGTTGGATGATATCAGGACCGACTACCCTGGCTTCCTTTCTCGAGCAAACGCCAAGCACGCAGAGCTTTCCGCGGCACTTGGAAAGAAGAAGATCAAGAAAGCTGGAACGAGGAGAAGCACCAGGTCGAAGAAGGGAAAGGGAAAGGAGAAGGAGCAGGAGAAGGAGAAAGAGCAGGAGAAGGAGAAGGAGGAGGAGGACCAAGACAAGGTCGAAGTAGTTGACGAGGGATCGAATGAAGAAGGGGGTCAAGCTACCGAAGCGATCCCGAAAGAGTCGAAACAGTCACTCGCCAATATCTGGCGACACCCTCTCGAAACTTGGCAGGCTACCTACCCTATCCTCGATCCCGCTCCCAAAGTCATCTCCAACCGAGCTGCCAACAATGCTGCGTCCAAGGCCAGGGCTGAAGCGGCTCGTCTCGCCAATCCTTCTTCCAGCAAAGCAGCGTCAAGTTCTGCCAATCGAAGAGCCAGGCTTTCCATGCCCCTGCCCCCTGGATTTGTTATCCCTCAGTCCCCCGCCCCCGCTCCCGATGTCGACGAACCAGCTCCTCAGGTTCCTATCTATGGCTGCGATGCTAAAAGCCTTCCACCGCCTGTGGTCCACTTCTATGCTCTGGCTCTACGACCCGTCTACGCCGCTTTCGCAAACGCTTTGGAGAGTATCGCCGGCGAAAAGGGTGAATTGAATGCCTTGACCAATGGTCAAGAGAGAGAGCTCCAGGTTCGAGATAATCACAAGAGGTATCCTTACTTGGTAACGATCGAGTCAGAGAAGGCAGCGTTCCGAGCTGTTTTCGGTGATTGGGCAGTAAGGGAATCATTTGGAAAGCTACTGTGGGCAGAGCGACCCCCTACCGCTACCTCCCCTGTCGATGGATATGCCGAAGCCCTAAGCATGGTCAACACTGCTTTCCGATCATCATTCAAAGCTCGAGACGATGCTAGGTACGACGCAATCCTCAAGCTCGACACCGATGCCATGTTGATCATCCCCACCTTGGAAGCACCCTCGTTCATTCTGAATATGACTCGGCAGGACGTCAGAGAATGGTTAGAGACAATGATCACTATCGAATTGAAGTACCTCCATCTTCGAGCTACTCCCATCCCTCGATTCGTCGATGTCATGTCGGCGTTCTTAAAGAGATGTAGCAACTACGACCTTCTTTCGAACGAAGAGTGGAACTTGATGGATAATGAGGAGCGAGAACGAGTCTGGGCGATCAGACAGGGTATCAACGCTCTAGAGCAGGAAAGGAAGGAGATGTCAGAGAATTCGGCGTTAGATACTGGGTTCTCATCTTTCAACTTCGCCAACGCAGCCAACGCCGATATCGAGAACGCCCTCGACGACGCCGTTGAGATTGACGACCTCCTTCCCGAGTCGGACTATGGCATCGAGGTCTTCAAGGGCCAAGATGGATGGGATCTCGCTGGTGTTTTCGGTATTATCGACCTCCAAGAAGAGACCCAACGAGAACTGGCAGAGTCGATGTCTAGAGAGGATGCACACGAACGTGTTCTCGACGTCGAGGGACGACCAATGAGAAACGATGAAGGAGAGTGGATTTGGGTGAATCCCAAGGTCCACTACGCCAGGACCAATATACGATTTCCAGGGCTTAACGTTCTCGATTCTGAGCCAAAGGATCGAAACGATTGGGATCAGTATGTCGACAACTGCGTCAAGGAAGGGGAAACTCCCATCCGAACGACGTTCACGCATCAACCAATCTTTCCCTCCATTCATCAACTCATGGGGGTCGCGAATATCATGGCTCGTGGATACTTGGATCCGAAATATGCTCCATATCACTCCCACACGCTACTTCAGGACGACGTCGGTGTTGGCAAGACTCTACAATTCTTGATGGTCATCACGCTCCTTGACTATTACCGAAAGACTCCCGAGATGACTCCTGAGACCTGTCCTCCAATTATGCTCCCATGGAAGGCACAATGGTCCATTGGCAGGCATGTAGACGGTACCGAGGAACTGGAAGATCTGGATGAGGAGTAAGTCATCTATCTCGTCACATCTAGCAAAGCTCATCTTAGCTTTATCAATGCCAACTTGACGGTCCAGTGGATAGGGGACCGTGTCATGAACCAATATACAAGTTCCGATCGACATCGAAGACACTTTGTCCACAAATCCCCTGTCACCCCCTCCCTCATTTTGGCTTCACCAACGATTCAGCAATCGCACCTGTCCGAGTTCACCCGATTCTTGGATCAGAGTCGCTTTATCTGCATGCCATTCCCGAAGGGATTCCGGAACAAACCTTCTATTCATCGAGAGTTCGTCGAGGCAGTCGAAGCCAAGACAACTGCTGGTCTTCATGTCATCATCTCCATGACATACGAAGAAGCCACGTACGTCTCTCAAAAGGTGACCGTCGATCAAGAAAGCGACGACCGAGCCAAGTCCGACTACAAGGACCTGATCCGACAATCCACAATCCTCAAGACCGAGTGGTTGTTTGACGTTCTGGTCATGGATGAGATACACGTTCTCCGAAATCGAGAGTCCGATAGGTGCAAGGCGATACAGCGTCTATCTAGGAAGGGTCTCGCCGTCATTGGAGCGACTGCCACCGCCCTCTACAATTCACCCATGGATATTATCGGTGAAGCTGCCGCTATGTGTCATGGTAAAGTCGTATCATCCCAAGAGCAGAAGCTCGCCGCTGCCGGCAATCCTTTCGCTTGGATCGATGGGGTCGATGACACATGGAACGAGATAAAGGCAATTCGAGCCAAAACCGAGCGCAGCGTGTCTAGCTCAAAAGCCAAACGACCGAGTCAGGAGGTCGACACCGCCCAAGGAAAGCTCGCTGCCGAGGCCGATCTCTTGGCTAGACAAGCACGATGGCTAGGTCCAATGGAGGATGAAGGGTCTGTAGAGGACCTAGAATTGGAAACGCTCCGAGTCCGAAACAACTTCAGATCGAAGCTCAAGACCGGTGTCGCCCAACCAATTCTCTATCATCTTCAACAATTCATTCTCCGTCGAACCAAAGCATCTAAAGATCTACACGGTGATCCAATCGTCGAGCTTCCTCCTTCCACCGTACAACACATCTCCATCACGCTCAGTCCACGAGAACAGGTAGCCTACAACCACTGGGCAAATGAGCTGTCCGATGACAAAAGCCCCAAGGCGTCGAATTTCCAGATACTTGCTCGAAAGTACAACCTGGATCCTCATTTCGCGACCACAGGTTGGTATAACCCCACCATCCCTCCATCTCGCAAAATGAGAAGCATTATCAAGGCATGTCGAGAGTGGGACGAAGGGAACTTTGTAGACGACGCCGACGACCAAATCCGAAAGTCCGACGATCAGCAGACCAAGCTTGTCATACATACTCTCTGGACATCTCAAGTACAGGTGCTTCAGGCTCGTTTGGCCAAGGCTGGTTTCTTCTGTAAGGTTCTATCTGGCGATACTCCTCAAGCCCTTCGACAAGGAATCATCTCGGATTTCCAACGCGATGAAGACCACATGTCGGATCCCATCGCTTACTATGACGCCGATAACCAGCTGGTTCTGTTCAAATCCGTTCCCTGCCGAATCTTGATTATCACGTCTGTCGGCTCCAGTGGTATCACCCTCCATCGATCCAACACCATGTTCATGGTCGACAAGTTCTTCACCCATCAGGAATACCTCCAGACCGAGGGTCGAATCATCCGAAAGGGCCAGACTCGAGCTTGTTTCATCAAAACCTTCTCTGTAGAGAATACTTGTGATGAATGGATGGCGAGTCTAGCTGGCTCCAAGGGTATGGCCGCGTCAACGCTCTTCGGACGAGGAGCTCAGACGGCAAGGTTGTTGGAAGAAGGTGAAGATCCAGTACCTGGTCAAGATGTCTTGGAGATCCCAGCCGATGCCAAGGAGGCTTTGATTAGGTTGGAGAAAAAGGAAGGAGAGGATGCTAAGAAGAGGCGAGATGCGGCAATGGAACGACGACTAGCACCTCCTCAGAAACCCGTTTCACCCAAAGAAGAGGATAAGTCAGCCGGTGGTTCTGGAAAGAGGAAAGCAACCGAAAGAGGAGAAGGGGGGAAGAAGAAAGCCAAGAAGACGGATCAGGCTTCCAAAGAAGATCTGATGAGGAAAGACGCGGAAGAGGATAAAGCAGATTTGGAGGCTGAGGAGGAGGATAAGTGGTTGTATGGCCCATAATGCTGAGTTGTAGTAGACGTTGTTGGGTTTTCTTGATAGCCGCTTCCAAAGATATTATGCACGATTCTGCTCTCTGTACAATGCTGGATGAGTGCAGGAGCTCTATGATCGCTAGATCCAAGAGCTGTACGATGCAGCTTCTCCGGTATCCGGACGTGGACCAAAGAGTCGATTCAGTACTGCTAGATTTCTTGATCGAAACCACTTATTATCGAAATGACGTGTAATGCAGCTTCTCCGGTATCCGGACGTGGACCAAAGAGGCAATCCAGTACTGCTAGCATATAATCAATCCCACTGATGGCCTGGATCATTGACTGAAATAGAGCTTCTCCGGTATCCGGACGTGGACGAAGGAGTCAATCCAGTACAACTACATTTGTGGATGAAATCAACTGATCGCTAGTGTTTGACTAGAATACACCTCTTCCGGTATCCGGACGCACAACAGGAAGTCATCCAATAACAAGCTCAATCACTGCTTGTGCCAACCTATGCATCATATTTTTCGCGTATTTACCTACTCCGGGATCCGGAGTAGGTCCAGACGAGTGATAAAAAAGCACACCAACAACTATTGGCCATCTCGACTTTATGGGTCTACAGGGGATACCGGAGTTGGTTAAGAGAGGCCCCTTAGCAGACGTTTGGGTGCAAACGCAAAGACGTCGCCCAAGCTCCAGGTCGCCCTTTGGTCCTAGTCCGGTTCCCGGAAAACCCTCGATGCAGACAATGCCAGTTCAATCATACACTTTTCGATACACCATGAGAGACTTTTGCTAATGAGCTCTTGAGGCTAGTCCGGATCCCGTAAAAGCTGCATTGTAATGCTTGATCTTCGCAAGTCTCAATGCACATACTTAGACATATGATCGAATGTTGCCTCTCGGTCGTAGTCCGGTATCCGGAATCGCTAGCATATTCATGATGACTATCTGGTAGGTGTTTTCGTCGAGACTGGGGCATCCCGAATACCTGTCTGGGCTTTGCGGCGGAAGATCTTGATGACTTGGAAGATCGAACAACCACCCAAAATAGAATGCGCATTACTTGGAATTTTCATTTTCATTTTACTTAATTTAGCATGAGATCCGTATGGTGTTCCCGACGTTTAGTCCTCCTTGTCTTCTAAATTTCCGCGAGTTCCTTTCCATCCCAGTTCCTTCACATCCTCTCTGACTCCGCCTCTAACACTCTCTGGAGCAGCCTTTCAAGCTCATTCCCATCGTATCCCTGTGCAATTACCTCTCTCCTGTAGTCTCCGACAGCTGCTGACGCCGATTCAAGTTCCAGTCTCGCAGGCCTGATGCCAGTGATGTCAAGATCGGCAAATGTGAAGGTGACGTCGTTCTTATCGGACTCGTCAAACAAGGATAATCCAAGTCGCTGTAGTATCAGTATCCCTTCTCGATTATCTGATTTATGTGACTTACTGCTTTGGCTGTTTCTTGTGCAACTCGTCGCTGGTTGTCAGCTCTGTCCATACGATTGACTTACTCTACGATATTCCTCAAGATGAACGATTGTCGGTTTGTCCAGAGGTCCAGCTCTTTGGTCATCCCCCACCTTTTGCCCCATCTCCTCGAGGTTCTCCTGCAGCATCTCCTTTGGTTCCATCTCCTCCTGATGTTCCGTCGGTACTCCGGATACCGTAGTTTCTTTGCTGAAGAAGTGGGTTATCTTCGGAGGGGGCTGTGTGACCTTGGGTTGATAAAGAGTATTCTCCATGGCGAGATCTTGGACGGTCTGATGCGGCACCGATAGATCAAGAAGGATTCGATGAGCTTCTTCTTGTAGCTCTGGCGCGCTTATTCCGAGAAACGACGACGCCCATTGTCGCTTCTTTGCGGATTGGAAGCCAAGCACCGGTAGACCAGATGCGGTTTGTTGACTCGGGATCTTTGACAGTACCATCTCCATATTTCTGCTTGATCTCTGGTATACCTCGACGAAATCAGATTGTGTCGCACCGAAGCCGAGTGACAGGATTGCGATAGTCGCATCGGCCGAGTCAGAGACAGACTTTTGGGTTCCCATGGGTCGCACTTGAAGTAAATTCGAACTCATCCGAGCAGCGTAAAATCTGGAACCCAATCTGATTGAAGGTTTCGGTTTACCCCATCTTGCGTAATTAACACATCTGATGCGAGTGACGAAAGGGGTGCCCAGGGAGGTGATGACCGTAGCCGGATTATCGACATTCCCGCTGGAGACGTCGTGGAGGAAATCTTTTGGATGTTGTAGCCCTATACATTAGTATGAACTCGGCATTTCGCGAGACTCACCAGTGTATCCCAGTCTGGTCAAACAAGCCAGTGTGGCGTCGTCCACTGGCTCCTGCCATTCCAGCAAGCGGCTCCGAAGATACCCCTCTCGCATGAGCTTGGCCTTGTCGATAGGCATGACGCTCCGACCAGATCTATCTCCGACATACATCGGGGGCGGTGGAAGGCCCAGACCAGGCCATGCGGCGTTGGTATGGGCTGGATTACTGATGCAAAATAGCCACAAAAGCTCATCCCAGGACTATCATCAGCGATCTATCAAAGTCCATAAAACAAGGACTTACCATCCTACGATACCATTCCTCTCCAACTAGCCCCGAGTGGTCCTCCAATGGCCAATACTGGATCAAGCTATGATCTCCATGGGAGTTGAATAAGGCGGATGACCATGGTCGATCACCAGCCAATGGATCGAACTGCGAGACGTTCTCACCCCTTCGTCGGGCTTGGACTCCGTTGATGAAACGTCCGATATGATAGAATGTCGGGCGATCAGGGTTACGCACCAAGTGGGTGGCCGGTAGATCGAGAGTGTGGACTGGACGAGTGGGGTCGGAGAGGAATGCTTTCAGCTTTTGCGCATGATTACGGGAGCCCTCGTGACCCTGCCTCATCATACAGCCCAGCGAATCCTTCTTCCCTACGACAGTCTTGATGTATATGACTGATTCCTCGCCCTTTGCTTCATCTCGAATAAAACCACATTCCTTCATTAATTCTGGCGTGACGGTAAGGGAAGGAATAGCTTCGATGAGGCGGAGCTGATGAAAACTCTTGTCGCGTAAATTGCGGTTTGCGAAGCCTTCGACCTCAGAACGGACGATAGTCAGATCGACACTGTAGCCCTTTCCGTCGTTGTAGATTCCTCGTACCATTCTAGATATCATGTGGTCGATGATCTCTTCTTTGGTGGAAAAGCTTTGGGAAGTTGGGATCGACAGCGAGAATGGGGTGAAGTTGGACATCCTGATTGTCAGCAGGAGTTCTACAGCCTTGAGGTACGTACTTGGCGCGAGCTTGAGACCGTTCTTCCCGAATAACAACCTCCTTTGCCGATGACTCGTTGTGGCGTTTCCAAGCCAATGTCACTCGGGTGAAGATGTCTTCGACGTCGTCGACGGCTGCGTCACTCTGGATTCGACCATAAGGTCCTGCCAAGAGTACGGCGTCCTCATCCTCGTCCTCTTCGACATCGTACATATCCTCACTATCTTCCTTGTCGGCAGTACTATTGATCAGTTACGTCTCCTCATAGAGATGAACTCACGTCTCTACAGCGTATTGATTGACAGAGCGGATTTGAGCTTCCTCATGCAGTGGGAACTGATGGGCATAGGCATCTAAGAGTCAGCTCTGCACTTGGCGATAGAATTTACGTTGGACCAATCTTGGTCGTTCCTTCCGTAGATGAAAGAGGAATCGGGCGACATTCCGAAAGCTTGACAGCTCGACGTCCGACTCGTCCTTCCACTCTTGGGGAGGATCACCGATGAGGTCAAACAGCACCGCCATAGCTCGCCGTTTCACCATGACCTTGGACGGAGGATTGGCAATTGAGGGCGCGTTGAGGTAGGTCTGGAACTCCTTCGTTTGCGAGCTCCTCCAGCAACCCTCGTAGATCAGAAGGTCGGCCTCGTATTCGAACGAGCTGGTCACGTTCGCTCGATTGATGAGGGGTCGGATACCTGCAAGGAGCGAAGATGGTAAAGCATTGGGGTCGAACAGTGTCATGTCGCATTGTTGACCGAGGTAGAGGGACGCTTTGTAATTGATATCGAGGTCCATCTGTTGGCCGTATTTGCCATCAGTGAAGACCCCGACCCTCTTTTTCGCCCTAGTGTAGGTCGTCTTGGCGGCGGGGATCTCTGCGCCAGATGCGATATCTGGCTCTTCGGTCGACATCGCCAATCGAACAAAAGTCGTCGGCAGCGTCTCGGTCGGGGGACTGACATTCAGCAAGACTTTTACGATAATAATAGGACTCACAACGGGTCAGAATCGCTCTTTGCGTCGGTGTAGGGCAAGCACAGTAATTGAAGAATATAAGCACCTGGATTGTCAGCTTGTATCACTCGACATTGACCTACCTTTCACAAGATCTGGGAATGACATTGCCCTGCGAAACAAATGATTGATCATGGTCTTCGGCTGTCCTGTGCGCTGATCCACCTCTTTACTCTGTAGCGGATTTCCGACAATAGTATCCAATGACAAGAAGATACCCCTGTGTAAGGCGATGTGACCCTCTTCTCCCTCTAAAAGTCGGGCGTGGGCGAGATAACGACGAAAGGTTGGAGTCTGGATGCTGAGCCAGGCGATTGCGAAGTCCCAATACACCTTTGATGCCAGTTCACGGGTAATGGTAACAGAAGTAGGCGGGTGTACGAGTGGTCGAAGGGCAGAAGCGATTTTGGGATCGATGGCGGAGTCCTTGACGCCCAATTGCATGGTTGCACCGATGTCAGTCGGACGTTGCGACTCGGTAGCGCGCAGTTGCTTCTCGCTCAGGTTCCTGATGTCAGCTGACTCGTACCGATCTATTCGCTTACAATATGAAGCAATGTATGGACATGTTATTTAGTGCATTTGGAACGGTCATAATCCGCTCGACACCTTTCCTACTAAGTCAGTATTGAGTGACATGCCGCTCACAACTCACTTGATTCGACTAGGTCCTGTTCGAGGAGAGTAAGGGATGGCCAAGACTTGCGGGAGTAGTGATGCTGGTATTCAGCATTGGTCATTGGCAGAGAAAGAGAACGTACTTTTGACTAGACTCGGGTTCTTTTGACTACGCTCTAGTAGCCATTTCAGAAATTTAGGTCTAGATGTTACCGAGTTTGACCATTGTATAGAAGTGAGTCCTTCGTATGGTCCGAATACCGAGGCTAGCTCGGTGTATAGGCGTTTATTCCGAGAACTATCCCCATCTTTTTGATTGTACTTCAATTCTTCCGAGTTCAAGAAGTAGTCCTTGAATGGTTGAGTTTGAAGTAATAACCACTCCACCCGGAAATCGTGCCAGAATAATTCAAGGTCGTTTGCGGTGACTGGCGATGGTGGGGCAACTATAGGGCGAAGGACTTTCAGGATGGAGGGAGGCAGAGCAGTGGGATCAAGTCGAGTCTGAACGGCGTTCCCATCGCGCTGGGACATGTGATCCTGTTCATTCGCCATCTTGACCAGCTTGGTTTCCTCCATACTCAATCCAGGTAAAAGCTTGATCCTCTTTCCACCTCCACTACCCTTGCTGACCTTTCGTGGGGCGGCCATGACTGTATACTAAGTAAATAAAGATAAAGTGAATGATGTTTGACGAGAGATGAAGTGAGAGGAGAATTGTGAGCACGTCCCCCGATATTCAGCCAACATGCTGTGAATCGAAAGGAGGGTGGTCCTTTCGGGTAAACACCTCGGTAACCTTGTTTCATACATCACCGTCATCGGGTATTGGCTCGACTGTAGTAGGGGTATTGAGATATCGGTACAATATAGCATGGATACGTATAGGAAATCAACACCTAAACATCAAGGTATAATGAAACGCGTTAGAGTTAGACCAAGTCAGCGACACGTGGTAGCCACCAATCAACTCAGTTTCAGCAAGGTAGGCTCATCTTTGTTATCTTCTCACTATACCAGCCACTGGCAATAACACCTCCCTCAACATCGAATAGCTGGAGATATAGTTGCATCCTAAGGTATGGGAGTACATCACAGAACCCGATACATCGCGAGGTTCGAGGGCAACATCAAAACCGAATGACAAAGAATGGAAGATCCACCCATCTTTATCAATTAACATGCTTGAGATTCGTTGTTGATGATACATTGACAAGTCATATCTCAAGCTTTCTGATCGATCGCAAGTGTTATCACGTGATCTGACGGAGACGGGGATTGGTTTAGAGTGTGGGCTCGAGCGTTAATAGCTAATTGATCGGAATACTCATCACCCTCCTTTGGCTTTACCACGAGGTATCCCCACGACTTTTCCCCTTCGTTTTGCTCATTTTCCTTCCAATCATGATGTGCCACGCTATCAATGTGACTCTTCCATCTCTCTACTACACATACTTACCCATTCAATATTTATTTCTTATCCATTCGCCAAAGTATGGTCCGAATTCGATTTCAAAGTCAGGTACGTCAGGATCCATCAAATGCAATATTGCTATAACTGACCCTTAGGTGTACCGGTCTAGAGCCGGCGCACAGACATTAAATACCTCTGGGCTCAGCCTTGGGATGTCACCTTCGCAAATTCAAAGCTAAGGGTAGAGGTATAGGTATACCGGAACCGAAGACAAGGATATTCTGCAGCTAATGCGGCTAATCTCAGGTGGGGGCTGGAGGAAGCGCCCTAGACAGTATCACCCATATTATACGACATCATATTCTCTTCCCTCCTAATTGATACACTATATACATATTCGTACGCCATCAACACCAATCAAAAAAATGGCCAAATCTACCAAAAAGACAGTCGTCGATCCAGCACAATTGAGCATCAAGAGCTTCTTTGCCAAACCAGCTCAGAAGGAGAATATTACTCCAAACCCGGCAGACCCGCTACCACCCGCGCGATTGGTCAAGCGTAGGAGGACGGATGATATGGATGATGAGGAGGACATTCAATACATGGGGGAGAAAAGGCAGAAACCATCATTCAAGACAGATGTGAGTCATCACACTTCCTTTGCCCTGACGACTTCTGATCTACTAGCATCAAAGCCCTCGCCCACCCCTAGCTTCAAAGTCCCCCAACCATCTGGATTCCGACATTCTGGTGCCCGAGTCTCCTTCGCCGGCTCGGGAGCCATCGATGGTATTGCAGGTGGAGGCTGAGACGGGACACGAGAAAGACGATGTCAAGGATATCTCGGGGGTATTGGGACTCTTTGCGGATCTGAGACTAGTTGACCCCTCGCTCTTCGTCAATTCGGTGAGTGGACTTCCTCCTCATCCCGCTGAGCTGAACAGTAGGGAGCCGCTAGGATCTCAAGGGAAGCTAGTTTGATGAGAGAGGTCAGTCGCCTGATCTGGCTATGTTTCATGCTGATGGCAGAATTTGACGGTAAATATCATCATAAGATAACGATCTGACATATCAGGATCTCGTAGAGGTGATTGGAGGCTTGGCAATCTCGTCGGAGGAGGGAAGGGATGTGATTGATGTCTCGAGAGTATGTGAGCTTTGCGTGTAGCATGACGACAATTGCTAACTTGTGGATGTTTGAAAAGGCGGCGTCCGACTTTCGACTGAAGAGGGAGGCGGCGTTGCATCCAATGAAGATAGCAGAGTAAGCAGTTTCACCTTTTGACACTAGACCAAGCTGATGATAGACTGAGCGAAGGTGGAGTGTAGGCCTATGCATCATTTATATCACCACTCCATCGCACTGAGAATTGTCACAAAGCTCAATGTCAGCAAGGGGATCCGGAGTAATGGCCATATTCGAAATCGCAGGTTCAGAATAGCAGGATCCGGATTATCTGACTATCGCCCCCTTACTCCACAGAGCCAAGCAGGATCAGTTCGATAACGATGGCGGACTTGTTGTGAATCCGGAGATGGGTGAGATGTCCCTCTAGAGGGTGGTGAGGATAACTACGGATACATGAGTAGCTCAGGAGGAAGCTCATTTCTCTCCGTCTTAAGGATCACATAGCCCTTGGCCGAGCGAGTGGTAGTAAGGGGGATGAATCGAAGGTTTGGTGAAGTGACAAGGATGTATGAGTAAGGATGGAGGAGTATGGATATTCAGAGCAGGTATGGGATTTTGGTCGTTTGAACGTAGTCTTGCTGATCTACAGGCATGCGGATCCGTCATTCCCTCCACTTTCGCTCTCTTCCAATGGATCCGGACTAGCCTCACTCGTCGGCATGCCGTTGTGAATGGCTTATGGAACAGATCACTAGTCGAACTGACGAAACGAGGTCAATTGTAATTGATTGTATAAGATGCATCAACATGACGCAGCGACTATGGCTACATTCCAAAGACTTGAAATATTATAAAAAGGAATTATAAGTTATATGGGATATAGGGTGTTGATTTACTCTGTGCCGCAGCAGGGAGAGAAGCCAATCAAGATTACTGGCTGACGACGGTAGCTTCTGATCGTCGGGGAGCTGCGACCTGGTCGACGGCGGAGTGCTCGGTGACTGGGTTGGCGGTAGCATCATACTTGCCTTTTCGTCCAAACATACCCTTCTTGACAGCGGGGTGGGATGCTACATCAGGGTGGTTGGGATCGGCGGCTCGGGGACCGACGTGTGGGGGGTTGTCGTAGGCGTGGACCTTCTCTCGGTCAGTGTAGTTGATGGCGTTGGCTCCGTCGGAGTATTTGCCGGACTGGAGTTGTAGTCGGGACAAGTCCTCTCTGGAGAGGAGGAAGAGGTGGACGAAAAGGAATACGGGCTTGGCGAGCAAGTCAAGAATACCGTAGAAGATCATTTCCGAGTCGGTGGTGATGTAAGAAGCTGCAGTTTAGCTGGAACGGGGGAGAAGATAATGGGTCACTCACAACCATCGGCAAGTCCCCAGGCAATAGGGTATAGGAACCAAAGCAAGGTGAGGATCGAGGCGGAGATGGTAAGAGATCGCTGGAATCCACCACCTAGGGCTTTGGCGCTCTTCCTGGCGGGACCGATGAGGATCCATAAGACGTAGAACATTGCTACGCAACCGAAGGTGAAGAAACCCCACTTGTATGAAGAAGGAATCAAGGCACCAACGAGACCGGTGATGATCATGACGAGATCAAAGAAGATGACACTGACTCGTCAGTCAAAAGACCAACGACACGAATAATTTCACTCACGTCAAGATGTCAGAGAGAGGAAGTCCGGTTCCAAGAAGGATCTCAAGAAGTAGAGCGGGGGTGGTGATGGTCCAGTCGATGTATCGTACATACTGATCATCAGTGTAGGTCGCGTTCGCACTTGTAGCTTGACTCACCCAAATCGATCGAGTCGTTCCGGCAGGGAACCCGTTGGCACCAGCAAACTCAGTAGGAATGTCAGCACGTCCGAGAGCAGAAGCTAGATGGTCAGTACGAATGACCGAGACATCAATGGATATGCTTAACTAGGGCGAAATAGGCAATCGAGGCAGTGACTGTTCCGTTAGCAATGTGAATAACAGAGGAGTACAACAGGGTTGAACATACCAAGAATGATGACACCGAGCTGGTGGAAGACTCGCTGACCCTTGGGAAGCATTTGGGACCAAACAGTGACGACGATGGCGGAAGTAAGCATGACGGCGAAGCATGCCCATAGCCTGATATTAGTCTTGAGCGGGAATAAGGTAGAACGCAACTCACCAATCGGAACCTCGGACGGTCAAGTCCTGGGTAGCCTCATAGTACGTGTTGACGTTGACAGCGTTGTTTCCCATCTTGAATTGATTGCTTGTCGTAGATGTGGGATAAATGAGGTGTTAGGTCGAGATCGACCTATATATCTCAACAGTGGCCAAAGAAGGAGACGTCTGCATCCTCCTAGTCCATTCATCCTTGACGTCATATTACACAACGGCCGAGATGGGATAGTCTAAATTTGGATTCCCATATTCTGAAAAGGCACTAGACATTCCGTTTATACCGTAGGTGCGTACGAGGCGTTCCTTCCTTCCGCACCCGCCGAGGCCTCAACTGCGAACGTATGCTTGTTTTTAGGTGTACCACCGATGTGAATGACGAATCAAGCGATATGCATTGTTTGCCGAAGTCATCGAGTGTATCCGAGGATGTCTGTGCCTTGATAGCTGCTGTTGATGACGGATGCGAAATAGCAAGGGATCGAGTGAGACGCGATCTCGAAAATTGATCTCAGATCTGATAGCAAGAGTTATGGTGATGTCATCGGCTGTGCCTTAGCGAATAAGTAAGTTAGTTCAACAGGACGAATCTACCACCACGCATGCAGGGCAAGAGCAACCTTCTCATCAAGTAAAGCCGCCGGTGGCTGTTACCGTAATGACAAGATGTTAACATCAGTCATAGACCGTGACATCATCACGAGAACCACGCTAATACGTTGCTAAGCCATGGAATACTTCTGAAATACCGTTGGCGAGGACCCGGTACACGTAATACCTGCATATGCCTGACATCCAGCAATGGACTTTTGCAATTTTCATCGGACAGGAGACCCCCTGGGCTGTGCAACTGGTACGCCATGAACATACAGGAATGAATGAAGTTATGTCGCGAGCTGAATGAGCTGGATGGGCGAGCTGGCAAGCCGGTGAAGGGACTTGTTTGTCCTTGATTTTTTTCTTGGCCAAGCTTGGCTTGAATGTGGTCTTGACAGAGGTACACGGATTGGATTGCTTCCTTGGTGGCGAAAAGACTGATGTCTTTGTTCAGCGACGGAAACTTGCAAGCAAAGCTGATGCCACCGGCTTCAAGATTGTCCGGGAATATGCAATCGTATACATCGAACGACAATTGCATCGACCCAAGGATGTGGGTGGCATGATTGCCGACGGCACAAGATTGGTGTTCCTGGCGACATCCTCTACATCTTCCATCATAATATCCTGTTCATAATGGCTACACTTCTTGAGCAATGTTGACATGACGTTGACCAACTGAGAGAAAGGGGTGGCTCAAACATGGATGCATTTAAGCTCAAAGTGATCATTGTCTTCAGCCTACCACTGGCGTCTTCCGAAGTCTTGTTGAGAATGAAGGAGTGTGCTTCCAAGGTGGGGATGACCACCATAGCTCTAGTCTTGAATCTCAGAATTGCGTTGTATTGTGCGTCATCTCGAGCCTTGAAAGAGGATTGGACGCAATGTTCATTAATATCTGTCGACAGGACATGTCGCAGAGGGGAGTTCTTCAGCCGCAGATGAGATTCCAGATGACTGCTGATTGCACGATTGCCAAAGACAGCTAGAATGCTACTTTCTTGGGCTCGATTGTCACCAAGTATGAGTGCTTTTTGTGGTTTGCCTGAACAGGAAATTCCCTCCCAGCGCCCATGGCGATACCTTGAGCCCTCCTTTGTTTCCTGTGACAGTGTTTGAGTTGCTGGCAAAGGCAATGTAGACAGGGGAACGAGCGAGTGAAAGATTGCACTACAGTGGGTGGAAGGCACTGGACGCCGCAGCCATAGACGGGGACTCGGGGAGCTGAGTCTAATGCATCAGGAGCAGGGATGAAAGGTGAAACCAAGGGGCCAGATGGTAGGGGCAGGGATAGTCTGGCCTTGCGGTCTCCCAAGACTAGATTCTGATCCGCTGGAGTATGCGTCGGCAAGACGAGCCGCTTTGGCTCTGGCCTCAGATCCAGTATCGGAGACAGGGGGGTTCAAAGCGGCTCGTGAAAGGGCCGTGTTACCTGCCAGGATCCAAGAGGGTGTTGCCAGATTTTGGCGAGTGATCTGGATCGGCTCCTTGATAATTGCTCTACTAGCTTGGTAGCCTTCTTCAATAAAGTCATCACTCTCGACGTCCGCACACTTCTTCTTTCTCTCCTTTACTTTCCTCTTGTCCTTCTTGACCAATCTGGTGCTCCTCCTGCCCGTCTTCCTGTGATTCTCGTTGAGGACCACTCGATCGAGCATTGAGCTCGTTTCTCCTGGGATAGTGGCCATAGCACTGATGAAAGGGCTGAGTTGGAGAGCTTGACCGTCATACTTGACGACTAGAGTTTGCAGGTCTTGAAAATTACACACTTGGCAATGCGGACCAATACGGACCAAGATGAGATGTATCATATTTTGGGGGACAACGTGGGTATTGCCAAAGCCTACATCCTTCTTGATCGATGGGTAGAGTACCTTGTACCCGTATCGTCCGTGTCTAAGAGGATTGTGCGATTCCAATGGATCAGGCTCGTGTCCCTATCGGCTTGCTGTCGGACCTGGTGGGGTACTGCTTGTTAGCTGAACAAGGTACCTTTTGGATGAGTTGAATCAATCAGGCTCAATCGGGTCCCTGCTGGTGTCAGTGGCTGGTCTGCAAGATACGAAGATATTACGTGCGGTACTTTGAATAAAGGTAAGATGTTTTGATTTTGATCGATTGGGAGAAATGAGGTGACGTATGTAAATGGCGGGGAGGAAGAAGGGGAATCCTGTTTTCAAACCCCAAGTCATATGCAATAAGAACTCCAGCCAGGGTATCAAGACCATACGATAGCGCTTGGCCGTCGAAAAGACGGGTGCTCACCCTCTTTGCTTCTCACATCAGCATGTACGATAAAGAGGGTAAGAGCCCGAGGATTTGTCATCTAGGATAAATAGCCTGCCCGAAAAGACGGTAACTCGAATTAATCGAATACACAACCGTGCTTCGAACGGCTTTCTTTAAAGACCTTCTTGTTCTCCATGAGTATGGCCTGAGGTCAGTAAGACAGGACACTAGTGACCACCCTCAAACCAAGTCTCTCCTTCTGAGTGTGATAAAAGGATGGTTGAGTATCTGACTGAAGTGAGCTAAGCAGGGTAAAGGGAATCAACGAGGGTTTAGCTCCACCTCCTCATCGTATCTAAGACTTCGATGAACGAAGGCGATGACCATTGGGTAGCGAACTCTGTGTGGTGGCGCGTTTGAAGGGTTCGTCTCTGGCAAGTACGCCTTCGCAGCTCTGAGTTCAAGATTGAGTGATCTAACTGCAGCTGTGCTTCGACCTCTGCCAAAAGTGCGGCCCGCTTTGCCCGGTGTTGGACTTTTCCCCGCCATCCGAGCCAAGAAGCACTTCCTTGGTTTCCGTAACAATCAGTAGTTAAATGTTTGTCAATGAACGTGGTATCTCCAGCCTGCTCCAGCTGGACGGTAAGAAAAAGTTAGGCAGTTACGAAATTAAAGCAGTCCGCGTCACGAAATCGAACCAACGGACTGGTTCAACAAGAACTAATCGAACACAACATGAACCACAAGTCCTTCTTTGGAGGAAAGATGCGGGTGGGTGTGGAGTTTAGGATGATGAGCGGCTTTACCGGGTAAAGATAGGAAAGATGGTCAAGAGAATGGGTGATCCTTTCCCGTATCCAGTGCACTAAGTCCGAGTCACAACTTCAAGCTCATGAAGCAAGACAGCTCAAGGGTAGTCGATTCCGGAGCAGACAGGCAAAT
This sequence comes from Vishniacozyma victoriae, assembly GCA_017654735.1. NCBI lineage: Eukaryota > Fungi > Basidiomycota > Tremellomycetes > Tremellales > Bulleribasidiaceae > Vishniacozyma > Vishniacozyma victoriae. The sequence continues at coordinate 4,974,084 of JADPYG010000088.1, forward strand.
TGGGCGTGAAGGGTGCAGTCTCCGAGCTGTGGTCAAAGATTACGACCTTGCTGATAACCCTCACAGTCGTTCCGAACCGATGGTCACACTTTCTCTACGTCCTGAATCGTCGCCAGATTTCGCCGCCCCTTGCGTCAGGCGAGACAGCCACCTTCATCACAATGGGCACGAGGACCGACCTCAGAGTATAGCGCCTCTCAACCTCATACAAAAGTCTTAAATAGCAAGGACGCTGCCGCGACCAAGTTTTGGGGAATGTGATTCGACTCCAGGTAGTTAAAGATACATTGATGGAGGCAGTGGCTGTAGGCTGGACTAGCGGCCTACCCGACCCGTAATCTGAGGTTGTCATAGATCGCCAGCTACGGACCGGAAGACGTCACTTGCTCCCGCTTGCATCCTCCACTACCGCCGGTCTGCCATCCTGGGCACCGTTCTGCCAAAGGAACCTCCTTCAGTGCCTGGTATCATCAGCAATCTGTATTAAGCTCAATGTAAAGACTGTACCCGTGTCTCTATGTGTTGACCTGGAATAGGTCAGCAAAGCGCTACAGGGACAAGTAACGATACGCACCACAACCGATCCATGTCTTCTTTCCACAGGCTTCGCAAACAAGTTGCCTGCACATCTCGGTTGAGTCAATGGGGGTAGTGTCAAGCTGGGAAAATAAAGAGAAAAGAGCTGTGCTGGTAAAGCAAAGCTTGCAAATCGCAGACACTTGACTTAAGTAGTGGAGCGTTGCCTGACTCAGCTTGATTGTGGAGAATACGAATCAACGGACACTGGATCCGAATATCAACAGCTGCTTCGGAAGTCTGTCATATTCGTACTTGCTTCCGATTTTGGATTGTCGTATTATGTAATTGCTCCGAATCGCTTCACCGCTACGTCACACCGCATACAATATTAGCCGCGCAAAGACCAGACTTAATGAGTTCACGGTCTTCAATGAACCGTTTCCTTCCTTTCCGGTCACCGACGATAGATGAACGAGAGCTGTGGAGACTACGGGACCAACTCGCGCCAACGTCGCTGACTGGTCCCCTGCTCCTCGTCACCTTTTGTGCCGGCGTGCTCGATACCACTACATATTTCAACTTTGGCACCTTTGCGTCCAACCAAACAGGGTGCGTATACGGTGCTCTTTGCTCGAGAGCTGACGGAATATAGGAATACTCTGATTCTTATCTCGGTACTGTGTGGTTTACACCCCGGCAAAGCGGATATCGCATTGACCGGCGCTTCCCTACTCGCCTTTCTGGTCTTTGCTTTCCTCTTTGCCAGAGCGTCCCTAATACGCGCCCCACGAAGTCGCAAACGTGGATGGATCCTTTTCTCGCTTGCCATACAGAATGTTCTTCTCCTCATTCCGGCCGCTCTGTTATCAAGTCGTGCGATATCCTTGCCTGGCCAGAGGGATTGGGCACTCATAGCGCTATTGGCGGCTAGTGCAGGAGTCCAAGTCGTGATGGTGAGCATTCTTGAGAACTATATATCTTGAAACGCTTGTCTGATGCTGGAAACAGGCTCGCACGACCGAGAATCCTGAAATCCCATCTGCGATGCTTACATCACCTTACATCGATTTCATGATCGATCCAAACCTCTTCAAGCCGATACGAGAGCCTGACTCGCGCTCACGAAACGTCCGGTTGTCATATCTGGCTAGTCTGATAGCTGGGGGGTTTGTGGGTGGCGGTCTACAACGCGCTGGCGGTACATTGACCGTGATCTGGGTGGCATTCGGGTTGAAGATGCTCGTCATGGCGTGGGTGTGTCTGGTGGAACGCGATACGGAAGTACTGCCCAGAGACTCCTATGCACATAACTAGTACAAGAGTGGAGGGGCTGCGTGTATACGACAAAGGATCTCACCTTGATTCCCTATGAATTGTCAATGAAAACCATTGATGTTACATTCGACATCGGCCTCTATTCTAAAGACACTTCCTCCATTTCCAGATACAAACCACATTTGGTGCACACAATCTCTGCGCCTAATAGTGTAGCACATGACTGTCCGATTTCGGTCTACCTGCGCACCTTGTCAGAGAATTTGGGTTCACCAAACATGCATGGTCCGGCGACATTGCATTTTCAGCAGGCAGGAAGCATTGATCCCATAGACTATCATCTGCGGGTCCGAAATTGCGTCTCTTGCATTTATTGACAGGAGAATAGTGATCTTCATTCATAGTAGGAATATAACACAAAACGGGCTCTTCTATACGGGCATTACGCCGCTGAGCGGCGTCAATATGTAGCGCTTGCCTTCGGCGTCAGGCGGGGGCATGCGACCTCCACGCAAATTGATCTGCAAGGAGGCGTGCAAGAGACGAGGCGTCCCCAAAGAGGCGTCCCGAGTCTCTCTCATCGAGCGGAAGTCGGCCTCTGTGATGCCATTTCCGACGTGTTTGTTGCTTCCCGCTTGTTCGGATATCAGGCTCATGCAGGACTTGTCGCGTCCGTTCGGATAATCATGGCCTAAAGATTCAGCTAGGTAGACTGAATGATACAAGTGACAAACCCGAAAAGACCCGCACATCTGCCCCAAGCTGGAGGATTCGCTGAATCGAGGTGTACAGCTGCGCCGCGTCACCTCCGGGAAAGTCGACTCGCGCTGTACCAATGTCAGGTCTGCGGTGTCATCTAAAACGTCCTAACAATAGCATGTGGCGAGATAATCACTTACAAGAAGATGCTATCCCCGGCGAACAGACTGTCCCCGATGAAAATACCCATACTATCAGGGGTATGACCTGGTAACCCGCAAGTTCTGACCGGGGAATTTCCTAGAGAAAAAGTACCCCCATCTTCCAGATACCCGTCAAAGCTCTTCTCAAAGTCGGCCGGCTTGAAGCCATAAGTGGACGCGAATGACTCTTGAACCTGAGTGACTTTATGCCCGATATAGATGGGCGGGGCATCCGGAAGTAGCTGAAGTGTTAGCTTGTTTACATTTGGTCTTCAAAGTGTCTCACCTGTTTCAATGCAAGGGCGCCGGTCGCATGGTCCGCATGCACATGGGTTTCCATGATCCTGGTGACTCTGTAGCCTTTCTGCTTCACAAATTCAGCAAGACCATGGGCGGAGCTTGTGTCGACTTTTCCAGAAGCCGGATCGTAGCCCAAGACAGAATCGATGATGACAGCATCCTTAGTAGAAGGGTCGACTGCGATATACGTCCAGGTAGACGTCGCCGTATCGAAGAACGCGTAGACCAGAGGTGAGCCAGCTGTTGCGGTAGGCTCCGCTGTGAAGTCGGGTACCAAGGCTGTCATTGCGAATAGTCTTTAGGGAAGGGGCAAATGCTAGATATCGATGCCTATAAGGCGGAAACTGGCCAGCTCTCTTGCAAACACTTTGGATAGAAGGGCCAAATAATACGATAAGATTAGTTCGGAATTCAACCTGGATGACGTAATCGTGTTGCCATTTCGGAGCAGAATCTTTATACGGTAACACCCTAACCGGCTTCTGGAAAGTCAGCTGAGTCCGAATGGTGTCCGAATTCAATCCTACGATTCAAGCAATATGATCCGAAGAGCTTGAGACGATATCCAGCTGAGAGAACGCCTATTAGGAGTGCGGACTCGGCCAGCCTGTGAGCAGATCAGTCATCACATCTGGCCGTCGGCCATCCTCGCCACTATCAAAGGTATTAAAGAGGTAGATTTGCAGGATGACTTTCTTTAGTCAAAACGACTTTACCAACACTAACCAATTACCCTTGCCACCCATTCACACTACAAAGATCGATATAACATGGCACCTGCCCTCTCCGACCTCGAGTCCGGGACGATCGTCGATATTCCTGGACTGTACAACGACGTTGTTACCAGCTTCAAATGGCGAGACATTACTGCTACCATCCCTGCGCGACGCAACAGGCCTGAGAAGGTCCTTCTCGCTGGGGTCAATGGGATTGCAAGGGCAGGTGAGTATCACCGGTTGGTCCTTTGTACAGAGCTGATTATAGGCGAGCTGGTCGCCATCATGGGTCCCTCTGGTTCTGGCAAGACTATGCTTCTCAATCGACTTGCACACCGAGCCATGCCGCCGAGCGCCAAGATGACGGGCGATGTGTTTATCAACCAGACTTCCGCCGACATCGGCCGAGTTCGACAGACTTCCAGCTATGTTGAGCAACAGGATCACCTCATCGGTAGCATTACCACCAGCGAGACTCTAAAGTTTGCGGCCAAACTGGGCCTCTCTGAGTAAGCTTGATCCATGCGAAGTGATGTGCTTGACTTATGTTAGATCAATCAGCAAAGCTGATTTGCAACAACGAGTCGACACACTCCTGTCTTCCTTTGGTCTCACCAACCAGAAAGATATGATCATTGGCACACCCATCCAGAAAGGTCTCTCTGGTGGCCAGAAGCGACGAGTGTCGGTAGCGAGCCAACTCATCACTTCTCCCAAGATTCTTTTCCTCGACGAACCGACTAGTGGCCTCGACAGTGTCGCATCGTATGAGATCGTATCTTATCTGAAGGAGGTAGCTCGACAATACAAGGTGAGTTACAATTTGATATACATCATCGATTTTCACTAATGACTAGCTCATTGTCATTGCGTCTATCCACCAGCCTTCCACCAAGACCTTCAATGTCTTTGACAAGGTCTATCTCATGGCCAAAGGTCAGCTATGCTATGGCGGGGCTCGCAACAACATTGCCCAATACTTTTCCTCCATTGGATTGCAGATGCCGACTATGACCAACCCCGCCGAATGGATTTTGGAAATCGTCGACACCGACTTTGCGAAAGATCAGCAAGAGGGTCTTGCCCGTCTTGGCGGTATTACTAGCGCATGGAAAGCAAACGAGTCCTTCGAAGAGGATACGTCAAAGATCGAATTGAAACTTGAGAGACCGTCCAAGAAGGCCCAATTCAAACAACCCTTTTATATCCTTCACCGCAACTTTATAAAGTCATATCGGGATCTCATCGCGTATTGGATCAGGGTTGGAATGTACAGTGGTGAGTCCTGTTCCTCGGAAGCGTCCAGCAAAGCTGATGCTAACGTTTCAGCTCTAGCTATTCTTATGGGCACCACCTGGCTTCGACTCGGATTATCACAGGAAGACATCAATGCTCGTATAACCGCCATCTTCTTCAGCGGCGCTTTCTTGAGCTTTATGGCGGTAGCATACATACCCGCCTACATCGAAGACCAAGCTATGATGTTTAAAGAGCGGGCCAACGGTCTCTACGGTCCTCTTTCTTTCCTGGTAGCCAACTTCCTCATCGGTCTCCCTTATCTATTCATCATCGTAACCCTCTTCTCCGTCATCGCTTACTGGATGGTCGGTCTCTGGCCCACGGCGACTGGCTTTTGGACCTTTGTAGGCTTTCTCTTTCTCGATCTACTCGCTGCCGAGTCAATGGTGGTCTTTGTCGCCTCTGTCGTACCCAACTTTATCGTCGCACTCGCCCTCACCGCCTTCGCCAATGGCCTATGGATGGTGGTGAACGGTTTCCTGGTTCCAGAGAACATCCTCAACGTCTTCTGGAAATCGTGGGTCACCAAGATCAATTACCAGAACTGGACTTTCCGATCGATGATGTGGAACGAATTTCGACATCAAACCTTTACATGCGGGGAGACAGCATGTTCCTTCCCTTCGGCCGACGGTCAAACGATCTCTGGCCAGAGTGTGCTCGAATATTACGGTTACACCGAAGGACATCTAGGGGCATACGCAGGTTATATCATTGCTATAGTGGTAGGCTATCGAGTGTTAGCTTGGACGGCCCTCAGGCTCAGGCGATGAGAGATGTACGGCTCGCAATTCACATATAACCTAATCACATTACAAACCGCTCTCTGTTACACTAGTGACTCCTCGTATAGTCTTTTTTCGTAAATAATAATAAGTGCGCCCTGATGGTGAGATCGTGAGATCGTATGTATGGCTTCTCTTCGCGTATAGGCTCCTCATGCATTCAACTACTACTCTATGATTATCAGCTTTCTTTGCACTGATCGGCCCGAAAGTGCCACATTCATCCACGTGAAATACGGCCCGATTTGCCCGGTGTTCGACTTCCCTCGGAACAACTAAATCCAGGGATAACACACTTCTATTGTCCATCAAGCAAGCATCTAATCATGCAAGCAGAGAGGAGTTATAGTGAGAGATCATCTCCGGAAGATGATGACAAGTCGGGCATTAGAAAGACTGCCAATCGTACGTCCTCTATGAAAGATCAAGCTGATGAATAGGAGCATGTGTAAGTCACGAGACCTAAAGGCAAACTGATGAGTAGGACTTTTGTCATAGGATGAAGATGAAATGTATTGGTAAAGAGGAACCACCTTGTAATCGATGTCGGCAATCGGGTCATGAATGTACGTTTGATGGACCTAGGAAATCAAAGGCTTCTAAAGTGGAAGAGTGAGTAGGAGGTGAATGGGCCGGACTGATGATAGCCGGTTGAAGTTTATGGAGGATCAAATGGGGACGTTACAATCTACTCTGACTGAACTTGTCAGATTACAGAGAGGTGTACCGCAGAGTGAGTTTGCAAGAAATGTTCGAATATTAGGGCTGATGAAAGGTTACCCAGAGTACCCGAATCAAGGCATCGCGCCTGGGAGAATACATCAATCACCAGCTAATAGTCTACCGATCCCAAGTCCGGTATTGTACGAACAGCCAAAGACCGCTCAGAAATGGGATCCACAGGAGAATGGAAAGTGGGCACCAGAGAACAAATGGCAGCCACCTGTTGAAAATGGGAATGGTCCTAAATGGGAGCCACCCGTTGAAAACGATACAACAGCCCCAGGTTCCGACGACGACGATGAAGACCCTTTAAACCCAACACAGATGAATGCACCATTCGACAATATGCTCTCCTTAGCCGAGGCGGCGAGATTAAAGGCAGATGGACATATGGATCAATCAAAGAGATCACCCGTCAAGAGACCCGCTTCAAACATTCCATTCGATTTCGATTCACCAGGACATGCAAAGAAAAGGCGTTCGACAAGGGTGGGCACGGAATTGGAACTAGGCCTCGAGATGCCGTATCCGGTAGAGAGGGGAGACAAGATGCACGCTTTTCCAGACGTCATCGATTTGGGCTATTGTACCCAGGAGAGAGGGAAGGAGTTGGTGGAACTGTGAGTCGCACCCAGAGTAGAGCTGATGTAAGATTCTTTTCGGAGGCTGCAATCTATATGCCATGCTATGATCCAGCCGTGGATACTTTCGAAAGGTGAGTCATAGCCAAGGCAGCACTAATGATAGCCTGCGAAAGCGATCCCCATTCTCAATCACCACTCTTATTTTGGTCGGTTCCAAAATCAGTGATGCTGCAGGTATGTTCACCCGCAAATGAAGCTGACGGCAGGTCCCGAGAGTGAGCTCCAGAAGAAATCGAGGGAACACGCGGAAAAGATCTCGATGCATACCCTCTTTTCGCCCATTGCCAAGGTGGAAATGATCCAAGCTCAAAGTAGGTCCAACCATACAAAGATCTGACTGACAACAGTTGTGCTAGCGTCATGGGCGGATACGAGTGGATGGCGAGCAGGAGGTCATGCTGTCAGGATGGCACTTGATATGGGATTGTACAGGTGTCTACCATACCTCGTCCGAACGGGTATGGGGGCCGACAAGACACCTGAGCAGCTGAAGGAAGAGCAGCCGCTTGTCACTGGCGCCAGAGTCTGGTTGACGGTACGTAGTAACAATGAACAAGCTGACGATAGCTATTCAAGATGGAACATGAAATGGCATTCAATCATGGTCGACCCGCATGGTCTTTTGGAGAAGACACAATCAAGCATGCCAGACGTTTCCTTGATCATCCGCTGTCGATCAAGAGCGATAGTCGATTAATCGGTTATTGCGAAATGATGGCTTTCAGGAGTAAGTCACCCCAATGGACTTGGCTGATGATAGTCCCAATCCATCAACCGTTCTCGATCGCGCCCAATAACGATTTCTTGCCTAATCTCGACGAGAAGCTGCGTTTGATGAATGAGCAAGTGGAAGCGTGGCATATTTACTGGGACGAGTACCAGCGTGTCAGGGGGGTACCTGAGGGAGATATTCTCCGTGAAGGTCGTGAGTCACCAGGTGAAAGATGGAAGAATGAGCTAATGACAGTGATTACGGCAAAGTCCGGTTCCATCATGTTGTCGAATGCTCTGATCCTACATGGTATCAGACGAAGGAGGGACGTTACGGATCTATCAGAAGAGAGGCGTGGTTTCCTCATTAAAGCGGTTAGAGCGGCCGAGACGATTGTTCACATGTGCTTGAAATCACAAACTGTACGTCAGACTATTGGTGGAGCTGATGGTAGTACCGACGAACGTTCCGATCTGGAAATGTGTTTACCCACGTTTCGGCAGCTTTTGCTTCGAGGTTCTTGATTAGGATGACGAGCTTGGTGCCGGAAGTGGTTGATGCCAGGCGGATTGGAAAGGATGTCGAGCAATTGGCGATCATGCTTTCTCAGGGTGCGTGACCGGGAGATCTGACCATGGAGGAATGCTGATGACAGTACCTGGATTCCAATACGCTTCGTTGTTGAGAGATGTGATCCAGAAAGCTAGGAGGAACAAGCTACTCCCCCCGGCCTCGAGGCCCGGATCACCAAAGAGTGGAGCTACCACTGAACCCAGCTGGAACTCTCAGCCCTCTACCTCGGCATCCTCTCAAACTCAAACGACGGATTACTCGAAATTCACATTCGAGCACCAACCAACTGAACTATTCCCAGCTCTTGATTTCTCATATGCCGAACAACTACTCGCTTCTAACGGAAATGGTCCAGAGGCTTCTACGATTGTACGTTTCCGAGGTTGATGTAGCTGATAATAGCCTGAACCTGGATACAATCTGTTCATGGACCCAAATTATATGGATACATTCTTTCCTTTCCCGCCTATCGAGAATGATGGGATGTCTACCCATTCAGGTGGATCAGTGGCTGTTCAGACTCAGCCATTGCCTAGTCCACAGATGGGGTATTATCAGGCACACCGGAACGGGATGTTGCCTCAGCAGCCTGGTCAGGGGCCGCCTTGGTGGTAGACTCATTTAGGTTTCAATGCATGCAAGTATGTATCCATTCAAGGCTTGACTTCTGCTAGGAGTGCTTCGCCTTTTGCACCGTTAATTCCATTTCGGACGCCTGATGTCAGCTGTGTCTGCGGTATAGCAGCAATAAGCTTACAAAGTTCGGCCATTTTCTTTCTCGTGTCGACATCTGCAGAACCCATATGGGGTATGACCACGCCTGCTGTCAGTCATTACCCCCAGGAATACAGGAGGACGTACAATTCTTTGCCTTGACGAGACGATGGTCAGGTCCAATATTGGGTTCTCCCGTGATTACGTCTAATCCCGCACCGAAGATTTCACCCTGTTCAAGCGCATCCGCCAGATCGTCCGAATTGATCACTGGTCCCTACCCATCAGCTCTATTCCTGGGACGATAGCTCACCCTGGCCCCATTAACGAGAACAGCCGACTTTTTCATCTTTTTCAAAAAGTCCACGTTGACTAGATCGGTCGTTGATGGGTTCAGGTCGCATAAAACTACCAAGATATCCGCTTCTTTTGCCAATTGATCAATCTCGACCCTTTCCACTTTGACTGCGAATTCCTTGGAGAACTCCGCATCGAGTTCTGCTTGATTTGGTCGAGCACGACTAGATGTATATTGTACCGTGGGCGGGGCATCTCGGTTCGTAAATACCAACAACTTCCTTAATGTCTCCTGGGATATCCTGCCGAATCCGAGGAAAGAGAGAGTGAGGGAAGGATGCGAGATTGATGGTCCACATAGTACGAATGGGCTCCAGGGGACTTGGGGCCATTCTCCCGCTTTCACTAATGCTATACCCTCTTCCACTCGCCGCATGGTCATCAAGACTAGCATGACGCAGATATCCGATACTGCCGCAGTCAGGACTCCGGGTGTATGTCCTATCTTGATACCCTTGGCAGCTGCTGCCTTGACATCTATATGATCTGACTTCAGCCCTCCTCATGTGCGGGGACATACCATAACCGACCGAGAAAGTAGAGATGACTTTTAAATTTGGATTACAAGCGTCCAAAAACTCTTTGTCGACTTTATCAGATGGTTGTGAGTGCATGATACATGCCCCTAGAACTTCTGGGTCGGCCAGGTGCTTGAGCACCCATTCTCGGGATGGTTGTGCGTTTTCCGGATTGAGGATGATTTCGAACGGTGCATCCTCTAGAGTTTTCATGGCATCATCACCTACGTGTCGAGTTCTGCTCGTCAGCTCTTTATCTCAAGTCGAAAAGCTTACATGAGTAGCTTGGGCATTATCGCGGGTATAATAAGTATGTCGAAGAATGGGGAGGTCAGCTGCCTTATCTTACGGGATATCGGGCCGGCACCGATAGCGGTCAACAGAAGACGGGAACAAATTACCCCACGTTTCCCACGGTACCTTGCCGGAACACATGGGCCGAGCGCAGTGACGGTGCGGTGCTGGCAGTCTATCTATCCTCCATTGTCATTCTATACCATACATCCTATACACTACATTCAAGATGTTCGAGTTCATCATAACACTCATCTTAGCTATGTTGATCATGGTCATCCTATCGTGTATAGGTGTCTTGATCACACAACCGATCCATGGAGCTCTGGTTCGTCTAAGGGCGAATTATAGTCCAAAGGCAGTATCGCTTGATGGTTTAGATAACAGGTAAGCTGGCCTATTTACAGACCTGTCAAGCTGACAATAGGTCTGGACCTGTATTGACCTCTCTGGTTGGAACGCTGAAACGAACAAAGAGGATTGAAGGGTGGTATGGGCTTTACAAGGGTATGCAACACTCTCGAGATAGAGCTGATGAAAGGAACATTCCCTATGCTCATGTTTGTCGCGTTGATCAGTTTCTGCTCGATCGTATTTGTTGGTGGATCCAGTAGTCCGGGACCCAAGGGAACATACTCTGTCCCAGATGCCGGTGGGATCAGGTAAGCTAATTCGTTCATGCCCACTTGCTAGCTGACAAGCAGAATGGGAATCTTCACAATCGTCCTCACGCTCATCAGTCTACCCATGACGGTCCTCATCAATCGATCCATCATCACACCTTACAAACTGCCCATGAACCCACGACAATCCCTCGAGATCCTCTTGACACCTCACGAACTATCAAAACCATACATGCTCTACCTTACCCCGGGGCTACTAGCCGCCACTTCCCTCCACTCCTTTTGCGTCACATTAGTCGCTGGATCCATGCGACTCCTCCTCGTCGGCGCCGGACCCGCCACGGCAGAAGAACAGATCTCCGTCTCGTGGTGGAGGTTGTTGGTATTCATGATCTTCCAATGTCTAGCTGTTGGATATCTCGTACCCCTTGAGGTCATCTCGACGAGGCTCAGTATCCAGCCCAACACTGGTGGAGTTGTTCAGGATGACGAGGCTATGCCCGAGGGAGTAGAGTACTGCGGAACGGATGAGGATGTCATTGGACTAAGGCCGACTAGCTCGCCTTATCAGGGATTGTTGGATTGTGGAAGGACGATCGCAGAGGAAGAGGGAGTGGGCTCGCTTTACAGGGCATGGTGGTGGACGATGTTGTCGAACGTGGCGGGTGTCTTTGCGTAGAAGTGCATAAGGAGTCAAATATGAATACATGATTATCAAGAGTTGTCGTCGCTCATTATACATTATCTGCAATCAGCACTGGTTCTGAGACTAATGACTCACAATGTGGTACACCTACGCGGTGCCAGCCTGTCTCGCCAAAATGATTTCCTCCCAAGGATCCTCCCACATGCTCTCCTTTAGATATCGCCCATGGAATGTCTCCTGCTTCCTGGGTCCTCCATAGCCGCCTGATCCTCCATGCCCGCCTCGACCTCTAGGTGCTCCACGACCCCTGCCTCGACCTCTCCCTCTCGACTCTTCCTGACGTGGCTGATGTGAACCGTGGGGTCGCTTCCGTCAGCTTCACCAGGTCATCAGACTCACCTTGATACCCCCATTGAACCCAGAACCTCCATTGAAGGCATCATATTGACTCGCTAGATTTTCGGCTCGAGGCCATTCGGTCGGACGCGATTCTGTTGGAGCAGCACCCCTCCCTCTCTTCTTCTTTCCACCCCCTACCACCCCTCTGTCCCCTCTACTGCTCGATCCTCCCCTTGCTGGCTTCTCACCCCCTTCCCTTGCTTGTGGTTGGGGTTTACCGAATGCTACAGGTAGTCCAAGATCGTCCATTATATGTATAGTGTATAGATTACTCCGGCCGGATTTTCGGCGCGAGACTCCGGTTGTTCACGGTTGTATCCCTGACTCTATTAGATGGGGGTTTTGCTATAGTATATACAGTACATCATACAATAATGGCAGAAGAACAAAAGCCTTTGAGCTCAAGGTTATCCGGATCACTCCTCTCTAGCCCAGAAAGTGAGGTATCAAAATGGAGACGGATGTTTGATCGACACGCAAAAGAGGGACCTGACGGAGTCAAGTAGGTGTTACGTGTACCACGGGGCTGATCGAAGGTACCTCGAGCCAAGCAGTTTCATTGATGCTGTCGCACCTACGGAAGAAGGGTTCAATAGGATATCTAGGCAGCAGTACTCTATACGTGAGTTTACTTGTTGGATTCAGCTGATATAAGTGTTTAAGGTCGCCGATAGCTCAAACAGAGGGCGAATCACCTTTGACGAGTTTGTCGTTTTCGAGACTTGTAAGTGACTTTGTGAGGTCGGAGCTGACGATAGTGCTCAAGAGGGTATGTCTACTACCATGACCTTACTAACAATAGCCCGACGCCGATTACCAGCTCGCGTTCCGAGTATTTGACGTGAATGGATCAGGTCAAATCGATTACGATCAATTCAAAGCTGTCCTCTCTGCCAACCTCGCCGCTTCTGAAATCCGTAAGTTTCTCATCAGTGCTTGCTAATATCAGCCTTTGACTACGACTGCGATTGGATCAAACTCTACCTAGGTCAGAGGGGAGGGAACCATATTGTCGGATTTCAGGAATTCGCCCAGCTCCTCAAAGGTTTCCGGGGCGAAAGGGTCCGTCAGGCTTTCAGGTACTTTGATACGGATAACGATGGGTTCATCGCCCCGTCCGAATTCCAAAAGATCATGGTGGAGATTGCTGGACATAAACTATCCGACTCGGTCATTCAGCGACTTCCTACTTTATCATTAATGACCCCAGGACAGAGGATCTCGTATTCTGAAGTCTTTGCTTTCCACAACAGTACGTCCCCTAATCATACCTCGCTAACGGTAGTCATTCGGGAACTAGACGCGGTGGAGAAAACGATTCAGCGAGCAGTCAGAAAAGCAAAAGACGGTAAAATCGATATCACCGATTTCTTGAATGAAGCAGCAACAGCTCGAAATTCAGTCTTTACACCACTTGAAGCTTCCATCATCTTTTACCTTGCGAGTAGAGGTGCGCACGAGACGGTTCAGAGGTTGGGAATGGCGGACTTTGATGCGCTTTTGGATGCCAAGGTGGGTTTCAAAGCGGGGGATTGGTGCTAATGGGTAGTGGTCGCCTCCTGCAACTACTGTTGCTTCCACAGGACCAACTACACCCACAAGCGCTCTAGCAGAGATCGCTGGCGGTGTCTATGACTTTGTGCAGGGGGGAATCGCCGGTGCTGTAGGCGCCTTTGTGGTCTTCCCCATCGATCTGGTAAGTGCACTCACGCGGGCGAGTACTTCGACTAAATCCCAAGGTCAAAACTCGAATTCAAAATCAAAGGTCCAACGTTGTTGGGGAGGTTTTGTATAAGAATCCATTGCATTGCGCCCAGACCATTTACAGGCATGAAGGTATGTGCCGAATCATATGACAGTGGACCGATTCTGACCATCTAGGTGGAATTCGAGGATTCTACCGAGGAACTGTCCCACAAATGTACGTCTCATCCTTGCATCTCTTGGTAGACCGAACTTACAGACAGGATCGGAGTCGCTCCCGAGAAATCCATCAAGCTTGTCGTCAACAGTTTTGTAAGCTACTCGCATGTGTACAAGACTTTGCTTACATCCAGGTTCGATCGAAATTGACGGACCCCGAGACTGGACGAATCGCTTTCTCGAGCGAGCTGATTGCTGGAGGATCTGCCGGAGGTGCCCAAGTGCTCAGTGAGTCCCTCGGGTGGTTTACAGAATTGAGCTGATGGCAGTTACCAATCCTCTCGAGGCGAGTCGATGTTTTCTCTAAAATACGCTTACTGACCATTAAGGTCGTCAAGATTCGTCTGCAGATGGTATGGCCACATATCATAAAGTGACTTCAGCTGATCAACCCAGGCTGGTGAGATGGCTAGATCAGAACCAGGTGTGAAACCACTTGGAGTCATTTCGATCATTAGAGGTCTTGGGCTTGTTGGTCAGTCATTTCTTGCTCAACATTCAGGATGATCTGCTGACGGGAACAGGACTTTACAAGGGTACAACAGCGTGTCTAGCTCGAGATATTCCCTTTGTACGTCTACCTTGCCATGTTCAGACACTGGGAGCTAACATCGTCAGAGTATGATCTATTTCCCAGTTTACGCCCATATGAAGAAGGACGTTTTTCACGAAGGTCGACAGGGCAAAGTCCTATCCCTTGGTGAACTCTTGATTAGTGCTGGAGTCGGTGGAATCCCCGCAGGTGAGCTACATTCCATACCACTTCTACCCGACCCATGATTCTACCACGAATGATCAAGATTGATCTTGGGTGGCAAAGTCTTCACTACTCGGATTTTCGAATTCCTTTCAGTGTTCCTTCATCATACATCATCTCCCTGCACTCCCAGAGAGTCTAACTGATGAATAGCGTGGATCACTACCGCGCCAGACGTCTGTAAAACCAGACTGCAATCTCAAGCCCGAGCTGGGGAAACCCAATACAAAGGAACCCTGGACGCCATGCGCACTATCGCCCGTGAAGAAGGTGTCAAAGCACTATTCAAAGGCTCTCTCTTCCGAGTAGCACGATCATCCCCCCAATTCGCAGTCACCCTTACCGTATTCGAAGTCTTGTCTCGACAATTACCCAACCCATTCTCATCCAAGACATCACCCAACCAAGGACGACCCGTTAGCTCGACACCTGATATCTCGAGGGTCAGGGCCCGAAACGCACTTAGGATCTTGCTTGATTGCTCGTCTACTTTCGGTATGGTTAAACCCGATATGGCTGCCAAGGGGGTTCAGAACTTGCCTAAAAGTTTGAGGTCGTCTACGACTGTTGGTAAGGAACTCGCTTAGGGTGGGTGGTTGTAAATATACGGGAAGAGGATTATGCATACACTAAGCATTGGTTGAGGTTGGTGACAAGACAGGGGATGGAGCGACATTGTTCAAGCTTGCCAAAGTGTCAGACTGTGCTCTGAGAGGGATCGAAGCGGTGCAGAAGACCCTTGACGGATCCTTTCTACCCCTTGGTGCGACTTACTCGTCACCGAGCTTCCATTCATTCTCCCGAGCCTGTCTCAATTGAAACAGGACGGCGTGTTGTGATTGACATTCTTTATTTTCATATTCCACTTCGACAATCTCTCCCACCTCATCTAACCCACAGTAGCCAGAAACCGCCGTCATGTCTCCGCCATCGTCATCCACCCCAAGTTCTCTCAGACGAAGGGTCACGATCGATACTGCTCGAGGTTGGGAACTAAAGGATGAGACTCCGACAGACTTTGATCGCAAGATGAACGCGATCCAAGACAACAAACACATGCGAAAACTCTTCGAAATCGTCGAGGCCAAATACAGCCCTGACGTCCTAGAGCTTGTTCATGACAGCATTCGAGATACGAAACCTAACCAATCAGCCTGTTTACCGGATCATAGTGTTTATAAGGAATCTCTCAAGAAGCTCCACACCGCCGCTCTGCTGTATCCATATAAGAGTCGGTACGATCACTTTGAGCGATGGTCGATACAACACGTCGTGTCCGAGGTAGAGGCGTGGACTGGCAGAAATAGTATACAAGCCCAGGTCGAGGAGGCTGCTTCAAGCACCGAGGGAGAAAATAAAGGTGGATGACTAGGGATCACTCTTACATCTCTCATACTCCTTGCTGTACATAATGTTATACTACAGATTGCATGAAGAGGAAGAAGCAACGAACGAGGTGACCTAGCTAGTTTCGATTCAAGCGAACTCACATGATCCCTCTAACAACACAACAGTGGTTCTTTCAAATCAGTGAAATCTTGAAAAGATTGCAGGAACGGTAACATGCGCAATAGTAAATTAGTCGGATCGTACCACTACCCCGGCCTTTAACGACATCAAGGGGCTGACAGCGTCTTCGATCATAAGTCTCTTGTGCTGTCAATACAGCTTGTCGCATCATGGGGTCGTCGGACGGGGTATAGCATCACAAGCTATGCAGCCATTGGAGGAATCAAAAGCTCTCAAAGGGAATTCATACTCGTTAATCGTTTCTACTTACCATGGATACACACAAATGATGGGGATGTTGTATTACATAGTGACTTGGCGATGCCCCCTCCGGGGGTGACAATCCAAGGCCACTGTCCGAATCTCGTACTCTTTCTCAGTCCCTCGGCCCACTGATCACTCTACCAGCTTCCTCGAAAGTACCCATCCCAATTCTGCGTAGAACCTGGCTCTGAACGGAGCAAAAGCCTGTCGGAATTGCGAAACAAGGTAGGTATCATTCGAATCCCCCTGACTCGTATTCGAAAGTGCAAACCACATGGCATGCGATTCGTTCGCAACAGCATCGATACCGTCAAACCACTGTTCCACAATAGGTCGAGCCCACATGCCTCCTTCTTGATTGAATTCGTGAGAAAGGTGATTTAGCCATGTATTCCAGTGCTCTAGCATGATTTTGGCCAGGTCGAGTAGGGCTTTGATGGGTCCGGAAGATGTTTGTGATGATGGTGGAACGTAGGAGAGGAGGAATATGATATCGCGGGTTGTTGTGTGGTAGAGTTGATAGATGACGTGCGGGTCTATTGGGGTGTCGTGCTGGGTAGAGTCGAAGAATGAGATATAGGTGTTTGCCTAGTGGTCAGCTGGGAGTCGCTATGACAATGGCTACTGAGCTTACGATTCGCATATGCTCCTCTATCTCTGGAAGAGCTCTAGTCCACCTCCTCTCTGCGTTTACGTGAACATTGACCATCACTCCTAGGGCTTTGCGGCATTTTGACCTGCTTTCCTCCAGGGCGGAAAGACATTCTGCGAGATTTGGTTTTGGGATTTGGGAAAGGACCGAAGATTGTAGAGATGGATCTTGCTTGAGCAGGTGAAGTAGGATAGGTAGGTGAGCGGTTGTTGGCAATGTCCCTGCTAGTCAGCTAATTTCATCCCAGGGAGAAGGTCAGCTTACTTAGCAAGATACCTAGATCCACACTCCCGTCCTCGTCTTTCACCAGCTCCCGCTCATTACCAAGCCTTCGCTTGGAGCTACCTGCAATAGGTCTCGAGGCGATTTTAGCCGCTCGATTAATCGAAGAAGAAGAAGAGGTGTCTGAGCCCCTGGAACGCTTCTTTCGCTCGGTAGGGGTCTGTGCGCCCCATTGATGCCTTGCTTCCGCTTCATTCGAGGGTGTAGCCGCTTGACCGAATGAAGATGATTGTGGGGTGGTGAAGGAATGTTGTAAAGGGGGTCGATGAGGTGTTGAAGGAGCCGAGGGCGTAGTGTGCGTTGACGCTCCGAACCCCCATCCGATAGGATTTGTTCGCACGCCCTGAGGGAATGGGATTGGCTGCATTGGCCATTGTGTGAGTGAGTTTGCCATGCTTGGGTGGTGTTGCTAGTGGGTCATGTGTATAAGGTATAAGTATAGTAGTATAGAGGGTTGATAGATGATACAAGGTTGATTCAAGTGGCGAAGCAGAGTAGGTAAAATTAACACGTCATATGAATCATCTTCTTTGAATTCGTTGTCATTTACACCAACTATTTCATACATATACATAAAACAATCTATCGCCCATCATGACGACAGCACAGAGGATTAAAGACATCGAGGATGAGATGTCAAAGACGCAGAAGAATAAAAATACCGAATACCATCTCGGTCAATTGAAGGGTAGGCCAGTAGCAGCTCCACTACCGGGCTGAACTGACACTATAGCCAAACTCGCCAAGCTTCGACGAGAGCTCATCAACCCTCCTGGAGGAGGTGGAGGAGGACCAGGATTGGGTTTCGATGTGGCGAGAACGGGTATTGCGAGTGTGGGATTCGTTGGATTTCCCAGTGTGGGTAAATCGACATTGATGTCGAAGTTGACGTAAGTCAAATGCCTTCTTGCTCTTCCTAGAGACTTGTTCTTTCAGGCAATGCCAGACGCATCGCCTCTGCGAGTCTCTTTACTCTCCTTCCTGTAACGACATCATCGTTGGACAATGACTGATGATCAGTGGAGTCGAATCGGTGGCTGCCAACTACGAGTTCACGACCTTGACCACCGTTCCCGGGCAAATTACACACAATGGTGCAAAGATCCAGATTCTAGATCTTCCGGGAATTATTGCCGGGGCTAAGGTGAGCCCATGTTTCATTTTCGCACGACGGCGCTGACTAGCAGGACGGAAAAGGAAGAGGTAGACAAGTCATTGCCGTCGCAAGAACTTGTAACCTAATTTTCATCGTCCTTGACGTCCTGAAGCCATTGGTCGACTTGGCTATCCTCACGAACGAGCTGGAAGGTTTCGGTATCAGATTGAACAAGAAGCCACCAAGGATTTCCATTTCGAAGAAGGAGAATGGAGGTATTCTCATTACGAACTCGGTACCTCTAAATGAGCTCACGCCGGCGGCTATCAAGTCCGTCATGAGCGAGTACAGGATCAACAATGCACAGGTAAGTATCCATGGAGGCTGGAAGAACAAGGCTGATGACAGGTGTCGATTCATCAAGTTGATGCCACGGTAGACGATTTCATCGATGTTGTCGAAGGAAATCGTGTATACGTCCCAATGGTCCGTTCCCGGTCTCTTCCTCTTGATTAACTAACGGCACAGGTCACCGTGTTGAACAAGATTGACGGAATTAGTATAGAGGAACTGGACCTGCTGTACAAGATCCCGAACTCTGTACCGATCTCCTCGAGGGAGTGGTTGAACATTGACGAACTTTTGGAGACCATGTGGGATAAATTGGATTTGGTCAGAGTGTAAGCGGATTTCCTGTTCCTGGCACCCCCTCCATCTCTCACCACCCACCAATATCTCTGCAGCTCGATGAGGTCTTCTGGAGAGCAGAGGCAGCTGTGAAGAGGAAACAATGTATGAAGAGGATGCCGGAAATCACCATTTTTTGGAGAACACAAATTCGCCACTCAGAACTGACTCATAGATACACTCGACCTAGAGGAAAGCAACCCGACTATACCGCTCCTGTTGTGCTCAGAAATGGAAAGAACACTGTCAGGCATTTCTGTGATGCGATTCATAAGAACATTGTACCAAATTTCAAGAATGGTGAGTTTCGGTTTTTACCATTCCTACTTTACCGCCTACTACATCATCTCTACTTGTCCTTGCCTCGGCTCTCCCAGTCATTGCTTCACCGCTCTTTAACAGCAACCTCCACCACAAACCTCTCAGGGAAGCTGGATATCCCTCGTCCCCCGCAAAATATATGATATGAAGCTAAAACCTCGTAGCTATGGTCTGGGGTGGATCCGCAAAGCATGCTCGAGGACAGCGAGTCGGGCTCGACCATGTGCTGCAAGACGAAGACGTGATCTGTATTTATAAGAATTAGTCTGCATGTATCTTTGTTCTACATTATACAAGGGCACAAAGAGACTTCCCCCAATTGGTACTTGTGATCGAGATCCGAAATCCGCCTCCACATTTCGAGTCCACTTTGATTCCTTCCATCCTTTGCTGGTTTAATCTCTTTTGTAACATTCTTGGCCATGTCGGAAACAACTCAGCCCACCAGTACACCCACCAATAAATGGGAGGAACGCTGGTAAGTCAGCAACTATGCAGGCCAATGATGTGACTGATCCCAAGGTCTCAAGGTAATACAGGTTGGGATCAAGGACACGCCCATCCCGAACTCGTCAGCCTACTAAGCTCCCCGGAAAGCTCGACTCTCGAGATTCCAACAAGTGGTAGAGCAGTAGTACCAGGGTGTGGAATGGTATGTCTACACGAAAGGGCCGGACTGATGGAAGGGATACGATGTTTTACTATTAGCGCAACATGGGTTGAAAGCCGATGGGCTCGATATCTCACCTACCGGAGCCAAGACTGCTGAGAAGTAAGCTATTCCGGACACCACTTACGATCGAAGAAGCTGATGATAGGTGGCTAAGTGATCAATCGGTCCAGCCCACCACCGGAGCCTGGAACATCGTTTGCACAGACTTCTTCACCTACTCTCCAGGATACTCATACGATGTAATCTTCGACTACACGTACGTGCTCAGTAATACATAAAAGCTAATGTCAGATTCCTATGTGCAATCCCCCCCTCACTCCGAGGAGACTGGGCAAAACAGATGGTGGCCCTATCAAACCCATCCACCCGATTGATCACAATGATGTACCCACTCCCTACGACACCCGATGGTCCGATTAAAGAAGGTGGACCACCATTTGGGTTGAGGGAGAGTGATTACCATACACTGCTTGATGGAGATTGGGAATTGATCTGGATCAAGAGATTGGAAAAGGGCGCGAGGAGCACTGGGGCGCCCGGGGGTGAAGCGTTGGGAGTCTGGAAAAGACGGTAGATACCCACTCTGATTCAGAGCTCCAGATAGCATGCATGATTCCACCTGCCCAAAATTGAGCCTGGATGTTGGACGCAGCTTAGCACCTAGATGCCGGTGGAATTCGGCTATTCCGGCATTTGCTAGCAACGTCACTCCCGTAGTCTAGCTTTCCTTTTGCGTATTTCCGACTTACCCTTTCATCTTGTACATACCTCAATCACTTACCCACCAACAATGTCTGATATTCACGGATCATGCCTCTGCGGAGAAGTCGAGCTCTCCCTCCCCAAGGACCTCCCCGTTGCTATCTGTCGTGAGCTCCAGGTCTATCTTCCATCAAGAGATTCGAGCTGATGGAGTAGACTGTATCGACTGCCGAAAGACCAGTGGTTCAGTGTAAGTCCATCTCATACACCTCAAAGTTAGAGAGCGGTGAAGAGGAGCGTGGCAGAGTGTAGCGCATGATGACGGTGACTGACCACTCAGAGCATCTTACAACTTCATGGCAGACCCCGATTCGCTCAACATCAAGGGTGAACCCAAACATTTCAAGGGAAAGGGAGATAGTGGAGGAGATACCAAGAGGTACTTTTGCGGAACATGTGGAAGGTAAGTCAGCAGTCACCAGATCCTTTCGAAACCTTGTTTTGATTCCCGGAATTCACGGATTCCCACGATGATGAGATAAGTGCTGATGGGCTAGTACACTCTACACTGCCATTTCTGCTCCCAAGCCTGTCTTTGTCAAGATTGGTAAGTCTTTCCCATCTTGTGAATCGATGTGGAGGAGAAGCATGCTGATATGTAGGTCTATTCAAGCCAGAGGACTTGACTCAGAAACCAGTCGCCGAGATCTTTTGCAAGAACATGGAGTCTTGGAACAAGCCATTAGACGGTGTCCCAACCAAGGAAGCGCAGTAGACAAATAGAACGCACCTACAGTCAGACGTAGTCTAGTTAGTCAGTCTTGCAGGTAAGGAGAGTCGAGGAAGGAAGTTTTAGCAAGTTTAGCAAATCGTCTTGATTGTGATGCATGCAAGTGCCGCGATTTATCTCCCACCTCTCTAGCGATCTGTAGCATTCATGCACTTGACTCTGCTCTCCATGATCACTCCGACTTCCAACGAATAGTCTCCCCGCAAATAAGGAGTTCGGCCCCGGGTATCGATGACGCTCATTACACAACTGAACGGTCTTGCATTCACTCACTGCATCAAAATGGAAGGGACATGCCTTTGCGGACGGATCAAGGTCACTATCCCCTCGGGTCTGGAGGTAGGGGTCTGCCGTAGGTCTCCTCCACCACCCACAACTCAAAAACTAGCTAAAGTCAAGATTGTATTGACTGTCGACATGCATATGGTGGAACGTGAGTCACCCATTTCACCCAAATCGAGACTAATACATTAGGCATGGAGCTGTATTCAATCTACTCAGACGCGATATGCAACTCACAGGAGAGCTCAAAGTGTATGGGACGATAGGGAATAGTGGGCAGGAAGTCAGGCGATATTTCTGCGGGAATTGCGGATCGTATGTTCAGTTGCAGGTTCGATGCTGATAAAGAGACCGATATACGTCGACGGAGAGGTCAATGCTATCAGAGGGGAGGACGGGTTTTCGGACGATTCACCTGTCTATGTGAAAATTGGTACGTCCAAGCTGGGATCAAGACTGATAGACAGGTCTGTTTGCGGCAGGGACCATCCCCCGCCCAAGCTCGTATCAGTTCGCGAGGGACATGGAAGAATGGGAGAAGCCTGTGGAGGGAGCTCAAGTCAAGGACACTCAATAGTCAGTCTAGTATCACTCGAGCTAGTACAACGCGTCATTCATCGGATGCCAAAAGTCCATACTAATCATACTGATACAACACTTAAATGTAATTAATTTCTAGAAAACCTCCTTCCCCTCTCTGCCTCTTCTTTCATTTCCGTACCCGTTCGCCGCCTATCAGCCTCTCCCTCCGTATCCATCTCCTGCAAAAACGCCTTCATCCTCTCTTCCGTCTTGTCCACAGCCAATCCACAAGCACAAGTCTTCCAATCGGGTTCTCCATCCGGAACAAAGCTTTTCCCAGCGCATAGAGGACAGACACCGGATTTGTTCCCGATGAGCGTTGGATCGAGATCGTGTCGTAAATGAGGAATGACAGTGGGTGGACATTGCTGACAGACGATTTCGTGTGGACGTGAACCGCATAGTTTACATGCGTCTGATGCGGTATCGCAGTTGATTCGAGCGGCTGGTCGATATGTTGGGAGATCCAGAATCTGGGGTATCAGGGCACACTATTCATCAGCTTGACCAGAGAAGCTAGAGTATACTAACGGAGGGTACCACGACTGGACGTTTAATTCGCATAACCTGAAGACCGCCTGGACCAGGTCTTGACATGTCCTCGCCAAACTCATTCTTTCCCCAGATGGAAAAGAAGACTTCAGCAACCAGGCAATGAGCGATATGAATCGGGGTAAACGTCCTCGTCCGTCAACACCTTGTTCTAGTTACAGCATTAAGATCAACGTACGATCGAGGACAACCTGGGATAGTCGATGGCCTCAAAACATCATCCTTTGGCATTTGCCCTTTTGCTTCAATCTTGAATTCTCCCTCGTCCGATCCCCTGGCATCCTTTCCTCTCCATAGAGCTGGCAAGCCAGGACCTGGGTATCCATGGTCCCGATGCGGTATCTTGCCACGCTCGACAAATGGAAAGTTGGTAGTGACGGTATGGGGATTGTCGGGGTCGGAAGGGGAGGTGATCATGACTGTTTGATTGAGCGAGTAACGGAATGCGAAAAGGGTGACGGTCGATGCTGGATCTGGGAGGATGAATCGGAACAAAGGCCATGCTGCGATATGCCACTGAAAGTCAGCACAGAGTCCAAGGGTTCTGGACATACCTCATCAGCAGACATTCGCCATTTGTAGACTCCAACCCCCTCTGTGAACCCAGTGACTTGCTCATCCAAGGAACCGACTTGACCCGTAGGATTAGGGTTAAAGACAATCATGATTGTCCGATGAGTGTCGTGCGTCCCTGTAATCCACCTGCCGTCGTCTGTCGACCCAGACTGGAGTGATTTACCAGTATAGACAGCTTGAGACTCGTCATAGCTAGGTGCTTTGGGGATATATGCTCCTTCTTGTCGTGTGATGGACATGGATGCGGAGCCGAGAGCGGCGTTTGATGATGATGGACTGCCGGTTGGGGAAGGTGAACGAGAAGGGAGGCGGGATGAAGTGGGTGTTTTGCCCGATGAAAATGATGATAGGGACAGGGTGCGGAAGAAGGGTGATGTGGTCGTTGGCTCGGAAACGCCTTCCAGTTCAGCATATAGGTCATGAGACACGTTGGCTCCTGGAACCCAATTTTGGGGCGCTAGTTTGGGTGGTAGTAGCAATGTGAATTCGAATCTGCCATCAGCTACTTTCGCATGTAAAGGTATGACTTACCGCTGTGCACCCTCTTCTAGCCAAACACCCTCACTGCTTCCTCCAATGATCTCCACTCGACAGTCTGATAGCTCGTGCTCCTCCTTCCTCTTGCCCTTGATAGCAATCTTAAGCATCGACCTCATCCCGACTCGAATAGATTTACATCTCATCCGTCCACTCCCATACGGCATCCGTATTTCCAGCTCTCCCCTCAAGTCCAGGTCATATTTGGGTTCAAGGTCAGCGGTGAGGTCCAGTGGATTCGGTTCAGAGAGTGTCGCAAGGATAGCACCATAGCCGGGGACATGGAGGGATAGGGTCGGCTTGTACGAGTGGGTCGGTGCTGATGGTGATTGCGGGCGAGGTGATCCCTTTGCTGTAGATAATAGCCTGACGAATGACATGGTTGCTGAGAACTATCCGGGCGATTCGGGAACATGCATTACATGTGGATAGTATAGGACTTATACGATGTCGGCCATGGAAGTCGAGTCGAGTCAAAGAAAGAGTACACACTCTTCTTTTCGGGAATTCGGGCAACGGTTACAGAAGGTAATCAGCGATAATGATTGATAATTATACCGAATGTCATGTAGTCTAGTGCTTTCCACTGCATTCTCGAGTCGTGGAAATCATTATTATCGGCCGTAGATGCAAGCCACTCAAAGGGTAGATGATTTCCAAGACTCCGGAACCCGGTATTCCTGAAATGTTTGTCCGGCGCCGAGTTATGCGACTCGTGCGACGTCGCCCTGCATTCTCAGAGCACACGCTACGCAGCCCGGCGGCATTTTGAGATGCCCATGCTACTGGTCCGCCCTCGAGTCGCGAACCTTCATCCACTCGTTTAACAAATCTTTTGGCTGTCAGTCTTTTGCAAGGGGCAGGTGTAATTTCGGCTATGTCGCCGAATGTCGCCATTGCATTTGATCTATATATCTACTGTTACACCTACAATTCCCGAAACTAGCATCTCACTATCCCATCTGCCCACTTCTCTATACCCATTAGACGGGTCAAACAGCACAACCCCAGCTCCTTCTCCTTCTTGCCCATTACAAGTCACGGCTATCAAGTCTCGTCGATTCCGCTTGACTGTCAAAAGTTCACGGGGTTTCCAACATCCAGTCTGTATGTGTCCAGCTGGGATTAAGCGTGATTTCTGGATATCGAATATTGCTATCGTATCCCGATGTATAGTGGGGAGGTATGCACCGACGACGCGTCTGTTGGCTACGAGTAGCTGATTCCGGAGGAGAAGGATATCGGCAGAGGCATGAATTATTCTTGAGCCCGAGTGTAGCCCGGCGTCGATGACTTCGTCTGGGAGCGTGTATATTGGGTGGATATTGGTATGTTGCAGGAGATTATGACGGTCTAGTGGTATGCCCATGACTGTCGAGGATATTTGGAAAGATAAAAAGTATGTCTTGCCTATTCCATCAGCCTGACCAATTTGA
This sequence comes from Vishniacozyma victoriae, assembly GCA_017654735.1. NCBI lineage: Eukaryota > Fungi > Basidiomycota > Tremellomycetes > Tremellales > Bulleribasidiaceae > Vishniacozyma > Vishniacozyma victoriae. The sequence goes on from JADPYG010000088.1 coordinate 4,999,704, forward strand.
GACACATACCATCATGCGAGACAACTCCGCTCCGAGGCCCACCACCATATTTCCTAGTATCGAAAATCTGTACTACATCCAGCGACGTCCTTGCCTTGTTTCGAGTCTGACGCAGGACGTAGACTACATTGTATCCTAGATCCGGGATATAGAATGTCCGTGAGTCACGAGGATGCTGAGCGATGTGATGGTGATGGGGTGCTACTGAGTTATCGTGCCATGTTGGGCGTGGTAGACTGATCGTCTGGCGGAGTTGGAGTTGTCCTCCTGCTTCTATACTATATAGTGCGGCGGTCGATGAGCCATACTGCCCGTTAGCGAAACCCTGTCGGTGTGATTGGAAACGTACGTTGATAGCTATCAGATGCTGTCCGTCCCGAGTCACCAGTGAATACGCCGGCTCATCTCCTTGACTAGGTCCCTGAGAATGAATATTCAAGTTCACATTGCTCGAGTTCCTCGTTCCCTGTATCGTCCCCATGATGATCGATCCGGGCGTGACTTCATTATTGACATAAAATAGATCATCGCGGCGAGGATGTCCGACCACATGGGAGATGCTCTGCCGACCTTGGCCCAGATTAGCCGCGACCGGCGTGGACTCTAATCTACCATGTATCGAATCAAGGGAAATGTGATGTAATGGGTATGAGGAGTTGGTCGGTGTAGTGACCAGTAAACCGCGATGATGTCCAGTCGAATGTTCGGGGTGTTCGGCAAGACTATCGGGTAATTGCAAGCAATATATGACTAGCGATATGATGAATAGTAAGAAGAGTGTATGAGGCCTTATCCGCCTGAGTCTATACCAAATCGGTCTGATCATTATAGGTGCTACGGTATACAAATAGACATGATCTGAGAGATCAGAGACAAGGTGTCTAGGTTTAATAGAACAATTTAAGGTTTTCCTTATCTGTGCCTGGAGCCACGTGATCAGGTCTAGGTTAAGGATCTGCACTGACAAGAGTAGAGTAAGTTAGATCATTCATTACCTTTCATCTCCGCCCAAGCAAGAAGCTATGGCGAATGTAGAGCTGGTCAGGCAGTCACTCATTAGCTGCTTACATGGCGCTCTTCCAGCCCATACTCCTGAAGGTTATCCCAGTGTACTTGGTCCCGATGCTCGTGGGGGACTATGGGCAGAGGCTACCTTGCCATACAATTTACGCTTGGCGGATACACTCGGGCCCCTAGCTGTCGTTTACCGTGAGCCCCCTTAATTACCCATGTATCTGACCAGTAGCACAAACACATGAAGGTATCGCAGCATCGGTCGAGTGTGCCAAGACCCATAATGTCCCTGCCATCCCTCGGTCAGGCGGGCATTCCTACGGAGCGTATTCCCTAGGTGGATCAATCGACGTAGATGGTCATGCCTCTTCATCCACTCCCAGACTGTACCCGCCACCTATCACCCCCGACGCACCCATCCCAGCCGAACCATCTCTCATTATCGACATGCGAGCTTTTCGAGCGGTCAATTACAATTTTCATGATCAGACTGTGCAAGTTGGTGCGGGGGCTTTGTTGGGTGAGTTGTCGACTAAACTGGAAAAGGTTGGGAGGATGATACCTTGCGGTAGCTGCCCGACTGTTGGAGTTGGAGGTCAGGCGGTCGCTGGCGGGTTCGGCCTCACGTCAAGGTGAGTTTTGCGACTTGCGAAGGCACTGATGATAGGTCTCAGGGGCTTCTACTAGATAACATGCTGTCGGCAGAAGTGGTCCTGGCCGATGGCAGGTCAGTCATGACCTCCAAAGTCCGGCATCCGGACCTCTACTGGGTAAGTCTCGCTGCATCGGACCAGCTGACCCTCAGGCAATAAGAGGGGGCGGATCATCATTCGGTATAGCCCACTCCTTTGTATTCCGTACCCACCCCGCACCGGAAACGGTCATATACTACGAGCTCACTTTACTGCCTCGCGCCCTTCCATCGACCGAAGAATCAGTCGAACGGGCTACAAACCTTTTCCTTGCTTTCCAGGAATATGGACGCATAGCCCCAGCAAACTTGGGTTTAATCTGGCACGTTACCCCGGACGAAGACGGTAAGGGGGGTTATGGAACCAAAATGGAGATTATGGGACAGTGGATGGGAAGTATGGAAGAGTACGAAGTTGTGATGCAGGATTTTGATCAGGTCCTGGAGAAGCATGGGGTTGGGGAAATGCAAAAGGAGAAAAGACCGCTAAGTGAGTCTAAGACTTGGTGTGGCGGGTCACTAATGTTTAGCGTATCTACAATCGATGCTCCAGACTGGTGGGAATTGGACTGCACTGCCAGAGAGGGGCATGATAAATCTCTCCGAGCACGTCAATTTCTATGCAAAGGTAGAATATAACATTCACCAGGCAGCTGACCAGTAGTCACTCTTGACCAAGAAACCCCTTGCTCGTCCGTCGATCAAAGATCATATGGAACACCTCCTCTCCCTCGCTCCACGTACAAACCCTTCGACATCTATCGAGTGGTTCGTCCTATCCCCTTACCTTGGTGGACAGCACTCCGCAATCTTGAAACAATCAAATGCAGCGTTCGGTCATCGTGACCTCATGATCGTCTGGGAGGTATACGCCAAGAAACTAGAGAAGAGTAATCTTGATCTAGTCAGCTTGGTCCGGCGTATGAGCCAGGATCTGACACCCGTTCAGGCTGTTTGTACGTATCGCATTCATCCCTTGATCATTGACTGATGATAGACCCGGCGTATGTTGACCCGGAATTGACAGCATCAGAGTACCCTCGACTAGTCTGGGGAGATACTTATCCAAGACTACAAGCTTTGAAACGTCGTTACGACCCTTCAAACGTATTTAGATTCCCTCAATCAGTACGGGCTGATCAGTACGTGTCCCCATCAGATTCTGGGGCTTAGCCGACGAGATAGATCATTCCCTTGGGCCTCCCTTTGGCTTGTCATGGTTGCGTCCGCGGCCCTCTTTTGGATTGTGCTCCATTTTCGCCGTCGGCGGGCAGGTAACAAGGTCCGGAGAGAATAAAGCTGGGAACATGCTTTGATGTGGCATCCAGAAAGGTGGAGAGAGTGTAGCGTAGACGGCTACTTTGTTGTATCGGCCGATGTACATCTTGCAGACAATGGTGGAACAACATAGATTCTTCATGTCCCGCAGACAACGCTAACAACTAAGATATTTGCATAATCCTCTTATGCGTCTGAGACAACTGTGACGAGTATTTAATATGTGATATAGTTTCTATCTCGTTTCCAACAAGATAATCCGACTACCAGTTCTTGAGATTGTAAATAGCCTTCTGCTTCCAGTTCATACCAGAGTAACCCTCATCCTCCTCTTCACCATCAAGATCAGCGAATTCTCGCGATCCAGTAGACAAGTCCATTTCGTCCAATTTGACCATCTTGGTCCTTCGGATCACTGCCCATTAGTACGTGCAAGAGGGGGATGACTAGGGTGACGTACGTTTGTATGCGGCATAACCAATGATGTAGATTGGGATACCGATGTAGTGGGTAATAAAGCTCTTGTAGTCGAATGGGTTCATGACAGCATCGAATCCCTTGAAGAAGGTCAAAAGACATGTAAAGACTAGCGCAAAGTAGGTCAAGTAAGGCTGGAATGGCTGTCTTATTAGCATTGTCCAATATCCGATAAAAGGGACGTACAGCCTTGTATGGGAGGGTATCCCTCGATAGACCTTGAGCCTTCATACCCCTCATGAATCCGACGTGGGATCCGAGGATAGAGATCCAGGTGAGGGATCCGAAAACGGTAACGGAGGATGTAAAGTAGTCAAAGATTTTTAGCGCATCTCCTGAGGCGACAAGGTAGGCGAGACCCATGAAACATCCAGTGAATGCGAATGCGACGTAGGGGACACCTCGGGATGTACATCGGGTGAAGATCTGCATGTCAGCTCGACGTCACGCGATTCTGTGATAGTACGTACCTTGGGAGCATTTCCGTCCTTGGCCATGCCGTATAGGGTTCGGGTAGCAATGTACTGGTCGGAGTTGGCGGCAGAGATGGTAAAGATCAAGATACAGCTGATTGTCAGCTGGATCCAGGATTGAATCAAGGAGGACTCACGCGTTGATAATGGAGGGGAGAACCTTGATACCGGCAGACTGGATGGCGACGACGAAAGGAGATGCAGAAGCACCACCGGCTGTACCCTTCTTTGATGCCTGAGCGAGGAGGGTCGAGTTGGAATCGACAATCATACCAATGATCAAGACACCGATAATGTAAAAGAATAGAATTCGGTAGAAAGTCTTTCGAATGGCAGAAGGAACAGTCTTTCGGGGATTCTTGGCCTCACCGACGGTGACTCCGATAAGCTCAGTACCCATGTATGCGAATAGAGCGAGGACGAGAGCATTGACGAAACCGAGGAATCGACCTAGACCGACATTGTCGAGAACCTTGTATGGCTTGAATGCACGTCCTTCTGTCCAGTACCTGAAACCGATCCTTTCCTGACCTGGAACTCCTCCCAAGTCGATAATGAGACCAAGGATAATGAGACCAGTGAGGGTGATGATCTTGATGAATGAAAGCCAGAACTCGATTTCACCAAACCACTTGATACCCATACAATTGATCAGGATGACGAACTGCTTGTCAGCTTATGCTTACATTAGAATGATTTGACTCACAGAGACAAAAATAGTAACCCATGCGGCACCATTGATGCTCTGGTTCCAGAATCGAATGACCAAGGCACCAGCAACGATTTGGTTAGGACTGATGATGAGGTATTTGCAAAGGTAGACGAGAGCGGTAGCGAAACCGAAAGCGGGGTCGACACATCGAGTAGCGTGTCCAGCGAATCCCTTCTTGGAAGGGAATCGAGTCGACATTTCTCCAAGAGCAAGCATGACTGCAAAGCAGCTGTCTATCAGTTTCATCCCCTCTGAAGCGATAGGATAAGACTCACACAATACCCATGACGACGTATGAGAGGAAGAGGGAACCAGGTCCAGATCTAGCAAGAGATCGACCACTGGCAATAACGAGACCGGTACCGATAGCACCACCGATGGCAATCATGGAAATCTGCCTTGGCTTCAATGCTCGAATAGTCTCCTCCTCTCGTGGTCCATCGCCATCCGCTCCAACATACACACCCTCAGAGGGCAAGTAGTTGGCATCCTTCTTCTCATTGTTATCGTTCATATGTCCATAATCGTTCTCTTCGGGTGTAGACCCATCGTATCGGGGTAAGTTCGACATCTCGTAAAAAGCAAAGTGGGAACAGTAACCAAATCAAGAGGAAGCTATTGGAATATATATGTCCTGGCCCATATCTTTCGAAGTTCGAAATCGTTAAAAGAGGAAAATGGCGTTATCTCTTGGTCCATACCTCTACAACCTCTCCCATATCCCATCAACAAGGTTCCCACTAATTGCATACTCCCCTCTGACCCTGTCTTGCTTTCCTCATACCCGTAAACAGCGGAATGTTACGCATGGGAGCATTATGGATCTGTTGATGTGCCGGGGCACTAGGCGACTAAAACTAATGTTCTTGGCGGAATGTATATATAAATTACTCATGCTTGGCTATCGCCCCGATGATCGCAAACCGGCTCAGGAACAGGTACAAAAAAATCAAGGAAATTGCCATTTTGTTTTTCGAATCTTTTGCGGGGTTTTCGAATTTAAGCGATATGCAAAGTAGATCGGGCGGACCTTGATAGCGGTAAGTGATATGTGTTGTCGGATTAGTCGGTCTAGACCATTTAGATTGGCTATATGTCTTACAAAAGGCGCGGCAACGTCCGAGGCCCCTCGCAATGGGTCCTGGACTAGTTCAGAATGTGATCATCTCGGACGAACGGCGCAGATTTGACCGGTGAGCAGGCGCCATGATTAGCCTGGGCCAGACCAGTCGCATCTGCTATCAATGAATGATGGCGCCATGCGCACCACGAACTTAAATCACGTTATTCTTTTTCACTAGAATCGAAAGGGTGGGGAAATTTAGATAGCATTCCAAAGGAGGGTAGATAAGAGATTCCGAGAGATCGTCGTCATGATCTCCCTTCTATCCATTTATTAGCCCTCGTCAGTGCATATCGTACCGCGCGATCCAGCTTCATTCCAAATCAATGGAAGGCTGAGAGATGCATACAATGATAGCGAGGCGTGGTGAGCATGCCAAGCGAAGCGAGGATCCCACATGGGAATTTTGGAGTCGAAATCAACTTCTGTCGGGATGTCCGATAAATGGATCTACTAGCCATATTACGTTGCCGACTGGTTGGTCCAAGCCATAAGAGTCGATCATACCCTCTCTTGTATCAACAGTCATTGAAGTCACACCTTTTTCGACTTGGTGATCGTCGAACCCTGGGAGCAGCCAAAATGTCGGACGCTCAAGCTGTATATCGACCTTCTTCCTATTCGGACCCCGTGGACCCTTCGAGAGAAGTCGGTACCAATCCATTCACCACTCCTAATCAGTCCACACCATCAATACCCCTCGAGAACCTCAGTAGTCGTATCAATCCTCCGGAATTGGAGGTCGACCTGACAGCCCCTGAAAATGCAACTTCCCTCCCACCCGCGGATGGGGGTAAAGCAGCTTGGTTATTCTTAATAGGAGCCACTGCTATTGAGGTCCTGATCTGGGGAATCCCATTTTCGATTGGTGTTTTACATGCTTATTGGACGGATGAGTTGTTTCCGGGTAGGGGTACTGGGACTATTACGCTGGCTGCTACTTTGCAAACTGGGTTATCTTATATGGTTGCTGCGTTGTCGGGACCGTAAGCACACCAAGTAGGGTGATGATCGAGAGCTGATGATAGGGTTTTCACTGCGTATGGGCAATGGAGGATGTGGATACAGATTGTTGGGTTGTTCATTGGATCAATGTCCATGGTCGGTGCTGCTTTTGCTACTGAAGTAAGTCATGCCTCTCTGTATAGCTAAGACCTATGAGCTCAAACACAGCCATGGCATCTCCTGGTGACAATAGGTATTTTTTACCCAGCTTTCGGAAGTGAGTTCCAACCACAATGACTTTATCCCAATTTTCACTAAACGTCTAGCGACCTACCTCCCATGCTCCACACTACTTTTCGAGTGGTTCTACGTCCGTCGTGGCCTTGCGAGCGGGATTTTATTCGCCGGAACCGGAGTTGGAGGAGCAATCTTCCCACCTCTCGTTTCGGGCATGTTGAGTCGATTCGGGTACGAAGCGACAATGGTCTCTCTCGGATTTGGGTTCCTAATTTTGGGTGGTATTTCCCTGATACCCATTAAACGACGGCTACCCTATACTCGTGGAGGTGGACGACGTCATGGAGCAGCTGGACGATTCAGCGGGCAAGGAAAGATCTTGTCTTCCAAGCCGATGCTGGTTGGAGGCTCAGTTGTGTTGTTGGTTGGTTTGGGTAATTTCATCCCCTCATTATGGATTCCAAGTACGTCCTCTAATTTACGCATGTCATAACTTATGTGAAGCTTTCGCAAATGATATGAAAATGTCACGACCTGGAGGAACGGGTTTGATCGCAATCATGAATGGTACGTCTCCCACTTGAAACCTGCTGATATCAGCGGCATCTGTACCGGGAAACGCCCTCCTCGGACATTTCACCGACCGAATGCCAATAAATATCGCCGTATTCGCATCATCGGTCGCAGCTGCCGCATCGTGTCTATTCTTCTGGGGTTTCGGTACCCATGAAGCTGTCCTGGTAGTTTTCGCGATTCTATATGGTCTTTTTGGCCTAAGTTTCACGGCACTTTGGTTCAGGATCATTGGGGTCATTGCTCGTATGTTTCTCCCTTTCCGCAAGACATGGCTGACGGCTTAGAGGATGATCCGACTGCTCCTCAGATTATCTTTCCGATATTCGCTTTCTTGAGAGGAGTTGGGAATATCACGTCTGGACCTATCTCTGATGCTTTGCTAAAACTCGACACGCTCAGAGGTGGAGCTGGGGCGTATGGATTCCGGAATTATGTGAGCACTCATTTTGCGGGACATGGAGCTGACGTCTAGGGAATCCTGATCATGTTTACCGGAGTATCCATTTTCAGCGGGGGTGTAATGGGACTCTTCCTACGTGAAAAGCGGTCGTAACGAACAACCTTCACATAAATGGTCCACAGACGCGATATGACATACATGTAATTAAGCCCTAGCAACATTCTCAGTAGTCCCATCCGCATTAATCTTTTTGATAACCCTAGCAGGATTCCCCACAGCCACACACCTATCCGGAATGTCTTTCGTAACCACACTTCCAGCTCCAACTGTTACTCCATCCCCAATAGTAACCCCTGGTACGACAATGACACCTCCCCCGAGCCAGCAGTCTTTTCCTATCCTGATTGTTTTAGCCCATTCAGCTCCGCTTAATCCGTTTCGTTCTTCTGGTGAGATGGGGTGGGCGGGGGTGTAAAGCTGGCAATTGGCACCTAGCATTGATCGGTCTCCGATGTGGACTGCATGTCAGCTTCTCCTTGTTGGGTCATGCCATGTCAGAAGTAGGACGTACTCTCATTGACATCGATAAACTGGGCATTGGGTCCAACGTAAATATCATAACCAAGATTCAATGTATAGCCCTTCAGATCAGCAGACGTATATCGAGAGCACAGGCAGACTTACATATTCAAAAGTGAAAGGGGGTATGATATGGGTATTCTGAGGCTTGCCCTCGGGTTTCCTCATGGTAGCCATAGCAGCCAACAATTCCTGCCTCTTCTCCCCAGACCTCTCGGCATTGTATTCAAACATCTTGACTGCCTGTGCTTCTCGGATTCGACATAGGTACTTGTCAACCGCGAGATATGGTTTACCAGCCAACATGATTTTGAGCTGTTCTTGGTCTTCGCCCTCAATAGGGGCTGGCCAGGCGGATACGTCGATAGAGTCGGTCATTATTTAGATAGGAGAAGGCTGAAAGTGCGTGTAGGACGAGTAGTGTCGAGGTGGTTGATACTTTTGTATCAAGAGTCGCGCTTTGGCGGTTGCCATCCTCCTTTTCAATTGACACCTGCCCCTATGGTCTCAGAGCGCGCTGGCGCCATGAATGTCGGAGGCGCTCCGACTTCGGGGAATCCCTTGGCATTCTTCCGCCGATTCTCCGATCCGACTCTGCGTGATGGTAGCTCACGTGCTGCATGCATCATGTACTTTACTGGGCAATGGCATCTTCCTGCTTGTATGATGCAGGACATCGTAGGGTAGGGCTAATGGTGAAGGGGTATGCATGCGAGGACCTTGAGCCAAAGTGATGCCTCCAACCAATGTATGACGTGTCATTATTTCTGACTCTGAGGTGATGGTGGACGCGACGCGGTGGTGAATCAATCATGTTGAACAGATTCTCTTCCTTCTCACTTTATCTCACCTCTTCTCATTCATATACACCTCTGAACATCCAGCCAGAACAGCATGGCGACCAACAAGAATACTTTCGATAACAGTGAGCTCCGAACTACTCATCGCCTGACACGAGCTGATGATAGTCTTCCTGAATGATTCGCCAAATTTAGGAAGTGAGTCTCGTAGCTAGTGGCATCGGCCGGGCTATCGTGCACTATAGGCAACATGAAAGGTATCCGAACTGACAAATAGAAATCCGATTCAATACCGCAGGATTCGGGTTCAAAGAGTATGAAGCAACAGCTCATAGTCTGCACGATGGCTACAACATCAAGCATGCAACTTGGACAAGGTCAGCATCTTCATGATCCACACACTACAAGCTGACGCGTACAGAGTAGCTAGAGGCTTTCAACTCCGTTTCGACATGAAGAATGAACCGTTCAGGCTGTCGTATGAGGGGTTCAGGCGTGAGGTAAGCTGTTTCCCGAGTTTCCGAGACCATTCTGGCTGACTGGACAGAATCTTGACGAGATCAAGAAGATACTGGATGAATTCTTTGGACTGAAGCTGGAGATAAGGGATGTCAGTCTTAGGGGATACAATTGGGGAAAGGCAGCCGTCGAAAGTGAGCTAGCGGTAGTAATATGAAGCATAGCTGATGATCCAGGTCAAGAACTAAAGTTCTCGATACAGGGTAAACCATCTTTCGAGCTTCCCCTCTCCCAGGTCGCCAACTCGAATATTGCCGGCAAGAATGAGGTCGCGCTAGAATTCAACCCGCCCAAACCATCCGCACCAGACTCGAAAGACCTATCCAAGAGACCACCTGATGATCTCGTCGAAATTCGATTCTACGTGCCAGGATCCTCTATCCTTCCTAAAGGATCAGATGCTGGAAGTGATGCAGAGGATGAAGTTGAGGAGGACGATGAAGGAAATGAGATCAGTGCGGCGGAAGCGATGCACAACAAGATCAAGGAGAAGGCCAAGATTGGGACTGTTCTCGGCAAGAGTATCTGTATCTTTGAAGATGCCCTCATTCTCACACCGAGGTACGTACATGTTGAGATGTTCGTGGGACGTGCTGACGAGACAGAGGACGATACTCGCTCGACTTTTACAACGACTCGATACGACTTATCGGTAAATCAACAGACTACCGAGTCCCATTTACGTCCATTCACCGAATCTTCCTCCTTCCCAAACTCGACGATCTACATGTTCAGCTCGTACTCGGACTCGACCCACCCATCCGTCAAGGAGCTACAAGATATCCATTCCTCGTGGCACAGTGGCCAAAGGATGAGGAAATTGACGCGGAACTGATACTTTCGGAGTAGGTCCGCCGGCTAGAGCTAATGCTGACAATCCAGCGAGGACAAGGTGAATCACCCGGATCTACAAGAGAGATACGAAGCACCCACATTCCAAGTTGTCTCGAGGGTACTCAAGTCTTTGACGGGGAAGAAGGTTACTCCACCTGGCAGTTTCCGAAAGTGAGTCCAAACTCCAACTCATAGCTGATCATCAGTGCACAAGGTCTTAACGGTATCAAGGCCAATGTGAAAGCTATTCAGGGAGAAGTATACTTTTTGGACAAGGGTTTGCTCTTCATAGCAAAACAGCCTATCCTGATCGACTTCTCCAAGACGGAATCCATCGCCTTTTCACGGTGAGCCTCTTTGTCAGAATCATGAGTCTCCCTAATCATTCAGTGTGGGAGGGGGAGTTGCTTCAGCAAGAACATTCGATATGCGAGTCGTCTCCAAGACCGATAACGTCGATCACGTATTTTCAGCCATCAGCAAAGAGGAAGTTCAACCCATCTCGACATTCCTCCAGAGCAAGAATGTCAGGCTAAAGAATGAAATGGAAGAGGTCATGGATATTGAGCCCATCAGTGATGATGACGAGGAGGATGACGATGTATCCATCCCATCAGAGGACGAGAGACCAAAGAAGAGCAAGGACAAGATCGGCAAGAAACCCGCTCGAGCCAATGATGATGATGACGAGTCTGGTACGTCTTTTTCGAACCCTTCATGAGCCAGCTGACAAAGCAGAGGACGAATCATTCGCCGGATCCTCATCAGATGGTGGATCCCCATCAGAATCTGATTCAGGCGACGAATCCGACGGCGGCGCTTCCGACGCAAGTGATCCAATGATGGATGAATTGAAGAAGAAGCAAGCTGCTAAGAAGGCAAAGAAGGGCGGTAAAGCAGTGGATAGCGATACGGACAAGCCACCCAAGAAGAAGGCTAAAAAGGAAGAATCCGATGATGATGAGTAGAATATCCAGACTGTAGAAACGTGTCGAGGAATACCTGTGCCTGTTTAAGGTTCCGGTTCCGAGATCTAGGGAACGTATGTATAGTGACTTACTGCCATCAATTTGGGAAATGTCTCATCCTTATTTGTGACTTCTCAACGTACATGTAACATGACCGAACGACATACGGACGAAGAGCCGCTTCGCACGCGTCAGGAAGGAGCTGTGTCCTCCAGGGGTGGCTTCGAGGAGACATCGGATGATACTCGCATCCATCCCACGGAGGCTAGTAACCGTAAAATTGATGCCGAGATGACCGAGAAACAACCAGGACAAGAAGCGACATCACCCGACCGACCACATCCACCTTCATCGATACGCTCACGACTCTCCAGACGGTCGACAGGTGAGAAAGGGAGCGAGAATACAGGTTCGGCGGAAAAAGCAGTTCGGGATCAAGTAGAGGAAGAAGGTTTGATTAGACGAACACCATTATATAGGTATCCAATCCCCGGGAGGGCGGACAGATGGCATGCGGAAGTAGATACTCCTTCTCAATGGACTTCTTTGTTTTATGGTACGTAGCGTTGCGCTTGGTGTGGCTGATGGGTAGATTTGGTGGTGGTTGCTGTTTTGACTGTTTTTGGATTGACTCATGATCTATCTCGTCCTGGTGCTATTCCCATTTTCCTAGGGTGAGTCAATATTCCAAGATGTCCGAAACCTACCAGAAACTACTCGGGGGTGGTGCTCTGTCCTTATTCAACCATATTTCTGGATGATCCGATCTCAACGAAGGCTGCAGGGGCCTAACGAGAAAGAAGGACACCTCCCAAAGCCCTATACTTCGTCTACGCTGCCGTCTACGATCCCCATCTTCGTCCGGAATTCCTGACCGCCTCTAGGAGTGTACCTCGCTGATAGCACAGATATTTCACGGTGATCTACTGGGTATGGGTATCCCAAGTATTCTACGACATCCGCTATGAAGGTATGTCACCGTTGGAAATATAGCTGACCCTCAGCCGAAGATGGCGTCCATCGGCTCTTCAAGTTCATTCAAGTCTGTCTGTTCCTATACATAGGGGCTGCTAGTGGGAATTGGGATCCAGGGAATATCCAGACGGCTCAATCTTCGGGTTTGGTTGGTGAAGAAGCGGCTAATACTGGTACGTCTGCGTATGGGAGTGTGCTGTTGATCAGAGGACGCCGAAGAGAGTTTCAAGACTATCGTTATTGCTTTCATGCTTTCCCGAGCTCAGTTGGCCGTTCAATATCTTATCTGTACGTATACGCAGAATGGCCTAGAAGAGAGCTGACTGTCAGGTGCTTTGGTAGGACGGAAAGCGAAACGTGATGTCGCTTGTCACTGGGTCTCATTCGGTACCCTCATCTTATCATGCGGTCTCAATATCGCAGCAGCTACCATCGCCTCTCGTTCTACCGGCCTTGTGGCGTTGAGAGTAGGTGACATCCTTCATTCGAAAACGCTTACTGATGAGCAGTTGATATTCCTCTACGGGTCCATCCTCCTCGAGTTGGTTATGACTACGACTCAGGTCGTCCGGGATTCACATGTCAAAGGGCCAACGGAGAAAGTCGGGGATCGATATGGGTCTTTTGCTTTGATCATCCTGTGAGACTTCACCCGTGTGTCTCAAGTGAAAATCCTGATCTCCAGGGGTGATGGTCTGCTAAACATCGTTCGAGCATTCAACAAGGCTATTGCGGGACTGTCGGATCGAGATACCGCCACGTACGCCCAGGCATTCATGGGTAAGTCTCATTTATCCTGATGACCAAACTGATCATCGCAGCTATCCTGATAGTGTACTTACTATGGTCGTTCCTGTGCTCCAGATTCGACAAAAGTGCAAAGGTCACCGATCGAAATGTCAAATTATGGGAATTACTTCATTTCCCACTCAGCTTCGGGCTTCTCCTCCTGCTTGGAGCTATCGTCGTAGGTGCATCCCTGCCATCTCAACAAGGACTCTGATCAAGTAGAATGTGGTCCTGGTCATAGCAAATGGTACAGGAACGGTACTCGTCCTAGAGGGCTGGACAGATGCCGCTGAAAAAGTTCAAAACGGCGGAACACTCAGTCGCCTCGAGGTCAGGAACCTTGGGAGGTACCTGTACAAGCTCCAGCTCGACCCCGATTGGGATGTCCAGCTTGCTCGACTTGGTGCACTCTGGAATCAGACGAATCCACCTCGTTCGTCACCCCGCACTATCTTGGATCTGCTGACAGGATAGAAAGCCCTGACCTGATCAACCTGCAATACCTTGGTCAGATCGCTATTACGTCTTTCCGTCTTTATGCTCTGGAAGTCCCCGATGAGACTTATAATACCTATCAGGACTTGGCCGCTGTCAACACGACTACAGTTGGTACAGGGGCAGTGGACCAGCAGCTCATTCTGGAAGCGTTCAATAATGTAACTCAGATCATCAATGAGCCTTTCACATTGGCTCTCACCGGGACACTATGGCTCTATCCCACCGCCGTGGGTAGCATTCTATCCATGAAACGACTCTTACTGACAAACAGGGAATCATTCTCATCCTCTGCGCGTCCAGAACGATCCTCTGGAATCCAGCGTATCAATCCCTAGGCCACCGCATCATCCTCTACTTCCAAATCGCTGCTGGCATATGTGTCTCCCTCCTTGGCCTACTCGACATTGGCAGGAAAGAAGTGGACTTGGCCTTATACAGCAGCAACGGAGATGGCGGAGCACCGATGTACATCCTGGTTCTATATGAGGTACCGCTCGTAATCGTTAGTGGGGTTTATGCTATTGTCTTCCTTGGACCGGTTTGTGTTCAGGAATGGTTACATCGCAGCAGGGGTGGGATTTATGTGGGAGAGGAAAAAGGGTGGATCAGTAGAGTCAAGAGTCGGATAGGGAGGAATCAGGAGATTGCTTAGATGGGTATGATGTTGATCTTGTACCGGTAGTGCATTGTATGGCTTTCCATGACACTACTTTGTGAAGGACTTACTCAGGCCAATGGGATTCCAGCTCCGCCTTTACTTTTCTGATACACTTCCGACAACTCCTCGTATTTTCTCTGAATCTCTTTAATCCTCTCCAACAGCTTCGCCTTCTCCTCATCATCAATCTTTTCCAACAAATCATCAACCCCAGCAGAAGTGAAGAAAGCGTTAGTTCGGTTATACAGTTCTCTCTTCTTGTATCCTTCTTCGGATTCACCTTCTACTGGTACTTTGTACACCTTGAATGAGCATCACAACTAGAGAAGATAGAGATATACTCACCTCCTGAAGAATCTTGATATCGTGTGGAATCGCGAATGCATCCCTTGTCTGGGCGTATGAGAAGAGGTAATAGAAGTTATCGAATCCTGACCATGTGATACCAGATAGGCCTTGGAATCAGTTCCTACTCCATAGAGTCATATAACACTCACACAGAGAGCATGGTTCATGGGTTGCAAAGAAGATGCAATCCTTTTCCCTTGGTCTGACCGCTTGGGGAATAGCGTAGAATTGCTGGATACAGCTTATTTCCCCATGCTATCTCATCAGCTCATTTTCGATGCATCTTCGAGGCGACACTTGGTGCAAGGGGTATCACTCACCAACAATGGCGACTGGGTCTCCTGGTTGGTAGCAGCAATGACGATACTGAGGTCGTCTTTTCGCAAGATAGCGGCTCCAAAAACTTTGTTCCCACCAGCAACTCCAATAGCAGTCAGGGGTATGATGCCATGTTCGATGGTTTGCAAGAATGTCGAGACTAGTTTTGAGGACGTGTGTCCTCCTGGGATAGTAGTTGCTGCCATGGTGAAGAGCAAGAGGGTGAAGAAGATGGGGAAAAGGCAAACCATATGGTCCGGCCTTATCGGCGGAGTACACAACGGACGATAAGATAAGCCGCAATTTGTGATTGGTCGCAGTCCTACTTCATCATGCAGAAATAGAAGTATCTGCTTGTTCTATGAAATACATCATGTATGATTTCCGACACTATGAATGGGTACGATTACAAAAATATGCTAAGGAAACCGCTATTCTACATTATTGTTCATATCTCGACGACCACTCGTTGCATTACTACCGGTCGAATTTGGGTCTGGATCTTCACCTCTATCCTGAGTGGTATCGATAAGTTCATTGCGATGACGGAATTGATGAGCGGAAGTAAGGGTCGTTTCGAATTTTGTGATATTGAGTGGTTTAGAGAGGTAAGTGAAGAACCCGGCTTTCTCGCATTTATCTTGAGTAGCCTACTTGGTTAGCTGGACCCAAATGAGAGACAGGGCTAGACTTACCATATCGGCATTAGCAGTTAGGGCGACCACACAGGGTTGACCCGTCAAGGGACTCGACATGATTCGCTTCAACGAGGTATATCCATCCATGACTGGCATTTGAATATCCATGAGGATCAAATCGTAATGAGTCTTTTCGGCCATTTCAAATCCTTCCAGACCATTCGAAGCGGATGGGATATCCTTATAGCCGAGCATTTCGAGGATCCTACGGCCGACAAGGATGTTGGTTGGATTGTCATCCACTATCAGTATATCGAGCGGTGCAGACTACTTGTCAGCCTTAATACCAACCTAAGAGATGCGGATGACTCACGAGTGCGAGCTTCTTGTTGACCTTGTCTGCGGCACCGCGTGAACGACCTTGCATCCTCGGACGATCAACAGTCTCGGAATCGCCAGCGGGAATCAGAGCATTATAGAGCGATGCAAGCTTGATGGGTCGAGCCAGGATACTCTCTCTCTGTACAAATCAGCATTGGCCCTCAAGGCATGGAAGAGGGACATACCTTTAAATCGAAGCGTTTCATCGCGTTGGCGAGATTCATGCTATCACACATGAAGACGAATTTAGCACCTGGCTGTAATTTCCTCATTGTCTTCAAATCCTCTTCGGCAATCATACTGATGTCGATAAAGACAAAGTGGAAAGTACGCCGCGAGTTCAAACCCTCTGGGAAATTCTTTGCCAAGCTGTCTTCTAATGTAGTCTCGAATCGTACTGGCTGACAATTGAAGGCATTCAAGCTGGAACCATCAGCTGAAAAGTCAAGATCAAAGAGGATCACTCACTTGGCCTGCAACATGGGCCACGACGGTCCAGGAGGGCAGAGGACGAAACAACTCCTGCCGATGTCAGCGATGCGACCGAGCAGATGAGTTCCGGGACATACCTTGGCGATCGGAAGACTTCATAGCTGGTACGTGCCTGGGAGTCTCGCTCGGCCAAAAAGGTGAACGTGAAGGAACTGCCTTTCCCGTATTCCGAGGTAGCGTGACAATCTCCTCCCATCAATCTGGCCAGATCACGCGAAATGACCAGTCCGAGACCTACCTGATCAGATCACGACATCGCGATTGGTAGGAAGACTTACCACTGCCACCATAACTTCGAGTGATACTCTCGTCAACTTGGCTGAAAGATCGGAAGAGCTTGTCCATCTTTTGCGAAGGAATACCGATCCCCTGTACGATTAGTGACCGTCACACAAGCACCGACCATAGGAATGACTTACCGTGTCTTCTACTATCAAGGAGATGAAGACCTTGTTCTCTGGGCGCTGCTCGTGTGACCAGCGAACCGTCACTCTACCTTCCGAGGTAAATTTGATAGCATTCGACAATAGGTTCAGGAGCACCTGCTTGATTCGGAAACTATCGCCAATGAGACCAGGTGGGTCGCTGGTAAAAGCACTTATCAAGCAGATCTCGAGACCCTTCTTCTGGGCGCCAGATGCCATCGTGTCGAGTGCAGCCTCGGTAACGTCTCGAAGTGAGAATGGGGTACGCTCAAGCGAGACTGAGCTATTCTCAAGTCGAGCGACATCGAGGACATTGTTGATCAGGCCCAGTAGATCTTCCCCACTCGACTGAATCGTCTGCAAGTGTTCCCGTTGGACTTCAGAGAGGCCCGGTGATTCCCTTAGAACCGTTGCCAGGCCCTATTCAAGTCAGCTAAAGCCACATCGATAAGTCTTAGGTACTCACTAGAACAGCAGACAGCGGACTTCGAAGTTCGTGACTGCACTGTGACAAGAATTGAGTCTTGGCGGCCAAGGCGTCTCGCAATTGCTTTGTCCTCTCGTCGACCTCTCGTTTCAGACGTCGAGTGAAACTCTGATTCATGGCGACCAGCGTAGCGAATGTTGCTAAACACGTAATGACTTCTCGAGCAGCAGCGGATCGAGCGCGGGGATTATCGACGATCATCGAAGACAGCAGAATGACCTGATGATTAGTAGAGTTTAGCCGAATCGGGGGTGGACTTACCCCTGCAGGTCGCCCTTGAGCCGAGATAGGAAGGCACAAGGCGGTTCTTGGTCGCTTGTTTCCATAATAGCCATCAAACCATTCGTTCGAGGTGACAGAGGAAGACGCGACTTTCGTGATTGGCTAAGCAGTCAGCGAAGAATTTCACAAAAGCCATCATCCAACATACCTTTCCAGTCAAGGCGACCTTGATCATAAGATTGGCCGGACAATGCTTGTGGGCTTCATCATCAGTCAGAGATAAGTCACGTGTAGCAATCCTCTCGTAGGCCCCGCTTGCGACCAATCTGAAAGTACTTGGGTCCTCAGAGTCGGCAAGAGCAATAGCAGCGAAGTCCGCCCGTGTGTATTGACATAGCACCCTGAGAAGGGTAGCCATCAGGACTTGAGGGTCCTGTTCGGAGGCGAGTGCGAGAGACGACCGCATCAATCTACGTCATCAGCTGGACATTTTCACCTGGAACGTACGTGACGGTCTCTAGATTCTCCATCTTAGTCGTGTCGTCCTCTAACGATGCATCCTCCGAGGATGTGTGGGTCGCACTATCCGAGGCGTTACTGCGAAGGAGTTGTGGAGGGGCGACCGGTCCAGACTTGAACATGTGAATCGGTGATGGGTCAGACTCGACGTGTGAGGTGATATGATCGGGCATTCGGCGCCGTAGCATTCGACAGACTCCATGTCCGCCGACCTTTCGCAGTGACCTGACGGCGTTGACAAAGTATCCTGCCGCGAATGTTTGGCTACCAGTGACTTCCAATATTCGATAACCAGTCTTAAGAGACAGAACGGCTAGGAATGGTCAGCGTACTACCTTCGACGGGACATACCATGCAGATTGGCAAAGCTGGGTTCGAGCTCGGCAGACAACTTGTCGACAGCGCTTATACCCTTGAACAGATCGTCACATAGGGATACCAGGCAATCAAGGACCTCGACGGACTTGGCATAATCGATATCTGTACATCAGCCTGGTTCCTAGGGGCAAATGAAAAGGACTTACTCAGCGGCATTGTGCATAGATGATCACGAACTTCTTGTATCCTCGTGTCCTTTGAATTCATGCATATCAGGTGCAAAGCCTTGAAAAACTGCCATTCGGTTCCAGTGGTTATGCTCATGGCGCTGTCTGCGAGCACCTGTCCATCCGCGATGATACGCTCCCTCACTGCCACAGGCGCGTTAAACAAGACGGCCAAGCGCAGAGAGCAGCAGTACCAAAGAGCTTGTTGCAGTACCAGACCCTTGATTAGGGAAATATCGGTGAGGAAGGACCCCTGGAGATCCCAGGGAGGGTGCTCTTCCGAGTAGGTCGAATAGCTTTCGGCGTATTGCAGAGCTGCAACTTCAATATACGCACCATGAAGGTGGACTTACGGATTGACAAGAACATGTTCATCCCACTCGAGGCGACCGGTCGTAAAGCGGAGTATTTGGTGTGATTCAGTTGCCATTGAATTGGTCGGGAGCCAAATAGCTGTGTACCAACGTCAAGACAAACAACATCTGTCACTATTAGCACCATTGAACGTCGCATGTATTCTACTTACACGCCGCCATCTCGTAATTGCCATGGGCGAATATAATGTTGAAGGCGGAGTCCATGATATCCGGAACGTCACTCAGAGGCGACCAGGACTGTATCATCAGCTTGTGCATGATGGGCCAAATGAGCTTACGTGAATTTGAGCTGCGACGCCTACAAGAGCCGTACAAGCGTATTGAGAACCACGCCTCTCGGCGGCCAACGATTGGGCATAGTCGCACAGCATGTGTCGGACCGGAACATCGGGTAGACTGAGTGCAAGGATAGAAATGAGATACGCGCTTGACTCCTGAATGATTCCGATTTCTCCCAATAGCGTGATGCCCAGATGAAAGATGGTGACCCAGAGATCGGGCAAGGCGACGAATATCGTAGCTCCTGCGGCACCTGGCAGTCAGCACAGCAAACCTGTTCAAAACATGTCCGCTTACAGATCAAAGTCGAGAGGAGAATCCGTACATCGCTGTCTTCATCATATGGAATATCCTGCAAGCCCGCCCGAAAGGTCTCGACTTCAGCCAAAGTTCGAGGGACCTTGAGACGGAGGAGCTCGGGCCTTTCTGGATCGTATCCTACGCGCTTCAAGACGTCCTTGAGCAATCTCATTGCGTCGGCATATTGACTATCCCAGATCCTGCTTCGGACACGATATAGCGCTAATTTGACATCTTCCACTGGACTCTGGGAAAGAGATACTGCTTTCTCGAGCTACCGTCAGATTCGCTCTGGCGGTCGGGTGCTCACCTTGACCTCGGCCTCGGCAGTCAATTTCAGCACTCCATATACCTCAGCCACGAGCTTGAGGTACGTGAAATAGTCTGCTCTAGAGGCTTTTAGTACAGCCTCCAGACCACCAGCTCGTTCGATGACACCTGATGATGAGTATAGACGGACCGGCAGCTGAAGTGACGTACTCTCGTAGCCGTCCAAAAAGCGCTTGGCATTGATAAATGCGGCGCGCAAGGCTGACTGATCGGCCGCCGCAATCATCAATTGCATGAAGCTGTCGATTTCGCCTGTACTGCCGCGGTCTTTGGCGTAGAGGGCCAAATCGGCTGCGACCAAGAGGTACTCTTCCCGCAGATCGGGTTCGCGCAAAAGTAGCGAGACCTGAAGCATGCTAGCCGTCTGTTCATCCGGCGTCATGAGGGATTGTGCGGTCGACTACTGGTCAGCTACGAGCCACATTCAAGAACCTACCCTGTATCGATCATGACTAAATCTAACCGTATGGCTTTGGCCCGAACGGTGTGTAGTACATCCAGACATCATCGACGGCTCTAATGACAGTTTCACTTCGTCTACCGATAAGCCTAAAGTCCGCGCCAGAAGCTCGGTGGGTACACCGATGGATGGCAGGCAAGATAGTGTCTGCTTGTCAGCCCAGACAAACATCGGACACATACCTTGAGGAGCTGTTGGGTCAACTCTGAGAATTCGCGCATAATTGAAGTTAGAAATTCGTCCACTTTACGATTGGTCAAGTGAGTTTGTAAAGCAAGCGGGTCGAAACGCCACAACAAGATTGTGAAATCAAAATAGACGATTCGGTCTCGTACCTAATCGTTAGATGCCACTGTAATTGGCCTCGGAGGAGTTGACTGACAAGTGTAGTGAGAAGACTCCGAAGATAAAGAGGTGATCCAGCGGTTTCAGCATGCAAAAAGCTGACCAAACTAGAAGCCTTGTCGAGACGGTCGTGAAAGCAGACTTGGAGTAGGTTCATGATTCCCTCTTCCGGTAGCTTGTCGACCATGAGGAATGTAGATGAGGAGGATAGGAGCATCGGTGCCGGTGGTGGTACATTCTCTTCGACTCTGTAGGCGCAAGCGACCAAAATATGATTGAGCGCATGACGGCTTTCCAAGAAATGCCGCCATAGCGCGACTTCACTCGTTTCGAGCCATTGGCAGTCGTCAATGATCAAAACCAATGGTCGAGATTCGGTAGCGAAAAGTTGCAAGAGACGTTGACTCCACGTCTTGAATGCGGGGATAAAGTTGGACCAGTCGATACTCTCTGGCTTCTTTTCTCGTCTATCGGGCGCCAACAGCCGTTGACTGCTGGGAGATAGGAATTTGATGAAGAGATCGAGATGTCCACCTAGAATGGAATATATCCTTTTCCGCCAATCATCTGCATCCTCCTTTGCATCCGCCAGTACCCGTTCTAGGAGGGAATCGAAAATCTGGGTAAAGGAAGACAGTGGTCGAGTGATATGCTCGTCCTCTTTGGCGTAGGAGATCATGTATGTCTTCCCAAGTCCCTTCTGTTCGAGCTTCTGCGACCAATCCTGTAGAAGCCTGGTCTTTCCCGACCCAGATAGTCCATAGACAGTCATGACTTTCGTACTCCACGTCTCGCTATCTGCCAACGCTGAGCATTCTGATAATGCTCTATCCAATTCCTTCATCTGCTCTTGACGTCCAATGAGAACTTTTGGGACTTTGTATCGCGATATCCGATCCACCTCGCCTATTTGTAGTTTTGACAAGTCGCCCCGAGCTCGTATGACTTGTGCGAGTCGGCATAGATCGTATTTGAGGGCATCGATAGTCGAGTAGCGTTCATCCGTGTCCTTGGCCAAGCACTTCATGACAATCTCAGACAGTTCCGTAGGCGGCAGTTCGATGTCGTAGGCCCCAATGGCGGCTTCGCGCTGGAGGTAGACGTGGGGCGGAGGGATTTCGAGAAGCATGTGACGCTGAAAATCTTGTAAAACATCGACCGAAGTGATATCGGGCGAGTCAGGTCCACCGTCTATCGTTGTTCCCGTGAGAATCTCGTACATGATTACTCCTAATGCGAAAATGTCGGACAAAGTGGTCAGTTGGCGTGTACCGACGACTTCAGGTGCGAGATAGCGTAATGTCTTTTTGATGCGATCATCCTGTAGACGATTTGTCGAGTCAATCTGGTCAAAGGCAAACAAGAGACTATGTTCGAATGCTGTACCAGCGATTTGATTCGCCATGTTGAAGTTTGGGAGGCCGAATGGATCTTGATAGCGAGATATCTCGACGAGGGGAATGCGTTTCCGGCGAGGAATGACTCCAAATACTGATGGTCGACTGGCGCCTAAAATGATATGGTGCTGGTGCATATGCTGTCTTGTCAGTCTGGCCGTTGAGGGTCACGTACCTTGATAGCTTTCGACATGCCTGCAAAGACCTCGCAGGCATCCGCATAGATCATTCCATGAGGCGGTGCTTTGAGACCAGCAGGCTCCGAATTCTTATGAGCGTTTGCCTCCCCTTCCTGTTGCTCCGCCAGTCTGTCGGTCCACCAAGTCCCAAGGGATACGACCTCTTCTTCTGGCTCATTTGTAATCATCCATAAACCATCCGTTTCCCACCAAGCCAATACCCTACGACCGTTCTCCGTCTGTTCGCCCTTATCTGCCGGACCTGAAGGTAGAGTAGCGATGGCGTAGGCCTGACAACGTCTTCGAAATCGTCTTGCCGCATCCAGATCCGTATTTGAGCACCAATAGAATTTCACTACGGTTTCCGAGGATGTTTCCAAAAGTGGGTAAGTAGCGTTGGGTTGTAGATTTGCCCATCCAGATACTGATTGTCCGACCGACCTGGATCCAGATGAGTCAATGACTATGTCGTATAGGCCATGACCATTGAAAACGTCGACGCTTGGGACATTCATACTAGACTGTCCCCGGCGAGCTGAACGACCGGGGGAAAGACTGTTGACGATCGCAACGGATGAGCGTATGTGAAGTTGCGGATCTCCTCGAGACCTTGCTGTCCCTTTAGACGTCGTTTCGAGGAAACAGACTGAGATAAATGTGTTATGTGGAATGAATGATGATGGTAAAATAAGATGCAGACAGCGAGCATTCCATCGCCAGGGTAAACAGTTCAGGGCAAAAGGACCAAGGCTGGAATTCGGCATTGCGTCGATCAGAGTCATTGCCTTCCCCTCAGGGATCTAAGGGTTCTATGGGTCGTGCCTGTCGCTCGACCTGATCTGTTGACACCTTCTAACCTACTATTCCCGGACATGTACTTAAATCAGATGCATCAACTGTAGCACTGGTATGCAGCATCACAATGCGCAATACATTAATTGGGAAGGGCAAGCTATGACAATCGCGTATTGTAGATTACCGCTAATGATTCAGCGCTGGACCATCGCAAGAATGGAATCTGGCAGATTTCGAAATAGGTCGACCACTCGGCAAGGGTTCGTACTGATGTTGACAAGTGACTAACCCAATAGGTCATTTTGGCACAGTCTACTTGGCACGAGCGAAACGAGCAGAGGACTTTCTACTGGTATTGAAATGTCTTGAGAAGAATCATATCGAAGCTTCCGGATCACAGACTCAGGTTCGAAGGGAGATTGAGGTAAGTCATCTGCTTACTCCTGCTGACTTGCAGATTATGAAGCCGCTGAGGTAGACTTGAGCGAATGATTCCGAAGCTGAATGGTCAGACATCCTAATATCATACGATTGTATGGCTGGTTCCACGACTCGACTCGAGTGTTTATGATGATGGAGTATGCTGGGCAAGGGGAGGTGTTTAAGCATCTTGCAAAGGCAGGAAAGTTTTCGGAAAAGCGAGCGAGTCGAGTGAGTCAACTCTACGGTATACAGGATATAGCTGAAAAGCAGTATGTGAGCCAAGTTGCTGCTGGATTGGCGTATCTCCACGAACATAATGTCATTCATCGCGATATCAAGCCTGAAAATCTACTGTTAGGGATGGAGGGGGAAATCAAGATCGGTGATTTTGGCTGGAGCGTCCACTCGCCCGAGGAGCGACAACGCACAATAGCAGGGACGCTGTCATACGTCTCTCCCGAGATGATACAGGGCCAACCCTACGGGCGAGCGGTAGATGCCTGGGTGGGTGTACCATGTGGTCCGAGCTTATGATAGGCGTTGGGAGTATTGACGTTCGAGCTCGTATGTGGTCATGAGCCATTCGGATCAATGGACCAGGGCGGTACAGGTGAGTGACTATACTGGACAATCTGATGATAGTGGTCCAATCGCGTATATGTCGCGTGGATGTCACGTATCCAGAGCATGTTTCTCCAGAAGCCAAATCTTTCATGTCAAAGGTACGAGCACCATCTTATCAAATTTGACAATACAGCTATTAGTCTATGACCCATCTTCTCGCCTCGCTCTCGCAGAGGTACACTCACAACCATGGATCCAACGATATCACAGACCATAGATTACCCCCCCAGACATATAAAGTTGTATGCATATAAGGTAAATACTAAATACTAAACACACACATCAAGTGTATAAAACGTGGTATACCCCTCCTTTGACTTTTCAAGACTCACTCTTCCCCTCACACTCTCCCTTCTTATTATCACTCTATTGATTAGTTCTTATTCTATTGTCAAGATGCCTCGCTCATTGTTAACTGGCAAGATTGTGCGACCCAAGGCATTGGCTGTATCTCCCGTTATGGACGAAGGAGAGGATCACGGTCCAGTGGATCGCGAAAAATTGTTTGCTGGTAAGTCTGATCCTCCATCACAATCCATACCGAGATGATGGTCGCTCACTTGTTATGAAGATGATGTGCTAATGATAGTCTTACTCCTTCGGATTCACCAGCACGACGCGCCCCTTGTGCAGAAATTGATTTTCGCAGGAAATAGAACTCTACATCAAGCGGCCCTAGCAGCTACACACCAATCTCTGGAAATCGACGTGATCCTTCCAGGTAGTCCAGATCTTCCGCTCGCTCCGGTCGAGAAAGAGAATAAAGCCAAGCTGGAAAGGATCATGAAGTATGTTTCTATCGTTTCATCTTGTATTTTTGCTGATGTACAGTCAACCTTTGCTGGCTTCTTACGTCCGGAAACTCGTCTTCAAACATCCTTCAGCTTCTGTTCATCATTCCTACTCAGCTCCCGATGCTTCAGTACGCGAGAGCGAGAGGATGCAAGCTTGGAACCTTGCTGCTGTTCTCCTCAATCGGTGTAAGGGTGTAGAGACATTTGATTGGCAGCTCGCATACGGTGTACAAGGGGAAGTCTGGACTGTAAGCCATTGTCGCAAGCGATACTGATGACAGGCTCTAGCTTCTATGGAGCATTTGCGGAATTTGAACATCTCGTACCCATCTCTCAACAACTATCCTAGCATCATTCAATCGGAAATTTCGTTTCCTAGAGTCTCGCCCGAACTTCAAGCTCTACCTCCCACTTCCGATACACCCTTATACGCATCCGCTGGATCTGATAATCGATCCTGGACCTTGGGAAAGGGATGGAACAACTTGGCCACTCTAAAAGTCGCTGGATTGAGTCAGAATGGAGTACGTCCTCTCAGAAGGCAAGGCTGACGATAGGCTAAAACTTTGGCTACTCAACTTCAAATCCTGGCTGCTATACCTGCACAAGAAGGACATACTCGACTTGTTTCGCTTGATTTATCGACCCATTTCCTCGATAATGGTTTACTCTCTTCTATTGGACAATATGGATCGCTTGGATCACTCAAACACTTGGCTCTCGCTACTACCGGGACTAGGTTGACTGCGGACACCTTGCAGGGAGTAATGGAAGGATGTATAGCTCTAGAGAGTTTTGTACTAAATGATGGCGAAGGTATGTTTCAACTTGGAAGTGGCTGATGAAAGGTCGACTCGACAAGACGACTTGGTCCCAGATTGATACCTGGCCACCCAACCTGAGAAGCTTCACGATCGAAATCGACGAATCCGCCCCTCACCATTCTTGGGTCCTCCATCACCTCGCATCAATCCATCACCTCCCATTCTCCCAATTCGATGCGTTCCAAGTCAAACGGCTAGTTCATCCTACTGCTTCACTCCCCTTTCCACCAGTTAACGCGTCTGTACCTAAGATACAAAAAGGTCAGGAGCCGGAAGCTGTTCCTCCGTTACTTTTGGAGGCGATTGTAGATGGAGAAAAGATGAAGATGAGAGTACTTTGTTTGGATTGGTGGGAGATGGGACCTAATGAATTGGATGGGTTAGTAAAGGGATGTACTGGCCTTGCGAAATTGCGAGTTGGGATTACCTTTCCGATTGTCAAACTAGTGAGTCTTATTCCAATCAGTCCTCCTCCTACTCTTAGGCCTTCCCTCCCACCATATCCCTCGGCCATCGCACCTGTGTGTCAAGATCGATCGGAGAACACAGCACTGACAATAGGTAACGATGATGCAACCCACTTTCGCCTCCGTTTGCGAGATGGAAGAAATGATCTTCACTTCCTTACCCCGGTACAATCTCGACAACGCCCCCACCAAACCCAAACACGACACCATAGGCGACGACCTCCCACCCCTCCTCGCTGAAAAAGCACGAGAGCCAGACTCAGCTATACCCGATAACAAGGACCTACGTAAATTCGTCCGTCGAATGCCAAAGCTCCGAACTATGAAATGGACAGGAAGAGGTGGGAAAGGTGAATGGCATTTCAACAAGAAGACCACACTTGTAAATGTCTCGTTTACTTCTTCCATCTGCTCGACTCTTGCTACTTGGTGGCAATCACAATTGGAAGGTCCATTCTTGAATTACGAAGAACCAGAACCTACTTCTCGAACATTGCTGGAACTCGCTCCTGCCATTCCGGTGATGATCGCTTCGAGCCCCGTTACTGAGTTTCCATCCCTCTCGAGATCAAGTACTTCATCTTCTTTCCGACTCCCCACCCCCTGCTCGCCAGTCATTTCGAAATCATTCAGCCTCAAGGATGTTGCTGGTCGACTTGATGCGCTTGCAATCATGCCAGAGGAAGAAGGGGATTTCCCATCATTAATGCCCAAAACTCAACATCGACGAAGTACTACTACCGGATCCACCGGACCTGGGTCCATCTCTTCCAGCCTCAATACCAATGTTAATGTGGCAGCAGTGAAACGGACACCGGACTTATCGAAATCGACAAAAAGGCTCAGTATTGGACATACATCCACCTCGAGTAACAGCACGATCAAGCCCGTTTCTCTCCAGATGCTCAAGACTACATCCGCTCCCGCTAGGTCGAATGGTATGGTGATTGACAAAGTCATGTCGCCTAAGGAAGGGGAGAAAGATAAGGGTGGAAAGGGGAGGAGAAACTCTAGGCAGATGAAATGAAGTGGATGATTGGGGAATGCGAAAAGCAAAAAAAAACGAATATCATCTGAAACAATGTATATAAAAAGAGAATGCAACTACATGCCAATATTGAGTGGGAATAATGCATCAAATGGACTGGTTCTGCGAGAAACTTGTATGAGTGGTGATACAACAGATTATGAGTAATGAAGAAACGCCTAAATCCCAAAATTCGAGTACTCCTACTTCACTTGACACCCTCGAGATCCCCAACTACACTTCTAACTTTAGTTAACACTTCCTCCCACTCCCTATCCCGGTCTGATAACCAAGTGATTCCTCCTCCAGAACCTATACTCATGTCTATTTTTTTAGCTGATCCAAACAAGCTTGAAGCTGAGCTTACGATTTCCTTCAACGATAATGGTGCGAATGACTACACTTAGATCTGTTGCTCCGTCCAAGGAGAAGTAGCCCAGGGCACCTGATCTCAGACTTTGTGACGTGGTTGAAGTGAGTGAACTTACCAGAGTAAATACCCCTCCTGCGCTGTCCTTCGTATTCCTCCAATAATTGTACTGTCCTCAATTTCGGAGCACCCGTCATAGATCCTATTCATCAGTCTCCCATACGTCCTGGATTGGGAGAAGCGGGAGGAGACGAGTGGTAGAGAGACGTACCAGGTGGAAAACACCTCTTGACTGCATCTACCGGTCCCACATTTTCCGCTAGTAGACCAGTGACTGTCGTAACCAGGTTATGGACCCCATAACTCTCCAAGGCAATAAGTTTGGGTACTTTGACCGTTGAAGGAATGCAGCAAGAAAGCAAATCAGCTCTGATCAGGTCGACAATCTGATGATTAGCCAGAAACTGTGAACGAAGCAGTGACTCACCATGAGATTCTCAGCCCTCTCTTTCTTATCATTCCTCAGCCAATCTGCCCGCCTTGTATCCTCCCTCTTGCCCTCTATCGCACATTCCTCTCCACCTTTATCTAGCCCTCGACAGCCAGTGGTAGGCGTACAAACGCATTGACCAGGTTTGACCCTAGCCATAGTCCCCTTGATAGGCATCATCTCCACATTCCTCCTCTCATCGATCTTCAAGAACCGTTCAGGCGATGACGAGATGATGAATACTCCTTCACCCCTTGGCGTGGATAGAGTAGGGAAAGCGATGTATGTAGAATAGTAAGCTGGATTCCTAGCTCGTAATCTGAGGTAGAGGGAATAGGTCTCATCTTGTTTATTGGATGAGGGGAGGGTGGCATCGAATCGAGTCGTCAAGGTGAGTTCGTATGATTCGCCTTGACGGATCGCTTCTCTGCATTTGTCTATACTGTCGCGGTGTTGGTCCCCGGTGATTATCGGGTGGAAAGCGGGGAATGATTCAGCAACTGGATGCGAAGGTCCGGCGTGGGGTTTTGATAACGTCGATTCCACTTTGTTTGTGTACTGCTTGAACTGGTCCGACGACATGGCGAACAAAAGTCCCTGCGCCTCGAGCCACTTCAGCAGCTCACTCTCCGCTGCCATACCCTGACCAGCTTGACTGTCCTGTATGACACCCCTCACCGTCCATTCTCCCTCGTTACTCCTCTCAACGAACCGATCGACCCAGGACCAACAAGCATCCACATCCTCATCCTTTGCCCAAGCTGGATACCCAGTATTCCACCTAGATTTATGCCCGGTCAAACTCTCCTCTTTCATCTCGTACCCGAACCATCCAACCCATCCTCCGCGGAATTTCGATCTCTCATTCCCTCTCGATGTTCTCAAGTGGGAAGAGAGTTCTTCTTGGCAGCGGGAGAATAAGTCCCAGAAGTTGTTGATGGGGGAAGGGTAGTGGATCGGTGGTTTAGACGTTCGATGTAGTGTCAGGGTATGTGAGGAGAGGGAGTAGGTGATTGCGAATGGTGGTGAGGCTAGAGTGGTGGTTGTGGGGCGGTTTGGCTAGACCATCAGAGATGTTTACGAAACGTGTAGACTGATGACTCACCGACTGTCCATCGAGCCACACCTGCCCAATACCACTATTCTCCTTCCTAACCAAAGCCTCAAACGCATCGGACGTGCTCCAATCCCTCCCAATCTCTTTAAGTGACTTCTCCTTGAATACATATTCCGTCAGTTGGAGTCGTTCACTAAGGGCCAAATGGCGCAGCGGCGGTGTTCCAGGTGGACTAGGATAAGTTGATAGTGGAGTGTTACGTCCATTTGTACTCAATCCAGAGGTTGAGACGCGATAAGCGCACGAAGAGACTATATGTTCTTTCAATGGCGGGAACGTTGGGGGGCGGGAGTGATGTTGGTGGACTTCATACAGGAATGCTTGTAGGAGGCCTACTCCCCGTGTTGATGAGATTGACTGGTCATTAGATCCTACTCATATGAGGATAAGGGGACTTGGGGACGTACTTCCGGGTGATACTGAACTCCCCAGATTGGATATTCCCGATGCCTTAGTCCTTGGATCGTAGCCTCTCCCTCCCCAGCTGACCACGCTGTGACCTCCAATTCATCAGGCAAGCCTAGAATTAGACATCTGAAGATCGTAGACTGGTTGATGACTCACTCTCATGATCGACGACCAGACTGTTGTAAACCACTACCTCGTAGGATTCGCCAAGGGGCTCTGTCCAGGTAGGCGATGCAAAAAGTCCAATTGGCGGCTGTACAGGAGCGACACGGACGACTTGACCATGATTGATCTTTGGAGCATGTGCGATCTCATATGAGCTTAATTTCCGCTCGAGTCAAGGATGCAAGTCACCTTTCCACCAAACGCTACCCCTATCGCTTGATGACCTAGACAAACGCCCAAGATCGGTATGTCGAGGTAGTTCGCTCTCAACAGATCAAGCGCAAATCCAATATCCTGCTTCGTCAATCCTCCCCGATTTTCGCTCGGGTGGACTCACCTCTTCCCTATCGGGTCGACCGGGACCAGGCGACAAGATGATACAGTCGACGTGCGGTAGTACATTGCTTTCAAACTCGTTCCTGCTTATTAGCCTCTGCGAATGAGGCTCTCAATAGTACTTACCAAGTGAAAGCGTCCGACTTGATCACGACCACCTTCTCCAATACCTCCTTATTACTATACAACTGCGTGAATAGAGTCAAGAGATTGTTGGTATCTACAATCAGCGCTAAGTCATTATTTATCACTCCAAAGGATGCTTACATGAGTCATAATAATCCAAGATGACTGTCCGAGGTAGAGGCACTGGAGTGTACCCCATCCTGTGCTATGTAAATATGGTATAGATGGGGGTAGATTTAATCTGTAGATCGCTGAAATTTCCGATTAGTTGATCCGATCCGTGTCTCTCTAATCTCGGCTATCGCGGCCAAGAGATATTTACTAATACAATTAGTCTGGATTTTACTAATACCATTAGTAATTCAATCCTAATCAGTCTCCTAATCCTGTTCCTAATCCAGTGGCATCAACTCTACCTTATCTCCCCATTATCAATGTCTGAAGATATGTCTACTCAAACACTATATACACTCAAAGCAGCACTCCGTAAATCTACGTTGAAAACGCTGAGATCGATCCCAGAGGTAGAACTGGAGCAGCAATGTCCGTTAATCCCCCGGTCATCAGTTTCCTAGCTTATACTAGCCCAGGCTGTTACACGTCTACTACTCGAACAACCATACTACAAGAAAGCTAGGAATGTAGCCTGTTACCTATCAATGGCTAGTGGGGAATTGCGTACGGAAGGTATAGTAAAGGATATACTCGCTTCTGGTATGTCGATACCAAAAACTTGGCTGAAGGATAGGTAAAACATTATATACACCTTACCTCCCCCCGCCCACGTCGACGACTTCGAGAGCAGAAATGAAGATGCTTCGCCTATACTCCGAGGAGGATCTTGCTCGCTGTCCACTTGATAAGTGGGGAATCTTAGATCCGGGGACACACCGACGAGAGCTTGGAAAAGAGGAAGAGCCTAGGGAGGATGGTATGTATCCCCCCGCTTGCTGATTCTCATGCTGACAAGTAGTGATGGATGAATCAGTACCTCGACTCGACCTGATTCTTTTACCTGGAGTCGCGTTTGACCATAGAAGTAATAGAGTATGTCTTCCTCCTGTGAGATAGGACTGATAGGTAGTTGGGAAGGGGTAAGGCATATTACGACAATTTCCTACATCTCTACACTTCATCCAGACCTGCTCCTTTACTTGGTTTGTCCTCTTCTATCGCTCAGACCAAGCTGACTGGTAGTGGCTCTAGCATTATCGACACAGATTCTACCTCCTGATCAAGAGGTCCCGATGACAGATACGGATTTCCAACTGGACGGTGTCCTCTCGCCTTCGGGGATGATATGGCGCAAGGAATCAGAAGGGTCTGGCGCATAGTGAGGTTGTGTTACACATACATGTATATACATACCAATGAATCATCGAAGGGGTCCTCATTCATTGTCTGAACAAACAACAAGATCTCACATCAATAAACCATAAACCCTAATCGCCATCACGTACTGAAACTACCGTATGGTGGTAGAGCACTGGATTACACCACCCGTGGAACAAAATCAGAACCCCCCCCCTCAAGAACAAGAACAAGCAATACCCCACAACGCCTCGACAAGTTCCCCATGATCAACATCTCTCAACTCCGAAAAGTGTGCCAGATGCCCAGAAAATCGACTCAAAGCTGTAGCTTTAGGTCCTCTTTCAAATAACTCTCGACAAGCACTTTCACCTCTGAAAGAGTTCTTATCGAGGGGTGATAAGCATTCGTATGCTGCCTCGAGTTCTTTCCAGGCGGATAACTGATTTGGATCTGTATATCAGCTCTGAGAGTGAGTTTGTAGGACTTGCTGAGTTTCAAGGCTTTTGATTTGAGTTGGAAAGTAGTCATGTGTATTTTGTGATTGAGTATAAGTATAGTGAGAAGTCACATTTGATAGTTGACGGGGACTCTACAGCCTTACACTCGACTGGTATGACCCTCCTTCCATACTGCTGGGTCTGAGTATCCATCCATTGATTCTCTCACTCATACTTTCATCAGCCTTTAATCGGAGTCCCAGTGGTCAGCACGCTCCTCTGATCCAGCATCTTCCCTCGTGAGGTAATGAAAGGAGTGAGTTTTGACTCTACGTGTCAAAGTGATGAAAGGAGTGAGTATGATGATGAGCATACATTGACATGTTTCTCTCGATGGTATCGTATCACTTCAATCCTCAATCCTCATCCTCTTCCTCTTCCTCTTCCTCACTATCATTATCGATCCTCGCCACCTGACTCCTGTCCCCACTGACCTGCTCCACCTCATCATCATCATCATCAACCCTCTCCATTCTCTGATCACCTCCCTCCTCCCCATCTTCTCCTGGACTATCACAATCCCCATCCTGACCTTGCTCTAAAGCTTCCTGAACCTCCAACTCGGCTTTCTCCAACATCTCCTTAACTTGCATAGCGACATCCACACTTTCCGGCGAAATATCCCAAGTCACGAAAGCCCTCACTACAGCTTCTGCTAATGCTAATTCATCGGCTTGTTCGGGGGTGAGTTGGGTATCGTAGATTTTGTGGAGCTCGAATTTAGATACGCATTCGCTTTGATTATTAGCTTCTCATCGATGTCCTGAGAGGGATAGCTTACGTGACGAATCTTGCTCTGTTGACTATTTCTTTTGGGATCCCGTGATGTTCTGCACATTCGGCTGCCATTGATGTTAGGCAGATGGTAGGTGATAGCCTTTCATCAGCTTTACTCCCGAACACGAGCGCAGGCATTCTCACTTGTAAAGAAAAGTAACTCTGGTATCATCATTCATAGGCGTAATCGTCTTCATATGAGCCTGAACAATCGGTAAATCATCCGGAATCAACGAGTTTGCGAATAATTCACTTATCGTCAGCTTATTTCTCCTGGGGGGACATACTGGAAATGAGTCAGGATAATCGTCCTTGGCCTCACATCTTCAATTAGAAAATCGATCACTCCAGCTAGCAATCCAGCTCCGTCGGCTGAAGTGGTTCCTTTTCCAAACTCATCTAGGATGATCAAGGATTGGGAGGTAGCTCCTCGTAAAGCGAGTGAAACCTGGGCCAAGTCAATCATGAACGCTGATGCGGGCTATTTATCAGCTCATATCAAGTGGGTAGCCAAGAGCTGACTTTGGATGCGGATTCTCGAGTCTGGACTCGGGTATATACTGCCATGAGCCCTCGTTATGGGTTTTCAGCAGGATAATCACTCTTATCGACGATCCCGATAGTAGCGTTGGTGGCAGGAACGAAACTCCCTATCTGAGCCATAAACGCAATAAGGGCAACTTGCTTCCCATATGCAGATTTCCCAGATCCATTCGCACCAGTCACGATCATCTTCTATTAGCTCTGATCTTTTGAGAGGAGGGGTACTGACCATACTATTCAACCCACTTTCATCCTCTTGATGTCCACCTTGCAAGAGCGTATCATTCGTTACGTAGGTATGAACCAGTTGTTCTTGGATCAAATGTCTTCCTTCACTAATCTCCAATACCGGGCGGTCAGTCATGATTGGTTTGACGAGGTGATACTGCCTTGAAGCATTTGCTAGCGCCAATAGACTAGTATCAGCACTTTTCTTCATGAAAGGGAACACGTACCAGTCTAATTCGGCAATAGCTTCTATAGCACCATTAGTAGTCCCTTCGACTTGTTTCACAGCTTCTGCCATTCTATCCGCAAATTCCGTTTCTTTATCTACTTATCAGCCAATTCACGGGGGAACATACCAATAATCTTGGTATGTATATCCCCGAAATGTTCATCCATATTCTTCATTTCTGGAGTTTTAAAGTACTGTTGATCTCCGGTCGTAAACTATCATCAGCATCTAATTGATCTCGAGACTCGGACTTACTCTCAATTCCCATTCGAGATGAGCGGGGAACTCGATCGACATATTCCTATTAGTAAGAACAGCCAAATGGCCAAGTTGAGGGAAATAGACGGCATTGACATCTGACCCCATGTGATACTTGACCACAGTAGGCTGAAGGACGGCCATGGTGATTTTCAGAAGGACGCTATCGAGCGCTATGAGTCAGCTGATGAGACTAGATGTAGGTCAGCGGAGGGCCGTACAGGCGTAATCACTCCTCCATTGATCTAAGTCTGTATCAATCCCTGCTCTTATACAGATCCTATCGTCTGATGCTGATGAGTCGAAGTCGATCTTGTCGTCAGTCTCGACGAGTATGGGGACCTACAATTTGAGATATAAAAGTGAGGAAGAGCTGGATATCGTCATTGACGTGGGTAGCCACCTATCATAAGTCACTTGCCCAATACTGGAGCAGGGGACTCACTCTTTCCACGATCGGAAGATTGGTCCCTACCCCAATCTCGCACAATTTCTCCCTGACCTCCATCGTGGCAAGTAGCGCCTACTTATCAGCCACTTCCATGATCAGAAATGAACGTACATCCATAATCTTCCTCCAATCTCTCCAAGTGCCTCTATTCTTCCTAATCTTCATACAAATCCCCCCAACATTTCCAACCTGTTTCATAGCTCTCCTCATATGTTCTACCGGGAATTGATTCCCTGGGAAAACCAACATATCAATAGCATCGTGACGGGCTGCTATTGCACCGATATCTGTGAGAGGGCGGAGGTGCCATGTATGGAGTAGTTTCTTGCCCATTGGGGTTACGCATGTGTTTAAGAGGCCTTTTCGTTAGCTGATTGCCCTCGAATTGGTGATGATTAGCTCACCGAATAAAGTCATTGATTGCTTTTGGGCTTGATTATGCATGTGGGCGTGGGACTCTGTATCGAGTATAGCCAGTGAGCTGGAATCAGTACCAGTACCACTCCACCATCTTAGTAGACATACGTTAGTGCATCTTGATTAATGAGCATATGTTGATCCCTATCGTCAGAAACATCAGTAGATAAGAGCTTACAACGACATCGTCTGAATACCGGTAACCTCCAAGGTCTTGTTTCCACCTTGAACATAATAAATCAATGCCCCAGTTACGCATACCTACCATCAGCTCTTTCCCCAAAGCGAAGGCAAAAATAGCTGACCGTATTAGGAGCATCCAAATTAACCCTACACCCCATTCTCACTAACGCCATCCTAACCCTTCCCATTCCCGCATCTTCATCCTTCCTCAATTGCATATCGTTGGAAGCGGCTGTATCATCCGAAGAATGATTCAACATCGAAGAATGATTCAACAGCCAGTATTTGAATGTTTCTTGATTGGGGAGTTTGAGAGTGGTTATCGCCCACATCGCGTGAGATCTATTAAAGACGTTTGAGGATTGGATGGAAATGACGTCTTCTGGGTCCATTGCTTTTTCTTGGCCTAGCTGTCAGCTGATGCTCCCCCAAGGATCGAGATGAAGACAGCTTACACCATGCAGTGACCATTTCAATCAAAGCTTCGGGGGCCTTACTACTCATAATCACTACATCCGGTTGGATTTGCTCCAGTACTGTCCATCAGCTTAGCCCGAGGTTCACGAGCTCGAGAGCTTACATAGAGTAGCAAGATCCCATCCCCAAGTATCTTTAGTATCCTCCAATACATGAATCTTCCTTTCCTCCGGATCAAAGTACGCTGCAGAGAATTGATTCGCATAAGGCGCATATAATGCTAATACCTAGACATGAGCTGATCCAGATGGATGGGTGAGCTCACTTTAGGATCCTTCACTTCTAGTTCTTCATTAGTTACTTGAGGTGGATTATCGGGTAAAGGAGGAGGACCTGATCTAGGACTTGAGGAATCTTGGAATCGAGCTTGTTTTCGGAATTTGTTTCTTGGAGGTGGATCAGCATCACTGTCAGATTCAGATCTATTTCTTTGTTTATATCTAGGCATCTTGTTATTTGTTCTTGCTTATATGAGGTGTATTCTATATGAAAGAAGGAAGAGAAAGTGAACATGAGACATGTCCTGGTCTGTGCTTAAGTTGACGCGACTTTACTTTCCCACGCTGTTGCTAATGTGTGACCGCAAATGCATATATGTTCTGTTCTTAGCTACAGCTACAGTCAATGATAGTATACAGTCTACACTCGAGGTACCTATCCTGTGATTTGTTTGGGCGACCGTGTGCGCTATTGATGTGATTTTAATGTTATACTTTGTGTGCCAAGCCACAATGGCTTTCCATGGTGCTATGTCGATGAAACGCCATTCAATACTACCTTGCCATCCCCTTCTTGACCATTCCCATTCCCATTACTTGTAGTAACATCCGTCGTGACGCCATTAGCAGCACTAGCGAATGATGACATCGCAGCCGCCGATAATGGTGCCATCCCCTCAATACCGGGTGGTGGTTCGACATTCGTTGCAACTTCTGAGCCATTGGTAGAAGGGGGTAAAGGGTCACCACCAGCTGTCACTGGTAATGAGGCTGCGTGTGTGCCATTCGTTGGTGTTGTTGATGGACCATCTCCTCTTTCTGCTATGTTTTCGATTTCCGTTGACGGTGGGACGGATTCGGACCTGCTTGTCAGCTTGAACATGATATTAGAATCGAAGACATACTTTGCTTTCTTGCTAGGTCCAGGTCCTTCCGCTCCATCCTCAGCTCCTAGCTCGGAAACAGTCTACTAATCAGCTCCATCCACTCATCATCTCGGAGGACTCACAGTCTGCTGAACCCTCTTTCCCTTCTTCTTCTTGGGTAACCCATCAGGGAAACAGTAATGTGGTAGTTCAGATCTACTCATCAGCTTGACACGGAAGGGAAGTCGAAAGCTGTACCTCTTGACTGGTTTCAGAATCACGCTCATTTCCTGTTCATCGTATCGATCCCATTGTTGACATCCACCGCAGAATCGCTTACTCGGGTAGAAGAGGTTTAAAACTCTACCTCCGGATCCATCCTCTGTGTCATCAGCTATGTACCGACCGAGAGCGAGTCAGCTTACTAGGTTTCTTTTCAATTTCCAGACCAATAAAGAAGTTCTTGGTGTACACGCGCTTATGGTCTTCATCTTTGAAATCCTCGTCTTTCCGTGACATTGCCTCCATGCTGAGTTCTCCCTGCGATGCACCGGCTTGCTCCTCGTCGGAAAGGCAGATGAATGAGTTGTTGATTGTGATGGTCGACGGGTGGGCGATGACGATGTTATCGGTATTCTCCAAATCGAGCACTAGGTGACGTATACGTGATTCAACCATACCACTCCTGTCTCATCAGCGTTTCTTTCCCTACGTGAGGAATCTACGTACCATCCCTTGATCCCATCTGACGTTGATGCTGAAGCAATAACCTGGACATAGGTCTTGTACTGGCTGAAGAAATCCACCTTCTCGAACAGCTCCGACCAGGATGATCCCGGTGTCGACAAGATCTTGTCGGTGATCTGCATTCCTGACAATGAGCACTACTCACTCCCACAGCAATAAGACTCACCCCTCATAAGCTCGTTCCGGACCACCGTCATGGTGGAAGCCGAGATATTATGGGTAGAACACATGGAGGGGTATGCAGGCGTAATAACAGGCATGCGATGTCCCATATCACGGCGGTCGAGCTGTCATTAGGATATGTCCCGGATCTGATGGCAACACCTACCTTTGGATTCCATACTTGATGTTGAGATCCCGGAGGTCCGGTCTCGATCTTTTTCAGAATGACAGGTTGAGGCCATGCCCTACAAGTCAGCTTCGGCCGATATGATAAGGGCGCAGAAGCTTACCATTGATAATAGATTGGGAAGAATTTGCCTACTACAGTAGCAGGAGCAGCCGTTGGGTAAAGCTGACAGATCCGAGCGGTCAACATTGCCCATGCTACACCACCTGGGAAACCGAGGACGTTCGAGTAGATTCCCCTCTCTGCTCATCAGCTCCAATCAGGCATATGACGTACTCTTTGCCCATAATCGAATCGCCCTCAAGGTTGTACGGAAAGTAGCGACGTTAGGGACTAGATTTAGGATCATATCCGTGACTCTAGGTCCTGGCTGTCAGCTTACGGCCAATCCAAGAGCCATCGAGCTTACCGTTCAAACTTCTCTGCGAAGCATCATCCACTCCTTTCAGGATCTCATCCTTCTCGATATCCAGCGCATCTCCAGCTTCCGGTAAATTCACTCGAGCAAACAGTAAATCCACCTCGACTCCTGAAATGACAGTCTTCATAATAGGTACGAAAGCCGATTCGACAGCCTACTCATCAGCTTCTTCCCGAATACACCTGATGGACGTACAGAAATCTCAGTAACAGCAGGCCATTCCCTCAACATCTGCTGAAACTCGCCAAAGAAATGTTCTTTGTAGATATGTCTTGGGCAGACACAGATTGTATCGATATCTGAACCAGGTCCATGGACTCCGAGTCTACCATCAGCTATGAGACCTGACGGAATTAGCTAGCTTACCTGTATGATCCAGACGTGTAGATCCTCCCTCCAGCTTCATTTGCTACTTTCTCGGAGAGCCCCGACTTGATAGAAACGTCATGTACGAACTTCGTCACCAGCTGAGCTATATTCGAGAGTAATCTCTCCCTGTTCATCAGCTTCGTTCAGGCTTCGGCGCCTCCTAGCTGACCTGACTCTACGCTCCCCATCCGACTCGAATTGGTTCATGGCTACTAAATCGTTCATCAATGCTACCTCATCAGCTCAATCCACGGCACGAGGTGCGGCAAGCTTACTCTCGCTAGCTTGTACATCACCCGGCTTAGGAGGTTCGGTAGAAATAGGAGGAGTGACACCCATCATCTTGAACTCGGAAGGACTACATATCAGCTACGCCCCTATGATAAAGGGAATTAGAATACCCAGACATGATCGCGAGTTGTCGTTTAGTTTCCAGCTAAGGGGTGATTATTTAAGCACACAGGTATGGTTCTTTCGAATGTTCTTATTCCTGATGGAGTGATGGTTGCTGTGTGTGGTCGTTGAACAGTGTAAATAGGATGAAACAATAGGACAATACGAGTATAATCAAGTCCAAGTTAGTAGAATAGGATTCAAGCTGTAATCGGGTTGCACGCGCCTATTGAGAAAAGGCGTGGTTGGTCTTAAATCGTCTGGACCTGGGTTTGCAACCGTCAACTGATATGCGGCGCTGCTGTTACTTGTACGGTCGCAAGGAAGATGCTGTCTCGGCCGAGTGATATGCTGATAGAAGGCACTGGGATCCGCAGTACTCCCAACATCCTTTCATGAGACAAGCCTTCGATGTTTCATCATTTTCCCATGACCTTTCAATGCTTGCTGCTGATCCAGCAACTACAACTCACACCTTCGGCGCGACTCAAGTAACATTAAGATTCATCATGACCAGCATGGCACTCAATACAGAACAAGGATCAAATGTGTCAAGAGGTGGGATGGAGACTGAGGCCTCTGCCGCCCTTGCTGTCGCCAATGCCGCGGACGCTCTGATCCAGATGAAATACTCAGACTGGCCTACAGTGGGAACTGAGCTTTCGAGGGAGATGACAAGCGACGACAATGTCAGCACTGCAACTGC
Source organism: Vishniacozyma victoriae (assembly GCA_017654735.1). Taxonomy (NCBI): domain Eukaryota; kingdom Fungi; phylum Basidiomycota; class Tremellomycetes; order Tremellales; family Bulleribasidiaceae; genus Vishniacozyma; species Vishniacozyma victoriae. Next base: position 5,039,701 of record JADPYG010000088.1, read on the forward strand.
ATCCCCCCTCGATATGGGCGAAACGCAAGCCGGATCCGAAACGGAGGACTCTGATGGAGGAGCATCTGTGCAAACTCTATGCGGCCCTGAGCCCGCCGAAGTCATGGAGGCCTCCTTGAGGGCCAAGAGTGAAACGTATGTCTTGGATAACCTTGGCCGAAGCTTCAAGCTGACAAGATAGGAGCGTCACTCCAGTCAAGACCAAAAACGCGAGCTATGTGCACTATATGAGCTCATCAAGGTTTCTGCAACGAAGGCGCTGAAGGAGCATTTCTCTGATGATATGCACAGATGCATATATGACTACGATTACTTACCAGCTTGCCGAAATATGCAGTTACCAGACACTCTTTCGCCTCCTCCTTTCCTTCCTCTCCACCCCCAATTTCTCAGCGACCTCCCTAGTTCTCCTCCATCGATCAAACCTCCTCATGATTGTACTAAATCCATATTGGATGTACGAGAATGAAAAGATGACAAAGAAAGCAGCAGTACAAGGGGCCGCTACTTTCCAGAAATACGATACAGAGTTCTGTAGAGCCCCGAAATCTTCGAAATTCTGCTTGTCAGCTTGAGAATTAGATGGGAGAGGGGGGACTTGCCATTCCGAAGTAAGATGACTGAAGGGGTTAGCTTGGTCTCTTACGAAGTGTATCAGGGAGTTAGCTTACAATGAAAGTCAAGGCTATATAGATGTCAGCATGATACAAGATCAGTATGAGGCAGGGACTTACGCAAGAAGATAACAGTCACGACACTCAACCTCTCCATCGAGGCATTGGTCTGGAAACTCAAGACGTTCTATTGATCAGCTCATTTTCCAATACTTTCGGTAGACAAGGAGTGACTCACAAAGACATAATCCGTCAGATGATCACAAGTAGCCACAAACTGATCCATCGAACTGCAGATAATCTCCAAATGATCCAAAACATCCCCAATATAAACTTTCGTCATCGGCGAAAAGAATCCATTCATAGCCATAGGTTCCTTCCACGGGACCATTCCATTAGAATTCGTAGGCATACCCGCAATACCAACTTGCCCGTTTTCACGGGGGATGGGCTGAGCGCTAGATGGTCGGGACATCTGGAAATCGAATCCTAGTGTGTTTCCTGTTTCTAGTGGGAAACCGAATTCGGAAGGACCTGGTGTTCCTGGTCGGGTCTGACTTTGTGGTGCGATCCATTCCGTATCTCTAGATGCATGGTTCCTGTCAATTGGTCGAGGGGCGGTAGCTACTGCAGAAGCGGCCCTGGAACGCTGGAGTTCTTGATCTCGAACAATGTAGCAGACTCGTAGTAAAGGTGCCAGGGATCGCCGTAGTCGGATGAGCTGAGACGAGAGGATATGGAGATGTCGGACGGTCTCCATCTGATTGTCAGCTGCGACTCTCTCTGCTTCAGGGGACTGACCTGGGGATCAACAAGAACAGTAGCTTCCACTTTCAGAATCTCCACCTCGAAAGTCTGCTGAATCTCAATAGCAAGATCGACAGCTAAGGATCAGTGACGCCCTTTCCCATATCAGAAGTGGACTTACAGACATCAAGCAACGCCTGTGCAAGCATACTGACATCCCCAGCCCGTCTTAACAGACTGGTATCATCCTCCAACCGAGCGTAAATGGGTTCAAGGACCTCTTTACAGTTCTTTCCAGCGATTGTGATTATCGTATCTGAGAATCAGTCTAATCCTGGATTTGAACATGGTAGACATACTATCACGAGTCATGAATACGCTGAGGATACTCCGTCGGACTGGTACCATGTACTTTGCCGAGAGCTGATCCACCGTCAATCGATGAGCGGCTTTCTGGAAAGGCTATATGGTCAGCTTATACAGTCAATGACAGAGGTCACGTACCGACTGTCCACCCTGCAGCCTAGTCCCTGCAACACTCGGTTCAAACACCCCCTCAACACCCTCCGGTAAACTCCAACTACTGGTAGTAGCCTTCTTGACTGGCCCCTTCCTCATCGTATCCCCATGGGTATGCGTCTCATCATCCGCAATTACTATTTCATCGACTTTGCCGGATTGCAGCGCGTCGGACGCTTTCGCTAGGTCTTCGGTATCGTGGGCGTGCATGTGGTGAATTAGGATTTGCATGTAGAGGTGGTTTCGGTAGAAATCGAGTTTGGATCGGGGAGAGTTGGAAGATCGGAGGGCGTCTTCGACGGCTAGCGGATGGAGTCTGGCATTAGCTCCCTCGTGAAATATGAAGTTGGTGACGTACCCATATTTCAAAGTCAATGTCTTGATGACCTCCCAATTCAAGCCATCGACGTGAACTAGAGATCAGCATTGCTCCGCTTCTTATGGGTTAAACCTACTCCATCTGACTCCCCCAGTATTCCCATGCATCTGCTTCGACTTGGCATCGCTCTCCAACCACTCCCTCAATCTCTCTCCAGGAAAATCTATCCTAACATTTTTACTCTCATCGTCCGACTCATTCGTCCAATCAACAACCTGTTTCGTCAGCTGGGTACAAGTCAAACGACCTGTACGTACAGAGATTTGTGTCCGTCCATCTAAATGCCCATATGACTCTTCATCCCTCCGACTTCGTACATCTACACCTGGCTCATCTCCGGTTCCACCTCCACCTGGTGATGATAACCAGCGGTATTTCGGCTTACTTCCCCCAGGCGAGAGGAGGTTCGACATTCTCGATGTTGGCGATGTCCCAGCTTCCGCCTCTATATCTTCATGGGTGTTTCCATCTTGTGTCGCCAGTATTGGACTACGAGGTTCGTTTTCGGGTGAATGGGTCAGTCGATGAGCGGCTGCTACTGCTAGAGCTCGTGTACGGAAACTACCTGCGACATCAGCTCGCTCGCTGGGAGAGCGATAGGACGTACTATTCCGTCCATGACCTATCGAAGGCCTCTCCAAGTTATTAGGTAGACTAGACATATCTTCGTCGTAAGTATCGTTGGGAGGATCGTCAAAAGGAGAAACGGTGATTGAGGGAGGCTGATTTCGCTATTTATCAATTTGACCCATCAATCTCGGGGTAATTGTGTGTGTATTTACTGACCTGACTAGTCGCTACTTGTGCGTGTAATGTACTTTTAGAAGATGAAGATGTATATGACATGCCTTCTAGATGACCGTGATAAGAAAGAGTGGTAAAATTAGAGCTGCAAATTCAAAGATAAATGGTATGACATCACTCGACTTTTGTCTATTTGGATGATAGATGGTATTGGTACTCTACTTGTGTCTACTACGACGCGTCCAGCTCTTCTGATTACTTGATCTCCTCTTCTCCGCAAGATATCCATCGGAACCGCCTCCTTACCCCTAAATCCTGACCCACTCTACTCTCTTGACCTCAAATCGGTAAAGGGCGAGGGCGACTCCTGATGGGTGGTGGAGTTTGCACACCTTGAGCTGATTCCGGCAACGGCATACGGCTTCGAGAAATGCCTGGTGATACCGGATGATTGGTGGTGGGTGGTGGGTAGCGAGTGAGTGGTACTGGCCGGCTGGTGGGTGGTAGTCCATGATGGGTTATCTCGTTTCGCTCGGTGGGGGGAATCCCATAATGGGATATCTCGTTCTGGCTGGTGGATGGTGTTCCATAACCATAAAACGGTGTCGCGTTCGCGCTTCTGGCTCGCCTAATGTCCGAGAATGTCTGTACCTGCTGGATGATGTCTCGCCAATATCGGAAAAGGAATGCGACCACGAGGCCGGCAGCCGTCACCGCCCCAGTAGCGGAACCGACGATGGTCCAGAATTTGTGTATACTGAGTGGTATGTCTTGGGTCGTATTCTGCTGGTTAGCTGGACCTTACGAAGTAGGTCAGACGACTTACCATACTGAAGAAAGCAGCCTGGGATCGTTAGTCAAGGCAGCGACGGATGTAAACATGCACTGACCGTCATTGTAAACGCTAAGAATCAGCTCACAAGCACTCACAGATGACGAGGACTTACGAACGCAGACGAGAGTACAGGCGGTGAAGATAGCCAATAAGCGGTTCAGGACGACGGCAGAGTGGGCTTGCTTCTCGGCAATGTTGATTGCGTCTCGACGTTCCCTTGACTGGTAGATCAGTCAAGTCGAAGTGAGGGGAGGAATGGTCTCACTTCCTTCATCTCGATCATATGATCCAAAGAGCGGTACCAATCAGTTTGATTTCGAAGCATACGCTTGCAGTAGTACGATAGCTGCTGGAAGTCTGCAGCAATATCGTCTTCCATCCAGTCACGGGTGCCGCTCCTAGACACACCCTGCCTGTTGACCATATGATCGCAGATACTGTCGAGGAGCATTGGCCCGACGTCATACCAGGGTCTTGCATGTCGCATGGCGAGGAATTGATCTACAGGAAGGCAGTCATGCTACATAGTAAGCTCATGGTCTTTCACTTTACGTCAACCTACTGCACATTGAAGAGCGTGTCGCTGCCCACTTTTCAATGCGAACTGAAGCGTCAGCCAGAGGACCTCCCCAATCGACCGAGACTTACGTCTCCCGCGGCTTCGACAGCTGATTGCAGTCAGCATTGATGAAAGGAATATCTGCTAGGCTTGCTAGACTTACAAAGTGTCAAGACCCTCCATAACACCGCGGCGGCATTGACTTTCCCCTGTGGAGGTACGAATGGCGGATCACCGTGAAGGCTCGCTGCAAAGCTATAGTCGACAGCATCGTATATGGTGACGATATCATTACCTGCAAGTGAGCATCGACCGTTAACTCGTGAGGGGGAGACGGCTTACTGTTGAGCAAAACGACATCGATCTTGCCCGCCGGGATAACGGGCAAGGTGATGTGCAAAAGATGTCCATGATCGACGATGCCGTTGGGATCGCCTCGTTCGACAAAGAGAGTTCCGGAGCGACGAAAGCGATAAAAATCGAATTTGCGCGGCTTTGTCTCGTGATAGGCATGTGGTTCGTCAAATACAGCGTATCTGAGACTATGTTGTCAGCAAGTATCATCGGCATTGACCAACTTGAGGTGTTTGAGCAGAGTTTCGATATAAGGCGACCTCGTCCCTTCAGTCTCAACATGTCCGACTATCTCGACTGCAGTTCAGCTTGATCTGTCATCTGCTTTGAGACTTACTCCACCTAGCTTTTCGCGTTTCTGGCGTATCGCTCCAGTTCCCGGGACGTCTATCCAAAAATTTCGACAGCTCTGTCTGCGCCTCATCCCCCACTACAGATCTTCCAAAGGTTTCAACTTTGTGATCCTCAGACGTCCAGACATGAGAGGCGATGTAGACTTCTCCCCTAGAGTATCTTTTGACCAAATCTTGATGTTCAAACCACGTCGTCAACGACATGTAAGGGTATTCCTCGACCGGCTCGGCGCCGTGATCTTGAAGAGGGTCCGACATATCGATATCGATTAGGTAATAGTATTAATGATTCATGAGAGTGAAATCAGGTAGTTGAGTAAAATACGATTGACGCAGAACCGTCTCCAAGGAAATAAGAGGCTGTGTTGACACGACCCTGTTGATCATCCTTTGGCCCGAAGTGCAGTTGCCCGAAAGTCGATTTAATCCCTCATCCGAAGACCTTTCCTAGGCTCGGTCGATCCGTTCCCCATCTCAATCAAGATGATGGCCTGGTTCATCCTCATACGAATGTAGCCTCGGGCTAGACTGTATTCATATCATCTAGACTGATCAAACGTGAACATGAGTTGACCGCATCTCGTGTTTCCCATTCAATTCGATCGTTTGGATTGGTGTTATTAGCGTAACAATTCATCAGCTGGCTCAAGATGATTTCATGATAGAGATGGAAGACGAAGTGAGGTTATAGACGAAGACATCGGTTGATCTGACCCAATATTCATACCACGTGACTTGCAAATGCCCCTTGGTCCATGTACAATGATGATGCATGATATATTCGTCTCTCTACAGTTCTCTCTTCTCGTGTATACGGTCACTGGTCATCGTATGATATCCTATTCCTAATTCTCGGCCTGATGGTATATTGATCCTCATTCCTATTCTCATCCTTATCTTTATCCGTAATCCATGTGTTCCGTTGATATCCACAAATCCTTAATCTCCAGTCCAGTTCATCGTCATAGTATCCACGTATCTACCCTGATTTCCATTCACGTCTCCATTCCACCCAGGTACAGCCGCCGTGAGATTTCAAGGTTGTGAGATTGACGGTTTCGAGCTGGTCGAAGGAGTCGAGGACCGCTGGGTTTGGGGATTGGAAGGGGTAAAAGGAGTCATAGGTACGGGTGGATATACCTGACTCCAGGGTGCGAATGTAAAAGTAAAAGCTGATGATTGGGCTGAAGGAGCCTGACCAAAGGGAAATGCGCTGCTCGGAAGAGCTGAAGGCCCATGATTCTGGTCCGAGATGGGTTGCGAGCTCGAAGGACCGGCGGATACAATTCGAGGTTGGGATCGTGAGAATTCTGTAGCGCTTGTAGGAGGTCGAGATTGAGGTTGAGCATCAATCGAAGGGGGTGGAACACCTTGAAGTGAAGGGGTCTGAGCTCTTAGATCGGGATTGACTCTATGATCGAGACTGTGATTAGCCCAATGAAACGATGGGACGAGATGTAACTCACGGGCTTGCTTGGTCCGATGTCATCGGCAACATGGGTTTCGGTGAAGAAGCTTGACCGCTACCCCTTCCATCCTCCAAGGCCCTCTTGACATATTCGCCGAGCTTTGAGACTCGTTTCTTGACCTCTGAAGATACCTGGTTCCGCAGAGCTGACCATCCCGAGCGATCTCCTGCCCAATGTCTCCTCGAGAGGTCAAGTTCATCCTCCGAGCGATCGTGCTTTTTTCTCTCGTGATTTATAGCTATCTTCTCGAGTTCAAGCCGCCTGTACTGTCTCACTTTGGATCCAGTAATGCCGTCGGGATCGTGCCATCGATATTTTTCGAGTTTGGCTAGCCTCGTTTGTATTTCGCACAATCTCCAATTCTCGTAGCCAGTCGAGTCGTCCAGTCGTCGAAGGGCGCCTCGCCAGTTCCTCAAAAAGGTTGTGAGCAGGAAACCAGCAAGACCGATTGCTCCCGTTGCCGAGCCAACGATAATCTTGAATTTGTGGATGCTGAGGTCTGGGGTGTCGGCGAACTTTTGCTAGACAGTCAGCTCTGGTTAGTCTCATTTCCGCATCGGTACCCACCATGCTGAAGAATGCAGCCTTTGGTTGTCAGCGTACACGACAGCGCACGGGTAACATTGGTACTGACGGTCATGGTGAAGGCTACGAAGTCAGCTATCGATCTCTGCTCCTCGCCGGGCAAGTACATACGAACAACAATCACGGTGCAAGCCGTGAAGGCGGCCAAAAGACGATTGAGGACGACAGCAGACTGGGCTCGTTCAGCAGCTATCAACTCTTGCCTTTGGGCGATCCGCCGAGACTCCCCTGCCTGTACGATCTGTAGGTGTTAGCAGCATGTCGTATTAGGTAGGAACCGGGAACTCCTTACCTCTATTGCACATTGAAACGATGCCTGGAGTGACCGAGATTCCTGTATATCGCGCAGAATATGCTGGGTATCCTGAGAATGTCTCTCAAATTCTGCTTTCAGGTCTGTCTCCATCCATTTATAGACACCCTGATTGTCCACCAAATGTCGACAGATATTGTCGATCTGTTCCAATGGCTTCTTGACAGTTGTGTTGATTTTATTGTTGATTAGTGGAATATTTGCCAGCACTTCCGGGTCCATTATCTGTCTGCATCAGCTCACGCACTGCCAAACAGCACACACCTCTTGTTTCAGCTCTACGGTTGTGTTATCCTGATCCTCCTGAACCCGCTTGAGGCGCTAAGCGCTCAGCTATGTGGTGGACGCCAATCATCGACACCTACTTTATCCACAATCTCGGTCACTGTCGAATCAGTGGTAACATCGAAGTAAGGGTACGCGACTCACAAAGGACTACGAATCTCCACAGAACTGTGGCGGCATTGACTTTCTCTTGTAGAGGCGGGCAGAGGACCTCACGAAGCCCTGCCATGAGCGCGGTGGGAAAGTTATACCTCGAATGCAGGGCGTATACTGTGATGATTTCGTTGGCTACCGTAAGCATTGTTTGACTACCTGAGAGACAAGCCTGGAGAAGAATCCTACTTGGGAGCACAAAGACGTCCATCTTCACCCGGTGGAAGAAGTCGTATCTGTTGCACGGGAAATCGTATCTGATGTGCGTGACATGGCCGTAATGGACGACAGTGGTGCGATAGACCGGATCACGCACTCGATTTCTAAGATCCTCTCGAGCTCTATCAAAAACCGTATTGCGGAGTCTGTCGGTCAGCCTGCTGCATGCGATCATCGACTGACCTCAAGCGCTTGCATAGCGTCTGCAACCAGGCGGGGCGGCATTCATTCGTTCCAACGTCTCCCACTATATCGACTGACAATGAGCTGGCGAACAGGATGATATATATGCGCAGACTTACTCCATTTAGCCTTTCGCGTTCTCGGCTTCTCACTCCAGCTCGCAGGATCTCGGTCGAGAAATGTATGTAATCTTGCTTGGACATCGTCGCCAATTGCCGATTCACCGAATGATTCCATTTTGTAGTTGTCGGTATCCCAGACATGTGAGACGATGGAAGCTTCGCCATTGAGGGAATGTCTGTCTTGGCGACTGGCAGTCGAAGGTTCGTAGCTACTGGCAGTCGAAGCCTCGTAGCTCCTGGCAGTCGAAGCCTCGTAGCTACTGGCAGTCGAAGCCTCGGAAGATTCGCGAGAGACTAGCGTGTTGGGTATGGACGTCTCAGACGTTGAGCGAGCACTTCTGTTTGAGGATAATGGGGAGCCCATCGTCGGACCAGTGATGAGACTGATGTATGGACAATGGTTTGTTATATATAGTAGTATGCGGGAATTAGTAAATCCCGCGTCCAAGCAACGCGACCCCTACCAAAGGACCTCTATTTTTGTGTGACCGAACATAAGCCGAAAGACAAAGCCCAGCTTTCCCGAAAGGTCCTTTGTTTCACCATTCGCCTAGTCATCTGCTGTCCTTTGGCCGTGGTATGGCCCTGAACTGCCTGGTCCAGAGCTCGATAGGGGCATCTACCTTCATTAGGCTCGTATTCAGTATCTAATTGCGGATACCGCCAGCGATTATCCTCGGGACCGAAATGATCAACCATGCATGTCCGAAAGTCCATACAATCAATCTATTCCGACTCTCCAACCTTTGCTGCTTTTCCCTGTAGATTGAATAGCGTTTGTGTGAAAGGGGCGTGGGAATTAATTGATTAGGGTGTATTTCGAGGGATTGAGGGAAACCTTGTTCAGCCAGATTACATGTCAAAGCGTGAGATGACTTACACGTGCGTACTGGACAAGCTGGAACATGGATCCTCCAACAGCTACACTCCAAAGGACCATGTAGGAACCTATCGGTATTAGCCGGTTTCGATATATTGGTAGGTAGACATACGGAAGTATAGGTTTCCGTTTCCTCGTTGGTACACTAGCTTCTTGCCTGATAGAGCCTGGTTGTTAGTTGCTATCCTTGTCCTTCCATTTCATTTCCATATCTGCCAACGAGCTAAACGCGCCGGAAGGAGCCGGAGGAGTAGGATTGTTGAATTTACCTGGAAATAACGCTGCTTCTCAGCTACCTTGTTTGGACCTGGAAGTTAGCTCCTCTCCCTCACTCCATCATGTAAGACATACGGTCAATGAGGAATGCCATCTTTACTTATATGTGTAGGTGTGTTGAATGTACTCTAGCTGATTTGGTGGTAGCAGTAAGTAGAGTAAATGGATTTCAGGGGAAGGGTATTTGTTTCCGTTAATTTAATTTAAATAATCCCAGAATTTAGAAGTGAAGGAGGAAGTCTTCTTAGCGGTATAGGAGTACAGAGTGTTCAGTATAGTATATCATACAGCATGGACGTATCACAGGAACTAGCTGCTTATGCAGAGAAGCAGTAGGTCATAGAAGAGTTATATCATCGAGTCTAGCTGACAAACAGCACCACCGATAACCTCGAAAGAAGTGCACCTGCCGAAGTTGATGCTGGTCTTTTGACCGCTTTCGACAATACCCCCGTCGAAGCCGCCGAGTACGAGTAAGTCCGGTCTAACTTTCATGGCAGCAGAGAAATCAGAGAGAGGGGAGAAGTAGGGATCTTCCCAGACAAGAGGAAGGTGAAATTGAATTCGAGCTGATCCAAGGTCCAACAAAAACTCGCACCTCCTCGCCCTCGCTCTCACATCCACCCAATCCCTCATCTCCGCCCTATTCAACTTACCTGCCCACTCATCCGAGAACGGCCCAACAGTCAAGCTACCCAACCCTACCACCCCACTCCCCCGAGAGAAACCACTACCCAAGCCTAAGCCTCCTACCAAATGGGAGCGATTCGCCAAGGAGAGGGGTATCAGCCATAGTAACAAGGAGAGGGAGGTCTGGGATGATGATAAGCAAGCTTGGGTTAGGCGATGGGGTAAGGATGGAAAGAACAAGGATAAGGAGGATGCTTGGATTAGTGAAGTTAAAGCTGGTACTGGTGCGTAATTCTGCCATTCTCATAACTCAGTACTAATTAGCAGAGGCCGACCACGACCCACGAGCAACTGCTCGAGCCGAACGAAAAGCTAGAATCGCAAAGAACGAAGGCCAACATGCTCGAAATGTCGCTCTAGCCGCCAACCCAGCATCATCCTCCAAAGCCGCCGACCCAACATCTCAAACCGGTAAAGCAGCCGCTCGAACTCAACGAAAAGCCGAACTAGACCGAACACTCCTAATTACAAAAACAGCAACTGCATCCATGGGTAAATTCGATAAAAAGATCGAAGGCGAACCTAAATCAAAGGGAGTCAAGAGGAAGTTTGAAGCCAACAATGATGTTAAAGGAGAGAACACTGCTGCTTTGGATATTTTGAAGAGGGTCGAGAGGGGTGAGACTAGTAAATCCAAGAAAGGAGGTGAGGGTGCCGAGGGTGGTGTCAATTACAGAAAGGCTGTCAGGCAAGAGGGTAGGGAGCAGATGAGGGGTGGAGCTCGTGGTGGAAGGGGTGGAAGGGGTGGAAGCCGAGGTGGACGAGGTGGGAAGAGATAGTCATATGGTTTTGATTCGCTTAGACTGTACATTGAATGTATATTGGTACTTGGGCTTATGGATGTGCACTGTTCTGACCCGCTTGAAGAGTCTAGACTATACACGGTCACAAGGTCAAGACCATCACTTGATGGAGCACTGCGGATCAGCGACACCACTCACCTACTCGCCGACTCACCTCCTTCCTTCTTCATCACTACCCCCCTCTCAACATACCCCAATTTCCGGTAAAACCCTCGAGCATCCCTTGGTTCCTGAGCCTGTCATCAGCCACAGTCCATTTCCTTTGCCGGTATCTCAGACGAGATGACGCTCACTTGGGAATCAGCAGTAACTTCCTTCAATCCGTTGGCTTTGGCAGTCGCATGTGCTGCTTCACATAATGCCCTAGCTAGACCGGTACCCCTAAAAGGAGGGAGAACAGCAAGACGACCCAACTAGCTATTAGCGGAGACATGGGAGAATGAGGAGAGGGATGTACCTGCCCGGTTGAGTTGTGAATCCTGACCGTACCTACTGCCTCGCCTGTTTGGGAGGTAGCTACGAAATGGGAACTAGCCTCGTCGTGAGCTTTGTTCTCCCTAAGGCGAATCAGGGTCCGACCATTATATACAGATAGTGGACAGGCTTACAGAGTTTCTTCCACGCTGGGTGGGTAACCTTGTTCATCGCAGAACACTACTTTTCAGCTCTATCGTTTCCAAAAATGGGAGGCTGACCTATCTTCCGGACTTGCATACATTGCTGACGCGCTTTCGGCGTAGTCGCTGCATCAATCTGAAAGCTCATGATAATATTGAAATACAATCGATACAACAAATCTCAGTCATCTCAGTCATCAGGAGTGGATATGCTTAATTCGTCATCATCATGCTGAGATATTATAATTGCATTTAAGTACTACTAAGGCTACATTTCGTGTATATTCCCCCAACCACTCAACCTATCGCCTAGACCACCAATGCCTCCTCTGGTTCGAGTAGGTAGTCTGAGTCATAGCAGGCTGGTTACCTACATACGCAGGCTGGTTTCCTACATACCCATCATCGACGTAATTCTTGTTCTTCCTACCATACTTCCTCTCCTTTCGATCACCTCCACAACAGCATGCGAAAAGTGTGAACAAAGTAGCAATGAGGAGCGAGATGGTAGCGGCGAGAACGAGCCAAGTGGCATTTCCGTAAGTAGCAGGTGAGCCGGCGACGTTCGTGTTGATGGTATTTCGAACGATACCGAAGATTGCAAAGTTCAATACCATGCAGACTAGGGAAACGAGGAAAGCGAGGAAGACGATTAATGAAGCGAATAGGAAACCGAATTGAACGGAAGCGAGAGCAACGATTTGAGCAATGAATGCTAGACCGCATGCGATGGGATGTAGGATTAAGGCTTTAGATGCTCGGTCGGCGGAAGTGTTGTCGTAGTTGATACCGCCTAGTGCGCCGCCGAGTCGGGAAAGGGGGTACCCAATTTGTGTTCCGGAGCATAAATCTCGCTACTCATCAGTCTCTCACTTTATCCGATCTCAAGAAGGACATACGTCGAGAGAAGTACAATATCCAAACACACCAAAAGTCGAAGTGTCCCCAGCTCGATTAACATCAAGCATAGAGATCCTATTGATGATAGGAGCAGAGACTACCATCAGCCCAGTACTAGTAGAGAATGGTAGACGTACTTGTTGCAACGAGCAACAGAACCCATCCTGCTAGGATGAAGAAATTGGCGAGAATATAAGTAAATTTGCCCATTATGCACAAGGTGGTATCGGTAGATGATGCCTCACAATCAGTATGTAGTCCGTATATATAGTTTGACACTCACAGTACAGGCGAGATAAGGTATGCGGAAAGCTGTGGCGGTCTTTTCTCAATACCACAGCTTTTATATGAATCCAACTGCGAAGTGACTAGCCAAGCATCACAATGACGTCGCGAGGCAGTCCTCATTCAATGTAGAGGATCTGCCGTTCCTTAGAACAAGCATTGCGGAATAAGGGAAATAGGCATAAACCCGCATGGGGTGCGTCATTTGCCACGCCAAAGCCAAGTTCTGGGATGCAGTGATGTCACTTTGATCAGGCACGTATGTGTTTTTGGTACAACGCAACGCCGAAATGGATCTTCCTAATCCCAACAATTCTGAGGTGGTAGTGATGACGTTGGGTTACATGTGGAGAGGATGAGACTTGATCCGGCGAATGGCTAGCTTTTAGAAGACGTAAATAACCTTCTCTCCGATGGTACTACAGGCAGCGCTTGGATCTGGTCATGCCGAACAGGATGTTCCCTCTTCTGGATCTGGTAGAAGAACGCCTTCCCTTCGATCATAATACGCCATGGCAGGCGCTCAATCATAGATCAAGCGGGTGTGAGGACATAGATACCTATTGGGCTCCGTACTATAGACGCCTGCTCCGGAAACAGATCGCTACTGGGGGGGTTGCTGATGTTACCGCACCCGAAACCACGGTTTGTGACACGTCTTCAGGTTAGGTCTTCTATTACGCGGCAGTGCCGATATGTCACGGCTCGATCACTCAATAAATGAATGACAAGAGTCGGTAGGCAAATACACGGGGAGGTGTCGTCCCTCGCGTTGAACGTGTTTCTAATGCAGTTCTCAGATCAAGAATCCCAAGGTATACGATATCAAAAGAACATCAGGAGGATGTACGAATCACATGACAGAGCTCAGCCTGGTCAATACCCATGACAACTTCTCGCAGAATTGACCGACTTGCATTTGAGGCATGTGCCAAGGTTCGAGTGGGATCGTTAGGCCCCTATTTCAATCTGGGAGGAGGCAGTAGAATCTCACTTCGTTGATTCATTCTTGAATTTCAACAAATGGCTGACCATCCTCAGCTGCCAGACTTGGGTCTTGCTCTCGAAAGCCTGATCGCTGGTCAACACAATGTAAGTCGGTGTCGGTGCGCACCGCGTCTCAGCTCCACGGGTCCCAATCATTAGTTTAAACCGTTAGTCCCCAGGAATCTGGCAGAAAGCAGCAGCATTCCACTTTCGACATCTGGGTACATTGATTCATTACCCATCCTTACGCCCCGCGGATCTCACGGTGTCGTTATTCGGTGACTAATCAGTGGTGATGGCCTGACGGTGCGTCGGTGCACCCATCGCGTCTCTGCCTGGCCTACTTTGGCTGATGGCGAGAACCTCCGAAAATCCTCCGAGCCTCTGGCCATTCGCGCTAACACAAAAACTGACGTATCTCGCGCAGCTCGTTACAAGCTCCATTCTTGATGCATCAGGAAGCTCAGGGGCATGACCAGACTGCAAACGGGACCAAAAAGCTGTGCCTCCTCCCAGATTCGAACTGGGGGCTAAGGATCGCCCTGAGGAAATCTCAGTCATATATTAGGTAATATGAGACCTTTGCTTTAACCAACTAAGCGAAGGGGGCTTAATTGATGGAAAACGCCTGAGCTGTTCAGTATATGAATGATGCGCACAAAGAGAACTGGATGCCGGGTCCTCCTTACCCAAGGATGGCCGTCCGTTGTACTAGTCAGGACTGTCTAATACCAGGGAAGACGAACGGGCTAACATATCCGAGGTGAGAACACCATTCGCAATAGCGGGAACGTGGCTTCAGTTTGTGAACGAAACGGCTTCTTTCTGTGGGCGGCGATGGAGGACCGATGTGGGAGATGTGTCCGCGTACGACCCATTTTTGCCCACCATGGTTTGACATATTGGGTTTGATCAAGTCAAGAGAATAGGAAAAAAAAGATTCAGAAAGTGATCCGATGGAGCTCCCTTCTGTGAGGAGAAAGGTTTGTTGTGATCAATTCCGACGAGAGTAAGGATCACTTCGATCGCGTGCTTCAAGTCGGCACTGAATGCTGTAGGTGTAATAGGATGACCCAAGTGGGGATCTCGCTCTCTCTTCTTCGCTGCCAGCTACACTCTATTCATTCGACGTGACATCCTTAGCAAAACAGCCCAAAACGAGGACTGTAGAACTGCTCTTTTTGCTACTGTTCTCCGTGGCTCGACCGAAGCAAGCCCACGCCGCGTATTTCTTGCTACGGTCAAGCCGACTTTGGATCGCAATATCAAGGGCAAATATGATCACCCAATCTCAGGAATGAAGAATCTTAATGACAAGCAAAATGACCACAGCGTCCTCGGACACCAGCTCGAAGGGAATCCCTCGGTGAGATTGATTGCAAGCTACTCGGGAGCAAAAGAAACCGAATGCAATGGTGGTCCGGAAGATTAGGCAAATTCTGTAATCAAGGGACCAAACTGAGCTTCGTTCCTCTCACTAAATGGAAAATCAAAAAGGTGTTCCGTGACATCCCTCAGACCATGGAAATTGACACGGACAGAGCCGAACCTGGCTGCTTCGATGATGGTAGTGCGCTTGACGGGACAGTCGAACTGGACGAGGAGCAAGAGAAACCGCTGTAAAGACTCTGTGCAAGGGATGCTGATGAGTCACTTCCATGTCTCGGATGTGAGTGATTTCTGGGATGTTAGGCCGGGCATTTTGTGGTCACTATAATCCGCTAGCATGTGAGCAGGTCTTGCATGAGATGCCGCCCGTTGCCCGCCTATCCATTGCTAAATTAGTCTGACATCTTTCCTCATCAGCTATCTCACCTTAAATACCAAGCCCGGCACGATCCCAAGCCTAAGATTTCTGAGAAGATCTCCGCACTGGCCTCTCGTTTCTTTATATCTGCCTCTTTCTTCTTCGCTCCCTTGATCGGTGGCCTAATGATAGAGGGGACGCAGAGTATGAATCAGCAGCCCTACGCTCGGTAAGATGAACATCCCCTGGTCCTTGCAAGATGGTTGTATCTCCAACATCGTTAGCGGTAAATCAATCCCATAGGGAAAAGCTGTATCTTTTTCGATCATAAAAAGTAGATTTCGCTCTACGGTCAAAGAGGTACATCCTTATGGCAAATGAGGTATTTCCCAGTGCTCAGAAAATAGACAATTCTCTATGGGAAACCAGGGTTCTCCACAGTACTCACACGGTAGTTACGTCCCTATGGTGAGATGAATGGCCCACGATCACGATCAGTCGTCTCCCCCAAATCACATTTCCATCAAATTCCATAGAGACAATGGGTGATAACCGCCCTTTGTGTCGGGTCCTGAATCTGTTACTCCGCCCCGTGTTCATAAGCCAGGCTCACAAGAGTTTGTCGCTCTCAGCTCTCACATTTACTGTCCGAGGAACCACTTCAATTCACACTCCAAATCCATGTCGGCACCAATCAAGCACACCATCAAAGTCCAGGAGTGGACCAGATTGCAAGCGATTACAGATTCACCGCGAAGCATGGGAGACGAAGCCGTCGAGATCTCACGATATACCGTTGATTGGCCCGACCATCCCGCTCCCACTGGTAAGATCACGTACTTCCCAAAAGGAGATGTGTCACGTTCGAATGTCGGTCATCAAAGGTTGAGGTATGAGAGCGAAGCGGGGCAGCAATGCTCAATCCTATCTGGAGGTGACCTATGTGAGCCGGGCGGTTCACAATGTTACACACACGACGGACCGGAGAGAAGGTTCACGTCGCTAATCCACTTGGACTTCGAGGGAAGCACCGAGTGGGGCAGAGGCTCGAAAAAGTCAGAGAGGACGAAGGCAAACTCGGGGACTAGCACTGCGACTGCCAAAGAGAGCACCAGCAGAGACAACAACTCCAGCGCGTCGAGGCCGAAGAGGTTGATCACACGGACTGCAAAGCCTGAGTCGCAGGTGGAGGGGATTGATACAGCAGAGCCGATAACGGAGGAGCAGAAGATTTTCAGGTCGCAAAGGGAGCCTTGGGAGCCTTGGAGGGTGAAGTTTCGGAAGAGTGAGGCGATGCAGGGGTTGAAGAAGTGATCAGTACATTGTAATCCCCGTTCCATCTCCATATCCAGCCATGCAATCATTCGGGCGTTGATCAGATGCACCAACGTGATGAATTGGTCAATCAGTATCACACGACTATAGCATTCTAGCAGTCGGTATCATCCATACATGTCCTATCGCGTGATATAAGAAAGAGGAAAAGCCTAGACGACGGTACCGGCGTTCGAGGCGATACGGGGCCAAAGATCGGCACACTCCTTAGCGACGCTGTATGTCAGTCAAACTCCAGATGATGTGAAGGTAGACAGATGATCTGCCTAACGACAGAGGACTTACGGTCCGTTGATAGCAGATCCCTTCATCTCTCCCTTTGCGTTGACGATAACACCGGCGTTGTCCTCGAAGTAGAGGAAGACACCATCCCTTCTCCTCCAAGGCTTCCTCTGTCGGCAGATGACTGCGGGCATGACCTTCTTCCTGAGCTCGGGCTTTCCCTTCTTGACGGATGCCATGACCATGTCTCCAGCAGCGGCGGCCGGAAGTCGCGAGAGTCGGGCACCGAAACCAACAACGGCGATAACGTAGAGGTCTGGCATTAGTTCCTGCATAATTGTCGAGATGGAGATGACTCACTCTTAGCTCCAGAGTTGTCAGCGCAGTTCATGACTGCTCCAACGGGGAGACCGAGGGACATTCGGAATTTGGTACCGGCAGCGGCAGCTACTTGTCAGCATGGTCCAGGTATGTTGTATCGATCCATCCATCCTCCATTTGGCGACTCCATCAATCCTTGAATCCAATCCATCTCTGTATTCCCCACGACCTTTACATTCTCCTGGACTAGAACCAACCGAGCAGTCCGGAAGATTGCCCTGTCCTCCCTTGTCCAGTGAAGTGGTCCTGATCCCCATGTCCAGCGACGTTCCAAAGTCGGGCGATATCCCTTGATATATCCTGTATCCATCCAGTTCGAATCGATTCCGTAGGTCGTATCATCCATCCATACTCCTCCCATACATTCCCTTGACACCTTGATGGACCTATGACTTACACTTGGCGGACATTTTTGATAATGTAGGTTGATGGATAGAGTAAAGGAATTCAAGCTAACTCGACAAGGAGCAGGATTTACAGTAAATCTGCCACATTCATCCCGGAGTTTCGAGGTAAATTACCGATTCACTTCTCTTCTTTTCAGAGACCTCCACTTTTCTTATCACTCACGTGTCTCTATTTCTCGCTCATATACCACGTCATATCACATGACATGAGACGCGTCTCGATCTACGTCAAGTAAAAGTCAAAAGATCGGTAGTTACGCTTGCAGACGTTGTAGACCATATACTACTACACTTTCATAAAGTACCTGTCTACCTGTCAAACACATATCCTGTTTATCATTACTATCAATGCCGGCTTCCTCATCAAGAACCTCACCCGAATTACCCTCTCTAACGAACACGACAGCCGGAACATCGTCATCTACCCCAATGCCCACCTCCCCAAAGGAGGAGGAATCAATCAAGCAAGTTGTCAAGGATGGAGAAGATGCAGTAGATGTCAAGGAGCTAGTCAATGAGATAGAAGGAGAAGCGGACGACCCTGCTGTAAGTCAACATTTCAGTCTGGAAACACAAAGGAGGACGCGTTTTAAGGAGGAATATTCTGTTCTTATGGTTGGAGAGAACGGATGCGGGTATCCTTTCCTGCTGGAGGCAGAGCTGAAGCTGGACGAACGTTTACTGAGGTGCTTACACATCTCCTGTGCGGTGCTTGGACCACCAGGGGAGGTGGGGGAGCTTGCTCGTTTCATCTCGTTCCTTTGTCATCTCGTCAGCCTCATATACCAAGACAAAGAAGCCCACTTCTCAACTACTATCCTAGTCACATCATATTCTTGAAAGATGAACAACCACTTACAAATGCAGGCTCAAGCTCGAATCAACAAGCTCACATTCCTCCTCGACAAGTCAACAATCTACGCCAAGATTATTGGAGACCGAATGGCTCGTCAGCAGATTGAAAAGCGGAAAGCAGAGAAGAGGGCCGAGACGATAAAAGCAAACAAGGAGAAGAAGGGTGATGCAGTCACAGTGAGGGAGAGCACGAGAGACAAGAAACCAAAAGTCAAGGAAGAGGAGGTGGAGGAGAGTGGAAAGAGGAAGAGGAAGGGCGACGCAAATGGGTCTTCCAAGAAGGTCAAGGTGGAGGATGAGGTGAGCTGCACATTAGATAAGAGAGGGGAGCTGATCTCCAGAAACCTGTTGTCAAGGAAGAGAAGACAAATGGGGAAGAGAAACCTGAACCCAAGGAAGAGGAAGGGAAAGAAGATGAAGGCGATGACTCTGGAGAATACACATTCGCCCAACCCACCTTGATCACTGGAGCCAAGCTTCGTGATTACCAACTCGCAGGAGTACAATGGATGATCAGTTTGTACGAGAATGGTCTTAACGGTATCTTGGCGGACGAGATGGGTTTAGGAAAGGTCAGTCCTCTTGCGCCTACTCGTACCTCACGCTGACGAGATAGACACTTCAGACGATATCTTTCCTAGCTCACCTGAGGTCAAAAGGGACATGGGGACCTTTCCTGATTGTCTGCCCATTGTCAGTGCTCAATAATTGGGTTATGGAATTTGAAAAGTTCGCCCCTACCATCCCAGTAAGCTTTGTCGCCTTGGAATATTGGTCAAGCTGATGACAGGTAATCATGTACCACGGGTCCAAAGATGAACGGGCGGAAATGCGAGCTACCCGCCTACAACCACCCACAGCTGCTGGAGTGGGTAAATTAAGAAAAGGCAAAGCCGGGCAGAGGGGTAAAGCATTCAAAGCTGGATCCAATACCAGTGCTACCTTCCCTGTTGTCGTGACGACATACGAGATTTGTATGAACGATAAACAATTCTTGTCGGGTTTCCTGTGGAAATATATCGTTGTTGATGAAGGACATCGATTGAAGAATCTGGATTGCAAGTGAGCCATCCGTACTCTATCATGGGGTAAGGCTGATAATAGATTGATTCGAGAGCTAAAGAGTTACACAAGTGCGAATAGGCTGATCCTGACCGGAACACCTCTTCATGTAAGCTAGCTGCTTTATACTGGTGAAACCTGCAGCTGACCCTTAGAACAACTTGGCCGAGTTATGGTCGCTCCTTAACTTCATCCTCCCCGATATCTTTGACGATCTCGACTCTTTCCAACAATGGTTCAATTTCGACGATATGAACTCCGGCGAAGGAAATGAAGGAATCATGAATAAATCATCAATCGTTACATCCCTACACGCCATCTTGAAACCATTCCTCCTCCGTCGACTCAAGGTGGATGTCGAAAAAGATCTTCCTCCCAAGAAAGAATACCTACTCTACGCACCCCTCACTCAATCCCAAAAAGACATCTATCAAGCTATCGTTTCCCGAAATATCAGGAATTATCTGGTTGATAAAGTGTCGGGTAGGGAGGAGGAGGGCGAGAATGGAGTTAAAGAGGTTGTGGAGGAGGTGAGCGAGGGGAGGGCAAAGAGAAAGTTGGGAAGGATCGATTACACGATTGAAGAGAATGATAGTAAATTCATCAATGACCTTCAGGATGGAGTCGCAAAGGAGGAAGCTAGTGGTGTCAAGAACAAAGCAGCACCAGAGGTCGGTCAAGAGTGGGCATACAAGCAAGCTAGTAAGTCACTGCCCGCGAGGGCAGTTATCTCTAGTATGAGCGTATTCTAACGATCAGCAAAACACGTCAACAACATGCGCCTCCAAAATCTTGTCATGCAACTTCGAAAGGTCAGCTGTCACGACCGGGTATTTCGGTATAGCTGATAATTAGATTTCTTCCCACCCTTTCCTATTTGACTGGCCATCTGACCCCAAAACCAATGAATTGGTCGTGAATGAAGATCTGGTCAATGCCTCTGGGAAGATGTTGCTCCTCAACCGATTACTGGATGCTCTGTTTGACAAGGGTCACAAAGTCCTGATCTTTTCTCAGTTTACTACAATGTTAGATGTCATCGTATGTCTCTTCTTCCCTCCCTTCCCTCATTCCCATTCTCACTCGCTCCGCTGCTTCGAGAAATTCGTCGGACATATGAAGCTGACAAAACAGGAGGACTGGGCTACGCTGTACAAAGGCTGGAAGATCTGTCGTATCGACGGAAGTACCTCTCAGCAATCTCGTCGGGAACAGATGGTCGAATTCAACGAAGGCGGAGATGGTCCCGATGCTACCAAGTTGTTCCTACTCTCCACTCGAGCGGGTGGGTTGGGTGTGAACCTCGTTGCTGCCGAGTAAGTCGTCTCCTGCATCCTCGACCTGAGCTGATGGGTAGTACCGTTATCTTCTTTGATCAGGATTGGAGTAAGCTACAGCATTCTCGTAAATCAGCGCTGAGCTGACATCCAGACCCCCAGATGGACCTTCAAGCTCAAGACCGAGCCCACCGAATTGGTCAAACCCGCCCCGTCCTAATCTTCAGACTAGTCTCGGCCCATACGATCGAAACCAAAATTCTCCAAAAAGCGGGAAACAAACGAAAACTAGAAGCCCTCGTCATCTCCCAAGGTAAATTCGGGAGATTAGTAGATGAAAATGGAAAAGTCATCCTCGGTCGTTCCAAACAGCCGGAATCCATGGCTGGTATGGCTAAAGCGTTATTGGATCTGGAGGGAGAGGAAATCAACGTGGCTAGTGCCGGCGATCAAATTATCAGTGATGGAGATCTGGAGGTTCTACTGGATAGAAGTCCCGAAGCGTATGCTAGGGAGAAAGGGTGGAGCGCTGGATTGGGTAAAGGTGGAGAGAGGGCGGAACAGATCAAGAAGGGAGAGAGGACTGCGTTCGAGGTGAGTTCATTTCCATCTCTTCCATTTCATCCACCTACCTCATCCATCTCATTATGTGACATACAACTTCGCACCTATTCGGATCAGATATCGACGAGGTCAAAGCTAACGATAGGTATTCGTTTCCTCGAAAGACGAAGCTTCAGATGGACTCGCTACATTATTCGGAGGAGATGGAGAGAAGGATGAATAGACCCATCACTTTTAATGAGAACATACATTGTCCATGCTGTTGTATATACCACGAATATAGTTGTAGAAATATACAGTACATCATGATGATGCAGAAAGTGCCACGCCCACCATTCAAGTGGGCTATCCTCCACTTCTACGTAACGCCTCTTCCCAATATACTTCACCTAGGGATGTCTACTGTATCCCCGCCTGCTATTACCACTTGTACAGGAGATGGTAAAGCCAAAAAGGCGAGGGTCAAGATGGAATCTACCGGTGCGGAAGGGGAGAAGGATAAACCATTCAAGTGTGATTTATGTCCAAAGCGGTACGCTAGGAGGGATTATCTAGAGAGGCATCTACTCAATCGTATGCCCTTCATCCCATCCACATGCTCTCCATTCGTTCCGGACCCTCTTGATTCATTCAACCTTAGGCTGAAAACGAGGAGGTCAGGAATAGAGGGAAGGAAGAGAGCTGATGAGTAGACGATGCCCGAAATTACGCTTGTCAGGCATGTGGGAAAGGATTCGCCCGAATGGACGTATTAAAGAAACACGAATTAAACGCATGTAAAGTCAAATCTGAGATGCGCAACGAAGATGAGAGTTTGAGATCGAATTCGAGATCGAGAACGGACAAAGAGGAAACGATAAGGAGGTCTATGGATTTCCCAATTCCAGGATCTGCACCTCGCCTGATTCGGCCAGTACCGCAGTCACTACCACTATCCCGTTCTGATGTCCGATCATTCGAAATCGACCATAGAGCTCCTTCGGCGACTCGAGGGGAAGGGAGAAAGAGGCATTTATCCAGATCATCCAGTGAAGGAGAAGAGAATGTATTATCTCCTGATCCAAGATATCGACCTCGATACCCCCAGTATCCAGGCGAATATATCCCCTCACATCGATATCAGCAATCCATCACACTTCAAACTGATACCTCAACCTACCCTATGCCCCTTATCTCACCTTCGCAACCAGCCCACCCAGGGGGGGATATGTCACTCTCCTTAGCGCCCGCTTATGCCCCGACTCCAACTCCAATTCCACCTTCTCCTGTTCCGACTCATCCTCACGAGAACTCCGATACCGAAATGCCGGGGAAAGTAGGGGACAATATGGATGATTTGTTGAGTTGGTTGTTCAATTCCAATACTGGAGGGGATTGGTCAGGACAGGACATGGGTGGACAACAATATGTACCTAACTTCTTTGAACCTATCTCAAACGGACAGGAGACAGTGAACACGACAGATCAGAACCCAGCTTATTACCATTACGATCCTTCTACCTCAACATCATCGGCGCAGGTACAAGCTAGTATCCCGACCTCGGAAGGACATGGATCAATTCCTAATGCCAAATCAGGACCATCAGGACAGCATAAGCGATACCCACAACCGGTCCATCCATTATACGTACCCAACATCCCTGGGAAGACTAGTATTCCAACCTTTACAGGTGGTGGAGGGAGGGAGAGGCAGAGGTATAAAGAAATTATCGATGAGGATGTGAAAGCGGATATGATGGATATGTTTGAGGTTAGTCTCTTCTCCTCATATATCTACGCTGAGACCTCTGGATATCCTTTGATACCCTGGGTCGTCTGCGATCGCATAGACTCCTTTGCTGACAGATAGCGGGCGGGGAAAGAAGCTCTCTCGTCTCCGGCATTCAGTATCCAACGAATGAGACTCTATCTAGAATTGTACTTCATGTACGTTCCCCTCGCTTCCCTTCCTTTGCTTTTCTTATGTCCTCGCCTTTCCTTATAGCCTCGCCCCTCCCAAACCATTATGGCCATAATCTGAGGCAATGGCCTGAGAATGGAGAAACACTAACAAACAGGCACTTCGCACCACTCTACCCGATAATACACCAACCTTCCCTTCTCTATCGCCGCCTACCGCCCGACTTGTTGCTGGCGTTGATATGTATCGGAACAGCATTTGCAGAGGATAAAGAAGGATTGAGAATCGCTTCCTTCCTCCATAAGCGCCTACGGAATCGGATCTTTGAAGTGAGTCCTTTTTCTCCTTCTTATTCTGTCTTCAGAATCACCCTCTTAATCACATCCGAGAGGAGACATGGGAAGAATCATAGTCAATGAGGTTGTTGCTAATGAAAGATGGTAGAAGATGAACCCAAAGCATCGGTTCATAACCTCCAGACCCTTCTGTTGATCAATCATTTCTCAAGATCATATTGTTCGTTGAAGGAACATGCGATTTCCCAAGTACGTCCCGTCATCTCCTTCTCTGGTCTCCTTCCCGTTGCGTCTTCCTCTTTAGGTCTCTTATTTGCTCTCACTCTTCTCCTTTAACTCCACCCTCACCCTCACTCTTTCGATCTCACCCTCACCTGTTCTCGCTATCGCGCACAAGACAAATGAAAACTGATGATAGATCTTCCATTCTCCTTCCGTCTACATGATCCGATTAGCTGGAACCTTACTTCCCAGGTAGGTTCCTTGGCAAGAAAGGGAAAAGGTACCTAACGACTAGGTTCAACCGCCAGAATCCACCAAGCGATGATCCCCTCACTTGCTGGCTTGATTGGGTAGGGGAGGAGGAGAGGAAGAGATTGGGCTGGTTTGCATTTATGATGGATTTAGAGAATGCTGCGCTGTATCGGCATTTCCTCATGGTCAGCTCTCATTCTTATCCCTTTCCCATCACATCTCTTTCCCTTCTCTCTCGCCCCCTTAATCGCTTTCGCGATGGGGTCACAATCGGCCGGGAGTGCTAACCGCCCTCACAGATTCACTGCTATTTCATGGAGATTCCCTTTCCAACTTCGTCCGCCTCATGGATTGCAAAAGACCCTTACGAATGGTCAACCCACCTCCGATCATCCCTCTCTATCCCCACTCCCTCATTCCGCTCCGCATTGAGGGAACTGGCAGGACGAGGAAATATCCCGCATAATCTAAATGATCAATCCCTCTGGATCCTCATTCATGGTCTGATAAACGTTTCATGGACATTACTTTGGCGTGATCTGGGAGAGTTAAGTATGGTCCATGAAAATAAGATTACGGGGTGGAAAGATAGTTTGAGAAGGGCATTTGGGGTTTGGGTTAGATACGTTGAAGCGAGATCCTCAGCGGGTGGGATGGAGGAAGCTCTATATACTGTTGGAATACCTTTTGCACAGCTTGGTACGTTCTCGACCTTCTCTGTTAAGCGAGACACTGATGATAGGTTCGATACTGCTGTTGAGCGATACAGAGATGATCAGGATTTTTGCCGGTGCTGCCAGTGCGTTACCTCTTCGCTTTCGTCTACCTTTTCCATCTCTCTCTCTCTCTCGGTTTATTCCTCGGCTGGTGCTCTGCCTTCCGTATGAGCTAAAGACGGGAGACTGATGTTAGATATCGCCGGCCGATCCATCTCTCCCGGAGAGTGGACAGCAGCAAATACCTATGTTCACGCATGGGCTAAATCCCAAGATGGGGCTTATGCCTGCTACACAGCTATAGAATGTAGGTCAACTCCATCCTGAACGACTTTGCTGATAGGCAGTACTACATCAAATCTACAAATGGAGTGCAGAAGACCGGTGGGCTACTGCTCCTGCTTTTATACCTTGGTGTACAGTATGTCGTCTCTTACTATTCCTCAGTATCAAGCTGACGAGTGGTATGTTTCTTCCTGTAAGTCATCCTCCAAACTCAGATCATATGCAACGGCCTGTGGGCCTTGGCTGATTTCAGTAATAATATGGGCCTACTCCACAGTCCTAGATGGTCCCGACTCTCTCCAAGCGCCCTATATAATCCCAACAGCCAAGACCCAGACATTAGAGCACGGCCAGTCACCCGAAATGATCATTGAAACATCCCTAGCTCGTCGTGCTGCTCAGATTTACCTCGGCGATATGCTCGCTCAATGTCGAGGTGAGGTATTTGCGTTGCCGGATGTAAGGGGGAAAAATGCTTGTGCGGGAGTCCTTGCTTACACTGCTCATCTGGTCGGTATTGGGGGTAGGGGGGTTCTTGAGGAGGCCAGGCGGGTATTGCTTGGACTGCTGGGCGAGAGCTAGGGGCCGAAGAAAAACTTGTTTGGGTATACCGGTACAGGATGTGAGATCAACAGTTGTAGATTAGTCGATTAATGATACTATATGATGAAATCATGCTGAATGTAATTTTCTTGACCCTGTCCTTAGCGGCAATACCGACTGCTTCTTGGGCTTCTTGGAAGCGAGGATAGCACTCATACTTTCCCAAACCAATTGAGGGCTCTGAACGGCATCTACCACTAAGCGGAGAGTGAGAAAGGACTCGACTGGTCAAGAGGGGGAGGGAGAAAGAGAATCCGTGCGAGTTTGGCTTTGTAAAGGGGGGGATATGGAAGGATAGCTTATCTGATGAGTCATCTATTTGATAATGCGTCCTATCCCGACTACCAAATTCTGCATCTATTTTTCATCCTCGGAACATTCCTCACCTGAGGTAGGGAGTAAGAAGGAGGAAAGAGACTTGAGTTGGGCAGGTAGATGATGCCCAGAATTACATGTCATTCTTGTCAGGAACCGGTCCGTGTTGGTCTAGCTCAGAGCAAAAATGCATCACATCAACAACCTTTCAAAGGCTGTCTCTCACAACGTCAAGGAACCTCTCATATTCAAGCAGCAGTACCCTTGGGTGCCATGCAGGATCTGGATGTCAGCTACCATGTCGCAGGTATCAATTGGACTGGAAAATTTACCGAGGCTCTCTGGGTCGTCTGCTATGTCGACCTCTACCACGGCCAGTGGACGAAGCGCTTGGAGCCACGCCAGTACCAGTACCAGCGGGAATATCACTGGACTGGGCAGGAGGGTCGGAGGCGGGGACTTCGGCTGGAGTAGAAGCAGAAGGCATAGCTGGACCATCGGAGCCTGGAGGATTGGCGACATCGGTTGCTTCACCGGAGTTGGCAGTGGACGCGGGGGTAGCCGCAGGCTCAGAATCGCCAGCCGAAGAAGCAACAGGAGCATTGCTGGAAGCCACCGGAGCGGCTGCGCTGGAAGCTGCGGGAGCTGCGACTCCGCCTTTGCTTGAAGCTGCAGGAGCGGCAGCTCCGCCTCCACTCGAAAAGTCGACGACGGCTGGTCCGGGGCAGGTGAACTTTTGGGTATCACTTTGGTTCACATTGTAGGTCTCGTAGTCGAGACTTTGACTTTGACTGTGGTAGGCTTCTGGGAATGTTACAGTATCGGTAGGGACGAAAGTACCGCTTGATTCGACGTTTGCTTGGATACAGACTGGATATACTTGGGGTGCGCCGGCGAAATGCATAGCGATGAGTTCGTGTCGGATCAAGTACTTCCTGATGGTCAGCCACGATCACATGAAAGGTAAGAATGTAGTGTACTTACCCAGGAGCAACCTCTGCTGGAATCTTGAAAGTCCAACTAGCACCGCTGCTGTTGAGTTTATCGCTTGCCCATTGGGTACCATCATAGGCATCTTCAGATATTTTGAACCAAGGTAAACCAGCTGCGTCAACACCATCACATCCGCCTAGGCGTTAGCTCTTAGTACGACGAGTAGAAGTAGGTACATACTGGACGGACAAGCGGCCATGTACTGGAGAATAGGACCTTTATGGGCAATAGGCCATTGATCCCAAAGAGCAGTAACCTCTTTACCAGCAACCACAGGCCAAGTCTCGACGATGGTACTGGTGAATTCAGTAGATCGGGCTCCACAAGCAGTATCCTTAGAATTCAGGTCGGGGAAGCCTGTTGTCGGTTAGAAGAGAAAAATGTTGATGATACTGCTTACCTCTCTCCTTTTCAAAGTAATGCCTTTGAGCGGTATCGGGTTGTCCATCTGGTGTGTCCCATGAAGGATCAAATCCGGGGTGTTGACCGTCTTCGACAGTCCAGCTGACGATGTATCCGTGAGCATTGACTGCAGCGAGCGTAGCAAGAGCAGCAGTCACTCGGAGTAGGGTGTTGTTCTGGATCATCAGCGAAAGCGAGGGAAAAGATAAAGGCTGGGCTTACCGAGTAGACCATGATGGGTTTGATGATTGATATCAAGAATAGTGGGACGGAAAGAAGCAAAAGAGAGCGAAGATGAGATTGGGCAGAGGAATCAATCCCGTTGAGCCAATAAGTACAAAGATTAGAAAGTAAAGGTAAAGGTGGTAAAGAAAAGAAGGGGATATTCAATCTTATCGGCGATCAATATATACCATACCTTCCAGTTGACCATACCTTCAAAGTTGACCGAGCTGAAAGGTAAGACTCCAAAGGGCCCTTTGTGATAAGGGAGTTTGGAAAAACATTACTTTATGACATCGTAAGTAAGGGATCAAACTCCCGATAGCACCAAAGGGATGTTTCGGCCCCTGTACCCAAGTCGATCGGGGGTGGGATTGAGGCATTTCGAGGCCACTGCGAGTAAAGTGATCAAAGGAGTTATATGAAACCGTAACAAAGAGGGGTCTTATCCGATGTCGTTGCTTGGATACTGATTGGGATTCCGACGCGTCAAAGATATTCGAGGTAACCTCGGTCCGTTTCAGGAGATGCGGACAAGCATGCCGTAAAGCCTTCGTCCGGTGGACGTGTCAAATAGGAGGGACGTACGCGATACTCAATCGAAGACGAGGTTACGATAGCGAGTCGCGCTTGACTTGGAGTCCGAGGAGTTCAATGAAGGTTCGATTCAATCCATGACTTCGCCAATACGAGTAGTTGTAATTCAGCAAATTCTCGGTAATAATGAATCCATGCTAAGATGTATTTTGTCTAGCCATCTCTTTCTCTACTGCTTCTTGGAAGCGAGGATAGCACTGATACTTCCCCAAACCAATTTAGGGCTCTGAGCAGCATCTACGGGAGTCCAAATTCCAGTCTTTTTGTAATAATCAACAACAGGGCCAGTTTGAGAGTGGTATGTGCCCAATCGTTTCTTCAAGGTTTCGGCGTTATCGTCTGATCGTTGGATTAGGGGTTCTCCGGTCTTGTCATCTGTCATATCCTTCTTGGGTGGGTTGACTGTTTGTTAGCTATTTCCTTCTAGAAATCATGACGATAGTGGCGGATCTCATGAGAGAGAACATGGGAAATAACGTACATTCCCTGTGGTAAGACCTTCCAGAAGCTGGGTGAACGAGTCGGCCAGTGATCCTAGAGATGAGGAGGGCATCAGGGATTCGGAGTTCAACGGCGTGATCGAGGGGAGTCTTGGAAGCTTCCAACATGGCGTCCAACTTGGATGCCTGGGGGACAGTTCGTGGGAAACCATCAAGGATGAATCTGGGTATTAGTGTCTGTCCTGATTTCGCATTTTCAAAGGTGATGAGCGAGAAGAGGAGGGGGATAAGGAGAATGAAGACGTACCCATCCTTGCATTCCTGATTAGAAGCCAATTCATCCCTAATCATCCCAACCATAATCTCATCGCTGACAAGATCCCCACGGTCCATAATCTTCTTTGCCTCTTTGCCCAACTGAGTTTGCCTCTGGACTTGAGATCGAAGCATATCTCCAGTAGCGAGGTGACAGATACAGTATTTGGATGAAATGTTGGGGGCTTGTGTTCCTTTTCCTATATTGTCAGCAAGGTCGACGTTCGCCGTCAGGCGAAGCGAGATAGTTTCGCATTAAGCATGGTAATGAACCGGGAGGTGAATGAGGTGAGGATAGAGGTGGAGGCACAGGAGAGGAAAGTGAAACGTACCAGCACCTGGGGGACCAATAAGTACCATCCTAGGAGCTCCAGCTACAGCACCAGTAACTCCAACAGCCGACTTGGCAGAATCAATAGCATTGGAAACAGCATTTCCAGTCTTGGTTTCCAACTGAACAATCTTGTTCTGTAGCTACTAAATCAGCTTTCGTCAAGACAGGAGAAAGAGGGGCTGACCTGGGAAACTAGACCTTTTAGGTACTCGAGTTCGTTGTTGTTTCCAGTGGACATTTTCTGTTGTTTAGCCCGGTTCTAGGGGAAGAGTGTGGTACTTACGGATAGATGTACTTGATACTGTAGTAAATACGGTGATCCAGTCGCGAACTATGTTATGTGTCTATGTATTGACTTTTCGGTATACAGAGAGAGTAACCGGTTCAAGTGCCACATTCATCATACATCTTTCGGTGATAACGGCCGATAGGCAGTCACTCAATATCTAATAGCATCTATGGGATAGTAGACAGAGCGTGCATTAGATACAATAAATGATAGATACAATCGTAAACATGTATACTCTTCAGCTATCCAACATCCCCAGAAAGAATCAATCATGAATCATGAATCATTCAAAGAAGCCTCATTTCCATCCACACCCTCCTGCTCATCACCCTCATCACCCTCATCGATCTTCTCTTCAAAATGCTCCTGCTGATACTTTTCATAATATCTCTGCTGAGTCTCCAAAGAATCCACCAATGTTGAAGAACCACCACTTGCACCTCCTTCTTCAGCTTCGAATTCCTGCTCATCAGCATGAGCCCTCTATACACATTGATTGACTCACGGCACCCTCTGTGAAATGAGCCAGCCATGGATGGCCGATCAATTCCGCTGCTGATGGTCTCGCGGTCGGGTCGAGCGTAACACACGCTTGAATGAATGCTATTCCCTGTTCCGACATTTCACTAGAATTTGGTAAAGGCGGATGCTGAGTCGCAATACCAATGTGGAACATGATCGCCCTGTTGTATCAGTCATAGTACCGTCGATGAGGTCTGAGAAAGGACCAACCACTCATTATCCAAATTACTCCATGGCTTTCGACCAGTCACAATCTCGAGTATACAACACCCAAGTGACCAAATATCTGAACTTCCAAGTCGACCAGACTTTTCATTCTTGATAACTTCAGGAGCCATGTACATGGGTGTACCAGCGAGATTACTGACGACGCCAGGAGCATCGGTCCCAGGAGCTTTGGTGCGGTTGATGACTTTGGTACGAGCGATCGTCTTGTTGCCCTTGGCAATGACTTTGGCAGCTCCGAAATCGACAAATTTGATCTGCGAATTCGGGCCAAGAAGAATGTCTGCAAGTCAGCTCATCTCCTTACACACTTTGAGGAAGGTGACGTACTATCGGGCTTGACATCACGATGCTCGATACCTTTTCCATGGAGATAGGCGAGACCTTGAAGCATCTGGATCGCATACACAGTGACCACATCTTCCTCCTCGACTCGACCATGTTCGAGTAAATTGGCAAGACTGCCTCCTTCGCAGTATTCCTCAAAGATGTAGACTCGGTCTCGGTGTACCTATACGTCAGCCAAATTCCAACATGACGAGGGATAACCTACCTCGATACCATAGTACTCTACGATGTTGTCATGAGAAAGCATACTCATGACATCCGACTCGTCCTTGATTTGTTTATAAAGCGCCGGCGAGTTTGCCAAATCCTGAACTCTAATCTCTTTAACAGCCATAATCCCACCTGAATCAAGATTGAATCCAATATAAACATTCCCATTCGCTCCACCACCAATAAACGCTCCTTGCTGCCATCTCAATGCGATATTCGATGCAGAAGCAGCCAAGAAGACAAGTGCCCGATCTTCTGAAACTTGCTCATCAAGTACCTGACCGATCAAATGTTGATCGTCATTGAATCCAACTCGACTTTCTTCAAGTGCGGCGATTAATCGTAATCTCTCCTCTCGGACTAGTCGGATAGATCGTTCGGCCAGTACTTGACCACGAGATGCGGCAGATGGATCGCGAGGTAAGAAATCGTCGGTGAAATTTTCCTGGAGTCGTTGTCGTCGTCGCATAGCTTCTGCTCTTTCCGCTTCTCGTTTAGCTTCCATACTAGATTTCGCACCCAGGATATCGAAATGAAGAATAAGGAATGAGACAAGCGCAGCGACACTTTTTCGTAGGAGAGCGAATTCCCTAGGGTCGAGATGTAGGATATTTTTCCCGCCAGTAACTTCATATGCGGTTCGGAGGGCATTGACGGTCCATCGGAAAGTCCTTCGGTCGGTCGGATCACAACTATCACAAATGAACGCGACCCAGCTGATGGCTAGGCGCATACACAATCGACTGAATCGAGGCCAAGATGAAGCGGGAACATAAGATTGAATACGTCGACCATGATCCGAAGCGAAAGCGAACCAATTCTGAACCATTTCCTGTGTCCCACTTGATCCTTCCAATGTATTCCTAACCTGAGCAGCAGATTGGATAATACTCTCATTCAACCTTTGTGTCGACCTAGCAATCTTTTTCAACTCTCTCTGAACTCTTGGGAGATGGGCTTGATGTTCCGCTAGACAGGTGACCGATAAAACAGGATCACCACTTTCGACATCGATCAATGATTCCGCAAATAGATGTTTACAGAGTTCCAAGCGAGTAGCAGGTCCATCGGCAACCAATCGAATTCGATCATCTCGCATTTCGAAATCGATAAATTCCACATCCAAGAGCATGACAGGTCCAGTCCATGCGAAATTCTGTCGAGGCGATAAGAGGAGTAGGTAACCTGCAAGATCATCCTCTTCGGCATTCTCCAAATCTGGTACGACCTCTTCTCCAGGAGATTCAGGATGATCCCCGCCAGCGTCGGAAGTTGTTGATTTTCGTCGAGGTCGAACATCGGGTAAGGTAGGAGCGAAAGCACGATGAATCAGTTGCTTGACTGCTGTCGTATCCTCCCACAGTGATCCGTCCGCGAGGATATAAGTCCCGTGATCTTCAAATGTCCTGGTGTAAACCAGGAAATGACCAGTCTCTTGCAATTGACCAATCAACGTTTCGAGATCATCTTCCCCTAGGCTGTATTCGGCGGAGTTATCATGTCGTGTAGTAAGTCGCCTATTTATCAGCTCTGACCACATGCATAGACATACCAAGCGAATCGCTGCAACTTTCTATATCTCATCTTGACAGCCTCCAAGATCTTGCCGTACCAGACTAACATTTCCTCTGGGGTCATTTGTCGCCTTGCCGTCCTTTTCGCATCCATATCAGGTTGTAATTCCGATAATTCCCTTGGAGTAATATCCCTGTTCTTCTTCGTAGCCTGTTCCGCCGTAATTGGAATGGGGACACCCAATTGAGATTCGAAAAAGTTGGCGACTCGAACCATCAACTTGTTGGTCAATGAACAGAAACTTTCCGCCACCACCAGATCTCCCCCCTCAACAGCTTCTGCGGCCTCGTACAAGAATTCCCATTCGTCCTCGAGGACTTCTGTTTCCTTGAAATACATTGCTCGATTACCGCTCTTCAGTTTCCAATGAAGGAGTTTGAAGAATGTTCGAATAGCATCAAGTAGGACGGCATCGTAATCAGGAGCCATACAGGGTGGGATCTGCCACCTCTTGTCTGGATCTGGAGAGACGATATCGTCATATTGTCGTTTAATGAGTACTGCTAAACTGATCGATAAACGGAAATTATCAATCATATCGTTGATGACGATCGGATTTGGGTCGACCAGTTTGGCAGCAGCATCTAAACGGACTTTGAGAGCTTCGGTAATTAATCGACCTGGGAAACCGATTAAACGGACGAGTTCGTATTGGAAATCTGGTAATCCCATCTCTTGGAAAGCGGGTAACCATGAAACGACTGTATCTTTCGCATTAATGATGAGCGACATGATATCGACGAAGATTCGTTTCTCGAATGTCCTCTGGAGATTGTCTTCCTTCATGACTCGTTCTAGGAAAGTAGAGTCGTCGGCAACGTCCATGGATGCTTGAGCTCTTGCCTTAGCGTCTAGAGGGTGGTATCTGTTCTTGGTGACGAGTGCCTTTTCCTTGGTGGTGTTGGGTCGAGTAATATCGATATCGTCTGAACCAGTCCACTTTTGTAGGATCTGAAGTTGAGTTTGAAGTTGTTGAACAATAGTCGACCAGGCAGAGAGGGCGTTGACTCTAGCTTGGAATTTCTCGGTATCGTACAATGGCTTGATCTGGCGTAAGGCGGTATGGTGTGGGTAAAGAGCTTCGACCAGACTGAGTTTCTCGAGCATGTAGACGACTTGATCAAGAGCACTCAATTCTTCTTCATGTTCGACCTCTTCTGGATTTAAACCTGCGTCCTCATCCGTCTTGCCTTGAACAACATCTTCGGAAGATAATCGTCGAGTAGTGGCCGGTAAATTTGTCGATTTCTTGATTGTGAAATCGTCCAATTCCTCCAACACGCTATCCACGATCCTACCCCTCCTCTCTTCCACCCTCCTTCTTTCTTCTGCCTCCGTACGACCCCTCATCCTCGCTCTTATCTGCCACCATAGGCTCTGACCTAATGCCTTTTGCCTCCCTCCCTTTGTGGGTTCATTCAAACCCTGCCTTGTACTTTCCCCACGCAAGACGTCACCAGCTAAAACAGAAGCCAACATACTCTGCCATTCCAACCTCTCGTGCCCTTCCTTGGTATCAGAGTCTACTGCAAATGCATCTGGACTCCTGGCATGCCCATTCCCATTTCCCCGGCCGTCCATTGGATTTGGTATTCCTTCCGCATGAGTCGAGCCGAGTGGTAATGGTAATTCATCCAAGTTTAACTCATCATCCGAATCATCCTCTGAACCAGAATCATCCAAATGAGCCAGTCGTTTATAGAATTGTGAATCTGGATCAAGTTGATCGTGAACGGTAGGTTGGAATGATCCTTGACGTGTTGTTCTGCCAACAGGAGGAGTTGACCTTGCATTTCGTTGGGCGGTTGTACTTGATTCCGCATGCGCAGGGGAATAGATACTATTTGGATCACTTGAACCAGTTAATGAACGTGGTAAACCACCATGCGAGAAGTTTAATGATGAATTGACGATTGATGAAATACGTGATGTCGAAGCGAGTCGGTTACCGATAACAGGGAACGGCGGTGGTCTTTGATTACTCGACGCTACGCGTTAGCCCATCTACCTTCACATACCTATGAACCAAGAAAGACGTACTATCATCATGATGCCCACTGGAAGAAGTTGCCCTTGGCTCATCTTCATCTGAGCTAGAATTCCCTCCAACAACAGGATCCGAGAACATGGCCACTCTCCGTCTTGGTCTAGCGGGTACAGTAGTGGTAGCGGAAGGGTAAGAATGATGCTGCAATACTGCCGGCTTAGGGTTGGTAGGGGAGGTAGCCGGGGACGGCATGTTGGTAGAGTGGGTGTGGAATGCTCTGTATTGTGTCCCAGTTCTGTTCTATATACGTTTAAGGATACTCACTGAACTAGTTACGTTAATCTGGCCTACTCTTGGCCCAGACACGGTTCACTCGCGTTTGTGGGAATTGGTAATTAGATAGATTAACACGTCATACGGAGTCCCACATCGATTTAGATCTCGATGATCAACTGCTATCACTCTCTGGATACTCTATACATCCCTCAGATAATACACAATGGCACTAGGACCAGCAGATATAGCACAGAGATCAGCAGTCATCGGATCATTATGTCTAGCTGTGAGCTTCTGGACTGGTGTCAGTTTAAAGCTGATGATATAGGTATACGCAGCAGTAATGACAGGTCAAGGATGGCAAGATCGTCTAGGACGTCGTAAGCAGGCTGTAAGTCTGCTGTCATGTACCGGGTGCGATACCTGTAGCTGACGATCAGTACCAAGATCAACTACAAGCGGTCAGTCATCAGTTCCTGAGAAAATACAGAGCTGACCTTACAGGACCGATTAAAGGACCCCTCAACAGGACTAGGCGGATTATCAACTCTAGACAAACCAGCTCCACCATCATAATCATAATCATTTATTCATATGTACAACCTATTAGGACAAAGTCCAGGCCTTGAATTAAATCCTTTAAGAAGGACATTTGGTATACCCCAATCTCCCTTTCAGTGAGAGAGTAAAGGAACTTTGGGATACGGGGTTGATATTCTGATTAGGAAATTGAAGACAAAGGATGATGATTCCGATTCCGGATCAGCGTTAGCGCAGCGCAGGGAGGGTCATGGGGATTGGCTGACCCTAGCTGGGGTGACTTCTTGCATCTGATCATTGCCCCCGGAACCGAACGAATTGTTACATTACACTACCCACTCACTTGTATACTTGACCAACCGTCACTATCTGAAATCGCCTGCCACCCGATCCTACCTCCCAGCACTCTCGGCCTCAGCTCAGTTTTGAGCAATATACACAAACCCACCTATCATACCTTTCCCTTGTCCTCCTAGATTCGAAGAGGGATGTCGACCGTAGTTGATAATACCAACGGTAACATCGTATGGTCAGGAGCATCATGGTATGTCCCCCATTTCTCTCTGATATAGCTAACAACCAGGCGAAATGGAGGTAAAGCGACTACATGGTATTGGACTGATGGCAGATAAAGCAGATGACCCCCTCGTAGACCGGTACTTTAATTCAGTAAGTCCCCACCATTCTGCGTGACTTGGCTGATGAACAGACTTTGTGAGTTCCCAAATCCGAGACTCTGGATGATACTGATGACAAAGTCGACATTCAGTGAACAGTGTAAGCTTCATCTACATCATAAAGCGAGGTGCTGACCCACAGGGCGATTCCGCATCAATCTGGTGGAAAGGAACCGATATCGCAATTTACGGTGCCCGTCGAGATAAGTAAGTCACTCACCAAATCTAGGATCCTTCTTTCTTTCGAGAGCAAGCTAACATTCAGTCATGTACATACATCACCACTGAAAGATAGGGCGAGACTGACAAAACAGGGGATATACTCTGTCTCGATAGACGCAGGCGAACCGGAATTCTTCTCAGGTTTCGCATCAGGAGACGGCCAATTCCAAGCTGTCTTATTCGCCACTACAGGCCTAGCAGACGCTGAACATACGTTGAAAATCGCCAATGAAAATAGTAGGAATATTGAGCAATATCCGAAATATATCTATTTGGACGTTGATTATTTTGCTTTGACTGGGGAATTGTGAGTTCTTTAAGAGAGAGTGTTGATATCCACGAAGGACAGGGAAGAGGCTGATGATAGATTACCCCCTGCTGGTGCTGGAGCTTCTTCATCTACGTCCGCCACGTCCTCCGCTGCTACTTCATCAGTGGGCAGTAGTACATCTATCGGATCCTCGTCGTCGAGTATCACCTCGGCCTCTGCAGTCTCCTCCGCCTCAGTCACCTCGGACACATCAACACCTACATCACCTCTCGATTCGGCTTCCACCGCATCTCCATCGGATTCATCCTCTTCCGCGTCGTCGTCAGATACAGATTCCCAAATCAACGTGAATTCACAATTCACCGATACACCCTCTTCTCGATTGGTCACAGCTACTGAAGGTGTTGAGAGTGTACATACTACCGGAACTCCAAATGTCGTTCCGCAAACTACAAAGAGTGCGAGTGTCGGTGGGAGTGGAAGTGGGGAAGGTAATGGAGAAGCTGAGGGGGATAGTTCATCAAAGTCTGTCTCTTTCCTCTTCCTCTCTCATCTTGTTCTTCATCATCCTCCTCTTCCTTCTCTTTATATTACTCATCGTCATCGTTGCAGCGCTGACAAGTAGCAAAACAACAATCGCAGTCTCAGTCTCTGTCATTTCGGTCGCGGTCGTCGTCATATGCACAGTACTCGGCTTATACCTTTACAAAAAGAGGAAAACAAAGCGGGAATTGGAAGAAGCTTCTCAGCAGGGTAAGTCTCTCATATCCTATCCACCTCCTCGTCCATTCTATCTCAATGACTAAAATACACTACCCTCCGCTTCGCTTCGAATAGTGCTGATGACAGACCACATGATGGCTCAGAGGGATTGGGAATATTAATCTAAAGATCTCGGTGTTCAAATTTCGATCTCTGATACGTCGCTGGTTCGCCGTACTCGTAATCGTATGTGTAATTGCATGTTGTACAGTGTTTGACAATGTCCGTTCCCTAGTCTGCCTATGAAAATTAATTTACATGACAACAGGATTGCTAGATTGACACCCTATACGCATAATCGAGATGATCATGCCCTTGGTTCTTCCCCTCGTAACTTAGCTTCTTTCTTGCTTTTGGCATTCGCTTTGATCTTATCAATCTATCCGTCAGCTTATCTCTTCTACCCATTCACTCGCTCACCTTCTCTTTGTACTTGACAGCAGCATCTTTCTACCTCATCAGCACTCGCATTGTAGTATTCTGTAAAGCGAGAAAGACGTACATTCTTCTCATTCTCGATCCTCAACAATCTCAATTCCTCTTCCAAAC
Source organism: Vishniacozyma victoriae (assembly GCA_017654735.1). Taxonomy (NCBI): domain Eukaryota; kingdom Fungi; phylum Basidiomycota; class Tremellomycetes; order Tremellales; family Bulleribasidiaceae; genus Vishniacozyma; species Vishniacozyma victoriae. Next base: position 5,077,767 of record JADPYG010000088.1, read on the forward strand.
CTTCGATTCTCTTTCTCTGGCCTTTCCATTAGCTCATAATCTCATGGAGGATGATTCACGTACTATTGACGAGATCACTGTTACCTGACGGAGGGGCATAACGACTCGCATCCATTCGACGTGGGTTTGGCGAGGGGATGGATCCGAGGAGCTGAGATCGCATGAGATCTTGGCCTTGTTTCACCTTTACTGCCTATTCATCAACCTCTTGTACCCCACTCAGGTTCTGGAGACGGCGCAGAGAGGACGTACCTCCCTCTTGACTTCCAATATAGCACTTTTCATCATCTTACTCCGTTCTTCCACCTCTGTTCTCAATCGCTTGTTCTCATCATCAACCCTCTGAGCGTGGGATGCTATTGCATCAAGTGAGATTCGGAGGTTCTCATTCTCGAGTACCAACTCCTCTGGGGTCTTTTCCGTTGGTGATCTGTATATTAGTTGGCATGTTTATATGGAGTGGTAGGACGTACGATGTTCTGGATGATGATGAGTCCTTGGGAAGGGTGTGTTTATTGACTAGATAGAATGATCCAGGGGATTCAGCTATCATCAGGACTGAACCGAATTTTTACAGGATGGTGATCGTACCTCTTCCTTTCTCTTTTCCCTTTTCCTTATCCCTCTTCCTATCACTAGTCCTCCTTCTCTCCCGCTTTTCCCCATCTTCTCTTCCGCCTCCATCGGCTTCACCAGCTGCAGCATCCATGGAGGCAGTAGCAAAAGCCACAGGATTTGAAATATCATCCAACATATTATCGAGTTTCCCCCAGAATCTACTGAATGGATCGAGTGTATCGGGAATAGCACCGAAATTATAATAACTCCCTCCTGTCCCCGTCTCGGTCCCGGACGAAGAGGAAGACGAGTGGAGTGGCGAGAGCTGGACTGCTTCCTGACTAGCGATGGAAGTAGGTCGCATTGCGAATGGTGGAAGTCCTCTTGCGGGGGATACCCGGGTAGCTGCTGTTAGCCCGAATGCACGTGAGATACGTATAGGGACTTACCGACGCCGGGAGGAGGCCACGCTTCCCTACCTATAGCTCCTAATCCCAATGAAGGTCCATCTCGAGCGGGTACGGGAGTAGTCTGACTTCGTCTCACTGTCCCTCTAACTTCTGCCTCCCGAGATGACCCCTCATCCCGGTCCAGCTTTCTTTCCAGATCTTTTGCTAATTTCCGATGTTGATTCGTTAGAAGCTGTAATGTCCTTTTCGTCGATAAATCATCTGTGTCTGATGCCGCTTTATCGAAGAGGTTTGCAGCGTCTGTATATGCTTTCAGAGCTAGGGAGAGGGTTTGGGAAGTCACATGACCTGGGGCTAGGAGGATTGATGCGTGGGCAGAGAGGGAGTGGGCCTAGGATCAGCTTTGTCCTTTGGAGTGAGACACTTGCCCTTTCCAGCGAGGATTCATCACTCATCTCAGTGTTGTTGATTTGGTCATCCCCTTATTCGAAAGTGAGGTAGAGGATCGACCCGGTCCGGTCAGTTAGCTAGATGTCGTTATCAGCCCGCCGCTCAGGGTCTCAGGGCGGGGTCAAAGTGTGATAGTGCGGGGAAGCTTCTGTCGCCTGAGCTTATTGTTCGAGTTGCTCAACTTATGATTCAACCTTCAATCAACCCATCATCCTGACAGGCAAATAGGAGATGGGTCCTCTCAATACCCAGTTGGATCTACCTGTGCCTCTAGTACTAGGTATTCAACCCCAATCCGCCCACCTCCTCTCTCTCTTGTTTACGACCACCTACGTCGGGTCACTTTACCTAGCGCAGACAGTCGGTCTACCGGCCTACTTGCGATCCCGAAAGATCAAACTTGAGTCCAACACACCCGAGATCAAAGTCCCGCCTGTTTCTGCTGGTGATGTTGATTCGAACCAGCCAGAGGTGGGGAGTAGGGATCACCCAGCTACGATCAGGATCAGGATGAGAGCAGTGGGGATAGCTACTGGTTTATCGTTATTTGGGATTTACTACGTCGTCAAGTATACTGGAAACTTCGGATGGAAAGAAGCTGTAAGCTGTGTTGATCATTTCATCTGTGCCAAAGCTGAGAAGATAGATCAAACCTGCAACAAACCTGCTCGGCCTTCCGGCCGCTTTGATCTTCACGGCACCAAGCACTGCCAGCCTGTTGCCGTACCTACTCGCTCCATCGATATTGTGCGGTCCATTGGTAGCTATGTACTTCGATAAAGACCTACCCCTCCAGCGAGCTACTCCAGGCGACGACAGGTTCATATCCCGTATTCAACACGCCTGGAATTCATGGAGTATAGTCAACACTAGAAACTACGTTGTTGTACGTGATTTTCATCGGATCATCGAGACTGCTGATGACAGGGACCGTTGACGGAAGAATTAGTATTCAGGTCGACTATCCTAGCCGCATCTTTACTGGGGAAGTTGTCATTCGAATCATTAGTATTCGGAACACCACTATGGTTCGGGATCGGTAAGCTTCCTGATTCGTTCTGTTCTCAAGCTAACAAGTAGCTCACGCGCACCACGCCTGGGATACATACAAAAAGAATGGAGGGGATAAAGCTGCTGCGATTCAGGCTCTCATCACCAGCTGTACGTAAATTATCCTTTCGATGCTGATGAGCAGCATTCCAACTCACATATACCACCCTCTTTGGATGGTTCGCTTCCTACCTCTTCTTACGTACTGGTAAGCTCCACGTCATGGGAGATCTGATGACAAGCTGATGATCAGGTTCGATAATCCCACCACTAGTCTCCCATATGTTCTGCAACTACATGGGTATCTACATGCCCACTACTGCTGTCGAAAGACATCCAAGCAAAAAGATCTGTAAGTCCTAATCACTACTATTGGAGCTGATGATAGTGATATGGAGCAGTTATGTTCTCGGTATAGCTGGATTCGTTGCTGGTCTACGAGCTCTCTGAGTTTTCACGTTCCCGGGATTACTTGTACGACGTCATACACCATGCATATACAACTACGATTATTCGCTCCGGTACGTACAATCACGAATATACAAGGATACAGACTACTTGTACGTAGCGTTCAATCTCATATTCACATACTCCCCTGCAGTGATGGGTGGATATTTCTTGGGGCTGTTCTCATCCCATGTTCCAGGAAGCGCATCGATGACTCTATCAACATTCGCCCCGCAGAACTATCATCAGCCACTTCGAGACTCCTCGACGAGCAACTCTTCTCGTTGAGACATAATAAAGGAGGGAGAAACATACCCAAGGGATAGAATATCTCTCTTTCGTATACTCCCCGTCACCTTCCTTCCGCACTGGAGCTCTGACTCGGTGTAATGTCGACTTCAACTCATCATTCGACCAACGCATGAGGAAATCGCCTATGTTGAAGACAATAGCCCCAGGGACCGGGGGAGCGGGAATGAATACACCTTTGTTGTGCTATCCTCAGCTCTCTCCTATCGAGGTACACGAGTCGTATCGGAGAACAGACAGGAGAAAGGGACTCACTGGATCTTCGACCTCTAAACCACCTACATCGTCTTGGAACAGGAAAGTGCAAGTGGAAAAGTCCTACAATTAGCACGATCCAGCTTTACCTCCAGAGTTCGGACAAACGGTATGAGCTCTAATTCGACCTTTCTCCCCCGACTCGAATGCGTTCCAGGGTGCCGAAGGGTCTAGCATCAGTCCTGTTGATCTCTATAAAGAACAGTGACTGACAATGTAATAATCGTAATTGATTATCACCCTCATCATGATATTCCTCAAAGAATCCAGGTGGGACGCCCGGCATGCCCACAGCAAGTGCTTTCAGGGTTTGCATTTGAAGCTTCCTTCCTACCCATTAGTCCCTCTTTGTCATTTGATGTGTTGATGAAATGAAGAGACTGACCTTCAGCCATGTACTCCTGAGAGGTCGATTTGAGGCCTGGTAGGTATTTTTCGTCAAGCCAGATATTGGGACAACGTTGCGATTCATCAGATCCTGATATCAGTTCTTGACCTACGATGAGGACCTCCTGACCGCCCCGTATGAAAAAGAGAGGTGGGACTGACCCATATCGTAAGATTCTTTAAAGTCTGGCGCATTCTGCCTCAACTTTGCTAATTCCGCTTCATCGAATACCATCTGAGAGACCTGCTCAACCCCTATACCCGAATATCCACTACTAATCAGCACCATCCCCATCCATCTTATATTCGTCTTTATCATGACAGTCAGAGATCTAGAAGGAACTGACCGATGTTGATCCCCCTGAGGAGGGTGGGGGACAGTCATCTTGACTTCCTGGGGTAGCTCAAAGAACGCTGTACTTATAGCGAACATCCTCTCTACCATTTCCTTGGGGAACCCGGTATTTATCAAGTATGCAAACCCAACATCTCTACAGGCGGTGTAGAATTGCTTTCCTACCCTCTCTGCACCCTGCTTGTTAGCTGCGGGCCTCAGAGTTTCAAGAGCAGAGCGGGGGACATACAAGTCCTGTACCGTCACCAAAATCTGCAAAATCGATGAATGGGATAGGAGAGTCTACTGATGGCATCTTTCGTATTGAAGAAGAAGAAAGCGCTTGATGTGAGATAAATATGCATGAGTTGCAGTCCACGATGACAAGGTGAATTGAATGCCCGGCGGAACCGCTCCGGAATGTGGGCAAGCCGATAACGCAAAGTGGGCGTACTCAAGGCTAGGAGCAGAGGCTCGCCCCTAGTTGCAAATTCGGAATTACCATTGGTCCAACTCTCTATCTTTCACTGAACCCCCACTCGAGATAATGTTGGAGCTCATGCAACTCCGTCTCTATTTCTGATTCTGCCGTGCGATAAGGCTTCATGCTGCCCACCTCTTTACATACGTTAAGAACTCGCAGTCCGGCCGAGGACTCTCTTGTCTCTAATAACTTTTCAAGTAGATATCGTGATGGGATGGAAAGAGAAATTAGAATGCCCTGTCGACGTGGACGGGGGTTATGTGAATGATAGATGGACGAACCGTGATCTCATTCCGATCCCGGTCGAGAGGAGGACATACAAGATCTGGTCTTTTGCTGTGAGTCCCAGAGGTGGTATGGAGTTGAGAGAAGGACAAGGATAGGACTGATGGTAGATATATTGGTTCGTCTCTGGAGCTTGTATCAGTGCCTACACCACTGGATCCTCTCTGCTCGCTTATGGTACGTCTCTCTTCGTCCCTCAAAGAATGGTACGATTCGGCAAAAGTATTGAGATCAGGCTTGACTGCTCAACAGGCTATGGGATGCGTTGTAGTCGGTGCGATGATCACCGGTATCCTTTCTGTCGTCTCTGGTCAGTTCTTCTTGAGTTATTGGAGGTGCATCAAGGCTGACTCGTAGGTCTACCTGGGGAGATCCATCATGTAGGATTTGTCATCATTAGTCGAATGAGTTGGGGAATGTACGGCCACTACATCGTGAGTCTTCATCATACTTCTCCCATCCGAATCAGTACAGAGGCTCCGTCACTATCGAGGGCTGCTGACATACAGCCCCTTGCATTATCATGCTTCACCTCGATATTCTGGTTCGGAATTCAAGCAGTCTGGGGAGGTCAAGCGGTAAACTTGATGCTGGGGGCAATGTCCCCTTCATGGAAGAACGCCCCGTCAAAGTTCCCTGCATCGGCAAACATCACCCACCAGGACTTCACAGGTGTCATGTTATGGTACTGCGCTTTCGTACCTCTTGTGCTCCTGTTTCCACCGGAGAAGCTTCAGAAACCATTCATCTTCTCGAGTGCCGCATTTGGGGCTACTCTTATTGGTTTACTTGGTTGGGCTGTTAGTACCGCTGGAGGCGGCGGGCCATTGTTCAAAACTGCCAATACGAGTGATTCGACTAGTTTCTCGATGATGTTGGGAATCACCTCTATTCTCTCATCATGGGGAGCTGGAACGATTGGGCAATCCGATTGGGTAGGTCCAAAGCATTCGGATGATGAGGCTAACAGGTTAGGTCCGATACTCTGAAAAGAGATATTATCCCATGTTATCCCAATTGGTAGCTGCGCCAGTAATGATCACCTCCTGTGCCCTCATTGGCGTGGTAGTAACATCAGCTTCATCCCAAATTCTGAACCTAGAACAAGGGGAACTAATCTGGAACCCAATCTTCCTGCTCAGTATGTCCCCTTCACCGTCCTTCTTGATCTAGCAGCTGATAAAAAAGGCGCTATTCAAACTCATTATGGCGATTCATCTGGAGTTCGAGCAGCAGTCTTTTTCGCTGGTTTTGGATGTACCTGCGCCCAGTTGTCGATTAATGTCATCTTGAATGGTGTATCCACGGGAATGGTTTTAGCTGGTTTCGCGCCGAGATATATCAACATCAAACGTGGAGCTGTCCTACTTGGAATGCTTGGGCTTGCTGTCAATCCTTGGCAATTGACCGCTACCGCAAGCACTTTTATCGGAGTCATCTCTGGTTTCGGAATCTTCATCGGTAAGCCCCTCCTCTTCACTTTTCACTTTGGTAGCGATACTGATTCCCAGCACCAATGACGGGGATAATGCTATGCGACTACCTTCTAATCCGCCGACGACGATTATCAATCCCAGATCTATACATTGGCGATTCATCTTCAATATACTGGTATCATCGCGGATTCCACTGGCGATCAATCTTAGCCTTCCTTATCGGCTTCGTACCCCTCTTCCCGGGGTTTATTATGAACCTCCTCGGCAATCATACTACATCCGGGTGGGTCAAGTTATTCCAAATCACTTTCCTCGTAGGGCTGGGAATTGGATTCGTGTCTTTCTGGTTGATATGTACGATCTCTCCTCCGCCTCATTATAAAGAAGGAGAAGATTTCCTGGTATGTCCGCTAATCCTCCTTTCTTTCCATGTCTGGTTCAAGGGAATGTAACGCTAATTGGCTAGGACGACGAGAAATATTCAAAGAGTGTCGCTAGGACCGAAGAACCGGATTACAAGAATCACGGTGGTATTGATGTGGAACGAGTCAGCCAGACTGATGAGGATGGTAAGACAAAGAGTAGAGATGTCACAGTCAGTGAGATGCCGGTGTTGAGGTAGACTTCAGTCAGTATTTGTATTCTAGTTGTTGGCTGTTACTGTCGTGTGTAGAGATCGTTGGTTGTAGAATTGTTATCCTAGATGAAAAGAGCTTCATTCGACATGCATTGTATCGCGTTTGCGAAATTCATACCCCGACCTCTGCCCATCAAAGTAGTCTAGTCATCCTGTAACAACCCCCCCACTCCCCAACCCTCAATCCTCCCTCTGACCCCTTCATCGTCCCACCAAACTCTCACAATACAAAACCTCCCATTATCAACCCTCTTCGCCGTATCAACTCCATGAGCAATATCCACCTCCACCTCCATATTACTTCCATTTCTCAATGGAACGCCAGTAGAGGGGGTGGTCAGGAGATCAAGAAGGGTAAGGAGACATTCTTCGTGAGTTACTACTAGGACCACGTCTGCTGGAACCGGGGTGATAGGTGAGTTGAGAGGGGATGAGGGGGGTGTATGGTTGATTAGCAGGGTTGAGAGCCATTCTTGGAGTCGGGCAGATAAACTATTTTATCAATCTACTCAACAAGTTTGGAAGGGGAGGTGTTACTGACGAGTCGGTCGATTCCGCATCCTCCGGTATGATATCCCCGCCATCCCATGGTTTCCCTTCTAGGGATCCATAATGTCGATCTCTCAACTCGTGACTGATCACCAAATCCCCATGAGCAGGATGTTTCGCAATGATCTCTGCACTCTATTTGTCAGTATCCCTTCTCCTTGCTCTTCTACTCGTCCAAAACCAGGTGGAAGAGTTGGACATTCCTCAACAGCTCAAGATAGATTTGACGTATAAATCCGATTGAAGGGTACCAATTCACAGTGCTTCGCCAATCTCTCAATTTGATTCCTCCCATGGTTATTGAGTGGGATATCAAGTTGTCCTTGTACCAATCCCTCATCGTTACTGCTGTTAGCTCAATCAGTAAGGTGCGGGAGGGGATTACTAATCAGTACGACCGTGTCTTAGTAGGTAGAGTAGCATGTTCAGTATTTGTTAGTAGAGCAAAAGAGATGTAAGAGGGAAGTTGGAGAGAACTCCTGAGTCGGTGGAGCTTATGTGTCCCGCCTGAAAATCCTTTGTTTTCGGCCCAGGCGGCGATACACAAATGAAAACGTTCATGGAGTCTTCCATCTTAGTTCTTCCTTTCACCCTAATCCTAGAAAGAAATCCACCACATTCGTCTTCTCTCACGTTTGCCCCAACCAAAGCAGTTCGGAAGGAAGTGGGGCGCAAGAAAATACATCTATCGAATCCATCTATTGGGGTAGGTACTGAGGAGGGAAGATTGCTCTTGGACCGAACCATTCTCCTTTAACGTGTTTAGCGAAATATGCTCTTGGGATAACATCCTTGGTGAGGTGGTAGAATGCCCTGGATGTTAGCTGTATCTCGGGGAGGGTGAAATTCAGCAATAAGAGGAGGGGAACATACTTGTTTGGTTTAGACTGATCAAACAAAGTTCCAAAAGTTTCTTTCCTCTCTAGACCGTATTTGAACTCTGCAAGTAATAATGATCCTCGATCAATGAATAGTGGGCAGGAGGTGTAGCCGTCGTATCGAGCGTCTCCGACTTTACCGGTTGACATGTGTGAGACTAGGTTGTGGGTTAGGACTGGGGCTTGTCCAGTGATGGCTGCTGCGGTCTACTTGTTAGCCCTCTTTCTCTGGACGCACTCAGTAGAGAAATGAAATGGGGGAACATACCTTTGAAGTTGGTAGAGACGAAGCATCTCCCAAGGAAAACACATTCTCATATTTCTGATGTTGCAATGTCCCCTGATCAACAGCCACCCATCCAGCCGCATCAGCCAGAGGAGAATTCTTGATGGAATCAAGAGGACCCATAGGTGGCGTGACATGTAGTAAACCGAATTCCTTTTCAATCTTCTCCCCCTTCCTATCGCCAGTTGTAATTTCGAAGATCGCAGATTTGGTATCGGGTCGAACTTCAATCAAGTTGGTGTTGAATTCTCCTGCTATGCCTTTCTCTTCTCGGATGGCATTTAGGGCTTTGGAGTAGTGGGGCACTGAGAACATTGTTGGCATTCCTGTGATGAATTGGGATGAGACGGGGGTGTTTTGTTGTTTCCAGTATGCATCGGCCATGTATGCGATTTTCTGGGGTGCTGCCTATTAGCTCTTGCTTCTCACGACTTCCGCTCTTTCTGCTTGAGGGATCATTTTGAGGGGTCGATGTGGTATAAGGGACATACCTCCTGCACATTTGATGACACCCTGAGGCTGGGTGAAGATAGCTCCTCCCTCTCCCTTGAACTTCTCAATCAACTGCCATGTTTTCTCAGAGTTCTCGTAGTTGTAGATAGTCGAGACATTTGATTTGAATGGATCCTCAAGGGCAGATTGTAATCCCTTGACATTTCCGAAATCTGCCATTAGCCTTTGCCCCCAATTCTTCCTGCACGTCTTCCTCCGCGCCTCCTCTGGCCGTGACGTATAAGATAGGAGGAACAGAAGGACAGAAAGAGTTGGACATACTGAGCTTGAGACCAGGAGCAACAACAAGGTAATCATAAGAAACCTTAGACCCATCATTCAAAACAACCTGATTCGTCCCTGGTTCATACGATTCAGCTTGAGCTTGAATATGTCCGATATGGCTAGGAATCAATGATTCCAAAGGTCGCCTGAACTCTTTCTTATCCGCTAGACCGGATCCAACGACTGTCCATCCGGGTTGGTAATCGTGGTTTGGGTTTGACTATTATCAGCTCTCCATCTTTAGGTTTGGATATAATGAGATGTGGGGGGGACTTACATCGACGATGGAAACGTCTCCTGGGTTTAGGGTTTGTCCTTGAGCCTTGAAGGCATTGTAAATCTGGTTGGCAACTGCCAATCCTCCAGATCCTGCCTGTCAGCTCTCGAAACCGTCTGCACAACACTCCGACTCCGCCACTTCTGAAATCTAGATCGACAGGACGTACCAGCTCCAATGACTAAAACCTTAGGCTTGGGAGCCGCAGAAGTAGTCGCGTATCGAGCGATATTTGGGATTGAGCGGATCGACATTGTAGCTATAGTAACTTAATCTGTGTCTGGTGTAGATGATCAATCGCGAGGATATAACTTATGTACAATGACCATTCCAAAAAGTCGGAATCACGCCATTGGATTGTGGAGTCTCCAGACTGGTTTTGCCGAGGTTGTTCCGGCAAGATAGAAAAGTCAATAGCTTGACAGGTGACGCATCACTGCGAGGAGGGAGGCATGCTTGAAAGACGACCGGCAAAGCATTGACTAAAGTCGTGGCGAACCAGGGGATATAAATATATAGCCTGAATTGCCTGCGCTCGTTTGAGACAAGGGAAGACTATACAAGATTGTGTATCTTTTGGAGTCGCACATGTCACATTGCCTGCATGTATTCAGCCTTTCCATCGACCCAGATATCCAATCACGAACGGTAATGGATCGCGTAGACAAGCGAAGGCTTGACATGCCTCCGAGATTCAATTTTAAAGGTCTCAGGAACTGCGAGATAAGCTTCAGTTTCGACGATCTCTTCCCTCCGTCGGGTCAGGAGAGGACCGGTCGGGCTCAGGACTTGAAAGGAGTAGAATTGGGTTAGACTAGGAGGGGGAAAAGGAAAGCTCGAAGGAGTCATAATCACAGCAAGACTCTGGGAGGGATGATTAGCCGCGAGGAAATGATGATGTACCTCCAAAGTACGCTGGTATATGCAATGCGAATTATACGCCTTTCTCATCTTAATCTGTAGAGAAGTAATAACTATCTCTCAGTGTTATACGTCTGAGAATTCCAAACTACTACCAACGTTTGAGCCTTGAATAGATACAAGATGGTAAGTCTACCCACGTCCTTAGCTGATGGAAGGGACTCTGCGGCTCAAGACAAGGATATTACAATGACGGCTTCCACAGACCCACAGTAATGGCAGTTCCCAGACCAGTAGCCGTCGTACATCATCATCATCATAGAGGTATGGCAATGCGAGGTCCAACGGTGGCTGTTGTCAGGCCTAGACCGATAGGTATGGGTGGAGTGGTGATGGTAGGTGGTGCAAGACGGAGAGGAGGAGGTAGGCGATCATGCTAGTCTCCCCAGCCGAACCTGAGCTCCATGATACTTGTTGAAGACAGGACGGAATGATGTACTGTAGCGAATAGAACTTGTACATGCATACACGATACTCTGATACATATATCTGCTCGACACCCCTTGGAAAACATGAAATGTGGAGCCAGGAACGGAATTTAAGCATGTTGACAATCAAGGCGTTCTCATATCTCTCATAGACGCCGGCGGTACCCTTTGACTATCTTGTATGCCGAGCTATATTCCACTGTGCGGGTCTCCAATTCCGACTCCACTGACCACTTGAATAGGAGGGCTCACGAAAAGCACTTCGACTACCTGTCTACCTCTACCTCTCCCAAGATCGATAATGACAGATTACCTCTATCAAACCTCCACCCACCCCGCCCCACTTCCCTACCCGATAATAACGATCTCCCTTTCCGACCTCACATCGAGGACAGGGACGAACGATGAGCTCTTCGACGAGGTACTGGGGAGACTAGATCCGTTGATAGGATATGGATACGTATTGGTCGTACTAGCCGCTGGTCTGGGTCGGCGGATGGGAGATAAGGGGAAGAGTAGAGATCCGGGATTTGGATGGTGGCTATCGAGATGGAGGAGTGTACCACATAGGTCCGTCCTTTAATACATGCTGATGAACGATCGCTGATTGCAGGTATCGAAAGGCTCTCAAGAGGCTGGTATGATTACAGTGCCCTTGTATCACTGATCAGGCTGACGAGATAGTATCTAGTCCATCCATCTTCTTTCACACAAAGTACCCCCTCATCCGACCCCAACAAAGATACGGTACTGACATGTAGCCATTACATCGTTATTGCTGCCATTCCTATCGCCAAAAGCGTATTCCAAAGTCCATCCAGTAACTTCCATCTTCCAACTTCACACCACCTACGGCGTTTCACTCACAAACATCCGCCTCCCACTAGCTACCTTAAAGGAAGAGGCTCGACTCAGACTACCAGTCAAATCATCATGGTCGAGTGCATATTTAGCTCTGGGAACCATCGCATCATATATCCCTTTCTCAAATACCATCACATCCACATCCGCCTACAGTCCCGTCTCAAGCTCAACAGGTTCGGGGCAGGGGTATTGGGATACTACGCTAGATGACCTGGTGGAGAAGTGCGGAGGGATTCCGGAGATATTCGAGGAACTGCGGAAAGTCATCCTTAGCGAGTGTGTCATGGAAGAAGGGATCTTTCGCCGAACACCTGGTGCACGTCTCTCTCGGATGTCATGGGTGGTACTGATAAGTAGCCCCACTTGAGACCTGTCGTTGTTGATCTCCTGGATCTCCCTCTCGCATCTCAGCCGATTCTGCCCTGGGTGGAAATCGCAAAGAGTGACCCTTTACTACCGCCCAAGATCTTATCGCGATTACTTGCCAAGACGTCTGTACCGGTCATCAAGCCGGATCAGTATGCCCTAGTCAGGAGATGCACCACACTCGATCAGTTAGTACACTGGTTTGTATGGAACTGACAGTCAGTATCAAAGACATCCTCCTTCCTGAACTATCGCCATCCACCCGCCTAATCCTAGGTCATGTGATATCAACACTACACGACGTATCGCAATACGCATCAGAAACGCGAATGACACCTTTGAACTTAGCAATCTGCCTTGCGCCTGATCTGATACGAGGGCCAGATATGATGGAAGATGCAGCACTATGTCTGCCAGCTGGTAAGAAGATGCCTACTCAGATGGGACATACCCCAGAGGGGGATGGGACGGTAGTAGGTATCTTAGAACTCTTGATACGGAACCCTGTCTAGGCATGCATGCGATAATGATTACGTATTGAAGTGTCGGCGTTTAGATCATCGGATATAAGCTGCCACCCTGTGTTTGCCTATCGGTGATTCGGTGATTACTGTTAATTTGATTCCGGTTGAATGGTGGATTGATGTGGCAGGTGTATCGAAACATAGCTTAGGTTGATAGTAGCATTACATTACACTAACCCATCTTCGGCTTGTATACTTCTCGGATCGATATCTTCGACTCGAGTACTCAACCGAATCGATAAAACACATACACTAGAAAAATGGCATCCGCAACTCTACCCGCTGAGGTTCAGAAGGTCGCTAACGAGGGCGTTGTAAAGCTCTTTGGACGATGGGATCACCAGGAGTAAGTCAAACACTTCATAGGCCGTCAGGCCATGAGCTACAGAGTCAGGAGAGAGTTGGAAGGATGGAGCAAAGGACTGTGGAAAGCTCTGGAGACAGTCGCTGAGTGCATCGGTGGAAGCGGAAAGGAATGAGGGATAGTGAAACCCGAATCGAAAACAGGTCACATGAATGGAAGTGGAAACGCTGGGATGACTAGGACTGGGATGTGGAGACTACAAGCAGGCGACTTGAAGAACTGAGCTGACAATCCAGCATTGAGGTCAAGGACATCTCTTTGACCGACTACGTCAATGTCTCCCACGCCGTCTACGCTCGTAAGTCACATCTCTCAGGTCTTCAGACCTTACTCGTTCCCTGGATCAATCTGACATACAGCCCACACCGCCGGTCGATACGCCAAGAAGCAGTTCGCCAAGTCCCGAATGCCCATTGTCGAGCGACTCGTTAACGCGTGAGTAGTCCTACTGTACATATTGGACAAAGCTGATCTGTCTTCTTCTCGATCTCGACTCTTCTCCTATCTCGCATTCATTCTCATCAACACACATTTCCCACAACAGCCTCATGATGAACGGACGAAACAACGGTAAGAAGATCATGGCCGTCCGAATTGTTCAGCACGCTTTCGAGATCATCCACCTCGTTACCGAGCAGAACCCCGTCCAGGTCCTTGGTGAGTTTATCATACCTGAGTCACATGGAGAATACAAAGGCTAACTATCAGTCGACGCTATCGTCAACACCGGACCCCGTGAGGACTCTACCCGAATCGGTTCCCAGGGAACTGTCCGACGACAGGCTGTCGATGTCTCCCCATTGAGGCGAGTCAACCAGGCCATCTCTCTCCTCACCACTGGTGTAAGTCTTCTCTTGTGTCCAGTAAGTGCACAACTAATTCCCAGACCCGTGAATCCGCTTTCCACAACTCAAAGTCCGTCTCCGAGTGCCTCGCCGATGAGCTCGTCAACGCCGCCAAGGGTTCTTCCAACTCTTACGCCATCAAGAAGAAGGATGAGCTTGAGCGAGTCGCCAAGTCTAACCGATAATTTATACAGTATATATCGTTGGTATGGATCTGGGTGTATATGTCTACGAGTGCGAGGAGGAGGAGTAGGTCTAGAAGTTGATTTAGACATGGGCGATTACGCGCCTGGCCCGGGCAAACTCTCTGCATCTGAGTCGATACACTGTGCAGTGTGATGCTGGTCTATGATGTGGTCACGCGTCGCGCTTGTTGGCATTCTGACCATTGATAGAGTTGCATGTCATATCGTTTACTCGTACTGACGTGCTGCTGGCTTATTCAGATCTAAAGATCCCCATCGCGTGCTTTAGTGTCAGGATAGGATTGCTGGAACACGTAACAAGCCGAATGGGAATGCTGGAAACAAATTACCCTGATACCAACCCTGACCTATTCCAGCTCGTGGCCGGTGACTGCCACCTGTACTTCCCTGAGCTGTTCAAGTCTGCCCTGATCTCCTCTCTCCTCACCCTTGTCGTTACCCTGGTCGTCGATGGATGCCATTGCTGCAATGATCGAGACATTGGCTTTGGCTTTTCACTGTACAACATTCCCTTTATCACACATCTGTACATCATTCAACAAGTGTATACACCTCGTAATCCGTGTTTCACATCCCATCATACCGCCGGATTCCAGTCAGTCAGCTACCATCAGTCGACTATCGACCCGCAGTCTACACCTGCGAACCGCTCCACGGACTCGCGACGGCCGGCGTTACTACTTCTAAAACAACCGTCATTCAATCATATCGATCCCATCGCCATTTACGACACAAGCAGTGCGTCCATAGAATTCTGCTTGCCACTAAACATACATTCAAAGGTCTGACTCGCAGTTGATCATTCCGACCTGTCTGTAAAACCATAGTTTGGCGGCACTATGTCGCAACCCCCTCCTCCACCCGACGACACGTCCAAGTCGCATGATAACGCTAATCCCCCACAGCAGATAGCATCCACCAGCCATGCGACCGCAACAGCAACTCCCCCTATTGCCAAGACACGCACGCCTCGTCCCGGTACTGTCAAGATGCCAACTCCACCAACATACAGGCGTACGCCGTCCTCTTCGGGTCAGGATCGAGATTTAACGCATGGATACGGACCTTCTAGTCGATTAACACCAGGATCGGAAGGCGCACCATCAACACCTGGTGGACTCATGTCACCAAGCGTATCCAACAGCAACGCATTCGTTTTCCCACTTCGATCGGTCTTTCAAAATCAAAACAAATCGCAAACTTCAAATGATGGGAAACAACCAGGAATGCAGAGATCGACTTCTGGTCGTCAACTCGCTTCACCCGGTCAAAATCAATCCGACGATCTGATTGCGGGAGATGCTGGGATCGACACGATTCAACAATTGTTGGAACAATCCTCAGGCGAGCATAGAGAGAGGAAACAACCATCGGGAAACCCTGGAGTCGCTACTTTTTCAGGCAAAGTTCAACGCTCCGGATCAACTGCAAGTCAGGTCGGCGGCCATGATGAGATCAAGCCTCAGAAACCGGCCTCTGCGGGGATTGCACCACCAGATAGCGGAGGCGACCGATCCGGAGGATTCTTTAGCATGCCACCGTCTCTGGCTCACAAGGAACCTTCACAAAGTCCATTCTTCGAGGACGCCCTGGCCCGAAGACAATCGATAAGTAACGGTCAGATTGGTCGATCGACGTCGAACAAGCCAGAACGTCCAAAGCCAGTAACTCGTACGAGTGGTTCCGACTCGACAGCCAGACTCAACAATTCCGACGAGACGGATCGTAACAAACCAGTCAATGATTCAACCACTGGTGAAGGCTCGGGTCTGCCCGATCCAGATCGACCACCCGTCGGTCAACCACAAGGGCATGTGAATGAAGTCAACTTTCGCCATCGTCCAGGTGGGGACAGTGTTGAAGCGGCGACCTCGTTCTCGTCACGTAGACGTGGACCTGCATCTAATACATCCACGACCCCGACACGTAGAGACGCGGACGAGTCTCAGTCGGCATCGACTTCTACCGCACGTCCAGCCGACCGGATCTTTCAGCAGAAACGTCAAGCGATTCAGGACGGGGTCAAACAATCTAAGTCACAGAACCGAGGCGATCGCTCCATGCCAGGTCTCTCTGGTTCCGATTCGGGAAGTCGAAAACATCTAGAATTTGATGAGCATGGTGAACACCAATTGATTCAAGACTTTTCCGGCATTGTTCGACTGGGCGGCGCTACGTCTTCAGTGGATGAGAAAAGCAAACCATCAGGTAGTGCTGGCGCAAGTGGATCGGGACTTGCTACTGGATCCAGAGGTCAAGACTCGGCAACTGGATCTAATAGAAGTAGCGCTCCGCCCAGTCATCGGGCACCGCGAAACGACCATAATCGCGACGTCACTCGAAATTCCGTTCTTGACTTTGTCGAGTCCCAATCGCATACCGAGAACATGGCCGATCCTAATGAACCCACTCCAACCCAGGCTGCATCTACAGCAAGGGAGGAGGCACGAGAGAAGCAGACGGATACCCCGCCGCCTCGACGACCCAGCAGCAGTACTATGCGCCGTCCAAATGTCCCATCAGACGGAAATCGAAGCTCCAATCAGACCTCTTCCAGTGTCGCTAGTGCCCAGGCTGCCGACTCGAGCGAGGCTGCATCTGCCTCTGGAGCTGAGTATGATGACGATGGCGAGGACGAGGACGAGAGTACCGAGGATGATGAACCGATCATTACTTTTCGGTTCGAGCACAAGCAGGATACCGATGGTCATCATGTCGTGGTTGGACGAGAAGGTGTTTTGAGGCGTTGCGAAGATGAGCCAATCACTACGCCCGGTGCGGTACAAGGTTTCGGAGTCCTCATGGTACTGGAGGAAGAATACGAGACGGGTGATCTAGTGGTCAGGCAGGTCTCAGAGGTGAGTTACTTTGATCATGATTCTGAAACAAATACTGACATATGCAGAATGCGACTGAATTACTTGGTCTATCCCCCAAATACCTCTTTCACCTATCTTGCTTTTCGAGAATCCTAACGACGGAACAAGAGGATCTCTTGCGTGACAATCTCGAATATCTACCCGATCCTCAAGATCCAAGTACTGGCCGACAGGGTGTCTCCGAGGAAGGCCCTCAGGTATTCTTGCTTTCTGGGTACGGAGAACCGGGGAGTGAGGAACAGGAAGAAGACGACATCGACGACACCACTTCTATATCGGCTGGTGGACGTCGGAGAGAGTGGACATGTTGGGTCGCTGCTCACCGCCCTGCTCAACCGAGCTGGGACAAGGTCGATGCAGATGGTGAACCGATCGAAGCGCCCGATCTGATCGTACTCGAATTCGAACTCGAGCGAGATCAGTACAATCCACTCAGTCAGCCTTTCGATACTCGGACACATCAGTCCGATAGGTCCTCTCGCAGTGGAGCCGAATCTCCCGATTCAGCCAGCTTCTCGGCCGGTGCCAGCTCGCGACCATCTATGTCTGGTCGTACAGGATCTCAGAGCTCTGGCGAACAAGGTTCTACAGAATCAACAACAACGGTCGGTACGACACCTCGTCAGACTTATTCAGGATCCGATAGTGGAACAGCCACCGGAAAAACCGATATCAGCAAAACTACTCGACAGGACTCTCGCTCATCGTCACGTCTCGAGCAACCGCAAGGACTCGACGGTCTGGATATTGAAGTACCACTAGAGAGGATCATTGACTCGACTACCAATCATGCCAAGCCTCTTCGTGCTCTCGAGAGGATGCGCAGAACTGGTCAACATTCTGAAGGGGACGATTTCGGCTCGGCATCGGGCTCAGCATCTTCGTCCAAGCGAAGAGGAGCCAGACCTCCTCGACGTGGTAGACGCGCCCAAGGTGGATCTACTGGAACCATGGACGTCTTTGCTGTACTTGGTCAAATCAACGAGCAGCTCGGATCAGCTACAGATCTCGAACAGTTTCTCAAGATTTGTGTCGGTGTCGTCCAGGATTTGTGTCGATTCCATCGTGTGTTGCTGTATCAATTCGACGAAAACTACAATGGACAAGTCGTCGCCGAACTGGTCGAATGGGGCAAAACGACAGATTTATTCAAGGGTCTCATGTTCCCCGCTGCCGATATTCCAGCTCAGGCTCGACATTTGTACGCCATCAACAAGGTCCGACTACTATACGACCGAAGTCAAACCACGGCACGAATGGTTCTCAGGAGCAAGGCCGATCTGGATCACCCTCTTGACATGACACATTGCTACTTGCGGGCCATGTCTCCGATTCACATCAAGTGTGAGTATTGTTGAATGACGAGATACTGAGTTGAGCTAATTTACAGATCTTCAAAATATGAATGTGCGATCATCAATGTCGGTCTCCGTCATGGCTTTCGGTCAGCTTTGGGGTTTGATCGCTTGTCATGGTTATGGACACCACGGTATGCGAGTCTCGTTCCCCGTCAGGCAAATGATGCGATTACTGTCCGACTCGATCTCGAAGAACATCGAGAGATTGAGTTATGCTCAGCGACTGCACACTAGGAAATTGGTACGCTACCCGCTTCATCTTGATTGATCCTGACTGATTTGCAGATTTCGACCATTCCTTCTCAACATCATCCTACCGGATATATTGTCTCCAATGCCGACGACTTGCTACAGATCTTTGACGCTGAATCTGGACTCTTGGTGATTGGTGATGGATGTAAACTGCTTGGAAAGTGAGTTTAATAGTTGCGACTATGCTGACTTTAGTAACGATCAAGGACAAGCGATGTTGTCGATTGCAGAGTATCTGCGAGTCATGAAGTTCGAGTGCGTCCCCTTTTACATTACTCACAAATGCCATACTGACCTAGCAGGAGCATGAAAGCCTCGAGCCATATCTCCAAGGACTATCCCGACCTCATCCTCCCTCGTGCTCGAGACACTATCGCCGGTCTACTTTATGTCCCCCTTACAGCCAAAGCCGGACAGGATTTCATCGTCTTTCTCCGAAAGGGTCAAGTCAAGGAGGTCCAGTGGGCCGGAAAGCCATACAAGGATGAACAAACCGATCAAGGAGCATCTCTGGAACCTCGAAAGAGTTTCAAGACTTGGAACGAGACTGTCGTCGGTCGATCGAGAGCTTGGACGGATGATCAGATGGAATCTGCTGGTGTCCTCGCTTTGATTTACGGTAAATTCATTCAAGTTTGGCGAGAAAAACAATCAGCTATGGCTTCGAATCAACTCACCGCAATCTTGCTTTCCAATACTTCCCATGCTGTCCGAACGCCTCTTTCGCAAATCATCAATACCCTTGAATTGGCCTTGTCTGGTGATATAGATGCCGATACACGAGCCATGTTGGAAAACTCTCACCAAGCTTCCCGGGCATTGCTGTTCCACGTCCACGATTTGCTTGATTTGACAAGGATCGAAACTGGTAACGAGACTGCATTCAACGATCCATTCGACTTGCGTATGGCGGTACAGGATGCTATTCGATTATACGAAAACGAAGCCAATCGAAGAAACCTCGATTTCCGGGTCGACATTTCGGACAAACTGCCCAAGACCGTCATTGGAGATGCTCGAAAGATCAAGACCGTCATTGCCAATTTGGTCGCCAACTCGGTCAAGTATACTGCGCAAGGCTTTATCGAATTACGTATCGGTCCAAACGAAGACGAAATCAATAGAAGTGTGGTCAAGGCTGGTCACCTCGCTCTCGAGATTGTGATTAGCGATTCCGGATGTGGTATCCCCACTGACAAGCTTCAGCGAATGTTTGTTACGCTTGAAGGTGCTGAAGACATGTTTGATCAACCTCAAGGTCCTACTGGACTTGGGCTTGGACTTGCGGTTGTGGCACGAATTGTCGAGCAGCTCGGTGGACAATTACGAGCCGAATCAGAGGTCGACGTCGGTTCACAATTCTTCTTTACCGTTCAAATGCTGCAGCATACCGGAGCAAATCTCGAAGCGATCTCTTCCAGGGATAATACGAGTCTCAACGACAACGGCAGTCTTGTTAGTGGTGGCCGCTCTAGTCGCCAAGGCAAGGCGCTGACCCACTCGTCCGGATCCGGTGGCTCAGTCGCGTCAGGCGGTTCAAGTGGTGGTCGAGCATCCGAGATCGATTCATTCGTACACGACTTTGGCGCTTCACATATGGTCTCCGTCGGCCCAGACGACAAACGATTACGAGACGCAGAAAAGCGTATGAATAGACCTGGGACATTCCCCGTGACGGATTCGTCCTATCCCGTCCGACCTAGCAAGATGGATTCGGATCTCGATTCGACTAGTACTACTTCCGCTGCGTCGTTGCCGGCCATCGAGGGACCATCACCAACCAACGGATCGCGTCCGACTTTAACCCATCGCCAATCGACATCTAATGTTGAGACGCCAAATTGCTCCAGTGCTTCTCCACGACAGATTCAGAAGTCAGACTCGAAGAAAACGCCCAGTCGAAGGACGTCAAGAGAGGTCAGGGCTGGATCTGGAAGAAGACCATCCAGGGATACGGTTGTGGGTGATACGCCGGAAGACCGACGACAATTAAGAGTCCTCGTCGTCGAGGATGACGCCATCAATTCGCAGATCCTCCAAAAACGTCTCAAGATGGACAAGCACTTGACCAAAGCCGTTCCAAATGGTCAAGAGGCTGTAGATGTCTTGAATAACGATTGGAACTTTGATGCCGTCTTGATGGATATTCAGTAAGTCGCCATCTACTTGTGTTTGTAACGTCGCTGACATGCTAGAATGCCAATCATGGATGGTAAGACCGCAGCCATGGAAATCAGGAAACTTGAATCCAAATCAGATTTCCAGCAAAGTACGACATCACTCCGAGTAGATGACCGAATACCCATCTTTGCCGTTTCAGCCAGTTTATACGAATCCGACAGGGGAGACTTGTCGGCAGACTTTGATGGTTGGCTCCTCAAACCACTCGACTTTACTCGAGTACGAGATCTATTTAAAGCACTCCAAGACCCAGAGAAAAGGAAAGCAGAAGTATACCGTCAAGGTCAATGGGAAAGGGGAGGGTACTTTCATGGTATGTCCCCCTTCTACGTGTCCCCGATCATGACTGATATGCCAGGACCTTTAACCCAAAATACCCCGAAAATTAATTAATCATGTAACATCACCAACAACAATCGATAGAACCTTCAAAAACGCATTTTCCTACATCGCATATGTACTATTAAAGCATCAAACGAAACATGCGATATTTTACGATTTCTTCATTTCCTTCATTCCCCTTTTCCAACAATTTCTTGTCATACATAACATATCCGTTTCTTTCTCTCTTATCTGGGTCTTCGGGGAGCTTTTAATACGAGATACACGTACAGTAATAGCTTAATCAAATGCATTGTATGCCTAGCATCTAGTTCGGTATCAAGTCACTTCAGTTCCCAGTCGATACCCCCTTTGACTTGCAACACAGCTTCCGTCGTGCTCCTTAAGACTCGCATATACGAGTAAGTGCAGATTTTCAGACTCGTTGCTAGGGCTTTGCCGTTCAGGCTGCCTGCGGATCTCACTGAAATACATGCTGTTGACATTTGACCTCCTTGCTATCAAGTTGCTACTTTACCGGATACTTACCAATTTCCCAACTGCCTTGTCAACTCCGCCATCTCACTGCCCTCCTGATCGCCGCCTTTATCGCTGGTCATGTATACATCGTCTTCATTCAAGTCTAGTAGCACCTGACCATCTTTCAGGACTTTGGTCATTGTCCATCCGTTCTCGCTCATGATGACCGTTGTCTCTTTCTGGCGAAATGCGTTGTCCCTCTGAGGCTCATGAAACGCAAATTCGCCACGTCGAGGTACGGCTTCGTAATAAGAATATTCGCCGGGACGATCTCTAACGGTCCAGCATAAAGTCCCAGGTCTCTTGCCTTCCTCCTCATCCGGATTCTTTCGCCATTCAATGTCATACCCTTCTGGATACACATGGTCACAAGTGAGGTCATTGTTCCCGGTGGCGGGACAGGTGACCAGGATGTTACCACCCTGGTCAAGCGAAACGAGTTCTGGCTGAAGTGTCCCATCAGGGCGAGTGTGCAATGGAGTGGTAAAATGCCCTTTGGCGGTTATGGTAGAGGTGCACCTCATTGCTACTTGCTATATTCGGGGGGAATTGGCGGTGTAAAAGGGCGATAGCGTAGTGTGTGACGATCTCAAAACGAATATCCTGGTGATACAGGATCGATGTTGGAGCACGATGTGACAGCTGGGATGGCTATTCACAAGTGGGAAAAAGGTGGAGCTGGCGTGAAAAGAATCTATCCTTTGTCATCCAAATACTCCTTCACATCCTTTCTCATCATGGAGCGCTTGCACTACGTGCAGGGAGTTTTACATCAGTACTGCAGCCAGCATCGGGGAAGCAACGTGATGATAAATGACAGTCTTTGAATCCCAGCCCTATTGTGTATGCCCGAGATCTATAATCAACGCGGACTCTACAATTGCATATGCTACTGTAAATGAATTGCTCAATCATGGGGAGATAGGAGGGAAGTAGCTTGTCCGAGCCACCTTGACGCTTGGAGGGGTAGGTGGCGAAACAACAACAGGACTGATTGGCGGTAAGGAATCCCCCGAAACAACAGATCTGGTGGCAGGCGAGTATCCCGAGGGAAGGGTTGGACTCGATACGACCTGCGGCGAGTAGATCGGGCTGAGAAGTGGAGGCGATACCCTATGAGCGGATGTCAACGACGTCGATGATGCCCAGCTTGAAATTGGGGGCGATTCAGGTAATGAGATGGGCGGCGAATTCTCAGGAGGAGTCACGGGCAGTGATTCAGATGGCGAGATCATAGGAGGACTTACAACTAATGACACTGGTGGTGCAGTGGCGGGAGGCGTAGGAAAGGGGGGAGTTGGAGGTGGTATAGGCGTCTGAGGTGGCGAAGGCGGAGGTGAGCCAGGAAGCACGGTCTTGGTAGTGGTAGTAGTGAGAATCTCCTCGACGACCGTACCGGTGGTGGGGGTGGTTGGTAGACTGATCGGCGGAGTCACTACTGGTACCGTAAAAACAGGCCCCAGTACACCGGGCACAACCTGATGTTGATACTCCGTCCCAAAAGGTTTCACTCCAACACCACAATTATCCTTAAACTCCCTTCTCTGAATTGATCCTTCCGGTGCAATGGTCGAGTCACTCGGGTCGTAGAGAAGATGATTGGATGTTCTGTCGGTGGCAGTAGGGAATAATTTGTCGAATGCTTCTACAGGTTTATCTGCTGGTCCGTCGATTTATGCTGAGAATCTCTTGTTGATGATCTTGGAGAGAGGGGAGACTGGAACTGGGTTTCTTGACATGAATGATACGTTTTCGCCTTGGTCAGATGATGTGATTGACATGGTGTTTCAGTTTGATTGTGGTTCGAGTTGTTGAGGGAAATGTCGCTCTTGGTCAGTATTTATACCTTTTGAGAGAATGGTTGGGAGCGGGCTTCACATACTCAAAAGCTCCATTCATGTGTGAGGTCATGCATTGGATTAAGCGTCATCGTTCTCACATGACCCTTTGTTCGAGACGAACTAGGACTTACCTTGGCTCCCTTCGTCGCCCAGTCGAGGCTCGTCATTGCCACCTCGCCTTGATCTTTGCGTATGTCACGGAGCTAGTCTCACTTACGGTGTATAAGTAGTAACCCAATCTTGCGAATATCTCGTGTATATAGCGAGGACGCCGAATGAGCCTGATCCAAGGATACATGTGAAATGTGATTACAACATGTGCATAAGCTCGAAAATTACATGAGCTATATATTACCCGGATACCTATGGTACCTAATTATACCTAAACCTATGACTATGAGCAAGGAAATGTCCGAATGAATGTCTATTATACTAAAAATGCTATGTCCAAAATCAAATAAAAGTCGAATGTCCACGAAACCCCTCTATACCCTTTAAACAAATTCTATCCCTTCTCTCAGTTGACAGACCTAGGCGAGAACCATCAATCCCCCAAGAACACCTGCTAGCATCACCCCACCCATTCCCATGATACCCCTCATTTCGATCTTTCCTGCTGCGTTTGGCGAGGTCGATGCGGAAGCGGCATTAACAGCTGAACCCGTTGCTGAAGGCGTTGTAGATCGGGTGGAGGAAGTGATCCTAGCTGGACCACTTGCCGACGAAGAGGCTGAGGCAGAAGCGGATCCACTCGACATGGTCATGGACATGGAAGAGTTGGATGACATGGTCATACTTGACATACTCGAGTTGGAAGACATGGACATGCTCGAGTTGGATGACATGGAGCTGGCGGAAGCACTAGCGGAAGCGCTGGCCATAGCGGCCAAGTTGGCGGATCCACCTCCAATAGTGGAGAAGGGGGTACATTGGGAAGTAGCTCCTGCGGGGTGAGGGGCGGGGGTGGTAGGATCTCCCTGGGAGAAGGTGGATCCAGAGTAGACTCCTGGTGCTTCGTCTGTTGGTTCTCCGTCACAGTTATCGAATCCAGGGTCGAAAGATCCTGGGATCGTGAAGCCACAGCTCACTGCTTATTAGCCTGTTCGTGCTTGATGGCGAAAGGGGACTTACAGACATCGTAGATGTGTTGGCAGTAGGCAGGGGCGTTAGGCCCATCCACACAAGCCCTGATACAGAAGTCGTCTATTCATCAGCTTCATTCCATGCAAAGAGGGAGAATGGAACATACTGGAAGACATGAAGCTCGTCCACTCGTGAGTCTGTTGGTAGTTTCCGAAAGCATTGGTGAATACCAAACCACCCTCGGGGTTTCCAAGACCAGTCCACGCTATCATTAGCACATTTCTCACTAAGTCAAGTGTGACTTACAGTGAGGATCAAGTTCACCACCGTCATCGTTAGGTACTAGACCCATCTTGGTCAACTAGATATCAGCTACGATTCACAACGATGATGTGGAAAATACGCACGTCCCCTGAACCGGTAACCTGGACATAGGATACTTTATCGCTCTTGACCTTGACGAAATGAGCGGCAGTGATGGTTCCCTGAGGAATGAGTCGGGTTCCATAACCATCCTTCAAACAGTATCTATACATCAGTGCCGTCCTCCATATAAAGAAGCACGGCCCCTTCAGAGGAAGGTGCCTTCCGAACTTACGCAACGACAATCTGCTCGATATTTCCAATCTTGTTGGTTCCATCTCCAACGCCCCTAGATCCCTCATAAGGTGGTCCCCATAGACAGAAATCATCGACAGAGTTAATGTAGACATTCTGACATAATGAATCTGAGCTACTTGAAGTTCCACATTGGTTGGTACCGATCTGACCTGGTGCTTCCGATTTATCGGGGGTGTTACCGGGTAGGTAAGTGGCAGTGTACTGTGCCGAGACGAGGGGTAGGAGTAGAGCGAGGAGGTGGAACATCTTGTATTGGTCGGATGGGCGATGGGGTGGTGAAGCAAAGTGAGTGATGTGGGGAATGTATTAGAGTTGTTTACTACTACTATATTATATGCTGTGTGCCCGAGCGTAGAAAGGAAGCGAGAGAGTGGGAAAAGTGAGATGATTGTGTATCAAAAGACAAGAAG
Organism: Vishniacozyma victoriae; assembly: GCA_017654735.1. Taxonomy (NCBI): domain Eukaryota; kingdom Fungi; phylum Basidiomycota; class Tremellomycetes; order Tremellales; family Bulleribasidiaceae; genus Vishniacozyma; species Vishniacozyma victoriae. The sequence goes on from JADPYG010000088.1 coordinate 5,103,580, forward strand.
TGAGAAGTTGAAAGGGAGAGTGAGACAGGTAGTAGTATATATGTATACACATTTTCGATTCACCGCCCCCCGGGTGCTCGGTCATAGAATTCTCGATCCTGCTGTGTTTATGTTATCGGCAGCTTCCTTTAGCAGATTCAATTCCGCATAAAGAAGGGTAATTGTACAGGAACATGAACAAGACCCTGAGAATATTCGGCATTGACCCTTGAAAGTATCCCTTGACACAGCTTAATGCCGTTAATTAGAGTTATTACCTGGCGGATATACAGACCGGGTTCCTGATTAACAACTACAAATAGATATACCAAGACCATGAGGGTCCATGCATCGGCATCTATCAACATTCATCAACAACACAGAAGAGTACATACATCCCACATGTACAAACCAAGCAACAGTTACCCTACACTCCATGCCTTGTCGCTACACTAACTCTATTTCAGTCCTAGCTGTTGCCGTACATCGATGAATGTAGTACATGGATCCCTAGGAGCTAGGACGGTATTGATCACTTGAACCTGCTTCATGCTAGTCGCCAGCTTGGATTCAGGTTCTAGGCAATGCGTATCTGACATCAGCTCAATCGCATCACTCAAAGGACCCCACTTACATCGAATAGAAGCTTCAACCTTGTTGGCAAGCAAGGCTCGCCTCTCATCCCATACACCCACCTGCTCTCTCGTCATGGGTAATCCAAGAGATCCAGAAGCTTCATCCAGCCACCCGAGCGAAGCATAATCCCACTCTAAAGAAAAGGTATCGGATGGACCTTTCTTTCGACTCTGCTCTCGAAGCTTCTTTCCATATGTCAAGGCCTCCTCCATATCGTCTTCGGAACGAGCTTGCGATTGTCGAATGAGGTGAACGAGCTGAAGGACAGCAGATCGATTCATCAATTCTGATTCGTGACACCAACGATCAATAAGCTCCAGAGGCATGGGACCGGATAGATCGAGGATCTGTCGAGATATCTGATGAACATGTCCTAATTGCGAATCGGAGGGAGGTGGCGAGTCGGCAGAGATCCAATCCCGCTTGATCATTTCTTGTCGAGTCGATTCTAGAGTGGCCGAGTACCCATGTTGGGTAAGGTAGTTGAGGACGAATGCCGCAGTAGTCTGTGCGACGGGTTCTCGGAGGACAGATGTAACCGGAAGGTCGGACTTTGGCTCTGGCGTTACATCCTCTTCTTTCTTGTCGGCTTGATCAAGTTCCATCCCATCCCTGTGCATCGGCTCAGTGTCCTCCAGATCCATACCCATCATTATATCATCCTCCAGTGTTTGTTTCACCCCCGTACTCCATGGTTCCAATCTCGGTACCTTGTCCACTATGACCTTGTTGACCTGTTCCGCAAACTTTGTTTTGATCGTCTCGACATAGGAATCGATATCGAATCGGAATGGTCCAGTGAAATTGATACACAGTTCCTCTCCTTTTGATCGCAAGCCAAAAGCGGGTCTTAAACCAGAATTAAGGTTCTTGAATCGATGCCCTATTTATCAGAGTGATTCTAGACGATGAGAAGGAGAAGGAGACATACCGATAAAAGCCCCATTCTTGGTAAAGAACGCTCTACCAGTTGTGAAATCAACTCCTACCCCAACTGTATCTCCACCTACCATCAGCTTCCCCCCTTCTTCGAAAAGAAAGAGAAACTCACTAGTCCACTTGGCTGCAAAATCTGACCCACTACCAGACTGCTCAAAACACATTCCATCATCTGAATGCCATCCAAATGTCCCCTTGTCCCATCCCACCAACCGATTCTGAGACCTCTTGCCAACTTTATAGCCCACACTCATGAACCCTTCTTCTCCCTCGCAAATACATTCAACTTCGTAGTAATATATTCCACATTCCACAGGAATTGGTTGGAGAGTAGCGATATTTGAAGCGTCCGCATCGGTTCCGGTAAGTTGGGGGTGATCGATGAACTTGATGAGGGGTCGACCTATGGTGGAATATGAGACTCGCAAGAACGTTTCGGCTGTTGATTCGAATTCCCGTGGGAGGCAAGCGAAAAAGTCTACTTGGTCGAGTGAGGTGTGATTGAAGTATGTTGGCCATTCTGTCTTGGGTTGTGAGAAAGATCTTAATTCGTCCTCTGCGACTTTTCTTCGTTTTCCATCTTTGATGGAGTCCGCCCTTTTCTGAATATCCTCTTCAACCCTCTCCCTCCGTCGACTAGTAACAAGTACGATATCCCCATTCACCCCGACGTTTGTAGGTTCCAATCCAGCGATATTGGGTACTTCCAGCGGCCTAACATCCCGGGTTTCAGTAGCACCATGAGCACGCGGTAAATGCCCTTCAAGCGGCCCTCTGATGGTATTTCCCCTTCGTCTATTATTCCCTCCTCTCCTTAATGGCGGTGGATCCTCTCCGAAAGCAGTCTCCCAAGCATCAATATCGATATCACCAGTAATGTTCGGATGAGCATAGAAAGGTCGGACTCGTCGGGTAGTAGCTGCAGTATCGGGTCCTACGGTAGTCCAGATTCCGAAATCTTCTTCATCTTCATCTTCAGGACCAGGACCAGGTCCACCGGGGGGATAAGCGAGCATTTCTGCATTATCTCGTATTCGACGAAGTGCGGCTGTTTCACCTGCGATTCGGCGAGTTCGATTGACGGCAGTGAGGAATCGTTCTGTTTCTTCCAGTCTGGCGCCAGGTTGGGGCCCGAGAGCGAGACCGGGGTCGTGAATAGTCTCGCGATCTGAACGACGTGCTTGACGACGTGCAGCCCTCTCTGTCATCCCTCCTCGAGCACGAGTCAGAGTATCATCAATCGTATCTATCTCCCTTCGAATGACTGGTCCTGGAACGAGTTCAATCCCTTCAAGACGCATTCGACGTAATTCTGCCTCCTCTTCGCTGACTCTGGTAGCCCGCTCGGCTGTACTCATGAAACGCCATTGTCTCCGATCGCGAGGGACTTCGGGATCTTCGTTTACATCGATGTCTTCAGGTCTTTGGTGGATGATTCGCGGAATACCACTTGAACGTGCTGCTGCAGGCGCATTTGTGATAATCCTCCTTCCCTCCCCATCTCTCTGGATTGTAGGGGGTAATCCAACATCAGCCCTCAGACGAGCAAGTCTTGCCCTGATTGTGGCAATAGCAACTTCGGTCGGGGGATCTGTAGCGGGTGCAGTAATCGGATTAGCCGGTTGATCCCCAGCTTGTGCATCTCGACTTGAGCCTCCTGAGGCAAGTTGACCTGGAACGCGTGGTCGTGTTCGAAGTGGTACCTCTGGTTCTACACCTCCAATGTTCCCTCCGTTTAAATGCCTAGTAGCAGCTTCCATCCCTTCATCCCATGTTCCTTCTAATGCTTGTGCCAATTCCACCACTGCAAGATTACGACGAGGCCCTCGATGAACAGCAGCGTCCCGGACGTGACCAGCATTCGCCAAGAAGCCGGTCATATACGCGTCCATGCCTTCTGCTCCAGTCGTTTCAGTAGGTCGATGTGTTGAAGCGGGGGATAAGACAGATCCAAGTATAGGCTCAGCATCGGATGAGATTCGACGGATTGGGCCGGATGGAGCAGGAGGAGCAGGAGGAGGCGAAGAGCGAAAATGTGAAGATGAAGAAGGGAACGTAGTGATTTCATCTAAGGAGTCCACTCGATCCACATCATCCGATGACCATCCTCCGTTTCCATTGGTATTTCCATTGGTGTTTGTGGTTGTAGATGGTCCTGCATTTGTAGCATGTCCTTCAGCGGCGGGAAGCGCTCGAGCTTCGTTGAGGGGTGAACGGGCTATACTAGCATATGTCGGTATTGGATCGCGTGTACGCGGTCTCAGACTCGATAAGAGGGTAGGAAAGGGGTCTAGGGGGTCTCGATCGGCTTCGGCGTCGGCGTCGTCGCGGGGGGAAGGCATTGTGGAATTTACTTCGAGTTGGATTCGGGGTTTTTGGGGGGCTAGTTGAGTGATTATAACGTTTTTTTAATGGCTTATTCGGAAAGGTCTCCTGATTGATGGTGGGCTTGACGTGTTCGTGGGTGTATATGAGACTGTGGTATCACTAAGTTGGAATACAAGACCGAGCACAAGATCAAAGGATACACCATACACCTTAAACAGTCAAATCAACTTTCCCACGGTATATGAATGAACGCGTCTGCTTATGTCTCGAGAGAGAGAGTGAGTGACAACCACTACTTTATACCTACACACATAGCTTCCTCAATAGCTTGATGTACATACCAAGTAGATGAGATAAGTGGCTCATTCGATGTCCCATAATCCACCTTATCATCCTTATCAACAACAAAATAATCAACAACCACAACAACCACAAGGGTATTATAACGATTACCAGTTTAATCACGATTTGAATTATCAGAATCCTCCTCCTCCACAACAAGGTCATCCCGATTACTCAGTGACTTATCCACACCAACAGGCACCTCCTCCGCATCAATATCCACATCAGCAGCAACACCCCCAGCTGGATTACGGAATACTTCATCAACCGTACCCTTACCCCCATCCTACCGGGTATCAAGCTGGTCCGCCCCCACCTCAACACCAGTATCAGCATCGACAACAATATCAAAACCATCAGGCCGGCTCAATCAATCCGCAGAATCTAGGAATTGGATCGCCTTTCCCACCAAGTCCCGTTCCTACGCCTTTACCTCCTCATTCCCAGCCCGTCCCCATCCATCAAGCTGGGCACATACCGACACCAGGCCCTTCCCAATCTACAAACCAGGATATCAAGCCGCCTATTACAGCCACTAGCCGCAAAATCAAATTAAAGCTCGCACCCAAGACCACAACCATGCCCCGCCGTTCATCAGACGACTATGAGCGCGCTCGCCCATCCCGGTCATCAAGGGCACAAAAAGTATCCTACGCGGACGATGCGGATGAAGAAGAATTCGATGATCCGATAGAAGAAGATGAAGATGATGAGGGAGATTATCAAGATCACGACGAAGTCATTCATAAATCCTCCCGAACTCGACGAGCACCACAGCGATACGCCGAAGACGATTTCGAGAATAAATTATTACATACCTCCCCCATCAAACCCAAGCGGAATGGGCGATCGTCAAGGTCACATGTAGATGAGGAATATGAAGCAGAAGTCATTCCTGCCAATACTGCTTCCAGGCGGAAAAGTTTCCCGCCAAGACCACCCGCTGCCGAATTACAAAATATGTTTGACGATGACGATAACGGTCCTCCTCCACCCGATACCCAAGAGACCGCGACCGACGCTACTCCCCGAAAAGCTACCCGGGGGAAATCAAGACAATCCTCAGAAGGGTCTTTTGAACCTGACCAATCCGATGCGCAAAGTCAAACGGGCCAGAGTGAAAGTGATGATCCAATAGCTGGTTTTATTCAGGACGATAATTCAGAAGAAGACGGCTTAGAATCAGATTACGGTCATCCAAGGCAAAGACAACGACAACGACAAGCTCCTCGTCGATCGAAACCACGGCCTGCAAAACGGTCAACTCGATCATCTGCCCGAGCACGTAATAGGAGGGATGAGGAAGAGGAAGATGATGATGATATTCCGTTTCAGAAACGGTTGCGAGAACGGAAATCTGCTGTTAATTATGCTTTACCTCCTGCGGATCTGAGTGCCGAGATATTGCAGGATGCTATTGCCACTGCCTCCAGGCCTGGTGGAAGTGGTAGGGCCGGAGTGGGTAGGGCGAATGGAGTAAGGTTCAGTGGAGCTGCTGGAAAAGCTTTACCCTGGTCTGCTAGGGGTAGGGATTTGGCTCAGGCAATGGGTGATCCTGATACCAGTGACTCGGTACGTTTCCCCAATTTCACAATATATGAGCTGATAGATAGGACGCACCACTAAAAGGCGCCGGATCAGGGCCCGTAGCAGCTGGCGGAGCAGGACGAGGAGGAGGTGGAGGACCTTCAACGGACGTAGCGAACTTTGGCAGGATCAACCCCAAGTCAGGTAAGTCACATGCAAGTAGAAATAGAAGAGAGCTGATGGATAGCAACAGCAGATGCAGACCCCCTAGGAGTAGATATGAATGTCACTTTCGATAATGTTGGTGGTTTAGATAACCGTAAGCAACACCCACCCTCTCGTCAAAGTACAAGGGCTGACGGGTAGATATCAATCAATTGAAAGAAATGGTTGCTCTACCTCTTCTTTATCCGGAACTGTTCCAACAATTTGGGATCACACCGCCTAGGGGTGTTTTATTCCACGGTCCACCTGGTACAGGTATGTCCCCTTGTCTCCTTGTCCCCCGGGCCCTGTCACTCTCCATCCTCACCCTCACCCCCTACCCTAATTTTCCATCCTCACCCTCACCCCCTACCCTAATTCTCCACCCTCACTCTCGACCGCCCTACCGGTCGGAGTACTGATGATAGGTAAAACCCTCCTCGCGCGAGCACTGGCCGCAAGCTGCAGTACAGGAAATACAAAGATCGCATTCTTTATGCGTAAAGGTGCGGATGTATTATCCAAATGGGTTGGAGAGGCAGAGAGACAATTGAGGATGTTGTTTGATGAAGCAAGGGCTGCTCAGCCTAGTATCATTTTCTTTGATGAGATTGATGGTGAGTCAAGTTCTACTTTCTACCTCTTCAAGAGGTGGATGAGAGCAACGAGCGAGAATAAAGGAGAAAGAGAAACAAGAAAAGCTAACAACAGGCCTCGCCCCTGTTCGAAGTTCAAAACAAGATCAAATCCACGCTTCCCTCGTCTCAACCCTCCTAGCCCTAATGGACGGAATGGACGGCCGTGGTCAAGTAATAGTGATCGGAGCAACAAATAGGCCCGACGCCGTTGATCCTGCTTTAAGAAGACCTGGGCGATTCGATAGAGAATTCTACTTCCCTTTACCTAATAAGGAAGCTAGGAAGAAAATTATTGGGATTAATACTAGGAAATGGAGTCCTCCGTTGGCTGAGCCGGTGCTTGATCAATTGGCTGGGATGACTAAGGGGTATGGGGGAGCTGATTTACGTGTAAGTCCGAGTCGAGTCTTGAGCCGAAGGCGAGTGGACGAGACGCAAGGGCGACCTGCTGGGCGGAATGTAGAGGTCAAGAGGAGACATAGAGAATGAGAAGATGAGGGAAAGAGAAGAAAAGCGACAATAGGGCGACGAGCTAATGCATAGGCACTCTGTACGGAAGCTGCTCTTAATGCTATCCAGAGGAGGTATCCACAGATCTACAAGACTTCTGATCGACTACTTCTCAAGCCAGAATCGATTCAAGTTCAAGCCAAAGACTTCCTACTATCCGTTCAAAGTAAGCTGTCACCTGCCTTAAACGTTGACAAAAGCTGATAATCAGAAATCGTGCCATCCTCCGCTCGATCTACTTCTTCAGCTGCTGCCCCCATCCCCCCTCACCTGATGCCACTGCTAGAGGGCTCACTTGAGAGATTGAAGAAGCTCGTTAATAACGCTCTGCCTTCCAAACGAAATGTATCCGCCCTCGAGGAAGCTGAGTATGAAGAGGAAGAGGGAGATTCATTTGCAAAACATTCCATGTTACAATGTACGTTCCCCCTCCCTTTCTATATATATTGACGCCCTTTTTATAAATATTGACAAGTAGCGCTGGACAAGTTGCGAACTTATCGACCTCGTATTCTTATCCATGGCCCCCAAGGGATGGGCCAAGCATGGTTAGGTCCCGCCATACTGCATCATCTAGAAGGATTCCACGTCCAATCCCTCGATTTGGGAACTTTAATGGGTGATTCGTCCCGAACTGTTGAAGCTGGCCTAGTTCAGTTATTCGTCGAGGCAAAAAGACATCAACCCAGTGTCATCTTTGTTCCGTCGTTAATTCAGTGGTCAGCGGCTATTTCCGATACTGCTCGATCCACCTTGAAAGCGTTACTTGATGGTGTACCCTCCAGTGATCCGATCTTGACACTGGCGCTAGCAGATGGGGAACTGAGGGATTTACCGAGGGATGTAAGGGGTTGGTTCGGGTTAGGGAGGGATAATCGTCTAACACTCGAGGGTCCATCTACCGTATGTTTCCTCGCTCAACATCCAAATTGTGATAAAACGACAGGAGCTGATGTATAGGACGAACGAAGTACCTATTTCTCCGAAATCATGACACTCCTATCAAGACCGCCCACAGAATTCCCAGACGCTTTACCTAGAGTGAAAAGGGTACTAGAAATCTTACCACCCGCACCACCCCTCCCACCTCGTCAACAGACTGAAGCGGAATTAGCTAAAGAGGCCGAGAAGGATGTACAGGCTAGGGAAATGATGATTATTAGTTTTACGGGACTTGTTCAGGATTTCATGAGGAAGTTTAGGAAGGTTACTGCTACTGTTCGGGTATGTTCACTCTTTGCTTTTAGACTCCACTTTCTCTTTCTTCTTGCCTCCGCACTTTCTATCTCTTTCTTCCTACCTCACTTTCTTCGTATTTGATCAGGTGTCGACATGAAGGATGAGCTGATTAGGTAGGAAGAAGCTATGGAGTTGAGTGCGGAATTGAGGGAAGTTGCACTTGAAGCTCAGGCTCTCGCTGGAGAGACCACGGTCAATGGCCACGCCAACGGAGACGGGGAGATTCAGGCTGAAGACCCCGCTGGAGGGGCAGATCCAGTAGCATCCGGAAGTACCCTCCCCGCTCTTACCGAGACTCTATCATCTATCAACCCAACCATCCTCCCAAATACAATCCCGAACTCGACCGCCACGTCCATCATCGCCGACCCCACCTCAACAACTCCAACAACATGGCAAGCCCATAATCTCGATATCGACCTAATATCCCTCAAACTCTCGAAACACAAGTACCTAACTCCCTCGGGTTTCCTAGCTGATATTGCCAAAATCGAGGAAAATGCCGAAAAATTAATGGATCCGGATAGGATTACGAAAATTGGTGAAATGGGTGCTCATGCTAGGATGCATGTACTTAATTTCGATCCAGCCTGGGAACCGCGGTTTGAAGCTTATGCCGAGAGGGTACGGAGGAGGAAAGCAAAGAGGGCTGAAGAGAGGGAGAAGAAGGCTGCCGCTTTAGCGGGAGGGGATGTTGTTGTAGAAGGAGGGGATGCGACTGTGGTAGAAGGAGGAGAGGGACATCAGGAGACGGAGGGCAGCTTGAAGCGTGCTCGAGAAGATGGGGATGGGCTTGATGGGGAGGAGAGGGGTGATAAACGCCAAAAAGAGGATATCGTCATGGACGAACCTACTCCAGCGACCATCGAACCAATACCATCAGAGGAACTCACCGTCCCGCCCCCACACCCAACATACCCACCATTCATCCTACCCCAATCATCCCTCTCCAACTTACAATCAACTCTCACCCACGCCACCTCTTCATTCAATATCGAGCAACTCGAGCAATTAAGAGCGAGTTGTTTCGATACAATCTGGAAATATCGGGCTGAATGGGATCGGACGGGGTGTTTGGTAGAGGTTGGAAAGGTTGTTGATGCGTTTGTGGGGGAGGTTGCTGATTTGAATAAAGAGGAGGATGAGGGGGATTATGGTGTTTAATCAGTCTTGGGATTAGGTCTGCTGTTCTATGTATCCATATCAGTATCTCATCGATCACGTTCATCGAGGAGCATCCTTATCATATGGAGACTGAAGTGAGATCAGCGATCTGCCTGGTGATCTAGCGGTGTGACCTTTGTTTGCTATTTCATCTGCTGCATATTGCGTGTAAACTGATCTTAAATACCTAGTCCTTCTTATCCTTGGAAGCCCACTCTGGGGCCTCATCCTTTCCAGCATCCTCCAACTCGTCTCCCTCTTCCTTGGTCTTGTGGACGGTAGTCTCGGCGTGCTCAGCGGGAGCGTAAACAGTGAACAAGCAAAGGGGGGTAGGGCCAGTGTTGATGACTGTTCATGAGCTTTGAGTCGAAAGAAGAGAGGAGAGGAGACGTACAGTTGTGCTTGGTTCCCTGAGGAACGATGACCAAATCTCCAGCCTTGACCTCCTTCTCTTCCCCACCTACAATAGCCTTACAAACACCACTAGTAAAGATCAAGTGCTGGTCGACGGTATGTACTTCCTCCCCGATATCCCCTCCGACAGGAACAGTCATGACGACAAGTTGAGAACTCTCGCCTGTCCAAAGTACATTCCTGAATTCAGAGTATTGGGATGGGATAGAGTTGATAGCTTGGAGATGGTGCATTTTCTTGGGTGGGGCTGGCATCTTGGTTGGTCTGGGTGGTGCGAATGAGGTAGATGTAGTTGAAAGTGATCGGAGGAGGGAAGTACGTGTTAGATTGCGGATCGGACGGATAGTAGCGAGAGACATACTGTTGTATTATGTTGTGGTTGTTGAGAGATAGATGGTATATATGTATGAGAGATCAGAGATCGGTTATCGAGTGGGGGATCAATAGATTAACCTTTGGCGATATGACGTCAGATGTCGATCTCAGCCGTGCAACTGTAAATCTGGACACCGAACAGACGCAATCACTGGAATGATACGATACATGCTATGTGGAATTGGAAATGATGAAATGACTATTCACAGGTAATTGCTATGCTATGATGAATGCGATACGAGACAAGAATGAAATTACGACATCGACTCATCTTTGACCTCTGGCTTCACTTGCGATTCGGCTTCGACAGGCAGGGCAGTGGGCAGAGCACCGAGATCAGGCTTGATCTCCACCTGACTCTGCACTGGTGCCGCCGTAAGTCCTGCCGCGGGTGCGATGGATTGTTGAGCGGGTTCCTCCATCTTAACGTCTCCCTTCTTTTCCTCCTGACTCTGAGCGACTTCCTCATCGACCTTGGGTTTCTTCGCTGGTTGCTCAGTCGTAGAAGTTGGTTCTTTGCGTTTTGCTTTGGGTCGAGGTTTGGCTTTAGGTTTCACCTGAGGAGCAGGTGATGATTCGTTAAGCTACTCATCAGTGTTCTCCTCTTTCCCTATTTGTGGATGAGCATACCATTTTCCGATGTATCTCTTGAAGTCTCGTATGATTTACACCTTCTCTAGGCCAGAAATACGATGCGAATCTATCCCATCAGCACACTTATAAGAGATATTGGGGGACATACACCCAACAATGTTTCCGCCATTTACTACCGTCCTTCGTTTGCGCCTGTCTAGCAGCGGAAATCTCATCAATCTGAGTTCCGATACCCGATAGGCAGTCTTTGAGGGTCGAGATCTTGGCTTCTCTTGATAAAGTCGCCGTACCGGATTTGAGCTTTTTCTACCATATCAGCGACTTTCCGCTTCTCGATGAGAGACTTACGAGGTGTTTCTTGACTGGACGCATAAGTTCCTTGACAGCGTCCTCATCCATCGATTCACTATTCATCAGCACCACTTTTCGATATAGGACTTACTGATCGGAACCCTCTGAATCCGTATACTCCGGGGTCTTCTTTCTCTTCCCCTTACCAGCCTTCGCCGCAGTACTAGCCACAGAAGGACTGATCCTAGCTTTGCTAGTTGAAGGAACAGCTGAATGCGATTCAAATCCAAATCCTTCCCTAGGTGGCATTTTGGCAATCGCCTCGTTTTGTTCTAAAAGAGCTCGGCGGTTCTCTTCGTATTCCCTTATCAAGCCGCACAAGTAGTCGCCTCGACGGACCAAGTGGATCGGACCTGGGATATTGGCTTTAGCCCCTGGTTCGGCCTTTGAAGATTTAGGATCTTCAAGGAAAATCTTGTCGCCGAGATGGAGAGTTGGATCCTGCTTATCAGCCCCGATCAAACGGGATAGTGGGACGTACATCATGGATCGCTTCCCAGCTTCCGAACCCATGTCTCCAGATCCCAATCAACAAATGAGTATCCTCCTTGATTCCCCATTCCACAGTCCAATTGGAAGTAGATTTCAAATTATCTATAGGTACCTCGTACCCTTTCAGATCCCCAATCCGCTTGAAATGTTCCACGAGCGCTTTGAGCTCGTAATATCTAGCAATGACAGTTTCGGCGTTGATAGCGGTGACGGTCAAGTAGGTGAACAAGATAGCTTTTTGACGTAAAGAGGAACTGATGGGTTCACCGCGATCTTGTAGGTCTCGGATATTGGCCTTGTGGGCATTGACGGCATCTTCGGCTTGAGTGATGATGTCCTCGCAGGTCTGAATGATGACTACTCGATTCTTGTTCTCCAGCTTCGCCTCTTTTACCTGAATGTCAGCACATCTCAGACATAGGGACATACGATTTGATCATATCGAGCTCGTATATCACCCCATTTCTGTATACCTCGGATCAAGACTCTCAAATCCCGTTCTGAAATCAGCCCCATTATCCTCGAATCTCAGATAGACTAACCTTTAAGATCCAGCGCTTTTTGAGCATTCGACTTCCTAGGTGCAACAGCCCCACCACCCTTTTTCTTCTTCTCCCCACCCTTAGGAGACCCAACTTTACTACTCCCAGCATCATCATGATCCATATCTTCATACATCCCTGGTGCCCTAGCTGCCGCTCGCCTTCGATTGGCAGAAGCGACTTCCTCGGCTTGTAACGCCCTACTTTCCTCTTCATCCAATTTGACTCGTTCTTCAACAGGGATAATATCGTCCCATGCTAAATCGTCGTCCATGTCATTCTTGACATCTTGGATATCGGCGAATTGGGATAAGAATTGAGCGCCGCCGAGAGAGGTGGTACCAGGTTGAGCAGCGGCGTCTGTATCGAATTCGTCCGCTTTGGTTAGGATATCATCGAGGTTCATTTCATCGAGTTTCTTGTTTTGGGCAGAATCGTCGGTCTTGTACATGTTTTGAGCACCAAATTTGAGCATGGCGGCAAGCTCGTCTTTGGAAAATTCACTGCCTTTCTCCTTGGGTGTGGCTGAACCGTTGATATGAGCTCCGGTCGTGTCCATCTGATTGATGACTGCTAGTCAGAGTCATTCTTCTTTAGACTTCTGGACCTACTAGCATATTCAAGAATCATCTTTCTCCTAGCCTTCTCCAGAATATCCTCCTCGATAGTACCCTTAGTGACGAACCGATAAATACTGACATGTCTCTGCTGACCGATCCTATGAGCTCGAGCCATAGCCTGAAGATCATTCTGGGGATTGTAATCCGACTATCTATCAGCGCTATACATGTATGGGGGACATACATCAAAGATGATAACAGTATCAGCAGTCTCCAAATTGATACCCAATCCACCAGCCCTGGTCGAAAGGAGGAATGCGAAATCAGGTGAATCGGGAGCATTGAAATGTTGAATACTCTTTTTCCGAGCTTCAGAGGGAACTGTACCGTCTAATCGCTGAAAGACGTATCCCCTAGCGAGCATGTAATCGGAGATGATATCGAGTAATCTGACCATTTGGGAGAAGATCAAAACTCGGTGTCCGTCCGCTTTGAGCCTGCTGAGTAGTTTATCGAGAAGGACCATTTTACCGGATGTCATGACTAGTCCTCGGAGAATCTCGTGGATGGGTTTGGATCGGTCTTCGGCTCCGTCAAATAAGTATGGGTGGTTGCTGCTCATCAGCTTCGAATCAAGAGACAACACTGGCCAGCTTACGAGGCCTTCTTGAGTTCCATGGCGATGTTCATCAAGCTGACCTGCTGCGTTCCGCCTTTACTCAAAGCCGCGAAGTTCTATAAATCAGCTCCTGTATCTACTGGCCCAATTCATACCTTTGTCAAAATATCTACGTAGTCAGCAGTGATCAATCACAGAGAAGAACAGACTCACTCTTGTAGTAATGCGTTTGCATAGAAGACATTTCAACCCTCAAGATCTTCTCCGACTTCGAAGGCATCTCCTTGACCACATCCTTCTTGAGTCGACGCAGCATGAGCGTCCCTAGGTTCTCATGTAGATCTTTGATCTTTGCTTCTTGATCGACGTCATTCAAGTCAAAGTCGTTGGCCAATTGGACTGTTTGTCAGCTAAGCCGTTTAGCAGTTGGGCGGACGTACACTTTTCGGGCATGAGGAAGTGCATCAAGGCGAGTAATTCTGATCATCAGCTTCAGTATCCTCCGGAATCTAATTGCGTACCCTTGACGTTATTCTGGAGAGGTGTTCCAGTGATCAACAACCTGGAAGCGGTATGGAAACTCTGCAGAGCTTCATACAACTGCGATTCGCTATTCTTCAACCGATGAGCCTGCTGTCAGCTCCCCTTTTCTCCTCCTTCGTTCAAGCGATTCACCTCATCAACAGCGAGAGACTGCCATTTGATCTGCCCCAAATCCTGCCTATCCTTCAAGATAAACTCGTAGGTAGTCAATAAGACATTAAATCTCAAATTCTTCAATGGTCCAAATTCGAATTCTCGGATGACTTCTCGTGACTTGGCGGATCCCATGTAACAGATTACGTTGAGGTCGGGAGCCCATTTCGCGAATTGCATTTGCCATGCTCCCATTGTTGATAGTGGGACTACGACCAGGAACGGTCCATATTGCTGTTGGGCGTGGAACAGCCAGGAGAGGAATGCTACCGATTGGACAGTCTTTCCCAAACCCATCTGATCATCAGCTCCTTCATCTCATCTGAAACGGTTTGACCGACCTCATCTGCGAGTACACCATTCTCGCCTTTAGACCAGATGTAGGATAACCAGTTCAACCCGACCAACTGGAATGGCTTGAGTTCACCTCCAACCTTGATGTAATCTGGATCATCTTTACAAGGGGAGTATGCAGGTCGATTGTTGATACCATAAGGAACCGATCGAGCGGGGACTGTATTCCTGGCTTGACGTTCATGAAAGGCGTCAATGGCTTCCTGCGCTCCCTGGCGAATCTCTTCATATGTTTCCCATGTACATTCGTTGTATTGCAGATCTGTTGTCAGCCTCCATCCAAATGATTGAGGAATTGGCTGACTGGTCCATTTGCAAAAGAAGAGTGTTGTTAGGTTGCCTTCCTCATTCCTCTCTTCCTTCTCATTCAAGATCCTCTCGACAACTTTATATGATTCGTGAGCTTCCTTGATCCGTTCCTTGTCGATCTGGTACTGCTCCACTTCCTCGCGAGTCGGCTTGTACTCTGGGTCTTTACCCTGGAATCGCTGGTCGACGGCCCAGACTTTGGTGATGTAGTTCTCGACTCGCTTGAACCCTTTGTAGTTCTTCAAGAATGAGTAGAGCTCGTCGGTATTATGCATGTGCGAGTATCCTTTCCATTTGATATGGAAGCGCTGGTCCGTCAGCTCAATCCCAGAAACGAGAGTGGACGTACCAAGTTCTCCTGAGGGATATCTTCCGGGTCGGCTAGACGTTCCTCATCCCTCGAGTGACTGAGAACTTGGTCAATCTCATCCGCAACTCCGCCGAATGCAGCTATCTCCTGAGCTTGATAGAGCTTCTCCTCTTCCTCCGCACTTTCGAGTCCATAGTCCACCTCAGCTTCATCGTAGGTGACAACCTTTTTGGCTGCTCCGCGTCGCCAAGCTGCATCTTGATCGGCCAAACCGGATTCGGGAGTAGCTTGAGCAGAGTTTCGAGCAGACTTCTTCTTCTTGTGAGACTTGGCTCCGTAGTCGTCGTCCGAGGAGTCTGAGCGGTCTTTTCGAGTAGGGAATGCAGCTAGAGCTGAGACATAAGCTTGGCGTGTTTTTAGGCAGAAGAAGGAGCTTACGCTTCTTTGGCTTAGATGACCCGCTCCTCGCCTCCTTGGGAACCTTGACTTTCGCAAGCTTCTTCTTCTTCTTCCTCTCGCCGAACGAAGGGTCGTCGTCCTCCTCATCTCCTTCGTCGTCCATAGGGTCATCATCATCGTCATAATCCCCTTCATCCTCATAGTCTGCTTCATCTATCTCATCCTCTCCGCCCGAGAACTCTTCGTCCTCTACTTCTGAAGCGAATGAGCCCCTTGATATTGGTGCAGAGCGCTATACATCAGCTGAATGCAGAATCGTCCGAAAGTGACTTACCATAGGAACGTCTGATATTTCGTCCTCTCCTTCTGCGTCACTTTGATTTGCCGAAGCCGGGGGGCCAGTCGTGAGGCCGTCATCAGAGTCGGGTCGGGCAGTAGGTTGGGGAGCAGTCAGGTGGTTGTGGGGAGCTTGATATCCTTGATATCCTGCGGGTACAGCCTAGGAATTAGTATCGTGAAATTGTTTAATCTGTAGGGTGTAGGGTGACTGACCTGCGCGTACGAGCTTCCTCCATGGCCGTTCATCCCTCCATTCATCTTTTTGTAGATAGTCCCGCCGATGTCAAAGTCCCAGGAATCGTAGAAGACAGGGAAGTGAGTCCAGCAGATGAAGCGCTTAGTACCTGATCAAGGCTAATGCCGTCCGCAGTAGCGAAATATGTCAATTGGAGGTCGATAATGTATCGCTACCAGTCGATGTGTTGAATGAGGAGGGATCTCGCCGCGTTGATCGTTTCCGAGGTGTCGCTGGATATGCCTAGGTTCCCTTTGTCGTCCCGTCCGAGTCCCCACTACCAGCTAGCTAGGGGCTATAATTATGCGCTAGATGCCTGCAAGTGGTTGAAGAATGTCGAATGTCACGAAGAGTGTCTGTAGATGGCACGAGTACGGTGTGATTCAACACAATAGGCGTCGTCGTCGTTGTCTCAACCTTCAGTTTGTTCCCTTCTTTGTCCCTTGGCTGTTCCTCTCTTTCCCTTCTCCTTCAACGCTTCTACACGCGCTCACTGTCAATTTCGCTCCCGTCGTCATCCGAACAACGGCCTCCACCGACCGACGTTTACCCGGTTACACTCGACCCGCAACCGACTATGCGGTGAAGTCTGAGAGTACAGGTGCATAGGTCGTTTCAATGCATGCATATGGTCTCAATCGCATGCACAGACAGGTGAAGGTGAATTTTGTGCTTCACCCAAACCCAGAATATCATAGCCGAGATTGCGACGCACAATATCTCGGCATGCCAAGCCCTAGAAACCCGTTCAAGACCGACGACGAAGGTCCTTTGAGATTCAACAAAAACACACTTCGCTTCTGCTCACTCCATCATCGTCATTGTGCTCAAGAATCTACACTGCTGCTGTCTATGATGTCTTTGTAGTCTTGCATAGAGAAGACGTCCTCGAGATTAGGTGACTAGAAACCATGGCTACCATATTCTCGGTACCGGCGAGATTCATCGCTACTGCCCACACTGGAATCGCAATTGCAGCGTTTACGATAGCTCTACTAGCAGGATGGATGGGAGGGAACTGGAAAGAGCTCTGTAAGAACAGTGTTGCCCGTGAGTAAAACTGATAAGGATTATGCATAGGCTATCTGCTGACCAAATGCTCCACCTCGTCATCAATCTAAATTTCCGACTATATTCAATTCTCATTTGACCAATTCCACCAAATAGGCTGGCCCGTTGAATGGTTCCCATCTGTATCGGCAGTGTGAGTCGGTCTCCAGGTGTGCTGGGCACTCGCTGATAATGTAGCGCCGGAGATCATGCTCTATCGCGAGCACCATTCCACATCCTCATTGCGCTATGTGCCGGACCTCGATTCTTGGTCCTCATCCTACAATGGCTAGCACACCGTCATACCGCTGTCACACGACCAGCCGGATCTGGAGATTACTCGTCCTCCGCCGATACTACTGCAACCACGACTCGATCAAAGGCAACACGGAGGAAACCTGAGGAGGTGGTCGACGATGTTACAGAAACAATACGGACAACGGTGGAAGGTGGACATACTCCCCCACCGCCACCTTTGGCGGATATAGAGCTTATAGTGGGAGTAATTAGGACTTTCTGCTGGTGGGTGCTTTTACTCGAGCTCCGTATGTAGCTGAACAGATAGTGGAGGATGGATGTTTGTCACCTCAAGGGATAATCATGGTGAGCGTTACCCTGTCTTCACTTAGTTCGAGCTGACACTCCAGATCTACATGACATGTTCATGATCATTTACCTACTTCTGAATCTCCCATGGATGTATCTATCCAGTATCAACGCTTCTACAAGCCAAGCTCGTCGGAGAAGGTGAGTCGCTACACTAAGCCCAACTGATGTAGCAGATGGCTTTCATTCGGCGGGTTTCTGCTCATGATTCCACCCCTTATCTGGCTATTTTACCGTCATGCGGTCATGAAGATACCCGGAGGTGAGCCCATGTCGAGGAATTGGCTGATGATCAGCATACACATATTATGCCTTCTTTGAATGGTCTCTGGTAGTGTGGGACATCACGTTCGATTCCTTCGCCATCTTGGACTTTCAGCATCTACAAGTAAGATTGTCTACAACACTCACATTACTTGAGCTGATCTTATAGATCACTGTGGTCGACACTTCACGAACAACAAATGATAAGGAAATGCGGTGGGTCTAGCCACTCTCATCGGTGATTATAGCTGACCCAGGCTTTCTGTTTATGCTACTTTGCGGCATCACTATACAGATCTGCTACATTTTTCCTCGAACCATCGAAGCAAAGTCCAGCGACCATCAAAGAAGTATTACATGACTGGACATCGAAGGGTCAGAACCAAGCATCTCCGACATACAGAGCATTCCTGGCATGGCTGAGCGATGTGTATCTAGGTGAGTCACATGTGCTGTCCCCAGCTGATAGTAGCCGTCTGTTTCTGGTCAACATTCACCGCTCTTTCGGTTCAGCTTTTCTACTGGTCTGTCTGGAAGCTTGGTAAGTCTACCGCACAAGATGAAAGCTAATCGATAGCACTTGCTGGATCAGAGCTAGCACTCGTTGCCAACCTGTCAGCTTACACACTATCAACTCCATGGGTCCTTCACTTCGTCACATCCAAACGTGGACTATTTTGGAATCGAGTAGCAATGGTCGTAGGTGGAATGGCTTCGTGGATCCTCCCAAATCCCTTCAGCCGATTGTTGGCCGTTTCAATCGGTACTTGGTGTGGCTGGCTTGCATTGTTTGGGAACTGGGCGAGGTTGAAAGGGAGTCAAGAGATGATTGCAGAGGGACAAGGTGAGTACGATATTCGCACCTATTCTTATGCTGAGTACAGTCTTTGGTCTCGGCCTGGCTATTACCATGCTCCTCAAACACCTCAATTACTCAACGAACCCATTTTGGTGTACCGTCGATTCTGCCTCGGGCGGATGGAACAAGACCGGCCTCGCACTAGCTGCTCTAGCTTTACTAGAGTACTACCACCGGCCAACCGACCTCTTCCCCGCTCCACCACTCCCAGCAGGCGGCGTCGAGAAGTCAACGGTCCAAGCTACCGATAAAGCAAAGCCATACGGTCGTCTAGCGATCATTATCGGTCTTGGGTCATTCATCCATCTCATTCAAACATTCCTCAGCGATAGTGGTACGATGATAGCCTGGACTTGGACCGGATATCCAATCAAAGGTCCAACTCTACATCCTTTCGCTGGCGTAGTCATCGCCTCAGTATGTCTCGGTCTGAACCTTGGGAAACTGGCGGAAACTCGATCATGGGGACTAGTCGGCGTTATCGGTACTACGACATTGTATCTCTTCCCCGACTGGCTCGGGTTCGCAGGAGGAATCGCTCTTACGATATACCTCACTGCGTTGATGCCGTCCTATTTCCGTATCGCTTCGGTCGGTTCACCCTCGACGATTTGGGGCCATGCTTTACTTGTCAATTGCTTGATCGACGTTATCTCGGTCGTCACAGCTGCATATGCCTTCGTCCCGCTGGGATGGCTTGTACGAGAGAGAACCGATCTTGTTCTCATTTTCACCATTTCAATGATGGAGATTGGCCGATGGTACGGATCTTCCCTTGACTTCCCATCAACCCAACAATTAGCTACTCGAAGTAGAACTCGTATATCTCGAACCAAACGGTGGACGGTACTATCAACTCTCTTCCTGGGGGTGATCTCGCTCGCGGTATCGTATAACAAGATACCGACAACCACGCCTGAGCTGTATCATCCTGATCACCGTTTGTTCACCGCTGGTATCTGGACTGTCCATTTCGGGATCGATGAACTTGGCCACGATAGTCAATGGCGAATGCTAGAGTTGATCAGGGACATGAAAGTCGATGTCCTCGGTATGCTCGAGACCGATCTACATCGGTTCGTATACGGTAATAGGGATCTGACGAGAGCAATATCAGAAGAGCTCGGATACTATGTCGACCTTGGTCCAGGACCCAATAAACATACATGGGGAGCTGCTCTTATTTCGAAATTCCCAATCCTCAATTCCACCCATCACCTCCTCCCTTCGCCTCAAGGCGAGCTAGCACCAGCTATACACGCCACACTCGATATTCACGGTGAATATGTAAATGTCTTTGTATCGCATAATGGTCAACATGAAGATGCTTTAGATCGGGAGTTGCAAACTACCGAAATCGCCAGAATACTCAGGGAAACAGAAGAACAACCGACCGTCTTCCTTGGGTATCTGGTGACGAAACCACATGCAAAACGACCTTGGCCTTATCAGATCTTGATGGAAGATGGGAAAATGAATGATATTGAAATAGCGGACAAATGGAGGTGGTGCGAGTACATGGCTTTTAGGGGATTATGGAGGGTCTCATACGCCAGGGTACATGAGAGTGATATTAGTGATACCGAGATGCAGGTAAGTCTCTAGTAACCCTTCGAGGTCGATGCTGATTCATAGGTTGGGAAGTTCTTGCTACCACGACCGGGATATCCGGTAGATTACAAATCCGAGAAAGAGATGTATTGGCATATAGGAGAAAAGGATGTGAGTTCATCATCTCGTGCTATGGGTCGAGCTCATGACAGATCCCGGAACCATGGCGAATGCCGCCTCAATTTTGGGACCAAGGTGTTAGGTGAGACAGGCTCATCATTGTACGGAGCCAGCTGACAAAGCAGAGGACATAGATACGTGAAATGGGTTGGGCCGCTGTATTACCTCCCACCAACGCATAGTGGGGTTCAAAAGTATGGTTGGGCGTGGAATGCTGAATATACAACATGATGCGGCATGTAACAAAGTGTCTACCGGTGAGCCGCCCTCAGCTCTTGCCCATGAAGGGGGCTTGGGTGTTGCCCTGACAATCTGCAGGCCTCCGTTCTCTGACCTCACCCTGGCTCCAAGCGAACCTTTGATCACCAGTGTTTCACCGATCTTGGTGCACAACGGATGTCCCTTGACATTCGAAGCGCTCAAAGGATCATTAAATATCATCATAGCCTGCTACTACGAAAATGACCGAAATCGACCCCGTCGAGTCTGCTAGTACTATCACACTTGTTATCCTTCTACATCGAATTCTGATCTCTGGTGTATTGATGAAAATGTCTAGCAGGAACTCAAACCCGAACACCCAAACATCATTGTCCGGCAATGAGCTGCCTCCATGGGAGAATCTACGCCCTTGCAAAAACAAGAACGAGGTTTACACCACACTTCGTGTGAGCCGTACATGGAGTCACTCGGCCTTGTAAGCTGACAGCGTAGCTTTCCACCACCGCAACGAAGTATCCGACCAGTGGGGATGACAGAGCTGGAACAGGAGCCGGAACGGTCGAGCAATATTTTATCTCCCCATTCCCTACCGACCTGCCGAAGAAAGCGTCCAGCACCAAATATGCTGGGAAAGTCGGCTTTACGTCCCCGTCAGGGCCTTATGTCGTCCGGATGGCCCACGACTACATGCTCCGACTCGAAGAGCTCGATCCGTGAGTTATGCGTTCTGACAGTCAACATTGGTCGTACTAAGTGACAGCGACGCCACATATTACCCAACCATCGAACCAGGTCCCTCCCTGGGGAATTCGTACAAGCTCAATGCTGCATGCTCTCAGATTGCTACGCAGCTGCGTTCGAGGACGGCGACTCAAATATCATCCCTGTTCTCAGGAGCACCGAGTGTGGTGGCTAATGTGAGCTTGTACGATAAAGACCGTAACTTGGTACTTGCGTTCGCTCTACAGACGACACGGGAAAAGCAGGTACGTGGTCCGGCTGGGGCCACATGCAAGCTGACCTCAACAGTACCTCCCACCGGCTCAGATGGATGCGGGGTCCGCTGTCAGGGCAGTAGACGGAGGGTCTACAGGAACATGCGAGAGCGCGGATGCAGACCAGGTCACTGGCGATGGGTACCCCCACTAACTTCGAGACAGAGAGTCGTTTAGATAAGCGAGTAGGTACTGCTGACTAAGGTCGCCTACACTGAAGCACTATGTGATGAGCGCGTTGAAGGCTCTGAGATCGTAAGGGAACAGATTAGGATCTCGGGAAGCAGGTCCTGTTGTGGATTCCTGAAAAAAATAGAAGGGCGTATGTAGCTGCGAGATACTCATGAATATGTGCTGGAGCATCTATCCGGAGTGGATAGCCAAGACCCACAGACGAGCAGAATACCATAGAGGGGTGAAGGCCCCAAAATTGCAAAATGGCAAGCATACGCCGTCCCAGGCTGCCTCCTGGCTGGCCAACGTGGACAGGGGTACCATCAGCTTCATGCATCGCAAATACCGTCGCAAGGCAGACATCAAGGCTTGGCCAATCAGCAGACATACTTGCTGGCTTCCAAATGGAAAGCCATTGACAACTGCTTTCTTTGCAAGTATTGTGAATTATAACCAAGTAAGCATGATTCTTTAGGAATCTGTTCTTATCATCAGGAGAGGAGCTCACCGGTCGCAGATGGACCCGGAAAAGACTCAGGTGTATCAGCTTGATTCAATGCCTGCTCTTCAGTCCCCAAGCGCCAATTGTGGCCTGGAGACAGTTCCTGAAGTGCATGGATATTCAGAGATCACCTTGAGCAATGACCTACCTGTCGCTGATCCAGGGGTCATACTCGATTCTGAGAGCGAGGTCAGTGACAAATTAGGCGTAAGTCACGAGCTCATGGTGGCAGTCAAGTATTCTGCCCTTTCCAGATGTAGGTCTACCGCCCAAAGATTGGGGAGACCCTGAATCCGCTAGCTATCCATTTCTGCATGGAAATTCTTGGGGCCAGCAGACTCCAGCTGCAGAAACGCCCAACAGTGTCCACAATACTCACCTACTTCGACTACCAGAGGTATGTGTAGCTGCGCCACCAACTGACAGGTCTAGCAGCTGTCAGCAACCGTGTTCTTGCCATCGTATGCTACCCATGACACAGGTCTTAGCGCGACTCAGCAATACGATGGTCGGCAGCGACGATTCTGCATATATTACAGGGACAAGCCCAAGACTTACAGGAGGTAAGCGATCACGGTACCGATAGATGGCGTATATGACACACATTGCTTTTACCCATCCGTCATTTCAATAAGCAAACATTATTTTTACCCAGCTATTTGGCTCCGCCAACATGTATGGACGCTGCTGCTAAAAGTGAACGAACTCCTACTCCTCACTCAACAGCTTCAGTACCCAGAGGGAAACCTGCCATGAGGGAACGGGGCGTCTGGATGTGTAACTCGAATTACAATTCCGCTCTATTGTGAAATCGGGCCTGGAAGAGGTTGCTTGCCTACTGGCCTATTTGGGGAGGGTCATCATTAGGTAGCGCTACCGATACCACCTTTGGTCATGAAGCGTTCCAGCCCCTGATACAGGATAAAGGTTGTCAGGACTTGATGGCAAGACCGACAGATCCTTTGAGCCCCTAGAAAAATGCACACACAGCTATATTGGACCTATGCGTTAGCCGTCCCAGCGGCTCTTGTTCCACCCCTTTCCTCTCGTTTGGTAAATTGAGTACCACTGAGAATTCTCACCTTTACTTTTGCAAAAACAATCATCATGCCAAAACGACACCACAATGAACATCAGCTCAGTACCAATGACTCTTCGCGAGTCCTGCGACAACGGTCGTCTACCGGTGCACCGGTCAGTTTGTGGCTATACATACCATTGATCGAGCCCCTGACGGTATAGGTCTCACGCAACGGGGGTCACAGTCTCTCAGATCCCGATGGGAGCTTTGTTACAACCGCCAATTCTGTCCCGATCAATTCCGCGCCGATCAGCACAGAAGGAGGCCTTTTGAGATTCAGTGCTGCAGTGAGTCAAGCTGTGATTTGCCCAAACAACTTTGATGTCCAGTGGGAGACCCAACCTAACTTTTCCGACCCTGACCAGCCGCGTTTTGCGCCGGCAGACGCTACCCGCGATGTTTGGGAGCTGTTCAGAGGTATTATATTACCAGAGATTAAGTTAGAGGAGAGAGCGATTTTGTACGAAGAGCAGGAGTCCGCAACCACCTTGAGCCTATCCAACCCGGAACCTGAATCTGGCTATGGAGAGCAGCGGGCTTCTGGGACATCACCGTCTGTGAGTCATTGAAGACGTGGCGGCTTT
This sequence comes from Vishniacozyma victoriae, assembly GCA_017654735.1. Taxonomy (NCBI): domain Eukaryota; kingdom Fungi; phylum Basidiomycota; class Tremellomycetes; order Tremellales; family Bulleribasidiaceae; genus Vishniacozyma; species Vishniacozyma victoriae. The sequence goes on from JADPYG010000088.1 coordinate 5,127,743, forward strand.
TTTTAACAATTTTTGTTGGGGTGCTGATTTTGACAGGACAATTTTACCTGGAACCAACAAGACCCGCAGAGATATTTGAGAAACTACGAGCCATGGCTTCGCAAGAAACTCGAGGAGAAAGCCCGTGGTTGCATACTTGATACCGGACGCAAGGGTATGTCGGCACAAGCGATCGCGGAATTGGAGGCTTGGAGAAGTGGTAAGTAGGCACAGCGGCTTGGAGTGAGAGGAGGGTGTGGCTGGCTAGTGTCAATCTCGGCGTGCCAGTCAATACAGGTGGCGAGATATGTATGGCAGATACACGGAATGCATACTGAGAGCAGACACATTGCGAGGCGATATGGAGACAAATATGCTGTGACAGTCATGCCTGGGCATCACTCACAGTGTCGGACTGACAATCGGCGGGATCCCCTTGTATATACCTGTGCAGCTCAGGAGATCACACGACATACGGAACAGCTGGGCTGAAGGAGACCATCCAAACGTCAAAGTGTTGCCTCCGGGAACCGCAAACTTATCTTCGTAGCTGACCGGAGGCGTCCCCTGCTCTAGCCAGCATATCATTGCGACAGTGATTCACCCTCGATCGATGTCCATGCAAGGACATGACGACGGATTAGGCCATTGTTGTCTACCTTTGTTTTCCAAGCGTTTCATTACCCCTCAGAGTATAAAGGTCTATCCACGAACCTGCGGGCGGGACCTCAATATCCTTTGGGACTCAGGAATGTCGGACTCTGCAGCTGCGCACTGAGGCAGCTATATAACGGCCGCCTCCACAACCCTGCCCTGTCACTCCTCTTCTTCCAAGCTTATCTTTCACTCGCAACACATTTAACCCACTGTCACAGCTTGCTCATAATGTCTAAACGTCCCACTGACGCCTCCCAGTATCCCAGAAGGTCTCGAGTACCTCCCACTCTCATGCCTGTGAGTGCGAAATTGGATACTGCTTTGGCCCTGCCTAAACGGCTAGCCAGCTACCCGCGGTACCACACCAAGTACCTCCCAATACTCAGGATACCCAACTCAGGGACCTCAGGGGCCGTCGAGGTCAGAAGCCGTAAGCATAGCCCTGTGTAATTAAGATATTGAAGGCTGATCCCTCTCCCATCAGACTCCTACTGTGCCTCCCAACATGTCCTTGTACCCCAGTGGAAGTTCGCAGGTTTCCAGGGGTCAATATCCAGCATACACTCAGACTACAGCTACCGGGCTACACGCCGAGCGCCCCTTGTACCCCCCCGAATGGACCGTGAGTCTCTCCTTCGTAATCCGGTGAGCTCCGCTCACGTGAACAGCAGCCGCAGCCGCCTCGAGTAAGTCTTCTCCAAATTCTTGGTCAAACCTAGTGTCAACACGCCTTGAGAAGAGGCTGATCCGATCAGGGACCTGATGAAGCCCTTCAAGGCAGTTTCGAAGCGTGGAGTGTCATACAGCTGAATCGCGCACGGAACCCAATACCTGCGCCGTCCCACGAAAGGCTGTTGTATCCAACTGCAAGTACCGTGAGTAATATCTCCATGAGCTGTGAAGCCCCGGTGACATGGGCGTCAGCGACAGCCTCCTCCTGAGACCCCGCGAACACGCGACTATCGTGCATTTTGTATCAAGAATAAGTTGTCGCCCCCCGCAGAGAACTCGGATGCGAGCGAAACGAGCGGATCGGAAGAACATCATGAGTATGGGTCGGATGAGGGCCAAGAAGAAGATGATCAGGAGGATGAAGAAGAAGACAAAGACGACGATGATGATGAGAAAGGAGACGAGGCCGAGGCCGCGTGGGCGAACCAAGTCGCACATCATCGCGGCGACTTCGTGGATAGGTGGTTAGAGGAGCGAGACGAGTAGCACGGAAGCGTGGCCCAAAAGCGTACGAATGACAAAGTTGAGATTTGCGCGTGTGAGGGAGGACTGAGAATATGCCCTCCGGAAGATGTCACGTTATACGGCGAAAAGCAGTCCAGCATGCATACACGAGATGAAGGTTGATTCAATGTGACGACGGAATCAAAAGTCGGATCCGTTGTATCAAAGTGCCACATTCAATCTGATTCAAATTGACGAAACTCCGAGCAGTGTCTAAATTCGGTCATCGCCGCTTTCTCTCCTGGGAGTCACAGTCAATTCCCCCTTCGTGCACCAAGATTCCCTTCCTCTTTATCCATCAACCTATACATTCATTCAATAATGGTCAATCTCAGCCAACAGAAGAGGCTCGCCGCTAGCGTTGCAGGTGTCGGTCAGAGGAAGAGTAAGTCTTGATTGAATATCATGGACGGAGTGAAGGGAAGGAGAAGAGGGAAGAGGGGATGTTGGAGCGTGACATAATATGGACTGCACACGATGTTTTGGATATAAGGATGGACGCTGGGAGGATGGATGGCTTTGTAGACGGATGTAAGATGGGGGAGAGAAAGAAGGGGATGAGACGCACAAGAACAACACTAACCCTCAGTCTGGCTCGACCCCCAGGAGGCTGCCGAGATCGGACAGGCCAACTCTCGATCTGGTGTCCGAAAGCTCCTCAAGGACGGTCACATGTATGTCATATATCCCGTAGGGCGTAAGGAATACGACTGACAATCAGCATCGTCAAGCCAACTGTTGTCCACTCCCGAGCACGAACTAGGGATCTCCAGGCTTCCAAGCGATTGGGTCGACACTCTGGTTTCGGTAAGAGGAAGGGTACAGCCGAGGCCCGTATGCCTTCAAAGGTCATGTGGCTCAGGAGGATGAGGGTTTTGAGGAGACTATTGAGGAAGTACCGAGAGGGTGGAAAGATCGACAAGCACCTGTACGTCTACTTTTATACAAACAATGTTCATAACTGATATCAGCTACCACACCCTCTACCTCGAGGCCAAGGGTAATCGATTCAAGAACAAGCGAGTTTTGATGGAACACATTCACAAGGCCAAGGCTGAGAAGGTCCGAACCAAGCACCTACAGGAGCAGATGGAGGCTCGACGAGTCAAGAACAAGGCTATGCGAGAGAGGAAGGCTGCCCGACTCGCAGAGAAGAGGCAAGGTCTCTTCGAGGTCGAGAGGGAGGAGGACATCAAGGAGTAGATTACCTCTTCTTGTATGGATCTTTTTCGCTAGGCGTAGTGTACGACCATGGATGGGTTTATTATCCTCACTTTGCGTGTAACGCGTGAGCGTGCGTTATTTACTTTCTGCACTTCTCGTTGCGATTGCCCGGCGAGTTAAGGCTGCACTATGGGATTGTCAAGTTAGCTCTACTTGCTATCCGTCTCAGTGACTGAATTTGGGTCGCTGAGATCGCTTCGGAATAAGAAGTGGAGGCAGACCGATTGTCTACATCAACTTTCTGTCATCCACCACCATCTCTACACCTCACTAATAATGTCTATACCCTTCTCTAGAGCTCTGCGCTCAGCGAGCAGGCTCCCACGTCCCCAACCATATCTCCCAAGAACATATGCAACGCTCTCACCCTACACACCGACCCCTACAGCAGCATATGAAGTATTCGATGAACCCTCCAAAGCCAGACAGCGAGATCGAGCATTATTACGCCTAAGGTCTAAAGAGGGCGGAGGCGATACTTCAGTAGTCGATTACCTGAGAGAGGAACTAGCAGAGAGGTTATCGGAACGTATAGAAGTATATCCCCTCGATTCGTAAAGGAAGGGAGCTAATGGCAGGACTTGAAAGAGCCACCTGGGAGTATCATGGATTTATGTTCGCATGCTGGATTATTGACCAAGGTTTTACAAGAGGTCATTGGGAATGACAACAAGGGAAAAGAGAGGAAATGGTGGATGGTAGAACCGAGTGGTGGGCCTACTTCTGGTGATGAGATCTAGCTGATGGGACAGGAGAAGCATTATATCGTGATCGAGATTTCGAATGTAGGCCTTTCACTCTACTACAATCCTCCTCTTTAAGGGGGTTTCTCAATATGGATAAGAGACTGACCCGTAGATGAGCCAGAGCGGATCCAAGCATCCCCATCCCGACTCCTTGCCGATCCTAAATTAAATACCCTCCTCGATCAAGTCGAAGCAATAGTATCCGCAGGTGGTCTACATTGGGTGGGGGACATTGTAGGAGCTTTGACGCAGGTTAAACACCTACTTAAACCAGATGGGGTCTTTGTGGGTGCCGTACTGGGTGGGGATAGTTTGTTTGAATTGAGGTATATCATTCATGTCAAGGGTAATGTGTACTGATGGCAGAACGTCAATCCAATTGGCAGAACAAGAAAGAAGGGGTGGTATAGCGAATCGGGTTTCTCCAATGATCAGTATGTCGTCCAATCTCTTTCCTTTCTCCCGTACCAGTGGTAGGACTGAGAGGGAAGCTGACAACAGACCCAACCGACGCACCCTCTTTGTTAAACAGAGCAGGATTCACAACAACAACAGTAGATGTGGAAGATCTAACAATCTCTTATCCATCGATATGGGAATTAATGCAAGATCTTAGGGATATGGGTGAAAGTAATGCTATCCTAGGAAGGAGGGGCTGGGTTAGTAGGGATGTATTGTTGGCTGCTGAGGGTATTTATAAAGGTGAGTACAAGTGAGCGATAGCGAGATGGCGAGAGGCCCATAGAGGGCAGTGGGAAAGATGAGAGAGGGTGAGGGAGGAGCGTAAGGCAGGGGCACGAGGAGGGAGAGTGAAAGGGGGCGAGTAGATGAAGAGCAAAAGACCATGTGCTGATATCCAGAAATGTATGGAAAAGAAGATGGTAGTGTACCAGCGACATTCCAAATTATTTTCATGGTACGTCCCCTTCACTCTCTTTCCTTTGTGGAAGGAGGAAGAAAATGGGCTAATGAACCAGATCGGATGGAAACCTGGACCCAACGCTCCTAAACCCCTAGAGAGGGGATCGGCACAGACGAATTTGAAGGATATCTTGTCGTAGATCCATCAATATCTTATGACATGCATATTACCATCTAGCCGATATACACAAGATTTCGAGCTTTGATTGATATTGCCCTTCTGTCTACTTTCCCCTTTCACTAAGGGGAAAGTGATGTTGCCTACACCGTCCAATACTAGAAACCATATTTCTGAGCTGCGACCCGCATATTCTTCTTGTTGCTCGTAATCCTCTGCTCCAACTATTGACGTCAGCTCTGTCATATTTTGGTATTCCCAGGTCTCAGCAAGAAGTGTGGACATGTATGAAAAGGAGGGTTTATAGGCAGAGAGAGAGGACAGCTGAGGGAACGGACTTACCTCTTCTTTCTGAGTGAATGCTGTATTGAGCAGAGATGACAATTGATGACGTTCCGTAGCGAGACCTTTGATTTGTCCGACCGCCTATCTGTAAGCAAGGTCCACATCAACATAAAAAGTCAAGTAGGCCTGACGGCCTGGCAAGTTGGAAACCCGTATCCGGTGTGGACATACCTTATATTCAACCTCATCACCAGGCAACTTCGGTTTCGTAGCCAGCGCCCTCCGTTCCCTCTCGATCCTAGCTTCCTCAAGTCCTTTCGAAACATCAATATCAATGAAATCGGCTCCTTTTGAATTAAATTCTTCCCAATGTCTGCCCACTCTTCCGTCGTCTTGTTCTTCATCTTGTGTTGATGGAGGGAAGAAGGAATGGTAGTAGTCTGTTTCGTAGGCTGCCCATTGACCTGATGGGAGTTGGTAGTATCCTGGGTAAGGGTCGTTCTGGGTTGGTTCGGGTGGGACGAAATCTGCTACGGTTGGTGCTGAGGATATCGATATTGATGCTGGTATCTTTGGTTTTGAGGATGATGATGATGCGGATGATTCATCTCCTATTTCATCAGTGCCATTCATGAGAACGAGCATTCTTCAAAAGATCAAGAGGGGAGAACTGACCTAGCCCAAAGAGATCCACAGACGCCTTCCCCTTCTCTTTCCGCCTCACAGAAGCAGGAACCATCCCCTCATCCTCACTATCACTATCCACCTGGTTTAAACCAGGCGGAGCAGGTAGATTAGCAGCTGGTTTCGGTAGCGCTACCTTTGGAACTATAGGTTTCGAGACTGAAGATTTTGATGCTGGTAGTTTGCGTTTTGGAGGAGGCAACATTCCTAATAGTGCCGAACTGTCTATCAGCACATTCTCTCACAGTGGTGGAAGTGACATACGATCCTTTCCCACCCTTTGGGCCACTAGTTTTGGCCTTCTTAATGTCCCTCTCTTCTTCACCTTCATTGTCTACGGTACTAGAGTCGGTGGAAGATTTAGGTAAATCCAGCGTGATCTTCACTGGGGCTTTCCGTTTTGGTTTTGCCGTAGTAGCTGGTACGTGTGCTACAGCTGGGCGGGATGGACCTGCATCTTCTTGATCTGAATCGGAATCTGATGCGTAGTTTGCTAACAGCATTGTGTCGTACAAGTGATGTGATGTGAGGTGTATGGGGTATAGGGTACGAAAGGTAGTCAATCAGTGGATGGGTGGAGGTGGAGTAGATTCTATGGGAGTGGCAATAGAAGTGGCACCAAGCAAAGACTAGATACATATTGGTAGAGATGCTACGGTACAAGCCTATGAGTATTGGTCTAGATATATATAAGTACAGATGTAGATACAGATAAAGATACATACAAGATGGAGTATACTGAATAGGAGAAAGGAGGAATGTGATGTTTCATGTTCGATTGCGGTGTTGTCCGTATGTGTTTATGGTTGATATTGTATGAACTTGAACATGCATATGTTGGTGTATTGCGTTGATTGATAGTATGCTGTTGATATTGATCGTTCAGACTATTTGATGAGGTATGTTTGGGAAAGGATAGTCGAGTTTGTAGAAATGCGTGAAGTCTTGGGAGATCTTCGACAGGGTCAGGCCCTAGTACATTGCCATCTCACCAAGAGAAGCTAGTATCTGATATCAGCAACAGTATCGTCATGGGGTGATGGGATAGGAACATACTATTTGAGCTTCTGGACGACCCATATCGCACTGATCATTAGCCTTCTCCGTCTTTCAAGGATCTCATTCAAATTGGAAGAGAGAATTCGGGATGGCGAGAAGAGATGAATGATGGACTCACGGCACCACCCCGTAATTGACGCCATTGCGATGAATACCAAGCTAAAACCTGTCTTTCCCGTGGGTTCCTGGGGGTCAGCACTGACTAATGAGCTCATGAGAGGCACTTTCTCTCTCAACCCATCTCTTCAAGGAACGGAAAGGAGAAAGAAGAGAAAGAGAAGAAGGACTTAAACTTACAGAGGCATACCCCCAAAAGACCTTTGTTTCAATCTCGTCATTAAATATTGAACTTCTGTTAACCATGTCCTCAAGCCCATCATTCCCTGGACGATCGCTAGGGGTTCTAGCATCCTATATATCAGCTGTTGTATGAGGCTGAAGGTCGAGACCTGTAGTAGATACCGTTGAATAAAGAGAATGCGACTTACTTGTTCAAACAATCCAAGAAAGCTTCTGTATTCACACACCCCTGCATTTTCTGACGGTCCAATTCCATATTCACCATTTGTAAAGTCTGAATAGCCATTTTCACCTGAGTAGGTCCGAAATGACCCATAGGTGAGGCGGAAGAGAACATCATTGTCGAGCGTCGAGGTCGACGAGCGAAGCGAAGCGAGTCGATCAAGCGGAGCGAGTCGAGCGAAGCGAGGAAAGGAGTTGCCGAGTGAGATAGAGAGGGGACAGGGGAGATGGAGATGGACCAGGAGAGAGAACTATCAGAAGACCTGTTTTTAAGGTGACGAGGTGAATTTCTTTTTTCAAAGGTTTGAGGACAAAGGGTCGTTGTGAAGCTTTATGAATGGATGTATGGAATAGTCCGTAGGTCGTATGCTCAATCGGTTCGATTTGTCTGAAGGAGTAGGGTGGTGGGTGTACTAGCGTACTTTTAGTCGTTTGCCGTTTGGTCGTGTGAGCGATGAGTGAATGTGTTTCGTTTTTCGATGTGTATGCGTAATCGTCTATATCTATCAAATTAAATCAAGAGAAGGGAAAAGTCAAGGGGAGAACGGTGAGAAGTAACCGAGATATAAGGAGTCGAAGAAATGATGGAACCAGAGATAAGGAGTTAGGAGTAGGAGTAAAAGAGTAAGGAGTAAGGAGAATGATCGTCCAACAGGAGAGAGAGAGTATATTCCATTAGTGCACATACAATATAATGTGGATGAAAGGATCTTTTTTTTTCGTTCGTTCTCCGTGAAATGTTATCAACATCCGAGTTGTTGATCCTTCAGACCCTTGATTCAACCGAGAGCAGTACAAAGGAATATCAGTAAAGGAGTGTAAAGGATGGGATACCTGAAACAGAGATCGAGGTAGTTGAAACATCTTCCAGTGACCGGATCGGTGATTCCCCTTGATCAGCTGTGAATGTAATTATGATCCGGGGAATAAGTCTTTGATCCGTGTATGATGTACCCCGTGTCAATCCGGGGGATTGACAGGATTGGCGTGGCATTGCCGGCAATTAAAAGACTGGAATCGGTAACTTTAAGGCGGTGCCGTAGGTAAAGGTTGTGTGTGGGTTACCTCGGTGATCTTGTGTTTCTGTTTTTAATTATTGTTTGTGTGTTAGCGATATAAGCGATATACTATTAGAATAGATCAACGGATCAACGACATAATTGATGGACCCGGATTATCTGTTGATCTATCGGTTCGTTGGAAGTGGAGGTGGAATGGCGATCAACAACAATGCATGAAACTATGTGATATCTGTAAAATCAGCGTAATTCAAATGAAGAAAGGAACAAACATACTGTACTTGGGCCCACCACCTCCTTCGGGGACTGTTCATTAGCTTCGCCCAAGTGGACAGAGGGGACGTACCGGCCCATAGAATATCCTGTGTCGGAGTCTTGATTGAACATGTCTTGCACTGTTGATCAGTATTGAGATTCCGAGGAGGAGAGAAGGGACGTACGTGAATACAGTTTTGAGAATTGATGACGAATTTCTTTCCTGCTGCATCTGCATCGGGCCCATCTGCATCTGCATATTCGTAGACTGCAGCTGGGCATGCTCTGCCGAGTAGACCGGCGTATTCTACCATCAGCTCATTCTCATCAGGCAAAGAAGTCAGAAGGAGACAGGATGGATGGACTCACCAGAAACGTTGGTCTCTGTATGCCTAGCCCTCGCACCCTCTTCCTTTGGTAATTGAAGATGAACAGGTTGATTCTCAGCGTGGTTCGTTCCCGTCAACGAAACTGAAGTCAAGATATCGAATGAAAGTTTCCCATCAGGTAAAGGATAATCAATGGGCTTGCACTCGCTATTCATCAGCTTCATCCACGTCTCATGGAAAGAGGCATACCTGGCTTTCTTGGTGTGTGCGTAATCCTCGACCTTATTCCGGAAAGTCCAAGGTACCCTGCCCTTGAGGATCATACTGTCCAATCCCGAGTATGCGATTCCACCCCAGAGTCCTAATGGGTTATGGAATGATGGTCTTAGATTCCTGACTTGCTTGAGTTCGTCCCAGATCCAAGAATCTTTGACTGCTGTTTCGTAGCCCGACATGTCTGCTGCTTCGGTAGACTCGGAGGTGATGGCTTTGAAAGCGGTTTCGGCAGCTAGCATACCGGATTTCATGGCGTTGTGGGTTCCTTTGATCTATTTGTGAGCTAATGCCTGCGACAGTACGAAGTCTTAACTTACCTTTGGTACGTTGAGGAATCCAGCTGAACATCCAATGAGGGCTCCACCTGGGAAATAAAGCTTCGGGATCGATTGCAAACCACCTTCGTTCAATGCTCGGGCACCGTACGCTAATCGTTCACCGTCTTTGAGGATATTGGCAAAGTATGGGTGATGTTTCATCCTCTACTTGATCAGCTCCTGTGCAAAGAGGAAAAGGGGGGACTAACCTGGAACTCTCGATATGGTGAGAGATAAGGATTCTCATAATCCAGCCCAATGACCAACCCTATGCTAATCATGTTATCCTCCATGTGGTACAACCAACTTCCTCCGTAGGTCTTGTAATCCATAGGCCATCCTAGCGTATGAACGACTTTTCCAGGTTGATAAACTTCGTCCCTGACCCTCCAGACCTCCTTGATTCCAAGTCCATACGTCTGGGGATCGACCCCTTCCCTCAAGTTGAATTTCTGCTGAACTTGCTTTGACAAAGATCCATGAGCTCCTTCTCCGAACAATGTCACTTTGGAGTGGAACTCCATTCCAGGTTCATAAGAATCTTTCGGTTGTCCATTCTTGTCCAATCCAACATCACCAGTTGCAACACCCTTGACACTCGTGCCATCCTCAGAGTAGAGGACTTGAGCAGCTGCGAATCCTGGGTAAACCTCGACGCCGAGAGCTTCGGCTTGTTCGCCTAACCAAGCTGTTAGGCGAGAGAGGGAGACAATGTAATTGCCTTTGTTGTTCATCTGAGGTGGATGTGGGAGGGGGAATGACGAGTTGGCGGTAAGGAATCGCATAGAGTCGGAAGTCGCTTCTTGGTTCAAAGGGGCGCCGAGCTCTTTCCAATCGGGTATAAGTTCCGTCAAAGCTCTAGGCTCAATGACTGCTCCAGACAAGATATGAGAGCCTTTCATTAGCCCCTGACTTTGTTGTTGAAACATCAGAGAGACGTACCGACTTCAGCACCCTTCTCCAAAACTACCACCCGCAACTCTTCTCCATCGCCTCCCCTCTCCTTCTCCAGCTGTTTGATCCGAATAGCAGCACTCAATCCAGCAGGTCCTCCTCCAACAATACAGACATCGACTTCATCGGTAGCTCGTTCGACCTGAGATGGATCGAAAGCAGCTTCGGAAGCGTACGATCGGGTAGCCGGTGCTAGACGCGTGATTTGGCGGCGAGAAGTAAAGAGGACCGATCGGACCACTAATCGGGATGAGCTTGCGATGGACATGATTGCAGATCGAGCGTGTTGATGTTCGATATCGAGCCTACTCTTATTAAGCGACTACTACGCCCTCTATCGGTGTGATGGGTAGAGTATATGTAGGGATATGAAATATCAAGTTGCCTAACGTATGAATCTTGATTCGTCGAGGCTCCGGCCGGTTTTAAGCGGGGTATTAGGCGTGAGGGAGTGCCAAGTAGGTCGTATATAGGCATGGAATAGACGTGGAGTGGAGGTGTCCATTGTTCTGAACTAGCTATTATAGTGACTATACACAATGACAGGAGTAGTTTGGGCATTGATACCCGTCTTGAGTCTTCTTGGATCTGTTACAGCAGACCAAAAACCACTCGTACCGTCTCAGATCCGTGGACTGGATCCAGCCCGTAAGTACTCGGCACAAGCTTGAACCAAAGGCAGCATCTGACTTGTAGTATACGACCGCTATGAACCCACAAACGGTCAATTTAAATGCCTAGATGGATCTACAACAATTGCCCACTCGGCAATAAATGATGATTACTGCGACTGCCCTGATGGATCTGATGAACCTGGAACGAGCGCTTGTGAGAACAGCAGTATCACTTTCCACTGTAAGAATGAGGGGCATATACCTAGTACAATCAGGTCTAGTCGGGTGAATGATGGGATCTGTGGTATGTTCACTCTCAAATTTGGCAAGACGAAGTGCAAGGACGCTGACAACAGATCCGGAATGCTGTGATGGGAGTGATGAATGGCAGTCTGGTGCTTGTCCAGATTCATGCGCCGAGATTGGCAGAGAACATAGAGCGAGGATAGAAGCCGAGACTAAGACTAGAAAGACTGTGAGTCAATGACAAGGGACAAGGGAAGAGCTGATGTCAGGGAGCGAAAATCCGAGGGACATATGTGAAATGGGCATTAGGGGAGAAGAAACGTATAGAGGATGATCTCAGGTCGAAGCAGGCTGAGGTAGCTAGTAAGGAGCGAGCAGTCGAGGAGGCCAGAGGTAAGCTTCGATACTGGTTCAGAGGTGTAAGCTGATGGGAAGTATCACTTGACAAGATCGAAGCGAAAAGTCATGAACAGATCGAGAAGCGAAAGCAGTCACGTAAGTCCACTCCTATGGAGGTCACCAAAGGCTGATGATCAGCATTATATACTACCCTCCTAACCCACCGACTCGCCTTGACACGCTTGAGATCCAAAACATCCCGATTACAGTCTGAGCTCGATACCCTCCATGGCATTCTGGAAGAATTGTCGAAAGGATACAACCCAAATTACCAGGATATGGCCGTCAAAGCTGCCGTAGTCGGTTACGAGGAGCTCACCAAGCCGTTCGACGAGGAGAGTGAGGTCAAAGTCGAAGAATCTACGGAAGTTGCGGAGGTGGAGGAGGAGATTCAGGATAACGAACTAGATGAGCTGGATAGGAAGGATCTTGAAGGGTTGTTGATGATGGATGTTGATGGTGAAGTCGAGACTACTGAGGATGAGGGGGATGTTGGGCTTTGTAAGTCTACCTCCTGTGATATAGCTGATGATAGTATACCGCATCGAAGAATATATCCCAGATTCTCTTTATGAGCAATACGAAACCCTCCGTGATCTCGCATTGGATTGGTTCATCCGTATCGGTCTAATTGGAAAAGGTGACAAAGCGAGACCCACTTCCGATAGCCCACGTAAGCACCGCATTGATGACTCGCGGACCGAATGACTGATCAGTAGACGTATCAGCAGCCCGAAACCGACACCAGACCCTCAGGAGGGAAATGGACGACCTGCATAATGATATTCGTAAGAACACCGAGACTCTAGAGAAAATGAGCAAGGGTTACGGACCGGATGCAGAGTGGAAAAAGTTAGACGGAACTTGTATTGACAAGGTCCACGGCGAGTGAGTCTCATCCACTCTGACTTTCGAATATAGCTTATGTCAGCTACACGTACGAACTATGTTTCTTCGGCAGAGCAACTCAGAAGAGCAACAAGGATAGTTCATCCAATTATCTAGGGTAAGCACTTGTCTCGCTGCTTTACTCTGGCTGACATGTAGTGCATTCTCCGGATGGAACGACTCGGCTCCAGAAGGGTCATTCGACCACTACACAAAACAGCGGTATACCAATGGGCAAGTCACCCATCGCCCTCCGTAACCCGGATGAGAAGCTGAAAACATAGGGCAAAATGCTGGAACGGTCCCATGCGATCAGCAACAGTTGAATTATCTTGCGGAACCACCAACGCACTACTCTCAATTTCAGAACCAGAGAAATGCGAGTATAGGTTCAAAGCTACCTCTCCCGCTTTGTGTTGGCCTCTTGACGTTGCGCCAGGGACAGCAGGGGTAAAGGAGGAATTATAGAACGTTTCATTTCTGTACAATGATGCAATTGTCGGGACCACAGGGCATTTTGTAGCTTGTTACGCGTTTCATGTCCGTGCTAATGTCTCACTTGCTTGCCCAAAGTATTTAATTACCTTTCAGGATAGTCAGTACCCGACGCGTATGGGGAACGTTGAATGAAGGTTGATTGATGAATGACATGAGAGAATGAATACTTGAAACACACACAATATCGTCATTCTTCGTTTACACACACACTCGTACATTCACATCAAACTCAATCAAAGAGATGTCTGATTCCAACATTGATACACCAGCAACATCATTATCTAACGTACCACGTCCAATGGTAGCTTTTGATAATATCCCAGTGAGTCTTTCCCCAATTTCTCCTTTCTAGTAACCATATGGCATGGACTAACGCGTAGTTTGATGAAGTCGTATGGGGTGAGATACTTGGTAAAGGGGCTTTTGGATCTGTATATAAAGGTAAGCCCTCAGTCAACGTAGCTGATGGATAGGGAGTTACTTGGGTATAGATATCGCAATCAAGGAGATTGAACCTTCTCAGAAATATCATGTAAGTCGCCTCCCTCCGCCTCCACCCACTTCCTTATCCTCATCCGATCCTCAAATCAGACATCATCAGGGTATCAAGAAAGAAGAGCTGATGAAAGGTGATGAAATACTTTGAGAGGGAATGGAGGATCATGGCTGAATGTCGACATCCGAACATTGTTCTGTTTTTGGGGTTATGTATGGCTCCCAAGGATGATGGGAGGTGTTTGTGAGTCCCTTTCCTGATCAGCCTTCTCCACTCCTTCATCCACTCTTCAACCTACGTTCCCCCCGTCCCTTCTGCCTGTGACCATTGCAGTCCGACTTCATCGTCAACGAGTTCAACTCTTGTCCTCTAGCACGTCACTCGTCAACACTGGCTGTCGATGCTATCCGCTACGCTTCGTGAATCAGCTGACAGCAGTATCGTATCCGAATACGTCCCCAAAGGGAACCTCCGATCGTTCATGCTAGGCCGAAGACCCTTTCCATGGAGACTCCGATTATCATTCGCAACGGATATAGCTCGGGCTATAGCTTATCTCCATGCTAGGGATGTACGTCTTTCTCTCTCCCTCTCACAAGATTCATATTCCGTCCTCTCATTTCTACCTCGCATCTCACGGTGCTCAAGTTGAATGTGGCTGATAGTAGTGCGTTCATCGAGATATCAAAGGTGAAAACCTGTTGATTACCGCCAATGACCGAATCAAAGTGACTGATTTCGGATTTGCCCGAATCATGACTTCATCTTCAGAGGAGGAACGAGCAAGGCGGCAAATGACTCATTGTGGCACAGAGGTGAGTTGCCACCGTCTCCGCTCTCTCGTTTAGGGGTAGAATAGGGGTAGAAGGAGGGATGGGACGAAGCTAATGATAGTTCTACATGAGTCCTGAGATGGTTAATGGGGAAGAATTCGATTTAGCTACTGACGTCTATACTTTGGGACTTGTATTTATTGAGCTGTTGAGTAGGAGACTGGCCGCTAGGTGGTTGTTCACGGTGCGTCCAATTCTCGGAAGTCATTGGTGAACGACAAGGGCTGATTCCAGCTTGACGACGATAATATCCTAGTAGTTAACCCGGAAGAAGTCTATCGAGTCGCATCCCCAAATTGCCCACCCGAATTCATCACCCTCGCTCTAGACTGCTGCGCCGTCAACGCCGACAAACGCCCCCAAATGCCTCAAGTCCTCGAACGTCTCCGTCTCGTCGAGCTCGACGTTCTCTCCCGGACTGGAAACGATGGAGGGGAGCATGTCGGTTCTATCCAAATTGTCAAATCTGGTCGAGGAAGGGCTATGCCTGATTTCACCAGGCCTAGTGACGATGAAATGACGAATGCTGAGGTCGAAGAGGCGAAAGTTGAGGAGGAAGCTCTTGTTGCGCTGTCGACTATGAAGATTGATGGGACTGGACCTAGCGATGAGGGCGTGGAAACTTGGAGGACGGCTCAGTGGAATGAGAGTAGTGATATCACCATGTCTTCTGAATCTAGCTGTAAGTCCTGTTTGGCCTGAGGCCAAGTAACTTGATCGCCTATCGGCTAGTCGAGGGAAGAGCTAATGGTAGTCGGACATAAAGGCCATTTATTGAGGTGCGGAACAAAGTACCACGATTCACGATCTTCCCTCTCGCACTATCCCCAATCGACGAACGTACCTCACGTCGCGGTCGAGAATGCCTCGGTGATGAATAACGCTACGCCGCATGAAGAGGGGACTTTGTCGGCTATGACTATTAGGCCTGATATGTCTACTTCGCCCAGTGGAAACCAGGTCATGGGTGAGAATACCTCTACATCCGAGGAACAGGCAACTACGCCAGAGGAGGCGAAGGTGGACATCGAACAAAAAGGGAAGCAAGGGGAAGAGGGAGAAGGACAATCGAAAGATACTACTACGCCCTACTCCCCCATCCCACCTCAATCGCAATTACAGTCCATCCCGTCTCTCAATACTTCCGTCGTCGATACTCAGGCGGTTCATGGTCTTGGTCTCCAGTCTCCCGCTCAGCTTATCAATGAGGAAGGGGCAAATGGGGATGAGGAGGAGGGGTCGGATGTTACTAGTCGAGTTATGGGGACTCATCGATTTTCAGTTTTGAATAAGGATTTATTGGAGTTGCATGAGAGCAATCCCAAAAAGAAGGGTGGTAGCAAGACTTGTAAGCTCCTCTATCAGTTCACAGCCTCACGACCTACCTCCAAGGAGGGATATGTACAGAGACCAAAGAAGATCAAAAATCAACGACGATGAGGAGGGAAAAAGGACCACGAGAGCGAGACCATGAGCTGATATACAGTCACATCCGTTACTTCCGCATTGTCATTCTCCTTCTGGGCTAAACCCGCCGCGAGCTCTGCCAATGCGTTTTGGAAGAGAGATCAGGGACCTTCGACAAAGTGTGCGGTTTGTAAGAAGAGATTGGGGCATCGACCTGCTTTGGAGTGTGATGATTGTGGTAGTAAGTCCCCAGGCCGTTAGGCCGTCCTTCGATCCGAGTCGCGAGTCTCGTCCAGTTCCCCACGATTCGTCCAGTTGCCCACATCGATGATTCGAAGCAAAGAAAAGGCTGACAGACAGCAATGGTCCATGCGACTTGTTCGCATTCTACACCCAGGGATTGTCAGGTCTGGGAGCAAGTTGCCGAGTAGTCATGTTAGGGCGTGTAGTAACTAGTATCTTGTGGTATCTTGGACTGTAGCTGTAATGTACGTGTCGTGATTAATGCATGTTTCATAACTAAAGAATTTAAAGAATCGAAAGTGTGTGTGTGTATTTGAATTTATTAACATGTACCTTATTGTCATTCAACTCGTGTTCCTGCAATCTTCTTTTTTTCTCATGTCAATCTATTCCTACCACTTCATCATGTCCATCGACTATCGTTACCATTACAAATACTTTTCCCAAGTAGACGTGAACTTGACTACGAGTCGAAATCGTTAGAGATCTACAAACTCGCCACTGTATCTTGAATAAAGTTCGTCAGTTTCAGTGCGGGAACGTCGACAGGTCAATGGATAGAACAAGTGTTGTTATCTTCATCACCTCCCCGAGACCTTATTACTCGATCGCGACTCGTAGTATCATATAAGCATCGGATCAAGATGAGGTCTCTTACTTCTTCACGATCCCCTCTCCCACTCCCACTCCCACTATCACAACCAGAACGACTTCAACCAGAAGTACAACCAAACAAATATTATTCCACAATGAAGATGTTGTTCCTCATCATCGCCTTCCTCTCCCTACTCGGGCTAGGGTTCTCCAACCGCCTCAATATCCCAGTAGGATTGACTGTTCATAAATCCCTGAAAGCGATGGAAACGTTCTTTCCGGAAACTCGAATCCCTCTCCCACCTCGACCTGTCACTTCTAATTTGGTTGAACTTATGAGGATTAGGAAAGCGCAGATTGCAGCTGAGAGAGCTAGAGAGGAATGGGGCAAAATGACGGCTAGAGCTAGGGAGTTGAGTAAGGAGAAGGAGGAGAGGGATCAGGAGGTACTTGGAAAAAGGGAGGAGGAAAGTGTCGAGAATGTCAAGGATAAAGAGGTGGTCCAGCAAGATGACAAAGAGAACGAGGAGATTGTTGAACAGAAAGACAAACAGGAGGTGCTGGAAGAAGAAGAAGAGGGAACAGGAGAAGTGGAAGAGAGGTTCTACTCCCAACTTGAACTTTCCGATATGGAAGCTAGTAAGAGGGGATTATTGAATTGGGTTATGCAGATGGAATATGCCGGAACGACTTTCTTTGAAGGGTACGTCTTTCAATCCTTCTTCTTTCAGTCAATTCTTCTGTATTTCCTGGTCGTTGAGGTCGTCCCCATCTTCGTAGTCATGGTCTAGTCGAATCGATTGGTCGTCGTGTCGAGTCTGGTGCGCGTATGGGAGCTGATGGTAGTTGGGATTTCTTTACAGAGCCCGATCCTAGTAATGGATGTAAGTCATTCTCCTTCTCATCCCTCACAATCCTGACAGCAAACGATAGGTCATGAGCTGATGGGTAGTCGTCAAGTAAGTCGCATCCTCTACTGGTACTGATGATAGTTATGTAAGCCGGGAAAAAGCTTTAGAGGGTGGATTAGCATTTTGGACAAAAGAAGGGATTCCGGGGATTCAAGTATGTTCCTCACACCCTCCCCTCTCTATCCTTTCCTCTTTCCTCGTCTCCGTTTCTCTCTTTACGAGAAGATATAGTGAGATAGAGAGCTGATGATCAGGCGGAACATTGGTCCCCACTCTCTACTGGTCAAAATCGAGATTCAGTCCGAATCACTTCTCATGCTTTATACTCTGGTGGATTATTTTTGATTGATTTGGCATTGATGCCCTGGGGATGTGGAGTTTGGCCTGCTTGTAAGTCTCGAGTACCAAGAGTCGAGGAGCCGAGTGTTCAAGCTACGAGCGAGAGAGGAACAGCCCGAGGCTGGGGAGTGAGGGGCTGCTTGAGGAAAAAGAGGGGAAACGAGAAGTCAAGAGAGAGAGAGGGAAGACGAGTTGTGAAGAGAGGAGAAGCTGATGATAGTTTGGTTATTAGGGTACGGAGCGCCTTGGCCTACGGTCGTAAGCTCGTACACACCTGATAAACGCATAGACAAGCTGACGAAATAGGGAGAGATTGATATTATCGTCAGCATACTTTTCCTGACGTTGATCAAGCTGATGAATAGGAAGGAATCCACGGGATGACCAATAAGTGAGTTACCCCTTTTGCCTCTACTCGTCGTACCGATGGAAACGGCGCTGATAATCAGTCAGTATACTGTGTACGCCAACTCCAAGCAGACTCACTCACAAGCTGATCTGTAGACATACCAACGCAGGTTGTGTGGTTAATACCACCAAAGGTCTCTACACCGGTACCGTTACCGTAAGTCCTTTCCTCGCGGACAACAACTAATAATCAGAATCCAGTCTGTGACCATGATTCAGGTGCGTCTCCTCTACTCCCTCACAAAGAGGGAAGAATGGTATAGGGTTAATACCAGGTGGTACTGGATGTGGGATCATTTCACCTTCTCAGAGTTCTTTTGGAGAACCGTTTAATGCTGCTGGTGGAGGTGTTTTTGGGATGTTATGGGATGGAACGGGGATCAGGATGTGTATGTCTTCTTTCGTGATTCTCCTCTATCTGATTTCTCTTCTTACAACTCCACGATTCCAATTGGGAGTAGAGGAATCAAGAGGTGGAAGTAGGGAAGGGAGCGTGGACGAGAGTGGGAGCTGATGAATAGGGAGTTGGAATAGGGCTCAAATCCCTAATGAGTGAGTCCACCATCAGTTCGTATTTGATAAGTACTGATTATAGTATCACCTCAAACCACCCATCACCCGAGACCTGTAAGTACCGTCTCTTTCTGTTTTACACCAATGGCACGATGTGAGAAATGACTTACAAATAGGGGGCACTCCTCATGCGGCATATGACGCCTCGACCTGTGATCCGTACAATTTCTTCAGTGCCCAAACGCTCGTCCTGAACGTGAATTTGTGTGGTACGTCCTCCTCTCTCCTCCTCATATTTCTCCGAAGCGGATGACGATAGAATGCGAAGAGAGATCAGGGCTGACAGATAGGTGATTGGGCAGGAGGGCTTTATAGTCGTCAGTCACCATTTCCAAAATTGATATGAAAGGAGTAGGACTGACGATTTAGAATTCCCCTATTGTCCTGGAACTTGTCGATCACAAATTGAGAATCCAGTATGTTCCCCCTTCTCCACTTCATCCCTCCCTTGCCTCGATGTCTCTACCATCTTTCACGTTACCGCCTAAGCTGACTCTTAGGCAAACCTGGTAAATACCGTCATGTTGATAAACTACATTCGAGTATACCAACTCTCCGGAGCACCCTCGAACGTAGTAGGCCAAACAGTCGGTAATTCCAACCTCACAGGGGCTGGTGGACCAGGGAGGGGTACCGGCCCGAACCCAATCCCCGGGAATATGGGAGAGGGGATGGGAGATTTTATAGATCTTGCCATTTGTTTCTTCGGGGTCTTTGTGGTAGCGGAGATTGGGCTTGTTGTTTTATACTAGTTCAATGCATAGTACCACTCACTCTGATTAAGTAGGAGCAAGAAGAAGAAAAGGAAGAAGGAAATGATAAGGACAGTTGTATATATTGTTAATGTATGATATGGCATTGCGAACAATCATACAATACCAAGACCGTCTCAGTCGTAGTCTGACTCCGGAATTACCTTTTCCACTTCTTCCCGTCTTTTTTCGCTTTCCCCCTTTCTGCCATCCTCCTCTGATCTCTAACAAGACATCGGATATAACACAAAAGCCAAGCTGAGCATCAAGTGACAAGAATCACTCATCAGCGCTCCCTCGCCTCTTCTTCCCTCTACCAGATTGAGGTGTTGGACTACCTTCCCTATCTTCATCCATTACCCCACCCATTCCCATGCCTAGGGGCATATTGAACCCTAGACCCAGATTCGAATTACCGTGATGATCTCCTGGTGTGGTTTGAGATTGGAGTTTCTTGTCGAATGCACCTGTTTTTCGAAGCCACCTGGGTATCAGCTCGTTTCACGTGAAAATTCTCAAGAAGAGATGAGGATGCATCGGGGAAAGCTTTTGGTAATACTTCTCCGATCGGCTGGGAGCTTGACCTCTCCTGGCAAGATGGGAGAAATGCGGAGAGCAAGGTGGAGGAGGGCAGAGAACATACCGTTGTCTGACTTGATGATATGATCTCGTTGGTACTCCTTTTGAAACTAGATCCCACTTTTCTCCATGGATGGCAACCGCCCTAGCAAGAAGTTCGTCCTATTCATCAGCTCTACCCCACAGTATGAGATCCGAACTATCTCCTTTTCTCCCCATGTCTCCCCTACTGGCGGAAGTTGAAAACGGAAAGGAAACTCACCTCTTCAATAGTCCACTTCAAATACGGCGACCTAACCCTCCTAGCTGGCATACTGCTACTCAAATGTACATACTTGCCCAAACCCGGTACTCCACCTCCACCCTGCGGACTCTGGTACTGCATATGTAAAGGCGGATCAGTCGCATGTCCAGGATGTTGTTGAGCTTGTAATTCGAAATTAGCTCTAGGAGTCTGTAATTCCGATAATTGCGATATCGACAGATTCCTAGGTCGAGTATGGGGAGTTTTGATAGTTTGAGTCTGGGGTTCTTGATCGACTGTATTGTGATTGGACTGGGAAGGGGGAGTTGGGTGGAGATCGATGGGAGGCTCTAGGAAGGAACTTGATGAAGAAGGTGGTCTTGCTTCGGATGCTTGGGTTGGGGTCGGGAATGAAATGGGTTCAGCTTCGGGTGTATCGCCTTGAGCTACTTCCAATTGACTAGCTTGGGCTAGTAGATCTAGTGCTGAATCTGCTCCTTCTTGATCTTCTTCTGTTATCAGCATACACTAACGAAGATTGGCTTACCTTCCACTCGGCGAGCTTTCTTGACTGGGCTACCTCGCTCACTACTCTCTTCTCGCATTCGAGTCCGAGTAGCAGACATGGCAGACATTGGCATTGGAACCCTTCCTTCTCCTTTCGGTGTCGTTGGGCGTGTAGCAAGTTCAGCAGCTCGTAACAAATCCGAGAAGTTGGATCCGCCAGGGGTAGTAGTCGGTGGTGGTCCTTGTTGTTTCCTACTCCTCGGCGTAGTAGGTGGAGCAGGTAAATTCTGTTTACTCCCCCTTTTAGCCTTCGGGAAAGAAGGTGTATTATTCACCGACCCTCTTCCTTTTCCTTTGGTATTCTCGATAATCGGTTTCCGATCTTCAATCTCTTCTTCCCCTTCTTCAAATACACTCTCCTCATCACTATCCTCCATTCCTTGTATACCGTATCCCTCTGAATAGCCTAATCCACCTTCTGGACCTACGACCCCACTTCGCTGCAGTTCTTGAAGAGTCAACATCCCCACTTGATTGTTTTCTTGGCGCATTGATCTAACTTTCCGAGCGGCTAGGAGGAGATGCTCAGATCGGGCATCACCC
This sequence comes from Vishniacozyma victoriae, assembly GCA_017654735.1. Lineage (NCBI taxonomy): Eukaryota > Fungi > Basidiomycota > Tremellomycetes > Tremellales > Bulleribasidiaceae > Vishniacozyma > Vishniacozyma victoriae. Next base: position 5,149,458 of record JADPYG010000088.1, read on the forward strand.
ATTGTTGTAGCGTTGAATATCGCTCGTGAAGGGGACATCGACTTGCGTCGGTGGGCATGGCGAGATGGGCCGGGGGAGTCGATAGCAGAGGTCGACATGATGACGTTAGATCGGAGGTGACGGAGTTCATTGACTAGTTTATCGATTTGTCGTTGTGTGTCCGCCAACTACGAGTCAGCTCCAGTCCTCATCAACCCTGTAGAAGACTCACCCTCGGAGCCATCAATCGATTATCCATCTCCAACCTCTTATTACTAGCTTCCAATTCCTGGTGATATCCCACATTCAGATCCAATCCCTTCCGAGGCCTCTTTCCAGCTGCAATCTCCCGATCTCGAGAGGAAACAAGAGCCTTCATCTCGCGATGCCATCCTTTTCGTTCGGCTGAATGTCGATCACTATTATGAGCTTCGCCATTTGACTGGATCGGTAAGCTTACCGCTCGAGGTCTGTTATTTGTTTTGCAAGTTTGGCTTGATGTTGGAGGGTTTGGATTGTTGCTTTTTGGGCGTCTAGTTGGTCTCGGAGGATTGGGAGATGATTGAGGCATGGTTCCAGGAGGGAATTGACCTTCTCGTCAGCAGTTTACAGCTGTATCAAGGAAGACGTACCATGTTGACCAGATCCTTGTTGTCCACTTCCGATGATCCTGATAGTCGGTCTTGATACGCCCTCATCTCTTCCAAACTGGGAAATTCGATATCCCTCTCTTCCACCTCGGCCTGAATCTCTTGCGGGATCTCTTTCGCCGCATCAAGATTGACAAGGTCCGAGGTATCAAGCAGAATATCCTTCGAGCTCGAACTCGATCCCTCCCCTGTCATCTCAGCACTGACATCTATAGTCCCCTCATCCAGCTCAATCCCATATCCAAGTCCCTCGACCTCCTTTTGAACTATAGGTTTCTGGCCTGTCGTGCTTGCAGGCTTCGGTGTCTTTGAAGGCGATGGATCTGGATGAGGTCTTACCCCCACGCCAATCCCGTTATACCCCATCCGAGCGGGAGTCTGTATTATAGTAGGTGTATATGTTTGATCCTTTTTAGGTGTATCTGGACTAGCGGATGATAATTGTGGTGTTAGATCTGTATATGTAGGTGTATGGGGATCGTTTGTTGTTGATGACGAGTCCATATCTCCATGGGTGGGGGTGGTTGTTTATTTGTATATGACCGAGATCGGACCTGTTTCATGCAGGATTGTTTGTTGATTCCACTATGCGTATGCTATATTTTTGCGAAATCTGCTGCCCTTATGCGATGTAGTGTCTAGCAAGATATGTAAGTTATTGTTGTATTGGTTGATCTTTCCTCCTCGCCGACCAGGCTGATTTCTTTCTTTTCCTTTCATGGCGCTCAACTTTGCCACTTCGAGCAAAAATCATGCACGCTCGAGTATTACCTAAACCGGAAGCAAACAAAGCCGAAGAGCCAGAATCATAGGCGTCAGCCATGTTAGGCGTAGTGGCAGTGGCCACGTGACACCAAGAACCTGTGTTGATTGACGATTCTGAAAATAGATCCGCAGATCTGGCGTAACTTATGGCGCGACTGCAACGGCGATTCAACTCCTATATATACTTACACCAACAATGCTCACAATACCGTCATACAGACAGATACTCAAGGTGCTCAAGAGGTACATGCCCCCCAAATAGATGTAGAGAACACACTGACATCAGGCACATCCACTTCCTAGGCCCAGGACTAGTCTCCAGTGTAGCCTACATCGATCCCGGAAATTGGGCAACCGATCTAAGCGCAGGAGCGAATTATGGATACAAGCTCTTATTCATCGTCCTCCTAGCCGGTCTAGCTGCTTGTGGTAAGCTTGCCGTCCCTTGCCATCCGATTGCTGATAGAAGTTCTACAATCCCTCTCGGTCCGGCTTGGCGCGACGACAACTACCTCTTTACCTCATCAAACTCGGAAACTCATTTTGGGCCTGGAGGAGAGATACCCAAAGTATAGGATCCCGTTACATGGACTATTATGGTTCTTATACATACTGGCGGAGATTGCGATTGTCGCTACGGATCTTGCAGAGTTGTTGGGGACTGCTATCGCGTTGAATCTGTACGTATTTGAAGACGCGTCATAGGCTGACGAGCAGGTTGTTCCCCAAATTACCACTTTTCGCTGGAGTACTCATCACCGCTGCTGACTCGCTCATTATCCTCCTATTCTTCCGGAGCGATCACGGGCGACAAGGGATGCTATTCTTCGAGGTGGTCATTGTGACTCTGGTGAGTCGCGTCCCCGCGTTCTTCCGACCTTGCAATTTGCTGACATGTAGGTACTTTGCGTGTTTGTATGCTTTATGGTGCTGCTACACCTCATCAAACCAGTCTGGGAGGATGTTTTCTTTGGTCTCGTTCCCTCCAAGGTAGGCTCTATGTGCCGTGTTGAACATCCAAAAGCTGACATAAGACCCTCGTCGCCCCAGGAGCACTCTACGTCGGAGTCGGAATCATTGGAGGTAAGCCCCGCCACGTAACGAAGCTGACAGCAGCAACGGTCATGCCCCACGCCCTATTCCTCGGATCTTCATTAGCAGGTATCGACCGATTGGACATGATTCCTAAACCACCATCCCCCGACGACGGAACTAAGAGATCCTTCAAAATGCCTTCACTAGGTCTCGTACGCAGGCTGAAAGGTCAATCAGCGCCACGAGAAGAAGAGACGATTGAAATGGAACGTACCACCACTCGACCATTCGATCTCCCTATGCTTGATGATAACTCCCCAAGGGAGGCGGATGCTGATTCCAAGCCTGATATCCTGCCGGCCGTCACTCGGAAGGAGACGGAGATGGAGGCGGCTATGAGGAAGTATGAAGCGGAATTGAAGGCATTTGATCGGATAAGATGGACAGATCTTCATATTAGTCACGCTACCGTAAGCTTTCTCGCTCTCCACTCCGAGGTCCACAGCTGACAATCAGGCCGATACTATCGTTTCCCTTCTCGGATTCGCATTGACCATCAACGCTTCCATCCTCACTTTGGCAGGAGCTGCATTCTACTACCAAAACTCTGATATCGATCCCTCCGACGCCGACATATTTGGAGCTCACTCATTGATCAAGAGCTATATCGGGAATGCAGCTGCTGTGATCTTTGCTCTAGCTCTTCTTTGCGTAAGCTGATCTCTGCCCACTTTGGAGTACAGCTGATCCTCAGGCCGGACAAAGTGCTTCAATCACATGTACACTCGCAGGACAAGTCGTTTCAGAGGGATTCCTGAATTGGCGAGTCTCAGTAAGCTTCCACACCCTTTGCGTATTGAGCTAGAGCTGATATCCAGCCATTCCTCCGGAGAATCGTCACTCGTTGTATCGGTGTTATCCCCGCTGCGATCGTAGCAGCAGCCATGGGTGAGAAAGGATTGAATACAATGCTGGTAGCATCCCAAGTGGTCTTATCGGTGGTCTTACCAACCGTCATTTTCCCACTGGTATACTTGTGTTCAAGAAAGGATATCATGACTGTCCTTGGACCGGAGATAGACTCGGAGACATCTTTATCTCCGGCCAGTCAGGAGAGTGGGAGCAACGGTGATCAGGAACGGAGAGGAGAAGGAAGTGAGGAAAGGAGAGAAACGGTGGAGAGGAGGGAGAAGAGTTATATTTCGCCTAAATGGGTTACTATACTTGGGTACCTCTTGACCTTTGTTGTTTTGATGGCAAACGTTTATGTGTTTGTACAACTAGGATTAGGTAATTAGGTCTTGTAGGTCATGTCATGTTGTATTGTGTCTCGCCATTCGCTGCGAATCTGATCCTAGGTTGACATCTTCGCACATCATACCACTGATTGGATTGATGCATTTGTCATGATCAAGCTGACCCCAGGGCCGAATATAAATGGCTAAATGAATCACTCCAGTTCCGACGGTCGCATATCTCGTCGACCGGGGACACATGTAAGTTTGAGGATGCTAGATCTAGAACAAGTCACCGTCTGGGCAGCTAAAGACGCATCGGTAGTAAGTCGGTCTAGCAGGGCAGACTATCACGCTCGTGTGGTCAGCCTATGGGCTGCCTCGACGATGTCTCTGAATATTCTGCTGGGATTCCCGTCTTTCATAAGCTGGTCTGCCAGCAATCAGAGTATGCATCGCTCTCACAGTCTGCTAGTACGTCGAACTCGTTCTTCAGGATTTGTGTATAAATGTCAACGCCTTCAAATTGTTACCTATCCGGAACCGGCCGAGTAGACCTTGCCAAAGACGGTCTCTTGGAAGAAGTCATACAAAGTCAAAGCGCCTGCACCTGCAATACCTCTGATTTATCAGCTCAGACTTTTCATGTCACGAACCTGAGGATGTTCGCTCCTGCGCCTCGCATCAGCGAGCCGGCGCCTTCCTGCGCAATCACCTGTCTAAACGCGTCCACGGTCGACTTGTATTGCTTGACCCCGCTAGACTGTCCGCCTACCGTCATCATCATCCGTCGACGAATGGTATCAAATGGATAGCTGGGCATTAGCGGCAGAGTGATGTGTAGACGTACGCAATTAGACCGGCAAGTGTGGTAGATCCGTATCCTATGACAAAATTGGCCCCGGGGTTTCCCTTGAGGTTGTCAGGCAAAAGGGGTTTCAAAGAGTCGTACAATCCGAAGTATGCACTGCAGCGGTCAGTACAACGGTGTGAAGAGGCTGAGTACATACCCTCGATATACAATGATCCCAGCGACTGAAGGCATGAAGCCCCGGTACAGTCCCGTAACACCATCCGATGCGAGTGTCTTCTTGCTGTTCCACCTCAGCTTGGGTTTTCCACAACCATCTTCTCCCCTCATTACTCACTAGACGTCAATCATTCCGCTGAATTGCCTTTGTCCGCCCCTTGCTGCGTTCTTGGAATCTACCGACAACCTAGTCCTCGCATAGTCCATCGAGTACACAAACAGACCTGACCGATAAGCGTATGCTATCAAACGGGATGATTCATCGTGACATACTTCCGGTAGCTCCCGCGGCGGCTCCACTGGCGATATTTCCGAGGAGAAAAGGGAGATAGCCATCCTGCCTCTTTTTACCAAAGATCGTTTTGAAGTAATCCTTGAATGCAAAGTTGAGCGCTTGCGTGGGGAAGTATCGAATGACATTCGTTCCGTTTCCTCTCCAGAATGACTTGAAGCCTTCTTCTCTCTACGAAATGAGACGATTATCTTCCTGTCTGCGACTTCTGCTACTCACATTGACTTTGCCTGCTATTAGTAATGAACGACATTTGTCCGGTGGCACTATTCTCACCAAATGTACTGACGATACCCTTGTACTCGGTCGGCCTGATTTGTACAAGCAGCTTCACTCTCTCCTACTTGAGTCAGCCAAGCATCGGAAGGGCAAACAGCTCGAGATAAGTTCGTACGATAGGGGCAGCAACGGTTTTTGAGATGGACGCGGCGACACCTCCCAACAGGAAGTTGGTCGCCCAGTCTGCACTGCCGGTTTGGGTGGACATTGAAGGTGATTCAGCGGGCTATCGTTTCGGTCTGCAGTAGTAAAAAAGGAAACAATATTGAATCGCGCAAAAGGAGAATGGGCAAGAGTATAATATAAGGTAACGGGATGATAGAAGCCGAAGCCGGTCCGTCCCGGCGAAGATGATCTTGCCGGATGACCGGTCGGCCGCTTGCGAGATTTGAGCCCGCCGAGAACCGATCAACACCGATGTGCAAGCTGTCTCAGGCTCGCAATCTTGGTACAATGGGCCTTGTAGCAAAGCTAAGGGGGGGGCAACTCGGTCCAATTGACTGTGGTTCAAGGTAGTCATCTCAGCCAGATCATGGTGAGTTGGTTGATCTAGTGGGCGACGATACTCCGCCTAGCTAGTCCCTGTCATGCCGGCAATAAAAGCCTATACATGCAGCTCACACTTGTATCTAACTGAAGTTCTGGGCTCAGATATGCGAGAACAGCATGGTCCGAGTCTGCAAGTCGCAGAGCCGCTGGAGTATGGAATACACAGGGTGTATAGATGTCCATACAGATAGCACATCCGAAAGTACATAGACATGACAATTATACTAGTTGTCGCAATTCCCTTCGCATCTTCTCACTCTTGTCTCTCTCTACTGATTTCTTGAGTTCGATCAGGGTTGTTCTGAACATCAGCATAACCAAACCCCTAGCCTCGTACACCCACACGTATCGTTCATGCGCCTCCGGTCCACCTTGAAATTTGATGGCTCGAGCCTCAACAGCTCTCTTGTTATATCTGGCAATCAGCGCTAGATCTGGTCTGTAGCCAGGCTAAAGAGGGGTCTTGTTGAGACCTACACAACATCGGTCAAACTTCGAGGGTATCTTAAAGCAATTCGACGCAAAGCAATACATAACTTAAGGAAATCGCGAATCTCTCTTGAATAGTTAGGCCCGGTTTGTGTAGAGGCCAACGGGAAAAGGAAGACTGACCACTTTGAACGATTTTAAAGTCGTAATTCCCACTCAGTCAGGTGAGTTCCTTTCGTCGCATCCTGATCGTGAGCATGAGACCTTTGTCTAGATCGACACTCGCCTGTGTTGTGATGTAGGTCTTATTGACCAGTTCAGAGACATCGCCGCGCCATACCGATGGCCAGTGGTTGTGTACCAGCTTTGCCCCTCGGTCCCAGAGCAGAGCCATTGAAACTCGTCGTGTTCAGGTCGAACGCAGAATATCTTGTCCAGCACCTCGACCGGCAACTCCATCAATGGACTCTCCTTCTTCCCCTTCCAGTCCGGTATATCCATCCACTCCTCATGAAAAGTAGGCTTGACTATCTCTTCCACCTTATTTCTCTTTACTACCTTCTTCCTCGTCCAACCCTTTCCTTTACTTCTTTTTGCTGGCGGTTCGTATTCGTCATCGCTTGCTGGACCGATATTATCCTGCATAGCATCTGGAACTTCATTGGTGTAGGTAGGTAGTTTTTTCGAGGCTACCATGCCTGATTGCGAGGATTGCGGCATGATGTGAGGTATATGAGTAAAATACAATTGATGAATACGCCTTGAGTAGGCGCCGACGCGACCCTAAATTACCGGGGTTGTCCGGATGACCGAGTTTTTCATTTCAATTTCTATATCTCGACTGTAGTTCAGACTATGCATGTTTCCGGAGGGCTTAGTTGTCAATGTCAATCACACCTCGCGTCTTCAAATTCATGCATGAGGAGTCAATATCCTACCTTTTCCTTACTCTTAAAGCTATAAGTTAAGCCGCAGACGACTGGAATCCGGGATGACCGAGGCGTCTTGGCGTTTTTACGTCATCCGATGATCGCTCAGCTGAATTCTCTACAGGTCTCCAAGAAGCGGTGACATTGCGATACACCCGTTCGAGGACTGGCAAGACAGCAGACAGCAGTATGTGGAGTACATATACAAAGCGATGAAGGGTCAGCAGTAGAAACATCTCTTTTACGGCACCCACGTCATAGGAACATGAGATAGCCCTGCGCCGGGGTTATGCCGGTATGCCAAGACACCCAATTCACCGCTAACTTGCCAGTCGGCTCGGCTCGCATGGGCAATATACTCCACATATGTATATATATAGGCTACCCCGCATGGGCAATCCACCTTTCAAGCTGTCTACTACTACATTGACTACTACTTGACATACGATGTTGTTCGCTCTTCCTATACTTGCTCTCTTGAGCGAACTACGGACCGCATCTGCCCAATCATCTTCAATCTCATTCGTGGAAACTGTAATACCGCTTTGGCCCACGGGGGTATCCATGGGTTCTACGAGTATCTCGAGTACTCTACCTCTAGCCTGCTTTCAAGGATGTTTCCCAGTCACTACGACCTATTTGTAAGTCCCCGCCCTCTCTGTCACTCGTATCCCCATGTACTGACAAGATAGCGGATGCTTCATCAACGTAACCCAGTCGGATGGAGGTCTTAGTCCTGAGGACCAAGGATACTGCGACGATTTCTTCTGCTCTCAAGGCAACTTTACCCAGCTCCTAGATTGTGCCAATTGTATCATTGCAAACGGGGGCGAAGACCCATCGGCGTATCCTACCACTACCGAGACCGCTACGTCCACGGAGTCGGGTGGTATCATTGAACAAATCGTCAATCCACTTGGTGTAATCGACGCGGAGCAATTGAATGGATGGCTAGCGAATGTAACCGGGCGATGTTCATCGATCGATAGGTCAATTACTGGAGATAGCTCAGCTACTGCTACTCCGACTACTACGTAAATCCTACCTCTTTCATACCTGACCAAGCTAAACAATAGTGGACCCTATAACACGTCCTTTGAGGCGAATGAAACAATCTCTTTTCCGACTTGGACCGGCTTGACGCAATACCCACCCCCTGTATATACTATAAGCATTCCAGCAAGTGAAGGGGTATCGGGTCCAGGCAGTAGTGCGAGCTCTGGAAACAGTAATAGCGGAAACGGATCACCAACTTCCAGTGCGGCACCAAGCGAATCGAGCCCTGCCAATGGCGCCATTTCGGGCAAGAGAGTATCCGCTGGTCTGACTGCATTGGGTATGATGGTAAGTTACGTGATTGTTAAATTCCAGTAGTTTTTATCTTGGTGTCTTGGTGTCATGTAACTGTCGTATACATCTTGATTCGGAGTAAGCGGTGAAAAATAATCTGACACAGTCATTTGATGACGGGTATATTGTACAGCTGTCTCAGTTCAGAAGCGTCCGATACGTAGTCGCATCATGGGGTGATGTGCGATCACATCCGAGAGCGCAGCTGTTGGCGGTAGAAAACGAAAGTATAGATGCTGAGACTTACTCTCCCTCATTTCAACCTGACATCAAGTCATCAGTAACTCTTCCACTTGTCTTTCCCCTCATCCTCATAATCTCCCATTACGGCTGATTATGCATTCCGTACATAACCCAATAAGTCCTTGGGATCATTGAGAGCAAGGGGACGGCAGCTGCTAGGGAAGTGACGGGCTCAATGCTTGATTAAGCGATTCAGGTGTCAGTCTTGAAACGACGACAAGCGATGATGATGAAAATCTGCAGATCCAACAAGTCTATTGTTTGGCATGGGCGAAGAGTCAGTAATGTCAGCAAACATCTCGGCATCGAGAGACGTAGAAATCAACAAGAATTCCAGAAAAAAGTGAGATCCAGCCTCAGGCGAGATCGCACCGCTCGCAAAGTGATTTCAAAGCCGGACGGCACCGGACCATACCGAGGGTGACGGTGGAATAACGAAGTGAGATGTGAACTTTTTTACCGGGGGACCAGGACGAGATCGATGGTTGAAGCCAAGAGCTAGGGAGGAAAGAAGGAGACCCGACATGTCCAATCTTGACGTCGGACTTGCAAGGTTTAGTCGGCACGAGAACAGAACGATGCGAAGTGTGTAGAGTCAGAAGACGATGGAAGCTGGGACAAGAGCCACCTGATATCAGGATTGAGTCCGCATGTGGAACATGTGACGAAATGCATGATGTCTATATCTGAGCCTACAAATGACTGAATTGATGATGAAATGAAATGTATGTACTGATAACCTTCATCTGCCATGACCAACAGTATCCTTGGTAGGGCGAAGTATCATATCAATCAATCATCTCAATCGTAATTGCGGTCATAGATGCTCTGAAGGAAGTCAGCACAAGACAGACCCAGGACGCCTCACCATGTTTTCACCCATCAAAGTGCAGTCTGCGCAAGCACACTCGTTCCGGAAACCACGATAGCCCCAGGCCCACTCCCACCTAGGGATTGGTTGATTTACTCGATTATGAATATAGGTCCCGTTATCGACCATCTCCTGGATCTTGGCTCTCCTCTTGGCAGCATTGGCTCGACTTCTGTTCTTGGCCGAAGCGCTAGCCAAAAGTCAGCTTTTCCAATCCACGTACATGTAAGACTACTTACACGAAAGCTCCATGTTTGGCGACACCACCATGAGCTCGTAAAGCCAGAGCTCGAACAGCAGTCTTGATGTACCTATGCCATTAGCGGATCACGTCGACAATGTCTGTAGATGACTTACAGCTGCATAGGTCTAATGAGACTCGTCAGCTACGCACAAGGCAACTCGGAAGATACTTACATCTTGCCCATCGGATTAGGCTGAATGATCAGCACATCAAGCCTCTTCATCAAAGTGAAACGCACCACCAGGTAATGCTTCAAAGTCAACAACTGAGCTTCGGTGACCTTGAACTCCTTCATTGCGTTCTGTACGCATCAGCCGGTTTCATACACGAAGCTTACGGTCTTGCTGATCCTCTCGCTGCTGACCATTGCCGCAGCCATCACCCTCCATGGACTAGGCCAATGATCATGAATAATGGTCAACCCTTCTTCTCGCATATATTCCAGCTCGTCCGTACTTTCATCATCGGAGGACTCGGGAACAACCCATGCTTTTGTCGTCTTGTGCTTGGCTTTGGCCTTGATTGACTTGTTAATCCTCTTAGGTCCCTTCTTGACCGGTGGAACGAGTTCTTCATCGGACTCCTCAGATTCGCTGACATGGGGTCGTTTTCGTGCTCGTGATGTATCATCTGACGACTTCGACCCCGATTGGTTGTCGTTGGTGCTGTTGCTCTTGACCGATTCGGACTGTTTAGGCGTTTTGTCCGATGTTGCAGGTTTCGCATCCCTCTTGGTGATTGATTCATCCTCTTCTTCACTATCACCATCGAACTCGTCACTTGTTTCTGACCCATTCTCTTCACTTTCCGACTTTTCGACGATCGGAATACCCTTCTCATCCTTTTCGACAGCAGGTTGACCATCCTTCCTACCAGCGACTTTGCCAAGGACACTTCGACTCCTATTTCCATCTTTAATGAAATGGTATTTTGAATTGACTTTCTCATTGATCTGTTTGGCAATAGCATCAAGAGTTGGTTTTCGAACTGCCCGCCGTTCCTTTCGAGTAGCTCGCTGCTCTTCCTTGTACACCGTATATTGAGCCTGAGACCATCTCGATCGTTCTCCTCGAGGAATATAATGACTGATTGCTGGCTTCTGGTCGATGATGAGCTGTTTGAGGGTTCGATCGTTCCCGGTATAGGTGTATTTTCGAGGTGTTGGGACTCGCCAGTCGTCTCCACAGCGAGAGAATGGGGCGGTAGCGAGGGGTTTGCCTTTTATCTCCGGAGCAGAGATCCAGGCTTGAATGTGGTCATCGTAATGGGTCTTTGGGGCTAGGCCTTTGCCTAGACAGACAGCCTGTTATCAGCGATCTGATCGTTCAGAGAGTCTTGACTTACCTGAAAGAAGTCATCATCGAGATGATGTCGAAAAGTCTTACAGACCCCAGCAAGGGCTACATATTCTGCGAGCTGATGATCAGCTCATGTCCACTACTTCAATGCAGTCTGAAAGTATCTGCATCAAGAAAAGGATCGGGAAAACAAAAGAACGAGATGGAGAAAAAGGGGGAGGTAAAGAAACAAAGAAGACTCACTCCCAATTCCTCCCTCAACCCAAAGATATTATCCATAATATCTCCCGGTAACTCCATCAATAAACTCTTCGACCCCTTACTCCACTTGGGGATATCTTTCCAATATACAGCTCTAGCAAGAATCTGTTTCTTCCCACTTTTCATCGGTTTAGTTTCGACTTCGAATTCGGACTCGGCATCGGAAGGGCAATCCACTTTCTTCCCCTTTCCTTTTCCTTTTCCTTTTCCTTTCACTCTTGGTTTGATCTCCTCCTCCTCACTCTGTTCGCTATCGCTCAATACTTTCGCCCTTCCCTTGCCTTTCCCATTTTTGGTTGCGTTATCTTCGATTTTGACCTTTCCAGCTTCAATCTTTCTCGTAGCTTCCTGAGCTGCTTTTCGGGATGGTCGAGTTGATCCGATTGAGGTGTTTGCTTCTACCTCTACCTCAACTTCAATTTCCATATCATCGGGTTGATCTAATGGTCAGCTCTTGGAACGAGCTATTCACGATAGCTGACTTACCATCGTTCGGTACAAGATGATCCGCCATGGATGCATCAACTTCGTCCTCTTCCTCCTCATCAGCTTCATCTTCTTGGACTAGATGGTCAGCTTCTACATTGAGGGAGGGTTGGCTGATATACCTTTCCTAGACCCTCCAGGTCCGGATGTGCTAGCATCGGCGTCAACTCCCTCATTATCAATACCTGACAATCAGCTAGTCGCCCTAAGGGCTTATAAGCTGACTCACCTTCCTCTACTTTTACTTCCTGATCGTCTACATGATCTAGGTTATCAGCATTCTATCGATGAATTAATCAGGAATGGAGGAAGGAAAGGAAAGGAAAGTCTTCAAGCAACCAACATACCTTCAACCTCCATTCTATCACCATCACCATCAACAGCTTTAAATCGCGCTGATCGCCTAGCCATAGTCTTTGACTTGAATAAATACGGGTGTGATGCAGTTGATCAGTTTCTTGAGTGAGAGAAGGAAGACGTAGATGAATGAGGAAAGGAAAGAAAAGAAAAGAAAAGAAAAGGAGACGCGATCGAAAGGATGGGTAGGGAAAATGAAAAGGTTGAATGAATCAGTCGCGTCAACTTGTTCAATCAACCAACATTCCTAACGGTCATAAGTATGTTCATTCGACTACAACATTTAAGGAGGTATCTCTACTTTCAACTAATACAACTCTGTAGCTAATGATTTCTTACAACGCTTTAACTGATACAACTTCACCTTCCAAAAGGCCATTCCACCTCAGCTCGACGGCTTAGCAACCTGTGCCAGACTGCGTACGGCCTAACGGCCTGAGCCTAGATCCAACTCGCCCGCAGTCCTCTGTTTGATCGTACTCCAAACTTTCTTCCTAACCCTAGCGATATCCGCAACCCTATCCCTACTCTCCTCCAACCTCTCTTTATACTCATTACAATCCACCAGCAATTCCATAATCCGTTCAAGGGCATCATCAACAGCCTTGGTCTGAGCAGGCATATCGATGTTATACCTTGTTGTAACTGGATAATCGGGATGATCGCGAGGATGGGCTAGAGCAGGATTTGTTGGATTATGTTCTGCACTCAAAGTGATACCTGGTTGAGCGGTAAATAATCGTTGGACGGGTGTTACGGTTTGTTTGACTTCTGGTTCGGGTGGTTCCGTCGATGGTGGGAAAATAGCGCGGGAAGGGGCGGGTGGAGCGATGGTATCGGGTTCGGTTATCGTAAATGCGACACGGGGATGGGGGTAGGTACTGGCAATCAATTCTTGGGTGACTCGCCAGAGATTATCGGTATCGGCGATCCTGGGTAGAGCGGGGATGAATCCATCACGAGTGACAGCGGTATTTCGAAGCATCTCGCTCTTGGGTTTATCCGTCTCGGTCTTGACACCAGTCTCTGGACCATCATCCTTTTTCTCCGACTCAGACTCATCCTGCTTCTTGGTACCAAACACCACATCCCTCTCCCTGACCCTCAATACCTCTCTCAACCTCCCTAGAGCCTGCCTGAGTCCCTTTTCACTGTCCATCAATTCACTAGCGGAATGATGCAACATTCTATCATTCTTGTCATCCGCAAGCGTATGCCTCATGGCATTATTCATCATGACCTCCGTATAAGTTGTCGGAAGAGCCAATCGAGGTGCCAATTTAGCAGTGGCGGTCGGCGGTGATGGACTTCGTAAATGAGGTAGTCGATACAAAGCATCCGTCTGCTTTTTCGCTCGTTTCGCTTCGCGTTTCGATTCCGCTTCGACAATATTTGGAGGAGGGACAGTTCCGAGCTCACTAGCTGCTTCAGGGAATACAGCTTCTAAAGTTCGTTTCATTCGTTGCCTAGCGTGTTTCTCCATTTTCCCATCTTCGAATGCAGGGCTCCAAGCGTAGATTTTCCCTTTACGAATAAATCGAGCTGAATAGTGGAGCTTGTTTCCTGAGTTCGAAATCATAGAATGAGGTGGAGGTGCGTCTGACATTTCAGAATCGGAACTGGACCCAGGGGATGGGGGATCGTAATATCGAGCACTGTCCATTGAAGGTAATGCCCTATTTGTCAGCTCCTATCTATCCTATCAACACATCGCACGTACGCTAGATCCTTCTTATCGACTTCCTTTCGTCGATGAGAGTTCTTGCCAGTGACAGGCCCCGGATAACTCCTAAACGGCGCTCGGCCCGTCATCGTGTCTATCTGTCAGTCCATGTCTACATCACAGATGCTATATGATTAAAGAATGGAGTGGTGGAGCCATCATACGAAACGTGTAAATTGTAGTCTGTCCCGAAGGTCTTACATATGCTTGTCGAATTTTAGAATTAATCATTGGCTGGGGGCACGTCGGCAGACATGTGGGGAAGAGGGTGGAAGGGGTGGGGTGGGTGGAGAGCTTACCTTGAATAAAATAATAAGGCGAATTGTGATGATAGTAGGAGGTGAAGAGAAGCTATTCGTCAGCTCATCTTCTTTGTGTAAGAGACGGAAGAGAAGAGGTGAAATCAGAAGTAATAGAATAATCGTCCGCGCCCCGCTAGGGGAATCCGAGTAGCGATTCTTTTTAATAATCATTTTAGGTATGTGGAGCGATGGTGAACCGCGTGATGCGTGGAGCGCGTGGGAGGGATAGTTGTGCGGATAGACTGGATCAGGAAGAGAGAAGGATGAACTTACATATAGGATGTTGGTATAGATGGTAGAGAATGAAGATACAAGTACACGAGATGGTTGTTGGTGATTAGAATACAGGTTCGGCGTTTTAGCGGGTCTAAGGAAGGTGGCACTTTACATTTAGGTGTTACTTAGATTACGGTAGAATTCCTATGCATGCATCTTCGCATCCTGTCTCGTCTATCGGAGAACGAAGTGATTAGCTTGCAGACGGACAGCCTAGATGCATATATACGGAAACATTGAGAGTGAGGAGTCACAGGATAGTCATTCTGCGAATCTGTAAATACGCCGCTATCTTATCAGCGCCTTTCGATTTCATGACATCGCTCTGAATTACCAATCATCCAGAATTTCAAGTGTCTTTTAGACGAGCTCAGCTAGGCCCAGTGGTCTGAGGTAGGTCGAGTCAGCCAAGACTAGGATCAACATGGTAGACAAGGGAAAGGGCAAAGATTCGACCATAACAGATCTGCTAAAGCTTCCACTCAATGATCGGAGAGGTAAGCTAGCTGTTCCCTAGTAGCAAAGCTGATTGAGTAGAAATAGCATTCAACCTCTTATGGTCTCTTCCACGACATGGTTCGCACCCAATTTGCTCCAAGACCTGAGCTGACGGAACAGAGGTTATTGAAGCTACAAAGAGGATAGCGTCCATGATGCAGAAGGATATACTCGGAGTGAGTCATCTCTCTTTTAGGTCGTACGTAGATGAGAGCAAGGGCTGACGATAGTGTTTACCAATTGAGCTCTCTAGTTTGGTTGTCTCATACCTTGATATTGAGGATCTACTATCTTGTGCGCTTGTTAGTAAAGATTGGAATAGGATATTCAATGATCAAGGTCCGACTTTTCTTTTCCCGTTCAAATCAAGGAGAAGGAGCTAATTAACAGGGATATGGGCCTCTCGATGCCTCACCCACATACCCCCAATTCGACCCGCAAAAGTATCATGGGACGATATCAAAACCCATTCCCAACTCATGGTCACACCTATCAATCCAGTACCAGAAGACTTGAATCCCGAATTTATAGATGACGACCTAGATGATCGGGATATGCCTGGCCTGCATCCACCTACTCTGAACGCGGTCACTGCTGTTCGAGGTGGTTTCGCAGGTGTACGGCAGAGTGTATGGGAAAGAACTGGTCTTGGATCATTACCGATATTTAATCCCTCAGTCAAACGAGCTATCGAAATCAAAGTCGAGAAACAGGAGGAACCGCCAATATCGTCCTACCTGTCGACGACAGACTCCAACCCTCAAATGAATTATAAACACCTTTACCTCTCTCGCCGGATTATTTCGAATAGAATACGGGGAGAAGAAGTAAGACCAATGATAGTGGATGCCATCACCTCCATCGAATCAGGTGGATTATCAGGTCATACGGAAGCCATCTACTCTTTATCACTCTTTCGCCATCCTCTTATATTCAATATCGGTACACCTAAACCGAGTTATAGTTTCCTTCAAGACTCGGAGCGGAGTGGGACATCGGAAGTTGAAGGAAGGGACTGGTTATTATCAGGATCAAGAGACAAGACGTTGAGGTTATGGTCACTCGATACACCTAAACCGAAGGTTGTAAAAGTGTTTATGGGCGCTCACGACGGCTCGGTCCTGTCTACCTTTGTCGTGAAACTTAAATCAATGAACTCATCACAAGGTGATACCAAAAGCGAGAACGTAGTGGCGATATCAGGTGGTAGTGATGGAAAGATCTGCCGGTGGGATATCGAGGGAGATGCTAGGGTAGAAAAGGAGATTATGGCACATACTGGCTCGGTACTATGTGTGAAAGGGGATCAGGAGAGGGTAGTCAGCTGTTCCAAAGGTCGGTCATTCTCAGGCTACGTATTACTCGCTGACAATCAGACCGGACGATAAAAGTCTTCAACATCCACACCCTTGAATTGCTTTTGACTATCGGGGATGGTGAACCCGAACGACACAGAGGGGCAATTAACGAAGTAGCCCTCTCGAAAGATTACATGTACGTTCACCATTCCAAAATTATAGCTAATTCCAGAATCTCAGCCTCAGGAGACCGATCAATCCGTTTATGGGATATCAACACCGGCTCACATCTCTTCACCCTAGATTCGGCCCATCCGAGGGGAATCGCTTCCCTCGATTTCCTACCTACCCCAGGAGATGTCCTGGGGACAATAGCAACAGGTTCATCAGACGCTACCGTCCGTATATGCCACCTCGTCAATCCCTCTCTGGCGGATAGTCTCAATGATCTCTCTATTACGGATACCGACGTTCAAAGGGATGTGAGGATCGAGGAAGGACCAGTCTGTTGGACGGATTGCGTTTGTCCACCTGCACTACGGAAAGTTAATTCAACACATTGTATGAGGTGTTGGAATCGGGGACATACTGCTCTAGTGCGGACATTATGTTTGAATGGGGATAATCTGATTTCGGGGGGATACGATGGAACAGTCAAGGTGAATCTTCTCTCCAATACATCCTCTAATCTATCTCCTTTTTCGTTTATCCCCCATTTCGTCTCAAGAAGAATAGCAGAGCAATGTGCAGATGGACTGCAGTGATTGAAGAAGAATCAGGCTGATGACAGATATGGGATAAAACCACTGGGAAACTCCTAAATGACCTCACTGGAGCAAGAACAGGACGAGTATTCGCCGTAACAGCAGATTCAACACGAGTCATCAGTACAGGTCTAGATTGTAGGATCAATATCTGGAATTTCGCTCAAGGTCTCGATACATCATTCATAGAGCCTTGACCTATGCATACTTCTGGAATCATGACTGTATGATTATGACACTATCATCGGCCGTCAAACGCCGAGTGACAAATTGACCGGTTAATGCTCAAGTTCAGTATCCGGCATTGCATTCTGGCCCATACTCGTAGGCTTGGTATTCTTTGAGCAGAGACCAAACTATATCTTTATACTGCATATATATAGACTACTTCAAGGTAGAGTAGCTCTTGTATAGCAATTATACATTCAAGTTACAAATCTAGAACACATCACATCTACTAGCGTCAGAAGCTTAAGCTCGGACGTACATTCCCACACACACACCCTTCCCCCCCTTTCAATGCTACCTCTGCGATCAAGATTGTTACGTCCTACATCTCTAAGCAGAATGGTACGCATAACAAGTCAGGCTACTAGGACAAGCTAACAAACAGGTTACTCAGAGGACATCCGCCAAGGGCAAACAGATCCATACCTCCAAACCCGCCCAATCAGATAAACCCCTCTACGCATCCCAAACTACAATCCCCCATCTGCCCGTCCCTACCTTATCATCCACATTCTCAAAATACATAGAAACTATCCAACCCCATCAATCCTCTTCCGAACATGCGAAATCAAAAGAGCTTGTAGATAAATTCCTAAAAGATCCTTTGAGTAAGAAATTACAGGAGAGATTGGAAAAGAGGGCAAGTGGGAAAGAGAGTTGGTTGAGTGAATGGTGGAATGAGGCTGCTTATATGGGGTACAGGGGGCGGATTGTTCCTAACGTCTCGTACTTTTATGTCCACAAGAGGGGACTTGGAAAGGGGCAGAGTCAGGAAGAGAGGGCTGCGGAGCTGGTCAGGGCTACGGTTGAGTTCAAGAAGCTCGTTGATAGGTGAGCCTCGTTTCCAATTTCCTTGAAATCGTAATCGAGGTAATCAGGGCGGAGCTGACAGTAGCGAACGATTAGAACCAGAGAAAGGCAAAGCCGGACCACTCTGTATGGCCTCATACAAGTACCTGTAAGCTCTCCCTTCACCCCTCGTGGCAAATACCTGATGATAGGTTCAACGCAGCCCGAATCCCAACCTCTCCAGCCGATATCCCATTAGCCTACCCAACCGATACCCACCACATTATAGTAGTCCGAAACAACAGGTACTTTATGGTCGATACCAAAGGCCGAGGTAAAGCAGAACTAGCAGAGGCGTTCAAAGAGGTCAAGAGGATGGCAGATGGCACAGCCGGAGAAGGGCTTGGAGTCCTCTGTGCGGATGATCGAGATGTATGGGCAGAGGTACGTCAACCCCTCCTAGAATCAAGGAGAAGCTGATGATAGTTCCGACGAGCTTTGATGGATTATTCACCAAACAATACCGCTGCCGTTCAAGCTCTTGAATCTGCTATCCTACTAGTATCCTTGGATGATTATACCCCAACCACCGAAGATCAGAGGGCATGGTCCTACTGGTCTGGAGGACTCGATAGGAGTGCCCAATCGGGACATGGCAAGAACAGGTGGTTTGATAAACACGAAATCATTGTCGATGAATCCGGAGAATCTGGATTTAATGGTGAACGTAAGTCTCTTTCTTCCTCCTTCCCATTCTTTTCTCTCACAATCGGATATGGCAAGGGGCTAATGACAGACTCCATGTTGGATGGAACACCCACGCTGAGGATGAACGAATTCATGTTGGCAGGTATTGAAAAGGGTCAAATCCCCCTGGAACTCCCCGAATCCGAAAAGAACAGTTCCCCCATGCCATCCCCCCACGAAGTCGTTTTCGAGATGGACCACAAACTCAAATCGGCAGTTGCGAAATCTTACCAAGGCTTCTGTGAGGAAATGGCTCAGCAGGATTTGAAGGTGAGTCTGCTTCTTGACTCATCTCTAACAAAGATGATAGTAAGAGTAAGAGCTAACGCTCTCGCAGATGGTCAAATTCGAGGGATACGGTAAAAACGTAATGAAAGCCCATAAAGCCTCTCCAGACGCTTGGGCTCAAATGGTCAAACAACTCGCCTTCTACCGTTTAAACGGAAGACCACCAGTAGTCTACGAATCATGTCAAACTCGAAAATTCTTACTAGGTCGAACAGAAGTTATCCGATCTTCATCCCCCGAATCCAAAGCTTTCTGCGAAGCAATGATCTCCACTTCTTCATCCGATAATGAACGAGAAAAGAAGTTCCGAGAAGCTGTTAGACGACATATCCAGTATTCTACCTGGGCTGCTGATGGGCAAGGGGTAGATCGACATATGTTTGGATTGAAGAAATTACTTCAAGATGGAGAGAAGATGCCAGAGGTGTTTGAAGAAGGGGTTCATGGGAAGAGTAGTCATTGGGAATTGAGTACTAGTCAATTGTCTAGTAATTACCTCGAAGGGTGGGGTTATGGAGAAGGTGAGTTTTTTTCTTTCCACCACTTCTCACTCCTTCTTTTCCACCTCTTCCGTTTCTTCAGTGCCCATCTCGATACGAGGGGGGAACCACGCTCTTCACTCGTCCCCAATCGCTCTGCTCGCGAGGACTCGAGCTAACAATCAGTTGTCGAAGACGGTTACGGTCTCTCCTACTCGATCCACGATGACCACATTAGATGGTGCATCACAACCAAGAACAACGATGCCGAGAAGTTCGGAAAGGCGTTAGTAGAAGCAGCAGAGGAATTGAAGAGTGTCATGGATCGAGCTAAAGCTGCTGGTGGGCAGTAAAGGGTCACCAAGTGAGATATGAGAAGAGTAGTAGAGCATTGCTTAAACTTGCATGAATTCGGTAGCACTTGACATCGAGCATTCGTGATCGGTTGACTTATATTCCATGATCGGTTGACTTAGCTGACAGCAAGAGTCGAGAGGCAATGTCCAAATTGATCCTAGCCAGTTGCTCCTGACACTGCTCCCATTTCTGGAGACCCACGGTTGACGTAGTGAGCAATGCGTGTCGTAGAGAGTGATGCATGATGCTTATACAACAATATTCCAATTCCGAAATTGAAACGTCTCCCTCCTTCTCCTCTTCCGTATGCACAGATCCCGCCTGATGCTATTTTGATAGATCGTCAAATTGGAGGTGGTATTAACGCCCTTTACTAGCCTGACTAAGTAGGTGATTGATCTAAATATCAGCTCCCACTCATGCAACAAAAATCAAAAACCCTCGGATCTCCGATCCTCGGATGAATTAACTCACACTACTCTTACTAGCCTTGACATTCCCTTTACTACCAGCCATACAAGTATGTAATGCTTTAGCAGCATTCGAACAAGCTTCATTCGCACGCATATCGCCTGTTGTTGCGAAACATGCAAGTAAGGAAGAGAGGAGGGGTAGACATGGTGGTGGGACCGTTTCTGGATATTAAGTTCTTTGTCTTTCTCTCTCTCTATTTTCTTCCCCGTTTCGGCTCCTTCTCTTCTTCGATACGTTCTCATCTTCTCTCTGTGGTGTTGATGATGAGGTTTGTACGTACCTCTCTTGGGTTTGACCTTGAATCTGACCATCTTTGATATATAGTAAAACGATCAATTGATTGATGCGCGGAAAAAGTAGGACGGAACTTATTCGATCCCACCTGTACCATCTACCATCAGAAGGCGAACAACGTCCACTAACAAACGTAGACTCGAAGCCAGGTTGATATTGTACATTGTCACTTGCGGGCTCATTCAACAGAGTGCGACCTCATCCTTTGCATGATCCAAAGCTTGATTCGCCGCGCCGTTCGTCAGGTGGATCCATCCATGACCGAATACTGATGCCACGTCTGGTTCCCAGCCATCGATCCTGGCCGATGTCACTTTCCGAAGGTGATAACCGCACATATGAAATGTGTCTACTCAGTCGACTGACATGAAACAGATACAATGCATACGCGGACGAACGATATGGAACCAAAAATGGACTCGGTGAATATCTACACGAATTTATACAGTGGCCTACAGATGGATTATGCGACCGTCGGCTGACTGCTTATCATCAACGTAATCGGTGGAGGGGGGGTGATATCTGGTGCCAGATAGCGTGTGAGTATTGTAGGGGCGGGCCGTACCAGTTGCCTTTTCATCATCGCCTGGAGGGTCAATGGGGCGATTGCCGTACATCGGATGCACAATTTCCTCTTCGAATGTGTCGTCCTTGTGCGTGAACCCCGAGGCTCTTCGCATTGTATTCGTGACTGTCGACGTGACTGCCGACATGGCCTTCTCACATGCCGGTTTCAAACTGGGAGTAGCAAACGCGCGCGGATGATCGTTGCCCCACTTATCTAGGGGGCCGATTTTCGTGGCGGAGTCCGCGTTTTCGGGCTTCGTGTTATTATAGATACGGTATATCAGGCCCCCGGCGATCGCGCACTCAGCCGCAGTGACTGCACAGACGGATTTCCATCCGAACCATGTTCCCTGGGTCGGCTGGCTCTCCTCTGAAGGTGATGGTTTTTCCGATTGACATCTTGTACAAGTCAGCCCTCATGCTCATATGAGGACTGGGAAATACTCACTCGAAAATCATCGTCGGACCTCTCTCTGAATTAGGCCACTCCTCCTGAGAGCCCCCTATCGCAGTCTGGAGCGGCTCCACGTCGACACCAGTATGACTGTTCGGATCGCCGTTCATCTTGCTGGTACCAATGATCCTGCAACGGCCTTCCCAAGGATCGCCCATCGAGGCATCCGTCGGAAGACCATGACGATGCTGCGTCCAGTCGCTTCGGCCGGCGGCAGAAGGGCCGAAAAGGGGCGTCTGAGCTGTCCCTCGGTAAGCAGAGGCGAGAGAGGGAGGTAATGGGACCGGAGGCATTATGTTTTGAAGTTGCGAGTATTGTAATGTGAGTGAGCGAAGTGAAGAAAATCGGTGATATGGTATGAGAAAAGAATAAAGAAGAAAGATATAGAACCTCTGAGGTCTTTAGAAGCTTTATATATCGAGGCTGTCACACTTTCATATCGAATGAAAGGTAAATATAAAGGTTTGTCCTTGGGGGCAGCGAGAGAGAAGTATCTCGCAGGGATAGAAAGTGAAAGGAAGGGGGTGCTCTGTCGTATGGATATGACGTACGCAGAGCTGTGGAGTCGTGGAGCGAGCTCGCTGTAGCACAGCCTCGGTTGCTTCACTACTAGTCTCATGATAGTGACATTGCTGGGGCAGCATCGTTTGCGAACGAAGGGGCTTACGTTCGACTTCCAGCAACTGCCTTTTGGGTCGCACTCAGCAGAGTCATTTTCTTGTAGCCGATGTCGGCGAGCGATCTTTCGCAGAAGCTGGATATTCAAGACGAAGTCTGTTTGCGACGACGGATGAGGGGAACAGAGACCAATTTATGAAAGGTTTCCAGTACTCGTCATCTGCGACGATGTTGCTTCGGTTACGTAACCGGGTAGAGATGGCTCGTGGAACTCATGAAAAATCACACATTGATCCATTCCGACTCGACTATATTGACTATTCCTACCATTAATTTCTTCAAATGTCCGCCCTATTCTTCAACTACAATCATGTAAAAGTCCTAACTACTAAAGTCCTATCTCATTGTCCGTGACCGACTTTGACCCTAGTTGAGCAGGTGGAAATTCTGCTGGGCGGATCCGGGGTAGCATTGATAAGTCTGGAGAACACCTTGGTTGGGGTAATTAGGCTGGTAAGATGGTCCGGAACCTAGCTGTACATCAAGACATTGGTCTAGGGTCCGTCAGCGACCACACCAGGGAGTAAGGCCAAAGACGTACTGTTGATGGTTGAAACGGTTCCCTGGTTCCCGAATTGAGTGAACTGCTGTTGACCATATCCACCGCATGACCAAACCTTGACGACGCCATTGTTAGATGGATTGGACCCAGCATCGAGACACAATCCGTTATTGGAGTGGAGCTTGACAGGTCCAGTGTTCGTAGTATCCCAAAGTTGATATTGAGCGTTAGGCGAAGAGTTGGGGAAACAGTAGGTCCTGTATTGTTAGCCCAACCATACCACCGAAAGGTCGCTTACACTTCAACAAGAGCACCTGAGAATGCACTTCCACCTTGAACGGTCAAGCACAAATCATCCCTGTTAAACGGATGAATCCTCTTTCCACCGCCAGCAGGGTCGGTGTAGACGTTGCCTCGAGGCACGTTGGGCAAGACGCCGTTCTGAGGGGGTGGGGTGGTCGAGGGTGAAGGTGAAGGTGAGGCGGAGGAAGAGGAAGAGGATGACGAGGGTGTAGGGCCCGATTTGTTTCGGATGGACCAGGCTGGGTGTCAGTTCCGCGAAGTTTCGAGGCGAGCACTGACCTTGATTGGTGTTTCCGGTCGTACATTGGTAGGTCTGAGGACCTGTGGGTCAGTAATGCAGTAATGGAAGGATCAAGGGAAAGGCCGGAGGCCTGATCATGGGGATTTAGAAATAATGAAAAGGGATTAATGGGTCAAGGATGAGCGAGAGGAATCAGGAAGAGGAACATACCATTGGTACCCTCGTCCAAGCACTGGTTACCGCCGGTAATTGCAATTCGGCCATCGGCAGTGAGGTACCAAGTCTGAGCGGAAAGACCGGGGTATGATTGCCAAGTCTACATCATTAGCAAGCTGGACGGCTCACGATACTCAATCACTGACCTTCAGAAGACCATTGTTACCTGGGGTAGTGCCGGCATCCATAGCATAGTTGGTGCCAGTCAAAATGACACTTCCACTTCCAGGAGAGATATCCCATCCAGCAGCCGAATTACAGTCCATGGTAACAAGCGGAGTACCGTTACCGACCTGTTTAGCGGCTACAGCAGCCGCTCCGCCCGCTGGGGACAAGCATTTCTGATCTCGAGATGAGACTATCAACTGGTTGTTGGCTCGCTTGACGGGGGACGCCGAGGTCGCCAAAGCGAGAAGGAGGAGAAAGGTTGGGTTGAACATTGCTGCTTGATGTCAGGTGTATTATTGTATTCTATAGTATAGTCCGACTGGAGTAGTAGGTATTGACTAAAGAGGTGGAAGTGAAGAAGAAGAAATCAGAGACATCGGAATGTCTTATATGCCTTCTTTCTCTCGCCGAGACCGGCTAAACCGGCCATCCCTCTCGTCAGCATTGCTCGCTTTCTGCATTATTGCGATGCACGAGCAAGGTCCCAGCTCCACATACGTCAGTTGGGAGAAGAAGGGAGAGGCGGGGTAGTAGAGCCTGATCTCGGGCCTCCGTGGAGCGTACAACGTCAGGTTTACGCCTCTACACACTATACCACCGGTCATCCGGCTATCGGTGAATTGCTCAATTGAGTGATTCCAGCTAACCATTATTGGAAGTTGGGGCAAAGTACATGCGGACACACCATGAGGATGGTGAAGCTAATCAAGCGGGGCTATGCACCGACTCGGACCCGAGTGTCTCTGAAACACTCCAAAGGGGGATATGGGAGCTCTGAAATCTATATTGGGGCATAAGCGGTACTCTGAACAGTAACCCTCGAATTTCTCAGGAACCGGAAAAGGTGAGACAGATACCTAGTGCCTAGTGCCTGTCGGTCAAGAAGGTAATGAATGGCTTCTTCATTGGAGCCGAGAGTGAGCCGGTTGAGTCTTTGAACGCGGAACTAAGTCTTCCTTGATGTGTGAAGCGAGACCGGGTACTTGCATTAAGGCTAGGCGCTTGTCTCACCCCAGTAGACTGGTTTGTTTAGAAGCTTTCCATCCGGATCCGAGGTATCATTTAGCCTATTGAGCAAGAAGGTACCCGAGGTGAGGACATTGCTGACCGATGACTGACTCTCCGAGACCACACGCTCGCGGATACGCTAGGGGATAATAACGTGACACTGCTCAGCTTGCGACCAGAAGACAACTGAGATACATAGAGAGCGATCTAACCTTTTCTTGAATTACTTAAAATGAAGCGCATTTGTCTCTCCTAGGAGAACCTTCGGAGATACTTGGCGACCGCCCTACTCTCCACCATGATCTCGCCTCTGTTCATGGGAAGGTGGGACAACTTGCTGTTGTACTTCGGTCACGTATCCCTTGAACTTGCGAAGTGGCACACCCTTTTCGAACATCTCGTCAATCTCGGCTGGTGTCCTCTGAAACCGAATTAGCTGGTGAGAGGCAAAAAGTGTAAATGGTGGACGTACTCTGGCAGTTTCTGGTACTATGAACCATGCGACAGCGACGGCAATGAACCCCGTGCACCCGAAAAAGAACCCAGTGCGGACCCCCCAATTGGGAGCGCCCTTCAACATGATCGGCGTGACGAATGAAAACTAGGCCAGTCAGCACCAGTCTGGACGATCTTGAACTCACCATGATCGAAAACAAGTTTGGAATTGCAAGACCCCACCCAGCTGACATGGCCCTGAAATCTTGTTTTGGAATCTCCGAGAGGTAGGCGTAACCGATTGCACTACTGGAGGTGGTCGAGAAAGTTGCCAGGCAAGCAAAAAATACGAGAAGACTGCCGAGCGCGGGTCGGCCAGCGACGTCGAACATACCGGTGGCTCCCATTCCAAAGTCGGCACAGACAGTGACCATATATCCGTAGACAGTCAGTGGCCGACGGCCCCATTGATCGACAAGGACCATCGTGAAGCACATTGAAATGAGCTGAACACAGGACAAGATGACGGTGACCAGGAACGGGTCTTTGTTGCCGGCGATCTGGACTGAAAGGTCAGCAGCATTTCGTATTGCGATGCAAGCGACTCACAGAAGTAGGTGGCATAGTTATTGAATACGGAAAGTCCAACGAATTGCTGACACAGCTTGGGCCAAAGGGCGATGATGAGTCGCTTGCCGTTGAGTCCCATGAATATCCGCTTCATGGGAATTTTACCGGTTTCGCCCGCTCGATGTCGCTGTTCGGCGATGGTATTCTGCATCACGGCAATCTCATTGTCGACGTCGTATCCTGGTACTCCACCTTTCAGCATCAAGAGCGTCTTGCGAGCTTTATCTGTCTTGTCTTTGCCGACCAGCCACCAAGGGGACTCGGGGAGGAAACAGTAGACAATCGCCAAGCCCCCAATCATACCCCACTGGGTATAGATTGCGAGACGGAAGTCGAAGGGGTGTAGCTTGTTGAGTCGTTGAAGACCGACCGCGGACATGAGCTGACCAGTGACATACCAGCTGACACATCAGCTTATTTCTTGACTGGCGAGCCTGAAACTTGGTGTGCTCACAAAGTATAAGCTTCGGTAAATAGCCCTCGAATTTGAGTTGGTGCTAGCTCGTTGATGAACAGGGGAAGTGTTCCTTGCATCGCCCCGACACCGGCACCCGATAGTAACTTGGCTCCGAGCCATCCCCCTGTAGTCGTCACAAAGGATTCGGCGAAGATGGACTAAAGTGTCAGCATGATCCATAGAGACGCCATCAGGTGACTTACCGCTGTCAAAAAGATCCAGGTTGTCCAAAGAGCGACCCTTCGTCCAAACTTGTCACTGACGAAAGAGATGGCGACTTGAGCTAAACATTGGGCAGCACTTGCAGTTCCTCCCCAAGCAGAGACCCATTTGGCGTTCATCACCTTGGCTCCGGGATCGAATTGGCGGATAAAACCTTTGTTGGAAACGATCGACCCGTTGAAAGATCCTTGATTTTCAGCTTACGTTCTCCCAAGAGCTTTTCTCAGCTCGGACATACCTTGATAGCCATCCAAAGAGGCCGAAAACGCAGCCATGAAACAGACAAGACCTATCTTTCGATACATCTTGGCGGCTTGCCAGACCGAGAGCTTATCGAAGGCTTGGATCTGTTGTGGCTCAAAATCCCTCTCTTGCTTATGATCCACATCGTCATCATGTTGGATATCTTGTTGCTTGACCTCGATCTCGTTGTCGTGATTCATTGCGCAGGGTTGTGAATGCGGGGATGAAGATCACTAGCGTCTCCACAGGGGTGCCCCTCTATATATGTACTCGTCCAATTTGCGCGGATCCGCAACTCCGCGTTCGGGGCCGAAGGCTCCCCCTCGTTCATCCCTTGCTTGCGCTGTGGTCGCTAACGCCGGCACCTATTTTCGTCTACATGCCCGATTAACACCCGGCCCGCCGGCCCTTTCGTACCGGAAAGTGACCAAATCTGATCGACAAATCAAGCCACTTCGTCCGGCGCCGCATCTCCGCTACTGACCGCCGACCCGCCGACGTTTATCCAGGTGATGCTGACTCGCCGCATTTCACCCCTCTGACTCTAGCATCTTTTCTTCCAACATCTCGACCTTCTAGATATCTACCAACATGTTTGTCGGTCTCAATGATATATCCTACAATGACACCCACCGTCAGCTCTTCGATGAGGGCATGGCCATGCTCGACGCGAATGCAGCTCTTCCTTTACTGTGAGTCATCCCTATTTCAGCAATTCTTATTTTACCAGGTGGGGCTCAGCCAAGCTCTCGTCATGGTACTCGATAGGACTGTTCATGAGAGGCGATAGCGGCGATAGGATCACCGCGAACAAGCTGTTATCCAACAGTTTGACAATGCAGGATCTCGACACCGATTTCGAGCAGAACTATGGCAGTTTCAAGAAAGCACTCAACGTTCCATTCTCAAGCGGAAAGAACGCGTTGTGGAAGGGGGAAATTTACGACTCATATGACCCCAACAATGCGTACGTACAAGATCAGATCCGTCGCCCATCGCTTACAAACAAGTCTTTTTGTGACCATGGCTGGTATCGTGGCCGAATCGCTTTTTGGTGATCAGCTTGACCCGGAAGTGAGAAAAAGGTTACATAAGGCAATGCATGTCGCCTGCTTGGGTAATGCCAAAAGGGAGGGTGACTGGCATGGCGATGACATGTGGCCTTCGTATTCGAACGTGGGTACTACCTGCACGCCCGAAAGCTCATCCCTTAGCCATGGTACCTCCGCTGTGTCTGCTCAGCCTTTGTGGGCAACCTAGTTGGGGACAAAGAGCTTGTGGAAAAGTCAGATGTGAGTCTGATCGATGACGACCAGAAAGCATGCTGACTTCCATAGCGGTGGGCAGCGGAATCAACGGCTTTGTGGGAAAAGTACGATTCTCCCGGCGAATACAACTCGCCCACTTACGCCGGAATCACTCTCATGGCTCTCGGTCTGGCTCAATACTGCCCCAAGACATCCGCGATCTACCAAGTGGCACCCAAGCTCATTCGAAGCGTCTGGGTTTCTCTTGGTGAGTGATCAAATGGGGCATGTCTGATGTACAGGCGAGACCTACAACCCATCTTTGCTAAATATCGCCGGACCGTGGGACCGAACGTATGGCTACTGTATGACCCAGTACTACGCGTCTATCGCCTTACCAATCGCCGCGCTGACTGGTCTTGATGTCCCATTACCAATGCCTCGACCCTTGAACGGATCAAGTCACTACTCCGATGGGGCTTTGATTCCGATGCAGATCTTGGTGTCCCCGTATGTGGAGAAGCCAATCATTGACGATACCCATTTGACGTCTCGGTTTACCAAACTGTACGCACCGCATACCTACGAGCCCAAGTCGATTTTCCCTCCCCACGACAAGCGACCACGGGAGTACAGCTTCTATCTAGAGGAAGGATTGAGCGTTGGTGGAGTCTCTTTTGATGAGGACCACTTAGGAGGACCCAAAGGCATTCAAGCCCAATTCGTGCCGGGCACGATCCAATGGGATTCGGGCAGACATGGAGGAGGTGTTGGATGGCTCACTGTAAGCCCATCAAAGATGACGTCTCCCACAATGCTAACACAGTAGGTCTGGCCGACCTCGGCCTGTGCATCCATGGTTGCCTCGGCAGAGGCGTTGGTGGTACGATATCCGAAACCCGTCGAGTTCGCCAATTCCCCCTCAAGCAATGTCATGCGCCTTCACATCGGGGCTTTACCTTTCCTCCAACTGGACGGTAAATCATTCGATTCCGATAGGGAGAGTCTTCCCGGCCTGGATATCCAATTCAGCGGTAACGTGGTCGAACGAGGTCAGCGGACTTTGAAGTTCGGTACCGAGACTAGGACACACGGAGCGTATCATTATGTGCTGGAGTATACTTGGGAAGGCGATGTTGGCGTACCCGAGCTGGTCATCGGCTTCAAGAAGACGACCCCTCCTCAGTACCATCTAAAATTCTAGATATCATATCAAATATGACTCAAGGATATCCATCGATTCAGTTGTACAGGTACTGGAGCTCGGCTTAGACTGCATAGATACAGCTTGCATGCATCATTGACTTGCTATTTGCAGGCCGGGATCTCAAGACCCGAATATCTGCCAGAGGTCGGTGAGATCATCGTCGAAGGCATTGACAGAGCTCGAAGAACCCTGACCCGATTCAGCTTTGATTCGTATTGGATCGTATCGTCGACTTACGCTCATATCTATTGGATGTGAACCCGGCTGGGCGTTCTGATGCGGATACCAGGCTAGTCCAAGCGTACTCGTCAAGGCGGCGGACGGGTCAGCACCGCCGCTCGCATCTGTAATTGCGAAGGGTGCAGATACACCGGATCTTGGTGGTAATACTCGAGCACGGCGCGCTCTCAGTAATGTTCGCCTGATTCGCTCTACAGATAGCTGACCCGGCACTATAGATGTCAGCTTGCGTTGGGCTGAGCACACTCACCTTGCTGCAGGACAGTCACAAATTGGTCGATTTTACAGCCAACTTCGCGAAGGTCGATATCGATCGGTGCGAGGGTGACTAGTCTCAAGAGGAGGCGGACTGCAAATATCACGCCAATGTCTTCCACGTCAGCTAATCTCATGACCATTAGGGCTTACGGGTTAATGTATTGGCTGAATAGTCAGCTACAGTATTGATAATCAAAATCTGACGGCGACTTACAGCTGGCGAAACGTTTGCCATACTGTTTGACTGGTCAATATATATTCAGAGGTGGACAGATCACGCTGTACTCACACCTTGTTCACTTGTGACCATCTGTAACAGTGTCCAGGCAGCATAAACCGCTTTCGACAAGGCCTCGCCTTGAGACCGGGAGAGAGAGCCTCCATGGTTGGCAGCCAAGTCATGTAAGAGCCGAGAATTGGTGGTAAGACTTGATCTCAGTCAATTTGGCATGAAGGCAGTTGAGAGAACGACTAACACAGCATGACACTTTGACGACAGCACTGGGCCGTCAGCGCAAAGCGAGCAGCTTCAATGGGGAGCTTACGAAGATCGCGAATATAGTTGCCTTGCGGCACACCAATCAGGTCTGCCATTAGGTCCGAGCCATGCGTTTCCGTCAGACCTACTATAGTAGGCATCCCATTCTGCAAACCACCGCTCATAGAACTCGTTGTCCCGCCTGACCTCTTCAGAGATCTGATCTACAGCCATATCGACAGGACCCCAGAAGGTAAGGTGGCTTCTTGCTACCAGGGTCAGTGATAATCGTATTGGCTGAAGACTCACTCCTGCCGCTCAGCAGCTCAACGGCAGCTACCAGCCGACCGTCGGTTACCATGCTCATTGAATGTTGCAAGAATTGACGACCTAAAGATGAACTTGGATCATCTCCGAGTAACAATGGTCTGCAATAGTTGAAGGCCATTCTACAGATGAGCGATATGCCAGTGAGATTAGGAGCTGCCCACTCACTCGTATTCCGATTTGCAGATCTTCGAAGCCTGTATCAGCGTCGCCCATTGCAGGTCAGACATCGACTCACTGCAAGCCACAATCTTGCTCCCACCACTCTATCCTGTTCCTCTTGGATATCTCGTGGGTTCAAGTCACTCGATGCCGGGTCAAGATACTCCAAAGTGGGCAGACACCGGTGGAGCTGTGCTTCAAGTCTAGCGGTCAGCTCGATTAGCTAGGCTGGCTTACCCTAGCCTGAATGCATGTCCACTGAACCTCCATCCTGCCTGACCCCACCCGGAAAGTATTACTACTGGATCAGCCATCGATTGATGTCTCACTTACTGAGCGCCTGAATCCCTTCGACGCGGGTCATTACATGGCTGGTAGGGACTAGTACCTCTGTTGCCGCTGAAAGCCAATCAGTCCCTTTCATATCTCAGAAGCAGGAGAGAGTGCATACCCAGAGACATGATGTGAGTACGCAGATGCTGCTGTTCATCGCCTGCAGGAGCTATTGAGTCAGTGAGCAGGTACGGGCATTTGGTAATCCAGACTTACCGCCTTTGCCATCGACGACGAGGGCCACAAAAAGTAAAGCACTGAGAAGGAACGAGGAACGCGACCGTAGGCTATCGATCAGCTGACATATACGATTAAGCGGAGTACCGTTTCTTACCTTTCCCAAGTATCCAATCGAGGGTCAAGAATGGGGAGAGACTGGTGACTTTGCTCATAGTATCTACATTAGTTAGCCCGACATCTACCGCTTTCGATCATCACTCACACTTCTAGCAGCTTGCGACCCCTCAACTCGCTGATTAGTCCCAAAATCACGGGATCTCCAGGAAGACGAGTTGGAATTTCAGGACCTCTATGGCTGCCTGATCGATAGCTCAATGGACTCCCATCGAATGAGTGGGTTATGGCTTGGTGCGAGTCCGGAATCGTTTCAGCGTCGGTAACCATCTTGCCCAGGGGAGCCATCGTTGCCAGCTCATCCAAGGGATCATCCTCGATCTCATCATCATTAGCGGACACCTGTTGGTTGAGAGTGTTGCCGTGCGTGAGACCTCTTGAGCTCGATGCCGAGCATGGTTCCGGTCCAGTGTTGTTTGCGTACAGATCGGTTGTGTTGAAAGTATCCCTCGACTCCGCTGGCTTTTCCGCACTTTGCCGAGTATGTGGGACTGCGGCTGATTTATCGGTCGAAGTGCCAGCCATCATGTCGAGTGTTCGCTGCATCTTCTCCATTTGCTCTTTGACCCGTTTCAACTCTGATGCCAAGGACTTGACCTGCCTGGAAATCAGCATCATTTCGTGCCGCTGGTAAGCTTACTCGTCGATCCGGGTAATCTTAGACTTTCTACGCCCATCATGATGACATTCCAGGTCATTTGTAAGACATCTTGAGCATATCTCTCCTTCCATGCCATCACATTTCACTTTGCGATGATAGCAGGCATCCTAAATTTCAGTTTTTCCGTTTAGCCCAAAAGAAGTGACAACATCAGGGCGTTGCAGGGTAGCAAGTCACTCACGCAAGCTTCTGAGAGACATCAGCTTGTTCTCGGGGTGTAATCGTATCTCTTACTAGGCATAATGAATAGCAGTGAGCTATATGATAGGGGTCATGATACCGCTAGACCTCACGGTCGGGTCATGATCAATCGCTGGCTCGGAAAAACCGGACCGGATCTATCTAATCCAACTCGACGCATTTCAGGGATTGAAATCTGCTTCCTGCAAAATGGTAACGGAATGCTTCGGGCAGTTTGGCCGGGTCAGCAACATAAGCTCGCAGACAAGCGACAGTCGCTACACGTCACATCAATCTTCTTCGCTAAAGCTGGAACTGGGCGAAAGGATCGCCATCCTCATAAATGGCCTTCACCCGGGATACGTTGTCTAGGGCACCACCGATCGTGGATTCGAGATTCAGACTGGTAGCATCGTATTGGCCGAAATAGCATGACATACGATTACATAGCATGAAACATCCTCTAATCTATAAAAACCCATTCTAAATGTCCATACATCATTCTCAAGCTCAGCCCTCATGCTGTACATCCATCCTAAATTCCGTCTCAGTTTGCATCTCATCCCTCTCCTCTCCTTCTTCTCCTGGATATTTGGATCGCGTAGCTTCAATATCGTCCAACATGGATGTGTAGGCCCATTCTACAGCTTCTGCTGCCCAGTAGAAATCGCAGTGCTAAAGTTCAGCGAGCGAGCACGAAGTGCGAGTAAGGCTTTTATTGTGCGCAGCAGATGAAGAATGATGGATGTGGGTCATATCAAGGGACGGGAGTGACAAGCTGCGGAGAGGTGAAGGCAGATGAGAACAAAAGAAAGGGACGCACCTCGGACAGATCCAATTTCGTGACTTTGATAACATTGACATCCTTTTCCTTAGTCTTCATGCGTTCAATCAAAGGTTCGGCAAGAACAAGGTAATCCCTCCCTCCGTGATAGATCGATAAAGGTGGGAAACGATTATCGAACCATCTGTCCAATGTATCGTCTAGAGTGCATTTCCGATCTGCGAAACCACCTTTTCCGCACCACCTAAGCATCAGCAACCGTCTGAGCGGAGCGAAGGCGGATGATGGTCAGGGATGCGCAATGTTTGAGTGAGAGTCGTAGGAGGAGTTCTCGATAGAGTTGGATGACTTACCAGAAGATACTAGCGGAACTGACGGGCGTAGGTGTAAACCTAAACATCTTTGTTTTTCGCCTCCGAAGCCTGATATCAGTTCAATTCCGTGTCTTGTTCTTGAAAGGAGCGGGAGGTATGGATGTGACTTACCAATTGGTATCAGTCCATGAGAAAAGGAACGCGAACATGATACTACCCATCAGCGATACTCTCCTGTCTTTCTTAGGCAGGACATACTATCCCAACATAGCCTATTTATCAGCTTTATTGTTCCATCACGATTTCGGTAGGAAAGACGTACAAAGATCTTGGCTGGACAATAATTATAAGCCCATCTCATGAGCGGTATGAAATCGAGAACCCCAAAGAATCTTTTCCAAGTACTCCACTCAATCCTATTTAGAGCAGTAAATGGGAACCCCGTAGTCAAAGGCCCAGCATATACAGCCGGAGCTAATGCTATGAATACTGATAATTTCTTTCCGAGGGATGGGACCATTGACTGGGAGAGGGAGATGAATGCTAGCCCGTTTCCTTGTGAATGGCCTATGAATGCGACCTGTCATTAGCGGTCGTGCGATGATGATTTGGATTGGGGAAGGGGAGGAGTGATGTGTGAATGGAAATGTGGTGAGAGCTCGATGCAATGACGAGACAAAGGACGAATCAAGAACTCACCTTATCATATCCAGTCTCCTGACAAACATGCTCAACAAGAGCAGGTAAATCGTACATAGCAAGTTCCCTTATCGTCCAATCTGAACGTCAGCTACCTCGACTCTTATCACGCTCGTAGCTCGCACTCACCCCAGAACCTAGGATCATTCCTCCCGAAGTTCTTGTGTCCCATATCAAATATCCCCCTTGTATTCCCTAAATAGACTTGGTATCCACCTTGTTTAGCTAGCCAGAATGCCAGTGATCTGTCTTCGGAGGTAACGAATGATCCTGATGATTGGAAGAGGCCGTGGAGGATTAGGACTGGGAAACCACCTTTTTGTCAGCTCATTTTCGGGAAAGGGGGATCAGATGGTATTGAGTGTTGGGGAGCGGTAGTGAAGATGATGGGATAGGGATGTGGCGAGATTCGAATAGGGATTGTAATATTAGAGAAAGGAGACTCACCTCGTCCATCCGCGTGAGTTACCGCATCTGGATCGATAACGCGGTGCATCCTGACCATCAGCTTCATACACACATCAACTGTAGGTGTATGGATATATCTCTTGAGTATCCCCATGGGCGATGTGCGATGTCAAGTGAAGTGAAGAAATGGGACCCACCTCAAATAATACCCATCCTCAGTCTCTACCGTCTGATTCTCAATATCCATCCCAACCTGCCTAGCATAATCCCTAGGTTCTTTACTAATCTTCCTACCCTCCTTCTTCCAATACCTCTCATCATCCCATGGAAATTTCTTCGTCTCCCCACTACTCAACCACCTCGGTAGGACTCTACTCAATTCCGAACCCATCGCCCATCCTACCACCAGCGTCAAGAAGAATGTCGAGAGGACAAATGAGACGGATTGATTGATGAATAGATTTATCTTTGAAAAGAATGTCAATGGCCTAGGCGGGATTGGGGAATAGGTAGATGAAGAGGGAGGAGGGAATGTTGGGTGTGTTAGGTGTCGATTTGGGGTTGTTGCTCTATCGATAAAGATTCTACGGAGGATACCTCTGTTTGAAGATGTGGAAGCTGCTGAAGAAGATCGAGAGAGGGCGGGCCGATTCTGGCCGGGCCTCATGGGAGTTGGCGATAATAATGGTACACCCTCCTCCTGCTTCCCGGCACCAAGCAACTCGGGCTCAAACTCGTATTCTGGCGTCGTAGCATTTCCTCTCACAGCTCTAGCTTGCCCATGCGCCGTGGATCCATTAGGGAGATTCATAGCAGCCCTAGCAGGCGCGTCGAGTAATTGACTAGGTATCGATAAAATGTGAGGACGCGTATTGACAGAGGTCGTAGACGCGTATTTTGGCGGTATTAGTCCAGTATCGCCAGCTAATGGAGCACCAGGGCGTGGTGTGAGAGGTGATCGCGATTCAGAAGGCGAAGGAGTTGATATGAGGGATGTAGCGGAAGTTAGGAGTTGAGGGAGTGTAGATTTCAGCACTGTTGAAAGTCAGAAGGTGTTCAGGTCACGTAAAATGCGGGAGCAGATTACTCACTAGTGAGATACGCGATTCAAGGTGGTTGTAGGTGGGCGGATGATAGAGCAAGACTTTCATATGTGATGGTCGGACTATTGGTTCACTATACAAGACATGACGAAGTACAAAGGATGATTGAATGTATGGGAAAATGGTGTATATGTCGTCACTGTGTGCGTTGTAGAAATCGCTGTTTCAGCTGTTGATTTGGTCTTTCAATGAAGCGAAGCTTCAAAAATGCGGAGACAAGATCACAATATTGAATATCATACAGTCTCGCAGCTATTCCAGTGCCGTCATGATCATGACCATGTATAGGCACATTACCTGACTGCTGAGGACCTTTAATTAACGTTCATTCCCATAACCCTGGGAAGGGGCAATGAGGAGGCGGAGGTGGCCGCTGCTCTATCCATGTAATGAGTGGCAATTTACCCCAGTTACGTCACTACAACACAACTACTTCACCATTCCCGGCCATGACATCTCTGATATTGTATCTCTAGTCTTTTATGCCGCAATCCAACATAGACGCTCTCACACCGAAAGCTGGTCCTAGTAGGACTCAGAAGTACACATCCTCGAAGATTGAAGATTGGGAGGACCTGGATACCGAGTTCGAAGACGAAATGTCGCTCACTACTAAAAAGTCGAAACGAGCAGGAGATACAGATAGTATGGCTTCATCTATCAGCCGGACTTCATCACCAGTCAAATCACGTACGGGTTCTCGAGCTACTCCGTCACCTCGCCGCCGTATACCTCGTAGGGCAATACCTCCGCCATCACCACGTCCGCGGGAGAGATCTGTGCCCGTTACGCAGCCACCTTCTCCCCTGCGGAAAGCCTTTGGACTCTTCTTTTCAACGATACAAATAGCATTCTCGATACTGGATTGGATTATATCGCCCATCAAACCTTACATTCTCCTTGGCGGGATTATTGTTTCTTTCGCCTATATCGCATATTGCGTCCTCATTTACTACCTCCTTCCCCGGTTACCGACATTCTTACTACGTACAATTGGTATTATCTTACGACCTCTCGGAGGGTTCTCGATCCCTCTTCCATCATGGGAAACGTTCAACCTATCTGCACCAAGCGATATGGACGTAGGAAGGGGAATAGCGGCATTATCACTACCCCTCTCTGGACTAGCAACGGGATCATGTGCCCTCTTGGGAGTCGGATGTCAGGCATCATTGTTGAGTCAAGAAGGAGAGGTAGCAAAGCCTTTCTGGGGAGGAAGGGGGAAAGTTGGTAAACCAAAAATTGGAGAAGCTCAGATTGCTTGGGCATTGACTCAGGAGAGTCGGAGTGCAAGGACTATCTTTGAAAGTATCAGTACGCTTGGGAGCAAGGCGGATGTGTTTGAGCATATCGAGTGAGTCCTCCTTCTTGTTTCGCTAGGATATGATCGGGCTGGATAGAGGCTGATGGCAGGATCTGGAAACATGGAGTTGCTGTTACCGTCGAATCGAAGCTGGATGATCGGAATGTCCTGGGCAAGCAGCTCTTCGAGGTGAGTTGCGATATCCAGCTATCTTCGGAAAAGGGACTGATGACCAGCTCGGAGACTCGTCAAAGACCCTACATGATGAAATGAGGAAGATTGATAGTATGACCGTAACCACTTTCGGAAACCTTCATCTTGAAGTGAGTACCCTTTTCAACCTCGACACTGAGGCTGATAATAGTACAATGACCTAGCTGGCCAGCTCATGTCTCATCAACTCCTCGACCCCCCTGATCGTGCCGAGACTAGTATCACTCTAGCTCGTCGATTCGATAATACACTCGCTCGCCTTGATCCGAAATTAGACGAACTCATCTCTCGAGTAGAACATGCCGTATTTGTCGCTCAAAACGCCCTCGACCAGTCGAAAGCGATCACATATCACTTGACTGAAATCTCGCATGATCTCAATAACGAGATTTCCTCCGTACCAGCCTGGAAAAGGGTTCAAGATCAAGTGGGACACTACATCAATGGAGGCGATGTGCCTCGATCAAAAGTGGTCAAGAGGGATTTGAAGCTGGTCAACACGGTGGCGAAGGATATTGAAGCATTACTGGATAACCTGGTGCTTGCTCAGTCCGGGTTGAAGGATTATCAGAGCCATACTGCCGGTTTCAAAGCTAGTTTGTATGGTGTCCATTTAGCCGCCGAGAATGGAACTCTGGACTTGGAGACGGAATTGAGGATCTTGGCTCCTTTAATGGATGAATTTGGGACTTCATTAGATGTAGCCAAGGAGAAACGATTTGGGAAATTGGAAACGAGAAAGGCACAGATGATTGATCCGAGGTAATGGAATCACAGTATATAGTAAGCTGTTGTAAATGATATCATATGCATAGTACACCATACACGTACACAGACGTCACCAGTTCTCTTGAGATCTCTCTTAGTAAGATCTACGGACGTAAGCTTAGGCCGACAAAGCCTAACGGCGTCTGAGCATTAGAACCTATGAATTATAGACTACGACAACCTCCACTTTTGACCTCCACCGGTTAAGATACCCGGGGGGTGGATGCGGAGACCCGAAACATGCTGCTATCGTTGGAAATTCACAATCAACCCTTGGAAATATAGGAGAGTAGTTATCCGTATTCCGTTACAGCTAGGTATATAACTACTCCACATATACAAGTCTGGATACCCCCCACAAGATATACACCACACATCATGTCAGATCTACCTAAAGGCGTACATTTCACACTATCCCCTCCAAAGGGAACCGAGTCGATAATCTCCACAGAGGCGATTGAGTTCCTCGCCGTCCTGCATAGGACGTTTGATGGAAGGAGGAAAGAGTTGTTGGAGAATAGAAAGAAGGTCCAGGCTGATCTTGATAATGTATGTCCCTGAGTACTCCATCTCCCTTTCCAGAGTCGCATTGGTGCAAATGAGAGCCGGAACACTGATGATAAGGGTAAAACACTATCTTTCCCTAAAGAGACCGAGGAGATTAGGAATAATACAGCATGGTCTTGCGCTCCCCCCGCCCCAGGGCTCGAGGATAGAAGGTGAGTCCTCCTTTCTGACTTGCTTCCTTTATGACGTCGTCGTCGTGAGAGAAGATGTGCTGATGATAAGGGTCGAAATCACCGGTCCTACCGATAGGAAGATGGTCATTAATGCTTTAAACTCTGGAGCCAAGACTTTTATGGCTGATCTCGAGGGTGAGTGCTTCTTGACGGGGAGTAAGGTGATGCTGATGATAGATTCTACTTCCCCAACTTGGGCGAATTGCTTGAATGGTCAGAAGAATTTGCATGATGCTATCAGGTATGTTCCCTTGTTCTTGTGATGTAGGAGGTCGCTGATAGTCAGACGAGAAATCGACTTCACAAGCAATGGAAAGGAGTACAAGCTTATTGAAAAGCCTGCTGTTCTTCTCGTTCGGTATGGCCCCCTTCTTTAGACGTGACGGCCTCCGGCCTGTACTGACCGCAGACCCCGAGGATGGCACCTAACCGAACCCCGAATGTTGATTGATGGCGAACCAATCTCCGGATCCCTATTCGATTTCGGTCTATACTTCTTCAACAATGCCGCTGAACTCATCAAGCGAGGATACGGTCCATATTTCTACCTACCTAAAATGGAACATTACTTGGAAGCTCGACTTTGGAATGATGTTTTCTCCTTATCTACTTCAAAGTTGGGTTTGAAGCAAGGGTGTATCAGGGGAACTGTTTTGATCGAGACGCTACCGGCTGCTTTCCAGATGGAGGAGATCCTTTATGAATTGAAAGAACATTCGAGTGGACTGAATTGTGGTCGATGGGATTACATCTTCTCCTTGTGAGTAACCTATAGCGCTTATTTATAACTGAGGCCATTGACTGACCCGTAGCATCAAGAGACAGAGGGGAAACAAGAATGCCGTCCTACCCGATCGAAGCGATGTTACAATGACTGTACCATTCATGTCGGCATACGTCCAACTCCTCATTCAAACATGTCACAAGTAGGTCCCCTTCCATCTATTCCTTCCATCCCATCATCTCACGGCACTCCTTCCCCCTTGCTCCACTTCGCTCCTCGCTACGCTTCGATGCAAAGCTAACGTATAGACGAAAGGTAGCAGCAATGGGAGGAATGTCTGCTCAAATCCCAATCAAGAATGACCCAGCAAAGAACGATACGGCAATGAACAAAGTTCGAGCCGATAAAGAACGAGAAGTCACCGCGGGACATGATGGAACTTGGGTCGCTCATCCCGCTTTAATCAAGATTGCAATGGATGTATTTGATGAGCATATGAAGGGTCCTAACCAGGTATGTCTTTGTCCATCTCTCACCTCTTCCTGCGAGAATGATAGAAAGATCATGGAGCTAATGAATAGTACCATGTCAGAAGAGAGGATGTGGTTGTTACGGATAAACAACTTGCGGACCCGAAAGTACCAGGAAAGATTACAGAGCAGGGAGTAAGGGATAATGTCTCTGCGTGAGTTTCCCCTTTTTGCCTTCCCTCCCTTTCTTGTTCTGGAAGGAAGAAACTGACTATCAGGGCACTATCATACTGCGCAGCTTGGATCTCTGGAAATGGATGTGTACCGATTAATCACCTAATGGTATGTCCCCTACTCTTGCCTTACTCGTCCATCCCTTCTACCCTTTCCTCGCTCTCTCTAATTCGCCATGGCAATGAGACAAGCGACTTGGCAATCGATGAGAAGCGATTCGACGGGGATCAAGAACTGATAGAATAGGAAGACGCAGCTACTGCCGAAATTGCCCGAGTCCAATTATGGCAATGGGTCAAATACGCCCAAAAGACCGCCGTAAGTCCTCCCATCATTTGCACCGAGGTCTATAATCTGATATTATCAAGGACTCGAACAAATCAATCGACCCATCGTACCTCGCTCCAATATTCGAAGAAGAAGGCAAAAAAGTAGCTTCACTCCCAGGGATTAAAGCTGAACATGTCCAAATCGCCTCTGAATACATGCAAGGGCAAGTTAAACAGACTTGGCCGAGCGAGTTTTTGACTAGTGATTTAATGATTCATTTGGAAGGTGTTGGAACTGTTGGATCTAGTAGGAAATCGGCTTTGTAGGGACCGAGATCGAAGGTCGAAGGGTCGGAGGTCGAGATGATTGAAAGTCGAGATTTATGGTTGAGGATCGTAGATTGTCGTCTACGGGGAGATTAGTGGTAATAATTAGTGAAGCGAAGGACGTGTTTTGTAGTTGAAGAATGAAAGTACGTATATGAAGTTTGAGAGATCATAGGGATGGGTGAAACCCCGATAATGCTATTCATTTCCAGCACCGAAATGCGTGTTTGTTCTCCTTGGTGAGTATTGGTAGAGTTCTCAGATTCACATCGAGACAAGAGGTCGAATACGGCGCTTGATGATTCTGGAATTGCCTTGGTCCTTTATCCTCTTACTTGCCCCACGATAGCAATTCAAACAGCCTCTACAGCAACTTCTCCCGCTGGTCGATTCTTACGGCGGAAGACAAAGATGACCTTCTTCCGACTGCCGTATGGGTTTGAGATGTCCTCCAAGCATCAATCGTTGATTTCTATAATGCTATGGCGATTCTCGAGTGAATCATAGTGTATAACTGAGATGATGCCCATACATATTGACATTGAGCCTAAAACTACCTTACGAGAATGTCCAATAAACTGTACTACTAAAGTCCATAAAACTGTCCAAACACTACCTAGTTGAGAGTATGGAAATTCTGTTGTTGAGATCCGGGATAACAAGTATAAGTCTGTAAAACACCTTGATTATTATACACCGGCTGCGATGAGGGTCCAGATCCAAGTTGAACATCAAGGCATTGATCTTTGATCAGCTCCTTGCGATTCCTTCAAGATGATGCAAACTGGAAGGACGAGGACATACTGTTGGAAGTCTGGACAGTACCCTGATTACCGAATTGTAACCACTGTTGCTGAGCATACCCACCACAAGTCCAGAGTTTAACTATCCCATTATTAGAAGGGTTGGAACCTCCATCAAGACATAATGAGGGATTCGAATGAAGTTGGATCTGACCATTTGCTCGAATGGCCGAAGTATCCCAATGTTGATTTTTGGCATTAGGTGAGGAGTTGTCGAAGCAATAGGTTCTGATGGATCAGCCAAGACAGCGACACTTATTGTAGAGGTAAGAGATGTACACTTGGACCAAAGTACCAGAGGTAGCTGCCCCACCTTGGGTAGTCAGACAGAGATCGTCCCTTCCATACGGATGGATCCTCTTTCCACCACCAGTAGGTGGGTCGGGGTAGACTGTACCTTTAGGTACGTTTGGTAGGACACCGGTTTGTGGGGGTGGGGGAGTGGTTTTAGGTTTGATAGTCCATGCTTGAGGTCAGCGAGGGATAATCAATACGTGTGAACGAGCGAGAGATGACAAGGGGGTAGGTACTCAAGCTGAGTAGGAGCGGGAGCAGGGTCCGAGATGGGTACTGGGATTTTCAAGTGGTGACAAGGGATAGAGAGACTTACCTTGATTAGTGTTTCCAGCAGTACATTGATAAGTCTGAGGTCCTGGGCGTGAGCTCAAGAACAGATTGACGATAGAGAAAGAGGTGCAGTGTACAGTGACAAGAAGGGAAGGGAAGGGAGGGGAGGGGAGGAAAGAGGTTGAGAATGAAAGAAGGACATACCATTGGCACCTTCATCCAAACATTGATTACCGCCTATAATAGCGATACGACCATCGGCGGTCAAGTACCAAGTTTGAGCAGCTAGACCGGGGTAGGAGGTCCATGTCTGGATATCAGTTCATGTGAAGTCATTACTTGAGCACCCTTCTCGAGTTATCGCCTCTAACGACCTAACGGTCTCTCGGGGACATACCTTGAGCAAACCATTATTCCCCGGAACACCAGCATCCATCGCAAACCCAGTTCCAGTCAAAATAACACTACCGCTCCCCGGACTAATATCCCATCCGGCAGCAGCACCACATTCCATAGTCACTAGTGGGGAACCATTACCAACTTGACCAGTCGATACTGCCGCTGCCCCTCCTACTGGGGATAGACAGAGGTTATCTCGGGATGAAACGATTAATTGGTTGTTGGCTCGCTTGATGGGCGAGGCGGAAGTGGAGGTGGAGAGGAGGGAGAGGATGATTGATAGGTAGGTGGAGAGCATTATTGTGTTCTGTTGTGTCGTGGTGTTGTTGATGAAGGTAGATCTAGAGGGAGAGTGGAAAAAGGTGGAGAGGTAGAGAGAAAGAATAAGAGATGTTCAGGTGTTTTATATCTTCAACAGGGCCGGGCATGTCGGTGTTTTATATCTTCAACAGGGCCGGGCATGTCGGCCATGCCCATCCTTCTCGTCAGCATGGAAAGCCTTCTAAGTACCATGCGGTGCAGGATGAAGGATAGGGAGGCGATCGTACCACTCCACCATCCTTCCTTCAGGTGAAGTAAATACAAATATCATGCCCGGATCAAGTCCTTTGAGATCGGGAAATACAAATCCCATGAGCCCGGGCGGTCCTTTGATAGTGGTGTAAGGTTAACTTTCGGTCATCCGGCGACATTTTGCCACACAATACCACTTGATGGGGTAAAAACAAGGCCGTCTTCAGAGGGAGGGACCATGAAATTAGAGGAGGAAGCCACACACGATGATCAGTGTTGACTCGAAATTGGAAATAAGTTCTCCTTAAAGGTACCTTTACCTGAGATCCATCTCGAATTAGACCCCGCTTAGTCCTTTCCGACGAGACGTCCTTCTCCTCATCCTTCTCCCTGGTGAGCGGAGCATAAAGCCAGCAGATACGGTACCTGTGGACCCCTCCCTCCTCATTACCAAATTGGAAAATCCTGACCCCTTTAGCGGTACCTCCCTGAGAGAATTGTATCGCATCAAACCCCGCTGAGTTCTTCTTTTCCGACAAACTTTTTGCCTTTGAGCGGAAAGCTAGACTGGCAGGTGCTTGTGGACTCCTCCTTTCCTCTCTATTCTAGGCCCAACCGCGTT
Source organism: Vishniacozyma victoriae (assembly GCA_017654735.1). NCBI lineage: Eukaryota > Fungi > Basidiomycota > Tremellomycetes > Tremellales > Bulleribasidiaceae > Vishniacozyma > Vishniacozyma victoriae. Next base: position 5,193,088 of record JADPYG010000088.1, read on the forward strand.
CTGCATTCCGAAGCGGGCGGGTCGGATCACGGGCGGAGCGGAGCGAGGTGAGGTAATTGACGGCACTTGATGATTCTGGTACGCGATTCCCGTAGTAGCCGAGCGTTACTGATCAATGACCATTTTCCACTTCGGATGTTAACGAACTTTGTTCAGCACGTCGAGGGCGGATGACTTACGGATGCCCCGTCCGTCATGTCAGATGAGTATGAATCGTTCATAGTCATTACATACAATCATACTACCAGTGTATGAGTCCAGACCCCACTAATCCCTTTGATGTCGAGCATAGCATTTCCCTCTCCCGCTTATAATCTGATCTACTCTCCATCAAGCATGATAGCTAGGAATTCTTGTTCGTTTATAGCTCCATCTTGATCCAGGTCGAATTCTTCAATCATTGCTTTTCTGCAAATCAGCTTAGGTCGAAGTGAAACAAGGATGACAGTCGTATCAAGCGAGTAAGCCTGGTAATGAGGCTAGAAGGCGGAAGGGAAGGAAGAAGTGTGAAGTGGTCGAGCGAAAAGAGGGAAGGGTAGAAGAAAGAGCTGAAGACTCACAATTCCTCCTCGCCCAGATTCTCGCCTAACTCCTTGGCTACCCTCCTTAGATCCCTTAGATTGATCACTCCCGTTCCATCTACGTCGAATAGTTTGAACGCGCGGCGTAGGTCTGTTAATGGGTCTCGAGAGAGGAGTTTTTCCGTCACTTCTGATTAGCTTTGATCCTTCTTCTCTCGTTTCTTTTCTCCTCCTCCTCCTGCTTCTTTTGGTCGAAAGCAGCTTTCACCTCCAGATCCAGTGAGCGAAGCTCTGCTTCCCTCTCCTTCCCAAAGGCCGAGAAGATAGCCGCCTTGCCCCTCTAGAATCTCCTTCACGATTCACTCTCATGATATAGCGACTCACTGATTTTCTGAAAAGCATCCCAATCCATCAATCCATCTCCCTGTCGATCGTTATCCCTCATCATCTTAACAACCTCCGCTTTCTTCATATCGAACCCAAGCGCCCTCAGAGCGACTTTCAATTCATGATAATCAATAGCCCCATCTTTATCCGTATCAAATAATTCGAACGCTTCTTTAATCTCTTGACGTTGATCTTCCGTTAGAGATGGTCCATTATTACGTGCGGGTAGATTCGAGGTGGATGGGGTTGGACGACGTTGTTTTTTGGGTAGGGCGTACAATGACATTCTTGGATATAATGTATAGTAGAGGAGGGACGCGACGCGACTGTCTTGTTCTTCTTCATGTTTGTGATTATGTAATCCTCTCATTTAATCCCCACTCTGTCTGTCAATCAACCAACTTGCACTGGTTATCATACTCATCAAGCAACCCACGCGCAATGCATCGGATGTCATTACTATACTTACAGCTCAATGCTGACTTCACGTCAAATCGCCAAAGAACTGATCTCTCGCAAACACCAGAACACGGATACGAGCATCACAACCTCATCCTACGAGATGATAGATCCAGTAGATGCCGATACATCAGACGATCCTCCTCGGCGACACTTTTGGGGTCTCAACTTGAGGAAGAGGGGTAATATGCATGATACACAAGGTATAGAGAATGGGAGGAGAGTCGTCAGTGAACCATTACCAGCTGGACTTCGGAAGATGGCTGTTCTGAGAAGGTTCAGGTTTGGGCGACATGTTGAGGATTTAGAGGAGGAAGAGGGGGATTTGACTATATCTACAGAGACCGTATGTCATTATCACCGATATTAGATAGCGCTGATTCCAGGACGTCTCCGTAGAACAAGAGGGGCCCGAGGTGGTATGTTCGACCCCGTATCCAAGCTGACATCAGACACCCCCCAGATCCCGTGGTACCAATCGATCGACCGAATCTGGACCTTCCTTCATCTCATTCGCATCTACAACTCCGTCCACTCAAGTCTCTCCCGCCCCCAGACCAAAGCAGCGGGAAAGAACTCTTCTTTCGACGCCTTCACCGATGTCCCCCGGTCCCACTATGCAACTCGCCCCTATCCTCAATTCCCCTATAACCACTCCAACGCGAGGAGAAGCTATACGAGCAATAACAACCGAAGCTCGGTTCACCGATATATCGATACTGACCGAAGGAGACAGTATCGAATTACCCAGTATGGCCGATACCAGCTCCAGCTTTGGAGGGATCTTAAGGGCTAGACATGATCGAGTACCCCACAGTACACCTGTTCAGAATGTTCGATTTCTCGATAGTCCACGAACTGAATATCTACGTCGAAAGGCTCAGGAGCGATTACAAGCACCTATCGATGATCGACGGACACCTGAACCACTTCCTCCAGCTCAGATCACGCAAAGCAGTCGGTGGACTAGGTTGGGGGAGATGTTACACTTGATCGAAAATGAGGATCACCCGGACTCAAACCAAACAATACCTAATGAACCATCGACTCCACCTTTAAGTCGAACGACCCGATCATCCAAGTACTCGGCTGCTAGTTCCCCAATCAGCTTCGCGAGATTCGACCCACCCGACCCAATCTGCTCGACCCCTCTACCCAAATATCGATTCGCACCTATCTCACCATTATCCGACCAATCCTCACCAGGACCGATCGCGAGCCTTCTATCCGATTCGAGCCTTAGCGTAGAAGTATCTTCCGCCTGGTCAACCCGATTTGCGGATGAAGATGGGATAGTAGAGGTCTGCTCTGCGTTAGAGGCATTGTGGGAGTATGGATCGTCTAGCGAGGGAGAGGCTAGAGAGGAAGTAAGTATTGTTGATTCTCAGGAGAAGGGAATTGAGTACTCGGGAGAGAGAAGGGGGTCGGCGGATTTATTGCCTTTGAAGTTCAAGGGGTATTCTAGGGATGTTGCCGAGGGTGAGCTCTCGATAGGTTGAGCGAGCTGATGAGCAGAGCCATTTCCTTTTGCTTCAACCTTACGCTTCTGATTAATTGCATGAGATAGGGAAGCTATGTGTTGCTTGTATATACTGTCAATCATGTACAATTGTCTTCTGCATGCTTAGCTATAGCAACTGCCGATCAATGAATGCGGGGTAAGAATACTCTCTCACGGTATACCCCGATCAGTAGACGCGCCCTGTTTTACCTAAGACTAAGTTAGACTACACCGCCACTGGGAATAGAGAGAGAGTAGAGTGACTGAAACATCTTTGATCACTTTTATTCCAAACCCTGTACAACAGGTCTGTACCATTCTCATTCAGGTAGTAATACCTAGTTCTACCTCTGTCTGTAGCATCACATCATCACATCAATCGCATTGGAAAAACGAATAACGACACGTACCACACACTTCACTCCTTGATCAAAGGAACTTTCACACCGCCCTTCATTTTCACCCGATCTTCCATTACCACCACTCTCACCACTCGATAATCATTTCGAGATGGAACGAAAAGACTCGATGTTCAAAGATGAACATACGCCTCTCGATAACCATTCAATCGATCACGATGGAGGTGATCTCAATTTCCGCACGAACCCCGTTGTAGCTACTACCGAAGTAGTCAAGACTACACGCGCTAGACGATGGTGGATTGCTTTAACGTGGTTGTTTACTTGGTGGATCCCTTCTTTCCTCCTTATACACCTGGGGAAGATGAAGAGAGCGGATATAAGACAGGCATGGAGAGAGAAGGTTGCGATTTTCCTCATGATTTTTACATTATGTGGGATCGTCATTTTCTATATCATCATCTTTGGAAGGTTGCTTTGCCCGAATTCAGCCAAGGCTTGGAATACATCGGAACTGGCAACTCATCAGGGGGAGGATGATTACTATGCTGCGATCAGAGGGAAAGTTTACGATGTAAGTCATCTCCATCCTACTTCAAAGTTCGAATGCTGATGATAGTTTACGACATTCTACAAAGGACAACATTCAGATATACAAGCATACCCAACTTCATCCGATATAATGCTCCAATTCGCAGGACAAGATTTGACAAATTACTTCCCACCGCCCATGACACTCGCCTGCCCAGGTCTAGTGACCAACGACCAATTATCGCTCATGTACGCCAACTTCACTCCTATAGTCGCTTATGCCGTTCATACCTCTGGCGCACTACAGACCACGCCAGGGACGAAGTTGAATAATGGGAATTGGTACACGAATGATCTACAGGCCTCTTTAGAGCCAAGGTTGAAAGGGGATTTTGTGTATACCAAAGCACAAGTATCTGATCTTGCTGATAATTCTGGAAAGTAAGCTATCCCCTAAATGATGAGAGGCCAAGCTGATAAAAGGCAATGGGCGATCTACAAGAATAAAGTCTACGATCTATCCGATTACCTGTATACGGTTCAATACTACTCTTCAAGCTCTGGTACCGATCTACCCAATTACTCATTCTTGAATGATGATGTTACTGGTCTATTCCAACAATCCGCAGGTCAGGATATCACAAAACAAATGGACGCTGCCCTCGCCAAATTGTCATCCGAAGACGCTGCGAACCAGCTCACATGCTTGGACAACGCTTTTTACGTTGGAGAAACGGATTTCAGGTTGACGGCAAGATGTACCGTTCAGAATTGGTTACTCCTCGCATTCTCTATTATCCTCATGACCACTATCTTATCCAAGTGTACGTCCTTCTACCTTTATCATGACACTCTGGAGGTGTGCTAACGCACAGTCCTGGCTGCACTACAGCTCGGCTCAAAGAGACATCCCGAAGCATTCGATAAATTCGTAATCTGCCAAGTACCATGTTACACCGAAGGCGAAGAATCACTCAAGAGAACCATCAATTCCCTCTCTTCACTCAACTATGACGATAAACGACGATTAATCTTTATCATTTGCGATGGAAATATCACTGGAAAAGATAATGATCGATCTACCCCCCAAATCGTGCTGGATATTCTAGGTGTAAACCCCAAAACTCAACCTGAACCATTGATGTTTAAAAGTATCGGAGATGGATCAAAACAATTGAATTACGGGAAAGTGTATTCTGGATTATATGAACATGAAGGTCATGTCGTACCGTACGTCCCTAGTCCCCTTGAAGAAGGGAGGAGCTGATGATAGATATGTGGTAGTGGTCAAAGTTGGTAAACCTAGTGAAGATGGTTCAAAGGCTGGTAATCGTGGAAAACGAGATTCACAGGTTTTACTACTTCAATTCCTGAATCGAGTACATTTCGATGCTGCCATGTCGCCATTGGAGCTGGAGATCTATCATCAAATGAGGAATGTTATTGGTATCGACCCTGCGTTCTACGAATACATCTTCCAGGTCGATGCCGATACCGTTAGTCCAACTCAGCTTACAGCTCCGTTTGGGTTCCGCTGACATTCAGACGGTTACGCCCGAATCATTGAACAGGATGATCTCGTGTACCGCCGACGATTCCAAGATTATCGGTATTTGCGGAGAAACCAAACTCGAAAACGAACGTGAATCTTTAACGACAATGATTCAGGTTTACGAATACTACATCTCCCACCACCTCACTAAAGCTTTCGAATCCTTGTTCGGTTCCGTTACATGTCTACCAGGTTGTTTCTCAGTCTACAGAATCCGAACCGCCGACCAAGGTCGACCCGTCATCATTTCATCTCTAGTAATAGAACAATACGCCGAACCAAACATCGATACACTCCACAAAAAGAATTTATTCTCTTTAGGAGAAGATCGATACCTTACGACACTGATGATGAAATATTTCCCGCAATATAAAATGAAGTTTACTCCGGATGCTATTGCTCATACCGTCGCTCCATCAAGTTGGAGCGTGTTGTTGTCTCAGAGACGACGATGGATTAATTCGACGGTACATAATTTGGTTGAATTATTGTTTTTGCCCGAAATGTGTGGATTTTGTTGTTTCTCAATGAGGTGGATTGTGTTTGTGGATCTACTTGGTACACTTGTAAGCTTCCTATAGCTCTCTCTGGAAACAAGCTAACTGGCAGATCCTACCCGCTACTTGTGCCTACGTGAGCCTAAACTCGCCAATGACGCTCTGACTAGTAACTGACAAATAGCTCGTCTACCTCGTCGTAGTCGTTTCGACCGGAAAAGCTGCCGTACCAGTCATCTCTCTAGCGATGATTGCAGCAGTCTATGGTCTTCAAGCTCTCATATTTATCCTCAAACGAGAGTTCATGCTTATTGGATGGATGTTCCTCTACATTCTCGCTTTCCCCGTCTACTCGGTCTTTTTACCCATCTACTCTTTCTGGTCAATGGACGATTTCAGTTGGGGTTCTACTCGTAAAGTTATTGGCGAGGGTAACAACAAGACGATCGTGTATGAAGATGAAATGATTTATGATGATTCCATGATCCCCATGAAGAGTTTTAAAGGTAAGTCTGCTCTTCGAATAAAAGGGTGGAGCTGATACTAGATTACGAAGCGAATGCCTGGGAACGAGCTTCAATTCATGAATCCGAAGCCACCACCCCAACTTCTTACTCGCATCCACGAAGCATATACAACCAACGACCCATGTCTTCTTCAAACAGACCAGGAAGTATTCATTCTTCAATAGCAGAAGTCCCCGGTGCCGACTATTACCGAGACGCCTCTCCACTCGGTTTATCCCATTCATCAAGGAACCTCCGTGAACACGCTTCACGTCAATCCTTACGTCAATCCACTTCATCCCCATACCTCGCTGCCCCCGCCCCCGGTCGACCAGGTATGCCCGATCCACGTCAATCGATGGCTGGTCTAAGTATGTGGGGTGGTGGGAGTCAATATGGCCCCGCTGGACCTGGAAGTGAAATGTATCAAATGCATCCGCAAATGCAAATGTATCAACAACAAATGATGTCTCCGGGATATTTCAACCCACACGCCCAATTCCACCCTGGTCAAGGAATGAATCCATTCGATTCCCCCCAACCCGGCTCTGAACATGGTTCAGTAAGGGGTCATTCTTTCTATTCCCCCCAACAACAACAACATCCTGGAATGGGAGCTCCTAGGAATACAGTAATGTCCAACCTCGCTGGTATGGCTTCTGGAGGGGGAATGCCAAATCCTAGAATGTCGACTTTTTCACTTGCTACCACCGCCAACCCACTTCAGAATGCTGCACCGCTAGAACCGAGTGAGGATCCAAGTCCGGAGGACGGGGAGGTATTGAGTGTGTTGAGGAGATATTTGGCTCAACAGGATTTAATGAGCGTGTAAGTCCTCTTTCTTCTTATTCATACTTGAAAGGAATGAATATACCTAGAGTTGAGCTGATGGACAGGACAAAGAGACAAACTAGAGAGGCATTGAATAATCTCTTCCCCAAGGCGAATCTCCAAGAAAGGACAGGATGGGTTAATGAGAACATCGATAAAGTCTTAGCCGAGTCGTAAGACGCCCCAAAGCGTTAGCTTTTGTTATGGAGTCTTGGACAAAGGAAGGAGAAGCAGGACGTAAGGAGGAGGTAGTAAAGAGGAGGAGGGGAGAAGAAGGAGGAGGACGACCAATGAAACACTCATTCACTTACCAAAATCATCGCATCGACACAAATTACGTATTTTGTGACAATAACGAACGGCTTCTAGTTACGATCTCATTTAGATGGACTTTGTTATCCTATGTATCTATTGCAGCAAGCCGAAGCTCGGATCTGGGATCACAACGACAACAGTCGTGTGATCAGAAGACTGTTCAATTCGAATTGGAAATCTAGAGACATCGTCTTACCGGAAGTGGCAGCGGTCGGTCAGCAATCTGAAACTCCTTTCATCGGTCAAAGGTGGAAGGAGATCTGCGAAACTCAGCCACAAGGCTCGAAACCTGAGGTACCCGGCCGGATAGTGTTCGGGCGCGGTCCCTGCACGGAGAGACGACCTGTAACAAGCGTCGAAGGTGGGGCGGGACCAGTAAAGGCGGCCATCCTTTGTTCCGATTCCGGTCTTCACTTTCTTCTGTCTTCCTGCGCTCGCAGCAAAGCGCCACTCATCACTGATCATTCACAATGTCCACTATCGCCTCTCACATCTTACCGACCCGCGTTGTGTCTGGTCTGTATGTCACTTCTGAGCGATGTGGAGATGAAGCTAGCATCATCGTCTCTAGAAACCCACATGATTATATTAAAGTGAGTGTTTTAAAAAATGAAATAATTGCCGCTGATCGCTGCTCAGATCCGGAATGAGGCCGGAGAGTTCGTCCGCTGGGACAAGGCTGCAATTGGCGTGTCACAGCTATGACCTGATTGTGTCCACCAAAGAAACCAAAGAAGGTTGTATAAGTGCTACTCTCTTTCCACATTCCATAAGTCTTGGCGAAGCTATTGAATTGGAAACCAACGCAGAGTAGGTTCTGCGCGCTGAGATAGCACATACTAGGTCCCAGCTCAAGCCTGATCAGATAGATCCGCAGCGCACAATGGTCAACCGCGCACCTATTTCGGATCACGAACTTATGCGAATCATCAAGAAAACCCTGTTGAAAAGGGCGTCCACTACTTCATCAATTCGGTCAAAAAGAATTTACGAAAAAGGCAGCCTGGTAAGGACGGGATGTATACGGTGCTCTTCTCGCCCACGTTTGTGGGCGGTGTGGAGCGGTCTTTTCGAGGCACACTTCGCTGGGAGAGCATTCTCAAAATGAAACTTACAGTATGGTCTTTTTTCCTCGTCGTCAAGTGTTGCTGATTCTGCTTTCCGTGCTCACTTGAGAAACAAACGTTTTGCCTCTACCTACGAGTATCCCTGGTCCCTTCGCGATATCGAAACACCCGGTCGCCCGCATGCGCTGGTATGTATACCTTACCATAACAGTGCCGATCCGACAGAGAAGTCCGCCTACGATGAGATCCTGTCACAGCTGGGCTGCACCGCCATCGACCGCAATGATCTGAACAGATTCGCCAGTACCGTCGAGGGTTGGATGCCCAATTTCTACGGTACGGAGGCTGATAAGACCGCTATCGAAAGGGGAGGGACAATCATGGAGGAAGTGAAAAGAGCTTTCAAGGCGGACAAAATATCCATGGTCCCTGTGTGGATGGACGAGACTGGAGAATCAGACATTGCTCAATTGACGTGCACTATCACGCACTTACTCAACGGAGAAGAAAGAAAGGTTCCTATGCTTCGCAAGCCTGAGTGATTTGAGCTATCAACGGGAATGTCTTCAAGAGGAGAGTACTTTTGGTTGTGTGGGTGTCGTGTACATGTTGGTAGCTTTCTACGCTGCATGAATCAAGTTTGAGGCTACAACATGCACTTGAACATACTGAGGCCTCCTTATCCGGAGGGTTCAGTCGAATGTCGAGCTTGGAACAGCTCATCAGTCCAGCGCAGTGACAGAGGGGCCTCTGCAATTGCGTTGCTGCCTCTTTGTTTAGGGCCAGGATTGCCACTTTTTGCTCTTTCTGTCGATTTTTTGCAATATGCAAAGCACTATGGCCATCGCAGAGCTCCATGAGGTAGAAGTCCGTGTTTGCCTCAAGACTGACACTGACCGCTTGAGTGTCAAACTGCAATGTGACTGGTTCCAGCCGTGTGTATCTTGGGTGAGGTGTCTTCCTTTCTTGCGAAGTCCCTTGGTCTGCTCCTACAAGGATGCACCTATACAGGAGCTTCTGTTCGTCCACCTCGACATTTTCACTCGCCAAAATGAAGGGAAATTACCATTTACGACAACGAACGTCCCTTCATGAGCCGTCTGGTCACTGCGCAGTCCAAATGGGTAGTTTCCCGTTTTTCCTTTGTGAGGACGGGGAACGCTCCAATTGCCAACGACCTGTTTTCTCATAAAGAGTGCTGGGGACGTCCTACGACTTTCAAAATTTCGTCCATCCACTTGTACTCTCAAATCATTGCCACCACAATGTATGACCTCACAAAGACGCTTGATACTGTGGCGGGAAGTCTTGAAGAAGGAGCTTGGGATCCCTCCGGATATGATCGCCGTGGATCTCAATACCGCGTGAGTACCACAAGCTCACCGTAAATACATGCTTAATGTATTCAGCTTCCAGGTCAAACGCAGTGGCAAGAGGTCTCTCAGCTGAATGAGACTTCAGGTGGGAATACAAGCAAGTGGCATCGAGTAATCGTGCCTTCTCCAAGTCGAGAGACCCTGTACACAGCTTTGTTGCCTACAGACACAGAAGTTCACAGAATGATCCGACATGTGACAAACACTACCGGCGACCAGCGGTAAGTACAAGCGGTCTCACCGCCACTGTTGATCTCCCAGCGCTCTGTTCCAGAATCCCAAGAAGGATGGAGAAATGGCCACGGCTCGAGAGCTAGCCAGAGACTTACTCTCCAACTTCAAATGGGATGACGGCTTGATTACCTCTGAGCTCGAAGTCAAATCAAGCTTCTCGGAGCTTTCACATCAGTTCCAAATCGCTGCTGAACCTATTCCTATCTTCATGACATCGATCACGGTAAGTACGCGATCAGTGACTGACTGATGCTCCTAGCTCTTGAACGTAGCCACCCGCGACTCCAAGGGGCTTCTGGTGACCGCAGGTGACTTTCCTATGCCCCACAATCCAAACCATAAGGGCACGTCTCAATATGTCAAATCAGGGGAGAAGGTTGTCAATGGTCAGCGAGCTTGGGGAGATTTGCCAACAGCTACCGGCCTCATGGGTATGATCAATTCACCGGTACAGGATTACGAGGGTGTCAGCGAATATGTGATAGACCTGAATGAGTGGGAGCCAACCCTGCGCGAAGTCTCGTTTGACAACAAAACAAAGCGGGCGGCCAAATTTGGGGCAGTCGTCAGAGTAGGATCTGAGTGGTATAACATCACCACACACATTACACCCCTACAAACTTGGCCGGATGACGCCCGAGTTGAAATGACAAGTATCGGGAAAGGCCGAGGTGTTGCGGGGAGATATGCCGCTTACGGATTGGAGATTGCGGACCGCTAAAGGTCGTTTCACTGGCTTGTGATGGCTGGAGAGATGGGTAGAAGACTCTTCGAGGTTTAGGTACAAGGTCTATGTATATATGCCGGAAGGGGTTGTCCTTTGTTCCCAGTCTTGGGTATGAGATGTTCTCATACAACCGGGCTCTGGTACGCTTGACCTTGGCTTTTAGAGTAATCCTAGCATGGACTGATGCGCACAGAACAGGTGGTCCAGGTCATGCGATGTCATTGATTCTCTCCCGCTCCTTTGTGAGCTGAGTCGTTTGAGCTGCGCTGTGGCATCCTTTTCACTAAAGAAGCCTTATATCACTATGTCTCTCACCGACCGACAAGTCGTCTGACGCTACTGCGGCGGAGTTTAGATGTCAAACGTCGTCCTTTGTCGCGGCTATATAATGGAGCTTGGACGTTTGGGTGACTACTGAGTCCTTCCACTGTATCGATGAGTCACTGCACAGCACTATACAGTCTTGGCGGGCAGGCGGGATATCAAAACAATGTCCGCCGCAGCTTAAAACAAACTCATAAGTACAGCATTGGTAGCCTGTCATGTATTCAACATACCACTCTTCTGACGCTGGTCCTTAACCATAAATATCCATATAGTGATCCATATAGTGAACGCCCACTCTAAGTACGTATCTCATAGGTGAAGCTATGTCATTCTTTTATCCGAGCGAGGCGCAGAGACAAGGAGTTCAAGTATGTCTTGCTTTCACTTCCCCGCAGCCATCTAGTACGGCTGATAATTAAGGTATCGACAACGAAGGACGGCAAAAACTGGGCCTATCTTACGATCGAGGAGACTCTCGATCCAGAAAACCAGGATCCAGCGCCAAGCTGGTCCTACATCTCCAACTTGGTCGGAGATTCTCAGGGCCGAGTTTTGGCTGCCCTGTTTCCTACGCAAAAAGGTCTGGCCACAGCTTTGGAGGATTACGCAGATTCAATCTACCCGAAAGCGTGAGTCTTCTCTCGCTTTCGTAACCAGGTTTGCGGGAGACCGACGAACGCAGTTGCGAGACAAGCTCACCTAAGAAGGCGTTTCCACCCCGGGCATGTTGCCTCGGACATCGTACTCGCCTTGAGTATCAGGAAGAACGTCCCTGATGACACTGAAGAGCCCATGGTTCTGACCCGAACTCTCAAGTCAGCATGCGGCAGCGTACCCCCATTACATGTCTTCATCGAAGCTCCTTTCAAACCTATTTATTTGATGGAAGTGGAGGTGAGTCGCCATACCCCATGATCACGTCGGTGAGATACGAGACTTATACCTCTAGACCATTGCCATGAACAGCGACGGGAACAATTCAGTCATCAAAAGGACGCGCTCCTTCTATTCCTGCCCACGAGTGATGCGAGTCGATGGGTCAATCTATATTGGGAGCCAGCCTACCGACATGGGCCTAGTCAGCCTTTTTTTTCTGGCTCGCCCAGTATCGCAGCTGTAGACTCTATGCTATCGAAACTCAATGATTGGGAGGCTCATTTGGTAATGGACAGAGGTCGTAAGCGAGCTCGCATTGTGATTAGTGATCAAGTGCCGGTAGTTTGCAGGGATGGAAGTGTTGCTCGGAATACTATCATCTGTGAGATTGTGGAGCCTACCGAAAACGAGCTGGGGGAAGTACCTTGTTTTAATTGAGATCCCGCACGCTGTATATATGTATTGATTGTTCCCAAAAGCAAATGGTTATATCGACTTCAGGACTATGTAGCCATGGGTGTATCAACTGGTGATTCCAGTGAAGTGCGAACGCTACTACTCAAGAATCGCTCATGCAGGCTATGGCAACATGGGCTTGCCGGCTCTGTCTGCCAGAACTTGTTTCACCTGGTTTTCCAAGTTGCCACAACGTGTGAATAAGGCAGCGGGATCAATCGCCGATCGCCAACTCATCCCGTCCACACCATGCCCCCCAAGGCTGATACGAGGACCGACTTGGTCGCGCCAGGTGTCTCCCTCGCGCTCGGCTAAACATTTTCGAAGAACAAGCCAGATAAAGGGAATGATGCTCACGATTAGATGCCAACATGAGAGCGACACAGAGAACTGGAGATACTGGTGGCAATCGAATTCGATATCGACCCCCGGGGAACCAGGTGCGACTCGGTCATCGAAGACTCACCATCTTTCCACCTTTGACCATCCATACCGCGTTGTCACACCTTCTCCGGCAATGCCGTCACCAATTCACACGCTCTCCCTTCACTACCATCGGCCTGACGGTCATCGCTCTCTGTCTTTTCATATGACTCCCCTTGACATTCTCCCTGTTTCTCATAGTGGTCTCCTTCTCGGAAAGCCCGGAGTCGGCGACCGAGCATGTCCCTTGATGACTTCGGTCCGACTCTGGCGGATATTGAATGCTGCATTCTTGCATGCCTGGCTTTGGAGGGAGTCATTGCAGAGGACTCAGTGACAAATACAGGCCCTTCGCACTGGCTTTTGCCTCCATCGTGACTCGGTGTGGCGAGGTCGGTGCTTTCAAGCTGGGCATGATTGAATGGAGAGTCCCTCGGTCGGGACAGGGTTTCGAAGTCTGGTGAGCATCCCTTGTCCGGCTCGGCGGGACGTCGGTGTTGACCTGGATGTACATTTAGCTATATAAATCGCTTGTACTCCCCGTAATCTCCAATTCGACTCATCTGCACGCCACCCTCACTCATCACTCATCATCGGAAGTACTCCAACGTGACACCACAACGCTGGAACTTTCGTAACAATGCCCAACTACTCCCCATCCGATGCCGAAAAGACAGCGCTGCAGGTGAGTTCGAATCGACAGCGCCTGGAGGTGTGGCACTCTACTGACAATCAACTCAGTACAGGAAGAGGCATGACGCCGATTGGGAAGCTCTGAGACTCGAAGGTGATTTTGCGAATAACTGGAGTCTGATACCCGCCACTATGGACGACTACAGTCGTCTACCCGACGGCAGACGTGACAATGACGGGACCCTTGTTGTGTCACCCTGCCCCGACGCTCAAGCCGTCTCAGACACCGTCTCCAGGATGAACAAGGGTACCTCCACTATCGAGTGAGCTTTGTGCACTTCAATCTTGTTGATGAACAGGCCGAAAGACCATAGATACGGAGCGCCACGAGGCGGATCTGTTAAGATATAGAAGATTACAGCCCAACTGCGTGAAGGTTTGAAACGCAAGATTGTGAAGCAACTTGGGATCGACGGCAATTCTGCGGCACATGCGACCTACATTCCTACTTTCGAAGGTGGGGACACAATGGAGGTAAGGATTATACCAAACTGGGAGCAATCTCTCAAGAATAATCTCACTGTATGTAAAATGACTGCTAGCTACCTGCCTGGATTGACCATCAGGTGATCGTGGGGGACGAAGAACCTGTCTCGTGGACAAATTACCCTTGGCGACCTCGAACGGCTTTGCTGACAGGTTATGGACCGCGTGGGAGCTGGCCGGCCTACAGTGCTTTGGGATGCTCTGCTCTCGAATTGACTTTGGCAAAAAAGGACTGTGTCCCGATGGATAGGAAGTTCTTGAATTTCACTCAGGACGAAGACTTTTGCAAGTGGGAGCCGAAGCTCGCCCAAACTGGGACTGACGCGGTCCACATCGATATACCGTGTACCAGGAACGGCTCAAGCTCATCTTCAGGGCCTCCATTGCCCGCCACGACGAAGTTGATCAATTGCCCTTCCTTCGACCATGATCCTCTGGCATTCATCGCTTTGCCCAACACGCCTGTGATGAAATCGTATGTTTTGTAGAGACTACTTCTTGTGTATGAATCGTGCATCTCGCCCAATGCTTGAGTTCGCGCGCTGGTGCTGCACCCTAGCTGGTACCATCTCATTTTGGAACGTGCTACCGCTTGTGTCTAATGCCAAAGAACGGAGTCTCATACCAGCAAGGAATGCAAGAGGTGAGGGTTTGCTTGTTACGGCCTGTCCTGATTCCGAGCCGTTATCGGCCGCTATTAGGACAATCACCAACAGTGCAGCTCTCAAGTGAGTAGCCGCTCCTTACGGTACCGGCGCGACGAAGCCGATAAACAGCGATAGCAACGGACTGTTCAAGGAAGAATGTAGACTGTCAGGGTCAATTGTTCGATTGCGATCAGACCTTTGAAGAAACGACCCACAGCACCCGGTGCGGGCGGCTATATCCGAGTGGCTGATGAGCCACAGGCAATTCTTGTCAGGTGTTACCGCCAAGAGCATCCTGGACGAGTTGCAATCAAAACAGCCGCTGGATGAGGGCTCAGAGCGAGTTGAGGCTCAGAGAACCCTCAAGACGCTTTCGACCGAATACACTCCCATCTGAGTCTCGGTTGGAGCGCGTCTTCAACCACTGTATCTGACCCAGACCGAGGTAAGTCATATTCTCCGCTCAAAACATTTGCTTGGAGCCTGCTGACGATCACAAGATCAAATCTGATGTTGTGGGTGAAAGTGGAATCAGATCACAGTCAAGCTACATCGCCCCGTCCGAAGTTCGCCAAATGACGATCAATGACTTAGATTACATCGGAAGTGTACCCACCGCCCTGGGTTTGTCAGGACATCTCACCGGGTCACCGACTTCTGATGCACTTGACACGATGGTCAGGAAGCTGCGGGAGTGGAAGCCCACTTTGGAGATGGGAACGTGGTCGCAAAAGTGCCAAGATTGTCATTGGTACTCAGGTACCAGCCAGAGGAGTTGATGGTTCAAGAAGTCGGAATACGGTAGTCTGTAGAGTTATTGAGCCCACCACAGAGGAGTTGCAATATGTCGACATCTTACAGTGAGCCGTGACTGGGGTGTATGCATTGGTAATTACCAAAGACAACATCAGCAACAGGAAGTATAGAGGGGACTTGGTGTTCAGACCCTTCAGCCTCAGCAATCACTTGGCGCAACAAAGTGAGATCTCATGCACTGTATATGAGAGAGAATGGAAGCATACTACATGGCGTAGATACGCCATGTTGTCTTACCTGAATTTCTGGGTGAACACATCGGACGAGGGTCAGGTTGTTGCTTCAGAGACTGATTACGAATAGGATTAGGCGCCAAGAGCCGATGCACCTTCGTGGAAGCTTAAGCGCAGATCTAGCATCAGCAGCAGATCTGTTATGCTCAGTCAGGGTCAGAATACTCCCTGAAACAATGAGTTCTCCAATTTCGCGAAATTAAGCGATAGCCGATTGTTCCTATCTATGTGAATGGAGAGTACGAGGATGGAAAGACGAGCAGTCAAAGCAGTCGAATCATCTTGTACACACTATATAACCGTTAAAATTACCATCGAAGAACCATGACTGAAGCTGCCCATAAGGACATCCGCTACAAGGTAGCAGTCTATGTGCCCGAGGCCGACGTGGATAAAGTGAAGCAAGCCGGTAAGAAAGCGAACAAGCTGCATCGACCTGACTGACGACCGTAGCTTTATCGTCTGGAGCTGGAAACATTGGCTCCTACATAGGTGTCTGCTTTTGTATCGCCGGCACATCCCATTTCACCCCCCTCGCCAACTCGCGACCCACGATAGGAAGACCTGGAGAACCAGAAGTAGTCAAGGAAGTCAAGCTTGAGCTGAGTGTGACAGGAAGAGAAATTGCCAGGAGAGTTGTTAGGGCGATTCGGGACGCACATCCGTATGAGGAAGTCGTCTGTGACGTCTATCAGCTACAGGACTTTTAGTCGATAGGTTTGCGGTCCATTCATCCTGATCTTTCATGCAATCTTGGCACACCCCAGACAGCTTCTTCTGCATGCTGCCTCATATCGTACGTCCCTGACGTCCCAGTAGATTTCAGCCGCTTTCGTCTGGACGCTGTCTTCACTGCGATGCATTACCCTACACACCGAGATGTTATCGTCAGAATGCCAATCTTTGACTGGTATGTACGTTGCGTTACTCTTGAACCGCTCCATGGTAAGCTAAATCAATAGTAGCTCTGAGGGTCAGAACGTGAATAACAAGCTTGGTGAGGTCATCGGTGAGGAGAGGTACTGCCGACTGAATCGACAATGTCCGTCGAAGTTTGCGCAGCGGGACCCTTGTTCTCCTTCTCCTCTGAAACAATACATGTACATTCAGCAAATTGGTCTATGTACATATTTCATGCCCTGGGCTGTCTGAACGCAACGGCTGAGATTATACCGTGGGTCAAGAATCTAGAGATCAGTCTTGTTTGGAGTCATGATCAGACTTCCGACACTCAGTACCTTTGTTCTACACCTCCATTCAGTAAAGGATGCGTTGTGATGTCGAATGAGCCACAGCGCGCTAGATGAGAAGATGGATGAAACAGAACCTCCCTTGTGCAGTCATTCATGTTCTCCGCCGTGGCCAGGTATTGCGTGATAGGGCTCGCCATGGTTCTTCTTTCTTTTCTCACTTCTACTTTCACATAACAAGTCTTGGCACCACATATAGTTTTGACTTATTGCTCAATCTACATACACCTTCATCAACATGTCCTCTCAAGCAGAAGTAGGGCTGAGACGCTGGAAGGATATTGTATCCCCTAGCCAACTTAAGAAGGAAACGTTCATCAAGACAACATTCACTGTGAGTGATTCTTGGTTCTGGTAGGTCAAGAACAGAATGAACTTACAAAAGCTTGGGGCTACTGATATAGTTGTTTA
Source organism: Vishniacozyma victoriae (assembly GCA_017654735.1). Lineage (NCBI taxonomy): Eukaryota > Fungi > Basidiomycota > Tremellomycetes > Tremellales > Bulleribasidiaceae > Vishniacozyma > Vishniacozyma victoriae. The sequence continues at coordinate 5,210,569 of JADPYG010000088.1, forward strand.
TCCTTTGGACGCAGGCAAGGAAGAGATTAAAGTTGTTGATTTCCATGCAGACTACGCCGGATACAAACTCAATCAAGTTGGAGACAAGTCAATGACTTGCTGCGCGCCCGAAAGGCAGTACGTCAGAGAGCTGCTTGCACAGCACACTGATGGGCGGGGCAGGTACGTTGTTTGTAAACGCTGCTTGCATCTTGTTACATACAGCTTACCATTGTTTACCTTTTTAGACAGCTTCGATACCAACAATCTGATGGGACAGAGTCTAGACCTTGGTCCACTGATGACTGCGCAGAGAACTTTTGCAAGGCTGTTGCTGCCGATCTGAAGAATCAGACAGCCGGAGAGTTTGAGACTACGCAAATATATACCTCCAACAGGACCGAGATTACATTGAAATTTCGAACCAAGTTTGGTCATGTGAGTACACCGTCTTCAATAGCCAAGCGTGTGGGCTGATCCACCTGTCTCCCAGTAGCGATGGTGTGCTCACTCATGGACAGACTGGGCCGGGTCCAGGATCAACGCTACCGCCAGAACCTACTGCCAGAGCTAAGAAGCGTCACGCCCCACCCCTACCGGATCCTTTGCCCAATCGGCGTCGAGCCATGAGTGGGTCCACACGTGCAGGCCAGCAGCAGCCATATGGCTCATTGCCTTTCACAGGGCAGTCTCATCAGCAACCGCCGCAATACCCGTTACAGCGCTACCAACTACCATATCAGCCGGGTCCCAGTGGACGTACGCCCAATAATCGACTTGCTCTTTCTCTACCATTCCAAGCTCAAGCGTCAGGAGGCCAGGCTGCACCACGTCTACCATTTCAGTACCAAGAGCCTTTTGAACAGGCACCTTATGGGCAGCTGTGGCCGCCTCAGCCAGCAACACGCTCTCCACACCCATTGAATCCCTCCGCTCCTTCTATGCCACAGCATCAAGTTCTCTCGGCTCATGTGCCAACCTTTGGCGAGCATTACGCCGGCACCAATGCCTCATTGGCCACAATACCAACAGTAAGTGCATAGACGATCCAATTCATTGACATCTGTCAGGTTTCTTGCTCTGCTGGCATGGATCCAAGACTCCCACTCTACAGACTGAACGTCAGCGTCAGTATAATGCCAACACAGATAACAGAGTCACTGATAGCTGATTGACAGTATTATTATGGTTCTTCGAAAGACCCTCCTTCCCAGCTGTCCACGGCTGATCAGTCTGTTGCTAACGTCTCTATTGGGGGTGTGAAATATCCCACCGTCGTGCCCACCGTCGCTTCCTTCCAAGCAAGCCTCTCAAATGATGGGCTGAGCCCCAATAGCGTGTGCGAGGACGATCTTAGAGAGGTTGTCACTGGATTATACGCCTCAGAGGCCTATACCGCTCCGGTGGGCCCTGGACGTTGGGTGCAAAAAGCGGATCTGTCCATGGCAGGGGGATCGGTCCCGGTCGTTCACTACGATGCCTGCATTGAATCCAATTGGACATAATGGGAACAAGTGTTAGGTGGATTTATTTCGATAATCGTTCATGTATGTTCGTGTGTAGGTCGTATAATCGTTTTGTCGACGCGAATGGTATGGAGTCTCGCATCTTCAAGACCAATATACCGCGATTTACTGAGAATACATGTCCGATCTGGTCTGACGCGATGCGGTGAGACCTATGCAATGAAGCAGATGACAACTTTGAAGTCTCAGCCCGCAAGGCGAGTCCAATATCGATACTGACTGATACACGACTACTCCTAAACATATACAGTAACCAACCGATCCCTACTACCCACAATTTTGCAAAGAATACAACGTATATGCAGACTCACTTCCCCTGTCCGGGGCCATCATCGGCCTGACTCGCACAAGCGGCCATGACCCGGATGACCAACTCCGCGTGTTCCCTACTAACCCCTAAGGCCATACAAACCGAAACGACCTGTCCACTAATCTGTTCCGTTACCACCGGAGTAGCCGGTTTGTCCGATGCTATCATCAGCTTCCTCCCATCATCATAATGGTAAACGAGAGTGGAGAGGGAAACGAAGAGGAAGAGAGAGAGAGAAGGTAGAAAGAAGAAATGACTCACCTTGACTTCTACCCCAGTGTGTCCTTAGACTACATCCTAAACATTCGAATCCTTGCATTTGCTTTATTGCGTACTCTGCTTCTTTCTTGTTATGGAATTGGACAAAACCGCATCCTTTGCCAGGTGGGATCTTGACCTGCTTGTCAGCTGACTTTCGATTCAAGGGCATGTTTCGAGTTGTCGCAAAAGCGAAGGACCATGCATGGGTGAATGGGTGAGGAGGAGGAAGAAGGACTCACATATGCAATACTCCCATAAGGTTCAAATAGATCATTCAATAAACTCTCCGTCACTCCCTGACTTAGACCACCCACAAATACCGTCGTATTACTCTCATCCCTATCCCCCAAATCACTCGCTTTAGCCCTAAATCCCCTATTCGCAGGAGGATGCGCCAGACCTTTAGCTAATCTCGTAGCTTGATTTATGAGTGTCGTAATTTGAGGAGATCGGGTTGAGGTAGCGAAAGCAGCTGCTAATGCTGATATCTGGTCGGATGTGAGTGTTGATGGGTCGATGTTCTTCTTGGGAGGTGGGGAATGGATAGATGGATTGAATAGGATATCTTCGGTCGGGTCGACTAAATCATCGGCCATGGACAGTAGGTGGTATTCGTCTTCGAGCGTTGAAGTTCGGCTCTTGGCACTATACCTAGATGATCCAGGATAGAATTCTGGCGTTTGGTCCGGCTCTCCCCAGATGGATTGAGGTGATCGGATCCATCCGTTCCCCTGGCCGAAAGTACCGATAGCAGGTTGAGTATGCAATGAAGAGCTCGATTCGGATGATGAACTTCCATTCCGGCCTATTAAGTTGGAGGTGGGTACTTGATTGAGGAGAGCTAGACCACATTGTGGTCCTTGATCTGTGATGACGTGGGAACAGGATTGGTGGGATCGGGGATAGAATTCGGGAGGTGGGTTTGAGCGGTAGGCTGATGGCTTGGATGGGGCTGTGCGTGACATTGCTAGATATCAGTGGATGTGTAGAGACGTTTTGATACCGACTCACTATGACTATGAACTACTGGCTGAACGTTATTATGTACTGTACTGTTGGTATGGAATGTGTGATCTGTCAGAGAAGAAGTGTCGAAAGATGGAGTAATGAAGATACCAACCAGCTCCACAATCCAATGAAGAGGACCTACAAGGTCAGAAGAATACTCAGTACCTACGGGGTCATATATCTATGCATAGCCTCCACGATGGCGACACTAGAACCTGAAGACAGAGAGGACGGGTGATCACACCATCTATTTGACCGGTAAGGTACTCAATTGCGTCAGATAACGATTTTATATTCATACCACGTGATCTTCTATATAACTAGACTAATTTGGGGTACTTGGCTTTCTCTGCGTCTGCGTTCAAAGCCTGATGGTCAGATACAGCATGGATGAGATTTCAAGAGACATACAGCTCGGAGAGTCTCGACCGCTTGACTTAAAGTCTCCAGCTTGACTCTTGCGTACTCTTTCGCCTGTTTGTCAGCTACATTACAAATGGACGAGAATGGACTGACTTTCTCATTTGCAGTAGCCTGAATCTCCACCGCTGCCTGCTTCCTCTCGGCCCAGATCTTATCGACTGCCTCCTTGATCTTCTGTACTTCCTCGTTCTCGGGCGACTGCACCTGGGTGGCTCGCTTCTCGTCCCTCCTCTTTCGCCTCTCCTCCCTTCGTGCTCCCCAACCCCACTTGGTCTGCTCTGCTCCATGAGTAGTGGTCTCGGGGACGGATAGAGAAGCGATGATCTTGGAGTCCGGTACGATTTGAGTAGCGACGGGAACAGGTTTGGCCGACTCGAAATGGTGGGGATATCGCCATTGCCCTCTCCAATCGTGATTGTTCTTATCCTGGAATGCGTCACTTGCTCGAGATCCACTAACATCGGAGCCGGAATCTCGCTCGGAGAGGCATTGCATGAAGTGGTCCCTTCTATCTCGATGGTGGAGATACCAATTCGCTGCTCCGACTCCTAGACCGAACTAGCCGTCAGCGTTCGTCTGATGGAGATAGGAGAACGTACCCAGACTAGTCGTCGGAATATACCGAACCTGGGTCGATAGTGGTAGCTCCTCCCCATACCATACCCTCTGCTATGATAGGGATTATGGGGCGGTGCCATTGCCGCGGCATTAGCTGCTGCTTCGGCGGCTGGTGGTACGTTGGGGGCTGACATTCCTGAGCTGAAAGAGTAAGGCCAGTCGGGACGGTGCCAGTTTGTCATCGTATAGATATGCTGCTGGTATGATGAAGATAGCGGTGATAGTAAGACTGTTATTGTTATTCAAAGTTGTTCTCGAGTGGGTGTAGTGGGCATCAGAACAATCAGCAAGTCAGTGGTATATATACCTTTACCCATCTCGCGAGCCGGTCTCGACACATCATCGTCCAGTCTACCGCTCGGTCACGGCAGCGTCAGAACCAGTCGTTGACCGAATGACCGAAGGACTCCTCCACGCCGAGAGGTGTTCATCATACTCGTATCCGGCTTGTTATGAAGAGGACAGAACGCATACGACGAACCGCGGCATCATACAATTAATGACCGAGGCTCGGCTACAAGATAGGCTCCTCAGCATTTATGAGCAGATAGGCACCTGTAGTAAATATCCGAAAATGCCGAAAATGTTCCGGTAGAGTATGTTAACCGGTCTTTAAGGTGAATGAAAAGGGTTGACGTCAATTGGTAGTCTGGGTATAAGCAGCAGTAGTACTTACTCTTTACTCATACCCATCTACAAGCAATCAAGATGTCAGACTCGGCATCAGACTTAGAGAGTCTCCGTCAAGAGACCAAGTCAACCGTTGACCCCGTCAAGTCATTCCTATCAGGTGGATTTGGTGGTATAGCATGTGTTCTTGTTGGACATCCTTTTGATCTCACGTACGTCTCCTCGGGCACATTGATCATTGTCTTTGAAATAGAGACGTGAGCTGACAATCAGTAAGGTGAGGATGCAGACTGCTAGTCCTGGACAGTATACCGGTGCGATCGATGTGGTGAGAAAGACAATCGCTGCGGATGGTATCAAGGGGTGAGTCCTCCTATCACTCGTACAGTTACAGGGTAGATGCTGACTGGTAGGATGTTCCGAGGAATTACCCCTCCCCTGGTCGGAGTTACTCCAATCTTCGCAATCTCCTTCTGGGTTCGTCCTCTTTCCAAGCTTAATCTACTCGCAGAAAGGGGCTGATAGCAGGGATACGATATGGGTAAAAGACTAGTTTACGCCGCACAATCCAACCGTGATTCCTCCCCCTTGTCCATTGGGGAACTAGCGTGCGCTGGAGCTTTCTCCGCTGTTCCCGCTACTTTGGTCGCTGGACCAGCTGAGCGAGTCAAGGTTTTGTTGCAGGTACGTCCATTCTCCCAATTTTTGGGTGATGACCGAGATAGGGGAGATGGCTGACAGTAGGTATCGGGTCAAGCTGGAAATGCTGTTTACACCGGACCTCTGGATGTTGTTAGGAAACTATATGCTGAGGGTGGTATGAAGTCCATCTTCAGGGGTACGGGTGCTACCCTAGCTCGAGATGGTCCAGGTTCAGCTGTGTAAGTCAATGTCCCCCTCAAACTTCCTCCTCCATGAATATCAATAGTGATCGTCGATTTGTTTGGAGAAGTAGAAGCTGGATTTGAAAGTGGACTGCGCTGACAAACAGCTACTTTGCAACATACGAACTCCTCAAGAAGAAACTCTCCCCCGTAGCACCTACAATCCCAGGAACTGGCGAAAAAGCAGCTGCCCCACCTTTGTCAATTGGAGCAGTCATGTTGGCTGGTGGTACTGCCGGTGTGGCCATGTGGTCGGTTGCTATTCCTCCTGATGTAAGTCGCATGCGAGAAGGAGTCATCTCGAAGAGATGACGAGGTCTGTCGAGGATTGAGTGATTTCGAAAAAGATCATGAGCCATCGGGGATGGGCAAGATACTAGCCGGCGGAAGAGATACCTAGAACTGGGAATTTAGAGGAAGCGAGGGAAGGAGCTACGACGAGAACTACGAAAAAGAAGAACAGAGACTGACCAATAGACTATCAAATCCCGACTCCAATCCGCTCCTCAAGGGACATACTCTGGTTTCCTCGATTGTGCTCGAAAGTTGATAGCCGCAGACGGAGTCACTGCGCTCTGGAAGGGTTTCGGACCAGCTATGGCTAGGGCTTTCCCTGCTAATGTGAGTTTATCTTCATCTCGGACCCTCATTCCCCTATCATCGGTAGATAGAGGGAAGGAGACTGCTGGGATAAAGATGGGAGAACAAGAACTGATATATAGGCCGCTACCTTCGTCGGTGTTGAACTGAGTTTGAAAGCCATGAACAATATGTGGTAATCCTGCTTGAACGGACACCAAATTAGAGGTGTCGATGAGAGCCGAAGATAGAGGGTTCATTTGCATTGGACGAGGAATATTAGATGATAGATATCTTTGGGCATATAGTATGCATGGCATTGTATCAAGATCGTCTCATACATCGTTACTCTTCTCGTGGCTAGATACTGGATGAATCTTTGACATCTCCATCTGTAGCGAATTACATGTTCCCTACTAGATACCCTCCCGCTAATTACATGTGTAACGGGACGTTCTCCTATTCCCATGCCCCATTCATGTTAGTCACTTCGGAGCAGGAGTAGAAGTAACCCAACTAGCCCCCAGCCTAACGAGCGCTTTCTTAATAGGTGTCCCCCCAATCCTTCCCAATCTCGAAGGCGTATCTCCACTTCCCGTGATATTGGAGAGAGGATGTGGATGTCGTAAATGATCAGGTGCGGAAGGAGTATCAAATCCAGAAGAATCAGATACCCTCTTCTTTCTAGGTTTAGGCGTAGGCGTAGGTTGTGAGATAATTTCATTTCCATTATGAGTCGGAAGGGGAGGGGGAGAAGGAAGGACAGGTGATGAAGGTAGTAATTCATCGATTTCAAAGATATCCGCTTCGTCTGAAGATAATTCATCTGGTCCATTCATTCCGGGTGTTGAGTTTGATGGGACAGGTCCAGGTATGGGGAGGGGCAGGGGTGGTTTTGATTTCTTTTGCTTCTTGGGTTTCGGGGTCGATTCCGCTTCGTCCACTTGAGTTGATTGAGACTTTTTCTCCTTTTTGCGTTTCTTTCCCTCGGTTTCGAGTGGTGTTGTCGTTGAAGTAGATATGAGATTTGATGATGGGATAGGAGCTCGACCTATGTCATTGTCGATGGAATCCTCCTGGACTGGATTGGGTTTATCTTTCTTCTCCTTCTTGTCTTTCCTTTCCTTTTCATCTTTCTTGTCCTTCTTCGTCTTCACTTGAGCTTCTACGACATTTGGTTCTTCCACCTGCTCCAGCCAATCTGATTTCCGCTTCTTCGACTTCGATTTCGCTTCCTTGGGTAACCCCACACCTTCATCCTTATCTATCCTCTGCGCACTTGGTCCACCTCCTGTTTCTTTGCGAGTAGGACGAAGGGGCGAGGGCGGGGAAGAAGGCGGTGAAATAGATAATACAATCCGTACTCGTTCCGGATTACCTGTTGATCAATGTAAACCAGAATATTGAGCACTGTGGACGTACCTGTCTTCTTGGTCTTTGCTTTTGAGGATTGCCCGGTGTTATTAGGATCGTGTTGGCCGGGTGTGGGTAAAGATAAAGGTATAGGTATACCATAAACACGTTCACTCATGTGATACCGGTGAATATCTTCTTCGGTGACCATGTTTCCCGCTCGTTTCGTCTTTCGTATAGCTTTGAATGATTGAGTCGTCTGATACGTGCTGCGATACACTGCTGAGAAATCGTGGGTGATAGACCCTCGAGTGGGGGCTGTGAGATGTAGGCAGAGGTGAAAAGAGGGAGGAAGGTAAAATCAACATCAAAGTCGCGTTCAGTCGCGTCGCGTAAATGCAATTCATGTCTTCTGGTCATGTACAAATCGATAATGCATGTTCATGAAATACAATGCTTCATAATCTAACCCAAACTCGCCCACCAGGCTTCTCAGCGCGAATTTACTGATACTACTGACTCTGATGCCTACCTGAAACCCCCTAGTCCACCTTCATCCATCGCCATGGTTCTTCAATGTACATTTTCCAAGTTTCCGTAAATGCAATCAATTCCGCTCCTTCCAACTATTTATCAGCTCATCTCTTTCTATTGTCCACCGCATCCTCTCTCTCTCTCTCTCTCTCTCTCTCTCTCTCTCTCTTCCTCACGTATCACCATCCTCTATCTCTCTCTCTTCCTCACATATTCACAAATCAAGGGACGAAACGGGGAATGAAGAGATCCGATATAAGCGGAAAGAGGAAGAAGACTTACAACCCGATGATCCCCACTCCACCCCACCGAACACCTCAATACCCCCTCAACCCCACTCCCAACAACCTCTTCAGGTGTATAATCCCATACCCTCTTCCCACCCAATCTCGGCTCTAAACACCAAGCAGCCCGGCCAACTGCACAAATAGCAACTCCCCCTCCCGGTGGTAGGACTGGCATTGCGCCTTTAGCTTCTCCTAAGGAACCCACTGATGAGATTGTTATGTTGGCGGGTGGGGATGGTTTTGTTGCGTTCTTCCGGAGTTTTGATAGGTGGGAAGTTATTGATGAGAGTGGTGTTGAGGGGGATAGAGGCGGTAGGGAGGGGGTTAAGAGTCCGTATTTTGGGTCTGGGCTTTAGCTCCGGTCGATGCGGTGCCGTATAGGTATATGAAACGGGTGACTGTAATGATGGAGGAATCGGTGAGGGCAGACATTGTCATGGTAGTGATGAAGAACTGGTTTTGGCGATTGTGACAGAGACGACGTACCAGAAACAGCAACCCCAACAACCCCATCCCGACCAACTTCCAACCACTTCTCATCCCCACTAAACTTCACTCTACTCCTCATTATCGGATGAACTTCCAGCGCAAGTAACAAGCCCTTAACCAAGAAACTCAATAATCCAACTTTCTCCCCGTCCTCCCCTATTGGATCTCGGGAGAGTGATGGGGGGATGTCGGATGCTTGATATATCTTTTTCTGGGTTGGGCTGGTTGTTTTCAAATAGGGTAGGAGGGGTGTCAGGTTTAATGTATGTGTGTATCTACCATTAGCTCTTGTCTCACTTCGGTCACTCTTTGAATGTTGGATGTGGTTAGAGAGGCCCAAGAGGCAACCTTGAGACTCACCCGAAATGAGGTACTTGACCCATATCGCCCATTGCCCTATACATGACTTTCCTAGTCCGTCCAAATTCAACCCTTGTAACGTCAGGAATCTCGGCTCTATCCCTTCCTCCCATCTCCACCTCATTCCGACTTCCACTATTATGAGAATGGGAAGCAGGTGCAGAGTGAGAAGTCAAATCATCCCTCAATACCCTCCCTCCCTCTCCACTTCCTTTCACATCTATCAATTCAATACCCATCCTAGCTGCCAATGTCCTCACAGCTGGGGAAGCTTTAACGATTTTCCGCAGCTCGCTCCAAGGTTGTTTCTCCCTCCTCTCCTCTTTCGCGACGTGATGAGAAGGGATAGAAGCGGGCGGGGGGGAGGGTAACATCGCTGCTTCTCCCGAAAATTGGGCTCCTCCAGAGTTATCGAGTATATCGTCCCTTGATTGATGTAGCGATTCGTCTTCTTTCGATTCTTCCTCTTTTACAGAGGGGACTTGAGCTTGTGCTTGAGCTTGGGTCGGGGTAGTTGCTATCTTCTCGACCTCTGGCTCTTTTGAGCTTTCGGATACCTCCTCAGGTTCTCCTGATTCCGTCTCTATATCACATACTACCTCTCCTACTTTCAAGACTACCCCTTCCGCGGCCCCTAAGCGCTTAACGACTCCTATGGTGGGACTAGTCAATTCGACTCTATTGATCAGCTATTTGACATTCTGAACCAGATATGCTCATCGCTAGAATATACAAGGAGATCTCAATATGGAGTGATCATACTCGGATAGGAAAGATGAAAGAGTTAGATAGGAGGACATACGTTGATTTATCACTCTGCACCTCGCACAATACATCAAATTCCTCCACTTTCTGACCTACTTCCACATACCATTTTACCAATTCAACCTCAGCAATCCCTTCACCTATATCATGGAGTTTGAAAGGGAAATTTGCGCCCAAAGTCCTAGACGCGTGAAAACTCCTTATACGAGTTGCGAAGGATAATGGGGTGATAGGAGGGATCAATGGTCGTGATACTGCTGCTCGCGTCCATGCTGTTTTTCGTAGTCTGATCATTTTGCGTGTTCGTGTTGTCTCGTAGTGTTGTCGTCACATACGTTCAATACTCATAGAGTAGACTACCCCACCCATGTTGAACCATTGACATGGTCCGGCCGGCGTAAAGTAACCGGCATCGGCTATCCCGGTCTTTGTACCTGCCTGACTGATACTACAGTAGGTTGACGAGCGAGCGACGCTGACGAGCTCAGACCATGCATGATACAACAACAGATATGCACGAATCGGCACGGTAGACTCGTAAAGAATTAGGGTGTTTCTCCTTAACGCCTCAGGTCAAACGGGCACGAGTAGGTATACATTCAACTCCCACGAACCATTGAAGATCCGCGAGCTACAACATATAACCAATACAACAAAGGACTACACGACCGAGAATATGGCTGAGAAGGATCGGGGACTAAGCTCCGAAACCGTAGAGGGTCCTACCCTGTCGCTTGAGGGCATAGACGACGTCGAGGGATGTTACTGTTATCAGCGTTGACACTTGATCTCTAGAGATCGCGACCAAATGAGGTAGGAGTCCAGTTGATGTCGAGTGTCAAGGATGTGGGGTTGAAGGGGATCTACCAGCAAGTGCGTAGTAGCAGGTTGAAAGGATGGGATGGGATAAGATAGAGGTTTGATGATTGAGATCGAGGGGAATGAACATACCGGTCTTTCTCTTTGCGTGTTCGGTATAGGTTACCGAGTCTCGGATAACGTTTTCGAGGACTAGCATCAGCGTCAACATTTCCACAGCTATTGAGGATATATGATTATCAGAGGGGAGAGGAGAGCAGGTGTATGATGACATCCCAATCAAGTCCGTACCAAAGCAAGACTCCTCAAGATCGAAGCTGAATGACGGTATTGAATCAGATGACGACGAACAAATTCAAATGGTATCGAAACAAGGCAAGAAAATGGAGAGAGGTAGACATACAGATCTTAAGCACCCCCCTGGTTTCCTCATAAATCAATCCCGAGATCCTTTTTACTCCACCTCGTCGAGCAAGTCGTCGAATAGCGGGTTTAGTGATTCCCCTAGCTGTCAGCTATTTCGGTCAACATGACTAATCAGCTGTTAAGTGGTGAACGTACTGGATATTATCTCGAAGAACTTTTCGATGTCTCTTGGCTCCTCCTTTACCTAGGCCTTTACCTCCTTTTCCTCGTCCGGACATGTTTGTTGATTGTTATTGTGAATTGGGGAGAAGCTGCGATTAGTTTCCAGTCTCATGTGAACGAGTAAACGAGAGGAGGGAGGTTTTGATCATCAGTATCAGGGATGTTACGTACACAGGAGACTGTATCGCTATGATATGTATGTATGTTGATGAAGTACAACACAGAGGTAGTGGGTGGGGGTTGGAAGATAAAGTGGACGGTGGAGGTGGAGGTACCACTTAAAGGGGAGTAGTGTATAAGATACTCGAAAGTTAAGTTGATTCAACGTTAACTTCTCTACCTCTCTACATATATTTGATCATATACCACAATGTCGCTCTTAGCTCGTTTCTTCCGACCCACCCCGATCGCTTCAACCTCGAGATTGACACTCGTCAATACACTTCCAGCGAGGCAATTTTCAGCATCGTCGGTGATTTGCGATAAATTAAAGTCTCACTCTGGGACGAAAAAGAGGTTCTTTAAAACGGGTGGTGGATTGGTGTGTACCCTGTCCATCTCAATGATAATGCTGATGGGTAGTATAAACGTGTATGTCTACCTTTTTCCTCTCAATTACTCGGACTTGAAGAGGATAAGGACTCAGGAAATTGATATGCGAAGAACTAAAACTGATAATTAGGGACAAGCTGGAAAGAGGCATTTGAATACAATGTTCTCCGCTACCAGGATCAACAGATTAGGAAGAACAGCATATGCCAGTCTTACTCAGGTATGTTTATTTGCTATACCATCTTGAACCAGGTAGATGGCGATAGCGGATTACATCTCGATGGGATAGCTTCATTTGGGATAAATTGGGATTGGAGCTCGGACTAATATCTAGGCAAAGAAGATTAGGAAGTTAATACCGCACGCATAAGTATCATGTTCGTCCGATACTGGAGAGAGGACTGGAGATTGATAAGGTCCGTCATATTGGGATAGAGATGGAACTGGAGATGGAAAGGGCAGATGTTGTACGATATACTCGAATGCAAATCATCATCATTCATGACTCTCCCAGTCTGGTCTGGATTTGCTGTTAAGCAGGACCAATATCGGACAAGATAGACTTGCAGATTTCGGACATACCCTAAGTCGATTCCACTTCATACTAGTGGTAGGGCAAGGGTCTCTACCGCTTTCCACGGTCCTGCCTTCAACCGCCGTGGTATTGATGTCGTCGTACACTATTCTGCATCAACAATCTACATTACAGGCTAACAACAAACATCGTATCAATCGGTAACTACAATCTATCGGCCACAATCATAATAAGGCATGGTAGGGTAGGGTAGGATAGGTAGCGAGATTAAGCTTTCTCAACAAGCCTATCCCCCTCACCCTCTCCATAAGCAGGTAAAACCTCCCCTTCGTCTCCTACCAACTTGACCGCCCCCTCGGCCCTAGCTTCCCTCCTTACCCTCCTTGCCTCCCTCCTTTCCTGTCGGGATTTACATTTCAATCCCCTCATTCTCCTTATACTAATGAGGAAAAGCATAAAGATTAAGTGGAGAATTGAACCGATTCCTGCTCCTATGACGAAGGCGAAGATAGTTGCTTCGGTTGGGGTTAGCGATGAGATTGCTCGTTGGAGACTGGGCGTTAGTAAACCTTCGAGAAGAACAATAAGGGATAAGTGAGAAGGTGAAAAGGGTGAAGTATGTCTCTTTCCACTCTCGCGTGCCAAAGGGAGGAAATCTATCCTGACGTAGCAAGCAAAGGAGAGAGCGGTAAAGTCGATAGAATGATGGCGAAAGGCCCGGGTGGAAAGGAGAGGATAAAGGAGTAAAGACGTACCGACCAGCAAAAGAAGCTCGAACCCAATCATGTCCCCCATGTCCCCTCAAATGCCCACCATGATGCATGTGGGCAACAGCATGTTCATGCTGATCCCCCATTACTTCATTGCCCTCCAAGTCCAAAACCCTAACAGCCCCCCCTTGCATAATAGGGACGATCCTACTTCCAACCTCTTCAACATGGTTCTTCCAGGCTTTTACTACCTGCCAATCACTTTCCTGTTTCCCATGATCCCCATGATGAGTTACAGCGTGGCCGTACTCGTCATCGTGAGTGGGTCGTACGAATCCGAGTCGAGTCAGGAGATCACCGAATGACCCTCCCATTGTTTTTCTGCCCCCATGACAAGGCTGGTGAGGAATGGGGTGGCGCATGACCCTGACTTCCCCATGACCAGCTTTGATGGAATGAGATACCTCAGACGGGGCTAAGTTAGGAATGGGCCCAGAGAGGGTGATGATCCTGATAGGAACAGCAGCTGCGCTTGCGGCTATACGTGAGCCCTCTCTCTCTGTGAACAGGAGTAGACATACCAAGTGCCGAGAGAGCTAGGAATTCGATTTTCATATTGCTTGTTTGTTTGTTGAATAATAAGAGAGAGAGAGAGATAGCCGAACAGTATACCTCTTATCGTGTGAATAAGAAGGGGTTAGATCAAAGGAATGGATCTTCCAAGGGGATATGCGTCTCAGTTCGGTGGCAAATACGTGTTTACCACGTGAATGGGGCTCCTATTCTACTTTGAGTTACGTTGCAACAACCCCTCACTCTCTCGACTTACTCTACCTCGACTATACGTAAAAGAACAAGACAGACAACATGTCGGTAATGCTAGAGACCTCCCTCGGGGATCTTATTATCGATTTGGAAACGGAAAGATGTCCTAGGACGTGCGAGAACTTTCTAAAATTGTGCAAGATGAAGTATTATGCTCTGAATGCGTTTTTCAATGGTACGTCGGGGTCTACAGCTCGTAGTGGATATTCGGTTCTCGAATAGAGGAATGAAGAGATAGATAATGATGGTGGGGAATGACAATAGAGGATAAATTAGGATAAGGGATGTGAGCCAGGGACATAACACAGAGAGTAGACGGTGGGAGGCAAGAGTAGAGCTGACGACCAGTATCAAAAGACTTTATAGCCCAAACTGGAGACCCAACAGCAACAGGAACAGGAGGAGAATCCCTAGCGTCCTACCTCCACTCCCTCTCTCCAACAACCCATAAACCCCCGAGATACTTCCCACCGGAAATCACCACAAAACTAAAACACACTACAAAAGGAACAGTCTCAATGGCAGTTGCCCCCACTGATCCACCGGGATGTGGATCTCAATTCTTTGTGACGCTGGCGGATGGGATTGATTATTTAGATGGAAAACATTGTGTTTTTGGGCATGTTGTGGAAGGGTTTGAGACTCTGGATAAGATTAATGAGGCTTTTTTGGATAAGGATGGAAGGCCTTTGCAGGATATTAGGATTAGGCATGTTGAGGTACTTGGTGAGTCTTTTGAGTCCGGCTACGGAGCAGGTTGGGCGATTATCCAGGCGTCTGCCGCAAGGTAGACTCGACTCCTTCATCACACTCCGACCAACATCATTTGCTTTGAGTGGGTGACAGATCCAGTCTATCGGACAGGACATACCCAGATCCCTTCATCTTCATCTCTGGTCTATCCCTTAACCTGCCGGCTGCTCGCCTATTCAGTCTTCCCTCCACTTAACCTCCCTAATCATCTTGCCTACGGCTGCTCAGCCTGCTCAGCGTACCGGCTGGCCTTGTCGGCCTATCGGTCTCGGTCTCGGCCTCGCTAACAACCAGAGGACCCCTACCCCGATCCAACCTCTCTCCCATCCCCACCCCCCTCTCCAACCCGACCACCAGACGCCAACACCCAACAAAAAGCTCGGATAGCCGATACAGAAGATGCCCTACAATCTCTGGATGAAGATACCAAAGAAGAATTACGACAACGTACAGCCGCCGCTTCATCCGCATTGACACTAGAGATGATTGGAGATATCCCTTTTGCGGCTGTTCGACCCCCTGAGAATATCTTGTTTGTCTGTAAATTGAATCCTGTCACTGTTGATGAGGATTTGGAATTGATTTTCTCGAGGTTTGGAAAGATTTTGAGTTGTGAGGTCGTTAGGGATCGGAAGAGTGGGGATAGTTTACAGTATGCTTTCATCGAATTTGATGAGCAAGATTCAGCAGAGCAGGTAAGTCGTTTTCCAGCTCTCGGGGTGGGCGGTGGGAGGTTGGCGGTGGAGATGATTGTCGAAAGGCGAAGGCATACGTCGGTCCACCCCCGATCACTGCTCACGAGCGGGGATGTCAACCCTTGTCCAAACTACTATCTCCGCTCGATGAGATTGCTGATGATAGGCATACTTCAAAATGCAAAATGTCCTAGTAGACGACAGACGAATATGGGTCGATTTCTCACAATCCGTCTCGAAAATGAAAGGAAACCTAGCAAGTGGGATCCGCGGTGGACGAGGCGGTAGCCGAGGAGGAGGAGGTGGTGGTCGAGGAGGGGGAGGAGGAGGAAGGGATCTAGGTGGAGGATTAGAATCTAGGTCGAGGTATCGTAATGATTACTCTTCCTCTGCTGGAGGAGGAGGAGGATATGGAATGGTTTTTGAAACTCCTAAACCTGAGCGTGGGGGGAGTCCTAAGCGGGACAGGGAGAGGAGGAGGAGTCGGAGTCGTGATAGAGACAGGCATGGTGATAGGGATAGAAGACGAGATGATCGGGATAGGGATAGGGATAGGGATGATAGGAGGGATCGTGATCGACGCGATCGCGATCGGGACAGGGATAGGGATCGTCCGAGGGAAAGTGATAGAGACAGAGATAGAGATAGGGAGAGGGATCGAAAGAGGTATTAGATGATGCGATAGTCACTTTTCGCTCATGAGGAAGCTGACTGTGTTCAGAGTACTATTATTATGTCCGAAGGGTTTCGGAATGGCAGCTGATGGCATGCATATCTGATGATGATGATTGTATTCTACATTTCATTGATGTTTCTTGCTTCTATCCATTCATTCATACCTCTTCCTTCTAATTTTGTTCTCTTCCAGTTCTACGATCTCCTTCGATCGTCATTTACTCATCCTGCCAAATCAGCTATAATCCTTCAAGACGATGAAAGTACTCACACATATTCTTCAACTCGTCAATCTTTTCACTGGCTTCACTCTTCCCAATCCCACCCAAATCACCCACAGGAACTCCCTTCTGTTTCTCAAGTACTTTAAGGAAACCCTTTTGTTTCTCAGTAGCGGGATCTCCACCTGTAGTCCAATTTTCGGGGTGATCGAGGTGAGCTTCGTCCCCTGGAACTGTCTCTTCTTCAGTTCCATTTCCTGCGGGTTTGGAGGTGGTTGCGGGGGTCTGGATAGGGGTTTGATCGGATTTAGGGGCTTGAGCATCGGTGGTCGTATTCGGTTTAGTGTCCTCTACCTTCTTCTCAGATTTGGGTTCGGGTTTGGAGGTTGAAGTTGTAGGTTTATCGGTTCCGGTAGTTGATTTCGATTTAGAAGGGGAAGATTTCATCTCGACATCTTTATCGACTTTCTCTTCCTTCTCCTTGACCTTCTCTTCCCTCTCCTTCACTGATTCTTCCCTTTCCTTGACCTCATCCTTATCCTTCAAGTCGGCACTCGATTCCTCGGTCTTGGTCTTCTTAGCTGGCCTCTCCTCCTCCTTATCCTCCGATTTACTTTCGGCTGGTTGCTTGTCCTGTTCTGAGTGAACAATATCATCGAGGGTAGTTTGTTTCTTCTCTACTAAATCTTTTCCACCCTCTTCCTCGGTCTCGCTTTTGGTGTTGGAATTGGAGTTGGTCGTTTCGGAATTGGTGTTGGCGGGGGCTTTCCTCTTGTCACCGACATTGACATTTGAATCGGAGGTGGTCATATCGACTGGATCTTCCTGCGATGCTCCAGTCTTGGTAGTCTTGGTAGTCTTGGTAGTCTTAGGGGATGTAGTGGTCATTATTATGATTTAATGGATTGGACTGAGAGTGAATAAAGTAAAAGACAGACGCGTGATCGATGATGACTATGATGAGGGAAAAGAAATAAGTTGACTCACCCACACCCCCCACTTTCCTACGCGTCATACCATATGATCGGCAATATCACGTGGTATATACTTCCGTCCTCATACACTGTTCTGTTCCTGTTGTTGCTTAATTCAAAGTATGGTGAAATCATTCACGCTATAGACTAACACAAGATGGACGATCCATGGGCAGATACTCCCTCCTCGACGGTCATTCCTCCAAGACCACCAAAAGCGGATCGAAGATCTATCCCTCAGCCAATCGCTCTTGAACCGGAGGTGGAAGTAGAAGAGGTCAAAGCGGATGAAACAACAGATGAAATTGCTGGATTCACGGATGAACCAGAAGAGGATGTACATGGATCTACAAAGCCAAAGCCAGAGGAAGAGGAAGAGGGAGAGGGAGATGGATCCGACGATTTTGGACAGAATGAAAATCCAGTAGAACCTGAAGAGAATGGAGGATTCGACGATTTTGATGATTTCGACGCGCCTGCCGGTGGACCTTCAGCTACAGGGGAAGATGGATTCGGGGATTTCGGAGACTTTGAAGAAGGGGATTTTGAGACCAACGAACCGACGAATCAGGAGGTTCAGGTTCCAGAAGTACCAAGTCGACAATGGGTAAGTCAAAAGCGGGACGGGAGATGTCGCTAATGAAAGTCTGCATTAAACCTACGACCATTTCCAAATCGTTCCGAACTCTTGGAGCAGTTGACGGGGATAATGAGTCCGCTCGTACCCGCTCCTGGTTCATTGGGTGATGCGCCTGTGAGATCTGTTGGGGGATTGGGACAGGTCATGCATGCGGAATCTAGGTATGTCTCTACTTTCCTTTTCGTCATTATCTCATTTCTTCATTACGGTGGAATGTTCATTTTTGGGGATGGTACTGATAAGTAGTCGAGATGCTTATGCTCAATTGACAACTGCGCCTATATTGAAGCCCCTCGACTGGACACGGTCGAGAGTGAGGAGGGAACACCTGATATCAATGGGTGTACCAGTAAACTTGGACGAGGTATGTCCCTTTACTATCACATCACCTCCAGCTCGGCATCAAAAAGGATATAGAAGAGAAGAGCTAACAAAAGGTCGATTCTCATCGTATATCAGCCCTACCCCCACTCCGAATTACCACAGCAGAAGGACGCCGTACAGCATCACTAGATGTGCGAGGTACCGAACGAAGCAGGGATAAAGGAAAAGGACGTGAAGAACCCCCAAGATCTGCTGGTCCAGAAATGAATGGCGAACGAGGGAAGTATGGCCTGGGTACGAAACCGGAATTGGATATAGAGAAAGCAGAGGAATTATGTGGTCTTGAAGAAGGTCAGTGTCGTTCCCTTCTCCTTGCTTAAGTCTTTCGACAAGAGAAGTTCAAGGAATATCAAGAGCCGAGCTGACATTCAGACCGATTGTCTATCTTACCACTGGCGACACTTCGGAAAATCCAAGATGAAATAGTCAAAACTTCCGCACAAGCATCTGCAAGTTTAGCTTGGGGATTACAATTTAAAGATGCTCAATCACAAGATTCAGCTACATAGTACGTCTCTCCTCCTCCTCCTCCTCCTCCTCCTCCTCCTCCTCCTCCTCCTCCTCCTCCTCCTCCTCCTCCTCCTCCTCTTCTTCCTCCTCGTCCTTTTCCTCCTTCCCCTCCTTCTCTTCTCTCTTCTTCGACAGAGTATTGCTCGCTAACCCGTAGTAACGGAATGATATCGGAATTAATATCAAATGCAGCCAAAGCGAAATCTGCTCAACAAACTGGATCTGGTGGGGTGTTTAGGAGATCGAGTCAGAAAGTACCGATTAGATCTGGCAGTGGAACGCCGAGAGTTGGATCGCCTGCGATGCGCTAGTTCCAAGCGCGGCGAGGGTAACGAGCAAAGGCGGCGGGAGGCGAGACGAAATGTTAGACTGATCCGCTACTGCTTGGGCAGGATGATCATGCTCGAGCAGCGTACTCGGTATGACTGTGATCAGCGAGGCGTTATTTGTTAGGCCTAGACTGGACTGGCATAGAGAGTGTAGAAGTATTATACTTGTTGTGATGCATATGCTATGGTATGGTAATACAATGATTGAATAATGTTGTATACGATAGAACGAAGGTGGGGGAATACGAGTTACGCCCGGAAGAGATGAATTTCCTGATCCCATGCGCAGGAAGCTAATAATCCAGGATCAAACAGAGCCCAAGCTGCGCCCATTACGAATTCAGTATGGGCGGAATGTACATTACGGGGTGAGGAGGGTGATGTATTCCATCTAGTTGTCAGTCTTGCTTTCCGATCTGTCACTGGCCTCCGGAGTCTGAGCCGGAAACAGGACCACGGAAGAGGTTTGATGGAGATCGAGGTAGTGAAAGATGTGCTTACGATCTACAGGTCATATCGTATGATGTTGAAGCTAGGATATTGCGGTTGTGGGGCGACCACCTATCTGTCAATATCATTCCCTTCTCTCGAGGGCCTCATCAAAGCTCCAGCGCTCCAGTCCAGCCCACAGGAACCTCATGGCATTCCAAGGATCGGACGCTCTTGCCTCCTACATATTCCTCTCCAACCCACTCGACCTCCGGCCTCGGACTTACTGAACCTTCTTAACAGCCAACCCATGACCCCTTAACTCCTCCACACACCGCCCAGCTCTCAGATCCCAGATCTTGACATTCCGATCTTTTCCCCCCGTCGCAATTGTGCTCCCATCATATTTATTCCAATCACAACTTAGTACTTCCTCCTCCCCCGCTCTGATCGTTTGGATAGGCTGTACGGAGGTACGAGTATCGAATATTTTCAATAGACCATCTGCTGCTACTGTGGAAAGCAGTGTTGGTGTGTGCGGGGAGAAGGTTGCGTTGTAGATCTGTGAAGAATGGGCGGGGATTGTTAAGAGTGATGTTGTGCGTGACGTTGACCACTATTCGTCAGCTGCTAATCACCATCCTGATTTGAAAGAGGAGACTTGCAATCTTCACGGTATGATCCCATGACGCCGAAACAAATTGATCTTTGATGATATTATTCCAATCTACCGAGTGGACCTCGGCGGAATGTTCATGCCATACTTGCGTTGGGAGGCCCTTCATATCAGCTTGGCTACCCCCTTGCCCTTCATTTCCTTGAATACAGGTCAAAAAGGGATGAAGACATACTTCAAGGGTGAGGTCAAACAATCTTAGAGATCCATTTCCACATCCAGCAATCACTTGATTCCTGCCATTAGCCCCTCGCCTCCTCATATCAACCTAGATAGGATGGTGGTGACTCACTCATGACTCTCATTCCAAGCGACATCATAGACACTATCCTGAGTATCAAACCTAACATTAGCTTTATCCCCCCATGACTCGTATATCACCTACCATTTCACAATACCCAATCCGCCCGGCGTCAGACTTAGAATGTGAACTCTACCATTCCCTACCAGCCCAAAATTTGCCCCTGAAGCAACGGCTATACGATCTTCAAAGAACGGTGAGAAAGCTAGGGAATGATGTGCGAATCCTGGTGTCTTTGTTCTCAGGACCTTGGGCGGGGCGTTCATTCCTATCGTATTGATACTTGATACTGTCGATAATCATGACCGAGGAGATGGCCGGTAAAGTACCTAGTAGCCGTATTCAACTTTCCCACGGTATTCAGACGCGTCACGTCCTCCAAAGTCATTTAGTGATGTCTTTCAACAAAGAATTCATTCATATATAATAAGGAGTAATGCCTCCTTCACCAGGTCATATACATCAATTACCTGGTTAGTATCTCTTGATCTTACCTCTTGGACTAAGCTGATGGAATAGTAAAGGTATTGTATAGCTTGGATGGGGCTTCTCAATCGTATTTAACGGTATTAGGGGAATTGCAGGATGTTTACATTCACCCCGGATCACCTGGATATGGGGGCGATGATGAACCTGGACCCGTTGGATCTACTTTATTGAAAGCTCTAGCTCAGGGCGTTTGTCATGCCAGGTAAATCACCCACTCCCCTGGTCATAAGATGATGAATGTAACCTGTGAGCTAATGGCAGTCCGGAATGTACACCGAACCAAACTCTCGATTTCTCAGTATACGCCCTAGACCCCTCTCCACCCCGCCGTCCCACAATCCAACATCAGCCATTCAACACGACAACAACAGAAGAAATCCAATGGGCAGGAAAAGGATTTCTTTCATGGGCAATCTCCGAACCCGCCTCTGGGACTACATTAATAAAAGGAAGGCTAGTCAAGGAATATGATTTTGATTTATCTCGATTTTCAGAGGGAGGGGGATTGGAAGGATTAATGAGAGCTGGAGGGGGTGATGGGAGGGGTTGGGGATTGGAAGTGGTTGTTACCCTCAAGATGGTCAGGGGGGAATTTGGGGGTAAAAGGGAATTTGAGAGGATTCTATATAATCCCGGTTCTACTTCGGTCTCGAATTCACATACGAATACGAATACCAATTCGGCAACGAATACAAGTACGGCGAGACCTCCAGCGAGTTCACCAAATCCAAGACCGATATTACCACCACCACCACCTCCAAGGGCCACGACCTCACCTCACCGACCAAGTTCCGCCGGTCCCTCTAATCCAAACGTAAATGGGACAGCACAACGACCAGTCAGACCCCCACCTCCACCGGCGAGGTCATCTCTACCTCCAAGTTCAGCACCTATGGCTCCATCTTCTTCTGGTCCCTCACGACCTTCAAGTTCTGCGAAACCTGATACGGGTCGTACACCCACAAACAATTCGACAGTTGGTGTCGGCCGACCACCCGCCCCAACTCCGGCTGCTGGTCCATCTAGACAACCTACTCCTCAATCTCAATCCACAGTCACACCACCGAAATCCACCACCAAACCACCATCTACCAGAAACAGGGAGGTGACTCCACCACCACTTCCCCGCCCACGATCACCTCCTCCCACTACACCACACCGACGTGCACTCCGCGATTTACTGCAGGCAGACGGGAAAATGTCGCCTTCCCTAGCTAAAGATTTAGTCAATAATCCATCTTTACTTGCTCTTCTTAAATCTATTCCAACTACCTCGGGCAAGGGAAAGGAGAAGGAAGTCAAATCAGAGTCGGGGAGGGAAGGGACTCCGACACCTACAGCGCCAAAGAAGGGGGAAAGTATACCCGGTGGATGTTTTAATTGTGGAACTATGGAGACGACAATGTGGCGAGTGAAGACTTATGCGGATGGTACAAAGAAGAAAGTCTGTGATGGTATGTCCCCTATTCCTCTTCGTCTCGTTACACAAGAATCAGAACAAGGGTTCTGACAAATAGCATGCGGATTGTATTTCAATAAAACAAAGAAAATGCGTCCTAAAGAATTATGGGATCATATTCAGACCCAGCCCGAACCTTCATCATCAAAACGTCCAGCATCAGGTCCAATACGTCAATCCCCCCGACTCTCCCGAACACACGGAACCGATACTCCCTCTCTCCCACCTCCACCCGAATCCCCATCTAAGAGAAGGAGGGTGTCTAAACCGATCCCACAACCGAGTCCACGTATGGCTACTCGTTCTTCTGGTGTAGGTGTGGGTGTGGGAGTGGGGAGGATGGAACCATTCCCATTCTCCAGTCCTGCTACCTCCAATTTTGCTGGGTTTGGGACTTCTCCTGCTGTTCCTCTTGAACCTCCCCATCCCACCACTTCGAATACGAATGGAAATGGGAATGGTGGGATTGAAGATATGGATCTTGACGCTTTACTCGCTCAATTGACAAATGCTACCACCACCAACACAGATTCCAATGGAGGAGGGAATGGGGAGATGGACCTAGGATTCAATCTTCCTGCAGGGATCAATTTGGAGGAATTGTTTGCGACTGTTGATAATGCAGCTAGGAATGATGATGCGCTTGCAGAAGATATGATGAAGTTCTTAGCCGGTTTGGAAGATCAGGGCGGGGGGGACGGGCCGCCAGGCCAGGGGCAGGGACAGGGCGGTGGGGGTGGTGATGGAAATGGAGAGATAACTGGGAAGGGAAACGGGAATGAGAACTCTTGATGTGTAAGGCTGAAATCTTGATACGATGAAAGAAGGATTCTTGTTATTGTTGTATAATCAAACATCTTGGAATGCATTTGCCTGCATCAAGGCTGTGCCAAAGAAAAATGCAAGAATACCTGCATGAGAAAGGGTATGGGAATACAGATACATAAACAGATTGCACTGTGTGCAATGGGAACCTAATACCATGTAAAGAACAGAAGGCCGAAAGAGCGGGTAAAAGTAAAGAAAGATAGGTGGATTTAAACGACGAAATTCTTGTATGCGTGCTTTTCGTATTCTT
Source organism: Vishniacozyma victoriae (assembly GCA_017654735.1). Lineage (NCBI taxonomy): Eukaryota > Fungi > Basidiomycota > Tremellomycetes > Tremellales > Bulleribasidiaceae > Vishniacozyma > Vishniacozyma victoriae. Next base: position 5,234,217 of record JADPYG010000088.1, read on the forward strand.
TCGTCTTGAGTGCACGTCGTTTGGGTCTGGTTGATTAGCTTCGTCCCGAGTTGTTTCGAGTGTGAAGGGTAGAATAGAAAGATGGGTGTGAAAGAATCAAAGGGGACATACAATTGAGGCATCCTTGGTTCGACGAGAGCTTTCTTTTGAAGGGCGACGAATCGGTCTTTGAATTGATTTCCCTCGGGCTGTTCATTAGTTCATCTTCTCAACGTATATGATAGAGCAGAGTAGGATGTGGTGAGGTGTAGTAAGAGATCGAGGACAAGGGATGAAGGTAACTCTTCGATTCCTCGCTCCCTCGCCGTCGTCTCGCTCTCGCTTGATACACACTCGCCACTCCCGCTCCGCCCGGCGGCTCGTTCAGACTCACCTTCAACTGCCTCAAACTTTCCGCCAAATCCTCACCCAACTGAACCTCAACCCTCCCCTTGGGGACATTCCATTTCCCAATCTTCTCACCTCCCTCCAGACCAAGTCTCTCCTTCTCCTTCCTAGCTGCCTTTGTAGCTTGATCTTTCTTGATCATCTCTTCAAGCCTCTCTTTTCCAGCTTTTTCAATCTCGTAAACAGCACTTGCTCCTAGTTGTTTATGGATCGCACGTTGTCTACGTTCCCTCTCTTCTGCTTCGGCTGCTGCTCGTTTCTTGAGAGCTTTGTTACGTTGAGCTTGAGTTTTTCGGATAGTTTGTTTTTTAGGTAGTGGGATATCTGCTGGGTCGAGTTCTGAACCAGATTCGTTATCACTGTTGTCGTCGAGTGGATCGACCAACATTCCATCTGCGAATTCTCCTGTTCTGCCAACTGCTTTCCTCGAATTAACGACTTCGGCCAGTTCCTTCATTCTCTCTTCTGTATCCTTTTCTCTCCTCAACAATTCCATTTCTTCCGCAATAGCACGTTCCATTAACGCCGCATGACTCTCGGCTCGGGGGTTGTATGAAGTTCCATCATCTGGTATTTCCATTTGTAATCCCAATCTAGCTCTCCTCATTGCTCGTTGCTCAGCAACAGTTTTAGGAGCTTTGACTTTTCGAACGACCATAGTTTCCTCTCCGAATGTTCCTTTTTTGACCGTCACTTTTTCTTTCTCCCAAGCATCAGCTTGTGGGGTGATGGATCCAACAGCGAGGTTGGAAGTGGGGGCATCCGCATCTGGATCGATCATTTCCTTCCGGGCGATTCGCCTTAGGCGGGTCTTTTCAGATTTCGAAATGGGTTTAGGTGTTTTTGGAGCTGTTGTAGATTTAACAGTCAAGGAAGGGACGGCGGATCGTTCATCTAGGATAGCGAGGGAACGGAGTTGTTTGGGTGCTCGGCGCAGTTTCTTGGATACTACCCATGTCAGCCTTGGTACCTGAAGACGGGAGAATGGGACATACCCTCGACATCACCGACTGTATCAATCTCAAAGAGATCTACATCCTTCTTCTCAGAGTACTTGCCACTGTCATCAGCTCCACTACATAACATAGACAAAGACGCGACGCGGTGGTCGGATAGGATCACACGAGCCTCTATGACTGGTGCATACAGCCCGTGTACCCCGCCCTTACGGGCTGACGGGGATTGAGACTCACCCAGTAACTCTCTCCTCCTCTCTAGCAGTCTCCAAAGCCTCCTCCTCATCCCTCACATCAATATTCTTTCTCCAAGCTTTCTTTCCCTTTCTAGTCTTCTGACCAAGAGTAGCGGGTGCTCCTAGATCCTGACTTGCTTTGACGGAAGTAAAAGACCGATCGTAAGGCTTCTTTGCTGTCTCTTTACGAGATGGTTTTGAGGATGATGCTGTTGGCATTGTGTATATGGATATGTATAGGTGAATTGTATCTGATACACTCTTAGATGTTACTTAGAGGTGGACGCAACTTTTCTTTTGATTCCGCCTTTCAGAGATGGGGCACCGAACATGCTTTTGCGTAGTAGCCTGGATCTTTCACACACCCTGCATGCATGTATGTATATGTACGACAACTAAATGCACGACCTGACTAGACTCAGTAGAGCGTCTCGAGAAGTTGTGTTATTTCTGCTCATTGGTCAAGACGGGCTTGTCGATGCAGATGACTCCCGGCTTGATGAGGGTACATCAATCTGGATCGGGCTTGCCGCCTACCAGTCATGACCTTCCATCTCCTTACGCTATACTTCGTTGATGGTCTCGATCATGGGGTAGCATCAATTCACTCTGAGAGAGCCATAACAGTATAAGGGGGGATGAACGCAAATGAGGACAGCAGGGTCATACGTTTTTCGCTTCCCCTCTGAGCCTTCGATTCTTTCGCTTCCAACAAGTGCGAAATTCATCAATACGCGAGGGATTTTATGATGGACTTGCCAACTGTGGAAATGGTTGGTGACAGGCTACACAGACCACAGCCGACTGAGCTGGCAATGGGAGCTCGCCCTCTAGATACCCCTTTACGTCAGCTGAAATAAGCGCCCCGAGATAAGCGCGACATTTCACCTGGCTTGGCAAGTAAGTAATCTCGCCCGAACGCGAAGTGTCCGAACTCATGTCATGTCACTACCACATTAAACCCCATCATGTCGCTCTCGCACCGCTTCGTAGACGTCAACGGGGATCAAGTCCACATCATCGAGACCATCCCTTCTACACCTTCCGCCTCACTGCCCGTGATCCTAGTTTCTGGCCTAGGGACCCCCGGAGCACACTGGTGTGGTGTCCAACGCATCTTACCCCCTCAAATCCATTCATTCGCATACGACCGTCTAGGGACTGGTAGATCCGACTACCCACGTACAACCTCCCCTCGAATCGCCGCGCTTCTCGCCTTTGAACTGAAAGATACACTCACTGCTGCTGGACTTGAACCTCCATATCTATTCGTCGCTTCCTCGTATGCTGGGATAATATGTCGTGAATACCTTGAGAGATATGATGTAGATGTCGCTGGATTGGTTTATGTGGATGCGAATCAGGAAATGAGTCATATAGAGAGGGAATGGCCGATGGAAGCTACTGCTGCTATGGATACAGGCGGGGGGTTAGAAGGTGCTTCCGGCCTGAATAAAGGATACGGATGTACCGAGGCCGCCTGGGAAGAGATCAAGGACTCCGAACAAGCAGGGAAAGAAAGGATGCAATCAAGACCAGAAGGAATCCCAGGCGAAGCAGCAAGTTATATTACATCCCTATTCGCACTAGGTGAACACGATCAATTAAATCGACAATCCCTAGGAAATCGTCCGTTATCTGTAATAGTCGCAAACCTCACTAGGGATTTCGAGAGGTCTTATCTAGCGGGAAAAGCAGCTGGATTGGGGAATGAGGAGGATCACGAAGCGGTTGAACGGTTCATCAGGCGTTTACCTGGAGTTGAGATGAGGTTGGCGGTAGATGTTTTGAGATTGTCTTCGGTACATCGACTGATTTATACGTCTGTTTCTGGTCATTTGGTATATATCTGGGAACCGGAGTTGGTGGTACAGGAGATCATGTGGTGTTTGAAGCACCTAGGTAGATGAAAGTCAATGGGAACAGGGTTCGGTTGCGGCTAAGTAACGAGTAGTAAATGATGCACTATTATCTGTTGCCACTGGTGCTCACTCGGCAAACGTACTCGCAGTGTCCCGAAGAGCTGAGCATGATGTTCGGTCTTCCCTCTTTTCGGTGACTCGATTCTACGCGGTAGCGCTGTATGCCTTCCCTCTCCTATCTACTTCTGCCATTTTGATCGTCCACCTTAAAGACCTGTAGATTAGTACCAGCTAACTCGGGAATATCTACGGTCGTGGTGTTCAAAGCGTGAATCCTAACTCAACAGTCCCTTCGTGTGATACCGAAATTTCGAGCCGAGCTAGCTCTCATTCGCCGATATACCGTGCTTGGCGATATTTGGATCTCAATGTGTTGACCGTGTTAATTCTCCGGAACAGACGGTAAATACAAGTAGAACAGACCATGTACACTGCGTGTTTATCCGCATTCGCCGACCCTCCCGACTCCCACTAACCATCGCTTGATACCGGAAATGCTCAAACTGATTTATAACAACCGACAAGACCATTGTACGGTGTCAGAAACCACGCGAGAATACCAAATGCGACCATCCAACCAAATTACTCCGTGTTCTCACACCGAGTACATCTCATACAGTTTCATCCCATGCCCATTTACAAACGTCATCTGGAACTATAATGTATACACTTCCACGCTGATATACCACCGTTTCGAGTATTTTGACAAGAAAGGGAAACAATTCTACGGGTACTAGTGATGTTTAGTACTGTTTCGACGTCATATAATTGATCTGGTTGTTTCTAGATGATGCCATGAGTGCTGTGTTGATGACTAGTTTGGGGAATGGGCTAGTGTATATATAGGGCTAAGTTGATGTTGTTGATTCCCACATCTCACTCGAGCTAGCTTCGTTTGTTCTTTAAAGCATTTGCTTATTGTCCATTGCGTTGATAGCTTATTCACAATATTCAGATCGTAGACCGGTTCATCTAACCACATTCATTATATACTAGGTAAGTCTTTTCCTTCTCATAACAACAGCCGTGAGGAAGATACCGAACATGTCTTCGATGCTCCGCTACGCGAATAACTGTCGCGCGACCTCTCTCGATCCCCCAATATTCCATCAAAGCAAGCTGACGGACAGTAAAACACCTCCACACGCCCTCACGCACACCTCCACTTCCGATCACATTTGATTCCCATCAATCGCATAGCCAAGAAACTTTGACTTGGTGAGTCACTATTCCGCCACCTCATGTCATCTTAAGCAAATGTTAAAGCCACTTAGAAACGCGTAAAAGGTCCATTAATTGCGCGTTGACTGAATTTACCCCGCGGTTTAAGTCGACGCGTTCCTTGAATTAAGGTTTTATTTTATTCATTCAATTCAGGGTAAGTTATGACGTGGGCTGTATCTCTTCTCCTCTTTCCCCCTCGTCATCAAAGATCTTGTATTGCTTACCGATTAATTGAATTTGGGCCTTGCTATCGCCGAGTAGATATGCTCGGCATCCTTGTACATACGAGTACCCACCACTCGTCCCATCCTTGTCTATCTCTTCTCATACATACCACACTCTAGCAGTGCTGATCACTCTCTTTAGAACAAGCTACACTCTTTACCACACACTTCGCACCGCATTATCCAACCCGCGGTGCCTCTCCGTATCTCCCGAATTCTCGGATCCTTTCGAAACTAGTGTGATCGACATATCTACCTTAATTAGCGTGAAACACGTTTGATCCATCTCAGTTACTCCACACTCCACACGGCACTTGATCTTGGTGAGGTCATCAACACCGACTAGGATCAACAACAGACATTCAACATCATCACAACTCCGGTTCCGCATTAAATCATCAATCAAACGAACAGCGCACGGACCATGTCATTCTTGTCGGTCTCATCCGCATCATCGATGACTTCTGGATCACGTTCGAGTTCGTCCAACTCGCATTGGTCAACACCGATCACACCGAGCTCGAGTTACTTTCCGGATGTCAACCAGTATCCACTACCAAACTCGGCGCCCAAGGAGCAACAAGAGATGCCCAGTCAATGCGCGGCAACACCAACCAAGGCATCTGTAGCAGCAGCAGAGAGGGCTGCTCGGATACAACATCAATCAGTCGGATCATTATCGTCATCCGACGGACACGATTCATCTTCTCCATCGCTACATGAATATTCTTCGGCATTACGAATGACAATGAGGAAACGATATTTGGAAGCTTATCGGAAAATGAATGAGGATGAAGGGAAAGTAGTAATGGATTTCAGTTGGGAGGATGAAGATCCAATCGATAGGCATATCGAATTGTTAAAAGCAAAAGCGGAATGGCAGGAAAAGAGGAATATCGAGCAAGGTCATACTGCCAATCCCAAGGGAGCCTCACCGAAGCAAGAGATCAACGTCATGCTCGGTCGACCTGGATCAGGGGATGAAGGATTACCACCCGCTCGACCTACTTTACTTGATTTCAGAGGATTCTCTCACTTGTCGAACAGATCTAGTTATAGGGATATCCCTGAGGATGCCGAAACTCCAGGATCAGTGTGTAGTACTGGATCATTCGATATTGGATCAACAGAAGATTGGATAGATATGTACGGACGATCCAAGTCTGACTTGTTAACCAACCGCTCTCTCCCCCTCGATTCACCGTCGATAATCAACAGGATGTCTCAAGCTACCATTTCCTCCGAAGCTTCATCCGATACAATCACATCAAGGGATACAATTATCGTTCACCGATCATCCACCGCCCCATCAGCAGTAGGACACCTCCAGACCTATCCTCACTCCGAGACCAACAACCTAAACCTATTCCAGCCCTTACCCACCCCGGCTCCATCTTCATCAATGGCTTCCGGGTATTTCGCTATACCCACAAAATCAGCTCCTGCTCCTGTTTCACGCCATTACCCCTCTCGACCTAGTATTGGAGTTAGGCAGAAATCGAGAACTCATCCTTATGCACCTAATGCCGCTGGTCGGCGAGGTACTGGGGATTTGTTGAGGGTTGAAACTCCTGACGAAGGAGACTGGGGAAGGACAGAGAGTGAAACTTTGGTTTTGAGGGCTGGCTTGAGGTCTCAGAGAACAAGGACCGGAGCTAGAGCGTAATCTCCCAGTCACCTCACTCGACAACTCGCCTATAATCCACCCTACCCACCTTATCGACCTATACTACATCCCTATACTCGACCCATCAACTCAAACGAAACTTGACGCACATCCACGAATATGTCAAACTGTACCCCTACCCCCAATCGCATAATTTTCACGAATGCCTATACTGTATCGACCCCTACTGTTTATATATTCTTATACTTCCTCATAGTCATAACAAGTCTCTCTCATGTTGTTCCTCTTTATCATCTAGTTTCGGCATCATTCCCATGAGTATGATTAATATAATACACGTAATATAATCATGCATCAATATTTCTATTTCATAACCATGTCGATGATCTGAATCTACGAATTTGCCAAGATTTGCATGAATTTACCGGCGATAACCGTGAATCAATTGATAACTGATGGATTCAACTTGTGCTCTACTTGTTTCTCCAATATTTCGGGATGATCACCCCTTCTCGTAGGTTCGCTATCTCGCTAGCGAAAGGATGCAAGCCACTACAATGCAGTCCTCGCAACTACGCATCCAAGACGGCACTATACAAAGACGAGGCAGCAAAGTTGAATGTATGTCAGCTATGATTCATGATGTCAGCTGATAAGTAGGAATTATTGAATAAATTCAAAGACCCCTCTAGTCATTATCATATCCCACCAGGATCAAGAGGTCCGATAGATGAGGAGGATCATAGTTCTTCCAGAGAGCCTTCAACCCTCTCTTCTTCTTCCTCGACGGCGTCTACCTCTGCTCCGTCTTCGTCTTCGTCTTCAACCTCGACTTCAACTTCGGAAGTTGGATCAGTGAAGGCGAGTGAGGATGATGGATTTGGCCAATCTCGTATGGAAGCTTTGGAGATGTTTAGAGCGGATGGATATGATGTAGAGGGGACTCTGGAATGGCCAGTAGCATGGGGAGATTGTGATATGTTTCAGTAAGTCTTTATCTCCCTCCTTCTCCTTCATGCCCCCATCCTTCTTCTCATTCATACTCGCCAAGGTGGGCATTCAGAGGGAGGAGAAAGGGATGGTGCTGATGAGTAGACATGTGAATAATGTTCGATATGTGAGATGGATCGAAACTGCTCGTATACGATATGCGGAATCGTTAGAACTCCCAGGTGGGCAAGTAAGGGGTATGCTCGTAAGTCCATATTGTAGCTCTTAGATTGATATATACGAATTTTCTCTTGAGGTACACAACCTGGACTAGAGGCGAGAGCAAGGGAGTAAACGGGGAACGAGGATAGATGCGAGAAGCTGAAAGCTTATATCTAGAGCGGAAAAGGAACAGGATTCATACTCAAGGACGTCTACCTCAAATATATCAAACCAGTAACTTGGCCCGATACCGTGCGTACCCTCCCCTCTCTTTCTCCTGTCTCTTAGATACCGAACCTGACGAACAGGTCCTAATAGCTTCCCGAGCCCACGATATCCAACAATCAAAATCGAGCTTTAAGCTAAAACACGCAATCTGGTCTTTGAAGGATAAGAGATTAGCTGCTATTGGTGATAGGTAAGCTGCCAGCCTCTGAAGTGAATTGTCTGCTGATACGGTAGTACCATGGTCATGTATGATTATGATCGATTACGGAAAGGGGTTATGACGGATGAGTTTAGGAGAGCGCTGGAGGAGCGGACACCGACGATACCGGCTTAAACACATTTCATATACTACAGTACAGCATTGCATGAAAACTCCATCAATATCGAAATGTATCGGTGCCAATGTGTGATTGAACGCAACGGCTTAGCGCCATCACATGTCACTTTATCTGGACCTGCTACAACAATGCCAATACAATGCCTGATAGACTGCACAACGTCGCTACCATTCCCGGCACCCTCAAAGCTCCAGCTCCTGCATCCACAATAATAGTCTCCTGCGCAATCATAGCCCCCGCCGTGGCAGTCACTATCCTGGTAGTTAAGCCAGTACCAGTGATGGAGTAGGTAACGCCCATAGTATCGGACACCAACATCGGCTGAATCAGAGCAGTCCCACCACTTGCGCCTGCCGCACCGTAACCGTATGGTAAGCTGTTTTGGTATCCTGCCGATTGGCGTTGGCCGCCGGCTGTCGGTATTCCTGCGGCTGGGATCCCTGCTACGCCAGAGGCCACAAGCTGATCGGTCAATGTTCCTTTCCCACCTAGTGACGCGATTGGGCAGGTCTACTCATCAGCTATACTCCACCAGGTTGGCAAAGGTATAATCTGACGTACAGTAGCTACTACTTGTGTGTCACATGCGTTCTTGAATTCTGTTCTATCAGCAATCGCACATTCGAGCGCCAAAGCAACTGTGAGGTACCAGAATAACAAGTCCCAATCTGTCCACCTCGTCCACTGTCTCCAACACAAGCACTACAATCGCTCGCGGCACAGATCACATCTGGGGTACACAAACACCGATCATCTCTGCACATCTTTTGTGGTCAGCTTAGTTTGAATCAATTTCGAGTAGTACTCACATCAGCCTGTGTTTTCCACTTGACGCAATGCTGTACACAAGCTTGCGAGATCGCTTGAGAGAAGAAGTTGTGAGATGAAGTGAGCGCCGTGATACTGTTATTCACGGCAGGTGGAGTCCGTGGAGAGGCGGTCGTATCGTTGATCACGTTGATGCCATGAGAATCTGATCCACCACCTGCTGCAGCGGCGTTGAGTGGAGAAGGGAAAGCGGAACCGGCGCCACTGCCGTTGAGCGGAGTAGGGAGTGCAGTCGCGACTCCCGGCTGAGCTTGAGCTTGTGTCTGTGCTCCTATTCCCCGATACACCGATGCCGAGGTAACCGCGGGTGCAGCGCCAGCGGCGACGCCGGGCACAGTCTCGACAGGATGCTCCAAATCGGCAGACCCAGCTACTTGAGTCTCAACTGCCATCGCAGCAGTGATATCGGTAAATTGCGCATCGACGACAGGACCTTGTGCGACTGATATAGCGCTCGAGGGGATGGGTGGCTGCACGAGAGCCGAGGCTGCAGACGGCGAGACGGTATGTACGGTAGTTGGTGCCGCTTGACTCAATGACGCGCAAGCACCGAGGTAATCGTTGTACTTGTTGACACTGTCATCTGTCGCCATACAGTTGACGCAAGCTTCGGCTTTGGCAGTGTATGCACATGCGCAAGTATCGTCTTGACAATTTGACGAGAGGATGGCTTGGCATTCGGTTATCGTGGAGCATTCTGGTGAGAGAGGGAGGGCGATCAGGTCGCAAAGTCTATTTCGGGGGTCATGGGCTTTGGCGAGTTGTGGTAGGAGTGGAAGAAGGGCGCATGTAAGATATGTCAGGTACATTGTGTATGTCTAAGGATTGACGGAGCACTGATCTAGATCGTGTCGAAGAATGCGTCCTGACAATGTCAAGGACAATTTTGCTTCAGCTGTAAGCTGCGAGGTTTGCCGGCGTGTTGTTCGTGATTAGTGATTTGCTGCTGCGTAGTGCTTTTCTTTGTCTTTTCCGTATTTTGGTCAAGTGGATCCAAAGTATGTGCGAGTGGGCGGTTCCAAGTAGGGCTAGTAGATTGAATGAGTGTCGTAAGTATTGATATGAGAGTTTGAAGATCGACAGGAACGTTCGACCACTTGATCAGAGATGGATTTCCCCGGATCCAACATCCCTTTCATTACCATGCCGTCCATTGAGATCGGCAAGGGGGGTTTGAAGGGGGTCAAACTGTGATAGCCCACAAAGGATGCCAGCCATCAAAGTAACGGTGGTGTTTGACTTCTCCAAAATCATCTCGATGACGTACCGGTACACGTACATACATACACGAGAAACAATACAACTAAAAATGAGGCGTTGATACAATATGTAAGGGGTGAGACGTCTTATCGTAATTTTGGTGAGGAGCAGGATGTTTTATGATTGGAATTTACCGATCGAGCCGTTTCCCTCATCGTAATGATTGTTGAGCCCGACTTCGTTCTCGCCATCCTGACTAGCCGCAGGTAGGTGCTTTTCGTACAGTTTCAGCAGCCTGCCGTTGTCAGCACTCGGCCACTGAGAGGACGAAGTATGACTTACTGATCCATTGCGTCTTCCAGTGGTACGGTCACGAAACGATGAACAACCACCGGACACTTGTCGTCCATGTTGGTCTGCAGATTCGGTATCCACTTGACCAGATCTTTCGTGAAGTCGCCCAAGTACGCTAGGTCGGGCACCTCGATAGATCCACCGGTCCGTTTGTAAACCATCGCCGCAGGATTCTCATACTCGTCCTGGCCGTCGGTGGCTGTGGCTTGTTTGACCCGTGTAAATGAACCTCGATCTCGGGCTCGAGACCGCTGTTGCTCGTCGAGATCATGCGAGAGCTGACGGAAGGCTGCCGAGGCAGAATTCCACAAGGTCGAATGGAATTGTACATCCGCCTTATCGCCGGTAAATCGCAGAGAACAGTCGTGTTCGAGGATGTCCACGGGTTCTGAGGGAATTTGATCCGAGGACATGGTGACTGTCTGAGAAATCAGCTTATACATGACACTACCAACGACCAAAGCTTACCGCATGAGGCACATATGCTGCCTGTGCGCCCGCCCAGATCCCCGTCTTCTGCTTTTGCTTCCTCGACTTTGGCTTGTCTTTTGGCTTGTCGTCTTCCTTCTCGCTACTATCTTGACTCGGCTTGTCCTTCACCTTATCTTTGCCCTTGTCCTTTCCCTTGTCCGGCTTTGGCTTCTCTTGATATTTCATCTTGGCAAGCTCAACTATACTTGTCCCATCGCGTTCTGCGTGAAGATGGTTTTCGTTGCCGTAGTAAGTCCATTCGGCGGCATCCATGACGACTTTGATGTCTCTCAGCGGATGACCACCTTCATTCTGGGTTCTGGACAAGTTGATGTCCACCGAGCCGATCTCGAATAAGTAGAAATGTTGTACGGACCGGCCGCCTTCGTTATCGGTGACAAACATGCCCAGATCCACTCCAGCGATCGAAAGCTTCATGACCTGCTTGATTTTCATCTGACAAGGCGATGCTTCCGTCAGGCTGACTCTTCGAGCGCTCTGCAGCAGCGCCGAGGTGAGAGCAGACGGCTGTCCAGCTTTTCTAGCTTGATTCTCTCGGTAGGGTTTCGATAGCTGCTTGGCCCTAGCCTCTTGTGTTTCGGCTTCGCCCATTATCCTATAGAAAAGACCGAGCAGTCCCGGAACTTCTTGTAATCGTACGACGCTCACGAACCTTCCCGCGTCGATCTCGAATGCCAACACTGGATCCTGATCCGGGTCCGCATTACGTGCCGACCAATCGTCCGAAAGAGATACTTTTGTCGCAGCGAGGTGGAATTGGACAATTCTAACGTCTTCCAGATACGCGTTACCGGTGAGGTCTCCGGCACTGATGGCCAACACCAGCGTAGAGGAAGTATGAGATTCATTTGCCCGAGTCGACTGGCGAGTCGAGACCATGGTAAGATGTCGACTGGTAATATCGCCCGAGATGTCACCCTTGGCGTGAAGATTCAATATTCCTACGCTGACTTCCAAATCGGTCTGCTTGCCATCTGACGTCGTCCTGATAATCAACGGGTCGATTTGGAGTATCGCCTGGGTGACTGGAAGAAGTACATCGAAGCTGATCTTCCTTACCCTGGCGATGACCGCGTAAGCGACTTTGTCGGTCGAGGTCGGTGTCGCAGGATTCGGCGTCGATTCTGGGGTCATCGCTTTCGTGGGCGTACCAAACCTCCAGACATCATCTGCCCAGACAGCCATGAAACACAACCAGGCATTATAAGCGTCAAGCCGGAAACCAGAGGAAATCGAGGTGTCGAACACGAATGACGTGACCGGTTGGATACCCTGACCTTTTGAAGGAGAGTATACCGCCGTAAAGGCCATGTCCTTTGCACTGGCGGTAAGACAGTTCTTGTTGGTGTGACGGTGTTGAAGGCCAATCTCGACGCCCGTAATTGAACCAGAAATGGAAGCCGCTTCGTTGGTTCCAGGAGATACACTCGCGACGAAACCCCCGCTTGACCAAGTCAGCGACAAGCATGCATCCGACATTCCCTCTAGACCGCTCTCGCAAGACAGTGTCAGCTTGGAGTGATCGATCCGGAGGGTGAATTGGACCTTTAGTCGACCGGTAGGAGCATGCGCGATTGCTTCCAGTGCAGGCACCCCGACCGTAGAAGGTTCTGCTTGTACCATCGAGGATTGAGCGATGGCGACAGCGCCGGTCGTCTTGGCATCTTCAAATTCGTTCGGATGGTGCCGGATCCGCCTGACTAGATCTACGATGAATGGGATGATAGTAGGCAATATGGTGTTTTGACTTTCGTGGACTGCGCTATTGATGAGCAACGAGCCGCCGTCGCCGCTATCATCGACGCCAATGGCTGCGCCGGCGTAATCGACCCAGAGAGAGATGGTGGGCAACTTGAGACGATCAGGCTTGTAGGACTTGTCGCGGGGCCGGTGCGAGAGTGAGACGTCACCGCTATTGAATGTGAAGCTCATTTTGACGAGGATCTGTTGGGCGGCCAGTTTTGACGGGATGCTCGACTGCTCGAGGTACTTGGTGACCACCGTGTCGGGCTGACCGAATTTGGCCAGGCCGATACGGTATTCTTCCTCCAAAAGAGCAATATGACTTTTGCCCCGATGGTACATGTGGACGAGCCGGTAGATATCGTCTGCAATTGAGGGTGACATTTTGAGCTCGAAATCGGTTGCTGAGCTATGTGCGCACACCTTCCAGAAGCCCGGTTCGGAGGAAATTTCGGCTTCACTGGAGATCTCGGGAACGGTCATGCGGTTATCGGAAGGGTGATAGTCGCCCTGGAAATGGCCCGGATTGCTTTGATCGAATCTGCTATCAGCTATGCTCTTATTCTCTTCCGTCAATCGGCACTCACACATCGACAAATTGAAGCGCCATTTGTTTCATGGTAAATCGAGCGGTCTGATTGCGTTTGTTCTCAAACGTCAATCTCCGGATAGAAAACAGCATTGCAGGCCCAGAGCGATGATCGACGGTCGCCAAGTCGATCGTTGTAGACGCATCCAGTGGAATGGCGACACCGATACCTGTCATTCGGATCGTGACAAGACGTTCAGAGAGCCAAGCTGAGGACAGCGGTTTATCGGTCTGGGCTGCCTTTGACTGCATCTTTTGCTTAAGCTTGTTTCCATCCACCTTGATCTGGGCAATGTCGTCCGCTCTGTCCTCTTGCATGACGTTGATATCGTGCGACCAGCTCCGGGACAGGTCGACAAGCTCCTTGAGAGCAGCGACGTGCATGATGGAGTGAGCTTTACTCAGGTGCACTTGCAGTTGTCGAGGCGTATCGGCGATTGCGGGAATGTCCTTCACTTCGACGTCCAGAACCATGGAGGCGGACCGATATCGTCTCGCAGACTTTATATCGTCCGATACCATGTCGGACTTCAAATGACCCAGGGATACGCCGAATTGTGTGGCCTTTGCGTCCCACTCGAGTGAAGAGCTCGGTTGACCATTATGCGAAAGGGAACCGCTAAGAGCTGAAGCCTCCAGCACGATAGAGGTGGCGACTTTGTCCGCCCTGAGCCCAATCTCGATCCCGGCCATGTTGATACCGATCTCGAGTACCAACGGTCTGGGCACAGTGTCGGGTATTTGAGGCGATTCGGCCTTGTATTGCTTGAGCTCATCTTGGTATTGTCGAGAAAGAGTGGCGATGTCTTCGCCAAGGTCTCGATGGAGATCAAGCAGTCGATTGAGCGTGGCCGGCCGCATCACCCCTTGAAACACCCCGAGATCGAGAGTACCAGATAACGAGCCTTGTTCGTCATGGTGGTTATATAAACCGCGAGCTCTGACGCTCGGAAGGCGCAATTTGGAAGAATCTTGAGACTTGGATCTCTTGATGGAGGAATAGGCGCCGACTTCTTGAGGGTCCATGCGGATGCCAAAATTGAGATCGTCTTTGGTGCCCGAACCAGTCAAGTACGTATTCCCGAAATCCCACCGTAGCCACAGGCTAGACGCTGCGCGAGCCACAAGGGCGACAGATTTGAACGAAAGATCGATAGTCGCATGCGTCGTCTTTACTTCACTCTCGGTATTGATAGACGGCTGGTCAGGGAGAAGAGACTTGTACCGCTCAACGACTCGCTTGTAGTATCTATACCGTTAGCGCTACTTCGGTATGATGACAGATCGACTTACGGTAGATCTTCTTGTCGAACATGATTGATCAGACCATGGAGCGCTTTCATTTGAGGTCGTACGTCCAAGTCGAAGCAACGTAACGACAACAAGACTTGGACCTCGTCGGGAACGTTTGGCTCTTGATAAGCTACGTGACTTGCGATTCCGCCAAAGTCTTTGGTTTCCCAAGTCGCGACAACCCCAGTCGGCATCGAAGATGCGGAGTGAATACGCTCTTTGACCACCGATACTACCGTCTCCATCGAGGAGACCATCATGGTAGATGTCGTTTGTGAAGAGATTGGGGTTTCGTTGACTTCCAACCCGGTACCAAATTCATGATTGACGTTCAAGCTTCCCCGATCAAGCAGTCCCTTGATTCGCAAGCCAGCTGCAATTAGCTGCAGCTCCGCTCGCTGGATTTGGTTGTCCATGACTAGAATGGTTCGACTATCTGCATCGGCCTTCTCGCGGTGATTGTTGTCGGCTAGTCCGGGCGCAGGAACCAATGATAACAGGGGCTCGATCGCGTTGAATATACTGTTTTGCAGAACGACGTCTATCGCCTTGACCGTATTGACCAGGCGTATACGCATGATTGGCCGGGATCTCTTGTAGCCTACTAGGTACTGTAGACCGGTAGACGCAGACGTGATGTTGAGGGAGCTCGACACGATCTGATCGGATTCCAACATCTTGCCCTGATGTTCGAGGTGAAGGAGGTCGAGATTGACGAAGATATGGGTAGTGTGATCGAGCAAAGTCGTATGAGTCGATGGTTCGGCGTGGATCTCTTCACCGAAAGCAAGCTTTATGAAAGTCTGCTCACGAACCCAGGCAGACGAATCTACGGTGGGCTTTTCCTCCATAGACTGCTCTAGTAGCTCTCTTTCACTCTCATCCACTCCTCCGTTACTACTCAGATCTTTGCCTTCATCCTTGTTCAGCCCTCGTGCTTCAATCTTGCTCAGCTCCGTAACAGCATAGGAAGTCATGTCCATGGTACGATCCACTGGTTTGCGAGGAAGGGTTTGCGTCCAATATCGCAAACGAGCGAGCAATACCCAGCCCTCGTCTCGCCGAACGTTCACAGGATCATTCTCTTGAAGAGCGTAACCCGTCGGGGTTATGAACAAGGGTTGCGACCCTGTTTGGCCCGTTGCGATGGCCGATTGTATAGCGTCACAGATAACAAATGCCACTGGTCTGACTTGATCGGCCGATAATGGCAGAACTGAACAGGCTGCCTGCCAGATTTGAGCGATATCTCGGATGCTATCGAAAGCGGGAGTGACTACTCCAGTATTGAACGTGTTGAGCCGAACCGTAAGGACCGTATGGCGAGAACGCGAATCCAGCCCAACTTCTAGACCTTCGTATGACACGCGCCCAACTGGCTTTCCAGGTACTCCAGCCGATTCGATATCTTGCAGATGCAGGGCAGGTTTAGGCGCACATAACAACACTTCCATCCTCCGCATCCTGGCCGCCACATTCGTGTACTGATAACCGGCGTCAGAGCTAAGGCTGACTATTGTCGTGATGCGCTTGACGTAGCAATCAACGATAGGGAATGGAACATCAACGTCGGTGTGAAAGGCTCGAGCACGGATGTGCGGTATCTCGATTTCGACTACAATAGGCGAGTCGATCTTGTCAATGGCGCGATATTTTTCGGCATGAGCCACCATTATTGCGTCGAGCAAGACTTCTGAACGACGAGGCTATCATCAGTGCCGAACCACTTCTGGAACTCACGGTATTTTTAAAAGCTTCATATAGGCTTGAGCCCGCTTGTAATGCGATTGGCTGTAAAGCAAGCGCGATAGGGATAAGGGACACCTTGACGACCGTACCGCTGCGAAGGGCACTTGGTGGCAGGCGTTCACCGTTCTCAAATACGCCATCATCTGGGAGGTCGATCGAGTCCAACATTGACTGCTTAACTGCCCGGAATCGCCGAAGCAGATCAGCCAAGTTGGACGGGATATCGGCAGGGTCGCGCAAATCGAGCTCGGATGTTGATGAGCATGTCGAAGCAGAACCAGATACATCACCGTCCGAATCGGTGTCCTCTTCAACACGGTTACGGCGAATCGTACTGTTTCGGCGAGGGCGGGGCCTAGCGAAAGCCATGTCGTCATGGCCGCCGCTTTCGGGAGACGAAGATCGATCATACACGCTACTTGCAGCGCTGTCGTAATCCGTGTCCTCTTCATTGCTGACCGTATCGATTTCCGGAAGATGAGGTGTTGCAATAAAGACCTGATGGTTGAATTGACCATATCGGGGTGGTTTACCGTCGTCGTACAGGTAAGCAATGCGGCGAGTCTCGGCATCTTCTTTCCGTAAAAAGGCTTGTTGTCTCGCAGCGGCCTCCCTCCAGCCACGTTCAGCGAGGTAGATATCGAAGCTGCCGCCGGTCTGAGCCTCGGCGACCGAGTCCCATCGTCCGCGATCCGAGGGGCCGGCTCGCAAAACATTGATGTTGATGGCCGGGACCAGAACTCCGACTGTATTACCACAGGAGCGAGTCGCCCATGTGCTGAGATCGAGATTGAGACCTTTCGCCAACTCAACCGAGATTGCGGAATTCTCGCTGCTGAGCTTCATGATTGCCTCACCTAAGCAAAGCTTAAAGAAAGTGACTGATTGTCAGTGATAACATAACTCTCACTCACCATCAGGCAGCGCCGCAGGCTGGTATTTTTTGAGTGGGGCGTTGTCCAGGTCCGCGAAGTTGTATTGCACGCATTCGGCAACTGCCTGCAGTGTTGCCACGAAGGGTATGGATAGAGAGCATGCGATTCGAGGCACGACGGCTTCCCAGAGGCATAGATACGTTTCGGCTCGAGGTTGAGGTCCAAAGAGACGATTTGCTTTCAGTTCGATACCCTCGACGAATATCGCATCATCTTCGATTGAAGGTACCACGCAAGATGTATAGACGCTGGCGAGGTCATGGACTGGGACAACAAATGTGGGGGGTGAGTCGAGGGACAAATCTATGTTTCAGCAAGGCTCTCAAGATGTGACTCACCCATAAATTGATCCTGTGATCTCAGGCTCATCTGTAGTTTCGGAACTGGCATCACCACACCTGATTCGCATCCATAAATCGTGTCCGCCATCAGCAACAAGGAATCTTCTACATTCATCGTGACTTGAACCGCAAATGGATCAGACTGATATCAGTCATTGTCATGACCAATGAACTCACTCGTCCAGGTCGGTATTTCTCCTCGACCGGATCGCCTACCGATTCAGGATCGTAGTCGTGCCGCGCTTGGTACTCTTCCATCGTCTGGAATTGTGTGAACCCCCCAAAGTAGTTGTCCTTTATGCAGAAGAGTCGTCGTAGGGCCCATCCAAGAGCTTTGAACGCCAGGCGTCGTCCCTGACAGTCAACAAAACCATTCACGGCCCAGACTCACCTCCAGGTGCAACGTCAAAGTCTCTTGATGGTCCGGCTTCGGCTCGGCGTAGAATCGATACGAGCCCTCGATAGAGATGTCTCCAATTTTTCCGATCTCTACATCCAAGGAACCATCTACACCGCGATGAGTGTCCCATAGCGGGAGACCAATCTCGACTCGGATATCTTTAGCTTCCACCGAGAAGGGTACAACCGAAAATTCGGGGCGGTACTGCGTTGCCGACACCGCAATGTACGCATCGAGACGTGGACCATAAAAGTCGGCCATTGCTGGTGATCAGTTTCACGACCAGATAAAGCGATAGGGGAACTTACCATTCGCTGCTCTATCACCGGGGAGGTCGATGATATTAAAATCGTTCATGAAAAGGTGAATGCCGTAATTGAGGATGGATACTCGAAAGTTGTAGTGATTCGGGACAAAGTGATGAAAGTCTCCTTGAAGACCACTTGACCAATCCCGGGCCAAATCCGAGATCAAGGTGGTATGATCACGCATCAGAGTGATCTCGGGCTCATCCATTGTGATGTCGAAGCCCCAGTCTCGCTGTGCATCCCACTGCAGCGGCGTTGGCATTGTGATTGCGAGCTGAAATTAGCCGATAGCGGTGTGCCAAAACTCACCTTGCACGATTTGGCTTTCAGGAACGTGTTGACGTTGACGCTTGAAGATATACTTAGCGAGTCGAGGTGAAGTGCCAACATGGTGTCGTAGCCATGCGTCGTGGCGACCTGGGATTGTGTATACACCACAGATGAATTGGCTGCGACAGTGACGTCGAGCCATCCGTAGGGACGTTCATCGGAAGCGTTGGCACCATCGAATCGCCAGTCCTGGCATCAGCAAGATCATGAGATGAGGACTCACTTTTGATGGCTCTCTGGTAGGTATGCGAAGCGTCGTCTCCTTGACCAGATTGACATTGACCAGCATATGGGTATGTATTCTTTGATCACCGGGCTGGAGAGACGCTTTTGGTACAGAGTTGAAGAAGATCGAAGGAGCAAAGGCAGTTTGAAGGGCATCACTAAACATCAGCGCCGCTCCACCTGAAAGCTCACCGCTGACGATCTGCCCACGGTCCATATGTCACCATACCACCATGAATCGTAACCTCGATTCCGTACTCAGGCGGAGCTTCGACGTTCCCAAACTCATCGGCGGGATTGACAATAACAGGATCACCAGGATATGGTACGGGACCTATCTCATCAGCCCACGTACACGTACAATCCGACCTGAGGCCGACTTACCAGGTTCATCAGAGTAATAGTGCACGTCCAATCGCGGGGTATCGACAAGAGTCGTCACTTTGGCGTATTCTCGCTCTTCCCTTCGAAGCTGATGATGGGGAGCATCATCGTCCATGTCCCTGTACCGGGCTAGTCCTCGCCAAACACGGTCTCGCGGCAAACCAGCGATGGGAGGCGTGGAGAAACGTGGATCGCGCAGAAATTTGAACTGCTGGGCAATCCGGTGAAACCCAGAACGAGTAGAGAGGAGTGATGGAGGTTCCTCGGCAGTCAATGGTCTGCTTGATTAGCGGATTCTGACCTGAGCTCTGAAAGTGACCCACCGCTTATCGAGTAGTTCATCATAAGCCTTCTTGCCGTGAGCAAGGAGAGGTCCAGAATAGTCCACATTGGTTCGTGTGAGTATTTTGACGGTCTCGAACTTTAGATCATAGTCTTGTCTGCCATCATCACAAGGTGAAGTTGACTAAATCATCAGGTATATTTGGATTGCGTTACTCACCTCTACGTGGTTGACGGTACCAGTGGCTGACAAAAAGTGAGCGATCAGGACAGAAGGCGTGGCGTCGTTGCCCAGTATGACTGAACCTTGCTTGAGGGATATTTCGATAGGGCACATTTCGTGAAACATGTTGAAGGTTGGCTCGCTTCTATTCTGTGTGGATGTGAGAGGCGTCTTGGATGTACCGCTGGGAGAAGCCTTCAAGTCTACGCGTCGGTCAGAGATCTTGTTCCATACACGACTTACCATTTGACGATGATCCGGATGACCCTTTCGTTTGGCTTCGCCTCATGTTCGATCTCTGCCTCATCCCATCATGACCTTCATGACTACTCCATGTCTCTGATACACCAGGCGTCATTCCAGCAGCTTCGGCGGCTTCATGCTTTTCCATTCGTCTAACGATCTCGTCATAGACGGGAGTCGTGTTGTAGATGAACGCCTCTACACCTTCTGCATGTACCCGCATTCTGCACGGCAAGGAGCCTGTTTGCGTCAGCTCTTTCCTATGCAGTCGGTTTGATCGTACCTCGTGACGAGTTGGTGGTATCCACGTCCTCATTTTGCTTGGTCCGAAATCTCCAGTACCTCCAGGTGACATGGCCATGCAAAGCCCTTGCCGATATATTGCTAGAGTGGTATTCGAGATCTCGGAATGACACCCTTCCAGCGAGGAGAGACAGCTGAATAGACCCGATTGTGATGTAGATATTGTACTTCTTCCACCAGAGATAGCGTAGAACTTGCCCAACTATCCATCCACCCAGTCGATTAAAGTAGAATAAGAATGCCGAGCTAGCGATGACGATGGCGGCCAGCTCGACCAGCAGAGATATAGTGATGGGGATGACCATCGTATCCTCCCTTCCTCAAGCCATCGGACAGGCGTCGTCGTATGATGGAAACCGGTGTTGATGTTGCTAGTAAGTAATGGTGAAATACCGAGATCATGAATCAACAATCGTCGCGTCCTCCACTTCATCTCTTCATTTTCACCATATATTCACCTTCCATCATCATACCTCAACCTGGGCACCAGGGCTACTCACGAAGGCTACAATGGACGGGCTGAAACTGCCTATCGACCCTCGAACACTCGACGCATCCGTGTCGAGCAGACGTCTACGTTCGATTGAGCTCGATGGGACATTAGCCCATGAGGAACCGTGAGTTGGTCTCCGTCCGCGGATGCTGACGATACAGAAAGTCTACAAGCACGACTCGCACAGAGGAGCTCAGTAGGATATGGGTGGAGTATCCAAATGGTATCCTGGATATGACCGAAGCTAAGCTGGAGAAATTGGACTTAGAAGCAGATGCGGTCGAGGTCAAGGAGGATGAAGAGGCAACCGAGGAACCGCATGACAGGTCACAATTGATGGCCTATCAAGACATGCAGAAACTAAGGGATATGCTGTTTGATCAACTCAAGTACGTCTATACAGCATGGGAAGTGTCAAGACTGACATACAGCACTGCTCGAAATGAGCTATGGTACGCTCTAGAGCTAGCAAAAACACTCGGGGTATCATCGAATTTCACCATTGACGCTCCACCTGTCCCTGGACAACCGCACCACAAGAGACCCAGACCCAACCCCACCGACTCAACCACAGAAACAAAGACCGAGCCACCTATCCTTCCCGCTGGATCATATACAGCCACACCTTCCAGCCTTCCCATCAAAACCCAACAAAATCGTATACTAGACGCCGAGCTATCCCTCGCAGCCAAACATCAAGCTCTCGATGACTGTACTGCTCTTATCGATTCTGCGGTGGAAGAGTTGGAAGTCATGGCGGACGCAGGAGGACGCTTCTGGCGAGACCTCCGGCAGCTAAAAGACGGCCGAGGTGGAAACGGTCGATGGGCGGTAGTACCTAGACCGGACTTTGCCCGTACCATGGCGGAAGGCGAGAAAGCAAGAGATCTGGTGATACCCTATGCTGTGGATGAAGGTGAGTCTTCGATGCAGTGTTCACATGCTGATGACAGCCCCTGTACAGCTGAGAACAAGATGTTTAGCGGCCTTCGACCTGGACCCATCGAAAGCAGAACCTCTCTCTTTCGGGGCAAGAAGCTACCGTCGCTTGAGGGTCAGCATACGGGCCGATGTGAAAACCACCCAATCTGCACTACCCACTCAACAGGAGACTGCTATTGAGATGTCGATGGAGAATGCGCAACTGGAGGCTTTGGATGAAGAATTGTATAACGAGGCAAGTCTCCCAAGAACAACGAGGCATGTGCTGATGGTCAGATTCTAAGTGATGTATCCAGACATCCAAGCGGGGAAGTCACCCCCAAGCTGGCAGTCATGAAGATGGGTGGACGAGATTTGGTGTTCGAACTCGTGAGCTCCCTTCGACCATCAACTTCTTGACAGCTAATCCTAGTGCGATGTCCGAGAAACAGAGTCCTCTTCAGATCCGTCTCCGATGTGTGATCTAATTGTCCTCGCTTCCCGATTATCTCTACTCCAGATACACCGACGTCGTAAATCCCGGCTGATCAATCGATCCGCCCCGGGCATGACGGTACTCCAACCAATTTTGCAGATCCTCCAATATCACTCGACGTCCGAGACGGTTCGACTTGTCCTCGACCAATTTGCCGAAACACTCAGCCAAGCGGGTTTGGTCGCGAAAGTCGAAGCATTACATTCAGCTTCCAATGGCGATGGGCTGTTAGCTGTCGAGCGGCTGCTTGCTGGAGAGGATACTGTCAGCGAAATCAGTGTCACTTATAAGCTGGATTTAGAACAATGGTGGGTACTACCAAATCCTAATTCTGTACGATCAGCTGACATTCAGTCAAGGAATCTCCATCGATATCTCCAACCCAGGCGTGTGTCGGATCACCACCTCTCGCGCTACCTTCGCCGTCCAAGATATGGAGGATCTGCCCAATATCATAGCGAGTGACTTGAATGGCCAACTCCTGACATATACCGAGTCGATCCTGAAAAGTGAATGGGATGAATCCCAACGATCTCGGATCTTCAAGGACGAGCTCGAAAACGTGATCCGCATTGACCTCGATACTGTTCTCGAGTAGGTGCACCATCTGTTTGTATCCCAATTTTTGTTGACTTCATAGGGTATCTATATCGATGCCTCACGAGCGCATTCTCGCTTCCGCGACGGGATTCATCGAATCGACGTATGATGGCTCAGACCTACTAGACTGGATCAAGAGCATCGCAACGAGTATGGAAACGAGCTGAGATGTTGGGTCTATCGAAAGTCATGCTATCGGGAAGCGGATCAACCATAGCGACGGTTTTAGTAGTTGACCACCATGCACTGTGTGCGCATGAGGAAACCCAGACTGTCAATGGGTAGCCTGTATTCGTAACATTATGCTGTTTGAAGCTTTGCGGTTCCAAACCCAGAGGTTAGGAGGATGAGTAGAAATGAGTCAACGGCTAAGGTGTGCATGTATACGATGAGCGCTAGCCACTGGAGAATTGCTCTGCTAGGTTGCCCCAATATCTACTATGGTGCACTTCAACAACAGTGTTATCAAATTCATGTGTTGCCAGCATCTCGGAGCATTGCTGCACAAACCCCTCCGCATCGGCTTTCTTCACAGGTCTGCTCACATCAATTCCTATTTGAATGACATCGAATCCAGGATCGTGCTCTCCTCGAGCTAAGTGATACTTGCTCATCAATTTCCACGGGAGCGCGAATTCTTTGCCAAGTCTCGATATCTCGGGTGCGACAACAGTCATCCATGTTTTCTCGCGTTGTGGAGGAGGGGTATTCCAAACGTATCTGACGTTTGGCAAGCTGCTCCAGTAGGGTTTCGAAGATGCAAGTAGGCCGGGTCCATTATTTTGGGGCGTCTGGGTAGTAAGCACTGTCCAGACGGGGCGGACTCACACAAATGATATGGTCACCGCAATCAAATCCGCGAAAGGGGTTTCTTTGCTCTGTAATTGCTTCGTAGAGATAGTCTTTGTTTTGCGACCTGACGACGTCCAAGTCGACTGGCGATAGCGATGGTTCCGGCATTGTAGTTGTGTGGATAGACGGTTTCCAATGCTGCTAGGAATATACTGTGTATCTATTTTATAACGAAAGCGCTTTGTTGATCGCAAAGGTTACAATTTGACCTTGTCCGAGACAAGACCATCCCACGAGTCCCCAAACAAGGATGAGGAACTAGTGACAGACGCTCTAGAAGTGCGCTGGACACCTCACGTGCTTCACTGCCAGGCTCAGGCTTAGAGGGGCTTTGCGCTCTTCCCGAAATGAGTTGCAGCTCAATCTTCGACAACATCAGATACAATAATCTTGAGCTTTGCATTACAAAAGCTGATGACGTTATTCGCACTAGTCACTCCGCCGGCATCAGGGTCGAGTGAGCTGCAGCCTATGACCATTTGTACTGCATGGAATAGAAATGCCGATGGAGATAGCTATGCAATGCATGAAAAGCTGACTACAGAAAAAAGCAAATGCGCATTAACGTCGTCGTTGCGGCGCAAGCCAGCCCCAGTATCGAAGATGGCACACTTCAATAATAGTGTCTTCAAGCTGGTGCTTTGCCAACATTTCAGAGCATTGTCGCACAAAAGCCTCCGCATGGGCTTTGATCACCGGTTCGCTTACGTCGATTCCAACACAAATCCAATCGGCAGGATCGTGTTCCCATCGCGATATCTGATGGTTGCTAATCAAAGTGGGCGGGAGCCTGTGTTCAAAGACCAGTCTCGTGACCTCCTGCATAACAGTCCCCCATACCCTGCTGAGTGGAAGCGAGGTGTTATAAACATATTTCCATGGCAAGTCGCTGGGGTTCGAAGATGCAATCACGCCTGGTTCCGCGTCCTGATTCATGAGCACAGATCCAATGAAATCAACCTACCTGCGGCCATGTGATGAGATGATTACCCCAATCAAAATCCTTGAAGGGATTCTCTCGTCCGGCAACAGCGGCTTGGAGATCAAGCTCCTTTTGCAGCTCGATGATATCTGTATTTCCTGGTGGGTGTGATGAGTCCGTCATTTCTTTGGTGAGATATGCTATATCAGAGTGTATTGTTAGGATTGTAGATGAGTACTGACCCCATATGCGCGTTGTTTGTACGTGATTTGTTTGTTGTTTGTCATAGTCCTAGTCCGAGACAGAACCATCCCATGTGTCGCTAGCCCGTGGCGAGGGTCTATGGGAGACTGTTCACTACTTCCTCTGCTCAAGCAGGGCTATCGGACCTCTCTCTTCCTTACCATACTCCTGCTCGTTCTTACTGCAACGCTGGTCATCTGAATCCAGAGAGAGTACAAACGAGCGGCGTTCTTTCTGTTTTCTCCATGTACTCCCTCCGTTCCTCCTTCTTACTCGACTTCGAGCTCTTCCGCTTCTATGCTGCAGACATATCAACTCATTCCGATGCATGATTCGGTTTACATGCTCTCGCCAACGCTGTCAATCGAGTTGAAGAGTACAGGGGGGCAGGTTGGGTTGCGCTTGCGCTGCCTTCAGCAAAATCACCTGCACCTGCGGCAAGACGGGGGCCATCCGGGATACGACATTCGGGCATCGGACATGCAATTCGGACCATGGCCAGACATTTAGCCGCGTCTGGCCCAATATTATGCATCACGCGGTGCGAAACCCTAGTGTAGCCGGGAGATCGAAAAAGGGAAGCTGATTTACAAACTCGGGAAGTCAGTGCCTGTCCCGTTTTTTGTCGAATCGGAGAATTAATTGCCGATCTCACAGCTACAAGGGAGTGGCGCCGTTATTTCGGGATCACTTGCCTCTGCGCGCAACCCCCTACATTTCTAGGATATGCTTACTGACAATAGGTCTTCCCTCCGGTGTCTCGGATGCTGATATTCCTGCCTAATTGCCCTGTTTTAATAAAAGGTCGGACTAAATCCCTTTACGTCTTCCCGTGCTGCCCGGGCGAATCATGGCCGATCAGACCGCCGAACCTGATTGTTTACCCCTGGTTCTCTAGACCGTTGTCCTGGAATCGTTACGAAAAGCTCTTTTGATCACCATCAAGTTACGTGACATGAGTAATCACTTTTTCGGTGAATGAGCGGGACGAACCTGCTAACCGGCTATCTTTTGTTCTGGAAGGTGAAACTCGCCAATGGAAGGTAGTTCGCTTCCACAAGCCATCGGGAATACAATGGGCCAGACAACGCTAGCGCCGGGCATCTCTGGCCGCCGAACTGCAAAGAAGAAAGCTATAAGAAGATGGTCATCCGGCTCGTTCTTCTTCTTCACCCAAACTACTCTTCACTTCAAAGCCCCAAAGCAATCACCCAAATCTCCACCTCTTTTCGACCAACCTCTCCCCTCGCCTACCTTTAAGTCATCTCTTACCCGACCAACCTACCCCCAGTTCATCAACAATGTACTTCTCCGCTCAAACTATCGCTGCCGTCGCCGTTTTCGGTTTCGGTGTTCTCCCCGCTTCCGCCGTTCCTACTGAGGACCACTCTATCGCTGAGCGATCCCTCTTTGGTAACTGGTGGAGTACCCCCCAGAACCTTTGCGACAAGCCCAACTACGGTGCCGTCGGTAAGCCATGGGACTCCAACTCCAAGCCCGGAGCTTGGTGTGGAGGCTCGAAGCCATCCAACTCTGGACAGTGGGCTCAGCTCGTAAGTCTCTTCTCCTTCGCTGGTTGGTAGTAAACTAACATCTAGCCTCTTTGGGATGGTGGAGACTCTGTCAAGTGCAAGTCTATCTTCTCTCGATACGGCTTGAACATCTGCTTCGGCGGAAACAAGAAGGTTCAGCTCCCATGGGGTTGTCGACCCCCCAAGTCCAGGCCTTCCAAGCCCTCGAAGCCTTCGGCCGCCCCCTCTTCGGTCGCTCCCGCTCCGTCCGCTTACCCCTCCGTCGTCTCCAGCGTCCTCGCCGATGGTAACGTGACCATCTCTACTTCCATGGTCACCCCTTCCGCCACTCTCCCAGCTTCCTCCGCTGCCGTCCCCAGCCCCTCCACCGGCTCCGAAGACCCATACGCCAACCCCGTATGTGCTGGTTCCGCCTACCAGGTCCAGTACCTCGACTACAAGCTCGTCGCTCCTAACGGATACTGGATGGGTCAGACTGTCGGTTCCGCCACCCAAGACGGTTCCTACATGACCTACACTCTCGCCAACACTGTCGACGAGTGCTTGAAGGCCTGTGATGGTATCGAAGGATGTACCTTTGTGAGTCGAAATCTATAATACAATTTGAGTTCTGTCGCTAATCAATTCAGGTCAACACCTACTACGACACCAACGATGAGGAGAACTACCTCCCCAAGCACGCTCCTGGAGTCTTGACCTGCGCCATGTTCTCCAAGTGTGTCGGTACCGAACAGAACGACAACTTCGGTGGACAGGACGACCCCAACCAGATCTACAACTCTAACGGTTACTGCAAGTCTGGTGCTTGTGGTGTCTAATCGACCCCATGCATATGATGGCGTCAGGATATGAGGATGGGACTGTATATAGCTTCGAGGATGATAGTGATGAAAAAACATATTTGATGCTTGGCCGTACGATTTCTGCACCTCTGATCCCTATATCCGCGCGGATCGAGTACACATCTGACTGGTCTGAACTGCTCATGGCGATATGAGAGTCAGATGCTGCTTATTCATACATCATCATACGTCACAGGATTTGTAAATCTAATAGGAAGATCTAATATGTACAATCTCTAAACCCGTCCCAACCTTCACCTCTCACTACTGAATTAATCCCTCCTTCCCCTCGACCTCCCCGAATCCGATATTTTCCTCCTCAGATCCTCACCACCTGTCTGCCTCAATGGCGACCCCTCAAATCCAGGTAACATCCCATCACTCATCCTCCTACTCCCCCTTGGTTTATGATCGCAATCATGACAAGGTCTATCATTCGAAATCGATACCCTCCTCCCTTGTTCCCCATATTTGACTCTCTGACTTGATGATCGATGAATAGGTGGACCGGGGGGTGGAATATGAGCGTATTCATGAGGAGAGGAAGGGGACATTCGAGCATGATTAAGGGGTGAGGAAGGGTGATAACCGATTGTTGATCCGCCCATACTCATTCCTCCACCACCCATTCCCATGGCTACTTGTGGACCGATGGGTCGTCTTGGAATAGCTCCTGCTGTTGAGGATAGATCTGGAGCATGTCCCACATGAGATCTACCCATTGATCCTTCCCATCCATCGTCCATCCTATATCCTCCAGGTCCACCATAAGCGGAACCAGTCGACATTACAGATCCTCCACCAACACTAGGTGAGATCATTGATCCCCCTCCCATGCCCATTCCTCCGCCCATTGGCATCGACATCCCCATTCCAGAAGCATATGGCTGACTACTCCCCCCCACCAATAATGCATGTCGATTCGCAGCGGATTCGGCGGCAGGACGATAAGTCTCTCCCATGTAAGGTACATAGGGGTTCCTAACGCCTTTAGCCATTACAGCGTTGGGTGTAGGATTGGGAAGGCAGTCGATAGCTCTTGCTGGGCCTGTCATTAGGTATGGGTTGGCTGGGAATTGGGCGGGAAGGGAATGGGAAGTAGCCCATCCTCCTTGGTTCATGTTCATATGTGGAGCTTGCATGGCGTCTCGGGGGTAGTGGCCTACGGTGACGTCTGTGGGCATTGATGAGCGGTGAAGTGTGGCGTAGGACTCGGGGATGTGGAAGGTAATGTGTCGTTCTGTGAGAACGGATGATGTTGGCGATTTGGAGTCTGTATCGTTGTATATGCGTTCAAGTGATACGCTGCTGGTCTGTATTCTTGAGCGAAATGTAAAGTGATAGTAGAGACAAGAGACGGACCGTATCCCATCCCAATCCAATTAATTATATACCCCAATCCCCCACCCTCGAACACCTTCCCCCGTTCCCCTCCTCTCACGTCCAACCCCTAAGCCCTATGATATCCGTAAAGAACAAAGGAAGTCTACCCATCCTACCGTCGGGAAGCGTTTGAGTAAAGATGAGTCAAAGGGTGAGGATCAGCAGGGGACAGGATCGACGTCATGATCACCCTCGTGGGACAATGGAGGGTGATTAGGGGCTACTGATGCCTTTGAGAGGGTTCTTGCTCCACTTGATTGATTGCTTGATTGATAAGCCTATGACGATGTTGTTTGGCGTTCAGGCTGAGACGATAGGTGTCATGCTTGGATCCATTGTTTGCTGTGCCGTTACTTGCCGACATGCTGCGAGTGGATCAAAGGATACTTACTGCTTGGTGGATCCCTTCTGCCTATTCCACTATGCGTTCCCAATCAGTCTTGTTAGCTTTCCACGGGGCAGTGTCATACACTGTAGGTCGAGAGGCAATTGGACCAAGGAAAACACCGGGATTCCAGGAGATTTATTCTATGAAAATCGTCAAAGCGATCTTCAATGCAGCCCCAAGTCGTGTAGAAGGTCCATTCACTTACGTACCCGATGTACCTGTGGAACAAGAAGAAGAGGAATTAAGGGGTGAAGCAGAAATCATGAACCATTACCTGATAATGGTGAGGTTATGGTAGGGAAAAGGATGGGATGGAGGATTCATCGTCCGCATCTATGGTGATATGTATCTATCGAATCAGCTACCAATCATCAAATGCACCGCACAAGACTCACATAATGACCCTTCCAACGATCTACTCTTCATCATCCTCCTCCATGACCCCAACTTCCCACTCTCCTCCCAAATCCCACCTACTCCCCGCAGCCCCATTTCCAAGGTATTTAACAAACCTCATAACCCCCGGATCTCTCAATACCAACAACAATTTATTGAACGATACAGGAAGAGTTAAAAGTGGTTCATCACTCCCATCTTCAGAATCCGAATCGAAGTCGGAAGGCGAGAATTGATCGGGATCGAATTCGAGTGATTGACCATTCATCGTGATTGATGGTCCTCCTTCTTCCTTCTCTTCATCGTTTGTACTGGCCTCAGCCTTCTTTTCGGGTTCGTCTTCGGGTTCAGCGTCGTTCGCTCCTCCGCCTTCGGCTTGCTTCGCCCTTGATGATTGATATACAGCTGGATCTTCACCTTCATCCGGAGCTGCCAGATAACATTCCCAACCACCATTATCGACCAATAAATCCTCCTCATCACTCCCAGGTTCAACATCAGCCCACCAAGTAGCGCCCAACCAAACATCCAACCTGACTTCTCCGTCCTTCTCCTCCCCTCCAGCAAGGGTATAGTCTAATCCTTTCCTAAACCTTCTAGCTTCCGCCCTGTACCCAACAGGAGCAAGGGATGAAACTACAGATAACCAAGCTCGGAATGCTGGTGATGGTAATAATTTGTTGAGAACCTTTTGAAGATTCGGTGTAGAGGTTGATGGGGATGTGAGAGTAGTGTAACGATGTTTGGAAGTTGGACCTTGAATCTCCCAACCATCACCTTCTCCTAGAGACTGACTTGGAATTTCCGGGGTGGGGTAATCTTTCTCGTCGACTGATTTAGTTTCGGACTTGATAGCCTCGGCTAGATCTTGGTGTAGGAAGTTGTGTAGCACAATTTCGGACGCTTCGACGAATTGACCGGATAATTTCTCGAGAGTCGAAGTGGAGAGGTAGGAAGGGGCTAGGTATTCTTTGAGGAAATTGAGGTGAGATGGCGTGAGGCCTGGTGGTGGGGGCTCGTCGTATTCGGTGAATGGCTTACTTGGGGCTGCCGTCTGATTGTCAGCTTCCTAAATATCACACTTTTCCTTGGTTTTGGATGACATACAATTTGAGCAAGCGAGCTGAGGTCTTTGTTGGTATTCAATGCCTCGGCATCGTATCCCTCCTCGCCCTCAATAGGTCGGTGAAACCTTATATCAGCTACTCTACCTCGCTCATAGAGGGTAGGTGAACGTACCATCCAGAAACACCCAACCTCTGCCTTCCTTCACCCACAATGACCTCTTCGACAGCATGATAACTTCTCCCCGGTTTCACCTCAAAGAAAATAATCTGTCCCCAGCTGACATCGACTTTACTAACCCTTTTTACACCTGGTAGACCCACTTCCTCCCCGTTCTCCACTGGGAATAATTCGAGTGAACCTCCCCATTTGGGATCCCAGCCTTTCAGGAACAATCCGCTTGCTGAAGGCTTCAAATCTACTGAAGGGGATGGTTTGTCGGCAGGCGAGTTGGGAAGGTAGAGGATGTATGAGATCAGACGGGATGAGATTGAGTCGTCGTGTAGCAGGAGATGAGATCTGGCTATCAGCTTGTCCTCGACAGACCGAGACCGACAGCTTACCCCTGAGTGTAGAGCCCAACTGATCCATCTGTCTTTTTGCCCGATAATGGTCCACATCCAGTCACCTCCCGGACCAAGTTCCTAAACTCCTGAGAATAGAGGGCATCCTTGAGTTTGGTGATTTGCGGCAAAGCAGCCAACGTCTCGTCCGGTAGATGTTCAGGATCCAGCGATGACAGATCAGGTGTTTGTTGGATCTGAATATCAGCACTTTCCCCCTCAAGTCAAGTGGTGAAGAGACCAACGGACCTTGTAGATATCAGTTTCCTTCTGCTCCCATCCCCATCCTTGTAGACTGTCTTCTTCGCCTCTTACTCCATATGTCCTACTCTCTTCCACGACTCCTTCAAGCTATTCATCAGCTCACACTCTACCATCAAGAGCTTAATGACATACAAGCTCATCAGAGAGGAAATCCTTGACTACAGCATGACGATAAGGCGTAGCAGCAAGGTACGTCTCCCTGTACTCCTGTAATTTCTCGGGAGTTACATTGTTGATGTATTCCACCGATGTCGGCTCGTTCTTCGAGGTCTTTGTTTTCTTGGAAGATGGTCCTGAACCATTTGGACTGGCTGGGCGGGGTCTAGTGGTGGTCATTGTGGTGTATGACTGTATAAATGGTAAATCTGGAATGTTGCTATGACGAACTGAAAAAAAGTAGAGAATCACGTGGTTATCGTTATCGGCCGTGACGCTGAAGTCATTGTCATTCCCTCCGCGATCCACTAGCACCGAGAGGGGCAGTCAGTATGGAAGAACCTGTGTATGTGATAGATCTGATAGGGCAGTGGAAATGCATACTGCATCTGGTAGGAATCGTTAACAAGGCATTCCGCAAGCATGCTACCCCCAGGGCATCTGCCCAGCCAAACCGCCGAGGCGTTACCGTCTCCCAGGCGGAGGAGGAGGTGGTAAAGAGAACAGTCCCCCTCCCCCAGAAGGCTTATCACTCCCTAACAGATTCGTACTTCCCCCAGACTTTCCAACTTTCTTCCCATCCTTCCCTGGGATTTTGATTGTGAATGTCTGTCCCTCCTTCAAAGAGTAATCTTTTGGTGGTGCGGCTGGTTTTGGTGGTCCGGAGGCGTCTTGATTGGACGATGATGAGGAACGTTTCGTTACTGATTGTAGCGCGACCTAATATCAGCCTCCAATGAAGACGCATCTGATCAAGACCGCCTTGACAAAGAACTTACCTGGAAATCAAACGCGTCTCCTCGCTCGGCGAAACCCATCCCGATATAAGCTCTCTTTCCCCCATCCCCTTCAACCCTCAAGACAAAGTACCTGGAGCTATCGAGAACAGGTTCAACCTGATTCCAAGGCGAAGCATAAGACACTTGAGCGAATAGCTCTCCTGTCGACGAGTCCTTTCGATCAGCTATACCTTTCTCTTCCTTTCCTCCACAACATACCTCTAAACGAATGTCACACCTATCACCAATCTCCAGGACTCTCAGTCTCCCCTTCCAGATGAATTGCTCGACATTCCAGTCCGCTGCTTTGTATCCTGAAACCGTTGTACGCGCTGGGACCTGATACACTGAACATCAGCTACGTGCTGGGCGCGACGTGGTAACGGTCCAAGCTTAAAGCCCGAACCCCATCTCAGGACTCACCCATGACCTCCCTTGCGATATACAGGATTGACTCAATCTCATCAGTCAAGCTATCCATCTTGCTTATTGTTGTTGTCGTTCTATACCTGCTCGTTACCCAACTACTCTTGCTCAACGACGCGTCGGATATCTCCGCCCAGACTCAAAAGGGGGGATGAAACAATTAAACACATACGTCATATCATGTGCTATCTTGTTACCATCCCCCGGTTCTTGTCACTATATGAGGCGTATCTTGTATAAACAACCATATACATCACTTAGATCACTTTCAAGTATCAATAAACAATCACAAATCAAAGCCAAAATGTCAGACAACAAAGGAGAAGAGCAACGTGAGTCTTGTTCCATTGCTGGACTTTATCATTTCGGGTGTAAACATTGCCACCTCACCGGTACTCTTGATATCCCATGTACCTCCTTTTATTCGATACACGAACCTTACATCTCTTCTTTAGCGTCTGCCTCCCAGTTATAATCCTGACAAGCAGAATTCGGTATCCTCCCCCACCCAGCCAAGAGCAACAACCCCTCCGACCTCAACTCTGAGCCCGCAGAGTCCGGAGGTCTCCAGTCAGCCTCTGCCAACGCATACAATGCTCGGGGACCTCATGTTCCCGATGACAAGATTGCCGAGGGTCTAGAGCAGCCCAAGTCTAGGGACGAGGTAAGCTCATCATTCCTGTCGACGGGCCAGTGGCTGATTTTCTAGCTCAAGGCCGCTTCCGAGGAGTTGAACAAGTAGGTCGAGGGAAATTAGGAATGTTTGTACAGCGTCAGATTTGAGAGAGGATTGAAGTGGGAATTGGAAAGGTATCAGGAAGTATGTTGTGCTATACATGCAATTATGAATTATATGCTGTTGATTATACCGGTAAATCACCTACTCTATCGTATCTTGGCGGATTGACCAGATTGAATCTAGGTGTACATGTCCGTATCCCATACAGGCCGATCCGGCCGGGCAGGTATACTGGGCTCCACGCTCATCCGCTCATCAGATCGAGAGGGGACAGGATGATAGGTCTGATACGAAACTGTAGGACTGGACAATGGGAGGATCAGTCGGAATCTGAGATTAGCGTCAACCCACTTGTGATATATACGACGACTCACGCATCCTTGAGATTCGAATAGAATCCATGTATCCTCTTTTCCCGCAAGAATCCAATTGAATCATATAAAGCTAAAGAGCCTTTATTATCATATTCAGTTTCAAGTACGATCTGTCGTCAGCCGCATTCCTAACCATAGTGAATGATGAATCACCTCATGAGCACCTCCAGCTTTCATCTCTGATATAGCTAGTTCGACCAATTTTGATGCTGCGGTATGAGCTCGTCCTCAATTCGAAGCAAATAGCTTACCAATGCCCCTCCTCCTCCAAGACTTATCAACGCTCAACATTCCTATATATCCTCTATTTGTTTTTCCGCGGTGAGATTCCTGTTTACACATGATGGTAGCTATTGGAGTGGTGGCTTGAGGGGTCGGGAAGACCTATTATCAGCTCTGCCCTGCTGTTTCGAAGTGATCGTACGAGGAAGGTGAGATGTGGCCTGATATTAGCTTTGTTCGATTTTTCGGGAAAGGGGACATACCATTCATTCAGAAAATATCGAAATGTATAGACTACCCATCAGCTCTTGATCTCAACTCAATTGGTCAGCTTACTTGTATATCTAATTCATCAGCTACATCATGGATGACAACACGTGCGGCACATACGGTTCGCTGAGTTCCTGATCTATCAATCTCTTTACCCCTACCAAATCCTCTTCTTCCCCTCTATATGTCCTGTAGTACAATTCATCCCCTTTCGCATCAATCATCATCTGATCACCATTAAACTTTGCGTCAGTGGAGCTTTCAGTGGTGCTATCATTCGCTCGACGGTCGTGTTGAGGAAGGCGAATGATTGAGGTGGGTTCAGGACGGGGCGGGAGGGTGGGCGGTGATGGTGGTCGAGAGGGACCCGCTTCATTCTCGATATGCATCCTGATCTTAATGGTTCCTCGGTCCTGATCTCAGCGGAGCATGCTATTTCTTGTTGTGGAGTGAAATGGTGATGGAGTAGTTGAAAGGTTAATGACGAAAGTCCAAAAGTGATCGACGGTAGATTTGTCGCGACTGTTTTCCGAATCTACAGTATCTATTCGCTCCTGCACTTGTCTGGTCACTCCGGCGTGCTGACCACACCACCGCTTTTTCATGCCCGAGCAATACGCTGAAGGTATGAATTGCGTGCTTTCCGCCTCCTTGATGAGTGGTGAGCGCTTCTGATCATACGTCTTAAGGAAGAAGGACTGAAAGCGTCCTTTGACAGCTTTGTTTCACCGGTCTCCTCCACCCCAACACAACATTTCGGTAGGACCTGGAAAACGTTGAGTCACCTGCACTCGATTTTGATACCACTCGACTGAGAGATCTCGTGAAGTCTGCAGATTGGAGAATTGCCTGATGACCCCAACGCCATTGACCATCTTCTACACATCACCTAGTTGAGACTTCCCTAATAGGGAAGATAAGATACGGAGCATCGAAGACTTGCGTTCCGCCAATGACAGACTTTGAGACATCCTGGGGCCTAAAGAGGGAACCGCGATTCGCACGTCGGAACAGTGGTGCTGAGTGCGAAACTTACTTAGGGTGGGCTGTTGTCTGGACTGAATACAGCGTAAGCTTGGAGAATCATCAAAGAAAGTGCTGACTGGCTAAGTCTGAGCTCATACCAGAACCAGTATATCGACTGGCCAAAGGAGCGTAGCGACAAGGAAATCGACTTTGATTAGGTTTCCATGCGATACAACTGGGGATCCAAATTTCGCGACCAGAGCAGGACCAATCACTTGCAGGAATACCACTTCCTAGAGTGTAGCCAAGCTTGAGGATATACGCTGTACCTGAAACGATTGCCAGACTTGCTGTCTCATCCTATGACAGATACGCAAGATGTTGGTTCCCGTCCAGTATCACTCATGCCTTTTGTGATGTTGGCGCTACTTATTCTCTCGATTCCGATCCATATTTTACTGTTTCTCGCCGCCCTGGTGAACAAAAAGAACACTTTGCGTGGGGCTACATCAATCAACGGTAGCCTACGTGACCGTATACTCGGCCTACATTGGCTCATCACGTTGGGGGCGACGGCGCCCTCGCTCGGATTCATTTCGGCCCTTAGAGCCTGATAGGCGGGGCATGATCTAAAGTAGATAATCAGAGCATTATAACTACCCAATCATGCTTGCGCCGTTTGTTGGTCGAATTTAACGGGGTCTCGTCACCACAGACGCCATCAGCGGAGGCCAGGATCGATGAAGGTCGTGCCGAGCTGCAGATTATTTGGTAGTCAAAAGCGAGGATGTCATAGTTGAGGCGGTATAGCGCACGTGGAGTCAAAGAGATTCATAGGGGCATAGGGAAAGGGAAATGAAGAAGACTATATAGATGTTTTTGTAGCTTTCCGCCAAGTATCACGAATGAGAAACACAGGTTGCCCAACGCGTCAAAACTTCTACTTGGCCGCGTAAAGCTGAATGGCGTTGGGTCCACCGCACTTCATGCTGGCATCGCCCGGGCAGTCCATGTAGCACTGGCCCGAGGTGGAAGAGAGAGAGGCGCCGTTAACAAGTGTGTTACCACAGTAGCATTCTTGACCGTATTCGACGCCAGCAAACTTGAAGCCAGCTTGAGCACAGGCGGCGGTGCACTTGTCGATGGTCATGTCGGTGTAATCGACTCGAAGGCCGGTGAGAGCCCGGCCAGATACCTCTTGAATACAGCCGGAACTTGAAAATCCGTTGACGACAATGACAGGAGGAGCAACTGGAGCGGGGGCAGCAACTGGAGCCAATGAAGGGTTCTGGTAAAGCTGAATGGCGTTTGAGCCACCGCAGGATGAGGCCGAGTCGCTGGCACAAGCCATGTTGCACTGTCCCGAAGTCTGCGATAGAGTTGCCCCGTTAGACAGAGCAGCGCCACAGTAACATTCGGAGCCGTATTCTAGGCCTGCGTACTGGAAGCCTCCAACTTGGCAGAAGGATAGACAGATGCTGATGGTCATGCTGGGTCCGGCGATGGAGCTGCCAGTCAAAGCCCTACCAGAAACCTCTTGGATGCACTGGGTTGAGGCGGCAGACCATCCATTGGGAAGGGATCCGGTGACGACAGGCTTATTGGATGACGATACGGGCGGCACAATTGATGGGTTGGTGAAAACGTTCATAGCGCCGGGCCCACCACACATGGTGTTGATATCACCTGAACATCCCATGTTGCACTGGGTAGAGGAGATGTTGGGGTTGGCGCCATTGTCGAATGAGTTGCCACAGTAGCACTCTGATCCATACTCGACACCGGCGTACTTGAAGCCTCGGTCGGCGCAGAATGATGAGCATTTGGCAGGTGTCATGTCATTAGCGGAAGTGGCGGCCCCAGTAAGAGCTCGGCCATTGTTGGGCTCGGAGATACAGGTGATCGAAGCTGAGGACCATCCGGCAGGAAGCGAGGCGGTCTTGGCGGTCAGGTCAGACGAAAGCGAAGTGATCTTTGAAGGTATGACAAAGACAGTCAAGGCGTCGGATCCACCGCAAGTCTTGCTTGGGGAGCCCGAACAGGCCATGTTACACTGACCTGAGGTCTTGGCGAGAGAAGCACCGTTGACGAGTGCGTTACCACAGTAGCATTCCGAGCCGAATTCGAGACCGGCAATAGCGAAACCTTTTGCCCCACAGTAGGAGAGACACTTGGTGAAGGTCATGTCGGGGGCACTGGTAGAGTCGCCATTGAGTGCTCGGCCAGCAGATCCCTCCGCGACACAGGCCGTCGCGGCAGGCACCCATGGACTGGGGGTGGCAGTGGCAGCCACAGCAGCAGCAGATACGGACGAGGCGGCGGACGCGGAGGCTGAGATGGAGGCGGCCACCGAGGAGGCAACTGAGGCGGAGGCGGCTACCGAGGAGGCAACTGAGACGGAGGCGGCCAACGAGGAGGCAACTGAGACGGAAGCGGCCAATGAGGAGGCAACTGAGACGGAGGCGGCCAACGAGGAGGCAGCTGAGGCGGAGGCGGCCAACGATGAGGCAGCCGAGGCGGACGCTGATCTGGATGTAGCTGCGGATCCAGAAGCGGAGAGCGATGAAGCGACGGAGGCGGATGCGGAGAGGGATGCCTGAAGTGATGCATAGGCTGACGCAGATACTGAAGCCGAGAGCGACATTGAGTTCGAAGCTGAGAGCGATAGAGAGTTGGATGCCGATGCAGCGACGGCGGCGGACGCACTAGCCGACTGACTAACCGAAAGCGCCAAGGAGGCAGAAGCAGATCTCGATACCGAGAGTGAAGCTGATGACGATACAGAGAGCGACGAAGCGACCGAGGCAGATCGCGAGGCGGAAAGACTGGAAGAGGCCGAGACGGCAGCGTCATCTCTACAATCGTTAGCAATCGCAGAGGGTACCCCTGACAATCGCAGACTCACACAACATAAATAGATAAAGCGAAATCCCCACCACAAGCGACGCTGGGGGCACCCGAACAGGCCCAGTACTGGCAGTGCGATTTATCGATAGCATATCCACTATTGAAGTTGTTGCCGCATCCACAGTAATTCCTGTCTCGAACGCCAGCATAGGTGAATCCCTTTGAAGCACAGGTAGTGGTGCAAAGGTCCGGGGTCATCGAGTTGGAGTAAAAGGTGTAGCCCCTCAAAGTCGCCAGATCAGGGTCCCATTGACACTTGCTGTATTTCCAGAGATTGGATGTGGTCTGTTGAATCGGAATGACACCTGGAATTCGTTTGTCGAGGTCACCAGCTACCGAACCGCGCGACTCCGCAATAGGCATGACGAGTCCGTAACCGAGCTGACATCCAGAGGCCAAGAGGGTGAGGGCACCGAGGAAGAACATGTTGGAAGGGTTTGGGCGGATGTAAGGAAGGGAGTGAGGGGGGTCGGGTCTAGAGATTCGTCGTTGTAGGGTGAAGTGTGGGATTCACTAGTGATGCGAAGAGTATCGTAGATGAGAACACCCGGGAGGGATCCGAATAGCCATTATATATGCCGGAGCTGCTTGAGCTTTTCTCTAGCGAGTCCGCGGAAACCACTTTGCCCAGGACTGCCGCGGCTGGGCCGCTATGACTATTTTGCCAAGCGTGAGCAAGCCCCATCGCCTAGCTCGTCTCGTGCTGCAGAAATTTGGCCAGACTGAGCAATCGAACTGGTAATTTGTTTCACTCGTTCCAATGTGGCGTCGAGAGGCGACGACGCATGATGCAATGTATATCTGAGGACGAGATTGAATTTTTTGGTCACTCAGACGTCACAGCGTCGGGGCAAACCCTAGACCGGGACGCCTTCATTGGTGTGCCTGAAGGGATTGCCGGTATTTCCCGATGAAGGCGATCCGGACAGGCTGTCGATCCGGAATATCTCGTACCTAATGTCCGGCCGACGCCTTTTGGCTTGTTTCGGTTGATCAGCTGCAAGGGGCAGATCGTGGCGTATGGTCCGGTGTATGTTACCTTCGACCGGACCGCACTGACTCATCATGGCTGAGCCACGGAGAAACAGTACGCCAAGAGCTCTGATCCGCGGACAACTCGGGTTCAGAGTAGTAAGACTGTTAAGCGGCGTGCGGATGCTTTGCGTTTTGCAGATCCCCCTTGAAATACATCGATGCCGTGATCCGGGCTTTACCACGACCACGTTACCTGCTCGCACATGTCCACCTCCTTCTGATGTTGTGATCCATGATTGATCTGAGCTTCAGCTTCGTGAAGCCATGTCACCCACCTCCCTTCTCATCCACAGGGAGGCTGCTAAAAAATCTGGACGAACGGTTCATCACTGAGGCCGGAGTTTGTACCGTAAAGTCAGCTGTGTTGACGTGAATGTAATCAACGAGACTCGGCAGCGAGGACGGGACCGTAGGGCTCCGTACCTCCATCCTTGTCCAACACGTCCCACCAGGAGATAGAGCCGTGCCGTGAACCTTGTTCACTGACTCGGACAAGTATACAGGAAATGCAGCAATACACAGATGAACCTCACAAATGAGAAGCTTGTCCATTACAACCCATTTTCGCTTCCCTTCAGCCATGTAGAGTGTGACAGGAGCTACCATCACAACAGATACGAGGCATCAACAGACACTAGACCTCTTGCCAGCTGATGTAACTGCCGTTCTAGAGATCTCGCTCATGCAGTCCACGTCGTCATCGCTAACATCGTACTCCTTCCTGCCAAGCGGAGAGCTGGGTGACCGGACGAATCGTAACTACAGCCAGCTACACCGCCCCTCCTCTGAAAGGAGATCTTCTCTTTCTCATCTGGCCCCAGAACCCTTCTTGTCATATCCACCTTTGTGAATTGTAGAATGTCAAGAGTATCCACTTCTGACTCGACATCGCTTGCACCAATGGAATAGAAGCATCGATCATTGACCTGCCGCTGGGATCAATTGGCTGAGGTCAATTAGACAAGAATCAGTTTTGACTCCTGGGAGTGGAGATAGATGTGTATGAGTATCCGAGACAGACGAGCAAACATTTTTTTATGGTAGGAGAGGCACATCACCGGATAACAAGCTTAAAATAGCCCGAGACATCCTAGGAATCAGAAGCGGCTTTGGGGATCCTGTACTCCCCTCTCGGGCTCAAGCATTCCTGAATGACCGGACTCTGTCGAGTGTCATTCGACAAATGTATACATCACCCCTACAGTTGACTCTAATCATCTTTCCGTTTAGGTTGAGCCTGTCCCTTGGTATCTACAATCTCCACCCTCCCCAGCGCCTCTCCCCGATCAGGTCCCAAACTCATACTAGGCGTAGAAGGTCTCGAGGGTGTTTTTGTTCCTCTCCCTCTCCTCATGTCGTCTCCTGGACTCCCTCCTGCAGGTATCCCGACGGAATCGAGTACAGCAGGTGCTCCATTCCTAGTTGCTATCCCTCTTGGATTTAATCCAGAAGTCATCATTTCACTCTGTACCCTCCTAGGTGGTGGTGGAGTTTTGATCGATGTAGGTCTTCCTTTTCCTATTCCCATCTGTATCATCCCAGGTGAATTTCTCGAATTGGGATTCGAATTTGAATTTGAATTATTCGAGATGGAAGAACCTTCTTCCGAACCATTCCAAGGGAAATAATTCGTTTGAATCGACATATTGACTGGAGTATGTAATGGTGATCCTCTAACTGGGGTACGAGGGGCGATGATCCCTTCTGCTGCTCGTGTTCTGTTGGATCCTAATTTTGGTAGGTAGTCTATTACGGGATTTAGGATTGATTTGACAAGTGATGATTTTGTTCGGGGGGGTATACGTGTAATTGGGTCAGAGGGGGATGCGAGGTCGATACCGGATGGAGTTGGTGGGACTGATTGGTCTGAAGTTAGCGCTTCATATCTCTCAAAGTGCAATACAGGGGAAGGGGATGACTTACTGAGAGATGGGAGAGCATTATCATTCGCACTTAGACTCAAGAACAGGAAAAGGGGTACAAACCAAACACAAACAGCAAAGAAAGCAGCGATATCCATAAACGTTTCTTCCCCAGCCGCATACCCACTCCCCTTTGGAGTTGAAGCAGATCCATACCTATACTTGGGCCCTTTCCATTTCTTCTGTTCCTGTGCTCTTTGGGCGAAATGGAAAAACCAAGTGAAATGATCCGCTACCACTAATACGCATGATGCGAGGAATTTTAGTGATGTTAGAGAAATGTAGGGCCATGATTGCGAGAAGTTCTGTAGGTAGATGAGGTGACTGAATATTGAGAATGCGGTGGGGAGGAGGGGGAGGGAGTCGGTAAAGTATAGGATTACGTGCAATGTAATGATTGTCTGTATATTAGCGCTGGATGAGGGTGCGCGTCTAGAAAGAGGCTTGATGAACAAAGAAGGGCAGAAGAGAGTGAGTTTAGAAGGAGGAAAGAGTAGGAAGGGGAGTAGTAAGAAGAGGGAACTCACATAGATAGCACGCATACCTATCGTCTTTGCATATCTCGAATGCTCCTCAATAAGTTCCGCAAGCCATAACAACCCGGATGCTGTATGTGAGCTTCATTCAAGCTTGCTAAAGCATGAAGCTGGGACAAACATACCTAGTGATAGCGTCACGAACAGGAATCCAGCCAATCCCCCGACGTACGACAAGAGATGTAGTACACTGACCATTGTCGTCAAGCTTGCAAGCTATACCTTGAAGACCGGCTTGGTGTAAAGTGCCTCCCAGTTCCTCGTCACTGATCAATATCAATGGTCCCGTCCGACCTCGGAATTGATTTTCCAGCGTACGGACAGTCGAGAGACTTTGTTCCAGCTCGTTCCGTTCACCGGACGTACTCGAATCCGGATATATCCCTTTATATATTTTTCGAGTGTCGAATTACCAGCCTTTTGGTTTCTATAGGTTCAGGTCGGTTTCGTGTTCTGTTCGAAGCGGGAACGGGTGTTAGTGCAGTATAAAATAAGGTGATTATGTACTATGCTACACGGGTAATAACAGTAGAGTAGAATAGGGATTTACATACTTACGGCATTCAGAGCGGGATCAAATAGCGTCACTGTCTGAACAAGGGGGGACCATTGATGTATCTATCTATTACATCTATCATCTATTATACTATACAACAATGAGTCATCTAGAGAGTAAGCTATTCCTCCTCGTCTCAAGGATATAGCTGATGAGACAGAATCTTTATTCCAGCTCAAAGTCAGTCTGCCCTCCACTGCTCTAGCTTGACGATGGTGATGCTGATACCCAGTTCACGGCAAAGTCGCTCCAGCGTCAAGCTAAGAAAGCGAATAAAGATGAGACTACCGAGAAGAATAAAGTCAAACTGGTGAGTCATCTCTTTATCACAACTGGACTTGGGTCTCGAAAGAGAGGGCCGGAGTAAGGGATGAACCAAGAGGGACGGGAAGACTAACGCCAGGCGCTCCAAAAGGGAAATACAGAAGGAGCTCAGATATACGCTCAAAATGCAATCCGAAAGAAGACCGAGGGACTGAATCTACTGAGACTAGCATCCCGGATCGACGCAGTCGCGTCAAGGGTCGAAACGGCGGTGACTATGAGGAGTGTTACGAATTCCATGGGGAGTGTTGTTAAGGGTATGGATAAAGCTATGGAGAGTATGAACCTTGAGCGGGTGAGTTATTATTTCATGGGTCGTGGTTGTTTGGGGGTGTGGGTCGTGCTCTCAGGATGCTAGGTAGAAGTGTATCGCGACTTGATGTGAAGGATACGGCGGATGGAGAAGAACTGGTCGGATTGGGATCCCGACGGCGACCAGCTTGAATGTGATTGTCTTGATCTGGGCCAATGGGATAGTCTGGAGTGATCACAGCTGGATAGATGATATGGGTAGCAAGATGGAGTATCTCGGGTAGTGGTCGTCACAAATCCTGACCCTCTCCGATTTCATCCTCAAACCTCACCCAATCTACTTAAGCCCAATCCTCCCCCCACTCATACCCATGCCAGCTAGCCCAACTCGCGCTGACGCACTCGTAGATATCAGTAGTAATGGATAAATTCGAATCCCAATTCTCCGACCTAGACGTCCAAACAAGTTATATGGAATCAACAATGTCCGATACAACAGCCCTCACAACTCCACAAGATCAAGTCGATACTTTGATATCTCAGGTAGCAGATGAGAATGGGTTGGAAATTAGTCAAAAAGTTGGACAGGGGAACGTACCTGCTGCCACGCCTGTGGCTGCGGTGCAGGAGAGGGAAGGGGGTTTGGAGGAGGATGGGAAATTGGCAGAGAGGTTGAGGGCGCTTAGGGTGAGTCCAAGCGCGATAGCGCTGCCGAGTGAGCAATGTTGATGACTAGCCTGCGGTCTAAGAGGGGTGAAGGCATTGAGATTGGGCAGATTGTCGAGAGTGGGGTGGAATGTGAGGTGAAATGCTTGATAATCCCACGTAGGATGGTATCAGTATGGGTTCAAGTATCGTGGGTAGTCTTAGGACAAGGTTGATGTCAACGGAACAAACCAAGGAGATGTGTATTACTGCATATGGATTGATGTAGATGCGATATGTATTACATGACGACTCCCTCTACACAACCTCAACCAAGGTTCTATTCTTCTCTGCCTACCCGATCTATTCAACTCCGTTTACGCCATTCCCCTGAAGCTCAATACATTTCGTCTGACTTCCACTACTAAGCATCCGGTCCGCCTATCAGCTGCAG
Source organism: Vishniacozyma victoriae (assembly GCA_017654735.1). NCBI lineage: Eukaryota > Fungi > Basidiomycota > Tremellomycetes > Tremellales > Bulleribasidiaceae > Vishniacozyma > Vishniacozyma victoriae. The sequence goes on from JADPYG010000088.1 coordinate 5,278,256, forward strand.
CAGCCTGTCGGCTGGCCTACCGACTTATAATCCCCTCTTTCCCTTGATATCCGCCCGATCACCCATTCTGCCAATATTATCAACATTAGGTGCCCCCCAAATAATAACATTCCCAGATTGATCAGCCCATCCATTCTTCTTGACCCACTCCAAATCACTAAGCCGTCTCCAGCGTAGAGGTATCCAAGAGTTACTCGGTGTCGTCATCGAGTTCAAAGTCGAAGTCGATGAAGCCGAATTCGAGGGCGAAGTCGACGAGAAAGGAGCAGAGGAGGAGGATGAAGTGTGAGGAATACCAGAAGAGAGGGCAGAAGGGGAACTAGTCTGTGGAACTTCCCTCTCCATATTCCTATCCCGTTCTTTTGTAGCTCCGATCGTTGCTAGTAGATCACGTTCTTCATCTTCGATGGATCTCATTCCCGCTCTTGAAGCTAGGGGTGGGAGGAGGTCTTCTACGTCGGACTGATGATCAGCTTCATTATCTCTTCGCTGTCCCTGCTCGACTTTGAGACCCAGTATACACAGGTTTCTGGCTTCTTGAATTGATCCCAAATCGACCTGACCACCCGCCTCGCTCAACTCGGTGGCTCGGCTTTCCCCCCATTCACTGATCGGCCTGACGGCCTCACTTGGGAATAGACTCACGAAATCATCCTGCTTGACAGCAGCAATTGAATATGTGTAAACCCCTGAGACGAAACAAAGTAACGCTAATCCAATAGCAGCGTTTCCTATACGGAATGGTTTCCTAGCTCGTACCAAAGAAGGTGATGTACCCTAGATTGTTAGCTTTCTATCTCTTTTCTTAAACTTAAGAGAACAATGCAGATAGATGGAACACTCACAGTTCCACCTGGATGATATGTTAGATTTACTGTTCTAGGTGATTGTTTTGACATTTGTTATATATATGATATAGATAGTAAGTAAGTAATGGTCGATCTGAAATCTCATCTAGTAGTAGGTCTAGTAATAGGATCTTATCGGATCCACCCATTTAAAGTAGTACCGCCCACTCTCTCTCTCTCTTGACACGTCCCTAGTGTAGTATATCATTCAACAATGTCTAAACGGTCCACAACCACAACTACTACCACAGTTCCAAGCGGAACAGAACTACAGAATCAATTACAAGGATCATTCAAAACACTCCTCTCGAATTATGCCGATATACCACCAAGACTTAAACTGGTTGATTCCTTTCTACTATTCTTTATCCTGAGTGGGGTATTACAATTCGCTTATAGGTTGTTGGTAACTTCGTATCCATATAATGCTTTTATCGGAGGGTATGTTCTTCCCTTCCTCCTATTTCCCCCCTTGCCCTTTCCTTGCTCCCTCACCTTCACTGAAGTCATCCACCTTCGTCTTATATAGATCTCTAGGGTTGGACCTCCTTTATCCTGAATGCTGATGATAGATTCGGTTCGACTGTTGGACAATTCTGTTTATTAGCTGGTCTAAGGGCTCAGATCTCTCCAGGTAGGGAAGGGGAATTCAAAGAGGTCTCTCAAGAGAGGTAAGTCATGTCACTATACGAGCGGTATCGAGTAGCGAGTAGCGAGTAAATGGGTGATATTTTGGCGAATGATTTACGAGCATCAGCCTGGAATATGATTGTATAGGGTCATCTTCGCCCAGTGGAAGGAAGTCGAATCGATAGAAAGGGAGTGGTACTCAGTATAGGGGGGAACGGAGTGGTCAATGAACTTAGCTAACGGGATAGGGCATTCGCCGATTTCTGCCTATCATCCGTCATTCTCCACGTCTTTGCATTCAATTTCCTCGGCTAGGCTATCTAGCTCAAGGACAGACGACGGCAACAGAGCTAAGGTGAAAGTGGAAAGATTCCAGGGAATAGATGTATATATTAGATAGGAGGAAGGTAAAAGGACTACAGAGTCCAAGGCAATGCATATAAGTATGCTACATCTAATGCCTAGACCCACCCCCTCGAGTGTCATCTACTCCTTCCCTGCCGGCGCCGCTGGTGCTGGTGCGGTTTGAGTTTTCCCGGTAGCCTTTTCACGGATCTGACTCTGTCTGACTCCCTCTTCTACTTCTTTTTCAATTTTATCGTAATGTGCCCTTGCTACTAGTGGATCACATAGGACAGGAGGGAGTCTGGTAATCAGCATTATTCCGCCCAGAGTATTATTGGTGGATAGAAAGGGTATGGGCTGTGACGTATTATATGAAGGAGATCTCGAAAGAGGAAGGAAGAAAGAGGAAAGAAAGACATACTCAACAACAGCACAATCCCTCACAACATCCCCACCCCCAACCCCACTCCTCCTAGGATCAATCACCTCTTCCTCCTCTTTCTTCTTTTTATCTTTGTCTCCAGGTTGAAGAGGTTGAGCAGGATGAGAAAGTTGGATAGGTGCCGATCTGATGGGCCCGTGACGAACTGGAGCTGAGAGGGCGTAGAGGATTGATTGAGTTGATTTGGATGGTGAGGGCGTCAAGATTAGGAGGAGGGGGAAGAAGAGCATATATCTAAATGTCAGCTTCGCGAAGCGAGAGGAATGAAAGGAAAGATTTGATGGACAACATAGACTTCCTCGGTTCATGATGTGGATAATGATGGTACTTGGGACTGGAACTTGGGTGTAGAAAGAGGAAAAGGAAAAGGAAAAGGAAGACTCACAAGATCCACCTTAACCAGCTCTCATCAGCACCCCATATCCCTCTTAATACATCCCCACGACACCAAGGCATGATAACGCTTATCGCCATGATATTACTTTTAGCATTCACCTCCTTTTTCTTTTTCTCTTCCTCAACAACAGCTTCCTCCTCTTCCTCTCCAATGCCCTCCTCTCCCTCTACTTTAGTCGATCTCGTTCCACTCGATCTTTCACCTTCAGTCGATCTCACTCCGCTCGATCGGACAGCAGGTACCGGCTTATCAGCCGGCATAGCACTCGCCAACGTATCCAAAATCAACCCAAACCTAGCCATCATCAATAAACTCGTCAATCCCCTAATACCAGATTGGATCAACGGCGATGAAGGAACCATAGTGGAGTTTAATGATTGTAAAGAAGGAAGGGCAGCGGCGTATCCTGGTGATATTAGGGTTATTAATCGTATATCCCTTTCTGGGGTTCGGAGGAGATGGGGTAGGAGGGAAGTTAGGAGGTGGAGGTGGGATTGGTGGGTTGTCCATGGTGGGTTCGAGTCGATTTTATTCATGTCGTCTCCTTTCGTCGATTGCCCTTGACTCTGACTAGTCGCATTGTCCTCGCCGTTTATCTCGGTCGGGGTCACGCCCTCCAGGCTGCCGCCCTCGAAACGCATTTTCCCCCACTTTTTAGGACTCATGACCTCCCACCCCTCAGCCAGAATCACCGCATCAACTCTCCTTCCCGCTTCCCCGACTGTCCCCTGCTGCGAGCTAGTCCATTTCCTCACGAAATCCCTAATACCCCTAGGCGTAGGTGGAAGTGGTTCGCAATGTAATTGAGCTTGTGGGTTGTTTGTAGATAATCGCAATGTATGGAGGATTGTCAGGAGGTCTTGGGGGAGGGGAGAGGGGAGTGGTGGTAGGTAGAGGATTTGGGGTGGGGATGGGAGACGGAGGAGGGTTGATATTAGGGATAAGACTGTTGTGGTGGGTGGTCCCTGGGCGTGAGCCCAGTCACAATATAATAGATATATTGCTCTTTCTCAGGAAGGAAACAGAGGTCAAATCAAGATCTCGTCTCCACCTTTGGCGTAGACTCGACTTACCACAACCATAATCATCTTCCCAGCCCATTCTCTCTCCCAGGTACATTTCCTACCCCCCGCCCAAGCTTTCACACTCCACATTCCAGCAGCTCCTACAGTCCCAGCAATAAGTGTAGGTACAGAGACATATTCCACAATCTGAGCTGCTGTATGTACCACCATCTCCTTTTCCTCTATATCAATCTATGAATGCATGATACCTACGCGCCTTGACTTTCTCTTCCCCTTCATCATCTAGCTGACGTAATCAACCACGTGCCTCCTACGGGATCAAACCGGTTACTTGTCTTCTTGAACCGGTCTGTGCGTTGTCTCTATTCTATTCTTTTGTATATCTATCCCTATCCCTTTCATTCAACCCTCCTCATCTTTCATACATCATCATACTATCCATTAGAAGAATGTCATCCACTATCCAATCTATCACTTCTGCTATCCCATCCCTTGGTCGGGCTAGGTTGTTGATTAGTTCCGCTGATGATGTCGTTATCGTCAGTGCTGTTAGGACACCTGTAACAAGGGTGAGTCAGCATCCTTTTACCTTTTCTGTTCTTAACTCTCCGGGAGTGCCCTTCGTCACTGTTCGTGGTCAAAGACAGGGCACAGACCTCTTTCGCCCATGTTCCCTTTAGACCAAGGGCTACACTGATGAATAGGCCAAGAAGGGTGGATTCAAAGATTGTGTACCCGAAGACCTACTCGCCGCAGTATTCAAGGAGACCCTCGTTAGGTCAAAAGTCGACCCAGCAAAGATTGGGTGAGTCATCTTCTCTATCTCATCCACTCCCATCTCTCTTCCACTTGTCATTCATATCGAGTGAAGTGCAGAGGAGAGGTGCGGATGGAGATAAGCTGAACAGAGCTGATGATAGTGATATCGCCGTTGGAAATGTCCTACCCCCCGGAGGAGGTGCCAATGTAGCTAGAATGGCTCAATTGTACTCTGGTATCCCATACACGTAAGTCTCAACGGCGTTAGCCCGCCACCTACCCTTTCCTCGCTGGGTCCACCCAAGGCGGGTCAACCTATAGAGGGGGATGTTGAACCCGAGAGAGAGAGTTGGGATATGTGCTAATTCATAGTGTCCCCATCAACACCCTTAACCGACAGTGTTCTTCTGGATTGACTGCTATTGCCCAGGTATGTCTTTCTGCTCCTTCCCCTACTACCTCCCAGTATTGGGTGCATTCATCGAAGATCCTCTGTGCATCTTTCCTAGTCTGCCTCGCCCCACTCCCTCCACACATTCCACCTGTCCACCATTCACCTCTCTGCTACCGCCATCAACTGCTGCCCGCACCCTCACGCCTAATACCTAACATCCTCGCCACGTTATTGATGTTATCCCCCGTCCTCACATCCTCGCTCCGCTCGGATGTTCGCTGATGACAGATCGCCAACGAGATCAAAGCCGGTGAAATCGATATCGGAATCGCAGCAGGTGTCGAACACATGACAGCACACTACGGTGCCGGAGTCCTCCCCGAACGAATATCCGAAACCATCCTATCCAACCCCGAAGCTTCCGACTGCCTTACCCCCATGGGTATCACCTCTGAAAACGTAGCTAAGCAATACAACATTACCCGAGATGTTCAAGATACGTTCGCCGCAAACTCTCACGGAAAGGCCTCAGCAGCCCAGAAAGCAGGTAAATTCAAGGAAGAGATCGTACCCGTAAAAGTCAAATTTACCGATCCTAAAACAAACGAAGAATCTGAGATTATCGTTGATGCCGATGATGGAATTAGAGAGGGTGTTACAAGGGAGAGTTTGAGTAAATTGAAACCTGCTTTCGCCAAGGATGGGTATACCCATGCTGGAAATGCTTCGCAGGTTAGTGATGGTGCTGCGGCGGTATTATTGGCTAGGAGGAGTGTTGCTCAGAAATTGGGTTTACCAATCCTTGGGAAATATGTCATGTCGTCTGTGGTTGGTGTACCACCTAAGCTCATGGGGTGAGTCTTTCTTCTCCTTCTCCTTCTCCTTCTCCTTTCTTCCTCCTCTCTTCGTTCATCTTGCTCCTATTCTCTGCGTGATAATCGGACATCCCTCCATGCCTTGAATGTCGAATCTACCCCATACCCTCTACTCCTAGTCTCCCCATTTACTCGCTATTTATCCTTCAAACCGCCCCCCCCCCCAGGTCTCTTCCTCTCCTCCAGCTCTCACACTCCCACACTCGCTTCGCTCGCGTTCGAGCTTCGCTAACAATCAGTATCGGACCAGCATTCGCAATCCCAGCAGTCCTCACCAAAGCCGGTATCTCCAAAGACGACGTCGATTTCTATGAAATCAACGAAGCATTCGCTTCCCAGGCTGTTATGTCGATTCAACACTTGCATCTCCCTTACGAGAAGGTGAACCCAGTCGGAGGAGCTATCGCCCTTGGTCACCCTCTAGGATGTACTGGTGCTAGACAGGTTGCTACTGCCCTTTCTGAAGCCAAGAGGGAAAAGAAGAAGATTTTCGTTACTAGTATGTGTATTGGTTCTGGAATGGTGAGTCTCTTTCTCTCTCTTTCTTTTTCGTCCCTTCCCACTTCCTCTTTCTTCAATTTTCCCTTTCACCTCTTGCAGAAGCCGGATCCTCTAATTCTTCCCTCAGATGCAGATGGAAAAGAAGCTGATGAACAGGGTATGGCAGCTGTTTTCGTCAATGAGCAGTAGATTTGGGAATGAGGAAGGAAGAAAGTGTTTATATCGTGTTGAATCTGGGAATGGGAAGGTGCTTGTAGAGATGCATTGAGATATGCCACACTTCAGCGATCTGCATATACCCAACTCAAATAAGCAGATAAAATTGACTACGTGTACCGGGGATTCTATAATCCCCCATCTCTTGGATTCGTCATGTTCGTCCTGATTGGTATTACACGATGAAATGCATATTGGCAAACCACTACCCTTCCTAGCAAAGATATATCATATCCCACCCACTTTAACCAAACGTACAAGTCCTAAGCCTTGACAGACGGTAATCCATTCTGTTCCCTGGCAACATCTAATGGATCCCTGATACTTCCAGTCTTGTCTTTATACATTTGTCTAGAGTAAGCGACGTATGAGCGCAGCGAGTACGGACAGCGAGGGAGGGAAGAGAGCGAGGGATGGAGCAAGAGAGCGGGGGATGGAGCAAGAGAGTGAGGGATGGAGCAAGAGAACGTCGCATACGAAGGAAGCGAGTATGACGGATAAGAGTATGAAGGATGAAAGGTAGAAAGGTAGAAAGGTAGAAAGGTAGAAGGGTAGAAAGGTAGAAAGGTAGAAAGGAGGAGGATGGTTGGAAGAGAGAGGAGGAAGAGGTGAAAAGGGACATACGAATAATACCCCCTCACGTCGTTCCATCTTACTTCCAATCCTTCTACAGTAGCTGCTAAATCGTATATCGCATTCTTGTGATTCTGAATCGTTTGTGAAATTGCTATTTGATCAGCATCCCGCTTCTTCCATTTCTCCCATCTACGATCATTCTGAGTTCTTTCCTCGTGTAAGATCCGGCCGATCTCGGATTGGGGAATTTAGCAGGGGAGTCGGAAGTGGGTGAAGAGGGGAAGGGGGACATACCTTGTGGAGAAGACATTTCGTTCGTTTGCTGTAATGAATCCACTGCTCTTCTAAGTTCCTACAAATCAGCTCGAGCTTACGAAGGGGACTCGTTAGCTTATGATGATAGACTGTTTATATCGCGGGATACGTTCTTCAGAATCCTGTACCACTTTTCGGAAATATCTAAATATCAGCAATCAACTCCTAATCTGACAAGACAGGATCAAAGAAAAGAAAGAACGCTTCACGTACCCCTTTCTGAAATCCCTCAGAGCCCCTGCTCGTAAATTACTAGGTCGTCCATCACTAGGTCTGTACGAACTCCAAATATCCGCTAGACGCTGTAAATCTTCTTCTTCCGATTTGACTTTTGCAGATAATTGGGCGTAGGCTCTTGAGAGGGGTCGGAGACCTAGGTGGAGGGCTGTACATTCCTGTATTGTCAGGTGAGCTCACCGAGCGGAGCGAGGTGGGCGAGTAGGTATGGGAAGATATAGCAAAAGCGAGCTGGATTGGTCTTTGCAATCTGACGAGAATGAGCGGCAAGAGTAGATATAGGCGTTGTTGAAAGATGGGGGGCAGTAGGGAAGGGAAGGAGAGAGTAGAGAGTCGACTAACCGCTTCTGCCGATTTTACATCATTTGATACCTGAACAATAGCCCTTTGGAGATCATTCTGGGAATCGAGTGTTCCATAGACGAGTTGTTTCTGTTGTCGGAATGCAGCACTGATAATAAGCGCGTGACCTTTTCATCTCCGCGGGTGAAGCAGGGGACTGGGTAAATAGTTCTACCATCTCTCGAATCCCCCTACTGGATCTCTTCCAGCCATCACATCAAGTGAATTAGAAGTGAGACTCACTCAAGCTGCTCAATAGATTTCTGATGCTGTTCTGGTAAATCCGTAAACTTTGTCCCTTTATTCATCCCGGTACTACTACTCGTAGACTGATTAAGAGTCAATCCCGTACTTTTCTGTCCGAACGAATTTTGTTGTTGTTGGGGTTGTTGAGATGTTGAACCGAATAATGAACTCTGTCCTGGTTGACCTTGCTGGTTCTGGTTTTGAGATTGAGTTTGGGTTTGGGATTGACCGAATAATCCGCCTGACTGTTGCTGAGGCTGTTGTTGTTGTTGAGGTTGACCAAATAGACTTGTTCCCTGCTGCTGTTGTTGTTGCTGTTGGGGCTGACCGAATAAACTCGTTTGCTGTCCTTGGGGCTGTGTTGTATTCCCTCCAAACATGTTGCCGGTAGCAGCGGGTTTAGAACCAAACATCCCTCCTCCAGTCCCAGTTGTGCTGGCGCTAGCACCAAATAATCCTCCTCCCTGTTGCTGTTGTTGCTGTGGTTGAGATTGTTGATTTGTCGTACTTCCAAACAAACCTCCTCCAGTAGCTGGAGCTGTTGTAGCGGGAGTTGAACCGAATGAAAATGGTGCTGTCGAAGGAGTTTGAGCTGGGGTAGGACCCGTTACGGAGAGTTGTGGGACGCCTGGTTGTGCTTGTGGTTGGGCAGGGGCGGTTGATGTTGAACCGAAATTGAATCTGGACATCAGCTAAATTCCAAGCGCTACATGCAGCTTACCCTCCGAATGCCATCTTGTCTAGTCGTTGTCTGTTGATGTATTAGGTATAATGTTGAATCAACCCTGCTACCTAGTCCATTGACGTGACTGATCTTTTGCATGTATGTTATTCCATCCCCCCATTTATCATGTTGTAATCGTCCATTTACTCTTGATTATCATTAAAAACATTATTATCTTATCATTATCATCGCACATCATTCTCATAGCAAGATCGCCGAGCATCCAGACAGTACGATCCAATCGCTTCATATACCAAAAGATTCAAAAATCAAAGGAATACATTATTCGAGGGAGAAAGCTCCACCTAACACGGAACCATGTCGTCCGACCTAGACAAGTGGGTCCCCCACCTCCACTCCTACCTCCACTAACATCATCAGGCAAATCGAACAATTGAAACGATGCGAGACAATACCAGAACATATAGTTAAAGATGTCTGTTTGAAAGCTAAGGAGATATTGATGGAAGAGGGGAATGTTCAATATGTGGATAGTCCCGTAACGGTAAGTCACCTCCGCGGCGACAGCCGTGGAGATGTAGATGCAAGATGAAGGGGGGGCTGATGATAGATATGTGGTGATATACATGGACAGTTCTTTGATTTGATGGAACTATTTAATGTGGGGGGAATGTGCCCGGAGACGAATTACATCTTTATGGGTGAGTCACGCTACCGAGTGTCGTTTTGAGCATCGGGAGTGATCGGAGGATATCAGCAAGAGTAGACGACGAAGAGGATTCCGAAGGAAGAGAGGATTGAGCATAGGAGGACAGGATATACCGTGCGATGAGGGGAGTGATTGTCGTAATCTCGAGGAGACTGGTGGAGGATCTCGAAAAAGGGAGAATCGGGACAGATCATAGGGTGGTATATTGCAGAACGGGGAGCTGCGGAAATGGGTGGATCGATTGTCAAGCCGCACCTCTAAAGCGAGCGCCATGGTCCACTCAAGGTCCGACTCCCTAAACCCACGCCTATTCAAGATCCAAGCCCATATCGCCACAACTCCCTTGCCCAAATCCTCCATATCCTGCTCAACCCCCCTATCTCACCAGACATCGCTAACCCCCAGGCGATTTCGTAGACCGCGGTTTCTACTCTGTAGAAACCTTCCTCCTCCTCTTATTCCTAAAAGTCCGCTATCCAGACCGTATAACCCTAATCCGGGGGAATCACGAATCCCGCCAAATCACCCAAGTATACGGATTCTACGATGAATGTCAGCGGAAATATGGATCGGGGAATGTATGGAGATATTGTTGTGATGTCTTTGATTATTTGGCGTTGGGGGCTATTGTCGATGGAAGGGTTTTCTGTGTTCATGGGGGATTGAGTCCACAGGTTGCTAGGTTGGATCAGGTGAGCTTGGTGCCTATGGAAAAAGCCAGAAAGCTGATGAATAGATTAGGGTGATTGATAGGAAACAGGAGGTACCACATGAAGGGCCAATGTGTGATTTACTATGGTCAGATCCAGATGGTGAGTCCCACTCCTGGCGTCAGCGAGGTCCAGCCAAGCGAGGAAGAGCTTGATAGAGCTGGACCTCTCGGCAGCTTTGAATAATAAAGAACGAGAGCTGATATCAGATATTCAAGGATGGGGAATGTCTCCTCGAGGAGCAGGGTTCTTGTTCGGAACAGATGTTGTCGAGGTAAGCTAAAATCGCCAGGTGAGCTTGACTATCAGAGCTGATAGGTAGCAATTCAATCATAATAATGACATTGAGTTAATAGCGAGGGCACATCAGCTTGTAATGGAAGGGTTCAAGGTATGTCCATATCCCTTGTCATCTTCATGAATCCGCCCACACATGGTGATCTTCGACATGACTGCGCTGACTATTAGTTGATGTTTGATCGTAAAATCGTAACCGTCTGGTCAGCTCCTAATTACTGCTACCGATGCGGGAATGTTGCTTCATTATTAGAACTGGATGAGAATCTGCGGCAGGAATATAAAGGCAAGTCATCTATCTGTCTGTCACCAAAGCATAGCTGATGAGCAGTATTTGAAGCTGCACCTCAGGATGCTAGGACGATACCGCAAAAACGTCCGCTGATGCACGAGTACTTCTTATGATCGATAGAGTGATGGGGGAACCACGGCATATAGGGGATTAGAAGCTAGAGTATGCTTTGGGGAGCATGGTTGATATAATTAGTCAGGATAGACTTTTAGATGTATGTACCATTACATTCCGCCATTCTGACCTACTTTACTACTTTACTTTAACTTCTGATCAACACTTTTGACTTTATTTTACGACCGACTACATCTACCATATTAAACAATGACAACGCTTTGAGCCTATTTTCGACCCTCCTCCAGGTGCTCGATGTCGGGTTTTGCATCCCCTTTTTCCATTTCAACATCCGGATTCACCTTCGGATCATTCGCATGTCGAGCGGTCTCTAAATCATGCAAGGCCCTCTCCCTCCCTTCCTTTGTCCCATAATCGAATACAAGCGAAATCTCTTCGATACTTAGTCGACGCGTTTCTGGGAAATGAAGGTAGGCAATCAAGGCGACAAAGAAATCCAGGGCGATGTAAACGGCATAGTATCTCCATTGCATCGCGGCGAGGGCAATGGGATTCACAAATTGGTTGAAAGCGTTTCCGAGGTCTGAGATTAGCTGTTGGCCATGTCTACCTATCGAGATATGGACTTACTGTTAAAGGTGATGTACAGGGCCAAACCCTTGGTTCTAAGGTTATAAGGCATGAACTCTGCAACATAGGTATAATTGAGTGCGATCCAAGCTAAATCATAAAACCCATAAACAATGAAAATGAATGGAATGACCGCCAAGCCGAATCCAGTATTGCCCGTGTTGGCAAAAGCAGCGGCGAAACCCATGATGAAACAGAACCCGAATCCCATACCTGCATTGGAAATGATCCACATAGGTCGACGACCGATATATTCACTAAACACACCAAAAGTGAGGGATGCAATCATGTTGAATGCTGCCAGACCGGCGTTTAAGCCTGTGATGGTGAGTGGGTCTCTGATTCCGACGGATCGAAGGACCGGGGCGAGGTAACTGATATCAGTGTCAGGTATTGAGTTGGACTTACTATCCGAGAATACCATTTCCGACCCAGTTGGACCCGATTCCCAGCATGACAGTGACCCATAACCTCTTTCGATTTCCGGGGGTCTTGAAAAAGTCGACCTGCGGATCAGTCTCTACACCATGACTTGATGAACTCACATATCTCGACTTGTTCTTCAAGGACTCTTGTTCCAAAGTCGAAACAATCTCCCTAAACTCGTACTCTACCAATTCATCATCCTCTTTTCCATTCGCATGATGTTTGACCAAGATCGCTCTAGCTTGCTCCACTCTGCCCTTGGAAGCTAACCATCTTGGCGATTCGGGCGAGAGGATGACGATGGTGAGGACGACCAAAGGGCCAAACACCTGGAGGAAACAAGGCAATCGCCATTGCCATTCTGTGTTGGGGACGAATAAGCCGGCAACTACCATCAGCGGTGATGATATCGGTGTACATACTGCACATGACTCCAGAGACTGCTCCGCCGAAATGATAGAACCCATAGTACATTGTTCCCATTGTAGCTCTCAACCTCGGGTGGGCTAGCTCATGTAACAAAGCAGGAGCAGCGACTTTGGTGATCCCACCTCCGATCCCGACAATCACTCGAGCTGTTGTCAGTTTCGTGAACCTTTCACAAGAGGTACATACACGCGATAAAATGCGCGAGACTCTGCGACATCCCATTCCAAGCTCCGCCGGCAATGATGAATACTGAGCCGATCATGACTGTAATTCGTCGACCGAATCGGGTACATAGCCAATCACCAATGAACGAGCAAAAGATAGCGGGAAGGAATAATGAGGCGGTGATGATACCTAATAGATTGCCCGTTGGGGTGCCAAAGTATCTAGTCTCAGCTTTGCCTTGTGGGGACATACGAGTTCCATGAAGGAATAGCTTGTACTCCAGCCAGTAGGGTTTGGTCGTATCCCTTAGCATCAGCCTGAGCCTCCCACAGGATCGCGACATACGAGGTAGAAAGGGCAGAGACAGCATCCCATACAATGTAAAACATTGATTCGGAGACCTGGATCCCTCCACCAAGCCGATTTAGTATTGTCTAAACGTCAGTTACGTACATTCCATATAGGACATACTCGGGATCCGAGCAAATGAAGTTTCCTTGTCACCTCCCATAATGAGATACCTATGTGGGGGATCATCACATTCTAGAGCCGTTTAAATAGGTAAGCCCCACTCGCCAAGCCGTGGGGCCAAGTAGTAACTAGTGGCATTACCCCGGTATAAAGCGGTTAGGCTCAGCGTATATCACGTAGGCGGTGACACTTCGGATTCATGAAGGGGACGTGCCGGGCAGGCCGTTTGTTTTAGACAGGATCTGGAAAGATGATAGATCCGGGGAAGATCTTGGCGGTATCAGACCGGCTTTCTATTGACCGGTCGAAACGTTTTGTTGGTACAAGTCGTGGCTGTCGTGAAGCGACTCTGTCAACCACTATCTCACCTATTGAAGGTGCTCAACATCAATGGACATGACTACACCAGTAGAAATACATTGACAAGGTCGGCACTGAGCGCTTTACACGTATATCCGGAGTTTGAAAATGATCTGTCGAAATCTCAAATTCGGCTCGCGCGCGGGTCAGCCAGACCCATCGCGGGGCTCGATGACTGTCCGCCACTTCACCCTACTCTTCAGACAGCTTCGTGCAGCTGAAAGGTGGGGAAACACGCAAACAGGAGGAAGACAATCTGTTTGTCGTACATATATCGAAGATGTGGGCCGGAACCTTAAGCGATTTTGCTTTTGACCCGCGTGGCCCAGTGGTAAGGCGTCAGACTTCTATGACTTCACGCAGGGGAATCTGAATATCGTGGGTTCGATCCCCACCGTGGGTTGTCTTTTTGACTCCAACATCACTGCTTGCATCGCGGCACATCACTTGTTTTATCGAGGGGAGTTACAGATGCAGCAAGGCGAGACAAGCGCTTTTGGCTAGGTGGCGTGCGAGGAGCTATTCTTAACGGTGGAACGCCGGTGTAACAAGTACTCGGTGGAAGATGGCAACTGTAAGCTCCTGACTTCCCACTCGTAGATTGTCCTTGAAGAATCGAGCATAATGTTGCTGAGTTGACCCAGTAGTGGATTCTTGGGAGTTGGCATGAATCCGTCTTGGTTACGATTAATGGGGGTCATCACGTAACCTTCCGATCGCGAACGATCACCCTCGAGGCTCGTGGCCCAGCTACAGATGAGGTGTTTTTCGCATAGCCTTTCTCCGAGACAATCGAGTTGCTTACATGTATTGAGATCCGCTTCATAAAGGGGGAGATGCAGATTGGTGTGCACTCATCCCGGACCTTTGACGTCAGTCATTTGGAAACCGCCCCGGGATGAGTCTTGATCCTAGTTCCTTATTGCGGCGATCATGATCCGGACCCCGAGGACAATGCTGCGTCCGGTACCTTGTTCACGATCAAGGTCGCTCTACGAATATGGATGGCATCGTTGCAATAGTGTCCAGGTCGTGATGAGTTCAAAGCTGTAATGATGCAGACCGCAGACGCTCGCACCCCTAGAGAATCCGGCTGGTATACGATTGTGTGAATGTATCTAAGGCAGCCGACTTTTGCTTTTGGGGGGGCCTGACTGTGCGCGAGCAATGATTAGCACAATTTTCATGATCAGCTATAGGATCAGAACTTGCAAGAGTCCAGCTCCGGGCCCTGGTTGCAGGCGAGAATCCGAGGCTGCTCGATGTCGAAGGTGCTAGCTTACCTGATTTGAATGACGGGTAAGTCAATCGACATCCGACTCATATGACACAAGTCAATGTCAATAGTCTATCCGAACCATCTATCCCGAACTTTATTATCCAACTTTATTATCCGACGTTTGTGTTTTCTTCATGAACGACCGCTTTCCTCTCCAGGAGACCCAATTGAGGAGTATAGGCCGATTCTCCCCACCCCGGTCTCCTCTGCGTCAGCGATGAGACCTCTCATCGTTGACTCCCATATCTATCGACAGAATGTGGTAGACCAGTCGACAGCGTACGTGGCATGCTGTAGCCAGTGGTGCAGTGGCAGATGTACGAATCAACCTTCCCAAGCATGCTCGGTAAATCCCGGTCATGCCAAGTCATGATCCAAAACGATGGGGCCACCTCTGTTCCTGAGTGCCACTTGTACATACGCTTGGATTTAAACCGGACCGGAAGCAGCGAAGTGCGAATGTATAGCGTTACTGCGCTATTCCCCTTTGCTGGGCACTGCTTCGGCTCTTCGGTCTTATCTTTTGTTTAACCAATCAGCGTATAGATAGGGGTGATGGCTACAGGAGGGCTGTACTCAGGGTTCTTTGTTTTACACCCTGAATCGTCACTGCTCTCTCTTCGCTTGTCGATAGCGTCAGAACAGAGTAATCCTCTTTTACATTCAGCAGTATCAACCTCCGCCCAGATTATCGTGTACCCCAATCCATCCATATCCCATATCTACATCCAATTATTGTAGACCCCTTTCATCTCTACTCTACTCACTTTGTATTCCTATACAACCACCTTCTCTCTCAACTACTTTCGTTGAAGAACATAAACTACGTGAGTCAACATTCCAATCCCAATCATCTATCAGAACTAGGAACTGCGGGACTGCCGCTTGATTCGAGTCGGATTTGTTTCATTTGCTACAACATACATCTTTCATATGGCAATTTGAACAAATCACTCCCCAGATCCATCCATCGCACTATCAAACATTACTGTCTCGGACCTAGCTGATCATATTTTTCCAATTTACTCCGTAAACCGCTCTATTCAATATATATATATATATACACCTCGTCCGACCATCCCTACCTTTCATACAACCTTCTCTTCCTTCAATCTATAAAACGATATCAATTCCCATCCAACTACCCACCTTCCCTTCCAACTACATCCATTGGTTATCACACTACTTTACAACCAACAGAATGTCGAACCTAATCGCAACCAAACGAGTCGACCTACTCGCCCCTTATCTCGCTCTGGATCAGGGACCAAAGGTCATGGCCGAGTGTGAGTTACTTTCTATCTCTTTGTCTCCGCTGGGTGGTGGGTGGGTTTGTGAACATGGGATAGTAGAGGTGCGAGGCGGTGTTTACGCGGCGGTGTCTGGGTATGACGACAGTGACGGTGACGGTATGGAAGATTACGGTCATCCGGCCTCACCCATCTTCCTTGTCGTACACCCGTCCGTGCTCAGGCAGCTACCTGATTCACACATTCTATCTACCCAGTATCCACCCTCCTCAACGTCATTCACTATCATATCCGCCCATCCCCCCACTTTTCACTTAGCCCAATTCATGAACAAAGCTGACCCTCAGACATCTGGATTGACGGAGATGGAGGTCTTCGATCAAAGACCCAAACTCTCGATAAATCCCCCGCTGGTGTTCACGAGTTGAAGGAATGGAACTTTGATGGATCAAGTACGAATCAAGCTCCTGGAGAGAACTCTGATGTTTTCCTCGTGAGTCTCCTTCCTTCCTTATCTCGTCGTTTCAATTCCCCCTCCCTCTCCCTCTTCCTCTTCCTCATCCGAACGGGCACCTCTCGCCTCGGCGTGAGAAGCTGGGAACAGCTTACTTGCCTGTTGGCTGGTCCTAATACTTCCTCCCCTTTCACTACCTGCCACAGCTTTACTCGCTGGACATGTTATCCCCTTCCACATAGTCACATCGGCACGTCTCGCTTCGCTCGAGGGCCGAGCTGACCTATAGCGACCCGTCGCAATCTTCAAAGACCCATTCCGAGGAGGAGCCAACATCCTAGTCCTTTGTGAATGTTACGATAACGACGGTACCCCCAACCGAGCAAACTACAGGGCAGCCTGTAAAAAATCAATGGACGCTGCTAAAGAGCACGAACCTTGGTTTGGATTGGAGCAGGAATACACACTTTTCGATGCTGATGGACAACCCTTTGGTTGGCCCAAGATGGGTTTCCCAGGTCCTCAAGGTCCTTATTACTGTGGTGTTGGAACTGGAAGGGTTTTCGCTAGGGATTTCATCGAGGCACATTACGTGAGTTTATTCTTTGTCGCCGTGAGGCGACCCTATCCACCTTCGCCGTCAGGCGGATTCTCCCTCTTTCATTCTAGATTTCCTCCAATCATACCACATTGCCAATACCATCACCCCTACTCTCCACATCCTATCGCTCTACTCTTTTGCCCCAAAACTCACGTCCCTCGCTTCGCTCAGAATGCTAATCTACAGCGAGCCTGCTTGTATGCCGGTGTCGAAATTTCCGGAATCAACGCCGAAGTCATGCCTTCTCAATGGGAATTCCAAGTCGGTCCATGTACCGGTATCGATATGGGAGATCACCTCTGGATGGCCCGATTCTTGCTTTTGAGGATTGGTGAAGAGTGGGGAATCAAGGTGAGTAATTGTTCCATTACTCCCTTCTACCTCCTTCGCATGCGACTATTCTTGCTTTGCTTTAATGCCATTCTCGCTTGACTCGGATACTGTTCCTCCTCCCTCATCATCCTTGCTCTCCTCGGATGTTTCGCATACATCTCCCATTCTCGCCTTTCTCGCTTCTCTCGAAAGGCTCAAATGCTAATGTCAGCCCTCCTTCCACCCCAAGCCCCTCGCCGGAGACTGGAACGGTGCCGGATGTCATTCCAACTACTCTACCAAAGAGATGCGAACTCCCGGAAAAGGAATGGCCGCTATCGAAGCCGCTATCGCTAAACTCGGCAAGAGGCATCTAGAACATATCGCCGTTTACGGTGAAGACAACGAACAACGTCTTACTGGTAAACACGAGACTGCTTCCATGACTTCATTCTCTGCTGGTATCGCCAACCGAGCCGCTTCTATTCGAATCCCAAGGCACGTCGGTGCTCAGGGTTACGGTTACCTAGAAGACCGAAGGCCCGCTTCCAACATTGATCCTTATAGGGTTACTGGTATTATTATCGAGACCACCCTTCTTAACTAGACTGAAGGCCGTTAGGCCGAAGCCCCATTTGGGTCCATCGCTCAGAAGGGAAGTAGGTGGAATGGTTTTACGTTGTGCTTTATTTTAGTTTGTTCTCCTCTATATATTATTCTTCTACCCCGAACTCCCAAATCATCTTTTGGATCCTTATTGTTTATTACCCCTCTTATCTTTCATCTCTACATCAACTTAACTTAACATTCTTTCACTACATATTATATACGTTACTCTAGGAGATAGGGGATCTAGGTTGATGCATCCTTACGCGCTGTTTAACTTTTGTTCTATTTAGGAATGATTAATGATGATCCAGATGATCTAGAACGATAATTGACCGAGGCCGAGTTCGGATTTGACCGATGGATTGACCCATGTTGCGTTTCATGATGACTCGTTGACCCATCGCACCATAATTTCAAGCATTTGATTGAGAATTAAAATATATACATACTAGTAAACGGTAGATTTCGAGAGATTACAGGGTGTCAGATCCTCACTTCTGACAACCAGAACCACGAGCCCGAGCTCGAGACCGAGACCGAAACCGAAACCAGACCTCAGATAGAAGAGTAACTTCAATGACGATACCTACCTCCTCCCATTCTGAAGTCAGGCTGTTCGCCCACGAACCAAGTACACTTATACCCCTATTACAACAACATCAGCCGAGGTCATTACCAGTCCTATCAAGTATCCACGAGAACCTCTCAGTTACACAACCAGAATCAAATGGGACAGGGTGTGATGTAGTCTGGGCTACTTTTCCCCATGACCGCCTACCTTCAAACGACGATGAGGTATGGGCAATGGTAATAAGGATGCAAGAGTTCGAGAGGATTCATCTGAGGTTTTACTGTTCCGCCGAATTTACGACTACCAGGGGGGAGGATGAGGATGGGATACAGGAATTTGTTAGAGGTGTTACTGAGCGTGTAGTGGGATTATATGGGATCGAAATTATGTTGGGTGGTATTGATAGTCGGTGGAATAGCGTTATGAGGGGTGTGGTGGATGCTAGGGAATTGGTTGAATGTGCTGTCTTTCTTGCTCCAATGTCCTCAACAGCGGGAGCTGTTGCGGGCAAGGAGATGCATGGGAGTGGGGATGAGAAGGTTGGAACGGAGGAGGATGGGGACGAGGAAGTTTTAGCTGGTTTAGGATTAATGGTGGATCGAGCTAGGGATGAGGATATGGCTATCGTACGTCAATTCTTACTCTAGATTCCTTCATACGCCCTCTTCTCGGGTCATACATGAGGATACCTCCCCCTCTTGAATTCTCAAACGAGTCATGACAAGAAAAGCTGATTTCCAGATCCAATCCACATGCGACGTCCCCCGTCCTCTTGAATACTACAGATCCCGTTCTTCCCAATCTACCGTCATCCGCCATAAATCAACAGGAGAAGCAGTATGTTGGATCATCCTCCATGCAGATGGATCAATTGGCGCTCTGTATACGATACCGAAATGGCGCCGGAAGGGATTAGCAGAGATAGTCGTCAGGCAAAATATCAAATCAAGACAAACGCAACTCTCTCATCATCAATTACAAGGGGTACGGAGGAGAGACTTTTGTTATGTGTTTAAAGGAAATACTGCTTCAGAGAGATTATGGGTGAAGATGGGTTGGGAAGAGGGATGGGGAGTTAGGTGGATCGTTAATCGGAAAGTCGAGGAGGCAAGGGGGAAAGTAGAGAGGTTCTCACATCCTGATGAAAAGTGATATCGACGAGGGACTCGACTATCGTGTCCGGTCTCGATATCGACAAGCAGCCATACAGCCCTATTCAAGCATATATAGAAAGGCTAAGGAGCAAAAGTGATTATCTCCAGTCATACGGGGCGTTACCGAAGAGTATAATGCGCGATTGTACAAGTATTCAAATGCATAACGATAGTTGTGATCTATGGACATTTATGATTCGCTAGGAAGGTGGGGAGAACGATACAGATTTTCACCCCTGATCATCCTGCTCACCCTCACCACAAGGAACGAGAATAGGAGCTGATTTGGCGGGAGGTACACAAATTGGTGGCATACAAATTGGTTTATCCTCATCATCATCCCTGTCCTCAACCTCTACATCCTGGATCGTGACAATCTCGGGATATGCGCTGAGATATTCTTGCTCCCTCTCCTGGTCTGTCTGAATGGTGAATGGTCGATCTTCCTGAATTCTGCCTTGCTTGTCTGCTTCAAAGGTGGAATGGGGATTGCAGCGTGGGGGAACGCAAATTGGTGGTAATTGATCTTCGTCCACATCGTTTGGGAGAGCTTGGTGTTCGTGTCCGGGGAGGTTTGAGGGATAACAATGAGGTGGGACGCAAATTGGTGGTGATTCATCCATCACGTGCTCATTTCCGTTGCATTCAATCGTGATATCGACACCCTCTTGTGTGTCTGAATTGTACTCGTTCTCATCGTAATGATCGTGTTGGGGAGGATAACAAGCTGGAGGAACGCAGTCTTTGGCAGGCCGACCAGGGATGATGTTGGGTGTACAGCCCACTTCAGAGCAGATTCGGGGATTATCCTGCTGCTCCTCACTTTCGAATTGATCATTGATGTCCTGAGGGTGGGGGTTGCAATGGGGTAGAACGCAAATCGGAGGTGATTCGTCATGTACCTGAATAGGCGGCGGATAAAATTCAGGTGGGATACCGTCGTTCATCATTTCCCCTTCTTTTGGGTTGTGTTCGTGATGATGATCATGGTCGTGATCGTGGTGGTGACCTGGAGGTGGATGAGGATAACAATGAGGAGGTACACATATCGGTGGTGTTTGATCGATTACATCGTCTCCAATTTCGACTTTTTGTGGATTTTGAAAACAATGTGGTGGAACACAAATCGGCGGAGACGTATAAGTGGGGGTATCGACAATCGTAAATCGAGTTTCAGGTTCGGAAGTGGCAGAAGAGAAGGTAGTAGCAGTCCCAATGGGTTCAGCCCCAGCTCCAGGGATTTGATGAATCAAACATTCTGCTTCATCACAACTTGGTGGGTAAGTTGGTACGTGAATGGAAGTATGTCGAATAGTATCGATTTTATATCTGAAATTGGCAGCAGCTCGATTTTCCGAATCGCCAGAAGGTTCTTGGTGGGTTTCAGAATGTTCGATGAGGAGACTGATATCAGCCGATGGTAATCATAGGAAGGGGGACATACGTTTGATAGAGAACGTTTGAAATATGGATACTAATCCCAATAACTACCAACCCCAGAAAAGTAATCGTCAAATACCTAAGTACCCTCAACCCCATCTCGACATTCGAGCTTGATCTCGAGTGAGAATAAGAAGAAAGTTGAAGTTCAATATCATCTTCGTCAAACGGCCCTGTCTCTGCTTCAATAGATTCACGTTTGACGATATGATTATGCAGGCCTGGAAGAGGGGATCGGAGGGGTGGGAATGTATTTCCCTCCCTGGGGGTGGGTGGGGGTGTTGAGATATTTGATTGATGATAATATGGTATCATTTTGTTGTGTTGTTTAGTAGGGAATAAGGAATGTGACGGGGGAGTGTAGTATGAAGAAGAAGAAGAACATTAGGGGGAAGGAGCGATATATACCCTCCCCTCCAGCTCACACGGCCATACATGAATGGATCGATCTCTGGACTCCTTACATCCCATACATACGCGCTCCATACACCCATGAGGGGTCCTGGGAGCGATGAGGAAAGGTTCCATCACCTTGATACAATTGGTTTTATGAAAGGATCCAATAGTTAATGTTTTGGGTTGCATTCCCTTTGATAGAGTGGAACGTCGTGGATATTTCTAGCATCTGATGGGAGCTCAGATGGTCGAGCAACCTGATGGCGATGAGTGCGAGGAGGGGGAGGTCATATATTGAGTGACGTCTATCGACTGGGGTGTACCAGATATTATCGATAGAACAATTCGATACCGGAGTGGTCGCGTTTGCATGAATAATGTATAGCGAGAATGCCGCAGGATCTGCCGCTCGAGTCGTAGACCAGTACAATGAGCGATGACAACATATCCATGTCGAGGCTAAAGATAGTAAGTCTCAATCTCCTCGTGGAGAAGCTCACTTACATCCTGATAACATCTTTCTCCTCTTCCATCCCAATCCTCGACCTTGTCCTTCGATATACTGATTATATCCCAATCTTGGCTCCATCCCGCCAAATCCTACATAACTAATCTCCCTAATCCGAGTGATATGGAAACTACCATCAGTCCTAAACCCATACAGGCTCGAACAAAATGATTGAAGATGTGACAACTCACCAATCCCAATAACAGCAGTCACCTGCCCACCAACTACCGATCCACCTTTAGGCCTGACCCTCTGGAACGTCCCTTGTAATTGCGCTTGACGAAGTGCGTATATCCCTACACCTGTGAATGTAGCTGCCCCCGTTAGACGACATGATCTATTGTCAGCCCTTCCATCTCTACCTCCATCCATTCGTCCATCCCTTCGTCCTTCCGTCCTGTCGGCCGGGACCCCTCACTGTATTCGGGGTGGAGAGACTCACAAGCAGTCTTTGGGTTTTGCTGGGGCTGGTCTGGCTGCTGGATGAACTTGAACATCTGACATGGTGCAGAAAAGGGTTGAGTGTCAAGTGGACGAAGATATGATGTAGTGAGTTGATTGACTCCGACTTTTTCAAAGTGGCAGCTTGATGCCCGATCCCCGACATTGGCCGACAAGAGAATTGTATTAGTCTGACAGAGGCCGTAGTCGATGAAGTGCTAACAGGCGACGACAACTCAGATACATGCCTGCGATACCTATGCAAGACATGAACTACTGCTTAAAACCACATCCACTGCCTACTCCTTCGTTTCATCAACTTTCAAATCGGGCATAAACCTAACTACCTTTCCTTCGTTCTTGGCGTGTTTCTTGAGTCTACCATTAGTTTCACCCTATGACAAGATGAAGGAGGACATACTGCTCAAGTAGCTTACTACCTGCCCACCTCTCTGGTGGGTTCCTCTTTTCAATCGACCAGTAGTAGATGTCCCAATCGGGTTCATCGAGCATCTGCCATCAGTCGCGGATCATGTCGATGTAAAGAGAGGAACGTACCTTGTCGAATTGCTTCAACTCGTCGTGATCCATACTGGCAAGGTTATCCCTTGCGAAGGTAGCCAACAACAAATCACCCTCTAGCATTCCCCTCTTCCTCGCCTGGTAAACCAGCCTCGCCCTCATCGTCTCGGTCTTTTCTCCAGTCCTATCAAGCGGTTGGGGCATAGGCCATTCTTCCTCGGTAGTCGTGTTGAGAGCGGAAGACTCGGAAGATTCAACTCCACCATGAGGTAGAGCTCTCTGTTCCTCTACCTCTCGGGAAAGGGGAAGGGGGTATGGATCGGCAAGTCGGTAGGGTGAACTGTGGATTGCTCGAGATAGGACCGGTAGTCTCTTGAGTGCGAGTGTTGATTTAGTGAGTGTTGGTGCTCTGATTAAAGTACGTGTGAAGCTCATTGTCGATAATGGTTGATGGATAAGAAATTTCAACCTGAACTAGAGATCAACGATCATATACTCCACCTTACAGTATCGGATATTTCCGAACTTATCCGGCTATATGCCGTGTACCGCCAAGAAGGAAAGGAAGGTCCGTTGAGTGACGATTTGGAGGACTACCATGGTACTCAGCATGCATGGAATCTCAGAGGATGATCAGGGAGGAAGGTGGGGAGATGTGTACATACGTCTACCTCATAGCGTCGTATGCATGCACGTATAGTGTCAATCCTTATAGAATGACTCGTTGGCTATGATTAATAATGACGTCAAGGAAATCACGAGATATCTATGGGAATATTCTCTCTTTTCCTTTCTCTCGCAGTACATATCTCTATCTCTCTCTACTACACTTTCCATTACTACGTACAACAGCAGCAATGGACTCAAACAACGTCAAAGAAGATATCGATAGGCTAGTCAAGGGATTCACATCTTTGGACTCGTGGGACTCATCATTCAATCTCAAAATCTTCAACTAATTGCCAGTAACGAGTTTGACTCGGTCATCCACGAGTTCTTCAAGGTATGTTAATCTCTCCCTCGATAGTATGGTAGCTGATGTGTAGCACGATGCGTCTATCGATAACTCCGCTCTGAAGATCAAGGGAGCAAGTAGGATTAGGGATTTCACCGCTTTACAAGCTACTATTGCGGATAGTAACCAAGTAGTCGGCAAGCCTTCTTACGATGACAAGTGTGTCCTTCCTTCTTTTACCTCCCATGCCTCAATACCCTTGTCCTCCTCTCGTCTATCAATCTGTATCCTCTGTTGAGGCTGTACGTGAAGGCAGTTACTGACAGCAGACACAAGATTGTCAACTTTGAATTTAAGCGGAAATTCAAGTCTATCCCAGTGGTCTCTTCATTCCTAGGCTCAGCATGGAACTGCCAAGCCCAGATCCACCTCGAATCCCAAGGCTCGGATGCAGGGAAGATGTACGTTTCGAGAGTAAATGTCAAGGAGAGACCTCACGCTTCGTTCGTAAATGCCACGTACGTCCTTCTGTTACCCTCCTTCCTCCTTCTTTCTTTACCTTCCCTCACTCTATCCTCCATCCTCTCTCTCCGCCGCCCATCTGACTCACCCCCTTACTCCACCATGGTCTCAATATAAGTCGGAAAGGAACTAATAACCAGATTCTACTACTTCCTCCGCCCCTTCTTCTCCCTATTCGCAATCTTCATCTCCCAAGTCTCGGTATTCTACCACAACCACGCCAAAGATTCTTGGTTACAATTCATCATCTCGGCGATTCAAGCACTAGTGGTTGGGATTTGGAATGTAGTAATGAGGGAACAGAGTCATGTTAGGGGAAACGCAGGGAAATGGAGGGAAGCAAAGGGTGAAGAGTTGAAGAAGTGAGTCAATTGTATTGAGGATGTCAATTGTATTGAGGATGGTGATGGAGAGAACGGAGGGCTGATGGGTAGAATGATTGAACAGGCTAAATCTACTGCTGCAAATGTTACCGATAGGGAGAACCTAAACAAGTAAGTCAACAAATTAATTTCTGTCTACCATCATCATACATTCAGGGCTGATAATTAGGATCATTGATCAAGCCAAGTCCACCGCTGCGAGCGTTACCGACAGGCAGAACATCGGCAAGTGAGTCATTCTCTCCCTCCCACCCTGAGAGTCTGGTTGGATGTGGCGTCGTGGTGATGGGGAATAGAATGGATCAGGAGCGTCGATCCTGATATACCGCTGTAGAAGAGGAGGAGATTGACTCATTCCACTACCTATAGCCAGTACCTACACCAGTACTGGTGGCTCCCATCCTCTCTCTCATTCCATCGTGATTAGCTTCCTCATTTGAACTGCCGGAGGGAAGACATCGCTACAGAGGGGAAAGGGTTTGTCCCACCGCCACTCCTCGTCCCAATTACTACTGGTCCAAGTACCTTCGTTTCTCACCTCCTCTCCCATTCTGTGTTGACGAGTCTCGTCGTTGGGGGATAGAAACTGACCAACAGGATAATCGACCAAGCCAAAACAACAGCTCTAGACGTTACCAACAATGTCGAACTCCGAGCCCGAAACGCAGGTGTCCCCGTTGATCAATACAAGAAACAAGCTGGAGAGATTGCTCAGGATTTGCAAAAGAGGGTACAGGAAGCTACGGGATATGTACAGGATCAAGCTGGAAAGGCAAAGAAGCAGGGTACGTCCTCTTTACCATACAAATAATGCGAGGAGATGCTGATAAGTAGCCGGTGAGACTGCCGAAGAGGCTCATAAGCAAGGTACGTCGTGCGAAGAATGAGGGATGAAGATGCTAATGATTAGCTGGCGATGTTGCTGGAGAAGCCAAGAAGCAGTGTATGCCACGCTCATCTCCCCGAATTGAGAACAAGCTGACAAGCAGTGAATGGAGCCAAGGATGAAGCCAAGAAACAAGCTGGAAACGCCAAAGAGCAGGCTGAGCAGACTGGTACGTCTCCAATCTCGATAGAATTTCGACAGTAGGCTGATGAGATAGCAAGCAAAGCCAAGGATGAAGCCAACAAAGCCAAGGATGGAGCAAAGAAGCAGGCGGGGAGCACCAAGGAACAGGCTGAACAAACTCGTAAGTCCCAACTCACGAGATGGTATAAATGCTGACGTCTAGTGAACAACCACAAGGAACAAGCCAAGAAGTCGAGTATGTCGCGGGGTCTAGGCATTTGGTACGGAACTGATGGGTAGCTGAATCCAACGCAAATGGGCAGAATCAGAAGAAGAGCGAGAAGAAGCAGTGTAAGTCGGGCCGTCTCATACCAAGAGATCGAGCTGACGATCCAGCCAAGGACTCTCAATCCCAAACAAACGCCTCGAAGGATGGTTAGTGCCTCTCCATCTTCCTGTCGAAACCTGAGTAGCGCTAACGAGCAGTCCTCCAGAACGATAACGTTGACCCCGATGAGGTCCCAACTACTCCTCTCGGCGGACACGATCCCACCGCCCCCAATGCTTTTAGCTACGCTCATGCCGCTGAGCTTTGAGCTCGTTCGCCCACCTTTCTCGATATAGATGCGATATGAATGCGGATTCTGGTTCAAAGATATAGATACAATGTTAATTCATGAAGTCAGATGTACTTGTAGCGGAGCGTATGATAGGGTACAAAGATCTACCATACTGATACACTTGATCTACTGACTGAGAACGATTTAGAGTCTGAGATTTTCGGGTCTACCTGTAAAAGCCCTTGGAGTTACAACATAGAGATGTTTTCCAATAGCAAGGTTTCCAGTTGCGTCGGCGTAAGAATTGAACTCTTTCACATGATCATTGTCCGTGGTTGGGAACGGTGTAGCCCACGCATATCTTAGAGTGTCAGCGTATGCTTACACCGGGTGGTCCTGTCAAATTGTACTCACTGATCATGGCCAGAGGCATTTTTGTGAGGACCTCTCATCATGACTGCCCATGAATCAGGTTCACGCTCGAAGATAAATGGACTCATGTCAGCGCTCCTCATTCTCGCCAACACTATAGATAAGCAAAGACAAACCAATGTGAGACAACTGCACCCACATTTAACGTTCTGAAGATTACTATTCTCTTTTCTAAACTCGCCAATACTAATGTCTTCATTGGCCGTCACAACCAATAATCGTAACCAGTAATACAGGGATTCTCCAGTGAGTGGTACATTGACCAATGGCTTTGACTGGGGTGAGAGAGCGCTTTCAATTTCCAGAATACCTTCAATTAATGCCCAAGGCCACCTGCTTGTTTCAGCTGTCTTTCTTCAACGTGACTTTCAGAGTTGTATGTTTGAAACGAAGGATCCAACATACCAAGGCTCTGCATCTTTGATTTGACTACTTTCAACACCCAACTCAGTCAACCTCGTCAGGTTTCCTCTATCAATCCTCATGCTCCTCTTGATTCCTAATTGGGTTTCATTATGACTTTTCCCTTTGAACTCATAGAGAGTGATGTTGACAATATCCGGACCTTCAGTGACGGAACCCTTATCACCAGGTAGGTCAAATAATGATTTGATCCATAGCCCTTCAGGTTGGAGTTTGGTCAGTGCAAGAAGCACTGTTGCAATGGATGTGAGGGTTTCTAAATTATCAGCCCCCAAGCAATATAAATTATGAAGGAAGAGAGAAGAGATAGGGAAGGACTCACTATTGTTGTTGTTGTTGATACCATTTTCGACTGGTATATCAGCTTGAGCCGATAAATACGGGTAGTGAAATGAATCACCTTGCTCCAGATGCCTAATATCAGGTCTCTCACCGGGACCGGGACCAAAGAGACGGGTCAAGTCAACTCCGCCGGTTGGAGTGGAATCCGCAGGGGTCGAGGCGCTCGAGGCTGCGGAGACTAAGCTTGGCATTGTTGTTGGCTGGTAAGGAGTGGTAGAAGGAGGGCTGGGAATCATGTAGGTACCATCAGTTGTCTCCACGGTAATCCCAGCGGTGCTTTTGTCGCTTTTATGTTCCGCCCACCAGTCCGTTCCGTAGGAATAGGCCAGGACGCCCAGATCAACAACAGCTCCCCCGCCGCTGCCACCGCCGCCACTGCTACCTCTGCCTCTGCCGACAGCTATTCACAATCAGCACTGAGAATAGTCGAGGCACCAGACAGCAAGGGTTGGAACTCACCTCCGGCAGCCATGCACAGGAGTATTCCGGTGCTGAGATGGACCATTGTATTGTAGATAAGATCAAAGAAGTATAGTACATGTATCAGTAACAAGGACGTTGTACCCAAAGGAGTGTAGTATATGTATCAATTAGCAAGCAGGTTGCTACGTAAGTTTTACAAGTTTTAGTATTAGATCGGGAAAACAGAAAGAGGGTGACGGGACCGTACTGATATATGCGGTAACCAACTTTGAAAACTGAGAAACTCCCTCACCCCCTGTTCATATCCCTGACAAAGATCCTTTCTAATGATCAGCGTAAGCTGATTGTCCATTGTGAGTTGTTCCTGATTCTTGTCTCAGAATGTTTGGATCGCTCGAATCCTTTGTTGTATATCCCCCGGGCCCTCTGCATGAAGGGATTGTCGAACGCCAAGAGGGTCAGCGTAAGCTGTTCATCCATTGTGATGTCTCCTGATATCCAATCTGACACAAAAACTAAAGCTCAAAAGTAGGACCGCCGAGGTATGTAAGGATGTCACCGATGAAACTCACTTGGGACCTTGAATGATGTGTCCAGTCATCCAGGGCGTAATTCTTTTTATTCATTGGTGCGAGTTAGGAGTCGCTGTAGCTGCCAATGGAACTCATGATCCATTCAAGGGGGGTCTCATTCCAAACAAGAGTTTCATACTACAGGATGCTTCAGTGAAGTCGGCGAAGAAAGCCGTGAAAGAAGACGCTGGTCGAGTGGTGGACCAAATAAGGACTACGGGTACTTCGGGTGATGATGACTCGATGAGCCAAACATCAACCGGTCCACAAAGTCTCTCATCGAAGTAATGTCATATATCTGCAGGCATTGTCACAATGGAGATAACTTATGCAGATGGGAAACAAGATTGGTACCGTGACCAAAGTCGAAGCTGGCGCCACACCTCGACCGCACAGGTTCGGGGCCCGTCAACATGCTCAACAATTTCCGACCTGCTTGTACGATCTACCAACGCTTCGATCGAGAAGCTCGAAAGAGAGGTTTGAATATGATTGCACTTTGGTAAAATGCATCAAGATTCCAAGACTCCTCCGTTCCATTTCCAGCAAGGCTGACTTCATGAACCGATCACGATTTGGGTCTGCCATTGAACGAGGCAAAGCACTTGAGGTGCATCACTTTGGTGATCTTGGCAAAAGAATCATACCTGGTGAAGATAGTGAGCCTTCCATCTGCTTCATTGTTGTCATCGTATTTTCTGGCGTGGCTTGCGTAAGGATCAGCCCACCCAAGCCTGTGACATATCAGCAACTGTGATTTTGCAAGCCTTGAGCTATCGTGCCAAGGGTGCGACTCACCAGCTGACGCCGTCCCTGACCGATGGCGACATGACCACTGACCAATCGCCGTTCCATTCTATCAAAATTGGGGTATAATCGGCTTTCAAGAGATAGTCTTTCCCTGCAATGTCAGGCATTACTTGTACTTGGCTGCAAAAGGCTTACAGATGGTTCCAGAGTCAAGAGCCTCAGTGTCCTCCAACTCCACTTCTTTGCCCGTCAGTATTTGAAATAGCTGATCCCAGTGGTAATCCGTTATGTTGGGCTGGCCAGGTGACCAGCCAGCTCCGAGAGCGCCATCGATCAATGCCCATGGCCACCTGTCTGAGTGAGCTCCTCATCACTCTCCCATGTGCTCGGTCCCAGTTCTGGCGTTTCCTCAGCTTATTGACACGTACCAGGGATTATCATACTCGGTCCCATCTGGATCTCTATCAAACTCCTCATCTTCGACCCCTTCGAGATTGTTTCTATCAAGCTCTTTGGTCCAGCTACCCCACCCAGTACCGTTGTTTTGTGAGAAGAGCATGACTCTTGTGAAGTTCCCACCTTGATCGAGAAAGTGATTAGAATTTGTGGGATGGAACATTGATTGAATCCAGTGTCCACCAGGTGAGCACTTGGTGAGGGCAAGGATTACAGTCACTGCTGCTCGGAAAATTGCTGGCAATATGAACTCCAACACCAGACGAGGCACTCACGAAAGCCATCTGTGGAATCGCGAGCCACATCTACACCTGGTATGTCAGCTCGGCTCCTCATTGGAGCGCTTATAAATGCCTCACTCCCTGCAACATGGTCTACGGTGGGTGTATTGTTGAAACCAAATAGTTTTGCGAGATCCGATTGAATTGGGTATGCAGTCGTGTTTGGGATCGCTGGCGCAGTGGAGGCAATGGAGGACAGTGAGGAGGAGTTGCCGGGAGACTGTACCGCTATTGATGGTACATTGAGAGCATAGACTGACAGCGGTGATGTAGAAGCGTCAACTGTTCCGATTGATGTCTCGGCTGATATAGCCACGGTGGGCAACATAGCCAGAGCTTCTGATGTAAGTTCATTGCTGGATACGACAATGCCAGGCAAACTCACCGGCTCTCGCCAATAATACGTAGTTCAGTAATGCGATCATTTCCGGCCGGTGTCAAGGACAAAAGGTAGAAGTAATCTCAATGAGTGATTGAGAGGGAAAAAGGTGAAAGTGATGCGAGCGGATTATCCATTTGACACATTGTGACGCTTGCTATCCTTTGTCGGATCAGCTTGGATCAAACCACACGAACAAAGGAACACTACGGGGCGAACAGACAGTAGCCTTGAGGCCGATCTGTAAGGAAGGATTTCGCATCGTCATCATTCAAGATAGTTCAGCCGCATTGGTTTCCAGAGCCATTGTGATGTACAGGCTGGAGGTCTTGGACAATCGCACTTACATGATACATCTACTAATAGTACATCTGATGCCTTCACTGTGCCACGACAATCCTTCTGTTCAATTGGAGTCCGTGTAATCTCTCGCGAAATTCTTGCGATTGGAAGACAACACCAATTATACATGTACATGTATACGCACTCACTGCCTCTCGTGGCCATCGGTAGTGAGTTAATACGCCTCTTGACCCTCAGTATTCCGATTTCTCTGTATTATATCCTTCCAACTACCAAGCCTCTGGCCTCTAGCTTCCGACCTCTAACTATGCAATCTAGCCTTCCAGAATCACTCCCGCGACACTCGTTCTCTCCATACTGAACAGCGGGCTACCAGCCTCAGTCGCGTTGACACCTCCGAAGAGGACTTCCTTGACGGTGCCGTTCAGCCCCATGAGCTCGAAGTCGACGGTACCGGTTGGCACGCCTGCAAAGTTGTAAAACACTTGAGCGGCGAGTACTAGGGTCTCCTGCACACCATCTTCCCGAGTCCGAGTCCAGGCAGCAACATCGAGACCGTTCTCTCCATCGTTCGGCAAGGAAGTAGAGACTTTGCGTCGGGTATCGACGGCGTCAATGACGAATGATGTCTGGGCCCGGAGCTGGGTAGCAACCGAAGAAGCGTTCTAGATTATGTCAGCTCTCGATCCCTATGAGCAAAGATAGACACATACGTATAACACGTCAACACCGGCGCTGGAGAAGTACCATGCGCAGTGTCCCGTGACACCATGATTCCAAGCGAGAACGACCTGTACTGCTCCCTCGTCCCCTTCCGGTGCCCTCCACCAGAACTCATCCCCATGGTCGGCAAACATCTGAGGCACAATCCACAATGGCATATCCCTCGCTTTACCGCTGAGTCTTGCTCGATTCTTCCAATCGTCGATCCTGTTCGTGATATCGTAGAACGAGCCCATGCACCCATCACATCCAGATACACCGTAATCGTAGGTGATAGGGGTAGACCATCTCTTTGAGAAAGCACCATTGAGAGCGATAGGGTATGGGTCGGCCAGGAGAATATCGGCACCGGACGAGAACTCGGTCCAATGGTAGTCTGCGCAGTTGAGGACCAGGGCGACGGGATGGTAAGGGTCAACAGAATGGATGAGGTCTCGAGTGTCTTTGGTCGTATTGAGAGGTGTAGGGGGTCCATCCGGCTCGTCGCCAGTGTACCAGACAAGCAGGCCCTTTCGCGATCTGAACTCTTCGATCTGGGGCTCGACCAAGGTGAGATTTGCGAAACCTGTCGTATCAGCGTGAAACTTCTTCCCTCACGAAATAGATTGCCATACTATGTCGCATGTCGTACATGACTCCCAAACCTAGCCGCTCGGCCTCATCAAAGTATTCGTAAATACCGGTCTCGTTGCCGTTAAGTCGGTACGAATCGCCGGGAGGTACCGGGTGGACCATGGTGTAATTCAGTCTGCTCATGATCTGTAGCTTTTCCTTGTTGCTATATGTAAACTGGGGGAAAAGGTCAGCACCGAGATTACGTTTGGTGTCGTCTCGAAGACTCACTTCTCCCCTTTCATTCTCTTTCAACGGCAATGGGATAGGCTCTCCATTCGGGTCAGAGAACCCTTGACCGTCTGTCTCGGTAGTATTGATACTCTGTTCGTCAGCCAGAGTCGACCTTGAATGGTACAAATAGACGACGTACATCGTAGAATCCAAAAGGCAAGACTTGTTTCCATTCCTGTCCCGCTTCGTATTGTACCTTCAAGTATCCTGTCTTTCGATCGATCTTGACCGACGACCCGTTATATGGATTCTCGGGTAGGTACATCAGCTCGGTAGTATCGGTATAGGAGGTGTTGCCATGTTGAGCGGTACAAGTGATCGAGGCCGGATTGGTGGAGGGCGAAAGACCTAGGTCGGACAGGGTAAAATTGGCCAAAGTACCAGATGCTCCAATGGGCACTTGGACATCATTGAGTACGTTGGTCGAGTTGTTGAGATAAACCGAGACGGTCAAGTACCCGCCCTCGTTGGCAAAGACTGCCGGTACGTTAGCATATATACTGATTTAAAACACTCGAACATACCGGGATGTCCGTAATCATATGCCACAGCTGCGTCGAACACAATCGCTGGCGGATCGAGCGTATCATCGCCAGGTAGATAGATCGAGCTAGCGGTGGAACACTTGAAGTCTAATAGCTTCTGGTCTCCGGAAGAGGGATAAGAGAACCGACTTTCTGGCGATGGCGGTGTACGAGGTGCTCCTACCTCATACTGCTTTCCGCACCAAGTTTGAAAGTTTTGAGCCTGAACCGGCGAAGTGAGAAGAGGGAGTATGATCGAGAGCATAGCGGTGGTTTGGATCCTCTCAGCTATCTACCGATTTACAACTCTCCATATATAGAGCATGTCTACCCCACTTCATCACTCGGAGTGGCCGGGTTCCGTAGATACCGAGCGGACAAGTTGTACTAGTCTCGGAATTTGGCCGAAGTCACCGAGGCAGTGAGAATACTGTGGATTTAGGTCGTACGCATCGGCCATCTCCTAGCCTTGAATAGTTTTGTGGAGCGGGTTTGTATGCGTGAATACCGGTGGATCTGAGGGGCTCAAGTATCATCTTAGTGAGGGTTTAGCAACTTTACAACTTGGCTTCCCCCACCTTTCGGCCAAAGTCCGAGACCTTTATCAGCCGCAGCATGCGGAGTGGATTATCATTCCTACAACTACACATGCACGCAGTGCGGCAGGCGCTTCCTCCTATGACAGGTAACCTCCCTTGCCTCTTCTGTCTAAAATCAGCCTGACGAAAAGAGTCTTACCAAGAGAGACAGGGGTGGGGCTGAAAGTCACGTAAGAGCTAGAACTAGTCGTCGCTGCTCTAACTTCGTATCATATGTCTGAGTCATTGGCTGAGAAGTTGTGGCCGATTTAAAGGGAATCGACAATCCATCATCGCGATCGAGGGTTGATAGCACCACATCATCCACTTGACATTCGAATTGCGCCATTCAAGAGGGGATACGAAGCGCCAAACCCTGCATCGATCATAGGGACGACATAGCGGACGAAGGTACCTCGCTTGTTTAAGGTAGTGAGACCATGTCGAAACAAGGCGTCGATTGCTTAGGCCGATATTGGCGTGATTCATGCGTACTAGGTAGACTCACCATTCCCATTTGTTTCATCTGTGTTGTCCATTCCCCTGAAGATGATCCTGTTCTTGATGACGGCAAGATCAGCGATATCAGTGTCGTCATCGAAGGGTTGAGGGTATCACGCGATCATGATATTCCTATACTGCATTATAAGTCTCTTTCTTTGTAGCCTTTGTTACCGAACCAAGAAAGCGAGATGACGTTCCCAATATGTCCTCTCACATGATAACACAATCCTTCTTCTTCTTGTCCATCCCAGTTGCTCCGCCTGCTCCTCCCGATACTCCCAAGTAGGCATTCCCAAACTTCTGAATCATCTCCAATTCCCTCTTTGATAGTTTCCGTTCATCCAGACTATCCCACTCTGTGATCCGCGAGCCCAGAAGGAACTTGACGGTCCAATCGGCATACGTGAATCCGAATCTCCGTCCCTGGATCCTCCTGATCTCCCGACTCTCCTCCTCGTACGATGACATGACGTCCAAGTGCGGCACTCCGTTGTCGAGCGATTGTTCGTACTCGTGGACGGTAGCGGGATCGTCCGTACATAACCCAACGGTTATATAACTGGCAGGGTACCGACGTTGTGCGTCCAGCAAGAAGTTACGGAACGCTTGATGACCGCAGTTGGGTGCTCCGTCGGTAATGAGGAGGGTCAAGACCCCTTCTTCGTGGATCATGTGTTCAGGCGTCATGATATCCCGCATGACCTCTAATGTCGGTGTAGTTCCGTTGGGGCTGGTGTTGAAGAAAGTCTGTAACTGATCGACCGAATCTGCCTTCATTCCACCTGGTAACATATTCAGAAAATGGACGTCGACAGGATCCCGTCCGCGAGCGACTGTCATCAAGTCGAAGATCTCCTTGACCATCGTCTGCAGCAGCTGCCACCGGCTCCGGGGTGGCTGGCCGTAAACGTTGAGCATAGCTTTCATCGATCCCGAATCATCGAGAACCAGCCGAATAGAGGAGTACTCGCGTAGACGAGTAATCTGAGTGGCGAAATACGGTGAGATACCTTTCGCTCGGCAAGCGGCAAGAAGGTGAGCATCGGTATTGTAGTTGGCGGTATCCTTCATGCTGACATCCTTAATGTAGGCGGGTGGTGGAGGTGGTAGACCAGCGGGAGGTGCATATTGAGGATCGGGCCCTCCTTTGGCGGGACCAGTTGGCGACGAGAATGGGTCTTGTTTGACTGGATCCATATTATAAGCTCTAAATAAGATAAGATACAGAGTGTAGAACAACAACCGATCCACAGAAGGTATTCGTCGGGCCGGCACAGCATGGCATATGGAAGACGCCCAAAGTGGTAACTCGGGAGAATACACGTCATCCCGCCCCATTGCTTGGCAGTGACATGTCTCTCTCAACAAGACCACTGATGGCCTGAAGCAGCTGGTGAAAATACAGCCCGCGTATAGCCCGATAGGTGTCTCATGTAGGAGGGGTCCAAAACGAAGAATCACAAATTCGAACATGCAACAACGAGGATACAAGCGAAGATATGCCGGATTCAGATATTCACTTGACGATACTGCTCGTCACTGTAGTCCCGCGATCGACTCCACACCTCCCCCCGCGAACAAAGTGAATCGGAGAAGGCATCTAGGCTCGCGATTGGCCATTGGACCCCCCTGTCCAAATGCTTTGTACCACTCAAGACAAGAACATAGCTGTCACTTACGGCAGCGAGATCTGCGGTACCTTGACGTCCAGAGCCCGAGTGGATCCGGGCTTCCTGATCGACATACGCATCGAGCTACTGAATTACTACGTGTATGTTTTGACATCAATCCGACGCATTGATACCAGTTAGTTGAACTCCAGTGATGCGTTGCAACAGTTGCACCAATTTCATGTGTCCCATATACATTTACATTCGATATAACCGGATAACCTCTAACACCTGGATTTAATAGCTAACACCTCTTCGTATCGCTCTCGAATGGTCCCACCGTTTACAGGCCACTCTGCTGCATTCGAGCCTCCATGTCCCTCTCCACAGCCGTCTTGTAGCCTCTCCACCTACGAAGTGGCACATGGTCCACAAACATCTCTTGGATCTCGGCAGATGATCGGTTCTTGCTTTCGGGCATGATGAAGAAGGCGAGAACAGTACCTGGAACCCCAAGGCAGACGAAAAACCAGGCAGCCCGGACGCTCCAGACCTTGAGCATTAGAGGTAGAGTAAAGTTGATCAAAACAGCGAAACTGTATGTTTCAGCGAAAGTACTGGTTTCAATGATCATACTTACAGGTTGCAGAACGCTAGACCCCATCCGCAACCTCTGGCCTTGAAACGTTGTTCGTGCATCTCCGTCAAGTAGGCGTAGCTGGTCGACGACTGGAAGGTGTTGAAGAAGGACGCCATGACACCTCCGAATACGAGAACCGCCCCGAGCGAAGCGTTGTTCTGGTAGGGGAATAGACTTGTGATCGCAATAACGAGCACGCCGACGCACGCTCCTCCGAATCCGATGATAGTCATCGGTCTTCGACCTATCTTGTCGATCAAAAGCGCATCCAGGACTACGGCAACGAGACCAACGATGGCGATGATGAGGGTGACCAAGAAAGGATCCTTGTTGCCTAAGCATCAGTACGGCTGTCTCTCTTCGCAATTATTGAGCACGCTTACCAGCGATTTGGAAGAAATAGGCCGCATTTGTCGAAAAGATCGCAAGCCCAACGAATTGTTGTAAAATTTTTGGCCATGCGCCGATGAGGAATCGCTTTCCGTTGAGTCCTTTAAATATGGCGAGAGGACCGAGCAGATTGGCGTCAGCATCATGCTGCTTCTGGACCTCGACTGTGTACAGCATGATGTTAAGCTCCTTATCGACGTCGAACTTGTCCACCCCTTTGTAGCTGGACGTCAGGATTCGGCGAGCCAAATCGACTTTGCCGTGTCGCACCGCCCATTGTGGGGACTCTGGCATAAACCAGTAGACGATGTAGCTGATGCCGATCATGGCGAATTGAGTGAAGATGGTAGTCTTCCAGTCGAGAGGAGCTTGATCGTTTCGGACCTTGAGTACGATGTTGGCGAACAGACCACCGAGACTGAACCAGAGAGAGTAGGCGACAATGAGAAATCCACGCATCTGTACGGGCGAGTGCTCATTGATGTACTACCTCATCAGCTACATGGTCACGTGGAGTCAGATCACTCACCACAGGCAGAGTAGCTTGGACAGATCCGATACCCATACCGCAGATCACTTTACTCAAAGCCCAAACACCCCACATCCCGACGGGTGTCACTGACTCGATGATGACCGCCTACAGCGTCAGTGCTATTCGACCAAGGTGCTACGTGACTCCACTCACAATGAGAAGGATGGTAGTGATGACAAACATGGCGTATCGTCGACCGATCGCCTCGGACACATACTGAGCACTGAATTGGCCAAGTACCTGACCAGCACTATGGCCGTCAGCTTGCCCAACCAGCCCCACCGTGTACACTTACCTAAAGATACCGTTGAAAACAGATACCCAGGTTGGGTCGAGAGCCCAAGCCCCTGTCTTCGGGTTGATGTATTGACCATTGGAGATGTGTCTGATAAATCCCTTGTTGGCCAAGATCGAGCCTGAAATCTGGTTTTGAAACCCTGCAATACGTATGAGCTTCCAACTAAGGGAGTAATCAGGCAGCTGAAAAACTCACCATCGGTGCTAGCGGTGAATCCAGCAATGGTGCAGAGAAGGAAGACTCGACGGAAAGCCCAAATAGCTTTCATC
Source organism: Vishniacozyma victoriae (assembly GCA_017654735.1). Taxonomy (NCBI): domain Eukaryota; kingdom Fungi; phylum Basidiomycota; class Tremellomycetes; order Tremellales; family Bulleribasidiaceae; genus Vishniacozyma; species Vishniacozyma victoriae. Next base: position 5,315,894 of record JADPYG010000088.1, read on the forward strand.
AACGGCAAAGTGTCGAGTTCCGATTTCAGCTGGTTCTCGCTGAACTCGGTTGCCTTGAGGTCCTGCTCCTGATGGACATCTTCATTAGCGAGATGCTTCTGGTCCTCGAGGTAAATTTCGGTGTCCTTGGTATCGCCATGGTTCTGTTGAACCAGCACGTTTGGTTGAGTCATGGCGGGGATAGGCTTTCGGACTGATGAGTAGTGGTAAGTAGGTTGAGGAGATTAAGGAAGGCCCCAAGCAGATTATATAGACCCCAGAGCCCCGTCAAGCGTCCTGTACGATTGCAAAAAGTCGGATGATCGACCCGATCTTCCGGGGGACGATTCTAAATTGGCGATTTCATGTGGGGCAACCGAGGAGGCGCAGCTCGGAAATAAAGCCGCAAGAGCTGCCAAGACGACTGGGGGATCACATCCAAGATCTGCAGCCGGTCGCTTGGCGGACCAGACCGCCCCATGCAGAGTGTAGAGTCTTATGTAATGGGCCGAGCATAGATGTAGACTCACATGTAATGGGCCGAGCATAGAGACAAAGTGCTGTATGATGCCATCGGTGTCTTTATCACAACATGTAATACGCAGAGACGACAGCCCAGAATCATACGGAAAAAGACCGCGGTAGCATTGCTGCAAGCTGATTAGTCAAGCCCACCGGCCCATTTGGTCAATCTTCAATTTGGCACCGGGATTCGGACTAGTCTAGGCACGGGGGCTTGACCGGGTAATTTCTATCCCGATGTTAATTAGCTTATTAGTGCACAAGCACCTTTTCACATCGTCCGGCGGTTACGAGTCTCGGTCTCCGGATTGACAATCATGCCCTGCGCATTATACAGGTATACCGGTCGTCGGACCGGTCAGGTCTTGACCGAAAAAGTACGATCTTCCTTCAGCGAGTCGACATCTCGCCTCAGTCTAAGCAGCTTGCCAGCTAAGTCGTCTTGTTGTATTCAACCATGTCCAAAACAGAATATCCACGCCTGACCGAAAGCGTCAATCAGTCGCTCCTGGAAGGTATCGTGCGTACTTCATAGGTCACAATGTCGTCGCTAATCTCTCGTAGACGACGCGTCGACTTGGACGATTTCTGGATGGACCGTTTGCGCAAGAGAATCTGTCGTCAGCGCTTGAAGTGGAAAGAGTTCACGATGAAGAGCATGTGTGGATGCGAGTATGGTCAGCTCCAGTAGATGAGAAGATCGCGTTCTCCCAAGCAAAGTCGGAACTTTCTACATCGAGCCGAAAATACGAAAAGGGTACCGTGTTAGGACCGAGTTTCACTAATCACTGGGTCCACGTCAAGTTACAAATCCCCGAATCTTTCAAGTCCTCTCCTGAGCCTATCATCTGTAAGTAGCACTAGAATACCGCTGGCAAGACTGATCACCTCAATAGTTGAATTCGATCCAGGATGTGAAGCCCTCATTTTCAATACCCAAGGCGAAGTTCTTCACGGTAAGTCGGGTCTTGAGATTCACGCTCATCACTAGGTATCACTGGTGGACCCAACTCGACTAAAGACGGTGTCCCAGGAACACAAGAAGATCGCAGGGTCGAACATCTCCTCTCTGATCAGGTCAAGCAGTCCGGCTCATACGAATGCTTCATCGAAGTGTCGTAAGTCTCGTAGCGGTCGACTTTGGTCATCTGCTAATTTCAGGGCCAACTCTGTATTCGGGGAGGGTTCCGATGGTTATAGACATCATCCTCCAAACGTAAGGCGACTTCCTCAAAATGTATGCTGACTACCAGATGAACAAGTACTACCCGCTGGTCTCGGCTGATCTGATCCTCGTCAATACCGAAGGTCGAGCTCTCGAACTGGATTTCCAGTCTCTTCGTCAGATCGCTCAAGACCCACAGGCAAGCACCTCGGGTATTTCTCAGCGAGCTTTGAAGGCTTGCAACGATATCATGAACCACTTCACCAGATGGCACGGCGATCAGGAAGATGGGTCGCTGGCCAGAGTGATATCTGAGTGTCGGCAAATCTCTCAATCTGTTCTGGGCAGGCTCGACAAAGAGGCTATCCAAGAGTTGACAACCCACAACCCTGATTGTGCTCCTGGAGCAAAGCTTTGGGCCATAGGTCACTGGTAGGTACCCTGTACGCTGTGCTCGCTTATCAATATAGCCATATTGATACAGCCTGGCTTTGGAGGTACACTCAAACGCATCAAAAGATCGCTCGAAGCTGGAGTACGCAATGCGACCTCATGGATCGATTTCCGAATTACCGATTTGCTGCTTCCTCAGCACAGCATTACGTCTGGTTGAAGGAGTTTTACCCTGAAACCTTCGAGCGGGTTGCCAAGTATGTGTCCCAAGGTCGATTCGCCCCAGTCGGCGGAGCCTGGCTCGAACATGACTGTATGATACCGTCCGGGGAGTCTTTCGCCCGTCAGTACCTGTACGGTCAACAATACTTTCAAGATACATTTGGAGCTCGTTCTCGGGAAGCCTGGCTCCCAGATACCTTTGGGTATGCTAGCCAGCTCCCCCAAATTTTGCGTCTTTGCGGCATTGATTACTTCTTCACCCAGAAGGTGAGTCTTGGTTATTTACGATCACTGACGATAGCTTTCATGGAACAACATCAACACATTTCCCCACTCGACATTCAACTGGTGCGGTATAGACGGCTCCCAGGTACTCGCGCACATGACACCGACCGACACCTACAATGCTCAATGTGACTATTCCGAGCTCATGAAAGGAGCTCGTGGACATAAGAACATGGCTGTGACGGACAAAAGTCTGTTGCTGTACGGTAATGGTGACGGTGGTGGTGGTCCAACCCCACGTATGCTGGAAAAGGTAGGTGAAATCAGTCTAGTCCGAGTAACACAAACTTACGTCGGCAGCTGCAGCGACTCTGCGCCGTGGCCCAGGTCAGCCCTGAAGTCCCGGCTGTGAAGGTGGGGCTACCGGTCGATTTCTTCGATGCCATCCGAGAAGAAACCCTTGGTGGTCGAACGCTGCCGACTTGGAGGGGCGAGCTCTACTTCGAGCTTCACCGAGGAGTGAGTCAAGAAGACCGACATCGGATCAGAGTTGACTGTCAGACTTATACCTCCCAAGCACGAATCAAAGAGGGCAATCGCACGATGGAGAGATTGCTCCGGGAGCTGGAGTATTTCGCTACCATTGCCTCGATCACATCGCCGGATTACAAGTATCCCAAGTGAGTCCCCAAATATGATAAATGACCATGGGCTCATAGTCATAGAACTGAACTCGATGCAATCTGGAAGGATGTCATGCTCAACCAGTTCCACGATGTCATTCCCGGGACAAGCATTCGCCTAGCAAATGAGGACGCTTGGGCTATATACGACACCAGATCACAACAGGCTGAAAGGCTGATTGGCGAGGCCCTCGATGTGCTCGTCCGGCCATGCAAGACCTCGGCCAGCGACTCTCAGGAGCCAATTACCGTCATCGACGCACTTCGCTTGGTACGCAGTGAGGTGATTCAACTGCCAGACGTGTCCCGCCCCGACAAGATGACAAACACCACTCCCAAGACGTATCACCTGATCGACACTGACGAATCTGGCGTTGGGACCGTTGTCGAGTCTAGCTCTCAAAGGACTTCGCCTACCGCGACTTCGGATGGCGAGTCCGCCGTACTCGAAAATGCTCATTTCCGTTTGGAGTTCAAAGGAGGCCGTTTGACAAGTCTGTTCGATATCCCACTACAGCGGGAGCTGGTTCTTCCCGGCCCCGGAGCCGATGATGCCGGCTTGATGCTGTACGACGACTACCCGCTAGCTTACGATGCGTGGGATGCGGAGATCTATCATCTAGATCAATGTCGACAGCTCAAATTCACCAGCGTAGAGGTCACCGCAAGTCACGCTTTGCGAGCTTCGATCGCTGCCACTGCAGTGTTTGGAAAAAGTAGAGTCACACTGACCGTAAGCATCATTGTCTCGAAACTCCTCATCATGGTATATCTACTAATGTGCTATAGTTCTCGTTGGACGCCGTACTTCCGGGGACGACCGAACGATGTCCGATACGTGTGGATGTAGACGCCGATTGGCGAGAGAGTCATCGCTTCCTGAAATGTAAGGCGAAATCACTCATGCCTTTGCTAAAACTTAGTCGCACTGCCCATCGACATACACTTCCCGTCTGCTACTTATGGTACCCAATTTGGTCTCATCGAGCGGCCGACGCATCGCAACACCCGTCTAGAGCAGGCGAAATTCGAGGTATGCGCCCATATGCTTGCCGACCTGAGCGAGGTTGGTTATGGTGTCGCCCTGGCCTCAGACTATAAATATGGCTATGCGGTAGAGAATAACACCATGCGGTGAGTACAGCATAGCTTTCAACGAGACGTCGCTCACTTTCGCCCAGGATTTCTCTTCTTCGTTCGGCGAAAGCTCCCGATGCGGATATGGATATGGGCGTCCACCAATTCTCATTCGCTATCATCCCTCATCTCGGTCGAATGCAGGAGAGCGGAGTGGTACTTCAAGCCTTGAAATTCACCAACCCCGTCAGAGGTGAGCAAGAAGTTTGGAAGTCATGCTGATCCTAAGTTCTGCGAGGCAGGAGTCCGGATACGGCGCTTCGTACCGTACGATGGGCCGTGCTTGATGCACCTAGCATAAGGATTGAGACTGTTAAGCGCGGAGAGTCAGACGCTAGCAGCGGTCGTCAAACAATCATTCTTCGCGTCTTGGAGACACTGGGCTCTCGTGTCCACGGACTTTTGGAACTGTAAGATCATCCATCGTCAGTCATGCCTCACAGCTTACACTGTCAAGGTCCAATATGAATATTGCTTCGCTGCAATGGACCAATCTGCTGGAAGAGCCTTTGCCTCGAGAGGAGTCCAAGGTGACCTGCACTTCGGCCGATGGAATGACTCGAGTCAAGCTGGACATGCGGTGCTTCGAGATCAGGACACTGCAGATCACTCTGGGAGTTTAGGGAAACTGAGGGGTCCTGACATCCGTCAAATTATCAAATCGCCAGTTTACTCGCGGTGCTCTGCTGTGTTGTCTATGATGCATACACTTCTTTCGGCAGGTTTCTTGGCAATTTGCTAGTACAATTAGTATCTGTTGCGTCTCGCGGCGTTGACCTTTACTATAGAGTCGTTTTGTAAAAACCACTCGTACCTACGATTTCATCATAGCGGATCGTGCCGAACGCACTGATCTATTACATGTGTACATACGCGTTACAAGGGACGACGAATAATTGGACCGCGTACTACTATGCCTGAGCGGATGGCTGGCCAAATGCCACATCCGTAGCTAGTGCGTGGGCGACGTTGCCCTCACCCTCCGGCGCTCGATGCTCCCCGACCTTCTGATGATCGGTCAGATGGACGACTTGTTCAATGAAGGCCTTCAAGTCGTCCAATCTTACCCCTTTCTCGGTGATGCCATCCTCATTGCCGTAGAAGGAAACAGCGTAGTCGAGACTGTAGTGTAAGCTCAAGTCAAAGGACGAGTTCATCGATTACAGCTTGGTCGAGTCATCATACGACATACCCATCTGCGATGGTTGAGATCGGTCTCAGCGAATTGATCGAAGGCCTTGAGCTTGAGGATGAAAGGGGTTTCTTCCGCCTTGTTCATATCCTGCACTGGACAGAATTAGGACAATTCAGCAATCTCGTAAAGTGACTCACAAGAAGCTTTCTCTCAGGTCGCCCAATCCGACATCGAAGCACCAAAGCCGCTCAATATTGACAAGGTTCGTTGAGCCAGTTCCCCACCACTGAGAGATTTATCATCCCTCTTACCCCAACCAGCCTTTTTAGCTCCTACAAGAACAGTAAAAGGCCACCTGTACACTGAGTGTGTGGGATTTCACGATTTCCAGAGGACCTACCAGGGGGAGTTATCAGAATGCCCAAACTTCATCTTCCCTCCGCCTGAATCCGCGTCTTTCTCTCCTTTCGCTTCTGGATCGACTGAATGCTGCCATTCTTTGAACAAGACTTCGTACTTTTCAGGCTTGTCATCTTTATTCTCATCACCCATATGATACGGCTTGACAATGACATCTTTGCCATTCATTCCCTCTGAAGGATCATCTTTGTCAAACCAGAGATTTATCAACGCTGGCTTCAACTTACAGAGAGCAATGAGCCCTTGAGCAAAAATCGAGTTTTCTTCAGCTATATTGTTAGTCTACACAAGAGTAGCAAATCTAGACCCTGGAAACTCACATCGTAGGAAACGAATATCTTTACTCGTGTTACAGCTCGTTTCCGGGGGTTCGGGATGTGTCGGCTCGTAACAACTCGTGAAGGTAACGACAATATCATCCAGCAAAGGACCACCCTTGGCAATAATCACGTCCTCTGATGATCTAGCTTGGATTCTGGTCGGGGTCGCATTGGACCCTAGAGATGTCAGGCAATAATCAGTGTGGCATGCAAGAGTAGGAGCTCACCAGAGAGGAATAGCGGTACAGCTGCAAAAGCCAACATGTAGGTACTGGGACGAAAAGACAACATTGAAGAATCACCTGCGTTGTTTATGTTATTACGTATATACTAGTAGCAAAAAGCAATAAGCTTGGAAATAGAAGAGGCATATCTGGACGCAGCCGTCGTTTATATATCTGTCCATAGGGCAGCTTCCCTTTTGGTCAAGCCGCAAAGGATTTTGAAGAGGCACCGGATCAGAAGTGATTAGGGGGTCGGGTCACAAAAGATCTCGACAATGAAACTCGAGATTAGCATAGCAGTTGTTTCAAGACAGACAGAACTCAGAGGGGAAACAAGGGAGGCTGCAAGCAATCCGGTCATGACGGCGAATCATGGCGATCATCAGAGGGGTATGCTCAAAGGGTGGCATGGACCAAGCGCATAACATCACTACCTCAGCGAGTGGACGAGAGAGACTCAAAGGAAGAGATTCGCTGTTCCGTGGTTTCATGTCGATCAAAATGAATCATATCAATCGTCCTCAAAGGGGCAGTGTCAAGAAGTCATGCAGACCGCGATTATTTTGCCTTGAGGGGGCCCGATTGTACAGAAGGTGAGCCACAGACCATTCAGATTGTACGATATTTCTGGATCGAGAGAATCAGAGCAAGTGATACAGCACCCCTTCAAGGAGACAGGAACGTGGTGTGCTTGTCACTGCTGTCAGGCTGTAATCCCACACACACACCTCATCGAAGAGCTTCTATCCTCGAATGGCCCTATACATCTCCCTGCCTCTGAGCAGTGTGGCCTCCTTGGGCTGTCAGGCTGGTACAACCCGTTAGCCAATGGACATGACCCATATGCGAAGGGAATTTACTTTAATGTCAACATCACAATAAAACTCTCTCAGTGATAGTACAAATTGTACATGAATGGTCATACAGATGTACAGTACATTGAGATAATACGCGTACACTACAGCCACCTCCTAGCCACTCTGGCAACCAGGTGCCAGTCAAGCTTTGAGTCCTGTGGGAGCTGCAGGCGCCACAGTCGCTGATTCTTGCATTGGGGGGGCTCTCTCGCCATCAAACGTTTGTGCTGAAAATGTGAGCCAGACGATGTTACGGATGGTCAATTTGTTCAAATCGAAGTCTTTTACAGTGATACCCCCGTCGTCATCATAGTAAGAAGTAGCGTAATCAATCCTGACTCATGAGCAAAAACCTCATTCAAGGGGGAAATACCACTCACAGTCCGGTCGCATTGCTATACGCCATAACAGTGATCCATCGCTCCCACCGAAAGTTCACCAGTTCGGGATTTGCCGTCAAATTAGATTTCTCAATCTCGAGAATGAAAGGTTGCTGGGAGGCTTTCTCAAGCGTCTTCCCTTCACAAAATAAGCCCCAAACTCTGCTAGAATTGAAAGACAAGATGGGCACCGTCATGGCCCCATATCTCCCATCGGGTGACCGAGGCATCGTACCCACTGAGCAAGGTCAAGGCCTGCTCAGCCAGCAGACCTGAAACTGTTCCGTCCCCCACGTCGAGTTGACCCCATCCGGCTGCTCTGGCGCCCTTCAGCATGGCATAAGGCCACCTGTTAAATCAACAAATGGCTCCGAGCAGATGAGTCGACTCACCAAGCCGAAACCTTGGTGTAACCAAAGGATAGGTCACCCGCGCGTTGTAGCGCTTCGTCTCCGCTGACGGCGACTTCGGGAAGTTCCTTCCCTATTTCAGGCTCGTCCCCCTTGTAGTTTGGTGTCTGTAGATTTGATACCGTACTCGCCAATAGTCTCATCGAACCAAAGTGCGATGGTGTTCGGGTTTAGCGTACGGAGAGCATTGAGGCATTGTGCGAAGATTGTGGCTTTCTGAGCTACCATCTCTGCAGTTGCTTCGAGGCAGTCCGCCAGCCAACATTGCAGAGTGGCTCACTTCGTGAGAATTTTCTGTCTTTGATGGCAGTATCATCAGGTGAGGGGCCGCCCTTAGCAAAGAGGGGTCCTTGTATGCTCTCGCCTGGAGGCTAGTGGGAGTCGCGTTGCCCACCATAAGCATAGGTCGAGTCGACGTGACAGCTAGATGGGCTTCACAAAGTACAACGCTTGTAATGGCCGTAAGACCGAGCAGGAAGGTACTGGAATTCTAGGACAGCATTGTATGGAATTGTAATGTTTGTTGATATATAATCTCTGAGTTCGGTAATTCAACTTGTGAAGTGATCAAAAAAAGAGACAAGAGGTACTTCTGCAACGTTCATATATCGGTTGCTCGCAGATGCAATTACCAATTGGCAACCACTTCATAAACCAAAGGAGAACAGGAGTTGATCTACATTGCGCGAATTGGTACAAATCACGGCAAAGAAATCACAAAGAAGTCACACTTGAAACGTTCGACTCACCCTCAGCGTCTCGTCACAATCAGCTGGAACAGAAACGAAAGAACAGGGCGAGGCGCTTGGAAAAGGGATCACGGAGAGGTTTGATCGCCGGGATTGTTGTCACATCAAGGGTAAAATTGCTGATCACCTCCACGCTCGCTTCAGACCGAGTTCAGGTCGAAAGGAAGGATCAAGGGACGGCGTTTCAGATTTTGTCGGTCCACCTCGAGCTGGCTTGCTTGGGTATTAATGTAAAAGGGCGATAAGTCGGATTCGTTTGATAGCTGTGTTGATCATGTCTATTTGAGAGGGGTCACGGGCAATTGGTGACATCTGTCGATCGTTGCAGATCAATGGAGATCATCAAACGATGACTGATGAGGAGAGCCAATGCCGATCGACCTCTATTGAATTTCGTATTTCAGACTCCGAATGGCTTTTGAGATGCCTTGCGACGTTCTCGGGACCAAGATACGATGTAGTCATGTGCCATAATGGCACCCGTGCTCATCAGAGAAAGAGGCATGTACTATCCTCTGCTGGGTGTAAGTTCTGTCGCTTGGCGGCACGACACTCTCGGCCGGCCACGCCTAATCTCTGAACTGGATTTATGGTCTGTATAGATGCGCACACTGGAAAGATGTATGAATGCCTCGGCTACGTGATCGCTGTATCTTGCATTTGGAAGCTAGCTGTATCGCTGTAACTTGTGCCTTGTTTGAATATTGATGCATTATCGTGGACATGACGAAGCCCCGGGAGCGAACGAGGAAGTAAAAGAGCGCCCGGCAAGTTGTAAGCGTGGCCGGTCCAGAACTCGGGCATTTACCACCCGGACGACTGGACATCTTCCATATACATGAATAGCATTGCACACGTATCACAACGTAAATCCAATGTCATCGACAATCCCTGAGACTATGCGAGCCGCCAGAGTGGTGACTCCAGGCGATAAGTGGGTGGCATGATGTAACTTGCCTGGATCGCACTGACACTTAGACTCGAATACGTTGTCCAAACCGTCCCAATCCCCACAATCCGACCAACGGAACTCTTGCTCAAAGTCAAAGCTGCTGGATTCTGCCATACCGATACTGCTGTCCCCCGTATGGTCTTTGGACAGGCTCTACCCTTTACTGGAAGTCACGAACCCGCTGGTGAGGTTGTCGCACTAGGCGCCGAAGCGACGCGACATGGCAACTTTCAGATTGGAAGCCGCGTTGCAGCTGTCAACACCGCACGCTGGTGTGGGGAATGCCCAGAATGCAAGTATCATGATCCAAGGTATTGCGCAAAACAACACATGATAGGGCTCGTTGGGACGGACGGTGCGTTTGCGGACTACTGTATAGTGGCTGCTAGCAGAGCGGCTTTGCTACCGGAGAGCATGTCATACGAGCAGGTACATCCACCCACTCCGTGTGCTGTGGACCTCGCTGACCATTCAGGCCGCTCCTATGAGTTGCGCAGGGGTCACCGCGTACTCCGCCATCAAGCGTGCGAATCTGCAACCTGGAGACGTAATTTCGATTAACAGTTGATCCTTGAGCCGCTAATGATCAGGTGATTGGGTTCTCGGGCATCGGCGCTCTTGGGATCTTGGCGGTCCAGATGGCAAAGGCTATGGTACGTCAGGTCTCGAGATTGATCATATACCGTCACCGACCACCAGGGACTCATGGTCGTCGGTATTGATATACGAGAAGGACCTCTTACTTTAGCAAGCTCGCTTAAACTCAAACCGGACCTGCTACTGAATGCGAGCGAAGTCACTTCGGAAGTGGGGGCCAGGATGGTCGAACAGCTTCGCCCGGACGGCTGGGATCGTGGAGCTGGCTGTGACGGTGAGTCACAACAATGTGTTTGGCTCGACCTAGCTGACAACAGCCATTGTCAACCTGAACCAGAGTGAAGCAGGACTGAAGTACGCAACAAGTATGGTCCGTAATCACGGCACACTTGTCATGACTGCCGGTCCTCCGATAGCCTCATTCTCGATGTTGGACTTCATTTTCAAGCAGCTTAATGTGTTCGGAACGCAAAACGGATCGGGGCAGGATCTACGCGAGACCATCGAGCTGTGCACCCGTCATTCAATTCAGAGCTCTCTCAAGCTGTACAAGCTCGACGAAGACAGTCTGCGCGATATGGTAGCTGGAACACATGAGGCTGGATGGTGTGGTAAAGCTGTTGTGGTCATCTAGTCCAGCATCATTCTCCGACGCAATGTAAATGTCCTATACGGTGTCCCAGTTCACTTGCCATGGGGAATTACATGTATGTAATTATGCCGACACATCAAGAGATTTGGATGAGTCAGGTGTTCACGTGAAAGGGTGGTGGTATATCAAATATGTTTGATCGGCATCTCGGTCAAGTCTGGTAAATAGGAGTCAAGGGGTAGATTTGCGATAGAAGTACATCGTTGCGACTCATTGTAGATCATGAACCACAATTGACGAATCGTAATTGGGACTTGTTCGGGACCGACCTCTAAGGGACGTGTCTCTCAGGACCCACGGCATGTATCTGGGTCGCCTCCCTCAGCGTTGATAATCTAGGTCAATATGGGTGACGACGAGTCGAACATCTTGAGCGGGATTCTCGTGATGGGCGAAAGCGAGAAACATGTACATCCAAATTGGCTACCTTCAATTACCCAACATCTTCTTCCCCGGCTTAGTAAACATATACAAACTCGTTGTTCTTGACGTCCGTCACATCGTTGAGTCCTATCATGTCAGCGTAGATCCCTACATGTAAAAGGGGGTGACATACCGGCAGTACCAACACTAGCACCAGCTTCATCCTTTCCATAAGCCTGATACTTTGATTCCATGGATGTATCGTGAATATGAGCTGGCTTTCCTGCGGCCACCCTCTGCCTTTGTCGTTGTTTATTGAATAGCCAGAGAATGACAACTTGGATTCCAATGAGACCGACGAGCGCAATAAAGATACCGAGAACAGCTCGAACTCCTGGAGAGTAGTGGGATTCTTTGTCTTCTGCCTTGAAGAGGAGAGGACCGATGATATTTCCTGCTGCACTTGCGGCGTTGAAGAAAGCCACTATGATGTTAGTGGGTTCATATGAGAGGTGGGTTGGACATACTAATGACTGATTTCTTGGTTTGACCGGCTGTGTTGGCGACGATCCAAGAGACGATCAATGGGTTACCACCGAATAGGAAGGCCATGAGGTAGTACCCACCAAGGGCGACTGATGCAGTAAAGTTATCGCTGATACTTTCGACGTAGATCATAGCACATCCGGCGACCACCAATACCATGAGACCGGCGAGGATAGCCGACTTGATACGTAGTTTGGCGGCACAGTAACATCCGAAGAGAATGGCGATAGTCTGTAAGGCTCCGAAAGGCATACTGAGCAGGGTGGTACTGCCTATCAGCTATGTCTCTTGATCTCAAGGTAGGGAGAGCTTACACGAATTTGTCGTATCCAAATCCTTTGATAAGAGTAGGTCCAAAAACGTTTGTAACCGCGGCACCGATATTGGGAAGCATGACGATACCCAACCAAATGTACGATTTAGGGTCCACAAACACTTCGATGACCTGATCCCACTTCCATTCCCTAGTTCCAGTACCAGTTTGGTTGGCCCTCAGTCGCTCGTATGCCATCTTCTTTTCAGTCTCGGTCAAGAATCGACAGGTCTCGATATCGCTGTCGAGGAAGAACCAAACGAGTGGTGCGGATGCGATGGTGATGATTCCCGCAACAAGGTAAAGGGCTTGCCATGCCTTGAAGTTGTCGGAATTGATGTGGCCCTGATTGTCAGAGACTTCCAGAGGGGACGAGGGAGACTCACAAGACCAAATGCGAGAATACTGGCAACGATGGTAGCGATACCGTTGGTACCGTACCAAGCTGCGACTCTGAGGGGCTGCTCGGATCGTCGATACCACTGGGCAGTGATGATGGAGAATAGAGGTAAACATCTGCGGCATTAGCATTCGCGCCATAGAAGTGGTTGAGACTTACCCAGCTTCGAATAGACCTAGGAAGAACCTGGTGACATAGATCCCACGGTAATCCTTTGAAGCGGCCATACAAGCCTCACTGACTCCCCAAGCGAATACCAAGAAAGTCATCAACGGCCTCGAGGGGATTCTGACAATGAGATAAGATGAGAACGGCTGCCAGGCGAGTTGAGCGATAGCATGGATGGACCCTGCGAAACTAGACGATCAGCAAAGACTTGATGTGAAAATTGGACTTACCTATAATGAGTTCCAGTCAATTTCAGATCCGTCGAAAGACCAAATACGTTCCCGAGACCGAATACGACTTTGTCGAAAATCTGAAGGAAGTAGATCCAACATAATATGGCCAAGATTCGTTTGTCGGTCTTGCGTCTGATACGCCTGTCCTATAACATCAGCGCTGCCTTGTTTATATTCCCACTAAATGAGACTTACGTCTTCCTCGGATAACTCGATCCTCTCTTCCTCCATCTCCCCCTTTCCTGTAGGTGCCCGCTCGAGATCCTCATGCTCCGTCTCGTGTTTCTTGTCCATTTCGATTTCGTTCTGCATCTTGGACTTGATTGTCGATTTAATGGAAGAAGGGTGGATGAGAAAGAAGACTCCAAGGGCGCCCCATCGGGGCTAGATATATGAAAAACTCCAAGGGGCTCTAGCCCTAGACGCGTCAGTACCCGAACTTAGTCCAAGATCCCGTCTGTTACCGCAAACGAACGTCTATCTTCGGACAGATGGACCGGTGACCCCGGTCTAGACATTCGGAATAGGGATTTAACGGATCGACCCCGTGAGAATGAGCAAGGGGAAAAGAGAGAAGCGGGGATACATCGAGAGTCCACAGGCACGTTCCTTGGCAGTTGAATTTAGAACTTGTAACTCCGCCACCTCGGCTCTTGGCCACTGGCCAAAAGCTGTAATTCACGGTTAAACGAGGGATTGTATAAAGTTGCCTTTCATTGCCGTAAAGGACTGGGTGAGGTTGAGTTTGATACCGGTGAACTGGACCGGAAGCTCTGAGATGATGTATGCTAAGAAGGCGTTTTCTGGAAAAACAACGTTCAGACCGCTTATAGCCGACTAACTTGCTTCCGGATCGACCGGGACGATCTCTTCCAGAGGCTCGCCTTGTCCTGGTATCACATCACTCTGAAACGAGGACCGGTCCGTATTTCGCAAGGTAGGTGGACGGCAAAGTGCTGAGCCCATCTAAACCGTCAACCGTTGACCGTTGACCGTGAATAACCGTCATCATTAATTGCGGTTGTAGCACCATCGGACCGTTCGAAGGCTTGGCTCAACATCGCCAAGGTCCACGATCAAGACTTGTCACTCGGATGGCCATGCAATGCATCAAGACTTGCTAAACATACTCAAGAACTGATTTGTTAATCTATAATCTATAGTTCATCATGTGATGAAACGGTGCTACCAAAAATATTCAGTAGTTCTGGATATCAGCTACTTCTTTATTTTCCACCCGGAGCTAGCGAGTAGGTGATAGGTAAGGGTGAGGACAGTTAAAAGAGCATGATCTAGGAGGGGAGTGAAAGGAAAGGTCTTTAAGACCAAAACTCACTTTCTCTCGTCTCACTCGTTATTGCCGTTGGCATCACTACACTGTACTCGATATACATGTCTCCTTGAGGGACATCATGGAATGATGGCATCTATCTATCAGCGGCTTCCAATTTCTGTCTTGATGAACTCACGCCTTCTCCCTCTATCACTTCCACCTCGTTTGGCTGTGTCGTTCCCTTTCTGGAGAGGGGTATCGTCCGTCCGTCAAGATGTGTCATTGTCCTTTCGAAACCGAGTAGTGCCTGTTGTCAGCGATGTTTCATTGCACAATCTCTTTCATCCATCTACTCCGGCATACCATCTACCCTCCGCTCAATCTCGACCGGTCTCCTCAGCTCAACATTCCTCGCAGTCCCCGTTCGCCCCTCTCGATTGCAAGAGAAAGTATAATAGACTCACCTCAGCGACACTCAACACAACCCTCCCCACAATCCCATTCTCTTTCCTCCCCCACCCCCCTTCCCCATCCTTCTTCTGACTCCGAACTCTTACAACAACATCCCCAGCTTCCCACTCCGTACTCTCATCCGCTTCTCCACTGAATACTTCTTCGAACCCTTCTGGAGCTCCTGCTGGAATATGAACTGCGAGGGTATGTTGGGTATCTAGGACTTTGGTGCCTTTGCATCGAGGACATAGGCGGGTTATGCGTTTGCCTTTTCCTGCACATTGTTGGCATCTGTTGTCAGCGTCCGTAGGGCGAGAAGTAAAGCGAGTCATTAGGATGAGGAGGCGAAGCGAGTCCGGTAGGACGAAATGTGAAATATTAAGACGATGGAAGAGGAGTGGGGATGGTCTTGGATTCTGGTGAAACAAGAATAGTCGAGTGTAGGAGTATGTCTGAGAGGCGTATTTGGTGGAGGGGATCATTTGGTGGAGGAATCGCCCATTGGAAGGAGAGGAGAGCAAAAAAGTTGGACTCACGTCATCTGGACATTCGTAAACATCCCCGGAAACACCTGATGTCGTTGAACAGTAACTCCCTGTCCTTTACACGTATCACATCCTTTAATATCGGCGTCTGAATGGGCTCCTGATCCATGGCAGTGGGTACATATGACTTTTCGGGGGATTTGGAACTGATATTAGCGAGGTCTCGATTCGCCTCCGGAGGAGGTAAAGGAGAGTTGATTGTGAATGAGGTCTAGAAGGGGGAGTAGGCTTTAGGCATTGATGCTCATCAGGAGGAGAGTAACAGCAATAGGTGAGGGAAAGGGTTGGGCATCAGATGAGAATGTAAGAGAATCTGATGGAAAGCGAAAAGGGGTAGGAGTAGCAGTGTATCGTCGCCCAAACGAGGAGGACGAGGAGGAGAAGGAAGAAAGAAAGACCCACCTCAACAGTCCTGCCAGTATACATATCCCCCAAGCTAACTTCCAAATTCGTCAACATCCCAGGTCCTCTCTGTACTTGTTGCCCCCCGCCACCACCAAAGAACCTCGCGAAAGGATCATTCCCTCCTCCCTGTTTACGGGCTTCATGTTGTTTCAATCCTTCTTCACCATGTCGGTCGTATATCTTTCTTGTCTCTTATTAGCTCTATGCATCATATCTAGATATGATAAAGATACCTCTTGCTCTGATAAGACCTCGTAGGCTATCTGTCAGTTCTTGAAGCTCTGATTAAGGTGGATGGAGTTGGTACCTTTTGCTACTTCTATAAACTTTTCATGGGCTGCTTCGTCGGGATTCAAATCGGGATGATATCTCTTTGATAGTTTCTACTTATCAGCCAATGCTCAAAACAGAGTGGCAGCTACTTACACGGTATGCTTTCTTGATATCAGCCTCTGAAGCGTCCCTTCCAACTGCTCATTAGCTACCTCCACATCGACCCAAGTTATTCACAAACCTCCTAGAGTCTTATATAGTGATTCAGCTGCGAGGCATGTTGATGCTAGAGCTAGTGCTAATGCCCATAAGAATGCTGAGGGGAGCATCTGTATGTATATATGTATATATATATGTCTATGGTTATACTGAGGATAAAGCAAGATATCTTGATTCCCTAGACGTGGAGGTTATACACGTGATTATAATTACGTCAGCATATGATTCCCGGCTATCGGCCTTGTTGCCCGTAAGAGTAAGAGTGAGTCTGGTACGATATGAGGGTAGTACGCAGCAGTGTACTCAACAAGGGTCAATATGATCAACGTTGAAAGGTAAAGCATCAATAGAGATGGGAAAGACAAAGAGCACGAATCCACCTGGGACAGAGGTATTCAAGAGACATCAAGAAGAATTCCAACGGTATTTACACCTTACCGAATCTGTTCAGAGGGATTTACTAGCGGATGTAGAGGAGTTGAGGGCACAAGAGCGCTGGGATGAGGATGTTTATGAGGGTGTGAAAGACTGGACAGGTGATCTGGATTCGACATGGAGGTTACTGCGGGTGAGTGCCCTTCTGTACTCAAAGAAGAGGCGCTTATGAAAAGCGACACCGATACGATGAATCCAAGACCCACGCAGCACTACTAACAGGCCTAGCAAAACGAGTCACACTCTCCCTCCACCGCCCTATACCGTCCATCCCACCTTACTCGGATTCAGAACTATGTTATGTCCTCCCCTTACCGCGGTATACCGATATCATGGGTCGACCTATTATAGTCTTCTCATTGAGGGAAGTAAGGAGGGATGGAGACGGGAAAATGGACGATTTGAAGGAATGGAGCTGGTGGGCTTTGGAGATGATTAGGAGGGTATTGAGAGATTATTGGGCTGGAGATGTGTGGGGTGGGAAGAGAGGAAAAGGGGGAGAGGGGTGTGTGATTCTGGTTGATGCTGCGGGGGCTGGATATCGGAACCTGGTGAGTGATCTCTTGGATCTTTTAAGGACACGATTGCAGGAAGACAGGGTCATTACCACTCTGACGGGGAGGTCGAGGACCGAGAATCGAGATTGGGCTGACAGACAGGAAGTAGAAATGCTCCCAACCCTCCTCTCTGTAGGCCATAATCACTTCCCAGGAATATTCGACGCAGTCTACGTAGTAAACGCCGGATGGACCCATAGATCAATGTGGGGAATTATCAAGCGTGTCCTACCGAAGTCAGCCTTGGACAAGATTATCTTTCTAGACAAAACGGCGGAGGTGGAGAGAGGATTTGATTTGGACATGTTACCTAAAAGTACGTCCATTCCTTGGCTAAAAGGGGGGATGAGCTGATACTGGTGATAGATCTCGGTGGGAATGATGAAATGACTTTTGAAACACTTGGAAATCCCATTTGGAAGCGGTACTCGCAGGAACAACGCTCACCTATGAAAATTATTACACCTAGTACTTCCTCAACCTCAATAGCGGAGGTATATCATACCGCCCACAATACCCCTTTTTCAAGTCGTCGACAAAGTCTAGCAGCAGGCATGGGACTTCAAATGTCTCGTCCTCCACCTCCACCTCCACCACTTGCAATCGATACTGCTACTGATAACGATACCGCTCTCTCGCGCCAATCTTCACGGACTTCCTCTCCTGGAGGCGCATTGAAAAAGATTAAATCATTATCCGATTTCCACCTTTACCTCTCTCCATCCCGCCTAGCGCACTTGGACGTTTTATCCGATTCAGACTCTGATTCCGATATAGAAGACCTCCCTCCAAGAGTGTCGATAGGACGAAAACGATCAGATCTACCGAGACCTCAACTTGGGGCATTGGGGAAGGTTGCTGGAGAGGACGCTAGGACCTACTCGGGGAGATTACAGGCTCATCACGCTAAGGTGTTGGAAGGATATAAGGATTCTAGGATGGTCGAGGTCTTCCCTGGTCCACCACGACCAATCGGTGCGACCGGAGGACCGGAAGAGGCGGGACCTTCAAACTTCCACCTTGGGACGAATCGAATGGATCGATCGTCAACCCCATCTGCACCTACTACTCCCGGTCCACCTGTTCCTCATCCCCCTACACAAGAAGAGGATGTCCAGCCAATATCAGCATTCCAATCAGACTTGAACCCATATTATGGTTATCCAGCAGTATTAGCCGGAACGACCCTTCGACCCCGATACCACCGAAACAGGAAACGCGATCTAGTCAAAACTCTCCTATTCCTCTTTATCTTACGTATACAATCATGGCGGGACGGTTTCGAGCGATTCTTAGGTTTGAACAATTTAGGAACATGGCATCGAAATTTTGTCAAGCAGGATCCTGGGAGTGGGTTGATACGTTCATCAGAAGGTGGGGGGGAGAAGGTGGTCAAGAGGGTAGAGAAAGATTGGATTTGGATGGCTATTACCTTTATTCTATTGAGGGGGACATGGGCTAGGATATTAGGTGGACCACTTGACGCGATGGGATTAGGGGGAGTGAGGGGTATGCTTGGTTTAGTCTAGTCGTATGGCTTATAGGTTGTAGTATATGAGTAGGTTGTATGGTTGTACCGTATTACGTTATCTTGACTTGTACTTTTGCTTTCAACGCGACTTGGCATTCATCTCCTTTGTCTTTTTCATTCCAACATCTATACCTAGCTAGTACACAGGAAGGAAAATTACTTGACTGTTAGGCAAGTGGGAAGGCAGCGATATCCGGATAATGGGTGTGCTTAGACTTGGGATTTGTATTGGAGGTGTCTATTCTACATTCCTCCTATGGGCCATAGCTCAGGAACGATGTGAGTCTCATTCACTGTGACAAAGAGAAGCAACTCCCTGGATCAAGCGAAAGACACAAAAGATATACAAAGAGATCGTCCAGCTAGGAGTATCAGGAATGGAAGCAAGGGGTACCGGGAATGGGAGACTAGAGGAGAACCAGCCTGACGATAGTATCGAAACCCTTCCCATCAACCCACCCACACCCCACATCACTTACCGAATCGAAATTCCCATCAGCGCTATTCTTAAATTTCGCCCAAGCAATAGCTAGTTGTCTCTCAGCAATCGTCTATCTGGGTGTACAAAGTTGGCAAAATGGAAATCTAGGAAAGGAAGGATGGAAGGGTGTTTTAGGGATTAATCAATTATTGGGAGGAGATGGAAATGTGAAAGAGAAGACATTAAATGAAACGGCACATAGTGTACAAAATGGACATTCTGCTTCTACTACGATGAAGACGACCACGAAAATGGATACGACGACGAAGACGACTACGACGACACTAAGGGAGAAATTACCATTTCTGCTGTTGCAGGTATCGATATTCCAAACTTTGGCTGGACCTATTGGTTTCTCGGCATTGAGACATATCTCGTATCCTACCATGGTACTTGGCAAGGTGAGCTTTCCTCATCTCCTTCCTTCTCCTATCACTTTGTGCTGGACTGGCGTATGATTTGGGTTGGAGGTCAGGTCAGAGGAGAGGAACATGGAAGTCTAATGAAGGAAAGAAAGGACAGGATGGGCGAGATCAGACGTCAGGATCGAGTCAGATGATGGAGAAGTGGGGAATAAGCACTGGATTATCGGATTCAGAATTGGGAGAGAGTGAACATCAAGATATACTCTCGAGATATCGCATGCGGCTTTCCGGAGAAAGAGCTAATATCCAGTCATGTAAATTAATCCCAGTCCTACTCCTAAATGTCATTCTCTACCGCCGTCGATTCTCACCACATAAATACCTAGTAGTCTCCCTTGTGACGGTGGGGATATCGATGTTTATGTTTTTCGGACCTGCAAAGAAGAAGGGTGGGGAGGATAGTGCGTGGGGATTAGGACTCCTTATGATCAAGTACGTCTACTTTTTCCTTCCTCTTCCCACCCCTCCTATCTTACACTTCATAACTTGACCTCGTTCCCCTTGACATTCGCTCATTTCTCGTTACTCGTCCACTAATTGCTCGATGCTGATGGACAGCCTCCTAATTGACGGTCTTACCAACTCGACCCAAGACCAGATCTTTTCGAAATACCCTAAATTCACAGGCCAACAAATGATGTTTACAATGTCTTCATTCACCATCCTACTCTTATTACCAACTATGATCCTCCCTCTCCCTTCCCACCCCTTTGCCCTTTTACATCTCCCCTACACCTCGTCTGATCGTATTCTACCAACATTCGAATTCTCCCAACCCGCCATACTATCCGTTCTATCATTCATCACTTCCCACCCTACATCTCTACCCCCACTCGTAGCTTATGCTCTATTAGGTGGTCTGGGCCAGTTGTTCATTTTTGAAACAATCCAACATTTCGGTTCGTTGACGCTTGTTATGGTCACTGTAACGAGGAAATTATTTACGATGTTATTGAGTGTTATTGTCTTTAATCATACTTTGACGGTCGGTCAATGGGCTGGTGTTGGGGTTGTATTTGGGGGAATTGGGGTCGAGGCGGGTATGAAGAGACGGGAGATGATGAGGAGGACTAAGAAGGATTAGTATAGAGTTTAGACTTGCATTGCATTGATGTATTGATTGCATCACCCATATTCAATTTCCTATCGAGAAATAACTGTGTAATGAGATGCAATACGAGGACCCATGTCAAATCCAGTTGGAGGCGCAGAGGATCAGTCACTGAGATTCCAAAAATCGCGAGTCGGAACAACGGCGTTATCGAATAAGTAAATAGCCGGATCACCGAGGTATGACACACTTTGCCTACCTACAGTCAAGGTCGTTGTGACCCGTGTATACCATCTAGAGACTGCGGAGATGCATCGTGTTGATTGATCCTGCGCTCATGTAACCCGTCAGCATAGCAATCAGAAGCATTGGATGTATACAGACCCCGTTTATTGTCGACGTGAATAGAATATAATCTATTCTGAGAGAAATAAATAGTGACGTCGTCAAGGTACATACATAGACGGGTATATGTCCATACATCCCCATTGTTCTCTTCTCTACTTTCTACCATACATACAATACAGCAATGGCATTAGGTAGACACGTAGATCCAGAGAAGCTCATCGCTGAATCCCTCGACCATCCAGTGCATAAGCACATGGGGAAGAGGTATGTCCGCCGTCACTTTATAAGGACGTGAGCTGATGAATAGGGCCGACATGCACGATATCCCTTATGCATCCCGATATGAAGTTCAGATGGAATTACCTAAATACAAGATGCCTGAACATGGAGTAGAGTCCAAGGTAGTCTACCAACTCCTCCACGACGAGCTTGAGCTAGGTACGTAAATATGATGAAACGTGGGTGCTGATAGTAGATGGTAATCCTAATATGAACTTGGCTTCGTGAGTCCCCCCAATCCACTTTGTATTCGGAAGGCGAGGCTGATGGTAGCTTTGTCCATACTTGGGTACCGGATGAATGTAAGAAACTCATGGAGGAGAATATGAACAAGGTACTCCTCATTGCTGGAATAAGGGGACGGTGCTGATAGTAGAACTTGGTAGATCAGGATGAGTACCCAGCTGCTCAGCAGATACACGAGCGATGTGTCGTGAGTCTACTTTGTCCCTCCTGCTCCATACATCATCCTCCTGTCCTCGTACGCCATCGACAACGGCCGACACCTATCATTCCCTCATCTCCAGCACCTTCAACTACTACCCGTCGCCTCTCTTCCCTCCCTTATCCCACTGCTGCAGAAATGTAGGAGCCCGTATAACTCACCCAACCCCTCACATTCCTCCCGGAATGTCCACCGCTCGCATTCCTACCGGAATGCTCGGCGCTAACCCCAGTCAATGATCTCTCACCTTTGGCACGGCCCCAAAGACTCCAAACCTATGGGAACAGCCACAACCGGTTCCTCCGAAGCAATCATGCTAGGTGGTATGGCCCTCAAGAAGAAATGGCAAGCAAGGATGAAAGCTGCTGGAAAAGATATTCATAATCCTGGACCTAATATCGTCATGGGTGCCGAAGCACAGGTTGCGCTTGAGAAATTTGCTAGGTACTTTGAAGTGGAATGTAGGCTTGTTCCTGTGACTCCTGAGGTACGTTTCCCTCTAAATTTCATTGAGTATGGGCGGGACTGATGAATAGAGTGACTATGTAATGGATCCCAAGGAGGCTATGAAGTATGTTGATGAGAACACTATCGGTATTTTCGTGTGAGTCCCCTCCAGATTGTACCGATCCCGCTCATACCAGTATCCTCGGATCAACCTACACTGGAGTCTTCGAGTCCGTCAAGGGAATGTCGGACGAACTCGACAAGTACGAAGCCGAAACTGGTATCTCTGTACCCATCCACGTCGATGCCGCCTCTGGAGGATTCGTCGCTCCATTCGCATACCCACAGTATGAATGGGATTTCAAGATCCCTAGGGTACATAGTATCAATGCATCTGGTCACAAGTACGGAATGAGTGAGTCATTCTTCGAGATTATGAGTGATGGAGCTGATTACAGGTACCGTTGGTGTTGGATGGATTATCTGGCGAGGGGTCGATTACCTCCCCAAGGAACTTATCTTTGAGCTCCACTACCTCGGAGAAGTGAGTTCCATAATTAGCTGCAAGGTATAAGCTGATGAAAGACCGATTACTCGTTCAATCTCAATTTCTCTCGACCCGCCCACCCCATCCTTGGTCAGATGTTTAATTGTGAGTGCCCTTCCGCCTCTAGCCCGGCAAAAAGTCAAGTATCGAGCTAATACCAGTCCTCAACCTCGGTTTCGAGGGATATCGACGAATCATGCAAAACGACCTAACCAAGGCTCGACTCATTTCCCGAGCCCTAGAGAATTCAGGATACTACACTGTTCTCTCTAATATCCATAAACCGAAATCAGCAGGTGCGATGGATATCATAAACTCGGCTACAAAACTCGTTAAATCCGGTCACTCGCCTTTCAACGAGGAGGATGCCGAGTACTACATGGAAGGACTTCCTGTCGTCAGTTTTAGGTTTACGGATGATGTGAGGAAGAAGTATCCCGGTGTACAGCAGGCTTGGGTTCAGAAGCAGTTGAGGGGTATTGGATGGATTGTGCCCAAGTGAGTCCTTCGATCCTGGTCTTTCCACCTCATCATCTTTCCACCTTCACCTTTCGATCTTCGTTATTTCGCCTTCATCTCTCCACCAGCACGTTTCCGCCTTCTTCACTCCTCGACCCCTCTCTGTTTGAGCATTATCTATAGCCAATATCTGTCTTGCTCCGTCTCCGGTCCCTTCGTCACTTTTCGATGCTTTCCCCTTTCACCTCTGTTTTATCTCATATCTCTCTCTCTCTCTGTCTCCCTTTCCACGCATTCCACGCAGTCTTACATCATTCTCCACCCGCTTAGGGGCCAAGAACGTGACTGACAATAGCTACCCACTCCCTCCATCATGCGAAGATACCGAGATCCTACGAGTCGTTGTTCGAGAGTCCCTCTCTGGTGATCTCACCAGGAAGCTTCTCGCCGATATCATCCAGGTGTAAGGCCACTCTCAACTCTCCCTATCCCATATCACCAGATGGCAATGTGGACTTACAGGAACAAGGGCTGACAACCAGGACCGAAGACCTTCTCAACGACGATGGTCCTTCCCCATCTATGTCGATGGCGTCCAAAAGCCAAGCACCCAAGAAATCGGGCACTGACAAAACTGATAAGGGAGATGGTATGGACAAGGATCATATTGCCGACAACACCTCAACTTGGGCCAAGCCTTGTTAGGCGGCGGAGGATGAGGCGGGACTGTGGGGGACACGTCGATGGGATGTAGACATATATACAAGCAGAAGATGACTATTACGGGGCGATCAGTACTCGCTTACTTTGCAACTGACTATCTATACTGACCACTGAATACGTAGTACCTATTTGAGACTGGTAGCAAGTAAACAAGTTGAAACAGCCTCGATATGTCGACCGAAGTCGAGAAGTGGCATGTTCACTATCCACACATGACTGTTGAGGATTCAAACAGCGCTCAGGTCGGAAGGTAAATGGGTGGCGGGTACGTGGGCTCGCCCATGTCAGTCTCGGGGGTCAGCCACGAGGAAATTAAAGACTGTAAAATTAAAGACTGTATCGATGAGTCCGTTGGAGAACGTATCTCTGGGAAAGGAGGCTTTGACAAAACTTCATATATCTGTGCCAGTACAATAACTATCCTTCATATCAATTTCCAATCTTCTAATCAATCAACCTGTCTTTATTTACTTGCTCCTCTGATCTTCTCAAACCCGTCGAGAAGGATCGGTAGTCTCCGCAAGCTGTGCGACTTGCCTTGGCTCGGCGCCAGAGGCGAATATCGCATTTTCTTGCTGCACGATAGAGTCCAAATCCTCGGCTAATGCGTCAGCTTTCTACATGTGGGGAGACATCAAGATACTCACGATCGATATCGTATCCCTTGAACTTCCTGCAAGGCACCTTCTTTTGGAATAGGTATTCGATCTCGGCGGTAGTTCTGTTTCGAGTCTCGGGGAGGTAGAAGTAAAGGTAAATGAAGAAAGCGATATCGAATCCGAGGAAGAAGTAACCACTCTTGGCACCTGAGCGTCAATTTCTGCCGGGGATCAGAGATTGGCAGGAACTTACCCCAATTCCATCCATCGGCATTCAGCATTCGTGGTTTCAACTGATTCATGATGATACCCCCAGCAACATATCCTGCTCGACCAATGACCATACTCTGCCCTCGTACTCGTGATGAAGGCACCTCGGCAACAATGGTATCTACGGACCATTAGATATGTGCCATCATGTTAAAGCGGCAGACTCACAACAACATGGGCCGAGGGTCATCTTGGAGAATCAGCAGAGCACCTCCTGTTGAGAAAAGGCATACCTTGAAGGTGATTCTAATGATGACGAGCATGACTCCGATACCGATGGCAGTGTTGTCACTGGGAATGGATCCAACGATACCGATGAGGAGCATGAAGAAGCCCATCAAGCCGATACCGGCAAGGTACAAAGGTCGTCGACCGACTCGACCAATCACTGTATTTCAGCTCCCGGACGACTTTTGACGAGTTCTGAACTCACGGTACATTGCTGTTCCGGTGGCGAGTATGTTTACAGATTGAACTCCCATATTGAAATTCTACCGTGTCAGCACCGGTACGATGCGGGACACGAGCAGTAGATCCAAGACTCACGAATGCTTGGGTTTGAGCCATTCCCGCGTTCTGGAGGACTTGGAGTGGTCAATTTGGGTCAGATTAATGAAGTAGAGACTTACACAAGGTGGCATACGAGGTCAGAGTCTCTCCGTTGGTCTGCTGAATGAGCCAGCACATAAGACCGATGATCGTTCGTTTGGTGTTGACCCCTCGGAAACAGTCTCGGAAAGACGAGTTTGCGGCGTTGATCTTCTCCATTTCATTAGCCTGCTTCAAGAGTTCAATTTGAGCGTCAATCATCCGTTCAGTTCGGTATCCTGGTCGAGCAAGTTTTCTGACAACGTCTCTCGCCTCGGGGATTCGATCTTTTCGAACGAGGTAGAATGGACCTATTCTGGTCAGTCTCGCCCAATGTTCACTCTCGAATCACTCACTCTCTGGAGCCATCCATGCGATGATAAAGAGAGGGACAGGCCATATCCATTGAAGAGCGTAAGGGACTTTCCATGCGGCATCACCAGGGAGGTTCAAAGTGCCTCGGAGAATACCAGCTGCCAAGAAAGAGCCGATTCCCCAACACATCGAAACGAAAGTCGTCAAGAACTACGTGTCAGATTTGCAGAAAACTCGCCACTTACTCCTCTAAGGGCTGGAGGAACGACCTCTGATGCGTATGCGGTGGTAATGACTTGGAAAATCCCCCAAGGGATTCCGGCCAAGAGGTTCCCGACCAAAATCATCTCAATATTGACAGCGAAGAAGAGGACGAATATGCAGCTTGCCATTGCTACCATCCCGATCATGTACACAGTTCGATAGCCGTACTTCGTTTGAGCCCATCCGTTGATAAGGAGACCGATAATTTGTCCACCGGAGGCGGCGTTGTTGACTCCGGCCTGCCAATCGGCAGGAACCAAGAGTTTTCCGGTTCCTGGGTGTATTGATCCGAACTTGGTCAAGAAAGACTTCTGACCGAAGAAGTTATTGATCTGAAAGAGGATAAGTCATGTACATGTTTGCGTTATATGGAGAAGAGCTTACCAAACCGGTATCATATCCTTCCATGACTAGTGCCACACTGAGGAGCAAACCATACGTCGCACCGGGGTAGTAGAGCTTGAAGACCTTCCAAAGTCCCATCTTTGACTCTTCCTCTCTCTGAGCCAGAGCCTCGGCCAGTAGAGTACTATGCTGCGCATACTCTTCTTTGCCGCCTTCATAGTGGGTGATTTCTTCCTTGACGTCCAAGTCGTCCGCCATCTCGATTTGATGCTCGTCCTTGGTGTGTTTGCCGGACATAGTAGTGACGAGGCTATGGGGATGCTAATGGGGCACTTGATAGGCTCCTCTTATACACGGGCTGGACTAGTGTCCTTTGCGCCATTGAGCCCCGGACCGTTGGCGGACCGTGAATGCTTGGAGACCCGCTACGGCCCGTTTCAGCTCCCAAGGCAGAATTGCCAACATGTAACGATGTCAGGTCGGGTTTGTGGACCATTCTAACCCGGCCCGTCAATCCGCCCTAGTAGAATATGCAATATGGAGAGCGATGTGAACGAGGCGCTTCAACACATCGGCGAATAATCGAGAAGGCACGAGACTTGGCTACGCCAAGAACAAGCTCATCTGCGTTGTTGCCCCGCGTTTTACTAGCTTCCCGCGTGGAGCATTTTTGTCGTACCTGCTTGGCTAAACTTTACTTAAAAACACACCGGGCTAAGGATGATTCCCCCAAGGGGATGTAGAAGAACGGCCAGAACATACCCGGTGATTCGAGGGATAATGTATGTCCGTGATTTGCGGGCCGTACGTACCGCGGAGCCAAGCTATTGATATCGTCGGTCTATCACAAGACCGAATCTCTAGGGCCGGACGGACCGCTTGGGAATGCTGTCATGGGGGCTTCAACGGCCCCCGCTGATACGGTGCTTGGTTGGAGAGGATCAAGTGAGTCCTATGAACCTGGCGAGAGTGGTCTACACCACCCACCAATGGATGCTCCCGGGGCCGGCTCACACGTCAAGACCCAATGCAGGGGATTGAACGAGGCAATGCAAGAGAGGATATCTTCCGAGTATTGTACCCAGTACCAGTCATGCATATGGAGTCAAGGATATCTATCTGGATGTTATGGAGGCTGACTATAACTATTCTACCCCACACTTTTCTGTGTAGGACTGTGCATTCATATCGGTCCTTTTGCCATAGCACCCTGTTTGTAAGCCGATAGCTCCACATTCTAGTAGAGAACTTACCCCATCAACCACTAGCGTCTCTCCAGTTATGTATGCACTAGCATCGCTCGCGAGGAAGACCGCAGGTCCCATGAAATCCTCCGGCGCTCCCCATCGACCACCAGGAATCCCGTTGAGACGGTTTTCCGTGAAAGCAGGATCTTGACGAGCCGCGGTGTTGCTGATGGATCAGTATTTTCGTCTGGGAAGGGCTCACATGTCGGTAGCGATGCTTCCCGGTGCGATTGCGTTGACTCGAATGTTGTGACCACTCCACTCGTTCGATAACGCTTTGGTGACCGTAGCTACAGCTCCTTTTGCAGCAGAATACGAGACGACTCTGGAACCACCAATATAAGAGTTGAGCGATGCAATATTGATGATGTTTCCGCTCTTTCTAGGGATGAAATGTCTTCCGGCCGCTTGACAAATTACAAAGAGCGAGTTCAAGTTCACATTCAGGACCTAAAGTCAGGAAAGAGCTCAATTATATGACTGAGGTCACTCACATAATCCCACTCCTCAAGCTTGACATCTACACTGTCGGCTCGTTGGAGCATGCCGCCATTATTGACGAGAATATCGAGATGGTCGACGATGGCTAATGCCCGATCAACCACTTTTGACGCGTCCTCTCGATTCCCTAGATCACAAGTGACAATATCGCACGTACCACCACCAGCGACGATCTCGTCTCGAGTCTTGGTGTTATTGACGTCTCGTTGAGCGAGAATGATTCGCGCTCCTGCCTGGGCGAATGCGAGAGCGATCGATGCACCGATACCTGCTGGTCAGCGACCTTCTTGCTGCTTTGGGCTCACCTCGAGATCCTCCTGTAATAAGGGCAATCTTTCCCTTCAGCGAGAAGAGCTTCGATATGTCGACGCTGGGAGTATCAGAGAGCGGCATGCTTGATGAGGATGTGAATGCAAACGGATTACACGAGTACACCATTGCACTATCCGGCTCGGGTGTTTATTCTGCCGGGCCGCTGAAGCCGGGTGGGGCATGGGTCAAATACTTGGCATTTCTCGACGTATTCCTTCTTGTTGCTATATCTTACCAATTCTTACAGGTAGCTCTACACTTTTCTTTATATACCCACATCCATCATGCTCAACGGCTCCAAATCTGTCCTTGTGATCAACGGTCCCAACCTAAACCTCCTAGGTATCAGAGAACCCCACAGTAGGTCAACACCTGTATGACTACCCTGACGTCTTCTAGTCTACGGCCCAGAGACCCTCGAGGACGTCGAGAAAGCGGGAAAGGCGCAAGCTGAAAAGGCCGGAGCTAAGATCGACTTCTTTCAATCGTATGTCATTGTGCTAGTGACAGAATCCTGACTTCAGCAATTGGGAGGGAGCTGTTGTGGATCGTATTCAGCTAGCCAGGACTGACGGGACCGACGGCATCGTGTTGAATCCAGGTGGTTGGACTCATTACAGCGTCGCTATAAGAGATGCGCTCTTGGGTGTATCGGTGCCATACATCGAGGTACGTTAACATATACATCGTTGCATGAGGCTGACGGCCAGCTACACGTCGCCAACATCCACGCTCGAGAAGAGTGGAGGCATCATTCGTACTTCCAGGATAAGGCCACCAGCATCATTGTTCGTCCCATTTACATATGATAGGAACAGGTGTACTGATATCGAAGATGGGTTGCGGGGTGAAAGGATACGAATACGCTATTGACATGATCCTCAACCACGAGAAGAAGTTCCCATCTAAACCAGACGTCACTAAATGAGGTTTCATCGAAGGGTGACCGAGCCGTCGCAAGTCATGTTCAGTAATTTAGTGATCAAGATCTGAATGATGCATGTGAATCGCCGTACACCTCCAATAGACTACGCTTCTAGACTGGGAATATCTAACCACCGACGTTCCGCCCAACTCTTCAGAGCCACTTCACTAATCTGGACTCCCTTCGCTCCTTCTAGCAAATCATACTTGAATGGCTCATTCTTCACTACATGCCTCAAAAACATCTCCCACTGGACCTTGAAAGCATTGTCGCATTCGATGACGTCAGGTACTCTAGTCCAAGCCGCAAAGTGATCGATGGTCGAAGGAACATCTGGGTTCCAAGTGGGTCGGGGAGTCGCAGACTCATGTTGTACAACACAATCACGTAGAGTTGCGACCGCTGATCCTTGTGCACCATCAACTTGAATAGTCAAGAGATCATCTCGTCGAGGTCGAGTCACCCAAGAAGAGTTGAAATGAACGATGACGCCATTGTCGAGCTCGAAAGTCGCGTAACATGCGTCGTCGGCGGTACATTTGTAGACTTTGCCGGACTCGTCCTTTCGTTCCGGAATGTGTGTTGCCCCAATACACGTCAAGGACTTGATGTTTCCAAAGAGGTTGTTGATGACATATCGCCAGTGACAAACCATGTCGCTAATGATACCACCGTCGTCTTCCTTTCGGTAGTTCCAGCTAGGTCGTTGTGGTGATACCGGCCCCATCCCCGTAAACACCCAGTAACCAAAGTCCCCCTTGACCGACAAAACTTCTCCAAAGAAACCACTATCCAACAGGCTCTTCAGTTTGACGAGTCCAGGTAGCCAAAGCTTGTCCTGCACCACACCATGCTTGAGACCGGATGCTTTCGCAACTTGATACAGATCGTATGCTTCCTCGGTTGTGGTCGCAGTCGGTTTCTCACAGTATACATGCTTTCCGGCCTTGAGCGCTTGCTTGACCGCCTGCACTCGTCGGCCAGTAGTCTGAGCATCGAAATAGATGGTCGCTTCCGGATCAGCTAGAGACTGCTCCAAATCGGTACTGATTGACGAAGCATCGAGACCATTGGCTTGGGCGAGTTCGAGTAGCTTCTCATGATTTCGACCAACTAGTATGGGCTCTGGAATGATTCGGTCACCGTCGGAACACACGAGACCGCCTTGATTCCGGATTGCGAGGATAGAACGGATGAGATGTTGATTGGTACCCATCCGCCCGGTGACGCCATTCATGACGACTCGGACATTATGAGTGGTGGGAGATTGGTTATTGGACATGTCGTTCGTAGTGTTTGATGAATGGTAGATGCGATATCTTCGTAAATAACTCTTGCTTAAGACTGCTTAAGGCGTAGTGAACGGAAACCGGATCATTCTTGCCCGGGCCGGTGGATCCCGCTGAGCCAATTTGTCCCATGCGGGGCTTTCTTGGCAAGTCTCGGCGCTAATTACCTGTCAAGCGGACCGGACGGACCGTCACCAAGCCGTTCTAGCACGACCTCCGACTTGTGCTTCGAGTGCGTGGTAGAACACTAATGTCATTCCGTCTCTTCACCTCACCATCATGCCGTCTCGAGTCATACTGGTAGGCGTAGGAGGATTCGGCGATCACTTCCATCTCCCCAATATCCGTCGACTTCGAGCTGCTGGTCTGGTCGAGCCGGTAGCTCTTGTTGATCCAGTTGTCAATGCAAAATCGAAAACGGACCCCGACTTTGGTATACCGAATGACGCACCGCTGTTCGACACCTTGAGCCAAGCAATCGCGCAAGTCGGGGTACCGGACATTGTCATTGTTTCGGTTCCCATTCACCTTCATGCGCCCATCACCAAAGAAGCGTTACGATTCGGCGCCGATGTCTTACTCGAGAAACCACCTTTCGCTCGGATGCAGGACTTTGAGGAGGTGAGGGCGTTAGAAAAGAAAACAGGACGTGTGGTCCAGGTCGGCTTCCAAAGTCTTGGATCGCTTGCAATCCATGCATGTGCAAATGGGGATGTTGGAATTGGGGAGATCAAATCGGTTCGGGCGATGGGGACATGGCTGAGAAGATCGGCATATTGGCAAAGGGCAGCATGGGTAGGTCGCCGGCATATAGGAGAGATCGATGTCATGGATGGCGTTGCTACCAACGCTCTCGCTCATGCCGTCATTACAGCTTTGCATATCGCCGGAATCAAGACTGCAAGCGAAGTCCGACAAATCGAAATCGAGACATATCGAGCCAATGCTATCGATGTGGACGACACCACATCCATACGCGTCACACCCAATCACGGTGCCCTCGTTGTCGCTGCTCTCACCCTGTGCGCAAGTGAACGAACAAAGCCACTTGTAGAGATAGCGGGCGACGAGGGAGTTGCTACACTTGAGTATGTGACGGACGACCTCGTTTACCAGGACCGTACTTTCCATTACAATCGCGTCGACATGTTGCAGAATCTGATTGACCATCGAACTACTGGAGCACCTCTGTTGCTGCCTCTTTCCGACACTGGAGCATTTATGCGAGTCATGGAAGCTATACGTACCAGCGGACCGCCGATACATATCGAGCGCAAGTACATCGATCAACGAGGCGAAGGTATCGATAGTCACCCGGTCGTTCAGGATGTCGAAAAGTGGGTGCGAGCTGCTACAGCCGCAGACAAGTTATTCTCGGAGGTTGGTGCACCGTGGGCGTTTACCGGAAAAGATTCCTCGTTGGCGAAAGCCGATATCGATGGTAGACCGGTTTTCGAGGTGCTTGATGGTGCCGGGACCACTTCATCATCGACCCCGAGACCGTATGTTCAACCTGTCCGGACACTCGGAGGTGTGGAAGTCACCGCAACGCATCCTTCGGATCACGATTGGCATTGCGGAGTAGGATTTGCGGTACCGGACGTTGATGGGACGAGTTTCTGGGGAGGTGGAACGTTTATCAAGGGTCAGGGATATGTGATGCTCGACAATCACGGTCAGATCAAGAGCGATTCTGTCGAGACCGGTCCCGTAGATGACGCTTCAGCGTCCAACCTCGTCCACCATTTATCCTGGTATGACCACGAGAATCGACATGTCATATCCGAGAAACAGTCGATACAATGGTCCAAGCTCGCTGTCAACAATCAATCCGCGTGGGAATTCGGGTTTCGCACGACACTGTCACCAGTGACTGCTGCAGTGTCCCTTGGTAGTCCGGGTACAAACGGTCGAAAGGATGGTGGATACGGCGGATTCTTCTGGCGGCTTCCTCGATGTACCGACGTCACTATCCTCTCTAGCGATGCCGAGGGGGAAGATACGATACACGGTTCAGTCAGCTCGTGGATCTCCTGGTCGGCAAAATTTGAAGCCGGTCCTGGTCTCACCGGTGAAGCGACTCTCGTATTCGTAGCGGATGACGAAACGTCTGCGCAGGATCCGTGGGTTGTACGCTGCTCGGGCTACCCTGGTATCGGCTCGGCAGTGGCTTGGGAGGACAGGGTCGAGATACCGGCCAAGGGAGGTCTCACTCGAGGTTTCAGGGTGGCTGTGGTCGATGGAAAGTGCGGAAAGGAATCGTCGGCTGAGATTGCCCATTTACTCTTGTCTCGACGAGGATCGACACATAAGTAGATTTAGTAGTCAATGAGAGAGAGAGAAACGATTGATTCCGTCGGACATGACTTGTATGAATTGCATGGAATTGATACTTGATTACTGCTTACCGACCTGCGAGTTCTTATCCCCATCATAGAATGCGGCCCAAACCTCTCCTCCAGCAGAGAAATCGACATCAGCGCCTGCTCCGATAAAGAACACTGTACCCGCTTTTGCCGGCGAGTTTGAGTCCTTTCCAGTCTCTGTGATGCTGACTTCACCCTCTGTGACAATTGCTATCGCAGGTCCGTTGAGAGCTTGTAGTCGTTCCTCGCCAGCGATTCGCATGATTGAAAACTCCTCGAATGGCGTGGCGTAGACAGTGGTGTTGCCCTTTGCTCCTTTGGTGAATGCTGAGCTGGCGAGCTTGATCGATGATGGGGATTGGGGAGTCGCAGTCATGGTCTTGGCAACTAACTTTGTCGAATCCTTGTCAGGGGTGAAACCAACGTTGAGGACGTTGTCACTAGATGTTAGCGGCATCCCTCGCGCGAAGTGGGGAACTTACCTGACGGCCATGAGTTCAACAATATCTCCCTTTAGCCAAGCATGAGGACCGTCTGCTCCGACATACATTCCTTCTCCCTTTTTCAGCTCCATAAGGTTCATGAAGAAGCTACTGTATGAGTATAGGTTCCAGGAGTTTAGTGATCGACTCACAGCGACACGAAGATAGATCCATCTCCAGCGTTAAACTCGTCAAGAACCTCAGAAGCCTCGGCCAACAACTCCCTATCTTGAGACGATATGTCGGTACACTGTTCGAAAGCCTTTACACCTTCTTGCTTGACTCGACGGCAGAACTTCTTGACGGCATCCTCGACCTCTTTGCCGTCCATGGCTAGATACGCCTCGAAAGTAGATCGTAGCTCGGTCTCGTCGTTGTGATCTTCGACAAGCTTTTTGCTGGCGTCTCGAACGTTCTGCGGAAGCTGTTGAACTTCTGGTGTACCTTGTAGAAGCGACACGACCTCTTTGAGTGATCGGATGCCAGCGAATCCCAAGAATCGGTCAGAGAGGCACACAGCGATTTCGGGTTTATGGTTCTTGTCTTGGAATTGCTCGGGGTTCTCCTTGTGTAGCTTTTCAGACAATTCCTTATTGGGATGTACTTGAAGAGGAAGAGCTGGTTGATGTCAGCGAGTGAAATTGCTCGAGCGAGAGATACCACTTACCTTGGTTGGCGCACAAGATCTTGAAGAGGAAAGGTACATGTCCTTCTTCAGCTTTGTGACCGTCGAAAGGCGGCTCAAAGCCTTTGGCAGCGCCTAGAAGATCCTTCTTGTCGGCAAGATAAGCAGACAGCAACTGGTCCGATCCGTAAATCTTGGAAGGATTGGTTGGGTGCGTACCCATCCAGAGCTAGTGATTAGTACACACATACGACGAGACATGGGAATGTTAAGAGGTACGTACCTCAGCGTAATGCTCATCGTCATTGACTTTGTAACCAGGAGGAGAAGCATTTGGCGCGTAACGAGCAGCCAGACTGTCTTGACCAACTGGTCCCCCTTACTGATCAGCTCAATTAGACAGCAAACACAGTACTTACACTCATAGTTGTTGGGAAAGGCTGCCAGCCGTTGGACTTTGGGTGGTTGTGTGGACGACATGATGGTGGTGTGGTTGATAATCAAAAAGGAGGAGGGATGATGTATGATAGAACACTTATTGGCTTCATAAGCTTTTCTGACATGACATCATTCTTCACGTGATCGAAGGATTTTGAATTGCTGGAATCATTTCAATAGCTGGAATCAGGTACAGTCGTCCATCGCTAGTTTGGGTTCGTTCGGGCTGCTTCAGCCGCCTGGTCCTCCGCCTTTGACTGATTCATCCCGGCCCATCCAGCCTTGCTTTCCAGGAGCTGCTTGGTTTTCTCTTTCGCTCTTACCAATCGAGTCAATTTGGCGGCATCGGTTATGCCATCGTACTTGGTAGACTTGGAGATAGCGGAGGCTGTGAGCGTGTCCGTTGAGTCTAGCTCGCGTAGAGGCGATGCGGGTGGGTTGATAGTATTGCGAAGCGAGTCGATTTCGTCGTCGAGCGAGGCGAGTTGCGTCCTCAAATCGGTGAGAATGACCAGCTTCTTTAATTCGGTAAGCGACGTGTTTGCCGTAATGCCAATGTGCTGGAAACGAATAGGCTAAACATCAACAAAGAACCGACGCCAAATCAGAAGATGCTTACGCCGATCATCTCACCCCCGTACCACCGACAGCATACCGTCAAGACGTCCACACCTTGCCCCTCGCGCAGGGCTTTCAGGACTCGTTCTCCACCAAATTTCTCCCCGTCATCGTTGTACGACTCGAGCAGCTGCAAGTCAGTTGTGATCGCTCTAGTCTAGCGCAAATTAGACTCACCTGATAATCGTCCTCACCAGCCGTACCATCCTTTCGCTCCTTCAGACCAAGAGTCCGGACAGCCCACATACGATGATCTGGCTCTCGTATCCTCTCTTTCCCCTTCTTTCCAGATCGACCATTCCCATCTTGGAACGCTCCATCATCACTAGCGAGCATCTCTGCCTGGACAAGGGTAGGAACGTCTAGTTCTCGAACCACGCGACGGGCTTCCTTAGCTAATGCCGTTTCCGAGACCACATACAAGGGTGCCGTGAAGGATATCGATATCGATAGGAAGGTAGATGTAGACGAGTGAAGAGGAGGTGACCGAGCCATTACTAAAGGTGATGCCTCGGGATGCAGCCATGCGTGAACCGATACTGGAGTAGATGATGCGGATTCTACGCGACGCTTCTTCGCTGGGGACTCGGACTCGTCATCGTCTGATATGACTCTCGGCTGGTCCATACGTCTCCTAGCATCTTTGGGGCGAGTATCGAGTATAGGCATAGTATCAAGTAGAACCAGTATTGACCAACAACCAACGTCATGAGTGTTTGGAACATCGATGAGAATTGGGACGCGGACAACATGCAAATTGTAGATTAAACAGATCCTATCCATCCAGTAATTACAGCTATCAAAGCGCAGTATGAACCCCATATGCGATGAGGGAGAATCGAGGTTCCAGCGGAGGAGGGCAGTTGAATGCTCATGGATGTGGTGTCGATGTCCTGAGCAATCAGCTCTCTAAATATATTGGTAATTCGCCGCATACCGGGATTCCTTCGCTCACATTGCCAGTGTACACCCAGCCCGTACTCGGTCGCCCCTCGGCGACATCACCTCGCGTGGTATCGGTACACAGGATATTGACGCTCTGGACTGTGAACCAATAATATCCCGCTTCTCGATAATCATCCGAGTCCCATTCGATATCCCCGCCGGCCCAGTCGATAGTCCCCTGGGCGTAGTCTTCAGACCCTCCGGGCCACAAGCTGAGTTGTACCCTCGCCGGGGTGGTAGGATACTCACTGAGCTGTCAGATCTCGTGAGCTAAAGCTGAGCTACGCACTAGATGCCATTGATTTTGGTGTCCGTCTTGTTCACCCTTCTCTTCTCAACTCCGTCCACCAGCCACCGGATATATTCTTCCTGCCAGTCGATCGTGTATCTATGAAAGTCTTTGGCTGTATCGCCAGGAACAGACACCTCTTTGATCTGAGAATTGTTGTAATCGGCCACTCCGAGGAACCAATGATTCGTCTGTACATGCGTTGTGTTTTCCCCAGCCCATTCCTGGCCGTCAGCATCAGATTTGATCGACGGGAGGCGTCGACGGGCCAGATCTATCTCATCTTTCACATCTGACATCGTGATCGCTGCCGAAACTACACCTGCCCAGCGCGATGCCTCTAGCTGAATCAGACTTTCGATCTAAATTACCGACGTACTCAGAACGAAATCAATGGTGCCGTAGTGAACGTAGCGAGTGGACGACATGCGTGTGCCGCCCGGAAGGTCAGCAGGTATTATGAAACGTAGCTCGAGTCCGACGTTCCACCCTCTTGCGTCATGATCAACCTCACACCTTCGTCATTCCGCGCTAAGCGCCCTGCATTCACTTGCTATGTTAGCGATGAGATGATCTGGTCTACGGGTCGCATGGCTCACCGACCCAATCGTGTGTATCGACGTCACCGATGTATTCTGTACCATTGGTCAGGACCCGGTCGAGATTCTCCCGGAAATCGGTCCTCACATCTTGACAAATGGGATTCGGAGCGCATGAACCCAAAGAGTACGATCCTATATCATCAGAGGGACAAGGTAGACCTTCGATGAGGTCTGCACTCATCAAAAGGCTCGCATCCTCCTAGACAGAAAGCTTGCCCAGTCCCGCACCATCCGTACTCGGAACAGCAGGGTGCTCGCTGTGGACACGGCTGCCATGACGAGCAATTCTGAGCGAGTACAACTTGAGCAGCAGCGATCAAAAACCAAGCAATCAGCAACATGAAAGTCAACATTGGGTTCAGGTTGTCGCGGCGTCGAGATGCGACGGGGCTACGCCTGCCAAGTGATACCAAGACATGATCAGGTGTCACCTTGATCGACAGAACTACCGGACAGATCGGCGGCATGACATGCTAGAGGGAGTCATCTACTGGCTCACAGACCCGGTGTCAAATTTGTATAGACAAAGAACCGAAATGGAGTCGCCCGTATCATTATCATGAACAGCCACAACTGAGGTCTCGGAGTGATCTGGAGGCTAATTAGAACACGTGATCTATAGCCTTCTTCCAGGGATCGAGAAGTACACCGCTTTCGTGCCCTGACCCGGCAAGTTCAGGTCCCTGGGATAGGTTCTTGGCATTGCTGCTGGTCTAGACTCCCGACAATTGCTACAGGACCGCCTTGACGCATCGTAAGGACAACTGTGCGGGGGCCTGAATCCAATGCAGGTGCCTACTCCTTGTACGACACTACACCGGTCCTGCCTGGGAATCTGGACTGGATGAGTGCGCAAAAGACCAGCAATCTTTTTGCAGATGACAAGCAATAAGTTACCTGTTCCTCGGAATAGCATCCAGAATTGCCTTGTACGGAGAATTACTATTATTGAGAAACAATGACGTGAGTCCTTTGACGGCGTAGCGACGGTAGCTACAAACTTGCCAACACCGCGTGCCGTAATACTCGGCTTCGTACTAGTAGAACCCTTTCGGTGGATGCAGACGAAAGACCACCTTTTCAAACCATCACACATCGCGCTTTCGACGCCGTTAGCATCGTCAGCTCCTCTCTCTCATCCGCTTGTTCGTCATTGTATCTTCTCTACCTGCGACTGGACTCGTCAAATTTGTGTATATTACCAGCTTCCCGAATCGACCTCGATTTACACGTCCGCCCTGAAGATCGCGACAAACCGTTACCCCTCTTGGCCACCTGTGTCCGACATTCCACCTTCTGTACCCGACGGACCCAGATCCAGATCCATCTCGCGCAAACGGACACAACCAAGTGAAACATTCTCCGCAGACAATCGGCCGTTTCGGTGTCACCAGCTATATATCTGTTCGGTGAAACATACTTGAACTAAATCTCGGTATGGCTCGGACTTACTAGACCGTAAGTAGATCTCCTTCTACATTCAGCTAAGGACCTCTGAGGGATGGTCGCTTCGGACCGGCATTTAGGTGGAAAGGTGGCTGTCATCTATGCTGATCATAATAGTGACGGCCTGTCCGCACCCAACATCTCGCATTCGTTTTCATACGGCACGGAAGGAGGCGGAGCACAGCTAGCCAGTCAGAGGAAGGCTATACATACTCAGGTAAGTTCCTTTGCTGCGCCGAAAGGATATTGTCGCTGAGCATGGTACTTTTCTACCCGGTCTTCCTTTGTCTCCCCCTACTCAACTTGGAATTCACTCCACCTTCCTCGTCAATTCCTTTTCCTACGACTGTTCGACATGTTGCAGGTCCTAGTTATGTCGGATATCAGTCTCTTACCTAGGGCCTACCAAACCCCCGAGCCGTTCAGCCGGCCTACCTCCTCAATCGTCTTGGCGCCAACACTAGAGCCTATTCCAGGCTCGGCAGTAGTGACGCCTGCCGCTCGCGAATCACCAGGACCTCAGTCGTCTCACAAAGCTACGAGAAATTTGGACGAGGCGGACCTGTCACATGCTTTAGAACAGGTAGAAATAGCGGCGGACGTCGAGGGGGATCGGCAAGACGTCGGCTCATACTTCGCGCCAGCCACCAATGGACCCGCTTCGACCTCCGCAGGGATCACTCCTGGCGGCAGACAACGGCCCGCTATCGCTATTCCAGTGTCCACTCCTGATCAGCCATCCTTCTCTTCGTACCCTCATCAATCACTGGCTCATCCCGCCCCATCATCGTCATCGTCCATGGGCAAAACAATCGGCAACTTCTTGCTCAGACATCCGTCTATTCGATCCAAGTCACGTCTTCGCCGGCGGCAAGTGGGCGTGTCAGAAAGTGAGGACGAAGGTGGTGTCACCTCGGATGATGGAGATATCAGCCCAAGCGGAAGGCGGAGGTCAACATCATTGTCCACAGCTCAGAGCAATCTACCGAAACATGTCTTTCGAAGCACCCCGACCAACATTTTTGGGCGTCGTAGAGCGGGATCCGTTGGAGCTCGACTGGCTGCCGAGTACCATGAAGGAGATGATGAAGCGTGGAAACAAATGGCCAAAGTTGAATCAGCTCGTCTGCTCCCCAGCCCAGTGGCTCCATTCACATATCAGCAGCCGATGGACTCCCTATACACCCTTCATTCAGCAACCAGTACCATCAAGCCAATGACATCGCCTACAATCAATCCGCGACGGTCCAGCTTGTCGTCTGCCGATATGCCATTGGGTATCATGGGATCACAAGAGGTCCTCGAGAGTCCCGAAGAGCCATCCATGCCTCATGAACCCCCTCCGCGACGCAGCTCCCTCGACATGACTAAGATCCCCGCCGTCACGCCGAATCACGAAGCCATTTACGAGTCAGCACCTCTCGACGCTCGACCAAGTATGTCTCCATCGCTTGTATCGTCATCAATCACTTGCTCTGACCCGTCGATACTATCACCTACAACGTCGTCACAAGAACACCCCCTCTCATCCGCAACGACTTCCCTTTCCCGTAGCGCGAAGAGCGCCACAGAGGGTATCGAAAAACATGATAACGCCCTTTCCGCTGTCAGGCTACAGCGCAGCTTGGAATGGGAAGCAAAGCAGAACAAGCGGAGACGTCGTTTGGACAAAAGAAAGATGGTCTTGCTGGAGCTCGTGGAAACAGAAGTAGCGTATGCAGAGGGGTTACGGGCATTGGTGCAGGTTTATCTCCCTCAGCTGGCTGCTTTGCCAGCTGTGTCGGAAAGGACAGCCTCAATGATTGCCCGAAACGCATCCGAACTTCTCGAGTTTCACGCCAACCTCGCAACACGGATGGTCGAAATCCTCAAGATTGAAGGCATCGGGTATGATATCATACATGATCCCGATGTGCCGGTGGAGAGAGCTTCGCGGGAGGTTGCGTCGCTATTTATCGAGCACGTAAGTACATCCTGCGATACCAATCGATTCATGCTGACGCAGACAGCTGAGTCTCTTTGCTGGATATAATCAATTCTGTGCCGGATCCATCGCAGCTGCGACTCTGGTGCGGCATATCGGCTTGCGGACCGACTATGACTCGTACGAACGCCGGTGCCAGATCATCTGGGCTTCTCACTCGCCAGTCACTTTACAAGACCTTCTCGCTGCGGAACTTCCCAATGGCGAGCTGTCCATTCGGTCGCGCCTGCACTTTAGGGACTATCTCATCATGCCTATACAGAGAATATGTCGATACCCCCTCCTTCTCGGACAGCTTAAGAGTACTGCTCTGACGCCCAGCGTCGAGAACCACGATTCCGACTCGGATGATGCCAGTGACGTGGGAGTTGACGTTGAGGTAGCTCTGACCTATATGCGGCAGGTCGCTTCCTCTGCGGATGAAGCTCGACGAGTCAAAGAGGCCGAAGTCAAATCGGCTACGATCCTCGAACGTCTCGAACCTCATGTCGCCCTGTCTCCTTCCTTTATCAAGTCGTTAGGCACTTGTCGCCTGATCGGGTCGCTAGATGTCCTGCATCATCACCACCTCATTGCACCTCTTGTTCCACCGGTCAAAGTCAAATACCTGGCAGCTTTCCTTTATCGAGGATATCTCATACTCGCCAAAGTTAAGAGGGGTAAAGTGTACGAGGCCAAGCACTTTTTGCCCTTGGAAGTGTTTGAATTGATTGATATCGCAGAAGGTGAGTCACAGATCTTCATGCCATTTGCTTATTGATAGGATTTCTGCCTCATTCAATCCGCCTGACATTACGCGATCACAACTTTGAATTGGCTGCATCATGCGAGGCAGAAAAGGACGTCTGGGCCGCGGCTTTGCGAGAGGCTCGAGACGAGGGAGTGATTCCACCGTTTGAGCTACCGGCTAGCGTTTCGCCCTTTGCTACCAAGACCAGGCGTATGTCGACTGCACATCTGGCGATGGAAGCGGTCACTAGTCCGAAGCGTCACTCACTCGACGTGCATGCGACTGGATCCGACGAGTCGATCGAGTCCCCTGCTATGGTAGATTCGGCTACAATATCGACATCGAACGCCAGTGTCCCAGCAGCCGAAATGCGGCCTTCTCAATCATCTGCAGTGTTGCTACGAAGACCGTCCACCAATGCTCGGCTTTTCGTCGATCGCTGCCTGCTTGACGTCTTTTCAGAATCGTGTGCACAAGCGAGGAGCAAGGCGCAGCTGAACCATCCACTTTTTCTGCCCGACACGACCTCGCACGACATGCGAGATCGAATATCAATGCGAGAGTCCACGATGTTGAGGCGAAGGACGAGCTTCCTCGACTCGAAATCTAGCTCTCTCGATATTTCCTTCCATGGACAAGTCAGGGGATCTGTCATTCCAGTCAGGCAGACAAAGTCCCAGCACGGTCGATCTCGAATTGCACGACCTCGCAGAGGATCCATCGGTGACGACTCGGCGACCGACCTAGGTGTATCTGCAGACGAGACGATCACCAATTCGGATCATGGTCACTCCTTTCATCGTCGATCATCCAGTGGCTACACTACTACCCTTTCCACGCCAGCGACACCGCTGCTTCGCGAAGAACCCCACAGATACTCTACGTCAGATATGGAGTATTCTCGACCTTCCTCTATCAACTATTCCGCACCAGTGGTCCAGCAGACTTTGCAAATGCGAGTGATTAATCAAACACCCTTGTTGCGGCGAAAGACGGCATCCTCGCTTAATCTGAAAGGGAAGCCTTCTCAGCTTCGCACACGATCAATGCCAGTGTCTCCCAACGAGTCTCCAACCATCAACGAGGATCCGCCACCTCTACCTCCCAAGTCTGGGGCCCTGCAGCTCAATCGTGGGATTTCGTATTTTCCTCTCAATACCGAAGTCGAGCCCAGCGTCGGTCTTGGCTTAATCGAGTCGTCGATGGACACCGAGAGACCCAAGTCGTGGCACACGTTACGTCGCTCGATGTCCTTTCTGCGGTCCGGATCCAAGATGGACGATGCCTCTATGGGCTCATCCTCCTCGTACTTCCCTGATATCTCTACAATCGGAACGTCAACTCGTCCGGCCAGCTACGCGTCGTCGTCATCCACATCTGGCCTTCAGTCTTCACCCTCCTCTGCGTTGTCTCAATTTGGCGTCAAATCACCGGCAACTAAGTCGTCTGATGATGTGACTATCACGGCCAGTGAGAGCGGCAGCGCGCCAAATACACCCAAGCGAAAGAAGAGTCTACTTCTCACCCGTCTGCGTGGTTTCACCGCCATGTAACTGTTCGATCCCTACCTTAAATGACCCATTTTTTCGGCCTTGTTATAATAATCATCACACCAATGATATTGGTTCTTTTGTCATATGATTTCGTAGTGTATCAATCCTGCTCATTTGTACAGCATCCCATCTTTTCGCCCAGGTACATACATGCATAGTACATCATAAGATCTAGTCTAGCGTACGAGCACACTAAGAATAGGCGTGGCACAAGCACTTTCGCCTCCACCGGATTTAGCCGGTTCCCTCCACTTTGTACTTTGTGCTTACCCGTGCACCTCCTTCCCGATCCATCACTCTGCATCACTCTAAATCTCACTCCACCATTACACTCTTACCTTGTAGCATTCGAGATCGCGCATCATCATGTCCGACTTGGAAGCTGAGGAGAATCAAAGACGTCCTGGAAGGCTCGTGAATACCGATGGTATGATCATCGACAGAGTCTACGTCGATGACGACGACAGCGATGGTACGGATGATCCCGATTTCGACATCTTTATGGACACCGAGGGCATTCATGAAGAGATGGACGATGAAGAAGACTATGAGGATGATGACGACTACGATGACGACGACGAAGACGCCCCTCAAGCCTTCTTCACTGACCCGACAACTGGAGCACTCTACCTAGATGAAGACGAGATGGAGGAGGACGATGACGACAATGATGAGGACTACGAGGATGTGGAGGACGGAGAGGACGATGGAATCGCTCTACGACAGATCACCGCTTTGCTCAACAGCGCACATAGCGCTGAAGCACGTAGCTCGCTTCTCGCTCAACTGCTCGGAGGACCACAAGACGACGACGAGAATGGAGATATGCGACCTGCCGGATTTCTGAGGAGGCTCGCTGGGGGAGGTCGTACACTAACGCCAGAGGAGCGAGCGAAGGCCGAGGTGGATAGACGAAAGAGGGAAAGGTGGTGGAAGCCTCAGCTCGAGCCTCATCCTGCAGGCGCAGAGTTGTTGGCAAGCGGGGAGTTCGGCAGAGTACGGGATTGGTCAGGCGTAGGCAAGGGAAGGAGGGCTCCCAGGCGATGTCTGACACGTAACAGGCTATATGACTTTACGCCGACACTATCGCAGGTGAGTCTGATCCATTTAATAGTGATCGAGCTGATAAGTTTAGGCGACCATACCCAACACGCATGGGACAGTCGTAGCCTCCTATCCGAGTATCCCCTACGTGGGTCAGTACGCTGGAGAGGATTATGGTCTATTCTGTAAGTCATACCATTGCATAGCAAGTTCACTCTGACCTCATCTTTCCTCGATTCTGTCCATCGCCGCAACCGTGATCTCCCAATAGATGCCGCAACTCAGTACTTTACCCTCCATCTCTATTCGACCAAGGAAATGGG
Source organism: Vishniacozyma victoriae (assembly GCA_017654735.1). NCBI lineage: Eukaryota > Fungi > Basidiomycota > Tremellomycetes > Tremellales > Bulleribasidiaceae > Vishniacozyma > Vishniacozyma victoriae. Next base: position 5,359,935 of record JADPYG010000088.1, read on the forward strand.
ACATGTCAAGAAACAAGTCCAGCGAAAGCCACGGCCCACGCGACCTACCCTCGGACGAGCCCCTGTACCCACCACTGCAACGAACAACGATGATGATGAGGACGACGACGATTATGAAGATGAAGATGACATGCCTTGGGGAGGGTTCGGTAATCGTGCTCGGAATGCTACTCCTCATGAGGATTCGAGCATGAAGAAAATCAAGACTGTTCAGGGAGAAGAGGGGCGCTGGACCGTGACGGATTGTGATGCCGACAAGAAGGCGGAGAAGTAGGTCGTCTCACTACTTGATCTGTATGACAAGCTAACAACCAGAATGATCTATTCGTCCATCACACCCTATGTACATATGTTACGCACAGCCGAAGATGACGAGGAACATGTCTGCCTGGATTTCAGTGACCCAAACCCTCGTCGAGGAGAGGCATACGGTTATGATAGTTTTGGTGTACGTCTTTGCTTCCATGTGTAAGATAGCAGCTGATCGGATGCTAGATCTGGAGTATCAGATTCTCATCGGATGGAAAAGAGGTAGTAGCTGGAGCAGGAAACGGACAGATCATGGTTTATGATATTGAGGCGGAAAGACGATCGCTGGCTGTGTCGGGTCACGAGGATGACGGTGGGTGATCCTATCTGTAGCTCGCTGATGGGTAGTAAACGCAGTGTGCTTCGCCGACGAGTCATCAACTAACATCCTAGTCTCTGGAGCAGACGACGGATATGTCAAGGTCTGGGATAGGCGATCGCTCTCGTCATCCACGCCATCCGGTGTATTGGTCGGAGCTACCGAGGGTATCACTTATACTGCCCCAAAAGGGGATGGTCGATATATCGTTGCCAACTCCAAGGATCAGGCAGCAAGGCTATACGATCTACGGAAAATGCGAAGTCACTCGGAATTTGAACGAGAACCTGATGCGGTTGCACGATATGGTCAACCTAGATTTGATTGTAAGTCTTTGGTTCACGCTCAATACTGATATCAGATCGAAGCATGCGATACCCACCCCCTCGAGGCCAGCGACTCGCTCATCCCAAGGACTGTTCGGTCATGACTTATAGAGGTCATCAGGTCTTGAAGACTTTGATTCGATGTCATTTCAGTCCTCGAGAATCCACTGGTCAGAGTTATATCTACTCAGGAAGGTCTGTCAATCTCTATTACAACACGTCCAACAGCTGACGAGGTAGTGCGGATGGTATGATACATATCTGGTCGCTCGATGGAAGAGTTGTTCAAGGTGGGTTGGCAGCCTATCCCCTATTTTCTTGTGCATACTGATGATTAGTCTTGAATCGAGCACAGTCGACAGATCTCCGCGACTCGTCGGGCGAGTTCAATGATCCCACCAACCCAGATCCAGTCTATCGTCCTCAGCCTCAGACCAGCCGCCGAAACCATGCAGACTTGTATGGAGGAGGTTCTTCACACTGCGTCCGGGATGTTTCGTGGCATGGTTATGAGCCTACGTTGATGTCGACATGTTGGGAGATGAGTAGAGGCTACAGACGTGGAGGTACATTGGCCAAGCACGAGTGGAAAGGTCTAGGCAAGGGTGGAATGAGAAATCTGGAAGACTGGATCGAGAAGACCAAGGCAGAGTTGGCAGACACCGCTTGAATTGTAGCTATTTTAGTTTTGCGTTGTAGGACTCATCGTGGCTGTATGTATATATATACATGTATATATATCTCGTTTATCTCGTAATTGGCCTGATCACCGGAGACGGCTGCAAAGTGAGAAGTGCCTGACTTATGAGATCTGTTAAAGAATCCAGACTCGTACACCGATGTTGCACTCCGATGAGTGAGTTGCCGATCAGCCACGGGTGTGCCAGACTTTGCGGTACACGCGTCACCGCCGATCGAGCGCAAGCCAAGTGTACGAAAATATCCTTACTCCGTGGAGCTGTGCCACTTTGGGATCCACGTTCATCTTCCTCCAGAACCCAGAGAATGGTGTGCTTATTTTCGATAACAATGCCAAGTCTTGGGGTCAGCTTCCGCAGGCGAACCATTAGCGCTACGATAGCGGGTCGCTGGTGCATAATGAACATGCCGCCTCCAGCCAAGTCCTGGAGAGAGACTTTAAGCATGGTAAGTCTATCTAGGCGGGGTTGGTCCAGTTTCAGGGGGCAACGAGTGGTTCGAGCCCACGATGTTCGGGGGGGCATTCCGGGAGGGGGTATAGTACAGTTTGCCAGAATCCGCCATCACAGGGCTGCTGCGCTTCCTAGTATGCTTGGCATACGAAGTGCGGTTCTGGTCACCCCAGCCCAGTCACATAGACTTGGCAGGGGCCTGGAGTTATACGGAACCAAACAGGGTCAGGGCAGGGGCGGGTCGACAGGCTGATGGAAGCATATGAATCCCATAAGCGTTAGTACCCCTGAGATCACCATGATGTCACTGGTCTGGGTCCGGAATTAGGCATGCTCTGCTCGTGCCCCCGTCGAATCATTGGTTCATATATGATGCGGATCGTTGCCAAGACATGTCCAAGAACGGTCTTGGTAGTGCAATGCATACATCGAAGCATTTATAAGGTCAGGCGTCTTGGGATATGTAAGCCCACTTGTCTTACTTTATACTCCTTGTACTAGCCATTTGACTTGAGATAGACTTTTATCCTGATCTTTAGCCATCCATAGCATCTTCGACACCGCTCGATAACGACACAACCGCGAAAACCTCAACACGGCCACGGGCATGTCTGAGAAAACATTGACCGAGAAGCCATCTAACGGCAATGGTAAAGCCGAAAAGGCTGGACCCACCCCCGAGGGAGCTCAGGCCAACCGAGCTCTCGACTTCAACAGTCATACTGCTACATCGACAAGAGTCTTGGAAGCTCTCAAAGTCGACACTGAAGGTGGGCTTACAGACTCTGAAGCTAGCAAACGAACCGAGCATTACGGACCCAATAGATTGAAGCCACCTAGGCGCCCATCACCATTCTCCATCTTTCTGCGACAAATCGGAAACGCCATGACTTTAGTCCTTAGTGAGTCCCACTGTTTTAATGCACGAGAATCCAGCTGATGTACTCAGTTGCCGCTATGGCTGTCTCTTTCGGTACCATGGATTGGATCTCTGGTGGTGTGATCGCTGCCCTCGTCGTTCTCAACGTTTCCGTCGGTGGATATACCGAATGGCAAGCCGAAAAGGTTAGTCTTGGCGCACACAAGTTCATCCGGTTTGACCCGAAAAATATGCTTACTTATCTAGACTGTTGCTTCTCTTGAATCTGTCGGTGCTCCTCAAGCTACCGTTGTCCGCCGATCCGGCGATGGAGCAGGTCCCGCTACCAAAACTATTCCTGTGGATGAGGTCGTTCCAGGAGATATCGTCTTGCTCAAGAATGGAGACATCGTTCCCGCCGACGGCCGAATCATCGAAGGACACTGCAGTAATCTTGAATGTGATGAAGCTTTCCTTACTGGAGAATCGCTACCCGTTGCCAAACAGGAGGAACCCATCGAGGAGGAAGACTGTCCTGTTGGGTAAGTCGTCTTTTCTGTCATGTGTAGGATGCGCTAACGGCAGTGACCGAATCTGTCTCGTCTTTTCCGGATCTCAAGTCACTAAAGGCCGAGCACGAGTCGTCATCGTCAACACTGGTATGCAAACCGAGATCGGAAGTATCGCCAAGGCTCTCGACTCTAAGGCTGAGCGAACGGAGACTGGTTTCGCCAAGTTCTGGCACAAATGCAAGGTTCTCCTCGGTGTCGCCGAGACCACCCCTCTACAGATGAAGTAAGCCACTGATACCTAGCTCGAGGATTAGTTGCTAATGAACAGACTCAACAAGCTCGCTTACTTCTTACTCGGATGTGCCATCATCATTGCCATCATTGTCGTCGCTTCCACCGGATTCCCCGACAACATCCCCCTCACCGTCGCCACATACGCCGTCGCTGCCGCTGTCTCAATTCTTCCCGCATCCCTTATCGCCGTCGTCTCCTTGACCCTCGCTCGAGCATCCCAGGATCTCGCCGAACGAAACGCTTTGGTACGACGAATGGATGCCATTGAAGCCTTGGCTGGTGTCGAGAATGTCTGCTCCGACAAGACTGGTACCCTGACTGTTGGCCGAATGGTTGTCCGAAAATTCTGGGTTCCAGCTGCCGACGCTCGAGAATGTGAAGCTGCTCCTCTCAACACTGCCAAGGGACAGGCCTACTCTTTTGAAACTGGATCCGACCCATTTTACCCTCGAGGTGTCGTCACTGCCAACAACAAGGAGCTCGTTCCTTCCGGAGGTGACACTATCGATCTCAAGAACAACAAAAAGGCCGAAGAAAGCGCTGATGATATCGCCGACGATGATAATGGTATTCACCACGAGAACCTTGAGGAGAACCTCCGAAACATGGCTCTTTGCGCTTCGCTCTGCAACCAGGCTACTCTTCACCGCTCCGAAGAAGGTTGGGAAGCCAATGGTGACCCTACCGAGATCGCTCTCCAGGTTGCTGCCCACAAACTCGGTCGTGGAAAACCATTCTTGACCCACAAGAAGGAAGACAAGCATCTTTCACGACAACCATCTCGAGCATCCCACCGACCCCCTGTTGCTGGTGTCTCTGGCCACTATGAGTTGATCATCGAGCACCCCTTTGATTCCTCTGTCAAGCGAATGTCTATCGCCTACAAGTTCAACCCGGACCGAGGATCGGATGAGAAGCCTCACGTCGTCTGTTTCCTCAAAGGTGCTGTCGAGCGAGTCATGGACCGATGTGTCTCTGTGGTCGGAGGCGACTTGGATCAGACCCGACAAGATGAAATTACTCGAAAGATGGACGCTCTTGCCGAACAGGGTCTTCGAGTTCTTGGTCTTACCGGCAAGTTCTTGCCTATTGAGGAAGCCGACAAGGTCAAGACCATGAGCCGAGACGACTTTGAAAAGGGTTTCTCTTTCCTTGGTCTTGCTGGTATCTTTGATCCTCCCCGAAAGGAGTCTGCCGGTGCCGTAGCCGATTGTTGGCGGGCTGGTATCACCCCTCGAATGTTGACTGGTGATCATCCTGCTACTGCTACAGCCATCGCTCTATCTATTGGTATCATCGACAAATCGTACGACAAGACTTCCGTCATGACTGGTCAACAATTCGATGCCCTCTCCAACGCCGAAGTCGATGCTCTTCCCCACTTGCCTCTTGTTGTTGCCCGATGCGCTCCCGAAACCAAGGTGCGAATGGTCGATGCTATTCACCGAAGGGGCCAACACACTGTCATGACCGGTGATGGTGTCAACGATTCGCCCGCATTGAAACGTGCCGACGTCGGTGTCGGTATGGGTACTGGATCCGATGTCGCCAAACAATCTTCCAGTGTGGTTCTTGCCGATGATAATTTCGCTACCATCTGTCGAGCTATCCGAAAAGGACGATCTGTTTTCCGAAACTTGGCCAAGTTCTTGCTGTATCTACTGTCCGGCAATGTTGCCGAAATCATTGTCTTGTTGATCGGATTGGCATTCAAGGATGAAAATGATAATTCGGTTTTCCCTCTGTCTCCCGTCGCTGCTCTTTGGATTAATACTCTCGCTGCAGGACCTCCTGCCCTTGCACTCGGTCTCGAGCCAACCGCCAAGGACGCAATGGATCAGCCACCCGAGGCGTTCCACCAGATCTTCACTGTGGAATTCTACATCGATCTGGCCTTTTACGGCATCCTCATTGGAGCTCTTTCGTTGGTCAACTTTGTCATTGTCCTGTGGGGTTACTTCCCAGGGGATCTCGGAACCCAGTGTAACGAAACCGACAGCGCTCGATGCGACCCTGTTTTCCTTGCTCGAGGAACTTGCTTCGCTACCTTGACTATCATTCTGTAAGCACGTTAATTCATTCCAAATACTGTGGCTGACAACGCAGGATGATACATTCTCTCGAATGTAAACACTTTACAAAGAGTCTGCTCCAGATTGATCTCTTTGACAACAAGGTCCTCCTCTGGTGCGCTGGTCTCTTGCTCCTTTCTACCGTAAGCAGGCTGTATCTTGGTGTTTACTTTGATATTGACGAGCAGTTCCCCGTCGTCCACATCCCCGTTATTAACGACAAAGTCTTCCTTGTCAAGGGCCTTGGCTGGGAGTGGGGAATCGTGTTTGGTATGATCCTCGTCTACCTCTGTACCACCGAGTTGTGGAAGTGGGGTAAGCGAGTATATTTCCGAAGAAAGGCAGCCAAGCACCCCGGAAACGCTCACTCTACCGACAAGACACTCCGAATGGAGCCAACCGTCGCACCAAGGGTGTAGGGGATGTTGCGAAATTGGGAGATTGGTTTTCAGCAGTGATCGATAGGAGTCGCAGTAATTTACGTTCAGAGAAGGAGTATCAAACTTCCCGATGGTTCCATTCATATATGGAGATAAAGAGTATAAACGTGGGTGGAACTTCTTGACAACCTGTTCCGGATAATGCATAAATGTAGCACATGCTCTGCTTGCGAGCATCTTTGGCGTGACGTCGTGGCAGTCAAGACTCGAGGGTCTCAGACCGTGTCTCCGAAGCCGACCACTGCTCCGATCGTTGGTCTGGATGTACCGATCTTTGCTCTCAACTACGTTGCGTACCTCGAAGGGTTTTCATAAACCAGTAGATGCAAGCATCGGGTGGTCCGCTCAATGCTCAGATCGTTGGGTAGACGAAGATTCTGCGTAGTACTGGGCTGCAGTGCCATCCTCTACACTGAGGGGATTGCGACTCGCCGAGCTGCTTAGCTTGATCTTAAAGTCCTCTGCGGTTTAGACGACCAAGGAAGCACAGGGTTAACGGTGCGTGAGGAATGCGGATAATCTTGGCTCTGCTTCGTCACTATACCGGTCGACATCCGCGCTTGCTAGACACCGAGGTCGGTATAATTTCTCTCTATCTTTGGCCGCTGTCAATGTCAATCGGCCTGAAGGCTCGGCGATTATCCGGCTGATTCGAATCATTCTTGTTTAGAGACTCCTCTCAAACATCCAGCAGCGGTAAGGCTTTCAGCCTTGGCGGCGTTTCGGACAAGCGGAATCCCGAGTCTCCGGCGTCGGGCGTTTTGTTTCCCCGGGTGATTACCCCTCTTGCCGTTTTGGACACTAAGTAGCCGAGGGATTGAAAGGCGGAGCGAGAACCAGTGAATGAACCGATGTAAGCACCGCCGAGTAACGTTTGAGCCGTCTATATGCGATGCCGACGGACCGATTGCGGAGTCCAGTAGTAGGCTTCCGAATGCTGTCAGTCCGGCTGACCTACGAAGTCGTAGTGAAATGGTCGTTTAGGAAATAGAATGTGCGGTTGAGATTTGACAAATGCGATGCATCGGACACATGAGAGAAAGTTGTCTCAACGGGCTACAAGATGGAAAAACGAGCACCAAATAGCTTGACACTCTGAGTTGCCTGGAGTTCGATGTCCACCGTGGTATCTTGGTAATGTACTCTACGAGTCCCAGCTATACCTGCCGTCAACACTATATGAGACAACACAGTGTCTTTCCACTCGATAGCGATCGCCCAACGACCCCTCACACGAACACCCGATATCGCTCCCGAAGGCAGCTGCCGAGGCAGGGCCGGTAACACCCAAATATCATCGGTGCCTTCCGGACTCTGAACCAACACCTCCAGTATCCCTGCTGCACCTCCTAGGTTTCCATCGATTTGAAAGGTCCCCAGCGTATAGCCTTTTGTTTGAGGTGGATGGACGTCGAACAAGTTTGGGTAGGTCAAACGACCGAGGATTGTTTGCAGCATATCGCCCGTCTCCGCTCTGTCCCGCAGTCGAGCCCAGAGATTCAGCCTCCAAGCCGCTGCCCACCCGGTACCAGGCTCACCACGAGCTATCAGGGTTTCCTTTGCCGCCTCAGCCAACTCTGGGGTGGCATTGATACTGATTTGACTAGAAGGATATACGCCATAGAGATGGGAAGTGTGCCGATGATGGGGTTCGGGTTCGCGAGTATCGAGATAAGTCGGCCATTCCAGGATTCGGCCGTCGGCTCCGACCTGCGTGGGCGCTAGCTTTGATACTAGAGCAGCCAGTTGAATTTGAAGCACTGGGTCTTCGCCCAGAAGCTCGCTTGCTTTTCGCGTATGCACCAGCAAGTCGCGAATGATTTGGTTGTCCATCGTTGGTCCAACGCATAAAGTTGTGCTGGATCCGTTGGCGCCATGAACATTCTCGGGCGAGCAGGAAGGGTTTGTGACCATGTGGCGGCTGGTGGGATCCTCGACCATACTGGAAAGAAAAAAGCGACAAGCTTCCTTCAGGACTGGATATATCGTTCGCAGATACTCGAGATCCCTACTGTAGTCATAGTGGTCCCAAAGATGTCGACATAGCCAGGCTCCACCCGTTGGCCACAATGACCAGCGAGCCCCAACACATGGCGCAGTAGCTCTCCAAAGGTCTGTACTCTGGTGACAAACCCATCCGTCTGCTCCATACATGATCCTAGCGGTCTCCCGTCCCGTCTCGGCCAGATCCTTGACAAGCTCAATTAACGGTTCGGCCATCTCAGGCAAACCAGCGGGCTCTGCGAGCCAGTAGTTCATCTGAGTATTGATGTTGATAGTGTAGCCACATCCCCATCCAGGATCAAGCGAGTCGTTCCAGATTCCTTGAAGATTAGCCGGTTGCGAGCATGGCCGTGAGGAACATATGAGCAGGTATCGACCGAATTGAAAGTAGAGACTGACAAGACTGGGGTCCATCGCGCCGGCTGCGAATTCTGCCAGTCGGACGTCCGTCGGCTTGATATCTTGAGGGGTAGACGGAAGGATCAATGACACCCGGTCAAAGACATGTTTGTGGTCGAGAGCCGCTACTGAAGCCACGGCGTCGAATGAGAGGTGATTACAGCGACTCAGGGTATCCAAGGTAGTGAGATGGGGATCTCCCGAAATGTTGTCGTACCGCACATAGCTTGTAGCTATAGCGATGTATAGAGTGGTCTCCGTTGCGTCGCGGACTTGTAGCTGGCCGGCCGAAGCTTTGGTGATCCCACCGGTCGAAACGATGGTACAACGAACTTGAAAGGTGATGCCAGAGTTCATACCATTCTCGGGACTGGCTCGACCAGAGAGTACAAAAGTGTTGTCACCATCAAACGCGATTGAAGTTGATGCATGAGGGGAGCTGGTAAAGATATTGAGGTTCAAGGCACTGGGGCGGCTCGCGGATATCAAAACGGCAAGGACTTGGTGACTGGGGCTGACCAGATAACGACGCGTGTAATTGGTTTCTTTGTAAGCGAAATCTACTTTGGCTTGCGCAGTGTCGAGACAAAGCTCTCGTCGATAATTGGAAGGAATCACTTCGGGTACGCCGTGCATTTCGATGAAAAGGTCGCCCACAGTCTGATACGCCGGTTGCCGAGGTGGGATACCGAGAAAAGTCGCATCGCCGAGCAGCTCGGCCTCATCATATTGACCATCCTGGATGTGTTTTCGAATCTTCTTCAAGCAGGGCTGGGAAGACGGATTCGCAGGAGTATAAGGCGACCCACCCCAAAGAGTGTCTTCGTTGAGCTGTATGCGATCGCGACGTACGCCCCCGAATATTATGGCTCCCAGCCTCCCATTTCCCAGAGGGAGAGCCTCTTGCCAAGCTGAAGCCGGCTGGGTGTACCATAGAGTATTGCTCATAGTGCAGGTGCAGTTCACGCAGAATCCAGCTCAGAACAAGGCCATCTCGGTGCCCGGGGTATATGCGGTCCGTGGACGGCTATTTCCGCCGCCAAGCGATAATTGGGTCAAAACGGCCCGGCCCGTTTTTGCGCTTTCGGCTCCAGTTCCACAGAGCTCCATCCACGCTGAAAAGAACGGGACGTGCTCCATGGGGCCAAAGGGCCGAACTCATCGGGGCTTTTTGATTATAGGCCGATCCTGGAACATTCCCCAGCGTACATATAGGTGACAAGGCTTGCGAGATTCCTGTTCTTCATCTCGCCAATAGCTTCACAAGCTGGTTCAATTTACTACTTCTATTACAAGATGAATCCATCCGACGACGACAAAGTGCGAGATCTAGATATCCTCAGCCACCACGAAGATATCAACCATCTGTCGAACAACCAATCTGGAGGGCTAGGTACTCGAGGGGACGCAGCCTTTGTCGCTGGGAAACAAGATATCGATATCGTTGATGAGGTGCTCAATAGAGTCGCCGAGGACGATGTTATGGCTATCTCGGAGTCATCTTTGGTTCTGCGATCCCGGACTGGCCTTCGAATCGCCGGTATCATGCTTGTCATGGGTGTAAATCAGGCCGCTTACGGTGTCGACTGGGCGGTCATGGGCAACATCAACGCTTACGATACATGGCACAGCTACTTTGGCTTTGGCGATACAGGAGCCATCTTGGCAACTATCAACGCACTGAGTGAGTGACGCTTGTTACTGACCGCTCCATTGCTGACTAGAATCAGTGCTCATCGGAAGCGTCTGTGGAGCACCATTCCTCGTCCTGTCCGATGTCTATGGACGTCGAAGTGTCAACTTTGCAGGTAACGCCTTGACTGTCATCGCTGCGATCATGCAATCCCAAGCTCCGAATCTTCCCGTCTTCATGGTCGGTCGATTCATCCTTGGCTTCGGGACCGCGTTGTGTACATCCTCGCAGTATATGGCCGAGATTGCTCCTGTCCATCTTCGAGTAAGTCGAGACCGCAAAGATAGAGGTAAAGACGAAGCTGACTTGCAGGGACGATTAGTCGGTATATTCGGCGCCTGTTTTCAGATCGGCTCTGTTGTCATGGGCGGCGCTATGGTCGGATTCTCACGATGGGACACTAGCAACTGCCTATCCTGCTTCAATGCGTTGGGCCAATTTTCGTCTGCTCGAGCATTTACTTCCTGTGTCCGGAAACCCCAAGATACCTCATCATGAAGGGAAGGTACGACGAAGCGCGAGCTGTCATTGCCAAGACAATGACCACACACAACGACATCAACGCCCCCATCGTCCCCATCGTCTTCCGCCAAATCGAAGAATCTCTCGAGTCTGCTACTGCGGGAACAAAGACCTTACGTGCTGCATGGGATTTCCGAGTGTTCTTTACGCGACGAGTCGCGTTCAGAACCTCCATCATCGTGGTCTACTCTTGGTAAGCTCCTTGTAGTCTCCTGCGAGGCTGTTCTGACATTTAGTTTCCAATCATGGAACGGGGGCGGTATCATTGCTACTTATCTGACCCCGGCTCTCAAGACCGTTGGTATCACCTCGCCTCTATCGCAAACTGGTATCTCGCTCGGCACGACTGCCACCTACTTTGTCTTTACCGCTGTCGGAGCCTACTTGATCGATAAAATGAGGCGACGAACCCTTATTTTCGCCGGTCTCATTTCCTGCATCGTCACTCAAGTCGCCGTTACCATCACCTCGTGGCAATACACCAAAACCGAAAGCACCGCGGCCGCAGGTCTTACCGTCTTCTGGGTCTTTCTTTTCCAGTCGCTCAGCGCCATGTTTATCGCCACGATGCACAATCTATATCCCGTGGAGGTTCTATCACTTCCGCTTCGGGCCAAGGGTATGGCCTTTTACTCGATCGTTCAGTCTGCCGCCGGTGTTGTTCAAAATTATGGAATCAGTATCGGTATCGGAGAGGTCGGATACAAGATCTGGGTCGTCTATATTGTATACAACGCTTTGCAGCTGGTTGTATCCTATTTCCTGTTCCCTGAGACCTCCAAGTTGTCGCTCGAAGACATCGATCACATTTTCGAGACGCCCAAAGAGAACCCCGTCAAGCTCAGTTTACGGTTGGAGAAGGCTCGGAACGATAGGGCTCGACAGGCGGCCGAGTCAAGCGCTTGAAGGAGAAAGCCTTTGAAAGACCAGAGACGTGACTGGAGATGTGGAATATGGCTCATTTGTAGCGGCCGTGGTTTTTATGGACATACACGTATGGCTAGTATGCTTCGGGCCTTTAAACGGCTGTAACGAATATGTATTTATTGTTAGTCAGGAAAATCGCCGGAATTCAGCCGGAGCATCTATTTAAATACTCACCTCGATCAATGTCGCTCAGTTCCCCAGCACTTTGATCATGGCTTCTACAAGCTTCAATGACGCGTGTGTTATATTTGTGGGTGACAGATTTTCCGGTCCGAATCTAATCAGCAGGGCGATTCGATCACACAGACCAGTGCACCTGGTACATATTATCAGCTCATATCCGAATACTACGAGAGAAGGCTGGATGTCCTCAACAGAGGCCTTAGTGGTACGGTCAAGTTGAGCTTTGAAAGCTGGGCTGATCAGCAGGCTACAACACTCGGCTTGGATTGGCAGCGTTAAAGCGGATCCTGGCACCCAAGGACCAACGACGACAGGAGATTCGGCTGCTGACGATATGGTTTGGTAGGTGAGGTGTATCAAAACGGAGCTGACGCTGAGGCGCCAACGATGCGACGACGCCCCCTAGTGGTCAGCATGTCTCACTGGAAGACTATCAGACCAACCTTCGAGAGATGATCGCTTTGCTTACCTCTCCAACTTCGGTATACTACTCTCCGACGACGAAGATCGCCCTCATCACCCCTTCACCGTTTCTCGAAAAGATGTGGAGGGTACAACATGTCGCTTGGGCTATCAGAGAAGGTCGAGCTAGCACCGAAGAGGAAGCAGTGTATGGATCTGAACGATTCTCGGCAGTGACGCAAGAATACGCTTCGGCATGCAAAGATGTTGCCGACGAGATGGGTGTTGAGTGCGTAGACATTCACTCCGGTATGATATCGGCAGCCGGGGGATCCGCCGAGAGTCAGCTCGGGAAGTACTACACGTCAGCTCCCAATCAATGGGCTGCGATCACTGCTGACACAGCAGAGACGGGCTACACCTGACACCCGAAGGCTACGACGCTGTCTTTTCGATGGTCAAAGATACAATCAACACATCTCTCCCGGAGCTCGTACCCGAGAACATGGCATCTTCCATGCCCGACTATTCCGACTTCGTGGGGACCAATGAGGACGAGCTGATTGCGCGATGCCAAACGCAATACAAAAGTTCGGTTAAGAGTCTTGTAGAGCTTGCTTGATCGATTCGATGGGTCTGATCGGCATGAACCAGACTCGTCGACACCCGCGGATGCATCGCCTGATCATCTATCTACAAGCTGAAATGTAATGCACCCGGGCATTGGCCCGAGGAGCGTGGAGATACCCAATAGCCCATTCTCTCCTATCGCGATAGGTCTACCCAGAGTCTGCGCCGACGTGCGGTCGACGGTCTGCCAGTCGGCCAGCAATTTTACCTGTCCTTCCAGATCGCCAGAGTCGACATAGGCATATACTTCTTTGCCTTTTTTCAACCATCGGACCCAATCCGTCCCAATCTCTTCGTCCCCACCTTCAGTACCGACGGGCTTGGCGGTTGACGCCTGAACTCGTCGAGTGCCATCAATGCTGCCGTGGGCTTTCATCCAGTCGCCCATACCTTCGAGACATCTTCTCTGGACGAGAGGTATATTACCAGCTGCATCCGGCCCTACGTTCAAAAGAAGATTTCCTCCGCGAGAAGCGACGTGAAGCAGGAAACGAATCGCTTGACGAGGGCTCATCGAGTGCGAGTCGTCCTCGTTCTGGTTGTATCCAAATGACAAACCGACTACTGAATCAATGCCGGTCCTAGCCACGTGTGACAGAACTCACTACCCCTGCATGCTTGCCATGCCGTATCGATCTTGTCTGGATCGACTCCCATACCGTACTCCTCAGTCTTGAAATCCCAGTGGGTCTTTCCAAATCGATCTAGGAGATTAGCGCAGCTCTGGGTCGCGGACCTCACCATTGATCAATGATTCCGGGTTCGCTTCATAGAGTGAATCTAATAAGGTCTCGACACTGTGCGGTCCAGGAGCCACACCACTTGAAATCAGCATAAGCCCCATATCCCTTTTGGACATACGCTTCCGGCCAGCTGACGTCTCCCCATAAGAAATATGGCTTGTGACGTTTGATCAAATCTTGACACTGCTCCCATGCGTACTTGTTGTAATCGACAGCCTCGAGGCCAGGTCGCGACCGCTGATGAGTGTCCCACGGCTCCGATGTGGGCCAGAAATGCCAATCAATGCCGCTAACAAGTAAACACCTCTTCGAGAACAAGGTCACCTACGTCGAATAGTATACCCCGAATTTCATGGCTTCCTCTTTGCAGGCCTGATCCCATTCGGCCATAAAGTCGCGTCGCGGACCTCGCTTCACAGTGTTGCGACCCTCGGTCCCAGGTGCGTCCCAAAGGGTTATACCGTCCTACGAAGTGTTAACCCGCTACTTTGACTCTGATTTGCCAACTCACATGATGTTTACTAGTGGGTATGAGAAAGGTTGCTCCCGCTCTTTTAAACAACCGTACCATGTCATGGGCGTCGAAGGCCTCTGCTTTCCAAGAGTCGAGGAAGTTGTCGTACGGAGCGTCTTTGTACACCTTTTCGTGATGTTTCGCGGCCGGCAGACCGGGGAACCGAATAGTATTGAAGTACCATTCAGAGTAGGGCGTGTGTGAATAGCTAGAGCCTCAGATCGATCCAGAGAGACTCGCACCAATCGTCTGGGCAGACTCACTGACTATCAGGCGGAAGGTCTCCGGACTTGCTAAGGGTCTCGGCCCATGCAGGTACAGCGTATGCTCTGGTCTATCAGCGGAGACCCCGCTCACAAAGACTCACCCCCAGTGGATGAAGATGCCCAGTTTAGAATCATTGAACCACTCTGGAGTCGCTCGCGATGCGAATCTTTCATAGTTTGACGCCCTTGAATAGGTCAATTCGCCATGAGGGTCTTCCCAGACACCGAGCGCTGCCTCTGTATTTGCTGATGACATCTTGCCAAGTTCTGCTGTGATTTCCAGGTTACACAACCTTCTCAAGCAAAGTCGATATACAATTCATCACTAGACAGATACGCCTTGGCCCTCGCATGACCCATCGGACCGACGCTTCTCCGTACACGCAAATTGTCCCCACTACAAAGCGGCGCGTTAGCCGGCAACACTCCCTCTGCCTCTCAGCGTGTTGCGGAGGTTTGCAATGTCGTGCCTGCGCCTTGAACACGCCTGGCAATTATTCCGCCGGCTAGAGTGGGGCGGCGGAGATAACTCCACTCTTAGTGGAGTCGGTCATTGGTGAAGAGTCTTGATCCTTATCGCAACCGGGATTTGCAATGGGCTAAAAGTGAAAAAGCTTGTTCGGCGCCTACGCCGAATGAGCGATTTAGTGTATCTTGAACTCGATCGCTGGCGCTGGAGCGGCGTTCAGTCTCTCTGGGTATCCACCATACTCGTCCTTGACCTTACTGTTTGACGCCTTACCAGCGAATCGTCTGAAGCCCGGCACTCGGAGACGTCGGAACCCGTACGGAAACATTAAGAGTCCCACCAGCTTCCCCACCCATCCCACTACTTTCTACTATCTTGACGACCAGGACCCATATAGATATAGACTCGGTAGTGTGATCGCTCCCAACGCATCGACTCAATCAGAAGCCTCACATCAAGGTCAGTCACATAGCGGCCGGAGTCTGTCAATGACTAATAATCCAGATGACAGACATCGAAGATAACAAAGCCGACCTTGAAAAGACTCAAGTGTCGGCAGTTCACGATCAAGAGAGACTCGCCGAAGAGGATGAGCGAGCTCAGAAATCATGGCTCTATCGCATTTGGGTACATTCATGCGACCGATCCGCCCTGAATCACGCTGATGTCCCAGACCACATCTTGGTTCCAGATAATACAGGTCTCCGTTGCCGCTTTCTGCATCCCTGGCATGTACAACGCCATGAGTGGTACCGGCGGTGGTGGTAATGTGGATCGTGAGTCCTGATCGTGTCTGGTAAAACTTCAGCTGACAATCAGCATACATTGCTGCGCAATCTTCCGTAGCGATCACGGCTGTTGGTGCCGCCTCCTACCTTACGATCTGTGTTCCTGTATTCGAGATCCTTGGGGTACGTACCATGGGTATTGGAGGTGAGTTCCGCGATCTATCTGGTGCGTCTAGATCTAACTCAGTGGTAGGTTGGACGTATGCTCTGTATGCCGGATCGCTCCTCAACTTTTCCAAACATGGTAATGGGGCATTCGTGATCGCGTCTGGTGCACTCCTCGGTCTAGGAAGCGCTTTCTTCTGGCTGGTGCAAGGGGCCGTCATAATCTCATAGTGAGTTGATAGTTGGCGTCAATTTAGAGTCTGCTTAATCCTTTTCAGCCCACTACCACATCAGAAGGGCCGAGCGATCGCTCTCTTCTGGATCATCTTTAATATGGGAGGGGCCATAGGCGCCTTCATCGCTTTTGGTCAGACTTATGGCAAGGAGGCCAGCGGTACTTTGGCTCCGTCCACTTACTGGGGTAGGTTGTTGTACCGATTATGTGGTCCCGGGACTGAATATCGTAGCTTTCATCGCGATCATGATCGTCGGTGCGATCATTGCGTTGTGCCTCGCTCCGCCCTGGCTCGTCGTTCGATCGGATGGTTCTCGAGCTGGCCACAACCCCAAGCTGGCCGAAGAACGGAATGAGACTTTCCAACAAAAGTTTGTAAGGATCGTCAAACGAGAATTTTTTTCGGTGCTTGCCATCCGACACGAGAAAAGGTAGAGGGTCATTCGTCGCGCTGCGGTTCAGACAATGCTGATAATTGAGATTGTTCTTCCTCATCCCGATGTTTGCCGGAGCCAATTGGTTCTACTCGTATCAGCAGAACATTATGAACGGGCTGTCTTTCGACCTCGATGGACGAACGCTGTAAGCAATTCCCTCTTGCGAGGTCTCTGTTGACGCTCATTACAGGAACTCGGCTCTGTACTGGCTGGCACAGATGTTTGGAGGGTTTATCATGGGATGGCTATGTGATGTGCCTTGGCTCAGTCGGCCAAAGCGTGCTCTTGTTGCTTGGGCAGTGCTTTTTATCTACAGCAATGCGGTAATGGGCGGTGGCCTCGCTTTCGAAAACTTGCGAGAGGCAAACCCACCAGCATTCATCGCGATGCATTCTGGGAAGTACGCTGGAGGAGCAATGCTCTACTTCTTTTACGGCATGCTCGATTCGCTCTGGCAAGGTGTAAGTGAACCTTTATGTATCGCGGGTGTTCATGCTGACTCCTACAGTACGTTTATTGGCTACTAGGCGCCATGTGCTCGACCCCCGAGCTGGCAGGGAAATTGGTCGCTGTTTTTAAGGTGGCTCAGTCGATCGGTGCAACGGTAGCCTATCAGCTCACTGCCGATAATGTTTCTGAACGAGGCCAGTTTATCAGCAACTGGGTCGTTGCAGCGGGTACGCTTCTGGTAGCTCGTAAGTTCTCGACTAAATCGGAACGGAGAGTATCACTGACACTTTAGTCCCCGCTGTTCTCAAAATCACCGAGCCAACCGAGGAGGAGGCCCGAGGAGGGATGACTCAGGGTGAAAAGGTGGATCTCGTCCATGAAGACTTTAGAAAGGTTGGAGCGGAGCTCGGAGAAAGCAAGTGAGGCGTACTTTCGGTCGCTAGGATCAAGATATGTCCCTCGGCTACTGCTGTGGAGCGTGATATAGGTCTTGTAGGAAGGATCAGGTGTTTAATTATCGATCGTTGTGAAGATTAGCTTGGATGCATATTCGAAGATGAGAATCCAGCCTCGCAATCAACTTTGAACCCTGGACTGCTATCAGACCTTCAATCCTCCCCTGCAATACCTAGGTTTCACGCGATAGTTGAGTATATCGCTCACAATCTGCACCAGCATCAATCCAATAATCGGTCTTTGGCTCGAGGATTGATCGCATCGCATACATTTTTAGCTAGTTGGTAGCCACACTCTTCGTACATGCTCAATACAAGACATAATCGATTTTCTCCAGCCTCCTTCGATCCCCCATATAGTCCTGTCGAGGTCTAGGTGTGATGTACATGAGGTCCCCGACTATCGGCCACAGCCTGCTCGAGACATTCCTCCTTCCTCTTTTCGTTATCGAACAGCTCGATACGTCCAGCTTCCAATTCAATTGCCTTCTTCTCCCTTCTTCGACTCTCAGCAAGAGCCACCACAGAGATTACATTAGGAGCATCGATAAAGACTTGGTCGATCTCTTCAACACTGAGGGCTGTGGTCTCGGGGTAGAAGAAGTACACCGCGGGAACGATACTACCAGCGACGACGGCCCAGACAAGATAGAACTTCCAGCCAAGGCTCTGGAAACCGAGAGGAGTGCAAACTGTTCTTTAGCATGATGCGGTCTATGGCGGATGGACGGACTTACGGACAATCACGAATGCCGATAGCCAGTGCGTAGCGGTGGAAACCCCGGAAGCGGGGGCGCGGTATCGAGTCGTGATGACCTCCTGGGAGTAAAGAAAGTTGACACCAAGGAAACCCATAGGGAAGAAAGCGACAAAGATGAAGGCAAATACAATGGCGATGTAGGCCGGGATGAGATTGTCGTCGAGGACCTGGGATCCGCAGATCGCTAAGCAGAACTGCCAATCAGCAAATAGCTGCGGAATCTAGATGTACAGAAGACTCACCATGCAGGTGCTCATGCCGGCACCAGAGATCATCAATAGTTTCCTTCTTCCAGCCCTTTCGATCAAGAAGAAGGGGATGGCACAGCAAAGTAACTTGAAAGTCAGATCGCTGGCTCCGAGAATTTTGGACATGTTGTGAGATAGACCGATGGTTGTAAAAAGAGTTTCGGCATAGTAGGTGATCAATGCCGAACCAGACATGGTAGAGTAAAGCTGAGTTGCCGAAGCGATTAAAAGTCGATAAACAATCTTTTCTCGACCGTACTTGAAAAGACTTGTGAAGGAGGCCTTTTCCGCATAGATGTCGTTCATCGAAGTGATGGACGTCAAGATGAAGTCAACGTGTTCCGAATCGACCTCGACGTCGTCGATCACTGCGATGACCTGTCGAGCTTCTTCATATCGCCCTTTCAAAGCGAGCCACCGAGGAGATTCGGGAAAGGACAAGGTGAATGCGACAACAACGAGAGATAATATACCGGTGGTCATACTGAGATTTAGCTCCACCTGTCTGCCCATGCCAATCCTCAACTCACCATGGCAGTCGCCAATTATACGACGATTGGGTATCGATCAGAGAGAAACCAAAAGTAAGCCAGGATGACATGGCAGCCCCTGCTGCGATACACACACCATCAACAATGACGTGATGGCCCCGCTTTGTCACTTTCGAAGTCTCGGATTGCCATACAGGTACCGTCGAGGTCATCATTCCAAGACCCGCTCCGAGAACGACTACCGGTCAGCTACTGCGATCTGGAAGCGAACGACTTACTTCGCGAGACTATCAACTGCGCCAGACTGAATGCAGCGCACTGCAGAACGGTACCCGCCACTCCAACAAGAGCTCCCATGAGGATAGTATATCGTCTTCCAAACCTGTTCCCAAAGTACATTGTGCTAAGACAGCCGAGGGTAGCGCCAAGATTCAGAGAGGCGACGGTCGTTCCCTTGATCAAGGAATTGTGGGTCTTGACCATTCCATGAGTGGTGGATACGTTGATTTGTGGAAACTGGGTATAGACAGAGTGGTATCCGGTGATCCCGCCAAAGAATGACAGAGAAAACCCCATCGCGAGAAAAACGGGTACAACGACGCAAAAGTTCATGAGCCGCTGGAGAGGTTCACCTCGTTTGCCTAATAGAGTGTACATTCTTCCGATTGTGCGAGAGCCGATGCCGAGCAGGAGAGATAAGGCGAGGTATTCGGTGTGGGCCGCTTCGATAGGAAAGTTGAAAGGAAATGGGTTCACTCGGGTTCTGTGGGAATCGTAGAAGCGATTGGAAGAGTCATCTCCCCAAACGAGTTGTCTTTAAGCTATATGTAGCTATACGGGCAGCCTGTTCCCCTCGGGACCCAATATTGTTAGAAATCTGGAGACCGCTGATAGGTCAAGCGGCATTTGCGAAGCCGGCGTGAAGCGGGGTTGTCCAACCAAGCTCATTCGATGCTATGGAGGTGTTGCGAGCTCGGATGATGACAATCCGTGCGGACTGGGGCCACCGTTTTTGGGAGAATTGTATCGTTGCGGTACCCTGTCTGGCGGTGGAGAAATCTATTTTGAGGTGGATTTCGACAGGTGAAATTGCTATAATTATCCTCGTTTAGGATGGTCTACTAATGGCGATCGGAAACCGGACACCCGCCGGACTTCAACCTCCCGGACCATGTCCTATGCCTTTTCTGCTCCTCTTCGCCCATCTTTCGATCGACCGGTTTGCTGGTTCAGTGTCGTGGGCCAGACTGTCTCGCCTGGTCGTGAGAATTCAACGCTTATGTAGTAGGCAAAGCTCTACAGTCAGTCTACCCGGTGATGTTCTTCCACGCACGACGGGATACTAATCGCGAATATTGATGAGATCGTGTCTAGCCGTCACCCCGATACCGTCATGGCGACCGCCTTGACAAGTGGTCATAGTGCAAGACGGAATGAAGAAGAAAAGAAGGCCACTAGTGACCGGATGTCGGAGTCAGATAACCCTGAGTGAGTGTGCCTGAAACCAATAGTCGCGTGACCCCATTCTTTTGTTTCGCAAAGTTCCATTCAACCACTACTCACTCTATTCCATACGTTCATCCTCCCTCTACAACCCCTCTCGCTCCCGCCGTGAACGTCATGCCGATCATAGACATCACCAAAGACCTGTCGGCACTATTCATAGCGCAGGCCAAGGCTTCACCCGATGCAATCGCCCTCGAAGACGAATCGCGGTCATTGACCTATGCCGAACTTGATCAGGAGACGGAGACAATGGCGAATCATCTACGAACCTACTATCATGTCGGACGCGATAGCCTGGTCGGTATTCTCATGAGCCGTAGTGCGGATTACGTCGTAGCCGCCTTCGCAGCACTTCGGGCCGGTGGTGCTTTTCTTGTCCTCGAGCTCGCATACCCCTCTGGCCTGTTGCGAGACGTCATCAACGACGCCAAACCCGCCGTCGTCCTCACCCAGCAAGTCCACGCCGAACACATCAAATCAGACGTCGCAGTCGTCGTCGTCGACACTCCTGGAGGATACGCTAAAGCCAATGGACATTCCAACGGCACCCAGCTCCCCCAACTCCCCTCCGACGACGATCTCGACAGACTCGCATTCGTATCCTACTCTTCCGGAACGACTGGTCAGCCTAAAGGTATCGCCAATCCTCATCGAGCGGCTGTCCTCTCGTACGATCTCCGTTTTCAATTGTCGGATCTTTCACCCAAGGACAGGGTGGCTTGCAACGTGTTTTTCGTATGGGAAATATTGAGGCCGTTGTTAAGAGGAGCAACAGTGTTTGCTATTCCGGATAGTGCAAGCTACGACCCCACCGCCCTTGTCAGTATCCTTGCATCGCAACGAATCACCGATACCCTCATGACCCCTACACTTCTTTCTACCGTCCTCTCCCGATACCCAGACCTCCAGCAAAAACTACCCGACCTCAAGTCGCTATGGCTCAACGGCGAGGTTGTTACCACCGATCTATGTACTCGTGCCATCAAGGCTCTGCCCAACACTCGTTTACTCAACGTCTACAGCGCTAGTGAGACGCACGAAATAGCTGCTGGGGATATCCGTCAAATACTCGACCCCGAGACCCGTGTCTGCCCCGTAGGACCACCGATCGATCCAGAACATATTTATATACTTGACGAGAGCGGCAATAGGGTCGGAAACAACGTCACTGGGGAGCTGTATGTCGGAGGGGATCTACTTGCTCGCGGCTACATCAACCTTCCCGAGACAACGGCCAAGGTGTTTACGCTGGATCCATTTACAAAGCAGAAGGGTGGACGGATGTACAAGACGGGTGATCTGGCTAGACTACTACCGTCGGGACTGTTGGAAATCACGGGACGTGCAGGAGGAATGATCAAGATTCGAGGATATACCGTTCATCCTGTCGCGGTTGAAACTGCCGTCATCAAACATCTCGCCGTACGCGACTGTGCCGTCACCAGTCATGGTGATGGCATTGAGAAGCAGCTGGTGGCCTATGTGGTGCGAGATGGAGAGGATGATAGGAATCGGGAGGAGCTTGACATTGACGAGTCGGGATACAGCTCGCCAGCTCGACGTGCGCTCGCAGCACATCTCGCTCTCTACATGATACCTGCGCTTTGGGTCGAGATGGATGTACTTCCGACACATGGCGTATCTGGGAAGATCGATCTCAAGGCTCTTCCTGCACCTCCGACACCCAAAACCAAGTCGAACGGAGTTGGAAAGGATTCGGACGTCGAGATCAAGATTGGAACCATCAAGTCTCAGTACGTCAGGCCTTTCTTTGTCTACGTCTTTGCTGACTGGGTAGCTGGGCCGAAGTCCTCAACATGCCAGTAGGCGCAATCAAGGACGATCACGGGTTCTTCGACATCGGTGGTCACTCTCTTGTCCTCGCAGTCTTGGCCAACCGATTCTCGAAGGAATTCGGCTTCCCGGTACCTCTCGCTCCGCTAGCAGGAACTCCCACATTGCAAGGTCACATGGATGCGATTCGAGATGCTCGCGATGGTCACACCGCCTCCGTACAGGCTGATCTGCCGGCTGTCTTGCGCGCCGACATTGAGCTAGATGAGGATATCAAGTCGAATGGTACACCTATGCGACAGCTCAGCGAAACCAAGACTGTCCTCTTAACCGGTGCTACCGGTTACCTGGGTGCTTTCTTGCTCAAATCCCTCATCGAGAACACCACGGCAACCATTATCTGTCTCGTTCGATTCACGGATCCGGTGAGCACCTTCCGCCAAGTTGGCTCCTATGCTAACTGATAGACTGATAACTGCCGTCCAGCTGGTTTCGCACGTATTCGAAAGAACCTTGTTGATCTGGGGCTATGGCACGATGGCATGCTGGAAAGGATGGAGGTGCTTCCGGGAAATTTGTCAGGCAAACACCTCGGCCTCTCCCCCGATATGTTTGAACAAGTCGCATCGCGAATCGAGGTCATCATCCACGCTGCCGCCACGGTCAATCTCGTTTACCCATACGCCGCTCTTCGAACTGCCAACGTGGGTGGTACAAGAGAAATCTTGCGACTCGCCTCGGTCAGTGGAGCCACTCTTCACCACATCTCGACCAACGGTGTCTTGGTTCCCTCGGTGGAAGGCTGGTCTGAGGATGCAATGGTCGAAATTGACGATGTTCCAGAGAAACTGCTGGATGGATACGGACAAACGAAATGGGTTGCCGAAATGCTGGTCTGTGAAGCATCCCGTCGAGGAATGCCTGTCAAGATCTATCGACCCGGTACCATCAGTGGACATAGCTCGACGGGATCGACCAATACCTATGACCTTCTCAATGCTCTTATCGTTGAATCGCTCCAGCTAGGATGTGCTCCATCGATCGAGCAGTGGTTTGCTGAAATGACACCGGTCGATTTCGTTACCGACGCCATCATCACATTGGCCGATCACACCGAGTCCAAGCAGCTCATCTACCATTTGGGTGACTCGAATCCGGTATCGGCAAGAGGTCTATTCGACTCGCTCAATGAGCTCGGGTACAATACGACGCGGGTGCCATGGGATGATTGGGTCTGTCTATGGAATGAAAAGAGAGGAAATGGCAAGATTCGAGACGAGCCTTTCACTGTCGACATCCTACGAGGTGGAATGCCTACGGTCGAAGGTCTCCAATCGGTTACCGTACTCAAGGATGATGCTACACGAGCTGCTCTCGCCCTATATGGTCTTTACCGTCCGAAAATCGATAGCGCCTTGCTCGAGACTTATACACGTCACTTTTTCGCTCGAGGTTGGCTCAATACTCCTCCGCGTCGTACAAATTCCAATGGTACAGGCGTCGTCAACCGAGCCAAGCGTGGTCGTCTCTCTGGAAAAGTCGCTGTCATCACCGGCGCTTCATCTGGTATCGGCGCAGCCGTTGCTGTCGGTCTCGCCAAAGAAGGCGCAAGTGTCGTTCTGGCTGCAAGACGACTCGATGCGCTGGAAAGGGTAAAACGAAAAGTCTCTGCCTACGGGGGCAAGGTATTAGTCGTCAAGACCGACATCACGAACAAGCAACAAGTCGAGAATCTCGTTTCCACCGCCTCGGCCGAGCTTGGACCGGTCGATATCCTCGTCAGCTGTGCTGGTGTCATGTTCTTTACCATGATGGCCAATGTTCAAACCGAAGAATGGGACCGAACTGTCGACGTCAATTGCAAAGGTCTGCTGAACTGCTTGTCTTCGACCGTCCCCGGTATGCTTGAGCGAGGGGTAGGTCACGTTGTCGCCATCTCATCGGATGCTGGCCGAAAAGTGTTCCCCGGACTTGGCGTATACTCGGCCAGCAAGTTCTTTGTCGAAGCTACGTTGCAAGCACTACGAGTCGAGACCGCCGGAACAGGTCTGCGAGTCACATCCATTCAACCAGGGAATACGGCTACCGAGCTCCTGGGTATGTCGACCGATGCCGAGGCGATCAAAAAGTACGGGGAACCAACGGGTGCCAAAGTGCTGGATGCAGAGGATGTCGCCTCGTCGATCGTGTATGCTGTCTGTCAGCCGGAGCATGTGGCAGTGAATGAGGTGTTGATCGAGCCGAGGGATGAGCCTATCTAGATGTGTGGTAGTGTTTATAAGCTGTGTCAAGAAAACCAAGACAGCAGTCGAGATAGGGTGAATATATAATGCATAGATGATAGACTCACTCGTTCTTCTGTACACGGTTCGTTTCTTGTGACTGCAAGACACCCAGAGCCTCTTCACTCCGGACGCGCACGCAAGGCGAGACGAGACATGGAAGCTGAGTGCATGGATGTCTTACAAAACTATACTATTATACTCGGCTATCAAAGACCTAGGCCTTCTCATCGAACTCCTCAACACGGTTACCTGGGTACGCATTGGCCTTGGCTTCGAGCACCTTGGGCTGATGCAGACCGGCCTGTCGTTCGGCGTTCATAAATCCTTCCACAGGCTTGTTGAGATGTCGGAAGTAGGTCGGGAACGAAATGGCGCACAATGCGCAGGCGACGGCTAAGGCGGTCCACGTCCACTCGAGGTACGGATCTGTAATGGCATTGGAACATGCGAGACCGATGGCGGAAGCGAGGGCACTGTTGAACAGAGCCAAGGCGTAAACCAAACCCTTCATCCTGGCGGGAGCTCGGGTGTACGCTAGCTCGTAAGAAGTAACGTTGACAAAGATTTCGCCTATAGCCGGCAAACTGTAAATCGGTATCTGCCACCAGAGCGAGATGGAGGATGGCGTGTCACAGGTTGATGCGAATTTGCCGCAAGGTGAAGTGGCGTAGACCCTCGATTGGATGACAGCGCAAATGATGCAGGTAAGGGAACCTAGAATGAAGCCAATACACATCCGGGTCATCGGCTTTAGGGGCCATCCGATACGTGTCATGAACGGGTAGAGACCCCAAGTGATGATAGGTGTAGCGACGATGATAGCGAGCGAGTTCCAGTTGCTGATAAGATCGTTTGGCAGACTGCCCGTTATCATCGCGTTCGACATGTCGTTGAGCTCGTTTCCGAAACCGCCATCGGCGAGTTGGAAGATGGGAATAAGCAGAAACACCTGGCAGGCCTGGATGGATTGCTTGATCTCGTCGACGAACCGATCGTCCCAGAAGACCTTGTCAGTGTCGAGGTGACCGTCTCGCTGGGCAATATAGGAGGGTTTGGCGGTGTCCCAGAAAGAATCACCACCTTTCAACATCCGTTTCCATCCGCCGTTGGACCATAAGACCTTGATCACCTTGTAGGCTTCGAGCAGAACAGATCCTTGAGGGGGAGCGATGGATAACCGCTTGTAGGCGAAGAAGAGGACGATTGGCATCAACATATAGAGGATACCAGGGAGGAGATAGGCTAGCCAGAAACCGATGTTGCGCTCGGCATACGAAGTCGCCACGGCAAAGATGGCACCGACGTTGATGCACCAGTAAAATATCAAGAGGTACTTTGTGACGGTCGCTTCGGGGTCGACAATAACTCGCTCCCCCTTTTTTGTCGTGGCGATGACGGGGAAGCGGACCGGACTCTGATCGCAGAGCATAGGACCGAGAGATGGCTTGATGAATCCGGCGGCAAAGGCGAGAATGACGATAGAGACAATAAAGGCGCCAAGTGAACCGTTAGGATCCTTGATAACTGGGGGCAGAGCGGGAATGACGAGCAAGACGTGTGCGATGGCTCCAATTGCGGTACCTTCCATCAGCCGAATCGTACCAGGTCGCACTATTCACTCACCGACACAGATTGTTTTGAATCGACCCCACTTGACGTCGGCAACGATACCACCCAGGATGGGAGTAACGTAGGCGAGAAAGGTAAACATATTGACGACAGCGGTAGCCTTGACGGAACCGAGACCAAGAGCCCCGGCATGCTGGTTCAGGCCAGCCACCCCGTGTGCGACAGCACCGGTTGTCGAGCCTTCAGGCAAGGGATTGTTGATAAAGTTGTTGAACGGACCCTTGGAGCCGTAGTATGAGGCTCGCTCGGCAAACTCGATCAAACACATGGCAATTGCTGCCCATCTATCATTAGATTTGCCTGCTCTCATTGCCTAATATCAACTCACGGCATGGGCGCGCTGATCTTTCGGAGAGTGCTCATCTCCTCCTCGGTAGGGGTTTCCTCTCCCCCCTGGTACGGAATGTCGGCCGCAGAGACTGTGACATCATAGTTGGTCTCGGGGACACTTTTGAGGCCTTTGCCGCCAGCGTCGGCCGTCGGCATACCTCCGGGGTTGACCGGTTGGGATTGAAAGTCCACGATCGGGTTCGACATTGTAATTGGGTAAAGGTGGGTGGAAGTGAGGTCTCCTCGTTATATAATGGGACCGTGTGGTACGTCGCCCTTATCTTCGACTGGACGGTGATAGATCAAGATCGTTGCCAATCTTGCAGATGAACGTCGCCATGATAAGGTATCGCGTGTACTTTAGACGGGAATAGTTTCGGTCCCTTGCCAATTTCTTTGATATCTGTCGCCATGATAAGGCAATGTGTGTATTCTCGACTGCGAGTTCTCTCGGTCTGCGTATAGCGTAGAAGTGATACCATGTGATGACTCGCGTGCAGACCTTATCTTGCAGGGTGTACGACCGTAATAGTGGCATGTGGAGAACCTGAAATAGACAACGAGGTACTGGAATAGAACACCTTGTGCTGCCGAGGCATTATGATTCAACCCCCGCCTACTGTTCCCTTACGGCCCTTGTTGCCAGGACTGAACTCCGGTTCCTGGGGCTATAGTGTCTACAATCTCAACCCATGCGGTCGGAGATATTTCTGGAGTCCGCTAGCAGTAAGCTTTCGTGCGAGACTCGGAACGCTAATAGCCGAAAAAACCCGACAGCATGGAATGGGAGATAAGGACTGCTACACCTCGCATCTGTCTACATTGCAATCGTCTCGACATCTAGCACCAGCAATATGCTTCACCTCGGACGCATCGTGGCGTACATCTTGCCATTTTTGACAGTATGTCTGGGGGTGCCTTCAGACTTGCAGGCCCGTTGGTACTTCCCGGCGTCCATCGACCTGCTCTCGGTGACGATCAAAGACCTGCAGCTACTGCTCAGCAACGGCACCATCACCAGTGTCCAGTTGACGCAGCGCTACTTAGTGAGTCAATATATATATATCGAGCTAACCTCAGGACAACATAGCCAATAACAACCATGCAGGACTCGAGCTACGAGCGGTCATCGAGACAGCGCCATACGCAAATGTAATGGCTATTGCTCAGAGCATGGATGAGTTGCGGGCCAATGGAGTAGGTCAACGATGTGATTCTGGTCTGTTCTCGCTGACGACAGACTGTCTTGTCGGAGCTTCACGGTGTCCCCCTGCTCTTCAAAGACAATGTCGGTACCGACGTTTCGCTTGGCATGAACACCACCGCCGGCAACTACGCCTTCCTTGGATCTGAAACTCCCGGTGACGCATTTGTCGCAGCTAAACTCCAAGCCAAGGGTGTCATCGTTATCGGCAAGGCAAACTTGAGCGAGCTTGCAAACTACAAAGGCAACATTACGAATGGTTGGTCCGCAAGAGGGGGCCAAACACAGTCGGCATATGTCAAGGGAGGATTTGCAGCGGGCGGGGATCCTTGTGGGTCATCCTCGGGCTCAGCGGTGGGGACATCTGCTGGATTTGCTGCTGCCGCACTTGGATCGGAAACGGATGGGTCGCTCGTTTGTCCCGCCAATCGCGCCGCACTGTACACCATCCGCATGAGTGTCGGTCTCTCTTCGCGATCAGGCGTCATTCCCATCTCGTCCACACAGGACACGGTTGGTCCAATGGCCAAGTCAACCTACGATGCCTTAGGGGTTAGGGGGTTACATACCGATTCTGGGATGGGGGGAGGCAAATCAGAAAAATTCATGCATGAATTAAAGGTCATAATATGATAGTACAACACTCACTGAACTGCCCGGTATCATTAATACAACTCTAGAGTCAATGTGGAAGGAGTTATGTGAAAAAAGGAAACTCACCGGTAATCCACCCCCAAAGCCGGGATCAAAAGTGGGTGACCTAGATCCAGTCTCCCAATCCATGCATCCACACCATGGCTTGATACCATGTATATCCTGGTGTAGAATGACGGTAGGAACCAGGATATCTAATTGGAATCAGCATAGGTTGTGTGTGGAAGAAGTTATCCGGAAAGAGCAAACTCACCGGTAATTGACCCCCAAAGCCGGGATCAAAAGTGGGTGACCTAGATCCAGTCTCCCAATCCATGCATCGACACCATGGCTTGATACCATGTATATACTGGTGTAGAATGACAGTAGGACCCAGGATATCTAATCAGAATCAGCATAGGTTGGGTGTGGGAGAAGTTATCCGGAAAGAGCAAACTCACCGGTAATCCACCCCCAAAGCCGGGATCAAAAGTTGGTGACCTAGATCCAGTCTCCCAATCCATGCATCCACACCATGGCTTGATACCATGTATATCCTGGTGTAGAATGACGGTAGGAA